>OZ025294.1:8162387-17603875 GCA_964019185.1 Maratus speculifer | reverse complement strand
TTTTTACTGTGCATAAACTTAATTTTTGCTCAAAAAATTTGAGTCGTTGGGAGTGGTTAAGTAGAGCAAACTGAACTGTGTTCAATGGGGGTGGTAAGGTTCAAATTTCAAGTTATCATAAAAAACGGAAAAAATGGTAGATTCGTTTACGGTTTTCGCGAAAACTATTCTTTATGCCAGTATTTCCTTGAAAAGAAATTTTAAAGATAAATTTCAAAAAATTCCGTTAGAGGGCGCCTAAAACTTTAGTGTAAACAACAACTATTTTTAACTGGTATTTTTTGTATCTAGTAAATGCTTGTAAAAGCTTACAGTTAAATTTTGAGCTCAAAATCTGAATCGTTGTGAGTAATTATGTAGCGCAAAATTGAGCTGTGTTCGAGGAGAGGTGAGGATAACATTTCAACTCCTGAACACAGCTTAGTTTGCGCTTCTTAACTCCTCACAAAGATTCTAATTTGAGCTCAAAATTTAAGTCTAAGCTTTTGCAAGCATTTAATTAGATGCAAAAAATAACGTTTAAAAATTGTTGTTGGTTACTCTAAAGTTTAGGGCACCCTCAAACGAAATTTTTAAAAATTTATCTTTAAAATTTATTTTTAAGGAAACCGTGACATAAAGAATAGTTTTAGTGAAAACCGGAAACAAATCGACCAATTTTTCCGTTTTTTATAATCATTTGAAATTTGAAACTCCCCACCCCCATTGAACACAGTTCAGCTTGCGCTACTTAACCACTCCCAATGATTCAGATTTTCTGCGCAAAATTTATGTCTAAGCTTCGAAAAAAATTTACGAGATTTAAATAATAACGGTAAAAAATAGTTTTTCGTAACTCCAAAGTCTAAAGCGCCCTCTATCGCCATTTTTTAAAATTTAGCTTTATAAATTATTTTCAATAAAATACCGACATAAAGAAATAATTTTAGTGAAAACCGCAAATCAATCGACCGATTTTTCCGTTTTTTATAATCATTTGAAATTTAAACCCTCTGAACACTGTTCAGCTTGAGCTACTTAACCACTCCCAACTATTCAAATTTTGAGCTCAAAATTTAAGTTTAAGTCTAAGCTTGCGAAACCATTTAATGCAATGCAAAAAATAACGGCAAAAGCAGTTGTTCCTTACTCCAAAATCTAAAGCGCCCTCTATCGACATTTTTCGGAATTTATTTTTATAATTTATTTACAAGAAAATACCAACATAAAGAATAATTTTAGTGAAAACCGAAAATCAATCGACCGATTTTTCCGTTTTTTATGTTTATTTGAAATTTTGGTTCCTAAACTTTAATGGCGGCTATCTCATTTGGAAAATGCTTGGGACCCTTGGTTTCTATTTAATATTGTTTGTCTTGATGTATACTATTACCCCTTAAAATTTTTCCCATCTTTTTTGAATCACCCTGTATATATATATATATATATATATATATATATATATATATATATTTGTGTTATTTCTGTTTTCATATATTTGTTACTATGCCAGGAATTAAAATTGATTGTTATTTTTCTGAATATTTATATCTTTTATTTATTAAAAGATGCCTCTTGCCTTAAGCATTCTGTTCTCTTCCTGATTGTTTAAATTTTCCATATTAACAATTTCATTTAAAACAAAAACAAGAGATGTAAATAAAGAAAACGATTTTTTTATGGCTGAATTAAGTCTTAATTCAATATGAAATTAAGTTTTTAAAAACAAATAAGATATTTTATAATATGTCCCTGAAAGATTTAAACCCTTTTAGTGCACATTTGTTGATTAGGACAGCCTCTAGCAACATTTCTATCTCGCCACTTACTCAAAGCAAAAATGTTTCATATACAATTTGAGAATGAAACAATGGATGGAAGAATCTAAGTATCTTCGAGGATAACCCAGTAGTTGTGGTGCAAGTTATCTTCCAGTTAAACGGTAACTCATTTGCAGGGGCAATAAGGAACAATTCGATGAAAAATGTTAAACTGCAGTAAAAACTGCATGAATATATGAAAAATTTTGAATGACATTAAATTAAGTTTTTTTTAAATAGATAAGATGCATTAGTGTGTCAATGAAAGATTGAAATCCTCTTAGTGCACATTTGTTGATTAGGACAGCCTCTAGCAACATTTCTATCTCGCCACTTCCTCAAAGCAAAAATGTTTCGTATGCAATTCGAAAATGAAACAATGGATAGAAGAATCTAAGTATCTTCTAGGATACCCCAATAGTTGTGGTGCAAGTTATCCTTCAGTTAAACGGTAAATCACTTGCAGGGGCAATAAGGAACAATTCGATGAAAAATGTTAAACTGCAGTAAAAACTGCATGAATATATGAAAAATTTTGAATGACATTAAATTAAGTTTTTTTTAAATAGATAAGATGCATTAGTGTGTCAATGAAAGATTGAAATCCTCTTAGTGCACATTTGTTGATTAGGACAGCCTCTAGCAACATTTCTATCTCGCCACTTCCTCAAAGCAAAAATGTTTCGTATGCAATTCGAAAATGAAACAATGGATAGAAGAATCTAAGTATCTTCTAGGATACCCCAATAGTTGTGGTGCAAGTTATCCTTCAGTTAAACGGTAAATCACTTGCAGGGGCAATAAGGAACAATTCGATGAAAAATGTTAAACTGCAGTAAAAACTGCATGAATATATGAAAAATTTTGAATGACATTAAATTAAGTTTTTAAAAATAAATAATATGCATTAGTGTGTCAATGAAAGATTGAAACCCTCTTAGTGCACATTTGTTGATAAGGACAGCCTCTAGCAACATTTGTCGCCACTTCCTCAAAACAAAAATGTTTCACGTACAATTTGAGAATGAAACAGTGAATGGAAGAACCTAAGTATCTTTCAGGATAAACTAGTAATTGCTGTGCAAGTTATCATCCAGTTGAACGGTAAATAACTTGCAGGGACAATAGGGAACAATTTAATGATAAATGTTAAATTGTACTTAAAACTGCATGAATGTATGAAAAAATATGAATAGCATTAAACTAAGGTCTTTGAAATAAATAAGACGCATTAGTGTGTCCCTGAAAGTTTGAAACCCTTTTAGTGCACATTTGTTGATTTGGACAGCCTCTAGCAACATTTCTATATCGCCACTTTATCAAAACAAAAATGGTTCATGTTCAGTTTGAGAAGAGAACAATGGATGGGAGAGTCCAAGTATCTTTTAGGGTAACTTAGAGTTGCGGTGTAAGTTATCATCCAGTTGAACAGTAAATCACTTGCAGGGCAATAGGAAACGATTCAATGAAAAATGTTAAACTGTAACAAAAATTGCATGTATATATGAAAAGTTTTTAATAACATTAAATTAAGTTTTTAAAAATAAATAAGATGCATTGGTGTGTCAATCTTGAGAATAAATAACAATAATTAATTCCACAACTGAATTTCTTGAACATATTAAGATGCTTAAGATTTCTCAAGATTGCATTTTGGCAAGTATGGATGTGAATTCACTGTTTCCCTCAATTGACGTTACTGAAGTGTGTTCCTATATTAATGACTTGATAAATAATTCAGAAAAATTTAGTGATAATATGAAAATGACATTAAGAAGTGGCTTACAGTTGATCACAAATAGTAACTTTTTTATGTTTGATGGGAAAATTTATGAGCAAAAGATCGGGGTTTCAATTGGTTCTCCTATTTTGGGCTTTCTTGCGGAATTTATGATGAGGCTATATATAAAAAAAAAGAATTTTTGAAAGTTTTGATAAAGTTCCTAGTTTTTGAAAAACGTATGTTAATGTTTTTTTTTTTTTTTTTTTTTTTTGAAATAAGAGATAGGTTTTTTTTTCTTAGTTTTGTTGGGGATGTTAATAGATTAGATAAAAATACTCAATTTACATATGAGATAGAAGAGAATTGTAGTTTACGCTTTTTTAGATACATTTTTAATTAGAGAAAGGGATTCATTGAAAAGAACAGTTTATAGAAAGAAAATTAACGGCCTACATATTATTTCAAATTCTGCATGTTCACCTTTTTGTTATAAATTCTCCAATTTGCGAATTAAAAATTCAAATTAAAAAAGTTTAATATTGAATTGATTGTGACACCGCCACCAAAATTATTACTTAATAAACAATTTGACCCTATAGGACATGGTGATCTTGCAGGGGTTTATGAAATTCTTTATATTACAGAAAAAGGTGACTTAAAGTATTACATAGGTAAAACAGAGAGAAAACTTGGAATAAGAAAACGTGAACATGAATCTGATATAAAATTTGGTTCGTACTGACACTGCTTTAGCTAGATTATATTTAAATGGGGAGATAAAAATTCTGCTTAATGAAACCAAATTATGTTTTATATCACATTGTTGTCATCAATCCTTTATAACGGAGTCTATTGAAATTTATACACGTAAAAACTTTGTTTGAAATGATAATTTTTCTTTTAATATTCATAAGTTATGGTTAGAGTTTATAAATAAATTCCTCGTGAAAGCTTGAATAGGATAAACCAAATTGATAATTAATTTTGATCATGGTCTATTTTTAACTTATTATTTTTACAAAAGTACGCGTGGTTTTTAATTTTAATTTATATCTCATTGGCGGGAGCCATTTGTATTGACCGTAAAACGATTCTTTTTTTTTATGATTATGGTTCTTATAAGATGAAATCGAAACATGTCAATATTTTTTTTTTTTACTTTTTCGTTACACTTATCAAGGAAAACAAAATTGTCTCTTGAAATAATGAACCATATATTTGCGCACATTAAAAATAAATTATAAAAAAAAAAATAAAAAAAAATTATTTAATGACTTTTTTGACGATGAAAGAAAAATAAACTTTCCTTTTTAAACCCTCATTTTTTTTAAAGTATACATTTTCAAAAATTATATCTATTGGAAGATGCTATTTATAAGTTATTAAGCTTTAATAAAATTTATAAATACTTTTAGAGGAGAAATTTTGAAACTAAAGTAAATAATAAAAGTAGATTTTTAGCATCGAAATTTTTAAAAGAAACTTCAAAATTAGTTTACGGGCTAAAAATGTTTAAGAAAAATACAAAGCTTCTCTAGTATCAAATTCTTATTTATTCATAAAAGAAATGTTTAGGATAAAGAAACTGCATTTTTGAGGTTTTCTCTTATACATTATCAACAGGCAAAGACGATGACAGGTAGGTCATATGCTTTAAAAGAAGATACTGATTGTTCCTTTGTCTTCTATGTGAAAAGATTAAAGAAACACCACTTAGTTAGGAGGGTAATTAATTATTGTTTCTCTTCATCAAATGATTAGAGTAGAATAGAGAAGTAGATTGGCCTATAGGTTCAGGCGTAGAAGGAGAAAACAGAATTTGTTTTCGTTTCGTCAAGGCTCCACTAACAACGGAGATATTTTGTTCAGAAAGCTCTCAGATGGAAGTATGGTCTTGCGTTATAGTACAAGACACAGATGGTCAGCTTTAACGTTCGAATTTTTCCGTGGTGTTTTTATCTTTGACATAAACACAGATCTAGGATGAATTAGAAAAGTTCTTGCAGACTACAAATCCTTCTCGGTTTATATCCTAGAGGTCTGCATGAGCCAGATTTCCCAGGCCTAGGTCCGGCCCGGTGTAAAAATTAAAAGTTAGGCTCGAACCCTTTATATTTTCACAGCTCATGACCTGGGACGACCCGTACAGAAAACACTGAAAACAGACCTGTTCCAACCCGATCTGATATATCCCTAGTGTAGATAATCGGCCGACACAAAATAAACCAAACCTAACCAAACCCACCCGATCTGGAACCGATTCAATTTCTACAGAAAATTCAGAATTTTTTTAACATACTATTTAAATTCTTTTAAAGAATGCTGCATATATATTTGTAGAATCAATTTACAGTATAATTTACAATTACGAAATGTTCGCAAGACAAAAATACACAACAGAAACATTAATGATTACTTAAATTCGTAAGTGTTTTACCATTCAAATAACTATTCATTAAATGGATTATTCATTAAAGATTCATAATGTAGCTTATAATAAAAGAAAAAAAGGAGGAGTGAAAATATTAAAAAATATATAAAATAAACTGTAACATATGAAAAGGATAATAATGAAACTACCCCTCTGTCAGGTATTAAGACTCTTCTCAAATCGAAAATAGCTACTTTCTGGCGCATGTCTGAATTAATTTCTTTACGGAAAAGCATAAGATTGGAATGTATTCTTATTCAGAAGCTATGTAATCGAATGGTGTTATCCATATTTTAAATACGTGCTAGGACTGGCTACTAACAAAAACATATCCGCAGATTCTAGAAAATTTTCCGTTTTTTTCTTTGTAATTTACGTGATTTTCTTCGTTAAAAAATGAGGATTGTACTGGCGTTTCGATTAAAATAACAAACTCCGTAAAATTGTCCTTTTTTTTCTTTTTCTTTTTTTTTTTTTACTACAATTTAATTAAGGAAAAAAATATGTATATACTATAAGTGTTGTCAGATTTATTTATTTATTTTATTGCTTATTTTTTTCTAAGTGGTACGAGTTTGGATTTAAAAGAAAAACACGTGTTCACTGTGTTATTTATGACGACCGATTATCTGGACGAGCAATATAGCCCTAGGGAGAGTGCTCTGCGTGGGGGGGTCTTTCTAAGGGAACGTAACCCGTATATACCCAAGGTTACAGAAGGCCTCGGATAAAACCACGGAAAACTTCGAACGGTTAGGCCGGCAAACGCGATTGGGTTCAAATTTAACCCATTACATATCATCTACCAGCATCGAGATCAGAAACTCTCAGCCCCTGGTAGGGCAAACACTCACTAGGACATGAATGTCACGATACGCAGTCAATGGGTAATTAAAAAAAAGCAGGTAATTAATAGCTCTCAAAAATATGTTTGACCTTATTTATTCAATCTAATAAGAAAAAAGAGGATAAGGGTCTATATAATTTTCATCTCTATTTCATAATATCTGTTTTGATTTCTCTAATAGTTTTTTTTATTTATTTATTTAAACAAAGAAGCGTATTGCTTTTTCAATTGTTCAAATTTCTTGTCTCAACAATTATGTTATTTAGATTTAAAAACATATAAATATAATCTTTTTTACTGGTCCATCATATTCATATTGCAATCGTTTTGAAAATCGAAAAAAAAAATTGACGGATTTATACGTTTCAGATACTTTAGATTCCGAAAAACATATTTTTAGAAAAAAAAAAAAAATGCCGTCTGTCTGTGTATCTGTTTATCTCTATACGCTGTATCTCTTGAACAAATTGAGATAGAGATGATTTGAAATTTTGTATGTGTTCAGTATGTAAGAATGGAGCCTAACCTATTTAATATCAGTAACCTCGATTATCCGGAATTATTTTTTCGGACTCTCGAAAACTTCGTTCTGATGAAAGGTATATAACATTTTTTGAATGTTTTATTTTAAGGAATGGACGTAAAAGGCAATAAAATAGCACAAATTTTGCATATAGAATGAAGTCGATCAGATTATTAGTTGCCGAGATATTTGTGATCCTATTTTTCACATTCTTCGATTTCTCATGACCTTGTATTTCCTTGAAATTTTAATTCTATGATGTATTTTAAATGAAAATAAGACGCTTAATCCGGCGAATTAAATTGTTAGTTAATATGATTATTATTTTTGGAGTTATTAGGATGTTCTTTTTTACGTAATTTGATACTGCTTGAGTAATTTGGCGTTTTACAAAATTTGTCGAAATTGGTTCAACAGAAATTCATTAATAGAGCCTTACTACGCGTTAAAAATATTTAAATATGTGTTTACACTTTATTTTGGATTTTCAATGCATTTTGTAAATAGTTTACACATGTTTTATTTTAATACACTATATTATGCATATCCATGATGTGTCAGTAGTAGGATGCCCCCCTCCCCCAATGACAGTGTTTTTCTTTGTGTGAAGAATCGTATATTTAAAATGATAATAACGGTTGCTTTAGATAATTTAAAAAAATGCTTTCTTTGGGTGATCGGTTTGCGTTAAACATTTGTAAATTTTTCAATACTATGGAAGAAGTACATGATTACTAAGATCAAAGTAGTCGATAATGTCACAAATACTTAAACCCGACAGTACTATCAATAAAATAACATAAATATCCTAATCCAATGAATGATATATTACAATGGTACAGGTACAATACTTCTAAAATACCATTATATTTAAAAATCTTACTTACTTATAGTTTTAACCTCTTCAGACCTGAGGTACACCATTGTGTAGCTCCATACTTTTCCTCATAAAAAATAAACTGTTCGAAATTTTGATTTTTTACTTTATTTTTATTCAGCTCAATATTTTTTTGCTTTAAGACAAAACCAATAAATGCCAGCACTGATCAATATTACCTCATAAAAAAATATTATTTCCATCTGCGTGTGGATAAGACACGGTGGCCAAGAAAGTAAGAAATATTCATGATTATTTAACTCAAATGCTTTACAATGAAAAATTTGAGGATTTGCTGATCATTTACTTGTTTAAAGACCTTAATTTTGTTATTGCGCAAATTTATACTACTGATAGTTAAACTGATGTGTTATGGGGATTAGTACTTTTATTTCCATGTTTGTAAACCTAAATTACAAGTCCCCTAGAAGGCTGATTTCATAAAAATGACTCTTTCTGTCATCTATGGTGTCAATTCGATTACGCAAAAGCAATAAATACATAGCTTATTTCTACAGAAATTCTTTTTGAAAATATAAATTCTTCGAAAGATGCCATTTTCAGTTAATTAAATATAAATAAAATTTATCTCTTTTCTGTTGCTAATATTAAAAAAAAAGCGAAATTAAAAAATAAATCATTGCGGAAAATTTGTAAAGGATTTCAAGAAAAATTAATTTAAGGGCTAAAAATGATTAACGAAATCACAAAACTTCTTTGGCTTCTTATACTTGTTTATTCCTGGATAAGTTTTTATAGCAAAGAAACAGCATTTTTGCGGTTTTTTTGTTTAAATATTGGCGTCAAAGATTGAAGTTGCTGGCATTTTCTCGGGTAATTTGATTGATTAATTTTAGCACAGATACTCCTGGCTGTATGCTATGCATCTCCTGAATTCTTGACTCTTCATATTTCCCGTATCAATAATTTATTCATTTGAATATATATATATATATATAAAGATTCATAAATAAATAAAAAAAACATTTTAAAATACTCAAATGTTTATTCAAAATCAAATTATGGTTTCATAATGGAATAAAATATAAACTGTTTTTGATAGAAAAACTGAAAATGTGTTTTTATTGTTGAATGAAAAATCCGTATATGTATTATTTTATAATTTGTTTTGTGTGCTAAGATATTTAAATGAAATTATTAATTTTAATTCACATATAAAAGTTATATTTCATCTCCATTTTGCTCTTGTTTATTATTTGCAAGTTGAAAAGATCTGGCATACATGTCAGAAAAATATGTGTTACAAATTAACATCTTGTAATAATGTATAGTTTTTAAATGTTAAAAAATCATAAGATTAAAACTTTAAAAACAGTAAAATAGTTTTATAAAAAAAACTGCACAGACATTAAACAAAAGTATCAAATTTTAGATTTAAAAAAATTACAAAAATAAAATTTAACAAATTGCAACGACTATTTGGATGATATTCTCAACGATTAAAATTTTAAAGACTTATAAATAATTTCTATATTTAAATTAGTAATAAGAATAATCATCATTTATATGATGATCATAGCGAGTCATATATTACGTACGCCATGCATTAAACATTCGTAGACCAATGGTAAAAAAAACAGTAGTTTATAATATACAACTTTAATTGTCTTAAATGTGCATTTTTATTTGGTGGAGTTAATCAGACTGACATCTGAACTCCTCATACTACGTACTCCGTGGATTAAAAATTTATATTCCTGGACACATCATGAACAAATTTTAAACGAAATTTCAGTTTTACCATTTTTGAACTTGCAAATTTTTTAGCTTCTAAACATCGCACATTTAGAATTTTACAACGTTGCGTAGCGAAAAAAATGCGCTTTTAAATGAAATTTGTTTGAAATCTTTTATCACAATTTGGTTACAAATTATTATTATTATTAAAGTTTTTATTACATTTTTTGTCATTGGGGCAGCAGAAATATTGCATTTTTGGACATTAAACATGGTCCAATCAGAAAACGAAAAAAAAAAAAAAAAAAAAAAAAAAAAACAGAAAGAAAGAAAGAAAAAACCCCACAAGTATTCCATTTTTGGACATTAAACATGGACCAATCAGAAAAAGAATAAAATAAGAAAGTTGCGGAAATCAGCCAATAAAAAGATTCGTATATATTCAGATTTACCACTTCTCTACTGGGTTATTAACAACTATTTTCGAAATAGTTAAAAAAGGAAGCTTCATATGAAAAACTTAATGATGACATTTCAGTTCAGAGCATCAAAGACCATGCAATTTCAGTATATAACTTTTATTTGTTTTGAAAATGACTCTGGCAGAGTTGAAACATGTCAACAACTAAATAAATATATTTTAATCGTATTTAAAATTTTAAACTTATACAATTTGTGCATTTATAGGTAATAAACATGTTAGAATTGCATTTATACAGATTGAATGAGTAAGAATAATGTCAGCTAAAATTTAACAATAAAATATTTTTTTTTTAGAAATTTTATTAACTATTTATATTTTGTCTACCATTTATTAAAATGTTGAAATTTTGACATCCTCATTTTTAATTTAAACAATTAATAAAATATAGAACTCTTATTAAACCTCTAAAATCGATCCATGTATTTATAAAACTTTTCACCACATAAACCTATTTCTAAATTCTCTATATTAATTTTTTGAGTATTTAAAAGCGAAGATCACCTTCTTATTGTGAGATCTACCAATGGCTAGGAGGTTCCGCTCTCCGAGTATGGTAGACTGGAAGACCTGGGTTTGAACCCAATCGCGCCTGTTAACCTAACTGTTTGGAGCTTTTCGTAGTTTTCTTCGAACTTTGGATTTTCTTGCGTAAATACGAGTAAGGTTCCCTTACAAAGATCCTCATGGAGGACACTTTGCACCCTTAGGAACTATATTCCACTTGTTGATGTTTGGCCGTCTTAATTACAACTAGCCAACCTTCTCATTGCATTTTTTTTCAATAGTTCACATTAAATATAAACTTTTGTTCTATTATCTACTACATTAATTTTTAAATTATGAAAAACACACTATTACATTTATAGTTTAATTAAATAATATATTAATGAAATATTTTCACACTTTTGTGTATATTTACGCTTATCCAAGTAATTTTCAATTTTACCTCACTAAATAAAATTAATTAATTCTTGTTATTTACAGATACAATGAAATCCGTGTCACGAATATATTATCTTTCAAGGAGACTGAAGAAATCTATACCAAATCTTATATAGTAATATTTTCCACAAAAGTCCAGATCAGATTAAGTTTAATTGATATTTGTGTTGTGGTGATATTCTTTCATAAGATATACAGTCGTTGACTAATAAATATATCAAAGCAAAAAAGGAAAATTGATCCTTTTAATCCGTGTGGATTTTGCTAACAGGTCAATGTATAAATAGAAAAAAGGTTGGGGATTTCTTACAGGACATGTAACTGCATTTTTATAGAGCTATTACACAAAAACATTGGTAAATACAGTTGGCTATTTTGTCCAAAGAAATTAGTTCAGTAGAAAAAAGCAGTCCATTATGGGGTTTTGTATGCCTTTTATAGGATAAAACACTGCTTCCGATATTTGTTTCCAATTTTCTTTTAGGAGATTAGGATCATACTATTGTTATTTTTATGTAAATGGAACACATAACTTAATTTATCAAAATTAAACAATACTGAACAGCTAGAATAAAGAATAAGCGCATGTATGCATTGGAATTGTATACACTGCTCAAAACAATTAAAGGATATTTGAAGTTTTATATAAAATAAAGATATAAACGAATTTTTTTTGCCGAAAACAGAAGAAGAGAATCACAAATGCAAATTTTTCTGGTTTTCAAATTGTGGAGTATGCAAATTTTGAGTTCGACGTCAAAAACGTCGCTTCAGCGGTAGCGAATGAAATTTGACTTTCAACTGGATAAAAGAGAATGAAGACAAAGATGATCTGCATTCAGTGATTGCTTTGTTTCGATGAGTACGATGTCTCAGCGAAGTCATTTGACAGATTCAGAAGCTTGGAAATCTGTTGGTAGGTTAGAAGGGGGCCAAACTCAAGCCGAAGTAGCGCAAGCCATTGGAGTGTCACAAAGTGTCATTTCCAGGATCTGGAACCGTTTTTTTGGAGAGTGGATGTGCAGGCCGAAGTCCAGGGCAAGGTCGTAGACGGGCAACATCGCCCAATGAAGATCGGTATTTAGCGTTAACAGCTCGGAGACACCGAAACAAGAACGCTACTCTTCTCCAACAACACCTTCGCTCGGCTACAGGCACCACGATTTCAACCCAGACTGTCCGAAACCGGCTCCATGCTGTAGGTCTGTATGCTCGCCGACCGATGGTATGTGTTAGATTAACATCAAGGCATCGTCGCGATCGCAGGGAGTGGGCAACCGAGCATGTCAACTGGAGGAGAAATGAATGGAGCAATATTCTGTTTTCTGACGAGTCCCGTTTTTCTGTGCATCCGGATAATAGGCGTATTTTCATCTGGAGGGACAGTGGCAGTAGGAATAATCCTGCGTTTGTGCACGAAAGTGTCAGATTTGGCGGTGGAGGAGTGTTGGTGTATGGCGGCATCTCAATTGACGGTCGCACTGACCTCTACATCATTCGAGATGGAGCTCTGACTGGTCGCCGATATAGGGATGAGATCCTCAGACCTATTGTAGTCCCTTACGCTGCAGCAATCGGAGATAACTTCATTTTAATGGACGATAGCTGCAGGCCACATCGTGCAAACCATTAATAGCCTCATTGAGTCTATGCCTCAAAGGTGTTCAACGTTGCTGGTCGCCCGTGGAAACCATACCCCCTACTGAAAATGATTTTTTTTTGAAGAAAACACGTTTTCTTATTCTTTTTTTCTCATATGCACAAATTGTGTTTTTTTCCTTTTGTACCCAAATGCGCAATAAAATGCATTTTTTCTGCCAAACATGTGTAATTTATTCTTATATAACCTACTATGTATGTCGACCATGTATCAATCAGCTAAAAATTTTCCCAGATACAAAATCCACCTAAAACTGCAATATCCTTTAATTGTTTTGAGCAGTGTATAAACATTAAATATATGAAATTACAAATTATTCTTTGGATGCTTGAAGTCGCATAGTATTTATATGAAATTACATTTATTAAAACATGATGTTAAACAACATTTTAAAAATTATATGAAACTTGAACATGTACGAGGGCTGTAAATTATGTAATGGCAACATAGTTAGAAATCAATTTTTAATGAACTTACAACTACAATTACATTACATTCTTTCTATGTAATTACCAGCAAAGCTTATAACCTTTTTCTAAATGTCGGGAAGCCGTTGTATACGAGTGGCAAGGTGCTGATTGTTGACTTGAGTGACCGAGTGCCCTACTGTTTTGAGTATAATTAAACGTCATGAAATCGGTGATTTCGGAGGGGCTCATTCAACTTCGGAAACAGATCCATGGTAAGGAGAACGTTTAGGATGCCAATCTGCTCTTGAGGAATGGGGGGCCGACCTGTGCGTTGCAAAACCGCAGTCTCTTTCTGACCCGAACGAAATGCTTAAACCCATCGTGATACTGTCCTATACGGTAAAGCATTTGTGCCACAGGCTTCCACTAATCTTCGATAGCATTCTGTTGCATTTTTGCTACGGGCAACCTCGATTTTAAGCCACGACCACTGATCTCCTTTTGAAAACATCCTTTAGAGCGATGGAAATGAAACCATTCTCTTTAACGCCACACAACAACTACCCTTCTAAACTGATCGACTGTTTTTTGCACTCTACGCATCAACAACAGCGCCACCTCACTACTCCCATATCCTATTTGCGCGTGCCCGACCTTCTGCGAGTTTCAAGGTTAGGTTGTCACTATTTAATTTACAACCCTCGTATGTGCATATATATTAGTGCAAAAATAAATCGTTAGTTTAAAGGGCAATTATCACTTCTTTGTATTAAGATTTTCAATTTTTTTTTTTTTTTTTTTTTTTTTTTTTTGCATTATTTGTCATCTGATTGGTGTATGGAACATTGCCTGTTTCGTAGCGTTCCAAACTCTCACAATTTGCTCGGTAAACCTTGATTGTTGAACATATCACTATTATTGCTGAACTTATTGATGAAAATTAGTTGGAAAATTAATTAAAATTTGTATATGTGTTCACCGAGGTTGGGTTATTTTGTGTCACATGTTACGCTTGAGGATTGTGTGCTCATGAAGAGTATTCCATCTCGTGCTTCAATGCAGCCTTACTATCATACAGAAGTTAAAAATGGCATGCTGCGCATTGTCCTCGTACCTTAAATTGTAGAGCATTCGGAGCGTTATTCCAAGAGTCCGCATTCGATCCCCGTTTTGGGCATTTTTCAAAATGTTGGTTTCTATGCTTAGTTAGCAAGTGATAAATCATGCATTAAATATTCAAAAATATTGTTGAAACTTCCAAATTTAAAGAACAAAAAGAATAAATATTTTCTTCATATGATAAAATATATATTCTTTTTTATTCCTTCAACATAAGCCCTATTAAACGGTTAGGCTGACTGAACTTTCCTTTTTTTTGGAGGGGGTGGGAGGGGCCAGGGAATTACTGGCGCACATTTTTTTAATAAAAGTTTAGTGTGTAAAAAATTTACATTTATAATTGTTTGTACTTAGGGAAAACTTATGCATGTTAATTAGATTTAAAAATAGGTTTGCGAAAGAGAGAAGGTAAACAGAAAAAAGAAAATTAGTTAAACTGCTGTGACTAATTATAAAGTTAAAGGTAGTGATTAAAATAAACTAAATAACATAAATTCACTTTTTTTAGTTCATTCGGCTTCAAAGCTTTGAATATTTTTTTAAAGAAATTATAAATGCTTTAGTATTGTTTTCATTTGTGTTAAATCCCCATCTCTTGATGTAAAATGTTTAAAATATAATATAGTTAACAATTAAAAATTTATATGGTAGTTATATCCTTAATGCATTAAAATAACTATAACAAATTATGCTTATAATTAGTTTAAGTGCATACATAATCATAGAAATAATATAAATGTATAATTTGTTTCATATTACTATATTTGATTTGTAAATACTTGTTCTTGATCATCAGTAGAAAAATATGTTGCTTTGTAGCCTTATTTATTTCCATGTTAATTTAAAATATTGTTTTAAAAATTGAATTATTTTAAAAGGATAAAGGAAAGAGGATGAAATTTATAATAAATATCAAAATAAACACTATCGATATAAAAAAAAAAACATTATTTCTTAAATATCTTAGAGCACATAATAAATTGCCTTTAACAGTGATTTATAATAAAAAACAAGACGAATAACATTAAATTATTACCTATATTCATTTAGTTTACGGATATACTAATAGGTTCTTCTGTGGGAATATAATAAGCTTTTAACTCGTAAATGCTGATGACAATGCGGCTTACAGGGATGCAACATTCCCCTACATTAGACGGTCATATTCCCTTGAGGAATATGGAATAATGTCTATAAGATCCGCTGTTAGATTTATGAATATCTACGAACAATCTTGAATGTAAATTTCATTAGAGCTGAGGCATAGTTGCCACAAGCGCTTTGTTTCTAGGGTATGTAGTTTAGTTTATTAGAGATAATTCTATTGATAAGTAGAATAAAGATAATTGTAGTACATTCATAATAAATAAAGTCGTTTATACGTCTTTAAATAGAAAATATAGAATGGAATTTAATATCTTTCAAAATCTCCGTTCCCAGGTAAAAGTGATGTGGTTATAAAATTTCATAATTTTTTTAATATTTATTGAAATTACATAATTCACTGTAATATATTTAAGCCATAGTTAAGGTTTTATAAAATGTAGAAATAAACACTTTAATATAATAAAAATTACAGTTTAATTAATGTTTCAAATTCATTTTATTTGATATAACATTATCGGCACGATAACTTTGAATCGATATATCAGCTCAAAACTCATATTAACATAAACGTTAAACAACACTTTATAGAATGAATTAATGATATTTAAATTGTTGATAGAAACTATTAAAAAAATTCACTTAAATTTGAAAATTGCAAGAAAATTGGAAAAAAAAATAATTAATGATTAAAAAACAATGGGAATATTTAGTTATCTCAATAATATTGTTTCATTCTGCATAATATAGGTTAGAGCTCATTTTAACAAAACAATTATATTTATATGTATATTGTTAGTAAATATATTGTGGCGATTGTGCTTACTTAACTGTAATTTTATTATACACAGCCTCCTATGAGTTACGCTCATCAACCCCCGTCCTGCCTCTAAAAATCAGTTGATGTAATCGGCTTGAAAAAAATTACGAAATATTGAAGAATAATAATAATAGTAATAATAAAACAGTGGCAATCGCCCTATAAATGGGTATTCATTCTTTTCCATTCTACGGAGGGGATTTACAGCCGGTTGTTAATGGCTGTTTCAGCATTTGATTAAATAAGATTATTCAAACATTTCCGAATCCGCTATTAGAAAATGAACTTAGACGGCACAGTCATTTATATTCGATATTTTTTTAATGCTATAAGATAATGACTTTAACAAGTGATTCTTAAATTTAACGTGCGGAATTTACGTATTGTGTTACTCTATTATCTACGCGAAAATATTTTTAACGTTAGAAAAGAAATATTACTATTTGCATTGTCTTATTTTGTTTTTAAAAACTGACGTATTCTTTATCTATTTACGACTTTTAATGCATATTAGTATTTTATTACTATACAATTTTTCTTATCTTTTAATATTCACATGTAAATATAGTTTTTTGAGATAGTTTTCAATACTTCCTTGCTATTAACTTGTATGTATTTAATTCTCATTTGAAAGCACTTTTTTCTGTTAGTGATAGTCGCGTGTAAATATATATACAGGGTGATTCATAAATAATGGGCAGAACTTTAAGGGGTTATAGTACACTTAAAGATAAATAATATTAAATAGGAGACTAAGGGTGCCAGACGTATTCCCAAGGAGATAGGGGGCATTAAAGTTTAGGGTCCGAAATTTCAAATGATTATAAAAAATGGAAAAATTGGTCGATTCGTTTGCGGTTTTTGCAAAAAATTTTCTTTATGCCAGTATTTTCTTGAAATAAAATTTTAAAGTTCAATTTCAAAAAATGCCGATAGGGGGCGCTTTAGACTTTGGAGTAACAAACAACTATTTTTTAACGTTATTTTTTGTATTTCTTTAAATGATTTCGAAAGCTTAGACTTAAACTTAAATTTTGATCTAAAAATCTGAGTCCTAACGAGTAGTTAAGTAGCGTAAACTGAAATTTGAAATTTGAAACCCTTCTCCCCCCAGAACAAAAATCAGTTATTCCCGATCTTTGTGTCGTAGATTAGGCTCTAACTACTGCCGCGTTTTGCTAAAATTATTCTTTATGTCAGTATTTTCTTGAAAATAAATTTTAAAGAAAAGTTTCAAAAAATTCCGATAGAGGGCGCTTTAGAATTTGGAGTAACGAACAACTATTTTATACCGTTGTTTTTTGTGTCTCATTAAATGCTTTCTAAAGCTTAGACTTAAACTTAAATTTTCAGCTCAAAATCTGAATCGCTGAGCGTGGTTCAGTAGCGAGGGGAGGAGGTTCAAATTTCAACTTCTGAACATAGTTCAGTTTGCACTACTTAACCATGCCCAACGATTCTGTGCTGTGATACGAGGAAAAAATACAACTTTCGTCAAGGACTGCATAGTCGGAATTCACTCATAAAGGCACTGGCACAGTTGGAAACGTCGCTCATGCAAACGTTAAAGCTCCATTCCTGACGCTAGTCACCGGGTGAAGAAGGAGACAGAAAGTATGCAAATGTCAAATGGGGAAGAAGAAGAACACGTATGCAAAATTTCGACACGATTCAGGCATAAAAACCACTGAACGGTGAGTCAAGTGTAAGTCGCTGTAGTAATGAATCGGAAGATGGTGCCCTTCACGAATAAGGAAAAGGCTGAGATGCATTTAATTTACGGAGCGGCAGATGGAAATGGTGCAGAGGCACAACGAATGTACGGAGAGCGATTTCCGGACAGGCGGTTGCCTAACCGCAAAACTTTCGAGCGCTTGCACAGACAGTTGTGTGAGACGCGATCATTTCTCGCTTCCCGGTCGAATGCAGGTCGTGCAAAAAAGGACGAATCAGTAGTTGTTGCAGAAGCCATTCTGGATGTAGTAGCGGCGCAGCCAAGTACAAGTACACGAACAGTGGCTAGGCAGGTGGATACCTCACAGTCCATGACTTGGAGGGTACTGAAGGATGAACATTTGCTCCCGTTTCATGTGCAACGAGTCCAGAAACTGTCTCCAGGAGATTATCCAAATCGTATTGAATTCTCCCGCTGGTTTCTGCAGCAGAACGCGCTAAATCCACATTTTGGACGAACTGTGCTTTTCACCGATGAATGTACCTTCACACGTGAAGGTACATTTAACACACACAATGCACATGTATGGGCGGATGTCAATCCACATGCTACGTATCCACATGCTCATCAGAGACGCTTTTCCATCAATGTTTGGGCAGGAATCCTCGGAGACCACCTAATCGGACCGTACCTTCTTCCTGAACGCCTCAACGGTAAGACATACCTCACATTTCTGCAACATGTGCTGCCAGACCTGTTAAACGTTGTTCCTCCACGCATCCGGCGGGTCATGTGGTTTCAGCACGATGGAGCGCCAGCCCATTACGTACGAGACGTCCGAAACTATCTGGACATCACATTTCCGAACAGATGGATTGGTCGAGGTGGTCCTGTTGCTTGGCCTGCTCGCTCGCCAGATCTTTCAAACCTCGATTTCTTTTTTTGGGGACAATTGAAGGCTCTTATGTATGAGACACCCATTGAATCCCCCGAGGAACTGGTCGCCAGACTTTCCGCCGCTGTAGGGGAAGTGCTCGAAAAGCCTGGTGTTTTCGCGAATGTTCGCCGTTCCATTCTTCGCCGTTGTTCTGCGTGCATAACCTCTGGTGGTCACAATTTTGAACATTTATTGTAATTACATGTTAATAAATCTGTTTTGGTAACATAATCCTAATTTCTGTCTTTTTACCTCGTATCACAGCACACAATGTGTGGACATGGTAAACTGAACTGTGCTCAGGAGTAGAAAGTTCAAACCCCTCTCCCCAGAAACTTAACCACGTCTAACGATTCAGATTTTGGGCTGAAAATTTAAGTCTAAGTTTTAGAAAGCATTTAATGAGACACAAAAATAACGGTATAAAATAGTTGTTCGTTACTCCAAAGTCTAAAGCGCCCTCTATCGGAATTTTTTGAAAATTTTCTTTAAAATTTATTTTCAAGAAAATACTGACATAAAGAATAATTTTAGCAAAACGCGGCAGTAGTTAGAGCCTAATCTACGACACAAAGATCGGGAATAACTGATTTTTGTTCTGGGGAGAGAAGGGTTTCAAATTTCAAATTTCAGTTTACGCTACTTAACTACTCGTTAGGACTCAGATTTTTAGATCAAAATTTAAGTTTAAGTCTAAGCTTTCGAAATCATTTAAAGAAATACAAAAAATAACGTTAAAAAATAGTTGTTTGTTACTCCAAAGTCTAAAGCGCCCCCTATCGGCATTTTTTGAAATTGAACTTTAAAATTTTATTTCAAGAAAATACTGGCATAAAGAAAATTTTTTGCAAAAACCGCAAACGAATCGACCAATTTTTCCATTTTTTATAATCATTTGAAATTTCGGACCCTAAACTTTAATGCCCCCTATCTCCTTGGGAATACGTCTGGGACCCTTAGTCTCCTATTTAATATTATTTGTCTTTAAGTGTACTATAACCCCTTAAAGTTCTGCCCATCTTTTATGAATCACCCTGTATATACTGGTGGACAAAATTATGAGATGGAAGGCATTTTTCCAAATATCTCGAGAAATAATGGATAAAAAGAAATGAAAATTGGTATGGATATAACTTATAGCGTGACAATAATATATGCAAAGCAAAAATTAAAGTGCCATTCATTGACAATAGTTATTGTAAACAGTCCAATGTGGACTGAAATTCATGATGAAAGATGGCAATGAAAGTGAGGCTTGTATGGTGTGTGGTCGCCTCTAGTATGGTGTGTGATCACCTCTGACTGATAGACAGCATGCACAAGGAAGATGCATGCTGTTAATAAGAGAGTTAAGGATTGCTTGTGGAAGACTCCCCCACTCTTCCACCAGTGCAGTTTTTAACTTCGGAATAGCTCTGGGTCGGGATTGGCGTCTCGCAATAGCCCTTCTAAGAGCATCCCAAGCATGTTCAATGATGTTGAGGTCAGAAGATTTGGCTGGCCAATCCATTTGATGAATATCCTCGCTTTCCAGATACTCCACAACCAGGCGAGCCCTATGTGGTCGGGCATTGTCGTCCATAAAAAAGAATTCAAAGACAACAGAACCCCCTGAAAGACGCACGTAGGATTGTAGGATCTCCTGCCTGTACCTCTGGGCATTCATGGAACCAGTGTCAAACACATGGAGCGGTGTGCGTGTATCTTGCATGAACCCTGCCCAAACCATCAGTCCTCCACCAGCATAATGTCCCTTTCCATGATGTTACTGGGATGGTATCGGATCCCAGGCTCCCTCCATATGAATATTCTCCAAGAATCAGGTTGAAGACTGAATCTAGACTCATCTGTGAACAGAACATTAGCCCATTGAAGGTGTGTCCAGTGTTGGTGTTGTCAGCACCATTGTGCACGCTTTCTTTTGTGGAAGGGAGTGAGTGGGATGCAAATGGCGGGCTTCCTGGCATACAACCATCTTTCACCGAGCCTCCTGGCAACAGCCTTCCTTGAAACTAATGTTCCTGTGGCAGAAGCAAGGTCCCTAGACAGTTGTGTCGCTGTACATGTCCATTGAGGAGTATCTGGAATGCGAGGATATACACCGAATGGATTGGCCAGTCAAATCTCCTGACCTTAACCCCTTTGAACATGCTTGGGGTGCTCTTGGAAGGGCTATTGCGAGACGCCAATCCCCACCCAGAACCATTCCGGAGTTAAAAACAGCTCTGGTGGATGAGTGGGAGAGTTTTCCAGAAGCAATCCTTAACTCTCTTATTAACAGCATGCATACTCGTTGTGCATACTGTCTATCAGTCAGAGGTGACCACGCGCCATACTAGAGGCGACCACACACCATACAAGCCTTACTTTCATTGCCATCTTTCATCATGAATTTCAGTCCACACTGCACTGTTGCCAATAACTTTTGTCAATGAATGGCACTTTAATTTTTGCTTTGCATATATTATTGTCATACTATAAGTTATGTCCATACCAATTTTCATTTATTTTTATTCACTATTCCATCTCTTAATTTTGTCACCCGTGTATATATAAATAAATATATATATATATATACACTGGTAGTCTTATTTTGTTTTTTTAAATCTGAAGTATTCTTTATCTATTTATGGCTTTTAACGCATATTAGTAATTTATTATTATACAATTTTCTTTCTCATTTAATATTCACGTGTAACTATAATTTTATGACGTAGTTTCCGGTATTTCCCTGCTATTAACTCGTATTTATCTAATTCTCATTTGAAAGTACTTTTTTCTGTTTGTGATAGTCGCGTTTAAATATACACATAAATACATATACATATGTATTAATTTTAAGAGAATATATTTTTTTAATCATTTGGCAACAATTTAAAACAATCACGTTTTCTAAACAAGCAAAAAAGTCTCACAAAATGCTGAAAATTTGATTTTAAAATGGAAATTAATCCTCAACTCACGAATCAAATCAAAAAACCAAAAGCAGTCTGCACTTGGGAACATCTAACACATAAAGCGATCTAAAAAGTCTGAAATTCCTATGCATAGATTTTGCTGTTATAAAACTTTCATAAAGAAACGATTTTTGCCAACTTTAACATTAAACATATCTTACAATATGTATTCAATTGAAAAACTGACAACGCCGATGTGTTTATCAAACATTTCTCTATAATTACACGCATTTTCATCTTTTTGTATGCAATAGATCTTTTAAAATTTACGAAGAAAGACCTCCCTGTCACAAAAAATTCATTGTCAAAGGCGGTTACAGCGTTAGTTACTATTTTTTAGAATAGAGAGATTATGAGTAGTAATGGGCGATTCTCGAAATTTTGAGAATCGATTAAAATTGACATCGTATAAAACAACATCGATCATAATAAGAATCGATTTCTCAGTTCTAGAATTGATACTAGAATCGATATTTCGATATTCAGATTCACACAGAGAAGATCCAAATTACTAATTCCAAAACTAAAGCCGCTATTAGATACACCAACATTCCGTAAGACTTTTGAGCCAACACTGGATTTCCTCCAACTTATTGCGAAATATCCTCCCGACATCCAGTGTAATAGCAAACTGCAATGTCTCCCAGACTTTTTTCCACACGTTCAAAAAAATCTGCCCTAACTTAGATTTTTCATCCAACATCGAACGTTTCAACGAATCAGAGATAAGCGATTGATACGAGTAGGCGATAAATGTTGACGCCTGGCACTAGTGGAAACTGGTTTTACGGCTTTTCCTCCGAATTTTACAAAGACAATTGCAAACCTTTGTCCCCCTTTGAACGGGAAAATGTTGGAGTTAAAATCCGCTGAAAAGTTTGTCTCGCCTAACGTCCGTGTGTCTAATAGCAGCTTTAGACAATCAGCAGGACCGTAATTACCGCCTCCCACCAACCATCCCCATTTAGGAAGGCATAGAATTAAGCTGTTGCAGATTTTAGAGTCAGATAATAAGAATTTAAAATTTTGAAATGATTGTCACTTATGGTTGTCCCTTACACAAAAAGTGACAAATTTGAGAGACATAACTCAACTAATAACAACATTGAGTAACTTGGCAATAAACCGAGGATAAAGAGTGCCAAGAGCGTGTAACTAGGATGGGAAACAAGGAGTATAGACAAAAAACTTTTTTTTCTTTCTAATGCCAACCAAATGTTACAGGAGATAGTTTAGAAAAACAAAAAAATATGCCTCATACCCTGGGGGGCAGGTAAACCACACTCTTGACGGAAGGGCGACAATAGCCCAAATGTATCTTTTGTCGAAGTTTCAAAATGAGGATTTACAATAAAACATAACGGGAATTGGACATTTTAAAAATTGCATGCATACTTTGAACGGCCCATTTAGTAAAGATTGGCGAGGAAGGAGGGGGGGGGGCGAGGGATTAGAACAGACAAACTTAAAAAAATATATATAATAAACTAATAACCCAAATAACAGCTTCTAAACAAAAATATATAGTGTTTAACTTAGTGTTGAATTCAGGGGTGGCCCGCGGGGAACATGAACACTTTGAAACCAAAAAAAGTGCCAAGAGCATGTAACTAGGTGAAGAGACGGGTAGTAATAGAAAAAAAAACGAGGAGATCAAAAAACTTTATAACGATATGTTACATGAGATGGTGTAGAAGAAACAAAAAATATGCCCCCCCCCACCCAGGGGGTCAAGGTAAATCCAAAACGGACAGAAGGGCGACCCCGGCCCAAATGTATCTTTTGTTGAGGTTTCAAAATATGAATTTATAACAAAATAGAACGGGGATTAGACTTTTTAAAAATCGCAGTCATAATTTGAACGATCATATAAGCAAAGATTGGTGAGGAAGGGGGGGGGGGGCTTAGGACGGGCGAACATGAAAAAAATAAAAAATAGTGGCACTCCAAGAGTGCCGACAGAAGTGAAATCTTGAACAATTACGTGTGTATTTTTTGAATCTTCAGGATATATAATTTTGAATCGTCAGGAAATACTTTTAAATGAATAAAAAAAGGTTCTATAATAGTAAAGAACATATCAATATCTATAAAAAAAACGCGCGATACCATATGTCCAGCTATTGTAGTTAACTCACTATAACTACTTTCTTTCATTTTAAAATGCGATAAATACACCAACCAAAATTAGACCATACTATCGATACCTTAATCCTTATCCAAACAAATCATTTTGTATTAATGTCTGTTACAATATCTGTAGATTACTTTTTGAATTATTCAATTCGGACATTCCATTCAAAAGATATTACGAATTTAAAGATGACAATCTAAAGAAATAATAGCGCTGTTGAGCACTCGGTGGCCAAAAAGCTTAGGGATTACGTGTGCAATCAAAAGATTGCGGGTTCGAACCCCAGTTTCGCTGATATGTATCAATGTTTTTTTTTTTGTTTGTTTGTTTTTTGTTTTTTTCGAAGAAGTTTGAAAAATTAAAATTTTAACCCATTATGGGTCTGTAACGTTACCTAAAATGATGGGAGAAAATTTCTTATGCTAGATTTGTAATGTATGAAGCATAAGTTTTCAATAGACATATTGTATCAAGAAATGAGAACCCTCCCCCTCTGCCCCCCTCCCCCCCCAAAAAGGTCTTATAGGGAAAACCGGGAGACTGGAATAGCAAAAAGAACGGCGAGAAATGGTTAGCTATACTAGAATTTTTCTCCCCACTGTAACTCCTATGGAAGCAAAGTTATAGCCTTTTAAAGATTGAAATGAAGTGAAGAAATAAGCAAAATTAGGTGAGTGATCGACAGGGGTGAAGGAGGGGTCTACAGCTCTGGGGATTCCATGTAGCTTGAACTTTTAAGTTAAAAATAGTAGAGAATTAAATAAGCAAAATTTTAAGGTGTATATTGGGGGAGGGTGCAAGCCCCCCTCAAAAATTTTTTTGTTTCTTTTGAAGAAACAAAAAATATGCCCCCCCAGCGGGGCGCAGATAAATCCCAAACGGGCCGAAGGACGATCACTTATTTATCTTTTGTCAAGGATTTAAAATATGGATCGAAAATAAAATAGACCGAGAATTGGACATTTTTAAAACTGTATACATATTTCGAACGGCCCTGTGAGTTAAAACTGATGCGGAAGTGGAGGGGGGATATTAGAAGAGACGAGCGTAAAAAATGAAACATAATTAACTAATATTTCAAATAACTGGACTTCTATACAAAAATATAACGATTTAACCTAATCTCGAATTAATGGGGGTGGCCCGCAGGGGATACCCTCCCCCCCCCCCAGAAGTTATGAGATTTTATGCTTTTTAATGCACAAATTGCGATTTCCCCTCTCTTACAGAGCTGTAAAACATGAAGCCTTCCTCCGGAGTCGCAGAAAAATACCTGCATTCAATGCTAATTTAGCCTAGAAAAAAAAACATTCTTATACGTAGTTTTACATCAATACTATTATTAACACAATAAAATTGGAAAAACCAATTCGATCTGAAGCGTGGATCATTTTAAAGAAAATAATAATATAAAAAAATTACAATGCTATTGGTATCTAAGAATCTTTCAAAATGCGCTTTCAATTTTAGTAAAACAAAATGAAATCGATTTCAAAGATCGAAATCGAATCTAAAGATCGAAATCGAATCTAAAGATCGACATCGAATCTAAAGATCGAAATCGAATCTAAAGATCGAGCTTACGGGCAGAATCGATTTTACATTTTTACTTTCTTTTGTAGCTTTACATGACGAGAGTATTAGATTCGTGAAAAATTTCGACTTCCCGTTTTTGATGGATTTATATATTTTAGAAGGTCTTTAACACGATTTCATGGTTTTTAAGAAATATCTGTCTGTGTGTGTGTCTATCACTCTGTGAGTCTGTATATGACAAAAATTTCTGACCGTTCTATCTCAAGAATAAATGTACGGAATTCCACAAAACTTTAGATTTAGTTTGACTTTGATATAAACTGAATGTAATTAATTTTTGGTATATATAGCCTAACAGGTGGTGCCCTTATGCTGCATTTTTTGCGATTTGCGCAACAGCTATATCTGAATAACGAATGCACGGATTTTCATCAAATTTCAGATCCAGTTAGTCCTTGACATTAATTGATGCTTTTTGCATTTTGATGTATATCGCTTCTCAGATGGCGCTGCTATGGTGAAGTTTTCACAATTTTCACTCAGCGCCATGTGAAAGGGGGGGCGAAAGGTGGCGGTCGTCCCGAGCGCGGAAATTTAGGGGGCGCCAAATTTTTACTACTAACATCACTTCTAGCCTATCACAAGAAAAAGTTAATAGGGGATGGTGTGATGTAGAATCACATATAGTATTCTTAAATTTTACATTTTTCTAAATTACAGTTAAAACTAATCTTTAATTAAATAGCTATTTTATCTTAACGTTTATTTTCGATTCCACAATAACTTTCCGTTCAAAAGAAAAGAAAGAAAAACATCTAGCATCTGCCTTATTACTGAAAAACGGCTATCAGATAAAGAGAATTCATTAAGATGCGTATTTCACCCTTGCTGGAAACAAATAAAAAAAGAATAAAGTTCGAATGTGTTTGCGGTCAGTGAAATTTCATTTTCCTCTCTGCGTAATTTTAAGTATAACTTATTCGTTGCATATGAGTCTTTTTATGTACATAATGGTTGTTATGTCTTTTGAGAACATTTTCCCAAAATATGCTCCTAACGTACGAATTGGCAGTCGGATTCCTTTTTGGCGTATTTTTTAGGACTGCTGTTTTCTAGTTGCCCTGCTATAAAATTCAAAATCCTTTTATTGTTTAAGCGTAACAGACAATTTTGCGGAGATGATATCAGTCATTTTTCATATGCTTAATGTCGCCAATCGTGTGATGCCAATGTGCGAATTTTTCAGTGAGGAATCAATTGCCTCCCTCTCCCTTCATGAACTCAGTCATGTGAAGACTGTTTTCGTAAAAAAATGCGTTCAGGCACCATCCCTAACTTTTCTGTATGAAACCCTTAAATTTTGAAGTTTACTGCAAATAAAATTTTTCTTAAAAGAGCATTTATTGTCTTAAGCGATCATAGCCTATAACTAGCGAATGCATTTTTAAAAAGAACCTGTCAACATACTTTAAATTACAGATCTACTATACTATATAAATTTATGGTGCCTAACACCAGGCATTCGCAAATTTTTTTTAACGTCAAGGGATGGTGCCTGCTTTAGTTGCCTGCTTTTAGTTTCCTGCTTCGATTTGCTTGAAAGTTTAGTTTCTGGACTATTTATCAGCACTTATCTGGACTATATCTGGACTATTAATCTACCTGAGTAGTATGACATTATCTTATTCGTTGGATGTTTACATGATTTTTGAAAGCCTATTCCCCCGACGGATGACTATCTATTACGTTTTCGGAATATAGGCTATTAGCTATTACGAGTGTTCTCAGTTCATAGAATATAGTTTGGAGTGCCTATAGAATGCGGACTGTCGCTGCCGGATTTTTCCCTGATGGATCGCATTGGAATTGTGTCCCGGCGCCGAACCATTCTTCATGTTGGATGCGGCTGATTTTTCTGATCAAAAAAATTTCATGAGGCTCAGCGTAAAGAACTGCTCGTTAACGTCTGCTCCTCCCGATGTAGGCCTAAGAATCTGCGGTAGATTGTGTTGACTCATACTTCATCTCCGTTCAACTCGCAGCCTTGCTTTCGGCAATATAGTGCATTTTATTTCTACTTTGTGTACTTCAGAAGTTTTTATTTACTTCAGAAATGGATCGAGTGCTGCAGTGTGATCAGTGCTACCGATTTTCATGTGTGGGCTCCAATTTAACCGGCATATACAGATGTGCTTTTCGCACTGGATTTGATGTGTCTGTGATGGTTAACGTCCAAATATTGCATTTCTTCAAAATTAAAAAAAAAAAAAAAAAAAAAAGAAAAGAAAGAAAGAGAGAAAGATAGTGAAGAAAATAAATAAACATCTGCGGTATAAAATGTGAGTACGAGAAAATATATGCATTTTATATTTTATGATTTTAATGCTCAATCTCTATTTTAATTACATGACTTTTTGTTATTATTTTAGAATAATATGATGAGTGATTTTATTTCAATTATTGTTTATTATGCATTGTTTTCTCATGCTCATATTTATTTTTGTGAATAATATTAGTTAGAAGTTTTCTTAGATTACGTCGAAATATTTCATAGTTCTACAAATGCTATTTTAGAAATAAGACGCCAAATATGATAACAGGATAAAAGGATATTTTTCATATAACTAAGTATCTATCAACTGTGCACTCTTACTGAAATTTCATTCAAAGTATTAAGACAATCTTAAAAAAAAAAAGGAATTCAGAATATTGACTTCATAAATCGTATTTTTTTTGGATGATTGTGCTAAAGAAAAAAATCTATTATTTTACTTATTTTCTTTAAATATTACATTTTTATTTACTTTGCAATGCGATTCTTTTTGAACTATTACAATCTGACATTCATATGTATACATTTACAGTTTTATATATTTCTTTACCTGATTTTATAAGATGATTAAAAAAAAAAAAAAAAAAAAAAGAGGTTAAAGGTAAGTTAATGGTGCATCTAAAACATTCATGTTTCCAGATAAATAAGAGAGAATGTTTTTGTGTCAGACTATTATTTTTGCATGTTAGGAAAGTTAAAAAAAAAAAAAAAAAAAAAAGTATGAAGAAAGATAAATATGAATAATTGTAATAAATAAAGATGTATGCACCTCTCTAGATATTTGACACTGCCTTCATCTTGAGATACATAAAATTGTATCATTTCAATTATATTTTATTATGCTTTGAAAATTCCATAATCAAAGGGTAAGTTATGTTTTACTGTGTTTCTATTGAGTATTATTTACAGATAATACTTTATTTTTAGATTTGTACTTAAAAGTAATATTCACTTTCTTTATTGCGTAATTCAATATATGTAATCAATATCTTTAAATGATCTTGCCTATTGATTATATCTATGTAGGTAGAGCTATTTCTTGCAGCTAAATATTACAGAATTTTTTTGTTTCTTTATTCTGTGTAGATAAAGAAGATGACGGTTTTATAACATATAATATTTAAGCGTATACATGCATGATTATTCTTCATCAGTAATTATAACATTATAAGAACTTTCATTTTAAAGGTTATTTCATAAAAATATATCTAGGTAATTTTCTTGAAATATCATAGTATTTCTTAGACATTTATTTGATACAAAATGGTACAAATGGTACTAACATTTTTTTATTTTTATTAATCAATGTGTGTATTTGTTTTATTATATAGGTGTGTCTTTTAGATATTTGTGTATAGATATCTTATTTTTAATGTTCATAAAGTTCATTAAGTGGTATATTACGACATACCATTATAAAAATATTTTATGGGTTGCCATGTTGACAAATTTGGAAATATAATGAAGGAGGCGAGAAGCTTAAATTTGTTTTCGCTTATGGTAAACTTTTCACTTGTTTTTACTAAACTTTAAATAGTTGACAGCAATTAGACATTGAATAATTTACATTTTAAAATATTCTCGCAAATATAATATGTTTTTAGGTTTGGAGATCTTATGTGTAAAATATAATATTTTCTTTAATTAAATTATCTCAACCTGTCACAAGCTTTTCTCTTAACTTTTTAATGCCTGCTCGAGTCATCAATATTATTATTAATAATAACAGAAAGAGAGATTTTATTTATTTCATTAAGGCAGTTAAAACATATAACGTACTAGTATACATTTTAAATCAATTGTATGCCGTGTTGTTGCATACCAGCACACATTAGTACATGTGAAATCTCAGTATTTTTAAAATTCAGTTAATATTTTATTTTTGTTTCTAATATTTAGTGACTGTTTTCGATAGATTTCTTCTTGCATTGTGTTATTTTCTAGAGGTAGCACAATGCCAAGAATGTTTTTTTTTCCTGAAGGCTTTCTTTTCCTTTTGGGGGTAAGATGGCCACTTACCTACGCAAAGGGAGAGAAAGTTTCATTTTAATTACAAAATTCATTAATTCATTTTTTAAAATTTACTATTATTAGACACTTTGCTAAATTCTCATCGTTTTTTTTTTTCATGTGTAGAACATTTTTAATTTTTATTGATTTAGACATGACATTACTGAAGAGTGGTCTCGCGCGACCTCGCGGTTTTCAAATTAATTCGTTAGAAGATATTTCACAGAGATTTCCTTTTTTCTTGCAACTCTTGTACATATTTGTTGTGGTTTCATATTCAACCTGGCTTTACATGCATACACATACTTACACTTCATTCTCACAAAATTATTTTTGGTTATGGTTCAAAGATAACACTCGCCTTGGTTGAATTCGGTCATAATTTTTAGGTACTTCTGTAATATTTTTTTCTACATACTGTGTCATGATCACATTCCTTTTATTTTACTCTGCAGACAAAAAACTATTTTGTTTTACATAATTTTTACACTCATTCATGCTGGTTGGTTTACTGTTAGGAACAGGCATTTTTCCTCTTTTGAAGTTTAAATTGTTATAAATACACTTTATTTACATCTTCAATTATTTCATACACTTGTTTTTTTTGTTTTGTCATATAATGTATTAGTTCCTGGTACACATGAGAATTTTGTTCATAGAAAAAACACAGGAGTTCATCGCACATTCTTTGTTCATTGATGTTACACTAGTTCATCGCTTTACTTTCCATTCTTGTTGTACATGGGGAACTAGTTACATTCATTTTTGTTAAAACAAAAAAATCGCTTTTTTCCTGGACATTTTAGTTCACCGAATAAACACTTTAGTTCATAGAATATTTACATGTTTGTTTATAGAATTTTACACGTTAGTTCATCGATGTTTTTCACATTAGTTCATAGAGATTTTATACATGTGTTCAGTCATGTCGTACGTTATAATTCATAGAGATGTACACTTTAGTTCGTTGAATTTTATATTATTGTTCATAGATTGTTTACATATTAATTCATTGAAAATACACATCTTTGTTCATAGAATATGTAACACATTACTTCTTAGAAAGTAAACCACATTTTAATGTACATTATCTTTAAGATATAATTTGGAACCTCTTTTTAATTATTTTTGTTAGATAAAACAGTAGTTTTTTTTTTAAATGTATTTTTTCTAAAAATCCATACAATACTCAGGAAACTGCCAGCACATACGTTAAGGATTTTAATATAGGAAATAAATTATAATATGTACGTGCCTTTCCACATACATTTTCTTTACTGATAAAATTTGACTGGTTGGACGCGGATGGTGACTCGATGCTAATTATATCATTTCACAAAATGATTCTTCTCAAAATAGTATAATATATCTTTAAAATTGGACATGTTTCTGATACAATATTATTTTGGTTCTTGTCACTAGTTAGATATACTTTTATCTTTAAAAGTATATATGCTAGAACAGGTATGACCATTACATCATTTGTACTTTCCTCTATTTTAAATGACACTTTAAATTTTCACACATTTAAGCTTTTAGAAATACATGCACTTACTGCAGTTTGTTTAGATCATCATGTACACACAAAAATATTGTAAGCATTTTTATTATTTTACAATAATCACAATTGTTTTGGCATGACTCTTAGCTATACCTTAAACATCAAGAGTATTTAAATCGAGGAAGTTAAATACTTTTACAGTTTTAATAGTACATATTTGTCACATTTGATATTCCGGTAATATTTTATGCCTATACACTTAATTTTTAACCTTTTGCTAACCATAGTATTCGACAGTTTTTTTCACTTCACACATAGTTCATAGTTAAAACACGTAGTCCATGGAAGCTGGTTTGAAGTTTAACCAGAAATTTTTTTCACATTACACATGTAGTTCATTGAGACAAGTTAACCCTTATTCATCGAGTTGTTTAATGATTGTTAATTCATTAATTACGTAATTGAATATCACTTATAGGTAAGTGTTTTCAGGTTTCTTGCACATATACTGTCCGTTTGTTATGTTAGCAAAAAAAAAAAAAAAAAAAAAAAAAAAAAAAATCCTAATTTGTTTTTCTACACAATCGCGAGAGCGTTGCTTGGCATGCGGCAATGGTATTTACAGTGGTATTTTATTTTACAAAGGTTTTACAATGTTACTTTTGCGGCATGCTACGCGGATGAGCTTGTGGTCTGTGGATAAAAATTTTGTGGGATTTCACCTTTCTTATTTTTCCCTCATCAATGGCATTCCTTGTGGTCCAAGACATTTCACGTGAATATATATATATTTATTGTTCACGAATTTTCTTATAGGTAATGCACAGGTTTTCATTTTTCTTATTACATACATGCAGCCTTCTCCTGGTTTATACCAGTTAATTCTTTAGCACATATTAATTGAGGCTGAGTTCACACACACACACACAATTTTTCTCTTCAGTATTACCTGTTGTACAATTCACTTAAAATTTCATTTTTCTCATACATTTTTACACTTAAAAGATTACATGATGGAATAACTCAATTTTTTTACACAAGTAAAGGCTTATTAAATCACAGTTTTATTTAAACTACATTTACATTAAGACAAGGGAATACAGTTGTCACATGGAATTAAATGGCTTATGACAGTGTTTGAGGTATTTTTTTTTATATCCTGATTTTCTACAGTTTTTATTACTGTCTTCTTTACCTTATATCTATCTCATGAATATACATTTGTTTAATATTCATGTTGAGAGATAAAAAAAAATCTTTAAAAAAAGAAAGAAGCTTAAAACCCATACTTTCGGTCATTATTATGGGCATTATTTCTGGATTCTTAATTATTTACATTATTTTTGTTTATCTGTGTGTTATATTATGTCTTTTATTGCATTATATTACTCGAGTATCTTATTTTATTTTATTATAATATTCATCAATATATATATATTTAATGTTTATTATTGAAAACATTTTGAAACTTATAGCCAGCTGGTAGGTGACCTGTTTATTTAGACCTAATGTCTTTTTATTTTGTATGTGCACATTTCTGATACAGGTCATCGTCTAAATAAGACGAATTGAAGAGTGATCACAAATTTTATTAATGAAGCTGCAGCTGTTTCTAAATAGAAACAATATATGATGTCATTTGTGTGACAAAATTTATGGTACCAATATATTATATCATGATGTATATACTTTTATTTGGGATGGTTGCCTACTTAAAGAGGAGTTCAAATGCTGTTTACTTTATTTAGTAAATATTTAGTTTGTTTTCATGAACATTTTACACATGATTACTTGTAAGAGCATATGAAAATTGATTTCTCTCCCTCCATGTACATTAAAAAAAAATTTTTTTTCGCCTGTGAAAGGGGTGATATATGTGATGTAGAATCACATATAGTATTCTTAAATTTTACATTTTTCTAAATTACAGTTAAAACTAATCTTTAATTAAATAGCTATTTTATCTTAACGTTTATTTTCGATTCCACAATAACTTTCCGTTCAAAAGAAAAGAAAGAAAAACATCTAGCATCTGCCTTATTACTGAAAAACGGCTATCAGATAAAGAGAATTCATTAAGATGCGTATTTCACCCTTGCTGGAAACAAATAAAAAAAGAATAAAGTTCGAATGTGTTTGCGGTCAGTGAAATTTCATTTTCCTCTCTACGTAATTTTAAGTATAACTTATTCGTTGCATATGAGTCTTTTTATGTACATAATGGTTGTTATGTCTTTTGAGAACATTTTCCCAAAATATGCTCCTAACGTACGAATTGGCAGTCGGATTCCTTTTTGGCGTATTTTTTAGGACTGCTGTTTTCTAGTTGCCCTGCTATAAAATTCAAAATCCTTTTATTGTTTAAGCGTAACAGACAATTTTGCGGAGATGATATCAGTCATTTTTCATATGCTTAATGTCGCCAATCGTGTGATGCCAATGTGCGAATTTTTCAGTGAGGAATCAATTGCCTCCCTCTCCCTTCATGAACTCAGTCATGTGAAGACTGTTTTCGTAAAAAAATGCGTTCAGGCACCATCCCTAACTTTTCTGTATGAAACCCTTAAATTTTGAAGTTTACTGCAAATAAAATTTTTCTTAAAAGAGCATTTATTGTCTTAAGCGATCATAGCCTATAACTAGCGAATGCATTTTTAAAAAGAACCTGTCAACATACTTTAAATTACAGATCTACAATATAGATGGGGCTAAATTGGAACTTTGAACCGGGCGCAGTTCTCTTTTCGCACGCCCTTGTTTCCATTTTAACTTTATCTCAAGAACTAACGCACGGACTTTCATAAAAATTTAGATTCAATTAATCCTTGATATTATTTGATGCTAAGTACATTTTGGTGGAAATCGCTTAAGAGATGGCGCTGCTATGCTGCATTATTCATGATTAACGCAATAGCGCTATCTCAAGAACGAATTTTTATCAAAATTCAGATTCAGTAAATCCCTGACATAGATTAGTGCTGTTTAGTTCTTGGTGTAAATTGCCTTACTGGTGACGCTGATATGCTGCATTTTTCATGATTTCGCAATAGCTGTATCTCGCGTTTTCATGGATTTTCATCAAAATTCAGAGTCCGCTGGTACCTGATAAAAATTTATCCTGATCAATTTTTGGTGTACATCAGTCAACAAAAACGCTATTTTGCAGGGGGGGGGGGGTTCTGAGGTTTCTTTAATTCTTCTATCTTAGAAACTAATACACTGAAATTTTGGAATTGGCACATCCGATTATTTTATTTTCAACTTTTGAAGGAAAATGAAAATTATATTACCTTTAGAGAAATCGATTAAAAATTTTAAAGTATCGATTAAATCGAGTTGGCCGTAGTATCGATTAAATCGATTTAAAAAATCGAAATCGCCCATCACTAATTATGAGTATTTATTTTTACATTTTTGAAGCCTTAATAAAGTTTTATATTCAGGGTAGTTATAATTAAAGTTATCCTATTTGGACCTATGTAGAGTTTGTTCTGGCTGACAGATTGGTGAAACTTGTGAAATATATTAAACGGTCCGTGGAGAAAGTAATTTTACAATAAAAACTATTTAAATTTTCTATTGATCGATAGCGGTTTTAATTGTTAGACTGGTCACTACAGAGGAGAAGAACGAACTCTACCGGCGAAGTCGTTTTATCTCAAAGACAGTAATTTGTCATGAAAGATGTTACACCACCTCATTTAGCACCAATTTTGGCTTAGAAAGGAGGTACACAAAACTGTGGGTTCTAGATAATTGCATTGCTCAATTTTAATGATACTGGAACTTAGAGAATGTTAAGTCATTTATTTGGTGAATATTATTTTCTGTTTCATTACACCTTATTTTGAGATTATTAGTTGTTTCTTGCTATACTTATTAGTCTTTAAGCAGCTGCTTTAACTTTCATCTTATACACAATATGGATTTTCAAACTGAATTTTTAGATCAAGTATTAATCATCACTATAAGTATTTCTTTATTAATAAATTAAATTATTTGATTAAATAAATAATAAATATATCTGTATTTTAAAACGAAGAAAAAATATACAATTTAATAAAATTTATTATTTTTAATATTATTGCTACTTTTTTGTAACTCTGAAACTTTTAATATATATTTTATTCGAACTATCATTGCCAAAACTAAAATAATTCTTTTCTTCGATTTCTTTGGTAATAATTCACTCTATTAAGCTACGGCGTAACGTCTCTCTATATATCTTTTATCTCAAACTTGAAGCTGTCACAAAACAAACAGATCTATCAAACTTTGAACTCAACAATTTAATGAAGTTTTCAACTTCCATTCTTGATAAGAGAAAAATTTCCTGGATAGAGCGATTCTAATAATTGTTATAACCCGAGGGGAGCTTAAGAAGTGGAGAAATATTTCCCAGCAGAAAATCCTAAACTTTTGAGAAGTGGCCCTTATCTGAGTGCCATAATCCGACCACAGAAGGGATTTAAAACTGTTCTTTAAAAAATGACTGTTTTAATTTTAATCTAGATTATACAGGGTGAGTCATAAATATCGAAACAATAGGCTATCTCCTTAAATATTGCCTCTAGACCCAAACTTCCAATTGGAAAAATTCACGAAAAAAGGTGAAATTTCTGATATGATAAGTTGCAGCTCCAAGGGGGGGGGGGGGGGGGGTCCATTTGAAAAAATACGAAAATTAAATTTTTATACGGCCCCCGTAGAGCAAAATTCCCAATTAGTAAATTATTCCTTATCCATTCCTAAAATTAACAACAACAACAAAAAAAAACTCATCTTCTTATCTGAAAATCTGACAGAGATATTAAAATCCAAAATTCTCCAAAATTCGTGACTTACACCACTTTACCATGCTTGTAAACAAAGCGTTTTTCAGCGATTTTCAAGGCAATTGAGGGATCGTCTACAAATTATCTGTTATTAAATGTCGATTTAAGACAGTGCCTCTTATTTGGATATAATAAAGCAGCGTATTGATTTAAATCAAAACTTGTTTTCAAATTATGTTGATCGTCAGCACTAGAGATCTGTATGGATCGAATTATGTAGGTCCGGTCCCACACCGACCCAAAGGGAAAAATGTTCTGCCGGCATGGAAAAATGTTAAAATCATAACCCAGACCGGCCTAGAAAAAAGTTTTAATCATAGTCCAGCTCAGTCGTGAATTTCTACATAGTTTTTTACTTCGGTGTGGATAAGAATTCTTTCGTATGGAGGAGTTCTGACCAAAAATACTTATTATAGCTTTTCGTTTTTTATATTTATACGTTTTATTGTTAAAGAAGCGCCAAAGGCTGTGATATATTTATTAATGAATTTCTGTTAATATGTAAATGTTTCACTTATATTTTAATATCGCTAATCCATATCCCGTGCGTTGGAGACTTTGAAAAATGTTATATATTAAAACCTTTTAAGACGGAACCCCATAGGAAAGGAAAAATACGTTATAGACAAATGCCCTTCCTAGGAGGGTTAAATGGAGCTTATTTTTTTCTCAGGTATTATTGTATGTATTTTGCATGGATCAATACATTTTCCGTTTAAGACAGAATTTCGTCATAGGCAGCTTTTTCTTTGGATTTATTCTGCTTAATTTTCTAGCATTTGAATACACTATTCTTAAAAAAATAATAATAAATAAAGTTTTATTTATTTATTTTATTTTATTTTATTTTATTTATTTATTTATTTATTTATTTATTTATTTATTTATTTATTTATTTTTTGTAAAATAAAAGCAATTTAAAAATCGATGTGGTTTTTGTAAAAATTTTGATTGAACCAAATTTTACTTATTTCCTGCACGTATTAGGTCTGTCAGAAACAATGAGTTTAATACGGATAGTTCGAGACCGGGATTCAAAGCTTCGTCCTGCGCAGACCTAGGAAGCAGTTCCATCTGATATGAAAAATACATTAGGCCTGGATAGGCGAGTGTTCAGAAAAAAGTAACGTGTCTGTCCTAACCCGGCCTGGGAACAGAATACAGATATTTTGACAGCCTCTCCAGTACGATAAATGCTTGAAGTTGTAAGAGGTAAATTTCTAAAAAAGACTTAGAAAACCATTTTTTTTTTAAATAAATGACGGGCAGTAAAACAGTACATTTCGTTTTTCTGCATAATGAATTTTTTCCTGAATATTTCTTGTCTTTAAATTATTAAAAGTTAAGAATTGTTAAAGAATAAAAGAACAAATTTGAAACATATCATTTTTAATTATTTTACATTAGTTTTATTTCGGGCAAAATTAAAAAAATATTTACTTTTGAAAATATGATTTTTTTAAGTTATATTATTTTTTTTAATAAATATTTTTAATAGTTTTAAAATTAATATTGAAAAACAAAACTAGAATCAAATTTTCATTTTTAATTAAATGGAAAGAAAGTGAAATCTGATAAATAATGTCTCGAGTATAACAATTTTTAATTATCCCATTTAAACCAGTACTAACCATATGAAATTTTTATAAATTTTAAGATAAATATTAGGATGAGATTTTCTTAGCAAATTATATGGCATCACAAAAAAAGTATAAGAAATCAAAATTCTAACTCAAAAGATAGATTTTTTACCAATTTCCTAGAACTGTTAACGTAACTTTTTTTTTTTTTTTTTTTTTTTTTTTTTGAATTGCGCGCATTTCAATTTGTGTCTAATCCCTTAAAACCTGTTGAATAATTCAAACGGCTATAACTCTGCGAATTTTAAAGATATGAAGATGCAACTTTTTGTGTCTTATTCAGGACTGGATAAGGAAAGTTTTCCTAATTGGAATTTTTATCCTACGGGGGCCGTATAAAAAGTTAATTTTCGTAATGTTTCAAATAGACCCCCCCATGGATTTGCAACTTATCTTATCAAAACGTTCACCTATTTTTTTGAATTTTTGCAATTGGAAGTATGGATCTAGGGGCAGTGTTTAAAGAGATAGCCTATTGTTTCGATATTTATGACTCACCCTGTATATACAGCGAGTGATCAATTGCCGAAATTAATTTGTTGTAAAACAGTGTTCATTTACTAAATTCTACGTTAACCGATCACAAATTTATATTGATTTATATGGAAATTCAATTAATTCGTATAAAAAAAGCTAATTAATATACAAAATATAACATGAATCTTTCCTTTTTAATAGGATTAACCTATGTCCTTATTTAATATCGACAGAGCATTTTTTATGTTTATGTACGTGATGTAGCGTATTAAATAAATAAATAAATAAATAAATAAACAATAAAAAAATGTTTCTTCTTAATTTTAATGCGTATACCATGATGATGCCATCTTAAAATTTAATTTAAAAAATGCGGGTTCTATATACTTTCATTCCGAATTTTTTTATGACTCTTGAATTTCTAGGATGTTAAATCATTGGTGGTGAAAGCTATATTTTCTTGTCCCCACCTCATTATTTTGAGGTTATTAATTCTATCTTTCTGTACTTATAGCATTTAAACAGCTGATTTACCTTCCATCATAAATCAAGAATTGATTTTGACTTTGAATTTTTAGATTTAGAATTATTCATCACTACACTTTTCCACGACTAAAGTAAATGATTTATCTCAAAGACAGTAATTTGTCATGAAAGATGTTGCACCACCTCATTTAGCACCAATTTTGGCTTAGAAAGGGGATACACAAAACTGTAAGTTCTAGATAATTGCATTGCTCAATTTTAATGATACTGGAACTTAGAGGATGTTTATTACTCATATGTGTTTATTACTTAATTAGTGAAAATTACTCATCACTTTTCCAGGACTAAAGTAAATTATTTATTTACATATACTTAAAAAAACAGACAATTGTATAAAATTTATTATTTTTAATCTTATTATTTTATATTTGTAACACAAAACGTTTAATATTTCATTCGAGATATCATCACCAAAACGGAAAGAAATCTCTCTGCGATTTCTTTGGTAATAATTCGTTCTATTAAGCTGCGGCGTAACGTCTCTCTATATATCTTTTATCTCAAACTTTAAGCTGTCACAAAACAAATTGATCAACCAAACTTTGAACTCAACAATTTAATGAAGTTTTTAACTTCCATTCTTGATAAGAGGAAAGATTTCCTGGATAGAATGATGAAAATATTTGTTATACCCCGAGGGGAGATTAAGAAGTGAAGAAATATTTCTCAGCAGAAAATGTTAAACTTTTGAGAAGTGGCCCCAATGGTGAGTGCAACAATCCGACCAAAGAAGGGATTTAAAATACTTCTTTTAAAAAAGTAGCTGCTTTTAATTTTAACTTAGATTATATATGCAGTGATTGATTTGTTAATGAAATTAATTTGTTATTAAGAATTTATGTTTCCTGTATTTTTAGGGAGTTTAGTCATTTGGTTGTAAAGATTCAATTCTCTTACCTCCACACCATTATTTTGAGATTATTAATTATATCTCTTTAAACTTATAGCATTTAAATAGTTTCTTTACCTTCCATCATAAATCGAGCATTGATTTTGAAAATACATTTTTAGATTTAGTATTATTCATCATAACACTTTTTAATTACTAATATAAATTATTTATTTAAATATGCTTAAAAATGATTCATTTTGCATTATAAATTTTTAAATGATGCAAAAAAAAAAAAAAAAATGTAAACAATTGAAAAAGATTTTTTTTTAAATCTTATTATTACATATGTGTAACTCTGAAACTTTTAATATATATTTCATTCAAGAAATCATTGCCAAAAATAAAATAAATCTTTTCTCAAATTCTTTGGTAATAATTCGCTCTATTAAGCTACGGCGCAACGTCTCTCTCTATATTTTTATCTCAAACTTCAAGCTGTCACAAGACAAATAGATCTACCAAACTTTGAACTCAACAATTTAATGAAGTTTTCAACTTCCATTCTTGATAAGAGAAAAATTTCCGGGATAGAGTGATGAGAATATTTGTTATACCCCGAGGGGAGCTTAAGAAGTGGAGAATTATTTCTCAGCGGAAAATCTTAAACTTTTGAGAAGTGGCCCTTATCTGAGTGCAACAATCCGACCACAGAAGGGATTTAAAATACTTCTTTTAAAAAAGTGGCTGTTTTTAATTTTAATTTATTTATATGTACAGAGAGTCATCGGTTAATGAAATTAATTTTCCTAAAGCAGTGTTTGTTTACCGAATTGTTCGTTAGCTGATCAGAAATATTGTATTGATTTGTATGTAAATTTCATTAATTAAAACAGAAAAGATGAATATATGTGTAATGTGTAAATCTTAAAATTTACAGAAGTGGACCGTATCTGAGTGCCATAATCAGAACCACAAAAGGGATTTTTAAAAATATATATTTTTTCTTAATTGACTCTTTTAATTTTAAGTTATATATACAGTAAGTCATCGGTTAATGAACTTAATTTTTCCAAAGCCGTGTTTGTTTACCGAATTGTTCGTTAGCCGGTTAGAAATTTTTTATTGATTTGCATGGAAATTTTATTAATTCATACAGAAATTTTTAATAGTATGTAATGTGTAAATCTAAAACTAGGAGAAATGCTCTTATCTGAGTGCCATAATCTTACTATAACTTTTTTAAAACTGATTTCATTTCCCTTAAAAAATATTTCAGTATGAAATGAAGTGAGTCAAGACTCTCATATGTGAGAAGCATTGACTCCTTATTTTCTCATGCTTATAATCAATTTTATTTCAAGTTTTTTATATATTGCACATTTGTGGCAGTTTTATTTTTTAACATGATTATGTAACGAATTAATTGATACATTAAATTTTATTCTAGGTTCAATGATTAAAAAATAAAACATAACGTGGGTCAGCTTCCCCCCCAGTCTCCCCAATGTATATAAAACCTAAAATACCATTTCTAAATGTTTAAAATGCATATATTAATTATCTATTTTATACCTTATTTCATCTTATATTAAGATATGAGTTTAGGTTAGTATTGTCAAATAAAATGATTTTGTGCTACATCTTTTTGGGATAAACTATAGTGTTTGGTATGTTTTTTCTGGTTTAATTTTTTCTTGATTTTTATATCCAATTTTATAATGCTATGAGTGCATATTTGTAATGGTTTTTTACCCATTTAATTTTGGTTTTATGCGTGTTGGCAGCACCAAATTTGTAGTATTTTGCTTTTTCATGGCTAATGCGAAGATGAAACTATACACTTTATGTGTAGTTCCAAAATATTTGTGGACTTGAGGATTCTGTTTTGGTTCTGAAAATTTCATTTGTATACATAAAAAAAAAAAAAAAAAAAAAAAAAAAAAAAAAAAAAAAAAAAAATCTGGATGTTTCAATGTGGTAAATTTGTATTAAATTCAATGATTCATATGTTGTTTTACAAATAATGGTATTATATATATATAATTCTATATAAAATTATATGGACGTTGTGCAAAATTGAGCTGTTTAGCGCCAGTTGGAGGAGGTATTTTAACTTATATACTTATACAAGGTGTATATATATATATTTATATTACACTATATATATATTTCTATCCACAATATACCTTTATACAGAAATGCTAAACTAGATATCTATCACTGTAAAGAAACTGTAATTTTTGTGAGTACATTAATTTAGTTATTTTTAATATCCCTATTCTAAACAAAAATAACGTATCCGCCTCTATCGTAATTGAATTTAATGTAATCATTTCATAGTCTGGGATAATGGTAAACACACGATTTCATATAAAAGCATGACAGGAAATAATTTTATTTAGAAGTGTTGATAAACCCTCTGAGTTTCTAAATCAAAAAGTTATTTCCATTGCTATTTAATGTGAAAATGGGTCAAAATAGTTCAGGTAGAATATTTTTTATAAAATGAATAAGCAACCATAGCAGTTTAACAATTTTTTCTTGACAAATATTTGACAAGATTGTGATGTAATGACCAATCATTTTTTTAAATCTTTTTTATATTTTTTTAATGTAAAATTTCATTACTTAATTTTTAAAAAATGATATTTCAACGTTTTAAATGTAGCCTTTTTTACCTTCTGCTACCAGATTTTAAAAAACTAAAATAATAATATTTTCGAATACTTTTAACACTAGAACCGCGGAGCGGGTCAATTGGACCAAATCGATGTTAAATTTCTCGCCGCGCGAAAAGTATTAATTGAAAAAAAGTTTCACTTTCTGACTTTTAATATTTTAAGGTAAAAAAGAAGTTTTCGTATTTAATAGCGAATAACATAAATAATTTTTTAGTTATATCCTTTTGTACCTAGAACCGCGAAGCGGGTCAATTTGACCCGTAATATGTTTTACGCTTAAATGACAAAATAGAGATGCATTTTTTCGAAACTAATGGGAAAGTATATCTGCCTCACTCCTAATTCCTTTAATATGAAGTATCGGAAGGAGGGATAATGAAAATTTTCAATCAAGATCTTATGTTCTTGGTGTGATGAATGGATGACTGAAGTAGAAAAATAGACGAAATATTTAGAAGTAATATTGAAGTTGCTTTTATTATGCATTTAATGAAAGTATAGATAAGATTTTTGATGTCTAAATATTCCCGTCAAAATAAATATGGAATGTTAGCAACAATTATTTGAAAATGATTGAGAATGCAAATGATTGAAGATAAATATCTACCTGTAAATGAATAAAATTAAATTTTAATGATAACAATGAAAGTGACGATGGTTCTGCGTATACTCTTAACATTGTTGGACTTTTTCATTGGAATAAGGGTGAAAAATTATCAATATTGAGCGAAAGTTTGTGATATTTGTCAGATAAATGATCGGATATGAAAAAGGAAAATTAATAATTTGAACAAAAGGTGAAAAAATTTGAGTTTTACACTCATGAAAATCTGAAAAGTAAATAAGCAATAACTTGTGCATTCTCACATGGAAATAAAGAAGATGACAAGGAAACTGCAACACTAACTAATAGAAGAGGACCTAAGATAAGTATACATGAGCACGTATTGTTTTCAATATCTGTGAGTAGGTTTACTCAGTATATGTCTAACAAAATCATATAAATTCAGTATCGATTTACGTTCTAGTTGCTTGCAGATGATGATAAAAAACGACCCTTAGAACGCCCGAGACGAGATATATAAGTCTCTGTAAAAATGTCAAAATGGAATTTCTTGCGGCCATTCTGTTAACACATTCAGAGATCAGCCTAACTGTTTACCAGGGAGAAAAGGGTAAAAATGTTTTATTGCTTAGCAGTCTACGTCTAACTGTTGAAATATTAGATAATTCTAAAAAAAAAAAAAATAAATAAAGACACTTGTTTACATCAACGCAATTAAATTCAGTGTGGTTGTGTGATTATCCAGATGACAGGAAGTTTGCTTAAGACTAGCTTGCATCCTTTAGGAGTTCAGTGAATGCAATTTATAATGTTTTGTATTTTACTGATATCAATGCTTGGGTTTTATGTAAATCTGTAAACTGAAAATCTATTAGTATACGTCAATTTATTCAAGACTTACTTGAAGACATACAAAAAGAGTTTTTTCGCCCCCCCCACCCCCTTCAAAAAAAAAACCCCTTGTTATTTGGGTTAGAGGAAACACTAAGAACGATGAAAAACACAAACTAAGCATAACAGAGATTATCAGAATTTAAAAAATGGAAATAAAACTAAAGATATTTGTTCAAAATATTATGTACCCACACATTTCCGGTAAATGTGCAAAACTTTTAACCATGCTTTTCATGCAATGCATACAATAAATTGGATTAGATAAATCAGTAAAATTAGTAAGTAACTTGTATTTTTTTATATTTTTTAAAAATATTCTTCGATTTTATATGTAAATTTATTTGATTGGGATGATCTACTTTTAATGTTTATTATGTCCAAGTTTATCTATGTTTAAAATATATGTTGAATATTTGTTCAATATACTTGCCTCATATGTAAAGAAATGTAATTTTGAATAATAGCATTTTAAGAAATGTAGTGAATTTTTGCTGACTTGATGTGTTAAATATAATGTTAATACTAAGAGATGTTGATTATTATAAGAAAATAAAATCTTTTAACTAACCAAATCAAGTATTTGGACATATTTGTAAATTGTTTCCCATCTCGGGTCAAATTGACCCGCTCCGCGGTTGTAGATATAGCGAAAGTCCCGCGGTTCTAGTGTTAAACTGAAAAAAATAATCATAATATTAAAAAAAAAAAAAAAAAAAAAAAAAAACAATCTACTGTATGTGAAAAGCATATGATTGTGAAAATTAAATCATACCTAAAAAATTATTTTTAAAACTGCTTCCTTACAGTATTTTTAAAAACAATATTTTTAAATGAAATATATGTGGATAGAAGAATTATGGATCGGTTATAAAACGTGCGAATAAGAATAAATTGGTAAAGTTAAGAATTTAGAATTTAAAAACACGATTGAAAAAAAATTAAAAGAAACAGAATAGGATAAATAGAATATTAAATCGATTTAAAGGTACTTACCCCATCTCCCATTAAAATAAACAGTGGAATAAATAGTGGGCTTGAACTATTCACACACACTTATTTATTTACGTCGAAATCCATCAACATATATGAAAAACATGGCTGAATCAAGAATTTACATTAAGAATAATTTGAAAATACCTATCTGAAATTACTTTTCTAGTAGGCTCATAACCATATGATTTCGTGTTTTCAATATCATGAATGAGACTTTCATAAAATAACATCACTTTTTTTAGTAAACCATAATAAACGTATTCTTTCAGAAATCACAAGTGAGAATTTTCATTTTCTTTTCACAAACAATCTACTAGAATTTTATGTCGAATTAGAATATTGCGAATATAATAATACATAGAATAAATTGTCCGATTGAATATTGAATAAGTTTTTCAAGCCGAGTAGAATAAAATAATCAACAGAATTATCCATTCATCTGATGCCAAAATCATTTTCCCAAATAAAAAATTCGCAACAGCAGACGAGAAAATAAAATCACTTTTGTCTAGGCAGCTAGCGGTTGCTCCATGGAGATCAAAACCTCGGGTTTTTTTCGTCCAATATGTATGTACCTGAAGATTGTAATGAAAGAAAAAATAAAATTAATTAATTACTTCAGAAAGTCTTTTAATTATGAAATTTTTGTGATATTTTACACGGTGGATTTAGCATATCATATATATTTTATATAGACAATTTGATTATATATATATATATATAAAACATCTTTAATAAACATCCGGAAGTCAGAGACATTTTTACATAAAATTTTTATAAAAACTGATTTTAAAATCTGTAACTGATCTTTCTCAATCAATCACAAAAACGGACGGCAGCTGCCACCATAAAAAAAATGTCCGGTCAAATATAAAATAAACGGAAATCCGATTACAGAAGATCGGCACAGGTCGTGTTAATAACATTTGAGCTTACGTAATCAGGTAATATTCCCAAACAGTGCAAATTAAAGTGTTTTCACAGCTTGCGAGGGGTGGTAAAAAAGGTCGGTAAGCGTAGCTTGTAGGAAGCCCTGTAAACTAGTTTCTTAAAAAAGAAAAAAATCATAAATTTAAATTATTAGATCATTTCCCGGTTATAATCTTAATTGATCTTTTTTACTTTGTCTTATATTTTAATTTTTTTAAGTTAAAAGTGTATCATAAAAATATAAAAATTATTTTCGTCAGTTTTTTTAATTCTTTTTTTAATGATCAACTGGCTGATATTTTATATTTTGATAAACATTAATAAATCCGTAAAGAAAAACTTCGGTGTTCAATTATTTTATTTTTTAACACTTTTAACAGAAATGTTTCTCATAAATCTAATCTTTTATTGCACTTTAGCGTACTTTAATGGAAATTGCAATAAAAATGTCCTTCGTAATAATTGGTGCAATAAAATTTAATGTAGTGCTTACCCCTGTTCTGTGGAAATAATTGCAGGACGTTGTATAAAACTCGTTATAAAACTAATTTTCACAAAAACGACTGCAGTCATGCAACATTTCGCTGTAATAACTTTGACATTAATTTTCAAACTCTTTATTGTACAATATTTGCATTTTTACAGACGAACTACCTTCCTTAAAATTTAAACTTAATTACATTATGTAAATCACTTTTTATAGACTGAGATTAACAAAACACTTATTGATTTATCTCTTCAATTATACCAAAAAATCGTGACCGTAAAATTATTTTAAGAACAAATCGTGCATTTTTATTATCCTGGGCTGTATTAAAAGTTAATCTAAAATAACATTTTGAGATAAAAACAAAAATTTCCCTTTTTTTAATTGTAAATGCGACAATTTTAGAGTAAATATTTCATGCTAAAGATAGAAATAATAATACAAAGAAACCTGATAAAGTGGAGACCTTGATAAAATGATCACCTGTCTAAAGTGACCTCTTTTAGAAAATGTTACTTGTACTCATATAAAATAATATGAGAATTGTCTAGTAATGTGACCGCCTATCTAATGTGTCCACCTGTGTAAAGTGACCAGTTAGCTTGTCAATGTTATTTTAACCTGTAAAATGTGACTATCCATTTTTCGGCATGATGAAAATTTTCAAACTTGAAGGCTAAAGTGGTCATTTTCTGAAATTTTATTTTGATTCATTAAAAAAGTACATGAATTTATCTCTTATAGTGATGACTATTGCCTTAATGTATAAAGTGAATACTTTTGTCCTTTATTGTAATGATATTTGCACTTGCCTAAGGTGATTTTTAATAAAAAGTTTATTACTGTAGTTACAGAAACGTTATTATGCAATTACAATGAAAATAATGCATGGTGCTTTAAAAGCAAGCTGTTAAATTATTTTAATTTATTTTATGTTTTATTTATTTATTTTGCATATTTATTTATTTTACAAAGTTTTTAAACTTAATAGACGTAAACAATATATGAAACAGATTGGATAAAATATACATTTTATATTGCCATCATTATTCTTGAATCTTCAAAGATTAAATCAAAATTCATAAAAATATAGAAATTTCAAAATAAATTACAAGATGGATTTTATGCGTTACGAAATAAATTAGGAAGCCTTTTTTGTACAAGTCTTTAAATTTATTCTATCGAATATAATACGAAGAATAATACTGACATTTTCAATACAGGAAAATTGGCTTTATAATTGGGGCGATATTATTCTAATTTCAGAAAAGTTAATATTCTTATTTAGATTATACTTCGATCACATGAATTTAATGACTTGTAATAAAACTACTTTGTAATTTATTTTGTTACATGCCAAAAGCATTTTGTAATTTATTTAAAATCCGCATGTTTTTGTAAACTTTAATTCATACATTGTGATTTTACAATTTAACAATAATCACGGTAATATAAGAAATATAATTTAACCTATATTGTTAAATATTCTTTAAGTTTAGAAACCTTTTATCAAATTAGAAGAAAAAATAATAAATAAACGCAACATCTAATCAAATAACAACAAATCTGTTTAGAATTTATAAATATCGCATCAGGTCTGGTGCCATATGCAGAAAAAATATTTTGGCTGCTGAGTTTTTCTTAGAACTACCAGGAGGAATGCAATGCTTATTATGTATATGAAGTACGTTGAACATAAAAAAGCAGTATTTAAATTTCAAATGATTGATCCCTAAATTTGTTGCATTATTTAGGAATTGTTCTGCATTTGAAAAAATGTATACTGTTAATTCCATCGAAACTGACAAAACATTTGATGATCATTTTTAGTTTTATGAGACAAAAATTGACTACATAAGCGAAATTTTTTAATATAATTTAAAATATTTCTTATTAAGGACTTAACCCTTCACTGAACCATGTTCCACATCTGGCATATACGTAAAAATTCTATAATTCTGATATTTGCCAAGATTGGCCAATATGATCGCTGTAACTGATAAAGAGCAATCTAAATAAAAGAATAACACTTACAGTCGACTCCCGTTAATTCGAAATCGGATAATTCGAATCTTCGCTTAATTCGAACTAAACATGAGGTCCCGAAATTTTCAATGGCAGAATAACGTTACAAATTTTCATTAATTCGAACTCATTTTCTCTTGACTTCGTTTAATTTGAACTACCGAGAATTCCTACTTTTCCCTTTTATTTTTTTTCTCACGGATTTCAGAACATTTGAATAACTTTCTTTCATTTTTGTGAAAATTGTTCCGAACGAGTATACATATAATCCTAATGCATCTGATATCCACTTACTTAGTGCCCCGTCTGTCCATCAGTGACGCTTCAGATTTTTCTTCCATTTTGCTTGTTTCTAATCTTTTAATTAGTTTATGTATTTATACAGTCTAATTTAATATTAAGTCATATTCTAATGATAACAAACGAAATAAATTTAAAAAAACAGAATAACATTAATTCCTTTGTAATAGTGCCATATTAAGCATATTTTCATTTCATATTTTCCATAATTCGAACTTCGGATAATTCGAACATTTCTTGTGGTCCCGACGAGTTCGAATTAACGAGAGCCGACTGTATTTTGTCTTTGTCAGATGACAACATTTGACAAAAAATTAGAATTTGTTCTTCGGAAACAAAACATTTTCGATCAAGCTAGCTATTCAGGCCAAAATTATTTTCACTATTTTTACTGACTATTTAAAAATATTAATGTAAAGAATGTTGCAAAGTGCTAAGGAGAGAAATTTGGTTAATTTACACCCATTTAATTGTGAAATATAGCAATACAACATTTAAAACCCCCTAATTGTGTATATAGAGTACACGCCATAATATATCAAATTTATAGCTGAAAATTTTAAATTTTTTTATTTTTTTATTTTTTCTCATTATTAGATTGATACACAGATTTCAAATATTTTTTTTTTCATAAAAATAGAAAAAAGTAGTGCTGGGAAGGGTTAATAACCCTATACCGTCAGAGTTTTTTAATCTTTATTTCAGTCCCTAATATTGCATGTAAAAATTCTACAACTGACCAGTCGAAAGAAAACAGACAAACGTATTTTCTGCCTTCATTAAAGTGAAAAAAAATATTGAAACTATCCATTTAAAAAACTAATTTAGTGTTTTTAGCGTCACTAAGACATGACAGATTATAATTTTAAATTTTTTAAATTAGTTTTTTAACAATAAAAAAAATGTCATTTACATACGTAACTGATGTAACTTTTCTGTCTAACAGACGTAACGCTATCACTTTATAAAGACAATAATGTTACTTAAATTAGTTTATGATCAGCAATTTACATAAAGTCTTCTGAATATTTCAAATAGTCCTGGCATTAATTGACAGTGGTATTAAAAGCTTTTTCTCAATATGAACAATGTTGTACCTTATACAATACAAAATGGAGGAGATGGTTATTTCCAACCAAAGCGGCAAGGATGCATCATGTTTATTTTAATTTCATCCATTTGAATTTTTTTTTGTAAATCCTGAAATTTATTTAGTTTTGTAATTCGAATCAGATAAAGTCCATTTTTCAATTAATTAATATTTCTATTTGAAAAGGCACTATAAATAGACATTTGGATTTCATGACTGGTTTCACATAAGGAATTCTATAAGTGTTAGGAATTTATCGAGGAGGATATAAATAAAATTATTTTTTCGAATTATTATTTTTAGAAATTTCCAACAAAGTTGAAAAGTGCTGATGTATTCGGTTTGTCCGTCCGTCAGTTCGCTTAGCCACGGTCTAACTCCTGCAAATATACTCGGATATTGATGTAATTGATACTACTTATTTAGGTTCACCAAAATATGTTTGTTATTGCATATGAAGTTAAAAATACACATTTTATTTAAACTCTTAGTTTTTTTAGTCTGCAATTCTCGAAGTCATTGTCAGAAAATAATTTTATTACCGTTCAAAAAGTTTTAAAAATTCTTTTTATTTTTATTTTATTTATTTTTAAATGTCTTTTGGATAATAAATCATTGTTCGAAAAAGAATTTCGAGCCTGTGTAGACTTGGATATTCAACAATTCTGTAGGGTTGTTGATTGATTAATTAAAATTTTCGTGCACAAGTTGCAGTCGGCATGCTGATCAAAACTAATTACTTAAATATTGAAGTTTCGGTAAATTACTGAAATCTCAGAAACTCGGAATTTCGATACTGCTTTAAATTCAAATGTGATTTTAAAAAACCTATTAATAGCAACTAGTAAGCGAAAAAAAATATTAAAAGTAAAATTAGAAAACATGAATGTAAAATAGGAAATATTACATATATGCATATTACAAATTTTTTTCCACCAAAATTTAACTTATACTAAATTAATTTCTTTCTAACAATATTTCGTATTTATTCCATCTTATTAAATTGAAACCCTCTTATTAGATCTAATCTATTAATCTTTATAGGAACTATATAAATTCTTAATTCGCTTAAAAAACATTTATTCCAATATGCGTCAATCTAAAAAATGGCTCTAAATTAAAAATATTCTTTTATTATATTAAAATTTATTCCTTAAAATTCCTAATACTACTTACTTTTCCCCTATTTTTATCAACTTTTTTTTTTCCAAAAACATATTTTTCAAAATACCCTACATTTTATTTATTTTTTTTTAGGTAGATTTCGTATGAAATACTACCTATTGCATTGTCTCCCATGTTGGAATTTCTGAAAAATTTTTGCGGATCTACACGAATCATGACTCCTAGATCCCAAAACTACCATCAGTAAAAAGTTTATATATATATATATATATATATATCGGTGTATATCACTTTCTTCTAGACACGATAACTATGCTCAGATCTTCATCAAACTTTTACATAAAATCAAGGGGCATAAAATCTCGGTTAAGTTCGTTAATGGGCAAAATCGGACCAAGGGGGTGGAAGTTAGGAGGGTTTTTGTGAAAACAGAAAAAACGCGGTAACTTTTTAATTAAAATAGATATCGAATCGATTTAAAGTTTATATTACTTCTAAAAAATGAGGAAAAAGTTTATGCGTGACAGATTTTTGATAAAGTTAAAAATGGGCTCAAGGAGCGAAAAAAACATGGTTTTTGGGAGAAAAAAATTCATAACTTCGTCAATTCTCAAGATATCAAATCCAACTAAATTTTATATAAATGTACTCAATATTATCTAAAACTTTTGTACTTACAAGTTTTTGATAGGACCAATTTTTACCGATGAAAAAACTTAAAAACGAAAAGAAAAAGGGGGGAGGAAAAAGAAAATAAAGAATACTGCCCAGTTAAACTGATGGCATTGAGCTCACAGGCTACAAATACTAATTGTACATTAAAGCTTTATATTTTCAAGGGTTAATTCCGTTCGAAAAAAAAATTAAGAAGGGGAAACAGCTCTCCCCTTTCCTCTTTTTTTATACTTAATCATTGAACCTCCTATACTATCAAAGACATGCTTTATCATATAAAAAATCTATATCCAAAATTCAGAGCAAATTAGATAATTCTTAATAAAAACCCATTTAGCATTTATATAATTTAAAAGGAGTTATCCCCTTCTTTTATACTTAACCATTAAACTTCCAAAACGATTCAGAGATTTGAACGAAATCTGAAAATTCTGCTTGAAAAACCCATTTATATAAATTAAGAGGGGGGGGAGGCATTAGAACCCCTGTTGCCCCTATTTATACTTATTCAATGAACACCTAATAGCAGTCACGGAATCGCCTCATCAGAATGATCCTAATCTAAATTTTGAACGAAAACTTAATTCTGCATGAAAATCTCATTTATATCAACTAACGGGGGGGGGGCATTAGAACCCCTGTTCCCCCTATTTATACTTATTCAATGAACACCTAATAACAGCCACGGAATCGCCTCATCAGAATGATCCTAATCTAAATTTTGAACGAAAACTTAATTCTGCATGAAAATCCCATTTATATCAACTAACGGGGGGGGGGATTAGAACCCCTGTTCCCCCTATTTATACTTATTCAATGAACACCTAATAACAGTCACGGAATCGCCTCATCAGAATGATCCTAATCTAAATTTTGAAAACTTAATTCTGCATGAAAATCCCATTTATATCAACTAACGGGGGGCATGAGCCCCCCGTTCCCCCTCTTATACATATCGAATGAACTCCAAAAACTAATCAGGGAAGCGCCTTATCAGGATATACCTATATACAAAATTTCAAGTGGATCCGATATTTTTATCATGAGTTATCGCGTTACGCACATACGCACATACATACAGAACGGACGGGCACATAAGCTCTCAGGCTATGATAGCCTGTGAGCTAAAAACCCATAACTTACTCAATTCTTAAACAATTAAATCTAATAAAATTTATTTTACATCTTCACAATAATATCTACAACTTTTATACTGACAAGTTTTTCATAGAATCAATTCTTATAGCAAAAATAAATTAAACAAAAATAGGAGTTGGAGAAAAAACCTCAAATCCAAAGTGCTTATATTCTGACTCATTTTAAAATTCATTTTTGATTTTAAACGCATCCAAATGACAGATCCTCTTATTTAGCAACTATATAATGCGACTTATTGGCCAATTTTTTGATAAAGGCAGAATATATTTTTAAAAAGGCTGCCAAAAAAAGGTATTTTGAACAGATTTCCCGAAGTTTTCATCATTAAAAAATTCATTAAGTATAACAAATTGCGTTTTTCATGAGTCATTTTTAAATTCATTTTTGTTCTCAAACCCATCCAATTTACAGGTCCTATTATTTAGGAACTATATAACTTGACGTATTGGCCAGTTTTTTGATAAAGGCAGAATATATTTTTTAAAAGGCTGCCAAAAAGGGTATTTTGAACAGAATTTCACGAAGTTATCGTGATACAAATTTGAGGAAATTTAAGAAATTGCGTTTTTACCGAGTCATTTTTAAATCTTTTTTTTGTTCTCAAACGCATCCAATTTACAGGTTCTCATATTTAGGAACTATATAATGTGACGAAGTGGCCAGTTTTTTGATAAAGGCAGAATATATTTCAAAAAAGGCTGCCAAAATGGGCACATCGCACAAAATTTCCCAAAGCGAGATGATTAATGAACTGTGGGTATTCAAATAACAAATTGGTTATTTTATGACTCATTTTTAAATCCAATTTTGCTCTGACGCGCATTCAATTGACAGTTTTTTGTTACTTAGGAACTATATAATGTGCGTATTCTTCGATTTTTTGATAAAGGGTGAATATATATATTTTAAAAGCTGTCAAAGTAAGCACTTCGCAAAAAATTTCCCAAAGCGATCATGATAAAAGAATTGAGGTTGTATTCAAATAACAAATTGTTTATTTTATGACTCATTTTTAAATTCAATTTTGCTCTCAAACGCATTCAATTGACAGTTATTTGTTATTTAGGAACTGTGTAATGTGCCGTTTTGGTCAGATTTTTGATAAAGGCTAAATATATATTTTAAAAAATCTGTCAAAGTGGGCACTTCGCACAAAATTTCTCAAAGCGATCTTGATTAAAGAATTGTGGATGTATTAAAAATAATAAATTGGTTATTTTATGACTCATTTTTAAATTCAATTTTGCTGTCAAGCGAATTTAATTAACAGTTTTTTGTTATTTAGGAACTATATAATGATCATATTGGTCAATTTTTTAAATAAAGTAAGAATATAATTCAAAATATATTGCCAAAATGGGCATTTAAGTTGAGATAGGCATTTTTTTTTTTTGAGATGAAAACTTTTCGAAATCTACCTCCGCCTATAGGCCATGCCGAAAGGGATTTTTTTTTTTTTTGCGTTTTATAGTTATTACGTAACAATAAATTCAATTATTTTTCTTCAATTATTTTTCTTTTTTCTGAAATTATCGTCTGTGGAATACATTTGAATCTTGACTACGTTCGATTCTGCCATTTTAATCTAAACACTTGGCACTAAATTCTGCTTACATCAAAGAATTGTGTTAGAGGTTATTGAAAGTTCTAGAAACTTTTTTTTTTTACTTAAGCTTAGAGGCCCTGATATGGGTAAATATATTCCATTATTCGGGTCTGCGCGACTTGCGGGAAAGCTCAGACGAATGTTTTCTTTTTGTTGGAATGTTTGCTCCGGAAGGGGAGAGCATTTATGTCTCCATATGATTGCATTTAAATAAAATATTTTAGAGCTGCCAATGTTTAATTTTATGAAGCCTTTCACATGTATTTTTTCTTATTATTATTTCGCTTTCCACGACTCCTGCGCTATAAAATGGGGAGACTTGCGATGATACAACCGGCTGTCAATCTCGAAATGTCACATATATATATTAAAATATATATTTTGTAAATTGAAATCTAATCCGTTCGATTTAATGAACAACTTTACTTTTTGGGTTTGAAATTAATTAGGCATTATAATAAAGACAAATATTATTTTTTTTACGTAATATTACCCTATTCATTCAGGTTTTCTCATTAAAATGCAGCTGATAAAATTTATAGCAGGCAAACACATTGAAACAAAGATTACATTTTTGTAATGTTAAAAATACATAAAATGTTTATTTTAATGTTGGGAATAAAACTCCTCTATGAAAAGCGTTTTTTCAGTGAAGTTCTTAAAATAAAGGTAGAATAGAAGAAGACACCACTGCAATACATTTAGAACAGTAACTAGACTGTTGTTAATGAGCTAAGTTGTGGTTTTCAGCTTGCGGTTAATTTTTTATACACCCCATACATATTTTTTTAAAAACTTAAATCTAATCAGCACTTTTCCGCCCCATTATTTTAGAATAATTTTTTTACGTTTTATTTTTAGCCTAAATGTGATACCTTTCTAAATGAAATCTTTCAATGATCTTATTACCAGTAACTGAAATCATTAATTAAAACTTGATATATATGCATATGAAAAAGTTTGTCTTCTAAAATTTCGTTGTTAATGACCATCATGCAAAAAAATACCGTCGCATATAGATAATGTTTCATTTCATCAAAATCATCAGCATTTTTTTAGTAAATAATTACTGTTAGTAACATTTCATTTTTTTCAATCTTTTTTAAATAATTCATTGACGTTTGATTTTTAATGCATTTTATATTAGTTTTGATTGGAGAGAATGTAAAAATCACATGTAAAATTTAAGGTTTGTGTGCGATGCATTTAACAAACTAAATTTAAAATTTAATTAACTTTTTATATGCATTTAAATGTATGGAATAATTTGTCTTCTAAAATTTTTTTCGTCAATGTTTATCATGTAAAAATTGTTGCGTTTTATGAATAAAGTTTTTAGGTTTAAAATTTTATGCAAATGGCCATGTTACACAATGCAAATGTTGTGTAGTTCTTCAGTTTTTCTGTAAATATTTGCTGGTTCTCATATTTTTTCAGTTTTTTACAGGAATACATTATGTATATCTTTTTGTGTATCTTTGAATTTTTTTTCCATATTATATAAATTTCACACATCCAAAGAGTTGCGTTTATGCTTTATAAATTTAATTATTTACATTTAAAATTAACTGATGTTTTACGTACTTGAAATCATATGAAATAGAATAATTTCTGCTTTTTTTTTCTTTGCTATCACGGTAAATAAATTATTGTTGAATTCTTAGGAATAACATTTCTATTTTTCTTATTTATTTTTCACGCATGAATTTATTACACGTATCTAGGTTTTTTGGTAAATAACTAGATTAGCAAAGGAAATTAATACAAGATAATTCCAATAATAGTATAGTTGTTAATATAATTAACTAACATATGTGTCTCACAGTAAACTCTGTTTTAATTTTCAATATTTTTCAACATATCTGATTTCAACTTATGTAATGTTTTGTAAATTTTAATGTATCTTTAAAAACAAAACCGGTAATATTATTTTTATAGTAAGAAAACATACTTAACCGTTTATACGCCGAATTAATATCGCAATGTAATTATAATTTTGTTTTTCCTATATTACAGCTTCAAATGTTTTAATTTATGAGTACAAATTTAGAGAATAACAAAAAAAAAAAAAAAAAAAATTCCTGCAGTTTTTTGGCTGTTTCCATTTCAGTGTTCGCATTTTGGAAGGTGATTATTGATTGACAAGCTATGCAAATAAGAAATTCTTTTCTACTATATGCTATTCTGTATTATTATTGAGTATTTTCTTGAATTCTAAAAACATTTAGATTTCTAGCGGTCAAATGTAAGTAATATATAGAAAACGATTACAGAAAATAATATTTTTTTATGCAAATTAGGGAATTTATATATTTCTTATACATGCGATAAATGCTTAAACACATTTTTTTTTCAAAAGTTTAAATAAACCTTATATTTTGTAGAAAAAATAAAGACAATATTTGTATTATAAATAATGCAGTGTTCCAATTTGGGAACATTGGCGTTTAAACGGTTAATAATTAGCATATACAGTCGGCTCTCGTTAATTCGAACTCGTCGGGATCACAAGAAATGTTCGAATTATCCGAAGTTCGAATTATGGAAAATATGAAATGAAAACATGCTTATTATGGTACTGTTACTAAAGAATTAATGTTATAGTGTTTTTTAAATTTATTTCGACTGTTATCATTAGAACATGACTTAATATTAAATTACTATGTATAAATAAGGTACCCAGGGGTAATAACGCCACATTAAGGTTCTACCAATTTTCACGGCTTAGTTTTAGATTGTATTTTTCCAACAAATATAGGATCTGATACAGCAACTCATTGACTATCTATATAAAATAAAATAGTTTAACAGATATGTATTTATAAAATGTAATGGCGTTTTTTCTTGACCAATGCTATTTGGCGTTAATACCCACCTATATGGGTAATAACGCCATACAAACAAAACTATAAAATAACATGGAATAATGGCATGTAGATTGCCCAATTCTAAAAATACAAACTCTACAGCTCTAGAAATTGACAAATTGCAATCTAAGCTATTGAAAATGTACCATTTTTTTGTGACTCTGAAAGAAAAAGAAAGCTGTGGTGGTGGCGGGGGAGGAGGCAAAAGAATATCAGATTCTAAGCTACGTTTTGCTTAAAAATGACCATTTAAATAGAATTATTAGAAACATTGCACGGATTATTTGAATCAGTATTTATATTCCCATGTATGCATTCTATGCGATAGAAAATATTGATTTTTTTGCGAAAGTGAAAAAAAAAGGAGTGAGGGGGAGCTTCAACAGAATATAACACCCTATGTCTCTTTTTGCTTAAAAAGTCCCGCTTAAATATGATTATAAGAAACATTGCATGGTTTTAACCATTCATAATGTAATATTTTAATCATGTGAAGTTTTATAATAACTAGAGTTACATGTAATAAATATTTTTGTTAAAACTTAACAGCTGTTAGCGTCTCACATACCGCTGAGATTTTCAAGTTTCAGAGTTTAACTTGCAATTTTTAGTTTAACTATAGATACCGGGAAAATTTTGTTTCATTTGGAGTCCTATTATTATCTCTAGAAACTTTTGAATAGCTGAATTTTATTTATAATAGTCCTGTATATAAGGTTCAATACAAAAATAATATTCTAAAAGTTAATTTAACATTTTATTCATCCTTAGATTAAGCGGTCTGACAGGCCGCTCACAGTAAGTTATGCGACAATTTTTGTCACAGCAGTTAAGAGTTAATACTATTATAGTAATCTAGTAAATAGTTTTTAACCCATAACTCCGCACTAATGCGGATTCTCCAAACCTACAGTTAAATTGTCGACGTTTTAAAGAGCATGTTTTAATAAATTTTTAATAAATTGAATAAAATTTTGGATTAGAAATATTATCCTAAAGAGATCTCTTATTCAATTTTATCCATAATTCATATGGTTATATATCATTATCTCTATATTAGCAACAAAATTAACCTTTAACTGCTGTTAGCAATCTGACTGAACACTGTACCCCCTCCCCCCCATCCAAAAAAAATAGCGTTTAACTTGTATTTTCCAGTTTAACTATAGTTTCAACTGAAATTCTCTTTCGTTTGGAGTTCTCGTAATATTGTTAGAAATATTTGAATAGATTAAATTTAATTAGAATTAATTCTGTACAAAAAGTTTAGCGCAGGAACAGTATTCTATGATTTTTAATCGCGGATCGCATTTTAACCTTTAACTAATATTAAAGGTCTCGTAGACCACTATTTTTCTTTTAATTTTTTTGTTTAACTTGTAATTTTCAGTTTAACTGTAAACACTACCGAAATTTTGTTTCATTCGGAATTTTAGTACTATCATCAGAGACTAAATAGGTGAATATTAAGTATAATACTCTTGTATGAAAAGTTTAGTACAAAAACACAATCCTATGAGTTATTCCCGCCTTTTATTCATCTTTCAATTTTGTGGTCTCACGAACTGCATCACATTCATACATTACAATTTCTGTCACATCAGTTAAAGGTTAAATTTATAAAGTTTTGAAAAACCGAACGTTGAGAAAGCGGACAGTTAAAATTTCGAACTCGATTGAACAATCCAGTGGAAGTTTAATAGAAACCTGATTTTGAAGATGTTCAAATTTGAATCTCAAAAACATTTTGATGTAGTTTTACTTACAAGAGTTAAAAATTATTTTTTACATTAGTAAAAAAAAAAAAAATAATAATAAAATAAAAAATAAAATAGAGAGATTATTTTTAAGTATTGGGCAACCACCCCCCTTAATCTTACCATTTCAACAATGATGATAATGCTGTCCCATATTAATATATAACCCCTCCCCTTCGGCTATAGTTCGGCCACTGTTGGGAATCAACCGGGGTAATAACGCCAATCCCTGGCGTTATTACCCCTGGATACTTATTGCGCAGTAAATCCTAAACTACAAATTATCTCGAGAAGATATCCACAATCTTCTACAACAATTTGAAAGTACATGAAATACACTACAAATTTATGTAATAAACAAAGTATTTCTGGATGAAAAATATAGTCTTCAGATCAAAAACCTTACCTCGCAAATTTTAGATCAAGCGTTAAATTTAGTTGCTTGTAAAAACAATAAGACCTAAAAATGAAACAAATTAACTTGAAGCTGTTTTTTGCAATTTATATGACTCAAAACCCTTCTGCGCAGAGCACATGGGTGTCATTTACCTGATTATTTCATAATTATGCAAAATATAAGCACTTGGCGTTATTACCCCACCTGGCGTTATTACCCCAGGGTACCTTACATAAACTAATTGAAAGATTAGAAAGAAGCACAGAGGAAAAAAATTTTGAAAGTGTCACTGATGGACAGACGGGGCCCTAAGAAAATGGATATCAAATGCATTGGCTTATATGTATACTTGTTCTGAACAATTTTTACAAAGAAAGAAAGAAAGTTATTCAAATGATCTGAAATCCGTGAGAAAGAAAATAAAAATGAAACATCGGAAATCTCGTTAGTTCGAATTAAACGAAGTCAAGAGAAAATGAGTTCGAATTAATGAAAATTTTTAAAGTTATTCTGCCATTGAAAATTTTGGTACTTCTTATTTAGTTCGAATTAAGCGAAGATTCGAATTATTCGATTTCGAATTAACGAGAGTCGACTGTATATAAATTATGTAGTGTTATTCAAAAATGTTTTTTTTTTTTTACACTCCAAATGTCTTACTTAACAGGTGCCTTTAAATAGCAGTTAGTTAATCAAATGCTATTACTCTTATTATCCTTAAGATAGGAACTAAATCCTCTTTCAAAGATCAGTCTTGTGGGGAAGTTAGAATGTAGATTATAGTTTTTTTAGAAGCAGACAAATCTGAAATCCGTATCGCAGACTCTAATTAGTGTTATGCAGAGTACTCTCAAAGGATTTTCATTTTTAGTTTCAGTTAGGCCACGTATGCTATTTTTTATTTATAAACAAAGATATGAGAAAATTAGCACAAAAAAGTTGTAGTAATAGTGTACTTAGTAATATAATTAAATATCATGAGTATTTTACAGTAAACGCAGCTCTTTTAATTTCGATATTTTTCAACACAACTACTAGACGTAGCAATCAAATCTGCTCAATTTGCATATATATATATATATATATATACATATATATATATATATATTTTTTTTTTTTTTTTTTTTTTTTTTTTTAAGGAGAAAAAAAATTTAATGCTATTCTATATTTAGAAACATAGTTTAATATTAATTTTATTGCACTAATATAATGTTTCATAACTTTAAATGTATTTTTAAAAATATAACCAGAATTATCTTCGGTTTTTATTAAGAAAACACGCTTAATAATTAGAGTATTTATAAAATACGTTGTTTTATTCTAAAATCTATTTCTTTTTAAACATTCCAAATGTCTTCCTAAAAAGGTGTCTTTTTAATAGTACTTAATTAATCAAATTCTGCTATTCTAGTTATCCTTATGATATAAATTAAATCCACTTTCAACGATCCATCTTGTGGGGAAGTTAGAATGTAGATTAGACTGTTATAGAAGTACTCAAACCTTAAATCCGCATCGCAGACTTTAATTAGTGCTATGAAGAGTACTCTCAAAGGAATTTCAGTTTTAGTATCAATTAGGTCACGTGTAGTATTTATATTCACAAAGAGGGATAAGAGAATATTAGTACAAGAGATTTCAAATAATAGTTTACTTGTTAATATCATTAACTAACACATGTATTTTACAGTAAACGCAGTTTAATATTTCAGTACTATTCAACATATTTCCTGGACTTAGAAATCTAATCTGTTAGATTTGCATTAAAAGAGATTTTTTTATTTAAGAAGAAAAAAAAAATATTTTTATTTTATATTTAGAAAAGGAAACGTTCTTCCACGCGGGCACGACACACATCAGCAAATATTATTGGCGGACGGCGGCATTGCCGAATTTAATTAAGAAACGTTCAGGTAGGGAAAACAGAATTTTCCCAGGAAACTAGGAAATTTGCCTGGATAGCTTTAAATAAAAGAAACATTTCTCAAATTTACATGAAACATTACCATTTTTTTACAGTGTACAATAAAATATCTTATGTTTAGTTTCATACTTTAATCTGTAACTATAATATAGTTATCGGTGTAAGTAACAATTAGGAAACAATAATTTGAACAAATGCTATGTTTCGTAAATATCTATATATCTTTAAAATATAACCAGTAATAGCTCTCTTTTATATTGAGAAAACATTCTTAAAAATTATAATACATATAAAATATGTTGTGTTATGTAAAAATCTATCTTTTTAAAATCTAAATGTCTACCTTAACAAAATATAACCTTAAAAAGAAATTAACCACAGTAATATCTTCGGTTTCATATCAAGAACCCACTTTTAATAATTAGCATGTTCATAAAATAAGTTGTGTTATTCAATATATATATATAAACATTCCAAATGTCTACCTTAATAGGTGCCTTTTAAATAGCACATAATTAATAATATGTTGTTATTCTAGTTATCCTTAAGATAGAAACTAAATCCTCTTTCAAAGATCAGTCTTGTGCGGAAGTTAGAATTTAGATTAGCTATTATAGAAGCAGACAAGTCTGAAATCTGTATCGCAGACTCTAATTAGTGTCATGCAGAGTATTCTCAAAGGATTTTCAGTTTTAGTGTCGGTTAGGTCACGTATCTTGTTTATACTCATGAAGAGAGATAAGAGAAATTAGTATAAAAAAATTCAAATAACAGTATGTTCGTAATATAATAAGCTATGATATGTATTTTAAAATGAACGAAAGTTTTAGCAAAACTATTGGATCTTGCAACTCAATCTGTTCCATCTGAATTAAATGAGATGTTTTAATTTTAGAAGAAAAAATAAATGTGATTTTATTCTTCAATTAGAAAAATAGTTTATTAATAATTTTATTTAATATTTTATTAATAGCTAAAATTCTTATTTACAATGCGAATAAATAAAAATTTACGAGGTTTGCATTTCGAAAATAAGCCAACATTTATAAGCATATATTTATTAAAAAAATAGACATACGGACAATAAAAGTTCCATCATGAAAAAATTAATATTAAGAAAACACACTGAATAATTAGCTTATTTATAAAACACGTTTTGATATTCAAATATCTATTTTTTTTAAACATTACAAATGTAATCCTTAACAGGTGCCTTTTAAATAGTACTTCTGTACTTATGTCTGAAATCTGTAATTCAGAGCATAATTAGTGTTATTCACAGTACTCTAAAAGTATTTTCAGTTTTAATATCAGTTAGGTCACGCATAATATTTATATTTATAAAGAAGGATATGAGAAAATTGGCAAAAGAGAATTCCAATAATAGTATACTTGTTAATATAATTAACTATGATAGGTATTTTACAGTAAATGCGTTTTTAGCATAACTACTGGACTTATAATTCAATCTGTATTCCATTTGAATTAAATGAAATGCTTTGATTTTAGAAGAAAAAATAAGTGAGATTTTATTCTTCATTTAGAAAGATTATTTAATAATAATTTTATTATATATTTTATTAATAGCTAAAATTCTTATTTACAGTGTAAAATAAGCTAAATATTACGAGGTTTACATTTCGAAAATTACATAACATTTTAAAAAAATAGACTTAAGGACAATAAAAGTTTCATCATGAAAAATATTACGGCGCAGAGTGAAAAATAATGATAATTATAAATTGTGTAATCTAGGTTATTTTTATTTATTTATTTATTTATTTTTTTAACTTACGTAAATTTCAATGTACGTTTAAAAATGTAACCAGGAATATCTTCGGATTCATATTAAGAAAACACACTGAATAATTAGCTTTATTTATAAAATACGTTTTGATATTAAAAAATCTACTTTTACAACATTCAAATGTATTCCTTAACAGGTGCCCTTTAAATAGTACTTATTAGTCAAGTCTGATTATCCTTATGATAGAAACTAAATCCTCTTTCAAAAATCAGTCTTGTGGGGAAGTTAGAATGTAGATTAGCTATTATTGAATCAGACAGATCTGAAATCCGTATCGTAGAGTATAATTAGTGCTATTGCAGAAGACTCTCAGAGGATTTTCAGTTTTAGTGTCGGTTGGATCACGTATCTTATTTATACTCATGAAGAGGGAAAAGAGGAAATTAGTACAAAAGAATTGTTAATATAATTAGCTAAGATAGGTATTTTAAAATAAACGAAGGTTTTAGCATAACTACTGGACTTTGCAATTCATTCTGCTCCATTTGAATTAAATGAGATGTTTTGATTTTAGAAGAAAAAAAAAATATGTTTTTATTCTTCATTAAGAATAATAGTTTAATAATATTTTTATCAAAACTTTTATTAATAGTTGAAATTCTTATTTACAATGTAAATAAATTAAAAATTACGAGGTTTACATTTCGAAAATTACATGAGATTTAGAAACATATATTTATGTCTATATAAACATATATATACGAAAAAATGCATATGGACAATTCATGAAAAAAAAATACGGCACAGACTAAAGAATAATGATAATAATAATGACAACAATAATTGTGTAATCTAGGTTTTTTTTCCCCTCTCCAAATAATGTAATGTTTTGTAAATTTCAATATACCTTTAAAAATATAAACATTAATATCTTCGAATTGATATTAAGAAAACACACTGAATAACTAGCTTAATAATAAAATACGTTTTGATATTCAAAAATCTATTTTTTCAAACATTCCAAATGTATTTCTTAATAGTTGCCTTTTAAATAGTACTTATTAGTCAAATACTGTTAGTCTGGTTATCCTTAAGATAGAAACTAAATCCTGTTTCTAAGATCAGTCTTGTGGGGAAGTTAGAATATAGATTAGCTATTATAGAAACAGAGAAATCTGAAATATGTATCGCAGACTCTAATTAGTGTTATTAGAAGTGCTCTCAAAGGATTTTCAGTTTTAGTATCAGTTAGGTCACGCATATTATTTATATTTATAAAGAGGGATAAGAGGAAATCAGTACAAGAGAATTCCAACAATAGTATACTTGTTAATATAATTAACTATGAGAGGTATTTTACAGTAAACGCTATTTTTAGCATAACTACTTGACTTCGCAATCCAGTCTGTTCCATTTGAAGCAAATGAGATTTTTTTATTTTAGACTTTAAAATACTTGTAATTTTATTCTATATTTAGAAAAATGGTTTAATATTAATTTTATTAAATTATTTATGAATAGCACAAAATTCCTATTTACAATTTAAATAAGCTTAAAATTACGAGGCTTACATTTCGAAAATTACTTGACATTTATAATCATACCTTTATGTAAAAAAATGGACATACGGGCAATAAAAGGTACATCATGAAAAAGAATTTCTGCACAGAGTAAAGAAAAAAAAAAAGATAAATGAATAATAGAAAGAAATGAAATGCGTTATCTAGGTTGAAAAATTTTCCAGCCTAATATGATGTTTTGTAAATTTCAATGCATCTCTAATAATATAACCAGTGATATCTTCGGTTTGATACTGAAAAACACGCTTAATAATTAGCTTATATATAAAATATGTTGTGTTATTCAAAAATTTATTTTCTTTTAACATTTCAAATGTATTCTTTAACAAGTGCCTTTTAAATAATACTTATTCAAATTCTGTTAGTCTTGTTACATTTAAGATCTAAACTCAATTCTCTTTCAAAGGTCAGTCTTGTGGGGAAGTTAGAATATAGATTAGCTATTATAGGAGCAGACAAATCTGAAATCCGTACCGCAGACTCTAATTAGTGTTATGGAGAATACTTTCAAAGGATTTTCAGTTTTATTATCAGTTAGGTCACGCATAATATTTATTTTTATAAAGAGGGATAAGAGGAAATTATTACAAGAGAATTCCAATAGTAGTATAGGGGAGAGTGGGGATACTTGAGCATAGGGGATACTTGAGCCACCCCTATTATTTCTACAGTTGGTTAATTTTTCTTTCTAAAACTGGCAATATGGAAACATATTTATAGTTCTGAACATGTAAAAAAGAAATCACATACCTTGGTTCCATTTTGAAAGTATGGTGATTAATAGTTGTTTTTCCCTATCTAAAGTAAATATTTAGGTGCATGGAATTTTATTTTTTTGTATTAAAAGTTTTGTTTAAAGTTGGAATCATATAGATAAATTTAATAAGTATAATTTCAATTGTATTTTGAATCTAAATTAGTTCAAATAGCTGCATGCTTTACTTAGTAAAACTCTAATAAACAAAAATGGTGGTAATGGGGATACTTGAGCCAGTGAGAATGCGGATACTTGAGCCATGGTTCAACCATCCCCACTAGGGAATTAGACATGGATGAAACAAACAAAAAATAAAATTATGTCCTTATATTCACTAACTGACATTTTTTTCTTTAAAAAATAATGACTTAGAAAAAAATGTTTAAAAATGTATATTTTTTAATGAAAATATCCATTCTATTTTTCATTTTGACTAAAAAAATAGCCTGTTTAGATAAATGTAAACATAGTTTTCAATTTAATTTATATTACATTAAAAATTTTTTTTAACTATTTTAAAAATCATAATCTCTAATACTTCAATTAGTCAGGTCACATATTAAAATATTTATTTTTTAATATAATATATCAAGATTAATATTTTATAGTGAAATTGTAACATCATCTGTTACTGTAAGTTTTTTTTAAATCAAAGAAATGACTATTGCCACCAACAGAGGGCCCTACTAAGTTACCATGTAGTTAAAAGTAAAAAGATTTTGCAATGATCCTTCGATCACCAGCTATAACGACAAAAAATTATCAGATTACTAACTTTGTTTTCTCAGTTGGTTTTGAAGGACTTTATGTATCATAATTTATCATTCTGTAAAATATTTGTGCAAAAATAAAGCGAAAAAAGATTACTTTTGTAGGGTTTTTTCCCTTACTGGCTCAAGTATCCCTTCACCATGGGTCAAGTATCCCCTCCATGGGGATACTTGAACCACGATGTAAAAAAAAAGTAAAAATTAATTAGACATAGAAAAATAGTTCAAAATTAATTGAAAGTGGTTTTCAGTTGAAGAAAAATTATCAAATTTTCATTTTCAATATTTTATTTTGTTCTAAGAAATTATAAAAAATTTAAAAAATTTAAATTTAAAAAGTGGCTTAAGTATCCTTATCTTCCCTATTTGTTAGTATAATTAACTATGATAGGTATTTTACAATAAACGCTGTTTTTAGCATAATTACTGGACTTTTCTATCCAATCTCGTCCATTTGAATTAAATGAGATTTTTTCATTATGGCAGTAAAAATAAATGTAATTTTATTCTTCATTTTCAGAAAAATAGTTTAATATTAATTTTATCAAATCCCTTATGAGTAGTTAGAATTCCTATTTACAATGTAAATAAACTGAAAATTATGAGGCTTACATTTCGAAAAATACTATACATTTAGAATCATAAATTTGTATTAAAAAATGGACATATGGACAATAAAAGTTGCATCGTGAAAAAGAATTTCGACACAGAGTAAAGAAAAAAAAATGAAAAAAATGAACTGCGTTATCTAGGTTGAAATTTTTTTTCTAACTAATGTGATGGTTTGTAAATTTCAACGTATATATAATAATATAACCAGCAATATCTTCGGTTTGATACTAAAAAACACGCTTAATAACTAGCTTGTTTATAAAATATGTTGTGTTATTCAAAAATCTATTTTTTTAAACATTCCAAATACATTTTTTAAAATGTGCTTTTAAATAGTACTTAATTAATCAAATGCTGTTATTCTTGTTATCCTTAAGATAGAAACTAATTCCTCTTTCAAAGATCAGTCTTGCGGGAAAACTAGAATGTAGATCAGTTATTATAGAAGCAGGCAAATGGGAAATCCATATCACAGACCCTAATTAGTGCTATGCAGAGTATCCTCAAAGGATTTTCAGTTTTAGTATCAGTTAGGTCAGGTATGTTATTTATATATATAAAGGGAAAAGAGGAAATTAGTGCAAGAGAATTTCAATAATAGTGTACTTTTCATAAATATATATAGGACAGTTGCACCATAAAATTTAATTAATAATAACACATTGCTCAGTGGTGCACAAAACAGGAATTTTAATATACATTAGTACATATTAAAATAAAATAAAACTTTCGACGTTTCGCGCCGTCTTCTGCGGGCGTCTTCAGGAAAATATGAAATGGAAGGACTAGTTTTGCATCTTGTTCGAGAGATAATATTTCTACTAAATTAAAACTAAATGAATTTAAATTTTAAAAATTTTGCCAATTACACGTGAGTAAAAATTAAAATATTGCAAGGAAATAAAAATTTTAAGGTTTTATGATGTTATGCCATATTTTTGGTATATTGTAGGTTAAATTATCATTACATGGTTTATTTTCTCGTGCTATGATTTTGATGGACTCTATTATTTTACCTTGAACTGGGTTAATGCATGGAACTATGATTTTGGCTTCCTCAAAATTAATATGGCAACCCTTGTTCGCCAAGAAAAAGCGAGCAAGGGCAGTATTCTGTTTATATTGTTCTATATCTCTGCGATGTTCTTTAATTGTAATTAAAAGTTTCCGCGTTGTCATGCCGATATAGACTTTTTTAAGATTATTAGATAAAGTGATGGGGATTTCATAAATACCAGATTTTTGATCTATTGGAATTTTGTCGATTTTATCTGTAACGAGGTCAATGAGATATGGAGGAGGAATGGCGACAAGTTTTATGTTATATTTTTGTGCGATCTTTTTTACTTTTTCAAATATGTAAGGGATATAATGAAATTTTCTGTAAACCATCAGTTTATTCTGTCGTTGGCCAGATGTGTTAGGAGTATTGTACTGTTGAACTATTTTATTTATAAATTTTGCTGGAAAACCATGGTCAAAAGCTATTTTCTGTATAAAATCAATTTCTTTATTTAATATGTCATCTGAACAAATCATAAAAGCTCTTTTAATAAATGACCTAAAAGCAGATATTTTGTATTCGAAAGGCATGTTGGCTGAAAATGGGATAGCTGTATTTTCTTTTATTGGTTTTCTATAAACTTAAAATTTTAAATTTGAATTGTATCTGAACATCTAAAAATGGAAGGGTTGCGTTTTCTTCGACTTCAAGGGTGAAATTAATACTATTGCTTAATTTATTGACATCTTGTAGAAAAACATATAAATCAGCCAAACTGTGGTTCCATAAGATGAAAACATCATCAAAATAACGGAACCAACATTCAGGTTTTAAATTAAACGTATTAAAAATTTTTTGTTCTAGTGGTCTTAACGTGAATTCAGCAAACAAACCGGATACTGGTGACCCCATCGGCGCACCATGCAGCTGTCGGTAAATATTCTTATTAAAAATGAAAATGTTACATAAAACTATTAGGTTTAGGCCAGACTTAAGGGAGGTTTTGATATCTTGAGATATATTTGAATTTTTATCTATTACACTGGTCAACAGCTGTTTTGGTGCCGGGGTATTTTTAGCTGATTTTATATGAATTTGATGTCCTGAATTCAAATATGGCATTAGTTTTTCTCTATCAGCTCAGTTTTTTAAGATAAACAACTTTTTGTGAAATATATGTTTCATTATTTTAAATATGAATGCATGCATCCATGCATTCATTCCATGCATATGAATGCATCCATGTATTAAAAAATGTATGTAAAAATAAAATAAATACAGGATTTTTATTTTTTATAATACACAAATTTTAATTTTTATTATTATGATATACACATATTGGAATAATAATTTTTTAATTATATTGTACAAATATTTTTACTCACAAAAATAGAGAAAAACGTCACTGATGAAACTGATACTCATTGAATGCTTCGGAAGCTTCTTTTCCGTGACATTCTGGAATATATTTTAGAACAGTGTCTTTTTAAACTCAAACTGTAATCTGAAACCCTTTGCACATCTCATCTTTTTTGGTAGCGGTCCTCCAGTCTTAATATTGTGGTGAAATCTTTCGGGATGTTTATTACTTGTGCCTTATTTATTTTCAAGAACATGCTCTAAGTGGCAATGTAAATAGTGCACTTTAATGCTTCTAGTACACGTAAGAGATTTAAAACTATTATGCTTTTCATTTACCAGTTCTACATAGATTTCTCCTTTGCATTTGCCCGGAATGTTTTTGTGAACTGCCACAAAAAAAGTCCAAGCTTTTTATTCAGCCTTATTCGTTGAATTTACGAAAGCAGGATCCTTAATCAGTTGTCTTATTTGTTGTCCGTTAAACATTCATGCTTTAATATCTTCATAACTCAATTCGGGTGTTTTTACCTTATATATGCAAATCATGACCCGTTCTTATGGAGAATTTACACAAACTGCTTCATAAGACAGAGCTTGATATGCAGTGCAGAAAGTATGATTTTCTTTCACCCAACTAACGTGTTATTGACATTCCTTTCTCCAACATCCATGTTTTCTTTCTTAGGCCTCTCTTTTCTAATCTAATGGTGTGTTTTATCCCTGATATCCCAAACATAGAAAAACAATAGTATTTTGTGTAACTTCTTTGCTGTCCAAGGACAATCATCTGGAGAATATTTAGGAAGAACCAATTTTTCTAACAGTCCTCTAAATTCATGACAAAATACAAGATTGTTTTTTTAAGAGAAGTAGGGTAGTAGACAATTTTGTCTTGTGTGATAAAATGAAAGTTTGGCTCTTTGTTGTAATAAATTGTGTAATAAATAAAATGTCTTTTAATCTTGAAACCAACCAGTAATTCAGAAGCTTCTTTTAAAATATTGAAATCTCTTTTGAAATCATTTAAATCAACCTGGTTTAAAAATTTAGGCATTGATGACGTCTCCTCATAATCACTGTTACCTTCACAGCTATCTAAAAGATGATCAGGAGGACAATATTTATCCTCACTAAGCTCTGGTAGCTGATGAATCGTTGGGATCGGTAGTTCCTCTGAGTGAGGAAGTGGGGGTCTTGAAGACACTAAATCAGGATAAGTTTTCTTATTACAATTGTTTCGATTAATTCAAATAGTATTCCAGTGCTAAGTAGAAATAATAGTCATAGAAATGGTTTTGGAGTTCTCTCCAAACCATTGGTAAACCGAAATTGAGACTTATTCTCTTCCGTCAGCTCACTGTCATAAATGCTCTGTACAAGTTTTACAGACCTGTTGCGGTGCGCAGATTTTTTCCTGATCACCAAGTCTAACCCCAAAGTATCCAAGATAAGCTCTCTTTACAAAGTCAGTAACATATTTTCTGTGTTCTTTCAACTTTTATTCTCCGCATATGTAGCAAAACTTATCTGGATGATTTATACAACTTTTTCTATTTGAACTCATTTAAATTCCATTCTACAACGCAAACACAACAATCTACAACACTACGAGTTTTACGTTAAATTGATACGAATCCTACCTTAAACACAAATATCAGGGAAGTTCAAAAACTTTAGAAAGTCAAAGAAAGCCAGTTTTGTTTCCATGGAGTGAACTCTGAGACTAACCTTATCTCTTGGAGGCTTTTACATTTGGCTCTATGGATGAGCTGCGCAAAATGATAAGGATGCGCAGATCTTCAGTTTTGCTTGCACGTTTCTTTTTTTTCAAGATCTTGTGGTATTTCAACGTCCTTCTAATCGCCTTGAGCGTCGTTACAGGGCTATGTATCATAAGGTCAGTTTAAGTTTTCAAGGTCACTTTAGTTCTAAAAAATCTTTAGTTCGCTTTGCATATCTAAAAAAGTAGAGCTGATAGAGAAAAACTGATTGCATATTTGGAATCAGCGTCCCAAAAATATCCAAAATCAGTTGTAAAATCTTAGGCACCAAAAAAAAATTTTTTTTGTAGGTCTGTGTTATCAAATTAATGTATTCAAGACTTCGTGCATATTGATGGAAGGATATAATGAAACTACGTCTAAACTAGCCATAATGGTGTTTGTATTAACTGGAATGACTTTAACTTTATCAATAAAATCTCTTGTAGACAAAATTGCAAATTCTGAAACAGGAAGTATCGATTTCAAGAAGATCACAAAAGCTTTTTCTAAAAAGTATGTGGGTACAACACAGCGGGAAACTATGGGTCTCAATGGTAAATCTGGCTTATGATCTTTCAGTCTCCCAGTCAACATCGGAGTAACACCAGTATGATTGATCTTAATTAGTGATTTCATACTATCTGTCCATTTTCCAGTGCGAACCAACTCTTCAACTTTACGGAAAATTTTCTTGTTTAAATCTTCCTTCAGAAGTTCACAATCCATATCAGCAATACACGCATTGATTTTATCAATGTAAGTTAATCTGTCCAAAACTGCTATTTTGTTTGATTTGTCTGTCTTGATAATGATAATATTAGGGTCCTTTTTTAAATTATTTAATGTCCTCAAAACTACACTCTGTTCTTTATTCTGCTTATATGAAATTTGTCTTACTAATCTGTACATTGCTGCCCGCTCTTCATCTCTATTACTTTCCGGGATGACTTGAATGATGTTTTCACAATCTGCAATAATACTATTACGGTTTTTATTATTATCAAATACAAATTTTGGTCCAAGAGAAAGAGCACTATCTTCAATACTATAAAAGACTTTACTTGAATAATTAATATAAGGAACTCGTTTAGCAGTTGAAGGAGGTGAAGAACGAAGCTTCCGGGTCCATAAGTAGTTTGAATTTCCTTGTGTGGATATTAGTTTTCTCTGTATGTTGGATATGAAGCAAACTGGATATTATATGCATTTTATGGTCGAAAATATCAGCAGGGGTTTTATGAACAAATTCACTATAAAGATAGTGAATAGTGTACTTATATTAATAGTGTACTTATTAATATAATTAACTAGCCCATGCATTTTAATCTCAGTTTTTAAGAACAATATTTTTCATACTGGGCTGCATTTTTTTCAACTACTGGGCTTAGCAATCCAATCTTTTGCAATTGCATTAAATGAGATTTTTTGATTTTAGGAGAATAAAATAGATGTAATTTTAAGTTACATTTAGAAAAATAGCTTAATATTAGTTTTATTAAATCTTTTATTATACATTGCAATTTCATAAAACACTTTAGTATCATCAACTAAACAAACAAGTAACACTTCTGACTAAGATCGTTTTGTAAATGGGTTAAGAATGTGTTGTACCAAATAAAAAAATTGTGCAAAAAGTGTTGTTAAAAATTAGAAAAGGAGAAAATGTGTCTTCAAATTGTATTTCAAAGCATACATTTTTAAAATTGTGTAATTTTAAAGACACAATATAGAAAATATTCTGAAAGTGTATCGCTGGCATGTATCGTTTTATGGTGTTTTAAATTGCTTGATACATACAATGCGCCATTAATTTGGTGACAAAGTGATGTGCAGCACAACACTATTGTTAAAACATATTTCATCAACATTATTAAGAGCTCTATTAACAACATTATTTCAACACAATTAACAACATTATTTTCAGAACTCATTTCTACATAGCAACACTTTTGAACGATAATAAGAACACAATCACAGCACAAAATATGTTTTGTACCTGAAGTTAATTCACAACACGTTAAAGTATTGTTAATTTTGTGACCACAAGTGCTCTATAATGTGTTTATTTTTGTGTTTGATAATCTACAGTGTAAACGAAAAATCACATTTACCATAACAAATAAACTAAAACTAAATAAACATAAAATTACGAGTCTTACATTTCGAAAATTAAATGTCATTTAGAAGGATGCCTTTATTAAACAATTGCAGCATATGGATAATATTAATGTTCAAAATGTTAAACCATCAATTTATTTTTCTGAAATTAACTTTTTATTTATTTATTTATTTATTTATTTCCGTGTGTGTGTGCGTTCGTTATAGGTTTTTCATGAAAGCCTACAGTTTGAATTTTAATAACGTAATTTATTATATAAAAAAATCACAATTTTAAGTAAGATATATTATAGAGAACTATCACAAAAAACGCACAGATTGCTCACCCACAAAAAAAGTGACACATCTCGCAAAATTACATTTCGCGTTATATTCCACTAATAGGCAATTATAGGCGTGACTTGCTGCACAAAAAGTTTCAGAAAAGTAATTTAACGGAAAATCACTTTATTATGCTATTTATCTACAGAATAGGGGTGGATTATGTGGGGACGTAAATTTATCCAATCCTTTAAACTACATCATATGTCTTTATTCTTAAGGTTTTAACACTTTTGTACTCCTACATGCAGAGTTGTTGTTCTTGTCAGCGTTCGAAGGGCAAGAGGGGTGCTGGAGATTCTATTGGACTGCACCCAGGGAAGTCAGACTTCTGCAGCAGAGGACGTTTGGCAAAATCCCAATAGATGGCCGCATCAAACATTGCCACCTCTTCATTTTCGATGTCGCGAGGGAAAGTTTCTCCAGAAATCACTACCCATAATAACTACTACGACCGACCACAGGACTTTCGTACCCTTTCATATAACGAGTGCATACAATGCATACATTCGGTGGGTCTTTGGTGCATCGAACCACGGACCCTTCAACCTGGAGTTCTATGCCAATACCGCAACCGCATGCAGAGTTAAGAGCTATAATTTCATGCCACAGAAAAATCATGCAAATTTTCTTTTACCTCTGCTGTAAAATTTACTTTTGCCGAGATGTGTCATTTTTCTTGCGGGTGAGCGATATAACCATGGATTCTACCGACGGATTAGGTAATGAGTCTCATTTTAACTCATTTTCGAACCGTTTGGCAACCAGTTTTATATGAAAATTTACCAAAGGAATGCGACAGAGCGATATATGAATGATAGATCGCATGTAAATGACTACTATGAGAAGATAGAATTTTAATTGTATAGAGGCACTGTCTTAGTTTCAAAAAGAGAGGTACGATGTTCGAATCCAGCTTACTCCACTGTAACAGAAAATTGAAGAAAAAAATCTTCCTTTTTATATAAATCAGCTTTTGGAAACTTGAGTAAATGCATTCTAGTTATTTTAGAATTCGGTTAGGAAAGAGATTATGATAAAGTTAGTTTTTTGATTATCTAAATAATAATAATAATAATAATAATAATAATAATAATAATAATAATAAAAGTTCTATAGCTTGTAAACACTTTCCAATAAATTTGAAAAGTGCTTATGCATCCTGTATGTCTGCCCATCTATCCACGCTTTAAATCTCGTAAATATAGTTGGATTTTCGTGAAATTTATAAGCATTATTTAGAATTACTTAGACTATTTGCATATGGAGTATGTGGGGTTAATAGTTCATTTACAGGGCCGCAAAAAATAATTCCATTATATTATGATGCATGGGGAAAATTCGTTTGTAGCGTATTTTAATGACATTACGCTATTTCAAGCATATTGAAACTGACATAAATCACTGAATTTCACTATAATATGATTACGATAGAATAGGGGATTCCTAGTATTTGTTCATTCACACGGTCATATAAAAAAATCGGTTACAGTACTGTCTTTCAATAATAATTGCTGAAAATGCATTTGAAACTTCGACATCTGCTTTTAAATTTAGCGGGGATTTTTCATTATTAATATTTTACTTATCGTATATAAATTCTATATCTCATATACAAGATTGCACAAATGAATACCATACACGTACCATTCATTATAGTGGAAATCGCTGAAGAGGGATTTTCAACGAAAGTGCATATGTATTTCTTAACTTAAAAGTATGCTATGAATGTAGTTAAGTCATATGTCTCTTCGCTCGAAGACACTCGCCAGGTATGCTATTCCTATGGGGAGGTTATTTTCTAATATTTCGTTTGCATTTCGACAATTTTTTTTCTTTTGCATATGATAACTGATGTCTCACCACATCGCTCTTTTTATGTTTTCGATTTTGGTTCTAGATATGTTTTATAGACTTAGTTTCACTTTCGAAACCGCTTCTAAAAATTAAACTATCATTTAAAAAATATCTACAACAAAAAATCGAAAAATTAAAAAAGGTGCAATGTGGAGAGGGACATCCACTACCTAGAGGGGGGGAATAAAATAAAAATGTCGAAATGCAGACGAGTTATTAGAAAATACATCCCCAAAGGAATAGCATTAGCTGGCGAGTGTCTTCGCTCGCAGGGACAGGGGCCTTAATACGTATACATTTTTATATTATAGTACTGCTCAAAGAATTCAGATAATTTTCTGGCTGCAGATGATAATAGCTAAAATTGGTTTTTCAAAAGTGGTTAAGCGTGTCCATATTATTGAATTAGACATAACATTTTAAATTATTAAACAATTCTTTTTTGTTATGTTATTCTGTATGAATTTCACAATCTATGCTTGAGGCATTATTTTTTCATTCTTTTTTGCATAACTAATGTTTATTTGTTACTAAACCATTTTCCCAGTGAATTTCTAAAAAGTTTTCTGTTACAACAGTTTCCTCAAAAGTATTAAATTAGTCAAACATTGTATTTCAGTTATCGAGGAAGTGGAAAATAAATCCTCTTCTAGTTTTATAAGAAAGTTAGAATATAGATAGGGTATTATGAAATCACCCAATCTCAATTCAGTATCAAAGTTACTAACAAGGGTTATTGACAATATTCTCAAAGGATATCTAGTTTTAGGTTATGTAACGTCATGCAATCCGAACGAATATTTAAAGAACATTAAAGTAAAATAGTAACAAATGAAGTGCGATGGAGATGAGTAGATAGTAATATATTATACTTTTAAGAGTAAACATCATTTCTGACACTAACTTAAATTTGTACAAGTTGTCTCCAACAAAGTTAAAAAGTGTTCGCCCATTCCTTTGTCTGTCCGTCTGTCGACGTTCCAATTCCTGTAAATATTGTCCGATTTTCATGAAATTGATAAGCCCTATTTAAGATTATCTAGACATCTTTGTTATTGCATATGAAGTATATGGCAATAATAGTTAATTTACAGAGTCATCAAAAAGAATTCCATTATATTATGATATACGGGGAAAATTCGTTTGCAGAGCATTTTAATGCCATTACCTATTTTCAGTTTGCTGAAAGTGATATAAATCCCTGAATTTCACAATCAGATAATTACGGTAATGTAGGGAATTCATAATATTTATCGTTCATAAATTCTATATGTGATAGATAGCGCAGCACAAATGAATTTGTGTACCATTATTATTTTTATTAGCGGAAATAGCTAAAGGAGAATTTTGAAATAAAGTTTATAAATAGTTCTTAAATGAATTAAATTTTGATTTTCATGTATTTAATAAATACAAATCTATATATCATATGCAGTTTTGCTCAAAGAATTCAAATTATTTTCCGATTACAGAAGAAAACAGTGGAAATTGATTTTCAAAAGTGTTATGAGTTTCCATATGGTTGTCCAATATTTTAACATTTTAAACGGTACATTATTCTGCGTGTGTTGGATAGTATTCCCTAATCTGTGCTTGATGCCTGATTATTTCTTTTATTTTTATATAACTAATGTTTATTTGTTACTAAAAACATTTTCTCAATAAATTGCTAAAAAGTTTTTGGTTACGACAGTTTCCTCAAAGGTATTAAATTAGTCAAACACTGTAATTCAGTTCTCGAGGAAATGGAAAATAAATCCTCTTCCAGTCTTGTGGGAACGTTAGAATATAGATAGGGTATTATGAAATCAACGAATCTCAATTCAGTATCAAAGTTACTAACGGAGGTTATTGTCAATATTCTCAAAGGATATCTAGTTTTAGGATATGTAAAGTCGTACAATCTGAACGAATATTTAAAGAACAATAAAGTAAAATAGTAACAAATGAAACGCGCTGGAGATGAGTACTTACAAGGAATATCTCCATACGGACATACTCAGAAAAATCAGGAAAAATACAGAATGCTCTTCTCATAAGTATAAATTTGTTTATAAAAGAAATTTTGGTGGAACCTTGATAGAGCGTCCGTAAAAAATTATGAAATTGTCGTTTATTTAGCTATATAGCACCGGTTGGCAATGAAACAGCATTTCAAAAAATAATATTTTATGCAGATTTCTATTTAGCCTCTTCACTATAAAATTCGTTTACTTAATTTATAATCTTTTAGCACCGGTTTTTACAAACACTTTTTTTTTTCTAATTGAATTTAAAAAATGCTCTGATTAAATAAGCTAAACTTTAAAATAAAAAATAACTGATGGAAATAATGAAGGATCTGAGTGACATTTAACAAGAAATTTTCAGATGGAATAAAACTGTTTGCTTTTGGTAAGGAAAAATCCTGTCCCCCAAATCGCATGTCATTTCCATATTTTAGTGCCAAATATTCAAAAGATTTTATTTTTTTACAGTCTTTCTACTGTAATTCCAACGCTACATTTAACTGATCATTTATTGCATACCTACGTAGTACATCTAGCATTGTTTTTTCAACATATCTTGAGTATGCTCTATAAAATGATTTTCCTCTTGTTAGTAATAGATAATATGCATTTAAGAGTAAACATCATTTTTGAAACAAACGTAAATTTGTATATACTTAATGAAATGTAAGTATAAAAGTAAATAACTATCATATTTACATCTCTGTATAAAAAAAGTAAAAATGTAAATAATAATAAATTATACAAAAGCAAAAAGTTAACAGTAATTCTCCGTCTTTTACACTTCTATTATTATTTTTCCATTAATTGATCGAAAACATTATGCTCTTTTTAATTCAATGTACTGACAGAGTTCAGAAATATTTTGCATTGTAAAAAAATAGAACAAAAAATCAATTTTTTATAATACAAGCACGCTTTGAAATTTGTCAAAATATTATATTTATAATGCATGCTAAGAGTCCTTAACCCAAAATTCTGCTACTTACAACAACCTTTTCGATTCTGATCAGTTCATTGCTTTAAGCGCGCTTTTCAATTATATATATATGTTAAATTTGTATTCAATTTATATTGTTTTATTTACAGAGGAAGTTTTATTTATTTATTTTTTTATTTATTTACGAAATATTAGCCGTACTAATATGCTGAACTCTTTATATTATTTTAACGGTTTACTGCACCGTTCGCCACATCTGACACATACAAAACAAGTTGGAAATTGCACATGAGGCGTAGCAAATGAGGTGCGTTCGTACGATAACGAAGTTTTAAAATATTCAGATTTTGCTGATGTAGTAGAGCGTACTTTGGATACAGTGTAGTGCTCGAAATCTTTGTGTTCCTGTAAATATACAGGGAATAATTTTTATTATACTTCATTAACGTATACCTTATTCATAAAATGTGAAGTAGTTTAATATAATTAAAACACGCCCCAAGCAATGTTTTCCCGTATAGCATTATTTAGTGAAATACATTTGTATGGCCCTGTAATTTAATAATAAATATTATTTGCGTCACAGATTGTACAGAATGTATATTTTAGTACATACTTCATAGATTTATGTCAATTCTATTATGTTCAAATGAGTGTAACACCATTAAAATGCATTTGAAACTTTTTTCCCCATTGATTGTAATGTAACGGAATAATTTTGATTGTCCCTGTAATTGATCTATGCGTCCGATTTTCATTACATTTGAAATGACTCGACAAAATATGTAATAATTATATGTTTTAAATTTCAAACGATTAAAATGCATTTGAAACTGTTTTCCCCATTGACCGTAATATAACGGAATTCTTTTGATTATCCCTGTAATTGATCTATCCATCTGATTTTCATAAAATTTGATATGACTCGACAAAATTATGCAATAATTATACGTTTTAAATTTCAAATGATTAAAATGCATTTGAAACCTTTTTCCCCATTGACCGTAATGTAACGGAATACTTTTGACTGTCCCTGTAATTGATCTATGCATCCGATTTTCATAACATTTGAAATGACTCGATAAAATTATGTAATAAATATACGTTTTAAGTTGCAAACGATTAAAATGCATTTGAAACTTTTTTCCCCATTGACCGTAATGTAACGGAATCATTTTGATTGTCCCTGTAATTGATCTATCCATCTATCAATTTATGAAACGTGAAACACATGAATGATTATTATTTAATCTTAAACTGGGAAAGTTTTTTAATTTGCTCTTAATACACAAATTTAAAACTACAAATAACGTTACAACACATAAATCACGTAAAAAAAAAAAAAAAAAAAAAAAAAAAAACCGTAAATTTTTTTTTAGGGCTTATACAGTGTCTCACATAAGTGATGGGACACTTTTGCTTTACAAAAGGAAACTAATCAAATAAATAAAAAAAAACATGTACACATTATTTTGTGGGTGTGTTTCATACTTAAATTTAGTAAAGATTATTACATAACATACATTTTGTCAAAATATTAAAATATTAATTTAATAAAAATACAAATGTTTAGAAGGGAGCAAAAAGTAGCTCACATAAGTGATGGGACACCATTATATATGCAACAAAAATCGTCTGAAATAATCAATAAAAATATTTTTTGGGGTTTTATTTTTACTTGAAAGCAATTGGCAATAATTTATAAAATCGTCTGCAGTATTTCTCTCTAGTTTGTTTTGGAATTTTTGTATTTTTTAGCTCTGTGTAGCCATGAATGCTAAACGAAAAGAAACTTCGCCTGATATTCGAAAATTAGTTATTAATTTGCATATTGAACGTGGAAAATCTATTAGAAAAACTGCTGAAACAGTTAACTTGAGTCGTTCAACAGTTTTCAATATCATTAAACGATATAAAAAGAATCATATGATTCAGGATAAAAGAAGACCTGGCCGACCATCAAAGCTATCCAATGGAATAAAGCGAATTATCGTTCGAAATATTAAAAAAAATCCAAGAAATGGTGCTTCAAAAGTTGCTGCTGATTTACAAGCATTATATGGAATAATTGTTAATCCTGAGACTATTAGAAGAGTAATTCGATCTGCTGGATATCACGGTAGAGTAGCCAGGAAAAAATTCTTCGTAAGTGAAAAGAATAGAAAACTCAGACTAGCTTTCGCAAAATCTAACATAAATAAGAATTCTGATTACTGGAATAAAGTTATATTTGCTAATGACAGTAAATTTAATATATTTGGTTCTGACGGTAGAATCTTGGTGTGGAGAAAACCCAGGGAAGAATTTCGCAAACAGAACTTGGTACCAACAGTAAAACATGGTGGAGAAGGAGTTATGGTATGGGGGTGTATGTCGTCCGCTGGAGTTGGTAATCTTGTTTTTATTGACAGTATAATGGATCAGTACAAGTATACTGATATTTTAAAGCAAAATTTGAAATCGTCAGCACGAAAATTGAACCTTCATAACGATTTTAAATTCTACCAGGACAATGACCCCAAGCACACTGCTCTGAACGTTAGACTCTGGCTGCTATATAACTGTCCTAAAATAATAAAAACACCACCACAATCTCCAGACTTAAATCCCATAGAGAATATTTGGCAAGAATTGGAATCAAGAATTCGCAAACACACCATTTCTTCAAAACAACAACTAAAATCGGTTCTTCAAGAAGAATGGGGTAAAATCACTCCAGAAATCACAAAAAAATTAGTCGAATCCATCCCAAAAAGATTAAATCATGTTTTAAAAGTAAATGGAAATCCAACAAAATATTAAAACCTTTCAAAAAGTAAAATTTTTGGATAAATATTTGATGGAAAAGTAAGTGTCCCATCACTTATGTGAGCCATTTTTTGCTCCGTTCTGAACAATTGTATTTTTACTAAATTAATATTTTAATATTTTGACAAAATGTATGTTATGTAATAATTGTTACTAACTTTAAATATGAAGCACACCCAAAAAATTTTTGCACATGTTTGTTTATTTATTTTATTGCAGTTTCTTTTTATAAAGCACAAGTGTCCCATCATTTTTAGGAGACACTGTACATGGAAATATCTACATTAATAAAAGAACAAAACGCTCTGTCTGTCTGCGTGTATGTGTGTCTGCGATGGCTAGCAAAATCCACAGCATGTACGAAGCTCAAAAATTTTTTGAGAGTAGCCCAAAATCTCTCCTGATGTACCTGAGCTTCAGAATTTCGAAATTTCAATTATTAACTGAGTAATTAATTAAAATCGAGAGGTCGCTCTCATAAAAAAACATATTTTTCCCAATTTTTCCTCTTTCGTTTGTTTACGGTCCCGCTGGACCCTGGTTCGAGTCCAGCTAGCGGCATGGGTGTGCGGGTGTTGTCCCTGTGATGTGTATTAAAATGTATGTACTGGATTTCTTGTAATAATAAAGTGTTCTGTATTTGTTTCTGTGGTTTATGGATCATTCGAGGTAACAGCCATTTGTAGCTATAGACCTCAAAGCATTGTTCACTCAAACTCAAACTTGTTTACGGTAGGTTGGTTGTATAAAAATTTTCGCAGAAGTGATAAGAAAGCTGAGGCAGAATTAAAGGGCGTGTTCAGCGGCTACGCGCGTTGAGCGCTCAGGAGTCAGGGACATGGAGTGGATTTATATTGCGGCTCTTCAATACCTAACCAAGCGCACATGACTCGGTACTGTGCGCTCAGGGACAGGTTAACACTAGAACCGCGGAGCGGGTCAATTTGACCCAAATCGATATTTAATTTCTCGCCGTGCGAAAAGTATTCATCGAAAAAACGATTCCTTTTCTGACTTTTAATATTTTAAGGTAAGCAACAACTTTTTGTATTTAATAGCGAATAGCATAAATAATTTTTGAGTTATAACCATGTATACCTAGAACCGCGAAGCGGGTCAATTTGACCCGTAATAAGTTTTTACTCATAAATGACAAAATAGAGATGCATTTTTACAGAAGTAATAATAAATAATATCTGTCGCACTTGTAAGAACGTTAAGGTGCCACTCACGCGCCAGCGCGTGATGTGGGGTAACGTCCAATAGCCAGTCACGCGCTGGCGCGGGAAAATCTGTCACTGATTTTTTGCTATAAAAAGTAAACCGGCATCTGGGAAAAACCCACTTCTACAGTGCGGCATTAACTTATAATCACATCTTCACGTAAGCGGCAGTGAACGTGTTAATAGGCAGAATCGGAAGGGGGAGAATGTGAAAATTTTCAATCAAGATTTTATATTCTTGATGTGAAGAGTGGGTGATTGCAGAAAAAAATTACAACAAATATTTAGAAGTAGCATTGAATTTGCTTTTATAAAGCATTTATTAAAAGTTAAAATAAGATTTCGATGTTTTTATATTATCGCCAAAGAAGTTTTGGAATGTTAGCAACTATTATCTGAAAATTACTGAGAATGCAAATTATTGAGGATGAATATCTGCTTATAAAAGAAGAAAAATAAATTCTAGTGATGAAAATGAAAGTGACGATGATTCTGCTTATACTATTAACATTGTTGGACTTTTTCATTGGAGTATAAATGAAAATTTATCAGTATTGAACGAAAGTTTGTGATATTTATCAGAAAAAAATCGGATATAAAAAACAGAATTAAGAATTTGAACAAATTTGACAAAATTTAAATTTTATACTCATGAAAATTTGAAAAATAAATAAACAATAACTTGCACATTCACACCTGTAAATAAAGAAGATGACAAAAAACTGCAAGACTAACTATTTAAAAGGGCCTAACATAAGCGTAGACGAGCACTTATTTCTTTCAAAATCTGCTAGTAGGTTTATTCATTATATGTATATCAAAACCAGATAAATTGCAAATAACACAGAAACTGTAAATCGTCCAAGACGAGAAATACAAAATGTCAAAATCGAAATTGCATACGACGAAATTGCATATCTCATTTACACATCAGCATAAATATTTACCAAGGAGAAAAGTGTAAAATTGTTTTGTTGCTTTGCAGTCTACATCTAACTGTTGAAATTTTAAATAATTCTAAAAAATATTTAAGGCACTTTTTTACAACAATGCAATTAAATTCAATGTAACTGTATGATTACCCCGATGACAGGAAGTCTCCTTATGTCAAGATTATTTCTTACAGGAAGCCAATGAATGCAATTTATAATATTTTGTATTTTGCTGTTATCAATGCTTGGATTTTACGCAAACCTGTAACCTCAAGATCTATTAGTATACGTCAATTTCTTCAAAATTTAGTTGAAGACGTACAAAAATAGTTTGTTACTTCTTGCGAACTTCTCCCCTCTACATACCCCCACCCCCAAAAAATAATAAATAAAATAAATAAATAAATCATTTGCGTAAGAAGAAAAACTAAAAACTGCGAAAAACACAAACTAAGCATAAAAGGGTTTGTTATCATAACTAAAAATAATGAAAATTAAATTAAATATAATTGTTCAAAATATAATGTACCCACACGTTTTTGGTAAACGTGCGAAATCTTTAACCATGTTTTTCAAGCAATGCATACAATAAATTGGATTAGATAAATCAGTAAGTAACTTGTATTTTTTATATTTTTAAAAATTGTTCTTAGATTTTATATCTAAACTCATTTAAATGGAATAGTCTATTTTTAATATTTACTAAGTCCAAGTTTATTCATGTTAAAAATATATGTTCAATATTTATTCAATATATTTTCATCATACTGATTGAAATGTAATCTTGAATAATAGCATTTTCTGAAATGTAGGATATTTCTGCTGACTTTGTGTAAAATACAATGTAAATATTAAAGAATATTGATTATTGTAATAAAATATAATCTTTTAACTAATCAAATTAAGTATTTGGTCATATTTATAAATCCTTTTCCACCCCGGGTCAAATTGACCCGCTCCGCGGTTCTAGATATACCGAAAGTCCCGCGGTTCTAGTGTTAAGAACAGATCATGGATTTCATTGGACGGTGCTAATGGTAAAGATCATCTGCTACCAACCCTGGAGGAATGAGATAGGTGGAGGTGAAGTAAGCCTCAAAAAAGGTTTGAAATATGAAACCATTTATAGCTCAAATTTTAATGTTCCAAGCAAAAAGACATGAAAGGGATTTTGTATTATAAGATGAATTGAAAGAAATGATTTAGAACTAAAGCATATTTTAAGAAGAAAATAGCAAAGTTTTAAAATGGTCTTGGTTATATTATTATTTATTAAAATAAATGTTCACTTTTAAAATAAAAGTCATTGGGAAATTAGCAATAATTAAATGTCAAATTGAATAAGATATTGAAAACACTGTATTACAAAAAGTTTCTTAATTTAGTGTAATTTTAAATACTTTATAACGTAGATGAAAAATGTTTATCTATAATAATAAAGAGACAAGTTTGTGTGTATGTAGGCGCTGTTCTGAGGAGACCGCTGCATGTAGAGTTGCAAAATTTGGAGAGAATGTACCTCTATACATGTAGTTTTGCATCTCGAAGCCTGATTCTTGATTTTTTGATTAGAATTTTTTAATTTAATTTTTTAGGCGTTTTTTAGCGTTCACTTTATGTTTCGAGGCGATTTTTCCATATCAGCGAAAGGAATACGGTCTCATTCTTTTCACTCAATATAGTAATTTTTTCTCTCTTTTCAATATAGTTTATTTTGAACTCGTGCGGTGATTTTTGATTTTTAGCAAATTTTTTAATGCAATTTTTAGTGTTTTTTCGCAATTTGCGGTTTTTTTTTTTTTTTTTTTTTTTTTTTTTTTTTTTTTTTTTTTGACAAATGACAATGATAAGAAGAAAATTGATTCAAACTTTCAGCCTAATAAACTAAATTTAGTCTACTATGATTTTTCAATGTCAGTGATTTTTAATGCAAATTTCGATGTGATTTTTAGCGATTTTTTTATTTTTTATGCGTTTAACATCGATTTTTTTGGCATTTTTGTCTAAATTATAATTTCTCCTATGCCACGATCTTATCTATTCTTGAATTGCATGTAAGAAAAGCAAAAACATAAAATTAATGAATCACCAATAAAGTTATTAATTAGGATATTCACACTAATCTATAAATAAAGAGAGAAGTTTGCGTGTGTGTCAGCGCTGTTCTGAAGAGACCGCTGCATGTAGAGTTACAAAATTTGGAGGGAAGGTACCTCTACACATGCAGTTTTACACCTCGAAGCCCGATTTTTGATTTTTTGATTAGAATTTTTTAATTTAATTTTTTAGGCAATTTTTAGCGTTCTTTTTACGTTTCGAGGCGATTTCTCCATATTAGTGAAAGGAATGCGGTTTCATTCTTTTCACTCAATATAGCAGGGGTTTTTTTTTCTCTTTTCAATAAAGTTTTTTCGGAATTTGTGCGGCGGTTTTTGATTTTTAGTGAATTTTTTATTGCGATTTTTGGTATTTCTTCTTATTTTGGGGCTATATTTGAGAATCATAAAAATAAAATTTATTCAAACTTTCAGCCCAATGAACTAAATTTTGCCTGCTATGATTTTTCAATTTCAGTGATTTTTAATGCGATTTTCGATGTGAGTTTTAGCGATTTTTTTAAATTTTTTGTGCGTTTAGCATCTATTTTTTGTCATTTTTTCAAAATTATAGATTTTTGTATGCATCATGATCTTATCTATTCTTGAATTGTATGTAAATTCCTCTCCCATTTTCCATTGCAGTCTTTTTGAACATTTTTACCTCTAAATATTATTTGTTCATTTTCTTAAACCAATTTTTCACACAGTCAATGGCCGTGTACTTCAGACAACTTAATTTCATGTATTTCGAGTTAGAGATAAAATCACAAATTTCATGTTCCTTTAATATTATTATCACGGAACCATGCAACGCCGGGCGGGTCAGCTAGTACGACATTATATATTTTCAATTCAATATTTTTTTGTGATTTTTCAAAGAAAAAATATAAAATCAACAAAACACATTGAAAGATATCTAACTGTATATATAAAGGCCATTCATTACGGGACCTGGCAACGGTAATTAAAATTTAGCTAATAATAAAAAAAGGGAAAAAATAATATAAAATGGGCTCGTAATTAAAATAAAGCAAATTTTAATTATTTTTTCTAAATACTTGTTTATGCATATCAGCAAGGAATAAAATGAAGACTTTTTTTACGATTATTGTAAATTCACAGAGTTGAATGATAATTTTTTGTGTTTTGAAAAAAAAAAAAAATTCTGTAAACTTTCAAAGTGTTTTGTATTGTAATACTTTTCTTGGAAGTTAAATTCTATTAAATTAGTCTAACATTGCATTTCAGCTAACGGGGAAATTGAAAATAAATCCTCTTTCAGCCTCACGGGAATGTTAGAATATAGATAGCCTATAATAGAACCGACAAATCTCAAATCCGTTTCGAAAACACTAATTAGGACTATACAAAATACTTTAAGAGTATTTATAGTTTTAGTATATGAAATATAAAATACTAAATAGTATATAATTAGATATCCCCCGGTTTATTAGTGGGAAGTTATCGGGATAGGGCATCACCAGGGTAGCTTAGATGAAAAATCAACAGCACGGTTCGCTGTCGACCCAGGTTCAATTCCTCGCCCTGGCTAATTTTTCACACCATGTTGGGTTATTGTATTAATTGTGTTCATCTCTGTCCTAATATATATGTACCTTAAATGATTAATTAATTAAATTCTGATGTTAATTTCGATGTTCTTAAATAAATAGAATATACTTTCAATTTAATTTTTCCCCGATTTTATAATTAAAAATATAAAATCAACAAAACACATTTAAAGATGAGTCATTCCATACAAAATGAGCAACCAAGGTGTGGCTGACAAGGCATAGATATTATTGAAAACCATCATATAAGTTGATTATAATCATTTACGGGTAAAGCAAAGTAATAAATTTCTGGCTCGTTTATTTCAGTGTAAAAAAATTGTATTAAATGTTGACACATAATCGAAGTTTTGAATACATGCTTGAAATTTCAAGTTTGATTACTGGCCTTAGAAACGGAAAGACTATATTAAAAATTATTTACTATTAAGAATAACGTTACAATAAAGAATAATAAGTAACAGATTACAAGCAATTTAGTAATTGTGTTTTTATTCAATTAGTTAAAAACAAATAAATAATAAAAAAAAAAAATGAGGGAAAAAAGAAATATTTCCATTACTTGTTTGAACAGGAAGAACACTTCTTACAGTTTAAAAATTATTTAACGTTATAGCTAATGATATAAATTTTAAATATTTAAAGTTTCATTCTTGTCTTTTTATTCCTTAATGAGAAAAAAAAAAGTGAAATCTATTGATTGCAAAATTTAATACTTTTATCACTTAGTTTGATAATGAAAAAAGATTTCAAAACTTTTAAATTATTTGATATTATAAATAAAAGTGCATATTTTAAATATAGAAATTTTTACTTTTGCTTTCAGTTTATTTTTTTCTCAAGAATATTTTAAATATAGTAAATTTGAAAAGATTCATTTGAATAAATAATTACACAATAATCCTAAATTCAAATATGAAAAGTAGATGGCAGTACATTCTTTTTTCTTAAAATCTTGCAATATTTTAAGAAATGCGCGCAATTTTAAAGGGAAACAGTCCATGCAATATAACAAATATTACTTTTTTGAAACTATTTTTGCTATGTTAGGAATCAAAGGCAATCTTGATTTTTTTAGTACATCATGGGCTTACTGATCCTTATGTCTGTGTAATATTGTTAATGTAAAACCTTTTCTTTATTTATTCTTTGAGGATACATTAAATAATAAATTATAATTTCGTATTTTTTTTTTTTTTTTTTTTTTGATGAAGGAAATAAATGATAACTTTCAAACTTAGAGATTCGATCTTCATATGTAAAACTACGCCAGGCATCAATTTCATGCATGTTATTTAATGGCTTTGATTTTTATGTTTCTAATTTTCTGAAAATTCACAAAATTCCAATATTTGCAACCAATTTAATATTAACCATATTATTACTAGATTATTATTACTCAATAAATTTGAAGATGCATTCTCAGAGGTTGCAAAGAAGAAAAAAAAACTAAAACCCTTTTTTTTTTTTTTTTTGTGAACGTTTAAATGGTTGTATATTGCAATAGTTTTCTTGAAAGTTAAATTTTATGAAATTAGTCTGGTATCGCATTTCAGTTTACGGGGAAACTGGAAATAAATCCTCTTTCAGTCTTATGGGAATGTTAGAATATAGATAGGCTATACCAGAGCCGGCAAATCTCAAATCCATTTCAAAAACACCAATTACGGCTATCCAAAATACCAGCAGATGATTTAGAATATGAGAAATAGTGCAATCATTAGAAACATTTATAAATAATAAAAAAAAGGCAACGCCGTATGGATCACGTAGTACTTAATACAAAGCAAATTTTAATCAAATTTTCTAAATTAGGTGCCTCGGGGTAATAACACCACGTTAAGATTCTACCAATTTTCACGGCTCAGTTTTAGATTGTATTTTTCAAACAAATATATGATTTGATACAGCAACTCATTGACTATCTATATAAAGAAAATAATTTAACAGATATGTATTCATAAAATGTAATGGGGTGATTTCTTGACCAATGCTATTTGGCGTTATTACCTACCTATATGGGTAATAACGCCATGCAAACAAAACTATGAAATAAGATGGAATAATTGCATGTAGATTGCCCAATTCTAAGAATACAAACTCTACAAACTTAGAAATTGACAAATTGCATTCTAAGCTATTGAAAATGTTCAATTTTTTTGTGAAAGTGTAAGAAAAATAAAGGTGTGGGTTATGGGGGGGGGATGAGGCAAAAGAATATCAGACCGTGAGCTTCTTTTTGCTTATAAAGGACCGCCTTAATAGAATTATTAGAAACATTGCACAGTTTTAACTGTGTTTATTTGAATCAGTATTTAGGATGTAGCTCGGCCACTGTAGGGAATCAACCGGGCTGTTAATGCCAACGATTGGCGTTATTACCCCGTTATAGTTATTGCGCTGTACATTTCAAATTACAAATTATCTCCAGAAGATATCCAAAATCTTTAACAACATTTTGAAAGTCCATGAAATGCACTACAAATATATGTAATTAAGAAAGTATTTCCGGATAAAACAAATAATCTTCACATCACAAAACGTATCTCGCAAATTTTAGATCAAGTGTTAATTTTAGTTGCTTGTAAAAACAATAAGACCTAAAAATGAAACAAATTAACTTGAAGCTGTTTTTTGCGATTTATATGAATCAAAACCCTTCTGCGCAGAGCACATGGGTGTCATTTACCAGATTATTTCATAATTATGCATAATATTAGTACTTGGCGTTATTACACCAGACCACCTTACTTATTGATCTGTAAAAAGTAAAACTTTCTCTACAAATGTTGTAAATTCAATAAATGCAATGATAAATTTATGTGATTCGAAAAGTTGTTTTTCTGTAAATTTATAAAGTGCTTTTGTAAATTTATTAAGTGAATGATAAATTTATGTGGTTCTAAAAGCTGCTTTTCTGTTAACTTTTAAAGTGTTGTGCATTATAATATTTTTCTCTTAAGTTAAATTCCATCAAATTAGCCTGACATTGCATTTCCAGTTAACAAGGAAACTGAAAATAAATTCTCTTTCAGTCTCATGGAAATATTAGAATTTAGATGGACTGTCACAGAGCCAAAAAATCTCAAATCCGTTCCGAAAACATTAATTAGGACTATCCAAAATACACTATCTACCAAAAAGTATTTGTACACTTTCAGTTTTTGACATTTTGTCAAATATTTAAAAATATACTGGTCGGATTCTTCTGGAACTTCAGAAATATAAAGATTATGTATCACTTTATATTTATTTATATTCATTTGTTAAGCGGGTAATTAGGGGGCCGGCAAAAAAACAAAGAATAATAGAAATATTTGGGATCGCCCTGTACATGAAAATGCACAAAACGACTTATCGCTTTAGAATACAAATATATGAATACAGTAGAATATGTACACTAATTTTTGTGAGAATAGCATGTATATTTATGGCGATAGAGCGATTTTTTTGAAAAATTCAAAAAATTCTGGTATGTTTTTTGTTTATATCATGCTGGGTTTTTGACCAAATTTAACGCAAATTTCAGAAAAATTGGCAAAATGCAGTAGAAAAAATGTAGCGCAATTGGAATATAAATATATTAAATATTTTATGAAATATGAGTAGTTGTATAAAATAAATTTTATCTGCGCATGCGCGAACTAGAAAAACATTTTTTTACATCATTTAATACTCAATTCTATGGAGTGACTTATAAAAAAAATCCAATCAAATATCGTGAAAATTCAAAAAGATATCATTATTTTAGTGAGATGTTTTTACTCTGCTCTCTAAAAACGGCTGAATGTTAAGGGATTCTCCACAAATTGACATTTTTTAATAACTAACTTTAAAAAAAAACTAATATTGAATTAATACAATATCTAATACAATATTGCTGTTAATAAGTACTTGACAATTGTGATAGAAAAGAAAAAAAAATTTATTCACATTCAGGGCCAAAACTAAGAGAGGGTTGGGGGAAAAGGGCATGTGCCCCGGGCGCTAGGATGAAAGTGTCCCAAATGTACATTTTGTTTGGCGATTTTTTCCATGTCTATGTTTAGCATGATATTGTCAAAATCGTCCCATTCAAAGCATTTCTCCTATACCAAAGCATAGAAGAATCTAATGATGATGGCATAAAGATCCCGCATAAAGCAGATTTTTTTTTTTCGTTTTGATTCGGTTTCACGATTTTAAGGTATCATTTTTTTAAAACAAAGCAGACTACTTTAATCAATATTACATATTTTAAGTTTTAAAATAAGTCGGCTATTAATAAATTAGAAAATTTTTCTTTGCAAATACTTTTGCAGATGCTTTGCAAAGGAGAAAAGGGAGGCGGGGGGAGTTCACCAAAATTCATTGAAATATAAATATATTAAATATTTTCTAAAATGTTCTATGTCATGCAATATTTTCAACCAAATATAAAGCCACATTCAGAAAAATTCGCAAAATGTAGTAGAAAGAATAAGGTGCTATTGAAATATAAATATATTAAAAGTTTTCTAAAATATGAGTATTTGTATGAAATATTTTTTAATCAGCGTATGCGTGAACGATAAAATTTATCATTTCACATAATTTAATATTCAACTCTATGGAGCTACCCATAAAAAAATCCGATCGAGTTTCGTGGAAATTCAGAAAGTTATTGAGGATAGGAGTGAACTGATTTTCAATTGGTCTCTGAAAGCAGTTTGAATGACGTCAGATTTTACGCAAATTGCCAAATCTCCATTTACGTTTTTTACTGGTGATTTACTTCTTTTCTTAGATAATTACCAGAACGAACCTATTTCAGGATAAAAATAATTATAAAAAATCGAAGCATTTGTGTCAAATCTACCCATTGATACATAATTGATAATGGTTCTTATGCAAATGCCGATATCTGCGATCCTGAAATACGTCAAGTTCTCCACTGTTAAATGTGGTGTCGAAAACAACACTGACATCAATCGCATGCATGATGCCAAGAAGAACAGAGCTGTCTGATTTTGAGAAAGGTGTGATCATCGGGTACCACCGAAATGGCCGATCTTTAATCGACATATCTAGCGAGCTTAATTACCCCAAAACGACTGTGGCTTATATGATTAGAAAATGAAAGCTGAATGGTGATTGTCAGAATGTGGCCAGAGTAGGCAGACCGACGAAACTGGGAGATAGAGACCGACGGGTTCTGTCTAGAGAAATTCGGAAGAACCGCAACCAACCAATGTTATACATACGCCAAGAATTTCAACAAGCTTCAGGATGTGTTGTTTCCATGAATACCATCCGTAAGGAAACTCATCTGCTTAATTTTTATGGCCGTGCTGCCGCCCATAAGCCTTTAATCACCAAGTCCAACCGCGCAGCTCGGTTAATTTGGTGCAAAACACGCCCGCAATGGACTGTACAGCAATGGAAACAGGTTCTCTGGAGTGATGAATCAAGGTTCACCCTCTACCGTTCTGGTGGTAGGGTCTGGGTCTGGCGTCTGCCTGGAGAACGCCTCCTACCAGAATGTATTGTGCCCACAGTTAAATTTGGCGGAGGGGGAATTATGTTCTGGGGTTGTTTTTCTTGGTTCGGAGTAGGACCCTTTGTCCCAATTCATGGTAAGCTCAATGCCGATGGGTACTGTAATATACTGGACAACAGTGTACTTCCTACGTTGAGGCAATACTATGGATTGGACCCATGTTATTTCCAGGATGACAACGCAAGCTGCCATGTAGCGAGGTCCAGCATGGATTGGTATGCTGATAATGGAGTGCATCGACTCGAGTGGCCTGCCCAGAGCCCAGACCTGAACCCAATAGAGAACCTCTGGGACGAGTTGGATCGTCGAATTAAGGCGGGTGACACACGCCCAAAATCAGTAAAAGAGCTTACCTGCCTTGTGCAAACAGAGTGGAATAAAATACCATTAAATGTAATATAAGGACTAGTTGAGAGCATGCCCAGGAGAGTCGCAGCTGTAATTGCCTCTCGAGGAGGATCTACAAATTATTAAATGTGAACAGGGCCAAAACCAGTCTTTTTTTCCCGAGGCAAACGTGGATTTTGAAGGTACCCCTTTCCCCCTCCTTCGCAAAGCATATTTACAAAGAAAATTTCTCCAATTTATTAATAGCCGACTTATTTTAAAACTTAAAATATGTTATATAAAATAACGTATTCTGCTTTATTAAAATACTCCAATTTGATACTTTAAACCGAATCAAAAAAATTCTACTTTCAACAGGATCTTTAAGGCCCTTGTCCCTGCCCGCGAAGACACTTCTGAGCTAATGCTATTCCTGTGGGGAGGCATTTTTTCTAATAACTCTTTCGCATTTTGAAATTTTCATTTTTTTTTTTTTTTTTTTTTTTTGCATTGGATAGCGGAAGTCCCTCTCAAAATCGCTCCTTGACTACTTTTTCGATTTGAGTCATAGATATTTTTTATAAACTTAGTTTCACTTTCAGAACCGCTTTTGGAAGTGAAAGAAACATTATAAAAATATCTACGCCAAAATTGAAAAAGTAATCACGGAGCGATCTTGAAAAGGACTTCCGCTATCCAATGCAAAACATATTATTTAAAAATGTCCAAATGCAAAAGAGTTAGAAAAATGCATCCCCATAGGAATAGAATTAGCTCGTGAGCATCTTCGAGGGTAGGGGCAGGGACCTTAAGCCATCATCATTAGATTTTTTTATGCTTTAGCATAGCCCAGATATAATAATTTTAACGATATTATGCTAAACATAGCCATGAAAAAAATCGCCAAACGAAAGATACATTTGGAACACTTTCATCCTAGCGCCCGGAGCACATGCCCTTCTCCCCCCCCCCCTCTTAGTTTTGGCCCTGAATGCGAATAAAGCTCTTTTTCTTTTCTATCGCAATTGTCAAGTACTTATTAGCAGCAATATTGTATTAGATATTGTATTAATTCAATACTAGTTTTTTTTTAAGGTCAGTTATTAAAAAATGTCAATTTGTGGAGAATCCCTTAAGATTCAGCCGTTTTTAGAGAGCAGAGTAAAAACATCTCACTAAAATAATGATATCTTTTTGAATTTTCACGATATTTGATTGGATTTTTTTTATAAGTCACTCCATAGAATTGACTATTTAATGATGTAAAAAAAATGTTTTTTCTAGTTCGCGCAGGCGCAGATAAAAATTATTTTATACAATTACTCATATTTCATAAAATATTTAATATATTTATATTCCAATTGCGCTACATTTTTTCTACTGTAATTTGCCAATTTTTCTGAAATTTGCGTTAAATTTGGTCAAAAACCCAGCATGATATAAACAAAAAACATACCAGAATTTTTTGAATTTTTCAAAAAAATCGCTCTATCGCCATAAATATACATGCTATTCTCACAAAAATTAGTGTACATATTCTACTGTATTCATATATTTGTATTCTAAAGCGATAAGTCGTTTCGTGCATTTTCGTGTACAGGGCGATCCCAAATATTTTTATTATTCTTTGTTTTTTTGCCGGCCCCCTAATTACCCGCTTAACAAATGAATGTAAATAAATATAAAGTGAAACATAATCTTTATATTTCTGAAGTTCCAGAAGAATCCGACCAGTATATTTTTAAATATTTGACAAAATGTCAAAAACTGAAAGTGTACAAATACTTTTTGGTAGATAGTGTATTCTCAGTGGATTTATAGTTTTAGTATATGAAAAATAAAATACAAAATAGCATATGCTTTCGATTCAATCTTTTTTCGCGATTTTTCAATTAAAAATATAAAATAAACAAAACACATATATAAAATTGCTGATCAGGGCCATTCATTAAGGGCCCAATCAACGCCAGACAGATTAGCTGGTAACTAAAATCAAGCATTTTTTTTTCTTTTCTTTTTTTTTTTTTTATGTTTATTGGTACATATCCCTAAGGAATGAAATTAGGCATTTTTCTTCAATTATTGTAAATTCACTAAGTGGGATGATAAATTTGTGTGATTCAAAAATCTGTTTTCCTGTAAGGTGTAAAGTATTGCAATAGCTTTCTCGGAAGTTAAATTCTGTTTAATTAGTCTAATATCGCATTTAAGTTAACGGGAAAGCTCACAATAAATCTTCTTTCAGGCTCATGGGTATGTTAAAATATAGATAGGTTATAATAGAGCCGACAAATCTCAAATCGGTTTAGAAAACACTAATTTGTACGCTCCAAAATAGTCTCAGGGTTTTCAATATATGAGAAGTAATATAATAATTAGAAACATTTATAAAAAATATAAAAGGGCAACGTCCCACCGGATGGATTAGATAATAATTAAAATAAAGCAAATTTTAATTGCAATTTTTTAAAATTCTTATTGATGCATATTCGCAAGGAATATATTTAGGAATTTTTCTTCAATTATTGTAAATTTACTAAGTGGAATGATAAATTAGTTAAATTTGAAAATCTGCTTTTCTGTAAATTTTCAAAGTGTTTTGTATTATAATAGTTTTCTCGGAAGTTAAATTCTATTAAATTAGCCTAACATTTTATTTCAATTAACGTGAAAATTGAAATTAAATCATTTTTCAGTTTCGTGGGAATGTTAACATATAGATAGGCTATAATAGAGCCGAGAAATCTCAAATCTGTTTCGAAAACACTAATTAGTACAATACAAAATACTCCCAGAGTTTTCAATATATAAGAAGTAATATAATATTAGAAACATTCATAAATAACAAAAAAGGCAACGTTGTACCGGATGGATTAGTTAATAATTAAAATAAAGCAAATTTTAATTACATTTTCTAAATAATTAGTGATACATATCTGTAAGGAATAAAATTAAGAGTTTATCTGAAATTATTGTAAATTTACTACCTGAAATGATAAATTTATGAGATTCGAAAATCTGTTTTTCTACAAACTTCTAAAGCATTTTGTATTATAATAGTTTTCTCGAAGTTTAATACTATTAAATTAGTCTAACATCGCATTTCAGTTAACGGGGAAACTGAAAATAAATCCTCTTTCAATCTCACGGGAATTCTAGAATATAGATAGCCTATAATAGAGCTGACAAATCTCGAATTCGTTTCGAAAACACCAATTAGAAATATCCAAAATATTCTGAGAGGAGTTATAGTTTTAGTATATAAGAAGTAGTGTAATCTTCGGAAACATTTATAAAGAATGAAGAAAAAAGGGGAGTAGTTTAAAATACCATAGAAATAGTAAAATATAATATACATAATACTATTATCTTTAAATACAATCTCTTGAAACAATTTTAACATTTAAAGTCACAAACGGTTTAATCTAACATAAAAATACTGGAGATCTATGCGGAGAAACAATACGACAATAACAACATTTAAGGAGACTCACTACCTTTGAAGCGATTTCTTCAATTTTGAATAATACTGCGATAATATGTTGTGGCACAGACTAAAAATTAAATAAAATCAGAAATGAATCTTGTACAGCCTATTTTTCTAAAATTTATTTATTTTAACTTTTAAAAAATCTCTACAACTTTGATAAATATGAATATTTTTGCTTCATTTTTTTTCCACATTCATTAGAATATAATAAAACTGTGCAAGGATTTTTAAATGCCGATTATTTTATATTTAATACGATTGTTTTTTTTTCTCTCGTGTACATTAAAAAATGAAGGAAAATCAATAAACTCTCAATTTAAATATATGTATGTTTAAATAACTATAAACTTGAATGTTTAATATATTCACAAAAATATTAAATACACCGCGGAGAACAAGTAAAAAGAAATTAAAACCTGTATCTAAATTGGCAAAAAAGCTTTGCTATTTATCCAACAATCAAGTTGTAAAAATATGAACAGGGGTAAGTCTTCATTTGTATGGGCAATTTCGCTGGATTTATTAACAAAATTTACAATGTTTCGCAATATAACTAAGGTATAGGTAAAAATGAGGTGCTAAGATATTCACCATTAAATAAGCTTTCAGTTAACGATAAAAAAGAAAAATAATAGCTTGATCAACTTCCATTTAGTGTGTCCTCTTTATGACATTGATGTTTAGTAAGGCCCAGTAGTAAATATCCAAAAGCAATAAATATCACACGTATAAAAGATATGGGTTAATTTAATTTGAAATAATCCAACTACAACAAGGATAGTTCGTAATAGCAAAATAATAAGTGTGGTGTGTGGGATACGTCAAAGCTTTTTAACTCCTCGGAGACAAACGGCCGGTATACGTGCCTCATGAGGTACTCAGAATCACTAATGTATTCTCACAAGTAAAATTTTATAATAAATTTTTCTTTAGTTTATCCGAGCAAATTCCTGATTCAGATAGGCAAAAAATTCTGTTTACAAAAACCGGTGATAAAAAATTAGAAATTCTGCAAACGATTCTTTTCATGAAAGGTTTAAAGCTTAAACGACAAATTTTATTGTACTCTTTTTCAATGCAGTCCTTATATTGGTATAAAAGGAATAAACATCAAAATAATAATTTAAAAAAGAAAATTGAATAAATTATACAAATAGTATACATGAGATGAATTCGTGGCACATTTTTTATGAGCCTGATAATTTTATTTATTCCCATATAGAAAAATCATTTTTTTTTAACAACTACTTATTCCATTTCAATGTGTTTTAATACTGTTTTGATCAAAATAGGGAAAAGCAGAAATTGTGTTAATAGTTTAATCTGCTATTTTAAAAGAAAACTTGTGATATCAACACGTTTCTGCCTGTATTACGATTCACAGCATTAATTTTTTTATTTTTTAAAAAATTACATTTTTTTTTTTTTTTTTACAAATTATATTTGTAAATTTTTCACAAATGATTGTTTTTAAATTTTTATTATTTAACAAATAAAGAAAATTCTCTTTTTTAAAAAAAAAAAATCTTTACAAATGTAGGCTATGTTCAAATATTTTTTTAGATTTTTACAAAACAGAATGATATTTGCTTAATCCCATTTGCGGCGAGAGTCTCATTGCTTAATTTTTAAAATTTAACCACCGGCTTTTGAAAACATAAAATTTTCTGTAATTGAATCATAAAATGCTCGGATTAAATAAGATTAACTTTACAATATAAGATAATTGGTGAGAATAATGAATAATTTGTGCACCTCAACCTCCTGACTGCCGCCGGCTGATTTTTTCGCACACTAACCTGCAGGTTTCACTGCAGCATAAACAATATATAAATTAATATAATTCTACAAATAAAACCCAGTTTTGAAAAACTAAGTTAGGATTAATACTTTTAAAGATTATACACCAATACATAATAACATAGTTTGCATCAGGTTGGAAAAAAAATCATTTTTGATATTTTTAATAAATTACAGAGAAAACAACATTACAATTTTACCCTTTTGCCGGGCAGTCAGGGGAAAATAAAGTATGCCTGAAGGAGTGATTTTGGTACGTCAATGTAGTGTCATAAAATGAAACATATTGAACATGAAAGAATAGAGTTTTATTGAGGTTACAAAGACGGTAAATACTGAAAGGTGTCGCTATCTATGTGATCACAGTCCTGAAAGCGTCTAGTTATGAAACTAAGATGGAAGGAAAACGAGGGTATCTTTGCATTGTACCGTTGCTGTTAGCTGTTTGCCGTCTTTTTTCTTTCATTGTTAATACCTATGAGTCCTTGCGAGAAAAGGAAGGGGAGGTGGTAGTAATGGATAGGTCTATAGTTTTCACCAACAGCATTAAGGTTCAGACAGACCAATACATTACTTGCAGTCACTGGTCGGTATGTTTGTTGTGGCAACACGGTGTTTTTGATCTTCAATGACTTTTACAGTAAGGGGACGGTTGTCCGGTAAAACAAGAATCTGGTAGTCAAGTAGGATTGATCTACTTATCTCCTGATTCTTTGTTCATACTCCCTCGTTCTATTATGAAGAAACCGCAATAGAAAAGTCATACAAGAAGGTCCTATACAAAAAGCATACAACACTTTTTTCCAAAAATTCAGTTGACCGGCAGAAAATGCGCATGTGCCTGCTACCTAAGGCTGGGAGCCCATGCGTATTTTCTCCTTGTCAACCGAATTCTCGGTAAAGATCTTGTATGCCTTTTGTATAGGACCCTTTTACGGTTTCTTCATAATAGTACGCAGGGATTCCCCTCCGACAAAAGAACGAAGAATCGGAAGATAGGCAGATCAACCTTACTGGATGGAAAGATTCCTATTTTGTCGTACAACCGTTCATTTCCTGTAAAAGACATTAAACATAAAAAACACCGTGTTGCTACAACAAACACGCCAACGAGTAATCGCAAGTAGAGCCCCTGAACCTTGTTTGTAAATGGAAAAGATTACCGAAGGATGTAGGAGCTCCAATCGCAAGTACGGATCAGATCTGTCTGGGCCTTTAGGAGGGTTGCAACAGAGTTAGAAGGTGTCGTAAGCAGATCATCATCATAAAATCTTGACTGCCTCTGTGCACATCAGAGGTAATTTGGTTGCTAGCTTAAGGCTTCGATCAGATTGCAATTCTCTTCCCGTCAACTGAATTCTTGGAAAAGTCTTTTGTATAGAACTCATTTTCAGTTTCTATATAATAGAACGAAGGGCTGGGAACAAAAGAATCGGGAGATAAGCAGGTCCGCCCTATTTGACGGAAGATTCCTCTTTTGCCGGACAACCGGTTCTTTCCTACAAAACTCATTAAAAATTTTAAAAAAAAATAAGAAAAGAAAAGAAAAAAAACACCGCGTCGCTACAACAAAGAAGCCGACAAGAAGTGGCCAGGTCTCTTTTGGCCTTTACTTCTTGTTATTTTGCATCCATCAAGTAATTGTCATAACTACGTTTTGAAAGATTTCACCTGTTTCACAAACTGTAGTAGCAGTCGCCAAAAGTCTTGCGGGGAAATCTTTATCAGAGTCAGTCGGTGTCTCGTTGTTAGGACACTTTGAATCAACGAAAAGGTACGCCAATTACTTGCTACACGCTACTAGACCTGTATCGATGTTAGTGCTGACAGATTTGAGTACTTGAGTGCAATTACGAGGTTTATAAAACGCTTGTATTAATATCTTTCTTACTGCTTATTTTTAGCCTACACTTTTTATTTACAATCCCCACATTGTTATACCAAATATGCTCTTTTATGAGCATTTCGCCTTCTCTTACAGTTTGGCCTTTCAAATCAAATATACAGTATAATATGGAGTATTAACCTAATATTACATGCGTGATAAATATAATGTATTTTAATTATAACTGTTTTCTCGAATGTTCTAAATTATATAAACATTTTTGTTCAAAATTTCAGGCAAAACACAAAATAAACCCTGATTTAGATGCCTGTCAAAATATATCGAGAGGCTATTATAAGGGTGTTTCAGAGACATTAATTAGAGCTAGACAGAATATTGTCAGAGATTTACAGGTTCAGTAATATGTAAAGTCACATAAGATATACAAATACTTATAAAGTAATCTAAACTGATTTGATTAAATAACAACTGGATATAATTATACCTGTTAATATGTTAAAAAATAGTGAACTTATTTATGATTTTTATGTAAATAATGGCAAGTATGCATTTACTTACATAAAATAGTTAAAAATACTATGCATGCTAAAATATTATTGTATTAATTTCATTCTTTTAATTCCTTTATTGTTTCTGCAAAAAGAATATTTCGTTGTATGAAAATGAGTTGATTCTAATAGTCATTTATGCATTAAAAACAATTTTATTTTTTAAATTATTCAGTACAACATTTGTTATTATTATTATTTTTTTATATATAAGCACATGAAAAGAAAACCTTCTTCAAATTCAATATATAAAATGTACTTAGAATTCGGCGGTAATCTAACAAAGAATTTTAATCATACTTCATAAATACGAATTGACGCAACTACGCATAAAAAAACAATACTTTTCTAAGCTGTTTGTAAATTTACTAATTAACAATAATAGGAAAAATATTTCCAATTATTTTTTGTTTCTACATCGCTTCAAACAGAAAAAGTTGCTGAATTTAGAAAAACATGTAGAAACACATTCTGCATGTTGTATGATAAACCTATGTGGTTTTGGAGATTTTTTTTTTAATGTTTTCTGTTGTAACAGTATTCTCAGAAGTATTAACTTAGTCAAACATTGTTGAAATCAAGAGATAAGTTTATATATATGTATGTCTTGTGAGAAAGATACAATTTAGATTGACTATTACAATGCCACCAAATTTGGAATTAGTTTCATAGGCCAGTAAGAAGTTATTTGCAAAATACTTTAAGGCTGACTTGAAAATTCATTGTATTCAAATTTACGTTACAGCATACATATTTTAAAGATGAATAAAAATAAATAATTACAATTGAATTGCTTTGACTTTTGATATAAAAATAATAGGTATTTTAAAGTAAAATTTTACTTTCAAGCAATCTTACTTTTGAAAATGTATAACGTCCATGTGTAACCCATAACGCACGTAATATAAATCTGTTATTACGTATTTACGTAATATATTTCTGTTGTCTTTTATAACGTAACATAAGTCCCTTTTATTTCCAGCAAAAAGATACGGTAATCTAATATTTTCCTTTTCTTTCAACAGAAATGGAATACTTCTATTCCCAAGATGATATAAAAAAGGAAGAAAAAAAAGTAGTAAATAATACCAAATAATAATAATAATAATAATAACCCAAAAAATATCGAGATACAGTTTTCAAACAATTTAAATTTAAAAGTAAGTTTTTTCCCTATATGAGAGTGTAAAAAATGAAAATGTACGATGTTTAAAGTTCAAAAATTTGCAATACCAAAATTGTAAAACTGAAATATATTTTAAATTTTGTTTACGATTGTTCCATGAGTATTAACGTCTGTAACAGAATATCTTTAGAAATCAGTCTTGTGGCAAATTCAGAATATAGATCGACTACTATACAAGCGAAGAATATCAAATTCATTACTTTGACACTAATTTCAGTTAATTGAAGTGCTTCCAGAGGATTTGTAATTTTAGAATACATAAAATCAAATATGAAGTAGAGATATTTTTTTTGATAGAAATGAAATAAAATAATTACAGCCGAATTGCAGTAGTAATATAATTAAGCATTAAACTATAAACTTATTTTTCAAAAAATATTATATACTTAAATATAAAATATACGACGGAATGAAATTTTCGCCTCCCTTTTAACATAAAATGTATAATATGATCTTTAAAATGTTCAAGTTTATTTAAAAGGCGATTAAAAAATTAAGTATAGATGTTAAAAGTTAATTTTCTATAAAAACATCTTAGCGCTTGCAAAACTTTAAGGGGACAAAGGACCTTTAAAATCACTTTTTCTAATTCTTTTTAAATTGTATTTTTAATATTATTAAAGGGTACATAATATGCATTATAGCATATATTTATCATAAAAAAATAAAAATAAAAATTTTTTGAGAAAAATAGGGAAATTTTTGTAATATTTAAGATTTATCGAGAACTTTTCAAAATGCTCCATGCGCATTATTTTTTCTCTGAATGCTTTGAAATTGTTTATAGTTATTTATCACAATATATGTCATAAAACTGACATATGGTTTTTTGAAACAGGTTTTTGTACATGACAAATGGTTTTTTGAAAATAAAAATAATTATAAAAGTTATAGGTAGTTAATTGTTAAATTGGTTCAAAAATGCTCAAAATTTCAGAAAAATTTAGAATATATATATATATATATATTTACCTTTATATTAAGATATATAAAATTCAATGCACAATTTTATTTATATATGTAAACTAAACTGGTATAAATAATATTGGAGATTTTCATTGATATGGAATGCGCATGGGACATTTTGAAAAGTTCTCATTAAATCTAAAATATTACAAAAAAAAAAAAAAAAAAAAAAATGTGATAAATATATGTTATAATTCATATAATGTATCCTTGAATAATATTTAAAGATCAATTTTAAAAATATAAAAAAGTGATTTTAAAGGTCCCTTGTCCCCTTAATCAGGTTCTTCCTTAGAGAATTTGATCATACGAAAATCCTATACCCAAAATCTGATTATTATTTATCCATTATAAGCGAATCCATAGAAATCCTATGCGAAAGCAATAAAGTGTGGAATGATGCCCTATCGTATAATATACCGAGTTTATGGTTTAACATCCTGAAAATAAAATCCTAACAATTTGAGAAAATGACGAATTAAATTTTATGATACAACAATTAAATATTTCTTTTTATCGTACACCTAAAATACTACTAATTTGATTTTCAAACCACGAAACTTGTTTATTTTCAAAATGCAATCATATATTTGTATTTATAAAAGAAAATATTCTCTGAGGAAGAGCCTGGTTAAAGGTTTGAAAGTACTAAAATGTTTTTAAATAAAATTAACTATTAACATCTATATTTAATCTTTATTATAAAGGCCAAACGTATCTGTGCGTAACGCATACATCATTTTGCAAATGGCAACACTTTGAAATTTGAAATGAAATTTCGGTTTTACATTTTTTGCTTTTACATTTTTTTTTTTAATTTCTGAACATCGCACAGTTTTAATTTTTACACCGTCATATAGGGAAAAAATTGCACTTTTAAATGCAATTTGTTTGAAAACTGTATCTTAATTTATTTTTGAAATAATAATTTTTTTTGTTGTTGTTTTTAATTTTTTTTTTTTTTTTTTTTTTTTTTTTTTTACTTAATTATGGCAACAGGCGTACTCCAATTTTATTAAAAGCAAAAAAAAAAAAAAAAAAAAAAAAAAAAAAGAGAGAGAGAGAGAGAAATTATTACTGTTCTTTATGTTGCCATTTTCTCATTAAAAGGGAAAAAATTGAAATTTAAATATCATCTGTTATAAAACCCGGTAAATTTGGATTTTATTTACAAAATATTTTATTTACACGTAAAAGAATGTCAATAGTTTAATATCGCTTTCTGCCAATAACTATTGAGACTTCAAATTTTGAATCAAAATAATAAAATTAAAATACTTTTTTTTTTTTTTGAAATGTTAAATACACATACGAAATGTGCATTTGTAAATTTTGATATGGTGAAAGGTGAAAATGATGCTGGGTTTAGATTTTACGGGGATGTGTCAAAGTTAAATAAATTTTGATTTTTTTTTTTTTTTTTTTTTTTTTTCATTTTCGAATATTAGCATAAAAACCTTAACTGATAACTTTATCACCATAACAGATCTTTATCATTTTTTACTGCTTACATGTATGATTAAAGGTGATTTTATTTACAAAATATTTTATTTACACGTAAAAGAATGTCAATAGTTTAATATCGCTTTCTGCCAATAACTATTGAGACTTCAAATTTTGAATCAAAATAATAAAATTAAAATACTTTTTTTTTTTTTGAAATGTTAAATACACATACGAAATGTGCATTTGTAAATTTTGATATGGTGAAAGGTGAAAATGATGCTGGGTTTAGATTTTACGGGGATGTGTCAAAGTTAAATAAATTTTGATTTTTTTTTTTTTTTTTTTTTTTTTTCATTTTCGAATATTAGCATAAAAACCTTAACTGATAACTTTATCACCATAACAGATCTTTATCATTTTTTACTGCTTACATGTATGATTAAAGGTGATTTTATTTACAAAATATTTTATTTACACGTAAAAGAATGTCAATAGTTTAATATCGCTTTCTGCCAATAACTATTGAGACTTCAAATTTTGAATCAAAATAATAAAATTAAAATACTTTTTTTTTTTTTTTTTTTTTTTTGAAATGTTAAATACACATACGAAATGTGCATTTGTAAATTTTGATATGGTGAAAGGTGAAAATGATGCTGGGTTTAGATTTTACGGGGATGTGTCAAAGTTAAATAAATTTTGATTTTTTTTTTCATTTTGGAATATTAGCATAAAAACCTTAACTGATAACTTTATCATCATAACAGATCTTTATCATTTTTTACTGCTTACATGTATGATTAAAGGTGAATTTTAACAATTTCTACAACTGATTTTTATAGAAATAGTATTTTGTTAACTTTACGTTAAATGTGATTTGTTTAAGAGTTAAACTTACGAATATAAGATTAATTTTACTGTAATTAATTTTGTATATTTGTTGTAAATCAATGAAAATGTTCCTTTTTAAACATTTCCTTTCGTCAAAATTTGACGGGTTCTACCTCGTTATTTTAATCGCCTTTTAACTAAATCTGAACATTTTAAAGTTCATATTATACATTTTATATTATCTACTGTTTACAAAAAATGCAGCAGTAAAAATATTTTGTCAGAATTAAAAAGGCATTAAATATTAATACATAACTTCAAATTAAACACAAAATTTTATTTTATAATACTTTGTTTGAACTGCTAAAATAAATTATACTGTAATAGTTTCTTTGAAGATATTAAAATAGTCAAACAGTGTTATTCAAATTATCTAGAAAATTGTAATGTAGTAGCTTTAGAAATCAGTCTTGTGAAAATGTAAAAAAAAAATATATCGATTATTTTAATGGCGAAGATTCTCAAATTTGTTTGCTAGACACTAATTTGGGTTAATTAAAGTGCTTCCAGAGGGTTTGTAATTTTAGAAGACATAAATCAAATATGCCATATAGATATTTTAGACACAAATGAAATAAAATAATTACAGCTGAATCGCACTCGTAGTGATGTAATTAAGTGTCCCTCCCCCCCCCCCCCCACAACTATTTGGAAAATGATTTTTGCTCTTGGTCGAGAATAGAGACATGTGAATCCTTGTGATGGCCGCATTTTTTTCGTTTTCAGTTGATACAGGAATATTTATATTTAATCCATGGCGTATGTAATATATAACTATGTTATTACGTATGACACGTTTTAATATTTATTAGCTCAATGGGAAATATTCAACATTATGCTTTGGGAAATAGAAGTCCGAATTTATTTTACTTTTTAAAATTTAATTTTACTTTTTACAGATTTTTTCTATACTAAATGTAACCAATTAATTGAACTTATTTAAATTGCTGAGGGGCGAGTAACATGCGATTAAAAAATGGTTCCCTTTTGTATTTAAGAATTAGTACACTGTTAATAATATCGTGAAAAATTAGCTCTGATTTTAGTGACTATCAATTTTCTGACAAATGAGAACGCCGCATAAACGCCTATCGAGCGCTCTGATTGATCAGAAAGTAGATAGTATTTAAAAATAGAAGTAATTTTTTCACGATATATTTCTTCCTTAGCAATTTAGATTCATTTTGTAGACAAAGGTTTAAGATATTAGTTAATATGACGATTATTAAAAAGAAACATTTTCCAAATTGTCGTTGTAATTTGTTAAATTACAGATAAACTCATATATATATTTCTTCATTATATAAATTACTACATTGATTTAAAAACTAAAATAAGAAAAAAATGTAGGAACGCTTTTGTGTGTATTTAGTGTGTAGCTCAATAAATTTGTATTTTATGATAAAGTTTATGTCAACTATTAAATTGAATTACATTATAATAGTTTCTTTGAAGGTATTATGTTAGTCAAACGTTGTTAATCCAATTATGGAGAAAACTGTAATTGAATATCTTTAGAAATCAGTCTTGTGGCAAAGTTAGAATATTAAGTTCGACTATTTTACCAGTGAAGATTCTCAAATTCGTTTCCTAAACACTAATTTGGGTTAATTGAAGTGATTCCAGAGAATTTGTAATTTTAGTATACTTATACTCACGTATGCAATAGAGATATTTTAGACAGAAAAGAAGTTAAATAATTAGAGTTGAATTAGACTAGTACTGATGTAATTAAGCATTACATTGTGACCATATTTTTCAAAACACTGTATGCTATTTACAGGAAATGTAGTAGTTAGAGTAAATGTAAGAATATTTTTCAAATTTTAAAGAAGCCATAAATTGTAATAGGTAATTTTAATAAAAACATAAAGTTTATACTGAAAAAATCTGCTACTATTCTACTACTTTATTTCAATTTATAAATTGCTACTTTGATTTAAAAACAAAAATAAGAAGTAAATGTAGGAACACCTTTTTGTGTATTTAGTGCGCTCAGTAGATTTGTATTATATGATAAAGTTTATGTAAACTGCTAAAATGAAATATACTATAATAGTTTCTTTGAAGGTATTATGTTAGTTAAACATTGTTATTAAAATTATTGAGAAAACTGTAATAGAATGTCTTAAGAAATTAGTCTTGTGGGAAAGTTAAAATACAGATAGACTACTATACAGGCGACGAATTTAAATTCGTTTCCTAGACACTAATTTGGGTTAATTGAAGTGCTTCCAGAAGATTTGTAATTTTAGTATGCATATAATAATATATGCGATAGAGATATTTTAGACAGAAATGAAATAAAATAATCACAGTTGAACTGCACTCGTAGTATTGCAATTAAGCATTACATAGTAAGCATACATAAAAAAAATACTGTATGTTGTTTACAGAAAACGCAGCAGTTAGAATAAAAGTAAGAATATTTTCTAACCTTTAAAAAGGCAATAAATAATAATGCATAATTCCAAGTAAAAAATAAAATTCAACTTGAATATTTTAAAATAAAATATAAGTCTTAATATTTAAAAAAATCTTTTTTTTATGCCGTTTTTCACTTTTTTGTTTTTTAGCACTTTCCAACAAAGTTGAAAAGTGTGTCTGCATTCGGTCTGTCCGGCAATAAGGCAATAAATGAATAATAATGCATAATTCCAAGTAAAAAATAAAATTCAACTTGAATATTTTAAAATAAAATATAAGTCTTAATATTTAAAAAAATCTTTTTTTTATGCCGTTTTTCACTTTTTTCGTTTTTTAGCACTTTCCAAGAAAGCTGAAAAGTGTTTATGGATGCAGTCGTCTTTCCACACTCTAACTCTCATAAATATACTCGGATCGCCGTGAATTTTTTAGATACTATTGACATTTACCCTAGCACGAAGCCTATTGAAAAAGAAGTTTCTACCATGATTAGTTTATTTACAGGGGTCCTTTCATGTAACAATTTTTCTGGAAAAGTTAGAATATAGATTGGCTATTATAAAATCTAGAGATCTCAAATCTGTATAATAACATCAATTAGAGTTATGCAAAGTATTCTCAAATTATGTAAGGTTTTTATATATGTAAAGTGACGAAATTTGTAAGGAAGAAGTTAACGTTCAAAAGAAATATATAGTTATATGCAAATGAAGTATGTTAGGAATATGCATTTAATAATAAATAATATACATTTAATCAATAAACATAATTTCTAAATCATTCTTAAATATATGTGTAGTATACCATAAAAATTTAGCAAAAAAAATAATAATACTAAATAAATAAATAAATAAATATATAAATAAATAAATAAAATAACTGTACGATTGCATTCTGTCTCTTTATAATTGTAATTAAATTCTAAATAATTTTTTTTTCTCAAAAGGGTAAAAGGGAAAAATTAAAGAGAAAAACGCTTTTTCACTGAAAATAATTATTGAAATTTAACCTTAACTAATCCTATACAGATGGGGAGGCGGCAGCACAGACAATCACCTCATCGAGTTCACGGGTTAAAATCTAGGCTAACTTAAATCTCGATTCGCATATTAAAACACAATCGGTCTGCCAAGTCATATCTTGGTGGAAAACATCAAAAACACCGGTTTTAACAGTTGTCTCGTAGATTTACCATTATGCTTTCCTGCACCCAAAAGTATGAAGATGTGAAAGATTCATAGTCAGAAAACTCATTAGTAAATCCATAAGTTAACCGCTAAAATCGGGTTTTTAAGGTATTTTTCACCATTTATTTGGCAGAACGATTGCGTTTTAATATGTGAGACAAAATTTAACTTATCCTAGATTTTCATTTGTGAACTCATTGAGGTGATTACCTGTCTGCCTCATACTGGTCTATTACTAATGAAGATGTTTTTTCTAATCTGCTGTATTGAGAAAGTGTAGAAATTGTTTCCTGAATAATAATAGAACAACGAAGATGAACAAAAGTGCTTTTATAAGAATCGATAAAAACTCTCCTTAAAAATTAGGATTTCTGCTCTTTTTTTTTTTTTTTTTTTTTTTTTTGTGTGTGTGTGTGTGTGTGTGTGTGTGTGTGTGTGTGTGTAAATTTAACATATTTTCAGAAAGTATTTTTAAGTAAAACTTTTTTTCTACTTCGATTTTTTTAAATAATATTTAATTAAGGTGTTTGAAATTTATTAAACATTATAGATAGGAGAGCAGTAAACAATTATTATTTATATATCAGTCTTTTAGAAAAATTAGAAGAGAGATTATTTATTGCAGCCTACTTTTGATTTCACAAATACTTAGATTCATAATTTTATGAATAATATGATTTTATAAAAAATTAATATATTTTTACCAAAATGAGCAAAGGACTTAAATTTCATTAATATGAAATGCACATGTTTTATATAACAAAAGTATAAGTTCTCGTTTAATTATAAGATGATCTCAAATTTTTATTTAATCATAGTAAAAATTGTTAAAAGAAATTTAAATGTTACAAAAAAGTTTAACTTTTTTCAAAGTAGTTTACATTTTTTTAGTATCAAAGTTTTTTATTGCATTGTAACCTGGATATTTGAAATAATTTAATAGATTTGGGTGACATTGTCTTTATTGCAAGACTGAGAAATTCCTTTATTCCACGTTGAGATCCTTATTCATATTGGGACTAATGAATATTTTTCTTTCTCATTTACTGTTAAAATTGATTTTTTTATTTTTTGCGAAATTCAAAAAATGAAAAATTACCTACATTACCTTATTAAAATAAATTATAAATAAAATTTATCAACTAAATATTATCAAGGCGTGCAATAACTTTAGTTACAAAACTCTTTTTTCTTTCTTTTTTCAGTGAGAAATTCTGCAAATATTATTATGATTTCAATATTATTCAAATTAAAAATGACAATACACTGTAGAAAATAATTTTTGATTTTACACTACATACTGACAGCTCGCGTGCCAGTATGATACTAAGAAATTAACAATAATAAACCACAAAAAAAAAACAGTAATAATGTAGTTTTATGAATGAAAATGCAAAAATATACCATATATTACTACTTAACAACGTATTTCTGTTTTGTCTATATGACAAAAACCCTTGGTCAAACACATAGAGATCCGGGCGCCCATTGAACATGATGCCTCTTCCCCCCACAAACACACATCATGATACTTTATATCGCCCCATATAAATCTCTTACTAGAATACTTTCGCGAGAGTAAACACCATTAGCTTCACGCCATATCAGTTTACGTCTACACATATGCTTGTATTCATCATCTATCTCAGCCTCAAAAACTTCGGTCAAACGCTCAAGTGGAAATTATGACAACATTTGTTTGGACATTTTTAAAGACACATCCAATCCGGATTAAACGTGAATACCATTTGTGTGTTCGACTCAGGTTTTAGTATAATTCTGGGGTTGTTGGTGAATACGAGCGTTAGACTGAATATACTTTCATCTGAGAAGAGCACGGTAGACAGTCGTCACCAGCCCAATTGTCATGCATACGACACTATTGTAAACGGGAGCAACGTTTGCGTCTCGACAGTTACACATGACATAACTGCACTAAAAATGTTCAGAAGGATAGGTAAATCTTATTATTAAGTGTAGAATGAAGCTGGTATGCTAAAAACAGGAATTCATATATTTTAATTGCTAAAGAGATGATGGAATTGCTTTATTTTAAACCATTTAAAGCTAGCGTCCAATTTTTATGACGCTTTGAATTTTAATAAATTTATATAATTTTCTTCATTTTTAGAACAGAAAATTTTGTATGATATAATTATCTATAAATGTCTTTATCTGTTACCAAAATATGACACCATAAGGTAGATATTTATTTGTTGAAAATAAAAGTTTTTTCATCGTTTATAGGTTTTTCAATTTTCAAGATAGCAAAATGCAAAATGTAACTTTTTTGTGATTTTTTTCTACCAATTATCCAAATAAATAAGTCATAATATTAGCATGTAGACTTTTTTGAAGTGTGTATTTTTTAAAATTGAAAATTTATATGTGTAAGCCTCTTTTTTATGGATTTTTGTAGTGCAAAAACATATAGGGCACTAGGCACGAATGAGAACATAATTTTATTAGTCACTTAGGGGACAGTTATTTATGTAAAGTCCTTTCAAAGCAGATTATGAAGTAAATTGTTTTTAAGATTTAAATTCGTTTATTCTTAGTTTATTATTACTAATAATTATAATGCTATTAGTCTATTTAAAGATAATTAAATATATTTTTTTAGTAATACCAATTGTAATACATAATGTACAACTTAAAAACTTATTTTAAATAATTTTAGAGAAAATAAATAATTAGCATATCATACTATTACAAATATTACGCATATTCCTATATACCATTTTCTATTTATTAAAAATATACTAACATTTTGTAGAGTTGTTTTTCTTAGTATTTTTCCAATTTTTTTTTTGCAAAATTGTAAAGTGAATTTACCAACAAATTCGAGAAAAAAAATTGAGGCACAAATACATTAACAAGAAAAAGTAGGTTAAATTCACTGTATTTATGAAGAAGGATTATTAATTTTGATGGAGGGATAATTTATTTGATAATTAGATAATTACATCATAGCACATCGTCTTAAATTAAATACATTCAATTTAAATGGATAAATCAAGTTTTTTATATAAATTTATAAGCAAGACATATTATTTTATTAATTTAATAAACTTTTAAATGGCACGAGTTATCGAAGAATAAATACTAGTAGTAAAAACTTTATCAAAATATTTTAGTCTTTTTTATTCTTTTCTTAAAAATAAATAAATAAATAAATAAATAAATAAAAATACTTAAAAAAGGTACTCAAATTTCCTTTCTTATATGAAATATTGTCTTTTTTGAAAGTTTAAAAAGTATTAAAAGCAAAATACTTTTTTTCTGTACTTAACTGTTTTAACAGAAACTATTATGCCATCGCTGTCATAATTTTTCATTTTAATATAAAAAATATTTACTCTTGTTTTTTTGGTTGTTTTCAATTCCTACCGAAAGAAAAAAATTGAAAAGGTCTATTCAAAACTTTTCATTCTTATTAAAAGATTATATTTTTGGAAGCTCAAAAAACACCAAAATCAGAATGCTATTTTCAGTTCTTAACTATTATAACAGAAACTAATATATCATCGCTGTCATTATTTTTCTTATTATCATAGAAAAAATTTACTACGCGTATTTAACCATTTAGAAATTATTTTCATTTTTTAGAAAAAAAAAAAAAAAAAAAAAAAAAAAAAAAAAAAAAACGGAAATTTACAGTTATCTGTTATTTTTCTAAGAGAAGTTTGTCACAAATAAAAATGAGATGTCGTCCGAATACCATAATCTATCTTCATTGTTGAAAAAGACCGGAATACAGATAAAAAGTGGGTGAAAAAAATATATATATATATATTTTTTTTACTAGGAAATGAAGGTCATATAAAGAGCAAGGCTGTGAGATAGTGTCACAGGACGAGATGAAGAGGATACTTCCACTTTTACTTTCTAAAGTAGAAGTTTTTAAAAGATTTCTGTATTTATTTCGAAAAAACTTTAAATAAAAATAAAATTTCAGAAAACACAATTTGCTTTTTTCATATCCTGTGTATTTTATTATATTCTTAATTGAAAATAAATACCTGTTATATAATCTAATGCATATTATTTCTAATAAAATTGACCAATAGGTGATTTTTCCCCTTGTTATAAAAAGTTAAACTTAGACAAGATTTAAAGTTGGGGAGATATTCCAATATGAATAATTTTATCGATTTTCTAAGTGTAACATGACTTATAGAATACTTGGCATATACTAATAAGGAAGGAAAATCATGCAAAAAGCATAGATTAAAAACACTTTCCAACATTTTTTGAATGCTTTAAAAAAGTACAGTTGAAGATTCACTTTCGGTAATTTCTGCCAATAGAGAGATTTGTATATTTATGTATTTTTCATATAGATATAAGTACCGCAAAATCAAAAATATTCGTGATAATAATTGTAAAGATAGCTTTCAATAATATTAAATAGTATTCCACGTTAAATTATTCATTCTATTTGAGCCTGATTTTTTTCTATAAATTTAGTAATCCTTCGAACATGTACATATAGCATATTATTATATTATGCGGAACATTTCGTGACTTCCATCATAACTTCAACCGAAATAGGAATTAAAATGATGAAATGGCTGCTATGACAGGAAAACATAAAGAAACTGATCGTATTAAGTTCGGAAGTGAAAGACATTGAGGTACTTCAGAAAGCCAAATTTTTATTATTATTATTAGATTTTGTTATATAGGTACAGATATATTTTTGCCCATTTAACACTTCTCTCAAACAGCTGAACGTAAACTAGTATTTAACTATCATTATCAGAGCTATATATATTATGTAATGATACAGTTGTGCATTTCAAATGCTTTGAGACATTAGCATATACTCTTTATAGAAGCATCAAAGCATGCTGTATTTTTTAATAACATTTATATTTTATTTATTGTTTTATTTACTGTTGTTGAAATTATTTCCATTGTTTCTTTTAATACTAGGATTATATACTTTTTTGTTGGATTCATACACTAAAATGGTAAAATAATAACCTTTACTATTCATATTGAAACTTTTAAAACAAGATGCTTTTAAAATTATTAAGTATTTTGTATATAGATATGAGGGCTGTATAATTACAAGTATACTTGATCTTAATTGTAAAGATAACTTAATAATATTAAATAGTATTCCAACGTTAAATTATTCATTCTATTTGAGCCTGCCGTTTTTCTATAAATTTAGTAATCCTTCGAACATGTACATCAAATAGCATATTATTATATCTGTGGTTTCCGGTAATAACCAGGTAAGGCACATTTTTGACAAAATTGAGATAATTTGGGAAAATGTAGCTCTAAAAGACTACTTTCATCTGTCATAGTCTGAAAAATGAAAATCGAATACTTCCCGTCATAGAGCGACTATAAATTTTCATTTAAAAATTGAAAAAAACAGTAATAATCGGGTAAGTGCATAAAGTAACGGAAATAACCAGATAAGATTTCTATTTATTTCTTTAAATCGTCTATAATTCTGCGGCTTCCGGTTATAACCAGGTAAGGCACATTTTTAATATTTTGAGTAATTAACGTTTAAAGTTTTCAAAAATGTCTTTTTATCATTACTCATATATCATATACAATTATTTTAATTTTATTTACTATAATTTACTACTATTATTATAAATTTTAACTTTATTTACATTTATTTAAAAAATGTAAAACGGTAATAACCAAATAAAAATTACATTTTTAATTGGTTCTCAATTAATAAAAACCATTTTTATATAACTATTTTGGCAAAAAAAGAGGTTCTTATGTCCTAATTGAATGTAGTGAAATTTTTTAAGTCCTAATCTATTTTATAAAAGTAATGATAAAAATAGATTTTTGAAAACTTTAAATGTTAATTACTCAAAATATTAAAAATGTGCCTTACCTGGTTATTACCAGAAGCAACAGATATTATGCGGAATATTTCGTGACTTCCATCATAACTTCAACCGAAATAGGAATTAAAATGATGAAATGGCTGCTATGACAGGAAAACGTAAAAAAAATAATCGCATTAAGTTCGGAAGTGAAAGACATTGAGTCATTTCAAAAAGTAAAAAGTCTGTTTCGTTAAATTTTGTTATATAAGTATAATTACAGAAATATTTTTATCCATTTAACACTTCTCTCTAACAACTGAATGTTAACTAGCATTTAGTTACTAGAACGTTAACTGAAACGTTAGCTATCATTATCAGAGCTAATATATATTATGTAATGGCACTGTTATGCATTTGAAATACTTTGAGACATTAGTATAGACTTTTTATAGAAGCATCAAAGTGTTTTAAATATATTTAATTGTAATTAATTCTTCAATTAATTATCAGCAATGAAATTACGCTTGAAATTATTGAATATTTAATATGTGACAATCACATTCCCAACAAAGCGCAGAACCAACATAATGAAAAATGTCCAAGCTGGGTATCGAACTCGGAACCCTTGGAATAGCGTTCCAAGTGCTCTAATATTTAAGATACTTAAGGCCCCACATTAGGTACACAGAAAAACCCGGATGATAATGTAAAGTCTATGGGGACGTTCTTTTCAAATATCTCGCTAAAATTTTAATATTTTTACATGGATTTTTTTGGATAGGATAGCTAAAAACGATACAAAACCGGCCTAGTTTTTACTTTTTCTAATTTGCTTAGACATTTTTTATATTATGACAGTTTCACTTTCACAACCGGTTTAAACCGGTTTTAAAATTTAAAGTATTTTTTTTTTTTAATTTGAAACCAAAATTGAAAAAGTAAAAACTAGGTCAATTGTGGCTCGTCCTCAGGTATCCTATGCAAAAAAAATCATGTAAAAATATTAAAATTTGAGCGAGATATTTTAAAATAACGCCCCCCCCCCACTATAGACTTTACATAAACATCCGGGTCTTTCTCTATGCCTAGTGTGGAGCCTTAAGCTACGAGGACGGTGCCACGTACATTTTTATTAACATACATACATACGTATATATATATATATATATATATATATATATATATATATATATATATATATATATATATATATATTTATTTATTTATTTATTTATAGCCATTATACATTACTACAATTGAACATAAACAATTAAACAATGAATATAGAATAATCCAAATTTAAACAAGACATATGTATGTATGTGTGGGTACTTGTACATATAATATTGATTTTTGTTAAAATTCTTTTTTAAAGAAATAAAGTGGGTTAAATTATTTTATTAATAAAACCTTGATTTGATTAATTACTACCAGAATTTGAATATACCTGTATTTGGATATAGATAAATAAGCAGGATTCAGTAATTCTGCTTTTTCAGAATTTAGTTTCGCCTCCAATCAGAGGAAAAAATACATTGTTATAAAGAGGTGGAACCCTTCAAAATTTCCTTGAAAGAATATACTTGAGAGCAATCTGCCTCATTAATGTGTGATAAACCTACAAAATTAGTTACAATTATTTACAATAAAAAATGAATATTATACTCTCAAATATTTTTTTTATCTAAAAGTCACCACTTTGTCCTAAGACATTATACATTTTTGTAAAACTTAGCGTTTTATCAGTGTGTGATTGCAATTGTGTTATTTTCAAAAGTGAAACTTTTTTACCTTGTAAGAATTTCAAAGCCACTGGAATGAAAATTATCCTTTTCTATAAAAATTATCTTAATTTAAAGTCTTAAAATACACAGTTTTATTTAATATAAAATGGCGTTAACTGCATGCGCTGTAGAATTCCACATCTACGATCCAGTCTTAAATAACATTTATAAAAAAAGTATGACTATATTACACAAGCCAGTAATCCACAAACCAAGCAAAAAACGATATCGTAAACTCGACAAAACAAAATCAGCTATCTAATGATTCATATACCTGTATTTGTTTGTAACATTGATATTGATTGTTAAAATTAAATATAATTTATAATACCTCAATGTTTTATCTGAAAAAAATCATTTATCTTTTTTTTCAAAATAGCACAAACTATAATTACTTTTTTTTCAGTTGTCATGAGGAAATGGCAACAATAGTATATAATAATCTGCGAATTTATCTTTATTTCAGTTGCCAACACTACAGGTATGACGTTAAAAACTGCAAAAAAAAAATAAGAATAATAATAATGCCTAAAATAGAAATTAAGATTCATTTTTTAAGCAATTTGCAGTTAAAAGTACTTATTTTCTATAGAAAGGTGTAAAAATTAAAAAAATGTGCGATGCTGAGAATTTTAAAAATTTTGTAAAGGTTATCAATGTATTAATTCCTATAACGATATATCTGCTTCCTTTGACAGCTGATTTACGTAACCCAACTTTTTTATTTAGAAACGACAGTTACATTCTTGCCTGAAAGACTTAACAAATCGGTGGCTCATAATTTATTTTTCAAATGGATTATAGAGTAATAATTAAAACTTCTGATATAATAGCAGTATCTATAATTTAAATGGTATGCGTATATAAACCGCCAAAAAATCAAATCCGTATCAAAGAATAATTGAATTTCTATGCATTCCTTTTTCTTGTTAAATATACTATTAAATAAAATATAGTTAAAAACATGCCGGAAAAATTATGCGTTAAACATAGATTATGAAGCACTTTCCACACTTCTAAAAATCTCTAACAAAACTTCGTTATCCAGGAAAATAACGTATTTTTGTATATAACCAAATATGTATTCCAATACTTTTGAAAAGCCCTGTATTTGATCTGTTGGTTAATATATAGACTATTCAATGGTAAAATTTAGTTCAGCAAGAAAACGCCTAACTCGTTGAAATTTTCCTTTCAGCAATTTACACTAATAGATGGAAACATACTTGAATACTTTTATTTAGCCCTGTAAAATAGATAGTACCTTTAATACCCCATAATATTTTGCTAATGTTCTGTTTAAAAGAAATTCTCTTTAAACTACTTAAATCAAATTTCTGTAAATTACCATCCAAAGGCGACCATGTATTCAGTTCTTTGAGTGACCCTGTATATCATTTTATCTATATTCTACGAACATTTCTTAGTAAATTAAATGCAGTTCATCCTAAAAAGGCATAACACATTTAAAAACCACCTTTAAGTAAATTACGCTCATATTCAGTACCTTTTCGAGATCTTTTGTGTGACCCTTTATAACTAAATTGCGTAACAATTAGCAATTATATAAACCATACAATAAATACATCTGGTGAAACTTTTAAGCGTATATCATAATTAAAATGCATTTCGTCCATCTAACAGCCATCTTCCATAATATACATGACTTCAGGTAGAATATACTATTTGAAATCTTTTGTGTGTCCCTGTAAATGCTATGCACTAGTATTATGTATGGAATAACTCATATTAATTCTCAGCAACGTATATCAATTTGATGATATCGCTTACCATAATTAAAATATGTCGCAAACAATCTCCCCCTTTATTATTATGTATTGGTATTCTTTTGTGTGGCCCTATAAATGAATAATAACTACTCTTTTCGCTGCATATTTCACAAAATGCCTATTTTAGTGCACTTTGTAGATAGATACATGTAAATTTGAAGATGTTTGACAGAGTGTAACATCTTTAAAATTCATTTGAAACGATTTCCCCCATAGGCCGTAATGTAATGGAAAACTTTTGACTATCTCTTGTAATAAACATTCGTTTATTGCAGGGGATAGTCAAAAGTTTTGGCAGAACCTTCATTATCAATAGGGTTCGTGCTCGGGTAAACGCCGTTAACGTCCAAAATCTTCATGACGATCGGAGTATATGTATGAGAGTTAGCGAGTGGGTAGGCGGCTATAAGGACAGACGGAAAGATGGACAGACAAACCGAATGCATAAGCGCTTTTCAATTTTGTTGGAAAGCCCAGGATAGGTTCGGGCATGCCTGCCCCAACATTTCTATTGACATTTCTGAAACTCAAACGCCAAGAAAATTGTTTATACAGAACTAACAAGGAAGGTCTGCATACTAGGCATACTCAGTAACTTTTGAAATAAATTCTAATTAAACACATAGTATGCTAAAAGTTAACTAATTTTAACGCATTGCATAATTGAAATGTTTCATTCAGTAATTTCCGCCAATAAACGGGTGTATTTAAAAACTTCTCAGAAGCCGTATATTTTATCTATATAATTTACACATACAAAGTAACATTTAAATATAATTTAATTTACAAACGCATATTATATCTAAAAATTCACATTCAGCATTGTGTTTTAAATTTCAATTATTGTACATAGTGTTCAGTAGTTCAATTATTATATAATGAAATGTATAATTATACATAACTACATATAACTATAAAGTGTTATATAATATGTAACTTACTTCCTTAGACAAATACTTTTGCGTTTCTCTGCAAATAAACTATAATTTCTATACGATACATTCTATTCTCTATAATAAGAGCCTTGTAGTACACTGCAGTGATAAATATTAATTTCAATACATTTAAAACAGCGTAATATCATTTAGAGGCGCTCCAAACGATTTTTACCCATAAGTCGTAATGAAATGGAATTCTTTTGAGTATTTTTGTAAATGAACCATAAGTGTTAAACACTATATTTTCAATTTCAAAAATGCCATAGTGATGCCCTTTACCACATAGCCATTTTATTTCAGTCGAAGAATATTGACTCAAGTTAGAGCCCGGATAGACAGATAAACGAGCAGACAAATCTTATACATAAACACTTTTCACCAATGTTGAAAAGTATTAAAAAAAGACTATGTATTTTTAATCTTCAATTTGTAATATATTAGGTGTAGTAAGAAGTTTTAAAGCGAATTTTGTTTGGTGTTTAATAGTTATATTAAACACCAAACAATTCGCACCAATAACGCGATTGGTGCGAAATAACGCACAAATCAGCAGACCGCATTTGTGCCATGTTATAAGATCTATTTCAGCGGCTTCAAATCGACACAAAAGCTGGGAAAAAAGTGAAAGTAAAGTTGAAATTTTGAAGGTCAGAGATGTCATAAGTCATTTATTCGTCACTGCATTCGTTATGAATTTCACAAAGGAAAAAGTGCTTCAAAGCATATCAATCAATCTGTTCTGTTTTTGGAGAGGAAATCGTATCGAAAAGCACATACGAAGTTTGGTTTTGGCGTTTTAAAGACGGTGATTTTGATTTGATGTTAGTGATCGAGAATGTAGCAGCGCTCCCCTGAAGGCTAGTCATGAGGATTTGCAATCTCTACTTGATGAAGATGCATCTCAGACGCAAAAAGAACTTGCCGAACAATCAAGGATATCCCAAAAAACAATTTGGAATCGTTTACACGCATTGGGAAAGATTCAGGAGACAGGAAGATGGGTGCCACATGCATTGAGTCAGAAAAACAAGGGTTAGCGTATCTTCAAGTGCATGAATATGCTAAACAGGCAGCAGAGAAAATCTTTCTTGTGGAAAATCGTGACGGGAGGTGAAAATGGATATGTTATGACAATACGAAACGCAAAAAATATTGGTTGAATCCTAACGAAGCAGCAACATCAATGCCGAAACAATTCATTCGCTGCAAAAAAGTTATCCTCTGCATCTGGTGGGATATGAAGGGTGTGCTCTATTACGAAGCATGGTATAAGTGTAACAGCTGAACGCTACAAGCAACAATTGTTTCAATTGAACCAGGAAATGGGTCAAAAACGTCCATTTACTGGAAAAGGTTTGCGTCCCATGAAATTGCTCCATGACAAGGCCTGGCCTCATGTTGCAAAATCAGTCAAGGACACGTTAGTAACTCTTGGCTGGGAAGTTTTGGATCACCTGGCGTATAGTCCCGACATAGCCTCTTCAGACTATCATTTGTTTCGGTCGATGCAGAATGCCTTGTCTTCTGTACACTTCCCGACAGTGGACGAAGTGCAAAATTGGGTTGATGACTTCATCGCGTCAAAAGACGAATTATTCTACACTGCTGGCATCCATCAACTTCCCGACCAATGGCAAAAGGTGTTAGATAATGATGGAGATTATTTTGATAAATAAAGATATTATTTTCAGCTCTTAATTGCATATTCATTTCTCTGAAAAACGCTTTAAAACTTCTTACTACACCTACTAATTCTGAATGAAAGAATCTCGTTTTGAAACAGAACCTATAATTGTTAATTTACTTTTCTTTTTGTAATCTAGTGAATTATGAATTCTTGTCAAACTACAAGGAGAAGATAAGCAAAATTTTAGATAGATTTTAACGACTCAGAATATTTCATTTTTTTATTATTATTTTCTACTATTAAACAAATTTTTTTATATGTATGCAAGGGATTGTTTTTCATATTTTGTCATTTAAATAACACAAGTAATTCACTAGATTTTTCGATATAATTCGAAAAACTCTAAACACAATAGCTTTTTTTCCTTTTAGCAGAAACAAAACATATTACGGTACTTTACTGTTATTTTTAAGGTTTTAAACTGCCGTCCCAGCTGCCCGTTCAGAAGCAGACACATTTCATTGTCAATCCGTAATATCATCCTGATTTAAAATAAACTTTTTTTTTTTTTTTTTTTTTTGAAATAGAACGCATAATTGTTATTTTACTTTTCTTATCGTAACCTAGTTAATTATGAATTATTTTCAAACAACAAGGATATCCAGTTGCCAAACATAACGGAATTCTTTTCATTGTCCCTGTAAATGAATCGTAAACGTTACACACTAAATTTTAAATACTGAACGGACATAGAGATACCCAATATTGTATATCCATTTTATGAGAATAGGGGAATACTGACGCAAGTTCAAACACGGACTGACAGAAAGACAGACAACCTTTCAATGCAAAAAAAAAAAAAAAAAAAAAAAAAAAAAAAAAAAAAAAAAGTTGATTTTACACTATAAAACTGGCAAATTAACACAATTCTATAGTTCATTCAATTTCTAAAACTAATGCAAAGCAATTAATAATCAAGACTTTAGACAGGTTTAACTAGTAAGAATTTTGTAAACTTTTTTATTATTTTCTACTGTTAAATATAAGAAAATTTTTTATGTATATGCATGGGATTGTTTTCATATTTTATGTATTTAAATAACATACATAATTCACTAGCATCTGCAATATAATAGAAAAAAATCTAATAGTACAATCTTTCTTTTTTTTTCTTTTCTTTTTTAGCAAAAACAAAACATGTAATTTAATGGACCATCCTTTCACAGTTGTCAGTTTCGTTTAGCTTTTAAATACATCACATTTTTCCATCAGCACTATTGTATAGACTTTCTACGTCAGCTGAACAATGATGGGGAATTTCTAAATATTTTCCAAAAAAGATGGAAAATATAAATTTCATGCTGTAGTGAATCATGCTCAAAAAATATTATTCTTGTTTATTGAATTTTTTAGATAATGTTTTTTCTTTCTGAGTAAATGACTGCTATTGACCGATGCTAAAATAAAATTCAGCTAATACCACACTCATCACAATATTTTTTGCTATACGAATCTTACTTTTGCTCTGTCTGGAAGCTATTTCTTGCAAGCAAAAAATTTACAAACGATAGCAGTGTGGCAGAATAATTAAATATAGTTTCATAAGGTTTCTCTGTTACAAGTGAGTTTTTGTCAATTTTCTTGCAACAATGTTTGTCCTGTATGTTCATTTGTGCTTCAGTAGGAAATATTTTCTATTTTAAGTTTTGCAAACTGCCTATGATTAACCATAATATTTTCTCTTGCATATTTTGTAAAACTATGTTAATTAAGTGACTACTATTTATTGACTATATATAAATGAGAAGTTATATATAGCCATATTAGTGTGGATCATCAAATTTACAAAGCATATCTCTTGAATTTCTGGAGATTGAAGTATAGTAAAACCTCTCTAAAACGACCACGTTCCGTTCCAATAAAAATTGCTCACTGTGAAATATGGACCCTTAATGGAGATCCTGTTTAAATCTGAATTTTAATTGTTCAAAAAAAATCAATGTTATGAAAATTTCTTTTTTACAACAGGAAAAAAGTATAAATAAAATAGTATCAAAACAAAAATCAATTGCATAAGTTAATTACTGCAGAAAAAAAAATGTATTGACGTTTGATTGGTTTTTGCGGTTTTATATTTTGTAACTTTTATTTTCAAGTCCTTTCGAGTGCATTAAATTAATGCAATTTTTTAGACAGGGAACAAATAATAACTATTTCATTATTTTATCTAAGGTACCCTGGGGTAATAACGCCACGTTAATTTTTTACCAATTTTCACGGCTTAGTTTTAGATTGTATTTTTCAAACAAATATAGGATCTGATACAGCAACTCATTGACTATCTATATAAAATAAAATAATTTAACAGATATGTATTCATAAAATGTAATGGCGTGATTTCTCGACCAATGCTATTTGGCGTTATCACCCACCTATATGGGTAATAACGCCATGCAAACAAAACTATGAAATAAGATGAAATAATTGCATGTAGATTACCCAATTCTAAAAATACAAACTCTACAAACTTAGAAATTGACAAATTGCATTCTAAGCTATTGAAAATGTTCAATTTTTTGTGAAAGTGTAAGAAAAATAAAGGTGTGATGTGGGAGGGGGGGGGATTAGGCAAAAGAATATCAGACCGTGAGCTTCTTTTTGCTTAAAAAGGACCACTTAAATAGAATTATTAGAAACATTGCACAGTTTTAACTGTGTTTATTTGAATCAGTATTTAGGATGTAGCTCGGCCACTGTAGGGAATCAACCGGGGTATTAATGCCAAGGATTGGCGTTATTACCCCGTTATAGTTATTGCGCTGTACATTTTAAATTACAAATTATCTCGAGAAGATTCGAAAATCTTCAACAACATTTTTAAAGTCCATGAAATGTGCTACAAATTTATGTAATTAACAAAATATTTCCGGATAAAAAATATAGTCTTCACATCAAAAACCTTATCTCGCAAATTTTAGATCAAGCGTAAATTTTAGTTGCTTTTAAAAACAATAAGACGTAAAAATGAAACAAATTAACTTGAAGCTGTTTTTTGCGATTTATATGACTCAAAACCCTTCTGCGCAGAGCACATGGGTGTCATTTACCTGATTATTTTATAATTATGCAAAATATAAGCACTTGGCGTTATTACCCCGCCTGGCGTTATTACCCCAGGGTACCTTATTTCTTTGAGAGTTTTCTGACACACGCGTGAAGAGTACTTTATTGGCTGTTATTATTAATTTTTCATCAGAATTAAATTCATTGCCTGAAACAGTTACAAAGAGATTTAAATACTTAAAAGTTATTAAACAAAGTTTTAAATAAATCTTAGCTCAGAAATTTGATGAATAACGTGCTTTCCGGAAATTTTTTTTTAATATAATCTTATTCAAGTGACCAGGAAAAAACGAAATTTGTTTCATTGTCTTCAAAGAAATTGGTCGCACACGGAGGATGTTCAACTGGAATGGTCTCTGAATGGATATAATATTAGCATTGAGCTGATGGGAATAAATTTCGTACAATGAATACATTGTTGTTCAAGGAGGTGGTCGCATATGGAGGTTTAACTGTATTTTGTAATGAACGTGAACTGTAGATTTCTTGGGAGTTTGCAAGACTTTGGCATGAAGTTATGTTTTTCATCAACTCGGAATATATTTACTTTTATTCCACAGGTAATGCTTAATTGTTTAATATTAAGTAAATACTGTGTTAAACTGTATTGATATTATCATTTCTCTTATTTTGTAAAGACAATTAGACTCAACCTGTATATAAACAGCAGTTAGTGGGAATGATCGAATTTTGATCGCATATATCTTCAATTTCTGGGGATTGGAGTACTTTGCATTGAACGTGAATAGTAGATTTCCAGCGAGTTTGCAAGACTGTTCGTATGAAATAATGTTTTTTAAGTTATTTTTTGTCTCACAGGTTCTGGTTAGTTGTTTAATGATAAGTAAGTAGTATGTTAAACATGAAACTAAAGAAAATCCAGCATCGAAAATTGAATCCGGTTTGGACACCTTTTTCCTCTGTTGACTTTACGTTTTTTATGCAATGGACCGTATTCTGTACTGGCTCGAGGCTAGAAAAATTCGTCTCCTTGGTGGAAATAACATTCATAACCGTGCCATTGAAAAGCACTGTGGATAGAAAATTTAGGCTATTTTATTTTTATATGAAGTTATAACTTTTTCAGGGATGAGTTATAGAAGAATTCTTTTTTCTATTTAAAGCTACTGCATGCATTTTTTTCATTTTATTTATAAATTGAAATTTTTAATTTTAATTGATAAGCATGTATGAATTTTAATTAGCATGCATATAAATACTTATCGAAAATAATTTCCAAGAAATAAATCTGCAGTATTTTATGCATACACTTATTTGTATTTATGCTGTATCAAACGACGCCAGAAGGAAACACACACGCAAGCAGACGCTCTTTTTACACCACATAATTCCTACTGCGACGTTACGAGAATAGTGTCCATTAAAATTTGAAACATTACTATACACAGGGCTGTTTATGGCACTGACCTTGAAAATAACATGAGAGCTAACTCCCTATTCTGATACGTTGAATCCAGTAGTCCGCACATGAATACAATGCCAAAGATTTACCGATAAAAATCTTAGGAAAAACATAGACTTCCTCATACAGAATAGTATGGTATAGATACATTCAAAATGAATTTTCTTTTAAAATTGACACAAAATTGCTATAATTTTCCCTGATCTATATTCTTTTCTTAAAAATCTCTTGATTTTACTTAAATTCATCACAAATTTTTAATTTGATCTTAGTTAAAAAGGAAATTTTATTTAAAATTTGTTAAGTAAAACTATGTTAGTAAAATTTTGTTAAACATTACTCATAAAAATATCCAAAAGATATAGAAATAGCCAAAAATAATAAAAAGTTTGAAAAAATGCTTGTAATAATTAAAAAAAGGGAAGACTCATTACTTGTCTGCATTAAAAAGTGTGATGCGGTCCCAGCAGAAAGTGGATCTGTGAGCAGGCTCTCAGTATTATACATTGGAGGTCATCGGTCTATCGTTCCAAGTAGATCAGTTGGTAAAACGTTGTTGGTCAACAACACGGATGACTCGCGTTCGAGTAAAGAATTGGACAATTTTTCGCTCTGTTGATTGTACTTCTTTAAAGTAATTAATGCAATCAATGAAAAACTTTTTACGGAAAAGTTTCCACGAATCACAGTAAACTTCCTGTAATCCAGCATCCTAAGGTCTGGCACGAGTTTTGGAAACAAATGTGAATAAAGAAGAAGTAAAAAAATGGGTTGAACCAGATTTTAATAAAGAAACAAATAAAATTTTGACAAATGAAGTCATCAATCAGAATGTTTTAAACTGAATAGCCCTTAAAAACTTTGATACTGATGAAAATGATGTGGACGATTCAAACAACACTAATCAAATTAGAATCAAATAACTGATGCGTTGAACACATTTGTAAAAATGTATGTGATCAGCAGTTCGCACAATGATGCAGAAATTACGAAACTTCACATCACATGAAAGGATCTCCTAAAAAAAGAAGAAGAGAGAAGACTAGTACAAATCAAGCTGATATTCAAAAATTTTAAAGAAGGCTTCTAAAAGTAGTTTTATTGTGTAAGCTTACAAGGATTTCTTAAATTTTATAGTCATATAGATATATGTTGTACTTTACATTACTGAGCATATTTTATATTCCATTCAAGCTATTTAACGGAATAAAAACATGAATAAATAATAAAATCCTGACATTTTTTAGTTAATTCTAATTTTCATATGTTTTTTTTTTTTCCGACGTTCATTCTGTAATTCTGAAAATTTCGTAATCCAGCAGACTTTAAGTCCCGGATTAGACGATGTTTACTGTATATAGATTTATTAAATTAATTTGAATATGAGCGACTTTTATTTAACATTTTGCTTGATTTAAAGGTGAACTATTTATATTCACTGATTGTCAGACAATTTTCAATGACTCATGAAGAAAACGAGAATTCTCATGGTTTACAATCTTTAACATACTCTCTTTAGAGACTTTTTTTTTTTTTTTTTTTTTGTAAAGTTACATTGTTAAAAATTTACAACAAATTGTCTAGCCCATCGATCGATCTTTATAGAAAACCGTAAATTAACGGCAATTAATCCAAGGAATTATTACATAAATATATATAAACGCGTACTGTTAAAAATTTATAGCAAACTGTCCAATCACTCGATCATTTTTATACAAAAACTGTTAAGTGACGACAATTGCAAATTAACACTTGATTACCTATTATATGAGAAATTATGTAGCCAGAATGTAGAATTAAATTAAACTATTTTCTGTAAAAACGATCAAATGACTGCACAATTCTCTGTAATTTTTTATCAGTGTAAGGGGTCAACAACGTTTGTTTGTTTGTTTTGTTTTTTCAGCATATTTTTCACTCTCTTTTCTTTCCTGAAAAAAAATTGATAGTTCAATCTACATAAACAGTATATAAATATATTATAAACAGTATAAATAATTTATTATACTTAACTACCAATTGCTAAAACTTTTAGCTACCAGTATTTTCTAATAGTTTTCTTATTTGATAAACATTTTTTTCATTATGAAATAAGGTGAAAAAAATCATTAGAAAATATTGGAGGAAAAAATTTGTAGCAGTTCGGAGAAATAAATATAAATAAATAATTTTATTACATTTTTTTAAAGTTTATGCAAATATTTCAAAAAAATATTTCTTCTTATTTTGAAATTCAAGCCCAGTTCAACTTTATACATTTGGAATTCAAAATAAAATAAAGCATTTCTCACCAGCAAAAGAAAATAACTACTGTTATATGGGTCATTCCAAAAATAAAGGTCCCTTTTGAGAAATTTTTTTTCAAAAGTTTTTCATTTAAAATGAAATAAAAATATTATTGAGAGGGTTGTATACATATTTAAGAGTAGAAATTGAATATCAGCAGCACACTTTTTAAAAAATATTTATCACTACACTTAGAAACACAGACACATTGGCTGAAAAATGTCCCCTGTGTTACCATATTTTAAATAATCTTCTCATTTTTTCTTATTAAAATAGAGAATTCCTTTTACGATATTAACACTTTGATATAAATGCTCTTATTCAGTGCCATATAGTTTTTTGTTTATGCATATATTTTTTCATGATATAGGCATATTATGTCCCCCGTGTTACCCTTTTTTCATTCTCCCTGTATAAAACTTTATATAACTTGGTAAAAATTACTCTAATATAATAAAATTATAGTAAAACTTATTTATACATATTAGCCAGTGCATATTATAAAACTGATTCATAAGAAAGTTTTTTCGCTTTTGTTCTGATAAAGGAAATGTCAGCAACATAGGGAACAATAAAGTAACAAAGGGGACATCCTAATTGAACATAAAAAAAAGTAACAATTTTAAAAGTGTACTTATGTATTAATTAAAAATGTATTTCCGATACAGACCAACAAATGCATTAAAAAACAGGATATTCTGTTGCATTTCATTTCTAAACTTGGGTTTTTTGTCTCTTAACAACATATCAACCAATATCATAGTAACACAAGGGACTAGTAACACAGGAGACAAAATGAAATAAATTATCACCTATGTATTACTATTTTCATAGAAACAATGTAAAGTTAGATGGAATATTTTCTTTTAACTAAGACTTACAATTTAAATGCCAATAAATTAGAAAATTAATAATTAATCGAAATAAATCAATAGTAACACAGGGGACACACAAAAAACACACCCACCTTCAAAAATCACCTTTACTTAGATAATATTCTTCAAAATTTAACAAATGAGGAAAATGACTACCTAGGATGAATGCTAACTCTAAAAGTATATGAATGACTGCTGTTAACAACATTTAGCTTGCAAATTCTTATTTTAATAGGAAGAAAAAAGTGGTTATAACACAGGGGACAAAAATTAAGGGACACAGGAATTTTTCTTATAAAATGAAGATAATTATTTACAAAAAATATTTAATGTACATAGGGATAATATAAAGATTACAAAGACATAAAAAATATCCTGAAAGATAATTTAAACGATACATATAGTAAAAAAATAGGGTTTAAAAAGTAAAAATTGTTCTTGGGACATGGCTTTTTACAGGACACAATTATTATGAAAGTTATTTGAATAACAATAAATGGAATTTATCTCAAATTTAAAAATGGCATTAAAGAAAAATATCTTTAGAATATATTTTCCAATATTTAAATTTAATTTTGAAACAAAATTTTAGAAAATATAGCAATACAAAGTGTCGGGACACCAAAGGGTGCTTTATTTTTGGAATGACCCATATACATATAATCCAGAATAAAAATTTGCACAACAAACATGCGGGTGTTTCAATATTATTCAAAAATTCAAAAATCCTTTTTCAGGAAGAATTTTCATAAGTAATTAATAGTTCAAGCTATCGTTTTTCCTGGTAAATTAAGTTACTCTAAAATTTGAATTTTTTTTTTCAATTACTGCAACTTAAATATTTCTAAGCGTTCATATTACACAGTATATATAATCAGTTTAGTTTGGTGAACATTTCATCAATCATTTTTTGGGAATAACTTTATTAGTTGAAGTGATGTATTAGCTAGTTATTACAGTGTGAATTTTCTTAACAGAAATCATTTAATTTTTTTCCCTTGGATGCAGATTTTTTCCAAGCATCTTTTGCTTAGTTATCTAACACCGGATTTGTTTTTGAATATCACATTAAAAGTATTAAAATATTGTTTTTTAGCCTCCGATGCTATTTCTTTAAGACAAGCTAAAAAGTGTCGTGTCAAAAATTGTGGCCCACTTTTACTTACCTATCATACGTACGATAGTACGTAGTATAGGGTAAATCTTGAAAATCAAGAAAAAAAATATTTTGACGGATTTGCACGCTTCAGATACTGGAGATTCCGAAAAATATAATTTTTAGAAAAAAAAAATTGCCGTTCGTCTGTCTGTCTGTAAACACTCTACCTCACGAACAAATGGAGATAGAGACTTAAAATTTTATATGTACTTAGTAAGAATAGGACGAAGCCTATTTAATATCAGTAACCTCGATTATCCAGAACTATTTTTTCGGACTCTCGAACATTTTTTTGACGTATTTACACATTTCAGATACTTGGGATTCCGAAAAACATATTTAAAAAAATTGCCGTCCGTCTGTCTGTCTGTAAACGCTCAATCTCACGAACAAACGGAGATAGAGACTTAAAATTTTGTATTTACTTAGTAAGTAAGAATAGGACGAAGCATATTTAATATCAGTAACCTCGATTAACCGGAACAATTTTTTTCGGACTCTCGGAAAAAAAAATTTGACGGATTTACACGTTTCAGATAGTGGAGTTTTCGAAAAACAAATTTTTAGAAAAAAAATTGTCATCTGTCTGTAAACGCTCAATCTCACGAACAAATGGAGATAGAGACTTAAAATTTTGTATGTACTTAGTAAATAAGAATAGGACGAAGCCTATTTAATATCAGTAACCTCGATTATCCGGAACTATTTTTTTCGGACTCTCGAAAAAAAAATTGACGGATTTACACATTTCAGATAGTGGAGATTTCGAAAAATATATTTTTAGGAAAAAAAATTGTCATCTGTCTGTCTGTCTATAAACGCTCAATCTCACGAACAAATGGAGATAGAGACTTAAAATTTTGTATGTACTTAGTAAATAAAAATAGGACCAAGATTATTTAATATTAGTAATATCGATTATCCAGAACTATTTTTTTCGGACTCTCGAAAAAAAAAATTTGACGGATTTACACGTTTCAGATAGTGGAGATTTCAAAAACATATTTTTAGAAAAAAAAATTGTCATCTGTCTGTCTATCTGTCTGTAAACGCTCAATCTTACGAACAAATGGAGATAGAGACTTAAAATTTTGTATGTACTTAGTAAATAAGAATAGGACGAAGATTATTTAATATCACTAACCTCGATTATCCAGAACTATTTTTTTCGGACTCTCCAAAAAAAATTGACGGAATTACACGTTTCAGATACTGGAGATTCCTAAAAACATATTTTTAGAAAAAAAATGCCGTCCGTCTCTCTGCCTGTCTTTAAACGCTCTATCTCATGAACAAATAGAGATAGAGACTTAAAATTTTGTATGTGCTTAGTATGTAAGAATAGGACGAAGCCTATTTAATATCAGTAGCCTCGATTATCCGGAACTATTTTTTTCGGACTCTCGAAAAATTTTTTTGTCGGATTTACACGTGTCAGATACTGAAGATTCCGAAAAACATATTTAAAAAAAATTGTCTTCTGTCTGTCTGTAAACGCTCAATCTCACGAACAAATTGAGATAGAGACTTAAAATTTTATATGTACTTAGTAAGAATAGGAGGGAGCCTATTTAATATCAGTAACCTCGATTATACGGAACTATTTTTTTCGGACTCTCAAAAAATTCGTTCTGATGAAATGTATATAAAAAACCTCTGTCGATTTTTTTTTCTAATCGGAGGCGAAACTGAATTCTGGCAGAATCTACATTCAACTTGTAATTAACATTCATTTCATTGAGCTTACCTAAAAAAGTGCAACTGCTAGAATATCATGAATAAATACTCTACTCCTTTTAAGAAATTAAAATGTGAAATTTTAATGAATGCAAGGTTTTCGATCAAGGAGAAATTTTCTATAGAAACTTTGCCAAGAATTTTATAGATTTATTAAATTAATTTGAATATGAGTGCATATTTTAACATTTTGTTCGATTTAAAGGTGAACTATACATATATTAACTATTTTTACAGTCAATTTTCAATATTTTTTTCATGAAGAAAACGAGAATCCACATGAGGCACAATCTTTAATACGCTCTCTTTCGGGACTTTTTTTTTTAATATATAAAGTTACACTGTTAAAAAGTTACAGCAAACTGTGCAATCACTCTATCATATTTTATAGAAAACGGTTAAGTAACGGTAATTTAATTCTTGTCTGTTGATTACAACATAAGTAATATAATCTGAATATACAGTTAAACAGTAACTGTTTTCTGTAAAAACGATCGAATGACTGGACAAATATATCTAAATTTTTATCAGTATAACTGGTCAAAATCGTTTGTTTCTTTAGCATATTTTCCATTCTCTTTTCTCTCCTGCAAGAAAAAAAGATCGTTTATTTTACTTAAACGTTATGTAAACCTATTATAAATCTATGAATAATTTATTATACATAACTATCTATAGCTACGATTTTAGCTACCAATATTTTCTAATACTTTTCTTATTTAAAAACTCTTTTATTTCTTTTTAATAATTCGAAGAAAACATTAGAAAATGTTGATGGAGAAAATTCGTAGCAGTTGGGGAAAATAAATGTAAATAACTAGTTTCACTTTTTTTTATTTATTAAAATATTTCAAACAAAATACAAATTATTTCTTCTTCTTTTAAAATTTAAATCCAGCTTAAATTTATACTTTTGAAATTCAAAATAATGTAAAGCATTTCTCTCTAGCAAAGAATAAAAAAAACTATTGTTATATACATATAATCCAGAATAAAAATTTACGCAACAAATCTACACATGTTTCAAAATTATCAAAAAATTAAAAAAACATTTTTCAGGAAATATTTTTAGAAATAATTAGTTGTTCAAGCTACCGTTTTACTGGTAATCACCTTACTCTAAATTTTGTTTTTGTTTTTTTATTTTTTAATTTACTGTAGCTTAAATATGTCTAAGCATTCACATTGCACAGTATAACTAATTTAGTTTTGTGAAAATATCGTCAATCATTTTTCCGGAACATTTTTATTACACAAAGTGATGTATTAAGTAGTTATTACAGTATCAAGTTTCGTAGCAGAAATCATTAAGTATACATGTATATTATTTTAATTTTTGTTCGATGCAGGTTTTTTGTATGGTGCTTTTATTAAGTTATCTAACACCGAATTTGTTTAGAATATCGCATTAAAGAATTTAAAACATTGATTTTATTCAATATTCTTTTCTTTGAGCATACATAAAAAAAGTGCAACATATCCCAATTAATTACTGTACACGTTCTAAGCAATTAAAATTTGAAATTTTACTTAATGCAAGTTTTTCGAACAAGAAGACATTTTCAACAGAATCTTTTATAGATTTGTTCAATTAATTTGAAATTGAGTGACATTTTTAACATTTTGCTCGATTTAAAGGTGAACTATAGTTATATTCGCTATTTGTACAGTCAATTTTCAATATTTTACTTATGAGGATAACGAGAATCCTTATGAAGCACAACCTTTAATAAACTCTCTTTCTGGACTTTATATATATATATATATATATATATATATATATATATATATATATATATAAAGGTACACTAAATAAGCTAAATAACTTTGTAAAATCACCATAAAAAGAAAATTAATCAGGACGCGTTTCGAGCTTCAAAAATAAGAGCTCGTCATCAGTTATTCCAAACACGTGTCACAAGGGACAGAGTTGAGATAAAGTGTGAGAAAGTACACTGTTAAAAATTTATAGCAAACTGTCCAATCTCTGTATCACTTTTTATAGAAAACGGTTAAGTAACGGTAATTTACTTCTTGTCTATCCGTTACATGGGAATTAATGTAGTCTGAATGTACAGTTAAACAGTAAATGTTCTCTGTAAAGACGATCGAATGACTGGACAATTAAATATAAATTTTTGTCAATGTAGAAAACGGTTAAGTAACGGTAATTTATTTCTTGTCTTGATTACAACATAAGTAATTTAATAAACTCTTTTTTTTTCTTTTTAACAAAGCGAATAAACCATCAGAAAATGCTAATGGAGAAAATTCGTAGCAGTTGGGAAAAATAAATGTAAATAACTACTTTTACTATTTTTTTTTACTTTATTAAAATATTTCAAATAAAATGCAAAATATTTCTTCTTATTTAAAAATTTAAATCCATCTTAAGTTTATGCTTTTTAATTCAAAATAATGTAAAGCATTTTCCTCTGGCAAAGAAAAAAAAAACTATTGTTATATACATATAATCCAGAATATAAATTTACGCAACAAATCTATACATGCTTCAAAGCTATCAAAAAATTCAAAAGTAATTTTTCAGGAAGAATTTTTAGAAGTAATTAGTTGTTCAAAGTACCGTTTTCCCCGGTAAATCAAGTTACTCTAAAATTTGAAGTTTTTTTCCAATTACTGTAGTTTAAATATTTCTAAGCGTTCATATTACACAGTATATTTAACAAGTTTAGTTTGGTGAACATATCATCAATCATTTTTCGGGAAAATTTGTATTGCTTGAAGTGATGTATTAGCTAGCAATTACAGTGTCAATTTTTATAACAGAAATCATTTAGTAGTTTTTTTCTTCTTAGATGCATATTTTTTGCATGCTGATTTGTTTTAATTAGGCAACACCGGATTGGTTTTAGAATATCACATTGAAGAATTTAAAATAATATTTTTAATTAATATTCTTTTCCTTTAGCATACATAAACAAGTTGGAAATTGCACATGAAGAGTAGCAAATGAGGTGCGTTCGTACGATAACGAAATTTTAAAAATATTCAGATCTTGCTGATGTAGTAGAGCGTACTTCAGATACAGTATAGTAATCGAAATATTTGTGTTTCTGTAAATATGCAGGAAATAAATTTTATTATACCTCAGCAACTTATACCTTATTTAAAAAATGTGACATAGTTGAATATAATTAAAACACGCCCCAAACAATCTTTCCCCGTATAGCATTATGTAGTGGAATACTTTTGTGTGACCCTGTAATTTAATAATAAAAATTCTTTGCATCACAGATTGTACAGCATGCATGTTTTAGTATATACATTATAGATTCATGCCAATTCTATTATGTTCGAATGAATGTAACATCATTAAAATGCATTTGAAACTTTTTCCCATTGACCGTAATGTAATGGAATACTTTTGATTGTCCCTGTAAATGATCTATGCATCCGACTTTCATAACATTTGAAATGACTTGACAATATCACGTAATAATTATATGTTTTAAATTTCAAACGATTAAAATGCATTTGAAACTTTTTTTTCCATTGACCGTAATGTAACGGAATCCTTTTGATTGTCCCTGATCTATGCATCCGATTTTCATAACATTTGAAATGACTCGACAAAATTACTCAAAAATTATGTTTTAAATTTCAAGCGATTAAAATGCATTTGAAACATTTTTCGCCATTGACCGTAATGTAACGGAATCCTCTTGATTGTCCCTGTTATTGATCTATAAATTCGATTTTCATAAAATTTGAAATGACTCGACAAAATTATGTTATAATTATGTATTTTAAATTTCAAACGATTCGGTTGGGTAGTTTTTGCGTTCTTATATACGAACGGACAGACAGACGGACATATGGACGGACTGAGCGACAACAATAGGTGCTACGTATTTACAAAATTACGAACGCACCTAAAAACGGAAAAATTGGTCAATTGATTTGCGGTTTTCACCAAAACTATTTTTTATGTCAGTATTTTCATGAAAATAAATTACAAAGATAGATTTCAAAAAATATCGATAGAAGGCGCTTTAGACTTTGGAATAATGATCAACTATTTTTTGCCGTTATTTTTTTTTTTTGCATATCATTAAACGTTTTCAGAAGCTTTGACTTAAACTTAAATTTTAAGCTCAAAATCTGAATAGTTGGGAGTAGTGATGGGCGATTCTGGAAATTTTGAGAATCGATTAAAATCGACATTGTATAAAACAACATCGATCATAATACGAATCGATTTCTCAGTACTAGAATCGATACTAGAATCGATACTAGAATCGATATTTCGATATTCAGATTCACACAGAGAAGATCCAAATTACTAATTCCAAAACTTAGACAATCAGCAGGACCATAATTACAGCCTCCCACCCCCCATCCCCATTTAGGGAGGCGTAGAATTAAGCTATTGCAGATTTTAGAATCGGATAATAAGAATTTTAAATTTTAAAATGATTGTCACTTATAATTGTCACTTACAGAAAAACTTTGACAAATTTGAGAGAATAACTCAACTAATAACAACACTGAGTAACTTGGCATTAAACCGAGGATAAAGAGTGCCAAGAGCGTGTAACTAGGATGGGGAATACGGAGTATATTTTTTTTCCATTGCCAATCAAATGTTACACGAGATAGTTTGGAAGAACAAAAAATATGCCCCATACCCAGGGGGGGGGGCAGGTAAACCCCACTCTTGACGGAAGGGCGATCATAACCCAAATGTATCTTTTGTCGAAGTTTCAAAATGAGGATTTACAATAAAATAGAACGAGAATTGGACATTTTAAAAATTGCATGCATACTTTGAGCGACCCATTTAGTAAAGATTGGCGAGGAAGGGGGGAGAGCGGGGGATTAGAACTAACGAATTTGAAAAAAAAAACATAATAAACTAATAACCCAAATAATTGAGCTTCTAAACAAAAGTATAATGTTTAACTTAGTGTTGAATTCATGGGGTGGCCGCGGGGAACATGCACTCTTTGAAATTATAAAAAGTTACATGAGATGGTGCGGAAGAAACAAAAAAATATGCCCCCCCCCCACCCATGGGGCAAGGTAAATCCCAAACGGACAGAAGAACGACCCCGGCCCAAATGTATCTTTTGTTGAGATTTCAAAATATGGATTTATAACAAAATAGAACGAGGATTAGACTTTTTTTAAATCGCAGTCATAATTTGAACGATCCTGTAAGGTAAGATTGGTGAAAAAGGGGGGGGGGTTAGGACGGGCGAACGTGGAAAGAAAAAAATAGTGGCACTCTGAGAGTGCCGACAGAAGTGAAACCTTGAACATTTACGTGTGTATTTTTTGAATCGTTAGAATATGAATTGAATCGTCAGGAAATACTTTTAAATGAATTAAACAAGTTGGAAAATGCACGTGAAGCGTAGCAAATTAGGTGCGTTCGTACGATAACGAAGTTTTAAAAATATTACTTTTATATATCAATCTCATAATATTGTAAATAGCAATTTACAATTAAAACGCTCTTCAAACAATGTTCTCCCTATACCATTATGTAATGGAATACTTTTGTGTGGCCTTGTAAATCAATAACAAATGTTCTTTGCACCACAAATTATGTAAGATGTATATTATAATATGTACTTTATAGTTGCACATAAATTTTATTAAGTTCGCATGAATGTAACACGATTAAAATGCATTTGAAACATTTTTTTCCACTAACCGCAATGTAACGGCATACTTTTGATTGTCCCTGTAATTGATCTATGCATCCGATTTTCATAAAATTTGAAATAACTCGACAAAATTATGTAATAATTATATATTTTAAATTTCAAACGTATAGAATATATTTGAAACTTTTTCCCCTTTGACTATAATGTAATTGAATACTTTTGATTGCCCCTGTAATTTATCTATGCACACGATTATCAAAAAATTTGAAATAACTCGACAGAATTATGTAATAATTGCGTATTTTAAATTTCAAACGATTAAAATGCTCTTGAAACTTTTTTCCCCATTGACCGTAATGTAATGGAATACTCTTGATTGCCCCTGTAATTGATCTATGCATCCGAGTTTCATAAAATTTGAAATGACTCGACAAAATTATGTAATAATTATGTATTTTAAATTTCAAACGATTTGGTTGGGTAGTTTTTGCGTTGTTATATGCGGACAGACGGACGGACAGACGGACGGACTGAACGACCACTATAGGTGCTACGTATTATATAATTACGAACGCACCTAAAAAGCGCAACACATCCCAAATAAGAACTGTACTCTTTTAAAGCAATTAAGAGTTAAAATTTTATTAATTGTAAGTTTTCTAGCAAGGAGAAATTTTCTACAGAAACTTTTCCATGAATTATATAGATTTATTACATTAATTTGAATATGAGTGACATTTTTTTTTTTTTTTTTTTTTACATTTTGCTTGATTTAAATGTGAACTATATATGGGCGATTCTCAAAATAGGGGACGATTTCAAAAGTGAAATCTTAAAAAATATACTGTTCGCAAAATTTCTGAAAAAAATAGGTGTTGTTAATATAGTATTAGGTATACTTTACATGTAGTCAGCAGAGCTAAATACTTAAAAGTTAACTTAAAAAAAATAATTAGTATTTTTTGAGCCATGCTAATGACAAAACAAATTGCATGGAATAAATATATTAAGAAATTTTTATTTTCTTCCTGTTTAAATAATTTTTTCTATATTTATTAGCCTTCCTTTTCAGCAAATGGTTTCCATTTTTACATATATACATATAAGGAGAATAAAATCATTACCAAAGAGCAAACTTTGTTTACATCAGCAACATTCTGACACTAACAATGCAAGAAGCTGTCTTAGTGATTTTCTGACAGATTTAATGAATATTTTAGGGATAATAAATGTAATACCTAAATTTATATGTAAAATTAAACTTTATAAAGGATACAATATAAGCACTGGTTACATTTATGCACATAGGAGTCTTTAGCATGGACAGAAAGACCATGCTAATGACACTGATTTTTGTCCATGCTAATGACAAATTTAATTTAAATAAGATTATGAGCCATAATATAATCACAATGCAATAGTCCTTTCTGAGGCTTTTTAAAAAAGTTCTATGCAAATAAGTAAAATAAAAATTTTAACTATAAAATAAACATGAAAATTATTATCCATTCTAATGACATACAATTGATGTACTACCCTAATATTCAAATTATATTCTTAAAATACAATACATGCTTCTATTTTCAGGCTGGGATAAAATGGCTACTTGTTGCCATGGAGAAACTTTATATTTTCAAACTATTGTCATATGTGAAAATGAAATTTAGATTAATAACCAGCTGTAATAGTATGATCTTGTTTTGAAAATAGAATATGGAGGACAAACTTTAATTCTTTTTTTATGTACTATAATTTTACTTTTAAAAAGAAATTTATTGGATAAATCCTCTCCTTGATTAATTTAAAGAAAGAATAACATTTGTTTTATTTTATAAACATGATATTAACTCTTGAAAAATGCTAGTATACACAAGGCACAGCTGCTGTGGACATCCATGCTAATGACATGCTTTTGAACATTTATTCTGTTATTTTAATGTGTTTTTTACTTAAAAATGAGTAATTCTTGAGTGCAAATAATGAATAATATTAAGACAAACATATCTAAATATAAAAACATGACAGAAAACCTCTTAATTTTTTTTGTATGCCGAAAGACATAAATTGTCCCCTATTTTGAGAATCACCCATATATATTCAGTATTTGTACAGTCAATTTTCAATATTTTACTTGGGAAAACCAGAATCCTCATGAAGCACAATCATTGATAAGCTCTCTTTCCTGACTTTTATTATATAAATCTACACTGTTAAAGCTTTATAACAAACTGTGCAATCATTCTATCCCTTTTCATAGAAAACGATTAAGTAACGGTAATTTAATTTGTCTGTTGATTACAACATAAGTAATATAGTCTGAATATGCAGTTAAACAGAAACTGTTTTCTGTAAAAACGATCGAATGACTGGACAATTATGTGTAAATTTGTATCAGTGTAAGTGGTCAAAAACGTTTGTTTCTTTAGCACATTTTCAATTTTCTTTTCTTTCCTGCAAGAAAGAAAAAAAATCGTTTATTTTACATAGACGTTACATAAATATATGTTATAAATCTATGAATAATTTTTTATGCATAACTACTTATTGCTACGATTTTAACTAGTATTTTTTTCTAATAAACTTTTTTTTTTCTTTTTAATAATGCGAAGAAAACAGCTAGAAAATACTGATGGAGAAAATTCGTAGGAGTTGGGAGAAAAATGTAAATTATTAGTTTTACTACATCCTTTTTTAAAGTTTATTAAAATATTTCAAACTAAATACAAAATATTTCTTCTTATTTTTAAATTTAAATTCAGCTTATATTTATACTTTTGAAATTCAGAATAATAGTATAAAGCATTTCAATCTAGCATAGATGAAAAAATCTATTGTTCTATATATATAATCCAGAATAAAAAATTACGCAACAAATCTACACACGTTTCAAAGTTATCAAAAAAAAATTTCCAAAATCATTTTTCAGGAAGTATATTTAGAAATAATTAATTGTTAAATCTACCGTTTTCCCTGGAAAAATCAAGTTACTTTAAACTTTGATTTTTTTTCAATTACTGTAGCTTAAATATTTCTAAGCGTTCATGTTGCACGGTATATATAATAAGTTTAGTTTGGTGTACATATCATCAATCATTATTCAGGAACATTTTATTACTTGAAATGATGTATTAGCTAGTTATTACAGTGTCAAATTTCTTAACAGAAATCATTTAGTATATTTTTTTATTACATGGCAGATTTTTTCCATGTTGCTTTCATTAAGTTCTCTAACGCCGGATTTGTTTTAAAATATCACTTTACAGAATTTAAAACATTCTTTTTAATAAATATTCTTTTCTTCGAGCGTACATGAAAAAAAAAAAGTCCAGCTTCTAGAATATCTCAAACAAGTTTTAATTGCTTAATGTACAGAGTGAGCGCTATTCTGGCTGAGTCTTGCACTATTTATGGATATTTAGTGTACGAAAACTATTTTAATTAGACATAGCATTGTTTGTATGCATTGTAAATACTGTTATAAAGTTTTCAATAAAACTACGTAATTTTAACGTGCATCTCCATGATAGATCAGGGAATTTCAGCGCAGTATTCTAGTTCTCGCCGAGTTTTTGCTTCAGTAATTATTAGCAAGATGCAACAAATTCATTTTGAAGTTCTATATTTTGTGAGTTTCTAGACAAAAAATTTCCAGGCCGGTGGATTGGAAAGAACGGCCAAATATAAAGCCTTCCACGTTCTCCTGATATTGCTCCATATGATTCTTTTTATTTTGAGAGTATATCAAACACAAGGTCTTTACCATTAGTGTCTTGCCTTTAATGGTATTGTTAAACTGATTGTATGGTGAAAAATAAATACTGTAGACACTGTTTCAGAAGACATATTCTCGAAAATGTTAGGCATTTAATAAAATTACTAAAGGTAGAAGATAAAATATCATTGTAAACCTTTCAAGCTTTAACAAAGCCCTTTATAATACAAAAAAGTTCCAAATAAATGATGATAGTTTAGTTCCATTGAAACCGGGAGTACTATTGTGCACTGGCGGTTCGTGAATTACATTTGAAGAATTACACAATCACAGTATAAAACATTAAAAAAAAAATTGGGGGGAAGGACACAACATAAGTTAAAATACGTTTGCGCAATACTGAATTAGGAGTTGTTTTTCTCTGGATGAAATTTTGCTGTTCCGTGAAAGGCAATATAGATTTCGGGGGAATGCGGTCGGGGGGGGGGGGAGAGCAATGAAAATACCATTTCCCGGTTTTTGCCCCCCCCCCTTGGCATCCCCTGAATTCATAACTCAATTTTTTTCCCAAGTTTAAAAATTTGCTTATAAAATAAATAAAAAAGCATCTACAGACAGAAAATTGGCACCATTTTATTTTCTACAAAGGAACGCAAACATAATGTTGCTTATAATTTGCATTTGAATGTTAATTACAATTTTTCTATATTAAGTATAAGGAGCATCTTTAGTTCCAAAATATTCATTTTTCTAACTTCCATTTTAAATGTTTGTATCTTTATTTTACACATAATAAAAAACTAAGAATAATAGAAACGGTCAGATTAAGAATTACTAAAATAAATATTCAACTTAATATTTAAATCATAAGAATCAAAACGCGCAAGAAAGTTACCGCTAAAAATGCAGTGCTACTACATATTGGATTTTGTGCTAATGGAAAGTTCAAGCGAGACATCCGTCTGGCCTTTGTCTCTCCCTTTTCCGACCAAGAAAGCTTATTTCGAAGAACATTTCTCTGCTCGCATTTGCCATTCACTCAACTCGTTCAAAAAGATCCGGATAATAATGTTAAGTCTATGGGGGCGTTATTTTCAAATATCTCGATTAAATTTTAATATTTTTACATGATCTTTTTGCAGAGGGTAGCTGAGGACTATCTACAACCGGGATACTTTTTTTTTTTTTGATTTTGGCTATACATATTTATATTATGTTAGTTTCAATTTCAGAACCGGTTCTAACCGGTTTCAAATTTCGAATAATAAAGTGTTTTTTTTTTTTTTTTTTTTTTTTTTTTAAATCTCAAATCGAAATTGAAAATTTAAAAACAAGAGCGGTTTTAGATGGTCTTTAGCTATCCTATGTAAAAAAAATCACGTAAAAATATTAAAATTTGAGCGAGATATTTAAAAAGAACGCCCCCATAGACTTTACATTATTATCCGGGTCTTTTTCAGTCAGCAGTGTGGGCTCTTGAGAAAATACCGGGCACGCTCTGTGTTGAAACCTTTCTAATTTTCTTCAGTAAGCGTTTTTATGGATGTAGGATTATTAGATATTTTTTATTTAAAATGTATTTTATGATTGATTATATAATTAAATGAAATTTTTTATTTTTTAAAAGTATTTAAAATTAAATTAAACATTTCCAAAACTATTTCTTATATATGTCTGTATAATTAATATTAAAAAGTAGCATGCACAAGTTGCTCTAAAGTTGTATTTAATTATTTTTATTTGTGAATAAATCAGTTTTATAAAACACTTATTTTGAGTGAGTTAAAAATTATTTAAAAACAAAGTTATTATTTCTTTTATCAAAATTATTCTTATTTGAGTAAAGTGTTTCGTATGTTACTATAGTAGAGGCACGTAAGTCTTTTGTAATCATATTATATTGTTTTTTAACCTGGAAACGTGGTTTAAATATGCATTACATACATTTAAAGAAGTCATTTTTATACTAAGACCACGGAGAAAATACCCCAATTTCAGGGAAGTCATTTCGGGGATTTTTGAGACCGTGGGACCAAAATTAAAAAAGTTATGAATTAAAAACCCCTTGGGAATCGGAACGAAAAATGTCTCAATTCCCAAACGGAGCTCCGAAGCAGAACACTGCGCCACCTTGCGGTGAAGGAATCAATTTTTCCCCCTTGGCTAAAAGAAAAAACAGCCGAAAACCTCCATTTCTACCGGCGCTAATTGCGTTTTTTCCCTCATCAATTTTTTTGGCTTGCCGTAGAATATTTACCGTAGTTTTCGCTAAATTATTGAACTTAGAAATAAAACAGGACTATCGTAACTTTTTTTGCGCGTTTTTTTCTTAAACCATCATGCAGACAGATTTTAAAGTAGAAAAAAACTGATTACATATTCAGAATCTGCGTAAAAATCTGCTTCTGATGAACTAAAAAATACGAAAAAATGTCTTATGGGCGCGTTGTACCCACCGTGCAAAGCCAAATATTTTTAACGGGACTGTGGGCGCGAAGCGACCATAGCGCCGATCCACAATCTTTTTTTTTCAAGTGCACGTGGCCTACATTGCGAAATCACATATTTTTAACGGGACCATAGCTCTTTAATTTACTTTTTTTTGTGCTTGAGGATTCGAACACCAAGACTTGCTTATTAAATGAATTTTTTTGCTTATTATATACTGCTTAATACCGAAGCTCGTTTGGAAAAAGTGGCCCATCTAGCGGGCGTAGGTCGCTAGTATATGTAATAAAAACTTATTTCATGTATGTGCATTTCAAAAGGTTCCATGAAAAAACAATTTTTTTTAAATAATTTTTTAAAGAATACTTTACAAGAGTTAGGCTTAGCTTTGCAAAATGATTCGGCCCAGAAAGTGAAATAGAATTTTCCTGTTGCGTCCCCAAATGAGCACTTCTCAATGGACGCTTCGTCACGAATGGGTTAAAAAAGGGAGAGGGAGGAAGTGACTGAATGATATTCGCATTGTACAGTGACAAAAAATCATAATTTACTTTATAATTGTGTCATTTAATCTGTTAAATTATAACTTCAATTTCCTTTAAGGGTTCACATGCTCATATATGCCAATGTATGAATTGCCACTGCTGCTGTAACATGTGAACCTCGGTATGAATGTTGAATACGAATTTCATTTGTAAGTTAATTTTACGTTAGCCGTGGCAGCTGATAGTTGTTGGTATTGCTAGAGCTCAAAACGTTTACGATGTTCTTTGATTTTGCACTTTCTGTGAATGAAAATGTTTGGTTTTAATGTACTTTAATTGGTTTATAATTCTAAATATTTGATAAAAATATTTTCGTATATAAAAAATTTATATTGAGAAATATTATTTCCATACATTTATGCGTATTCAAAAATAAAAGCCAGGTGTTTACAAAGCAATAAAATCGAATCGAAAATGCTCAAATGGACTTTGAGCTTGGAACAGTTTTCATAAGTTTAAATTGAGAATTTTGTTTTATATCCCAAATTCCTATGGTTAAATTTGATTATAAATAGATAAAATTATAGATCTGACAAAATTATACTTAAAAAAATAAACTATAATTGACAAAATTAAAGTTATTTAAATTAAATTTATATAAATAAATTCAACAGGAATCTTTTCCCCCCTTAAAGTGTATTTGACATAAAAAGTATTTTTTGAAATTTCATTCCACCTCCAACCGATAAAAAATCGCCAAATAACGATTTTTTTATTTTATTATTATTATTATTACAGAAGTTCCGCCGAATTTTTTTTTAATAAACGTATATATCCTCATGAAAAAAAGAAAGAAAAAAAAAACTTTCTCTCCGTTTTTTAGATATTTCGGAATATGCCCGTATGGAGACCTTCCTTGTAAGTATATTATTTCTTGTGGAAATGATTGGTTATCTGAAATAGCATTTATCCGAACTTACCCGATCACTTAATTATCCGGATAATGGATGCGCTAGTGTATTTCAATTGCTCATAATCTTCCTATACATTTTAAAGAAAGCAGTTGAATGTAATGGCATTGCTCTTGTTGCTGCACTCACATCATTGCTGTCTATATTCACAGAAAACCTTCCTCAGTTACTTCACCTTTGCAATTTGTTCTTTGTCACTAAAGTTCTCCTCGTCTCCATTGCCTTCTGAAAAACATTGGTCGTTATGATTGTTTTTTTAATTTTATTTATTAATTATAATTGGTTATTTTTTTCACAATGCTCCTGCAATCTTAATATGTTATATTTTAGGAAAAACCATCCGTCATCCAAAATAACAGTTATCCGAACTTCCCAGTTGACTTATTAGTTCGGATAATGGATACTCCACTTCATTTCATATATTTTCTTGCTGTTAAACCTCTTATATGTTTTAATGAAAGAAGTCGAATATAATTGCATTCATCTTGTTGCTCCACTCACATCAAAGCTGTCCATATTTATTGAAAAGCTTCCTAAGTGGATAATCCTTTTCAAAATTGTTCTTCGTCACTAAATTTTTCCTCGTACAAAAGTAGCATATTGAAAATGGGTGTCATATAGTATTATAATCGAAAGAAGAAAAACAAAGTCCTTCCGGCAGTGCCGCGAGGAAGACGTAGCTTTCATACACTTATTTATTTATTTATTTTAAATTAAGTTATATTATTCAAACATACGAAGCTCATATTAGTGGAACCCGATTTTACAAGATTGAATTCTAGTTTTTGTCAATACTGAATGTTAATAGGAATTTTTAGAAATTAGTCATCTTTTATTCAACCTGGTTTTATTTTACGCGATTTAGAGAGTCGTCAAATTCCAATTTATCATGAAGTATATGTCATTTTAAAGCAACATGATGGATAAAACAAACCAATGAGCTTGGTCGAAATCTTATGTGCATGTGCACATGCATACTCAAGTTGAAGTCGATGAATATATTCGAATGCTGTCCCGGGCAAATTTGATTTTTAAAGAAAAATGTCACCCATATTAGAAATTCAAACTGCTATATATCTTAGGTGTTTTTTAAGGTAAAGACAAAGCAAAAAAATACTCCGGAATTCATTATTATGATAAATACTTTAGAAAGAACCTTATTTCGGTTTCTAATTTTTTGTATGTACATCATTATACATTTAAAAGATTTTTGACAAACTTAAATGGCCGCCATTTTGAAACAAGAGGGCGGATGAAGTTGGCAGGTGAACTCGATCAAGACATTGCTATGTACTATGTTCACACGGAGATATATCCATATCAGTTTATAAATATGCGTATTATCACGAGACAAACAAGACCGTTTCAAAATGTCAACCACACTGGAAATTGAAAGTGCTATAACTCAGCCATTATTCAAGATATAGATGAAACAAAAATGCTCTGGAATCTTTGTTTAAAGGTCAAACACACAAAAGAAAAATCTTTTTTAATTTCTGAATTTTTTGCACCCAATTTTAAAATTTAAATTAAAAAAAAATAATATTCCGCTATTTTGAAACAAAATGGCGGATGGAACTGGCAAACGATCTCGGTCCAGACAACGGTATGTACTATGTACGATCCAAGTTTCATCCAAATCGGTTTATAAATACGCGTGTTATCATGTGACGAAAATCAGGTCATTTCAAAATGTGAGCAACACTAGAAATTAAAAGTACTATAACTCAGCAACTTTTTAAGATACAGACAAAACAAAAAATGCTCTGAAATCTTTGTATCAAAATCTTTGCACAAAATAAAAATCATTATCAATTTCTCACTTTCTTGTGCCTAATTTTAAATTTTTAAATTTTTAAAAATTTTTAAATGGCCGCCATTTTGAACCAAGATGGCGGATGAAACTGGTTAACGAACTCGGTCCAGGCTTTATTATGTACTATTTACATACCAAGTTACATCCAAATCGATTCGTAAATACGAATGTTATCACGTGACAAAAATCAGATTCTTTTAAATGTCAGCCATAAGAAAAATTCAAAATACTATAACTCAAACATTTTTTAAGATACAGACAAAACAAAAAGTGTTCAGAAATTGTAGTTTTACGTTCTAACACATAAAGAAAAATATTTTTTAACTTTTATTTTTTCCCATTTAATTTTAAATTTTAAATTTTAAAAAAAAATTTAAATGGTTGCCATTTTGAAACAAAATGGCAGATGATGCTGGCCAACGAATTCGGTCGAGACATTTGTATGTACTATGTACATACCAAGTTTCATTCAAAAATCAGATATATATATATATATATATCAACATTTGAACGGAGGGTGGTTTGGGGGTCTGGGGGTCATGATCGGCGAAAATATACCAAAATTTTCTGGAAGTGCTTTAATTCTGACGGCTGCAATAGGTAGCTTTTTACTTTTTGTAATGAAAGCTACCTAAAAGGATATGTGCTTCAAGCAGAGGATACACGCTTAAGGCAGACTATATACCCTAGATCGTATTTACTATAGCTTTCTTGAAAAACAGATGTTATGATGTTATACTGTGTTTCTTAAAAAAAATCCAGGAGGTATAAAGTTTTTACCAGCGCATACCCTCCACTACATCTCTGGTGACATATGTCCCCCGGCCATCTAAATGCGTAACAAATATTTGCACCCATACCGCATGTTTAACCGGTCATTCGGTTGTCCGAAGCTTGTATAACTGATGCTCCATTTAACTGAATTTCCTTAATGTTTAACTTTTCATTTTTATTAACGTGCAACTGTAATTTTTTGTGGGATTTCTTGTTTCAAAAACGGTATCAAAAACTCTTGAATATACGGTATAATTATCTTTAAAGTTTCACGAATAAAATATAAGTAGAAAATAAAACAAATATTACATAATTTAAACTTTAGGTAGTCTCTTATGTTTGTTTTTCGCAAAACTGAAAATTCTTTTAAAACATTAATTTGTTCCGTTTCAGTTATTTGTTAAGTGGGACAGAATATATCTATTCTAAAGAAGCTGTATTTTGAATATTTTTTAACTCTCCTGGTGTCAGACCTTGAAGTTGATTGTTGTTCTTTTTTGACGGCTGAGTTGTTTTACTTGAGTAAAGGCGCCTCCAGGCGTAAGCGTTAATTCTTCAAACTTCCTACGTCAACAAAGAAGTTTATTCAGTGTAAAACTAGCATTTGTAAACAAAAGTTAAAGTGGCTTTGTTCTTTTTTGTGCACGGCAGAGATAATGATAAAAAAAAGATTGTTGGGAAACTCGTGTGAAAACGTGGGTTTGTATGATACAAAAAGATGCAAATATGTGTATAAATTCTTAATTTCAGTTAAGAAATGTAGATACGATAAGAAATATTTTGAAGTATGTATTTTATTAACAAAACATTTAAAAATTTATGTATTTAATCCTTCAAAAAGACTAAAGTAAAAAAAAAAAAATACTGTACGTATACTGTGTAAACAATTTGTAGTAAGCTGAGGAAACAATTTGGAAGCACAAAAAAAAAAAAAAAAGCAAATAATTTAACAAAGGATTTTAGAAGAAGTTTTTAAACTTCATTCGGATATAACTCATCATTCAAATACCGACCATTCTCTTTTTTAAATCCATGCTATAACTTTCCATGAAATAATGTAACGTTCAAATTCAGTTTTGGTCGTGTTTGGGCTATAATTAGACAATTTTGATTCAAACTCTTAAGATTAAGATCGTATGAAACTGAAATATGTAGTGGAGGGTATACGGGGGTATACGCCGTATACCTTCAGGATTAAAAAAAAACACCGTATACCCTCTTTTTCTCAAGAAAGCTATTGTATACACACTGTAGGGTATACCCTCTGAATTGAGCGTGTACCTTCTGCTTAGAGCATGTATCCTCTATTATTTTTACGGCTACACCCCTGCTAAAACTGTAATTTTTTTTTTAGTTTTTTTGTTTCAAAAACGACGTGATATACTCAAGAATGTACGGTATAATTATCTTTAAAATATCACGAATAAAATATTAGAAAAAAAAATATTTCTTATTTTAAATTCTTGAGTAGTCTCTTATATTTATTTTTTCTTAAAACTGAAATTTCTTTTAAAACTCAAGTTTGCTCCTTTTCAGGTATTTGTTAAATGGGGCAGAACACATTTATTCTAAAGAAGCTTAATTTTGGAATTTTTTTCACTCTCCTGGTGTCAGACCTTTAATTTGATTGCTGTTTCCCTGACGGTCGAGTTTTTTTACTTTAGTAAAGGCGCCTCCAGAGGTAAGCATTAATTCTTAAAACTTCCTCCGTCAACAGACATTTATTTAGTGTAAAACTAGTATTTGTAAACAAAAGTTAAAACTTAAAGTGGCTTTGTTCTTTTTTTGTGTGTGCATGGCAGTGATTAGCATATAAAAAGATTATTTGGAAACTTGTGAGAAAACGTGTGTATGTATAATACAAATATATATATATATATATATATATATATATATATATATGCGTGTGTATAAATTCTGAATTTGAATTTAAAAATGTAAATATGATAAGAATTTTATTTATTTATTTTTACATTTGCATTAAAGTATTGGGAGTAGACAGTTTATAATCAATTGATTAATTATATTTGCGTAACATATATCTAACTCCAAAATACAATAGTGGAATTTAATACGGTATAATTATTTTATAAGTTTCACAAACAAAACATATGTAAATATATATATATTTCATACCTTAAATTTTGAAGTCTCTTATGTTTACTTTTTCCTAAAACTAAAATTTCTTTTAAAACATAAATTTACTCCATTTCAGATATTTGTTAATCGGGGCAGAATATATTTATACTAAAGAAGATGTATTTTTGAATTTTTTTTCACTCTTCGGGTGTCACACTTTGAAGTTGTTTGCTGTTTCCCTGACGGTTGAGTTGTTTTACTTGAGTAAAGACGCCTCCAGGCGTAAGCGTTAATTCATAAAACTTCCTCTGTCAACAAAGGCAATTATACAGGGCAAAGCTAGTATTTGTAAACAAAAGTTAAAGGGACTTTGCTATTTTTTGTGCTCGGCAGAGATAAGCATAAGAAAGATTGTTTGGAAACTCGTGTGAAAATGTGGGTATATATAATACAAAAAGACACAAATATGAGTATAAATTCTGAATTTCAGTTAAGAGATATAGATACGTTAAGAAATATATTTAAGTATGTATTTTATTAAAGAAACATTTATAAAACGATGTATTTAAAAATTCATAGATAATAAAGAGGTTTTTGTTGTTGTTGTTGTTTAATTTGCATTAAAATACAGTAAGTAGTCACTTTGTAACTATTTTGAAACGGGCAACTGTATTATTTAATAAGAATTCTTGTTTCAAAAACGGTGTGATATACTCTGGAATATGCAGTATAATTATCTTTTAAGATTCAAAAATAAAATATAAGTAGAAAATAAAACAAACATTTCACATCTAAAACTCTTAAGTAGCTTCTTATGTTTCTTTTTCCTAAAACTGAAATTTCTTTTAAAATATAAATTTGTTCCGTTTCAGGTATTTGTTAAGTGGGGCAGAATACATTTATTCTAAAGAAGCTGTATTTTGGAATTTTTTTTCACTCTCCTGGTGTCAGACATTGAAGTTGATTGCTGTTTCTCTCACGATTGAGTTTTTTTACTTGAGTAAAGGCGCCTCCAGGCGTAAGCGTTAATTCTTAAAACTTCCTCCGTCAACAAAGACATTTATTTAGTGTAAAGCTAGTATTTGTAAAACAAAGTTAAAGTGGCTTTGTTCTGTTTTGTGCATGACAGAGTTCAGCATAAAAAAAGGATTATTTGGAAACTCGTATGAAAATATGGGTATGCATTGTACAAAAAGACACAAATATTTATATTATAAAGGCGAAACGTATCTGTGCGTAAAAAAAAAGATTGTTTGGGAACTTGTGTGAAAATGTAGGTATATGTAATACACAATTTCAAAAATTTCAGTATAAATTCTGAATTTCATTTAACAGATATAGATACCATAAGAAATATTTTTAAGTATGTATTTTATTAAAGAAACATTTATAAAATCATGTATTTAATAATTCATAGAAAATAAAGCGGTTTTTGTTGTGGTTGTTGTTTAATTTGCATTAAAATACTGTAAGTAGCCACTTTATAACTATTCTATAACGGACAACTGTAATATTTCGTCAGATTTCTTGTTTCAAAAATGGTGTCATATACTCTGGAATATGCAGTATAATTATCTTTTAAGATTTAAAAATAAAATATAAGTAGAAAATAAAACAAACATTTCACATCTAAAACTCTTAAGTAGCCTCTTATGTTTCTTTTTCGTAAAACTGAAATTTCCTTTATAACATAAATTTGTTCCATTTCAGGTATTTGTTAAGTGGGGCAGAATACATTTATTCTAAAGAAGCTGTATTTTGGAAATTTTTTCACTCTCCTGGTGTCACACCTTGAAGTTGATTGCTGTTTTCCTGACGGTTGAGTTGTTTTACTTGAGTAAAGGCGTCTTCAGGCGTAAGCGTTAATTCTTAAAGATTCCTCCTCCAACAAAGACATTTATTTAGTGTAAAGCTAGTGTTTGTAAACAAAAGTTAATGTGGTTTTGTTCTTTTTTGTGCATGTCAGAGAAAAGCATAAAAAAGATTGTTTGGGAACTCTTGTGAAAATATGGGTATGCATTATACAAAAAGACACAAATATGTATATAAATTCTGAATTTGAGTTAAGAAATATAGATACAATAATAAATATTTTGATGTATGTTTTATATTAATGAACTATTTATAAATTTATGAATTATAATCGTTCGTACAGAATAATAATAAAAAAAAATTACGTATAGAGTGTAGTCCGTTTAAGAACTTGATGAATTACACTGAGAAAAAAATATGGTTCTGGCATATAGAATCTAAGTAATGGCTCTAGAAAAAATAGTTCCATGTCATCCTTATAAATTTTAGTTCCATTTCTTAGAGAGTTCCAGAGTCTCTTGCTAGAATTCAAGTACGTTTTCCGATATTTTTGTTGTCAAATTTATCTAAAAATCTCTTCAAATAGATGCGAACTCAAGAGATTTGATTTAGTAACTATAATTATAGCTTAAGAAATCATTCCTAAAATCAAGCAATAATTTCTCGCTACTGAAACGGTTCAATGTCGTTTCGTTTCCTAGAAAAGAAGAGATTAGAAATGTCAAGTCATTTCGCCTATTCAGCTTAGTTGTTTACCCTACTCGCATAGTTTGGACATATATATTTCTAGTATAGGTATTTAGAAAGTGACTAACTATTCGTTCTAGTTGAACGCGGCATATTTTTTTTTCTCAGTGTACTTGATGAATTATGTTTGCAAGTGCTAAAAGAAAACAGTGCAAATCTATACTAATAAAAGAACAAAACGCTCTGTCTGTGTGTGTGTCTGTGTGTGTGTCTGCGATGGCTAGCAAAATCTACAGCACGTACAAAGCTCAAAATTTTTTTGAGAGTAGCCCAATATCTCTCCTGATGCACCTGAGCTTCAGAATTTCAAAATTCCAATTATTAACTGAGTAATTAATTAAAATCAAGAGGTCACTCTCATAAAAAATCATCTTTTTCCCAATTTTTTTCTCTTTCATTTGTTTACGGTTGGTTGGTTGTGTAAAAATTTTCGCAGAAGTAATAAAAAAGCTGAGACAGAATTAAAGAAACCCATGGAGGAATAAGATAAGTGGAGGTGAAGTAAGCTCAAAAAAGGTTTGCGATATGAAACCATTTATCGCTCAAATTTAATGTGGCAAACAAAAGGACGTGGAAGAGATTTTGTATTATAAGACGAATTGAAAGAAATGAATTACAGTTGAAGCATATTTCAAGAGGAAATAGCAAATTTTTAAAATGGTCTTCGTTCTATTATTATTTATTAGAATAAATATTCGCTTTTAAAATGAAGGAAATTGGAAAATTAGCAATAATTAAATATCAAATTAAAATTAAATAAGATATTGAAAACATTTAATACGAATTAAAAATTGTATAACTAAAAGTTTCCTTCATTAATGTAATTTTCAATACCTTATAACGTAGATGAAAAATGTTTATGATTTAATAATTGCATGTAAATAAATATTTAAAATATAATGATGAAAACATTCTTTTAAAATCATGTATGAAAACTTAAGTAATAAATATTAATCTAAAATATAAATTTCTGACTGCAGACGATTTTAATGTACTAACAAAATAATGTTATATTTTCAAGCAAAACGTTAAAATAATTTTCTATATTGATATTTAAAACACATATGATAAAATAATTAATAAATTTTTACCGGTGAAGCGATAAATTAGATCTTTTTTTAAAAACGAGAGAAAAAAAATACAGGTTTAAACCTGTTTCAATTGATAGCGAAATTTTAAAATGGAGGGCCAAAATCACAGTCCGGTGAAATCCAAACACCTCATTGGTCATTGAGCCGCGTCCTTTTCAGGGAAAAATCTCTTAGCAGTTGGGTAAATGTTGTCATACTCCTTTTTCCGAGAAAAAATCGTAGCGGCAGTTTTGAAGTAAATCTTATATCTTTTCATTTATAATCTAAATTTTTCACTCTCATTTTATAAAATGGCATCAAAATATCTTAATTGAGTTAATTTCGATGGTTTATCTTAAATAAGAACAGACGGTAACAATCGCTTAAAAAATACTTTCCCCCTCACCTTTTTCAAATGGAGAAACAAGTTCGTGATTTTCACCCTTACCACTCGACCAATGGGGTGGCTGGATTTCACTTGACTGTGATTTTGGCCCTTCATTTTAAAATTTCGCCAATTGATAGGCGTGTCAAAGCACGTGCTTTTGTTGGTACTTAATTGGACTTAATGTAGGGTTACATCTTAAGCATCATCTCCAGAGATAATACCTCCACTCTATTAATTTCTTTTTACTCTATGAAAGAAACCAATTTGAGATTTTGACATTTCAAAAGTGACTGTTTTTTTCCCAAAGACCTTTAAAATTCATAGACTGGCAAAATGTCAGTTTAACTTAGGATTTTTGAACATAGCTATTACGTCAGATCGTTGGTACTTCGTACATTAGAATGTATTTGTGGTTGGCTATGTTGCAGTTAATATATGTATATGTATATATGAGGCTTTTTTAGCAGTTTTTTTAAATCATTGATTAAATTTGAATGCATTTATTTAAGTTAAAATTTTATTAAGACTTTAATTTGTTTTTAAAACAAAAATGAAATGGCTCTTTGACGTACAATTTTTCGAATAGGCAGACGATTCATACACAGTAATAAATTATCAAATAGCAAAATAAATTATATATAAAAAATAGTCACTAAAAGAATAGTAGCAAAACATAATGTTTAGGCGTATTAACACATAACCCGATCCCAACCAGAAAAAAACAGACTATACTCCGATCCAAGCAAGACAAAAATTTCATGAGCATAAACGCGACCCGAACCTAAAAATTCCATTTGAAAAAAAAACTATGGATTTGATATTTGACCCGAATCAAATCTGAATCCCACAAAAATATTCAAATGAAGCATACCCCAATTCGATCAAAGAAAAATAATGTTCGTGTATATGCAACCCGACCCGAACCTAAAATTTTTCTCTGAAAAAACCCAAAAAATGACCAGAACGAAACCTGAAATCGATAAAAATATTCCAAAGAACTATAACCTGATAAGAGCAAGACAAAAAAACTTCCATGAACATAAACCTGACTCGAACCTAAAAAATTCCATTTGAAAAAAAAGCCTGAAGTTTTATGCAAACTACATCTGAATCCGATCAAAACATTCGAAAGAACCATAACCGGATTCGAATAAGAGAAAATAATTTTCGTGGACATGAAACCGATCGGAACCTAAAATTCCATTTGAAAAAAATACCTGAAATTTGAATCGATAAAAATATTCCACAGAACCATACCCGGACCTGAACAAGACAAAAAAATTTCCATGAACATGAACCCAATCCGAACCTAAAAAATGAACTAAATCTGAATCTGACAAAAATATTCCAGAGAAGCATATCCTTATTCGAACAATGCAGAATAATTTCCGTTGATGCGCAACCCAACCTGAACCTAAAAATTCCATTAAAAAGCCGAAATCTGAATTGAACGACATCTGAACCCGAAAAAATTATTCCAAAGAACCAAAACCCGATCCGAGCAAGACAAAATAATTTCCCTGGACATGAATCCAACCAGAACCTTAAAAATCAATTTAAAAAAAAAATACCTGAAATCTGAATCGAACCAAATCTGAATCCGACGAAAATAGTCCAAATAACTATAACCAGATACGAACAAGACAATATAATTTCCATGGACATAATCCCCATTCCAAACCAAAAAATTTGTAAAAAAAAAAAAAAAAAAATCCCGAAATTTGAACCAAACTTAATCTGAACCTAACAAAAATATTTCAGTGAAGTATAACCTCATTGGAACTAGGTAAAATAATTTCCATATAAGTACAACCCGACCCGAACTTAAAAATCCCATTTGAAGGGGAAAAAAACCCCCACGAAATCTGAATTGAACCGAATCTAAACTGAACACAAATATTCCACACAATCATAACCGTATCCGAAGAAGACAAAATAATTTCCATGAACATGAATCCAATCCGAACCTAAAATTCGGATGTTCTACAAAACATAATGCGCTCCGTAGCGGTGGAAAGTGAAACTAAGTACTTAGCGCGAGATGGTTAAAATATTTTGTTTATAGTTAATGTTAAATTAGAACTAGGTTACGGTTAGATAACAGTTAGGATGCAATTACGTTCCGGTGACCCTTTTGTTATTTTATTTTCCGGTTAGGTTACAGTTAGGTCATGGTTAAGTTACAGTTAGGTTAAGGTTAATTTGCGGTTAGGTTGTGGTTAGATTATGGGTAGGTTATGATTAGGTGACGGCCAAGTTACATTTATGGTATATTTAACTTGCAGTTAGGTTACTGTTAAGATACAGCTAAGTTACAGACAAGTTATGATTCCGATACAATTAGGTTACGGTTAGGATTTTGTTCATAGAATGAACATTACGCATGTTTGATAAAAAATATACACCTATTTTTGTAAAATGGCTCTGAATTTATAATATTATATACTAACCTTTTAGCGAATCATCGAGAATCGATTTCATTCACGGTATAGTCAGATTTAAGAGTGATATATAATTAGTTTGAAATTCAAAATATTTCACTTGGGATATCTATGTGAAAAAAGTATTTAGTTAAGTCACTTAACAGTAATTTCAAGGATAAATATCAACACGAAATCGTTGGACATCACATATTCCCTCCTGCGTTTCCCATTGCAGTCATTTTAGGTATTTTTGCAGCTAAATATTAGTTTTTTAAAAAACCAATTTTTGACACAGTCAGGGGGCACGTATTTAATATAATGTACACTGTAAAAAATTTGACCCTTTTGCTGTATCATCACTCCCCCGCTTTTATAGAATATATCTCTTTTGACCTATGACAATGCTCCAAAATAGGCTGAAGTAATCATTTTCTATAAAAGCGGTGGAGTGACGGTGCAGCAAAAGGGTCAAATTCTTAACAGTGTATTAACACATATTTTGAGTTGAAGATAAAATCATAAAAATTTCAAGTTCGTTTAACATTATTATAACGGACCCGGGCAACGCCGGGCGGGTCAGCTAGTAATTGAATAAAGGATTTTGAAAGAAATTTTTAAACTTATTTCATATGTATATATAACACATCATTCAAATACCAAACATTATTTTTTTCAAAATTCGCGCTATAACTTTATATAAAATAGTACTTTTTATGACGTTCCAGGTGTAATATAATGGTCAAATTCTATTTTGATAGTGTATAGGTTATATTTAGACAATTTTAATTCAAACATTAAGATTATGATCGTCTAAAACCAATTTTTTGTGAGATTTCTTATTTCAAAAATGGTGTGATATACTCTGGAAAATACAGAATAATTATCTTTTAAGTTTCACAAACAAAATATAAGCAGAAAATAAAATAAATATTACATACATTAAACTGTTAAGTAGTCTCTTGTGTTTCTTTTTCATAAAACTGAAATTTCTTTTAAAACAAGAATTTGTTCCGTTTCAGATATTTCTTAAGTAGGGCAGAATACATTTATTCTAAAGAAGCTGTATTTTGGATATTTTTTTTCTTTAGCTCTCCTGGTGTCAGACCTTGAAGTTGATTGCTGTTTCCCTGACGGTTGATTTGTTTTGCTTGAGTAAAGGCGCCTCCAGGCGTAAGCGTTAATTCTTAAAACTTCCGTCAACAAAGACATTTATTCAGTGCAAAGCTAGCATTTGTAAACAAAAGTTAAAGAGGCTATGTTGTTTTTTGTGCTCGGCAGAGATAAGCATGAAAAAGATTGTTTGGAAACTCGTGAGAAAAAGTGAGTCTATATAATATAAAAAGTCAGAAATATGAGTATAAATTATGAATTTAAGTTAAGAAATGTAGATACCATAAGAAATATTTTTAAGTATGTGTTTTATTAAAGAAAAATTTATAAAATGATGTATTTAATAATTCCTAGAAAATAAATATTTTTTTTGTTTGTCTGTTTAATTTGCATTAAAATACTGTAAGTAGTCACTTTATAACTTTTTTATAACGGGCATCTGTAATACTTCGTGAGATTTCTTGTTTCAAAAATGGTGCAATATACTCTAGGTATGCAGTATAATTATCTTTTAAGATTCATAAATAAAATATAAGTAGAAAATAAAACAAATATTTTACATCTAAAACTTTTGAGTAGCCTCTTATGTTTCTTTTTCGTAAAACTGAAAATTCTTTTGAAATATAAATTTGTTCTATTTCAGGTGTTTGTTAAGTGGGCCAAAATACATTTATTCTAAAGAAGCTGTATTTTAGGAAATTTTTTTCACTCTCCTGGTGTCAGACCTTGAAGTTGATTGTTGTTTCCCTGACGGTTGAGTTGTTTTACTTGAGTAAAGACGCCTTCAGACGTAAACGTTAATTCTTAATATTTCCTCCTACAACAAAGACATTTATTTAGAGTAAAGCTAGCATTTGTAAACAAAGGTTAAAGTGGCGTTGTTTTTTTTTTTTTTTTTTTTTTTTTTGTGCTCGGCAGAGATGACCATAAAAAAGATTGTTTGGAAACTCATGTGAAAACATGGGTAAGCATTGTACAAAAATACACAAATATGTTTGTAAATTCCGAATTTGAGAGAAGAAATGTAGATACGATAAGAAATATTTTGAAGTATTATTTTATTAACGAAATCTTTATACATTGAGGCATGTAATCTTTCATAGAGACTAAACTTTTTTTTTTAACAATTTGGAAAATAGTTGTTTTTACCAGTAGAGAACTGGGAAATCTGAAGTATATCTGAACATTTTTATTAGTTGAATTCCGCAACTTTTTTTTCGTTAAACAGTTCTCTAAACAGTTAATGTTGTATACCTAAAAACTACTTTTTTTTCACAGTATTTTGATTATGCTCATTAACTGCCTTATAATCAAGGGTATGTTATAATCTCTGAATTGATATATAGGAAAATTTCAACACAATCATGTCATTACTCGAGTTTCTAAAAAAATGGAGTTAGTCGGATTGACTTCTGAATGCGTCATCTATGACTCTGTTATTACGTAAATCACTTTTTTGATCACATCTTTTTTTGTTGCAATCTCTTAACAACGAAAAAAAAAAAAATGCAGTTAAAATGCGTGTTATTTTGAAAAAAATATATAAATGAATGATTTCTGAATTGATATAAAGTATACTTAATTCGAAGTATTTATAATTATGTTACAAATAAATGAAGGTATATAATTCATTAGATAGCCGATTATTTCGAGTTTCTTGTGAGGCTAACGAGAAAGACAGGCTACCGCAGTATCTTTTTTTAGAGACCGCCAAGTCAAGTGATGCTCGAATACACCAATACGGGTGCACGAATAGAGTCCTACGTCATTCTAGCGGTAAAAAAAAAAAAAAAAAAAAAAAAGATACTTGGGATGCACCGCGGTAGCCTGCCTTTTTTCGTAACCCTCGGTTTCTTGATAGTGATGTCATACTCAGATAGTTGTTTAAGACTTATAAATGTTCAGTTTTCAAGCGGATATGAATGACGTCATTCTATGTAAAATAAAATCATGTCTTATTAACCTTAAAACTGAAACATGTTTTGCATCATCTATAGTTTTTTTTTTTTATTATTATTATTCTTTTTTATTGATAACGAATACTTTAACTTTTTAATTTTTCTTTTTTAACCCCTTAACGCGCAGTGTTGCCGGATCGGCAGCACCTAAAGATCCTTCTGTTTAGAGACACAAAAACTCCGTGAATATTTCAAAAACTACTCAAATGGCTACTTTAAATCTTTCTTATGAGTTCTAGATGGCAGCACTACAGAGATGAAACTTTACTGTTTTTAAATAATAGGTAAAATGTTTTACTGTAACGCGCGCTTCACAACAATGCTCTTCTCACTGCGCTTATCAATATTTTACTTATAGGAGGTTACCACTTCGGCAACAGCTGTATAATTAAAATGGTTAGTGCAATCTTTACAAAACAATACCTGTGTACTCCTCTAGGCCTAAATAGATTGCCTAATTTCTTTTTTCTTTAAATTCCAACTTTAAAGAGTTGTGCGCCGGAAAGGGTTAATATAGAATTTATTTATTAATCTAAAATTTATTTATGATCAGTCTTTGAAAGTATCGTTTTTCAAACAGTCTTTGTAATTTATTAAATTACATTTGTTTTAAAAAAATATTTATATTTACGTTACATAAATCTAGCTCCGAAATACAATAGTAATAATTTATTTCAACAAAAGATTTTAAAAGAAATTTTTAAACTACATTCAACTGTATATCTAATTCATCATTCAAATATGAAGCATTATTATTTTTTTTTAAACCATGCATTGAATTATAATTTTCCATGAAATAAAAACTTTACATGAAAGTAAGCAGTAATATAAGGCCAATTTTTAATTTGGTAATTTTTTTTTTTATGTTTAGACAATTTTAATTAAAACTCATACGATTATGATAGCCTGCAGTTTTGTAAATAAATAATCGAACTTGTAAATTTAATCCGACATGATGTTAAAGGATCGCTTCTTGAAACTCTCCGATGTCGAAATCCCATTTTAACTACTGCGAAAACAGAAAAGAATGATTAATCATTATATTAATATAATTATCACAATATGATTTCCATAACTAAAAACATCGGCGTCATATACAGTGAAAGCTCCAAATAATGGACACCTCTATTTAAGGGACAAAAGTTCCAGTCCCTTATTTGGAAGTTTCGCTGTAATAAAAACTCCGAATAAGGGACACCTCTATTTAAGCGACAAAATTTCCGGTCCCATAGGTGTCCCTTATTCGGAGGTTTCACTGTATTAACGATGTGTGGTTTTTCTTTTCTTTTCTTTTCTTTTCTTTTCTTTTCCTTCCTTTTCTTTTTCTTTTCTTTTTCTTTTCTTTCTTTCTTTCTTTTTTCTTTTTTAATTGTCTCCGTAAATTTAAAGTATTTTGATGAAGGTAGCAAAATGTAAACAAGTTGAAAATTTAAAAAAATGTTGGCTTTTTTATGTGTTTATAAGTTAAGTTAAGGAGACAATTTTTAAAAACATAACTCGTTCTTATCTGACATCTATTTTATGATGGTCAAAAACTGTAATTTAATAATTATATTAGGTAACTAGTAATCAAGCTTTTAAATGTTACCTTCGATTAATATGCGATTTCGCCAACGGAAAGTTTCAGTTAAACGGCATCTTATCGTCTTATCCCTTTCGACCCTGATTTTTTTTTCTAATTTTACGAAAAATTTCCTTTTACGCTAACAAAATTAAAAGCTGCTATCGAAATCACAAAAGATACAGTTTACTAAAATTAAATGAATATATTCTTTACAGAAACCTAACGAATGTATTTAACGCCCTTTGGTAGCGTTAAATATACCGCTATGATAAATTATTAGAAAAAGTTGGTAAGTGTGATTGCAAATCGCACAGAGGGTTTCGTTTAATATCTCTTTCAAAACAGCTTATCCTTTAATTATGAATTTAATGAATTTAATTTTTACATAGATGGTAATAGTAATAAATTTAGTTTTAATATTATTATGAATGAAAGTTATTTATTTTAATGAAGTTAAAAATATTCAAATCAAATTATTTTAATAAAGTCCAAAAAACCATTTTTTTAAATCCGAAATTAAGAAAAATTAGCGGAGAAATTTTAAATTTCTATAAACGAAAAAAAAAAAAAAAAAAAAAAAAAAAAAAAAATTAAACTAACTTTAAAAGACTGAATCATTACTAAATCTCAAAAGTTTCTAAAATAGAAAGAAAATTGAATTCTAAAATATATTATGAGTATCAGATGAACGAAACATTTAAATTGATAAAAAATACAAAATTTACTTTAATTAAATCCATCCATCCATTCCATTTAATCCATGCTTATACACACAACATTATAATCAATTTTTTCTTTCGGAATTTAAATCGAAATAATGAACGGATGGCACTAAAAAAATTAATTTAATTAAATTAATAAACTTTTTCAAAATTTTATGACTTGTTGTGTAACATGAGGTATGCAGCTGTAAGTACACAAAATTTGAATTTCAGACTTATACAATTTATGTGTACGGGCTCTGTTACGGATCAGAAAGAGGAGAGAAACGAATAGGGTTTCTACAGATGAATGAAACCCTGACAAAGGGGTACACCCATGCTTCACGATTTACTGTAACCGTTTATGTAATAGATAACTATATATTAGATTTTTTGTTTATTTACTCTCTTAAAACGAAAAAGCTAAAATAACTCAACTTGAGCTGAAATCCACTCATCTGCCTACTTGAAAGGAACCTTCTCACCAAGAGTTGAAACAACTCGAGTGAATGAGTTGTTTTTAATCAACTCATGATTGAGCGATCTCTATTTTACTCATACTTGAGTGAAATCAAATCAATAAAGGTTAATTTAAGTAGTACTTGAGTGATTTGTAATTAAGTCATACTTGAGTGAAATCAAATCAAGAAAAGCTAATTTCAGTAGTACTTGAGTGATTTGTAATTAAGTCATACTTGAGTAAAATGAAGTCCTTTAAGACTAAATGGAGTAGCAATTGAGTTACCTGCAGCCAACTCGAATTCGAGTGAAATGAAATAATTTAAGGCTAAATTCAGTAGCACTTGAGTGATTTATATCAATTCAAACTGGGTTGTAATGTAGTCATTTCCGATTTATTCTAGTAATTCTTCAGCGATTCATAACCACTTCATACATAGCTGAAATCAACTCATTTAAGAATTAATCCAACAACCCTTGAGTTATTTCGAATAAATTCAATTTTAAGAAAAGCAAATTCACTCAAAATTTCAAAACCGTCAAGTGATTTCTAATCAACTGACTAATTAAAATTACATCATTTAAAATGAAATTCAGTAATCTTTGATTGAATTTTATCAATGAAATTCAATATAACATAGAATTCTTACTACATTGTCAAGTGTCACAGTTCAATTCTTATAACTGTTAAATTATCTCAGGTTTAAATTTCTTTTTATTGACATTAGAATATATATGAATTTAAAAAAAAATGTGACAGGTTCTCTGATCTTACTTCCATGTCTTTATCTGTAATGTATCATGAAAACAAATTCTTTTTTTTTTAACTTATTGAGGGAAATTGCTTCCTATGTCAATTAAATAGCTAAAAAGAAGACTGGATCATTATACAAAATTTCATAGAACTTGAATGAATTTTTCATTATTATTTTTCTGAAATCAGAAATTGTTTGCATCAGTATTTTTTTTGTTCAAAATCAAAAGTACATATATTTATTAAATTAAAAATAATACTGATGATCTCAAAATTACAAATTCGAAAAGAATATTCAGCAACCAATAAGCCCCTAATTATCTGAAGGCAGCTTATAACCACAGTTTGTTACTTTCTCGATGGAAAAAACTTATCAATGCAAATTGCCTAAATTTGCATAACTGTACAATAGTAATTAAATCACAATGTACAAAATACTTCCTTCAGGAAGAACGATCAGTCAGCTTCTGATACTGTGATGCTATGGGATTTTTCCTTTCTTTTCTTTGACGTTTTCAAGTTTGCATTTTCCAATGATACTCTTAGCTTCCGATTGGTTTATGCAATCATAATTTTTTCGATTAGCTTTCTTACTTAATAGTAAATAATTATTTTTCGATTCAAAATTTGTGATTTACAAGTAAATAAGAACTACAATTATATAAACCAATCTTAGGCATCCTACAAAAAAATATCGAAAAAATATCTATAACAAACTTGAAAACAGCAAATGACCCAATGTCAGAACACCAGTCACTAAAAAAGATCCAGAAGGGGATAATGTTAATCCTATGCAGGAATTTTCAAATATTTTGTTCAAATTTCACTTTTTTGTGTGTGTGTGTGTGTGGGAGGCGGGGATAAGATAGTTGAAGATTATTTGTATGTGGACTAGTTTTTACTTTTGCGATTTTTGTTAGTTTATATATATTAATATAGATTTCTGAAAAGAAAGTATTTTTAAAAATATAATACCTAAATTAAAAAAGCAAAAAGTAGTCAGTACACAGATTATCCTCAACTTAAAAAAAAAAAAAAAAAAAAAAAAAAAAGGATAAATAACCGAGAAATGAGTTTATTGACTCAAACAATGCATAACTTAATTCATCATATCATTTAAAACATTTATTTAAACTTGAACTTATGCTCAACAATAACTGTTTAGAAGGAACAATGTGCTGAATAGATAAACACCAACCCATTAGGTACCGAATTCTAATTATTTCTTGTTAATTTTTTATTTTATTCAATGTTTCTCAAATGGACTAACTTTTAAAGAAATATAAAACTTTAAAATGGGATAAGATTGCAGCTTTTTAAGTCAACAGCAAGAGCCAAATGTGCAATTTAGAATGTTGTCAGAAAAAAAGTATACACATACACATTATTTACAAAGAATTTTATTTATCAAAAAAACATTTTATTTAAGAAAAAGAAAATAAACTTAACATTAATTGATAACAATTCTTTTCAACAACAGATGAACAAGTTTCAAAGAACTCTAACCGGATCTTTATAACTATCCAGAAAAGAAAAGGGAAAAAAAAAGTTTTTTTGCATTAAACATTGAAGTCTAATGACCCTTATGTAATTTGTCCAACATTTTCTTGTCTAAGGCAAAAGTTCTCCATTGAAGATCTTTGAAAGATTAAATAGGGTTGTTCAATTTGACGCTTCACAGTGGAATTGTGCTTTTCCATGAGATCACTATTTTTCTGTATTAAAAGAAAATATTGAAATTAAGTAAATTGCAATAATTGTAATGTTAAGAAGTGATTATGAAATATTAAAACATTTTGCAGTTTTCAGATTTAAAGTGTTTTACAAGTTTCCCATGCATAGTCTGAACAAAAAATAAACCAAATACATTGTAGTAAAACAAATTTAATAGAACAAATAAGTACACTAAAAATTTTAGCTTTGTAAAAATTACACCACTGACAATTCAACCAAACTGTGAATAAAATGGAAAATGAAACCTGTGTGATCACACTTATTTGCTTGTTTCTGTTCCTTTTGATAAAATCTTAAAATAATTTGTAAATACCCTACCCACTCGGGTTACATCGTTTAGTACATGTGTATAACTATTTTTTACAAAATTTAACAATCAAATTAGGAAATACCGTAATTTCGGGTGTATAAGCCGCGGCTCAAACAATTCTTTTTGGACCCAGAAATCTTATTTAGTAATTGAAGACAAATATTTACGGCGATCTAACTAGTTATATTTGTTTCTTAAAAAATTCTGGGTCGAAAAAGAATTGTTTGATCTGCGGCTTATACACCCGAAATTACGGTATGTTCTAAAAGTAACGTGTTTGAATAGTTTTCATTATTTTTTATTTCTCTGTAACAATGAAAGTAATGCGACTGCCACTGTTTTGAAGAAATTTCATAAGTTTTAAAATTAAAAATAAATTATAAAAAATATATATAAAATGGCTAAAATGGACACATCTACATATGAAAAGTTTTCATTAAAAAATATAATTATCAAAATCGGTCAAGTAAAAATATCAAGGCTGATGGCTAAGCCTGGTCTTTTAAATGTATATGTTTACTCATATAAAAATATAGTACCAAGTAGACCGAGCCTTTTGTTAAAGTCTTATTTAATGTAGTTCGGCTTTTGTATGTAAAGATATATTGATATTCTAATATACCATAACTGTAAAATTTATATACAAAGGGGTTTCCGGTGACAATACAAAATTTTACAAATTCCAGAACTTAATAATTAATACATTACTTTTCAGACATTTTTGAATTAGCTCACCACAGGTGATAAATCGTCAAACATTCTCTGTAACTCGTATAAGATAAAAACAAAACAATGGCCAACAAATGCTCACCAAAATATGCCAAAGCACATTGAAATTGTAACAATGAAACATTTTAAAAACTTAAATGTAAGAAATAAAATATTATAAATGAAAAATGTGAACAGTACTATTAAAATATAATATAATGAATAATTTGTGACTGTATGCATATATAGAGATAGCAATTTCAATATCCCTAAAAGCTTAAAAAAGTTTCATTTTTTATTTCCTGCTTAACTTCTTTAAAAAACGAAAATTATATATTTTTTAGATAAATTAGTTTTCTAGAGCTTTCTATCAAGCTTTAAAATAAGAAAAAGAGGAACAGCACTGGGAAGATTTGAAGAAAAATAACATTAAGTAAAAAATTTAGATGGTATTTTCAAGATGACCATTGAATGCAGAAGTGTGTTCAGAAAAACTATTACTTTTTAGCCTCCGATGCTATACTTTTTTTCAACCAACAAATACATTGTTGTCATTAAAAAGTAAATTACAACTAATCATAAGCCAACCGCAAAACAAAGTAGGTGTATCATTAATTTAACAGATAAACACATTAATTTATTGTAATTTTTTTAACTTCTAAACAACATTGCATATTTTTAATTTCTGAGCCGTCAAAAATGAGGGAAAAGCACTTTTAAATGTAATTTGTTTGAAAACTACATATCAATTTATTAATTAGAGATGTTAATTTATTTGTAATTTCTAATGTCATTTACATAATGGTGGTGAGCGAAGAACTCCATTTCTGATGAAAAGGAAAAGTAAAATAGCAAATTACTACCTATTTTTGTTGCTATTTTCTCACAAACAGAAAACAGTCAGATGGTGCAATCCCAAAAATTTTTATCTCTTACAAGACATTGTCAGAATTAGAACCGTACCAAGTACTAGGTAAATACTCGTTACTCGGCCAATACTGAGTAGTTGTAAGAATTTTATTTTAAAAGCATATAAATTTATAACTAATCTGTAAAAAGTTATTCGAATATCAATGTATAATACATGCAGTAATTCATAAAACTATTTACTCGTTATTTAACAACATGTCTGCAAAATATAGAAAAATTAAGAACAAAAACCCTCATAACATTTCACATTTATACAAATAAAAATAAATACTTTTTTTGATATATAGAAAAACAGAAAAGACTTATTTTGGATAAAGAAACTGAAAATACAATAAATGCAATAAAAAATTAATAATTAAATTTATTATATTTCAAATTACAGTGCAAAAACACCAAATGTTCTACATTATCAGTACACAGGGCATTTCTTTTACTGCTATAAATTTTTCACATCTATAAACAGTGGTTTTGGCTGCAGAAGACAAACAAAATGTCAAGAACATTTTTTTTTAAAATAATAATAATAAAACGCAACCAGTGAAAAATTGTGACATTCACATCTGCCCCATTTCCAAGTTTTAAATACATGTGAACAGGAAGCGAATGAAAAAATAAATAAAATTTGACTGTCACTTACAAACATAATCATTAATTTAAAAAAAATAAAAGTAAAACCACTTACATTTCTTTAGGTTTTCACTAGGACTAGCCTTGTTGACGGCAATGTATCACTTATAGAAGCACCTCAGTCAGATTTTGGAGCTGTCCATTTTAAATCAGCACAATAATTAACAATTAGTAGAACTGGTGATCGGCCAAGTTTACTTGGTTCATCTGTAAAAAATGCAGTATTATACAGTGTGTTTCAAAAAATGCATATTCTATTTACTAATAATTGATATGTACTTTTCCTCTCAGGTTTAAGGTGAGATTTTCCTTCTTTCAACATTTATTTTCCAATGCAAAATCTTACTCCATGGGAGGGGGGAGGGGACCATCAGAGGAATAAATTGGGCAAACCGTTAACTGGTGTCACTAGAAGGAAATTGTGGTTAATTGAACAATTTTTTAGAACGTAAATAAAAAGATATGCAACAGATAAAGCAATAAATTTAAACAATGAGATTATGAGGGATGAAAAATACATTTTACAGTGCTGTTTATTAAAACTTAGATAGGACTAGCAAGTTTTTTTTCTAACATTAAAATTCAAATCATTTTCTTTTCTAAACAGATAATTGTTAGTTTTCTAAACATAAAAATCCATTATGTACTCTTTAACACACTGAGCGACACCCCCCCCCCCCCTCCTACAGAATATAAACCAAATTTCCTTCGCAGTTATCCAAAATTTTCGGTGTAGTAAAATGTAAAATTATAATTTTCTAAAAAAGTATGCAGTACATAAACAAAAACTATACAATTATTAATTATGTATATTTTTTTATCAACTAAGGTATAATGGAAAATTTTTAATATGTATCTTTTTCGAATAAAACTTTGGGATTTGTGTTAAGTTTTTTTTTTTTTTTTTTCTCAGAAACTGAAAAATTTACATTACAGACAGAGGGGGAAAAAGTTACTGGTCTTGCGGACGACTAAATTTAAGTTAGTGGTCCGATTAACTTTTTGGTGGTCTGATACCAGCAGTCCACCAAGGATTTTGAACGCTGTATACAATCGCAGGAAAAAAAAGTAAATACTCCTTACTAACTTTGCAGTAAGAATCGTAAAAGAAAGTTACTAGAACCAAACAATAGGAAATTAACTCTATTTTTATATAATGTACATAATTTTTTTAGGAGGCCAACCTACAAACCAAAAACAGTCCAAAATTTGTTTTTTAATGGCAACTTTCTAATGGCAAATTTTCACAAGATATAATCTTGGTTCAAACTATGGCCGACCCAGTGGCGTGGATGGTAGCGGAGGCTGCTCCCAGATCGCTGGTCCCTGGTTCGAGTCCAGCTAGCGGCATGGGTGGATTTCAATGGATTCAAAAATTTCAAAAATGGATTTCAGAAAAATGAAAATTTTTTTCAGTTTGTTGATAAAAATCACACTTTTTATTTATGTTTGCTTCACAAACTTTATGCTTCACGAAAGAGAACTCATTTTTAAGAAAGCGCTGTTAAAAATAGAAATTATACATTACTCCAATACTAAAAATATATTTTTGTGAAAAGATATTTCTTATATAACCTATACCTAACGAGATGTTTAATCAAATGGGTAAAAATATAGTAAATATACTTAAGTGCAAAGGAAAAACTTTTAAGATTTATAAAGCATCCAAAGCTCGAACAGTCAAATAATAATTTTTAAAATATATTAATTCAGTGAAACTCGTTTAAGATACGAATCAAGGGACCGAGGACATACTGAATCTTATCTGGATAATTTTAAAAAGGTTTCTATTCAAGTGACCACAGCTAATTCGTATCTTAACCACTTAACCGGTGACAGGTATAGAGAAACAGTGCTTTTACCCTCGACTTATCTCGGGGCAGCCGGCAGGATCGTATATAAAACGAGCGTACCTTAAATGAGTTTCGTTGTACTTCAGAGAGCATAAATGTTTTTTAGTATTAATATTTAATACAGAACGCTATTAATAGTAAAGATGATACTGATAGCTAGTCAAAATCATTAATATATACAAAATAATTGGCAGAAAAATGAGCTAGTTCATTTGAAATATAATTTCTAAATTGTTTGAGTAACAGCAAAACACACCTTAAACACCATCCCTTAATAAAAATTTAATAAACAATAATGAACGATTTTTCTTTTTATACAAACCCTAGATTGATGTTTTATTTTTAATGGTGTGGGGAAATACTCTGACGAATAATTTTGAAGAAGATTTTATGATAGTAAAAATGTTTTTTTATAGAATGATAGTAATATTTTATGATAGTAAGAGTGATAATTTTAAAGAATGAAGAAGATAAATATTCTAATGCAATTTGCTAAATAAAGCGTTATATTAATGTTATCATTTATGCAATTCCGTAATGTAATTCATATCAAAACCCTCAAATTTTCATTCGCTAATGCATTTTATATGAACGTGATGACTAAGTATATCTTATACCTATGAAAAACCGTATAATGTCCGTGTTTTGTCTCTATATATTATTACATAGGCTGCTGGTTGTATTATGAGAAACGCCCTATTTCGCGAAACCTAGAAAAATAATGTGTAAGCTGATTGGAAATAACTCTGAATCACGATTCGCAATCACGCCAACTACCTGCAATATTACGTGTGAAATCATATTCTATGTTGCCGTGTTTGACAAAATTTTTTTTAACAGATGTAGAAAACAGAGTATAATTAGTAAATATACCTAATGAAAAGAAACATAACATCATTAGAATCGTGAGAAAAAGTATGTAAATTTTGACATTACATGAGAAAAAGACGCAATTAAAGCTCATTCATTACTTTAGTTTTGTTTCTAGTTTTAAATATATCTTTAAAAGCAGCAATAAATTACATAAAATATAACATTTAACCGGAAATTATTTGATACAAAAATGTCTACCAATTGTTATTGAAGGTAATGGATGTTCTTTGAAAACCGGAAAATGTTAAGAAGAAATACGCAATAATATTAAAATTCGCAAATTTATATTTCAAGTATCTCATACTAGTAATTTAAACATAGTATATTTTATGCTTTCCTACAAAGAGTAGTGATACATATATGAAAAACGATTAAAGTTTAAGAATTAATAGATAACCTCAGTTTACTCTAGCTCTTATATTTAAAAAAAATCTTATTATTAAATAAAGTATCCATAACAGATATAAATTTTGAACTACAGAAATCGTATTATACCCACAAATATCTGTATTATTTCTATACAGTCAGTAATTAAAATTTGTGGGCAATGTATTGCTACTAACGTGGGCTTAATTATTACTTTTTGGTGCTTTTTATTTATTCTTCATATCTTAGAAGTAAGAAATACTTTTTCCTTTAATTAAAATCAGAAAGAAATTTACAAATATCTCGCGAACTTGCAACATCTACATTGTTTTTTCAATAAATTTTCAGACTTCCCCAAAGTTATAGTTTATTTTAACAAGAAAATAACATTATATTTAAAATATCGTATAACATTCGTCTGTAAAAAAAAATCCGTGAAAATGTATGATGTTGCAATTGTTTTGTATTTGATTCCTCTTCAATATATATGATATAAAACAACTTCATGATACCTAATGCGGAATTTTTAAATTCACACAAAAAATGTTGATTTAATCAAAATAATTCAAAATTTTGAATTTATTAATAATAAAACTTAAACGATGTATTTAAATCTCAATCAAGGAAAACTACTTATGGCCGTAATGTTCTAAATAATTATTATTATTTTAATATAAGTTACAATTTAATTTTCTCTGCAATATTTTTTTAAAAGCTGTAGTTTAGTTATAACAATTTGTTGACTTCCGTTTGTACTTTTTAACTTATCATACCTCAGAAAAAAAAGTTCTTTTCTTACAAAGAAATTAAAACTGCTCCATATTAAGGCAAAATCTAAATTATTTTTTTTTATATAAGTTATAGTACTTGCAGAAAATATTATTATAGTTTATGCTGAAATAACACTACTTTTGAAATACCTTATATGTTTGTTGTGAAATGCATTTCATAAAAAAGTGTGATGTTGTAATTATTTTATTGCGATTCCTCTAAATAACATACAATGTACTACAGTTTCATAATAATTAATGGAGACTTTCGAAGTCATCATGAAAAATCTTAATTTTATTCAAATTTTGTCTTTATTAATGAAGAAAATGTAAACAACATGGATAAATATTATACAAGAAAAAATATTTAAAGGCAGTAATGTTGTAAAACATTTTTACTATCATAATATAAACAACAATAAAATTTTCTGTGTAATATTTTGTTTTTTTAAATGTAGTTAAATTATTACTATTCGTTGTCTTCCGTTTGCACTTTCTAAACTTATCATACGTCAGAAAAAACAATATTCTTTTCCTAGAAGGAAATGAATATCCCATATAGCACACTTGCCTCGACAGGATGTCCTGGGGAGGATTCACATCCCAGGACCGTCATCCCCCAGGCATCCCTGAGGATGCAGAGAATTGTCACCAGGAGGTCCTCAGGAACCGAAAATGTCCGCTTTACAGCATCCTGGCACGCTCCCCAGGACCTCCTTCAGGGTCCTCCCCGGGAGGTTCTGGGGAAGTTTTGAGGAAGTGATATAGGAGGACTTTGGGAAACTTCAAGGTCACTAATATGTTCAAAAAAATTTAAATTAAAGCTATGATTTAATTTAAATTTTTTTAGAAGAAAACATGAATGCTTATTTTTTCTATTATTCAGACGTATTTACATGAACAGAGATCATTCAGTAACAAATTTCTTATCTTCATTTTTCCTCCTGGGTTTGAACCCGAGTACCGTGGTATTGTGGACTCGCGCTCTCACCGTTGTGCTGTAGGGCCCGTAAGGAATAAAGATTTTTAAGGTATACATGCATTTTTACTCCGCTTTTGAAACTTAAAACTAGGAAATGTCTTCATTTTTTGTGCCTTTTTCATACATTCGACATAAATTTAAATTAATAACTCTAAATAAATTATCAATAATTATTTGTTTTAACATAAATGTCTTCGAATTTAAAATTTTTTAAATGAAATTGTATTTTTAAATGATAAAAATATCCTTTTAGCTTTTAATATTACAAATCCATTAAGATCGTTCTGTAGTTAGAAAAATGATTATGAACTATATATTTTAACACACAACGAATGATGTAAAACGTTTCTGATGATATCGCCTATAAAACTTAATTTTAGTTAGTAAAAATATTATTTCCAGAGATTAAAATAGCAAGAGATTAAAACACATAGTTTCCTTAAAAATATTAATTTTTTTTTTAATGATTGACAAATAAAGACTAAGTGAATCCTTTCAAAAATTAAACTTTTTTGCTCTTTCTCTCTCTTACTTTTTTTTTTTTTTTTTTTTTTTTTTGTTAATAGATCCCTCGACGAAAAGCTTGTATTTTTTTTTTTTTTTTTTACGCTTGGTAAAAGGTACTCTTATTATATAAATTTACGAAAAAATATATAAAAATTTGCTTAGTCTTTTCTTTCCTAGTGGGTTAGTTTCTAGTTCGTTTCATAGTTAGCAGTGAAGAGATTCTGCTCTCGAAACTGGTAGATAGGAGGTGCTGAATCGCACCCATCGGCCTAATCGTTCGGAGTTTCCCGAAGTTTTCTTCGAATCTTGGATTTGCTTGCGTAAATACGGGTTAGGTTCCTTTAGAAAGACCTTCACTGAGGGCAATCCCCCTCCCTTGATATGTCCCTCCTGTTGATAATTGGCCGTCATAAATACAACCATGAACAAACACGTTTTAAAGTGATTAGGTATGTTTTGGCGAGTATTTATTAACGAATAATCAAATCCGTTACTAATGAAATTCCTACACGACGGTACGAGTTACAGATGTTTGGATATTTATCACTTGTCGCGGGATTAAAAAATAGTGTAAAAGCACTGTATTATTTTATAACATTGTAAAAATATTAAAATTCTGCATTGTCATTGAAAACACACCATTATACAAATTTGTATAATTTAATTGTAACAGGATTTGGTGTGAAAATCAATTGTAAAATTCCATCATTACACTGAAACACTGCTTGAATTTGAATGGCATAAAATAGAAACTATTCATAAAATTTGAATCTGTTACAAAAGCTTTTTATTTTCTTATTGTTATAAATAAAATTAATTTACAGTTAAATCTTCATTTAGCAGTCTTTAAAATTGTAAGAAATTTTTATGATCATAAAAAATACAATATGCACCATTTTTCATTTAATTAACGACGGGAAATATTTTTGTTGCTTACTTGAAATGTAATTTTAGTAACTAAGATTTTAGGCAATTTAAAAAGCCTGAAAAAACTGATATCTTTATTTAAAATATAAAATGTTTTTATCAACTAATTTTTTTAAAAAAAATCCCAAACTAATACATGTATGCATATACTTTCTTTTACACCTACAAACGAATTTGTTTTACTAACTCACAGTTTCATTTCTAATTCTTGAAAAAACACTCTTTTTTTTCTTCCTCTCATTCAATGATTTCCCACGAAAATTCTTCGCTGTCAAAATTGATTGGAGGGGCGTGATAAGCCTATTGAGTGCCTGAGTGTTGGAACGGTAACGTCTATGCCGAGCATTGTATGCTTTGCAGTTGCATTCACTTCAACATTCATTGTCACCTAACTAAGGATATCCGAGGAAATAGAATAGAAAATCGGTCTTAAGTGATGTCAAAATACTCTTCAATTAAAAATTGTGTTAAACTATATGTTATTTATGAAATACAGATAAATATTTATCTGTAATTTCAAAATCTATAACGCTATTGATATTTCAGAAGTTTTCTTAATGAAAACTTCATTTTATCTTTCAGAATTTAAATAACAATAATAATATTATGTTTTGTAATCTATAAAATAAATTAGAAAAATAAATTGTTAATCAGTCCTATTTAGACTTTAAAAAAAAATAATTGATGATAAATAAACAAAATAGGCTAAACCTTCAGAAATGGCATTTAAATTTATGCTTCTATTTAGCTAACATTTTCTTATCCTCAACATTCGGTAGGTAACTGATAATAACCTGAATTAAACTTTTAAGTTGCGTGAATTTACATTTTTTAAACAGAAAATCTTTTCAAATAAACCACGTATTGGTATATATTTGGGAAATGAGGGGGGGGGGGGGAGGTGCAGCTCAATATTTATATATTTTAAATCCAAATATGCCATTTTAAAATGAATTGCTGCACTATCTTTGAGTTGATGTTATATGTTGGGATACAAATATCTAGTTTCGCGAGACAAATTTGTTTATTTATTTATTTATTTATTTAAATAGGGTTTAGTAAGTATGTTCATCGTAATTATTTAAAAAATTACAATTGGTTTCTAATACGTAAATATATTTTTGGAATAAAAAAGAAACATATAGTACAATATTTAAATATTTTTCTCAGTAAAACTTACTCTAAACATTTTTCAGATGTTTTTTATGATTTCATTATGACTCGTGTCAACCTTTACAATATAAATTTACTAAAAAAACCTAAAAATCTACAAACTAATACTCAAATGGTAATTACTTTTTCTAATCCAATATTTAATAAAATCAATATTAATTCCATATTAAATGATAAAAACTGTCAATTTCCTATTAATAATATTCATATTTCTAAAACCTTTAAGTATCCCATATCTATCGGCAGAACGATTTTTAACTATAATTCTTTCGCTAAATCTTTTTTTGATGCTAGTACTTTACTCTGTAAATGCAATGACCCCTCTCTACAAAAATATATAAATAAAGATCATGGACATATTATTACTGGTAATCTTAATCTTGTAGATGATTTACAACTTAGAAGAATTATGGGTTATGGGATCAAGTACAGAATTCCATCCAAATTAAACATTAAATCTATCATAAAACAATTTACATATGATATAGATATATTTATTTATAAACTTGCAATTTATTATAATAAATCCATTGAATATTTTAATCAATGGAAAATATTAGTTATCGATAAATTAACCAGGTCCTTAAAATATAATATTTCACACCTAGAATATGTAAATACACAGCATCTGTTTAAGCAAATCAATAAATTACAACAAAACTTTGTAATAACTTATGTTGATAAATCTCCTAATAATTATGCCATTATTTGTAAATCTTATTATCATCAACTGCTTAAATCTAGTATATCTAATAATAACACATTCCAAAAAATTAATGATAACTTACTTGCCAATAATCGTAAAATTAAAGGATTCTATAAATTATTAGACATTAACCCTACTAACTTTAAATATCCTTATCTAGTCCTTATACCCAAATTTCATAAGCATCCTGTTAAATTCAGAACTGTTACAATTGGTTGCAATACTTATAATAATGCTGCTAACAAACTTCTATTAGTAATTCTTAATCAAATATATAATATTACAAAAAAAAGTGATAATACACATTGCATAAAAAATAGTTATGAACTGGTCCATATTATGAAAAATCTTAAATGTATAAAAAATATCACTACCTATGATTTTAAAGATTTATTTAATAATATCGATTTATCGGATTTACATAATATCATAAATGAGCTTTTTAAAATTATGAACACGAGTTGGATATATCATATAATATCGATTCTGATTACTTTCATACCTTAACTAATTTCATTATCTATAATAATTTTATCATGCATGATAATATATTTATTCAAAATGTTGGTATACCACAAGGTGGTAGTACATCTAGTGTATTATCTGACTTATATTACTATGAACGTCATTATTTAAATAATACAATACATTTATATCGATATATAGATGATGTAATTTTAATTGATACTGATAACACCTGTTTATCTCAATTCCCTGTTGATTATCCTTCTAATCTAGAACTTTCAAAAAACCTACTTTTTAATAATACAATCAATTTCTTAGATATTAAAATTATATTAAAAGAGAACAAATTTATAACTGATATTTATGACAAAAGGAGAGAATTTAATTTTAAAGTTAATACCTTTACTAATTTTAAATCTTGTCTTCATAATTCTGTATATCGTAATATAATACTTAACCATTTATATAGAATAAAATGTCTATGTTCTTCCCATTTAATTAATACTAATATTAAAAAGCTTGTATATGATGCTATAAATAATGGTTATCCTAAAAAATTCATATATTCTTTAATTTATAATTAGATATTACATGATCTTATAATTAATTCTTTGCGTAAAAAATGTATAAAAAATTATAAAACATAAAAATAATAATAAAAAATTAAAAATGTTAAAAAGTAATAAAAAAATATATATATATAGGTTGGTTGGGTGGGTAGATGTTAGAGTACGGAGGAGGGTGGTGTTGTCTGGATAAAAACGCAAATGTTAATTATTTATAAAAAAAATGACAGTGGGTTATTTATTTTAACATAATTTTTAAACTGTTTAATTTACACCAATATATGGATATTTCTCTAGTTATATCTATAATTAAATAGCTATATTTTAATTATCAAATTATTTTTAATGTTATTGATATAATTTTTGGTATTATTATTAATATTATTACTATTATTATTATTATTATTTTTATGATTATTATTTTTTTTTAATTTTTATTATCCTATATTAAGATAATGAGTTTTTACCATGTAAAGTCACAATAAATGTTATTGATTAAAGTAACAATAATGTATTTTAAGTTATATGTTAACATGAATGTTATCTCTTAATTCTAATTTTAATCATTTTATTAATTTAATTTTATGTTAATATCGATTAATAATTATTTTTCCGGTTCAATTATATTTCCATTCTGCTTTATCCTTTTTGTTTGTTATGGAAAACTATTATTTTTACTTACTTTCAACTCCTTTTTGTAAAATATCTTTGTTCCTCGTTTAATAATTTCGTTTTTGTGTGATGGTAGTCCCAAATTCGTATTGTTTTGCTTTTTCATGGCAAATACGAAGATGAAACCACACACTCCATTTGTAGTTCCAAAGTATTTGGGACCTGAAGATTCTGCTTTGGTTCTACAAATTTCATTTGTATTCATATTATTCTTTTTTCCTTCCATGTTCAATGTACTATAAGTTATTAAATTCAATGGTTAATTTCAAATGGTTAATATTGTTTACTATAATTCAATTTAATTCTTTTATTGATAAAATCCATTGGTGAATCTTGTCTACTTTTAATGGTATTATATATATATATATATTTAAATCTGATATTAAAATGCACCAGAACTCGATTTAGATAATTTTCATAACAAGTTTTAAACGAGTACTTATGATCAAACTTACGTTAAAAATCTCTTTTTTTTTTCTTTCCATAAATACCTTTACCTCTGAATTTCAGAAAAAATATATGAACTAGAATTGTCTTCTATTTAAAATTTTAGAGTATTAATTTAGAAACTTACTATTTAGTTTATTTAAACAAGTTGAATTAATTTCTAAATTAATAAAAAAGAATAATAATAAAAAACCAAAACGCAATAGGTTATTTATTAATAATTAATAAAATATTGATAAATGAACCAAATTTGGTTTAGAAGATACATAATAGTAATTAGTATATAAAAAAGGAATTAATTGAAATAATAAATTAAAAATTTTAATTTAAGTAAAAAAGATTAAAAGTTATAGCAATAATTAAAAATTATAAAAATTTAATAACAATTATCTAATTTGCTTAAAAGTAAGTAATCGAATAATTCATAAAATAAAATTAACTCATTAAAATTGATACCGATTAAATTGAATTCAACATTTTAATAATAATAATAAAAAAAAAAAAAAAAAAAAAAAAAAAAAAAAAAAAAAAATTGAGTGTTGTACTCCAGAATCATTCATAAGATGGCGCCAGCACTGTGACTTCCTGGGCACCTCCCCAAGAATGAATAACCGGGTACTTCCCCAGGAGTGATTTCCCAGGTACTTCCTCAGGAGTAGCTTCCCTGGGAAGTTGCTCCGTGGGACGTTAGTGGGAGCTCATTCCCGAGGACACCGTAAAAGACTCTTCCCCAGGACGTCCTGATCTTGTCATTTTAATTTTAGGAGGAATATGGGATGTCTTGGAGCTCCTGGGGAGGTATTGAGGAGCTTTTGGGCTATATGGGTAAGTTCTTCATGGTATTAAAACGCCTAATTAAAAATAAAAATAAATAAATAAATTATTGCACTGAAACGCTACACTCTAACTTATCTAGAAAAAGGCACTATTTTTGGATTACCTTATATGTTTGTTGTGAAAAAACATTATGATATTCCATCAAAAGGCATGATGTTATAATTATCTTGATTCGATTCCTGTTTATAATATACGGTATACAGCAACTTCAAGATATTTAATGCAGAATTTCTTAGACATCATGGAAAAATGTTGGTTTAATGAACAATGTTTCAAATTTTATCCCCATATATTTGCCTTATGGATAAAATTTGAAATAATAATATTCTTTTCTTAGAAGAAAATTAACAACTTTCCCGTTGTATACCAACATTCATTTTTTCTCAATAAATTATTGCACATACAAAAAGTTACATTAAAGTTTATCTAGAAAATGACACTATTTTTGAAACACCTTATACTGCCATAAATGCCATAAAAATTAATTTCACTGACTAAAACTATTTAACCAAGAATATGCATTTATTTACGGCACCTTTACTAAAATATGGTCTTTTACGAACATAAAATCATGAAAAGTTCATATGAATTAAAAATTTAATTCATTGGTCGACGCGCAGCATAGCTTAGGTACAACTGTTCTGCTTTCTCTCATACATCGAAATCCTCTCAGAAGCCCAATTACTTTTTCTTATATCGAAATGCCATTCCTTGATCAGATGACAGTAATTATAAATAGAAGTTTTCTTATACGTCCATTAAAAGCGTTTCAAAAAATATATATTAAAATATTTAATTGCTAAAAAAGACGTCAAATACTAATAAAATAATAATAATAATTAAATAATAATAATAATAATAATAAATAAGATCTTTTAATGTATTTTAATAGTATTTGACGTCCTTTTTAGCAATTAAATATTTTAATATATATTTTTTGAAACAGATGACAGTGTTTGAAAGGATGAGGAGGCAACATCAAGTGTTTGTGAGTTAAGGTATCCAAACTGTTTAACATTAAGCTCTTTGCCTAAAATATGATTTTCATTCTGTCAGATGGAGAGGTCTGAAGTGGAATGTACTGCAAGAAGTATTGGAATCTTAAAGATTTTAATACAAAAATCTATCGGTTTAGTATCAGAGGGGAGATTAATAGGATATAACATCTGCCTCCTTTGGTAGCGTGTTAAATTATTAAGGAGGCTTAGGGGTTAAAAACCTTTAAAAAAATCGATTTTTTTAATGATCTAGTTTGGTTATTCAATTAATTCTTAACTCAATGTAAAAAGCCGCATAAAAATATTTGCATATTTAACTTAGTTATAAACATTTATGTATCAACGCTTTCAAAGCCGCACCAATATAATTCCAACTTTAATTTGCGTTTTCTCAAAACTTATTTTTGACGACTAACACCAAGATTTAAAAAAAAAAAACCTATTTGATGGAATGGCTTAGAACTTTTTTGCATGCATATAACATAATTATATCATTAACATCATAACATCATAAGAAAAAAGAACTATTTAAAAGCCTTAATGTTGTGAAACACCTTTCTTAAATCTAATATATCTTATCTAATACAAACAACAATGAAATTTTCTGGCCAATATTTTCTTTTAAAAAAATGTTGTTTTGTAAGTAATATTTGTTGTATTATTTTTGTACTTTCTAAATTTATCATATATTATATTTACTTTTTTTTCTTAAAAATAAAGTAAGAAATTCCCCGTTGCATTGCAACAACAATATTCTTTTCTTTTCTTTTTTTTTCAATAAATTAATGCACTTACAAAAAGTTACGCTATATTTTAGGCAAAAATATCACTATTTTCGCAGTACCTTATACATTTTTTGTGAAAAAAACACTCAATTAAATTTGAGCGAAGTTGTAATTATTTCTTGATTGCTGTGGGTCTATTTTTCTCTGCACGTTAAACGTAGCAGGTGTTTCATATCACTCATCAGAATAAAGAAGCGAAAGAATTCGTGCAATGTACCCATATTCGCTTCTTTTTTTTTTCAAATCTTTTCTTTGTATTACTAAAATTTTGATCACACTTAAGTTTTCGTGAGAATACGTAGTTTTTACTTTGTGAAACAACAGTGTAATGAGTTGCTCGGTGTCGTACTAGTGGCGGTCCACAGTATAATTACAAGCTTATTTCTTGGTATTTTCATTAAAAAAATAAAATAAAAAGTGCCATAAAATAAGGATGAATAAAATCTATAAATTAATTTCTACGATTAAATTCGTATTTTTTCTTAAAATGAACAAATCTTAGGCAGTTGCATTTGTTAAGCTCAATGTAATAAATAATGTGTAATATTTATAATAAGTAATATGTAGTCTGAGAAATTCCTTATTAGAAATATATTTCATAGTTGTTTGTTCTATCTAAACAAAATCGCATATTTTACGAATGAAAATAACTTACTTCGTGTTAATAAACAAAATGTGAAAGAAATGGCTAAATTGCAACAAAAGAAAACTATTTAAAAGCCTTAATGTTGTAAAACATCTTTATTATATGTGAGGTATTTTATTTAATACAAAAAACAATGGATTTTTCTGTGCAATATTTTGTTTTTTAAAAATGTGTTTTATTATTATTATTCATTGCATTCTTTATGTCGACATAGCGAGCCCATAGCAACAGGCTTGCTTCAGATGCATTTGGCCAACTCGCCATCTGCCCCGTATAAAAGTACAACACGTGGACGACCTTGTTAACAGCCACGTGTGAAATAATTGTTGCATTGTCAGCACTTTCCCACGAAAGGGCCTCAGCAACAGTATAGAAGAGTCAGAATGATGCCGGATCCAGCCTGGTGAAGACATGCTCAGCCGAGCTCTGGTTGAAAAGACCGAAGATGCCCCTTAATCTTAATTTTTTACTTATTTTTCCCTTGTAAATATTTTATATTAATCAAGATTATTAAACTTATGTGATATTACCCCTGGACTCCTTAACTGACATGGGGGTCGGCCTACTTGTACCCCTAAACATCAGCGACATGAGACAGACGACAAACGGCCGATTTTATCCGTGCCATTGGATTACACCGATAGACAAGCAATTCAACGAGCTCTCCTGAGGATTTATCACAGCGGGAAATGCCACGTCTTTCGAGTGACTGTTCAAAGAGAACAGCTGTGTGAAACGCAATTTATGGGAATGACCTATATTTGACAGTACGCCGGCTCGGATAAGTTACTTTCTCGCTAGTGAGTACTTTTTTTTTCTTTATTTCTCCGCTTGTTGCTTCCACAATGTTTCTGACGGAAATATCACAGATATGTGCTATGCTGAAGTTAGCTAAAGCAAACAAAATAAAACTATTACACCAGTTCATTTTTGAGCGTGATGACTTGCGCTCTAACAGGAAAAATTTGCGCAAATTTGAAGGATTTGAATTTGCAAGTGACAGCACTGATTTTCGCGCAAAATTGAATAAAGTAACTGCTCAATTCTCGAAACTCGAATTTATCGCAATTGCCAATTTGTTGGCCATCGAAATTGATGGTACGGAAGAAGAAATTGCAACTCGAATCCTCACGGCATTGACCGACTTAAATTCCTTTGCGAATTCTATTAAAATTGCGACTGATTCTGAAATTGAAGACCCCGAACCACCCCCCCCCCTCCCCGCACCCTCTGTTAGTAGAAACGACAACATAACTTCCGAGTTTACTAGAACACACGAACCCACTTTAACTAGACCAGTAATTTCATTTACAGATTTCGAGAATTTAATTCCACCGTTCCGAGGATTACATACGGAGAATGTAATTAATTGGCTTGCTCGTTTTGAAAATTTGGCACAATCATTTGCGCTTACAGATGTTCAAAAATTCATTTTCGATGAACGCGGGTTGAGAGATTTAGCTCTTCAATATATTCACAGTGAACCTCATATAACCTCTTATAACGAACTTAAACAAGCATTGCTATCAGAATTTTCCCATTTTGCGACCCCAGCCCATGTTCATCAAGTATTAATGAATCGTAGAAAACGTCCCTCGGAAAATTTAGTACAATATTTTCTTTCAATGCGCAAAATTGCGAACAATGGAAACATCGATGATCTTTCATTAATGCATTACATAATTCAGGGTATAGATGACTCCGCGCAGAATAAATCTGTGCTATTTGGATGTACTAATTTGCTACAATTTAAGGAAAAGCTAGTGATTTATGATGAAATTTGCCGATCAGCCAGTGGTCAGGTGAAACGCATGTCGTATCATGCGAAAGGCCCTACTCCTACACCACACCTTAAAAATGAACGTAAAATTATCTGTTATAATTGCGGTTTAGGAAACTACGTTTCCGCAGATTGTCATAATAAAAATAAGGGCCCAAAATGTTTTAATTGCTCTTTATGGGGCCATCGGTCTTTTGAATGTGGCGAGCGCACTGGGGAGAAACAGCCTACATCCCGAGGCACCCCTCCCCAACAACATTCGGTGTTAAAGCGCGATAAGAAAATCCACGTCGTAGACTCACAGCAATCGTATACGAACATGAATAAATTAGTCAAAATTGCGGATGTCATAATAGATGCATTAATTGATACGGGAAACGCGATTACAGCAATAAGAGGGGATTTTTATAAATTAGTTGGTTCCCCTCTCCTACAATGTGAAACCATACAACTGGGCGGTTTTGGTGGTGGCAGTTTAACGCCATTAGGATCATTTAAAACGGATATTCAAATAGATGGAACTCTGTTCTCTACTAGAGTTTATGTCGTAAACTCATCACAAATGTCCACCCCCTTTATTGTAGGGCGAGACGTGCTTACACAGGGTACACTAACGTGTGGTCAGGACGGGATATCGCTCCATAAAACTCCCCAAACAGATGTTTTCATTAACTGCATTAATGTGTTCGAAACACAGGACGAGATCGATCTAAATCACATTATCGATCATAACATTCGTACGGAAGTCGCTACTTTAAGTAAAACCTACAAACCCTCAAAAACGAAGAGCACAGACTTAAAAATGTCGATAGTATTAAATGATGATATACCCGTATACCAACGCCCACGTAGAATGTCCCTAAGCGAAAAAGAATTAATCCGCGACCAATTCAACAGTGGTTGCGGGACGGCATTATAAAACCGTCGTATAGCGATTACGCAAGCCCCGTTGTCTTAGTAAGAAAAAAGGACGATTCCATGCGCTTATGCATTGATTAATATTTTTAATAAATTATATGTGGCTTAAAAAATTCCTTATTAGAAAAATATTACATAGTTTTTTGTTCTCCGTAAAAAACCCACATGTGTTTCAAATACAAGCAATTTCCAACTTATTAATAAACAAAATGTGAATGATATGAGTAAATCTCAACAAAACAAAGCTATTTAAAAGGCTTAATGTTGTAAAACATATTTATAAAATCTAATAAATTTTACCTAAAAAACCAATAATGAAATTTTTTGTTCAATATTTTGTTTTTAGCTCACAGGCTATCATAGCCTGAGAGCTTATGTGCCCGCCCGTTATGTATGTGCGTATGTGCGTAACGCGATAACTCATGATAAAAATATCCGATCCTCTTAAAATTTTGTATGTAGGTATATCCTGACAAGGCGCTTCCCTGATTAGTTTTTGAAGTTCATTCGATATGTATAAGTGGGGGAACGGGGGGCTCATGTCCCCCGTTAGTTGATATAAATGGGATTTTCAAGCAGAATTAAGTTTTCAAAATTTAGATTAGGATCATTCTGATGAGGCGATTCCGTGACTGTTATTAGGTGTTCATTGAATAAGTATAAATAGGGGGAACAGGGGTTCTAATGCCCCCCCCCCCGTTAGTTGATATAAATGGGATTTTCATGCAGAATTAAGTTTTCGTTCAAAATTTAGATTAGGATCATTCTGATGAGGCGATTCCGTGACTGTTATTAGGTGTTCATTGAATAAGTATAAATAGGGGGAACAGGGGTTCTAATCCCCCCCCGGTTAGTTGATATAAATGGGATTTTCATGCAGAATTAAGTTTTCGTTCAAAATTTAGATTAGGATCATTCTGATGAGGCGATTCCGTGACTGTTATTAGGTGTTCATTAAATAAGTATAAATAGGGGGAACAGGGGTTCTAATGCCCCCCCCCCGTTAGTTGATATAAATGGGATTTTCATGCAGAATTAAGTTTTCGTTCAAAATTTAGATTAGGATCATTCTGATGAGGCGATTCCGTGGCTGTTATTAGGTGTTCATTGAATAAGTATAAATAGGGGGAACAGGGGTTCTAATGCCCCCCCCGTTAGTTGATATAAATGGGATTTTCATGCAGAATTAAGTTTTCGTTCAAAATTTAGATTAGGATCATTCTGATGAGGCGATTCCGTGACTGCTATTAGGTGTTCATTGAATAAGTATAAATAGGGGCAACAGGGGTTCTAATGCCTCCCCCCCCCGTTAGTTGATATAAATGGGATTTTCATGCAGAATTAAGTTTTCGTTCAAAATTTAGATTAGGATCATTCTGATGAGGCGATTCCGTGACTGTTATTAGGTGTTCATTAAATAAGTATAAATAGGGGGAACAGGGGTTCTAATGCCCCCCCCCCGTTAGTTGATATAAATGGGATTTTCATGCAGAATTAAGTTTTCGTTCAAAATTTAGATTAGGATCATTCTGATGAGGCGATTCCGTGGCTGTTATTAGGTGTTCATTGAATAAGTATAAATAGGGGGAACAGGGGTTCTAATGCCCCCCCCCGGTTAGTTGATATAAATGGGATTTTCATGCAGAATTAAGTTTTCGTTCAAAATTTAGATTAGGATCATTCTGATGAGGCGATTCCGTGACTGCTATTAGGTGTTCATTGAATAAGTATAAATAGGGGCAACAGGGGTTCTAATGCCTCCCCCCCCTCTTAATTTATATAAATAGGTTTTTCAAGCAGAATTTTCAGATTTCGTTCAAATCTCTGAATAGTTTTGGAAGTTTAATGGTTAAGTATAAAAGAAGTCGATAACTCCTTTTAAATTATATAAATGCTAAATGGGTTTTTATTAAGAATTATCTAATTTGCTCTGAATTTTGGATATAGATTTTTTATATGATGAAGCATGATCGTGATTAGTATAGGAGGTTCAATGATTAAGTATAAAAAAAGAGGAAAGGGGAGAGCTGTTTCCCCTTCTTAATTTTTTTTTCGAACGGAATTAACCCTTGAAAATATAAGGCTTTAATGTACAATTAGTATTTGTAGCCTGTGAGCTCAATGCCATCAGTTTAACTGGGCAGTATTCTTTATTAAAATGTGTGGTTTTATTAGCTCACAGGCTATCATAGCCTGAGAGCTTATGTGCCCGTCCGTTCTGTATGTACGTTCGTATGTTCGTGCGTAACGCGATAACTCATGATAAAAATATCGGATCCACTTGAAATTTTGTATATAGGTATATCCTGATAAGGCGCTTCCCTGATTAGTTTTTGGAGTTCATTCGATATGTATAAGAGGGGGAACGGGGGGCTCATGCCCCTCCCCTTAATTGATATAAACGAGATTTTCATGCAGAATTAAGAGTTTTCGTTCAAAATTTAGATATAGGATCATTCTGATGAGGCGATTCCGCGACTGTCATTACGTGTTCATTGAATAAGTATAAACAGGGGGAACGGGGGGCTCATGCCCCCCCTTAATTGATATAAACGGGATTTTCATGCAGAATTAACAGTTTTCGTCAAAATTTAGATATAGGATCGTTCTGATGACGCGATTCCGTGACTGTTATTAGGTGTTCATAGAATAAGTATAAACAGGGGGAACGGGGGGCTCATGCCCCTCCCCTTAATTGATATAAACGGGATTTTCATGCAGAATTAACAGTTTTCGTTCAAAATTTAGATATAGGATCATTCTGATGAGGCGATACCGTGGCTGTTATTAGGTGTTCATAGAATAAGTATAAACAGGGGGAACGGGGGGCTCATGCCCCTCCCCTTAATTGATATAAACGGGATTTTCATGCAGAATTAACAGTTTTCGTTCAAAATTTAGATATAGGATCGTTCTAATGAGGCGATTCCGTGGCTGTTATTAGGTGTTCATTGAATAAGTATAAACAGGGGGAACGGGGGTTCTAATGCCCCTCCCCTTAACTTGTATAAATGGATTTTTCAATCAGAATTGTCAGATTTCGTTCAAATCTCTGAATAGTTTTGGAAGTTTAATGGTTAAGTATAAAAGAGGAGAATAACTCCTCTTAAATTATGTAAATGCTAAATGGGTTTTTATTAAGAATTATCCGATTTGCTCTGAATTTTGGATATAGGTTTTTTAATATGATAAAGCATGTACTTGATAGTTTAGGAGGTTCAATGATTAAGTATAAAAAAGGAGAAAGGGGAGAGCTGTTTCCCCTTCTTAACTTTTTTTTTTCGAACGGAATTAATGAAAATACAAGGCTGTAATGTACAATTAGTATGCGTAGCCTGTGAGCTCAATGCCATCAGTTTAACTGGGCAATATTCTTTTTTATTATTACTATTCGTTGTCTTCTTTATGTACTTTCTGTATTTATCAAGTCTTAGAAATAGCAATGTTCTTTTCTTCAATAGAAATCAGCAAATTCCCCGTTGAATCGCAAAATCTGCATTCAATTTTTTTTCAATAAATAATTGCACTTACAAAAAGTTAGCACTATACTATATGCAGAAAATGAAAGTATTTTCGGAATACCTTATACGCTTTTTCCATTAAAATTACGCGAAATTGTAATTATTGTTTGGCTGACTGCGAACCTGTTTTTCTCTGCACGTTAAACTCAGCAGGTGTTTCATTCTCACATCAGAATAAAGGAGCGGAAGAATTCGTGCAAGGCACATCATATCCGCTTCTCTTATTCAAATCCTTTCTTTCTTTCATTAAAATTTTAATCACATTTAAAATTTCGTGAGAATAATTAGTTTTCACTTTGTAAAACAACGTGTAATGATTTTCACTTTGTTATACAAGTCGCGGTTTAGAGTATAATTGCAAACATATTTCTTCGCATTTCTATTAAAAAAAAAGAAAATAAGAAGTGCCAGAAAATGAGGATGAAAATCTGTGAATTCATTCTACATTTAAATTTGTATTTTTTGTAAAATGAACAAGTTTAAAGCAGTTGCGTATGTTTGACATGTAATAAATAATGTGCAATATTTATAATAAATAATATATTATCTACGAAATTTCTTATTAAAAAATATTTCATAGATTTCTGTTCTATGTAAGAAAACCACATGTTCTTCAAATACGAGTAATATCTACATTTGCTAATAAACGAAGTGTGAAAAAGATGGGTAAATCTATTTTTTTTTAAAGAAAGTTATTTAAAAGCCGTAATATATTATAACATTTTTATTACTGCTAATATACAAGGTGTTCCGAAAATAACCGGTGGATTTTAAAATCCAATAACTTGAAAACGGTGATAGCTATTAAAAAATTTTTGCAGGAGAATTATTTATGATGTCAGGAGATTTTTCTCTGTGATTTTTTATTTTAGTTCGGATTTCAAACAATAGATGGCGCTGACGGCGATTGGCGCTTAGTCGAAGCCGAAATTGACCTCACTCAGCATTGATACATAGGAAGGAGATTAAGGATATGGAGTATGTCTCATTCGATTTGATTTCAATGGAATGCATTTTTGCCATAGAAGTAACAGATTCTTCGATAGGGGAATACACCTTTGAGAGATGGGTATAAATTTCACAAACAATATTTGAGTTTGCAGGAGACTTTACATTTATGAAGTTTTATTTGCCCGGACAAAATTACTTTCTTATGGCATGATTTAAAGAATATTTTATGCATCGTATTTTAAAACTACACTGTTAAAAATTTGAAACTTTTGCTGCATCATCACACCTCCGCTTTTATAGAAAACGATTAATCATTGTATTACGGAGCATTCTCATTAGTCAAAATAGAGATATTCTATAATAGCAATGGAGTGACGATGCAGTAAAACTTTCAAATTTTAACAGTGCTGGTGAATAAATTGTACTACAATCTTGCTCTTATGACCCGATTTTGAACTCATTCCATATGATTTCAATAGAATGTGTTGTTGTCATGGAAATAACAGATTCTTCAATAGTGGAATACAACGTTCAGAAGTCGGCATAAATTTCGCAAGCAGTATTCGAGTTTGAAGGCTATTTTACATTTATGAGTATTTATATGGGAATTTTATCAAACCCATTTCGAAATTTAGTTAAATTTTCGAAAAATTTAGTTTGGAATGAAATTCCAAACTAAGTTATAAAATTCCTAAATTTCCAATTGGAATTTAAAAAAAAAATTAGTTAAAAAACCTAAAGTTTCTTAGAATATTACAAAAGTTATAAAATTTTTAACAAACAAACAAAAAAAACTCTTTACCTAAATTTCAAATACGATGCATAAAATATTCTTTAAATAATGCCATAAAAAGTAATTTAATCCGGGATTTAAAAAAAAAACACTTCATAAATGCAAAATCTCCTGCAAACTCGAATACTGCTTGCGAAATTTATGCCTTCTTTATGCACTTTCTATATTTATCATTTCTTAGAAATAGCAACGTTCTTTTCTTAGGTAGAAATCCAGAAATTCCCCGTTGAATCGCAAAATCTGCATTCATTTTTTTTCAATAAATAATTGCACTTACAAAAAATTAGCACTAAATTTTATGTAGAAAATGATACTATTTTCGGAGTACCTTATACACTTTTTATAAAAAAACCACTCCATTAAAATTACGCGAAATTGTAATTATTTTTTGACTGGTTGCGAACCTATTTTTCTCTGCACGTTAAACTCAGCAGGTGTTTCATTTCGCACATCAGAATAAAGGAGCGGAAGAATTCGTGCGAGGCACTCATATTGGCTTATCTTTTTCAAATCTTTTCTTTCTTTCATTAAAATTTTATTAAACACTTAAAATTTCGTGAGAATAATTAGTTTTCACTTTTTAAAACAACGTGTAATGATTTGCATTTTGTTATACATGTCGCGGTTTTGAGTATAATTGCAAACATATTTCTTCGCATTTCCCTTAAAAAAAGAAAATAAGAAGTGCCAGAAAATGAGGATGAAAATCTCACTTCTGAACGTTGTATTCCACTATGGAAGAATCTTTTATTTCCATGGCAACAACGCATTCCATTGGAATCTTATCGAAAGAGTTCAGAATCGAGTCCTAAGAGCAAGATTGTAGTACAATATATTCACCAACACTGTAAAATTTTAAAGTTTTGCTCCATCGTCACTTCATTGCTATTATAGATTATCTCTATTTTGACCAATGAGAATGCACCATAATACAGTGATTAATCATTTTATATAACAGCGGAGGTGTGATGATGCAGCAAAGGTTTAAAATTTTTAACAGTGTAGTTTTAAAATACGATGCATAAAATATTCTTAAATCATGCCATAAGAAAGTAATTTTATCCGGGCAAATAAAACTTCATAAATGTAAAATCTCCTGCAAACTCAAATACTGTTTGCGAAATTTATGCTCATTTCTGAACGCTGTATTCCACTATCGAAGAATCTGTTACTTCCATGGCAAAAATGCATTCCATTGAGATCAAATCGAATTAGACGCGCTTCATAGCCTTAATCTCCTACCATATCATCAATGCTGAGTGAGGACAGTTTTGGCTTCGACTGAGCGCCAATTGCCGTCAGCGCCATCTACTGTTTGAAATCGGAACTAAAATAAAAAATCACGGCGAAAAAACTCCTGACATCATACATAACCTTCCTGCAAAAAAATTTTTCATATCTGTCACCGTTTTCAAGTTAATTTTAAAATCCACCCGTTATTTTTGGAACACCCGGTATTTTATCTAATACAAACAACAATGAAATTTTCTGAATTTTTTTTAATGAATTTTTTTTCAAATAAGGTGTTTTATTATTACTATTCATTGACTTATTTATGTAATTTCTAAAGGAGTAAAGGAGGATTAAAGGAGCGGAAGAATTCGTGCAAGGCACATCATATCCGCTTCTCTTTTTCAAATCCTTTATTTGTATTATTAAAATTTTAATCACACTTAAAATTTTGTGAGAATACTTAGTTTTTACTTTGTAAAACAACAGTGTATATGAAGTGCACTGTTGTAATACAAGTCGCGGTCTCGAGTATAACTACAAGCTTATTTCTTGGCGTTTTCATTAAAAAAAGAAAATAAGAAACGCCAGAAAATGCGGATTAGTAAAATCTACGAATTCATTTCTACAATTAAATTTGTATTCTTTGTAAAACGAGTAAATTTAAGGCAGTTGCATTTGTTTAGCACGTTGTAATAAATAATATGTAATATTTATGATCAATAATATGTTGTCTCAGAAATTCCTCATAAGAAAAATATTTCTATTTATTGTTCTATGAAAAAAATCACATGTTTTTCATATACAAGCTATTTCCAACTTTTTAATAAACAAAATGTGAATGATGTGATAAATTTATATCAAAAGAAAGCTATTTGAGTGCCGTAATATAGTAATACATCTTTATTATATCTAATATTTTTATCTAATATAAACAGTAATGAAATTTTCTGTGCAATATATATTTTTTTAATGAGGTTTTATTTTTACTTTTCTTTACCTACTTTATGTATTTTCTAAATTTATCATTCCTTAGAAATTACGATACTCTTTTCTTAGAAAGAAATTAATAATTTCTCATGGTATTGCAGCATCTACATTTTTTTAAAATAAATTATTACACTTGCAAAATGTTAACACTATTTTATGCAGAAAATGACACTATATTTGGAGTACCTTATACGCCTTTTTGTAAAAAAAAACTCTTTTAAAATTGCGCAAAGTAGTAATTATTTTTTGACTGGCTGTGAACCTATTTTTCTCTGCATGTTAATGTTAAACGTAGCAGGTGTTTCATTTTCCACACCAGAATAAAGGAGTGGAAGAATTCGTGCAAGACACTCATATCTGCTTCTCTTTTTCAAATCCTTCCTTTGTATTTTAAACACACTTAAAATTTCGTGAGAATACGTAGTTTTTACTTTGTGAAACATCAGTGTAATGAAGTGAACTTTTGTTATACAAGTCGCGGTCCGGAGTATAATTACAAGCTTAATTTTTGGCGTTTTCATTAAGAAAAGAAAACAAGGTGCGCCAAAAAATGAGGATGAATTAAATCTGTGAATTTAAATACATTTAAATTTGTATTTTCGGTAAAGGTAGTTGCTATTGTTTAGAACCTTGTAATAAACAGTGCTTAATATTTATAATAAATAATATGTGGTTTAAAAAATTCCGTATTAAAAAAATATTTCATAATTTTCTTTTCTGTTTAAAAAACACACACTGTTTCAAAATAAACGCTATTTCTAACTTGTTACTAAGAAAAATGCAAAAGATATGGATAACTCTTAACAAAAGAAAACTATTTAAAAGCCGTAATGCACTAAAACATCTTTATTATATTTTATCTAATACAAACAACAATGACATTTTATGTGCATTAATATGTTTTTTCAAAAAATATGTATTTTAATTATTACTGCTCATTATCTTCCTTTTGTATTTTTAAACCTATGATACCTCGGAAGAAATACATATTTCTTAGAAATAAATTAACAACTTCCCTATAAAATTTCAAAATCTACATTTTTTTTCAACAAATTACTGCACTTACAAAAAGTTACACTTTATTTTATGCAGATAATTACTCTATTTTCAGAGTTGGTTGGTTGATTTTTGACGTCCGATTATCTACGCTAGGGATATAGGACCAGAGGGGAGTGCCCTTCGTGGGCGTTTTTCTAAGGGAACATAACCCGTATTTACGCAAGGTTCGAAGAAAACCACGAAAACTTCGAACGGTTAGGCCGACAGCCGCGATTGGGTTCGAACCCAGCACCTGCCGTCTACCAGTTGAGAGGTCAGAACCTCTCGGCCACTGGTGGGGCCCTATTTTCAGAGTACCTTATACGTTTTTTGTGAAAAAACACTCCAGTAAAATTGCGTGAAGCTGTAATTATTTTTTGATTGCTGCTGCAAACCTATTTCTCTCTGCACGTTAAAAGTAGTAGGTGTTTCATTTTCCACATCAGAATAAAGGAGCGGAGGAGTTCGTGCGAGGAACTCATATCCGCTTCTTTTTTTCAAATCCTTTCTTTGCATTATTACAATTTTAATCATACTTAAAATTTCTTGATAATACGTAGTTTTTACTTTGTGAATCAACAATGTAATGAAGTGCACTTTGTTCTACAAGACGCGGTCTCGCTTATAATTACAAGGTTATGAAGTGTCAGAAAATGAGGATGAATAAAATCTGTGAATTCATTTTCAAATTCGCATTTTTTGTAAAAAGAGCAAGTGTAAGACTGTTTCATTTGTTAAGCACATTGTAATAAATAATGAATAATAGTTATGATTAATAATAAGTAGCCTGAAAAATTCCTTATAAGAAAAATATTTCTAGTTCTTGTTCTATGTAAAAAAAAAAAATCATATGTTTTTCAAATACAAGCAATTTCCAACTTTTTAATAAACAAAATGTGAAAGATATGGGAAATATAGAACAAAAGAAAGCTATATAAATGCCGTATTATTGTAAAATATCTTTATTATAGCTAATACGTTTATTTAATACAAAAATGAATGAAATTTTTTCTGTGAAATATTTTATTTTTTTAAAAATATGATTTTATTAATGTTTTTCATTGCCTTCTTTATGTATTTTCTAAATTTATCATTCTTTTAGATATTACGATACTCTTTACTTAGAGAGTAATTAACAAGTTCCCCAAGTCATTACAACATCTAATTTTTTTTCATCGATAAATTATTGCACTTACAAAAAGATAAACTACATTTTGTGCAGAAAATGACACTATTTTCGGAGTACTTTATACGCTTCTTGTAAAAAAGAAACACTCCATTAAATCTGCGCGAAGTTGTATTTATTTTTTGACTGCTGCGAACCTTTTTATCTCTGCATATTAAACGTAGCTTGTGTTTCATTTCCCACACATGAATAAAGGAGCGGAAGAATTCGTGCAAGGCACTGATATCCGCTTATCTTTTTCAAAACCTTTCTTTGTATTATTAAAATTTTAATAACACTTAAAATTTTGTGAGAATGCGTAGGTTTTACTTAGTGAAACAACAGCGTAATGAAGTACACTTTGTTATAAAAGTCGCGGTCTCCAGTACAATTACAAGGTTATTTCTTGTCTTTTTTTTTTATCAAGAAAAGAAAATAAGAAGTGGCTTAAAATGAGGATGGATAAAAACTGTGAATTCATTTCTATATTTAAGTTCTAAAATTTTAATATAGAAAATCTGAGGCAGTAGCCTTTGTTAAACAAGTTATAATTAATAATATGCGATAATTATGATGAATAACATATGGTTTAAAAAATTCCTAATTTGAAAAATATTTCACAACTTTTTTTTTTCTGTCAAAAAAAAAAAAAAAAAAAAAAAAAAAAGTTTTTCAAATACAAGCATTTTCCAACTTGTTAATGAAAAAAAATTGAAAGATATGAGTAAATTATAGCAAAAAAAACCCTATTTAAAAGCCTTCATGTTGTAAAACATCTTTATCATATTTAATATACTTTAATACAAACAACAATGAAATTTTTGTGTAATATTTCGTTTAAAAAAAATGTGGCTTTATTATTACTTTTCATTGTGTTCTTTATGCACTTTCTAAACTCATTATACCTTAGGAATCACAATTCTCTTTTCTTAGAAAGGAATCATCATATTCCCCATTGCATTGCAGCATCTACAGTGGCGATCAAAAGTTTCCGGCCAGTTAGTTTCTTCGATTTATTTACCAAAAGGTTTCAGTAAAGAAGAAACACAATTGCTTCAGAAGTTAGGAATATGTGAATGACCTCTGACCACTTGATCATTTTGATTGGATACTGAAGATGCTTCATGCAAACGGATAAAATTCGAAGTTCGCGTGTGCAAAAGTTTCCGGCCACTTATCTTTCTGTAGTTTTTTTTCTATCGGTAAACTGTTTTTTGGCTGTGTTTTTGAATGAATCAACGTGTATAGCATAGTCTGAATTCAAAATTGAAAAGTTCAACAATTATTGTTCATAAATGAGTGATTAATTTGTCGCTAAAAGGCCAATCTGCTCGAGATATTGCGGCAAAGTTATCAATCGGTCAAATCGACCGTAAACGATATTTAAAAATTATATAAAGGTGGACATGGCCTTCAGGACTTTCAGAGGTCCTGGAGATCCCAGAAAATTACTATTCCTGTGGACAGAACTATCAGGAGAAAACAATTGATATTCTGCATAAAAATTCCGCTGCAATATATTGCGATTTACTGAATGAAAATATTGCTGAAATAAGTCCTTATACCGTATCAACATGCTGACGTGATGCATAATTTTATGGAAGAGCTATCGATCGGTCAAATCGACCGTAAACGATATTTAAAAATTATACAAAGGTGAACGTGGCCTTCAGGACTTTCAGAGGTCCTGGAGATCGCAGAAAATTACTATTCCTGTGGACAGAATTATCAGGAGAAAACAATTGATAATCCGCATAAAAATTCCGCTGCAATATACTGCGATTTACGGAATGAAAACATTGCTGAAATAAGTCCGTATACCGTATCAACATGCTGACGTGATGCATAATTTTATGGAAGAGTTGGTGTTAAAATTTTTCAGAGTTAAACAAAAATACAAACGTACCCGACTAGCGTTATCCAAAAAACACACAGTCTGGTCAAGTGAAAACTGAAAAATATTTCTATTTTTCCATCAATCGAATTCTAAACAGTTTTGGAAATGATGGCAGACACAACATCCGATGACCTAACAACAAAAGATATGTTTCGACCTATGTTATTCCTACAATGAAGCATGGCGGCGGACACATTATGCCGTGGGGAGTATTTTCTTAAAAAATTGTCGGTCCGTTATTTGAAATCCACAGCCAGGTGAATGATACAATGTATAAGGATATCTTTCAACAGTATTTTCTGCCTTATTAGACAAAAAAAATTGGTCGCAACTATTTTTCTTAACATGATAACGACATAAATATTGTATGCCAACCTCGATATGCAATGGTTTTTGCACAAAAAATTTCGTTTTTGAAATGATCAGCCCAAGCGCCCAACCTGAATCCAGTAGAAACTCTTTGAAAAGAAGTTGACAAAAGTCTGTGAAGCTATAACTATTCCAACTCAGCCGAAATTTGGCCAAAATTACAAGAAATGTGGGAGAAATATACCATAGACGATCATTAACCGTTGATTGTATGAAAGTCACGTTGCTGCGCCGCAGTACGTATTACTAAAGCTAATAAAATAGTAATATGATTAAATACTAATCGTAAATGTTGTTGATCACTGTAATTTTGTATTACAATACCACTTTTTTACAAACTTGTGAAGATGGCCGGAAACTTTTGAGAACATGCGTTTTCCTTTATACATAATTTTATCAGTTAAATTTATTGATATTTACATGTTCTTATATAAGTAAGTTTCTAATTATTATGTCAATAAAATGTATAAATATCACTTTGAGACTCCTCTTCATATGGGTATATTTACAAATTAACTGAAAAATTTTTACTGGCTGGAAACTTTTGACCGCCACTGTACATTTTTTATTTTTTATAAATTATTGCACTTACAAAGGTATACAAAATATTTTAAGCAGAAAATGACACTATATTAGGAGTACCTTATACGTTTTTGTGACAAAAAAAAAATTAAATTGTGCGAAATTGTAATTATTTTTTTGACTGCTGCGATTATATTTTTCTCTGCAAGTTAAGCATAGCAGGTGTTTCATTTCACACTTCAGAATAAAGAAGCTGAAAAAATCGTGCAAATTACTCATATCCGCTTTTCTTTTTCGAATCCTTTCTTTGTATTATTAAAATTTTAATCCCCCTTAAAATTTCGTGAGCATACGTAGTTTTTACTTTGTGAAACAACAGTGTAATGAAGTGCACTTTTATTATACAAGTCGTGGTTTCGAGTTTAATTACAAGCTTAGTTCTTGCAGTTTTCATTAAGAAAAGAAAACAAGGTGTGCCAAAAAAGAGGATGAATAAGATATATGAATTCATTTTTACATTTAAATTCATATCTTTTGTAAAATGAGCAGGTTTATGGCAATTACATTTGCGAAGCAAGTTACAGTAAATAATGTGTAATATTTATAATAAATAATATATGGTCTTAGAAACTCTTTATTAGAGAAATATTTTATATATCATCCAAAAGTCTTTTAAAAAGTTTTAAGTGAAAACTTAAAAATCACAAAATTCACATGACCAGCGCTTACAGCTGCAATAATCACATAAATTATACATATATATATATATATATATATATATATAGTACTTAATGAATAAAGTATATTGGCAGATTCAGAGTCCCGTGCCATAATAAAACTGAAGTCAAACAATTAAGCATTAAATGTGATAAAATTCGAGCAAGAAAAACAAAAGAAAGAAAAGAAAGATCTTTATTTTCTTTATTCTTTCTTTTCTTTTTTTTCTTTTTTTTATTTTTCTTGCTCGAATTTTATCACCTTTAATGCTTAATTGTTTGACTTCAGTTTTATTATGGCATGGGACTCTGGATCTGCCAATGCACTTTATTCATTAAGTACTATATATATGTATTGTTCTATGTAAAAAAGAAAAAAATGTTTTTAATATACTCCTCGGTATAAAGACATTTTATACGGTACTGCTAGGAAATTTACTAGTGAAAATACACATTGAATTATTTTGTAGGAATGACTTTATCATTATAGCAACTTGGAAATTGTACATCAAATATAACTAATGTATTTTATCTGATACAAACAGCAATGAAATTTTCTGTGCAATATTTTGTTATAAAAAAACGGTTTTATTATTACTATCCATTTCCTTCTTTTCTCACTTTCTAAACTTACCATAGATCAGAAATAAAAATATTATTTTCTTAGAAAGAAGATAGCAAATTCCCCATGTCATTGCAAAATTTTCTTTTTAAATCATTACATCCACAAAAAGTTACACTATATAATATGCAGATAATGACTCTATTTTCAGAGTTCCTTATACGTTTTTAGTGAAAAAGCACTCCATTAAATTTGCGCAAACTGTATTTATTTTTTGAGTGCTCTGCGAACCTATTTTTCTCTGCACGTTAAAATGTAGCAGATGTTTCATATCCCACATCAGAATAAAGGAGCGAAAGAATTCGTGCGAGGCACTCATATCCGCTTTTGTTTTTCAAATCCTTTGTATTATTAAAATTTCAATCACACTTTAGTTTTCGTGAAAATACATAGATTTTACTTTGTGAAATAACAATCTAATGAAGTGTATTTTGTTATACAAGTCGCTGTCCCAAGTATAATTTGAGGCTCATGTCTTTGGCGTTTTCATTAATAAAAGAAAACAAGAAATGTCAGAAAATGAGGATAAATAAAATCTGTAAATTCATTTCTTCATTTAATTTTTTTTAATGATCAAATTTAAGGCAATTGTATTTGTTAAGCACATTGTAATAAATAATGCTTAATATTTATATTAAAATTATGTAGTCTAATATATTATTTATTAGAAAAGAATTCTTTAATATTTTGTGCTATGTTGAAAAATTACATGTTTATATCTTTATACCACTCAGTATAAAGATATGTTATACTAATATACCATGCTTAATAGAAGCTGGAGGCAAACGCGCATAGGCGAAAATGGTAGTCGAGTTGAAAATGTTCATGTCCGTACTATTTCTTTATGATTTTGTTTATTAACCATCTAAGATATATGGCATTTTTTAGGCGAGTATCTTTTTGTTTCTGTCATTGGTTTATATTTTAAAATATTATATTATAATACTATTCTATTAAAGTAAGTTATTAAAAGAACAAATACCGTAAGAAGTATGATTTAAACATATGATTACTAATCTAAACTTATTATGTTTTCCCTCACAATATAAAGTAACTTCATCATTTTATATTTAACACATTTAAAGGATTAACGACTACTTAGCGTGATTTAAAAAGTACTGTCAATTTGGCGATTCCTTTAAATTATTAGTTTACATTATTTACTAACATTATTGTTTACATTATTTGCTACTTTTTGTATTACACTATTTATTTATATTTTTTGTTTGCATTAGATCTGTATCTTCACATCGATAAAATTCGTGAATTTCTCGCATATCCGCCAAGTCAGATGATGAGAAATAGTTAAATCTGCATTTTAGCCATAAATATAAATAGAAAAATAAAAGAAAAAAAACATGCTTGTATTAAGATTTACAAAAATGTAGGAAATATATATATGTATTTGGAAAGACTTATTCCAAGAGTTAGTTGAAGTTGCACAATTTAATTTAAAATGAAATTTTACTCAGAACAAAAAATAGAAAACAATATTCAATATCGTTTCCACGAATATGTAAAAGTAATCTCGGCCTCGGAAGCTATTCTCCCTACTGTGTGATTAGAATCGGCTTGAAACTCTGCTAAGCAGAGATCTTACAATTGTGATCTATCAGTACCAATGGTATTACTAGGATATCAAGGAAATAAAATATACCTTTAATTATTTTACAGAAATGACTTTAGCATTATAACAATAATTTGAAATTATATGCCAAACATTGCAAATGGATTGCGTTCGTACTATAGTCGAAATTTTGTTCCTTTAGCTTTATAAATATTCAGATTTTGTTGCAGTAGCTGTTGTATTCTTATGCAAAAATATGTGAATGAAAATTTTTTTATGATTATATATATTAGATTCGGTAATATGAAAATGATTTTTACTCCCTCTTAATTTGGACGTAATCACCATGGCAATTTAGAATTGTCCTCCATTATAGAATATCAATTATACATGAATTAATTATACATGATAGAATTTAAAATTCACCATGGCAACTTATTTCATTATCTATCACGAAATTCCGTTAAATTAATTACATATGATAGGATTTAATAAGATGAATAAGAATTTTATTAATATTTTTTTAGGATTTTATATGATTTTCATAAAACTCTGCGACGATAATGAATTAGTTTCAAGCAATTCTGTTGGGTACTTTTTGCGCTGTTATATGAGGTCAGACGGACAGACAGAAGGGAAACAATGGCAGGCATGAAAATGATCAGTGCTGGTGGGAAAACTGACGTTTACTGCAATAAGAAATTGTGCGTATCCGTAGGAAAAAACATTATATTCTAAAGTTTACTTCTCGAGAAGTCATTCGATTAGTCATTTTATTTAATACATTGTCATTTATGGTAATAAATAGTCATTAACTAACATCAACAATGCTTGATCAAAAACATTTTCTCTCTGTAAATACATATTTAGCCAGTTCAAAGCGTTTTAGATTTAATACAGACTCCTTCCCCTTTTTATGTATTTATTTAATTATTTATTTATTTTGACATGATGTGGGGTATCGCGTAAAAATTCTTGTAACGTCGAACTCAAAAATGCATTTGTTTTAATATTAGGTATTATATTCTCGGCAAAATTGCAATATAAAAATTTGTCTATCGAAATCTGCTAAAACTAAAATTCTGAAACAATTATATGTACTAGAAGATTATTTAAGTCTTGTAAGAAAACTCTAAAGACTAAAATGGTCAAATAGTTTTTGCGAAACGTTTTAAGCATATTTCCATAATTTCACTTTGCGGTCACTCAGCAAACGATTTCAAGGGCGCTCAAGCTACCTATCGTTTTGAAAACATATGCTTAAAAGAATTGTTGATAATCATTTTCGAAAAAAATTGTCGATAACCAGCTGAGATTTTCACGCGAGTGGCAGGGGAGGGGGGGTTGACATAAATAAAGACACTTGTGGGGTACTTTAAGCGCCATGGGCTTTTAAAGTCTAGGTAATAAGTTTTATTAACATATTTGTGTAATGCAGTAATGAATAGTAATATAAATCTATAAACGTCAAGTTGTTACAAACAGACTGATTTAATTAGTATCAATCACGCTTCGACTTTGGTATTCGCCATTAGATATCATTGAGTGTCGCTCTCAATGCGTCAACCGGGTTTTAATGGTTAATGAAAAACTTATTTGGAAAAATGTAGTGTGTAAAAGGAAATCGTTTTAACTTTGTGACCTTCTTTCGAAGCGCGTTTACCACATTGCTAACATTAAACTTTGTAAAGTTCTTTGTACACTGTAAAAAGAATAGAATATAATTACGCTAAATATAGTTTTACAAAATGCCAAATGATTTTCAAATATATTCTACTCACTTTTATCAGAAACAGATTTGCCTAAGATCATAAAAAAGTGAAACAGAATAACAATATTTGATACTATTTAGGCTGCATATCTCATTCAAATTTCATAGTATATCCGTTTATACTTTTCTAGTACTTATAGAAATAACCAATCCCTACGTTGTACAATTTTTTATAAAGTCTTATTATCCTTTTAAAAACGATTTTTTGTAACATTCGAGTTGTAAAGATAATAAGTTGAAACTGGTGTTAATCAATTGACGTGAAAAATCTTCTTTAAAACACCATAAAATAAATTAAATTGCGCAATTTAATATAATTTATTTAAATTAATTTATTTTATGGTGTTTTAAAGAAGATTTTTCACTTCAATTAGAGTTGTAGCATACTCGATAAAGCAGCCACGTAAATGAAAGTCCATTTTTATTACAAACAAGCTAAATTATTTACTTCAGCTTTAGAGAAGATACTTTGTACATTTAGCCTGTACTCTGTGCACGAAATCATCTTGATTTTAAATATAGACTTCAAAAAAGATTAAATCATAAACAACACGGGTAAGATTTATTTTCTTAAATGCTTTGAAGGGAATCCATTTCAACGTCCAAAAGCAGCTATCCGCTTTCCTCACATCTGCAGCTTTCACTAGCTGAGACGGTAGATAGGACCCAAATTCAATCGATCAATTTCAACCATATGATCACCAGCTCACGGAGTTTTATCCAACCAATCATAAACGACAATTTATAGCTTGTATTATGAGTCAACAAATCACAAATGGCCAAATCTGAGGAGCAATCAAAAACACACACCTGTTGTGACGTCAGTTGAAACTGATCTGTTTCGCTTCACCGTCTCACTTTTTCTTTCAGGAATATTTATACTATTTAAATCTGCATATGCTCTAGCTAAAGTTGTAGTTAAAGTGAAGTACTGTGTAGCTTCAAAAGAAACCAAATCACATTCACATTCACACACCTCGATAGCTCTATAACAAAATTACTACTTCCTTACACAGTTAATAATTAATATAGTTGCTGTATGAAACACTCCGAGCAAGTGAAACACTGACATTTGACCGATTATAATTTTCATATGTTAATTGATGTTAAATACTTTAGCCCATTGTAATCTTTGAACGAACTTTATTTTGCAAAATTATGGTGAAAAAAAAATTGTGCCTTATTTGCTATAAGAAAATAGTTGAAAGAAAACAGCTAAACAACATATTGCGAAAATAATTCTTTTTTAAGAATGCTCTAAAAATATCAAGTTTGAAGAGAGTAAATTTTTGGAATCAGTGTTTATAGAAAAGAGCCGTCTTTCTCGAAAAGAAAATAATCAAACTGTCAGAATAGAAGAGCGAAACGAAACTTTCATTTGGAAAAGTTGCAAAAAGAAAAAAAAAATGGAAGTGCATATAGTGAAAATAACTCTTTTCAGACTTTCGCATCACATGGCTGATTTCACAGTTGCCGAAATCAGTTCCGTAAAATGTTTACTTTTCTGATCATAAAACGCATCAAAAGAAGAAAGCAGCGGATTTTTTCTTAAAGATAAAATGGAAGTTTACTCAAAGAATTAGTTTTTTTAAAAAATAAATTCTCTTTAAACAAGCTAATGAAAAATAAAACGATTTAACCTTAATAGAAATATTGAAGTAAAGGATACGTGCGCATTTTAAATACTAACTAGTGGCCTTCGCCCGCTACGCTGGTCGGTTTATCGAAAGAAATCTTGAAGAACACGAAATATCAATTTTATTATATTCGAAAGAAGGTACCATCATTAAATTGATTAAACAGCCGTTTAGTTCAAAATGTTTCAAACTAAGCGAGCAAACAAATGTATTTTAATTGAGTGATTTTTGCTTCTGAAGTATTCTTTTCGATCCATGGAGGTAACTACATTTCGCTGCATTAAGGTGCTAATTTATAGAAATTAGCACCAGTTGTATAACTTTTTTGTCATTGCAATTTTTATTAAAAACACTTAACTTTTATTACAAACAAAAGGATTTCGCGTTTAAGTATGGATTTTGGCATAAGGCCAAACATATCATCTGTGGAATTTATGGGTTGGATGTACGTTTTACGAAAATCAAAGCCGGCCAAATCAAGGCTTTCATTTTGAAGTCTGCTTCAATGGAAATTAATTTTTTTTAAACTATTTAATCAATTTTTTCAAAATTTCGAATACCTTTAAATCATGTTTAGATAAAGAACTAAAAACATTTTTTAGTGAAAATATCCAAAAATCGGCGAGATATAAAATATTAATGTTCACAATCGCTTATATATCATGATCCAATCAACCACTCAACCGATTTTTCTATCTTTTCCAGATAGTTAGATAAGGTTCAGACATACATTTAAAAAAAAAGCAAGTCGATAGTTCAAAAACTTTGGGAAATATAAAATATTTACTGTAATTTTTTTTTTAAACCGACGTTTCGAAAAAAAATTACACTGACATTATCAGAAAAGAATGAGGATTCAGAATCCGGCGTTGTTTTTTGTTAGAGTTTCATAGAACTGCCAGAATTGGAATTTAAAAATGCATTTCGAAGAAATTGCGATAAAAAACGCTGAAAATCAAAGTTTCGTAAAAAAATCGGAAAAATCACAAATTAAAAAAAATAGACTGTTAGTGCAAGAAAAGAACGAAGTATCCGAAAATCTATTTCTTTTGCTTCTGGTGCGTTTATAACTGCACCGATGGCAATTTAAAAACGAGAAAACAGAGGGAGAAATTTTCTCCCTCAGTCGATCTTTTTCGGATCGCCATTTCCGCCAAATTGCAAACATGCAGGGCAAATTAGTTAAAATTTTAACGTGTCTGATTAGCTTTTAATTAATAATTAACGAACTAATTGGAATTTCGGGATGTGAATGGGCAACTCGTGATCCCCGGATTTTTTTTCCTTCAATTCAAAACAAACGTGACGTTTCTCCGTTTCCGGGTTCGGAAGAGATAGCATCACATACATACATACATACAACATACGGTCGAATTTTAATAGTATAGATTAACTGTCAATAGCTATGACAGTCGGATGATTATGGACTGATGATTTGTTGTGTGTTTCCTTGTTTCATTTTTTACCGGAAAAATAGTTTATTGAATTGCAATGTTAGTAAAATTTTATTTAACTGAATTCATTATGGCTTTTATTTCCTGTTTTAAGGTCCCGTTTTCGACATAAAATCTGAGTAATGCCGAGCAGTCGTTTTCTGCGTTGATGTTGCACAAATTTCGGTTAAACGAAAGTATCTGAATTTAAAAAAAATTCGTTTCTTCCTTTGGAAACTTTCAACATTACACAATGTGCCTGTCAGCACAGCTTTTATTTTCCTGAAAAATATTAATTAGGGTAACATCCCCAGTAATTGGCACATTAAGAATTTGTCTTTAAACTTACTTCAATTTTCATTACAAAAAAAAAAGTTATTTACTTGGAAATATTTTTTAATCAAAGAATGCATACCTGTGCTTATTTTGCCCACTAAAAGCAAAAAAAAAAAAAAAAAAGTGAAAAAGTATTTTTATAAAAATATATTTATAAAAAGTTGCTGAAATCACCAGTAATTGGCACCTCGAGCACCAATGTATAACACCTTGAAATCCAGTAATTGGCACATGTTTATATTTAAAAAAAAAAAAAAAAAAAAAAAAAAAAAAAAAAAAAAAACTTTACATTTTGCATTCGGTTTAATCGCTTTAAATGAATATACTGTAGATGAAGATGCCATATATCAGGTTTTTGAGAGTAAGAAATCAGCATATTAGTCTGAAATGTGAACACTTTTAAACAATACAATATACTTTATATTAATACCCAGTAATTGACATGCTGCCTCCAGTAATTGTCATATGAAGCTTTAATGGATTCGAATTACTGATAATATTTCATATTTTCAAATAAAAACAAATGATAAACAAAATTAGTCAGTGACTTTAAAAGACTGCCAAAATAAGTGGTTTAAACTCAAATTCCTTATGAATTCCTTGTAACTGGAATAGGTGCTAATTACTTGGAACTAGCAAAATTGAAGCCCCATTAATTGGCATCTACCATTAATTAAGAAATCCAAATATTTGTGTCGAAGATACTTTTACACAATTAAAATATCCATTTTTAACTAAACAAAACTGTTGTCAATTTAAATTTAAAATATATTATAGATCAGATAATAATGAATTGAAAAGCGTACCTTCCTTAAGCAAAAGAAGAAGCATTTGCAACAAAAATGGCTAATTTGATACAAGCCATAATTGTTTCTCTTTCCTGGCTCTATTGTCATCTAGTAAAATGAATCAAAGTTATAATCTTTAACGTAAATGAGCATATAACTGGTATATGGTCTTGCATTTTTAAAAGACTGGATATAAATCTTATTGTAGGACATGTTTGTAGGATGTGCCAATCACTGGTGCATGCCAATTACTGGGAATGTTACCCTATGTATCATTTTAAGCTATTGCATAGCTTTTATCGCGGGTTTTGAGCGCGGCGACCGAATCCAAAAATTCCGTAACGCGAAAAATCCTAACACATCCGTAGCGAAAAAACCTAACACTCGGCTAACGTCGTTTCAGTTCGGCAGACTTCTGCATGGTATCCTTCGGTAGACTTCGGCAGACATTGACGCGGTATTTTTCAGATATTTAGAGGATATCAAGTCTCAAATTTATATTTCTTATTTCAGTTACTATAAATCTATAGTTTCAATAATAAAAATTCCTGATAGAATGTGTATAGAAAAGAATCGTCTTAAGATAAAATAAGGTAGGATAATGTAGCTTTTGGTGATTGGAGGCCCGCCCAATGGTGAGGATCGAAAAAGTTAAAATGCTTATAACTCGCGCACTCGCTGTCTAATTTTCGTAGCGCGGCCAAATTTTGTTTGGTAATTTATTATGAGACAGTGTTAATTTTTGGTGACAGGAACCCCCCCCCCCCCGCCCCATGCTGAGGGTCGAAAAATTTAAAATGCTTATAACTCGCGATCTAATTTTCGTAGCGTGGCCAAATTTTGTTTGGTAATTTATTATGAGCCAGTGTTAATTTTTGGTGACAGGCGACCCCCCCCCCCTATGCTGAGGGTCGAAAAATTTAAAATGCTTATAACTCGCGATCTAATTTTCGTAGCGCGGCCAAATTTTGTTTGGTAATTTATTATGAGCCAGTGTTAATTTTTGGTGACAGGAGATCCCCCATGGTGAGGGTCGAAAAATTTAAAGTGCTTATAACTCGCGATCTAATTTTCGTAGCTCGGCCAAATTTTGTTTGGTGATTTATTATGAAACAGTGTTAATTTGCGGTGACAGAAGACCCCCGACGGTGAGGGTCGAAAAAGTTAAAATGCTTATAACTCGCGATCTAATTTTCGTAGCGCAGCCAAATTTTGTTTAGCGATTTATTATGAGACAGTTTTAATTTTTGGTGATAGGAGACCCTCCCAAGGTGAGTGTCGAAAAATTTAAAATGCTTTTAACTCGCGATCTAATTTTCGTAGCGCGGCCAAATTTTGTTTGGTGATTTATTATGAAACAGTGTTAATTTGCGGTGACAGGAGACCCCCGACGGTGAGGGTCGAAAAAGTTAAAATGCTTATAACTCGCGATCTAATTTTCGTAGCGCAGCCAAATTTTGTTTAGCGATTTATTATGAGACAGTTTTAATTTTTGGTGATAGGAGACCCTCCCAAGGTGAGTGTCGAAAAATTTAAAATGCATTTAACTCGCGATCTAATTTTCGTAGCGCGGCCAAATTTTGTTTGTTGATTTATTATGAAACAGTGTTAATTTGCTTTGACAGGAGACCCCCGACGGTGAGGGTCGAAAAAGTTAAAATGCTTATAACTCGCGATCTAATTTTCGTAGCGCGGCCAAATTTTGTTTGTTAATTTATTATGAGACAGTGTTCATTTTTAGTGATAGGAGACCCCCCACGGTGAGGGTCGAAAATTTAAAATGCTCATAACTCACGATCTAATTTTCGTAGCGCGGCCAAATTTTGTTTGGTAATTTATTAAGGTATTGCATAGCTTTTATCGCGGGCTTTGAGCGCGGCGAAATAATCTAGAAATTCCGTAACGAGAAAAAAACCTAACACTCCGGCTAACGTCGCTTCAGTTTGGCAAACTTCGGCACGATATCCTTCGGTAGACTTCGGCGGACATTGACGCGGTATTTTTCAGATATTTTGAGAATACCAAGTCTCAAACTTATGTTTTTTTATTTCAGCTACCATAAACGTATAGTTTCAATGATAAAAATTCCTGATTAACCTACATGTATTGTAAGACAATAAAAATATTTTAAACTTAACTTCTCATTTATTCAATAAAAGAAAAAAAAATTTGTTATCGGTCATCACGCTCAAAAAGTGTAACTTGAATTAATATCAAAGACAAAAAAAAAAAAAAAAAAAAAAAAAAAAAAAAAAAAAAAAAAAAAAAACTGCATACATAATAAATAAATAAATAATTATAATTGCATAAGGTGATAAAAAATGCTATGCAATAGCTTTACCGCGGCAATCCCCGAGTGCCATGCGTAATTTTTTTTTTTTTTTTTTTTTTTTTTTTTTTTTGAGAAAGTGGTGCGAGCTAGAATTAAGAGTCGCTAGAGCTAGAGTCGCCTGTGATAACCTTGTGTTATTTTTTATAAAGTTACAATTACTAATTAATTTATTTGTATTACAAAATCGTAAGACATTAGTAAGAGATGAGAGAAAGATCCAATGAGATTTTCTGATTTGATCGATTACTATTTTTCTATGTTAATTGACGTTAAATATTTTAGTTCATTGCAATCTTTCTCTCAAATTGTAATTTGCAAAACAATCAATTACAATAATAATAATAATAATATTAATAAAAGTTTTTTATTTGAGTTTTTCTATATGAAAATAGTTTTAAGAAAATAACTAAATTTTTGTGAAAAGAATTTTTTTTTAAGAATGCTCTAAAAATACCAAGTTTTAAGAGAGTAAATTTTTGGAATCAGTGTTTATTGCAAAGAGCCGACTTTCTCGAAAAGAAAATAATCAAACTGTCAGAATAGAAGAGCGAAACGAAACTTTCATTTGGAAAAGTTGCGAAAAGAAAAGAAAAATGGAAGTGCATATAGTGAAAATAACTCTTCAGACTTTTCGCATCGCATGGCTGATTTCACAGTTGCCGAAATCAGTTCCGTAAAATGTTATTACTTTTCTGATCATAAAACGTATCAAAAGAAGAAGGCAGCGGAATTATTCTTAAAGATAAAATGAAAGTTTACTCAAAGAATTACTTTTTTAAAAATAAACTCTCCTTAAACAAATTAATGAAAAATAAAACGTTTTTATCTTAATAGAAATGTTGAAGCAACTGTCAGTAGCTGAAGCTAAAGGATGATTTGTTATGTGAAGTGTACATCCTTGTTTAATTTATTACCGGAAATATAGTTATTGGTTTGCAGTATTACCGAAATTATACCTAATTGAATTTAGTATGAGTTTTATTTCCTATTATAAAGAAAGGAATGTCTATAACAAGAGTACATTTTTTGAAAAATATAAATTATTTGTCAAAGATCTTTCTTTTCATAAAGTAGTGCGAGTTAGAATTAAAAAATAATCGCCTGTAGTAGCCTCGTATAATTCTTTTGGCAACATTTTTTTTAAATGTTACAATTGCTAATTAATATATTTGTTGCACGGAACCGTGAGACTCCAGTGAGGAATGAGAAAAAGATCGAATCAGATCATTTGATCTATAATTATTTTTATATGTTAAATGACGGGATATGTGTTTGACGTTACCTTAGTTCATTGCAGTCTTTTTGTAGAATTGTAATTTGCTAAACAATCAACTATGGTAAATAAGAAAAAAATGCTTGTTTGAGTTTTGTCATATGAAAATAGTTGAAAGAAAACAACTAAACGAGATATTGCGAAAAGATTTCTTTTTTAAGATTGCTCTAAAAATATCAAGTTTGAAGAGAGTAAATTTTTGGAATCAGTGTTTATAGAAAAGAGCCGTCTTTCTCGAAAAGAAAATAACCAAACTGCCAGAATAGAAGAGCGAAACGAAACTTTCATTTGGAAAAGTTGCGAAAAAAAAAAAAAAATGGAAGTGCATATAGTGAAAATAACTCTTTTCAGACTTTCGCATCACATGGCTGATTTCACAGTTGCCGAAATCAGTTCCGTAAAATGTTATTACTCTTCTGATCATAAACGCATCAAAAGAAGAAAGCGGCAGAATATTTCTTAAAGATAAAATGAAAGTTTACTCAAAGAATTAATTTTTTGAAAAATAAGTTCTTCTTAAACAAGTTAATGTAAAGTAAAATTTTTTTATCTTAATAGAAGTATTGAAGTTAACGATATGTGCGCATTTTAAATAGTAATTGACTGTCAATAGCTGAAGGTAACGGATGAATTGTTGTGTATAGTTTTCATCATTGCTTAATTTATTACCGGAAAAATACTTTATTCGCTGGCAGTATTTCTGAAATTAAGTTTAATCGAATTCAGTCTGAGTTTTATTTCCTGTTTTAAGATATGTACTTATCACGAGAGCACTTTTTTTAAAAAATGTAAATTGAATGTCAAAGATTTTTCTTTTCAGAAAATGGTGAAAGCTAGAATTAAAAAATAGTCGCCAATGGTAGCTTTATAATATTCTTTCAGCAACAAATGTTTGTAATGTTAAAGTTACAAATTAATATATTTTCTGTACGGAGCCGTGAGATTTGAGATTCCAATGAGAACCAGTGAGAGTCTATCATTTGATCTATTATTTTTATTATTTGTTAGTTAACATTAAATATTTTGGTTTATTGAAAACGTTGTCTTTAATTGTAATTTGAAAAAAAATGAACTATGTGCGCATTTTGAATGCTAATTGACTGTTAGTGGTTGAAAGTAACGGATGATTTGTTGTGCGAAGTCTATAGCATTGCTTAGTTTATTATCGTAAAAATAGTTTATTGGATAGCAGTATTTCTGTAATTATATTTAATTGAATTCAGTGTAAATTTTAATTCCTTTTTTAAGGTATGTGCATATCACCGGGCAACTTTTTTTGAAAACTATACTATTTTATCAAACGCATGTGTTTTGAGTTAAAATGGAGAATAAAACTATAAATAAATATAAAATTTTAATGGTATTTTAATTAACTTTTTTTTAATTTAGGCAATAATTAGTCAAATTTTTGTAAAGAATTGCTCTTTTGCCAAACCATTTATAACGATATCTATTCAATATATTTCAGCTTTCTTTTTAACAATATATTAGCGAATCTTTTACTTGTGTTATGAAGCAAAACATTTGCAATACTCTTAAATTTACTTAGAAGTATCAAATTTGTATACAAAATAAGATTTTGATTTTTAAAAATGAGTTTATTATTATTTTTTATAATTATGCCACAGAAACCTTACCACATTAGGATCATAATTTCAGAAGATTTTGATAAAAATATTAAAATTTAATGTTAAAACATTAGAACCTCCAAAGTTCGATTGTTTATAACTCAAAACTTTATCATCCAAATGACTTTAAATTTCTTTTTAAATTTCACAAAGACAACTTGAATCGAAGATTTTAAATATATTGTCAAAATTGGATGTTGCTATTGAAAAAAAATATGGTTGGCTATTGATTAGTGCATCGTCTGTTAAGCAAACCTTAAATGCATCATTTAAAAGTAGACTCTATTTTCTGACCTTTATGGCCAGCATTTTTTTCTATCATAATTAGTTGCAGAGTTAGTAGGATGTGTTGACTTTTTTTCACGACTGTAACACGACAACTGTAACACGACATACACTTAGCGTTGCAAAGGTTAGAAAAAAGCCGGTTTAAACCCGGGAATAAACCGGGTTTTTAGGAATAAACCTGGAAAAAACCCGGGATTTTTAGGAATAATTCGGTTTTTTGGGAATAAACCTGGGAATAAACCTGGTCTATTGGAAATAAACCCGGGAATAAACCGACTTTTTGCAACTCTACATACACTGATTAAAATGCATTGCATTTTTTGCACTTTCTGTGATCTCATAAAGTTTCATGCAGAGCCAAATTAGTTCATTGGAAATTTTCTTGAAATTCGTTCATTTCTGTTAGAAATATTAATCTAAATTGGGCACCTTACTGGATGTGGAAGATATTAGAGATTCATGACTTTATTACGGATTTCTAGATGAATTTAAAGAGAATATTTTATTGATCGCATAGTATACAGCGTCCTAAGATTCAACAACCAGGCTCTCGTCCCGAAGAAATACAAAACACAACTTGTATCACTGAACAGAAACTAATTTCCATGGAAAAAGGTTTTTTTTTATTTTAGTGTAAAGTATAATGAAAATAAGCGAGGTCTTACTTCTTATTGAGAATGACAAGTTTATGACAAGTTTATGAGCGATTCTGTTATTGATAATGACAAGGTTATGCTTATGATATTTATCTAATTCCAGTCGCCGCGTCATGAGCCATTACGTTAGGCAGATATAAATTTTAAAATTCAAAATTTAAACATGTTAAATGTGCTGAACATTTGTTTTAGGTCACGTCAGTCACCGATGTCAGACCGCGTAAAATATGATATATAAATACAAGAAAATATATTGCTTTAAGTAATTATTGAAAATGCATTTAAATTTTACTTAATTTTTGTTCGTTAGCGGATAATAACCTTAACTAAGAAATGGCTTAAACGAAAAGTTCAGTGTTAGTCACCGGTGACTGACGAGACAATCAACGTGTTAAATTCTGTCTAGAGTCCAAAACCGAATTTTAATATATTTTTGTCGTTATGTTGAAAGTTAAAAAAACCAAGAAGGGATAAATATGCCTAAAGAGTAGGTTAAACAGAAAATTATATATCGCTGACTGTTCCTCACCAATATCTTTTTTATCATTAAAATCCGTGGACTCATGAAAATGAATTTTGAAACAAATAAGTTGAATTAATACTAAGGATAGATGGAAACAGGTTTATAAGACAAAAATCAAATCCAAAATCGAAATTCGGTAATTTTTCGATAATTTCGGTCCTTTTTCCGGAAGCGAAAAGGAAAATATCAATTTTTTTAAGTTATTAAAAAATACAGATATTTATATAATTATTAATTTATGATGTATGTTTTTAAATATGTGGACAAGTTCGACAAAACATTTTATTTTAAATAATATGTAATTATTTCATCAACGGCAAAAAATGATTTTATTTTTTCTTTAAATTTTACTTAATCAAAAAATGTCTTTGGGATATATACTTCCATTTACCTTTTATTTTGATTTTTTAAATGATACCCTGTTTGCGAAAATTTCCACAAAAAATATTCGACAAACATTATTGCTCTGGAAGGACTAAGTTTGCTTCTTGATCAAGAATTATAAAAAATTCTTGATTAGGATCAAGAAGCAAACTTAGTCCTTCCCTTATCATATTTTTCTGAAGACGGCCGCAGAAGACGACGCGAAACGTTGATATTTTTATTTTATTTTTATTGCACAAGTGTATATTAAAATTCTTGTTTTGTGCACCATTGAACAATGAGTTGAATTTTTAATAATACATTTTAATAATACATTCTTAGTAGTTAAATTTTATGGTGCAATTGTCCAGCATATATTTATAAAATTTTTTATTACAGGTAATTCTGCAGCTTCAATAAACACGAGAAAAAATTCTAAAAAGTTTTAGTCATATCTGCATAGATTGTCTTAAGATTTATACTTACGTCTAGAAATAGTTTTGTTTGATAAAACAGTGAATTCCAATGCAATAAATAAAAACTGTGTCATTTGAAAAAAGACGATGCAGCGCAAACCAACGAGTATGTTGAAAATTTCTGAAGGAATAAACAAGATTTTAAGACTTCAGAGAGTTTCGATGAAGTTTAAGTTGGTCTAGCCGAATTTTTTCAACGTTTGTTGTAGAAAACGTATTTTTAGAGAAACCCTGCTTTGAATCGAAAACAAAAATAAAACCGAATTTTCGGCCGATCTCTAATTAATATTATACTACATGATTAGAAGGACCATTTTGTCTGGGATTAAATAATTTAAAATTAATTGCATTTTTCACGAGGAGAAAAAGGATTTGTGTTTTAATTTTTCTCCGTTTTGAAAACAATTTTTTTTTAAAATCTTAATAACGTTAACCATAGGTTTTCAAATACGAAGTTTACAGATTTATCTCATTGTCTGAAATCTTGCAAATGTACTTATTTTGTGTACGATTCAATTCATATTTATATGATACGAGGCTAAGCAAGAGTTTTTTTTTTTTTTTAGGCATTTGGAAAATAACATATTACAATAGGGTTTGAGAGGTTTTTACAACTTTCTAATATTGTTTTTTGTATGTTTTACTTATATTTTGCTTATATTTTTAATTAAAGATAGAAATATATGTAAAAAATAAAGGAATCGCTATTGGCGCAAAAATTAAATAATCTTTTATTATTATTTTTATTACTAAATGTAAAAATCTAAATAAATTCATAATAAAAAAGGGCATAGTGATATACTATAATTTTTATATAAAGTGAGTAATTAAGTAACTGTTAAAACCTTGGAGACGACCGACACGTATACGTGCCGCAAAAAGGCTTAAGAATTCTTGTTTATCCCCAACAGTAAAATTTTACTGTAAAATTTGCCTTATTTAATTGAAGCAGTTTCTCGATTTAATAAGTCAGAAATTTCTGTTTTTAAAAACCCGTGACAAAACATTAAAAAGTTTGTAAAATGCTCCCTTCGTGAAGAGGTTAAGACAAAATAATACTCGATTGAAATTTGTGTACTATTAACAATAAACAAGACCCTAAAGTGTTAAAAATATCTCAAATTATTAAAATTAATAGGCAAGGAATACAGATAAATTTATAAAATTTAAGCAACAATATATGATTACATCATATTGGACACACCCTCTATTTACGAATAAATAAGTGGAGCCTGTTTGTTATTCATTTGTTCTTATGTGTTCTTTTGTCCATTAACGTTTAAAAGTTTTCAGAAATTTGGACAACTTTTAATACCGCTAATCACCACAGCTGAGTTTTTACTTGATGGATTATTTAAAAATAAATTTTTTGAAACATAATTAATTTTTTACATTTCAAAAGCCATATGTCCCCGAAAAATATCTTAATACTCGCATATTTACTATATTATTTAAAAACATGCATAACAAACATAAAATGGGAAGTATGATTTATATTATATTTTAATTTTTGAAAAAAATACAACCACGATACCATGTTTACATTAAATATGATTAGCAACTAACTTTTTACTGTTAATTTTCTTCTATGTAAATTACTTTCAAGTATTTTCTTGTAATTCAAACAACGTAAATTCAAGAAGGACCTGAGTTAATACTTCAATTCAGTAAATTAATCAAGATAATTTTTTTCTGAATTAAGAATTAAAATTCTGATTATGTTCTTAGCTAGAACAGCAATACAAGTAACAAATCTTCCAAACAGTAATTAATTTATTTATATTCCTCCAAAGCAACACGCAATCTTTTTAAAATAATTAAATAAAATTCGAGAAACCACAAGAAAATTTTAAAAGTTTCTTTCTATTAACTTTCTAATAATAAAAGTAAAAGAAAACAATCTTTAGTTACATTTTGGAAGAAATTTCTAAGATGTTTAATTTCCTTAATTGGACGTTAAGTTTAAACTTACGAGACTATATCGTAACGTTTCCTACAAAGAGGAAAACTGCCTGTGTTCTCTACATACACTCTAAAAAATGATTAAATTTACATATTAAAACTGGTAAACTAATATTACAAAAACATTTTAAATATACGAGAGTTTCTACTTATGCATCCAGAATTGGCATCAGTGATATTGCTAAGTGTCATTTTACATATGCATCGTAAAATTTCATATTGTTGACAAAACACTCCCTCAAAAAGTTCTGTCATGTGAAAGTTACTTTTGTTTGTTAATAACTTGAAAATTTCTTTGTCAAAAAAAGGGGAATTAACTAGAGAGAATTTTTGTGAGATGATTTGCTAAGAATTTTGACTTTTTGATTAATTTAACAACAGAGAATTGATCAGCTCACTCCGATGTTTGATGATGTTTCACTGTCATAATTCATTGTATATCATTGGTTTAATCAATTCAATCGTGGTCGTCCTTCGATCAAACACGAATTTAAAGAAGATATCCAATATTGATTGTTGTGGACAGAAACTATCGATGATGTGTGCGAACTAAAAAGAAAGATCGCCATGTGAGATACAGTAAGATTGAAACACCCCTAAGCATTAAAATGGTAAACACATTCAAGACTTTACATGAATCTTAACAGTGAAAAAGATTTCTCCGCATTAGATTCTAATTAATTTGACAATCAATCAAAAAATAAAAAAAGTCTCATGTAAAAAAATGTTCTAATATACAACCGTACTATGTCAAAACAAGTTTATAACATCTATATAGACTACGAATCTTGGATCTATGTGTATGAGCTCAAAAGTAAACAGCAATCAACAGTATGAGCCTTTCAATATGAGTTAAATCTCAAAAAAATCCCTTTCGGCATGGCCTATAGGCGGAGGTAGATTTCGGAAAGTTTTCATCTCAAAAAAAAAAAAAAAAAAAAAAAAAAAAAAAGATTAGAGATAAACCCAGTTTAACTACTTTATTCAGCCGCTTTTAAAAATTTTTTAATTTCATTTTTCTGTAAGAACTGGTTTTATCAAAATCATCTTAAACGAAATTCTACTCAAATGCTCATTTTGGCAACATATTTTGAATTATATTCTTACTTTATTTAAAAAAAAATTGACCAATATGCTCATTATATAGTTCCTAAATAACAAAAAACTGTTAATTAAATTCGTTTGACAGCAAAATTGAATTAAAAAATGAGTCATAAAATAACCGATTTATTATTTTAATACATCCACAATTCTTTAATCAAGATCGCTTTGAGAAATTTTGTGCGAAGTGCCCACTTTGACAGATTTTTTTTAATATATATTTAGCCTTTATCAAAAATCTGACCAATACACAGTAATTACACAGTTTCTAACTAACAAATAACTGTCAATTGAATACGTTTAAGAGGAAAATTGAATTTAAAAATGAGTCATAAAATAAACAATTTGTTATTTGAATACAGCCTCAATTCTTTTATCATGATCGCTTTGGGAATTTTTTTTGCGAAGTACTTACTTTGACAGCTTTTAAAAAATATATATTCACCCTTTATCAAAAAATCGACGAATACGCACATTATATAGTTCCTAAGTAACAAAAAACTGTCATTTGAATGCGTTTCAGAGTAAAATTGGGTTTAAAAATGAGCCATAAAATAACTAGTTTGTTATTTGAATACCAACAGTTCATTAATCATGATCGCTTTGGGAAATTTTGTGCAAAGTGCCCATTTTGGCAGCCTTTTTTTAAATATATTCTGCCTTTATCAAAAAATTGACCAATGCGTCACATTATACAGTTCCAAAATAAGAGGACTTGTAAATTGGATGCGTTTGAGAGTAAAAATAGATTTAAGAATGAGTCAGAAAAACGCAATTTGTTATTTGAATACTTCAAATTTCCTATCACGGTCACTTCGGGAAATCTGTTCAAAATACCCTTTTTGGCAGACTTTTTTGAAATATATTCTGTCTTTATCAAAAAACTGGCCAATGTTTCACATTATATAGTTCCTAAATAAGAGGATCTGCCATTTGGATGCGTTTAAAATAAAAAATGAATTTAAAAAACGATTCAAAATGTAAGCAGTTTGGATTAGAGGTTTTTTCTCCAACTCCTATTTTTGTTTAATTTATTTTTGCTATAAGAATTGGTTCTATGAAAAACTTGTTAATATAAAAGTTGTAGATATTATTGTGAAGATGTAAAATAAATTTAATTAGATTTGATTGCTTAAGAATTGAGTAAGTTATTGATTTTTTTCTTTTTCCTTTCCCCTTTTTCTTTTTCTTTTCGTTTTTAATTTTTTTCATCGGTAAAAATTGGTCCTATCAAAAACTTGTAAATACAAAAGTTTTTGATAATATTGAGTACATTTATATAAAATTTAATTGGATTTGATATATTGAGAATTGACGAAGTTATGAATTTTTTTCTCCCAAAAACCATGTTTTTTTCACCCCTTGTGCCCATTTTTAACTTTATCAAAAATCTGTCATGCATAAACTTTTTGCACATTTCTTAGAAGTAATATAAACTTTAAACTGATTCGATATCTATTTTAATTAAGAAGTTATCGCGTTTTATCGGTTTTCACAAAAACCCTCCCTATTTCCACCCCCTTGGTCCGATTTTGCCCATTAACGAACTCGACCGAGATTTTAAGCTTCTTGATTTTATGTAAAAGTTAGAAAAAGATCTGAGCATAATTATGGAAGTTATTGTGTCCAGAAGAAAGTGATATACATCGATAGATAGACAGATAGATAGATAAACTTTTTTACTGATGGTAGTTTTGGGGTCTAGGAGTCATGATTCGTGTAGATCCGCAAAAATTTTTCAGAAATTCCAACATGGGAGAGAATGCAATAGGTAGTATTTCATACGAAATCTACCTAAAAGCTGTTCCTGCAGAAAGCCAACTCGAAATAAATGGTCATCTGTTTGGGGAGTGGGTGATAAATTTGCTGCAATGCTTCAAGAAAATTATAGAACAGTCAATTTTCAATGGTTCATCCATTTAATTGCCAGACATCCTTGAATAAAATAATAATAAAAAAACAGCGATGCAGGATCATTCTTCACCCCGACCACGCGAGCATTTGAACATTGATCCAAACAACTCAATATTTGATCTATGATACCATCGAATTTATGGGTCATCCGCCTAATAGTTCTGACTTCGCACAGAATGATTTATTTATGTTCCTTTCAATGAAAAAAAAAAAAAAAAAAAAAAAAAACTACAGAGTCAAAGATTTTCGAAGCCAGAAGAATATGTTGTTGCTTTCAAAATACATGTTTTGGAGATATCTCAATTGGTAATCAAGTGCATTATTGACCATTCAGCTAAAATTACAGAAGCAAAGTTTTCAAGTATCGATATTTTTTGTGTTCACAAAAATACACATTCACTATGTAATATTCAGTTCCTACTTATCATATACACTATATGGCCAAAGGTGACCTGTCACTTGTGATTTTTGACGTTTTCTTAAATATCAATAACAAAAACATAACTATCCTGAAGCTCCAGCTGTGTAAACAGAATAGTGCAGGTCGTATTTCCATAACGAGGTTTTCTCAAAGCTCCATGATGGACTGTCAACAAATTTTAAAAAGTATGAATGACTTTTGGATAACCCTGTTAAAAATAAGTTAGCAAAAACGTTCAAACTGTAGATTATGACTAAATAGCTTATTGTAATAAAGTGTGTTTATTTTTATGAGGATAGCATGTATACTCGTAGAGAAACTAGAGTTTCCAGTCCAAATTTTGGCAAGTTTTTTTTTTTTTTACAATTCGCAGAGTTCTTAGGATAAAAAAAAAATATTCTTTTCAGAAATTAAAATAAACAACATTGCACGCAGCATCCCAATTTTTATCTTTTCTAAATTTTGATTACAGAATTAAGAAATGATAAAAATTTTATGAATAATGAGCTGATTTAGTAAATACTTTTGCACTGCATATGCGCGAACCAATCCAAATATAATTTGCCAATCCAAATATTAATGTTTTAGTTAAATATATAGAGCAATTTTTGTGAAAGTATCAAAAACATAGCTTGAAAATTCTGAAAATTATCTTTGATAGAATAATCTCAAAATGCATTTCCCAATGCATTTTGCAATTTGCTTCTAAAAGGAAGCAAAAGGATGAGGGGTTTTATCCAAATATAGTAGTACGTGCAATATTATGTATGCTGTATTGACACATATCAATAAATGTACGGTCACTTTAACTGATATAGTTGTTCCTCGTTTGCGTAGTACAGTTCAACGGACTTTTTGCCACACTGTAAAAAAAAAATCTGCAAAGGTACTAAACTTTTTCTTGGAAACTGGGATTCCAAGAACTTTTCCTGTAACGGTAACAGCAAAAATTCAAGTTTTAGAATCGATTACATGAATTTTTCCTGTTATCGTTACATGAAAAGTTCTTGGAATCCCAGTTTCCTAGAAAATGTTTAGTACCTTCACAGATTTTTTTTTACAGTGCAGTAAAGGCATTTCACAATGCAAAAATACACACTCGGTATCTTTAAAATTTGTGTCTAACGTCGAAATTACTTTCGGTTGGCCGAATAGTGCTCCAAATGTAACTTCTATTAACGTATTGTTTCTTTATCAACATAGATACCATGAAAAAGGAAAATATGTAGCAAAACAGATATAGAAAATACTAATAGCATTGTTTTCAGAAAGAGGAAAAATTTATGTTAAAAGAATCCTCATTTCATTAGACTATATTATATAACATAAAATATAATACATTTTTTTTAATTAATAATTTAAGTATCTTTTCACTTATTATAAGTAATGCATCGTACATCGAGTGCTTTGCATACTTTTCTATTTTTCCGTGTGGCACATAATTTTTTTTTTTTCAAACTGTTTATTAAATTCAAGAAAAAGCGAGAGAATTGGAAAACGACATTACTTTCAATTAACTTTCTATTAATAAACTAAAGAAAAAAGGATTTGTACACTGTAAAATATTTATGTAACGTCTATACTAATAAAATCCGTGCGCCTCTGTCTGTCTGTCTGCTTGAAGCCGATTACAGTTCGCAACGCGGGCGAGTTGGAAGTCGCGAGAGGTGTCTTTCGATTCGAAAAATTCCGGGAAAGTCATTTCGGGCATTTTCGAGACCGTGGGACCAAAATTAAAAAAGTTATGAATTAAAAACCGGTCGAGAATCGGAACGGAAAACATCTAATTTCCCAAACGGAGCTCAAACGGAGCTCTGAGGCAGAACATTGCGCCACCTTGCAGTGAACGACCTGAACTTTTCCCCTTTGGCTAAAAGAAGAAGCAGCCGAAAACCTCTTTTTTCTCCCGGGAAAACGACTTTTTCTTTCGTTTTGGTTCTTTGAAAAAGAACTAATTAGTAAAAAGTGTTAGACACGGTTTATTTTCATACTTTTTCTTTTTGGTAGCATACACGAATATTGTGTAACCTAAGGTTTACGCGATTAATTCTAATTTTTGTTAGTACAAATGGAAAACGAGCTGCCAAAATTATTTGTTAGTTATGTTGTTTGTGATATTAATGAAATTACATATTTTTTTTTTTTTTTTTTTAATAGCAGTCTTTTGCAGTTTTTAATACCGAAACTTTTTTTGCGCGTTTTTCTTAAACCATCATACAGACAGTTTTTAAAGTAGATAAAACTGATTACATATTCAGAATCTGCGTAAAAGTCTGCTTCTGATGAACCAAAAAATACGAGAAAATGTCTTATGGGCGCGCAGCGCCAACTGTGCAAAACCAAACATTTTTAACGGGACGATGGCGACCATGGCGCTTAGCGCCGGTGGGTGGTAGGCCGGTGGGCCGCCTTTGCACGGTGGGCGCGTAGCACCCACTGTGCGAAATCACATATTTTTAACGGGATAATGGGCGCATAACAACCATAGCTCTTTAATTTACTTTTTTTGTGCTTGAAGATTCGAACTCCAAGACTTGCTTATTAAATGAATTTTTTTGCTTATGATATACTGCTTAATATAGTGGTTCGTTTGGAAAAAGTGGCCCAGCTAGCGGGCGTAGCTCGCTAGTTACACCATAAAATGTGTGGCAGCTTAGCTGCCTCCAATTTTATGGAGTATTTTTTTCACCTATATAATGGTGTAATGTAAACATATATTACTGGTGTAACATTACAATGTTACATTGGTTATATCGGTTAAAATACGCCTTAAAATTGGGGGAAGCAAGGTTACTCCATAAAATAGGAGGCAGCAAAGCTGCCACCCATTTTATGGTGTAACGTTACTCAAATGTTTTACAGTGCATGGTAATGTTTGAATATTCCTTGAAGGATCCTAAATTTGGAGAAAATTTTTTTTTTCTTAACCTTCCCACTGCCGCGACCGGATGCATATTTCAGATGTGTATATTGCTGGGACGATTACTGTTTCTAAACCAATAGGAGAGCGTCATTATCACGGTCAAGTACACGCCCACACAGTTTGATTGACAGGAACTCGTGGACAATTGACGGTGCTAATTATAACAATAATCTGTTGCGGATGAAAGCGAGCTGACTGGCTGAATGGTTAGAGCGTCGAGCTTGAAACCGGAGGATATGGGTTCGAGTCCATCGCGGGCCGAGAATCCGTTGGTGATTTTTTTTTTTTAATTATTGGAGGCTGTCTTTTATTAATAAAAAAGACATTTAAAAAAATATTTCAAACCCTTTTAATATTCTAAATATCGTTCCAAAATGATTTATATATATATTAAACAAATGGGAAAAAAAGTATTCTGCGAAAATTTCCGTATAAGCAAAATTCTTACTTTAATTTTTATTTATTTATTTATTTATTTATTTCAGGATCAGAGGAAGTATAATTTCTAATTGAAGTAAATAAAATTCAGTCATTTTGAAAAAAAAAAAAAATCTTTCGTACCTTTAATTTTTAATTACCGAGTACAAATTCAAACAATCCGAGTACAAATAAATAATAAACACACACGATCAATTGTCCACGAGTTCCTGTCAATCAAACTGTGTGGGCGTGTACTTGACCGTGATAATGACGGTCTCCTATTGGTTTAGAAACAGTAATCGTCCCAGCAATATACACATCTGAAATATGCCGACCGGATATATCCGTTCACTAGACAGCAGGTTTCACTGAAATTCAAGCTTCATTTAAATTAATATAATTCTTGAAATATAATCCTGTTTTAAGAAATTAAGTTATGGTTGATACTTTCAAGGCTTATAAGCACATACACAACAGAAAAATTATACCATTTTAGAAAATTTCTCTTTTATTAACATTTAAAATAAATTCAGGAGAAAACGACATTATATTTTTGCCCTTTTGGTAGACGGTCAAGGGTCTTAAACTGGATCCTTAATTTGTAAATCTATTTTAAGATTAATTTTATATTTTATTCATAAATAAATTTATGTTGAAAGAATCTTTATTGCATTAGACCTATAAAATTGTTTTTTTTTTTTATTTACTACAAGTAACAGCCGGTTATAGAATAGTTTGTTTACTTTTTTATCCACCAGTTCAGCAGTTATTTTTTTAACTATTTAGTTGAATTCAAGAAAATGCATGAGAACTGGTAAAAGGTCTTTTCTTTCGATTAACGTGCTATCAATAAAACAACGAGATAAGCAATTATCTAGTAACATTTGGATATTCTTGAAAGAAGCCTAAACTTCTATAAAATTTATTTGTTTCTTTAATTGAAGACTTTATTTGTAAAAATATACATTCGTCTCTTAAGGTTGTTGAAATAAGTTTTACAAAGAAGTCCCTTTGATTATATCCTGTGTATTAGTTCTAAATGAAAAAAATTCTACTTAATCATTTAGAGGATAAAACGTTAAGAATATACCCGGTGCCCTTTAATGGTCTGACTGATTTTAAAATTCAACAACTAGCAAATGATGAGAGGTATTAAACGCATTCTTGCAGGAAAGTTACAAGAAGTGTTTTTACTGCAGTTCCCGATTTTAGTTCAAAATTGACACAGGAAGCATCTGGAATTTAATCAAATCCAGATTTTTTGTTTCCCTATCTTCACAATTTTAATGTGAAAGAAGGAGATTAAATATGTGGAGTGGCTCTTAGCATCCAATACAATCTTAGTTGTTAGGGGGCCAAGCCATATATTTAACCTCCTTGTTTCGCATCAATACTGGGAGATGAGAGAGGGAAAAAAATCGGTCCTAGATTCCGTGCCTATTAGTTGCAGTGCCATCTATCCCAGTAATTTGAGCTAAAATCAGGAATCACATTAAAACGTTTTACATAACACTCCTGATAAAAAATAGCCGTTACCATTTCAGGTTATATAATTTTAAAATCAGTTAGTCCATTTTAGGACAGCTGGCATATTTATATATGTATATACTTATTTATTTTATTTTGGGGGAGAAGGCAATGGGTATGCATTTTTTTTTTAAATATAAATTATTTTTATACTTTTAATGTTAAGGTATAAATATGTCACAAACACGTTTATGAGAAAATGTAAATTTTGGTGTAATGAAAATATTTATGTCTGAACTTACGTAATTAAAAAGAAAACTAATTTGAACATTCAAGTTTTAAAAAAATCTGAATTGGTTCTTTAGTGCATTAAATTGAACAATATTTACTTTTTTGGGGAAATAAAATACAAAGCATCTTTTTATACTTAGAATAGCAATGGAAGTAACAGATCTTTCAAAGTGCAGTTTATTTACTTTTTCTTCGCCAAAAGCAGCAAGCAGACTTTTTCAAATTATTTAATAGAATTCTAGAAAGCACAAGAGAATTGAAATGTTTTTATCTTTCGATTAGCGTGCTGGTAATAAAATAAAATAAAATAAAATAAAAACAAGAAAATATATTCAGCTTCATTTGATATTTGTGGGATTTTTTTCCCTTTATCTCATATTTCTTTTATATACTTTCTTAATTTAATTTTCTTTTTTTTTAAAGATATATGTTTGTCTGTATGTAAGTAGGTTTATGTTTTTGTTATGGTCTAAGGAGACCCCTGCACTGGGATATTCGAAATTTGTTAAGAAGATACTTATAAGTCTTATATAAGTTATATTGCTAGAAACCTCGGGTAAAAGGTATCAATACGCACCACGACAAAGAACACATAAACTATGTGAAGTAAAAGGAATTACAAAGATCCTAAATTACTTCTTAATGTGGGGGAGAAGGACATAATTTCAATTTTGATTCAACTACTATTATCAAGAATTGTAATGCTCCTTTATATTTACACTTTTTTTAAATTGCTCATATTCATAAATTTAGAAACTCCATGATAAAAAATTTTTTAGTGTATATTACATCTGACATTTTTGGTTGTTTTTAATATGCCACGAAGTTTCATGCCTTCATCTCATTGTATGCTGGAACATAATGGTCTTCTGGTTCATTGTATGCTGACACATGTGTTTTCTTCTTTTATATATTTGGGGGGGGGGGGTATTTTATAGACTGGTAATATGAGTGCCAATGCTCACGAAAAGTATACCACTATTCATTTTCACAGTACATGATTTATATATATCGAATCTTCAAACGCTAGTTTTTTAATGATTTAGTTTTGCACACAAGTTTGTATTTAAAATGTTTAAATGTTATTCAAATAGAAAAATTGGATGTTTCTTAAAAATTCCTTGTTATAACTGGGTATTTACATAAATAAATATTATGACATATGATATACATTTGGTAATTTTGCACGTTCTGAGTAGATTGGAGTATAACCGAATAATTAATACGCCATTGGGATACCGTCATCAGTAGAAAATTACGCAGTCGAAAATTACATGTAATCCTAAACGATGTTATAGTGATTAGTAATGATAATCATCAGTGGGGCAGTCGAAAATAGTACAGAGGTAAGAAAGAATCACACTGAGTATTTTCCCCAAAAATTCAAAGTCATCGTTAAACGTAAACAGTTTTTAATTGATATTAAAGCATCTCGTTAACTTCCATGTATTGCAAAAATACCGTACAGCGCGCGATGTACTACTCTGTAAGGCAAAAGATGTTCGTTAAGAAAGCTATTCTACCATTTCAGAAAGTACCAGATTTCTAAAAGTAAATACTATAATAAATATAGATTTCGTATTTTTTTTTTTTCCAACCACCTTCGTCGTTCCAAAGCCAAGCTCGCATTCTGATTGGTTGTTGCTCTCGGCACTGTTTTCACGTAACTTGGGGATAATCATACTTGGGGTAGCGATAGACGCTTCCGTCGAGTTTGATTTCCTTCCGAACCGAGTACTAAGTAAACCGAGTACAAAGTAAAAAGTTATGTGTAAAAACTTTTAAAGAGTACAGCTTTCAGTAAGACACGTTCCATCCAATCCAATGCTTCAAGAGAAAAGTTACTTTGTACTCGGTTCGGAAGGAAATCAAACTCCTTGACGGAAGCATCTATCGCTACGCCAAGTATGATTATCGCCAAGATACATGAAAACAGTGCCGAGTGCAACAACCAATCAGAGTGCGTGCTTGGGCTTGGAACGACGAAGGTGGTTGGAAAAAAAAATACGCATATAGATTACTAAATGGTACACTTATAAAAAGAATATATTTAAAAATTTATCAACGTTTCATTCGCTTCTGCGAACGTCGTCAGGATACAATATAAAGATAATAATACAATTCTTTCTATTGTATCGTGATGACGTTCGCAGAAGCGAATGAAATGTTGATAAATTTTTAAGTGTATTTTAAATGTATTCTTTTTTATAAGTGTACCAATTAGTAATTTGTATTTATTTTAGTACGTACTTTTAGTATACTTTATGGTGCAGTTGTCCAATTCATAATAATTAGTACCAGATTTCTACTATACCATTTGAAGGCAATCAAAATTCTGTGAAAAATCTTTTATTTGAATAACATATTTCCGACTTGTGTGCTCTACATGAAAGCCTGCTTATAAGTCATCGTCAATACAAGGACGAGATAACACAAGGAAATTTACAACACATGAGAATTACAACTAGGAGCTCCACACAAAGTGTGTGTGCAATGGAGCCAGCAGGAATCGAACCCACAACCTCAAGTAAGTGAAAAATCTTTGCTGCGAAGTCCGCACAGCTCAATTTTGTCAAATGGGCGTAAAGATACAATGATTACGATGCACGCAAAACGAAAGAATTAGAAATAATCGGCCGCTCTCAGACGAGTGTCTAGAACCAATTGGAAGAGAGGGTGAAACTTAAGAGTGGCCGAGACGCAAAATTTCTTAATTTCTTTTTTACTGCAATAAAAATTTCTTTGTTTTTTTTCGGCTTAAAATGACATTTAAATCATATTTCTATCTTAATTAGAACAGGAAATATTGATTTTTATATTTCGCTTTGTTTTCAAAATCTAGCTTTCAGGCAATGGTTGTTATGATAACGATTTCTTTTGAAAATGCATTTTTCTTCTTGATGGATTTTTTCATTATTTCTTCAAATGAAATTGTTATAACTCAAGATCCGTTTAAGATAACTTATACAAACTTGGAATATGTTTTTTTCTTTTTTCTTTCAATTTTTTAACATTGTTTGATTTAGCAAATTTTAAAAAAATATTTACTCTTAAAAATATGATTTTTTTTAATTTACATTTTTTTCAGATTTTTAATTTAAATATTTTTATTTTTATTTTTTTTAATTAATATTTTTAAAAATTCTGAATCAACATTATAGGTTGTATATTTCTGTTTATTTTTATAAAAATACCGAAATTCTGCAAATAATATTTAGAGTTACAACGATTTGAATTTACTCCATTTTTAATAAATTTTAAAATTTAAAATTAGAAAAAAATATGATAAGTTTTATCATTTGATTTTGTTTAATAATGATATTGTTAAACATCACAAACCATTTAAATATTTTAACTCGATAAATAAAAAATATTTTAAAATGTGTCCCGAACACCGTCCTCCCCCTCGAGCAAAAGGACAAAATTGTAATATTTTTTCCTCTGCAATTTATATTAAATGTTAATAAAGAAAGATTTTCTACTATGGTATATATATATATATATATATATATATATATATATATATACATGTAATAAAGCTTCAACTGCAGTAAAACCTGCCGCCTAGTGAAAAGATATATCCAGTCGCGGCAGTGGGAAGGCTAAGTAAAATGAATACCAGTTTTAAAATCGAAAGTTTTTCAAGGAGAAAAGTCAAGCATGGGAAAGGCGTTTCATATAGAATGAAAATTGGAAAAGGAAAAGAAAATAGCTTTTTGAAAAAATTCGAACTTAAACAGAATTCGAGAGGTATTGTACACTGTAAAAAAAAAGGGTCGATCTGCTAAAAAAAGTTAGTAATCCTTGTAATTACTAAAAAAAATTTAGTAATCTTACTTGGTTACAAGGAATCTGTAAGAATTACTAGAAAAAAGCTAGCAACGAATAGAGTTAAAAGTTTTACATTTTTAATAGCTATTATTAAAACTCTTTGGTGCGGCCGTGACAGCATAGTGGTCATAGCACCGAACTTCAGGCAGAAAGTACCTGGGTTCGATTCTGGCCGCCGCCAAATATGCACCGAATGTAAATAAAGGGATTATGAAAATCCTGTCGTAGCAGTTACCGTCGGTAATGATCTCCGAACTTTCCCTCCCCTTTAGAAACATGTCAAAATAGAGTAGGTAGCAATGTTTGGTGCTGCCATCTATTGCGGCTTTACCGAAAATCTTCCGTTTTAGAAGTCTGTCTTCTTAACCGCTGGATGCCGCTCGAAGGAAGCTCCTGCCCTTCCGGAAAACGTAATGGTTACTAAAAATAATTTTGGAGCTATTATTAAAATTTGCTTGGTGGCTCATACTAAAAAGTTTTAATTTAGTTATACAAAAAATTATTTTGTTCAGTTTACAAAAGAAATATTTGTTTCACTTGCAAAAAAAAAAAAAAAAAAAAAAAAAAAAAAAAAAAAAAAGTTTGTAATGGTTACTAAAAAATTCTGTGGAATACAAATTTATTAGGAAATTTTTAGTAACCTCTTGAATTTTTTTTTACAGTGTAGCTTACACAAATTATGGAGGGATCCAATGTTTTAAATTAAGGTTTTGGAATAAGATATTATTAACATACGTGTTTTACGTTAAGGATAATATAAATAGGAATATATGACAGATATTATTAAAGTAGAGAAATATTGAATATACCGAAAAATAGAATAATTTACACTGTAAAAAAATTCAAGAGGTTATTAAAAATTTATTAGTAAATTTGTATTCCACAGAATTTCTTAGTAACCATTACAAACTTTTTTTGCAAGTGAAACAAGCATTTCTTTTGTAAACTGAACAAAAGAATTTTTTGTGTAACTAACTTAAAAATTTTTAGTATGAGCCACCAAGCAAATTTTAGTAATAGCTCCAAAATTATTTTTAATAGCCATTACGTGAGCCCGAAGGGCAAGAGCTTCCTTCAAGCTGCATCCAGACTTCTGAAGCGGAAGATTTTCGGCAAAACAGCAATAGATGGCAGCACCAAACATTCCTGCCTGTTCCCACAGGATTTTCATAATCCCTTTATTAACGAGACACTACATACATTCGGGTAGTATTTGGTGGTGGCAAGTTTTGAGCCCGGGACCCTTTAGCCTGGAGTCCGTTACTATAACCACTATGCTATCAAGGCCACACCAACAGAGTTTTATTAAGAACTATTAAAAATATAAAACTATTAACTCTATTCGTTGCTAACTTTTTTCTAGTAATTCTTACAGATTTTTTTGTAACCGACTAAGATTACTAAAAGTTTTTTAGTAATTACAAGGATCACTAAAGTTTTTTTTAGTAGCTCGACCTTTTTTTTTTTACAGTATAGGAATATCACGAATAAATTATATTATGTATAATAAATTAAATTTTAAATTATACACATATATTTTTGTGTTTGCATAATTTCCATGTATTCATCTATTCATATATTTTGATTTTAGAAATATATTTAAAAATACAATAGATGTAGCCTAACATATATTGTAAAAATAAATGAATAAATAAATAAATAATGCTTCCTAAAATATAAAAATATAAAAATACAGATATTATGGAATATTTTTTTTCTTGTAAATCAACATGAAAAAAAAACAAATGATATACACTAACAGTTAGAAAAGGAAAATCATTGATCATTTCAGATTCTATTTTAATATATTTAACACATAAGGAAAAAATATATACTAATATTTAGACTTTTAGTTAGTTAAAGTTATACATTTAGGGTAAATGAAAACTATTGGGTCATTTGGAATAGGGTCATGAGGAACATTAAAATTGCAAAAAAAAAAAAAAAATCACAATTTAAAAGCATAACAAAAGTTATTTTATGAGTAAATTTCAATACGCCATGCATAAATTACCTCATTCTTGAAAATTCGCTTTAATTTTTTATTCGTTTTAAAACATTTGTCTTATATTACTCGACACACCATCTTGAAAAACATAATCTTTTCATTCTTTAAAAAGTTAGCATAATGGGTAACTAACCAATTTAGAAAAGAAATAAATTTGTTCAATTTTTTGCTGAACGTAATTTAAATCAGTGAGAATAATATTATATAAATAAAACGACTTTTATAAACTTTACCTGTAAAAAATTTCAAAAATTGAGAAAAGGATTTTACTTTACCGTGTCGCTCAGAAATGGTATCCAAACAGAAGTGATCACAGAGTCTCAGTATTAAGAAGTCGTGTTGCAGGTTTATTTCTTAGCTGCAACATGCTGTATGTTTCAAATGTATTCCACATTGTCAAGAACATTCCATAATAATCAAACATAGTCTGCGCAAATAAGAATGAAAAGTAACCGTTTCAGAGATGGCCATGATTCCGGAAAGCGTTCTTTGTCATTAGGAATTTCGAAAAACAATAATTTTTCGAGATTAAAAGAATCATTTATAAGAGCAAAGTTTTGTTACACTGTATAATGTGTGTGTTATATTTTCTGAAAAAAAAAAGTTTTTTATATTAAGAACTGCGCAAATTATAAGCAAAAACCTTGGCAAAATTTGAGACTGTTTTTGTGAAAATTTCAATATGTCTGCGTGTATACACGGTAACTTCATAAAAATGAACACAATTTATAAAATTTAAACTACTTAATCATAATCAATCATTTGAACACTTTCGCGATAAATTAGTTTTGTCGGGATAATCGAAAAAGTATTCATCCTTTTTCAATTTGTTGACGGTACCCTTATGGGGTTTCGGAGAAAAGTCTCCACGGAAATATATGACCTTTGCAATTATGCTTATACAGTTGGAGTTTCAGGATAATTTCGCATGTACTTTTCTAGATATTTAACAAAACGTTTAAAATCACAAGTGATCAACCACTTTCGGCCATATAGTGTAGCATGATACTAAAGAAAATTTGGAGAAAAAAGCCCTGAGGATCAGGATGCTCAGAGTAAATTGTAACTTTGGAAGCAACATATACAAGTAACAAAAATCATTTCATCACAAATAACATAAGTAATATAACTTCTTCATAAATAGTACAACTAATCTATTTTCTAAAGAGTAATTTATCTGTTTTCATCTTCACCACAGAAACATTCAATCTGCTTAAATATTTAATTTAAAAATCGAAAAAAAAAAATCAGGAAAACAGCTGGGTTGTTCAGCGTAAATGGGGACAGCTAAGAAAAACTCTGTATACAAGTGACACAAGTAACATATTACCTTCATAAAAACCATAATTTAACTATTATAATCATCGACAGAGCACATTTAAAAAAATATATATACATTAAAAATTTAAAAAAAGTTTGGTGGATAAGGACGTTTAATGTACACCGGGCGACTGGAAACACTGTATAGAATCAACACAAGTAACGTATTTTCTTCAGAAGTAATACAATTAGCATAGCTTTTAAGCAGTCATTAATTGATGGTACTTTGACTTATCAGACAAAGATGCAATGTTTTTAAAATTATTTAAAGAAATGAAAAAAGACAAAAAATTTAAAGATTTTTTTCCTCTTCGCTAACATACTAGCAATACAAACACTAAAAAAAGCATACGTGTTAGAGGCGAATGTATGTCTGTAAAATTGCTAACATATTTTATTTATTCATTTTATTAAATGTTTATTCTTCAATTATAGTAGTTTAGCAAAATACGTTCGGATAATGTTAAAATTATTGTATGTATTCTTTTTCCGCGAAATATGTTAGAAGAAATTCTAATTTCCTCCAAAAATCCCATAAACTGGGGATACGAGATAACAATCTTCTGAGAGAAAATATTTATTAAAATTACTGATTCCAGAAAATATTTTGTCTGATCTATTACAAAATGTTGTTCCGCAGCATAAATACGTTATAAGCCGTTATAAAATGTGCTAAAATAATTAATGAGCAAATTTCTGTGTAAACAAATAAAAAAAAAATAAGTATTTTAAATAATTAGAGGTCTTAGAAGTTCCCTGTTAATTTTTCGCTAGAATTAATCCAACAATTTACTGAATTAAATTCCTAAATATAATTTAATTTACTGCATCAAAACAAGTTACAGATTTTCCAAAATTAATTTATTCAGATGTTCTCTACCAAAGGAAAACTCAGTATTTTTCAAATATTTAGGAGAGTACCAGAAACAACAAGGGAATTCGAAAAGATTTCTTCTTTCGATTAATGTTCTGGTAATAAAATAAAATATAAAAAAGAGTTTTTTACTCATTACATTTGGACACGTCTAGTAAAATTTCTAAATTATATTTAATTTTCCTTACTTTTTTCATTGGATGCTAGTTTAAATTAAATAATATAAGTAACATATCTTCTTCATAAATAATACAAGTGACACACTTTCTTCATAATTAATGAACTAAGATATCATTTAAAGAGTCATTTATGTACTTTGATCTTCTAACGAGCAGCACACAATTTGTTCAAAATTTATTAAAAAAAATAGACTATATTTTCCATTCCAGCAAAATACTATCAATAAATTAAAACCAAAAAAAATATTTTTTTTCCTAATTATTACTTGCGGATATATGATTTTTTTTAATCAAATGAATTTATCCAAATGTTTCCGAATAACGTCAAAATTATCTTAATTTTTTCTCTCTGTAGAATTTATATCTTTTTCTGCAATATCTGTTAGCAGAAATTCTAACTTCTTCCTAAATCACCATAAATGTTATTTAACTCTAAGATTGAATAAGAAGCGCTGCTGGACAGAACTCACTTGTCGAAATTGCTAATTTCAAACTGTGCTAAAAAATTACAAAGCATCTGTATAATTTAAAACTTTTTAAAGTAATTTCAACAGTTTAAGGTCAAAGAAAGCTTTCGTTAGTTATTCGCTACATTTAATCCAACAATGTATCTGTCTTCTGTTTTCCGAATTAAAGTTCTAAGTATACTCTTACTTATTATTGCAAAACAAGTAACAGATCTTCTAAAAAGTAATTTATTTAGATTTTCTCCTTCAAAGCAGCGTGCAATCTCTTTCAAATTATTTAACAGAATTCGACAAAATATAAGAGAATTTGAATAGTTTTTCTCTTTCGATTAACATTCTGGTAAAAAGAAACAAAAAGAATAAAAAGAAAACTCTGTTGTATTCCATTTGAACACTTCTGAGAAATTTTCTAATTTATATTTGGTTTTCTTTATTTTCTTAATTGTTTGTTAATTTACGTAATACAAACAGCAAATCGTCTTCGTAAATAATACTGGTAACATATATTCATTCAATGAACAATTTATCTACTTTTATCTTCACTAGAGTAATACACAATTTGAAAAAAAATCGAAAAAACACAAAACTTTAAGAGAATATTTTTTCATTCTTCTGGAATACTAGCAATAAAATAAAACAAAACAAATCTCAAATATTTCATGCGGATATATGTTGGAAATTTTTCTAACATACTTAATTTATTTTCTCACTTGTTTAATTTTCAATCATATGAATTTATCCAAATATTTTCGAATAAGGTTAAAATCATCTCATATATTTGTCTGTGTAAAATATATTTTTTTCTGTAATACGTGTTAGAAGAAACTCTATTTTACTCCTAAATTTGCATGAAGATTATTTAATTCTAATATTAAATAATAAACGTTTGGCAGAAATCCCTTGTCAAAATTACTAAATTTAAACTGTACTAAAACAATTACAAAGCAAATTTTCGTATAAAGTTACATTATTTAAAAGTATTTTCAACAATTTAAGATCAAATAAGTTCTCAGTCAATAATTCGCTATAATTAATGCAACAATATACCGGGTGTCCCAAAAACGACTGATGGATTTTAAAATTCAATAGCTTGCAAACGGTGACAGCTATTTAAAATTTTTTTGAAGGAGGGTTATGTATACTGTCAGGAGTTTTTTTTTTTTTTTTTTTTTTTTTTTTTAGCGTAACTTTTTATTTTAGTTGCATCTCAAACAACAGGTGGCGCTGACGGCTATTGATGTCTAGGTGATCAGTGCTGAGTGTAGCGTCGACCTGGCCTTCAATCGCCGTCAGAGTCACCTATTGTTTGAGATGCGAACTAAAATAAAAAAATTACGGTAAAAAAACTCCTGCCATTATACATAACTCTCCTGCAAAAATTTTTTAAATAGCTGTCACCGTTTGCAAGTTATTGAATTTTAAAATCCATCAGTCATTTTTGGGACACCCGGTATCTGCCTTCGGTTTTCCGATTTAAAATTCTAAGTATATTCTTACTTACTACAGCAAAACAGGTAACAGATCTTCTAAAAAGTAATTTATTTAGATTTCCTCCTTCAAAGCAGCACGCAATCTTTTTATAATTATTTAATAGAATTAAAAAAAAAAAACAGGCGAATTAGATTAGATTTTCTTTTTCAATTAATATTCTGCCAATAAAATAAAATAAAAAGAAACTCTGCTCAATTTCGTTTGGACATTTCTGAGAAATTTTCTGAGTTATAATTAGTTCTCTGTATTTTCGTAATTGTTTGTTAGTTTACGTAATTCGAGTAGCATATCATCTTCATCACTAATAGTCAAATATCTTCAAATAAAGAGTGATTTACTTACTTTTATCTCCACTAGAGTAAAGCACAATTTGTTCAAAATTATTAAAAAAAAATAGATATATATATTTTTTTTACATTAAAATACCAGTAATAAAATAAAACGAAACAAAATTTTTTCGTAATTATAACGTATGGATATATGTTGATAAAGCTTCTATCATATTTAATTCATTTATTTCTTTAATTGTTTAATTTTCAATCATAGTAATTTATGCAAATATTTTTGGATACATTTAAAATTATCTTATATATTTGTCTGTGTAAAACGTATGTATTTTTCTGTAAAATGTGCTGTAAGAAATTCTAAATCCCTTCTATATTCTTATAAATTTTATTCAACTCTAACATTCAATAACAAAAGTTTGACAGAAATCCCTTATTATAATTAAGAAATTCAAATTGCGCTAAAACGATTACAAAGTAAATTTCTGTATTAACTTAAGTTTTTAACAAGTAATTTCAACAATTTAAGGTCAATGAAGACCTTTAGTTAAATATTCACTAGACTAAATCAACCAATATATCTGTTTTCCAAATTAAAATCCTAAGTATATTCTTACTTACTACAGCAAAACAAGTAACAGATCTTCTAAAAAGTAATTTATTTAGATTTCCTTCTTCAAAGCAGCACGCAATCTTTCCAAATTATTTAATAGAATTCGAGAAATCACAAGAGAATTCGAATAGTTTTCTCTTTCGATTAACGTTCTAGTAATAATAATAAAAAAATAAACAAGAAACTGTGCAGTATTCCATTTGGAGACCTCTGAGAAATTTTCTAAATTAATTTTTTTCCTTATTTTCTTAATATGTTGTTAGTTGAGGTAATACAAATAGAATATAAAAGTAGAATAATAGTAATGTACCGTCATCTAAAGAGTAATTTATCTTCTCTTATTATCACTAGAGCAACACAGAATTGGTTTAAAATAATTTTTTAAAAATCAAAAATCAAAAAAAAAAAACATAAAACGGTTATTAAAATACTAATAATAAAATAAAACAAAAAAATCTTTTCGTTATTATAATATGCCGATATATGTTGATAAAATTTCTTCCATATTTAATTCATTTTTTTCTCAATTGTTTAATTTTCAATCATAGTAATTTATCCAAATATTTTTTTAAAAAATTTAATTATTTTAAATTTTTGTCTGTGTAAAATGTACATTATTATCTGTAACATGTGCTATGAGAAATTCTAATTTTCTCCTAAATACCTATAAATTTTATTTAAGTCCAATATTGAATAACAAAAGTTTGACAGAAATTCCTTATTAAACTTACTGATTTCACTAAATATATTCTGTAATCAATTGAAAAAGTTGGCAAAATTAAAAAATATATATATTAATTTAATTAATTAATAATTAATTTAATTTTGTTTATTTTCTTAATTGGTTTTAATGTTACCACAGCCAACAATCAGACAAGAAACAGCCAGAACATCAGGTCATTATACATTTAATTTTGATTGCTTTAATATTGCTTACATATAAATTGGGGCGATTTGTATTTCTATAAATAAATATAAAATGGTTTGCTAACTATTTTTCTACGAAAAGTATGCATTGGTGTTATTTTGTCTCCATTTTCCCAAACGTATCGAAGTGTCCCGTGAGGTGTATCAATCTGCCTCGGTGATGGGGCACATTGATACAAATGACTTTTTTTGATTTTTTAAAAATTGCATGCAAAAATAATATATAAAACAACGATTATGCATTTTTATAACACACTACACAAGTTTTGCTGACACCACATGGAAAAATATCTTGAAATTTCTGCTTTCTGGACACCAAAAAAATTCTTATAAAAAAGCTGTATCAATGTGCCCCAAATCTCCCTACATACATTTTCAGAAGCATCCCGTGCTATTTTTTCGAGAGCATTCAGTTAATTTTAAAAAGAAGATTATGAAATAGTTGTTTTATTTGAGGCCTCCTTCACCGCCTATATTCAATGATTTAAAAAATTGTTTTATGAATTCAAGTTTTATGTGAATGGTCAGTAAATACACTTTTGCTTTAAATTAATGTTTGGTGTGCAACGCTGTTTGATAAAGAATTTTTTTCTCGTAATACTCATTTATACCACATATATTAGGGAAGGAGACTATTTTATCTATATAAATATTAAACTGATTTTGAAGTTCAAGTTATGCCATTGGAACAGCAAAAAACATTGACTTGTGCGTGAACTACTGAGTGCTGTTACAGGAGTTACATGAAGATTTTAATGCCAAATTATATCTTGGTCGCAGATCTTACGGACAAAATAAGTTATGTCAGCTATCTGTATAAGCTGTGACAGTGACTTCCTTTGGTCTTTAAATCTGATCTCGCCGAATGTATGACAAAATTCGTTTGGGCTGATTAAAAATCACGAGATTTTCTCTTGATAAATGTGATTCACAAACTAGATTTTCTTAATGCATTGGATGAGTGGTATAACGTAAAACATAGCTGCAACATCTTATGTTTTTTTGGATCACAAACATTTTACAATAAATGTTTTTTTTTTTTCATTGCTGTAATTTGCCAATGTAAAATGCAAAAATTTCTATTAATTTATTGTGGTACAAAAAAGTAAGAGTTATATGCTATGATGTAAATTAACTTTTTTTTTTCCAACAGAGAAACTACGCAATTTCTCTTTGTGGGGAGGATATGTAATCTCATTTGAAATTGTGCATGTGAGAATTCAAGTAAAGGAGAGAGGGCAAAATAATAATGATAAATTAAATAAAAAATAATCAAAAGATGACAGAAACATTTTTCGGAAGATAGGGTATAAAAACAAAGAACACGTTAATCCAAAAAAAGTAACAATATGCTTTTACCACTATTATTTTAGAGAGAAAACTCTATTTTAAATTTAAAGACACCCTCCCTCCTCCCCCCCCCCCAGAAAAAATGGTACGCCATGGCACATTTCTGTTGTCATATTTTGACTTAGTATCTTTAAATCTATTAGGAAAATTATTCTTTTTGCAGAGAGGATTTTGATGCCGATCAGTGTATTTATTCATTTGACATTTTTAAACTTATAAAAAAGGTGACGATTTTGTCACAGATGTGTTTTTAAGGGGACACATAACCTTGCAATTGATCAAAATGTAGCTTTTTTTTGCTTATTAATTGAAAGCTTTCTTATTTGTGAATATTTTGGCATCTCATTTTTACCTATACGACATTTATTCCGCCAGATATTACAAATATTGTTACTAGAACTAGCGCAATTACCCATAAAAATGAAAAAGTTTAACTGAATTTTCCCTCTGTTCTTATTTTTTAACTCGCTTGTTCTACATATACTAAGACTTTTTTGCTAATTTAGATAGAAGTTTGATTTTTTTCACTTGTTTCCATAGTGTATTTAATATTTTTCTGCATGGATTTAACATTCAAATTTATAGTTCTTTCTAAGGTTCCGTACTTAAAAAGTATAAGCGAAACCATTATAAGATCATTCCTGTGTCAGTCTGTCTCTCACAGCCATTTTACTCGTAAATTATGGAACGTGAAAAGTTATAATTGGGGAATTAATAAAAGAACCCACAAATTTACGATTATTGAGCATTCCCAAACATAGTTTCTAAAAATATAAAGGGTCTCATTAAGTTACTTGAAAAGAAAATCTTTTCTTTATTTATCGTTTGGGATATCGTGTAAAAACTTGTGTAACGCTGCGCTGAACTCAAAAATACATCATTTCTTTTAATTTATCATACTATATTTTCAAATATATAGTCGGAGATAATGTGCAAATCTATGCTCCCCCTCATATCTATTTCTGAATCTAGTAAAACAAAAACTATAAAAAAAATAGAAATAATAGACGTTTACCTAAGCCTTACAAGAAAACAATTGCGATTACCCTTCGTCATATAGCTTTTGAGAAAAGCCCATTTTCCTGTTATACACAAATTCCTATGTTGGCATTCAGAAAACGTGTTAAAAAGCTCTGCAAGTACCTATCGTAGCAGACTTATAAAATTATTTTTGATAAAGATTTAAAAATAATAATAATTGTCGGTGATTAGCCGAGATATTGACCTTTATAGATAGCTTTATAGATGGTTTGGACATACTACTAGGGGCAGCGTACTCTATGAACCATGGGTTTTAAGACCACTATAAAAACTTGTAATGATATATTTATGTAATGAAGTGGTTCATAACCGATTATTGGTCACTCAGCACCAAAACATCCGTAAAATCACGATTCCCCCCCCCCCTCACACCGCCAAGTTTTACACCACACACATTCTGAAACCTACCTATCTTATTATTTGAAAATTTAACTATATTCTCCTTAAAAAATTATTCTCCTCGCCTGGCGAAGCTTTAATAATCTATTTATATTACACTTTTTAAACTTATCGATGTGATTAATTTCCTGTCACTTACGATATTTTAACATAATTCTTTTAAATGAAGTTATGCATCTTCACTGTTTTGCGATGAAGAGTTTTGTTATGTTTTTCGAACTTAGTTGAATATTTAACAAATATGTTATGCATTCTGCCTTATTAATATCACATAATGCTTGAAAAGACTCTTACATGTAGCATTAAATTTGATAACATTGTCACATTTTATAATTCTTGGTAACTTTATAAAAGTTTGTGAAATTCTTTCTTTCTATAGATAACAAAAAAACACAAGAAAAGTTTTTCGAGATTCTGACTTTTATCAAATGTATGTTGTCATTATATTGTCAAACTATTTTCAGTATTGTTCACATATTGTCCATGAATAATATCAGCATTATTCATGAACATTCTTTTACTTAATAAAATAGATTTTATGTAATATTTTCTTGAATGCTACTTAAAAGTTCTATCTAGGCAAAAATGATTAGACAATGGTTGGATTTTAGAAAAACTTAACATAAAAAAGTAATTAAAATTTTTGAATAATATATTTTCATAATTAATTTTAGATATATTTAAAAGGAAAGAAATTTTTTAACCGCTATAAGGCAAATTTTTTCCAGGAAAAACATCTCATACATTTCATTCAGCAAATTGAACTTATAGTAAAAGTATGAATAGAATACAGTCGAACTTCCCTTTAGGGAAGTCCCTATTTAACGAAGTTTTCTAGTGAAACTTGACTTTGAATCCCATTAACTTGAAAACTAGTATCCATATTAAGAAAAATCTATTCTATCTAACGAAGTTTATGCCACTTTTGTTCGTTTACAACATTCAAACGGAGAGATTGCTGTTAGGGTATTTATTTCAGCAGATTGTATGAAAATATTTTTTCTTACTTAAAAGGCTTATAAGCAACCAGAGTGAAAAACGGGTCCAAGCCGAGACTCGAACCCGGGAAGTCGGTATAGTGTACCGAAGTTCTACCAACTGAACCACTTGGAACGATACTCAGATAATGCAGGGGCCATTCTCAACATATGTATGAGCCACCAGCTATAGAGCAAACATGAAACTAATGAAAATCAAGCATTGATAAAACTGAATAAATCTCCATGACTATTGGAAATTTTTCTGTGGAAAATTCCTCATCCCTTGCATTCAATAATATTTCAAGTTTTATCAGCTTAAAAAGTGTATAGCTATTAGACAGAACAAGGTATCGAAGCCTATACCGATGGCCCGGGTTCGATCCCGGGCTTGAACACTTTTTCTCTCTGTTCGCTATACGCTTTTTGAGAAATTAAAATTGTAAATAATATCTAATGCAAGGCGTAAGAAATTTTCTACAGTAAAATTTTTAATAATCATGCAGATTTATGATTTTTTTATTTATTTAATAATTATAATCCTAAATAAGAAATACTAAAACTTTCGATACAATAAGAAGTAGATTTCAGTTTCATAAGAATGTTACAGATGGATTCTTACGGGTATAATGAATATTATGGAATATTACGGAACTTACTGGTATTTACAAAAAATTCGAACACTTTTATAAACAAAGGATTTTTTTTATTTATTTTTATTTTTTATTTATTATAATTTTTTTTTTAAAGATCTGTGCAAAGTATTCTTACACACTTTTTACGGTTTCGTTCGTTTGATGAAACCTTATTCATCTTCGTAGTCTGCCTGTTTATATGTCACAGTGTCCTTAGACAAAAACTGTACAAATCGGAGAGTTTAAATTTTGTGTACGTACTCCTGAAAACACCGTGGCACACAACAAAGTTAAAAATTTTGAAAAAGTACATTATCTTAATTAAATTAATTCTTTAAATGTCATCCGTACATTTTTGTAATTTAAATTGCGCAATTTATATGATTGATGTAAAGCAACTTTTGCGTGTCGACATTATAGCGTGGGAGTAAAGCAACTCATTAGTAAACAGAAAGTTCTGAATTCGAACCCAGGCGCTGAAAGTTAAAATTGTATAGTAAGATCAATTAAATTAACTGAAATTTCTTATTCTTTGCCAATTTCAGGGTTATTATTAATGTTTTGTTTTCTTTAATCACTGACATTCACAACACTTTTATTAATTCACTTTTCTGCCTAATTTAAAAATTATTGTGATTTATAAATGAGTCAATATTTTAAATTTAGTTTAAACAATCCTTTTTTTTGTTTTAATTTTATTAATATTTCCGCTATTCTATTATTATTATTATTATATAGGATTTTTCAAAAATTTGGATTTTTTTTTAATATTTTGATTTAAAATAAATAACTTCCTTTTGAATTATTTTAAAATTTAATTTATTTATGCTACCATTCATTAACGAATTAAACAATTATAAACTAAAAATTTAATTTATTAATTAAAGGATAAGTTGTTTTGAAAGAATATTGTACAAAACACATTGTGCTGCATGAAATTTCACTTAACTCTGTGGTGTAAGCTAAGGAATTGAAATATTGAGAAGAAAAGAACCAAAATGTACGTGACGCTTCAGTTTTTGTTTAGGGATCTCGTTATTATTATTATTATTATTATTATTATTATTATTATTATTATTATTATTATTATTATTATTATTATTATTATTATTATTATAAGATATTATATTATTTATTTATTTTTTTTTTTTTTTTTTTTTTTTTTGCATATCTACATAGCTAAAAAAAGTTACTATCCGAATTAAAAAGGCTTTTTTTTTTCTTTCAATATTTCCATGTGTTTTTTATTATATGCATGTGTATTTTATTATAAAAATTTTATGAATTCAAGTTGATTTCTGTTTAACGAATTTTCTTCATAACGCTGTGTTTAAATATGACGATGAAACTTCTTTTTAAAAGTAAGTTTCATTGTATTTAGATTCTCTCTTTTTTACTGTTTATTGCAATGTAACCAGTCTTTTTAAAGTCAGAAGTACAGGGAGACATAGTGTCTCTAATAAGGGTGTTAACAATGTAATGGCACTGACTATGAGAATGACTCAAGAATATTAGTCAGGAAAAAACCCCAACATTAATAAAGCTATGAAAGACACACCCAAATCAAAGAACTGATGAATCACACAAAATATTAGATAAATATTTGGAAAAACAAGTGACTCCTACAAAAGATTTGGAGGATAAATATCAGGTTGCGTAAATTTCATTAAAAATAATTTAAAATGTTTAATATAACAAACGAATTTATTTTATTTATTTTATTTTTATTTTTTTAAAGATGACAAAGATTTTAGTAAGTGCAATCAAATAACTAAATAATAAACTTATCATATTGCAATAAAGATAGAGGTATAAGACACCTTATTTTTAATTCAATAAAATTTACATTTTATAAAATACAATACTTTTTAAATTTTATTATAAAATAAATTTTAAATTTTGTACTTTGACCCATTTTTGTTTATATTTTATTATACTAGAGTGAATTGTCCAGACCTGCCTTTAAAATACAGGGAGCCGTGTAGAAGTAAATTTTAACGTCTATGCCGTCTCGAATCCTTATAAGCATGTAATGAAGGCGGGGCGGGGGGGGGGGGGTTGGATGGCAGGTGTGCATATTTGAAGGTGTGCGGCATAAACTTCGTTAGATAGAATAGATTTTTCTTAATATGGATACTAGTTTTCAAGTTAATGGAATTCAAAGTCAAGTTTCAGCAGAAAACTTCGTTAAATAGGGACTTCCCTAAAGGGAAGTTCGACCGTATTCTATTCATACTTTTACTATAAGTTCAATTTGCTGAATGAAATGTATGAGATGTTTTTCTTGGAAAACATTTGCCTTATATCGGTTAAATAATTTCTTTCCTTTTAAATATATCTAAAATTAATTATGAAAAAATGTTATTCACAAATTTTAATTATTTTTTTATGTTAAATTTTTCTAAAATCCAACCACTTACTAATCCTTTTTGCCTAGATAGAACTTTTAAGTAACATTCAAGAAAATATTACACAAAATCTATTTTGTTAAGTAAAAACATGTTCATGAATAATGCTGATGGCAATATGTGAAAAATACTGAAAATATTTTGAAAACATAATGGCAACATACATTTGATAAAAGTCAGAATCTCGAAAAACTTTTCTTGTGTGTTTTGTTATCTATAGAAAGAAAGAATTTCACAAATTTTTATGAAGTTACTAAGAATTATAAAATGTGCCAATGTTATCAAATTTAATGCTAAATATAAGTGCCTTTTCAAGCATTATGTGAAGATAATAAGGCGGAATGTATAACACATTTGTTAAATATTCAACTAAGTTCAAAACACACAACAAAACTCTTCTTCGCATAACAGTGAAGATGTATAGCTTCATTTAAAGAACTATGTTAAAATATCGTAAGTGACAGGAAATCAATCGCATTGATAAGTTTAAAACCAAATCCTTATGCACACCTTATGCTGTATTTAAAGGTATATAGTTAAAAGTGTGAGGTAGTATTTTTGTTCCGAAATTTCAAAAATACTAAAGAAAAATTTTAATAAAATAAAATAAAAATTTTTCCTGTTGTGGGAATCTGCAACTGTATATGTCCACATTTTTTTTTTCTACCTTTACAAGAAAACATTGGACTCGTAAAAATTTTTCCACGTATTTACACTTTTTAAGAGTCACAAATCCCAAAATCATGATTTTACAAAATGTCTACCTGTGAGTTTATGACTGTGTCTCTATATATGTGGCACAAATTTTGCGGTCACTCTATTTCAAAAACTAATTAACAAAACTAAATAAAACTTTGGATGCAGTTAGTCCCTGAAATAAATTTGCGCTGATTACTTTCTGGTGTAAATCTCTTTACAGGTGGCTCTGTTGTGATGCACTTTCACGATTTACGCAAAAGCTATATTTCAAGAGCCAATGGAGGATTTTCATAAAACTTCAGATTCAGTTTGTCTTTGATAATTTGGTTTTGAGCACGTTTTGGTGTCAATTTTGGCCTGAAAGATGGCGCGGCCATGCGGCATTATTCATGAATATCTCAGTAATTATATCTTAAGAACGTGATGGCTTTAATAATAACTTTGTATTTAAAAACAATAAAAAAAAGACTATTAGGATGTAAAGAAAAAGTTATTCAAAAAAGAAAGTTTTACTGGATTAAAAAAAATAATGATGCCAAAAATCATCTCCCCTTCCCCCTAGGAATATATTACGATGTCAAGTACCATACACATCTATCCTCCTAAAATTATAGCGTTATATAAACACAGGCCCTAAAATAAGATATAAGGCATATTAATTCATTATACAATACATATAACTGTAATACTACGTAAGTTTAATTCATTAAGAACTAAGAATGAATTTAAATAAATAAAACAGTTTCAAATACACAAGAACAAATTCTGTCGGTTTTACGTTCAATTGCATGTTTGGCAATTTTATAAATTAAATAATCATCTTCCCCACCCACCAGAGAAAAAAAACTAATAATATTTGTTTTTTAAGTTAGTAATAAAATTAATAGTTATAATAAATTGACACATAAACACACAATCAAAATATTAATTTCGAATTTTTAATAAACATGTTATCAAACCATCATCAACATACTCTTTGGAGTTTGAAGATTAATAACTACTTTATAAAAATTAAAAACAATGTTCTTTTCATCTTTCTTAAAATTGAATTTTCTTTGGGAATTTTAAAGTTTTTTTTTGTTTTTTTATTTATCAATTTTAAACAATATAAACAAATACCGAAATAAAAATAAATTATGTTTTGCTTTATAGAAAAGTAATAATAGTAATATTGATAATAATTGCACAGTCAGCATATTATTAAACGCAGCAATAAGCACATTTTTTTTTCACTTAATTTATATGTTTCTTAATTTTGATCAGTTTTTAGGGACTGTTTTATCGACTTCTAACGCTGTATCATTGCCAATTTGAAGAAAAAATGATTAGTACTTCTTCTTTCCGTTTTGCGAGAGTTAATTCTTTCGCATTACGTGGAGAAATAGCGCGGCCGATACTATATTAGATCTGGTATAATATATTATAACTGATACACCTTTTACAATTTTTAAAAATATGCGATGAATAAAAAGTTAAAAGAGTAACATTCCGGACTAAAATAATATCTGCAACTTGCAAAATTAATACCGTTTCTAAATTTGAAATGTGGGGTTGAATATTACAAACAAAGCATCGCTGAATGAAGAAAAGATCCAGCCATCCCAGGTGTCGTAGAACTTTTAATTTTTCGGAGGAGAAAGTGGGGGGGGGGGGGAGAAACCTTTCTTAATATATAATTTTTATATTGAAGATTGTTCCCAGTTACCATATCCGAAGTGACTAGATTTCTGATTATTTTGAAAAATTATATTTTCTTTAACCCTTTATGCCCCGACGGGACTTGTAAGTCCCGCCTAATATAAAGTCAAATGGAATGAAAAATCTCCCGAGATTTCCAACGGGACTGCTAAGTTCCTTTATTTAAACCTTCTTCTAATGATCACTAGATGGCAGTACCATACAAACTGTATGTTTCGCAGGAATATAGGTAATCAACAACCTCGTGTGCAGAATTTGAATGGCCATTTTGTTGGAAAAATTACTGACTTTTATTTCCAGTCTTCAAACAAGTTATTGATCGGTAAGTACTTTATATTTTTTTTTACCTGTTCCTTATAGAATTTATCGTAATTTTCATTCAAAATACAACCAATTAAGTGAAATTTTTCTTATGCTATGCATTGTTTTTCTTCTGGGACTTTGAAGTCCCGTCGGGCCATCAAGGTCCTAGTGAAAATCCAATAAACATTTTTTGAAATGGATTCTACAGTTATTTCTTTTTGTTATAATTTATTTTTCACATATAATATATTCAATTATACTGAAATATTGCAGATTTTAAGAGTTTTTTTTTTTTTTTTGTCATTGCGTATTTTCAAATATTTAGTTCTGTTTTTCCCTTTTAGAAAGCTCTAATTTTGATTTCTATTTTTTTTTTTTTTTTTTCAGTATTATGTATAGCCGAAGGAAAGGCTTGTCGCCAGAAGAAATAAAAATTATCTGGGATGAATTACCATCTGATATTGAAACGTCAGAGGAAGACAGTAGTTCTGATGAATCATTTTCACCAGAACAAAATAAAACAAATAATCTAAATTCGAATGGGAGAGCCATTCATGAAATTTCAGACTCGGAAAGCGAACCAAGGGATGATTCTGGGGATGAAGAAGTTACACCGAAAAGAATATGGAGGAAAAGAGATTGTGCATCAACTATCCCCATATTTACCTTATCTCATGGAACATGTGCATTATCTTTCGGAAGTAAAACATTGCCTACTGATTTTTTTTTAACATTTTTAGATGATGATATAATCAGTAACATTGTATTTCAAACAAACCTTTATTCAAACCAAAAACAAAGAAATATAAAACCTATTTCTAAAGAGGAATTTTATGGATTTTTGGGACTAAATATGTTATTTAGTTACCATCGCTTACCTCGCATACGAAATTATTGGAGCAGTGATATTGATTATTCTGTTTCTGTTGTTCCTGATACTCTTACACGAAATAGATATTTCCAAATATTAGGTAATTTGCATATAAATGACAATGAAGCAATACCAAAACAAAATACTGACAGACTGTATAAAATTAGACCACTCATAGATAAACTAAATAAAAATTTTCAGTCATTGAGAATGCCTAATCAAGTACAAAGTATAGATGAAAGCATGATACTATTCAAAGGACGTTCTGCAATCAAGCAATACAATCCTCTAAAACCGATAAAAAGAGGCTATAAACTATGGTGTCGATCAGACATGTCAGGTTATATGTATGAATTTGAAGTATATCAGGGAAAAGATGATTCGGAATTCAAAAGATTTGGTCTAGGGGGGAGTATAGTACAAAAATTAACCAAATCTCTTGTAAATAAAAATCATATTATAATGATGGACAACTATTTCTCCTCTGTGGAATTGTATGAATATTTAAAATCTGTTGGTATATATGCTTGTGGAACAATAAGAAGTAATCGCAAAGGTTTACCAGCTCTTGCAGCAGACAAAACATTGAAAAGGGGTGATTTTGACAGTAGAGTTTCAGACCAAGGAATTTCGTATTTCAAATGGAAAGATAACCGAAGTGTCTTTTTCTTGTCCAATTATCATGGAACTGAAATTTGTAACGTTCAAAGAAAACAAAAAGATGGTTCAATTATGGATATACCAGCTCCTACAATAGTAGGAGATTATAACAGTCATATGGGAGGCGTAGATAAAAGCGACATGCTAAAATCACTGTACGATCGAGACAGAAAAGCAAAAAAGTGGTGGCATCGTCTTTTTTTTGGTATTATAGAAATTGCAATGATAAACTCGTATGTTTGCTACTGTGAAATACAGGATAAAATACCTCTTCTAGAATACAAACGAAGAGTAACACAAGGGCTTCTAACAATGTCAAAAGTGCCTTCTAAGAAAAGAGGAAGACCAAGATCAGATGGTGGAGAGATAAATGAATTACCACTCCCAAAAAAACGCAAGACAGCAAATTTTTCTGTTTCTGATGATATAAGAAAACAAAACAAAGGTGCACATTGGCCAATATTTGTAAAAAACAGAGGACGCTGTGAATTTTGTGCTTCAAAAAAAATTGAGTCACGACCACATTCTCAGTGCACATTATGCAAAGTATTCCTTTGTGTAAATGAAAAAAAGAACTGTTTTTATCAATACCATGACTAATTGTTTAAAAATGCATTACTTTTAATTTATAACTGATATTTTTTGCTCTTCATATCAACACATATCATGGCAACATAATGATCATAAATCCCGACGGGACTTTAAAGTCCCATGTAATATTATATGTCATTACAATAAAAAAAAAATTATTGTAAATGAATCTCAATTTTTTTGCGTCTTTTTATAGTTAAATCAAGCATAAAAAAAATATATCTTACAAGTTTTCTGAAAATATGATAATTTGGGACATAAAGGGTTAAAAAAAAAAAAAAAAAAAAAAAAAAAAAAAAAAAAAAAAAACAGTTATTGATATTTATAAAAATATAAAAAATGATATATTTTATTCAGATACTAAAAAATTGAAGACTATTTCATATCTATAGTGGCTACATTTCTGATACATTGGAAAAGTTATTTTCATTTTGAAACTCAAAAAAGTTACATTGATATTCGTAAAAATATAAAAAAAATACATATTCATTCAGATACCAAAAAATTGAAGAATGTTCCATTTTTTTATGAAGGAAAAATATCATTAAAGAAATTAATACAGTAGAACCCCGATAGTTCGGACCCCGTTAATCCGGATCGGTTTGGGGTCATTCCATGTCAATTCAACCAGACCTTGTAACCCGACCCACAGGGATTTTGATGAAACTTTGTGTACACACTAATTCTATCATGAAATGATTCCATCAGAAATTTTTCCTTCCCAGACCTCATAGTTTGTGAGATATGGGGGGTCCAATTCTTGGGGGTTTCTCAAATCGCACATTTCTGAGTCCGTATTTTGAGATTGCAGTTCCATCTTCAAAAAATTGTTTCTCTGGATCTAAAACATGAATCATCCTAAAAATATCACTGTAAGAATATAAAAAGATGCAGATTTTAATAAAAAATATTTAAAAAATTCACTTGTAATATTTAGGATAAAAAAAATTAGCCAAAGTTGAGAGTTATGGTTATTTTTCCAAATTTTTGTGACTTCACGAAAAAGGCTGTACACAAAAAGGCAAATTAAATTTCAAATTTCTTTTTGTTTTAAATAAAAGTTTATACTTTGGGCTTTCTATCTATGAAATAAAAATGATGTGTTTCGCATGGCTTATGCAAAAATTTTGGGTACTTTCCAATTAGCAGGATGCATGTTTTATTTTTACATATTACATATGCAAACAAAAAGGCAAATGAAATTTCCAATTTCTTTTTGTTTTAAATAAAAGTTTACACTTTGGGCTCTCTATTTGTGAAATAAAAATGATGTCTTTCGCATGGCTTATGCAAAAGTTTTGGGTACTTTCTACTTAGCCGGATGCATGTTTTATTTTTACATTTTACATATGCACACAAAAAGGCAAATGAAATTTCCAATTTCTTTTTGTTTTAAATAAAAGTTTACACTTTGGGCTTTCTATCTGTGAAATAAAAATGATGTCTTTCGCATGGCTTATTCAAAAATTTTGGGTACTTTCCAATTAGCCGGATGCGTGTTTTATTTTTACATATGCACATATGTATAGATCTATATAAATACAGATGTATTATACATGTACATATGTATGTATATATACAGTATATTGATATATATATATATATAACACTGGTGCCCGTCTAACCGAAAAGTACCAAATTTTGCCTTGTTTTGAGAATCCGCACCAATTAAGAGGAAAAAAATCTGACTAAGTTTAGCTGTGGTACTTAAATAATTACTGGAATTTCTATGAATTTAATGTTATTTGATGCATGTTTTTTTTTTTTAATTTGCAAAGTAAAATTTAGGCTTTGTTTTTTCTGATTAAAAAAAAATCTGACTGTAATATGTTTCCCCATTAAATTTAGTGAATGGTCCATATATTTCATTTAGTTATTTAATAATGGGCATTTTTTGCTAGTCTGAAGAATCTCTTACTTTTATTTTCAATAATTAAACTCAAAACAGATTTTTTTTCTTTTTTTGTACAGTATAAAATAGATAATTTTTTCTCCTCACATTTCCATTCTTTTTTTGGAATGCTTATATATTAATTATTTGTGTTTAAAATATGTTCAAAACCTTGTATTTCCTGTCCTTGGTTAATTTTACTTAGTTTAAATATTTATATTGGCAAGTTTAAATACACAAATGTTTAACAGAATTTAGATTTGTTTCTATAGTTTGAAAGATTTAATTGCACCTGCCTTGTATAAACACCTCCTGATAAAGGCAGGGTAATGTTCGTTAGTATGAAAGCAGATGTTTTGAAATCAATTATTGTCATTCTGTTGTTTCTTATCATAGAAGAATGATCTAACTTTTACTGTGCTACTAAAAATATAATCTGATTGTTACATACTTTATAGTTTATGATATGTATAAATATTTTTTTTGCTTTATTGTTTTAATATGGAGCCTGATATTAAACCTTCTACTAGTCTTCAGGCTTGCAGTATTGTAATATTAACTGGTTTAGAATGTCACAAAACTAGCTATAGAAATAACAGAGAAATAAACTACAATTGATAATCTCTGTGATTTAGAAAAAGAACTTTTATTAGTTAGGACTATTGCATTTATAAAACAAAAATTGAGTGAAAACCGTTTGATTAATGTATGTGAGCATCACAGAATTTCGCTCTTAATGAAATATGAATTATATAAATGTGGAGATCCATTTAAGCGGCATAAAAAGCAAGTGAAAAAAGCAATTGGGGCAGTTAATAGAGATTTATATACGGCCGAAAAAGTAAACCAAAGTTGAAAGTTATGATTATTTTTCCGAAATTTTGTGACTTTATGAAAAAGTCTCTACACAAAAAGGCAAATGAAATTTTCAATTTGTTTTTGTATCAAATAACATTAAATTCAGTAACTCATAGATATTCCAGTAATTATTTAAGTACCACAGCTAAACTTAGTCAGATTTTTTCCCCCTTAATTAGTGCAGATTTTCAAAACAAGGTAAAATTTGGTACTTTTCGGTTAGACGGGCACCAGTGTTATACATATATATATCAATATACTGTATATGTACATACATGTGTACATGTATAATACATCTGTATTTATATAGATCTATACATATGTACATATTTAAAAATAAAACACGCACCCGGCTAATTGGAATGTACCCAAAATTTTTGTATAAGCCATGTGAACGACATCATTTTTATTTCACAGATAGAAAGCCCAAAGTGTAAACTTTTATTTAAAACAAAAAGAAATTGGAAATTTCATTTTCTTTTTTGTGTGCATATGTAAAATGTAAAAATAAAGCACTTATCCGGCTAATTGGAAAGTATCCAAAATTTTTGCATAAGCCATGCGAAAGACATCATTTTTATTTCATAGATAGAAAGCTCAAAGTGTAAACTTTCATTTAAAACAAAAAGAAATGGGAAATTTCATTTGCTTTTTTGTGTGCATATGTGATATATAAAAATAAAGCACTTATTCGGCTAATTGGAAAGTACCCAAAATTTTTGCATAAGCCATGCGAAACACATCATTTTTATTTCATAGATAGAAAGCCCAAAGTGCAAACTTTTATTTAAAACAAAAAGAAATTGGAAATTTAATTTGCCTTTTTGTGTACAGCCTTTTTCGTGAAGTCACAAAAATTTGGAAAAATAACCATAACTCTCAACTTTGGCTGACTTTTTTTATCCTAAATATTACAAGTAAATTTTTTAAATATTTTTTATTAAAATCTGCAGCTTTTTATCTTCTTACAGTGATATTTTTAGGATGATTTATGTTTTAGATCCAGAGAAACAATTTTTTGAAGATGGAACTGCAATCTCAGAATACAGACTAAGAAATATGAGATTTGAGAAACCCCCAAGAATTGGACCCCCCATATCTCACAAACCATGAGGTCTAGGAAGGAAAAATTTCTGATGGAATCATTTCATGATAGAATTAATGTGTACACAAAGTTTCATCCAAATCCCTGTCGGTCGGGTTACAAATGGGGGAAAAATTGTTTGAATTGACATGGAATGACCCTTTGGTCAATTTTATTTTTCAAGTTTGAGAAGCAGTTTGGTTAATTTCCATAACATTAACTTGTTTCATCACCATATTCTGAATTTAAAAAAAAAAAAAAAAAAAAAAAACCTTTTTCTGAAATCTTTTTGGAAGAATACCCTAAGCTTTCTTATTTAAACTACACCAACGGACTACTTATGCTCAAGCAGACCGTACGACTCGCAAAAGTTATAGTATAGAAAACTAGCGCAGCAAAAAATTACAAACATTTTTATTACAAAGTAAACATTTTTACTGTCTGTAAATAATCAATAAGTTAAACATAAAGGTGATTTTCTGTAAGTATGTTGTATTTTATTTCATTTTTTTTTCTAAATCTCCGGATAATCTGGATTGGGTCTGGTCCCATTTAATCCGAATTATCGGGGTTTTACTGTAATTTCAACCAAATTTTCATGACTTGACTGCTATGTGGAAACAATTGGCTACCTCGGCCTGAAATTCACTTTTAAACCCCACATTTTTATGGAAATTTTCCGCATGATTCGATGTCTTTGTCACAAATTGAAAAAGATTATCATGATATTTATTCTGACTATATGTATTTCGAAATGTCTTGCATCCCAGATTAAAATAAACAATCATGTACGAGTATTGCTCACGTTCAGAGGGTTTCGTACAATAAACGAACAAACGTATTATTAACCATTAGGGGACGAGCGACTGGTATACGTGCCACTTAAAATTCTCAGAACTCTTCATTATTAACGCCACATATTTTTTATTGCTACGTTTACCTTATTTAATTGGAGCATTTTTGCGATTCAACTACACAAAACTCTGTTTTGAGAAACTGGTGGTGATAGATTTAAAATAAATCAAATTGCTCTCATCGTGAAGGAGATAACTGTATTTATAAAAGTAAATTGGGAAAAAATAATAAGACTGTAAAAAAAAAAAAAGTAAGGTTGGTTATAGCTGTATGTACTAGAAAAGTATGAATGCGTATACCATAAATGTTCGAAGAAATATGAAGCCTAAATATTATCAAATATTGCTATTCTATGTAACTGTTTTTTATATCTTATCTTTATATATTTTAAGGAATTTAATTCGGTACGGAGATTAAAGAGTAGTGCATATTTAAACTTCATTTGGCATTTTATAAAACTAAATTCAGTGTAGTAATAGCTTTTTCTTTTTCAAGTGTAGCTAACATAAAATCCTTGTCCAATGTTTAAAGATGCATTGTGCTAAATGAGCTTGTGTAGAAAGGACCTCAGAAATTTGCAAAACCCCTTTGGTCCGTGACGCGTTTTTCTAGATAGGTTTTTGATTAATTTTTAAATACAAAAGAGTCGTAACGACAGACCCACTTAAGAGAAAACTAGTCGCTAACCCATAGTTTTTATGAAGGGTTCTCATCCATAAAGAATTGAAAAAAAAATAAACATTTTAGCACCAGCAATTTCTTAACCAGGGTGCGTAGTCTGGAAGCACCTTGTAAGTACCTTTTACCAGAATTTTTATAATGTAATATTTGTTTTATTTAACTAAAAAGAAATCCTTTTTTCAGATGTAACAACCAGTACTTTAAGGAATTTCTGATACTAAAAGAATTAAAATCCTCTGAGTTTCTTGATAACTACGCACCCTGTTAACGTAGTGGTCGCTATCCGAAGTAAAGAGCGTTTTGCATTAAATAAGAAAAATACTTTAAAAAAAATCCTGGTATTAAAATGGATATATTTTTTTTCATATTTCTTATTGTTTAAAACAGTATGAAATTTATTGCTTTTATACTGGTACTAAATATTGCATTACACAAATATAACATTAAAAGTTGCTATCTAGGCGTTAAAAGCCTATGGTATGCAAAGTACGCCGCCCTGTTATTGTTTATGTCCAAATCGTCCCCGTCTTTAAGGGATAAATGACGAACTTTTTCAAAAATTATTATCAACAATACTTTTATACTTTTGATAAAAATCACCAACGATCCTCAACACTTTTGCCCAATGCCCGAAAATTGAATTTTCTGTGTAACAGAAAAATGTGATTTTCTAAAAAGAGTAATAGTTTTTCTTAAAAAAACTAATACAGTAATCGTTATAGTTTTCCTGCAAAGTTTAAAGAAATGTCTATAACCTCTAAATTTTTTCATAATTATAGTTACAATAGATTCGAAGTTAGATGATAGGGGGGGGGGGGGTCATATTTTTGCACTATATTTTTGACGATATCTGAAAAAAAATATTACCTAAAGTTAAAAGAAATGTATTTTTGGATGCAGCTTAATAAAAGCTTTCACGAGATACCACACAGGATAGACAAAGAAAAGTTTTTTTTTTTTTTTCTCCAAGTTACTTAATTAGCCCCCTACTTCCCCTCCTAAATATATCTGTAAATGTTTAAGGATCTTTAAATATGTGAGTCAATAGTCTTTATTACTTCCCCCAAATTTGATCTTTCCACGTTTTATAGTTTGTGAGAAAAATGACTGTGACAGACCGACAGGCAGACACAGGAGAGATCTTATAATGGTAAATTTTTGCTTCCTAAATATGGAATTCTAAAAAGACTTCATGGATGTGTCAGTAATTATCTAAATTGGTTTTAAATAGAACTGTAAAAACTTAGAAAGATTCTCATTGCTAAGCAACATATAAAATATAATGAATGCAATATATATTTTATTTTTTAATTTATTCTTTAGTAATTTTCTTTATACAGGGGGGTTAGTATGACTCTTCATGACCTATCCCTTGGATCCGCCATGGCACTGGACATCCTTACCTTAAATGAAGCAGCAAATCATTAATTTGCTTTAAAAGCGTATCTGTATTGATGTGTAACTAGTTAAATATGGAACAATGCTGAGAAGAATTTTCACTCAATATTCATAATAAATCCAACGGATATTCGTGCAATATTTGTAACATACTTTGGTTTCAGAACCATTTGAAACTGTCACAGAATTCGAACGTGTAAAATAATGGTTTAAAAAAATAATACTTAATTGAATTATGGTACATATATATTTTTTAAAAATATGTAGTGCAAATAAAATATTGTAAATTTAAGATTATCAGAGATTCTAAATGCAAAATATCTTTAGCACGTTACGGAATGTCTTTAAACATCGCAACATTGCTGTAAATTTTATAGGTTTTGTGGCAAAATTTAAGCAAATTAATGAATACGAACGAGAAACCACGAATTGCTCATATATTAAGAAGAATTTCCAATATTGACAAAATGGAACGTTAATAAGAAATTTTGTTTTTTCAGACAATCCAATGATATATCTCAATGATCGATTTTTATAAAATGAATTGCGAAGTGTTTTTCTTAAATACTATAATGTAACGAAGTTCTTTTGCGTGTTTCTGTAATCGAACTATACATATTAAATACTTTAATTTCAATTGCAAGTGAGCTTCACTGATCCTCATAAACTTATAATAATGACATGTCAATCATAGTACATTTATTTGAGTTAGAGTACAGCCAGATTCATTGGTGGACCGACAAACAGTGCTTATGAAAATTTCTGGAATATCTCTTTAGTTTTCTGTCTGTAAAAAATAGAAAAGTAAAAGAAAAAATACCCCTGTTTAACTGATGACATTGAGCTCACAGGCTATTCAGACTAATTGCATATTATAATCATATTTCAATGAATAATTCACCTCGAAAACTAAATAAGGGGGATTAGCTCCCCTTTATGTTTAAGCAATGAACCCCAAAATCTAATTATGAAAGTGCCTTATAAAAATAAACCTTTGTACCAAATTTGATGCAAATCGAATAGAAATACATACTTATCTAAATTAAGAAAAGAGAATGGTGAGTTCCCCACGTTCTTTCTCTTGATATTTAACCAACGAACCTCCAAATTTAATTAAATAAGTACCTTATTAGATAAACATTGTGCACCAAATTGAAGCAAATCTGATAATTCTGCATGAAAAACTAATTTATATAAATTAAAGAGGGATTATATCTCCATCGCCCATTAATACTTAGTCAATGAACTTCCAAAACTAATCAGGAAAGCGTCTTATCAGAATAAACCTAGAAAAAAATTGAAGCAAATCAGATATTTCTATGAAGTGTTAACGCATTATGTGCATATGTATTATACATACGGGACGTGCAGCACATTAGGAGTCAAGCTTTGACACTCTGTGAGCTAAAAACTAATACACATTGTTACAATAATAATTCTGGTTCTTGAAACTGAAAAAATTGAAGATTAATTCCGAGAGTTATATTATAATCACATTTAAAAACATAAATCCACTCCCATCTCAATTATTTAATACTCATAGGAATTATGATGTAAGCACTGGTTACAACTTAATCATATGTGAACACCCTTATCAAATCTGATTTTAGAATATGTCAGTTACAGTAATATGAGATAGCGTGTATAAACCTACAAAGAGCTGCAAAATGAAGGGTCCCATCATAATGCTCATTACGACCCCAGGGTTTTGAACCACACCCAGCAGTCGGAGAAACGTCAAGGAATAAAACGATAAGTGTCACTTTAGATTTCATTATGCATTATCAAATTTTCCGTATGTTCATCACCAAGTAGACGGATAATGATCTGCAGCGGCTGAGATTTAATAAAGCTATTTCTCTCTTTGTATTTGACAGTGAAACTAGAATTGTTGTAATTAGGAATATAAAGAAGCTCTATTTCATGATGTATAATCCTTATTAGTTTGCATTGAACAATGATTACATAAAAGCTAAATAAAAAAAATACATTCAAATAAAATAAACAATATGTATATATATTTAAATATTTACATATCCTTTTGATATATGCGCATTTTTCACTTAGAAACTTGACAACTAATTTGAGGTACACAATGTGTAAAGTTTCTAGAAATTTTCAAGGAAACTGGGACGCCTAGAACTTTTTATGCAACTGCAGTAAAAAAAAAATCATGTGACAGATGTACGTTAGCACTTTGAAACAAAAAATATGTAGGGTTTACTAAGACTTTTTTAGGAAACTGGCATATCTAGAACTTTTTATGTAATCGCAAAGAAAAAAGCCCATATAGGTATCCTGGGATACCGATAAAATATTAATTTTGTAAATTTACATTTTTTTTTCTTTTTTTGTACTGCGTACAGATAAAAATTTTAATACAGATGCAGATTTCTGAAGCTTTAACAAAATTATTTTTTTAGATTTCATCTTTTCTTTCATTGTGCTATGAACGCTTAGTTCAGTTAAGAAGATCTTTGTTTAATTAATATAAAATAATACAAGTTTAAGATTTGTAGGAAAAAATAGACGAGAGTTTGCATAACATGTCCGGAGTCCATTGGCGAAAGTAGTGGTCGAGTATCCAAACGTTTGGATAAATTTGTGCTTAAAAAATGTTATCACTCAAATTCTAGGCTGTACAAAAACAGATCAGAGCGTACGTAGCATGCTCGCCGTATCCTTGCCGAAGACAGTGTTGTCTCCAGTTATTTTGAGTTGAGTTTATTTTCAACATATCTGTAAAATCGTAGAAATTTGCTACGAAAGGAATAAAAGGCAAACTGTATTAGGAACGTTTGGAAAAATTTTCTTTTAAAAATATACATTTATTCAACACTACTTCTATTAACGCATTTTCTTGATGGTTTGCTTTGTTCTTCTGGAAACCAATATTTTCCAACTCAGTTTCACTACTAGAACATATACATTGTAAACAGTATTATAGGTAAATTCTTCCCATGTATCATGCAATGGAACAGCACCTTTTCCTTCCAACAATAGACCTCCATTAAATTAACGGTATTTGTTATACTTTGAACCATTAAATTTAATCTTGCGTGTCCACATTTTTAATCAATCCTTTTTTTTTATATAATATTGGGGATTTTTTTTTCAAGTTTATTTTATAATAGTTTTGTAATACTTTATTTTTCAAAATACTTTATGTAGCTGAATTTGAATCTATTGATGCTACCTTGAGAGATACCATATGAACGACAAGTTTATGACCATGAATTTTTATGGATAAAAATAATCCGTTTTCTTCAGAAATATTTTCAGCAGAAGGGGATTTTAGAATGAGTTTATAAAAAGAACATCATGTTTGTAATACTTTATTTTACAAAATACTTTATGTGGCTGAATTTGAATCTACTGATGCTACCTTGAGAGATACCATATCAACGACAAGTTTATGACCATGAATTTTTATGTATAAAAATAATCCGTTTTCTTCAGAAATATTTTCAGCAGAAGGGGATTTTAGAATGAGTTTATAAAAAGAACATCATGTTTGTAATACTTTATTTTACAAAATACTTTATGTGGCTGAATTTGAATCTACTGATGCTACCTTGAGAGATACCATATCAACGACAAGTTTATGACCATGAATTTTTATGGATAAAAATAATCCGTTTTCTTCGGAAATATTTTTAACAGAATTGGATTTTATGATGAGTTTATAAAAAGAACATCATGTTTGGAATTACAAACGTACACATTGGGCAATAGCTGAGAAATCTCAAAATATTTACGAACCATGCGGATTCAGAGTCACAAAGATTTCTAATTTCTGAAAAGTAAATTGTTCCTCTTACTAAATTTTGTCTACATATTATTACTAAGGATCTACCAAAGCACGTTTTTAATTCAGAAACAGAAACCGGACCGCCCGAAAACAGTATCGAAATTGTCCAAATTTTTAAACATAAATAATATTTTTATAAATATGTATAATTATTGACTAATTATATGTATATACTAAAAATGCATAATTATTAATTAATAATACGTATTTATTAAATACACATAATTATTAAGTATGCACAGTTATTAATTACTAACAGACCTGCCCGGCGTTGCGCGGTTCCGAGATAATAATATTAAAGGAACATGAAATTTGTGATTTTATCTCTAACTCGAAATACGTGAAATTAAGTTGTCTGAAATAGATGGCCACTGACTGAGTGAAAAATTGGTTTAAAAAACGAAAAAAAAATATTTAGCGGTACAAATGTTCAAAAGAACTGCTATGGGAAACGGGAGAGAAACTACTCAAGTAATAATTAGAATTTTCAAAATCTGAATGTCAGATATATCAAGAGAGACTTTGGGGTACTTTCAAAAAAGTTTTGAGCCTCGTAAGGGCCGTAGATTTTGCTAGCCATCGCACAAAAACATACATGCACACAGACAGAGCGTTTAGTTATTTTATTAGTGTAAATTATTGTGGATATTCAAAATAATTCCTTTACTGCTAATTCATTAGTTTTATGGTTTTGCCTTTTTTATATGCAATTTAAAATAGATAAGATCATGATGCGTACAAAAATCTGTAATATTGACAAAATTGACTAAAAACCGATGCTAAAGGCACAAAAAATCGTTAAAAACCACATCGAAAATCGTACTGAAAATCGCAATGAAAAAACCACTGAAATTGAAAAATCATACCAGACAAAATTTAGTTAATTACGTTTTGAAACAATTTTTTTTTATATAATTCTCAAAAATAGCCTCAAACTGCGAAAAAAATAATAAAAATCGCATTAAAAAATCGCTAAAAATTCATTCGCACGAATTCCAAAAAAACTTTATTGAAAAGAGAAAAAAAAATACTATATAGAGTGAAAAGAATGAAAGTGTATTCCTTTCACTAATATGGAAAAATCGCCTCGAAACATAAAAAGAGCGCTAAAAATTGCCTAAACAATTAAATTAAAAAATTCTAGTCAAAAAATCAAAATCGGCTTCGAGGTGCAAAACTACTTGTATAGAGGTATCATCCCTTCAAATTTTGTAACTTTACACGCAGCGGTCTTTTCCGAACAGTACTAACACACACATATACTTGTCTCTTTATTATTATAGACTACTGTAAATATCCTAATTAAAAACTTTATTGCTCATTCGTTAATTTTATGTTTTTTTTTTTTTCTTTTCTTACGTGCAATTCAAGAATATATAGGATCATGATGCATACAAAAAACAATAATTTTGACAAAAATGACAAAAAATCGATGCTAATCGCACAAAAAAATCGCTAAAATATCACATCGAAAATCGGATGGAAAATCGCATTAAAAATATCTGAAATTGAAAAAAAAAGCAGACAAAATTTAGCTCATCAGGCTGAAAGTTTGAATCATTTTTTTTTTCTTGTCATTGTCAAAAAAAAAGGCGCAAAATGCGAAAAAAACCCACAAAAAATTGGATTAAAAAATTCGCTAAAAATTCAAAAATCACCGCACGACTTTCGAATAAACTTCATTGAAAACAAAAAAAAAATTACTACATTGAGTGAAAAGAATGAAACCGTATTCCTTTCACTAATATGGAAAAATCGCCTCGAAACATAAAAAAGCGCTAAAAATCGCCTAAAAATTAAATTAAAAGTCACTGAAATCGAAAAATAATAGCAGACAAAATTTAGTTCATGAGGCTGAAAGTTTGAATCAATTTTGTTCTTATCATTGTCAAAAAATAGCCGCAAAATGCGAAAAAACACGAAAAATCGCTTTAAAAATTTCGCTAAAAATTAAAAAATCACCGCACGAATTCCGAATAAATTTTATTGAAAAGAGATAAAAAATTACTGTATTGAGTGAAAAGAATAAAATCATATTCATTTCACTAATATGTAAAAATCGCCTCGAAACATAAAAAGCGCGCTAAAAGTCGCCAAAAAAATTAAATTAAAAAATTCTCATCAAAATCTCAAAAGTCGAACTACGAGGTGCAAAACTACAAGTATAGAGGTATCTTCCCTCCGTATTTTGTAACTCTACACGCAGGGGTTTCTTCAGAACAGCGTTGAAACACACACATACTTGTCTCTTTATTATTATAGATGAACGTGAAAAATTTAGCCATATAAGAATTGCTTGTTTTGTAGTTTCATTTACTTCTTTATTTAGTCACTAGCTAATCTGCCCGGCGTTGCTCGGATACGTTAAAAAACAGCAAGAATTGTGAAAAAAATTTTAAAATAAAAATAAAATAATTCGAAATATTTAAAAATTAAAATAGCAAATAAAGCCTTTGTGCACAAATGTTTAAAGATAGAAAACCAACGAATATAAATGCACAAATAAAGTATGAGAAGGTAGCAAATAGCTATTTCGAATCTACTAACGAGATTCTTCATCAGTGCAAAACTCAGCGAGCTAAAAGTAGCAAAACTGAGCAAAGAGACAGAGAGACGCGGGCTTATATACCCGCTATGGGAACAATCCCGCCTAAAGAAAAGCAACCAATGAGAAGAAAGCAGCCAAAACCAACTGAGTGGACAAGTAGCGACATCTATCGGAGAACAAGCAAAACAAAAACTAAGAAGCATGAAAAAAAAAGTATTAAATTAAAGTTTTCCAAATACTTGGAAAATAAGGAGTACTAGATAAGTCATTGACTAAGGAGTGAGAATTTTTTATGATGTGGTAAGCTTCCCAAAAATCAAGATCAAGAATAGAAGGACATTTATGGATGATGGTGGCTGAAGAAAAGTTAAACTTATGTTGAGAAGACCAACAATGTTGAGCAATAGAGGAACGTTTAAGCTCCTGATTTTTGACATACCTTTTATGTTCCATTAAACGAAATCTGAGAGCACGTTTAGTCTGACCATTATAAGAAAGACCACATTGGCAAGAAATTTGGTAACTACCCCAGTTATCTAAGTGATCAATGGGGTTCTTAAGATTTGAAAAAGCAATTTTATTAACAGGAGAAAAAATAACATTGAAATCGAACCTTTTTAAAATTTTAGCAACTTGCTGACTGATTTTGGGGAAAAAAGGCAAAACAACCAAAGCATTGGAGTTCGAATTAAAGCTCTTACTTACAGATTGTGTGGATTTTGTCAATTTTCTATGAATAGAATCTATAATATTAGGAGAATAACCACGATCAACAGCAATAGCTTCAAGATAATTAAGTTCATCACTGAGTAACTGAGGAGTTGAACAAATATTGGAAGCTCGGAAAACAAAAGTTTTAAAAGCCGCAACTTTCTGGTTAGGAGGATGAGAAGAATATCTGTGAGGTGGAAGACTGACCGCAAAATGTTTGCGAAAGACAGTAGTCTGAAAATTATCTTCATTGCGAATAACAAGACCATTCAGAAAAGGAAGGCAATTGTCCGATTCAGTTTCAAAAGTAAATTGAAAATTTGTGCACAAAGGCTTTATTTGCTATTTTAATGTATTTGGCGTCAACGGGCCTTGATTCCACTATTGCTGTTTTTATTTTACTTCTCTTTACTATGTCACAAATCAATAGATTTTGTAATTTACAGCTGAAAAAGTATAGGTTTTTGGAGCACTTACATTTTCTACGTGACTGCACACGCAAAAAAGTGATTCCTAGATTTATTTCAATACGTTGTAATTTATTTAATTCAAGTAGGATAGATAAGGTCTTGTTTCGATCTAAATTAGCTCTTTTAAGGGCTTTGATTCAAGAGACTCGCCAGAAAATTGCTCATATAGAGCGCGAGTTATATCACTTACATATCTCTCTTGGTAATTCTTTTCCTGATTTTGATTCTATTCTATAGACAGAATTTCATTTAATAGAGTCCTCAAAGCTTCTTCTATTCATTGCGCAGTTTTAAAAAGGAAATTTAATACGCTTTGTAGTAATTCTTTCGCCAACAACTCTATAAATTTACCAACTGTCAACAAAAGTGCTGTTCTCAATCTTTATAGTGTCGCTTTAAGTAATAATCAGCTAAATGCTCTAAAATTAAACAACAATTTCTCTGTTTCTGCCCCTCCTTCGTTACCCCGTCTAATTGCTCCTATTGAAAGAGCCTTTAAGCATAGCGCTATTTCTCCTTCTCAAAAAGAGTCTATTTAGGCATCTCATTGCTAATACTGTTGATTTCATTTCGAATGTTTATAAGCCAAATCTTAATAGTTCAGTTAAACATTGTCTAAAAAGTTTGTCTTCTGATCCGAATTTGATCATAACTAAGGCTGACAAAGGTGGTCAGATTGTCGTTCTTGACAAGTCCTCATATTTAGAAAAATCCCATAAATTAATTAATGATGGTCCCTATGTGGATATCCACAAAGACCCTTCTTCTAATGAAATTGCTACTATCAAATCTGTCATTAAGTCTTCACACATTATTCCTGCTAAATTAAAGAGGTCTCTTATTCCTTCAATTGCTCATTGTGCCAGGTTTTATGCTTTACCTAAGGTCCATAAACCTGACATTCCTTTTAGACCCATTGTTTCCAGTATCGGTACGGCTTCTTATAAACTTGCCAAATATCTTGTTTCCATATTTTCTCCTCTCTAAAGCAGTAATTCTTTCACGGTTAAGAATTCTTTTGAATTTACTAAGAAACTTCACAGTTTTAAGCCACAAGGCCACATGATGGTTTCTTTTGATGTTAAGTCATTATTTACCAATGTTCCTGTCGAAGGTGCTTTAGATTGCCTCAAGAAAAGGCTCGGTGAATTTCATTTTTCCTTTTTCGAAATCGATGAGCTTATTCAACTAACTCGTGCTTGCTTATCTCAAAATACTTTTGTTTTTAACGGGAATTTCTTTCGTATGATTGACGGTTTGGCTATGGGTAATCCTCTTAGTCCGACTTTATGCAATTTGTACATGCATTACTTTGAAATAAAATTATTTGAAGTCTTAAAATTTCCGTTCTATGTTCGTTATGTAGATGATATCTATGCTTAAGTTAAAGTGAATTCTGATATAAATCATATTCTCTCTGTCATGAATTCTATTGATTCTTGCATTCAATTTACTTTTGAAACTGAATCGGACAATTGCCTTCCTTTTCAGGATGTTCTTGTTATTCGCAATGAAGATAATTTTCAGACTACTGTCTTTCGCAAACCTTTTGCGGTCAGTCTTCCACCTCACAGATATTCTTCTCATCCTCCTAACCAGAAAGTTGCGGCTTTTAAAACTTTTGTTTTCCGGGCTTCCAATATTTGTTCAACTCCTCAGTTACTCAGTGATGAACTTAATTACCTTAAACCTATTGCTGTTGATCGTGGTTATTCTCCTAATATTATAGATTCTATTCATAGAAAATTGACAAAATCCACACAATCTGAAAGTAAGAGCTTTAATTCGAACTCCAATGCTTTGGTTGTTTTGCCTTTTTTCCCAAAATCAGTCAGCAAGTTGCTAAAATTTTAAAAAGGTTCGATTTCAATGTTATTTTTTCTCCTGTTAATAAAATTGCTTTTTCAAATCTTAAGAACCCCATTGATCACTTAGATAACTGGGGTATTTACCAAATTTCTTGCCAATGTGGTCTTTCTTATATTGGTCAGACTAAACGTGCTCTCAGATTTCGTTTAATGGAACATAAAAGGTATGTCAAAAATCAGGAGCTTAAACGTTCCTCTATTGCTCAACATTGTTGGTCTTCTCAACATAAGTTTAACTTTTCTTCAGCCACCATCATCCATAAATGTCCTTCTATTCTTGATCTTGATTTTTGGGAAGCTTACCACATCATAAAAAATTCTCACTCCTTAGTCAATGACTTATCTAGTACTCCTTATTTTCCAAGTATTTGGAAAACTTTAATTTAATACTTTTTTTTTCATGCTTCTTAGTTTTTGTTTTGCTTGTTCTCCGATAGATGTCGCTACTTGTCCACTCAGTTGGTTTTGGCTGCTTTCTTCTCATTGGTTGCTTTTCTTTAGGCGGGATTGTTCCCATAGCGGGTATATAAGCCCGCGTCTCTCTGTCTCTTTGCTCAGTTTTGCTACTTTTAGCTCGCTGAGTTTTGCACTGATGAAGAATCTCGTTAGTAGATTCGAAATAGCTATTTGCTACCTTCTCATACTTTATTTGTGCATTTATATTCGTTGGTTTTCTATCTTTAAATATTTAAAAATTGTTGCACGAATTTTGTTTAACATTCATCGAAAAGAGAAGGGCTGGATGCTTTATACTAATGTGGAAAAATCTTACCAAATTGCGAAAGCATTAAAAAGTTTATAAATATATAAAATAAAATTCAAAAATTGTATTTTTGAATTCGAATAAACTCAGAGGAAAAGAGGGCAGAATTTACTACATTCGGTCAAAAATTGAACTCCTAAAAATCGAAGCGGATCGCAAAGAAACCTAAGCATTGCAATAAAAATGGCAAAAATTTCAAATATCAAGGTACTAAAAATTTACTCTATTTTGATAAATGTTTTGAATTTAATTAGTGTAATAAAAAAGCAAACAGTGCAATGCGAATAGAAAAAGTTAAAAATTCGCAATAAAACCTTTAATATAGCAAAAATAACACAGGAGATTTTTTTTTTTTAGAAAGAAGTTTACAACCAAATTCCTTTTCCGTATCAAAAAAATCGCCTTGAACTCAAACAAACAAAAAATCTAAAACATTGCATTAAAATTCGCTGGAGATCAAAATAGGAGAGCAAAACAACTACCATAAAGACTAAAAGTTTCAAACGAAATTCCTGTTAGGCTAGAATTTTCAAATCGAATATCTTTGAAAAATGTCAAAAATTACTGTGAAAGCCCGAAAATTGCACTGAAAAATAGTATTAAAAATCGCAAAATATAAAAAAATCGCTAGGGTAAAAATTTACTGTTAAAAAAATAAAATACTGCAATCAAAAAATTAACTATATTAAACAAAATGTTTGAAATCAAAATCAGTTTCCGAATGTCAAAGAATCGTCACGAAACTTGAAAAATGGCTAAAAATCACATTGAAATTGCATTAAAAATCGCTAAATATTTGGAAGTCAATGCCTAAAAAAATAATATGAAGGGGGGGGGGGGTTGTAATCAGAAATGAATGACAAAATGAATAACAAAATAAATAACAAAATGCTGACATGGAACGCCGAAAATCCCATTAAATGATAAAACAGTGCAATCGAAAAATAACTATATTAAGCAAAAAGTTTGAAATCGAAATAGGTTTCCGAATGGCAAAAAGTCACCAACGAACGAAACAAATGACTAATTGCCACAGATGTCATATATGCACCACATTGGCGCGCCAATTTGGAGAATACCAGTTACGTGCATATTTTTAAAAGGAATTAATCATAAAAAAGCTTAGTTAATAATTATAGAAGAAAACAATTTATATCATTTTAAAAAAGAAAGTAAAAATAAACAAACAGTTTATTAATAAATAAGTAACAATAGGAGGATTACCATGTGAAGCGCATATAATTGCTAATTTGTTGCACTCGCACCAATGTGGTGCGTATACGACATGTTGTGTCTATTTCTCTGGTTAATCTTCTAATTTAGCAAAAAAGTTAAGCATAAAATATATTAAGCATAAAATAAATTATGAATAAAAAAAATATGATTTAATGGTTAGTTTACATTCAAGGGAGACCAATCTGATTGCCAAGGGCGGCTAATTTACTGTATTTGGGTAAAACACTGTAATCGGAAATCATTCACGAATGATTAAAAAATCGGCGCAAAGTGAAGAGAATCTCGAAAAATCGTATTAAATATAGATACATAGAAAAATCAAATACATTAGGCTAGGGTATATAAGGATAAAACAATGCAATTGGAAAACTTTCATGAATGGCAAACAAATTGATGCAAAATGTTAAAAAAAAAAATGCTAAAAATTGCATTATAAATTGCTAAATTTCAAAATTCGTAAATGGCAAATTTTTTTAAAAGAGTAAGGATAAAAATTTCAAATTAAATTTCTTTTACATATTTCAAAAAATAGCCGTGAAATTCTAAAAAAAAAAACTAAAAAAAATCATTGAAAAATTCATTTAAAATCGCTAAATGTAAATGCATCCCGAGAATAAAAATTTATTGTAGTCGGGTGAAACGTAGTAATCACATTTTTCATGAATTACAAAAAAGTCCACGCAGCACACAAAATGCATTCAAAAATCGCATTGAAAATAGACAAAAATTTAAAAATATAGATGGTGAAATTTACTAAATTAGTCTAAAAATTTTAAATCAAATTCCTTTTTTAATTGTTTAAACATTACTGTGGGGATCGAAAAAAATGGTAATAATCGCATTAAAAAGTTAATTAAAAATAGCATTGAAAACTGTATTAAAAACCCACTGAAAAATGCACTTAAAATCGCTAGTTAATTTTAAAATCGCAGTAATCAAAATTTTCGCAAATGGATAAAACATTCTAATCGGCAATCAGTACTATTTGATTATCTGGTCGGTCAAGAATCAAATTGCCAAACTATAAGATTAAACATCAATAATGGCTGATCGTAAATGTCACATTCACTTGATATTAAACACGTTACACATGTTTGTTACGTCATCAAGAGATTTTTACTTCGTTGTTTTATTTGTATTTTTATTAATGCTTTTCTAATTTACTTGTCCTTTCATTATTTAACATACAAATTACATCAATTTGTGTACTTTGGCGAGTTGTTTGATGATTTATATAATTTGGCGAAATTGATCAACAACATAACCAAGTATTACACGGAAATCTTTCATGGGTGATAAAAATCGACGCGGCACGTGAAAAATCTTTTAAAAAAATACATTAACAATCGCTAAAATTAGATACGATTAAAAGTTTAATAATCAATTTTTATTTCGACTATCAAGAACTCGGAAAAAAAATCCGCTAAAAATCTCATTGACAAATGCATAAAAAATCATTAATATTAAAAAATAGCTGAGTTAAAAATTTATTCTAATAAGGAAAAACACTGTAATTGGAAATATTTCATGAATGACGAAAATTCGACATCAAGAGCAAAAAATCTCGAAAAATCGCAATAAAATCGCTGAAATTCATGAATCTTAGCAGACAGCACCATATAAAAGGGGAGGGGGACGTAAGGGTCGATTGCCCCGGGCACGGAAATTTGGTTTGCGCCAAATTTATACTACCAACGTCATTTTTGGTCTATCACAAAAAAAAGTTCGCGGGGGAGGGGGTGTGCCAAATTGAAACTTCGGGTCGGCTGCAATTTTTTCTTCGCATGACCTGTTAGTAGACAAAATTTAGTACATTAAACTGAAAGATTGAGTCAAAATTCCTTTTACTAATATCAAAATACAGCGCAAAATACGAAAAAACATTAAAAATTGCACTAAAAAATTCACTAAAAATCCAAAAGTCATTACGCTAAATCCAAATAAATTATATTGAAAAGAGAACAAAATTCATTATATTAGGTTAAAAGGATGAAACCGCGTTATTTTCGCTACTGGGGAAAAACCGCCTCGAAACATTATAAAAACTTGCTAAAAATCAAATAAAAATTATATTAAAAAATTAAAAATCGGTCTTAGAGGTGCGAAACTTCATATACAGAGGGACTTTCCACCAAATTGTGTAGCTCTTCGTGCAGCAATCTCTCCAGGACATCGTCGGCGTTTAAAAATTTTCAGTAAGTATTATAAGCTATCTTAAAGTTTCAAACAGGCCTTCTTGTTACATTTCCTAATTTTGTACGCACCCCTCTCCTTTCGCACCCTGAAATATGTTACACCATTTTTTTAATCATGTATTATAAACAATCTTACAGTTTAAAACAAATCATATTGTAAGATTTCGCAATTTTAACAAAATCGCTGTCTGTTGGTTCCATATTCCATCACCAGAGGCATTCTATTCTTATCAAAACTATATCTAAACGAATCTCTATTAAAAAAAACCTATCAGGAGATTTATTACTCGAGGGGGTGGCGGTCTTAAGCAAGAATTTAAGATATTTGAGGAAATTTCTATTAAAAAATAGTGGTACCTAAACTTTTGACATTTTATGTAGATTTCCCCAAAAAATTCTACCTATTGCATTCTCAGTGGTTCAAGTTTTTGATAGAAAAACTATGGAAAAAAATAGACACTAAGCGCAAAAAATCTCGAAAAATTGTTAAAAATCTCATTCAAAATCGAATTAAAAATCGTTGAAATCTAAAAATCGTAGCAGGTAATTTTTTTGTGCATTACAATAAAAGTTCAAAACAATTTTCCTTTTATCAATATCAAAAAATAGCCGCCAAATGTTAAAAAAAAACACTAAAAATCGCATAAAAAATTCATTAAAAATTTAAAAATCGATGTAAGAATACCGAACAAACTTTGTTGAAAAGAGAAAAAAAATGCTATATTGGGTTAAAAGAGTGAAACCGCATTCCTTTCACTATTGGAATAAAACCGCAAAAAGAACGCTCAAATCGCCTAAAAAATTATTTAAAAAAATCTAATCAAAAAATCGAAAATCGGACTTCGAGGTGCAAAAATACAATTATAGAGGTACCTTCCCTCCAAATTTTGTAACTTTACACGCAGAGATTTCTTCAGAACAGCGTTGACACACACACATACTTGTCTCTTTATTATTATAGATGATTGATAATTAAAAAGACAGCTTAGTTCATAGCAATGAATGGTTGCATTTGGACCGATATAGTTCAAATCGACAAGTAATGTTAAAAATTTTTGAAGGAAGAAAAGTGATTTTCGGAATACATTGAAACCCCAATCTATCGTTCCCGCATTGATCGTTTTATTTCTACGGTCCCCGCACAAATTATATTTAAATAAGGTTAACCGCCAGCATCGTTCTTCAAAAAGTCGTTTTCCCGCTTTCATCGTTGTAAAATTTTTCTTCTTTACCTTTTTTTAATCCTAATTGTGAGTTTTCTACTTGTTTCACCAATGTATTATTGTTTTGTGAATGGTATTTCATATACGCAAGATATTTGGTGTGGTTCTATTGGATCAATTTTCCTACATATTGAGTTTTTTAATTTAGCCGACGGTTTTGCAACTATGGATATATTAAATTTATTGAGTTTATATTTTAAACGTTAGATAAAACCAGGAAAATATTGTAGAGAGAATATATTCGAATTTCGTAGTTTGAAGTTTGAAGTTCTCCCTACAATATTTTCCTGATTTTTTCAAACGTTTACAATATAAACTCAATAAATTTAATATATCCATTGTTGCAAAACCGTCGGCTAAATTAAAAAACTCAATATGTAGGAAAATTGATCCAATAGAACCACCTCAAATATCTGGCGTATGTGAAATAACATTCACAAAACAAGAAGGAACAAAACAATATTACATTGGTGAAACAAGTAGAAAACTCAGAACTAGGATTAAAAAACATATAGCAGACATCAAATACAATAGCAAAACTACAGCTCTCTCAAGATTATATGGGTGATTCTCAAAATAGGGGACAATTTATGTCTTTTCGCAATACAAAAAAAAATTGAGAGGTTTTCTGTCATGTTTTTATATTTATATATGTTTGTCTTAATATTATTCATTATTTGCACTCAAGAATTACCCATTTTTTAGTTAAAAACACATTAAAATAACAGAATAAATGTTCAAAATGTCATTAGCATGGATGTCCACAGCAGCTGTGCCTTGTGTATACTAGCATTTTTCAAGAGTTAATATCATGTTTATAAAATAAAACAAATGTTATTCTTTTTTTAAATTAATCAAGGAGAGGATTTATCCAATAAATTTCTTTTTAAAAATAAAATTATAGTATATAAAAAAAGAATTAAAGTTTGTCCTCCATATTCTATTTTCAAAACAAGATCATACTATAACAGCTGGTTATTAATCAAAATTTCATTTTCACATATGACAATAGTTTGAAAATATAAAGTTTCTCCATGGCAACAAGTAGCCATTTATCCCAGCCTGAAAATAGAAGCATGTGTTGTATTTTAAGAATATAAGTTGAATATTAGGGGCGTACATCAATTGTATGTCATTAGAATGGATAATAATTTTCATGTTTATTTTATAGTTAACATTTTTATTTTACTTATTTGCATAGAACTTTTGTGTTTTAAAAGCCCCAGAAAGGACTATTGCATTGTGATTATATTATGGCTCATAATCTTATTTAAATTAAAATTTCTCATTAGCATGACAAATATCCGTGTCATTAGTATGGTCTTTCTGTCCATGCTAAAGACTCCTATGTGCATAAATGTAACCAGTGCTTATATTGTATCCTTTATAAAGTTTCATTTTACATATAAATTTAGGTATTACATTTATTATCCCTAAAATATGCATTAAATCTGTCAGAAAATCACTAAGATAGCTTCTTACATTGTTAGTGTCAGAATGTTGCTCATGTAAACAAAGTTTGCTCTTTGATGATGTTTTTATTCTCCTTATATGTATATATGTAAAAATGGAAACCATTTGCTGAAAAGGAAGGCTAATAAATATAGAAAAAATTATTTAAACAGGAAGAAAATAAAAATTTCTTAATATATTTATTCTATGCAATTTGTTTTGTCATTAGCATGGCTCAAAAAATGCTAATTATTTTTTTAATTAATTTTTAAATATTTATCTCTGCTGACTACATGTAAAGTATACCTAATACTACATTAACAACACCTATTTTTTTTTCAGAAATTTTGCTAAGAGTAATTATTTTAAGATTTCACTTTTGAAATTATCCCCTATTTTGAGAATCACCCATATAGAAAGAACCACTACAAATAGATTTTAAAGATAGCAGAATAATACACCCTTCTAGATCATATTTTCCATCAATCATAAGAGAATCAATAGAAATTTTCATACATAGAGACAATGTTTGCAATGAATTTGCCTCCATGGAGTTCCCTAAAATTTGGAAGGAAATGCTTCAAAGGTTTTTAAAACAATAATTTGTAATATTTCACGATCACAATTATTTTTATTCATTTTTATTTTTTTCCAGTTGTACTTTACTATGCTCATGTTCACGTGATTTATGTTTTTCTGTTTATTTTTAATTTGAAGATATTTTAGCGAAAAATTCATTTTTATCATTTATTTGTTTTTGAAAAAGTTTCCGAAAGAGCAATGAAACATGTAAAACTATAAGGTATTTGTATTATTTTTAATAGATGACTAAAGCATTCAAAAATAAATTTATCTTTTTTTGCATCGGAAATTTTCAGCATTACTTGTAGATTTGAACTATATCGGTTCAAATGAGGCTATTCATTGCTATGAACTTCACTGTTTGCAATTATCAATGCAAACTTTAAAGAAAGCAATGCTTATATGATTAAACTTTTTCGCGGGATCATTAAAATCTGCAGACTTTACTTAGAAGGAAAATGTTTAATTTGAAGTCGTAGAAATACTTCAAATACTCTTTCAGAAACTTTTAATATAACATACGATTCTTTAAAAAAATATCATAAAAGAAAAATCGAGGTATTTATACCTCAAACGAAAATAACTTTTAATTAAATTAAACTCGTATCGTTAGAAAATCTTTGCGTGTTTTGTTGATGAATTAATTACGTTTTATTTTATATGAACTGTTTTTGGATTCATCACACAGAGAGCTAATTGCGGTCAAAGCGTATCATTAATAACTGTGTATAATTAATAATTATATATATATGTATATATATATCATGATTAGCTTCGCTTATCCTAATTATTATTATTATTATTATTATTATTATTATTATTATTATCATCATCATCATCATCTTTATTACTATATATTACACAAAGCATTGTGTTTTTTATTTGTTCTAAATTCTGTGCCGTTTAAATTGATAACTTTGCGTAAATTTGACATTTTTTATGCGTACTTTTATGTGTGTGTGTGGCGTGTTTAAACTTAAATATTCGTTTACAATTTTTGTATGAGCTAAAATTCTTAGTTTTAAAATAATCAGAATACTGCAATTTTCTTTCATAGTGCAATTCGTTATTTGATATATATCTCAAGAAAAGATTAATTGCTGCAAAATATAAATTTTTCTTATCTACCCTAAAGTACACATTAAAAGAGCTTTTCTTGATTCATGTTCTTTTACTCATAAATTTATTCACTTATTTTAAAATAACTTATTTTCGAGGCTTTTTTCATAAAATAGCATTTGATAATCATCTAAGCAGTCGATTAATAAAAATTTAATATCAATCCTCCACGTCCACTATAAACAAGACTTGAATAATCTATTATTTTTCAGTGCTATTCTCCTCACATAAATTTATTTTAAGGTACTTAACTTATCATCATATTGTCAAACTGTACTTAAACACCCAAAATTAAGTGTTCAAATATACCTTTCAAAACTTCAATATTTTTTCCCTGTATTCTCAGTTCACAAGTTCATAAATATGAATTATTCTTTCACAAACTTTTGAGAAAGCTGCAAAATAAATGCCGAGTACCCCCTTATCCCTGGGGGATTGATAACAAGACGGAACGGTACATTAAAAGTGAAGAAGCAAAAATACTTCTCCAAGTCACTCAATGCTGTTCAGTATTCCCCCTCTGAATAAGGGTTGAATACTAATAGAAAGCCTGCAGCTTTGTCTCGTGGGGCATGTGGTGTGGGTTTGTGATTATCAAGCACACTATCCCTCCAGAGACAATACATGCGTGGCGTCTGGGTTTGCTTGAATTTATTTTACTGAACAAAAAGAACAATGGTGAAACACAATAGTTTATCAGTATTTTGGATGTGATTTTTTCTCCCTCGGTTATTGGTAGGTCTATAAGTTCCGGAATATGAAATGAATCTTAATGAAGTTCGATCTGAAATATATGAATAATAAGATTAAGTTTTATGGGTTGTGAGTAAAATTTTGAAAGAATTTATTTGATAAAGCAGTTAAAGACTTTAAATAAAGTAATGCGTAGATATAATACGATAGAAATAAACTCGAAAAAATGTTCTTAATATACATTTTTGTGTTCTTAATATACATACTTTCAGAATAAATGGATAATTAATAAAAACATTTCTTTTACACTTTCTTAATTACATGTTTACTAATAACGTCATTTTCTGAAAAAGAACCTTAATTAAACACAATAGCTTATCAGTTTTCTTATTGTGATACTTTTTTCTCCAACGCCTCAGTCTATAAATTTCAGAATGTGAAATGCATTTTAATGAACACGTGTGTAATCCCTATGATTAACGAAATTAAACTTTATTGGTTGCGAATAGAATTTTTAAAGAATTTGTTTGGTAATGAAGTTAAATGTAGCAGTCTATTAAAACAAATATGAATGGAGTGAAGTTTCTTAAAATGATCGCACAATATATAAAAAAAACTCTAAAGTTACCAAAATCTATCTAGGAAGCTCGGAATTCTAGAATCTTTTAAGCATCGACAACAACAATATTTCATGTAACGGATACACTTTGTACTTTAAATAAAAAAAAACCTTTAAGGTTACTTTTTTTTAGGAAATTTTAATGTTTAAATCTTTTTATTTAACTGTAAACAGATTTAACGCATTTAAAACACAATTTTAACATATTAAACTACTCTGTATCTTTAATGTACCGAAATTTCCGGCTGTAACACGATGAAGTGATAAAACCACTAAAAAGGAAAATTGGCGCCATGTTCTGCTAATCTCCTTCCAAGAAATGACGAGGCAGGATGAAATATTTTTATTGTACTATCTTTAATGTACCAAGGTTTCTAGCCGTAATTCGATTACGTGATAATACCGGCAAAATTAACTATTGGTATCCCACTCTACTCGTGTCATACCAACATATGATGAGGCAGATTGAAATATTCTTATTGTACTTATTTATATCCTTAAAGTGCCAAAATTTCAAGCTTTAACTCGATAACGTGATAATAACTTAAAAATATGGATTTGACCCCCTTCTTTTCATTTTGAATCAAGTTATGCCGAATCAGTCGTACTTTCATTGATAATAAACTTCAATATTATTTAGCAAAACGATAATTTCATCTTGAAAGCCGATGAATAAGTGATATAGTATACAGCAATGAAATTTAAAATATTATATTTATAGAGTCTAAGTTGCGAATTAAAACGTCTTTTTTTTTATAAATTTTAGTCTGCGAGAAGTTTTTTAGAAGTGTATGTGCAAGCAGACCAAAATATTCTTAAAACATTTTATTTTACATTTTGGCATCTTCATCTCGTAACTTGATAAAATGATAGTAATTCCAAAATGACGAGTTGGAGCTCGCTGCTGCTCATATCGCATAGATGCCAACTCTTCTGATTTTTTGGCCTGGAAAAATTTAACAGAAATTTTTGATTGTTTTAATGATGGCTGATTTCGGCGATTTGGAATGGTAAAATTTTCTGTAAATTTTTTCCGGGCCAAAAAAGCGGAAGATGTTGGCAGTTATGATATCGTACTAAGAAATGTCGAGGCACACTAGTCTTTCCTTCATCGAAACCTAATAATCTTGTCCTACATCATGATTTCATCTTGTAACTGGATGATGTTATAGAACATCGAAATAGGGATTTGGAGCCTTGTTGTTTTCATGTTAATCAAAGTTATGCCGAATCAGCCATTTTTTCACGTATTGTTAATAAGCTTTTACTAATCCATTAATTAATTATGAAAATCGAAGCCGAAATAATATTTATGACAATTTAATTAAAATATTACGTATATTGGGTTATTATTGTGCATTATAACGTATTTTTTCCTTTGTTATAAATTTTAGTCTGCCAGGATATATGCAGGTTGCTCAAAATATTCTTAAAATACTTTATTTTACATTTAATTTGGCACCAATTTAATCTCGTAACTCCATGGCGTGATAGTAATAATGCCAAAATAACGAATATGGGCCCGCTGGTGCTCATATCGTGCAAAGAAATATCGGGTTTTGTGTGGCAACGAAAAATAAATAGTTCTATTGGCATTTGTCGAGTTACTCTTGCAACATGCAAAAGTGACAGTCTGGTGTGGCTTCACACCAGCTTTTTTTTTTTTTTTTTTTTTTTTTTTTTTTTTTGTGAGGAAGTTTTACAGACGGGTTTCGCACTTTTGGCCGGTTTTTCGGTGACTTTTGGCTGTGTAGATTCTTGAAGTCAAAAATGTACCACGATCAACCGGCATCACTAGCAGCACTGAAAGTTTCTATCCGTCAAGTGTGTCCATTGCGTTATGGCAGACACCATAACGCAAAGGACAAATGCTAGTAAAGGCTGTGAACGGTGTGGTACCTCGTCTCACAGGTGTATTTCTGATTTCTGGACATCACATTGAACTTTTATTGCAGTACTAATTAACTGTAATTAAGCTGACTTGTAAAATGTCAAAATTTTTTTCATTTGTAAATACTCTTTTAGTGCAATAAAGCACTATAAAGTCATCTTTTGGTCGCTCCTACATCTATTTTTGATTGCCACACAAAATCCGGTTTCTTTGGCATCCATTTGGTGCAAACCGTATCTTTTTATTCTGATTCGTTTTCGAATTATCCATTTTTTAAGTTCGTCCTGACTTTTGGATTCCCCAGTATTTTAGAAGAAACTGATGAATGAAACAGTTTACACAATACTAGAGAATTTACTTTTAATAAAACAAATCAGAAAAATGAATAGAGTTTTCCTTAATATAATTATTATTCCTAGCGTAAAATTATACGAATTATAATTTCACGTTACGCTGTAAAAAAAATTACAAAACAATGCATGAACTACAAAATATTTTATTTACAATGACCTTTTATTCACATACTTTATTTCAACTTATTAAAACTGCATTTATGAACGAAAAAAATGGAATTATGTTTCAGGAAAATTAAACAAATCTCTATTAATTCTTCCAATTCCACCAATATGGCATTTTTATGATAAAGACAGCCATTATGGTTAGGTAAGAAATATTACTTAAGTTCTTAAAAAAAAAGAAGCTTTTGAATATCATTATCTCTTTTGTCGTTCAAAACGTATTAAAATTTATCTTCATTCTAGTCTGTTTCAACGAACATTTACAATATTTTCCTCTAAAGAGGATTAAAAGAAAATTAAATTAAGTAAATGACAATATTATTGCTGTTGAAAAAAAACATTTTAAAATCCCCGGAGACATTAATCCTTTATGTTTTATTTCTCAGTTATAAGAATGTAAATTAATTTTATTGATCAAGGTTTAAGGCATATATGTATTAAGAACTAATGCACACAAATGCACACAAATATATTACTAGCATTATACAGGCAAAATGCCCAAATGTGTTTATATTATTGGGAAATGGTCTTTTTTAAATATAAATTAATAAAGAGATCATAAGTTACATTATATAATTTTTTTTTTTTTTAAATGACCTTTTACCTAAAAAGAAGCAAATAGTAATAATAATGTAGATGTTACAAGTTTAAAAATATACATTATATTTAAATTTTGGCATATTTTTGGTCTGCAACAACGTAGTCATCGTGAGAGAATGCTATCATTAAGTGCTATTCAGTTTCTTTAAATGCATGACTTTGTTTTAAATTTGAGAATGAATGAATGGATGTGATGGTAAATAATAAAAATATTATTTCACAATGACTGTGGGGTTGTAGACTGAAAATATTCCGAAATTTAAATAAAATGCATATTTTAAAATTTTGAACATTTGTACTATTATTATTTGTGAACTTTAACTTTAAGTTCAACTAACTTCTTAAAATTCATATAATGTGGTGAAATATTGCATTTCATCTTATGATTTTATTTACTAATAAAAGGATTTAAAATTGAAATAACTATAATTAGATATTGTTAAATTTATAATTCATAACTTATGTTGAAATTTTAAGCAATATTTACATAAAAGTAGATGTAGCTTTAAATTAAATTATACTTTTAATTGCTATTGAATAATTATAAATTTTAACCATAGAAGTGTATTCAGATAGGAATAATTGTTATAAAGCTTGAGGTAGACAAGAAATTTTACTATAATAAAAAATTCCAAAGAACTCTGTTACTTCCTAAATAAACTATTATGACTCCGAATACTAAATAATAATAATAATAGTAAAGTGAGTGTTTTGCATAATACATACATGTCACATCCCATATGTTCCGATAAAAGTTCTTTTCTTTTGATGCATATTAGAAGAATTTTTTTTCTGCGTAAAATAAAACAAAATAATGTACAGAGAAGAGTAATTTTATTGCATTAGAGTAACATATTTGTTCTGACAGCATCGACTTGTCCATATCAATCTTCATTGGTCAATATGAGCAAAGAATAAGAAGGATTCTGTTTTATCATGATAATACTTGTAGGAAACTTTCAAACTTTTATCTAGTTACTATGTGTACTTGCTTCTATATTTGAAGTAAAAATAATATAAACTATCGTGATCATTACTCATGCATTAAAAACAAATAAATTTTTGTACATAACTATAATTAATGTATTGCATTAAAACTAGTATGCACAAATAGTTACAACCCAAGACATCTGATATAAATTATTAATAAGTAGCTATCGTTAAACTATTGTTATTTTCATGCTTCTGAGGTTGAAAGAAAAAAAATGCAATATGCACGAAAGGGTACATCAAAGTAATCTTATATAAACTATTAAGAAGCACTTATCGTTAAAATATAATTATATTCATGTTTCAGATGTTAAAATTAGGATTTAAAATTTAAGGGAAGATAAGCCATGCTAACTCATATTAATTTAACTTTAACATTTTATACTCATTTAATAAATGTAACTAAATTTTATCCAACTGCTTCTATATACGTTAATTCATGAGTTTGATGAACTTTGCAAGAGTTTCACAAAAGTTAGAAGTGTCTAAGTTATTTAGCTTTTCAAAAAACTGTTCTATTAAGCTATAAACCATTTAACATAAATTCCTAAAGTTTTCGCGCAATTTCGATTAAAAAAAATAATAAAGATAAATATGGGGAGGTATAATATAATTATTAGAGCATACGTAACAGACAGTTTAAAGATTTTATAATTAGTTTAAGTAAAAACGGATCTTAAAAACTTTCACATTTGCCATAGGATTGCACACATGTCCCATAATTATCTTTACAACTTTGACCCTTCTAAAACCTAAAAGAAATAAGATAGCGAAGTTCAATTTTGTGTGCATATAACCGCAACTCATTAAGTTTTATTTGTATTAATAAGAAAGTTTTGCTTTATCATACGACCCAAATAATATGCATAATTGGTGATGGTTGCACCACAGGAAAAGCTTAGTCTTTGACCTTGTTCATATCTAAAGAATTTCCGAACAAAATAACTGACATTATTCACCACCCAGGTCTGCAGTACGTGGCGTTTATGAATAACGGTAGTATGCTTCATAGATAAGGGGCTGGCTGGCATTGTTCGTGCAAACAAAGATGATCTTATAGAGTTCTTATATCATCGTATAAAAATTCGAAATTTGCTATTAATTATACGATAAAAATATTTTTAAAAAGATAAAGGCTCGGTCTAAGACCTTGTTCATAGAGATGAGCTTGATGATAAAGATAAAGTCAGATATACAAGTACAAAGGAATTTTCGAACAAAATACGGACGCTAATTTTCATCCAAATCCTCAATATGCACTTGACACAAGACATTTATGAATGCCTGGCGTTGTTTATTCAACCAAAGATGCTCATATGCAGCTTTTCTAGCATTAGATAAAAATTCGGAATTTGCTGTTAATTATACAATGAAATTGCTTTTGCATCTTGTCCTGGTTTGAACCAAATTTTGGTGCTTAATAGCTGCCACTGTAAGATGGTGAAAACTGGAACCAATATTTGGAGCTCCAGTTGAAGCATCGTTCCAATAATTGGAACGAGGTTGAAATAGGAAGCACCAATGATGGTTCAAGATATCACCATCTTATGATGGCAGCTATTGAGCACCAAAATTTGTTCAAATTAAAGCAAAATTTTTAACAGTGTATGACCTTGTCCATCGAGCTGAAGTCAGATATACAGGTTGGGGCTCGGTTTATGATCTTATTCATAGAGTGGAGTTAGTCCAAAAGAATTTTCAAACAAAATATGGACGTTATCTACCATCTGAGTACTCAATATGCGCTTGTTAAGGCGTTTATGAAGAGCGGCGGTGTTCTTTATAGAAAAAACGCCGGCCGGCTGCGGTGTTCATGCAATCAGATGCTCATCATAGAGCTCTTCAAACATCAGATAAATTTTTGATCTTGCTATTAATTATACAGTAAACATAATTTTTTATCTAATTTTGTTTAAATTTTATATAAGATCAAATTAAAAAGATAAATCTGAGATACCTTATATATTATGAGTAATTTTAGACAATGTAATTTAGTTGATGTCTTAGGTAATATTAGGAAAAATATATATACAGTCGAACCTCGTTAACATGAACCTCAAGGGGAATCAAAATGTTGTTCATGTTAACAGTAATTCATGTTACCACGTTCAAATCTTTGTATTCGTTTTTAATGGGGACTGTGAAAACAATTCATGTTAAAAGTAATTCACGCTAAGCTTGTTCATGTTAACGAGGTTTGATTGTGCATACATAAATACACAGATATATATATATGGAGATTCTTCTTATAAAAGTTCTTTCGAACACATAAGTAAATAAACTCGGAGGTAAATTAAATTCTGACACCGTTTTTAAACTTTTAAATGACTTATATTAAACGTTAATATTTACAAAAAAGATATTTACATATTAATATTTACAATTCGAACATTCAAAAGGAAACTTTAATTAAAACATCTTAATCGCGTCATCTTAATCAACATTCTTCTAAAGTCAACACCAACAACCCCAACATTCCATCCAACGATCTCTTCCGCTCATTTCTTTTTTCTTCGGCTTTTCGTCTGAATGGAGTTTTTTCAGAAAATCGTCTGCTTTCTAAAGACCTTTTCTATCAGAGTTGCGATATGAAGAACCTTACAAGACATGATACTTGGCTGTTGGAGAAAGAATCGCTCCCACAACGGCCGTCCTGACTAGGCTTTCGTCCTCGAATGCTCGTCCCTTTGGAGGCAGCAGCAGTTGGATCATCTGGAAAGATAAAGAAAAAAAAACACAGCAGCATCCAAAGTCTTAATTGAAAAAAAAAAGTCATTATTCAAATTGTTTATCAAAGCTTAGATTATTTCTTGAAAAAATTCATATATTTTTTTTTCGCGTCTTTTCGTCTTCTCTTTCTTACGTCCTTTCATCTTCTTTTATCTTACGTCTTTTCGCCTTCTTCTTTCATACGTCTTTTCATCTTCTATTACCTTACGTCTTTTCGTCTTTTCTTTCTTACGTCTTCCGTCTTCTTTTATCTTACGTCTTTTCGTCTTCTTTCATACGTCTTTTCATCTTCTTTTACCTTACGTCTTTTCGTCTTTTCGAGAATAAAGTTAAAATTCTATTCGTTGTCAGTCCAGAGGTTTGTCATAGTTGGTATAGTGTCACAATCGGTGAAATTCTTTTTTTTTTTTTCAAGCTTCGTCCGTCCACGGCTTCATGTACTCTGCACATGTACTGGTGACCATGGGTTCTTCGTTGAATCCAAGTTTCTTTACATCGTAGGTGTCATTATTTTTTACTTTTATGACTTTGTACGGACCTAAATATTTTGGTTTTAACTTCAAACCTGGACCTTGTTGTGTGCGTTTTATAGCAACCACATCATTAATCTTAAATTTGTTAGCTTTCTTTCGTGTGAGGTTGTAAGTTTTACGGTTCTCTTCTTGGACTTTTAAAATCGGTTTTTTAGCATTTTTTCTCATATCTTCGCGATTATTTGTAAAATCAGATTGTATTTCAGCATTCAGAAGACTAGTAATTTCAATGTTATTTTTTAGTTTCATTTTAGTACCAAACATCATTTCAAAAGGAATTGTGCTTATACTTCTCTGAAAAGTCGAATTTATCACCTGTTGGACGTTGCTTACATGTGTATACCATTTTTTAGGATTATCGACAGACAATTTAGACAGAACAGATATTATGACAGAATTTAGACGCTCAACTTGGCCGTTAGACCTGGGTAATCCAGTGGTAATCGGGATATGTTTAACATTTTCATTGATGCAATAACCTTCAAAAGCTTTAGAGGTAAATGCAGGACCTTTATCTGATATAATTCGAACTGGATTTCCAAAGATAGATTTTTGAATTTCTAATTTAGAAATTACTTCGGCAGCATCGGTAGATTTTGTGGGATACAACCAAACAAATTTTGTGAATGCGTCAATGACCGAAAGGATATGTTTGTAATTTTTATTAGTGCTTTCTAATGGACCTAAGTGATCAACATGGTACGTATGTAATGGAGTTTCTTCTTTTTCTATTGGGTGAAGTAAGCCTTCTTGTTTACCACATTTTCTATTAACTAAAATACAGGGAACACAATTTGCTATACATTTCTCAATTTTTTGTTTAACTTTAGGGATGTAAAAATCATTTTCTAAACTTTTCTCTGTTCTTGCAACTGCGTAATGACCTTTTTCGTGAGCGGCCTTGATTATATTCATTTGCATGTCTTCCGGTACAACTAATAAATCATTACCATTAACACATTTATAAAGAACATCATTTTTAACTAGATAATCATCATAAGATTTCACCTTTAGGATTTCTTTTATTGTTTTAATATGGTCATCGGTTTCTTGAGCTTGGATAATTTTTAAAGTTAAGCTATCTTGGATTACCATACAAATAGGATACCTACTTAATGCATCGACATGTCTCATACTGCTACCCTGTCTATGTTCAATAACATAATCAAAATCGGATAACATTATTGCCCATCTAGCTATTTTTGTACTCATTTCTTTTTTATCCATAGTCATTTTAAATGCATTACAATCGGTTACAATTTTAAATGGGATACCTAGCACATATACTCTAAACTTTTTCAGGGCTTCAATTACAGCTAAAACTTCTAATTCGTAACTAGTGTACTTCCGTTCAGCTTCGGTGGTTTTTTTACTTGCGAAATAAACTGGATGAAATTGATTATCTACTGGAGATTGTTGCATTAAAACAGCTCCATAGCCATCAATACTGGCATCACAATGGATTTCGGTCGCACTTTTGGGATTGTAAATTAAAAGTACTGGTTCTGACGACAAAATACGTTTGAGTTCATTAAAAGCTCTTTGTTCTTCTATATTGAATTTAAATTTTGAATCTTTTCTTAGCAGGTCACTTAACGGTTTAGCTATAACCGAATAATTTCTTATAAATTTTCGAAAGTATCCTGTCAATCCTAAATAACTTTGAACATCTTTGGTACACTTTGGTTCGGGAAAATTTATTACTGCTTTAGTCTTCAGTGGAGAGGGATACAATTTGCCATTTATGATTCTATACCCCAAGAAATCAATTTCACGCTTCAAAAAATTGCATTTTTTAAGATTTAATTCTAATCCATATTCCGATGCAGTTTCGAGTACAAGTTTTAATTTTTCTAGACCTTCAGCTTCGTTTTTAGCAGGTATTATTAAATCATCCATATAAATGACAACAATGTGATCTTTTAATAGGTTTCGAAATACATTATAAATATACTTTTGAAAAACACTAGGGCTATTGGTCAACCCGAATGGACATTTCAAAAATTCGTATTGTCCTTCATGAGTAACAAACGAGGTGTATTTCCGCGAGTCTTCTTCAACATCTACATGAAAGAAACCGTTTTTCAAATCTATGGTGGTAAATACTTCGGCAGAATGTAATTGGTCTATTACATCATCAATAACTGGCAAGGGGAAATGCTCGCGTACTGTCTTTTTGTTAAGACATCTGTAATCAACACAAAGTCTCATTGTGTTATTTTTTTTCTTGACTAAAACAACCGGCGAAGAAAAATTAGAAGAACTTTCTCGAATTATTCCCTGAGCTAGCCACTCCTCAATTTGGTTTTCGACTATTTTTTTCTCGCATGGCGGTAATCTTCGAGGAGAAGAACAAACTGGGATTTCGTCAGTTAAATTAATTTTCATTTTAACATCTACTGTTTTAGTTTTAATTGGTACATAATTTTCAATTAAAGAGTATAACTCTGAACGTAATTTTTTGTCAGCAATGTGAGTTAAATCAATTTTCGGCTCATCCAAAACATTTACAATATTAACTAAAAAGTCATTAGACTCAACTTCAGCTTTAAACAGTTTCATTTTATTCTCAGAAATAGTTAATGTACCTTGATGAATAACATCAGTGCCAATAATTAAATCTAAATTAATGCAACTGTCCTTAACGACAAAAATAGTAACTTTAAATTTTGAACCATCTACTTCGATTTCTGAATTGAAACAACCTTCTGGTTTAATTGAGGCTTTTCCTAGACCGGTCAAAGAGATACTCGTAGGTTTTAATTCTACAAAGTTCTTCAAATTATCATAAATACTTTTCTTTAACAAAGTCTTTTGGCTACCAGTATCTATTAAAGAGATTAAACGCAAAGAATAAAGCTTTATCTCTTTCAGAATTAAATCTTGGGATGTAATAATGTTTACTTGTGACTGAGCATTTTTAACACTTGTATCTTTAGATTTATTACATTGAAATGATTTATGACCATAAGCGTTACAAGCAAAACAAAGCGGCCCTTTATCTTTATTTACACAGTTAATACTCTTATGATTATTCCCGCCACAATTAAAACAACGCATATTTGGCTTTACAGGCTTAATTTTTTCTTAACTTCAACTTCGGATTTAATTTTAGGCTTAGCTCCTTCATATTTATGAAATTTTGCATTTTCATACTCCGATCTTATTTTTTCATAAATCTTTAATTTTTGTTTAAATTCAGCAATATTGGGACAACCATACAAAAAAGATTTTTTAGAAATGGGGTCATTAATTCCATTTATTACATACTGAATAAGGGCAGAATCTTCAATATTGCCTTTTGAGCATAATTGTTTCATATTTAAAAAATATTCATCTAACGATTCATATGGTCTAATTTTTCTTTTGGACACAGCAATTCGTGTAATTCAGCTGAATTGCACGTTTGACCAAATTCAGATATGAGTAGGGCTTTTAATTTAGACCACGAATTAATATTTGTTTCACTTTCAAGAAATAATTTTGCTTTGCCTGTCATACGGCGTTTAGCCAAAATCAATTTGTGCAAATCACTAACGTTAAATAATGAAACAATATCTTCAAAATCGGCAATCCATTTATTAATATTTTGTACTTGAGTACCTTCAAACATTGTAATCATACTTTCAATATCATTAATAGAAATGCTTGGTTTAATAACATAATCAGGAATTAGAATTTTCTGATTTTCATTACTTTCACAATTAGAACTACCAGAATCATTTCTCATATTATTCTCAAAAACAGTTGAAATATTTTTAGTTTTATCTTCTAAATCATCATTAAATTCATCAACACTTTCGTCATCACTAAGAGTACCTACATCGGCTATCATATTAATTTTTAAAATATTAAAATCACATAAACTAGAAATTATTCTGGCAGCAATTTCATCAAAAGTTCCCGAATTATTTATACACAAAACATTGCAAATGGTAATTAAGTCGTTAACAGAAAAATTATCTTTAATTTCTTTGAATTTAGTTTGATATTCATCGGAATCTACTTCAAACGTAAACCCAGTAAAATTCCGAATTCTACGTCGATTATTTCTGTCACCGATTTCTCCAAAAATTAATTTGTGCAATATCTTAATACTAGCTGATTTTTCAGTTTTCAAAGAAAACTCTAATTCCTTTAAATCAACTAATTTTTCCATTATTGAAAAGAAAAATGAAATAATAAACTCACTTCATAATCAGATGCTCAGCTTCACACATTTAAACAGCATTGTTGTCGCAGTATCCAACAGCTTCATATCATTAAACATATATTCAAAAAAGATTTCCTCATAATAATTTCCAGCAAGGATTCCATCACAATTCTAAATAATAACGGCTTCCAGATTATTTAAAGTATATATATATTTCTTCTCTGTGGGCGTTCGTTTGTCTCGGTTCTGACACCAAAATTTATGGAGATTCTTCTTATAAAAGTTCTTTCGAACACATAAGTAAATAAACTCGGAGGTAAATTAAATTCTGACACCGTTTTTAAACTTTTAAATGACTTATATTAAACTTTAATATTTACAAAAAAGATATTTACATATTAATATTTACAATTCGAACATTCAAAAGGAAACTTTAATTAAAACATCTTAATCGCGTCATCTTAATCAACATTCTTCTAAAGTCAACACCAACAACCCCAACATTCCATCCAACGATCTCTTCCGTTCATTTCTTTTTTCTTCGGCTTTTCGTCTGAATGGAGTTTTTTCAGAAAATCGTCTGCTTTCTAAAGACCTTTTCTATCAGAGTTGCGATATGAAGAACCTTACAAGACATGATACTTGGCTGTTGGAAAAAGAATCGCTCCCACATATATATATATACCGGATATTTCAAAACCTTGGCGTAAAAGTAAATAGCGATAAAAAGAGATTTATGGGTCGGAGAGACATGCATTTTGCAGGTGACAGTGTGGTACGGGGTTTTTTATAACACTAAACAAAAAAAAAAAAAAAATAGTTCAAAATCTCGACAGTAGAGGAATTTACTGAATATAATTCAATGAAATAAATCCATATTACTTACGCGACGCACGATTTGAATAAAGAAATATTAGAGTTTCATTTATCCTTTGTACACTGTAAAAAAAATTCTGTAAAGGTACTAAACATTTTCTAGGAAATTGGGATTCCAAGAACGCTTCATGTAACGATAACAGGAAAAATTCATGTAACTGATTCTAAAACTTGAATTTTTGCTGTTACCGTTACAGAAAAAGTTCTAGGAATCCCAGTTTCCTAGAAAAAGTTTAGTACCTTTACAGAATTTTTTTTTACAGTCTATGTCATATATTGTATTAAAATCTTGCGTTGTATGAGAAATATGAAATTAATCCATCTGCAGTAGCGCTTTCTTTTGTCGAGATTTTGAATTTTTATTTTTTTTTATTTTTATTTTATTTTATTTTATTTTATTTTATTTTTTTTGGTGTCTTACAATATCCCGTATCACGCTATTTATTTATTTGCAAATCACATGTCTCTTTAAACTACTTTTTTTTTTTTTTTTTTAAATTCCGTTTCAGTTCCGCACCGAACTTTTGAAATACCCAGTATAGATGTATATATATATATAGGGGGATTTTAATTTAGTGTAATTTCTGATTTCAAAAAAATGTGTATTTCATGTGTAGTAAATAATGTGTATTTTAAACTTGTTTAAAATAAAGTAAACCGATTGAATAAACATCCCCTCAATTTTTAAAAAGTTGTACTTGTCTTATTTTTATATGAGTGATCTATAGAAATTTTGTCAATAAAAAACAAAAAAAAATCTTTTAACTAAAACAACAACATTATCAAAAATTGCATGCGTGTATCTTTCTGTTTCAAAGAATTGTGTTTAATCAAAAATAGATCATAGTGAATGAGGATGATAAATGATTTTAGAAATGTATGTTTGTGGAATATTATAAAAAGGACATACTCCGACAACTTATGCAGGTTACCTTAAACTAAAGACAATTCGTGCTTACAACAGCTTTGATATCTATATATTAGGGTTTCGTTTATCTAGGGTTTCGTTAATCCTATTCGTCTTTGTCCCCCGTCTGTCTGTCCGTTACAGAGTCCGCACAGAAAAACTGTATATCTCAGGGACTTTAAATTTTATCCACTTACAGCAGAATAACTCGTTTACACGACGTATCATAATATTTTGAAAAAATCTGTTATTTTAATTATTGTTCTTTTCAATATGCTACTACTCTGTTATCCCATCGACCAAAATACTATCGCCAAATTATAAGATTAAATGCCAAAAGTGGATGATCGTATATATCAATTCAATGACATTAAATACGATACACGTGTTTAAAACGTCATTAAGTGATTTCTATTTCGACTTTTTATTTGTATTTTTATTAATATTCTACTAATTTTGTTTTAATTTAAAATAAAAATTACGTCAATATGTATAAATTGGCTATTAGTTTGGCGATTTGCATAATTTGGGGAAATCGGTCGACGGGATTACAGAGTAGTACCTTCAATATCATCCGTTCATTTTTGCGATTTAAACTTTATAACAGCATCTTAATTTCGACGCTTTTCGTGTGGACATCATACCATGGATATAGAGCATCACGCTGGTAAGCATGAGATTCTTACTTTGATCCCTAGTGCTGGAACTCACATTTTTCATACTCAGATGATTGCTCTTTTATATTTATATAATTCCTATTTCATTTTTAATGCTTTTTTTTAATCTACTTCCTTTGGCGCAGCATGATCTTTTGCCATAAACAACTACAACCAACCATACTAAGATGGTTTTAATTAAAAGAAACTTCTTACTTTTTTATCAATTTAATGGTTTGTATTATATGGATATCCTTTAAGTGGCATTCATAATATTTTTTGGAATTCAGTTTTTCTATTTTAAAACTATTGCAATTTATTAATGATACCGCAATTTTATTATTATTATTATTATTATTATTATTATTATTATTATTATTTGGATTTTCAATAAAATTTGGAGTTTTGGATTTTATTTAAATAATTAAATTTGAACATTGTTAATTTGATAAAATTAAATTATTTCCTTTTATAATTATTTTAAAATTAAATTTATTGATGCTACCATCAATATAATTAAAAAATATATAAATTAACAAAAAGGATATATTAATTAAATAACAAATCGTTTTAAAAGAAATTTTAAATGTAATCTTCAGGGTGATCTGCGATCGCACTTACCCACTTGTTCTGGTGCTATTTCATGCATAAATTCTGATTGAAAATATTTTACTTGATAATTTATAGAATCCGAAATAAACGGAATAAATCCTTATACACTTCGTACAAAGCTACTAAACAATACTAAGTAGCTATCAAATAATGTATGCTCTGTCTATAGCCAAGGCAGAGGTAGAATACAGAGATTTATTTCACTCTTATCTTCTGATTTACTTACTTATATTAATTAATTAATTAATTTTTATTTTATTTATTTATTTTATTTTATTTTTGACTACATGACCGAATTCTATTATTATAACAGTCTAAATTCCAGTTTATATACATTTCCTCTTGCTGTATTTATTATTATCAATTTTAAAGTTGCCAATCCCATATATTTTGAACTATCACTGTTTTCAAATAGACATTTATCATTATTTATTACAGATGTTTTGAGACTAGATAAATCAAAGATTATTATTTGGAAATACAGGTAGACAGAAATCCAGAGAATTACTAAACTATGACAATTCAGCAAAATTTAAAATGATGCAACTCATTTTTTTAATACCAAATAACTATTAAGAACAAGCATTCGTAACACGGGGAAATTAATTTCATTAACTAAAATCAATATCGATTTTCTTTATACGGAAATACCTCAGCTGAAAAGGGAATTGAAGAAAATGAAATTTTACTTTTTGCTGATTAGTTCAGTTTCAATACCTTTTCCACCATTACATACATTTTTTATTTTTTACTTTATTTTATCTTTTCCTATTTGCGGAAAAAAATGGCCATTAAAGGTAAAAGCTAATTTAGAAACGGACAGTGAGGAGTTTCAATGAATTAAGTTTACAATAAGCAACTGCTTTAATGCATGTAATCATTCCATCATTTTTGTACAATGATATTTATTTTTAAAGCACGGGGGGTAGTCTTAATTTTTTAGATAATTTTTCAAACTTCGTTTTAGAATAAATTTTAACATTTACAAACTTTATAACATTTTTACAAATATTATATTAATGCAACCCCAAATAATAATTAAAAAAAGAGTTGTGAAAAAAGGATTTATGTATATTGCTTATATAAAATGGAGTATATAACGTAGATATACTATCCAGAATAGAACGTAATACTATAAGAATCTACAAAGTTTTTAGCATAAAAAATAAACAAAATAATACAAAAATTATAATTACTGTTCACACTTGGAAAAAAATCGAAACATTAGAATATTATTTACGTGGTAAAAAAATAACTAATTCATTATAAATAATACTTTTTTATTTTATTTTATGTTTTTTATCTTTGTTTTTTTATGCTTATATATATATATATTCTACCATTATGACAGGCAAAATTCGCTTACATATAATTTCCCTCTTGCTGTATTTATTATTATCAATTTCAGAGTTGCTAATCCCTTATATTTTCGAACTACCACTGTCTTCAAACAGATATTTATCATTACTTATTAAAGATATTTTGAGATTAAATAAATCATTGGTTACTATTCGGAAGTACAGGTAGGCAGAAATCCAGAAGGATAGTAAACTATGACTATTCTCCAAAATTTTAAAATGATGTAACTCCTTCTTTATCGCAAATAGCTATTAAGAAAAAGCATAAAAACATTCGTAAGACGAGAAATTAATTTCATTAACTAAAATCAATATCGATTTTCTTTTTACGGAAATTCCTCGACTGATAAGGGAATTGAAGAAAATGAAATTTTACTCTTTGCTGATTAGTTCAGTTTCAATACCGATTCCTCCATTACACATTTCCTCCATGTACTTTATTTTATTTTGTTTTACCGTATTCCATTTGCGGGAAAAAATGGTCAATTAAGGTAAAAGCTCATTTAGAAAGGGACAGTGGGAATGTCCGGGAATTAAGTTTATAATAAGCAACTTCTTTAATGCATGTAATCCTTCCATCATTTTTTCTGCAGTAATATTTATTTTCAAAGCACTTTTTTTTCTTTTTTATTAGTGTTAATTTTGAAAAAAAATTTCAAACTTCTTTTTAGAATCTGTTTCAACATTTACAATTTGTGTAATTTTTTTTACAAGTATTATATATATGCAAGTAAAAAAAATAGAATAATAAAAAAAAAATAATGTGAAAGAAGGTTTTTTACATATCGTTTATATAAAATGTAATACAGGATAAAATTTAATATTGTAAGAACCTACATAGTTTGTAGAATCCTTCAGAATAAAAATGAAACAAAATAATACACAAATTACGATAATTATTCACTTTTGAAAAAAAATCATAATATTAGAATAACAATTTACCTGTTGCAAAATATCTAAAAAATGCATTGTAAATAAACCGTGTTTTTTTTTTTTTTTTTTTTTTTTTTTTTTTTTAGAAAAAAAATAGTTACTCTGTAGTAATATTTAGTAGCATCCTATTTATGCTTCATATACCTAACATCCTATTAATATTTAGTAGCATCTACTAAATATAGTAATGTTTAGTAGCATCACCTTTGAATATCGCAACAAAAATTTGCCAAGCTAGCTACAAGTGATTCACGATGTGTGTGCAATATTGTTTATTCTATGTTGACACTAATACATGTATGTATGGATACAACCCCTCATTCATTTTGGGAACAACGGGTTTAAACTTATTCTATCGATGATAATTTTTGAGAATTTTTCGGTTATGCTTTTGAGACTTGCACAGAAGTTGCTATATACATTTAGCTAACGATCTATGCAAATGAAATTTTGATAGTATTTATGGTTGCGCAGTGAAACATTATTTAATAAACAAGCTCATTTTTATACAATTTTTATTACCGTTTAGTTCTGATTACAGAGTATTTTGTACAATGTTGTTTGTCATATTTTCTGAAACGAATATTTTTTTAAAAAATTAAGAACTTTGCAAATTATAAGCAAAAAACTTGGGAATGTTTTTCTAAGAACATTAATTTTTCTGCTAGTATACATGTTGTCCTTATGAAAATGAACACAGCCCATTAAATAAGCCACTTAATAATAATCTATAGTTGGAACTAATTTGTCGCATTAGTTTTGACAGAATTATCCAAAAAATATCCTTTTTTTTTACTTTCTTGACGGTCTTTCTTGGGGTTTCGGGAAAAAATCTTCGGATATACCTATGACCCGAACTATTTCATTTACACACCTGGAGTTTCAGGGTAATTCCTCATGTATTTTTCGACATGTTTAACAAAAAGTCTAAAATCGCAAGTGACCGGTCACCTTTGGCCATATAACGTGCATTGTAATTCATAATATGTAATGACCATATGTAATTGTAATTGTAATACGGTAGTATGTTTAATTAATATATTAAAGTTCACTTCGCTGCTTAGTTTAAGCTAAAGAAAAGGATAAATCAATTTGATAAGATAATTCAATGTTTATTTTATGGTATAAAATTCTTGCAATACTTCATTTTTTTTATTTATTTTTTTTTATTTGCTATTTTAGACAACTTTTATCGGGCTGATAAAATATGAAGATCATTTTTGGATTATGCCGTAAAAATACATAAGAATCGATTATCAAAAGCTAAAAATCTCCACCCATCACATCTATTTTATAATCTTAGATTTTTTTCGCTATTTTTTCAACTTTGAAATTTGCGTTTTTCGAAATCATTTCGCGTGAGGATTAAAAATTGAGGTCATTGTCGAATGCAGTGCAACAAAATACATGAAAGTATGTTTTTAAAAGCTAAACAAGTTGCAAATTGCATGTAAAGTGTAGCAAATGAGGTACGTTCGTACGATAACGAAGTTTTAAAAATATTCAGATCTTGCTGTTATAATAGACAGTTCTTTAGATACAGTATAGTGGACATAATCTTACTTGTGTTCATGTAAATATACAGGAATAGTAACTCTTATTACACCTCAGCAACGTATATCATATTCAAATTCAAAATAATTTAATGTAATTAAAACACAGACCAAACAATGTTCTCCCTATGCCATTATGTAATAGAATACTTTTGGGTGGCCTTGTAAATTAATAACAAATATTCTTTGCACCACAGTTTGTGCAAAATGTATATTATAATATGTATCTCATAGATTCATATCAATTTTATTATGTTCGAATGAGTGTAACACCAGTAAAATGCATTTGAATCTTTTTCCCCATTAACCGTAATGTAACGGAATACTTTTGATTGTCCCTGTAATTGATCTATGCATCCAATTTTCATAAAATTTGAAATGACTCGACAAAATTATGTAATAGTTATATATTTTAAATTTCAAACGATAAAAATGGATTTGAAACTTTTTTCCCCACTGACCATAATGTAGTAAAATACTTTTGATTGTCCTTGCAATTAATCTATGCATCCGATTTTCATAAAATTTGAAATGACGCGACAAAATTATGCAGTAATTATACATTTTAAATTTCAAACGATTCGGTTGAGTAGTTTTTGCGTTGTTATATGCGAACGAACGGACGGACTGACGACAACTATAGGTCCTAAGTATTTATATAATTATGAACACACCTAAAAAAACATGACACATCTCTGTTTTTGCCAGCTACTGTAATAGTTATTAAAATTCTAATCAAGGCAAATAGTTACTGATACGATCTTCTGTGAGATGAGAAAATTAATTTCATTAACGGAAATCGATATTATCCTTCTTTTTACAAAAAATCCCTTAGTGAAAGTAAAATTGGAAAAAAAAACACGAAATTTTACTCTTTTAAGATTAGTTTTAATGTCCTTACGTCTAACATGCTTCTTTATTTTTTACATTATTTTAATTATGGGAGGACTATGGCTCATTAAATTAACAGCTAATTTAAAGAGAGATACTGAGAATGTTTCAGTGAATTAAATTCATAATAAACAAATGCTTTAATGTATATGATCCTTTCATCTTTCATTCTGAAACAAATAATCCGTTGTGAAAGAGTATTTTACTCCTCAAAATCAGTATCGATAGACGAAGTTTAGAACGTCTCAGTAGAATAAATTCTAATTCTTTAAATCCATTTTTATAGATGTTTACAAACTATATAATCTGTATAGTCTGTAATTGATAATAAGTAAAGATAATACGTAATTGTAACTAATGGCCAGTAGTGCGTTTATTTAGTATAAGTTTACTTTGCTCAATGCCAATTATACTTTTGATAATGTTACTGCAGTCTACTGATGATACTAATATTTCTGCATGTACTGAGAATGTTTTAGTGAATTAAATTAGTAATAAATAAGTGCTTTAAAATATATGATTTTATCATCTTTCATTCTGAAACAAATAGTAATTTTTGAAGCAGTTCTTTTTCTCTTCAAAATAAATATCTACAGAAGAATTACAGGAAGCCCCATTAGAATAAATTCTAACACTGCAAATTCACAACACACATAAAAAAACACGTTTTGAGAACGCTTTTTGTCACCCAATGTGAAACAAATCAATCTGTTATGAATTAGAAAACTTCGTATGCAAAACGTTTTTTTGCGCTGTGATTGTGTTCGAACTACAGTCGGGTCTCGTTAATTCGAACTCGTCGGGACCACAAGAAATGTTCGAATTATCCGAAGTTCGAATTATGGAAAGTATGAAATGACAGCATAGTACTATTACAAAGGAACTATTATGGTACTATTACAAAGGAATTAATGTTATAGTGTTTTTAAAATTTATTATATCTGTTATCATCAGAGTATGACTTAATATTAAATTAGAATGTATAAATACATAAACTAATTAAAAGATTAGAAACAAACAAAATGGAAGAAAAATTTGAAGCGTCACTGATGGACAGACGGGGCACTTAGAAAGTGGATATCAAATGCATGGGATTATATGTATACTCGTTTGGAACAATTTTCACAAAAATCGAAGAAAGAAACTTAATCAAATGATCTGAAATCCGTGAGAAAGAAAGGAAGAATGATAAATCGGAGATCTCGTTAGTTCGAATTAAGCGATGTCAAGAGAAAATGAGTTCGAATTAATGAAAAAGTTTAACGTTAGTCTGCTATTGAAAATTTCGGGACTTCATGTTTAGTTCGAATTAAGCGAAGATTCGAATTATCGGATTTAGAATTAACGAGAGTCGACTGTATGTTGCAAAAGTATTACTATCTAGAAATGTCTTCTTAATATATTGCAAAAGTGTTGCTATCTATAAATGTGTTAGAAGAATTGTATTGTTAATTATATTGAAATGGTGCTGTAAATAGTGTTGATAAAAATATTTCTTACATTAGTGCTGCGCTGCACACCACTTTGTCATCAAATTAACAAAGCATTGTAAACACCACACAATTTAGAACACTATAAATCGCACATGTAAAACTCTTTCTAGATGGCGCTTTTAAAATTACACAATTTTAAAGAGAAAATCGAAAACAGTTTGCGTTGTAGAGAAAAAATTGCAGTGAATTGCTGAGTGAATTGGCTAATATTTTAACAATAAATATCAATAACTGCATTTTTGGAGAAATTATATGTAATTATTCACAACTCAATCTTTTTCCTGACACTACTCATCAGTAATGCATTCATACGACAATCAAAAACAAATTTTGTTAGATCTGTTAATTATTATGCTCACTTAGTGTTGTAAAAGTGTTTCAGAAATTTGCAGTGAGCTCTTTAACCTTTTATCTATCGGCGGTACTTATAAGTACCATTAAAATTATTTATTATAAAATTCTTTTAATGCGTCAATTAGTTGTAATACTGTTTAGAATGAGTTGCAGATACATTATTTTGTTTCATTATCTTTACTGGTTACACAAAACAAAAATATTTTTAAATGGATGATTTCTTTTGTCTTTATATCTTTTCAGATTTCTTACCACTGAGGGAGGAGGATGGTTATTTTCAATTTGGAAATATTTCTATATTTATATTGTAAGAACATCATATTTGTACATTTTATAATTTTATGAAATACTAAGAATAAAATATTTGAGTGGGGTTATAAATATTGCACAAAATCTATGTAAATTCAAATTTAATTAATCCTTCTAAATTCTTCAATCCTTTTAAAATCCTTTAAAATTTTGCTAAATGATTATAAATCTTTTAATTTTGTTTAAACAATTTTCGCAAAAAGCTTTAGAATGTTTCATGAATTCATAATTCGGTAGATAAAGGATTAAATGTTTATTGCAGATTTTTACAAACTGTATAATGTACACATTTTGTATTTGATAAGTCACAATTGTAATTGGTAGCCGGTTGTACGTTTATTTTGTATATGTTTAATTTGCTTAATAATAATTATATTTTTGATAATGTTATTGCAGTCTACAATTTCTGCATATGAGGGCGGTACATTCCTTTTGGGTTTCTAGCCCCTACATTTTACTAATACTAGTGTATTTTGTTATTCATTCTTTATTAAGTATTAGAATGTGATTTTTCTCAAGTTCTAAGAATAATAATTTTCATGCAGGGGTCGCAGCGTCCCTAAAATTTTCGCACTTTCCAACCACAATTTTAAAACTAATATTTATTGTATAATTTCATTGTAGATGTTAAAGGAATCTGAGAAGAAGATTTTTGATTTAAAATACTGGTAGAAAAGTGCGAAAATTTTAGGGACGCTGCGACCCTTGCACATGAAATAGAATATCCATAAATACAAAAAAGGGTACTACTAGGTTATCCCGTCTACCAAAAAATTATCGCCAAACTATAAGATTAAATGCCAATAATGGATGATCGTGAATGTCATATTCAATGACATTAAATACGATTCACGTGTTTAAAATGTCATTAAGTGATTTTTATTTCGAATTTTTATCAATATTTTTATTAATATTCTACTAATTATCTGTTTTTCCGTTATTTGAAATAAAAATTATGTCAATATGTATATTTGGCTATTAGTTTGGCGATTTGTATAATTTGGCGAAGTTGGTCGACGGGATAACAGAGTAGTACCCCAAAAAGTTATCAACATGTTTTTTTTTTTTTTTTTTTTTTTTTTTTTTTTTTTTTTTGACGATGTATGCCTAGTTAGTATACCTATAGATTTTATTTACATAGTTTCACAAAAGCATATATATAATCAACATTCAATAATTATACTATATTTTCAATCAAGGCTATAATAGTTATAGATACAATGTTTTCTGAGTTAATAAAATTAATTTCATTAACGGAAATCTATATCATCCTTTTTTTACAGAAGTTTCTTGAATGAAAGTGAAATCGGAAAAAAATTAAATTTTACTCTCTAAGGATTAGTTTAGTTTTAATATATTTATATTCAGCAAACTTTTTTTCTACATTATTCTATTTACGGGATAAAAGAGTCAATTAAAATATAAGCTAATTTAGAGAGAGAAATTGAGAATGTTTCTGTGAATTAACTTCGTAATAAGCAACCACTTCAATGTTTAAGATCTTTTCATCTTTCATTCTGAAACAAATAATTATTTTTGAAACAGTATTTTTTCTTCTCAAAATCAATATCGAAAAAAGAATTTTAGAAAGCCTTAGTAGAATAAATTCTAACTCTTTAAACATTTATTATAGTTTTTTTTCTAACTATATAATCTGTATAGTTTTTAATTGGTAATACGTAATGATAATACGTAATTGTAATTGATAGCCAGTAGTAAGTTTAATAAGTATAAGTTTACTTTTCTCACTGTCAATTATAGTTTTGATAATGTTACTGCAGTCTACAAATTCTACATACGCGGACGGGACTTCTTTTCTGGATCTCTAATTTGAATGTCCTCTGTTATACATATTTCGTTAAATTTTACAGTGCGATTTTTCTTAAGTTGCAAAAATCGCAAATTTATAACAATCTGTAACAACAGACATCGAATATCAATAACTACAAATAATTTAGATACATGGTATAAGCTATTGAAGACAGTTGTAAAGTATTTATTTTTATTTATATAGGTTCACTTAAGCATGTATATAATCCACATTCGATAATGATAAGATTATTCTAAGCAAGACAAATAGTTACTGATACAATCTTTTGTGAGATGAGAAAATTAATTTTATTAACGAAAATCGATATTATCCTTATTTTTGCAGAAATTTCCTAAATAAAAGTGAAATTGGAAAAATATATATAAATAATTTTATTCTGTAAAGCTTAGTTTAATTTTAATATCTTTATATCCAACATACTTTTTTTTAACATTATTCTATTTACAGGAGGAAATGGCTAATTAAAGTAAAAGCTACTTAAAGGGAGAAATTGAGAATGTTTCCGTGAATTAAGTTTGTAATTAGCATTTGTTGTAATGTATATGGTCCTTTCATCTTTCATTCTGAAACAAATAATCAGTTTTGAAACATTATTTTTTCCTTAAAATCTATAACGACAGACGAAGTTTAGAAAGTCTCAGTGGAATAAATTCCAATTCTTTAAACATTTTTTATAGATGTTTACAAACTATAGAATATGTACAGTTTGCAAGTGATAATACGTAATGATAATAAGCAACTGTATTTTATAGCCCGTACTAAATTTAATTAGTAGTAGTTTACTTTGCTTAATTTTAATTATATTATTGATAATATTATTAGAGTCTACAATTTCAGAATACGTGGGCTGGATATTTTCTCTGGGTCTCTATCATTTGAAAGCACCTAAAAATGTACTAATGCTAGTTTATTTAGTTTTTCATATTTTTTTACATTTTACAGTTTGATTTTCTTACGTTCTTAGAATCACAATTTTCTGACAATCTGTAACACATGACAACCAATATCCATAAATTCAAACAAGTTAGCTACGTGGTTTTTGCAGATATATGCACAGCATTTATTTTTATTTACACAGATATACAAAATTATGTATATAATCCACATTCAATAATGTTACGACACATTTAAGCAAGAAAAAAAGTTACTGATACAATCTTTTGTGAGACGAGAAAATTAATTTCATTAACGAAAATCGATATTGTCCTTTACCTAAGTGAATGTGAAATTGGAAAAAAATACATGATATTTCACTGTGTAAAGATTAGTTTAGTTTTAATATCTATATGTCCTACATAATTTTTTAAAACATTATTCTATTTACGAGAGGAAATGGCCAATTAAAGTAAAAGCTAATTTAGATAGAGACATTGAGAATGTTTCAGTGAATTAAGTTTGTAATAAGCAACTGCTTTAATGTATATTATCATTTCATCTTTCATTCTGAAGCAAATAATTATTTTTCAAGCAGTAATTTTCTTCTCAAAATCAATATCGACATACGAAGTTTAGAAAATCCCAGTAGAATAAATTCTAATTATTTAAACGTTTTATTATAGACGTTTACAAACTACAGTTGAGTCTCTCTATAACGAAAGTCCATATATCGAATTTCTCTATATAACGAATTTTTAGTAGAAACGGTCCCCTTTTCGCATGATTACATTAAAAACAGTCTCTATATAGCGAAATATCTATCTGCATATAACGAATTGTTTTATAAATTGGTCTTAATTTATTCAGTTTTAAAAAGCTTCGAAATCATATGGAATCAATTTTCCATCACTTATTTTTGATTTATCGTTGGTGCTCAGTTTTTTTTTTTTTTTTTTTTTTTTTTTTTTTTTTTTTAATATTACTTCTCTCCTTGTTCTTTAAATTCAACGAATTCATTCATCCTCCCACACATCTTTCCACATCCTTCTCAAACCAGAGTCAATTGGATGGATACACATGTAAGAGAGGAATCAATGAGAGGCACACAAGAGAGGCCTGCAAATGAAAGAAAATGTTAACTACAATTTTTCATTCCTTGCTAAAATTTAAGCATTTTACTTATTTATTTATTTATTTATTTATTGAGAGCGTAACAATTTTAAAATCAAAACAACAAAAAATCACAGATTTCTTCGTCTGAAATTAATGCAAGACTTCCTTATTTGATTTTCATTAAGCTTTCAAATGAATGTATGTTCTCTTTTTTTGAAACAACTTAAATATTTAAGAAGTAAAATATTAGTTTAATATTTACTTTTAAACATTTCAAATTCTTAATTCAAAAGATCAAAAATAATATTTGTTCAAATTTCACACATTAAATACAATTTTTAACATCATTCTCTATGCATCGAATTTCTCGATAAAATGAATTTTTTACGGGAACGGTGGATTTCGTTATATAGAGACTCGACTGTATATACACTGGTGTCCAAAATTTAAGCATAATTGGTAATTAAGTAATTATTTTTAAGTAATGAAAGAAATATGAATCGGAATGTGCTGAAACTCCAGGTGTGTAAACAAAATAGTACTCGTCACATATTTTCGCGAAGAGTTTTCCCCGAAATCGAACAGGGGACCGTCAACAAATTGAAAAAAACGAAGATCTTTTGGATAACCCTGTCAAAACTAATGTAGCAAAAGCGTTCAAACTGCACATTATGATTAATTGGCTTATTGTAATGTACTGTGTTAATTTTTACAAGGATAGCATGTATACTCGTAGAGAAATTAAGGTTTTTATAAAAACAGTCCTAAGTTTTTTGCTTATAATTTGCAGAGTTCTTAATATAAAATAGTGTTCTTTTCTGAAAAAATGACAAACATCATTGTACACAATATCCTGTCATCAGAATTAAAAAATAATAAAAATTGTATGACAAATGAGCAGGTTTACTAAATAATTTTTTACTGCGCATGCGTGAACGCTATTAAAATTTCATTTGCATATTATGTTAGTTAAATGTATAGAGCAACTTTTGTGAAAGTCTCAAAAACATAGCTTAAAAATTCTGAAAATTATCGTTGATAGAATGAGATCAAAATCCTTTATTCCCTAAATGAAGCAAAACGATGAGGGGCTGTATCCACATTCCATTGTTTAGTGCCTACACAATATTGCACGTACAACTATATTTAGGTAAAACCCCTGATTTTTTTGCTTCCTTTAGGAATAACGGATTTTGAGTTGATTCTATAGGCTCCCATTTTCAGAATTTTCAAGCTATGTTTTTGAAACTTTTACAGAAGTTGCTCTATACATTTAGCTAACACAATATGCAAATGACATTTTGATATCGTTGACGCATGCGCAATGAAAAATTATTTACTAAACATACTCATTTTTCATACAGTTTTTATTATTTTTAAATTCTGATGACAGGGTATTGTGTACAATGATGTTTGTCATATTTTCAGAAAAGAACATTATTTTATAATAACTCTGCAAATTATAAGCAAAAAACTTAGGACTGTTTTTATAAAAACCTTAATTTCTCTACGAGTATACATGCTATCCTTGTAAAAATTAACACAGTATATTACAATAAGCCAATTAATCATAATGTGCAGTTTGAACGCTTTTGCTACATTAGTTTTGACAGGGTTATCCAAAAGATCTTCGTTCTTTTTCAATTTGTTGACGGTCCCCTGTTCGATTTCGGGGAAAACTCTTCGCGAAAATATGTGACGAGTACTATTTTGTTTACACACCTGGAGTTTCAGCACATTCCGATTCATATTTCTTTCATTACTTAAAAATAATTACTTAATTACCAATTATGCTTAAATTTTGGACACCAGTGTAATATGTATAGTTTGCAATTGATAATATGTAACGAAAATAAAGAATTGTATTTTACAGCTGGTAGTAAGCTTAATTAGTGTAAGTTTATTTCGCTTAATATCAATTATATTTTTGACAATGTTGCTGCAGTCTACAATTTCTGCATACGCTTGCGGGACTTTTTTTATGGGTCTCTATAATTTGAAAGCCCCTAAAATTCACTAATGCTAGTTTATTTTGTTTTTCATTTTTTGTAACATTTTACAATGTGATTTTTTAAAGTTCTAAGAATCAGAATTTTCTGATAATCTCTAATACATGACATACAATATCCATAAATTCAAACAAGTTAGCTACATGGTTTTTGTTATTGAAGATGTATGCACAGCATTTATTTTTATTTACATATTTTTACAAAATTATGTATAATATCCACTTTCAATAATGATAGGACTCTTTTAAGCAAGAAAAGTAGTTACTGATACAATCTTATGTGAGATTAGAAAATTAATTTCATTAACGAAAATCGATATTGTCCTTCTTTTCACATAAATTACCTCGGTGAAAGTTAAATTGGAAAAAAATACATGATATTTCACTCTGTAAAGATTAGTTTAGTTTTAATATCGCTATGTCTTACATACTTTTTTTTTTACATTAATCTATTTACGGGAGGAAATGACAATTAAAGTAAAAGCTAATTTAGAGAGAGCCACTGAGAATGTTTCAGTGAATTAAGTTTGTAATAAGCAACTGCTTTAATGTATATGATCATTTCAACTTTCATTCTGAAACAAATAATTATTTTTCAAGCAGTATTTTTTCTCCTCAAATCAATATTGCCAGAAGAATTTTTATAAGCCTTAGTGAAATAAATTTCAACTCTTTAAAATTTTATTATAGATTCTTACTAACTATATAATGTTTACAGTTTGCAGTTGATAATACATAATTATAACTGAAAACCGGTAGTACATTTAATAAGTAGTAGTTTACTTTGCTTAATATCAATAATATTTTTGATAATGTTACTGCAGTCTACAATTTCTGCATGTGCGGGAAGGACGATCTTTCTGAGTCTCCAATTTGAAAGCCTTTGTTATTCATGCTTTGTTAAATTTTACAATGTGATTTTTCTTAAGTTCTAAGTAATACAATCTTCTGACAATGTGTAACCATGGTCAACTATATCTATAAGGCCCATTTATGATTAATGTATGAAGTCTCCCGCCAGACGACTTTGATACCTTGCCCAAGTTATTCTGACCAATCGTGCAAACTCTGAACCAAAACAATGGCCATGTGCTCAGAACAGAAATCAGAATCATAATCTAATTTGGGCAGGGTTTGTGCCACGTAGTCCAAAGAAATTTTTCAAGGTTTGAAGCTGAATGCAACTTGAATTTTTCGGCGGTTTTTCGCGAAATGCGCAGGCCGTTATATCTATTTGGCATTGGTATAACACATGATATAGAATATCCCTAAATACAAATAAGTTAAGTACATGACGTTTGCTATTAGAGATGTATGCATAGTATTTATTTTTATTTACATAGGTTCACAAAATAATACATACAAACCACATTCAGTAATGATGCGAAATTTTAAGCAAGGAAAGTAGTTACTGATACAATCGTTTGTGAGATGAAAAATTTAATTTCATTAACGGAAATCAATATTGTCCTTCTTTTTACAGAAATTTTCTAAGTGAAAGTGAAATTGAAAAAAAAACATTAAGTTTTACTGTGTAAAGATTAGTTTTAATATCTTTTTGTCCAACATTTTTTTTTTACCTTATTATATTTACGGAAGGAAATGGATAAATAAAGTAAAAGCTAATTAGAGAGAGAGATTGAGAATGTTTCAGTGAATTTAGTTTGTGATAAGCAACTACTATAATTTATATGATCAGTTCATCTTTCATTCTGAAAAAATAATTATTCTAGAAGTTTATTATACTTTTTCTTCTGAAAATCAATATCGCCTGAAGTATTTTTAAAAGCTTTAGTAGAGTAAATTATAATATTTTAAAAGTTAATTTCAGATTTTACAAATTATATAATGTTCATATTTCGTAATTAATAATACGTACTGATAATACGTAATTGTAATTGATAACCAATAGTACGTTTAATTAGTATACGTTTACTTTGATTCATGTCAATTATATTTTTGATAATGTTACTGCTGTCTACAATTTCTGGTTACGCGGTCGGGACATTCTTTATTGGTCTCTAATTTGAAAGCCCTTTGATGTACATACTTTGTTAAATTTTACAATGTCACAATGTGTTGATTAAGCTCTATGTATTACATTTTCTGACAATCTGTAACACATGACATATAATATCTATAAAAACAAATAAGTCAGCTAACCGATGTTTTCTATTAGAGATATATGCATAGTATTTATTTTTATTTACATAGGTTCACAAAAGCATGCATATAATCAACATTCAATAATGATATGATAGTTCTTAGCAAGGCAAATAGCTACTGATACATTGTTTTGTGAGATTAGACAATTAATTTCATTAACGAATACCAATATTGTCCTTCTTTTTATAGAAATTTCCTAAGTTAATGAAATCGAAAAAAAAAACATAAAGTTTTACTCTGTAAAAATTAGTTTAATTTTAATATTTTTATTCCCAAGATACTTTTTTTACGTTATTCTATTTACGAGAAGAAATGGCCAATTAAAGTAAAAGCTAATATAGAGAGAGACATTGAGAATATTTCAGTGAATTAAGTTTGTAATTAAAACAAGCAATGACTTGAATGTGATCTTCTCATCTTTCATTCTGAAACAAATAATTATTTTGGAAGCAATATTTTTTTCCCTTAAAAATCAATCTCGATAGAAGAATTTTAGAAAGTCTTAGTAGAATAAATCCTAACTTTTTAAATGTTTATTACCGATATTTACAAACTATAAAATGCGCACAGTTTGTAACAGTGGTATCGTGCTGGGTATATTGAGGTACACGCCGAATACCTTCTGAATTTTTTTTCTTTTGAAAAGCTTCGTATATCCTCTGTTTCTCAAATAAAGCACTGGCGTGTACTGTAACTATAAAAATTCATGAATTTAGCATATACCCTCTGATTACAGTGTATACCGTCTGCAGGTTTTACGACTACAACACTGGTTTGTAACTGATAATACGTAATTGTAATTAATATATAGTAGTACGTATAATCAGTATACGTTTACATTGCGTAATAGCATTTATATTTTTGATAACGACATTGCAGTCTACAATCTCTGCATACGCTGGCGGTACACTTTTTTTTGGTCTCTAATTTGAAAGCTTTTTTTATACATACTTCATGAAATTTTACAATATAATTTTTCAAAAGTTCAAAGAATAATAATTTTCTGACGATTTGTAAAACATGACATAGGATATACATAGATACAAATAAGTTAGCTGCATGGTATCTGGTATTGGAGATGTATGCATAGTATTTATTTTTATTTATATAGGTTCACAAAAGCATGTTTATATTCCACATTCAATAATGATAAGATAGCTTTAAGCAAGAAAAATAGTTACGAATACGATCTTTTGTGAGAAGAAAAAACTAATTTCATTAAAAAAATCGATATTTTCCCTTTTTTTTACTGAAAACCCCTAAGTGAAAGTGAAATTGGAAAACTAATTTACTGCAATTTTACTCTGTAAAGATTAGTTTAGTTTTAATATCTTTATGTTCAACATGCTTTTATATATATATATATATACCGGATGTCCAGTAAATAACTGACCCATTTTGAACTTTAATAACAAATAAACGGTTTGAGATAATAATGCGCGGTTGGCGGTATTGTTATTAGAAAATCAATAAATTTTTAAACATGTACTTTGTTACAATAGTTCAAATTTCGGTAACAAAATATCGCGCTGGCGGTAACAGGCTGTTTCAATACAGACATGACTCTAATTTTCATAAATATGAGATTTTCGGCTCAATCTGAATCTATATGTTGTCGAATCTGAATCTATATGTTGAATCGACTCTCGAATCAGCTTCAGAAATAGGGTACGTTGGTTGGAAAGTGATTTAAAATAATATTTATGATTGAACCATCTGTATTATATTTCCCCTCCTCAGTCTTGAGACTGAGATATTATTTTAAATATTATTATATTACATTAACAAAGTGCATATTTTAAAATTTATTTATATTCTATTAACAATACAGCAAGCCGCGCATTTTTATCTCAAACAGTTTTTTTGTTATTTACATTCAAAATGGGTCAGTCATTTACTGGACACCCGGTATATTGTTTTGTTTACGGGAAGAAATGGCCAATTAAAGTAAAACCTAACTTACTGAGAGACATTGAGAATGCTTCAGTGAATTAAGTTTGTAATAAGCAACTGCTTTAATATAAATGATAATTTCATCTTTCATTTTGAAACAAATAATTATTTTTGAAACAATGCTTGTTCTCCTCAAAATTAATATCGCCAGAAGATTTTTTAAAAGCCTTAGTAAAATAAATTATAATATTTTAAATGTTTATTACAGATTTTTACAAACTATATAATGTGTACCTTTTGTAATTTATAATACGCAGCTGTAATTGAAAGATACCAGTATGCTGAATTAATATTTTAAATTTTACTTAGCTTAATCTTAATTATATTTTTTTACAAGTTATTGCACTCGCTGATTTTTGTATAGGCGGGCGGGGAATTTGTTCATTGTCCCCTTAATTTGAAATTCCCTAAAATTTACATCTATAAGTGTATTTTTTTATTACTATTGTCTTAAACTTTATAATATGATTTTATTTAAAGTCTAAGAATGATTTTTTACTGGCAATCTCTAACACATGACGTCGAATATCCATTAGTACAAATAAATTATTTTCTCTCTGAGTGGTTATATATGAATAACTTAGACATATTTCTAAGTCTTCTTCTTTTAGATGAGTTGGTAATTATTTAAATACCTAGCAGCTATAATTGTCGTTGAGTCACACCGTCCATCTGTGTGTCGTTCATCTGTCCGGCTGACACCATATAAAACAGCAAAATTTATTCAACTAAATTGTTTGAATTTTAAAAATATATAATTGTTGTATAAGTTTGTTGAGTCATATTAAACTTGATGAAAATTTAATGTATAATTTAATTACAAGGACAATATAAAGTATCCCGTTATTTTACGGCCAGTGGGAAAAAAAAGAGTTTCAAGTGCATTTTAATGATATTCAACTCTTTCGAACATAATAAAATTGATAAGCATCTATGATATACAGGGTGTCCCAAAAGGTCGTTTACAAACTTAACATGCTGGTCTGTCATATCATGATGAACAATATTAAATGAGAAACTAAGGGTCCCAAACGTCTTCCAAAGGAGATATGCGCCATTAAAGTTTAGGATCCAAAAATTCAAATAATTATAAAAAAAAAAACAGAAAAATTGGTCGATTCGTTTGCGGTTTTCACTGAAACTATTCTTTATGTCAGTATTTTCTTAAAAATAAATTATAAAGATAAACTTCAAAAAATGTCTGTAGAGGGCGCTTTAGACTTTGGAGTAACGATAAACTAGTTTTTACCATTATTTTTTGCATCTCATTAAATTTTTTTAGAAGCTTAGACATAAACTTAAATTTTGAGCTCAAAATCTAAATCGCTAGAAGTGGTTAAGTCGCGCAAACTGAATTCCGGGGGGAGGTTCAAATTTCAAATGATTATAAAAAACGGAAAAGTTGGTCAATTGATTGGCGATTTTCACTGAAATTATTTTTTATGTCAGTATTATCTTGAAAATAATTTATAAAGATAAAATTCAAAAAATGCCGATAGAGGGCGCTTTAGACTTTGGAGTAACGTACAACTATTTTTTTCCGTTATTTCTTGCATCTCATAAAAATTTTTTAGAAGCTTAGACATAAACTTAAATTTTGAGATATAAATCTGAATCGTTGGGGGTGGTTAAGTACCGAACACTGAACTGTGTTCAATGGGAGTGGGGAGGTTCAAATTTCAAATGATTATAAAAAACGGAAAAATTGTCGGTTTTCGCTAAAACTATTCTTTATATCGATATTTCCTTGAAAATAAATTTTAAAGAGAAATTTCAAAAAATTCCGTTAGAGGACGCCCTAAACTTCAAAGTAACGAACAACTATTTTTAACCATTATTTTTGTATCTAATTAAATGCTTGTAAAATTTCAAACTTAAAATTTGAGCTCAAAATCTGCATCGCTGTGAGTAATTAAGTCGCGGAAAATTGAACTGTGTTCGATGGGTGGGGATGGTAACATTTCAACTCCTGAACAAAGTTCAGTTTGCGCTTCTTAACCCCTCCCATCGATTTAGAATTTGAGTTCAAAATTTAAGTCTAAGCTTTTTCAAGTTTTAATTAGATACAATAATAAAAGTTATAAATAGTTGTTGGTTACTCTAAAATTTAAGGCGCCCTCTAACGGAAAATTTTAAAATTTATCTTTAAGTTTTTTTTCAAGGAATTGACATAAAGAACATATTGACATAAAGAATAGTTTTAGCGAAAACCAACCAATTTTTCCGTTTTTTATAATCTTTTGAAATTTGAACCTCCCCACCCCTATTGAACACAGTTCAGTTTGCGCTACTTAACCACTCCCAACGATTCTGATTTTCATCTCAAAATTTATGTTTATGGCTAAGCTTCTAAAAAAAATTTATGAGATGCAAAAAATAACGGAAAAAATAGTTGTACGTTACTCAAAACTCTAAAGCGCCCTCTATCGGCATTTTTTGAGTTTTATCTTTATAAATAATTTTCAACATAATACTGACATAAAGAATAATTTTAGTGAAAACCGCAAATCAATTGACCAATTTTTCCGTTTTTTTATAATCATTGGAAATTTGAACCTCCCCCGCAATTCAGTTTGCGCTACTTAACCACTTCCAACTATTTAAATTTTGAGCTTGAAATTTAAGTTTATGTCTAAGCTTCTAAAAAAATATAATGAGATGCAAAATATAATGTTAAAAACTAGTTTTCGTTACTCCAAAGTCTAAAGCGCCATCTATCGACATTTTTTGAAATTTATCTTAATAATTTATTTTCAAGAAAATACTGGCATAAAGAATAGTTTCAGGTAAAACCGCAAACGAATCGACCAATTTTTCTGTATTTTATAATCATTTGAATTTTTGAACCCTAAACTTTAATGGTGCATATCTCCTTTGGAAGACGTTTGGGACCCTTAGTTTCCTATTTAATATTGTTCAGCATGATATGACAGACCAGCATGTTAAGTTTGTAAACGACCTTTTGGGACACCCTGTATATACTAAAACATACATTCTATACAATTACTAGTGCAAAGATCATTTATCATTCATTTACAGGCGCACACAAAATTATTCCATTGCATAATGGTATAGGGAGAAACATTGTTTGAGGGCGCGTTTTAATTGCATTATTATTTTTTCGTATTTTATGAAATTAATATGCGTTTCTCAGATTTACTACAAATTATTTCCTGTATAATAGAAAATAGACAGTATTTAGAGGGATACTCAAAAGTTTTCGGATACTTATATTGTATCTAAAGTACTGCTTACTATTACACCAGGATATTATTATTTTTAAACTCCGTTAAAGTACGCATGCACCTCATTTTCTACGTTTGACGTGCAATTTTGGACTTGTTTATTAAATAGTAGATTTTAAGCTCTGAGCTGTAATAATTGAGTATCGTCTATTTGAAGCTGAAATAAATGTAAAATATTATATAATTTTTAAAAAAATAGAGAAAGAAACACTATTATTTTATGAATATTCATTAAAACCACAGCTAATTTCATTGCAGCAATTTTTGTCTTTTCCAAAGAAAATAATTATGCAATATGTTACAATACATTAATTTGGTGTAGACTCTAAATATGTAGAATGATCTGCTTTGATTTATGTTTGGTGTAAAAAAATCTAGAGAATTTATTAAAAATATATAAAATTTTTGTGTTCTTTTTTTTTTTTTTTTTTTTTTTTTTTTTTTTTTTTTTTTTAAAGAAATGGTGACAACACAGGCAAAACTACATTATATAAATTATCTATTCAATATTTCTCATTTGTATTTTCAAGGCATTATCATAATTTATTAATATTAAACCCTTAATTTGATAAATATGTAATGAAAAATGCTATTATCATTGTTATTTATTTACATTTTATTTACTAATTTTACATGATTAAACTATTTAACATATTTAGCTTCATGATTAACTTTTATATTTCAGTACAAATAATTTGACATAGAATTAAATCTATTTTTTATTAATTCGCTCACTGTTGAAATAATAAAGAATATTTGACGATTAGTCACCTACACTCATGTAGCAGAAAAAGTCTCAAGATTAATTTATTAATTTATAAAAATATCTAAAAATAGTACTTAAGATTCAGTTAAAAACTGACATAAGTTGTTGCCGACTATACTTTGGTGAAAATTATTTAACTGGATTTACTGCTATGTTAAAGGTACTCTCAAATAATAATTTTCAGTTAGTATTAAATTAGCATGTATGGGATAGAAGAATGTTTTAGGATTTTCACATCCGACTAGTTATTGTAGCAAGAAAATTTCCATTTGTGAAATACATTATTTAAAATTTCTGTTCAAAAAACGTTTGAAATGCAGTAGAAAGGTCATTTAAGTAAACTAACATTTTCAGATATATTTCAGTCAGTGATATATATATATATATATTTCGATACGGTGAAGGAAAAATTTTAAATTATGCTATGTTTAGGAAAAACGTAAAAGCAAATAAAAAAGAAAAACTTGGAAGCATCAATAGCTATCACAATCGTATTATATGTCTAAAACATAGTTACTTGTTTTTAGCAATCTTGTTTTTAAAAAATGAATTACGATTTATTTTAGTGAGGACTGAAAGCTTTCTCATGAAAGAAAGAAGTGACAATTTGTCAATAAACTATTTCCTAAAAAAATGTAACACATAAATATCATTCTAAAATAAGTACGGAAAACCAATCATCTAGTATAAATTATATAACATTTTCCAACACATTCAGTATAGTATAACGTAATTTTAAAGTTTGGGTAAAACATCATGTCTAAATAAACAATTGAAAACTAATTTTTGCTATTACAATCAAGTTAGAAAAATATCGCTTCTGTGTTCGTGTGTGTAGCTCAGTTCATGATCTATTGATTTGTATGAACTTCAATCATTTTTAAAGTTAACTAACTAAGCCATATTATTAAGCGCAAATGACAATATTAGTGCCAATATTATAGTCATAATGCAGTTAAATTATGGCTATGTAATCATTTTCAATAGCAACAGTCAAAATGTTGCATTTTTTTACTATATGCTTTATGCACATTTAAAATTTCTGGAATACTTATTGCGGTATCTTGTCAGAGAGTGTGTGGAGAAGGGAAAGGAAGCTTGGAAAAATTTACTGAAATACCTAGTCCAAAGAATTATAGATAGCATATACCTGAATTTCGGTATATATATGTAATAAAATAAAAAAAAATTTTGCGCCATTTTTATTTTTGTTCTCTCTTAGCTTCAATTCTAAATTTGTGGAACATATTCCAATCTTATTTTCTTAACTTGTAACAGCTAAAATTCTTTTCTTACTTTAGTTATTAATAAATTATTTCTTGCTTCTCAAAAAGGCGGCAGGTATTTCGTAAGCTTTTTACTTTCTGCAATATTCCTGGGATTTTAATTTTATTTTTTATTTTTAACATCGCGTGACAGGTGTTTCTACGCGTTGCTAAAGGGCTTGCTCTTCCGAGGAAAAAATATAGTTCTTGCCAAGGACCGACTGCTACGACCAATTAGAATTGATCATTTTTGTCCGTTTGAGGCTAGAGTTTATCCTGATTGGTTTTCTAAAATGATTGACGCGGAGTAGGAGGGCGCTAGTTTGTCGTGAGGATATGGATTTCTCATTTGGCTTTTCAGGAAGTCAGAATGCATCTCTCCTTTAAACAACTTAGAAGCCATGTCATTTTTCCGAGAATGTCGAACGCCGAGAATGTTGCAGCTTAGTGAGCGAAGGCCGTGGTGATAGATGTGTGGAAAGGTGATCTGTGGAGTAACTTAAGCTCTTGCTCTAAATAATAAAGAACTAAAAACTGAATTTCTTGCATTTTATTGGAGAAACTCCTACGACAACAAATCCATGGCTTATCCACTTGCCAGAACGACTGCTCATCCCACTATTGAGTCTTAGTGAATAGTGGTGTTCTACAAGCTTATACACTATTATAGAGCATCGCCTTCGTTATTATTACATTTTAGCCGGCAGGATGAAGATGAACCGGCGTTTGATTTTTGAATAAGAATTAACGAGCTCATCAACTACAAAATGAACCTTTGTATGAGAATTGCTTCACAACGCTGTTTGTGTTTGCCATGTTCTATGAACGATTACTCGGTGAAACATCTGTTGTGATGGTTTTGTTCTGAGACGCATCAAAATCTACAAAGTAATGCCACTGGTGTTGCAAGGAATGCTGTCGAAAGAAAAAAAAATCATAGGAAATATGTTGTGAAATTTTATTTGTCATCCTTGTTAGCACCTACAGGAGGGAAATTCTTTGTTTGTGAAATAGGTCTCACAGTATTTTTTTTTTTCATAATTAACATCTACGAAATCATCTACTGATTATTACAGATAGAGAACACCTGCACGACAAATTTCAACATCATTTGCTTTTATTTATTTATTACTGTATTTTCTAGGTAAAAGTGCAGAAATATTATGATAAATTTTCATTTCATAATAAATGAACACTTCATCACGATTGCGAAACCACGGTTGATACCATTGGAAATATAAACTAATTGAAATTTGCACCTGTGAGTCGTATCTACGAAGTGCTTTATTTTTGTTTATTTTAATAAATTTAGGTATTTGAACAAGGCCACAGCGAGGTGTCTGTAAGTTATTATTTATTATTTTATTTGTTTATTGGTTAAGAAATTTTAATAATAATTTCTTTGTTTAAATTCTTGATTTTTTTTCTCTTTTATTACAGATATTAAAAAATAAATGTGTTCTTAATTTATAATTAATTGAAATTTTATGCTCATAGAAATTTTATTTAGTTTTAAAGGTGTTTTTTTAGATCGAAAGATGGATTAATTAGTACTTTAAAAATTCTCTGTTGCTAAAATTATTTTCAATACGTAAAGAAAAGTATTTTTGTTCTTAAAATTATTTGTTATTTCCCATGTATTGAAAACCGATATTTGTTATTTTATTTATTTATTACTTATTTATTTATTATTTGTTTATTTCACATGAATTCAAACAGAATTGATTTATTTATTATTTATTATTTTTATTGTTATTTATTGGAGTATTTGAAGTATAGTAATTGAATTTTAATAATTGAAGTATAGCATTTAAATATTTTTCATATGAATTATCCTTCTTTCATGTTATTAAGGTCAGGATTAGTAAAAGAAGAAAAAATGTCAGAAAATAAACTTGATATTGTCCCTTTTGACTTTGAGTCAGGCATGGACATTTTGAAGTGGTTTAAACACTTTGATCGAGAATGTTCTGTAGAAAAAAAAAATAATGAGTGGAAACACCAAAATATTTCAAAATATTTAAAGGGGGAAGCGCTAAAAGCTTATATCAATGATTGTTTGGATTGTGCTACTTATGAGGAAATTGCCGAGATTTTAACTGAAAAATTCATTAAAGTTAGAGTTCCAAATTTTTCTGAGTTTACCTCCTTAAAGTTGAATGATCTAAGTGATTTGGATTCTTATTTTAGAAAGAAAGTTGAGATTGGAAGGCAACTTCAGCTTGGGGAAAATTTAATTATACAGGGATTAACTGATGGACTTCAGCCGGAATATCAAAATTGTTTGATGGTTAACCCTCCTTCCAATACTCGTGAATGGTTTCGCATTGCTAAACAATTAGCAGCGATTCCAGATCATACCTCTAATAACAGCAATAGAAATTTTCAACAAACTAGACCTATGCACAATCCCAATCCTCAGCCCAGACATTGGACTCGACCTACTCCAAACAATACATTCCAAAATTTTAATCCTAGGTTTTTCACTCCTAGAATGCCTACGACTCATTATCAGAATAACTACCCAAGTCGTCCGTGCCGAATATGTTTAAACAGAGGCATAGAAAGTGCATATCATTGGGAGAGGAGTTGTATATTTAACACAAATTCCTTTCAATCTCAAACTCCTGCTCATATTCAACCATCCCCTACTAATAATGTCTGACAATTATTTATCCCTGGATATGTGGGCAATAACAAAATGTATTGTGTGTTTGATAGCGGATCAACTGTCTCAATTCTACCCCTCAAATTTGTTCGATATTTAAATGGTAATTTACATAATGTTACCCCTATTACTATCAGACAGGCACAAGGAACTCTGACAATTAATAAATCGTGTCGATTATGTATTAAATTTGGTAATATAAAGAGATATGTCAATTTTTTAGTAAGTAAACTTGATTTGGATTATGCTATTTTAGGTTTACCTGATTGTGCCAAATTTAAATTGTAAATTGAATGCGCAAAAAGCCAGGTGTTACAAGACAATATTTCGTTAAACCAATATGTCAACATATCCAGTGATAACTTAGAATTGCTTCATTTTGATATTATAAAAAATGATACTACTGTGCAACCCGATTATGGAAATACTATAACGCCTCAATCCTTGCCGCGAACTAATAATGATGATTATAATCTATTGGTGAGTCTGAGTGCTATTCAAAATAAAAATGTAAGGGAACTTTTAAGGGATTATTTAGATATTTTTGCAAAAAATAAATATGATGTAGGGAGAATTAATATTGAACCTCAGCGTATTTACCTTAAATCTGACCTACCAATATCTTTGAGGCCTTATCGTACATCCACTGCTGATGAAAAAGAAATATCTCAACAAATCCAATCCTTATTAGCTGCTGGGTTAATTAAAGAAAGTTATAGCCCATATTCTTCTCCAGTTACGTTAGTAAATAAACGAGATGAAGGCAAAAAAAACCCGAATGTGTGTTGATTACCGAAAATTAAATTCTATTATGAAAAATGACGCTGAACCTTTGCCCCGAATAGATGAAATTTTAGACAAATTAAGTGGTGCCCAATATTTCTCTTCACTAGATTTAGCCTCAGGCTATTGACACATACCTATTCACCCAGCCGATTCCGAAAAGTTAGCCTTTACTACTAATTGTGGGCTCTGGGAATGGAATGTTCTCCCCTTTGGTGTAAAGGTAGGCCCCCCCAATTTTCAACAGGACAATTAGAAGAATTCTTACAAAATATAAAATAGACTTTGCTTGTTATTATTTTGATGATATAATTATTTTTTCTAAATCAATAGATGAACATATACAGCATCTCATCCAAATTTTTGATTTATGCCGAATAGAGAATATTAAATTAAAATTATCTAAATGTACTTTTGCTCAAAAACAAATCAATTTTCTAGGGTATGAAATCCAAAATGGAACTTTAACTCCAGCTAATACTAATATAGAAACAATTAAAAAATTAAAACCTCCTACTAATACTAAAGAATTACAAAGATTTCTTGGTTCTATAAATGTGTATCATAAATTTATTGACAAATATGCTGAAATTAGACACCCCCTAAATAAATTAAATAAGAAAGATACTATTTGGGAATGGAATACTGAATGTCAAAACTCTTTCCAAAAATTAAAAGATGCCCTCATTGCTAAACCAATTTTAAAGATTTATGACCCAAAATTACCCCTACACATGTTTGTTGACGCTTCTCAGGTAGCGGTAGGTGCAGATCTTAAACAACCCGACCATAATAACTTTTTACATCCAATTGCTTATTTTTCTAGAGGATTGAGAAGTTATGAGAAAAATTATTTCATTACCGAACTAGAGTGTCTTGCTATCATTGATACTTTAGATAAATTTTATCATTACTTTCACGGTGTACAATTTACCATCCATACTGATCATGCATCTCTTGTTTGGTTAAAAAATGTCAAACATTTAAGAGGTCGATTATTTAGGTGGTCATTGAAGTTAAGTAAGTTCGATTACAAATTATAGTACTTAAAGGGATCTACAAATGTCGAAGCCGACATGTTGTCCCGAAACCCTATTTCTCATTTTTGTAAACCCCTTACTTTTCTTCTTGATGTTAAAGAGATTATTGAGATGCAAGAAAAAGAAAATGTGTGTGGATCAAATTATATTAATGACAATGGACTGATTATAGTTAAAAGAAAAGGTTTTCGTAAAGTGGTAGTTCCCATGTCCCTAAGAAAAAAATTGCTTAGTGTTGCTCATGAACAGTTTGGTCACCCTGGTGTTCAAAAAATGCAAAATTTAATTTCTCCTAACTATTATTGGCCAGATATGACCCAAGACATTACTAACTTTGTTAAATACTGTGATATTTTCCAGAAAAATAAAAAACCTAGACAGAAAAAATTTGGCTTATTACAAGCTATGCCCACTACAGATCAACCTTTTGACTGTCTGTCTGTTGATACTGTAGGAGGGTTCAATTATTATAATTCTACAAAAAAATATCTCCATATTATAATAGACCATGCCACAAGATATGTTTGGGCATTTCCTTCCAAAAGTGTCACTACAGAAACTTATACAAATTGTCTGAAACAAATCTTCAATATCAAAGTCCCTCAACAATTATTCTGTTTTAGTAAGATTTCAAGTGTACAGTCCCCTCAAAAAATACTAAGTGACAGGAATGCTGCTTTTACTTCTTCAAGATTCAAAAAATTCCTGCGAAATCATAATATTAAACAACGTTTGACCACTGCCCATCATCCACAAACGAATGGGAAATGTGAAAGGGTAAATCAGACAATAGTAACTAGATTAAAATGTAAAGTAAACTCCGTTACCTCTAAAATTCCCTGGACTAAGCTTTTAACTGAGGTAATTAATGAATATAATAATACACCCCATTCTATTACTAAATTTCCACCTGCCTACTTGCTTTTTGGCCAATTACCCTATGACTCCCCCTTACAACAAAATTATTATCCCCCTGTTCATGAAGCACTTAAAATTGCTAAAGCAAGAACTGATGAATTTCATTTAAAAAATAAAAGATATTATGATAAAGATTATATCGAACCAAAATTTAAAATAGGAGATCTAGTTATCTATGAAGAATTTCAGTACCCTAATACTAGAAAGTTATCACAAGTATTTAGTGGCCCTTATAAAATTCTTAACAAATTATCCGAAGTAAATTTTGAAATTGATAGGCAAAACCAGTTCAAAAGTTCAGAAATAGTACATGTATCTAAATTAAGGCCTTATTATTCCCCTGATAAATTTAAATTAAGTCATGAGCAACAACCCCCTAATCAACAACAACAAACTCAAGTAAAAACTGTAGCTTAGACTATATCTCTAGTTTATCATTTTATAATTTTTTTCTCTTAAACAGTAAATTTCTTTCCATATTTTAATTCAGATAATATCTTGTAATTCTTACAGAATGGCAATGATATCTCTTGACTGCAGCGAGAGTGTCACTTGTCTGGAAATTTTTATATTTGTTTGTTTATGCCGGTGTAGACGAACAAAGGGAAATTTCTTATTCTGTACTGAATTACCCTACTTACAATAATATATTAACAAATAAATATTTAAAAAAAAAAATTCTGCTGAACTTATTTGTAATATTAAATTTAAGCTATCAATTCATAAATTAATTATTTGCCAAGTAACAAAATTTTTATCACTTTATTTTAATTTTTTTTCTTTTTCTCTTCTTTGCTGCTGCATTCCAGTCCAAGTACATGTCAATTATAATATAATTTTGTTTCTTTTTCTCTTTCCTACTTGCATCTTGCAATGTTTTATCACACCGAGAGAATATTTATTGCGTAATTATTTGACATGAATTGACATTAATAATCTTGTCTTTTATTTTTTTTTGTTTTATTAATATTTCTTTTAAAGAGTCTTAGTAGTTTGAAGGTCACGTGCATTCTCAAACATGAACAAAATTTTTATTTATCTTTATTGTATTTTAATTTATCATATTATATTTAAATTTTTTTTGTACATATTCCTACCTAATCCTGTACTCGAATTACCAGATTAAGTAAATGATTTCATAATTGATTGTATTTTTATTCTATTACACTTCTCTCTATATGTCATCCCAAATGCCTGAGATGAGATAAACCAGATTAAGTATTTAAAGAATGTCTTTTGTGATATTTATTATTACTTATTATGAGATTACTTATACTTATGATATTTATTATTATTGATATTTTTCCTTATTATGTTTCTTACTTATATTGTTTATTATTTACATTGTTAAAATTTATTATTGCTATATTATAAAATGTCTTATTATATTGAATTTGGACAATTAATAAGATATAATTAGACTTCCTTGAAAAGAGATCATGAACACTCCAAATATGACTCTTAAATGGATTTTTGAAACAAACTTTCAACATTGATTTCAAGAAAGTTCTATTAAATTCTTTCATTTCTAGATTTGACATTGTTAAAAAAGAATTCAACGTTATTGTTTTTCATTTTTATGTTTCATTTTTATGTTATTACTATGGGTAATTGCTTATATTTTCAAATTACTTTATGATGTGTACTTTAAACAAGATTATATCTTGTATTTGTACGGATGCATATTTTATTGTATTTAAATTTAAAGTTTTTCCACGCATCACCTTAGTGTTCTTAAATTTGAATTCTATATTTATATAAAAAAGAGAAATTAATTTAAATTTTTTTTTTATTTATTTAGTATCTAATTATTATTACTTATATCAACAACTTCGTGAGCTAAGTCTGCATCATCTCCCTTTCTGTGAAATTGCAGGTCTCAGACCTACTTTTTCACCCGTCTTTCTGGGAGGGGGGATTTGTAATAAAATAAAAACAAATTTGCGCCATTTTTATTTTTGTTCTCTCTTAGCTTCAATTCTAAATTTGTGGAACATATTCCAATCTTAGTTTCGTAACTTGTAACAGCTAAAATTCTTTTCTTACTTTAGTTATTAATAAATTATTTCTTGCTTCTCAAAAAGGCGGCAGGTATTTCGTAAGCTTTTTACTTTCTGCAATATTCCTGGGATTTTAATTTTATTTTTTATTTTTAACATCGCGTGACAGGTGTTTCTACGCGTTGCTAAAGGGCTTGCTCTTCCGAGGAAAAAATATAGTTCTTGCCAAGGACCGACTGCTACGACCAATTAGAATTGATCATTTTTGTCCGTTTGAGGCTAGAGTTTATCCTGATTGGTTTTCTAAAATGATTGACGCGGAGTAGGAGGACGCTAGTTTGTCGTGAGGATGTGGATTTCTCATTTGGCTTTTTAGGAAGTCAGAATGCATCTCTCCTTTAAACAACTCAGAAGCCATGTCATTTTTCCGAGAATGTCGAACGCCGAAAATGTTGCAGCTTAGTGAGCGAAGGCCGTGGTGATAGATGTGTGGAAAGGTGATCTGTGGAGTAACTTAAGCTCTTGCTCTAAATAATAAAGAACTAAAAACTGAATTTCTTGCATTTTATTGGAGAAACTCCTACGACAACAAATCCATGGCTTATCCACTTGCCAGAACGACTGCTCATCCCACTATTGAGTCTTAGTGAATAGTGGTGTTCTACAAGCTTATACACTATTATAGAGCATCGCCTTCGTTATTATTACATATATATATATATATATATATATATATATATATATATATATATATATATTCTACCACTGAAGGTTCATCAATATTAATGATACATTTTAAACAAAAGTTACACTCCTGGAGAATTCTGTTGTGACAGTTTAACAAGCATAGCGAAAAAAAGAATAGCTTTACATTATTTAAAAAGATAATAATATGTAATTCAAAGATGGCTAGATTAGCATATATTATTAGAACACAAATTAATATAATTACTAGCGAGCTACGCCCGCTAGCTGGGCCACTTTTTCCAAACGAACCTCGGTATTAAGCAGTATATAATAAGCAAAAAAATTCATTAAATAAGCAAGTCTTGGTGTTCGAATCCTCAAACACAAAAAAAAGTAAATTAAAGAGCCATGGTCCCGTTAAAAATATGTGATTTCGCACTGTGGGCCACGTGCACTTGAAAAAAAAAAAAGATTGTGGATCGGAACTATGGTCGCTTCGCGCCCATAGTCCCGTTAAAAAATATTTGGTTTTGCACGGTGGGCACTACGCGACCTTAAGACATTTTTCCGTATTTTTTAGTTCATCAGAAGCAGATTTTTACGCAGATACTGAATATGTAATCAGTTTTTTTCTACTTTAAAAACTGTCTGCATGATAGTTTAAGAAAAATCGCGCAAAAAAAAACGCAATTAGTGCCGGTAGAAAAAGCGGTTTTCGGCTGTTTCTTCTTTTAGCCAAAGGGGAAAAGTTAGGTTCTTCACCGCTAGGTAGCGCAGTGTTCTGCCTCGGAGCTCCGTTTGAACGCCGTTTCGGATTTGAGACAATTTTCGTTCCGATTCCCAAGGGGTTTTTAATTCATAACTTTTTTAATTTTGGTCCCACGGTCTCGAAAATGCCCGAAATGACTTCCCCGGAATATTTCCAATCGAAAGACACCTCTCGCGACTTCCAACTCGCCCGCGTTGCGAAGTTTAATCGGCTTCAAGCAGACAGAGGCGCACGGATTTTATTAGTATAGATTATAAACAAATTATTAAATGAAAATAATTATGATTGAAAAATTATATTATAACATACTAACAGGAATTACTATGCTTTTCGGATACCTTAATCTTTATCTAGACACACGGCAGTGTGTCAGCCAAGTTCACAAAGTAAAAGGCGACACACCGGCCGTGGGTTATATTACCCGAACCATTTCGAGCCACTTTTGACCCCTCAATAATCTAAATTCTATTTGACCTACACACTTGCAATTTTTTGTGTCGTGTAAGACCATCTTCTAATTTCCGAATCCTAAATTTTTTTTAAAAAATCTTTTGAAGTTCACGAGAAATTGATGTCTGAAAACCACTGTTTTTACCACTGACTCACTGACTCACTCATAGAAAAGTTTGACTACTTCCAGGTGACTTAGGAAGTTGAAATTTGGTGTGGAGGTAAGTTATTGCATCTATAACGAGGAAAAAATCAGAAATCACCATTAATTAAACATTAATGGTTAGTTAGAGGATAAATTATTGGATTACAATGGAAGTTTATGAGAATTTCACAAAATACCAGAAATAGTGCCAAGTTGACGTCACTTTTGGCGAGTAACAGGGCTAATCTCTGAAACTACGGAACCGATTTCAAAAGTAATGGTACCAAAATGATGGTATTTGCCCCGGTTCAAACATAGACTATATCTTATGTCTGTGCCACTAACCAAAAGAGAGTTCAGAAGCGAAAAACATTCTAAAAATGTGATTTTTGTTTTACTGAAGGGCCTAGAAGCACAAAATTTGGCATGTTAATTATTTATAAGATATAAATGATCACTAATGACATTTGATGAAAAATATCAAATTTAAATGGGTTAAAATCCGCGAAGAGCGTTCTAAAAAAGTTCGAAATACAAATTTTAAAACAATCTCAGCAAACAACAAACCGATCTTAAAAGTAATGATATCAAAATGATGTTGACAGTCTTTGCTTTAACATAGGATATATCTTATGTCGATTACACTAATCCAAAGGAGGTAAAAGAGCAAAAAACATTCTAAAAATGCAATGTCGGTATATTAAGGAACTGGACTGGAAACATAAAGTTTGGCATTTTAGAGTTTATGGGAATTTCGCGAAATATCAGAAATAGTGCCAAGTTGGCGACACTTTTGGCGAGTGTCGGGGCTAATCTCTGAAAGCACTGAACCGATTTCAAAATTAATGATACCAAAATGATGGTATTCGCCCCGGTTCAAACATAGGCTATATTTTATGCGTATACCATTCACCAAAAGAGGGTGAAGAAGCAAAGACATTCTAAAAATGCAACTTTTGTGTTACTGAAAGACCTAGAACTATAAGATTTGACATGTTAATTATTTATAAGATATAAATGGCCTCTAAGGGCATTTGATAAAAAATATGGAGTTCAAAAGGGGGGAAAATGTGCGAAAAATGTTCTAAAAATGTTCTAAATTGGGATTTTTAAGCAATTTCAGCAAACAACAAACCGATCTTAAGAGTAATGATATCAAAATGATGGTGATAGTCCTTGCTCCAATATACGCTATATCTTATGTCGATTCCATAAATCCAAAGGGGGTAAAAGAGCAAAAAGCGTTCTAAAAATGCGATGCCTATATGTTAAGGACCTAAAAACATAAAATTTGGCATGTTCATTAATTATAAGATATAAATGATCACTAAGAACATTTGTTAACAAATACAAAATTTAACAGGGGTAAAAATGCGCGAAAAGCGTTCTAAAAATTTCCTAAGTAGCAATATTTAAGCAATCTTGGGTAGTTAGCGAACCGATATAAAGAAAAAAAAAGATGCCAAAATCATGGCGACAGTCCTTGCTCTAACAAAGTTATTGGATAAATTACCAGATTACAATGGGAATCTATGGGAATTTGGCAAAATACTAGATACAGCGCCATGTTAGCATGACTTTTGGTGCGTAATTTTTGTCGTCAATATAACGATATTTCGCAAAGTTGGCTACAAATGTTTTTGGTCGACGAAATAATCAAGTAGTACCCAATCACGCAAAAGAAACATCCTTATTAGTGAAATTTAAAGGAACATAAGCAGTCCTAATGTTAAAATTTTGAATTTGACTGAAAAAAAACAGTGAATAAATGCAGGAAAAAGCTGAAAGATTAATTAATATTAAATAAAACTAATTTAACTTATTTAACTTATTTATTTCAAAAAGGAAAACAAATGAACACTTATTTGACAAAAAATAATGATATCCTGTCCAAAACATGAATGTGAAAGAATGCCAAGTTCGTTAAAATTTTCGCTAATAAAAGAAGTGAGATCTAACAGCAAACCAAGTTCTTTCGGAGCTCCTTAAATCATAACTCCTGTCAGGCATAATATTATTCCATTGCTTAAAATGATTTGTTATGTTACTTGTTATTCAATAGAGCGACTTGGCAAGTTTTCAGCTACCAAATTCAATCTTTGAGTCGGAGTACAATTTAATCTAGAATCTGATTGACAAAGATCTAGACAATCGAGTGTTCGAAAAAATATATTGAAGTTAAGGTACTGAAAAGTTAAGGAAGGGATCAACTTTAATTTCTGATCAACTAAATAGAAAAAATTGAATAAGAAAAACTTGCTAAGTCGCTCTATTGAATAACAAGTAACATAACAAATCATTTTAAGCAATTGAATAATATTATGCATGACAGGAGTTATGATTTAAGGAGCTCCGAAAGAACTTGGTTTGCAGTTAGATCTCACTTCTTTTATTAGCGAAAATTTTAACAAACTTGGCATTCTTTCACATTCATGTTTTTGACAGGATCTATATTACTTAAAAAATAGCATACAATTTATTAAATCAAAAATGTATTTTCATTCAGAGATGGTTCCGGAAGATAAGTCATTGACAACATTTGACTGTTGCCACATTATAATTATAAAAAAATGTATGCAATCTTACTTATAACAGACCAACAGCAAATATGTAACGGACAAACAAATAAACGCATAAAAAGAAGCTATGCTTATTATATTGGATTACATTGATTTTGATTACTTAAGGTTTGATAAAATCATTGAAAAAAAAAAAAAAATAGGTTTAATCCTATTAGGCATGTTACCTGTTTGGTGTAAAATTAAAATATTAAAAATGGTAACATTGCCTTGAAATTGTCTTCCTGCTACCAGTTATACTTTTTGAAATACTTTTATTTCTTTTGTACACCGAACATAATAATACTTTTAGAACATAATAAACTTTTACACTGATGTAGACAATAATAATAGGTGTTTATTAAACGTATTTATTTAAAATTGTTTATTTGATTTAAATATATGAATTAACAACATTTCCTTTGTGTTTTTATGTTAAATTAAAAAAAATTATCATACGAATTAATAGTTGAAACTGAGCGAAAAAATTGCCCGAACCGGGAATCGAACACGGATACATTGGCTTACAAGGTCAATGCTTTTCCTGTTAAGCTAACTGAGCGATAACCGGCTGGGATTTTTTCGCTCGCATAACCTTTTTGGTCTTAACATCTGGTCTTAGAAAGCTCGGCAGAATGAAACGCAGGTAATGGAACTCATTATAACGATGGATACGCTCGATATATTTTTCGCTCAGTTAGAAATAGTCAATTCGTATGATAAATTTACCAATCAGTTTGACTGTGTTAAAATAATATTATATCTGCATATCCATCCTTATATGGAGTTCCAGTACCTGCGGTTTATTCTATAGAGCTGTCTAAATGACAGACCAGATATTACAACCAATAAGGTTATCTGAGCAAAAAATCCCGGCCGTTTATCGCCTAGTTAGCTTAATAGGTAAAGCATTGGCCTTGTAAGCCAAGTATTTGGGTTGATTCCCGGTTTGAGCAATTTTTTCGCACATATTCAATTCATATGATAAATTTACCAATCAGTTTGATTGTGTTAAAATAATAGAATAAGCAAATTTATGTGGCATAGAAGTTCGTACTTTACTATATTTATATGTTTTATCAAAATTTTAATTATAAAACAAATTTTCATTGTAAAATTCCATGTAATGCAAATAGCAAATTTTAATTTAGCATAATTTTTATTCTGATTTCTACATAAAAAATTGATCTGCAATGCAACAAATATTCAAATTTTATTCTGTCAAAAATAATTAATGTTTTAGTGCGGAGTAATGATAAATTATCTCTCAGAGTACCCTTTATTTTTTTCGTCAGATACAACGGTAAATATCATTAATTTTCGTAAAATCAGGAGCATTTTTAAATTATTCCGAAGTACATATTACGCGTTTTGATTATAATATATATTTTTTTTTTTTTGGTAAAATAAATGTGAACTTCATTCATAATATTAAGATTAGAACATGACTTATAAGCAAGCAAACTTTATCTTCTGTTTAATAAAATGTCTTTCTGTCGCAAACTGTGTGATAATTATTGTTTATGATAAACATGTACGGCTAGTATTGTTTCGAGTAAATAACACTAAAAAATATGTAAAATTAAGTTGGTATTGGATAACTTTGTTACTGAAATATATGAATAATATTAATTTATTGCATTAGAAGGCGGCAAACGATCAGATTGGATGTTAAATAGTATTAATCTGTTGCTACATAATAAAGAGGTAAAGTTTGTTTATTTGTTGGGAGTATCTCCGGATCTAGCGAACAGATTTCAAAAGTAAATATACCAAAATGATGGTGCTCGTCTCGAATCAAACATGGGCCATATCTTATTCTACAAAATAGCCACACACCCAATACATACAGTCATCATAATTAAGCGACACTCCCAAACGGGGTGCAGGAGCAAAAACACGTTCTGTAAGTTTGATTTTTGTGTTACTGATTGGCATAGAAAAATGAAATTTGGCAGGCTAATTATTCATAAGACATAAACGGTCTCTAAGAACATTTTCTAAATATATATATAAGTTTAAAAAAGGTTAAAAATGCACGAAAAGCATTCGAAAAACGTTCAAAATTTAAAAAAAAAATTACAGTACTGCTTTTAATGGATCAAAAAATAGTAATAAAAAAGATTTTTAAAAAAGCTGTGTTAAATTCTAAAATTTCCAGCTCGTACAACGGAATTTCATTAAAATTCAGTAGTAAATTTGAAATAGGAATAAATACATAAACATGTTTACTGGTTTAAAGGTTTACCCTAAATTTTAATTATAAAACAAGCATTCATTATTAAATTCCATTCAATGCAAGTCGTAAATACTAATTTAGTATCACCTTTATTCTGTTTTCTACATAGATAATGTATCTACTATAGAACAAAATTCAAATTTTATCCTGTTAAAAATAATTAATGTTTTAGCGCGGTGTAATGATAATTTATATTTCAGAGTACCTTTTATGTTTTTCGTCAGATACCACGATAAATATCATTTCGCAAGAAGTTATCGCATTGGATGTTGAGAAGTATTAATGTATAGCTATACCTACATAGCAAAGAGGTAAAGTTGATTTATTTGTAGGGGATAATCTCCGGAATTTCTGAACCGATTTCAAAAGTAGTGGTACCAAAGTGATGGTGCTCGACGCGAATCAAACATAGGCTATACCTTATGTCGATGCTACCCACCCAAAGGGGAGTGCAGGAGCAAAAAAAATTCTAAAAATACGATCTTTGTGTTACTGAAGGACATAGAAAAAATAAATTCGGCCGGTTCATTACTTATTAGTGGTCTCTAAGACTATGTTCTAAAAAATGCGAATTTAAAAAGGGGTAAAAATGTGCTAAAAACGTTCTAAAGAGGTTCTAAATTGCGATTATGAAACAATCTCATGAATTAATGGAGCAATTAAAAATATATACATAATTAAAAGAACAGATTTTAATGCAACAACAAATAATTAAAATAATATATAAGTTTTTAAAAATTCCGTGTTAAAAACTAAAATTTCCATCTCATATAATAGAATTTTATTAAAATTCAGCACACTGTAAAAAAAAAATTCTGTAGAGGTACTAAACTTTCTCTAGGAAACTGGGATTCCTAGAATTTTCCTGTAACGGTAACAGCAAAAATTCTAGTTTTAGAATCAGTTACATGGATTTTTCCTGTTATCGTTACATGAAAAGTTCTTGGAATCCCAGTTTCCTAGAAAATGTTTAGTACCTTTACAGATTTTTTTATACAGTGCAGTATTATTTGAATTAGGAATGAATACGCAAAAATATTTACAACTTTTCTCAAAATTATAATTATAAAACAAGTATTCATTATAAAATTCCATGTAACGCAAATAGCAAATTTTAATTTAACATCATCTTTATTCTGTTTTCTACATAAATAATTTATCTGGAATAGAACAATATTCAAATTTGATTCTGTCAAAAATAATTAATGTTTTAGTACGGAGTAATGATAAATTATCTCTCAGAGACCTTTTACTTTTTTCGTCAGATATAACGACAAACGTAATTAATTTTCGTAAAATCAGTTGCATTTTTAAATTATTACAAAGTACACACCCCATGTTTTGATTATAGTTTGATACTTTTTTGGTAAAATAAATGTGAATCTCATTCATACTATTAAGATTAGAACATGACGTATAAGCAAGCAAACTTTATCTTCTGTTTAAATAAAATGTCTTTCTTTCACTAGCTGTACGGTAATTATTCTTTATAATAAACATGAATGGCTAGTGTTGTTTCGAGTAAATAACACAAAAAATATCGAAAATTAAATTGGTATTGGATAAATTTGCTGCACACGCTCATCAATAATATTAAGTAATTGCATTAGAAAAAGGTAAAAGAAATTATCGGATTGGATGTTTAATGATATTAATAGAAAATATTTGTGTGAATTTTATATTGTATTAGATTAGTTATGAAAAATTTTGTTAATCAGTACTTAGAAATAGAAATACTGCTAAATGAAATCTTAAGACGAAACGCTTAATTCAGTTTGATTCAAACATAAAATGTACAATAAAAATTATAAAAAACCCACTATTTAACTTAAAAGGCGACTATAATAATAAAGTATATGATACAAATTAAAAATAGTAGAACGGTTTAAATTTAGTCCAAGGGACTGCTTCTTTTGCTTCCATCCCTAATAAGTATTAGCTTCCTCATTTCAAAACGAAGAGACATATTTGTATAAATAAACAGCAATTAGTTATTAAAGTATTCTCTGTAAAAAAAAAATATTCTTCTCTAAAAAATTAAATTGGTATTGGATAATTTTGTTGCCCACGAACATCAGTAACATTAAGTAATTGCATTAGAAAACGGGAAAAGAAGTTATCAGATTGGATGTTAAAAGGTATTTATAAGATATAAGTGTGAATTTTATAATGTATTCGATTAGTTATGAAAAAGTTTCTTAGTCAGTACTTATAAAAAAGAATGCTGGTAAATAAAATCTTGAGACAAAACGATTAATTTACTTTGATTCAAACATAATATATACAATGTGAACATTCCAAAGCTCACTGTTTTACTTGAAAGGCGACTAAAATAATGAAAGAGGGGTTATGAGTTAAAATTAGTAGAGAAACTTAAATTCAGTCCAGGGGATTGCTACTTCTACTTCCAACTCTAATAATTATTGATTTCTTTATTTAAAAAAGAAGTGACGTATTTGCATAAATAAGCAGCAATTAGTTATTAAAATATTAAGTGCGGAAAAATAATAAATTATCTCTCAGAATACCCTTTATTTTTTCGTCAGATACAACAATAAATATGATTAATTTTCGTAAAATCAGGACCATTTTTAAATTATTCCAAAGTGCATATCTCGCGTTTTGATTATAATTTGATGCTTTTTTGGTAAAATAAATGTGAACGTCATTCATAATATTAAGATTAGAACATGACGTATCAGCAAGCAAACTTTATCTTCTGATTGAATAAAATGTCTTTCTTCCACAAGCTCTATGATAATTATTGTTTATGATAAACATGTATGGCTAGTATTGTTTCGAGTAAATCATACTAAAAAAATTGTAAAATTAGGTTGGTATTAGATAACATTGTTTCTCACGTACATCAATAATATTAGCTTATTGCATTATAAGACGGCAAACGATCATTTTGGATGTTAAAAGTTGTTAATCTGTACTTACATAATAAAGAGGTAAAGTTTGTTTATTTGTAGGGTGGCATGAACTCCGGAACTACCAAACCGATTTCAAAAGTAATGGTACCAAATTGATGGTACTCGACCCGAATCAAACATAGGCTATAAATTATGTCGATGCTACCCAGCCAAAGGCTGTTCAGGAGCAAAACATTTTCTAAAAATACGATTTTTGTGTTATTGAAGCGTATAGAAAAATGAAATTTAGCAGGTTCATTACTTATAAGATAAAAGCGGTCTCTAAGAGCATTTCTTAAAAAATTCGAATTTTAAAAGAGGTAAAAATGTGCTAAAAACCTTCTAAAGAGCTTTTAAATTGCGATTTCTAAACAATCTCATGAACTAACGAGCAATTAAAAAAATATATAATTAACAGTACAGATTTTGATGCAACAACAAATAATAATAATAATACGCACGTTTTTAAAAAAGCGGTGTTAAAATCTAAAATTTCGATCTCATACAACAGAATTTCAATAAAATTCAGCTGTATTATTTGAAATCGGAATGGATTCGCAAAAATATTTACAAGTTTTCTCAAAATTTGAATTATAAAACAAATATTTATTATAAAATTCCACGCGATGCAAATAGGAAATTTTAATTTAACATCACCTTTATTCTGTTTCCTACATAAATAATTGATCTGGAATGGAACAATATTCAAATTTTATTCTGTCAAAAATAATTAATGTTTTAGTGCGGAGTAATGATAAATTATCTCTCAGAGTACTTTTTACGTTTTTCGTTAGATACAACGATAAATATCATTAATTTCCGTAAAATCAGGACTATTTTTTAAATTATTCCAAAGTACATATCCCGCGTTTTAATTATAATTTGATACTTTTTTGGTAAATAAATATGAACATCATTCATAATATTAAGATTAGAACATGACGTATAAGCAAGCAAACTTTGTCTTCTGTTTAAATAAAATGTCGTTCTTTCACTAGCTATAAAGTAATTATTCTTTATAATAAAAGTGAATGACTAGTATTGTTTAGAGTAAATAATACATAAAATATCAAAAATTAAATTGGTATTGGATAAATTTGTTGCTCCCGCTTATCAATAATATTAAGTAATTGCATTAGAAGACGGTAAAAGAAATTACCGGATTGGATGTTTAAAGGTACTAATAGAAAATATATGTGGGATTTTCATAATATATTAGATTAGTTATGAAAAAAATGTTAGTCAGTACATTACAAAATCGATTAACTGAGCTTCGATTAACCAAAGTTCCTGTAAACCAAGCCGATAACGAAGTCTGATTTTTTAAATTTTTTTGTCAATGAGCCTTGTAAAATACCACATTTTTTAGTTCACTGTCCGTGCTACAAGCTCTTTTAAAAATTTGCTGGAGCCGGGCTTTGTCTGTGGCCTGTACTCGGCCTGGTGGAATTAGGGCAATTCTTTCAACGGGCTGGATGGATAAAAAATTAAACGAACTTACCGAGTCGACAAAAATTTAAACGAATGTGATAAAATACAAACTATTCTCAATTAATATGATTTTCGCTCGAATAAGTATAAACATGCGTCACAAGCTGATGTTAGTTTGACAACATCGTAGAAATCGATATAGAACAGTTACATAATGCCTGAGATTGACTTGATTTGAGAATGACTTGATTTCTTTCAGCAGTCTCGTGCCGGGCCGAGATCAGGCTTGCATTTTTTTTTTTCTACATTGTCATGTCGGACCGAAACTGGACTTAAACGTTTTCAAGATATGTAGGGCTGGAAATATACTTCGTAAGATATTAATAGCGTAATGGAATCTTTGAAACGGAAATGCTTTTTCTTTGTTGATCTATGAAACATAACTTTTATATGTTTATTTTTATCATTTGAAAAAGTTTTTTTTTTTTTATTCTAAGGAATGTTAAATTCGCGAGCACGAAAAACCTTTATACACAGTGTCTATGAACCGAGACTTCCAATATCCAAGATATTAGCGGTCTCAGTTAGCTTGGAATAGATTGCACTGCACTTATGAAAAAGAATGCTGCGAAATTAAATCTTAAGACGAAATGATTAATTCACTTTGATTCAAACATAAAATCTAAAATATGAATTTTAAAAAGTTCACTGTTTTACTTATAATGCGAATAAAATAATAATAAGAGATTTTAGAAGTTAAAAATCTACTCAATAAAACCTTATGTGGAAAACTACAATCATTAATATTCAACATTTGAACGCACAATAATTAAAACACATAACAGACGTATCCGTTTCGCAATTGCTAGGACTCGCTTCCTCAATGTTCAAGCGGTAAAATATTTAAAATTAAAAACCCCCCCAACCGTCATCAAGTCAGAAACCCAAATTATTGCACACACCGAACCAAAATACCACCAAGCTTCTGTAACCAATAACCAATCAACCGAATCTTGATGGTATTTTAGTTCTGTATTTGCAATCATTTGGACTTGCTGAAAGTTGGGGGGGGGGGGGGGGCGGTTGATTTTAAATATTTTACGGCTTAAACACTGAGGAAGCGAGTCCTAGTTCTCGCGAAACGTATACGTCTGTTATGTGTTTTAATTATTGTGTGTTCAAACGTTGGATTTTAATGATTGTTAAAAATATACATTCTATTTTAAAAATTCTTAGTACTGCAGGATTATACTACCCAAGCCCATCACCAGAGAATGTTTTAATCACTAATTACTGTTTAATTATACATATACGTCACTTCGTTTTGAAATGAGGGTACCAATAATTATTAGAGTTGAAAGTAAAAGTATTTAATTTCAGCCCAAGGGAATGTTACTTCTACTTTCAGTTCTAAAATTAATTTGCTTCTTCATTTAAAGACAAAGTGACATATTTGTATAAATAAACAGCAATTAATTATAAAAATACTCTCTGGTACAGGGGTTGGGAAATACAGCCAGACTTTTAAAATAAATAGCATATTTTAAGCTTGTAACATCACTTTTGTAACTTTAATCGACTTTTAAGCAAAAAATTGAGCTTTTTAAAGTTCATAATTTTTATTTTATGTTAATAATGCTGCTATTTAATCAATATGGAGTAGTCACATGCAGTTACCATAGTCTTTATGATTGCCCTTTTGCCTTTCCCAAAAAACATATTGTTTCTTTTATCTTCTAATATATATATATTTATATACATATATATGTTGTGATGCCCTTTAGTGATGCATATAAATTTCTATACGTCGGAAGTAACGTAGTATAATTTAAATGGACTGGAAATGGGTTTTTTTTTCTACAATTCATAATTTATTCATACCCTTTCGCTCTATAAATGCTACACATTCCATTTTCAATAGTATATATACTATAGTTAATTTCAATAATGTATATCAATTTCATGTGAAAGCTGGTATATTTAAATGTGTTAGAGTTAGAACCGTCTAAAAATGTGAAGGGTCCCAGAGCAAACATCTCCCTGGGGAGCTCTTTTCTATTTATCTATCTATCTATCTATATATATATAAATATACACACACACACACACACACACACACATATATATATATATATATATATATATATATAACAATTTGATAAATATATAACCATTAGATAATACTACAAATCAACTTCAAAATATGGAATAACTCGTTAAATAACAAACTATGTCTAACATAGTAGTTGGCAAAAATTGGAACAATATTGGAAATGTGGTATTTAGCTCGTTCTCAAGGGCAATGCTAAATAGACACATAAATTGCGATTAATTTCTGATTAGAAATCAGGATAAAACTAAAAATGATTTCTAAATTGCCCAATTAATCGCAATGAAAAACATAGCTCAAAGAAAAATATTAGAAAAATAATAAGACAATAATTGAATTATCAAAAAGATAAACTTACACGATCAATCGCCACCATGTTAGATAATTTCAAATTTACAATCTCACGTTACCAGCAGTTATAGTTGACAGTTAAGAAAGAAAGTTATATAAAGAACCAAAAAGATATAATTAATAATATATAATTAAAATAACTATTATTAAAAATAATTAATTTACAAATCATTAGTAAACAAAAATGTTATAAACTTAATGAAAATAGTTAAATTATTGTATACTAATAACAAGTTTTAATTAATATCGATGTTTAATTAAAAAATCGTCTGCTTTTTATCCCAGTGCTTTTCCCTCTGCGTAGGGATAATATGTGTTTTTCCCTCTACGCAGGGATATTATTGTTCTATTATGTTTACTTTATAGTTGAGTCTGTGAATCTTGACGATATGTGCATTGTGTTCCCTCAGCGGATTTTATTTGTGAAATGTGTTATTAAATTGTGTGAAAAGTGATTATACAGTCTACTGCTTTCTTCAAATATATCGACGCAACATTTTGGTCGGCATCGCAGCCGGAGTATTGCGAAATTTAAGTAAAAAGTTAATAGAATAGTGCGTGAGTGAAATTCATTCGAAAGTAAAATGAGCTAATTGGAATAGTGCCAAATAGAATAACGCAAGAAAAAAAATGGATAAGAAAATATTGACTGATAAAAAAGTTTTAAAATCTTCAATTACAAGAGTGAAAAATAAATTCTTCAAAACTGTATTTTTATTTTTATTTTTATTTCTCTTATACTCTTTTCTATGTTATTTATTTATTTATTTATTTGTATGGTGCCCTTATAGGGCCTTTGTTTTTTGGGACCCGGCTTCTCTCCCCCCCCCCCTTGTTTCTGACGTTATGTTTGTCAGACTTTGGCTATGACTTGAATTGTTCCATGTATCATTTCTCTACTAGAGGTAAGGAGTTGATCTCTCCAGGCACTCTGACAATTATCTCGTCCAAGTCCAAGTCAAGATTTGAGTGTGTGTGACTTAGAGCAAATTCAGTTATTTAAAAAAGAAATTGAAAAATTAGATGAAGAGTTAAAAAATTTATTTAAATCAATTTTTTATGCATGTGAAGAAAAAGACATTGATTTATTTATAGAAGAGAAGGATGAACAACAAGACATCTTAGATGAATTAACTGTAAAAATTGAACGTGAAATTAATGCTAGAAAAATAAATACGGACAATCCAAAAAAGGAGGTGAGTGAAATGAAATTACCTAAACTTTCTTTACCATCTTTCAGTGGAAATATTCATGAATGGTTAAGCTTCAAAGATTTGTTTACAGCAAGTATACACGAAAATGCTAATTTATCGCCTGCTCAGAAACTGCAATATTTAAAATTATCGTGTCATGGAGACGCGTTAAAAATTATAAAATCAATACCTATTGAAGATTCGAAATACAATGTAGCATGGCAATTATTAACGGAACGGTTTTCAAATAAAAGAGAATTAATATATTCTCACATTAGAAGATTATTAAATTTTCCATTCGTGCAAGGCGATTCACCGGCAGCAATACTTAATTTAGTGGATATGACGAATGAATGTGTTCGATCTTTCGAAATCTTGGATCAGAAGGTAAGTGGCTTTTCAGAAACTTTGTTGATTTATTTACTTTTGCAAAAACTTGACTCTAATATTAAACTGTGGTGGGAACGGCAGTTAAAAAATGACGAACTTCCAACGTTAGATCAATTAATAAATTTTCTGAAAGATTATGCTCGTTCACTACAATCTGCTAAAGGAAATAGTGTTTATAAGAAAAACAGTTATCCTAAATTAACTGCGATGAATGCTTCTGTTAATAGTGAATGTAAATATTGTTCTTCACCTAGTCATAAAATACCTAAATGTAGTGAGTTTCTAAAATTATCTGTTCTTGAAAGAGTGCAATTTGTAAAAATAAAAATCTTTGTTTTGCATGTTTATCTGCTGATCATAAATTAACTAATTGTCAGTCAAAAAGATTTGTTCAAAATGTAATTTGAAGAGTCATAATAGCTTATTACACTATGAAAGACGAGAAACTAACTATCCAGATATAAAAAACCAAGTAACGCCTCAGTCCTCATATCATACTAGTGAGACTGCTCTTGAAACATCTAATAATACAAATTTGTCCATAAATTCATGTCTTGGGGAAATAAATTCAAAATCATTTGGCATACTTGCAACTGCGCTAATTAATGTGAAAGATAATTATGGAGGCAATAAATTATTGAGGTGTATAATAGGTGTTGGAAGCACTAACAATTTTATAAGTGAGCGTTCAATACAATTATTAGGTATAAAAAGAAATTCTGCTAATTTACAGATTAAATGCTTGGGAATGGGATACTCCGAAGAGACACGTGGTGTTGTAAGATTGGAATTTTCTCCACATTTTGATAAACAAAACACACGATTAGGTACTTTTTATATTTTGAAAAAGATAAAGAGTAATCAACCAGTTGTATCATATGATATTAATGCATTCAGTCATTTAAAGAACATAACACTAGCTGACCCAAAGTGGAATGAACCGGGACCAATAGACTTATTATTTGGCGTGTCATTATCATTATCTATCATTAGAGGAGAAAAAATATTTGGAAAACCAGGACTTCCTTTTGCAGTAAATTCAGATTATGGGTGGTTAATAACAGGAGATAGTGATACATTTTCAGAAAATAAACCAAATATTATAGTTAATTTTGCAAATGTTGAAACAGATTATGTAAAAAGATTCTGGGAGTTAGAAAACATCCCCTCAAAAGAAATATACACAAATGAAGAAAAATATTGTGAGGAAATTTTTTATACAACTCATTCACGCGATACTAATGGAAGATATATTGTGCATTTGCCATTTAAAAAGCAATGTAAAGAATTAGGGGAATCAAAATCGTTAGCTATGAAAATATTTCTAAATTTAGAAAAACGATTTAATAGAGATCCCGATTTGTATGAAAATTATTGTATATTTATGAATGAATATCTTGAAATGGGACACATGGAGAAAATACCAAAGAGTGAAATTCAAAAACCCGTTAATGAAATATATTATCTGCCACATCATCCAGTAATCAAGGAATCTAGTACAACAACCCGTCTTAGAGTTGTGTTTGACGGTAGCGCAAAAACTACAAATAATGTTTCTCTTAATGAAATTTTAATTGTAGGTCCTAGAGTTCAACAAGAGTTATTTTTTATTTTGTTAAGATTCCGCATACACGCTATAGCTATTAATGCTGACATTGCAAAAATGTTTCGTCAAATTAAAATATTTACTGAAGATCAAAATTTTCAAAGAATTCTCTGGAAGGATAAATTTTCCGACGATATAAGTGATTATCGTCTTACTACAGTTACATACGGACTAACGTCTAGCCCATATTTAGCTACTAAAGTTCTACAGAAATTGGCGTTGGATGAAAAATTAAATTTTCCATTAGCGTCAAATGTTGTATTACGTGATTTTTACGTAGACGACTTACTTACAGGTGCATCATCTCCCGAAGAAGCTATAAAATTAATATCAGAGTTACAAGAATTAATGAAAAGAGGCGGATTTCAGTTACGGAAGTGGGCCTCGAATGACATTAGTGTACTAAAAAACATTCCAGAAAATTTAATTCAGTCTAAATCAGAATTATCAATTGAAAACGATAACTCAATAAAGGTGTTAGGATTAAAATGGGACTCAAATCTCGATGTCTTTAAAATTAGTGTCACCATAGAACCAACATTAAAAGAAGTCACAAAGAGATCCATATTGTCAGATATAGCAAAATTTTTTGATCCACTTGGTTGGATCTACCCCTTTATAATTTCTGCAAAAATTCTACTTCAGGAATTATGGAGAAGTAATCTGGCATGGGACGATCCTGTTCCACTTCTGATTAAAAATAGGTGGATAAAAATTCGGGACGAGCTCGGATGTTTAACATCAATTACTGTGCCTCGTTTAGCAATTATTCCTTCAGCTAACACATTTGAAATTCATTCATTTAGTGACGCTTCCTTAGTGGCATATGGTGCAGTTGTTTACTTAAGATCCTTATCAAATGATTCGGCTGTATCAGTTAGAATATTAGCAGCAAAAACAAGAGTTGCACCTTTAAAAACAATAACTTTACCTAAATTAGAATTGAGTGCCGCCCTGCTGTCAGCCCGTTTGGTAAAAACTGTTCTAGATTCATTGTGCTTGGACATCTCTAAAATTAATTGTTGGACGGATTCAACAATAGTTCTTTCTTGTCTATCAACCGAATCAAGAAGATGGCAAACTTTTGTTGCGAATCGTGTTTCTGAAATACAGCAACTTGTTCCGTCTGAGTGCTGGCATCATATAAAGGGAAAGGAGAATCCAGCAGATTGTGCATCAAGAGGTCTATCACCCTCGGAATTATCATTGCATGATCTGTGGTGGAATGGCCCCAGTTGACTCAGTGATCCATCGTTCACTTCTCCAAAATCACAATTAGGGAGTGTTTTCTGTGACGAAGCTTTATTAGAACAAAGGAAAAATTATTTTTGTGCTACAGCCCAATTAAGTGTGGAAATGCCTATTCTCTCAAATATATCATCATTTACTAAGCTAAAACGTGTTATTGCTTGGTGTTTGAAATTTCTTACGAATTCTCGTTTACCTGTTTCAAAAAGACATTACGGCTTTCTTACACATACAGAAATTCAGAGTGCCTTAAAGGTGATAATTAAACAAGTGCAAGAGTCATCATTTCCTGATGACATTAAATGTATGACTTCTGGTAAGTGTTTACCTCGCAATAGCAAACTGATTAATCTTTCTCCATTCCTTGATAAAGAAGGAATGCTCAGAGTTGGAGGACGTCTTCGTCATTCAAATCTCACACAAGAACAAATCCATCCAATATTGTTACCAAAAAATCATCCAGTGACAGTGTTGATTATCAGATATTTTCACTTATCTCATTTTCATGCTGCCCCTCAGCTATTATTGTGTGTTATCAGACAGAAATTTTGGATTTTAAGTGGACGAAGTGCTGTAAGAAAGTTCGTAAGGAATTGTGTAATTTGTGCTCGTGCTTCTGCTTCTACAGCTAAACAAACTATTAAAAAAACTGAAAATAATTAAAGTTAATTTAAAATTAGTTTATATTTTTAGGACCAATAAAAATTAATAATATTCAGAAAACCTATGGATTATATTTAAATTTATAAACTTTTGCGTATGCAATAAAAGGCAAACATTTATTTCCATGTTGAAAATAACTGTAGTTTTTTTTTATATTATCAGAACATAATAACACATTAACACTTAAGTGCAACTGACACTAAACTCTCTGTGTAAACTACGTCAGTCACCGGTGACTGACAATGTAAAATGTGTTATAAAACTAAAAAATATATAATTTTTAATTGTTTATTAATAAAGTATAACCCTGTATTAAATAAAAGCTAAGTAAATTTAAATAAATTTTCAGTAATTACTTAAAACAATTATATATATACTAGCAGGCTATGCCCGCTGCGCTGGTCCATTTTTCCAAACGAATCTTGACTCAAACAAAATGGTGATTTGAAATTTCTTTTTTAAAGCAGTGTATACCATCACCTGGAATGTCCTTCCGCAATGCTGAAAACGATGCCAGTGCCAATGACATTGCGATATTGCACTATTGTATGCCTTGGACAAAATTTGGGTAATTAAGTACTATCTCTCTTGTTTTATCATTTATAGTAGAGTATGATAAGAAAATGTGACCGTTATGACAGCAGGAATCAAAATGTTCTCTACTCATCACATTATTTTGTTAGAAAGAATTGCAATGATTATCAAACTCTATTAATTTTCGTATCGCACATTATCATATGTTAGTTCTTTAACTCCCGAATCTGCACTTGCACTATGTGTAGATCTGGTAGCCTAAATACAATCTCCATTACATGTTGCGTTACATTTTTTAATAACCGTCCTCTCCTGGCAGGTCTACTACAGTTTTCTATCTACCTTGGTCTGTTCCAGCAAAGTATATAGCAAAATATGTAAAAAATAGTGTTTAACTTATATATTTATTAGAACAATGAAGCATAAAAGGTGTGTTTTGAAGCTGAATTATTTGAGTAAAATTAAAATTACATCAGTTTCACTGCCTCTTCATTTTTTTAAACCAGTTGCAAACATGTAGCTTTTAAATAGGGGATAATCTTTATGCTAAATTTTGTAGAAAAATAAAACTTCAGCTTGTAATAAATTCCATTATGATTTTTCACGTCAAACATTAGTGCGTGGAAATTTTTCCCAGAGAGAAAATTCGCCTTGAAAATAACGTATCAAATGAAAATCAAATTTTGAATTGCTTAAAAGGCGCAAATGCCAACCTAGTGAAAAAGATTCCATGCCGGGAATCGAACCCATCTCTCTGGGAAAAATTTCCACGCATTAATATATTCAATCGATGCTGGATAGAATTTGAGTTTCGTGATTGCCCCAGATTGGTGGCTCGCGGATTATATTCCATCTTGTGCTACGTTTGTAGCCTTGCCAACATGTAATAGTGATAAGTTCCTTGCTGGGTGTCGTTCCATGTGGTTTAGTCGGTAGAACGTCAGTGCGCTATACTGATGGCCCGGGTTCGATTCCCGGCATGGAATCTTTATCACTAGGTTGGCATTTGCGCCTTTTAAGCAATTCAAAATTTGATTTTCATTTGATACGTCAAACATTAGTATTGCTTATAACGATAGACTTATTTCGTGTCTGTTGTCAAATGAAAGTGAAATTTACAATCATCTATTATTGGCATTTAATCTTATACCTTGGCGATAGTTTTTCTGGGGCGGGGGTTCGACGGGGTAATAAAGTAGTATTTAATAGTTAATTTTTGATAAAATTCTGTTGATAGGGCTTAAATGTTAATTAAAACTGCAACATAAACGTTAAAAACAAAATTTTCTGCTGTCGGTATTTCATGTATATTTTTTTCTTAGTCAATTTTAAAGTATTTTTTTTAACCTGAATGATTGATAAATTAATTGCAAATATTTTTTTTTTTTAATTCTATATCATTGTTATTCCGAAGATTTTTCCTGCACATTGCAAATATTGCTTTTTTAGTGATAGTAAAATAACTGCAGATGAAAAATACATAATAAGGCTAAAACCCAGAATTAACGACAGCTTGGCGAATGCCACTACGGAGACTTGAAAAGTACGCGAGTTCTGTCAACTTAAATATCCAGATAGAATTTTAACAAATAATAGGTACTACTTTATTATTCCATAAATCAATTTCGCCAAATTATACAGATTGCAAAACGATTCACCATATTATACAAACGGATGTAACTTTTATTTTAAATAACAAAAGAGTCAATAAATTACTAAAATATTTATAGAAATACAAATAAAACGTCGAATCAAAAAATAGTTGATAACGTAACAAACGCATGTAACATGTTTAATGTCAAATGAATGTGACATTTACGATAATCCATTATTGACATTTAATCTTATATTTTGGTGGCAGTTTTTTTGGTCAATGGGATAATTAAGTAGTACCAGATAATATAAAAATATATAAATAATAATATAGCCAATAATATTTTAGACAGGTGTCATGTATGTATCACGTTGGCGCGATTGCAACAAAATTGTGATTTTATGGATTGCGTGGTAATCTGGTTATTGTTGTTTATTTTCTAATACACTGTTTCTTTACTTTTCTTTATTGTTTTGTTCTATAGTTATTAATTAAACTTCACTTATTTATTATTGTTTCCTTTTAAAAATAATAGAAAATAATTGAAAATAATATAATATGTAACTGGTATTTGAAAACTTTGTGTTTGCCAAACTGATGTCAGATTTAAAAAAAAAAAAGCGCCAAGGTGATGCGTATATAAAAATGGAAAAAATGATTATAATAATGTAAACAAAAAAAAAAGTAAACAAATAATTAAAAAATTGCCTTTAAAAAAAAAAAAAAAAAAAAAAAAAAAAAAAAAAAAAAAAAAAAAAACATTAAGCAGTTGTTAATTCTGTAGTTGCATCAATAGTAAAATTTCTTTTCTTCGTTTGTTTCATAATGAAAAACCATAAATTTAATAATCTCAAATAAAATAATCTGACAAATTTTCTATAACCTCGTTGATGATCTAGAAGTCTCCTTAATACATAAACAAAACGGCAAAGATGTCATATGCGCCGAGTTTGGCTGATAATTTTTATGCTAATTTGGCGGAAACATTGTTTTCGAATACCAGTTACATGTGTATATTTAAATTATTTTATATTATTTAAATAGTAATATAAATTAATGAAAAAAGTTTAATTAATAAGTATATAACAAAACAATTTATACAATTTATAAAGTAAATAAACATTTTATTTATAAATAAATATTAATAGTCGGGTTAATATGTCAGACAAAATAATGCCAATTTAAAGCCTATTACTTACCTCGGTGTTATATAATATCTGTGCCAGTAAAACTTTCAATAATATAGTAAATATGCTACTTGGCGGTGTTCAATTATCGAAGATTAGTCCAATATCATTTTAAATATTATCTAACGCAGGAAAAATATGAAGAAAATTGAAGAAGAAATGGCTAATTAAAACAGACTTGTAAAATATTCTGGCACATATGCCATATATGCACCACGTGCATTTTTTTCTTTTTTTACACAAATTTGGCGAAAACTTCGTTTTTAAATATCAATTACATATATATTTTTAATTGTTTTTTTATTATTTTAAAAAGGAAACAAAAATAAATAAATAATGTTTTGTTAAAAATTATAAAATAAAACAATTTACATCATTTAAAAAAATAAATAAGAGTAAATAGTCTATTAATAAATATACAATAGCCGTGCTACCATATGAACATAAAATCGACGTTTTGTTGCAATCGCGCCAATGTGGTGCATATATGACATCTGTGCAATTTTTTTCAGCAGGCAATTTTTATTTCAAAATGTTGAATTTATTGATAGTAATAACGCGAAATTGCATAAATTTCATTTAAATTGCATAGATTTCCTTGTTCAGTTTGTAAATTTTAAAACTAATTTTTCCTGGAAGAGAATTTGACAAAATGGCGCAAAAAAAGTATGTTTGTTGATTACAATTTTTTAAAATTACGGGGGAAAACTTTTGAAAAAGAATGACATTATTTTACAATATATATGTGTATGGCAGAATTTCACACTGAAGCTCAAATTTAAATATTTGATTACAATTTTTAAAATATTAACTTATGTTTATTGAACTTACAATTGAATACTAAACTATACTCCAAAAATTATCTCCTTTTGGAAAAAACAACTTTATTGTGACTTAATGTTAGGCATATGCATTTTTGGCTTAATTCTTTGCCGACAAAAGTAAAAAAAAAATCTCAAAGAAACAAATATATAACTCACAATTACTTTTATAATTAGATCTGCCTTTCTCTGGAGTAAGTTATATACTATCGAAATTTGATAAAAAAAAGAGAAAGGAAATAATAGAAAGGACACTAAATATCGTTCAAAATTCATTTAATAAAATTTTCAAGTTTTTTTTTTTTTTTATTCTAACGCAAGGATAAGTCGCCAAATGTTGCATCATATGTAATAGTTCACGTTATTTTTTAAGCGTTACAAATATTTCTTTTATTTTTAAGATAAATATTTTTTTTATAATATCATACCTCATTAAATGGTTTTATTATTATTATTATTATTATTATTATTATTATTATTATTATTATTATTATTATTATCAATAGTTATTTTATTATCAGTAATTATTTTCTGCCTTTATTTGCAAGATGTTTGTAATATCCTTTTTAATTTCTTTAGTAATGATAATTTTCGCCAAAAAATAAGTACTGGCAACCCTTTCGTCAAAAATAACCGAAAAATGCTAAATATAGTACGAAAAATCAGAGTTATCCCTGTATATTTGTATTATAAACCTCCGCAAAAATATTTCCTATCGAATGATATAATCTGCAAAAAGATCCATCGGGTAGTTTTTGAAAACACCCGTTTGGAAGTTTCAGAACTTCTGCTTTATAATATATATGATTTAGTTTTATATCATATTTTATACTGTCAGTCACCAGTGTCTGATGTGGCACTCAACGTGTTAACATGCATTATAATTGTGTTTACTAATTATTATGATTATAAACAAAATCTAAGAACACAATAGCACACGTACTGCAATTTTAATAAAATTACAATAACTATGAAATGTTGTAGATAAATAAAAGATATTGATGATAAGAAATATATTGTAAATATAACAACAAAAATTTGAGATTTTTTATTTTTGATCTTAAAAATTCGACAAAGTACAAAAAAAGTTCCATTTAACGAAGTCCCCTATTTAACTAAGTTTTCTATTTAACAAATTTTCTACTGAATTTTGACACCAATAACACGTAAATTAATCTCCGTGTTACGAAAAATAAATTCTATATAACGAAATATATTCCAGTTTTGTACGAGTAGAGTATTCAAACGAAGTAATTGCTGTTTCAATAGCTGTATAAATTTATTGAATAAAAATGAAATTATTTTTTTAATCATTTCCATTCTTCTTGATGCTAAACAAAATAATATTTTACTTAACGATCATACGTAGTATAGGGTAAGTCTTGCAATCGTTTTAAAAATCGAAAAAAAAAAATTGCCGGATTTACACATTTCGGACACTGGAGATTCCGAAAAACATATTTTTAGAAAAAAAAATTGCCGTCCGTCTGTGTGTCTGTCTGTCTCTCTGTCTGTAACCACTCTATCTCCCGAACAAATTGAGATAGAGACTTCAAATTTTGTATGTGCTTAGTATGTAAGAATGGAACGAAGTCTATTTAATATCAGTAACCTCGATTATCCGGAACTATTTTTTTCGGACTCTCGAAAAATTCGTTCTGATGAAAGGTATATAAAAATTTTCGAATTTTTCTATTTTAAGGAGTGGACATAAAAGGCAATAAAATAACACAAATTCAGCATATAAAACAAAGTCGGTCGGATTATTAGTTGTTCAGATATTTTTAATCCTGTTTTCCCCATTCTTTGATTTTTCATGACCCTGTATTTCACCCAAATTTCAATTAAAAGATATATTTTAATTGGAAATCAGACACTTAATTCGATGCAAGAAACTTAGTTAATATGATTATTATTTTTGGAGTTATAAGGATGTTTCTTTTATGCAATTCAGTGCTACTTAAATAGTTTGACGTTTTATACAATTTGTCGAAATTGGTTCATCAGCAATTCATTAATAGAGCATAATTATGTGTTAAAAATACTTAAATATACATTTATATTTTGTTTTAGAATTGCAATTGCAATTTATTTTATAAGTAGTTTACACATGTTTTGTTTCCATGATGGGTAAGTATTACGGTGGCCCCGAACGACTAGTTTCATACTTAAAAAAACACTTGCTATCGCCACTCTCGCATACAACATTCTGGCATTTGCAGTGGGGGTAGCCTTCTTTACAATAAGAAGAGGACTCCAGTTTCTCGAAAATACTGCATCTAAATTGCTTGGATACTTAAAAAAGGTGCTAACATTTTAATGAACAATATATTTTTTATAAGAAACCTGTACGAAGTAATGTTACAGACTTTTTTTTTAAGTTAAGGATACTGGGATAAAAAAAAGAGGTACACGTTTGTTTATCTTTCTATTAGGCATTAGGCTTTCTTTTTTAGGAGCTATTTTAATTATTTTTTTCTCATATGCATACATTGCATAAAAAGTTACTGCATGAATTAAAATACTTATTTTTTTTTCAAATATTTCTATTTTATACTTATAATACATGTTATGCATGTCTATTTTATTGTACTAATTTCATTATTTCATGCTGAGTTTTTTAAACGATTTTTCTTTATAAAGAAGTGTTTAAGTGTAACAATGATACCTTCGTTAAATGGAAGTTCCATTGTAGTTGTTTACGAAACTTCAAAATAATGTAAACATCTTATATTTGGCTCTAAACCTATTCTAACTTAATCTTGGAAATGACGAAATCCCACAATAGATACTTAGTCATTGCTTCGCATAGCGAAATAAATTATACAAATATAAGCACACTCATATGATACCTCTGTTGAAAGATTAACAATCCGCTTTCTCCATTCAACAGACGAAAAGGGATGTCGCATGACAGGTATGGCGCCGACATTATCCCCCAGGATAGTGATCCTTCCTTAATTGCTCCATTGATCCCATCTGTCTTTGAATTATTGCTCTCCAAAGACCGCAAATGAACTGCAATCGTGATCCCCGTTCAAAGTTTTCGAAATTAAGTTTCAGCAAAGGACAAAAGAAGCAAGTAGATTTGAAGGCTCAAAGGTTTAATTTAAATCCGGTTAGTAGTTTTGTAAAATTGATAGACGTCTTAAAATATGTGTAAAATATTTGGCGATTAGTTTAATAAAAATTTGAGTTCTATAAAAGTTATTTTCATGCATTTAATTAAAAACTGCAGATTATAGTTTTCAAATGAAAGGAACAAAATTAATTTTGATGAAGCTAAAATTACAAATTACAAAAATCCATATCTCAATAAAATTTTAGAATCCATTTAAATCACTAAGCTCGGGCCGCGAGCTTGTAACGATCATTTATCATACTCCATTCATAAAATCTGGCTCAATATGCTATAATTAATGATGCAGGTTTACGCACTCTCAACTTAACTATGCTCGTGGACGTATATAATCACATTTTGTAACTTTAAATTGCATTTAACTTCTTTATATTGTATCCTAACGACGTTCACAGAAGCGAATGAAACGTTTATGAATTTTTAAGTGTATTTTAAATATATTCTTTTTATAAGTGTACCATTTAGTAATCTGTATTTATTTCTGTACATATTTTTAGCATAATTTATGGTGCAATTATCTTGTTCATAATTACTGCATAAGAATTTTGTAGCGATTACAAAAATGCACAAAAGTTATTTCTAATTCTATACCCTCTGCGTTGACCCACGTTGACATTACCTATACGAGGGGTTTTTTAATATGTTTATGCCCTTACATAGAAATAATTGAGTAAATTATATGAGATTGCTACATTTTATTATGTACTTGCACAGTACTTGTCACAGTAATAATTTCTGCAAACAGTATTTCAAAGACTAGGGTAAGGCTGTATTTCCAAAGTAATTAGTGTAGTTAGTAGTAGTTCAGAAAGTATACCCTAGAGTGTATATAGTACAGCTTTCGTGTGAATCAGAGGGTATAAAGTGTTCCTTTAAAAAATCCAGAAGTTATACGGTGTATACCCTCGTATACCCTCCCCTACATCTCTGTATATAGCTAGTCACATGGTATTTTAACTATTAGACATTTATTTTATAATTATTCATAGCTTTCATGATCGGTGTACATTCTAACTCCAACTGTATACCACGAGCTTACTTGAGATTTTATCTTTTTTAAGCTTAATCCTTACAAATTTCTCTAATAAAGTACGTATGCTTTTTTTTTTCATTATTAATAACTCGCTTTTCTTTGTCAATCTAGATAATGAAATTTGTGATTAAAAACCTGCATTTTATTTTAAATTGATGAAATTTCATTAAAAATTCATATTTTTAAAAACTTCTACATAGAGTCTATAATAAATGATCCTATTTTAATGTTGTCTACAGACGAAATTATTGATAAGTATGTTGTGAAATTTTGAGGAGGACATAATAAAGATATAAGAATTTGTTTAAGGTAAAAAAGAAATTATTCCAAAATTTCACCGACAAAGATCATTTTTCAACTTCCATTATACATTCGTGTATAATTCGACTTCTTAATTTTCAAGCAAAATTTTGAAAAAAAATATCCGCGTAGAAATCGAACCACTGTAATGAAAAATCGTTTATGATCAAAGATTTAAAAAAAAAAAAAAAAAAAAAAAAAAAAAATCCTTAAATTAGTAAACATGTTTTTACTATTTTTCCAATCAGATTTTTTTTTTTAAGTCAACATTCTAAAATTGCATCATTATGTAAAATCGAAATAGCTTAAGCTATTTTGAAACCTACTCACATCAATTTAATGCTACTTAAATGTTCATAGAAAAATTCTTTAAGAAAAATATTCTTTCAAAAATCTATTCAAGCCTTATTTACCAGTTTAAACATTTTTTTAGACTGCTAAAATGTAGTTCTTCTTTGCATTGTAGAACTTTTAGAAGAGATAACTAGAAGTATTTTTAGGTTGAACTCTTTTTAAAAAAGATATTATAATATTAAAAGCAATGCTCCTCTATTGAAAGTAATTGTATCCCATGAGAAAATGGTGCAGAACAATTACAAGGACATTGTTGATGAGCTTTTGACGCATATGCAGATTAATTGAAAGGCGTCCCGACCCCCATTTCAAACTCTCAAGCTTTGTTTAAAATTCTTCGATTTATATACGAAAAGCTTTAAATTTAGTATACAGAATTATTCTGGTAAGACGCTTCCCTGGTTAGATTTGGAGCTTCTTTATATAAAGTGGGAAAATATTGTACTAAACCCCCTTAACTTCTTTATTGTGAGGCATTACTCTTTGAAATAAGAATATGATATAAAATTATGTTGAACACTCTGTGAGATCAATGGCATCAGTTCAACTAGTCACTATCCTTTTTTTTCTATTATATCATCTAATGAAAAATGAAGTTTTCGACTTTGATAAATGCATGATAAATTAGTATAAATGGATTTTCTTAAAACATTTGCCTTTCTTAAAAAAAATTCCCCAAAAACCTTAAATCTTGACAGTGCTTTTACCTCTTTCTATTTTATCTAGCCCTATCACGTTTCACAAATACCGTGAAAATATCATGAAAGAGTCTTTAACTTTTGACTCAAGCTACTAAAAAATAAAGTCACGAGAATTCTGAATATTTCTGTTGAATCAGCAACCTAGAATTTTTATTTACAAATTTTATGCCTTAAGTGTAAAAGTTTATGAATAATAAAACATCTATGCAAAATTTCTGGTGTACGACAAAATATTTAAAACATTTTTAGGTATACGGAGTGTCTTTATTTTAAATAGCTTCAAGAATGTGAAAAAAAAAGCTCTGCAGTTACATTAAGTTTACAAGTTTACTGTGTTTTTTAATTTTTTTTTATTTGTTTGTAATTTTTACCACATTTTTTAAAGAAATTTTTTTTATAATCTTTGCACGATAAATTAGATTAATGGAAAACAAGTTGTATAATTTTTTTGTTTGTTTGTTTAATAAGTTAAAAATATACCGTTAAACGATCTTTTTTTTTTTTTTTTTTTTTTTTTTTAATCTGATGTTATTCGTTTACAGTTTTCGACTTTAAAATATCCATAATAAATAAATGTAAATGGATTTTTTAAATACTTTTTTTTCGTTAAGGGAGACTGAGACACAAAATCTTCAAAAATTTTCTAAAATATATATATATATATATATATATATATATCCCATCAATTTTTTTTTCTTTTATGCTTAAAATGACATTTAAATCCCGCTTCTATCTTAATTGGAAGAGAAAACATTATTATTTTTTCCTTTTGGTTTGTTTTCAAAACCTATAGCTTTCAAGCAAAGATTGACATGTAAAGACTTTTTTGTGAAAATGTTTTTTTCTTCATTATGGATTTTTAACAGTTTCTCGGACTTAAATTATTATAACTCAAGAACTGTTAAAGATAAATGATTCAAACTTGGAACATGTCTTTTTTTATTATTTTACTTTAATTTTGATTCAGAAAATTTGAAAAACATATTTACTTTTGAAAAAAAAATATTTTTTAAATAAAAGTTGAATTTTTTTTCAAATTATTATTTTAAATATTTACTTTTTATGAATATTTTTAAAATTGTTGAATCAAAAATAAAATTAATATATTTCTGTTTATGTAAATGTGAAAAAAATTGAAATTTTATAAATAATATTTTGAGTCAAAGCGATTTTAAATTCCTTATTTTTTTAAATAAATTTTTAATTAATTTAGAAAAAAAGTTATGAGAAGTTTTATCATGGGATTTTGTTTACAAATGATAGAGATAACAATTACAAAATATTTAACATTTAACAAAATGTATAAAAAATATTTTAAAATGTGTCCCAAACCTTCTTAAAAAATAACCTTCAAATTGTTATTGTCCTTAATATTATTAGTTATTACTTTTCAATGATACCGTAAAAAAATAATGAAAAAAACTTTAATCTATTACTTCAGGAAAATAAAAGGGAGAGTCGCGTGAGTCTTTAATATTTCGACTAGAACAGCAAACTAAAATTTTCATTTGCTGCTTTCATGACTTCATAAAATATAAAGTAAGTGCAAAAAGTTTATGAATCATAAAACTCTTTGCCAAAATCTCCTGAGTAGACAAAATATTTAAATCTTTTTTTAGGAATATAGATATTCTTTATTTTATATGTGCTGGGAAAATATAAAGGAAAGTTTATCGTGGAATGTGACACGATATGACGTAATTCTTCCGAATGGTTACAGCATAGCTGCTATTATGCTTATTCTTTGAATACTAGTAATTCTGTAAAGAAATGATAGTTTTATTTTATTTTATTTTATTTTATTTACTTATTTATTTATTTGTCAGAAACTCTACGCCAAAATAAGACAAAACTGCTATTCTGAAAAAACGACATCAATTGTATATTTACATTTTAAAACGAAAATCCAATAGTGTTGTTACTAGATTAAAGTTAATTTTTTTAGACCGCATTTTTTTCGGTATTTTTTTATATAATTTTTAGATGGTTGGTTAAATTAATTTAAAAATAAGTATATTAAAAGTTAAATGTTGTCAATAAAAATTATTTTAAAATGTGTTTCAAACCTCCAAAAAAAAAAAAAAATCGGCCGTCAAATTGACATTGTCTTTAATATTCAAACTTATTTCTTTATATGTGCTTGGAAAATATAAAAGAATTCAGTTACATGAAGTTTATTGTGGATTTTTTTAACACGATGTAGTTTTTTCTATTGGTTAAAGCATAGCTGCTATTATGCTTATTCTTTGAGTAATAGTAACTCTGTAAAGAAATTTCTGTTTTATTTTATTTCTGTTTTATTTTATTTTATTGTTTATTTATTTATTTATTTCTCAGAAACTCTACATCAAAATAAGACAAAATTGCTGTTCTGAAAAAAAAAAAAATTACATGAATTGTAATATTTACATTTTAAAACGAAAAACCAATTCCATTGTTAACAGATTAAAGTTGATTTTGTTTTAAACTGCGTTTTTTTTTTTTCGGAATTTTTTTAAAATAATTTTTAGATGCTCGGTTAAATTAATTTAAAAATAAGGTATATAGATTATTCAATGTTGCCAATGAAAAATATTTAAAATGTCTCCCGAAACTCCTTAAAAAATTTGCCGTCAAATTGATATTGTCCTTAATATGCTAACTTACTACTTTTAAATGATACCGTAAACATATCAGGAAAAAAAAAAACTTTCATGTATGACTTCTGGAAAACAAGAAGTCTTGAATATTGAGACAAAAAAAGCAACTTAAAATTTTCATTTTCTGGTTTTTATGATTTCATAAAATATAAAGTAAGTGCAAAAGTTTATGAATAATAAAATTCTTTAATCATAATGTCCTGAGTAGACAAAATATTTAAATCTTTTTTTCAGGAATATAGGCTTTCTTTATTTTATATGTTCTAGGAAAATATAAAAGAATTCAGTTACACTAAGTTTATTGTGGATTTTCTTAACATATTATGACGTTGCTTTTCCGAATGGTTACAGCATAGCTGCTATAATGCTTATTCTTTGAATACTAGAAATTATTTAAAGAAATGTCAGTTTTATTTTATTTATTTTTATTTTATTATTTATTTATCAGAAACTCTACGACAAAAAAAGTCAAAACTGCTATTCTGAAAGAATGAAATGAATTGTAATATTTACACTTTAAAACGAAAAAACAATTCCGTTGTTACTAGATTAAAGTTGATTTTATTTTAGATCACATTTTTTTTTTTTTGAAAAAAAGTTATTTAATAAATTTTAAATGCTAGGTTAAATTAATATGAAAATAGGTGTATAGAAAAATAAATCTTGTCAATAAAAATTATTTTAAAATGTGTTTCAAACCTCTTTAAAAAAAATTGACCCTGAAATTGATAGTGTCCTTAATATTCTTAAATTATTACTTTCCAATCGTACTGTAAAAATATCACGGAAAAAACTTTAATGCATGACTTCAGGAAAATAAAAGGAAGAGTCGCGTGAGTCTTGAATATTGAGAAAAGAACAGCAACCTAAAATTTTCATTTGCTGCTTTTATGACTTCATAAAAGATAAGGTAAGTGCAAAAGTTTATGAATCATAAAACTCTTTACCAAAATCTCCTGAATAGACAAAATATTTAAATCTTTTTTAGGAATATAGACTTTTTTTTATTTTATATGTGCTGGAAAAATGTAAAAAGAATTCAGTTACACTTAGTTTATCGTAGATTTTCTAAACACATTAAGACGTAGCGTTTCTGAATACTTACAGCATAGCTGCCATTTCGTTTAATGTTTGAATACTAGTAATTATGTATAGAAAATTCTGCCTTTTTTTATGTCAGTAACTTCTTGACAAAATAAAGCAAAAACGGCGGTTCTGAAAAAATGGCAGAAATTGTATTATTTACATTAAAAAAATATATATCCGTTGTTAATAGAATAAAATTGTTAAAAATACATGTATCGAAAATTCAATGCTGTTAAATAATTTTAAAACACACAATAATGAAAACTTTGTTTTATTTTATGTTAATTTGTTCTTAATATGGGAAATAAGTTTAATTACACAGACATTTTTATTTACATATTATAGTTATAATAATAAAATTCATATTATTATTGTTATTATTTTCTTCGTGTCCAACTTGATTTCTGGGACCTTAGTTTTTCATCTTTTTACAGAATTATTTTTTTTCTTAATGGTTATTGTATACAAAGTATAGATATCATATATACATAAATATGCATATAAATGTAATATTTAAAAATATTTGTACACACAAAAGACGTTCCAAAAAAAAAAGAGTAAAATCACAAAAAATATTTTTTTCAGACAAAAATATACCATTCTTTTTCAAAATACTTTTTTTCGATAATGTACAACGGTCCCATCATTCAAGATGCTTTTCAAAACAAGTAGAGAAGCTCTTTTCTGAAAGCTGGTACAAAGAATCCTTCATTGCTGAAATAAATTCAGAATCTATTAATTTTTCTGCCAGTAAGTTTCTCGTTCGATCTCGGAAACCACCAGAAATGGTGAGAGAGCAGGACTGTAAGAGGCATGTGGCATGATTATAATATTCCATTTACTAAGATATTGTTGAACAGAAGTAATGACATGCAAATGAGAATTATCCTCATACAATATCCAATTTTCTATTATTTCATGATCATTTCTCGATAAGTGTTGTCGCAAACATTTCAAAATTCGAAATTGCTGAAACATTAATTCACCATTCACAGCAGTTTTTGGAGGCATATTATGCTGATGGATTACACCTTTATGATCAAAGAAAATATTCATCATGACTTTTCTGGGAGATTTGGTTTGTCAGATTTCGTTTTCGGTTGCGGAAAACTAGTGTATTTTTCTTATTCATTTGTTGTGGACTTAGTAAAAAGATTAAAATGATTTACCTAAGTTTCAGCATATTTTATAGCATACCTTAAGGAAAGGAATCGGTCTGAAGCGTCTGTTTCCACTCGCAACTTTGATGAATTCTTTTTTCATGTGTAAAAGGTGGTATGGGACCCATCTGGAACAAACATTTGAACATCCGAATTCTTGCATAGAATGCGAAATATCAACGTTTTCGAAATGTTAGTTGATGTCACTATCTTCTTTTATGTCACACGCCAATTTTCTTGTAAAATTGCATACAAAATGTTAACATTTCAATAATTCACAACTCTTTTTGTTTGGCCGTGTTTAGGTGCCTTGTTGTGGTAGCAATCGGTCTTTTCTGAAATCATTATGCCATTAAAAATTGTAAAATCGGTCATCCCTGTCATCACTCTCTTTATAAGCTTCTTTCATTAACTTAACTGTTTGTAAATATGTTATGCTCAATGATCGTAAAAAAATTATGGTAGAATGCATTCTGTATTTTTATCACTGAATCACTCACCCCCTTTTCTGCAGGTGAAATAAAAACAGTTCTTCAACAAGGACGAATAGAAAAGGAAGTAATACCACCTGCTTTGTTTAGAAACACACAGTTTAGAATTTGAAATATTCCATACAGTTTTATTTTTTGTTTCGTGGTGTTGCCACTTATGTAAAAAAATAACTGTACGTTTTTATGGCCCTTTGTATAGATCATATAATATTTACATAAATATATTATATTTATCAATTACAAATTTATTTATTTCAATATTTCTATTAATTTATTTGTTTCCTTTGTATCCAAGCCGATTTCACGGACCCAGATTTTTTCTTACTTTTGGGGAAATTTTTTAAGTAAAAAAATATTAATTAAAAAAATTAAAAATGTACTCAAACGATTCATATTTATATATTCAAGGATTCATTGCATTCATGATTTTCATTCTTTCATAAATATTATATTATGAATGACTGCCATTTTTCTTAGTGTTTAAATGGCTTCGATAATATCCATACAAATGTCTAAAATTTTTTAATGTATTCTACGCATATAAAGATTTAAAAAAAAGTTTATAAAAAATTAAATAAAAAACATTTTTTAATTATACTTGATAAAAAAATATTTATCAAGCAAAGCGTAAATTCTATTATATCTCCATGTCCAAGTCACTTTGATATTTTTTGTATTAAATGATCGAAAATATACTGTTCTCCTGAACTTTTATGCATGAAAAAAAGATTAAGACTTTATTAGAGTTTTTTATGTATATTCCGGTCTTTTGTAGCAATGAAGATAGATTATGGCATTAAGAGCGTTTTTCTTCTCAATATATATTTCAAAAAGTGTTAAAAAAATAGTAAATACCCTTTTTTGCAGCAAAATGAAGGAGAATTTCTTTTTTTTAAAAGATATATAACGGGTCTGTTTAGTGAATAAAAGTATATTAATGATAACGATGATGTATGAGCTGTTTTTTAGTAAAATATTAAGGGAAAAAAGGCTTTTTTCTATATAGCAGGTCTCAGAGTCATTTTTTTTCATTATTCAATGAGAATTTGAAATGTGCTTCTCTCAAATTCTTAAAAGAAATAGGTTAACTAGCATTGAAAATGAAATCTTGTGTATCTTTCGAAGTGAGTTTTTTTTCCCTTTTTTAAATAGGAAAATCTTGTTGTTCTAATGATCAATATTCTTCATGCATTGATATTTCATAATTATTTTGAAAATACTTCATTTTTGTAATATAAGTACAGTAAACCCTTAATTAACCGGAAAGCCTCGGCTCGGATAAGCGAATTTGTGTAAATTTTCACTGTTTTGTAAAGAGTAAAATGCAATAGTCTGTTTTCGTTTTTAGCTCACGGGCTGTCAAAAAGAGCTTTCATGCCCGCCCGTTATGTATGTATGTACGTATGTATGTAAATACATATATATGTATGTATGTAACACGATAACTCATGATAAAAATAACCGATTAACTTCAATATTTGGATATAGGTTTATTCTGATAAGGCACTTCTCTGATTAGCTTTCAGAGTTTATTAGGAAAGTATAAGGGACGGCAAATAAAATATCCCCATTAATCTACATAAACATGTTTTTCATGCAGAATTATCAGATTTTATTCAAATTTTAGATAGAGGATCATTCTGATTTGGCACCTTCATTATTAGTTTTGGGGGCCCATTAAATACGTATAAGAAGGAACGGCGGACTAACCCCCCTCCCCTTAATTTAGATAAACGTGTTTTTTGTGCGGTATTACAAGATTTCATTCAAATTTTATATACAAGATCATTCTAATGCGGCGCTTCCATGATTGAATGGAAGTCTCTTTAACGGTCTTTTTCCCCCTCTTAATTTGTTTTTCGAAGGCCATTATTTCTTGAAAGTATAATGCTGTAATATTCAATTTTTGTGCACAGCCTGTGATCTCAATGCCAGCAGTTTAACTGGGCAATATTCATTTTATTTAGCCTTTCAACCCTTTAAATCTCCAATTAAAAAAAAAATATTTGGTAGTATTTTCATTGAAATTTCATATTTTTAAGCATTTCTAGGTGAAATCCCCTTGTAAACTGAACAGATTAATTTTGTTATTCAATATTCTTAATTATTTTTCTCTCCAAAATGTGTACACGCTTAGGTTATTAATAAATATTTAAATTAAATTTATGTAGAATACAAATTGTATGTCCAAAACATAATGATTTTTAAGGATAAATATTTATTTACTTAAAAAGAATTCATCACTTTCTTTTAAACCATGCTTTATTAAGGAACAAAAAGGAGATATTAATATTCCAACTTTAAAAAAAAAAAAAAAAAAAAAAAAAAAGATTAACATTAATGATGATAAATTATATAACTGCCCTTATTAACATTGTTACAAAAAAAAAATTGATAAAGTATGGATTTCTCAATGAAGATTTTTTACAGTGTAAAAAGAGAAAAGTATTCATTAATTATTACATAAACGTGTCACAAAAATCTGTTTTTCCCGCAAATGTAATTTGTGAAAAGAATTTAAAATTTTTGGTTTCTTATTAAACACTTTTGAATACATTAAAAAATTATAATATATTGTCATAAAGATAGCATGCGTTATTTTTATTAACATCTACGACCATATACAGATTTCAAGTTCGTGAAAATAATAGTTAAAGAAAACATTCTCCAAAAGCAAATTTTATTTTTTAGCTCACAGGATATCAAAGCCTGCGAGTTCATGTGCCCACAGGTTCTGTATTTACATATGTATGTATGTGGACGCTCGTATCGCGGTAAATCATGATAATAACATCCGATTTGCTCTAAATTTTCTATATTGGTTTATTCTGATACGATGCTCTCCTGATTAGTTTGGAATGTTCATTAGAAGGAGGGTAAAGTTAAATTATCCCCCCCCCCTTTTAATTTAGATAAATGGGTTTATTTATGCAGAATTATCAAACTTCATTCAAATTTTAGATACAGGATCATTTTTATAAAGCGTCTCAATGATTTGTTTTGGATGTTCCTTGGTTATGTATAATAAGAGTGGGGGAATGAAGATAACGATGCTCCAAATTTATTAAAATGTCGTTTTCACATAGAATTTATTGATTTACTTTAAAATTATGATATAAATTCATGATAAGCTGCTTATCTAACTTTTTTGATGGGGGATTTACCGGTTAAGTATAAAGGAGGAGAATGGGGGTTATTCCACTTAATTTAGGTAAATAAGTTTTTTGGGCAAAATAACCGATTAGCTTCTGAATTTGGATATAGGTTCATTCTGATAAGGCTCTCCCCTGATTAGTTTTGAGGTTCTATTGTTAAGTATAATGGAGGAAACAAGCGATTACTTCCCCATAAATGATATAAATGGGTTTTGTGTTAAATTATCCGATTTGCTTGAAATTTTGAATGTAGATTCTTTTAGATAAGAAGAATCCCTGAATAGTTTTGGGGGTTTAATAGTTAAGTATAAAGATAGAACGGAAGATTACCTTCTAAAATTAGATAAATGAGTTTTTGTGCAAAATTATCCGATTTGCTTCGAACTTTGTATATAGTGACGATATGGTTCATCATGATAAAGTGTATCCTTATTAGTTTTCAGAGTTCAATGGTTAAATAAAAAAGGGAAAAAATAGTGGGCTTTTTTTCAACACCCGTATTTTTGTTTATAAGTACCGCAACATTTCAATCTTTACAACACAGAACAGAAAATATAATACGATAACAATAATAGTAAATAAATTTTAGATAACGTTTATCTGAAATTTTTTTATTTTATAGAATTAATGGTTACATTACTGTGATAACTCTAATTAAAAATAATAGTTAAAACAGTCAATATATTGCCAAACGATTATTTTCTCTTCTTTTATTAAATACAATTATATAGTTCATGATCGGCATTCAAAAAGCAACAAATACCAAATTTATGATTCTAATTACAGTTAAAATATGAATCTAACAAACATTTAACTGCAGCTAATGGTTCTAAAAAATATTCACTATCAACTGCTTCGATTCCTTAATTTATTTCTAATGATAATATTTCTTCTTTAAAATTTCTCACATACGATCATCTATCATTTCTAAATGTAAAAAATTTGCGATTGTCTGCTGTTGAGAAAGGCATTTTTATTTTGTCTTTATAAATCAAAAGTACTGTTAATGCATAGAAATCATTTATAATAATTTCCATTTTTAATGAAAATAACACGAGAAACACATTGTAATACTTAACAGATTTGTCTCTATGCTTTTTTTGGTTTTATTTGAATATTAACTCTGGAAAGAAATGAAAGTTGATAAAAAGTCTCGTTTCATCTCTATATCAATTTACTTTCTGTTTTGTTAGATAATTTAAATTATAAATCAAAGTACGTCATAGCAAATACTATTATTTGTATTACATTCATTGACTACTGATAGTGTCTTAATATTGAAATTGTAATATTAACTTTTTTTTAAGAGAAAAGTAGGTTTTGATTATTTTAAACAGAGTATGAAAACACGAATCAATGCACAGGATCATGTTTTTGAAAGAATAAAAATATTACAAATTTTAATAAGCTAAACAGTTTGTTTTATTTCAGTTTACACGATTTATTAGAATAGTAACGTAGTTGCAATTTTGTGTGACAATAAGGCATACACGCAAAATATTTTTTTGTTTAATACAAAACGATATTTAACAATAACATAATGCAATAAAACTGAGGTGATAAAAGTTCGGAAAAAATACATAAAATGAGGAAAAATAGTTTGGTAATTAATGTAAAACAACCGCAATTTAAATTATCCTTTCTAATAATTTAAAGCTTACAAAAGAATCATTAATCTGAAAAACGCAGAAAGGATATTTCTTTTTGCATTTTAAACTCTCATTGTATTTTGATATATTAAAATATGTACTGGTTTGAAATGAAAAAAATAAGGATATTTGATTATGAAATATTTATTATATTACATAGAAATATATATTATGTATACATATATATACATTATAAAAAATTACCAGAAATCATCTAATATTGATAGGGCAAAGGGTCCAAAAATTAAACAGAAAAGTTCTATATGCTATAGTAAATGAAGCCTAGTTCACTAATTTTTTTTTCAGAAGCAGCATTATAGCTATAAGATCCTTGTAATGTATAGAACAGGACGAAGAAATTCTTTAATTAGAAAAAAACTCAACGCTGCCTAGAAGAAATTGAAAACTGTTCTATAAAGTTTAAGCTTTTCTGAACTTCTCAGATACAGTTATAAATCTTGATTATCTATTTATATTATATTAATAATAAACGTGTTTTTTGCACTTTCAGAAAAAAAAACAATACTTATCAACACTAATTATAAAAAGATGAAATGTTTCAATCTTGTATATGACATATAAAAGTACAGAATGATTATAAATTAATATCCTAACTTTACAGGCTATAAAACGAAAAAAAAAAAAAAAAAATACAACCTTGTTGCTCGTTGAAAATCAAAATAACAGTTGAATGTTTTAATTCAACACAATTTTAAGTGTTAAATGTGAGGCTCACCAGGAACACAAACAAAATCAAATTGCTTTTTTTTTACTTATTCATTTATTTATTTTAAAAGAGAGAGGTTTTATTAAAGATTTTCGGTTTGTCTGACCGCTACCTACTACCATTGCCGAACTTAGGACTCGCATATCTCAAAGATTCACGTCGTATATCCAGTGTGGAATGAATTATCGTACCCCTTCCCTCTCCTCGATATCGTTCATGTTTCTGTAAGACTCATATTGGACAGTTATAACTATGCAGAATCAAAATATTATTTTTTTTTCAAATTAAATCCAGTTTTTTTAATGTTAATAGCCCTGTAAAGTACGGATGTTCATTTACAATCTCGCTTTATATCAGATTTGTATTTATAATAGATTTTTTTAGCATAAGGCAATCACTTTTTACTTGGAACATTCCATGTTAACTCAACTCACTGTATAAACCAAACCATTTCAGATTTTCATGAAATTTAGCGTAGGTATACTAATCATATAGACTTGAAAAAATAGCAAATTTCTTTGAGATATGTCCTCTAGTTTTTGAGTTATAGCACATAATATTTTAAAATTTTTGTCTAAAAACCACAAACGGGAATTATTTGAATGACTCTAAGAGCTCTCCTTGTTGAGCTAGAGAGCTATACAAGATGTCATTTTACAGCATTTTGTATGCTCTTTCCTGTGATATCAAACATGCTATAGTTTAATCCAAAAAATATTTTGAAAAATTAAAAAAATATATATTAAAATTTCAAAAATTTCAAAAAGTACATATTTTAAAATTTACAAATTAATTCCCTGAATAGTTTGTATTCTTGTAAATCATTTGGCAAAATATAAATTTGGGATGAAAATGGGTTCATTGTTAAAAAAAAAATTCAAACTGGAGCTTGTTTTTCATTATTTTCTTATATTCAGCAGAATAATTCAAGAATGGTAATATTTACACTTTATGTAAAAATAATTTTGAGTACTAACCTTAAGAAGGAATGCAGAAATGAGTCTAAAGTAAAATCTAGATTTAAGTAGTAAAATATGTTTATTAAATGAAATTTGAAAATGCCACATTCGTTAGGTATACACCACTTTCTTGTAAAACATAATTTCTTCCAGTTGGAGTCATAGGATTCACTTTAGTTAGAACGTATATTATTGATACCCACAGAACATCAGCATTTCTTAGATATGAGAATGATGTAGATGGCCGAGAGGGATGAAGAAAAGTTATATTTACTTCATCAGTCTGTAAAATCTACCCAAGCCACCAGTTTCCTTCATAGACTGCAGTAATATAGCCTGACATGTCTTCTAATTTAAGTTTATTTGGAGATTTTGATACTTCCTTTTCCCAACATTTAAGATCATCTGAAAAGATTTGCACTAATAATTTTGATGTAATTATGGAAATAAATGCATGGTATTATTGTGTTCCTTGGATTGTTAATGCTTGATCAAAGCGACTCTTCAAGAACATTTCTGATTCAGCGTATTCATCTTGGGTTGAGTAGACATAATTTATATTAGTAATGTTTTCTACTGCCCATTCAAAAAGTTGTCGTGGGGTTTGAATTTGATCTTCATAGGGACTTTGAAAACTAGCATGAGCTGCCAGTCTTTTTACTGAACCACCTAATACATCACAAGGGCCTTTCCCACGCGAGGTGGCCGAAAAACGCTACTCTGCTTTCACTTTAAAATCTTCCTCGTGAAAGCAGAGGTCCAAAAAGTTTTTCTTATTCTTATACTGGGCGGAAGACCGTCTGAAAAGTAAAAAATCTTCTGTGGATGTTTGTGAAATTTGGATGTCAAAAAGGATAGGAAGTTTCTTTTCTTTTTTTTTCTTTTAAGGTCAAACAGCCATTGTGTTGTGCTCTACGCAATCAGATACAACTACATAATTAAGATTTTCAACTTTACTTCCTTTTTGAAATAAATTACGAAAGAATGAATTGTGAATTGTTGATTCGTCCAATGATAGCTCTGTGCTTCGTCTTGTAGCACTATGCTATAATTTTCAGAAAAATCACAGATGACAGCAAATTCTGATTCTTTGAGATTTTCTTTTGTGTAGTTCAGGAACTCCCTCTGTTGTTTGGCAATGAAGTCATGCCGAACCAATGAAGACAACTTACTGCTATAAATTCTTCTGTAGATTTCTCTAAAATCTCTAGGTTACAACGATCAACTGAAACCCACTGGCAGAACTGAAAATTTTCAATTAAATTTGCATCAAAGGATTGTTGCAAAATTTTACGTATCTCATGAATCTCATCTAATTTATATTCAGGTAGTCTTTGACATAAATTGATGCTGATTAGTTTTTAGCATAAATCGCACAAAAGGTGGCGCTGCTATGTCATTTTGTACGATTTACGGAACAGTTATACCTCTAACTAATACATGGATTTCCACCAAACTCCATAAACAGTTAATTCTTGACATGAATTGATGCTGTTTACATTTTGATATTAATCAGGCAACAGGTGACGCTACTATGCTACATTTTTTACAATTTTGCAATTCTTCTATCTCAAGAACTAATGCACGGGATTTAATAAAATTTTATTTTGAGGTTGTCTCTAATATAGATAGATGCTGATTAGTTTTTAGTGTAAATTGCTCAACAGCTGTAAATTGCTATGCTGCATTTTTAGCGATTTACGCAACAGTTACATCTCAGTAACTAATTGACGGATTTTCATAAGCCTATCATTTAATTGTTTTGGACTCATTTTTTGCATTCTTTCTTCAAACTGATGACCATATTTATTTTCACATAAAGTGTAAATATTAGCATTCTTGAATTATTCTGCTGAATATAGGAAAATAATGAAAAACAAAGATCTTAGAGAGGGAAAAAGATAGAAAGCTCTCATTGGCGCAATGTAAACGCAGACTTCTTTCACCGCTACGTAACCTATGCTACTTTGAGCAGTGCTAGAAAACAAACTTTACAGGGATGAAGCACAGCGAGGAGCACGTGATGGGGGGGAAGGAGGGGGGAGACCCGCGCATTTCAACCTTATAGTATATATTGAATTATTATTATTATTTAATGAGTGTCTATTATTTTTTGTTTCATTAAGGGGAAATGTATGTATAGATATGAAAGAACTGATGCTATTCTCTTAAAGGAAAGAAAAATATTTAACAATTGAAAAGTATTGTTTTCTTTTAAATTTTATTCGTGATAGTAATGAATTCTTTGCAATTAATCATTTTCACTCAAAGTATGAGGACGTTAATAATATATAATTTTTCACCCTCTTCATTTTAAAATGTAAGCGACAGATTTTTATGCATTTATATGTAATTTAAATGTTAACACAAGTTTCCACTTTTATTAAAAAACTGTGATAAAATCATTATTTTAATTTGTAATAAAAAAGAATATAATGATATTCTATACAATACTATTATACTGTATAATACTGTACTATACTATATAATACTATTATAATAATTAAAGAATAATAATACTATTGCGTTGTTATATTATATTAAATTATTGCACATTATCAGCGATCTGTTACAAGATCAGAAAAATCAGAATAATAATAATAATGCTATTCTATACAATACTACTATACTATATAATACTATTATATTAATTAAAGAATAATAATACTATTGCGTTGTTATATTATATTAAATTATTGCACATTATCAGCGATCTGTTACAAGATCAGAAAAATCAGAATAATAATAATAATGCTATTCTATACAATACTACTATACTAAATAATACTATACTATATAATACTATTCTATATATTACTACTATAATAATTAAAGAATAATAATACCATTGCGTTGCACACTAATATAAATGCATACTAATATAAAAATACGTAATAATAATGTATTAATAATATATGGCATAGATTACATTTTAACTACACAATAGTGCGATAATGATCTTTAAATTAAAATGGAAACTTATGGGAACATTTAAATAAATAACATATACATAAGCATCTGTCACTTACCCTGTTTTAAAAAGCTGTAAATGCTTAATAAATTCACTGCTTTTACGAGCCGGCGAGTAACAGCATAAAGCAAGATGGCCGACCCACGCTACACAAGCAAGTGTTGTTCTTGACCGGAGAAAAAACGCGGCGTCTGCGCGCGCATATCAACGAAACTATCTTTCGTCCTTGGCGCGCGCGCGCACTGCTTCATCCTGTAATATTTACTTTCCTGCTATGCATGGTAGCGCAGGATTACAAAGGTACCAACAGATGGCGCAGTTACGTGTTTTCGAAGCTGAGGTTCTTGTTCCAGTCTATTTCTTTGTGAAAAACAAGCTCCAATTTTATTTTTTTTTAACAATGAACCCATTGTCATCTCAAATTTATATTTTGCCAAATGATTTACAAGAATACAAACTATTCAGGAAATTAATTTGAAAATTTTAAAATATGTACTTTTTAAAACTTTTTAAAATTAATATTTTTTAAATTTTGGCAATTCTCGTTTGTGGTTTTTAGACAAAATTTTTAAAATATTATGTGCTATAACTCAAAAACTAGTGGACATATCTCAGAGAAATTTGGTATTTTTTCAAGTCTATTAGATTAGTATATCTACGCTAAATTTCATGAAAATCTGAGATGGTGAGGTAAATTTTGTTTTAAAATTGTGTTCATTTGACTTGGAATGACCCACTTGCATTTCGTGGTGTGTCACACTTTTTAATTTCTTCTATCTTTATAAGATACAATTACTGAGTAAAAAATTACTAGGAATTATTAAACTTTTTTTTTTTTTTTTTTTTTTTTTTTTTTTTTTTTTTTACTGATTTACACGTTTTAGGGGTCAAAGATTCTTCCAAAAACCAAGTTTTTAAAAAATTTACAAAGTTTTTAATATTTTACAGTTCTAGCACAGGAAATGAACGAGAAGACGATTACTGCTCTTCATTTTTGCATACACGATTTAATTTAGGTTAAATAAATGAGTGTGAAAATGAAACAATACCAGATTACACTGAAATTTACAGTCAAGGTAATTTTCCTGTCTTACTTAATTTTCAACATGCAATACTTTCAATTATTATACTACTGTACTTTTAATTAATTTTTAAATTATATTTTAAACTATGTAGGAATGCATTCACCTCATCGCATGTAACAAAAGTAAAACTATGGTGGTTTCTTTCACAATAAAGTTTTATTTAAGAAAATTATTTAAAAAAAAAAAATCTTCATTTTTTTTAAAAGAAAATATTAGGCAATCATTAAAAATCCTTAATTAAATTTGATTTAAATTTCAGAAACCTTAACTGGCATTTAACTCCTAAAACAATTACTAAACATCGTTCTTACATTTTTACAAAGTAAAAAAGATTAGGCTTATTTAATAAAACTACTTGCATTATGTTTAGAGTACATTTTAATTTCTACTGAAATAATTCTACACAAAGCAAATTAATGTATATATATATATATATATATATATAATCTTTCAAAATTAATTTATGTTTTTAATAATGAGTAATTGAATTCAATTTTACTTTTTTAAAGAATAAAGTTCATCTAATATTATTTCAAAAACATAAAAATTTATAAATTATCTGGTTGCTATATATTTTACTTAGTAAAGGTAATATTTTATTTTTACTTTTGTTTGTAAATAAGGCTTTAACGCTCATTAATATTTTCCACATTAGTCGATGGCTCATAAATTAAGAAATCCACTGTTAATACAAAATTTATAACTTTTTTTGGTTTGTTGAATATCAATCATTGCAGTAATTTAAAGACCCCCATTAGTTTTGATATCAATCTTTCTAATCGATAATGATTAACTGTATATTTTGACGATATAATATGTGTCTTTTACAGATTTATGAACCTTTTAAGTTTTTGTTATGGAATATTTTACAGTTCTAGCACAGGAAAGGAATGAGAAATCGATTACTGATCTTCGTTTTTGCATCCATGATTTAACTTAGGTTTAATTAATGAGTGTAAAAGTAGATGCAATACCAGTTGTTATTGAAATTTACAGTCAGCGTCATTTTCATATTTTACTTATATTTCAGCATGTAGTAATTTTAATTATTATGCTACTGTATTTTAAATTATTTCTTAAATATTATTTTAAACTATGTATGAATATATTCACGTTATTGCATGTAACAAAAGAAAAACCTTCGTAGTTTCTTTCGCCACAAAGTTTTATCTCAGAAAATTATAAAAAAATCTTCATTTTGTTAAAAGCCAAAATATTAGCCAATCATTAAAAATCCTTAATTGAATTTGATTTAAATTTCAGAAGCCTTAATTGGCATTCAACTCCTAAAAAAATTACCAAACTCCATTCTTAAATTTTTCAAAGTAAAAAAAGTTTTTGTTTATTTAACAAAACTACTTACATTATGTTTAATAAGAACTTATTTTAACTTCTATTGAAAGAATTTTACACAAAGCCAATTCTCCAAAAAAACATTTTCTTCCAAAATTAATTAATGTTTTAATAATGAGTAACTGAATTCTAAAGTTTCATAGATTTTTACTTTGTTAAAGAATAAAGTTCATCTAATATATTTCTTGAAAATTTTAAAATTTTATAAATTATCCGTTTGCTATGTGTTTTACTCTGTAAACGTATTATTTGATTTTTTTTTTTTTTTTTTTTTTTTTTTTTTTGTAAATAAGACTTTAACGCTCATTAATATTTTTCACATTAGACGATGGCTCATAAATTAAGAAATCCACTGTTAACGTAAAATTTATAACTTTTTTGGTTTGTTGAATATCAATCATTGCAGTAATTTAAAGACCCGCATTAGTTTAGATATCAGTCTTTTCTAATAGATAATGATTGTTTATTTTGATGGTATAGTAAGTGTCTTTCGCAGTTTTATGTACCTTTTAAGTTTATCTCATGGAATGTAGGAAATTAACTATCTATCCATTAAAAGAATATCAAGAAATAAACTATCTTTTTAAGAATTGTTTATTTTGTATCATACATAGTTTCAGAAGGATTAGAAAGCTAAACATCGATATCTCCAAAGTAGAAATATTTTAACTTCGTAAATCTGTTTGCTAGATCATGAAATATTTTTTCTTTTTCACTTTCTCTCATCTATATTAAAAGAATGTTATGCAACACATTTTCTTTTTAACTTTCGGTTTTCGATTGATGCACATCTTTAATGGTCAGAGATCTTTAAAACACATTTGAATGCATTTGTTTTTCAGAGATACAGTTTTTCAATATTATATACTTAATATCATTTTAAACCGCTTAATATATTTTGACCGGATTATTTCTGTGCATATTTCAGGTATTGCATTATTACTTTAAAGTTCTAGTTTAGGACCTGAGTGTGAAATCAATTACTGAAATTTATTTTTGCATTTATGAATTAACTTAGGTTACATAAATGTTTGTAAAAGTGGAAACAATACCAGATTACAGTGAAATTTACAGTCAAGGTCATTTTAATGTGTTACTTATATTTAAGCATTTCATACTTTCAATTATTATGCTACTGTACTTTAAATTATTTCTTAAATATTATTTTAAGATATATATGAATATATTCACGTCATTGCATGTAACAAAAGAAAAACCTTCGTAGTTTCTTTTGCCACGAAGTTTTATCTCAGAAAATTATAAAAAAAATCTTCATTTCGTTAAAAGCCTAAATGTTAGTCAATCATTAAAAATCCTTAATTGGATTTGATTTAAATTTCAGAAGTCTTAATTGGCATTCAATTCCTAATAAAATTACCAAACTCCATTCTTAAATTTTTCAAAGTAAAAAAAGTTTTTGCTTATTTAATAAAACTACTTACATTATGTTTAATAAGAACTTATTTTAACTTCTATTGAAAGAATTTTACACAAAGCGAATTTTCCAAAAAAACATATTCTTTCAAAATTATTAATGTTTTAATAATAAGTAATTGAACTCTAAAGTTTGTTCGATTTTTAGTTTATTAAAGAATACTATTCATCTGATATTTCTTGAAAAATGTAAAATTTTGTTGCTATATGTTTCACCTTGTAAAAGTAATATTTTATTTTTATTTTTATTGTAAATAAAGCTTTAACGCTCTTTAATATTTTCGACATTAGTTGATGGCTCATAAATTAAGAAAACCCCTGTTAATGTAAAATTTATAACTTTTTTTCGTTTGCTGAATATCAATCATTGTAGTAATTTTAAAGACCAGCATTAGTTTCGATATCAATCTTTTGTAACAGATAATGATTAAGTGTTTATTTTGATGATATAATATGGGTATTTTGTAGTTTTATGAACCTTTTAAGTTTCTGTTATGGAATTTAGGAAATTAATTAATTATCCATTAAAAGGATATCAAGATATAAATTATCTTTTTAAGAATTGTTTATTTTATGTCATACATAGTTTCAGAAGGATTAGGAAGCTAAAATTGATAACTCCAAATGAGAAATATTTTTACTTCGTAAATCTTTTTGCTAGATTTTGGAATATTTCTCATGTCAGTGTTTGCCATCTATAATTAAAGGAAGTAATGCAACACATATATTTTTTACTTTCGGTTTTCGAGTTATTTACATCTTTAATGGTCAGAGATCTCAAAAACACATTTGAAAACATTTGTTTATAAGACCTACAGTTTTTCAAAATTATACATTTAATAATATTTTGAACCGCTGAATAAAGTTTAACCGAATTATTTTTGTATAGATTTCATGCATTGTATTAATATTTTACAGTTCTAGCACCTGAACTGAGTGAGAAATGGACTACTGATCTTCATTTTTGCATACATGATTTAATTTAGGTTAAATAAATGAGTGTAAAAGTGGAAACAATATCAGATTACATTGAAATTTACAGTCAAGATCATTTTCATGTGTTACTTATATTTCAGCATGTAATACTTTCAATTATTATGGCACTGTACTTTAAATTATTTCTTAAATATTATTTTAAACTATGTATAAATACATTCATACGCATGTAACAAAAGAAAAACTACGCTAGTTTCTTTCACAACAAAGTTTTATCTTAGAAAATTATTTTTTTTTAAATCTTCATTTTGTTAAAAGCTAAAATATAAGTCAATCATTAAAAATCTTTAATTGAATTTGATTTAAATTTCAGAAGCCTTAATTGACATTCAACTCCTAAAAAATTACCAAACTCCATTCATAAATTTTTACAAAGTAAAAAAAGTTATTACTTATTTAATAAAACTACTTACATTATGTTTAATAAGAATATATTTTAACTTCTATTGAAAGAATTTTACACAAAAGCAATTTTTCAAAAAAAAAAAAAACATATTCTTTCAAAATTAATTACTGTTTTAATAATCAGTAATTGAATTCTAAAGTTTCATAGATTTTTACTTTATTAAAGAATGAAATTCATCTTATATTTCTTGAAAAATGTAAAATTTATAAATTATCTGGTTGCTATATGTTTTACCTTGTAAAATTATTTTATTTTTATTTTTCTTTGTAAATAAGGCTTTAACGTTCATTAATATTTTCCACATTAGTCGATGGCTTATAAATTAAGAAATCCACTGTTAATGTAAAATTTATAACTTTTTTTGGTTTTTAGAGCATCAATCATTGCAGTAATTTAAAGACCCGCATTAGTTTCGATATCAATCTTTTCTTAAGTGTTTATTTTGATGATATAATATGTGTCTTTTGCAGTTTTATGAATCTTTTAAGTTTTTGTTATGGAATGTAAGAAATTAATTAACTATCCATTAAAAGGATATCAAGATAAAAATTATCTTTATAAGAATTGTTTATTTTGTATCTTACTTCATTTCAGAAGGATTAGAAAGCTAAAATCCATAACTCCAAAGGAGAAATATTTTAATTCGTTAATATTTTTGCTAGATCATGAAATATTTCTCTTTTATTACTTTCTTCCATCTATAATTAAAGAAAATAATGCAGACACTTTTTTTTTACTTTCGGTTTTTAAGGGATTTACATTTTTAATGATCAGAGGTCTCAAAAACACATATGAATGCATTTGTTTTCTATTCATGCAGTTTTTCAATATTATACATTTTATAAGTAACAAAATTGTAATTTAACAAATTACAACGACTATTTGGAAAATGATATTTTTAAAGTCTAACATTTTAAAGATTTATAAATAAATTCTATATTTAAATTAAAGATAATTATAAACATCATTTATAGGATGATCATAACGAGTCATATATTTTGTACGCCGAGCATGAAACATTAATATTTCTAGACCAATGATATATGATAATAATAATAATAATAAAACAGTAGCTTATAGATATACAACTTTAACTGTTTAAAGTGTGCATTTTTATGGGATGGAGTTAACCAGACTGACTGCTTCACGTCTCCTATTACATAAGACGTGGATTAAACATTCATATTCCTGAATCTACAGTTAACACATTTTAAATGAAATTTCAGCTATACAATTTTCGGAACTGCAAATTTTTGTACTTCTAAACATCGCACATTTTTAATTTTTACACCGTTGCGTAGAGGGAAAAAATGCACTTTTTAATGAAATTTGTTTGAAATGTGTATCACATATTTGTTTTTAAATTATTATTTTTTTTTTAAGTTTTTATTACTTTTTTATCATTGTGGCAACAGACATATTCCATTTTTGGACATTACGCTTGGAACAATCAGGAAACGAATAAAATAAAAAAGTTGCGGAATTCAACCAATAAAAAAATTTAGATATAATTCAGATTTCCCAATTCTCTACCGAGAACAACAACTATTTCCCAAATAGTTAATAATATTTTAAATCGCTTAATAAAGTTCGACCGAATTATTTTTATATATATGGGAAATCTCCTCCACTATTAGATCTGCATATTATTTTCTACGCATCGCAACTCTGATAAACAGGCTCTCAGTGAGGCAGACGATTTTGAAGAAACTATTAATTCCTAAGAAGCCAGACGATTTAAGCGGTAGAAAAAAGAACTGAACGGAAGAAAGGAGAATGGAATGTTTTTTAGTTTTAAGTTGGTGTAAAAAGAACGTAAGATGAAGACGATTTCCCGTATAAGATGTAATTGATTAATTAGAGTTATGATTGTTTGCTTTGTAAATAGTCTTATGTAAATATCTTTTTTGTAAATATTAACGTTTAATATAAGTCATTTAAAAGTTTAAAAACGGTGTCAGAATTTACCTCCGAGTTTATTTACTTATGTGTTCAAAAGAACTTTTTAAAGAAGAATCTCCATAAATTATGGTCTCAATAAGTGAGATACAGACATACGCCCACAGAGATGGAAATATATTTTTTTTAATATCTTGGAAGCCGATATTTTTTAGAACTGTGATGGAATGTCAAGCCTACAAAGCTATTTCAGAAGAGGTAAAATTTTGCGATGAAAGTGAAATCAAAGTGTGTGAAGCTGAGCATCTGATTATGAAGTGAGTTTATTATTTCATTTTTCTTTTCAATAATGGAAAAATTAGTTGATTTAAAGGAATTAGAGTTTTCTTTGAAAACTGAAAAATCAGCTAGTATTAAGACATTGCACAAATTAATTTTTGGAGAAATCGGTGACAGAAATAATCGACGTAGAATTCGGAATTTTACTGGGTTTACGTTTGAAGTAGATTCCGATGAATATCAAACTAAATTCAAAGAAATTAAAGATAATTTTTCTGTTAACGACTTAATTACCATTTGCAATGTTTTGTGTATAAATAATTCGGGAACTTTTGATGAAATTGCTGCCAGAATAATTTCTAGTTTATGCGATTTTAATATTTTAAAAATTAATATGATAGCCGATGTAGGTACTCTTAGTGATGACGAAAGTGTTGATGAATTTAATGATGATTTACAAGATAAAACTAAAAATATTTCAACTGTTTTTGAGAATAATATGAGAAATGATTCTGGTAGTTCTAATTGTGAAAGTAATGAAAATCAGAAAATTCTGATTCCTGATAATGTTATTAAACCAAGCATTTCTATTAATGATATTGGAAGTATGATTACAATGTTTGAAGGTACTCAAGTACAAAATATTAATAAATGGATTGCCGATTTTGAAGATATTGTTTTATTATTTAACGTTAGTGATTTGCACAAATTGATTTTGGCTAAACGCCGTATGACAGACAAAGCAAAATTATTTCTTGAAAGTGAAACAAATATTAATTCGTGGTCTAAATTAAAAGCCCTACTCATATCTGAATTTGGTCAAACGTGCAATTCAGCTGAATTACACGAATTGCTGTCCAAAAGAAAAATTAGACCACATGAATCGTTAGATGAATATTTTTTAAATATGAAACAATTATGCTCAAAAGGCAATATTGAAGATTCTGCCCTTATTCAGTATGTAATAAATGGAATTAATGACCCCATTTCTAAAAAATCTTTTTTGTATGGTTGTCCCAATATTGCTGAATTTAAACAAAAATTAAAGATTTATGAAAAAATAAGATCGGAGTATGAAAATGCAAAATTTCATAAATATGAAGGAGCTAAGCCTAAAATTAAATCCGAAGTTGAAGTTAAGAACAAATTTAAGCCTGTAAAGCCAAATATGCGTTGTTTTAATTGTGGCGGGAATAATCATAAGAGTATTAACTGTGTAAATAAAGATAAAGGGCCGCTTTGTTTTGCTTGTAACGCTTATGGTCATAAATCATTTCAATGTAATAAATCTAAAGATACAAGTGTTAAAAATGCTCAGTCACAAGTAAACATTATTACATCCCAAGATTTAATTCTGAAAGAGATAAAGCTTTATTCGTTGCGTTTAATCTATTTAATAGATACTGGTAGCCAAAAGACTTTGTTAAAGAAAAGTATTTATGATAATTTGAAGAACTTTGTAGAATTAAAACCTACGAGTATCTCTTTGACCGGTCTAGGAAAAGCCTCAATTAAACCAGAAGGTTGTTTCAATTCAGAAATCGAAGTAGATGGTTCAAAATTTAAAGTTACTATTTTTGTCGTTAAGGACAGTTGCATTAATTTCGATTTAATTATTGGCACTGATGTTATTCATCAAGGTACATTAACTATTTCTGAGAATAAAGTGAAACTGTTTAAAGCTGAAGTTCAGTCTAATGACTTTTTAGTTAATATTGTAAATGTTTTGGATGAGCCTAAAATTGATTTAACTCACATTGCTGACAAAAAATTACGTTCAGAGTTATACTCTTTAATTGAAAATTATGTACCAATTAAAACTAAAACAGTAGATGTTAAAATGAAAATTAATTTAACTGACGAAATCCCAGTTTGTTCTTCTCCTCGAATATTACCGCCATGCGAGAAAAAAATAGTCGAAAACCAATTTGAGGAGTGGCTAGCTCAGGGAATAATTCGAGAAAGTTCTTCTAATTTTTCTTCGCCGGTTGTTTTAGTCAAGAAAAAAAATAACACAATGAGACTTTGTGTTGATTACAGATGTCTTAACAAAAAGACAGTACGCGAGCATTTCCCCTTGCCAGTTATTGATGATGTAATAGACCAATTACATTCTGCCGAAGTATTTACCACCATAGATTTGAAAAACGGTTTCTTTCATGTAGATGTTGAAGAAGACTCGCGGAAATACACCTCGTTTGTTACTCATGAAGGACAATACGAATTTTTGAAATGTCCATTCGGGTTGACCAATAGCCCTAGCGTTTTTCAAAAGTATATTTATAATGTATTTCGAAACCTATTAAAAGATCACATTGTTGTCATTTATATGGATGATTTAATAATACCTGCTAAAAACGAAGCTGAAGGTCTAGAAAAATTAAAACTTGTACTCGAAACTGCATCGGAATATGGATTAGAATTAACCCAGCAAACACAGAACTAACAGAATGGTACAAAAATTATATCTTTCGACAAGTACTAGAGGTGTTATTTCGATAACAGTGAATCGTAACCTAAAAGTATCGATTCTGTCCTCTCCTTCGATATCTTTGGCGATACTTTCATGCGTTGTCATGATGGCGCCAGAAATATGACACCACGACGAAAATCGGCGATGTAGATGATACGTGTTTGATACAAATACGTAGGAATTCCGACACTTCTGGCATAAAAATGATAAAATAAGGACACAAATTTGATATTGCTGATATCCAATGAGAATCATTTTGAACGTTTTTTTAATGCCCATATGATAACATTTTGTGCCGATCTAATGACACTTTATACACATGTCGGCGGATACTTTTAACATATATATATATAGATTTTTTTTTTGGTAGTATCTATACTATTTTAATCCTTTGAGGGCTAAATCACTTCCATTGCTAATATGTTGAAATGAATGACACTGGAATCTTACATGTATATTTGTAAAGAAGAAAAAACTAAATTTTACATACATCAAACTATTTTTTTAATCAAAATTCTGGTAACATTTGGAAATTAAAATTAATTAGTTCCATAAATATACAACCGCCTTTGAAAGAGTAAAAAAAAATATTCCAGTTATATAATTGAAAAATGATTTAAAAAAAAAAAAAAAAAAAAAAAAAAAAAAAAAAAAAAAAACTTGATACAATCAAAGTTATTTTTAAGACCTTTTTTCAAGTTTCAAAATCATAAATTGTTGCAAGATTTTCTCTAAATTTTATAATAAGGAAATCAAGCTTGCGTTGTTTTATTGTGGAAAATTAGGACTGAAGAATTTCTTCTTCTATATTTTGCAATTAGCACATTTTGTAACGCTGTATTTAACTTCACTTAAATTTTATACAGAATCTCTGTGTACTGCTTAGAGAATCTTTTAACATAAACATTTTCTTTACTCAGTTTCATACGTGTATTTTATTTTTATGAAGTTTCATACTATTGATCGTATTAAAAAACTTTTCTAAAATCCACTCTTAACTGATCAGGAAAAAATGCATCTAACTAGCACACATAATACAATAGTTTTTTTTTTTCATACATTACGGATGTTATCCTTCATCTTTTTATCGTACATTTGCCTGAAATTCCAATTTAGAGAAAAGAAAAAAACATTCCAAAGAAAAAAATATTTTTGAAAAAAGTTTTTTTTTAAAGTCCTTTAACTGTTTTAATTATGAAGGATAAAAAAATGTTCTAATTTTTGCTCAACTATTCAATAGCACCTTTTTTACAATAAAAAATGTTTCATTCGCCCCCCCCCCCCTTTTACAATAGCATTTCAATTAAGTTCCAAGTGTGGTACATTGAAAAAAAAAATCAAATATTGCTTCAAAGAAGCAAACATTTTTCTAATATAAATGCATATGCATGGAGGGGGGGAGGGATTTTCTCTTAACTTTTCTAACTAATCATGAAGCATAAAAAGGGGTGCAAAAATCTAGGCATAAGTGGATTGTCTCTCGCCACTAAAATTATTAAAAAAATTTCTTTGCTGAAAATTTAATAACATTCTAGCAAGAATTTTGCGCAAAATATTAATAAATCAATTTAGTGGTGAGAGACTGCCCGACGGCGCTTAGATTTTCTGCACCCCTCATAAAATATATTCAAATTTTTATTCAATGGCTAAATTGCTTTTGTCTATAAGTAAAAGATTTATAATTAATACAAATTATTATTATTAGTGGGGAAATTAGCATTAAATAAAAAGTTTATTTTTACTTATTAGATATTTTATTGTTTTTTCCTCTTATGGCATTATTGTCTCGCAGTAATCCCTACATAATAGAAGTATAAAAAAATTTCTTATTACTAACTTAAATATTATCAGGTGTTAACACATATCCCAATTCCCCCCCCCCCTCTCTCCACACACACACGAGTAAGAAAGTACTTTTGAGATAACATTTTTTCATTTAAAAACTTCCATTTTATTTTTATTTTTTTTTTTCAATCACATTCAATATTTTTGGACTCCAAAAAAGTTTCAGTGACTAATTAAATTAACGACATTTTGTCTTTGGGATGCGTAAACCATTTAAATAGTAAAAAAAATATATAAATAAAATTTCAACAATACAAATTTTGTAATGAAGGGGGGTGGGGATAAATGGAATAATTTATGCTTCATAAACTTTCATATTGAGAGAGTACAACTGAAAATTTTGTATGAAATATAATTAAATTAAGAATGTACAAACTATTTCAAATAGAATACTAATAATAATGCATACACACACCAAATACATTTTATCTCAAATCATAGGTAAGACAAAAAAAAAAATAAAAAAAAAATAAAATAAAATAAATAAATAAATAAATAAATAAAAATAAATAAATTCCTTCATCCCCCCCCCCCTTCTTGTTTGCGGTAAACCTTATGAGTCTTTTTCAAATCATCTGTCAATTCTTGTCTATGTTTCATCTGAAAATACCTACCATGTTAAGATAGCTGAAATAAATAAACACAGACAATATAGAACAATGCTAGTGTTAGTGCTACAATATTTATTAACTACAATTTTTGCTTACAAAATACAAATTATATATTTAATATTTTTAACAAAGATTTTCCTTTTATTTTTTTAAAAGATGAGATTTAGCAATACAATATTTCATATCGACAGTTATCATGCTCTTTCATAATACATTTTCTTCAAAATTCAGAAACTGGCTCAGAAGTCCTCAATCCTTTATTCTCAATACTGGTATACTTCAAACCCAGATTCCTTCCAAGTTGGGTGCTCCAAGTATCTGATAATTTCTCCACCTATTTAAACAACATAAAATAACATTTTAAAAGGATCAAAAATTGTTATTGGTAGACACAAAATCAGATTATTAAAAATGTAGAAATATAATAAAATAATTGACTTTCACACCTTGAGAACAAGTAAATTACACATACATAGCATTAACACTAAATATATAAGGAATTTTATTCAATATATATAAAAATATTTTATACTAGGATTTTTATTTAAGACTAACTTATTTTTATGCGATTTAACCATTAGACATCATTTTCCATGGATTACATTTTCATTGTATAGAAGAGAATCAGCTGTTTATTAAAATTCTAATGCAGAGATTGGCAAGTATTTTTAAATGGGTTCAGAAAACTTATTGAGAACCAAAGAACAAAACACATTTCATAAGTACTACCTACTTATATTTTATTGTTATTATAGATATACACACATGTAATAGAAAAGTCATGCATTAGTTCTGAACAATTACTAGATACATAGGTATAAGGTCTAAAAATGTTCTCATCACGAAATAGAAAAGGCATTCTTAAGGCATCTGTTGAAAAATTAATGCGAAGAATTACACTTGCTTTCTTGAGCCAGATTTTTACAGTTTTGTTCATGTGGTGAATAAATAATGGAAAAAGTATCTTGAAGGTGGGCATCCATCAATCTCAAAACGATATTTGTTTATCAAAAAATTAATTTTGAACAAAGATTTTTTACATACATATGAAGACATGAAGAGTCAAAAACAGTAACCAGGTAAATAGCTAAGTTTTTTACAATTTTCATACAATACTGAAACATTTTTACCCCAAAACTCTTAAAAGAGGATGTATTTTTATACACTGGTAGGGAAATATTTTCTTGCAAGACAATTATTTTCATTTGAAGTTTTTCAGGATTGAACAACTTCACAACCATCTATTTTGCAGCTGGAATAACTATGGTGACAAAGAATTGAGACAACTTAATTATCTCTGGAAAGTTTTGGAATCTTGCTTCAAAATTCCTTTACAAACTGTCATAAAAATTTAAGAACACTACAGTGTGTATTTCGGAATTCTTACAGTCATGTATTGTTCGAAAATGAATAAATACTTCATTTGTAATATCTCCCCCCCCCCCAAAAAAAAAATATCCAGTTTGTTACAAAAAGCAGACACATTTACATCAGATTACACATTAATTTCCCACGTCTCTGTAACTGGATGTTAAGTGCCCCTCTCTACTGGAGAATTAGGATTTATTCAACATTTTTCAAAAGAATAGAAATCAACACAACAGCACAATCAATACTTTCCCATAAAATATTATGACATGACATTTGAAAGAATCAAAATCATACATAAACCAAAAGAGCCCTTAAGAATTAAACTAAATAATTAACTATACCAGTGTTTCTCAACCTTTTTCAGGCCATGCCCCACCAAATCATATCTAAAACCCTGATGGCCCCCCTCCCCTCTCTCTGAAAAATAATTCTTATTATATAAAAATTGAGCTTTTATTCCATTTGAAGAAATTAAAAAAAAATAGCCATTTAAAAATGGAATGGAAAAGAAAACATAAACAAGTAAAAGAAAGGTCATGAAAAAATGAACATAAACGAAAGAAATGTGTTCAGGAAGCAATCGTTAATAATATAGACCAGGAAGCGGCTGCACAAACCATCACCTCATAGAATTGATTGTTGAAGTTTCAGCATTAGACAAAACTTGATTTGTATATTAAAATGCAACTGGTCTGCCAAATCATATCTTGGTGGAAATAGCTAAAGACCTGATTTTAATAATTGATCGGTAAGTGCTTTACTGCAGTCAAAAGTATGAAAATGTAGAGGACTGCTAGCAAGAAAACAAATGGTAAATCTACTAGTCAACCACTAAAATCAAGTTTGTTAAGATATGACTTGGTAGACCAGTTGCATTTTGATATGAGAATCAAGTTTTAACTAGCTCATGAATTTCAGTCATCAACTCGATAAGGTGATGGTTTATGCAGCCGCTTCTAGATCTAATAAGAGTAATAATAATAATATGCAGCAATGAAAAAAAAAATTAGATCTTCAAATATTTAATAGTGAACTTTGATACACAAAAATAACTTTAACTGGATGTTTCTTGATTATGTATCTGTCATTTTAATTGCTGATAGTAAAAGTAAATAAATAAAATATATAATAAAATTCAAATTATAACATTTAAGATGAATAGAATAAAATTAATGAGATTTTTGTGCTTGATGTTGGCTGCAAAGAGATTTTATATTAGGCACTAATTTTGTCAGCTTTTATCTCAAATCCCTCGTTTAGTGATGTCTAGTCGATTTCTTTATTTTAGTAGTAAATCGTTTACCGCACTCAAGCCACATTCAGCAAGGTATGAAGATGGGAAGGGTAACAATATTTTTCTTGCAAATTGTGTTGAATTAGGCTATTTAGTTTCAGTCTCAGCACAAAGCCACACCATATTGCCTTTTATGTTGAATAGAGTTTTAATTGACTCATCGTTTTTAATTTCAGCAATTTCTTCTCTGTATGGTGTTGAAACATTAGATAAATCAACTAACCTTGGCTGCATGACCCATGACGGAAAATCCATTTGCTTTAAATCAACGAATCTATCATTCATATCAGAGGCCAACATTTTCAGATGATTGACAATGGCAGTTATAGCGGTGTCTGTTACCTCGCATTTTTTTAACCAGAAAAATAGGTCAAACTTTCTCTCTGAAATATGTTTTTGTCAAACCTCAGCAGACGCAAAAAAAACCCAAATATTTTCACTTTTGCATCAACAAGTGTTTTGTTTTCTCCTTGAAATTGTTTATTTAATGTATTAAACTTTTCAAAGATATCTGCTAAATAACTAACATATGCTTTTCCATCAACGGTTTGTAGGGCCTTAATGTCAGGCTTTTCATTTAAAAATTCACCAAGAACATCGAACAACTCCATGAATCTTTTTAAACAATTCCCTTTTGAGAGCCATCTTAATCGCACTTTTTTGTTGTTGTTCTTTGCAACAGGGTTGGGTAGATTATTTTTTTGAAAATTATACAAAAAATGATCTTGAATTCGGAATAGTCGAGGTTGGAAGGATTCCGGATTTTGGATTTTGTACTCTACAAACACAATGGGGTGCTGCAGCAATGATTCACTAGCAAACTATTTTCTGATATTTTATTATTAGATTTTTTTTTTTAAGTCTCACGTATAGGTCGACCCCTCCCCCCCCCTTTAAAGTTCTTTTTTTGTTTAAAATTTCTCGACTTATACGCGAGTATATACGGTAATCTTATTTACTTTACCCTGAACAGCGAAGTGCTCTACAGCATCTATCCTGATCATGATGTTACCCATAAGTGGGAACCCCCAGTATTCAGTTGTAATATAACTAGGTAATTATCCACACTGTAAGGATAAAAGTTTGCATAAAACTTGTGCAGCCAGAAATCAGGCTTTCAACATATAGTTATTGAATCTTAAGAATTAAATAACAGTGCCTTCTACCTACAAGTAACACTCTGCTTTTTTAAAAAATCTAGGACAATTCTGTTTTCAGAAATGTTTCTGTAAATGTAGCCTAGAATTTTTCTAAATTTTAGTCACCAGAAAAAATTTCCCCTCCCTCATACTTCATTATGAGTTTCCATGTTTAAAATTTAACCTTTAAAGACATGGGCAGTGTGTAATATGCACCATAAATGGTTTCAGTTTTTTAAAGTATAAATAATTTTTAATGATAATTATTTCAGACAGAAAAAAAGAATAGTTTAGAATTATTAGCTAGAAAATTTAAAAAAGAACTTTGAAAGATAACACATTCTAAGTCTATTTTATTTATAAAAGTTTGAATTCTATTAAAAAAATAAAAAATAACTTACATGTTTGGAAATATCCTCATACTCCAATATATATTTGATATGTGAAAGAAGGTCTTCCTGAATTTCTAAACAACACCATCTAAAAACAGAAATTAAAAAATAATACAACAGGCATATATGCAAAAAATTTAAATTTCTATTAACATCTATATGAAGTCAAAAACTTATTTGCCATTATCTTATCGAGCATTCCTTAAGATGTATGATTTTTTAAAGCAAAATGTAATTATTCGAAAATGTAGTGTTTATTCAAAATGAATGCTTTTCTATAAATACATTATAGGTACACTGTAAACGTGTGATTATCCACCAATACCAATTATGGGACCAACAGTGTAGTAGATGATCAGACTTACTAAAATTACATGTCTGTATAAGAATAATTAAAATTTTTTATTATTATTATTATTTGCTGCATATTTTTGTATAGGGGAGAGTGGAATACTGTAGACAACCCCTTATGTTTTATTTATTTTTAAATTTTTAGAGTTTGTTTTACTGCTATTATTTCTTTTAGGCTTGGAAATTTGTCAGTTTGTAAATATAAAAAAAAAAAAAAGCAGATTTTGTTAAACAGTTGCGAAAAATGCAAATTAACAAAGCTTCACAAAAGCACAAATTTTGCCAAAGGATTGTATATGTAATAGATTAGATGTAGTAAGATTATTTTCAAGATGTAATAATATTCCTTGACTTTATACGGAAGTGTAAATTTTGTTTTAAAGTGCTAAAAAATAAGCATAGTAACTAGTGCAGAAAAAAATATGAATGTTATGAATGAAAGGAAAGAAAAGAAGCCAATCAAGATTTTTCCATGCCTGATCATCAAAATGTGCAATTTTTTCATGGTTAAGCAATCATGGCGATTTGCACTTTATGAACTGATCAACAAAATTTGCGATTTTTACAAAAATGATCGGGAAAATATGAAGTTTTTCTGCACCCGATTGACAAAATTCATGTTTTTTATAAAGTCGATCGACGAAACTCATGATTTCCTCCCACATGATCAAGGAAACTTGTGATTTTTCTCTGAGTTTGATCAACAAAATTTGCATTTTTTTTGCACCTAATTATAGAAATTTGTGATTGTTCAGTATGCCATCGACAAATTAGTGATATTTCGGATTCTTAACTGATTGTAGGGTCGCTCCATGGTAACTTATGTTACGTTTTGAACTATTTTCAGCGATTTTAGTAATGTAACAAAAAAGAAAATATATATATATATATATTAGACATGGTTTGCTAATTAAAGTTATTCAAAGCCCAATTTATACTAAAATTACATAATTTTAATGTTATTTCATAAATTTTGTTAGTTTTATTTACTACGGTAACTGCCATTACTGAAAAAGGAATATGTTATCATATATAAAGTGCAATTTTCATTATAATTTTTTAGGTAATTTATCCAAACTGACCCTCACATAGGTTTCATTGTCAAATTAAGTTAATTTCACACTTGAATGTTTTTTAGTGTTATATTACTAAAATTATTGCAGTAAATTGCTGTAAATGTAACATAAGTAACCATGCAATGACCCTCTGATGCATTATTATTTTTTTTTTTTTACTTTGCTGCAAATTGAAGTTCACAGCTTTTTCTTGCAATAAACTGATGAAACTCACAATTGTTATGCCCCCGATTAACAGGGTTCCCCCAAGTGGTCCCAGCCCAAAAAAACCCGTCCGGGTTTTTTCAAATCTTTGCAGGATTTTACAACTGTATCATTGCACAATTTAACTGATTTCTTATTTGAAATTAATGAAAGACATTATATAAATTTAGCATATTTAACTTAAAGCAGGGTTGTTATGATTTTGCCCAACTCAAAAAACCAACTTTTTTTTTTTTCAAAATTTCAACTTTAAATTGCCTAAGGTTAATTTCTTAAAATTGTTATTAAGATCTTAATAATGATATTAAGATATATTTCTTAATAGCAATACACCACTCGTAAAGTTTATCTCTCACCACAAGAGGAAAAAATATCTTAATTCTACCAATGAAAATTTTAAAAAGAAATAATTGTAATTTAATTTTTTATATATCAGAAACACAAAAACAAACTTTTTCCCATAAAAAAAATTATAATTTATTCTATGTTATGTTATACAATATTGAAACTCGTAAGCAACTCGTAAACTCGTAATACCACATATGCTGGGAATCCTAATTTATTGAAGTAGCTATGTAAGATTTAGTTTATTCTGTTAATTAGTTATAATAAAAAAAAATACTAATTCTGATTTAGCATTAGTATTAATACAGTATTTTAATGATAATTTCATTTGCAAAATTATTACTGGTAATCAATTTTTGTAAAAGCAAAAAGTAATTTTGATCGTCATGTATTTATATATTTTTGTAATTACTTCAAATTGTGTTTAGTAGTAGTAAGTACATTTTTCTTTTCAAACATTTTGAATGTTCTTCGTTAACTCAAAAAATTCATTTACAGCTGGCTTAATATATCAATGCAAGAAACTAGTCATATCAGACACAAATCTACCTTTTAAATTAACTAGGTTTTTTAATATATACATTTTGTTGATTTATTTTTAATGCAAAATTATACCCAGGTTTCACTGATACATGAACAGTTTAGCTGTTATATATATGAAAATTAGAAATTTTAAGTCTTTAAAAAAAATTCGATAAAACCCGAAAAAGCTCAGGTTCTTACAGAAAAACCCGGGTTTTAGACTAGTGGGCCCAGTGGGTTGGGCTTTTTTTAAAAAAAAACCCGGGTTTTTTCAAACCCTGCCGATAAACGAAATTTAAAATTTTTCCATTCATCATAGACAACATCAGCGATTTTTCCATTTCGTATCAATCTATTGTGCGATTTTTTTTTTCTCCTAATGACACAATGTGCTTTTTTGTGACCAATCAACAAAATTTGCAATTTTTTCACGCCTGATTGAGAAAATTAGAGATTCGTACGAAGTCTATCGAGAAACTTCGACATTCGTAAGAAGTCTATCGAGAAACTTTGAGATTCGTAAGAAGTCTATCGAGAAACTTCGACATTCGTACGAAGTCTATCGAGATACTTCGACATTCGTACGAAGTCTATCGAGAAACTTCGACATTCGTACGAAGTCTATCGAGAAACTTCGATATTCGTACGAAGTCTATCGAGAAACTTCGACATTCGTACGAAGTCTATCGAGAAACTTCGACATTCGTACGAAGTCTATCGACAATCATAAGTACAAGAAGTCTATCTGTGGAATTTTTTCTGAGTATTAGAAGTAACTAAATGAAAAGGGGTTAGAAGATTTCTAAGCATGGGTGCAAGTTTGAAATTTTGCCAAGATTGAAAATATTTTGACACTTCACCCTCCCACTGAATGAGAACATAAGCAGGTAACTCGAGTTTTCTTCCATGACCATATGATGAAATAAGTTTCTTCCCCCGATCTTTCGACAAAATTTTCAACTTTTCTACAATATTTTGCTGAAATTTGTGATTTCTTTACGATTTTAAACCGAAACTTGCGATTTTTCTAGTTTTCAGCAGAAATCTGCATTTTTTCGCTGAAATCCAAGTATTTCATACAATCTTTTGATGAAATTTGCGTCCTTTTTTGCTATCCTTCAACAAAAAGTTTCATTTTCTCTGTTATCATTTGATGAAATTCTTGGGTTTTTTGCAATCATTTCACAGAAATCACGCTTTTTCTCGATCTTTTGGCAAAATTTGCACCTTTTCCCCGATCCTTCATTTAAATTCACATTTTTGCGATCCTTTGACAAAAAAAAGCGTACTTATTTTGTATTCTTTGACCGGAAATAGCGTCTTTTTTTGCAATTATTCGACAGAAATAGTGTCTTTATGCGATCCTTTAACAGAAATCGCATCTTTCCATGATGCTTTGGCAAAGTTTGCATTTTTTTCACGATCCTTTAACAAAAATCGCAGTTTTACTGCAATCATTTGATGAAAATCGTGGAATTTTTTGCAATCATTTGATGGAAATCTCTTTTTCTCGATTCTTTGACAAAATTCGCGATTTTTCCACGATCCTTTGACAAAATTCGCGATTTTTCCACGATCCTTTGACAAAATTCACGTCTTTTCCACAATCCTTTGATTAAATTCATGCGATTTTTCACTTTTTTGCGTTCCTTTGACAAAAATTGCATCTATTCAGTATTCTTTGACTGGAAATAGCATCTTTTTCGTGATTTTTCTACGGAAATTGCATCTCTTCCATGATTCTTTGACGAAAATAGCATATTTTCTGCAATTCTTCGACGGAAATAGCATCTTTTTTGCAATTCTTCGACAGAAATAGCATCTTTCTAGCGATTCTTCGACGGAAATAGAATCTTTCCAGCGATTCTTCGACGGAAATAGCATCTTTCCAGCGATTCTTTGACGGAAATACCATCTTTCCTGCGATTATTCGACAGAAATAGTGTCTTTTACGCGATCCTTCAACAGAAATCGCATCTTTCCTTGATGCTTTGGCAAAGTTCGCATTTTTTTTCACGATCCTTTAACAAAAATCGCGTTTTTACTAGGGATGTACCGAATATTCAGTATCTATTCGGTATTCGGCCATGTTACCGAATACTCGATTAGGCCGAATATCAAAATATTCGGTTAAGCCGAATATTCAGTTTGGCTGAATATCAAAGTATTCGGCCGAATCAAATGCTTAATAAAGCCTTTTAAAACACATTTAAAAAACTTTTCACAATTACTGCTTTTAACTGTCAATTTATAAATATCTTTAAAATAATTAGAAATAAAATCATATTTAAATAAAATAGAATGTTTTTACATTATTTATTTGCTGTTTGTAAAGTTTAACTTAAGAAAACTTGTGTTTTCGTTTGTTGCATTAACAATGAAGAAGATACCATAACAAAAATATCAACTCACATGCTTTGATTTCTGTAAAATATGATGAGAAGGATGGAAAATGCCCTTATTCATAGGTAAAGAACTATGAGCTAGGCATTCCTTTATTCAGAATTAAGTTGAAAGTATTTATATTGAAAAAAATCTGTCTTGAGTTATTTAAAAAGAACAAATATGAGACTATAGTTTTTTTTCAACTATTTTTTCATTATTCCTCTTTGATTTCAAAATGTTTGTTTTAATTCGTAGAAAAAATCATGATATTTAAGATTTTATTAATTGAAAAAGTCTCATAATTATGCTTCTTAAATAAAAAAAAGGCAGATTTTTTTCAATACTGAATGTTCTTATAAAAAGTTCTTGTTTATCAAAATATAAGTCTTTTATTAAATATTATGTAAAATTATTTTAAAAAGTAACATTTTAATACCTTTAAACTTTGAAATATAAAAAGTATTTGGGAAGCCAAATATTCAGTATTTGGCTGAATAGTTACTATTCCGCTGGCCGAATATTCGGTATTTGGCCTAACAATTACTATTCGGCTAGACGAATATTCGGTATTCGGCTCAGCTGTCGGCCGAATATTCGGCATTCGGCCAAAATCACTATTCGGTGCATCCCTAGTTTTTACTGCAATCATTTGATGAAAATCGTGGAATATTTTGCAATCATTTGATGGAAATCTCTTTTTCTCGATCCTTTGACAAAATTCGCGACTTTTTCACGATCCTTTGACAAAATTCACGTCTTTTCCACGATCCTTTGATTAAATTCATGCGATTTTGCACTTTTTGTGATCCTTTGACAAAAATTGCATCTATTCAGTATTCTTTGACTGGAAATAGCATCTTTTCCATGATTCTTCGACGGAAATAGCATATTTTCTGCAATTCTTCGACGGAAATAGCATCTTTTTCGCAATTCTTCGACGGAAATAGCATCTTTTTCGCAATTCTTCGACGGAAATAGCATCTTTCTTGCGATTCTTCGACGGAAATAGCATCTTTCTTGCGATTCTTCGACGGAAATAGCATCTTTCTCGCGATTCTTCGACGGAAATAGCATCTTACTCGCGATTCTGCGACGAAAATATCATCTTTCTTGTGATTCTTTGACGAAAATATCATCTTTCTCGTGATTCTTTGACGGAAATATCATCTTTCTCGTGATTCTTTGACGGAAATATCATCTTTCTCGTGATTCTTTGACGGAAATATCATCTTTCTCGTGATTCTTTGACGGAAATATCATCTTTCTCGTGATTCTTTGACAGGAATTGCGTTTTCCTGCAACTTTTTGACAGAAAACTCGTCTTTTTTTGCAATCCTTTGACAGAGACCACGTCTATTTCACATTCTCTGACTGAGATGATATCTGTTCAGCAATCTTTTAACAGGAATTGCATTTTCTTCACAAGCTTTTGATAAAAATCATGCCTTTTTTCAAAATTCTTTGATGATATTAGAGTGTTTTTTGCTTTCTTTCGACTGAAATAGCATGTTTTTCGCGATCTTTTGATAGAAATCGCGTTTTTTTTCCCGCAAGCTTTTGACGGCAAACGTGTCTTTTTTGCAGTCCTTTGACAGAAATAGCACCGCGATCATTTCACGAAAATTATGGGTTTTTTTCCACGATCCTTTGATGAAAAGCGCGTGTTTTTCACTATCCACTTCCATCCTCAGGAATTTTTAAGAGACCGAATTCCGTCTCAGGACTGAAAAACTTGCACTTATGTTTCTAAGCCTTGCATTATGGCTAAAAAATTGATTTCTTACAATAAAAGAAAGTGATTAAATGTTCTTGACAGTAAAACTACTATTATTTAAGTATAAAAAGTAGAATTTAGAATTAGCCAAAAATCTCTTCAAGACTGAAGGTCTTGCACCCATGTCGATAAAATTTGAGATTTTTCCACCAACCATTGACAAAGTACGGTTTTTTCTGCACCCGATAAATGAAATTTGAGATTGTTAAATGACTGATGAAAACTGCATCCCCCCCCCCCCCCCCGACAAATTGATGAAGTCGTGATTTTTTTCTCATGTTTTTCATTGATGAAACTTGAGATTGTATGCAGCCAATGAACAAAATTTCCAACTTTACAGCACCTCATCGACAAAATTTGTAACCTTTTATATGCACTGATCGATAAAATTTGTGATTTTTTCTGTGCCTGATCTACAAAACTTGCAATCTTTTCATGCCTGATCAACGATATTTCTTTTTTTTCTGCATCAAACAGCGTTCCTTTTTTTTTTTTTTTTTTGCTGTTGGAGCGATAAATAGACAAATTATTTGTTTTTTAGTACAGCCGATGAAGAAAATATGCAATATTTTGACGCATCATCAAGAAAGCTGATGATCTTTACCTGTGCGATCATTGAAATGTGCAATTTTATGCATCTGATAGAAAAAATTTGCGATTTTTCCAAGCTTGATTGACAAAACTTGTGATTTTTCCGTGCTTGATCTTTGAAATTCGATATTTTTTCTACACCTCATTGGCAAAATTCATGATTTTTTTATTTCCTATAAGCAAAATTTGAGATTTTGCACACCTTATCAACCTAATTTAAACTTCCATTTTTAATTCATATCGTAAAAAACAAAGTCCCATTAATCTGCCCCTTCCCCCAATCAAATGTGAAGAAAAATCATAAAATAAGAGGGAAGCATTTACATATTAAAATTGTAGTACATATCTATGGATGGTGGTGATAGGGGGATGCTAATGGCTGATCGTCACAAAGTATGCATTATTTTAATTAAGTGAAACTCAGACTTCTGATAAAATTCGCATTTTTTTTTTTTTTTTTTTTTTTTTTTTTTAAGTATTTTGACAAAATGTGTTTTTTACGACCATTTGACGATAATCGCACTTTTTTCCATGGTCTTTTCAAAGAATTTGGCATTTATCCATGATCCTTTAGCAAAATTCAGTTTTTTACAGCCCTTTTAGCAAAAATTTGCATATTTTCTGCGATTCTTCAACAAAATTTGCATATTTTCTGTAATCCTTCGGTAAAAGGCGCATATTATCTGCAATTTTTCAGCAAAATGCACATATTTTTTTTTCCTGTCTTTAAACAGAATTCATTATTTTTCTACAATCTTAACTTGTCCCATATTTGTGAGGCAATTCCTGGTTATTGCTTAATAATATAATTTTATTATATTTATATATGATATTTTATCTATTATAAGTGTACACCCTAAAAACTATTGTCTTGCAACTTCTTTTAATCGCAAGTTTAAAGCCTCCTTAAAAATATAACTGTAAATGCGAAAACGGTAAGTGCTCTGACGGTAAGTGCTCTAACGGTAAGATAAGACACACCTTATGACAGAAGAACTAAGTAGAAAAACTCTCTTCTTGCAAAATGCTGAAATCATGCATAAACATATATATAGGCAATACAAACATCCAAATGTTATGCCGAGTGTTAAAGATCCATATTAAAGTTTACGTAAAATTTCTTGAAAAAGGATCCAGAAACTTCAGTCATAAAACCGAAAAAATAAACATTTAGTTATATATTTTACTAGCAGCCTTCGCCCGCTACGCTGGTCAGTTTTTTAAGAAACTTTGAATCAAACGAAATTTTTATATCATAGTAATTTTCAGTTTTATATTGTACTTTAGACTATCTGTCATCGGTGAAAAATCAGTCATCTAAACGGAAAGTTCAATGTTAGTCACCAATGAATGACGCAGCGCTCAACATATTAACAATTTTAACCACATGAAAATTCATTCAGCGGAACATTTAAAATAAAGCCAAACTTTTGTAATTGGATTCATCTGATAAAAAAACATTTCCTAAGTATTCAATTAAACTAGAATGCTACATTTCATTTGTTACAAAATTTCTGAAAAATTATCTAACAATGTAAAATCCATTAAAATCTATCTTGTAGAACTTAAGTTATAAGCGGCCACAATGAAATTTCACTTTGCATTTTATATATATTGAGATAGTTAAATATAGCTTACATAATCATGTTAACCTGATTATAGAACTCTCTTTCAAAATTATAGGTTGAATAGATTTTTTTGTGCTGTGATTAATACGAAATCCAAACTTTCTTTTATTTATATAGATAAGGATTGAAAATTTCACGTTTTTGCGCCGAAAACACCGCCAAATCAGGAAAATGTGAAGTATCTCAAGAACTACTGAACTTAAAAATTGCTTGGTACCATTCGATTCAGCATGAAAAATTGCACTAAAATATGTTATCAGTTGAAAAATAACTACAAAAGCCGATTTTTTAGGAATTTTTTTAAGGTTCGTCCCTGTTTTTAAACCCCTTAGGGGTGGAATTTTCAAAAATCCCTTCTTAGCGGCACTTGATGTTATCAGAAGTATTTTTACCCCAATTTTCAAGATTTTAGGTTCGGCAGTTTTTTTGTGATGCGATTAATACGAAATCCAGACCTTCTTTTATATATATAGATAAGGATTGAAAATTTCAGGTTTTTGCGCCAAAGACACTGCCAAATCAGGAAAATGTGAAATATCTTGCAAACTACTAAACTTAAAAGAATTGCTTGGTACCATTTGATTCAGCATGAAAAAATGCACTAAAATATGTTATCAGTTGAAAAAAAACTTCAAAAGCCGATTTTTTAAGTATTTCGTTAAAATTTGTTCCTTTTTTTAACCCCTTTAGGGGTGGAATTTTCGAAAATTCCTTCTTTGCGGCACTCGATGTTATCAGAAGTATTTTTACCCCAATTTTCAAGATTTTAGTTTCGGCAGATTTTTTTGTGCTGTGATTAATACAAAATCCAGACTTTCTTTTATATATATAGATTAACCAATAAATTTGTAAGGATTAATCTATTTACAGTGGATAAAAAAGTAATAAATACTGCTAATAAATGCTACAAAAATTCTTTGGCTAGTTCATGCTTTGTAAACTATACAAGTCTTTTGTATATGAAATAATTTTGTATCTATACCAAAACAAATTATGGTTTATTATTAAACAATTATGAGATGAATAAAACTTTTACAAGATTGATTATATTTACTTTAATACTCAGTTTTAAAAAATTAACTATCAATATACATTCTTTACGTCAAAAAGGATTTTGACCAATAATTACCCCAGAAAGACAGAGAATCACCCCATTTCCAGAACAATTCTTGGTCACTTAAAAGTTATTTCAAATTTCAATTATGTGCATGTATATATTTAATTAAGATTTTTTATTATATAACCATCATGGGGGGGTTTATTCCACAAAAAATTAAGAACAATACCTTTAATAGTTTTCATAATAATTGGATGCTGATTTTTGATCAGGAATTACCTCAGGTGACCAGGGCCGTAACTATAAACTTAGAGGCCCCAGGTGCAGTTTTTTCCCCGCACACTGCTGTTTAAATATTACACAGTATGATAAATCAAAAAATGGCTTAAAAACATAGAATTGGGCAGGTACTTGGCGCCGACAAAATTTTTGTTGATCCCACTAAAACTAGCATAGGGGAAAAAATACAGACTTCTGATTGGTTGAATACTTTGAAGAGTGTTTTGCTTAGGTTCATTTTTGTTTATGCAACTTAATCATATGTTTCTGGGTACTTACATATTAACACCAGGTGAAGAATAAGAATAAGCAGAAGAATAATAAAGAACATTCTTGTTCGCATGTACACAAAAGATGCCGTCAAAAATAAGCAAACAACGAGGCAACAAGGAATCCAAAATATAACTACATGCACGTAAGAACAACAAAATTGCTCTTTATTTGCACATTAGCATAACCTCTGCTGTGGCGTTGTTAATACATAAGTACACCTGTTCCTGATTCTGCTTAAAAACCCTTTGAAAGATAAGTTTTGATAATTTTTTTTTTCGATTTTATCGAAGAGAGATTTTCTAGAATTTTTTAGATACGTTTTGTATCATTCAAGTGATCAAAAACTCATATTTTCTTTCTTATACTAGCTTCGGTGTGATCGGCAAACACAACATGACACATTCGACTCAACACTTTGCTGTCTGCTCTAGAGCTGATTTTGCATGTGAAGTGTACAGAGTATATCGACAGACATGCAAAAACATTTATTCTAGTGCTTTGATTTATTTAATTACTAACTTTTAGCTAGGTGCTGGGCATTTTATAGGAAGTTAGACAAGAAAATCAATAGTGTTTTTTAACCATCAATTTGGGGCCCCCCCAGGTATGGAGGACTTGGGGTAGTGCCCTGGCGATAGCTACGACCCTGCAGGTGACCCTACCCAGGTAAAACATTAAATCTGATTACTTATATTCATTCTAGTGGACAAACAGCAGTAAATGTTAATATAAATATACATAATGATTTCATAAATGCATACATTAAAAAATTGTTTTTAACATGATTGGAAATTAGCAATGATAAACAAAATAAACAATTGATAACAGTTTTTGGCAATCATTTAACGGCTCAATAAATATACAAGACTGGGCATACCCTGCACTTTATCAAATTATATAAACAAATGTGTTTTGAGTCTTCAAAATGAAGTCGCCGATTTTTTTTTTTTCCCCCTAAACATGCCAAAATGCAATTTTTGAAAATTATTGCAAGTCAAACTCAGCGATAAACAAATATGGTGGTAACGCTTAAAACTAAATTGATATTTCAAAACAAAATTCCTTCGCAGTTTTGTACTCGTAATAATCTCAATAAAAGAGGCCCATTCTCAAAATTTCTTTCAATAAAACAGGTCTCTTCTCAAAGTTCCATTCGATAAAAATATACTTTCATTGATTATTTTTATTAAAATTTTAATATTTTAACAAATTAAACTTACCATAAAGAAAAACTTTAGCAGAAGGATTTAAAGAAGTAATCATTAATAAACATTTGTTGTTATTTTGAGAAACTATTTCATTTTTGGGGAAAATGTTTCTTACACACAAAAAAAAAAGTATAAAGATATGATACAAATCTAAAAAAGAACTTTTACTTTTTATAAAATGGGTCCTAAGAAAAAAAAAATGTATCGATTGCTCATAAAGTTAGGTAAATAATGTTTAAAGAAATGCTTGTATCTTTACATTAAGAAAACGTGTACTGATGTTTGCAAGTCACCTACCCTACAATATTTAAAATTTTTACTCAGTTATAAGTATTAAATAATTAGTGTATAAAGAATATTTAGCAAAGCACTTACCTTTTACATAAAAAAAATCCACAAGGAAACGTTGAATTCAGATATCTCACGCGCCGCTATTCAACACACAAACACAAATCACAGCGGAAGCCGCCATTATTTTAATGGAAATCAAGCCTCGCCTCGCCAATGTTGCCACTCTTCTTTTTCATTATGACAAACTTACACGAATAATATGGCAGAATATCGATACCAAATCAGTGTCGCGAAGAAAATTATCATATACATGGTATTAAAGGTGATACCGTAAAAAACATACATAAGTGACATATTAAACTACTGTCATGTATAGGATAATTGATAGATAACAAGCATTTAACGCTTTTACAGGACTACGATTTACTATCGTCTTTCTGTAATAATATTGGCACAACTTGTATGATATAACTTTCTTTTGTCATTAAAACATGCCGCAATGATACTTGAAAATCGATGTACTTGACAAACATGATAATTCTGACATCCCATCGTGACTTTTCCGACAAATTTGTGTTAGCTGGGAAATCTTAAAAAATGCAATTTTTTGAAGCGTGAAATTGATTTCTTGGGGCATAGAATCATAAATGGTAAATTGTATCCCTCTCCACTGAAGACTAAAGCAGTAATAAATTTTCCCGAACCAAAGTGTACCAAAGATGTTCAAAGTTATTTAGGATTGACAGGATACTTTCGAAAATTTATAAGAAATTATTCGGTTATAGCTAAACCGTTAAGTGACCTGCTAAGAAAAGATTCAAAATTTAAATTCGATATAGAAGAACAAAGAGCTTTTAATGAACTCAAACGTATTTTGTCGTCAGAACCAGTACTTTTAATTTACAATCCCAAAAGTGCGACCGAAATCCATTGTGATGCCAGTATTGATGGCTATGGAGCTGTTTTAATGCAACAATCTCCAGTAGATAATCAATTTCATCCAGTTTATTTCGCAAGTAAAAAAACCACCGAAGCTGAACGGAAGTACACTAGTTACGAATTAGAAGTTTTAGCTGTAATTGAAGCCCTGAAAAAGTTTAGAGTATATGTGCTAGGTATCCCATTTAAAATTGTAACCGATTGTAATGCATTTAAAATGACTATGGATAAAAAAGAAATGAGTACAAAAATAGCTAGATGGGCAATAATGTTATCCGATTTTGATTATGTTATTGAACATAGACAGGGTAGCAGTATGAGACATGTCGATGCATTAAGTAGGTATCCTATTTGTATGATAATCCAAGATAGCTTAACTTTAAAAATTATCCAAGCTCAAGAAACCGATGACCATATTAAAACAATAAAAGAAATACTAAAGGTGAAATCTTATGATGATTATCTAGTTAAAAATGATGTTCTTTATAAATGTGTTAATGGTAATGATTTATTAGTTGTACCGGAAGACATGCAAATGAATATAATCAAGGCCGCTCACGAAAAAGTTCATTACGCAGTTGCAAGAACAGAGAAAAGTTTAGAAAATGATTTTTACATCCCTAAAGTTAAACAAAAAATTGAGAAATGTATAGCAAATTGTGTTCCCTGTATTTTAGTTAATAGAAAATGTGGTAAACAAGAAGGCTTACTTCACCCAATAGAAAAAGAAGAAGCTCCATTACATACGTACCATGTTGATCACTTAGGTCCATTAGAAAGCACTAATAAAAATTACAAACATATCCTTTCGGTCATTGACGCATTCACAAAATTTGTTTGGTTGTATCCCACAAAATCTACCGATGCTGTCGAAGTAATTTCTAAATTAGAAATCCAAAAATCTATCTTTGGGAATCCAGTTCGAATTATATCAGATAAAAGTCCTGCATTTACCTCTAAAGCTTTTGAAGATTATTGCATCATTGAAAATATTAAACATATCCCGATTACCACTGGATTACCCAGGTTTAACGGCCAAGTTGAGCGTCTAAATTCTGTCATAATATCTGTTCTGTCTAAATTGTCTGTCGATAATCCTAAAAAATGGTATACACATGTAAGCAACGTCCAACAGGTGATAAATTCGACTTTTCAGAGAAGTATAAGCACAACTCCTTTTGAATTGATGTTTGGTACTAAAATGAAACTAAAAAATAACATTGAAATTACTAGTCTTCTGAATGCTGAAATACAATCTGATTTTACAAATAATCGCGAAGATATGAGAAAAAATGCTAATAAACAGATTTTAAAAGTCCAAGAAGAGAACCGTAAAACTTACAACCTCAGACGAAAGAAAGCTAACAAATTTAAGATTAATGATGTGGTTGCTATAAAACGCATACAACAAGGTCCAGGTTTGAAGTTAAAACCAAAATATTTAGGTCCGTACAAAGTCATAAAAGTAAAAAATAATGACACCTACGATGTAAAGAAACTTGGATTCAACGAAGGACCCATGGTCACCAGTACATGTGCAGAGTACATGAAGCCGTGGACGGACGAAGCTTAAAAAAAAAAAAAGAATTTCACCGATTGTGACACTATACCAACTATGACAAACCTCTGGACTGACAACTAATAGAATTTTAACTTTATTCTCGAAAAGACGAAAAGACGTAAGGTAAAAGAAGATGAAAAGACGTATGAAAGAAGACGAAAAGACGTAAGATAAAAGAAGACGGAAGACGTAAGAAAGAAAAGACGAAAAGACGTAAGGTAATAGAAGATGAAAAGACGTATGAAAGAAGAAGACGAAAAGACGTAAGATAAAAGAAGACGGAAGACGTAAGAAAGAAAAGACGAAAAGACGTAAGGTAATAGAAGATGAAAAGACGTATGAAAGAAGAAGACGAAAAGACGTAAGATAAAAGAAGATGAAAGGACGTAAGAAAGAGAAGACGAAAAGACGCGAAAAAAAATGTATGAATTTTTTCAAGAAATAATCTAAGCTTTGATAAACAATTTGAATGATGACTTCTTTTTTTCAATTTAGACTTTGGATGCTGCTGTTTTTTTTTTCTTTATCTTTTCAGATGATCCAGCTGCTGTTTCCAGCCAACAAGAATACATTCGAGGACGAATGTCTCATCAGTATGGCCGAAATATGGGAAATCTCCTCCACTATTAGATCTGCATATTATTTTCTACGCATCGCAACTCTGATAAACAGGCTCTCAGTGAGGCAGACGATTTTGAAGAAACTATTAATTCCTAAGAAGCCAGACGATTTAAGCGGTAGAAAAAAGAACTGAACGGAAGAAAGGAGAATGGAATGTTTTTTAGTTTTAAGTTGGTGTAAAAAGAACGTAAGATGAAGACGATTTCCCGTATAAGATGTAATTGATTAATTAGAGTTATGATTGTTTGCTTTGTAAATAGTCTTATGTAAATATCTTTTTTGTAAATATTAACGTTTAATATAAGTCATTTAAAAGTTTAAAAACGGTGTCAGAATTTAATTTACCTCCGAGTTTATTTACTTATGTGTTCAAAAGAACTTTTTAAAGAAGAATCTCCATATATATATTTCATACATTATATTAATATTTTACAGTTGTAGCACAGGAAATGTGTGAGAAATCGATTATTGATAGTCATTTTGCATACATGATTTATTTAGGTTAAATAAATGAGTGTAAAAGTGTAAACAATACCAGATTACATTGAAATTTACAGTCAAGATCATTTTCATGAATTACTTATATTTCAGTATGGTATACTTTCAATTATTATGATACTGTGCTTTAAATTATATTTTAAATATTATTTTAAACTAATATATGAATACATTTGCGTCATCACACGTAGAAAAAGAAATACTATAGTAGTTTCTTCCACAACAAAGTTTTATCTCATAAAATTATTAAAAAATTCTTCATTTTATTAAAAGCCGAAATATGAGTCAATCATTAAAAATCCTTAATTGAATTTGATTTAAATTTCAGAAGCCTTAATTGGCATTTAACTCCTAAAAAAATTATCAAACTCCATTCTTAAATTTTTACAAAGTAAAAAAAAGTTATTACTAATTTAATAAAACTGCTTACATTTTGTTTAATAAGAACATATTTTAACTTCTATTGAACAAATTTTCACAGAAGCAAATTTTCAAAAAAACATATTCTTTCAAAATTAATTAATGTTTTAATAATGAGTAATTGAATTCTAAAGTTTCGTAGATTTTTACTTTATTAAAAAATAAAGTTCATCTAATATTTCTTGAAATTTTTAAAATTTTATAAATTATCCGTTTGCTATGTGTTTTACTCTGTAAACGTATTATTTGACTTTTTTTTCTGTAAATAAGACTTTAACGCTAATTAATATTTTTCACATTAGTCGATGGCTCATAAATTAAGAAATCCATTGTTAATGTAAAATTTAAAGCTTTTTTTTATTTGTTGAATATTAATCATTGCAGTAATTTAAAGACCCGCATTAGTTTCAGTATGAATCTTTTCTAATAGATAATGATTAAGTGTTTATTTTGATGATATAAGTATGTGTCTTTCGCAGTTTTATGTACCTTTTAAGTTTTTCTTATGGAATGTAGGAAATTAATTAGCTATCTATTAAAAGGATATCAAGATATAAATTCTCTATTTAAGAACAGTTTATTTTGTATCATACACTGTTTTAGTAAGATTAGGAAGCTAAAATCAATATCGCGATAAGAGGAACATTATAATTTCGTAAATATTTTTGCTACATCGTGAAATATTTCTCTTTTTCACTTTATTCCATTTATAGTCAAATTAAATATTTTTTTTAAAAATAGAATTTTTTTTTTCGACTTTTGGTCTGCGAGGTATTTGCCTTTTTTAGTGGTCAGAGATTTCAAAATCACATCTTAATAAAATATCTGTCTTTCCATGTATATGCCTCTGTGTTTTCTTTGTATCATCCAGAATATGTATGCAGGTGTCATAAAAATTGAACTAAATATTATAAAGGACATTTTTTGTTGTGGATAGCAGATAAATGTAGGACTATTCTGCCACTGAAAGGAGGATCTGTAATAGGAACCTTTTTACAATTTTCAATATTGTATCACGGAAAAGAGTGTAAAGTTTCGCATAGAGTTTAATCAAATTTAATATGTATGTTTTTTGCTAGTCCAATATGGCCCAGCATTACCCAGCTGAATTTGAGTATATCCCACATGAAGTGGGTATTATAATACCGATTTTTGTGCCTTGTTTTTTTATTATTGTATCAGCGACAATTCTATGAAATTGTGCATCGAATTGTATCAAACTGCATCATAAGATTTGACTATTTGATGTAAGATAGTACGTCAAACTAGAGCTATTCTTCATTCTTTGTGATAACTTTTTTTTTTTTTTTTTTTTTTTTTTTTTGAAACGGTATACAATAGACCGAGCTGTTGATTTATTATATTTTTATTTTTTGTTGAAAATTGCTGAATAAGAATTTTAAACTGTGCTGTGAATTAATTGAACTAAGTTTTAGCATACGTGTAGCATGAATAACAACCTACAGACCATATATAAGAACGAACAAAAGAAATTCGGGCATTTTTCCATTTTGGAAATCGGGTTTTCATGTGCATTATGCATTTTTAAAATTTTTGATTTTGACTTTTACCAACTATTCTTTTATTGTGTTCGCAACATTCTAAAAGGATTGAAAATCTTTCCGTAATCTAAAGCTGTAGGCGTGATTTTTCGTTTTTATTTATTTATTTATTTATTGATAGAGTCAGTTAATTTTTTTTAAAGTTTATATATTATTTATTCATACTGTTAAAAACAAAATAGTAAAGTAAAACAGAAAATGTTGCCACAAACAATCACATATTTATAAAACCTCGATCAGTGTCATACAAGCAAGTTAAAGACAATGCTGTGTATAAATGATTTCTTTTTAAGTACATCAGTTTTCTGACAGAATGCAGAAAATCTTTATTGGAAAGTGTAGCACATTTTACATCCTACATTTAAGTTTACACTCTGACGCGGCACAATATCTCTTTTTATTTCAATCTTGAAAACAAACAACGACTGTCTATCAAAATATCCCCGAGAATAATGGTACGTAAACAATGCTGGAACCTTTGTTTAGAAGACATCATGTGTATACGCCAGGGGGATTTAAAGAATTGAGATTGATTACACCTGCTATTTTTATCCTATTTCGTTTTTGAATATTACAGCAAAAGATGAAATCACATAAATTCAGGATGTATCTGATTAATAATCAGAGCTGTAAAGAATATTTTATGATTGATGCATGAAAAAGAAAGTGTAACGTTATACCATATAAAAATGGAAGCAGTACTGCTTCCGATGCATTAATTTATGTATACATATGCATATATATACAGATTGTTTAAAGCAAAACTATGATGAAAGAGCGGTAAATAGGGGTATGAAAATTTTTTAAGGAGATAGAGTACCTTTGAAACCATTTCTTCAATTTTTAATAATACTGTAATACATGTGGATGTGGTAACACTATACTTATTACAAAAAATTTAATTTTTTTTATAAATAATCTTGTCAAATTACCTATATTACTAAAATTACTTTTTTAATTAGCTTTTTAAATGTTAATTAAGCTTTTGCTGCTTTTAAATATATGAATACTTTTGCTTTGATTTTTTCCACATTAATTAGGATACATTACATAAAACTGTGCATGGATTTTTAGATGTACGGTATTTTACATTTAATATATTTTTTCTTTTATGTTTATCAAAAAATGAAGGAAATTGAAATTTTTTTTCAATTTAAATATATTTTGTAAAAATTAACTATAACGTTGAATGTTAAATCTGTGCTCAAAAATATTAAATACACCGTAGAGAACAAGGAAAAAAATTACTTAAATCTCTATCTAAATTAGCAAAAATACCTTAATATTTATTGAAGAAACAAGTTATAAAAATGTAAGCAAGAAGAAAAATCAATTTAAATGTTTTCATTTGTATGGGTAATTGCACTGGATCTATTAACAAAATTTACAATATCTAGCGATATAACAACTTTATAAGTAAAACGGAGGGCTCAAATTATTCACAATTAAAGAAGCTTTCAGTTAATATTAAAGAAAGTAAATCGACTTCAATGTACTAAACTTCAAGGTACTCTTTTCTTGTAAGCATGTAGTAACTTCACCATTGTTCTAAAATTTATGTTCGGCAAGTTTCGTGTCTAAGGAACAAATTGTATCTAAGGTCAACATTTAATTAAGGAACTTACGCTCATACACTAATTAATATAAATAAGGACATCAGAACCCAAGGAGTATAAGTGATAAATTTGAATTAAGTGCACAAACGACCTGTGAATATGCTTTTATCTTTTCAGGTACTGAAATATAAGTGATTTTCTAACTATGTGTTGCCTTCTAGAGATCAGCCACTTTACCGAATAATATTCAGTATTGATTAATTATAAATTTAAAGAAAATTCTGCTCTGCTTTTGTCACAGTTATTGAAATAAAAGTTCAAAGACCACAATGAAAGAAGTAGCAGTTTGCTATTTCAATTCAGTCAATTATTATTGGCATTCAAATTTAACGTTAATTATATTTGAACTCAATTTACTCCGAAAAAAGTTTTGTCACTTGTACACCTTGTTTTCTAAAGTCCTTATATTTATATATAGATAACTACGATGAGAAAAAAATACAGTTCTGGCGTCTAGAAAGCTAAATTGTGTCTCTAGAAAAAATAGTTCCATGTCATCCTTATAAATTACACTAGCCAATAAAAAAATATTTTTGTCAGTTTCCTGGTTCTAGATAGTCAAATTTTACTAATTTTGGGTTGAAAAAAAACGAATATGTAAATGAAATTTTTTTATTGGCTCTTTGTTTTCAAGATACAGTATAACTCACTGAAAAAAGACACACAATATTCCACACCTCGATTTAAAGCAAATTGAAGAAGAAAAGAAAATTCTATGTTATAAATACAATGCAATAGGCTTGTTTCATTAAACAATGTTCATTATTCAGGAAGCAGTGGCTGTTTTTAGCCTATTCTTGCAAACGTTTCCTTTTGAATTGCGTCTTGTATATCAACGCCGAAGCATCTCTTGTAACAGTCCAGCAGTAGTCGGCCAGCATTGACTCATCCCAGCGACCATGATATCTGCGTTCCATTACAGCGATATCTTTGTGAAACCTTTCACCATGCTCACCGCTTACAGCTCTACAGTTTTTAGGGAAAAAATCAAGATGGGAGTGGAGGAAATAAAGTTTCAGCGACATGTCGCATCCAAGCTCATGGTACTTTTGTAGGAGTTCTTTCACCAACTGTTCGTAGTTCTCGGCTTTTCTGTTGCCTAGAAATCCCTGTACAACACCTTTGAAGGCTCCCCATGCTACTTTCTCTTTCCCCTCCAAAACTTTATCAAAAGCAGGGTCTTTCATTAATGTGCGTATTTGAGGGCCCACAAAGATTCCCTCTTTAACCTTAGATTCACTCAGTCTGGGAAATTTTGTTCTAAGGTACTGGAAAGCCTCTCCATCCTTATTCATGGCTTTCACGAAGTTCTTCATTAATCCCAGCTTAATGTGCAGGGGTGGAAGCAGAATGTTTTTTTGGATCAACAAGAGGCTCATTTTGGACATTTTTCTCTCCGGGATTTAGATTTCTAGAAGGCCATTTGTCTTTTATGTAGTGAGACTTCCTAACTCGACTGTCCCACAAACACAAAAAACAGCAGTACTTGGTATAGCCTAATTGCATTCCCAGGAGTAAAGCAATTACTTTCAAGTCACCAGAAATCTGCCATTTATGATCTTCGTATTTGATTGACTCGAGAAGTAATTTCACATTCCCGTACGTTTCGTGCATGTGAACGGAATGTCCAATGGGAATGGAAGGAAAAGTGTTGCCATTGTGTAGTAAAACTGCTTTCAAACTAAGTTTGGAAGAGTCTATAAATAACCTCCACTTCCGTGGATTATGTGTTATGTTCATAGAACTCATCAAACCATTAACATCAGTACAAGCAACAACATGTTCTTTCTTCTCAAAAAATGAAGAAGATTCTTGTGACGAGTCCTGTATTCTGTGATCTTGACTTCCGGTTGGAGTAGATGCCATTGCTTCAGTCTTGATATCAGAAGCTCTGCTTTCTCCTTTGACAAGTCAAGATCTCTTATGAGATCATTCAATTCTGTCTGATTTAGTCTATGAGATTCATTCAAATCTTCTTCCTCAAAATCTGGGTCATGGGAAGTCCCAGGTCTAGTGACTTCTTCTTCTACCTCATCATCCTCTTCAATCTCATATTTTTGAGGTGGTTCAGGTACTGGCAAATTAGCCGAGTGAGGAACGGTCCGAATGGCTGATGGAATACTGGGATACTGTACCGATTCCTTTTTCTTTTTTGTCAAACCTCGATTTATGGCAGGCGTCATGCAGAAATAACAATTGTCAACGTGGTTTGTTGGCTCACGCCAAATCATGGAAACAGCAAACTTCATTGTTCGTTTCTTCCCATTCAGCCACTCTCGCAGTCTCACTGAGCAAGAGTTACAACAAACATGTGGGGCCCATGGTTTATCCTGGTCACCCACTTTCACACCAAAATAATGGAAGTAAGCTGTCTTTATTACTGGGCTAATGTTTCGCTTCTGGGCTTCAAAAGTTATTTCACCACAGATGTAACAAAACTTGTCAACGTCATTAACACACTTCCGTCCCATTCTGATCTGAAAGCAGAAAATTTTAAATTTCAGTTTGAGTGATAAATTTTGAAATAAAAAATATTAAAAAAAATAGTTTTTAAATCGCAATTCAATTTTAAAGTCAAATTTATTATTATTTTAATTTTTGTATTTGAAAGCCCATAATCTTCAGAAAAAAAGATACCAAGCGTGTTAATATACATCCACTACACCTGTTGAAATTGCAAGCTCTGCGATCAAAATGTCAGAAATCGTAACTGACATATAGCCTCAAAACAGCAAATTTTACTGGTTTTAAACTCCAAAATGGCCATAAAGAATTTTAAACTTTATTTAAAAGGTCAAATAGAGTGATGGATACCGTCAATTAGATTAATACAGTTGATATAATTAAATTGCTTACCTTTAATTGTAAGGCGAATAGCAGAGAATGTCACTTGAATCGTGCACTGTTATCTTTCTTTGTTCTACTGACACTCCCGCCTGTACAAAAGACGGTCGGTCCCAGGGAAGGTGCTTCCATCTGCTGGGGAAAAAGAACGTCAAATAGATTCTACAGTGTTGAATTCAGACACTTTTTTCCGGAGGAATTTCAGTGGCTTCGGGAGGGGGAAATTGTACTTTTTTACTATTGGAAACGCAAAATTTTAAATTTTTCAGAGGGGAAATTTCATTGCATATCCCACACTCTGAATTCAACACTCAGATTCTACACAGAAAACGCAGTTGAGGGGAATTATAGCTATTAAGAATACCAACTTCAGAACATTCGATTTCCCATAAAACGGCCATTATGAGATTTTTCAAATTAAGTCATATCTTGAAAACAAGAGCTAATCTCAACTTTTTATGTTGATTTTCGTGTTTAGCGAGACAAAATACTTCGGAAATAACTATTTTTGAGCCCGAAACATTTTTGATGTTGGGTAGTGTTATAACTCCCTTTCGTAGAGAGTTTTAGAGTCACCTGTTAGAATTCAAGGGCGTTTTGCAATATTCTCGTGGTCAAATTTATTTAAAAATCTCTCGAAACAGATTTGAGTACAAGAGGTTTGATTTAGTAACTATAATTCTAGATTATGAAACCATTCACGACATTTAGCGATAATTTCTCGACATTAAAACAATTCAATATCTTTTTTTCTTTTTTTTTACCTAGAAAATAAGAGGCTAGAAATGCTAGGTCATTTAGTCTATTCTGCTTAGTTGTTTAACCTATTCGCATAGTTCGGTTATCTATAATTCTCGTTTATGTATTCAGAAAAGTGACTAACTATTCATTCTAGGTAAAGGCGGTATATATCTTTTTTTCTCAGTGTATGATACAATAAAAGTCGTTTTAAAATGTTATTTCTACTGCTAAATTTTATTGATTATACATTCCAACTTTTTTCTAATTTATGGGCATTGACAAAGCATGCATTTATTTTTTCCAGGAATATTAAGAAAAAAAGAAACGAAATAATGAATGAGAAGCAAGTATTAGGTGAAAGGCAAAACATTAAAGGTGCTGCATGTTTAACTAAAATGTTTCATATGAGCACGTCACAAGGCAATTTTCCTTAAGGGCGTAACTTCCGTTTCTAAATCCATTAAAGTGGAAAACCAAGAAAATTTCCCATTATTTTAGAAACAATGAATAAAATATGTACAAATTCTGTGAATTATTGTTTAAAATAGCATATTCGATACTTCAGTTTTTTCTTGCATAATATTATAAGATAAAGTTCGAAATCTGAAAAGCTAAAAGTGATCAATTTTCTCGTACAAAATACTAGCATATAGAGTCTTTCTAGAAGTATGCTGCATTTGAAATAACTTTAAAATGCATTTTTTAATCCTGATGAATACATTATTTATGCATTTTAATCGGTTTTACTTACTTATCATACATTATATAGGGTAATATTGTCTATAGACCTATCTATAAGATAGTCTTGTAATCGTTTTAAAAATACACGTTTAAAACACTGGACATTAAAAAAATATATTAAAAATAAAATGGCAGTCTTACAGTCTGTGTGATCATTTGTCTGTTCATTCGTTTTTCAGACTTTAAACGTTCTTTATTCTGAACAAATTTAGATGGGGACTTTAAATTTGGAATGTACTTAATATGTTATAATGGAATGAAACCCATTGAATATCGATAACCACAATTTTCTGGAGATATTATTTAGAACTCTCGAAATATCCATTATGATAAAATGTACATAAAAATCTTCGTAGTTGTTATTCTCAAGGAGAGATATAAAGGACAATAAAAAATAATAAGTTTTGCATAGATCAATCAGATAATCGTCGATATATTTGTAATTATATTTTTCACACTCTTCGATTTTTCATGACCCTGCATTTCATTCATATTTCAGTTCAAAAATATATTTTAATTAGAAATAAGACCCTTAATCCCACGAAATAAATTGTTAGTTTATATAATTATCTTTTTTGGAGTTATAAGAATGTACCTTTTACACAATTTGGTACTACTTGATTATCCCGTCGACCAAAAAAAAATCGTCAAATTTTTCGCTAACTTGGCGATATATTGCCAAATATGGCGACAAAGTTTACACCAACTGGTACTGTTTCCGGTATTTCGCCAAATTCCCTTAGATTCCCAATGTAATAAAGTAGAATTTCGTTTTGTTAAAAACATTTAAATATACGATTATATTTTTGGGGGATTACAATGCATTTAATAAATATTAGACACATGTTTTATTTTCATATTTTATATTTTGCATATCTATGATGGATAAGTATTACGGTTCCCCCTCCCCCCCCCCCCCCCAAAAGATTAATTCTAATAATTCGTGTCGTAGAAAAAGTATACCATTAATATTCCATATATAAGTTTTCATTTTTATATAAATATAAAATATATGACGGAATGAAATTTAATGTAAACATAAAAACATAAATTAAACATAAAATGAATAATGTTTACTTAAAAGGTGATTAAATATTCAAATATAGATGTTAAAAGTTGATTTTATTTACAAATCTTATTACTTTCAAACCTTTTCCAAAAAGGTTCTTCCTCAGAGAATATTTTCTTTTATAAATACAAATATAAGATTTCGTTTTGAAAAATAAACGAGACTCGTGGCTTGAAGATTGAGTTAGTAATATTTTAGGTGAACGGTAAAAAGAATTATTTGATTGTTGTACCATGAAATTTTAATACGTCATTTTCTTAAATTGTCAGGATTTTATTTTTAGGATGTTAAACCATAAACTGGGTATATTATAAGACAGGGCATCATTGTACACTTTATTGCTCTTGCATAGGATTTCTATCGATTCTCTTAATAATGGAATGTTGGGAATATGATTTTCGTATGATCAAAATCTATTCTGATATTCTGTTTAAGATATAAACATGAGAGAACTGTAGGTTGGTGACAAAATTTTATATCTTCTTTATATACAGAAATAAAATTTCATGTTCTTTTATTCTTTTTTTTTTGAGTTTTCTATTGGTTTTCCCGATGTATTCCATTAATTTATTGCAATCAGTTTCAAAAGAGATACAGTTGAATTACGCCAACTAATTCAACTTCCGGTATGGATCGATTTTTGTACAAATTACTTTTTTTAATTTCTTTGGTGAACAGGCTATTAAATTTATATTGTGTTTCAGTAGAGCATATCTTAATTTTTCGTATAGACCAAGGAAATAGTTTCGTATAGACCAGAGATATTTATAGGAAACCAATCAAATCAAATAATACGATCCCATGTTATAGTTCATCACCATTTTTATATAAAATTGCAGCCTACGAATTTTACTTTAAACGTGCTATTAAGGTATGTTCAGATAAATATTTAGAAAAAGAGCTTAATATCATCAGAAATATTGCTGAAGAAAACGGATTTTCAATTATTCTCAACAATAAACACATTCATGAATTTAATTTTCAAGACAATATAAAAAACTAAACCATAAAGAAATGATATACAAAAAGTTTAACTATTTCCCTGGTCTATACGAAAAATTAAGATATGCTCTAATGAAACACAATATAAATTTAATAGCCTATCCACCAAAAACATTAAAGAAGTAATTTGTACAAAAATCGATCCAATCTGGAAGTTCAGTTAGCTGGTGTATATACCATCCCTTTTAAAACTGATTGCAATAAATTAATGGAATACTTCGGGAAAACCAATAGAAAACTCAAAAAAAGAATAAAAGAACATAAAGCAGATATAAAATTTTGTCGCCAACCTACTGCTCTCTCACGTTTATATCTCAAACAGAGTATCACAATAGATTTTGATCATACGAAAATCATATTCCCAACATCCAATTATTACTTATGCATTATAAGAGAATCAATAGAAATCCTATGCAAGAGAAATAAAATGTACAATGATGCCCTGTCTTATAATATACCCTTATAACATCAACTTTTAACATCTATATTTGATTATTTAGTTGCCTTTTAAGTAAACATTATTCATTTTTTCATTTTTATTAAATATAATGATCGTCACAAGATATTTTTTCTTGGGGGCAGAATAATCACTTCTAAATCTATTAAACTAAAAAGAAGAGAAAAATTTATATTAATTTTAGATAAGTTCATGTATTAGGTTTGTGCGAAAGTTCTGTTTTAATGCCTTATGTTTTATCTATTATGTTAAAATAACAAGTATTAACTTACGCAATACTAAAATGGGGTTAAGTTTTAACCATCTGGACAATTCGTACTTTTTTTTTTTTCAAACATAGAATATATATTTAAATTTTTTTTTCTAGAAGTACTCCTATGTTTCTTTCACAATTTTTTCTGCTAAGTAAGTTTCGCACAGTTTAATTTTGTTGTTTCGTTGTAGTTACAACATTTCCACGCAAGTCGATCTCGACACCTTAATCATTTCGTTATTTCTTATTTTTGTGTTTCGTTGTGTCTAAATTTCTCTATTTCACGAAATTAATCGTTCCGATTTGTGTATCAAGCCGCACGTTTTTTTTTTTTTTTTTTTTTTTTTTTAAATTAAGATTTTGTTCAAATTTACCCTATCTTGGGCATTTACATAATTTGATTTTAGTATTACGAAGGTTAAAGTTTTTACGGTTTTAAAGGTATTAAAATACGACAGATATGCTTTATGATATTATATAGTTATAAGCATATAAATACTTCCACCATTTCCTTTATTGTACACTATAAAAAAATCTGTAATCCTACAGGTGTAAAGTTGCTGTAATCTGTATGCCTACTGACATTTTATCCGTACACTGTAAAAGAAAAAGGGCAAAACAACAAAACTAATTTTTGTGAAAGCTACAGAAATCTGTAACTTTACAAACAAACCTATTAAAATTATAATTATCATACTAAAATTTTATCTGTAACCTGGATTGTAGTTACATAAAAATTTTTTGGAAACCCAGTTTCCTAAAAAATTCTTAATAACCTTACAGATTTTTTTTATTTTCAATGCAAATTTGTATATGTTACATACATTTTTGCTGTTGCCATTACATAAATAGTTCTAGGAATCCCAGTTTCTAAGAACGCTTTTAGTAACTTCAGAGAATTTTTTTTACAGTGTAGGAACTGTATAGTATTAGTTATATAATTACAAAAGCAATAATAATAATAATAATAATAACAATAATAAGTAATAATAATAACAAAATTTATTGTAGTTACTAATTTTGGCGCCATTGATCGCAAAGTGAATATGACTTGCCCAATTAATACTAATGTACTGAAATAGTATTAAAAAAATCTGTGAGCAATCATTGCACTGTAAAAAAAAAAAAAAAAAAAAAAAAAAAAAAAAATCTGTACAGATACTAAAAGTGTTCTAGGAAACTGGGATTTCTAAAACTTTTTATGTAACTTTAATAGCAAAAGTGTATGTAACAGAAACTGATTTTCACTAAAAATCAAAGAATCTGTAAAGTTACTAAAAATTTTTAGGAAATTGTGATTCCATGAATTTTTTATGTAACTACAAACCATATTACAGATAAAATTTTAGTGAGGTTACTGTAATTTTAGTAGATTCGTTTGTAAAGTTGCAGATTTCTGTAGCTTTACAAAAGTTGATTTTGTAGATTTACATCTTTCTTTGTAAGATGCACAAGTAAAATGTTAATAAGCCTACAGATTTCGATAACTTTTCATCTGTAGAGTTGCATTTTTTTTTCAGTGTGCAACCTTTGTTAAATTTCTTTTCGATAGAATTATTTAAATCTGTAATATTCATAAAGTTTACAAGCTTTAATTTATGTTCACGTGCGAAAATTAGAGAGAAAGATGGCTGAAAACTAAAACTTTTAAAAAGTACTTTTTTTTAACGCTAAATTCATTATATATACTGTAAAAAAAAATTCAGTGAAGGTACTAAACATTTTCTAGGAAACTGGGATTCCAAGAACTTTTCATGTAACGATAACAGGATAAATTCATGTAATCGATTCTGAAACTTGAATTTTTGCTGTTACCGTTACAGGAAGAGTTCTTGGAATCCCAGTTTCCAAGAAAAAGTTTAGTACCTTTGCAAATTTTTTTTACAGTGTAGTTTATTGTTTCATTGTATTTTGGTTGTCTTAAAAGCATCCAAAGTTAAATGGAAAAGCATACATTAACAATTTACTTTAAATATTTATCAAGGTATATCTGAATCTAAAGTTTGATAAAAAATCTACCTTCAGCTCTTGAAATAAAGCTGTTACGGAAATCATGGAAAATAAAGTATGGTAGTGCCACCTGTTGCACAATTTACATCAAAACGTAATCAGTAAAAATTCATGTCATGGACTAATTGAATCTGAAGTTTGATAAAAATCCGTGCATAAGTGCTTGAGATAGAGCTGCTGATGTAATTTTAAAGAATGCCCCATAGTAGTGTTATAAATTGAGTAACATACACAAATAATTAATCAGCTCCTGTTAATGTCAAGGTCTAAATGAATCTAGTTTCATAAAAATTCTGAGCATTACTTTGTTAGATAAAGCGACCACATTTTTTTTTTTTTTTTTTTTTTTTTTTTTTTTGTTCTATACAGACAGGCAGACTGACAGACTGACAGACAGATTCACATTCTCAGAAAGTGACGGACTCACAGAGAGATGTTTTTTAAAAGCCATCAAATCGTGTTCAGCACCCTCTAAAATGTATAAATAAATAAAAAACCGTAAGTCGTGTCTTTTTTCCACAAATCCAACACTTTCTTCTTGTAACGATAGAAGAAAGAGAAAGTTATTCAAATATTTAATTATAGCAGGCAATTTCTGGAAAATAAAATAAAAATATAACAAAATGGAACAGTTTTTTCTAATGCAATAAAGATCTTTCAAGTGTACCGTACATCTCAACTTTCTGGTTAGATTTATTTTGTCATGACACTTCATTTCCGGTTTAATCTTATTGGTTGCTGAGGCTTGTGGGTATTTTGGTATTGTGTTTGCGATCATTTGGGTCTCTGACTTGCTGTCAGTTGGGGGGGTTTTCTGTTTTTAACATTTTAAATTTTATACACTGAGGAAGCGAGCCCTGGTGCTCGCGAAACGTATACGTATGTGCTGTGTGTTTGTGTATTGTGTGTTAAACGTTGATTGTAATTATTGCAATAAATATCTTTATAATAAATGTACTCTAAATTTATGCGAATTAAGCAGACATATATTTATACATAAAATACTATGTCTCACTTTATTATTTGTATAGTGTAAATAATTTATATCAACGCATATGACTTTAATTTCAAATAACTAAATGAGAATCTTTTATTTTATAAATTGTGCTCATAACGTAAACGATTTACATCATGCTTAAACAAGTTTCTCGGATACGATTCATAGACATTTAAAATAAATTCGACATTATTTATTCTAAATTATATGTTGAGCGCCATCAAATTCAACGTCATCAAATTGAAGGCTTTGGTTGTTTATTGCATTACTATAATTGATGTTGTTGCAGGTAATTACGGCAATCCAAAATATTAATCACTAAATCAACTATAGAATTTGTAGCATTTCTCGTTTCAAACAAATAGTTAAGAATTTTAATTGTAAGCACAGTTATTACATTGGTTTTGATAGTTTTATAACAATTTCACTTTGCTTTACGTACCCCTTTTCATCTGTATCGTTCAAATTCGAGATTAAGATATTTCAGTTAAGAAATTTGGTTTTATACCTACTGACATTCTTTTTTATAGTTTTATTATGTAAATTTAATAATATATTGAATATTTTTATAGCCATAAAAAACAATGGCTAAGTTAATTTCCCGTAGTAAGAGAGACTCGGAAAATGTATTGATAACTGTTGGGGTAACTGTGTCCTACATGGCCCAGTTAACCCTGACCCATGTCCCAGTTGCCCCCTTCTTGAAAAATTTATGGAGTAACTGGAACACTGGCCTTAAATTTGATAAATGAAGTAAAAATTTATAGATACCTAATAATAATAATGTATTTATATGTTTAGTTTTGAAAAAAAGTGATTGTTTTATAAAAGTACATACCGTATTTTAATAAAAAGCTGAAGAAGTTTAATGAAATTAACGCTGTTTTTTTTTTTTTTTTTTTTTTTTTTTTTTTTTTTTTTTAAGTCTAAATTTTTAGTAAACTTATCACGGAAAAGGTAGAGCTTCGGTTTAGTTAACAAAATTTTTTTAATTGCAAGAGATGAAGGTGAAATATTCACAATAACTAAAACTTAAAAGTCATCAACGGTACTTTTTATAATTTTAGCTAACGGCCCAGTTACCTCGTGATTTCATATGCCCCAGACTTTAAGAGCTCAAATTGGGTTTTAAATGTCTTTAAAAAAATTATTTATTTATTTTCCTTTTTTTTATCAGTGCAGCACAATCACGACATAAATTATTACTTTATTTAATTTTATTTTGCAATGACATCTCTAAAATGTTTCTTAAATTGCTTACAAAGTAAAAAAAAAAATCCGTTAAATTTACGGCAAAAGCTGCTGGCAGCAATATTGCTAGCATTTTAAGCCGTAAAAATTGCACTAAAATTAGAGGTAATAAAAAAGTTTACATTTAATTTTACTGCAATTTTTACAACAAAAAACTGCTGCAACATTGCTGCCAGCAGTTTTTTGTCGTAAATTTAGCAGATTTTTCATACAATGTACTTATGCAGCACCTTTCACCCTATTAAACTGATAATACAAACGATGGTATAAAATATTCTGAAAGTGTTGGAAAATGTTTCTTAACCAACGCATAATTTTTCTTTCTTGTTTCTACTATGTCATATAGTCCCTTTTCTGCTTCTTACATAACAATCATGCAAAAGAAAATTTTAAAATATTTTCTTATCCTTTTATTTTTAAAATATCCACTATTTTAAAAATGTTACATAATTTCCTAAGCTTTCTAATTTTTGTTGACAAGAAAATGCGAAGTTTCAAGAATAATATCTTATTTTAAATAACTAAAGAATTAAAATTGAAGTTTGAAATATAAAATTCGAAAAATTTCTTGCACATTCCAGTCTATTGTTTTAAATCTCTCTAACTGCATCACTAATTTTGATATTGTAGTAATATAAGTTGTTGAAATGAATGAATATTTCATTAGATAAAATATAAAATTTCAAATAAATTTTCCTAATTAAATATGCATTATCAGATAAACTTAAAATTTTCCCTAGAATAAGAGATACTACGTTGGTAACACTGCTTACTTATTAAAATTGTTTCAAATTAAAAATGTTATCATTAATTGCTTTTATCACTGTTTATTGAATTTAAAATTGTAACGTAACAGTTTAATCGTTAAAAGTATTGTGTATTAAAGTGAATGCATTATTTAACTGTCGTTTTATTATATTTTTAACATTTAGAGAAAAATCTACCAACCAATTTAATAACCAATTTAATGCCTATATCGATTTTTATAGGGATTAGAATACTAAAGAATTTAGATATACTTATTTAACCCTTAAATTCATAGTGTAACTGCGAAGTTACATCACCTTCTTTTCCCATTTGGCGTTTCCTATTGGGTTTTTGTACAATATTATGCATTACTTATGTGATAACTTGTATTTAAAGTCGTGACTGACCGTGTTGAACACTAAGAAATAATACATAGCATTATAAACCGCTTAGTTATAAAAAGAGTTTAACATTAATACATTTTTAAATCAATTAATTCTTTATGCTTACAATAATATCGAGAACCACATGCTACTCAAATAATTGAATAGGAAGGAGAAACAATGCACTCTGAAATTATTAATCGGATATAAGGTACCCTGGGGTAATAACGCCAGGCGGGGTAATAACGCCAAGTGCTTATATTTTGCATAATTATGAAATAATCAGGTAAATGACACTCATGTGCTCTGCGCAGAAGGGTTTTAAGTCATATAAATCGCAAAAAACAGCTTCAAGTTAATTTGTTTCATTTTTAGGTCTTATTGTTTTTACAAACAACTAAAATTAACGCTTGATCTAAAATTTGTGAGATACGTTTTGTGATGTGAAGACTATCTTTTTATCCGGAAATACTTTGTTAATTACATAAATTTGTAGTGCATTTCATGTACTTTTAAAATGTTGTTGAAGATTTTGGATATCTTCTCGAGATAATTTGTAATTTAAAATGTACTGCGCAATAACTATACTGGGGTAATAACGCCAATCCTTGACTTTAGTACCCCGGTTGATTCCCTACAGTGGCCGAGCTACATCCTAAATACTGATTCATATAAACACAGTTAAAACTGTCCAATGTTTCTCATATTTCTGTTTAAACGGTCCTTTTTAAGCAAAAAGAAGCTCACGGTCTGATATTCTTTTGCCTCATTCCCTCCTCCCACACCACACCTTTATTTTTCTTACACTTTCACAAAAAATTGAACATTTTCAATAGCTTAGAATGCAATTTGTCAATTTCTAAGTTTGTAGAGTTTGTATTTTTAGAATTGGGCTATCTACATGCAATTATTCCATCTTATTTCATAGTTTTGTTTGCATGGCGTTATTACCCATATAGGTGGGTAATAACGCCAAATAGCATTGGTCAAGAAAAAACGCCATTACATTTTATGAATACATATCTGTTAAATTATTTTATTTTATATAGATAGTCAATGAGTTGCTGTATCAGATCCTATATTTGTTTGAAAAATACAATCTAAAACTAAGCCGTGAAAATTGGTAGAACCTTAACGTGGCGTTATTACCCCAGGGTACCTTACTATACTAATATTTTGCCACAATATGTTATGTCCCTAAATATAATTTAAGTTCTTGATAAATAATTTAGTTTGAAAGACAAAATATGTTAATAGTAATTAAATGTGATGCATCGTTATTGGAAGTTGTTTGTTTAACTATTATAATGTATGCTTTATAGATAATCTTACAACGTCTGTCTCGATTTGAAATATGGTGAAAATTAAAATAGATGTGTTGTATTACTGATTAGTTGTGATTATTACAAATGAAAAAGTAGTTTCTGCATTTTAAATTCTAAATAGATACTTATCGATACAATATTTTATTTATTTTTGATTGATCTGTCTATTACATTTTAAGTTTATATCAGAAACTGAATATCAATGAACTAGTACTAATTATTGTTAAAACTTAAATAAATTAATCGTTTTAAATAGAAAATGATAAATTTATATACATATATATGTAGGTGTTCTGAAATCTTTAGATGCATCAAATACAGATTATAAAATTTTAATTTAACAAATTTTAAGTCAGTTGCAACAACAACAAAAAAAAAATCATTTTTGACCAGTAAATGCATTTTAATCATTTTTAGAAATTACTAAGTTAATTTGGATGTTTCAACCGTTTTTAATAATAGATTTATAGTATTTAGACATTATAAGTATTCTTAATATAAACATATAATACATCTTCCTTTCTCTTTAATACCTTCCTATTCCGTTGTCAATTCTGCGAGATTCTACATTTTTGCAAAAGTAGCTTATGAGTATAACAAACGATTTTTAGATTAGAGAAATAATGAATGATATTATAAATTGCTTAGTTATACAAAGAATATAACATTAATACATTTTTTAATTAATTCACTCAGTATGTTTGAAAAAATATTGAGAATCACATACTGTTCAAAAAATCGCAAAGGTAGAAAACCGGGGCATTCTGAAATGGTTAATCGAACATACTGTGCTAATATTTTGCCACAATATGCTATGTCCCAAAATATAGTTTACGTTCTTGATAAATTTTTTAGTTTGAAATACGAAGCATGTTGATAGTAATTAGATATGATGTATTGTTACTAGACGTCGTTTGTTTAACTATTATAATGTATGCGTTATAAAAAACCTGGCAACGTCTGTCTCGTTTTGAAAGAAAGTGAAGATTAAAAAAATTATGCGTTGTATTTCTCATTCATTGTGATTATTTTAATTGAGAAAGTAATTTCTGCATTTTAAATTGTAAATAAATACTTGTCGAAAAACTTTAATTTTTTTTTTATTCATATGTTTATATTTTTGTATTTTATGATTGTATCAGAAATTGAATATCAATTAACTAGCATAAGTTGTTGTTAAAACTTGAATTAATAATTTATTTTAAATAGAAAATGTTAAATGTATATATGTATACAAGTATTTTGAAATTTTTAGATGCAGCAATTAAAGATTATAAAATTATAATTTCACTACTTTTAATTATTGGCAATACATTCGCATTTTTTAAAAGATATTTACCTTGTAAATGTATTTTTGTCACTTTTAGTAATTATTAAGCTAATTTTGATAGCATTTAGAAGGCCAAAATATTCTTTATATATGTGTAATTATAGATTCATTATGAAAAATTGTAGCACTACTGGCGTTGAAAAGCGTCTCATAAATAATGCCAAAAATTATAATTCTTACATAAAAAATGCAAGTATATAAATTCAAGGAATAGGGTGCATATCTATATGTTAAACAGTTAACTATGAAGTATTCAACAAACAATTTAATAAACAAAAACAAGATACAGGCAAGAAAAGTCAGCCTGTTCTCATCAGAGGAAGGACAGACAAGTCTAACCACACCCCTCTCTTTTAAAAAAAGTTTAAATTGTTGCACCTGCAACAATTTGCCATTTAAAGTATTTTTTTATCGCTTTTAGAAATCATTAAATTAGTTTTGATGTTTCAAGCGATTTTTATGCATAGTTTTAAAGCCTTTAGACATTCCAAGCATTGTTTATATATATATATATATATATATATAGATATAGATATAGATATAATCAGTCTTAATTTCCCTTTGATACATTTCTATTCCGCTGTCGATTCTAAAATATTCTATAGTGGTTGTAAAAGAAGTTTACGGATGTAACATTTATTCTTTAAGATTGAGAAATAAGAAATGACACTTAAAATTGCTTTGATACAGGAAGAATTTAACATTAATGCATTTTCTAATTAATTCACTCTTTATGCTTATAATAATGTGAAGAAGTAGATACTATTCAAATAATTGACTAAGTGAGAATCAAGGCACTCTGAAGCAAGGCACTCTGAAATGATTAATCGAATATACTATGCTAATACTTAGCCACAGTACCTTAATCTACTAAATATAATTTAAGTTCTTGATAAATAGTTTGGTTTGAAAGTTTAGTTCGAAGTATGTTGATAGCAATTAAAAATGATGTATCGTTGTTAGACATCGTTTGTTTAACTATTATAATGTATGCATTATGAATAACTTGACAGCGTCTGGCTCGTTTTGAAACAGAGTAAAGATTAAAAGAAGATGTGTTGTATTGGTGATTCATTGTGATGATGATAGCTGAGAAAGTAATTTATGCATTTTAAAATAATAAATAAATACTTGTCGAAACATTATTTTATTTTATTTGATCGATATATTTATATTTTTGTATTTTATGATTGTATCAGAAATTGAATATCAATTAACTAATATAAATTATTGCAAAACTTGAATTAATAATTTATTTTAAATATAAAATAAAAAAATGTATATATTAAATAATATTTAGAAATCTTTAGATGCAACAAATAAATATTATAAAATTATTATTTCATAAATTTTAATTATTGGCAATATTTTTGCATTTAAAAAAAAAATTATTTATCTTTTAAATGTATTTTTTATCAATTTTTGTAATTATTAAATTAGTTTTGAAATCATTTAAGTAGTCCAAGCATTCTTTATATGTATCTAAAATCAGTCTTAATTTCTCTTTCATACCTTCCTATATTCCGTTTTTAATTCTACAAGACTCTATATAGTTGTAAAAAAGTTTAAGCATATGAAATTTGATTTTTAGGTTTGAGAAATGATGAATGACTTTATAAATTGCTTATTTATTCAAAGAATTTAACACTAGTACGTTTTTAAAAATTAATTCTTACTTTATGCTTATAGTATTGACAACCACATAACATTCAAATAATTGAATAGGCAAAAAAAAAATAAAGTACTCTAAAATGATTAATTGAATATACTATGCTAATATTTTGGCACAATATCTTATCCCCTAAATATAATTTAATTTCTTGATAAATATTTTAGATTGAAGGACGAAATATGTTGATAGCAATTAGAAATGATGCATCATCACTGTAGTCGTTTTTTTAACTGTTATAATGTATGCGTTATAGATAACCTGTCAACGTCTGTCTCGTTTTTGTCTCGTTTCGTTTGTATTTTATGATTGTATCAGAAAATTGATATAAATTAATTAGTATCAATTATTGTTAAAACTTAAATTATAAATTTGTTTTCAAAAGAAAGTAATAAATGTATACATATAAAACCATTAATTGTGAAATAGTAAATATCAACAAAAAATGAAAAATTAACTAGAAGAAATATTTGGAATTTGCGCGAACTATAGTAGACTCATCAGACCCCTAACTCTATAGAACTACAAATAAAGTGTGTGATTTCATCTTTGCATTAGCCAGGTAAAGCAAAGTCATACGATTTTGGGGTTACTAACATGTATAAAACCAAAATAAAATGGAGAAAAAACATTAAAAATAAATCATAATAAAAATATTAAAAAGGGTAGATAAGGAAAAAAACATACCAAAAACTAATGAAAAAGAGGATAAAATTGTAAACAGAAGGAAAATAATAATAAAAATAACAGTTGAAATTAATTCCTTTTCATTTGACAATACTAATCTTAATTTAAGGTATATATATATATATATATATATATATATATATATATATATATATATATATATATATATATATATATATATATATATATATATATATATATATATATATATATATATATATATATATATATATATATATATATATATATATATATATATATATATATATATATACATATATATATATATATATATATATATACATATATATATGTAGAGAGAAAGAGAGAAGTATTATGAAATCTTTAGATGCAGCTTATAAAGATTATAAAATTATAATTTTATAGATTTTAGTTATTAGAATTTTCGCAATTTTTTTTTATTTATTTGTCTTGTAAATGGATTTTTATCACTTTTAGAAAGTATTAAGTTAGTTTTATTGTTTAGAGCGTTTTTTATAATAGTTTTATAGCATTTAGACAGTCTTTTTTTTCCAATACCTTTCTATTCAATTGTCAATTCTATAAGTTTCTAAATTGTTGTAAAAGACATTTACGTATGTGACATTTGATTTTTAAGATCGAGAAATTATGAATGTCATTATAAATTACTTAATTATACAAAAAGTTTAACATTCATACATTTTTTAACTAATTCAGTCTTTAAACTTATAATAATTTCGAGAAATAGGGGAAAGTTGGATAAAACAAGGTAGGGGATAAAACCGGGAACAAGACTTTATGGGTTTATTTAAGGTGGTGTCTAGCCGGAACTTGTAGAATTACTTCTAGACGAGTGGCATGCCTGTTCCCAGTAAGCAAAAGTTGTGTAAACAAACTCAATTTGCAATGATGATTTTTTAAAGATTTTACAAGAAAAAGTTAAAAATTCGACGTCTTCAATATTACGTTACAAATCCTAAATAACTAAAGTTTTAGTTTAAGTAAGTATAGCATATGATAGTCTATTATTTACTCGCATTTTAACGTTTTGTATTGGTGTCTGTGAGTTATCTGAACAACTCTAGAGTAAAATATCTTCAAAATGGCATGGTTGGACAAAACCGGGAAGTTTCCGGTTTTGGACAACTCATTTATTTGCGTGATTGAAACAGAATTAACATGTTTATGCATTGCTTGATAATCAATAAATATTTAAAACTATACAAAAAATATTATTTAAATTCAGTTTTATATAGAAGACAGTTTATAGTCATTTGTATTCTAACATCTATCCTTATTCGAACCCTCTACAAATTAGAACTCGAACAAGAAGAAAAAGAAAAGGTGGAAAAACATCCCAAGAAGAACTTAACCCTGAAGTGAAAACTTTCCATGATGACAGAAAAGCAAAGTAAAAAAAACTGATGTGAAAAAGAAGAGTCCAAAGAAAAAAAAACACTTAACATCAAACGAGAAGGAAGATGAAAGTGAATCATGCATCTTTTGAAACGGCCTATATTAACAATCTAAACCTAAGAAGAATTGAATAGAGTATTTTCATAGCAGAGGGTGGGCATATAAAGAATGCAGCAATGCAAATGAGTAAGATCGAATTTTCATTTGTGATTTTTGTGCCTAATACTTTCAACTCTTAAAGAATAACTTAACTCATTTTTATTTTATGTAGATTTGATATAGATTCACATTCTGTTAGTATAATATGTTAAGTTTCCTTTAATATATGGTATTATTGCAAAGTTACAATGTGCTTATTATTATTTTTTACAGAACACGGTTTTGTCCGACCAGGTCGGACAAAACTTAGACATTGCATGTTTCTAAAAAAAGTGTTGCTATGATCTCAATTGCTATTGTTCGTGACTGAATGACCAAGTATTTTCTTCGCAAGGAATGAATTTATCGTTTTAATACAAATTTTGATTGTTTTGTTCACATAGTGCACAATAATAAAAAGAAAAGCATTAAGGTCCCGGTTTTATCTGACTTTCCCCTACATACCATTCAAATGATTAAAGGGTAAGAAAAGCAAGGATGCACTCTTTTCAAGTACTCTTGAAAAATTAATCGAATATACTATGCTAATGTTTTGCCACAATATGTTATGTCCTTAAATATAATTTAAATTCTTGATAAATAGTTTAGTTTGAGAGGCATGCAAAATATGTTGATAACAATTAAATATGATGTATCGTTATTGGAAGTCTTTTGTTTAACTAATTTAATGTATGCGCTATAAATTACCTGACAATGTCTCGTTTTGAAACAAAATAAAGATTTAAAAATGATGTGTTGTATTGGTGATTCATTGTAATTGTTATCATTGAGGAAGTAATTTCTGCATTTTAAATTTCTAAATAAATCACACGTCGAAACAATATTTTATTTATTTTTGATTGATCTGTTTATATCTTTGCACTTTTTTAGTATCAGAAAATGCAAATGAATTAACTAGTCTAAATTATTGTTAAAACTTGAATTAATAATTTATTTTAAATAGAAAATAATAAGTTTATATGCATATAAGTATTCTGAAAATTTTAGATGCAACAAATAAAGATTTTCAAAGTATAATTGCATAGATTTTTGTTATTTACAATATTTTCGCAATTTTTAAAGAATTATTTGCCTTCTAAACGTATTTTTATCACTTTTAGAAATTATAAAATTTGTTTTGATGTTTCAAGCGATTTTTATGCATAGATTTAGAGCATTTAGACATTCCAAGTCTTATTTTGTATATATATAATCGGTCTTAATTTCCCTTTGGTATATTTCTATTCCGTTGTCGATACTAAAATACCCTATAGTGTTATAAAAGAAGTTTATGTTTGTAACATTCGTTTTTTAAGATTGAGAAATAATGAATGACATTTAAAATTTCATAGATATAGAAAGAGTTTAACATTAATACATTTTTCTAATTAATTCACTCTTTATGCTTTAATGATGTTCAGAAATACATATTATTCAAATAATTGAATACGTAAGAAAAGCAAGGAACTCTGAAATGATTAATCGAATATACTATGCTAATACTTTGCCACGCTACCCTAATCCCCTAAATATAATTTAAGTTCTTGATAAATAGTTTAGTTTGAAAGACGAAATGTGTTGATAGCAATTAATATGATGTATCGTTATTGGAAGTCGTTTGTTTAACTATTATAATTTATGTGTTATAGATAACCTGACAACGTCTGTTTCGATCTGAAACAAAGTGAAGATTAAAAAAAGATGTTTTCTATTGGTTATTCATTGTCACTATTATCATTGATAATGTAATTTTTGCATTTTAAATTTCTAAATAAATATTTATCGAAACAATGTTTTATTTTATTTTATTTTATCGATATGTTTATGATTTTGTATTTTATTATTGTATCGGAGAATGAATTTATGTACATAAATAAGCATTTTGAATACTTTAGATGCAGCAAAAAAGAATATAGAATTATAATTTCTTAAATTTTATCATTGGCAATATTTTAATAAGTGGAAATTTAAAAAATATGTCTTGCATTGGCAATTTACTGTGATTATTACTATTACGTTATTGCCATTAAGAAAGTATTTTTTTCATTTTAAAGCTCTAAATAAATATTGGTAGAAACAATATTTTATTTATTTTTGATTGATCTGTTTTTAATTTTGTAATTTATGTTTTTATCAAGAACTAAATATAAAAGATTAAAAATTCAGATTAATTAACGTCTGAATTTATTCATTAAAGACGAAAATATATTAAGAGAGATTTGAACACAATTAATGCAATAACCCAACAGATATGAAGAAAACCCGGGGTAGGAATCAAACCTGGGTCTACAGCATACCATTATAATGCTTTACCAATAACCTACGCTGGCCGGTATCATAACGAGGTAATTTTGCACTAATAAACTATGTTGGGGAACTAATAAACCAATATTTTTTGTCCTGTTGAGTTACAGCATTAATCGTGTTCAAGTCTGTTCATATTTAACATTAAAAAACACATTCAGACTTTATTTTCCGTGTTCTTTGATATATTTTGTGGATGGATACAAATATATCCCGAATGTATATGAAACAAATATATTCGGGAGTTGTAAGTAGGAAAAATCGCTTGTTTCAGAGCCCCACCCGTCCACTAACAGTCTTCCAATAGCTTTAATTTGTCTAATTTTTTGTTGTTGTTGTTAAATTTGTCCGGTTTCAATTTCTCTTATTTTTCTTTTCTTTTCTATTTTGAGACCAAGACATTCGGGTCATAAGAATGCAATTTGGAGCTATCCGTGGTCGCCTACTGGCGATAGCGATGTCGCGCAAGAAAGTAGGGCTGTTCGAGTCATAGGTACGGGTCGCTGACGAAGACTGGCCGCTCACTGCGGCGGTGAGCCACGGTGACAAAAGCAAATAGAAAAGAAATAGAAAAAAATAAGAGAAATTGAAACCGGAGAAATTTAACAGAAAAAATTTACAAATTAATGATATTGAAAGACGGTTAGTAGGTGGGTGGGGCTCTAAAACTAGAGATGTTCCTTGCTTACATCCCGAATATATCAGTCTGATGTGGATATTAAATTGTATTATGTGGATATTATATTATTTATTGTATTTTTCGTCATCAAATGCTTTATAATTGCCGGTCGATGACATTCCCAACACCGTTTACCAGAGAGAAATTACCGTTCTAGAACATTGGCCACAGTAACTTAGTGGTAAAGCAATAAAGGTATAAAGGTAATAAAAGCAAAATATTAAAATAAATTAAAGGTTTATTTTAATATTTTGCTGTCAATCCAAGTTCGAGTCCTGGTCTCGGGTAATTTTTTTATACCAGTTGGGTTGTATTAAATGTGTTTAAATCTGACTTGACATATACATGTAACTTTAATAAATAAATAATTAGATTCAGACGTTCATTTATGTTTGCTTTAAAATATTTTGTGGATCGATTGAATATTAAATTAGACATCGTATTTCTAATCATCTAACGTCAAAAAGGTGTTTCAGTTTACATTTTGGTATAATTTACAATTGACTGAAATTACTAAATTAAAACACTTGTATTCATTAAATCTATCCATCTCTATATAAAGAAACATAACTTTCTGAAAATAAATAATCATATGTTAGACTTATGCTAACTAAAGTATTTAAATAGAAACAGATGTCATTAAATAAAAATATATTCTGCTTTTCATAACAAAATGTTTTACATCAAAGTTTCCTACTCGTTTTAAATTATTATTTTAAATTAAAAGCTTTCAAAAAACTATTTATTTTGTTTTGTTTTATTCAGTTTTGTATCATTTCCAATCTAATTAACTAAAAAAGTACTTTAACTTACACAAGGGGATGTCTTTTTTTTATTGCAAAAATGTTTAATACACTTGAGTTTCAATTCACTTAAGTATTTTTATTTCATAATTGTTTTATCGTAATGGTAGAAATACACTTAACGTAATAGTTCTTTCCCCCAAAGGATTTCGCCTAAATGAAATTAGAGTTAAAACATTATTTTAATATTTTTCTGCCCAATTTTTTCAATAAGATATATTTAAAGGATTTTTATATATACTTCGGTTTGGAAAATGCTTGCAGTTAATTTTGTAAGATATTGTTCGATTATCACGCGGTTATCTGATTAATAATATTTAATATTTGATAATTTGATAATTAGGTGGTTGCATAAGTACATACGATTATTTCTTAAATATAAAGCTTCAATTTTTGCATTGTGCTCTTAACAATGAATTTTTAAAATATTGTACAAACTGAATTTATTTTCAAGCACGAAAAATATTCAATTTCACGGGAAAAAAAAATAACAGCTTTGTATATACAAAAATGTAATTAAACATCGAGAAATGTAATTATAAGCAACATTCATGGTTTTCCTAAAGGACCTGTTTGTCAAGGAAAATATGTTGCAAATCATCCGAGGAAAGATATTTAATAATAATAATAGTAATAACAACACTTTTGTTGTTTATATAATTTTTTTATTATTTTATGTTTTCTTGACATATTTCTTAAAATTTTAGCTTTCGAGGAATATTTATACAGACCGATAAAGGTTTTTAAGCATTAATTGAGAGTCCGAGTGTATAATTGAATTAGAAATATAAGCTAGAGCACGTATACAAGATATGAAGTACGGGCATCATTTCCCGGTTCTGGACACATTGGGCCATTGGGCCGTTAATTTAAAAGACACATCATTCCACCCTTCATGGAATTCTAATCCAAGCTACAGATCCGTGCCGCCCTTCGCTGACAGTCCGGTCCTCGGCCTGCGCACTGCCCAGTGACGTAAGAAAATCCGACTGACGAAAAGTCGAATGCCGCAGTTTTCACTACTCATCACTCAATGAGAAAATTGGTCCCTTTGTTTGGTACCTTCACTCAGATCACCCCTACGACCCGTTGGTACTGTAAACGTACAAAGTATTCAGACCCATGATCCTAAGCCAAGGGTGCCTGAAGAAACGATGCTTTACGGAGGTTCCTCAAGATCAACTGCTTTGATGAACAAAGACATTTCTTTGGTGCAATCGTTGCCTCTAGCAGTACATCCAGAAAGCCTAGAAAAATCCTCCCTGACTGCATAATCACAACCTTGATCAGGGGTTTTTCACCTTTACTCCTGACCCGTTCTAATTTACAAAGCCCTCTGGAGGGGCAGCTGCTTATCGACTCATGAGCTCAGACAAGATGCCTGTAGCGGAGACCGGAGATCGGAGAGATGAAAAAAACTCTTCTGATGACAAAGACATCTCATCGCTCAGGTTTTATTCCCAATCTCCATCCTCACCTGTGGATCCTCTTGCGGCTCAACACTGGGAGTTCAGGATATCCGTTTAGGCACCGTTCGCGCCCCCACGAAGACACAGTAAGCTCCTTCTAGTCAGGATATACCCCCCCCCTGCTAAGAGTTGTAGAGTCCGGAGTGCCAACAGTGCCTCATGACACGATATTCTCTATATACGGTGAATCCTTGCGAGGACAATAAAAGACTGGCTCCCGTAATTTCTCAGCACAAGTGCTGTTCCCCGTGCAATGAAAGCGCCACTAGAGTAGAAAGAAATATTTTTCCAACCCTTGAGTAAAAGAAAATCTCCTCCAAAAGAACCGAAATAAAGCTGCAACCAAACTGCGATCCGAATCTCGGCTCGAATATTAGCAGCATGAAACATAGTTTGAGACACTGGTTGGTCTTCATGGCTGGGTGCAGTAAACATTTTTAGCGCACTCACATGCAGGACCTACATCGGATACAAAAGTTCACCCAAGATTTGATGCGCCGTCCCATTATCCTGAGAGACTTCAGTCAGTTTCCTAGCGGGGAGGGGGGGAGTAATCATGGTGGCGGATCTGCTACCCGTCCCCTACCGTGAGAGATGACACGACACCTGGTAACCAATATCACACTAACCTCCCACCGCGACAACTCTGTAATCGACTGGAGCATCTTCATTAACCACCCACATAGAGGTCGATTTACAATTTTCCTAGGTACAACGGATACAAAGGGTATTAGTGTCCCGGAAAGTGGAGACAGGTCATATTCTGGGCAATGTCCCTAATACCTCTCTCGATGATTACCCCGGAGATGCTGCAACTAATCTTCCCAGTCCCATCGACCCAGGTCGAAATTCATGCTGGTATTTGTTTGCTAGACAAGCACCAAGTGCTATAATCCAACAAGTGAAATAGCATAAGCTAGCATTACACATTGCTGGTTCCAGCAGAGTTTCCAGCAATTCATTGTGTGTATTGGCCCACTTTGCTGGAAATAAGCATGAAATGTTTGCATATAGCTTATCATGTTTTTGTTGTGCAAGCTAGCGATATAGCATGTGATGCTAGCTAGCATATAATAGCATGGAAATCTAGCAGACATAGCAATACCTAGCAATAACTAGCATATTTTTGTTGCGGGTACAAGTATATATTTTGACCTGGGGACACTAAAGAGTAAATATTTCTTATTCCACATGGCACGCACTCTCCTTTCAGGCTATTTGTGGACGAGGTCCTATAACATTTGGTATCGTTTGTCCAGAGTCACCACCAAACTCAAAACCTGGCTCTGGGATCAACCTATGCAAGTCACTGCCCAACTGCGGTATTCACGTTGCTGAACAGACGTAACAATAATTGTTATACTTTCAATAAATGTAGCGATAAGCATCTAACTTATAGAGCGGATGAGGAAAGCCGTCGTAAGCAGTACAAACTTATATAAAACACTACCGCAACCGTTGCAAATTTCACCATTCTGGAAGAGGCTCTCAAAAATATAGATGTCGGTTGCGGTAACAATGTCGTGAATTCGATGGTTTTGCTCCATCTCAAAAAATGCCCAATGCACCTAAAGAAGTTTTCCCTTCAATTATGTCAATAATCATTTCTGCAGGTGTCAAGTTTTTACGTTTCAACATAAGGCCATTATTTGTGTCAGAAAGTTTCGCATACTTCAGCGAGAAGAAATATTTTTTAATTTTGGTGTCACAAAGAAAATGTACGAAATTATGATTATATCTTGTATCTACGTCTCAGAAGAATACATTCATTTGGTTTCGAACTCCAGTTCAACATTTCCAGTCAAATAACTGAAAACTGAAAATGTTTTAGACTTGTAACCGACTTGATGGAATAAAACATATTTATCAACAGAATGATGAAGGTAAAGTGATCCAAAAGATCAAAAAACATTTGCTCCTTCGATATGCAAGTACTTTCATTATGATTTTAATAAAAACGATAATATCATAGTCAAGGAATTTATTTGTATGCATTCGTTAAAGATTCATTTATCTTGATGAAAAAACTTTCAATCCTTGTGTAACTTCCATCAGCCAAAGCCTAAGCATCTAACGTATCAGCTAATTATAAAAAAATTAGACGATTTTAAATTAGTTCAGGATACCATTCTGAAATAGCATATCCCATTTTATCAAAACATAATTAGCTGTCCAACTGACAATGTTTCAGGCAAACTAATTGAGAATGATGAAAAACGTAATTACGCACCATAGAATGATATTAAAACATAAAAATGTTCCTGTATAAATGTTATCTTCATTAATTTTCATTAAAAAAATTTAACATGTCCGTTTTGTTCAAATTAAATCCCCCCTAATCTCGTTTCTTGCTAAAACAACATAAATCTAGAACAGTTTTTCTGAAATACTTAATTTTATTTTTAATAAATTATAAGAATTATTCGATACTTACAAACTTTGGTATCCAAACTCCATAATCATCCCAACAAAATCCATAAAAATTCGATTATATGTAAATAACACAGATTTTCTTTTTCTGAAAAGTTCTGATTCTGTGACTTATGCGATTTTTCAAATGACCGATTCATTTGTTATTGTTTCAAATGACCGATTCAATTTTGATTATTCGAATCTGTTAACCTGTTAAGCGAGTATTTTATTTCAAACAATATATTACTCCATGCGTACAATATTGTCATTTGGCTACTTTTTACTTATTAAGATTGCTTGATTATCACCCCTTTTTTAGAAGCTTATACAGTAAACTCCATAAGGCAGAATCTGTTTAATACTGAAATTTGTTTAATTCGGAAAGATTTCCAATTCCCTGTGAATCCACAGACATAAAGTGACATTTGTATAATGCAGTCTAATTTTTTTCACATTATTTAATCTGACATTACCTAAAGTGAATATTTCTTTTTAAAAAAGGAATGGGAATCAAGCAATATGATTTTTTTAAATTAAAATGTAGTCTAAAGCAGTGGCGTAGCAATTTAAAAATTATGGGGGGGGGGGGGCTCAAATAATTTCTAACTCAATACGCACAAAATAACTACAAAACTGAGAAAATTTATGAAGGATAAAACGTCTCAATTAGTAATTATGTAGAATAATAAATATATTTATTCACAATTAAAAATATGTGTATGCACATTACTTAAAAACAAACATTAAAGAATAGGCTAAATTTCACAATTTTGTTAAATATGACACTAGAATACGAAAGAAATTTTTCATAAATAGAACCGAATTTTATAAAAGAAACACCGCGGCGTTTACTAATTTAAAAGTTTGTTTTATTTTTTTCCAAATGTGACGTTTGCTTCTGCTTTTACTCGATCTTTTTACGAAATCGGTCGTTTTTTCTCGATCTTTTGACGAAATCGGTCGTTTTTTGCAATATTCGAAGAAATTAGTCGTTTTTTCTCGATCTTTTCGCGAAATTTGCCGTTTTTTCAGGCTTTCTTGACAAAATTGATTTTTTTTCTCATTTTATTACACAAATTAGCCGTTTTCTCGTAATCTTCTAAAAAAATGGCTGTTTTTTCGCGCTTATAAGACGAAATTAGTCGCTTTTTCGTGATTTTTTGATGAAATTTATTGTTTTTTCACGATTTTTTTTTTTTTTTTTTTTTTTTTTACAAAACTTGCGTTTTTACTACGCGATTCTTTAGAGAAATTTGTTTTTTTTCGTTAATTTTTGAGCAATTTACGTTTTTCAGCGCTTTTTTCGAAATTCGCGAACTTTTTATATATCTGAATTTTTCACTAAAAGTAACGATATTATAAACCTGGAAGATCGATCGAAAAACCCGGAATTCCAGGGAATACCCGGACCACAATCACCCCTGAATAAGTTATTTATTGAGTTAAATGCGATTCCAGCTACGTGATGACAAATTTTTCACCTTTCCTGGAATAGTTTGAATACCAACTGACGTCTAAAAATTACATTAAAATATTTAAAATTTGATTTAAATATTTTAAATAGAGTTATAGATAACTCAAATTATAAGACATCTCTTACTCTACATTATTCAGAAAACGTTAATTGAAGTCAGATCAATGCAACGCTGTCCACAAAAGAAGCATTCACATTAATTAAGCGATTACAATAGTTAAAGGTTATTGAGGGGCGGGGGGGGGGTGTCAGTTTTGACGAATACAGTGATTATGACGAATGCGGCGTTTCTTCGATAAAATACAGTGCTTAGAAAAATAAATATACATATACTTACAAATTTTGTCGTCATAATACAAGGTAAGTGCGGTTCGAAGCCATTGTGTTCAAAATGGATTCAGCATTTAGTTTTATTTCTTGATGAATGTTCATCAGTGCAAGTCCAGAAAGCCGAGAATTTGACATACTGTTCCTAAGGTAAGTTTTTAACTGTCTCAATGTGGAAAATGTTCTTTCTGGAGTGGCTGTTGATACTGGAAGCTTTGATAATACTTTTAACAATTTTTTGATGTTGGGATAAACATTCGCATTACATTTTGATAATGACTCTATCGCAGTGCTTGGCCTTTCTTCTTTGTCTAACGACAACCATTTTTCGAACCACATTTCAATTTCAGCTTGTAAAATATTCGGAAAACTTTTTATATCAGAAGAATAAAATTCAGTACATTGCATGATATTTTCTACTGAAGATTTTTCTATGTATTTTGGCAGTATTGCGTATAAGCTAGTAACTATATTCTTATGATTTTCAAAACGGTCAATCATATTTTGAATTCAGTTTTTTCATCTTTAACTGCAGAACTTGATTCTTCACGTTTTTCTTCTATGATTTCAGAATCTTCCTTCCTTTTTGGAACTTTTGAAGAGAAAAACTCAACAATGTTTTTTTCGGTCTTTTACGAGAATTCATAGTGCAATTTTATTTTTGTTATGTATCGTATATAACGTTCACATAAACTGGTGACTAGGGTGATAAAATTCAACTAAACCTTAACAAATCATAACACGAAAGTCAAACGCAAAATGAAAATGATTTTGAAACAATCTTCTCGGAAGAAATTCTGTTCTATTCACAAAATATCAGGGGAAAGACGCAATCCACTGCTAGCAATAAGTTTTAATTCCACCAATGACGTGCCACTAAAATCTCCCCCTCTTGCTGGACACGTGTTCTTCGAGCGCGGCATTATTGTTAACGGAGACGGTATTTCTTTTTTCTTTTCTTTTTTTAAATAGAGAGATACTAAAGTATTGGAAATCCTCTTGAAAGCTTGATTTTGTATGGCAAGCTACACGCCGGGTCGCATATTTCTCTGGTGTCTGGCCTTACTGCTGTCATCAGTTAGCCTTAAAAAAGGATTGCAAATCCTGAAGGAAATTTACTACATTTCTCCGGAAGTTTGAAGCACTGCCGTTCCCCGAGGAGTATAAATAATAATAATAAAAAAAAAGCTTTATCTATTTTTTTCCCTATTACAAATGTTGCTTCTAACAGTTCTATTATTCTACTATAATATGCTTTTAGCCCCCCCCCCCCTTTCCTCCTTCTTTAACATACTCAAACTTACTGAAATTGATCTCTATTGAATATTGCAGATTAGCTTGTTCAAACTTCCTAGAATGTTTCAAATTTATTATTTTTGTGAATTTTAACAAATTAACAATACAAATTAAAACCTATTAGAAATTTCAGATTATAGATGAGCTTAAGCATATTTATTAGTTTACATAAGTTTAAGCAACAGAATTTGAAATATTTAAAATTTTCATTATTACGAAATAATTTGAATGCGTTTATTAAATGAAATTTTTTTGCATAATTAAGCTTCTGATAAAATCCAATGGGGGGGGGGCTTGAGCCCCCTGAGCCCCCCCCCCCCTTTCCTACGTCCCTGGTCTAAAGGGAACTGGCGGTAAGTTATATGCAGGGTGACAATTAAATACTGTAAAGTGAAAAAAAAAAGCCAAACTGTTGTTTTATTCATATTTCTCGTTCTCTTTTGTTGTCTAATTGCTATTTCTGTTCATATTGCTTCTCAGTTTGGCAGGGAAAGAGAGTGTCAATCCTAGTTTTTTACAGCAATCCCTCCCCCCAAGCAAACTTTGAAGTTTGAGGGATCCTTGAGCAAAAAACTTGCGCAATTAAGTAAACGTCCCTGGATTCTCTTAAAAGCACACTGGAAAAATCATGGGTCAAAATTAGGCCGGAAATAGTCTGTCGCGGCCATCTCGAATAATTGTCAAAAGCGCTCAGATCCCTGCATCGTAGTGGGAGGAAGACATTGAGAATAATCTTAATTTGCTTTTGTACAGAATTTTCTTGTCCTTCGAATGATGAATAAAACGGCTTGTTTTGTATCTTCGGTTAAAAGCTATGGTCTTTTATTTGCGCCACAGTATTTATGTGTCCTCCTGTATACGTCAAACCCACTACATTTGAACTTTGACATTACGTATATCTACGGTGAACTTTCTTAAAATGTTAGGATTTGGAGGACATAACAAATAATAAAAGAAAAAACAATGTCAATAACTAAGTCTTCACATAATGTACACAATGACTTTATTACGTACAGAAATATGGCATAATGATTGTTTCATTTGCATCTAAATACAAAGCAAAACACATACATTAATGATTCTTTTGGGATACGGTGTGATAAATAATGGCATTTCAAAATACAAATAAATTACATTCAACAGGAACTTAAATAAACCCGCTTCAAAATGAAAAATGACTTTGTGTGAGAAAATCTAACAGGGAAACAAATTCTTAAAAGATCAATAAGGGTAATGACAAGTTTCTCAATGCAAATTTATGCATTTACCATTCATGAAATCTAAATAAAATAAAATAAAATAAAATAAGCATTTGAATTTTTTAAATTTAATAATACTGCATGAGTCACTGCTGTATTTACTCGACCCCCTCCCCCTCTTCCCCACTTTTTTACCATTTCCTCAAAAATGGTTAATGTAGGAAAGGAGAGAAATATGTTTATTACTTTCTTTTCTACTTTTTCATATTAATTATTATCGAAGTAAAATTTATTTAAATATTAGACTGAAGAATTCTTTAAAAAAATATTTTAAATAAAAAATATTAAATAAAATTTACAATTTAAAAATTTTTTATGTAGTTTTTATAAGAAACATAAATAATTTTTTTTTTTAATTTTTTTAAATTTCGAATGCATTTTTAAAGGAAAAATAAAATAGACTAAACATACGTGAATATTATTTTCTGCAAATAGAGCAGATGCATAGATGAAACTGCGGAAAAGAAAATAGCAATTTTTTTCTTCTGACTTATAGAGTGAAATTTAAATCTGAATTTAAAACAGATAACAAAATAAAAATTGCCGGCTCATATGGAAGTTGTCACAATTCTATCACAATTTTTAATGGAATTTTTCGCCTTTTGTAATCGTAGATAAATAATTCAAAATTAACATTTAAATTAGATCATCACAAGTTTTCTGGTTTAAGTACTAAATAAAAAATTTTTAATCTTAAGTAGTTGTGACAAACACCTTGGAAATTCTAATGTGTGTACACGACTTGTATATCGTTACATTAATGCATGAAAGTTAATTGCACTAATTCAATGCATTTCGTATAAAATTTATTTATTCTTTAAATAAAAAAAATATGGTTTCAAAAAATATACCGTAAATATCATGTCGTTGAAAAATAATTTCTAACAAAAAGTAACGATTTATTGAATCGTTTTGTGCTCCAGAAGAAATCAATAATATAAACGTTTATTTCGTAACAAACATAAATAAATAAAATTGTTATATTGCACAAATTAAACAGATGCATGCAAAGTAATGTTTAAACCACTTTTTAAAATGTGCTTTAGGGCTTATTAAAAAAAAAAAAATCCTGCACTTTTAAACGAAACTATAACACTTTATAACATTGGACTAAGTTTTACATAATGTGATTAATTTCTTTCTTTCTTTTTTTTATAGCAAAGGGAAAAGAAAATCAATTTAGTTTCGTCAGTAGTAAATCATAGAATAGATTACTTTTTTAATAAATATTAACAAAAATTCGCATTTTTAAACTTATAAATAATTGATTTTGAAAGTAATTTAGAAAGAATATCATTGTCCACTTATTATTATTTTTAGCAAACTACACATTTCAGAGCAACGATGTTTTTTACAGTGGCTTAGATGGTTTGGTGGCCAGAATTTTCTGGAATACAATATTTAAAATTTTATGTAATGATTAAAAACCATAATCTTAATATTTTATTTGTGGTACAATAGTTAATTCCGTTTATTGTGCAAACAATGCTTTATGACCTTTGTTATCTCAGTTACAAATTAGTCTGTAAGCAATCTTAGGCAACACATTATAATCGGTTTATGATTTATCTAAATATTTCTCCCCCCCCCCCTAAAATTGACAGTCAACTGACTCAAAATTGTTTGCGATTTTAAGGTAATATTAAGCTAAGTAAAAATTAAATGAAACATTTTCTATGAGAATCGAAGAATTTGATAGAAAGTTTTAAAAGTACAAATGATATAGATTTGCGCATTTTTTGTCTCATTATTACAATAAATTCAAGAATACGTCTGTTTTCTTTAATGCAAAGTTTAAAGATCTCTGACCCATTCAGTTAACATACATTATGAATTGTTATGAAATATTAGAGCGATGTTAGCGACAATATGATAAAACATAAAAATGACTATGAATTGCATGCACATGTTGCTTTGAGCCTGATTTTTAAACTCAGTCGATAAACTTTCTTAATAGAAAATTTAAAAACTTTGGGCCAATATTATTGCTATTGCTTACATCTCTGTCAACACTGACTATATTGTCCAGTCCATATTGTCCAATCTTGATCAGTATAAGCTGTAGTTAAGCTATTCATTCGCCATTATTAGTACTTCTTGCATGCAATATTGGCTCAATGCGTATACATATTCCCCAAATTAATCATTTAAAAAATATATGTATATTTCGTAATTTTACTGTCAATGTTTTTTTATATCAAAACATAGTAATATTTTTCATAGTGGCAGTCCGTTACAATTAAAATCCCAATGTAAAAACTAATTGAAACCAATATCGGAATTTAATCGGATGTGGTTTTAATTATTTGATTTTAATACAATGTTGGTCAAATATTAAGATTCTATGAAGAAAAAAGGGTTACTGATTTGTAAGATAAATATAACTTTCTGTGTTTCGTCGTTACCATCGCTATCTAAGAAAGGGATTAGAATGAGGCCATTTGTTTATTATTGCAACGTTATGTACGAAATACCTAACTAAAATTTCACATATTTTAAAACTATCACGAATGAACAATACTGAAAATATAACTGCATCTCTTTCCCAAAGAATCTAATACTGAAAGTATAATATACAAACATCTATTCATAGATCAAGATAATTAATCAAGTACACATTTATAAAGAAGCTTTCACCACACTAAGAAATTCATTGCTTCTATTTGCTCGAGCGATACCTTCAGAACTAAATATGAATACAGCAAACATAAAATAAGGCACATATTAAGAAAAATAATTATTCAAATTTGGCTTCAGTCATCATATAGTTACATGGGAAGCCACATTTATATAGTCTAAGTAATATATTTTACAATACATTTCATTACACAATTGCATCGTCATTTATACATTGACTTATTTGTTTGACATTTCTTTGAATTGCATTTACTTATTGAAAACAATGAAGTTTGACAATGAAGAAAAGCTTACAGACATATTTGACAGTATAAGTAACTAATAGTAATATTGAAAGCTAGTGATTTTTTTTTTTCACTATGCATGACCATTAAAAAACTGGAATAGATGTCGCAGACGCACCGGGTTGCTTTTTCTCTCCAATTCGGTAATTTTTTGAGTGACGTGAAAAGCCTTTGGGTTTTCAGAAGATTTTATTTCATAAATCTACTGTATAACAACCCCGCAGAACATATTGTGTTTGTTTGACAATAAATTAAATATTCCTGTATTAATTAATAAATAAAATGTTGTGTGAATTAATAATACAAATTGAGTCTATTTATTATAAAACTTTTTGAAATATAACATATATACATATATATATATGCATATATATGTATATATATATATATAATAAATGGGCATGCTCAATTAAAGAATCGTATATGTGTTAATAAATTATTTCATAATAAAATGAAACTAACATATTATTATATCATGTTATATAAAATAGGTATTCGAAATCGAGGTTTCCTCACAAAATATGAGAAAAAACAATCGCACAAATCCCAGGTGCCTCTGCGATATCTGTTACAAAAAACTTGTTGTAATACTAAAATAATATAGACAAAACTGATGACATCAGTTAAAAGGAATATAATTATATTGCTGACAGTTTGCGTTGATTCCTAAAAAATGTTAAGTTATAGAAGCCGTAAATAATGCAATAAAGATGTTAATTAAATTTTTAACAATTTTCAAAATTCATTTAAAACAAAAAGCAGCGTATAATTAAATTTAATATGACAGTTATTCCATATGAAAATAATATGCATTTGTCATTTTCCTATTTAAATAATGACGGCAATGGGAATTGGAAACGAATTTAAATTTAAGTGGCAGTGGGAATTGGTATATATTTAAATTTCGATTTGAAATTAGCTAAATACTTCAAATACTACGATTTAAGAGTATTTCATTTTTTTAATAGAAAATTTAGAACATAGATAAAAAATAAATTTTTCTTTATTGCGAACATTTTTCTTCCAATGATAATTTTAATTATTTTTTTTATTCTAATGTCGTATTTATATATTTATTAAGCTGACTTTTAAACATAAATATATTCAAAAGTTATTTAAATTATTAAATTCAAAAGATGTTATTTTAAAGCATAAACAACAGCGATAAATCTCAGATGAAACTTAAACTATTGCCAGTTTTCTAAAATGAACATTAAACATTTTAATTTGGGATTTAATTGTACAATTATTTCTTTTAATAGGTGATTTTTGAAAATTAACCTAGAATTTGGAATATATTACATATCTGATAGCTCATATTCTCCAGAAATTGCCAAAAAAATTTTGAATAATCATAAACTAAGAATTTGCTAATAGTATTTGCAATGCTATTAATTTGGTTTAAGTAACACATGCTGTAAAATAACATTAATAAGTTTTTAAAGTACTACACATAAGAATTTAAAGGAAAAATAATAAATTAAAATTCCATTGTGGCACTTAGAGACATTATAGCATTTTCTTTTAATTACCTCAATAAATAATTGAAGATTTTTTAAAAATTGAATCGCAAACTGTATAGCTACTTTATTCCATATAAGACATGTAAATTATTTTGAAATGCTATGAAATTGGCTTAAATAACACAGCTGTGAAATAACCTAACCATGCTTTTAAAAATACTACACATAAGAATTAACAAATGAAATAATAAAATAAAATTTCATTAAGACACTTAGTTGTTTTGTTATTACGTCGTTACATATTGATGTTTTTTTAATTACGTCGATAATTCATTAAAGTTTTGTTTAATTAAATCACAAATGTTGTAGATATTGCATAAAAGACATTTAATAAAGTATTGCTATTTTAATTACCCTTCTTTTAGAAAAAAAATATCTTTTAACCAGAATTTCTGTTAAGTAATTTCTGTTTATTTCATCACGGAATGTCTGTCGTTAAATAAAACAAAAATAACCACAGAGAAATTCTAATAGTATGTATTTTTGTAATTAGATACGGATTTGGGGCTAAGTAATTAACACGGGAAAAACGCAGTGTTAAGTTAAAACACTGAAATTTGGTTATTGAATACATAATCTTTTCTATAAATTAATGAGTATCGAAAATTAATAATAGAACAGCTAATATTAATTTACAAAATTAAAAAACGATTAGTTATTGATTGGTACGAAAATTATTTGAATCTACTACACGGAAAAAACTGTTTTGTTGAAACTACCAAATTTTGGTTGATATAGCCCCAACCAAAAATTTTAGTTGGGATGACCAAATTTTAACCAAAATTTTGTTAAATAAACAAAATCATTTGGTTAGTCTAACTACATTTTGGTCAATTTAAAAAAATGTTTGGTGAATCAACCAAAATTTGGTAGTTTCAACAAAACAGATTTTTCCGTGTACAATATTGATTCTAGTATTAACTGCTTCAAAAGAATCTAAACATGTCTTTAAAAGTTAAAATAAAAATTATATAGGTAAAAATAAAGCAGAAATCATCTGTAGACACATAATTACACATATGACACATAATAAGACACATAATTATTTTGTTTTTCCATACCTCTATAATTAAACTTAAATTCTTATTGAAATTCTATGTTATATCATCTGAGTTTTGCTTTAACTTGGCATAAAAACAGAAATGTTAGTAATAATTAAACAATCCTTTTTATCAATTAAAATACAAATATCTAAAATTTACAATTAAAAATATGCTATTAATTTACTAAAACAAAATCAATAGTTATACGATTAAAAATTTTTTTTCATATTATGATACTCACCAAAATATAATATACATAGTAATAACTAAAACAAAGTCTTTCAAAATAGTGAACGTTAAAATTAAAAAGCTAAAAATAAAATAAAAAATTCAATATATCATTTAGAATGACATTATTGTTTTGCTTTTCCAAACCTTAATAAATTAAATAAAGTTGTTAATTGATTTAAGAAATGTTGTAGTTGCTTTATTATGTAATGAAGCAGCTACAAAATATTTTAAAACATAACACTCATTATTATGAACATACAATAATTTTACATGTATTCTTCTTCAGTTTATTCATTATACCTAACTCATTTCCGGAAAGTTAAACAATTTCATATCTACATATTTCACTTTGTAACTGAAACGATTTTGACTTTCTTATATTTTGTTTAAAATATGTTATTAGAAATGCAGATTTTGTTTTTTTAACCAGTATAAAATATTATTAATGCGCAATAATAATTTGAAGAATCAATAATCGTAAAATTTATCGAAAGATTATATTTTTGAAATTGATTCCGAAATAACTTATAACATCTCAGAAACAACTTATGTGTTAGAAAACATTCTAACATTGTACTTTTAAATGCTACATTTCAGAATTAAATAGGCGAAAATAAAATAAATTTCTAATCTCTACAAGTGTAATAAAGAGCTAATACTTTATTTTTTCGTAACCCAATAATTCACATGATTTTCTTAATGAAACAAATTTTGTAGCTGCATCATTACATGCATGCTACTATAAAACTTCACACTTATTATGACAAGTATTCAATAGCTTATATGTATTATTTTCCAATTTTGTCACCGCACATCATGACAAAATGATACAATTTAATGTCTTTGTTTTAACTTAAACGATTATGATCTTTTTAAACGTTAGGTAACAGGCGGAAATGTTTTGTTAACAAATGTTTATCTTTTAAATTTTTACAGGAAATTAATATTATTGTTAATTTACAACATATTTTTTGAATAAATTATACTTATCACAAAAATTACCCAAAGAAACTATAAAATAGCTTAAAATATTTCGAAACATTTTATTTGCTCCGAAACAACCTAATCAATGTCTTTCACATCTCACAGTTAAAAAGGAAAAAGCAAAATAAAATTCTATCGCAAAATTTAGTGAAAGAAAGTCAGCGTACCCAAATGATTTCCCATGCTTCGATAATTTTACTAAACTTCTTAATTAATGGAAGAAACTCTGTAGCAGTTTCATTACATGTAAAACACTTTAAAACTTCTCTCATATAATGATAAGAATTAAATAACCTTATAAAAGGTATCTTTTTAAATTTAGTTATCGCATCCACTTTATCATTAGAACATTAATAATAAAGAATATTGTTAATTTACTACACATTTTTAATAAGCAAAACTTATCACAAAATTATTTAAAGATATAATAAATTGTCTCTAAAATAACTTAAAAGTGCATAAAAAAACTTTTTATATTTTTGGAAACAACTTAATAATATCTTTTATATATCCCAATTAAAAAGGCAAAGTAAAATATATTCTATTCTATCAATTAGTGAGACTAAAGTAACGTATCTCAATGATTTTTCATACCTCGATAATTTAACTAAACATCTTAATTAATAAAACAAACTTTGTATCTGTTTCATTGCATTTAAAATACCTTAAAACATCTCAATTATTATGATAAGCATTAAATAACCATATAAAGGATATTTTTTCAATTTAATAACTATCGCACCCAATTCATCATGCAAAAGTGATATAACTTCATGTCTTTTGTAGCGAACAAAAGGAATTCGATGTCACAGTTAGATTAAATATTAAACACTGTATTTGTTCGTAAGCATTTTCTTAGGTTAAAGCAACATCTTATCCAATTATTTTCAGAATACAAGAGGAGAAATTCTCTGTGACATCAAATGAAAGGAAAGCAGATAGCGGTTATCATTACTACGAGTATTATGTGTCTTTATTAGTGTCAAAATAAGTTTCTTTGTCTTAAATAAACTTAGTAAATTGAGTACAGCATTCTCTGAGTGATACGAAAAAGAAAATGGAAATAATACGCGATACAGGAATTATTTGGATATTGAATGGCTTCATAGAATAACAGTTTTTATGTTTTTGTTTCGGAAATATTTTATAATAGTGAAAAGATAAGTGAACAAACTTATGCTTTGCTTTGTACAAATACTGTACTCGATGATTTTCTGTTTCTTTCTGTCTTTCTTTACTACAGAATAATTGCCCGTCATTACCTTAAATATATCTTTAAATTAGATATAATTTATTATTCAAATGATGAACGCTTGGTCCCCGCTACCTTCGGAATTATATTGATACATATTAAAAGCAGGAATCATTTATATAGGCACCATTTCTTCATAAAGCCAACATTGTCAATGATATTTCATATCTCTGTAATTTAACTAAAATTCTTAATGCAATGAACAAACGTCGTAGCTCTTTCATTGCTTTTAAGACACTTTGCAGTTATTATGATGAGCATTAAATAACCTTATGAAAGACTTTTTTTTCAGTTTAGTTATCGCATCCGATGCACCATGCAAGAGCGTTATAACTTCATGTTATTATAGCGAAAAAATCCGACGTAGCGAAGGAATCCCACAATTTTGTTAAATATTAAATACGGTATTTGTTCATAAGCATTTTCTCGTCGGTTGAAGCAACATGTTATCCAATTATTTTCAGAATACAACAGGAGAAATTCTCCCTGACAGCAAATGAAAGGAAAGCAGATAGCGGTTATCATTACTACGAGTATTATGTATCTTTATTAGTGTCAAAATAAGTTTCTTTGTCTAAAATAAACTTAGTAAATTGAGTACAGCACTCTCTGAGCTATTCGAAAAGGAAAATAGGAACAATACGCGATACAGGAATTATTTTGATATTGAGTATCTTAATAAAATAATAGTTTTTATATTTTTGTTTTCGCAAATATTTTGAAACTATTATAAAATAAGAAAATAGAATTGTTCTGTGTGAAATGCATCTTAAATAATTGCCTACTTCCTTTTACTTGCTTTTATTTACTGACAGGTCTATAATATGTTGCATGGATTACCTTATACATGTTTGAAATTATATTTAAATTTTAATATTCAAATGATCTAAACGGCTGGCGCTCAATCCCCCTCTGAATTTTATGGAATCATTTGAAAACGGCAATCGCTATAAAGGCTACTTCAGTTGTAATTTACAAAAGAATCTAATGATAGAGTTTTAACATCTTTCTCCATCGTATAAAGCGATCGTAAGTCTTCGTAAATATGTGAAACAGAGTTGATCAAAAACAGCAAAACATAATAGAAAAAAAAATAAGTAGAAGTTTTGTCTTTCATCGTTATAGAGATTTTTTTTTCATGTTTTCATTTCACATGAGTAATAAAGATCACCTCGAAAATCATCCTTTTGTTTTTAAAACAATGCATCGGTTTCATTAGTATTGTTTTCAATTTTGGTAAAATATACATACATTTTGAATTCGATTTCCAACTTCTCAAATTTCTATACACGGATATAAAATTTAAGATAGAATGGCTAAGATTAGATATAGAAATCCTTTAATACTAAGAAACAAAGCTATTGCTGTCGGAAAGTGTGTTTAAAAAAATAATTCACGATAACTTCAAAAAATGCTACTCGAATTACAGTTTCTTATAAATGGGAAAATATATTATATTGGTTAAAATGCGAACTTTCAATTTTATGGCTGACGCAAAATTGCATTTTCAATGTAAAATAACAAAATTCTAACAAGAAACAAAAAACAAAATCGAAGTCTAACACCTGCCTTCGTCTACTCAAGACCAGACATGTTTATTTCTACATGTGATAGATTTTTCGGCCGTACATTCACAAAAAATTTATTTATAATCGCTTCAGTAATACATATAGTACACCGACCCCAGCTCATATAAAAAAAATTAAAGTTTGATGTTTAGTTTTTATTGTGTTCTTCATATACATAAATGCATCTTTTATTTATTTTTAATGTAAGTTTTACGTATAACACTTTTATCAACACTCAGTGCTCTATGCATGCTCTGAGATGTCTTCATAGTTAGAAGCAGGCCAATATAACAAAGCAAGTATCTTAGCAGCATGAGAGTTTACACCCCAAAGTCTAATCTTTAAAGCTATGTTATTCAAAAATATTGCATATCCATATTACTGATTCAAGCTTTAATGTAAATGTTAGAATATTGAGCTTTACAGATAAATCCTTATGCATAAAGGAAATGGAAAAGCAAATAAATATGTCTGAATTTAAACCACATTGATTGGAAATAATAATATAACTAATAACCTTAAAATATTACTGGTTTTGGTAGAATAACAATTATTCAAAAGCACAAAATCAGATATTAGGACACAGAAAAAAAGATTTGATATTAAGAAAAAAACTTTTGAAAACAGACACTATTTACAAGCATCCTAGCACATTATAATGATAGCTCATAAATAATTTATTTTTTCTTCTCTAAATATATCATGAACAGTTATGATGTATGAACTTGTACAATAAAAACATTACATGGGAAAATATATAAATAAATAAAAAATGAAGATGATTACACCACAAAAATGGCAATAAAAGGTAAAATTATGTACATGGAAATGGAATAACATAAATAAAGTTCAGAACTGATTACACAAGGAAATATTAACACGTAATCTTCGGAAATCAGCAAGAAACAGCATTATTTTCTACAATATGGACAAGACAAAATTCACAAAAATCTGAAAAAGAAAATAAGTATTAGTTAACACAATATGGATATCTTTATAAATTATTACTAAGATTATTCTATTATTTTATAAAGTACAGTAATGTTACAGTAATGTACAAAAATATTCCTAAAATAAGTCATTTTTCTTTATGCATTTTTGAAAAACACAATGAAATAGTTTCCCAGTGTAGTACTTTCATGAACTATTTATTACCAATTTATACTAGTCTCCTATGTATTACCAATATATACGCCTGTTGATATGCCTGTCATTGCGTGGCTCCATAATAAAACTCCTAAATATAAATCTTAAATTCGCATGATATTTTATCTGCTTTGCACCCGTTGTTCAATTGATTTATCAAACAGCTACCAGACAAAAACACTCACAGAATTAAATTTTTTAATTAATGTATATTTAATAATTACCATCGGATTACGCAGAAAATTAGATAGTTGCACTCGTCGTTAAAAAATAAGCGTAGGTATGTTAATTCCAAATCCATAAAAGCAATATTAAATGTAATTATAACTTCCCTTAAAAGTTTATAGTCTACCTCAAAATGAAGCAACTTGTTGAACTACTGATTCCGATAAACTTTTCTTCTCTTAAAGAAAAAAAAAATTCTGTGTGGTTCCTATTACAATCTATGTTTTATTTTCTACAAATCGCTAGTCTTCTATTTATTTCAAGGGGAGCGCTTTGATTTACAATCATGTGTGACCCTTGCATCTGGGCTCAATACTTATAAGCAAGTGGTTTTGAGACAGAAATACTGCTTTAATTCCGATACTTGATTACTTTTTAATTAATATTCCAGCTAATTATTCGAAGTTCTGAGTCTCCGATGCATTAGGAGAGACCTCGGACCATACTCACAAAAATTTTCAGCCTTGTGCATGCCATAGATTTTCCTAGCCATCGCGTGCACTCATATATAGACAGACACAGTGAAACGAAACTTTCTCTTATTACAAAGATTTTTTTTCAGTAATTTCAAATAATAAAGATAGATTTTTTTTTTCGAGAAACAAATTAACTTTTAAATTCTAATGCATTATTCTCAAAGTATTTTCCATTTATAACATTTCTCGAATCACTAACTAATGTTTAGAATGTGAAGAGAAATCAAATCTCATGAATAACATGTATAACTCTGTCAAATCATTATCGAACTTTTATAAAATGAAGAAAAATATTTAATATATATCCTTCAAAGTTGTACTTATTAACTTAACTTTAGAAAACTAATCGAAATCATATTTCAGATATATTTTTCAAAGATGTGTCAAGCCATACTTTAACTTTAAAAAAATTCAAAAGAAATTGTATTTAATATGCTGAATGCGTATTTAACTTTTAAGAAATTAAAGCAAATTGTACTTTATACAGGGTGATTCCAAATTTTTTTTACAATAAAAGAGGAGTGATAGTACACATCAAGACAAACAATATTAAATAGGAGACCAAGGGTCCAAAACGTTTTCCTAAGGAAATAGCCGCCATTAAAGTTTAGAGACCAAAATTTCAAATAAACATAAAAAACGGAAAAATAGGTCGATTGATTTGCGGTTTTCACTAAAATTATTCTTTATGTCGGCATTTTCTTGAAATTAAATTATAAAGATAAATTTCAAAAAATGCCGATAGAGGGCGCTTTAGACTTTGGAGTAACGAACAACTATTTTTTGCCGGTATTTTTTGCATCTCATTAAATGTTTTCGTAAGCTTAGACTCAAACTTAAATTTTGAGCTCAAAATCTGTAGTTGGGAGTGGTTAAGTAACACAAACTGAGCTGTGTTCAGAGAATTCAAATTTCAATTGATTATAAAAAACGAAAAAATTGGTCGATTGATTTGCGGTTTTCACTAAAACTATTCTTTATTTAGGTATTTTCGTGAAAATAAATTATAAAGATAAATTTTAAAAAATGCCGATAGAGGGCGCTTTAGACTTTGGAGTAACGAAACACTCTTTTTTGGCGTTATTTTTTGCATTTTATTAAATGCTTTCGTAAGCTTAGACTTGAACTTAAATTTTGAGCTCAAAATCTGAATAGCTGGGAGTCGTTAAGTAGACAAACTTAGTTGTGTTCAGAGGGTTCAAATTTCAAATAATTATAAAAAAAGGAAAAAATTGGTCGATTCGTTTGCGGTTTTTGCTAAAACTAATTTTTAAATCAGCAGTTTTCTTGATCAATCAGTGTTTTCTTGAAAATAATTTTTAAAGATAAATTTCAAAAAATGCCGATAGAGGGCGACTTAGACTTTGAAGTAGCGTACAACTATTTTTAATTGTTATTTTTTTAATCTCATTAAATGCTTTCAAATGCATAGACTTAAATTTTGGGCTGAAATTCTGAATCGTTGCACTGTAAAAAATAAATGTGTAAATTGGCTAATTTTACACACATATATGTGTAATTTTGTAAAATTACACACCTGTAATAAAAATTACACATTTTTTTCGAAAATTTACCTGTTTTTGTGTGTATTTAGCGTCTGAAAGTAAATGTGTAATTTGTTATCACTTGATAAACTCAGACAAGTGTGTAAATTCCGAAAAATGCCTGAATTTACACGAATTGGAGTGTTATTCTAATTTAAGCATAATAATGTTTACTCAGAGAAGTGTGTAAATTTCTGAAATCACCCACTTGTTTTAAAATTTACACATTTCGTATAAAAAATTGCCTGTTTTTATGTGTATTTTGTTTATTAGAATGAATACGTAAGTTTTTATCAGTTAGTAGACACACAGAAGTGTGTAAATGTTAAAGATTACGTGTATTTACGCGAATTGGAGTGTTTTACATAATTATAAATATGTAAATTTTAAAAGACAGTTTCAAAATGTATTAGAAGACTTTCCGACAAAACTGAAAAGTGTTTATGCATTCGTTTTGTCTGTCCATCCGTCCGCGCTCTAACTCTCCTAAATATACTCAAATTTCCATGAAAATTTTAGATGTTATTGATGTTCACGTTAACACAAACCCTACTGAAAATGAAGTTTCTATCATGATTAATTTATTTACAGGGATAGTCAAAATTTACCATTACATTACGGCCTATGGGAAAAAATAGTTTCGAATGAGTTTTAAAGGTGTAACACCCTGCCAAACATATTTAAATTTATATGCATTTGCAAAGTACGTTAAAATATGTATTTAAAAAAATGCAGTATAAATGATAGTTATTATTTATTTACAGGGCCACACGAAAGAATTCTATTATGCAAAAACAAAAGGGCGGGGGATTATTTGCGAGATATTTTAATAATGTTAAACGACTTCGTGTACAATAAAATTGATATACTGATACGCTGAGTCATAATATGAAGTGCATAGCATTTAGAGGGAGATACAAAAGATTTCAAATAGTATATTCTATTTGAAGCACTGTGTATTATCGATGATGGTTGATGGATGGATGAAATGCATTTTTAATTATGATATGCGTTTTTAAGTTTCACTAAATATATGCATATAACATAGTGTGTATAAATTCTATAGTTTATATACAAGGTTACACAAAGGAACTCGTAAAGGTTACTGAATACGAGCGTAATTTATTAAAAGGTGGTTTTTAAATAAGTTATACATTTTTATGTTGAACCGCTTACTCAGAAATGTTTGTAGAATATAGATAAAATGATATACAGGGTCATGTAAAGTACTGGATACGTGGTCACAATTCGATGATAACTTTTGGAAATGATATTTAAGAGTGTTTTAGTTTAAAATAGATTTTAGGTAAATATTGGATTGTAATATAGGTACTAGGTAAACTACAGGGCTGATCAAAAGTATTCAAGTACGTTTTTATCCATTAGTATGAATTGCTAATAAATAAATTTAACAAAAGTTTAGCGTTTTCTTGCTCAACTAAATTTTCTTATTATATAGTATATACATCAACAGAAAGATTAAATACAGGGCTGTTCAAAAGTATTGAAATACATATTTGGCTATGGACATTAACACGTTATTTTCCTAAATAATGAAGTTTTGTTAAAGATTTCAGGAAGTGTTGGAAAGTGTTTCGTAATCTATCCTTAACGCATAATTTTTCTTTCTTGTTAATTGAGATATGAGTTTTAAAATTGATTTTTGCATATTGCGTTCTATGTACAAATGCTGTAGATCATGTACAGGGTAACACAGCAGAAAGTGCACAGATTACAGTACATGAACGGAAGTAGCTTAAACGTGGTTTTAAAATAAATTATACATTTTTACACAGAATTGCATTTAATAAGCTAAGATATATATGGAGAAAAATGATATACAGGACCACCTAAAGAATTTGATACATGGCTGCCTATGTAAGATATCCTCTGGAAATGTAAGTTCACTAGATTTAAACGTGTTTTTGTTTTAATTAAATCATAGCTAAATAGTGGCATAACCTTATGCAAAAATAGTAGACAAAATACAGGGCTGTACAAAAGAATTAAAATTTGTTATCGTCTTTTGGGTATAAAATTCTAAAAGTCAAATTTCAACCTATTAGTCATTTTAATACTTTACAACATTGTTGAAAATGCTTAAGAATACGGTTTGTTTGTCCGTATTCTAACTTGCGTTAATAGTTGGATTGCTCTGTAATTGATGCATGTATTAAGGCAATATTTTAATTCATAACCCAAATTATGACTAATACAATATAATAATTTATAAAAAAGAAACTCTACAAATCATTTTAACAGGAAACTTTTTGAAATTCAATAAAAACAAAAGTGAAATGCATAAAAAAAATTAAACCGAAAATTTTAATTAGAGCCACTTTTATGAAAATAACATGCGTTTAACTTCCAAATCTACCCTTGTATAAATAAACGGAAAACAACATCTGCGTTTCACATCTGCGTTGCGCGGCAATAAATTCACTTGCAGACGATCAAAACAGTTGGTCTTTGGAATAAAGAACGTTCTGTTTGTTCGTATATATTGTTCTTTCATAAACGTATATAGTTCGCATGAATTTTAAAACTTTTACGAAAATTTTATAAGAATGCGGCCAAAGGATACTTTACATGACAGTCCGAAAAGGTACAGTGTCAGTAATGTAGTTAAAAAAGAGCTCATTAATGTCATTGTACTGTATTCGGACATAATTCTACCAAAGAATCTACGTATTTCTATTTGGATTACCCCAATTTAACACAGAGGAAGGTCATAAGAAATAGGTAAGGAAAAAGTATTTTCTCAGCTTTCTCTTTTAGTTAATATTTTTAGTTTTAGTTAATTTCACATAAACATTTTATAAAAGCAATGACTAACATTCATTTAACTTTTATCAATTCAAAAACTTTACTAAATTTAATTTTTATTTTGTTGAAATAAAAGGCTGCATGCCAACGATTTATTCATTTAAATGGTATTTAAATCAGATTGTTTTTCCTTTTTAAAACTATGCGGTTAAAATTACGTTTCTTTAAATTTTAAAAGTTTTGGGTTTTAAAAGTAATTTAACCAATAGTTAACATAATTACTATACATGTATTATCACATCCCAATACTTTCTACTTTAAACAGAGATTTAACTCATATATGAATCATATCGCATTATAAAATGTATGAATATGAAATATATGATATGTACAACATGCATATGAGGTATATATAGGCTAGATGGGAAGGTAATGGACAAGCTTCAATATTTTTGGTTAATAAATAATACTTATTAACAATTTAATTTATGTATATATATTTCATTAACTCCTCTCTACATGATTTAAAATCTAAATTATTTTTTATGCTCCTAATCAAGACACAGAAAATAATATTTCAAAGTTCCATCGATTTTCAGGAAAATTTGAATGATTTTGCTAAGAGTTGTCTTCATTTAAAAAACTAATACTGTCATTTTTCTTTCGTTGCAAAATTTGCATGTGTTTATGTTTCGTTAGAAAGAAAATTTTGAATTTTATGTACTTATGACTAAAATTCGCAAAATTTGCAAAATTTCATTTATTTTTAAGAATTTAAGAAGCGTGTGTTACTGAGGGCGGGGGGCGCTCAATTAAATCTAATAATTCCCATTTAAATAAAAACAATCAAGTTACAGAAATTGTTAAAAATCAATTGTATTCTGAAACATTAACTGCATCTATTGTGCCACATCTGTCGCCGGAGACTGAGTGGAGCTCAACTTGTTAATTGTTAAAAATAGAGGGAAGTAAACGAATTTGTGCTAAAATAACTTTTTTTTTTTCATATTTTCTTTTATCCATCTAAACCTTCCAATGTATAAATAATTTGATAACTGTAATTCCCTGACATTTAGAATTTTAAACAATGTATCTAAAATAATTAAAATTTTGATATTGTGATAGTTACAATGATTTATTTAAACAGTGAACAATTCTCAAAATATTTCATTAATTATTGCTATCTAATTTGTTAAATTTATTTGAAGCAAATATTTTGTTTTATTAGTATGCCTTCATTAAATTCTGGCTCTAATTATTGTTATAAAATCTATTACTTTTGTGAGGTTCCATTACTGGATTCACATTCCTTATTCTTTTTTTATTGTGTCTTATAAAAAATAACCTGTATTTTTAATACACTGATAAAAATAATTCCCCCCCCCCCCATTTTATTCTAAAAATTGCATAGTAATAATTCTAATACCTTGTACTATTTATGATAGTATCAGTGTTATAGTGGCTTTGGCAACAGAATCCAGCCAGAAATTACATTTTTGAAAAAAAAAGAACATAAAAATTTCACATTATAGGCAAAATAGAGTACAGCATTCAGTTGCTGTAAGATATAAACAATTAATGGCCGTTTTTAAAAATCATGTATCAAGAGTTATTATTGATTTAAATGTATAATTTCATAAATAAGAATGTAATATCTACAACCTATTATTAAAGTTATTTTTTTAATAATCAAAAAATTGTTTTTAAATTTTCTTTTACTGCTTGCAAACCCTTATGTAAAATGAATTAATCCGTTCTGTCATCACGTTGTATATATGCAAACAGAAGGAGATAATATATTATAATTTCAGAAAGAAAACAGATTAAGAAAAATAAAGAAAATAGATTATAATAACAGAAAGATAATAGATCACAATTTGAGACGACCTTGTTTCTTGATTGAGCGTAAATAATTCTTGTTTTAAGATTACAAATCTGTTAGAAAGAAACAAGTTGGAAAATGCGCATTAAACAAAGCAAATCAGGTGCATTTCGTACTATAAAGAAGTTTTAAAAAAATCAAATCTTGGTGTAATAGTAGACAGTACTTCGGATACTGTTTAAGTATCCGAAATTTTTTCTTTCTCTTTGTAAACACTATATATCTGCTTTCTATTATAAAATAAGTAATCTTTAACGAATCTCAGCAACATAAGCATCAATTTCATAAAATGTGAAATATTTTAATATAATTAAAACACGTCCCAAACAGTGTTTCCTTCTTGATTATAATGTAATGGGATTTTTTAGTATAGCCTTGTAAATTAATAAAAACTATTCTTTGCACTACAGATTATACAGAATTTATATTTTAGTATGTACTTCCTAGACGCATATCAATTTTATTATGTTCAAATGTGTGTAACATTATTAAGATGCACTTGAAACTATTTTTTCCCATTGGTCATAATGCAAGGGAACACTTTTGACTGTCTCTATAATTGAATTATGCATCTCATTTTCATAAAAATTTAAATGACTCGATAAAATTTTGCAACGGTTATGTATTTTAAATTTCAAACGATTCGGTTGTGTAGTTTTTGCGTTATTATATGTGAACGGACAGGTAGACAGACGGACGGATTGAATAACAACTATAGGTGCTACTAATGTACATAATTACGAACGCGTACTTAGAAACACGTGAAACAAATACGAATTTGTTCTTCATGTAATTTTATTTTGCGATTTTAAAAACCTTTTTTCGCTGTTTACACATCAAAGAATAAGGTAAATATCTATGTACACAAAAACCTGTATATTTTAAATGTTACACAAAAATGTGTATTTTCCATTTTACGTAGATATATGTGTAAAAACAGATAAATTACACACGAATCTGTGCATTCCGTATATAACACAAAAACATGTGCATTTTGCATATTATACAATATTGTGGGTATTTCCCTATTACACAAAAATATATGTAAAAACAGAATTTTACACATACATATGTGTTAAAATATTGCACAGAAATATGTGTATTTCAGTGCAACTTGCACATTAAAGTGTGTATTTCAAGAGTTATCAGATAACTTTTACACATTTGGACTTATCATCAAATTACACATTAAAATGTGTATTTTGGAATTTACACATTAGGCGTGTATTTTGGCAATTTACACACCAATTTACACACATAGACATGTCGTTTTTGTATCATCGATTTACACATTTTTATGTGTAAATTTACACATTTATTTTTTAGAGTGTGGGAGTGGTTAAGTAGCGAAAAATTGAATTGTGTTCGAGGAGGAAAGAGGGTTAAATTTCACACACTTCAGTTTGCGCTTCTTAACTCCTCATAACGATTCAGGATTTGAGATCAAAATTTAAGTTTAAATCTAAGTTTCCGAGAACATTTAAAATGCTTTTGCTAGCATTTAATTAGAACCAAAAAATAATGGTCAAAATGAATTGTTGATTACTCTGAAGTTTAAGGCGCCCTCTGACGGAATTTTTTGAGATTTATCTTTAAAAATTATTTTCAAGAAGATACTGACTTAAAGAATAGTTTTATTTTAAACCGCAAATGAATCGACCAATTTTCCATTTTCTATAATTACTTTAAATTTGATCCTCCCCCTCCCCCTTGAACACAGTTCAGTTTGTGCCACTTAACCACTCCCTACTATTCAGATTTTGAGCTCAAAATTTAAGTTTAAGTCTAAGCTTCCGAAATCATTTAAAGAGATGCAAGCAAATCGGCAAAAAATAGTTGTTCGTTACTCCAAAGTCTAAAGCGCCCTCTATCGGCATTTTTTGAAATTTATCTTTATAATTTATTTTCACGAAAATAACTAAATAAAGAATAGATTTAGTGAAAACCGCAAATCAATCGACCAATTTTTCCGTTTTTTTTAATCATTTGAAATTTGAACCCTATGAACACAGCTCAGTTTGTGTTACTTAACCACTCCCAACTACAGAAGTTTGAGTGTAAACTTACGAAAACATTTAATGAGATGCAAAACATACCGGCAAAAAATAGTTGTTCGTTACTCCAAAGTCTAAAGCGCCCTCTATCGGCATTTTTTGAAATTTATCTTTATAATTTAATTTCAAGAAAATGCCGACATAAAGAATAATTTTAGTGACAACCGCAAATCAATCGACCAATTTTTCCGCTTTTTTTAATTATTTGAAATTTGAACCCTATGAACACAGCTCAGTTTGTGTTACTTAACCTCTCCCAACTACAGATTTTGAGCTCAAAATTTAAGTTTGAGTGTAAACTTACGAAAACATTTAATGAGATGCAAAAAATAGTTGTTCGTTACTCCAAAGTCTAAAGCGCCCTCCAGGCACGTAGCCAGGGAGGGGGCTAAGGGGGCTGAAGCCCCTCCCGAAAGTTTAAAAAGACTACAAAATTATCTCTATGATAATAATATAAGTTTTGTTTTTTTCATCTTCTATTACATTAAAATCAATTGTATTTTAGCTGAAAAAATTCAGTTACAGTTATTCAATTACAGTAATCCATCATTATATCGGTCATTTGGATATTTGTTTTTTCAATAGATATTAACCACAAAAAATATAACTTCTTTTTAAAATGCAATTTTAACAATCTTTATGTGCAGTAACAAGTATAATTCCGTATCATTAATTTGACTAAGAATATTTAGTGCAATACATGTATGCCGTATTAACTTTAGGAGACAAATATAAAACATTTACTTGAATGCTATAATCTTCTTTAATTTTCTATACCTTCATGCATATAAACGAAACTTAGAGCGGTCAAGGTAAGGAGGCACAGAAGGGGGCAAAAAAAAAACTTTAATAGCCGCCTATAATGTAAAATCATGTGAAAAAAATATATAATTTTAAAGAAAGTATTTTTGATAATAATGTTCTAACTGTAAAACACTTTTTATTAAAAAGAAACTATTAGAATATATTTTTGAAAAATAAGATAGTAAAGAAAAATGAGAAAGATGCGAAGAAAAACGATATGGTCGATATGGTATCGAAAAACCTTCAAAAAACTCCACGGCGGCTTCCCCCAGTCTATTCACTGAACAACTTTTCTCCGAAATGTTTGCATATGAATCTTTAATAGCAAGAAAACGTGCTTAAAGTCACTGCTTTGTCTGGTTAATTTTCTTTGTATTTTGTAGAACTATCAACTTCAGGGATGGATACCTCTATGTAGGTATTTTTAAAAAGTGTTTTATAGTACTACCGGAGAGAGTTTCATATCCCGTCAGCACACGTATTTGGATAAAATTTACCACAGTTACACTGTGAGGCCTATCTACAGATGTAGGCGGGTGTGCTGACGGGCTATGAATATTTGTGAAGTCAGTATAGAGACATTTTGAGTTGTGTCTAGGAACGAAGTAAAAAATTAAACAACAACACTTTTTAAATAAACTTTTTGAGCCGCGAATTTAATAAAGGAAAATACAGTATTTTGTCAAATGGCTTGATAAGAAGGAAAGAAAAATGTTAATGATTGTTAATGGAATCTTTTAAGTAACTAGAAAATATTACATGAAATGGCAAAAATATTTTTTCAGATGTGTACCTTTCTTTTTTAATTGCAAAATCACAAAACAGCAACATGGGTGCACTAAATCGCAAACTGACTTACATAAAATCAATTCCAAAAATATCAACTCTTTATGGCTGCAAGTCTTGTTTAGAAATTGAAATTTAGAATTGTTTGGATGTTAACATTTGACACAATTTGACATTGGTAGGGATTCGTCAAGTACTCGATATGAGCCTACAGTATGGCAAGCAACTCGATTCGATATTGCTATGTAACTAAAGATGATTTAAAGGATGCCACGAAGAGAAACGTTTTTGGTTCCATTTTACTTTCCAAACATCCATATAATTTTCCAATAACTGTAGGAAAGAAACAAAAATAAGAAAAATGTAAGAAAGATCCAGAAGTAGTATTTCCTTTCCTTACATATTCCAAAACGCATTTATTGTAAACCTTGATTTTTTTTTCTTCACGAAAAAATAGGTACAGAAAGAACATAAAAAACCAAGAAGACTAGTTTCTACATGTTTTCAGACATAGGAAAACGACTAAATGTGTTTTCTTTTGCAATTCTTATAATATATGCAATTAGGTTATCACAAATCATATGTTATTTTAGCAAACTAAATTAAGGTTTCTTTAGGAATACAGCAAATTAATATTTCATTGTTGAGTTTTCAAAAATTTTCAGGAAAAGAAGAAATCAGAGTAGCTCTTGGACCAATACATAAAACAATCTTATTTTGTACAGAGAAAAATACGTCACTTTGATATTACCACGATGATGATCCTCTAAAGTTAGAGAAATCGATATAAAAAAAGATTGTTAGCTAAGAGTCTTTTAAATTTTGAGCAAAATCTGGAGAGAATGAATTGAAACGTGATATTATAAATATCCGTACACTTAGAAAAAGGAATTGATTTAAAACTACAAAACATGTTTTATTGAGTATATTTTGGTTGTTTTAAGCGAATTTTTTAGTTAAAGTAAAAAATCGATCTTGTTGCTCAGACAAAAAAATATTGTAAACACGCTCATAAAATTTTAACAAGATTTCATCAATTTTATTTGAATTAACAAAATCTGTTTTTTTTTTAAGCTATTGCATAGCTTTTATCGCGGGCTTTGAGCGCGGTGACCGAATCCAAAAATTCCGTAACGCGAAAAATCCTAACACATCGGTAACGAAAAAACCTAACACTCGGCTAACGTCGTTTCCCTTCGGAAAACTTCGGGACGGTATCCTTCGGTAGACTTCGGCAGACATTGACGTGGTATTTTTCAGATATTAGGATATCAAGTCTCAAACTTATGTTTCTTATGATTTAATTTTCATAGCGCGGCCAAATTTTGTTTGGTAATTTATTATGAGACAGTGTTTATTTTGGTGGTCTTATTTATTTTGGTGACAGGAGACGCCCCCACCGTGAGGGTCGAAAAATTTAAAATGCTTATAACTCGCGATCTAATTTTCGTAGCGCGGCCAAACTTGTTTGGTAATTTATTATGAGACAGTGTTAATTTTTGGTGACAGGAGACCCCACACGGTGAGAATCGAAAAATTTAAAATGCTCATAAGTTGCGATCTAATTTTCGTAGCGCGGCCAAATTTTGTTTGGTAATTTATTATGAGATACTGTTAATTGTTGGTGACAGGAGACACCCCACGGTGAGGGTCGAAAAATTAAAAATGCTTATAACTCGCGATCTAATTTTGGTAGCTTGGCAAAATATTGTTTGGTAATTTATTATAAGACAGTGTTAATTTTTGGTGACAAGAGACCCCCCACGGTGAGGGTCGAAAAATTTTAAATGCTTATAACTCGCGATCTAATTTTTTTCGCGCGGCCAAATTTTGTTCGGTAATTTATTATGAGGCAGTGTTAATTTTTGGGGACATTAGAACCCCCACGGTGAGGGTCGAAAAATTTAAAATGCTTATAACTCACGAACTAATTTTCGTAGCGCGGCCAAATTTTGTTTGGTAATTTAATATGAGACTGTTAATTTTTGGTGACAGGAGACCCCCCACGGTGACCCCACGGTGAGGGTCGAAAAATTTAAAATGCTTATAACTCACGATCTAATTTTCGTAGCGCGGCCAAATTTTGTTTGGAAATTTAATATGAGACTGTTAATTTTTGGTGACAGGAGACCCCCCCCCCCACGGTGAGGGCCGAAAAATTTAAAATGCTTATAACTCGCTATCTAATTTTCATAGCGCGGCCAAATTTTGTTTGGTAATTTAATATGAGACTGTTAATTTTTGGTGACAGGAGACCCCCCCACGGTGAAGGTCGAAAAATTTAAAATGCTTATAACTCGCGATCTAATTTTTTTAGCGCGGCCAAATTTTGTTTGGTAATTTATTATGAGGCAGTGTTAATTTTTGGGAACATTAGAACCCCCACGGTGAGGGTCGAAAAATTTAAAATGCTTATAACTCGCGATTTAATTTTCGTAGCGCGGCCAAATTTTGTTTGGTAATTTATTATGAGGCAGTGTTAATTTTTGGGGACATTAGACCCCCCACGGTGAGGGTCGAAAAATTTAAAATGCTTATAACTCGCGATCTAATTTTCGTAGGGCGGCCAAATTTTGTTTGGTAATTTATTATGAGACAGTGTTAATTTTTGGGGACATTAGACCCCCCCCCCCCACGGTGAGGGTAGAAAAATTTAAAATGCATTTAACTCACGATCTAATTTTCCTAGCGCGGGCAAATTTTGTTTGGTAATTTAATATGAGACTGTTAATTTTTGGTGACAGGAGACCCCCCACGGTGAGGGTCGAAAAATTTAAAATGCTTATAACTCGCGATCTAATTTTCGTAGCGCGGCCAAATTTTGTTTGGTAATTTATTATGAGACAGTGTTAATTTTTGGGGACATTAGACCCCCCCACGGTGAGGGTCGAAAAATTTAAAATGCTTATAACTCGCGATCTAATTTTCGTAGTTCGGCCAAATTTTGTTTGGTAAGTTATTATGAGACAGTGTTAATTTTTGGTGACAGGAGCCCCCCCCCCCCCACGGTGAGGGTCAAAAAATTTAAAATGCTTATAACTCGCGATCTAATTTTCGTAGCGCGGCCAAATTTTGTTTGGTAATTTTTTATGAGACAGTGTTAGTTTTTGGTGACAGGAGACCCCCCACCGTGAGGGTCGAAAAATTTAAAATGCTTATAACTCGCGATCTAATTTTCGTAGCGCGACCAAATTTTGTTTGGTAATTTATTAAGCTATTGCATAGCTATTATCGCGGGCTTTGAGCGCGGCGACCGAATCTAGGAATTCCGTAACGAGAAAAAATCCTAACACTCCGGCTAACGACGTTTGAGTTTGGCGGACTTCGGCGCGGTATCCTTCGATAGACTTCAGCAGACATTGACGCAGTATTTTTGCATAAGTTGATAAAAAATGCTATGCAATAGCTTTACCGCGGCAGTCCCCGAGTGCCACACATATTTTTTTTTTTTTTAGTTCGACTAAAGTCTCCTATTTTCAATTTGTAATTCCAACAAAATTTTGTTGTTTTTGTAAAATTTAAATTGGTGTGCAGTAACACAACTCTCTCACGTAATTTTGTTTTATTTACTTATATAGCTATAAAGAACAAACATAATTTTTGGATAATAAAAACTTTTCAAATTGAGACGCAATAATGACGTTATTATTACATTATACATTTTGGATGAAAATTGTGGATGAAAAATTAAAAAAAAAATCAACAATATTTTTTGTTTATTCAAACAAAATTTCCATTGGCCCATACTTAAATGAAAAGATTTGTTGGACCAAACGCCTAAGTCATTTAGAAATTCACCTAAGACATTTAAAATAAAATCACTCAAATATCCTTGGATACAGTTACCGAAGAATTAATTATCAAAATAAATAACATGATCAGTTTTGTTCGTACAAACAAAACGCATAGCTTAATTGCTGATGAAACTCAAGCGCATAACAGCTTGACCTTTGTGTTAGATATGTGGACTATTAAAAAATTCATAAAACCCAATAACTCAAAAAACTCTTAGGTTTTATTCCAATAAATGTCTTCTCTGCAAAAAAATTCAAGTAAAGTAATATTACAACATTGTGATGAATTTTGCCTTCACATATATAAATTTGTCACAAAGGCGTATGATGAAGTAGCTAATAAGTCTGGTCATGTTACCAACAATTGTTAGAGTATCCAAAAATTAAATACGCCCACTTTGAAAAACATTTGTTAAATCTTGCCTTGTCCAAAAGCATGCTGAATTCCATAATCCGAAAGTATCATGGACTTGTTAAAGCAGTGACAAAAGTTTTTTAAATATCACCTAAAGGCAAATTTAGCACTTCAAGAAGCAATTGCATAATATACCCCATTAAACAAAAGAAAATGACTTCTTCGCATTTGTGATACAAAATTTATCGAGAGGCATGAAAGCCTATTAACTTTTGGCGAGCTACATACATTTGCATTAGCTCAGAAAATATTTCGAAAAACACATACAAGATTTTTTTGGTAGCTGGAGCTTTTTTGGCAGTCGGGAAAAGAGCGATTTTCTCATAAGCCTGTCTGTTTGTGAGAAGGTTTTCTGTTTGACAAAGTCATAGTGAGTTCTTCAATAATACGTTCGTGACATGATATCGGCTGTAACTTAGAAATAGGCTGTAAAAATGTCTTAATTGTTTTACATAAATATAGCAAAAAATGCAGTAGAAAACTTTTGTGAGATGTTTTATTGTGCATCAAAACTCGGGAAGACATCTTCCAAACTGAAATAAAGATCCCAAGACTAACATTTAAACAGACAGACAACAGATGCAAACCCTCAAAATACATCCGCTAAAGCGTATTTATGGTCTTTATTCCCCGTGAACTTTAGAATGTCAAAAATTGCAACAGAAATTGAAAAAAAAAAAAATAGATACGAAATAACAATGGCATGGTTATCAAGTTATATGGGGGGATATGCAGAGACACATTTCAGGTTTGTTTAAATTTTTTGAGGTAAATTATACAAATTACTTTTGTAAGATCAGAAAAAAAATTCAAGATTCAGCCCCTCCCGAAAGGAAATCCTGGCTACGGGCCTGGCGCCCTCTATCGGCATTTTTTGAAATTTATCTTTATAATTTAATTTCAAGAAAATGCCGACATAAAGAATAATTTTAGTGACAACCGCAAATCAATCGACCGATTTTTCCGTTTTTTATGTTTATTTGAAATTTTGGTCCCTAAACTTTAATGGCGGCTATCTCATTAAGAAAACGTTTTGGACCCTTGGTCTCCTATTTAATATTGTTTGTCTTGATGTGCACTATCACCCCTCTTATATTGTAAAAAAAATTGGAATCACCCTGTATAATATAAGATAATTTAAAAAATTTAGTATTCCATGCATTATCTTCAAAGATATGTAAATTTATTTCTTAACTTTTGAAAACTTCATGGAAATCATATTTTATACATAACCATTAAAAGCATGTTATATCATTACTTAACTTGAAAAAAAGCCAAGACAAATTATATTTTCATTTTAAATATTTACTTTCATAAAAAAATAAGAAAGATCATATTTATATATAGCAATAAAAAAATGCATTAAATTATAATTTTTGAAAGATTAATGGAAATCTTTAAAAGTACTATAAAATCATTACTTAACATTAAAACAAATTAAAAAAATATATTTTGTATGTTAAAGATTTACTTAAATAAAAAAAATATGCAAAGAATATTTTATATGTTAAATATTTACTTAGGTTTAAAAATTTCGTATTTCATTTATAAACTTTAAAGGAATGTTAATTTATTATTTAACTCTTGAATATCAAGAGAAAGTACAGTTCATATAAAACCTTTAAATGTGTGTTAATTCATTTCTCAACTTAAAAAAATAAGCGAAATTACATTTTTTATTTTAAATATTTACTTTATTATCTTTTTATTAAAAATATATTTTATATATAATCTCCAAAAGTGTGTTAATTATTAATTTAATTTAAAAAAGAAAATGGGAAGCATAACATTTAAAAGTGTATAAAATCATTACTTAACTTTTAAAACAATAAAAAAAATTATCTGATAAATATTAAATATAATAATAAGAGGGACATTTCGTGTATAACCTTTCAAGATATGCCAAATGATTGCTTAACTTTTAAAACAATTAGGAAAGATATATTTTACATATAATCTTCAAAAGTGTGTTGAATTATCACCTAATTTGTTTTAAATTAATAAGAATCATAACTAATAAGAATGTATTTATTAAAATACATTATATTGCTCAGTGGTGCATAAAACAGGAATTTTAATATACATTTGTACAATTAAAATAAAAAAAGACTTTCACCGTTTCGCGCCGTCTTCTGCGGGCGTCTTCAGGAAAATATGATAATGGAAAGACTACGTTTGCATCTTGATCGAGAGATAATATTTCTACTAAATTAAAATTTAAATAAAATAATGTTTTGTGCACCACTGAGCAATATGTTGTATTTTAATAAATACATTCTTATTAGTTAAATTTTATGGTGCAACTGTTCTATATATATTTAAGAATCATAACATTTAAAAGTGTATAAAAATCATTACTTAGGTTTTAAAACATCAGCAGAAATTATTTTATGCGTCAAATATTTACGTAACTTTTCAATAAAATAATAAGAAGCATATTTCACGTATAACCTTTAAAATGTCAAATGATTACTTAACTTTTAAAAGGATTAAGAGAAATCATATTTCTGTCAAATAAAATAACGAAAATAACGAAATAGCATTTTTCCATCATTATTCCATATATCTACCCACGTCAACATGATTTATCAGACCTTAATCAGCTTAAGATTTTCGTCCGGAAAAAAGAACAAATCTTCACTATTGTTGAAAGGGATTTTCTTTGAAACATTCCTTTATACAACCAAATGGTAAGTGCTGGTATATTAGAAGTTTATGGGTGCCATTCTGGAAAGTCTAGGTGCCATTTTTTTTTCACATTTCTGAGCTGATTTTCAAGATGGCTGCCTTCTGACACTGACTTCTTTCAATAAATGCAAATTTATAATCAAAATAGGCGTAAATTAGGTTACACTTGAAGGTATATCAGAAGATTCTGATATACCATCAAGTATCAGAAAGTGATCAGAAGAATCTGGTGGTATATCAGATATTTCTGATATACCATCAAGTGTAACGCAATTTACGCCTATTTTGATTATAGATTTGCATTTATTGATCCCCAAAACATACAATTTGGCATATTGATCAACAATATCACACAAATATTTAAAAAGTCCGTATCAGAAGGCAGGCATCTTGAAAATCAGCTCAGAAATGTGCAAGAAAAAATGGCACCTAAGATATTTGAGATCTGCATGTCTAAAGCAACAAAATAAAAGAAAATATACATACATCATATTTAGCACGAAAATCTAGCATGAAAACATTTCAGATCCTACTATTAAAAGTATGTCAAATGATTACTTAAGTATTAAAATAATTAAGAAAGGTTTATTTTACATATTATCTTCAAAAGTGTGTTAAATTATTAATTACATTTTGAAAAAAAAAATGGAAATCATGATATTTAAAAGTACATAAAATCATTACTTAACTTTTAAAACAGCAACAGAAATTATTTTATGTCAAATATTTACGCAACTTTTCAAAAAAATTATTAATAAGCATATTCCATGAATAACCACTAAAGATATGCCAAATAATTTCAATATTTTTTTCTTTATTAAAAAAAGATGTATATATAATTTTCAAAAATGTTTAAATTATTACTTAACTTTTGAAAAAATGGATTCATTACTTAATTTTTAAAGTAATTAAGATAAATCATATTTCTATCAAGTAAAATTACGAAATATGCACTTTTTCTATCATTATTCCCTATATCCACCCACGTCAACATGATTTATCAGAATTTAATCAGCTTCAGACTTTCGTCCGGAAAAAGAACAAATCTTTACTATTGTAGAAAAGAACTTTCTTTGAAACATTCCTTTATATAACCAAATGGTGAGTCATGGTATATCAGCAGTTTCTTAAGCTGCGAGAGTAAGTGAAAACAACCATAAGATTTGAGATCCAGATAATTTAGTAGATACGTGGGAACGTAATTCGCAGACACTTAGCTTGCACCTTTGTATCTTCATTGTCTTGAAGGAAAAGAAGTTCTTTTCTAAAAAAGTTCTTTTCTTATTTAAATGTGCGTAATCGCGTTTTCTGCAAGAATGAGTAACAATAAGTCATTATATTTGGGTCACTTACACTTAAAGTGTTGGAAGTGCGAAAAACATTTTTTGTCATTATTTAAAGATCGCTAATTAAATAATGTACATTGTTATAAAGTAATATCAACTAGTTTATATTAATTATACAAATGTAATAATTTCAAATTTATTATTAAAATTTTAATCAAATGTTGATGGAGAAAATATCTCAAATCTATTTATACTGTATTCGTTTAAATTCTTTTATATTTCATTGTAGAAAACATGTTATATTTTGTATATATATAAAGAAGTTCCAAAAGTCAATAACCTATTTTAAAATTCAATATAAAATCAAGTAGTTTCCTTACAGCGGAGCAATTCGGACTGAAATTCTTCTCAAAATGAAAATTTTTGTTCAAGAGAACAAAAAATTAGTTCCGAACTTGATTTATAGATGGCGCCACGTGTCCGTATGTTTGATTTCAAACATGCTTTTTTTCTGGTTTTCAGATTAGTTTGTCGTGAAACAAAAAATGATGGCTCCCAGTGTATAAAGCTTTTTGTGTAGGTTAGTACTTAGAAACCAAATCGAAACTAATCTAAAAAACTTTGAAACATTCCTTTATATAACCAAATGTTAAATCATAGTACATCAACAGTTTCTTAAGTTGAGAGAGAAAGTGAAAACAACCATAAAATTTGAGATTCAGATAATGTAGTAGATGCGTGGGAGGGTAATTCGCAGACATTTAGCTTGCACCTTTGTACCTTCATTTTCTTGAAGAAAAAGAAGTTCTTTTCTAAAAAAGTTCTTTTCTTATTTAAATGAGTGTGATCTCGTTTTCTCCAGGATTGAGTAAAATTAAGTCATCATTTTTGGGTCACTTTCACTTCAAATGTTGAAAGTGGGAATTTTTTTTCTTTAGTAGCTGAAGATCACAAATTAAATTGTGTAATGACTGATGATGTGTTTTTTTTGTTTTATTTATCGGCGCCCGCTCTTGGGTCACGTGACCAGCGGACGAGAGTGTGGGAGAGGAAGGGGTTACGAACGCAGAGAGAGAGAGAGGTGTGTGTGCGGAGGTAAGAGGTGGACCTGCGAATGTCTGATGCAGGTAAACAGAATCAAAACATTATCCGGAAAATTGGAATATGTATGTGCTACGGGCACGACGTGGATCTGTTGTTAAAGAAGAGTAGTTAGAAGTTCTTGAAAGAAATATGAAATCCGGATATTTAGATATATATATTTAATTGTGTGTGTTCAAGTCTTGCTGTATTCGTCCCTGTCATTTGTGTTCCGTGTGTTTAATTAAACTTTTGTTTCATCAAAGCTTGATTCCTTGGATTCTTTTGGATTACTTTAAAGCACACAATTGTTTCGGAAAAAATTCATGAAGGAATAGGAAGAGCGTATATCACACGCTCTCTTCGCAAGAACCAGTGGTAAGTGAAACCACTTTTTATAGTTTTGGAAATAAAGTTGAAAGTTATAACTTTTGTTTATTAACTGAAGATTCATGAATATTAGATTAATGAATATGTTTGCAATGCTTCTAAAGAGATAATCGTATTAGAATTGAAAACAAGTATTGTTCTGAGTATATTCTAGTGTATGATTATAATGAATGATTATATTATTTAGTGATTATAATTATTGATAAAGATAGTAATAGTTAAAAAAAAAGAATATGTTCAGCATTAAAGGGTTAAAAAAAGAAGACCTGGTCATTGTAGCCACAGAATTAGGATTAAAAGTAGAGCCAGATCATAGAATAGTGGATTTAAAGGCCTTAATCGAAGGAAGCGAACAATATGATAAGGATTTCGATTTTGTAAAAGAATTCCTTGTTACAACGGTATCAGACCGCATTTCAAAAGAGAAACAAGAAGCAGAGGCTCTTAAAAATGAGAAGGAATATGTTAATTCTGAGCAGAAAACAGCGTTAGAATTAGAAAAAACGAAATTAGAAGTTATCAAACACCAATTAGAAATGGCTAAACTGCAGTCTGAGAACAGAAATTCTGATGGTGGGGGGGATGGACAAAATCCCAAAACTAATTCGTTAGAAGCTCTAATTAAAAGCGTTAAAACTTTAACTATTGCGATTCCTACCAAACCTGAATCGTGGAATTTATTTTTTTCTTCTCTCGAAAGGGCGTTTGAATTAAAGAATGTCGCGGAAGATTTGAAAGTTGAAATACTGTTTAATTTAGTAGGGGAAAAAGCTGCGCATTTATTAGTATATGCAAATTCAGATGAAATGAAGGATTATCAAAAGGTTAAAGCTTTAATTTTAAAAGAATTTCAACCCACTCCTGAAGCTTGTCTTCAAAATTTTCTTTCGGCAAAGAGGGCGAAAAATGAAAATCATATGCAATTTGCATCTAGGTTAAGAGCGAATTGGGATTTTTATTGCGAACTTAGAAAGGTAAATGATTTTGATGCACTTAATGAATTAATAGTTAGTGATAGATTAATGAATGCGTTAGACTCAGAGGCGCGAAGCTATGTCAAAATAAAACAATTAGATAATTGGTTAAAAGCGCGGGAAATTGCGGAATTATGCGATAATTGGTTTACATCAAAAGGTAGAACCTTTTCTGAGTTATATGATAAATCGACAAATTGTCGCGGTTCTGATGATTTCGGATCTGGCAAATATATTCCACCGCATCTAAGAAATAATTTTAATTCGCGTAATGATAGGAAAAAATCTGTGTGTAAATTGTGCCGGCAAATCGTTCATTTACGTTTTTGTCCTAATAATAATAATAAAGAAAAAGAGAGGTCGGGAAATTCTCATTATCAAATGAAAAAAGATTCTACCGGAAAAAATAAAGACGAAAGGTTGATAGCGAAAGTGACAGCTTTATGCTTTGAAAATGACGCAATAAGTACTCAACCATTGCAATACGATGAAATTTGGGTGGGGAAACAAAAAATAAAAACATTAGTTGACAGCGCTGCTGAGATTCCCGTTATAAACTCGAATGAAGTACCAGAATCATTTAAAAATAATGAAAATTCATCAATTCAGTTGATTTCAGCTTTTGGCGAGAAAATTACTGCTGATCTTTTAACATTACCGGTTTCTCTAAACATGAGTGAATCAAATTGTTTATTTAACGGTGTGGATGTATTATTTGCAGTGACAGATAAATTATGTAGTTCATGTATTATTACTCCGAAGGTTTATGAATTATTACAATCATTGCAAATTGGAGAAGGGAAAAGAATAGCCGACAGTCTGGCACCAACAAGTGAGACGAAATCGAAAAGGGGGGATGAAAATTTATCGTTGGGAAAGAAAAAAGAACAAAATACGAGTGATAAAGATTTATGTTTGCAGGTTGAAAATGAATCTTTTGAAGAGAATTTGATTATTAATTGTATTGGAACGAAAAAGGATTGCGAGGATTTAATTTCGAATCAGCGTTCGGAAACGACCATTTACAGGGAGCAACAAAAGAATTGCGAATCTTTACAGGGGGCATTTAAAGATGCAAAACAAGGGAAAAATGGATTTGTTATGGTGGATAATTTACTTTATCATAGGGAAAAGGTTTCGGGAGATCAAGTCATGCAATTAGTAGTGCCTAAAATTAGGAGGGAGGAAATTTTAAGGATTGCACATGAATCAATTTTTGCGAACCATCTCGGTATAAGGAAAACGAAGGAAAGAATTCGATATTCATTTTTTTGGCCAGGCGTGTCACGGGATGTAGAGGAGTATTGTAAATCGTGCAAGGACTGCCAGTTGCGAAGCCGGGAGAGAGCCAGTGATCAGATACCGATTCTTCCGATTGAAAGACCGGAGCTCCCATTTGACGTTGTAAATATTGATATAATTGGGAAAATTGAACCACCTTCGGCGCGTAGACATCAATATGTACTTACTTTGGTTGACCAACACAGTAGGTGGCCCGAAGCGGTTCCGTTAAGAACAATTTCGGCTAAGGCTACTTGTGATGCGCTGTTAGAAATATTTATGCGGACAGGGATACCCCGCGTAATAGCAAGTGATCAGGGGGGAAATTTTGTATCAGGTTTAATGCAGGAATTTCATGCTAGGCTAGGGGCGGCTCCTAGATTTGCAACACCGGGACATCCACAAAGTTCGGGATTGGTTGAACGGTATAATCAGGTATAGAAACGCATGTTGCACCATATTATTCGGAGCGATCCTAAAAATTGGGATAAACACATCCCTTACTTATTATTTGCGTATAGGGAGATTCCTAACTGTACGACGGGGGTGTCGCCATTTAAGTTGATGTATGGAAGGGAGGCCAGGGGGCCATTGGCGGTATTAAAGTCTACATGGTCGGGCGAAATTCCACTACCTATAAATCTCGGGAAAAGTGCAACCGAATACCTTCAGGATTTAAAAATTAACTTAGAAAAGGCGGCGGAACAAGCTTCACTAGTAGCGGAGGTCAAACAGGGCGTGTATGCGAAGTATGCGAATCGAAGGGCAATTTATAAGGAATTTAGACCGGGGGAGCAAGTATATTTATTAATCCCAGACTCTAGCAATAAACTTTACGCTAGATGGACAGGGCCAGCCGAAATAGTGGCGAGGTGTAATCCCGATTTTTACAAAGTCAGGTTAACGAACGGAAACATTAAAAATGTTCACGTGAATAAGATAAGGAAATTTACTCCTAGGGTACAAGCAGTGGGGGTAATTTTTGAGAATGAAGAAGAATTAGGGGAAGTCCATCCCATCCCAAGTACAAAGGATAACTCGAACTATTTTAAAATCGAAGAAGTAAATTTAAATCATTTGGAAAACGTAGAAAGAGAAAAGATGTTAGATTTATTGCTTAGATATAAAGAATTATTTTCAAAGAAAATACAAATAGCAAAAGTTGGTGCACACAAAATAAGACTAAATGATAATGAGAAGAAGAAACCTTATGTTTATCGAATTCCAGAGGCCCTAAAACCTCAAGTAGACAAACAAATTCAAGAATTACTAGAATTAGGTTTGATTGAAGAAAGTGATGAAGAAGCACCGCATCCGGTAGTGTGCGTGATGAAAAAAGATGGAACGCTGCGACTTTGCGTAGATTTTCGGGCACTGAACGCAATCACCAAGGTTGATGATTTTCCTATGGAAAACTCTACTGATCTATTATTTAATATTGGCAGGGCCAACGTCATTTCCACTTTGGACTTACTCAAAGGCTACTGGGCCATACCATTAGAAGAAGAGAGTCAAAAATTAGCGTGTTTTAAAACGCACAGAGCTCAATATCGCTTCAAGGTCATGGCTTTTGGGCTGAGGAATGCTGCTGCGACGTTTCAACGAGAAATCAACAGAGCGCTTTCTGAATACCAGGACTTTGCTAGAGCATATATAGACGATATAGCAGTTTTTTCCGAAACGTTCGCGGAACAGCTGGTGCATTTAGAGAAGATATTTTCCAAACTATCACAGTTACAATTCTCCGTCAATTTGAAAAAATGTGAATTTGCAAAACCCCGAATAAAGTACTTAGGCCATATCATTGGGTCCGGCAGCCATCGGACCGATCCGGAAAAGGTGGAGGCCATCCGTAAGTTAGCTGTGCCTCAAACCAAAAAGCAACTAAAAAGTGTCTTAGGATTGTGCAATTACTATAGAGATTATATACCAAAATATGCTGAAACAGCATATCCCCTCACTGAACTGACAAAAAAGGACAGTCCAGAGAATTTGTGCTGGTCAGTAGAGCATGACCAGGCGTTCAACGCGTTAAAAAGAGGTCTCATCGAAGCGCCCAGTCTGCATACTCCTATTATCGGGTTACCTTTCATCATAGAGTGTGATGCATCTGCAATCGGCATCGGAGCTTGTTTATCGCAGAGAAGAGATGGAGTAGTGTATCCGGTAAGTTACGCCAGTCAAAAACTCACCAAAACTCAACAGGCATGGCCAAAAATTGAAAGGGAGGCCTATGCAGTGATCTGGAGTTTGAAAAAATTTGAAACGTGGATTTTCGGTTCACCTGTGGAACTTGTTACGGACCATAATCCATTAACTTTTATCACCAAAAATGCCCCTCAATCTTCAAAACTGCAGCGATGGGCATTAGCCTTACAAAAGTATGATATTAAGATTTCGCACCGCCCGGGTGCCAAACTAATTAATGCTGATGCCTTATCACGCTTGGACACGATTTAGGGCATTCAACAACTTTTGAAGCACCCAGTGTTTGAACATTCCTTGAACGGTATTGAACAATGTATTTTTTTTCAGCAGCTCTTAGTGTCCTGTTTAATGTTACTAAGTTTTGTGTATTGCCTTTTGTTAATTGTATGTTATATTGTGTATATGAAGTATTAATTTAATTCTATTTTATATTAGCAGATAGGAAGAACCCCGGAAGACGTGCCTTCTCCGGATACGGTTGTATTTGTGGTGTTATTTTTTATATATACATATTATAATGTGGGGAATCATTGTTAAATAGTGTAACATCATCAGTCGAATTTCAGATTTAAAATAAGTGTGTACCATATTTTCAATCTTGCGTGGGGGGTGTAATGACTGATGATGTATTTTTTTGTTTTATTTATCGGCGCCCGCTCTTGGGTCACGTGACCAGCGGACGAGAGTGTGGGAGAGGAAGGGGTTACGAACGCAGAGAGAGAGAGAGGTGTGTGTGCGGAGGTAAGAGGTGGACCTGCGAATGTCTGATGCAGGTAAACAGAATCAAAACATTATCCGGAAAATTGGAATATGTATGTGCTACGGGCACGACGTGGATCTGTTGTTAAAGAAGAGTAGTTAGAAGTTCTTGAAAGAAATATGAAATCCGGATATTTAGATATATATATTTAATTGTGTGTGTTCAAGTCTTGCTGTATTCGTCCCTGTCATTTGTGCTCCGTGTGTTTAATTAAACTTTTGTTTCATCAAAGCTTGATTTCTTGGATTCTTTTGGATTACTTTAAAGCACACAGGTGTTTCGGAAAAAATTCATGAAGGAATAGGAAGAGCGTATATCACAAATTGTATGCATTGTTATAAAGCAATATCAAACAGTTTACATCAATTACGCATGTATAATAATTTCATAATTATTATTAAAATTTTAATAAAAATACTATTTATGAAAATATCTTAAATTAATTTTTACCAGATTAGAAAGCATATATAGAAAGCATATTATATCTTATACATATAAAAAAATTCCAAAAATCCCTGACGTATTTTTGAATTAAGCATCAAATTAAGTAATTTTCATACAGGAGTACGATTTGGACTAAAGGTCTTTGCACGATGACAAATTTTCTTCTGGTGAATAAAAAACTAATTCCAAACAGGGATCACAGATGGCACTACGTGTTCCTAAGTTTAGTTTCAAGCATGCATTTTTCTGGTTTTCAGATTAGTTTTGACGTTGTGACACAAAAATGATGGCTCCCAGCGTATAAAGCTATTTGTGTAAGTTAGAACTTAAAAAACAAATCAAAATTAATCTAAATATCTTTGAAACATTCCTTCATATAACCAAATGGTAAATGATGGTATATCAGCAGTTTATAAAACTGCGAGAGAAAGTGAAAACAACCATAAAGTTTGAGATTCATATAATTTAGTAGATACGTGGAAGGGTAATTCGCAGACAATTTGCTTGCACTTTTGTGTCTTCATTGTCTTGAAGAAAAAGAATTTCGTTTCTAAAAAGTTATTTTCTTATTGAAATGTGTGTGATCTCATTTTCTGTAAGAATGAGTAAAAATAAATCATTATTATTGGGTCACTTTCACTTCTAATGTTCAAAATGCATTTTTTTTCTTCAGTAGCTGAAGATCACAAATTATATAGTGTGCATTGCTATAAAATAATAACTAACAATTTACATTAATTGCACAAATTTAATAATTTCTAAATTATTATTTCAATTTTAATCAAAATTGGTGGGAGAATCATCTTAAATCCATTTTTACCGAATTCATTTGAATATTTTTATATCCTTCATTCTAGAAAGAAAATTATATCTTTTACACATAAAAAAGTTCCAAAAGTCCCTAACACATTGATATTAATATAAAAAAATTATTACAATTTTAATCAAAATGTCAGTGAAAAAAAAAATCTAAAATCCATTTTTACAGGGTACATTTAAAATTTTTGTATCTTTCACTGAAGGAAGCATATTATATTCAATAAGTATATTGTAGTATTATATCTATATCAATAATTTAAATTTACAAAGTTTATTCGAAGGAAAAATAAAACGCAACAGATAATTTCACACATGCCATTTTCTTATTTAAATATGCTCCATAAAATTTTCCTTAGAATTAATAAAAACAAGCTGCTTAATATTGTGTAATGCTCATTAAAATAATGATAATGACCATTTAGTTCTCTTTAGCTTGTGATTAGTGTTCAAATTGTACGAGTCAATACATTTCAAGTGGTCCAGCACTGGTCGCTCGACCATTTTTAAAAAATCTGAAATTTTTTGTACAACAACCCTAACATGATGAAAGTTCAAAATGACCGTTATTTTAATTTTAATATTTTTGGTTTGTGCATGGCGGCCATCTTTGTTTCATCGTGCGCAGCGATTTTCTCAGATACTAGGATACACAAAATTGTAAATATCTCGTCTTTTATTTTACCAATTGAAATGGGGTTTGCAGCATTTTGTTCAGAATAAAATAGGCTAAATGTATGGTGGTAGAATAATTTTGGAAAATAAATTTTTACAGATGAAATTTTAGCACAAAATTTAAGATTTTTTCCAAAATCTATCCGTTTGCAAGAGTAAATTTTTTATGCAAGGAAAACTGTCAACCTTACACAATTTTTTCTACAAATAGGTCAAAAGTGCGTGTACTAATACAACAAGTCCCAGATCTGGAAGCTGATTTCTCTTTGCGAAAAAAATTCCGAAATTCGTCAAAAATTTCAAAAATCGCACTTTTTAGGCTTTGATATCTCTGGTGTAGCACGAGATAAAAATCTGAAATTGTGGCTTTTAGTAGTATTGTGTAGTAGTGTTATGTACAAAAAATTTTAAGAAGGAGATTTGACTACAAGATGAGATATGACATGGACATTATGTGAAAACAATACTGCCAAACTATTGTAACCTTCTACGTAATTGTTCATACCTCCAAAATTTTAAATTAATTATTTATGGTACAAAGTTAAACGTTAGTTACAAATATCTTCTTCAAATGCGTCTGTGTGATTTAAAGAATTCAGAATGTATGCTAAGCCAATACACTATTTGTCCAGAGGAACAAGCCTACTACAAATGCTATTGCAACAATTTTACTCGTTACACATTTCAGGAAAAGTAAATTTCAGACAATGGGTTGCAACTGATAGAGTTGGCATGGTTTCAGTTATTAAATCTAGAGAATTTCATTCAAGTTAACAAGGGATGACAAGACTTGGGTGGCTTCAAATAAAATTTTGAGAAAGAACAGTCATATGGACTGACAACAGTAACTGGCCGAACTCATAACATCTCTCGTAAATAGTGTTAAGCTCTTTGTTGAGAATATATAGTATCTTTGTAAAATAAACATTTATTATTAAACTGTTTTCAAAAAACGATATTTTCTGTGCAAATATTGTAATAAATGAGACTAATCTCATTTCTCCTAATGTATTCATAATAGCATTTCTTAACATTTTTTAATCGCCGTATCTCAGCTTATAGTCAAATCTCCTTCTTGAAATTTTTTGTAGATAACACTACTACAAAATACTATCAAAGGTCGGAATTTCAGATTTTTATCTCGTGCTCCACCAGAGATATCAAATCCTAAAAAGTGCGATTTTTGAAATTTTTGACGAATTTCGGAATTTTTTTCTCAAAGAGAAATCAACTCCCAGATCTGGGACTTGGTGTATGAGTACACGCACTTTTGACCTATTTGTAGAAAAAAATTGTGTAAGGTTGACAGTCTTGTTGAACAATTACATAGTAGGTTAGAATAGTTTGGCAGTATTGTTTTCACATATTCTCCATGTCATATATCCGCTTGTATTCAAATGTCCTTCTTGAAAGTTTTTGTACATAACACTACTACACAATACTATCAAAGGCCAGAAGTTCAAATTTTTATCTCGTGCCCCATTAGAGATATCAAAGCCTAAAAAGTGCGATTTTCGAAATTTTTGAAGAATTTCGGAATTTTTTTCGCAAAGAGAAATTAACTCCCAGATCTGGGACTTGGTGTATGAGTACACGCACTTTTTACCTATTTGTAGAAAAAATTGTGTAAGGTTGACAGTTTTCCTTGCATAAAAAATTTCCTCTTGCAAATGGATAGATTTTGGAAAAAATCTTAAATTTTGTGCTAAAATTCACCAGTAAAAATTTATTTTTTAAAATTATTCTACCACTGTACATTTAGCCTATTTCATTCTGAACAAAATGCTGCAAACCCCATTTCAATTGGTAAAATAAAAGACGAGATATTTACAATTTTGTGTATCCTAGTATCTGAGAAAATGGCTGAACACGATGAAACAAAGATGGCCACCATGCACAAACAAAAAATAGTAAAATTAAAATAACGGTCATTTTGAACTTATGTCATGTTAGGGTTGTTGTACAAAAATTTCAGATTTTTTAAAAATGGTCGAGCGACCAAAATAATATTTTCTGGACCACTTGAAATGGATTGACCCGTACACATTATATCGATACATTGTGCAGCAAACTGTTAATTTAACTATAGATTGCAGGAATATTTCTTTCAGAAGTATGTATTCCTATAATTAGAGTTAGAGTTAGAAAGCAGTAGTTTGTAAGATTTTCTTTTATTATGTCTTTAATTTCAGACGTTCTAATTATTTAACCTTATTATTGTTATGTAAATAAAGTGATTGCAAGAAGCTGCATTTATCGACGGTTAAAATTTAATTAATTTTATTTATGTGAAAGATAGGATTAAACTGTGGATATTTTTTATTATTACGAAAATTATTAAACAATAAATATTTTTTACCTCCTCCAGTTCAATTCTTACAATTTAACCGTTTAAATCCCATTGATTTTTTAAATCACCAGATTTTAAAACATTCACCTTTTATATAAACATTTTAATAGAAATTTTTAATTTTACTTAAGAAAGGTGTTATAATAAAAATAAATGACATTTCTCCCAGTCATGCCTATGTAATAATTTAAGTCACCATTTTCAGTAATATAGGGTATTTCAGAAACTCCAGCAAGATCATCATGTCCTATAGAATCCATTTGCTTATTAAGTAAACACCTTAATTTTGGTGGAAGCGTTGCAATCAATTCAATATTAAACTTTTTTAATTTAAATTTTAATTTCTTAAAACTGCCTTTCAGATAATGATAATAAATGTCAAATGACATATGGTAATAAATGTCATTTATTTTTATTATAACACCTTTCTTAAGTAAAATTAAAATATTTTATTAAAACATTTAAATCCCATGACAGAGCACGTTCTAGAAATTATGTAGTTAGAAAATCTGGTTTTAGACCAGTAAAAATCAATAGCTAATTTCGTTTTATTTAAATGCGGAATATTCTGTTTTCAACTAAAGCAAATTTTTCTGTTTTAATTTTCTGGTGGAAATTAAGATAAACGAATTAAACTTTGTCAAAATACCTCGGGCGATTTGGGATCCAGAGGATTAAGGCACAATGTTTTGTTTTTCAATATTGTGTTGTTAATAAAAGGGTCTATGTATAGATACGAAAAAAGGGAGAAAAAGTGAAACGTTATAATCTTATATAAAATATAATATTTATTTCTATGAAAGATAAGATGTATCTGCCCAACACGGAAAAGATAAATCGAAGAAGAAAGTATTTTTCTACATCAAAAACAAAAGGAATTCATTTTTCTTGTATATTTAATATTGTATTGTTAATAAAAAATTCTATGTATAGATGCGAAAAAAAAGAGAAAAATGAAAAATCCTAATTATTTCTAATATGTCCTCTATATTATTCCTAATTATCTTTTATAAAATATAATGTTTATTTGTATCAAAAACAAGATGTATCCGCCCAACACGGAAAAGATAAGACAAAGCAGAAAGTATTTTTCTACATCAAAAACAAAAGGAATTAATTTTTCTTTTGAAAGTTGATGAAATCAATTCGCGTTATGCAGCAAACTCATAAAGTCGAAAATTTATGTAAGGTCGTAAAAAATACTTTTTGCTTCATATTATACAATTTACGCCCAAGGTCTTAGAAAAGAAAATTAAGGATATCTTCTCTATGAGAAAGAAAGGCGTTCATCTAATTCCTATTCCTCTTTGTTACCAAAGAAACTTAACGCATCTAATAACGCTCAATTAAGTCGAGCAATTTGTCAAAGACTTCAAAGGCCGCTTTAATGTTTGATGTTTTATATTTTCGACAGCTCTGTTTTAAATGTTCCTGTAAATGTTATCTTAACGTAAGAATATGTAAAAAGGAATAGTTTGCTTTTTTCATTCATTAAATTAAAATATTTTATATAGATTGAATTATCTGAATAATTAAACATTGAAATGAACATTAATATAAGCTCATAAAGACGTTTAGAAAGTTTCGTCATATACAATAGATTTATCACATAAAACATATAAGACACGCTGTTTCGAGTAATTCATTTAGGCATAATCTGCCTTTATTGATAATTTATTTGTCGGTGCTGCCCTGAATTATAAAAAATGACTGATTCTTTTACAATGTTAAAAAAAATTAATTTGTTAGTATCTAAACCTAAAATTAAGGTAAAACAAATTACAAAAGACACAAACTATGACGTTCTGATTTAAGGCTGTTCTCAACTGCTCTAATCAACAAGCGCAAAACCTTTTCACACACTTACAAATTTATTTTTTAACTTAAAGATGTTAAATTTGAAAGCCTGACTATTTATGCGATTTGGAATTGAACTTGAATTTCCATTTTTTTAAGCAATAATTTACGTATTGAGATATAAACGAATTTAACCACGTGACAAACTCATTTTTCACTTCCAATTTGAGTGGTTTTTCTTCTTCCGAGCGAAAATTCGGTTCGAAACGTCAACTATGAGACTATTTCATGAAAAACTATTGATTTTTAAAACAACGGAAAAATGAGAGCGATAAGATAGATTCTGAACAACATCCTCTGCTATTTCATGAATTTACGAGCAAAAATGAATTAAAACTTATGTCATAAAGTTTCCCTTTTTGTTTTAATAACAGCCTTAAAGTGACAACACTTTGTGTCGTCATAGTCAAACAACTTTCCTTTTCCGATTTAACGAAAGGAAATATGTGATTTCACTTCCCTGTATTTTCAATTTAAGTAGTAACTCTAAACCTTTTCGGCAGATCAATAAATAAGTATGGAATGTTGGAGTAACAGTTTAAAAGAATACCCTAAGTAAAAAATTTTTTGCTAGTTAATTATGCGTATAGCGATGTTATTATTTATTCATTTAGATTTTAATTTGTTCTATTTTATTTTGTAAAGAACTTAAAATTCATTTTCGAAAAACGCAATTATTGCAGTTAATTTTTATGTATTATAGTTAATTAAATATTAGCAACATTTGAAATATTTTTATGCAATTATTTATTTATGCATGTTCTTTTTATTAAGTATATAATTAACAAAGATCTGAATTCAGTCTTTTGTCGGCCCTAGACATTAGAGCTGTGGTACAACATTCAGTCATCCTCAATATTAATTACTATCACACCTTTTAGTCTAGAACCGCTAGTGTATTAAAAATATTATTCATATTAATGTTCAAAAATTGTTCACTCATTTATATAATTAATAAAGAGAACGGCAAAGCAATCTTTATGACCGGAACATAATAAATAAAATTTCTATTTGAACAAGAAATTTCTTTTTAAAAAAAGTAAAATATATTCTCCAAAAGAAATTAATTGCATCTGATATTTATAATATTTATGCATCAAGATATCTCAACTGATCGCTTTCAATATTAGACAAACGAGTTTATAAATTCAGTTTCTGAGTCATCTCAATTGAATCATAGGTTAACTTTAATTATATTAATAATAAAAAAACTGATGTGAAAAAAACTTAAATGAAATTTCCAATCATTTTAGAGTACACTGTAAAAAAAATTGGGAAAGTTACAAAATTTTTTCTAGTAGAATTGTATTCCAAGAACTTTTTATGTAACGGCAACAATAAAAATTCATGTAACAGATACAGATTTGCACTTTGAATCAAACAAATTTTAAGGTTACTAAGAATTTTTTGGGGAAATCGTATTCCAAGAACTTTTTAAGTGACGATAACGAGCATTATAGATAAAATTTTAGTAAAGTTACCAAAATTTTAGTAAATTCTTTTGTAAAGTTACAGATGGTTTTAGTTTTGCTTACAAGTTTTGTAGATTGACATCATTTTCTTGTACAGTGTACACATAAAATTTTAGTAAGCATAAGAGATTTCGGTTAATTTTAGATTACTAAGGTTACAGATTTTTTTTACAGTGTAAGTAATTTTCTGTATAAAAACATTTCATATTTATTTACTTAGAAGGTGTCACAAATAAAAATTAAATTAAAGAGTTGACAGGTTTCGGTTCATTAATAAGAACCGTATTCATAACATATAAAATCAGTAGAAAATTAAATGACACTGGATATAAATATAATTTAAAAATCAAAACAAAACATTGCGCATAACATTTTTTAATTATATTTATATCCAGTGTCATTTAATTTTCTACTGATTTTATATGTTATGAATACGGTTCTTATTAATGAACCGAAACATGTCATCTCTTTAATTTAATTTTTATTTGTGACACCTTCTAAGTAAATAAATATGAAATGTTTTTATACGTGAATGAAAAAAGGTGAAGTGATTTTGTTTTAGTTTTTGAAAAAACGAAAGCTGACAACAGTTTTAACAGTAATTTTCTTTTTTAACTCTTATTTAGAAAGTTATAAACATTTAATCTAAGAACTTTTTAGCATTAAAAAAATAATAATAATTTATGTTGAACTTTACTGCTATCAAATTTAGCAATTCCTTTATAGAACAGTACAATTTATAACGAAGATGCACCAAATTAGTTTGTTAACGTCTTAACCGAATGAAAATTAAGGCGAAACAAATTATAGAAGATACGAACTACGACATTCTGATTAAAGGCGACAACTTTTTGCGTCATTACAGTTAATTAACATTCCTTCTCCGATCGGACGAATACAATTTCACTTCCCCTTATTTTCGATTTAACTAGTAGTTCTAAATCTTTTTGATGAATGAGTAATTAGCCATGAATTTCAGGCGTAACAATTTAAAAGAATGTCGTGATTTTAAATAACTTTCATTTGCAAAATATGTTTACAGAGATTTTTTTTTTTTTTTTTATGGGCTACAAATTCAGTTTGGAAAACGGAGTCATTGTAGTTCATTTTTTAAAGCATTATAGTTAATTGGAGATTAGCAACATCTAAAAAAAAATTTTATGCAATTAATTTTTGTATGTATATTCCATTCACCATGTATATAAATAACAAAGATCCGCATTCAGTCTTTTGTCGCCATAGGAAGAAGAGTTGCAGCATAAATAAACACTGAGATATTGACGGTGCTCCCTAACAGTAATTACTATCTTATACACTGTAAAAAATGTGCAAAGCTATTAAAAGTTTTCTAGGAAAGTGAGATTCCTAGAACTTTTTATGTAACGGCAACAACAAAACTTCATGTAATAGATACAGATCTGCATTAAAAAGCAAAGAATTTGTAAGTTTACGAAAAATTTTTTAGGAAGCTTTGGATGCCAAAAACATATTATGTAATTGCAACCCAGGTTATAGATAAAAAATTTTGTGAGATAAATATAATTTTAGTAGATTCGTTTGTAAAGTAACGGATTTCTGTAGCTTTACAAAAATTAGTTTTGTACATTTACATCTTTTCTTGTACAGTGTACACATAAAATAATATTAAACATACAGATTTACAACTTTACATTTGTAGGAATACAGATTTTTTATTACAATGCATTTTTAGGCTCGAATCGCTTATATATTTTTTTGCATTTTCATATTAATATTCAAAAATTATTCACTCATTTATATTTTGAATCAATAGAACGGCAAAACAGTCTTTAGACCGGATCCAGATAAATATATTTCCTTTAGAAGGATAAGTTTTAAAAAAAGAAAAGTAAAATACATACACCACAAAGACATAAGTTGAACTTATTGTTATAATATTTACGCATTAAGATATCTTAAATGATCCCCTTCGATGTTAGACAATAGAAGATATAAATACCATGTCTGATTTATCTGCATATATCCATAGGTTCATATTAGTTATATATATATATATATATATATATATATATATATATATATATATATATATATATATATATGGAAGCGATTCTTTCTCCCACAGCCAAGCAGCAGTGTGTCACGTAACTTCCCCATATCACTACTCTGAGACCAAGGTTTTCAGCATAGCAGACGATTCAAGGAGTAGATCAAATTCAAGCGAAATGCCGAAGAGAGGTCAAGATAACGTTTGATGGAATGTTTGTTGTGTGTCGGAAAAAAGAATGTTCTATGAAGATGACTTCCCGCGTGAGACGTGTACTAATTAACTAAAAGTTATGAGTGTTTAAATTGTAAATAGAATTTTGTAAACACTACCTTTGTAAATAATTAATGTTTAAATATAAGTTTCAAAAGTTTAACGGTGTCAGAATTTATGTCTGTGAATTTAATTATGATTTAAAGAACTGAACTTTAGAAGAATTTTCCACATATATGGATAGATATATATATCCATTATAAAAGAAAAAAAATCTGATATGAAATAATAAAACTTGAATGAAATTTCCAGCCGTTTTAGAGTTAAGTTAGAGTAATAAGTTAGAGTAATTTAATGATTTAATTAAAATTTAGACTGATATAAAGGTTTAATCTAAGAACATTTTACCATTAAAAAAATAATTTATTTTCTACACTACTGCTATCAAATGAAGTAATTCATTTATAGAACAGTACAATTTATAGCGAAGATGCACCAAATTAGTTTGTTAACATTCTAACCGAATGAAAATTAAGATGAAACAAATTATAGGAAATACGAACTAGACGTTCTGATTAAACGCGGCGACAACTCTTTGCGTCGTCACAGTTAATTAACTTTTCTTCAACGATCGGACGAAAGGAAGAATGAAATTTCACTTCCCCTTATTTTCGATTTATCTAGCAATTCTAAAACTTTTTGACTGAAGAGTAATTAACTATATAATTTATGAGTAATAATTTAAATGAATGGGTTGATTTCGAATTATAATTATTTTCATATCCAAAATATGTGTACAGCGATTTTTTTTCCTTTTTTATGGGCTCCAAATTCATTTTGAAAAATATAAATATAGTTTAAAAAAACTAAAAACCACGCTTTTAAAGTAATCAAACTAAAAAGGGAAAAATAAATATAGTTTAAAAAACTAAAAAACACGCTTTTTAAGTATATCAAACTAAAAAGTGTAAAATAATTCGTACTATAAGCTGAAAACGAAAATAGATGAAAAATACTATATTACTATAAAATCTTTGTTATTATAGAAATCAATTAATAAGCAATAAATAAAATTATCGTGGAAAAAAAGCGTGGGGTGCTCCATCTACCATGCTCCATCTATCAGTTCTTAAGAAGCACCCCACGCTTTTTTTCCACGATAATTTTATTTATTGCTTATTAATTGATTTCTATAATAACAAAGATTTTATAGTAATATAGTATTTTTCATCTATTTTCGTTTTCAGCTTATAGTACGAATTATTTTTCACTTTTTAGTTTGATATACTTAAAAAGCGTGTTTTTTAGTTTTTTTAAACTATATTTATTTTTCACTTTTTAGTTTCATTACTTTAAAAGCGTGGTTTTTAGTTTTTTTTAAACTATATTTATATTTAATACAAAAACCAAATTAATCGGTTGAGTAGTTTCTTGTAATTGGTGAACATACATAGAAAAAAAATACATACGCGTCGAATTGATAACTTCCTCTTCCTTTTCTGAAGCCAGCTAAAAATAAAAATTGTAATACGGAATTTTTTTTTAAATTTTACATAGATGTAAATAATGCCAAGAGCGGGGTTCGAACCCATAATCTCTTTCGAAAAACAGAGCTTCAATCCGGCGCCTTAGACCGCTCGGCCATGCTGTTTACACTCCATTCAGTGAACGTATTCAACACTTTTAATTAGCGAAAAATCACTAATTTTATTAGTTTTTGCCTAATTACTAAAAAAGTACTGAACCAATTTCGATGAAACTGCAGTGGTACCAATTCCAGAGCATCGTCTTTCATTTAACACCAAAACCAAGTTAATCGGTTGCATGGTTTCGGAGTAATCGGTGAACATACATAAAATAAGGAGAGTTACAAACTCACAATCTCACAAACACACAAACTCACAAACATACAGGTGAAGTTAATAAAAGCGTGGTAAAAACGAAATCATTCTAATATATATTTTTTAATGTATTATAATTAATTAAAAAATGGTAACATTTGAAATATTTTCATACAATTACTTTTTAGTATGTATATTCAATTTACCGTGTACATAATTCACAAAAATCCGCATTTAGTCTTTTTTCGGTCCTGGGTGGTGGTACAACTAAACACTGAGATGTTGACGGTTTCCCCGTAAGAGTAATCACTATCATACACTTTTAGGCTAGAATCAGTAAAATCTTAAATGCATTATTCATATTAATACTCAAAAAGTTTTCATTCATTTATATTTTTAATTACTAGAACCGCAAAGCAGTCTTTTTGACCGGAACTTAATAAGTATATTTCTATTCGAACAAAAAATTTCTTTAAAATAAATAAAATATATACATCAAAAAGAAATAAGTTTAATCTATTAATTATAATATTTATGCATCAAGATATTTTGACTGATCACCTTCGATGTTAGACAAACGAAGGTTTAAATACAATGTCTGATTCATCTGATTTGATCCATAGGTACATATTAGTTATATATATAATAAAAAAATGGGAAATACTAAAACTGAAATATTAAAACTTGATTAAAAATTTTCAGCCATTTTAGAGTAATGTATTATTTTATTTCTTCTCTAAAAAGATTTAAACGCTTAATCTAAGAATTTTTTAGCATATTTTTTTTTTTATTTATGTTGAACACTACTGCTATCAAATGAAGTTATTCATTTATAGAGCTGTACAATTTATAGCGAAGGTGCACCAAATTAGTTCGTTAACATCCTAACCGAATAAAATTAAGGTGAAACAAATTATAGGAGATACGAACTACGACGTTCTGATTAAACGCGACAACTCTTTGCGTCGTTACAGTTAATTAACTTTTCTTCTCCGATCGGACGAAAGGAAGAATGAAATTTCACTTCCCCTTACCATCGATATAACAAGTAAGGTACCCTGGGGTAATAACGCCAGGTGGGGTAATAACGCCAAGTGCTTATATTTTGCATAATTATGAAATAATCAGGTAAATGACACCCATGTGCTCTGCGCAGAAGGGTTTTGAGTCGTATAAATCGCAAAAAACAGCTTCAAGTTAATTTGTTTCATTTTTAGGTCTTATTGTTTTTACAAACAACTAAAATTAACGCTTGATCTAAAATTTGCGAGATACGTTTTGTATATGTGAAGACTATCTTTTTATCCGGAAATACTTTGTTAATTACATAAATTTGTAGTGCATTTCATGTACTTTTAAAATGTTGTTGAAGATTTTGGATATCTTCTCGAGATAATTTGTAATTTAAAATGTACTGCGCAATAACTATACCGGGGTAATAACGCCAATCCTTGACATTAATACCCCGGATGATTGCCTACAGTGGCCGAGCTACATCCTAAATACTGATTCAAATAAACAAAGTTAAAACTGTGCAATGTTTCTCATATTTCTATTTAAACGGTCCTTTTTAAGCAAAAAGAAACTCACTGTCTGATATTCATTTGCCTCATCCCCCCCTCCCACACCACACCTTTATATTTCTTATACTTTCACAAAAATTGAACATTTTCAATTTCTTAGAATGCAATTTGTCAATTTCTAAGTTTGTAGTTTGTATTTTTAGAATTGGGCTATCTACATGCAATTATTCCATCTTATTTCACAGTTGTGTTTGCATGGCGTTATTACCCATATAGGTGGGTAATAACGCCAAATAGCATGGGTCAAGAAAAAACGCCATTACATTTTATGAATACATATCTGTTAAATTATTTTATTCTATATAAATAGTCAATGAGTTGCTGTATCAGATCCTATATTTGTTTGAAAAATAGAATCTAAAACTAAGCCGTGAAAATCGGTAGAACCTTAACGTGGCGTTATTACCCCAGGGTACCTTATATCTAAACCTTTTTTACTGATGAGTAATTAAAAATGGAATGCGGGAGTAATAATTTAAATGAATGCGGTGATTTCGAATTATTTTCATATCCAAAATATGTGCACAGTGATTTTTTTCCTTTATTACGGGCTCCAAATTCAGATTGAAAAAAAGAAGTTATTCTAGTATTTTATTGTATCTAAGGTAATATTGTTAATTAACGATTGGCAACATTTGAAATAATTTTTATACAATTAATTTTAGTATGTGTGTTCGATTTATAATGTATATAATTCAAAAAGATCCGCATTTAGTCTTTTTTTCGGCCGTGGGCAGTAGATATGCAGTACAAATAAACACTGAGATATTGACGGTCTACCCTAATAATAATAACTACTGCACAATTTTAGGCTAGATTCGCAAATATATTAAAATTTTTATTCATATTAGTGTTCAAAAGTTGTTCTCTCATTTATATTTTTAATAACTAGAACGGCAAACAGTCTTTATGACCGGAACTTAATAAATATATTTCTATTAAAAAAAAAGGAAAATATATACAACAAAAAGAAATAAATTGATTTCATTAGTTACCATATTTATGCATCAATGTATCTCAACTAATTCCCTTCGATGTTAGACAAACGAAGGTTTAAATAGAATGTCTGATTCACCTGCATTGATCCATAGGTTCAAATTAGTTATATACATATAATAAAAATATCTGATGTGAAATAATAAAATTTGAGGGAAATTTCCAGAGGTTTTAGAGTAACTTATTGTTTAAATTCTTACTTAGAAAGATATAAACTCTTAATCTAAGAATTTTTTACCATAAAAAATTCAATTTAAGTTGAACACTACTGCTATCAAATGAAGTAATTCATTTATCGAGCAATTCAATTTATAGCAAAGATGCGCCAAATTGTTTGTTAACATCCTCACCGAATGAAATTAAGGTGAAACAAATTATAGGATATACGAAATACGACGTTCTGATTAAACGCGACATCTCTTCGCGTCGTTACAGTTAATTAACTTTCCTTCTCCGATCGTACGAAAGACCTAATACAATTTCACTCCCCCTTATTTTCGATTTATCTAATAATTCTAAATCTTTTTGATAAATGAGCAATTAACTATGGAATGCAGGCGTAACAATTTAAAAGAATATCGTAAGTTCAAATTATTTTCATATCCAAAATATGTGTACAGCGATTTTTTTTTCCTTTTTATGCGCTCCAAATTCAGTTTGGAAAAACACAGTCATTGTATTTGATTTTTTAAAGTATTATAGTTAATTAAAGATTGGCAACATTTAAAAAGAATTATTTCTATACAATTAATTTTTGCATGCATATTCGATTCATCATGTACATAATTAACAAAGATTCGCATTTATTCTTTTGCCGCCCTGGGAAGTAGAGTTGTGATAAAAATAAACACTGAGATATCGATGGTCCCCCCCCCTCCTAACAGTAATTACTATCATACACACTGTAAAAAAATTGGAAAGTTATTAAAAGTTTTATAGGAAAGTAAAAATTCCTAGAACTTTTTATGTAACAGCAACAGCAAAAATTCGTGTAAGAGATACAGATCTGCACTGAAAATCAAAGAATCTGTAAGGTTACGAAAAATATTTTAGGAAGCTATGGGTGCCAAAAATATATTATGTAATTGACGGTCTGTAAACCAGGTTGCAGATAAAATTTTTGCAAGATAACTATAATTTTAGTAGATTCGTTTGTAAAGTTACAGATTTCTGTAGCTTTACAAAAATTAGTTTTGTACATTTACATCTTTTTTTGTACTACACTGTAAAAAAAAAATCTGTAAAGGTACTAAACTTAATCTAGGAAACTGGGATTCCAAGAACTTTTCCTGTAACGGTAACAACAAAAACTCAAGTTTTAGAATCGGTTACATGGATTTTTCCTGTTATCGTTACATGAAAAGTTCTTGGAATCCCAGTTTCCTAGAAAATGTTTAGTACCTTTACAGATTTTTTTTTTTTTTTACAGTGTATGTACACATAAAATGTTAAGGGGGCTCAGAGATTGAAAACTTTTCAAAAAATCGATTTTTTTATGATCTAATTTATTATTCAATTAATTCTTAACTCGATGCAAATAACCGCATAAAAATATTTGCATTTTTAACGGAGTTATAAGCATTTATGTATGAACACTTTCATACACTGTAAAAAAATCTGCAAAGGTACTAAACCTTTTCTAGGTGCTGGCGAGATCTGCACAAATTTAACATAGGTGTTGGGTGCACCTATACCCCGGGTTCATTCAATAATAAAAACCCAAATAATGATATCTTGTGGGGGCATCTAATCTAGTAGAATCTCATGATCGTGCGGCCTAGTCAGGTAATTGACAACTCCGGAAAATAAAGTTATCAGGTTGTCATTGATAAAGAAAATAATATAGTCATTGCGTTGTGAATGTTTAGTAGATTACCTAACCTATGGCCCTATTGAATAGCTAAGAGACAAAATAAGACTTACAATACATTAAAATTAAAATTTCCCGTACTTAGCTACTGAACCCTACAAAATATGTTTACTCACTATTAACTTTAGACCAAAGAAAAAGGATTGGAATTTTAATTAAATATGCAAGTATTGGTTGACTACAAAAAAAAATATATAAAATAGACAATTAAAAAAAAACTTTCATAAATGACAACTAAGTGTTCTAACAAACATAACTGCTTTATTAAATAAAGCACATTAATAATATCATTACAAAAGAAATCAACTAGAGAAACGTACTCTTTAAGTAAAATGTTACACTTACAGCCAAAATAATCTAAAATCTATATTTAAGTTTGACAATTCGCTCACTCAGACAAAGTCTCCTGGGCTAGATATTACTCACATTGCATTAGGGTAAATTGGTATATATATACAAATTTAAGAACATTATAGACAAAAATAACAGTACCTGATACTTCACTGAGCTTAGGAAGCACCACCGGTACCTGGCCGGTGTATATTGATTCAGTGGCACCTTTTAGAAGTATCCCATGGGTTTCACTAACAAAAAAGGGCAGGTTTTAATGGTGGGCACTGGTAATTTTGGGCTTAAAAACAGCACTCTAAAAAGCTGAGCATCCTCAGCCACTCGCTTCTCTTCCTCTATCTCGTCTCTCTCTTCTTTCTAGAGAACGAGGAAAACTCACTGTGTGTCCAAAATTTGCATAACAAGCCCTGACTGGTGAGAGAAAATTAACATCCACATAATAATTCTACTCACCAGCCAATCGACTCTTCCTGCCCACGCCCCTCGTGCATTAAGGGTCAGAGGGCCCCCCGTATACTCCGGGGCCCTACACCCCTCGTATTTCCCACGTGACCAGCTGTGCCTCACACGTAGCCCTGACATCGGCTATAAAACATAGGGTCATAAAAGACCTACTTCTTTTTTGTATCCCCTATCAGGGTATGATTTTTATGACTTTGCAGTACAATAGGTCATATATCTATACCTCGTACTCTGCAATTAAACCTTCCTGAATACAAAAACAGATACATAATACTGCCCTTGTAAAAAAACAAACTACTAACAATCATACTATACATTTAAAAGACACATTAAAAATATTCAAATAATAAAAATAATAATAAAAACATATGTAATAAAACAGCAGTGAATCTATATACAATTATACAATTATTCTTTTGCGTTTAAAAATCCTAAAATGTTGGAATCTCACCAACACTAGGAAACTGGGATTCCAAGAACATTTCCTGTAACGGTAACAACAAAAATTCAAGTTTCAGAATGGATTACATGAATTTTTCCTGTTATCATTACATGAAAAGTTCTTGGAATCCCAGTTTTCTAGAAAATGTTTAGTACCTTCACAGATTTTTTTTACAGTGTAGCAGCACTCATATAATTTCGACTTTAAGTCACGTTTTTTCAAAACTTGATTTTTGACGACTAACACCAAGATTTTAAAAAAACTATTTGATGGAACGGCTTAATTTTTTTTTCATGCATATAACATCATTAACTATAGAATGAATTAAGGATATAACTATCACTTAAATAAAACATTATGAAACAATCTCTCAAATTTGAAAATTTTAAAATCCCCTAAAAAATACATGTTTTTTTTCATTAAATACTCAAAATATTAAACTATCTAAAATATATTAATTAATTCTATAGATAATGATGTTATATGCATGCAAAAAAATTAAGCCATTCCATCAAATATTTTTTTTTAATCTTGGTGCAAGTTGTCAAAAATCAAGTTTTGAGAAAACTCGACTTAAAGTTGAAATTATATGGGTGCGGCTATGAAAGTGTTGATACATAAATGCTTATAACTCCATTAAAAATGCAAATATTTTTATGCATTTTTTGCATTGAGTTAAGAATTAATTGCGTAATCAAACTAGATCACAAAAAAATCGATTTTTTGAAAAGTTTTCACTTCCTGAGCCCCCTTAATAAACATACAGATTTCGGCAACTTTACATTTGTAGGATTACAGAATTTTTTACAGAATATATATATATATATATAAATTTATGTGAAATAATAAAACTTGAGTGAAATTTCCAGCCGTTTTAGAGTTAAGTTATAGCAATAAGTTAAAATACTTTATTGATTTAATTAAAATTTAGACATATAAAAGTTTAATCCGAGAACTTTTTAGCATTAAAAAAATACATTTATATTGAACACTACTGCTATCAAATGAAGTAATTCATTTATAGAACAGTACAGTTTATAGCGAAGATGCACCAAATTAGTTTGTTAACATCCTAACCGAATGAAAATTGAGGTGAAACAAATTATAAAAGATACGAACTACGACGTTCTGATTAAACGCGACAACTCTTTGCGTCGTTACAGTTAATTAACTTTTCTTCTCCGATCGGACGAAAGGAAGAATGAAATTTCACTTCCCCTTACCATCGATATAACAAGTATATCTAAACCTTTTTTACTGATGAGTAATTAACTATGTAATGCAGCAGTAACAATTTAAAAGATTGTTGTGATTTCGAATTATTTTCATATCCAAAATATGTATACAGCGATTTTTTCTTTTTTATGGGCTCCAAATTCAGTTTAGAAAAACGCAGTCATTGTAGTTAATTTTTTAAAGTTTTATAGTTAGTTAAAGATTGGCAAAATTTAAAATTATTTTTTCTATACAAGTAATTTTTGTGTGCATATTCGATTTACCATGTAAGGTACCCTGGGGTAATAACGCCACGTTAAGGTTCTACCAATTTTCACGGCTCAGTTTTAGATTGTATTTTTCAAACAAATGTATGATTTGGTGCAGCAACTCATTGACTATTTATATTAAAAAAATAATTTAAAAGATATGTATTCATAAAAAGTAATGACGTGATTTCTTGACCAATGCTGTTTGGCGTTATTACCCATCTATATGGGTAATAACGCCATGCAAACAAAACTATGAAATAAGATGGAATAATTGCATGTAGATTGTCCAATTCTAAAAATACAAATTCTACAAAGTTAGAAATTGACAAATTGCATTCTAAGCTATTGAAAATGTTCAATTTTTTGTGAAAGTGTAAGAAAAATAAAGGTGTAGTGTGGGGGGGAGGATGAGGCAAAAGAATATCAGACCGTGAGCTTCTTTTTGCTTAAAAAGGACCGCTTAAATAGAATTATTAGAAACATTGTACAGTTTTAAGTGTGTTTATTTGAATCAGTATTTAGAATGTAGCTCGGCCACTGTAGGGAATCAACCGGGGTATCAATACCAAGGATTGGCGTTGTTACCCCGTTATAGTTATTGCGCCGTACATTTTAAATTACAAATTATCTCGAGAAGATATCCAAAATCTTCAACAACATTTTGAAAGTCCATGAAGTGTACTACAAATTTATGTAATTAACAAAGTATTTCCGTATAAAAAAAATAGTCTTCACATCACAAAACGTATCTCACAAATTTTAGATCAAGCGTTAATTTTAGTTGCTTGTAAAAACAATAAGACCTAAAAATGAAACAAATTAACTTGAAGCTGTTTTTTGCGATTTATATGACTGAAAACCCTGCTGCGCAGAGCACATGGGTGTCATTTACCTAATTATTTCATAATTATGCAAAATAAAAGCACTTGGCGTTATTACCCCGCCTGGCGTTATTACCCGAGGGTACCTTATATAATTAACAAAGATCCGAATTTAATCTTTTGTTGCCCTGTTAATTAGTGTTGTGGTACAAATAAACACTGAGATATTGACGGTTCCACGTAGCAGTAATTACTATCATACACACTGTAAAAAAATCTGTAAAGTAATTAAAAGTTTTCTAGGAAAGTGGGATTCCTAGAGTTTTTTGTGTAACGGCAACAGCAAAAAATCATGTAAGAGATACAGATCTGCTTTGAAAATCTGAGAATCTGTAAGGTTACGAAAAAATTTTGAGAAAGCTTTGGATGCCGAAAAATATTATGAAATTGCAACCCAGGTTATAGATAAAACAATTTTAAGAAAACTATAATTTTAGTAGATTCGTTTGTAAAGTTACATATTTCTGTACCATTACAAAAATTAGTTTTGTAAATGTACATCTTTTCTTGTACAGTGTACACATAAAATGTTAGTAAAAATACAGATTTCGGCGACTTTAAATTTGTATGATTACATTTTTTTACAGTGCACTTTTAGGCTAGAATCGCTTATATATTAATTGCATTGTACATGCTAATATTTGAAAGTTATTCACCATTTATATTTTTAATCACTAAAATGGCAAAGCAGTCTTTTGACTGGAACCAAATAAATAAACTTATTTTAGTAGAATTTTTTTTTAAAAAGAAAATTAAAATATATACATCACAAAGAAATAAGTTGAATTTATTAGTTATAACATTTACGCTTCAATATATCTCAATATGATCTCAATATACCTCACTATATCTCATATGATCCCCTTCGATGTTAGACAATAGAAGGTATAAATACCATGTCTGCATATATCCCTAGGTTCGTATTAGTTATATACTATATATATACATAATTTAAAAAAAAAATCTGTTATGAAATAAAAAAATTGAGTGAAATTTCCAGCCGTTTTAGAGTTAAGTTAGAGTAATAAGTTAGAGTAATTTACTGATTTAATTAAAATATAGAGAGATATAAATATTTAATCTAAGAACTTTTTAGCATACAAAAAAATTAATTTATGTCGAACACTACTGCTATCAAATGAAGTAATTCATTTATAGAACAGTACAATTTATAGCGAAGATGCATCAAATTAGTTTGTTAACATCCTAACCGAATGAAAATTAAGGTGAAACAAATTATAAGAGATACGAACTACGACGTTATAATTAAATGCGATAACTCTTTCCGTCCTTACAGTTAATTAACTTTACTTCTCTGATCGGACGAAAGGATGAATGCAATATCACTTCCCCTTATTATTTTCGATTTAACTAGTAATTCTAAATATTTTCAATGGATGAATTATTAGCTATGTAACGTGGGAGTAATAATTTTAAAGAATTCGGTGATTTGAAATCATTTTCATATCCAAGTTATGTACAGCGATTTTCTTCTTTTTTATGGGTTTCAAATTTAGTTACGAAAAACGCAGTGATTATTGATGATTTTCAAATGTATTACATTTAATAATGATTCAGAGCATTTAAAATCTTTTTTGCATGTAATTATTTTGTTTTACAGTCGTTAATAATAAAAAAAATTGTAAATACTTTATTAACTCTTTAAAAAATTATCGCAAAAGGAACTGATACCGGAAGATTAGGAATAAAGTCTACTTTTAAATAAAAGTATAAAACTTGAGTAGGGGGCTATCTTTATATTAAAACGAATCCGAACTTTTTTGAATGGTAACATTCAATTTTAACTTTCGTTCAAAATATGCCTAGGCTCTAAATTTCAAGTCATTTGAATCACAAGTTTTTGAATTCACAGCATTCAAAATTTAGTGCTTCTAATGTTAAATTATAATTTCAAGTGTTATTATGTTCCAGAAATTATGCTCCTAATGTGCTAATTTGTTATATAGCAATAATACAAAAATACCCAAACATAAATACATTGAATTTGCAGCTTTTATAATTTTATGATGTGAATTATTAATTGAGAAATTAGTATTCGATAAAAATACAAATTGCAATCTAGAATTTTTTATAGATTTAAATTTATTAAGTGCTGCTTTAAGGATATAATTTTTATTTTAAATTTTTATTCCAAGTAATTTTCAAATTATGCTTATAAAACGGCAAAATGGTTTAAGGAGCCATCTACCATAGAAATTTCTAGATATTTCTAAACTTGTTATCTACTCTGTAATTTAGCAGTCATTTTCGGCGCCTAAAGTGCCTTGATAAAGAAAGGGGTCAACAATACAAGACGAGCTTCAATTTGGATACAGCCCCTAAAATATACTTGTTTTAAAATAATTAATTTCACGGAAACTTATCAATCGAATTGCATGAAAATCGGCTTTTAGGCTAAACTGAAGTGTGAGTACATTTATGCTGTCATAAATGGATATTGCTTTAAAAAAACAAAACAAAGCTAGGGTTCATTTTAATATGTAGATAGCTTTTTAAGCAAACTTTATATACATCATTTAAAACTAGAATTTATTTCTAAATGTTTGATACCAATAGCTTTTGTCTACGGTAATTTTTTGCTGAGTTAGTTGAAGGTTTTTCCTTTTTTTTCCCTATGTCTGTACGTATGTTCGATTTGCCATATATAGTTCTTAGATATATATGGTCGCATTTAGTTTTTGACTGTTGGAGGCAGTAGCGTTGCGATGGAAATCAACATTAAGATATTTACAGCCCTCCCAATAAAAAACTATAAGTATTACTAAAACTTTTTTTTATAGTCATACACTTTTGTCCTAGAATTTCTAATATGTTAAAATAGTATTCATATTAACATGCAAAATTTGTTCATTCATTTATTGTTTTATACCTAAAACGGCAAAGCAGTCTTTTTGAATGAATCCAAAAAATGTATTTCGAATCAAAAAAAAATTTTTTTTACACCCCCCCCCCCCAAAAAAAAATATTCTTACATAAATAATAATAATAAAATAAATCAGTTAAAGGTTGATGTTTTAAAGCGTGTATCATATATACGCAATTAAATGAAGCGAATTAAATATTTTATGAATATTACAGAGTCCCTACAGACGGATTTATATATTTTTAACTTTTGCATATTTAAAAATAAATATGTCGTATTATTTGAATTTTCTGTAGTTCAAATTTGATTTCATTTGGAGCAAATGAAAGCACTCTAGAACCCTATAAAATGGGCAGTTTATTCCTGATAACCATGTATATAATTCATAAAGAAATGGGCCGCACTTAATTTTTTGTCAGCCTTAGGTAGTACAGTTACAGTGGAACTAAATACTGAAATACTGACGGCCCTCCCTAACATTAATTACAGCCTTTCATTTTCAGGCTAGAAATGCTAGTATATTAATGTAATATTTATATTACTATACAAAAATTGTTTATTTATTTATATTTTTAAACACTAGAACGTTAAAGTAGTATTTTTTATCGGAAAGAAATAAAAATATTTCGAAGAAGAAAATTTCTTCAAAAAAATTATAAAATTAACATTACAAAGAAATAATAGAATGTATATGGTGTACCAAAATTACCAGACACATTTAAATATCTAGTATAAAATTAAGCATTATTGTACTGGTGTGCAGTTTGGACAAAAATGCTTTTGATGAAAATTATTTTTTTTAAGCAGATAAAGAAAAATCTTTTTAAAATTAGCCCAAAGATGGCGCTGTACTTTAAATTATTAGAAAGAAGCATCAAAAACTCAACATAATCTGTTACAGATATTTTATTTTATCAAAAGCAGTTATAGAGCAATAATTATATCAAACCATTATCATAATTCAATGTGTGCACCCTTTGTAGCTCAAAACATCCAAACGGAACTCCTTTTGAATAAAGTGTTCGCTAACATTGATTGTAGGATTGAATGGGCACGAAAGTTCTTTTGGAAAAAAGATAAATATGCTTTCAAAATACCAACTTACGTAATTAGCTCTCACAGGGAGATGTAATTTCTGTGTCACAACGTCAAAACTAATTTGAAAATCAGAAAAAACCGAATGATTAAAATCAGACATACGGACAAATGGGGCAATCTATGACAGAAGTTTCTATGTAATTATTTTCATTTGCTAGAAGAACTTTTCATAATGAGAAGCATTTTAAATCAAACCGCGCACCTGATTGACAATTACTTGATTTTATATTGAATTTAAATTTATTAGGTACTTTTGGACACTCTATTAGTTAAAACATTTGCGCACTATGATATATCGACTTGTCAACATCGATAATAAGTAAAAAAACTGCATAAATATTATCGCCTGATTTATCTGCATCGGCTCATAGGTTCATATTGATTAAATATGCAGGGAAATCTCTTTCAATATGGCCAAATCTAAGCAATGACAACTGCCGAATACCGCCACACGTTTACGCAACATAAAACGTCCCATAGTATTCACATTGATACGAGCCTCTAAATGAGGAATTCTGAACTACGGCCACTCAAAAGTGACAAACAAAAAAAAATTACCGCTCCTGGCACAATTTCATATCTATTTGCAAACTGAAATTTGAAGCAAACCGAGCAAAATTTACTTGATATATATATCAACAAGCAGAAAATGAAGACATTAAAAATGATGGGGAAAATTTAGATAACATTCTTATAATGGAAACTAAAATAAAGGCCAGCTAGTTTGTACGAATCTTATGGAAGTTACTGACAAATTTGATTCCATACACACTGAAAAACATTTGTGTAATTTTACTCCATAAAATTGGTGGCAGCTGCTACCTCCATCCTATGCAGTAATTTTTCTTTTTCATTTTTATAATGGAATAATTCAAACATATATTATTCGTGTAACATTGCAATGCTACACCGTTTATATCGGTTAAAGTACTCCATAAAATTGGAGGCACCAAGGCTGTCACCAATTTCAAAGAGTAATGCTACACAAATGTTTTACATTACAGCAAATGGCGTAAAATAAGAAAAAGTAAGACGAAATGGGTTATAGAATCACCCGAAATTTCCAGTATTAACACATATATAACGAACTTTTGATGAACCTTCGTGAAATTCGAAATTTTGTCATAAATTATAATGATGATCAGTTACATAGCGAAACAACTCATTATTATTTATTTGTAGAAAGATATTTGCAGAAAAAAACTTCTTCAAAATATTGATTTTTTAATCTATTAAAACAGTGTGGATTAATTAAAAATACTGTATATTTCTATTTAAATTTACGTTATTTTATTTTATTTTATTTTTATGAAACCTTTGAATAATACCCGCTTCCGAAGAATTGTCACTTTTCACCAGTCCAAGGACAACCGTTATTCAAAGGTTGCACTATTTATGCATATTTTTAATTCTGGTGGGAAAAAATAAGACTTGAAAGAAACTTCTGACCATTCCAGAGTTAGAGTAATTTATAGATTTAATTATTGTTTAGAAAGATATAAATGTTCAGTCTAAAATCTTTTACGCACAAGAAATTAGTTTAAACTCAGCATTACTACTATCAAATGAAGTAATTCATTTATAGAAAGTTCAATTTATAGCAAAGATGCAACAAATTAGTTTGTTAGCGTCCTAACCGAATGAATTTGACAGTGGAACAAATTATAGGAGATACGAACTACGACGCTTTGATTAAAACTGGCCACTCAATGCGTCTTTACAGTTAATTAACTTTCCTTCTCCGATTGAACAAAAGAAAGAACGGAAATTCACTTCCTCTTATTTTCAACTTGTGTACGAATATAATTTTTTGTGATCGATCAGTAAACAACAATGGAGCGTAAAGTGTTAATTTAGCAGAATGCAGATACTGCAAATAATTTTGAAATCCAATTATGTGTACAGCAGTACTATTGTTATTATAATTTTACTTCTTTCGTTTTCCTTTTGTTTCCTTCTTCTTCCTCTTCTCTCTTTCTCTCTCTCTTTTTAATAATAAACTTTCTTTAACGAATTTTAATTCTCATTTAGAAAGATATAAATGCTTAATCTAAGAAATTTTTAGCATGGAAAAAAATTAACTTAAGTCAAACATTACCACTATCATAGAAACTAATTCATTTGTACGGCAGTTTAATTTATAACGAAGATACGACAAATTAGTTTGTTAGCGTCCTAAACGGATGAAAATTATGGTGGAACAAATTACAAAAGTTGCGAACTAAGACGCTTTGATAAAAACTGACCACTCTTTGCGTCCTTACATTTAATTAACTTTCCTTCTCCCATTGGACAAAAGAAAGAATTCAAAATCACTTCATCTTATATTGGAATTTTGTGTAGCGACCTAAATTTTTGTGATCGATCAGTAAACAACAATGGAATGCGGTAGTTTTAATTCTGGTGTGAAATAATAAAACTTAAGTGAAACTTACGGCCATTCGAGTTATTTCGAGAGATTGAAGATTAATTTAATATTTTAATTATTATTTAGAAAGATATAAACGTCCAGTCTAAAACTGTTTAGCATAAAAAATTAATTTAAGCTTATCATTACCACTATCAAATGAGGTAGATTCATTTACAAAACAGTTCGGTTTATAGCGAAGATACAACAAATTAGTCGTTAGTGTCGTAAACGGATGAAAATTAAGGTGGAACGAATTATAAAAGATACGAACTACGACGCTTTCATTAAAACTGACCACTCTTTGCGTCTTTTGTGTTGATTAGCTCTCCTTCTCCGGTTGGACAAGAGAAAGAATGGAAATTCACTTCCTCTTATTTCCAATTCATCTAGCGAACCTAAACATTTTTGATAGGTCAGTAAACAACTGAGGAGCGTAGGGTACTAGTTTAGCAGAATGCAGTGACTGCAAATAATTTTGAAAACCAATTATGTGTAGAGTGGTAACTTTATCATTATTATATTTCTTTCTTTTTTTTCTGTTTCCTTCTTCTTTCTCTCTCTCTCTTTTTTTTAATAATGAGCTTTCTTTAATGAGTTTTAATTGTCATTTAGCAAGATATAAATGCTTAATCTAAGAAATTTTTAGCATTAAAAAAATAATAACTTAAGTCGTACATCACCACTATCAAATAAACTACTTCATTTGTAGAGCAGTTTGATTTATACCAAAGATGCACAAAATTATTTTATTAGCGTCCTAACCCAATGAAAATGAAGGTGGAACAAATTATAGAAGATACGAACTACGATGCTTTGATTAAAACTGACCACTCATTGCATCTTTTTGGTTAATTAACTTTCCTTCTCCAATTGGACAAAAGAAAAATTGGAAATTCACTTCCTCTTACTGCCAATTAGTCTAGCGAAACTAAATATTTTTGATAGGTCAGTAAACAACCGAGGACCGTAGGATGCTAATTTAACGGAATGCGCTGACTGCAAGTAATTTTGAAACCCAATTATGTGCCCAACGGTACTTATTATTATTACTAGCGAGCTACGCCCGCTAGCTGGGCCACTTTTTCCAAACGAATCTCGATATTAAGCAGTATATAATAAGTAAAAAAATTCATTTAATAAGCAAGTCTTGGAGTTCAAATCTTCAAGCACAAAAAAAGTAAATTAAAGAGCTATGGTTGTTATGCGCCCATTATCCCGTTAAAAATATGTGATTTCGCACAGTGGGCGCTACCTGCCTACCGTGCAAAGGCGGCCCCCACCCACCGGCGCTACGCGCCATGGTCGCCATCGTCCCGTTAAAAATATTTGGTTTTGCACGGTTGGCTCTGCGCGCCCATAAGACATTTTCTCGTATTTTTTGGTTCATCAGAAGCAGACTTTTACGCAGATTCTGAATATGTAATCAGTTTTACCTACTTTAAAAACTGTCTGTATGATGGTTTAAGAAAAAACGCGCAAAAAAGTTTCGGTATTAAAAACTGCAAAAGACTGCTATTAAAAAAAAAGTAATTTCATTAATATCACAAACAACATAACTAACAAATAATTTTGGCAGCTCGTTTTCCGTTTGTACTAACATAAATTAGCAATTATCGCGTAAATCGTAGGTTACACAATGTTCGTGTATGCTACCAAAAAGAAAAAGCATGAAAATGAGCTACAACGATTAATACTCACATACAGAATAAATATATGAATAGCCAGTTACATCTGAGATTCTTAAAATATTATTTAGCAACACTATTACCTCTTAGTGAACATATCTTGCTGTGCTTAAATAGTTGCACTTATTATATTAATTAAACCGTGTTTAATATTTTTTACCAATTAGTTCTTTTTCTCTTATACATTCTTTGATAAAATGACGGGAAAAAAAGAGATTCAAAAAGATTCTCTACCAAAAAGAAAAAGTATGAAAATAAACCGTGTTTAACATTTTTTACGAATTAGTTCTTTTTCAAAGAACCGAAACGAAAGAAAAAGTCGTTTTCCCGGGAGAAAAAAGAGGTTTTCGGCTGCTTCTTCTTTTAGCCAAAGGGGAAAAGTTCAGGTCGTTCACCGCAAGATGGCGCAGTGTTCTGCCTCAGAGCTCCGTTTGAGCTCCGTTTGGGAAATTAGACGTTTTCCGTTCCGATTCCCGACCGGTTTTTAATTCATCACTTTATTAATTTTGGTCCCACGGTCTCGAAAATGCCCGAAATGACTTTCCCGGAATTTTTCGAATCGAAAGACACCTCTCCCGACTTCCAACTCGCCCGCGTTGCGAACTGTAATCGGCTTCAAGCAGACAGACAGACAGACAGAGGCGCACGGATTTTATTAGTATAGACTAGCGAGCTACGCCCGCTAGCTGGGCCACTTTTTCCAAACGAACCTCGGTATTAAGCAGTATATAATAAGCAAAAAAATTCATTTAATAAGAAAGTCTTGGTGTTCGAATCCTCAAGCACAAAAAAAAGTAAATTAAAGAGCCATGGTCCCGTTAAAAATATGTGATTTCGCATGGTGGGCCACGTGCACTTGAAAAAAAAAAGATTGTGGATCGGAGCTATGGTCGCTTCGCGCCCATAGTCCCGTTAAAAAAATTTGGTTTTGCACGGTGGGCACTAAGCGCCCATAAGACATTTTTTCGTATTTTTTAGTTCATCAGAAGAAGATTTTTACGCAGATTCTGAATATGTAATCAGTTTTTCTCTACTTTAAAAACTGTCTGCATGATGGTTTAAGAAAAAACGCGCAAAAAAGGGAGAAAAAGAGGTTTTCGACTGCTTCTTCTTTTAGCCAAAGGGGAAAAGTTCAGGTTCTTCACCGCAAGGTGGCGCAGTGTTCTGCCTCAGAGCTCCATTTGAGCGCCGTTTGGGATTTGAGACATTTTTCGTTCCGATTCCCAAGGGATTTTTAATTCATAACTTTTTTAATTTTGCCGAAAATGCCCGAAATGACTTCCCCGGAATTTTTCCAATCGAAAGACACCTCTCGCGACTTCCAACTCGCCCGCGTTGCGAAGTTTAATCGGCTTCAAGCAGACAGAGGCGCACGGATTTTATTAGTATAGATTATATTTCTTTTTCTTTTTGTTTCCTTCTTCGTCTCCTCTGTTTCTCGCTCTTTTTTTAATTGATTAGCTTTCTTTAATGAGATTTAATTTTCATTTAGAAAGATATAAATGCTTAATCTAAGAAATTTTTAACATAAAATAATTAAGTCGAACATTACCACTATTAAATAAACTAATTCATTTATAAAGCAGTTTAATTTACAGCAAATATGCACAAAACTATATTATAGCGTCCTAACCCAAAGAAAATGAAAGTGGACCAAATTATAGAAGATACGAACTACGATGATTTGATTAAAACTGACCACTCTTTGCATCTTTACAGTTAATTAACTATCCTTCTCCGATTGAACAAAAGAAAGAATGCAAAATCACTTTCTCTTATTTTCAACTTGTGTAGCAAATCTAAATTTTTGTGATCGATCAGTAAACAACAATGGAACGCGGGGTAATAATTTAAAGGAAAGTTGCAATTACAAATAATTTCGATACTGAATTATATATATCATTATATAAAATTATTCTTTAGAGATGCGTTTTGACTATACCAAAAGATTAAGTTTTGCATTAAAATTCTGTTGTTGTTGGAAAGTATTCAATAATCTGTACTTAAGAAATCATATTGTGTTCTATACTTTTTAACATAAGATTAAACTCTCTTACTCATATTCGTAATAAGTGTGCCTATATATTTAAATAAAAATAAATAAAGCATTTTAATCATAAATATCTAATACTGAAGAAAAAAAATCATTTACTTACCCATCATACGTAGTATAGGGTAAGTTTTGCAATCGTTTCAAAAGTCGAAAAAAAAAATGACGTATTGACGCGTTTTAGATACTAGAGATTTCTAAAAGCAGTTTTTTAGAGAGAAAAAAAAAGCCTTCCGCCTGTCTGTGTTTCTGTCTGCCTGTCAGTCTGGCTGTCTCTATGTCTGTAAACGATCTATCTTCCGAAGTTATTGAGGTAGAAACTTGAAATTTGGTGTGTACTTAGGATGTAATAATGGAAAGAAATCTATAGAATTCGGTAACCTCGATTAATCGGAACTACTTTCGGACTCTTGAAATATTTTCTCAAATGAAAGGTTCGTAAAAAATTTCGAAATTGTTTGTTTTAAGGAGGGTGTGTAAAAGACAATAAAAAACATAAATTTTCCATTTTAAATGATGCCAATCATATAATTAGTTGCCGAAATATTTGTAATCGTGTTTTCCACAATCTTCAATATTTCGTGATGTTGTATTTTATTCTAATTTCAATTCAAAGATTTATTTTAATTAAATATAAAACTCTTAATCCGACAAAGAAAACTGATAATTAATATAATATGGTATGTATATTATATTTATTATATATATATATTATACATTACATATTATGTATTATATAGTTAGTTATAAGGAGTTATAATTTTCTTTTACGCATTTCGGTGCTATTTGATTAACTTGTCGATCAAAACTCTATCGCCAAACTATAAGATTAAATGCCAATCATGGCTTATCAGCGGTGGCGACTATTTTTATTTATAAAAAAGGAAAATTAAAATGTTGTAAATCATATTTGAAATAAATATATTTAAATATTTATCTATGCAAGAATTTCTAAATTTTTGATTTAATTCCAACATAAAAATGCCTTTTTAAAAAAAACTTTTTTTTTTTTTTAATTCTTATTTAAAAGAAAAATGTTTAATGTAAGGAACCTTCAAGAATAAAAGAAACGAGTAGGATGTGGCAACCCCAAAACTTTATTCTATCTCATACATGTTAATATTTCCAGAAAAATTAAGTACAGCATCGTCACCGTTTAGTTATTTACACCAAAATCTAATCAGCAACAATTATTGCTAAGTTCTATTTCAATCTGAAGTTTGACGAAAATCCATGCGTTTGTATTTGAGATGGAATTGTTGCAGAAATCGCAAAAAAAAATGTGGACACAAGCGTCATCTTTTGAGCGATTTATCCCACAAAATAAAGCTTACTAATTTATATCAGGGACTTACTGAATCTGAAATTTGATGAAAATTCGTGCATCAGTTCCTGAGATACAGCTAGTGCGATAATCAGGAATAATACCACATAACAGCGTCACTTGTTGGGCGATTTAACTAAGTTGATTTTACTAATAATCAACATCATATTATGTTAAGAACTAACGGAATCTGAAGTTTTATAAAAATTCGTCTATTAATTCTTGAGATGTAGCTATTGCGTGAACTGTGAAAAAGACTGCATAGCAGCGCTACCTCTTGATTAATATACACCAAAAATATCAAATATCAGCTCCAGTTCATAATAAGATCTAACTGAATGTATTTTTTTATTAATATTTCCGTGCATTAGTTCTTTAGATAGAGTGTCCATAAAATTTTTGTCACATGCAAAGTGATAGAGCGACGGACATACTCACTGACTTACATTTTGTAAAAAAATATTTTTCGGGTTCTCTGACCCTATAACGTGTAAATCTGTCGAAAAGCGAAATTGGGAAATTTTCACGAAACCAATAACCTTGTAAAGATTTTTTTTTTTAAGTAAAAATCTATAGATTAGTTAAAATATATCAAATGAAATCATTCATTTACAGGACAGTGCAATTTATAGAAAAGCTGTTCTGATCAATTTGTTAACGATTAAACCGAACAAAATTTGACGTGAAACAAATTATATCATATACGACCGACGTCTTTCTCATTAAAGCTGATAACGCTTAGCGTCGTTACTGTTAATTAACGTTGCTCCCTCAATTTGTCGAAAAGATGAATGCGATTTCACTTTCTCTTATTTAAATAATATATAATAATAGTAAATAATAGTAATAATATAATAGTAAATAACTGTGAAAGAATAAGTAATATATGCATGTGTGTATGTGTGTGTGTTTATTTAATGCAGTGATTGCATATCATTCTGATATGCAATCATTATTATTATCAGTATGTATCATCATTATTTTTATTATTGTTACTATTGTTGTTATTATTATTATTATTATTATTATTATTATTATTATTATTATTATTATTATTGTGTGTCTAGGAGCAGTCATCTGACAATGATAAAATAAGTGTTAATTATTTCTGTTAATTAATTTTGGAATGTTCCTTATCAGGCCCGGGGGCCCCATTGTACAATCTCATGGTACATAAGGAAAATTATAATTATTTTAGATATGTGCCAAATATGCTACATGGTGCCGTGAATAGTTAAAGATTACAGACATAAAACTACCTAAGCATACCTAAGCTACCTAAGCGTTGGAAAATTTTTAATAACCTATACGTGATGTATAATTTTACATGTAAAAAAAAAACTACGAAGAATTATCTATTCTCTCCTCTTTTTTTTTTTTTTTTTTTTTTTTTTTTGAGAAACAAGAATTATGAAATTTTCGAAAAACATTTTGAATAAAACATATTCTATTTCGTTACGCTTAAAATGGCGGGTAAATCATGTTTTTATCTAAATTAGAAATGGAAATATATATATATATATATATATATATATATGTATGATTATTATTTAGCTTTCAAGGTTGTCTTGGAAACGACTTCTTGTGAAAATGTGTCTTTCTGCATGCTGTCTTTTCATTCCACCATTTCTGGTATTTATATTGTTATAAGTCAAGAACCGTTATATATGGTTCAAACTTGGGACATGTATTATTTTTATTCTTTTACTTTAATTTTTATTCAGGAAATTAAAAAAATATTTTTTTAAAAAGTGATGTTTTAAAAATAAATTAGATAATTACTGTTAATTTTTACTTTAAATATTTTTTGGGTACTACTTCGTTACCTCAGCGACCAATTTTACAAAATTTTACTAATCGCCAAACTAATAGCCAAATTATATATATTGCCAAAATTTTATTTTAAATAACAAAAAAATAAATAACGAATAAAATAATAATAAAAATATAAATAAAAAGTTGAAATAAAAATCGCTTAATGACGTTTTAAACACCTGTATCGAATTTAATGTTATTGAACATGACATACGCGATCATTCATTTTTGACATTTAATGTTATAGTCTGACAAAAAAGTTTTTTTTTTTTTTTTTTTTTTTTTTTTTTTAACGGGATAACCAAGTAGTACCTTTTTTTATCTCTTTTAATTAAATGAAAAAATTCTGAAATTTGACAAATAATATTTGGAATTATAACGATTTTAAGTTACTCCACTTCTTACAAAAAATTTAAACTTTTTAATAACTTTATAAAAAGTTTTGTGATACTGCTTTGTTTACAAATTATATGATCAACCATTTCTTATAAAAATTAAAAACTCTAACTCCTTAAATTTAAAACCAATTTAAATATGCCCGGACCGCATTAAATAATGATTTATTTCAGAAGCATTATGCATCCAGACAAAATACGCTTATTCAAGTAAATTTTTAAAGCATTTTTCCCCTTAATTATAATTGCGAAAAAAGTAAATGTTCTTCTTAGAAATTTTTAACATAAAAAAAAAAAAAAAACAAATTTAAGTTGAATATTACCGCTATTAAATAAAGTCATTTATATATAGAGACTAGTTCAATTTATTTAAAAGTTAACAAATTAGTTTGTAAGCGTCCTGACCAAACGGAAATTAACGTGGAACAAATTACAGGCGATACGAAATTCGACGTTCTGATTAAACGTGTCAGCTCTTTGCATCCTTACAGTTAATTAACTTTCCTTCTCCGATCGGACGAAAGGAAGAATGAGATTTCTCTTCCCCTAATTATTTTAGATTTAACTAGTAATTCTAAATCTTTTTGAAAGATCAGTAAATAGCTATGGAATGTTAGAAAAATAGTTTAAAAGAATGCAGCGATTACAGATCATTTTGGCATTTAATTATATGCATTCTTATTTATTTATTTATTCCTTTTTAGGGATTCTATTAGACGGTCTCAAAAAATAAAATTTTATAACAATACTCTGGCAGCATTGGATAGACAAAATTAAATTACATATGACGGACATTTTTTGTACCTCTTCCCATCATTACATTTAATTAACATTCTTTCTCTGATTAGACGAAAGGAAAAATGCAATTTCACTTCCTCTATTTTAGATTTAACTAGTAACTCTAAATCTTTTCGACACATCAGTAAATAACTATGGAATGTTGAAGAAATAGTTTTAAAAAAGGCAGTGATTACAGACCATTTTGACATTTAATCATATGTGTTCTTATTAATTTATTTTTTTTTTTATTTTAAAGGATCTCATTAGACAATTGCAAGAAATGAAGTTTCGAAAGAACACTCTGGTAGCATTGGGAAGTTAAAAATAATTTACACATGGAGAACAATTTTTTTACTTTTTTACTTTTTTTTCTTTATTATTTCTCGTATTTAATTGTTATAAGTTGAGAACCGTTATCGATTGTTCAAACTTGGAGCAAGTTTTATTTTTATTTATTTATTTATTTATTTATTTACTTCAATTTTGATTCAGCAAATTAAAAAAAAACTTTTAAAATGTGGAGGTTTTAAAATCTAAGTTAGATATTTATTATTGTTTAATTTTAATTTTAAATATTTTCTATTTTTTAAATATTTTTAAGCTGAATCAAAATAAAAACTTACATATTTCTATTTAATTAAAGGAAAAAATTCTGGAATTCGATAGTTAGTATTTAGAGTTAAAACGATTTTAAATCACACCACCTTTTAAGAACAATTTTAAATGAATTTTTTAAATAAGTTTTTCAGAAGTTTTTTAATATTACTTTGTTTACAAATGATGTAATCAACCATTTCTAAAAAATAAAAAATTCTAATTCAATAAATTTAAAAAATAATTTTAATGTGTTCCATATCTCCTTAAATAATTATTTATTTGAGAATCATATTTTATATTTTAATCGTTCATTCAAGTACATTTTTTAAATTTTTTCTTAATTATAATTGAGAAAGAAACAAATTCTCATTCTCAGAACTTTAAAACATAAGAAAATGAGTTTAAGTTAAATATTACCGCTATCAAACAAAGTTATTCAAATATAGAGCAATTCAATATATTTTAAAGTTAACAAATTAGTTTGTTAGCGTCCTGGCCGAACAAAAATTAACGCTCAACAAATTACAAGCGATACGAAATTCGACGTTCTGATTAAACTTGACAACTCTTCGCATCCTTACAGTTAATTAACTTTACTTCTCCGAAAGGACGAAAGGAAGAATTCGATTTCACTTCCCCTTATTTTAAATTTAACTAGTAAATCTAAATGTTTTCGACAAATCACTAAATAACAATGGAATGTTGGAAAAAATAGTTTAAAAGAATGCAGTGATTACGGATTATTTTGGAATTTAATTATATACGTTCTTATATATTTACATTCCTTTTTTTAAGGATCTCATTAGACAGTCTCAAGAAATGAAATTTTGTAACATTTCTCTCGCAGCGTTGGAAAGATAAAAATAATTTACACATGGCGGACAATTTTTCTACATTTTTTTCTTACAATTTTTTGTATTTAAATTGCTATAAGTTAAGAGCCGTTATCGATAGTTCAAAATTGGAGCAATTTATATATACAGGGTCTCCCTAAACTCATGGTAAGGTGCACTAGAGGGTGATAGAACACATCAAGACGAGTAATAGTAAATAGGAAACCAAGGGTCCTAAACGTTTTCTAAAGGAGATATCCGCCATTAAAGTTTGGGGCCCAAAATTTCAAATAAACATAAAAAACGAAAAAATTGGTCGATTGATTTGCGGTTTTCACTAAAACTATTCTTTATGACGGTATTTTCTTGAAAATAAATTATAAATTTCGAAAAATGCCGATAGAGGCCTTTTAAACTTTGGATTAACGAACAACTATTTTTTGGAGTTATTTTCTGCATGTCATTAATGGTTTGGTATGCTTAGACTTTAACTTAAATTTTGAGCTTTAAATATAAATAGTTAGGAATGGTTAAGGGGGTAGTAAGGTATTTTTTTTTTTGCATTTTTTTTATTATTTTATATTAATGTACAACATCTTAAGATTATTCTGTGAAAATTTGAAAGCAATTGAAGTAAAACTGACGGAGATATACACTTGTAAGTCTCCGCCCTCCGATTTCACACTGAGGAATGTGGCCGCAACAATCAGCTACCAAGTAGCTGCTACTGCTTGACCAGGTTTCAAAGACCTGTCCTGGCATATTGCCAAAATAATGGACCTTTCCGAAGGTACACGTACACGGTTGTACACGTGTGCCGTAATTTTGTGTTGTGATCTTGAGTTTTTTAAGCGCAGAATGCCAAAAAAAAACGTCTGTGAAACTTTAAACGCGTTTTTCTAAGACTTCGCTTTTTCAAAGCCGGTGAACTCTGTAGCTCAAAATCTACTGAACCGATCTTTTTAAAATTTTACACACTCTTTCTTTATATAAATTACGAGATAACGCTGTCAAGTTTTTTTTTTTAAATTTTAACTTGCTTTTAAAAAACAAAATATCAGATTTTTGTGATGAAAAATCAGTATTTTGACTTCCGAGCCTTGTAAAAAATTGAAAAATCAATAAAAAAAATAAAAACTCGATTGCGTTCCCTGAGGAAACTTATTAACTAATTAAATCAATTTGGTTTTTTAATTTCAGTTGATCCAGTCATGAGTTATGCGGTTCACCGCGAATCAACTTTTTTTTGGGACGTCTTCAAAGATTCGCTGTCATCGGCTCATTTTTTAATATTTCTTAATGAAAATTTCACAGAATACTCTTTAAATGACATATAATTATACTATAACTATACAAACAAATAAATATTAATTGTATCCTTACAAAAAATCATAGAAAATATACTTTTTTTCCCTCGAATTAACCTTACTACCCCCTTAAGTAGCACAAACTGAATTGTGTTCAGAGCTCAATTTCACACGATTATAAAAAAACCGAAAAATTAGTCGATTCGTTTGCGGTTTTTGCTAAAACTACTCTTTAAATCAGTGTTTTCTTGAAAATAAATTTTAAAGATAAATTTCACAAAATTCCGATAGAGGGCGCCTTAGACATTGGAGTAGCGTACAACTATTTTTAACCGTTATTTTTTAAAATCTCATTAAACGCTTTCATATGCTCAGATTTAAATTTTGAGATCAAATTCTGAATCGTTGCGAGTGTTTAAGTAGCACAAAAGTGAACTGTGTTCGAGGGGGAGGGGGTTAAATTTCAACTCCTGAACACACTTCAGTTTGCGCTTCTTAACCCCTCCCAACGATTCAGAATTTGAGTTCAAAATTTAAGTTTAAATCTAAGATTTCGAAAACACTTAATAAGTTTTGGAAAGCATTTAATTAGATACAAAAAATAACGTTTAAAATTAGTTGATGGTTACTCTGAAGTTTAATGCGCCCTCTAACGGATTTTTTGTTAATTTATCTTTAAAATTTAGTTTCAAGAAGATACTGACTTAAAGAATAGTTTTATTTTAAACCGCAAACAAATCGACCAATTTTTCCGTTTTTTATAATCATTTGAAATTTGAATACTCAGAACACAGTTCAGTTTGTGCTACTTAACGACTCCCAACTATTCAGAGTTTGAGCTCAAAATTTGAATTTAAGTCTAAGCTTACGAAACCATTTAATGAGATGCAAAAAATCACTCGCAAAAAATAGTTTTTCATTACTTCAAAGTCTAAGCGTCCTCTATCGGCATTTTTCGAAATTTATCTTTATAATTTATTTTCAAGAAAATACCAACATAAAGAACAGTTTTAGTGAAAACCGCAAATGAACAGACCAATTTTTCCGTTTTTTATGTGTATTTTAAATTTTGGACAACAAAATTTTATGGCGGCACTCTCCTTTGGAAAACGTTTGGGACCCTTGGTTTCCTACTTACCATCACTCGTCCTGATGTGTTCTATCATCCTCTAGCGTATATACCAATATACCATGAGTTTAGGGACACTTTGTATATATATATATATATATATATATATATATTACTATAATTTTAATTCAGCAAATTAAAAAAAAAAAGATAACGATAATAATTTTTGAAAATGTATTGTTTTTAAAAAAAAGTAAGTCAGATATTTATTATTTTTTAATTTTCATATTAAATATTTTTTATTTCTTTATTTTTTTATGCCTAATCTAAATTAAAACTTATATATTTCTATATAATTAGATGAAAAAATTCTAAAATTTGACAACTGTCAAATATGAACAGTTGTCAACAATGACACTTAATATTTAGAGTTATAACGGTTTTAAATTACTCCACTTTTAAAAAACAAATTTAATTTTTTCTTTTCAAGAATGTTTTGGGAAATTTTGTAATATTATTTTGTTTACAAATCCCATGATCAATCATTTCTAAAAAATAAAAAAATCCAATTTAATAAAGTTAAAAAATCAATTTTAATGTGTTCCATACCTTCTTAAGTAATTATTTATTTGAGAATCATATATATTTTTCAAAAAAACGTTGATTCAAGTATATATTTTTTAATTTTTTGCTTGATTTTAATTGTGAAAGACGTAAATGCTCATTCTTAGAACTTTTTAACATAAGAAAATGAGTTTAAGTTAAATATTACCGCTATCAAATAAAGTTATTCAGTATAGAGTAGATCAATTTATTCAAAAGTTAAAAATTAGTTTGTTAGCGTCCTGACCGAACAAAAATTAACGTGGAACAAATTACAGGCGATGCGAAATTCGACGTTCTGATTAAACGTGACAACTCTTCGCATCCTTACAGTTGATTAACTTTCCTTCTTCAATCGGACGAAAGGAAGAATGCGATTTCACTCCCCCTAATTTTAGATTTAACCAGTAACTCTAAATCTTTTTGATAGATGAGTAATTATCTATGGAATGTTGGAAAAATAGTTTAAAAGAATGCAGTGATTACAGACAATTTTGGGTTTAACTATATGCTTTCTAATAAATATATTTTCCTTTTTTAGAGATCTCATTTGACGGTCACAAGAAATGAAACTTTATAACAACATTCTAGTATCGTTGGAAAGATAAAAATATGTTACACATTACAGACATTTTTTCTAGTTTTTCACATCCTTACAGTTAATTAACTTTACTTCTTCGATCGGACGAAAGGAAGAATGCAATTTCACTTCCCCTAATTTTAGATTTTACTAGTAACTCCCAATCTGTTTGATAGACATGAATAACTATTGAATGTTAAGAAATAGTTTAAAAGAATGCAGTCATTACATATCATTTTGGCATTTAAGTACATGAGTTCTCATTAATTTATTTTTCATTTTAAGGTACCTAAATAGACAATCTCAAGAAATGAAATTTCGTAACAGTATTCTGGTAGAGTTAGAAAGTTAAAAATAATTTACACATAGAGGACATTTTTTTAACCATTTTTCGTATTTAAATTGTTATAAGTTAAGAACCATTATCGATAGCTCAAATTTGGAGCAAGTTTTATTTTTTTCTTTAATTTTAAATCAGCAATACTGATAATTATTACTTTTGAAAATGTGATGTTTTTAAAAATAAGTCAGATATTTATTTATTTTTTTTTTTTTTCACTTTAAATATTTTTTACTCCTTCACTTTTTTAAGCTGAATCAAAATTAAAACTTATGTATTTCTATTTAATTATATGATAAATTTCTGAAATTTGCCAGTTAATATATACGACTATAACGATTTACGATTATACGAGTTATAACGATTCTAAATTACTCCTCTTTATAAAAACAATTTTAATTTAATTTTTTCAATGATTTGAGAATTTTTGTAATGTTATTTTGTTTATAAATCATATGATAAACCATTTCCAAAAAGTCAAAAATTCTAGCTCAATAAACTTTAAAAACATTTTTAATGTGTTCCATATCTCCTTCAGTAATTTTTTATTTGAATATCATATATTTTTCTAAAAAGTCGTCCATTAAAGTATATTATATATATTCATATATTAAACATAATTGCGGAAGAAGTAAGTACTCATTCTTAGTTAAAATTAAATATTACCGCTATCAAATAATGTTATTACAATATAGAGCAGTGTAGTTTATATTGCAGATGCAACAAATTAGTTTGTTAGCGTCCTAACCGAACAAAAATTATCGTGGAACAAATTACAGGCGATACGAAATACAACGTTCTGATTAAACGTGACAACTCTTCGCATCCTTACAGTTAATTAACTTTCTTTCTCCGATCAGACGAAAGAAAGAATCTGATTTCAGTTCCCCCTAATTTTAGATTTAACTAATAACTTTAATTCTTTTTGACAAATCAGTAAATAACTATGGAATGTTGGGAAAATATTTAAAAGAATGCAGTGATTACAGATCATTTTAGCATTAATTTATATTTCTTTTAGGGGGATCTAATTAGACAGTCTCAAGAAATAAAATTTTGTAACAATACTCTGGTAGCGTTTTAAAGTTAAAAATAATTTACGCATAGAAAGAAAAAAAAAACAAGTTGAATGCAGATTTTGCCATTGCAGAATTCAGTTTCGCCTCCGATTAGAAAAAAAAAACATCGATAGAGGTTTTTTATATACATTTCACCAGAACAAATTTTTCGAGAGTCCAAAAAAAAAAAATGTTCCGGATAATCGAGGTTGCTGATATTAAATAGGCTTCGTCCTATTCTTACTTACTAAGTATATAAAAATTTTAAGTCTCTATCGCCATTTGTTCGTAAGATAGAGCGTTTACAGTCTGACAGACGGACAGACGGACGGCATTTTTTTAATCTGTTTTTCGGAATCTCCAGTATCTGAAACGTGTAAATCCGTCAAAATTTTTTTCGAGAGTCCGAAAAAGCAGTTCCGGATAATCGAGGTTACTGATATTAAATAGGTTTCGTCCTATTCTTACTTACTAAGTACACACAGAATTTTATTTATCTATCTCCATTTGTTCGTGAGATAGAGCGTGTACAGCAGACGGACGGCAATTTTTTTTTTCCTAAAAATATGTTTTTCGAAATTTCCAGTATCTGAAACGTGTAAATCCGACAAATTTTTTTTAGAGAGTCCGAAAAAAATAGTTCCGGATAATCGAGATTACTGATATTAAATAGGCTTCGTCCTATTCTTACTTACTAAATAAATATAAAATGTTAAGTCTCTATCTTCATTTTTTCGTGAGATAGAGCGTTTACAGACAGACAGACAAACACACGGACGATAATTTTTTTTTTCTAAAAATATGTCTTTCGTAATCTCCAGTATCTGAAGCGTGTAAATCCATTAAGTCTCTATCTCCATTTGTTCGTGAGATAGAGCGTTTACAGACAGACAGAGAGACGAACGGCAATTTTTTTTTTTTTTTTTTTTTTTTTTTTTTTTTTTTTTTTTTTGTAAATTTATGTTTTGACATATGTTATTACATTGAATGTCATTCTGAACCAAACATCTGAGTACGTTATAACCAAAAGTACGCTACATCCGAAGTACTTTACAATCAGTGATAACTGTATTTAAATTCAACATAAAAATTGCTAACTCAAATATAATTTTTTAAGTTTTTTTTTTTTTTTTTTTTTTTTTTTTTTAATTTAATTTATATTTTGAAAGATATAAATGTTCCCTTTAAGAGCTTTTTAGCATATGAAAACTGGTTTAAGTTAAATATTACCGCTATCCAATGAAGTAATCTATTTATAGACCTCTATAATTTATAGCGAAGCTGCATCAAATTAGTGTGTCAGCGTCCAAGTCGAAAGAAAATGAAGGTGAAACAAATTATATGCGAAATGAACTATAGCGTTCTGAGGCAACTCTTTACATCTTTACAGCTAATTAACTTTCAAATTCGTGGGAAGGAAGAGTGCAAGTTTTCTTCCCCTTATTTTCGATTTAACTAGCAACTCTAAACCTTTTTGACAGATAAGTAAATAACTATAGAATGTTGATGTAATAGTTAAATAATAAATAATAATAATAAAAAAAAAAAAAAAAAAACCGCAGGAATATTACAGATCCTTTTGATATTTTTTAAGTATATGTGTCCTTATTTGATTTATTTATTTATTTATTTATTTATTTATTTATTTATTTATTTTTTATTTTTTTGAGGGGAAGAGGGATTGTAGGACATGATTAGAAAATTTTGGAGATCAAATTAAGCATTAATACCCTGGTAATGTTAGAAAGATATTAATAATCTATACATGGTGTATGATTTTTCTTCTTCTTTTACTTCTTTTTTTTTCTTCTTACTGTATAAGCACTTAAACTGTCTTGTAAAATCCACATTAATATTTAAATTGACTTTAAGATATACATTTATATGGAATAAAGGGACGCTTTCGTAAAAAGGATAAATATATAAAATTACGTAAAAATATTAGTATTAGGAGTAAGTTTTAACAGGTGTTTTAAAGGAACAAACATATGAAAAAGTGCGCTACAATGTACAATTTAATTATCTTTTATATTCGAAAAAAAAGTATGTAAATATTTATTCATTTAAGAATTAAATTAGTTAATTAACATAATATAGAATTTGCTGAAATATAATTTTTAAAACTTAAAAAAGAAAAAAAAAAAAAAAAAAAAAAATCTTGTTTGGAAAGGTACAAATGTTCAATTTAAAAGCTTAACAGCATTAGAAAATTAGCTTGAATTAAATATTATCACTGTCAAATAAAGCAGTTCATTTATAGACATTTTTGATCGAAGCTGCATCAATGTAGTGTGCTATCGATCAAGTTGAACGAAAATTAAGATAAAAATATATACATATGAACTACGACGTTCTGATTAAAAACACAACTCTTTGCATTTTTACAGTTAATTAACTTCCGGATCAGAAGAAAAGGGAAAAAGCAATTTCACTTCTCCTTATTTTCGATCTAACTAGTAACTCTAAATCTTTTTGACAGATCAGTTTATAATTATAGAATGATGGAATAATAATAAAAAAATGCGGTTTTTTTTAACTGATTGGCAAGTCTCACATTTATAATTAATGAGACTTAATTGTATGTATTTATTTATAAATTAGCGGCACCAATCAAGAAAAATATTAAAATAAATAAATTTACACGAAAATATTGGTTTTATCAATGAGTTTTAAAAAGGGAGATCAGGTTCAAAAACGAAAAAAAAATTGATCATTACTAAAAGCTTTGTAGTTTCAAAACCAATTCTTTGAATACAACATTTTTTTCTATACTTTCATAAAATACTAATGGTTTTTTAAAAAAACATTTAAATATACCTCTATAGCAATATTATTTAGCTAAATATTAATGACAAAATTGGCGTTTTAAAAATGTGAATTTTCAAATATGCATTTTAAGAGTTCTACAGTAGATATATATTTATATAGATATATATTGAATTTATATTTACTTATATTGCTATATTTTAAATTGAACTTAAATTCAAATGTATATTCGAATTCAATCAATAATTAACGTCTTTAAAAATTTTATTTATTAAATTTAGTAAAAAAAAAAAAAAAAAAAAAAAAAAAAAAAAAAAAAAAAAATACGTCTATTTATTCAATAAAACATTTTCTATGTCAAAACTCAGGCTAAATGAGGTTCATTGTAAAATATAGTAGTATAAGTAAATGTAAATTCAATATTAAATATAAATATGTAGTAGAATTTTTAATATCTTGTGCGCAAAATGCATAGTTGGAAATTCATATTTTTAAAATGTTAATTTTGTCATTAATATTTACCTAATTAATATTGCTAAAAATATATTTGAATGTTTTTATAAACCATTACAGTTTTTATGAAAGCATAAAAAATGTTACATTCCATTAATTGGTTTTAAAACTGCAGAGCTTTTCGTAATAGTCATTGTGATTTTCCGGCTGTTTTACCTGATCTTGGCCCTTGAATCGTTTTAGCAGGTATTTTTAAGAGACAGACACGTGAAAATTCGCACTATAAGGTATAATTTAAATACTTGGTATATCAATAGTTATCTATAAAAAAACATTAAATTTGTTAATTTCAGTTAACGTAAAGTTTCTCAGTCACGTATAATTTAAGCATTTTTTTATTATTTTAATTTTTATTGCAGGTATAATTCCTTAATACAAGATATTTTTTGGCATAAAAAAATTTGTGCAACATTGCCAGAAAATATTTATTTATGCACCATTTTGATTTATAGTGAAATTGCATCAGATTAGTTTTCTAGCATCCAAGTCGAACGATAATTAAGATTAAATAAATTATAAGTCACGCGAAACTACGACGTTCTGATTAAACGTGACAACTCTTTTTGTCGTTACAGTTAATTAACTTTCTTTCTCTGATCGCAAGGAATAATATGATATTACTTCCCTTAATTTTAGATTTAATCAATAACTCTAAATCTTTTTGACTGATAAGTAAATAATAACTATGGAATGTTCTAAAAATAATATAAGCTTAGAAGAAAGTTTTGATAACAGTTCATTTCGATAAATAGTATGTACATGTACAATACGTGTACAATAGTATGTAGTAAAATGAGGTCTTCGCTTTACAGAGCTGTTTTATTTATAGCGAAGATAGATAGAATTAGTGTATTACCGTCCAAATCCAGCAAAAATTAAGGTGAAACAAATTATAGGCCATACGAACTACGACGTTCTGATGAAATACGACAACTCTTTGCGTCCTTATAGTTAATTAACTTTTCTCCTTGGACTGTACCAATAGGAGGATTCGATTTCACTTCCTTTATTTTTTATTTTACTACTCACTCAAAATCCTTTGGATACATCAGTAAATTACTATAGAATATAGGAATGATAATTTACAATAACCCAATCATAACGAATCATTCTAATACTCTTATGATTTTTTTCGAAAAATAATGACTTTCAAATTAACTTTAGAAGAAAGTTTTGGTACCAGTTCTTTTCTATAAATGTTACATACCACCCATCAAATGAAATCATTGACTTTTAAAACAGTTGAATTTATAGCAAAGATACATTAAATTAGTGTGTTAGTTTTCAATTCTGTTTAGTGTGATTCCAACATTTTAGAGTGTATGCTAATTTTCTTTCACCAGTCAGGACCTTTTATGTAAATTTGGGGTACACAGAGAGTTTTCCTCGTTCTCTGAAAAAAGAGAGAGAGGCAGGTGAAGATTAAAGAGATGTTGATATCGTGGTGATATCTTTTCGTAGTACAGCTTGTTCTTTTTGGGCTCAAAGTTCCCCATTGCGAAACATTGATGATTGACAATTTTCTTTATGAATACCCTAAAGAGCTCCTTAATGGATATGCACCAGTACCTGTACAAGTGGATCTTCTAATTTTCAGTGGTGTAGCAGGTACCTTTTTTATAATGTCCTTACTCTGTATAGATAGTACCAATTTATAAATTTAATTTCAGTAATAGACTACTGCCCAGGAGACTTTGTCAAGTGAGCGTTATGATAAACATAGATATAATATTTAGTTTTATTTCTTGATGTATGTGTAGCTATTTACTTACTGATGAGTGGATACTTGTTTACCTTTTTGTACATATGTTATTAATGGAATTAAATATAATAAATGAACAATATTATTAGAACCTCTTAGTTGTCTTTTATGAAAGCCTTTTAATTATTTATTTTCTTTTTTCAGTAGCTAGCAATACTTGCTTAGTTAATAAGATTCTAGATTTTTTTTCCTTCCAAAGTCAATAGTTGATTAAATATATCTTGTAGGGTTGGTTTGCCAAGTATGGGGAAATTTAATTTTAATGTATTATAATGTTTACATTTTCTCTTAGCAAACCAATAAGGCCATAGGTTGGGTAATCATCTAAATTCACACAACGCAATGTCTTTTTTTTTTTTTTTTTTTTTTTTTTTAATCAAAGACAACCTGGTAACTGAATAATCCGGAGTTGTCGATTACCTAACTAGGCCGAGCGATCATGAAGTCCTGCTAATTTAGAGGCCCCTATGAGATAAACTTTTTGGGTTTTTTTTAATAAACCCGGGGCATAGGTGCACCCAACACCTATGTTAGATTGTGCTGGGGGGATTGATAGATAAGAAACCAATAAAATATTCATAATTCAGCTTTTATCTTTGCAATTGTCAAGATCTTGAAAGCATATTCCAACGAAAATTGAGGTGAAACAAATTATAGGCCACACAAGATTCGACATTCTGATTAAACGTGACAACTCTGTACCTTTACAGTAAACTAAATGTTTTCAAACTATCCGACGGATAGAAGAATGCGAGATCACTTTCCCTTATTTTTTATCTTACTTGCTACTCTAAAACGCTTAGACAAATCAGTAAGTTACTATGGAATATAGCAATAAAAGTTTAAAAGAATTTAATGATAACAAATCTCCAAATTAAGTTTTTTCTGAAAGTAATTACTTTGAAATTAAATTTAGAAGAAGGCAGTGATTACAGCTCATTTCGATACATATTATATACCACTATCAAATGAAGTCATCCATTTATAGAGCAGTTTAATTTATAACGAATTTGCAGCAAATTAGTTTGTTAGCGTCCATCTAAATTCGACAATTAAGGTGAAATAAATTATAGGCCATACGAATTAGGACATTTGGATTAAACTTGACAACTCTGAATCTTTAAAGTTAAACAAGTCTTCCCCAACAATTAGACGAATAGAAGAATAAGATTTCATTTTCCCTTAATTTTTCTTCTATTAGATACTCTAAGTCTTTTGAACAGATCAGTCAATAACAATGGAATATAGGAATAATAATTTACAACAATCCAATGATAACAAATCATTCTGATATTCCGTTATATATGAGTTTTTACTCAAAATAATGACTTTCAAATTAACTTTAGAAGTAAGCTTTGATAATAGCTCATTTCAATAAATATTATATACCACTATAAATTAAAGGCATGAATTTATAAAGCAGTTTTATTTATAGCAAAGATACATCACGTTTGTAAGTTAGCGTCCAAATCCAGCGGAAATTAAGGTGAAATAAATTATAGACCATACGAACTACGACATTCTGATTTAACGTGACAATTCTTTGCGTTTCTGTAGTTAATTAACATTCTTCCTTAGATTTTACTAAAAGAAGAAATCGATTTCACTTCGACTCAAAATCCATTAAACATATCATTAGATAACTAATAGAAGAAATGAACGAAATAACAAATAGGAGAATGCGATTTCACTTTCCCTTAATTTTTATTTTATTAGCTACTCTAAGTATTTAGAACAGATCAGTCAATACCTATGGAATATAGAAACAATAATTTCCAATAAATCCAATGGTAACGAATCACTTTGATACTCCTTTATAATTTTTTTTTTTAATAAAAACTTTCAAATTAAATTTAGAAAAAAAGCTTTGATAACTGCTCAGTTCGATAAATAATGCATATCTCTATAATTGAAGTCATCGATTTATAAATCAATTTATTTTATAGCAAAGATACACCAAATTAGTATGTTAACTTCCAATTCCAAAGAAAATTGAGATAAAACTAATTATACGTCATACAAGATATGACATTCCGATTAAACGTGACAACTCTGTATCTTTACATTTAACTAACATCCTCCAACAATTCGATAAATAAAAGAAAACGATTTCACCTTTCCTAATTTTTTATCTTACTTGTGACTCTAAAACTTTTTTTACAAATCAGTAAGTATGGAATATAGCAATAAAAATTTAAAACATCCAATGATAAAAAATTGTTCTGCTATGTCTTTATATAATTTTATTTCTGGAAGCAATTGCAGTACACCCTCAGTTATCCGAGCTAATTGGGATCACCTTGGATATCTGAAATATCGGTTAAAAGAAATTGTACTTTTTATCACCGTCCTCGCAATTTTAACACCTTTTAGAATAAAAAAAAAAACGATAAAACGTGTTCAAATAATAAAAATAAGCGTTTATAAACTTATATTTCACAGCTCAACATATAAAAGTCATATCCAAAGATTCAGTTAATAGAAGTTATTTACGCTATTAATATTTTCCCGAAAAATATTGTCTGCCCTTGATATCCTAAGAATAATAAAGTACAGATCCAACCCGGAAGAAAGAAGTTAGAAGAAGAAAGAAGTTACAACTGCTCATTTCCATGCATATTATATGCCTCTATCAAATAAAGTCATCCATTTATTCATCATCAGTTTAATTTATAGCAAAGATACATTAAATTAGTGTGTTAGAAACAAAAAATAAGGTGATACAAATTACAAGATATAAGAAAGTTGCGACTTTGCAACCAGAGTTTTTTTCTTTTTTTAATAAATGTTATCAAACAAGTTCTGCACAGAATCTGAAATTTAAATAGCTAATGATACATTAAAATATTTTCTGCTTATAAACCGGTTTAGCCTAGCTTAATTAACTCCCATTTCACGGAAGTTAGGTCCAAAATTAGCAATATGGCTTCACTCTAATACTAAATCCAATTTTTGTCATAATTTTAACAAAGACGAAGATATTTTAGCAAAAGTTACAATAGATGTACCTTTTTTTGTTTACAATATGACAGCATCACTAGAAGTGAAGAAAAGGACTTATTTGCATCTAATCTGTGCTGAATTAAATGCAGCATTTCATGAAATGTAGTTCGCATAATATATGTTTTTACCGATCAGACTCCTGTGTTATACCAGCACTTTTTATCCATCGTACTCAATAGAAAAAAATATATTTGACTTCCTAAGAGAGGCTGTTCAGACAAGGAAACCAAATCTTTAGAGCATAATGTTCCTTCCGGTCGACTTTATTAAGTTTTAAAAAAATACAGTATTCAGCCATAGCTGAAGCCGCCAGAAACGCGACAGTGAGCGGTACATGAACATTTTGTTGATAATCCTTCATGCAAGGTTATAAAAAGCAACAGTATTTAAAAAAAGAAACCCGGGTACGCTTTCGACACGCCGCTCTCTATTTTTGATCAAATATGTAGATTGCGAAAGTTCTTTCTGATATAAAAGAGGCCGAATTTTTTAATCCCACAATTTTTCTATATGCTATTTTCTATATGCTATTTTCTATATGTTCCGAATTTTTCTGTACATAATTTGTATAACTTTTCAGGTATTTTCAAACAATGAGGTAAGATTGAATGTATTTATTGAAGTTAAATAATTAAAGTAGATAAAAATCGCCTAATAATATCGTATAAATTAATATTAAATGTAAACATTTAAAAGAGGTTATTATTATTATATCCAAGATATCTAAATATTATACTACATAATTTGCTCAAACTAAATAAATATGAGTCAAAACTATACCTTTCTCGCACAGTACTTGTATAAATTTCAACGTGTTTATTGAACTTTAAGTGCATTCTGATTTTCCTGTATGTGTTTTACATAACGTTTTAAGTATTTTTAAACAATGAACTAAGATTGAATGTCTTTAATTAAGTTAAATAATTAAAGTAGTCTAAAAATCGACTGATTGCTCCATAGAAATTAACAGCAAATTTAAGCATTTAAAAAAAGGGTTATTATTATACTCAAAATATGTAAATTCACAAATTCAATACACAATTGCTGAAACTAAACAAATATAAGTTAAATTTAAATTATTTTTTTCCTTGCAGCAGAAATATACTGGTATAAATTTCAACTTGTTTATTGGACTTCAGATGAAATAATTTTTTTTTAGAAATATTCTATTAAACTACTTCCAAGTAACACTCTTACGTTTAATTTTTTATTGCAGAAGCATGCACAGAAAATACGAAGCTTGGTACAGATTATGTTTATGACCCTCCCGCTTTCATTACTGTGTCATGTATTTCCTTAAGCCTCCTGTCCTTGCAGGCGAAGACTCTTACGAACTATTGCTAAACCTATAAGGGAGTTATTTTCTAATATCTCGTTTTCATTTCGACATTGTGTTTACTTGTTTATTTAATTTTGAATTGGATAAAAGAGGTCCATGTTTAAATTGTTCATTTTTTACTATTTCGATTTTAATTACAAACATTTTTTATAAAGTTTTTTTTTCATTTTCGAAAGGGTTTCGGAAATGAAAGTGTCATTCTAAAAAATATCTTTAACCAAAACCGAAAAAGTAATAAAGGACTAATTTAGGCATGGACTTCTGCTATCCAATGCAAAATATTTATTTAAAAATGGTGAAATGCGAACGAGATATTAGAAAATTACCTCCCTATAGGTTTAGTATTAGCTCGTAAGTGTGTTGGGCTGCAGGAGACAAACACTTTAACACAGAGTCGTTTATACACAGCATCTCCATTGAAAATAAGAGTCAGTATCCATTTTACCCCGACCTTATGGACACTTTTCTTATTGGTGCTGGTTAAAAATATATATAAAATAAAAAAATTCACTGCTTACCATTCCTGAGATTTTTGTACACGGGATTACAAATCCAAAATGAAAATGAATCGAAGGCATAAAACAATAAAGAATGTACAATAGGATGGCTCGAGTCTGAAAAAGAAGAGAAAAAGGTACATATAACTCTCTAGTTACGCTAATAAAAATATATAAAATACTTGAATAATTTGCAGTCACCAAATATAAAATTGTAAAAATCACAAATAAAATCACAACATGCAATGTTATGATTGTAAACAATGTACAGGGTGCCCAGGTTTACTGGAACAAACTTTAAGGAGAGGTAGGAACATCCCAAGATTCAGATTTAAAAAACAACGTATGGTTGGAAACGGCTTTGTTCGCCGTAAGATGTTGTTGTTAACAAGAACTTTGGAGACTAGGGTGGACGGATGTCCTGGCCACCGCCTGTGATGCACTATAGGTGCTGTGTATGCAACGCTTGTGGATTCCAATAAGGATATGGTTGCAGGACTCGGAAATCCTACAAAATCCAGGTGTATTAGAGTGAGTACGCCAAACCGTCGTCTGACATAAAAATATGTTAATTATTATCAAAAACACTTTATAATCCGTGAGATTTCTGGCGCTATTTACCGATGAGGCATTATTATCAAGATTAAAACTGTAATTTTAACTTTAAGTCACTTTCTATACACAGTTTATTCTTGTATTTGTTTTTTAAAAATCGCAAACTATAACAAGAATATTTACCCAAGTATATTATATTGAACCCAATCAGGGACCTCAAAGCTGATTTAGATATTTCTGGATTTTCGGTTCGAACATTCTTTCAGAAAGAAATTAAAGTTTTTCCCTAGAAATGTTATTTTGCTGCTGAGATTTCTATATATATTTTTTAAACAGATGAAATAAAACAATTTTTGTGATAAGACTCGATGGTTGGTGACCCATTTGTTGGGAACTGCTGCCATAAACCATTGTTTTCTAAAAAAAAAGTTTCCACTAAAAACATTGAAAATTTACACAGATAATAAGAAATAAGTATACAAATTAGGGTTGATTACATACTTTTTAAGCCACTGAAATCAACCGTTCTAGAAGATTGAAACGCAAAAATTTGAATTGTATTGTAGCTAGATTGTAAGAATGAGTAGCTGTTTTAATGGGTTTTTTTTTTTTTTTCTAGAGGTGATTTTGATCATTTTTGCTTGGGAAAAGCTCATTACATAATAAATTGATGAATTTACATTTGTGGCATCAACTGAAAGTTGAAAAAGAGAGCTGCCAGCAAAAGCGATAGCAGCAGAGCTAAATACCGCTGGCAGTCTGCTAATTTCTTGATACACAACATACATACGACTTAGTTAACCTTTATTCCAAACATCGGTGCAGTTCGAATTTGAAACATCAAGCAATTTGCACTCAAAACAATGTAAATAGTTCAGCAGTTATTTCCGGCTAATATCCCCTAGCGAAATTCAAATTTTATCAATCTGTATTAATAAAACAAAGTTTCACTCTGTCTATGTGTGTGTTCTGTCTGTGTGCAAGGGCTAGTACAATCTACGGCATTTGCGAGGCTGGAAAGTTTTGCGAGACTAGTCCAAAGTGTCTCATGAAGCACCTGAGACTCACAATTTTCATTTTTTTAATAATTAGTTGAGTTGTTAAGTAACAGTCGCAGCTCACTCTCATAAAAACACACCTTGGTTGTTGCGAGAAGGAAAAAGCTGTGGTAAGTGCGTTGATGTCATATTTTTGCATCGATTTAAAATGAAGAACGAAAAAGAAACTTTCGGGGGTATTTTATCATTAATAATTAGCTATCATCATCCAAAGCACTTAGTAAAGTTCAAAACGGAAGTCATATTCTAAAAGAACGTGCTATTATGTCATAATTGCCGCAATCAAGGAAAAAAAACAACAACAACAAAAAAAAACATTGCAGTTAATCTTTTGAAAACAACTTTTCAAGCAGGATAGTTTTTTTCAAAAAACGTTTTTCTCCTTTACTTCAACGTTTCCCTAGGATACAATTTTAAAGATATCGACAAATCAAAAAATATGTTCCTAAAGCTGTGAAATTTTTCTATTTGATGTCGTAATTAGTTTTATAAAACATAAATTTTAACCCTTTCTACTCAGTCGGCGAATTTAAATAACTTCGCGCCTCATGGAGATTTTTTTTCCACACTAAAAGTAAGTAAACGTCCGCTTTTTAACACAAACATTTTACAACTTCTTAATGTGTTAGATTTACATCCCTTACAAAAATTTTGAAACGTTCGGACGGGTAGAACTATTTTTTTTTTTTATATATAAAATAAAATATGTGAAATTTCAACAAATTCAGGAAAACCTGTTTCGTTCGTTTTCAGTGCGTTTCAGGACTGCCAAAGGCAACTATTTTTTACTTATATTTAGCACCATTTTTAAAAGAAAAATCTTTGTACGTATGCTTTGATAACATTTTCAAGAAAAATACAGTAAAAAAAGTTTTTTTTTTTAAATAGTGGAGTGAGCAGAATATAAAAATTTATACTAAATTTAAGGTTAATTTAAGGGTCATTCATCACGGGCCCGAGCAATGCCAAGCTGCTTAAAAAGTAGATATATACAATAAAAAATGAGGCACAAAAAAATAATCATGTTATGTTGTTATACTATGTTGCCTAAATACTTAATCATATTAAAAAAAAAAAAAAAAAAAAGGCTGTTACAAATGACAAAATCTTTGCGATTTCTTCATTTATTAACAGCTGTCATGCGGTAATATGAAAGTATCGCTTTTAATAAATTTCAATACTTTGTTTGAACAAATTATGGATATTTTTCATATCAAACTGCTTTTTTATTATTATTTTGTGTGATTTAAAAAAATATTAAATGTAAAAAATGTAATAGAACTTTCAAGTTAAAAAAAAATGGTTTTAAATTATATTCTCTGTAATTATATACTATATATAATATTAATTATATACACTAGTAATTATACAGGATGATTTAAAAAAAGTGGACAAATTGATATGACAAATCAGGCTTACGACAGGGATAAAAAATCACATAGGAACATAAGGCCGCCAACCACTTATTGAGTCACAAATACTGGGTTTTCATCCTATCTCAATTTATGTTGACGGTAATAAATTTTAGAAAACTGAAGTATATTATAATAAACCATTTAACAGACATTCTCACATTTGTTTTAACTGCGATAACACCAAACAAAAGTGGTAAAAATTTGCATTATGCGCACCAGCAATATGCACTTGGCACCTCACATTTTGGACTCTGATAATCAATTTAAACGGTATCATCGATTGCTTGAGCAATATGGTTTTCCAGATCTTTTCGTAACGTTATCACATTTCACACAAAGTAAGTTTCATATCGTTGTATTTTCATTACAATGTTTTTATTTTCCTTGAAATTATTACTTCCAAACCGAGTGTAGCTAGAATGAAACACCCTGTAGAGGAGACTGGGGTACAATGGACCAGGGGGTACAATGGTCCACCCCCTATTTTTGATATTAATTCTGGTTTTGAAAGCTTCATATTTCGGTATATAGATGGCAGTCATGAAGTAGTAAAAAGAAGTTTGAAACCATGTGCATAGCTGACATTTTAGCCATTTTATGCTTGATAATTGATTTGACTCAGGAGGAGTAAGGCAAAAGTAAATATTTTCAGTGAAACTTATCTTCATTTATTTATTACAGATATGTAATTTGAAAGACATTGTGTTGCAAAATAAAAAGGTAAGACAGCATATTATTATATTTATTATAGCTAAAATAATAGAATTCTAAATTTTTTTTTTTATCATCGAGTTTTTGTCAAACTTCCATATGTGGTACAATGGACCATGTTCCTTTGTACCCCAATTTTGTATCCCATGTTTTTAAAAGTTAAATATTATATGTAAAATTCAGAATTAATAAATTATTTTACTTCTGTGTGTAGATTAATTAATGATTCATGTTGTGTAATGCATTTTTGAAATATTTATCTGTATAACATATGCTTTCAAACATAAAAATTAGCCCAAATTAAGAATTAATAAATTATTTTATTTCTGTGTGTGAATTAATTAATGATTCATGTTGTGAAATGCATTTTTGAAATATTTATCTACATAATATAAGCTTTCAAATTTAAAAATTAACAGAAATTGAACACCAAAATTAGTAAACAAAATATTTTGTGCATTCGAGGGTTTTTTTAATGTCATATAATTTGTTAATTCAATAATTCTGAACTTATACATACATGCATCCATAATAATTCTACTATTTAAATAAAATAGTAGAATGAGAAAAGCAAAAATATATTTACCTTTTAGTTTGTATCTGGATATAATAATTAAATAAGGTAAAATTCATTAAAAAAAATACAGATGATGTAAAGTAGACAGGAAAAATTTATTATATTTTTTCCTTAGTTGCATATTTAGGTATATATATTTCTTATTATAAAGGTTTATATTTAACCTAGTTTTTATTTTAAGTGGCATCATTGGACAAAAAGGATATATATTATTTTTCATATTTCTTTTAGCAATGCCAAGAAACAAGCTTAGGAAAACCAATAGAGGTTTTGTGCCACATGAAGTTATGGAACAGGCTGTAAAATGTATTGTGGAAGATAATAAACCTAATTGTTCAATCTGCGACCGGTATAATGACTTAATGATAAAAAAAATGAAGAAAAAAAATTTACTTTAGTTAGAGCTAAAAGAGTGAATAAACAAATAAAAATGAATAATAAAATGTGAATAAACACATAAAAGTGAATAATAAAATGTGAATAAACAAATTATGATATAGTTTATCTTTCTTATTTTTAAAAAATGAACTACACTGATATATTTTTATTCAAATTACAAGTGGTCCATAGAGTCCCATGCTGTGGACCATTGTACCCCGGCATTGGTGTACAATGGTTCACTTTGTCACTTGCTATTTAAAAAAATATATTAAAAAAAGTAATTATTATTTTTGAGTGGATGCAGTATAATCTTTAATGTATAGGTAATATGCATGTACTTGATAAAAAGAAAAAAATCAATACTTTAAGAGTAAACAGTCAAAATTTACAAAAGTGGACCATCGTACCCCAGTCTTCCCTATTCGTGACTCAATAAGTAATTTGCGACCCTTTGTTCCTATGCGATTTTTTATCCTTGTTGTATGCTTGATTTTCACATCATTTTGTCCACTTTTTTTAATCACCCTGTATAATATATAATAATCTGACTTATATTCTCTTGTAAAGCATGGGTTGGATTCCCTAGTATACATAAAAAAAGAAAAAAAAGGTAGACTGAAATTTTATGCACTCATTAACACGATAGCATATTTGATATATTTTCCAAAAAAATTGTACATATTTTGTAACTTTTTTTTATTTAAGTCATAAATATAATTTTGCTACAATGTGTTTTTTTTTTTTTTAATTACTCATAACTATTTTAAAATAAAAATTCCATTATTATTATTGTCTTTAATTTGAGAAAAATTTCGGCTTAAAATAATTACTTCGAGCAATTTCCTAAACGAAAACTATCCGTTTAAAAAAAGAAACCTTTTTAAGAGTATCTCTTAAACGTCTCGATGTACCTAATTGCTATAATTTATCATCATCTGTAATTATACTTTTGACATATCACAAGAGTAATCACTAAATAAGTGTGCTACTTATATTACATTTTCCGTCATAGGTCTGTGAAACTGTTACAAAGATTCATTTTGAGATGAGAAATATCTTTTAATTTTCTCCTATCCTCTTTGACCAGATGATAAAAATATCGGACATATAAAAGCAAATTCTAAAAGAACTACCACCCAGATCTGTGTTTAAGTGCCACTTTACGTCTCTACTTGTGAGAGATTTTGATTTATAACATTTAATGCGTCTCTTCGAGGCTCAAATAACGCCGAATTTTCTGACAGTGACAGCTACTGTTTCGATGGTTTCAAAAGCAGACTTTGTTTTTACAACAAATGAAAGAAAAGTATATGTTTATAAACAATAAAGTTTTATTTATGGGGTATGCCTAAAAGTAATTTATAATATCTCTAGATTAGACAAACAAAAGGTATTTTGCTATTAATACCTAGAAATAAATCATATTTTGTACATAATCATAAATTTTCACATAAATTTATTTTAATTTCAATTTGAGAATAAATGCAAGATTTTTATAATTAATTAAAAAACTTATTCCACATTTTTTTTCTTTTAACCATTTTGAAGATAGTTATTGTCTGCGGTCGAAAAAATATATATCTGAAGCATTTCTGAATCGTTGTGGTGTCTGCATTTTATTCGCTTTATGATTTGCCCACGAATGTTAATATGTAAGACATGTTTTACTTAATACATGGCTCTGTTATTAAGTAAGCTACGTTTTGATCATCTTAAAAATAATGTTTTTTTTTTCTGATTTTTATTAACTCAATGGGAAACAATAAAATATTTTACTTTCGGCAATGGATGTCTGCATTTCATTTACTTATTTTTATTTTATTTAATTTATTTTTTACCAAATTCTTTACATATAGAAGAATTTTTATTTGAATGGGAAATCAAAATGGTCGTTGTTAATAAAGGAAAAAGTAAAAAAATTACAAAATGGGTAGATGGAAATTATCTGATATGGAAAAAAACCGAATTCAAAGAAATATGTTGTAAGATAGATCGTCTTTAAAAGAAACAAGTTGGAAATTGCACGTGAAACGTAGCAAATGAGGTGCGTTCGTACGATAATGAAGTTTTAAAAATAACACTCGCATATATCAAGCTCTTAAAATTGTAAATAGTTATTACAATTAAAATGCGCAACAAACAATGTTCTCTCTATACTCATTATGTAATGAAATACTTTTGTGTAGCCTTGTAAATCAATAACAAAAGTTTTTGCACAACAGATTATGCAAAATCTATATTATAATACTTACTTTATGATGCATATCAATATTATTATGTTCGAATGAGTGTAATATTATTAAAGTGTATTTGAAGCTTTTTTTTTCCATTGACTGTAAAGTAAGGGAGTACTTTTGATTGTCCCTGTATTTGATCTATGCATCCTATTTTCAAAAAAATTGAAATGACTTGAAAATATTATGTAATCAGTATGTAATTTAAATTTCAAACGATTAAAATGCATTTGCAACATTTTACCCCATTGACCGTAATGTAACGGAATGATTTTGATCGTCCCTGTAATTGATCTATCCATCCGATTCTCATAAAATTTGAAATGACTCGACAAAATTATGTAATAATTTTATATTTTAAATATCAAATGATTTGGTTGGGTAGTTTATGCGCTGTTATATGCGGACAGACAGACGGTCAGACGGACAGACGGACGGACAGACAGAAGGACAGACAGACGGACAGTCGCGCGGACTGAACGACAGCTATAAGTGTTACGTATTTACATAATTACGAACGCACCTAAAAAGCGCAATCTGCTTATCGAGCCCACCAATTACAAAATTTACCATGATCACGAAAAAGGAAAAAATCTAATGTTGAACTGATTGATTGTAAAATAACCTTTTCTTATATATATATTTTTTTGTTGTTGTTGTTCATGAATTTTAAATTCTAGTCTTTGAAAAAAAAAAAAAAAACATTTTCTAAATGTTTTTTGTGATTTGTTAAACTATTAATTTTTATCTACATATTTATTTTTGCTTAGAATCAATATAAATTGTAAATCTGTATTATTCAAAAATCAGAGTAGTTAGTAACAAAACGTTGTGTTGAAAATACTAGTTTAAAAAAAAAAAAAAAAAAAAAAAAAAAAAAAAAAAAAAAAAAAAACATTTCAGCATTTTAATAGCTTTATTTTTAAAACAGATTCCAATTAAAGTTTATTTTTCAAGCTCTATCATGTAGGTTCGTATTTAAGTGGAATTTTACATTGCTGCTTGTGAGAGATTGACTTATGGCATTTAATACCGTTCTTCCAAGCGCAAGTAATATAGAAATTTCAGACAGTGACAGTTAATGTTTGGATAGATTCGAAAGAGGATTTCTACTTAAAAAGGGGGGAAAATGTGTTAACAGTCTTTTTTTTTTTTCAGTTTTTTGTTATGTCAAATAAATTTTAAATAGATCCGTAAATTCAACTAATATTTCCGTTAATTAAATTTCGTTAAAAAACAACACTTTCATGTATTATTAAGCCATTTTCCCACAAATTTCACCAATCTAACGCCATACTATCAATTTGAAAATGTTTTATATGAAGAATTACATGCATAAATGACATGAAATACGCGAATCTAAAGCTGCATTTTCGTCAAATCACAGGGATGACCTGGCAAATATACTGCTTAGTATTTTTTCGTATCAGATATAGAATTTTTTCGCACGTCCTTTTCGCTCAAAACAAACAAAAAATCACGAACCTAATACCGAAATTTCTTGTGATTCCCCAACCAAAAAGCGGAAATATCTTCTAATAACAGAAAAATATATTTTCGATCATAGGCGTGTTTCGGTAATTTGCTCACTATACATTATAAATTTTCTGGCGAATTTTTTCTTGAGAGTTTTTTCTATATCTATCAAATAACCGCGAATATACCGAGACAATTACAAATATTTGTTATTTAAAATTTGCTAAACAGTTTTATTTGTTGTAAATAAATTATTAGATATTTTGTATAAACAACATTTAATACATCCCTTCAAGGGGCAAAAAAACCCCAAATATGTTGCAGTAACAGCTACTGTTTGGACAATTTTCAAGAAATATTTGTCTCTTTTAAAAAAAGCAGAAAATTCGTATGTTTATAAAATAGAAAATGTTACTTTTGATGTTCTCTTAATGATTAATTACGAATTTTACTTGGACAACTAAAGTTATTTCGCTGTTAATGCCTGCATTATGTTTTATCTTTTTATTAACTTATAGAGATGAATAATTTAAATATGTTAAATTAAAGAGTAAATAAACAAAATTTGAATTTTTTTAAATAATCCTTTTACATTTCCGCTTTAATCTTACTTAAATTCATACTTTGCACTTCACAAATAAAAATTTTATTTACTTAAAGCTTATATAGGGTTTTAATTGTATTTAATTTTATATTCTTTGAAAATTAAATTTTCTTATTTACGCAAAGTCAAATCGAAATAATAATTTAAGAAATGCAACTGAAATAAATATTTAATTTCCGCTAGTCAACAATTTCTTCAGATAATTTCATTTCTAATAATTAATAATAATATCTATCTTTTAATTTTGCTCAAATATAATATATTTTCTTGAGAGTGGTTGCTATTGTTTGGATGGTTTTAAAATTATCTCTTTTGTACCTTAAAAATGATTATATGTCTATAACTTGAAATTTTTATTTTTCATGATTTCTCTATAATTAATTAGATTTACAAAGCGAGTAAAATTTATTTTGTTTTTAATAGCTCATTCATATTTTCGTTATTTTGTTAATTGAATAGCTTAATCATATTAATTTTAATTTAAAACTTAATACAGAAAATTTTATTCAATAATTGAAATAGAATTTCTACATTTTGACCTTTATTTTACTTGAATTTATACAGTACAAATAATGAATTTAAGTAAGTATGTGTCAAGACCAATGTAGATATTTTGTTTGATTTTTTTTTCCTTCTTTCCATTTACAAATATTTAACCTCGTTATTATTCAAATTTTTAAATATAATCTCATGCAAAACTATAACTAATACCTAACTTAACATGATTGGAGTTTCAGTTATCCCTCTGCTACAACAATTAAAATGAAAAAATGAAACAATTAAAGAATAAACTAAATTTAATAAGAGCAAAGTTACATTACAAATATGTTAATGAAAAAGTTAATTATGATTTATCAAAATTTGAATAAAAGTAGCCATTTTATTTAAGCACAACTTTTTATGCCCTGCAAGATCAGTACCCTTTACCATATACCCTAGACCTCGAAGACATTTCTTTTTGTTAAAATATTATGTGCATTGTTTCTTATAGTTATATTATAGTTTATTATAAAAATGTATTTATTCCTCCTAAACTGCACCAGTTTGCACTAAGTAATATTTAAAACTTTTATATATTAAGCACTTTAAAACCTAAATTATTCTTCCAAATATTCGTATAATAAGGAGTTATTAAGTCGTTTAAATATAAATGTAGGAAGATTGATTACTCATATTACACATTTCAGATTTAAAGCACTGTGAATAATTTGAATTTCATAACTGCCTAACTCCCTAATTATGCTTCCGCCCATTCTAATATATTCTCCATTGAAACCCGTTTAGTCATCTAAAGATAAACTAGCGTGTATAGTACAGTATCCAGAGAAAATTTTAACAACAGTTATTACTCATATTCTAAAAGTATCAGAGGAAAAAGAAAATATCCATTTAATTACTTTCAATTCCTTTTTTTTAAAGGTTAACGAAACACTGTAATGATTTTCATTTCAATTTTGAATAATACTGTAATATAAGTGATAGGGCAACACTTAATACTAAAAAATTAAAAGACAAAAATCTTGTAGAACAATCTACTATACTAATTTTCTTTTAATTAACTTTTTAAAATCTTGTTACTATTATAAATATAAATATTTTTGCTTCGATTTTCTTCCACATTCATTTGAATATACTATATAAAACTGTCCATCAATTTTTAGATAAGGTACCTTGGGGTAATAACGCCACGTTAAGGTTCTACCAATTTTCACGGCTTAGTTTTAGATTGTATTTTTCAAACAAATATAGGATCTGATACAGCAACTCATTGACTATCTATATAAAAAATAATAATTTAACAGATATGTATTCATAAAATGTAATGGCGTTTTTTCTTGACCAATGCTATTTGGCGTTAATAAACACCTATATGGGTAATAACGCCATGCAAACAAAACTTTAAAATAAGATGGAATAATGGCATGTAGATAGCCCAATTTTAAAAATACTAACTCTACAGCTCTAGAAATTGACAAATTGCAATCTAAGCTATTGAAAATGTACAATTTTTTTGTGACTCTGAAAGAAAAAGAAAGCTGTGGTGGTGGCGGGGGGAGGAGGCAAAAGAATATCAGATTCTAAGCTGCGTTTTGCTTAAAAATGACCATTTAAATAGAATTATTAGAAACATTGCACGGATTATTTGAATCAGCATTTATATTCCCATGTATGCATTCTATGCGATAGAAAATATTGATTTTTTTGTGAAAGTGAAAGAAAAAGGAGCGAGGGGGGAGCTTCAACAGAATATAACACCCTGTGTCTCTCTTTGCTTAAAAAGTCCCGCTTAAATATGATTATAAGAAACATTGCATGGTTTTAACCATTCATAATGTAATATTTTAATCATGTGAAGTTTTATAATAACTAGAGTTATATGTAATAAATATTTTTGTTAAACCTTAACTGCTGTTAGCGTCTCACATACCGCTGAGTTTTTCAAGTTTCAGAGTTTAATTTGCAATTTTTAGTTTAACTATAGATACCGGGAAATTTTTGTTTCATTTGGAGTCCCATTACTATCGCCAGAAACTTTTGAATAGCTAAATTTTATTTATAATAGTCCTGTATATAAGGTTCAATACAAAAATAATATTCTAAAAGTTAATTTAACATTTCATTCATCGTTAGATTAAGCGGTCTGACAGGCATACAGTAAGTTATGCGACAATTTTTGTCACAGCAGTTAAGGGTTAATACTATTATAGTAATCTAGTAAATAGTTTTTAACCCATAACTCCACACTAATGCGGATTCTCCAAACCTACAGTTAAATTGTCGACGTTTTAAAGAGCATGCATTAATAAATTTTTAATAAATTGAATGAAATTTTTGATTAAAAAATATTATCCCAAAGAGATCTCTTATTCAATTTTATACATAATGCATATGGTTATATATCATTATCTCTATATTAGCAACAAAATTAACCTTTAACTGCTGTTAGCAATCTGACTGAACACTGTACCCCCCCCCCCCCCCCTTCAAAAAAAAAATAGTGTTTAACTTGTATTTTCCAGTTTAACTATAGTTACAACTGAAATTCTCTTTCGTTTGGAGTTCTCGTAATATTGTTAGAAATATTTGAATAGATTAAATTTAATTAGAATTAATTCTGTACAAAAAGTTTAGCTCAGGAACAGTATTCTATGATTTTTAATCATGGATTGCATTTTAACCTTTAACTAATGTTACCGGTCTCGTAGACCACTATTTTTCTTTTAATTTTTTAGTTTAACTTGTAATTTTTAGTTTAACTGCAAACACTACCGAAATTTTCTTTCATTTGGAATTTTAGTACTATCACCAGAGACTAAATAGGTGAATATTAAGTATAATACTCTTGTATAAAAAGTTTAGTACAAAAACACAATCCTATGAGTTATTCCCGCCTTTTATTCATCTTTCAATTTTGTGGTCTCATAAACCGCATCACATTCATACATTAGAATTTCTGTTACATCAGTTAAAGGTTGAATTTATAAAGTTTTGAAAAACCGAACGCTGAGAAAGCGGACAGTTAAAATTTCGAACTCAATTGAACAATCCAGTGGAAATTTAATAGAAACCTGATTTTGAAGATGTTCGAATTTGAATCTCGAAAACATTTTAATATAGTTTAATTTACAAGAGTTAAAAATTATTTTTTACATTAGTAAATAATAATAATAATAATAATATAATAAAAAATAACATAGAGAGATTATTTTTAAGTATTGGGCACCCCCCCCCCCCCCTTAATCTTACCATTTCAACAATGATGATAATGCTGTCCCATATTAATATATAAACCCCCTTCAGATATAGTTCGGCCACTGTTGGAAATCAACCGGGGTAATAACGCCAATCCCTGGCGTTATTACCGCAGGATACTTATTGGGCTGTAAATCCTAAACTATAAATTATCTCGAGAAGATATCCAAAATCTTCTACAACAATTTGGAAGTACATGAAATACACTACAAATTTATGTAATAAACAAAGTATTTCTGGATAAAAAATATAGTTTTAAGATCAAAAACCTTATCTCGCAAATTTTAGATCAAGCGTTAATTTTAGTTGCTTGTAAAAACAATAAGACCTAAAAATGAAACAAATTAACTTGAAGCTGTTTTTTGCGATTTATATGACTCAAAACCCTTCTGCGCAGAGCACATGGGTGTCATTTACCTGATTATTTCATAATTATGCAAAATATAAGCACTTGGCGTTATTACCCCGCCTGGCGTTATTACCCCAGGGTACCTTATATGGAATTTTACATTTAATATGATTTTTTTTTCTCTTGTTTATATTAAAAACGAAAGATATTCAACAAACTCTGCATTTAAATATTTTAAAAAATATTAACTATAAACTTGAATGTTAAATACATGCTTGAAATTTTTAAATACACCATGGAAAAAGAGAAAAAATTCAAACTTCTATCTAAATTACTAAAAAAGTAATGAAACAATTTATTCAAAATGTAAGTTATAAAAATATCAACAGTGAAAAAAGTCAGTTCAAGGTTTTTATTGGTATGGGTAATTACGCTGTGTCTATTAACAACATTTACAATATTTCGCCATATAAATGCCATATAGGTAAATGAGCCGTCAAAATATTTACAAATGAAGAAATTTCAGTTAATATCAAAAGAAAAAATCGATATTTTGACCAATTTCAAGGTACTGTGTCCCCAGATGTGTTTTCATACAGGAATTGTACGCAATTTTCAGTGAGAACAACTAATTTTAGACATTATAATTTAATAAATATTGATTTCAATTACCATTCAGCTAGTTTTTAGTCATAGACAGTAAAGAATTGTGAAATTTTTAAGTTCGAAACTCTTAATGTTACTTTCATTAACAATTGTTTCAAAACTGATTGCAATGCGAGTAGTGTTTTAGTTACGAGTTCGACCGAAAATATCCGTTTTATTTTGGTTATCAGCAAAAAATCAGAGTTTCGCCGAAAATTCGATTTCGCCGAAACTGATTTCGTACTATTGATGAATGCCATCAAAAATTCGGTCGAACGAAAAACGACCGGATTTATCTGTATTACAAAAATCCCTTTTCATTTTTCGGAAATTTTCAACATTACTTATTAGTTAGAGTTGTATAGACTCAAAAGAGACATTGTTTGATGCTATGAACTATTTTTATTGCTATGAACTTCGTTGTTCATAATTATCAGTCATGATAGACTCAAAACAAGAATGCAAATTATAAAACAAGCAATGTCTAGAGATCTAAACTTTGGAGACGCTTTTCGTGTGATCATCAAAAACTGCACTGTAAAAAAAAAAAAAAAAAAAAAAAAAAAAAAAAATCCGTTAAATTTACGTGCCATAAATTTAACGGATATTTTTTTACAATGTGCAAACTTAACAATAATGATTTTTTTTTTTTTTAACAACAGAAGCGTTGGGGAAAGTTTATACTGTTTGTGAAAGTTCTAGTGTAACTAATGATCAATCTTCATAAACTAGAAATTGAGATATGCATACCTAAAACATTATTTAATTAGATGAAGTTCGTATACTCTGTAGAAAAAAAATCGACAACCTTAGTAATCTAAAATTCCCGAAATCTTTTATGCTTACTAAAATTTTATATGTATACTATACAAGAAAATGATGTCAATCTACAAAACTTGTAAGCAAAACTAGAGGCATCTGTAACTTTAAAAAAGAAATTACTAAAATTTTGGTAATTTTACTAAAATTTTATCTGTAATCCTCGTTGCCGTTACTTAAAAAGTTCTGGGAATATGTTTTTCCAAAAGATTTCTTCGTAACCTTATAAATTTTCTGATTCAAAGTGCAAATCGGTGTCTGTTACATGAATTTTTACTGTTGCCATTGCAAAAAAAATTCTTGAAATATAATTCTACTAAAAATATTTTTTTTTTTTTTTTTTTTTTTTTTTTTTTTTTTTTTACAGTTTAGTTAGAAAATTATTCCTTGTCGTTAATGAATAAATGACATTTTACTTTAGTATGAAAATAAAAAGTTTGGGTTAGAGGCACAGAGATTCAGCTTGGGCCACAAGTACAATTAATAATTATGTAATGTTTAATGAACACGTATAATTAATTAATAATTGTGTACTTTTATATATATATTAATCATTTAAAAATTTTGGGGGGACATTTTAGTTTTCGTTTTCGATCGAAATTATGAAAATTACCAAAAATCGGTCTTGGTCAATCCTTAGTTTTAATCATAATTGTCTGAGCGAAGCGAAGTCTTAATACTCAGAGATACGTAACGATATTAAAATTCAAAAAAATTCTTTTGTCAAGCAAATCTGAAAAAGTACTTGTCGGATTTCGATTCATTTCGAAGGTACCTATGAAGATAATCTGGTGAATGCACCTACTTTTAAAAATTAATTCCAAATAGTTTAAAAGTTGTATTAAAAAAACTGATAAAAAAGCACAATTTATTTGCATACGTCACAGAAATTACTTGAGCGTGATTTTCACCGGCTGGATATTTTCGTAGATAACCGAATCAGTACATGGAGTAAATAGTAATCATTTACGCACTCAGAAACATTGAATGCAATAAAACATTTTAAAATTTAATCATGCAGGAAAATAAAACTGTTATTTTTTTATATTAAAAAAATGTCATAAAAACTTTGATTTTGAGATTATCGCTTAATCGCATTTTTTGATCGCTAAAAGAACGTTTTATATATTTCGCGTGTGAAAATTAGAAACAATTAGGTTTTTAAATAAAAAGTTTCTTTTATGACATCATTTTTCATTTATATTTATTTTTATTGCATGTTTTCCAACTTATGTTTGTGTGTGGAAGTCAATTCTGGTCACTAATTTTTCGGCACGGATGATGCCACAAGCGCATCAGATTTGGCGCAATTTTTTTCAAAGCCCATTTGGCGAAAACTCCGTTTTCAAATAACGCTTACATACACATTTTTAAATTATTTTCTATTTTCAAAAAGAAGTTACAGTAAATAAAATAATCATAATAATTAATAACTATAAAAATAAATATTTTATATAATTATAAAAAAGGAAATGAAAGTAAATAAAGATTTTATGAGTAAATAAACAAATAATAAATAAATAAAGCCGGGTAAAGCCATCTCAGGTAAAATAATGCCATTTTGACGCCAATTATGTACCTTGGTGCATATGTGACATCTTTTCCCATTTTTCATCCATTTCCTGTTGGCATACAACATTGAAATTTTGAATATGTATGCACACCTGGGAGCAATACTGGAATTAGACATTGATTTTTTTTAAAAAATTCAATCCAAAAAAGGGGCAACGGGGGCTATTTTTTAAAGATTTTTACAATTTATACTGCATAAAGGAGGCACTTACCTATTTTTATATACAAGAAGAAGTAAGTCATATGTAAAAACAATTATAGTATACATAAATAAAATACTTGAGATAATATACTAGAGATATAAGCACCGGGTTTGGCGAGATTTTTTATGCCAACTAGGCGAAAACATCCTTTTGATTACCTATAGCATGCTATAATAACACGTTATTTATTTATTTCAAAATGAAAAAAAAAAGGAATAAACGAAACATTTTCTGTTATTAAAAAAAAGAAATAACAATCAATAAATGATAATATTTTTAGAACAAACAATTTATTATAACATTTATATGATAACCAGCATGTTAGGCAACTGAACGCCATTTTGGCACCAATTAGGTACCTCGGTGTGTATAGGGCATATATGTGCCATATTTATTTGTAAAACTGAGCATGGACGTTTACTAAAGTGTTTTCATAGTCGCTTATATCTTTTTGCAACATAGCGCACCTTTCGAAGCCAAAACTGCACAAAAAAAAAAATCAATATTTGCAGTATTTTTTTTTTTTTTTTTTTTTTTTAATGTAATGCACATTTTGTAATCAGTAGGCTCGATAATCAGACCTTGTTTTTTTTTTTTTTTTGCTTTAAAAGATGATATTTCATACGACGTCTTTTTTGGATTCGTCGTTTTTTTTCATATTTGATAGCATGCGTCGACTCGTTTTGTAAAATTTTTTGTAACTTTCTTCTTTATTAACAGCGACATTTAGATTTCCTATTTAAATAAAAATTCTTCTAAATACAAAGAATTTTGTTAAAATAATTAAATAATATTGCTCTGACAATATTGCAATGACATATATTGCTCAAAACACAAAATTTTTCCTATTGAGTTATAATAAAAATCAGTAAAAACATAATTTTTATGATAATAAAAAGGTGACTTATGTAATAACAGAGTCATATATTATGTATGTTATGGATTAAGTGTGAATATTTCTCCACCATTTATAAATAATAATAATAATAAAATAAAATGCGGACAGACCAAAGTCTATATTTGACTGAAAACAACAACCATTTTCTAAATGCTTTAACAAAATGGCCAATGAAAAGTGATATTTCAAAAGTATTATGAAATTAGTTAAAAACTATTTATTTTAAACTAAATGAATAAAAGATTTATATTTTTAATGAAATAAATGGGATTTGAAAAATTATTGGAAATTTATCACCGTAGATGTATCAATATTTCAATCAGTGCCTTGTATGCAAAATGGAACATCTAGCAATACTTTTTGTACCCGAAAAATGGTCCTTGCTTTTTTTAAGGTTAAAAAGTAGATTACGAAATATTCCTATACAGAGATGCTAAGCCCCCGCTTATTGCACAGCAGAATTTTCTTATAGGAAAAGTTATTTTTTAAATCCGCAGAATGTTCCAATTTAATAAAACATTTTCTGTATTAAAATACCGGTATCCAAAATGCCGGAGACTTCGCAGCTCTGCCCATAACATTTTAATTAATCAGGGTACTTTTTTTAATCGGATTCAAATTTAGTGAAGACAACGTTTTTCGGCAAAAAGCAACTTTTTTCCACATGTGTAACTACGATACAATTCCTTGATGCTGAAATAAAATGTTTTGACTTATGCTATTATTGCTTTCTCTTATTTATTTATTTGAATTTTAAATAAGATGGCTCAAAAAACTTTTTTTTTTTTTAAACGTACGGAAAAAATGCATTTCGAGAGAGGGCGAAAAGAACAATATTTAGCGATATATTACCTGCGGTTGGCTAAGTGTCTTACTACCTTGTATTTAATACTCTTCAATATACTTCGCTGTTATATGGACTTAGGCGCTTTTATAAAAAGTTTGACGTAATTCGGGCTTAAGAAAGTGAGTTTTTTACTGAATAATACAAATAAATGAAAAATGAATACTAAGAAATACTAATAAAAGAAAAATGAAGCATTATATTAATCTATGTATATTTAAAAATGCATCTGCTAGCACTAATTAGATAATTTATGTGTATATAATAGGAGATAAATGGCTTTTGATTCTGTATTTCTATGCTATAAAGCATTAACGTTTGTGTGTTTTTCGTTATCATTGGGAGTACCAAGCCGATTAAAAAAATAATGTGGGCAAAAAATGTTGGTAACCATCTTTGCTGCAAAATTTACTACATTTTGAGTAGGAATAATAATCACCATCAATGCACGAGCAAAAAAAGTTCTAAAATTGAGAATTCTTTGATGTTGATATGACTAAAATTTGAAAATCTTTTTTTTTTTTTGTGGCAACTTTTAAGATATAATATTCTCGTTATGAACGATTTCTAAAACATTCGACAGATTAATTTCACAAATTAAACATTTTTTTTTTCTAGAAAAAGTTTAAAACCCAAATTTTTGAGAATATTGCAATTTCTAGGATACTGTTTGGGTCAGAAACTATAACTTTGGCATCACAGTAACTTATAAGATGTAAGTGCTCGTTTAGGACAAATTTTTAAAAAAGGATTCCTTAACTCTTATCTACAACCTCATTGCATCCGTGGAAAACAGATATTCAACATTATAAACTATTCGGGCGGATTTCACACCATATAAAATACACTCTTCTCTTCAAACATAATAGTTTATGTTATTTATAGTTTCTCAAATCGGTGCGAAGCTTCTGTTTATGCTCATGACATCATTTCAAAGAGTTATATTTCCAATATAGGAAAATTTGGTGTTTTATTTTCTGTATTATTTTTAACATTTTGCATATTTCCAATTTTATATCTATGCATGGTTTGCTTTTCTTTTATAAAAATAGTATATGCAACTTTATATGTAAGATTTTGTAATTCTATGATTCAATATGCTTATTTCCATCATATTTTATCACAATGAATGACCAATTAGGTAACATCTCATTTTCTTTACTTATCACAAGTTATTAAATGTGTATTCTCAGCAATATCGCTCAGACTAATCTCTCTGAGGGAAGTCCTTCTTTAAAATTAATTTGGTGGTTAGATTTTTATATTTGTGGCATCTGAAAACTAGTTTTTGTTAGGAATTTTTTTTTCAAAAATGCATTTCCAAAGTACATACCTTTTTTTAATTTATATTTCAAAAATATTTCTTAGTTGGAACTTTGGAATTTTTTTTAAACATATTTCTTTTCCTCTTTTATTTATTTATTTTTCTTAGAAACTTTATATATGCAAATCTAAAATTACAGCTCATTTTAAGAAGAATTTTTGAGTTACGTTTAAGAAAAACCTTGCATTGTAAGCTGTTTTTAAAAAATAGTTGCATTGTAAACTGTTTTTTTAATTGCACTGTAGACTGTTTTTCAAATATTACAAATTTATTTGACATTAGGACTTTCAAAATTTAAACCTTCATAACTTTTAAGAAAAATATAAATTTGATGCCAGAATTAAGGTTTTGTTTTGAATTATTCAAGATTTTGAATAGTTTTTGTATGATTACAGTCTCTTAAACTTTTTAAAAGTGAATTTTTAAAAGGATATTTCCCAATCGAACAGCTATTTTTGTTTTTTCTGTGTCTATTAGAAGTGGAGTAATTAGATTTCAGAAGCACTTTAAGTAGTACCTTCAAGTAAGATTATAATCAAACTTCTAAATAAAGTAGCCATTGATTTTAACGGAGCTAAGTATAGCATTCTACATTTTCTGAATCGATTAAGGATCATAAAAATATCTGCGAGAATGTTACACAGCTGTGTGAGTTTCTATTTATTTTAGTAAACTTGCAAATTTTTGCATGAATCATTACTGCACTAAATTTTGCACCTTGAAACTGGTGAATATTTATTTAATATGAAAATATATATTTCATTGTTTATATTCTTCATCGGCACTTTTCAGAATAACATCTGCAGAATTTTGGAAAGGTGTTTAATCCGTTGCTAGGACTGTAATTTTTAAAACGAAAAATATAAAAATAAAACCATCTAAACTATTTTTCTCAGAATACATCGTGCAAGAGAATTTACAAACAAATCCATATAAAGAAGAATGCACAAGGAGCTAAAGTAATAACATTCTATATTTTCTGATTTGATCAAGGATTTTTAAAATATCTGCGAGAATGTTACTCAACTACGCGAGTTTCTGTTCATTTTAGTAAATTTTTCAATTTTCGCCTGAATCGTTTTTACATCAAACTTTGCGTCTTCAAACTGGTGAATATTTATTTAACATGAAAATATGCATTTCTTTGTTTATCTTCTTCATGGTCGCTTTTAAAAATAACATATGCATGATTGTGAACAAATATCTAGTCCGTTACTAGGGCTGTAAATTTTTAAACGAAAAATATAAAAATTAAATCATCTAAAATTAAATATGCTCCTCAGAACACATCGTGCAAGATAATTTTTAAACAAATCTATATAAAAAACAATGCATAAGGAGCTAAAGTAATAACTTTCTATATTTTCTGATTCGATTAAAGTTTTTAAAAATATCTGCGAGAATGTAACACAGCTGCGTGATTTTCTGTTTATTTTAGAAAAATTGTAAATTTTCTCATGAATCATTATTGCCCTAAATTTTGCTCCTTGAAACTGGTGAAAATTTGTTTAATATGAAAATATGTATTTTTTGTTGTTTATTATTTTTTTTATTATTTTGGAGAGATATCTAGTCTGTTACTAGGGCTGTAATTTTTAAATAAAATCATCTAAATTAAAATTTTTCCTCAGAATACATCGTGCAAGAGAATATTTAAACAAATCATATAAAAGTCTATGCACAAGGAGCTAAAGTAAAGAGTTCTCCATTAACAAATAATAATAATTATTATTATAGAGTTCTCCATTTTCTGAATCGATCAAGGATTAAAAAAATATATGCCAGAATATTATACAGCTACGCGAGTTACTGTTTATTTTAGTAAATTTGTCAGTTTTCGCATGAATCGTTATTACATTGAATTTTGCGTCTTCAAACTGGTTAATACTTGTTTAATATGAAAATGTATGTTTATTTGCTTATATTCTTTATGGGCATTTTTCAGAATATCATCTGAGGCCTCCGTGGACGAATGATTAAGACATCACGCCACTAAACTCTTTCGAGCGTAAGAGGTTGTAGATTCGAATTCCATTGGCTCCATTGCACATACTCTTTGTGTGAAGCTCACGATTATACTTCTCTTGTATTGTAATATTCCCTTGTGTGCTATCTCGTCCCTATATACTGACGTTGACTTATCCCTGACTTATCGTTGGCTTCATGTCGATCATACAAGTCAGATGTATGTTGTTCAATAAACAACAACAACAAAAATGAATAACATCTACATGATATTGTACAGATGTTTAGTTCGTTGCTAAGGTTGTAGTTTTTAAAGCAAGAAGTATAAAAATACAATAATCTAAACTAAAATATTTTACAAAAGAAAAAAAACTTTAACTTAGTAACTATTTATGTGAACTTTGATGCGATATAAAATCAATGACGTAACGGCTGGAATCTTTATTCAATCGCCACTGCTCTCTATTTTGAACCTATTTTGAACTGAAAAAACATTGTGAATCTAATTTAATCCAGAATTCTTTTTGTAATGAATTCTTTTGTAATTCTTTTGAATGTATTTTTGTTTTGAATAAATATTTCTTTGATTTCATGAGAGTTTATCTATTGAAGTTTTACAATCAGAAATCAATTAAATAGATATCATTTAAAACACACTGCCTTAATTTCAAATCTTCATTATATTTAACTATATTCAAATGAATAAACATAAAGAAAAATATTCGTTATTATCTGAAAAAAAGAGTAATTTAAAAACACTAATTTTAATGTTAAAAAAATCATAATTCGCAACTTCAGAAAAGTAAATAATCACTACTTTTTATGTGATTATTACATTTTTCCTTATTTATTTTAATTTTTTTTTCTTCGTCGGTCCGATTTTTTTAATAGGATATCCGATTTTATGAACAACTAGTCTAAGAGCTAGCAACGTCAAAAATCACGTCATTTTATCAAAGCTCATTTTTTAATATGTTTTTCCCTTTTATAGTAGAATACGTTTGCAAGCGGTCTGGCAGTTGGGAGACGTTGCGTTTACCTGTGGCAGAAGGGGTTATGCAGGTCAAAAAGCTTCAAAATCACGTCATTTTATCAAGGCTCATTTTTAAATATGTTTTTCCCTTTTATGGTAGAATACGTTTGCAAGCGGTCTGGCAGTCGGGAGACGTTGCGTTTACCTGTGGCAGAAGGGGTTGTGCAGGTCAAAAAGCTACAAAATCACGTCATTTTATCAAGGCTCATTTTTTAATATGTTTTTCCCTTTTATGATAGAATACGTTTGCAAGCAGTCTGGCAGTCGCGAGACGTTGCGTTTACCTGTGGCAGAAGGGGTTGTGCAGGTCAAAAAGCTTCAAAAATCCGATATTTTATAAAGGCTCATTTTCTTATATGTTTTTATTAAGCTTAAAAATTACAAGATATTACTCTTTGGACAGAAGACAACCTATAATTAATTTTCCACACAAATTCGGTTGCAAAGTTAATGCCAGACGTCTTTAAATATGGCAACGAAAGTGCCTGTTTTTAGAGTGGTTTATAATTAAAAAATTATAAGATCTCTTTACATCATTTTATCAAGCTTAAAAATTACAAGATATTACACTTTAGTGGGCAAACAACCTATAATTAATTTGCTAGACACAAATTCGGTTGCAAAGTTAATGCCAGACGTCTTTAAATATGGCAACCAAAGTGCCTGTTCCTAGAGTGGTTTATAATTTAAAAATTATAAGACCTCTTTACATAATTTTATCAAGCGTAAAAATTACAATATATTACATTTTGGTGCGCAGACAACCTATAATTAATTTGCTAGACACAAATTCGGTTGCAAAGTTAATGCCAGACGGCTTTAAATATGGCAACGAAAGTGCCTGTTCCTGAAGTAGTTTATAATCTAAAAATTATAAAACCTCTTTACGTCATTTTATCAAGCTTAAAAATTACAAGATATTGCTCTTTGGATAGAAGACAATCTATAATTAATTTGCCAGACACAAATTCGGTTGCAAAGTTAATGCCAGACAGCTTTAAATATGACAACGAAAGTGCCTGTTCCAACGGTGGTTTACAATTTAAATTTTACAAGACCTGCTTACGTCATTTTATCAAGCATAAAAATTATAATATATTACTCTTTGGATAGCAGACAACCTATAGTTAATTTGCCAGACACAAATTCGTTTGCAAAGTTAATGCCAGACGGCTTTAAATATGGCAACGAAAGTGCCTGTTCCAAGAGCAGTTCATAATTAAAAAATTATAAGGCCTCTTTACGTCATTTTATCAAGCTTAAAAATTACAAGATATTACTCTTTGGATAGCAGACAACCTATAATTAATTTGCCAGACACAAATTCGGTTGCAAAGTTAATGCCAGACGGCTTTAAATATGGCAACGAAAGTGCCTCTTCCAAGAGAGGTTTATAATTTAAATTTTATAACCCCTCTTTACGTCATTTTATCAAGCTTAAAAATTACAAGATATTACTCTATGGATAACAGACAACCTATAATTAATTTGCTAGACACAAATTCGGTTGCAAAGTTAATGCCAGACGGCTTTAAATATTGCAACGAAAGTGCCTGTTCCTGGAGTAGTGTATAATCTAAAAATTATAAGACCTCTTTACGTCATTTTATCAAGCTTAAAAATTACAAGAAATTACTCTTTGGATAGCAGACAACCTATAATTAATTTGCCAGACACAAATTCGGTTGCAAAGTTAATGCCAGACGTCTTTAAATATGGCAACGAAAGTGCCTGTTTTTAGAGTGGTTTATAATTTAAAAATTATAAGACCTCTTTACATCATTTTATCAAGCTTAAAAATTACAAGATATTACACTTTAATGGGCAAACAACCTATAATTAATTTGCTAGACACAAATTCGGTTGCAAAGTTAATGCCAGACGTCTTTAAATATGGCAACCAAAGTGCCTGTTCCTAGAGTGGTTTATAATTTAAAAATTATAAGACCTCTTTACATAATTTTATCAAGCTTAAAAATTACAATATATTACATTTTGGTGCGCAGGCAACCTATAATTAATTTGCTAGACACAAATTCGGTTGCAAAGTTAATGCCAGACAGCTTTAAATATGGCAACGAAAGTGCCTGTTCCTGAAGTAGTTTATAATCTAAAAATTATAAAACCTCTTTACGTCATTTTATCAAGCTTAAAAATTACAAGATATTGCTCTTTGGATAGAAGACAATCTATAATTAATTTGCCAGACACAAATTCGGTTGCAAAGTTAATGCCAGACAGCTTTAAATATGACAACGAAAGTGCCTGTTCCAACGGTGGTTTACAATTTAAATTTTACAAGACCTGCTTACGTCATTTTATCAAGCTTAAAAATTACAAGATATTACTCTTTGGATAGCAGACAACCTATAATTAATTTGCCAGACACAAATTCGGTTGCAAAGTTAATGCCAGGCGGCTTTAAATATGGCAACAATAGTGCCTCTTCCAAGAGAGGTTTATAATTTAAATTTTATAACCCCTCTTTACGTCATTTTATCAAGCTTAAAAATTACAAGATATTACTCTATGGATAACAGACAACCTATAATTAGTTTGCTAGACACAAATTCGGTTGCAAAGTTAATGCCAGACGGCTTTAAATATTGCAACGAAAGTGCCTGTTCCTGGAGTAGTGTATAATCTAAAAATTATAAGACCTCTTTACGTCATTTTATCAAGCTTAAAAATTACAAGAAATTACTCTTTGGATAGCAGACAACCTATAATTAATTTGCCAGACACAAATTCGGTTGCAAAGTTAATGCCAGACGGCTTTAAATATGGCAACAAAAGTGCATGTTCCAAGAGTGGTTTAAAATTTAAATTTTATAACCCCCCTTTACGTCATTTTATCAAACTTAAAAATTACAAGATATTACTCCATGGTTAACAGACAACCTATAATAATTTTACCAGACACTAATTCGGTTGCAAAGTTAATGCCAGACGACTTTAAATATGGCAACGAACGTGCCTGTTCCAAGAGCGGTTTATAATTTAAAAATTATAAGGCCTCTTTACGTCATTTTATCAAGCTTAAAAATTACAAGATATTACTCTTTGGATAGAAGACAACCTATAATTAATTTGCCAGACACAAACTCGGTTGTAAAGTTAATGCTAGACGGCTTTAAATATGGCAATGAAAGTGCGTATTCTAAGAGCGGTTTATAATTGAACAAATTATAAGACCTCTTTACGTCATTGAACCGAATTTGCAACCCTGGATTTTTCTGAGTCTTATTGATTAGATTCACTATTTTTCTGCACCTGATTTTTTGCACGACACTTTTTCAGAGCCTGATTGAGTAAATTTGTGATACTTTGTGCTTGATTGACGAAAGTTGCATTTCTTTTAAGTCCTACCGACAAGCCTTTGCATATGATGAACATTTGTGCAGCTGGAGAAAGGATAAAGTGTAAGAATTCATATAATTTGTCAACATCGACTCACAGCTTAAATATTGAACAAATAAATTCCAGTGTGGCCAAAACCGGGGCATCCACCCTAATATTTAATAAAAGAAACTTATATTTTGATAAACCAGAGCTTTTTATAAGTAAACTTTATATTGAAAAAAAAAATTGCCGAATTCGCCGAATGCAACCGAATTTGTGTCTGGCAAATTAATTATAGGTTGTCTGCTATCCAAAGAGTAATATCTTGTAATTTTCAAGCTTGATAAAATGACGTAAAGACGTCTTATAATTTTTAAATTATAAACCGCTCTTGGAACAGACACTTTCGTTGTCATATTTAAAGCCGTCTGGAATTAACTTTGCAACCGAATTTGTGTCTGGCAAATTAATTATAGGTTGTCTTCTATCCAAGGAGTAATATCTTGTAATTTTTAATCTTGATAAAATGACGGAAAGAGGTCTTATAATTTTTAGATTATAAACTACTCCAGGAACAGGCACTTTCGTTGCCATATTTAAAGCCCTCTGGCATTAACTTTGCAACCGAATTTTTATCTGGCAGATTAATTATAGGTTGTTTGCTATCCAAAGAGTAATATCTTGTAATTTTTAAGCTTGATAAAATGACGTAAAGAGGCCTTATCATTTTTAAATTATAAACCGCTTTTGGAACAGGACTTTCGTTGCCATATTTAAAGCCATCTGGCATTAACTTTGCAACCGAATTTGTATCTGGCAAATTAATTATAGCTCATTTGCTATCCAAAGAGTAATATCTTGTAATTTTTAAGCTTGATAAAATGACGTAAAGAGGTCTTATAAAATTTAAATTATAAACCACTTTTGGAACAGGTACTTTCGTTGCCATATTTAAAAACGTCTGGCATTAACTTTGCAACCAAATTTGTATCTGGAAAATTAATTGTAGGTTGTCTGCTGTCCAAAGAGTAATATCTTGTAATTTTTAAGCTTGATAAAAACATATAAGAAAATGAGCCTTTATAAAATGGCGGATTTTTGAAGTTTTTTGACCTGCACAACCCCTTCTGCCACAGGTAAACGCAACGTCACCCGACTGCCAGACCGCTTGCAAACGTATTCTACCATAAAAGGGAAAAACATATTTAAAAATGGGCCTTGATAAAATGACGTGATTTTGAAGCTTTTTGACCTGCACAACCCCTTCTGCCACAGGTAAACGCAACGTCTCCCGACTGCCAGACTGCTTGCAAACGTATTCTACTATAAAAGGGAAAAACATATTAAAAATGGGCCTTGATAAAATGACGTGATTTTGAAGCTTTTTGACCTGCACAACCCCTTCTGCCACAGGTAAACGCAACGTCTCCCGACTGCCAGACCGCTAGCAAACGTATTCTATCATAAAATGGAAAAACATATTAAAAATTGATCCTTGATAAAATCAGGTGAAGTAAACTTTTAAAAAAATAAACGTCTTAGGCATCCGAATTTATTAAAAAGAAAAAGAAAATCACAGAGAAAAAATGTACATTATTTATTTAAAAGAAATCTGATATATCTTTCTCTTAAAACTCTAAAAGTAAACTTTTTATTAATAACCTTACATTTTTAAAGCTTTTTTCTTACTTAGGAAAAAGAATCTAATTTTCTATAAAAGTAATTAGGCTTTTTTCTTTCAACAAATTATCAAACATGATTAAAACATTTTTAATGGGGAAGGACATACGAAAGTCGGGCTTTGAATGAAATTACTTTTACTTTTTTTTTTCCTTTTTTAGATAAAGTTTAATCAACGTGTAAAGGTACTTTATAGAATTCCTGAAAGTTCTTATAGAATTACTGAAAATACACTATATTTCCATTGATTATTGGACACTTGCGATTTTAGACATTTTACTAAATATCTAGAAAGATATATGAGGAATCATCTCGAAACTCTTATTGTATAAATATAATAGAATACGTCATACATCTCCGTGAAGGTTTTTTACCGAAACTCCATAGGGGACCATCAACAAATTAAAAACAATGAATATCTTTTGAATAGCCCTGTCAAAACTAATGTAGCAAAAGCGCTCAAACTCTAGATTATGCTTGAATGCCTTATTGCAATACACTGTGTTCATTTGTATGCAAATAGCATGCATACTCGCAGAGTAATTAAGGTTTTTATAAAAATGGCCCCAAATTTTTCCAAGTTTTTCCATTATAATTTTCAGAGTTCTTAATATAAAATAATATTTTTTTCAGAAAATATGACATACAACATTGCACACAGTACCTGCAATCAGAATTAAAAAATAATAAAAATTGTGTGAAAAATGAGTAGGTTTACTAAATAATTTTTTACTGCGCATGCGTCAAAGATATCAAAATTTCATTTGCATATTATGTTAGCTAAATGTATAGAGCAACTTTTATAAAAGTCTCAAAATTATAGCTTGAAAATTCTGAAAGTAATCGTTCTATAGAAAAAGGACAAAATCCGTTGTCTCCAAAATGAAGCAAAAAAATAAGGGATTTTATCCAAAAGTAGTCGTAACATCCCGTATTGTGTATTCTATATTGACACTTATCAATGAATATATGGATACAACCCCTCTTGTTTTTGCTTCATTTTGAGAATAACGGATTTTCAACTTATTCAATTGACGATTATTTTCAGAATTTTCAAGTTATGATTTTGTGACTTTCACAAAAGTTGCTCTATACATTTAGCTAACATAATATGCAAATGAAATTTTGATATCGTTGACGCATGCGCAGTAAAAAATTATTTAGTAAGCCAACTCATTTTGTACACAATTTTCATTATTTTTTAATTCTGATTACAGGGTACTGTGTGCAATGTTGTTTGTCATATTTTCTGAAAAAAATATTATTTTATATTAAGAACTCTGAAAATTATAAGGAAAAAACTTGGAAAAATTTGGGACCATTTTTATAAAAACCTTAATTACTCTGCGAGTATGCATGCTATTTGCATAAAAATGAACACAGTGTATTACAATAAGGCATTCGATCATAATCTAGAGTTTGAGCCCTTTTGCTACATTAGTTTTGACAGGGTTATTCAAAAGATATTCATTCTTTTTTAATTTGTTGACGGTCCCCTAAGGAGTTTCGGTAAAAAATCTTCACGGAGATGTATGGCGTATACTATTATATTTATACACTAAGAGTTTCGAGATAATTCCTCATGTATTTTTCTAGATATTTAGTAAAATGTCTAAAATAGCAAGTGTCCAATAATCAGTGGCAATATAGTGTAGATGTGCAATGTGTAAAATTAGTTTTTTTTTCTTTTTTTAAAATCAGCTATAATAATTTTAGCTTAATCATTAATATAAATCCTTTAAATTTCATAAGCATGTTTTTAAGTAAAAAAGTAAAGCTACGAGAGTGTCTAAACAAAAAATTATTTTGTACGACAACTTAGAAAGTAACAATTCAAAAAAATATGTCTCTAAAGTTTATGGTATGCCAGATTGAACTTTGTAGAGCAGATTATATAGGAAGAAGTCATTCTACGAGAGTTGTTTCAGTGAATTATAATGCCTTTGAGGAAAATTTGCAATGCAAATAATTTAAAAAGAAATAATTCAAGAGAAATGTCTTTAAATTAAATATCGTTAAAGTAATCAATTCTTACATCACATTCATAGCTACATATTATTTGTAAATATTTAAGTTTTAAAATTTTAAATTGTTAAAATAATAAATAGTTTCAATTAACAGTTAAAACTCTTCAATGAAATATAGGGTGGTCATAAAAATTTTACTTTGAAGCCTTTTTAAAATTAAAGCTATTCCAGTGTAGCCCTTAAACAAATTTTAAAATATTAATAAATATTTTTTTCTAAAAGTCACTACAAAAGAAAAATTAAGATTTGCTGCTGATATTGAAAAATATGGTACAATATATTATATTTAATATTATAATATATAATACATAAACTGGTGGTTATAATTTACAAATAATGATTATAGCAATACAAATAAATATGTAATAACCCTTTTTTTAACCATCTTAAGGGGTATATTTTTAAATAATATTTTTTGCATTGGATAGCTGAGCTCCACCTCAATTAAAAATTAAATCCAAATTATTCCGTAGGAATAACCATTTTAGTTTATCATAAATAATATTATTGTTTTTTTTCGTGGAGTATAAAAATAACAATGCTTTTCTTATGATACATCTTTTGTAACTTTTGTAACTTTTAGTCCACTAGAAATTATTTATTAACGTTTCAAAGTGAAGCTTTAATTACAGTCATGGGACATTCCATGGTAACTTACATTACATTTAGAGCATATTTCTGCAGCAATTTTAGTAATATAACACTTAAAAAATATTCACATGTAAAATCTACATGAAACCTATCTAAGGGTCATTTTGGAAGAAAATCACCTAAAAAAAAAATAATAATAATAATTTTACTTTATATGATAACTTACATTCCTTTTTCAGTAATGACGTTTACCATAGCAGATAAAACTACCAAAATTTAAGAAATAACATTAAAATTAAGTAATTTTCATCTAAATTGGGCTTTGAATAAATTTAATTAAGAAGCCACGTCAAATTTACAATTTGAATAATGTTTTTGAGTGTGTTATATTACTAAAAGTACTGAAAGTTGGTTTAAATGTAACGTAAGTCACCATGGAATGACCAGACCAGATTATGTGATCGTTAACACGTTCGCTGCTGCTTACGTAAAGATGTGATGATGGTTAATGCCGCACTGTAGAAGTGGATTTTTCCCAGAAGCCGATTTACTTTTTATAACAGAGAATCAGTGAAAGATTTTCCTGCGCTAGCGCGTGACAATCTATTGGAGATCACCCCACATCACGCGCTGGCGCGTGAGTGGCCCCTCAACGTTTGCGCCTTATCCCGCGCTAACGCGTGATTGGCAGTGAATGTGTTAAGGTTATTTGGGTGAAATAGTCCTTCCGTGTTCGTGTCCTGGATGTCTCAGTTGGTAGAAAATTGGTGGCTTTAGCCAATACGTCCCAGGTTCGCCTTTATTACTCATATGGAAAATTTGCATCTGTTTTTTAGGTAATTATGCGTATATTTTACGATTTACATTAATAACAAGATATAAATTCCATCAAGACACTAGTATTAATGCACTGATTTCACTCACAGAAACTGCATGTTTAAACTATTGCATATTCTCTTACCTTATTAAAAACTCTATAAATATGTGGTTATAGAACCACTGCTGTCACCTCGAACACAAACAGTATGATGCGAAAATGATGAATTGCACAATGGTGAGAATGTTCAATGAATAGACGAATCTTGATGATCTAGATCTTGATGAAGCCGCATCGTTTTGTACAGCAGCATGCTTTTCACCTGAAATTAAGGAATATTTGTAGAAAATATTGAATGATTGTGTACAAAATGTAAACCATAATTTCGTAAAACATTCGTGTGAGATTAAAAAAGGAGATTTTGTTTTATGTATACCAGGAATAGTATACTTGATACAGGGGCAATTTCTGTACCAATGAACAGCACATATCTGAGGCTTCCGGTAATAACCAGGTAAGGCACATTTTTCAAAAAAAATCAGATAATTTGGGAAAATGTAAGTTTAAAAGAGTACTTTCATCTGCCATAGCACTGAAAAATGAAAATCGAATACTTCCTGTCATAGGGCGACTATAAATTTTCATTGAACAATTGAAACTTTTTTTAATATTTCTCAATTAATAAAAATCACTTTTATATAACTATTTTGGCAAAAATGAGGTTCTTATATCCTAATTGAATGTAGTGAAAATTATTAAGTTTTAATCTGTTATATAAAAGTAATGATAAAAAGACATTTTTGAAAACTTTAAACGTTAATTACTCAAAATATTAAAAATGTGCCTTACTTGGTTATTACCGGAAGCCTCAGATATATAGCTTGTATTAGATGAAATAAAATGCAGCTGTTGAGATTTTGAATGAACAAAAAATTGTATTAAATATATATCCAAAGATCAAAAAAATTTTTTTGAGAAAATGAACAGTACAGTTTGATTATTTTGTTGACCTGAAAATTATCGCCAAACTAAAAGATTAAAATAAAAATTAGGTCAATTTGTACAATTTGGCAAGTAGTTTGTCGATTTATATAATTTGGCGAAATCGGCCGACAATCTAAAAAATCAAGTAGTAACTTTTCTCCGGGAGGGATTTATTTGGGCCGGGGAGGGGGTCATTATAGAGCTCTGGTGGGAAATCGCAGTTTTTGACCATTAAAAACACAAAGTGTCAAATTTCTGGGGGACATCTTACTGTTCCGGGGGAAATGACCCCCTGAATTCAACACTGATCACATAAATTTACGTCAGTTTTCGAAAAAAAAAATCATTTCTCAACAATGTAAAATCTCCTGATTCATTTTCAAACATAAAAGCATGATATTTGCAAGCATAATCGTGAAGTAATTTGTCATCAAGGATTTTTTTTAATTTATTTATTTCAAATTAAAAGAATTCCATTTTGCGCTAAAAGTGATTGTTCACTCAAAAAGGTGGTTTTTCATCCTTTCTTGAACTTTTGGTCATGAATTAGTAAAACTCGATTATTGTTGCTTTGGCAATTCGAATGCAGTCATCAGTAATCGGGTAGTTATTCATTTTAAGTTGAAACAGATGGGACGGTGTGCTATAACGATGGCATTATCTTACTGGTGCGCCTTCTGACCCCAACTTTGTTTTCTGTATCATGTAATGCATTACTATGAATACGAAAATAATCGACCCTAAAATAGGTTGTAAAATTGGGACTTTGCTGGAAGAATTTTGATTCAACAGATCTAGAAATTTTCAAAACAAAAAATTATTCTGTACTAATCTTTTAGTAATATGTCATCGAAGATTTTTTTTAAATTTCAAATTAAAAGAATTAAATTTCGAACTAGAAGTTATTGTTCACTCAAGACCGCGGTTTTTCTTCTTTTCTTGAACTTTTGGTCATGAATTAGTAAAACTCGGTTACTCTTGTTTCTGTAATTCGAATGCAGTCATCAATAGTCGGGTAACTATTCATTTTAAGTTGAAACGGATGGAATGATGTGGTATAACGATGACAATATATTACTGATGCACCATCTGACCCCCAACTTTGTTTTTCTGTATCATTTAATCTGCAATAATGAATACGAAAAAAATCGACGCTAAAATAGGTTTCAAGTTTGTGACATTTCGTACGAAATTTAATTCAACCGATTTAGAAATTTTCAAAACATAAAATTCTTCTGTACTAATATTTTTTACTAGAAAATCTCTCCTTAAATATGACGCAATTTAGATTGTTTAATCTACTTAATTATTCAACAAAATATTACTGATGTTTGTCGAGGGTTGTCACCGGTGACTATTTTTTTTTATTCTATTCACACTTCTTTTTAAAACAGTAAATATTAGTGTCCATTTGCAAATATTACCAAACTGATGTATGTAAAATATTTTTGTTAACATCCAAAACCTAACACATCTTTTTCTTTTAATTTTGCAAACGTCCAATCCACCGAGCTAAGAAAAAAGTGTATGCAAAAAAAGATTATACCAAATTAAAAGCCGCATTTTGTCTTCCGGAAATAGCCTTGATAAAAATGTTTTTATAAACCAATAAATTTTTTTCTGGAAGAAGATGTTTCGTGATTTTCAGGATTTCGGCAATTGTTAATAATCTGTATCACGGGTTCTGATAAAGTTACAAAAAAACTTTAAAATGCCAGACAATATCTACATTCAATCCCATTTGAAAATCTACAATCATTTTTAAAAAATACGAGTATTAACGCTTTTATAAAAATTTGTTTCCAAAACTCACTTTTGCTAAATTAAATTAATCCATACATTATTTAAATTAATCCATACATAAATAATACACATTTTTTTTTAATTTTGTATCTGCTTCGTAAATGAAACTTTAAAAAAATTGCTTTTAAACGTAATACGAGTGTTTTTTCATAATTTACTAACAAACGAAAGACTTTTCCAAATTTAGAAGTATTTATTTTAAAGGTGCCTTATCTGCCTATATTAAAATGATGGTTTTAGGTATTTTTTCAAAAACGTTTTTATTATTTTATTTAGTGGAACAATCTTTAGCGATTCCAAATCAGTTTTAGTTTTATTTCTGCGATTACTAGAAGATGAGTTATGAGCAATTTCATAAACAGGAAGTAGTGTTTTAACTTCCGGCAATGGGAGATGGAAGGTCAGTCAAAATATGAAGAAATATAAAGAATATTTTTATGCATGAGCTTCGGTTGTTTTCTACACAAAAACACTAATAAACCAAATTGACGCTCCTAGCTTTTCTGGTCTTATCAACCCTCCGTCTACCAGGTGAGAATTCTGTAACTATGTGACGTACATAATACTTACATAAAAAGCCACACATATTGCAAAAGTCAGATATTTGAAGAGTCATACTTTTACAAAAGTTCCTTATTTGATATAAGGATAAACACCTTATTTGAAAAAAGTTCCTTAGTTCCTTAATAGAATATGGGAAATAGTTCCTTATTTGGAAAAAGGTTACACATTTAAAAAGGTTTACAAAATTTCCAGTCTTTATTTTATTTCAATTTTTTTCGCGAAAATTATGTTGAATGTATCTGTCCGTTCCAATGAATCCGTCAGGTAGTCGGAGTGTTAATAATACATTTTCAGTATAATGTATTCTCAAAACAATATTTTCATTCCTTTAAAAATAATTCACTCATAAGAGGATTAAAATTTAAAAATCTAAAATAATTTCACTAAATTTATCTCACCTCTTAATACGTTGACAAAAACACTAGCAGCTTCAGCATTAGATGGGCAACATGAGTAATTTCCTGAATCGGAAGGCTGTGCATTTCGAATCCTTAACCTGCTGATCGCAGTATCATTTCCAGCTTTCTGTACAATAATGTCTCCTCTAGTGGTGTCGAAGTTAATCATTCTATTACCGTGATACCAAAACACATACGTTGGAGGCTCTGGACAATCTGTTATGACACATGTGATGTTAATTTCACTTCCTACGCTGACGTATAAGTTGTCTCCGCCCCAAATTTTGGTTTTAGGAACTGCAAAATATAAAAAAGAGTGTACTTTTATTGCATATCGAAACCAGATTATGCACTTAAAAAGATGTAAATTCAAGTATTTTACTGTAAATCGATGGATAATAATTTTATGAAAATGCCATTATTTTGAACAGAATATGATAAATAGCCATATCTTTTAAAATTTATATATCTTTGGGCAAAACCCGTTTATAAAGTGGTAAATTCCATTTTTCATGGGACTTTGCCTGTAATCTCTGCGGTAATGTAGCTTTTTTTTTGCTTTTTCTTTTTTTTTTCTTTTTCTTTTTTTTTCTTTTTCTTTTTTTTTTCTTTTTCTTTTTTTTTTCTTTTTTGCAAATTTTTACAACACATAAATTAAAGATAAAATATGGAAACACGATGAAAGTGAAGCTTTATTTTAAGAAATACTTTTAGTATCATAAAAGAAGCTCGCCTTTAATTCTTTTAATCAAGTGTAGAAAACATAATTTGCTATTAATGTAAATTGCTGCAATAATTTTACGAAAATCTCATTTTTTTCGAACCGAACATGATTAGCTGCAAATTTATATCTTCTGGCAAAGCCTGTTTACTAGGTGGCAAATCCCGTTTTCCATGGGACTTTGTCTGCAATCTTTGTTAGTTTTATTGCTGGGAACTTTTAGAGTGTAGGATGCTGAAAGATAATTTGAAAAAGATAGGACAGTGTAACAGTGCACAATAGGGATGGGATAATGATCGTAACATCAGTAGAGAGAATTAAAAAAGGAATTTTCTAATATAAGACATCCGTGCAAATGGGCATCTGCAACTGGTCTCTTCTTTCTTATGTTCAACTTTAATATCTTAAACAGACGGTTGATTCATTTTATTTATTTATTTATTTTACACAAATTAAAGATAAAACATGTAAACACAACAAAAAAAGAAGCTTTATTTTAAGAAATATTCTTACTATCGTAAACGTAGCTCGTCTTTAATTCTTTTAATCAAGTGAATAAGATAAAATTTGAATTAAAAAACAATTAAAACGATGGCAATTCTATAGAATACACATTACAATACAAGTTCCTTTTTTCTTACTCTTTTCATTTCGATCAAGAAATAAATGAAAAAAATCGGCGTTTCTATGATAAAAAATAAATTTGAAATTCACATAAAAAGACTTAAGAAAAATGTGCTAGTCTATATTTAGGTAAGTGAAAATATGTAAAGAAGCATCGAAGCCTATTCTGGTATCATACGCACAAGTAAATTTCAGATGCATGTTTTTATTATTTATTTATTTATTTATTTATTTACAATCTTTGTCGCCATGTCACTGTAGATTTCCCTTTAACTATTGCACCCTGTGTCGCTATATGCTATAATAAATTAAAATTGTTCTAAAATAAATAAAAATTGACATTTTGAAATATAATTAAGATCATTTTTAATCCAGTTTCTAAGAAAAACTATCTATGCCAAAGCCGAAACATGAGTAATGCGTGACATGCCATCGCACCTGACGCTGTCATATATAAGGTAGCCAGGGATAGCCAAGGTAAATTACTGCATTATATACACGAAAAAAAAAATACTCCATAAAATTAGAGGAAGCAAAGCTGCCATCAGTATTATGGAATAGCGTTACAAAAATGTTTTACAGTGTATTAAAACGGTGATGTGTTATTTTAATTTTTAGTTAAAAATGAGTAATTTTAGATAAAAATATTAAAAATTCAGATGTAAATACTCTATATTATACTGGTAAATTAAGAAAACAAAATGGTGCTTTTATTATGAAGGATCATATAGAGTCATTTTTTCTATTTTTACTTGAAGACAAACTTTTGGTTGTTAGAAAAAAAATCATAATTTTCCTTATAGCTAAGACTTTTTCTATTATTTTGATTTATTTGATCATCTTATCCATCTGTAATTTTTTTAAATACTCGGGCTGTTTTCATATGAATTAAACATGCATCAATTACCTCTGTGAAGTTTAATCATGCCTGATATAGGTAATAGAAAATTAGTATAACAACAACAATTATATGTTACTCATAAATATGTAAATTACATAAAGCTCATTTTTTATTGTATTTATTATTTAAATGTATAATACTTTCATATTCAACCCTCTTTTTTATTTAAAGAAACAATAATAATGCTCATAAAAAAATCGTTAATAAAATTACAGCATTTCAATAGGGGGAAAAAAACACAATATAAGAGAATATATTAAAACATAGCGTTAAACTTTACAACGGTATATTAAAATATGTAATAAAATATCATTTGCTTTTAAAGCAATAAAATATTCTCAGTTTTATTAAATGCAGCACGTCTAAAAGATCTGAAAATATGTTTCTAGCTATTTACTGAACCTAAACACTTTATAATCGCCTCGGTGGAAACTATTATGCGAACAAATCCTTTACTGTCTTGAACCACCTCTTTGTGCTTAAATGTTTCACTAATTTATTTCGACAGAGACAACGCAATGCAATTCTTTCAGACTTTACTTTGGAAGATTTATTTTAATAGTGAAACGGAACTGAATTAAATAATTCGAGTTAAAGCATTATTGTTAGAGAATAAATATCAGGATTTCAGACCTAGAAATATATTTGTTGTAATAATAAAACAAACAAAAATTTCGTTTGTCTCAGTGTTTTCAGAATATGTATTAATGATAAGAAAAATATTATGCACAACATTTTAAATAAAAGCATAATATTGGAAAAGCTATTTCAAAAGAATTTTAAAAATTACGAAATTTCCGCGAAGGAACGTGAAAACACATTTTCATTTCTACAATATGAGTATTCAAACAAGAAATTTCTTTATAAGATAGGTTTTTAAATTTAAAAAAGGGAAAAAATATTTAAAGGGCTGTCACGCCTTAAAACTTAATAATAATACAGGTATGGTAAAATATAAGTTGCGTTTTAAATAAGGAAATATTAAAAGCTTTATTAATAACACATTTCTAAAAGTTCTCAGAATATATTTCTAGACATTTATAGAATCTAAGAACTTTATAATCGCTTCGGCGGATACTATTATGCGAACAAATTTTTTACTGGCTTGAATCCTATTGTTTCTGGAGAATAAATATCAGGATTTCGAACCTAGAATTATACATGTTATTATAAAAACAATAAATTTTGCTTTCTTGAATGTTGTCACAGTATATATTAATGATAAGAAAATATTATCTATAACAATTCAAATAAAAGTATAATACTGGAAAAGCTAATTCAAAGGAATTATACAAATTGAGAAATTCACTAGAATAACCGTGAGAAGACATTTTGACCCCAACCATACGAATATATTTCGTTTAAAACGAGAAATTTCTTCATAAGTTAGGTTTATAAAAGATAGGTTTAAAAAATACAAAGAAATAAATTAAAGCGCTCCTTAAAATTTAACAATACATATGTAAAAAAATATCATTTGCTTTTTAAGTAATGAAATATTACCGTTTTATTTTGCAACATTGCTAAAAGTTCTAAAAATATATTTCTAGATATTTACTGAAACTAAACACTTTATCACCTCGTCGGAAACTATTATGCGAACAAATTCTTTTACCGGCCTTAGCCGCCTCTTTCTACTTAAATGTTTCACTAATTTATCCCGACAGAGACAACATAATGCAACTCTTTCAGACTTTACTCAGGACGATTTATTTTAATAGTGAAATGGAATTACATTAAATAATTTGAGTTAAAGTATTGTCTCTAAACAATAAATATCAGGATTCCGGACCAAGAATTATATCTGTGGTAATTATAGTAACAATAGATTTTGTTTGTTTGAATGTTGTAATAGTATATATTAATGATAAGAAAACATTATCTACAACAATTCAAATAAGAGTGTAATGCTGGAAAAACAAATTCAAAAGAATTTTAAAAATTGAGAAATTCACTAGAATAATTGTGAGAAGACATTTTGACCCTAACCATATGAATACATTTCATTTCAAAATAGAAATATCTTTTTAAGATAGGTTTTTAAAGTACAAAGAAATAAATTAAAGCACTAATACTCTTTAAAATTTATCAATACATATATAGTAAAATATTATTTGCCTTTTAAGTAACGAAATATTAACCATTTTTTTAAATGCAACATTTCTAACAGTTCTGAAGATATATTTCTAGCAATTTACGGAAACTAAACACTTTTCATTTAGCTCAGCGGAAACTATTATGCGAGCAAATCCTTTACTGGCTTGAACTGCCTATTTCTGCTTAAATATTTCAATAATTTATCCCGACAGGGAAAACACAATGCAAACCTTTCTGATTTAACTAAGGGCGATTTATTTTAATAGTGAAATGAAATTAGATTAAATAATTCGAGTTAAAGTATTCTTGCCAGAGAATAAATATCAGGATTTCAGATCTAGAATGATATATTTTGTAATTATGGGAAGAATAAAATTAGTTTGTCTGAATGTCGTCACAGTATATATTAATGATAAGAAAATATTATCTACAACAATTCAAATAAAAGTATAATGCTGGAAAAGTTAATTCAAAAGAATTTTAAAAATTGAGAAATTCACTCGAAAATCCGGTTTTTCCAAAAACCATTTTCACCCCAAACATATGAATATATTTCGTTTCAAACCAGAAATTTCTTAATAAGATAGGCTTAAAAAATACAAAGAAATGAATTAAAACGCTCCTTAAAATTTAACAATACATATGTATTAAAATATAATTTGATTTTTAAGTAATGAAATATTATCCGTTTTATTAAATGTAGCATTTCTAAAAGTTCTGAGAATATATTTCGAGGCATTTATAAAAACTAGAAACTTTATAGTCACCTCAGCGAAAACTATTATGCGAACAAATCCTTCACTGGCTTGAACCATCTCTTTGTGCTTAAATGTTTCACTAATTTATCCCGACAGAGACAACATTATGCAACACTTTCAAACTTTACTCAAGGCGATTTATTTTAATAGTGAAAAGGGGTAACACTAAATAATTTGAGTTAAAGCAATGTTGCTAAAGAATAAATATCAAGATTTCAGACATAGAATGATATCTTTTGTAATTATAGGAACAGTAAATTTTGCTTGTCTGAATGTTGGCACAGTATATATTAATGATAAGAAAATATTATCTACAGCAATTAAAATAAAGGTATAATGCTGGAAAAGAATTTTAAAAATTGAGAAATTCACTAGAAAAACAGTGAGAAGACATTTTGACTACAACCTTATAAATATATTTCATTTCAAACTAGAAATTTCTTTATAAAGTAGGTTTAAAAAATACAAAGAAATAAATTAAAGTCCTCCTTAAAATTTAACATTACATATATAGTAAAATATCATTTGCTTTTTAAGTAATGAAATATTATTCGTTTTATCAAATTCAACATTTCTAAAAGTTCTGAGGGTATGTTTCTAGTTATTTACTGAAACTAAACACTCTACAATCACATCACCGGAAAATATTATGTGAACAAATCTTTTACTGGTTTGATCCACCTCTTTCTGCTTAAATGTTTCACTAATTTATCCCGACATAGACAACGCAATGCAACTCTTTCTGACTTTACTCAGGACGCTTTATTTTAATAGTGAAACATTGAATAATTCGAGTTAAAGTATTGTTGCTAAAGAATATATATCAGTTATTCGGACCTAGAATTATATCGCTTGTAATTATAGGAACAATAAATTTTGTTTGTTTGAATGCTGTCACTGTATGTATTAATGATAAGAAAGTATTATCCACGACATTTTAAATAAAGGAATAACGCTGGAAAAACTGATTCAAAAAATAATTTTTTTTAAATGCGAAATTCAAGAGAAACATCGTTAGAAAACATTTTAACCCTTATCATACGAATATATTTCATTTCAAAAAAGATTTTTTTTTATATAAATAAGATAGGTTTAAAAAATACAAACTAAAAAAATAAAAAATAAATAAAGGATTATTACGCGTTGAAATTTAACAACAAAGATATAGTAAAATGCATTTGCTTTTCAAGTAATGAAACATTATCAGTTTATCAAAAGCAATACTTCTAAAAGTTCTGAGAATGTATTTCTAGGTATTTACCGAAACTAAGCACTTTATAACTGCCTTGGCGGAAACTTTTATGCGAACAAATCCTTTACTGGCTTGAACCACCTCTTTCTGCATAACTTTTTCACTAATTTATCCCGACAGAGACAACACAATGCAACTCTTACAGAATTTATTGAGGGCGGTTTATTTTAATTGTGAAACGGAATTACATTAAATAATTTGAATTAAAGAATTGTTACTTGTGAATAAATATCAGGATTTTGGAATTAAAATGATATCTGTTGCAATTATAGGAATAATAACTGTCCTGGTTTGGATGTTGTCACAGTATCTATTAATGATAAGAAAACATTAGAAGGATAAAGCTGAAAAAGTAATATTCAAAAGAATTTTAAAAATTACAAAGTTCACTAGTAGTATCATTTGAAGTCATTTTTACCCCTGCTATATGAATATATTTCGTTTTAAATAGGAAATTTCTTTAAAAAAATAGATTTAAAAATACAAAAAAAAAAAAAAAAAAAAGAATAAACAGTTGTTACGCCTTGAAATATAGCAACACAGATATAGTAAAATATTATTTACTTTTAAGTGATGAAATACTATTGCTTTTAATAAATGCAACACTTCTAAAATTTCTCAGAATATATTTCTAGCTATTTACCGAAATCAAACACTTTATAACCGCCTTGGAGGAAACTCTTATGCGAACAAACCCTTTATTGACTAGAACTGCCTCTTTCTGCTTAAATGTATCACTAATTTATCCCGACAGAGACAACACAATTCAACTCTTTCAGACTTTACTCAATGCGATTTATTTTAATAGTGAAACGGAATGGCATTAAATAATTTGAGTTAAAGTATTGTTGCTAAAGAGCAAATATCAGGATTTTGGACTTAGAATTATATCTGTTGTAATCATAGGAACAATAAATTTTGCTTGTTTGGATGTTGTCACAGTATATGTTTATGATAAGGAAATATTATCCACGACTGTTTAAATAAAAGGATAATTTGGGAAAAGCTAATTCAAAAGATTTTTAAAAATTACTAAATTTGCTAGAAGGACCGGCACAAGACACTTTGATCCCTACCGTATGAATGTATTTTGTTTCAAACCAGAAATTTCTTTATAAGAAAGGCTTAAAAAATACAATGAAATAAGTTAAAAGGCCGTTACGCCTTGAAATTTGAACAACACAAATATAGTAAAATGCATTTCCTTTTTAAATAATGAAATATTAACAAGTTTATCAAATGCAACACTTCTAGTAGTTCTGAGAATATATTTCTAGGCATTTAACGAAACTAAGAACTTTATAATCGCCTCGGTGGAAACTAGTATGCGAACAAATCCTTTACTGGCTTACACCACCTTTTTCTGCTTAAATGTTTCAATGATTTATCCCGTCAGGGACAACACAATGCAACCCTTTCAGACTTTACTGAGGGCGATTTATTTTAATAGCGAAACGGAATTACATTAAATAACTCGAGTTAAAGTAGTGTTGTTAGAAAATAAATTTCAGGATTTCGGACCTAGAATTATATCTGTTGTAATTATAGCAACAATAAATTTTCAATGCCTGTATGTTGTCAGCGTATATGTTAATAATAAGAAAATGTTAAAAGTTAATGCTAATTCAAAAGCTGTTTAAAAATTACGAAATTCACTAGAAGGATCGTTAGAGGTCATTTTAACCTTTAACATGTCAATATATTTCTTTTCAAATAAGAAACTTTTTTAAACTTTTGATTTAAAATATGCAAAAATAAATAAATGAATAAATAAATAAAAATAAATAAAGGTCCATTACGCCTTAAAATGTAACAACACAGATGCAGTAAAATACCATTTACTTTTTAATTAATGAAATATCATCAATTTTATTACAACAACGCTTCTAAAAGCTCTGATAATATATTTTTAGGCATTTACCGAAACTAATCACCTAGGCGGAAACTATATGCGAATAATTCCTTTACTGGCTTGAACCACCTCTTTCTGCTTATGTTTCACTAATTTATCCCGACAGAGACAATACAATGCAACTCTTTCAGACTTTACTCAGAATGATTTATTTTAATGGTGAAATGATATTACATTAAATAATTCGTGTTGTTGCTAGAAAATAAATATCTGGATTACGGACCTAGAATTATATCTGTTGTAATTATAGCAACAATAAATTTTGAATTTCTGGATGTTGTCACAGTATATATTAATGATAAGAAAATTTTAACCTTAACATTTTAAATAAAAGAATAAGACTGGGAAAGCTAATTCAAAATAAATTTATAAATTGCGAAATCTACTAGAAAGACCTTTAGAAATCATTTTCACCCCTACGATATGAATATATTTCATTTAATCCAGAATTTTTTTTATAAAATAGGTAATAAAGTGGAATAAATTAGAGAGCTGTTAAACCTTAAAATTTAACAACACACATAGTAAAATATCATTTACTTTTTAAATAATGAAATATTAGTAGTTTTATTAACGCAACATTCCTAAAATGTTGAGAATATGTTTCTAGGTATTTTCCAAAGTTAAACAGCATCTTATATAAAAAAGAATATATAATAAATATATTATGTATATAAAATGTATTTTATGCAACAGTCTGATATTATGTACGAAAGGTAAAAACTTTGAAAATAGTAAAAATAAAGTTTTAAAAACCAAAAAAACTACAAGTCATTTTAACGACTCTGTGTAAATATCCAGATTCATACATTAATATCGATAGACACAAAATCATAATTTATACATTTATCCTCTATAAACATATTTGTGTTTCTCTGTACTGCAGAATGACCCACATGACGGCTGGAGAGTAGTTGAAATTTGTCAGTTTTCCGATCTTTAAAATTTTCTTTTTAATCTTTTGCAAGTTATTACCTCTTGTGTATAACATACGTCTTTAATCTTTTCCGGCATGGTGTGTTAAATTCTATTCCACAAAATTTCAATTCCCAAATGCTGCAAAGGCCTCATTACCCTAAAATGAATTTTTGCCTTATAAATTGTACGCGAAGAAAAGGTTTAACGTATTTTCGAATAAAATTGTTCGCAAGTCCAGATTTCATTCAATTTTTCCAACGTTTTAGCAAGAGAAATACTTTGAGTCGGAAGTCTTTGAAAACCTCTTTATTACATGTGAGTTGTTAGATACAAAACTGATGAAATAAAGTCAAATAGATGAAGTCAAATATATGTTGTTAATATTTTTATAAAACTTGAGTAAGATTTCCGCCCTTTGTATTATTAACGAAAACTAAATCATTAATTCTCCTGCTGTAGCAAACTCGAGCGAACACTTTATAAAAACATATAATAAGACACAAAGTGTTAATAATCGACCTTTATATTTAATGTTCAAAATTTTGATTTTTTTTTTATCACCTGTTTAATACATTTTTTTTTCTTTTTCAGGATTTGATCTTTCTAAAGGAATAACTGAACTATAAAGTTTTTAAAATGTAGACATTGGCTAATTCAATTAAATCCTTTAAAAGGCGGTGGATGTTATGCATGCCACTTAATTGTAGGTCTCAATACCAAGAGAATTTTGGAACAAAATTTTACTTTTATTGTACACGTGAAAACGCTTTTACATATTTCAATTTTTTTAATCCTGGTACACTCAATAATTTATTTATTTTCCCCACAGAAATATTTTGCGACTGGAAGAATTAAACAAAAAAAAAAAAAAAAAAAAAAAAAAACATAATAAGAATACCATTTTTAATCAAACAGATTCATTTTTGGATAATATTTAGCAAAAGAAGAAAAAAGTTTACAGTTATGGAAAGTCTTAATTGCATCTACTGTACGGCTAAATTAGGTTTTGTAAGGCTTTATTTCTCTTTCTAAAAGCCATTATTTCTTTTAAAAATATATTTGTAGGCATTTTTCCACAGTTAAACTCTATATAATCTACCCCGCCATAACTATCTTTGGAACAAATCCTTTGCTAGTTAGATTCATGTGTTTGTGCTTAAATGTTTCACTAATTTATCCCGACAGTAACAATACCATGAATTTCTTCTAGTCGTTACTCGGGGTTATTTATTTTAATAGCGAAACGAAAGAACATTAAATAATTTGAATTAGCGTATTGTTCTAGACAGAAATTATGTCTATTTTAATTGAATGAGATTTACTCTTCGTTTATCGTAAAGTTTTTGCAATATATTTTAATAATATTAAAACATTATGCTCAACGCTTTAATTTTTAAATCCGTGCAGAAAGAAAATATTAAAAATTAAAATAAATAAACAAATAAACAAAACAGTCCAATGTTTAAATGAAAAAATAAATTTTAAGCTTAGATGGCTACAAATTGTGAAGTGCCGGAGTGAAAGTTTTCATTTCTTTTACACCTCCTCCCTAAGTGGCTGAGAGGTTCTGACCTCCACACTGCTTGACGGCAGGTGCTGGGTTCGAACCCAATCGCGGCTGTCGGCCTAACCGTTCAGAGTTTTCCGTGGTTTTCTTCAAACCTTGAGTAACCTTGCGTAAATACGTGTTAGGTTCATTTAGAAAGACCCCCCCCCAGAGAGGGCACCCTCGGCCTTATGGCCTATATCCCACGTGTAGATAATTGGCCGACATAGAACGGACCTGACCGGACCTTTTATAGCCCCACAAATGGCAGCGAGGTTCTACTCTCGAACCCAATCAACCCCGTCGTCCTAATAGCTCTAAGTTTTCCGTAGTTTTAGTCGGATTTTTATTTCCTTGCCTAAATAAAGGTTATGTTCCTTTAAAAAGACCCCCACTCAAGGCAACCCCCTCTTTATGAAACTATGTCACTCGTATTGATACACAATAAATTTCTAAATGTTCTATAAATTAGCGCATTATTTCATTATCTCTGGTGTGTTCATCAGAAAAACTTATAAATATTTGAAAACAGTGTTGCGAATTACGCTGTAACAAAGCTGCAGCAGAGATACCAGACAATGTCCGTAAAAAACGGACTTTATTCCTATATCAATGGGCTTTGCCATTACATTAACGGTTTTTTGCCCGTAAAACACAAAAAATTACGGGAGTTGACCGTTTATGTGAAAAAAGTGACATATTCCGTAAATTTACTGGTTAATACACCGTAAATTTACAATTTTTTACAGTGTAGCTACATTTAAAAGATTTAGATTATGTGTCTATCTCTATTTTGAAGTAGTTTATTTAATTTATAATTTAAAACTTGATGGGGGAAAAAAGAAGCCCCCTTCAATATAATCTGATAAATCTATAAAGTATTAAAATACTTTTATATCACTTAATTACTTTTTCTACTTTATTTTGTAACTTCCCATTTTTATACTACAGTAACTAATTTTTTATTTTACTATAATGTATTTTAAAAATAATAAAAATTTAATGAAAGGTAAAGGGTAAGACTAACTTCAAAAAATAGAATAAAAAATATAACAAGCTATAATATAATAATATAATCTTTATCGTAATTTTAATTTTTATTATATTTTTTGTTTATATTTCTCCTTATATCTGATGAATCTCTGTAATTTCATATGACGTAACTACTTTTTCACGTTAACGCGACTATTTTTTTACGTTATTCTATTACTTCAAACTTTAATATTACACTAAACAGCTTTTTATTTTATTAGAATTTATTCTAAAAATTAGAAGCTATTTATTATATTAAAATTAAGAAGTATTAAATTTGGAAGTAACGGAATATCGTAAAAAAGTAGTTATTTTAACGTGAAAAGTAGTTACGTCATATGAAATTACAGAGATTTATCAGATATAATGAGAAATACTAAATAAAAAATAGAATAATAAAGAATACTGCCCAGTTAAACTGATGGCATTGAGCTCACAGGCTACAAATACTAATTGTACATTAAAGCCTTATATTTTCAAGGGTTAATTCCGTTAAAAAATTAAGAAAGGGAAACAGCTCTCTTCTTTCCTCTTTTTTTATACTTAATCATTGAACCTCCTATGCTATCAAAGACATGCTTTATCATATAAAAAATCTATATCCAAAATTCAGAGCAAATTAGATAATTCTTAATAAAAACCCATTTAGCATTTATATAATTTAAAAGGAGTTATCCCCCTCTTTTATACTTAACCATTAAACTTCCAAAACTATTCAGAGATTTGAACGAAATCTGAAAATTCTGCTTGAAAAACCCATTTATATAAATTAAGGGGGGGGCATTAGAACCCCTGTTCCCCCTATTTATACTTATACAATGAACACCTAATAACAGTCACTGAATCGCCTCATCTGAATGATCCTAATCTAAATTTTGAACGAAAACTTAATTCTGCATGAAAATCCCATTTATATCAACTAACGGGGGGGGGGGGGGATTAGAACCCCTGTTCCCCCTATTTATACTTATTCAATGAACACCTAATAACAGTCACGGAATCGTCTCATCAGAATGATCCTAATCTAAATTTTGAACGAAAACTTAATTCTACATGAAAATCCCATTTATATCAACTAACGGGGGGGGGGGATTAGAGCCCCTGTTCCCCCTATTTATACTTATTCAATAAACACCTAATAACAGTCACGGAATCGCCTTATCAGAATGATCCTAATCTAAATTTTGAACGAAAACTTAATTCCGCATGAAAATCCCATTTATATCAACTAACGGGGGGGGGGGGGATTAGAACCCCTGTTCCCCCTATTTATACTTATTCAATGAACACCTTATAACAGTCACGGAATCGTCTCATCAGAATGATCCTAATCTAAATTTTGAACGAAAACTTAATTCTGCATGAAAATCCCATTTATATCAACTAACGGGGGGGGGGGGATTAGAACCCCTGTTCCCCCTATTTATACTTATTCAATGAACACCTAATAACAGTCACGGAATCGTCTCATCAGAATGATCCTAATCTAAATTTTGAACGAAAACTTAATTCTGCATGAAAATCCCATTTATATCAACTAACGGGGGGGGGCATTAGAGCCCCTGTTCCCCCTATTTATACTTATTCAATGAACACCTAATAACAGTCACGGAATCGCCTTATCAGAATGATCCTAATCTAAATTTTGAACGAAAACTTAATTCTGCATGAAAATCCCATTTCTATAAATTAAGGGGGGGGGGGCATTAGAACCCCTGTCCCCCTATTTATACTTATTCAATGAACACCTAATAACAGTCACGGAATCGCCTCATCAGAATGATCCTAATCTAAATTTTGAACGAAAACTTAATTCTGCATGAAAATCCCATTTATATCAACTAACGGGGGGCATGAGCCCCCCGTTCCCCCTCTTATACATATCGAATGAACTCCAAAAACTAATCAGGGAAGCGCCTTGTCAGGATATACCTACATACAAAATTTCAAGTGGATCCGATATTTTTATCATGAGTTATCGCGTTACGCACATACGCACATACATACAGAACGGACGGGCACATAAGCTCTCAGGCTATGATAGCCTGTGAGCTAAAAAGTAAACGTACAAATTAGAATAAACAGTAAATATAAAAGTTAGAATTAAAATATAATAATTTATAATTTAAAATTATAATGGCCTTCGTGTTACATCACAGCAACATTATTTATGAGATCTAAATTTAGAACAATTCAACAAATCAACATGGTGGTTCTTTCTTTAAAAATTTGTACTATGATCTCACCTAAAACTTTGAGGAAAACATGATGACTAGCTGGAGGATCTGAGCTAACTTGACACTCGTAGAGTCCCTCATCTGAGAGTTGAGGGAACTTAATCTGCAGTGTCCAATCCGTAGAGTATTCATTATATATTGTCTGGAATCTTCTGTCACTTGTGTAAGTGTATACACCTACAGTAAGAAGATGAAAGTCTCTGAGTCTTATCCAAGACACCTAAAAGGGGAAAAATCATACCATTAAATATTCATGAATTGAAAATATTTTTTAAATATTTGCTTTAATAATGATAAATTCAAAAACTACTATTTACTATATAGGAATGTTTACACTTAATTTTAATTTATTTTATTTCATTTCAATTTTCTGCAATATTAGTAAACCATGCGAAAATTGCTGTCGCAGATCTAAAGTATTGAGTTTGTTTCGTGTAGAACACAGCCTAACGGATATGTATCATAGTATTCAATAAAAAGTATGATTACAAATATTTAAAGCTATGCGCAAAGGCAAACACTTTCTGAATTCTTTTAGTTGTTTATTCTTATTGATTTTAGTAAATATATGTTTTACGAATGTATATTTATATTTATTGGTTGATCTACTTATTTGTTTAAAAATGTCAATTTTTTTCTTTCATTTAGAATTACATTCCTTCTTTTACTCTCGAAAATTGCAAATAAATAGCTAAACTAAAGATTTACAAAAAACAAACATCCTAAAATCACCTTATATTTAATAATTACTTGATACTTCACTAAAAAAATCACATAAATATCAAATGTCATATAAATTTTATCAGAAGTATACATTTTCGAAAAGTGCATGAGCATATATTTGTTCCCTTAAAAAAATTGAAAAAACAATATTTCCCACAGAAAATATAGGTATAAATTTTCTGAAAAATTTAGAATGTTAAAAGAAATCAGTATTTGAAAAATACATCGTTAAAAATCATATTCTATTAATATTATTTTAAATCTCTGTCTACCAGACGAGTCCAATAAACTCGACATGGACATTTAAAAGTATTTTTCTCGGGGAAAAAAAAAAGACTCAAAAGTTTGTAAATGGGTGACTTTTTTCTGGAATGTTCTATTACTTTTTATACCATCACTGCTTTTACTCACGACGGCTACTCACATTTATATAAAATCTACTCTTTTTCTGTAAACAGAATAGAACATTCCAGAAAAAAATCACATCTCCTTTTTCACAAGAAAAACCAAGCCCAACACGAAAAAAAAAAAAAAAAATTCAAAATTTAATTTGCTTTATGTTTACTTTGATGATGTCAGAGACAAATAATCGAATCTCTTTAGAAAATACTTTTGCAAGATGTATCTGTACATAGTGATGTATAACTTTTAATTACATGCCCAAACGTTAGGGACGCAAAAAATTAATTCAAAGATCGCATGCTTTCAGTGGGCAGTGCAGTGCGTACCACTACAGTAGAGTGTCTTCTACATATTCCAAAAAGGGATGTAGTGGAATGTATACGGAGATATACGCCGGATACCCTCTGGATTATTTAAAGCAACACCGTATACTCTTGTTTTTCAAGAAATCTATACTATACATGCTCCATAGTACACTGTTAAAAATTTTGCTGTAGTTTAAACCAAATTTCGGTGCTCAATAGCTGCTATTGTAAGATGGTGAAATCATGTACCAACATTTGGTGCTACCTATTTCAACCTCGTTCCATTTATTGGAACTATGCTTCAACAGCAGCTCCAAATATTGGTTCAAGATTTCACCTTCTTACAGTGGCAGCTATTAAGCACCAAAATTTGGTTCAAACTAAGGCAAGATTTTTAACAGTGTATACTGTCTGCGTTGAGTGTATACTTTCGGCTTATAGCGTATATCCTCTGTTATTTTTACGACTACAGTCCTAATTCTAAACATTTGGAATACTTAATATCAGTAAATAAAACATTACATTTAGTTTCAAACCGAAAAAATGTTCTAGACTATTTTCATTAACTTATTCTGCCATTCTTTGGCTTTCAATAATCTATCTTTTTGCAATTTAAAATCTCTGTCTGTGAAAATCTCTGGATAGCTTGTGGAATTGAAATGCACAGTCTGATCATTTGATACTGCATTATTTATGTACTATGTTACATATTGAAAATAAAATAGTTAATATAAAAACATAGAATGTTCCCTTATAGCGGATAAAGTGTCAGAAAGAATAAATTACACGTTGACGATGAAAAATCACACAGCAATCAATGCATTGTCGGAAACACTTTGCTTGTGCGGTAGTGATGACACAAAATACAAGAATGGAAGGTCACGAACAAAGTGAGAAAACATGTTTATTATTCTTAGTGCCTCAAAAAATGCCAGAATAATGCTGGCAAGTGCTGAGAATCTTGTTGCACGCATTGTGGCAGCTGCTGGGGATGTTCGGGACACGCTCGGGCGTCGGAAATGAGCTTCCATGTATCTCAACCTGGGGTTTTAATTTTGAACATCTTCGTCTATGATGATCGTTGTCTGTCTTTGTACGTATTTCTTAGCTCTTTGATTACTAAGAATAACAGACATGTATTTTCACTTTGTTCGTATCTTTCCTTTCTTGTAATTTGTACTATCATTAATGCACGAAGAAAGCGTTTCCGACAATGCATTGCTAGGTTACTTCCTATCATCTGGTTGTGTTCTATCTCTTCTAAATTATTGTAACCGTTTTCCTGAAATATTCTGTATATGGACGATCCGTATATAAAACCAAATAAGCATTAATTTTTCAAGCAAGACAATTGTTCATTTCTACTTAGTAATTACCCTATTGGTAAAAAAAGTTTTTTAAAAGTTCAATTCTTACATTGATGCAGGTAGTAAAAATAGACAAACGAAAGCATATGTTATTACATATTGTTTACATTTCAATTCAAATAATGTAAGCTCAATAAAATGCTGTTAATTTTAAAATTTAAATTTTAGCTTCTATTTATTTATTTGACTATAATATTTTACAGATATTTTTCGATATTTTTATCATGAGATAGATATTTTTTTCATAAATGGATTTATTTCAGTGCTACTACAAATTAAATATTGAAAAATTCTATTTCCATATATATCAAAAATAAATAAAAAAATTAAAACATTATTTTTATATACAAAATGAAATATTAAACCAAAAAATGAATATCTTTATATATCATGCATAAATACTTTTTTTTTCTATTATTGTTAAATTAGTGATAATGCTTCTAGTTTCAAAAACGAGAATTAAACATGCGCTTTGAATCATGCAATAGAAAAGTTTATTGTTCAGGGTTCAATTTTTATTATTTTAATAAAAGTAAATAAGCAAAATGTAGCAAAAGTAAATTGCAAAATGATTTTTTTAAATATATTTATTCCAGTACTACCAATACTTATGTTTGGGAAAAAATCTATATATGAAATACCTTTTTCAAATAAATATAAATAACATTCAGAGCAACATTCCTGCATACAAAATAACATTTTAAAGGATAAAATGAATATCACTATATACACAATATCATGCACAAAAATATTAATTTTTTTATACTATGAAACTAGCAACATTGACGCTATTAGTGTCAAAAACAAGAAATCGAACATGTATATAAAATCATGCACGAAAAATTCCTACCTCTAAAGCTCAATTTTAATTATCTTAACAAAATTAAATATTCAACATTAATATTAATTATCTCAGACATACAATGAAACAGAAGCATAAAAATACTTTAAAAATATAAATCAACATTCTTTTAAAAATTAAAGTTGAGATTATTTTCCATTAAACATGGCTATTATCATTTTATAATTAGTTTCAAGTTTATTTTAGATAAACTAGATATTATCTCTGTTTGAAAATATCGATTTGTTTAAAAGTATACAAAGTGATTGTTTAAGAGTTTTAACTGCAACAAATATTGAATTTTGATTATTAATTGGAATGAAAATCTATTTTCTTTAAACTTAGCATGTGATTATTTTGGGATAAATTGCCAATTATTTTAGCATTTTATATCCTCTAGCATTGCACAACAACTACATAAATATGCATCTAACACGAATTTATAATTAGTTTTCACAACCATCGTTTATATAAATGTTTTGAAGTAAATTTCTTAAAGTGGGAAAACAATGTAGCGTAATTGATCTTGAATAATAATAATAATAACAGATAATGAATTATAACTTTCAGAAATCTTATTTTTGAAAATGTACAAGAATGCTGTTATCTATTTTTCATTATTTTCTTTTTCTTTTTTTTACTTGGGGAAACTTTAAAGAAAGAACAATATTAGAAGACATATCTTTCGAGGTATAGCATGACACATTTTTTTGTGTTTATTGGAGTGGAGCCAAAATGTGTTTTGTAATAAGTTTTCTTTTTTTCATGCTAATATTAAACATTATAGTTTTTGTTTATCTTTCAAATTTTTCTAATTGCGGTTTGTGAAAAACTTGTTTTTCTTAGGTTATTTTTTTCATTTTTTATTATTATTATTCAAAGAATTTGTTAATTCTTTAACTGTAAATAATTTTACTGACTTTTTTTAATTCTATAAGACAAAATGACATTATAGGACTTATAGGATAAACAGTAGGTGCTAGTTATAGTTCCTTTATAATTTGACGGTTATATTTCGCCATATTAATTCTTTTTTATCATTTTTTTTCTTTTTCGCGCATGCAAACAAAATTACCCTGAATATGATCAAGTTCTGAACTAAAATACACGGCATATAATTTTGAAGTTTTAATTTTTTTAAATTGCGCTTTTATATGTAATAACATCTTTCAGATTTGAGATATTTTTAACATATTATATGCGCGTGTTAGCAAGTTTATACAATTGTATTTATTTATTCATTTTTCTAATGCTTTTTGAAAAAAAAAATCAGCATTTTCTAACCGTATTTATCTTTTATTTTTGAAGGGATTACCAATCTATCAAAACATATTCTGTATGAGTTTTTCTCTTTATTATTATTATGAATATTTTAATAACATTAACATTGCTCGTCTGAATTTTTGGAAATTTCAGATAGTTCATGAAAAACTACGCACTAATATACATACACATTTCTGTTTCAGAAATTTATACAGAAGTAAGCTTATGCATTATAAAATGTATAAATATTTTAAATAAATTCTAAATAAAAGATAACCTTTCCAATATTCTTCTCAGAAAGATAAAGAAGATTATGCATTTTATTAATTAAAATAAAATAATGTTTAAGTTCGCATAATGATTATTATTCTTAAGAACGATATAGCGACAGCTTTAGCGTTTACAAATCTAATCCTTATAGATCTTTGGTGTCTTTAATTTAATTAATTTTCTTTTAAAATTTGTCCGGTTTAAAATTTGCATTTTTTTCTTTTCTACCTGACTTTCGTTAGAGTCTTGACAAAAGGCAAGGGAACGCCACGTTCCCCTAATTCTGTGACAGTATCTATGCTTACGGAGTTAAAAAAAAAAAAAAAAAAAAAACATTGCTTTAAATGTATTAATATTTCATTTAAAAAGCGAACAGCTTTTAAATGTCTCAATCAATTTGTGAGACATAATCTACTATAAATAAAAACCGTGAAAAAAATATTTATTAAATACTTTAAAACTGATTTCATATTACAGTATCAGGAGTTAGCTTTAAAATGATAAATTTCAATATTACTACCAAACTTAACAAAATAAAAACTTTTCTCGGCACAAAAGAATTTTTTTCGTCAGGTTTTACAACAAAAATCTCAGCAGTTTGCTTAAGATTTTTTCTTTTTTTTTCTCTCTCCAAAGGCATTATATATAAGGTACCCTGGGGTAATAACGCCACGTTAAGGTTCTACCAATTTTCACGGCTTAGTTTTAGATTGTATTTTTCAAACAAATATAGGATCTGATACAGCAACTCATTGACAATCTATATAAAATAAAATAATTTAACAGATATGTATTCATAAAATGTAATGGCGTTTTTTCTTGACCAATGCTATTTGGCGTTATTACCCACCTATATGGGTAATAACGCCATGCAAACAAAAGTATGAAATAAGATGGAATAATTGCATGTAGATTGCCCAATTCTAAAAATACAAACTCTACAAACTTAGAAATTGACAAATTGCATTCTAAGCTATTGAAAATGTTCATTTTTTTGTGAAAGTGTAAGAAAAATAAAGGTGCGGTGTGGGGGGAGGATGAGGCAAAAGAATATCAGACCGTGAGCTTCTTTTTGCTTAAAAAGGACCGCTTAAATAAAATTATTAGAAACAGTGCACAGTTTTAACTGTGTTTATTTGAATCAGTATTTAGGATGTAGCTAGGTCACTGTAGGGAATCAACTGGGGTATTAATGCCAAGGATTGGCGTTATTACCCCGGGATACTTATTGCGCAGTAAATCCTAAACTACAAATTATCTCGAGAAGATATCGAAAATCTTCTACAACAATTTGAAAGTACATGAAATACACTACAAATTTATGTAATAAACAAAGTATTTCTGGATACAAAATATAGTCTTCAGATCAAAAACCTTATCTCGCAAATTTTAGATCAAGCGTTAATTTTAGTTGCTTGTAAAAACAATAAGACCTAAAAATGAAACAAATTAACATGAAGCTGTTTTTTGCGATTTATATGACTCAAAACCCTTCTGCGCAGAGCACAATGGTGTCATTTACCTGATTATTTCATAATTATGCAAAATATAAGCACTTGGCGTTATTACCCCGCCTGGCGTTATTACCCCAGGGTACCTTATATATAGGTATAATCGTACCAGATTTATTTTAAAATAAAAACACAATGTCATAAAAGCTTAAAATGAAATCAAAATCTCATTTAATACAAAACAAATAAAGCCACTTCAAACCAGCAAAAAAGTATCTTATAAAATAAAAAAGTATTTTTATTTCCTCAAATCTCGTTTTTCCCTATAGATTTAGCTTTTCATTTATTTATTTTCTTCTAAAACTTCAAGAGTGTAATGACATCAGGACTTTGAAATCTGATTGGTGAACTTAAAGGGGATTCTGGCATGTGCCCAAAAATTGTTGACACTCAGCCATATTTGTTTACTCTCGAACCTGAATGAAATGAATCACTGGTTAAAGAAATAAAAGTAAAAAGGTAGATAAAATAAATAAAAATGAATCTTACCGCACAGAGTTCAGGATAAGGAAATAGCATTTTTATCTCAATACATAATGTATTTTCCATTTCTTAAAGTACGTGGACAGAACTTTAAAAGTTGTTGGTAAGAAAGTACGTTTTAGCATGAAACATGCATCCTATAATATTGATAATGTATTCTATGATGATCTTAGACTTCTAATAATGTATTCTATGATGATCCAAAACTACTGGAATTTTCGAAGAAAGCCCGTTATTTACAAATAGGTAAAATTGCATGAGTGTTTGGAAAAAATTGATTTAAATTTCGATTGTAGACTGAAAAACAGAAATTCCTAGCAAACTTTAGTTATTTTTAAAAGCGCACTAAATAAATTCAAAATGATTGAAATTCAGAAAGCGGACGAAATGTTCTTAGAAATAAGTTAACAATAGTAAATAAAAACAAGTCAGAAATTGCACGTCGAGCATATCAAATGAGATGCGTTCGTACTATAACGAAGGTTTAAAAATATTTAAATCTTCGTGTAATTATATATAGTACTTCTTATACAATAGAGTATTCAAAATCTTATGTGTATCCCTGTAAATACTATCTGCTTTATATTATACACTAAACAACTTAAAATAAGCCTCAGCAACGTATATCAATTTCGTAAAACGTGAAAGAGTTTAATATAATTAAAACGCGCCCCAAACTATGTTTCCCCCTAAATCATTATGCAATGGAATAGGTTTGTGAAGCCCTGCAAACTAATAAAAATGTTCTTTACACTACAGATTGTTTAGAATGTATATTTTAGTATATATTTCATGGATGCATATGAATTGTATTATGTTCGAGAGAACGAACATCATTAAAATGCACTTGATATTATTTTTTCCCATTGGCTGTAATGTAACAGAATAATTTTGATTGTCTCTGTAATTGAACTATACATCCGATTTTTATAAAATTTGAAATGAATCGAAAAAATTGTGTAATAATTACAAATTTTAAACCTTAAACTATTCAGTAGGGTAGTTTTTGTGTTCTTATATGCTGACAGACGGACGGTTTGAACGACGACTACAGGTGTTACGTTTTGATAATTACGAAGGCATCTAAAAGAGAATAGATACATAAATAAAAAAAAAAAACCTTGCCGTACAGCATTCAGGAAAAGGAAATAGCATTTCTTCTCTATACATAATGTATTTTCCATTTCTTAAAGTACGTGGACAGAACTTTAAACGTTGTTGGTATGAAAGTATGTTCTAGAATGAAACATGTATCCTACACTTCTGATAATGCATTCTATGATGATCCAAAGCTGCTGGAACTTTCGAAGAAAGCCCGTTATTTACAAATGGGTAAAATTGAATGAATGTTTGACGTTGTTGGTATGAAAGTAAGTTTTAGAATGAAACATGCATCCTATACTTCTGATAATGCATTCTATGATGATACAAAGCTGCTGGAACTTTCGAAGAAAGCCCGTTATTTACAAATGGGTAAAATTGCATGAATGTTTGACGTTGCTGGTATGAAAGTAAGTTTTAGAATGAAACATGCATCCTACACTTCTGATAATGCATTCTATGATGATACAAAGCTGCTGGAACTTTCGAAGAAAGCCCGTTATTTACAAATGGGTAAAATTGAATGAATGTTTGACGTTGTTGGTATGAAAGTAAGTTTTAGAATGAAACATGCATCCTACACTTCTGATAATGCATTCTATGATGATACAAAGCTGCTGGAACTTTCGAAGAAAGCCCGTTATTTACAAATGGGTAAAATTGCATGAATGTTTGACGTTGCTGGTATGAAAGTAAGTTTTAGAATGAAACATGCATCCTAGACTTCTGATAATGTATTCTATGATGATCCAAAGCTGTTGGAACTTTCGAAGAAAACCCGTTATTTACAAATAGGTAAAATTGAATGGGTGTGTTGAGAAAAATTGAATTAAATTTCAATTGTAGATTGAAATTCTTAGTAAACGTTAGTATTTTCGAAAGCGCACTGTATAAAGTATATATGATTGAAATGCAGGTTGCGGACGAAATGTTCTTTGAAATAAGTGAACATCAGAAAGTAAAAATAAGTCGGAAATTGCACGCCAATCGGATGAAGAGAGATGTGTTTGTACTATAACGAAGTTTTAAAAATATTTATATCTCGGTGTAATAGTATGCAGCATTCCGGATACCGTATAGTCGCCGAAATCTTATGTTCGTCACTGTAAATACTAACTGCTTTCTATTATACAAAATAAAACTTGTAGTAAACTGAGCAACGCATATCAATTACATAAAATGTGAACAGTTTAATGTAATTAAAACGCGCCTCAAACAATTTTTCTCTATATATCATCATGCAATGGAATACATTTGTGTGGCCCTGTAGGTTAATAAACATATTCTTTGCATCAAATATTGCACACAATATATATTTTAGTATATATTTCATGTATGTATATTTATTGCATTATGTTCGAAATAATGTAACATCATTAAAATGCACTTGAAACTGATTTTTCCCATTGACCATATTGTAACGGAATACTTTTGATTGTCTCCGTATTTCAACTATACACCCGATTTTTATAAAAATTGAAATAACTAGACAAAATTGTGCAATAAATATAAATTTTGAATTTCAAACTATTCTGTTGGGTAATTTTTGTGTCCTTATATAGCGGACAGACGGACGAATTGAACGACGGCTATTGGTGCTACGTTTACATAATTACAAAGGCATCTAAAACAAGTTGGAAATTGCACATGAAGCGTAGCAAAAAAGGTGCGTTTTTACGATAACGAAATTTTAAAAACATCGTTCTCATATATCAATCTCAGAAAATTGTAAATAGTTAATTACAATTAAAATGCGCACCAAACAATGTTCTCCCTATACCATTATATAAAGAAGTACTTTTGTGTGGCCTGTAAATCAATAACAAATGTTCTTTGAACCACAGATTGAATAAAATGTATATTATAAAATGTACTTTATAGATTCATATCAATTTCATCACATTCTAATGATTGTAACCATCAACCCATAATATGCATTTTACACATTTTTTTCCCCCATTGACCGTAATGTAACGGAATACTTTTGCTTATCCCTGTATTTGAACTATGCATCAATTTTGATAATATTTGAAATAACTCAACAAAATTATGTAATAATTATTTATTTTAAATTTCAAACGATTAAAATGCATTTGAAACTTTTTTCCCCATTGACCGTAATGTAACGGGATCCTTTTGAATGTCCCTGTAATTGATCTATGCATCCGAAAAATTTCATAAAATTTGAAAAGACTGGACAAAATTATGTAATAATTATGTATTTGAAATTTCAGACGATTCGGTTGGGTAGTTTTTGCGTTGTTATATACGGACGGACAGACAGATGGACGGACTGACCGACAACTATAGGTGCTACTTATTTAGATAATTACGAACGCATCTAAAAAGATACATAAAATTAATAAAAATAAATCTCACCGCATAGTGTCCAGGAAAGGAAATAGCATTTTCTTCTCAATACATAATGCATTTTAAATTTCTTAAAGTACGTGGACAGAACTTTAAACGTTGTTGGTAAGAAAGTATGTTTGGGATGAAGCATGCATCCTAAGATTTCTGATAATGTATTCTATGATGATCCAAAACTACTGGAATTTTCGAAGAAAGTCCGTTATTTATAAATAGGTAAAATTGCATGAGTGTTTGAGAAAAATTGGTTTACATTTCGACTGTAGACTGAAATTTTTAGTAAACATTATTATTTTCCCCCGAAACAGCAATAAATAAATTCAAAATGATTGAAATTCAGATAACGGACGAAATGTACTTTGAAATAAGTTAACAACAGAAAGTAAAGAAGTAATGTAAACATTATTTTTTTAAAACTAATTTTGATGTAGTTAAACTATTCGTACACTTTTAAAATGTAATTTTCGATCAAAATCCCAATTTTACATTTATGCAATAACAATAAAATCTACTCTTTTAATCTGTCAAATTCTGCTTATATTGTGTCTGTATCTTAATTGTAGCAAAGATACAGCTGTTTAAAGTGACAGCTATTACAGCTTTTGAATTGTGTTTAAAAGTTATTTTTTAATTTTTCTCAAAATGAAGTTTTTCAGATTTTTACTATACGCAAAACATCCTAAAACAAAAAGAAGAAAAAAAACATTAAATGGCACGAAATTTTTGTACTTCTTTTACTTATATCTTTTGATTATTTGCATAAAATTTATGTATAGAAAAAAAAACAAAAAAAAAAAAAAAAAAAAAAAAAAAAAAAAAAAAAAACAAGTAACCATTGGGGTGAATCACATCATCTAAAAAATAGTAGTTATTACATAGATATATAGTAGTCATCTATATAATAGTAGTAGAAATAATAGTTATTCTCAAACAGAGAAAAACAGAACCGCCAGATAAAAAGACTTGAAAAAAACTTATTAAAAAATGAAAATGAAAACTCAGTGGCGACCTGGCTACCGCATTTGTCATGATGATACTTAATTACCATCTTACATATTTCATGTCACTGGATTTAACATTTATAATCTATAATGAATATTAGTATGTGTACTACGTTGAATATACTTAATATTATTTAACATTTATAATCTATAATGCTTATTACTCTAATATTTTATTGAATGTAAATATTCACAATTTTGTTATTTCACCTATAAACTTTTTCCTACTTTCCTTCCGAATCTTAAGAATACACGTTATCAAATATCTTAACAAGGCAAATCTCCTTTAGACATAAAAATACTATTTTAAAGTGAAGTTTTACCTTTATTCTTTGGAAAAAATTTCTTATAATTTGAAAAATTAATATAATTAAGAAAATATAATTGATTTAGCGAACATTATACTAAACCTGTTGGAAAATTGGGAAAAAATCAAAACAAACATCTCTATTTTCACTGAGATTTAATATTATTTCACAAATGTTTTAACAACACTAAATTCTTTTGAACACAAAAAATGGTTTCAAAACAAATATTTGGTCCCAACTCATTGGTAATAATTTCCTAAATGTTTTCAGAGATATTTTTTATTAATATTTTACTAAATCTCTTTAAAATTGAAAGAAATATATTTCTAAACAAACTTTTTAATATTTATTATTTTAAAATTATTTCTTAACCATTTAACCGAAAAAATAATTTTCAGGGAGATTTAATATTGTTTCATAAATATTTTGAAAGCACTAATGCCGTTTGGTCAGGAAAAAAAAATAAGTCATACAAAATCTTAATATTTATACCATTTGATTGGCTAAATAATTTTAAAGGAGATTGAAGAATTTTTAATAAATATTTCACCAAAACATAAACATGAAAATATATATATATATATAATAAAAAGAAATGTAAATATTATTGTTTCAAAACTATTTCATAATTTTTGATTTGCACAAATAACTTTCATCTAAGTCTAATGTGACTAAATAAATATTTCTGCAACACGAAACATTTTTGAGCAAGTGAAAAAAAAAAAAAAAAAAAAACATATACTGAAACAGACTTTTAAGCTTTAATATTAAGAAATAATTTACAAGTCATTAGAGGGGGAAATAATTTTCAAAGAAATTTAGTACCAAACTTTACTAAATAATTTTAATTTGGATTTACTATTATTAAAATATAAATAAATTTTAGGGAATTTAATATTGCTTATTCATTCATGTGCCGACAGTATTTCAAAATGACATTAAAATAACTTGTAACAAAATTAATTTAATACATCGATTTATAATAATATAGTTTAGAATGAGGTATAGAAACTTTGCTTTACCTCAATTCAAAAGCATTGTTGGTTAAACGAAACAAAAATGTTTTTTTAAATCCTGATTTTTTGTTACTTACCCATCATACTTAGTATAGGGTAAATCTTGCAATCGTTTTGAAAATCGAATTTTTTTTTTTTTTTTTTTTTTTTTTTTTTTTTTTTTTTTTTTGACGGTTTCGTTTATTTTGTGACGGCCGATTATCCACACTAGGGATATAGGCCCTGGGAGATAGTGCCCTTCGTGGAGGTTTTTCTAAGAGAACCTAACCCGTATTTAAGCAAGGTTCGAAGAAAACTACTAAAACTCCGCATGATTAGGCCAACGGCCGCTATTGGGTTCGAAGGCAACACCTGCCGTCTACCATTTGAGAAGTCAGAACCTCTCGGCCACTGGTGGGGCCAAAATTTTTGATGGATTTGCACATTTCAGATACTAGTGATTAGGTAAAACAAATTATAATTCTCAACCTCCTTCTAAAATTTATTAAATGATTGTACAAATCATCTAATGTATTTTCACAAATTCACGAAAAGTGCTTTAAAAGAAGAAATTTTCATGAATGCATTCTTAAGGTCGCAAAAATAACACGATATTTATCAAACCGTACATAAATATATAATTTTAAAATCAACGCTTAATCGTAATTCTTAGAAAACAGTTTTCGAATTCCACTAATTGGCATTATTCGTTTCGGAGCAATATCATAATAATAAACTAGTTCTATGTGGCAATCTTAAAACTTTCTTCTATCTCATGCGTATATCGTGATAATTGAAAAAGTAGTAACACTTTTTATTAGCTTAATATTACTAGTTTGCTACTATGCCAAATTTGATTTTCATCTTAAATATCTGGTTCAGTCGATTAATTAGAGAAAAAAAAAGTTGGCAGTTGCACGTGAAACGTCGGGAATGAGGTGCGTTCGTACGTTAACGAAGTTTAAAAAAGTTCATATTTTTAAAACTCTGTTATCGTACGAACGCACCTCATTTGCTAAGCTTCACGTGCAATTTCCAACTTGTTTTATTTATTTTTTTATTTTTTAAGAATAGATACGTTTGCAGTGACATATAAGATAAGTCTACACATTTATTACTCAAATATCTTACGAATTCAAATGAATAGAAGAAGTGTGTAAAATATGGCTACTATAAATAAAATAAATTTATATAAAATAACACCTAAAAGGGGTACTTACTTCTTAAAAATATTAAATAATATTTTTTATAACCTTTTGCATTGAACAATAGTACATTGGGTAATGGCACTTGCAAAGGATGCATGGAAGCATAACTTATTATCAAACAAGATGGAAATTGCACGTAAAGCGTAGCAAATGAGGTGCGTTCGTACGATAACGAAGTTTTAAAAATATCACTCTCATATATCAATCTCATAAAATTGTAAACAGTTAATTACAATTAAAATGCGCACCAAACTATGTTCTCCCCATGCCATTATGAAATGGAACACTTTTGTGTGGCTTTCCCGTAAAGCATGGTGACGTCACTGCAACGTCGTTGTGAAGTCACATTGTGACTTTGTGACTATCGATTGTCGATGTGACGTCACGTGACGTCGATGTGAAGTCACAGTGACTAAAATGTGAAGTCGTTATGGCCGTTTTAGAGCTCTTTTGTGACGTTTCACAAAGTGGTCACAATATGACAAATTTGTGACAAATGTGTCATTTGTGACTAATTTGACATTTACATTGTGACGAAACTGTGACAAAAGCGACGATATTTAAATTGTCAGAAACATGTTTTTTAAAGTAAATAACATGTTTTGAAGGATATTTATAAATTTCTAAAGATTTTTAAGAAAGTCACATCTCAGTCACAATGTGACGTCACTGAGTGGTAACATTTTGGTCACAGATGTGATGTGACCAAAGTGACTCACAGTGACGTCACTGTGACCATGCATGCTATTAGGGTTGTAAATCAATAACAAATGTTTTTTACACCACAGATTATGCAAAATGTATAATATAATGTGTACTTTATGGATGCATATCAATTTTATTATGTTCTAATGAGTGTAACGCCATTAAAATGAATTTGAACCATTTTTCCTTATTGACTGTAATGTAACGGAATACTTTTCATTGTCCCTGTAATTGAACTATGTATCCGATTTTGATAAAATTTGAAATAACTCGACAAATTATGTAACAATTATATATTTTAAATTTCAAACGTGTAAAATGCATTTCTAAACATTTTCCCCCATTGACCGTAATGTAATGGAATACTTTTGATTGCCCCTGTAATTGATCTACGCATCCGATTTTCAAAGAATTTGAAATAACTCGACGAGAATGCATCTGATTTTCATAAGATTTCAAATTTCTGGACAAAATTATGTAATAATAATTATATATTTTAAATTTAAAACGATTCGATTGGGTAGTTTTTGCATTGAAAAATGCGGACGGACGGACAGACGAACAACTATAGGTGCTACGTATTTACATAATTACGAACGCACCTAAAAAGTTAATGTGGATCACGATATTTATTAAATAAATAGTTACCATTTATCAATAGGTTTTCCTTATTCGGTTCTCAACAGCTGTATGCAAATAACCGGATTAGTAGGACGCAAGCTCCCATTTCTACACCAGACGATGGATAATAGAACTACGAAAAATCAAGAACATGGTGCAAGCTTCTCTATCACGGCACTCCTATTCTTCGGAATATTTTGATATACAATAAAAATCTGAAGACCATAGGCAAAAACATGCACAGAAAAATTTGGTTCGATTTTATGCATAATTTCATACACTTCTCGATAGTATAATAGTGATGGCATGAGACACTGCTGTTGCTGGGCCCTCTTCATTGGATTTTTTTTTCCACTTTAGGGAAGACCTATTGTGCATAGCCAAACACTTCCACAAAAACTTTGGTTCGATTCTATGCATAACTTCATACACTTTTCAGGGTACGATAATGAAAATGGCTCTAAAAATGTTATGACAACGCCCCCTTCGAGCAGATTTTTTTTTTTTTTTTTTCAAATTTGGGGAAGAACACCTAGCGATAGCCGAACACGTACTCAAAAACTTTGGTTCAATTCTATGCATAACTTCATGCACTTTTCGGTGGTACAATATTGAAAAAAAAAAAAAACTCTTTTACAGCATTCTTTTCGGGAGAATTTTTTTTTTCAAATTCCAAGAACATAATTTTTAAATATTTAATGTAATGACAAATTTAACGCGATTTAATACAATAACAAATTTTCTGAAAAAAAAAAAAATTATTTAGCTTTTTTTTTTTTTTTTTTTTTTTTTTTGAAAAATATAATTAATTAATTAATTGTTATTGATCCGTTATGCCCTGTTTATAAATATTTTAACAAAAATAAACCCCTTTCAATATGAAAAAGAATAAGATTTTGAAACTTTTTTTTTTTTTTTTTTTTTTTTTTTTTACTGACCGGAAATAATTTCTTACAATTCAAATACACAATTCATATTAATTTTCTGACAAATTTATTATTATTTAAAAAAAATTTCTAACCACATAATAAAGTTAATCAAAAAATCATTATTTAAAAGATATCTGTATTATATATATAGTATTTAAGAAATCTAACACTAACCCCCTAGCCCTTTGGGCATAAAAATACAAGTTCAAAACAAACGTTTAATCTTTATTCTTTGGAAACAATTTCCTAACCATCTGAAAGCCTTTGGAAGACAAAGGCCCAAAGAATGTAGAAACTCTAAACCCGTTATTTGTAAATGGATTTTCCTCTGGTTTCTTATGTCCTTCATTTAAGATTTTTCTTATACAAGGGACACTTTTATTTAAGCTTGAGTTGCTACAAATACGAACTCCAAACAGAAGTTTGAAATTCCTTTTTTCACTCGAAAGGACAGAGAAATGTTATTGGCTATACGATTATATTTCTTCAGAGTAGAAAATGTATAAGGGAAATAAGATGAAGAAGAAGAAAGAGGAAAACTACAAACTTGTGCATTTTGTGCAAAAGTTTTAGGTAAACCCTCGGAAACGAGTTTTCTTCGAGAATTTTTAAAGTAATTTAGAATTTTTTGAGGCATCTAAAAATTTAGTATTATTTAAGAAATATAGCACTAAATAATCCCTTTAAACTGAATGTAAAAATACTATTTCAAAACAAGTATTTAATTTTTATTCCATAAACATAATTTCTAATTATCTAATTCTAATGATAAGAATATTCTAAAGATGCTTCATTATTAACCTGATTCAATATAATTAAGAAAATTCTCAAAATAATTAGAATCATTTAACAATAAATCATTATTATTATTTTAAAAATTATTAATCAATAAATTATTACTGAAGATTTCAGCACTCCTCACAACTATTTTAACCCCTTTAAGTCCTTTTTAAAGGAAAAATAAGATTTCAAAATAAACATTTTACTTTTTATTGACAGGAAATAATGTCTTACAGTTGAAATATACATTCCATAATAAATGTCTGAGAAGTTTAATGTTATATTAATATATATATATATATATATATGTATATATATATATATATATATATATATATATATGTATATATATATATATATATATATATATTCTGAAATATATGATATAACTAATCAATAAAGCATTATTTAAGATATTTAGTATTATTTAAGAGTCTATTACACTAATCTCTTTGACACATAAAAATAGAATTCCAAAACTTGCAAAAGAATTTAATATTATTTATCGTTATTATTATTATTATTTTAAATGTAATTAACCACTAAATAATTATTGAAGAGATTCAGCATTACTTACAAACCTACTTATAAATACTACCTCTAACAATAAAGTCCGGTGAATGAACTCCCAACGACCGATCTAACAACAGTGGGGAAACAAAACGCTGCACCTGCACAGAGGCAAGTGTAGACCATCTTCCCCCACCGTTGTTAAATTGAGTGTCGTTTATGCTCTCTGTAAAACGTGATATACTAAGTGATTGTTCAGTGTGTTGGTTCTTAACTGAGAACAGGAAAATGAACGAATTAAAGATCTGCTTAAAATTTGGTTTTAAGCTTTGCAAGACACGGAAAGAAATTCATGAGGAATGGTGTAAATTGAACACCTACCATTCTCACCAGATCTCAATCAGACCAGACTTCTTCCTTATTTCATGACTCAAACTCTCTTTGAAAAAGATTTGACCATATTGCTGACATCCAATGAAACTTGACGAAGCTTTTGAACTTCATCCCAATAGAAGACTTCTTGCGAATTTCCCAGGACTTGTATGGCAGATCTCAGCGGTGCATAGTTATAGGAGATGACTATTTTGAAGAATGTTATGGTAACTCTCGTTACTATTTCATCTACATTAATGCTACAGGACTATTCACCAATTTTATTGTCAGAGGTAGTATTTTAACAACATTACTCATTCAACATAACAACATTCAATATGAATGAAAAAAAAATGAACATTTTACTTTTTATTGATTGGAAATAATTTCTTCTAGTTAAAATGTACAATTCATAATAATTTTCTAAGAAATTTAATATTATATCACAAAGAAAAAAATCTGGAATATTTATTTAATAAATAAATTATTATTAAATAGATAAATTATTATTATTTAAGATACATAATGGTAAATAGTATTATTTAAGAATAAAATAATTATAACAAAAATATATGTATGATAATAATAACATATAATAATTATAAATAGTATTGTTTAAGAAATGTAACACTAACCCCTTTAAACATAAAAATAAGATTTCAAAACAAACGTTTAATCTTTATTCTTTCGGAAACAATTCTCTAACAATCCGAGTGACTTTGGGAGACAAAGGCACGAAAAAATGTAAAAACTCTAACCCCATTTTTTGTAAATGGATTTTCCTCCGGTTTATTTACGTCCTTCATTTAAGATTTCTCTTATACTAGAGACACTTTTATTTAAGCTTGAGTTGCTGCAAATACGAATTCCAAACAGAAGTTTGAAATTCCTTTTTTTCACTCGAAAGGACAGAGAAATGTTATTGCCTACAACATTACGTTTCTTCAGAGTAGAAAATGTATAAAAGAAAAAAAAAAGTAAAGATGAAGAAGAAGAAAGAGGAAAGCTACAAAATTGTGCATTTTGTGCTAAAGTTTTAGGTAAACCCTCGGCAATGAGTTTTCTTCGAGTAAAGTAATTTAGGATTTTTGAAACACATAAAAGAGATATAAAGAATCATTATTATTTAAGAATTATAACTTGAAATTAACAACCCTTTACACTGAATGCAAAAATACTATTTCAAAACAAGCATTTAATTTTTATTCCAAAAATATACTTTCTAATTATGTAATTATAATGATAAGAAAATTCTAAAGATGCTTTATTATTAACGTAATTTAATATAATCATAAAAATTCTGAAAAATTTAGTATTGTTTAATATTTTTTTTTTGAAAAATGTAATTAATTAATAAATTATTAATGGAGAGAATCAGCACTACTTATAAAACTACTTACAAATAATTTAACAATATTAAATTATTTTCAATTTGGAAAAAAAAAAAAGAAAAAAACGAGCATTTATTTTATTTTATTTTTTATTTTCTATTTTCTATTTTATTTTCTACTTTATTTTTTATTTATTTTTTATTTTTTTGACAGGTAATTATACATTTTGTTCTAAAGTTGTATGTAAACCCTCGGAAATGAATTTTCTTTATTGAATTTGTAAAGTGATTTAGAATTTTTTGAGACACATAAAAGACACACAAAGATTTATTATTATTTCAGAAATATAACACTAAACGAACAACCACTTTGAACTTAATATAAAAATGTTATTTCAAAACAAGCATACAATTTTTATTCCAAGAACATATTTTCTAATTATCTAATTATAATGGTACGAATATTCTAAAGATATTTTATTATTAGCGTGATTTCATATAATAAAAAAGTCTTAATAATTTTGTATTATTTAACAATATTTTACAATATTTTTTTTTGTTTTGTTTTTTGAAAAGCATAAAATCAATAAATTATTATTGGAGAAATTCAGCACTACTTACAAAACTACTTACAAATATTTTAACAATATTAAATCCTTCTCAGTATGGAAAAAAGAAAAAAAAACGAGCATTTTATTTTATTTTTATTTTTATTTTTTATTTTTATTTTTTTTAATTTTATTTAATTTTATTTTATTTTATTTTTGACAGGAAATAATTTCTTACAAGTAAAATGGACAATTCTTATTACTTTTTTGAGAAATGTAATATTATTTAACACTATTTTTATTAAATATGTAATACAACTGAACAATAAATCATTATTAAAGACATTTAGTATTATTTAAGTAATATAACACTAAACCCTTCAAACATAAAAATACGATCTCAAAACAAACGTTTAATCTTTATTCTTTTGGAAACAATTTCTTAACCATCTGAGTGACTTTGGAAGACAAAAAAGGCACGAAAGAATGTAGAAACTCTAAACACGTTATTTGTAAATAGATATTCCTCTGGTTTCTTCGTCCTACATTTAAAATTTCTCTTATACTAGGGACACTTTTATTTAAGCTTGAGTTACTGCAAATACGAACTATAAACAAAAGTTTGAAATTCTTTTTTTTTCTTTCGAAAGGACGGAGAAATGTCATTGGCTATACGATTACATTTCTTCAGAGTAGAAAATGTATAAGGGAGAAAAAAATAGAGGAAGAAGAAGAAAGAGGAAAGCTACAAAATTGTGCATTTTGTGCTAAAGTTAAAGGTAAACCCTCGAAAATGAGTTTTCTTCGAGAATTTGTAAAGTAATTTAGAATTTTTTAAGACATATAAGAGACATACAAAGTTTAGTATTATTTTATAAATACAATGCTTAACGAACAACCTCTTTGAACTCAATATAAAAATGCTATTTCAAAAGAAGTATTTAATTTTTATTCCAAGAACATATTTTCTAATTAAATAATTACAATGATGAGAATATTCTAAAGATACTTTATTATTAACGTAATTTGGTGTAATAAAAAAACTGAAAAAATTTGTATTATTTAACAATAAATAATTTTTTTAAAGTATAATTAATCAGTAAATTCTTTTTGAAGATATTCAGCACTGCTTAAAAGCTACCAAAAAACTACTTACCAATATTTTAACAACATCAAACCCTTTTCAATAATAAAAAAAGATCATTTTACTTTTTTCTCGAGAAAAAATAATTTCTTACAATTGAAATGTAAAATTCATAGTAATTTTCTGAGAAATGTAACATTATTTAACAATATTTTTATTAGATATGTAATATAATTAAACAATAAGTCATTATTTAAGACATTTAGTATTACTTAAAAAATATAACACTAAACCCCTTCGAACTTAAAAATACGATTTCAAAACAAACGTTTAATCTTTATTCTTTTGGAAACAATTTTCTAACCATCCGAGTGACTTTGGGAGACAAAGGTATGAAAGAATGTAGAAACTCTAAACCCGTTATTTGTTAATGGATTTTCTTCTGGTTTCTTTACTTCCTTCACTTAAGATTTCTCTTATACAAGGGACACTTTTATTTAAGCTTGAGTTGCTTCAAATACGAACTCCAAACAGAATTTGAAATTCTTTTTTTTTTTTTTTTTTCACCCGAAAGGACAGAGAAATGTGATTGGTTATAAGAATATATTTCTTCATAGTAGAAAATGTACAAGGAAAAAAAATAAATGAAAAGAGGAAAAAGAAGTAAAAGTAAAGCTACAAAATAGTGCATTTTGTGCTAAAGTTTTAGGTAACCCCTCGGAAATGAGTTTTCTTCGAGAATCTGTAAAGTAATTTAGAATTCTTTTCAGACATATAAAGGTGCTTAAAGATTTAACAAGGAATCAGATGATTCCAGGTTATGTATACTTTAGTAAAGGGAATTGAAGAAATGAGTTTTAAAGAAACATTTTCAACATTACATCTAACGCAAATAATTTTCTGTTTTAAGATTTAAATTTGGGAGCGTAAGTTTTATGTCTGGATAAATTTTTTAAATTAAATTTTGGAGGAATGGGATTTCGGACATAAATGACGTCCGAAGGAAGCTTTCGTGCTGAGAAACGACTGATTATTTTTTAACACTAGAACGCCCGGATGGAGTCGATTCGACTCCAATCATGTAACTAAATTTCAATTCAAACCAGAAAAATTTTCTTGAAATAATTTAAATCTAATCCACGCAAATTTACGTTAAATAAATCAATTAAATAATTTTGAATAAAAATTCTGGTGAGAAATATTATTTTAAAACTTGAGTAGAATTTCCGGGCGTTCTAGTGTTAATACAACAAAAAAATTATAAAACATGTAATTTGATTACAAAAAAAAAAAAAAAAAAAAAAAAAAAAGTGAGAGAGAGAGAGATTTTTTATGGTATGATTCTTCATTTTAAAGGTTTTTTTTTAATACTATGAAGAAGTGTAATTTATAAGCATAAAAATATACTTATAATAAAGATGTTAATATTCATAAAATTGCAAATAGACATAATAAATTTAATTTCATATAATGAATACCTCGATTTGTTTAATTAAATAATACCTATATAATGCTTTTATATAACAATTTTGTTTTCCTAAAATATATAAAATAATGAATTTATAAATCATTATTTAAGAGATTTAGGAAATATAATATTTAAGAAATATAACACTAACTCCCTTTGAACATAAAAATACGATTTCAAAACAAACGTTTAATCTTTATTCTTTTGGAAACAATTCTCTAACAATCCGAGTGACTTTGGGAGACAAAGGTATGAAAGAATGTAGAAACTCTAAACCCGTTATTTGTAAATGGATTTTCCTCTGGTTTCTTTACGTCCTTCATTTAAGATTTCTCTTATACTAGGGACACTTTTACTTAAGCTTGAGTTGCAACAAATACGAAATCCAAACAGACATTTAAATCCTTTTTTTTTCTCTCGAAAGGACAGAGAATTGTTATTGGCTAAACGATTGCATATTTCTTCAGAGTAGAAAATATAAAGGGGGGAAAAGGGTGAAGAAGAAGAAGCAGAAAGAGGAAATTTACAAAATTGTGCATTTTGTGCTAAAGTTTCAGGTAAACCCTCGGAAATGAGTTTTCTTCTTGAATTTGTAAACTAATTTAGAATATTTTGGGCCATGTAAACGACATATAAAGATTTTGTATTATTTAGAAAATATAATACTAAACGGGCAACTCTTTTGATATGAACATACAAGTACTATTTCAAAACGAGCAATTATTTTTTTATTCCAGGAATATTATTTTTAATTATCTAATTATGATGATAAGAATATTCTAAAGAAACTTTACTAATAAAATGATTTAATGTAATAAAAAAATTTCTCAAAGATGTAGTATTGTTTAACAATGAATTATTATTAGTATTGAAAAATATAAATAATCAGTAAAACTACTTACAAATACTTTAACAACGTTAAACTCCTATCACACACTCACACAAAAAAAAAAAAAAAATAAAAAAAGGAAGAAAGAAAGAAAAATCGAAACAAGCATTTGACTTTACTTTGAAAGGAAATGATTTCTTGCAATTGAAATAATAAAATTCATAATAATTTTCTAAGAAATTTAATATCATATAAAAAAATAAAAGAAAAAATAAAAGAAATTTGAAATTATAATTAAATAATAAATAATTAGTTAAGATATTAATTTTTTTATTAGATATTTAAGATATTAAGATATTTAAGATAAGAATTTTCAAAAGGTACTTTATTATTAACATGATTTAATATAATTAAAAAAAACCCTGAAAAATTTAATGTTATTTAACAATAAACTATTATTATTATTATTTACTTTTTGAAAAATATAATTAATCAATATATTATTATTGAAGAGATTCGGCCCTACTTACAAAACTACCTACAAATATTTTGACAATATTAAATACCGTTCAATATAAAAAAAGAAAGAAGAAAGAAAAGGAAATCGAAAAATAGCATTTTAATATTTCTCGACTAGGAATAATTTCTTAGAATTGAAATATACAATTCATAACAATTTTCTGAGATATTTAATATTATTTAACAGTACTTTTTTCTGAAATATGTAATATAATAATCAATAAATCGTCATTTAAGAGATTTAGTATTATTAAAGAAATATAACATAAACCCCTTTGAACATAAAAATACAATTTCAAAACAAACGTGTAATCTTTATTCTTTGGAACCAATTTCCTAACCATCTGAGTGACTTTGGAAGACAAAGGCCCGTAAGAATGTAGAAACTCTAAACCAGTTATTTTTAAATGGATTTTCCTCTGGTTTCTTTACGTCTTTCATTTAAGATTTCTCTTATACAATACATTTTTATTTAAGCTCGAGTTGCTGCAAATATGAACCCCAAACCGAAGTAAAAAATTCTTTTTTTCACTCGAAAGGACAAAGAAATGTTATTGGTTACTAGATTACATTTCTTCAGAGTAGAAATGTATAAAAAGTAAAAAAAAAAAAAAAAAAAAAAAAAAAAAAAAAAAAAAAAGATGAAGAAGCAGAAAAAGAAAAAGCTACAAAATTATGCATTTTGTGCTAAAGTTTTAAGTAAACCCTCGAACATGCGTTTCTTCTTGAATTTGTAACATAATTTAGACTTTTTTGAGATACGTAAAAGACATATAAAGATTTCGTAATATTTAGTAAATATAACACTAAATTAAAAACTCTTTTAAATTGAACATAAAATACTATTTCAAAACGAGCATTTATTTTTTATTCCAGGATCATTATTTCTAATTATCTAATTATAATGATAAGAATATTATAAAGAAATTTTATTAATATATTCATTTAATGTAGGGGTGCACAACCTTATCAAGAGAAGGGCCACATATAAATATGTCTCAGTGGTCGAGGGCCACATTAATAATATGGAGATAATTCGATTTATAGAATGTGATCTATGGCCTATAATCGGATAAAAAATATGGTTTCAGAGAGGAAAGTAAGGGGGGGGGGGTTACTCCATAAGTTCGCTTACCCAGTCAAAATGTCCAATTCAGTTAGTAAGGATATATCAACAGTTTTTATGTTTTTAATTATAACAGATATAGCAAGGATTATTTTCTAGATGTAAAAATATTCCTTGACTTTATTCAGGAAAGTAAGTTTTGTTTCATTAAAAGCGCTAAAAAGCAAGCATAAATGGTTGGTGCCGAAAAAAATGAACTTTATGAATAAAGGAGAAAGAAGGAGCCGATCAACAAGGTTTTTCCGCGCTTAATCAATGAAATTTCCGATCGATAAAATTCGTTAGTTTCCTTCGCATGATCGACGAAATTCGCGATTTTCCTTTGCATTATTGAATGAAATTCTTAATTTTCCTTTGCGTGATCGACGAAATTCGCGATTTTTCTTAGCATGATCGACGAAATTCGCATTTTTTTTCAAAACCGATCAACGAAATCCGTAATTTTACAGCGCTTGATCGACATAATTTGCGATTTTTCCGCGCTAATCGAAGAAATTTGCAATTTTTTCGAGCCTGAGTGACAAAATTCACAATTTTAACTAAGCAATCGAATAGATTCGGAATCTTTCTGCTTCTGATCAACAATTCTCAAATTTTATGAAGCCGATCAAGAAAATTCACGATATTTATGAAGCCGATCTTGAAAATTCACTATTTTTACGAAGTCGATCGACGTTATTTGCGATTTTTACAAAGCTGATCGACGAAATTCGCGATTTCCCCGCGCCTGATCGAAGAAATTCGCTGTTTTTTCAAAGCAGAACAACATTCGCGATTTTTAAAAAGCTGATCGACGAAATTCGCCATTTTTACAAATCCAATCGATGTAATTCGCGATTTTTCTTCACATGATCGACAAATTTCGCGACTTTTGCTCACCCGATCGACGAAATTAGCGATTTTATTATAGTCTATTCGACATAATTGTCAATTTTTCCACGTGTGATCGACAAAATTCGCAATATTCCTGTCTCCAATCGAAGAAAATTCTGATTTTTCGGAAACTGATCAGCAAAACGGTCCCCGATCGATGAAATGTGCGCCTTTTCCGCTCTTAATTCACGAAATACACATTTTCTCGCGCCTTATCAACGAAATTCGCGATTTTTTAAAACTAATTCTGACGAAATCTACATTTTTTTTATGCGACAAGATGAAACTCGCGATTTTTTTTTCTTCATAAACTGACGAAATTCACAATTTTTTCGCACCGATCAACGAAATTTTCAATTTTTATTCCGCGCGTCATCGCTAAATTCGCGATTTTTCTGTGCCTCATCAGTGAAACTGGCGATTTTTTCGTCCCTGATGGACAAAGTTTGCGATTTCTTTTCGTGACCGATCAACAAAATTCGCGTTTTTTTCACGCGATAAACCGAGAAAACGCGCTTTTTTTTCAATCGATGAGTTTAATTTACAATTTTTCGAGCATCATCAACAAAACTGAGGATTTTGTTCTTTCTCGATCAACAATATGTGCGATTTTTCGCGTCCGACCGACAAAATTCGCGATTTTTCTGTGCCTAATCTGCAAAACACGCGATCTTTCTTGGATCGGGAAAATTTGCTTTATTTCCGAGCCTTATCGACAAAATTTGCTTTTTTTCCGCTGTTGATAATTGAAATACGCGATTTTTCCGTGCCGATCAACGAAATTTGCGTTTCTTAAATGACGAAATTTTATATTTTTCTGCGGTAACTTGACGAAATTTACGATTTTTTCCACTGACATATGCACAAAAATTCCAGTTTTTTCAGTTGTAAATTGACGGAACTTGCGGGCCACACATTAACCCATTGCGGGCCACAGGTTGTGCATCCCTAATTTAATGTAATAAAAAAAATCTGAAAAATTTGGTATTATTTAACAATGCGTTATTATTATTGTTGTTGTTGAAAAATATAATTAATCAATAAAATTACTTACAAATACATTAACAATGTTAAGCTTCTTTCAATAATAAAAATTTAAAAAATTAAAACAAGAATTTCACTTTATTTTGACAGTAAATAATTTGTTACAATTGAAATAGCAAAATTTATAACAATTTTCTGATAAATTTAATATTATATAACGGAAATAAATTCTGAAAAATATAATATAATTAATCAATAAATAATTATTTAAGATATTTAGTATTATTTAAGAAATACAACACAAACCCCTTTGAACATAAAGTATGATTTTGAACAAACGTTTAATCTTTATTCTTTGGAAACAATTTCCTAACCATCTGAGTGACTTTGGAAGACAAAGGCTCGAAAGAATGTAGAAACTCTAAACCCGTTATTTGTAAATGGATTTTCCTCTGGTTTTCTTACGTCCTTCATTTGAGATTTCTCTTATACTAGGGACACTTTTATTTAAGCTTGAGTTGCTGCAAATACGAACTCCAAACAGAAATTTGAAATTCTTTTTTTTCACTCGAAAGGACAGAGAAATGTTATTGCCTACAACATTACATTTCTTCAGGGTAGAAAATGTATAAAAGAAAAAAAAAGTAAAGATGAAAAAGAAGAAAGAGGAAAGCTAAAAAAATGTGCATTTTGTGCTAAAGTTTTGGGTAAACCCTCAGAAATGAGTTTTCTTCGAGAATTTGTAAAGTAATTTAGAATTTTATAGACATATTAAGGTGCTTTATGTTTTAGCCATGAATCATACGGCTCCAGGTAATGCTGATGTTTACTTTAGTAAAGGGAATTGAATAAATGAATTTTAAAGAAACATTTTCCACATTAGATTGTGCTGCATTCTGAAGCTATAATTTTCTGTTTTAAGATTTCAGCTTGAGAAAATTATTTTTATTTCTCTATTAAATTTTTAAAATTAATTTTGGAGGTATGAAGTTTCGGACATAAATGATTTAAATGATTTAGATGAAAAATTTTTCATCCCAAAACAGAGTTAATTATTTTTTATGTAACAATAGTTTATAGAACTTGTAATTTGATTGCCTTTAAAAAAAAGAGAGAGAAATGAGAAAAATAGATTTGCTTTTTATGATATCATTTCTCATTTTACAGATTTCTTTTTTAATATTATAAGTAATTTGTAAGCTTAAAATTACATTTATATTAAAGATGTTAACATTCATAAAATTGATAATAGATATAATTTAATTTAATTTCATACAATGAATGCCTCAATTTCTATAATTGAATAATACTTTGAAAACATGAAAATTCAGACGCAATTATAGTTAAGGGGGCTCAGGGCATGATCGATACGGAAAAACATGTAAACAGAGCTCTTGCTTCGAGTCCATGTAAAAACAGAAGTATTCAGTGTAATTAATTTAAAATTTCTGATATTTTTAAGGTATGTTTTTAGTCTTATAAAATTATAAAATGAAGTACTTCAATGTAATATGATAAAAAATATAGCAAAATTTATATAACACAATTTTCGTAAAAAAAAAATTATGTGTTATATCACCATCCGTAAGATATATTAACGTTGAATTGATATAAGAACCTAATTTTTGCTTTAAAATGATCAGGAAACTTTACTCTATAAAATGAATTAAAGATATAACTATCAGTAAAAAAAAACTATTAAAAAAACTCTCAAATTTGAAAATTTAAAAAACTCTTAAAAAACACAAATTTTTTTTTTCGTTAAAAATACTCAAAATGTTAAACTATCTAAAATTTATTAATTAATTCTATAGATAATGATGTTATATGCGTGCAAAGAAAAAAAAAGATTCCATTAAATATTTTTTTTTTAATCTGACGGATAGTCGTCAAAAAAAAAAAAAAAAAAAAAAAAAAAACGCGAAAGAAGAAAACGCGATTTAAAGTTGAAATTATGGGTGCGGCTTTGAAAGTGTTGATACATAAATGCTTATAACTTCGTTAAAAATGTAAATATTTTTATGCGTTCAGGATTTATTGAATAATCAGAATAAATCATTAAAAAAAAAAAACCAGTTTTTTGAAAAGTTTTCAAACTCTGAGCCCCCTTAAATGAAATTTTCTCTAGTTAAAATATTTATGTATGATTTGTACACGAAAATTTATTAATTATTTTTATTAATTTTGTTAATATCTTGCTTGATGCGCTTTTTCATTTTTTCCAAGGAACATTTTTGTTAACTGAGTTAAACACATAAAATTGGATTCGAAATTATTTTCTAACATTTTATTTACTTTTAATCCTCCTCCTACGATGCGGCTGCAATGGATAATACACGTGCATTCAAAATATTTTTTTTCATGAAGAAAAAAAAAAAAAAAAGAGAGAGAGAGAGAGAGAGAGACAGAGACAGACAGAGAGAGAGATTGAAAATTCTATAAAAATGTGATTATTGTACATATGGCAAAACTAAATATGCAAAACATTCATACATTTTTTTTTCAATTTATTTGTTTATTTATTTATTTACTTATTTTTCGTGAGAAAAATTATAAAAAAGTAAATAAAATAATATAAAATAGTTTAGATTAGAATTCTATGTAGTTTAACTAAGTTAAGAAAAATATTCGTTTAAAAAATTCGTCCATTGAATATATTCGTCTATTTGAAAAAATCGTTGGAACAATTTGCCCATTGGTCTCGTCTGGTATGCGGCGGGTTAAATAGGATTTTAATAATATGTAAGCAACAATATTATGTTTTGAAATGGTTAAAAGCATAATTTCAATGACATTCTAGAGTGCCAAAAATGTAGATATTCATGTCTTATGCGTATATAAACAACAATATTATGATTTAAACTGATTTAAAGCAGAATTTCAATGACATTTTAGAGTGCCACAAGTATAGATATTCATGTTTCATAACAAAGCATAAAATTTTTCTAACATTAGAAGATTTTCGAAATCCTCTGCACAGAAAGCAAAATCGATAATCATGAAGGCGCTAAAAACGAAAAGTGGGTCACTCAACCCCTCGGTAATTTACATTACCGTAATTCACGCAAAACTCTTGATGTTTACTCACGATGAGTGGGCCTCTGAAAACAAAGCTATTTCGGTCCCACATTCTTCCTCTCCCACGGTCTCTTATTCACACTTTTCCCGAACCTAGTTAATAAAAAGAGGCTCCGCAAAGAAAATTGGCGCCACCAAAAACTGAAGCCGTTGAGTCCATTTTTCAACACGCGAGGCACTTAATATTTGAAAAGTTTACTCTTAAGCGTTAAGCTCCGAACACCCAGGGCTTTATGAATCCATATATCTTATCTTAACTGAGTACGTTTTACTTATTGAAGGACAGAAAAGCTTCAGATGGCATTGTTTGAATTTTCAAAAAAACTTTCAAAATTATTAAGCCGAAGATTGTTAGTTAGGAAAAAGAAAAAGGGAATCCATCGTGTGACCGAAGTAAATGCTTATTTTAATTAATTTCAGAAATTTTGTTTTATAATCATATATTTTCAAAAGAGAAACTTTCTTGAATGAATTTTCTAGCTTTATATGAATTTATGTAAATTTCACAAAATATTAAAAAGAATACAGTAATACCTGGACTTCGTCAGCGTTTTCGTTCCAACATTAGTGATGTAAGTCGGAAATGATGCAAGTCGAGATACACTACGATTAGCATATAAATTCTGCGAGGATAAAATCTGCAAATTGTCCAATACCTGATTAACATATTTGATTGTGTTTAGGGATTATTTTACATACATTTAATATTATCAAAATACATGAGTTTATAATACTAGAATTTAAAATAAATTGATAAGTTGTTAACTTACAATTTGCAGTTCTAGCTACCCGATCTTGCTTAAAAATGTGAAAAAATCTTGCAATTAAGTTTGTACTGACAAATACATTTTTTTTCCTTGGAAGTTCTTTGTGTTAGAGAAATGAGTTTTCAAAAGGATTTGCAGTCATTTTTTTTTTAAATTTACATTTTATATACAATTAATATTAACAAACAATCCGCGTTATCGATACAAGAATTTAGAATAAGTAATATGTTGTTAGCTTACAAATTTAATAAGTTGTTAATTTACAATTGTTTGTTCTAGTAGCCCCATTCTAGCCATAAAATTTAGAGAAAAAATTACAATTAAATTTGAACCGACAAATTTTTCTTTTTCTATTCTTTTTATATTCTTTTTCTTTTTTTTTTTTTTTTTTTGTTTCCTTAGAAGTTTTTGTATCAGCAGAGTGAGTTTTCTAAGCATTTTCTAGTCACTTTTTTAGGTGCCTTCGAAAATACATAGCACCTACAGTTGTCGTTTAGTCCGTACGTCTGTCCGCATATAATAACGCAAAAACCACCCAACCGAATTGTTTGAAATTTTAAATATATAATTATTACATAATTTTGTCGAGTCATTTCAAATTTTATGAAAATCGGATTCATAGATCAATTATAAGGACAGTCAAAAGTATTCCGTTACATTATGGTCAATTGGGGGGGGGGGGATTTTTTCAAATGTATTTTAATCGCTTGAAATTTAAAACATATAATTATTGCATAATTTTGTTGAGTCATTTCAATATTTATGAAAATCGGAAGCATAGATCAATTACGGGAAAACCAAAAGTATTCCGTTACATTACGGTCAGTGTGTGTGGGGGGGGGATATTTTAAATGCATTTTAATGGTGTTACACTCATTCGAATGTAATAGAATACATGAACCTATGAAGCATACATATATTAAAATATACATTCTGTACAATCTGTAATGCAAAAATATATTTTATTAAATTACAGGGCCTCACAAAAGTACTCCACTAGATAATGCTATACGGGAAAATATTGTTTGGGGCGTATGATATTATTATGTTAAACTATTTCACATTTTATAAATATGATATACGTTGCTAAGGTGTAATAAAAGTGTATTCCTGTATAATTTTAAAACTTCATTATCGTACGAACGCACCTCATTTGTTACGCTTCACGTGAAATTTTCAACTTGTTATTTCTCCCTCACTATCACTTCACGTGAGTGTCGCTGAGAAGTTTTCTTCATGAAATCAGAAATCTGAAAAAAGTTCTAAGTGTGTTTTTAATTAAAGATTTTTTTTTTACCGGGCCAGACGACGCAAATTCGGAATGACGTCAGTCGAGGGGTTGTAAATCGGGGCATGATACGGTGCCTAAGTTGGTATTCATTGAATAAGACGCAACCCGGAGTTGCAACACTGTTTACAGTTTTTCTGCGAAAATCCAGTGAATCTACTGGTAATCCGTTATTTTAAGGCTTATATAAAATTACAAAGATTAGAAAAATAGCGATTCTGTTAAATAAAAGAGAAATAACTTTCAGTAGACAATAAATTTATATTCATAAAAATGTAGACTTTGAAAAAATTAATTAGTTTATTTATTTACAAAGATGATAATGTATTTTTAGAAATTAGTGAAGTTTAGATGAATTCGAATTTTTCGAATGAATTTGAACTACTGCATTATTTAACTTTTACAGTATTTATTTCTAGCTGATCCCACATGGCCCAAAGTCTCAGGAATTATAGAGAAATACCTCATTAACCTTGACTATACTACAGGAGCTGCCAATACTAAAAGCAAAGGATATCTTTTACGGTTCAGCGGAAAGATACTTTTAATGTAATTTACTTTTAATATTACCAAGTTTTATGCACATATTAAATGAACTATTTGCAAAGTTACTGTCGATAAAAATTCCAGCTAACTACGTAGAGAAGAATTTTCCTTTTCTAAAATATTCTCATTTTTAATAAAACATTTTTTAAAGAAATTTTACTTTTTTAAAAGAAATTTCTATTGAAAATGTTAAAGAATTTTAAGACCATGTATTTTGAATTACATGATATAGAAACTGTTAAAAATTTGCAGCACTCTGCCCAATCTTTAGACCGTTTTATGAAAGAAATGTTTACATAACTGTAATTTAACTATATTCTGACCATATTAGAGGCAATAATATGATCGGAATAGCATTACATTATGGTTGAAAATAATAATAAAAAAAAATCAAGGAATACTACTAACAAAATTTGATAAACCTCGAGTTACACTTCAAAATGTTAGTTGCAGTTAGAAAAAATAATGGCTTAATTTTTTTTCTTTTTTTATATCTGTGAAAACATACGAAAAAAGCAATTAATGGGCAAAGTTCCAAGTGTGTGAAACTTTAAAAAATGTATGAACAGGGCATCCCCATTCTTTTGTCTCTTTCAAGGACATAAACTTATACGTTTTTTATAAATTGCAAACAATGTCTTTGATATTAAAGAATTATCTGCTTTGTATTTTCATTTTTAAATCCATAAAGCTTGAATTTTCATCAAAACCATACATACACAAAGCATATTTATAGTTTGACATGAAAAGTAATTATCAAAATGAGTATTTTAATTAGAAGTCGGGACTCTTTTAAATTACTTTGAGAATTATAAAAGATCTAATTATTTTACTGAAGAAAAGCCTTTAATAATTTTTAAAAAAGAAATAATTGTCAGAAGTTTTCATTCAATTTTGTAACGCTACCTGAAAATAGAACCTCCTACGATGCTTAAAAGTTGTTTCATATAATTATATATGTAACTTTAATTAAATGAAGCAATCAGAAGTTCTAAAATTAGATCCTTAGTCTAAATATGGATGATTTAAGTAAATTCAAGTAAACGATAGTGAATTTAACCAGAGAAACGTTTCGATTAAAGTGACTAGGAGACTGCAGATGGGTAATCAATGGCTCAAAGTTGGAAATATACGCCTACCAAGTGAAATAGGGAAGCTTAAAAGAATTTGTAAAAAAAATGTAATGATATCAATATCGCATGTGTAACTTTAATTAAGTGATGCAATCAGAAGTTCTAAAATTAGATCGTTAGTCTAAACGTGGATGATTAAAGTAATTTTAAACACTCTTAAAACGAAAGAGTGGATTTGACTTCTCAGGAATGAGCTATAATTTATTCGATCGTGAATGAGTTGTTTTTTAAGCATTTTACTCATCTTGATTTAAATTGCTAACTTAAATTACTCACATTGATTTTAATTCCTTAAAAATAACTCATGTACACGAGTTGTTTCATCTCTTTACGAGAAGCTGATTTTCAAATTGTGAGAAGAGTGAATTTCGGCTCAACTTGAGTTGTTTTGTAACTAAGTTTTTAAGAGAGTAAACAATAATCAATTGAGACATTTGGATAAAAAGTTAATAGAAGGCTGCCAGAAAATAATCAATGGTTGGAGGTACCTTCCTACCAACTGAAAGAGGGAAAGCTCAAAATAGTTTATGCATATATAAAAAATATTTAAGGATATTAAAAAAAATAATGTAAATGGCATTAAATATGTATTTAAATAAATGAAGCAATCTAAGTTTCTAAATTAAGTCATTAGTTTAGATATTGATGACATATGTAAGTTCTAACGAACAACAGTTACTTTACATATGGGGACGTTTTGAGTAAAAGTGATTAGAAAAGTTCCAAAGAGTAATCAATTTTTGGAGATTTCAACTACTTCCCTACCAACTGAAATAAGGCCTCAAAAGAGTACATAAAAATATCTTAAGATATTTAAAAATAATGTAACTGATAATAAATAAGAAACTAATAATTTAGGATTACATACATTACATAGACACCTACCATAAAAATTCCTTTTTTTTTTTTTTTTTTTTTTGTTCAATTACTTAGTAACCAAAATGTTCCTGGAAAATCCTCAAACGATTAAAGCATCTTTTCGTGAAGTCCTGCAAATGCACTGAATACCTAGACACAACGTAGACACAAAGCTGTTCTGGCTTCCTCAGCAGGTTTTGATACGCTTTCTAAACACCCAAACTAGTCTGTTTATGTTTTTTTTTTTTTTTTTTTTTTTTTTTTTTTTTTTTTTTTTTTTAATATTGATAAAAGAACAACGAAATGTTGTTCTGTAAAAGTAAAATACTTCCTTTATACTCTGTCTATCTGCATTAAAAAAAAAAAACAGTTTTTTAAAGACATGAATGCTTGAAAATACCTTCCTTGTGCTTTTCACCTTTCACACCTTCATAAAACTCATTTCTGATTTCCAAGTTTGATGATGAATAGTGTTAATTACAGGGATTGGCCCAGGGAGAACAATCCCACCCTTTTGATAAATTTGATATTTTGTATTTTCAAAGATCAAAAAATGGAATCCCCCCCCCCCCCCACCGGAACCTCAAAAGTCCCTCCTGGAGTAAAGTGTCTGAAATCATCACTAATTATGAATTTCTGCCCTTGTATACAATATAAAATTCTTTAAGCTAGTCACTGAAAGATAGAATATCCTAAAAGAGTTACACGATTGACGTCAGTCTACTTGCGTACATATACACAATGTGTCTCAAAAACACTGAACTGTGATTTTATTCATTAAACATTTATCATACATCTATATTATAAATTGCAAAGTTATGTAAAAATGTACAGAAATTTAAGAAATCAGTTAAAATGTTCAGATTAAATAATGCGAAAAAAATACAAAATTTAAATTTTTATACATCACACGTACCAATATCTTTCCTGTAAGTAAAATGTATACCTCATGCACTCATCAATTCATACAGAAATTTTCAGCTTTTATCATTTAAGTGTTGCAGAAATAGGAGAAAACATACTGAAAACAACGTACTCAAAAAAATAAAGTAAATCAATGTACTCATATTCAACTGACTATGTTCATATTGTTTATGTATATATGATCATATTGATTATTTCATATGCATGTTCATAATTATACAGGGTGTTTATAAAATCCCGGGCCCATTTTGATGTTTAAGAACTCATAAAATAATAAAGATAGATTAAAATTAATAACATAAATGGTTAGATAGACTCAAAAAGTTTCATGAACTTTGTCAATGAATTTCACTTGTGCCACCCTCGTTGCACGGAGAATATCAAGTCGATAGTCAATTTCACACCGTGTAGCGGCAAGCATGTCGGCATCCACAGAGGCTATCGCGGTCTGTCTTTTAAGTCATCAATGTTCGACACTCTCCTCCTGTAAATATTGTCCTTTACAAATCCCCAAAGGAAAAAGTCCAGGGGCGTTATATCAGGTGATCTGGGTGGCCAAGGAATTGGATCTCCTAACTCAATCCATCTTCCTGGCGTGAAATTGACTATCGACTTGATGTTCTCCGTGCGACGAAGGAGACACACGTGGAAGTTCATTGACAAGGGTCATGAAACATTTTGAGTTTATCTAACCATTTATGTTATTAATTTTAATGTATCTTTATTATTTTATGAGTTATTAAACATCAAAATGGGTCCGGGACTTTATAAACACCCTGTATATTGTCATATTAAATTGAGTATCGGCTATTACATACAGTAAGCAGGGTAAATACAGTGAAATCTCCATGTGCGACAACCTCCATTAAGCGATCACATCCCTGAACGATAATTTGTTCATGGAACGAAATTTATTCCTATAGGCACAATAGTAATTTTACCTCCATTCAAACCTCATCCCAGATGAACTCCCTCCATAATAGATGATTTATTTTAAAGAAGATGATACGAATTCCATTTTTTCCTGGTCGCTTGAGAAAAGTTTTATCAGAAAAATTATTCCTTAGAGTGCATTATTCATCAAACTTCTAAGCTATGTTTAGATTTTTCTTTTTAATTCCGGTAACTTTCAAGTGTTTAAACAGCTTTGTGCCTTTTTTGTCAATGAATTTAACTCTGATAACAAATTAAGAATGAAGGCCAATAAACTATCCTGCTTTAACATCATAGAAATGGATAAATTGATGAAATTGTCATTATTTGTTCCTGTCTAAACTAAATTGCATTTATCTACTGCTCTTAGAAAATATTTGGAAATAAAAGTTATAAAAAAAACTGTAAATTCAAAACAAACGTCAATGTATTCGTTTTTTAAACTCTGCGGTGATTAACTTAGCTAATGAACTTTTGTTTTGATGCTTAAACTTTTACATGTTACCCTAATGTAACAATTAATTTTAATATCATTAATTGTTACCTTTTTAAACAGTTAAATCTAGATTTAAGCATGAACTATATTAGAAGACTGCCTCTAGGCTCGACCAGTTGTTATTGGAACGGAACGTGGTCTTTTTAGGGATGTTTTACAGTATATTGATTATAATTTCAAATTAATATGACACTAACTACAATTTCAGATTACAAAAATTTCTATTTAATGTTTAAACGGAAGAATTAGCAATACTTTTCAGCAATCAAAAAAGCGCAAAATTCTGTTCAAAAAATTGCGGTAGAACACTAAGTAACCTGACAATATGTTGCCACTTCTTATTTTATTATACTTGATTAATTCTTACGAGAACAATAACTTATGCAATATCTAAAAAAAAGAAGATTCATAATTCTTCCTTAAAATAACTTATGTAAGAAATTCTTTTATGCATAAAGACTTATATATCATCATTATTCTTTAACTTTGAAAAAGATTCATAAATTTCTGTAGCAAAACAGAAAATGATAACAATTATAATCATCGCGTGAATGAATAATGGCTGAAAGGCTCGCTGTATTGTGTTTTTACCAAATCATGAAAACGCATTTGGGTAAAGAATAGGAATAGGTACGTGCATTATGTCATATTTTTCGGCGCAGATGCAAACATGCAAGAATGCTAATAGCATTGAGAAAATAATAGAAAATAAATTTTTCTGGGATTAGATGTGATGTAATTATATGATACATCTTTAAAAATATACAGCACTTCAAGTAGATAGATATTTCAGTAAATAAATTAGACATTTACACCATGAAATTTTCTAGTAAACGCGGAAATAAAAATCACAAGTTTTCTAAATTATTGTAAAAATACTGTAATGTCTAAATACTATATAAAATTTAAAATTAAATTAAAATATTAAAAATTTCAAATCATCTTCTGTCACCTTCGTCTGAAAAACGTTTTTATAATGATTCTAAAGAACTGAGCAAAATCGCCTTGAATTTTTAAAAACTGCTAAGTTTCGAGTAAACCATCGCTTTAGCCAATCATAAGTAAGGAAATATGCAGTGTCATCCTCTATCTAACTAAAATAGAAAAAAAATTCAAATTATTTAATGATGGAGAATTCGAGCCCTACTCTACCAGGTAAAACTAGAAACTTTGAAAATGTAATATTTACTTATATCCTGTGAATATCATTCCGCCCTCTGTCACGTATTTTGGCGGACTCAGCTTCGGCTGATTTTTTATTAGACCTCAATAAAAAGGTACCGGGAGTAAAATTCATGCTCTACTGACTTGCTAGTATGAACAGTCTCTCTCGGACAGTAAAAAGAAAAAAAAACGAATAAACAATGTGGCATGAAGTGACTACATCCATTTAAAGTTATACGAATAAATGCAGAACTGAAAAACATAATAAAATAAACACTGTGTAATGCAGCGGCTACATTTATTGTAATGTGACGCAAATAAATGAAGAACTGAAAAATGTAATATAAAAAAGTCAAACTTGGCTAAATAGCGGTGGCATAGTGAATGTTAAAAAATATATAGGGTGCATAAAAATAGTTACAAAATATTATTTTAAGATGTGCTTCCAAATTATATGGATATTAAATGAGATGTTATCACTACATACTTTATATCTTCTAATAATAATTTCAATGTATTCTTTCTGTCGTCCATTAATAACATTATTACCAGCCATTACAGAAGTCTATGGAACTGTCAGAGTTGTTGAAATAAAATCTAGATAGCGCAAGTCTGTTGATATTGCCAAAATGTTTCTTTTATGTTCTTTCAAACGTAACAACTGTAATTTTTGAGGATTTATCGAGTCTTTATTTCTAGTGAAAAATGACGTTCTTTTGAAATTTTTATGAATGACCATCAATTAAAAATAATACCTATTTTGATTATGCACTATATGTACTCACGCGGTGTAAATATTGCTGTGATGTGAACAGATAATGTTTTATTTTACATACATAATATCAAAATTATATTGTTGAACAGTACAGCAGCATTGGGGAGTTACCGAGTTTTGATCAACTTAACCCTAGTCCATTGATTGGATGTCATGTAAAATTGAGAGCCATTCGGAAAAGAAAAGGCGTAATTTAAAACTAAAACTACTTAAAAAAAGACAATAAATTTAAGGTGCAATTAAATTTATATGAAAAAAAAATTAAAAATTAAATATTACGTTTTTATGCTTAAGGAAGTTAGTAAGCTCAATAGTAAATCAAAAAATTTTTAATTAAATTAGAGGTTGACTGGTGTTACAAAATAATGATACATTTTATCATTTGATATACTCTTTTTCACAAAATTAAAGTGGTAATAAATTAGTAATATATTATAAAAATATTTTTTAAATAAATAAAAAAAAACTGTTTTGTTACAAAAAGTATTTAAAAACATGTGTTTTGCATGATCAAGTTCCTGAAAAATTAAACATTAATTTAAAATAACATTATTCTCCTGAAAAATAAATCTACACAAAAAATTAATTTTGTGTAATTAAACTCGGTTAAGCCAACATCAAACTTATACATTCAGAGTTAAACAAAGAATAAAAAGTTTAAAACTACGAAAGGACGAGATACGCGACCTAGTTTTTGTGTAATATTTACGTAAAAAATATTCATTCATTTTCTCTGTCCCTCGGAAAAAAGTCTTTTTATGGGAATTGTTTGCATTCAATTAAAAGCTTAGTTAAATGAAAAAAAAAAAGAACGTCGATTTTTTAAAACTCACTCAGCGAAGCAGATATATTTTTTTAGTTACACATTCTTTTTTCATGTGGACGTTGTTTAGAACGAATTTCCTTTTGCTCATTTATCTTACATAAATTTTTAATTCTGTTCGTTAAAGTTTAAGTAATTCGTTTTAAAATATTAAATTACTTACGACCTGGCCGCTTTTAGGCGTTCCAGAAATTCCCATTTTTTTCTGGTCCTAAACTGGAATATTTAATTTGTTGGCGTCCAATTTAATATCGTATGCGAAGAGTTTTTGGAATTATTATTTTTACTATTCCAGTACTAGTACCACCGAAAATAAGTTTGCGTCAAAAGTTGAGGAGTAAGAAATTAATTTGACGAAGATTTGTATGATCATCAATGGAAGAAAGAAATTTCAGATGAAGCTTTCTCTCGTGACGACGTATTTAATATGTATAGTGATTATTTGTGGGCCATCATAAATATCCTCAAAAGCAGTTTTCATTATTGTAATTTAAAAATAATACTTTAAGAAAATAATTTCCGTAGAAAAGTTTTTAATTTTACTTATGAAAAGTTTAGCTGTAAAAGTTAATATTTTATCTACTTGAAAAGTTTTGACAAGCATGGAATTAAAAAGAGAGCAAAATGAGATATTAATTCAAGAATTATAATTAAATTTGAATCGAAAGTTATATAAAAATGTGGAAAGGTATCTACTTTTTTGTTTCATAATGAATAAAAACCTGAATATAGTTTAGATGTTAATAAGTAGCAGTTTAAATTCTCATTTAGTACAAATTCTTTCAGCAAAAATAAAATGGATTCTTCGACGAATTTTTTCATTCATGTGATATTTTTACTCTTTTCTGCAATATTACATCCCTATATCGATATATTTGTTTTATTTTGTTTTCCGGTTAATAAGCTTTTACATGTGACGACATGTTTAATATACATAAAGCTCATTTGTTAACCTTCATAAATTGTCTTGTTACTTATTCACATTGTAACAGCAGTACGTAGTGTATTTAAGGGCAAAACTTATTCACGATCGTTTACTGGTTAAACCATATTTTGATGTTTTTGTTTTTTGACGATGAATAGAGATCATTTGTGAAACATCGTAGATCGTCTTAGAATTTCTTCGCATTGTAGCCGACAGCATTGCTTGGTGTATTTATGGAAATACATTATCCAAGATTCTTGAAGTGTTAAACCAAATTTTGATGCATTTGTTTTGTTTTGTTTTCACATGAACGAATTTTCACAAGTGGCAATTCATGTAATATGCAAAGTGCTTTGTAAACCATTATAAATAGTCTTGACACTTGGCCGCATCATAGCCAACGACATTACTCAGTGTATTTAAGGGCATGCGTTATAAACGATTCTTGACGAGTTAGTGCATTTTAGCAAAATGCATCAATGGAAACAAGTACCGTAATTTTCGTTAGCAACTGCTGTCGGATACTGCAGTAATTTTTTTCATTGAATATTTGTGATTTTATTGTGTAAGAGAACACCCCCCTACACCTTCCAAAATTATTAAAATATTTAAATGCTGAACTTTAGAACCGGTGGTTGCAACCTTTGGCCATGGCTAATGGGGTGGGGTGGGGAGGATCTTAGCAACGCCTTATCAACTACAGACAGTTGTTCATGTTCAGATGAAGTTGTTACTCTTGAATGGCAATATTTGGGATAATACGCTCTTGTAGGAATTTGGCAATTTAATCCAATTAATGATTTAACGCAGAAGATATGCCTTTTGATTGAGATGATAGGATGCAGTGGATAAAAGCTTCTTCTACCCTAGAAGTCAGGATTTCTCCTGTTGCTTTTTTGGATACTTCTCAAAAGCCATGCTTCCAGATTACTAATGATTCCCCTAAGAATTTGAATTAATGTCATGTGTATGCCATGCCAGAAGTCGGAATACGTCAGATAATCATTGCACAATGGAAAAAATTTCTATATTCTTAACCAAAACTCGAAAATCTTTCACGTTCTCCAAGCTTCCTCTGGAAAAAGGCAGGTAAAATAGACATTGTTTTTCTTCATTGATGAAGATAAATATTTTGTAAAACACTGATCGCAAGATGTACATGTGGATAAAATTTTATAAATTGTAACTTCAAACATTATCACTGCATTCTTTGAAAAAGTGAAAAATTCGCACGGGTATTGCACGCATTATTTTAAAAATATATTTGAGAAGACACACTTGACGTTTCACCTGCGTATTGATGTACCTTTGGTTTGCTGACAAGAATTTTTTAAATGATCATACTTATAACGATTGAGGGAGCTTAGAAAATAATGATAAAGGAATCGCAAGCCATACTACTGGAAATTTTAGCCAAACCATTTTAATACGAAAAATAAGATGTAGACTTTTAATAACAAAACAAGGTAATTCATGTGATCGAACATTTAATATTTAGATTATGCATTTCAAAAATTAAAAGAAAACTGCTCCGAAATTGTTCTAAAAATCTGCAAACATATTCTGCATTTCTAGTCTTTATTAATTCGAAAAGATTCAGTTAGATCTCAAGCATTTTTTTTTTCTTTCTAAAGATATGTAGTAAAATACGGAATTGCATTTTTTGCATATTCGTTATAATTTTTTAATACTTGTGGTTAAAATGTACTTATATATTTTTCTTGAAACACAGATCCTATAATCGAATAAAAATAGTAATTTTCAGTGTATCTTTTTTAACAATGAAGAATATTGTTTTTCAAAATTTTCAACATCGCATGGAAATGAGCTAAAATAAATTGTAATGCCTTTACATTATGAATAAAAATGGATTTAAGCATCACATAGAAAAAATTCATATTATATTTTCATATAAAATTTTGACTAGACTTTTGTGAAATTACATCGTGTATTCTATAGGGAAGTTATAATCGGCTGCTGACCTTTTTATCAGCCGGTTAAAACAGTTTGGTTGACCTCTAATCATGCTCAAAATGCTCTCATTTATTAATCACAACTTCCCATGAACGGTTGTTTGACCTTCAGTTGTCGATTTGTAACGTCATTTGAAAATACCCTATTACAAAACATTTTATTTCCTCTATGTTACATCTTCCTTGATTAGCATTCTTATAATCCTCTCTGATGCTCATTTTTTATAAGAAAATACAGGAAATCAACCCTCAAAATTTGATAGTAAACAACTTAAAGGTTTCACAGAAAATAAGGTTCATAGCGTCATTAAAATAATACATGCTTTTATAGAATATTTCTTAGCATTAGTTCAAAGAAGTAAGTATTTCCTTTTATAACCGTGTTGGAGAACGGCTGCATATTAACCCACATTACATAGACGGACAACACGTTTCACTCAACAATTCAATTTTCTAGTTAGAAAATAAGCATCCTAGAGTTCATTTTCTTAAAAATTTTACAAAAGAAAACACTTTTTAAGTTTAATGTTATTAGTTTCTGGTATATTAAAGTTTAATTAAATTATTCAACCAAAAGATGGCAGAATTGTTATTTATATAACTATTTCTTCTTCTATATTTCTCTCATTTTCTTTTAAGGAAAATAACCACTTATTTATCTTAATATAAACATGTCTTATCTATCAAATGTATTTAAAATGTACCAAAAATTGTACGTAATTACATTTTATCGAAGCGATAATTACATACCAAATATTTCAATTTCAAATTTGGAATATAAAATTTTAGATTAAAATATTTTGAGGATGAAAATTTACAAATTCTGTAACTTTTCATCCTGGAATAAAATATGTTTGACATTATTGAACTAACTTATCAGAACACTAACAATATATGGAAATCATCTTGTAACAGCAGCAGGATTTGAACCTAAACCAACGACATACTAGACCAGTTCAGGACTCTAAAAACGTCACATGGCGTCTTAAAACGATCAAAGCTAACGAAAATGACAGGTGCATTCCTCTTATAATTTTTTACAGACTGCTGGAGTCACGTGATCCTCGAATGTATCAATAAAGGTATACGAAAAGAGCATCACGTTATTATAGTGGTCTGTAAAAAAAGATAAATAGGATGCAACGCGGAAGCCTGTCTTTTTCGTTAGCCTCGGGGTGGATCATCTATACACAGCGATTGGCACAAAACAATGGACGCTTCACTTTGTACCAGTAGCCGTGTAAAGATTATGTATTCTGTGTGACGTTTTAAGCATAATGAATCAGCTTTGTAACCCATTGATCATGTTTGAACTTACGAAAAATTAAGACTAGAATTCTTATTTCTGCCACTTTAGAAAATTCATCCATCGCGACTAAGCTTCCCTTCTTGCGCTCTATGACGCACACAGTGTATGTCATGCTATTTTGATTATTTCTGACAATGATGTTTGTAGAGTATGTCATGATATGTAGCAAATTTTTTTTTAGACATTCCGAATTCTCACCAGAAATTTTCTTTGTAAGACGATTGACATTCCATAAATAAAGTAAAAGAAAATTCCAAATTAAATTTTTGTGGTTTGAATAAAAAATTTCAAAAAAAGAATGGCAATAGTCAGTGGTAGCTAGTGTCGTAGTCACATAACAGCTCTACGGCACAAGCGGTTCATGACCGTCGTAAATTAAAAGTTTCAGATTTCGTTTTCCATCCCGTAAACCGACAGAAAAACACCTTAAAAGTCATGCTCAGATGACCCCAAATCGGCCTTAAGAGAGCTGTTTTGCTTTTAAATTATATACAGGCACATTTTCTTAAGCCTAACAATTCCCAAACAAATCATTAAAATAAACTTTGTGTAATGCATACCTGAATAATAATGAAATTTGTACGTTCGAATATAAATTGCATTTCCAAAACACAAAGTCAGTGTTTTTTTTCATGAAAATAACTATAATTTAATTTTAAAAATCTCTCTAGATTATTATCTTTACTTTTAATGTATTTTCTCATTTATTTTATGCAAAGTATTGATGGTATTGAAAAAAAATCTCCTTTTTCATTTTGAGAAATTTGATAAACTGAAACAAGAAATAATTTGTAACTCGATAAATATTTTCAGAAATTAGTCTGGAAAAAGAAAAAACAAAATTAACTTTTCCAGAGAACATTATTATAAGTAGTACATGTATTTTTTTACTTTTTATTTTGTATTGCAAAATTAGAATCTCTAGATATTGATAGATTTTACCGTAAAGTTTTGAATTATGTTTCTAGAAAAAAAAATCCTTCGGTATTTACATAAAGTTAATATATTTTTCGAAAACATGTCTTGTCATTGGTTTTGTACATCTTAATGGAAAATTCACTAGAGAAAATATCGATTAAAATAATGTTAGGGACAAAAAACAACATTAGTTTTGAAGGCTTTTGAAATTGTAGCAATTTCAGTTTTTGTTATGTATAGGTTGTAATAGTGTAACAAAAATTATTAATTCGATTGAAAAATTCCATTATAGAATAAAATTTGTTTTATATTACATCATTCTTTATTGCTACAAAATAATCTAAATCTTTAAAAACATTCTGGCGTATTATATGATACAGGAATAAGTATATTGGATGAATAAAGATTAATTGTACCAAAAATGAAAATTTGGTCAATTTCATTGTGCTTTCTTATATTGGCGCAGAATATAAATTATTATTCATTTATTGTAAAGCATGCAGCGAAAAGAATAGTTATTATTCATTTACAGGGCCACACAAAATAATTCCAATACATAATAATGAAGGGGGGATTGTTTGCGACATATTTTAATTATGGCAAACGATTTCATACATAATCAAATTGAAATACGTTTTTGAGGATTAATATGAGTTATTTCATGCATAATACTAGTGCATATCATTTACAGGGACACACAAAAGATTTCAAATAGTATATTCTATCCGAAGTCCTGTATATTATGGAAGATGGCTATTACATGTACGAAATGCATTTGAATTATGATATACGCTTTTAAGTTTTACTAGATGTATGCATATTATATGGTTTATATAAATGCTAATTGTTACACAATTTAGATATACAAGGCTACACAAAAGATCTCGGAAAGGTACTGCATATAATAGTAATTTACTTAAAGGTGGTTTTTAAATTAGGTATGCCTTTTTACGATGAAATGCATTTAGTTTACTAAGAAATGTTTGTAGAATTTAGATAAAATATTTTTACAGGGTCACGCAAAGAACTTGATTCATAGTCATATTTGGATGATAATTTCTAGAAATTTGATTTAAGTAGTTTAAAGAGAATTTATTTTAAACCAAACTTTAAACTAACTTTCATGTATTAAAGGTACTATGTATTTTACAAGGCTAAACAGAAGTATTCAAGTGTGTTTCCATCTATTATTATGAATTGCTGAAAAGAAAATTTCAACCAGTTAGGTGTTGCTAAACTAAATTTTACTATTATGTAGTCGATATATTAACCGTCAGATCAAATACAGTGCTTTTCAAAAATATTGGAATACATATTTGGATATGAACAATTATATGCGATTTCCCTGGATAACGAAGTTTTGTTAAAGATTTTAAGAGGTGTCGGAATGTCGTTCATAATCTATGCTTAACGCAGGATTTTTCTTACTTGTCGATGATTTAGTTTTGGTACTATATTTGGTGATATTTCTTCAGTAATTAAAGTTTCAATATGGGATTTGCGAGAGTGCTTATGTGTGTGTGTATGCCAATTTTAAACCATTATCTTACACTCCGATTTAACTGTAAATTTTGACATATTTAATTGCAAAATTCTGCTAACTAAAGTAACAAAAAGTGTGGGGTAAAGTAACAAAAAGCCTCACAACAACTGTGAGGCTTTAGTGGTACTAGAAAAGCTTAAAAGTTCAAAGGTATGTGTAGGTAAACATTATTATTCACATAATCATACTTGCCACCTTTCCAACTTTAGATTTTTTTCTTTTAGTCAAATAAACAAAACCCGGCCGGGCAAAATTAAGAGAAAATTTAGATAAAATAAAGGCGATAAAAAAAATAAACTGGCCTAACCAAATTAAGTCGATAAAAAGAAAAATCGGCAAGACATAAAATTTTAAAAAGATGAAACTAAGCCAATAAAATTTTAACATTTTTCAATGGATATAAGGTATGTATGGTATAAGCATAAATATGCTTAAAGATAATATAAACCTACGCTAATAAATATAAACCTACGCTAGGTTCAGAACATCAATGTAGAAATATTATATGTCCAGTGTAGAGATCGGCATTGACAGTTGCATTATGTCTGAACCAGGATTGAGAAGGGTTGGGCCGGGTCAGGATAAGGTATAAATCTTCTTTCTACATACTCAGCCTACATGATGGGCTGGTAGTGATGCCCTGTATTCTATAGCTTACGAACAGTACTGTAAAACATGCAGTTATTTTTTATGTAAATTTTCCTATAGCTTTGTGTGCAGCATTCTAGAAAGAAAGCTCTCAATTGTATGTTAAGAAAAATCGGTATTTTCTGTAGAGATTGAGTAGGGTCTGATTTCATTGATTTTTGCACCGGCGAATCATGAACCGCAAAAATACAAACGGGCCGCGATTGGACTGAAGTTTTAGTATTTAATGGGCCGGGCTTGGAAATTGGTCCAAGAAGATTTTTAATCTGAACTCAGCAGCAGAGATGTAGAGAGGAGTATAAGCTGGTGTAGTCTCTACGGTAGTTGCATACATTCTGAGATATTTTTTTATCTTTTTGTATTTCAAGTAAAACTATTGCGTAAACTCACTAGCGCATTTCATCTGCTTATAGTTTACAGGGTCTATTTTTTTAAGACCACGACACTGTTTAACACTTATTTGATAATCTTCCTTTCATATTGCAAATATATATTGATATATTTATTATTGGTAATTATTATTGTTTATCAAATTTATTAAAGTTTCCACCATGAACTCCAACAATTTTAATCATAGCATGAAATGGAAGATTATGAATCCATATTTTAATATTATTACGAAGTCTACAATTATATCTCGCAATACAATTTTATCTTTTATTCTTAAAGATAAACATAAATATTAAATATTGTAGAGTCTTTCATACTCATCTAGTGTCATTCAAAATTGAAATATATATATATATATACAGGGTGTCCCTAAACAAATGGTATATACGCTAGGGGGTGATAGAACACATCAAGACGAGTAATAGTAAATGGGAAACCAAGGGTCCCAAACGTTTTCTAAAGGAGATAGCCGCCATTAAAGTTTGGGGTCCAAAATTTCAAATACACATAAAAAACGGAAAAATTGGTCGATTGATTTGCGGTTTTCACTGAAATAATTTTTTATGTTGGTATTTTCTTGAAAATAAATTATAAAGATAACTTTCGAAAAATGCCGATAGAGGGCGCTTTAGACTTTGAAGTAATGAAAAACTATTTTTTGCCGTGATTTTTTGCATCTCATTAAATGGTTTCGTAAGCTTAGACTTAAACTTAAATTTTGAGCTCAAAATCTGAATAGTTGGAAGCGATTAAGTAGCACAAACTTAACTGTGTACAAAGGGTTTAAATTTCAAATGATTATAAAAAACGGAAAAATTGGTCAATTGATTTGCAGTTTTCACTAAAACTATTCTTTATGTCGGTATTTTTTTGAAAATGGATTATAAAGATAAATTTCGAAAAAATGCCGATAGAGGGTGCTTTAAACTTTGGATTAATGAACAACTACTTTTTGAGTTATTTTTTGCATCTGATTAAATGTTTTCGTAAACTTAGACTTAAACTTAAAGTTTGAGCTCAAAATCTGAATAGTTGGGAGTGGTTAAGTAGCACAAACAAACTGAACTGTGTTGAGAGGGCTCAAATTTCAAATGATAATAAAGAACGGAAAAATTGGTCGATTCGTCTGTGGTTTCAAATGAAAATATTCTTTAAGTCAGTATCTTCTTGAAAATGAATTTTAAAGATAAATTTCAAAAAATTCCTTTAGAAGGCGCTTTAAACTTCAGTGTAACCAACAGCAAATTTTATCCGTTATTTTTTGTATCTAATTAAATGCTTTCCGAAACTTGTTAAATGTTTTCGAAAACTTAGATTTAAACTTAAATTTTGAACTGAAATTCTGAATCGTTGGGAAGAGTTAAGAAGTGCAAACTGAAGTGTGTTCAGGAGTTGAAATTTACCCCCCCCCCCTCCAACACAGTTTACTTTTGCGCTACTTAAACACTCGCAACGTCTCAGAATTTGGTCTCAAAATTTAAATCTAAGCATTTGAAAGCATTTAATGATATTTTAAAAAAATAACGGTTAAAAATAGTTGTAGGCTACTCCAATGTCTAAGGCGCCCTCTATCGGCATTTTGTGAAATTTATCTTTAAAAATTTTTTTCAAGAAAACTCTGATTTAAGGAGCAGTTTTAGCAAAAACCGCAAACGAATCGACTAATTTTTCCGTTTTTTTTTTTTTTTTATAGTTTTCCGTTTCGTTTGAAATTTAAACTCTCTCAACACAGTTCAGTTTGTGCTACTTAACCACTCCCAACAATTGAGATTTTGAGCTCAAAATTTAACTTTAAATCTAAGCCTACGAAACCATTTAAGGAGATGCAAAAAATAACGGCAAAAAATAGTATTAGGATGGATTATTTCGTTAATCCAAAGTCTAAAGCGCCCTCTATCGGCATTTTTTAAAATTTATTTTTATAATTCATTTTTAATAAAATACCGGCATAAAAAATAGTTTTAGTGAAAACTGCAAATCAATTGACCAATTTTTCCGTTTTTTATAATCATTTGAAATTTAAACCCCCTGAACACAGTTAAGTTTGTGCTACTTAACCGCTTTCAACTATTCAGATTTTGAGATCAAAATTTAAATTTAAGTCTAAGTTTACGAAACCATTTAATGAGATGCAAAAAATCACGGCAAAAAATAGTTTTTCATTACTTCAAAGACTAAAGCGCCCTCTATCGGCATTTTTCGAAATTTACCTTTATAATTTATTTTCAAGAAAATACCAACATAAAGAATAACTTTAGTAAAAACCGCAAATAAATCGACCAATTTTTCCGTTTTTTATGTGTATTTGAAATTTTGGACCCCAAACTTTAATGGCGGCTATCTCCTTTAGAAAACGTTTGGGACCCTTGGTTTCCCATTTACTATTACTCGTCTTGATGTGTTCTATCACCCCCTAGCGTATATACCATTTGTTTAGGGACACCCTGTATATATATATATAATTGTTTATTAAATTTAAATCTTTTAATTTTTGTAGACTTAAAAGTTGTTTATTGAAAGATAAATATACATATTAAAAATATACTATAGTGCCTTTCATATGGAAAATAAATCTAGATCTGTTTTGGAAAATCGGTCAAACCGAAACTTGAAATAATTAAAATAAACTCAACGCCGAAATCCTCGACCAACATCCAAACTAAATTATCGTCATCGCGACGTGATCCGAAAAACGAGTTTGGTCGGACTTGAGTAAAAATGAGTTACTTGACATACTGCAGCGCAAGAAATTGGTTCATAAAAATTAAAGTATGCGAAAAATTAATAGGTTTAATTTATATTATGCATATCTTTAAATTAGCACTAATTCAAAAATGTTAAACGTTTATAAAATTTAAGTATACCGATTGATTCATCAAATTAATTAACGATTTTACTATAAAACCTGTGAAAAAAATTATACCAATAGGCAAATTTGAATCTCAAACTCCATTCAGAATGAAATTATATTCCTCCCTCTTTTAATATATTTCTAACCGAAATTTAACTTTAAAAATTTATCTATTTACACATGTATATTATTAACCATTATTTCATTCTCATTTCTTTCAATTAATTTTAATACTCCCTGATTAAATGAACATTTAAATATGTAATTGTTTACCAATTAAAAACTGCAATAAAATTTGAAAACACGACCACTGAAAGAAAAATAAGCATTTTCAAACTGAAAAGTTTATCGAGATACAGGTTGGAATTTCCTTTTTTATCATACATTTAGATGAACTTAAAAAAAATAAAATTAAAGGTTAATACATATGTACTGTTAACCACAAGTGACTTTTCTCTCATTTCTTTCAATTAGTTTTAATAGTCCCTGATGTAATGAACGCCATTTCCGGATCTCCAACAGAGATGTTTCTGAGAAATTTATTTCGTGGTCTTCGTTTGCGGTTTCTTTTTTTGGCACTAATGAACCTTTGGGACTCTGTTTTTGTAAAGAAGATAAATGAACTATTTAAAATAATGATTGTGTCCACCGATTGCAGATGCAGAAGTGTAAATGCTGATAGTGCTGGTCAGTGTTTTTTTTTTTTTTTTTTTTTTTTTTTTACTTTTTAACCATTCAGTAAATGGTTGTTGTTTTCGGTCGTGAAAAGGGACAGTTAAGACATATCTGAATTCTTGTGATGTCCGAATTTTTTATGTTCGCGTTTTATCCTTTTTCTGAATGACCCCGGAATCTTAATGCTTAATCCATAGCGTATGTCATGTAAGAGTCTGCTATTACGTAAGCCACGTTTTAATCATCATAAAAATGATGCTTTTATAGTTTTTTTATTAGTTCAATGGGAAACATTCAAGCATTTTGCTTTGGCCAATGGTTGTCCGCATTTTATTTATTTTATTTTATTTTAATTTTTATAGATTTTTTTTTCTATACTAAATGTAGTTGAATATTTAAACTAATTTAATTTGTTGAAGGACGGGTTACATGGTTAAAAAAAATGGTTTTCTTTTACATATAAAAATTAGTACACTTTAAAAAATATAATGAAAAATTATTTCTGATTTTAAAGACTATCAATTTTCTGACAAATGAAAGCGTCACATAAAGGCCTATGGAGCGTTCATATTAATAAAAATACCAATAAAAAGTCGAAATAAAAAACATTTAATGGCATTTTAAATACGTGAATCGTATTTAATGCCATTAAATGTGACAGTCTTGATCATCCATTATTGGCATTTAATCTTATAGTTTGGCGATAATTTTTTGGTCGACGGGATAACCTAGTAGTACCCAATAATCTCATTAACCCTTTCGGCCCTGGATATTTTTTCCCATTGTGGGAAAAATTTACTTTTATGTTAACAAAAATAAAAGCAGGTATCGAATTAACGGAAGTTATTGTTTACTGTAATTTAACGAATGTGTTCTTTACAGAAACCTAACGAATGTAATTATAGCGCGTTTTGTTCGTATAACAATAGTCTGAGGAAATTTTTTAAGGGACAATATTTTAAGACGTTTTGAAAATGTCGTATTATATCAAGACTAAACAAACATAAAAAATAGTAGTGTTTTTTATGTTTTATCAAAAATTATTAATTTTGAAAAGGAGTCCCTATATTAAATTTAAAGAGTAAAAAGTAGTTTTGGAATAAAATAAACGGTGTTGCCAAAATGCTGCTCAAACTTTATGTAATTGATTTCATTTTTATATTTTATTCACACCACTATATTTTAAGAGAACATATTTTAGTACACATTTAACACGTATTTTACACATTTTATCGTAGTGTAAATAAATGATTAAAAAAAAAAGTGTTGCAATCCGAATAAAATCGTGTAAGATATGTCTGTGTCTAGGATTAGTACTTGAACCGTAAAGAGTTACATTAGTGACACTTCTCTGATGCGTGGTACACACACACGAAAGAGAATCTTTGTTGCTGAAAGTCATATACAGGGTTAGTCAAAATTAGGTTTTTTTTAGTGATGCCATGCCGTTTCCCTTCTCAAAGCCATAATTTGATTTAAAGGGGAAAAAATGAAATACATACATATATATATATATATATATATATATATATATATAAGGTACCCTGGGGTAATAACGCCAGGCGGGGTAATAACGCCAAGTGCTTATATTTTGCATAATTATGAAATAATCAAGTAAATGACACCCATGTGCTCTGCGCAGAAGGGTTTTGAGTCATATAAATCGCAAAAAACAGCTTGAAGTTAATTTGTTTCATTTTTAGGTCTTATTGTTTTTCAAAGCAACTAAAATTAATGCTTGATCTAAAATTTCGAGATACGTTTTGTAATGTGAAGACTATTTTTTTTATCCGGAAATACTTTGTTAATTACATAAATTTGTAGTACATTTCATGGACTTTCAGAATGTTGTTGAAGATTTTGGATATCTTCTCGAGATAATTTGTAATTTAAAATGTACAGCGCAATAACTATAACGGGGTAATAACGCCAATCCTTGGCATTAATACCCGAGTTGATTCCTTACAGTGGCCGAGCTTCATCCTAAATACTGATTTAAATAAACACGGTTAAAACTGTGCAATGTTTCTAATAATTCTACTTAAGCGGTCCTTTTTAAGCAAAAAGAAGCTCACGGTCTGTATTCTTTTGCCTCATCCTCCCCTCCCCCACACACCACACCTTTATTTTTCTTACACTTTCACAAAAAATTGAACATTTTCAATAGCTTAGAATGCAATTTGTCAATTTCTAAGTTTGTAGAGTTTGTATTTTTAGAATTGGGCAATCTACATGCAATTATTCCATCTTATTTCATAGTTTTGTTTGCATGGCGTTATTACCCATACAGGTGGGTAATAACGCCAAATAGCATTGGTCAAGAAATCACGCCATTACTTTTTATGAATACATATCTATTAAATTATTTTTTTTATATAGATAGTCAAAGAGTTGCTGTATGAAATCATATATTTGTTTGAAAAATACAATCTAAAACTAAGCCGCGAAAATTGGTAGAACCTTAACGTGGCGTTATTACCCCAGGGTACCTTATATACATGTATATATATATATATATATATATATATATATGTATATATATATATATATATATATATATATATATATGTATATATATATATATATATATATTACTTTTTAAATTTGTATGAAAATAATAGCATCTATGAAGATATGGTAATCCCATCGTTTTTTTTTTTTTTGTTTTTTTTTTTGTTTTTTTTTTTTTTTTAAATCTGGAATGGATTGTCACTATTTTAAAGAAATTTCATTAATAATTTTTTTAATTAAAAATTAAGTAAAATCATATTATTTTTAAATATATATTAAAATATTTTTCCAGTGATAATTCATCTACAAATAAAGAAATTCCAATTAAAAAAAATATTTATTCAAAAGTTCAGTAGTAAGTGCAGGGAATATGACAAAAAAATAACCCTGCATTTTTGTATATAGATATTTATATATGACTAAACAATAAGCCAAAAAAGCATTACGATCTATTATAGACCGAGACGCACCAACATAGACCGTCATCTCATCGGGTTGTCGAATGAAATTCCACAATTAGACAGAATCCGATTAGTATGTTAAAATTTAATTGGTCTGCAATGTCATATTTTGGTAGTAACCACCTGTAGATATAACTTTATTGGTTGATCGATAATTTTGTCAATGTGTTTTTCTGGACCCAAAGGTATGATAACATTCAGTACTAGGAGAAATAAAGCATAGTCGTAACCACGGCAGTCATGCGCCAAAATCCTATTTGGAGTTTTCCACAAAGATATGATTGGCATACCGATGGCATTTTTATATGCGAATCGAGTCTCAAATAATCCTTTTCCCTTTATCTGATGATGTGAGAAAAATCTTTCTGCATTGTAAATTTTTTATTTTATTTTATCTATTTATTTATTGAAATCTGCACTTTCTATTTGAAACATCCTCACGCACGGATGCATGCTTGCGCTCATTTTGGGCTGTACTGAGGTTACAAATTATCAAGTAGGACTCTTGAAATAACAATTAACCCAAATATCGTATCCATGCAAAGAATAAACTTAAAAACCAGGTGCAACTTCAAGATGGTTTTAAAACACTCAACCAATCTTTAAAGAAATTCCCATGCAATTTACCTGCAAAACTAACAATTGGCCTGCATCCATTTCCATCCATGTAGTTGAAGATGATAAACTATTTTAAAGTTTCAGGTTAACTTGTTAAAAAAAAAGCAAGAATGGGATTTACATCTTTATTTGAAGAAATAAATAGATAAAATGATCTCTTCGTGCAGAGAAACAGCCCTTTGTCTTTCATATGACTGCTCATAAATTTTGTTAAGAATTTCAACATACGAAAGAAAAAAAAAACACATTTAACGATCAATATCATTGTAAAGTTTTAAAATAATACAGTAAACTACGATTCTAAGATAAAGTTCTAAAAAAGTAATGTAAAAAATAGCAATAAATAAATAAAGTATTACACTCCAATTTCGGTAGATCCTGTCACATAACACGTTTAGCCACTCACTAAGCGACTGGCAGTGGTGTAAAGGCGAATTTTTAACTTTAGTGGTAATGACATAATTTACGTGGACAAAGACGAATACTGAAACAAAGGTTTGGGATTAAAAAAATACTAGAACGGTATGCCGTAATTTAAGAAAAATTGATTGTGGTATCAATAAGGATATTAAATATTAAAAATAACTTATTATATTTTGCTCGGGTTCTAAATATGATTTTGTTCTGGGTGTGGTTTTCATATGTAGCTCATATGTAGCCTCAAAACATATCATGCATTTATTGGAAATAATTTTCATGTGTGTAAGCTTAATATATATTTTTATGGAAAAACGATTAGATACTTTTACAATAATAGATTGAAAAAAAAACGACATTTTGTTATGAAACCTTTTCTTTCAAATATGACGACTGAAAGCTTTCAATTCTGAAATACCAGAAATAGTTAACTTCAAACAAAATTATTTTTTATTCGTTAAACATACTAAATTTCGCCTATATAACACATTTTTATTCTACATTTTTGACAATATCTTTAAAAGTATAATTCTTAAAACCTAAAGAAGTGCGTTTTTGAGTTCAGCGTCACAAAAATCTTTACACAATACCTCCACACTATACACAAAGAAAATATTTTCAATTTCAAATAAATTAGTTACCTCCCCCCGCCCCTTGCATTTTCTCTAAATATGTTTGTGATTGTTTAAAATTCTGTAAATATTTGGGTCATCATTTTTTATTATTTCACCCAATTTCAATTTTCCACGTTCCATAGCATACAAGTAATATAGTTGTGACATACAAATACAGGAGTGATCTTATAATAGTTCCATTTTCATTGTTTAATACGTTGTATGTCAAGACGGTCGCAAGTGACTGACATGAACTTTTCATTTAGATTGCGTCTTTCACCCATGAATGACAGTGTAAAATATGATATAAATCTAAATATACATGTATTGTTTAAATTATTGCTTTTTTTTTAAATTCTTACCTAACTTTTTTTTTTATAACAGGATTATGATTTTGTAACAAAATGACTGCCTTTCTTAAATCTGTACAGTCTACAGATGACGCTGTTGCCACTTTCGGCAAAATACCGTGAGATATTTTGCCTTTTATTTTAAACATAAAGTGAAGAGATTTAATTTTGCGAGATTAGAGTAGATTTTGGTGTGTGTATGGAATGCATCTCACCCAGAGATGTTTTGTGATATAATATTTTGTTATGAATATCTATATAATATGATGTTTCGCGCTTCGTTATGCGATTTGTATATGATGCAGTATTTGTTGTGCCGTCTACATAAAAGATGTGACAGTATAACTTGTGTTTTATATTTAATGTTCTGAAGACGTCCGACACTTATTTTTTTTTCTTTTAAACATTATAAATTTTTCAGTTTCATATGTCAGTTACCGTGACACCAAACATGTTAAATACGGTATACTAAAAAAAAAATAAAAAAAATCCCCAAATGCGGCAACAGTGTTTAAATTCCGCCTGGTAATGTTAAGTCTGTGGCCTTTAGAGAAATTTTTATATTTAAAATATTTCCTCGGGAAATTAGTATTTTTAATTTCTTTTTTTCTGTGTATTCTTCTTAAATGATGTCTCTTTTTTTCTCTTTTTTTCTATTTCTAAAATTTATCGTTAATTTTACATAAAGAGCTAAAATTTCATTTTCAGTTCATCTCTTTTTAACACATAAAATATTAAATTAAGCATAGATTTTAGACATATTTTAACAACTAAGAAAATAGGGATATCAAAACAAGAGCACAAAAAAGAAAGAAGTTATAAATATTAATTTCCTAAGGCTATATTTTAATAAAACTAATATATCAAACGCCTATTGACTTAACATTACCATTGGGATTTCAGAGATAGGTGGCAAGCAGCCTTTTCAATTTTAGTCTGAAAATTCAATCATAAAATCATTAAAAAATATTTTAAGGTAATTCAGTATTATTAATACGCAGTAGCGAGTAAGCAGATATAAGCCATTTTAAACAGGTTTTGCTTTAACGGGTACAGTCATCACATGATTTTTTCCCCTTTTTAAAGTAGGATTCTGTTAAATACAAGTTCCGTTTTGAGAATTTTACTGAATTTTCAATTTTTAGCTAACATTTTCATTTAAAGACATTTTTTCATTATTTTCAAGTTTTTACTTAAATCATATTTAAAATTATTACATTTAGTAAACAACATGGGGTCATTATTATTATTAATTTCACAACATATGAGCTCATACTTTTGTATTAAGTAGCATTATAGTACTGTAAATATCGTATTATTTAGTAGATTGCAATATGGAAACATTCGGAATAAAAAAATACGGGAACTAAATTAAGTTATGCAAGGAAACAATCCCTTCGTTTAAAGAAATAAGAAACTTACATGTTTCCGTTTGAAAGTCACATTAGCTCAAAATTTGTGTCATTCTAATTAATTATAAAGTTATTTATTTTCTGATAAAAAAAATTAAAAAATATGTGTATCATGTAGATTTTGATTATGTGCCTCTCTCTAAAAGTAAAGGAAAGGATAAGCTTAGGGGAGAGTGGGGATACTTGAGCATAGAGAATACTTGAGCCATCCCTATTATCGCTGCAGTTGGTTAATTTTTCTTTCTAAAATTGGCAATATGGTAACATATTTATAGTTCTGAACAAGTAAAAAAGAAATCACACACCTTGGTACCATTTTGAAAGTATAGTGATTAATAGTTTTTTTCCCTATCTGAAGTAAACATTTAGATGCATGTTTTTTGTATTTTTTTTGTAATCAAAGTTTTGTTTAAAGTTGCAACTATATACATAAGTTTAATAAGTATAATTTCAATTGTATATTAAATCTAAAATAGTTCTAATAACTGCATGCTTTATTTAATAAAACTCTGATAAAGAAAAATAGTGGAAGTGGGGATACTTGAGTCAGTGAGATTGGGGATACTTGAGCCATGGCTCAATCATCCCCACTAGGAAATAAGACATGGGTGAAACAAACAAATGATAAAATTACATCCTTTTATTCACTAATAGATTTTTTTCTGGATAAAAGGGAGAAAAAATTTTCATTTTATTATTTTTTCTTAAAAAATAACGACCTAAAAATGTTTAAAAATGTATATTTTTTTAATGAAAATATCGATTTTATTTTTCATTTTGACTAAAAAAATATCCTGTCTAGATAAATGTAAAGATAGTTTTCAATTTAACTTTTATTAAATTAAAATAACTTTTTAAAACTGTTTTACAGGTTATAATCTCTAATACTTTAATTAGTTAGGTCCAACATATTAAAATATTTATTTTTAGTATAATATATTAAGATTAATATTTTATATTGAAATTGTAACCTCTGTTTCTGTAACTTTTTTTTAACTAAGAAAATTGAAGAAGAATTGGTAAAAAGAGCGCACAAAAAACAAGAAAAGCAACAAAAATCACAGTTCAAACTTACCTACATGGAGCCAAAGGGGAAGACAAAATCTTTCCCTGTGAAATCAAAAAAGTGTTTGAAATAGTAGAATGATACATCTGGCTTAGATTCCGACAGCTATTCAATTAAAAGCATGAGTTTGACAATATCATTAGAGGAAAATTCTGTCAATGATGGTGATGATATGAAAAGAAAACCTTCCATTTACTAATAAAATATGCCAGAAAGAAAACTCTAAAAAGATTTGTTGGACAAGTGCTTAATATTTTGAAAATGAAATTTGCCCGAAGAACTGCAGATTCCAAATTTAAATGGCTCTGAACTGAGGATGTTTCTACCATCGACATAACTCAAGTTGAAATGATCCTTCGACCACCAGTTCTAACGACAAAAAATGATCGTATTACTAGCTTTGTTCTCTCAATTGATTTTGAAGGACTTTGTGTGTCATAATTTATCATTCTGTAAAATGTTTGTGCAAAAATAAAGGAAAAAAATTGCTTTTGTAGGTATTTTTCCGTACTGGCTCAAGTATCCCTCCACCATGACTCAAGTATCCCCCTCATGGGGATACTTGAGTCTCGAATTAAAACAAAAAGTAAAAATTTATTAGACATAGGAAAATAGTTCAAAATTAATTGAAAGTGGTTTTCAGTTGAAGAAAAAATATAAAATTTTCATTTTCTATATTTTATTTTATTCTAAGAAATTATTGAAAATTAAAAAAAAATTAAAATAAAAAAAATGGCTCAAGTATCCCAATCTTCCCCTATATATTATTTTCATTTATGCTGCACAGTGTTACTGCATTTGTTAAATATGTATGACAAGTTTGCATTGTTAAATAGATATCCAATACATTGTCTAAGTAAAATATAATATTCCATGTATTTTTTTCAGGTGATTAGTATATTTATATTTTTTTAATTTTTAGTGAGTATCTATAAGCCTAGACTAGCATTGATTATTATCGAGCAAAATATTATTCTTCGATAATATTAGTTACACACCATTACAAGTTAGTAATTTAACACGTCGCACAAAATAGTCATACTGTTATTTGATCAATAAAAAGGGTGATTTTTTAAAGTTTTTTAATACAAAATATAAAAATCATAATAAAAAACACACCATAAAGAGGATGAGTCCATAAAACAAACCGGATATCTATTATTACACAAGGAGTAACTTTTAAAGGAGAATAAGGATAGAAAAAAGATATAGCAGTTGTTAGTAGTCTGGCGTAAGAAAGAAAGAAAAATTCTAAGACCTTTATAGCATCCATTACCTGTCACAGTAGACCACCCAGCATTTCACCTCAAAATGTAATATCGATGAAAGGTAAGTGTTTTGCTATTATTCCTTTGGTTATTTCTTACAATACCAAAAGTATGTTTTCAAAATATAGAGAGAAAGAAAATTGGACAGTGCAGTAAGATAACAGCTAAATAATGCTTCTAATGTTGTTAAAAAGAGCATATCAAAGAAGAGCTGAGGTACCAAAAGGTTTGTGACCCATTTTGTTATATTTCACACGACTCAAAATTGATATTTTTTGGAACATGACAGTTATGGTAGCAGCAAAGAAAATATTAGAAAAATGTTTAATTTAAGAGTAAAATGCCGTTTTTTATGTAAAAAAAAGGTGTTTGCCTGCATATGTGTTTGGCCGGCACAAACTAATGGAGCAGAAATATGAATGCTGACAAAACGGATGTATAAAGATTACAAGGAATACAGAGAAATATGGAAAGATGTATGCTAGGTATAACTAAAAGAAAGAGAAGGAGAATAACCCGTTTAAGAAGTCAGACAAAAGTCTTCGATATCATCGAGAGATTTAAACGGTTAAAATAGAGTTAAACTAGACACAGAGCTAAAACAAATAACAATAGACGGAATAAAAAACTTTGCCACCAAATTTGGCTACATTATCTAAAATATGTTTTAAAAGTCCAAGAAAATTATTTAATTATACCAAATTGTGCGTTAAAAGTATTACTATGCTCCAAAAGTAAATTATTTTTTGTCATTCTTCATACATAATATACTGAGGCACAATGTGAAGAAAGTAGTGAAAAAATGAAATTATTCGTACGTTTTAATATGTTTTTCTTTAGTATTTGTTTTGAAGGACGTTGTCTGATGAAGCATTTATCTGTTCTTCAATAATACAATTGAAGAATCAAGGGAGAAACTATGATAGTCCCCTTTTCGTTAAATTTAGGATAACAAAAGCTTTAGATGCGTATTTGATGAACTTCGATACAGGAAAAATGAAAGAAATCCTTTAAAAATGTAGTTAAAGAAGCTGATAGAAAAAATCGTTGACAGAAAATTATTTTAAAAAATACTTTTGAAGATTTGTATATATAGAGAAGAACGGTAAATATAAATCACTTTGAAAAAACACAGTTGGTAATTTGTATAAATGGGCTAAGAAAGATGAAAGAAAAGTACACTTTTTGAAGAAAACAACAGTTGAAAGTTTTTACAAATATAGAAGAGCGGTGAAATAAATACACGTTTATGAAGAACACAGTTAAAGATTTCTAAAAATCCCGAAAAGCGATGAAAGCTCAACAAAAAGTAAAAAAAAAAAGAAGGATGAGTAACTGGTGAAAAAAAAGCAGTCACTTTACTTTTGGTGTCAGTGCACCAGTGGACCAAAAGTTAAAATTCGAACGACGCATAATTCTGTTGTTATCAGTATCGGCGTCTTTTCTTGTAGCCACGCGTCGTTTTTATTTATCTGATAGCGTTAAAATGAATTTGATGACAACAGAGGAATTTTCCTTCAAGTAGAGCTAAACTATTTACTTCCTAATCCAAAGTTGATTCTTTGCAACCACAAATGGGTATAGAATAACAAATTTCATGTAATAATGTAGAAGGATAGCAAAACAAGCGTTTAAATGGAACCTTATATTACAGATAACACCAAAAAAGAATAAACTTAAACCAAATTGAAAGAAAAATGCAGAGAGAGAAGAAGCTTTGAAGATGTTAGTCACTAAGCATTGAATGAAGGAAGAAAATGCAAACAGCTCCATGCTTTACCTGACGTTGCAGTTCACCCACCGTTTTATCTTCAAGCTTATCGACGACACAATAAATATCCTTTTAAGCGTCCTACGAAATTTTACATGTAAGTTTAACGATTCATAAAATAACAGCTACGGAAAGTATTGATATGGATATTTCTGTTCAACAATCTTAGATATTTATTTATCATATGCAATTGAAAAAAATAGCATTAATGTAAATTTTAAGTTAAATAAGCCTTTGATTCCAAAAACTACGTGACGAAAAATCCCGTTTAGGCTGCTTAAAGGGCTATATGTCGTCATTCCTACTTGGGTTGTCACATTTCGCGTCGTCACTGGTTCATCACTGCATTAGAGAAACCATTCCTTCAAGTAGTGCTAAAGTTCTTACTCCCTGGTCCAATATTGATTCTCCGCAACCACAGAAGTGTCTAGAGAAAATATTTCTTGTAATAATGCAGAAGAATGGCAAAATAAGAATTTAAATGCAACCTTATTCCCCAGATAACCCTGAACAAAAATAAACGTAAATCAAATTGAAAGAAAAATGCAGAGTGTGAAGAAGCTTTGAAGATGTTAGTCACTGAGCATTAAACGAAGGAAGAAAATGCAAACTGCTCCATGCTTTACCTGACGTTGCAGGCCACCCACCGTTTTGTCTTCAAGTTTATCGACGATACAATGAAGGTACGTCGTCATCCCTACTTGGGTTGTCACATTTCGCGTCGTCACTGGTTCGACAACAAATTGCTTGTTTTCAAGAAGCGCAGCGGGCTGTACAGCGGAAAGTCCAGAATACTTATTGTAGGAAAAAGCGGGATTTGGGTGCAGAAGGAGGAACGGGTTCTTCCCAGGAATTATCTGCTTGGAATTTACACCTGCAAGAGAAGGTAGTGTACAGTTAGTTATAATGCGAAACCAATTAAACAAAAGTTAATTTAATAGAAAAATGAAAGAAACTAAAAGTTAAAATCACAAAATCTTACTTCTTTTTAATAAACAATTTATATTAATAGAGAGTGGTGTTACAAAAGATTAAAAATAAATAAGATTGGCAAGTTTCAGTTCCAGTCTCGGAACATGAATCCGATATAAAATTTGACGTATTAACACCGCTTTATCTAGATTGTATTTGGATGAGGGCATATAAATTATGTTTAATGAAAGCAAATTATGTTACGTATCAAATTGCTGTCCTAAGCCCATTGGAATTTATATGCGTAAAAGTTTTGTTTGTAATGATACTGTTTCTTTTATTATTCCTATGTTATGGTTAGAGTTAATGAATAAAATCCTCATAAAAGCTTGAATGGGATGAGTCAATTGGAAAATAATTTGTATTTTTTTTATTGTTTATGTTTATTTTCGCATTAGTGAAGGGAATCCTGGTATTCATCAAACGGCCGTATATTGTTTAATGTAATCCTGGTGTAATTTGTGCATTTTAAGCTGTAAAATTTTTGCTTTTGTTGATAATATTTGTACATTGATAGCCTTAGATGGATTCTTGAGATGAGTAGGCCAAGTTGGTAAATGACAGATGTCCCTCCCGATAACTTGTATTAAGCTCTTTAAAAAATCATCAAATAAAAAGTATTCTTTCATAAACTTTATCAAGCAACTCTACTCCAAGCAATTTCAGCTCTAAATTTTACATAAAAAATTTAAATCATCAAACGACCAAAAAAAAAAAAAAAAAAAAAAAAAAAAAACAATTAATGATGCATGCCAAATTTTTTATTAACATATGAATTCAGATAATATGCGTTATCACATAATTTCAATCTTTCCGTTTTTTCGTTTAATCTCTCTGCTTGTAATAAAAAGCTAACCACATAAACATATAAAACTAAAATGGAAAAAGCAAGTCTTAAATACAAATCAATATCTCATCAGTATTTTACAAATCTCCTTTTCCTCTACACATGGTTACTAGACCGTGTAAATCGAACATTAAGTAAAAAAAGAAAAAAATTCTATTTTTCTGTTCCGAATCTACCAACGCGGTTATCGAATTTTGCCCATAAGAAAGATTGTAGTTCCAGGCCAGAACTACATCGTTCTTAGAATTCCTTTTGTGATAAATAAACGCTTCTGTTTTGAATCGAGTATACGTACATATTTCACGCAACTGTATCATTAAGAGTATTTTTTAAGCTCTCCTAATGTATTTTGAAACGTTAAGATGAATAATATATATCGAAACAGTAGGAACAATTTCATTTACGTGGTTTTAATAAAATATTATGCAAAGTTTGCAGACTCAAATCTGCGCCTTATTTTTAATATTTTGTTTTCCTTGCAATTTTAAATTATGAAGAAAAGGGAATGTAAGAATGTTACGAAATATTTTCAAAGTTATGTGATTCGACACTTTATCGTGTCTGCAACATCTGTAAGTAAATTTATAAAAATAATAAACATTAAAAACATTTAAAAAATTCTGGTGTTATTTTTTTCCTTTATTATATTGTTTTTGAAAAATAAATAATAATTAAAAATCACTTGATGATCTAGCAAAGTTTTATGGAAAAAACCGCTAGCAGCATTACTGCCAACAGTTTTTGTCGTAAATTTAACGAATTATTTTTATTATTATTAATTTTTTACAGTGTACCTAAGTATTAATAACACCACTTTTCCAAAATGAAACAAGTAAAAAGATTAACAATGCTAAAAATCTAAAAAGTGGTCATAATTATTTTCCTAACCCTAACTCACCAGCATCCTACACTGCAAAAAATAATTGTTAATTTTAAAGCATAATACTGACAGCCGAGGCGCCAGATTATAACTGTAAAAATTACGGTAAAAATAGTATAATTGCCAAGTAATATATCAATAAGCAGTAATATACTGTTGAATTAACTAAAACAATGGTATATTTCCGCTTATTTTACAGTTATAATCTGACTCCTCAGCTGCAAGCATTATATTGTAAAATCAACAATCATTTCTTTGCAATGTACAAATATATTTTTTTCTACACTTAACAAGAATGCAGAAATTAAAAATTAATTAAAATATTTTATTTTTTACGAAACCTTCAAAATTACCGAACTTTCTATCATATAAAGCATTTTCATTCATACCACTAACCCATAGTAGAATTACTTCACTTATTATTAAAGAATTTAAAATGCATGTTTGATTTTTGTTTGCAGTCTACACAATAGCTCCCAAATTATACCCTTCATCCCAACAAATGCAAATACACACAAAAATCTATGACGCTATTACAAACAAGAAATCAAATCATACTAAATTACATAGTATTTCCAAAATTTTCATCTGATACAAACCTGAGTCAATATTTGACTTTAAAATACATTGTCACGACAGTAACAGAAAATAGGAGTTTGATGCAATAAAGTAAATTTACTCTTGAAATATTTCACAAAATAATTTGAACGCAATCGTTACATCATTTCAAGAGTATAAATTTACAAAATAGTTTTCACGCAAATTTACCATTAAAGATTTTTTGATTTATTTCGTATTCATACAAAATTTTCTTATAATTTTCGCAAAGGATTTCCGGGGAAAAAAAAAAAAAGAAAAAAAACTTTTATTGAACTTCAAATTCAAACGGGTAGCATTATCAAAAGCTGAAACTGTAAATAGAACAGGAAATATTTCATCTATATTACATATCTTGCGGACTATAAAATTTGATTTATGTTAGGGAAAACGTGTAATTTTTAAGAATGGATGAGTTTTCATATAAATGAAACTAGTACAGTTTTAAATGAGTATATTCAAATGAAATGAATTCGTGACTGGAATAATTTTTTAAATAAACAATAGTAATACATAATTAACAGTAAATTTTATTTCTTAATGGGAGCAAAAATACAAAAGCTTTAAAACATTAAAGTTTTTCAAGATGTTAAAAACATTGATGTCATAAGATGTTAATCCTAGCGCTTTCAGCTAACCATTAACATTTATCAGAGGTAACTGTTATAACTTAAAATATATACGCTGGTTATATAAGGATGAAAACAATAAACAATAAAAAATAGAGAGAGAAGGAAGGAATAGAGTAGTTGCTATAGAAACCGAAAAAAAACAAAAAAACAAGGAGAAATAGAAAGAAGGGGAGGGCCGTTCGATGTGATCAGTGCTGAGTGAAGCCTCGACCTGGCCTTCAATCGCCGTCAGCGCCACCTATTGTTTGAAATGCGAACTAAAATAAAAAATTACGTTCAAAAAACTCCTGACATTATACATAACACTCCTGCAAAAAAATTTTTAAATAGCTGTCACCATTTGCAAGTTATTGAATTTTAAAATCCATCAGTCATTTTGGGGACACCTGGTATATATATATATATGTATATATATATAATAAAAGCTTAAATTAGGAGTACTTAGTTTCTAAAAAATTCGTTTGCAAATTCCGGTGTTAGTCAATAATTTCTAATTTTTCGAACAGAATTTACCTGTGCCAGAAAGGATTACACGACATACATCCAACCTAAAGTCCAATTTTTCCCTTACTTCAGTAAGTCCGGACTAATAGAAGAAATGCAACCTCTTCAATTCTATGTTTCGGTATCTGGCAAATCATTAGGTACACTGCAAATTCTGTGAAACACTTTTGTAACTCTAACTGAACTTAATAATTAACACTTCTAACTAAACACGTTTTTCATTGTCTTGTAAATGTGCTGAGAATGTATTGCACCAAGAAAAAGATTGTGCTAAAAGTGTTGATAAGAATTACGTATTTTTTAGAGAAATACAGTTATTGCAGGTAAAAAATATTCAACTCAATCAATAATATCCAGCATTATATATATATATATATATATATATATATATATATATATATATATATATATATATATATATATATATATTCCCGCTGGCCAATTCCCGAATTGGCCAGCAACATTAAAAAATGATTGGCTAATTCGCGAACTGGAAAGATGCAATTGGCCAATTCGCGAACTGGCCACATGCGATTGGCCAATTAGCGAACTGGCCAGATGCGATTGGCCAATTCGCGAAATAGATATAGGCATTCGCTTAATCCTTTCTAACATAGTTGAAAGTGTCTATGAATTCAATTAGTCTAGCCGTCAGCCTGTCCATGCACTACTCCGCGTAAAGGTTCCCTTTAACTTGTAATGGTCATCTTATTTGGTTTATCAACTAATTTCGATATTGAAAGGGAATTGTGTACTATTTTTGGTTAATTTAGTTGGATACACAAAAATATTTCGTTTCAATATAATCAAATGGAATTTTTTTTACTGTGCATTTTAATGTTACATTATCTTAATTACAAAAAAAAAAAAAAAAAAAAAAAAAAAAAAAAAAAAAAAAAAAAAAAGTAGCTATGCATCATAGTTCGGATGTTGGCCAAGACTTCCCGGCCAGTTCGCGAACTGGCCGGCCAAAACCCGAAATACGCTAGTCATTTAATGCATTTCGGATTTTGGCCAGGAAGCTTGGCCAGTTCTAGAATTGGCCAGGCTCCGGGTATTGGCCGCAACACACACACATATATATTATGTTAAGCAAACTGTCTTTTATTTCCTTTTAAAAATTGCGTAATTTTAAAGGCACCATGCAGGAAGTGCTTTGAAAGAGTTTTACATGTGTTGTTTTATAGTGTGCAGTTTTATACAGGTTCTACTATATGTACAGGGTGTCCAGCGAATAAAACCCTGATTTCAAAATTAAGTTTCTCAAAAACTAATATCGATAGAATTATGCGGTAAACGGTTTGCTTATTATGTAAGCTGCAAAATTATTGTACAGAAGTTTCTAAAAGTAAATATTTAAAAATAAAATGTGTTCTGATTGCAAAGAATGCTTGACTTAACATTTTTCTTATATTAGATTGCTTACAGAGAACGAGTTTTATAGCGTACGATGCCATATTTTAACGATTTTTGGCTCTAAATTTTTGGAATTTCAGAAATATAATTCAAAAATTGTTAAAATGTGTCACTGTATGCCGAAAAACTCGTTTTCTGCTAGCAATCTAAAACATGAAAAATGTCAAGTGAAGCATATTTTACAATCAGAAAACAATCTTATCGAAACATTCACCGTTCGAAACTTCTGTATAACATTTTTTTACAGCTTATCAAATAAACAGACCGTTTACTGCATAATTCTATCGATATTTGTTTTTGAAAAATTTAATTTTGAAATCAGGATCTTAGTTGCTGGACACCCTGTATGCACGATGAGTTTTATTTGATAAAAAACATTAAATTAGTTGCCCTTAAATCCATACCCTCTTCTTTCATTTTATGGAGTTTAACAGCAGTTAGAAGTCCTTATTTTATTTGGACCTAAACTATTTTCTTACCCTACATTGTTCAATTTATAAACGATACTATTTTTCTGCTTGATGCACAAACACATATGAACAGGAATCAAATTATGCTATGATGCATGGTACTTATCAATATTACAAATCCTGGAATAGATTTTTGACTTTAAAATATAGTGTCAGAATGCATGAAATCGAATCTCTAACTTTCCCATAAAATGTTTCACCAAATAAGTCGGGACGCAATGATTGTAACATTGTAAAAGACTAAATGTACAAAAAAAGCATTTCACGCGAATTTATCATTAAAGATTTTATGATTTGTTTCGCATTCTAGAATCGTATATGTTTTTTATTTTTATTATAGAGGATACTGAAAAAATAAATAAATGAATAAAATAAAATAAAATATCAGGAATATGCAATTTGCTTTTTAAACTTGAAATGCAGGTGGATTGCAGAACCAGTGAAAGTGCAGAAAGAATAAGAAATTCTCGATCTAGAAATACAGTCCATATAATTTATTGTTCTACATTTTCAGTTTGATTTATGTATCTGGAATCCTTTTTTTTAAAGAAATGAACAAATTTTATATAAACAGCATTATTAAACGAGCAATTTGGAAGTTGCTACTCACATTAATTACGTGGTTTAAATCTTATTTTATTTTTTAGACATTTAATGTAACATATTTGTGAAGAAATTTGTACGATCTAATTTTATTTATACTTGTTATTGTAAAGTGACTTTTTTGTTGAAAAATATGTAATTATTTTTCTTGCTTACCATTCTGAAAAAAAAAAATCTATTACAGGAGTCCGAAGTCACTTGTGGGAGCGGCCGGTCCGCTGATCAGCGGTGTGCTCAGGCAGCTTTTCCTACGTCGCCTGTTACATTTGCTCCCTTCGGTGTCAGCCTTGTGGGGCGCGGGTGGTGTCGTTTCGGTGGCTGCAGTTTGGCGAGCCGCCGGGCTGCGACGCTTGGGTCGTGTGCCCAGTGCCTCTGTATGTTGTTCTTAGCCGTCAGCGGCGCTGTTGCGAGGGCCGGGTGTCACTAGGTTCCTCTTGATTCGGGGGTCTCGTGACCTCCCTGTTTGGACGGCATGGAACCTCTCGGCTCTGGATCAGGAAACCTCACAGTTTTACCATTCTTAAAATATTTTATTTTAATAATTTAAGTTACTGAACTCATTATACTAACCCTTTAAATTATACTTATTTTATTGGTAAAAAAGGGTTTTTTACGAAGAATAAATGTATCCAAGATACTTGCTGTAAAATGTTCTATAAATCAATTACATATGTAATTATGACGTGATTTCGCTTTTCCGTAGCGTTTAAAATTATTTTAAACTAATTACTTATCTTGTTTTCAGTGTACTACATTCCTAACTTACATATTGCAGCTTTGAAACTAAGACTTTTTCCCTCCATTTTTCTCCCAAATCTTCTTAATTTACTAACACACACATGGAAGGAAAACCTAATCAGACTACGTTTTATAACACTCTTGAATATAACATAACATAAATAGCAATTTTTGAGAATCTTAAAGTATACTGTCGAAATATTTGTATACAAATCTATAGGTTCGCAATAACCAGAATTTCCAGGCCTGGTCTGAACGAACTCTATCTTGGCCCAGGTCATAACAGAAACTAAAAGTTCAGCTGGGCCTGGTCAATTTTTTTTACGGTTTTATTTGCGGTTCACCGCCAGTCCCGTAAACAGGTAAGGACGGCCCGTGTAAAAAGCAATGAAATCAGACCCCACTCAATTTCCACAGGAATAGACATTTCTTAAGATTTGTTTTCTACAATACTACTTACTTACTAATTGGGAAAATTAACGTTATAAATCAACACATGTCTTAGATATTATTTTATCTTCGTAAACTGTAGAATGTAGAATACGGTATTTATAGAATGCAGTACCGGCCCATCAAGTCATTTAGAAAGAAAAAAAAAGCTTGAACATTTTCCGGAGATAGTCTACTGAAATAATTAAGCCCTTGTTCAGACATGATGCAACTGCCAAAACCGACGTCTAATGTCTATACAGGACATACACCATCTACCAATAAGTACTTGGACAGATATGCGAATGCCGATATCTATGGTCCTGATATGCGTTAATTTCTCCACCGTTAAATATGCTATCGAAAACAACATTAGCATCATAGTCGCATGCAAGATACCACTAAGTATAAAGTTATCTGATTTGGAGAAAGGTATAATCATAGGATACCCTGGAAATGGCCAATTCTTAAATGAAATATTTAGCAAACTGAATTACCCCAAATCGACTGCGGTCTACGTGATTCAGAAGTGGAAGGTGAACGATGATTGTCGGAAAATGCTCAGAGATCGGCAGACCATGAAACTGAGAGATAGAAATCGCCGGGTGCTGTTAGAGAAATTTGGAAAAATCGCACCCAACCAATGACACAAGCACGCCAAGAGTTTGAACAGGCATCCGGATGCTTTGAATACTATACGTAAGAAAGCTCATTTAGATTGATTTAATGATCATGCTGTTGCCCATGAGCATTTTAAAATAAAGTCCAGCCGCTCTGTTCGGTCAAAGTGGTGCAAAGCATGTCGGCGGTAGGTCGTGAAACAGTGGAAAATGGTTATTTTGAGTGATGAATTAAAGTTAAACCCTAATTATTCAGATGATGAAAAGTGGGTCTGGCGTCTATTTGAAGAACGCCTCTTGTTAGAGTCCATCGTACCTACAATTAAGTTCCGCGGAGGAAGATGATGATCTGGGATATTTTTAATGATTTGTTCTACAATCCTTGATTCCAATTCACGATAAGACCATTACTGACTCCTACTGCACTATTTTGGATAATCGCGCACTTTTTAAGTTGTAACACTTCTAAGAGTTGGACCCATGTTATTTCCAGAATGGCAACAATATCTGTAATATTGAGAGGTTCATCATAGATTTGTATGGTGGTTTAATAGATTGGACTGCCTTGCCCATAGCCCAGGCTTGAACCCAATCGAAAACCTCTGGGACGAGCTGGATTGTCGAATTAAGGAATGCGATAACCGTCCAAAATCAGTGAAAGAACTTACCAATCTTCTCCAAGCCAAATGAAGAAAAAATAAATACCATCATCTGTCATCGAAAGATTTGTAGAAAGCATACCTAGGAGAATTGTGGCTGTGTCTTCTCGTAGATACTCAACTAACTACTGAATATGAATAAATGCTATTTTTCTTTTCGATCACAGGCGTTTAAATTCTTATTGGTAGATAGTGTATTTCTGTATTTATGCTGTTAATCTAGCACCAGCTCATGCAACATGTTTATACTTAATCTAGCCTTAGTCACGTCCATTATAACGCCTTCACAATTTATGACTTATGTTAATCCTTTTGAACATTTATATCACGCTGATTTTTTCCTTTAACTCGCTCCTTTTTTTCTATATATTTAAAATACCTTTAATGCACTCGCTCAACCCATTGGAAAATGTTCCTTATATTTCAAGCCCAGGACCAACGTTCAGATCAACTGTTCTCTCTGTGCAAGCAAAATTTTAGAGGATACAAATACCAGAATGTTCCCAAAACAATGTTTACCATAGCTTAACGTAGAAATTTTTTTGTAAGGGGACAGTTTGCCTCAATATTCATAAAAAAATCAATTTATGTTTTCAAATATTACATGAAAGACTGTAAAGTCGGTAGTGTGCAGTTGGAGTCTGTAATGGTTTATCGTGAATTGGAATCAAGGATTCTAGAACAAATCATTATAAATATCCTTGATTATAATCCCTCCGCGGAACTTAATTGAGGGCACAAATTTAATTCTGAATATTTTGACACATCATTTTTACACATACGGTAATTATATCGCGATATATTGTAAATTTCGTTAATGCAACCAGCGCAATTCCTTCACACAGAGAAATATTAAACTTTTCCTCCTTGTTCATATTTTTTTCATTTTTATGTTTTAAAAATGCTAAGCCTTTTTTTTCTATATTTAAGATACACATATAGAATTTTTTGTACATATACTTCATTATATATGTGTGTGATAAATCTGCGCATTGTATTAATCTTCAGGTTATTATACATATATATTTTAATAGAAGTACATGAATATATGTTAAATTTCACATTTTACAATACATATACAGGGTTTGCACTGTTCCTAAAATTTCCGTATTTTCCCATCACGATTTTTAAACAATAATATTTATTGCGTAATTCTATTATAGAAGTTGAACGGACTTTCCATGAAGATTTTTGATTTAAAATACATGTGAAAATTTTAGGAACGGTTCGAGCCCTGCATATATCAGTAAAAAATTGTATTAGATAATAATTATATATAAATATATTAGGTATAAATATATTAAAAATAAAATATAATACTAGATTTATCTAAAAATCCTCGCGCATCTTGTGTAATACATATTACAAAATTTTAAAATAATAATATCAATATTTGGCTGAAAAATATTAATATTGGAAAAATTAGTAGTGATTTTTAAAAAAATCAAATCTTCTTAAACTTTTAAAAATTTTAATAAAACACGCAGTTCAAAAAATTCTTGAAAAATTTACTTTTAGTTCAACATTGAAATTCATTCAGTTCTTAATTTGAAGCATATATTTAAAAAAAAATGTTAAAAAGGTAAACTGTGCCCTTAAATAAGATATTTATTACTTTACAGAAAATCTGGCATTCAAATTTCCTCAGGTGTAGGAATCCTATAAAGTCTCTTTTAACTTAAAATACATCACCAAAGATTCTGAATGCAATCATTATAGCTTTGGGAAAATTTAAATTTACAGAAAGCATTTCACGCAAATATATCATTAAAGATTTCATGATTTATTTTGCATTGTAGAATCGTAAGCATTTTCTTTTATTGTTATGTGAACGAAAAAATATGGAATCTGTTTTTTCAACTTCATGTATAAATAGATTGTACAATATCAAAAAATGAAAATATACAAAGTATAAGAAATTTCTAATATAAATAATTTATTTTTTCTGTTTTTGAGTTTGATTTATGTTATAGTAGAAAACATATAATTTCATTTTTAAAGAATTGGTAAATTTTCAGATAAACAACTTTTTCAACAAGTATTTTTCTTTTTTTTTATTTAACTCACATTATTTATGTGATACAAAACCTATTTTAAAATGCAGATTTAGATGTGTTATATTTATGATGCAATTTGTACGAATCAATGTAATTTATTATGTTTATGCAGAAACCAGTTTTTTTTTCTTTTGTTAAGAAAATGTATTTTCTTGCATTGATATCTTTTTGTCATTATCGTTCAAAAATATTTTAAATATTTAAATTTCAGAATTTATCATTATAGTTTCGCAGTCTGACATATTCGAGTGAAAAGTTAAGATTTCTCTTTTTAAGAATTGATGTATTTTGCTATATACAACATGTAGCTCTCAAAGTGTTAAATGAATTCTATTTAAATTATTTAAGTTTTCGAATTTATCATTCAAGTTTTGTAATTTGATTTGTTGAACGAAAAGTTGAGATTTCTTTAAATATATACTTTTTTGTTATAAATATCGTTCTCAAAGAGTTTAACGAATCATATTTAAATTATTCAGATTTAGAAATTTATCATTCAATGATTCTTTCGATGTTTGATATATTTGAATAAAAAGTTATGATTTTTTTTTTAATTATTATTTTGTGATAAAGATCGCTGTCACAGAGTTAATGAATTGTAATTAAACTCTTTAGTTTGACGAGTGTGCATATCTAATAGGTTTTTAATGAAGCAGTGCTTATTTCGCCATTTCTGAGAAGACATATTTTTTAAGAATTGAGAAGAAGTATATTAAACAACAATGAAACAACGATTCAAACAATGATGTACTGGACAATGCTTTAATAAAAAATGTCTAAAATAAACCAAATGTCGGTTTTTTTACAGCAATTAATAACTTTTTCAAAAAAAAAAAAAAAAAAAGAAAGAAAGAAAGAAAAAAAAAAGATTCCTTACAACATATTATTCTGGTATGGGCACCAAACTCAATTCTGCATAGCAGATGTAAATTTTCCTTGTGGGTGAAAAAAGTCCGGGCCAGAATTCGAACCAGGGATGTATTGGCTGAAGCCGCTAATGCTTTTCCAACTGCCATCCCGGACATGAACACTGGAAGACTATTTCACCCAGATAACCTTAATGATCACGTAATCTGGTCTGATACTATGTATCAGCTCAACAGAATAAATCTAAGGTCAGTGTATGAAAACTGCAGAAAACGCTGCATACGAAATTATATTAGAAAATCAATTAATCAATAAATAAATAAATAAAAATCGAAGGCCCTCTCCCAAAATTTTTGTCCCAAGATCCCCCAGGGTCTAAGTCGGGTCCTGATGATAAGAGTATGCTTGTAGCAGTGTATGATTTAATATTGTAAAATTATTTACATGTATCTAATTTTGCTGTAACATACTTTAGTTGATCTAAAATATTAACGTGTCTTTATTCGATACAAATACCTAAATAATTAATCATTATTTTATTATGTTTCATAAATTATTAATTATTTTCCATAAAGTAATGAATCTGTCCCATTGTTTAATTTGAAATTTACATATTTCCAACGCTTACTCATTTGCATCTTCGACATCTTATTTATGACTTTTACATTTTAATGAGATGCATTCCTAATAAACTTTGTAAAATAATGTTAGTTTCATTGTTTATGGAAAAATAAATTATTACACATTTTCAAAATTCTAATGTTTATTTGTGTATTGATAAATTTTACTCATTATCCTTCTTTTGAAAAATTTCAAGGATTTACGTTTCTCATTTATGTTAGTTGTGTTTCTGTTTAGTAGCTTGAATTTTGTTGCAGGAAAAAATATAATTTCTTTATTCAAGATCGAATAGATTCTTAGATAAATTGAACTAGGGTATTGTTTAATGAGTAATTCGCATGTTTGTCACAGGCATTACGTATGCAAATGGCTATTATTTAAAACCTTTACAAACCGTAATATTGCACAGAAATAATAGGCTTTGTTATGACTCAAGGTTTATTTTGTTACTTATAGTAAAATGGGTGTTAATCCCTTTTAGAGGTATATCGGTTGCATTTCTGAAATATGTCATAAAAATTTGCAAACAAATGAATTAAAATGAATAATATTTTTTCCTTCACATAAATTATAATGTCAAAAAGCGTAAATGTTTCTTAACCTTTTTAGCACTTTTGGAGCAATCGTGCGATGTATATTTAAATTTGTTCTGTACGGCGATTTCTTATGTTTTTCTTCCTTATCTTATTATTAATACTATTAAAAAAAATCTCAGTTTGCTTCAAAATTTCACCTTTTGTAGAAAAAAATGTACACATGCGCATCAAATGCAAAAACGACTTGCTTCTGACCAAAACCACAAAAAATTTGAGTGTGTTGCATATTTACTGATTCACGAACTCATGGCTAGCATTGGATCATCTGAACTTGACATTATTATAGATTGTAAATATCTACATTGTAAAACAATGTAAATATATTCCCTTTTCTGAATAATGTATGCATCAAGCCCCCCCCCCCCCCCCAGTGTCTAAACCGGGCTTGGAGATAAGAGTATGCTTGTAAGAGTATGTGATTTAATATTGTAAAATTATGCCTATGTATTGCTTCTAATTTTGAAATAACAGAATTTATTGGGATGAAAAACACTAACGTGGCTTTATTTGATACAAAAACTTAAAAAAATATTCATTATTTTATTATGTTTCATAAATTATTGATTACTTTCTACAAAGTAATGAATGTGCTCCGTTGTATAATTTGTAACTTACATATTTGCGACAACTATTCATTGTACCTTCGATATACTATTTAAGACTTTTACATTTCAATGAGATACATACATAATAAACTTTGCAGAATAATGTTAGTTTCATTGTTCATGGAAAATTAAATTATTACACCTTTTCAAAAATATAATGTTTATTTGTGCATTGATAAATTTTACTCATTATGCTTCTTTTGAAAAATGTCAAGGATATATGGTTCTTTTTTATTTAAGCTGTGTTTCTGTTTTTGTAGCTTGAGTTTTGACACAAGAAAACATATAATTTCTTTCTTCAAGATCGAATAGATTCTCAGATAAGTTAAACTAGGGTATTGTTTAATGAGTAATTCACATGTTTGTCACAGACAATGCATAAGTAAATGACTATTATTTAAAAGCATAATACTGCCATATATATAATGGGCTTTGAATTACTCAAGGTTTATTTTGCTATTTATAGTAAGATTCGCGTTTACGCATTTTAGAGGTTAAAGTGCTAAATTGCTGAAGTATGCCATAAGAATTTACAAGCGAATGAATTAAAATATTTCTTTTTCCTTTCGGATACATCACAATGTAAACAAGTTGTAAATTTCACGTCAAGTATATCAAATGAGGTGCGTTTGTACTATAAGGAAGTTTTAAAAATAAACAGATCTTGGAGTAATAGGATACAATACTTCGGATACAGTAGAGTATCCGAAATCTTTTGTGTAACCCTGTAAATGATATCTACATAAATTTCTATGCTCTACTCATCTATTATACAGAATATAATTTGTAATAAAACTCAGCAACGTATATCAATTTCACAAAATGTAAAATAGTTTAATATTATTAAAACGCACCCCAAACAATATTTCTAACATAGCATTATGTAATGGAGCATTTTAGTGTAGCCATGTAAGTTAATAACGAATATTCTTTGCACCACAGATTATACAGAGTGTATATTTTAGTATACACGTTGTAGATGCATTGTTCTTTTGTTGACAAATTTTTATTTCTCCTGACAAGCTTCGGATGCAAACAGACAACATACCGGTCTCGGTAGGAGCGTCAATTCCAATGACAGTTTTTGGAGGGAAAAACCGGTCTGTCGCGCTATGCGGTACACTATGTTTTATTATAAAGAGATGAAAAAATATACTTTAACCTCAAATAAAAATATACAATATCCATATTACCCACATTTCCGGAAGGCTTTTTTTTATCTTTATAAACTTGACTAACTCATGTAATTTCGAGATTTAAAATTTGTTTCTAAAGAGAAATTTTGTTTTGCTGTCAATGATTTATAAAAAAAAACTTTCTTTGTTTTAGTCTTGTATTAAAACAAATAATCAAACTGAAAAATAAGTTTTATCACTTCTGAAGTAAACATTTTCCTATTTACTTAAATTACATTTGTGTTTGCCGTTCTTTTTCTTTTTTACGTTAGGTTATTTTTTTTCGGTTAACCGCATTTCCGAAAGATATTCTTTATCTTAAAATATCTCACCAACTAATATATTTTTAAAATTAGATTTAAATTGCATTTATAAAAAAAAAAGAGTTTCTTTTTATGCCAATGATTTGCAAAAACGTTTCTGTGTCCTTTTAACCGTGTATTAATGAATTTAATCAACCTATAAAACAGGATTTTCAAATCTAATCAGTTATGAACTAAATATTTTCAGAGCTTATTTAAGTTATATTTGTTTCTTATACTTGTTTCTTCTTCATATTTGCTTCTTCTGAGTTACATGCGTACCCGAAATTCACTGTCTGTCTTAAACTCACAAACTAATACAGTTTCGGGGTTTAAAATACATTAGAATACGAGAATTATGAGATTCTATCCTTTTAAACAATAACCAGAAATTGCATTATATAAGTATGACTAAAAGAAAATTCTTCAAGTGATTAAAGGAGCATAAAAGGGATATTGGACTCAATAATTTGACTACAGCTCTTTCTAAGCTTTATGCCGATAAAGAAATGAATATCATTAACTTAATAGAGATATTATTATCTGCCGTCAGCACAACCCCTACATATCTATAATTAGAGAATCTATTGAGATTTTTATGCGTTAGCATGAAGTATGTACTGATAATATGCCTTTTATTATCTCTAGTATTTGGTTTAATTTACTAAAGCTTACACAGCCCAACCATTCTTCTTTCAGTCTTAATACATTTTTCATATTTTGTTGTCCTCTTTCCAATTTCTTCCCTATCCATATTTACACCGCGCGTGGCGATTCTTGTACAGTTTTTTTTTCTTCCATGTTTTTCTCCTTTTTGTCCATCGTGCCTTACCTTCATCTCTGATCGTGCTAGATAACGTGCCTACGTCAGTTAAAATCTTTATTTTCCCTTGAAAAAGACGGAGTATTTCGGTTGAAACCGTCGGGATAATTTTATAATTTTTTCTAATGTTTAAACGAGTGCAAAATTGTGTGTAGATTTTAAACTGTTATATTTTATCCCATTGTATACTGTTTTAGCAAGCTTATAAGTAAAATTTCTGAACTTATCTCAATATTGATATTTAAAATACATTTATAGAATCAAAGTTCCTTTTGCAAAAACGTTTCTGAGTAATTTTAACGGTGAATCAATGAATGTAATCCACCTGCAAAATACGGTTTTCAGGTCCTATCAATTCTGAAATAAATATTTGCATGTTCAACAAGCATCTTTTATCAACAAACTTTATAAATTACCAGCATTCTCATTAACTGTATTATTATTTTCTTACTGCAGGTTATTTAATTAGAAATTTGTAATGAAAATCCGATCAATTGATCAGACTAAACAAATTTTTCATACCCATTAATTTGCTTATTTTACAGTTTTCTAAAAAATTCTAATATTATTACTATAAATCTTTCGTTCATAAACATAATTCATAAATCTTAAACAAATATTTTTATTGCTGTACAATACTTACGAAAAATATTTTCGCGTTTTTAAAAATATAAATCTTGCCTTACATAAATATTTTGTGGATGTTAAATCAATTTTTAATCAGCTCTATTTGTTATTCCTCAGGGCAATTAATCAAACAATTATGAATCTTGGATGGCATTTTTCCAAATTTCCTACTTTTAACAATTATTTTTATTATTTGTCATTTTTCTGCTTCTGACAGTTTAAAACCAGTGAGGCGAAAATTTTAATTAATAATTGAAACAGCAGTTATTTTAAACAATAACAACATCAACAACAAAACATTTTTATGCTCTAATTATAAAATTTCCGGTGATGATTTAAGAAGATTGTTTTTTGTCTTTATGTCTTCAACCTCCGCTCCGAAAGAAAATGCGTATATGTTTTGTGTATATGGGCTACTCTCCAATAAATGGGGAATTTCACTCTGCGATTTACTAAAACATAAAAGTTAAATTTAAAGGTTTTTTTTTTTTTTTAAACAGGTAAAACGATAAAGCTGGAGACATAAACTAGTGAGTGGTTTACGATGTTCCGGTATAAACAGCATTTTTTTGACAATATTTTTTGGCATATTTCTATAATTCATTAAAATCGATTAGAACCAGATATTTCTATAAAGAAGTTTAAATAAAAGCTACATAGAGCCCTAGTTCAACGATAGAAAACGAAATATCCATCCACACTAATAGAAAACGCCCTAAATATTCGCTTTTACTTAACGATGATAGTTGAGATTTCCTTACTTCTCACTCACCTGTAGGGTACTTAAACTCTCCCTGTTTAATTTTGTCTTTTTGTCTTGTTTTGTTGTTAAACAATAAACTATAATGTTATCCTGCTAATTTATTAACATTTTATGTTTGATATTACTAAAATGTATAGTCTCTAAAAAAAAGTTTTTTTTTTTTTTTTCTTTTTTTTTTTTTTTTTTTTTTTGTGGTGGTGGGGGCGGGAAGATAACTTCCGGTAGCTTTTCGATTCTTTTTTTGTAGCTTAGTTATTCAGATTTATGATATTAGAGGTTAAAAAAATGAAATAAAAATAAAACAGCACCATCCAATTTATTATAAAACGTACACTCATTTAAATTTCATAATCATAAATTTATTTAAAAGTTTTAAATTAAAGATTAGTATTTTAATGCGTATTTGAAAATAATTATTAAGGTCAATAGCGGTCATTTTAGTAAGTACTCTTTCAATATTATATATATATATATATATATATATATATATATATATATATATATATTCTGTAAGTATCGGTATAAGGGAGCTCCTGTAAGCATCTGTCCTCGGGGCTTCAAAAGCTATAAATTGGTCCCTGGTCATATCTTTGCACCTATTTTATATCATTAAAAAAGGCTTTCGATTTCATGCAAAAACAGATAAAATATGGTAACTTTATGTGCATGTGTTTAAAATGCATCCATGTACAACACAATAGATCTTCCTTTAAGATATCCAACCAGAGAATTTTCTATAAAAACAACAACTACAAAGCACATAATAGCAATTCCACCTTTGTATCTATCTTATACCATCATTAGAAGAACTGTAAATATAATCTATTGTATAAATACTTTGAAAATATTTTCAATAATTAATGAAAAGTAATAATTCATACATTTCTGGTTAATTTTACATCATCAATATTAAATTAATAATACTAGTTAATAATAACTATCTAGTACCTACCAGATATATTTGAAAGACTTAAGTTATTTAAAATGAAACATTTTACACAAACTTTGCATTCCTGTTTATGAGTTTATTATTTTCTCCTCCTTATCCTATTAAAATTTGAGGATTTCAATGCAAATAGTTACGTTTGTTCTGGAAAATTTAAAGGGAGTTATTCGCTGCAAATACCCGCCCCCTCCCCCTCAAAGTTTCCGCTTTCCATTGACACTGCATGCGTGTGCTTAACATTCCGGATGTACAGTTTTGGTTCATTACTCAAAAGATAACAACGGGCGAGGAGCGGAGGCAGCAAAAATAGCTCTCGAGAGTCCGGAGATGAGAAGAGGAAAGTGCGACGTTGACACAGAAGTGATAAAGAGTTTATTTGGAATGGTGAATGAAAAGTGCGCTCCAAAGCGCATCCGAGAGAACACACAAAGAGCCTTCCCAGTGATTATCCAGTGATAACGGGCACTTATTGTCGCGGAAGTGTATGAAGATGTTTGGTTAGTTGCTTGTGTCCCGACTAAACCAATACTGACGTTCAAATGATTGAAAATTTTACAATATTGTTTTTTAGAAAGCGTGAAGGGAATTTTGGATCGTGATAAGTGATGCCACACACGTCTGTCAGTGCTTTCGGGAAATTCTCGTTTCGATGAATTGTAGACAGAGTATTTGAAGGGAATTTTAAACGATTGGTAATTATTAATGGAGATAAATTTCGATTATTATCAATGTATTGCATGAATGACATTCATGATATCAATGACATTCAAAATAAAATTGAAGCTTGTGGCTTTCATATTTTAAACGACGTTTTTATACTAATATTTACGGTTGAGGTGCATTCTATAATACATCAGATATAAAATATGTACTGCAAAAAGAGGGGGATAAATACATACGTATATACGTATAGTCCTGGAAAAAAATTAAACACCCCTATTAACTCTGCAAAAAATTAACGTAAAATAAATTTACTGATACCAAACAATTGGAAATAAAGTCTACTTTTAAATGATGTATTTAAAATTTCCCTAGGGGATCAACTACATATTACAACGAATCCAAACTTTGTTGTTTTTTTATTAGCTGTACTCAATTCTGACAGCATAAATGATCACTAAACCCTAGAATTAGCCCGAAAACAATTTTTCAAGCGATTCTTATGATACGTTTCCGAGAAACTATTTATTTTAAAACGAGCATATTTTGAAGGCTACATCGAAATTGAAATTCGGTGCTCGAATATTGACCAAGAGAGCTTGGTTCAGGCATCTTAGGTGCCAGTCTAAAGGTCGTGAAGGTTGCTAGATTAAAAGATAGCATAAGAAGTATCATAATATCTAGTAACTCTTATCATAGACCGCCCCTTAATCCATCATTTTGCCGGATTTTAAGCATAATTTGAAAACTACTTCAAAGAAAAAAATTTAAATTTAGAATTTACTTAAAGCATGACTTAATAAATCTAAATCCATCAAAATATTATAGGTTGCAATTCATGCATAATATGTTTCGAATTTAATTTCATAATTCATAATTCATCTAACAAAATCATAAAAATCGCAAATTCAACATATTTATGCTTGAGTAATTTAGTATTATTGCAGCATAAAAAAATAACACATTAGAAATATAATTTCAAGAGATTTTAATAAAATGTATGAAAATGTAATTTAACATTAGAAGCACTAAATTTTGAATATTTATAATTCAAAAACGTATCAATAGAATGAGTTGAAATTTGGTGAAAATTTGAAATATCTTGTTAAAATTAGATACTGCCATTGAAAAAAATGAAGTTACGGTTCGTTTTAATAAAATCCCTTAGTTTGAATTTTGTGGACATTTCTAACGAAGTGACGTATTTGTTTTTGAAACAAGTAATTACTTATACATTAAATACCATTTGAAACTTATTTCATTTGAAAGTATTTATATAACTTATACTAGGGTACTCTGCCTCTTATGAACTATGCCCGTAAAACCCCGATCAGGTTTTAGAGCCTCTAAAAGAATAGTAATGTGCCCTAAATAAAAAATGTTGTTGGATTAAGGAAGACTGAATGATATTGTCAATGCAACGGCGGCTACCTTTCTGTAATCGGGTTGCCATGCTTTTTCATTTGAATGGGATTTTTTCGGTTACCACGGTCTCGTATATAATTGTCTTAACAACAGAAAGCTGATATCAGGATTCATAAGTAAAATAAATTTCACATTTCTAAAATAGCTTGTATATAATGTTTAAGTTAAAAATGCCGTTATCTTTCTGATTTTAATAACAACTCTGTGAACAATATTCTTCTTTTAAATTCGAATTTGGAAAAGCTCCACCTATATGAGAATTGTTGTCAGAACCGTGGTATTGAAAAACATTGTGTCTTGAAATTTTAAAGCCTATATTTTATGCTTCAATCGCGTTTTCATTATTTTAATGAATTTTAATACATCATCTTGTATATTTCACAATGTATATTGTTTATACAGGGTGTCCCCTCTCAACGGTGGCCAATGGCTAATTTCTAAACCGTTGGTCATAGACATATAGTTCCAATTGCAAAAATGCTTTAAAAAAGGCAAAGAATTATTTTTTAAGCGATTTTGGTCGAAAAAATGTTTTACTAGAAAATTACGAAAATTAAATTTTTATACGGTCCCCCGGTCCTATAAGTTATATTTAGTAAAATTTTTTCAACACTCTAGCAAGTAATGCAGAAAAGGTCCCATTCATGTAACATTAAAATTGACCGAGTTATGAAACTTTCAATTTCATGACTTAAACCACTTTTCTATAGCTGAAAACGGATGAGTTCGACGGAGCTTTAAGGGAACGTACACTAAGTGCTTAAAGTATTATAAAGGGAGTTGATTTCCAACGCTGTTCAAAGGCTACTTCCTAAACTATTTGTCACAGACATATAGTTCCAATTACAAAATGTTTTAAATGAGCGATTTAACTGAGGCGCTGTCACCGTATAAGTTTTACGGTAGTGTTAATTATAATTAATTAACTTCTAGATTGGTTATTAAAATAACTGAAGACATGAATTTTAAAATTCTCTTTATCGAAAAAATCAAATTTTGGGAAATAGCGAAAAAACTTTAAATGCATCTATTGGTTTTCATTATAAATTTTTAGATTGCATTGTTACAATAGTGAAGGTTTGTATAGACTGATAGAGAAATCAAAAAGCGAGAAGTCGAGTTTTGAAATTCATATCCTCAATTGTAATTTTACGTATTTTTTATTTTGTAAGCAAATAAAGTTGATTCTTTTCGTGATTTTATTTTAAAAAGGTATGTTATTTTGATAAGCTTTTATTTTATTCATAGTTTTCGTATGTAAATTTTCCTAGTTCAAAACTTATATTCAAATTTTAACTCACTTCCAAATATCTGATTGAGGTTCAATTCCCATACTTATTTAAACCCGATGACAATATAATATTAATACGATTTTAGGTGCGTTCCATTTATTTATTTTATAGGACTACATCAAATTCTATTAGGTTGAGTAATCTAATAGAGCTTCAAATATGTATCATTTTGTAACGATTTGTGACTGTTGCTTTTCATAGTTTAATTTAACAAAATTTCTGTTATTTTTTTACTTATATTTTTAGCACAAATTGCATATTTTACTTTAACATGTAAATGTCAACAAAAATTCCGAAACAACATTGTAAAAAAAAAAAATTTACTTTCAATGTTTAAAGTTAAATTTTCTATCTGATGTTTATTTTTATTTCCAGTAAATTTGTGACTGACCCCTATTTTGCAGCAAAAAATATGCTTCAACTTTGAACAGCTATAACTCGGTCAATTTTGATCGCAGAGGAATGGGACTTTTTTTGTCTTACTTGTTAGAGTAGTGGTAAAAATTTTCTAAATATCACTTATAGGACCGGGGGACCGTATAAAAATTTAATTTTCGTAATTTTTTAGTAAAACATATTTTTGACCTAAATCGCTTAAAAAATAATTCTTTACCTTTTTTAAAGCATTTTTGCAATTGGAACTATATGTCTATGACCAACGGTTTAGAAATTAGCCATTGGCCACCGTTGAGAGGGGACACCCTGTAGAATTAAATAGAAAATCCGAATTTTCTAAAATGTATGTATCAAATAGCAATTTGCACAAAATAATAAGAAAATATTTTGCACATACACTGTAAAAATATTTAGGAACGTTTCGCATCAGAAGCAAAACGTTTAATTTCTGAAAAGAAATTTCAGGTTTCATTTTATTCCGTTTTAAATACCGAACATTTAAAAAAAGATCGCAAGTCTTTCGGCTACTATCCGTATTTTTAGCTATTTATCGTTATTACTTAAAACGTTTCATTATCAAAAAGAATAAATTCGTTTAGAAAAGGCAACTAGTAATCGTTTCCAAAATGGTACCTATGCAATTTTTTACACTGTATATTTATATGTAATGACGTTGCATCAAGTGATGTAATGAGTAAACAAGATTGAAAATCGCGCTATTTTTATAGCAATTTAAGTGTTAGACAGTTTAGGTATAACGACATTTAGTATTTTGGAATTTTTTATAGAACATAATTATGACTTTAAATGCGTTTTGTATGTAATAATTTTATTAATTTAAAGTTTTTATTCTTTTTTTTACTTTTAGGTGTAAATATTTTGAGGTAATTTTCCCTATTTTCTTCTAATAACACTTGATTATTTATCTTTTACTTTGAAATTTTCTTTCCGTTTTTAATAATTCCACTTTTCAATTTCAATGTGAAAATGAAGACAAAAAATCGATCTAATTTTTATTTTATTTTTTTCAAAATTTCCTGAAAAAAATAATTTTATTACAATATTGTGTCCTTATCGACTGAAAAAAAAAGATAATTTTAAATACTATCTGAAAATGAAAAAGATAAAATCTAATAATCCCTGTGCTTTTACTTTTTTCTACAAAAATTGAGTACTTTAGCTGTCATCATTGGAAAAATCTCACTAAAATTATATATTAAAAAAATAATATCTGGAAAACTAATCAAAATTTAAAAATTCTAATGCCACTTTTACCTCACCTGCGGTAAAATCACATGATAATTCCAATACCACACCTGAGGATTAATACGGATGAATGGTGCAAAATACTACCAAAGATATCTTCCGAATAATTAAAATTTCTAAACTTGCTCCCGAAACACGCAGTTTTTTAAAAATTAAAGAGACCACTTAATAAAAAATTCATAAGTGCATTTCCCTTATTCTTTTATTATTTAAATAAATTTAGAATAATAAATTGTGTAATTTTTTTTCTCAAAATTTTCAAAGATAAAGAAAATTTAGTTAATTAAATTTCAAAATCCAGAGAAGGAATAGCCTTTCCCTAATCTTCTTTTCAGTTTCCTTGATAAATAACAAAGATATCAAGAACAATGAATAAGTATTATTTCACTTAAACTAATAAAATAATAGTTATTTTCCGTAATTTTCAACGTGTTATCTTATAAGAACAATTTTTCGTGTTGTGTCAATCTTCACTAAAAGAGAGAAATTGTTACAGGATAATTTTACATTACTTGTTTGTAATTGTTACACGAACCATTCGTTTTCTTCCTATCACAGGCATTTCGAACTATTTTTGTCAAACTTTATCTCAGTTTTACAATTTGGGTAATGGATGACGACTGAACATTCGGAATGTTCAGTTCATGCTTGCAGTGTTAACGGAAACTCTAAACTTTCGGCAGGCGCCTGAGTTAATAGGCGTATCTAATTTTCTGGAACTGCAGAGAGTATCTCCACTTAACCTTGAAACTTGAAGCAGAAAAGAGCATCTTTAAAACTTTAAAAGAGATACATGTAAAGAAGAAAAGTTTTTGTGTTTCCGAAAAGCTTTAAATGATAGGAAATCTCTAAAATCTGATTGTGTACATGTATGAGTTTATCACATTTAATCCGAGTATGTGATGAATTCTGTTCTGAAATAAATATAAAATTTTATTGAATATCAGGGGATAATATATAACAGCTCTTGATATTTCTAAATTTAAACTGAGTTCAAAGGGTTTTATTTATTTATTTATTTATTTTACAGTTTGAAATAGACACTAATTATTTTCAAATTGCCAAGGATATTATAATAGCTCTGGCAATTTCACCTTGAAATTTGTAGCCGAAAGGAATATTACAAAAAAATTTTAAAATATACATGCAAAGAAATTAAAGCTATTGTATTTTTGTATTTTCAAAAATCTCAGAAAAAAATTCTAAAATTTAATTGTGTGTATGCCTGTACTTTGCATTTAACCCGAATATATAATGGGTGATGTTCTGAAATTAAGATTAGTAATTTTTATTGTCTAACAGGATATATTTATACATTGTTAAAAGTTCTGTTCTAGTTTGAATCAAATTTCGGTTTTGAGTAGCTGCCACCATAAGATGGTGAAATCTTGTACCAAAATTTGGAGCTTCCTATTTAAGCTATTGGAACTATGCTTCACCAGGGGCTTTAAATATTGGTTCAAGATTTCGCCATCTTACTATGGTTGCTATCGAGCACCAAAATTTGGTTCAGACTGGGACAAAATTTTTAGCAGTATATAGTAGCCTCCCGGTACTTCAAAATTTAAATTAATTTCCAATTTAAAAAAATGATTTGCACTCTGAAATAAGCACTATTTATTTTCAAGGTACCAAACATATTACAATAGTTCTGGAAATTTTTCCTCAAAACTTAAAGCAGAAAGAAGTATCATTAAAACTTTAAAAAAGATACATGTTAAAAAATGCTTTTTTATTTCCGAAAAGCTTTAAATAATGGGAAATTTTTTTAATCTGATCGTGTGTATATCTGTCTTTTCATGTTTGACCCGAGAATATGATGACTTCTATTCCGAAATAAAGTTTAATTTTAATTATGTATCAGGGGACATCATACAATTTACAGCTCTCAATATTTCAAAATTTAATTTCCAATTAAAAAATAATGGCTTGCGGTGTGAAACAGCAATTAATAATTCTCAACTTGTCAAGGACATTATAATAACTCTGATAATTGATGCTGATAACTTCTGAAATTAAGATTAATTGTTATTGTGTATCAGAGGATATTATAAAATAGCGCTCGGTATTTTAAAATTTTAGTAAATTTCCGATAAAAAAAATGATTTGCCCTTTCAAATGGACACTAATTATTTTCAAATTGCCGAGTATTATATAATAGCTCTGGTGACTTCACCTTGAAACTTGAAGCAGAGACTAGTATCTTTTAAACATTAAAAGGGATACATGTAAAAAAGATAAGCTTTGGTATATCCAAAAAGCTTTAAATTATGGAATCTATTTCTTAAATCTGATTATGTGTACATCTTTATATAACTTTTAATCCGAATATGGGATGAATTTTGTTATGAAATAATGATTTTTTTCTTAGTAGAAATTATAACAACTTTCGATATATTTGAAAAGTTAAATTAATTTCCATATTTTTAAAAATTGATTTGCGATCTGAAATCGATTTTATTTAGGTTTAACGAGTTAATGAGGCGTATTACGCGGAAAACATTATAATAGCTCTGGAAATTTCCAATTTTTTTTCAATATTTCATTTAAAAATATTATTATAATAACTATTTAACTTGAATGAAATATCTTTTTTAATAGATTATCTAAATAAACTCGATAATTGAATTTTGTTTTATTTATTATAATTTTTTTCACCTTTATTGAAAAACACCGTAATCACTGGTGATAAATTGATAAATAAGCTAAAAAACTTTATAAAATCACCATAAAAAGAAAATTAATCAGGGCGCGTTTCGAGCTACAACAGTACAGCTCGTCATCAACTAATACAACACGCGTCACAAGGGACAGAATTGAGATAAAGGGAAAGAAAGAGGACATCTTTACCTTTTGCTTAGCTATTACCATTGCTAATGGAAACAAGAAGCTTTCGGTAGGCTTCTGACTTAATAGTCGTATCTAATTCTCTGGAGCTGTCGGCAGCGTCTTCAGTTAAACTTGAAACTTAAATCCAAAAAGGATCTCTTTAAAACGCTAAAGTGTATATAAGTGAAAAAAAGATATCCTTTGTAGTTCCGAAAACTTCTAAAACAATGGAAATTGCTAAATTCTGCATGTCTCTCTTTCACATTTACTCTTCTGAGAGTATGAGAGAATGATGGAATGATAATTATGAGAAAATGATAATTATTGTATCCATATTCCATTGTTTAGTGCCTATACAATATTGCACGTAGGATATTTGGATAAAACCCCTGATTTTTTGCTTCCTTTTAGGAATAACGGATTTTGAGTTGATTCTATATCATTTTCAGAATTTTCAAGCTATGTTTTTGAAACTTTTACAGAAGTTGCTCTATACATTTAGCTAACACAATATGCAAATGAAATTTTGATATCGTTGACGCATGCGCAATGAAAAATTGTTTACTAAACCTACTCATTTTTCACACAATTTTTATTATTTTTAAATTCTGATGACAGGATATTGTGTATAATTATGCTTGTCATATTTTCAGAAAATAACATTATTTTATATTAAGAACTCTGCAAATAATTATAAGCAAAAAACTTGGAAAAATTTAGGAATGTTTTTATAAAAACCTTAATTTCTCTACGAGTATACATGCTATCCTTATAAAAATAAACACAGTACATTACGATAAGCCACTTAATCATAATGTGCAGTTTGAACGCTTTTTCTACATTAGTTTTAACAGGGTTATCCAAAAGATCTTCGTCCTTTTTCAATTTTTTGACGGTCCCCTGTTCGATTTCGGGGAAAACTCTTCGCCAAAATATATGACGCGTACTATTTTGTTTACACACCTGGAGTTTCACAACATTTTGATTTATATTTCTTTCATTACTTACTTATTTACCAATTATGCTTAACTTTTGGACACCAGTGTATATACATAGACATATATTAATATATATTTATATATTGCATGTAAAATAATACATAAAAGTTTTCAAATTAAAAAACAAACGTATTTTTCCCATGTCCTGTAACCTAAGACTCCCTCGTTGGATCTCCCAGTTTCTTTCTATTAATGAAGACAATAAACTAGTACTTAATATTTATTGCTATGAGTAATTCCAGAGTTTATATATATTTTACAGTTTATAATTCAGAGTTTGTTAACGTACTCTATACACTTGTGATTCATATACACACCCAAACCTCAAACCACTAAAGGGCAGTAACTCATACAAAATCATTTATTAGAATTGTGGCTTTTTATGTGCCGTCTTCACTATCCCCACCACAAGGAAGGTGATTAAATGGTGACTCAGAACAGTTGAGCTAAGTGACAACAATATTAGCTGAGTTATGGGACATTAACTCTTCTCCGTAATAACTCGCACGATAAGTGATTTCACTTGATAAAATAACGAGCAAAGAGAGACAGACGAGTGTTATCACGTTTTACACATCTCCCTTCAACTTAACCCTTCACTGCATTTTCTATCACGAATGATAATGACATTAAATATCGTATATTTCATACATGCGATGCATTTGCCTGATATAAACTTTCATCAACATTGTAGGAATTAGATGCATTAAATAATACGTGACTATAGTGAACTTAATGATCAAATTATGCCAAATATGGTACATTTTAATCAAAGTGAAAAAAAATTCTTATAAACACCATAAAATATAGTAAAATGCGTTAGGCCATTCAAAGGAGTCTGAGTATTTCTTCGTCAGGCGCAAAGAAGCAGTTATTAACTTGATGGTACATTTTGTAGAGAAAAATAACAAAAATGAGATTTAGAGCCCTGTATAATCTGGCCTTGAAATGACCAGTTTGTAACGATTCGAACCCGAATTTACCGCTTAAGGTATGTGTGGCTTTTAAGGCATTTTTTTAATGTATATTTTTTAAATACATGTGTTTTTAGTTAAAACACGGAATAAAACTAAGGATTTATATAAATTTTTCATGGAGCTTTAATTAAGTTTTCTATTCAGGTATTATTTAGTCAATTTTTAGTAAAAAATTGCGTTTATGACAAATCCTCTATAACGAAATCTATTGTATGCATTTCACTTTTTCTTTTAACAATATAGTAGCAAACCACTTATAATAATTTGAATTAATAGCAAAATATTTTCATTAACTTTTTAATTTACTAATACATACCAATTTTGTGAACAAAGCATGATTTTGTTAAAAAAATGTGTATTCTTCAACAAAAATTGTTCTTATATTTATATATATAAATTTATAAGCCATATTTTGCTTCATTACATATCTATAGATGAACAGAATCATGTCATAAAATTTCACTACAATATCTTAAAAACTTTTTTAAGAAATCAGGTTTCTAGTAATTGTACACAATGAAAAACGCAGCTTTCCAGAGAATGCAAATTAAGATTTTGATTACAAAAAATTATGTATAAAATTTACAATTTTAACATCTACCATATTTGTAGGTGTTTATATAATTGTGTACTTAAATGTATTCTTTACTTTTTTGTGACTCTTTAAAAGGTCACTTTCGGTTACAGAAAGTTCATTTCCGATTAATATTTTGGGCTATATCATTGTTTCTTATTATCACTGAACAAAAAGTAAAGCATTTTTGGAATTTCAAATGTTTGAACTTTAATTTAAAGTCATAAAAGATAAATCAAAAATTTCCTCAAAAACAAAAAAAGGTTAAAAAACAGATGTCCAATTCCAACAAAGTACTTTTTTATGTAACAAGAAATTTTATGTATTAAAAAAAAAAAAAAAAAAAAAAAAAATAGCTTTGGATTTTTTTTTGTAAAAAAATATTACAATTTTATCAATTTGTCTAAAATTCCTTAAAACTAAAGGTTAGTCAACTTACATTTTTAAAACGCATTACGTCGGTATCGCAGATTTACTTTTAATTTAAAATTGAAAAAAAGACATAAAAATAAATTATATTGAGGAAATTATGAAATAACGTTGCATATAATTATGAGAAAAATAATTCTAAATTTCAATACCTAAATTTAAACTGCAACGCTTCCTTTTTCTCTTGTTTTAATCCTAATTTATACCTCATTTCATGGCGAAATCAGAATAATTCAGATCAGACAGTTACAAAATTTCAGAATTCTGCAATTTCATTTAAAGTTACATGATGTGTTACAAAATGCAAATACTCACTTGGCACCTCACCACAATTATCCATTGCTGTTTAATATGAGATGTGTAGAAATTACAAATTATCAGCAGTTATAAATTGCTATATTACACACAAACAGTCACAAAACACACAAGACCAACGTGTAAATTATACTCTAGCACAAAATGCAGTTATTGAATAATCAAATTCATCCCTAAATTGTACATAATTCTACAGATGCCATTATTTTCATTTTGAACATTGGAACACTTTGCTCTGTTAGACACTTCGTCTAAATTGTTTAGCAGAGGTATAATTTAATGCTTAAATAAGATTACTTCTGTTCTATTTAAGCATTTTAATTATTTAGAGAAGAAACCACTCCCTTATAATCATAATGTAAAAGTTAAAGAAATTAGAAATAAGCGCTTTATATTCTAAATGAAATGTAAGTGATATTTGAAAGCATAGAACGCCGTTAATTCTATTAAAAAACAAATGGTTTACATTATTTGCAAAACATGTTCTTTCGAGTATTTGGTAAAATAAAAATCGGCTATTTAGATGATTTGTTGCCAAATTCCTGGCACATATTGAATACTATAATGTTTCACGTGGGGCTATAAAGGGTTAAAAAATGATGTCCAATTCCAACAAAGTACCTTTTTATGTAACAAAAAAAATTATGTACTTAAATAATAATAATAATAATAATAATAATAATAATAATAATAATAATAATAATAATAATAATAATAATAATAATAATAATAATAATAATAATAATAATAACTTTGGATTTTTTATTTTAAAAAATGGTAAGATTTTATCAACTTTAAAAAATTCTTTAATACTAAAGGTTAATCAACTTAAATTTTGAAAACGAATTACGTCGGCATCGGAGATTTACTTTTAATACAAAAGATGAAAATAGGACTTAAAAACAAAATATTTTGATAACTTTTATTGAGGTAGTTATAATATAACGTTGCATTTAATTATGAGAAAAATAATTCTAAATTGCAATACTTAAATTTCCTTCGCATCCTTTTTAGCTCACAGGCTATCATAGCCTGAGAGCTTATGTGCCCGCCCGTTCTGTATGTACGTTCGTATGTTCGTTCGTGCGTAACGCGATAACTCATGATAAAAATATTCTATCCACTTGAAATTTTATATACAGGTATATCCTGATAAGGCGCTTCCCTGATTAGTTTTTGGAGTTCATTCGATATGTATAAGAGAGGGAACGGGGGGCTCATGCCCCTCCCCTTAATTGATATAAACGAGATTTTCATGCAGAATTAACAGTTTTCGTTCAAAATTTAGATATAGGATCATTCTGATGAAGCGATTCCGTAACTGTCATTAGGTGTTCATTGAATAAGTATAAACAGGGTGAACGGGGGGCTCATGCCCCCCCCCCCTTAATTGATATAAACGGGATTTTCATGCAGAATTAACAGTTTTCGTTCAAAATTTAGATATAGGATCATTCTGATGAGGCGATTCCGTGACTGTTATTAGGTGTTCATTGAATAAGTATAAACAGGGGGAACGGGGGGCTCATGCCCCCCCACCTTAATTGATATAAACGGGATTTTGATGCAGAATAAACAGTTTTCGTTCAAAATTTAGATATAGGATCATTCTGATGAGGCGATTCTGTGACGGTTATTAGGCGTTCATTGAATAAGTTTAAACAGGGGGAACGGGGGGCTCATGCCCCTCCCCTTAGTTGATGTAAACGGGATTTTCATGCAGAATTAACAGTTTTCGTTCAAAATTTAGATATAGGATCATTCTGATGAGGCGATACCGTGGCTGTTATTAGGTGTTCATAGAATAAGTATAAACAGGGGGAACGGGGGGCTCATGCCCGTCCCTTTAATTGATATAAACGGGATTTTCATGCAGAATTAACAGTTTTCGTTCAAAATTTAGGTATAGAATTATTCTGATGAGGCGAGTCCGTGGCTGTTATTAGGTGTTCATTGAATAAGTATAAACAGGGGGAACGGGGGTTCTAATGCCCCTCCCCTTAACTTGTATAAATGGATTTTTCAATCAAAATTGTCATATTTCGTTCAAATCTCTGAATAGTTTTGGAAGTTTAATGGTTAAGTATAAAAGAGGAGAATAACTCCTCTTAAATTATATAAATGCTAAATGAGTTTTTATTAAGAATTATCCGATTTGCTCTGAATTTTGGATATAGGTTTTTTAATATGATAAAGCATGTACTTGATAGTTTAGGAGGTTCAATGATTGAGTATAAAAGAGGAGAAAGGAGAGAGCTGTTTCCCCTTCTTAATTTTTTTTTCGAACGGAATTAACGAAAATACAAGGCTGTAATGTACAATTAGTATGCGTAGCCTGTGAGCTCAATGCCATCAGTTTAACTGGGCAATATTCTTTTTTATTCTCTTGTTTGAAAGCCAAATTTATCCCTCATATCATAGCGAAATCGCAATAATTCAGATCGGAAAATGGCAAAATTTCTGAATTCTACAATTTCATTTGAGGTTACATGCTGTGTTATAAAATGCAAATACGCAATTGGCACCTCACCACAATTATCCATTACTATTTAATATGTAGCTGCACAGAAATTACAAATTGTCACCATTTATAAATTATCATATTACACACAAACATTCACAAACCGCACAAGTCCAACGTGTCGGAGATTAATATTGGAACTTTATTAGGGAAGCTAGAGATTGTGCAAATAACAGAACATCCGCAGATAAGACATTTACCGCTACATAAATAAAGTAAGAAATTTCTTACTAATATCATTGCTTTTTACAAAAATTCTTCTGCATTTTTCTGAAACTTTATGAACAATGCATATTTTTAGTGTTTTAAATATTAATTTTAAGCTTTAAAACTGTTTATTTAAAAGTTTGTCATTACTAAAATATCAAATGATAAATTCCATAAAGTATATGTGTTGAATAAATACTACAAAATTCAGATTTTCAAGATTTTGAATTTTTAAAAATCTGTGGGCGATGGAAACTTTTTAATGGCATATTCTTTCACAGCATCACCTAAAATATAAAAGGTATTACATACTTAGTAAGAAACACAAACCTTGTTTATCAGTGTGATACAAAATTCTACAGATGTCATTATTTTCATTTTGAACATTGGAACATTTTGTTCTGTTAGTCACTTAGTCTAAATTGTTTATATTGAATTGTTCATATTGAAAATTATACTGTTTCACGCGATGCTGTAAAAAGGTAAAAAAAAATTATGTATTTGGGTCCTTTTTATGCAAACAGGTCCCCATTTCCAACAAAGTACATTTTTTTCTTAATGTAACAATAAAATTTATGTCTTAAAAAAAATCCTGATTTTTTATTTTAAAAAAATATTAAAATTTTCTCAACTTGTCCAAAATTCCTTAAAACTAAATGTTAATCAAATTAAATTTTAAAAACGGATTATTTCGGAATCAAAAATTTATTTTTTAACTCAAAAGATGAAAAGAGCACATAAAAATAAATTATATTAAGGTAGTTATGAAATAATGTTGCATTTAATTATGAGAAAAATAATTCTAAATTGCAATACCTAAAATTAAACTGCAATGTATCCTTTTTCTTTTGTTGCTTAAGCCTAAATTATACCTCATTTCATACAGAAATCGCAATAATTCATATCGGAAAATGTCAAAATTTCAGAATTCTACAATTTTATTTTAGGTTACATGCTGTGTTACAAAATGCAAATACGCTGTTGGCACCTCACCACAATTATCCATTACTGTTTAATATGAGCAGCGGAGAAATTACAAATTGTCACCATTTATAAATTATCATAACACACGAGACACGCAGACATTCACAAACCGCTACTAGTCCAAAGTATAAATTATAATCTAGTACAAAATGCAGTTAATGAATAATCTAATTCAACTCTAATTATACATAATTTTACAGATTTCATAATTTTCATTTTGAACTTTTGCGCAATTCTTTTGTTAATCACATTGCTAAGCAGAGGTATAATTTAATGCTTAAATAAGGTTACTTCTGTTATATTAAAGCATTTTAATTATTTAGAGAAACCACTTCCTTATAATCGTAATGTAAAAGTTAAAGTAAGAGTTGAGCTCTTTTTTTTTTTTCAAAATGAAATGATAGGGATATTTAAAAGCATAGAATGTGGTAAAATTTATTAAAAATACAAATGGTTTATATTATTTGCAAAATATGTTCCTTCGAGTCTTTGGTAAAATAAAAATTTTGAAATTTAGACGATTCGTGGCACATATTGAAAATTAAAATATTTCACTTGGTGCTCAAAAGGGTTAAAAAACAGATGTTCAATTCCAACAAACCACATTTTTTTTATGTAACAAAAAATTTTATGTAATAAAAAGCAAAACAAAAAAAAATTATGTATTTCTTATTTTAAAAAGGTATTAAAATTTTACCAACTTGATAAAAATTCCTTAAAACTAAAGATTAATCAACTTAAATTTTTAAAACACATTACGTCGGCATCAGAGATTTAATTTTAATTCAAAAAGTCCTTCCGGCAATGCCGGGAGGAAGAGGTAGCTTTCATATACTTATATATTTATTTATTTATTTTAAAGTAAGTTACATTGTTGAAAAGTACTAAGCTCAAATTAGTGGAAATAATCTTATAAAATTAGTGATTTTATAAGATTGAATACTAGTTTTTGTCAACACTGAATATTAATAGGAATTTTTAGAAATTAGTCATCTTTTATTCAACCTGGTTTTATTTTAAGCGATTTAGAGAGTCACCAAATTGCACGATATCATAAAGTGTATGCCATTTTAAAGCAACATTGTGGATCGTTCAGATCAGACCGTTTCAAAATGTCAGCCATAAGCAAAATTCAAAGTGCTATAACTCAATCATTTTTTAAGATATAGACAAAATAAAAAATGTTCTGGAATCTTTGTTTTAAGTTCTAACACGTAAAAGAAAAATATTTTTCAACTTTTAATTTTTTCGCATTTAATTTTAAATTTTAAATTTTTTTTAAATTAAAAATGGCCACCATTTTGAAACAAATTGGTGGATGATTCTGGCCAACGAACTCGGTTCAGACATTTGTATGTACTATGTACATACCAAGTTTCATTGAAATCGGTTCATAAATACGCGTGTTATCACGTGACAAAAATCAGATCGTTTCAAAATGTCAGCCATAAGAAAAATTCAAAGTGCTATAACTCAATCATTTTGTAAGATATAGACAAAATAAAAAGTGTTCTGGAATCGTTGTTTTACGTTCTAACACGTAAAAGAAAAATATTTTTAAAATTTTGATTTTTTCGCATTTAATTTTAAATTTTTAAAAAAATTTAAAATTGCCACCATTTTGAAACAAAATGGCGGATGATGTTGGCCAACAAACTCGGTCGAGGCATTTGTATGTACTATGTACATACCAAGTTTCATTGAAATCGGTTCATAAATACGCGTGTTATCACGTGACAAAAATCAGATTGTTTCAAAATGTCAGCCATAAGAAAAATTCAAAGTGCTATAACTCAATCATTTTTTAAGATATAGAAAAAATAAAAAATGTTCTGGAATCTTTGTTTTAAGTTCTAACACGTAAAAGAAAAATATTTTTCAACTTTTAATTTTTTCGCATTTAATTTTAAATTTTTAATTTTTAAAAAAAATTTAAAATGGCCGCCATTTTGAAACAAAATGGCGGATGATGCTGACCAACGAACTCGGTCGAGACATTTGTATGTACTATGTACATACCAAGTTTCATTCAAATCGGTTTATAAATACGTTAGTTAACGCATGACAAAAATGAGATATATATATATACATGTCAACATTTGAACGGAGGGTGGTTTTGGGGTCTGGGGGTCATGATCGGTGAAAATATACCAAAATTTTCCGGAAGTGCTTACCTCCGGACGGCTGCAATAGGTAGTTTTTTACTTTTTGTATTGAAAGCTACCTAAAAATGAAAATGGGACTTAAAAATAAATTATACTGAGGCAGTTATGAAATAACGTTGCATTTAATTATGAGAAAAATAATTATAAATTGCATTACCTAAAATTAAACTGCAACGCATCCTTTTTTTCTCTTGTTTTTAAGATAAATTTCATGCAAAATCGCAATTTTTCAGATCGGAAAGTGCCAAAAATCCAGAATTGTACAATTTCATTTGAGGTTACATGCTGTGTTATGAAATGCAAATACGCAGTTGGAGCCTCACCACAATTATCTATTACAGTTTAATATGATCTGCACAGAAATTACATATTGTCATCATTTATACAATATCATATTACACGAGACAATCAAACATTCACAAACCGCAAAAGTCCAACGGATAAATTATAATCTAGAACAAAATGCAGTTATTGAATAATCAAATTCATCTCTAATTGTATGTAATTCTACAGATGACATTATTTTCATTTTGAACTTTTGCACACGTTGTTCTGTTAGTCACTTAGACTAAATTGTTTAGTAGATGTGTAATTTAATGCTTAAATGAGATTACTTCTGTTATATTTAAGCATTTTAATTACTTAGAGAAATCCCTTCCTTATAATCGTGATATAAAAGTTAAAGAAATTAAAATTAAGCTCTTTATTTTGTAAATGAAATGATAGGAATATTTGAAAGCATAGAATGTAGTTAATTTTATTAAAAATACAAATGAATTGCATTATTTGCAAAACACGTTCTTTCGAGTATTTAGTAAATTAAAAATTTGCTATTTAGACGATTCTTGGCAAATATTGAAAACTATAATGTTTCACGTGATGCTGTAAAGGGTAAAAAAAAGAGATGTTTAGTTCCAACAAATCTTAACTAAAGGTTAATCAACTTAAAATTTGAAAACGCATTACATCGGCATCAGACATTTCCTTTTAATTCAAAAAATGAAAAAAAATAACTTAAAAAGAAATTATATTGAGGTAGTTGTAAAATAGCGTTCCATTTATTTATGAGAAAAATAATTCTAAATTGCAATATCTAAAATTAAACTGCAACGCATCTTTTTTCTCTTGTTTTTAAGCTTAATTTATGCCGCATTTCATGGCGAAATCACAATAATTCAGATTGGAAACTGACAAAATTTCAGAATTCTACAATTTCATTTGGGGTTGCATGCTGTGTTATAAAATGCAAATACGCTGTTGGCGCCTCACGAGAATTATCCATTATTATTTAATACGCGCTGCGCAGAAATTAGAAATTGTCACCATTTATAAATTATCATATTACACGCAGACATTCACAAACCGCACAAGCCAGAAGTATAAATTATAATCTACTCTAATTATGCTACATAATTCTACAAATGTCATTATTTTAAGTTTGATCTTTTGCACGCTTTGTTCTGTTAGACTAAATTGTTTAGTAGAGGTGTAATTTAATTCTTATTAAGATCACTTCTCTTATATTTAAGCATTTTAGTTATTTAGAGAAACCACTTCCTTATAATCATGATGTAAAAATTAAAGAAATTAGAGTTGAGCTATTTATTTTCAAAATGAATGATAGGGATATTTGAAAGCATAGAATGTGATTAATTTTATTAAAAATACAAATGATTTGTATTATTTGTAAAAAATGTTCTTTCAAGTATTTGGTAAAATAAAAATTTGCAATTTAGACGATTCGTGGCCGAATTCGTGGCACACATTGAAAATTATAATATTTCACATTGTGCTGTAAAGGTTTAAAAAACAGATGTCCAATTCCAACAAAATACATTTTTTTTGTGTAACAAAAAATTTTATGAATTAAGAAAATGAATTATTGAATACATTTCCGAAAAAAAATATTAAAATTTAATCAACTTCTCAAATATTTCTTAAGACTGAAAGGTTTATCAACTTAAATTTTGAAAACGCATTACGCCAGCATCAGATCTTTACTTTTAATTCAAAAAATTAAAATAAGACTTAAAAATAAATTATATTGAGTTAGTTTTGAAATAACGTTGCATTTAATTATAAGAAAAAAATCCGAAATTACAATACCTAAACTGCAGTGCATTTTTTTTCTCTTGTTTTTAAGCCTAATTTATACCTCATTTCATGGCGAAATCACAATAATTCAGAACGGAAAGCAGCATAATTTCAGAATCCTAACTATTTTATTTGAAGTTAAAATTACAGTTTCACATAAGATATAGCCTATGTTTGATTCAGGGATTTTATTTGAGATTCCAAAATACAGTTCCATATAAGATATAGCCTATATTTCATTTGGGACGAAAACCATTATTTTGGTACCATTACTTTTGAAATTGTTCGGTAGATCCGGAGATTATCCCCTACAAATAAACAAAACTTTACGTCTTGATAATATAAGTTTAGGTTACATGGTCATACAAATATTTATATTACAAACATTTATAAAAAAAAAACGCTTTTTGCAGCAATATAGCATCTTAAAATCGTGTATCGTAATAAAAGTAATTGATCGTCTAAATAGCAATTATTTATTTTACCTAAATTGTAATACCTAAAATTAATGCTCTCGCTGCCGCTTAGATGAAGATGTGATGATAGTTAATGTTTCACTGTAGAAGTGGGTTTTTCCCAGAAGCCGATTCACTTTTTATAACAAAGAATCAGTGAAATATTTTCCCGCGCTAGCGCGTGGCTGGCTATTGGGCATCACCCCACATCACGCGCGGGCGCGTGAGTGGCCCCTTATCGTTGGCGCCATATCACGCGCTTTCGCGTGAGCGGCAGCGAACGTGTTAAATTGCAACACATCCATTTATTCTTGTTTTGAAGCCGAATTTATACCTCATTTCAAAACAAAATCACAATTACTTCAGAACGGAAAGCGACAAAATTTCAGGATTCTAAAACACTATTTGAGGTTACATGCTGTGTTATAAAATGTAAATACGCCGTTCGCACCTCACCACAATTATCCATTATTGTTTAATATGAGCTGTGCATAAATTACAAATTGTCACCACTTATAAATTATTATATTAAACGCAAACATTCACAAACCGCAGAAGTCCAAAGTATAAATTATTATCAAGAACAAAATGCAGTTATTGAATAACCAAATTCATCTCTAATTGTACATAATTCTACAGATGTCATTATTTTCATTTTGAATGTTGGAACACTTTGTTCTGTTATTCACTTAGTCTAAATTGTTTAGCAGAGGTGTAATTTAATGCTTAAATAAGATTACTTCTGCTATATTTAAGCATTTTAATAATTTAGAGAAACCACTTCCTTATAATCATAATGTAAAAGTTAAGAAAATAAAAGTTAAACTCTTTACTTTCTAAATGAAATGATAGGGATATTTGGAAGCATAGAATGTGGTTAATTTTATTAAAAATACAAAGGATTTATATTACTTGTAAAATATATTCTTTCGAGTGTTTGTTAAAATAAATAATTGCTATTTAGACGATTAAACCTATTACTGGGAAAACCGCGTAATTTTCATACAAATTGGCTATAAGTATAAATATTTGTATAACCATGTAATGTAGTTATAAAGAGATTCAAAAGAATAAAATCCTACTTAACACTTAATGTATTTTTTTTTTTGTTGTTGTTCTTGTTGTTTGGTTAAAAATCATTATGTATGTTTCGATAGCTGTTAGTTATCCACTCGAAAAATAATTTAAAAAAAAATTATTTTTCTGTTGGACGTAATGTCATAATTTCACTCGTGGTTATATTACAAAAGTTGTTAAAAAATGATAATTTTAATTTAAATATTGACTTTTACACGGCACAATAATAACTGTTAAACGATGTGAATAATTTTTATAATGCTTTCAACAGTTTACCGAATACTTAATTACTACTTTATAAAGATAGAGAAAAAAAGCTATTCGAAAACAATGCAAACAGTATCAACAAAAGATGTTATAACAAGAGATCGACCGCAATTTCGGGTTTCTTTTCATTTTCAACCGAAAATATGAATTTTGTCGAAAATTATAGATGAGATTCACAATCGCTAGTCGCCGCTTGGAGACTAAATTTATTGACTTGGTGATTAATTTTTGGCATCTGAATCGTTATTTGTTGGCGAATTTTGCGTTTTTTCCCGCGATCATTTTACGAAAATCGCGTTTTTCCGCAATTCTCCTGACGAGAATTCCACGTTTTTTTTTTTATTATTACAATCGCATGCTTTTATGAAATTAATATACATTGCTGAGATTTACTAAAGATTAGTTACTTTATGACAGGAAGCGGATAGTATTTACTGGGACACACACACAAAAAAAAAAAATTCGGATGCTTACACAGTATCCAAGTACTATATACTATTACATCAAGATCTGAATATTTTTAAAACTTCTTTATAGTACGAACGCACCACATTTGCTACGTTTGACGTCCAGTTTTCAACTTATTCCAGCTATAATAGATTTTATGAAAAATATGCTCAAAGTTGTAAAAAATTAACTCTAAGGGAAAATGAAAGAAAAAGCAGTTGATTTACACATGTATGTGCTATTGGTTTTATTTAAAACTTGAAGTAACTGTGGATTTATATATTGGGACACTATTTAAATTAGTTATTTACATAAATGTCTGAGAATATATATTTTTTAAATAATTGAAATATTTTGTGTCATCTAAACACTTGATGCATAATGCTAATATATATATATATATTTTTTTTAAGTATTTTAAAACATTTACTAAAACATCCAGAACATCTTAGAAAAAAACTCAAATGTTCTGCAATATTAGAGTTACATGCATAAAATGAGTTAGTTGTAAGAACTTATTAGTTATACACAATATGTGACATTTTACGTTTCTTGCTTTAATATATTTTAGAAAAAGTATGCCTAAAATTGTAAAAAAAATTAATTCTGAGGATAAATGAAAGTAAGCAAAAGTAATTTACACATATATATGTAGTAAGTTTAATTTACAAAATTAAAGTCCTTGTTTACGTGTTTATATATTGTGAGGTTATTTAAATTAGTTATTTACGTAATTGTCTGAGACTTTTTTAATTTTTAAATCAAAATTAAGTATTTTATGCCACCTACACCCTTGATCCATATGCTGAGTTTCGGGCATTTATAAAGAAAAAAAAATTATGTTTTACTTAAATATTCAATAAATCAAAACAAGCAAATAGTAGCTAAAATAACAGTAACATAAAGAGGAAAATCATTAAACCTAGTATTAAAAAAATGTAAAACTAATTTAGATTATAATTAATCTGTAATGATATATTTCACTTGTGTTGGAGAAATTATAATAACAAACAGGATAATTTCTGCTACTTAAAAAGTACTTTAATTATTTAATGAAACCTTTTTCTTATAACGAAAATATGAATGCTAATGATTTAATAATACAGGTTTATTATATTAAAACAGGTAATTAAAAGAGTAGAAATATATTAATTTAAATAAAACTAAAAAATCTTTTGTACAACATATTTTTTAAACAAATCTTTTTGTATTTGTATTTCAGCTGTACTGAATAATACTTTTGTTCTGTTCTGTTATTCTGTTTATAATAATATTTATATTATGCATAATAATGTCACAGTAATATATATAAAATAAAATATTTGTTGTTTAAAAAAAATCTTATTTTTCTTAACGATTCACAAATATCAAAACTCTATTTTAAAACAAGTAAATAGTAGTTAAAATAATAGCAACATAAATATCAAAAATCATTAAACTTAATATAAAAAAAAAAAATTCAAAACTAATTTAAGATATAATTAAACTAATTTAAGTTATAATTTATAATTAAACTGTAATGATATATTTCGCTTGTGTTGGAGAAATTATATCTAATTTCTGCTCAAATTTTCAATTAATTTTGAATAGAACAACGCAAAACTTTATAACTATTCTACTTAATATTCGGCTGCATACTGTATTTCAAAATTCTAATGTTAAAATCCGTAGTTGGCGCATCAGCACTATTATTCATTACTATTTAATATGCGTTGCGCAGAAATTACTTACCGTCGCTATTTATAAATTATTATATTGCACCTCACGCACAGGCCTGCACAAACAGCAAGAGTTCAATGTGTAATTTGTACCTGCCGCAGAATGCAGTTATTCAGTGAATGATCAAATTTAACTATAATTACATCTTATTCAACAGAAGTCACTGTTTTCAATTTTAACATTTGCAGAATTTGTTCAGTTATTCGCTTAATCTAAATTGTATAGTACAGAAATGATTTAATTGTTAAACAGGATAATTTTTGCTGTTTAAAAAGAACTTTAATTACTTAATAAATTCACTTTCTTATAAGGAAAATGTGAATGACAGTGAAGTATAAGTATATATTTAATTATTTCAAAACTATTATGTAATTTAACCACATGATTGATCAATATTTTTGAAAAATACGTACTTCCAAATACTGCCTATTTTTTTCACGTCTTTTACAGATTTTTTCCATCTTTTTATCACCGGTATTTCAAAACAGAAATTGTTGCATAATTGAATCAAAAAAACGTCCGGAATAAATAATGCAAAATTTGCATTAAAAATTTACAAATGAGGAGAATAAATCATGATTAGTTAAATGACGATGCCGGTATGACGTACGGGAAAATCAGGGAAATAGCTAAGTAGTAGAAAAAAGAGGAGTAATCTAGCCCTTTATCGGGCAATGGTAATATACTTATACTTACCACTTAATTTTTATTAAAAACTGATTGATTCGCAAAAAAAAATTTTTAGTGAGATGATTTGTGTTTATATTAACCTGACGCAAATGGAACTTTTTATTTTGAAATAAATTTGTTTATCGATTATTGTGACAGTAAAGCTTTTCAAAATTTCAGCAAAAGAATTGATTTGACCAATAAAGGGTTACAGAGTAGAAACATATTAAAATATTTAAACATAAAAATGGTTTTGTACGTGAATGAAAATATTTTCCTCGAAGGTTGGTCCACTTGTTTATGATCGCCAACTCTGAATGAGGCTCGTGCTGTCCCAAATGAATATTATCTTTTTCTAAAAAAAATTACTAACTGTAACTGTCTTGATTTGTTTCAATGTTTGTTTGGCAATGAATTATTATTTATACTGACGAGGCCTTGCATGTAGCTTAGCGAAACGTTTACTTTTGTATTTTTAAATGTTTTCAGTGTTTTAATTTTTTGTATATAAATTTTATTTATTTCAAAAAATGTGTTCAAGTCTGTCTTAATTTATATTAGTCAATCTTTTAATAGTTTTTTTTTCTGTTTATTTGATAAAATAATATATTTGTTGTTATATATATATATATATATATTATATATATATATAACTTATTTTTTTAACGATTTAGAGCTATTAAAACTTTATTTCAGCCTATTATGTTGCATATTGCGAGATTAATTATTCAGATTGTTATATTTAAATAGAGAGATTATTGATATAATAATGCTAAAACTAACGCGATTATGGGATGATTGCAATTATAATTACAATAATTAACAAGAGAATTAACTGCAATTTAATACATGTTAAACTACTTATAATAAATTACATGTTTTACTAGTTACGTACCATTGACACATAATTATGTTTGACATTCTAAAAGTCAGGCTGAATATATGTATGATAAATTACATGTTGTACTGATTATGTACCGCTCGTGTGTAATTATGGGCGACAATCTGAAAGTAAGTGTTATTTCCACATAGCAATTTTGGGAATAATTGATTATAAAAATATTTGAATTAAAATATTCATTTATAAAAAGGAAGTTTACGTTTTTAAATAAAAAAACAGATGTCGTACTAGCATTCATTGTAAAACATCTCCTCCCTCCTTCCCCCCTTACCTTCTTTTATGCGAAGGAGGCCATAAGGGCGAAAAATATCCAATTAATTTGGATCTGGCCCTTTTGGGTTTGCTGTACTATTAATAGTACATGCCTTTTAATGGAATATTATTTTTTTTTAATATTTTTGTACCGTTTACATGTAGTAATGTTAGTATGTCTCTATGTGCTTATATGTCTTCATTAATACTTAGACATGTAGTAATACTAAAAATAATAAATATTTCCTCAATTTTCTTTGCTTCGTTTGCGATTCTTTTATTTCAAATATATATTTCATACTTTAACTTTAAAATAAAGGTTACTTTCCTGAAAAAATCATGTAAAATAAAGCGCAAAAAGTATTAGACAGTTGTAATAACAGCTAAATCACCTTGCAATATGGAATGTTCTAAACACCTCTTTAAAATCTTTCTCAGTCTATTGTCATATGAATATAAATTGAATAGCACGCAAAACACTAACATTCATTATGTTTCAGACAATGGAATATTATTTAAACTCTAATTATTCTATTTAAATAGATAGTGTTAATATTATTATCGTAAAAATAGTTTTAAAAAATCGGACCCAAAAGGGTTAATGATTAAAATTAAAAGCAACAACAAACGTATTGCATGCATTCTTCTGCATGCTACACAATTTATTTTCTTACTGAAATGCTCATTACGATAAGATAAATGATTATTTTGTTGCAATTTAACTCTTTAGTCTTGTAATGAATCCATTTCAGAAATTGACATAATCGTACAACCCTAAAATGCCTTAAAAATTACACTTTACGAACGCTAGCGAACGAAGCTAATACTTACTTTAACACCTAATCAAAACTTATTACATACATATCTTAAACATTTCTGAATAGATTGAAAACAACTGCAAATACAACGTGTTTTCTTTTCTTTTTTTTTCTTTTTTTCTTTTTTTCAGCTATACAAATGATCAAAACGATAAATGAATAGGATGATCTGAATTATCTCTATTAATCAAAAGAAGTAACAAGCCACCTTTCATCTGATTAACATTGGCAACACGTCGTTTTCCAATATATTAGTCCTAATAATGAAATTTTCAGACAAAGACAAACGTCTCTGATACATTTGAAGCAGGATTTATTTGACTTTTCTTAATATGATTGTAAAACAGTATTTTTAAAAGGAATATTTTTCTTTTCTTCTTTTAAAGAGACAAAAGGTGAAACAAAAGAATGAAGGTGAAACAAGAAGAAAATAGTATAAAAAAATAAGAGTATTAGGTGTTAAATGGAACATTGGATGATATATTTCCCAGCTAATTTATCTTTATCTTAAGCTATTGTATCTGAAATACCATATTTTTTTACTGCTATAATACATTCAAAGATGAGAAAAATTCAATTTTTTTTAATAATAGATTGTGTATCTATTTAAAAATACGACTATGATTTAAAGGGAAAATTGTTAATAAATGTTAAACGATAAAGATCTGATCAGTGTTGAAATCAGTCACTTTTCTAAGGGAGGGATTTCTGTGGTTCCGGGGGGGGGGGACATAATTAGTTCCGGTTGGAGAAATTTTGGCCATTGAAAATACTAAATCTCAGTCTTTTCGGGGGTGGTCTTCTCCATGCTTTGGAGGTGAGGGATGTGAATATCCCCTCCAAAGCATGGAGAAGACCACCCCCGAAAAGACTGAGATTTAGTATTTTGCAACTCCCCCCGAACCTCGTCGTGAAATCTACACTGGATCTGATTCTAGCTGATCCAAGCCAACACATTTTGTAAAACATTCTCATAATATTGTTGATTTTTAAACGCAGCCAGGAAAAGGTACAGGCCGTGAAACTTTGCTCATCTCGGCTGCTTTTCAACCTCACTGTAAAAAAAAAAAAAAAAAAAAAAAAAAAAAAAAAAAAAAAAAAAAGAAAAGAAAAACTCTGTAACTGTACATGTGTAAATTTGCATAAATATGTACGCTTATTAAAATTTTATCTGTATACTGTAAAAGAAAAAAAAAAGATGTAAAGCTTTACAAAAGAATCTACTAAACCCTAAGCTTTCTTAAATTCTATCTGTAACCTAATTTGCAACTAAATAAAAAGTTCTAGGCATCTCAATTTCCGAAAAAAATTCTTCGTAACATTATAGACTTTTTTATTTACAGTGTAAATATTAATCTCTTACATGAAATTTTGTTTTTGCCGTTTTATAAAAAGTTCTAAGAATTTCAATTTGCTCGAATAATTTTAACAACTTTATATTATTATTATTATTATTGTTATTATTATTATTATTATTATCAATATTATTTTGACACTGCAGTTCACTGCAATCACATAATTAGTAGAAACCAGTCCATCTTGGTACACGATAGCCCAGAAAGGTAAATGTACTGCAAAAAGAAATCCTGATGAAAAATAATTTCTTTTAATTGACAATTTTTATTAAATTTCGTCATGATACATAACATTTTTCAGACTTTTGCTTTATGACAAGCAAACTTATGATAATGTTTTGCTTTATGACAAGCAAATTTATGATAATGATAGTCAGTTAAAATATTCTTTTTCTTTCTCACTCGAATTATTTTTATAGTTAAATTCTTTTTTTATATGAATGTTATTGTGATACATGAAGAGTTTTATCACATGCAGAGATAATGAGATTAGAAACAAAATAAAATTTACAAAGCTTGCCAGTTTTACAAAGTCTACGGCGCCGATAAAAGAACTAATCTCTGACAAAACTCGTGCCAAATTGGAAACAGTATATGTGACAACGATCTCAATTAATTTGTATTATATACTAAATAAAACAGTTGTTATCAAAGTACATCACTTAAATCTATTGTTATTAGACTTAATGTATAAAATAAATCCGTCACTGTATAAATAGATCAAGCAAAAATACCCTCAACATTAAGAATATAGGTGTTTATGAAGCATACCTGTTTTTTGCTTAACACATTAGAGTAAAAATTATGGCTTTTATTTTTAGAAAGTGTTTTCTTAATGATGCAGTACAAAACTTACCATCAGTGGCTTAGCTAGCGGGGGACGGAGGGGGCAGTCCTCCCCTCGTATCACCCTCTAAGGGGTGACATCCAACCTTTACTTGCAAATAAAATATATAATCTTATAAGATTTTTGAGAGGAACTCTGAAATAAAAGGAAATTTTTAGCGCACGACGCAATAGAGCTAATTTTCTTTTCTTCGAAAATGTGAAATTTTATACAGAATGTTGCATTTAAATAAGACATGCGCCGGGAAACAAAAACCTACCTATTCAACGAGTGGGTAGCAAAAGCAAACTTTAAAAGAAAGAATTTTCTTCTTAATTATAAAGAGCACATTAACTTATGCGAACTGTGGGTTACGTGATGAGTCGTTCCTGTTTTTTTTTTTTTTTTTTTTTTTTTTTTTTTTTTTTTTATGCAGGAGGACAAAAGATAAATAATGAATGGTATGGTCATTTGTTATAATGTAGAATCTTGATTGAAAAAATATGATGGATCGGAAGGGGGGGGGAAGGGTGACACCGTTTTCATCTGCCCTGGCTGTCACCCATTCTAGCTACGCCACTGCTTGCCATTATCTTTCGACTTGACTTTATTTTTCAGAAAACCTTACTGTAATCTCTTGTAAGTATTAAAAATGTATCAATTAAATATCGAGTCATTAAATGATGATAGGGGTCGATTTATACACGAATAGATACAGTAATACAGTACAAACAAATGTCCTCTAAAAGAATCCCCCTTTACTTCACCCTCAAGCATCGATAAATACCAATGTTTAGCTTGAATAACAATATTTTATAAATGCAAAAACTAATACACGTTATTGACTAGGTCATGATTTGCGTGTAAACAACCTAAACATTTAAAAAAAATTATTATTTATCCACAAAATAACTTTTATGCATTCAACTGTTTGTTTTCTATTTTACATTTAATTCAAAAATCGAGGAAAATACAAAGAAAATTTTCTTGAATAAATTAGACAATATATCAAGAAATTTGTCTATCTAGTTTTGGTATTGTAAATTTTATAAACCTATTTATATTTTAACGTTGTTCTATTATTTCTAGTGCATGACAAATCCAATTTTTTTCGGTAATGAAATTTGCTGAAAGTTGGTAAGTATAATAAGTTAGTTTAAAAGTTACACAAAATGATATTTAAGAATTCATTGATAAGAGTATATTTCAAAGGGTTTTATTTATTTAAAGTATTATTTTTTTAAAGAATTTGTAATTGAAATTTTACAATTTTATTGTTTACATTTTTATTGACATCAATTTCTTGTACAGTGTACATATAAAATTTTGGCAAGCATAAGAGATTTCGGTAAATTTAAATTACTAAAGTTCAAACTTTTTTCAGTGTAATTATAACAATCCTATAACTTAAAAAGGAAAGGGGGAATGAGAATTATAACTTTTAAGAGTTGTTTTTAAAGGTTCAAAGTTGCTTCCCATGTATTAAAAATTCCATTTTTCCAAATAGAAACAAATAAACAAATAAAAATAAAAATGTTGAAAATGTAAAAAGTGATCATTATTACTCCTCCTGACACTACATAAAATTAATTAATAATTATATATATGCATGGGGTTATGCATTAATTACTTTTTATTTTATTTTTAAGACAGTTTTATTATCGTCTTTGACCGAAATTTGGCTTCAAATGAACTGGCTTGAATCGAAGTTTAAAACTGTCTTTTTTTAATGGACTGAATTACCGTGATATGGCCGGAGAAACACACAAACTGTCAAAAAAAAATTGCTTAAGTTTACTTTATGAAGTTGGTGACAACCTTTCTATCTCTATTTTATGGAATAATTTATTCTATATAATTGGTGTTATATTGCATCATAATAGTGTGTATTCTGATATTTTCACATTAATATGGTGTAATAATATACATTAGTTACACCAGTTATATCAGTTAAATTACTCTATAAAACTGGTGTCGGTATGCTGCTACAAATTCTATGGCATAACATTACACCAAATTTTTACAATGCAGTTTTCTATTACGGCTGGAAAAATATAAATACTTTTATTGCTTGTTTTTTTCCTTACTTTTTTTTTCTCAGTAAAATTATACATAACTCTGTCAGCTGATACTGTTTTTGTTTATTGTTTGAAAAAATTATGGATGATGTCGGAACTCTTTTAAACAGACGCTAAGCTATATTTTCAACTTGTTATGTTAAAAGGATTTGAAATATACTGCGCCGTACAGGAAAACGTTCTCGGAAAAGAGTATAAGAGAGAAAGAAACTAAAAGTAGATTTCTGATGAGCGAATTTGAGCTAGTTTTGATTTATGGCGCTTATGTAATTTTTTTTTCTCTCTCTCTATGAAGACGTCAGTTTCATAACTCATCTTATCCAAAATTTAAATGATGAAGTTTTTCCTATGAATCTATTCTATAGATTAACCTACACATATATATATATATAAATATATATATATATATATATATATATATATATATATATGTATATATAATATATATATATATATAGGTTATAAAAGGGTTATTATGGGTTTACAAATTTGATTGCTCGTCTGCTTTTTTAAATAAAAAACAATGCTGACGAGGCTTGAACCCTGTTGTTTTGTATTTTTTCTTGTTGAATTTTTAACTTTTAAAGGAGTTTTTGTTTTGTGAGGGGTGTGTGCTAGTTCTTCTTAAGTTAATTATTTTCAAGGTTTATTTTTAATTTATGTGTGATTATTGTACAGATTGGATGTATATATATATGTAATGTTTTTTCTCCATTTAATTTTGGTTTTATATGTGTTGGTTGCCCAAAATTCGTATTATTTTGCTTTTTCATGGCTAATGCAAAGAAGAAACCACACACTTCATTTGTAGTTCCAAAGTATTGAGGCTGATGATTCTGTTTTGGTTCTGTAAATTTCGATTGTATTCGTTTTAATTTACTTTTTTCCCATGTTTCAATATGGAAATTTTGTATTAGATTCAATGGTTCATATATTGTTTTACAATTAATGGTATTATATAGATACATATATACATATATATACATAGATGTACATATGAAAATAGTGAGGTCACAGACCGAGAGAGAGATGGTGCATAAAATATTTTCTTAAAAGGGGGTGGGGGATTTTGTGCTAAGCAATCGCAAAAATAAATAATATATATTAATTAATAAACAAATAATGCAAATAAGGATTCTACTGGTACAAGTTGCACCAAACACTAAAATGTTCAGTACAAATTTGAAGTTTTGGCATAATACTTTCATAAATTTTACCTTCTGATTACCAAAAAGCATGTCATTTGATCAAAGAATTTAGGAAATATGAAGGTTTAAAATTTGGAATTCCTAATATTAAACTTCTTTTTTTGTCGTTTCAAAACAGTTTGTGACACCCGTAATTTTGAAACCATAACTGGAAAACTACATTACCAAATGAGCTATCATTCTGAATCCTTATATTTGAAGATTCTAGAAATCAGTTTTTGTTAAAAGTGTGTAGTTTTCAATTAGCATTTTTCACGAAATCGAATTTCAAAATATGAGTTTAAAAATGATCCATTTACCAGTTTTAATAAATGTAAATATTATAAAACATTTAACAGGAATAAAAAAAATATTATAAAAATTAAGATTTTTTTATTGAAATGAGCTAATTTTATAGACTTATTAACATTAATTATTTTCTGTTTGCGTGTATATTTATGAAACTTTTTATGCATATTTTTTCATTGTATAATCAAGGCGACTTCTTATTTTATTATTGTATCCACCACTATTTCAAAGAATTGAACTATTGAACTATTTCTACAGATAGGGGACAAAATAATCCGAACACCTGTGAAAAAGTATGACGTATTTCACACCTTCAGTACAGCCGTGCCACCTGCAACTGAGGTCTGCCATTTAGTGAGTGTGAAGAGGAAGGTATCTGTCTCTCAACAGCAGCCACCTGCGTTGCATATATCTATCGATTTGACTGTGAGAAGTTGAAATGTCAGACCTGTCAGAGTTTCAAAAAGGAGTGATTGTCAGAGCGCGTTTAAGTGGAGCATCGGCTACGGAAACAGCAAACACTTTGGGGTTTGCACGCAGTATGATATCAGACGTTATGATAACGTACACAAAAGGGGGTTAGACGACATCTTCAAAGCACAACAATCGGCGAATGTCCAAGTCTGATGTTTGGAATAGAAGAGTCTTCAGGCGCATAGGAGCCCGAAAGCACAAGCACTCGTTATCCGAGATAACATCCGAAATGAGCAGTCATCTCCAGGGTTCCGTTTAAAAAAACTGTCAAAAGGGAACTTCATGCTGCTAGCATTTATAGCAGAGTGGCAATTCGAAAACCCTTGGTGACAGCAACTAATGCTTTCAAGCGACGCTAATGGCACAGAGATCACAGAGGATGGTCCCCACACCAATGGCAACAGGTAATATGGCCAGATGAATCGTCATTCATCCTATTTCAGACGACCGGACGCGTTTATGTCTGGAAAACCTCCAGAGAAGCGTTTAATCTTGAATGCCTCATGTCGACTTTGAAGCATGGAGGTGGCTCCATTATGGTACGGGGTTCTTGGCGCGGTCTTGGGCCAATTGTTATTCTGCATGAGAGAATCAAATCCAATTACTATCTAAGCATTCTAGAGGGTCATGTCCACCCTTATGTTCAGTCTGTATTCCCTGAGGAGCGACCGCTTTTTCAAGACGACAACGCCCCTACCCCCACTGCTAGGTGGGTTCAAGGTTGGTTTGATGAGGATGACAATGACGTTGAACATCGTTCCTGACCCCTTAGTCTCCGGACTTGAATATTACAGAACATTTTTGTAAATATTTGGAATCCAAACTTCGTTCCCGATTTCCTCCCCCATCCAGCCTTTCGGAATTAGAGACCGTTCTGCAGGAGAAATGTCTTAATATACCTTTAAATATTATTTATGATCTTTATGCATCTTTCCCACGTCGCATTAAATCTGTACTTCAGTCAAAGGGTTGTCAAACCCAGTATTAATAAAGATTTTTCATTATTTCACAGATGTTCGTATTATTTTGTCTTCCATCTGTACTTGAACAAGAGATAATTCAAAGGATACAGGTGTTATTTATTAAAAACATTTTTAAAGTACAAAAATCCACCTATCCGAAACGCTAGAAAAGACACATTCATAGATGTACAAATGTTAAATATGTAGTACTAAATCTGCTCAATATGCCTCTCTTCATTTTAAACAGTGTACTCAAGTTGCAAAAAGCAAATTTTCGATAGCTAAACGTAATGGACCCGCCGAAAACATGGTGCCAAATGCTACTCTTCATATTTAGCACAGATGCATGTCTGTTATGGCAGACACAGGGCTGTAGGTAGATATGAATAAAAGGAAAGAAAGTGTAGGGGAGGGAGCTAATTTTTTTTCTCTCTCTCTGACGCAGAAAGATAAATTCGTGCTGCGCACTCACATTTTAGGTACTACGTTTCTTTCTAAGTTGTTGTAGTAAATTTATTTTATGCTAAAAAAAAGGAATATGATGATGAAAAATATTTAGCGTATAACTAGTGCAATGTTAAACATCATTCATATGTGCAACATATGTGCATCATATGTGCTTCATATGTGCAAACAGGATGAACGAGTGTTGAAACACTTATTTTAGTAAAATTTAGTATTTTTGCAAAACTGTGAAAAGGCCTGAGATTTCCAATTGGATTTTCGGAACATAAATTTATGTAATGACCTTGAAATCTTATCCAGAGGGGGCTCAAAATATTTTAGGGGGGACTGAGCACTTCCCCCTTAGCTACGGCCCTATACGATAAAACTTCATCACCAACAGTCGCATAGGGTGATATCCAGACAGCGAGGAAGATATACTGTATTAAAATTATGGTTAATCACTCGTGCATTTTTAATGCAAATGCTGTTTGATTTGTGCACTATATTAACTTTTACGGAGGGGCTGTGACAGCATTTGTCCGGGTATACATGCATTCTCAGGTAGATACGGAGCTAGCCCCTGCGTAAAGGTTAAATAAATACAATTTGTGTTGCAGCTCCATCTATTGGAAAATTTGTGCTCTATTTATATATATATAAAAATGTGGGTATAAAGGATGAAGTATTAAGCAATAAAAGATAATATACTCAATGATTTAATGAATGTGATATCCAAAATGAGACTCGTGTGATGATGCGTAAAAAGAACGAGGTGTTCTATAGATTTCAGCGATGGCGAGTTTGATGGATTTTTAATCAAAAGCTCAGGGGAGCTTATTCATTTTAAATATTATTCAGTTCTACTGTTACCATTGAATGTTACTTACATATTTTATGTCTATTAAACCTTTTTTATTTTTTCAAGAATGTTACTTTTGCTTAAATCATAAGCTAATCACTCAATATTCCCACAAGTTTTGGGGGCTCGGCCGGGATTTGAATGATTTCGCTGATTTATATTTGAATTTGAATTTCACGATTAAAGCTATTTTGTACTAAGAAGATCTAAGTCTAAGAAGAATGTTTTGTTTTTAAACTAAAACGTATTATAAAAAAAAGGAACTGTTTGTTATATGTGTAATGATTAAAAATTATCCGTAATCAAGCCTGCAAGATAGTGCACTATATTGTTTTGTTGAAGTGTAAACAAAAATTATAATGTCTGTTCTGAATAAAGCTAGAAAGGCGGACTTGTTAACATTGTGTGATGATCTAGGTATAGTTGTGCCTCAGAGTCCAAGAATCATTGATTTGATAAAGTTGGTGACGGAATCGAAGGATTATGAAGAAAATTTTGTAAAAGTTCGACTTGAAGTCATTGCCGCGGAGAGAATAGAAAAAGAAAGACTAGAAGCAGAAAAAGAAGAAAGAAGATTAGAAGCAGAAAAAGAAGAAAGAAGACTAGAGGCAGAAAAAGAAGAAAGACGATTAAGGCTGGAAGCAGAAAAAGAAGAAAAAAGACTAGAAGCAGAAAAAGAAGAAAAAAGACTAGAAGCAGAAAAAGAAGAAAGACGGTTACGGTTAGAAGCAGAAAGAAGATTAGAGGAAAAGAAGATGGAAATGGAGTACGAATTACGAAAAATTGAACTTCAAGGAAATATGATAAATACAAGTGACGGTTCGGCTGTAACTGGTACAGGTAAGCAACTAGATTTGTCTAAATTAATGTCACACTTTGATGGGAAGGGTGATATTAGTATCTACTTAGCTCTATTCGAGAGACAGATTTCTAGGATGAATATAACAAAAGAGAATTGGGTCATGCACTTATTAAGTTTAATGCCGCTAGAAATTGCTAATGTTATAACTAGAGAACCAGAAACATTAACAAATAACTAAGATTATGTAAAAAACTTGCTGCTCAAAAGATTCAAATTGACGCCAGAAGAGTTTAGGCAAAAATTAATGTCGCATAAGAAAGAAAACTCAGCCACTTGGCGCGATCTAGCATTTGAGTTAAGGAATTATTTAGAAGAATGGATTACCGGTCTTGATGTGTCGAATTTTGAAGATTTAAAAGAATTAATACTGGTAGATCAAATCAAAAGAAGATTACCGATAGAAATGAAGGAACATTTCATCGATGATCTTCCCAAAATTAAAAGTGTTGATACATTAGTTTGTAAACTAGATGATTACGAAACAGCAAGGCGTAATATTAAAACCATGAATAGAAATTCACACCACTTTGAAGATAGGAAGTCAAAAATGCGCGAAAATAACAATTCAAAACCGTGGTTACCATCTCAACGTTATGATACTTTAAGAAAACAACAATTCGCAGATAATACAGCTAATAAAAATGAATCTTCTAATTTAAATGAAAGAAACAGGGCACAAATTAGATGTTTTAAATGTAACCGTCTTGGCCACGTAATATCCCAGTGTAAAAATGGGAATAATAGTCAAATAAATTATGACAGCCAAAATCGGAGCCAAAACCCGCGATTATCCAATCACAAAGAAGTGAATTGTGCATTAATCAAAGAAACAAACAGCGCCAAACCGGATCATATGTTAGACACCGATATTAACGGGAGCCAAAACCCGCGATTATCCAATCACAAGGAGATAAATTTTGCAGTAATCAAACAAACAAACAGCGCCAAGGCGGATCGCATGATAAATATTGATATTAACGGTGAAAAGACACAGATCCTTTTTGACACTGGAAGTAATATCAGTCTGGTCAGTTATGAATACTATACGAAAATTGGATCGCCAAGATTACGTTCAAATAATATTTCTTTGTCAGGCATAGAAAGAGTAGTTGTTTATCCTAAAGGATACTTTTCATATGAATTTAATATTGATGGTTTTCTAATCAAAGCAAATTTGTATGTGTTAGAATCTCTTTCATATGATATTTTATTGGGATATGATGTGATTAGCAAATTAAATTTGGCGATAGACGAGAACGGAATTAAGATCGTTGGCGAACGCAACAATATTGAAGTTGGTTACACTGAAGTTCAGAAGAATTCTGACATAAAATTGAATCATGCTGCCAGAAATAATAATGAAAAGAAAACGTCAACGTTAGATAATTCACGTGATGAAAATATTATAATTGTAAATGATAATAATGCAGGAGGTAATTACTTGATTAATTTCGCGAGAGTCATAGAAGAAAATGAAATTGATTTGAATCACGTGAGAAATTTGAAAATTAGAAAAGAAATAAATGAGAAAGAAGAAAATTTAATTAGTAAGAAAAGATTGAATGAAAGAAACGAGACATCACAAACAGGACGAATGAATGACCTAAAAGAAAAACGCAATTTATGTGCACGCGCCAATGAAAATAAAAATGAAACGAGGAAAATTGAAAAATATTATAAATGGAAAACCACGAGGGAAGAAAATAATATTGAAGGAATTAATGCAAATAAACAGAAATTTATCAGAAATTACAAGAAGCGTGATTATAATGATAAAGATGAAGAAAAGAAATATTATTCGAGTAATAATTTTAATAGAAAACGTCACACATATGAAAATTGGAGAAACAGCAAACAGAAATATTTAGAGCTACAGCAAACAGAAAGAAAATATGAAATTTTTGAAAAAGAAAGGGCTGAACCGTGTGAAAAGGATACTATTAAATTTAAAGGCAAAAGAAGCATAAAAACAAATTTTAATGGTCCGCGTAGAAATCTATATTTTTGGAGTAATTGTAATTATAGAAAACAATTTAACATGATGAGAAAAGTACCTAACAGATACGAATTAAATGATCCCGATGTAATCCAAGAAACGCTGTATGGAACAGGACTAAAAAAGAGAAAATTCCATGGACCGAATAACAACATTATAGAAAAATCACATGATCATTATGATACAAAAAGACTTGGACACCATGGTGGACAACAAGATATCCACTATTGCAAAATACGTCAAGCCGTGGGGTAATGCATCTGCATAATGTTAGATGTTTTTGTTTTATGTTTACTTGTAACGATAGATGTTGTTGTTTTATATTTACCTATTTTATCTTGAATTTGTGTCTAAATTTTTATAAGCAGCTGGCGAGGTCGCCAGGAACGTCAGGATGACCGAAAATGTGGGTATAAAGGATGAAGTATTAAGCAATAAAAGATAATATACTCAATGATTTAATGAATGTGATATCCAAAATGAGACTCGTGTGATGATGCGTAAAAAGAACGAGGTGTTCTATAGATTTCAGCGATGGCGAGTTTGATGGATTTTTAATCAAAAGCTCAGGGGAGCTTATTCATTTTAAATATTATTCAGTTCTACTGTTACCATGGAATGTTACTTACATATTTTATGTCTATTAAACCTTTTTTATTTTTTCAAGAATGTTACTTTTGCTTAAATCATAAGCTAATCACTCAATATTCCCACATATATATATATATATATATATATATATATACATATATGCCGCGCCTATTATTTTATTTATCTGGGGCATAAATTTGTCTCATTTGGAGAAATAGAACGCACTTCACAGTTTTGTAAAATGAGAAACATGTTTCTTTACAAACCTTCTATTTATAAATCATATATGTCTTTTAAGAATTTCACTAAATAAAAACTAGATGGCGCTAACTTTGCTAAAATGATATTATTAACTATTTTCTCCTTTCTATCCCTCTTTTTTTTTAAAGTCTGAACACGGAATCTTTTTTTTCATATAAATATATTTTTTGCTGACAGAAGATGGAATAGTTAGAAAAAAAAGCGTTATAAAAAGAAATGAAAAACGTTCTTGAAGCGACAGAAATGCCTAAGGACAATTAGCGAAGTATTTTATTTTTTGTTTTTTTGTTATGGCAAAAAGCCACGGAAAAGAAACAATTTAAAAACGATTTAGGCATAAAGGGAGTTTTCTTTCATTTCTGTTGTTTTTGCTATGTATATTTCCGCAAGCAATGGCTAAAGAATTTGTATCATAATTAATGAGCGGAGAAAATAGGGATAAAATAGCATTTTTTTCTCTATTGTTCTTATTTAATTTTTGTTTACGTTTGAAAAAAATCATAATTATATGCGGATTTTTTTATAACTTTATAAACGTAAAATATTAGTGTGAATAAATGATTAAACTTTATAAATGTAACAGCTAGATATATTAACTATATCGTTGAATAAACATTATTTGTTTAATGATATAAATATTAAAAATAAAATATGGAAGCAAGAATTTAATTCTAATGATTCTTGGTTTTTGTAATAGATTATAATTGTGTTTTTGTTCTAATTATTAATTAAATGTATTTAAAGGTAAAATACAATAAGAAGTGAACACAATAATAATAATAATAATAATAATAATAATAATAATAATAATAGAAAAATTAACATTATTGTGCTCTAGAAAATATTTTCTCGAATTAAAATAAATACACTTAAATGATAAAAAATAGCAACCGATTTGTGCTTGAATTTTTTTCTACATCTAAGTACTTAGTGTAAGTAAAATGCTAAATCTGTAGTACAGTAATTATTATAATATACTTATTTGATTATTCTGTTTTTGAATTGTGTAAAAAATTGTTAAATTTAAAAAAAAAAATCTAGCTACAAATATAAAAATTTATTTTTGGAAAATCATAACGTCTCAATTTCGGAGCAGAGGGGGCTCCGAAAGAGGGGCCTTGCACAAAGGGGTTGTAAAATAATAATATACTGAAGAATTTTAATTAATGCTTTATGATTTTCAAAACCAGGGGGGTCATTTCAGGATTTTGTGGGCGGAATCAAAGTTTCACATAAGTGGTAAGGAAAAAAATTATTTTCATCATCTTATGTGAACAATTCAGAAGCAATTGATATATTTCGATTTTTTCGTATATTTTAAAAATTAATCGAAATACTGATTTATGATAAGCGTGTCTAACATTGATAAAGTTGAAAAGTATGGGTTTCAGCAAATATTAATAATCATTGACTGAATGATTAAAATATTTATTTAATCTTAAAGTTTCTGATTAAATCAAATGTGACAAGGTATGTTAGCTATTTTATTCTAAAATTTACAGGCGGAGGGGGGGGGGGTGTCTGACCTATAGCTCGTGTAGCTCAAAAAATCAATTTTTTTCAATGGGACAACTTCACCTTTAATATATCTTACCCCCTACTGCAATCTGTCTGTAAGTATACGCTAAGAACTAACGGACGGTTCAATCTAACGGACAAATATGCATTAAAAGCATTTACTTCAATTTTTTAAGCATTATTTTACTCAAAACTTTCAAACATGTCTTGTAAAATCTCCATGCACTAACTCGTCCCTGTATATTGACAATGACTTATAAATAGGCTTTCATGTCCAGCACACAAGTGAGATGAATGTTGTGCAATAAATATATTAATAAATAAACCACGTAAATAAAATTGTATTTTGAAGTTAATATGCAGCTTTATAGTTAGAGTCATAGAAACTACGCTGCACTATCGGTCGATGAAAATTTTAAGTATGTTTAAAATAACTATCATACAGAATTTTGGCATTATTCCCTTTAGCTATTAAAATGTGCAAACAAATTTTCACTTTGAAGTTATTTCATCAATTTTATAGTTTGGGACAACACAGTGTCATTTATTAACGCGAATTTGGGTAGCTTGAAAATTACTATATACGGAACACGTGAGCTACAATTTATACATGTCCCCTCTTTCATCTTAATTTTTTTTATTACCTATAAATTTTAGAATTTTAAAATTTGGGTCTTTCTATTGGCCACACATTAAATACCTTAAATATTTAGGTTGTAGATTATATAAATATTTTAAACAGTAATTTGAAAAATAGTTTTAACCATTTACAATAGATGGCACTATGCTCTCTCAACTTATGAAAATACTTAAATTTACCTTGTACAACCTTATCTAAATTTACCCATTTTTTTACTTTATCAATTAAAGAATCGCTCTCTGAGTTGAAGACAACTCAGTGTCATCCGTTGACGAAAATTTGGAGTATGTTTAAAGTTTACCCATTTTAAAATATTGAAATGGGAAAAAAAAAATTTGTATTTTGAACTTAATTACACTAAGTTAACAGTTTGAAAAAACGCACTTCGAATAAAATCTTGGGTATTATTAAATTGTGAAAATAATGAAATTGTGAAATTTAAGTTACACATGTCACTTCTTTCATTTTAAAATTTATTATGATTGATAACTTATTGAATTTTAAAATTCGGGCATTTATATTGAGTGGCACGATAAGTGACATATCAGGCATATCATAAATCTCTTACACAGTAATTTGAAAAGTAGTTTATATTATATACAATAGATGTCGCTGTGCTATCTCAATGTGTGATGATACACAAATTCACTGTTCATAAACCTATCTAAAATTACTCAGTTTTTACTTTTTCAATTATTTTCTTATTCAAATAAGAAAAAAAATAGGTTTGCCTTAGAAGGCTTTAAAGCTAATATGTGCATTCTTGAATGGAAATAAATCAGGACCGACATCACGAAAACTTTAATACTTAAAGTGCTTTTACGTTATCAATTTATCAAAATAACTTGCACATAACTTTCATTTGATTCTTTCAATAATCTAATATTCCAACAGTTTTTACAATCAGTTATTTACTTCACTCTGTCGCAACTACCTATTATACTAACTGTTTAACTTCAATAACATTATTTCTAAATGCAAAAACTAATATATTTAATTGACTGGATCACGATTTGTATGTAAACAATCTGGAAACCTTGCAAACATTTTATTTATTTATCTCCAAAATCCGTTTTTATGTATATTGGAAACTGTTTGTTTACATTTCTTCGTTTATTTCCTTAAACGAAGAAAATTCAAAACACGTGACATTTCCTTCAATAAATAAGTCAATATATCAAGGGTTTTGTTTACCTGTTTTTAGTATTGTTAATTTGATAAACATCTTTATATTAGTTGTTCTTCTAAAATGCATGGAAAATTACATATTTTTTTTATATTGAACTCCAAATGAATATGTAGTTACTAAATTAGTAGAACATAAAATGGAATTAAAGTATTCATTGAATTTTATTTAAATAATTATTTTTTCAGAAATTTGCTAATGATATTTCTTCGTGATACTTGATGATAAAAGGTAAAACTATATTATGAGAGAATAGAATAAAGAGTTGCAATAAAATAAAAGTAATAAACACATTCTACTCGGAAAAATAAGGGGAATAAGGGGGTCAACTGCTATTATTACTATCACTCAGAGGGTCTGTGTAATAAACACATAAATTAGTAATTGTAATGTTACAAAACATGAAAGAGAAATCATACATCAAGCATAGATTATCAAATATTTTCTAGCACATCCAATAAAACTGTACCGTTTAATAAGTTAAAATATTATATATAATACAACACCATGGAAAAGCTATATCTATTACACAGGAAATAAATTGTGCTAACATATTTCAATTTTATTATATGTGAAAGTGTTTAACATAATTGAAACATGCCGAAAATAATTTTCCCTTTATTTATAATTTTTCAGTCCCTCCATTATATAACGGAATTCTTTTGTGTGGCCCTGTAAACAAATAATAAAAATTCTTTGTGCGGCATATTCTACAAAATGTGTGTTTTAGTGCCCTTCATAAATGCATATCAAATAGTGAAATTCGGTGATTTACATCAGTTTCAATACATTTGCAATAGCGTAATATCATTTAAATACTCCCCATAGATCCCCCCATAGGTATAATACTACCCCCTTTCCCCCATAGATCATAATGTAATGGAATTATTTTTGGTGCCCCTATAAATGAACTAATAATGCCACATACTTCACATTCAATATCAAACATGCCTAGGAAACACTAAATAAGATTTACCAATTGCATGAAAATCCGAATATATTTACCAGAGCTAGAGCGTGTACAGACGGCCATATGGATAAACAAGCTGAATGCATAAACAATTTTCAACTGTTGGAAAGTTTTAAAAATGGTTAATAATAAATAATAACTTTTGAAGACACAGATGGCATATTGGGAGCTTCACTCCATGCAAACAAATCGCGGATCCTAAAGAAATTAAGTGGTCTATTCTGATTAAAGGAGGTGGGCTAATAAGGGCCATTTTTCGCCCATCAGCACCTAGATGTGACATAATTTTTTTTTATTAGTATACCTCATAACAAGTAAAAAAATATTAATATCTTGACTGAAAGTTTAATAATTGATGAGAAAATAAAATATAGATTTAAGTAAATATTATGTATATTAATGAAAATAAACACTATTGTCATTAGTTTTAATCCATATTATCAATAGTAAATACAACAATAAGTGTAAATTTAAGATGAATGGAGCTTATTAAGATTATTATTTCAATATGTAAAACATCGGAAATAATCAATAAAAAAATAATAGTAATAATCATGCAGTTTCAGAACCTTTGGGCAATGTGTTTTAGATTATTTTCCTTATTGATTGTTTCACCAGAATCATTACTGGACCATCCAAGGGCCGTCGCGTCTTGTAGTATATGAACATATTCAATATTTGTTTTTTTTAATTAATGTTCAGTTATGGCACAAGTAAGCCAGAAATCATAATATGAAAGCAACATGCACCCAGCACTCTACAGCACTTGCGCTTACTTTACATCGACAGTACCGTTATGTTATGTTGTTTCGGTGTGTTTTTATCTAAATATTATAGGTTTTAGAATTTGTGTGCTCAACAATCAAATTTTTGTTGCGAGAGGTGTCCCTTAGCATTCTCTGTTGAAAACTGTTGCTGCTTATTTAAGAATCTTGGCATTTCATGTTGAATATCTGTTCCGTGCAGAAATTCCAAACAATCCAGGTAAAATCTATCAATATCGCCAACATCATTTGGCTTCAGCCATTCTCTGATATTATATGAATATTTTTTTTTTTATATTTGTAAGTATGTTAGCGTAATTGATCTTTGAATCCACGAAGTAAGGAACGAAGACATCCAAAATTTAATTTGAAGTAGTGACGAATACCATACGCTTAAGGAAATGTTTTCCTTTGTATAACCAAGAGGAATGCCTTTGAGAGGAATAGTTCACAATCTTCTGGATATAAATATACGTGTTATCGAAAGCAATCGTCCCAGTATCATTGTCGTCATCCGTAATAAACAAGCTTCTTGCTAAAGGCCTCGTATATTTTTCAATAACTCGTGTCCTGGTGATGTGTTTCATTCTAAGGTGTTTTCGAACAACGTTCTGAATCAAAGCCTGGTTTTCATATTTTACAGATGATATTATTAATTTTCTTATATTGAATAATGTGGACAGAACATCATGATAGAGACCACTTCTAAGTTTTACAAATAATATTGCAAAGCAAGTACGAGATGACCTCTCTTTTGAGGAACGTATTTTGAACTTTACTAGTTTAACGATGTAATTAAAATCAGACATAAATATACCCATGAGAGTATAATAAAAGATTTCGAAAAAGTGTCCTGGTGTATCGAAATCCAGATCTTCTTTGCTACATTTCTGACATTGTTTTAAATACTTTCATGCATGGTATTTCATACATCAATTTATTCTCACTTACAGGATTTAAATCTTGCAGAGTCAATTTACCGATTAAGTAATATGAGTTTTACAGCATCGTTTTCCCGACAAAATATACATTCTAGTTTCTATAAAGCCTTGAGTTTCCGTTGTTTTTGTTACAATAACGAGGCTGTTCTTACCATTACATACTGTACAACAAGTGTTAGAATTGTGAAAATGAGGTATTGATAAGTGTACATTGAGTTTCTTATTTGTGATTTCATCGACAGTAATTTTTGACTCATATTCTCTTATTGTTATAGCAGAAGAAGATATAGAAACATTTAGAGCCTGGAGAGCACGAAATACATATTATCTGCATTTAGAGCACTACTTAGAACCACTCTGTAAATCTCAGTTTTACGAACATCTAAGTATCAATGTAACTTTTCTGTTAGAACAGATACGAAAGGTTTTCTGCCAGACTTTAAATCAATGTCATTGACATCCAAGCATTATTTATTAGTAATTTCTTTAATAAATATTTACAAAAACTATTTTCGAAAACAACATTGACGCCTAAACAACGTTAATACTTTTTGAGTTCGGCAAAACAAATCTGAACGCGTTCCGATAGCAGTGTATTTGATTCTCTCGCATGATGCATTTTTTTTTAATGAGTAGAAGCGCACACTAAACCCAAATAAAATAATGCTCATATAAAAGTTTATAAAGAGTAGAATCATTGCATGTCAAAATTAATTGGGTTCATCGAGTGCTTCTTAATGAAAAATTAATTCAAAGACGCAAAAAACGTCAAAAAAGCAGAAAAAAGCCAAAACACTCTACTTTCAGGCTATAATTTCCATGACTTTCCATATTATTTATAACGTAAAACTTATATTAAACAAAAATACATATCTTTAACTATACAAATCCATTGAAAAATCATCCGAATTTTTTTTTCTGGTATATGGTGGGCGAAAAATAGCCCTTATTCGCCCACCTCCTTTGTCTTTTTATAATAAATAGACATTTAATTTTTTTTTTTTATTACTACTCAGGATTATAATGCACGAATAGAAAAGTTACGGACATTAATTTTCAGAACTGATTTAATAGTTCTTGAAAATATTATTTCAAATACATATCACTTTAATAGTACTTTGAAATAACACTTATCGGCCGTAATGCACTTCTTTGTTTGTTGGTAGTTTCTCGTATTTAGAAACTATGTAGTGTACCGTATGGGTCGGTTTTTTTTTATAAAGTTAGAATGTATTACAAAAAATGCTGTCAAATTGGACTTTTGAGCCGTATTTCCTTTAAAGTGATTCTGATAAAACCAGCTCTTAAAGAAAAATGAAATTAAAAGTTCTTCAAAAGCGGCCAGATAAAGTTTTATAGGTCTATATTTAATCATTTTATTTTTTGTTGTTAAAATGAGCATTTAACTTCGAATATCTTCTATATAAGTTTAGGAAATAACTTTCAAAGCCTTCTTTCTGAATGCTGTTTAATGTTGACGTCGTCATTATCTTGATGGCTTCAACATCCCCATATCTTGTTCAAATAGGTCTTGTGCCAAAATTGGGGTAATTACCTGTGCGAACAAGATACTGCTTCCTTTTCATGCACTTTTTTTAACATTTGTAGAGATTTCATTGTGGTTTTACCAAATCTGAACCAGAAATTGTTTATTCTCTGCTCCATATCGACTTGGACAACAAACATTTAACAACTACGTTCTAATGTGTGTTTCAAGATTGACATTTAGTACTGAAGAATGCCGATGTTGTTGAACTTGCGCAGATAAACGACCTTCTAAATACAATCATTACCGCGTTCTGACGATTTCCGGTTCTCTTACAGTTACGCTAGTCCTGAAAATTATTGGCTGCATCTTGAGCCAATAAATGTTTTTATTTAGGCTTTAAAAGCACATAGAGTATGCTGTCCTATCTTTAGGTATCTTCAAACTGTCCCTGTCTTTTAAGATTAATATATCGGCTAAATATGGACATTGTTTTTTGAAATTAATTATCAACAATCTTTTTATACTTCCACAAATATAGGTAAATTGAGTGCCTCTCAACTCCTTTGCTGAGCATCCACAAAGAGAAATATGTGTAACGAAACAATACGATTTTCTTAAAAACTATGTAACCTAGGATAATCCTGCAATGCTGAAATAAATTCATATTACACATAGTTTTACGATTATTTCTGTTTTAGTAAATTTGTAAGTAGAGGGGAGGAGGAAAAGTGTTTTTATATCGCATTTTCGACGATTTCTTAAAAAACATAGTAAATACCTAAAATTAAAACAAATGTGTTTTCGAGTTCCGCGTTATCAAAGCTTTCACACAATACACTACATAATATAAATATTAAAAATAGATTTTATTGTAGGTACTAAAAATGGAAGTTTACAAAATTACAATAAAAGTTAATAAATATTAAATTTAATCGTCTGCTGTTGCCACCATAAAAATGAAGTCAACGTTACACACGGACACATTTGTTCTTTATATTATAGGTATAGCATTTGATTTATTCATTATTTAAATTTTAAAATATGTAGCTATATGCTTCTTATATGTTAAATTTTGCAACTAATATAGCAGTAAACTTTAACCGAAGCACTAAAAATTCAAAATAATTTATTTTCAATTTATAACACAGTTACTCATAAAATCGCAGCAATAATATTATAGTAAAATTGAAATAAAACATAAATAATGCTATTCCCTAAAGCTAAAACTTTTACAGAAATCGAAAGTTGAAAACTATCGACATAATTCTTACTAAGAAATTCTCGGTATTTTTAAGTCCGAAATAGAAAAGGGAAAAAAAGTTGGAAGTAAAGAATTCTCACATTTCTTCTCTCCAGGCAATGTTATTTTCAGAAGTGATTTTTTTTTTTTTATTGATATTTCTTTCGACTTAGTTTTTCTTGCTTCGAATGTCATTTTTTATATAGATACACATTGTAACCTAAAAGACAATTAGGTGAAGGTGTTTTGCAGTCTGGAGTTTCTGGGAAGAAAAGTGCCTACTCAGCCACAAACTTTCTGGAGAATTGTTTTCTTATATGTATTTTTTTTCAATTTTTATTTTTATCTATTTATTTATTTTTTAAGAGTGGTGCTGATATAGAGAAAGAATCCATTTAAAATATAGACCAGATTTTTCAAATATCAATATCTTATATCGATTTATTGTATAGAGTGATTCATACATTGTTATAAAATTGATACCGATAAAAAACAAATGAGAATTACGTTGTTGATATCTATTACGTTTTAAAAACAAGATTTATCATTCTTATTACTTTAAGAATAATACTGATGAATGGAAAGAATAAATATAAAATATAGGTCAGAATTTTGTAATATCAATATTGTCTATCAATTTATTATAGAGAGTGATTCAAATATTGTGATAAAATGCAATACCGATCAAGAACGAATAAGAATTTCATCGCTAATAAATATAATGCGCTTAAAAAAACAAGACTTTTTTTTAGAGTGGTGCTGTTGTACTGAACAATTTAAAATATGGTCTAGAATTTTCAAATATCAATATCTTCTATCGGTTTATTGTACAGAGTGATACAAATATTGCTAAAAACGTAGATACTAATTTAAAACGAATGAGAATTACATCGTTAATAACTAAGTATTTTGGTTTAAAAACAACATGTATTATTATATTATCATATATATTATAAAGCAGAAGTTCTGAAACTTCCAAACGAGTGTTTTCAAAAACTACCCGATGGATTTTTTTGTCAATTGTATCATTCGATAGGAAATATTTTTCCGAAGGTTTATGATTCAAATTTACAGGGATAACTCTGATTTTTCGTAGTAAATTTCACATTTTTCGGTTATTTTTTACAAAAGGGTTGCCAGTAGCTGTTTTGGCGAAAATTATAACTGTCAAAAGAATTTAAATGGCTATATCTATCAGAAATATTACAAATATCTTGCAAATAAAAGCAGAAAATAACTACTGATAATAATAATAATAATAATAATAATAAAGAAAAACCGCTTAAATGAGGCGTAATATTATAAAAATATATTTATCTTGAAAATGAAAAAAATATTTGTAATGCTTAAAAAATAAATTAACGCAAAATATAACAATTGGTTCAACTTTTGGCGTCTTATCCCTTACGTTAGAATAAAAACATGAATATTTGAAAATTTGCTTAAATGAATTTTGAAAGATAGTTATTTCCCTTTTTATTATTTTCTTTCTCTTTTTTATCGAATTTCCGTTTAATATAACTTACAGCAGAAAAAAGCAGATCTGGTTGTAAAAGACACTCTAAGTTGTGAGTTACGTATTCGTTTGTATGCAATTTTCATTTTGCTTTTGTCGCCAAAGAATGCGTTTTTTAGCCGAAAATGCACTACTGACTTAATGCCTGACTTAGGTTCTTAATGGTCGCAATAATGTTGTTTTTTTCAAGTGAAGATAATTTTTGGTGTATATTTTAATATTCAATCGTAAATTATATAGATGTGAGTTAAAATTTAAAAAATTTGAATCAAATGTTTAAATTTTAGCTTTAGTATGAATTTTTGCCACACATATATATTGTAAAATAATGCCATACTTTTTAAAAGTTTTTCACCGTAGTTTTGAAGAACGTGATCAACGAATATAGCCCTTTTATTTCTTTTTGCAAATGTTTTTTATTGTTAATTTAATATTTCTTGCGCCATTTCGTCAATTTCACTTGCAGGAAAAATTACAGTCTTAAAATTTAGAAACTGAAGAAAAAGGTTATCCCGTCGATTAAACATCTACCGCCAAATTCCAAGATTAAATGTCAATAATGGATGATCATAAATGTCACATTCACTTAAAATTAAGCATAATATAAATATTAATTATGTCATCAAGTAATTTTTAATTCGACATTTTATTTCTACTTTTATATATGTTCTGCTAATTTGTTTTTCATTATGTAAATGAAAAATTATGCTAATCTATATAGTTTGCGATTTGTATAGTTTGGCGAAATTGGTCGACGGTATAACCAAGTAGTCCTGAAGGAAAAATTTTGCAATTCAAATGAAACTATGCAATTATGCTTTTTTCTATTGATAAATTCAACATTTTGAAATAAAAAATTCCTGCTGAATAAAATTTACAAGTCTTTTTTAATTAACCATTTCCTCTTCTATATTTCTTCAATCAATAATTCGCTATTTATCTCTTTCGTGCCAGGCTAAAAAAAAAATGAATGTATTTTAAATATTTTATTAGATAAAACGTAAATAACATTTTTCTATTTTTAAAAAAATATTTTTAAAATCAAATTCTACCATTATGTGTCTTACAGGAGGAAATAGCAGAATTACTTTCAAAGATGGTTTTATCTGTTAATTGTATGTTATTTGTGTGTTTGAATTTACTTTTGTCATCAAACAATGCGATTTTATGCCAAGAAGGCATAAGCAAGAGCGATGTTCGCAATAACTAAATTCTCTCACTCCCTTTTAAATGTGTGAGAGCATTTATAGGATCATTTTGGTACTTCTAGGTTATCCCGTCGACCGAAGAATTATCGCCAAACTATAAGATTAAATGCCAGTAATGGATGATCGTGAATGTCACATTCAATGACATTAAATGCAATTCACGTGTTTAAAATGTCATTAAATGATTTTTATTTCGACTTTTTATTTGTATTTTTATCAATATTCTACTAAATATTTGTTTTTTCGTTATTTAAAATAAAAATTATGTCAACATGCATAATTTGGCTATTAGTTTGGCGATTTGTATCATTTGGCGAAATTGGTCGACGGGATAACCTAAAAGTACCATTTTTTTTTTTTTTTTTTTTTTTTTTTTTACGTTTAAATGTAAATATATAAATAGCAGTTATAGCAAAAAAGAAAAAAAAATGCGTATAATGTTTAAATTGTAGTATAAATGTCTTCCTCATCCAAACTGTAAAATAATTTAATTGCAACTTTTTAAAGCTTTGGCGCAGATATCATATACGCACCACCTTCGCACGATTGCAACAACATGGCGATTTTATGCCTCACATGGTAAACCGACTATAGTTGTTTATTTATATTAATAAACTATTTATTAACTTTCATTTTGTTTTTTAAAATAATATAAATCATTTTGTTCTATAGCTATTAATTAAACTTTTTTATTTATTAATTTTTTTTTAAATAATAAAAATTAATTTAAAAATATGTATGAAATTGGTAATTAAAGGCGAGGTTTTCTCCAAATTGGCGTCAGACAAAAAATTGCGCCAATGTGGTGCGTACATGACATTTGTGGCAAAGTTTTTTCACTATACATAAATAGGGAAAATGCAGTATAAATACCGATTAAAGTTTTTTTCCAAATATGAAAATTTTGTCACAGATTTGGTCATATACTCATCGAGATATCTCACTGGCTCGAAAATGGCATTATTTGCCTTATATGATAACTCAGCTGTAGTTGTTTATCTGTAGATAAGTTGTTTATTTACTTTCATTTTCTTTTTCGAAATGATATTTTTTGTTTTGATCTACAGTTACTTTTTTATTTATTGTTAATTCCTGTTTAAAATGATAGAAAATTATAAAAAAAAATATATAAATTTCTTTGCTATTCTACAACAAGGATTTTGCCACATTGGAGTTGCAAGAAAATCGTGCTAAACCTATTGCGAATATGATATCTGTGTAGAAATCTTTTGTGAAATATGAAAAGTGTAAATTAGTTACTACTTGATTATCACGTCAACCAATTTCGCCAAATTGTTCGCCAAATTATGCAAATTTACATAATTTTATCTTAAATAACTAAAGAGAAAATACTTAAATACGAAAAAGCAATTTTTTTTCATTTTTCTGGAGGAAATTTTGCAATATTAAAATAATTGTTGTAGTGATTTTTTTTTTTTTTTTTTTTTTTTTTTTTTTTTTTTTTTATCGTTGACAATTGTTGTAACGAAATATGTTTATTTTTTATCCTGCAATTGTTTTGTAAGAGCTGGTTTTGTCAAAACCATGTTAAGGTGGTATTCAAATTTTTGAACCCTTCCCAATTAGCACCCCCTTGGGCCGATTTTGCTCATTTCCAATCCCCCACTGAGATATTAACCATCTCAATGTATTTGACAAGTTTGGAGATTATTCTTGCATAATTGTGCTTTTTATCGCACGGACAAAATTTAATATATATATATATATAAAGCTTTTAGGTGGAAGTAGCTTTGGGTTCCTGGCTTCACATAATGAAAAGTTGTGAAGAAATTTTTCAGAAGTCGTACCATGGTAACGACTGTAATAATTAATATTTCTTCAGATAAGGGAAAATTTTGAATCCTGTTGCCATAATGGTCTCATTTTCTTCCAAATGTGCACTGTTAGTAATAAACTAAAATAGTTACTTCTTAATACCTGGAATTTGTGCAATGTTTAAGATAATTTAATATCACAATGTTGCCTAAATCGTTTTCAGCAATGAGAAAGGTGCTGCTGGAGGTCCGAATTGTTTAAAATACAAATTTAAATTCACCAGTTCATTTCATCCATGGTTGATTTTGAAATATTGACCAGCGCAGCGGGCATAACCTGCTAGTATATTATAAAGCAGAAGTTCTGAAACTTCCAAACGAGTGTTTTCAAAAACTACCGGATGGATCTTTTTGCAGATTATATCATTCGATAGGAAATATTTTTGCGGAGGTTTATGATACAAATATACAGGGATAACTCTGATTTTTCGTACTAAATTTCGCATTTTTCGGTTTTTTTTTTTTGACGGAAGGGTTGCAACAACTAATTCTTTGGCGATAATTATATTTCAAAAAAGAAATGAAATGCTTTCTCTAATGGAAAATAATATAAAAATTTCGAAAAAAAAAAAACCTGTTAATTCATTGATTTAAAATAAATAATGATAAAAAGAAAAAAATCCGTTTAATGCAAAATAATATTATGAAAAGAAAATATTTATCTTTAACGAAAAAAAAAAAAAAGAATATTTATAATATTTAAAAAGTAACTCAATGTGAAAGAAAGTTTTGAAGTGACACAATATTTGGCTATTTATTTCTTTCGAGCCAGATTAAAAGAAAACAACATATCAAAAATTTCATTAGGTAAAACATAAGTATTTTTTTCTTTCTTTTTTTTTTTCTTTTCTTTTTTTTTTTTTTTTTTTTTTTTTAATATTTTTAAATTTAATTTTCCCGTTATGTGTTTTACAGAAGAAACTCGCAGAATTAATTTTTTTTTTTTTAAAAAGGCTCTAATTGTTATTTGTATGTTGTTTGTTCAATTGAGTGTTTCAATCTACTTTTGTCGCCAATCAATGCATTCTAAACCAAAAAAATCACAAGACGGAGCAATGTTCGCAAGAACTATTTTTTTTCTCTCTCTCTCTTTTAATGAGTGAGAGCATTTTAGGAAAACATTTTACATTTAACTTAAATACATATGTAGCTGTTAATATCACAAAAATGAATAATATTTAAATTTTAGGGTAAATGTTTTTCCACATACATAGATATTATAAAATAATTTAACTGTAACTTTTAAATTTTTTTTTGGCACAGATATCTCATACGCACTACGTTGGTACGATTTGTCTCTTACGCCAATACCATATATACATCTGGGTAATTAACTGACGCCAAAGTGTCATTGTTTTGCTTGATATGGCAATCCGGATGTTATTGTCTATTTATTAATAAATTGTCTATTTACAATTTTTTTCTTTTTTTTTCCCAATTATATAAACTATTTTAATCTAGGCACATTTGTCATACATGCGCCACATTTGCGCGACTGCAATAAAATGGCGATTTTATGCCTCACTTGGTAACCTGGCTGTTGTTTATTTATTAATAAATTTTTATTTTATTTTATTTTTTAAAGGATATAAATAGTTTTGTTTTATAATTACTAGGGGGGCCCCGCCCCCCTTCTCGCTATGCTCGTCAACCCCCCCCCCGCGTAATCGCTTCGCGATTCCAAATTATTGGCTACCCCTGCTTGCTGCGCTCGCCAATACCCCATGGTATGAATAAGCAATTGCAGACCTTTCAAATGATGTGTCACACGACTGGTGTTGTAAAGAAATTAAAAATGTGCCCCCCTGGGGGGCAGAGTGGGAGGCGACACAAAAGACATCCATAATATGAATAAGCAGCTGCAGACCTCTCAAATGATATGTCACACGACTGGTGTTGTAAAGAAATTAAAAATGTGCCCCCCTGGGGGGCAGAGTGGGGATGACACACAAGACATCCATAAATGAATAAACAGTTGCAGACCTTTCAAATGATGTGTCACACAATTGGTGTTGTAAAGAAATTACAAAATGCGCCCCCTCTGAGGGCAGAGGGGGGGGGGGGTTACACACAAGATATCCATAATATGAATAAGCAGTTGCAGACCTCTCAAATGATGTGTCACACAATTGGTGTTGTAAAGAAATTAAAAATGTACCCCCCTGGGTGGCAGAGTGGGGGATGACACACAACACATCCATAATATGAATAAGCAGTTGCAGATCTTTCAAATGATGTGTCACACAATTGGTGTTGTAAAGAAATTAAAAATGTGACCCCCCCTGGGGAGAGCAGAGTGTGGGGGGGTGACACACAAGACATACATAATATGAATAAGCAGTTGTAGACCTTTCAAATCTTCTGTAACACGACTGGTGTTGTAAAGAAATTAAAAATGTGTCCCCCCTGGGGAGCAGAATGGGGGATAACACACAAGACATCCATTATATGAATAAGCAGTTGTAAACCTCTCAAATGATGTATCAAACGACTGGTGTTGTAAAGAAATTAAAAATTTGGCGAAATATTACAGTTATCGCCAAGTTGGCGTCACTTTTGACAACTAATTTTGGTCGCCAAATTTGGCGATATATCGCCAAGTTGGCGACAAACTTGGCGATTGTTGGCGATGGTAACCTTTCCTCTCTTTATGGTAACCCATACAGTGATGCATAGACGGAGCCCTTTCCTGATTGGTCTATTCGACTCATGGAAGGAGTGGACAACCCGGATTCGTTAGTTCCGGAAATCTTCCACATCAGCATCATTCCAGGAGTCATTCCTTTTAAGGCTAGTTTTTTTTTACTATAGAAGGATTAACTAAACTTTTTAAAATTTATTGTTATTTTCTATTTAAAGTAACAGAAAATAATTGTAAACTCTATATGTAACTGGTATTTGAAAACAAAATTTTCTCCGAATCGGCATCAGAAGAAAAAAAAAACCTCTCTAATGTGGTGCGTATATGTCATGTATACATTTTTTTCACTATACTACAGTATTTAAACATGCTGTATAAATAACGATTATTGTTTTTTCCAAACATGTTTGACACAGATGTTATATACACACTGAGGTATCTGACTATCGCCCAAACGGTGTTATTTTGCCTGATAAGGTAACCCAACAATAGTTGTTCCTGTATTAATAAATTGTTTATTTTCAATTTCTTTTTAGAAATTCTATAAATTGTTTTGCGCTATAGTAACTTTTTTATTTATTAATATTTTCGTTTTAAAATAACGAAAATAATTTTTAAAAATGCACATTTCTTCGCTATTCTAAAACGAGGATTTTGCCACATTGGTACTGGAAGGAAATCTTGCAAATCCGGATTTGTGCCGGAGTTTTTTGTGAAACATGATATTTTCAAATGTAAATTGAGTGCTACTTGATTAACACGTCGGCCAGTTTCGCCAAACTATTCAAATTTACATAAATTTTTTTTAAATAACGAAAGAATAAACATAAATAAAAAATACAAATTAAAAGTCGAATTAAAAAGCACTTATGACGTAAAAAAAACGTGTATCACGTGTAATATCAATTGCTACCATACTTACAATAATCGATTATTGGCATTTATTCCTATAATCTGCTATTAATTTTTCCTCGACAGAATAATCAAGTAGTACTGTACAAACTCCAGTTAATATTACAAAAATTGAGCTAAATAACTAAATTTAGGTGCAAATGCACATACCCATGTTGTAAGAAAGAGGCACAAATGTCATATATGCACCTCGTTGGGGTGATACATTTCTGGCGCCACTTTAACGGAAACTTCGTTTTCAAATGACAGATACATTTCTATTTTCTGTTTTACTTTTCTATGCATAGAGCATAACATTTTGTATCATTATAAAGTGCAAATGAAAGTAAATAAATAGTTCATTAATAAATTAAAAACAAAGCTGAATTACCATAAGAGGCATAAAATGTTCGTTTTGTTTCAATCACGCCAACTTGATGCGTATATGACATCTGTATAAAAAAATGAATTTCACACATTCAAAAAACATTCACCTTATTTTTCAAAGGAAAGCTTTATTTAACTTTATTTATTCTGCTGCATTCCAAAAACGGAACACTGTAATAGATTTGTCAAGAGCAGATGTACGTTGCGAAATATAATATTATATTGATAGAGAATGTGTTAAGGTTTCCACAGATACCCATATCCTCAAGTTGAGAGATTTAGAGTTCAAAAACTATCAAATGAAAATGAATCACTTGAAAATTTTAATATATTTTGGCGTCAACGGACCTTGATTCCATTGTTGTTGTAATTATTTTTGGCTCAGTTTTGTTTTTTCTAGCTCGCTGAGTTTTGCACTGATGAAGAATCTCGACAATAGATTCGAAACAGCTGTTTGCTAACTTTTAATGCATTTTTGGTGCATTTATAATCGTTGGTTTTCTATCTTTAAATATAATGGCGTTTTGTATGATTTTCAGAAATGTGAAAGAGCATTCGAGATGAAGTTGCTTTAAAAAACACAATCATATTCGATATTTTGTTTGATTCATGTTTTGTTTTGAAAAATAGACCAGCGCAGCGGGCTTAGCCTGCTAGTTATTATTATTATTATTATCTTATAAGTGGTGTTAATATATAAAAAGAATCAATTTAAGATATAGTCCACAATTTTGTAATATCAATATCATCGATCGATTTATTGTATAAAAAGATTCAACAATTGCAATAAAATGTAGATACAGATTAAAAATGGATCAGAATTACTTTGTTAATAGCTAATGTATTTAAAAATCAAGATGTATTTGTTTAAAAAATTTGAGATACTGGTAATTTCTTTCTGTTGCATAAAATGATCAGAATATTACAATAAATGCATGTATAAAATTAAATATAGTCTCAAATTTCATAGCTAATAGCAAATGATTGTTTGTGCTTGTCGTACACGTGGTTTGCGGTCAAGAATTAGTCTGATGTACTGTAAAAAAAAAAAAAAAAAATCTGTAAAGTTTCTAAAAGTTTTCTAGTAATCTGGGATTCCTAAAACTTTTTATGGAAAGGCAACAGCAAAAATTCGTGTAACAGTTACATATTTAAACTGCAAATAAAAAAATCTGTAAGGATACTAAGAATTTTTCAGGAAACTGGGATTCTGCAATTTTTTTTTATGTAACTGCAATCTAGGTTACAGATAAAAGTTTAGAAAGATAATTGTAATTTTAGTAGTTTCGTTTGTAAAGTTACAGATTTCTGTAGCTTTACAAATATTAGTTTGTTAGATTTACATCTTTTCCTGTACAGCGCACAGATAAAATGTTAGTAAGCACACAGATTTTTGCCCCTCTATATGTGTAAAATTATATATGTGTAATTTTTATTGTGTCTACTTATTTGTGGCCCGCCAAGTCTTAGTCATTTTATCTATGTTTAGTTTTTTTTTTTTTTTTTCAAATTTGCATACAAAAAATACAAATTACATGAACTCGCTTTCACATCAAGCTCTCAGAGATGACAAACACTTAAAAGTGTAAAATAATTATTCTTAGATAAGACATTTTGGTAAAAAATATAACCAATCACAAAACTCATTTTCATTAAATACATTTCCTGATACTTGAAATAAGGAAAAACAGTAGACGATTTGCATCAATGCATCGTTAATTTAAATTTGATGGAATAATAAAAGTAAGGAACGATCATAATTAATAGACCAGTGTGCGCAATCAATTTTTTAAATAAAATCAAATATGAAAATTCAATTAAATTTTACAGTTTGATTCGTGAAAAGTATTGTAAAACGTTTTTTTTTTTTTTTTTTTTTGAACATTAAAGTAAAGTAAATTATGAACAATAATAATAATTTTGGACCTTTGCTTGAATAAATCTTTAAATAAATGCATTTTTTTATGCAAAATTTTTGGGGATAGTTATAACGTATACATATTTTTCTTTTAATGTATGGCCGCCGTTTTGTATACAATGCTTAATTTGGACTTGACTGTAAAAGTGTTTGATAGGGATGATGGAAAACATAAGATATAATACTTAACAAAATTTGAAAAATTAATTTTTCTTTATTCATACTATACATGATCAAAATATCGCGATGAAAAGTTTATATGGAATTAAAAACAATTGTAAATAACACTTTTATTAATTAGATGCATGCTAACTTGTCTTCATAAAACATTCCAATTAAGTCTTCAAGTAGTTCTTTTCTGACAAAATGCGGTCTGTAATTGTGACTAAAATAACGGGACAGAGAGACGAAAAAGCGGGAAAACGACTTCTAAATCGGGACACAAAGATACAATAAACCCTATCAAAAAGAAACTTGAATATGACGAAAGCATGTCTAAAATGTAAAACTTTCATTGTAATTTTCCTTAAATATTCATTATTCGTAAAAAAAAAAAAAAAAAAAAAAAAAAAAACAATTAATACATAAATACATAAATAAAACATAATATAGCACCGTAAAATCTGCTTTTTTCTCTGTCAAATACTACACGAAATCCTTAATTAATTAATTAATCATTAGTAGCAAGGTATAATGCAGAATTATACGTCTCTTTTGAAGCAAGTACAAAAACAACTCAGCATGCTACCACTTTAATTAGCGTATATGGAATACGATCTTCATTTTATTAATATTTTCTTAGCTTCCAGCCCACATAGATAGTAACAAATCGCTAAAAGTTTGCCGAAACCGTTATGACAGCCATGTAAAGTGTTACGCATGCAAAATTTAATTCTAAAAAAGAGTTTGTGATGTAAAAATAGACAGTTCAAGTTATGAATGGCAGGGGCATTTTTCTCTTTTAACAACTTCAACTACCGGCTATGTTGCTTTTTTTTTAAATATACACATGCTTTATATGTAAACAGGATGATGCAATTAAAGAATAGCTATCTTTTTTTTTTAATTAAATGACAAGTTAGTGTTGTAAATGTACGGTGCACGTGTTTCTTATCAGTGGCTTATTTTTCTATTTCTGAAAAAAAAAAAAAAAAAAAAAAAAAAAAAAAAAAAAAAAAAACCGCATTGCCAGGAGAAGTTTTTGTTCTGAATTAATGATATGAGTGCTCTTACTTAACTTTACAATGCATATGTTTTCATGTCTTTAAATTCACATGCTAATTTAATAGTTTAACTTAAACGAAAAACAGTGCATAAAGCAAAGATTATGAAACGTTTTCAAAAACTTCTATAATACTTTCACAAAACATCACCGTTTAATAAGATGAAAACGCATAACAATTAGTAGTCACAAAAATACAAGAGAGCTACAAGAGAAATACAAACGAGACAATTATTATTCAGTAGAAAAATAACGCTACATCTTTACTTGAAAATCAGTGGACATACCAAACTTCAAAGAAATACCACGTATAGTACTGTATAATACTCTCCACTGCAGTCCCATAGTTGTTCAGCGAATAGGTAAATAAACGAATAATAAGTCATCTCTTCAATTTTTAATTCAATCATACTGATGGGTAAAGTTATCATCCATTATAACATTTACAACTGAGCGAAAATAAAAACATCGTTAATTAGCTTTCATATATTTTATTATATTTACTATATTCTGAAAAGAAATTCAGGATTTATGATTGTCCTTATGATATTGCAGAAACGGTGACTTCAAATTTATATCAAAATCAGATGCGGTATAATGAAATGATACGAAGAACATCTGATTATAATCATTATAATCAGGTCCCTGTTCAACTTCTAAAAAACACCAATGAAAAAAAAAGACGAATTATATATACATAAAAACTTTAAATAATTAGTACGTCAACGTGACCTGTTAACTAGAATATTTCTATAAACTGGGTCTTTTTAACTTTATATATCTAAAGAAGAACAAAATCTTTCTTCCCCACTTTCACAACAAAAAAATTGTATGCTTTTGTCTTTTGTTAAAATATTTGTTTTGCCTACTCAACAAATTAATCAACATTATTATAGGAAGTTATATATGTAGATTTTTTTGCATGTTTTCAAATCTCAATATTACTTTATACAGAATTCTTACAAAAAATAGACTGGATGTTCATGTAAAGTTTTGCACTTTAGTAAGTTTTCGAACATTTTTGCAATGTGTAACATTTTTACAATAAGAAAAACTTTAAGGTACTGTTCTTATTATTTTACCAAGGGCTTTCAGCATTTCGTCTTTTAAATTAAATTGAGTCATGGAATTTCTTCTTCATTATCATCGTCATTGCTCGCTATAGCTTCTTCACTTATATTTTATTGCACTTTGCAATGTATATCAACATCAGCAGAATATTCACTTGTCTTGAGCGGTTCATTTATGCTCGGTGAAAAAACTTAGTTATACTTAGTTATATTTTTCGTAATATGGCGATAAATTTGATAAAGGCATTCAAAGTCAAGGCTCAGTAGAAGATTTCATTATGTGGAAAACTTCGTTCAATAACGACTTCGTTAAAGAGAAGTTCCACTGTATACGTATTTGCTATTGATCTAGCTATGCAATTTTTTTCTGGCAAGAAGCTTCCGAGTTAATAAAGAAGATAAAACCTAAATTATACAAAGAACATTACTTTGCCACTTAAGGTGTTAATTTATACAGACAGGAATTTCCTGCATTTCTCTGTTATGCTAAATGAACTCTAAAAAAATAGTATAGAATGTTTCAAATAGAACGAGAATGAGTTTAGCAATTATACACTTGTCTCTTTTTTAAACAACACAACGTCTCTTTCAATCTCTTATCTCATCTACTATCTAATACACTTTATCATTATCTAACATGAGATTCAAATGCAATAAATCATAAAAGAAAAGGGAATGACAGTTAATAATCTTTGAACTTCCACCACTATTTTTAGTAGATAACTTGTTTATTTTTAGGACCACGTCCAAGCTGCGATGAGGACGTATTGCTGAGATCATCAGCACCACAAGTAAACGACCTCTTGTAGGGTCTACAACCAACAGTGATTTTGAGATAATTCAGTAAATTTGTGAAAAAAACCTTTTTTTTTTTTCAAACTGTCAACATGATCTGCCTAATGAAGTGAAATAAACTTAGCCATATAGAAAATATATTTCGTAACATGGAAATAAATTTAATGGCATTCAAATTCAAAGTTCAGTCGAAAGTTTCTTTAAGTGGAAAACTTCGTTCAATAGCGACTTCATTATACAGAAGTTCTACTGTAAAAGTATTTGTTATTACTCTAGCTATGCTTATTTCTCCTGACAAGAAGCTTACGGCTTAGTAAAGAAAAAACTACATTATAAACAAAGAACGTTAGTTTGTCACTTAAAGTGTTAATTCATACAGATGGGGATTTCCTGCATTTTTTTGCTTCGTTAAATGAACTCTAAAAAAACAGCATAGAGTTTTTCAGATAATGCAAGAACGGGGGTAGCAATTATACACTTGTCTTTTTTTTTAAACAACACAACGTCTCTTTCAATTTCTTATATCATGTATTATCTAATACACTTTATCATTACCTAACATGAAATTCAAATGCAATAAATCATAAAAGAAAAGTGAATGACAGTTACTAATTTTTGAACTTCCACCACTATTTTTAGTAGATAACCTATTTGTTTATTTTTAGGACCACGTCCAAACTGCGATGAGGACACATTGCTGAGATCATCAACACCACGTGTAAACGACCTCTTGTAGGGTCTGTAACCAACAGTGATATTGGAATGATTCAGTACATGTTGTTAAAATTAGAGGTTTTTTCTCAGGCGAGAATCGAGTAAATAATAAACAAAGAAAGAGTAAAAAGTATTTACTTTCTTTTACTCCGAATGTGCCAAAGAGTGTGTAGGCATGCCAAGATTTGACTCATTCCAGCTTTCTAGTAGTGCCAATTACGCTTCTCAGCGGGGGGACAGTGCCCTGCTAGAGTACGCTGTGTTTTTGGCATTAAGTGTTATCCTTTGGCATATAAAACAATGCTTTTATTAATAGTGTAGGAAAACATACCTGTTTACAACTTGTTGAATACATTTTAAAAAGAAAATGAGATTTTTTTTTTTTTCCATTTTAAGATCTAATAGATCCGTTTAAAACAATTAGCTAAAGTTTATTTATCGAAAGTTGAAACAAAGTAATTGTCAAATTTGAAATCGTGCGCATCTTACTAATAGTATTACTGTCCTTTAATGAATAACACAGTCTATTTAATAATAGAAATTTAGAACATACTTTTTTATAATTTTATGAATATATTTTCTTAAAAGAAGGTACATTATTTCTATTACTTTATTTTTTAGTAAATGGTTCGTTTTGAACATACATCTTTATTAGTTGATACATAATTGAGGTTTTTTTCAAAATAAATTGAATATTATGCATTCAATTGAATATTCTGTTTTAAATAATTCAATCGAATATTGTGTATAATTGAATAATGTAAATTTTAAATATTATGTACTTCCTTCAATGATAATTACACTTAGAAGGTACTGATATTTTATTGATTAAGAAATGCTTTATAACATGTATTGCTTTAGACATATAAAGCAATATATTTTTTTGGTGTACAAAATGTAGCTGCCTATAAGTTATTAAATGTTCTAGTAAAGTTAGTATATTTTATTAATATTATTATTATTATTATTAATATATATATTTTTTGAAATGTGGTTTAAATTTATTATATATTTCTATTCGCTGGCAGAAACAAAGTGATAAAGAAAGATTAAATTTCTTTTAAACCATTCGCCCCAAATCATTCTTCAGATTATCTTAATACATTTCTTTTTATTAAATTATATTGATCATTATCATTTTTCTCTATAAATAATTATAATTTTTTCTTCCCTTTCAATACAGCATAATTAATTCATTTCTATGAATACTTTTGTTATTGAAACAAAATATTATTCGCTAACAAACAAACAAAAAAAAAATAGCATTTTAAATGTTTTTTTTTTTTTTTTTTTTTTTTTTTAACAATTGTTATGCGTTGTTCTTATAAATAATATATCTACTGTAAACAAATATTTCTAAAAGTCCATAAAAATCTTTCAGTTATACTTTTTCTAAATGAATAAATATATGAATTTATAAATAAGAAAAAATGGTGAACCACATTTCCGAAGAAAAATGCTAAGCTTTAAGGAAAAAAGGGCAAAAGTTTTTAGAATAAAAGAAAATGAACTGTAAATAAATGGCCAACAATGCCATACAAAATGTGATTTTAGGATAAAGAGAGCATTTTCTAATGCATTTGTTTGGTAATAATCAAGGCGATATTTTATCATAGCACTCCTAAAAACATATCTCGTAATATTACAAAAGAATTCGTATCACGCCAACGCATCTGGGAGCCACAAATGTTCTCCATTGTAAACAGCAGGGAATCTTAGAAACGAAACTGTTTCTAATGTAATATGTACTAGATGCTGGAGAAATAAAACGTTATGTTAGTCTTGATCGTACAATTGCAGCACAAAATATGAATAAAAATCTGGCTAAAGTCATATTTGCAATATGCGTTCAAATTGCAGATTATGTTTTTCTATATTGTGTAAACACATTTGTGTTATTTGCACTTTTTTGGAGCTTAAAGTCTAGTACACGAATGTTAATATGCTGATGATGATTCGAAGTGTAACACTCGTGTTAATAAGAAATATTTTATATTGCCATTTATTGCGATTTTTGGAGCTAAATTTTATTTTTAAATAACATTACAAGAAGGATTTGAATCCATTTGATATTTTTATTTGTAGTATCTTTGCACAATTTGCTAAAAATAAACATTTAATTTGTAATGTATTCCGGATTTCTTGTAATTCAATAGTCATTTCATTTTTAAATATTGATTTTATATAAAAAAAAATGTAAGTATTAAGGTAGGAAAATATATCGAATTCGAAAATTGCGTTATAAGTTATTAGTTTTGACAGGATTATCCAAAAGATATTTCTTCTTTTTCAATTTGTAGATGGTCCTCTATGGGTTTTCGGAAAAAAAATCTCCGAAACATGTGACCTGTACAACACTTAGATTCAAAAAATTCCTCATGTATATTTTTAGATATTTAACAAAACGTCTAAAATCGCAAGTAACCGGTCATTTGTTGTCCATATAGTGTAAATCTTCATTCGCTGGCGGAAAAAAAATATAGTTCAGTTATACTTTTTCTATAAATGCATTATAAAAAAATAGTAAAGCACATTTCCGAAGAAAAGTGCTGAGCTTTCAGGGAAAAAGGGCAAAAGTTTTTAAATAAAAAGAAAATGAACTTTAATTAAATAGCCAACAATGCCATACAAATGTGAGTTTTGGATACAGAGAGATCTATAGTACAATTGCAGCACAAAGTATGAATATAAATCTGGGTTAAAGTCATATTTGCAATCTGCGGTCAAATTTCGGATTATTTTTTTCGATAATTTGTAAACATATTTGTGTTTGTACTATTTCTTCGATAAAAGGCTTCTGTATAAATTTTAATGCGGTGATGATGATTCGAAGATAATTGATGATAACACAAATGTGTTTACGCAATATGTAAAAAAATAAGCTGCAATTTGAATGCATATTGCAAATAGGAATTTAGTCCATTTTTATATTCATACTTTGTGCTGCAATTGTAAGATGGAATCACTATAACGTTTTATTTTTTCAGCATCTATTATAGATTAATCTTCAAATTAGATTTTTGTTTCGAATTAGATTTTCGATTACATGTAACCATTTATACGCTAAGCGTTTTTTTGGGCTAAACTTTATTTTTAAATAACATTTAAGAATGTTTTATTTTCATTTAATATGTTCAATCGTAATATCCTAGCACAATTTGGCAAAAGTAAACATTTAATAACAACTGTATACCGGATGCCTTGCAGTTTAATAGCGCATATCATCTTTTTTAAATATTGAATTTATAGGATTCTTTGTAATAATTAATATAGGAAAATATATCGAATACGAAAATTAATATGTAGTATATAATGCAGAAATAAAACGTTATGGTGGATCTATCAACACACTACGAAAACTAAATCACAAAATATCATTAAAAATCTGGCTAAAGTCTTTTTTGCAATCTGTGTGTAACGGCAAACTCCTGGTGGGCGCTATTTGTAACGTTATATGCAGACATACTCAGTAGTTTAGGTTAAAACAACAAAGTTTATTCAAGTGATAACGGCTGAAGGGAAGTGGAGCAAGTCTAAAATTTTACACACTGAGAACACTATGAACAGCTAAAATCATACTCACAGGCCCCAACCTACGTAGCTCAGTCGTAGCACCGCCTAACACTCGACACTGTCTCCTGGCTAAGCTGCTGAACAAAGTTTAGTTAAACAGCCCGTGGCTGTGGATAATTCTTTATTTCACCAATAATTAAAATGGAACTACTATTAAACTTTCTTACCACGGCCGACTCTTAAATCCACTATCCAAACTCCTTTCCACTCTACTGGAGGCCGCTGCTACTTTCTATTCGTCAGCACTTCGCTAAACAATCATCCACATCGTTGTCTAATGGCAGAGGTCCGCACTTGCTGGCTGCTGGCTAATGCCAGAGACACACACTCACCCAAACTCACCCCCAAGCTTTTATATGCTGCAAACTGAGATACTTCACATTAACATATTACTAATAACCGCGAGCTAACTGCGGAATTTGAAAGAGCACACACACTCTAGAAAGTTAAAGTAAAAGAGAGGATAGATGTCACTTTTACGCCTACAAAATGTTAAATTATTGACGTCACGATCTCAGAAACACTAGAGTGCCTTTATGACAAAAGGTCACTCCCTCACAACCCCCCCTCGGACTCCGCAGAGAAAAAGGGCTGGGCCAAATGCGTGCCCAGAACTTTTTCTTGTTATAAATTTCGAGCCGTAATAAAACACAGTGATGGGTGAAATTTAGCGCCGAAACATAACTTTTAAAATATTAACTTTAACCCATCACAACCAAAAAAAAACTCAGTTTGCCTCAAATATTCACATATTCAATCCAACCATTCTTCTATCTTACAAATAGCCTCCGTAAAACTTCCAAAAACTCGTAAAATTTTCAAAACTAATTACTCCTTTCAAAACAGCCCACTCCACTGGGAGTGCTAAAATTTCTCAAAATACTAAACTTCCGAAATTTTCCTCAATATTGCAATACAACTATAACTTTACCAAAAATTTCTCCACAACTTTTAATATACTAGAATTCGCACCAAGTCCAGAAAACCCAATGCGCAAAAATTTTCCTCATCCAAATTCCGACTTCATCTAGAATTACAATTACTTCATACTAAAAAAACTCTGCTACTACGTAATACCTACAAACCCTTTAGCCAATGAACTAACTCCCAAAATTCTTCAGAACTTAACTCCACTTTAACAATAATTGGGGCACATACGTACAGCGGCATATCGCTGTGCCTATGCAACAATAAAAAAATATCAAAAATTTACAAAATGACGTCATCATGCTCTTCATCTGTATTAACTAAAAGAAAAATAGCAGAATCAATACATAACACAGGTATACTTCCCTGCAAGAAAATCACATTAACATTCAATTTTTAATACAATACCATTTCAAATTCAAACGCGGCTTAAAACTTCGCAACTTGCGGAAACCATTCCCAACTAAAGTACAAAACGCAACTCATAAAACACGAACGATAAGAAGAAAGTTAATTCATTAAATGTTAGTATAAGAGATAGAAACGCGTGTCAAGGACTTCTTGACCGCAAAACACGTGCGCGTCTGAACCGCGGCGCGTGTACAAAATAACCCTAATTACTATCTGTACTTTCTGAAAATTTAAACATACATTAACATACATTTTATAACACATGAACAATATAACAATATAGTAACATTTTTAACAAATAACACAACAATTTAACAATAGATCCAGAATTTTTAAAAGCAGTTAAGACCAAAATCTCAAACATACATAAAACTAACAATTTTGCAAACAAATTTTGAACACAATTAAGCACTAAACGTGAGTCCGTCAAAAAATTCCAAAAATGGCCAAAAAGTACCAAACAGTCTTTCTGCTTTCTATTCTTTCACATTGCTACCACATATATGCACTCTAATAGAAATTTAATAAAGAACATTATCACCCAATCATAGAGATGATTCGCTGCTGGCTGGCTTCATACTACAGGATGGTTTTCTCCTCCTGTCCCAGAAACCTTGTACGAAGGATCTTTCGTCATCAGAACTGTACGGAGACGCCACAGTTGACTGTCGTGCCTGCAGCCTGGTTCGGAATGGATGCCGCGGGATACTTGTAGGTTCCGCTCGACGACTCTGCTCTGGCCGGTTGCAAATTCGCAAACACTCAACGTCCCAGCGCGCTTGACGCCAACTCCTCTAGCCAAGGGCTTTGGCGAAAAATTGAACTTCGACGTGCATACTTGAATACTGCTAATAACGTAGTTTGAAATTTGCATTGCAAATATTTATATCCACTTTATATGAATATTTTAGATACGCTTACAGAATTCAAAGATATCTTTTTTTTCTGTAGCAGATTAATTCAGTCTACACAAGCTGTGCTATTGATTACACTAGTTGAATACTGATTCTGTTACAATAGGATTACCGTTAAAAAGCTAAGATGCCGCTGGAAAATTTGAAATGCATGTTTTTAGCGTTATGAAGGTATAATAGCTGAAACAATAAGCCGCATAGTTAATCAAGATAGATCAACGTAATTCAAATATATTTACAAACTTTTATTTATTTATTTTTTTTCCGAGACTTACTTTAGAACTTCAGACTTGCACGCACATTTTCATTTTCTCCCGAAAGCGCTTGGCTATAGAGGTTGGCGTGAAGCGCGCTGGCACGTTGAGTGTTTGCGAATTAGCTGGCCGTTTTGCTGGGGTCACTCCATGGCGAGATTCACACTGTTGATGCCGGTAATCTGAGCGTTGTCTCCTCTTTCTAGATGCACCCGAAGTTACTGAAGAACCCAGACCACGTTTCTTTCCAGACCTACGCTGTTTCTTATTGGGCAAAAATTCCGACTTTAAAGTCCTTTTAACAGTTTGTCGAGTGTCCATACGAAATCTTTTCCGGGGATTAATCACTGAAGATGGTGAACTATTAGATAATGTATGTTTGTGAGGTTGCTGTCTAGTAGATGGAGGAACTGGACAGTTTATAATTTTTTGTCTTTTATGGCACACAGAGTCCGATGTATTTGACACAGTTCTCTTATTTTTATTATCATACTTTGCTCTCTGATTGCTAGGCTTTCGACTTTCAAGAACAGTTTTTGGAGCCGTTTGACCAAATTTTCTTCTTGAATATTGATGAAAAGAATTAGATGAAGAAGTACTGGACTCGGGACACTCATTGGATCGGGAATTTCGCGAAACACCACTCGACACATGAGAACCTTCACTACCATTTTCTCTAAACTTATAAACTCTAACCTGATCCAAATTAACCGTCATTCTTTCACCATTGACATCCACAACCAAATTGTTATTTCGAACTTCCAAAACCTTAAACGGACCTACAAACTTCGGACCAAACTTAGCTACTCTCTTCTGACGACTTGAACTTAACCAATGCTTTTCTACTAACACAAAATCTCCAACTTTCACTTCTAACTCTCTCCTACGCATATTATAATACTGAGCTTGCTTTTCTTGCGCTTTTCCCATTTGAACCTGAGCTTCCTTAACCAACCTCTCAATATCCTGACACATGTACTGACTTTCCGCATTCGACACCATAACTAACCTTTGGAATGGAGTAATGACTTTTCTACCCAAAAACAATTCAGCAGGCGTTTTCCCCGTTGACTCGTGAACTGCTGTACGAAGTGCGTACGCAAAATGCTGAAGAAACTGGTCCCAATTTGCATGATGAGAACCAACATATGAAGAAATCATCTGAATTAATGTACGATTTACACGTTCAGCCATATTAGACTGAGTAAGTTCCATACCGACCTCAGTCTCCAACTTTTCACAAAAAGATTTAAAAATATTAGATATAAAATCATAACGAAATGGTTTACTAGCAACTAGTGCGTCAAAACCAATATGAACTTCATTCGCTAAACTCGGTTTATCTGAAAAAACTTTACCAAAATCGACTAAAGACTTATTAAACTCCACCTTCTTAACCTCACTTAAACTAGATTCCTCCAAATTAACTGACACTGAAACAGGCTCTTTCTTACTCACATTCTCATCATTATTCACGATTAACGACTTTTTAAAGAAATCCAAACTAATTCCTCTATCCTTCATATAATCCACACCAACTATACAATGCACTGTTAACCCATCTAACACACAAAACTCCCAACATGTCTTAACCGAACGAATTTCAACTTCCAATTCTACTGAACCTTTATTATCGCAAGCTACTCCCTGTGCTGACTGAACCACAAGACTTGACCTTTTCAACTTCTTATACGAAAAATATTTCCGATAACAATCAAAAGAAATGAACGACTTATCTGCCCCTGTATCGAAGACACTTTTAACGACAATACCATCTAACACAATTAACACTTCAGGTAACTCAACCGGATTAATAGTAATTCTATTCAAACTCACCGAAGACATTTCCGACCTCTGAACACATTTGTTTTGCATTGACCTATTTTCAACATTCTCATCCGAAGTTAATCTCCTTACTTGCGAAGAAACATTCCTGTCCCGTACTCCCCCACTACGATTATAGCCACTATTCTGTCTATTTCCATACATTTTTCTCTCACCACTTCTAAAATTATTAGCACCACCACCATTCCTATCACCATTACTCGTATTCGACATATTACGACCAAATCCATCATTTCTATTACGCACATTATTATCCGGAAATCGCTGCCCCCCTCTCACAAAATTACGTTCCCCCTCATTTCTCAAATTACTATCCGTGACAGGTCTCTGCCGAGGGCTACGCAAATCCCGTTGATCCGAGCTATGCCGAGTCTCGTACTTCGATAATATCTGATGCATTTCTGCAAAATTCTTCGGTGCTCTAACTTCAATAAAGTCCTGTATATTTGGATTAAAAAGAGGAAAAACAATGTCCAACAATTCCTCAAATGTGATATCTAAATCTAATTTATTTTTTAGTTCAAGCTTACGAAGATAAAATTTTGACGCCGACTCATAAATATTCTGCTTATTACAATAGAACTCTTTTCTCAAAATACTTTTATCTTTAACGGGAGGAAATGCCTTCTTTAACTCGATCACAGTTTGTTCAAATCTTTTCGCTTCTTCATTAATCAAAAACTTTCCTATATTTTCCAACCACAAAAGTGCTTCGCCCTTTAACGAGCATTTAAGCACTACGTATCTACTTTTTTCAGGTATATTATTGAACAAAATATAATCATCTAATTTAACTAAAAATTCACTAATATCACCCTCACCGGTGAAATACACACGTGGCACAATCTCATAATGTCCGATGTTTCGTTGGGCGCCATTTGTAACGGCAAACTCCTGGTGGGCGCTATTTGTAACGTTATATGCAGACATACTCAGTAGTTTAGGTTAAAACAACAAAGTTTATTCAAGTGATAACGGCTGAAGGGAAGTGGAGCAAGTCTAAAATTTTACACACTGAGAACACTATGAACAGCTAAAATCATACTCACAGGCCCCAACCTAGCTCAGTCGTGGCACCGCCTAACACTCGACACTGTCTCCTGGCTAAGCTGCTGAACAAAGTTTAGTTAAACAGCCCGTGGCTGTGGATAATTCTTTATTTCACCAATAATTAAAATGGAACTACTATTAAACTTTCTTACCACGGCCGACTCTTAAATCCACTATCCAAACTCCTTTCCACTCTACTGGAGGCCGCTGCTACTTTCTATTCGTCAGCACTTCGCTAAACAATCATCCACTTCGTTGTCTAATGGCAGAGGTCCGCACTTGCTGGCTGCTGGCTAATGCCAGAGACACACACTCACCCAAACTCACCCCCAAGCTTTTATATGCTGCAAACTGAGATACTTCACATTAACATATTACTAATAACCGCGAGCTAACTGCGGAATTCGAAAGAGCACACACACTCTAGAAAGTTAAAGTAAAAGAGAGGATAGATGTCACTTTTACGCCTACAAAATGTTAAATTATTGACGTCACGATCTCAGAAACACTAGAGTGCCTTTATGACAAAAGGTCACTCCCTCACATGTGTTCAAATTAAAGAATATGTTTCCTCATAAAGTATAAATAGGTTTGTATTTAAATTATTTTGAAGCTAAAATACTTTAATCCGGGAAGCGCCAGCACAAACAATCACCTCAACTAGTTAACGGATGGAAATCTAAAGTTAGTTAAAACTATTCGTTCAAAATCATATGTTTGTGTAACCTAATATGCTTCTTTTTATTAAATTATAATATTACTTTTTAATTCTCTCAGTATAATAATAGTTATAAGAAAATAGTTATAATAAACTACCTTTTCCTGCATTTCAATATAATGTAATCGCTTTATTTCTATCACAATTTTTGTTATTGCAAAAAGATATTATTTGCTATTTTCAAACAATATTCTTCATTTTAATGAAGTAAAAAAAACTCTGAATAATTGCTTTTTAACCATACATTTTGCGTCCTTCATATACATAATATATCTACTGTAAACAAATATTTCTGAAAATCCATAAAAATCTTTAATTTTTACTTTTAGTATAAATACATTAAAAAAAATAGTGAAGCACATTTCTGCAGAAAAATGCTGAGTTTTCAGGAAAAAAGGGCAAAATTTTTAGAATAAAAGAAAATGAACTGTACATAAATGGCCAACGATGTCAAACAAAATGTGATTTTTGGATACAGAGAGCATTTTCTAATGCATTTGTTTGGTAATAATCAAGTTTTTTTTTTTTCACAGCACTCCTAAAAACATATCTCGTAATATTACAAAGGAATTCATATCACGCCAACGCATTTGGGAGCCACCAATGTTCTTCACTGTAAATTGTAATGAATATCAGAAACGAAATTCTTTCTAATGTAATATGTACTAGATGCTGGAGAAATAAATTGTTATGGTGGTTATATCGCAAAATTGCAGCACAAAATATGAATATAAATCTGGCTAAAGTCATATTGGCATTCTGCGTTCAAATTGCAGATTATTTTTTTCCATAATGTGTAAGCACATTTGTTTTATTTGCAATTTTTTGACGCTCAAAGGCTCGTATATGAATGTTAATATTCTGATGATGATTCGAAATGTAACTCGTGTGTTAATAAGAAATACTTTATTTTGTCATTTATACGATAAGCGTTTTTTTGGTGATAATTTTATTTTTAAATAACATTGTAAGAATGTTTTGAATCCATTTGATATTTTCATTCGTAATATATTTGCATAAGTTGCTAAAACTAAACATTACTAATGTATTCCGGTTTTCTTGGAATTCAAAAGTCATTTCGTTATTAAATGGATTTTTATAAAATTTTTTGTAATATTAAGATAGGAATATACATCGAATTCGAAAATTGCGTTATAAGTAATTAATTTTGACAGGGTTATCTAAAGAGTATTCCTTTTTTCAATTTGTTGATGGTCCCCTATGCGATTTCGGATAAAAAATCTCCATGGAAACATATAACCTGCACAACAACTTCATTTCTCTGGCAATTTTTGTTATTGAAGTAAAATATTATTCACTTTTTCAAACAATTTCCTTTCTATTAAAGTATTAAAAAACTCTATGAATCATTACTTTTAAACACACATTATGCGTCCTTCATATAAATAATATATCTACCCTAAACAAGTATTTCTAAGACTCCATAAAAATCATACAGTTTAACTTTTAGTATAAATACATTTAAAAAAAACAGTGAAGCACATTTCCAATGAAAAATGCTGAGCTTTCAGGAAAAAAGGGCAAAAGTTTTCAGAATAAATGAAAATGAACTGCAAATAAATAGCCAACAATGCCATACAAAATGTCATTTTTGGATAAAGAAAGGATTTTATAATGCATTTGTTTGGTAATAATCCAAAAAAATCTTTTATCACAGCATTTCTAAAAAAATATCTCGTAATATTACATAGGAATTCGTATCACGCCAACGCATTTGGGAGCCACAAATGTTCTTCATTGTAAGTATTAGGAAATATCCGAAACGAACCTCTATCTAATGTAATATGTACTTGATGCTGGAGAAATAAAACTTTATGGTGGTTCTACAGTACAATTGCAGCACAAAATATGAATACAAATCTTGGCTAAAGTCATATTTGCAATCTGTATTCAAATTCCAGATTATGTTTTTCCATAATGTGTAAACACATTTGAGTTTGCACTATTTTGACGCTAAAAGGCTTCTAGATTAGTGCTAATGTGGTGATGATGATTTAAAGTGTAACTTGTGTGTTAATAAGAAATATTGTATAATGCCATTTATAAGCTAAGCGTTTTTGGGGACTAAGTTTTATTTCAAATAACATTTTCACAATGTTTTGAATTCATTTATTACTTTCTATCGTAATATCCTAGTACAATTTTGCAAAAGTAACCATTTAATAACTACTGTATTCCGGGTTCATTGCAGTTTAATAGTGCATTTCATCTTTAAATATTGAATTCATAGCATTCTTTGTAATTATTAATGTAGGAAAATGTATTGAATACAAAAATTAATATGTAGTAGATGCTGCAGAAAGGAAACGTTATGGTTGATCTATCGTAAAACTAAACCACAAAATATTATAATAAATCTAGCTAGAATGTTTTTTGCAATCTGCGTTCAAATTGAAGATGATGTTTTTTCATAATGTGTAAACTGGTTTGTGTTTAAACTATTTTGCCGCTAAAAGACTTTAATCCGGGAGGCGGCAACACAAACAATCACCGCAACTAGTTAACGGATGAAAATCTAAGATTATTTAAAACCATTCGTCCAAAATCAGTGTTGAATTCAGTGTGTGTTGTCCAAGTTGGTGCAACGAAATGTGCCCCCTGGAAAATTTAAGCTTTTGGGTTTTCAATGGTCAAAAAGTAAAATTCACCGCCGGAACTCTATAATGCCCCCCCCCCCCCCTGGCCCACAGATGTTTCTCCCGGAGCAAAATGTCTAAATTCAACACTGGTCCAAAATCATTCCTTATTGTAACCTAAATATTTCTTTTTATTAAATTATAATGTTATTTCTTATTTCTCGCAGTAAAAGTTATAATAAAACACCTTTTCTTGCATTTCAATATAGTGTAATAGTTTCATTTCTATGACTATTTTTATTGTTGCAAAAAAAATGTTATTCGCTACTTTCAAACAATATTCTTTATAAGAAAGAAGTAAAAAAACTCCATAAATCATTATTTTTTAAACATACATTTTCCGTCCTTCATATACACAATATATCGACTGCAAACAAATATTTATAAAAATACATAAAAATCCTCCAGTTTTACTTTTAGTATAAATACATTAAAAAAAAAAAAATATTGAAGCCCATTTCCGAAGAAAAATGCTGACCTTTCAAGAAAAAAGTCAAAAGTTTTTAGAATAAAAGAAAATGAATTGTAAATAAATATCCAACAATTCCACACAAAATGAGATTTTTGGATAAAGAGAGCATTTTCTAATGCGTTTGTTTGGTAATAATCAAGCAAATCTTTTTTCACAGCACTCATAAAAACATATCTCGTAATATTACAAAGGAATTCGCATCATGCCAACGCGTTTGGGAGCCACAAATGTTCTCCATAGTAAATAGTAGGGGATATCAGAAACGAAATTCTTTCTAATGTAATATGTACTAGATGCTGGAGAAATAAATAGTTATGGTGGTTCTATCGTACAATTGCAGCACAAAGTATGAATATAAATCTGGGCTAAAATCATATTTCCAATCTGCATTCAAATTGAAGATTATGTTTTTCCATAACGTGAAAACACATTTGTGTTATTTGCACTTTTTTGACGCTCAAAAGCTTGTATATAAATATTAATATGGTGATCATGATTCAAAGTGTAACGCGTGTGTTAATAAGAAATATTTTAGATTGCCATTTATACGCTAAGCGTTTTTTGGTACTAAATTTTTTAAAGAATGTTTTGAATCTATTTGATATTTTCATTCGTAGTATCTTTGCACAATTTACTAGAAATAAACATTTAATTTCTAATGTATTCCGGATTTCTTGAAATTCAATACTCATTTCATTTTTAAATATTGATTTTAAAAAATTGTAATTATTAAGATAGGAAAATATATTGAATTCGAAAATTGAGTTATAAGTTCTTAGTTTTGACAGGATTATCCAAAGGGTATTTCTTCTTTTTCAATTTGTTGATAGTCCGCTAACGGGATTTCTTAAATAATCTCCATGGAAACATATGACCTGTGCAACACCTGGATTCAGAATGATTCTTTATGCATATTTTTAGATATTTAACAAAACGTCTAAAATTGCAAGTAACTGGCAATTTCCTGGTTGTATATTGTATATTTTCATTTGCTGGCAGAAAGAGAGAGAGGAATAAATTTCTTTTAAGCCATTCATCGAAATCATTTTTGAGTTTAACCTAATATATTTTTTATTTTATTAAATTACAGTCGGCTCTAGTTAATTTAAAATCGGATAAATCGAATCTTCGCTTAATTCGAATTAAAAATCAAGTCCCGAAATTTTCAATAACAAAATAACGTCTTTTTCCAAACACATTTTCTCTAGAGTTCGCTTAATTCGAAGTAACGAAATTCCAGTTTTTCATTTTTTCTTACTTTTTCCTGGGATTTAGATCCTTGAAATAACTTTTTTTCTTTCATTTTTTGTCAGAATTGTTCTTAACAAGCAAACATATATTTCCATACATTTAAAATCCGCTTTTATAGTATCGCGTCTGTCAATCAAGGCACCTCCACCCCAACTTCGTTTGTGTTCGTTTCTAATCCCTTAATTAGTTTATATATTTATATCGTTTAATTTTAATATTAAATCGTATTCTAATGTTAGCGCAGCCAAAATATATTTAAAAAATACAATAATATTAATTTCCTTGTAATTGTACCCCATAAAATATGTTTTCCTCTCATACTTTCTGTAATTCGAACTCTGGATAATTCCAACATTTCTTGTGGTCCCGACGAGTTCGAATTAACGAGAGCCGACTGTATATGGATTTTTATCATTTCTCTCAATAAATAGTTATTGTAATCCTTTTTCTTGCATTTCAATTTAGTGTGACATCTTCATTTGTATGACAATTTTTATTATTGAAATAAAATATTTTCGCTTTTTTAAACAATATCCTTTCCCTTAAAGTACTAAAAAAACCTCTATGAATCAGTATTTTTTAAACATACTTTGCGTCCTTCATATAAATAACATATGTATTATAAACAAATATTTATAAAAGTCCATAAAAGTCTTTCTGTTATACTTTTTCTATAAATTCATAAAAAAAAAAAAAAAAAAAAAAAAAAAATATTCAAGCACATTTTCGAAGAAATATGCTGAGCTTTCAGGAGAAAAGGGCAGAAGTTTTTAGAATAAAAGAAAATTAACTGTAAATTAAATAGCCAGCAATGCCATACAAAATGGGATTTTTGGATAAAAAGAGCATTTTCTAATGCATTTGTTTGGTAATAGTCAAGTAGATCTTTTATAACAGTACTCCTAAAAACATATCTCGTAATATTACAAAGGAATTCGTATCACGCCAACGCATTTGAGAGCCACAAATGTTCTTCATTGTAAATAGTAGGGAATATCAGAAACGAAACTCTGTCTAATGTAATATGTAATAGATGCTGGAGACACAAAACCTTATGGTGGTTCTATCATACAATTGCAGCAAAAAATATGAATATAAATTTGGGCCAAAATCATATTTGCAATCTGCGTTCAATTTGCTGATCATGTTTTTCCATAATGTGTAAAAACATTTGTGTCTGCATAATTCTGATGCTAAAACTATTATATATAAATGTTAACGATCATCGTTATAAAAATAAACTTTTTTACCAAAAATAGAACCGACTTCTAAAACTACTGCAAAGTAAATTTTTTTACAGAATAGTTAATAAGAAAGTAAACAAAGAGCATTGTATTTACCATGCGTTTTATTTATTTATGTACATTAAATTGATTTTTTGGAATCAGTGCCAGCCAAGCCAAGTTCAAAATTAAAGCTAAGTTTCTAATATTAAATAATTATATTTAACTTGGGTTGGCTGGCACCGACTCAAAAAAATCAATTTAATGTACATAAATCTAACAAAACGCATGGTAAATACAATGCTCTTTGTTTAATTTCTTATTAACTATTCTGTAAAAAAAAATATTTTTTACTTTGCAGTAGTTTTAGAAGTCGGTTCTATTTTTGGAAAAAAGTTTATTTTTCACTTTTTAGTTTTTTTTATATTAGATAATGATTGAGAAAACGGTTACAACAATCAATATTAATTTGCGAGAAATCATTAATTTTATTATTTTTTGCTTAGTTACTAAAAAAGTACTTAACCAATTTTGATGAAACGGAATTGGTACCAATTCGAGAGCAATCTCTTTCAATAAATCAAAATCCCTATAAATCGGATGGATAGTTTTGTAGTAATCTCGGTGAACATATATAAAAAAGTACATACGCGTCAAATTGTTAACCTGCTCCTCGTTTTTCGAAGTCGGTAAATAATTATTAGTATTTAATTTGTAAAATATACGTATAAAAATTATAATACGGAAAAAATTATTGTACACACGTATGTCAGGAGTGGGGTTCGAACCCATGCTTTCATTCGAGAACCAGAGTTTAAATCAGGCGCTTTAGACCGCTCGGCCATCCTGCCTGTATTCTGTTCGTCGAATTTATTCAACCTCCATGCTACTTTTAATTTGCGAGAAATCATTAATTTTATTAGCTTTTGCCTAATTACTAAACAAAGTGTTTAACCAATTCAAGTGATATCGATTCAAGAGTAACCTCTTTCATTTAACACAAATACTAGTTTAATCGGTTGGATAGTTTCGGCGTAATCGGTGAATATACATAAGAAAAAAAAATACATACGCGTCGAATTGATGATAACCTCATCTCCTTTTTTTAAATGTCGGTTAAAAAAAAATTATAATAGGGAAAAAATTCTGCGGAAAAAACACGTATGTCAGCAGTGGGGTTCGAACCCAAGATCGCTTTCGAGAACCTGAGCTTAAATCTGATGCCTTAGACCGCTTGGCTATCCTGACTGCAATCTATTCAGCAACTTATTCAACATCATCTTACTTTTCGCAAGTCTATTATTTTAGTACTTTTCACTGATAAAAAGATCTCTCATACTCTGTGCTAATGATTAAATACAAAATATTCGTAATAGCATAATTAGTATTTAATTTTTAAAACATATATGTAAAAGTTATAATATGGAAAAGGTTATTTTATACATGTACATCAGGAGTGGGATTCGAACCTACCATTTTTTTCGAGAACCAGAGCTTAAATCTGGCGCCTTAGACCGCTCGTCCATTCTGTCTGCACTAGGTTCAGCGAACTTATTCAACACTTTTAATTAGCGAAAAATCCATTATTTTATTAGTTTTTGCCTAATTACTAAAAAAGTACTAAACCAATTTTGATGAAACGGAAGTGGTATCAATTCGAAAGCATTCTCTCTCATTTAAAACAAAAATAACAGAAATCAGTTGCACATTTTCGGAGTAATCGGTGAACACACATTAAAAAAACATACATACGCGTTGAATTGATAACCTCCCCTCCTTTCTTGAAGTCGGTTAATAAAAGCAATTTTGTTCTCAAAATGAAAAATAAAATCGAACCCAAGGGGGTTACTTTTTTTTTCTTTTTGTTAAATTACATAACTTTTTATCATTTCTCTCAATAAATAAATAAATAAATTCTTTCATTTTATTTTATTAATTTATTAATTAATTTATTTATTTTGAATTTTAATATAGCGTTATCGCTTAATTTCTATGACTATTTTTCTCATTGAAACAAAATATTATTCGCTATTTTCAAACTATATCCTTTCCATTAAAGCAGTAAAAAACTCTATGAATCATTCTTTTTTAAACATACACTATGCGCCCTTCACATAAATAATATATCTACTGTAAACAAATATTTCGAAAAGTTCATAAAAATCTTTCAGTTTTACGTTTAGTATTAATGCATTAAAAAAATAGTGAAGCACTATTCCGAAGGAAAATGCTGAGCTTTCATGAGAAAAGGGCAAAAGTTTTTAGAATAAAAGAAAATGATCTGTAAATAAACAGCCAGCACTGCCATACAAAATGAGATTTTGGGGTAAAGAGAGCATTTTCTAATGCATTTGTTTGGTAATAATCAAACAGATCTTTTATCACAGTAGTCCTAAATCATATCTCGTATATTACAAAGGAATTTTAGTGGGAGCCACTAATGTTCTTCATTGTAAATACTAGGGAATATCCGAAACGAACCTCTATCTAATGTAATATGTACTTGATGCTGGAGAAATAAAACGTTATGGTGATTCTATCGTACAATTGCAGCACAAAGTATGAATATAAATCTGGCTAAAGTCATATTTGCAATCTGCGTTCAAATTGCAGATTATGTTTTTCCGGAATGTTTAAACACATTTGTGTTATTTGCACTTTTTTGAAGCTCAAAGGCTCGTATATGAATGTTAATATGCTGATGATGATTCGAAGTGTAACTCGTGTATTAGTAAGAAATATTTTGTTTTGCCTTTTATACGCTAAGCGTTTTTTGGCACTAAATTTTATTATTAAATAACATTACTAAAATGCTTTGAATCCATTTGATATTTTCATTCGCAATATCTTTGCACAATTTGCTAAAAATAAACATTTAATTGCTATTGTACGCCGGATTTCTTAGAATTCAATAGTCATTTCATTTCTAAATATTGATTTTATAGGAATGTTTGTAATTATTAATGTAGGAAAATATATAGAATTCAAAAATTAAGTTATAAGTAGTTAGTTTTGACAGGGTTATCCAAAGGGTATTCCTTCTGTTTCAATTTGTTGATTGCCCCCTATGGGATTTCGGGAAAAAATTCTTTATGGAAACATATGAGGTGTACAACACCTGGAGTTTCAGAATAATTCCACATGTATATTTTTGGATATTTAACGAAACGTCTAAAATTGCAAGTAACAGATCACTAATTGGCCATATAGAGTATATCTTCATTCACTGCAAGAAAAATAGAAAGAGAACGTTAAATTTATTTGTACTCATTCATCAGAATCATTCTTGTGTTTAACCTAATATATTTTTTATTTTATTAAATTACATTGAATTTTATAACTCCTCCAAATAAATAATTATTTTAATCCTTTTTCCTTGCATTTCAGATAGTGTGATCGCTTCATTTCTATGACAATTTTTGTTATTATTCAAATAAAATATTTTTCCCCTTTTTCAAACAATATCCTTTCCATTAAAGTATTAAAAAAAACTGTTTGAATCATTATTTTTAAGCATACATTATACGTCCCTCATATAAATAATATATGTACTGTAAACAAATATTTCTAAAAGTCCATAAAAATCCTTTCAGTTATACTTTTTCTATAAATTCATAAAAAAAAAGTGAAATACATTTGCGAATAAAAATGCTGAGTTTTCAGGATAAAAAGGCAAAAGTTTTAAGAATAAAAGAAAATGAACTGTAAATAAATAGCCAACAATCTCATATAAAATGTTATTTTTGGATAAAGAGAGCATTTTCTAATGCATTTGTTTGGTAATAATCAAGCAGATCTTTTATCATAGCACTCCTAAAAACATAGTTCGTAATATTATAAAGGAATTCGTATCAGGCAACGCATTTGGGAGCCACAAATGTTTTTCATTGTAAATAGTAGGGAATATTCGAAATGAAACGCTTTCTAATGTAATATGTACTAGATGCTGGAGAAATAAAACGTTATGGTGATTCTATGGTACATTTTCAGCACAAAGTATAAATATAAATCTGGACTAAAGTCATATTTGCAATCTGCGTTCAAATTGCAGATTATGTTTTTTCCATAATGTGTAAACCCATTTGGGTTTTTTTTACTATTTTGACGCTAAAAGGCTTATATACAAAATGTAAATGTGCTGATGATGATTCGAAGTGTAACTCGTGTGTTAATAAGAAATATTAAATATTGCCATTTATACTCAGTGTTTTACAGACTAAATTTTACTTTTAAATAACACTGTAAGAATTTTTTGAATTCATCTACTATTCTCAATTCTTAATGTCTTAGTACAATTCATACAAATAAACGTTTAACTATTACTGTATACCAGATCCCTTGGAGTTTAATACTGCATTTCATCATATTGATTGTTTGTAGCATTGTTTGTAATTATTAATGAGGGAAAATATATCGATTACAAAAATTAATATGTAGTAGATACTGGAGAATAGAAATATCACGGTGCATTTATTGCATAATTGAAGACAGAATATTAATATAAATCTGGGTAAAAGTCATATTTGCAATCTGTGTTCAAATTGTAGATTTTGTTTTCCTATAATACATAAACAAATTTCTGTTTAAACTATTTTGGCGCTAAAATTCTTGTATATGCTGTGTTAATGAGCTGCAGATGATGACTGGAAGTGTATATATCGGGAAATGTATATAAAATATATTGAATACGAAAACTAATATTTAGTAGATGCTGTAGAAATTAAATACTACGGTGCATTTATCACATAACTGAAGACAAAATATTCATATATATCTGGCTAGAGTCATATTTGCAATGTGCGTTCAAATTGCAGATTATGTTTTCCTATTATACATAAACATATTTGTGTTTAAACTATTTTAACGCTAAAACTCTTGTATATGCAATGTTAATGAGCTGCAGATGATGACTCGAATTGTAACTTGTTTTTGTGGGAGAGCATAAATATAAGATCATATATAACAGGGATTTTTAACAAATTTTAATTAATTAAAAAAATCAGAAAAAATTCCAAAAATTGATATTGTTCTTAAATAAAAAACTTTAGTCGCAGAAAACACACTCTCTTGTTCTTAAATAAAAAACTTGAGTCGCAGAAAACAAACTCTCTGAAATAAATCTTGAGAGTTGTCCAATGAATATAGCTGTTAAATTTCATCAAAATCGGTCGATAGTTTCCGAGAAACGGGTCTTAAAAGCTAACATAATTACCATAGGTTTGTATAATTCTTGTCTTCCCTTAAGTCTTTCTTGAAAATAATTGCAAAACGGAACTCGTGTCATTCCGCTATAGTTGAACAATGGTATTTTAAAAGATTAAAATGTGTGATTTTTGAAGGCTTCTATAAATTGTTCAGAAGAAATAACGAATTCGCATTTTTAAGTTTACACAATACCTTGAAACTGATCAAAATATCGATTTTCTTTTTTAAATTTTAACTGAAAACTTGTTGAATTAAACAAGCGCAAATATCCATACAGATTTTACAAAACTTTAAATTGATTTTTTTTTTGTGTTCATATTTTTATAACAAATTTGTTCGAGAAATATTAATTTTTATTTTTTAAAATTTATATAGAGGTTTAATTTTTTTTTATTTATACTCCATGGTGCATTTAATATTTTTGTGCATAAATTTAACATTCAATTTCATAATTATTTTTATTTTTATTTAAATTGAGAGTTTGTTGATTTTTTTTATTAGACACGAGAGAGAAAAAAAAATCATATTAAATTTAAAATCCCATACATCTAAAATTCCATACACAGTTTTATGTAGTATATTCTAATAAATGATGAAAAGAAAGGAGTAAAAATATTCATATTTAAAAAAGTAGTAAGAATTTTTAAAAAGTTAATGAAAATAAATAATTTTTTCTTTTTAAAGGCTGATTTTCAAGATTTTTTTATTATTATTTGTTTAATATTTAGTATTAAGTATTATGCCACCACATGTATTACAGTATTATTCAAAATTGAAGAGTTGGTTTCAACGGCACTGTGTCCCCTTAAACAGATTATCGCAGACATGGAACTTAGAAACGTTGTCATGAGGGAGTATTTGGATTATTATAATTATTTTTAAAAAATACTTCTAAACTTCCAATTTAAGTGCCCCATCTTTTATTTGCTACTGTATAGAATTTTAAAATTATTTTTACAAAGAAAACAAGATTGTGTCTGTAAGTTTCGTATGTCTATGTCTAGGCAGTGTCTAGTCTGAGACCAGTTTATTTCGGGAAAGGTGGTACTTTCTCTACCAATTCTTCATTTTCTACTGGTATACTATGTAATACAATATGATATTACATCTTTTTTTGAGAAAAGTACGATAAAATTTAAAGGTAAAATAGTCAAAATGTAATAAAATCCTTTCATTTTGTAAGATAGTGGATTCACCTACTTTTTCTATTCCTTTATTTCATAAAGTCATATGGAGGTAGTAGAATGGAATTCTGGACGTAACAGGTTTGTACCTTATACCAGTGGCGACTGTGAGGTAAGATGATTAAAATTCAGATTTGAATGCTTCTATGTATGATTTTTAAAAAGGCAAATGAAAAAAAAAACTTCCTCGTTCATTTTTTTACATACATATTAAAGTGATTAAATTAAAAAAAGAAAAAAATACTTTTTAGTTTTTTCATACTGAATAGTTCAACTTAATAAATTATCTTCATTCTTTGCTAAATGTTAAATATAAGCATATTCATATTACATCCTCATGCTCATATTTATACTTTTGTGCATTTTATAAAATATGTACGTGCATGCATACACACATACTTATAACAATTTCCTTGGCAAGCATCGCTGAAAAAAAAAGATTTTAATTGGGTTGTAAGATTTTAGGGTACAGCAGTGTTCCAAATTGGGAAATTCATTTTGTAGCCTAAAATGGCTTAAAAAAATGTCAGATTCTTGATAACAATAAAACAATCAAAACATTTTAGGTAATATATACACTACATCTAAGAAGTTTTCTTTGTTTTAATGTTATTAAGGATCTGCCTTGTTTTGAACCTTTTGGGAAAGCATCACTGTAAACAAAACAAAACAAAACACACACACACACACACACACACAAAAAAAGATCCAAATTGGGTTGTAAGATTTCAAGGTACAGCAGCGTTCCAAATTGGGAAGCTCATTTTGTAGTCTAAAATGGCTTTAAAAAAAAGGCAAATCTTTAATAACATTAAAACAATCAAAACATCTAAGAGAATATATACATTATACCTAAGAAGTTTTGATTGTTTTAATGTTATTAAGGGTCGGCCGTATTTCGAACCATTTTGAATTAACTACATTGGGAACTATACTGTACTATTTTGGGATCACTACTGGACGCAGAAATGTTACAATCCAGTCTGGGTCTTTTTTTTTTTCTACAGTGATCACAATCCTTTTTCGAAAAATTCAATTAATAATGTTCAATGAAAAAATACCCATTAATACGATTTTCGCTAAAATTTAATAAATCTACATTAGACGTTTTAACTTGGTACCGGTAAAGTTTGATTTTTTTATTTCAGATGAAGAAGAGCATGAAGAAGTTAATAAATAACATATTCTCCTTTACAATACAATTACAACGCACACTCTTCCATCTTCTTTGGTGTAAAGTATTTTATAGTCTCATGATAACTGGTTTAATTAAATTAAAGCTGTTTTTTTTATTATTATTTTTTCATGGCAAGGTTTGGAAGAAGGGATATATATATATATATATATATATATATATCTGTATTGTTGCAAAACCTTGTATGAAATCAAAAATGAATGATAACAGGAGAACTACAGATTTGGCTAGATTACGTATCAGACCTTTACAGACATATTTTAAATGTAGCAGAATAATTTATCGGTCAAGATTTCATTTACCATCCATTTTTCGGGAATCAATAGAGAAATTTTTACGCCGCGAGAATATTTCAATGATTCAGTGTCCCATGAGTTACCTAAAATTTGAAAAGAGATGCTACGCAGGTTTAATAATGATAATACAAATAGATTCACGTTAACAAAGATCCAATTTCATTTTATTTTATGTTTGCACTTATTTTCATTATGCATTAAGTCACATGACATTATTTACCAAAGTCTTGTTAAAAAAAGAAAGAAAAAGAAAGAAAAAATATTTTTATTAAGAATGATTTTGAAAATGTCGTCGTTTGTGTGACGAAACTTACGTTAATCTAAATATAGATAAATAGTATATTTTATAGCATATTTTAGCTTAGTTTGTTTTACTATGTTTTAATTTAAAAACCTATCAAGTTGCTTATAGACAGGACCTAAATTTTGCGTAAACTATGAATTCCTGGAAAAGCTTAAACTGTTCAACTGTATAGTATCAGGCGGCTTCGAGCTCATTCATTGTTATATTCTATTTACAACACTGCAATAGGTAATAAAAGATCTTCTATAATTCTAAATCACAACACAAAAGTCGCTACAAAAGCACTATGTTTTTTTTTCTTGATTAATGTTTTTATCATAAATGGTACGTCGCGTTTTCATGAATGAAAGTAATAGGCAGCTCTGCCGCTTGATACTAACAATCAATTTAAATGAAGTTTTTGCGATAAAAAAGTGATTATTCGAAAATACTATATCCTGTCGAAACATTAGTAAGAAATTTCCCAGTGATTTATATTCGAAAGATGATTAAGCGGATACATTTTTAAAACACGAAGTAAATGAAACAAAACTAACGAAAAATCTCTAAAACTTCCTCTAAAATGATTGAACAGGCCCAAAAGAATTTAGTTTTTTGAATACATTCCAGATGAATTTTAAATTGCTGTCTTTTAACATAAAAACCTGTCAAATCAAACCGTGCCGCGACTGAATTTTTCCGTTCACTAAGCTGCAGGTTTCACTGCAGCATAAGCGATATTCAAATATAATTCTACAAAGAAAAGCCAGTTTTGAAAAATTAAGTTTTGATTAATACTTTCAAAGCTTATACACCTATACGTAATAAAATATTCTGTATTAGGTTGGAAAAAATAAATTTTTTAAATATTTATAATAAATTAAGGAGAAAACAACATTAAAATCTTGCTCTTTTGCTCGGTGATCAGGAGGCTAGACAAATTCTAATAATAGTGGAAAATAAGAATACCATGAAAAGCCAAAACTGTTCAATTATTCATCTGGCGACTTAGAGCTCACTCATTTTTATAACCTATATAAACAGGCGCACATGTATAAGAAATATTTCAATGCATTTACTTTAAACAAATGAAAAGATGCAATATGCAATGAAAGATTTTCTATAGTTGAAATTCACAACACAAAAATCGCTGAAAAAAAGACTATGTTATTTTATTCAAAATAGATAAGAAAAAAACAAAGTTTTATCTTTAATTTTATTAATACCTGTAATTACAATTATAGATCTGTACATTTACCAATCACACCAAGCATTATAGCAGTTTTAAAAATGGAGCAGTTTCTACGTTTCGATAATAAAATTAATGAAATGCTATATTTATAACTGAAGAATAAATAAATTTATTAAAATACCCAGAGTATACTGTATGTTTATAAACTATTTTTTAAAAAGTATTTTAATTTTTTTTTTTTTTTTTTTTTTTTAATTTTTTTTTTTTTTTTTTTATAAAAGAACGTGGAAGCTGCCCCATTTTTTAAAACTACTATAATAAATGGTGTGATTGGAAAATAAACAGATGTATAATTATGTTATTTTATTTTATTACTTTCTTCTATCTTTAATAGAAGAAAATATTGTAATCGAAATTTTTTTCGACTTCCGTTTTTCGACGGATTTACACGTTTTAGGGCTCAGGGATTCCAAAAAACCTGTTTCTACAAAATGTCTGTCTGTCCGTGTATCTCTGTGTGTGGTGTGTACGTCGCCATTCTACCATCAAAAAGTGTATGAAGTTATGCATAGAAATGAACCAAATTTTTGTGAATGTTTCTGGCTCTGGCAAGCAGTTCCTCCTTCAGTTTTGAAATATTCCACCGGAAGGGGGCGCTACAATCGCGATTTTTGTGCCATTTTCAATATTGTACCGGCCAAACGTATATGAAGTTATAGATCGAATTGAACCAAATTTTTTGTGTAAGTGTATGACTGTGGCTAGTTGGTCCATCCTGAATTTGAAAAAAATCCGCCGAATGGGGGCGCTGCATCCGCGATTTTTGTGCCATTTTCAATATTGTACCGACGAAAAGTATGTGAATTTATATAACGAATTGAAAAAAGTATGGATATAAGTTATGCATAAGTGTATGGCTATGGCTAATTAATCCTCTCTGAATTTGAAAAAAAACCACCGGAAGGGGGGCTGCAATAGCCAATTTTATGCCATCTTCAATATTGCCCCACTTAAAAGTGTATGAAGTTAATCCTAGAACTGAACTAAAATTTCTGTATATAATTATTTTTTGGTAGGGCAAATAGGTCCTCCCTGAATTAAAAAAAAAATCAGCCTATCATTCTATTGTTCATCGGCTTGCGTAGAGACGGAAATTCGTTTTTACTCCGATTAATTGATTGAAGCAGAAATTTAAGATGAAAACCAAAGTTCGTATGGTAATGAATTAAAAATATTAATACATTAAAAAGAGTAACAATCTTTTAAAAATATTAAAATGTACGTATGAGAGTATGAGATAGAAGAAAGTTTTGGGATTGGCCATCCGACTAGTTTTATATATATATATATATATATATATATATATATATATATAGGGTGTTCCGTTAAAGGGGTCCAATATTAATAGGGGTAATAGAGGAGATCACATGGAGCATAAATCAGTATATAAAGCCTGGTCGGATCTCAATAGTTTTCAAGTTCCAGCAAATAGAATGAAAATTCGGAAAATTGTAAAAGAACCCTCATTGCTAAACTATCGATAATGCTACATAAAAACGAAGCACATATTTAGAAAGAGCAGAAAAAAACCTACAAAATGACATCAATTGTATTAAAATAGCAATATTTATTGACGAGTTACAAGCCCTGAAACAGTGGAAAAAGTACGAAATCCAATATACATCAAAATAGTTAATCGTTAATTCCAAAAAGACAACTCTAGCTACAACAAGGAAAATGTAGTAAAATTTGGTCCATTCCGAAAGCTTTCGAAAAAGCTTACAATGAACCATATCGGTTTAATTGTGTGAGAGAAATTAATCAGTTTCTTAGTTACAACTCCGCTTTCTTTGACACTAGCAAAGGTTAAACTCCGCCCATCACGATTGGAAACACCGCCTTTTTAATTACTCTCAACTATACATTTTCGATCATGCTTCTTCTGAGATGCAACATTTTTAATTATTCAAGAGTTGAATGAACCAGAATAACTTTACAATAACAGTCTACATTTTAAAGTGGTCTTTTATTGATATAAAGCTTAAGTTAAATTCTTTAAAATTAAACTGGTGGTGAAAATTCGGAAATAATTAACAATATTGCGATTAATAACTATGCAAGAAGTTTCAGTACATGTTTTACATGGACAATTATTGTATGTATATGTGCATCATAATTTATGATAAAAAATAATAATAACAAATAGCATAATAATTTTATTAATTATAAATTTAAAAAAGACACTAAATTTTAAATTAATTCATACAAACTTTGTAATTTACAATTTGAGTGCACCACAGTCTGTGACTTACAAAATACTGTGCCAAAGAGTGTTGAAAATAAAAGAAAAATGACAAATAAAGAAGTACATTCCACGTACTTTATGACATATGTGAAGCATAGTCTTCTGGCCTGCGCTGCACAGTTCAATGTCGGAAGGCAGACGAACGGACATTATTATAATGAGTTTTCGAAGTTGCGCCCATTAACAGAATCGCACAGCCGACAGCGACGTCGTAAAGATTGGCGAACACGCCGAAAAACTCCGACGGAGTTGGGAATGTCTCCTGCAGCGACAACGGTTCGCGCTAGTAAATCCTCCGGTGTATCCACAGGCGTTTCATACACCAGCGATTTAAGATGTCCTCAAACAAAAAAGTCTAACGGATTGAGGTCTGGAGAGCGTGCAGGCCAAGCAACAGGTCCACTGCGTCCAATCCATTTCCCAGGATATGTTGAATTGAGGTGATTGCGAACACCTATGAAAAAATGTGCCGGTGCGCCATCGTGCGTAAACCACATATTGTGGCGCAATGTTGCTGGCACATTTTGCAGTAACTGCGGTAAGATATCCCGTAGGAAAACCCAGTACGTACTGCCATTGAGTACATCTGGGAGTAAATGTGGTCCTCTGAGATAATCGCCGAGGACACCTGCCCATATGGTCACACTGAACTTTTGTTGTGCGTTCGACGGGAAAACAGTGTGCGGATTTGTATATGACCATGTGTGCATATTGTGCGTGTTTACCACGCCCTCTCTCGTAAATGTTGCTTCATCAGTAAATAAAATATTTTCCAGAAATTGTGGATTATTTTCTGTTACATTAAGCAACCAGCGTACGAAATCTGTCCGCTGAGCACAATCTGTTACTAATAACAGTTGTACCCGCTGCACATGAAAGGGGTGCATGTTTTCTGCACGCAGAACACGCCACACATTTTTGTGAGAAACACCGACTTCAGACGCAGCAGCTCGTGTACTCGTGGAGGGGTTATCTTTAAAAATAGTCAGTACATCTTCTTCCATTGCAGGTGTTCGTACATGTCGAGGTTTCCCTACATCAATGCTTGCTGTATTAAACGATCCAGTCTCCCGTAATCGTCTATCGAATTTTATGAAGAGTTTCGAACTTGGGCAACGTCTCCTTGGAAATTGCTCACCGTACATGCGCTGTGCTAGCCATGCATTTCCATGAGCTTGCCCGTACATCAGATGCATATCCGCATATTCTTCGTTAGAGTATCCCGGCATAATTATTATACATCAACTTACTACAATCCCACATACAACAGCCTCCCTTTAACATAACGCCCACTGATGACTGCTGTTTTATTACACTTTTCTTCCTATACACATAGAAAATTTGCATAAAAAATACTTCTTCTTCATCATCCTGAAAGTTGATGGAGGAAACGCAGCAATCACGGAGTTTGCTTTAAGACAAGGCGAGAGCTGCACAATATGTCATTCACTTGACCAGACTAAACAATGAAAGGGTATTGATAGAGGTTGATCAGAAATGTATAATTGAAAGATATTAAAACGGGGTGTTTACAATCGTCATGGGCGGAGTTTCGCCCTTTCCGAGCGTGTAACAGTACAGAGTTGTAACTAGGGAACTGCTTGATTTCTCCTATACAATTAAACTGATATGCTTTATTGTAAGCTTCTTTGAAAGCTTTCGGAATGGACCAAATTTTATAACATTTTCCTTGATGTAGGTAGAGTTGCATTTTTGGAATTAACGATTAACTATTTTGCTAAATATTTGATTTTGTATTTTTTCACTGTTTCAGAGCTTGTAACTCGCCATTAATTCTTAATATTCTAAAACAACTTATGTCATTTCGTAGGATTTTTTCTGCTCTTTCTAAATATGTGCTTCGTTTTTATGTAGCATTACCGATAGTTTAGCAATGAGGGTTTTTTACAAATTTCCGATTTTTCATTCTACTTGCTGTAACTTGAAAATTATTGAGATCCGGCCAGGCATTATATACTGATTTATGCTCCGTGTGATCTCCTCTATTACCCCTATTAATATTGGACCCCTTTAACGGAACACCCTGTATACATATATTCGTGATGGATGTTCTTATCATAAATGGTACGTCGTGTTTTCGTGAATGAAAGTAATAGGTAGATTCACCGCTTATTATTGACAAATAACTTAAATAAACTTTTTACAGTAAAAAATTGGCTCTTCGAAAATTTTCAATCCTGTCTGAAGCATTAGAAAGAAATCTCCAAGTGATTTACATACGAAAGAGGATTATACGTTTACATTTTTAAAACACGAAGCAAACGAAACAAAAAAAAAATCTCAAAAATCCCCCATAAAATGCTTGAGAAAGACCAAATGCCCTTATCAAAAGTAATTAAGATTTCTGAATACTTTCCAGATGATTTCCAAATTACTATCTTTTAATTTAAAAACCTATTAAAACAAAAGCCCAATTATAATGAATATTATTGTCTTTCTTTTCCATTTCTTTTGGGAAACATAAAAGGATAAGCACATGGTTAATTCCGAATCTTTCTCAGATCATTCAAAAATAATTTCCTTAGCTGTGAAAGAGTAATTATTTTTTTTAATGGTAGCAGCATCAATTATTTGTTTGGAATGCCTATGGGAAGAAATCTAATCAGCCTAATGAGACGAGAGGCTTTTCATGAATCTTTTTGAATGCAGAATCATTTATATCTCCGAGACAGTAAAATGTGCTTTTTTGTTAATTAAAGCGCAGAATTTCTATTAGCATTGCTTCCATTTTACAGGATTTCGGTGAAAGATTGGAAATGGGTTTATTTCTTTTCTGTTATTTCCGGTTCCGTACAATCTCGAAACTAAAACGACATTTCTTGTTTTTAATTCCGTATATACGAAATGAGCAGGATTTGCTAAAGATTTTGAGCGAATATACTTTTGTTAATCAGTTTCTTTGTTTCGTTTGTGAAGTGAAGTGGAAATTTACATAAATGAAGGGGGATAAGTTTTTTTTTTTTTTTTTGTGTGTGTGAATAAGCATTTTTAATTAATTAGGTTCAAATTTTCCGAAAGCAATAACCATTTAAAGTTTTATGGTGGGATTGAGGTATTTTTATTATATTTTGGAAAACAGGAGCTACGTTTAAATAATAAAATATACAGCTATTTTTAAACATAGAGGCTAACGCTCTTTAGCTGAAACATTATGCATAAACCTTTTTACTTCTGAAAGAGGTAAGGCTTTAATTTTTATTTTAAAGTGGTATTTTGTTTATTTTTTAGTTTAGTATTTTTTTATTTTCAAAAATAGCTGTATTTGAGCAGATAACAGAACGTTAAAGAATCTTAAATTGGACGTAATGTAAATTATCAAAATAAATGAAAGAAATGAAAGAACTTTTTTAAAATTATGTATGGGAAATGAGCAGGATTTGGCAAAGATTTTGAGTTAAAAGAGTTTTGTTATTCAATTTCTTTACTTCACTTGTGAAGGGAAGGGGAAATTTAAATAAATTAAGAGTAGGTAACTTTATTTTTTCATGTGGGATTTGTTTAAATTTTAGGGAAGGAGAAAAGGACAGTAATATTTTAAAGAGATTGAAATATTTTAAATATATTAGAAAACAGAAGTTTTATATTTGATAGAAAATACAGTACTATACTTTGACGAATGTTTTCGTTTTGATATTTCAGTTTCTAAGTGAAAAATACTTAAATTTTTTTTTTAAACAAATATTGTTTATCTTGCGGTTTATTTTTCTAAACAATTATATTTGGGCCAAGCTGCAAGAGACATCGTACTGTATATAATTAATGTTAGCAATCTTAGAAATCTCAAAAGAGATTTTTTAATGGAGTTTTTAAGACGCTAACATCTTCAACGACAAAACATATCCAGAAATAATCTATTAAAAAGTAGTATTCAGTTAAAAAAAATGAAATAAGGGCAGTTCTTTTCTGTTATTTCATACCCAGCATTTTCTTAAACTTAATAAAAATTCATAATCTTAACCGACCTTTGATGAAAGTGATTAAACATTTCGTTTGAATTTTTTTATCTTAAAAAAATGTAAACATAGCTATCAAAATTGCTAGTTCTCAACGGATGCGGTCTCAAGGTCGCCACTGGCTAGTATGTTTCCAGTGCATCGCCTTTTTTTTATTGTTTTATTATTTTAATGAAGAAAAATCTCACAAAAAAATTGTTGCGAAAGTAATCATGTCATAAAAGTGTTTGTTAAAGTATTATCAGTGACACTGCCATGTTTCATTTTTCCGGAAGTATTAACGTGTATCAGATAGAAGAAAGTTTTGGGATTGCCACATCCGACTTGTTAAAATTATATTTATGCAGTTTTTAAAAAGACTCACAGTTAAAGAAGTTCATTTAATATTTTTAACTAAAAATATATTACAAAATTTGGATATACAATGTACAAAAATACATTAAAAACCGCAATGAAAATTAAATATACACTGGAAAAAAAATCTGTAACGTTACTAAGATTTTCTAGTAAACTTGTATTCCACGAACTTTTCATGTATCGGTAACAGCAAAAACTCATGTAACCTTTCTCGGGTAAATTAAATTTTGCTGTTATCGTTAAATCAAAAAATAATGAAATACAAAATTACTAGAAAAATTTTAGTAACTTTACAGATTTTTTTAATAGTGTATTGAGTATCAAAGTCATTTATTATTACGAAATTTATTTTCAAAAAGTGCAAAATTTCTTTATTATAGAATTTTTGCACAGCCATTATTTATTCAGTATACCCCATTCTTTATATCTGCTTCCGATAACAAGAACACTAATGGTAAACATAGTAATATTTCCTTACGATAATCTCTTATATTTAGAATTTATTTTCATTTTCTTGGGTTTCAGAGAATATGTCTTATCTCAGTCTGATTTTCGTTTTATCACTACTCTTTCATTATAAGTACTATTGCCCATCAGAAGTACATTGCTTTGCAGTTTTTGTTTTACTATTTTGGAGAGATTTACTCCTTATCTCTCTTTAATGTTTTAAGTTTTAGTGAGTCTGATTTGAAATATCGTTTTTTACTGTATTGTATTGAAGTAAAATTTATGAAAAAGAAGATCTATTATGATATCAGTAAAATTTGTAAAAGCTTTTGTTATTTTGTTATTATTATTGCTTTTGTTAATCTCAGTAACAATTCTGGTTTTTCTTTTCCTACATTGTGAGGAAAATAAAAACTGCAATGCTACTAAGATTTTTCTAGGAAATTGGGATTCCAAGAACTTGTTTTGAAACAGCGATGACGAAATTATATGTAACAGATACATGTTTTCTCTGTAAATTAAAAAAAAAAAAAAAAAAAAAAAAAAAAAAAATTAAAGTTACTAAAATTTGTTTAGGAAAGTGGTATTCCCAGAGATTTTTTTGTAATTGTAATCCAGTTTGTATAACAATTGCAAAATAAAATTTTAGTACAATCATTGTAATTTTAGTACATTTTTTTGTAAAACTACAAATATCTGTAACTTTACAAAAATTAGTTTTGTAGATTTACATCTTCGCACAAAGTACAAATAAAATTTAAGCAAGCTTTTAAATTTGTGTAACTTTAAATCTGTAAAATTGCATTTTTTTTCTTTAAGTGTATGGATTTATAGAGTTACACAAAATACCTCTATACTCGAGAAAAACTTAATACAATACATTTTGATATACTTTTAATCATACATCTGAAAACGCTTCGGTATTTTTTCACAGTATCGGTGCTAAATGTCAATAGTTTACTATAATTAAGTTAAAATATATGTTAAGTATATAATTTAATATGCATTGAAAAATACAAGAATAAATGTTATGAATAAAATTTTAAGTACCATAAATTTTTATTAAAATGTAGCGATCAGTATTTTTTTCAAGAAGAATTATTATACAACATTCATAAAAAAGTGTATTTTTATAGAGATCATATTTATTATATTATTCAAGTTCTTTAAACATTATGAAGTGAATTATTAAGTACTATCGATCCGTTTTAAAATGTAGCAATTAATATTGTTTTCAATGTGAGTTATTGAGGATATTTCATCCAAATAAAGAATATTTTGTTCAAAACACTATTTAAATTATTAAAGTGCAAAAAATAAATTTTAAATACTATTGATTCCTATTAAAATGTTGTGATCAATACTTTTTTGAGCATGAATCGTTATACAGAATTCATCAAATTATACATTATTTTGTTCAGAATATCATTTACTTTAGTGAAACTGTATGATCTTCATTTGAAATAGTATTGATGCCTAATAAAATATTGCGATAAGTACTTTTTTCAGGATGAATTATTATAGAGTATGCATGATAATGGGGAATTTTTTTTTTTTTTTTAGAATATCATTTATTTAAACTGTATGAACTACATCTGAAATTTTATTGATTGTTGTTAAAATGCAATGCATAATTTTTTTAACATGCATTACAATAGAGCATTCATCAAAATAAAGAATATATATCTTAGAATATCATTCAAGTTATGTAAACTTTATGAACTAAATTGGAAATACTACTGATTCCTATAAAATATTGCGATTAATACATTTTCAAAGATGAATTATTGTAGAACAATAGATCAATGAAAAATAATATTTTGTCCCGGATATTATTTAAGTTACTTAATTAGTTAATATTCTTTTCTAAAATACTTATTCGATTGGAAATATAATTTTCCTTCTGTTTATTTATTTATTTGTTTTGGATTCACAATTAATTGTCATGAAGTGCAATATTTAAATGCATAACAAATAAATTGAAGATCAATAAAACAAGAAATTTAAGAATCAGTAAGCACGCCATTGAGAATAAAATTGATAATAATAAAATAAGCTTATTTATTAGATTTTCATTGGACTAATGTGGCACGTTCCAGAAAACAACTTATGCGATTCTTTTGTGATTCCTCGCGAAACATATTAATTTAGGAAATGGATTTACGAGACAAGAATGTTCTCACGATCTTTAATTTGACAGATAATGCCTATTACAAAATAAATATAATCCCTGCAATCCCATTGATCTTTAAGGATAGAAAAGGATCTGCTGTAAGATTTCAATGGAAACAAAAACTGCTATGAAGAATTATTTGTTACAAATGAACAATTTCCTAAGTAATTTGCAGTATTATTATAACATGATTAATATATCTTTTTTTAGATCATATGTGTTGTAATTTAAAGTAATGTGTCCTGGGGTAATAGCAGCAGGATGGTTAGTAATTCCGAGTGCTAATTACGTGTAATTATAAAGAAATTTGGGAAATAGCACTTATGGGACAATTTAAATGTCAATAGGCAATTTACATGTCATCATTTCCTCGTATTTTATAGTTTTGTTTGCATGGTGTAATTACTTACACAGATGATTAATAATGTCAAATAGCATTGGTCAAGAAATTACGTCATTAGTATTCCATTTAAATATATATATATATATCATCTGTTTATGTAAAATATTATGTTCAGAATGTTATTTTAATTATTTAAACTGTATGAACTACTTTTTAAATACTATTGTTTCCTAATAAAATGTAGCGATCAGTACGTTTTTCAAGATGAATTATAGTACATTCATGAAAATAAGGAATATTTTGATCAGAATATCATTTCAATTATTTAAATTGTTTGAACTAATTCTGAAATTTTATTGATTGCTATTAAATTACAGCGCCTAATACTTCTTTCAAGATGAACTACTACAGAGCATTCATAAAAAAAAAGAATATATATTCTTAGAATATCATCCAAGTTATATAAACTGTGTGAACGAAACTTGAAATACTATTTTTTCCTATAAATATTGCGATTAGTACATTTTCAAAGATGAATTATTGTAAAACATCAATGAAAAAGAATATTTTGTTTCGGATATTAAAAAGTTACTCAATTACTTAATATTCTTTTGTAAAATGCTTATTCGATTGGAAATATAATTTTCCTTGTCTTTATTTATTTATTTGTTTTGGATTCACAAGTAATTGTTATGAAGTGTAATATTCAAATATATAACAAATAAATTAAATATTAATAAAGTAAGAAATTTCACAATCAGTGAGCACACCGATTAAAAATAAAATTCATAATAATAAGCTTATTTATTAGATTTTCATTGGACTAAAGTGACACGTCCCAGAAAACAACTTATGTGATTCTTCTGTGATTCTTCGCAAAGCATATTAATTTAGGAAATGGATTTACGTGACAAGAATTTTCTCACGATCTTTAATTTGACAGATAATGCCTATTACAAAATAAATATAATCCCTGCATTCTCCTTGATCGTCAAGGATAGAAAAGGATCTGCTCTAAGATTTCAATGGGAACAAAAAATAACATGAAGATTTATTTGTTACAGATATACAGTCCACTCTCGTTAATTCGAAATCGGATAATTCGAATCTTCGCTTAATTCGAACTAAACATGAAGTCCCGAAATTTTCAATGGCAGAATAACGTTAAAAACTTTCACTAATTCGAACTCATTTTCTCTTGACTTCGTTTAATTCGAACTAACGAGAATTCCGATTTTTCATTTTTCTTTTCTTTCTACGGATTTCGAATAATTTGAATAACTTTCTTTCTTTGATTTTTGTGAAAATTGTTCCGAACATATAGTCCAATGCATTTGATATCCATTTTCTTAGTGCCCCATCTGTCCGTCAATGACACCTCAAATTTTTCTTCCATTGTGCTTGTTTCTAATCATTTAATGAGTTTATGTATTTATACATTCTAATTTATTATTAAGTCATATTCTATTGATAACAGACGAAATATATTTAAAAAACACTATAACATTAATTTCTTTGTAATAGTACCATATTAAGCATGTTTTTATTTCATATTTTCCATAATTCGAACATCAACATTTCTTTTGGTCCCAATGAGTTCGAATTAACGAGAGTCGACTGTAATTTACTATAAGCAATTAGCAGGATTATTTTAACACTAGCAGGCTATGCCCGCTTCGCTAGTCCATATTTCCAACGAACCTTGAATCAAAGAAAATGGTGATTTAAAAATTATATTTTAAAGCAGTATAGACCACTCTGGAACGTTCTTCCGTATTGCTGAAAATCATGCCAACGCCATTGCAATATTGTACTATTGTATGTCTTGGCGAAAATTTGGGCAATTAAGCACCATCTCTTTTATTTTATCATTTATAGTAGAGTTTCGTATGAACATGAGACCGTTATGACAACAGGAATCAAAATGTTCTCGAGTCATGACACTATTACATTAGAGGGCATTGCAATGATTAGTGAGATTGATTATCAAACTCTATTAACTGTCGGATTGTACATTATCATTTCTTAGTTCTTAAAATCCCGATATCTGAACTTGCACTATGTGTAGTTCTGGTAGCCTACATGCAATGTCATTTCATGTTACATTTTTTAATAAACGTTCTCTTCTAGCAGGTCTACTGTAGTTTCCTATCTACCTTAATCTGTTCCAGCACTTTGAATGGACAGTGCTTTTGAGGCCTATAGCTACTACGGCTGTCGCCTCGATTGATCCAGAATACACAGAAACAAATACAGAACGCTTTATTATTACAGAAAATCCATTACATACATTTATTACACATCAAAGGGACAACACAGACACCCATGCCGCTAGCTGAACTCGAACCGGGAACCAGCGGTGTGGGAGCAGCTGTCGCTACCAACCAAGCCACTGGGTCGGCCAGTTCCAGCAAGAATACATAGAGTTTTTGTTTGTTTGTATTTATGACGGCCATTTATCTACACGTGGGATATAGGCCCTAAGGAAAGAGTGCCCTCAGTGGGGGTGGCAGACGAAGAAGGGTGTTTCACTTATATATTTATTAGAACAATGAAGCATAAAAAGTGTGTTTTAAAGCTGTATTATTTGAATAACATTAAAATTACATCAGTTTCACTGCCTCTTCCTTTTATAAAATAGTTGCTAACATGTAGCCGTTAAATCAGAATAATCTTGATGACTAAATTTTGTAGAAAAATAAGTCTTTAGTTTGCATCTAATAAAATCCTTTCTACCTTCTGTAATCGATTCCATTATGAATTTTAGTGTCAAACATTAGAAGTGCTAGAAACGATATTGTTACAAATGTACCAGACTTATTTCATGTTTGTCCTCAAATAAATGTGAAATTTACGATAATCCATTATTGGCATTTAATCTTATAGCTTGACGATAGTTTTTTATTCGACGGGGTAATGAAGTAGTGTCTAATAGTTTAATATTTGACAAAGCTCTGTTGATAGGGCTTATCGTTAATTAAAACTGCTACTTAATTATGAAAAACAAAATTTTCAGCTGTCGAGATTTCATGTATATTTTTTTCTTAACCAGTTTTAAAGTATATTTATTTTCCTTACAATTTTTTTTTTAAATTGTAATGAATGATAAATTAATTGCAAATATTTTTTCATTATAATAATTTTTCCGACACATTGAAAATATTGCTTTTTTGGTGATAGTGAAATAACTGCAGATAAAAAAGATATAATAGTAAGACTAAAACACAGATTTAACAACTGCTTGGCGTATGACTTGACGGGGGCCCGATAAGTACTCTAATTCTAACAGATAGACTGTAAACAAATAATGGGTACTACTTGATTATTCCGTCGATCAATTTCGCCAAATTATACAAATGGACATAATTTTTATTTTAAATAACCAAAGAATCAATAAATTACTAAAATGTTAATAGAAATACAAATAAACATCGAATTAAAATTGGTTGATGAAGTAACAATTACGTATAACAAATTTAATGTCAAATGAATGTGACATTTACGATCATCCATTGACATTTAATCTTATACTTTGGCGATAGTTTTTTTGGTCAATGAGATTATCAAGTATTACCAAATTATATAAAGAAATTATATAAACAATAACATTGCCAATAATATTTAGGTGCAGGTGTCACATCTACGGATCCCGTTGGCGCGATTGCAGCAAATTGCGATTTTATGCCTCACGTGGTAATCCGGTAATAGTTGATTATTTTTGAGTAAACTATTTCATTATTTTTCTTTTCTCTTTTAAAATTATATAAATTGGTTTGTTCCATAATTATTTATTGACTTAGTTTATTATTATTATTATTTCCTTTTTAAAATAATAGAAAATAAATAAAAGTAACATAAATGTAATTGGTATTTGAAAACGCAGTGTTCTCCAAATTGGCATCATAAAAAAAATCACGCCAAGGTGATGCGTGTATAAAAGTGGAAAAATGTTTGCAATAATATAAACAAAAAAACGTAAACAAATAATTTAAAATTCGCCATTTCGATAGTTTTTTAAAATAACATCAAACATAAAATCAAATAACATCAAGGTTAATTCTCCAGTCGGGCGGAAATAGTAAATTTTCTTTTCTTCGTCTGTTTCATAATAAAAAAGATAAATTTAATAACTTCTAATTAAATAATCTGACTAATTTGCTGTAATCGGATTTATGATCTAAAAGTATCCTTAATACATAAATAAAACAGCGCAGTTGTCATGTACGCGCTGAGGTCGGCGCGATAATTTTTTACACTAATTTGGCGGAAACATCATTTTCGAATGCCAGTTTTATATATATATTTAAAATATTTTCTATTATTTAAAAAATAATAACAATTAGTATTTAAACAATCAGTATAGAACAAAACAGTTTACATAATTTTAAAAAAGAGAAAGGAAATAAAAAAACATTTTATTAATAATTAAATAAAAATAGTCGGGTTGCCATGCCAGGCAAAATAACATCAATTTAGTGTCCATTAGTTACCTCGGTGTGTATATGATATCTGCGCAAACAAAACTTCCGATAATATAATAAATGACGTGATATTTATTTTCCTTTGAATTTTTTTATTTTAATTTTTCACGTGGATACTGTTCAACTAAAAATTAATTGCCGAGGATAATATATTGTTCCATATTTTGATTTTTTGGCAACGGGAAAGAAAATGGTTATTTTTTATCGGAAAAATTTTAATTGATTCTGTATGAAAAATAATGAAATTTTGAATTATTAAGGAAAATATTTAAATCAATCAATTAAAAATTAGCCTATGTTCACCGGAAATAGTGTAGCTTTCCAAAGGTGAAAGAATTTTTCAAAACCGTCAAGTAGTTTTGGAGCCTACTCAATTCAAACAAACAAACAAGCAAACAATCAAATCTTTCCTCTTTATAATATTCGTATAGATGATTAATACGTCATTTTTTAAAGATTATATGTGATGTAATTTAAAGTAAGGTGTATTGGGATTATAAAAAAAGGTTGGTTAATAATGCCAGATGCTTAATATTATGTGAATAATATTACGTGTAATTATAAAGAAATATGTAAGATGGCAGCTGTGGGACAGTTTACATGCCATTAGACAATTTACATGCCAATATTTCATCTTATTTTATTGTTTTGTTTGCATGATGCTGTTACCCACATTGATAACTAATAACGCCAAATGGCAATGGTCAGGATATCACACCATTAAATTATCATTTAAATATCTATATCTGTCTGTATATATATAACCTTTGTGTACTGTCTGTGAGATTTCTACTATGTAGTTTTCCTATACCACTTAATAGGATTTTCCATTAAGAGTTTCAATATCGTTCCATCATCCATATAATTTGCGATTTATTAATAAATTCAACGGGTTAATATTGTTTACTATCAATGGTTATATATATATATATAACAAAAGTTTCCGGCCAGTTAGTTTCTTCGATTTATTTACCAAAAGGTTTCAGCAAAGAAGAAGCACAATTGCTTCAAAAATTAGGAATATGTGAATGACCTCTGTCCACGCAATCATTTTGATTGGATACTGAAGATGCTTCACGCAAAGGGATAAAATTCGAAGTTCCCGTGTGCAAAAGTTTCCGGCCACTTATCATTCTTTAGTTTTTTTCTATCAGTAAACTGTTTTTTTGGTTGTGTTTATGAATGAATCAACGTGAATGAATCATAGTCAGAATTCAAAATTGAAAAGTTCAATAATTATTGTTTATAAATGAGTGATTAGTTAGTCGCTAAAAGGCCAATCTTCTCGAGATATTGCGACAAAGTTATCGATCGATAAAATCGACCGTAAACGAGATTTAAAAATTATATAAAGATGGCCGTGGCCTTCAGGACTTTCAGAGGTCCGGGAGATCCCGGAAAATTACTATTCCTGTGGACAAAATTATCAGGATAAAAACAATTGATAAACCGCATAAAAATTCCGCTGCAATATACTGCGATTTGCGGAATGAAAATATTGCTGAAATAAGTCCATATACTGTATCAACATGCTGACGTGATGCATAACTATATGGAAGAGTCGGTGTTAAAAAATTTTCAGAGTTAAAAAAAAAATACAAACGTACCTGACTGGCGTTATCCAAAAAAACCCGAAGTCTGGTCAAGTGAATACTGGAAAAAAGTTCTATTTTTCCATCACTCGAATTCGAAACCGTTTTGGAAGTGATGGCAGACACAACGTCTGATGACCTAACAACAAAAGATAAGATTCGACCAATGTTATTCCTAAAATGTAGCATGGCGGTGGACATGTTATGCCGTGGGGAGTATTTTCTTCAAAAAGTGTGAGTCCGTTATTTAAAACCCACAGCCAGGTGAATGATACAATGTATAAGGATATCTTGCAAGACTATTTTCTGCCTTATTAAAAAAAAATTTGGTCGCAACTATTTTTCTTAACATAATAACGACATAAATAATATATGCAAACCTCGATAAGCAATGGTTTTCGCACAAAAAATTTCGTTTTTGAAATGATCAGGCCAAGCGCCCAACATGAATCCAATAGAACATCTTTGAAAAGAAGTTGACAAAAGTCTGCGCAACTATAAATATCCCAACTCAGCCGAAATTTCGCCAAAATTGCAAGAAATGTTGGAAAAACGTACCAAAGACGATCTTTAACCGTTGATTGTATGAATGTCACGTTGCTGCGCCGCAGTACGTATTACATAAGCTAATAAAATAGTAATACGATAAAATACTATTGTAAATGTTGTTGACCACTGTAATTTTCTATTACAACACCACTTTTTTACAAACTTGTGAAGGTGGCCGGAAACTTTTGAGAATATATGTTTTCCTTTATACTTGTTTTTGTCAGTTAAATTTATTGATATTTACATGTTCTTCTATAAGTAAGTTCCTAACTATTATGTCAATAAAATGTATAAATATCACTTTGAGATTCCTCTTCATATGGGTATATTTACAAATTAACTGAAAAATTTTTGCTGGCCGGAAACTTTTGACCGCCACTGTATACATATATATAAATACCATTAGCTGTAAAACAATACATGAACCATTGAATTTAATACAAAATTATCATACATATATATAACATTTATTCACGTAGAATATCATGTTCAAAATAGCATTTAAATTATTTTAACTGTATGAACTATATTTGAAATACTACTGATTTTTATTAAAATCTAGCGATCAGTACTTTTTCCAAGATGAATCATTATAGAGCATGCATAAAAGTAAGGATTATTTTGTTCAGAATATCATTTTAGTTATGTAAACTATGTGAACTAAATCTGAAATTTTATTGATTGTTATTAAAATGTATCGCCTAATACTTTTTTTAAGTTGATTTACTATACAAAATTCATCAGAATATACAATAATTTGTACAGAATATCATTTAGATTATTTAAACTGCATGAACTACAACTGAAATGATATTGATTTTTATTAAAATGAAGCGATTAGTACTTTTTAAAAGATGAATTATTGTAGAGCGATAAAGAATATTTTGTTTAGGATATTAGTTATAATTATTTAATTAGATAATATTCTCCTCTAAATACATATTTATTTGAAAATATAATATACCTTATGTTTATTTATTTATTTATTTGTTATGTTTTCGATTCACAACTAAATGCTATAAAATAGTAATATTTAAATATATAACAAATAAATCGAATATCCATAAAGTAAGAAATTTAACAATCAGTGAAGTGACATCATTTGGAAAGAATATTTTGTTAAACATATTATTTACTTTACTTAATTAGTTAATATTCTCTTCCAGAATACTTATTCGATTGGAAATATAATTTTCCTTGTGTTTATTTAATTATTTATTTTTGATTCACAATTAATTGTTGTGAAGTGTAATTTTTAAATGTATAACAAATAAATTGAACATCCATAAAGTAAGAAATTTAACAATCAGTGAGGGAAGCATTGAGAATAAAATTGATAATAATAAAATAAGCTTATTTATTCGATTTTCATTGAACTAATGTGACACGTCCAAGAAAACAACTTATACGATTCTTCTGTGATTCCTCGCGAAGCATATTAATTTAGGAAATGGATTTACGTGACAAGAATGTTCTCGCGATCTTTAATTTGACAGATAATGCCTATTACAAAATAAATATAATCCCTGCAATCTCCTTGATCTTCAAGGATACAAAAGAATCTGCTGTAACATTTCAATGGAAAAAAAAAAATAATATGAAGAATTATTTGCTACAAATGAATAATTTATTGTGAGCAATTAGCAGTATTATTATAACATGATCAATATATCTTTTTTTAAATCATATGTGTTGTAATTTAGTAAAGTATCCTGGGGTAAAAACACCAGAGTGGGTAATAATGCTAGGTGCTAATATTGCGTGTAATTAGAAAGAAATTTGGAAAATGGCACCGATGGGACAATTTACGTGGCATTATTTCATCTTATTTTATAGTTTTGTTTGCATGATGATATTACCCAGATAGATGAGTAATAAGTCCAAATAGAATTGGTCAAAATATCACGCCATTAGAATATCCTTTAATTATTATTTATTTATGCAAAATATGATGTTCAGAAAATCCTTTAAATTATTTAAACTGCATGAAATCCATTTAAAACACTATTGATACCTATTAAAATGTTGCGATCAGTACGTTTTCAAGATGAATTATAGTACAATCATGTAAATGAGGTATATTTTGTTCAGAATATCATTTCAGTTATTTAAACAGTTTGAACTAATTCAGAAATTTTATTGATTGATATTAAAATGCAGTGCCTAATACTTTTTTCAAGATTAATTACTAATAAGCATACATCAAAATAAAGAATATATATGCTTAGAATAGCATTCAAATTACGTAAACTGTGTGAACGAAATTTGAAATACTATTTATTCCTATAAAAATATTGCGATTAGCACACTTTCAAAGATGAAATATTGTAGAGCATCAATTGAAAAGAATATTTTGTTAAAGATATTATTTACGTTACTTAATTAGTTAATATTCTCTGACAGAATACTTATTCGATTGGAAATATAATTTTCCTTATGTTTATTTAATTATTTATTTTTGATTCACAATTAATTGTTATGAAGTGTAATTTTTAAATGCATAACAAATAAATTGAAGATCAATAAAATAAGAAATTTTAGAATCAGTGTGCACACCATTGAGAATAAAATTGATATTAATAAAATGAGCTTATTTATTAGATTTTCATTGGACTAATGTGACACGTTCCAGAAAACAACTTATACGATTCTTCTGTGATTCTTCGCAAAGCATATTAATTTGGGAAATGGATTTACGTGACAAGAATGCTCTCACGATCTTTAATTTGACAGATAATGCCTAATACAAAATAAGTATAATCCTTGCAGTCTCCCTGATCTTCAAGTATAGAAAAGGTTCTGCTGTAAGATTTCAATGGAAACAAAAAATAACATGAAAATTATTTGTTACAAATGAATAATTTGCTAAGTAATTAGCAGTATTATTATAACATGATAAATATATCATTTTTTAGATTACATGTGTTGTAATTTAAAGTAAGATGTCTTGGGATAATAACAGCAGTGTGGGTAATAACGGCGAATGCTAATATTACATGTAATTAAAAAGGAATTTGGAAGAGAGCACCTACACTGTAAAAAAATCTATAAAGTTACTAACTTTTTCTAGGAAACTGCGATTCCTGCAACTTTCCATGTAACAGTAACAGCAAAAATTCATGTAACTGTTTCTGTTATATAAATTTTTGCTGTTAGCATTACATAAAATGTTCAAGGAATCCCGACTTTCTTATAAAAAGTCAAGTAACTTAACGGATTTTTTTACAGTTTATACGGGACAATTTACATGCCGTTATTTCATTTTATTTTATAGTTTTGTTTGCATGGTGCTATTGCCCAAATAGAGGGTAATAATTTCAAATAATCATTTGTCAGGAAATCCCGCCATTGCGTTTTAAAATAGATATCTGTTAAAATGTTTACTTTTGTATACTTATTTACCTACAATAATTAGCATTATTGACTTAGGATAACTTATAATTAGAACATGCTTTACAATGCATATGAATTCTAGAACGATATCTACTGAATTATTGGGTAATACATAAAATTCCTAGAATCTTCTACCTGTGAAGTATTGGATTCTGCGGATACATGATATAGAACTAAAAATAAAAATACCTTTACTAGAAAGGGTCATAAAAAATATTAAATATACCGTTACAAATGAACTTGTCTTTAAAACGTGAAAACCATTGATATTATAATTCATATGTAAAGAAACAAAAAAGATGTTACATGAATCCTGAGATCTTTCAATCACAAACGCGATCACCTTTAAGGAATAGTTTCAAGACTACACTGTAAATGAATGATGAATGTTTCGCTCACAATATTCAACACAAAGCATGTTTTAATGCGATTAATAAATGTGCACATATTTCATTATGTTTGGAATAGCGTAACAACACTAAATTAGATCGCAGATAATTTTCTCCCATAGACCAACTTTTCTGTCTCCCTGCAAAAATAAACTATAAACGCTACACATTCTATGTTAAATAGCGAACATGGCATAGTATACTCCCGTATATATCTTGCCGTACATATCAATTATACGGCAATAAGAGTGAATTTATGAAAATTAGAGCTCTGAAACGGATATAAACAAATCGAAATCATAGACACTTTCACACACTTTTGTTAGAATGTATTAATAAGCCGAGGTCAAAAAGACTTTTAAATTACGTTGGAAAATTTTAACAATCCGTAGTCACAGACACTTTTCAACTATGTTGGAAAGTTTGATTAAACCGCGGGACTACGCATTTTCAATTATGTTGCGAAAAGTAAAACTAAAAAAATAAATAAATAAATAAATACATAAACCAAAAAACCCATTTGTTTATATTTCGTGAAGTCTCATTTACTTTGTAACTTAAAATTCTTTCAAATCTAGCAATATAACAACAGCATTACAAATTAGTAAACAGAATTCGGTTTAAAAATTGATAATAAAATCAGCGCATTTATAGATCTTTATTTGCTCTAATGTGACACGTCCCAGCTAACAACTTACACGATTTTTGTGTGATTCCCAAAGAAACATATTAATCTAGAAAATGGATTTACGTGACAAGAATGTTCACATATTCTTTAGTTTGGCGGATAATACCTATTACAAATACAATATAATCCCAAAAAAACACTTTTATCTGTTTCTTTTTCTTTTACAAAACTATTTCTATGAATACGTCATACAAAATAATGTAAATTGTTTGTAAAATTAAAAGTAAACTTTTTAGTGTAATCAATTTCCCATTATTATTATTTATTTATATTATAAATGCATTACGAATATGTTTTTCTTTGTTACATATGTTATACATTCTGAAATTTTTATTGAAAGAATTTATGATACAATGTATGACCTGTACATGATTTCGCAATGTTAGTTAATTGCTGAATGCCAACTAGGGAAATTGAATAAGGTAAATGGAAAATTCTGGAATTTTATGATAAAGCAATTATCTTTTGTAACGTTACATCTATGTTGAAAAATGTTAACGATACGAATTTCTAGACACATTTTAACTATATTAGAATGCATTAACAAACCACAGTCATAAACACTTTTAACTCTATTGGAAAATGTCAAAAATATAGTAACTTAAACCAAAAAATCTATTTGTTTACAATTCAGGAAGCCTTACTTACTTTGTAATTTCAAGTTCTTTCAATTCTAGCACTATTGTAAAAACATTGCGAATTAGTGAATATAATCTGGTTTAAAAATTGATAATAAAATCAAATTATTTATAGGTTATATGTATATTTGCACTAATGAGGTACGTCCCAACAAATAATTTGCATGATTCTTGTATGATTCCTGAAGAAAGGTATTAATCTAGAAAATGGATTTCGTGACATAAATGCTTTCATTTTCTTTAGTTTGACTGATAATGAGCATTACAATATATATATAATCGTCACAATGTCCTTTTTTCTTTGATTTTAGAAAACAATCTCTATGAGTATTTCAAAGAAAATGAAGCAAATTCGTTGTAGAATTATTTCCCGCAAGTAAATTTTTCAATGTAATCAATTAGCCTGATCATTTCTCATAAAAGCATCTCTATATAATAAAACACAATGTAATGCATAGCGTGCCAAACCGGTTGTACCCCCCCCCCCCAAAAAAAAAAAAAACATTGGAATTGACGCCCCATCTAAGCTGATATGTCGTATGCCGTCTGTATTTATCCGAAGCATGACAAGAGAAACAAAAATTTGCGAACAAAACGAAAAAATGACTATCCTTCTTTTTTTCATGGAGGGTTAGGAGGCGAGTAAACGAAAAAAAAATTACAATTTCAAAGTGCTATAAACAAATAAAATTATTAATTATTATTATTTTTAAATAGTTGCAACTTTTTAAATTACGCAGTTTTATTGCATATTTGATAAAATTTATTAAGAAATCTTAATTTTGTTATTGTATATTAGCCGCAAAGCCTGGTTTATCGAGAAGCATTATAAATACTAATAGTCTGTTTATTAGAACATAAATACCTCTAAACTTTACAGATCTAAACTCTTCCATGTTGGCAATTATTTTTATCAGTTTTTTTTAAATTTATGTGAAAAATATAACTTTACATACCTTCCTAGGACGGACTGTACACTAGTTACGAATGTATTTTTTTGTGGCAAATTATTAAATAAATTTATTAACAGAATTTATGATACAATGCATGATTTGTATAATCGGCCATTTTCAACATACACTGATAAAAATTTGCTGCATTTTGCTGCAACACACTCCACCGCTTATATATAATATCTCTATTCTAACCAATGAGAAAGCTCCATTTCACGGCCAAGTAACCGTTTTCCATACAAGCAGGGGAGTGCGTTGCAGCCAAATGAGCAAATTTTTATCAGTGTAGTGCCAGGTCCGTTACCAAATGTCAAGTCTGTTACCGCACGTTTTTTTTTTATGATTATAATTGTTTCACCATTCTACTTTTATTTCTTATTCAACTAAGAAACAAATATGCAATTTTCTTAAAAATTACTAATTTACATGAATGTATACTGTAATTATTAGAAAAAGTTCTCGTACAATTTCTGTGTGATCAAAATCTTGTGGTTAAATCTGTCTCTCATTTCAATTTAATTTAAGTATTATTTATAAATATCATGCTTTGAAATTTAGGAACATAAGTCACTTCAAAGTAAGTTGATTTTAGGAAATTTAATAAAATTAAAGCTAAGTATTTTCAGTAATTTTGTATGGTAACGGACTTGACAATTTGCTTTACAAGCCAACTTTAAATAGCATTTACATGTTATATTATAGGGCAAAGTGCACATTTTTTTCATGTACTTTAAACATTTACTTTAACATCTGTCTCCATTTTTAAAAGAAATAATTAGGTTTTAAAAATAAAAATAAAATTCTGAAATGCAAGCGAATGGAGAAAATGGCCCATATAATTTCAAACCGTCGCGTCGGCTGTTTTTTTTTTTTATTATTATTGTTAACTACGGAAATTATATTAGGTAAATCAAAATTTCTGGAATGTTATGATTAAAAAATGATCTTCTCTAGCATTTCAATGAAAAGGAGGAAATTGTAAGAAGAATTCTTTGTCGCAACTAAATATTTGACTGTAATAAATATGAATGGAATCTTCATCTAACTATCATTATTTAAATACTTTTTCCGCAATTTATGTTGCCCATTATGAAATGATTTAACGGAAAGAATTTGTATGTCCGTATATAGATCTTAACCTCAATGTGATTTCATAATGCTGAGTCAATTTTCGAAAGCTTTGAACTTCGAAATAAAGTTATGCAATTATAAAATTCCTAGAAGTTTCTAGCTAATAAATATATTTTGTAACATTTTAATAAAAAATAAAGCAATAAATAAATGGATTTGAACAAATATTTTATTTTATCAATTACTATGATCGTTTTATATAAAGGCCATTGTTTAAATATTTTTCCTTGTATGTCATCTAAAGGGAAATGTAAAGTTTAGAAAGAAAGTTGTGCAATCTGTAGTGTCACCTAAATGTGATTTTATAGGGCTGTTTAAATTTATAAAGCTAAATGTAAAAATTTATTTATGTCATTTAAACATTTCGTTAAAAAAGAAAGAAAATCATATGGTTATTTATAATTTAAATAAATATTTTATCAAACGAATCAGTATGATTGTTTCTATAAACAAGAAAAAGAAAAAATATTTTTTGTAATACATGCTTACTCCAGATTTTAATATCAATTTAATGAAATAATTTTTATTAGGCAATCTAGAATATAAGTAGCATGTGACTTAATGCTGATAATTTCTTAATGTGACATAATGTTGATAATTTCTACAATGTGGCCGCGTGACATCAAATGATTATTTCAATAAAACTTTGATCGAATTATTTCCATTGGCACAATAACAATGACGCACTGACAAGTCTTACAAATTACTCTTCAATACCCTCAGATTTTTTTTTTTTTTTCAATTTTCAAAATGTTAACGTGTTGTATACATGACACTGCTTATATATACTTATATAGTGAGAGTATCCTTGAACCAAACAGCCGAAATCTAAGGAGACATAAAGTATACATAAAGGAAAAATTTAGATACAGCAATATAAAATGGGAAATGCAAAGCCTTGGCAAAACCCAAGAAACTCGTCGGAAATTAAAACAAACTTTGTATTAATGTAACAATTACAGTAAGTGCTTAAATGCGTCAACATCGACATCGATTGTGGCCTTTCAAAATCAAACAAGTGACTGGTATATTTTCAATGATTTCAGGTTTTGAGAACAGTTGTGCAAGTGACTGAAAATCTCGCATTGAGATTCTCATCAGAGTCAGTTGATGATTCGTAAATTGGACTTACTTGAAATTTTCAAAAGAGTACGCCAATCCTTTGTTAGACGCTGCTAGATCTATACTGTTGTTGATAATTGTATACATGGTCACTTACTTAATTGTTATGTTGATAAAAGAATTGTTTTCCTTTCCTCTACATTTCTTGTTTTTAGCCAACATTTTTCTTTCTGACACCACATTGAAATAATTTCCTGTTTATATGCATTTTATATGTCTTTACAGATTGGCCATGAGTTCATGGACACTCTACATAGCGACTGTATGCATAAAAACTATAAAAATGGCCAGTATATTCTTAAATTGACATGACTTTAAAAACTATGTACTACCAAAAAAAAAAAAAAAAAAAAAAAAAATTACTGTAATATTTTGGCGTCTGGGTTACCGTTTTATTATCATTAAAAAGCAGTGACATACCCTCGTGTAAAAGAATTAAACAGTCTATAACTGCTTACGTGAACTCGATATCCTTCATTCGGTGAAAACTGACGAAAATTTCTAATTTTTTGCTTATACTTTATTATCCCAAGTACATTCTGATGAAGTTTCGTAAAAAAACCCGACTGTTATAAATACAATTTAAATCGATTTTATTATATCGCTGTTCCTTTAAAGTCTATAATCCACTTCACTTAAAACGGATTTCCTTCGATTTGAGTTTTTTCAACGAATAGGCATGTTCATAGTAATAAAATTTTATGTATCTTTCTCAATTCACTTTTTTTATTTATTGCTCCTTACGGTTTATTTGATAAAACTAAATATATGATTTACAATAAACTAGAAGTTTTTTATACATAAAAATGTAAAAAAGAATCAGTTTTGTACACTGTAAAAAATTATGGAGCATAATTTTGCATCGACCGTTTTCATAAAGTGCAGTTATAAAGTTATAATTTAATTGTATTTTGACTATAATACGGGCCGTAATATGGACAGAATACAGTTAATTGCGTTTGTATTACCGTTTTCTATAAAAACGATCGATAGACTGGTTAATTTGCTGCAAAATATTTTACAATGCACCTTCACACGTGTTTGCACATTTTATTTTCTTCTCCCAAATTAATTATAATAAATCCGATATTTAAAATTACACAGGACATTTCTGCGAATAAAAAAAGATAGTTCAAAATATTCAAAATTATTCGAGAAGATTAAAATGTACTTAAATTTTTTAAAAACATCTAAATTTTTCGAATTTTGCCAGGGAAATAGAACGATTTCTTGATAGAATTTTTAATAAATTTGAATAAATTTCCTTAATTTTTTCCATCATTGAGGCTTTTATTAATATGCCCAAAATGTATCTTGAAATAGTTTTTGAAAAACGTTCAAAGTGTACAGAGTTCTTTAATGGTATATTACTTCATGGTATAGTATTACATGCTAATTTTACGGCTTATTACCGTTAATTTTACGGTTTTAAACAGGCACCTCAGCTGCTTGTATTATAGTTTAGTATCAACAATTTATTTTGTATCACTTACTTCTTATGATTTAGGAACATATCTCTGTTACTATAACTTTTCTATAATTATTAAAAAAGAAAAAAAAGAAACATAAAGAAAGAGGTTAAAAAAAAAATCTGCCGCAAAAAAGATTACACATTAAACCAAAACTCTCATGTCTATACATACACAATCATTTATTTCAAAAAATATGTGCTTCAAATACCTTCGTGAACAGTACGAAATCGGAATAAAAGTATTTCCGGAAGCATATATTTCAAGCATATATTTTTCGTCGATACCAAAGGAAAAATAACGATTCTGAAATGTTAAACAATATAAATTCGCAAGCATTTCTAACGGATTAAATGATTTCAGAATGGCGTTTAAAGATTTTTCATGGCAAAAAAAAAGAATTGAAAATTGTTCTTTTTCCAATCGACTTTTCTTAAGGAATGCATTTCGTGTTTTGAATATTTAACAGTTTCTGATGTTCTAAATCGTGTTCTAGGAACGGATACAAAAGAAATTTTCCCAGGAAGTTGAATAATTAAGCTATAGCTGCTATTTTTTTTTTTTTTTTTTTTTTTTTTAAGTTAGATGGACATATTGCAATAAAAAATTCTATTATTCATATTTATTTTTATTGCATATTTATTTTTGATATATTTACTTTTTATTATAGATAATGATAAATTATTCATAAGTTCACACACACACACATATGTATATACATATATATATATATATATATATGTGCGCGTGTGTGTGTGTATATATATATATATAAATAATTTAACACATTTGACGTTGTTCGGGATTCGGGTTAATATTAAATGCTCCCATATAAGTGGTGAATTATTTTTTATCTGGGAGGTATTTCTACTGTACAGGATAAAATGCACTTTTATGACATTTATAAGCATAAAAGTTAAAACGTTCCACTGGGCTCATCTCGATGCTTTGTGGAAGGTTGTCCCCCTGGGCCACACCCTGAAGTAATGTAAAAAATAACTTTACCATTGTGAAGGTTACTTCAAATATATCTAGATTTCATTATGTCATTTAGTTTATCCTAACAAATTCTGCTTATCGAACAATAATAAAAAAAGCTTCTGACTGCAAATACACCTGCATCGTCATAGAAGCTGATTTATTCAGTAAAGAAAATTACTTAGCAAACATACACTTTTTTTTTTTTTTTTTTTGGATTCCTAAAAACTTTCTCCACACTGGGCATAAAGTTAAGATTAAATGGATAAGGCTAGGAGATCCTAATGGATAGAGATTGTTGGGAAAAGACAAACTTCTCATTTTCAGCAGAATGGAGACAAATAACAATCGTGAAAATTAATTGTTTGAAATTGATTTGATTGAAAATTTTGAGTGTAAAAAAAAAACTATCAAATAATCCTTTTTTTACGAAAAAGTTTTTTAGATGCCATTCTTAACAAACAGAAGAATCCTTTAAGCAACTACCTTAGAGTAGAACTAGTTTAAAAAAGAAAAAAAAAAAAAAAAAGGAAAATTATCGTTGATTGTATGTGCGAAAGCAAGTGAATTGGAGAATTCGAAAGATCCATTGATGACAAGTGAAATGACTGGTACACAATTTGATCATGTTGTTATTTTTTTACATTAATAGGATATTTTTAGGCCAGGTGAAAAATATTAAATAAATATATTTAAAGAAAGATTTGCAAATGATAATATTAGGTATTTAAACACTTAACGAAAACAACGGGTTTAACTAAGAACCAAAAAGAAAAATATTCGAAAACGTCGTAAATCCTGCTTTTTTTTCTTTTTTTTTTCTTTTCGTTCTCTGGAAAAAATTTCTTTTTTGGTCTTTCAGGGTTTCCATTCTTAGTCTTTAGTTACACAATCTCTGTACGAATTGTAAATAAACTTTGTTGAAAGCGAGGAAAAGAATTACCATTTCAAGAAAAAAAAATATATATTTAGATTTGCCGAAAATTGACGGAAATAACGCGATTTTTCAGTTTAATAAAGAAAGAAAGTGCGAATAATATCCCTTTGCCTGCACCAACAAAAATATTGACAGGCGGCCACATAGAAAAAACTTTCTTTAATTAACCCTAGTTGGTCCCATTTTTTTCCAATTTTGAGAACAAAATTAATTTTACTGTAATAACGTTAATTGTAGCTATCCAAATAAACTTATTGAAGTTTAGTGATTATCTCATTGTCTGAAATTTAACGAATATACATAATTATATTAGTTAATTTATAAGGTATGTATAAAAAAAATCTTTAATCCTACAAATGTAAAGTTGCTGACACATGAATATTTACGGGCATTTTATTAGTAAACTGTACAATAAAAGATGTAAATCTATAAAACTAATTTTTGTAAAGCAACAGAAATCTGTAACTTTACAAACGAATCTACTAAAATTATAATTATCTTACTAAAGTTTTAAGTGTAACCTGGATAGCAATTATATAATATATTCTAGGCATCCCAAGCTTCCTAAAACATTCTTAGTAACGTTACAAATTTTTGAATTTTCCCTGCAAATCTATATCTGTTATATTAGTTTTTGATTTTGCAATTACATAAAAAATTCTACGAATCGCAGTTTCCTAAAAAACTGTTACTAACTTTACCGTTCATTATTTTTATAGTGTACGTATTTTTTGTACTATTCGGTTCATATTTATATGATAATAGGCTAAGGAAGAGTTTTTGAAGACATTTGGAAAAGGAAGTATTACAACAGGATTTGAGAAGGTACTATAACTTTCTAATACCTTTTGCGTTTTATCACACATGATTGGTTAAAAAAAATCATATTTTAAATTTAAAAAGAGAAATAGATGTATAAAATAAAGGATTTGACAAACATGCAAAGAGAATTAAGTAAACATTTATTATTATTATTATTATTACTACTAAATGTCAAAACATAAATGAAGTCATAATAAGAAAGACATAGCGATATACTGTCATTTCTATATAGCAAAAGTAACTGAGGAATTGTTAAGAAAGAATAATACTCGATGAAAAGACGTGTACTATTAATAGTACACCATGCCTGAAAGGGTTAATTAGATGATGGTAAGAAACCTAAAGTATTTTAATGTGCAAAAGGTCATTAATTTTCATTCTTAGGTTTTATCGAAACAGCATTTATTTTTCAGAATAAATAAAATATTTATTTAATGCAAATGTGTAAAGTTTAAATTTTTCAGAATATCAGCAAAATTTAGGAAATAACAAAAATCTCAAACGAGTGGAATTAAAAAAAATAAGACTGGTCAGTATTTTCATGTATAAACAGTAAAATTTTAATGAGACATTTTTTTAACTGCCAAAATTCCTTGCACGAAAAATTAAGAATTATGGTAAACAAAATTATTAAAATAAGTAAACGAAGAAAAAATGTTAGATGATGATAATAAGACCAAAGCATGCTGTTCAATAAAGGTCTATATATTTTTTTTCTGCATAAAACCATTATTGTTGTTCCCATAATAAAGTTCAACATTTTCATAAAGCAAATATAAATTTTTATTCTTTCATTTTTCTATATTAGTAAAGTATAGAAAAAAATCTGACGAGAGGAATGTAAAATAATTTTGTTCGGTATTTTTAAGAGTGCACGTGAAAAGTTTTAATGAGACTTTTTTTTACTATGAAAACTTTTTGTAAAGAAAATTAAGCAATTGTATATATACTAAAATAAAAATAATTCTTGACAAAAAATTATTTATTGGTATAAAAAAAAAAATCTAAACGGTTTAAGGAAATATTATTTATTTTCTTTCTTTAAGCAACATTAGAATTTTGAGTTACAAAAATTAATAGAAGAATATTTAAAGAATTAATTAGTGTATTAAATTATATATCCACATATATATATATATATATATGCATATTTTAAAGAAATAGTAGAAATTAAATTATTTATGTGTAAATGTTTAAGGTTTTTAAAGGTACATTTTCGATTCATTTAAAAAAATAAATAAAATTAGAGCAATACAGAAGTGGCTACAGATATTTTTTCAATCTATTAAACATATATATTACTATGCAGGTAAACTTTTATTTTTTCTATATGTAATGCAAAAACAAAAACGAAAAATCATGCGCACATCGTAAATTATGAAAAGCTTTCCAACACATACCCCAGATTAGCATAACAAAGCTCCACAGTTTACTAATGTTGAACATGATCTCTAATTAAACAATTGGGAGAATGAATAAAGCATTTGAATACCCGATGTGTGCTATTTTCATGTGAGATGTCAGGTAAATTAAAAGAAATAGTGTAAAATAATTCATCTTTACAGATTACAATTTTTATTAAAGCAACTGCTTTCATTAGAACTAAGGTCTCGTGACTAATTTTACCAAATTCATTTTTGAAATTTTATGAAAAATACCTTCAAATTCGAAAAATATATTAGTTTTTATCTAGATAATGTCAGTAAATGTGGGCACAAAACATGTTGACCTTTTTATTAAAAGGTAACTTTAAATGTAGTACTGTTTTCATCTTTATAAAATGTAACTTTAGTTTAATGATAATAAGTAATTTTTCTACAGTTTTTTTTTAAATACTGCTTCAAATCTAAAATAAAAATTAAAAAATATTACAAATTATTCAATACAGTTAGAAATATACATATGTATACTACTCACGTGAAATAAATAAGCAATCTGATCTGTATTCCACTTACCTGTAACAGAAAGAAAATGTGTTAATAAATTTGTCAGAAATTAACAAGTCATTTTACAATGTTATTAATGATTTTGGGAAGCATTTTTAAATATCGTGTTTGCACAAAGTGTTTGAAGAGAATTATATATATATATATATATATATATATATATATATATATATATATATATATATATATATATATATATATATACATACATATATATATATATATATATATACAGTCGGCTCTCGTTAATTCGAACTCGTCGGGACCACAAGAAATGTTCGTATTATACGAAGTTCGAATTATGGAAAATATGAAATGAAAAATGCTTAACTTGGTACTATTACAAAGGAATTAATGTTAAAGTGTTTTTTAAATTTATTTCGTCTGTTATCACTAGAATATAACTTATTTTTAAATTAGAATGAATAAATACATAAACTAATTAAAAGATTAGAAACAAGCACAATGGAAGAAAAATTTAAAGCTTCACTGATGGACAGACGGGACACTAAGAAAGTGGATATCAAATGCATTGGATTCTATGTATACTTGTTCGGAAAAATTCTTACAAAAATCAAAGAAAGAAAGTTATTCGAATGATCTGAAATCTGTGAGAAAGAAGAGAAAAAGGAAAAATCGGAATTCTCGTAAGTTCGAATTAAACGAAGTCAAGAGGAAATGAGTTCGAATTAATGAAAAATTTTAACGTTATTCTGCCATCGAAAATTTCGGGACTTCATATTTAGTTCGATTTAAGCGAAGATTCGAATTATTCGATTTCGAATTAACGAGAGTCGACTGTATATGCATACATATTTCTCAAATATCTTGGAAAATAGCATATTGATAAACAGGGGTACTAATCTCATTTTTTATAAAACTATTTTCGATAATAAAGTCATGTATTTTTCATGTTGTCAGTATCAATTCTTTGTATTCGTTTTTATAGGGGACTATGAAAACAATTAATGCTAAAAGTAATTCACGTTAAGCGTGTTCATGTAAACGAAGTTTGACTGTAATCTTTTCGGTTCGATTTCTACAAAAAATGTTGCACGAATATGCATGAAGATTATTGTTTAAAATAGGGGGTATTAAAAAACAGGATCTGTGGAAACCTGGCATATAATAAAAATAATTGGGAACTTACTTGTTTGTTTAAAAGTCATGCATTTTATTCAATAATATGTAAAGAATTTTCTATCGTAAAAATTTTAGTGCTAACTTTAATAAATCAATGTCCACATCAAATGTCGACTTCAGACTTAAAAATGCATTTTAACGTTAGCGTCTTTCCATACAACATAGTGATAACTAAGAAAAATGATGTACAAAATCTTAAACAAAATTATACTCCAGTAAAACAGAGAATATTTGTTACATCAATTCACATATGGTACAATACTGCAAAAAATTTTATGCCAAAAACGACAGTTCTTTTGCTTGAATTTGACTTAGACCACAATTATGGGGAATTCCCAGCTTTGATCAAAATCGGTTTTCAATGGGTATTTCCTCAAAATGCCCTGTTACTGCCAAGAAGACTTGTTTCATTTCTTATTTTTGGCACCAAACAAAGATATATTGTAAAAACATTGCCAAGATTGGCAACTTTTAGTCGATCATATGCGAGTGTATATATGTGTTGTTAAATGTGTTAATATGCCAACAAACACGAGTATTATCATATGTATACACTGGAATCAAAATTATTTGACAGATTTTTAATTTTTACCGCATTTTCTTTATTATTTTTGAATTAAGACTGCAATAGCGAGAACTGTTGGCCACACTTCCACTCTTCAATTTTTAGGTGAATTCGTAATTATATAAATACGTAGCACTATAGTTGTCATTCAGTCCGTCCGTCCGCATATAACAACAACACAAAAACTAGCCAACCGAATCGTTTGAAATTTAAAATATTTTATTATTACATAATATTTTCGAGACATTTCAAATTTTATGAAAATTGGATGCACAGATCAATTACAGGCACAATCAATATATTCCGTTCCATTACGGTCAATGGGGAAAAATGGTTCAATTGCTTTTTAATGGTGTTAAACTCATTCGACTACATAGAATACATGAACCTATGAAGTATAGATATATTAAAATATACATTCTGTACAATCTGTGATGCAAAGAATATTTATTATTAAATTACAGGGCCACACAAAAGTATTTCACTACATAATGCTATACGGGAAAACATTGTTTAAGGCGTGTGTTAATTATATTAAACTATTTCACATTTTATCAATATGATAAACGTTGCTGAGGTGTAATAAAAGTTTCTTCCTGTATATTTACAGGAACAGAAACAAGATTTCGACCACTATACTACATCTGAAGTACTTTCTACTATGATAACAATATCTGAATATTTTTAAAACATCGTTATCTTACGAACGCACCTCATTTGTTACGCTTTACGTGCAATTTTCAACTTGTTTATAACTGTTATAATAGAACGAGAAATTTTACGCTTTAAAATTAATTACATCATTTCTTAAATTTTTACCCGCAACTTTTCAAAGAAATCTTAATTTTACAACTATTTTATCTCTTGGGCTCACACCCCCGTAAAATGCAAGGATACAAAATTAAAAGTAGCCTATGCTTAAGCAAAAATAAATATCATTGTAATATTGAAGAAATTTTTAAAAAAAGTTCTGTTGCTTTACAAATTACCTCCGGTTAATCATCAAATGTTTTCTTTATATTTTTTTAAGTGAAATCCCCAGTTGTTGACATCTAAAAAATAATTGACACTTGGCAAAAATCTAACTTAAATAAGAATTTTTTGCAAAATTGGTTAAATTGATGTTATGAAGGTGTGGCTTGTTTGTCTTAGTTGTTATAACCCATGTTTCAGTTTTTTTTTTTTTTTTTTTTTTTTTTTTTTTTTTTAATAGAGATTGTATTAGTCACTGGTGTTTTTGGCTATATGTTTGAAGGAAAAAAAAATTATTAATTTTAATAATAAAAAACATAAATTTTCAAAATCCAACTCTGCCAATACTATTTTTAACGTATCTACCCTTTATAAATGAAACGCAAATGAAACGACTGATTATGTTTCACAGCTATTCCTCCTACAGAACTATCTCAGAAGTATAGAAAAAAAACCCTGATGAATAGTTTGCTTCAATGGAACTATATAAAAATCCGAGTGCGACTATTTTACAACTTTCACATGTTGCATACCTTTTTCTAATGTTATTATAACGTAATTGCCCCATATTTTTCATTTAACGTCAACTAATAGCTGCAGATTTGATATATGCGTAATTTAAATTATAAATTTGGAGTAAAATATTTAATAATTTTCAACTAAAACATAATAAAGTATTACTGTTTTATGAAAAATAATAATGATGTATAGAACAAATACCTTGAGAACATTTTTAAACTCACCGCTTTTGTAATATTTAAACAGAATACAGTAAACATTTACTAAATTAATAATTCAAGTATTTAAAGTAAAAAATACCTTTGAATAATAAAAAAATAATAAGTCACTCCTGATATTTACTCCTAATTCTTTTAAATTATTGAAAAGGCAATAAAATTCATTTGGAGTTTTACACTACCACAAATAAGCACGTGAGCATTTTATTGCTACTTATATAAAGTTTTTTTTTGTAAATAGAGCTTTATTATAATACATGACACACTTGGTGTTACTACAAAAAAAATTACTCACGTGGCTGTTTTCCAAACTTAATATCGTTTAGATCAAATAACAAAAGAGTTCGCAAATATTTATTTATATAAAATACCGTTAAAGTACACGGAAAATGCAAAATAATAATAATAATAATAATAATAATAATAATAATAATAATAATAATAATACTTTTTTAATAAAGGGAAACGTAAGTATTTATAATTCCCCTCCTCCATATCTTATTTATCAAAATTGGTATTACAGATATTTTAATGGGTTATCTGTAAATAACTCGTACTATTATTGGTACAAGTTCATTGAATGGTAATGCAAAATAAAACTTCTTTTTATTTAATTATTGTTATTGTTGTACTTATAATATGTTGCATTTGTTATACTTTTTAGTCAATTATCAATATTCAGATTTATAGGAAATACAATATTTTTAAACTAAAAGAATTTTTAATTAAAAGAGAAATATATTTTAATTTCCTTATATTCAACCAAAAAATATATAAAATATTAATAAAAATGACTTTACACATATTTTTATAAATAAAAAATACATATTCGTTTGAATAAATTTTATTGCATGATTTTTTTTTTTCAGGGCCCTCGACGAAATGACTATCGTTGAAGAAAAGCATAACCAGCTCGCTAAAAGCCCAGCAAGTCGGCAGCTAATAAGAAATAATCATTATCAGAATTATTTCTCATTAGCCACGATCTAGTAGCTATGACGTCACTGTAACAGCATAAACAGTTTTAACTGTCATAATCACAACGACTGCGAAAATAAAACTTCCTTAATTCGTACCATGATGGCTCTTAAGTGATCATAATTTGGTAACGAAATCGTCGTAATCTATTTTTCAGTCATTAAAACCCATTATCTAAACATCGGTACCATGGTACATCGGTACATCGTCGGTACCATGTAAAACTATCCAATGTGAAAACAGCGTTACTTGAGCTATTTTTTAAAATTCAGATTTCTTGATAGACAGCACGTTTTTGAAATGGTGAAACCAGTGTTGAAATCAGGGGGTGACCCAGGGGGGGGGCGACATTCTCTGCCCGGAAAATTTTAGATTTTGTGATTTAATGGTCAAAAATTGCAATTCCCCCCCGGAGCCACAAAAGTCCCTCCCGGAGAAAAGTGTCTGAATTCAACACTGGGTGAAATTCTCTAGTTTTTGCCTTAAATAATATGCCATTAACACGTTGAGTGCCAAGTGATTCACCAGTGACTGACACTGAACTTTCCGTTTAGACTGAACGATGCCTTTCACCGATGACATGAAACTAAAATTATATGCATATATTTTAAGTAATTGCTGAAAAAATGATTTAAAATTCACTTTACTTTTATTCATTACTGGATTATCCTCCTCAATCCTGATGTCGCCTAGAGGCGGCTCTAAAAACACCCTTTAAATTTATTTAAATGCTTCTAGAATGATTAAAAATACATCCAGACTTTTTTAATAGATCTGTCCAAATTAGAAACATCGATAAATAGACTGGTGCATCTTCGGAGATGTTTTAATGTAGATGTTGTTGATAACAATTTTAATTTGGTTTTTGTAGAAACACGTAAAATTTGTCTCAGGACTAAGGAGGTTATATTTTCTTAATAATTATTTAAGGGTGTTCTTAAATCAAAAAGGGCCACTTTGTGACACATGCATTAATTTATTTTTGTTCGGAAATGCATGCAAATTGCAGGTGTTGTTATTCAGAAATCGTCTAATGCACTCAATTTTCTCTTTTTTAAAAAACACAATAGATTTTTCATAACAAGCCTTCAAATTTGACGTTTTTGAGCACGTTTCCCGACGAAAGCAGAAAAACCAGTCGAAAAGCAGGCGAAAAACGGGTGATCACAGGATAGAAATAGCTTAGAACTGGATAGGTAATTTAACTATCACAAAATAAAAATTTAACTTTGATTCGAAATCGCTTCCATAATCAGGCATTGCCAATTTTATATCTTTTCGTTAAAAAAATGAATTTGTAAATGTGTCAAATCGTTTTGCGCTTGTTGAGCGGAGTAGAGCTTTTTTAGCTTAAATGTCAATCACCGCGGCATTTAACGTGTTAAATAAAGTTCAATAAACGAATTTTATTATTCTAAAAAAGCGATGGCAATAAAAAAAAAAATCTTAGAATAAAAGTAGCTCACTGGCAACTCTGTTTCATATTAGATAGTTTGACATGGTATGAACGATATCGATATCACAGTGGCTTGTATAGACATCATATTCCTAGTAATATGATGGCAATGATGACAAAAAGAGTTACATTTTGAGTACTGTGCTTTCACATTTTGTCACATGTTGGTCATGCTGGCAAAATGGTTTTAATTATCGAACAAAGGTAACAGAAGATAAAAGTTTCATTAGAATTTAAAATTTAAGATTGGCTCGTATTTTCTTAAATAATGCAAATATCGAAAGCAATTAGAGTAACATGTTCTCAATAACGGACATCTAAAGAATTAAATAAGTCGAATTTTACTATTTCAAAAAAGTGATGGCAATCAAGAATATTCAATTAAAAAAACGTAACTCACTGGCAACTCTGTTTTCATATTAAACAGTTTGACATGGTACCAACGATATCTATATCACAGTGACTTGGATACACATCATATTCATAGTTATATGACAGCAATGATGACAAAAAGAGTTGCATTTTAAGTGCTTTCACATTTTGTCACATGTTGGTCATGCTGGCATAATGGTTTTAATTATCGAACGAATATAACAGAAAATAAAAGCTCCATTAAAATTAAAAATCTAAGCTTGGTTGGTATTTTAGTAATGTGATTAGAGTGCGGGGGGGGGGGGGGGCAAATATCGAAAGCAATTAGAGTAACAATTTCTGAATAACGGGTTTTTCCTCTGTTTGAAGGTTCCAGTATTCAGTGGTGATATTATTCAAGTACAAACAAGTACGAAATTGTACGTCAAACGTGAGAAATTAGATGCGTTCGTACTAGAGATAGTTTCATAAATATTCAGATCTTGGTACCAAAGATATTGCACTCTTAGCAAAAATGCATGGACACAAAATTTTTTACGTTTATATATATTAAATGCAGTATTATGACTCTATCTTAAATATCATGTCATTACCATGATAATCCAGAATCATTACATATCATGGGATATCATTGAATTAATTACCTATGATAGGGTTTGATAGAATGAAAAAAAACTTTTATTAAAATATTTTTAAGTTTTGATTCGATTTTCATAAAATTTATAATGACTCGGAAAAATTTTGCAACGATTATGTATGTTAAATTTCAAACCACTTGTTTCGGTAGCTTTTGAATTGTTATATGTAAATAAACGACATGCCAGACGACGACTATAGATGCTAAGTATAGATATAATTAAAAACGCACCTAAAATGATCGCTGAGAAATTGACATCTAGAAATCGTGCAATTTGTCAACTTTTCGGAAATGCCTTGTTCAGAGCAAAAAAATAAATAAATAAATAAATAAATAAATAAATAAAATAAAAAAAATAAAACATGCGGATATATAGGTATTGAAGATTCAAAGAACTTTTTCAAAATAAATCTGTTCGCTATTCAGAAGTGTTTTATGCAGAATTTACTACGCATTAGTGTGACGTTTTCAAAAACTGTTCGCTAAATAGAAGTATTTTTTTTATTCCAGCGATTTTATTAAATATATATGCATATAATTAGGACAGGTGATCGCTAATAAACTTAATCAAATTGCTTTTTTGTGATTTAGATTTTATTTATATGCTTAATATTTACTTTTATCAAATGCATATATATCTTCACACACTCTTCAAACATGTGTATCACAGATTTAAAAAAAACAAAAAAAAAAAAAAAAAAAAAAAAACAGAGAAATCATGATTTAATATCAAAATCGATACAATTAATAGAATAAAATATTCATTATTCATTAGACAATGTATAAGTATTCAGTGATGGAAAACTGGCGCAGAGGTGGAATCTATTTACATACAATTTTTTTATAGCTTCAGTTTCGTAAAAACTCTGAAAGCCAAAAATATTGCTAAAATATAGTACTGTTAATAAGCTCCATCTCTGTGCCAATTTCCCACAACTGAGCATTTGTAAAATTGGTGCTATTTCAAAATAAAATGATTTCTTTAATATCAACGTAATTTGAATTTGTGGAATAAAGGTGTCCGAATATAAACTCGAAATGGGACAAAGCAAAAGCATACATTTTATTACTTTTAACAATAAAAACAGCAATTTTTAACGTGACATTTACTTTTACCAGCAAACTCAAATTCGAAACTAATGCAACATTATTTCAGTGCTTTACACTACCAACTACTAAATGAATTGTTTATAAGAATCAGTATTCAAGGAGTCATTTAACTGTCTGAAATGAAACAAAATAGCATACTAAAAAGTAGAAAAGTAATAAATTTATTCTCACTCCCTGCCACTCAGATGTCACTGGAATTCTGAAATTCTGGCATTTAATAAGCCTAAAGAAAGTATTAAAATTTAGTGGTGTCAACAAGCTATAGCTCTGGGGCAATTTTTTTTCCACTGTATGTTTGTAAAAGTGGAACTATTTTAAAATAATAATGATGTGAATAGATTTTTAATACCAACGTAATTTGAATTTCTGAAATTAAAAGAATTCGAATATTTACTCGAAATTACAACAAAACAAAAGCATACATTTATTGCTTTTAACAATAAAAACAGCCATTTTACCGTTAAGTTATTTGAAGATTTAAAGTTCAGTTTTAGCGTACTTTTATCCCCATGCTCAAATTCAAAACAAACGCATGCATTATTTTAGCTTTTTATGCAACGAACTACTAAATGAATCGTTTTATAAAAATCAGTATTCAAGGAGTCATTTAACTGTCTGAAATGAAACAAAATAGCAAACTAAAAAGTAGAAAAGTAATATCATAATAAATTTATTCTCGCAGCCTGCCACTCAGATGTCACTGTAATCATGATATGTCATGTCCGACCTAGTTACATGTATGTATACACATATATGCTTTCTTTCAATTATCTGATGATGATACACTGCAATCGTATTATCCAAATACTGTCTTTACAGTGCAGAATCTAATTACTTTTCTTGAATTATAATTTTTTTTACGACTCTTTGGACTGCAATCCATTGCACTTTTTTTCTTTTTTAAAAATAAGTCATTTACAAAATCATTAAAATCCAATACACAATTCACAAAAGAAAAATATATCTGTTCTTTTGCGTAATTAGTTTTTAAACTTCTTCAAATTATATACAAGGTTCTTACTTCTTTTTAATTCTTCTTCATTCATTTAGATATGCTAATTGTTAAAAAAAATATTAAGAAGGATTACTTAATTGTACAAATGAAATCACACGGCATATTAAAAGTGAAAGAAAAAAATAATATTAACACAAAAATTTTAGGCATGTTACTTCTTACTGTCATTCCAATTAAAAACATGTTATTTTCTGACCTTTGAAAAATATGTATTTTTTATTTAGTTTATCTAACAAATGTATAGTGATGAGATTACTCAATGATTGTAATTTTCAATTATTAGTAAACGGTGAGTAATATAATTATAAATGTTTTCACTAAGTTATCCCTTTTTTAAGTTACTACTTGCAAAATCAATAAACTTCAATACGCAATTCACAATTTGCAATTCACACACACATACATTTTTTTTTGTTGTTGTTGTTATTTAATTAGATTTTAATTTTCTTGAAATTATAAGCAAGGTTGTAGCTTCATTTTAATTCTTCTTGCACTCATATATGCTAACGTTTAAAAAAATAAAAAAAAAATATTTAAGATATAAAATAAATGGAAAATAAATGGAATGGCGATGACATACTGAAACTGAATGAAAAAATATTTATAGCATAAAAATTCTAGACATGGTGTTCCACACAGTCATTTCAATTTAAAACATCCTATTTCCTGAGCTTTTTAAAAATATATACATTTTGTTTAGTTTATCTAACAAATATATTAGATTACGCATTGATTGCATTTTCTAATAATTATTAAACAGTGGGGCATTTCCTTGAGCATTTCTCGTGTAAGTCACATTATTAGTAACTGCTAAATTGTTGGCCACCCTTATTTTCGAATGGTTTGCATGGCCTTATTCAATTGATGAAATATCTCTGATAAAATAAGTCACATTTTTCCGTTCTAAAATACTGGTATCAAAAATCGTAGCATGTGACTTACATGACATATGTTCATGGAAATACCCAGTGATGAATCTAATTATAAGTGTTTTCATTGAGTTACAATTTTTGCTACAATACTCTATGATTCTTATGCTTTTATGCCTTGCATACCGCTTGTTAAATTTTTGTATTTCGTATAAGCCCTTTTTTAATTGAGTTCGTAATTATATAAATACGAAGAACTTATAGTCGTCGTTCAATCCGTCCATCTGTCCGCATATGACAAAACTAAAACTACACAAGAGAATAGTTCTATGTTTAAAAAATATAATTATTGCATAATTTTGTCGAGTCATTTCAAATGGTATGAAAATCGAATGTATAGTTTAATTACAGGGACAATCAAAAGTATTCCGTAACATTACATCCAATGGTAAAAAATAGTTTCAAGTGCATTTTAATGATGTTACACACTTTCGAACAAAATATAATTGATATGCAACTATGAATATATAATAAAATTTACAATTTGTGGTACAAAGATTATTTTTTATTGATTTACAGGGTCACACAAAAATATTCTATTACACAATGGTATACGGGGAAAATACTATTTAGGCGCATTTTAATTTAACTATTTCACATTTTATGAAATTAATATACGTTGCTGAGGTTACTACAAATTACTTCGTGTATCAAATGAATTCGTGAAAGCAAATAGTATTTGCAGGGGCACACAAAAGATTGCGGCCACTGTACTGTATCCGAAGTACTATATAATATTACATCAAGATCTCAATATCTTTAAAATTTCGTTATAATGCGAACACAAACTCATTTGCTATGGTTGATCTGCAATTTCTGAATTGTTTTAATTTGTAGGATTTTTTTAGTACAAAAAGGAAAGAACGAAAAACAAAACAAAGTAAGCAAATAAATATTATTCGTAACTCACAATTAATGTAAGCTTTACAAACAGCAATTTTTTACTGCGAAAGTGTACAGTTTTTTACGATTGCATAAAAACTGTACACTTTTATTTCTCAATCTTTGCTGTCATTGCAATCATCATTTGCCATATTTTCAAGCGTGATATTGTGATTTTTAATGTATAAAACGGTATACAAAAATTTCGAAATATATTTCATTCACAGCAGTAACAACAATTGGATTTATTTTTATTTATTTTTAACGTGCAATCAACTTTTGTTACCTTTATTTACGGTCAACTTTAATCACCTTTTGCATTTTATTTTATTTTATTTCATTACGCAAAATTACTTTTTATCACATTTTGCACTTTTTTTTTATTCATTTGTAAATGTAACTTTTAGAATCAATACAAGGAGGCGGACAGAAAAGTGAAGAACTAATACCATAAAAATTCTATACTCGAATTTTGATACTCAGCTACTTTCGGAATCATTACTTGCTATAACTGATAAAGTAAATGCATCTTGAAAATAGTGTTCATAAAAATAAATGCGTTTTCTTTTTGACTATCTATGAGCTATTTAGAGAATCGATTGCACCATAAATCCATATAGAAATATTAGTCTACTATGAAGAATCTGACTATATGCGTTTTTAAAAGTTACACCTTTTTCTATGATGCGTTATATAGACGTTGTATAAATTTTGTAGTTTTATATGAATATTAATTGTTATAAATATACTTATTCAAATAACAACTTAGTCTATTACAAAATTCTATGCTTTTAAACATTAAGACAATTCATTTTTTTTTTTTTTTTTTTTTTTTTTTTTTTTTTTTCGCTTAAACACATTTTTCAACTTCAAACTGCCATTTTATTTAGTTCTTCTTCGCCGTAGTCATGTAATGTTGACTATAAGCCAATTTAGCAGGTCGCATAGACTGGAGGCACTTTTTATATCATTTATATGCCGGGCGGCAGTTTTTGTCACTTCCTATGTGTCCTGCAGTAGTTCAATTGATTACGGAAAAATATTGAAAATTATACGGAAATCTAAACAACCCAGTTCAAAATATTTTTTGCGAACAAAATGCAAGAGTGCTCTTAACCCTTTCCGGCACACTGTACCCGGTCTGGGATACCTAATTTTAATTCCAAACTTGCAAACGGCACTAGTAATATTTTAGTAAAATTTTGCTTTTATAATAAACGCTTAAATTAGAGAGGTCAAAATATATAATAAATTCGTTTGTAAATTCCGGTGTCAGTCGATAATTTCTCATTTTACTAATAGATTTTGCCCGTGCCGGAAAGGGTTTAAAAAAAACCTTTTATTTAAAATAAACGTTCTTAAAAAGTCGTAAAAATTCGTGTAGTCGTAAAAATAACAGAGGATATACGCTCTAAGCAGAGAATATACGCTCAAAGCAGAGTGTATATCCTAGAGTGTGTATACTATAGTTTCTTGAGAGACAGAGGGTATACGGTGTTACTTTAAAAAATCCAGAAGGTATACGGCGTATACCCTTGTACACTAGGGTCGGCCGAAAAAAACTTTTTTTCGATTTTCGACAATGGCGGGTGCGGAAAAGTGGCCACTGGTGGCACTCAGTTCACACAAAAAATTTGAGATTTTTTGGACAATTCCTTACCCTGCCGCAAATGGCTTGAAATTTTGCCAAAATGCTGATTTTTGAACTTTTTTAGTAAAAACTTTTAAAATATTAAATTAAATTTATTTTGGCTGTATATACTTGGAAAGACATATTTAACGTATCTGATGTTTAAATAAGTTCTGATAATGCATTATTTAATTGCTATGTGCATTTTAAATTAGCCGATTTTTATAGGCGAGTTAAACTCGGCGTGCAACTGCATCCATGCAAGGAGTTCTCGGTTGTTTCGCGTTGGTACGGAACGCGAAACAAGTTAAAATCAAGTACATTTTTAAAGAACATAGCACTAAACTAATGCATAATTAGAGGTTATTTAAACATGTGGCACATTAAATACATTTTTTCAAATAAATACAACAAAAAAAACTGAATTTAATATTTAATTTTTTTTTTGCTAAAAAAATTCAAAAATCAGCATTTTGGAAAAACTTTAAGCCATTTGCGGCAGGGTAAGGAATTGTCCAAAAAATCTCAAATTTTTTGTGTGAACTGAGTGCCACCAGTGGCCACTTTTCCACACCCGCCATCATCGAAAATCGAAAAAAAGTTTTTTTCGGCCCACCCTATTGTACACACTCCACTACAACCCCTTCTCCACCTGTCATTGTTATCGTACATTGGGGTATTTCTGAGTTGGTCGTGGGTCCTTTTAATAGATAAAAAAGCCATACAAAGGTTTGGGAATCATAAAAGAAATATTTGAGTAGATTGCATAGAAATACACAAATTTTATCCTACAGTAGAAAAGGTAACATATTACAAATGCTTCAGTTAAATTATCATTTTTTAATGACACTGCATCAACATTTCTTACTTTAAATTGGCTTATTCGAAAATTAATTTTTGGAAAAGCATTTATCTAAATATCAATTGAAAATTAGAGCCAAAACTAAATAAAAATTCAACCTTTTCAATAATGAAACAATGCTTTTTCACGCTTATAAACAATATTTATCACTTTTTTCCATATTCCAAACAATACTCGTGCTTTATTTTAGTCCGTCATGCACGCAGTTATGTGATTTTGTTTATGGGAAATCTCTATTCAAAGAACCATTTAACTGTCTGAATGAAAGCACGGTAGTTGACTGAAAAGTGGAAAATAATACCAGAAAAAAAAATAAGAATAAAACTATATACTTGTATTCCGCTACTCGGCTGTCATTGTAATCATCACTTGTCATATTTCCGAGCTAGCGATCGGGGCTTTTAATAGGTAAAAAAGCCATACAAAAGTTTCGAAATCCCCCTTCGCTAGCAAGCAGCAGTGTACGGGTAGAATACAAGAATAAAATATCATTTTGGCAGCCAAAAATGTTCGAATGCATAGTTGGATCGTTTCCAGATTTTAAGGCAACGGTGATAAAAAGCTTTATTTCACACTAATCATTATATTTCCTTTTCTCATTTATTTATTAAAAAAATATATTTATAGGATTATCAGGATGCTACGAAAAGGAGTAATTTATAGGAATGTGTTTATTTATCAAAGATTTAAAAAGAATTGTAATGAAAATACATGAAGACAGAACGTTTAAAGTAAATTATCTGTAATACATAAAAAGGAAAAGAATAAACTAACACTAAATAATAAACTAGAATGAATAATCATGCATTAGGCATGGACTATTAAATTCTTCCCAACAGTAATAGAATATTATTAAGGTATTTCATTTTTCCTAAAATGAAATCAGATACTTTAATAAGAAAGTAAAAAAAAAAAAAAAACTCAGTAAATATATATTATTAGCAGGGATATAGTGGAGGGTATACGGGTATACTTTATATACGGGTATGCCGTATACCTTCTGGATTTTTTAAAGGAGTACCGTATGTCTTCTGCTTCTCAAGAAAGCTGTAGTATATACATTCTGGGGTATATCCTATGCCTTGAGCGTATACCCTCTGATTACAGCGTATATCCTCTGTTACTTTTGCGACTACGCCCCTGATTATTAGCAATTGCTGCCCATAACTGGTAATGAATGTGCTTTGTTTTGTGTAACCCTGCATAACTATCAATGCAATTAATGCATACCAGCTAGTACACTGAAAATTAGATGTTAATCTCTTCCCTACCTGGGTCTATATTTATGGATATCTAATATTTTTTACCATAAAAACTAAAACTAAATTTTTCATTTTTTAAAAACATATTTTGGCTTTATTTCTTAACAGATGAATGTTTTTTTTTTTTAAAGCAAACCAATGAATGAGAACACCTATGCACATTTCCACATAAAACAAATGCTATTTTCATCTAAGTTTGCAAAAGGCGTTCAAGACAATATGGACAAGAAATTGAGAAATGATCATACGTATTTAACTTAAATCCTTTACAATAAAAACATTTTATTTGTGTATTATTCACTTGTTGAACCCTATATGTCCAGAATTTAGAAGAAAAAGTTGCTGCACATGAATAATAATTACTACGTTAATATATAAGATATCCGGGACAACATATAATAATAAATAACAATAAATAATAATAATAAACATATAATAATTAATACAATGATAATTAGGTTTATCATTGTGCTTTCCTGCTCTGAGTCCTCCATGTTTTCATACATTTAATTAGAGGACAAACACAGTGATAAACCTATAAGTCAATTACTCCTGGTATTAATTTTGGGTTTATGCAAAACATCATTTCCAGTCTACATGGATCATTAGATTCCCCTATTTCGACTCTTCTATAATATAAAGCAGCGGTTCCCAAACTTTCTTGGTACACGACCCACCTTTCAACGATTAAAAATTTCGCGACCCACCTTTCAATAATAATAATAATAATAATAATAATAATAATAATAATAATAATAATAATAATAATAATAATAATAATAATAATAATAATAATAATAATAATAATAATAATAAAGACTTACCCAAGATAAAATTGCATATCGATGTAGCAATTTTTATACGATCTCTATACACTCGGCTATCCTATCCTACGAAAAACACAAATTTTCGTATGGAAGATACATTATCAACAAAAACAAGAATAGGTTATTTCAACGTGTGAGTAAATAGTAATTAAAACAATGCACAAACTACAAACGTAGTTAAAAATACGTTTAATTATTATGATAATTACATAACTTTATAATCAATGAGATTTCTGGTACTGGTGTTTACCAATGTGGCAACGTATATTAACACTCAGTTAGTCTCAATGCTTCAAAAACAACAAAGTAGAAAAAGCATGTTCTCATAAGCACGAAGTGTAGAATTTTATCAAGGACCTCAAAGCTGATTTAAATATTTCTGGATATTCTCTTCGTACATTAATCTTGAAGGAAATTAATGATTTTTCCTTGAAATATTATTTTCTGTTGAAATTCTCATACCTTTTTAAACAGAAGAAATAATTAGATATGTTTTGATGATAAATCTCGATCGTTCCGCGACCCACCAAAATAACTGCCGCGGCCTACCAGTGGATCGCGACTCATAGATTGGGAACCGCTGATATAAAGGATTTTTGTGTGTGTGTGTGTTTGATACCTTAACACTTTGCGCTGTCAGCTATTGGACTATTATGTTTGAAATACCATAACATCATTAAAATGTTAATGTTTTTTCTCCATAAACGATAATGGAGTGTAAATCTTTTGTGTGTTCCTGTTACTGATGCAGATATTCATGTAGTCCGCGAATTTTCAGGCTATGACTCAATCGATAAAAAATAGTAAAAGAACGTGTTTGATAAATTCACGATTCCATATTTCACGTATTATAGGAAGTTTTGTGTGCATCATTTGTAAATAAACATCTTCATGATAAATTTCTTTAGATAATTATTATTGATAAATCGAAAATGTACACTTTATATAAAATTTACATAGTTATAGATGAACATTTTTTGTTGCTTTGTTAAAAATCATGATTCTACATTTCGATTAATATTATAGCAACTTTTTTTCCTTTTAAAATTGAAACAATATATTGTTTTCTTCCACTTTTGGAATATCAAGAAAAAATGCAGTGTACTTACTGCGTTCAAAATTTTACATTACATAAAACTAACTGAACAATAAAAAAAATAAATATATACAGGACAGTTGCACAATAAAATTAAACTAATAAGAATGTATTAATTAAAATACAACACATTGCTCAGTGGTGCACAAAACAAGAATTTTAATATACACTTGTAAATTTAAAATAAAATAAAAATATCAACGTTTTGAGCCGTCTACTGCGAGCAAATATTATCCCTCGATCAAGAAGCAAACTTAGTCCTTCCATTATTATATTTTCCTGAAGACGCCCGCAGAAGACGGCGCGAAACGTTGATATTTTTATTTTATTTTAATTGTACAAGTGTATATTAAAATTCTTGTTTTGTGCACCACTGAGCAATGTGTTGTATTTTAATAAATACATTCTTATTAAATAAAAAAAAGTTTTAATATCAGTCATCTATGGTCACGGAGCCCTTGCGCCTGCCGTGTGGTCGAGAGTGAAATGGATTTGAAAAATATTTCGCACCTGTAAACGAATTTAAATCCTCAATATTTCATATTCGATAATAAAAAACCGTATAATAAAATTCAATTACTTATAAAAATTTCATGGCAATGTAAGTATGTGTTTCATGGAACTGGAGAACAGGTAGATCGGCGACAGAGAGACAAACAGATGACAAACTAACAAAACTGAAAATAAAATTGTAAATAAATGAAAATAACAATATAAAGTTTCAAGCCATTAAAGTAAATCAATTCTTTATAAATTTTCAAAAAAAAATTAAGAATGATATTAATAGTTTTGAAGGAAAGGATATTTAATCATGATTTTCAGTTATTTCTAAATCACAAAATCTAGATTTTTGTTGTTGTTGTTGTTGTTTGCTTTATTTAAAATTTTGAAATTAAATCAGTCTATGAAAATATTCATAATATTAGCTTTAAATGTGTTCCAATTATTCAATTTCCTACATATACATAGTTTAAACCGTTTTGCTTAATGCTAACTGAAAATTTTCACTAAAATCGTGTTCTAAAATAATATAAACGTGACATTTAAATGTATAGTATTTCTTATACTTATAAAAAAAAAACTAACTGATAGACATATCCGCATTCTTAAAAATAATAATAATAAATAAATAAGATACGCCATATTCATATGAAAATAAACATTCCTTCAGACTGTAGATCGCATTTTATTTGCCATATAATATTTTGCAACGAAATTCTAAACACCAGTTTCACATGAATAGGAAATATGACGAAAAAAAAATAAATGAAGAATAAAAATAATAAATGAACTGATTGAAAAGTGATGAGCTATTCTGTGTTAACAAAGATTTCTCCATGGGAAGTTTTCCCTTTTCTCCTCCAAATTAATTTAATCTGAAATGGTGCTGCTGTCAAACCCACACGCGAGTTATTTCAGCTATGTCCTAATTGACCATGTTTTCTGAAATATGTCAAAATAAATACTATTCATTTTTCAAAATAGTTTTTATTATATATATATATATATATATATATATATATATATATATAACGAGAATTTTTTGGATCTATTAAAAAAAAAAAAAAAAAAAAAAAAAAAAAAAAAAAAAAAAACTTTTAATTCTATTACTAAATATTTTTTTAATTCTTCATGCTTTTTAGCAAATAGGCAATCAAAGCCAGAGAGTTAATGCGACTACAGGTTCTGTATGTACAAATATACATAATTCGGTAACTCGTGTTAAAAATATCCAATTTGTTTAAAATGTGGTACATATGTTTAATTTAATAATGCGCTTAACTGATTAGCCATGGGGTTTTATTGATTAAATATAAAGGAAAAAGAGAGACTAATTTATCTTAATTAATATAAATGTTTTTTTGCATATAGAATTATCCGATTCGCTTCAAATTTGGTGTATCAGTTTATCTCAATAAAACACTACCCTGATTATTTTTTAGATTCATTGTTTAAAAATAACGGTGGAACGAAGGCTGCTCTTTTCTTTAATGTGGGGTTTTTATGCAGAATTATCAGATTTGTATCAAATTTGGTGTACAGTTTTATTCTGATAAGACACTTTCCTAATTAATTTGGGGAATTTATTTGTTAAAAAGACTTTTTTTTAGTTTGTACATAAAAAGAGGAAATAAGGGTTAATCTCTCCTTGATATTGATTTTTTATGCAGAATTATACGATTTGCTTCAAACTTGATGTGCCAATTTATTCTGAAAATAAAATAGACTTAAAAAATTATCAGGTTATATTTAGAAGTTTATTGGTTATGTATGATGATTGAACGGGGATATCTCACATAATTATATAATTTTTTTATCACGCGGAATTATCCAAATTACTTACAATTTTGTATGGCGGTTTATTCTGATTAGTCGCTTCCCTGATTACATTTGGAGAGCTATTGATTAAGTATAAAGGGGGAAGGGAGGCTAATACCCTCCCATTAATTTAAGTCTTCTCTCTGCATCAATGATATATTCTGTGTCAGGATAGAAACTTTTCAGATTTGCACTCAATCCGATCTCAAGACAAAATTTAAAAAATGTCTACTTTAATAAAATAGTTTATTTCCGCAAAGTTTAGCAATTTACTTTTAAATGCAATTTGTTTCTAAACTGTTTCTCAATTTTTTCTGAGTTATTTTTTTTTAATGGTTTTTAAAACATTTTTGTCATTGTGTCAACGGAAGTATTCAATTTCTGAACATTAAACACGGATCAATCAGAAAACAAATAAAACCCAGACATCACAAGGATTCAGATATGTCTCAGATATCTTTAGACCGAAAGCAACAATCATTTTTCAAATGGTTAAAAAGAAGAAACAATTATTTATCTAAATAATTTTTACCAACAAACTTCCTATTTTTTTTCGATACGAGGAAAAAAAAGTTTCAATGACAGCTGGTAAATCTAATAAATCAAGCCATTTTTTTAACAACAGATATTTCCAGGCATCTTTTATTAAGTGGTGCAAATAAGCATTTGCACAATTTAAGAAAATTTTCTGTTGTGTTGAAGAATATGCCATTCTATATAAGCCATGAAGAAAATAAGCAAAGTTTTATTTATTTAAAAAAAAGGCCTAAAGCTGATTCACCAAGTTTTAGTTTTTCTTGCCAAAAATATCTTCTCTTACTACGTAGGAGTTGGTGATTTATTACAAAAATCTGATGACTCTAAGATGTCAGGAAACTTATAACTAACAAGTTGGTTAATAACAGAGACTGAAGACATTCAATTTAATGTTTGTTTACGAGTTGTCAACAAACGAATTTTCATTTACATGCGTTAAAATTCATTTTCTCGTTGTCAACAAACACTTTTGATTTTGACGTCTGCCATGTATTCTGAATAAACATTACGTCACTAAATGAAAAATTAATTATGGATCGCGGTTTAATTTTTGTGAGAAGTAACTAATTATTGTTTTACACGAAACGAAGCATTTACGCTATATAGTACAAGTATTCGTTCATCCATAGCTTTAAATGCAGAATAATAACAGTAGAGTCCCGCTGTACCGAACTTATTGGGACCGAACACTATTCTGTTTAACGGGTTGGTTGGTTGGTTGGTTGGTTTTTGTCGTCCGATTATCTACGCTAATGGGATATAGGACCAGGGGGAGTGCCCTCCGTGGGGGTCTTTCTAAGGGAACCTAACCCGTATTTACGCAAGGTTCGAAGAAAACCACGGAAAACTCCGAACGGTTAGGCCGACAGCCGCGATTGGGTTCGAACCCAGCACCTGCCGTCTACCAGTTGAGAGGTCCTAACCTCTCGGCCACTGGTGGGGCTCTGTTTAACGGGAATTTGGAGTAAGCGTATTTTATTAATAATCAACGTATTGACTTGTTAAGGCGTAAATTAAGTGCGGAGAGATGTAGTATTCTCGCCTTCTGGTCAGTGTGTACTCAAGAGGAGTTTGATGAACTGAGCAGTGGCGTAGCAAGCGGGGGGCGGAGGGGGCGGTCCGCTCCGGGTGTCACCCTTAAAAAATATATATAGAAACATAAGATTTTGGAAAAAAAATCTGAAAAAAAAAATAAAATTTTCAGCGCACGACGCAATAGAGTTAGTTTTCTTTTCTTTGAAAATGTGAAATTTTATACAGAATGAAGTATCTAAATAGCACATGCACCAGGAAACAAAAACCTACCTATCCAAAGTGAGTGGCAAAAGAAAATTTTAAAAGAAAGAATTTTCTTAGTCATATAGACACCACATTGGCTTATGCAGACTTTTTTTTCATGCAGGACTAAAGGCAAAAAAGGGATAGTATGGTCATTTGTTATAATAAAGTAAAATTGAGATTGAAAAAATATGACGGATCGGAAGGGGGGAGGGGGGTGACACCATTTACATCCGCCCCGGGTGTCACCAATCCTAGCTACGCCACTGGGACTGAGAGTGCGTATTGCAAGTTTATTGTGAAAAGTTGGTTTTTGGTGTTTTCATGAATGTGTCTCCGTATAAATCACGTTTCAAAAACACTTTAAAATGTTTAGAGTAATCATGCTTGGAAAGTTAAACACACATAAAAAAAGAGAATTACTTAAATAAATAAACCTATAACAACAAACTCTTATTTTTTTAATGCGAAAAAAAAATGAATGACAAACTAACAAATCTAATATTTCAAGCCAAACCATTTTTAACCGACTTCAAAGAGGAGGTTATGATTTCGACCTGTATGTATTTGTTGTTCACGCATAACTTTTGCAAATATGAACCGATTTTCTTAATTCTTTTTTTGTTTGAAAGCGTATGAGGCCCATGTGGTCCCATTCGAATTTCATAAAAATCTGATAATTAGAACTTTTTAAAAAATAAAAACTTTAAATTTCAAATTCATTTTGAAGCAATCGACCAATTAGAAGTGTTCCTTTCGCATGCTTTCATGTTACACTTACATAGACACACGATCTTTTCACTGTTAAAAGTTTGAATTTTTTGTTGCATCGTCACTCCACCGCTTTTATGGAATATCTCTATTTTGACCAATGAGAATTCACCATAATACAATTAAGTAATCATTTTCTATAAAAGTGATGGATAGACGATAAAGTAAAAGTTTCAAATTTTTAACAGTGTTCAAAGTGCAAAATCCTAACTGGACGAGGGCCAGGATTCACATAAATTTTGAGCTGTTTGCGAAACGAGATTTATTAACAAGAAAATTTATTTAAAGCATTGAAAAATTTGCTAAAATTCAGGCTTCTGATTCGTTAATCTAGTTTCGCTAACAGCGCAAATTCTACCTGGATTCCGGACAAGTTCTCTTATGCAAGAAACCGGAAATATAGCATCTAGGGGATATAGTGTGGAAATCGGCTATCTCAGGGCGTGTTCAGAGCAACTTACAAAAGTAACCAATGTTACCGACCGATTGTAGGGCAGTACGAAAGCAAAATGTGGCATCAATGAAAACTATTCTGTTGAATTGTAGCTGACGTCACACTTCGCTTTGATTTTCATTTCGTACTTGTCTACAATCGGTAAGTAGTCGGTAAGTAACCGGCAAGTTGTGCTGAACACGCCCTCTGTAACACTTAAAAAAAGCGCTAAAATGTTCTATTCTTTAAATGTGCAACAATGCTAATGAAATTTAAAGATAGAAGCGACATCTTCAGGGCATTTTCTAAAAATGCAAGAATTATTGCTAGTCTAGATAATGTATCATGAAAACGCCGCAGATGTCGCTGTGATCGACACTTTGGAATTCAGCAGTACCGTTGCACATTTAAAGGATACAAATTTTTAGCACAGCTTGCATTGTAAAAAATTGAACCCTTTTGCTGCATCGTCACTCCATCGCTTTTATAGGAAACGATTACTTCGCTCTATTATGGAGTATTCTCATTGGTCAAAACAAAGAAATTCTATAAAAGCGATAGAGTAACTATGCAGCAAAATGGTCAAATTTTTTACAGTGTCGATAGCAGATTTTCACTCCATGTATTCCAGACTCTCTCCTTCGAACAATGAAAAGTTCTAAAAAATGAAGGCTTATGATTGGTCAATCTTGTTTTGCTTAACAGCGAATAATCCTTCTCGATCCTAACCACTGTTGCAGAGGTGCTTGTTTTTTTTCAAAGTACGAAATCTTAGCTGGAACAATTCTCGTATCCACCAAAGTGAAAGATCCATATCGATCCAGACATGAGAATTCGATATCGAAAAGCTGGAAATTCATCTCTAAAAAGCCTTACACGTTAAAGCAAGAGTGTCTGTGTGTCAGGGTGCTTGTTATGCCGGATTCACAAAGTGATTAAAGTACATTGCTATGTGCTAGATTTACATTTGGACAAATATAAATGACGAAAAATTTTGATAAGCTTACCATTAAAGTTAAGCTAGTTAACTTCTTTCACCCATAAAACAAACTCGTTCAGGCAACTACCGCCATGTTCTGGAATAAAAATTCTTAAATTTTCTGTGCTTTGGAAAACCGCGTTTATCAAAGAACATTCTTAACTTCAAATATTGCTACTTTCATATAGACGCATGTTGAATCATGGTGGGATTTTGATAATATCTTCCTTTTTAGTTTTTATGACTGAAAAGGGTATTTTAATACATACGAACATTTAGAATTACTTTGCTATGCATTGAATCATAGAAGCAACTTGACGCGCTCTGATTGTGTACGCGTATTTTAAACTGTAAAAAATCTGACCCTTTTGCTGCATCGTCACTACCCCGCTTTTGTAGAATATCTCACTTTTGATCCATGAGAATGCTCCATAATAGGCTAAAGTAATCGTTTTCTATATTAGTGGTGGAGGGACGATGCAGCAAAAGAGTCAAATTTTTAACAGTGTACTCTGTTTAAAATATCTTGAAAAATTACCTCTGTTTTTAAAGACCATCTATTTTCTGACCAATGAAAACGTTCCATAGACGTTTTTAGATCGCTCGCATTAGTCAGAAAGTAGATAGTCTTTTAAAAAAAAGGTAATTTTTCACAATAATTTTAACGTATACTGATGGATTGTCAGCTTTTCAATGCCCATTTACGAAGTCTGTAAATTTCAATGTGGACCTTAAGGCACTACACTAGTCTCAGAAAATGATCCGTATGTTAGTGTAAAGACTATGGGTGTGTTCTTTTCAAATATCTCGCTCAAATTTTAATATATTTACATGATTTTTTTACATAGGATAGCCGAGGATGATCTACAACCGGCCTAGTTTTTACTTCTTCGATTTTGCTTATGTATGTTTTATATAATGATAGTTTCAATTTCAGAACCGTTTAAACCGGTTTTGAAATTTAAAATATTTTTTTTTTTAAATCTGAAACCAAAATTGAAAAAGTAAAAACTAGGTCGGTTGTGGAATATCCTCAGCTATCCTATGCAGAAAAAAAAAAGCACGTAAAAATTTTTAAATTTGAGCGAGATATTTGAAAAGAACGCCCCCATAGACTTCACATTATCATCCGGGTCTTTTTCTGTGCCTAGTGTGTGGCCTTAAAGTTTGCTGGATGCGATAAATTTCCGAAATGTTAAAGCTTAAATGGACAAGTTCTCGCATCCACTAAAGCGGAAATAGACATCGATACCAATCGACATCCTTAAGTTGTTGAAAAGATGAAAATCCTTTAGTATATTTTTTGCTCCGGAGGAAAAAAAGTATATCTACATATCAATGCAAAATAAAGTGCATAGATATGTGTAGCAAAATTATCTTTAGATTCAGATTTGGTTACCGGATTAGACACCAGAATGATTTTAGATTTTGTTCATGTAGGATTCCTCGATGTGAATATGACGGCACATGGAGCACAGTATACGATTGATTGAAAAGATTCTGGACAAAAATGAGTCATCAAGGGGGTCCTTGTGGCCGAGTGGTTAAGACACCACGCTGCTAATCTCTTGAAAGCGTAGGAGATTGTGGGTTCGAATCCCACTGGCTCCGTTGCACACATTCTTTATGCGTAGCTTCCGGTTGTACTTTTCTTGTGTCGTAATATTTCGTTGTGCTATCTTGTCCTTGTATGTCCACGAATTTGTAAAATATGGATTATGTATTTATGACTGTGTAGAAATAAAGGATCATTCGGCGTACAATCGAATTCTAGCAGGAAATCATCATCAAATTTTATAATAGAAAATGCCTAGCATTGCGATACATTGTTAAAAATTTAACTTTTGCTGCATCGTTACTCCATCCCTTTTATGGAATATCTCATACATATACTGTAAAAATTTTTACCCTTTTGCTGCATCGTCACTCCCCCCTTTTATAAAATATTTGTCTTTTGACCCATGAGAATGCTCCATGATAGGCAGAAATAATCGTTTTCCATAAAAGCGGTGTTTCAAATTTTTAGTTGGGCCAAAAGCGTCCGTGAAAAAAGTATTTGGGCATCGAATGCTGTCACTCTCTTATAGATTCAGCCAAGTACAGGTTATGATTTTCGGATTCCTCGTCGAATCATCACCGCTCATTTCCGATGCCTTTACTGCATTTATAGGAATTAGATTGTTGTTGTTTATCTATTGAATCATAGAGCGATTTTTGTTAAAATCTTTCTTTTTGCTTTTTCTGACTGAAGGGGGGGGGGTACTTTTGACTACACTAGAAAAGCATTTTACTATTCATGAATACATGGAGTCTTTTGCCGTTTACTCATATATGGAAGCGCTTTGCCGCGCGCTTATGTGTAAGGACGCTTTATTTGAGGCATTGTCACCTTTCGATAACTACTTCTGATGTCCGTACGATTAGATGTTGACTTTAAGATTTCAGGAATGCGGTAGCTTTTCGTCGTGCCAGATCTGAAGAAGTTACCACATCCAGAAAACCTAAAGATTCACAACGATACTAACCGATATTGTAAGTGTCTTTTGAAAAGTTGACAATCAAACAGTGACAAGTAAAGCGAATACATCAGAACTCAGCAAAGTGCGTTCATTAGTAATGCGTTGCAAAGAGCCATCATTTGTCAGTACACATAATTATGTATTACGGTATAAATAACTAAAAAGTAGGAAATAAATTTAACTTTTTCAAAAAAATGTATAACCGACTCCAAAAAAAGCGCTAAAAAGAATTAAATAATTCTATAAAATTCTCTAATGACAAATCGTTATCCAATAACCACACATTGACTATCATGTACCGGTATAAAACAATTAAAGTTTAATATATAGAATTTAATATCCACCAAACATAGGTTTTCCAGAGAATATTTTTTACAAGAGATTAATTTACATATTTTTGATTTAATTTTTGAATATATGCATATAAAAAGTAAGGAATTACTTTTTGAAGTTGGTGCCAAACTATCTTAAGTATAGTAAGAATTGTGGATATATTATGTGTAGTACCATAAATAAAATGGGGAAATCATTATCGATTATGATTGTTTGGCACCAACTTCAAAAAGTAATTCATTACTTTTTATATGTATATATTCAAAAATTAAATCAAAAATATGTAAATTAATCTCTTGTAAAAAAATATTCTCTGGAAAACCTATGTTTGGTGGATATTAAATTCTATATATTAAATTTAATTGTTTTATACCGGTACATGATAGTCAATGTGTGGTTATTGGATAACGATTTGTCATTAGAGAATTTTATAGAATTATTTAATTCTTTTTAGCGCTTTTTTGGAGTCGGTGATACATTTTTTTGAAAAAGTTAAATTTATTTAACAGCTGATATTTCCAGGCATCTTTTATTAAGTGAGGCAAATAAGCATTTGCACAGATTTAAAAAAATGCCGTTTTGTTGAAGAATATGCCATTCTATATAAGCCAAGAAGAAAATTATTAGATTTTTATTTATAAAAAAAAGGACCTAGAGTTGATTGATCAAGTTTTAGTTTTCTTGCCAAAAATATATTCTCTTACTAGGTGGGTGTTGGGGATTTATTACAAAATACTGATGACTCCAAGATGTCAGGAAACTTATAACTAACAAGTTGGTTAATAACAGTGACTGAAAACATTCAATTTAAGGTTTGTTTACGAGTTGTCAACAAATGAATTTTCATTTACATGCGTTAAAATTCATTTTCACATTGTCAACCAAATCTATTTATTTTGACGTCTGTCATGCAATCTGAGTCAACACTGTGTCACTAAATGAAACATGAATTGTGGATCGGGGTTTAATTTTTGTGAGAAGTAACGAATTGTTTTTTTACACGAAACAAAGCATTTACTAAATAAAGTGCAAGTATCCGTTCATTCATAGCTTTAAATTAAAAATAATAACAGTGGAGTCCCACTATACCGAACTTATTGGGAGTGAACACTATTCGGTTTAACAGAAATTTGGAGTAAACGGATTTTATTAATAATAATAAATATATTGACTTGTTAATGCGTAAACTAAGTATGGAGAGACGTAATGTTCTCGCCTCAAATCAATGTTTACTCAAGGGGAGTTTGATGAACTAAAAGAACTTATTACAAATTTATAGTGGAAAGTTGGTATTTGGCGTTTCCATGAATGTATGTCTCCATTTAAATCACGTTTCGAAAACACTTTAAAATGTTTAGCGTAGTCATGCTTGGAAAGTTAAACACACAGACATAAAAAAAGAATTCCTTTTAACTAAAAAATCCTATAAAAACAAACTGTCCATAGCTCTGAATTAAAAATAATAACACTAGAGTCCCGCTATACCAAACTTATTGGGACCAAACACTGTTCGGTTTAGCGGGAATTTGGAGTAGGAGGATTTTAATAATAATTATCAACGTATTGAGTTTTTAAGGCGTAAATTAAGTGCGGAAAGATGTAATGTTTTCACCTCCCGGTCAGTGTTTACTTAAGTGGAGTTTGATGAACTGAACGTACTTTTTGCAAATTTATTGTGAAAAGTAGGTTTTCAGTTTTTTCATGAATGTATGTCTCCATTTAAATCATGTTTCGAAGACACTTTAAAGTGTTTAGAGTAGTCATGCTTGGAAAGTTAAAGACATACACACATAAAAAAAAAGAATTACATAACTAAATAATCCTATAACCACAAACTCCCTATTTTTTCGATGCGAAGCAAAAATAAATAAATAAATGACAACTGGCAAATCTAATATTTCAAGCCAAACCATTTTTTAACTGCAGATATTTCCAGGCATACTTTATTAACTGATAGAAATACGCATTTGCATACATTAAGATAATTTGCTGTTGTGTTGATGAATATGTATTCTAAATAAGCCATGAAGAAAAAAAACACAGATTTATTTGTAAAAAGAGCCTAGAGCTGATTCACCAATTTTTAGTTTTTCTTGCCAAAAATATCTTCTTTTACTAGGTGGGTGTTAGTGATTTATTACAAAAATCTGATGCCTCCAAGATGTCAGGAAACTTATAACTTACAAGTTGGTTAATAACAGAGACTGAAGACATTCAATTTAATGTTTCTTTACGAATTTTCATTTACATGCGTTAAAATTCATTTTCACGTTGTCAACCAACACTTTTGACTTTGACATCTGTCATGTACTCTGAATAAATATTATGACCCTAAATGAAATATTAATTATGGAGCCGGGTTTAATTTTTGTGGTAAGTAATTAATTATTGATTTTACACGAAACAAAGCATTTACTATATAAAGTACAAGTATTCGTTCATCCATAGCTCTAAATAAAAAATAATAGCAGTAGAGTATTGCTATACTGAGTTAATTAGGACCGAACACTATTCAGTTTATTGGGAATTCGGAGTAGGCAGATTTATTAATAGTAAGCAACTTATTGACTTGATAAGGGGTAAATTAAGTGCGGAGATATCTGATGAAGTGTTCTAGCTTCTCGATCAATGTTTACTCTAGCGAGTTTTATCAGTTGTGAGTATTTTTTGCAAATTTATCGTGAAAAGTTGACTTCCGGCATTTTCATAAAGCTTAGGCTCATGTGTGTCTTTATTTAACTTTGAACAAAATAACAGCACTAATGAGATTTAGAAGAGAAAAATGAAGTCAAATTTAGAAATTTTGTATTTTTAAAACGGGATTTTTATAAATGGGCTACCAAAAAATTGAATCGACTCTGGAAGATTGTAATCGAGGAATGAAGCAAAATTAATCTTTATATATTTTTAAAAAACTGTTCTTTTTTGGAAATCAAGATGGAATATGATAATTGAACATAAATGGCTGTAAGCCTGAATGTATCAGAAAAAGAATTCGCATCTCTGGTTATATATCTATTATTCCAAAATTGGTAAAAAATAAGTAAACTCTCTGTTTTTTTTCTTTCTTTTTAAGTTGATGTAGTAGAGTAATAGGGAATAAAATGGGCACATTGATCAAAATATAGGAGCGTGCTCAAAACGACGGAAATGATATGGGATTTTTATTTATTTATATATTTTCGATATTTGTAAATATTAGATCCCTCATAAGTAAATTTGTGTTTCCTATGCAATTTTTAAAAAATGGTAGCCTTTTAAAATCTTGTCTAAATATAAGATAAATAAATACCTTACAATGTTTTACATATACATTTTTCAAGCTGAAAATTTTTTTATTATTATTTTTTGTTATGTTTAATTGCTTCGTAGTTAAAAACATTTCATTTGTGAATAAACTCATATCGCATTTCTTTCATATTAATGGTACCTTATAGTTCCTTTTAACTACATGTTTCCATTAGCGGTATTGAATATAGTGATTGAATAGGAAAAATATATACAAAACCTAGATACCATTGTATTCTTTGCTGTGAATACAAACACTCCAAACTTTCAATCATATTGACGAACATGCGAGCATGAAAGCATAGACTTCCAAGTAAAATACGATACAATTTGCTAAAGTTTTGAATCAACTAAGTAAGTAATCAGTTTACAAAAATAGTGTCAGCAGTAATTTATTCTATCACCTTGGGCAGGAATTTGTTTAGTTTTCGAGTGAAATGTTAACTCTTTCTCAGAATTTTAGCTTTTTGCAAGATAAATACTTTATCTTTTATAAATATATAAGTATAATAAAACACTCACGGAAACTTATATACATGTAAACACACACTCTCATGGTGTTTTCTATTATAGATATATTAAAAAATAGAATTGTTTTACTCATAAGCTTTGGTGGAAAACAAGAGCATATTTTAAGTTTATTTTTCGAATAAAATTTACATTTTTATAGTAAACCTTGTTATTTAATGCACAAGAGAAATATGTGATAATTCCTGTAAGAAAAATATTCTTATTTTATTTTTAGAGATATTTTAAAGTAGAAACTTCTTATTTTATGGTGTACTAGCAGGGGAGACCGAGCTTAGCTCGGTCAAAATTAACTTTGTGTTCAACTCGATAAAGTATTTTCACTGTATCATTAACTCTGTATTATTACTGTAAAACATGTTTATAATAGTATTATTTAGAAAAACAATCAATAAGAAAACTATGTTTTTATGCGCATGTTTATAAATTTTACTTTATTTTAAAATTTACAATGAAAGGACATCGATCTAAATCACTTTTTTAGCTTGACTCTGATTGGTTTAACCGTGCATCTCGAATCCTCTTAAGAATGTATAAAAAAATTCTTTACATTCTAAAAGACAATACTTTTTGCTAGATACCTAATTTGGAGGCATTCTTTCATTTGGCTCCAAATACGTGTTTTGGTTTTCATAATTTTTATAGTCGATTTTTTGGCCATATGTCGCCAATATTTTGTCAAATATCACCAAGTTATTGGCTTTTGCCATATTCTCGTGACCCTGACCCGTATTACCCAAAATGAGCCACTAATCAAATTTGATTAAGCATGTGACATAGCTCAATCGTCTTCAGGTAATCAAAAACAGTAGAATATAAAATTGAATCAAAATCGTTTAAGCCATTTTTAGGTAAAATTAGCTTGGCAGTATTCAGCAATAAAGCGAAATGACCCACGAATATAATTTTGTTTAACATGCGACTCAGCCCAATAGTCTTCTCGTGACAAAAAACATTTTGTTTCAAAATTTAGGTAAAACTGATTGAGTCGTTGTTATATATAATTAGAATGACCCTAGCTCATTAAGATCCAAAATGACTCACTAATCGAATTTTTCCGAGCATGTGTCCAAGCCAAATGGTTTTCTCTTGCTCAAAAACGATATAATGCAAAGTATAGTCAAAATGGTGAGTACCATTTTCTATATAAAATTAGCATGACCCATCATGACCAACAAATGACCCTTATAATCGAAATCTCTCGAACGTGTGGCCTAGCTCATTAGTTTTAGCATGCCGAAAAACATTAGATACAAAATTTAGATAAAATAAATTGAGCCGTTTTTTAGATAGAGTTAGTTTGACCCGGACCCCTTATGACCCAAAATGACCCATTCATCGAATTTTCTCAAACATCTGTCATAACCCAATGATTTTCTTGTGCCCGAAAATGATAAAATACAAAATTTAGTCAAAATTGCGCGAAACGTTATCTAGATAAAATTAGAATGACCCAAAAGTGGCCCATTAATCGAAATTTCTCGAACATGTGACCTACCCCAATGATTTTCTCATGCCAAAAATATGTTGTATACAAAATTTCGTTAAAATCGACCCACCCATTCTTTAGATATAGCTTGACCTTGACCCATTATGACCCACAAATGACCCTTATAATCGAAAGCTCTCGAATATGTGACTTAGTCCATTAGTTTTCTCGTTTCTAAAAATTGTTACATACAGAATTTCGTTAAAATTGATCCTGCCGTTCTTTAATTATATATAGCTTGACCCAGACCCTTTATGATCCAAAATGACCCATTAATCGAAATTTTTCGAACATGTAACGTAGTCCAATGATTTTATCGTGCCAAAAAAATGCTGCATACAAAATTTCATTAAAATTGATCCACCTGTTCTTTAGATATAGCTTGACCATGACCCATTATGTCCCACAAATGACCCTCATAGTCAAAATCTCTCAAACATGTGATTTAGCCCATTAGTTTTCTCATGTCAAAAAACTGTTACATACAAAATTTCGTTATAATCCATCACGCCGTTCTTTAAATATAAATAGCTTGACCCAGACAATTAATGACGCAAAATGACCCATTAATCGAAATTTTTCGAACATGTAACCTAGTCCAGTGATTTTATCGTGCCAAAAAAATGTTGCATACAAAATTTCGTTAAAATCGATCCACCTGTTCTTTAGATATAGCTTGACCATGACCCATTATGACCCATCATGACCCACAAATGACCCTCATAGTCGAAATCTCTCAAACATGTGATTTAGCCCATTAGTTTTCTCATGTCAAAAAACTGTTACATACAAAATTTCGTTATAATCCATCACGCTGTTCTTTAAACATAAATAGCTTGACCCAGACTCTTAATGACCCAATATGACCCATTAAAATTTTTTCTCGAACATGTAACCTAGCTCAATGTTTTTCTCGTGCCCGAAAACCATAGAATGCAATTTTTAGTCAAAATTGCGTGAGAAAATCTCTAGATAAAAATAGCATGACCCACAATGACCCCAAAAATGACCCACTAACCGAATTTTCTCGAACATGTTACCTAACCCAATGGTCTTCTTGTAATCCAAAACGATAAAATATAAAAGTTGGTCGACATCGTTAGAGCCGTTTTTTAAATAAAAATGGCTTGACCCACAATGACCCAAAAATGACCCACTAATCAAAATTTTTTCAACATGTGACCCAGCTCAATTGTTTTCTCGTGCCAAAAAACGATTGGATACAAAATTTCCTTAAAATCGATCCAGCCGTTCTCTATATAAAAATAGCTTGATCCTGACCCATTATGACCCAAAATGACCCAATAATCGAATTTTCTCGAACATGTTACCTAACCCAATGGTCTTCTTGTAATCCAAAATGATAAAATATAAAAGTTGGTCGAAATCGTTAGAGCCGTTTTTTAAATAAAAATGGCTTGACCCACAATGACCCAAAAATGACCCACTAATCAAAATTTTTTCAACATGTGACCCAGCTCAATTGTTTTCTCGTGCCAAAAAACGATTGGATACAAAATTTCCTTAAAATCGATCCAGCCTTTCTCTATATAAAAATAGCTTGACCCTGACCCATTATGACCCAAAATGACCCAATAATCGAATTTTCTCGAACATGTGACCTAGCCCAATGTTCTTCTCGTGCCCGAAAATGGTAAAATCCAAATTTTTGCTAAAATCGTTAGAGCCGTTTTTGAGATAAAATTTACCCACACACACACAATTTTTGCTCGCATTATAGTATAAGATAATCAGACATGGCAGCATGAAAGCATAGAATTGGGGCTTCTAAGTGAAATGCGATGCAATTTGCTAAAATTGGGAATCAAAATTTTGTCAACAGTAATTTATAGTAACTTTATAGGCAGAATTTTATCTACATTTAAGAGAACTTTTAAATATTCTGAGCCTTATAGCTTTTTGCTAGTTAAATACTTTTTCTTTTATAAAAATATAAATATAATAAAACATCCACGTAAAATTATGTACATGTAAACACATATTCTCATGTTGTTTTCCATTATAGATATAATAAAAAAGCAAATTGTTTCACTTTTAAGCTTTGACGGAAAACCCGAGCATATTTTAAAGATTATTTTTAAATTTTTTTTTACATTTTTATAGTAAAGCCTGTAATTTAATGCTTATGCATTTACGTGAGAAATATTTGATATTTTTAAACCTTTTTACATTTAGACCTATTTTTAAGTAGAACCTTCTTAGACTATGGCCATGTAACAGCAAAAATATTTCTTAATAATAATTTTCTGAAAAGCATCATATTTTATACACAAATATTGCCATAAATTACAACCGAACATTAAAATGCCAAATTTTCAAAAACAATGCTAAAATCCTCAAGACATTATAAAAAATAATATTTCCTTTTCAAGAAAACAAGACACCTTGTTCTTAAACAATTAATAGGATTGTGATATATTTTACAAAAACATACATACATTTATGCATGTTTTACTTTTATATAAAATATAACTTAATGGATGGAAATCAAAACAATTTAGATTAAATTCATTAAAGGGATATTTCGAGATGTTTTATGTTTGCAGGCAAAAGGTAAATAAATATTTTAAAAGTGCAAATGTTCAAAAAATTCTAAATATTGCTATTAAAAAAACTTCCTGTTATTTGGGCGAGAAAAACACATTGTGGTATACCATTTTATTATTATTTTTGTTATTATAATTATTATCAAAATTTATTACAACATTCGGATGTTCTTTTCACAGATATTTTAAAATATAGAATTTCGAGGAGTGTGGGCATTAATATTAAAACACTCTTTTACTATTAGTAAAATATATTTCTTATTAAAGAAAGAAAAAAGTACTCAGATAAAATTATGCGTAAGTTTTCCTGTTTCACTCAGTATCAGGGTCAGAGAGTGGGGAAAAGGTTACAAATGTATAGAAACAAAAGTATAAAAAATAAAAATAAAAAAAAAAAATAAATATAAAGGGACCTGTATGCAAACTAGCAATCTCAATTACACCTTAAGCAAAAAAATAGCGTCTTACAAATTTTGAGCAAAAAATCTATAAATAAACAAAATATATTGAGCTCTTGTCATTAAGGAAAACTATATTTTATAAGTAGAATTTAAAATAATTTACAATTTTTTAACCTATCCGGATTTAAAATCCAATTTTATGTATTTTTGTCGTTATACCTTGTTTTTCCTTAAAAAACAGAGGAAAGCAACATAAATACTAAAAACTACGATACCTTTTCATGCTTGGCTAAAATCTACCATGAGACACATTATTCGGTAATTATAAAAAAATTCATTGCGGTGATATTACTTATTTAATAAATCAAAATATATCACGATTTTACGCCATTCTTTTTTTATACAAGCAATTAAAAATACAGAATTTCAAGAAGTGTGAATAACGTTAAAAACTCTCATACCATTTACCGAAAAAAAATGCATCTTATACAAGAAAAGAAGAAACATTGCCCTGAAACAACTTATGTTTATGTTTCCTTTTTTCTCACAGCATCGGGCTCATAAAATGGGATGAAACAAAAGTATAGCTACGTCATTAAGGATACTGTGAAGAAAGTTTCTTTATCCTGCAGTTTATGAGACATATGACACTTGCTGCATAAAAAAATGCATTTGAACGTTTCCCATAAGAAGAGAATTAGAAACCCCTGAAAGGCCTCTACTCTGATTTATGTACAACTTCTGGTTTTTATGTTCTATATTTTTTGCTGCTGAAAAATATTGTAGATACTCTACTTCCAGTGCAATAATAGAAATCATAAATAAGGTGCGATGACAGTTTTAAAACACGGAAAATGATAGAGGTTTCCTAGGTTAGATTTTATTAAAAAAACGTCTTTGTTGCTTGTTACACGGCTTTATACTGTAGAAATTACATTTTGGTGTGAAAAATTAATTTAAAAAAACTGGTATCGAAATAATTATTCATTAATAGTAGTTTTACCGATTAACTGTTTCCACAACAATAATATAAAGTAGGAAAAATATGTAATGGTATGCTTAAAATACATAAGAAAATTATAAAAGTACACAGCGTTAGACGTTATTAAATAGAAAAGCTTGTTGCTAATTAAATGTCTTAATATGGAGAAATTACAATGTCACATGCTCAAAAATTAAAACAAATAGTGCCAAGTTTTTATTATTATTAGTTTAATTTAACGTTTTGTTATTAAAACATTATTAATTAGACATTATTAATTAGAAATGCTTGTTGCTAATTAAATGTTTTATTAAAGAGAAATTAAAATGCACATGCTCTATTATTTTAAAAGCATTATTGTCAATTTATAAGTTTTTATTATTATTAGTTTCATTTAATGTTTTATAACTAAAATGCATTGGGTTAGACATTATTAAATAGAAAGGCTTGTTGCTAATTAAATGTTTTTATAAAGAGAAATTACTATGTCACATGTTTTAATGTTTAAAAATTTTGTTTCAGACTATAAATGTTTAACATTATTATTTTAATTTTAACGCTTCGTTATTAAAATACATTGAATTAAACATTATGAAACACAAATAATTGTGCTAATTAACTGTCTTATTATAGCGAATTTACAATATCACATGGTGTAATATATATTTTTTAAAATAGTGCCTTCAGTTATCTGCATTAATCACCAATATCCTTCTTAATTTTGTGTGTGTTTTTTTTATCAATTATTTATTTAATTTGTTATAAACATGGAAACGACAACAGAAAAGAAAATGTATATAAATATATTTACGAAAAATTGCATTAGACATCAACAACAAATTGGTCAGCAAAACATTGCCGTCTTCAGTTACATTCATGCTACAAAAAAGGTAAACTTAGATGTATTTAAACGCAATGTATTTTTTTAATATATTTGAAATTAACCGCAAAAAATTAAAAATAAAAGAAGAAGAAGCAAAATGTAGAGCTCAGTTACGTTCAAAGTGCAAAAAAGGGTTATTTTGTTATATTTGTACCATCTGGAAGCTTGTGTTGCATTCTCATGTTTCCCCTGTAAACCCAGATGACAAATGTTCCAGCAAAAATTTATCTACACGTGCTGAAAGTTATGCATGAGGAGTGGGGGGGGGGGGGGGGAAGTCTAATGCACCATTCTACACAGAAACAAGGATTATAAGAAGAAGTTTTTATTTATGCATTTATTTCACATTTAATATATACCTAGCAGCCTTCGCCCGCTACGCTGGTAAATTTAGACGGACAGACGAGCATTAAATACTTTAATAGTTTATTAATTACGAACATTAAATAGTTTAATTGTTAGTATTAAATAATTTAATTGTTATTCTTAAATATTTTAATTGTTAGTATTAAAAAGTTTAATGCTATTAAAATGCATACCAAACAAAGTCTCAATATATATGTATACAATGGAATATTTTTGTGTGGCCCTGTAAGTTAATAACAATTATTCTTTGTCCCATATATTGTACAGAATGTATATTATAGTATATACTTCATACATACATATTAATTTTATTATATTCGAATCAGTGTTACACCATTAAAATGCATCTGAAACTTCTTTCCCCTCTTACCGCAATGCAACGGAATACTTGTGATTGTCCCTGTAATTGATCTATGGATCTGATTTTCATAAAATTTGAAACTACTCGACTGAATTATCTAAAAATTATATATTTTAAGTTTCAAACGATTCGGTTGAATAGTTTTTTAGTTGTTATATGCGGACTGACGGACGGACAAACAGACGAAGGGGCAACTCGGGATCCCGGGATTTTTCCCCTTCAATTCAAAACAAACGCGGCGTTCCTCCGTTTCCAGGATCGGAGGAGATAGCGTCACATACATATGTACATAGATACGGTCGGATTTTAATAGTGTAGATGCTGAATGCAGCATCAATTGAAATACTTCTATTTTATTTTATTTTATTTTTAAGATACAGTATAAATTTCCTTGCACATAGTGAAAATGTAAGCATGCACCTCAATCCGAATCCATAGTTCGAATCTCGCAATTCCTAACGTGTGATTTTACATTATAACTTTGGAAGCATGATAGTATGTATATTCCTAATTGCATGATTATAATCACTATACAATTAAATGGATATCTTCATACTTTAAGGGAGCACAGGGCCTTAACTTATGCAGCATCTTACGCCAAATGCTAGATCTAGGTAATTCCATGAATTTGACGCGAAATGCTACACAAGCTTTTTAAAATATAATGTAAAATAAGTCTTGTTTATGGAATATTATTTTTGTTAAGGCATTTTGACATTAGATAATGCTCTGCTATTTCGTAATATATATATATATATATATATATATATATATTTAAGTACATAGTTCAACTTTTCTAAATGATTTTTTTATATATATTTGCACATATTGAGCATATATTGTTGATTGCACGAGACGGTTTTTTTTATTAAATGTTTTTATGATTTTTAATATAACCAATGTAATTCCTTTTTGCATATAAACGGGTTTCATTTTAATAATAATATTAACACATTTTTTAAAGATATAATTTTTTGCTTGGATTTATTTGCTTCTTGCATGATAATTAAAAAATAATCAATAATTTATCTTTAAGCAATTTACCTTTAATTCTTAATCCCCCATATCTCTTATACTAAAATAACTCATGACAAGAGAATCCTTATATATGCAAAATCCGTAGTCCGAGGCTTTTATGAATTCAAAATACATTGCGAATGCGGAATAAAAAATCTCTTTGATCATGTTCAATAAAATGTAAAAAAAAATTACAAACAAAATCATTTTACGCAAAGATACAAAATTACTTATTAAAAAAAACTGATAGATTTTATGGCATCTGAGAAATAAAGATTATAAGGAAACCTCAAAAGGCTTCTAATAATCCAAGAACTTAAGGAGTCGAAGCACTTTAAAACATTAAAAAAAATGTTTTCAGAAGAAGACACTTGACAGTCCCAGTAGGTTCAGTCAAAAATAAAGAGGAAAATGATTTAATTAAAGCATTAGCAAAAGGAAAAGATAATCAACGTTCTTGAAAACTGTATTTTTTGCCACTGATTGTGCAAGTAAGAAAGTAGTTTTGTTTTGTTTCGTTTCTTCGAAATTTAAACGACTTAGATATAGGGCTGCGGAGTCGAGTCGAGCCCACTTTTGAACAAATGAATCGGATTCGGAGTCTCTAAAAGCAAACCAACTCCAACTTCAGCTTTTTTTTTCTTTATTGGACAGTTTGAAGTGAAATTAAGATTTTTCCATTGTATCCATGAAAGGCATTTTTCGCTTTTTAAACTCATTTATATCGATATTTATTTATTTTATATAGACTGAGAGGCGGCAGTACAGATAATCACACCATTGAATTTACGACGGAAATTGCAGAATTAGTTAAAACTCAATTCGCAAATTAAAACGCAATCGGCCTGCCAATTCAAAACACGCATGCAATAAAAAAATTTCAGTCATTTGTCAAGTATAATACGTTTATTAATCCTTTAAGAATTTTTGAGTCTGTTCTCTTTGTTTAGCATTTGAAAGAAAACTCATTTTATTAAAACTATCGCCGATTATTGCCACATTTGACGCACATACATCTTGGCAATAACAGAGCGGAATCGAAACGTTTAAACGACCAAATTTTTTGAGCAGTTGCCGAGATTCTGTTTATAATAACTGCGACTGACATTGTTCAAAAGTATTTTAGGCGCAATGCAAAAAATCAGAAAAGATAGTTGGGAAAAAAATGTCGGGGAAACACATGGTTTCTCCAGGAGACCTTTGATATCAATCTGACATTCAAGAGGTTTACAAGTGGAATGTTAAATTTAGAATTTTTCAAGTTCGTTTTCTCTTAATAGCTTCCGGATGGTTGCTTTTGTATTATTCTTCACGAAAACAATATTGAAGGCGGATAATTATATTTAGGTAAATGAAACATCCCAAACATTTAAAATAATTTAATTTTCTTCAAATAGCTCGACTGCTATCATTATATAAGCTTTTATTTTACATTATACTCTTTGTTTTTATCAAGCTTTAAACATGCTTTTGTAATAAAATATTAATTTTGGCTATTTTAATCTTTTTCTGATTTTTTCAAACATATTGAAATTCACCATTTCTGATATATACCTATTTTTTTAGATTATTTTTTAATTTAGAGTGTTTTACAATAATTGTTTCAAACTGACTTTTTATTTATTTATTTTGTAGGACTTCAGTTCGAGTTTTGGGTTGACTTTAAATAGATCATTTGGGTTTTGCTAAGATAGAACAAAAATCCAGCCGGGTTCACTGTTGGTGAAAAATATTATATTCCAGCTCCTGTAGAACTAAATTTCTATACATAAGGAAAAATTAAGAAAAAAAAAAGAAACTTGGCAAAAAGAATAAAAATATTTTTTCTCATTTATTATATTTTCTCCAGTGGAAGCTTTAAGAAAATCTAATAGAATACAAATCTAATAAGAAATGGAACTCTAAGATTTCTCACATATCAAAATGCCGAAATAAAAAGTCTCATAGAAATTTTTATTTAATAAATTTAGTATTCGTAACCACGTTGCAACATATAGTAAAACCTAAAATCTTCTACGTACACCAATCACGTATATTTTGGACTGGGGTTTGTCAACTCATAATATAACCTCCGGGGCTCAATTCATTTGAAATAACAAATAAACTAATTGCCCAAAAACTCTTTTTACAAATGGTACAACTATTCTGTAAGTATCGGTGTTGGATCCTTACAGGAAATCCGCAATAAACAAAGTTTAATTCAATAATGCATTATATAAAAAAAATATAAAAATACTGCTTGAAGGCTAAATAATTAACTACATATTTCTTATGAAAAGATATCTGCAGAATTTTTTCATGTACCTGTTCTGAAAAATTTGCCTAAACATGTATATGTAATATGTATATATATATATATATATATATATATATATAATTACAGGAGATTTAAAAAACTATTCCGGCATTTGGGCCCCTAACTATTATACCATTCACAGAAACTGACTAAAATTTTGGCAAAAGGTATTTTTAGGTATGCGCTCAAGAATGATATGTAAAACATCAGTGTCACTCAAACAGTTACGGTTACAACGAGAATATTTCGAAAAAATCAAATGGAAACACCCAGTTTTTTGTATTGGAATGCGATCTCAATTGTGAAAACCCCTAAATAGCGTTGGAATGACAACCGTAGCATGAAAAGCACCGGAACTAGGCAAGGGAAAATTAAAAAAGACTTTGCCGTGCAGCAGAACATTAATGTTCGTTTCATTTACGTCACACGTCACACCGTTTCTTCGGCTGATATCCCAGCCTGATTTGATTTCCCCAAAACGAGAAGTAGGAACCAAGAATCGCAGATTTAGAGTTTTAGTAAGACACAGTCATGATTGACGTCGTTACGCTAGGTGAAAGAATAGGCTCTGGGAAATGCGAGCCGCGTATGTTGCCTTCTGCCATTCCAAACAAGATGCCGCTTTCAGGGAAAGAACGTGGAGAGATCGTAAAGATTTATTACCTGAATGTACAAAATGCCGCAGAGACATTGCGTGTTTACCGCCGCAAATATGGATTACGGCGAGGCCCGTACACTATCAAATCTGTACGGGACATGATTCATAAATTTGAAGAAACTGGTTGCACATGCGATCAACCTCGGTCTGGACGACCTTCCGTTCCTGTGGAAGCTCTTGCAGAAAACAAACATCAAACCATAAGCACAGTTCGTCACGCAACTGCACGCGGTGTTTTGCGTGTTATGAATATGCCGAATTCAACTGTATGCAAGATTCTGCGCTCTGTTCTAAACATGTTTCCGTATCGCTTCCAGCGTATCCTGATGTTGGAAGCAGGAGACTATCAATTACGACTGGATTTTGCAAATCAATTCCTTTTCCGGTACAATGAAGATAGCAGCTTGCATTTACGCATTCTGTGAACAGATGAAGCGCATTTTTCGTTAACTGGTAACGTGAATTCAAAAAAATTGTGTGCATTGGGCAGAGAATAATCCACATGATGTACTTGCCTGTCCATTACACGACGAAAAAGTGACCGTGTGATGTGGTATAACGAGTACGTTCATCCTTGGCTCTTACTTTTTTGAAGAGGTTATTGCCGGTAATCTGAAAACATGTACAGTAACGAGTGATCGCTATCTGGACACGTTAACTCGTTACGCGATTCCCGCATTGCAACGGCAAAATGCTATATCTGAAGTTGTTTGGATGCAAGATGGTGCTCCTGCACATGTCGAGTCTTCTGTTAAATGTGTGTCTTAAATCAATAGTTTGGCGACAGAGTTATCTCTCGTTATTTCCCGTTTCCGTGGCCACCAATGTCTCCTGATCTGATACCAATGGATTTCTGGCTGTGGGGATATCTGAAATCCAAAGTGTATCCGTTTCGTCCTCAAACTGCATCTGATTTGAAAGATGCCATCAGAACTGCGATTCAAGAGATTCCTATTGCCATGGTACGTACTGTAGTGCTATCCATCATCTGCCGCATGCAAAGTCTCATCGTATATGAAGGAGGCCATGTGGAAAATTTGTGAAACACAATAAAATGCTTCATTTTGTGCTGCATCTGTCCTTATAGGTTGTCTTTCATTTTAGCCTATCTACCGCCGCTGATTTTCATGCTGCAGTTGTCGTTCCAACGCTATATGGGGATTTTCAGAATGGAGATCACATTCCAATACAAAAAACTGGGTGTTGCCATTTGATTTTTTTGAAATTTTCTCACTGTAGTCGTAACTGTTTGGGTGACACTGTTGTTTTCCATATGATTCTTGAGCGCATACCTCAAAATATCTTTTCCCAAAATTTCATTCAGTTTCTGAGAATGGTATGATAGTTAGGAGCCCAAATGTCGGGAGAGTTTTTTTATAATCACCCTGTATATATATATATATATATATATATATATATATATATATATATATAATGTTAACTTATATATGTATACAATGTGCCTACAGATATTTAACTTTGTCTTTTCTATTTTTGTCTACAATGTATCCACAGTTCTTGGATCAAGGCATAGAAATTAGGCTAATAAATATTTGGTAAATTTTAGTAATTGATTATTTGGCTTTCTTTAAAAGAGGAGAAAAATGATAAAAGTGAAGAAAAGTTAGGGATTAATACAAAAACCAGCCATACAAGTCTAAGGTAGTTGTGTAAAAAAGGGCACATTCTAGCATATAACGCACACATGTGTGTAACGTTTAATTTTTGGGGGCCGTATATGACGCACCCTATCTTTTCTATAGCCATCATCATAGAAGTAGCAATAAATTAAATATATTGTTTTTTCTAAACTGTTTTAGAAGCACGCAGCTTCCGGCAGACCTTTTTATTTATTTTATAAGCTCGGCGACTCTTTTAAATCATTCTGATGCGCTCGGTGACCCTTTTTAATATTTCATATGTGCCTCGTGGCAAGTTATTGATCCTAGAAAAATATTTCAAATTCTATAGGACTCTAACCAAACCAGTTCAAAATATTTTTGGTGAACAAGTATTGGACAAGTACTACCACTTTTAGAAAAAAAAAGTGGGATTTCCCTTTTTGAAAACATGCATCTTTTTTTTGAGAATAGTGTTCCGTCTTTGAAAAATCCCAACCCCATGGCCCTTTTATTCTTGAGTCAACATTAAAAGATTACTCAAAAATTTAATAATTTGCACTTTTCATGTAATTTGATAACGAATACTACTGTCATTATTATTATTAGTGTTGTAAATAAATAAATAATATACTTATATAATATAAAATCTTAGTTTTTATGTTTTTCTTTATATTTAATCTTTCCTCCTTAAAATTAGCGTATAAATACCTCCTGTAATTCTCGATAAAATTTTCTAATATCAAAACTGCACGATATACGCTGTGATATGCAGTATATATTTTACTTATTTATTTATTTGTTTTTAGTATTTATATATATATATATATATATATATATATTTCAAGCAGCATCATAAATTACCGAATTTCTAAGATTTACTAAAACATTTTTTAGCGACACTTAAATTAGTATATTAAATGCGACATGCCATGTTTTCAAATCTGAAATTAAATAGAACTTAAATTGTTATGGATTATTTTGATAATTACCAGTGATAGATTATCTTTTACTATCTTGAATAAACTTGAAGGGTTTCGTCTTAAAGACGTATAATTCTGCATGCAATCTGAAATTTATCGTGATATTACAATTGATTTTCAGCTTTAACATGCAAATCCTTTTGTTTGTGTGGCTGATCGATACAAAATCATTGTATTAGGATTAATTTAGAGGCAAACATACGATTTTGCATGTTCATCACAGTGCTTCTTAATGTAGTTTTCAAGCTTATTTGGGTAGTTGCATTAAGTGTCTCGAAAGACGTTTATATTTCCAGAGAACATAATATTGGAGAGTTTTTCTATTTTATTCTGTAAAAGTTATATTACACAATATGATGATTCGTATTAACTTTAATAAATTTTTTGCAAAACATTTTACACAAATCGGTAAAATTACAAAATAAATAATAATAAAATTTCATATAATTGCTTTGAATAGTCAGAAAAAAAAAAAAAAAAAAAAAAAAACTTTAACACCTTTTTTTTATGCGGCGAATTCTAAACACTCAAAACTGAGAGACAATAATACAACCTCGATTTTTAAACCTAAATATATTTTCATATAAAAATTAACCATAAAAAGTATAGTATTACGAATATTGTTTATTTATTTATCTATTTTTTAATTTTTAAATCTTGATTATCCATTTTATTTATCCTGTTTATTTTATTTTCTTTTAAGCAAACGAAATAACTACTTTAAATTAAAAATAAATAAATAAATAAACGTTTTATTGATATTTATTTTGGTCTCTTACACAAATTCTTCAGAAAATCCTTATTTAAATTTTTTTTTGTATGAACTGAAATAGTAAATTGCATAAATTTTTCTAAGTAGATTAATATCTTCCAAGCAATAAGCAACTGGATTTTTTATTGAAGAATTCCTACCGAATTCCACAGATTAAATCTTTTTGAACATCCATGGTAATCAAACGAAACAAGCCCTTTAAGCTGTAACACACATATCACATGCACGCATATGAAAAAAAAGTCAAATCAAAGCGTTGACCATAATGTTTTCATCTCCAAAAGGTAATTTATCATATTCTTAATTAAAGAAATGTATTTTTTCTTTCTTTCTTTTTTTTTTTTTTTTTTTTTTTTTTTTTTTTTTGTAAAAGTAGGTAAATTATGAAAGAAACACGCTTTCTTCAATGAAATATTAAATAAAAAATATTTTATCGAAGTGAGATGTCATTTTTGTTTTCTTTTGTGTTAGAAGTTAAAAGGAAGATGGATTTGTTGGAATATGTTACATACGTAATTATTATAAATTAGATCTAGAAGTATTTTGTTGTTTAAATTACAAAAGTTTTCAAAGTGCAGAGTACTAGTGCTGATCAGGGGTTGCTGCCCACCAACTTTAAATACTTTTTTATCAATAATTGAACTAATTAGTATAAATTTTAATCTTATTAATTAAGAAATTGATAAAGTCCAGCTATTTAAAATGCTGCAAAACTATTTAATTACGAAAAATTAAGAAAATTTAGACTATATTTACAATTTTCTTCTTTTATACTCTATTATATAATTTTGTAAGTATTATATCGATAAATTCAATTATTTTAATTTAATTTTTTGGTTTGGGTCTTTTCATTCAAATTAATATTTATTACCTTTTAGCATAACTAAGTGCATCAAATGAAATTGTTCAATATTTTATTTGTACACAGAGATAGAATTGTTATTATGCAATACAAATTTGCAAACTTAGTCTATTTTGGCAGCATTCTTATCCACGCTCACGTAGATAATATTGCTAGTGTGCAATACTTCGATTTATGAATATTTTTTCAAGGTTGACAGTTACAATCTTATAAGATAATATACTAAATGGGTTGCTTTAATACACAACAGCTTGCAATAAAGCATAAGAACTTCCTTTCACTACAAGGGGGGGGGGGGGGAGGCGATTTTACGGAAAGAAAAGAGGACGATTTTACGAAGATTGTTCTGGTATTCGGGACACCAGAAAATTTTATTGATTTTCAATGGAAAAAAATCCGTAAATTCCAAGTAAAAACGGAAAATTGTCTGGAATTTACGAGAATTTTTTCGTTAAAAAATAGTGAATTGTACTGGCGTCCCGATTACCAGAACAAACTCCGCAAAATCTTTTTTTTCTTTTTTTAACAGCATTGTTTTTGCTTAATATACCCAAATATAATCATAACTTTATAAAAAACAAAATAAAAGAAATGCCTGTAGCTAAAATACTATGATTGAAAAATTCTAACTTATTTTCAATTTAAAAATGAATTGGAAACAAATTCAAATGCAGCTGAAAGCCGTTGAGTTTAAACCTGCAATCCAATTAAATAAAAAGAGTTCGTATGGCATATGAATGGCATGCCTACATTATAAACATGTAAACATCATTTTAAATGCGACTGAAGTAGTGAATTGCATAAATTATTTTCGGTAGATTAACTTCGTTGAACAATAAGATGCAGTATCTTTTATTGAAATATTTTCTGCCGAATTCCAAAGATTGAATTTCACTAACATGCATCATAACGAAACAAACTCTTTTGGTTGCTTGGACAGTAACAAGTATTGCATGCACGCATTTGTAATAAAGAAAGAAATCAAAGCTCTGAACACAATGACATTTTCTTTAAAAGAGAATTTATCATTTCCTTATTTGGCAGGATATACTCTGTCTTGTTTGTTTGTTTGGATTTCATTTTTTGTTGTTGTTGTCTGTAAGCGGAGTTAAATTACGGGACAAATGCATTTTAGTAGAAAATTTGAGTAATAAAAGAGATATGGAAGTGAACCATCATATTTTTATGGGGTTTTTTCCTAAGTTTCAGATGATGATAAGTTAAATTTATTTTGTATGCATAAATGTGCATAGGTGTAAAGTATTTTGCTAGTTAAAATAGCTTCCATCTATAAAAGATTAGATCCACGTCATAGTAAACCTTTGTTTTTTTTCTGATATGCATGAGGTGTTGCTATAACTTTCAAACGGGCGCATTGATGCAAATTTTACGACAAAAAATTTCCCTGGACTAAAATACAGTAGAAAGTAAAATTACAATTTTATCATTGATAATATGCAATTTTCTTTCAAACACGTCTACTACTACTGTTTTCTAAAGATTTGTATTTTTAATAGGTTTCTGCACTAGATAAGAAATGCGTCACGAGCCCATTGAAAGGTTAATGAACCAAAAATATAAGTGCAAGCTATGTGAATCTTATTTTAAAAGCATGAGTTTCTTTAGCTATTATTCAACACATCAGTTTATAGCGTTAAGAGGCTGGACAATGTTCCATAAAAAGAAATGTACATTTTAACCCTTCTCTTTTTCAGTGTTCATCAAACTTCGCTCTATCTATTTCTGTATGTGTGTGTCAGCGATTGCACACATAATCTACAATACGTACCAGGCTGAAAATTTTTGTGACGATAGACCAAGGTTTCTCTTAATACAGGAGGATTCAGAATTCTAATAATTTTTAATTAATTTAGACATTAATTAAAAAAACAATCAGCTCTAATCAAAAATTCAACTTTTATTGCGACCTCTAAAAAGCGTTAAGAGTTTAAAACCCATTTACACATTTGAGAGAATGTGAATATCGTAACTTAAGAACCTCCCAATTCAAATTTAAAATGCTTATAGCTCGCGATCTAATTTTCGTAGCGCTGCCAAATTTTGTTTGGTAATTTATTATGGACAGTGTAAATTTTTGGTGATAAGAGACCCTCCCCCCGACGGTGAAGGTCGAAAAATTTAAAATGCTTTTAACTCGCGATCTATTTTTAGTGGCGCGGCCAAATTTTTTTTGGTAATTTATTATGAGACAGTTCGACGTTTCGACAGCTAACGATGTTTCAGTTCGGCAGACTTCGGCACGGTATTCTTCGATAGACTTCGGCCGACATTGACGCTGTATTTTTGCATAAGTTGATCAAAAATGCTATGCAATAGCTTTACCGCGGCAGTCCCCAAGTGCCACACATTTTTTTTTCTTTTTATAAATAAAGGTAAATTATTGGGCAAATGCGCTTGCCTCAATGAAAATTTAAGTAACAAAGTAATGAAAGTATCAATGTGAGACATCGTATTTTTTATTCTTTAGTGGAGTATAATGAGGAGTTAGATTTGCATTGTATGCATAAATAAGCAACTATGAAGCACTTTTGCTGCCAAAGTCACATAAAACGTTGAAAATATGGAGGGATGATTTCGGGCGATAGTAAGATTATTTTTCTCATATACATACTTTCGTATGCATCCTTAAAAGAAAAAAACCTCTTAGATATACAAATTTGAAAAATACGTATAAGTATGCAACATTTCTCAAAAAATATTAGTATAAATGTCCATAATATATGGTATAACACATAATTTTTACGTAAATATCACTATTAAAATTCGTTTATTCTCTTATATTAAGTTGATAAGAAAATCTTGCAACAAGTTTTTTATTATTATTTTTAAAATATTTAATTATTGAATATTATGATTTTATCAAAATATTGAAATTTCATGAACAAAAATTCAAATTAAACATTTCAGAAAGAAGTGAATAACACAAGACGCATGTGATATAGCTTTAATAAAGTAAAAATCAAACAGCAAAGAATGTGAAGTCGGCACTAATTCTACTATGCTAAAAGACGTTTAAAGATGCTTAAAGACAGATCTTTTTTTTTCTTTGCATGAATTTTTTCATGTATGTTTGTATGCACAATTACAAGTGCTTCTCAAATGGGTATTCAAGTTATTTTCTTTCAAATACAGCTGCTCTAAAAGTCACTAAAATAAACGGACTACGATGCACAAATAAAAATGTCCTTTCAGATAAGACGGATATAGTAAATTGCATAAATTAATGTCTCTAGATTAACCTTCCGCCGAGTAATAAGTGCATCCTGTTTTTATTGAAATACAGATTTTCCGAACACCAGAGATTAAATTTCATGAATATCTATAGTAAATAAACTAAACAAACCCTTTCACTTGTTCTTCAAGCTGTAAAACATATCGCATGCACGCATATGTAATAAAAAAGAAATCAAAGCATTGAACACAATGCCTTCGCCTCCAAAAGATAATTTATCATTCCTCATTTGATGGAATGTATTCTTTATTTTTTTCAAATGAAGGTAAATTATGGGGCAAATGCGCTTGCTTCAGTGAAAATTTAAGTAACAAAATAATGGAAGTATCAATGTGAGACATCGTATTTTTTCTTCTTTAGTGGAGTACAATGAGGAGTTAGATTTGCATTGTATGCATAAATAAGCAACTGTGAGACACTCTGATGTCCAAGTGGCATAAAAAGTGAAAAATATGGAGGGATGATTTCAGGCCACAGTAAGAATATTTTTTTTTAATGCATACATGCGTATGCATATTAAAAAGAAGAGAAAAAATTTAGGTATACAAATTTGAAAAACACGTATAAATGTATAAGATTTCTCAAAAAATATTAGTACAAATGTCCATAATAAGTAACATAACAAAAACTTTTTTACGAAGAAACCAGCGTCAAAATTCATTTATTCTCTTATATTAAGTTGATAAGAAAATCTTGTTAACACCTTTTTATTATTATTATTATTTTAAAATATTTAATTATTAATTATTAAATATTATTTTTTTATTAAAGTATTGAAGTTTCATGAACAAAATATCAAATTGAACATTTTAGAAAGAGGTGAATAACACAAAACGCATGTGATGTAGCTTTAACAGTCTAAAAATCAAATAGCAAAGAATGTGAAGTGGGTTCAAATTCTAATATGCTTAAAGACACTATCTTATTATTATTATTATTATTATTATTATTATTATTATTTACATCAATTTTTTTCTTGTATGTTTGTGTACACAATTATAAGTGCTTTCCAAGCGGGAATTCACGTTATTTTCTTCTTACATTTATTCTTATAAAAACATTTCTTTCAAATACAGCTGCTCTAAAACTTACTAAAAAAACAGAAAACGATGCAGAGATAAAAATATCATTCCAGATACGACTGATGTAATAAATTGCATACATTATTGTCTACAGATTAACCTTCCACCGAGTAATAAGAACTTCCTGCTTTTATTGAAATACAGCTTTTCCGAACACCAGTGATTAAATTTCATGAACATCGATAGTAAATAAACTAAACAAACCATTTCGCTTGTTCTTGAAACTGTAAAACATATCACATGCACGCATATGTAATAAAAAAAGAAATCAAAGCATTGAACACAATGCCTTTGCCTCCAACAGAGAATTTATCATTTCCTTATTTGACGGAATGCATTATTTCTTTTTTTTTCAAATGAAGGTAAATTATGTGGCAAATGCGCTTGCCTCAGTGAAAATTTAAGTAACAAAATAATGGAAGTATCAATGTGAGACATCGTATATTTTCTTCTTTAGTGGAGTATAATGAGGAGTTATATTTGCATTGTATGCGTAAATAAGCAACTGTAAAGCACTTTTGATGCCGAAGTCAGATAAATAGTTGAAAATATGGAAGGATGATTTCATACCATAGTAAGAGTATTTTTCTCATATGCTGTCATACGTAAGCATATTAAAAAAAGAAAGAAAGAAAGAAAGCTTTTCGATATACAGATTTGAAGAATTCAAGTAAATATGCAAGATTTCTCAAACGATATTAGTACAAATGTCCATAACATACACCATAACATGTACTTTTTGCGTAGAAACCAGTACAAAAATTCGTTTATTTTCTTGCAACCTTTGTTTTTTTAATTAAAATATTTTAAAATATTTAATTGTTAAATATTAAATATTAGTATTTTATTGAAATATTTAAGTTTCATAAACAAAATCAAACTGAGCAATCCAAAGAAGTGAATAACAGATGACGTGTGTGATGTAGCTTTAATAATCTAAAAATTAAAACAGCAAAGAATGCCATACCGGTAATAATTCTACTGTGCTTAAAGACACAGTCGTTTTTATTTTCTTTGCATGAATGTTTTCATAAAGAATTTGTACATCATTTTAAGTGCATTTCAAACGGGTATTCAAGTTATTTTCTTTTTGCATTTATTCTTATAAAAATAATTCTTTCAAATACAGCTGCTCTAAAACACACTACAATAAACAAAAAGTGATCCACAAATAAAAATATCATTCCTGATGCGGCTGGTATAGTAAATTGAATAAATTATTATCTGTAGATTAACCTTCCGCCGAGTAATAAGTACGTCCTGTTTTTGTTGAAATGCAGCTTTTTCGAACACCAGAGATTAAATTTCATGAACATCTATGGTAAATAAACTAAACTAGCCCTTTAACTTGTTCTTGAAGCTGTAAAACATATCACATGCACGCATGTATAATAAAAAAGAAATCAAAGCATTGAACACAATGCCTTCGCTTCCAAAAGAGAATTTATCTTTTCCTTATTTGGCGGAATGCATTCTTTATTTATTTTTCAAATGAAGGTAAATTATGGGGCAAATATGCTTGCCTCAGTGAAAATTTAAGTAACAAAATGAAAGCATCAATGTGAGACATCGTATTTTTTCTTCTGAAAATATGAAGGGATAATTTCAGGCCATACTAAGAGTATTATTCTGTTATGCATACGTACGTACGCATATTTTTTTTTAAAAAGAAAAAAACTCTTAAATTTACAAATTTGAAAAATTCGTATAGATATACAATATTTCTCAAAAGATATAAGAGCAAATGTCCATAATGTGTACGGCATAGCAAAGGATTTTTAGGTAGAAAATAGTGTCATAATTCGCTTATCCACTTATATTAAGTTGGTAAGGAAATCTTGCAATATATTTTTTTTATTATTATTATAACATTTTAAAATATTTAAATATTAAATATTATTATTTTATTAAAACATAGAAATTTCCTGAACAAAATACAAAAATGAACAGTTCAGAAAGAGGGGATTAACACAAGACGTGTGTGATGTAACTTTAACAATCTAAAAATCAAATAGCAAAGAATGTAAGAAAAGTCATAAATCTAATGTACTTAAAAACACTGCTTTTTTTTCTTTCCTCCTTTTAAGTTTTATATACATTTAAAAGTGCATTTCATGAGGACATTTAAGTATTTTACTCTAACATTCATTCTTGTAAAAACATTTCTTTAAAAAAAATCTTTCAAAACTTATAAATCCAAAGTCCCACCACGGATGAAAGATGGACATCAACGAAATAAATATTTCTATAACAACAGCTTGTTTCAGCAACAATCAAATGAATAACTCTCCTGTGATCTAAGTGTCATTTTTCTCATACGGAGGATAGCCATAATATCAAATCGAGTATCCCAGCAAGTGGTGAACATCACACGCGGAGCACTTAACGTTGTAGTGAAAGAAAGCAAAAAAGAATGTACTGCTGTCAGTTTCTTCAGACTGATAACTCGTTTATCATCATTATCTGCAGCTTCTTTCTGACTTTCCGAAAAATACAGATTAAAAAATGTTTTTCTTTAATCTTTTTTTTTTTTTTTATCCGCTATATTTCTGAGATTTTGGATGTAAAAAATGGACGTAAGTCGTTAAAATGGAGGAAACATGTTGGACTTAGAGCGATCAATGTTCGAAGCCAATGTTTTAGAAATGATATATATAAAATTTTCTTGTTGAAAGGATGATGGTTTACTTATATGTTAGATGACTTCAATTTAACTTTATTTTTCGAAATAATAAATCTAATCTAGCACAAATAAATGTTTCATAGAAAAATCAGATATAGTAAGATACATATCTCTTTTAACCCTTTCGGGTCTCGTGTAGTATTAATAGTACACATCTTTTAATTAAATATTCTTTTGTTTCAACAAAAACTTATGTTACTGTTTACTTGTATCAATGTCAGTATGTGCCTATGCATTTACTATATGACTTCATTAATGTTTTGACAATTAGTATAATTTTTTCTTGTTGAAAGGATGATGGCATAATTACATGTAACATGAATTGAATTAAACTTTTCTTTCGCAATAATAGATCAAACCTAGCCCAAATAAAAGATTTCTATAAAAATCACAGATAGTAAAAAATAAATCCTTCTGAAGGAAAAACATGCACATTAAAATAATAATTACCTTCCTTCAATTTATATTTAAATATTATTAAAGGTGAAAGATTCTGATCTAAGAATCTCAAATAATCTCTTTTATTATAGACGCTTTCAATGTGTCGCCAGTCTTTAGGTTTTGCTTGGAAACTGACTCCAAACAAACGGTTGCTATGTTTCATTTCTTATTAAATATAAATCGTAAAAAATGTTACCACTGCATTTTAATTATTAAAACATATATCTGTGAGATATGCTGCAAGATATAACTATAAAATATAATAAAAATAGAAAACACAGCATAGCAACAGTTTATTTTGAGTCAGTATCCAAGTGAAACGTCGTATATGACGTCACGACTGAAAGCGTCTATTATTACTATTATTATTATTTTCCCAGAAAAGCCTATGTTTTGTTTTGACGTCATCTTGCCCGGCACACTATAAAATGAAATTGCATTATAATCTGTAAAAATCTAATGTGCTTAAAGACATTATTTTGTTTTTCTTTACACAAATGTTTTCATATGTATTTGTGTAAACAATTATAAGTGTTTTTCAAAGAGGTATTCAAGTTTACTCCTTTTAAATACATTCTTATAAAAACATTTCTTTAAAAAAAAAAAAAAAAAAAAAAAACTTTCAAAATTTATAAATCTCTGTAACCCCAAAGTCACACCACGGATGAAACGCAACATCATCAAAATAAATATTTCTATAACAACAGCTTGTTTCAGCAACAATCGAATGAAATATTTTCCTGTAATCTAAGTGTCATTTTTTCTCATACGTAGGATATCCAAAATATCAAATTGAGTATCCAAGCAAGGGGTGAACATCACACGCTGAGCACTTAACGTTGTAGAGAAAGAAAGCAAAAAGAATGTACTGCTGTCAGTTTTTCAGCCTGATAACTCGTTTATCATCATTATTTGCAGCTTCTTTCTGACTTCTCGAAAAATACAGTTAAAAAATGTCTTTTTCATCCGCTATATTTCTGAGATTTTTGGATGTAAAAAATGAACGCAAGTCGTTAAATTGGAGTATTCTCCAAAGAAACATGTTGGACGGAGAGCGATCAATGTTCGAAGCCGTAAGCCAATGTTTTAGAAATGATATATATAAAATTTTCTTGTTGCTGAAAGGATGATGACTTATTTATATGTTAGACGACTTCAAATTAACTGTTCCTTTTTTTTCGCAATGATAGATCAAATCTAGCATAAATAAAAGGATTTTAAAAAAAATCGCAAATAGTAAAAAAATTTTTTTTTTTTGGGGGGGGGGAAATGTACCTTAAAATGATTAACTTTCGTAAATTTATATTTAATTATTATTAAAGGTGAGGCATTCTAATGTAAGACTGTGAGGGAGTGACCTTTGTCATAAAGGCACTTTAGTATTTCTGAGATCGTGACGTCAATAATTTAACATGTGTAACCGTAAAAGCGACATCTATCCTCTCTTTTACTTTAACTTTCTAGAGTGTGTGTCTCTTTCGGATTCTGCAGTCAGCTCGCGGTTAGTAGTAATATGTTAATTTGAGGTATCTCAGTTTGCAGCATATAAAAGCTTGGAGTCTGAGTGTGTAGGGAGTGTCTCTGGCATTAGCCAGCCAAGACTGAGTGTGACTAGCGACATTAGATAGCGAAGTGTCTCTGGCAGTAGCCAGCAGAGCGTTCTAGCGATATTAATCAGCGAAGTGTGTTTCCCGCTGGTATCTAGCAGATTGCAAGTAGCTTCGAGCCTCCAGTGAGTTGTGAAGAAGTTTCGGTATTCGAATAGAGAAGTTTGCCGTGGTAAGAAATTTAATAGTAATTGCATTTGATTATCTCAAGTGAATAAAGGATATCTACAGCCACAGGCTGTCTAATTAGATTTTATTTAGCAGTTTAGCTGAAAGATAGTGTGAAGTAATCAGAGTTGCCCCGATTGAGCTAGTTTCCGGAGCTGTGAGTATACGTTTAGTCTTTTCATAGTATTCTCAATTGTAAAAATTAAGACTTGTTCCACTTCCCTTGAGCCCTTATCATTTTAATAAACTGTGTTTTTTATCTTAATTTCTGAGTATGTCTGCATTTAACTCCCAACACGAGCACCCAACCGTTACAAGACTTTCAAAAAATATTTTTTAAGGGATAATTTTTTTTTGACTAGAAAATTTTACGTTTCATTTTAACTTCATCTTCCATAGCACACAATTAAATAAAATTGCATTACTATTTTAACTTCTATCAAAGCTTTCAAATGCATTTTTTGTGTTTATTCATTTTATTTTCCTTTTAAATTCATTCTTTGAAAAAAAATCTTTCAAAACTTTTAAATCTCTGTAACTCCAAAGTCATACCACGTGTGAAACAGCAACATCAACAAAATAAATATTTCTATAACAACAGCTAGTTTCAGCAACAATCGAATGAATAATTTTTCTATAATCTAAGTGTCATTTTTTCTTATACGGAGGATAGCCAAAATATCAAATTGAGTATCCCAGCAAGGGGTGAACATCATACGCTGAGCACTTAACGTTGTAGTGAAAGAAAGCAAAAAAGAATGTACTGCTGTCAGTTTCTTCAGTCTGATAACTCGTTTATCATCATTATCTGCAGCTTCTTTCCGACTTCCCGAAAAATACAGATATTTTTTTTCTTTATCCGCTATATTTCTGAGATTTTGGGTGTAAAAAATGAACGTAAGTCGTTAAAATGGAGTATTCTCCAGAGAAACATGTTGGACGGAGAGCGATCAATGTTCAAAGCCAATGTTTTAGAAATGATATATATAAAATTTTCTTGTTGCTGAAAGGATGATGACTTATTTATATGTTAGACGACTTCAATTTAACTTTTCCTTTTTTTCGCAATGATAGATCAAATCTAGCATAAAAAAGATTAAAGAAAAATCACAAATAGTAAAAAAATATTTTTTTTGGGGGGGGGGGAGGCGGGGGGGGATGTACCTTAAAATGATTAACTTTCGTAAATTTATATTTAATTATTATTAAAGGTGAGGCATTCTAATGTAAGACTTTCAAATAATATTATATAAAAGGATATTTTTTTTCTTTTGCTCAGAAAATTCTACGTTTCGTTAACATCATCTTCCACAGCACACAATTAAATAAAATTGCATTATTATTTTAACTTCTACCAAAGCTTTCAAATGCATTTTTCTGTGTTTATTAATTTTATTTTCCTTTTAAATTCAGTCTTGAAAAAAAAAAATCTTTCAAAACTTTTAAATCTCTGAAACTCCAAAGTCACACCAGGTGTGAAACAGCAACATCAACAAAATAAATATTTCTATAACAACAGCTAGTTTCAGCAACAATCGAATGAATAATTTTTCTACAATCTAAGTGTCATTTTTTCTTATACGGAGGATAGCAAAAATATCAAATTGAGTATCCCAGCAAGGGGTGAACATCACACGCTGAGCACTTAACGTTGTAGCGAAAGAAAGCAAAAAAGAATGTACTGCTGTCAGTTTCTTCAGCCTGATAACTCGTTTATCATCATTATCTGCAGCTTCTTTCTGACTTTCCGAAAAATACAGATAAAAAATGTCTTTTTTATCCGCTATAGTTTTCTGAGATTTTGGGTGTAAAAAATGAACGTAAGTCGTTAAAATGGAGTATTCTCCTAGGAAACATGTTGATGTTGGACGAAGAGCGACCAATGTTCGAAGCCAATGTTTTAGAAATGATATATATAAAATTTTCCTGTTGCTGAAAGGATGATGACTTACTTACATGTTAGAGGACTTCAATTTAACTTTATTTTTTCGCAATGATAGATTAAATCTAGCACAAGTAAAAGATTTAAAGAAACATCGGAAATAGTAAAAAATATATCTGTCTTAAATCTTTCGCGTCTCGCATATCATTAATAGTTAATGTCTATTAATTGAGGTTTTTTTTTCTTTTTTTTTTTTTGTGCGTGTATGTTTGCTTGTTTCAACAAATGTTTTTGTAGTAATAGTTTTGTAAATGTCGTGTTAAAAAAATTCAACTGGGAAATTTAAAATTCTTTATCAGAGAATTATCCCCAAGATCATATGCTTGTCTTCCTGAAAAATGATATAGCAATTTCCAACTACACTAAAATCGCTAGCATTTGGCGACGAAAGTTATTGCTCGCCAAATCTCATTGCCTTTTAGCGCAAAACATTCGAAAATATTTCTTTTTTTTTTTCTCAGATTTTCTCAGGATTACCTCCGCTAAATTTGGTTGATTGTTTTCTACTTACATAAGTTTTTTTAGCATTTTTAAATATATATATACTAATTATGCGCTTTAATCTCTTTGCTAACCTTTTTGCAATGAATATTAATGCAATATTAATATATTTGAATTATTTTCAGTTCTATTTTATTTCAGAGTAGTATTTTAAATTTAATTGCATTAGCTCAAATCATATATTTCGAAACATATCATTCTGATAATAAAATTGCAGATATGATTGACTGTCATTAACAAAATAGGACAAAACTGATAGACCGAATAGGTTGAGGAGACCTTCCTTGTTATATCTGTCTTTTTTCTTTCATTTTTGCATATTTTCGAATAAAATAACAACTATGTGTACAATCATATACATATATCATGAATGGATTCGTTTCAGATTAAATAGAAATAGAAGCATAGAAGATGAAAACGACCCGTTGTCTGAAATATTGATACTATATAAGGATATTAAACAAAATGAAAAATACCTTTTCTTGGAAGGAATATTGGATTTCAGAAAGGAGGAATATTCTTTCTTCCAAACGGTGAATAATTCCTATTGAAAAATCAATAATTCTATTCATAGGGTTGAAAAAAGCAGCAAACTTCTTAAAAGGAAGGACTGATTAGTCTTTTAAAACTAGCCTTAGAATTCTTAATATCCTGGGGATGTTAAATTGCTTTTAATGTTTTGACAGAAAGGTTTTCGATGTTCGAATCATATATTTCTTTAAAATGATTTCTGATATTAATGCCATTTATTTATTGCAAGAGCTTTTCATAAAATTGCCTCAAAAATTTAAAAGTTATCGATAAATTTTTCAAAATTTTTGATTTAAATTTTGTATAATGAGCAAAATGAAAACAGATTAAATGTACAATAAAAAATGCTCAAAAATTCCAGAATTTCAATAAAATTTTTAAAAAATTATTAAAAAATCTACATAATGAACAATATGAAAAGACCAAATGTTGGCGACGAACGGTATTGTTTGCCAAATCGCATGGTGCGTTTGTCTTTTAGCACCAAACATTCGAAAATATTTTATTTTATTTTTTACAGATTTCTCCTGGATTTCCTTTGCTAAATTTGATCTATCGTTTGTTACTTACTTAAGAAGTTTTTTTTTTAAATTTTTTTTAAAATTATTCTAAGTATGCGCTTTAAGGAGACTTTCCTTGTTGAATCTACCTTTTTTCTTACATTTTCGCATATGTTGTGATAAATTATTAATTATATGTAAAAAAAAAATATATATATATATATATTCTTATGAATGGATTTGTTTCAAACTGGTCAGAAATAGAAGCATAGAAGACGAAAACGTCCCGTTGTCTGAAATATTCATGCTATGTACGGATATTAAATAAAATGAAAAATACATTTCCTTGGAAAGAATATTGGGTTTCAGAAAGTACGAATATCCTCTCTTCCAAAAGGTGAAAAATCAATAATTATATTCATAGGATTGAAAAAAGCAGTCAACTTCTTAAAAGGAATGACTGACTAGTCTTTTAAAAATCGCCTTAGATTTCTTCCTATCCAGAGGATGTTGAATTATTTTTAATTCTTTTGACAGAAAGGTTTTCGATGTTCGCATCATATATTGATTTGAAATGATTTCTGATATTAATTCCATTTATTTTTCAATGGAGCTTTTCATAAAAATGCCTCAAAAGTTCAAGAATTTCAAAGGAACTTTCAAAATTTGATTTAAAATCTTTATAATGAGAAAAATAAAAATAGATCAAATGTTTGTACATTCTATTTGGAGATAAAACGTTTTAGGTGGAATTTTCAACAAATTTACTTTCTTAATGCTCCATTAGAAATTCTTAAATGAGTTTTTTTTTTTTTTTTCTTGTCATCTTCTTCAAAAAATATTTTTAATAAAAAAAGAAAAGAAAAGAAAAGAAAAAAAAAGGAAAAAAAATAGTTGATTCAAGACAGACACATTTGTTTTAAAACAAATCAGATCAATTGCGTATTTTTTTCTTGTTACATGTGTTTTTTTAATATAAATCAGTTCTCTTTATCACAAGAGCTTTTAGTAAAAATGCTCAAAAATTCAAGAATTAAAAAAAAAAACATTTATTTAAAATCTATATAATGAACAATATGAATAGATCAAATGCTGGCGACAAAAGTTATTGTCCGCCAAATCGTATGGTACGTTTGTCTTCTAGCGCCAAACATTCGAAAGTATTTTATTTTATTTTTTACAGACTTTGTCCTGGATTTCCTCCGCTAAAATTGACATATCCTTTGTTATTTACATAGGAGGGGTTTTTTTTTTTAATCATTTTTTTTTTTAAATTATTCTAAGCATGCGCTTAAAGGAGATCTTCCTTGTTGAATCTGTGTCTTTTTTTACGTTTTTGCATATGTTCTGATAAATTACTAACTATATGTACAAAAAAGTAGAATATCTCACGAATGGATTCGTTTCAAACTTGTCAAAAGTAGAAGCATAAAAGATGAAAACATCCCGTTACCTGAAATATTGATACTATATATGAATATTAAACAAAATGAAAAATACATTTCCTTGGAAGAAATATTGGGTTTCGGAAAGTACGAAAACTCTTTCTTCCAAAAGGTGAATAATTCCTATTGAAAAAAATCCCTTTCGGCATGGCCTATAGGCGGAGGTAGATTTCGAAAAATTTTCATCTCAAAAAAAAAAAAAAAAAAAAAAAAAAAAAAGCCTATCTCTATTTAAATGCCTATTTTGGCAATATATTATGAATTATATTCTTACTTTATTTTAAAAATTGACCAATATGCTCATTATATAGTTCCTAAATAACAAAAAAACTGTTAATTAAATTCGTTTGACAGCAAAATTGAATTTAAAAATGAGTCATAAATTAACCAATTTATTATTTTAATACATCCACAATTCTTTAATCAAGATCGCTTTGAGATATTTTGTGCGAAGTGCCCACTTTGACAGATTTTTTTAAATATGTATTTAGCCTTTATCAAAAATCTGACCAATACGGCACATTACACAGTTCCTAAATAACAAATAACTGTGAATTGAATGCGTTTGAGAGCAAAATTGAATTTAAAAATGAGTCATAAAATAAACAATTTGTTATTTGAATACAACCTCAATTCTTTTATTATGATCGCTTTGGGAAATTTTTTTGCGAAGTACTTACTTTGACAGCTTTTAAAATATATATATTCACCCTTTATCAAAAAATCGACGAATACGCACATTATATAGTTCCTAAGTAACAAAAAACTGTCAATTGAATGCGTGTCAGAGCAAAATTGGATTTAAAAATGAGTCATAAAATAACCAATTTGTTATTTGAATACCCACAGTTCATTAATCATCTCGCTTTGGGAAATTTTGTGCGAAGTGCCCATTTTGGCAGCCTTTTTTTAAAATATATTCTGCCTTTATCAAAAAACTGGCCACTCCGTCACATTATATAGTTCCTAAATAAGCGAACCTGTAAATTGGATGCGTTTGAGAACAAAAAAAGATTTAAAAATGACTCGGTAAAAACGCAATTTCTTAAATTTCCTCAAATTTTAATCACGATAACTTCGTGAAATTCTGTTCAAAATACCCTTTTTGGCAGCCTTTTAAAAAATATATTCTGTCTTTATCAAAAAACTGGCCAATACGTCAAGTTATATAGTTCCTAAATAATAGGACCTGTAAATTGGATGGGTTTGAGAACAAAAATGAATTTAAAAATGACTCATAAAAAACGCAATTTGTTATACTTAATGAATTTTTTAATGATGAAAACTTCGGGAAATCTGTTCAAAATACCTCTTTTGGCAGCCTTTTTAAAAATATATTCTGCCTTTATCAAAAAATTGGCCAATACGTCGCATTATATAGTTGCTAAATAAGAGGATCTGTCATTTGGATGCGTTTAAAATCAAAAATGAATTTTAAAATGAGTCAGAATATAAGCAGTTTGGACTTGAGGTTTTTTCTCCAACTCCTATTTTTGTTTAATTTATTTTTGCTATAAGAATTGGTTCTATGAAAAACTTGTCAATATAAAAGTTGTAGATATTATTGTGAAGATGTAAAATAAATTTAATTAGATTTAATTGCTTAAGAATTGAGTAAGTTATGGGTATTTTTCTTTTTCCTCCCCCCCTTTTTCTTTTCGTTTTTAATTTTTTTCATCAGTAAAAATTGGTCCTATAAAAAACTTGTAAGTACAAAAGTTTTAGATAATATTGAGTACATTTATATAAAATTTAGTTGGATTTGATATCTTGAGAATTGACGAAGTTATGAATTTTTTTCTCCCAAAAACCATGTTTTTTTCGCCCCTTGAGCCCATTTTTAACTTTATCAAAAATCTGTCATGCATAAACTTTTTGCCCATTGTTTAGAAGTAATATAAACTTTAAACTGATTCGATATCTATTTTAATTAAGAAGTTATCGCGTTTTTTCTGTTTTCACAAAAACCCTCCTAACTTCCACCCCATTGGTCCGATTTTGCCCATTAACGAACTTAACCGAGATTTTATGCCCCTTGATTTTATGTAAAAGTTTGATGAAGATCTGAGCATAATTATGGAAGTTATCGTGTCTAGAAGAAAGTGATATACACCGATAGATAGATAGATAGATAGATAGATAGATAAACTTTTTTACTGATGGTAGTTTTGGGGTCTAGGAGTCATGATTCGTGTAGATCCGCAAAAATTTTTCAGAAATTCCAACATGGGAGACAATGCAATAGGTAGTATTTCATACGAAATCTACCTAAAATCGATAACTCTATTCATAGGGTGGAAAAAAGCATCCAACTTCTTAAACGGAATGACTGACTGGTCTTTAAAAACTCGCCTTAGAATTCACCATTTCCAGAGGATGTTAAATTGTTTTTAATTCTTTTGACAGAAAGGTTTTCGATGTTAGAATCATATATTGATTTGAAATGATTTCTGATATTAATTCCATTTATTTTTCGCTGGAGCTTTTCATAAAAATGCCTCAAAAATTCAAGAGTTTCAAAGAAACCTTCAAAATTTGATTTAAAATCTTTATAATGAGAAAAATGAAAATAGATCAAATGTTTGTACATTCAATTTGGAGATAAAACGTTTTAGGTGGAATTTTCAACAAATTTACTTTCTTAATGCTCCATTAGAAATTCTTAAATGAGTTTTTTTTTCTTGTCATCTTCTTCAAAAAATATTTTTAATAAAAAAAGAAAAGAAAAGAAAAGGAAAAAAAATAGTTGATTCAAGACAGACACATTTGTTTAAAAAACAAATCAGATTAATTGCGTATTTTTTTTCTTTTTATATGTGTTTTTTTAATATTAATCAGTTTTCTTTATCACAACAGCTTTTAGTAAAAATGCTCAAAAATTCAAGAATTAAAAAAAAATAAATAAAACATTTATTTAAAATCTACATAATGAACAATATGAATAGATCAAATGCTGGCGACGAAAGTTACTGTCCGCCAAATCGCATGGTACGTTTGTCTTCTAGCGCCAAACATTCGAAAGTATTTTATTTTATTTTTTACAGACTTTGTCCTGGATTTCCTCCGCTAAAATTGACATATCCTTTGTTACTTACATAAGAGGTTTTTTTTAATCATTTTTTTAAAAAAATTATTCTAAGCATGCGCTTAAAGGAGATCTTCCTTGTTGAATCTGTGTCTTTTTTTACGTTTTTGCATATGTTCTGATAAATTACTAACTATATGTACAAAAAAAGTAGAATATCTCACGAATGGATTCGTTTCAAACTTGTCAAAAGTAGAAGCATAAAAGATGAAAACGTCCCGTTACCTCAAATATTGATACTATATATGAATATTAAACAAAATGAAAAATACATTCCCTTGGAAGGAATATTGGGTTTCGGAAAGTACGAAAATTCTTTCTTCCAAAAGGTGAATAATTCCTATTGAAAAATCGATAACTCTATTCATAGGGTGGAAAAAAGCATCCAACTTCTTAAAAGGAATGACTGACTGGTCTTTTAAAACTCGCCTTAGAATTCACCCTTTCCAGAGGATGTTAAATTGTTTTTAATTTTTTTGACAGAAAGGTTTTCGATGTTAGAATCATATATTGCTTTCAAATGATTTCTGATATTAATTCCGTTTATTTATAGCAGGAGCTTTTCATAAAAATGCCTCAAAAGTTCAAGAGTTTCAAAGGAATTTTCAAAACTTGATTTAAAATCTTTGTAATGAGCAAAATGAAAACAGATTAAATGTTTGCATATTCCATTTAGAGATAAAGCGTTTTACGGAGAATTTTCAACAAATTTACTTCCTTAATATTTCATTAGAAATTTTTAAATGTGTAATTTTTTTTCTATCTTCTTCTAAAAATATTTTTTTTTATTATGAAATAATTAATAAAGTATTTTAAAGCATTTTGTGTTGCATAATTTCATAACTAGAACATCATACATCAAAATATTCAAAACAAAATAACAACCTACTATTTTTATTCATAACAGAATTTTTAAAAAAAATTGAAATTACAAATTTATTAATTTGTCATTAAAACTCACATGATCAATTAATTAAAACCTTTTGTTTTATCATAAAATAGCAAAATTGTTTCTCTCTAGTATTATCGTTATATAAAACAAACTAGAAAAATAATATAAAATCTTTCATGTTACATAGAGGAATTGGAAAACTGATAATTGGATTTCGCTAGCCTAATTAAAAAGTGATGCATGAAAATAATTTTGTACAGTTTCAGAGATAATGAATAGTTAACGTATATTTAATAAACGAAAATAATTTTCTCTTCTTAAAACAAATATGAAGTTATGCTTTAAATTTTTTGCGGTGTAGTAAATCAAGATACATATTTTTCTTATATGCATGGTTATGGATTTATAAATGTATTGTTTTATTGAACATTTAATATTTGATAATTGATGCTTATTAATTTTTCCATGTGGAGCTCCTATTCATAAACTGTACATGTAATTAATTGATTTACTTTGCTTGTCTTTAGGAATACATTAAAATGAAATCACGTTGATATCTCGACTGCGTGATAAAACAATGTCAAGTCTTGCGATTGAATTTACATTTATTTATAATATTTCTAACAGAATGACAAAAATGTTAATTTTTATAAATTTTTACTTTGTCATTAAAATTCCCATAATCATATAATTTCAAAAACTGTAATATGAAAACATCGTGCGAGTTCACTAGTAATAGAATTTATGACCAGTAAATATCATAACAGTAATTTCACATAAAAAGCATTAAAAAGGTGTATTCATATTGTTAAATGAATAAAATATTTAAAAAAATTGTGTTCCATAATTTCAACATCATACATCAGAGCATGCAAAACAAAAAAAACGACCTACTATTTTTATTCGTAACGCCCCACCAGTGGCCGAGAGGTTGGGACCTCTCAACTGGTAGAGGGCAGGTGCTGGGCTCAAACCCAATCGCGGCTGTCGGCCTAACCGTTCGGAGTTTTCGTGGTTTTCTTCGAACCTTGCGTAAATACGGGTTAGGTTCCCTTAGAAAGACCCCCCACGAAGGGCACTCCCCCTGGTCCTATATCCCTAGCGCAGATAATCGGACGTCAAAAATCAACCAACCTTTTATTCGTAACAGAATGCTAATAATAATAAAAAAAAATAACTGGCAGTTATAAATTTATTAATTTGTCATTAAAACTCACATGCTCAATTAATTAAAACCTTTTTTTTTTAATCACAAAATATCAAAATTATTTTTCTCTAGTTTACTTGCTAATTGAAACCAACCGGAAAAATAAGATAGAATCTTTCTTGTAATATGGAGGAATTGGAAAACTGATAATTGGATTTCGCTCGCCTAATTAAAAAGTGATGCATCAAAATAATTTTGTACGGTTTCAGAGATAACAAATATTTAACATATATTAATAAACGAAAATAATTTTCACTTCTTTAAACAATATCAAGTTATGCTTTTAATTAATTGCGGTGTAGTATTTCAAGATACTTATTTTTCTTATATGCATGTTTATGAATATATAAATGTATTATTTTATTAAACATTTAACATTTGATAATTGATGCTTATTAATTTTTGCATGTGCAATTCCCATTCATAAACTGTACATGTAATTAATTGATTTATTTTGCTGGTCTTTGGGAACACATTAAAAGGAAATCACGTTGCTGTTTTGATTGCGTGATAAAATAATGCCAAATCTTACGATTCTGAGAATCATTATCAACAAATAATAATCTTCTTTTGATTAACTGTCAAGTTTCCATCATCGAATTTTATGTCGAATCTAATATTTTTAATCAAAAATACTTGTACTCAAAAATATGAAGATGAGGCAGTTATGTAGATGCAACAAATTTAATGATCAATAATGACGAAAATAGGCGTTTTCGTAACCTAGATTCTGAAATTCTGTAAAACCGTTTATTGTATTATAAAATATTACAATTTTTTATCCTGAATTCACCAATTAATTTTTTTAAAAAAAGGATTATACATATTAACAACAATTATAACCTATTATATTTTTAATTCATCAAATTTTCTTTACAAAAAAGTGATATAGTAATTATAAATTTGCAATTTGGCGCAGAATAATAAAAATTTTAAAACAACATTAAAAACGCCAGAATAAGTAGACTTTAAAAGACTCGTTTTGCTAACTTTTAGCGTATTGTCATCAGTGCAAAGAATAACGAGAACTTGCTCAGTTATATAAGGGGAAGAAATGGATATAAATAGGAAGTTCATGGGCCAATAGGAAAACAGTAAAGTACGGGAACCAGACAATAGGTAGGTAGAATAGGTATTGCAACGAAAAATGTGTGTGTGTTAGGAGGGGAGGGAATTTGGTGGTAATTAAGAAAAGGAAGATTTGATGTAATATTTCTAGCAATTTGATGAAGGGTAAATAGCAAATTTACAATTAACAATTTGGTCCAAACTATGATATGATATGCTTCAAGAAAGTTCAGTTCTTTATAGAAGAACTGGATTTAGAAATGATTTTGTTGAATTGAAATCAGAAGAGTAGTTCGTGTAACAGCAATGTTTAGAAATGTAAGATTTATTGAATTCTCGTTTCTCAATATATCTTTGATGTTTTTAATATGACATTTTAAACCCCGCTTGGTCTGTCCAATGTGGGAAAAACCGCACTGCCAGTTAATATCATAGATACCCCATGAATTCGATAGCTATGTAGGATCTTTCAGATTGGAGAGAGTAGCGTATTCTCTGTCAAGTTACTTGGAAAAAAAAATATTTTCTTTTTATATCGTGCGGGATATCGTGTAAATTACATAAGTATTGTGGGATTCGCGACTAATTTGCATTGAGTGAATGTCTATGTGGCTATATGACTATGTCAATACGCTTCCCGTGTCTTTAAAATTTAATTAAAAACCTATCTGGAAAAACATCGGCACGGATCTAGATGAAATTGCGACTTTGCGATGTCCTTTCGAAACACATTTAGCACAATGCCAAATTTAAACTCTGAACAAGGATTTTGTTTTAGCCAAATTTTAAAAGGAAAAGATTATTCCTACACTAAATTTAAATTTTACAAAATGCCAAATGAATTTTACATATAACTGCTTTTACTGGCAAAACGAAATAAAATTCATGAAAAAAAGAAAAAAAATAGGATAAGAATATTATGGAATTTAAAAAAGTTTTATACAGAAAAGCAATATTTGGTATAATTTTGCTTTATATATCGCTGAAATTTTATGATATACACCTTTAGATTTTTCTAGTATATACACTATAACATTTATAACCAAACCGACGTTATACATTTTTTCACAAATCTTATTATTCATTTAGCAACAATTTGTATTAATAATACAGTTTATATATATATATATATGTATTGTACAGAACCCTTTGAGCGCGAGTAATACTCGCACTTAACCTTTTTTTTTTTTTTTTTTTTTTTTTTTTTTTTCCCAACATACCACTTTTATTATCTGAGCTCTTCCAATCTCAAATTAGGTTTTTTATTGATTTAAAAGACATGCACTTTTTAAAAAGAATTTTGCAAGTACATATTGGGTATTGGGAAATTTTTTTTTTTTTTCAATAGACGGATTTAAAGTGGCATATCTCGAGTAATATTTCCTCAATAAAGCCATACAATACAGCGTTTGAAAGGTAACAGTCTCTAGAAAATTCTAGATATAAAGGTAGAGTCTAGATATAAATGGTGCCAATTCATTCAAAAGTTATTGCGTTTTAAAAAGTAGATTCCAGAAGATCATTCTTGTCACATTTTGCTTTTTTACTTCCTAAAAGGAAAAAATGCAGCGCAGGCTCATCGAAAATAGGGTGGTGCTTATGGTGATCAGTGCTTAAGTAAACGCCAGTGTCAGAATTGATTTGCTCGTTTTTGCTCTGGAAATTTCGATGTTAAAGATGAACCCCGCTCTGGCCGGCCAATCATTTAAAAAGTCGACGAAATTTTAAAACAAAATTTAGGTATGCCGAAATATTACTTCCCGCGACATTACTACTGAATTAAACATCGATCATAAAACAGTTTTGAACCATTTACACAAGATTGGATAGCAAAATTAACTTGATATTTGAGTTTCCCATAAACTTTCGTGAAAAATTTAATGGACAGAGTTTCCATTAGTAAATCGCTATTGAAACGGAACGAAATCGAGCCATCTTTTTAAATGAATGATTACGGGTAATGAAAAGTGGATCACATATGACAACAATGTGCGAAAAAGATCGTGGTCGAAGCCTGGAGAAGCTTCCCAAACGGTGGCAAAGACCAGATTGACACCAAGGAAAGGGATGCTGAGTATTTGGAAGAATTGGAATGGAATTGTCCATCATGAACTGCTCGAACCTGGCCAAACCATTAATTCAACTATATACTGTGAATAACTAATACGATTGAAGTAAGCGATTCAAAACACCCGGCCAGAATTTATCAATAGGAAAAGCGTTATCTTCCATCATAACAAAGCTAAACCACACGCATCTTATTTACTCGGCAAAAACTGAGAGAGCTTGGCTGGGAGATTTTGATGCACTCGTCGTACAGTCTGGACCTGGCTCCGATCGATTATATTTTTTTTTCCGTTCTCTGCAGAACTCTCTTAATGGTGTTAAGATGGCTTCAAAAGAGGCTTGTGAAAATCACCTTGTTCAGTTTTTAACCCAGATATCTCAAAAGTTCTACAGTGACAGAATTATAGTTTTACCAGAAAAATGGTAAAAGGTTATCGAACAAAACGGCACATATATTATTGATTAGTTTTTTTAATTTATATAAATAAATTCATTTTGAAAAAGCAAAATTACTTTTCCCCCAACCCAATAAGTGGTTAAAGATTTATTAAATGAAAGCGGTTTATAAATAAATATAAAGCTTTTAGCATTACATTAATAATCCTATTTATATATCAAATTCACGCACCTGGAACTCTGGTAACTAAACTCTGCGGGCAATTAATTGATTCATTTCTCTGGTCTTTAGGTGCCCATTAAAAGGAAGTTAGATTGATACCATTAACTTCGTGATAAAATAGTCGGGCGAAACTAATGGTCTAATAACGCAGAAAATCAACTTTCTCATTCATACTCTATATGAACATAATAAATAATCTAATACTGCGATACACTGTTTATCCCATAACATGTAATCTTACTAGTTTAACGATCGGAAAGGGCAATGCATTTTTCGGTTATTAAGGAGACGAAAAAGGTTTAAAAATGATGAAAATTGACTGAAGTTTGATCGCGGATTACGAAGCCTGTAATTATTTCAGACTATTACTTCTTTTTTATGCTTATTTATTTATGTTTTTAGAAATATTTATTAAATTTATCAGTGATGTGAACTGAAATATCCGTTCTCTAAGCAAAGGGCTTACCGCCATAGAAGCGTTGTATAAATTAATATAAATCAACAGCTAAAATACAGTTTTAACATATACGGAACTTGGAAAAAATTTAGATTTTTAAAAAGAATTGCACTTTTAGGGTAACATGCACCACTCAGGTAAGCTGTAATAGGGTTATAAGGAATATGAAAATTTCATTAAAAACCAAGATTTATAAGAATAACCAAGATTATGTAATAAACATCATTTATCAATCATCAAATTCTTTGAAAAAGTGTTCAAATTTTTACGAAAATCGCCAATGTATACTGTTGTTTCGGTCTCACTACAATTCTTATGGACCAGGAGTCATATATCAGACATTTAATATTTTATCCACTCTTCCAACTTCGATCATCGGGATATTTTTGGGGTTTGTCTGTTAACATATATAATCTTATATCTCTTTAATATTTAATTAATGCTATTTATCAAATCTCAGCACCTAACTATCATATAAGTAAATTAAACGGGCAATTAGTGTACTCCTCTCTGTGATCTTTAGATGGGCTTTGAAAGGATTTTAGAATACTATTAATAGTGGCTGTTTGATGAAATAGCCCAGCAAAACTAATGGACCAATGACGCTGAAAATCAGATTTCCCATTCATTTCCCTTATGAGCTCAATAAATAATCTAATCTCGTGGTGCATTATTTCTGCCATAACTTGTAATTTGATAAGTTCAGTGAACGAGAGGATTATGCGTTTCAAAGAATTACGGGAGACATAACATTTGGGCATTTGGTCGAGCTCGATAAGAGTACATAAATGAATAGATTATTATATTTTTTTACTATTCACCTTGTTATAGCATTATTTATTGACATCTTGAAAATATACAGTTTTTTTCTTTTTTTAAGAAATAATAATTAAATAAGTTAAAAGCTAGTAAAGTTGGGCATAAAAAAAGAAGAAGCTGACACGATTGCAACTCATCTAGTCATCTGAAAAAAATTAAAAAAAATATATTAATAAGAATGTCGTTTTATACCTAAGAGAAAGTAGAAAAAAAATATTTTTCGCAAAACGGCTGTTCAGTCAAAACAGTCCAAAAAATCCATTTTTGACTTTTTTTCGTAATTTTTACTTTTTATAAATAATAAAAGGAATTATTTTGATACGTAAACTGTAGGGAATATAGAAAATTGTGCATTCAAAGTAGGCAGAAAATTTGAAGTAAATCGGTTAAATAAAACTTGATGTACGTCAATGATGTTGAAAAAAGTAGCTTTGAGAAAAACGGGAGTAAAATTTTGAGCTAAAGTTTTAGGCAGCCGCAGCAATATAAAATATAGAATGGTATATTATATTTGCATTTTCATTCTAAGATATATTCTTCAAAGTTTAAAGCTTAAGAGTATGCAAAAAAAAAAAAAAAAAAAAAAAAATGATTTTCTTCAAAATTCTAGACCAGAATATCACTTAAGTTTTTCGTTCCGTTTTGAACCAAAACATACGCTTCAGAAATTCTACGTATTTATGTAATTACGAAGGCACTTAAAATTGATAAGTTGACATCTGTGATAAATCAAAAACATTCCATTCAGTTTAATTGTTTTTTTCAATATATGGTAACTACACTATCTAAAAAAAAAATATGTAACTATACATTTCTATGACAGTTTTTTGTAAAAAATATAGTTACAAACACAAAATATATAATATCAAGTTTAAAATTTTCAGTTTAAATTAAAATCCGATTAGAATCATTAAAAAAGAGGTCTTAATAGTTAATTTTATTTATATATCTTATCATCTTAAGTTTTATAATAATATTTTATAATGAAGAGCCTGGTTTAAGGCTTTAAAGTACCAAGGTATTTTAAATAAAATGCCCTTACATGCCCTTTGAATTACTTTTTAACCTAAAAGGAGCTTTACAATATGTTTAATGCGATTAAAATAATAAAAACATTCTTTTAAAATATGATAAATAAAATCATTTAACAAACATCAAACTATACATTTCTTTGGTCGTTTTTTTTTTCTTTTAATCTCCTAACCGCCGAGCAAAAGGGTAAAGTTTTAAAGTTGTTTTCTCTGGAATATATTTAAAATGCTTAAAAGACTTATTGTTTCTAACAAGATATATATATATACATATATAAATATTACGTATAGATAACCTAAAAATCACATGTCATTCAGTTATTCTTATATATTAAATTTACCTATGTGGAACTCATATAACTGAACCAACTGCATTGCCAGTTATTTATTTTCGCTGGTCTTTAGGCACGCGTTGAAACGAAGTTAGATTGTTATCATTAACTGCGTGATGAAATAACCGTGCAAAACTAATGGTCTTAATAACGGAGAAAATCAGCTTTCTCATTCGTTACGTTTACGAACTTAATAAATAATCTAATCCTGCAATACAGTATTTATCCCATAACTTGTAATTTTCTCAAAGTTCACTGGTCGTCAGGACAATGTGTTTCAGGGAACTAACGATCTAATTGTTTCATTTCGCAGCCAGTTCGTGACGAACAAGTATTTGTAGAAAAATGGGTTTAATACCATGTAGTAAGTTAATTTTGTTAGTAAATTACTTACAAAATACTAACATGCGAATTTGTGTAAATTCTCTAAGGCCTCATTTATTTTATTTATTTAAACGAAAGATAGATAATTAAAAAAATCGCATACCTTTTTTAAGTGCATTCGTAATTATACAAATACACCGCACCTATAGTCATTGCGCATGCAGGCTTTCAATTATTCTTAACAGAAAAAATCGATTTTTTGTCCAATTTTAAGATAAACTATCCCTAAGGTTGCTAGTTACTCATTTTTCAAATTCCTCTCCGTAAAATTAAGTCTGATGTATTTTTATATTTAAAATATCTCCCCAGGAAATTAATATTTTAACTTCTTCTTTCGGTGATCTCTTCTTAAAGGATGTCACATTTTTTTAGTTTTCAAAATATTTCTAGAATCTGTGTTTAATTTAACATTTTATGTGTTAAACACTGCCGAACTAGAAGTAAAACTTTAATATTTCATATAAAATTAAGCATAGATTTTAGAAATATTTTGAAAACTGAAGAAAATAAAAAGAATATTGCCCAGTTAAACTGATGGCATTGAGCTCACAGGCTACGCATACTAATTATACATTAGAGCCTTTTATTTTCAAGGGTTAATTACGTTCGAAAAAAAAATTAAGGATCGGGAAAAGCTCCCCCTTTCCAATTTTTACACTTAATCATTGAACCCTCTAAACTGATCAGGGGCATGCTTCATCATATAAAAAAATCCATATCCAAAATTCAGAACAAATCGGAATATTCTTAATAAAAACCACTTATATGATTTAAGAGGAGTTATCCCCTCTTTTATATACTTAACCATTAAACTTCCAAAACTATTCAGAGATTTGAACGAAATCTGACAATTCTGCATGAAAAACCCATTTATATAAATTAAGGGGAGGGGCATTAGAACCCCCATTTCCCCTTTTTATATTTATTCAATGAGCACCTAATATCAATCACGGAAGCGTTTCATCAGAATGATCCTATGTATAAATATGGAAAAATAATTAATATTTCTGCATTAAAAACCCATTTATATAAATTAAGGGGAGGGGCATTAGAACTCCCATTTCCCCTGTTTATATTTATCCAATGAGCACCTAATACCAATCACGGAAGCGCTTCATCAGAATGATACTATGTGTAAATTTTGAAAAAAAAAATTAATATTTCTGCATAAAATATCTTATATCAATTAAGGGGAGGAGCATGAGCCCCCCGTTCCCCCTCTTATACATATCGAATGAACTCCAAAAACTAACCAGGGAAGCGTCTTATCAGGATATACCTATATACGAAATTTCAAGTGGATGGGATATTTTTATCATGAGTTATTGCGTTACGCACGTACGAAGGAACGAACATACATACATAGAGAACGGACGGGCACATAAGCTTTCAGGCTATGATAGCCTGTGAGCTAAAAAGTGACATCTTTTAAGAAGAGATCACCGAAAGAAGAAGTTAAAAATATTAATGTCCTGGAGAGATATTCTAAATACAACAATGTATCAAAGGCCCATAGACTTCACATTACGGAGAGGAATTCCGAAAGTGAGTGACCAGCAGCATTAAATTTTTAGATATTTTATATAATCTATATAAATAAATAAGGAAAACCATCGTTCGATCAGTCAATGGATAATTCAGTCTCACATCGGTTGAGTGAAATACTGTTTTTCCGCAATATGTTCACATTTTTTTCTTCTATGTTGGCATGAGATGAGAATTTATGAACGAGATTATCGTCAATCTTCATTTGGTAATTACTTCTCTTGAGTATGTTTTATAAGGATGTTATTAATGTGTTTATCATTCCCAATTCATTAGGATTTGATATCCCAAATAATAAATTTTGAAAACTTTCTCCCCGAAACTTTTCTTTCTTTGCATTTCTATGATATATTAGAAGATATACACATTTAAAAATAAAATATTTATTTTTTGCTGTTAATTATGTCGAATTATTTGATGTGGTATTTCAAAGTACCGTTGGGTCATAACTATAGGTGCAGAATCACAATCGCCAGTCACCACGTGGCGACTAAATTGTAGGAAATGGATACCGATTTTCGGAGTCTAAGTTGCCATCTTTTGGCGAATTTTGCGTTTTTTTCGCGATTATTTGACTTTTATTTGCATTTTTCCGCAATCCTCCTACGAGAATCTCCACACTTTTGCGATCCTCTGTCGAAAATCGCGTGTATTTTAGCAATCCTCTAACCAAAATCAAGTTTTTACTGCAACCATTTAAGAATGATTGTGTATTTCAGCAGTATTTTGACAAAATTTATGGTATTTTTTGCACATTTTTGATAAAATTAGCTTTTTTCCCGAGATTTTAAAATGAAATTTACTTTGTTTCTTAATTTTTCTTAGAAATTAAACCCTAGTGGGGCCTGTAATATTTAGACATAGGAGCCACTGGCTCCTTAAAAATTTTGGGAATCGGCTCCTATAGTCATAACTCTTGGACAAAAATCAAGATTTCATAAAAAAGCTATATCCATTTTATTATTATTATTATTATTATTATTATTATTATTATTATTATTATTATTATTATTATCAATATTATTATTATTATGTTACTTGCATTATATTATATATTATGTATATATTGTCAATTATATATATATAATTAGATTATGATGCTTTTGTTGCATGATCATTGAGCATTTCGCCATCAGAAGTTTATTCTATCGGTAACACTATCGTCCGATGGGAAACATATATAAAAGATATTTCCGATTTTTTTTTTTTTTTTGTTTTTTTTTTTTTTTTTGTTTTTTTTTGTAGAAAATACAAAAATACTCATAAAAAAGCTAAAAGCTATTTTTATATATTTTTTCTAAAATGCATATATATCTATTTTTTTTTCACTTTGTTTTGTAAAACCTTAGTTTTGACATAGTACATTCAAGCTTTTTATTAGTAAATTTAAGCTAACAAATCGAAGCAAGTGATTATAGATTTTCATCAAAATACAACAAAAAATTAAATTAAACTAAAAAATTAAAAGAAGAGAGAAAACAACCTTAATTAGCAAATTTACCAGTGCCTTACCAATAATTTTATAAACACTGGTAATGTATAATATATATATATGCATATATATTGCAGGTTATAGCTAGCTAATTTATTTGTCCATCTACTTCTTTATTAACAAAAGTTTATAATTAATAAATTGAAAATAATAATCAAGGAATAAATTGTTATTGACGAATATACATTTTTAATTATAGCGTTACTTTAAAATGGCTGCTCGGAAATTAACTTTTTAAAAATTAATTAAGAATTCTCATACGATAACAAACATACTTCTTTTAAAACTGTCCATTAAAAAAATAAAGATAACCGTTTATTCTAATTTTAATTATTTCCTGAGATAGGAATTTTCGAAAAGAAAGTTTAAGGATTTACTATATATCTTTCTCCGAAACATTCTAATTAAAACCATTATACGTTAAAATTTATTCATTAAAGAAGAAATTAAAGCATGTCATACAATTCATGAATAAGACATTTGAAAATTAGCTATAAGCGTGACACTGTCAACAAAAGTATGCATAAAAGATAAATAAGGTTTTTATTGAATTTGAAGACTGGAATTGTTTGTTTTATGCATACTGTTCTCAAATTAAAATAACAAAGAGTTTTAATAGTATTTATAGACATTTGATAAAATAATCCTGATTTAATTCTTTCTGCATAATAATTTAGATTTAACAATTTGCATAAAATCAAATTGTATAAGATTATTATTGTATAAAATCCAGGGCTGTGGAGTCGGATACGAGCACACTTTTGAGCAAAAGAGTAAGGGCCCGACTTAGACAGTGGGGGGGGGGGGGGGGGGGGGGCTAGGGCAAACATTATTAAGGGGGGGGATCTTCTATCTTAAAATCTTTCGTAAATTGTACTGAGGTGACAAAAACTGAATTTCATAACTATTGTATGTGTACATACATTTCGTACCAAGTACTATGCAAATCTATATACATAACAGCAGAAGAAAGGCAACTTTAAGAAATTATAGAATACAGTCTTTTTTTCCATTAGATAAATGTGAGGCCTTAAGGAGGTATTGGGTACGGAAACAGGGGGGTGTAGGGGTAATTATTCGTAATTATGTAAATACGGAGCACCTATAGTTGTCGTTCAGTCCGTCCGTCCGTCCGTCTGTCTGTCCGTCTGTCTGTCTGTCCGTCTGTCTGTCTGTCCGTCTGTCTGTCTGTCCGCATATAATAACTCAAAAACTACCCAACCGAATCTTTTGAAATTTAAAATACATAATTATTACATAATTTTGTCGAGCCATTTCAAATTTTATGAGAATCGGATGGATAGATCAATTACAGGGACGATCAAACTATTCCGTTACATTACGGTCAATAAGGAAAAATGTTGCAATTGCATTTTAATCTTTTGAAATTTAAATTACATACTTATTGCATAATTTTGTCTAGTCATTTCAATTTTTTTGAAAATAGGATGCATAGATCAAATATAGGGACAAACAAAAGTACTCCGTTACATTACTGTCAATGAAAAAAAAAAAAAAAATTCAAATGCATTTTAATAATATTACACTCATTCGAACATAATAATATTGATATGCATCATAAAGTACATATTATAATACAGATTTTGCATAATCAGTTGTGCAAAGAACTTTTGTTATTGATTTACAAGGCCACACAAAAGTATTCCATTACATAATGAGTATAGAGAGAACATTGTTTGTTGCGCATTTTAATTGTAATTAACTATTTACAATTTTATGAGATTGATATATGAGAGTGATATTTTAAAAACTTCATTATCGTACGAACGCACCTCATTTGCTATGCTTCACGTGCAATTTCCAACTTGTTATCATTTGACACTCTTTTAACGAAAAACCTTATATCTGTTCCTTAGGGGCAACCTTAAGCCGGGGGACCCGGGACAATTGCCCCGCATGCCCCTGCTTTAGTCGGGCCCTGAAAAGAGTCGCCAAAAAACAAGCCAACCCAAATTCCAAAACTAGTTTTTTTTTTTTTTTTTTTTTTTTTTTTTTTTTTTTTTTTTTTTTAAGCTATTGCATAGCTTTTATCGCGGGCTTTGAGCGCGGCGACCGATTCCAAAAATTCCGTAACGTGAAAAATCCTAACACATCCGTAACGAAAAAACCTAACACTCGGCTAACGTCGTTTCAGCTCGGCAGACTTCGGCATGGTATCCTTCGGTAGACTTCGGCAGACATTGAAGCGGTATTTTTCAGATATTTAGAGGATATCAAATCTCAAACTTATGTTTCTTATTTCAGTTACCATAAATCTATAGTTTCAATGATAAAAATTCCTGATAGAATGTGTATAGAAAAAAATTGTCTTAAGATAAAACAAGGTAGGATAACGTAGCTTTTGGTGATTGGAGACCCGCCCAATGGTGAGGATCGAAAAATTTAAAATGCTTATAACTCGCGATCTAATTTTCGTAGCGCGGCCAAATTTTGTTTAGTAATTTATTAAGAGACGCTGTTACTTTTGGTGACAGGTGACCCCCCACCTTGAGGGTCGAAAAATTTAAAATGTTTATAACTCGCGATCTAATTTTCGTAGCGCGGCCATATGTTGTTTGGAAATTTATTATCAGACAGTTTTAATTTTTGGTGAAAGGAACCTCCCCCCTTCCCCACGGTGAGGGTCGAAATATTTAAAATGCTTATAACTCGCGATCAATTTTCGTACCGCGGCCAAATTTTGTTTGGTAATTTATTATGAGACAGTGTTAATTTTTGGTGACAGGAGACCCCCCCACGGTGAGGGTCGAAAAAGATAAAATGCTTATAACTCGTGATATAATTTTCGTAGCGAGGCCAAATTTTGTTTGGTAATTTATTATGAGACAGTGTTAATTTTTGGTGACAGGAGATTCCCCATGGTGAGGGTTGAAAATTTTAAAATGCTTATGATTCGCGGTCTAATTTTCGTAGTGCGGCCAAAATTTGTTTGGTAATTTATTATGAGACAGTGTTACTTTTGGTGATAGAAGACCCCCCCCCCCCCACGGTGAGGGTCGAAACATTTAAAATGCTTATAACACGCGATCTAATTCTCGTCGGGTGGCCAAATTTTGTTTGGTAATTTATAATGAGACAATGTTAATTTTAATGACAAGAGATCCCCCATGGTGAGGGTCGAAAAATTTAAAATGCTTATAACTCGCGATCTAATTTTCGTAGCGCGGCCAAATTTTGTTTGAAAATTTATTATGAGACAGCGTTACTTTTGGTGGCAAAGACCCCCCCCCCCCCCGGTGAGGGTCGAAAAATTTAAAATGCTTATAACTCGCAATCTAATTTTCGTATCGCGGCCAAATTTTGTTTGGTAATATATTATGAGAAAGTGTTAATTTTTGGTGACAGGAGACCCCCCACAGTGAGAGTCGAAAAATTTAAAATGCTTATAACTCGCGATCAATTTTCGTAGCGCAGCCAAATTTTGTTTGGTAATTTATTATGAGACAGTATTACTTTTGGTGACAAAACACCCCCCACGGTGAGGGTCGAAAAATTTAAAATGCTTATAACTCGCGATCTAATTTTCGTATCGCGGCCAAATTTTGTTTGGTAATTTATTATGAGAGAGTGTTAATTTTTGGTGACAGGAGACCCCCCACGGTGAGGGTCGAAAAATTTAAAATGTTTATAACTCGCGATCAATTTTCTTAGCGCGGCCAAATTTTGTTTAATGACTTATTATGAAACAGCGTTAAATTTTGGTGACAGGGGATCCCCCCTCCCCCCGGTGAGGGTCAAAAAGTTTAAATGCATATAACTCGTGATCTAACTTTCGTAGCGCGGGAAAGTGTTAATTTTTGGTGACAGGAGACAACCCACGGTGAGGGTCGAAAAATTTAAAATGTTTATAACTCGCGATCAATTTTTGTAGCGCGGCCAAATTTTGTTTGGTATTTTATTATGAGACAGTATTAGTTTTTGGTGACAGGAGATCCCCCATGGTGAGGGTTGAAAAATTTAAAATGCTTATAACTCGCGATCTTATTTTCGTAGTGCGGCCAAATTTTGTTTGGCAATTTATTATGAGACAGTGTTACTTTTGGTAACAGGAGACCCCCCACGGTGAGGGTCGAAAAATTTAAAATGCTTATAACTCGCGATCTAATTCTCGTAGCGCGGCCAAATTTTGTTTGGTAATTTATTATATGATAGTGGTAATTTTTGGTGACAGGAGACCCCCCACGGTGAGGGTCGAAAAATTTAAAATGCTTATAACTCGCGATAAATTTTCGCAGCCCGGCCAAATTTTGTTTAAAGTTTTAAATGAAACAGTGTTAAATTTTGGTGACAGGAGATTCCCCATGGTGAGGGTTGAAAATTTTAAAATGCTTATAACTCGCGGTCTAATTTTCGTAGTGCGGCCAAAATTTGTTTGGTAATTTATTATGAGACAGTGTTACTTTTGGTGGCAAAGACCCCCCCCCCCCCCGGTGAGGGTCGAAAAATTTAAAATGCTTATAACTCGCAATCTAATTTTCGTAGCGCGGCCAAATTTTGTTTGATAATTTATTAAGAGACAGTGTTCCTTTTGGTGACAGAGACCCCCCCCCCCACGGTGAAGGTCGCAAAATTTAAAATTCTTATAACTCGCGATCTAATTTTCGTAGCGCGGCCAAATTTCGTTTGGTAATTTTTAATGAGACGATGTTAATTTTTTGGTGACAGGAGACCCCCACTTTGAGGATAGGAAAATTTATAATGCTTATAACTCGCGATCTAATTTTCGTAGCGCGGCCAAATTTTGTTTGGTAATTTATTAAGGTATTGCATAGCTTTTATCGCGGGCTTTGAGCGAGGCGAAAGAATCTAGAAATTCTGTAACGAGAAAAAATCCTAACACTCCGTCTAACGTCGCTTCAGTTTGGCAGTCTTCAGCACGGTATTCTTCGGTAGACTTCGGCAGACATTAAAGCGGTATTTTTCAGATATTTTGAGAATATCAAGTCTCAAACTTATGTTTTTTATTTCAGCTACCATAAACGTATAGTTTCAATGATAAAAATTCCTGATTAACCTACATGTATTGTAAGATAATAAAAATATTTTAAACGATATTAATTTCTCATTTATTCAATAAAAGAAAAAAAAGGTCATCACGCTCAAAAAGTATAACTTGAATTAATATCAAAGACAAAAAAAACTGCATAAATAAAAAGTAAATAAATAATTATGATTGCATAAGTTGATAAAAACTGCTATGCAATAGCTTTACCGCGGCAGTCCCCGAGTGCCACACGTCCTTTTTTTTTTTTTTTTTTTTTTAAGGCAGTTTGAAGTAGAATTATATAAATTATATGTAATTTAAAATGCATTAAGAAAATTAATTATATCGGGCTAAAGTTAAAAATTCCCAGCGTACTGTCCGGCGTATGCAGTAGACAAACACCATTTTTAATTAAAAACTGTAATATGTTTGTAATATGATTGCAGTAAAAACTGTTGTACATAGTAGTTAGATTGATCCCAAACTATTTCCGAACTAGAAATTTTCATCTTTAATTATTTTTTCTTTCCATAGGAACTTTTCTATTCTGGAGGGCACTAATTAACATCAAATTTTAAATATTTTCACGTATCCGTGCGCGACGGCATGAATTGTATTAATACAAGGTTGTCAAAAAGCAGATGCAATCAGTGAATAAACAGATTTTGTACGATTTCTTCGCCTGGTTACATCTAGTATTCTGACTTTTAGTTTGTTGATGTCCGTAGTTTTTCATTCTAATTATATATAGCACCAATGATGATTCTTAGCATCAAAACCTGAGCTTTATATTGAATGATAAGAACTGTTTTACGTGACGTATTGCTAATAAAAACATTAAAACTAAAAATCACTCCTTATTTTTTGAATGGAGAAACTCTTTGTTAAATTCATTCCACTGCCTGTATGTGTCTACTTCACGATCTGTGCTAAAGTTGCCAAGATATCAGCTGTTCATCGAATTAAATTGAGTTCACGCGGGATTGAAAGGAATTACAATGCATTCGAATGAATGTTTACATGCCAAATGTGCTATAATACCGCACGCACATACTCATCCACATATAAATACATAAATGCTGAAAAAACTTCAAAAATACAAAGATAATAAAAAATATAAATTAATTAATAAAACAGATGTGCGTTTATGATAAATATATATTATGAAATTTTTGTAAAATCAAAATATCATTATGAAAGGTTGAGATAAGAAAAGCCAAAAAAATTTAAAACCTCATTTATATATACATTAATATATATACATTATTATACATACTTAAAATATTGGGGGGGGGGAGGTTTCCATGCCTCTTACATAATCATATTTCCTAATTATTTCACACATTGTTACCAACTACAGGGTTATAATTACTATCATAAAATAATTCTTATTAGATTAAATCATAATTTATTTACTCTTATTTGATTAAAACTTTTTTATGTATAAGTGTTTTAAAATAATCAATATTTTTTTTCTAGTTTTTTAGATTGTTATTTATCATTGAAGCATTACGGTATCATTATTCAACTACTGAAAGATATAAATTGATTTAAGGCTGTAACTTTTTATTGCATTAAGTTAGAAGCTCGAAATTTTTACACAACAAATGACATGATGGATATTATTATTTGTTATTATCTCAACTTGATACTTTCAGGCTTTAACCCTGAGACTATAAGGACTCCTTTTTTCCCTGCTGAAGTACGAAACCTTAAATAGCACTGAATTTAGAATCGGCAATAATTGAAAATAATGATTAAAATAATCTTAACACATTACCGACCCGCCATCGATTAATCGACGTCTGCTCCACAGCGCTTACCGACCGACCGTCGATTATTCGACGTTTGCTCCCCAGCGCTTACCGACCGGTCGTCGATTAATCGACTTTTAATCTTTCTGTTAGATTTGGTTAAGTTAGATTGACAAGTAGCAATCAGCAAGCATTTCGCATTCTTTATTCAGATAATCGGTGCTTTTTTATAAGCTTTAGCCCTTAGAAATGAATGGAAAGAGTTTAAGAAAAGCGCATATATTCCTGCGCGCCAATCTAGGCCGAAACTAAGCCGGTGTCTCGGACGATCTGCGGCTGATCGGGCGGTGAAAGGGCATAGTATGTTCGAACCACTTCTGGTCGGTAAAGTGTTAACTAAGTACTAATAAGTTCCTACTAATTACTAGTTTACAGCTACATGTTTGTATTCAGTGGCGCCAACTTATATGAGGCCATAGAGGGCCCGAGCCCACCCAATAATTTTGAATCACTGCGTACCCAATTTTCATTGTTCTAGTTATTTATTTTACTATTCACTTGTTGATCATTTATTTTAATTCTCCGACTAACACCCATAAATCCCAAATGACTGAAATGCTTCCATTTTAACTTTCTTCTAATTCAGTCATGTTCATGATATCATGACATTTCTAAAATGTAAGTGTCTTTATAAGGAAAAATGATCGAAAATATAATTTAGCCCCCTGACTGCCCAGCCAAAGGGTAATATTGTAATGTTGTTTTATATGTAATTTATTAAAAATGTAAAAAAAAGATGTTTTTTCCAACCTGATACAAAATATGTTATTAGTATCTGTGTATGATCTTTGATAGCATCAATCCTAACTTAATTTTTCAAAATTGGGTTTTATTTGTGGAATTATACTAATTTAAATATTACTTATGTTGCAGTGAAACCTGCAGCTTAGTGTGTTAAAAAATCAGCTGGCGGCGGTTAGTCAGGAGGTTAATAAAATTGCAACTTTTTTTTAAAACCTGATAACTTGACTTAAAATTCTCATCTTTCATCATCTGTCAACTCTTCAAAGAAAAACAAACAGGTCGCACCATTTTATAAAAATATTTTTGAGCCCACTTAACAGTTTTGAGCCAGCCCCATATTTTTAAAAGTCGGCGCCACTGTTTGTATTAAATTAAATTGTGGCTTTATCATAAGAAGTCAGAAGTAAAAGTGAAAATCAAACATTTTGGTTACTGGCCTCGGATCAGTAGACGGATTCTTTTTTCTTGTTAGTTTTCGGTTAGCTTACCTGGCCAAAAAATAGGAAATTTTGTGACATTTTTGAATTTCGCTTACTTTTGTCCATTTTAAGATAGCTTTAGTAATTGTAGGGCATTTTTGCTTTCATAAATCGTTGCTATTGTAAAAATGTCATACTATTACTAAAACTATCTTAAAATGAACAAAAATAGGTGAATGTACATATTAAAAAACGTCACAAAAATTCCTGTATTTTTATTCAGGACTATACTTTTTATTTAATTGTCATCTATTGTTCAATGTGAATACTTACACTGATAAGCCAAAGAAGAAAGAATTATATATTTCAGAGAAACTGAAAAAATTTTTAATAAGTTTTGTAAACAGCAAATTAAATCTTATATTTATTTTAATTCAAAAGACTATATTTCGAAAAGTAAAAAAAAAACGTATATATATCGTAAGCATACAAGTAAACAAACTTATACAGGATATTTTCTCCATAAATAAAAATTTAAAATGTGACTAATTAGCAAAGATTAAAATTAAAAAAATAAAGTCTTTATAAGTTCTCATTAAAATTATTTAATCTTTAGAAAAAGTAAAGTGAAAGAAAAAAAAATCTAGAAATTTTTGAAAGGCACTGAAAAATTATTAAAAAATTTTAGTTATTTGGTATCGTCTTGTCTGTAGTTTATTTATTAGTTGAACTATTTATTTTTTTATAGATAAGCCTCTAATTAATTAATGATTAAAAATTAATATTCAAATACCAAAATACTGTTGACTTGCATGCATTTTTATTTATATCATTATTTTAAAATGAGTCTTTGGAAGTAAACCTTTTCAAAATCAATTAAGTATACCCATACGCCAATAAATTTACTTTCTTTAAAATTACGATTTTTTTTATAACGATAATCGTTTATTAAAATTTTTATGATTTACTTTGAAAAATATGTAACTGAATTAATTCTTCTTGTCTTAGACTGTTATTGATAAAAATATCTTTTCCGATTTTAATGTTAATTAATTCCCCAAGAAAAAGAGTTTCTGAATATAAGATTAAAAGAAAATATTATACATCAATGCCAGCAATATCTTAATTAAGTGCAATGTACACTAAAATGAATTCGTTAAAAAATAAATTAAAACATGCCATTTTATTCATGAACCAGACATTTATTTGTAAGAAGCTATACAGTCCGTCAGCAAAATCATATCAAAGAGATAAATAATGTTTATAATGAATTTTCATGCTTGGAATTGTTTTGTTTTGAATATAATGTTATGTAAATTAAAATAATTGCGAAAAAGGGATTTTTATGGTAAAAACATGTATTAGGAAAAATAATCCTAATTTATTTTTTACTGATTACAAATTTAGTGCTAGCTGTTTGTATGTACTGTATACCGCTTTTGTCGTAAAATAATACAAGTGAAATGTAAAAACATTTCAACTCCCAAGATAAAAAAAAACAAGTTGGAAATTGCACGTGAACTTAGCAAATAAGGTGCGTTCGTACGATAACGAAGATTTAAAAATAATCAGATCGTGCTGATATAGTAAAGCGTACTTCGGATACAATATAATAGTCGAAATCTTTGTGTTTCTGTAAATATGCAGGAAGTAATTTTTATTACACTTCAGCAACGTATATCTTATTCATAAAATATGAAATAGTTGAATATGATTAAAACACGCCCCAAACAATGTTTTCCCGTATAGCATTATGTAGTGAAATACTTTTGTGTGGCCCTGTAATTTAATAATAAAAATTCTTTGCATCACAGATTGTACAGAGTGCATATTTTAGTATATATTTCATACATTCATGCCAATTCTATTATGTTCGAATAAGTGTAAGATCATTAAAATGCATTTGAAACTTTTTTCCCATTTACCGTAATGTAATGGAACACTTTTGATTATCACCTGTAAATGATCTATGCATCCGACTTTCATAACATTTGAAATGACTCGACAAAATTACGTAAGAATAATATGTTTTAAATTTTAAACAATTAAAATTCATTTGAAACTTTTTTCCCATTGACCGTAATGTAACGGAATCCTTTTGATTGTCCCTGTAATTGATCTATCCATCCGATTTTCATAAAATTTGAAATGACTCGACAAAATTATGTTATAATTATGTATTTTGAATTTCAAACGATTCGGTTGGATTGTTTTTGCGTTGTTATATGCGGACAGACAGACAGACGGACAGACTGAGCGACAACAATAGGTGCTACGTAATTACATAATTACGAACGCACCTAAAAATGTTCTGTTACTGTTGAACTTCCCAATAACACAGTTCCTTGTTAGTGTAGTTTTGTATCTAACCAAACTTCAGCTGAATCTTGACCTTGAACATCATTAACATGCAAATTAATTTTCATATTAAGAAGAATGTATTCTATTATAGCGGACCACTTTTGTTCGTGTTCAACTTTCAAACAGAGAGGGTGCTGTTGTGATGAACATATGAATTTATTCCAGAGAATTGTAAGTTATTTGTACCCTATATGGACAGGGCTCTCAATATGGACACCCCTAATATTTTTAAAGGTAATAATTTTGATCGAGACATGGCTAAGCTTTTTCGCGAAGAAAAGCAGTTGAAAAGATAATTAGGTCTGAGAAGTGTAAAAAAGCGCGCGATTCGCCATTTAGGAGGAAACTTGTTATTTCGAGATGTGCTGATCTTAATTACTTGTAAGCTTAAATTCTTATTAGGTATGGTAAAATTACATTAAATATTGAAAAGTGGAGTATTTTAGAAAGCTAATAAAACATATTTTCGATTGCTATTGCATATTTTGCTTAAAATAATTTTCCTTATTCATTTGGTACAAGATTTAGTAAAACTACTCCCGGTTCCCAATATAGACAGCTTATGTCCCCATCGACTACAACTGAAAGAAAGAAGAAAATTCAACGTTGCCAAGCAATAAATTGAAAAGTCATCAAAGTGGTAAAATCTTTGTTCATCAAGAAGCTATTTGAACAATCACCCCAAAACCTTCCTCCAAAAAATCCTTGCAGAAAAATAAAAAGAACCAACCCCCCCAGTAGAATAGCTGTTAGCGAAATCGTAGGTACCAATGGTATGACTTAATCGACAAAGGAGAGCTGGTACTGCTTCTTTTGCAGTATTGATGCTTCTTCAAACATGCGGACATGCATCACATGTGGCAGATGTGTTCATGAGGATTATGTGGGACTTACTGCCCATGGTGAAAAAGTTTTTATTTGTCCATGCTGTGAGTACTGGGTAATAACAGATGTAAATTCGCAGACAGATGCAATAAAACTAAGCAAAACCAACAATATTACTTCATAATATTTACTATTAACTAAGGGGCTTTGCATGGGTCTTCGAAGGGTAAAAACGGAGAATGCCCCCCCTTTTTAAAATGCATGTTCTGAAGATATTTACTGCCCCCCTCCTCCTCGGAATATTTTAAAATACATTTTTTTTATTCCCTCTCCTCTAAAATCGCTTGGAAAAATAGCTCTTCCATATACACTGTGTAGAAAGTGAATAAGGAAACACCTGTCCTTAATAGGGACAGGTAGTTCTTTATATGGACACTTCTAAACATTTTTTGTTTTTATCATTTAAATTAAACCAAAATATTTACAAGGTCGCTAATTTTAATAATGATAGTCAATAGTCCAAGGATAGTGGTCACATATTTTTGGAGTCCTATGACTTGTACATAGGGGTGAAAAAAATACATTTTCCTTAGGGTGTCCATATTGGGTACAGGTACCTTATGAAAATTTAAATATTTATTTACTTAATCAATTTTTATTAAAAAGAAGAATAACTAAAAGCCTTCGATACAATAATAAAGCGATTCCAGTTTCACGAAAATGTTACAAATAAATTGATCGGGTACTTACAATAATGCGAGATGTTTTAGGAACAATATTTATTTTTATAAGAAACCTATACAAATATTTAAGGATAGAGAGCCAACGAATATAAATGCACAAATAAAGTATGAGAAGGTAGCAAATAGCTATTTCGAATTTACTAACGAGATTCTTCATCAGTGCAAAACTCAGCGAGCTAATCTATTAATTTGTGACATAGTAAAGAGAAGTAAAATAAAAACAGCAATAGTGGAATCAAGGCCCGTTGACGCCAAATACATTAAAATAGCAAATAAAGCCTTTGTGCACAAATGTTTAAGGATAGAGAGCCAACGAATATAAATGCACAAATAAAGTATGAGAAGGTAGCAAATAGCTATTTCGAATCTACTAACGAGATTCTTCATCAGTGCAAAACTCAGCGAGCTAATCTATTAATTTGTGACATAGTAAAGAGAAGTAAAATAAAAACAGCAATAGTGGAATCAAGGCCCGTTGACGCCAAATACATTAAAATAGCAAATAAAGCCTTTGTGCACAAATGTTTAAGGATAGAGAGCTAAATGTTTTTATTTTACTTCTCTTTACTATGTCACAAATTAATAGATTAGCTCGCTGAGTTTTGCACTGATGAAGAATCTCGTTAGTAGATTCGAAATAGCTATTTGCTACCTTCTCATACTTTATTTCTGCATTTATATTCGTTGGCTCTCTATCCTTAAACATTTGTGCACAAAGGCTTTATTTGCTATTTTAATGTATTTGGCGTCAACGGGAGTAGTAGGAAAAGGACAGTACGGGCTCAGGAGCAGGCGGGACTGCGGGACCGTCCCGCCTGCGGTGCCTCCTGCGGTACCTCCATGCCTCCGGCTGTCCCTCCTGCGGTACCTCCTGCCCCCTCCATGCATCCCCCTCCACAAACGCCCCCTAGTGGAAAAAAGGAACATTTTATTATAGCAGGATAGGTGAACAACCTTCCCTAATTAAAAATATTATCAATAACATCTCAACACGGAATCATACTATATGATGAAGATTAAATTTATATTTGAATTTTGAACAACCATAATTTTAATGAGTATTATTAATTAAGCGAAACACTGGAAAAATCTCAGTTTTAACCATTTTATTTAGATTTCTTCAACTACAAGATGAGATTATCAATTTAACACAAGAAAGTTAAACATATATTTGAATTTTGCTTCATAGACATCTTAATGAGTAGTATTAATTAAGTAAAAACAATAGAAAATATCCAGTTTTATAGAAAAAGACTGATTTCTTACTATTTTTATCAACTATATGATCAATGTAACGACTTAAAAGTTGAAAGTTAAACATGTATCCTAGTTTTTCAACAGCTATAGCCTTAATGAGTATCGTTAATTAAGTAAAAAAAACAATGGAAAATATCAAGTTTTATGGAAAAAGACTGATCTCTTGCGATTTTTATCAACTTAAGAGAGAAAACTTAAACATACATTTCAGTTTTTCAACAGCTATAACCTTAATGAGCATTCATAATTAAGTAAAAAACAATAGAAAATATCGATTTTTATAGAAAAAGACTGATTTCTTACGATTTTTATCAACTGCAACATCAATGTATCGACTTACAAGTTGAAAGTTAAACATGCATTCTAGTTTTTCAACAGCTATAATCTTAATGAGTATCGTTAATTAAGTAAAAAACAATGGAAAATATCAAGTTTTATAGAAAAAGACTGATTTCTTACGATTTTTTCAACTCAAACTTCAGACTATCAATTTGATAGAAAGAAATTTAAGCATGCATTCCAGTTTTGGACAACCATTTCCTTCATGAACATTATTAATTAAGCAAAACAACAGAAAATATTAAATTTTTAACTGATTTCTTCATTTTTTTTTTTTTTAATATAAAATCAGAATACACAACTTAAAATAGAAATTTAAACATATTTTTTAGTTTTTGAACAGTCGTTACCTCAAACAATTTCGATAATTGAACAATTAACAAAGGAAACTAATGATTTTTTAACGAAAAAAGACGAATTAAACGAATTTGGTTAACTTTTACTCTAATTGGAAATTTCATCGTACTTTATATATACCAACTAAGTAGAATTTTAATACATAAACGAACAATTTAAAGAAATCCTCAACACACAAATGTGAACCTGCAGAGCATTTCTTGTTACGTCATATCTAAACTAAAACTTTTTTCTGCAACCCCTCCATGCATGCATTCCAGGTAGGGGAACATAACAAAGAATTTTGACGTCACAACTTACAAAGGTGTACAACAAAATGTTTACGTTCAAAAAAGTATCACGTAGAGAGAAAAAAAGAAGAGATTTAAGCTATTTATCCATTCTAGTTTTATAACAGTTACCACAACATCTCCAAATTAAAATTTGGAAGTCATAATGAGTGTAATTAATTAAGCAAAATAATAGAAATATTAGTTTTTCAGAGGGGAAAAGACGAATTTAAACAAATTTTATTAGTTTTACACTAGTTTAATAATAATTTTAAGAGGAAAAAGACGAATTTAAACATTTTTTTTTTTTTTAGTTTTACACTATTTTTTCTCATCTCCAACACGGATATATCAATTTTAACAGAAGAATTAAACGTATATTTTAGTTTTTAACAACAAAATCTTAACAAGTATCATTAATTAAACAAAAATAAATATCAGTTTTAAAGAAAAGACGAATTTGAATAATTTTACACTAGTATTTTCAAAAGCAACATGGAAATATCAATACTTATTCACATATTTCACTTATTCACTGTATTCAATACTATATTTAATAAATTTGGATACACTTTAAGAATTTCCTAATCTATAATTATATATTAGCTGTATATTTAATGTTACCCGTGTTTTCAACATTAGTTCATAATCGTGAATTTTGTATTTTAAATACCATGTATTCAGGTTCAGATTATTTTCACTTGAAATCATACAGAATTTTTTAACAGAGTTTGTTTTTGAAATCATTGAAGCAACTGTATTTAATATTTTTAACACCAATTTTCTAAGATTTTCTAACATTTTCTGATTATACATTCCCCATAAGTACATTTCTAAATGCTACAATCACTTTACATATCGAAAAGATATCATTGAAGCAACTGTATTTAATATTTTTAACACCAATTTTCTAAGATTTTTTAACATTTTCCGGTTATACATTCCTCAAAAGTATATATTCTAAACAATAGAAAATATTAATTTTAAGAATAAAAAGACGAATTTAAACAAATTTTATTAGTTTTACAATATTTTTTCTCATCTCCAACACAGATATATCAATTTTAACAGAATTAAACGCATATTTTAGTTTTTAAGAACAAAAATGTAATAAGTATCATTAATTAAACAAAAAATAAATATCAATTTTCGAGAAAAGACAATTTTTTACACAAATTTTCAACTTTGAAATACATTTGTTTACATATATTGTTACAATATATTACTAAACTTAAACTTTTTAAAAAGTTTGAATGTCTTTACAAAGGGTTCATATTTATATTTTTCACGTCTTGACTGCATTCGAAATCTTACAACAAAAGTATACTTTTATTATTTTTATTATTATTATTATTCTAGAAAACCTAAAAAGTCATTTCTTGCTGCTTTAAACACTTGACATATTAAAACTACTCTGAGATATTCTACCCATATAATTAATCAAATTAGGACATGATTCATCTTACACTTCAAAATTTCTGAATTTTTACAATACTTATTTTCATCAAACTTTATTCTTGATCCTATATATTTTAGGAGTACAGAATTTTAACATCTGTTTTTATCTACTTATCAGAAAATTATTAAAACACCCAACAACATTTTCCAAATATGAATATTATCTTTACAGTTTAATAATACAAAACATACACGAATACAAAGTTTAATTTTTACAAACATTTCATATTTCAAACCAAACTTTTCGAAATTTTCACATCATAAGAGCAAACATAAGACGAACTTTTTAACATTTTTTATTGCTTAGATCTTTTCATCATAACTTTTAATTATGATAATTATCCATTTTTAGGTTGATTGTCGAAAAACTGTAACTGAAATTACATAAACTTAATGTAAAAAACCATGTTCTCACACAATTTCTTGAAATTCAACAAAGAATTGACTATTACTTATCTATTATTATTCTTATTAAATACTTATCTACATCAATATCGACTCTCGATAGTATATAGATATTTCATCATTACACACTTACAACTCTTTTCAAACGTTTATCAGAAAAATAAGTCAATCAAAGTCTAGTAGTTATCACACCTGTTCCTCAGAAATATTACTATCATATGAAACAGTAAAGAAAATTAATAGATATTTAATATTTAATAACCTCATACGTGAAATTACTGTCGAAATGAGAATACTAATTATCTATAAAATCAACTGTTGAACAAAAAAATAGTACAGATTACCGAAAATTCAAATGTTTTTTCTACAAAAGTTACAAAAATTAACAAATGAATGACAAGTTAGAGAAATAACTAAAAAAGTTAATGAACATATTTACAAATTTATTAAAATCACACCTTTTTCTGGATTACAAACCGCAATTTCTTGGAAAATTTATCACCGAATTTGTAAGATTTTAGTCCTAGTATTACATACACTCAATAAATATTCAAAATTAACAAAAATATAATTTTTTAGTCTCATCAATAAGCAGAAATTCTATATTAAAAGAATATTTTCATAGTAGTACTTATAAAAATGAGAGTTTACAAACTGATTTTCATAATTTTATCACATTTAAACTTAATATTTTACATAAAACATTATTTAATCAAATTTTATGCTTTCTAATTCAGTAAAATTCAATACTTTTTAGTTTTTAAACCAATACCACAATATTTATTTACATCAAACTTGATTCTTCACCTTTTATATTTCCACATTACACACGTGAGATAAATACTAACTTGGATCAGGAGTTGAAGTCAATTGATTCCATTCGATTTTCATCATGTACGCATTGCTCCTGCACGAAATTTCTTACTGCTATAATCATCTAATGTATTAAAACTAATCTCCTCATATTTTTAATCAATTCACCAGATGTTTCATCTGGCACTTCTGAATTATTGTGCATCAAGTTGCTTAAAATAAAATACTATCTTTATAGTTTTAATGATATATAGTATACATGGTTTATCTTGAGTTGGCACTTCCATACTATTAATCAAATTATATGTTTCATCTTGCACTTGATCTTAATGATTTCATCCTGCATCTGAATTATCGTCCATCGAGTTTTTTTTTTTTTAAATAATAATATATTTATAGTTTTTGATTATACATAGCATGTACAAATACAATCTTTAATTTTAACATTTCATATTTCAAATAACCTATTTCCGAAACCAAGCTATGTGAATTTTACCACAATACTTATTATCATAGAATAATTTGTGTTTCACACTTTTCTAAAAATTATCAGATATGTACCCCTCAGAGAAATTACTATCATATGAATAAATGAAGAAAATTTAATTTATATTAAATGTACACGAAATTGATTGCAATATACATGTATTTAATAAAAATAAATAAATAAGCGATTATTTATACATTAAACCTTTACTAAATATATATTTCTTTCATTATACAGATGTTTCAACAAGATGAACCAAAACAGCACCAAACTTCAGAAATTAATGATCCAAATGATTCATCCCTAGCACATGTAGCGTTAACGAATAACACATATGTGAGTACTTATATGAGAAATACTAGAATTCGTATATGAAACGTAATTAGAGTAAATACAAAATGATTTGTCTTACTACCTACACTTTAACAAGTGCTTTTTACCTATATTATTGAAGAGAATCCTAACTGTGTCCATTTATTTCTACTACAGATGTGCTCTATTTGCTACAAACACTTCTTAAGTAAACGGAATTTAACAGAACATACAAAAATCTATACAGATGGAAAACCTTACACTTGGAAAGATTACCATAAATGCTGTTTTCAAGGAGACGTGAATAAAAAATGCACACATCATCATATAAAGCATCGTCAAATATATGTAAACTTAGCGAAGATATTCAAAAATTAGTCAGACTTTTGTAGAATTTAGAAATAAAGGAAGATATTTAGGCTATTTATCCATCATATTTTCACAACACTTACCACAATATCTCAAACTTAAAATTTGGAAGACATACACACTGCTGAAAAGTAATTTTGTTATTCTTCTAACCACTATGAATGTATAGATATTATTTTGCAGTGTATTCTTTGAATGCTCACATTAAATATTCTTTTATATGCATATATCGTTGTGTTTATTTTTCTAATACCTATTATATTAATGAAATACATAACATTTTAAGTGAAATAACACTCTCACAACTTAAAAAATGCATAAGAACATACAAAAAATAAGCAGATGTATGAAAAAATATACAAGTTTACAAAATAATTTCATTGTTTTCTAGAAATATTAACAAAAAATATTTACAATATGAAAAAATTGCAAAAGTGAAAAGAAAAAACACAAATGTAAAAACAAAAACCACAAAGTGAAAAACTCATAACAAAGTTTTTGAAAAAAAATATTTACAACAAAAATTTTTTTTACAAAAACCAAAACTTCCAAAAATATTTTTTTCAAAATTTTTTTTTTTTTCAAAAACATTTTTTACAAAAAATTTTTTTTTCAAAATAAGTTTTTACAAAAGTAAAAAAAAAGAAAATCACAACGTTAAAAAAATAAAAAATTTTTGTTAAAAAAATTTAAAAAAATTGCAAAAAAATGTTGCAAAAATTTCAAAAAAGTTATGAAAAAAGTCTCAAAAATTTCGTTGGTTTTAATGCAGTATGCAATGGTGAAACCATTGCATTTGCTATTAAAAACAACAAAATTTTTGAGACTTTTTTCATAACTTTTTTGAAATTTTTGCAACATTTTTTTGCAATTTTTTTACACTTTTTTTAACAAAAATTTTTCATTTTTTTAACGTTGTGATTTTCTTTTTTTTACTTTTGTAAAAACTTATTTTGAAAAAAAAAATTTTTGTAAAAAATGTTTTTGAAAAAAAAAAATTTTTGAAAAAAATATTTTTGGAAGTTTTGGTTTTTGTAAAAAAAATTTTTGTTGTAAATATTTTTTTTCAAAAACTTTGTTATGAGTTTTTCACTTTGTGGTTTTTGTTTTTACATTTGTGTTTTTTCTTTTCACTTTTGCAATTTTTTCATATTGTAAATATTTTTTGTTAATATTTCTAGAAAACAATGAAATTATTTTGTAAACTTGTATATTTTTTCATACATCTGCTTATTTTTTGTATGTTCTTATGCATTTTTTAAGTTGTGAGAGTGTTATTTCACTTAAAATGTTATGTATTTCATTAATATAATAGGTATTAGAAAAATAAACACAACGATATATGCATATAAAAGAATATTTAATGTGAGCATTCAAAGAATACACTGCAAAATAATATCTATACATTCATAGTGGTTAGAAGAATAACAAAATTACTTTTCAGCAGTGTGTATGTCTTCCAAATTTTAAGTTTGAGATATTGTGGTAAGTGTTGTGAAAATATGATGGATAAATAGCCTAAATATCTTCCTTTATTTCTAAATTCTACAAAAGTCTGACTAATTTTTGAATATCTTCGCTAAGTTTATATATATCTGACGATGCTTTATATGATGATGTGTGCATTTTTTATTCACGTCTCCTTGAAAACAGCATTTATGGTAATCTTTCCAAGTGTAAGGTTTTCCATCTGTATAGATTTTTGTATGTTCTGTTAAATTCCGTTTACTTAAGAAGTGTTTGTAGCAAATAGAGCACATCTGTAGTAGAAATAAATGGACACAGTTAAGATTCTCTTCAATAATATAGGTAAAAAGCACTTGTTAAAGTGTAGGTAGTAAGACAAATCATTTTGTATTTACTCTAATTACGTTTCATATACGAATTCTGGTATTTCTCATATAAGTACTCACATATGTGTTATTCGTTAACGCTACATGTGCTAGGGATGAATCATTTGGATCATTAATTTCTGAAGTTTGCTGCTGTTTTGGTTCATCTTGTTGAAACATCTGTATAATGAAAGAAATATATATTTAGTAAAGGTTTAATGTATAAATAATCGCTTATTTATTTATTTTTATTAAATACATGTATATTGCAATCAATTTCGTGTACATTTAATATAAATTAAATTTTCTTCATTTATTCATATGATAGTAATTTCTCTGAGGGGTACATATCTGATAATTTTTAGAAAAGTGTGAAACACAAATTATTCTATGATAATAAGTATTGTGGTAAAATTCACGTAGCTTGGTTTCGGAAATAGGTTATTTGAAATATGAAATGTTAAAATTAATGATTGTATTTGTACATGCTATGTATAATCAAAAACTATAAATATATTATTATTTAAAAAAAAAACTCGATGGACGATAATTCAGATGCAAGATGAAATCATTAAGATCAAGTGCAAGATGAAACATATAATTTGATTAATAGTATGGAAGTGCTAACTCAAAATAAACCATGTATACTATATATCATTAAAACTATAAAGATAGAATTTATATTTTAAGCAACTTGATGCACGATAATTCAGAAGTGCGAGATGAAACAACTGGTGAATTGATTAAAAATATGAGTAGATTAGTTTTAATACATTAGATGATTATAGCAGTAAGAAATTTCGTGTAGGAGCAATGCGTACATGATGAAAATCGAATGGAATCAATTGAGTTCAACTCCTGATCCAAGTTAGTATTTATCTCACGTGTGTAATGTGGAAATATAAAAGGTGAAGAATCAAGTTTGATGTAAATAAATATTGTGGTATTGGTTTAAAAACTAAAAAAGTACTGAATTTTACTGAATTAGAAAGCATAAAATTTGATTAAATAATGTTTTATGTAAAATATTAAGTTTAAATGTGATAAAATTATGAAAATCAGTTTGTAAACTCTCATTTTTATAAGTACTACTATGAAAATATTCTTTTAATATAGAATTTCTGCTTATTGATGAGACTAAAAAATTATATTTTTGTTAATTTTGAATATTTATTGAGTGTATGTAATACTAGGACTAAAATCTTACAAATTCGGTGATAAATTTTTCAAGAAATTGCGGTTTGTAATCCAGAAAAAGGTGTGATTTTAATAAATTTGTAAATATGTTCATTAACTTTTTTAGTTATTTCTCTAACTTGTCATTCATTTGTTAATTTTTGTAACTTTTGCAGAAAAAACATTTTAATTTTCGGTAATCTGTACTATTTTTTTGTTCAACAGTTGATTTTATAGATAATTAGTATTCTCATTTCGACAGTAATTTCACGTATGAGGTTATTAAATATTAAATATCTATTAATTTTCTTTACTGTTTCATATGATAGTAATATTTCTGAGGAACAGGTGTGATAACTACTAGACTTTGATTGACTTATTTTTCTGATAAACGTTTGAAAAGAGTTGTAAGTGTGTAATGATGAAATATCTATATACTATCGAGAGTCGATATTGATGTAGATAAGTATTTAATAAGAATAATAATAGATAAGTAATAGTCAATTCTTTGTTGAATTTCAAGAAATTGTGTGAGAACATGGTTTTTTACATTAAGTTTATGTAATTTCAGTTACAGTTTTTCGACAATCAACCTAAAAATGGATAATTATCATAATTAAAAGTTATGATGAAAAGATCTAAGCAATAAAAAATGTTAAAAAGTTCGTCTTATGTTTGCTCTTATGATGTGAAAATTTCGAAAAGTTTGGTTTGAAATATGAAATGTTTGTAAAAATTAAACTTTGTATTCGTGTATGTTTTGTATTATTAAACTGTAAAGATAATATTCATATTTGGAAAATGTTGTTGGGTGTTTTAATAATTTTCTGATAAGTAGATAAAAACAGATGTTAAAATTCTGTACTCCTAAAATATATAGGATCAAGAATAAAGTTTGATGAAAATAAGTATTGTAAAAATTCAGAAATTTTGAAGTGTAAGATGAATCATGTCCTAATTTGATTAATTATATGGGTAGAATATCTCAGAGTAGTTTTAATATGTCAAGTGTTTAAAGCAGCAAGAAATGACTTTTTAGGTTTTCTAGAATAATAATAATAATAAAAATAATAAAAATATACTTTTGTTGTAAGATTTCGAATGCAGTCAAGACGTGAAAAATATAAATATGAACCCTTTGTAAAGACATTCAAACTTTTTAAAAAGTTTAAGTTTAGTAATATATTGTAACAATATATGTAAACAAATGTATTTCAAAGTTGAAAATTTGTGTAAAAAATTGTCTTTTCTCGAAAATTGATATTTATTTTTTGTTTAATTAATGATACTTATTACATTTTTGTTCTTAAAAACTAAAATATGCGTTTAATTCTGTTAAAATTGATATATCTGTGTTGGAGATGAGAAAAAATATTGTAAAACTAATAAAATTTGTTTAAATTCGTCTTTTTATTCTTAAAATTAATATTTTCTATTGTTTAGAATATATACTTTTGAGGAATGTATAACCGGAAAATGTTAAAAAATCTTAGAAAATTGGTGTTAAAAATATTAAATACAGTTGCTTCAATGATATCTTTTCGATATGTAAAGTGATTATAGCATTTAGAAATGTACTTATGGGGAATGTATAATCGGAAAATGTTAGAAAATCTTAGAAAATTGGTGTTAAAAATATTAAATACAGTTGCTTCAATGATTTCAAAAACAAACTCTGTTAAAAAATTCTGTATGATTTCAAGTGAAAATAATCTGAACCTGAATACATGGTATTTAAAATACAAAATTCACGATTATGAACTAATGTTGAAAACACGGGTAACATTAAATATACAGCTAATATATAATTATAGATTAGGAAATTCTTAAAGTGTATCCAAATTTATTAAATATAGTATTGAATACAGTGAATAAGTGAAATATGTGAATAAGTATTGATATTTCCATGTTGCTTTTGAAAATACTAGTGTAAAATTATTCAAATTCGTCTTTTCTTTAAAACTGATATTTATTTTTGTTTAATTAATGATACTTGTTAAGATTTTGTTGTTAAAAACTAAAATATACGTTTAATTCTTCTGTTAAAATTGATATATCCGTGTTGGAGATGAGAAAAAATAGTGTAAAACTAAAAAAAAAAAATGTTTAAATTCGTCTTTTTCCTCTTAAAATTATTATTAAACTAGTGTAAAACTAATAAAATTTGTTTAAATTCGTCTTTTCCCATCTGAAAAACTAATATTTCTATTATTTTGCTTAATTAATTACACTCATTATGACTTCCAAATTTTAATTTGGAGATGTTGTGGTAACTGTTATAAAACTAGAATGGATAAATAGTTTAAATCTCTTCTTTTTTTTCTCTCTAGGTGATACTTTTTTGAACGTAAACATTTTGTTGTACACCTTTGTAAGTTGTGACGTCAAAATTCTTTGTTATGTTCCCCTACTTGGAATGCATGCATGGAGGGGTTGCAGAAAAAAGTTTTAGTTTAGATATGACGTAACAAGAAATGCTCTGCAGGTTCACATTTGTGTGTTGAGGATTTCTTTAAATTATTCGTTTATGTATTAAAATTCTTCTTAGTTGGTATATATAAAGTACGATGAAATTTCCAATTAGAGTAAAAGTTAACCAAATTCGTTTAATTCGTCTTTTTTCGTTAAAAAATCATTAGTTTCCTTTGTTAATTGTTCAATTATCGAAATTGTTTGAGGTAACGACTGTTCAAAAACTAAAAAATATGTTTAAATTTCTATTTTAAGTTGTGTATTCTGATTTTATATTAAAAAAAAAAAAAAAAAAAAAAAAAAAAAAAAATGAAGAAATCAGTTAAAAATTTAATATTTTCTGTTGTTTTGCTTAATTAATAATGTTCATGAAGGAAATGGTTGTCCAAAACTGGAATGCATGCTTAAATTTCTTTCTATCAAATTGATAGTCTGAAGTTTGAGTTGAAAAAATCGTAAGAAATCAGTCTTTTTCTATAAAACTTGATATTTTCCATTGTTTTTTACTTAATTAACGATACTCATTAAGATTATAGCTGTTGAAAAACTAGAATGCATGTTTAACTTTCAACTTGTAAGTCGATACATTGATGTTGCAGTTGATAAAAATCGTAAGAAATCAGTCTTTTCCTATAAAAATCGATATTTTCTATTGTTTTTTACTTAATTATGAATGCTCATTAAGGTTATAGCTGTTGAAAAACTGAAATGTATGTTTAAGTTTTCTCTCTTAAGTTGATAAAAATCGCAAGAGATCAGTCTTTTTCCATAAAACTTGATATTTTCCATTGTTTTTTTTACTTAATTAACGATACTCATTAAGGCTATAGCTGTTGAAAAACTAGGATACATGTTTAACTTTCAACTTTTAAGTCGTTACATTGATCATATAGTTGATAAAAATAGTAAGAAATCAGTCTTTTTCTATAAAACTGGATATTTTCTATTGTTTTTACTTAATTAATACTACTCATTAAGATGTCTATGAAGCAAAATTCAAATATATGTTTAACTTTCTTGTGTTAAATTGATAATCTCATCTTGTAGTTGAAGAAATCTAAATAAAATGGTTAAAACTGAGATTTTTCCAGTGTTTCGCTTAATTAATAATACTCATTAAAATTATGGTTGTTCAAAATTCAAATATAAATTTAATCTTCATCATATAGTATGATTCCGTGTTGAGATGTTATTGATAATATTTTTAATTAGGGAAGGTTGTTCACCTATCCTGTTATAATAGAATGTTCCTTTTTTCCACTAGGGGGCGTTTGTGGAGGGGGATGCATGGAGGGGGCAGGAGGTACCGCAGGAGGGACAGCCGGAGGCATGGAGGTACCGCAGGAGGCACCGCAGGCGGGACGGTCCCGCAGTCCCGCCTGCTCCTGAGCCCGTACTGTCCTTTTCCTACTACTAACGGGCCTTGATTCCACTATTGCTGTTTTTATTTTACTTCTCTTTACTATGTCACAAATTAATAGATTAGCTCGCTGAGTTTTGCACTGATGAAGAATCTCGTTAGTAGATTCGAAATAGCTATTTGCTACCTTCTCATACTTTATTTGTGCATTTATATTCGTTGGCTCTCTATCCTTAAACATTTGTGCACAAAGGCTTTATTTGCTATTTTAATCTATACAAATAGTCCGGGAGCTGACCGTCGATTTACCTATGTATCGAGTAAAAGGACCGAGTAAAAGGCGCGCTTTAAATTCGAAATGTAAGAACATCGGGTAAGACGCATAATCTCTTAGTACTTCGTTAATGTCTTAGAATGCATTCAATACTTTGTCTGGTATTTCGACCGAATTTAACTTTGAAATATTCTCAACTATTAATAAGCAAAAGATTATAAGAACATTAATTCTAAATCCATTTAGAACTGGAGTAAAACTTAAATGTATTTCATGTGAATGTGTTTTATTACGAGAGTATTTGTGAATTAATAAAACTTTGACAATACTTTTCAGAAAAGGTTTAAGACTAGTTTTAAACTCTATTTTAACCAGAAGGCATTATGCCCATAAAGCAAAATTTAATGCTTCTTTCTTTCATAATTAGAAGACAAAAAAAATTCAGCAGATTATGTTATTAGTATTTTGTTTCGAAAAGACAAATATTTTTCTCGATGCTTTTGTACGTTATTAAAGGTAAAAATTAAGCTCTTATTGTAGAACTTCAAGTAAAAGAAGCTTAAATTCATATTTACTAATATTTGCAGATTTAAATTATTTTAATTACGCGATAAAGAATGAATATTTGCTATCAATTGTATTTCAAAATATTAATAAAATAACATTATTCTAAAAGTTCATTTGTAAAGAATAAAAAGTTGTTCCTTTTGGAATATTTATACATTCATTATGCTGTTTTCGCAATTTTAATAGGATCAACGCAACTAAAAAGGTGTAAAATGAGAAACCATTGTGACCAATATGCAAATCTTATTCACCAGATTAACTTAACATGACGTTTAAAAGGAATTACTATGACATCACTGCGAAGTTTATAAGTTATATTTTGTTACTAAGTGCAAATAAATGAGACATTCGAAATATTGAATTCAATTTGGATCGGTGAAGCCGGGCAGCATTCATAGTGAAAGGTCCTACTAGGGTCATAATAAAAAGTTTAACCTCTTCAGACCTGAGCATAAAATAACTCTACAATTATATATTTATTGCTTTTGCATAATTTAAATGACACTATAGATGACAAAAAGAGTCATTTTTATTAAATCAGTACTTTAAGGGACTGGTAATTTAGGCTTATAAATATGGATATAAAAGTACTAATCCCATTAAAACATCAATTTAACCATCAGTAATATAAATTTACGCAATAACAAAATTAAGGTCTTTAAATAAGTAACTGATCAGCAAATCCTCAACCTTTTTTATTGTAACGCATTTAAGTTAAATAATCATGAACATTTCTTACTTTCTTGCCCCCAATGTCTCATCCACACTGAGATAAAAATATTATTTATTTTATGAGGTAATATTCATCAGTGCTGACATTTATTGGTTTTGTTTTAAAGCAAATAACATTCAACGTCATAGAAATAAAGTAACAATGGAAAAAAAAATCGAACAGTTTAGTTTTTACGAGGAAAAGAATGGAGGTACACATTTGTGTACCTCAGGTCTGAAGAAGTTAAAGCATTACATTTTGATCAGCAAGATGATTGAGATATTTTTGGCCATTTGTAGCATCACAGTGATTGCGCTGTGGCATTTAAGGCTGACGGATATCCTTCTCGTTACCCAAAATAACAGCCATATAGTCTTAGTCCGCTGTCACTGCCAGAACTGGAGTTGCTGCATTTAAAAGACCCTGTAACCATCTCCTGTGTTTAACGCTAACTGGTTTTAGCTTGGTTTTTAATTAAAGTTAATAAATAACGGAGATTATAAAACCAATATAAAGCTGCATTATCTCCAAAAAATTAAGTTTTAATATCAGAAAACTCCTTTAATAAAAAAAAAATCTTTTTAAATGTATAACTCGTTCAGATGCAACTTCTTTTTACAAAATGTATCCATGATAAATCAGTGAGCAGCAAAAATTGTAAACTATTAAAGACACTTGTAGTAATTCCCATGTTTCGATGTAACATTAATTAAATTTGCAGGGCTTAATTATTTTCTTTAAAATTGTTAAATAAAATATGTTTGCATTTGATATGCAGAAAAAAATGTTCCAAATACATGTAAAGCGAAATTGCATTTACATTTATTGTCAAGGTTAGTTTTGTGTAAATGATATTTACTTATTTTGAGCCTGTCATATTTCTGATTCAGTTGTACCTTTTTCTCAATAAAAATAAAGGACATAATATATATATATATATATACATGTACATTAAATTGATTAAAATCCATTAAAATAAATGTAGAGTACGGTTGAAAAGAATCATTGCTAAAGTAAAGAATTGGTGAATTCGTTAAAATATATTGTAAAAAGTAATATTTTTTCATGTTAGTTGGAGATTTAAAAATAAAATAAAATAAAATAGAAGCTAAATATGATTATTTATTTGCTAAAATGTATCATTATGAAAATTACAGCTTTTGTTGAATATTTATATTAACACATAAAATTCCTCTAGTTCATTTTCCAATTTTTTTAAATTTCTTATTAACAGTGAAATACGATTCATTATTTTAAAAATCCCAAATATTAAAAATAAAATTAAATAAAAAAGGGATTTTTTTTAAATTAAATTCAAGAAGACTAGAGTATTACGTATCTTCATCTGGTATTTTGTACTAAAAAGTGGCTAACCTAACAAAATGAAAATATATTCGTGGAAGATATATTTCTTTTATCTGAAACAGAAATTAAAGGATAAATGATACTAATTAAAAATCTTCTCAAGAACCTATTATTCTCTTGTTGGGTTAATTACTCTCTGATACTAATCAGTCGATGAAAAAAGCTGATAATTAATTTCTCTCGAAACATAGTTGTGTTCTTTACTTAGTATACGGAGAAAAAAAAAAAAAAAAAAAAAAAAAAAAAAAAAAAAAAAGGAGCTAGTTTAACGTATTAAAATGTTGATTAAAAAATGCCTTAAAACTACATTCAAGACAAAATTAAAAAATTGCTTACCCTAAGTTGTTATAAATTGTATAGTACGTTAATATTTAGTTAAGTATAGCCTTGTATCGGGTCCGGTAATTTGATTTTGCCAGAACCCGATCCGACACGCAGTTTGGTCGAGTTGGTTGGGCGAATTTCTTTCTTTCGATGTGGTCGATTGACTTTGAACATAACGAATACGGGTTGTGTTTTGACTCTTTCGGGTCGAATTCGGGTTGATCCAATTGTCGCTTTTCATTTTGATGAATTAAAAATTTCCAATCTCATTGCTTGTTTAAGTGAAAAAATATGGTATTAGTTTCTTTATTGCTTTTTGCCTTTGAAACTGTCTTTTAAAAATGCCGTATTTATTATGTTGTCAGTTAATAATCGCAAATACATATGTTTCTGTTTTTACACCATTGTCAAAACTATAAATTGTATTATTAGTTAAAAAAAACTAACAAAACACTGTTAATTAATTTCCAAAACTGTATAAAACAATAAAATGTAACAAACAACAACAACAACAAAAAGATTCCTGTGTGGAATATTTTAGAATTAACATCTCGGTCATGAAATTAAGTTGCCAATCATAATGTGAAATTCCAGCTATTTAACAATCTATCATACAATAAAGAATATAAATAAAATTAGCATATTTATAAATATGAATTATAAATTATCGTAATTATTAAATATAATATAAAATTAAAATTTCGGTTTTGTTTTTAAGTTGCCAATCGTTATGTGGATTTCCAGCTATTAAATAATCTATTAACTTTATTAATTTTAACTAATTTAAATTCAAATAATCTTTTGCTAAGGGTATCAAGGACACCAAAAGTGAAAATATAAGCGTCGCCTCATTTTTCTTTTCAGAGCTACACGGTTTATACACTTACACTTACACTTACAACGGCACCAACTTTTGAAAAATAGTGGGTTGGCTCAAAAATATTTATGTAAAACGGTGCGGGCAGTTTATTTTTCTTTTAAGAGTTGATAGCAGGTGAAAGATGAGAATTTTATCATGTTTTAATAAAGTTTCAATTTTATTAAATTATACTCTCATGCGGCTCAGCGTTTTTCCTTATAAATACATTGATATTTACTGTAATGTCATGATATCAGGAACATGACAACAAATTGAATTAGCTGAAAGTTAAACATGGGGCAAAGTATTTCAGTCACTTAGGATTTATGGGTGCCTGTCGAAGAATTAAAACACATGATCATTGACAAAATAAATTTTATTCTAAGGAGAAAAATGAATAATAAAATGATAATGAAGTAAATAACTAGAACAATAATAATTGGATACGCTGTGTTTAAAAAGTATTGGGTGGGCTCGGGCCCCACAGGCCCGTATAAGTTGGCACCCCTGTACACCTATTTACAAATTATTGAGTTATGTAAAAGGAATAATTTTGAATTATACTACGTAATTACGCAACAAATTGCTTTTAGGTAGTTGAAGACAGTTTCAAAGTATACTTACATCTTGGAAGAAAGCTTTAGGAGCGTAGTAAGTAAATTAATTTCAACTAATGTTTTCAGTTTCCAACCTTAAATCACATAATCTCGTCCACTGTCCACTTGTTCAAATCCTTTATATCCATCAAATTACGTAACTATGCAACTAAACTCTTTTAGGTCGTTGGAGACAGTATCAAGGCATTCTTCTAGCCTGACAGCAAAATTGTGATAAGTGGATTAGTTTCACCTAAAGATTTAAATTGAAATAATAGAATCTTTTCCACTATCCTCTTCATTTTCAAATTTCTTCCATTCACCATAAAATTTCTGGCTTCAACGTTCAACTAACAGTTTGTTCTTAAGTCATCGCTGGGTCAAATGTGTGGGTAACAATCTGAACTATTTCCGCTGCTTTTTATTTCTTTTTGAATTTGTTAAAAAAATTATACTAATTTGTTTCTTTTTTCTGGTTTTTAACGACATTAAACACCCTTGAACAATGATGAAAAGCAAAACTTTAACACTAAATAAATACATACAGTTCGTGTACAAACTTTAAGGAAGCAAAAATTATTAATTTTTTGATAAACTTAAAATTAGATGGAAAAAAAATTTACTATGATGTGTATTATAAAGTTGAAAAGCCAATAAAAAACTAACACAATTCAACTCTAAGTATTTTATTTCGAAAATATAGTAATTGTACAACAACACACCTTTTTGGTCTGTGTAAAAATTTCATGGACAGTACAATAAAAACAATTCAGTAACAAAGGAACATTGTGCAGTCATCATTAGATTTAACGACTGCAAATATTTTATATTTCATGGACTTTGTTAATTTTTGGCACAATTCGGGAATGGTTTTGTACCGTACATTTTCAATCGCAGATATGAGTTCTGAACTTAAAAAAAAGTCTTCCATTTTTAAAAACTCGACTTGCTACTTGTTTCTATAGTTTTATGATGGGGTTCAGATCAGCACTTCTGGGTGCTATTGAAAAACATCAATATTTTTCTTATGAAAGCAGAATTTTGCTCACGGCTTGCTTGGATAGGCACATTGCAGATAAATCCGTTTTTTCCTATTGCCAGATGTTTTGAAATGAATGAAAGATGGCCAAAAAGAGTTTTTAGATATGCCTTTTAATTATTTTTTTTCCTGAAAAAAATGTAAGCGAGCCGCACCTTCGAATAAAAAGCAGTCCCATGTTAATATGGACCCTCCACCTAAATAAAGTTTTGAGAATTTTTTCTCCTCAAATCATGTCGATAATATTTCGAGCCATCAGAACCATCTAAGCTCCAATTCTTTCTATTGAAGAAAGCAACCTACAGCTATTTAATCACCTCAAATCATCACTTTATTTTGCAAACAGCAAAAACCAGGTTTTGTGGTTAGTCAGTAAGGGGAATTTATACAATTTTGCTATACATTAGATATTCTTGGATTGATTAACTATATTGCAGATTGATTTCTTGCCCACTTTGAGCCCAGTCGTTCGTACAATTTCTTTACTTGAGAATTTACTAGTTGATTCTAACTTTAAAAATCTAATTTTATCTGTGTGTGACAGGTTTTTTGGTCCCTGTCTCCAATTTTCCCCCCATATTCTTGTTATAACGTTAATGTTGATGACGATTTTAAATCTTCCTATCATTTTTGCAATATACCTATGACTCTTTCCTGACAATATAACAGATTCAACAGTACTTTTTTTTTATCCAGTCAATTTATTTGCTTTTGGCATCCTTATAAAATTAACAAAACTCTTAAAAGCAATTGTCAGAAAAATCACAATATCGAAGAGTAATGTCTAGATACACAACATTTAAAAAGAAAAATAAAGGTGTCCTTAATATTTTTACGCAGGCAAAAATGCATTTGTTTGCATAAATATTACTATTTCTTCATAATGAAAAGTCTGCAAATACATTTTATTTACTTTTTTTATTAGTATTTTTTCTTTATGAACAGCACTAAATTACAATTTCAACTATCACATTTTAAATTTATCAATATTCTTAAAATTATTTGCTGTCCTTAAAGCTTTTACACGCACTGTATATGAATGTCTCTTTAATCTAACCTATAGCAAAAATAATATTTTGTTAAAACTTTATTTACAAATTTGGCTTAATAAATTTAATAACAGAAACCATTATTGTTCCATTATTATCCACCATTTCCAGGTATTTTCTTTCACAAAATACCTGGAATTAAAGATTAATTATACATTAGTTCCATTAATAATGTAATTTTTACAGTTAAATTTTAGTCAGATAAAAGTGTTAATGAATTTTTAAGTATCGGTTTTCTGTTTCAAATGAATATTTTTTACGAAAAACCTTTTCCAATGAATGAATTTCTTTAATAATAACTTTTATGTAACGTCGAATTGTATTAAATAACGTTGATGAACTTTAAGTATATTTTATGAAAATACCTACAGCCATATGTTGTTTTGCATATTTTCTATAGTGCACTTCTTTGATCTGCTTATGAAGCCTTTTCAATCGACTTATTTATACGAAAGAGGATTATAAGGATCAAAAAGATTACTTATAACCATATAAATCATCCATGGCACAAAAGATGGGAAAGGAAGGAAACAAAGCGATGCCATAAAAATAAAATAAAAATAGAGAGATTAACGACTATGCTTTGATTATTTTTGCTGTACAAAATTCGCATAAATCATGCGTTATCATACTTAACATGTCAATATAAAGCAGTGAAAAATAATAGTAACAAAATAAATTGTTATCAAATGCGTTTTAAAGTTAATCGAAAATAATTTTTATAGATTTAGTATAATTAAAAAATGATGAATTTATGTATTCCTTCTATGTTCATTTATCATATAACGGGGGGGGGGGGGGTAAATAACGTTTAAATGCACTTAAATGATTTTTTGAAGAATAAATCTAGAGTTGTAGAACAACATATAGCAAAATTATTGTGCACTATCATACGAGTGTAACGCCATGCATATAAGAGACAAATAGACCGGGAAGAGGCAGCACAGACAATCACCTCATCGACTTCAGAGCCAAAATTCTAGAATTACTTAAAACTCGATTCGCATATTAAAACGCAATCGGTCTGAAAAGTCATATTTTGGTGGAAAATATCTGAAAACCCGATTTTAGCGGTTGACTTGTTGGTTTACCATTGTGTTTTATGCTCCCGGTTCTCGATGCAAGTTCTCGTTGCATACATTCGGATGCAAGAAAACACAAAGATAAATTTACGAGCCAACCGCTAATATGGGATTTTCAGGTGTTTTCCATCAAGATATGATTTGGCACCGGATTTCATTTTAATATTCTCATTGAGTATTAACTAATACTAGAATTTCAGCAGTGAACTCGATGAGATGAGTGTCTGTCTTTTTTTTTTTTTTTTTTTTTTTTTTTTTTTTTTTTTTTTTAATCCGAAACCAAAATTGAAAAAGTAAAAACCAGCCCGGTTTTAGATTGTCCACAGCTATTCTATCGCCCCCCCCCCCCCAAAAAAAAAAAGTGAAAATAGTCAGATTAGCAGCTATCATGTTTCTGACGCAAATGAGCAGGTAAATAATTAAGATTACTATTATGTGATTTTTTTATTATTTACATATCTGTGGTATTTCATATGTGTCAGTTTCTGCGTTCATGGGCGTATTGAGTGATACAGCCTAGTTGTGCTTATTGAAAATAAAATATTAAGTAAACAAAGATTTAAAAAAAAAAATACTGGTGTAAAATAAATTAAATAATTTTATTAGTAGTAAAAAATTTTGGACATTTTGAAAGTTTTTACGGCTTATGCAAATTTATTCACTGTCACTGCATGGTTTCATGATGAAATCTCTTTTATAAAACAGTGCCCTCTTGTTATATCGCTCACATCGGAAAGCGATATATGGTAAGTGTTGAGCTCAGGCAGGGTCGTTTAAGGATTAAGATGCATGCTAACATACAAGAAAAAGTTTTACATTATTGAATACATTTTCTAAAAATAACAATGATTAAAAAAAAAATAATAATAATAAAAAAAAAAAATATTGTATCAAAGGATTTGTATGTTAATTTAAAAATGTGATAAAAATAAAACTTAATTTTCTGGTGTAAACAAAATGATAGATGAAAAAGGAACGTCATTTCATCTTATTAATATCGGGAAAGATATCGTTGAAAATATATTCAATAGTTAATATTATCAATTAATGAAACTTTTAAAGATAATAATAAATTTTAAAGATAGCTTTTAACGATAATAACTTTAAAACTTTAAAAACTTTTAAAGATATTAATAAATAATAATAAATTAATAATGATAACTTTAAAAATATTTTTAGTCAATGTTATTATGATGAAAGGACACGTGTCCCCTTTCCCCCTATATCCTAATGAGCGAGTAATGATGTGCAGTAGGGTGGAGCGAAAAAAAATTTTTTTTGAAAATCAAAAACGGGTAGGTGCCAAAAGTTGCCTTTATACTAGTACATCAACTGTGTGAAATTTTACCGCTGAAAAAAAATGGCTTGAGTCTGCGCTTTTGCTCCAAAAATCGAAATTTTGGGTAAAATTTGTCATTTTTTGACATTTTTTCAAAAAAATTAAAAAATTTCTACAGAGCTGGTTAGTATTTAAAAGTGTTGCTTAGACCCTTATATTTATCTGCTTAACATATTTAAACTATAAAACAATATCTGTAGTCTGTATAATTGGAGCAAATCTGACAACTTTTTGTGAAAAATCAGCGTTAACCTCTCTATTGGAGCATACAACGAAATGTTCTTTTGAATGCATTTCTTACCTAGCTGCTTTCAAAACTACTGTGCATATAACTCATAGATGTGGTTGCATTATCCCACCCGTCTCAATCACCCAATCATCTAGGTCCAGTGTTTTATTTATGTATTGAATTGTTATTTTTTTCCCGAAGACGAGTATAAGTTTTCTATATATCAAAGTAATTTATCTCTTCTTTGTATTCACAGACTTTGGATGATTTGGATCATGCTGGTGTGGCCTGCTGCACGTATATTTTTATACCATGTATAACAGAAGAGAAGCTGAGTAATGTATTGGGTATATTCTTAATTGAACCTAATCAGCAGTCTATTATCTTCATTAAAATTTCATGCAATTAGTACATTATGACTGGAAGTTCTATTATCACAGCATTCTTTCAATCAATTACATTTTATATGCAATGATTTGCCTAAAAATTGATTGTATGAATTCAGTTTCTAGTATGCCATCATTTATTGAACCTATTACATTGAATATATGCTGAGAAATTAGCTGTTTAATATTATGCGATCGTCACAGAGGATTGCAAACAAAATTTGCGTGTAAAACAACAATATTTCTAAAGAAGTTTTAGTATGCTTTATGTCGTTTCCTGTGTTGTTCCGTAGTCTAGTAATTTCTAATAAGATTTTAGATCTATTATTTAGGTGTATAGTACATTTGGTATAAAACATCCCGCGGTATAAACTTGGGTTATACATTTGGTGAGTGAACATATAGACGCTGATTGCCAATCTGTGCTTATATAGAGCGGAAAATTTTATTAACTTTATGAGCTGTCTTTTCTGTGAGATGTTTTCTAAATTTCTATTCCCCATTCTTTCTGAGAAATAGCTTTCTTTATGAATTAGCTTTGCAATCTCCGACAGAAATTTCTAGTCTGTTCTGAGTATCTTTTTCTCAATTTGAGAAAATAATTTCTCTATTTTATAAAAAAAAAAAAAATTGCAATAGGAAGTGAATATTAAGTAGACAAAGATTTTCCTTTTTGATCCGGTGAAACCATGTAGCTTAGAACGTTTTATATCGGCTTCTCTAATAATTGACGCAGAGGAAATTCACTGGAGTTGAAGTAGCGAATGATTCAACATCATAGATACTTCTAAGCTTACCTTATGCAAAGTGGTTCACAGTGACAAATAAAATTCTCCTAATTTTAAATGAGCACTTATAGTCGATATCCGTCCATTCCCTCATAAAGTACAATGCATTATAAGTAGCAGGACATTTCACCATCAAATGTTGTCCACTCATAAAAAGGGGATCTAAAAGTAAATAGGAAATTAACTGGATACGAAAACACTTAGAAAATGGCATAAAACTAATGCAAAAAAAAGTTATTTACAACAGCGGTTGCTTTACACATGGAGAACAAATTTTCATTGCAAGTCTCGCTGACGATCACCATCACATTAAACAGCTCGCTTCTCAACATATAAAAAATGCAAAAGTAGAATAAATGATGGCATACTTATAGTTGAAATATCTGAAATCATCTTTGAAGCAAATCATTACGTAAAAAAATACAATTGACTGAAAAAATGTTGTGGTAACAGAACTTCCAATCATTATTCATCAACTGAATGTAAGTTTGATAAATATAATAGATGGCCGAATAGATCCCTTTAATAATATTTCCGTGCATTACTCTGCTTGTCATTTTTTTTTTTTATATAAACTGTAAAAATATACATGAAGATAGTTACAGCAGCATGTGGATGCAAAGAACTGATGAACAAGGTGGAAGCATCGAAAACATGCCAAATTTTTATAAAGAAAATCACAAATCAATGTATAAATACTACACTCTACTAAGATGATCGAATAGTTGGGCCGGATGGTATAGAAAATATAGCCACCTCCACGACGCATGTCCAAGGTAGTTTTGAAAACAAGAGCTGTATTAAAAACAACAATTCGTTATATGACCCAATAGAGTGGTAATGCTGTTTTCTTACTAAAAGTTGTCTGTTTTGCTCCAGCTATAGGGAATAAACATATTGTTTTATAGTTTAAATATATTAAACAGATAAATATAAAGGTCTAAGCAACACTTTTAAATACTAACCAGCTCTGTAGAATTTTTTTTATTTTTTTGAAAAAATGTTAAAAAATGACAAAATTTACCCAAAATTTCGATTTTTGGAGCAAAAGCGCAGACTCAAGCCATTTTTTTTCAGCGGTAAAATTTCACGCAGTTGATGTACTAGTATAAAGGCAACTTTTCGCACCTACCCGTTTTTGATTTTCAAAAAAAAAATTTTTTCGCTCCACCCTAATGTGCAGTATAACGAGGGGTGTACTGCACCTTTATTTTTTACTGTCTTTTTCATGTTTCTCATAACAGATATTCCATTTTTATGAGTATCATGGAAAACTTGCATCTTAATTTGAAGCAGTGGTTCTTTTTCTAAAAAAATTTTTTTTTAGATTTTTTTAGATTATTTTTAATTAATTGTAATTTTAATTGTTTATTCATTGTATATATTAACATACTTATTTAAATTACCGGTTTCTAAAAAATGAATATTTTTACTTTTGTTGACGAAGAAATTTGGTTTATGAGAAATATTTTACTTAAAGTATACTCTATTAAATTACTATGCATTTATACATCAAAACTTGAAAATTGCATCAAATTTTATCTTTTTCAAAGGGAAAAATAATTTTGCATTATATTATACTTGAAGTTAATATATACATATGTATATATATACATATTATAAAGTCAAAACTAATATGCCACAGCTCAATCTAAATATCTCCATACAAATCAATTATGTACAATGAACTATATTCTTCAACGACGGTTCCTGATTGGATCCAGTTTTCTTTTTAATAAACTTAGACATTTAACAAAATTTATACCTATTTTTTTCCCGTTAAAATGTTTTAACTATCACTATAAATGGTTGATGATATATAAAAAAAAAACAAGGGAAATGCTTTAGAATTAACAAAGAGTGGCTTGGCAAATCGCTTTCATTTCCTCGATTTGAAAAACAAACAGAAGGGTCAATGAAAAGCAAACGTGCCCACCTTCATATTTCATTTGAATTTGTTCTGGACGACCAAAAATATCAAGAGTAAAACGGTTATACAATTCTAGTTCTACATATTCGTTAGTGTAGGTGACATGTATGAGTTTAAGATCTGAAAAACAGGAAAAGAAAAAGTGTTTGTTAGCACTAAAACAACAGAAACAGTTTTTCTTCTGTTGTCTTTATAGTAATACGCACATTTTGGCTGAGAAAGGTTGATCCAATCCTTCAAAACGAGTCGCTAATATTCATTATAAGGTTTGCTTGAGAATAATTAAAATTACTAATTATGTTTACATTTTTTAATGCGATATTATGGATGATTTATAAATATCTAATTAGTATAAAACTATCTTAAATTTTTGTTTTTAACTCATTTTTCTACAAAAAATATTGAAAAAGGTTTGTAAATTAATTAATAAATTACTAATTAGCTTATGTAAAAGTTTAAAATTTTACTACTTTTTTTCTACAAAAGAATCCGTGATGTGCTTTTTTTGTACAAAGTAATTTTTTTTTTTTTTTTTTTTTTTTTTTTTTTTTTTTTTTGCCAACTTTGGAGGCTTTCTGCCCCACTGTGCGCCGTTGCGCAAAAATTTAGAAATCATAGATTCTAACATTGGTTTCAAAAAGTTTAATAAATTTAACAGCAATTAAGTAAACTTTAACGAAAATAGATAGTCGTATGATATTCTGAACATTTGCTATAGTTTACTTCTTTGATCTGCATATGAAAGCTACTAAAGGAACATGAAGATTAAAAATATGACTTGAGAGGCCACTGGACTCTCTCAAAAAATACATGGATGGTAATATTAATTATATCAGGGTGTTATTTTCAAATATCTTCCTCAAATTTTAATATTCTGATATAGGAGGACATATTTGATAGCTGAGGACGATCAACAATCGGGCTAGTTTTTACTTTTCGGATTTTGGCTACATTTTTTAAATATTATTATAGTTTCAATTTCACAACCAATTTCAAAAGTAATTTTTTTTTAATTTATTTATTTAAATCCGAAACCAAAATTGAAAAAGTAAAAACCAGCCCGGTTTTAGATTGTCCACAGCTACCCTATCTCCCCCCCCCCCCAAAAAAAAGTGTAAATAGTCAGATTAGCAGCTATCGGGTTTCTGACGCAAATGAGCAGGAAAATAATTAAGATTATTATTATGTGATATTTTATTATTTACATATTTGTGGTATTTCATGTGTATCAGTTTCTGCGTTCATGGGAGTATTGAGTGATACAGCCTAGTTCTGCTTAATGAAAATAAAATATTAAGTAAACAAAGATTAAAAAAAAAATACTGGTGTAAAATAAATGAAATAAATTCATTAGTAGTAAAAAATGTTGAACATTTTGAAAGTTTTTACTGCTTATGCAAATTTATTCACGGTCACTACATGGTTTCATGATGAAATCTCTTTTATAAAACAGTGCCAACTATTGTATCAAAGGACTTGTAAGTTAATTTAAAAATGTGATAAAAATAAAACTTAATTTTCTGGAGTAAACAAAATGATAGAAGAAAAGGGAACGTCATTTCATCTTATTAATATCGGAAAAGATATCGTTGAAAATATATTCAATAGGTCATATTATCAATTAATGAAACTTTTAAAGATAATAATAAATTTTAAAGATAACTTTTAACGATAATAACTTTAAAACTTTAAAAACTTTTAAAGATAATAATAAATAATAATGAATTAATAATGATAACTTTAAAAACATTTTTACTCAATGTTATATGATGAAAGGACACGTGTCCCCTTCCCCCCTATATCCTAATGAGCGAGTAATGATGTGCAGTATAACGAGGGGTGTACTGCACCTTTATTTTTTACTGTCTTTTTCAGGTTTCTCATAACAGCTATTCCATTTTTATGAGTATCATGGAAAACTTGCATCTTAATTTGAAGCAGTGGTTCTTTTTCTAATCTATTTTTTTTTTAGATTATTTTTAATTAATTGTAATTTTAATTCTTTATTCATTGAATATATTAACATAATAATTTAATACTGGTTTCTAAAAAATGAATATTTTTACTTTTGTTGACGAAGAAATTTGGTTTATGAGAAATATTTTACTTAAAGTATACTCTATTAATTTACTATGCATTTATATTCAAAACTTGAAAATTGCATCAAATTTTATCTTTTTCAAAGGGAAAAATAGTTTTGCATTATATTATACTTGAAGTTAATATATATACATATATATAGATAGATACATATTATAAAGTCAAAACTAATATGCCACAGCTCAATCTAAATATCTCTATACAAATCTATTATGTACAATGAACTATATTCTTCAACGACGGTTCCTGATTGGATCCAGTTTTCTTTTTAATGAACTTAGACATTTAACAAAATTTATACCTATTTTTTTCCCTTTGAAATGTTTTAACTATCACTATAAATGGTTGATGATATATAAAAAAAAAGTTACAAAAGTGGGACTGGCAATAAAAATAACTTCAATGAGATAAATTTTTATTCAGCAAAAAAAAATCTAAAAAAAAAAAAAGTTTTCCGATTTTTTTTTTTTTTTTTTTTTTTTTTTTTTTTTTTTTTGTATATTTATGCATAAGCCAGGCATTTTTTAAAAAGATTTTTAAGTGCAATTAATTTTTTTGACTAGTTATGTAGCTATTTTTTAAAGGATCTTGCACTAGATTAAAATATTTTACATTAATTCACAAATATTCTTGGGAATAAGAAAGAAAAGTAATGTATATAAAACATTAAATGAAAATAAGTATACATGGTTCGTATACAAAAATTTTGCCAAGATGCTAGCAATGAAAAGTACCTACTTCCGGCCAGAAAGATCTAGAAAAAAAAAAAAAAAAAAAACTCAATAATATTTTCTGAAGTATTACCCAATTTTATTAAATTCAAAACCATAACGCAGAGAAAGAAGGGGGCGGATAGGAGGGTCTCTTTTCAACCGAAATAAATGAGAAAAGTAAGGATTGGTAAATTGTTCTCCGATGTCTCCAAACACCATATTGCCCTGATCCGGTTGTGTTCGATTTTTAGGCATGTGGGGGATATTGAAGATATATTTCACAGAAAGTGCTGAGCTAGAGACGACTTTTGGTGAAAATTTTATTTCTACATGCACTTGCAAAAAAAAACAAAAAGAAACAAAAATAGAAAAAGGTGAAGAATATGTACAATATTTTGCAGTGAGCAATAAATGCTCAAATAATGGGACAGTTTTACGCTCAAGCCACTGTAAAAACAAATAGTAGAAATTATTTTGGGCCTTTTTTTTATGCTATACTGATACCTCTTGAATTCAAGTGTTTCAAAATAAATAAATAATCAAATAAAGGCAATGAATTGTAATTTAATATTTCGAAAACTAAATTGTTACTTTTTTGTAATTTATTTTACTTTAATCTTTTTTTATATTTACATTTAGAAAAACCAGAACTAATAACATTAAAATGTTCATTTATCTATAATACATCATTCTAAAAATTATCATATGATAATATTTCCAAGTTAATAAAAACCGGTTTGCAGGAATATACATGATAAAGAAAAAAAGAATTAACAAAAGGGATTATATATACATTCCTTTTGCAAATTCCCATTTTTCCATCTAATTTTTTATTGCTTTTTCATGTACGACTGTTAATTTTTTTCTTCTTTTTAACTTATACTAACTCAATCAAGGACGAAATCGCAGATGTTTAGTAGAATGTATTGTAATTCGGGCTTGAAACTAATAATATGGATTTCACATTTTTTTCTCTTCTTTTTTAATATTTAGGGAATTTTTCATGTGAAATAGGAATTTCTCTTTTATCCCCCCCACCCAATTTATGTAGAATAATTTTAATGTCCCTACAATGGTTATATATGTATATACATATATTTTCCAAAAGCATTTTTTAGAACTCAAAATGTTTTTTCCGAGATAATAAAAATATATTATTATTTTTCATAGGGATTATAATATCTCAAGCGACAAGTTGGGAGGATCAAACAACAGGTAACCAAATCGTATGACAAGCCCTTTTAACAAATCCTAACAAATGTATGTAACATGTGGATATCACTACTTGTTATGTCATCAAAAAAAGAAAGAAAAACCCCACAAAACAAAACAAGGAATCATCACATATGACATTCTGAAAGGGGGCGGGGCCTGAAAATATGTCCGCTGGTCCACAACAATGGTTCATCATGAGTCATGAGGACAATGGACTGTAAAAATGATCTCTGGGGGATTCCGTAAATTGGATGCGGAGGGGAAAAAAGAGGAAGTGCGCACACGATCCAGAAGGCACGAGTGACGTCACTTTAATAGAGGAAGAGCAGTTCTTTTACAGATAACGTTTATGTATTTTTTAATGATGGAAATTGACAGTACTTATCAGAAATTATAGCACTTCAGGTCCTAAGGGGCAAGTAAAAAAGGGTTGGGCGCTGTTGCACAAATACTTCATGGATCATATTACATCAGGTTTAGAATTTTTTTAAATACCATAAATTTAATATTTCTGTATTTAGTGAAGGAATATTGGCAGATGAGATAAATTCCAGAAAATAAAATATAGAGGTGGGAACAAAAGCACAAAAAAAAAAAAAAAAAAAAAAAAAAAAACTAGGGATAAAATAAAAATTAATTGTAACTTTACATGACATTAGGTATTTCTTGAAAGTGGAGATATTATTAACTGTTATGGCGGAAATCTAAAATCTAAATACTTTCATTTTCGAAACTTGTTATGAAAACTAAAGTGTCCTCATTCAAAAATATTTAACTCGAAATCTATAAAGTAAAAAAACGACCTTTATGCAGATAGTTCTTAGTTATCCAATGCAAAAACAATTGTTTAAAAATAACGAAATTCAGACGAGATGTCTTTAAAATTTTCTTCCATAGGATTAGCATCACTGAGCAGGTTTTTACAGGTGACTGAAGTAGTCTCTAAACGTACCACACGGGTGAGTAAAATCAGGTTTTCATTGTATTTCAGATTTCAATCCTTGGATAATAAACGAAAATATATATTCCGTGATAATAAAACAGCGAAAGATAGAAGACAAAAGAATATGCAAAAATCAAATGAAATGTTGTTTTTAAGATGTAAATATTTCACCAATGTTTAGTTACATTCAACTATTACAGCAAAGTATCCAAATGTAATCTTAACCTGCATTTTATTAGTTTTCAGTTTCTTGTGCATTTATTGTCGGAACACGAAAGTAAAGATCCTTCACTAAAAATGCTACGGTAAGATTCTCAAAGGTACGTATGAGAAGAAGAAATTTATGAAAGTTTAAATAGCTATCCTTTCAAGTTAGAATACCTATTCATTGCTGCTATTTTTTATTCTCTTAGAACTCCCTGAGAATATTATTTATTTGAATATGCACACACACACACTGTAAATACACACACACTGTATATATACACAGTAAAAAAAAAAAAAAATCAAGAGGTTACTAAAAATTTTTTAGTAAATTTGTATTCCACAGAATTTTTTAGTAACCATTACAAACTTTTTTTTGCAAATAAAACAATTTTTTTTTATTATTTTTTTTTTTTTTTTGTAAACTGAACAAAAGCATTTTTTGTATAACAACTAACTTAAAACTTTTTAGTATGAGCCACCAAGCAAATTTTAGTAATAGCTCCAAAATTATTTTTAGTCGCCATTACGTGTGCCCGAAGGGCAGGAGCTTCCTTCAAGCTGCATCCGGTGGGTAAAAAGACAGACTTCTGAAGCGAAAGATTTTCGGCAAAGCCGCAACAGATGGCAGCACCAAACATTGCTACCTGCTCTATTTTGACATGTTTCTAAAGGGGAGGGAAAGTCCAGAGATCATTACCCATGATAACTTCTAGGACAGGATTTTCATAATCCCTTTATTCAACGAGTACTTACATTGCATACATTCGGTGCATATGTGGCGGCGTCCAGCATCGAACCCGGGTACTTTCAGCCGGGAGTTCGGTGCTATGACCACTAGGCTAGCACGGCCACACCAAGTTAGTTTTAGTACTAGCTATTAAAAATGTAAAATTATTAACTCTATTCGTTGCTGGCTTTTTTCTAGTAATTCTTACAGATTCCTTGTAACCAAGTAAGATTACAAAAAAATTTTTAATTATTACAAGGATCACTAAAGTTTTTTTAGTAGATGTACCCTTTTTTTACAGTGTATATACATTAGTTTGAATATGAAAATAGGTGTAATAACTAGATGAAAACTTGTTACATTTCTTTTAAAAATATACAGGGTGTTGCCAAAATCGACAGGCAAATTGAAAAGGACTGTCGTTCACGTCAAGAGGGTGAAAAATTACCATAGAACATGGGCTGGCAAACAATTTATTTAGTCACAAATACAGTTTGTTTCACTCTAACTGAAGCTGCTTGAAGGTAATAATTTTGTAAAAAATGCAATTGTTGCGACTAACATGTAACCATATGCACCTTGTTTTGTATGAAATGTGATAACATCACAAAAAGTTTTGGAAAAAAGGGGTGCGTTGATAATCCCGTTCGAAACTTTTCAACACTTTTTTTGGAGGGATCTGTTATGTTTACTGCAAAGTATGTATGTTAAAAATTCCATTATAATATACTTCAGATTTCTGTAAGTTATAACCAGGGTGCATAAACCTAAATGCTAGCGGATAGTATCTCACCACAAAAAATTTTACAGTTTTTTTATCTGAAATTTTTCCGTAATAATAATAATCAAAATAATTTGCAAAAATAAGATTGAGCATTTTTTTAGAAGTAAATATTTCATCAATGTTTAGTTATATTCAACTATTACAAAAAATAATTCAAATGTACTCTTAGCTTTTCAATTTGTCGTCCACTGACTGTCGGGACACGAAAGTAAACTTCTTCGCTAAAAATGCAACGGTAAGATTCTCAAAAGTATGTATGTGAAGAAGAAATTTATGAAAATTGAATTACCTATCCTTTAAAGGTGTAATACCTATTCACTGCTGCTATTTTTTATTTTCTAAGAAATCCTTGAAAATTTTACTTTATCTGAATATGTACAAGCACACACACTTAGTCCGAATATGAAAACAAGTGTAATAACTAGATGAAAATTTGTTACCGTTCCTTTAAAATGTACAGGGTGTTTCCAAATTCGACTAACAAGTTTAGAGGAATTGTAGAAGGCGTCAAGAGCATGAAAAATTGCCATAGAAGATGGGTTCGCAAATAACTTATTTAGTCACAAATGCAATTTGTTTCACTCTAACTGAAGCGGTTTGAAATTAATATAAAATGTAACAATTTGAACTTTTTTCTCATGTGAGTGATGTAGCTTTTAAACCACGCGGGATAAGTAAAATAAGGTTCTCACTGTATTTCAGATTTAAGTCCTTGACCTAATTAAAGAAAAGACAAATTCCGTGATAATAAAATAGTTGAAGAAAACATTACAAAAGATTATGCATAAATCAAATGAAACGTTGTTTTTAAGATGTAAATGTTTAAAAGTTGTTTAGATATATTCAACTATTACAGCAAAGAATCAAAATGTACTCTTAACTTAGATTTTATTAGTTTTCAGTTTCTAGTGAACTTACTGTCGGAACACAAAAGTAAAGATCTTTTACTAAAAATGCAACAGTAAGATTCTCAAAGGTATTTCTAGGTATGTGAAGAAGAAACCTATGAAAATTTAAATTGCTATCCTTTCAAGATGTAATATCCATTCACTGCTTCTATTTTTTTATTCTTTTAGAAATCCTTGGAAATTTCACTTATTTGAATATGCACACACACATAGACATATATATGCTAGTTGGAATATGAAAATAAACTGTAATATTTATATATATATATATATAGATAGATAGAGATATAGGTATAGATATAGATATATCTATATATCCGTTTATTTTTTGGTAAAAAATGCTGTAAAATTTTTTACTATATCTAATTTTACCGCAATTTTTACTGCAAAAACTGCTGGCAACATTGTTGCGCCGTAAATTTAACGGAATTTTTACAGTGTAGAAGTAATAACTAGATGGAAACAGGTTACATTTCTTTTAAAATATACAGGGTGTTGCCAAAATTGACAGCCAAATTCAAAGGGATTGTAATACGCGTCAAGAGAATGAAAAATTACCATAGAACATGAGCTCGAAAACAATTTATTTAGTCACAGTTTGTTTCACTCTAGCTGAAGCGACTTGAAGGTAGTAATTTTGCGAAAATTGCAATTAGTGTGACAAAAATGTTACGATATGCACCATGTTTTGTATGAAATGTGATAACATCACAACAAGTTTTGGAAAAAGAGGGTGCGTCGAGGATCCAAGTTTTAAATAGAGATAGTCAACCGCATAATCCTGGAATATAATGGAAAATTTAAACCCCTTTTTAGAGGGTTCTGTTATAGTTACAGCAAAGTATATTTCTTAAAAAATCCATTATAATATACTTCAGTTTTCTCTAAGTTATAACCAGGGGTGCAAAAATCTAGACACCAACGAGTATTCACACACCAGAAAAAAAAAAAAAAAAATTCGCTGAAATTTTCGCGTAATAATAATAATCAAAAGAATTTGCAAAAATCAAATGAAGCGTTGTTTTTAAGATGGAAATAAATGGTTGTTGTTGAATGTGACATCAATGTTTAGTTACATTCAAATATTACAGCAAAGAATTTAAATGTACTTTTAACTTACATTTTATTAGTTTTCTTTTTCACTTTTGCACTGACTGTCGGAACACGAAAGTAAAGATCCTTTACTAAAAATGCAACGACAAGATTCTCAAAGCTATTTCTAGGTATGTGAAAAGAAATCTATGAAAATTTAAATAGCTATCCTTTCAAGATGTAATATCTATTCACTGCTTCTATTTTTTATTCTCTTAGAAATCCTTGAAATTTTTACTTTATTTGAATATATACGAACACACACACACACACGTATATATGCTAGTTGAAATATAAAAATACACCGTAAAAAAAAAAAAAAACTGCTTTCAACATTGCTGCGCCGTAAATTTAACAGATTTTTTTTACAGCGTAGGTGTCATAACTAGATGGAAACTGGTTACATTTTTTTTTAAATATACAGGGTGTTGCCAAAATCGACAGACAAATTCAAAGGGATTATAATACGAGTCAAGAGGATAAAAAATTACCATAGAAAATGGGCTCACAAATAATTTATTCAGTCATTAATGTAGTTTGTTTCACTCTAGCTCAAGGGACTTGAAGGTAATAATTTTGAGAAAAATGCAATTATTGTGAGTAAAATTTAGCAATATGCACCTCGTTTTGTAAGAAATGTAATAACAACACAACAAGTTTGGGGAAAAGCGGGTGTGTCGATAATTCCGTTCGAAATAGGGAGTGTTAACCGCATAATCCTGGAATATAATGGAAACATCTAACACTCTTTTGGAAGAATCTGTTATATTTACAGCAAAGTTTGTATATTAAAAAAATTCATTATAATATGCTTCAGTTTTCTGTAAGTCATAACCAGGGGTAAAAAAAACTAGACGCCAGCGGATTGTCTCTCACCACAAAAAATTAAAGTTTTTTTTGCTGAAAATTTTCCATAATAATAATAATCAAAATAATCTGCAAAAATAAACGTTGTTCTTAAGATGTAAATATTTCACCAATGTTTAGTTATATTCAACTATTACAGCAAAGTATCCGAATGTACTCTTAACTTACATTTTATTATATTTGAATTTCGCGTGCACTAGCTGACGGAACATGAAAGTAAAAATCCTTTTCTAAAAATGCAACGGTAAGATTCTCAAAGTTATATCTTTAGTATGTGAAGAAGAAATTTAAGTAGCTATTCTTTCAAGTTGTAATAATTATTCACTACTGCTACATTTTATTCTCTTATAAATCCTTGAAAATTTTACTGTATTTGAATATGTACACACACACACACACACATATATATATATATATATGTAATATATACCGGGTGTCCCAAAAATGACTGATGGATTTTAAAATTCAATAACTTGCAAATGGTGACAGCTATTTAAAAATTTTTTGCAGGAGGGTTATGTATAATGTGAGGAGTTTTTTTACCGTAATTTTGTATTTTAGTATTGGATATGTGGTATTTGGCTCGTTTTCAAGAGTTATACAAATAGACACATTAAGTATGATTAATTTCTTATTAGAAATCGGGATAATATATATATATATATATATACAGGGTGATTCCAAATTTTTTTTACAATGAAAGAGGGGTGATAGTACACATCAAGACAAACAATATTAAACAGGAGACCAAGGGTCCAAAACGTTTTCCAAAGGAGATAGCCGCCATTAAAGTTTAGGGATCAAAATTTCAAATAAACATAAAAAATGATAAAATCGTTCGATTGATTTGCGGTTTTCACTAAAAGTAACCTTTATGTCGGCATTTTCTTGAAATTAAATTATAAAGATAAATTACAAAAAATGCCGATAGAGGGCGCTTTAGACTTTGGAGTAACGAACAACTATTTTTTGCCGGTATTTTATGCATCTCATTAAATGTTTTCGTAATCTTAGAGTCAAACTTAAATTTTGAGCTCAAAATCTGAAAGTGGGAGAGGTTAAGTAGCACAAACTGAACTGTGTTCAGAGGGTTCAAATTTCAAATGATTAAAAAAAAAAAAAAAAAAACGGAAAAATTGGTTCACTGATTTGCAGTTTTCACTAAAACTATTCTTTATGTCGGTATTTTCTTAAAAATAAATTATAAAGATAATTTTCAAAAACTGCCGATAGAGGGCGCTTTAGACTTTGTAGTAACGAACAACTCTTTTTTGGCGTTATTTTTTGCATCTTATTAAATGCTTTCGTAAGCTCAGACTTAAACTTAAATTTTGAGCTCAAAATCTGAATAGTTGGGAGTGGTTAAGTAGACAAACTGAACTGTGTTCAGAGGGTTCAAATTTCAAACGATTATAAAAAACGGAAAAATTGGTCGATTCGTTTGCGGTTTTCGCTATAACTAATTTTTAAATGAGCATTTTCTTGAAAATAAATTTTAAAGATAAATTTCACAAAATGCCGATAGAGGGCACCTTAGACTTTGGAGTAGCGTACAACTATTTTTAACTGTTATTTTTAAATCTCATTAAATGCTTTCAAATGCATAAAATTAAATTTTAGGCTCAAATTCTTAATCGTTGGGAGTGTTTAAGTAGCGAAAAATTGAATTGTGTTCTTGGAAGGGGGGATTGTTAAATTTCAACTTCTGAAGACATTTCAATTTGTACTACTTAATTACTCCTAATTATTCAGATTTTGAGCTCAAAATTTAAGTTTAAATCTAAGCTTCCGAAAACATTTAATAATTTTTTGCAAGCATTTAATGAGAACAAAAGAATAATGGTTAAAATTAATTATTGGTTACTCTGAAGTTTAAGGCGCCCTCTAATGGAATTTTTTTAAATTTATCTTTAAAATTTATTTTCAAGAAGATACTGACTTAAAGAATAGTTTTATTTTAAACCGCAAACAAATCGACAAATTTTTCCATTTTCTATAATTATTTTAAATTTGAACCCCCCCCCCCCCTTAAACACAGTTCATTTTGTGCTACTTAACTACTCCCTACTACTCAGATTTTGAGCTCAAAATTTAAGTTTAAGTCTAAGCTTCCGAAAACATTTAATGAGATGCAAAAAATAACGGCAAAAAATAGTTGTTCGTTACTCCAAAGTCTAAAGCTCCCTCTATCGACATTTTTTTGAAATTTATCTTTATAGTTTATTTTTAAGAAAATACCGACATAAAGAATAGTTTTAGTAAAAACCGCAAATCAATGAACCAATTTTTCCGTTATTTTATAATCATTTGAAATTTGAACCCTCTGAACACAGTTCAGTTTGTGCTACTTAACCACTCCCACTTTCAGATTTTGAGCTCAAAATTTAAGTTTGACTCTAAGCTTACGAAAACATTTAATGAGATGCATAAACTACCGGCAAAAAATAGTTGTACGTTACTCCAAAGTCTAAAGCGCCCTCTATCGGCATTTTTTGAAATTTATCTTTATAATTTAATTTCAAGAAAATGCCGACATAAAGGTTAATTTTAGTGAAAACCGCAAATCAATCGAACGATTTTTCTATTTTTTATGTTTATTTGGAATTTTGGTCCCTAAACTTTAATGGCGGCTATCTCCTTTGGAAAACGTTTTGGACCCTTGGTCTCCTATTTAATATTGTTTGTCTTTATGTGTACTATCACCCCTCTTTCATTGTAAAAAAAATTTGGAATCACCCTGTATATATATATATATATATATTTGTTAGTTGAAATATGAAAATAGGTGTAATAAGTAGAGAGAAACTCGTTACATTTCATTTAAAATACATAAAGTGTTGCCAAATTCGACAAACAAATTCAGAGGGATGGTAGCATTAACATTAACAGCACATTAACATTAATATTTTTTTCTTACTCTTGATATTATAAATTCATTCTGCATCTGAAAATTTTAACTGCGAACTGCATACAGAAAATGGATATTTTGGTTTCAAAAACTGATTAAAACACCATAAAAATACATATAAATTTTTCCGAAACCCACTGGTGGCAAATAATTTTTTTTTCCTAATTTTGAAAATATATCATTTTCTGATATTTTGTAAGGTTAAAAAGAACCGAGACACAAGATTCTTCAAATTTTATTAAAAACTTTTTAGTTCATTAAAATTTTCTCTGATTTTGTATACTTAAAATTACATTTATATCTTAAATGGAGCAGAATATATTAATTTTTTTGTTTCGAATTGTTTTGAAAGTCGAACTGTCAAGCAATGGTTCATGGAAGCGATTTTTTGTGAAAATGAGTTTTTTCTTCATGATGCATTTTGTTACTGTTTCTAATATTTAAACGGTTAGAAATTAAAAACTGTTAAAAATAAATGCCAAAACTCGGAACGTGTCTTTTTCAATTGTTGAACTTTAATTTTGATTTAGAAAATCTGAAAAAAAATAGTTACTTTAAAAAAATTATATCTTTTTTTTTTTTTACTTATATTTTTATTTTTTCAATTGATATTTAAAATAATACTGTATCAAAATTAAAACTTATGTATTTCTGTTTATATAAATAAACAAAAAGTGAAATTCTACAAATAATATTTCAATTTGTAATGGTGTTATTATTCCGCACTTTAATAAACTTTAAATTAAAAAATAAGAAATAATAAGTAGTTTATCATGTGAATTTGTAAAAAAATAATATGATTAAACACCAAAAAAAAAAAAAATGAAAATTTTAACTTAATAATTAAAAACAATTTAAAAAAATGTGTCCTGAACCCCTCACACAAAAATAATTGCAGTTATTTGCGGCATATTTTCTTGATTCAAATCAAGAGATGTTAGTAAAATATAGCTTTATATAAAAAAATACTTAAAAAATAGCTTTTTTTTAGAGCTATTTTGTTATAGCTTTTTGTTGTATAATACATTCGATAGTAATAAAGTTTTCTTGCACTAAATTTTTACAAACAAATCAAGTGGAATCATTCTTCCTCTTTCTCTCATATTTGTTGGTAAACAAAAACTTAATTTAAAATATTCTTCACCTATGGTTACTCAAAACGTGATTATATATGCATGCACATATGAAAAAGAATGGGAATGTCAAACGTTGAGGTGATCCATATTTTAGATTTGACTAATTTTAACATAATCTAATGATTTTCATAATAACTTTGTATTTTAATAAAAATAGATAACCGACTAAAAATAGATAACATACTATTTTGAACCAAAGACCATGTTGCAAATAAAAGAGAAAGTTTTGACTGGAACAAAAATGATATCGATATCAAAAGACAATATTCCCTCCCCCTGAGGTATCTTATGATATCATGTATCACCCCCATCAGACACCCCCACCCCTCTAAAATGATATTGTTATGTATGCACAGCCCCTTGATCCTTTTCACTGATAGAAATACATCAAAAGAGAGGCTTTTTTTTTTTTTTTTTTATGCATGAAAAAGCATTATTGCCACTGTTGAAAACCGAAAAGGTTAAAGAGAAATGTATACAGTGTAAAGGCTGCTAATTTTTTCATGTCAGAAGGATAAAATATCAAATGATAATTATCGCATCCTGGTATCGCAAATAATGGTAAGTAAAACCAAATCAAAGTCAATTTCTAGAGCTGTAGAATCGTTAGATCGGCCATTATACATGCGATTATTCCATCGTATATTGTAGTTGTGATTGCATGGCATTGTAACTCACATAGGTGGGTAATAACGCCAAATAGTATTAGTCATGGTCAGGAAATCCCGCCTTTACATTTCATGAATATATATGTGCTAAAATATGTTACCTATATTTCATTATCTCAATTACTTTTTGCTACCTACCTTTATTTTATTACTGTATAATTGTTCTGTATTTTTTTATTTTATTTATTTATTTATTTATTTATTTAATAAACATTGATGAGTGCGGCTAGTTGAGCTCAAGCCAATTGGTAGGCCTTCCTACCTGGCTGAATCTGAATCTGAATCTAAATCTGTGCTACAAAATACTCCTTTTTGAGTGCATAGTCAATATATGCTGTTGTATCAATCCTACATTTGTGTGACTAAAAAATAATAAATAAATAAATAAATAATAAATAAATAAATAAATAAATAAATAAAACGTGAAAATGTGAGGAACCTCCAAAATTCTTTATTCTTGAAACAATTGTTAATATGCTATTATTTCGGCTCCAAAAGAAATATTCCATAATATTTATAATAAATATGAACTCTGAAGATACATGATTTTTTTACTGGTCGAAATAGGTTGGTTGCTTGCTTTTATAACGGCCATTTATCAACACGTGGGATGGGGGGAGTCTAAGGGGAGGGGGAGCTGCCATCCGTGGGGGGGGGTCTTTCTAAGAGAATCTAATCGGCTTTTACGCAAGGAAATCCAAGGTTCGAAGAAAACCACAGAAAACTCCGAACAACTACGCCGACGCACCGATTGGTTTCGAACCCAGCACCTACCGTATACCAGTTTCGAGGGCGCGATTTCTCGGCTATATTGGTGGGGCACTGATCAAACTAGAAAAGTCAGCAAAATAAATTTGCTCGTCTGAAATGCTAAAGCATGTACACTGCATATGAAGTAGAAATTATATCTAATTTAAATGTAGTTTTTTTTATGTTTCTTAAATTTATACATTAAATAAATAATGAATAATATTTTTTTTATTTATTTATTTTTAACATGGATGTTTTTAAATTATAACATTTTTATTCTACGGCTTATAATACCAACGAAGAATAACTAACTGCTTAATTTGAATATATATTCAAACTACAGCTTACAATCTATGAACTCTATAAGAAATGAAATATTTCTTGTCAAAAATAAATAAATAAATAAAAATATGCATGCAAATTCAAGAAATTAGTTCTCCTGGATCAGAATTCAAAAATAACAGAATTATAAATTTACCCAATTCGTCTGAAGTGTAAAGCACAATACATTTTAATTAGAAAATGTAGTTATTCTAAAATGGCTGTTTTTTTTCTACATAAATATTCCACTCTCTCATAATTTAAAATGTAGTTGTTTTTATGTTTTTTTTTAATGTATAGGAGGAACTGGGGCACATTGATACACCCCCTCTACTGCTCACAGGGTGATTACAGGAAGTTTCACAACAGCTCTAAAAGGTGATACTTATGCACTCAACTACACACAGAAAGTCTAGGGATGATTCAGTAGTTTAATGAAATGGGACGGGTGATTTATTGTTTTTGTAGGTCAAAAGTAATTTTGAGTTGTAAAATTGAAATGGTATTATACAATTGCTCCAGTATTTTCAACCGAAAAGAATACTCTCCCTGGCAAGTAAAGCTATTATTTATCACTTCCTCAATCTTTATTGTCAGATAAATTATGAAGTGTTGAATTTGAGACTCATTTTATTCAAAATGGCTGTATGGGGTACATTGATACATTCTATATCGGGGCACATTGATGCAACCTAAATCCTTTTCTAATTCATTTTTTCATTACCTTTTATTAGTTTTTTTTTACCATACACTCCTTAATCCAACCATTTTTCGACAAAAATTTCTAATATTAGTTTTATTGAATTGAAATAGCTCTAATTTATATATCATCATCATCATCATCATCTATCGTTTTCGATCCACTGCTGGATGTAGGTCTCCCCCAATATATATATATATATATATATATATATATATATATATATATTAGAACATTTTATAGTATTTTTGCAACCAGACCTACGAAATTACCCAACATCTAGTGCTAGTGTAGAACTAACAAAAGAAAAGGACAGAAGCCTGGCAAATTTCGAATTTATATCGATTTTCGAGATAAAAAAGTATGGGAGATCGAGATGGGAAATGTTAAGTATGAGAAACAAGTTGCAGAACAGCAAAGGCTAATTATATTACAGACAGAATTTTTAATATAATTATCCTTTATTTTCTGTTTATAAATAGGTTTATAAACAGAAAACCTGGTATTTTTTCATCTTTTTTAAGAAAGAAGATAATGCTGGGGTTGAAGTGCCAGACAATGTTACTACAGCCAACAATCAGACAAGGAGCAGCCAGAACATCAAGTCATTATTAATTTAATTTTGATTGCTTTAATATTACTTGCAAATAAATTGTGGATGATTTGAATTTCTATAAATAAATATAAAATGGTTTGCTAACTATTTTTTTATGAAAAATATGCATTGGTGTTGTTTTGTCTCCATTTATCTTAGATGTATCAAAGTGCCCCATGAGGTGTATCAGTCTGCCCTAAGCATGGGGCACATTGATACAAATGACTTTTTTTTTGATTTTTTGTAAATTACATGCAAAAATAATGCATAAAACAACGATTGTAGATTTTTATAACACACTACACAAGATTTGCTGACACCACATGGAAAAATATCTTGAAGTTTCTGCTTTCTGGACATAAAAAAAATCGTAGAAAAAAGGTGTATCAATGTGCCCCAGTTCCCCCTACATTAAATAAATAATGATTAATATTGAATTTATTAAACTTTGGAGAGATACATTTTTTATTCATTTCTCCCCATTTTTTATACCGATGAAAAATGAGAAAATACTAAGTATACCTAAATATCTATTCAAAATACAGCTTACAATCTACAAATAATATAAGAAATGAAATGTTTCTTTTCAAGAGTAAAAAATGTGCACGCAAGTAGAGTAAATGAGTTTCTGGATCAGGATTAAAAAATAATAGAATTATCAATTTACTAATTTTATCTAAAGTGTAAGGCATAGTGCATATAAAAATAGAAAATGTAAGTAAAAAATAAGTAAATTAAAGTGACCTTTTTTTTTTTTTTTTTTTTGTAACAGAGCACTTTATATAAAAAACGTTTATTATTGAAATTGGCCAAGAAGTTTTTATATTTGATTCTTATGATATTAATTTATTTATAACATATATTTTCTGTATCAGGAATATGAAACTTTAATCATTTAGCCGCAATTAAATCTCTGAATCATATTATTCTATTTTATGCTCTTTGAAATAAATAAAATGCTTATAGAGGGTCTAACTATTTCTAAAAGCATTGTATTGTTTCCCCTTTTGATATGAACTTTTTAAATTGTATACTATAAAATTTTCGGTGTTAAGTCCCGACAGTTATAATTTTGATATACTTTGACCTTTTTTAGAATATAATCTCACAGTTTATTTTCACACAAAATTCAGGATAAATTAACATTTTTTTTTCTCTATGCATGTATGAATTATTTACGGTAAATAGCAATGAATTCTTTAAAAATAAAATAATATTAATGTACAGCTGTATAAGTTATACATGAAACGGGGAAAAAAGAAGTAAAACATTATCTAACAAGTAACTTTTACGACTCAAAGATACAAAATGTAAGACTAGAAAAGAACAGATTTTGAAGAAAAAGTTTTGGGCAATTCATCATTTTGAAAGGGGAAACCTTATTATAGTCTCTGATGTACATGTTAAAAGTTTTGTTTCAGAAATTTTTATTTTTCTCTTCTTTTTTCAGCATAAGAAGATTAACTTTTACTGGAATAATCAAATGTGCAAACAGTTATTTATTGATTTTCGGAATTTTATTTTTAACGTCAATAACAAAGTTTCGTGTTCTGTTTAATGTTAAATTTTAGTATTTTGCGTCCAAAATAAAATGAAAAGTATTTTTTAGTAGGCAAACCTATTGTTGTTTTCATTTTATCGGAAACATTTGGTCAGTATCGCGTAAATTAAAATTAAATTTATAATATGAACTTTAAAATATTCAATTTTATTTAAAAGGAGATTAAATATCCAAATAGAGATGTTAATAATTGAATTTATTTTAAAACATCTTAGTACTTTCAAGCCTTAAACAGACTCTTCTTCACAGGCTATTTTTGTTTAATTGTACAAATAGATTTCGTTTTGAAAATGAACGAGCCAATAATAATTGAAGTTGAAAGTAGAAGTAGTTTTTCGGATTAAACTTAATGAGAGAATATATATATATATTATTATTAATTGCAACTGCTTTCAAATTTAATAATTATTGGCTCTTTCATTTTCAAAACGAAATCATGTATTTATATAACTAAACATAAATATTCTCTGAGGGAAGACCCTGATTAAGACTTGAAAAAAGCTAAGACGTTTTTAAATAAAATTAACTATTAGTATATGAATATTGAAACAAGCTCAGAATTTTTTCAATTTGTTTCCGTTTTCCTTTTTGTCCTCCCCTGTTTTCCCTTCATCTCTCATCGAGCTAAATAACGTGCTTATGTCAGTTCAAATCTTTATTTTCCCTTGAAAAAGGCCGAGTAGTAGTGTTTTTTAATGTTTATATGTCATACAAAATGGCATGTAGATTTTAAACTGTTTTTTTTATCCCATTGTACACTGTTTTAGAAAATTTATAAATAAAAATTCTGAGCTCGTCTCAATAGTCATATAGTAAACCACAGTGTACAATCTACTCTTAATTATTAATTATTAACTATTAACATCTTTGTTTTATTGTTTTAATCACCTTTAAAGTAGAACTAAACATTTTAACGTTCATATTCTATATTGTGTGTTAAAATCAAGGTGAAAAATTGCTTTCCGTCATATGATTTTATTTTTAAGAAAATAAAATGAACATTAATTTACTACACACGTATTTATAAATTCAATTAAACAAGTGAAAGTGTTTCTTCCAGAATTGATAACATCCGAATAAAGATTATTTCGGGCAGAGAAAACTGATTAATAGAGTATTGTAAAAACTCCTCGGAAACATTTCGAAGATCACCGACAAAAGAAACCTTTGTTTTAGAAATGCTTCATATCTTGCACATTTATTGGAAATCTACGCCTTTAAAGATAAAGAAGTACTTTTAGATATCGGTGGCCAGTCCGGAGAAGTTATATTATATTTTCGTAAACCTTAAAAAAGATAACAACTAGATTAAATAACATTGGACTTTTTTTCGCAATATAGGGTTGTTTTATGTCAAAACTATCAAGAATATAAAGACTTATCAATCTCTGTCATCAGGAAAGCAAGTTTTTTTTCTTAAAAAAAAGTAATAATAAAATGAGATGAGAAATAATAATAAAATTTAAAAAAAAAATAAAAAATAAGATAGGCATTATTTGTGGATTTTTTTAAGCATACGCAATCTTTGAGAGAAACGGAAATCCTAACTTCTAAACTATTGTTCGATCAAAACACGTTTTTAGAACCGAAATAAAAAATAAAGTAAAATTCGGTTATCTTCTTAGTTTCGGCCGAAAACGAAACCGTTCTAAAAATAAATGTAAACTAATTAATACATACATACATATATAAACGTGGGGAAGGGGGGAAGAGTTTCGTAAAATTTCAACAACCGGTAAATATATTTTTAATTGTACCTCCCACAATTTTTTAAAAACAAAAATTTTTTACGTACGCTTTGAGAACATTTTCAAGAGAAATATAGTATGAAATATATTTTTAAAAATAGTGGTATGAATAGATAGTAAAAATAGTCATCTGCAATTAAAACTTTACGATATTCCAACGTACATATGTATATATATATATATATATATATATACATATATATAAAGAAATACACTTTAATAAACACACATACAGAGATATAAGCTCCATGTTAAGCGGTCAATTTTTGCTTAAATAATAATAATAATAAGCTTTTAGAAGTGCATTTAAATTCTTATTTTTTTCATCTTAAAGATAATTGAAAAAAGGGTATTTTCCTATTTATTTATTTAATAGAACATATAAAAGTATTTTTACGCTTCCTATTACTCAATATACATGTTGTTCTTATACAGATATAGTTATACATATTACAAAATAAAAAAAATAATAAAATTAAAATTTCTTATAAAAAATAAATCTTAATAGTTCTCAAATGAAAATGCCAACCGGTCAAATTTTGTCAATAAAGAGGAAAAAAAGAACTCTTTTAGAAATACATTTACACTCTCTTATTTATGTATTTTTTTAAAGATAACTTAAAAAGAACGTTTTCCCATTTATTATTTAATTTAACGAATAAATGTGTTATTACGTTTCCTATTACTTACACATTTTTTTTATACGTATGTGGTAATACATATTGTAAATTATAAAATAATGATAGTATTAAAATTTTTAGATAAAATAATTACATTTCAAGAATCCTTAAATCAAACTGTTAAGGTATCTGAACACCTTTAAAAAATAATTTTCGATCAAAATATCGTATTTTTCATTTTCGCAATAATATTAAAAGTGAATCTTTTATCCATCGAAGTCTGCTTATATTTTGTATTTATCTAAAATTTAACCCGATTCACAGCCATTTAAAATTACATGTTTCACAGCTTTTGAAATGTGTTTTAAAGTTATTTTTAGCTTTTTCTCAAAATGAAGTTTTTCAGATTTTTACTATTCACAAAACATCCTAAAACAAAAATTTATGCATGAAATGCCACGAAATTTTCTGTACTTCTTTTACAAATGTCCTTTAACGAACAGACTGCACTTATGATACTATATTAAATATTTTTATATTTATAATGGTATAAATGAGAAACTTGAGACATATTTTGCGATTTTTTTATTACTTTAGTACTTTAACTTCTATACTATCTGAGACAGAAATGCGATTATTATAAATGTAGTTTATGTCCTAGGGAAAATTATTCTGTAAATTATGCAATTTACAAAATGTCAATAAAGTGTTCTATTTTTCAGTTACCACGTTTTGCGGAAATGTCGATTTTTGATGTAATTTTGACTATTTTTCTCTTAAATCTATTTCTGGGTAATTGCTATATTTTTTACATTTTTTTTTCAAAGTTTTAAAGTAAATGTTAATATAAAAAGGATATCAAGAGAAAAATTCAAAAATTTTCAAAAAGTCACTCCCAAAAGTTTGCGGATACCTTAAACGGTTAAATTTTGTCCCCCCCCCACCCCCCACCCCCCAAAAAAATTAGAAATTAAAAATACATTTACACTCTCTTATTTATTTATTCATTTATTTTTACCTTAAAGATAAGTCAAAAAGGACGTTTTTCTATTTACTTATTTAACGGAATGAATAAAATGTGTTTTTACGTTTTCCTATTAACTCAGTCATACTGGACTGAAAACGTAAGCCTTTTTTATATTTAGTTTCATTGTATCATTTACTTAAAAAAAAACTGAAATATATTTCCCAATGGATAGCAAACCGTGATGAAGTACCAAATACCTTGATGAAGCAATTTTAATCCAATCAAGATGTGATGCTGAATGCCATTTTGAATTCGCAGAAATATCACGTATTAAGGGACGTGCTCTATAAAAATGTTAACGGTGCCTTACCGCAGCGTATAATAAATTAAAATCTCAGCTTATTGGATTTATTTATTCGTTTAGTTATTTAGTTACTACTATTTTATTACGATAAATAATTAAAATTTTAAAGCAAAATTGCATTTTCCTGAATATAATTCTATTTATTTCTGCAGAAGACGATTTAAAGTAGCAATTTGAAATCTGTACTTCGTAAAATATATAATATGAACTTTTAAACGTTCAGTTTTACTTAAAAGTCGATTAAAATAATCAAAAAAGAGATGTTAATAGTTGATTTTATTTTAAAAATTTTATCACTTTCAAGCTTCAATCAAGCCTTAAATATGTGTGTTGTAAATAAATAAGAAAACAAAGCTTAAAAATTTACTACTTAGTTATCCCGTCGATCAATTTCGCCAAATTATACAAATCGCCAAACTGTTAGCCAAATTATACATATTGACAAAATTTTTTCTTTCATTCTTTCTTTCTTTCTTTCTTTTTTTTATAACGAAGAAAAAATATTTTAGTAGAACATTAATAAAAACACAAATAAAAAGTCAAATTTAAAATCACTTGATGACGCAAGAAACACGTGTATCATGTTTAATGTCAATGTGATTGTGACATTTGTGATAAACCATTATTGACATTTAATCTTAAAATTTGGCGACAGTAATTTGGTCGACAGGAAAACAAAGTAGTACCAAAATACAGTCGACTCTCGTTAATCCGAAATCGGATAATTCGAATCTTCGCTTAATTCGAACTAAACATGAAGTCCCGAAATTTTGAATGGCAGAATAACGCTAAAAATTTTCATTAATTCGAACTCATTTTCTCTTGATTTCGTTTAATTCGAACTTACGAGAATTCCGATTTTTCATTTTTCGCTTCTTTCTCACGAATTTCAGATCCTTTGAAAAACTTTCTTTCTTTGATTTTTGTGAGAATTTTTCTAAACAAGTATGCATATAATCCAATGTATTTGCTATCCACTTTCTTAGTTCTCCGTCTGTCCATCAGTGACGCTTTAAATCTTTCTTCCATCGTGCTTGTTTCTAATTTTTTAATTAGTTTATGTATTTATACATTCTAATTTAATAATAAGTCATATTCTAATGATAACAGACAAAATAAATTAAAAAACAACACTATAACATTAATTCCTTTCTAATAGTACATATTAATCATGGTTTCATTTCATACTTTTCATAATTCGAACTTCCGATAATTCGAACATTTCTTGTGGTCCCGGCGAGTTCGAATTAACGAGAGCCGACTGTAGCTTCTAAAAATGGTTTTTAATTAATTTATTTCTTGACATCTTTTTAAATAACTTTATTTATCTCTGGAGCAACTTACCACAATTATTAAAAAAACACTTTCATTGAAAAAGCCTAAGCAACTTTTAGTAATTTTACGCAAAATATTAACACCCCATAATTTTACAGTTCATTTCAAGAAATCTTTTAAAGCAAATATGTGTGTTGTAATATAATAAATAAATAAATTATAAAGCAAAACTTATTATAAAAATAATTTATATAAATAGTTTTAATTGATTTATATTTTAGTATCCATTTAAAGAAACTTAATTTTTCTTTGAAGCAATTTACAACAATTATGAATACAAATATTTCATCAGAAAATCCTCTGCATCTTTTAGAAATTCTAAGCAAATTATTAAGACCAAATAATTTTACAGATCATTCTACGACACCTTTTAAAATAAATATGAGAGTTGTAATATAATAAATAAAAAATATATAAACAAAACTTATAATAAAAATAATCTCTAAAGACAGTTTTAATTGATTTATTTCTTGTCACCTTTACAAATGGTCTTTATTTTTCTTTTAAGAAATTTACCATAACTTTTAATGTCTCCTTTTCGTAAAACTATCCTCTTCAATTTATATATATATATATATATATGTATATATATGCAAAATATTAAGATTACATAATTTCAAGCCATCCATTAAAATAAATATGTGCATTGTAATATAATAAATAAAAAAACTGTAGTGTAGAACTTATAATGGAAGTAATTATAAAGATAGTTTTTAACTAAGTTATTTCTTGGAATTTTTAAAAATAAACTTTAATTTTCTTTGAAAAAAATTACAAAAATCATTAAAACGTGCAGAAAAGAAAAAAAATTAATAATGATTTTTTTTTTTTTTTTCACATAATAATTTTTCGCAAACAGAATCATTAAAAGAGATGAATAACAAAGAAATACTGTAAACAAAAATAGTTTGCTAATAACAAAATTTAAGCTTACGCTAGATTTGAAGAAGAAAATAGATACCTTTGGACCTTAAATATTTTTTGGAAGTTTTTGTGTTCTTATATGTTGGTTTTTATTTCTGCACTTAAATATTTCATTAGAAAAACATCCATATTTTTAAAAATTATACTATAAAAATAAAGATAATATAAAACCATTACTAACTATTAAAATATTGTAATAATAAAAAAGAATGCAACACAAAACTTAGCAAATTACCTGATTCAGACAATAATTAATTTCTGTTGAAATTTCCAAAAGTTATATAAATGCATGTATTGATTCATTAGATAATTTCTAATTTAAGTACTTCTGAGATTACTTTGAAAAAAAAGAAAAAAATAATATCAGCATGAATACTGACTTTATTTCATAAATTATCTTCAAAACCCAACTATGTGCTTAGTAAACGCAAGTTGTTACTGTGCAAATTGTTGCTATGCAAATATGCATATTAAATGCAAAGTGTGTGCTACAAAAATTGCAGAACTTAAAATAAAAAAATAATTGTGTAAGTAAGTTTCAAGCAAATTATTTTATGGATTATTTTGAAATATACCCCACCCCCCTCCCCAAAAAAAATGTATGAAACATATAATCCCACAGCGTATTTGAAGACATCTTTTAAAACTAGATATATACATGTTAATAAATAAACGCAATACAATGAAACTCTTTGACTAAGAATTAATTTCATAGCAAGTTTCCAACTGAATTATTTTGAAATAAACAATGCTTATTCTTTGAATCAATTTATCAAAATCATTAATTCCGCACCTTCCATAAAGGAAAAAAAAAAGATTTAGTATTTTTTATCCATTCCTTAATGATGATTCTTCTACAAGATTGTCATTATAAGAGCAAATGAATAAAAAATTTACTTAAGCAAAAACCAACTAAATTATTTGTTGGATTATTTTGAAATAAGCTGAAAAATTAACAGTAGATATAATCCCACGCCACATTTAAAAACATTTTTTAAGACCAGAGATGTACATCTCAATAAAACAAATAAATGTATTACAAATCCTCGAATAAAAATTGATTCGAAAAAAAAATTTCAAAAGAAATATTTTTTGAATTGTTCTGAAATAAACTGTGCTTTTTCTTTGAAACATTTTACTAAAATAATTGATTCCGCACCTTCCGTAAAAGAAAATAAAAGAATTAATACGTTTTATCCATCCCTATATCTCATTTCAAAACATCTTTTTAAGGCCATCTCAATAAAATGTATAAATGTCATACAACTGTTCTACTATAAAATAATTCGATAAGAAGTTTTCATTTGAATTATTTCTCGGATTATTTTGAAATAAACTATAATTTTTTATTTGAAACAATTTACCAAAATCCTTAATTCCTCACCTTCCGTAAAGGAAAAAAAGAAAAAAAGAATAATATGTATTATTCATCTCTCAATAATGATCCATATACAAGAGTATCATTATAAGAACAGATGAATAAAAAATTAGCTTAAACAAAAATCAACAAAATTATTTGTTGCATTATTTTGAAATATACTGAAAAATTAATATTAAATACAGTCCTGTAGCTCATTTGAAAACAACTTTTAAGGTCAGACATGTACATCTCAATAAAATAAATAAATGTAATACAAATCTTATTTAAAAAATTAATTCGATAAGAAGTTTTCAATTGAATTATTTTGAAAACAATTATACTTTTTCTTTAAAAAATCAACGAAAACATTTGTTGGATTTTTTTTAAAATATACTGAAAAATTAATATTAGATATAGTCCATTGCTCATTTGAAAACATCTTTTAAGGCCCGTTATGTACATCTCAATAAATGAAAAAAATGTCATACAAGGTCTTCCATTAAAAAATAATTCGATAAGAAGTTTTCAATTGAATAATTTTGAAATAAACTATACTTTTTCTTTGAAACAATTTACCAAAATCATTAATCCCGCACCTTTCGTAAAGAAAAAGAAAAAAAAGAATTAATATGTTTTATCCATCCCTTAATAATGATCCTTCTACAAAAGTACCATTAAAAGAACAGATGAATAAAAAATTAGCTTAAGCAAGAATAACTTGATAACAACGAACTTTAAGCTCGGGCTATACATCACGTAGCTATAATGATAAGTGGCGGAAAATATAAAATCAATACCACAATATTCATCTCTAACTTTGTTTAATAGACTACGCATCAATCAATATTCTTCTTTGTTTTGAATTTCGAGGCTGGGAAAAGGCTTTTTTCACTTTATTGTGGTGGGATGGATTAAGTGTGCAATGGATTTTTCGGTGCTTTAATGATAGCTTGATGGAATTCAAGTAGATTTATTAGTTGCACAGGAGTACTTTTTCTCTTACTATTTGTTTTATATATGAGTGATGATATTTTTTCGAGCAGAAATGTTACATATTTTAGGTACTCGTTTTATTAAACGATGTCGAGATGGTCATTAATGTGTTTTTTGTTCAATAATATCTACTGTATACATTTTTAAAAGAGTTAAAGCGTTTACGTTGCATAGTTAGAATACCAATAACTAGTTGTACGTGATTATAAAACCAATAATTTGTATACTGTATTCCTAAACGTATTAATAGATAAACTTATTTAAATTATGTATCTTATATGAGTTTTTAAAAAAAGTATACTAATAGTAGTTGATCATTATAAGAAAACCAATATTTTTTTTAGCGTATATATAAATTTAAATTTATAGAAATCGATATTCCATGTGAAAAATTTAAGTTTTAAAAAGAAATTACAATGTTAGATTTGTAAATAAATATTTAAATAAACAAATAAATATAATGATTATTTGAACAACGATTTGTTAAAAGTGGTTAATTTTATTTTTTTTAAATAACTTTAGCTCATCTTATTCCTAATTTTAAACTTTAATGAAAATATTTCACATGTTTTTTTTTTTTTTTTTTTTTTTTTTTATGTAACATACGCTTGAGAAAGTAAGAACTCTCCGAAAAATCTTATATAGAAACTTATATAAAAAAGCAAGCTTTTTTGAAAAATTCTGCAATTAAAATCGCTGAGATAAACTTTTTAAGAACTTCAGTCAAAATTATGAGCATTTAAACAAGGGAATTCTTAATTATTGACTTAGAATGACTTCTCTCTGACGCTCCTTTAAGAAAAATAAGAACCCATATATAATACTGCATTTAGAAATTTGTCAAAATGTATAAAGTTCAATAGAATACATTTTATGCCAAATGAAATTAAAGATATGACTAAACATACTTAGTAGACGACGGTATTTATTGTTAAATAGAATGTTGTTAGTATAAAATAATCGCATAATTTTCATGCCTTTTTTATTAGCAGAAATATGAATCTGTAATGAAATTCATAAATATCTTAATTCTAATTTTCCTATATATGTTTCGGAGGCAACAACAGCTCTGAATTAAGCAAACGTTAACAGGAGAACTAACGTCACTGCTCTACGTACACAAACAACGGGAATAAAAAACACTTTAAGTTAATTCTTTTTTTTCACAAAATGTGTCTGTAAATGGATACTAGTCCTCAGAGAGAACTGACTTAGCATTTATAGGACTGTCGAATCACACTGGATACCGTAGTATAAAAGCGCAATGCTGTGGCTTTGGGTGCGGTAAAGGTCTGCACGGGCCCAGGCTTGGCCCGTGGACCGTACCCGGCCCGGCCCGCGGGCCGGGCCGGCAGATTTAGAATAGTTTTTTCAAAGGGCCGGGCCGGCAAAAAAATTGAACGGGCGAGACGGGCCGGGTCGGGTCGGGCCGATTAAAAAAAATTTCCGGGCTACCGGTCCATTCTGAAGATTTGAGCTGGAAGAGGGCTTTGAGGGCCGGGCCTGTTTTCACTGATTTCTGTACGGGCCGGCCGGGCCTAAAACATAAAAATTTAAATGGGCCTTACAATTAATTATATTATAAAATTTAAACTGGCCTTTGAGCTTTACAACGGGCCGGGCCGAAATAAATATCCTACGGGCCGGGCCGTGCCCGGGCCTGGAAATTCCGGCCCGTGCAGACCTCTAGGGTGCGGTCGTGAATCTGTAACATTTGTGAGTGAATGAAAAATCTCTCTTTAACCCATTTGTGCCTGAATTTTGTTTTCTCAAAATTTTTGATAAAATCAATTTAAAATATTTTAAAACGAACTGGAAAAACACTAAAAACAATTACGCTAAGAAATTCTTGTATTTATTTAATAAAATGTAAACAAAATGCGTATGGCAACATGCAAAATATTTGTAATAATATAATATGCATAATTAAGTGTTTTTCCTAAATTTATATAAAATAAGTTTTTAAATTGTCTATTATGTACTGTAATTAATAATTTTACGTGCAACTAAAAAAATATTTCTTTAGAGAAACTAATAACAATGTAAGTATTAGCAATAATAAATAAAAAATAATCTTATTCTAGACTTAAAAACAACTTGTTCATTATCATCTTGAAAATGACTTTATATAAATAACTGTCCTTTAAATGGCTAATAAAAATATGTACCATTAAGTTTTGCACGCCACAAAAATGCATAAAAAGAAAGCTTGTACATTATAATTTCTCAATTTTAAAAAATACATATTTCAAAAAACCTACAAACTAAGATTATGACTTATTTATTTCGATCTTTGGCAGAAAAAAACCCTAATAGCTTGCTTTTTACATTTCGCTACCTTGAAAAATGAAAAATATTTAAACTACAAAAGAAATATTTATTTCAGCAAATAAATATCTATCTTATGCTGCTATATTTTGGAAATACATAGAGACATTTAAAGATAATTCTTTAATACAATTTTTATTTTATTAAGGAAGAAGAAAACTGTACAAATTTATTCAAATTCAAAGCGTACCGAAAGTGGAAAGATATACATAAATTGGTTTAATTTCGCAAAGCGGGAATGGAATTAGTTATCAGAGTTATTTTGCAAAAATACGTTAATTAAATTATTATGGTTGTATAGATACTAAGTATAGTAAAGTGTTGGAAGAAAATTCTAATTTCCAGCGGATCTCACCATATATAAGGTACTCTACCTGCAATAAACAATGCGTTCTAGAAAAGACTTTTTCCGTGCTTGATGTACTGTAGTTTACATTTGGTAAGTGTAAAGCGGAGTTATTACAAGTGTGTGGATGTTGGTATTAAGTGTGTTCATTTACTTCGAATAAAGTTATATATAAGCTCACAAAATTTATTTACTTAAATGAAGATTGTTCTCTTAAGAATAAATTAATTTAGAAAAATTGCGAGTTTACCGAAGTATTTGCGTTTAATGAAAGACGATGATTTCTTCCCCTTTTGAATTTTTTTTTTTTATTAAGCATGTTTGGGGCAATCTAAGCTAAATTTGCTAACACCATTGCTTTAAATTAATAGGTGTGGAAAGGTAGTGCTTTACGTATACAAAAAAACAATGAATAAAGAATTTACGTTAATTTTACTTTCCACAAAATGTTTATTTGAGATATTATCAGCTTTCAGGAAGAATTATAGTTAATGCTTTACGTATATGACCAAAGCAAATGATATATATTTTATAATATTTTATTTTTTTCAAAAAATGTGTTTTTTCGTTTTCATATTATTTTTCACCGGGAATTAACACTAATACTCTATGTACATAAATAAAGAAATCAGAAAATGAATTTTAAACTCAATTCGCCTTATCCAGAAATTTAAATTTTGGTACATCAAGATTAACCTTTGACTCCGCCCATTGATTTTCAATGTAAACTAAGACTTTACGAATGCTGAATTCAGCCATTTTCCTCCGGGAGGGACTTTTGTGGCTCTTTTAGAATATTATTCGATTGTGGATGTTTCAGAACTTGAGGAGAAGGAATTGCGATTTTAAACCATTGAAAACGCAAAATCTCAACTTTTTAGAAAGAGGGGGAATTTTGCTCCGGGGGGAATGCCCCCCCCGGATCATCCCCTGAAATTAACACTAGATTTCACAATGCCGGAAATACACGATAAATTTTTATTTTTTAATATAATGTTTTTTTGATGCATTTTCACTAAGGCAAGTTTTGAAACTCGCGTCATCAAATGAAGAAATACTTTACAACATTTTTATTTGTCAATTTTTTTTCCTTGATAGAAGCTCTTAGGCATAACTGACATTAACGCATCTAAAAACAAAGCAGCATTCCTTTCACCATCAATGCTTAATATAAAAAAAAATTAAGATAACATTTCAAAATACCTCTGTCAAATTAAAAAGTAAACGAACTAATCTCCTGAAACAAAAAAAGCTGTCAAAATTACAGATGAGGTCAGAGATTTACTACACTCCACCCATATCTGCATCAACACTCTTGTACACTAAACATTACAAACATTTTGTTTGCAGTGCATTTAGAGAATCAAAAAATAAAAATCCATTGTTAATCTTAGCTATTTATACCTCTTTAGCGTCATGCCATGGTGAAAATAACTGACGGCGACATATGACCTCCACCTTGGTTGTTAAAAATGTCTTTATCGTCGCATTTAACTCCATTTATCTTTTTGGAAGCCTTCATGCATGCAAAGTTCCACTAGCACAGTTGTTTTCAAGTATTGTTTCATGTGTATGCAAATGGGTAGCTTTAGTTCTAAAAGTTTTACTTGTGAAAACAAATTTTGAATATGGAACAAGGGCATTGGATAAAGTCATTCGGGAATTATATGAGCTTAAGCTTTATTTATTTAGTTATTTTTGTTGTTGTTAAAGGGAAAAGGTACCTTCAAATCCCTTTTTTATTATTATTTTAAATTGCATTTTAAATACCTTTTATTTTTTATAATTGCAAAATTGCAAAATTTAAATTGTATTTTAAAATTTTTCAAAACAATTAGTAAAATATACTTTTTTTAAACAAATTATTATTTTCTGGACATCATATATGATTGTTTAAATAAAAATTTTGACTTTTTTATTCAAAAATCGAAAATCTCTTGAACGAATAAATTGAAATTGAAGAGAATAAAGCAGGACATACTCAATATAAATCTATAAAAAAAATGTAGGTTGAATTTCATATTTTTTTCGAATATTAATTTCATAATTCATATTATAATCCTTTCAATTTACAAAGTCAATGTATTTAAGTTTCAGCTATTAGTATTATAACTATACAAAAAAAAAAAAAAAAAAAAATTCCTTTTTTAACACAATTTTCAAATGTTTTCTTCAGAATGAGAATAAAATTCAGAAAGAATAACAGAAATGTAATGTTTGTTTATGAATTATTTTATAAATAAAAAAAAATCTTTGAAAATTAATTAGTTCCAATGAATTGTTAAAGAATACTCTAATTTTTAGAAATGATAGTGTTAATGAGTTTCTACTTTCATTAAATCTTTCATGAAACAACGTTTAAAATATCCGCGAAACACAATTCTTCTATAAAATTGGAAAATTTCGAACGATTTTTCCCTTTAATCTTTTAATATCCATAACCAAACGTCAATCGGGCTGAAAGAACTCAAAGTATTCCACGCTTTTGAGGAAGGATATTCAATAAAAGTCTTGAATAAAACTCCTAAAGAGCGTTCATAAAATTCTTTATAATATCATTTAAATATATGGAATTTAGAAATATTGGTTATATTCTGCTTAAAAAAATTGAACCCATTTTTAGCACTTACCACTAAGTTCAAAAGTGCTTATGCATTCGCTATGTCGGCCCACGCTCTAACTCCCGTAAATAGTCTCGTATTTTCAACAATTGATAAAACTTATTTGGGTCACCAAAGTATGTTTGCTATTGCATATGATGTATGTGTTGTTTATTTACAAGGATACCGAAAAGAATTCGATAATGTTATGATATATAGGGGAAAATTGTTTTTGGAGAGTTTTTTAATGACATTATGTTGTTTCAAATGATTGAGACTGATATAAATCACTGAATTTCCCCACGATCACGTTAAAACAGAGCATTCATAGCAATTTTTATTAATTTACAGGGAACACATAAAAGAAATCGTATAGTACATACTGTATTAGCGTAATAATTGCTGGAGTTTACGTTTTAAAATTCGGTATGAGCTTTAAAATTTAATTAGTGTTTTGCATATTACCTTTTATATATAAATTTTATACCTCATATACAGAGCTGCATAAAAATATTCGCATACCATTCTTTTTAATAGAGGAAATTGCTGAAGGGCAATTTTCAACTGAAATATATATATCTCTTAAATGAACTAAATTTTGGAATGCATGTTGTTAATAGATACAAATCTCTATATCATATACAGTGCTGCTAAAGCATTCTAATAATTTTCCTATTGTAGAAGGGAACAGCTGAATTTCGGTTTTGAAATGCGTTCTACATTTCCATATAGTAAAATGAGACGTAATATTTTATTTTTGAAACAGTGCAGTTTTGTTGCATTATTCTGAATGTGTTAAAAAGTGCTTCACAGTCTATGCTTGACGTATAATTTTTTTCTTTCTTGTTAATATAAAAAATGGAATATTTAAAATCACAAACTTTTATATAAACTAATATTGGTAACTATTCTCAGTCATTTTATTTATTCTTTCTAACTTAAAATGCATCCTGCATATGCACCTGAGCAGCTTTGTTAAAAAAAAAAAAAAAAAAAAAAAAAAAAAAATGTACTGTTGAATTTTTTTACTTTAAGTCTTTTAAATTCCTACACAAATGTACACTCAATCAATGGCATTTCATATATTTTCAAATGTTTCCTTCAGAATGAGAATAAAATTTAAGAATGGCAGAAATACATCTTCACTTTTGTTTATGAGTTATTTTATAAATCGAAAAATCTTTGCAAATTAATTAGCTCCAAAGAATCATTAAAGATTACTCAAATTTTTAAAAGTAATAACATTAATGAGTTAAAACTTTCATTATTTTTTTCGTGAAACAACATTTAAAATATCCAAGAAACTTTTCAAGCGAACATAATTCTTCTATAAAATGGGAAAATCTCGAGTGATTTTCCCCTTTAATCTTTTAATATCCATAACCAAACATCAATCGGGTTAAAAGAACTCAAGGTATTCCATGCTTATAAGTAAAGATATTCAATAAATGTATGGAATAAAACTCTTAAAGAGCGTTCTTGAAATTATTTATAATATCATTTAAATATCTGGTACTTATAGAAATATCAGTTATCATTTGATTAAAACAATTGAGCCCATTTTTTATATCTCAGAGAAATTAATTGCTTAATATTTGTTACTTGTGTCTCTATTTAGATTTAATAAACATTGCCTGTCATTATTGTCAATAATATCAATTTTAACAACAGTGCTAACAAATAAGTCTTTTGTCCTTCAGTGACATGATCAGTAGCAACAGCTACTGCCACGCCGAAGGGTCCTGGTTCGAATCCGGGTAAGACATGCATGGTGTGTTGTCTCTTTGTAGTGAAATAAATATGTAATGGATATGTGAAATAAAAATGTTTCTGAATTACCTTTGTTTCTGTGTGTAATACAGGGTGTCCCCTCTCAACGGTGGCCAATGGCTAATTTCTATACCGTTGGTCATATACATATAGTTCCAATTGCAAAAATGCTCTAAAAAAGGCAAAGAATTGTTTTTTAAGCGATTTTGGTCAAAAAAATGTTTTACTAAAAAATTACGAAAATTAAATTTTTATACGGTCCCCCGGTCCTATAAGTGATATTTAGTAAAATTTTTTCAACACTCTAGCAAGTAATACAGAAAAGGTCCCATTCATGTAACATTAAAATTGACCGAGTTATGAAATTTTAAATTTCATGACTTAAACCACTTTTCTATAGCTGAAAACGGATGAGCTCCTCTGAGCTTTAAGGGAACGTACACTAAGTGCTTAAAGTATCATAAAGGGAGTCGATTTCCAACGCTGTTCAAAGGCTACTTCCTAAACTATGTGTCACAGACATGTAGTTCCAATTACAAAATGTTTTAAATGAGCGATTTAACTGAAGGCGCTGTCACCGTATAAGTTTTACGGTAGTGTTAATTATAATTAATTAACTTCTAGATTGGTTATTAAAATAACTGAAGACATGAATTTCAAAATTCTCTTTATCGAAAAAATCAAATTTTGGGAAATAGCGAAAAAACTTTAAATGCATCTATTGGTTTTCATTATAAATTTTGAGATTGCATTGTTACAATAGTGGAGGTTTGTATAGACTGATAGACAAATCAAAAAGCGATAAGTCGAGTTTTGAAATTCATATCCTCAATTGTATTTTTACGTATGTTTTATTTTGTAAGCAAATGAAGCTGATTCTTTTCGTGATTTTACTTTAAAAAGGTATCTTATTTTGATAAGCTTTTATTTTATTCATAGTTTTCGTATGTAAATTTTCCTAGTTCAAAACTTATATTCAAATTTTAACCCACTTCCAAATATCTGATTGAGGTTCAATTCCCATACTTATTTAAACCCGATGACAAATGTAATATTAATACGATTTTAGGTGCGTTCCATTTATTTATTTTATAGGACTACACGAAATTCGATTAGGTTGAGTAATCTAATAGAGCTTTAAATATGTATCATTTTGTAACGATTTGTGACTGTTGCTTTTCATAGTTTAATTTAACAAAATTTCTGTTATTTTTTTATTTATATTTTTAGCACAAATTGCATATTTTACTTTAACATGTAAATGTCAACATAAATTCAGAAACAACATTGTAAAAATTTTTTTTACTCTCAATGTTTAAAGTTAAATTTCCTACCTGATGTTTATTTTTATTTCCAGTAAATTTGTGACTGACCCCTATTTTGCAGCAAAAAATATGCTTCAACTTTGAACAGTTATAACTCGGTCAATTTTGATCGCAGAGGAATGGAACTTTTTTTGTCTTACTTGTTAGAGTAGTAGTAAAAATTTTCTAAATATCACTTATAGGACCGGGGGACCGTATAAAAATTTAATTTTCGTAATTTTTTAGTAAAACATTTTTTTGACCTAAATTGCTTAAAAAATAATTTTTTACCCTTTTTAAAGCATTTTTGCAATTGGAACTATATGTCTATGACCAACGGTTTAGAAATTAGCCATTGGCCACCGTTGAGAGGGGACACCCTGTATATCATGTGTAATATATCGAGGCGAAAGCTATAGCTGCTATAGACCTCAAAGCAATATAAAAATTAAATCAATTTAAAATAAGTCTTTTGAAAAACAAAAGGTGATTTTTTACACATTTGAAAGTTATTTTAAAAGCCATAAAAGTCACTAAACTGAGCTCCAGTTTTTGAAAAAATCTCATACAAAATGACACGTGTCATTTATTTCCTACTGAATGATGTAAAACTTGAAATTGTACGTTGTTTAGGAATGATGTAAAAACAATGAAAGTGAAAGACATATCACCATTTTTCACTATCTTTATACATTTCTAAAAATAATGCTCAAAAGGGAGATTTTTTGGGTGAGTGACTACAGAGAAATTTCCCGTGAAAGAGATGGAATTTCGTTGATAAGAAATTCTTTAAAATGTCTTTAGAAAAATCTTGATTAAAAACTAATTATGGTTTGGTTTTTGTGTAGAGTTTAGTGGTATAACGTTCATTTAGAAGGGAAATGCTGTGCCTCCATCCACCAAAAATAGAAAAACCCATTATGAATAAAATATAAATTACATATTACTATGTTAGTAATACTCTATATCACTAAGTTTTTTTTAATATTATCTTTAATTTAAAAAAAAATCCCAGAGAAATAAATTAATATTTCTTATATGATTTCCTGTGTTTAATTAGAAAAAAAAATAACAATGACAGATTTTATTGAAAAAAAAAATCAGTAACAGTATTAACAATTTATTTTAACATAATGTAATGTGTTGGTTTAAAATATTATAAAAGAAAATGTTAAAATAAATATTAAAGACGTTATAATAAATATTTAACAAAGCTTTTATTGCGTTAAACAATAATGACCTGGTAATAGTTAATAAAATATTGATAAAACCATGCTTCCTATTTAAGATTCCGAAATAAAAAAATAGAAAATAGAAAATAAATAATAAATAATAATTATTATTATTTTACTATGCAAAAACACAAATGCAATCTATCACTATATTATCACTTTAGTAATTTTTGATTATTCTATCGCTTTAGTAATTTTTGAGCACAAAATAATTCATAAAGCAATTAAAACAGTAACCGCGATTAACTAAATCTTCAAAATTGTCATCTGGAAAATATTAACTAAATACCCATTATGACTACTAATCACTTATACTAATAATAATCTATATCACTCAGAATCTTTAAATATTGATTTACTTTAACTAAAAGTAAAATATTAGTTTGAAATGATTTTCTAGAAAAAGTAAAATGCGTCTTTCTTGTTTAATTTCGAAAATTAATGTCATTTTTATCGAAAATAAAACCAATTCAGTTATCAAAGTTAACAAATTATTTAAAAACACATTATCAAAGCATGTATTAAAAAAATGTTAAAAATTACTATATGATATGTTTAACTAAGCTTTTATCGCTTTTATTAATATTAACCCTACAGTGTACGGTGATGGAGATATGAATTTTTAAAAAATGCAGAAATATGTATCGAAATTTTTTTTATCAGAAACTACTCCCATTTAAATAAAAATACTTAAGGTATATAATCAATCCTAAAAATGCCATATTAAAAAAAAAAAAAAAAAAAAAAAAATCTTTTACGATTTTCTTGTATATGATTATAGAAAAATATACTTCCAAAAGATAAAACGCGATGCAGAGGGTTAACCTATTAACAGTTAATCATATCTTGACAAAATCATACTTATATTTTGAGCTTCCAAAATTGTTCTATTAAAAACAAAATGTAATTTATCTTTACATTTTTGGATGTACAACCAAAAATATGATTACATAAAAACAAAATTTCTAAGAAAAAACGTGCTGTATAAGGCTAAGTGATAACTTATTAATTGTTAATTAATTCTTGACAAAATCATACCTATTATTTAAGCTTCTGAAACTGAACTATTAAATAAAATAAAATAAAAAGTTCTTTAACTTTTATGATATACAACCCTAAATATGTTTATAAAAAACATACTCCTAAAAATGAAACGTGTTGTATAGGACTAACATATTTATTGCTAAACAAATCTTGACAAAATCATGCTTACCTTTTAAACATCCGAAACTAAAAAATCTCATGAAAATTAATAAGGCAACACCAAAACATAAATGCGGAAATCTCATCACTCCAATATCTGTTGCGCACAAAGGAGTTTGTATTATAATTAAAACAGTAACATGACTACCTAGAAATCTGGCTAACTGCCTTTCTCCTGGAAAACACACACACTGCTGGGAATTGTTGAGGATAGCGGACAAAAATAAGGCATCGTGTGACAAAGCCAATTTAATGAACAAGAATATTAGTTTAGATGTCGCTGAGTTACATTGAAAACATTTTAACTTTTGTAATTTATAGTAAAAGCGCGAGGAACGAAGATGAGTTACAACGGCGTATATATAATAACTAATAACGAAAGTGAAATAAAATTAGAAAATACGGCTTCTAATTATCATGCGCTGTTCCGAGGCAAACAGATTATGAAAGGCTTAGAGCTCCGTAAAATAGGGCAGCTGTTTAATGAATTCATTTGTTTTTCTGAGGGGGCTGAAATGAATTTAGAGAGGAGAGTATGGAATTATGTTCAAGGAATTTTCCCATGAATAATAGAATTAAGCAAATGAAGTGCTTAGTTAGGAGAAAACTAAATTTATTTTAGAAAACGTGACAATGAAAAAAAAAATGTGTGTAAATGAAGAGTTCGAGAGAAAATTAGAGTATTAAGCTTGACAACACTTTTCTGTGTAAAAATTTAATTAAAATGGGAACACGTATATTGATAAGCATTAAATTTTAAATGATTTTTTTTCCATGCTGTAAATACCGGTTTCTCATTATTATTATTCTATTTTATTATTATAAAAAAATTTTTAGAATATATAAAAAATAATTTATCACTAATAGTTTTAGGTTTATTTTTATTATTATTCATATATCGCTATAAAGAGAGTTTTGAAGTGAAAAAGTTCCAAAATCTGGTTAGCATTTTATTATCTATTCTTAATGTCCTAATAACAATTTATAGAATTTATTTTAAATAATTCCAATTCCAAATTGTGTAAGATTATCAAATTTTCACTTAATGATTTATACTTGTGTCTAGAGGGTAATAACTTTAGTAACAACCAGAATTTAGAAAACGATTTTAAAACAATGTTGTGCAGATATGTCTATATATATATATATTACGATAATAATTGACACCCAACTGCTAATATTATACCACAAAATTACCAATAATAAACTGTAAATAAGCAGTTCTATACCGTTTTATAAATGAGTTAAACCGCATATTACTGCTTCATGATATGTACTATTGCTTATTTACGGTTTATTAATGCTAATTATACGGCTGGAAGCAGAGGTGCCAGAATTACAACTTAAAATCAACATTTTTTTTTCTCTTTTGCAGTGTCGTTTTCCACTCTAGAAGAGTGAAAAAAAAAAATGATACAGGGATTTTATCGAAATTCATTCTTTAATCTAATGTCAAACGATAGTGCGCAATGCATTTGCTACTTCAAAGAAAGCTCTTGATGTGTTCTTCGCGTTCAAAGACGAGGATATTTGACGCGTTTTGAAATTTAGTATTGAATTTCAATATTTTTATCGAAGAAAAATTCCTACAGCTCAGGTTTTTTTTCCTTTTTTTTGAGGGGAGGTGGGGGGGGCGAAATTGCATTTTTAGACTCTAAATAAACTTAATTTCATAAATCTTCTGTAAGAAGATTTCAAAAGGGGTAATATCATCCCGCGACATAACCTCAAGTTAACAGTTAGCATGGCTAGAGGAACTACAACTTCTAATAAAAGTTGTAGGGTATCTAATCATGGTAGATCAAGTCCATTTTTTCGTTCAGTCTTGTTTGGGATGAAATTCATGTTCTATAAGCAATAATTTGTTCGGTGTAGTAACATACCAAGCACTAAGTTGAATATGTCAGCAACAAATCGCATCCGTTTGGAAAGGATTCGCGAAACCCACGCTAGGGGTAATCTTAATAAAACGCACAGGTATGTAATTAAAAATTGTAAATGTTTTATTCTTAAAATGTACTGCATAGGGTTAGTGTATGGAATAGCATATCGGATAAATGATCTCTACGGCTTTGCTGGTACACATGCACACTTTTGTTGAAATTTCCCATGCCCGTTTTGCATATACTTGTGGTGTGCAACAAATAAGACCCCGATTTCAAAATTAAACTTCTCAATAACAAAGATAAATGGAGTTATGCGGTAAACAATTTGTTTATTAGATAAGCTGTAAAAATCTTATACAGAAATTTCGAACGATAAATCCTTTGAAAATATTGTGTTCTGATAATTCTTTGCAATCAGAATATAATCTTTCCAAAAAATTCACCGTTCGAAACTTCTGTATAAGATTTTTACAGCTTACCTAATAAAAAAAAAAGTTTACCGCATAGTTCTGTCAATCTTTGTTTTTGAGAAATTTAATTTTGAAATCGGGGTCTTATTTGTTGGATACTCTGTATGTGGCTTAATTTCGCTGATGCACAGCTCAGCTTCCTCTTTCAAGTTGTGCGTTGTCTTGGGTTTGTTTGCATAAACCTTAAACTTAAAAAGAGAAAAGAAAAAAATAATAAGGGAGTTAAACTGCATGATTTGGGTGAGAAATTCTGATCACGAAAACGACTGATCACGAAACATTATTCGACTAAGTAATGACTGATGCAGTAATTTAATTGTTTCAAAGGCTGTATGTCATGTGGCACAAATCTTCCATAAATTTTGGAATAGTCAAAAAATCCGCGGAAGTCATTTACCCGATGTTTTATTCATACGCTATCATATAATGTATTATCTACAAATCAATAAAAAAAATTTAATTTCTATCACAAATCTGCGTTTTTTATTACATTTTCTTCTTGCGCAAATTGTGGGACATCCTTTACAGTTCTGAAATAAATGCAAGAGAGTGCATTAACATTATTTCTACATATCTCTAAATATTGTTAAAATGTTATCTTAAAAGAATCTTTTTAAAAGAAAAGGGTGGTGCTGGTGTTATTTATGACGGTCGATTATCTACACCAGTAAGATAGACCCAAAGGCGGGAGGGGCGTAATCTCCGTCGGGTGCCTAACACTATTTACACAAGAAAATTCCAAGATTCGAAGAAAACATTGGAAAACTCAGAAGGATTAAGCCGATGGGTGTAATTAGATTCAAAATCAGCAACTCCAAAAATTAAAACGGATTTTCAATAAAAAATAATTGAAATTAAAACGATATTCTGTGTTCAATAACCCCCCCCCCCCCCAAAACTTATATTTTATGAATAAACAAAGAAAATTTTTTATTCACAAAAACATTTTTGTAATATCACAGTCGTTAGTAGTTCTATGAATGCTTATATTCATCGAAAAAAAATCACATTTACTAACATAAAATTTTATTTTATAGCCAGATTAATTGAAGAAGATAAAACAAAAGAGATGTTTACGATAATCATAGACATATAACGTCCAGTTCAAAAGAATTAATTAATGCATGACGAGTCCTTGTACATAAGCCGTCCCAATTTTCAAAGCAAGAATTTTCCACAAAAGGAACAAATCTGTCTGGATTGCCAAGCGGAAGTCTGATTAATCCGTCAATGTACTTTAGCTAGTCTTTATTTTTTTCTCTTTTCAAACTTTAACTTCGAAGAGGTAAATCTTCGGAAGATAAATTCCATCCACTGCCATTTCTTGAGAAAAGGGGAAATTAAAGTTATTAAAATGAAATAGATGCCTCTTGCAATAACGTTCTAGTAGTAGGAAAAAGAGAAAAAAAAATGATTTAATGCGATTTTAAGTCACTACAGCATATTATGGGATTTTAAAAATGCAATAAAACATTCATTATACGTCAGCATCTTTCATACATCTCATAATAAAGAGAATAAAAGGATGATGGCAGCAGTTGAAAAAGAGATTGGGTAAATATGCACATAAGCATTGAAAGCCATTTCTTCTTATTTCTGTATTCTATTTTAATACTATTTCTGAAAAAGGAGTTAAGACTAATGAATAGGGTTTAAAGAAAATTACACAACTGGAATTATCTGCTAAAATGTTTTGAAAATTCAATCTAAAAATAAATTTTTATATTAAATCCTCTTCAACTTATATGCATACCTTTCGAATAAAAAAATAGATTACAAGTTTGTATAATAAAACACACAGAATCACTTATCTAGAGCATGTTATTTTACATTAATTCTTATTAATGTAAAATTAATTAATCAATTTAAGTCACTGCTGCATATTATGGGATGTTACAAATGCAATAAAACATTCATTATTCGTCAGCACCTTTCATATCTCCCTTAATAAAGAGAATAAAAGGATCGTGGGAGCAGTCGAAAAAGAGATTGGGTAAATATGCACATAAGCAATGACTTTTCAAAATATTTCTGGAACAGGAGTTAAAATTAATGAATAGAATTTTAAAAAAAATTACATAACTGGAATTATTTTCGAAAATGTTTTTTAAACTCAATCAAAAAATAAATCTCTTGACTCCCTCCTCTTCAATTTACATGTATACTTTTCGAATAAAACAAACATATTACAAGTTTGTGTAACAAAAAATATTGAATCCCTTATTTAAAATTAGTATGTAATTTTACATTAATTCTTATACTAAAATATATAATTGTATACATGTATATAGAACCATTAGATAATACTACAAATCAACATCAATATGTGGAATAACTCGTTAATGACAAATACGAATACAGGGTGATCACTTTAGCAACGATGTCAAATGACTAATTATTACACCGTTAGTCATAGACGTATAGCTCCAATTGAAAAAAAAAAAAAAAAAGTGGGGTGAACAAATATTTTTAAAGTGTATGTACCTATAAAAACATTGCTTAAAAAGTTCCTAAATTTAAATTTTTATACGCCTCTCATTCCTGTAAGTTGTGTTTAATAAAAAATTCTATTACACTAACATATAATGCAGTAAAAAAAGCTTCTTTTATCTAACACTAAAATTGATCGAGTTTTGATACTTTTTAAATGCATATTGATATGACGATTTTTTGCATCTGAATATAGATGGGCCATGATTCGAGGGATCCTACAGAAACTGCTTAAAACAATAGGATTTTTTTTTCACGTGTACTGTCTGCACTGTACCCGGAGTGAGTCATTTTGAGTAAGATAACATTAGTTTTTATTAATTTTCTTTTAGATTAGTAATCTAATAGAATTTTAAAATAAGTATCATTTTGTAAAGAATTGCAAATATTGCTTTTCACAATCTCATTTAACAAAAATTCTTCTTTTTTTTTTTTTTTTTTTTACTTATATTTTTAGTACAAATTGTCTATATATTATATTATATATTAGAACCAAAATCAATTTCAAATTTACATTCTAATGTTAATTTTACACTTGACTATTATTATTATAATTATTTTATATCTGACTATATTTCTAGTAAACTTGTGAATAACACCTATTCAACAGCAAAAAGATTTTTCAACTTTAAACAGTTTTTACTCGGTCAATTTTAATCGTGGAAAAAAAGTGATTGTATTTGTCTTACTTCTTGGTACAATAGGATTTTATTATTATTATTTATTTATTTAACTAAACACAACTTATAAGTTCGGAAGACTGTTTCAAAATTTAAATTTCGTAATTTTTAAAGAAATGTCTTTATTGACCCAAATGGTTTTTAAGATACTTGTTTATATCATTTAAAAGATTTTTGTAATTGAAACTATATTATTATGCATAATGGTTTCCTTTCTTTCTAACAGATGATCAGACCCTTACCTGCCGAGTTACCTCAGCTTAATGGGTTAGATACCTGGTATCGGGGCGGGTGACCGCCTAATTGTCGCATAGCGGCAATAAACCTGAAAACTTTGCTTCACGCGTCAGTACTTCAGATATGATGAATTTTGAGCATTCTTTGTTTTGACGGTTGCTTAGCATTACATCATGTTGTTTGTACTGCAAATGGCTACTCAAGTTGGTCACGTAATTTAGAATCTTGACAAGACCTTCACCTGGAAAGGCACCTCCAGAGGTATCATTCACAGGTAACTTGGAGAGAGCTTTTCAACCACGACGGATTTTACATGCACGAGGCGCCACAAGCGTACATCACATGGATAACGGTTTATAGTCCAAGAGCCGACAGCACTAAAACCTGTGTTATCGAGCACAAGAAAAATAAACCCTTTATTTTATAGAGGAATAGTAATAGGGGAATCTAATGATCCATGTCTGCCGGAAGTGAAGTGGTGCATAAGCAAAAAATTAATACCACTAATGACTCACGCATAGGTTTATTATTGTATTTTCCTGTTCCCAATTTTCTTTTTTTCATAGCTTTGCTTGTACGGCAAACAGAATATTAAACCTACTATTAAACCAGTAGAGGTATTAATTTTTGTCTTAGCAACACTTTTCTTCCGGTAGACATGGATCATTAGATTCCCCTATTAGTATTCATCCATAAAATAAAAGTTTTTTCTTGTGCTCCATAATATAGGTTTTTGTGTGGTCGGCTCATGGACTATTAGCAATTTGACGCCGTTGAGAGTGTATACCTTCTACATACGTATACACTATATTTCGCGGTAAGAATTAATGTGAAATTACATGTCCCTTTTTAATAAGAGTTGTTGTTCGTTATACGAATTTATAATTTCTTTTTTTATTTCAAATGTATATTATATATATATATATATATATATATATATATATATATATATATATATATACATAAATGGAAGAGGGAAGATTTACTTCTAGATTATAGGAATTTTTTTAAACGATTTAAAGTACCGGGATGCTGTCTTTACTGTTTCACTTTGTAATTTAAACAATTTGTAAATACATTAATATATAAATACACAGATTAAAACCCTCTGACAGTCTTGCAAAAGGGCAAAATTGTACTGTTGTTTTCACAGCATTTTGTTTTAATTGCTAAAAAAAATATGATTCTTTCAAAATTATAGAAAAATCTACTTATGATATGTTTAGAGACCGAAAGGGAATGACATTTCTTATTATGTATATTTGAATGTTTTAACTGATAAAATTTTGAAAATGTTTAATTCTATGTAGATTTTTTTATTTCCCTTTTTTAGTACTGCAAACAACTATTGAAACAAATATTTAAGTTAAAAAAATCTATTTAAGATACATACAGTCAGTCATCTTCTTTATGATTTGAAACCAAGTGATATTGGAATTTCAGAAAACTTACCTAAAATATAAACAAATAAAAATAAGCAAGTATTAAAAAAAACAAAATATTATTCAGGTAAAATAAAAAGTTTAAAATATTCATATAAAATAGAAAAAATCAAAAAATGAAAAAAAAATATGCATAATAAAACTAAATCACAAAAAAGTCATGATAAATATGTATGGACAATTTATAATTTATTTATTACTAATTTTTATTGTTTTAAAAAAATTCATTCATTTTTTAAATTATGTATTTTCCTCTGTGTAAGTTGATCTAATGTATAAATCTAAAGTATTTTTATCCCTGAAGTGACTTAGTTGGAAAGTATTGGTGTAAATGCGGATGTTTTATTTACTTCACAAAAGAAACGACACAACTGTTGATAAGCTAAAAGTTTTGAGAGAAATGTCAAGAGTAAAAATCATCAAATTACAAGCAAATACAAAAAAAAAAGTTTCATGGAAGTAATGATTCTTTTTTTTTCTTTTTAGAAAAAAATATCGTTTTTGTAATAATTTGTAATAATCGTTATAAAAAGTAACGATGATAATGTAACGACTTAAATGTTCATAAAAATAGTGTCGGAAGACATACATTTCGAGGGTTGTAACAGTAAAGAAAATATTGACAATCGGGACGAGAGTAAACTTAATTTTTTTAACGGAGAATTCTTGTAAATTCAAGGAAAAAACGGGAATTTACTTTGGAATTTACGGAATTTTTTTGATAAAAAACAGTGGGTTGTGCTAGCGTCCCAATTGCCAGTACCATCTCCGTAAAATTGTCTGTAATTTTTTTTACAGTGAATCCGAGGGCGAATTATACACCACCACTGCGGGTTTTTTTTTTTTAATAACAATAAAACGATTTAAATGTTCATAAAAATATGTTGGAAGCGATATATTTCGTGGGTTGTAATAAAAATGAAAAGACTGACACTTATCTCGTTTGCTGTAGGTACAAACCGCAACGGTCGGATGTATGATTTTATACTTGGTGTATAATTCGTTCTCGGATTCACTGAAATAAAAAATAAAAAAAGATTTTACGGAGATTATATTGATAATTGGGAAAACAGTAAACGTTTCTGTTTTTTAACTGAAAATTCTTTCAAATTTCAGGAAAAAACGAAAATTTAATTTGGAATTTACGTTATTTTTTTTAAATAGTGGATTGTACTAGCGTCCCGATTACCATTATAATCTCCTTAAAATTGTTTTTTTTTTTTTTTTTTTTTTTTTTTCTTCTTCTTTTGAGTGTTTATTATTGTGTTTTGCCGATTTAAAAAAAAAAAAAAAAAAAAAAAAAAAAAAAAAAAAAAAAAAATATACCGAAAAATGATATTTTTAAATTGTAATCCGTATCAACAATATCTTCGAGAGTTATATTCTAATAGAATTCCAGGTACCTTATTTTTAATTAAATGATCTGAAATTAGAGAATATAAGTTCACACTGTAAGACATTTTAAGTGGCTTGTCCTCAGAAAAAAAGATTTTACGGACTTATATAAACACTTGGATAAAATTTAGTTTCATATAATAAATGAGATAATGTTTTAACCTTTATCGGTTTTATATCACTTATCACGTGACTTTCAGGTCAACATCTCTTATACGAATTTTATTCCTTTAGTGCCACTTCTTTTATAGAAATTTTTTTTTTCTTCAATTTTGTCAACTTCGCATACTACAAAACTTATTTTAAAAATATAGTAATTGGTATAGAATTTAAGAATAGAAGTCAGTATAAAATGTTAGCATAAAATTAATGTAAATGAATGTGGGATCTGAGTCAGTGTATTACCTTGAATTTTTTTCAATTATTTCTAATGTTCAGAAAAAAACAACATACAAGGAGGTTAAAAAAAATTTCAAAAAGTTTTTAAGCGAATAAAACATAAATATATTTCTTTTTAATTTCACTTCATGTCTCCTCTTAAAGTTTCAATGTTATATATGAACAACCCCTAAAAGAAATATAATAAAATACACTCATATAAATAAACGTTTATACACTATATGCATTATAACAATTCCTTTCTAAATGTTTAAACAATAACAGAAGCAATAACTTTTCAAATCTAGATTTTATTCGAGGCTCTGCTTCTCAATTTAATAGTAGTTAGACTTTATACACATATCTTCTTCACTAAATGCATGGCATTGCATGCCCACTTATACTTTAACATATATCACGTCAGTTTGTAGGATAGCGTACGTCATGCATAATTCATGTAGTATCTGAGTCATGTATATCAACTGTGAAATAAAGAAAGTAAATAAAAATGATGTATATAGTCTTTAAATTTTCATACTCACTTTTTGCACGAATGAAATTCCCGTGTTCTTTTTGCAATGTTTTACGAATATATCGAACTATTGGATCATAAAAATGTGACAAAACGGAGACACTTTACGATTTCACGGATAATAAATTTTATCGGAAACTAAAATGTGTGAGCAGAAAGAATAAAATTTACGTGCTAGGAAAAGTAAAGCTTGTGTAGTGAATGTAGTCTGAATTTCATTGAAATAGATTCCCGTATTTATATCAGAGGACAAAATATGCTTCACAATATTTTGGAAAATAATTTATTTTTTTCTGCTATTATTTCTTTTTAGATTACCTATTTGTTAATTATATTAAGCATTTTTCTCATATTCACCGTTAAAATTATTAAACGAATGAAATTCTAAACGGCTCTTTAACGTTCTTACAGACTTTACAATGAAAAGATAATACATGAGAGGCGTAGCAAGAGGGGTAGATTTGACGTCTATAACTCCCCTTCCTCTAACGAAATAAGCGTTTTTATTTAAAATGTTTTAGATAAAAACAGTCAGCGAATTTTGTACATTTGCATAGCATCGCTTAAGATTATCATTTTTTAGCTCCAACTCTACTCCCCTACTACAAAGAAATAATCTCGGATATGCTAGAAAAGGCTAAAAAATAATCTACTAAGTTATTTAAAAAAAATCATGATACATTTTTGGTCGTAATACAAACAGTCACGATTTCAAAATAAAACGTTTCCAAATGTACTTCTTAAATGTTGTACTATATTTACCATCAATACTGTAACATCTAGTTTTTTTTTTATTTACTTATTTTTTTTTATTTGAATTAAAAACTTTTAAATTAAAAAAAAATGCGCACTTGATTTAAAAAAAATGGTATTCAGATTTTCAGGAAATTTAAACATTTCGAATGAATAATGCATGCATATGAAATGGCCTGCAATTTTGTTACTGCAGTTAATAATATAAAATATTGAAGAATTCTGTTTTAAAACTGTCCATATTTTTTAATTTTTATAACATGTGTCTTTTTTACTAGTAAATAAATAAAAGAATATTTCAAAAGTAGGTCATTTTATTTATACTTTTCTAATTGTCTAATTCATAAGAAAAAATATACTCATATTGTGCAGATATATGAGTGTTGCACTTTACAGATTGCAACAAATATGTATTAACTTATGAATTAAAATTCAATAAAATTAAATACAAGTAATTTTGTAAAGAAGGAAAATTCAAAAATGTAGGTTTGTTTAAACATTTCTTTAAAATTTCGTACAAGTGTGTGTAATTTTTTTTAAAGATAATAACTTTAAAACATTGACTGACTTTGGAAAATTTGAAAGAAATTGATCATTAAAAATAGGGGTCTTTAACTCATGTCTCGTAGCCCCGGCGTTAAAATTCTCCACGGAACTTAAACTAAAAAATTCCATTTTAAACCAACTTGCAACCTAATCCATAACTGTAAAAAAAAAAAAAAAAAAAAAAAAAAAAAAAAAAAAAAAGAGAGAAGAAGAAGAAAAGAAAAAAAAAATCTACTCTCAGTTTGACAAAAAATTTCATCGACGGGCGCAATCACAACCCGAACACCACAAGATAATTTTCATTGAGGCGCAGCAGATTCGAAATTAAAGAAACCTAATTCAAATTTTAATGCAATTTTGAAAAGTAATACGCAATTCTATCTATAATATCATTTTTTTTCTATTTCTTAGAAAAATCAACATATCTATACACTTTAATAATCAAATATAGTGAAACATTTGAATAGTGGGGAAAAAATGAAATACCATATTATCCCACGTAAAAACTATGGAATCTATACTGTTAAAAGTCTTGTCCTAGATTGAATCAAATTTTGGTTCTCAATATCTACCACTGTAAAATGGTGAAATCTTGAACCAATATTTGGAGCTCCTGTTGAAGCATAGTTCCAATAGTTGGAACGAGGTTGAAATATTAAGTTCCAAATGTTGGTACGAGACTTCACCATTTTTATGCTCACAGTTACTGAGCAGCAAAAACTGGTTCAAATTACACTGTAAAAAAAAATTCAAGAGGTTACTAAAAATTTCTTAGTAAATTTGTATTCCACAGAATTTTTTAGTAACCATTACAAACTTTTTTTTTGCAAGTGAAACAAGCATTTCTATTGTCAACTGAACAAAAGAATTTTTTGTATAACTAACTTAAAAATTTTTAGTATGAGCCACCAAGCAAATTTTAGTAATAGCACCAAAATTATTTTTAATAACCATTACGTGCGCCCGAAAAGCAGGAGCTTCCTTCTAGCTGCATCCAGACTTCTGAAGCGGAAGATTTTCGGCAAAACCGCAATAGGTGGCAGCACCAAACATTCCTATCCGCTCCGACAGGATTTTCATAATCCCTTTATTAACGAGACACTACATACATTCGGGACGTATTTGGCGGTGGCAAGTTTCGAACCCGGGACATTTTAGCCTGGAGTCCGTTACTATAACCACTATGATATCAAGGCCACACCAACTGAGTTTTAGTAAGAGCTATTAAAAATATAAAACTATTAACTCTATTCGATGCTAACTTTTTTCTAGTAATTCTTACAGATTTTTTTGTAACCGACTAAGATTACTAAAAATTTTTTAGTAATTACAAGGATCACTAAAGTTTTTTTAGTAGATCGACCTTTTTTTTCTTACAGTGTAGAGCAAAATTTTTAACAGTGTATGGAATCCTATTTTGAAAAATTATTTTGAAAATTATTATATTTGTCTAATTTGAAAATTTCAACCACATTTTGGTTTTGTTTTAAACACGTAGATAGGGAGTTTTTTTTTATCCTTCTCTAAAGTTTAAAATATTTTAAATATAATTATGAGTATTTTAAAATTTGAGCTAAAGTTACAAAAAAATTCCGGAAAGTATAAAAAAATATCCTTTACTTGTTTGTGACTTTGGATCGGTAAAAGATAAAAATTTGGACTTTACAAGTGGGATAAAGAACCTTATTATGTACGTGCTGAAAAAAATATATAGATCGGCCATTTTCAACATAGTGTCAAGTCCATTACCAAATGTCGTCTGTTTACTGTACGATTTTTAATGATTATCATTTTTTTCACCATTCTACATTTGTTTCATTCAACTAAGAAACAAATATGCAATTTCCTTAAGATTTAGTAATTTACATGAATATATACTGTAATTATTAGAAAAAGTTCTTGTATAATTTCTATGTGATCAAAATCTTTCGGCTAAAACTGTTTCTCATTTCAATTTAATTTAAGTATTATTGATAAATATCATGTTTTGAAATTTAGAGAATAAGTCACTTCAAAGTAAGTTGATTTTAGAAAATCTAATAAATTTAAAGCTGAGTATTTTCAGTAATTTTGTATGGTAACAGACTTGACAATTTGTTTTAAAAGCCAACTTTAAATAGCATTTACATATTATATTATAGGGAAAAGTGCACAGCCATTTTTTTTTCATGTACGATAAACATTTACTTTAACATCTGTCTCCATTTTCAAAAGAAATTATAAAGTTTGACAATAAGATTCTGAAATATAATCGAATGGTAAAAATGGCCCATATACAACATTGAAATTTCTGAATTAGAATGATCAAGGTTGTAAGTATCTTTTCGCATAGGATAACATGGTATTATACCTTTTTTCTTCCCTGGCCAGATAAATCAAGTAAAGTAACAATGTATCAAAAATAACAGTAAAAATGCATAATAACAGCAATAATATATAGGATAAAGATATCTACTTCAATGTTTTCTTTGCAAGTACTCATAACACTTTTGCGAGCAAAATAAAAATTAGATGTTAATGCACCTAAAATATTTTCAACTTTCTTAAAATCTCCAGAGTCTTTTTCTGCCTTTTAAATTAAGTAATGTAAAATAAGCTTTAAGTGGTAAGAAAAAATAAACAAATTTGCTACTAATTAAGAGTTTTAGCAAATAAAAACTTGCTATAAAGTAAATTAGTTGCAATTTAAAAAAGAAAAACGTTGTACAAACTCATAGATTTTAATTAAGAAAATGAAACAATGTTTTTATGCGGTGGCATGGTTATATTCTGCATAGTTTGCATCCATATAACCTAAAACTATATGTGCATGCAGGGTGTAAGTTTCTAAAATATTTTTTTTTCTTTAGAACTTTGCTTTTATAAGTTTTTATCTTCCGCGATGAAGAATAACATGTTTTGCATAAAAAGAATTACTTTATGTATGATAATAGAAAATTCCTTTCTGTATGAAAATATTCTTACTATAAAAATTAAAAAGAAAAACAACAACAACAATTTTATTACTTGTTGTTACAAGAAAAAAAAAAGTTGAAAGAATTAGAATTAAAAAATAATGCATGGGAAAAACATTGCTGTTGGGATTAAAAGATTTTGTTGAACAGAAAACAGAGAAATAGGCAGGTTTGTTATATTTATTATTTAGAAAGCAACAAAAGAACCAGAAAAATAATTCTTTAAAGTATTAAATATAATATATTGATTTTTATAATTTTTGTAAATATTCTTACTATAACAATGAAAAGTAAAAGAAAAAACAACAACAACAGTTCTGTTATTTGCTGTTAGAAGAAAAGTTAAAAGAATTAGAATTAGAAAATAATGCATGTGATAAAGCATTACTGTTAGGATTAGAAGATTTTGTTGAACAGAAAACAGGAAGTTTCGCAAGTTCGCTATGTTTATAATTTAGAATACAAACGAAAGGACCAGAAATCAATTATTTAAAATATAGAATAGAATATTTTGATATTTATGGGACAAATTAATCTATACATAGATATTAATTTTAAAAGGTACATAAAAAATACATATAGTTTGGCTAATTGAAACAAACTTCGCCATGTGACCAATTTTCTCTTTGCTCGCCGTTGCCCATAAGTAATACTATATCAGATAATGATAATAATATATATAAGATAAAAATATTTACTTCAAAATTTTCGTAACAAAATTTCATTTACAACACTGAGGCGAACAAAATAAAAATTAGATGTTAATGTACTAAAATATTTTCTACTTTCTTAAAATCCCCAGAGATTTTTTTTCCTCCTTGAAATTAAGTAATGTAAAATTAGCTTTAAGAGTTAAGCAAAATAAACGAATTTAACTCTAATTAAGAGTTTTAGGATACAAAAACTTGCTATAATAAAAAGTAAATTAGCTGCACCTTAAAAAGGGGAAAACTTCGTACAAACTCATATACTTTAATTAAGAAAATGAAACAACGTTTTTATGCATGTGGTAGTATGGTTATATTCTGCTTAGTTTGCATGCATATAACCTAAATCTATATGCGCATGCAGGGTGTAAGTTTATAAACTAATATCATTTTTTTATTCTTTAGAACATTGCTGTTATAAGTTTTTATCTTCTGCAAGAAAGAATAATATATTTTGCATAAAAGAATTATTTTATGTGTGATAATAGAAAATTCCTTTATGTATGAAAATATTCTAATTATAACAATGAGAAACAAAAAGTAAATAACAACGACAATTTTAATGTTTGCGGTTACAAGAAAAAACTGAAATAATTAAAAAATAATGCCCGAAAAAAATACTATTAGGATTATAAAGTTTTTTTGAATAAAAAACAGGACATTAAACAAGTTCGTTATATTTATTATTTCGAAACCAAACAAAAGAACCAGAAAATCACGATTTAAAGTATTAAATAGAATGTATTGATATTTATGGTGGCGAATTTATGTATACATATATATTTATTTAAAAGTTAAATAATAAATAAATGTATAAATATATATATATACTCGTTTGTACAGTATATAGTTCTCAATATGTTTTTTCTACTCCACAAGATAAATATTCATAAGTAATAATATATCATATAATAATGGTAATAATACATAATAATAGTAATAAAATTTAAAGTAAAGATATCGGCTTCAAAATTTTCACAATAAAATTTCCTTTTTAACACGGGGATAAACAAAATAAAAATTAGATGTTAGTGCAGTTAAAATATTTTCTACTTTTTTAAAATCTCCAGAGTGTTTTTTTTTCTCCCTTTAAATTAAGTTATGTAAAATAAGCTTTAAGAGGTAAGGAAAAATAAACAGATTTGCTCCTAATTAAGAGTTTTATCATATAAAAAACTGCTATAAAATAAATTAGATGCACCTTAAACAAGGGAATTTTTCATACAAACTTATAGACTTTAATTAAGAAAATGAAACAATATTTTTATGCATGCGGAGGCATGGTTATATTCTGCATAGTTTGCACGCAGATAACCTCAATCCATATATGCATCCAGGGTGTAAGTTTTTAAAATAATGTATTTGCTTTTTTTTTTTCCCCTTTTGAACCTTGCTTTTATAAGTTTTTATCTTCTGCGATGAAAAATAATATGTTTTGCATAAAAAGAATTACTTTATGTATGATAATAGAAAATCCCTTTATGTATGAAAATATTCTTACTATAACAATGAAAAAATAAAAAGGGAAAAAAACAACTGCAGTTATGTTACTTGCTGTTACAAGAAAAAATTGAAAGTATTAGAAATAAAATAATGCAGTGAAAAAAAGCTTTACTAATAAGATTAAAAGATGTTATTGAACAGAAAACAGGAAATGAAGCAGGTTCGATACATTTATTATTTAGAATCCAATCGAAAGGACCAGAAATCCGTTATTTGAAATACTATATATAGAATATATTAATGTTTATGAGGGCAACTTAATATATAGATGCATAATTATTTAAACAGGTAAATAAATAAATATGTATATTTTTTACTCGTTAGTACATAATAAGTTTCTCAAAATGTTGAACTGTGAAGTTTTGTAAAAAATTAGTTCTACCAATTTTCTGCTCTACTAGTTTTCTCCATATCTGAAATTCAAATATTTTCCATTATTTTAACAACATTGAATTTTCCAATTATTTATTCTTCTTGTTATTAGGATTTATTTTTGGATGATTTTCATAAAATACACAACTTCATCTTTCTATTTGTGAACAATAGAAATATACAATAGTTATATATATATATATATGTATATATATCCGAAAAGTATAAAAAATACTTTTTACGCCCTTGGGATTTCGGGCTGTATAAAGTTATAAAATTTCATGCTTACAGGTGAGAAACCTTATTACATACGTGTTGAAAAAATATTTTTTTTTTTTTACTATTTACAAAGTATGAACAAGAAACGTAAGTATTTTTTTTCCATAAGATAATATGGGATTCCACCTTTTTTCTATCCTTTTGATAAGTCCTCTTAAGTAATATTATATCCGATAATAATATTAATAATACATAATAAAAGTAATCATATATAAGATACAAAAATATCTACTTCGAAATTTTTTCAACAAAATTTCCTTTGCAACACTGGGGCGAACAAAATAAAAATTAGATGTTAATGCAGCTTAATATTTTCTACTTTATCAAAATCTACAGTCTTTTTTTCGCATTTAAATTAAGTAATATAAAATAAGCTTTAAGAAATAAGAAAAAATAAACAAATTAGCTACTAATTAAGAGTTTTAGCATGCAAAAACTTGCTATAAAGTAAATTAGATGCATCTTAAAAAAGAAAAACTTCGTACAAACTCATAGACTTTAATTAAGAAAATGAAACAATGTTTTTATGCATGTAGTTGCATAGTTTGCACCCAGATAGCCTCAATCTATATGCGGATGCAGGGTGTAAGTTTCTAAAATAATATCCCTTTTTTATTTTCTTTAGAACATTGCTGTTATAAGTTTTTATCTTCTGCGAGGAAGAATAATATGTTTTGCATAAAAGAATTATTTTATGTAGGATAATAGAAAATTCCTTTATGTATGAAATTATTCTAACTATAAAAATGAAAAATAAAAACGTAAAAGCTCAACAACAATTTTACTGTTACAAGAAAAAGTTGAAAGAATTAGAATTAAAAAATAAAGCATGGAAAAAACATTCCAATTATTATTGGAAGATTTTATTGAACAGAAAACAAGAAGTTAACCCTTTTAGTGCCAAGGAGCGCAGTCGCGCTGATCTCGCTGGTTGTGAAAAATGCCAGCGTCGCGATAATGCTCCTTTTGACAGTTCACTTTTGGCGCGCGCTGTATTTGATAGAGTGCTATTTAAATTCATTTAATTTATTGTCGCCTAGCAACAGAAATACTAAAATGTAAGAAGTTTTCTAATTGCAAACGATAAACTGTGAATGAAAGACATTATCATTTTATTTATGCAGTTTTTTCTTCAAAATGTCAGACACAAGTGAATTTTCAGATACAGCAGGACGGCGATCCTTGGCACTTTTCAGAGCAGCGCGTCAGCGCTCCTTGGCACTAAAAAGGTTAAGCAAGTTCATTACATTTAGTATTTATAATCCAGACGAATTCTAAACAATAAATGTAATTTATTATATAGAAATAATAAATTACAATTTTTATTTCTACAATTTTGTCTGAAAACCATGACACTCACTAAGATAAGAATATTTTATGCTAATTTTACTACGTCAATTTTAGCATTTCGATTATTAAAGCAATTAATAGCAGTAGTTTGCTTAATTACGTATGCGTTTTAAAGAATTTTATTCTCTGCACTGTTATTATATTATAAGAAAAACTGTATATTTACAGAAAAACTGTTCTTTCAAATGCATTTTGTTTGAAAGCTATATCCCATTTTACGGATTTTTAATTGTTTTTAAACTATTTTCTGAGCATGAATAATAATAATAGTAATAATAATCTGTCTCTATCGCATGCATTTTGGTGCAGCATGTTCCTAAAGCGAATTTGCGCCAATAAAATCCTTACCACCAACCAATCATCTATCGCGTGCAGCCTGATTACGAGCGAAAATCGTTTGCACTTAAAATATTATATTTAAAAAACAATCTGTGAAATTAACGGAAAAAACTCTTAATTTTGATGCGAGTAGAAAACCGTTAAATTTAAAAACAATATATGTAATCTAATCCTTAAAATTGTTTTTTCGGTAAAAAATTTAATTTTCGATAAAAATTTTAAAGTCCATATTTTTTACAGAAAAATACTGCTTTTCTTTAAAACAGTAAAGAAAAGTATGGATTTTGTAAGTTTTATAGGAAAAAATCTTTTCTTTTTTTTCTACAAAAAAAAAAAAAAAAGATACTTTTATGAATATATTAAAGTTATTATTTGTAAAGTAAAGAATTTTCTACTGCACCAGAATAAACACTTTTTTCTTCTAATTGAAGTTTTTTTTTCGGTTGAATTTGATTAGGCATAGCCCGATACGAATAACATTAAAGGATTACTAGAAAGCCAATCTCTTGAAGTGGGTACAGTTGTTAACATGCAAAATGACTCATCAATCTGAAAATTAATCATGGAAAATACCTTCCAAACTTAGTTCTTCTCCTAAAAGCACAAGAGAAGAGCATTTATTTTTTGTAGGAAAAAAAAAAAAAAAAAAAAAAAAAAAAACGCCAGATCAGGTATTTTGGTTAGTCACACAATCACAAGGAAAATTATCACAAAAAAAAGTAAAAAAAAAAAATTGATTGCCAGCTCTAAAAAGAACAGGGAAAGAAGGTGCAAAGTCTTGCACCTGTGAAAGCTTGTTCTTAGTGATGCAGAATCTATTTCATTATGTTTGAAATATTGAAACGATAGTAAACTGTATTAAAAACCATTTTTCCCTAGAGGCCATATTATAATGGAGTTATTTTGTGTATCCCCGTAAACGGATTATAAATGCTACACACTACATTTTAAAAAACGAGCATTCTATAGTAAACATCAATAGCACAGACAAATTATACAGAAATTCCAGTATGGAAAATTAGTTCACGCACAGATGAAGCAGGCAAAACAAGACAAACTAAAATTGCTACTGACCGAAAAACATTATTTTTAAACAATGTTTTAAAAAAATGTTAAAAACGTCTGTTTTAAAGTTAAATTGGGTCTGAGAATGTGAATTATCGTTTTTCTATAAATCATTTAGTGTTATCATCGAATTTTTATTCAAATAATTAGATGACTTACTAATTAAATCAATTAAAAGTGTTTGCTTGAATTGACAAAACAAACTTTCAAAAGTAAATGATATTTTCTAACGATTTTCTTGAAAACGCTCGATTAAATGTAATAATACTGGTAGAAAATCAATAAGAAATCTTATCCTAAGGACTTATACGGAAGCAAAAGTCAGAGTAAAAAAATCAGAAACCGAAGTTTGATTTTACAAAATAATACTCTTTTAATACGTTAAAATAAAATAAGAAATTTTGTTTGAAATAGACCAAGGGACCCAATTTGGGATAATTGAATTTAAAGTATGTTGATGGCTATAGAATTTAATATCTGGTATAAAGAACATAAGTGAAAATCGTTTTTACTCGAAAACTCTTATAAACATTTTAAGTTTATTTTTTTTATATATATATTGACTACCACCTACATAAAAGAAAAACATTTTTATAAGGAAAATTTAAATTAAATTTGTGTAATTAAATAGTATTTTTTTAATTTAATAAATGCTACATGTTTAAAAAACGGTTATGTCGTAGTCTGATTACTAATATTTATATATATATATATACCGGGTGTCGAAAAAATGACTGATGGATTTTAAAATTCAATAACTTGCAAACGGTGACAGCTATTTAAAAATTTTTGCAGGAGGGTTATGTATAATGTCAGGAGTTTTTTTTTTTTTTTTATCGTAATTTTTTATTTTAGTTCGCATCTCAAACAATAGGTGGCGCTGACGGCGATTGAAGGCCAGGTGATCAGTGCTGAGTGAAGCGTCGACCTGTCCTTCAATCGCCGTCAGCTCCACCTATTGTTTGAGATGCGAACTAAAATAAAAATTACGGTAAAAAAAAAATTCCTGACATTATACATAACTCTCTTGCAAAAATTTTTTAAATAGCCGTCACCGTTTGCAAGTTATTGAATTTTAAAATCCATCAGTCATTTTTGGGACACCCGGTATATATATGTATATAAAGTATTCTAACTAAAACTATGGGTAACAAAGAAAACTTTTGTTTCAGAATTTTTTTTTTTTTTTTTTTTTTTTTTTTTAAATTGCCGAAATGCATTGATTTCTGAAGGTAAAGGAAAACTTTTCGAAATCGTAAATAAATCAGAAGTTGTTACATCATATTTTCGTAAACCTCCTTGCTAGATGAAAAATAAATATTTCTCCTTTTTTAATTGGGTTTGAAGGACCTTTTAGGAATAAAAATGTTGGCGTAAACAAGTTTTTAGTTAATCCTTTACAGTTAAACATCGTTTCACCATTAAAAACAATAAGTACCACTAAATGAGGATGAAAATGTATTCAAACATTTGATACTCTGATTAAAACATACTTTAGTGAATCATCAATCACGAACTGGTAAAATAGTTGACTTCAGGTTTGAAAGTCTTGACTTTTAGCCAGCGTTCTTAACCATTGTTTTGGTGCTTTTGTTTTCACCATCAGATGGTTTAACGTTGGATGGAGTTTTATTACAGAGTATATTTGATTATGATTGATATTTTTGTTATTTATTTGACTTCTAAAGAACAAATATTTTAGGCAATCAACATTTGCATTCTCAGATAATGTCAGTTAACTACTCGCTAACCAGACGTATTAAATGGCCCAGACAAGTACATTAAGTATATATATATATTCTCATGGGATTAAAAAAATAATAAAATAAAAACTTGGAAATTTTGTAAAAATGTTACTTTATTAGGAATGTTCCGTTATTTATACCGGGTGTCTCAAAAATGACTGATGGATTTTAAAATTCAATAACATGCAAACGGTGACAACTATTTAAAAAATTTTTGCAGGAGGGTTATGTATAATGTCAGGAGTTTTTTTTAACCATAATTTTTTATTTTAGTTCGCATCTCAAACAATAGATGGCGCTGACGGCGATGGAAGGCCAGGTGATCAGTGCTGAGTGAAGCGTCGATTTGGCCTTCAATCGCCGTCAGCGCCACCTATTGTTTGAGATGCGAACTAAAATAAAAAATTACGGTAAAAAACTTCTGACATTATACATAACTCTCCTGTAAAAAATTTTTAAATAACTGTCACCGTTTGCAAGTTATTGAATTTTAAAATCCATCAGTCATTTTTAGGACTCCCGGTATATATATATTTATTTTTTAAAAAAATTAGACAGTTCCCGAAATAAATCACATACTTACAGAATTTTCAATTTTTTTTTACGAAAAAAAATATTTTTAATGTACCTGTCTTGTATATAAAACCCCATTAGGTGAAGGGTTAACTACCCACTTACGCCAAAAAACATTATACACAGAGAATTGTACCTCAAAAAATATTTGTCACGTTCAAAAAAAATTTCAAAATGGTATAACAAATAATAATTATGCAAGAAATTTGCTTAAAATTGTTTCTGCTTAAATATTTCAAAAATTTAAAATTTCGAAATCTTATATTTCCAATAAATTTCATTATCGATTATTTGCACCATTTGATTTTATTTTGTGACTCCAATCGTAAAAAAAAAAACTCGATTTATTACGAGCCTGTTAGATTTATCCATTGCTATTAATTTGATATTCTGCAATTTTTATCCTCTGCCTAGATTAATTAATCATGCATGTAAAGATTAAAAAAATTGGCTTAATTAATAAAATACAATATTGTATAATTTCTCTTTATTGGCTTCTTAGCCATATTCATTTTTTTTTATGAAAGCAACTGTGATTAAGTTTAATTAAGGAATAAGAAGGCATAGTGAACAAACACTTTCGGTTGTAACGGAATACTTGAAGATATACTCTTAGAGCTTGAATTGCTTTATTTAATTTTTCTAGACTTAATTTTGACATCGTTCTTTAGAAGAGACGATGCTAAAAGAGAGTTCGTTTAATGAAATTCTTTTTTACTTTCTTTCATCTGAAGAAAACTTATTTGTCTCATTCCCGTGTCTGCCTGTCCGTCTAAGAGTGTCTACACAGAAACTTTATAAGGCAGGGACTTCAAATTTTGTGTATTTATAACTGAATACCTAGTGTCAATTTTGTATTCATGCATTTATGCTTAAGAAGGTAAGAACTGTTACACCAAAATATTAATATTTATAAAACTTGTTGTAATACGAAAGCACCTCGTGTAACACGTTTGACGCACGATTTCCGACTTGTTTTAATCTTTTATTTTTAGAGTTATTTTTTAACGTGTTATTTTCTTTTTATTATACTTATATATAGACGTTAATAATAATAATAATAATATATCTATCTGATAAAGGCCAAACGTATCTATGCGTAACGCATACGTCATTTTGCGAATAACAACTTGAAATTTGAAAGAAATTTCGGTTTTTGCAATTTTTGCTACTGTCAATTTTTAAACTTTTAAACTTCCCACATTTTTAATTTTTACACCATCGTATAAGGGGGGAATTTGCTTTTAAATGCAATTTATTTGAAAATTTTATCTTAATTTATTTCTGAGATATTAATTTTTGTGTTGCTTTTAATATCATTTTTGTTATCATGATAACAATAAAACTCCATTTCTTTTAAAAGTAAAGAAAAAAAAAATGCGTATCTTTTTGTTGCCATTTTCTCGGAGAAAAAAATTGAAATTAAAATACATGCTATTTCAGGTATATCGTCTGTAATAAAACTCAATGAATTTTGGTTTTTTTAGGTAGATTTCGTATGAAATACTACCTATTGCATTCGCACCAGTTTTTAGGTAGATTTCGTATGAAATACCACCTATTGCATTCGCACCAGTTTATCTATCTATCTATCTATCTATCTATCTATATATCTCACTTTTTTATGAACACGATAATTTCTATAATTCTTCACCAATCTCCACCAAACTGGTACATAAAATCAAAGGGGATAAAATCTCGGCTAAGTTCGTTAATGGGCAAAATCGGATCAAGGGGGTCGAAATAAAAGGCGTTTTTGTGAAAACAGAAAAAATCCATATCTTTTTAATGAAAATAGATATCGAATCAGTTTAAAGTTTATATTGCTTCTAAATAATGGGCCAAACGTTTATGCATGACAGATTTTTCATAAAGTTAAAAATGGGCTCAAGAGGCGAAAAAAATAGGGTTTTGGGGAGAAAAAAAATCATAACTTTGTCAATTATCAAGATATCAAATCCATCTAAATTCTTTATAAATATTATCAAAATTATCTAAAACTTTTGTATTTGCAAGTTTTTGATAGGACTACCTCTTACAGGTAAAAAAAAAAAATAAAAAAAAAAAAATAAAACAAAAATAAAAAGGTGTTTGAAAAAAGAAAAAAAATCCATAACTTTGTCAATTTTTAAACTATCAAATCCAATTAAATTTATTTTACATCTTCTTAATAATATATACAACTTTCGTATTGACAAGTTTTTCATAGGATCAATTCGTATAGCAAAAATAATTTGAATAAAAATTGGAGTTGGAGAAAAACCTTTAATCCAAACTGCTTACATTCTGAATCGTTTTTTAAATTCATTTTTTATTTTAAACGCATCCAAATGGCAGATCCTCTTATTTAGGAACTATATAATGTGAAACATTGGCCAGACTTTTAATAAAGACAGAATATATTTCAAAAAAGCCTGCCCAAAAAGGTATTTTGAACAGAATTTCGAGAAGTGACCGTGATAGGAAATTTGAGGAAGTATTCAAATAACAAATTGCGTTTTTTTCTGACTCATTTTTAAATACATTTTTACTCTCAAACGCATCCAGTTTACAAGTCCTCTTATTTAGGAACTGTATAATATGACGCATTGGTCAATTTTTCGATAAAGACAGAATATATTTCAAAAAAGGCTGGGTTTCAAAAAAGCTATATTTCAAAAAAGGGTATTTTGAACAGAATTTTGAGAAGTTATCGAGAAGTGATTGAAAATTTGAGGAAGCATTGAAATAACAAATTGCGTTTTTTCTGACGCATTTTTAAATTCAGTTTTGCTCTCAAACGCATCCAATTGACAGTTTCTCTTATATAGGAACTGTGTAATGTCTCGCATTGTTCAGTTTTTTGATAAAAGCTGAATATATTTTTAAAAATGCTGCCAAAGGGGGCACTCGCGCAAAATTTCCCGAAATTATCATGATTAAGAATTGAGGTTGTATTCAAAATTGGTTATTTTATAACTCATTTTTAAAATCAATTTTGTTCTCAAACGCATTTAATTGTCAGTCTTTTGTTATTTAGGAATCATATAATGTGCCGTATTTGTCGATTTTTTTTAATAAAGTCAGAATTATTTCAAAATATGTTGTCAAAATGGGCATTTGATCCGAATTTAGCTTAAAATGATTCTGATAAAACCAGTCCTTACAGAAAAATGAAGTTAAAAAATTTTCAAAAGAGGACAAATAAAGTTGTTAAACTGGGTTTATCTGTAATCAAATTTATTTTTGTTGTTGAAATGAGTACTCTTCGAAATCTACCTCCGCCTATAAGCCAAACCGACAGGGACTTTTTCCGTTTTCATTCATAAATTAAATGGGGGGCTTTTAGCTTATCTTATGTGACATCACAGAAATATTGTTCATCGTATTTATTGCATGCGGAACATTTCAGAAATTTTTATTTACACTTAAAACACTATAAATAGCTTAGTATCTATTTCCAGCTAATAACAATCGAGACTTCAAGTTTCGAAATTAAATGATTTTAAAATGATCAAGTTAGGAAACCACTTTTTTTTCATTGAATACGGATATGAGAGTTGTGTAAGTAAGTTTTGAGATGGTGAAAATGATGTCGGTTTTAGATTTCATGGGGAAAAATTCTATGATTAAATCAAAGTAAAATAAATTTTGCTGTTTTATATTTTTGAATGCCAAACATAAGAGCCTTAATTGATAACTTTGGCATAATAACAGATCTTTTTTATGTTTTATTGCTTACATTACATTTAAAGTTTAATTTTAATAATTTGGACAACTGAATTTTAAAGAAATATTATTTTGTTAAGTTTAGGTTAAAATAATATGTGTATGACAGTTAGACTAACCAATATCAGATGCATTTTTTATTGTAACAAATTTTGTCTGTTTATTATCAGTTAATGAAACATTTCCTTTATAAATATTTTATTTCGTCGAAATTCGATGGGTTCTACCTTGTTTATCTAATAGCAATTTTGAAATCGATACTGACTAATTATTTATACCCTTAACTCTTCACTGAGTATTTATTAATCCCCTTCCTTCTCCTTAAACCTTTAGATGATTAATGAGCAGAAAAAGCTTAATTTAGATTTCGTAGTTATAAAAGTCAACTTCTTTCAATTTAAGTTAAAAAATTCTTATAAAAAAACAAATTGAGTTATTCATTTGCGAATAATGAAGCCGTTGGAAATGAATCCTTCTCAGTTATTATGCATAAGTTTTCCCATACCTTTTACTTTATATCGCCATTTAGTTGACAGTAATGATGCCATTTTTTTCAAACAAAACTTTTTTTTTTTAATTAAGTAAGAAATTTTAAATTTATTTGTTTGCATTAAGATATAAAGCAGTCTAATATAATAATAGAAAAAAGTTATGAAACAGTAATGATAATACAGTTTAAAAACTATTGTAATTATTTAAAATTAAGTGAATGCTTTTTTATACTAATGAATAATAATAAATCATAGATTAATTTAAAAATTAGCATCGATACTTTGATTTTATCGATAGAAGTTCAAGCAGAATACATATGATTACGTACCTCTTTCGCATTTCTTTTCTTTTTAACAAATTTGTTTTAATGTCTTAAATGAAATTTCACTTTGACCATAGGGTAATCCAGACAGTAATTAATCAACTATCGTTATTTCTACGAAATTTTTATTATATTTCCGTAAAAATGTTTTATAAGTAAATTAATATGATTGCTATAACACTAATGAATGTTCTATATTTGACAAAAATGAATTCTGCCGAAATTAAATAGCAACAAAATTATAAATAAAACTTTTTTGCGACAAGCGCGTTTGTGTTAACGGGATTTGACTGAATATTATATGTACCTAAAGTATTCAGGATAATAGGTCACTTTTTAAGAGTTATGAGAGGAGAGATTAACCGATGTTGCAAAACTGGCGCATTATTTAATTTATAATGTTAACCACTTACTACTGGTAAATTTATTTTCATATAGTTAAAAAATGTCCATCATTAAATAAAGCGAGGCTTTTATTCTGAAATTGTCGTAAAAATTTTGAATAAAAAAAATTACCAATCTGGAAATCATAGATTTAGCCTTTAAACCCTACCTACGCTACGCCAATAAAATATGCATCATTATCCCAAAGCTATCAAATGGATTATAAATGTGCATTGTACTATTCTAGAATTGAATCCCTTTGACTAAATGTTTCGACTAAACATTTTTAGAAAGTGACAGTTAAAAATATTACTCTTTAGTAAAAATCACGTTTATATATTTCCTTTTTTTTTCTGAATAATATTTGTAAATCAAATTTCGCATGTTAAAGGTAACATTTTCCAAACAAGAAAAAATATTGATTATTTTGTGTTTCTGGTTATCTATTTTAAAAAGTATTTATTTTTCGAAAGCAGACATATTGAACAAGAAAAAAAAACAGTTTGAACAACCACATTCATTAAAAAAAAAATCGATTAAAACTTAAAAAAAAAGTAAATAAATAAATAAAAATAAACCTTAATTTATTCATTGCTAATAAAAAATTTAAAGGAAATTTTGCGCAGAAAAGAAATGTGAAAAACCTTCGATATTTATTTATAAACTAGAATTGAATGAATAAATAAATAAATAATCGGGAGAAAACGAAATCTGAACATAATTTAAAATTATGTATGTTTAATGATTTCTTTTGTAATGTCATTTGTTAAAAAGTATGATTTGCTTGCGTTAAACCTAAAAAAAGAAATAAAATCTGCTTGAGGAAAATAGTAAAAAAAAATGATATTTTTATTTGCTTTCTTATAAATATATTTTATTTATTTGTAGTTAATCAGTCTAAAATTGGAACAATGCATCTTTTTAATATATATTTAAAAGTTAAAAATGAAATCTCTCTCTCTCTCTCAATCTATCTATCTATATATTAGGGTGGAGCGAAAAAAAAAATTTTTTTTTAATCAAAAACGGGTAGGTGCCAAAAGTTGCCGTTATACTAGTACATCAACTGCGTAAAATTTTAAGGCTGAAAAAAAATGGCTTGAGTCTGCGCTTTTGCTCCAAAAATCGAAATTTTGGGTAAAATTTTCATTTTTTGATATTTTTTCAAAAAAATTTAAAAATTCCTGCAGAGCTGGTTAGTATTTAAAAGTGTTGCTTAGACCTTTATATTTATCTGCTTAACATATTTAAACTATAAAACATTATCTGTAGTCTGTATAATTGGAGCAAATCTTACAACTTTTTGGGAAAATCAGCGTTAACCTCTCTATTGGAGCATACAATGAAATGTTGTTATGAATGCATTTCCTACCTAGCTGCTTTCAAAACTACTCTGTATATAACTCATAGAGGTGGTTGAATTTCATATCCCACACGTCTCGACCACCCAATCATCTAGGCCCAGTGTTTTATTTATGTATTGAATTGTTATTTTTTTTCCCCGAAGACGAATATAAGTTTTCTATATATTAAAGTAGTTTATCTCTTCTTTGTATTTACTCACTTTGGATGATGCTGCTGTGACCTGCTGCACGTATATTTTTATACCATGTATAACAGAAGAGAAGCTGACATAATGTATTGGGTATGTTCTTAATTGAACCTATTACGCAGTCTATTATCTTCATTAAAATTTAATGCAATTAATACATTATGATTGGAAGTTCTGCTATCGGAGTATTCTTTCAATCAATTACATTTTATATGTAATGATTTGCCTAAAAATTGATTGTATGAATTCAATTTCTAGTATGTCATCATTTATTGAACCTATTACATTGAATATATTTTGAGAAGCTTGCTGTTTAATATTAGGACGATCGTCACAGAGGATTGCAAACAAAATTTGCGTGTAAAGCAACAATATTTCTAAAGAAATTTTAGTATTTGTTTTATGTCGTTTCCTGTGTTGTTTCGTACTCGAGTAATTTCTAATAAGATTTTAGATCTATTTTTTAGGTGTGTATTACATTTGGTATAAAACATCCCGCGGTATAAACTTGGATTATATATTTTGTTAGTGAACCTACAGACTCTGATTGCCAATCTGTGCTTATATAAAGCGGAAAATTTTATTCGCTTTATGAGCTGTCTTTTGTGTGAGATGTTTTCTAAATTCCTATTCCCCATTATTTCTGAGAAAAAGGTTTTCCTTATGAATTAGCTTTGCAATCTCTGACAGAAATTTCTAGTCTGCTCTGAGTATCTTTTTCTCAATTTGAGAAAATAAGTTTTGAAAATTATTCTCTATTTTATAAAAAATTGCAATAGGAAGTGAATAGTGCGTAGACAAAGATATTCTTAATTGATCCAGTGAATCCGTGTAGATTAGAACATTTTACATCGACTTCTCTAATAATTGAAGCTGAGGAAATTCACTGGAGTTGAAGTAGCGTATGATTCATTATTATACACAATTCTAAGCTTACCTCATGCAAAATGGTTCACAGCGACAAATAGAATTCTCCTAATTTTAAATGAGTACTTATAATCGATTAGAATCCGTACATTCTCTCATAAAGTACTATGCATATAAGTTTATGCCCAGGACAGTTCACCATCAAATGTTGTCCACTCATACAAAGGGATCTAAAAGTTAATAGGAAATTACCTGGATACGAAAACACTTAGAAAACGGCATAAAACAAATACAAAAAAAAAGTTATTTGCAACAACAGTTGCTTTGCACATGGAGAACAAATTTTTATTGCAATTCTCTCTGACGATCACCATCACATTAAACAGCTCGCTTCTAACATAAAGAATTCAAAAGTAGAATAAATGATGGCATACTTATAGTTGAAATATCTGAAATCATATTTAAAGCAGATTATTACATAAAAAAATATAATTGACTGAAAAAAATGTTGTGGTAACAGAACTTCCAATCACTTTCATCAACTGGATGCAAGTTTGATAAAGATAATAGAATGGCCGAATAGATCCCTTTAATAATATTCCCGTGCATTACTCTGCTTGTCATTTTTTTGTATAAACTGTAAAATTATACATTAAGATAGTTACAGCAGCATGTGGATGCAAAGAACAGATAAACTAGGTGGAAGCATCGAAAAAATGCCAAATTTTGATAAAGAAAATCACAAATCAATATATAAATAAAACACTGTACTAAGATGATCGAATAGTTGGGCAAGGTGGTGTATGAAATATAGCCACCTCCATGACGTATGTCCAAGGTAGTTTTGAAAACAAGAGCTGTATTAAAAACGACAATTCATTGTATGACCCAATAGAGTGGTAATGCTATTTTCTTACTAAAAGTTGTCTGTTTTGCTCCAGCTATAGGGAATAAACATATTGTTTTATAGTTTAAATATGTTAAGCATATAAATATAAAGGTTTAAGTAACACTTTTAAATAATAACCAGCTCTGTAGGAATTTTTAAACTTTTTTGAAAAAAATGTCAAAAAATGACAAATTTTACCCAAAATTTCGATTTTTGGAGCAAAAGCGCAGACTCAAACCATTTTTTTTCAGCGGTAAAATTTCACGCAGTTGATCTACTAGTATAAAGGCAACTTTTGGCACCTACCCGTTTTTGATTTTCAAAAAAAAATTTTTTTCGCTCCACCCTACTATATATTATATTTCCCTTACGTCAAGCAAAAATCAGGCGGAATTTATAGCTTGCCATTTGGCAACACCCAAAGATGTTATCTATTCTTATTATTTCAGAAGTTACTTATTCTTAAGAGAACAATTTCATGCTCAATTAACTTATTTTACCTATAAACACGGTACATTAATAAAAAAGTTAATAAACTACATAATATAAAATTTAAAGTGTTCACCTTTTACTTAAAATATGACACATACTAATAATGTAGATTTTATAAGTTAAAAAAAAAAAAAAAAAAAAAAAAAAAATTTAAATTTTAGAGTATTTTCGGTCTGCAATCCCCATCGTCACGGAAAATTCTCATTAAGGGGGCTCGAGACACATTTTGAAATAATTTTTTTTTTTTTTTATTAAGTTAAAATTTTGGTGCTACTTAACTATATTATTTGTAAACAAAATCACATGATAAAACGTCTCAAAATTAAAAAAAATAACAATAAAATTTATTAAAATTGAAGTATTTTAAAATTTCTATAACTCGAAATATTATTTATAAAGCTTGAATTATTTTTCATTTAAATAAACAGTAATATATAAGTTTTAATTTTGATCCGACATTTTCAAAAATATAAATTTAAATCAAAATTTTAGAAAAAGTGATGTAACTTTTTTTTAATCATGTCTTTAAAAGTAAATCCTTTTTTAAAAATTTGCTGTATCAGAATTAAAATAAATAATTTAAATAGACATGTTCCAAGTTTGAACCATTTATTTTTTACGGTTCGTGAGTAATAATAATTTAAATGCGAGAAGTGATGAAAGAGATATCATCAAGAGATACGCCATCATCAAGATATACGCGTTTTCACAAGAAGTCGTTATCATGACAGCCATTGCTTGAAAGCTAGATTTTGAAAATAAACCAAAACGAAATATATATATATATATAAATATATATATTTTCCAAAACGAAATATATATATATATATTTCGTTTTGGTTTATTTTCAAGCAATGGCTGTCATGATAACGACTTCTTGTGAAAACGCGTATATCTTGATAATGGCGTATCTCTTGATGATATCTCTTTCATCATTTCTCGCATTTAAATTATTGTTATTAATTCTTGTTCTAATTATGATAAAAATATGATTTAGAAGTAATTTTAAGCAGAAAAAAAGAGAACATTTTAGTGCAATAAAATTATTTTAGAAATTTTGAAGATTTTTGTGTCCACCACACCCTTAATTGGCGTTACCTTCATTCAAATACGTCACTTAGTTGAAAAATGGGCGAATCTATAATTCTTAGGGTATCTCGAATTAGAAGTAGTAGTGCTATCCTAAGAATCTTATACTTAATTAAGAATTACGAATAAAAATCTTGTAATAGTTCTAGGAATTATTAACTATATAATTATCACTCTTAAAAAACAAAACATCAAAAAAACTTTCATCAATATAGATTCACTTGCAGCATTATGCTTTACATTTCTTTTATCGTACATGTACACAGCTAATTTATAATTCATTGTCATAAGTGCTTGACTTTTTACCGAAGAGAGTATATTGGTTTGATTTGCCACCTTGGTATGATATTTTATTCTTTTGGAGTTAGTTTACATGCAAAACGAAAGCCAGTCGTAATATTTTTTTTAGATAATCGCAGAAAAAGATGGCGAAAATTTTCTGCCGAAAGATACAGCAAAACTCGCTTACAATGCACGACATTTTTAATGATAATGTTCCAGATATTTTTGGAGATACATGTGAATGCATCTTTAATTTAATGTAGTAACTTTAATTAAAAAAATTCCATAAAATAATTCACTTAGTTTCTATAGATTCTAGCATATAACGCACGCCTAAACTTTGGGGCTTCAATATTCAGTTTTAGACGTATTTGTCATATAACGTGCGTCTAAATTTTCAGATTTTATTCCCTAATTTTAGATATATATTCACCGTGTAAGGTGTTACTCCTAATAATGCGCACCTAAACTTTCAGAGTTATTATTTAACAATTTTATGTGTATTTGCAGTATAACGCACTCCTATCTCATTTTAGATGTACTCGCCCTATATTGCTCACTATACATTCTTCGCAAAGAAACTCGTATAAGATAAACAGCAAACGTAAAATAATTACAAACAGTTGAAAATGGTATTTTTCATGTTATCTGATTTTTATGTTTTTTGTAGAAAAATTGCATGCTCACTAAAATAAAATTCTTACTTATTTTACCTTTTTCTTTTGTCATTTTGTATTATTATAATCGGTATATAACACACACCTGTAATTTTCTATCAATTTTCTCACATCAAAAAACACGTTATATGCATGAATATTTGGCATTTAAAAGAAAATCTTGAAACTGTTCTATTACTCATTATCATTATCACTATTACTTTTTATAAAGCAAAACATCAGAATCTTTTATCGATATTGATTCATTTGCAATGTTAATTTTAGCGTTTCTCTCACCGTACCTATCTAGTTTATCATAATTTAAAAAAATTCTTTGACTCAGGGTTCCCAAATGGTCCGCATTTACTGATAATGTTCCAGAAATCTTTAGAGATACCCGTGCCTATATCATTGATTTAATGTAGTTTCTTTAATTAAAAATAATTCCATAAAATAACTAAGTTAGTTGCTATAGATTCTGGTACATTACGAACTCTGATTACGAACGCTTAACATTACGAACGCTTAATGTTTGTGACTTCAATTTTCAAGTTTTAGATGTATTTGTCGTATACCGCACTCCGGCTCACCGCACTTTCTTTTATAATTTTAGATATTCTAAATTTTTAAAAACTATTTTTACCTTAATTTTTCATATTTTTTTATCATAATTGATATATAACGCACACCTGTAATTTTCTAGCAATTTTCTTTCTTTAAAAGTACACTTTATCCGCTTGAATATTCGGTATTTAAAGCAAAATCTTGTAACACTTCTATTACTTGTTATCACTATCACTATTACTCTTATAAAACAAAACATGAACAAGCTTTTATCGATATTGATTTATTTCCAGTGTTATTTTTTGTATTTCTTTCATCGTACTTATCTAATTTATCATAATTCATTTTCATACGATCTTAACATTTACAGAAGTACTTGAGGGTATAATGGTTCGATTTGCCCAGCTTGGCCTCATATTTTATTTTTTGGAGTTATTTTGAATGTAAAAGGGAAGCTAGTCGTAATTTTTTTTCTTAGATAATCGTAGAGAAAGATAGCGGAAAATTTCTGCCTGTAGGTACATCGAAATTCGCTGACTCTGCACGACATTTTTACGGATAATGTTCCAGAAATTTTTGGAAATACACGTGGATATATCTTTGATTTAATGTAGTAACTTTAATTAAAGAAAATGAATATTCTATAAAATAGTTCCTTTAGTTGTTATAAAACTTTTTTTTTTTTTTTTTTTTTGTAATTTTAAGTGTATTTGCCGTATTACGAACGTCAATTTTTCAGGCTTTATTTATATCATTTTAGATGTATTCGTCCTATTTTGCACATCACATTTTTTGCAAAGAAACTTCTACCATATAAATAAAAAATTTAAAATAATTACAAACAGTTGAAATTATTATTATTTTTATTATCATTATTATTATTATTATTATTATTTTAAATGGCATGCTCATTATGATTTTTTTTCCTTAATTTTTTATTTATCATTTTCATAATCGGTATATAACCATCACCTGTAATTTTCTACCAAATTCCTTCCATCTAAAATACAAGTTCTATGCTTGAATAATCGGTATTTAAAAGAAAATCTTGAAACAGTTCTATTTTACTTATTACAAACATCAACATTACTCTTATAAAACAAAATATCAATAAACTTTTGTCAGTATTGATTCATCTCCAGAGTTAATTCTTTCGTTTTTTTCATCGTATCATTCTAATTTATCATAATTCATTTTCATAATATCTTAACATTTACAGAAGTAAAATACTTGAAGGTGTGATGGTTCGATTTTCCCAACTTGGTCTCACATTTTATTCTTTTGAAGTTAGTTTATATGTAAGACGGAAAGTTAGTCGTAATTATTTTTTTTTAGATAATCAAAGAGATAACGGAAATTTTCTGCCTGTAGGTACAGCTAAATTCGCTGACGATGCACGACATTTTTACTGATAATATTCCAGAAATTTTTGGAGATATCCGTGCATATATCTTTGATTTCATGTAGTAGCTTCAATTAAAGAAAGTTGCATAAAATAATTCAATTGATTAGTAAAGATTCTGACATACAATGCACGCCTAAATTTTGAGACTTCAAGTTTCCAGTTTTAGATGTATTTTCCAAATAACGTACTGCTGTTTAATACGTGCTCATGTTTATACGTGCTCGCGGACGTTAACTAGCAGATTTTATTTTTCTAATATTATTATGTATTCGACGTATAACACACAACTAAACTTTCAGACTTCATTTTTTTTAGGCAAAGGTGAGTCTGAATTATTTTTAGATTATCACAGAGAAAGAATGTGAAACATTCAGCCATTACTTACAGCAAAACACGCTGACGGTGTCCGTCATTTTTATTAATAATGTTCCAGAGAATTTTGAAGACACATGTATATTTTTTGATTTATGTATTTGTTTTACTTAAAGAAAATTCGAACACACTCGGTTGCTGTATATAGCACTTTTTGCATTGAATAATTTTACGTTAGGTCTTTGCAATGGAATATTGCTGGATTTGTGGATTTAATATGTCTATATGTACATATATATACATTAATTTTTGAAACATTTTTTAAAAACTAGATCGCTTTTGTGTTTGGGAATACATTACCTTGAATAAATTAGCTTTAAAATAAATAATTATTAAAGAAAGAAAACTGCTTTTTATTTATTTTTTCCGGAAAAGTACAAAGTAAGGTAGACATATTAAATTGCGTATACGTTGCTAATAAGGACTTTCCCCCTTGGTTAATAAAGAACAAAAACACAAAATGAGTTTTTTTCTTTTATTTTTATGAGCTTATATATTAAGCCCATTGTGAATCAATACGTAGTGTGTCACGAAATAATTCCACCGATTTTCTTCTTTCTTTGTATTATTGAAGGCGGTGATGTTTTAAAAAAAGTAAAATGAAAACTTGCGGTGAGATAAAGTTTTCAACTGTACTGTACAATCTTTAATCCCTCAAAACCCCCACTTTTCTCTCCGCACCTAATAAAAAAGATTAAAAAGACAAAAAGTGCATTTTTCTTTTTACCTCATAAGACTGCATGTTAAGGCCAATCAATATATAAAGCATTATAAAATAATTCCACCGCTTTCTTTCTGTATTTCAGATTTTTTTTCTTTTTTAAATCTTCAAGCGCAAGGTTTATTTGTGTACTTTTTTAAAAATTTCAGTTATGGATTTATTTTAACAAACTGATAACTAAGAAACATTAAATAGTGAAATTTTTTTTTTTTTTTTTTTTTTTTTTTTTTTTTTTTTTTTTACATAAAATTTGATGGTACATGGGAATTTAAAAAGTACGTTTTATTACATTTCCTTAGGATTTTATTTTATTTTATGTTTTTATGTTACTTTTTTGCATTGAAAAAACATTGAAAAACATAAAATAAATATACATTTAATATATATACAGGGTGTTTCTAAATTCATGGTACAAACTTTAATGGGTGATAGTATACATCAAGAAAAAAAAATATTAAATGGGAAACTAAGGGTCCCAAACGTCTTCCGAAGGAGATAGGCGCCATTAAAGTTTAGGGTCCAAAAATTCAAATGATTATAAAAAACAGAAAAATTGGTCAATTCGTTTGCGATTTTCACTAAAACTATTCTTTATGTCAGCATTGCCTTGAAAATAAATTATAAAGATAAATTTCAAAAAATGCCGACAGAGGGCGCTTCAGACTTTGGAGTAACGAACAACTATTTTTTACCGTTATTTTTTGCATTTCATTAAATTTTTTTAGAAGCTTAGACATAAACGTAAATTTTGAGCTCAAAATCTAAATCGTTGGGAGTGGTTAAACAGCGCAAACTGAACTGTGGGGGGGGGGGGGGGGAGGTTCAAATTCCAAATGATTATAAAAAACGGAAAAATTGGTCGATTCGTTTGCCGTTTTTGCTAAAACTATTCTTTATGTCAATATTTCTTTGAAAATAAATTTTAAAGATTAATTTCAAAAAATACTGTTAGAAGGCGCCTTAAACTTTAGAGTTACCAACAACTATTTTTAACCGTTATTTTTTGTATCTAATTAAATGCTTGTAAATGTTCAAAGTTAAATTTTGAGCTCAAAATCTGCATCGTTGTGAGTAATTAAGTAGCGGAAAATTGAAATGTGTTCGAGGGCAGGGGAAGGTAACATTTCAAATCCTGAACACATTTCAGTTTGCGCTTCTTAACCTCTCCCATCGATTTAGAATTTGAGCTCAAAATTTAAATCTAAGCATTTGCAAGCATTTAATTAGATACAAAAAATAACGGTTAAAAATAGTTGTTTGTTACTCTAAATTTTAAAGTGCCCTCTAACGGTATTTTTTGAAATTAATCTTTAAAATTTATTTTCAAGGAGATATTGACATAAAGAATAGTTTTAGCGAAAACGGCAAACGAATCGATCAATTTTTCCGTTTTTAAAAATTATTTGAAATTTGAACCTTCCCACCCCCATTGAACACAGTTCAGTTTGCGCTAGTTAACCACTCCCAACGATTCAGATTTTCATCTCAAAATTTAAGTTTATGTCTAAGCTTCTAAAAAAATTATGAGATGCAAAAAATAACGGTAAAAAAATAGTTGTACGTTACTCCAAAGTCTAAAGCGCCCTCTATCGGCATTTTTTGAATTTTATTTTTATAATTTATTTTCACAATAATACTGACATAAAGAATACTTTTGATGAAAATTACAAATCAATTGACCAATTTTTCCATTTTTTATAATCATTTGAAATTTGAACCTCTCCCTACAGTTCAGTTTGCGCTACTTAACCACTCCCAGAGATTTAGATTTTGAGCTCAAAATTCAAGTTTATGTCTAAGCTTCTAAAAAAAATTAATGAGATGCAAAAAATAACGGTAAAAAATAGTTGTTCGTTACTCGAAAGTCTAAAGCGCCCTCTATCGACAATTTTCGAAATTTATCTTTATGATTTATTTTCAAGACAATACTGGCATAAAGAATAATTTTAGTGAAAACCGTATACGAATCGACCATTTTTTCTGTTTTTTATAATCATTTGAATTTTTGGACCCTAAACTTTAATGGCGCCTATCTCCTTTGGAAGACGTTTGAGACCCTTAGTTTCCTATTTAATATTGTTTGTCTTGATGTGTACTATCACCCCTTAAAGTTTGTACAATGAATTTAGAAACACCCTGTATATATATAATGGACTCTACAAATGGTATTTTAACGCACAGTTCATTTTTCTACATTTTGTACATTTCTGCAGCAAACTATTTTTATGTAACATTAACTGGCTAAAAAGGTGCTATGAGAATTAAATTGCTGTTTTGTTTAGTTTTGCTATCTGTTAAGCCTCCTTGACACCAATTTCTCTTTTTTGACATTATTTATATACGTGAAATATATATATATATTTCATGTATATATATAATATATATATACCGGGTGTCCAGTAAATGACTGACCCATTTTAAAATTAAATAACAAAAAAACGGTTTGAGATAAAAATACGCGGTTTGCAGTATTGTAATTAGAATATCAACAAATTTTAAAGTACGCACTTCCTTAAAATAGTTCGAATTTCGGCCAAAAGATGGCGCTGACGGCATCAGGCTGCAGAAACAGAGTCTCTTTTCTTCTTTTCAAGCTCATGATCTTTCCGGCTCATTTTCCAGAGTCGAATCTGAGTCGAATTGTTGAATCGACTCTCCACCCAACTGCAGAAATAGAGTTTCTTGTTTGGAACGAAATTTAAAATAACATTTAAGATTGAAATATGTCTATTGTATTAACCTCCTCAGACAAATATCAAGGGGAACTACAAAAAGGAGTTTAAAACCATTGTGAAACATCACCAAAGGTGTATCAATCTATAAATAAATATTTATGACATGCAAACATTTATTGAAAAACCTAAAAATAGTTTTAACAATTCTAGAAACATTTGAATTAATTTACAGGATGTTCTTTAATGTTTCAAAATTCTCTTCGGAATATGTTATTTTAATCACTTAACTGATTCTCTATTTTATGTACAGTAAATTGAAAATATGGGATAAAAGCCAGTTTTCTTAAGCTAAAATAATCGTCAGATTTAATTTAAATGTTTTTTCTTCTAAATAGTATGAAATTGCATTTAAAAATTTTAGTAGTGTCAGAAAGCTTTAAGTGATGGAAGAAGAAAACTATTATTGCTAGTGCGTTGTAGGGGCCAATCAGTTAAATGTTTAAAACAGTGGTATGCAAATAGCGTTCCCAAGTCCCCTGTTTATGAAAAAACGGGTCAATTACTTATAAATCGACACATTGATTTTTTTAAATCTTACAATAAAGGAATCCATCTACAACAAATCATGTCTTAAACATAAAAAATTATTGATCCTGAAGTAGAAAGAAACATGCAAAATTACCTGCTAAGACAAAAACCTGCCTAAAATAAAATATTATCATTTTTTCCGAAAACCGAATTCATCCCTACTTTATATTCATATTTTGTCATTTAACGTATCTAAAAATTTTATTACGAAAGCCATGAGAGATTTTAAGATATCTTTTGCACACACCTCCCTCTCCTACCCAGGATAGCAAACTTTTTTATGCTGAAATGGAAGGATGTTTAAAAAAAAAAAAAAAAATACCTGTCTTTATATCCTTATAGTCACCCCTTTTCAAAACTTCACTACAAAAAGCATCATAGATCCTGAAATATATTTTCGTCCTCACCCCCCCCCCCCCGTATTTAAATTATTCTGTATGAGGAAAAAAACAAGAAAAGACATTCTGAAAATATCTCCTGTATCTGATTTGAAATAAAGAATATTATTAAAAATTTGTTTTGTTATCTTTTTTTAAAAAAATATGTAAGAAAAATGCGAATGTTCAATTTATTTTGTAATATTTTCATTTATAAAATTGAACAAAAATAAGTAGACATTCAGTTATATCTAAAATATCTATGGCCCCACAAGTGGGCGATAGGTTCTGATGTTTCAACTGGTAGACGGCAGGTGCTGGGTTCGAACCTAATCGCGTCCGTCGGCCTAACCGTTCAGTTTTCCGTGGTTTTTTTTCGAACATTGGATTTCCTTGTGTAAATACGGGTTAGGTTCCATTAGAAAGACCCCCACGGAGGATACCCCACCCTTTTAGGCCTATATTCCACGTGTAGATAATCGGCCGACATAAAATAAACCAAAACAAACTAAAATATCTATAGACAACTTCATGTCAAAACATTTTCGTGGAAACTTTTTACTGAAATAAAGTTTCGTTTCTTTTACTTCTAGTTTTATTAATATTACATGAGACAAAAGGTGTTGAAAACGTTTCAGAAGCCAACGCAGTATCCACTGTCCTGATCCTTTCTTTCATTTACTATCTCCCAATTCTACATTTTTTTCCTTTTGGAATCGATGAGTTGAAATACGAATCGGCTTTAAAAGCCTACACTGTAAAAAAATTGACGCTTTTGCAGCATCGTCACTCCATTGCTTTTATAGAAAACAATTACTTCACCCAATTATGGAGCATTCTCATGGGTCAAAAGAGATATAGTCTATAAAAGCGAGGGAGTGACACGCAGCAAAAGCGTCAATTTTTTTACAATGTAGGCTTTTAAAGCCGATTCGTATTTCAACTCATCGAATCCAAAAGGAAAAAAATGTAGAATTGGGAGATAGTAAATGAAAGAAAGAAACGGGAGAGTGAATACTGCGTTGGCTTCTGAAACGTTTTCAACATCTTTTGTCGCATGTAATATTAATAAAACTAGAAGTAAAAGAAACGAAACTTTATTTCAGTAAAAAGTTTTCATAAAAATGTTTTGCCATGAAATTGTCTATAGATATTTTAGTTTGTCTTGGTTTATTTTATGTCGGCCGATTATCTACACGTGGAATATAGGCCCGAAAAGGATAAGATACCCACCGTGGGGGTCTTTCTAAGGGAACCTAACCCGTATTTACAATAGGAAATCCAATGTTCGAAAAAAACCCCACGGAAAACTCCGAACAGTTAGGCCGACGGACGCGATTGGGTTCGAACACAGCACCTGCCGTTTACCAGTTGAAACGCCAGAACCTATTGCCAACTTGTGGGGTCATAGATATTTTAGATATAACTGAATGTCTACTTATTTTTTTTGGATTTTATAAATGAAAATATTAAAAAATAAATTGAACATTTGCATTTTTCATACATATTTTTAAAAAAAGATAACAAATCATATTTTTAATGATATTCCTTATTTCAAATCAGATACAGGAGATATTTTCAGAATGTCTTTTCGTGTTCTTTTCCTCATACAGAGTAATTTAAATACGGGGGGGGGGGGGGTGAGGACGAAAATATATTTCAGAATCTATGATGCATTTTGTAATGAAGTTTTGAAAAGGAGTGACTATAAAGATATAAATACAGGTACTTTTTTTTTCTTTTTAAACATCCTTCCATTTCAGCATAAATACGTTTGCTATCCTGGGTGAGGGAGGGAGGTGTGTGCAAAAGACATCTTAAAATCTCTCATGGCTTTCGTAATAAAATTTTTAGATACGTTAAATGACGAAATATGAATATAAAGTAGGGATGAATTCGGTTTTCGGAAAAAATAATAATATTTTATTTTAGGCAGGTTTTTGTCTTAGCAGGTAATTTTGCATGTTTCTTTCTACTTCAGGATCAATATTTTTTTATGTTTAAGACATGATTTGTTGTAGATGGATTCCTATATTGTAAGATTTTAAAAAATCAATGTGCCGATTTATAAGTAATTGACCCGTTTTTTCATAGACAGGGGACTTGGGAACGCTATTTGCATACCATTGTTTTAAATATTTAACTGATTGGCCCCTACAACGCACTAGCAATAATAGTTTTATTCTTCCATCACTTAAAGATTTCTGACACTACTAAAATTTTTAAATGCAATTTCATACTATTTAGTAGAAGAAACATTTAAATTAAATCTGACGATTATTTTAGCTTAAGAAAACTGGCGTTTATCCCATATTTTCAATTTACTGTACATGAAAAAGAGAATCAGTTAAGCGATAAAAATAACATATTCCGAAGAGAATTTTGAAACATTAAACAACATCCTTTAAATTAATTCAAATGTTTCTAGAATTGTTAAAACTATTTTTAGGTTTTTCAATAAATGTTTGCATGTCATAAATATTTATTTATAGATTGATACACCTTTGGGGATGTTTTACTGTGATTTTAAACTAGTTTTTGTAGTTCCCCGTGATATTTGTCTGAGGAGGTTAATACAATAGACATATATCAATCTTAAATGTTATTTTAAATCTCGTGCCAAACAAGAAACCCTATCTGCAGTTGAGTGGAGAGTCGATTCAACACTTCGACTCAGATTCGACTCTGGAAAATGAGCCGGAAAGATCATGAGCTTGAAAAGAAGAAAAGAGACCCTATTTTTGCAGCCTGATGCCACCAGCGCCATCTTTTGGCCGAAATTCGAACTATTTTAAGGAAGTGCGTACTTTAAAATTTGTTGATATTCTAATAACAATACTGCAAACCGCGCATTTTTATCTCAAACCGTTTTTTTGATATTTAAATTTAAAATGGGTCAGTCATTTACTGGACACCCGGTATATGAACCATTATACAATACTACTATTTAACATCTATAATGAATATAGAATAACACATAAAATAACAAACTAAAACAAATCAAAAGGGATTGGAATAATTGCGAAGCATTGGAAATGTGGTATTTGGCTCGTTGTCAAGGGAAATACCAAATAGACACATTAAGTACGATTAATTTCTTATTAGAAATCAGAATAAACCTAAAAATGATTTCTAAATTACCCAATTATTCGTACAAGCAAAATTTAATTCAATGAAAAATACTAGACATACATGAAACCAATAATAATAGATATTTATGTATAAAGATGTGTATATTATATGTACATCAGGTCTGAATAGGTTAGTACTATACTGTTTTTAAAAAGTACAATAGAATCTTTATGACATAATCAAATGAAAATATACAGTAGCTTATAATACTCCCAATTGCCTTTTTTAGACTAATAAATGAACAACGAGCAATTATTCCGTTTCATAATTCAAGAATACATCCAATTCCATGAAATTTTTTTTTCCATTTCAAAATTTTTATTGTTTTAAAATAACTTAGATGAATTCCCATTCCATAAATAACCCCAACATACTACAATAAAGGATAAAGAGAGATCAACTACTGATTCATTTCTATTTTCCTCTGTACCTCTAATAACATCATTTCGCTTTTGAAGTAGTAAAACTCAATCTATTTCTCAATCGGATATATATTTTTTATTAAAGAATTGTATTATACTTTCAACAAAATATGATTTTAAATGCTAACAGAGAAGTTTCTAAAGCAGGAAAAATCATTGATTTTCTGATAGCTATATAATAAATGCTTTCTATTTTCTATGCGTTTTTGATTAAATAACAATGTATTTTTTTTTTTTTTTTTGGGGGGGGGGGGAGTTCAGAGACAAGGGGAGGAGTTAAATCGAAATCGCTTTTCTGTATCCCCATTCTAAAACTTTTTTAGGAATTACATTCACAAACATATACAAAGTTTAAATATGTCATAATAGCCCCAATAGACTATAATAGCCCCATTGTAGAAATGAATCAACAACATACACACAAATACAAATATATTTCGACTGAAAATTCGTAAAGGAACACAGTGGGAGTATACTGGATTTCATTGCATTTAAATATGCAAAGAAATAAATTCCCATTCGATAAATTCCTTCCAATGCAATCAATGATAAGACGAGATCAACCACTGACTCATTTCTATTCTCTGTTGTGCTCCTAACACAATTCTTTTATTCTTCAAACAGTAAAACTTAATCAACTACTCAATCGGATATATGTTAAAAGAAGAGAATTTCATTAAATTTTCAGCAAAATACGATTTCAAATGTTAAGGGAAAAGTTTATCTGATTGTTTATAATAAATGTTCGCTATAAATAAAAGATGAGTTGGATTTGTAGTGACATATATATTTCATGGAAAGAAGCAAGATAGGTTGGATTGAACAAATTAATTTAGGAAAACAAAAGAAAATCTGAATGTTTAAAACTTACTGCTGAATGTTTAATAATAATAATATATATATATATATACATACGGCAGATCCTTACATACATACATCTGCCGTAAACATACATATACAGGGTGGTCATAAAAAACTTTGCCGATATATGGAGCTCTAGCGGCCAGTCCGCTCAACAGATCGAGGTGAAATTTCAGATATAGCTATTTAGAGGTATGAGCTCGAGATTCTCTGAACGGCAACAAAATGGAGCTTACTGTTAAGGTTATAGTTACAGAAACTCGAAATTTCCAATGGCAACACCCATTTTTTCATCGCAAAATGCTCAGCGCATGCGAAAAACCTAAAGAGCGTTAGAACCGCACGTGTATCGCAAGAAACGGACATGTTATGCACGCACAAAAAACTGTTCTGCGAATCCCCCCCCCCCCCCCATAGAAAAAACTCGATTGGGGCTCAAGGAGGAAATTTGCATATGACACAAAGTCAGTACACTAATCTCTAATTACAATACAGATCAGAGAAACTACAACTTTTATTTTGATTACGCATTTTCCACATGGGTGCCATCAACATTAATTGCCTGTGATGACACCCATGTGGAAAATGTGTAATCAAAATAAAAGTTTTAGTTTTTCCGATCTGTATTGTAATCAGAAATTAGTGTACTGACTCTGTGTCATATGCAAATTTCCTCCTTGCACCCCAATCGAGTTTTTTCTACGGGGGGGGGGGGGGGAGGATTCGCAGAACAGTTTTTTGTGCGTGCATAACATGTCCGTTTCTTGCGATACACGTACGGTTCCAACGCTCTTTATGGTTTTCGTATGCGCTGAGCATTTTGCGATGAAAAAAAATGTTTGTTGCCATTGGAAATTTTCGAGTTTCTGTAACTATAACCGTAACCGTCAGCGCCATTTTGTTGTCGTTCACAGAATCTCGAGCTCAAAGCTCTGAATAACTATATCTGAAATTTCATTTCGATCGGTAGAGCGGACTGACCGCTAGAGCTCCGTATATCGGCAAAGTTTTTTTATGACCACCCTGTGTATATATATATATACATTTTATATATATATACATACATACATACATATATACGTGTACATACATATATTATTTCTAATAGTTTTGAAATTGTTGAAAAATTAAAAAACAATATAATTCATTCTATCCATACATATGATTTCGAAAATTTATTTACAACCATTCCTATTAGTAGTTTAAAGAATGCACTTTTAAAAACAGCTGAATTGGTTTTGGATGGTGCCGATTTTAATTCAAACTTGTTTTATAAATTATGCCGGTTTTGCCTTTATAATAATTATGTTTATACTGGTTCTAAAATATACCTACAAATTAATGGGATTGGTATGGGTACTAGTTACTCATCCACTGCAGCTAACTTATTCTTATTTTTTTATGAATTTCAATATAGTATAAATAAAGCTGATCTAAAATTTTTTGCTTACCGATACATTGATGATTTGATCGTTTTGAATATTAATTCTGATTTTAATGAAATTTCTCAAGATATGTATCCAGACTCTTTAACGTTAAAAAGAACTAATGAAAATAGTTCAGAGGCTGATTATCTAGATTTAAAAATAAAAATTTTAATAGATAACAAAATACAAATTTCTATTTATGATAAGCGTAAAAGCTTCTCTTTTACAGTTAACCAGCTCGTACACTGGTCCTCCAATATTTCAAAACGAATCTACATTAACATTATAATCAGCCAAATTTTCCGATTTTATAGAATATGTTCAGAAAAATATCTATTTCAAAGTGAGCTTTTTCAATTTAAAAGTAAACTTCACTATAATAACAATATTCCTCTCAAGTTCATAAAACACTACTCTGATTTTGCAGATTCTCTACATTTTTGATCGTTTGCTACTCAGTGACATCTAAATGACTTGTATTACCTAAAGCCTGCTTAAGGACGGTTTTATGATGATGAGCTGCATTGGGTGGCAACAGCTACCTGGATTGTTTCTGGATTGGTTTGGAATACGGTTTCTACTTTGTTCTGTTTAAGTTGTTTTGAGTTGTGGCATTGCAGCTAAGTTGGGGATGTGGTTTTTATTCAGAGAACATATTTTGACATCGTTTACAATGTTCCAGGTTAGACATTCGTTTACTAATGTGGCGTAGGGTCCGGTGGGGGGGCGTGTGAATTATAGCCATCGGGTGTTTCACATCTGATTTTTTGCTATTCACCGCTCTGGCCGAAACCCACTGCCACTTAAATATATTTTGTTTTTGTAAACTCGAGTGTCCGGCTGCTTTTGTCTAATAAAACCCATCGCTGATGAGGCTGGCAGCCTATTGTTTTTGTATTTTGATTGTTGAATTTTCAATTTTAAGGGATTTTTGTTTTGTGAGGGGGGTGTGCTGGTTCTTGCTAAATTGATAAATTTGAAATTATATATATATATATATATATATATATATATATATATATATATATATATATATGTATGTATATATATACGTATATATGTACATATATCTATATACATATATATACATATATATATAAAATTTTTTGCTTTAATTCTAAATTAATTATTTTCATATTTTTAAATTATTTAACTTTTCCCTTTTCTTTACATAATATTTTAACATATTTATTTTAATTCCATACATTTAGTCATAAATTTATTTATTTTAATTTATTCTAAAAAATATTATTCTGTCAAAACTATTCTTTTCTTAAAATCCCATTACCTAAATTTATTCTTTTACCTGTTGTATACGTTCTAAAAATTCATTTAATAACCCGCAATTTCCTTCTAAGCGACGCTAGAAACCGGATTGCATCAATAATCTGCCGACGGTCTGACAGAACTCTTTTTCTTTTTCACGGGATAAAATTTCGCATTGGTTAAAATCACTATTTCTAAATGATTGATTGGCAACTTAGAACTTAGCCATAAAATCTTGTACTATAGTGCAGAGTCTGGTAAAACCTTTTTACATTGGCTTCGGAGTGATATTTCTATATCTTTTCTTGCACTAATAAACTTCTGTCAGCTGGTGTGAAGAATTTATTTGCTGAAGCTCTATGAGAATAACATCTTTGATATATAATGTCTGTATCTTATGCCGTGCGTGGAATTGTTTTTCTGTGAAGTGGAATATGAATAAATGTGATAAGAAATATTCGACACTTCTGTTTAATTTAAGTGGGAAATATGTCAAAGGGTATTTATTTGTTATTTTACGACCCAGTGCCACAGGACTGCTAAATTTGCAAGTGTTCTGAACCTTCCGGCGGGCGCATCGTCGTAAAAAGTACAACATTCACTTTATTTTTTCTTTAAAACAAAATTCACGCCTGCTTTAATATGTTATAACAAAACAAATCTAAGTGTATTGCGGTATACTTTCATAAATTGTGAGCAGAAAAAAGTTATATGATATTTGTATGTTAAATTATTTGTAAAATTAAAACAAAACAACAATAATTGAATGTTTTCCTCCTGTTGTACAATTTACAACGCGCGCCTGCTCATGTGATGAAAATTTGTGTAGCCGGCGAAAGGTTAAAGGAATTTTCTTGCTAAGTGATATAATTTCGAGCAGAATTTTACATTATACAGTATTCTACATAACTATGTTCAGATATTACGTTTACACATAATGGAAATAATAAAAATATATTGTAAAGATAACTCGAAATATCTGAATACAAATTTTAAAAGTATTAGTCTAACTTAAACAGTACCAATGATTAATTCGAATGCAGTGAAACCTCACTATAGCAAACTTTAAAATAGTTGAATTTTAATTGACACTCGTTTGCTATGCAAGATGTGTAAAATATTGGTTTAATCATGCATATTGCTTGAAATCCGTGAAGAGAATTATGATTCAACCCAGCAAAGAGCTACCATACTCAACAGCGCACTCTATTGCCTCAACGCTGCATTTCCACATCCACAGTACTGCCCGAAATCTGCTTATTTAGGTCTCCTCTACCTTCCTTTAGATTTTTGACATGTGGTTTTGAAACACCCTATATAAGAAGACGTGAATTTCTAATCGCACGTTCTCAAAAATTCAAAAATTCGAGTCTTTTTTTCCATAGTGTTGCTAGTGGGCTACTTTTTTAAAATTCAGATTACGTGATTGGCATCATTTTTTTGAAACGATAAATGACCTTTTTTTTCGTCTTAATTATCATGTCAATGAATAAGGCACATTTTATCATTTGTAAAAATTGATGTCAATCAAAAATCTGAATTTTAAAAAATAGCCCATCTGAAAACACTATGGTTTACAATGAAAACTAATGGACGCATCTAGATGTTTTTCACGATTTCCCACAATTTTATTTTTTGGAAAAGACGTGTTATGAAACTCGCATCACATTTTTCTCACGTGCTTTTTGATTTTACCATTTCTGCTATTAGTTTTATATAAAAATATGAATTCTTCATGACATTTTTCAAAAGTTATCCTTTGAAACACGAAAAGCATATTAATTAAAATTTTCCATGTTCTTTAAAAGAACTACGTACTTATTGCAAGTTAACAGTTGAAATAAACGTTTTAAAAATATTTCTTTAAAATATCTTAACTTTATTAGCTTACGAAGAAAATATAATGCACAAATCTCAGATCAAAAGTACTGTGCTTTAAAAAATAAATTTAAACGCGATAATACGGTTCAATTTGTTATAGTTTTTTTATAGCGCAATTTTTATATAAAAATGTTAATAGCTAGATAATCCTTTAAATAAAAATATAAAAATTTCAAACGCCAATAAATGTAAAAGCTTATAAGTTTTAACTTTTTTTTTAATGAATTTCACGCTACATTAGCGTTATAAATGCAAGCAACGAGATCAATGCATTTATTTCGAAAAATAAACATTATCTAATATTAAAAATGTAATTCACTAATTAGGAATTAAAATCTGGGACCGAAAAAATAAATATGCATGTTTTAAAGGAAATATTTTGAAAGGAAATTCAGTTATGGAAACAGCTTTTATGCATGAATGCTAATGTGTTTTAGATGTTTATTTATTATCATATTAATATATTTGTTACAAAGCTAAATTAACTTAAAAAAACCTGGAAATAATATTTATAAATGAATGAAAGTTATTTATAAGCGAATGTTGCTTTATAAATAGTGAATAGTAGCATAATATAAACAAGTAAGTGATAGTATGATAGTATATAATAAATAGATCGTTTTTAGCGAATAATAAAGCTTTTCATTTATACAGATTATCTTATTGTACATAAATGTTATAAAAAAATGCAGCAAAATTTCTTGGATTTTTTAAGCATCTATAGAACATATTCTAAAGTTAATAAATCACATATAAATATGTAAAATAGAATGCATAAAATAAAATATTATCATGCAATATGTGTCAAGTTCGGTTTTTATACAATAAATAGAGTCCGTACGTCGCCTGGAACTTGCGACCGCGAAATTCTTCGGTACAGACGTTTTTTTTTAATTATTATTATTTTATATATATATATATATATATATATATAGAGAGAGAGAGAGAGAGAGAGAGAGAGAGAAAGTTTCAGATTAAATAAGGTGAAATTCCGCTTGTTTAATCTAGAATTTTTTTCTGTAAAAAAATATTGATATTTCTGCTAAAAAATCCCCCAAGCTTACGAACCCTGCAAAAAATTGCGTGATAACATAAATTACTGAGAAAAAAAAAAATAAATGTTAACACTTAACTGCTATGGCACAAATTGTCCAAAACTACTATAGGCGGTCTCTGAGACCACTTAATCTGAAGATGACTATAAGGCTATATTAACTTATGAAATACTATTTCTGTGTCAAATTTTATGTACACGACAATTATACGCAAAATTCACTTATTCAAAAATTTCTAGTGATCTGGCTTCTGGAAATAGCTTAATAGCTTCTGGGAATAGCTTCTGGCTATTTTTTTTCTTAATGTGTACAAAAAAAAAAAAAAAAAAAAAAAAAGAGAGCCAGAAAGTGTTATCACAGATAACACAGAGGGTTTCATCTAATATTTCTTTCAAAAAAAAATTATCCTTTAATTAATGTATCGAAATTGTTAACTTAAAATTATTAAATTCTTACATAAATGGTAGCATCAATAATTTTAGTCTTAAAATAATTATAAAAGGATGTTACTTATTTTAATCAAGTTAAAAATGTTGAATACATTTTTTTTTAACACAAAATTCCAATTTTATCGAAAATTAGAAATAAAAAGTAAAAAAATAGCAGAGATATAAACAAACTTTTACATTTCTAAAAACGAAAAGAAATGTTTAAATGATATTTAAAATACTGAACAATTAGTAACTCTCAATATATTTTAAAACAGAAAAAAAAATTGAATTTCAAAAAAATATTATGCTTATCAGTGATTATTTATCTCAGCATAATAAACCCTTAATTTGGTAAAGAATGTGAAATTTCTGTTAAATAAATCCATCGTAATATGAAAATTTCAACTTCCAGAACCCAGGATCAAACTAAGAATTTCCTGTTTAATAGCGAGATACTTTACCTTCACGCGATGATGCGTACACGAAAAACGTTGAAATTAAAATTCTCTTCCAAAATTTAAATTGCAAAAAGTAACGAATGACACTAAAAGAATAATTTCATTAAAACAATAGTCTTTTTCAAAATTTTATGATTTGTCATGTGACATGAGGTATTCAGCTGAATATATACACAATATTTGAAATATTTAACTTAACAGTTTTCGTGTACGAACTCTGTGACGAATAGAGAGACAAAAGACAGAAACGAATAGGATTTCATCCGAAGAACGAAACCCTAAAAAAATAACACTCAACTAAAGTTAAACAAAAAGTTTTATACTAAACTATGATAATTCAAAAAATAAAAAGTAGTCTGTGAGATTGTTCACAGAAGTTAAGGATTAAGAAGAAAAAAATAGTCACTTTTAATGTCTTTAATGGAAATATTTAAAAAACAATTTCGTTTTATAGCCTAGAACCATTTTAAATGTCATTTTCAGATACATACGAAAATGAATAGAGAATTTATGCACGAATACAAATATTTTATCTGTACAATTTTAAATGTTGATGAAAAAAATCTCTTTTGTAGTTATGCAATTTAAATATGCAGCGTTTTCATTCACTTCGAAAAAAAAAAAAATCTTACGTTAAATATATAAAGTACCATATAATTAATGATATTTTATTACGCATTTAATGCTCGCCTTTAGCTTATCTAAACATCGCTTACATTTTCATAACAGTTTGGAGCTGATATTAACCAAGGTAATTTAAATTTCTGGTTAAAAACTTAATCATATTTTCATACTTTTAGGAAAAACATATATACATATATTTATAAAACAGAGCTAGCATTAAAATAAAAAACATCAGTTTATCTTTTTACATACATAATTTTAACATTACTACACAAAATTTCTTTTATAATATTACTACGCATTAATATATTATTACGCATAATTTCTTTTTTTTTTTTCTGAATAGCGTAATGCAGAATTTCTATACGCTTCGTGTAAAAGAAATAAAATGCTACATTAAATATTTAATAACCAAAAATTAAAGATTTCTTTTATAAATATCAAGCCGACTTTAATTTACTTCAAAAAGCACTTAAAGTTTTACTTAAAGATTGACATTTTAGAATAATTATTTACAAAGTTAATTTCATTTTCACTTTAAAACTTTAATCGTATTTTCCAATTTTCATGAAAAAATATGCAGATTCATAGAAGATTTATTATGTAACTTTTTTTTTCGTTTTTATCTTCTATACATTTTGAAATGCCAAAAAAGGAAAGTTTATTTTTCAAGATCTGTTTAAAAAATATACAAAACGTTCGTTTGCTTTGTAAAAAGGAAAAAAAAGTATACTCTTAAACTTTCATTAAATAAAAAACCGTTAATTTTTAAATCTTAAATATTTGTAAAACGAGAAGTCAAGTTTTAAAAAAAAGGTGCTTTAAAATTTACTTGAGGTAATTCACTTTCTCGAGAAAATAAATAAAATAAAAGTTTAAATGCTGGACTCTCAGATAAAAAAATGAAATAAATACAAAAAAAACCTTTACTTCTGCTTTGTATGTTATTTCTTTTCATCGGCTTTTTCTTTTATTTCATTTCAGGGTTAGAAATTATATCAAAAGATTTATTGAAATGGGATTTTTTCTTTACCTTTCATTCTTTCATTCATTTTTATTTCTTACGTTTTTACTTTTTTAATTTGTAAAATGGAAAGGCTGCATTTTTTCTTTAATTCAATAATTCAGTACCCCAAAAAAGCACTTGTCAGAATATTACATTCATTCTAATATTTTTTTTCCTTTAAAGTCTTTTGATTAACTTTATTTTTCAAGTTCAGTATGTATAAAAACTTTTGCTCAAACTTTCTTACTATCCTCAAAATCCTTCTCCCAAAGGATGTTAAAACACCATTTTATTATATAGCTGCATACAAAGAATTTTGAAAAGAAATATACCATTTCATTAAGCATTTTATTTCCAACCATCCAGTTGGATAGAAACCAACTTCAGTGCTCTGACTTCAAAAGATCGAAAAGAGTCAGCGCATTCTTTGACTACTTAACTTTCCCCTTTTCCAATTTAACTCTATAAGCGCGATTTATTTTTCAAAAAGTTCCCCCTTTTTCTTTTTTTATTCCAAGTCCCTTTGAATTTCTACCAAATATGCATAAATACACTCTTTCAAACATTGATTAGTACGTTAAAAACCAATAAATTTCTTTATTTTTTCTATTGTAGCTGAATAAAAGTAATTTTTTTATTCAGTTATAATAAGGGTGGAGGGGGGGGGGGAACCAAATCGTTATTGTTTGTTAAAATTAATTCAATAGGTGTGAAAAATTCTGGATGATGTTGCTCATTAAATAAAACATCATAATATACATAAGATACGAATACTGTATAGTGCAATGTTTTACATATGTTTTTATTTATTTACTTAATATTTTTTGCTCTAATTAAGCTGTTTTCCTCTGCACATAGACACAGAGTACTATCGAGTAAAAAAGAAATTAAAACAATAAAGCATTAATACGCTCTTTAATACATAAATTTGTCTGCAAAAAATCAATATGTTGTATTTTTTTTTTTTTTTTTAATATTTTAATTAAGTTAGTTTCCCGTACACACAGATATTTAGAACTATCAAATAAATAAATAAATAAACATTTTAAACAGTTATACATAAATACATTCTTTCAAATATTGATTTGTATGTTAAAAACAAATATGGTTTATTAATACTATATTCATTCTCATATAGATATATATAGATATATGTATTTTTTTTCCAAAGTCTTTTGATTAATTTTATTTTCCAAGTTTAGTATATATAAAAACTTTTGCTCCAGCATTCTTACTATCCTGAAAACCCTTCTCTCAAAGGATGTTAAAACACCATTTTATTATATTGCTGCATACAAAGAATTTTAAAAAGAAAAATACCATTTCATTAAGCATTTTATTTCCAACCATCCAGTTGGAGAGAAACCAACTTCAATGCTCTGACTTCAAAAGATCGAAAGAGAGTCAGCGCATTCTTTGACTACTTAACTTTCCCCTTTTCCAATTTAACTCTATAAGCGCGATTCATTTTTCAAAATGTTCCCCTTTTTTCTTTCTTTCTTTTTTACTCGAAGTCTCTTTGAATTTCTAGCAAATATGCATAAATACACTCTTTCAAACATTGATTCATATGTTAAAACCCAATAGATTTTTTTTCTTTAGTAGTTAAATAAAAGTAAATTTTTTATTCAGTTATACTAATAGGGAAAAAACATAACCTTTGTGTTTGTTAAAATTAATTCAATATCAGTGAAAAATTCTCGGTGATGTTGCGCATTAAACAAAGCATAAGAATATAGAAGATACGAGTACTGTATTGTGCAATGTTTTGCAAATATTTCATTTTTTTTTAAATATTTATTGTTTTAATTAAATTATTTTCCTGAGCACATAGTAAAAAAGAAAGTAAAAAAGAAATTCAAACAATAAAGCATAAATGCGCTTTTTAAAACATAAATTTATATGTGCAAAACAATATGTTGTATTTTTTTTTTTTAAGAACTTTCACTTTTTTAATAGTTAAATTAAGCTGGTTTCCTGTGTACATAGATACAAAGTACTGTCAAATAAATAAATAAACATTTTGAACAGTTATCATAAATACATTCTTTCAAATATTGATTCGTATGTTAAAAATAAATATATTTTATGAATTCTACATTCATCCTCAGACAGATATATGTATTTTTTTCCCTAAAGTCTTTTGATAAATTTTATTTTTCAAGTTCAGTATATATATAAAACCTTTTGCTCAAACTTTCTTACTACCCTCAAAATCCTCCTCTCAAAGGATGTTAAAACACCATTTCATTATACTGCTGCATACAAAGAATTTTGAAAATAAAAATATCATTTCATTAAGCATTTTATTTCCAACCATCCAGTTGGAGCGAAACCAACTTCAATGCTCTGACTTCAAAAGATAGAAAAGAGTCAGCGCATTCTTTGACTACTTAACTTTTCCATTTTCTAATTTAACTCTATAAGTGCGATTCATTTTTCAAAAAGTACCCCCTTTTTTTCTTTTTTACTTCAAATCTCTTTGAATTTCTCGCAAATATGCACAAATACACTCTTTCAAACATTGATTCGTATGTTAAAAACCAATAAATTTATATTTTTTTCTTTTGAAGTTCAATGAAAGTAATTTTTTTATTTAGTTATAATGAGGGGAAAAACATAACGTTGGTCTCTGTTAAAATTAATTCAACAAGTGTAAAAATTCTCAATGAAGTTATCAATTAAACAAAGCATAAGACTACATAAGATATGAATACTGTATAGTTCAATGTTTTACAAATGTTTTATTTAAAAAAAAATCACTTTATTTTCTGATTTAATTAAGTTGTTTTCCTGTATACATAAATACAGATTACTATAAAAAAAAACAAAAAATCAAACAATTATGCATAAACCACACTGTTAAAAATCTTGTTCTAGTTTGAACCAAAAAAGTTTGTTTTTTGGTGCTCAATATCTGCCTCCGTAAGATGGTGAAATCTTGAACCAAAATTTGGAGCTCCCATTGAAGCATAGTTCCAATAGTTGGAACGAGGTTGAACTAGGAAGCTCCAAATGTTGGTACGAGATTTCACCATCTTATGGTGGCAGCTATTGAGCACCAAAAAACAAACTTTTTTGGTTCAAACTAGAACAAGATTTTTAACAGTGCAATTATAATTATTATTATCATAATCATCATCATTATTATTAAAGTTTTATAGTTGAAGAAAAGTATTTTTTTATTTGTAATAATAATAATAAACATTTGATGTTATAGATAGGCAAAATTAATTCAATAAGTGCGAAAAAATTACTTCTGATGTTACGAATATTAAGGTATTAAACAAATTTCAAGAATATGTGATTATGGAAAAATAGTGTAAAATTTATATGAAAAAAAAAACTACAAATTTTTCTGTTTTAATTAGGCTGTTTTTCAATGCGGAGTACTACCAAGTTATAAAGAATTCCAAACAATTATGCATAAAATACACTCTTTCAACAATTGATTCGTATGTTAAAAATCAATACATTTATTTATTTTACATCTTCTGTAAGTTTACAATTCTATTCTTATGTGACAGTCAAATACTGTTACTGCTTTTTCATTCACCTCTTGTTGACAAAGAAATTTGAAATTTAGAATATATTTGTATTTCTGAGGGCAATACATAAATTAAAAATTGATTTTAATTTCGATCTCGGAGGCAATGAAGGACAAATTGAAAATTTAAAAAATTCACCAAATTTCATAAACCGGAGGAACTAAAATCTTGAAACTTGAGATGTCTATAGTATAACTAAAATTTATAAACACTAATTTCGGAATTTTTCAAAATTCGACCCAAGATGGGGGTTTTGCCGCAAAGGCCACTCCTTTTTTTAAAGACAAGGCGATAACCCATCTTAAAATTAATGGTTAATCAATTATAAATTGATTCCTACGGATGTTGTGAATGTGTGATTCAGGCTTAGATGTTGTATGTAGTCGGATTTCACTCTAAACGGAGGTTTCAGTTGGTTTAGCCCTCGTGTACAAAATATAACCATTAGCAAACTGTAAAAAAAATATGTAACTATATTTCATAAAATTGCATACCTTATTGCCTTCCATTTATTGAGTAGTTTAACCGATATGACTGGTGTTACTTTACATTAATGTGTAATATTGCAACAATTATATCAGTTTAAATTATATAAGTTAAATTACTCCATAAAATTGGAGGCAACATGTTCACTAATTTTATAGAGTAACGTTACATTTTTTTTCTTAAGTGCATAAAAGACAAATTAAGCTTTTAAAGTTATATTAATCGTATACTGCATGATTTTATAAGGTACTTTTCTATGCACTTATTTAAAGTTTAATACCAAAAATTTAAAAATGAAAATCTTCATCTTATTTGACACAGTACTTGCATGATTATAGCAGGTACATTTTTTATTTAAATATAGTGTTTTTTTAGGCTAAATTTATTAAGCAAAATCATTTTATTTATTTATTTATTACTCTGTAGTAAGAGGTATCTATATGACATTTCTGAATTCATAGACGCAGGTAATATCAGTGACTTCAATTTTATATTTTATTGAGGCAAACTGGAACATTTTATCCTATTCTTTGAATATTCTGAATTCAAAGTATCGAAGAGAGTCAGCACTTTCTTTATACTCAACTTTTCCCTCTTCCAATCGAATTCTATAACCGGGATTCACTTTTCAAAAAGCATCTTTTTTTTTAAGGTCTGTCTGGATTTTTTCTATATATACCCTCTTTTAAATATTTAATCGTATGTTAAAAACCAATAAATTTATTTTTCTATCATAATTGAAGAGAAATGGAACTTTCTTATGCGTGTTTCCTTTAGCTTTATATTTGGCAAAATTTGTTTGATAAGTTTGAAATTTTTTTATTATATAATAATTGTAATAAGAATAAAAAGAATGATAATAAGAATAATAATAACGAACTAATTATAAGGTTAAAAATATAATAAGATTATAAAAAATAAAGTATTCAGCACAATTTTACATAATTCCTTAATTTCTAATCAATATAATTATGCAGTTATCTTGCCGTGTTTATAGTTCAGTTTATATTTGTTTTAGTCAGGCCAAAACCATACACATTCTGAACGGTATGGTTGAATGGTATGGTTCTGCATGTACTTAAGTAAATTTCGACGCATTCTTAAAGGATGCGTAAAATTTAGTTAAGTACACGCAGGAAAAATGTGCAAAATACGACCACAAATTTAAACTGTGAAAAAAAAAAAAAAAAGGATTAGCGATTTTTACATTGTTAAGAAAAAAAAAATGTAAAATTACTAAAATTTTTCTAAAACTTTTTATGTACACTTTGTATACTTAAGTATACTTTCAACAACAAAAATTTTTGTGACAGATACACGTTTGCACTGTAAATCAAAAAATAAAAAAAATATATGTAAGGTTACTAAGAATTTTTTAGGAAACTGCAATGCCTAGAACTTTTTATGTAACTGTAACCCGAGTTACAGATAAAAGTTTAGTCAGAATATTTAATTTTAATAGATACACTCGCTGCAGAATTCTGTAATTTTATAAGTAAAATTTGTAAAATTGCATTTTTTTTTTTTCGGTGTACGGATGAAATTTGAGTAAGCATGTATTTGTAAAGCTGCAGGAGTTGTAATTTTACAAAAACTAGTTTTGTAGATTTCTGCATTTTCTTTCGGAGAGTGCACAGATGAAATTTTAATAAGCATATAGATGTTTTGTAATTTTACATCTGTGCAATTACAGATATTTTTTACACTGTAAGATGTATAAAAAAGAGAATTCTAAATGCTTGAACAGAAATAAAAGTATAAAATTGTAAAAGTATAATTTAAAACTTCAATCCAAAAATTGCACATTACTAAAGAATATTTATCATATGTATTTTCTTTTCTTTTTCTTTTTTAAGTCAAAGTAGTAGTTTTTAGCTAGTGCCATTTATTATTTGGTTTATCAAGAAAACTGGGCGTATAATTCTCCAATAAAATCTATACGACACATTTTTAGTAAATTGCTTTTGCACTAAGGTATTTAAAAAAAACTTATCTTAAAATCATTAATCGTAATAATCTTAAAATTTGAATTTAAAACTTCAATCTATAAATTACATATTATTAAAGAAAATGTAACATAATTCTTTTTTTCTTTTTCTTTTTTAAATCAAAGTAGTAGTTTTTAGCTAGTACCATTCATTCATTATACAGTTTATCAATCCCCAATAAAATTTATAGCACACTGCTAGTAAAGTGCTTTTCTATTAAGGTACTTAAAAGAATACTCCATCGATATAAAATAAATTCGAATGTTCAATTTATTTCGATAAACTACATTTTAAACGATTTAAAACGATCCGTGTGTGTCAATATAATGAATTGAACCCTGCCGTGAAACAGCTCTTGAAATAAATTTCCTTTGGACTAGACATTCGACTGCAAATAGTGAAAATGAATGTAGTTATATTTCTCCTAAGTAGTTATTCATAGCGAAGAATAGACTTTATTTATAGCTGCTATGAATAAAATATTTTCATTTAATAGAAAACATATTCAGAAGAGTATTGTGGAATTTCAATCAAAACAATTTTAAAGAACACGGAACTCTTCGATGATTTAAATCATTAGCTAACTTAACATGTCTATATAAAGTTACTTGGGTATTTAACATTTCTCTTTTTTCTGTTTTTTCTTTACAATACCGGACCCTTTTTCTTTTAATGACCTCATGTTATGTCGAATCGAGACTTTTTTTTTTTGTTTTAAAGCAGATTCAAACCGGCCCAAATTTGGATACTTAAAAAATACTCCATCTATATGAAATAAATTCGAATGTTCAATTTATTTCGATTAACTACATTTTAAACTATCTTTATCTGTCGTTATAATGAAATGAACAGTGTAATGAAACAGTTCCTGAAATAAATTTGCTTTGAATTAGACATTCGACTGTATATTGTGAAAATGAATGTAGTTATATAATTTTGCATCAGTACTTATTCATAGCAAAGAATAGACAGTATTTATAGCTGCTATGAATAAAATATTTTCATTTAATAGAAACTTTATTCAGAAGAGTGTTGTGGAATTTCAATCAAAACATTTTTAAAGAACATGGAACTCGGCGATGATTTAAATCTTTAGCTCACTTAATACATCGTCATAAAGTTAACTGGTCATTTTCTTTTCTTTGCAACCCCGGATCATTTTTCTTTCAGTGACTTCGCATTGTGACGAACCGGGACTTTCTTTTTAAAGCAGATAGAACCGGCCCAAACCTGATACTTAAAAAGTACTGTACCTGTATAAAATAAATTCCAATGTTCAATTTATTTCTACACTGTAAAACAATTCGTTAAATTTACGGAAAAACTGCTGACAGCAATGTTGCCAGCAGTTTTTGCCGTAGAAATTGCAGTAAAATTAAATGTAATAAAAAAGAATACTTCTAATTTTACTGCAATTTTTACGGCAAAAACCGCAGGCAACATTGCTGCCAGAAATGTTTGCCGTAAATTTAGCAGATTTCTTTACAGTGTATATACTATATTTTAAACGATTTAAAACGATCCGAATGTTTCATTATGACGAATTGAACACTTGCCATGAAACAGCTCTTGAAGTAAATTTGCTTTGGTCTAGAGATTCGACTGCAAATAATGAAAACGAATATAGATATATAAATTCACTTAAATACTTATTCATAACAAAGTATAGACATTATTTATAGCTGCTATGAATAAAATATTTTCATTTAATAGACAATTTATTCAAAAAAGTGGTGTTGAATTTCAATCAAAATATTTTCAAAGTACATGGTGCTTGGCAATATCGGACCATTTTTAGGTGCTATCGTGATTATGTAAATACGTAGAACCTGTAGTTGTCGTTCAGTTCGTCAATCCGCATATATCAACACAAAAACTACCCAACCGAATCATTTGAAAATTAAAATATATAATTTTTGCATAATTTTCTCGATCCATTTCAAATATTATGAAAATCGGATGCATAGTTTAATTACAGGGACAATCAAGATTATACCATTATGTTACGGCCCATAGGAAAAAATAGTTTCAAGTGCATTTTAAAGTTGTTACATTCTTTCGAACATAATAAAATTGATATACTTCTATGAAGTATATATTTAAATATACATTCTGTATAATCTGCGGGTGCAGATAATATTTAATATTATTTTAATGGGCTATACAAAAGTATTAGTGACCTCGCGTTGTGTAGAACTGGGACTTTCTTATTTTAAAGCAGATTCAAATCGGCCTGAAATCTGGGTTCTTAAAAAAATATTTCAGCTCCGTAAAACAAATTTGAATATTCAATTTATTTCTACAAATAACATTTTAAACGATTTAAAACGGCTTGTTTGTGTCATTATGCTAAATTGAATACAGCAGGGAAATAGTTAATGAAATAAATTCGCTTTGAACTAGAAATTCGACTGCAAATACAGAAATAGTGAAAATGAATGCATTTATATAACTTCTCCTAAATGCTTATTCATAGCGAAGAATGGGCATTATTTGTTGCTGATTTGAATAAAATATTTTCATTGAATAGAAAATTTATTCAAAAGAATGTTTTCAAATTTCAATAATTTTTTTTTTTTTTTTTTTTTTTTTTAAGTAACACGGTACTTGTCGATAATTTACATCATTTGTTAACTTAATACAAATTTTAATTTAAAATACAATTAAAATTCTTTTAAAGATGCATACGTATATGGCATGTTTTAGACATTTAGGAATACTTTCCATGGAATATGGACTAACAAAATTATTAAATAATTTTTTAAAAAATGAAAAAAAAATTAAATAATGATTTTATAATGATAATAATAAAGTTAAAAATGAAAGTAATAGTTAAATAACTCGAAATTCAAAATATATCTAGCGGGTAAACAACTTTTTGTCAACATTTTGTGCAATCTATTAAATCAGAGTATATTTTATTACAGTAATATGTATTGCTTTTATAATATTATTTATTTTATATTGAATTTTTAATTCAATTAAAAAAAATGCAATTTTTTTTCAGATTTTTCCTTTTTACCCTTTTTTAACTTTTTAAGGGAAAAATGGCTAGAAAGACTGGCCGTACGGATGCCAGATTTGTCTCAGAAAAACCTGAAAAATTTTGATTGACCCTGATTTGATTGGTGCTTTTTGTGTAACATATTTTTAATTTTATCGCGCTATTGTCCCCCTCCCCCTTTTTTTACCATACTAAACCAAGTTCAATGGTCCAGCAATGTTTTCGGTAAGAAATTTGTTTGAAAGGAGATTATTGATTATTAATTATTAATTAGCAGATTTAATAATTATTCAAAACTGTTTTTTTTTTTTTTTTTTTTTTTTTTACATTATTCTATTAACATTATTCAACTAAATGTCATGTATCCCATTATGAATAAAAAAAATAAAAGAATTTTAAGGAGAGAAATAAATCAAAACATCCTACAATTCGATGATGGTAGTGAGATTTTTAGTAATGGACAGCTAAATAAGTAAATATTTTATATAATATTTTAGCAATATAATAGTAATATAATATTTTAGCAAAAACGAAGGTAATAAATAATATATTGAAATTTATTATTAAAAAGTAAAATATTAATCCGATTAATTAATGATCCAAATAAGCAGCAAAGATTCTCAAGAGCCAAAAACAGTTTGCCTGCATAATATATGTATATATACATATATATACATAAATCTTCCAGTCCAACAAATTTAAAAAAAAAAAGTTATATTTCTTTTATTTGAAGTTTATTTACATGATTAATTAAATAAATCAATAATAAATTATTTTGAAATAACTATTTTTATATTATGCATGAATTCATGCTTAAAATTAAGTACACTCCCATCCCTATCTCCGAAAAAAATCCTGATTCTTTTCTTTCTTTTCTTTTCCTTTTCTTTTTTTCTTTTTTTTCTTTTTTTCTTTTTTTTCTTTTTTTCTTTTTCTTTTTCACATAAAAAATTATACTTTTACCAATTATGTTTTCTACTCAATTTTGAAGAAAAAAAAAGTATGTGTTAACTTGAAATTCAAATTAATATTATCCATTTAAACCCTTTTAGTTTTATTGTTATTATTATTTAAGCTAACTCCAAAAAATATTGCAGATATTTTACTTTTAAATATACTACTGTACCTATATAAGTATGCACGAAAATTTAAATTTATCGTCCAAAATGAAATTAGATCAATTAAGTATGGCATTTTAAACCTAGAACTCTTAATAAGATAAAAAGTACTTTTTTGAAAAATCGATTCTGATAAATTATTTAAATTTGAACATATGCAAATTTAATTTCTTATCAGAAATTAATTTTGACCATTAATGATCTCATATTAGAAACATTTAATAAATTTTCTTTTTAAAAAGTTACTGATAATTAAGTTTAAAAATAATAATAATTATAAAAAATGAAATAAGGAATATATTAAATAAATATTCTTGGACTGGTGAGATTAATGAATTTTATTTAAATGATTCATAAAAAATAGAAAAATAAAGAAAAATAAAACAGCTATAAATTATTTTAATTCATTCTAATAATGTAAACATTAATGTAATTAGCATTGACGAATGATGTAAAATAAAAATTTTCCAGTGCCAATTCGGTTCTTTTTGGGGGGAAAAAATAGATTATATTAAATTTTTAAATTTAATTTTCATGAATAATGCCTATTAAAAATATAATATGTTTACGAAATTAAAAATTAAAATTTTTTATATAAATTATTTATAGTATTAAATTTATACTTAATAAATATTCATGTATTTTTCATTTAAAATAGCAATAAAAATAGTTATGGCATATTATATTTTACAAATTTAATAGAAGTATTATTTTTAAAATTAATATTTAAATTATTCATGTAAATTAAAGTTTTTGCTTTGTTTTTATTTCTTATGTAGCATTTTTAATGTCTTTATTTGATAATTTAAAGGTTATTTTATTTTAAAGTTTTAAATTATACTTTCTAATTTTTGGTGAATTTTCGAAGTTCTTTTTTATTTATTTTTGAAAGCTAGTTAAACATTGCCCGAAGAATTTATAATTATATTTTTTTTTTCAGGAAAGTTTGCTTTTATTTATTTAATAAATAATAATTTCCTTTTCTGAAAAGTGTTTATGAAACGAAATAACAAATTAAAGAACTTAGGATTTTTTTAAATTATTATTTTAATGATTAAAGCAAACAGTATTTTATCTTTTATCGACGATTTTACCTATTTATGTATTGTAAAAAATAAATTAAAAAATGAATATATATATATATATGAGAATATTTTTTGTTTCTCTTCTTAAAATAATTCTTTAATTTTAATAGTCTTAATGTTTCATCATCTGACTCAAACAAATATTAACGATTATTAAAAAAAAGGGAAGAATTACTTAAATATTGCCTGAAGAATTAATAATTATGCATGTGTAATCTTTTCGCGAAACTTTGCTTTTATTATTTATCGAATATATATATATATTTTCTTTTACATATAGGTTAATATTCTTCTCTCTTAGAGGTGTATATGTAATAATTTAAAGATAAAATTTTATTCGTGATAATAATAAGTGGAAATGTTTATTCTATCGACAATTTTACCCATACATAAACTATAAAACAATAAATGTAAAAAATGAATAAATATATTTAAGAATATTTTTTTCTTCTTTTTAAAATAAGACTTTTTAAATTTTCATCATTTGAGTCCAACACGTATTAACTAACATAACAAAAGCAAATAAAACCGACTTACCTAAGGTACTCCATGTTAGAAGCCACAAACACATCATAGTTTTCACAGACATACATAAAGTCAGTTTCCACCTGTGGGAACACAATACATAATCCAAAAAGAAATCCATTTTGAAAAGAACTAAATGCACTTTTCCTTGTAACAGGTGTAACTTGACACTTGAAAAAAAAGCGAAGGGAAAAAATATAAAAAAAAAGAGGGGAAAAATCCCTTTAATAGCACTGACTACGGGAAGAGTCCCTGCCGAACCATTCGGCAGCAGTATTTAAGCTACACTGATGATTTCTAACTCTCAAACCACAACAAATTACAATTCCTATGTGAAGCTAGGCGCGCGGAAAAACGGAACAGAACTTCTGAAGCCGTCGCCAAGATGATGTTATGATGAGTAAACGTGGTTTTCTCTCTCGCTCACTCCCAGACACGTACTATTTGGGTCACGTGATCTCTGCTTTGACGGAGGGGCGCGGTTTTTGACAACGCAGTTTTACTTTTTCATTTTTTCGCAGCGGATTATTTTTCTTTTTTTGTTTTTGGTTTTTGCCTGCTATTTTAACTCAAACTGCGTTTTTACGGCAGGGCGCCACGCCTGTCATATTAGGATATTGTGCTTTTTATTGTTCTAGCTCACTTTTCTGCTATATTTAATTTTTAAAAGTTTTGCGTGTCTTTGTTTTATATATATTTTTTTTCCCATGGAAACACTTCGTCACGGAAGTTAATTTAATCAAATTATTTTCCTCCTTACATTTAAAATGCAATGTTTCCTGTTTCATGATAACTTTTTTAAAGTGGAGTTTTTCAATAAAATGCCATGCTTTGCTTATTAAATTTCTTTCAACCTTAGTAATATTTATGTAAATTCTTTTAAACCAGTTTTTTGTTTTTCTTCAATAGCATGCTGTATATATATATATATATATTTATTTTTTAAGATCTGAACGAGGATAGAGATATGTCTCTAAATTTGACATTAAAACTCTTTAAATAAGTATAAGTATATACATGTATGTAGTAAATTTAAATATATACACACATACAAATATATATATATATATATACATGGTGTTGTCTGGATAAAAACGCAAAGGTTAATTATTTAAAAAAATTGGTTGCCTGTAAAGTCGGTATAGGGGCGAAAGTTTTACGTGACAACGACTTTGAGTTGTAAAATAATTTTAATGTGAATATTCATTCGTATAGTAGGAAGAAGGATGAAATAATAGTAACAATTTAAAACATTTATTTATACAAAGAATTATATTTAAAACATTAATTTATACAAAGAATCTCGCACTGAATTTCATATTAACAAAATTTTATTTTTACATACACTGTGTTTGTTAAACACATTTTACTTCATGTTTATTGATGTCAAATGTTGAATTTTGTAAACAGCATATTAAAGAATTTTTCAATGAGCAGAATATAACTAAAGTAAAATGGCTTTCACTAATCACATATCATTAGTTTTCCATAATATACCACCGAATTACGAAATAAACTACACTTATTTTCTTTGTACTTTATACTAATAACTAATACATAACGTATTTCGTCTTAGTTTGATACTATCTAAAATTCCTATTAAGCACCGCCCCTTCCTTGCAGCGAATTCACATTCACGTTCAGAAAATGGTCCCACAAGTGACCGGAAAAAGTTAAGAGAAAAGTGAGCGCGTATCGTGAGCGGAGCGTAACGTAACGTAACGCAGTTTCTTGAAGTGTCTCCCGGCAAACCAATTTACAAGACGTTGTCACGTCAAAAAAAAAAAAAAAAAAAAAAAAAAAAAAAATGAGAGTGGGTTATTTATTTTAACATATTTTTAAACTGTTTAATTGACACCAATATATGGATATTTGTCTAGATATATCTATAGTTAAATAGCTATATTTTAATTATCAAATTTATTGTAATGTTATTGATATAATTTTTGGTATTATTATTAATAATATCATTACTATTATTATTATTATTATTAATTTTTTCATTTTTTTATTTTTTTTTAAATTTTTACTTATTTTTATTTTATTTTATTTTTTTATTTATTTTTTTAATTTTTATTTTATTTTATTTTATTTTTTAATTTTTATTATCCTATATTAAGATAATGAGTTTTTACCATGTAAAGTCACAATAAATGTTACTGATTAAAGTAACAAAATGGTATTTTAAGTTATATGTTAATATGAATGTTATCTCTTAATTCAAATTTTAATTATTTTATTAATTTAATTTTATGTTAATATCGATTATTAATTATTTTCTCTGGTTCAATTATATTTCCATTCAGCTTTATCTTTTTTGTTTGTTATGGATAACTATTATTTTTACTTACTTTCAACTCCTTTTTGTAAAATATCTTTGTTCCTTGTTTAATAATTTGGTTTTTGTGTGTTGGTAGCCCCAAATACGTATTATTTTGCTATTTCATGGCTAATACGTGGATGAAACCGCACACTTCATTTGTAGTTCCAGAGCATTTGGGGCCTGATGATTCTGCTTTTGGAGCTACAAATTCTATTTGTATTCATTTTATTTATTTATTTTTTCAGATTTACTCGTTACACTATTTTTTTATTTTATCATAATTCAATTCAATTCTAATTCTTCGTTTTGGTTTATTGTTTTATTGATAAAATCCATTGGTGAATCTTGTCTACTTTTAATGGTATTATATATATGTATATATATATATATATATATATGTAAAAATGCAGATTTTTGTAAATATACTGGGGGAGGGGAATTGAGAAAGAAATATCGATCGGACTATTATTGCTTATCAGATTATTATTATTACCGTAATTTTGGGTGTATAAGCCACGGATCAAACAATTCTTTTTGGACCCAGAAATCTTATTTAGTGATTGAAGACAAATATTTACGGCGATCTAACTAGTTACATTTGTTTCTTAAAAAATTCTGGGTCGAAAAAGAATTGTTTGATCTGCGGCTTATACACCCGAAATTACGTTTTTTTTTTTTTTTTTTTTTTTTTTTTTTTTTTAAATCACTCTTTTAACTCAAACTGCGTTTTTACGGCAAGACTCCACACTTGTCATATTAGGATATTGTGTTTTTCATTGTTCTAGCTCACTTTTCTGCTATATTTAATTTTTAAAAGTTTTGCGTGTCTTTGTTTTATATATATAGGAATGGGGCGTAAGAAAAGTAGGCACTAGTAAATAAATAAACGTTCCAAAATGTCATTATCTCAATTTTTAATTAAAGGTTTCTTCGCTAAATATTTGGTACATATAAACCGACAATTCTTGGGTAATATAAATGTAAAATTAACAAACACATATTAGGGATTAAAATCAAGCATGGATCTAAATCGATCCTTTTAAAAGGTTTTTAAACGGAAACTTCGTTCCGATAAAGCACAAGCACGGGGGAGCACATCTGCTCTGAATCGCAGCTCTCGGCCATCTCTCTTCCAGAAATCTTAGAGCGTTCACACCCTGCATATTGCACTTAGCTTGCAATAATTTGCCTGTGCTTTTGGACTTCGTTCAGCTATTGAAACACAGCTACATTATGAGTATGCTCTTGTGGTTTTCTGAGGCTAATTCGCCTCTACATATATATTTTTGCCCATGGAAACACTTCGTCACGGAAGTTAATTTAATCAAATTATTTTCCTCCTAAAATTTAAAAAGCAGCGTTTCCTGTTTCATAATAACTTTTTTGAAGTGGAGTTTTTCAATAAAATACCATGCATTACTAATTAAATCTCTTCCAACTAGTTGTGTTTATGCAAGCTCCTTTATAACAATTTATTATTATTTTTTTTTCGATTACATGTTTTATTTTTATTTATTTATTTATTTTTTAAATGAAAGAGATGAATGAGTAGGAAAAAGACCTTGCATGTTATACCGAGTGATCCAAAAGTCTCGACGAACTTTAAAATTGAATAATTTGAAAATGAATCAAGGTACTAAGATACGGTTTGCACCGACCGGATTGAGAAGAAACTGGGTTTTGTTTAACAACGAAGAAAAAAAAATAGTTTTCTTGGCGACCAACAAACAGCACTATAGTGTTTTATTGCACCAAAAGGTGATTTCCAAATGAAAAAAAATTTGACAACTTACAAGTCAGCTTAAGTACAGTTCATTAGTACTACAGTAAATGTTCAATGTATTGTCCATCATTCATAAGTGCAGCTGTGAGACTAGGCAACACACCATTCACATCATTTAATAGCATTTCTTGCGTTATGGCAGACACATTTTGACGGATGGCATCTTTCAGTACTGCTAGAAATGCTGTTGGTTGCCAACAGAACTATATTAGGTAGCTTTCATTACAAAAAGTAAAAAGCTACCTATTGCAGCCGTCCGGAGGAAAGCACTTCAGGAAAATTTTGGTATATTTTCACCGATCATGACCCCCAGACCCCAAAACCACCCTCTGTTCAAATGTTGACATATATATATATATATATATATAACCATATATATATATATATATATATATATATATATATATATATATATATATATATATATATATATATAGGGAGCTTGAAGAAGAGTTAGATAGGATCAACTGGGACATTTTAGGATTATGTGAAGTAAGAAGGAAAGGAGAAGAAAAGATTGATCTTGCCAGCGGACATGTTTTATACTACAGAGGCACAGAAGATGGGAGAACAAGTGGTGTAGGATTTTTGATTCATAAAAGGTGGAAGAATCACATTGTTGAATATGATAGTGCGTCAGATAGAGTTGCAAGATTAGTAATACAAGTGTCCAAAAGATACAAGCTGCAAATTACCCAAGTATATGCACCAACAATAAGTTATTCTGATGAAGAAATTGAAGATTTCTATGAAGAAGTAGCTTCAATGCATCAAAAGGGAAATTGCTACATCAAATTAATAATGGGAGACTGGAATGCTAGAATTGGAGAGAAAAAGAAAGGTGAATTATCTGTTGGAAATCATGGATATGGCATGCGAGATGAAAGAGGAAACAGAATGATTGACGTATAAAAACATTTCATATTTATTTACTTAGAAGGTGTCACAAATAAAAATTAAATTAAAGAGTTGACATGTTTCGGTTCATTAATAAGAACCGTATTCATAACATATAAAATCAGTAGAAAATTAAATGACACTGGATCCAGTGTCATTTAATTTTCTACTGATTTTATATGTTATGAATACGGTTCTTATTAATGAACCGAAACATGTCAACTCTTTAATTTAATTTTTATTTGTGACACCTTCTAAGTAAATAAATATGAAATGTTTTTATACGTGAATGAAAAAAGGTGAAGTGATATTGTTTTAGTTTTTGAAAAAAGAAAGCTAACAACAGTTTTAACAGAATGATTGAGTTTGCAGAATGTGAAAGGATGTATATCATGAATTCATTTTTCAAGAAAAAGCCACATAGAAAATGGACATGGCGTTGTGCAAATGGCTCAACAAGTGAAATCGATTATATCTTGACCAACAAAAAGTATCTTATTCAAGACTGTAGCATTCTCAATAACTTCAATACAGGAAGCGATCACAGATTGGTTAGATGCAAACTGCTGTTAAATACTAAAGTGGAAAGAATGAAGCTTTTGCAACACTCAAAGAAATCGATCGATATTATAAACCTCCAGAAACATAAAGAAGAATTTCATTTGGAACTTCAAAACCGTTTCCAAGTACTTCAATCAACTTTAGAAGACGAGCAAGATGTTACAACAGTGAGCAAGAAGCTAACCAATACTCTACAAGAAATTGCAAAGAAGATAGCCGGTGATGCACAAATAAAACAGACTAAGAAAATAACAGAAGAAACAAGACGATTGATGAAAAAACGCAGAGAATTTAAAATGAAGAAAAATGATCCTAAATCAAGAGTTGAATATGCTGAATTATGCAAAACAGTAAGAAAATGCGTTACAGAAGATATCAGAAAATTTAACTGTGATCTTGTTAAAAAAGTTCTGGAAGATAACAAAAGTTTAAAATCAACTAAGCGCAAGTTATGTGTTGGAAGAAGAGGTATTTTTGCACTGAAGAGAGCAGATGGAACAATCACCAAAATCAGCAACGAAATAGTACACATTGTTGAGAAATTCTATAATGATCTATATAAATGTGAAGATCAGAGAGAAATCAACGTGCATGATCAACAAGAAATCTTAACAGAAACTGAAGAGATAATCCCAGTGATGACAGATGAAGTTTTACAAGCTATTAGATTTATGAAAAAAGGTAAATGCCCAGGAGAAGATGGAATTACAATTGACCTTATCAAAGAAGCAGGAGAAGAATTTGCAAAAAGACTATCCTTACTGTTTTCCAAATGTCTTAAGAAATCAGATGTACCAGAAGATTGGAATAATGCTGTGATGGTGCTACTTTACAAGAAAGGAGAGAAGGAAAACATTAAAAATTACCGTCCAATCAGCTTACCGTCAGTGATTTATAAAATTTTCACCAAAGTTTTAACGTCAAGACTTGAATCAGCTCTGGACTCAGCTCAACCTAGAGAACAAGCAGGATTCCGAAGTGGATTCAGCACAATGGATCATATCCAAACAGTAAGGGAACTCATAGAAAAACATAAAGAATATAATTTACCTCTCTGCCTTGCCTTTATTGATTATGAAAAAGCATTTGATTCAGTCTACACATCAGCAGTAGTAGAATCTCTGGAAGACATTGGTATAGACAAACCTTACATCAATATCATAAAGAAGATTTACAAGAAAGCAACAGCAACCATCCGTTTAGATAAAGGAAAAGCGATGATCAAGCTCGGAAGAGGAGTAAGACAAGGAGACACTATTTCACCTAAACTTTTTAATGCTGTCTTAGAAAATATCTTCAAGAAACTGGATTGGGAAAACAAAGGGGTTAGAATAAATGGAGAATTTTTAAGTCATCTCCGGTTCGCTGACGACATTGTAATTTTCAGTAACAGTCCTGAAGAATTGGAAATTATGCTAAAAGATCTTGCAGAAGCTAGCATCAATGTGGGATTAAAAATAAATTTAGAAAAGACGAAGGTGATGTTTAATTCATTTACATCAAAAAGAAAATTGTCTACAAAAACATTGAGATTAAAGAAGTGCAAAGTTATGTGTACCTAGGACAGGAAATATCATCGGATAATAGTATCATGAATGAAATCAATAGAAGAATAAGAAATGGGTGGAGTGCTTTTGGGAAGAACAATATTATTCTGAAGAGTAATATGCCTCTTTGTTTGAAAAGAAAAGTGTTTAATCAGTGTATTTTACCTGCATTAACTTACGGAGCAGAAACATGGACACTAACAAAACGGATGATACAAAGACTACAAACTACACAGAGAAGTATGGAAAGATGTATGCTAGGCATAACTAGAAGAGACAGAAAAAGGATAACCTGGATAAGAAATCAGACAAAAGTTTTTGACATCCTTGAAAGAATCAAACAGCTAAAATGGAAATGGGCTGGGCACATTGCAAGAAGACAAGACAATAGATGGAGCACAAATATACTACAGTGGTACCCCAGAGATGTAAAACGACCAAGAAGACGACCACAAGTAAGATGGAGTGACGAAATTAGAAAAGTGGCTGGTGTAAATTGGATGACGAAAGCGCTAGACAGAAAACATTGGAAAAATCTGGGGGAGACCTACATCCAGCAGTGGATCGAAAACGGTTGATAATGATGATGATGATATATATATATATCTGATTTTTGTCATGCGATAACTAACGTATTTATGAACCGATTTGAATGAAACTTGGTATGTACATAGTACATACAAATGTCTCGACCGAGTTCGTTGGCCAGCATCATCCGCCATTTTGTTTCAAAATGGCGGCCATTTTAATTTTTTTTAAAAATTTAAAATTTAAAATTAAATGCGAAAAAATTAAAATTTGAAAAATATTTTTCTTTTACATGTTAGAACTTAAAACAAAGATTCCAGATCACTTTTTATTTTGTCAATATCTTAAAAAATGATTGAGTTATAGCACTTTGAATTTTTCTTATGGCTGACATTTTGAAACGATCTGATTTTTGTCACGTAATCACACGCGTATTTATGAACCGATTTCAATGAAACTTGGTATGTACATAGTACATACAAATGTCTCGACCGAGTTCGTTGGCCAGCATTATCCGCCATTTTGTTTCAAAATGGTGGCCATTTTAAATTTTTTAAAAAATTTAAAATTTAAAATTCAATGCGAAAAAATCAAAATTTGAAAAATATTTTTCTTTTACGTGTTAGAACTTAAAACAACGATTCCAGAACACTTTTTATTTTGTCTATATCTTACAAAATGATTGAGTTATAGCACATTGAATTTTTTTTATGGCTGACATTTTGAAACGATCTGATTTTGTCACGTGATAACACGCGTAATTATGAACCGATTTCAATGAAACTTGGTATGTACATAGTACATACAAATGTCTCGACCGAGTTCGTTGGCCAGCATCAATTTAAAATTAAATGCGAAAAAAATAAAAGTTGAAACATATTTTTCTTTTACGTGTTAAAACTTAAAACAACAATTCCAGAACACTTTTTATTTTGACTATATCTTAAAAAATGATTGAATTATAGCACTTTGAATTTATCTTATGGCTGACATTTTGAAAAGGTCTGATCTGAACGATCCACAATGTTGCTTTAAAATGGCATACACTTTATGATATCGTGGAATCTGGTGACTCTCTAAATCGCTTAAAATAAAACCAGGTTGAATAAAAGATGGCTAATTTCTAAAAATTCCTATTAATATTCAATCTTTACAAAAACTAGTATTCAATCTTATAAAATCACTAATTTTATAAGATTATTTCCACTAATTTGAGCTTAGTATTTTTGAACAATGTAACTTACCTTAAAATAAATAAATAAATATATAAGTATATGAAAGCTACCTCTTCCTCCCGGCATTGCCGGAAGGACTTTTTTTTCATTGTCACACAAAATCCAGTGTTTTTACTTACCCATCATACGTAGTATAGGTTAAATATTGCAATCGTTTTGAAAATCGAAATTTTTTTTGACGGATTTACACGTTTTGGATAGTGGAGATTCCGAAAAACATATATTTAGAAAAAAAAATTTTGCCGTCCGTCTGTCTGTCTGTCTGTCTGTCAATCTGTCTGTCTGTAAACGCTCTATCTCCCGAATAAATTGAGATAGAGACTTGAAATTTTGTATGTAGTTAGTATGTAAGAATGGGACGAAACCTATTTAATATCAGCAACCTCGATTATCCGGAACTATTTTTTTCGGACTCTCGAAAAATTCGTTCTGATGAAAGGTATATAAAATTTTTCGAATTTTTTTGTTCTAAGGAATGGACGTAAAAGGCAATAAACGAACACACATTTTGCATATAGAACAAAGTTGATCGGATTATTAGTTGCCAAGATATTTGTAATCTTGTTTTCCACATTCTTCGATTTTTCATGACCCTGTATTTCATTCAAATTTCAATTCAGAGGTATATTTTAATTGGAATTGAGACGCTTAATCCGACGCAGTTAATTGTTAGTTAATAGAATTATTATTTTTGGAGTTATAAGGATGTTTCTTTTACGCAGTTCGGTACTACTTGAGTAATTTGGCGTTTTATATAATTTGTCGAAATTGGTACATCAGCAGTTCTTTAATATAGCATTACTATGTATATTAACAATATTTAAATTTTGTTTATGAATTGCAATGCATTGTATAAATAGTTTCACATGTTTTATTTTCATATACATATCCATGATGGGTAAGTATTACGGTGGTCCCCAACGACTAGTTTCCATCCGTTTGGTGCAAACCGCATCTTTGTGTCTTGATTCGTTTTCGAATTATTCATTTTTAAAGTTCGTCCTGATTTTGGATCACCTGGTATAAAGTGTGTGTATATATATATATATATATAAATTAAATAATACAAGTTATATTTTTTAATAAAAGGGGGTGGGGTGGGAGTGAGAGAAAAAATATCGAGTCGACTATTTTTATTTGATGAGTTTACTCACTTTTTTGTTTTCTGTGTTATCAGATTTTTTTTTTCCTTACTCGAAATTAATTTTTTGATAAGGCCTGTTGTATATTTTACTCCATTACTGTGAACAACATTTTCCCTTGTAGTTAATTTAAGATATTATTCTCATTATTGTTCTCGTGAACAACATTTTCCATTATAATTGATTTAGTAAAAATTCTGCGTTTACTTAATCCCACTGTCCCCTCTTTATATAGAAACATTTTGTCAAGGAAGTTAATTTAATCAAATTATTTTTCTCCTAACACTTAAAAAGCAGGGTTTCATGTTTCATTATAACTTTATAAAGTAGAGTTTTTGAATAAAATGCCATGCTTTTCTTATTAAAATTTTTTTATTAATTATTTTTATGTAGGATCTTTTAAAACATTTTTTTTCAACTATATGTTATTTTTTATTATTATTATTATTATTTATTTACTCTTTTTTTAGGTGAAGGTCTAAAACAAAGGAAGGAATAGATCATACATATTATCTATATATATACATTATATAAAAGGATAAAAACTAAACACTTTTTAAAATTTAATTTTAAAATTCAAATTCAAAAATTTAAAGTTCCCAATTAATATTTTCTTATTTTAATTCTGATGCTTAAAAACAGTTTGCCTCTGATAAGTTTATTTTCCAGAAATACGCCTTATTACTTTCAGAGATCATTTTTGGACGCTTCTTAGGATTAAAATTGATTGTCTAAGTGCTTTTTTGCAGCCATTTGTGGTTAGGGCCTCATACGTCACCTACCCTGGAATTGTGCGAGTGTTGACCGCATTTCAATCAAAAGCTAATAAACCAATTAAATTTTAATGTCCTCCCAAATTCACGACTCTGCTCCCTGCTGGAAAATATTACAATACCCAGCATATCAACAAGAATACGCGAGAAAAACGAGAGATTTTGCAGTCTTGAGATGCCTGCTGAAACTACGGCCATGTAACTCCCCATAATCGACGCATCTGGCTCCGCAATCGCGAATCCATCTGTATGATGAGCGGCCAAATAAAAAGAGTTCGATCTGTCAAGAGGTTCCCGAGTCCAGTTCTTATGCCAAGATTTATGACACCACAAGAAGACGTTACATATATATTTGAATTAAATCAAAAAGTGCAAATTAAAAAATGTATAATATTTTCATGAAAGGGGTGGGGAGTTGATGAGGGAGAAATATCAATCCGGCTATTTATATTTGGTCAGATTATTTCTTTTTTTTTGTTTTTCTGTGAAATATTTTTTTTCCCCTTAACTCAAAAAATATTTTTTGGCAAGTCTTCTTATATTAAGATTCTATACTCGTTATTGTCCTGGTGAACAACATTTTCCTTAATAATTAATTTTAAAAAGTACTTCTATCCTACCCCCCGCTTTAGTCATAGAAACACCTTCGTCTCGGAAATTAATTTAATCAAATTACTTTAATCCTAACATTTAAGAAGCAGTGTTTCCCTTTTCCTAATAATTTTTTTAAGTAGAATTTTTCTATGAAATCGCATGTTTTGCTTATGAAATTTGTTTCAATTTAGTGATATTTATATGGGTTCTTTTAAAAGAATTTTTCAAATCACATTTTTTTTTAGGTTAAATAGGTTAATAGATTTTTAGGTTAATTAAAAATGCAAAAATACTTTTTTTTTCTTTTTGCATAAAAAAAGAAGTGATTGAGAAAGAAATATCGATTTGAAGAGCATATTATGTTCTTTATTAGTTTTCCTGCAATGCCTTTTTATTTTTATTATTTTTTCTTTTAACCTCCTTAAAGCCGAGCAAAAGGCCAAAATTGTAATTTTTTTCTCTGTAATTTATTTTAAATGTTAATAAAGGAGAGATTTTCTATCATGGTGTAATTATTTTTTTTACGAATATGCTTATAAGCCTTGAAAGTATCAATCATATCTTAATTTCTTAAAACTGGATCATATTTGTAGAATTATATTAATTTAAATAAAGCAATAAAACATGCAGCCTAGTGAACGGATATATACTGTCGCGGCAGTGGGAAGGTTAAATTTTTTTGCAAGATTTGTCAGATTTTTTATGTATTTAATATTTTGAAAGCTTTGCATGCCTTTGATTTTTTTTTTTTTTTTTTTTTTTTTTTTTTTTGTTTAATTGAAATATTTCGTCAGGAAAGTTAATTTAATCAAATTATTTCCTTCTAATATTTAAAAAGCAGTGTTTCCCTTTTCATAATAATTTTTTTAAGGTGGAGTTTTTCAGTGAAATGCCATGCTTTGCTTATTAAATTTCTTTCAGCAAAAGATGTTTATGTAGGTTCTTTTAAAATAATTTTTAATTTACATGTTTTGTTTTTATTTATTTATTTATTTTTAAGCGAAAGGTTAGAATGTAGATAGAGATAGATCACACATGTGTCTACATGCGACATTAAAACTTTTTCTATAAATAAATATTCATAATAATAAAATTATAAAAATGCAAAAATGCGGATTTCTTTTTATAAAGGGGATGGGTGGGGGAATCGAGAAAGAGATTTCGATTCGACTATTTCTGTTTGATCAGATTTTTTTTTTTTTTTTTTTAGTTTTTTAGTAGCACCTGTTTTTTATTTTTTTATTTATTATTATTATTTTTTTTTATTTAACTTAACTTTTTGCCGGGCGCTCGAATTTTCATCACATGAGTGGGCGCGCGTTGTAAATTGTACAACAGGTGAATATCAACGAATTATTGTTGCTTTATTTTAATAATACAAATAATTTCACTTACAAATATCATACAAGTTATCTCTGATCACAATTTATGAAAGTATTCCGCGATGCACTTATTTTGTTATAACATACTGAAGCAGAAGTTTATATGTGTAAAAAGCTACTTGCTAGTACAATCACATAGAATAAAAATTAATAATGAATTACTAAACAATGATTAAGCAATTTAGGATTTGCAGAATTAGTTTTATATTTTATCTATATTAGTGGCTTCCCATATCAAGCATAAAATTTGATTTTATGAAGGTTCTTTACAGATAGGGGGAACTGGGGTACATTGATACATGGGGCACATTGATACACCCCCTCTACCGCTCACAGGGTCATTACAGGAAGTTTCACAACAGCTCCAAAAGGTGATGCTAGTGTATTCAACTACATACAGAAAATCTTGGAATGATTCAGCAGTTTGATGAAATGGGACAGGTGATTTATTGTTTTTGTTGTTCAAAAGTAAATTTGAGTTGTACAATTGAAATGCTATTATACAACTGTTCCAGTATTTTCAACCAAAATGAATACTCTCCCTGGTAAGTACTGCTACTCTTTATCAGTTCCTCATTATTTATTTTTAGATATATTCTGAAGTGTTGGATTTGAGACTCATTTTATTCAAAATCGCTGTATGGGGCACATTGATACAGTTTATGACGGGGCACATTGATACAGCCTAAATCCTTTAATAGTTCATATTTTCATTATCTTTTATTATTTTTTTTACCATACACTCCTTAATCCAACCTTTTTTTCACGAAAAATTTCTAATATTAGTTTTTATTGAAGTGAAATAGCTCTAATTTCTTTATATTAGAGCATTTTATAGTATTTTTGAAAACAGAAGACGTAGGAACTTACCCAGCATCTAGTGCTAGTAGAAGTAATAAAAGAAAAGGACGGCATTCTGGCAAATCTCGAATTTATATCGATTCTCCAGAGAAAAAAGTATTTTCGACATGAGAAATGTTAAGTAAGAGAAACAAACTGCAGAACAGAAAATGATACTTATATTATAAACAGAATTTTTAATATAATTATCCTTTATTTTCTGTTTATGAACCTATTTATAAACAGAAAACCTGGTAATTTTTTCATCTTTCATAAGAAAGAAGATAATGCTGGGGTTGAAGTGCTAGATATGACAAAGTTACCACAGCCAACAATCAGACAAGAAACAGACAGAACATCAAGTCATAATATATTTAATTTTGATTGCTTTAATATTGCTTAAAAATAAATTGTGGGTGATTTGAATTTTTATAAATAAATATAAAATGGTTTTCTAAGTCATTTTTTATGAAAAATATGCATTGGTATTATTTTGTCGTCATTTTTCTTAAACGTATCAATCTGCCCCGGGGATGGGGCACATTGATACAAATGACTTTTTTTGATTTTTTAAAAATTACATGCAAAAATACTACATAAAACAATGATTGTACATTTTTATAACATACTACACAAGTTTTGCTGTCACCTCATGGAAAAAAAAACTTGAATTTTCTACTTTCTTGACACCAAAAAAAATCTTAGAAAAAAACTGTATCAATGTACCCCAGTTCCCCCTAAACCTTACGCATTTCATGCATTGTTAACAGATTAAATTGACAGCTGCAACTGATTGCGCTATCTGAAATACAAATAACTCTCAGGAATTGGCTTAAAAGATCCAATAAACGAATACAAACGGTTATTAATATCAACTAATGCTTGAAATTTGTTTTTAAAAAAAAAGTGGATGTTGTATTTTTTACAACGGCGCGCCCGACGGAAGATTAAAATGCATTTTTTGGGCAAGAACTGTCATATTAAGATGTTGTATTCGTTATGGCTCTACTGAACAACATTTTCCTCATAATTACTTTGAAAAATTTCTGCGCATCCCCCCCCCCCCCCGCCCCTCTCTTTCCATAGAACGTTTCTTCTGGTAAATTAGTTTAATGAAATTATTATCTTATTTACATTTAAAAGGTGGTGTTTTCTGTTAATATTTTATAGGATGGACCAGCCAGAAGTTAATCAAATAAAGTCAGTCCTATGAAAATTTTATTATATTTCCTTCCTTTAAGTTTTAGAAGTAACAAACATGATTAAACTAACAGGTCACAATCCTTAATGAATGTCTTATTTTGGAAATAAATAAAACCCACTGAAATTAAATAGCAACAAAATTATAAGTAAATAGTATTGTTTAATACCATTTCGCCAGTGCTTGATAAGGCAAAAGAAGCCAATTGAAAAACTAAAAATTACTCTTTAAAGTAGTGTCTTTGAGCTGAGATATACAGGGGGTTTCGCTACCAGACCGACAAACTTTGAGTGGTGATAGTAGACATGAAGACAAACATTATTAAATTGGAAACTGTGGGGCGCAAACGTCTTCTGTAGAAGCTAGGGGCCATTAAAGTTTTATGTCCAAAACTTCAAACGATGATAAAAGACGGAGAAAAGGGTCGATTCGTTTGCGGTTTTCACTAAAATCATTCTTTATATCACGATTTTTTTAGAAAAAAATTTTAAAGGTTACGTTCAAAAATTGTCGATAGAGGGCGCTTTAGACTTGAGAGTAACGAACAACTACTTTTTACCGTTATTGTGTGCACGGAGTTCAAGTTATACTAAAGTTTAGTCTTTAACTTAAATTTTAAGCCCAAAATAGGAAACATTGGGATCAGGTAACTAGTGAAAATTGAACTGTGAACAGAGGGGAAATTTTTAAACGCTCATAAACATTGGACAAACTAATTTTATTGCGGTTTGCGTGTAAGTTATTCCCTTGGTAATTGTTTTATTCAAAATGACATACAGCTTTTGTGTCCTCATTTTTTGATAGAGGGCGCTTCCGACACATCTCCAACATTTCAATGGCATTACTCCTGGGTGTTTTACTATTAGAACAACATATTTCCAGGATGTGTTAGGGATGCAAAGACAACTCGGAATCACATAAGAATGTAACTTTGGAAATGCCTTTTTGGGGAGTTACGGTTAAAGGAAGCACAGGAAAAAGCAACAGAAACAGCAGAGAAAGAGCAACATATTAATGTGAAAGAAAACAGTAAATTTAAAGGTTTTACTGGAAAAGGTGTTCAAAATTACGACCAAAAATACTCCGGTAAGTTTGACAGTGACGATAGATGGCGCTAACGGCAAACGGTAATGCGCGTGAACAGCGTTCATTTTGAACCTATCATTCGCGAACCGGTTCCAAAAGTAACAGAAGGAAGTATTTGAACGATGAACAGCACGATGGGACTCATCGACATTTTACCAATGACGTTTGCTGACACTTCAAAGTAACATATGGACAGCTGTGGATTGATCGTGGTGGCCTGATTCATTGGCCTGCCAGATCGCCGGACCGATCATGTATGGACTTCTTCTGATGGGGTCAAGTGAAAAGTTGTGTGTATGAGACTTCCGTTCCATCAGTTCAAGATCTCGCAGCTGATATTTCTGTAGCTGCCAGAAAGCTTTCTGAGATGCCAGGAATCTTTCAAAAATTGAGGAATTCCACGCGTCGCCGCTATCAAGCATGCCGGACTACTTCTGGTCATAATTTCGAACACTTTTTTTTGTAAAACATTTAAATAAACGGTTTTCTTTCACATTAACGTGTTGTTCTTTCTCTGTTGTTTCTCTTGCTTTTTTCTTTGCTTCCTTTAAACGTAACTCGCAAAAAAGGCATTTCCAACGTTACATTCCTCTATCATTCCGAGTCGTCTTTGCATTCCCAACATTTCCAGGAAGTATACTGGTCTGGTAGTAAAACACTCAGGAATAATGACATAGAAATGTCGGAGATGTGACGGAAGCGACCTCTATCAAAAATTGAGGTCACTAAACCTTCACGTCATTTTGAATAAAATAATTATCAAGAGAATGATCTACACGCAAACCGCAATAAAATGTAGTAGTTTGTCCAATATTTATGAGCGTTTAATATGAGGTTGAGATTAAAATCCCTCCCTCTGTTCACAGTTCAATTTTCGCTAGTTACCCGATCCCAATGTTTCCCATTTTGGGATTAAAATTTAAATTAAAGTCTAAACTTTAAAATAATTTCAACCCAAAGCACAAAATAACGGTAAAAAGTAGTTGTTCGTTGCTCTAAAATCTAAAGCGCCCTCTATCAACATTTTTTGAACGTAACCTTTAATTTTTTTTTTACAAACAAATCGTGATATAAAGAATGATTTTAGCGAAAACGGCAAACGAATCGACAGTTTTTTCTGTTTTTTATCATCGTTTGAAGTTTTGGACCTTAAACTTTAATGGCCTCTAGCTCTACAGAAGACGTTTGCGCCCCATGGTTTCCTATTTAATAATATTTATTTTTATATCTACTATCACCCCTTAGAGTTTGTCGGTCTGGTAGCGAAACACCCTGTATATCAATTCTTATTAAATTAGTTGAAATAAACAAGATGGAATTGGATAATTTTAATTAAAAAACAAAAAAAGTTTTTAGTAAAACTGACAGGTGTCAACATATCGTTACCTGAAAATAATAAGGTTCTATCTGTGTTTTTGAAAAAATTGGCTTACCGATGTAGAAAGGTTCTATTTGTATCTATGAAAGCATTTTAGCATCAAAATGATATTATATATAATTTGCATATGGTATAACGATTATATTATGGGATTATTTTAATCCAGAAATGACTTCATAGATACAAATAGAACCTTTTTATATCGGTAAGTAATTTTTTTCAAAAACACAGATAGAACCTTATTATTCTCTGGCAACAACAAATATGACAACAGATGGACAAATATCCAAGCAAATATATCATGTCTACTGCTACGTAAAAAATTCATTTTCGCTAGAAATTAATGAAATATTAAAAAAAAAAAATTATCCATAGAAGAGCATTAGCTACTGGCGGGATCACCCTACATAAAACACTAATAAACTAATACAAATTACCACCAACGTGCATACGTACAGTCGTGAGAAAATAAAGTAAACACCCACTACAAACTCCTCAACAAATTATCGTACAAAATAGTTACTGGTACCGAACGATTGGAAATAAAGTCTACTTTTAAATGATGTACAGAGGCGCCAAATTTTGAAAAATATTGGGTTGGCTCAAAAATATTTTCATAAAATGATACGACTAGTTTGTTCATTTTAAAGGGTAGGTAGAAGGGGGAAAGATGAGAATTTTAAATCAAGCTATCATATTTTAAGAAAGTTTCAATTTTATTAACTTATATTTTAATGTATTTTTCCTTATAAAAACACTGATATTTATTGCAATATCATCATATCATGAACATAACTACAAACTGAAATAGCTGAAAGCTTAATATGGACATTTTGAGTTATTTGTGGATAGCTTGTTTTATGGATGTGAAATGAAGAATTAAAGCATATGATCATTGACAAAATAAATTTTGTTCTAGCGAGAAAAAAAATATAATAATGAAATTAATAACTAAATCGAGCAATGAAATTTGGTATGCTAGGACTTATTATTATTGGGTGGGCTCGGGCCCCATATAAGTTAGGAGGCCATCCATACATTAAGTCAAACCGAAACTTTTTTTTTCGATACCAGTACTCAGTTCTGACAACATAAATGAAGTCTACATCCTTCAATTAGCTTGAAAACGAATTTTTATGCAGATCGTACAATAGTTTTCCCAGAAATTAATTATTTTAAAACTAGCATATTTTAGGAGCTGTATCCAAATTGATATTCGGTACTCGATGGTTGAAAGAAAGGGGTCTTTTCTTGATCAGGGCACATTAGATGCCACTCAAGTAATCCCTGAAGACTTCTAGATTGCACGATAGTATAAGAAGTTTCAAAATATCCAGTCACTTCTATTGTAGACAGCCCCTTTAACCACCATTTTGCCCTTTTTTTAAATCATAATTTAAAAACTACTTGGGAGAAAAAGTTGAAATTTTGGATTTCCATAAAGCAGGACAATAAATCTAAATCCATAAAAAAAATATGTAGGTTGCAATTTATTTATTTATTTATTGAGTTTTATTTCATTATTATTAATTCATATCATAAAATTATAAAAATTGCAAATTCAAAATATTTTTGTTTGGGTATTTTAGTATTATTGCTACATACAAAATTAGCATATTAAGAATATAATTGGACGAGATATTAATAAAAAATTGAAAAATTGAAACTTGGTGTTTAGGCTTAGTTTGAACCGAAAATTTTAAATATTATATTAAAATTGGGTATTAGTTATTGAAAAAAAATAAGTTTGGGTTCGTTTTAATATGTAGATGGTCCCCTAAGCAAATGTTGTATACATCATTTAAAAGTAGACTTTATTTCCAGTCGTTCGGTTTCAGTAATTTTCTTCTACGATAATTTGTTGGGCAGTTAGCAGGGGTGTTTACTTTTTTTTCCACGACTGTGCATACATACATTACATATATATATATATATATATATATGTATACACATGTCTACAAGAACACTGAAATTAAAGAAGTGCAAAGTTGTCTGTACCTTGGACAGAAAATATCATCGGATAATAGTATCATGAATGAAATCAATAGAAGAATAAGAAATGGACGGAGTGCCTTTGGGAGGAACAGTATTATTCTGAAGAGTAATATACCTCTTTGTTTAAAAAGAAAGGTATTTAATCAATGTGTTTTATCTGCGTTAACTTACGGAGCAGAAACATGGACACTAACAAAACGGATGATACAAAAACTACAAACAACACAGAGAAATATGGAAAGATGTCTGTCAGGCATAACTAGAAGAGACAGAAAGAGGATAACCTGGATAAGAAATCAGACAAAAGTTTTTGACATCATTGAAAGAATTAAACAGATAAAATGGAAATGGGCTGGGCACATTGCAAGAAGACAAGACAATAGATGGAGCACAAATGTACTTCAGTGGTATACCTGAAATGTAAAACGAACAAGAAGCTAACCACAGGTAAGATGGGGTGACAAAATTAGTAAGGTGGCTGGTGTAAATTGGATGACGAAAGCATTAGACAGGAAACATTGGTAAAATCTGGGGGAGACCTACATCCAGCAGTGGATTGAAAACAGTTGACTATGATGATGATGACATATTATAATAAAAATTAAATACCAAGCGCAAAAACAAAATTGCAACAAAATAGAAAATCAGAAATGTGAAAAACTCAAAACTATGAATAACTTACAAAATCCTTGCGATGACTTAAAGATATGCAAGCTTAATTCATTGTAAAAATGTGTTATTTCCGTGAATATTTTTATTAATATGCCTAAAAGGACAATATTTAGCTCTTTATAAAATATCGGATAAGCCCAAACAATTGAAAGAAACGATGAGATCGAAAGAAAGGAAAAACTATTATAAAAATGAGAAACAAGAGTAAATATAAATTTATGTACAAAAGAGATGAATAGAACTTTTAAAAGTAAGATAAGTAAATATATTTATATTAACAATTATTCAAATACGTGTGTTATTATAATTTTTTGCTTTTTAAGGTAAAAGAAGAGAAATATGGGGCGGGGGGATTAGAACAGTTATACGTTTGACTAAAATTGTCACACCAGATTTTAAAGTACAAATAACAAGGAAAAAAATACGTAAGAAAAGAAGGAAGAAAAAAATATCGATTAAATTATTTCTTTTGAATCGGATCGATAGAATTATTACTTTTCTCGTCCCCCTCTCCTCATCTTTTCTTGCTATTTTAACCTTAGCTGCATTTTTACACCAGGGTGCCCGTCTGTCATATTAGGATATCGTGATTTTTTATTGCTCTAGTACTTTTCTTAAACATTTATTTATTTATTTTTTATTTTTAGTTTAGAGCATTTTGAGATTCAGTTTATCAGTATTTTTTATTTTATTTTATTTATTCTTTTTGGCATTAAAATGCTATGTCAATGAAGTTAATTTAATCAAATTGTTCTCCACTAAAGATTAAAAAACAGTATTTCCTGTTTTATAAACAACTTTCTTAAATAGGTTTTTTCAATAAAATGCCATGTTTGCCTTTTGCTTATTAAATTACTTTCAACCAATCATGTTTATGCATGTTTTTTAGAATTTTTCAATTACATCTCCTTTTTTTTTCTTCATTATTTCCTTAGAAAAATGAACAGAAATGTTCGGAGTAATTCTATTTTACAGTGTTTGAAATAAAAATACGGAATTTAAAATAAAAATGTAGAAAGGAAAAAATATATGTATATAAATTGATTAAAATTATCGATCTTTTTTCTTTTTAATTTACTTTCTTCTCCCACTTTATTATTATTATTATTATGATTATTATTATTTGTATATATAAATATATATATATATATTCTCGACATTATTAAAATACATATGTAGACTTCTGTTCTATTATTAATGCTACAAGAAACACTGCTTTCTATGATTTTCTCTTTCCCCTCTCCCAATTTTTAAGGTTGCTCTTAAATCGAAAACGACAGCTTTGTGACTAAGTTTTATGTTATTATCATTTTTGTTCGGAAATTCATACAACTAGCAAGTGTTGTTATTCAGAAATTATCTAATCTCACTCATTTTTCTGTTTTTGAGCAAACGTAATAAATATTTCATAAAAATCTGTCAAAAAGGATGTTTCGAACCGCATTTACTGACGAAAGCAGAAAACAAATTCAACGAAAGGTAGAAAATCGCGTGATCACGTGATTAAAATAGCTTATAACTCGGTAAGTAATTTAATTATCATAAAAGGGAAAACTGAGTTGGATTCGAAAGTGCTTACATAGCCAGACCGTCCAATTTTATATCTTTCCGTTAAAAAATGATTTTGTTAATGTATCAAAAATTTTTGTGCAAATACAGCAAAGCAATTAAGAACACCCTTAAACGTTTCCAAAGATGATCTACAAATTAAGTTTTCAATAATATTTCAGAAATCCCTCCCTGATAAAAATGTCCGAATTTATTTCTACTTTCTTTTAAAACAGTTTCATAATTCAAAATTCGATTTTTCTAAAGAAAAAGCTCTGCAACAATCGAGTTCTTTAAATGTGATACCTGATGAACAGTGATACATTTCCGAAAGAGTAGGTAGTCCACATTTAATAAACGCATTTATTCAATTTTTGTAAGCGTTTCTGAAATTTACAGAATTTTTTACAATAAATTATAATGAATTATTTAATAATATACCACCACTTTCTCGAATAAAAAGTTAGGTTAATTAATTAATTAATTAATTAATTAATTAATTAATAATAACAATAATAATATATTCCGATGAAGGTCATGTAAAATTAATGAGTTAAAGATGACATCAACCACAGAAAATACTTTTTAAAAGAAGAAAATAACTTAAATGTATTACAATATCCTAAAAAGAAGTACAATAGCAACAAAAAAGTTTTTTGTTTAATTAAAAAAAAATATCTGGACAGGTTAAAAGTCTTCCAGCGACTCTAAATTGTTTTAACTTTCGACTGGCTATAAAAAAAATAAACTTTCGTACAAAAAAAAAAAAAAAAAAAAAAAATGGTCGAAGTATGTTTTCAAGTAACAGTGTCATACCATGTAAAAACTGCGTTTTGTTCGCTTAAAAGAAAAAAAATGCAAAATCTAAGCATTTTTGGGAAGGTTGTAAAAGTATTTTTCTAATATTAAAAAATAATATCAAACTTTCGTGCAAAAATTTATTTTGTACCGATAAATTTTTAAGTGGATAAAAAATTGATTTTTTTTTTTTTATATAAAATTTTTTATTTTACAATTGCTAATAATGTCATTACAAAAATAATTTAAATCATAAGTTTATTTTAAGATATATTGCAACATTTATAATTACAATGACTTTATTTATTTATTCATACTTTATATTTTCACTTAAAATACTGTCACTTAAAAAAATATATTTGGAAAAGTAAAGAATCTTCTCCCAACAATTCGATTTTTTTTCATTTAAAAAATGCAATACTACTTTCAAAAACGTCTTTCTCTTTGCTTATTCTTTGCAAATCAAGATGTCAAATTCAGCCTTCATGCTAAACCGCGTGTATCATAAAAATGTACGATTTAATATATTTTTTAAATATATATATATATACTAGCAGTTACCCGTGACTTCGTTCACATAACATTTAAAGAAGAAATAATTGATCAATCAAGCAAAAAATTTCGATGATGAAAAGCATGTGTAATTAACTTTTTATCGCGAATTTATGGTAAAAAAACTTTTGATAATCCCTATTTGCTAATTTGTTTGCTGGTCAAAATTTTCCTTTCAGCGATTAATACTAATAGATAGAAACGTTCTTGAATTCTTTTGTTCAGCCCTGTAGTTTTCCAAGTGCCTTTAATACACGAAAGTATCTTTCTAAAATTTATTTCAAACAAAAATATTTCGTATTACTACCTAAATTACATTTTCAGAAATTATCATCCGAAGACAACCTTGTATCCAGTTCTTTGCGGGACCCTGTTTATTATTTTATATATATACTACAAACATTTCTTAGTTTACTAAATGCAGTTCAAAATAAAAATGCATATTTTATTTAAAAACCACCTTTAAGTAAATTAAGCTCATATTCAGTAACCTTTCCGAGATCTTTTGTGTAACCCTGTATATCTAAATTTAACTATTTATACTATTACCATTTATACTCTCCATTTAATATGCATACATTTAGCGAAACTTAAAAGCACATATCATAATTCAAAATGCATTTCATCCATGCAACAGTCATCATCCATGATATACAGTACTTCGGATAGAATATATTATATTTGAAATCTTTTGTGTGTCCCTGTAAATGCTATGCACTTCGTATTATGCATGAAATAATTTACATTAAGCCTCAGCAACATATATCAATTTGATTATATATGAAATCGTTTACCATAGTTAAAATATGTCGGAAACTGTTCCTCCCTTTATTCCTATGCAATGGAATTCTTCTGTCTGACCCTGTAAATGAATAGTAAGTGCCCTTTTCACTACATAATTTACAAAATGCATATTTTAGTGCACTTTGTAAATGCATATAAATTTGAATATGTTCTACAGGCTGTAACATCGTTAAATTTAATTAAAACGGTTTTTCCCCATAATGCCGTAATATAAGGAAATTTTTTGACTACCCCTGTAAATAAACTAATCATGGTAGAAACTTTATTTTCAATAGGTATTCGTGCTAGGTAAATGTTAAGAACGTCCAAAAATTTCATGGAAATCGGAGTATATTTACGAAAGTTAGAAAGCGACCAGACAGACAGACAAACCGAAAGCATAATAACTTTTCAACTTTGTTCGAAAGTGTTAAAAAATCGAACCAAAAATATTTTAATCAGTGATTTTATTTTCCATCTTTTCCCCACAAAAAATTTCTTCCATTGATAATTATGAGTTTTGAATAAAAATATTCATTTGTATGTAACTTATAACTTATTAATTAGTATAAGTAAAAAATATTTCTGATTCATTTTAAATATGACGTCATTATTTATCTCGCTCCATTAGCTACTGATATTCATACCCCTTGTATTTTTAACGACTGCTATAAAGTACCTGTTTTATTTCAACTATGACGTCACATTTTCATGAGTGAACCATTTTATTAAAAATATAATTCTTTTTCATTCTTTTTACTTTTAATTTATGTCACCATATTTTACACAAAAATTCCCATTAACTAAACAAATATTCTTGTTAAATGTATTATAAAAAATACACCTTTTATTTTTATTTCAAACATGACGTTATATTTATTTTCTTTTAAATTATTTTATTATAGTTTTTCGCGTGGAAGTTTTCTATTAAAAATTCATTGCCGCTGAAAAATTATTATTCTAATTTTTTATTTTCTTGGCAACAGGAAAGGAAAATGGTTAAATTTTATCTGAAAAATGCCTATTGATTTTGTATGAAAAATAATTAAATTTTGAATTGTTAAGGAAAATATTTGAATAAAATAAATAAAAATTACCCTATTATTTAATCCGGACTTCTAACTTTCGTCTGCAAAATTTCAAAGCAATCGGTTCAGTAGTTACGGCGTGAAAGCAGAACAAACAAACAAACAAACAAACTCACTTTCCGATTTATAATATTAGTAAGGATGTATAGACGACATAAGATATAGCCTATGTTTGATTCCGGGCGAGCACCATCTATTTGGTAAAATTACTTTTGAAATCTATTCGGTAGTTCCGGAGATTAGCTCCTACAAACAAACAAACTTTTTCTGCTTATAATATAGGTATAGATATAGGCGACATAAGATATAGCCTATGTTTGATTCCAGGCGAACACCATCATTTGGGTACCGTTACTTTTGAAATCGGTACAGTAGTTGCAAGGTTGTGGCATAAACATAAGATATAGCCTAAATTGATTCCGGGTGATTACCATCATTTTGACACCATTACTTTAGAAATTGATTCGGTAGGTCCGGAGATTAGTCCCTACAAACAAACAAACAAACTTTACCTCTTTATAATCTAGGTATAGATAATGGCATAAATTATTTTGTTCTAGGTAGTTGTATAAAATATCGTTTATTTATTATTTCCTCTTTTAAATAATAGAAAATAATTTAAAAATGTGTGTGTAACTAATATTAAAAAATTATGGTATTGCCAAATTGTTATAAAATACATCGCGCCAAAAACAGTGCGTATATGACATCTGCGCCAAATATTTTATTTAAACATCAAATGTTGTTGTTTCTAATTTACATTCTAATAAACATATATTCTACGATAACTTCAATTGAAATTACGTTGACAACTGACTATCCGATTTCATATAGGAAACAAATGCAGGAGATTCATTCGCATGAACGGTAAAAAATATTAAACTACAAAGATTTCCCAAAGCATTCCAACAATGAAAGGATATTAACACTAATTCTTATGACGTCATAGCATGAAAATCTCCTCAAAATCGCTTTAGCCGTTTCGGAGAAATTTTTATCGGGTGGGCCACCCTTATAACTTAGAGGTATAAAAAATAGATAACAACCTATTCTCATACCTACTGAGTATACATATAAATTTTCATCAAAATCGGTTAAGCCGTTTCGGAGGAGTATGGCAACTAACACTGTGACGCGAGAATTTTATATATTAGATATTGTTCAACATGGTCTGGCGTTTAAATATTATATTACAGATTTGTTGTTTGATAGAATGTTATTGCAACAAAAATTAATATTTTGAGAGTGATATTTATTTTATCCATTTCTACAAATGTGTTTATGCAAAAAAATGTGCCCAGAGAATTTTGACTAAACTTTTATAATATATTAATGTATAAGAAGCAAATATCGCATTCAGATTTATTCACTCAAAAATGTACATCGTAAATAATTAAAATAAAATAACAATAACAATAACAGTAAATCCGGATCATACAGGGAAAAAAAACCCTGATTGCCAAAAAGCCAATAAAAAATCCATGTGTTTTACGGAAATAAAATCCATTGAATATGTAAATACGGGGAAAATCTGTCAAAATAATAAAAAGTTAGTAATAAATACAGATTTTATCCCGTAAAATAAACACTTTCTTTTCTGTCTTCCGCCCTGGTAGATTCTTTTTAAAAATAATGTTGAGTGTTGTACTATCATACAAATAGTTCTTTTAAGTTATAACTTTGAGACTAATGTGAAAATATCAGCAGTCCTGCATTTTTGTTTATTTTATTTTATTTTAAAAATGCAACTGTTTTAGGAAATATGGTAGTAATTTTCATGGTAGTAATTCCCATCTAAATAAAACTGAACTTGATGACTTGATGCTTAATAACGTATCCAAGCAGGAGTGCGTATTAGAGGTTAGAAACCTACCCTTAATACTTAATCATAGCAAAACATATATTTTTTTATATTACTGTAGAAAAAATAATTTTGCCATATTCTTTCGAACTAACATCAGTGAAAATGGGATCTAACAGAGAATCATACGTTAAGCAGAAAAATATGTTTCGTGAAAAAGAATACAGTCGGCTCTCGTTAATTCGAACTCGTGGCGACCACAAGAAATGTTCGAATTATCCGAAGTTCGAATTATGGAAAGTATGAAATGAAAACATGCTTAATATGATACTATTACAAAGGAATTAATGTTACACTGCTTTTTAACTTTGTTTCGTCTGTTATCATTAGAACATGAATTAATATTAATTTAGAATGTTTAAATATAAACACTAATTAAAAGATTAGAAACAAGCTCAGGGAAGAAAAATTTGAAGCGTCGCTGATGGACAGACGGGGCACTAAGAAAGTGGATATCCGAAGCATAGAATTATATATATACTCGTTCGGAGCAATTTTCACAAAAATCAAAGAATAAAAGTTATTCAAATGATCTGAAATCAGAGAGAAAGAAAAGAAAAAAGAAAAATCGGAATTCTCTTCAATTCGAATTAAACGAAGTAAAGAGAAAATGTGTTCAAAGGAATGAAAGTTTTCAATGTTATTCTGATATTGAAAATTTCGGGACTTCATGTTTAGTTCGTTTAGGTGAAGATTCGAATTATCCTATTTCGAATTAACGAGAGTCGACTGTATCATGTATCATATATATATAAATATATACTTGATATACTTGATTTGACATCACATATACCTGATAAAAATACCTGCACATGTATATGTAAATTTTACCAGACTTTTGCAATTACACATTGGCAGATTTTATTACATCTACTAATTTATAAATTATGTTAGAAAAGTAATGAATTTGTATATATATATATATTGCCTTGTATTCACGATGACTATATTATCTCTTTTTAAGAACACAGAATCCGGCCGATGGCGTTCCCCAACATGGTTTATTAGTGGGAAAATACCGGGCTAGGATATCGATCGGGGTAGCTTAGATGGAAGTGCAACAGTACGGTATGCTGTCGATCCAGGTTCGATTCCTGGCACCAGCCAATTATTCACTCCAATTTGGGTTATTGTGTTTATTTGTGTTTATGTCTGTCTTATATTTGTACCTTTGATAATATGTAATCTATTTATCTAAATTAATAGATAGAGACACATAAATTGTATTTCGATGTATGAAAATTTAATAACCATTTGCCTAACCCTTATAAATTTTCTGCTTACACTATACTGTAAAGAAAGACAGATGATTCTTAAATTACGAAAATATAAAGTAACCACGAACGAAACGATACATTAGCTTCTTCGGAATTGGTCATGACTTTGCAAATCGTTCTTCATTTCATAATACTCAAAAACTAATGTATATACAAAATTAAAAAAAAGTGTTGATGAAAAACAGAACTATATTCTTGCTGTAAGGCAATGCACTGCATTTTCATTGTTTAACAAATGTTCATGATTTTATGTACAGAAATTGTTTGTTGTAATGTATTCTACAATCTATTGTAATTTCTGCTATCTCTTTTTAAAACGCCTTGTATGTACGCAATATGAACTTTAAAAAGTTCGCTGTTTAACTTAAAAAATGATTAAAATTATAAAATTGATGTTACAAGTTAAAAATTTACATATTATTCGTAATTATACATATTATATTACATATTATTTATTATATATTATTTACATATTTAATAGTATTACATATTACTTTCGGGTTGTATTTTCCAATCCCACGAGAGATTATTTTGATTATTAATTACTATTTATTTATACTAATATGTCATTTCATTTTGAAATGGAGGACTAATAATTATTAGAGTTCAAAGTAGAAGTAGCAGTCTCTTGGATTGTGTTTAAGTAGAAAAAAACCTATTTTATCTGCAGTTACATATTTTTCTCTATTTAAATTCAATCGAAGTGACTGCTACTTCTATTTTGAACTCTAACAATTATTGACCTTCTTATTTAGAAACGAAGTGACGTATCTGTAGGAATAAATGGCAATTACTTATTAAAAAATTATCTGTGATGATCTTGAAATTGCAAACCGAAACTACTAAGAAATTTTAAATAAAATGTGTATTTTTAACGGCACTACTTGGTTATCCCGTCGACGAAAAAAGGATCGTCAAACAATAAGATTACATGCCAATATTGGATGATTGTAAATGTCACATTCACTTGACATTAACTACGATACACGCTTTTGTTACGTCATCAAGTTATTTTTATTTTAACTTTTTATTTGTATTTTTGGGTATGTTTATTAATTTTTTTGTTCTTCCGTTGTTTAAAATAAAAATTATGTCAACTTACATACTTGGCGAACAATTTGGTGATTTGTATAACTTGGACGAAATTGGTTTACGGAATAAGAAAGCAGTACCTTTTTAACTTGTAATCAGGGCCCGACTAATGCAGGGAATGCAAGGCAATTGCCTCGCACTCCCCCCTCCCCCCCCGTGAGAGCAATACTTAACGATTACAAATACTTAAAAATAGCTAAAAGTGACCAAAATTCATATTTTTTAAACATTTAGGAAGGTAGTGTAGTGCCTATTTCCCTCTCTCTATATGCCGTATTCCCTCCATACATGCAGAAAGCAAATTATATCAATTAGAAACTAATGACTAAAATTTTATTATAACAACTTAGTATTTTTTATTTTATAGTTTTTAATGGAAATTCTTTATTAATGTTTCCTCGTAACGTGACAAGTCAAAATCATTAATTATGATCAATTGTGAGTCTTCTTTTTTAGACATCTTATAATGTACGTAGATAAGAAAAGTAAAAGTTTGCAAAGAAATAATCGTGTCAATCATACTATCATTCATTATTTATTCTTATCAAACTAGCATTTTTTGTGAAAGTTGTGACTATTATTTTCGGGGTACCTTGTATACAGATGTGAGTAATACCGAGTACAAAATTTATGCATGCGTACAATGCGTATGAAGTAAATTATTTGCCAATTCCACAATATCCACAAGAAAAAAAAAATCTATGGATAGATAGAAGAGCCCCCTCCCCAAAAAATGATGCTTGCCCAAGGGCCTCCCCCCCATTGTCTTAGTTGGGCCTTGCTTGTAATATCTATTTTATTATTTTAATCGCGTTTTAAGTAAAACAGTGTGTTTTTTAAACTTTATATTGTGTTTTCTACGACTGAATCAAGATGAAATATTACATTTGTCTTTTGATTTTATCTTGCATCTATTTTTTACTTTCTATATTGCAGATGCACAATATAATATCGCTTATATTCTAAGCAACTTTCTGTCTATACCATAATAACTGGCGTAAATCCAGTTTGTTATCAGAGAAAGATATGTCTGGATAGAGGATGCGGGTAATTTGCTAATGCAGAGCAAATTCTATCTTAGAAGCTATATTGTCCGTAAATCAATCACTTTGAAAGGCTGATTATCAGTAGCTTTTGGAATGGGAAAATATTTTGGAAATACATTCATTAGTAGAAATACAAGTACACGAAAGATGCTTATTTCAAACAGAATGTTAGAAGAAAACAATCTTTGAATTGCTAAAAAAAGGATTGGTATTAAAACAGCCTGAATGTGTATATATATATATATATACATATATATATATATATATATATATATATATATATATATTATTTTTACATTTGTAAATATTTAATATAATTAAGAAAAACACATACATTTTTTTTATATTTACCGAAATGCTTTTCAGTGATCTATGAAATTATTACTATTTTTTTTAATCGAATTTTTAATTCATAGTTGTACACATGTATAACATGTATAACATCTTTTTAAATATTAGCATGAATGAAAGAAATAAGAATTTTCGGATTGGCATATTCGAATAATTGAAATTTATTGCAGTGTGAATATTAATAATTACAGTCTGAAAACTTCTTTGAAATTAATAAATAACTATAAAAGTAAATCGTTAAAAAGCCTCTCTTTCATAAGCATTTAATGGCTATCTTAAAAACTACACCTAATTTCATGTCTGTAATTATTATTATTATTATTATTATTATTATTATTTGCAAAACGAATTCAACGATTTACGTTGATACGTCGTCGGTTTAGTGTGAACCTTACTTCAGATTATTGCTTTTTTTATACTAGGGTAGCAAGCACGATGTCGAAGCAAGCAGTCGGATTTATTAAAAAAGTATAGTATTTGGACAATTTTTCTTTCAATATATGTAATAGAAAAGAAAGTTTTCTAAATTGATTTATCAATATATAATCATAATTCAATTAATAATAAGGTACCCTGGGGTAATAACGCCACGTTAAGGTTCTACCAATTTTCACGGCTCAGTTTTAGATTGTATTTTTCATACAAATATATGATTAGATACAGCAACTCATTGATTATCTCTATAAAAAATAATTTAACAGATATGTATTCATAAAATGTAATGGCGTGATTTCTTGACCAATGCTATTTGGCGTTGTTACCCACCTATATGGGTAATAACGCCATGCAAACAAAACTATAAAATAAGATGGAATAATGGCATGTAGATTACCCAATTCTAAAAATACAAACTCTACAAACTTAGAAATTGACAAATTGCATTCTAAGCTATTGAAAATGTTAAATTTTTTGTGAAAGTGTAAGAAAAATAAAGGTGTGGTGTGAGGGGGAGGCTGAGGCAAAAGAATATCAGACCGTGAGCTTCTTTTTGCTTAAGAAGAACCGCTTAAATAGAATTATTAGAAACATAGCACAGTTCTAACTGTGTTTATTTGAATCAGTATTTAGGATGTACCTCGGCCACTGTAGAGAATCAACCGGGGTATTAATGCCAAGGATTGGCGTTATTACCCCGTTACAGTTATTGCGCTGTACATTTTAAATTACAAATTAACTCGAGAAGATATCCAAAATCTTCAGCAACTTTTTGAAAGTCCATGAAATGTACTACAAATTTATGTAATTAACTAAGTATTTCGGATAAAAAAAGATAGTCTTTACATCACAAAACGTACTCGCAAATTTTAGATCAAGCGTTAATTTTAGTTGCTTCTAAAAACAATAAGACCTAAAAATGAAACAAATTAACTTGAAGCTGTTTTTTGCGATTTATATAACTCAAAACCCTTCTGCGCAGAGCACATGGTTGTCATTTACCAGATTATTTCATAATTACGCACAATATTAGCAGTTGGCGTTATTACACCAGACCACCTTAGTAGTAATTAACATCCACTATTAATGGATTAAATCGTTGTTAAAACATGTATTACACATCCTTTAGATTTTATTTTTTTATAGTTTATACTTAGTAGCCTTTAAAATATTTTGTTGTTTCATTTTCATAATCAGAAAAAATCTTTTGGTGATTTTGGTTTGGCTTATAATTAAATCGATTGCTTTAGCCTGTAACCACAAAGAATATTTCACGACTTACCAGTTGGGATCGGAAAATTGTTCTAAAATTTATTTAATTATTTATGATTAAAGGTATACGTATTAAGGCATACTTGAACACAATTAATACAATAATTAAACAGCAGTGAAAAGTTATCCGGGACCAGGGCTTGAACGGGTTTCACCGCGTACAATTATGTTGCTTTAACGTCCCTAATCGTCAATTTCCAACTAACAAACCATGTTGGGGAATGTCATCGGCAGGCAATGAGACAGCACAATATGACGATGAATACAATGGATGAATTTCTATTTAGTTGATCACATAATACACACTCAAAAGCCATAGCAATATGATCACCACCACTGTCCACCACCACCACCGCAATGAACTGTCCTGGATGAAGTGGAAGGCACATAATTCGAGGAGAATATTATCTAAATGCTACTAGAGAGTCTCAAGAATAATTTTTGTGCTTACGTCTGCTTGTGAGGGTAAAGGCTGCTTTGATAGAATGCAGAATTCATTCGGCTGACGACTTTGAATCAGTAAGTTCGAAACTGCTTATCTCGTGAGTTTTTCAGAACATTTGTTAGCACTTGCACACAGAATCATGGTTAATGAATGGCGGTGCAACATCAGTAGTATCTATCGCATTGAGTGCCCTTTGATTATAAAATAAAAAAGACGCCTGAGACTCCCCACCTTGGTAACGCAAAATCGACACCAGAGGTAGGCTCAGTTTTCATCCTAAGGCAACACAAATCCAAGTGCAATTCTTTCAAAGAATACAGTTCAGCTGACACTGTTTAATGTCAGACTACAGGACTACTGATGTGCCCCTGTTGACTAAGCATCATCACCAAATACTCCTACAGTAGGCCATGGAATATCATGTCTGGACTATGGATCATAGGAAGAGAGAAGTCCCGTCGTCGGATGAAACACAATTCATCGCTCAAAACATCGATGGCTGTGTTTGGGTACGCTATTTTTTACGCGAGCTGTTACTCCCTTTTATATAACAGGCCATACACAGTTCAGTTGTGGTGATATTAATTTTTGAGGAACGTACTAAAGGCCGTCTCTGGGACCTTGTTGTAGAACAGACAATGAGTGCTATGTACTATCTGAACATCATTGTGGATTATTTGCACTATCACATGGGATCTGTCTTCCGATGTGGAAATGGAGCCTTTGTGCAAGACAGTCCTCTATATCATATGACTCAAATTGTGCTAGACTGGTTCCAAGGAAATAATACATAAATTCCATTTAATGTCTTCGTCACCTAACTCGATAGATCCGACAGAGCATTTTTCGGGAATCATTCAACAGCAGGGATGTGTATGATCACTGCTCAAATAACTTATACAATTTATTTCAGATCATCTACCAAGAACTTGTGGAATCCATATTAAGTCGGTTTTCAGCTGTTTTTCGGATCAAAGGCGATCCAACACGTTAGTAACCTTTTCGGGTCCAATTTTTTTTTCAGCTTTCAGAAAAAATTACTTTTACGTTAATAATATTAATACTAGCTATCCATATCGATTAATTAGTATTTAACGAATATTTCATTATCTGAAAGATAACGAATGTTGTTGTTTTGCATACTTTCCAATTCATATTCATATGACTATAGGCTAAGAAGGAATTTTTGGAGATATTTAGAATATATTGCATTACAATAAGTTTTAGCTTATTTTCTAATTTTCTAATACTTTTTGCGCTTTATTACACACATGATTCATTCAGGAAAGTAGCTTTTATTTTGAATTTAAAGAATAAAATGTATGTTTAAAATAAAAAAATCGCAAACGGCGCAAAGAGAATTTAGCAAATAATAAAAAATATTATTATTTTTATTAAAGCTTAAACTTAATGGAAATCATATAGTAAACGTATAGACATATAATAATATTACTATATGTAAATAATAGCAAAAATATTTTTTAAAACTAAATTTTACTCCATTAAAATAAATATAATATTAATTGTAAACCAGACCAGAAAGGGTTAAGTAGGTTGTCATAATGTTTTGACTCTTGACTGTTTATATCAAGCACATAAATTAACGGTTATATAATTTTAATAAATTAATATATTTTTCACTTTTTTGGATTATTGCATTAATTATGCTTATTAAGTTTATCTTAAAATATGTACTTTAAATAATAATGAATTCAGATTCATATGTGCTTTAACATTTTTAAATAAGCTCTAAAAATAATTAAGTGTTGCATTATTTTCGGTAACATATACGTGAACCCAATTTTTATTATTTTACCATAGCAAGAAGTGAGTAAAAAACGATTACAAAATTTAACTTTTACACACATAAAAAACCAAGTTAAGTTAAATGAAATAACATATTAATAATATACATTTATTTTAATAAAAATAAAATGCCCTTCACTTATTCATGCACTGATTTATCTTTAAATAATTTCTGAATATTTATATAGTAATGATTGTTTTTTCTAAGATGGTTCTGAACAATGTTATTGTAGAAATAAATCATCATTTAAATAACAGTACATTAAAAAAAGAGCATATGCAAGGAACGTTGATTTTACAATTCAAATATAAGCAGATATGATTTATTATTGTCTATTTTGCTCGCTGCACGCAAACGCTTTTGCATTTCATACATTAAAGTTAATTAGGGTAACATGGGAATTTTGAAATTCGCTGTTAGGATAATTACAGGAAACTTGTACTTCCAAAATTTGAACATGTTTGCGATGAGCAGCTTTATTTTTTTTTTTTTTATTATTATTTAATTGTAAATTCACGTGTTACATTAAATTTGTTATTCATTTAAACGGATATATTTTTTTCAACAAAATAAGTTTAAAAAGTAAATTTATGTTATTATTTTTTATACTTATGTTTTATTTACTAAGTTGAAAAAAAATAAAAAAAATGTTTTAGCCTGATGTAAGGAAAGTGATTCAAAATTATTATTATTATTATTTATTTTGAAATGTACGGTTGATTCTAGTACGGAAGAAGGGGACACATTGCGACACTTTTTAGTTATCTCAGATATTTAAGTTCCAATGACCTAGTTCAAATAATTAATATCAATATTTTGCAGTCTACAGTTTTGGTAATCTTTAAAGCTTCTAACCAAATGAAAAAGTTAAATATTTATCTTTTATTTATTTAAAGTGTATAATGAAAAATATTGTTCCAATCTACCCGCACACGGAGAACGTTGTATAGTGTGTAATTAGTATGGGGCAGATTGGATACTACATTGTTTTGAACTCTCGGAAAGAAATTAACGCCTGTTAATGCGCTGTAATTTTTAAATATAAAAGAGAAGTTAGATTACTTTTTGCATTATTATCAGACATCAAAGTTTTCTGTATTATTTCAGAATTTCAAGGACCCTTCATGACTTTGCAATATCAGTTAAAGGCTAAGCAAGTTTTGAAATAGCATTTTCTTTCTTGCGAGCAGCCATATCTTGATTACTCATATAAGTAAAGTTTCAAGAACTCTCCTTTTTCTTAGAAAAAAAAAAACATTATTTTTTTCACTTTGAACTAATTTCACACAGCTCATGTAATCTATAAACTTAGAACAAATAGTGACCTTTTTCCACAAACGTAACAAGAACAAAATCATTTTCTCTAATTCATCAATGACAGGTTCAAACAATTTTAACTTTTTATCAAAATTTACTTTACTGCCAAATCCAGGATTACAGTTACTGTCTTTAAAAAATTAGAATCGAAACACTGAAAGTGGATTTTTACTTTAGATATTTTTAATCTTTTAGTTAGTACTTTACCTCTAGTAAATTTTCTTTTCTTCTGTTGCTTTTCAATAGTTTTGTTTCCTTTCTATTCTGTTTTATCTGCGGTAAAAGTTAGAATACAAGACTTACCAAATTGTTTAATCTTTGAATGGAAGACCTTTGGTATAGAATATTCTAGAGTGACTGGGAAAAAGTAGATCCTCACTTTAAAAAAAAAGAAAAAAAATAGACAATTTTACGGAAATTGTGGTTGTGTTTGTGTTATTCATGACGGCCTATTAATCTACACGAGGGGTATAGGCCCTAGGGGGAGTGCCCTCCATGGTTTTCTTTCTAGGGGTACCTAAACCATATTTATATAAGCAAGATTACCCAAGGTTCAAAGAAAATAACGCAGAACTCCGAACGGTTAGGTCTACGGGCGCGATTGGGCTCGAACGCAGCACCTCCCTTCTACCAGCTTAGTTTCGAGAGCAAAACCTCTCAGGCACTGATGGGGCTTACAGATATTATACTCGTAATCGGGACATCAGTACAATTTACTTTTATTTATCAAAAACATTTTCATATATTCTAGAAAGAAAAACCCGATAAGTCGGAAAATGTTTTGCAATTTACGGAAATTTTTCCGTTAAAACAGTAAATTTTACTAGCGTCCCTATTACCAATACAATTTCGTTAAAATCGTCCGTTTTTTTTTTTTTTTTTTTTTTTTTTTTTAACAGTGTTTTATATTTTGATGCAGAAACAAAACTATTGGTAATGAGAGCTTGAGTAAATCAAATTGATTTGGAGAGGGACAAAACACAACAAGTATTTCGGTAGTTTTCAAAGCCTGAGTTTTGAATACAATCGTCTCCTAGATTGTCAGGACTCCCATTGTCGTTTCTGTAACATGAGAAATTACAAAATTATCTGGACTGAAAAAGCTTGATGAAATGACCAAATTCTTGTATGTTTAAATAAACTTGTAATGTTGCTAAAATTGAACGATGCTCTATAAGTAAGTGCTACACAATCTAAGAAAACCTTTTCCAGGAATTTGTAACCATTCAGTCACTGTGAGCTTTTTTGGTGTGCGATTTGAATGAGTCAAAGACACCTACACTATATGGCTAGAGATGACCGGCCACTTGCGATTTTTGGCGTTTTGTTAAATCTCTAGAATAATAGAAGAGGAATTATCCTGAAATTCCAGGTGTGTGAGCTGGTACGTTTTTTCAGAAAACATGTCAAACAGCAATGTGCACAAGACCCTCTTATCGGAATAAAAAAAAATAATAAAAATTGTATGAATAATGAGCAGATTTACTAAATAATTATTCACTGTACATGCGTGAAAGCAATCAAAATATAATTTTTATAATGTACTAGCTAAATATATAGAGCAATTTTTGTGAAAGTCTCAAAAACATAGCTCGAAAATTCTAAAAATTATCGTCGATAGAATTGTTTTTAAAAGGAAGCAAAACAGATGAGAGGTTGCATCCATATATCCATTGATTATTGTCAATATAGAATGCACAATATTGCATGTACTACTATTAGGTACAGATCCTCCTATTTAGTTACAGATCCTCATCTTTTCACTTCCTTTCGGTAGCAACAGATATTGAGCTTATTCTATCGACGATAATTTTCAGAATTTTCAAGCTATTTTTTTTTAGATTTTCACAACAGTTATTAAATTCATTTAGCTAAGACATTAAGCAAATTATATTTTGATTATTCTCACGTATGCACAGTGAAAAATTTTTCAATAAACCTGCTCATTGTTAAGGCAATTTTCATTTTTTTTTTAAATTCTGATAACAGTTTATTATATACATACAATGTTGTTTGCCATATTTTCTGAAACGAACATTTTTTTTTTTAATTCTAAGAACTCTGCAAATTATAAGCAAAAAATTTTATACTGCTCTTATGAAAATCTGAATTTTCCTATGTGTATGCGTGATATCTTCATAGAAATGAAAATATTATATTACAATGAGCCGTTTAATCATTATCTAAAGTTTGAACGCTTTTGCTATACCATTTTTGACAGTGTTGTCCAAAAGATATTCGTTCTTTTTAAATTTGTTGACGGTTCCCTATGGGGTTTTGGAAAAAACAATTTCGCGGAAATATATGACCTGTACTATTTGTTTTACACACCTGGATTTTCAGGATAATTCCTCATGTATTCTTCTAGATATTTAAGAAAATGCCAAAAATCGCTAATGGTGGGTCACTTTTGGCCAATAGTGTACATCAAGAGGTGGCTGCCACAAGCGATTATTTTTTAAAATTCTATTTCGCACCACTTTAAAAACAGAAATATTTTACATACACTTTCACAAAATTTGCAAGACAAATTTGCTAAAAGATGCGATTTTTCAAAAAGAGTGTTACTAACAGAATATAAAAATTCTCCCCTGTGACAGCCCTGAAGAGACTAAAACCTTTAATATGAAGAATCAATAAAAAAGTATGAAGAAGTAGTATGAAGAAGCAATATTATTAAGTGAATGCCATTTCAAAAGGAAAATTAGGATGTCATAATATGTCAAATATTTTGAGAAAAAAAAGAAAGAAACCTGCACAAAATATTAAGGCTAAACATCCTCATTATTTAAATTCAATAGTAAAAGGCAAAAAGAAAAAAAAAATCCGTGTTTCATATGTCAGTAGAGTCTGGGGTACATTGGGACTGTGAAAACGTATGCATGTTCTTCTCCGGATGAGTTTCTACGGGCAGTTTTTAAACATGTTAGACCTAATGATTGGAACTTGGTAGTATGTATTATAGAATTGTAAAAACAACTTTATTATATGTGTAATCATATTCTTAAAAGCTCCTTACATTAACTTTTAATAATTCATAAATAATCTCATCGTAAAATGACTTTGAAAAATTACTTTTGAGCATCAAAAATATAATGCCATATCTTGAATGCAATTAGTTTTCTATGGGACTTACAAACTCATGAGGCAATAAGCAATACTGGTGCCATCTTCTCACATTTTGTTTAAACTTTTTCCTCGTGTATGTTGTGAGATAAAGGCTTTGTCCCAGTGAGACTATTCTTTCCTACTTTTTTCTTTGGAAGGTTTTTTTTATTTTTATTTCGTTCATTAATTTCTTACAATTCCAATGGCTCTTAATGTTAATCAAAATTCCGATCGATTATTCTTCCTTTTCTTTTAAAGTAGTTTGCAAATAGCAGCTACAACCAGAAGTAACCTACTGACAGAAACTTTTCTCCAGGAGGGATTTATGTGGGTAAGGAGTGGGAAGGGTATATCATAAATTTCCGAGGGAAGGAATTGCACATTTTGAACATTGGGAACGTTGGGAACGTTAAATCTCAAATTAGGGAATGACCACTCTGCCTCACTGGGCCATCCTCTAAATTCAACACGGGCTATAACTGTCTTTGTTATATCAGATTTATATTAACACATGCACCATAATTTTATTAGTGCAGCAACGAGAGCGCTCCGACCCAAATGCTTGATTTTCACCAATAAATTTTAATAGTATTCTTTTATTTAAAAAATCTCAGAAAATGTTTCATTAAATAAATGCTATCCAGCTATTGAAAATGACCTATTTCTTTTACTGCGAACTTTTATGTTATCGTAAAAGAGAAAAAAAACTTATTTTTAAAGGATTGTCCTAAAATCAGTACATATATTTAAAACTGTTCCTGATGCTTGAAAAAGTATTATTTTTTTTCACCAGCTGTGTTTCGTTCTGCCTTTCATGAGTTGTATTCACAGGGGATATTTCAGCAAAAAGATTTCTGGTACTGCTTTTTGAGCATAAGGTGCTTGCTAAAGCGTAAATTTATTGCCATGGCTAGCAAGATCATCTGATCAATCAGCCATATAGGACATCAGTTCTATGCTTACATATAGGACATCAGTTTTATGCTCACATATGGGACATCAGTTTTATGCTCACTCGCATACCGTAATAATAATAGCTTATTTAAGAAGTTAAGTACAAAAAGTTTCGAATTCTAAAACCCAGAATAAATTCAGTTTCTTTATGTCCAAATACATGTACGTTTATACTTCTATATTTCAAATTGTATTTCTTACAACAAATCATCCGCATAAAAAGTGATTTATAGACTTTCAATTAATATATATTCAATAAACCATTTTGACAAAAAAAAAAAAAAAAAAAAAAAAAAAAAGGAAGAATTTTATATAATTATATAATTTTTTAAGGTTAGTAATTTCTAAACCTTCAGTTTATTTTGAAAAATTCTCATTACAATTTCTATGTTTATAATGGTGTTTTTTCTGAATGTATTTTGAATTTACATATTTTTGCACTTTTCGAAAATATTCTGCGAAGATAATTTTTGAATCTCAATACTCACGATGCTGATAATAAAAACACTGAGGGGTTCGGCATCTATCAAAAATAAACTTTTTTTAATGTCTCGACAAGGAATGAAAGATTACTACTCCTCAAACCTTCGCTTTAGAAACATAGAAACATTTTCAGGATCATAGGGAATAACAATAGTTCGAGAAAATAATTAAAAACTACTTTCGTATATGCCCGCAGCGATTTAATAATCCATTGTTGTAAAGACGTATTAAGAATGAAGCATCGATGTATAATTACACTTTTTTAATATAAATTTATTAACAAGGTTTTTTTTTTTTTTTTTTTTTTTTTTTTTGACTTTGTTATTGTGAATGAGAAATTATTTCAGATGAAATATTATATGAAAATTATTGCACGAGTAAAGAAATATTTTAACAATATAAGTAATTTTTTTCCGCCTGCTGTGTGTCGTACTGCCTTTCATAAGTTGTATTTACAGGGGATATTTCAGCAAAAAAAAAAAAAAAAAAAAAAAAAAAAAAAAAAAAAAAAAAAAAATCTGGTACTGTTTTTTGAGCATAAGGTGATTGTTAAATGTAAATTTATTGCCACGGCTAGCAAGATCAGCTGATCAAACAGCCATATGGAACATCAATTTTATGCTCACATATGGGGCATCAGTTTCATGCTCACTCGCATACCATAATCATAATAGCTTATTTAAGAACCCAAATACAAAAAGCTTCGAATTCTATATCACAGAATAAAAATCAAGTTCTTTATAATTAAATACATGTATATTTACACCTCTGTATTTCAAATTGTAGTGCTTACAGAAAATTGTGCGCATAAAAAAGGATTTACAACCTTTCAATTAATATATATTGAATAAACCATTTTGACAAAAAAAAATATATATAAATAAATAAATAAATAAAAAGAAAGAAAAAGGAAGAAAAAAGGAAGAATTTTAAATATCTATTTCATGTACTTTTTTAAGGTTGGTAATTTTAAACCTTCAGTGTATATTGAAAAATTCACACTACAACTTCTATGTTTATAATGGTGCACTTTCTGAATATATTGTATAATTTACATATCTTTGCACTTGTTACGGCTTCACCACAGTCTTGTATATCGCGTCTCCATGGCGCATTCTTTTGTAACGGCTTCACCATAACCTCGGATGCCGTGCGTCTCCTTGGCGCATTCTACTGTACTTTAGGTTTGCCGTTTTGGCAACACTGGAATATCGTTTGTTATTGTTTTGTTTTCGGCGATCTTTTGCGGACCTATCGTGTGTTTCGCTAGATCTGTATTCGTTATTCGAAATGTAAATAATGTGTAAATAGTTTGTATATAAAGAATTTTTAAGTAATTAGTAGTATTAATTGAACCAGCGACCTAATGAGTGCATTAAATGTACTCGCAATATTCGACAGTTCGTTCCATTATTGGTCCGTCGAGCCGGTAGGACTTTCGTTTTTAATTCGAACTTGTTCTCCTTGTTCTATTTGAATTAAAATGGCTTCGTTAATTAGCTTGAATAGGACTAGAGGCTCTTTAAAAGCCCAGTTAACAAGATTAGAAAATTCTCTAAATGAAAAAACCGATGAATTGTCTAGAATTCAAATTGAAACGAAAATCAAGAATCTTCAAAAACTGTCGACAAATATCGATGTACTTCGTCGTGATTATTATATAACAGCACCAGAAGATCATGATTTATCAGAAATTGATGCTTCATTCGTCGAAATGGAAGAGCGAGTCGAAAAGCTAGAGGTAAGTTTCAATCAATTATTATATTCTAATAAAAAAGAAACAAAAAATTCGGAATTAAGGATAAGTAACAGTAAAATTAAATTACCTGACATACCACTTCCGCTATTTAGTGGGAAATATGAAGACTGGAACATGTTTAAAATAGAGTTTAATAATATTGTTACAAATAATGAAGAATTGACTGATGTTCAAAAATTACATTATTTGCATTCCTCACTAAGGAATGATGCTAAATTATTAGAAACTCCAGATGATACATTTGATTCGTTATTCAAAGCGTTAGAAAATAGATTTGAAAATAAACGAATAGTTGTCAATATACATTTAAAGGCTGTGCTAGATTTTGAAAAAATTACACATGAATCATCTAAAGAATTAAGGCGTTTATTAGATGTTATAAACAAAAATATCAGGGCTCTAAATAATTTAGGATTTGACAGAAATAACCTCTCTGACATTTTGTTTACAACTATAATTTTAGAAAAGCTAGATAAGGAAACAAGAAAACAATTTGAATTGTCAATAAACACATCTGAAGTTCCTAGTTTTGACAATTTAATGGACTTTTTAGAAAAAAGAAGCCAATCGCTCGAAAGCATAAATAGAAGCAATTTAGCTAGACCAAAAATTTCTAGTGAAATAAAATCAAAATCTCTTTTAGTAAATACAAGTTCTGAAAAACAGTGTATTATTTGTGACTCATTTCATCCTCTATATAAATGTAACAAATTCTTAAATATGAATTTTGGTGAAAGATTTTCTATCGTTAAAAAAAATAAACTTTGTCTCATATGTTTTAACAAATCACATTTAGCAGCTAACTGTGTTTCGAAACATTTATGTAAACATTGCAAATCCCCTCACAACACTTTGTTACATAGAGATAAAGAAATAGGTCCCAGTAATGAAACTCATTTCCAAAAACCAGGTGTTGATCAGACAGTACGTCGCCCAGAATCAAGTCCGACGCCTTCAGTCTCACAAAATCTTTCTAATTGCTTATTCGCTTCAAATAAAACTGTTATCTTGCCAACTGCAGTTATTGACATAAAAACAAATAAAGGAAATTTTATCCAGGCAAGAACTCTCTTAGATTCTTGTAGCCAAATAAATTGTGTGTCGCTTGAATTTGCAAAGAAATTGGGCTTAAAGAAATCAAAGGTTTTTGCTCCAATATCGGGTTTGAATAACACAACCACAACATTAAATTATAAAATTAAAACTGTGATTTCAAATAAAAATAGAGATTTCACAAGGGAACTGGAATTTCTTGTAGTGCCAAAAATTACAGAAATAACCCCACTTACACCTATTCGTATAGAAATTGCTGATATTCCTACAAATATCTCGTTAGCAGATGCTGAATTTTATATCCCTGGGAAGATAGACTTGTTGGTCGGCGCGCAATGTTTCTTCGATTTATTAAAATCGGGTAAAATTCGCAGCTCATCTCAAAATTTGTTATTTCAAGAAACAGTATTCGGATATGTTGCTAGCGGTGTCGTGAATAATTCCTCAGATGATTCCCAATATTGTGGTTTATTAACCAATGAAAAAATAGACGAATCCTTAAGAAAATTTTGGGAAATTGAAAATATTAATGATTCTAGTTCTCCACTTAGTAATGAAGAGAAATTTTGCGAAAATCATTTTGAAATGACTCATTATCGAACTTCTAATGGTCAGTATGTTGTTAGCATGCCTATGGAGGATGCTACACTCTTAGGAGAATCCAAAAAACTAGCCGAAAAAAGGCTCGATCAAGTTTGGCGCCGATTAGATAAGGATTCGAATTTGCAACCTCTCTATTCGGAATTTATGGAAGAATACAAAAACTTAAATCATATGGAATTAGTTGAAGAATCAAAACCCGTAAAGGACCTTTATTATATACCACATCATGGTGTCTACAGGCCAGAAAAAAGTACAACACGCTTGCGAGTCGTTTTTAACGCTTCAACGCCAACGACATCTGGTTTGTCATTGAATGATATTCTTTTAAAGGGAAAAATTCCTCAACAAGAATTATTCGTAATTATGATACGTTTCAGAAAACATCGATATGCATTCACAGCGGATGTAGAAAAAATGTATAGAATGGTATTAATTGACCCATCCCAACGAGACTTCCTTAGAATCGTGTGGAAGGAGAGTATTAACGCGCCAGTGAATACTTATAAGCTTAATACAGTTACTTATGGGACATCTAATGCTCCTTATTTAGCAACTCGTGCTCTTAAACAATTAGCTCTTGATGAGCAACCAAACTTACCTCTAGCATCGTCAGTCGTTTTAAAAGATTTTTATGTAGACGACCTTCTTTCGGGGGAATCGACTCTCGAAAAGGCGAAAATTTTAAAGTCCCAATTGATTGAACTTTTGAAGCGTGGAAATATGAAATTGCACAAATGGTGTGCAAACCACCGAGAATTACTTGAACCTAATACTATGGCTGCCACCGAATATAATTTCGATGATCAAACAGATTGTGGTTCAGTAAAAACTTTGGGTGTTCTCTGGGAACCTTTAAGTGACTGTTTTCTGTATAAATTAAAGATTCATAACAAGGAATTGTATAGCAAACGAGATGTTCTCTCTTTGATTTCAAAAATCTTCGACCCACTCGGATTAATTGGCCCTGTAGTAACAAGGGCTAAGATCTTCATGCAGAAAACGTGGCTAGCTAAGATAGATTGGAATGAGCCATTACCAGATTCCATAGCGAAAGAATGGAGTGAATTTGTTTCCACTCTTTCAGAATTAGAAAATTTAAAAATTCCTAGATTTGTTTTTCGTGCAGAGCGCATAGTCGTACATGGCTTCGCAGATGCCTCTTCTTTGGCATATGGAGCCGCCATATACATCCAGTATATACCAACTGAAGGTTCTCCTGATGCACATTTACTCTGTAGCAAGTCTAGAGTATCTCCCATAAAAACAGTGACAATCCCTCGTCTTGAACTGTGCTCATGTCTTCTCTTAGCAAAATTAATGCATAAAGTTGTACCTTCACTTGACATTCCAATAGAAACTGTTCTTCTCTGGAGTGACTCCACAATATCACTGGCATGGATTAGAAAATCTCCCCACCAATTGAAAACATTTGTGAGTAATAGAGTGGCTGCTATACAAGACCTCACGGACTCTTATCAGTGGCAACACGTATCATCGGAAAATAATCCTGCTGACGTCCTATCTCGAGGTCTAGATGCTAAAGAACTGACTAACTGCAAATTTTGGTTTAGTGGACCAAATTTTCTTCGGGACAAAATTCAATATGCAGAAGATTATCCAGTAAAACTGGAGAACAACACTGACTATGAGTCCGAATTTAGAATTGAAAAAAACACTAACTTTTCACTTAGAACTCAAAATTGTTTTTATAATTGTTTATTCTCCTTAACTAATAATTTTTTGAAATTAATTCGTATTACTAGTTATATTTTTAGATTCCTAAATAATTGTCGAAAGGGTAAGGAAAAAAACTGTGGTGCCTTATCTGCAAGTGAATTGAAAGTTGGAGAAATTTTCCTGATTAAACAGGTACAGTATTCAGCCTTCTCTGAAGAGCTTAATCATATGAAAAACCAGAGGAGCATTTCAGGTAACAGCAAATTAAAATTTCTAAATCCTTATATAGATTCCGATAATTTAATTAGAGTTGGAGGTCGTTTAGACAATTCCAGTCTGACCTATGAGAGGAAACACCCTATAGTGTTACCACATGATCATAAAATAAGTGAAATGATTTTTGAATATTTTCATTCCAAATTTTTCCATTTAGGGCCACAATCATTGTTACATCATGTCCGGCAAAAATATTGGGTAATAAATGGGCGATCCTTGGCTCGTAAAATAGTTCACAAATGTGTTACGTGTTTTAAAAACAAACCAATAGGGGCAAATCAAATTATGGGAAATTTGCCAGCTGAACGAGTAAATCCTAGCCCGCCATTTCAAAAATGTTCTGTTGACTTTTGTGGACCCTTTATGATTAAGTATAAGAATCAGAGAAAGGGGATATATAATAAAATTTACGTCGCGATTTTTGTTTGTCTTGCCACAAAGGCAATCCATTTAGATATAGTGTCAGATTTAAAATCTGAATCATTTATTGCCACACTGAAACGATTTTTCGCTAGAAGAGGTAAAAGCTCAACCATAATGTCGGATAATGGGACTACTTTTGTAGGTACAAATAAAGAGTTAAAGAAATTACATGCTCTTGTATGCAAACCCGATGAAGCTTTGTCAAATTTTTTGGCTTCCGAGGCTGTCGATTGGAAATTCATCCCTCCTCGTGCACCCAATTTTGGTGGATTATGGGAGGCTGGGGTGAAATCCTTTAAATATCATCTCAAAAGAACTTTGGGCAATTCTCGAGTCACGCTCGAAGAATTTTGGACATTAATTACCGAAATCGAAGGGGTTCTAAATTCTCGTCCCTTAGTACCTTTGTCATCAGATCCAAATGAAATTGAAGTCTTGACCCCTGCCCATTTTTTGGTAGGTCGACCCATAACTTCAATTCCTGAACCGAATTTGACCAAAATTAATGATAATAAATTATCACATTGGCAAAAATTAACAAAAATGACCCAAATTTTGTGGAAAAAATGGAACACTGAATATTTAGTTAATTTACAGCAACGGAATAGGTGGTATATTGAGAAGGACAACTTAAAGGAAGGGTGTATGGTTATCCTAAAGGAGGACAATTTACCTCCTGGCAAATGGGCATTAGGTCGTGTCATTAAAGTAACATATGGATCTGACAAAAAAGTCAGAGTTTTAGATATAAAAACATCAACAGGTATAGTTACGAGGTGTGTCTCTAAAGTTTGCCCACTTCCTTTAGAGAATTGTTGAATTCTGTTATTTTGAAAGATTTAAATAATTATATTATAGTTACCATTATTGTATTTGTATTGAACTGTTTATTATGTATAGCAATTTCATTGAGATTTAAAAATATTTCAATTCTTAGCTTCATAATTTGTGTAGCTTAACTTTATAACATAAGTGTAAATTTACGTGTCTTCGTCTGTATATATTCTTCATTAACTATTATTAACTTGTTGAATTTATCAGATTGCTACATATATTGAGTGTTAATTTGATAACTATCTTGCATACTATTCAAGTGTAATTATTGTTTGTATTATAACTTATCTATTTGCATTTGGTAAACTTATATTAAGTAATAATATTGAAGAAGTATATTGTATTTTATCGAAAATACTGTATTATTGATTGTAGAATTGAAATTTCTATTATTTGCAATTGTTTGTTGTTACATTTAGTATTATTGTTGAATGTTGTCACATATCAACGGGGGCCGGTATGTTACGGCTTCACCACAGTCTTGTATATCGCGTCTCCATGGCGCATTCTTTTGTAACGGCTTCACCATAACCTCGGATGCCGTGCGTCTCCTTGGCGCATTCTACTGTACTTTAGGTTTGCCGTTTTGGCAACACTGGAATATCGTTTGTTATTGTTTTGTTTTCGGCGATCTTTTGCGGACCTATCGTGTGTTTCGCTAGATCTGTATTCGTTATTCGAAATGTAAATAATGTGTAAATAGTTTGTATATAAAGAATTTTTAAGTAATTAGTAGTATTAATTGAACCAGCGACCTAATGAGTGCATTAAATGTACTCGCAATATTCGACAGTTCGTTACAGCACTTTTCGAAACTATTCTGCGAAGATCATTTTTGAATCTCAATAATCTCGATACTGATAATAAAAACACTGAGGTTCGGCATCTACCAAAAATAAACTTTTATTAATGTCTCGACAAGGAATGAAAGATTACTACTCCTCAAACCTTCGCTTTAGAAATACTGAAACATTTTCAGGATGATAGGGAATTAACAATAGTTCGGGAAAGTAATTAAAAACTACTTTCGTATGTGCCCGTAGCGATGTAATAATCCATTGTTGTAAAGGCGTATTAAGAATGAAGCATCGATGTAATAGTTACTTTTTTTTAATATAAATTTATTAATAAGGTATTTTTTCTGTCGTGAATGAGGAATTGTTTTACATGAAACATTATATGAAAATTGTTGCACGAGTAAACAAATATATTAACAATACAGGTATATTTTCTGTATATAACATATAATTGTACATTTTCAGCTGTATTTACATATTATAATATGAATATTATAATGTAATATTTATAATAGATTAATATTGTTATAGAATTCCAGTCCCAACAGTATAAATTTCTACATTTCAATTTCCTAAATATTATGCGTACATACAATTATTACATAGATAACATATATAAGAAAAATATACTATAATTTCTTATTCGAATTTAAGAACAAGGTTTAAAAATTTCTTTTGTAAACCTAAAATTATGAAAAAAATCTGTCATTATTTTTTTATATTAAATGAAATATCTAAAAGAATTACCTAAAGAGCTTTGAAAATTGTTAGTTGTAACATTAATGTATTGATAAAAATAATATGAGTATACAGAGTTAAAAATGGATTGTTCTACATAGTTTTTGCGCTGGGAAGAATGAGAAACATATCGTTAAAAAAACCTGTCAGTCAATTACTTCATGTTCTTTCGGAGTTAAAATGGTTTTTATATTATAATATTACCTTCATACAAAGCAGTTTCTATTTTGATTAAAATAAATAGTAGTCCTCCTATTTTGTGTCTAAGAAGTTCTTTTGATTATTTTTATTCAATAATTTTGGAAAAGTTTATAAAGAAGTGCTCAGTAATAGTTTTAAAGGGGTTCTCGACAAATTTAAAATAAATTTTATTTATTGAGTTAAAATTTTGAAATTTTTTATGATGGTTAACCATAACATTAGTAAGCAAAATTACATGGTAAAACATTTAATACTTTTTTAAGGTTTAAATTTAAAATTTATTAAAAAAGTGGTGTAAATTAAAATCGTTATAACTTGAAATATTATTTGCCAAAACCTCATTATTTTTTCATATAAATAAACAAAGCTATAAAAGCTTTAATTTTGGTTCAGCATTTTTAAAAATATTAATTTAAATAAAAATTACAAATATTTAAAATAAAAACTAAAAAAATGTGATCATGACAATCATAACAGTTTAAATTGGAGAAATGTTGAAAAAAATTATCATGAAGAAAAATGTATTTTTAAAAGAAGTCGTTTCCAGAACAACTATTGCTTGAAAACTAGATTTTGAAAAGAAACCAAAACATAATATTTAATATTTGCTATTCTAATTAAGATAGAAATATTATTTAAATATCATTTTAAGCAGAAAAAAATAGTGCGGTAAATTTAAAAAAATGGAGATTCTTGTGTCTTGGAGCCTTTTAAGAGGTGATCAATATATTAAATCATATAAATAAATGAAAATTTATGTACATTCTTTCGGCAAATATTGATAGCTTTTTTTTAAGCTTCAGAGTATGGCGATTCGACTACGGTGACCATAAAAATGTTCGACAGTAGGCGGCTCGGTTTTGGATCATTATCGTCTTGTGTAGAAAATAAACTCATGTTGAATCTCAAGTTGAGCCTGTTCCTTCTCTTTTTAGATGCGTTTGTAATTATGTAAATACGTTGACAGCTATAGCCGTCGTCCAATTCGACTGTCTGTCAGTCCGAATCTAACAGAGCAAAAATTACCCGACTGATTCGTTCGACATTTAAAATCGATAATTACTAGATATTTTTGTCGAATAATTTCAAATTTTATGAAAATCGGATGCATAATTTAATTACAGGGACAGTCAAAAGTATTCCGTTACGTTATGGTCAATGGGAAAAAATAATTTCAAGTGCATTTTAATATTGTTATACTCTTTCGAACACAATAAAATTCATATGCATGCATGAAATGCGTACTAAAATATACATTTTGCACACTCTATGTAGCAAAGAATATTTTTATTAATATACAGAGCCACACAAAATTATTCTATTACATAATGGTATAGGGAAAAACATTGTTTGTGAAACTTGTTCTTAGCGTTGTTTTAATAATATTAAAATATTTAACATTTTATGAAATTGATATACGTTGCTGAGATTGACTACAAGTTGATTCCTGTATATCAGAAAGCATTTAGTATTTACAGGGATACACAGAATATTTCGGATACTGTATTGTGAACGAAGTACTATATATTATAAAAACTTCGTTATAGTACGAACGCACCTTATTCATTACATCTGAAGTGCAAATACCGATTTACTAAATTTCAAAAAGTATAAATAAATTCGGTGGAATATGAATGTAACTTTGTACTTAAATCTATATAAGTTTTTTTTTTTTTTTTTTTTTTTTTTTTACACATTTTAAATGCTGTGGTTTTAGGACTGCGATAGTCTTGACTCAGATCTGATCGCATCCCTAACAGCGAATTCTAAAATATAGTTACAATTAATAACTTAGTGCTTTCTGATAAGTTTGATAAGGGGTAGGTAACATTTTATTTATTTTTGGTTGAACAAGTTAACAAAATATACTAAGAATGGAATATTCAGCGTGATGGTAATAAAAAAGCAAATAAAATAACTTATAAATTGTGACCATTCTTTTAACTGAATAAAATCCGCCATTCGAGCTTTTTTATTTTTTATTCTTTCATTAATTCTTTTTTAGGTGCGTTCGTAATTATGTAAATGCGTAGCACCTATAGTTGTCGTTCAGTCCGTCCGTCTGCGCGTCCGTATATAACAACACAAAAACTAGTCAACTGAATCGTTTGAAATTTAAAATATATAATTATTACATAATTTTGTCGAGTCCTTTCAAATTTTATGAAAATCTGATGCATAAATCAATTACAGGGACAATCAAAAGTATACCATTACATTACGGTCAATGGGGAAAATTTTTTTGAAATGCATTTTAGTCGTTTAAAATTTAAAATTAATAATTATTACATAATTTTGTCGAATTATTTCAAATTCTATCAAAATCGGATGTATAGTTCAATTAGAGGGACAATCAAAACTATTCCGTTACATTACGGTCAATGGGGAAAATGTTTCGAGTGCATTTTAATGGTGTTACACTCATTCGAACATAATAAAATTGATATGCATCTATGCAGTGCACATTATAATATCCATTTTGCATAATGTGTAGTGCAAAGAACATTTGTTATTGATTTACAAGACCACACAAAAGTATTACATTACATAATGGTATAGGGAGAACATTGTTTGGTTCGCATTTTAATTGTAATTAGCTATTTACAATTTTATGAGGTTGATATATGACAGTGATATTTTTAAAACTTCGTTATTGTACGAATGCACCTCATTTACTACGCGTCATGCGTCATGTGCAATTTCCAACTTATTTCATTTCAGATGTTTACAAATTTTAAGGCCATAATCTAGACTACTCTGAAAAAGAAAAAAAATTAGAAGGTAAATTTTCACAATCTAGTAATAAAACCTACATGCAAAAAAAGTGTATCAGAATATCGCAATATTTAATCTTTATCCTACCCTAGTCTGAAGAGGAAAAATATTTCCGTTTTCAGTCAGTTTTTTTTATTCATATCGTAGGAACTTTTTCAAGAGTCACTTCTAAAGAATGCAATTGTATGATTTTTTTTTAATATTTATATAAGTGCTTCTGGGTTCCATTATCATGCATTGACCAATGCGTAACACTATAGTAAATGCGATAATTATCTTAGACTGTTATATCCTCTCCAACATTGCTTTTTCAACATTGGGGTAGTTGACTGCGATAAAAGAAACAATAGATTGAAGCACTTTTGTTGTATATTTGCATTTTTTCGTTGAATATATAGATTAGAAAGAAAGGGGTATATTACTTATCAGAATGACAATGATATGTCTTTCACATCACAAAATTAGGATGTTTAATATTCTCAGGTATTCTTTCATTCCTTTTTTTTTTTTTTTTTTTTTTTTTGTATTAAATTTTTTAAATGTATATCATGAGGCCTCTTAAACTAACTCATGCTCCATCATATTTAATAGGGGTAAAGTACCCTGATTTCATACGCATACATCCACTTCTTAAAAAAATGAGTTTTAAGAACTTCCAACTTGAAATCTTGTCTTTGTATTAATTGATTGATTGTTCTTCCTATTCTCCCTCTCTCTCTCTCTTGTTATTTATTTATTTTTTAATTATTTCTTTTTACTTTTTTTATATTTATATTCTTATGTATCTGTAACTGTATTTCAATTTGTTTTTAAGTTACTATTCTTTTTGTAGTTTTTTTAATACTTTTTTGTCATTGTGGCAACAGAAGTATTTCATTTCTGGACATTAAACATGAACCAATCTGAAAATGAATAAAATAAAAACAGAAGTATTCCATATTTGGACATTAAACATAAACCAATAAGAAAACGAATAAAATAAAAAAAGTTGCGGGATTCAACCAATATAAAGATTCAGATATACTTCAGATTTCCAGTTTTTTACGTACGGCAACAACTATTTTCCAAATAATTAAAAAAAAAAAAAAAAAAAAAAAAAAAAAAAAAAAACAGGTATTATTTTTAGTTACAGAACAACATGTGCGTTCTACAGTCTTAATGTTTATTTGTAGAATTAGAGAGAGAAAAAACAAGTATTTCAATAAAAACACATTTAATAGCCAATAACTGCATTAACGCTAGAACTACAGGAAATGTGAGTCAAGTTTTATAGAAATATTTCATATCAGAATTTTTTATTTAAAACAGTTTAACTTTATTTTTTCACGTTTTTCTTCTTTATATCTTTTAAACTTATTTCATAATCGAATTTCTGATTTGAACCGAAACATATTCATATGGTAGCCGTCAAAATGGCTACTCACGGTAGTTCTAGAGTTAAAAGGAAAATAATATAAATACCCCGTGGAGAACAAATAAAAGAAAATCGAAATTCTATCTAAATGAGCAAAAAAACCTCGACATTTATCGAACAAGCAAGTTATAAAAATATGAATACGGTGAAAAATCAGTTTAAATTTTTCATTTGTATGGATATTGCGAAGGATCTATTAACAAAATTTGCAATATCTCGCGATATAATCGTCGTATAGGTAAAAATGAGGAGTCAAAATATTCCAATTAAAGAATCTTTCATTTAATATTTTTTAAAAAATGATAATTTGACCACAAAATTTTGTTCCCTTAAAAAAAAAAATAGTTAAACGAATTCTGTTTTTAAATTTTTTAGCTTGTTTGTCCAAAAAGAGAAAACAATTATGTATTAGTTTTAATTTCAGCACAAGAAGTGCGTTCTACAGTGTTATTGTTTATTTCTAGAATTAGAGAGAAAAAAAAGTACTAGCTGAGCTTAATGCTATCTTCAGTAAAAACATATTTAATAGACAATTACTGTATTAGTGTAATAAATATGTAAAAACTTTTTCCGCGAAATAAAAAATTACAATGTGAAAAAAAAAGGATGTTTGTTAATCTACAAAAATGTACTATAATCAAGAACAAGAACATACATTAGTCTCATCCAAATTACCGAAGATTCAAAAAAGCGTTCCTGTACCTTTAAACATCCCAGAAAACTTTTCATTTTTCGAAATGTGAAGAAATTTTTACTAGTTGCCGGTCATTTTTGGAAACATATTTGAGTACATTTTTCAGTGTAATAATAATTTTTTTCATATTGGAATAGCTCTTTTTCGGATGTTGTCAGTTTTTAGGTACTTTGATAGTTAGAAAAGCATTTTTAAAATTTTTAACAGACAAACATTCTAAATTAACTATATTAGTATTAATATTAAAGTTTATATTATTTTATTATAATTGAACACACAAATTATGTTATGCAGCACAAATTGTTATGCAGCTGGAAATGTTTACTTGAGAATTAATCGAATACGAAAATCCAATTTTCTGGGTATAGAGCATAGCTGCCATCATCTTCCACTTTTTTAACCCGGAAAATTTTTATAAAAAATGTACCATTTCAAATCCCTGTCATTTGTCAATTAAATAAAATAAAAATTTCTATTAAGTTTTTCCGGACCGGAAAAATTGGCAGCTATGATGTAGAAAACTAATTAATGCATTCTGAAAACTACAAGGAAACCTTTCTGAAAAACACAGGCAGGTAATATTTTTTAAATCTGTACATAGATTCTTCTTTAAATTCGGAAAATAAAATGTTTTCTCAGGTTTCAAAAGATAAAAAATTATTTTCCTAAACTCGGGTAACTTGGAAAAAAATGATTATATATTTGCGTTATTGATTATTGTACATGTTCGTAAATTAAGAAACATTTGACTTTTTTTTACAGTATTCCAACACGTTTCGTTTTTTCGTTTCGGGAAATGCACTCCTATATTTGAGGGGGAGAAAAGAGTCAATAAAAAATGTAGAACATCTTTTGTTTTCAATAATTGATCGCATTTACTTTGTATTTCTAAAAGCGAAAATCAAAATTTTAATGCGCACGGCATTTGTACAAAAACGTAATTGTTAAAACTTATTTTATTTTATTTCGAAAGTACATGCCATCAGTTAATGCTGCCTGTTTCAATTCATCCAAAAGATAACGGCATTAATATTTAAAATATTCATCCATTTGAATTCTTAATATCTTTTGTTAAACTTTTTCTGATGAGCACTGTGTGAATTCCCGATTTGTTTGTTGAAATGCATTTATAATGTGATGTTTGCATTTTTATGCATTTAAACATTAAATGGCAATAAAAAAACACAATATGAATTTTCTGACATGATTTCTAATGTTTTTTTTTTTTTTTTTTTTTTTTTTTTTTTTTTTTTTTCAGGTTCCTTTTATTATTTGACGATAAATTATTTTTATATTTAACAGTTATAGTTTTAAAAAAGTAGATTTGCTGCTTAAATCATTTATTTTTTGACTAATTTCTATTTCATTTACATTTTGTTTTATCGAACACAAGATACAATTTATTTTATGTAATAATAAATGCATGTTTTATCCTTTGAAATCGCTTACTAAATCTATTCATTCAATTCTTTAAATTTATTTGATAAATTTCCAGAAGTACTTTACGATCAATTGCTAAATATACTTATTCATTCATTTGAATTCCTTCAAAGCTTCTGGTATATTTTATCCGATGAGTATTGTAATATTTCCAGATTTATCACTTGAAATACATTCATTCCATAGGCGTAGCCAGCCTTTTGAAGGGGGGTGGGTGCCCAAATTTTTTAACCTGAACATGTTGGGTACAAACAACAACTTATGTAATAAAACCTAATAAAACGGAACCCCATAAAACCTATCAAATTTCCGTTTTAGACAGGTTTTTTGCGGAAGGTATAATTGTGTGGAACTTCTTTTAAAAAAGACTCAAACGCAATTTTTCATTGCGTGAAGAAGGAGGAGAAGTTGCTTAAAACTAAATCTAATGGACAGGGACGTGCGAAGAGAAAGCTGCGCCCGGGGCAAAGTTACAATTTGGCGTCCCCTCCATACAACTTTTTCTTGTAACAGGCCAAAAATGACGTTGGTAGTATAAATTTGGCGCTCCCTAAAGTTCCACGCCGGGGCAGCTGCCCCCTACGCTCCCCCTTTCGCGCGACGCCGCTAATGGATAAGAAAAAGATACATAAACATAGATAAAACATGATAGATATAAAATAAAGATATCTGTAAACATAAATCTGTAATTATCACAAGTTTTCATTTCAAACAGCAATGAAATACTAAAATAAATGCGCACAACTTTAGTTCCCCCCATCATTTTGATCAAAGTAGCATTAAAATAACTTGTAGTATGCAATTTAAAGTGAAAAACAGCTCTTATATTTTCTACTCATGAATAAATAAAATTTCCCCGTTAAAAAAAATGAGCCCGTACGAATGTCAAAATATGATCCCAAAAAACGAGATTTAGCAAACCAACAAACCAACCTCCATATTAATTTGAATTTTGCGTAGCATCATTTCTTATTTTCAGAGGAAGCACAGATTTGTACTAGAGATGAGTTCGGGCTCGATTTTTGAAATCCGCGCCCGAAAAATTTTTAGTACATTGGAGCCCGAGCCCATCCGAGCCCGATACAAAAAGTAAAAAAGAAAAAAATAAGTAAATAAATAAATAAAAGATTTAATGATATTTAAAAATTGTTTCAAATGTGATATCCCATTTTAAAAAATTTCTTATAAAATTTACTATTAAATAAAAATTTAAATTTAAGCTTATGAAAAGAGCAATTTGGTATCAAATAAAAATATCCTTCATCCCTAAAATGATTCCCATATTTCTTGTCCTTTAAGAAGAAAATTTGATGGACATTGTCGGACGTTCCTCTCAGCCCGCACAACTTTGAAGAAAGTCCGTAGTAGTTATAGCTGCCACCACCGATATTCTTAGGTGATATCGGTCACCCACTGTGAGGATTGTGTAAATGAACACTGACGCTGTCAAATTAACTGAATTAACAGTTTATTTAGAACATATGTACACAATAAATACGCTATTTACAATTATATACAGTTACAACTCGGATATAGGTGATCCGGTTCAACATTAGATTAAATACAGTAACGGTTGGCTGTGTACTGTTCAAATTACACCTTCCCCCTCACACTCAATGCACGTTAGATTAACTTTATCGGAGATCAATTTCGAATCTCCCAACACACGGATACTCGGCCTACGCTATCTTAACCAGAGCACTACACACCGGGACGTCTGTGTCCCTTTCTCTCCAGATACGAACTCAGCCTACGCTCTCTGACAGCAGAGCACTCTCTGCAAGGACCTCTGTCCTACACTGCTCTCTAGGTACGAGCCCAAATATGAACTGCCAAAATCTCAGGCAAGACTTGCCCTTCTCAAATAACTGCTTTTCCCCAATATAACCCCCCCCTTTGGAGCTTATCCATTGGACGCATTCCACATTGCTTTCTTGATTCGTGACATGTTCCTTGTTTGCTCATCATTCACATACATCACTGACGGATGAACACGCCTCTCAGCAATCTCCTTTCTCTCATCTCACCACCTGCACATGATCACCGGTCAATTCTCATTTTAACAAAGACAGAATGTCACCTTGAGAATTCCAGTACACAGCCGGTACAATACATAAAATATTAAGATAGAGATATAAGAGAAATTCCAATCTGTAGCAGATGTTGTCTCAGAACCTGACAGACATATTAAAGAAGTGTAATAAATAAATGGATAGTGTTTATAGAAATTACTATTTGTATGCTTAAGAATCAAAAAACGTTTTCAATTTCCTATAAAAAGAGTACATCTTCAGCGGTGTAGTCGTAAAAAAACCACACGATCGACGCAGAGGGTATATGCTCAAGGCAAAGAGTATACCCTAGAGAGTACATCCTATGGCTGTCATGAGAAACAGAAGGTTATACGGTGTTCCTTAAAAAAATCCAGAAAGTATATGGCGTATACCCCAGTATACCCTCCGCTACATCCCCTGTACATTTATCTATAATCAATTCATTTCTCTTAACAATTCCTCATGACTGACGAGAACCTTAAAATCAACGCAAATCTAAACATTGATACAGTTATTTTAAAGTTCCGTTGTTTTTATGGGAAAAGAAGAAACATTAATCGAATGTTTTCAATCGGATTAACATGTAAAATATGTTTACTTACGAAGGGAAATCCTCAGCATAAACAAAATTCATGATGACAAACAGAAAAAAAAAATCACAATGCTGTTATCATATGATGAACGATTATGATTCGTGCACAATCAAATAATTTGTTAACCTCAAGCATCTAGCCTGCATCAAAAACGAAGAAATCATTCTCTAACAAAATAAATAAATAAACGATCGAATTAAAAAATATCCTCTGCCTCAAACGAAAATCCAACCAGAAGCTAATTTATTATTTATGATTATTTTGATAGGCGCCTTATCAATTAATCGTCGACGGAAATGCAGTAGACATAAATCTCCATACATCATAAATTTTCTTTTGAAGTAACAATCAACAATTGAAAAATATGTAAAAAAAAATATTTTTATTTTTCTTTCGTTTTGATCAAAACAACACTGAAATGACTTGAAAAAGAATAAATAATTTTAAAAGGAAAATAGGAGTTCTTTCAATCTCTTCTACACATAAATGTTTTTTAATTCTCAGAAAGAATGAGCCCGAGCCCCCCCCCCCCGGGCCCGAGCACTAAAATGAAAATAGAGCCCGTGCCCGCTTCGGACCCGGGTTTGGGCTCGGGCTTTCGTGCTGGGGCTGAGCCTGTCTCATCTCTAATTTGTACAACCTTCCACCCCCTCCGTTCTCCAGGCTAATCACATGGTGGAATTATCGTTTCACATCTGTATTTCCTTTCCTTTCATTTTTTTTTTTTTTTTTTTTTTTTTTTTTTTTGCTCCTATCTAGACTTTAGATAACAAAAGCAAAGATATAAATAGTAGTTTCTATCCTTGTCGAGAATTTACTCTAATTTTTTATGAAAATATGCATGCAATAGAAAGGTGTTAAAAAAATTTCATAAAGAAACGACATCATATTGGGATTACAAAACCAACTTTTTTGATTTACTGTGATTAATACAGATTCTAGTAAATATTCTAGTTTTAAAAAAGATGAACAAAATAATTTTTTTAAAAAGAAAACAAGTTGGAAATTGCACGTGAACGTAGCAAATGAGGTGCGTTCGTACGATAACGAAGTTTTAAAAATATTCAGATCTTGCTGATATAGTAGAGCGTACTTCGGATACAGTATATTAGTCGAAATCTTTGTGTTTCTGTAAATATGCAGGAAGTAATTTTTATTACACCTCAGCAACGTATATCTTATTCATAAAATGTGAAATAGTTGAATGTAATTAAAACACGCCCCAAACAATGTTTCCCCGTATAGCATTATGTAGTGGAATACTTTTGTGTGGCCCTGTAATTTAATAATAAAAATTCTTTGCATCACAGATTGTACAGAATGTATATTTTAGTATATATTTCTTAGATTCATGCCAATTTTATTATGTTCGAATGAGTGTAACGTCATTAAAATGCATTTGAAACTTTTTTCCCATTGACCGTAATGTAATGAAATACTTTTGATTGTCCCTGTAAATGATCTATGCATCCGACTTTCATAACATTTGAAATGACTCAACAAAATTACTTAATAATTATATGTTTTAAATTTCAAACGATTAAAATGCATTTAAAACTTTTTTCCCCATTGACCGTAATGTAACGGAATCCTTTTGGTTGTCCCTGTAATTGATCTATGCATCCGATTTTCATAACATTTGAAATGATTCGACAAAATTACGCAATAATTACATGTTTTAAATTTCAAACGATTAAAATGTATTTTGAACTTTTTTACCCATTGACCGTAATGTAACGGAATCCTTTTGATTGTCCCTGTAATTGATCTATGCATCCGAATTTCATAACATTTGAAATGACTCGACAAAATTACGCAATAATTATATGTTTTAAATTTCAAACGATTAAAATGAATTTGAAACATTTTTCCCCATTGACCGTAATGAAACGGAATCCTCTTGATTGTCCCTGTAATTGATCTATCCATCCGATTTTCATAAAATTTGAAATGATTCGACAAAATTATGTTATAATTATGTTTTTTAAATTTCAAACGATTCGGTCGGGTAGTTTTTGCGTTGTTATATGCGGACAGACAGACAGACAGACGGACGGACAGACAGACGGACAGACGGACGGACTGAGCGACAACAAAAAATACTACGTATTTAAATAATTACGAACGCACCTAAAAAGAAAGAATCAAAGTTTCTTCTTTTATCACATTTCAAAACATAGACTGTTAGTTTTGATTAACTAATTGAACTACTATTACTTACATTTTTCTTCTTATTTCTTTTATAAATTTTGATTTTTTAAAATAATCAATCTTGGATCTGCGCGAGCGGGGGGGGGGGTGTTGGGGGGGCCGGGCACCCAGGGCACCCCCCCTGGCTACGCGTATGAAATAGAGCCCGTGCCCGCTTCGGACCCGGGTTTGGGCTCGGGCTTTCGTGCTGGGGCTGAGCCTGTCTCACCTCTAATTTGTACAACCTTCCACCCCCTCCGTTCTCCAGGCTAATCACATGGTGGAATTATCGTTTCACATCTGTATTTCCTTTCATTTTTTTTTGCTCCTATCTAGACTTTAGATAACAAAAGCAAAGATATAAATAGTAGTTTCTATCTTTGTCGAGTATTTACTCTATTTTTTTATGAAAATATGCATGCAATAGAAAGGTGTTAAAAAAATTTTCATAAAGAAACGACATCATATTGGGATTACAAAACCAACTTTTTTGATTTACTGTGATTAATACAGATTCTAGTAAATATTCTAGTTTTAAAAAAGATGAACAAAATAATTTTCTTTAAAAGAAAAAAAAGAAATAATCAAGGTCTCTTCTTCTATCACATTTCAAAACATAGACTGTTAGTTTTGATTAACTAATTGAACTAATTTTGCTTACATTTTTCTTCTTTTTTCTTTTATAAATTTTGATTTAAAAAAAAATCAATCTTGGATCTGCGCGAGCGGGGGGAGTGCCCGGGCACCCAGGGCACCCCCCCCCCCCTGGCTTCGCACATGCATTCTGTTATGTTTGCATTTTTATTTAAATAAACCCTAAACGATAGTAAAATATTACATTTTAAATTTTCTTTAATGGTTTCTAAATATATTTTTTTTATATTTTTATCGTTAATGGACTATAAATTATTATTTTTTTTTATTTAAAAGTTAAAGAGACGACTTTACACCTGATGTTATAAAGAATTTATTTTTTGAATAATTTCTGGATTTTCAGATTTATTACTTGAAATACATTCACTGTGCTGTGTTTACATTTTAATTTATTTAAACTTTAAACGGCAGTAAAATATCACAGTGTAAAGATTTCTCATGCTCTTTTTCATATTCCAATCATTATTTGGCGATACATTATTTTTATATTTAGGAGTTATAGAATCGATAAAGTACACCTGATGTTATTTATTTTTTTAATAACTTCTGTTTTATTTATATATCATTTTGTTTTATTGAATAGAAGATATAATGTATTTTATGGAATACTAAATGTATCATTTTGTATCATTTGAGGCGGCTTACAAAATTTATTCATTCATTTGTTTAAATTTATTTGATTAATTTCCGGAAGAGCTTTACGCTCATTTGCTAAATATATCTATTCATTGATTTGAATTCCGTTATAGCTTTTGATAAATTTTATCTGATGAGTACTGTGAGAATTCCCGATTTATTTGTTGAAATGTAGTCATTAGGCAATGTTTACACTTTCATGCATTCAAACTTTAGACAGCAGTAAAATATCACATTTTCAATTTCCTGTAATGGTTTCTAATGTTTTTCCCTTATGTTCCTATCATTATTTGATGATAAAGTATTTTTATATTCAAGAGTTATAGAGATGAAAAAGTACACCAGATGTTATAAAGCTTTTATTTTTTTAATAATTTTTGTTGTGTTTATTTATTATTTTGTTATTCATATTTGTTTACATAATACAAGAGAGAATTTATTTTATGGAATGCTAAAATCATTTAATATCATCTGAAGATGCTTAAGAAATTTTTATTCATTCATTTGTTAAAATTTATTTGATAAATTTCCTGAAGTACTTTAATATCAATTACTAAATATATTTATTTATTAATTTAAATTCCTTTATAGCTTTTGTTAAATTTTATCTGATAAGTATTGTGAGATTTCCAGACCTATTACTTGAAATACATTCAATATGCTATGTTTATATTTTTATTTATTTAAACCTGTAAAAGATAGTAAAATATTTCATTTTAATTTTTTTGGTGATTTTTAATGATTTTTTTTATATTTTAATAATTTATCGACAATCTATTATTTTTATATTTAAAACTTAAAGACACGAAAAAGTATATTTTATGTTACAAAGCATTTACTTTTTGAATAATTTCCGTTGTATTTATATATTTTTATGATTTATAAAATGCAAAATGCAATTTACTTTATGAAATGCTAAATGTATTTTCTATCATTTGATTCTGCTTACTAAATTTATTCATTCGTTTGTTTAAATATATTTGATAAATTTTCAGAAATATTTTACGTTCAGTTTGGTAAATACATTTATTCATTCATTCATTTAAATTCATTTAAATTTCTTTATAGCTTTTGTTATTTTTTTCCGGTTAGAATTATATGGGATTAACGGGTTTATTAGTTGAAATACATTCATTGTCCTATGTTTACATTTTAATTTACTTAAACCTTAAATGACAGTAAAATATTATACTTTAAATTATAGCATTACAAGTTCATTTAATGGTATCTAATGATCTTTTATACATTTTTATGATTAATCGACAAGAGAGTATTTTTATATTTATTTTTAAAGAGACGAAAATATATACCTGATGTTATAAGGCATTTACTTTTTATATAATTTCTGTTTTATTTATATATAATTTAGTTTTATCGAATACAAGATACAATTTATTTTGTCGAATGCTAAAGGCACTTTCTACCACTTAAAGCTGCTTACTAAATTTATTCATTCATTTGTTTAAATTTATTTGATAAATTTCCAAAAGAAGCTTGTGTTTAATTGCAAAATATAGTAATTTATTCTTTTGAATTCGTTTACAGCTTTTGTTCCGATGAGTACTGTGGGATTTCTATATTTATTAATTGAAAATCTTTCATTGTGGAACGTTTACATTTTTATTTATTTAAACCGTAAACTACTGTGAAATATTACATTTAAAGGTTTTTTAAGGGTTTCTAATTTTCTTTTTTTAATATTTTTACCAGTAATCAACAGTGAATTTTTTTTATATTAAAGAATTGCAAAAAAGTACGCATGATGTTATAAAGAAATTATGTTTTGGTTTATTTCTTTTTTATTTATATATATATCATTTTCTTTTAGCAAATACAACACTGTAAAAAATTAAATCCATTAAATTTACGGCAAAAACTACTGGCAGCAATGATGTCAGCAGTTTCTGCCATAAAAATTGCAGTAAAATTAGATGTACATTTTTTAATACATCTAATTAGCATTTAATTATACATTTAATTATACATCTAAACAGCAATTTTTATGGCAAAAACTACTGACAACATTTCTGCACCGTAAATTTAACATTTTTTTTTCTGTGAATATACAATATAGTCTATGGAATTCCAAATACATTTTCTATCATTTGAAGCTGCTTACTAAATTTATTCACTCACTTGTTTAAATTTATTTGATAAATTTTTAGAAGAACTTTACATTCAATTGCCAAAGATATTTATTCATTCATTTGAATTTTGTATAGCTTTTGTTAAATTTAATTTGATGAGTACTGTAAGATTTTCAGATTTATTAGTTAAAATACATTCATTGTGATGTATTTACATTTTCATGCATTTAAACCTTAAAAGGCAGTATATATTACATTTTAAAGTTTCTTTAATGGTTTCTAATGATCTTTTTTTATACTTTTATCATTAATCAACAAGAAATTATTTTTATATTTAAGATTTTAAAGAGAAGAAGAAACACTCTTGATGTTATAAAAATTTTACGTTTTCAATAATTTTTGTTTTATGCGTATATCATTTTGTTTTACCGAATACAAGACACTACATATTTTATGGAATCTAAACGCGTGTTTAAACATTTGAAGCTGCTTACTCAATTTATTCATTCATTTGATAAATTTCGAGAAGAATCTTGCGTTCAATTGCTAAACATATTTATTCATTCATTTAAATTTCTCTAAACTTTTTATTGAATGTTATCGAATAAGTACTACTGGATTTCCAAATTTATTATAGTTGAATTTTATTCATTGTGCAACGTTTAAATTTTTATTCATCGAAGCCTTAAACGAAATATTACATTTTAAACATTCTTTAACGGTTCTAGTGCTCTTTGCTTTTATATTCATATCATTATTGGACTAGAAATTATTTTCCACATTTATAAGTTATGTAGATGAAAAAATACACTTCATATCATTAAGAGTTATTTTATTTTAATTTTGATTTATTGTTATTATTATTTTTTTTTTTTTACAATTTTTGCTTTATTAGTATGTCACTTTGCTTAAGCGAATATATTTGTTACAATTATGTAGATTTTGTTAAAATTTACCTGATGAGTATTGTGAGAATTACAGATTTGTTTGTTGAAATTCATTAATTAGGCAATGTTTACATTATTATAATTTAAATTTTAAATGACAGTAAAGCGCCATATTTTACTGTTTATTTAATATTTCCAATGTCCTTTTTTGCTATATTTCTATCATTATTCAACAATAAATTATTTAACAGTTATAATGATAAAAAATACATTGATGTCAGCCATAAGCGTTTATTTTTTCCATAATTTCTATTTTACATCTATATCTTTTTATTTTACCATGTATATTTATTACAATCAATCAGAGCTTTGGTTAAATTTTAACTGATTTATAATTTGAGATTTCAGATTTTTTGGTTGAAATTTTTTAGGTAATGATTACATTTTAATTTTAAACAACAGTAAAATGTTTTTTTTAAGATTTTTTAAAGTAGTTTTCTAATATATTTTTCTTTTTTTATATTTATATCATTATTCGACGATAAATTATTTTTATATTTAACAGTTATATTGATGAAAAAGTACATCTGATGCGATAAAGCATTTTTTGAGCAAATTCGGTTTTATTTCTATATCATTAAAAAATAAAAATAAAATAAATAAATAAAAAAACTCTATCATTTTGTTTTACCAAATACAAAATACAATTAATTTATTTTATTGAATACTAAATGTATGGTCTATCATTTAAAATTGCTTAATAAATTTATTCATTAATTTGTTCAAATGTATTTGATAAACTTCTAGAAGAATCTTATGTTCAATTGATTATAATTTTAATTGACTAAATACATATTTATTCATAAATCTGAATTCCTTTATAGCTTTTGTTAATTATTATCTGATGAGTACTGTGAGAATTGTAGATTTCACTGTAAAATATATATATATATATATATATATATATATATATATATATATATATATATATATATATATATATATATATATATATATATATATATATATATATATATATATATATATATATATATATACATCTTCATGTCGCGCCAAATTTTCCAAAATTTGGCGCGGCATGAAGACGATTTTTCTTTAGCTGGCTAATCAAGCGAAAACCCCATTTCTATTTTTTATGCATTTTTTTTTCACAAAATTTTTATTTAATTTTAATAAAAGCCCACTTAGAAATATTTTTTTACATTTATTTTTTATTTACCATATAGCCATATATAATGATTTGCATCATATATAGATAGTATGGACTTGTAATTATTTTCCAGGGCTGTAAATTGTAGCATTTAAAGTAGTTAGTCCATTTAACTTATTCGCATGTCTAGCATACTATTAACTCTACATGTCTTTTTTCATTATTATTTTATATTAATTAATTTTATTAAGATCCACATTGTATGATATGTATATACATTTGTTTTTATGACTTCATTTATGTTTCAGCACTTAGTAATAAAAATAAGAATAATCTTGTTGTAACATGATATTTTTTCAACTTCTCTAAAACCCTTTCATCCGTCTATTATTAAATGAATATAAATTGAATAGGAAGTAAAATAACTACATTCATTAGATTTCGGACAATGACATAATTGAAAAACTCCAGTAAATCCATAAAAGTAAATTGGAATATTAAAAATATTTTTTTCTCTCAAAATTAAAAAAAAAAAAATGTTAGAACCAAAAGGATTAAATTTGTTTATTCATTTGTTTAAATTTATGTGACAAATGTACAAAAGAATCTAGGATTTATTTAGAAAATTAATTATTTCTTTGAATCCATTTATCTCTTTGTTACAATTTATCTGATGAATCCTTGCAGAATTCCAGATTTATGCGTTGAGATAATTATTTTTAATGTTTGTACATTTAAAAAGTAAATGTTAACAGTGACAATTTAAAGTTTCCAGATTTATTTTTGGGAGATTCATTCGTATTTCGACTCATTTTTATACAGGTACACAATAGATTATTTTAAATTATAGAGTCATTGAAAGGAACTCAAATTCGTACTTACTAAAGAAAATATTTTGTACCTGTATCAAGAACACATTTATTACTAAATTACTGCATTTTCGTGAAAACATAGAATAATGATTTTAATAATGCATTTTTTTAAAGTTTTTTATGGGCAAGTAATTGTGCTTCTGAATGGTTGAATTTGCATCGTAAATTTCGAAATTTTTTATTTAAAATAAGAACAACATTTTTTACATTTTTTATTTTTGCCAAACTTTTAAAATAAATAAATTATAAAACTACTAAGAATGTATTTATTAAAAATACAACACATTGCTGTATGGCGCACAAAACAATAATTTTAATATCAACTTGTACAATTAAAATAAAATAAAAATATCAACGTTTGATGAAAATATCAACGATAAGGAAAGGACTAATTTTGCTTCCTGATCGAGAGATAATATTTCTAATAAATCAAAATCGAAATGAATTAAAAGTTTAAAAATGTTGCCACTTACACGTGAGTAAAAATTAAAATATTGCAACGAGATAAAATTTAAGATTTTATGATGTTATGCGATATTTTTGGTATATTGTAGGACAAATTATCATTACAAGGTTTATTTCTTCGTGTAATGATTTCGAGATTCTCTTATTTTACCTTCAATTGGGTTATTGCACGGAACTATTATGTTGGCCTCATAAAAGTTAATACGGAAACCCTTGTTCGCCAAATAGAAGCGAAAAAGAGCAGTATTCAAAAATATATAAAATACATAATAAATTATAAAAAATAAATTAATTAAAAAAAATAAATTATAAATTATTAAAATTTCAAATCATATTTCAAATTAGGTTGGATATAATGTATCCCACCGCCTTTGAAGACGTTTAAAAAGGTATAAAATGGATTAATAGAAGAATTAGCATTGATTAACAAACATATTAATATTAACAAATAAATAAATTAATAAAGCAATGATTAGCAAATAAAACAAATAAATAGAAGAATCCGATTTTTATAAAAACAATGTAAAAAGAAAGAAAACAAAAACATCGATACTTGGTGTCAATAAAGTCATTCGAAGCTTACGTGTTTCAGTTTATTTTAACGTTATATTAATAAATAAAACGATGCTTAAATATGTAGTACTACAACATCGGCTTTTGACAAAAAATATTAAAATTCATTTTATGGAATTTTGAATATAGGTTTTAATTTTCAAAGGTATTTCATCTAAATCCATCCATTCATTTGCTTATATTTGTTTTACAAATCCCAAAAAGAAGATCACTTTCCTTTGTTAAAATTACGCATTCATTTGAATCCGTTTATGTCTTTGTTACGATTTATCTGATGAAACCTGTGAAAATTTCAGATTTATTTGCTAAAAAGCATTCAATTAATTTTTCTTTCTTTCTTTCTTTCTTTCTTTCTTTCTTTTTTTAATCATGCATTTAGATCTTAAATGTCAGAAAGTTACAATATTTCAAAATTTTTAGATTTATTCGTATTGCTTAATGATAATTTTTATTTAATGTTTTACAATAAATTAATAATGTTTTTAGCATTAGAGAGCATAAAATCACATCACAGACTATGGATAAAATATTTTCTATGTGCTTCTATCCTGCAAAAACCACATTTATTACTGTATTGTTGTGAGTATAGCTCAGTAATTTTGATGGTTTTTTTCTTTTTAATCTTTAGGATGCCCTTATTTACACCGTGTGGTAGATGGTAAAAGAATACTATTTTTTACACCGGGTTAAAGAAACTACATATGTTGGTTGTCTAAGTCTGAAAAAGGAAGGAAAACGAAATTTATAGAATAATCTGCTTTTGATAAATTAGGAATTAACCTAATCCAAAATTAATCCTAAAGCAATCCTAACCTAACCTAAATTAAAATAATAATAACGGAAAACTATAAAAATACAGTATATAGAATGTCACTTATATTTAGATTTATTAAGTTTTATTTCTTTATTGATATGGAATTGAAACAAAAGAAATTTATATACAGTATGGTCAGGATTAAAGCCCTCTACACCGATGTCTCTGTATATTGAATTAGTTAGTGTATAAGCTTAAAATTTTCTTCGCATAACAGAAAAATATGGCAAAAGAGATTTCGAGAAAAGAGCTTAGTCGCAGAAATTACCAGTAGATGGCGCTATACAACAATACATTTGATAAAAATATGCTAAAATGCATCTTAAACTCATTTTATTCAAACTTATTAAACATTCATGTTATAAGAACCTTATCAAAACAAGGGAATGTTGCTCAATATGGTTCTCTTCTTGAAAAAATAAAATTTGCAGATTGTGGACAGCTTGTTCAACTGAGATATTTCTCACAGGCAGGGTGTTATCTTCTTTCAAGTCTGCCTAGGTTGCCAGAAGGCCTAGATGAATAAGTCTTTTTAATTATGCCCGAAATTTCACGGATAAAAGTACGGAAAACAAAATGGCAAAGTTGTCGGAAACGCAAGTCTTCGATCAAACGTTGAAACTTCATCGATGAAACGTTGCAGAAAAATAATGCTGTACACAGAGTCTAATGTGCGAAGATATTTTATAAATGTCTTGCGTATAGAATATAGGTATCTTCCATATAGGTAATGGACTGAAGACGTTATCGTTGTTTCGATCGGAGTACAACAAAAGATTCGAATATCCTTGTTTGTTATGGTGCATGTCACACGGCATCTCGAATAGTCTTATCGAAAAAGAAAAATTCAAGATTGAATATGTCTCTAAAACCACATAAAAATTTAACTTTAAGTAAGTGAAGCGGAACGAGGGTATGGGGGTTTAACATGTCAGGAATGTGACTGAAAACATTGCCACTGTTTTAAATGGAGTACAACTAAGTAGTAAAACATCCTTGGTTGTCATGGTGCACGTCACACGGTCATCGCGAGCAGTCTCTTCAAAAAAGAAAAGTCCAAGATTGAATATGCCTCTGAATCCACATCAAACTGTCACTTTCAGTGAGTAGCGTGGAATGAAAGTATGTGGGTTTAACATGTTCCAAATGTGACAGTTCTGGTTGTTCAATATTCCAGTGAAGAAATGTGTCTCTTTGCTCCACAAAATCTACCATGAGCAATATATCCACTTAAACTCTAACAAGAAATGTCACTACAAATGACAATTGTTTCTTTCTATTCATTTCCAGTGACTGTTGGTATGACTGATTTTATTCCAGAAACAATGCACCAATTTTCTTAGTATGTTCCTCACTGTACGATATCGTGCATTCCATTGTCGTGACACAGCACGTACACTTTACAGTTTACAACATTTTAAATTGGGTGTTCAGCAGTAGTGGTGGCAATATTTTCAATGACATTTAAATGAACCGGTTAGCACCCTCGATCCGACTGAACTCAGAGATGTGCAGTTTACTCAAATCGAGAAATCATTTTTCTGAGATTTTGTGGAAGAAAATCCACTTTGCACAAAATCGCAAGTAGGCAAAACTCTGGAAACTTCGCTACGACATTTATTTAAATTAAACAACAATAATTAATTAATAAATAATTTGATTTCAGCACCTTTATAATATAGATATATAGATATTCAAAAGGGATAGTTTCATTTCTTCAAAGGCCTTTTTTTATTAATATAACTGTTATTATTTTTTGCCTTTTTTCACATTTTCTGATGGATAGTGTCACCTTTATGTATTTTGGAACCTTTCTGCGTAATCCATTTCCAATATTATTAGTAGTATGTATAAAAAATATGAAACCTTTACACTAAGTAGTTCGATAAACAAAAAAATTTCTTTAGGTATGTTTTAATTCTGGCTACAACCGTAAATAGAAAGCATGTGCTATTGATATATATTTGATAGATTTATTTTATTGAATTCTAAATGTGTTTGCCACAATTTAAAGCTATCCCTTTTAAAATTTATTCGTCCATTTCTATAAATTTATTTGTTAAATCCCAAAAAAATCTCGTATCTATTTGTTAAAATTATTCTTTCACTTGAACCCGTTTATCTCTTTGTTAGAATTTATTTGATGAGCCCTTTGAGAATTTCAAACTTATTGGCATGAATGCATTTATTTAAGAATTTTTATGTTTTCATGATTACAAAATCTTGAATTTGAATAAAATATCGCATTTCAAAGTTTCTTGATTTGTTACTAATGCATTAATATTTTCAACCGTTATCTGATGATAAATGATATTTATTGTTAGAGTTACAGAAGGTAAAATCGGGTTGGTATGTGCTAATAGAAACAATTTTTGTATGTTGTAAAAACTCACTTATAAATATATTTTTTTCTGAGAATAATTGTTATTTTTTTCCTTTAATGGGGTCCAGGACACATTGTAATATAATTTGCATTTATTGATTTATTTATTGATTATTTATTAATAAAGTTTGACATCCAAGGAAATCTCATCAGATATGTTTTAAGTCTGGCCACAGCCGGTGTATGGAATATATATTAGATCCATTTATTTTATGAAATTATAAATATATTTTCAATCATTTAAAGCTATCCCTTTTAAAATTTATTCGCCCATTTGTTTAAATTTATTTGAAAAATCCCAAAGAAATCTCATATCCATTTGTTAAAATTATTCTTTCACTTGAACCCGTTTATCTCTTTGTTAGAATTTATTTGATGAGTCCTTTGAGAATTTCAGACTTATTGGCATAAATGCATTTATTTAATCATTTATACGTTTTCATAAATAATTTTTTTTTATTTAAATAAAATATCGCATTTCAAAGTTGATTGATTTGTTACTAATGAGTTAATATTTTCAATCCTTATTTGATCATAAATAATATTTATTGTTAGAGTTACAGAGGGAAAAATCAGGTTGGCATCTGCTAATAGAAATAGTTTTTGTATGTTGTAAAAACTCACTTATAAATAAATTATTTATGACAATAATTGCTATTCTTTTTCCTTGAATGGGGTCCAGGATACATTGTAATATAATTTGTATGTATCTATTTATTTATTGAACATTTATTAATAAAGTTTTATATACAAGGAAACATTATTAGATATATTTTAATTCTGGCCACAGCCGATATATAGAAATCCTGTAGTATTGATATATGTTTGATAAATTTTTGTTAATGAATTCCAACTATATTTTCCATCTTTTAAAGCTATCCCTCTTAAAATTTATTCGATAAATCCCAAAGAAATCTCGTATCCATATGTTAAAATTATTCTTTCACTTGAATCTGTTTATCTCTTTGTTAGAATTTATTTGATGAGTCCTTTGAGAATTTCAGACTTATTGGCATGAATGCATTTATTTAATCATTTTTATGTTTTCATGAATACAAAATCTTGAATTTCTGTGAAATATCGCATTTCAAAGTTTCTCTATTTGTTAATAATTCGTTATTATTTTCAATCGTTATTTGATGATAAGTAATATTTACTATTAGAGTTAGAGAGGAAAAAATCAGGTTGGTATCTGCTAATAGAAATAATTTTTTTACGTTGTAAAAACTCACTTATAAATAAATTACTTTCTGACAATAATTGTTATTTTTTTCTATTAAGGGGGTCAAGAACACATTGTAATATAATTGTTATTCATTGATTTATTTATTGATTATTTATTAATAAAGTTTGATATACAAGAAAACCTCATAAGATATGTTTTGATTCTGGCCACAGCCGGTGTATAGAAAAAAAGTAGCATTCATATATGATTTATACATTTATTTTATGAAATTCTAAATGCATTTTCCATCATTTAAAGTTATCCTTATTAAAATTTATTCGTCCATTTGTTTAAATATATTTGATATATTCCAAAGAGATCCCGTATCCATTTGTTAAAATTATTCTTTCATTTGATCCCGTTTATATCTTTGTTAGAATTTATTTCATGAGTCCTATGAGAATTTTAGGCTTATTGGCATGGATAAATTTATTTAATCATTTTTATGTTTTCATGAATACAAAATCTTGAATTTCAATAAAATATCGCATTTCAAAGTTTCTTGATTTGTTACTAATGCGTTTTCATTTTCAATGGCTATTTGCTGATAAATGATATTTTTTGTTAGAGTTACAGAGGAAAAAATAAGGTTGGCATCTGCTAATATAAATGATTTTTGTATGTTGTAAAAACTCACTTATAAATAAATTACTTTCTGACAATAATTGTTATTTTTTTCCTTTAAGGGGGTCCGGGATGCATTGCAATATAATTTGTACTTTTTGATTTATTTATTGATTATTTATTAATAAAGTTTGATATACAATGAGACGTCTTTAGATATGTTTTAATTCAGGCTACAGCCGAAAATAGAAAGCATGTGCTATTGATATATATTTGATAAATTTATTTCATGGAATACTAAATGAATTTTCGATCATTTAAAGTTATCCCTTTTAAAATTTATTTGCTCATTTGTTTAAATTTATTTGATAAATCCCAAAGAATTCTGGTATCCAGCTGTTAAAATTATTCTTTCATTTTGAACCCGTTCATCTCTTTGTTAGAATTTATTTGATGAGTCCTTTGAGAAGTTCAGACTTATTGGTATGAATGTAATTATTTAAGAATTTTTATGTTTTCATGAATACAAAATCGTATTTCAAAGTTTCTTCATTCGTTACTAATACGTTAATATTTTCAATCGTTATTTGATGATAAATGACATTTATTGTTAGAGTTACAGAGTTACTGGTTAGTTAGAGTTATAGGTATCTGATAATAGAAATATTTTGTATGTTGTAAAACTCACTTATAAATAAATGATTTTTTGGCAATAATTGTTATTTTTTTCCTTTAAGGGGGTCCGGGACACATTGTAATATAATTTTTTTTATTGATTTATTTATTGATTATTTATTAATTATGTTTAATATACAATGAAACCTCATTAGAAATGTTTTAATTATGTCCTCAGTCGGTGTATAGAATATATACTGGATACATTTATTTTATGAAATTCTTAATGCATTTTCCATCATTTAGAGTTACCCCTTTTAAAATTTATTCGCTTATTTGTTTAAATTTATTTGATAAATCCCAAAGAAATCTCGTATCCATTTGTTTAAATTATTCTTTCACTTGAACCCGTTTATCTCTTTGTTAGAATTCATTTGATGAGTCATTTGTGAATTTAATCATTTTTATGTTTTCTTGAATACAAATTCTTGAATTTCTATAAAATATCGCATTTCAAAGTTTCTTAATTTGTTACTAATTCGTTATTATTTTCAATTGTTATTTGATGATAAGCAATATTTCCTATTAGAGTTACAGATGGAAAAATCAGATTGATATATGCTAATGGAAATAATTTTTATATTTTGTAAAAACTCAATTATAAATAAATGACTGAATTACAACAACAGTCTGGCAATAATTGTTACTTTTTTCCTTTAAGGGTGTCTGGGACACATTTAATTTTTTTTTTTTTTTTTTTTGAGTTAAAATTTTTTTTATTTTATTTTATTTTATTTTATTTTTTCGATGTTTAAACATATTATTAGTAAACAAAATCATCTGATCAAACTTATCATGTATATATGTTTAAAGTTTTAAAATTCAAAGTTTATTAAAAAAGTGGGGTAAACTAGTTATCGATATAACATGCATCACACACATTTCATCGTTATAACACGAAATATTACTTGTAGAATTTATTTATTTTTTTCATATTAATAAACAAAAATATATACGCTTTAACTTTGATTTAGAATTTTTTTAAATATTAATTTAAATAAAAATTTAAAAAAAATAAAGAAAAAAATAGAAAAAAAAATAACGCATCTTAAAAAGAAAAAAAAAAAGAAAAAAAAGAAAAATCATATTTTTAAAAGTAAATATTTTTTTTCCTTTTTAAATTTGCTGAATCAAAATTAAGAAAAATAATTAAGAAAGATATATTCCATGATTGAAACATGTAACTTAAATGGTTTTTGAATTATAACATTTTAAATAGGAGAAATGGGGAAAAAGCCCATCATGAAGAAGAACGCATTTTCAAAAGAATTCCTTTCGGTAACATCCATTGCTTGAAAGTTAGATTTTGAAAACGAACAAAAATATAAAAAGTAATCTTTGATGTTCTCATTAAAATAGAAACATATTTAAACGTCATTTTAAACAGAAAAATGTAGATTTTTGTGTTCTTGACCCTCCCTCCCTTCCTTATTTGAAATTTTTTTGAACTTTTATTTGAACTACTACAACCTATTCAAACTGGTTCTAAAAATTCTAAAAAAGAGAAAAAAAACTTAAAAAAAAAAGAAAAATTTAAAACCAGAATCGAAAAAATAAAAACTAGCACGTTTATAGATCATCTCCAGCTATCCAATGCAAAAAACAAAAACAAAAAAAAAAAAAAAAAAAAAAAATTGAACGAGATATTTAAAAATGACGCCTTCAGTGACTAATGTGGCGTCTAAAAAAATTAAAATAAAATAAATAAATAAATAAATAAATTATAACAGAAAACTATAGTAGAGTTTTTGTATAGTAGTCGTTTTTGATATCTTAGAAGTTTATATTGCATCATATTTAATCCCTTTTAGACCGGGGGTCGTATACGACCTATGACATTATTTTTCTTATCTTATTTGTATTTCTTTATTTAAATTGCATAATGATTTTCAGTCTTTTAAAGGCATGTTGAGACAAGCGAAAAAACGACTTCATAAAACTTACTACAGACGTTGCATCGTATTTAATCCCTTTTAGGCCGAGGCTCGCATACGACCCATAACATTATTTTTCTTTTCTTCGTTGGTTTGTTTCATTTGGGTTGCATAATGATTTTCTGTCTTTTAAAGGCAAATTGAGAAAAGCCAGAAAAAGTCTTCATAAATTATATTACAGAAATGCAACATAGCTTTTTTTCCCTCTTCCTTTCCTTTCTTTTTTTTCTTTCCTTTTTGCTTTTGAATAGAAAAAAATGCAACGAAACTGTCTATTTAAATGTTATACAAGATTCTGACAAACGTGAATCGATGTGAAATATGTGAAAAGAAGACATTATACTTGTGTGAAAATATCTGTATCTACGGACTTTTAAAGTTTATCAGTCAAGGTAACCAGGACAGATTGCGTCGTATACGACCCATGCAACATTTTGAGTAATACTGAATATAACTCACCAGTGGTTGGATGTGTCAATTACAAAACTTTCTTCTTTCTGATAAATGTTAATGGTATTTCAAAAATTTGTTTCAAATGTTAATACTTCATTCAATATTACACTATTTTTGTTTTTATCTTACATTTTTGCGCATTTTATTAATCCAAGAAAAATCGAGTTTACTTCTATCATGATATTTAAAAAATAATAATAAATAAATATTTTAGTACTTATTTTGTACTTCGTGTGCTTGTGGATCGCCTGCTTAGCAAGATGCGAAGTTCACGTAACTGAACGAGTCTTCAATATACAACAAAACTACGAAAATCTAAAAAAAATTACCCGAAAATCGCTATTGCAGAGCCAACTTAGCGCAATTCTAAACGTATCTTTCTATACTTTTTCATGGTACAGGTATGAAAACAAATTTCTACTCTATTTTACTAATTGGAGCAAAAGCGAGTTAATCTCGATCATGATAAATAAATAAATATTACCTTTATTATTTTGCACATAAATTGCTTGCGAATCACCGTGTTAGCTAAATATGTTGCTGCACAAACAGCCGATGTGTAACAAAACTGAGAATAATCCAGAAAATTGCACATAAAACGCTATTACCAGTGCCCCTTTTTGGTGCCATATCCCGAAATTCAACTTAGACTTGCTGACCATAGCCAAAAGCCTATAAGTAAAACCTCCATAACGGACACATCCGAATAGCGGACACCTCTATTTAACGGACAGTTTTCCAATCCCCACTCCTAAAACCTAAATTTTGTATGTTTAACCTCTGAATAACTGACATTCCAAATAGCGGACAATTTACTCTTCGATAAAGGATGAAAAAGTATATTTTAAAGAGAAAAAAAAAATACGCGTGGCACTCGGGGACTGCCTCGGTAAAGCTATTGCATAGCATTTTTTACCAACTTATGCAATTATAATTATTTATATATTTTTTATTTATGCAGTTTTTTTTTTATCTTTGATATTAATTCAAGCTTTTTTTCTTTCATATTAATTCAAGTTACACTTTTTGAGCGTGATGACCGATAAGAAAACATTTTTTTTTTTCGTTTATTGAATAAATGAGAAGTTAATATCGTTTAAAATATTTTTATTACCTTACAATACATGTAGGTTAATCAGGAATTTTTATCATTGAAACAGTAGGTTTATGGCAACTCAAATAAGAAACATAAGTTTGAGACTGGATATCCTCTAAATATATGAAAAATACTGCGTCAATGTCTGCCGAAGTATACCGAAGGATACCTTGCCCAAGTCTGCCGAACTGAAACGACGTTAGCCGAAGTGTTAGATTTTTTTCTAGTTACGGAATTTCTAGATTCGGTCGCCGCGCTCAAACCCCGCGATAAAAGCTATGCAATAGCTTAATAAATTACCAAACAAAAGTTGGAAGCACTACGAAAAATAGATCGCGAGTTATAAGCATTATAAATTTTTCGACCCTCACCGTGGGGGGTCTCCTGTCTCCAAAAATTAACACTGTCTCATAGTAAATTACCAAACTAAATTTGGCCGCGCTACGAAAATTAGATCGCGAGTTATAAGCATTTTAAATTTTTCGACCCTCACCGTGGGAGGTCTCCTGTCACCAAAAATGAACACCGTCTCATAATAAATTACCAAACAAAATTTGGCCGCGCTACGAAAATTAGATCGCGAGTTATAAGCATTTTAAATTTTTCGACTCTCACCGTGGGAGGTCTCCTGTCACCAAAAATGAACACCGTCTCATAATAAATTACCAAACAAAATTTGGCCGCGATACGAAAATTAAATCGCGAGTTATAAGCCCTTTAAGTTTTCGACCCGCAACGTGGGTCCTGTCACAAAAAATTAACACTGTCTCATAGTAAATTACCAAACAAAATTTGGCCGCGCTACGAAAATTAGATCCCGAGTTATAAGCATTTTTAATTTTTCGACCCTCACCGTGGGGGGTCTCATGCCACCAAAAATTAACACTTTCTCGTAATAAGTTACCAAACAAAATTTGGCCGCGCTACGAAAATTAGATCGCGAGTTATAAGCATTTTAAATTTTTCGACTCTCACCGTGGGAGGTCTCCCGTCACCAAAAATGAACACCGTCTCATAATAGAACCGTCTAGAAGAATATAATAAAACACCGTCTCTCAATCTCACCGTCTTGCGGACAGTTTCTGCGTTCTCGAAGTGTCCATTATTTAGAGGTTTCACTGTATATGGAATTTGTACAATTCTGTGGATAAATTCATGCATTTTTCTGGCTGGCGAATGATGTCGTAAGATATCACTAGGGGGAGGAGGGAATTTATCTTTTCATATCGATATCATTTTTGATCCAATTAAAATTTTCTTTTTTTTTACTTGCACCCTGGTTTTTGGTGAAAAGTAATACGCTATCGATTTTTAGTCTGTTATTTACTTTTATGAAAATACAAAGTTTTTGTTAAAATCATTAATTTATTATTAAAATATTTATTATTAAAATATGAAATAACCCATTATCTAATATCCGTAGTCTTCATATGTGTTTATACAATCAGTGTTCGAGAACCATATATGAAGTACATTTGAAATTAAGCTTTGTTTACTTATAAATAAAAGGGAAAGTGAAAGATTGTTACCCAGTTGTTTTTGTTGTCTTATCACCACCCTCCTTTGTGCTGGGAAAAAGGAAGAAGATATTATTTCTGTTAAACGCATTATGTAAGAAAAAGCTTTTATAAAATATATTTTTTTAAATAATAACAATTCTTTTAAATGTTATGATATAAAGTTCTATTTTATTGACTTCTTTTCATGTGAATTAATAAAATATGCGAAAAATAAATGCAATTAGTTTTGTATATCATTCTAAAGAAAAAAGTAAAAAATAAATAAATAAATAAATAAATAGACATTGATAACGATATCATTACTAGTGGCGGGGGGGGGGGTTCGATGGATGATAGCGTAAGATATGGAAAAGGGGGAAGAGGTCCAAAATTACTAAAAAATTTATAACGTTATATACGCACAGCCAATTTCCATGGACAAAGTAACCATCTGAAACCAAAATTGAAAAAGTATAAACTAGGCCGGTTGTGGATCGTCCTCAGCTAACCAATGCAAAAAAAAGGGAAAAAAATCAGGTAAAAATATTTAAATTTGAGCGAGATATTTGAAAAGAGCGCTCCCATAGACTTTACATTATCATCCGGGTCTTTTTCTGTGACTAGTGTTGCGGCTTAATGATTACAAAAGTTACTCGGAATTGTTTCCGTAAATGATGGACAGCTGATATAAATTCATTTTTATAAATTCTTTAAATTTCAAAAATAAAATGTTTTTTGGGATTTCAAAAGATAAAGGGACGTGTTTTGGAATATAGGGTATCATGGTAACTAAACTTCCCTTTAAAGAATATTCTCGATCGTAAGAAGCATTTTCATCCAAACAGCAGTCTAGATCGTCAATTACACGATTTACTTATTTTGTTCTTAAATCTCTCAATGCCTTTGGCCGAATCTATATTTTTGTTAACGTTAATTTTATAGATTTCTTCTTATATGCTGAATTATTTAAAGCTGCCCATTTAAATTCAATCCTTCATTTGCTGAAATATATTTAAACAGCACCCAGAAAAATTTCACTTTTAAAAAATGTTTATTTGCATGAATTCTTTAACACTTTGTTAGAATTTATTTAATAAGTCCTTTGAGAATTCTAGATTTACATTTTGAAATGCAGTCAATTGATAATTTTTAAGTTTTTATGTAAACACGTCAGTGAAATAACTTTTTAAAAAATTTTACATACTTATTTTCAATGTTTAATTTTTTTTATAAAGTCTTATTTTCATATACACCAGTAAGTTATTTTTCGGTTGGTACAGAAAATAGTGAATTTTAAACAGATTAAATGCATACTATTAAATAATATTTTAGAAATTTTAAGTGAACATTCTTTTTAACACTTTCAAGCAAAGTTGAAAAATACTTATGCATTCTGTTTGTCTGTCCACGCTCCAATTCCCGTAAATATACTCGATTTTCAAGCAATTGATAAAGCTTATTTAGGCTCACCAAAACATGTGTATTGCATATGAAGTATGTACGATTAATGCTGCATTTACATGGACACTCAAAAGAATTCGCTTACATTATGGTATATGAGGAAAAATTGTTTGGAAAGTATTTTAATGATATTACGCTATTTCAAATGTATTGAAATTAATATTAATCACTGAATTTTACTACGATCACGTTAAAAGAGAGCAGAAATAGCATTTTTTAAAACATTACAGGCACTCATAAAAGAAATCGGTTGCAGTATTGTCTTTGCGTAATAATTGCTAGCGAAAACGTTTTAAAATGCGGTATGCGCTTTTAAATTTAATTAGTTTTTTGCATATTACTATTTATATATAATTTCTATACCTAATATACAGATCTGTATAAAAATATTTGCTATCATTCTCTTCATTAGAGGAAATTGCTGAAAGAGAATTTTCAACTGAAATATATCCATCTCTTAAATGATCTAAATTTTGAAATGCATATTATTAATAGATACACATCCGTATATCATATACAGGGCCATTAAAAAATTCGGATAATTTTCGCATTGTAGATTTGAATAGTTGAAATTTGGTTTTGAAATGCGTTAAACATTTTCATAAGTTGAAATAAGAAGTAATATTTTAGTTTTTTAAACTGTAGAGTTTTGTTACATTATTCTGAATGTGTCGGAAAGTGCTTCATAATCGATGCTTGAAGTATAATTTTTTTCTTTCTTTTCTTTTTTCTTTATTTTCTGGATTTTTGTGGTATTACAAGAATATGTCTGGACAGAGCCGTTTACACTGTCATATGGTAAGATATTAAAGGCATGGAAAAATACAAATACATGTTTATGTAGAATTTTTTAACAAAATTGTACATTTATAGTTAAAAATTAAAAATGCAGTTTCATATTTTTGAGTATATTATTGATACACAATTAGTTCTTCCTGAAAGAGTTAAAAAATGAAGAACTTTGACAAAATGCGTACATACGAGAACTGCAATAGCAATTTGGATTTTTCAAAACCTGATCTATCTAAACCATTTACTTCCCGACATGCAATATATGATACATACTTGATAACATTGTAATTTTCATGATATGCATGAATTTGGCCAATGTGATCCTTGTCCTTGATCAGGTACAAGACAAAGAATGAAATAAGGCTTATTTTGTCCGTATAAATTCCGTTCATTACTTGAACTCAAGTGTATTGGCTCCAATTACGAAAATTTGAAATTATTTTAAATAATAAAAACTACAAATTTCTTAAATTAAGATTTCTAATTTACTTATAAACATAAATAAGCAATTTAAAAAAAGTTTCCGAATTTATAATTGTTAATATTCATCCAGAATGTTATAACGACGAAATATACCCTAAATTAAATTAAAAATTCAAAACTTTCTAAACAACAGATTAATCAAGCCATAACCATTTAAAGAAAGCATCATATATTTATTTCAAACTGTTCCTGACTCGAAGGTTATCGACAGTTTTTTCCTTACAGTTTTCAATTGATGCATATCTCACCTCTTGTAACGGAGAAAATAATTCTTTAAATAACAGAACTATTCCGGCAGCACTGCTGCCAGTGAAATTTCTGCGATTTAAAGAAATAACTTCTGAGGTGCATTTAGACATAAAAATGAAGAGTTTAAATAGACACTTCCGTGCTAATGTGTAAAGGAGACATGTGTTTGCTGAACTCGAATTTCCTTTGATATAAACATTATTCCAAGGATCTATTTAAAAACGATCAAGTTGTGAAAATATATAAATGATTTTCCCCAAAAGGCATATCCCAGAAATTAATGTAAATGTTTCCGTTTTCAATAAATTTCTCTTATGCGTCGATTCGATGAAATAGCTTTTATAATAAATGAATAGCATTTAATCCAAACTCTAAAGCTTGCGAAAATGATTTCGATCATTAAATTCCGACTTGCACAGTTTAACGTAAGAAATTTACAAGAATTATAGCAGTATTTGTTTTGATTGCTAAAGCTTTATAAATTCATCGTATTAAAATATATTAGTTTAGAAATGATTCATGTGTAAATGTACTGCAATCGATATACGATTCAGAAAACTTCTGAGTAATTCAAAATAATAAAAATGTTAACGTTATATTCAATAATAATTTTTATTGAAAGCGTAACGATTACTTTGATTAAATATACATACGCCTACACTACATAAAAAATTACCTCTGTTTTTAAAGACCATCTACTTTCTGGCCAATGAGAACGCTCCATAGGCGATTATGCAGTGTTCTCGTTGGTCAAAAAATGGATAGTATTTAAAAACAGAGGTAATTTATTATGATATTTTTAGCAGTGTAACTTACGATTAGCTGAGCTCGAATTTCCTAAACATAAACATTCAAATAGAAACTTATTAGATATTTACCAAGCAATGACAGGCATTTACCAGAAATTAATGTAAATGTTGCCATTTACAATCACATTTTTTCTTACGTGTCGATACAATGAATAACTTTTATGATATATAAATAGCATTTAATTCTGACCCAACTCTTGTTCTGCAAAAAAAAAAATATTCCTATCATGAAATTCCGACATACATAGTTTAACGTAGGAAGTTTATAAAAATAAATGCCGTATTTGGTGCGCATGATAAAGCTTTATTAATTCATCATATTGCAAGACATTAGTTGAGAAATGATTTATGCGATGATAGAATTCAATGGAGACGCTATTCAGAAAACTTTTTCGTTTGATTGATTAAGTCTTCCAAATATTAATCCCTTCGATTTATTGCTTAATTTTCTGGAACTTTCTCAACGCAAATTCTTCTTTTGATCTGACAGATAATCGCCTTATGATATATTATTGAAAAAAATCTTCTTCAAATATATATATTAATAATACCCAACATTGTTGTGGTGCATAGTTTATAAGACATGTTGATCAATGGGTATTTAATATAATTTTGATTTGCATAATTTTTGTGCTGTATAACCCATAATCATATTTTTTTAACTTTGAATACTATTTAAGGAAATTTACTTACATTATAAAAGTCTGTATTTGTATTTTTTAATCGAATGCTTTCTTCAAAAATTTTTATTATAACTTACTTAAAAATTTCTATTTTAGGTTTTTTGTTTTATTATTATATTTTTAATTTACTACAGATATTTCGACGGGATTTATGGACATTTCGCATACTCCTACTAATTGCAAAATTCTATAAGAACTTATGAGAAAAAATGAGCACAATATTAGTCATCATGACCTAATGTAATAGTCCAACACATAAAAGTTCGACAACACAAAATGTTAAGGTATCTAACAAAAGTAAAAAAATCTTTTATTTTATACAAAAGCAGTAATAGCGTAATCTAACGATCTATGTCTTTCGGAAGTGAAGTGGTATATAAGCCAAAAATTAATACCACTAGAAGTTTACTAGTAGGTTTAACTTTATTTTTACTGTACAATCGAAGGTATGATGTGATTGTGCAGTAAACAAAATGATAAACCTACAAATAAACCACTGGTGGTGTTATTTTTGGCTTATGCACCACTTCACTTCTGGGAGACATAAATCATTAGATTCCCTAGTTAGCATTTTTTATGTTTTTTATGTCTACCATCTTTTCTATTTTAGAGTATGAATTTTGGAAATTTCCCTTGACTGGTGTGAAAGCTGAAACAATCACTTTGGAGCCAAAAATATATCAAAAATTTCTCGGGTTATGTACGGAAATATAAGGTAAGTTGTATGATAAAATTTTATTTATCACACATTAACAAATAATAATAATAATAACTAGATTTTTTCTAGAAAACTGGAATTTCTAGAACTTTTTATGTAATGGTAAAAGTAAAAATTCATGCACTGTAAAAAAAAAAAAAAAAAAAAAAAAAAAAAAAAAAAAAAAAATCTGCAAAGGTACTAAACCTCTTCTAGGAAACTGGGATGCCTAGAACTTTTCCTGTAAAGGTAACAGCAAAAATTCAAGTTTCAGAATCGATTACATGAATTTTTCCTGTTATCGTTACAAGAAAAGTTCTTGGAATCCCAGTTTCCTAGAAAATGTTTAGTACCTTTACAGATTTTTTTTTACAGTGTGTTACATGAACTTTTACTATTAGTTTAGTTAATTTATATATATATATATATATTTACAATGCAGATTTTTAATAACACAGTACTTTTCTTTTGTTTTGCCAAAAGAAGAAGATCACCATACACCTTTCCCAAATTTTTGAAAATTTAAGAATTTTGGTCGCTTTTGGTCAATTTAAAGCATTTAAAATTCTTAAAGAAAACCTTTATTTCTTTCATGGGGGATTCCTCCTCAAATGAAAATAATAAACCCTCATTAGGCCTTAGATATACAATGATAATTTAAAAGATAAAAAGTGTTAATTTTGAAGATTTCTACTACTGGTTGTGTATCAATAACAAACTTTCTATTTTAAATAAATTTTAAGAGACTCAAAAAATATTATATTTCGTCATGAAGGTTGTTGTAGTTATGACGGCCAATTATCTGCACGAGGGGTATGGGGCCCGGGCGGGAGTGCCCTTCGTGGTAGTTTTTCTAAAGGAACCTAATTCATATTTACACCAGGAAATCCAAGGTTTGAAAAAAATCATGGAAAACTCGAACGATTAGGGCGATAGGCGCGAGTGTGTTCGAACCTATTACCTCCCGTCAACCAGTTTTGAGGTCAGATCCTCTCGGCTACTTGTGGCCGATGCCTTGTCATGAAGGAATGTATAATATTATTTATTTCTGTGTATGAAGCGTTTTGAAAGATAGAATTTATTTTTAGACAATTGGAAAATGTCATTTATAATTTTTTTTGCAATATTTCGATATCGGGCTTGAGACCTGAGACTTGACCTGACTCAAATCTAGCCTCAAATTGCATTTATTCTATTTTATACATACATAAGAAAAATAAGCATGAACGAATTAATTAGTCTTGCTTAAATTCTGTGTACATTCTTAAGTTATAGATCTATTCTTAATATGTGAAAGAAATCAATGTAAAGCTGTTTATCATCTCATTATTTACATGTTAAAAAAAAGTAATATTAGTTAAAGAAAGTTTTAAAAAAATATGTTCTGCGAGATTACTTTAAAGTTAATTTTCTCTTTTAATGAGGTTATAAAAAAAAAAAAAAAAAAAAAAAAAAACAGTGAATATCAATTACTTCAAACGAAAGAAGTGTAAAGGATTAAAAACTTTTTTTTAAACTGAAGATTTAGAAAAAAAAATTACGTTAATTTGTTATGTACTTATGGCGCCCAATCCACAAAAAAGTGGACATGAGGATGAAAATTTAAATTTCTTTAAATATGATTGAAATTTAATATTAACTGTTAAGAGTGTACTATTTCATATTTTATCAAAAAAGAATTAAATTTTGTCATTAACATACTTTTTTTAATTAATAAAGTGACACTATGACTTTGTCAAATAGACTGCGGCAAAAATCTTTATATTTCATGGTCTCGTACAGCTGAACAAACATTCTGAAAATCTCCAAACTTGGATATATTTGATCTGACAGCTATTATTGAGAGTTTTTGTCTACAGAGAAGTGTTCACTAATCTTCATAACAAAAGGTAAGCATATTTAATTACTCTTAATTATTGTGTCCCACCCGCAACAAAAAGTTACATTTATATCTCTACAGAAAAATATTTTTGATTTAAAGTTATGAAATTTTATATTCAAAAATAGTTTATTAAGATACTTTGAATTACAGCGACAATAGAAATTAATTAATATTTTAATCATAATTAATGAGCGTTGCGGGCGTGACAAGTCCCTGTTGCGGGTGTGATATTTAATTAAAGTCACACCCGCAACGTCTTTTAAAATTGATTTCAAATGTATATTTGAACAAATTATATGTAAATTTATAAAAGAATAATATGCTAGAAAACATGTACTTGGCAGCTTTAACTATACCCTTTGATTTAATAGAGGGAATTCCGGTTAATAAATAAAAATTTGCATCATCTGAGCATGTGACACTGTGTGCAATTGATTTATTCAGTTTGGATTGATAAAATTGTTGCTTTACTACAAGAAAATAATTTTATTAGTGATATATGATTAAGAAATTAATTTAAAAGGTAAGATTTTTATAGAAATTAAAAAAAAAGAAATTTACGAAACAATATTTTAGCAATTTTCTTTAAATTTGTTAATTTTGTTTTGTTTTTTATATACATTTTTTAAATTTTTTTATTTGATAGTATTTATCTAATATATATATTTTTAGTTTTTTAAATTAAGTAAATCAATATTAGGGGAAGATTTTTTTTTCTCTTTTAATTCAAATTAAATAAAAAGTAGAAGTAAGAATAATAGAAACTGTTAAAATGTTTATTAAGTTAGCATAAAATGTATATAGTCAGTTTGAAATTAACCATAATTTAACATAATTAACTTTATGTAAGATTAGAAATTTCAAGGGATAAATATTAAAAATTTGTTAAGCTTATATTTTTGGACTGGAAGTGCTATATTTATTCAGTTTACACATTATTTTTTTCTCTTTTACAGAGAATGAAGAGTACAGAAAGATCACGATATTATCGAAAAAAGATTAAGGAAACCCCTTTTAAATATGAAGGATATCTACAACAAGAGAAAGAAAGAGACAAAGCAAGGAGAGAAAAGAAGAGACTATTTTAAAAAATCTTGGTAAAGGATGGCAATCCTTTGGCATTTCATCTCATGTTAAAGGAGTTGTCGAGGGGATTGGTGCAGTATCCAAGAAAATGTTAACATTAGCAACACTCTGCAACTATAAATTCAGCTTCAGATTTTGCCATGTGTGTAGAAAAAGTCCTAAAAAATATAAAAGAACTTTTCTGAATGTGAAATTTCAGAAGATATTGTGAAAATGCTTCATGAATGCTGGCACCAAGCACAATCGGAGCTTAACATTCAATCGATACATCATGTTGTTTTTATTGACGTAGGAACAATTAATGTAGCAATAACTTCAGAAAGTGATCACAAGAGAATTTGTTTGTTACCATATTTTGTCAAAAATATAATATCCATGATAAGAGTGCAGTTGGAGATTTTGTAGAAGTTGTTTTGTTCTCCACATTAAAAAAAAAAAAAAGGGAAAAACTTTGATGGACAAATGAATGGGGATGTTACAGAATAAGAGTATCTGAATAAAAATCAAGAAAATGTGTATATTTGACTCAGTCAGTTAAATGTATCCATACTTTGACAAGAATATAATATCCAACGATGAATGTGCAGTTGGAGATTTAGTAGAAGTTATTTTGTTCTCGACATTAAAAAAGTGAAAACTTTGATGAACAAATAAGACAAATGGATGGTGACGATATAGAATTAGAATGTTTGAAAAAAAATTAAGAAAATGTACATATTTGGCTTAGTCAATTGTATCCTAGGAAAAAAAAGAGCATTTTTGTAAAAAAAGCTACCACCACCAGAAATTATAAATCCAAGATTGGAAATGAAATTTGTTTAATATTTTCCTCTCTAGATATTATAATTGTAATATTGTTTAATTCTTTAATTAAAAAAATCTGCCTTGAAAATATTTGTGAATGTCATTATTTTATTGGCTATACAAGTCACACCCGCAACAGGGCATCACACCCGCAACGGAAATTTTGAATATTTTCCACAAAAGCAAGAATTGAGTAAGTAATTTAATTTTTTCATAGAATAATTATTTAAGTATTACTGTCTAATATATAAAAATATCAATTCACTCAGTTGCCATAATTCACAGAGTTTTGCATTTTTCCACTGAAAGATGAAAATGCATGTCCTTTTTATGTCGCACCCGCAACAGGTGGAAATTCTTTTTTTTTTATAAATAAATGATACATTGGACAATTTTCAGATTTGGATAAATGTATGTGTAAGTGGTATACATTAAAATTCATACAAATTGAAACCAATGCTCAAAAATATTTTTGCTGGTGACTAAATTAAGTTGTGTAAATGTCACACCCGCAACTTTGGATTGGGCGATGGGTTGTTGAATATATGCGAAAAATATGCGAGGGGGACTACTAAATCATTTAACAATCAAGAAAAGGAGTCAGTAAACTTTCCAATTAAGCAAAAATTAAATATCTTAAGGTCAAATATAATAGAGTAGAATAGGATAATAATATTCATTCTTATAATTGTGAAGTCTACCGCTTTTTGAATATCACATTTTACTATTTCTAATTTATATTTCACATTTTACTATTCGTATTAAGTAACAGGAACTCTATATAAATAAAATCTGTACAGTTACTTAATTTTTTCTAAGAAAGTGTGGTTCCTAGAACTATTTGTGTAACGGCAGTGACAAATATCCATGTAATATATACACATTTGCACTCCAAATCAAAAAAAAAAAAAATCTATAAGGTTACTAAGAATTTTTTAGGAAACTCGAATTCCCAAAACTTTTCATATAAATGCAACCAATTGATATTAATAATAACCGATTAATCAAATTGACCGTAACACATATATAAGAAAAATAATTATGAATAAATTAATTAGCCTATTCTTAATATGTGAAAGAAATCGATGAAAGAAATATTTACATGATAAGAAAAAGTAATATTAGTTAAAGAAAGTTATAAAAAAATATGTTCTACGAGCTTGCTTTAAAGTTAATTTTCTCTTTTAATGAGGTTATAAAAAAACAGTGAATATCAATTACTTCAAACGAAACAAGTGTAAAGGATTAAAAACTTCATTAAAACTAAAGATTTAGAAAAAAAAAAAAAAAAAAAAAAAAAAAAAAAAAACGTTAATTTGTTATGCACTTGAGATTTTCTCTTGAAGTAGGTGACTAGAGATTTTTTGAAAAACAAATTTAATACTAACAGAAAAATATTTCAGATTATTTTTATAGTTCGTTTTATGAAATTTTAAAATTATGCACTTACAATTTTTTCATTACATATTAGTATATTTTTACTTAAAGTATATTATTTTCCTTACATTCACATTGTTTAAATCAGGTTTTTCAGTTTCGTGAACATAAATGGCAACATTTATTTTTTTTTTAAATGAAAGATCTGATTAAAAGATTGTTCGGAATCAGAGCTTTAACATAATTACTAAGAGATTCAACAATGATCTCCAGGAATATAGAATATATGTATAAACTCAAGAGGAAAAGGCCAGAAATTGCACATTGAAAGTATCAAATAAGGTGCGCTCGTACTATAATGAAGTTTTAAAATACATTCAAATTTTGGTTTGAAAGCAATAGAGTACTTAGGATACACTATGGTACCCGAAGTCTTTTGTGTGTTCTTGTAAATGCTGCCTGTTTTCTATTATACAGGAGGTTACTTGTAATAATTCTTAACAACATATATCAATTTCATAAATTGTGAAACAGTTCAATATAATTAAAACGTGTTCCGAAAAATGTTTCCCCTATGCCGTTATGTAGTAAAATATTATTGTGTGATCCTGTAAATTAAAAACAAATGTTCTTTGCACCTCATATTGTACACAATTTATATTTTAATAAATTCTTCATAGAGGCATGTAAATTTTACTATGTTCGAAAGAGTGTAACATCATTAAAATGCAGGTGAAACTATTTTTTCTCATTGATCGTAATGTAACGGAACATTTTTTATTGTACCTGCAAATGAACTATATATCCTATTTTCATAAATTTCAAATGACTCGACGAAGTTATGTAACAATTATATAGTTTAAATTTCAAATGATTTGGTTGGGTAGTTCTTGCGTTCTTACATCCAGACAGACGGACGAACGGGCTGAACGACTTTCATAGATGGTTAGTATTTACGTAATTACGAACTCACCTAAAAAGGGCTACTAAGCCATTTAAGAACTCAAGAAAAGTGGTTAAAAAAGTATCCAATTAAGGAAAAATTAATCATCTTAAGACCAAATTTAATAGAGTAGACTTGGTTAATAATAAGCATCTTATAATTGCCAACAGTACCGATTTTTGACTATAATATTTTACTGTTCGAAATATTCGTGTTAAATAATATGAACACTGTAAAGATAAGATGTATACAGTTACTAAAATTTTTGTAGGAATCTGGGAATCCAAGGACATTTCATATATCGGCAACAATAAAAAATCATGTAATAGGTACACTAATGCGCTTCTAATCAAAAAATCTGTAAGATTACTAAGAATTTTTTAGGAAACTGTGATGCCCAGAACTTTTTATATAACTGCAATCCGGTTTACAAATAAAATTTTCGTAAGAGTACTATAATTTTAGTAGATTCTTTTTAAAATCCTTTCGGCATCTTTAAAAAAACTAATTTTGTAGATTTGCATAGTTTTTTGTACATTTTACAGATAAAGGTATATATAGGTAAGCATACAGATTTCTGTATCTTGATACATTAAAAATTGCAGATTTTTTTTTTTTTTTTTTTTTTTTTTTTTTTTTTTTTTTTTTTTTTTTTTTAAGTGAATATTTCAAATAGTATACACTGTAAAAAAAATCTGTAAAGTTACTAAAATTGTTCTAGTAGATTTGTATTCCAAAAACTTTTCGTGTACCGATAACAGAAAATTTCATGTAACCGAGGAAGGTTACATGAGTTTTTGCTGTTACCGTTACATGAAAAGTTCTTGGAATACAAATCTATTTGAAATATTTTAGTAACTATAAAGTTTTTTTTTTTTTTTTTTTACAGAAAATAGTTGTTATTCTCGGTAGAAAATTGGTAAATCTGAAGCATGTCTGAATATTTTTATTGGTTGAATTCCTGAATTCCGCAATTTATTTTATTAATTTATTTATTTTTGTACATGTATAGATTATCTTTCACTTTGAATTCCCGAAATTTTCCCTCGAAATAAATGCTGTTGCTTTTATTTTATTTTTATTTTTATTTTTATTTTTATTTATTTATTTATTTATTTTGCACGATGTGCCAACTAGATTATTTGGGTTTAGGAATCACTGACTCCTTAAAAAATTTCGGAATCTGCACCTATACTTACAAGATTAATCACTCTGTACAGTGTCAACTCTTCAGCTAAGGGGCGACAACAACACTGGAAAAAAAAAAAAAAAAAAAAAAAAAAAAAAAAAAAAAAACCTGTAGTCCTACTGATGAAAAGTTGCCGAAATCTGTATGCTTACTTTCAATTTACCTGTGCGCCTTACAAGGAAAGATGTAAATCTACAACGCATCTAATAAAACTACAGGAACCTTACTAAAATTTTATCTGTAACCTGGGTTGTAATTACATAAAAAATTCTAGGAATCCCAGTTTCCTAAAAAAAAATTTTAGTAACCTTAATAATATTTACATTTTCAGTGCAAATCTGTATCTGTTACATGAATTTTTGCTGTTGCCGTTACATAAAAAAATTTAGAAATCCCAGTTTCCTATAATTACTTTCAGTAATTTACGGATTTTTTTTCTTTTCTTTTTCTTTTTCTTTTTTTTTTTTTTACAGTGTACATGTTTAGATTATTTTTTTTATATTTCCCGAATTTTTCCCGCTGAATAAACGCTGTTGCTTTTATGTTTTATTTCTTTTTACATGATGTGCCAACTGGATTATTTGGGTTTAAAAGTCACTGGCTTCTTAAAAATTTGCGGAACCTGCACCTATACTTAAAAGATTAATCACTCCGTACAAAGTCAACACTTCAGCTGAGGTGCAGCAAAACTGTACTACCACTTGTATCCTGTCGCCTGTGTATAACAACTTTGATTATAAAGACATAAACAATTAAAGCTATACAAATTAATTAGTATGCTGCACATTTCCTTGTTATTCATTATTCACCTGCAGTGTATTTGCGTGTGAGCATTGCAGTTTTATCGATCTACTTTCGAGGGGTGAAATTAATCAACATAATTAACATTGGGAATTTAATTAAGTTGTTTATCTTATTTTTATTTATATCGTAGAAAAAAATAATTATATCTAATTAAAAATTAGATTAATTAGATAATTTAATTAAATAAACTGAAACCACTACGAATTTTCTATGTTGTAAAATTATCTTTGAATGAATAATGAATAATAAAATGCAGTTTATGTTGACTATATTAAAAAAAGAAATTATAAAAAATTAAAAACATTTTTTATTATCGAAAATTTATGCGCTGGGGTTATTTATTTTTCTTAAGATATCAAATATAGACACCTGAATGGAGATTAAAATAAATAAATAAATAAATTTGACAGCTAAAAATCTTAATTATTATTTACTGTTATTTTCATTATTATTTTTTTTTAATTACGTATTTATAATGTCACTCATTATGTATATTTCATTATGTATATAAACGAAAAAATAAATAACCCTCATCGCTTAAATTTATTTTTTCGTTTTGCGCTTAAGATATCAAATATAGATATCTGAGTGGAAATTAAAATAAATTAATTAATAAATGAATTTGACAGCTATAAATTTTTATGTACTATCTGCTGTATTTTTCATTATTATTATTTTTAAATTACGCTTTTATAATGGTACTCATTATGTATATTTCATTGCAAAAAGTCAATTATTCAGATTTCATGTACGTTATTAAATAGTAAAATTTCATCGAGCAGATTCTTCTGAATGAATCTACTGTAAAGCTATTAAGGTGACACACTGACTTGAAATTGGTCAAAATATCGATTTTTTTTTTTTAATAATAAATGAAAGATTCTGTAAATGTGAATAATGCGATACATCATTTTTATATATACGACAATTATATCGCATGATATTACAGATTTTGTTAATAAATCCAGCGCAATTATCGAGCCAAATGAAACCTTTAAACTGATTTTTCATCCTGTTCATATTTTTATAACTTGCTTTTTCGATAAATATGAAGGCTTTTTTGATAATTAAGATAGAGGTTTGAATTTTTTTTTTTACTTGTTCACCATGATGCATTTATTATTATTGTGTATGAATTATATGTACAGCAGTTTAAGCTGCACATTTGATTTGCAGCGTATCGTTCGTAAATTTAAAAAAAATGCATTTGACATTGTATAAAATTGAAGCTGGTGTTATACACACTTGAAGTGAAAAAACTTCTTTAAACACCTTAAAATAAGTTAACTGCGACAGTCGTGCTGCTACATTCATAGTAGACGCACGTCTTTTTTGCGCCTCACGAAGAAAGACTAAGTTCTTTCGAAAGGCCTTGCGCAGTTAACTTATTTTATGGTGTTTAAAGAAGTTTTTTCACCTCAAGCATTTGACATTCATTAATTTTTTTTTTTTTTTTTTTCATGATTATGCTGCATGTCCCGATAGCCCTGCACTGTGTCCCAATAGACCCCAAGTATGTGGGTAAAAGGGAAATTTGTATTAAAATGCAAAAGTTGCTATAATACAAAGGTTGGTAAAGTTTTTTTTTAAATCTTTTTAGAACATTTTTATTTTTTTAACTGTAAAAGAAATTGGAATTAAAGAAATAATGATAAAACGTGCATTTTTTTTTTATACTAGCCTTAAATAATAAAAAAATTTCCTTTTCACCCCCACTTTCCCCTAATATTCCTTTAACGAAAACTTTATCCTTTACTTAAAAAATCAAAATCATTAATTTATAGCTGTTAAATATTTAACATTTTTATTAAGAACAAACGTACTATAAAGCAGCACCATTACGAGATTGCTCAAGTCAACCGCAAAACACTTATTCGCTAAAGCTACTCATATAGAAGAAATTTATAAAGATACCTCGAATGCATTTCAATATTTTTAAACGATTTATTTATTTACTTACTTTTGCATTACAGAGATGACATCGATCTGTACAAAGGTTGTTTTTTACTTTTTGAATATAGTTCAATATTTTTAATAAGGAAATTTTCATTTTCGGATCCGATTTCAAAAGTATAAGCATTCCCATAAAAAAAAAAAAAAAAAAAAAAAAAAAAAAAAAAAAAAAATCGAAAAATTAAAAAATGGCCTTCGTACAAATCAATCTCAGCTATTCAAAAAGAAAAAAAATCCACACTAAACAGAGTTTCTCTTATTAGAAGAATTGTGATATTTCTATAACAACGTTATTTATTTATTTATTTATTTGTTATTTAGTTTAATTATTCTTTTAATGTTTTACAAAAAGAACTCTAAATATTGATACATTAAATAAATTTTAATTAAAAAAATATCTAAAAATCAAATTATTTTTACATAGCGTGTTTTTCTGGATATCTTAGACATTGAACGCAAATAAACGAGGTGGAACCCGTCGAAATTCGACGAAAGAAAATCTTTGAAAACGAACTGTTTTATTTATGTATAATATTTACAAAATTAGTTACAGTAAAAAACACATCTTCTATTGGTTAGTCCAATTATCAAGAAAATATTATTTTAAACTAAAATTAACAAAATACTACAAAATTCAATTATTCAAATTATTAAAAGAAATAAAACCGAAATTCACTGGATTTTATAACAGACGCGTTTTAATTTCTATTTATTTACTTATTTATTTATATATTTTCAATTTTGAGAGAAAATGGAGTAATTTTGTTGCCACAATTACAAAATTGGTACTAATATATATACATATACACACATATATATATATATATATATATATATATATATATATATATATATATATATATATATATATATATATATATATATATATATATATGTATATGTATATGTAAAAGAAATTGAGATACAGCTTACAACAGATTGCATTTAAAAGTAGGTTTTTTTTCTCTATACGGCAGTGTAAAAATTTAAAATGTATGATGTTTAAAAGCGTAAAATTTCCATTACCGAAAATTGCAAAACAGAAATTGCATGAAAAAGTGTTCCTCATTTTAATTTTTTTTTTCTTTTTTTCCTCCCATTTGAAGAAAAAATGGAGTGATTCTGTTGCCAAATTTTCAAAATTGGTACTAAAAATTATAAAAAAATTAATATCCCCAAAATGAATTGAGGTACAGTTTTCAAACAAATTGCATTTAAAAGTACATTTTTTCAGTATACGACAGAGTAAAAATTTAAAATATGCAATGTTTAAAAGTGTGAAATTTGCAGTAGTGAAAATTTCACAACTGAAATTGTAGGGAAAAGAGTTGCCATTCGCAAAATGATGTATGCTTTACGCACAGATACATTTGGCCTTTGTAATATAGATATTCAGGTGAAGCAATTTTTTTTATTCAAAATTCAGGATATAAAGAGCTAAATAATCATAAATCAATGTCATTCCACATTTCATAGTTCAAACTCTTCCACTGAACCCTTTCTTTCTTTCTTTCTTTTTTTTTCTTTTTTTTCTTTTTTTTCTTTTTTTTTTTTTTTTCATACTAAAGATGAATTTATTTATAGAACACGGCAAAAGGTACGTGATCATATTTGCTGGTTTTATTATTCTCAAACGATTTCAGATATCTATTACAATTTTATATTCCGCTACCTCTCTATGCTATTTTCCAGCATTCAAAAAAAAAGATTACCAGAAATCTGCATACATAAGGAAAAATTTCTTGGGGTCTTTTATTACATAGTTTTTCTTTTATTCTGATACCTTACGAGTATTTTGTCAATTATTTTTATTAAACGAATTATGCGAGTAACAAAAAAATGTTGCTCTTATTAATAATTTTTTCCTCTTAAAAATGGCCGCATTAATCTATATCTTATGAAATAAAAAATGGAAAAAGAAATACGAGTACAAACCAATAAAATCGAAAAAAAATGGAAAAAGGTTAAATATGGTAATGTTTATGACGACTGGTATGATTTATGACATGTTTTATGACCTACGCAACGGATATAGGCACGGGAGGGGTGCCCTCCATAAGGGTCTTTCTATGGGAATCGAGGAAGACTAACCCTATTTATGTAAGGAAATCCAATGTTCGAAGAAAACCACTTAAAACTTCGAAAGATTAGGCCGACGGGTATACCCTCATCATCACATGGACAAATAGGGACTTTGTTCATGGGTCCCGGATATTATGGTGCCATAAATGAGGGGTTGTATCCATATATTCATTGATTACTGGTAATATAGAATCCACAATATGGCACGTAGTACTGTATTTGGATAAACCGAATGATTTTTTTTTTTTGTTTTGTTTCATTTTGGGAATGGCGTATTTTGAGTTGATTCTATAGGCAATCACTTTCAGAATTTTCAAGCTATGTTTTTGAAACTTTTACAGAAGTTGCTCTATCAGTTTAGCTAACACAATAGGCAAATGAAATTTTACTATCATTGACGCATGCGCAATGAAAAACTATTTACTAAACCTGCTCATTTTTCATACATTTTTTATTATTTTTTAATTTTGATGACAAGATATTGTGTATAATGTTGTTTATCCCATTTCTTAACTTTATTTTATATTACGAACTCTGCAAATTATAAGCAAAAAATTTGGAATAATTTGGGACGGTTTTTTTAAATCTTAATTTTCCTACGAGTATATATGCTATCCACATAAAAATAAACACAGTATATTACAATAAGCTATTTAATCATAATCTACGGTTTGAGTGGTTTTGGTACATTAGTTTTGACAGGGATATCCAAAAGATATTCGTCTTTTTTCAATTTGTTGACGATCCCCTATACCCCTATACACCCCTTACGATACCCTATAGTTTCGGAATAAAATATTCTTAGAAGTGTGTGACCTGAACTATTATATTTATACACTTAGAGTTTCAGGATAATTCCTCATGTATTTTTCTAGATATTTAACAAAATATCTAAAATTGCAAGTGGCCGGTCACCTTTGGCCATATAGTGTATATTCCATAATGCAATCTCTGTAATAAAACATCTTGTTTTTCTACCCTTCTTAAATGAGAATTTTTTTATGAGACACGGTAAAAGATTTGTCAGTTTGATTAATCTAAATTTATTTCTTATAATTTTTATCACGTTTCTGCTTTTTTCTCTTTATGCTATTTTCTAGCAGGCAGAAAGATTACTAGAAATCCGCGTACATTAGCAAAAATTTCGTTTATTTTTTATTTATTTTTTTTTTTTTTTTACTAGATAAAAATAAATTGTTTCTTTTTTATTATTGTATCTTAAGTGTCCTTTATCAATTATTTCTTCTAATAGAATTTGCGTATAAGAAAAAAAAAAGGTTGCTTATTTTGTTATTTTTTTTCTAATTATATATAGTTTTAACCTATATCGTATTGCATAAAAAATCGCAGACAAAATTAAACAAAAAACAAAATCTTTCTGACATTGACAAAAAGATTTCTTCTTCTAATTAATTTTTCTTCTTTTGTTTAATTTGTTGCTTGAATTCAATTTCGCAGCATCGTTGCTTGGAAAAGTTACAACAGAAAGTACCGGAAAAATCACAACTTTTTTTGCTGCATATTTATAATATCGTATGGGAACATTTCTTTTCAAAATTCTGATTCCCATTTAAATGCTTTATAAAATTGTTTCCTCCTTGCAGGTGATAGCATAGCTAAAGTCAACGGGTTTAAAAGGGGCTTTTCTTTAGTTTTCTTTCTTTATTTTTGTATGAGAATGTTTTATCCAACATGATTTTACCCAATCTTGAGAAATTTTACTGCAACTGTATTGGCAGTTGAAATTCCAGGTATCTTTAATTCAAAATATAGAAAAATTTTCAACAGTTAAACTACCCAGTCATTCGAACATTTTTAGGATTTCATTCATCTAACGAAACCCTAAACTAAAACTTTGCTGCTCTAGCTCACAAGGAAGGTCTTTATACTGGGCATACTCAGAATTTTTTGAATAAAATACTAATTAAACTACTCATGTATGTTATAAAGGATCAGTCAAAATTATCGGCGTAGTTACAGAAGAAAATTTGTAAAAAAAATAAAATACTTTCAAATATTTGGCGTGAAAAGAAAAAGTGTCACGCGATTTGGCGAGCAGCAATTTTCCCTGCAAATGCAAACGATTTAAATGCAACTGAAAACTTTTGGATTTTTAGAATGCATGTAAATAGTAATTAATGAATTTAAATATAAACAATGAGAGAGTTTAATATATTATATATATGTATACATTGTATTGCATATATATATTGTTTGTAAAAAAAGATTACCAGAAATCTGCATACATAAGGGAAAATTTATTGGGGTCTTGTTTGTTGTGATAGTTATTTAATTTGCCTCTGGAAAAATATTTCCATATATAAAAAATTCACATTGATAAAAATTGTTTTCACACATTTAAGCGGATTCAAGAATAAAAGACAGATGTTTCCATAGCAACAAAATCGAAACGTCAATCCTCAACTGGACTTTGAACTTGAAACAATTTTAATTCATTTAAATTTGAATTTCATTTTAAATCGCAAATTTCGATGGTTAAATTTGAATATAAATACATATAATTATCGATGTAACAAAATTATACCTAAAACAAGCTAAAACTGACAAAACCAAATTTATTTAATTTATCTAAACAAGTTGAACATGAAACTTTTTTCTTTTAAAGTGTATTTGACATAAAAAGGTATTTTTTGAAATTGCTTTTTATCTCCAACCGATGATAAATCGCCAAATAACGAAACTTTCATTATTTGTTTATGGACGATGTTCGGAGGTTCCGCCGAATTTTTTTTTTTTTTACAAACGTATATATCCTCATGAGAAGAACATTCTGTAATTTTTTCAGATTTTTCGGAGTATGCCCGTATGAAGACCTTACTTGTCAGACAAAATTTTTGTCTGTGAATTTTTCTATTAAAACGTACACTACGACATCGGAAGAAGAATGACATTTGAATTATTGAATTTTTTTCCTCACAACATCTTATAAAATGTTATTTATAAAGTGATTTGAGAGTAATCTGTTAACTTGAGTGATTGTTATGTAATAAATAAATTGAGCTCCGAATTTAAATCTTTTTCCTTCTTTTTTTTTCCGAAAAAAAACATCAGGATACTTACACTTGCAATGTTTTTTTTTTATTTCTTCGGAACATGTATTGAAATAACTACAAATCAAGGGAAAATTTCTCGTTACTGAAGCGATTCAATATCATTTCATCACCTAGAAAACACGAAACTAGAAATGGTAGGTCGTTTCGTCTATTCAGCTTAGTTGATTCAACTATTCGCACAATTCGATCATCTATAATTCTAGTTCTGGTATTTATAAAGTGACTAACTATTCATTCTAGATAAAGACGGTATATTTTTTTTCCTCAGTGTAGATTAAAAATTTCGCAGAACTTTTAGCTCAACTTACTGTTAGTGGTGAAAATTAAAAAAATTGTTTTGCTGCTCTGTATAGAGAAAAATAATAAGTATATGATCTAAACAAGCGTCAATCTATGACTATCTGTATTCTATAGGTCAAATTCTGCGGTAAAACACATGGTATAAAACAATAAAAATTAGTCAAATTAAAAAAAAAAGAAAGAAAAAAGAAAAAGAAACAAAATTGTATTTTAAAAATTTCACCGACTGTTTGCAAAATGATATTTTCATAGACTAAAATTTTAAAGAATTTATAAATAAATTCTATATTTAAATTAATAATAATATTGAACAACATTTTTATGATGATCATGATGAGTCATATATTAGGTACTCTATGCATTAAACATTAATATTCCAAGACCAATGATAAAAAACTGTAGTTTACACATATACAACTTTAACTGTTTAAAATGTGCATTTTTATTTGATGGAGTTAATCAGACTGACTTCCAAACGCCTCATATTACGTACGACATGGATTAAACATTTATATTCTTGGACCCATCATAAAAAAAATTTAAATGAAATTTCAGTTTTACAATTTTTGGAACTGCAAAATTTTAAACTTCTAAGCGTCGCACATTTTTAATTTTTACACCTCTGTGCAGAAAAAATGCGCTTTTAAATTAAATATGTTTGAAATCTTTATCACAATTTGTTTTCAAATTATTATTATTATTTTTTAAAGTTTTATTTCTTTTTTGTCATAGTAGCAACAAAAGTATTCCGTTTTCGGTCATTAAACATGGGTCAATCAGAAAACGAGTAAAATAAAATAAGTTGCGGAATTCAACGGACATTAAACATGGACCTATCGGAAAACGAATAAAATAAAATAAGTTGCGAAATTCAACCCATAAAAAGATTCAGATATACATCAGATTTCCCATTTCTCTACCGAGGACAATAACTATTTCCCAAATAGTTAAAAGATAAAAATTAACGTAAAATGATAACGAACAACGTTTTTAAATTAAAATCCTTTGTGCTAGCGTACTGAAATTGGACATTATGATTCTTTAAAAATAGATTAAGATACTTCTAACTAGATTTACTTTTCTTTATTTAACGGTTATTTTACACAATTTACAAACACAATATTCAGATTAGTATAATATAAGAAATTTTATGTTACAGCTTTAGTAATTTCACTTTAGGAGGCTCGGGACACAAATATCTTCAAACTTTCAAAAAAAAAAAAAAAAAAAATTATTGAATTAAAAATTTCTGTTTTTAGAGTTTCGTTTATATGACGAAACTCTATTATTGTTCTCTGTCCTTTGTCTGTCTGTTTGTCACAGAATCCGTACACAAAAACTATATAAGTCAGATAGTTCAAATTTTGTGTATTTACAGCTAATTCCTCTTGTCACACAGCAAATAATAAAATTTTGAAAAAGACTATTATTTGAATTAAAATAATTTTCTTAATATCATCAGTTCATTTTTGTCGTTTTTTTTCTTCTAATTGTTGCCAAAGTTTAAATAGATAAAAAATATATTATGTATCTAACATAAATTAATGGATTATATAAATCACATGAAAAACGCATTTATTTGTTAAAAACAAATAAGTGTGTTTTTCACATGATTTCATCTTATTACACTGAAAAAAAATCTGCCTCTGGCATCTAGAAAATAAATTGTGGCTCTAGAAAAAATAGTTCCATGTCATCCTTATAAATTCTAGTTCCCTTAGCTAGCGTGTTCTAGTCAATATTCTGACTGAGTAGACCAGAGTTTTCTTGTTTCCAGAACTTGAAAAATACGGGCTTCGAGCTAGATTTTCAAAATGGCTACATGTCATAGCAATAACTTCTGGTTTCATAAATCAGAATTTCTAGTTCCCTGATTTTCTAAGATAGGTATTAGAACTAGAATTTAAATACACATTAACTACAAAATATAATATCCTGAAGCAGAAAGCATGTTCATAACTGAAAATGTTAAAAATTTAAACTGCTAAAAATTCGATTTGACACAAATTTTTTAAAATTATCTATTTGCTATTTATTGCCTTTAAAAAATCGCATATTTTACAAGTTATTGTTACTAAAGAAATATTTCTGTTTAATTCTTGAAGCATTATCGAAATAAATTTACATAAAAAATAGTATCCTGTTCTATATAATATTTTTTGTATTCTTTAAACTATAGAGAGACTGAATGAATATAATTTATCTCATTCAATATATGTATTACGTGTTTTATGTCACTGGTGATTCTTTCAGCTACACAACAATTAGAAAAAAGAGTGATAGATAAATAGAGAATTCGATATTAATTAATTATATTTTATGTGTTTTAATAGCACGATAAAGTTTACTATAATATATATATATATGTAATTTCGTTGTAATACAATAAACACATGTTAATTCAGACAACTTGGGACACAGATAATATGGTACTTTTTTGTTATAACTGTCTCTATAAATTTAATTACGACAAAATTAAAGTTATGATCTCGCCAAGATGATCCCGAAATATGTATATATATATATATATATATATATATATATATATATATATATATATATATATATATATATATATATATATAATATATGATATGAAAACACTCCAAACACTGTTATGTGCCACGTCATTATATATGTATCGTTTACTTCTTTTGTGCCATATATGTTACATATAAATACATTCATATATGTCCTATATATACATATGTACACACACACATGAAGTGTTTAGAGGTCGATCCGATTAACTCTATCAACTAAAAACGCTTATTTTAAACATTTATAGTTATTTATCTATTAAAAACTACTCTTTTTGTCACCATATTTTGATTATACGTTGATTAATTGCCTTATAATCAAGGGTAATTCATAAGCACATTGTATATACATAGAAAAGTTTAAACATGTCTTTGCATGAATTTCTATGAAAAAATGGAGTTAGTCGGATTCACTTCTGAACACCTCATTTTTATATACCCGTATACTATACATAAGTACATGTTCTATGCATATCATATACATAAACGTCTTGTATGATTACAACTGGATCATATATCTCACGAAATATTTTTTGCATCGAATATTATTATATAGAGATACATGTTTTATAATTTGACAATTCGCCCTCGGGCTCTGCTATAACACAAAACTACCTAAAAAAAGGTTAAAATATTTCAATTCTAAATTATACACTGATTTGTCATCTATCGCTCTATTCTAAAAATAAAGTAAAAAAACATTCCTGCTTCTATAATTGAATTTATTGTAAATTATCGATTTTCACTGCCTATATTTAGAAAACTATCTCATGTAAATATATGAAAACGCACAGTTTTATAGCAAAATATATGATAAACATGCTAAAAGAAACAGTGTTTAAATCGAATAATTATTTTAAATGCTATATAACGTTGAAATTGCAAACATTTACTCAAATGTTAGAATAAGTAATTTTAAACACGTAAAAAATGATTTCAAACATAAAACTAACAAATGATGATTTTTTTTCAAATTTGCAATAAGTAGAAAATTACATACTTAACATCAATATTGTCAATTTAAGTATTAAATAATCGCGTTAATATTTTTTAATGTAAATAAAGTATAAAAATTCAGACTATAAACACAAAATAGAAACACACACTGGTATATTATTATTATTATATTTACAGGGTTAGAGGATAATTATAAATACAAAGCCTCATTAAAACCCTAGGCCTACCAGATGGGTCGGAAAGTAGAATTAAAATCCAGAATAAAAAAATAAATAATAATCTAGCATCATTCAGTCATTAATCCATTTTAGTTTCATTCTTTCAAATATATACATTTTTTTAATTAAAATCTTTCAGTAAAATAAAATCTAAATTATTACTGGTTGCACAACTTCTGTATTTTCATTTTTTAACAATTTCAGACTTAAAAATTACTTTGAAAACTTCCCTTTGTAAATATAAAATTTAAAATTTAAACTTCCAAACAGTTATATTCTATAAGATAGCTTTTTTAATAAGTAATTTAAATACCTTTAAATATTTGCTAATATTGTTAAACTTTGACTGTTAAATTTTTCCGAATCATTTTAAAATTTTAGAAAATGTGATTTTAACGAATGGTATTTTACAAGTAAACAAATGTTATCAAAATTTAATTTATATAACTGCTTTCTATCGTTGGATTGCAGTTATTGAGAGACAGTTATTTATTTGAATAAAATTATAAAATTTCAAGATAAGCAAGAGAAAAAATAACACTTTTTCTTACCTTTTTTTATGTAATCCACATTCACACAGAACAAAGGACGAGCAAATGTATACGTTCTGATAATAACTAAAATAACAATGACATGAATCCTTTTTAACACGCCACAGCTATTTTAGTTTTCTCAGACGCATATTTAATCTAAATCACACTTTTAAGGACTCTTGAGTAATTTTTTAGTTAAATTTTTAAATCAAGAATGACGATACGCTAATGAGACGGCCATTCTATTCTACAAACTTTCTGCTTATTCGAAAGTCATTTTTCACATCGTCTGCAATTTCTGGGATGGGTGATTTTTCTCCCCTCATCTGTTTCTTATATGTTCGTATGCTATAATATTTTTAAAAGAATTTTCTAATTAAAATATCCGATTTTTTGTTTCAAAATAGTTCAAGTTTTATAAAAAGCTCCAGTCTCCTTTATTTGTCAAATGTAACAATAATTATACTGATATAGATGATAAACAAATTAAGAAAGGTTTAAATTTTTAAAGTAGTTAATTTTTTTAAACGCCATTTTAAAACAGAAAGCAACCCAACAGCTTTAAAATTATCGTAAATTTTCGCTGATTTATCTATGCGTTTTATTGAGCATTTCCCTATATTATTACTGTCAAACATATAAAAATCTCTGCAAATAAATGCGAACACAAGAAAAAATTTACAATAGCTAGAATTCCAGTTAATGAATCGATTGATTCCAGAAATCAAAGCGATAATTTCTCGCAGTTCAAACGATTCGCAGTAGTTATAATTCATAAAATTTAGTTTCGTCATCTATAGAACTACAGATTAGAAATTCTCCATCGTTTCATCGATACGATTTATCTATTAGACTTATTCGCATAACTCTGACATCTATATTTCTAGTTTAGGGATTTAGAAAAGGACTACTTATTCATTCTAGATGAAGACGGTATATATATTTTTTTCAGTGTACATCATATTTATCATCTATTTTGATACGAGAAATGAAATATTTTTATTATTATTATTTTTTTTATGCTGCCTTGATCGCATAGATTTGTTGATTTCTCTATCAGAATCAGCAGATTTAGCAAAGGTAAGCAAACAAGTAAAATTATGAATAAAAGTCAAATATTGCAAAGTTCAGCATAAATTTAAGAGAGATTAAACTGGTCACCATAAGCGGCTAGTAATGAATAAGAATTTACTGATAAAATTTTTATTGACAATTTTCGTTTGTTAATTTAATGATAAAGAACTTTAAAGGCGATATTAAACGAAACCCTCTGTGCGATCTGCGATTACACTTACTCACTTATTTTATGCTTAAAATCACATTCAAATCGTTTTTCTATCTAAATTATAAAAAAAATAATAATAATTTTTCCGTTTTTTTTTTAAGTTTAGTTTTTAAATAACGGTTGTCATGGAAATGACTTCTTGTGAAAATGTGTTTTTCTTCTTCACAATTTCTCAGGTTTAAATTGTCATAATTCAAGAACTGTTAAAAATAATTCCTTCATACTTGGAACATGTATTATTTTATTCTTTTTTATTATGATTTAGCAAATTTAAAAAATATATATTTAGTTTAAAAAACATTTTTTTAAATTAAAGTTACGTCATTTTTAAAATTTTTACTTTAAATACTTTTTAGTTAATATTTATAAAAAATGCTGAATCAAAATTAAAATTTAGATATTTCTATTTATTTAAATGTAAACAAATCGAAATTCTACAAATAATATTTTGAATTGCAACGATTTTAAATCACCCACTTTTAAATAAATTAAAATTTTAATTTAAAAAAATGAGAAAATTTATGTTGTGATTTCGTTTATAAATAATATATTTAACCATCACAAAAAGAAAAAACCCCTTTAATAAATAAAAATTACTTTAAAATGTATCCCGGACCCCCTTAAACTAAGTACTTAGAGGGGAAAAAAATTACAGCACAACTGGATTAAGTCCATTTTAATAGCATAAAAGAAATAAAAAGGTAATATTTGTAGTGAAAATTCCAAAAATCCAAACTGTCCTCTATAGCGGACTAAAGAAAAATATTAGTTAGTATAAATCTACTTGAATTCAAATTATATAGGCAAAATACTGCGATGAAAGATCTTTTTTTTTTACCCTTTTCCCCTTACCTAAAAAGAAAACTATTTATAGGACACAGTAAAAGCCTTACTATCGTCTTTGTCAGTTAAATTAAACTAAATTGATTTCTGATATCCTTTATCTTTTTTTTTTTTTTTAATTCTTATTCCCCTTATGCTGTTTTCTTGCAATCAAAAAAGGTTACTTGAAATATGCATACATAAGGGGAAGTTTCCTGTCTTCTTTTCTTTTTTCTTCCTTTTATTTTATTTTATTTTATTCCTTTTCTTTTTTTCCTTTTCATTTTTCATCCTTTTTTTCTTTTTTCTTAATTTTTATTTTGTTTCTTTGTTAAGTAAAATAAAGATTTATGTATTATTCTCACATTGATTGTACTTCTATTTTATCAATTATTTCTACAAATTATACCCCTCCCCAAAAGAAAAAACCCCCCTTAAAATGATAATAAGTAATACTTTTAAATTTTAACACATTTATGCCGAGAGTTCCAAAATTTGACGTTATGATTTTCTAAAAATAAATTAAAATATTTTCCAGCTAGACTTCTTTTTCTGTATTTAACCGATATTTTACACAATTTAGAAACAGAATATTTAAATTTGTATAAAATAATAATTTTCGTATTATAGCTTTGCAATTTCACATAAAGAGTACTTAGAGGGAAAATAATTTCAAACACAAATATTTTAAATCCATTTTAATTACATAAAAGAAATATTATTGTAATACTAGTAGTGAATATTCCAAAAAAATCCAAGCTGTCCTCTACAGCGGAGTAAAGAAAAATATTAGTTAAGCAAGTATAAACTACATGAATTCACATTATATAGGCAAAATACTGCGATAAATCATCTTTTTTTATACCCTTTTGCCCTTCCCGAAAGAGAAATCTATTTCTGGGGCGTAGTAAAAGGCTTACCAACATCTTTGTCAGTTAAATTATACTAAATTGATTTCTGATATCTTTTATCTTTTTTTTTTTTTTCTTATTCCCCCTTATGCTGTTTTCTAGCAATCAAAAAAGATTACTTGAAATAGCATACATAAGGGGAAGTTTCCCGGCTTCTTTTTTCTTTGTTTTTCTTTTCTTTCTTTTTTTTTCTTTTTCTTTTCCTTTTTTTGTAAGATAAAAATAAAGATTTGTGTGTTATTCTCACATTGATTTTACTTCTCTTTTAACAGTTATTTCTACTAATAGAATTATACCAAATAATAATAATAATAATAAATGTTGCCCTACTTCTTAAACATTTATTCCTCCCAGCCTCTCCTCATATAATATGGCCTATTAAGACTTAAAACTATCCTTTTCGGAACTTTCTATCAACTTTAATGAGTAAAATATGAGAATAATTTACATATGTAAAATTCGAGCGAGAGAGGTAGCTGAAAATGCTTTTTGATGTTTCGTACTTAAAAAGAAAAAAAAAATGTAACCATTATAAGATGATCCGTATGTGTATCTGTCAGTCTATCACAATCATTTTTCTCAAAAACTATGAACTGTGGAAAGTTGAAACCTTGCAGAGTAATCCAATTGATACACATATTTGCAGATTATTAACCATTCAAAGCTGTTTGTTTTAGATTTGTATGTTATATTTTCAGAGATATCTTCCAAAATATGTAGCAAAAACATGCCCTCCCAGCCCCCCGTTCCGAATCTGAAAATAAAATTATGACAAAATTAGGGATATTAAAAGTTTATTAAAACCTTGCTCAAAAGCTATGGCAATAAACCTAGCTCACATAGTTTTTGAGAAAATCGCGTATTTTATTACACACAAAATTCACTTTGAGAGATTTTTATTCTTGTTCTCTTTGTTAGGAAGGGAGTTAAGAACTCTTGAGGTACCTGTCGTCTCTGAAGTATAAAATAACTGTTGATAATAATTTTTTAATAAAATTATCGGTAATTATTCGAGATATTAGCTTTTAAAGACACGGGTGGTTTGGACATTCATAAAGACACGGAGGCGTACTCAATGTAAAATTAGTTTTGAAAGCCTTTGCCAATAACCCCGTGCAATGGGTCGTTACTGATTAATTTTTTTAGTCATCATATACAGATTCGTACAAAGTTATGAAAAGTTATACAGAATAGCAATATTTGATAATATGACTTCAGATCTCTCTGAATTTTCACACAACTGTACTTTTTAGTATAATTATATCAAAAATTATGTTGTATAGTTTTTTTTTCAAAGTCTTATTATTCTTTTAGAAACGATTTTTTTGTAATAATACAGAAACTAATAAATATATATATTGTACAGAACTTCTGTGCGCGAGTAATACTCACATTTGATCGATTATTCATCCTAGCGTAACACAGCAATATTGCAAGATAAATGTTAATTTATGTCACTCATCCTGAAAAAATATATTTCATAAATTTAACATTAAAAATTATCAGATTTTTAGGTGCGTTCGTAATTAAGTAAATACGTAGCACATATTGTCGTTGTTCAACTCATCCATCTACCCGTCTTTCTGTATATAACAATGCAAAAACTACCCAACAGAATCGTTTAAAATACATAAAATTATTACATAATTTATTCGTGTCATTTCAAATTTAATCAAAATCGGATACATAGTTCAATTACAAGGATAATCAAGAGTATTCCGTTACATTACGGTCAGTGTGAAAAATAGTTTCAAGTACATTTTAATGACACCTCACTCTTTCAAACAGGATACAATTCACATGCATCTATGAAATATATAGCAAAATATACATTCTGTACAATATGTGGTGCGAAGAATATTTTTTATTAATATGCAAAATTACAGAAAAGTATTCAATAACATAATGGTATAGGGGGAAAAATTGTTTGAGGTGCGTTTTAATTGTATTAAAATATTTCCCATTTTATGAAATTGACATATGTTGCTGAGATTTACTACAAATTAATTCCTGCATAATAGAAAACATTTAGTATTTAAAGGGGCACACAAAATATTTCGGATACTGTATTATATCCGAAGTATTGTATATTTAAAAAAAAATCATTATTGTGCGAACGCACCTCATTTGCCACGTCTGGCATGTAATTTCCGACTTGTTAATTCTGAAATCGTGCTTACCATTTTGAAAATAAAGATCAGAATTTGATTACATAATGTTGTTTGCTTGTAGTATTCTGTCACAACATCGCTTAACAAGTTATAATAGGTGCGTTCGTATGATAACGAAGTTTTAAAATTATTACTCTCATATATCAATCTCATAAAATTGTAAATATTCAATTACAATTAAAACGCTCATCAAACAATGTTCTCCCTATACCATTATGAAATGGAATACTTTTGTGTGGCCTTGTAAATCAATAATAAATGTTCTTTGCACCACAAATGTATGCAAAATGTATATTATAATATGTACTTTAAGTTGCATATAAATTTTATTAAGGTCGAATGAGTGTAACACCATTTAAATGCATTTGAATCATTTTTCCCCATTGACCGTAATGTAATGGAATACTTTTTATTGTCCTTGAAATTGATCTATGCACTCGATTATCAAAAAAATTGAAATAACTTGACAAAATTATGCAATAATTATGTATTTTAAATTTCAAACGATTAAAATGCATTTAAAACTTTTTCCCCCATTGACCATAATGTAATGGAACACTTTTCATTGCCCCTGTAATTGATCTATGCATCCAATTTTCATAAGATTTGAAATGACACGACAAAATTATGTAATAATTATGTATTTTAAGTTTCAAACAATTCGGTTGGGTAGTTTTTGCGTTGTAATATGCGGACAGACGGACTGACTGAACGACCACTATAGGTGCTCCGTATTCACATAATTACGAACTCACCTAAAAAGTGCACTACTTATTAAGCTATTGTAGATATTTTGAAATTATACAATAAAATGGTTTATGGTTTAATGGTTAAGATGTATTTAAGTTTGAGAATCATGATATGGAACAACAGATGAATTTTATCTCTTGTTACTTCATATTACAATTACCACTATAAACAAAAACATTTTTCAAAAGCATTCTTAATAAGATCAATCATTTTATTATTTTATTAAAACTATTTGATGTTTTTTTTATTGTAATATTCCAAACGTTAAATATGTCACAGTTGCTTTAGATATGTCAATTTTAGATGCTATATTTCATTTTTCATCCACATTTACAAGTAAATGTAACAATGTGACAGGTATACGCAGAAGTAAATATCAGTCTGAGCTACACAATGAGCATTATTGGAAAAAATCGCCTAAAGAAACTGCTGTTGTTTTCTGTACATCATACTTTAGTATTTTTCTTTCTTAAAATAAAGAAAGTATATAAGTAAAGCTATAAGTAAATAAATAAATAATTAGTTAGATGTGGCAATCTTAAAATTTTCTTCTATCTTATGCATTTTAATACTTCCTAAAACATGAGGGATAGCAGCGCCACCGGCAAGGTGGTTTAAACCAAAATCTAGTCAGCAGCAACTTGCGTCATCTTATTAATGAATTCGGAGTTTGATGAAAATCCGTGCTTAAATTTTTGATATAGAGCTATTGCAAAATCTTAAAATAAAATCCTTATAACAGCACCATATGTTGGGTGACGTATAAGAATTTATTATTTATTTATTTATAACACACATCTGACTTGTGTGCTCGACATGAAAGCCTGCTTATAAGTGATCGTCAATATACAGGGACAGTTTCCTCGTGCACAAGGAAATTTTACAGCACAAGAGAAGTACAACCGGGATTTCCACGCAAAGAGTGCGTGCAATGGAGCCAGTAGGATTCGAACCCACAATCTCCTACACTCGCAGACAATTAGCAGCGTGGTGTCTTAAGCACTCGGCCACGAAGACCCCACGTATACGAATAAGAAATCAGGGTCAATTTTTTACTGGGTACTAAATGAATCTGAGCGATTTACTCCAAAATCTATAGAATGCTAATTTATATCAGGGGCTATGTATATCAAGTGCTAACTAAATATAAAGTTTTATGAAAATCCATGCATAGCTCTTGAGATATAGCTATTGTAGAAATTGTGAATAATGCAGCATAGCAACGTCACCTGTTGAGCGATATACACCAAAAACTAATCAAATCTAGTAGATATCAAGTTCTAACAGAATCTTAAGTTTTGTGAAATCTCTGTATTATTACTTGAGATAGAGCGCCTACAAAATGTTTGTCACACACAGACAGGCAGACTCACAGACAGACTTTTCGTTAAAAGAAGTTTTTCGGATTATCTGACCTCTAAAACATGTAAATCCATCGAAAGCCGGATTTTCAAAATTTTCACGAATCTAATATTCTCTTCTTGTTAAGATAGAAGGAAGTAAAAATATAATATACCGAAATAGCTTTAAATAAAATTAAAATTTATAGACAAATTTCTATTTAACGAAGTCTTATCGTACCTCTTAAACACTTCGTTATGAAGAAAATTCGTTAAATAGAAATCAATTAAAATTAATGAAATTTATATAACTCAATAAATATGCATAAAATGAAAATCAATCATAAAATGTAAATAGTATTAGAAAAATGTATATGAATTTGGGCAGTAAATTTTTTGTACATAATGTAGCAATATGAGAAAAAAATTAATTAGAAAAATGTAGTAATAATAGTAATAATAATAATAAAAGCAAAACAGAAACTGAAGCAAACAGCGTACTTTATCTCTTGTTTCTGAGCATTCTAGATCCTTAACTCTAAAAAAAAAAAAAAAAAAAAAAAAAAAAAAAAAAAAAAAACATGTAATATTACTTTGTACAGGGTTTTCACTAGTTAAAAATAAATAAATAAATAAATATGTAATTAGATAAATGAACTCATGTTGTCAAAGTTGCTGACAATGAATTTTTTGTGACCTAGGGTGTTTTGTAACTAATATTAAAAAAACTACTGCATACAAAAATATGAAAATAATAGTATTATATAGAAATGTTTTATAAACATACATACAATTTTCAAATTCAAGAGTTATTTTATAATATATTTAATGCTAAAGTTAACCAAAAGTGTTCCGTTAAAATATTTTATAGAAGCAAAAACTATACATAGGAATTTAAATATTTTTTCTAAAAATACACAAAAGAAGCTGCCAATGCGCGGAACACAGTTTTTATATATATATGTATAATAAAATAAAAAAAATTTGCGCCATTTTTGTTCTCTCTTAGCTTCAATTCTAAATTTGTGGAACATATTTCAATCTTAGTTTCGTAACTTGTAACAGCTAAAATTCTTTTTCTTACTTTAGTTATTAATAAATTATTTCTTGCTTCTCAAAAAGGCGGGAGGTATTTCGTAAGCTTTTTACTTTCTGGAATATTCCTGGGATTTTAATTTTATTTTTTATTTTAACATCGCGTGACAGGTGTTACTACGCGTTGCTAAAGGACTTGTTCTTCCGAGGAAAAAATATAGTTCTTGCCAAGGACCGCCTGCTATGACCAATTAGAATTGATCATTTTTGTCCGTTTGAGGCTCGAGTTCATCTTAATTGGATTTTTAAAATGATTGACGCGGAGTAGGAGGGCGCTAGTTTTGTCGTGAAAATGATTATTTTCATTTGGCTTTGCAGGAGGTCAGAAAGCATCTTTCCTTTAAACTACTCGGAAGCCATGTCATTTTTTCCGAGAATGTAGAACGCCGAGAATGTTGCAGCTTAGTGAGCGAAGGCCGTAGTGATAGATGTGTGGAACGGTGATCTATGGAGTAACTTAAGTTCGTGCTCTAAATAATAAAGAACTAAAAAACTGATTTCTTGCATTGTTATTGGAGAAATTCCTACGAGAACAAGAAATTTTCTGAAATTACTTCCTTAAAGTTAAATGATCTAAGTGATTTGGATTCTTATTTTAAAAAGAAAGTTGAGATTGGAAGGCAACTTCAGCTTGGGGAAAATTTAATTATACAGGGATTAACTGATGGACTTCAGCCGGAGTATCAAAATTGTTTGATGGTTAACCCTCCTTCCAATACTCGTGAATGGTTTCGCATTGCTAAACAATTAGCAGCGATTCCAAATCATACCTCTAATAACAGCAATAGAAATTTACAACAAACTCAAGTAAAAACTGTAGCTTAGACTATATCTCTAGTTTATCATTTTATAATTTTTTTTTCTCTTAAACAGTAAATTTCTTTCCATATTTTAATCCAGATAATATCTTGTAATTCTTACAGAATGGCAATGATATCTCTTGACTGCAGCGAGAGTGTCACTTGTCTGGAAATTTTTATATTTGTTTGTTTATGCCGGCGTAGACAAACAAAGTGGAAATTTCTAATTTTGTACTGAATTACTCTACTTAGAATAATATAATAACAAGTAAATATTATATATATATATATATATATATATATATATATATATATATATATATATATATTTCAACTGAACCTATTTGTAATATTAAATTTAAGCTATCAATTATTAAATTAATTATTTACCAAGTAACAAAATTTTTATCACTTTATTTTAATTTTTTTTCTTTCTCTCTTTCTTTGCTTCTGTATTCCAGTCCAAGTACATGTCAATTATAATATAATTTTGTTTCTTTTTCTCTTTCCTACTTGTATCTTGCAATGTTTTATCACACCGAGAGAATATTTATTGCGTAATTATCTGACATGAATTGACATTAATAATCTTGTCTTTTATTTTTATTATTTATTAATATTTCTTTTAAAGAGCCTTAGTAGTTTGAAGGTCACGTGTATTCTCAAAAATGAAATGAAATTTAATTTATTTTTATTTTATATTATTTTATCATCTTATTTTAAATTTTTTTTTCATATTCCTACTTAATCATGTACTCGATTTACAAGATTAAGTAAATGATTAAATAATTGCTTATATTCTTTATTCTATTCCACTTCTCTCTATATTTCATCCCAAATGCCTGAGATGAGATAAACGAGATTAAGTATTTAAAGAATGTCTTTTGTGATATTTATTATTACTTATTAAGAGATTTACTTATACCCATTATGAGATTTACTTATACTTATGATATTTATTATTATTGATATTTTTCCTTATTATGTTTCTTACTTATATTGTTTATTATTTACATTGTTAAAATTTATTATTACTAAAATTTAAAATGTCTTACTATATTGAATTTGGACAATTAATAACGATACAATTAGACCTCCTTGAAAAGAGGCAATGAACTACACCACTCCAAATATGACTCTTGGACAATTAATAAGATATAATTAGACTTCCTTGAAAAGAGATCATGAACACTCCAAATATGACTCTTAAATGGATTTTTGAAAGAAACTTTCAACATTGATTTCAAGAAAGTTCTATTGCATTTCTAGATTTGACATTGTTAAAAAAGAATTCAACGTTATTGTTTTTCATTTTTATGTTTCATTTTTATGTTATTACTATGGGTAATTGCTTATATTTTCAAATTACTTTATGATGTGTACTTTAAATAAGATTATATCTTGTATTTGTACTGATGCCTATTTTATTGTATTTAAATTTAAAATTATTCCACGCATCACCTTAGTGTTCTTAAATTTGAATTCTATATTTATATAAAAAAGAGAAATTAATTTAAATTTTTTTAATTTAGAATCTAATTATTATTATTTATATCAACAACTTCGTGAGCTAAGTCTGCATCATCTCCCTTTCTGTGAAATTGCAGGTCTCAGACCTACTTTTTCACCCGTCTTTCTGGGAGGGGGGATTTGTAATAAAATAAAAAAAAATTTGCGACATTTTTGTTCTCTCTTAGCTTCAATTCTAAATTTGTGGAACATATTTCAATCTTAGTTTCGTAACTTGTAACAGCTAAAATTCTTTTTCTTACTTTAGTTATTAATAAATTATTTCTTGCTTCTCAAAAAGGCGGGAGGTATTTCGTAAGCTTTTTACTTTCTTGAATATTCCTGGGATTTTAATTTTATTTTTTATTTTAACATCGCGTGACAGGTGTTACTACGCGTTTCTAAAGGGCTTGTTCTTCCGAGGAAAAAATATAGTTCTTGCCAAGGACCGCCTGCTACGACCAATTAGAATTGATCATTTTTGTCCGTTTGAGGCTCGAGTTCATCTTAATTGGATTTTTAAAATGATTGACGCGGAGTAGGAGGGCGCTAGTTTTGTCGTGAAAATGATTATTTTCATTTGGCTTTGCAGGAGGTCAGAATGCATCTTTCCTTTAAACTACTCGGAAGCCATGTCATTTTTTCCGAGAATGTAGAACGCCGAGAATGTTGCAGCTTAGTGAGCGAAGGCCGTAGTGATAGATGTGTGGAACGGTGATCTGTGGAGTAACTTAAGTTCGTGCTCTAAATAATAAAGAACTAAAAAACTGATTTCTTGCATTGTTATTGGAGAAACTCCTATGAGAACAAATCCATGGCTTATCCACTTACCAGAACGACTGCTCATCCCACTATTGAGTCTTAGTGAATAGTAGTATTCTACAAGCCTATACACTATTATAGAACATCGCCGTCGTTTTATTACATATATATACTATCTTTGTGCGTTTATTCCTATTTTAATTTCAAATATTTAGCATTTCGAAAGACTTTTTTTGTATTTCAAAAAAAGTTATTGTTTTACATTTTTGACAAATGATCAAAGAACAGTAATTCCTTCACTTAAAAATTTATTTATATGTACCTATTAAAAACAGAAAAATAACCTTTCGAACGAGAATTAAATGATTACTAGTTAAAAGTGGCAAAAATATTAAAAATAACGTCATAAAAACTACATTTACATATAATTGTTAAAGAAGAAAAAAATAATAAGGAATTCTTTAAACTGCGCTAACAGATGAAAATGGATAAAAAATACGTTATTTAAAATAGGAAAATAATAATAATGCAAACATTTGAAATTTAAAAATATGTGTACGGTATATGTGAGACATTTCACATTTCTAGATGATCTTTTCAACTGTTGTTACCGAGTCTAAGGCAACACAAATAATAATAGTTCTTTTCTAGCAACAAAAATATTTTCCCGGGAATATAAATAAATAATCAAGTGCGTATTACACAGAGAGTGTTAGTCACAAAATTGCACCGATGCCTTTGTTTGGGTCGCGTTTCTTCAAAATAGGCTTTTAAATAACTTTAAAAGTTAATTATGAACGGGTGGTGTATTAAGAGATCCAATCAATTTAAACTAATCGTTAATCCTGTAGTATTTATGTGATTATTTTTAATTAAATTGGTCTGCTTTAAACATTTTGGAGTTTATTGCTTTTATTCTGATACTGGACATTGCTTTAAACAAATATATCATTAAAATTTGTTATCTAGGCTTTAAAGGACGCACCGATGGTGCATAGAGTACTCCTTTGCTGTCATTAGTTATTTCTATAATACTTAGTTCTGTAAAATTTAGTAAAAGTACTTAATAATACATAGTAATTACCTAAATAATTTTTCATCCTCTCGATGACTACTACACCCCTCTAAATTTGTCGAGTGAAATCGGGAATTTTCTGTATATATAGATCCCCAGATTTTATATTGTATTATTGGTATTTTATTTACTTCAAATATTGTCATAGATTATTTTTTCAGCGTTGATAATGTTATACTTATCAATATTGGCTGGTTGGTTGGCTGTATGGATTTTTATGGTGCAAAGTCCCTTTAGGGTCATGACCGCCCTCATCCATATTCGTAAAATATTGGAGTAAAATTTTTTGCTATTGTATTGCCAATAGTTCCAATCTAAAGACAATATTTATGCAAAAGTATCATTTTATCTCAATTTTTTCAAGCATAAAGTCAATATTGGTATAATATTGGGCCTTAATATAATCAATATAATATATATTGACTTTTTTGTAAGGTGATTCATCCGGGTAAACTGTGACAAAGTGACGTCGTGCGGAAAAAAATGCATTTTTGGATGAAAGACCATTTTTCTTCAAAGTAATTATATTGCATTATTGTTATTTTATTTACTTTAAATTGCAACATTGCCATAACTTATTTTGTAAACCTTGGTACATTTACATTTGCCAATATTGCTGAAATTTTGGAGTGAAATAAGTTGTCACTGTATTATCAAAAGTTCCAATCTAAAGGCAATATTTATGTAACAGCAATATTTCATTGAATTTTTTTTCCATCATAAAGTCAATATTTTTACAATATTGTGCATAATGTAATCAATATAATAGGTATTGATTTTTAAAGTCATCCATACATATATAGTACGATAAATTGGTGTCACATTGAATAATCTATTTTATTAGAAGAAAGAAGTTTCTTCTTCAAAGATAATAGGACTTTTACTATTTTATATCCTTATAGTTAAGAAAATCTAATTAAAACAAGTGGTTTTTTTTCTGTCTTTAAAAAAAGTATTGAAAAAAAGAAGGTTTTCATCACACAAGTAAGAAAAAAAATAATCAGAAAAAATATTATTATAGAACAGCCAAATAATGAAATTTGTTATTCTGCCTTTTTTTAATGTAAATATTTTGTAAATAATGTAATTGTGAATAATGTAAATTATTCTTTGAGGAACAATAAAAAATTCCTTCTCCCTCATTTTTTTTTCATCCAAACAGCTATCTCATTTTCTAAAAAAGAAACGAAATTCACATCAAATACATGAGGCGGAATTGTTTTTCTTTTCTTTCACACACTTTAGTTCTTTGCGTCGCACAAAGCAACAACGCGGAAATTTTATCTGAATACCACAAGGACGAGAAAACAATGCTTAGTTTACTGTGGAAATATTGTAATAAAATATGTGTTCCAAAAGAACAATGTTAAATAACTAACACAACAGAAACGGCATTTCCCACTGGATAAATACACATGGGATAGCCTTGGACGGTTTTGGAAATAGAATAAATTCATTAAGATCTTATATGTATTAAAAGTTGGGAGAAATAAAGAGATTACACAGAAGTGACATAATTTAGATAATGCAATGGTTTAAAATAGATGATAGAAATTTGAGAAGTAGAAACCCACGGGATACCAGATATATGAAGCCAGAAGATTTAATTAACCAACAAATTCTCATTCAAATTAACTGAATGGAAGGTAAACTTTCAGAGAAAAGTGTTTTGACAAAGATAAAATTAAAAACTTTTTAAATTAATATCGAAAAGTTTGAATAATAAGATTAAATTTTATGTTATTTTAAGATAAGAGTGTATATTATTAAAAATAAAGTGAAATCTGTAAACTGATTTATTCTTCCAAAATTACAGATATGTGGATTAATTATAAAGAAAATAATATTTTTGAAGATGCAAAATATTAAGATAATGTAAGTTATGCACAACAAAAGAACGCTGCGAAAGTCCTTAAAAAAATATTATCTGATGTTTACATAATACACGCAAAATAAGTAAAAATTTTAAATTAATAACTAAAATTTTTATTATTAAAAATGTAATTTTATGAAATGTGATTTAGGTACTTTTAACACAATCATGGTCTTTATCAATATTTGGATAAATTTCAAAAATAGCTTTTAGTGAAATAACAATCTGGCTTCGACAAACAATTTATAAAAATCAAGCGTGAATTATAACTATAATAATAAAAATAATTTAACAAAGTCTAGTTGAAATTTTATTAATTTGAGTTTCCGGTATAATAAATTTAAGATTTTAAAAATAATACTAAGAAGTTTTAAAAATAAATCTAGAATTTCATAAAATACATGATAAAATAGAATCAAGAAATTTGCAGGTTGCATGTCCAAAATGCTATAAATAAAATAAATTTGTCGAAATGAATTACAATTTTAATACTAACATGCATTATTGTCGTACATTTAATTATTCTCTATATGATTTAACTAATGAGAAAAGCTTGTCTTGCATCAGACCTAAAACACTCATATATCACTTCTAATAATAGTGGTAAACGTCCCTAGTAGCAAACCAATATCGGTCTAACTGTGCGTCAATATTTCATTTGTTGGAAATATTGCTAATAAAACGCCAATATTGATTATATATTGGCATTTTACTTGAAATATTTCCAATGAATTCCCAATATTGTATAAATGTTGGCATTACATTGGAAATATTTCCAATGAATTCCCAATATTGTACAAATGTTGGCATTACATTGGAAATATTTCCAATGAATTCCCAATATTGTACAAATGTTGGCGTTACGTTGGAAATATTTCAAATGAAACCCCAATGTTTAACCAATATTGGCGTTTTATTGGCAATATTTCCAATGGAACCCCAATATTGGCATAATATTAGCTGCAAATATTGTCTAAATAAAGAAAATATTTAAACATCCCAATTTTGGAGCAATATTTCATGCCAGTATTACGCGAATGTGCCAATATTGCTCCAAGATACAGCCAATATGGGCCCAATATTGTTTGGCTACTGTGGTTCTGTCTATCTGTGCGCAAAACCCCTTGAAGCCAGAAAAACTGTTTTCCTATTTGATTCAGAAAGATAAGAAATATGTATATACTAGCTGTTCTGCCCGGCGTTGCCCGGGTTCATCAAAAAATAGCAAGAATTGCGAAAAAACTTTAAAAATCATAATAAAAACCTCGAAAAATTTAAAAAATGCTGCACGAATTTCGTCTAAACTTCGTTGAAAAGAGATGGGTTAGAAAATTGAAGTTAGATTATTTTTACTAATGTGGAAAAATCTTACAAATCGCAAAAAACACTAAAAATCTCATAAAAATATAAAACAAAATACAAAAATTGTGTTTCAAATATCGCATAAACTTTGAAGAAAAGAGATCAGAATTTAATAAATTCGGCCAATAATTGAACTTCTAAAAAATCGAAGCGGGTCGCGAAGAAACGTAAACATCGCTTTAAAAATGGCAAAATTTTCAAAATTCACGGAACTCAAAATTTACTCTACTTGGATAAATGTTTTGAATCTAATTAATTTAATAATGCAAAAAGCATTGAAATACGAAAAAAAACTGCTAAAAAATCGCAATAAAAATCTATAATCGCACAGGAGAAAATTTATCATATTAGCGAAGAAATTAAAAACCGAATTCCTTTTCCGTATCTGAAAAAAATCGGCGTGAACTCTAAAAAAAGAAAAAAAAAGCATAGTGCAGTAAAAATTGCTGTACATCAAAATAAGAGAGCAAAACAATTACCGTAAAGGATAAAAGTTTGAAACCAAACTCTTATTAGTCTACAAATTTAAAATCGAATTCCTTTAAAAAATGTTTAAACAAAAAAAAAGACTGAGAAAGCCCAAAAATCGCATTGAAAATTGTGATGAAAGTCGTAACACATTAAAAAATCCCTAGGGTAAAAATTCAATGTTATAATATAAAATATTGTAATCAAAAAATTAACCATGTTAACCAAAAAGTTTGAAATCGAAATCGATTTCCGGATGTAAAAAAATCGCCACGGAACTTGAAGAATGGCTAAAAATTGAAAACTAAAAATGGCTAAACATTGAAAATTGCATTAAAAATGGCTAAATATTTGGAAGTCAATGCTTAAAAAAATAATATTAAGGCAGGGCGGGGGGGGGGGGGGTACGATCGAAATCATTCATAAATTACAAAATGTAGGCATGGAACGCCAAAATCATAGTAAGAGATAAAACATTGCATTCGAAACATAACTACATTAAACAAAATGTTTGATATCAAAATTGGTTTCTGAATGGCAGAAAATCGCCAAGGAACTTAAAAAAATGGCTAAAAATCGTATCGAAAACTATATTAGAAATCTTTGAATATTTAAAAGTCATGGATGTAAAAATTTAATATTCAGTCGAAAATATTGTAATCGGAAATCGTTCATGATTAAGGAAAAGCCAACACGGAACACCTAAAATCCCCCAAACTAACTAAAAATTACATTGAATATCGCATTAGAAATTGGCAAAATTCATAAAAGCGTGGAGAACAAATTGTACTATTTATGCTAAAAGTTAGAAACCGAAATTCTTTTACCGATGTCAACAACTGTCACAGAACTTGAAAAATCACTATAAAACAGATTAAAAATCAGTAAAATTCAAAAATCCGGACAAAATTTGCCATAGTAAGATAACATTTATATTAAATTCCTGCGGACATAATTTACCATAATGGGACAAAACATTGAAATCTGAACTCTTTCATTAGTTAAAAAATATCGACACAAAACTTGCTAAACATTTTATGAAAATACACAAAAAATCTGAATTATTGATTTCATAATTTACTACATTAAGCTACAAATTATTTAAAGTTTTTTTTTTTTTTTTTCCAATTGTGAAAAAATCGCCGTGGACTCGAAAACATCTAAAAATTGTATTCAAATTTTCATTACAAATCTTTTTAAATTTAAAAATAGCGGGGGGACAACATTTACATCAATAGAGTAAAATAGTGTAATCTGAATTATTTCTTAAATACGAATGAAAAAAATCGGCGTTAAGCGTGAGAAATAATGAAAACATTGCTAAAAATTGCATTAAAAAATCACTAAATTTCAAAATTCGTAAATGAAGTGTAAATGTTTAAAATTAATTTCCTTTTCGAAATTTCAAAAAATAGCCGTGAGATTCAAAAAACCAATACAAAACCATTGAAAAATTCATTAAAAATCGCTAAATGTAAATACATCCCGTGAATAAAAAAATATTCTAGTAGTGTAAAACGTAGCAACCATTCTTTTTTACATGAATTACAAAAAAATCGACGCAGAACACAAAATATATCAAAATGCACATTGAAAATCGACAAAATTGAAAAAAGGTAAATGGTGAAATTTACTATATTAAGCTAAAAGTTTGAAACCAAAATAATTTTTTAATTGTTAAAACACCACTGTGGTGGAGATCGAAAAAAATAGTACTAAATCGCATTAAAAGTTCATTAAAAACGCATTGACAAATGCACTAAATATATCGCTAGTTATTTTTTAAATCGCAGTAATCAGAAATTCATCAAACGGATAAAACATTCTAATCGGAAATCTGAACTATTTCATTATGCGGTTGACCAAAAAACTATCTGGGTCAAACCATAAGATTAAACTGCAATAATGGCGGATCGTAAATTCCATAATCACTTGACATTAAACATGTTACATATGTTTGTTACGTCATCAAATGGTTTTTACTTCTTATTTTTATATATATTTGTATTATTTTTTTCTAAATTATCTCTTCTTTCATTATTTAACATAAATATTACATCTATTTGCATTATTTGGCTTGTTTCACGATTGATATAATTTGGCGAAATTGGTCGACAGGATAATCACGTAGTAAAAAGGAATTCTTTATAGATAATAAAAAATCGACACGGAACACAATAATTCTTGAAAAACCGCGTTAAAAATCTCTAAAATTATATTAGATTAAAAGTTTGAAATCAATTTTTACTTCCGAATATCAAAAAATTACCATAAAACTCGAAAAATTTCTAAAAATTGCATTGAAAAGTGCATTAAAAATCACTAATATTAAAAAATCACAGGGGTCAAAATTTACTCTAATAGGGTAAAACGTTGTAATTGGAAATATCTCACGAACGACAAAAATCCGACATCAAACGCAAAAAATCGCAAAAAATCGCATTAAAATTAGCTGAAATTCATAAATCTTAACAGCTAAAATTTAATACATAAGTTTTAAACAAAATTCCTTTTACTAATGTCGAATAATAGCGGCAAAATTTACATTAAATAATTCACTAAAAATCCAAACATCGTTGCACGAAATCCAAATAAATTATATTGAAAAGTGAACAAAATTCACTAATTTAGGTCGAAAGAATGAAACCGCTTTCCTTTTCGCTAATGTGGAAAAATCGCCTCGAAACCTACTAAAATTCGCATATGAATTAAATTTAAAAAACTGAAAATCGGCCTTCAAGGTGTAAAATTTCATACATAACTTCATGCAGCGGTCTCTCCAGAGCATCGCCAGTACTTTAGAAATTTTAACATGCGTTATAAACTACCTTAAAGTGTAAAACAGATCTCCTTATTACAATTTCTAATTTTGTTCACGCCCCTCCTTTCACGCACCCTGAAATGTGTCACACCATTCTTTGTTTACATTTTTTATCATGTATTATAAACCATTTTAAAATTTAAAATAAATCACATTTTTATATTTCCAAATTTTAACAAAATCGCGTTCTGTTAGTTCCATTTTTCATCACCAGCTAGCGCACTCTATTCTTCAAAAACTTTATCAAAACGGTACTCTGTTAAACAACCTATCAGGTGATATATTACTCGAGGGGGTAGCGGTCTTAAGCAAGAATGTAAGATAGTGTATGAAATTGCTATTCGAAAATAGTGGTACCTAAATTTTTGACATTTTAGGTAAATTTCGCAAAAAAATACTACTTATTGCATTCTCAACAGCTCAAGATTTTGATAGAACAACTATGAAAAAAATAGATGCTAAACGCAAAAAATCTTGAAAAAGCGATAAAAACTACATTGAAAATCGCATTAAAAATCGTTAAAATCTAAAATTCGTAACAAACACAAAATTTAGGGCTAAAAGTTTGAAACGGTTATCTTTTTATCAATCTCAAAGAAAAAAAAACGCAAAATGAGAAAAAACATTAAAAATTCGTTAAAAATTCAAAAATCACTGTACAAATACCGAATAAACTTTGCTGAAAAGAGAAAAAAAATTGCTATATTGGGTCAAAAGAATGAAACCGTATTTCTTTCACTAATGGGATAAAACTGAAAAAAGAACGCTAAAAATCGCCTAAAAAAATTATCAAAAAAAATCTAATAAAAAAATTGAAAATCGGGCTTCGAGATGCAAAACTACATGTATAAAAGTACCTTCCCTCCACATTTTGTAACTCTACGTACAGCAGACTCTTCAAAACAGCGCTGACACACACACAAACTTGTCTCTTTATTATTATAGATTTTAAAAAATAGCGTTCTATTAGTTCCATTTTCCACCACCAGGTAGAGCACTCTATTCTTCAAAAACTTTATCAAAACCATACTCTGTTAAATAACCTATCAGGTGATATATAACTCGAGGGGGTAGCGGTCTTAAGCAAGAATTTAAGATAGTTTATGAAATTGCTATTCGAAAATAGTGGTATCTAAATTTTTGACATTTCAGATAGATTTCACAAAAAAATACTACTTATTGCATTCTCAACAGCTCAAGTTTTTGATAGAACAACTATGAAAAAAATTAGATGCTAAACGCAAAAATCTTTAAAAAACGTTAAAAATCGCATTGAAAATCGCATTAAAAATCGTTAAAATCTAAAAATCGTAACAAACACAAAATTTAGGGCATTAGGCTAAAAATTTAAAACGATTTTCGTTTTATTTATCTCAAAAAATAGCCGCAAAATGAGAAAAAAACACTAAAAATCGCATTAAAAATTCGTTAAAAATTCAAAAATCGCTGTACAAATTCCGAATAAACTTTGTTGAAAAGAGAAAAAAAATTGCTATTTTGGGTTAAAAGAATGAAACCGTATTCCTTTCACTAATGGGATAAAACCGCAAAAATAACGCTAAAAATCGCCTAAAAAAATTATTAAAAAAATCTAAATAAAAAATCGAAAATCGGGCTCCGAGGTGCAAAACTACATGTAAAAAAGTACCTTCTCTCCAAATTTTGTAACTCTACGTGCAGCAGTCTCTTCAGAACAGCGCTGACAGACAAACATCCTTCTCTCTTTATTATTATAGAAGATATAAAAAGCTAATTTTTCAGTGCACCCGAAACATGCCTGTCTCGAAAAAATCCGTCTTTAATTAGCTACGAAATTAATTAAAAACCTCTTTTTAATGATTTTCAGCTTAATTGAATCAAAAGCAGGTGTTAATTTAACAGAATTTATGTACTAGGCAAATTTTTAAAAGGCGATATCTTTCGTTCTAAAAAAGCCCGAAACACGCAAGTTGCACGAGTAAACGTGAACTTGAAAAAGTTTTCCAAAATTCTAAAATTCAATTTTACAGCCCCATTATTCTTCTGTAGTATGTGTGTATGCTTTTGTGTATGCATTATTTAATCTGCTGTTAGAGAAACCATATGCGAAGTATGTTTGTAATGTTACTTGTGATTACTTGTAAATAAAACAGAAAGAGTACTGTCCACCTGTTTTAATAATAAGAAATTTTGTCTGCCTCCCTCCCCTCCTTGCCCCGCGCGGAGACAAGTGAAAGAAGACATTATTATTGTTGAATGTATAATGTAATAAAAAATATTATTAAATACTTTTAACAATAACTTTTTCTTTTAGTTGTTATGTCATATAAAATTATTTCATATAGAAAATGATACTTTATTGAGTCCTCTTTGTTACTAGCCGAATACAACTGTAGGTTAAACTAGATTGTCCAAACTATTTTATCATAACGTGCATAATGTAAACTAGTTTATTCAAGGATAGACTAGTTTATAGTAACGCACATAGGATAAATTAGTTTTTCCTAGACCATTTTACTTTATCCTAACGCCCAGATTATAAACTAGTTCATTTGTATAATTAAAGTATACGAAAAATTAATATAACGATATTTATATATCACTCCAAATAAACGAAAAAAAAATCCAAGAGTTTTTAAAACATTAATAACGATATCATTGCGGCGGAAAGGGGAGGAGATTCGAGGGATGATAATGAATGATATCGTAGAGGGAAGGGAACAATGAAAATTACCAAAAAGATGATACCGTGTGGTAGTACATCCTCTATTTTATTATTATTATAATTACTATTATTATTATTATTTAATTGACAAAGAATTACGCTTTGTTAGAATTCAGGATGGGTGAAAATCAACTCTAAATAAAGATTAGATTAAGTAAATTTGGACCAATATAAATTTAGATAACCTCCTTAGACCTAAAGTCCCCCGGAGGCGACACTAAAATTTACCCTATAAATTAATTTAATTTCTTCTAGAAATATTAAAATTACATGTAGACATTTTTAATAGATGTGTGCATGTTATAAGCATCGATATACAAACTATTGCACGTTTGGAGATGTTTTATAATAATTTTAAACTGGTTTTTATAGTGAAACGTAAAATTTGTATCAGGACTGAGGAGGTTAACTTATATTTCAGTTTATTTCAATCTTTCGGAACGACTTATCAGAAATTTTGCCATAGTGAGATTATGCTAGTTAAACATAAAACATTATCTGTCAAGTTGGTATCATTCCCTTCTAAATTAGTGTTGCTATTTAAAGAACATCTTCCCTGTCATCGCAAAGCTTTCTCTTTTTCAGAGGGTGAGAAATTTAACTGTTATTGCTCTCTTTATAGTGTGAGAGCCAGCGACATTGAAAGCCTCGTTATGGAGGAAATGAAATTTTTTATGTAAATACTGTAAACACTCATACGAAGAAAATGAGCTAAGTATGACAAGATTTTACTAGCCGAAAATATGTTAATTAAATTAAATATTTTTAAACATCTATTATGGTTTACCAACATCGTGGGTATTTGATTACTTTTTAGAGCATTTTATAGAAAATTTTGTACTCTTTCAGAGAAAATCCTTACGACAATCTTTATTCTGCACGAAAAGTCTGAAGTACCTACTTTTATTAATTAACCAGTGATAAAACCCAACATTTATTTTCCTTTGAATTTTTATCGGTGGCTACTTTATTTCACGTTTAGACACATGCCAAGTGTTGGTTTTTCAAGAAAACGGTTAATTATTACAAATTTTAAATAATAGTTCATATAAATAACCTTGTTTTGGCTTGTCAAAACTAATCAGGACTAGATTATTTTGTTCATATGACTTTTTACTATTGATTCACATAAAATATTTTCAATTATACGGTGACGAGACTTTTGATGTCACCGCCTTCCGGACTATTAGGTTAATTATAAAGTGGCCTAATATGCAAGTGAATGATAAAGGTTTCACTATCACGGTCAACAGTCACACGTAGCGACTAAATGTTTTGATTTAGTGACTAGTTTCTGACATCTATGTAGTCATACTTTGGCGAAAATTACGTTTTCTTCTCGCTATCATCTGACGAAAATCGCATTTTTTTTGCAATCCTTTGACTAGTTTCCAACATTTTTTTCACGATCCTCTGACAAAAGGTGACAAAAATGTATAGTTCTATTCCCTGTTTTAACTAAAATATCATGTGTTTGATAAAAAATTCATATTTGTCAAAAAAAAAAAGTAACGAACCTAGGCACATACCTTAAAGTTGTAGCATATTACGTTATAATATGTTTTCATCAGAGCATTAAAACAAATAATGTATTTTGGAAGTCTTGGTCGATCAGTCCGCCAGCCATACTTTGGGAACCATTATATATAGAAGATGTCTGAAATGGCTTTATAAAAAAAGGGTGTGACAACATTCATGCTGATATGCAGTAATTACCATAAAAAATGAGGCTGCAAATTACTTAATTAGTCACAATTACATGATGTTTGTCCCAAATTGAAGTGGGCTTGTTAGTACCAATTTTACAAAAGATGAAAATCTTGCAATAAAAATGTAACAATTTGAACATTGTTTTGTATGAAATGTGATAACATCACAAAAAGTCCTGGAAAAACAGATTTTTTCTCACATGAAATACTAATCACTGTCAAATAAGTGAAACATCAAATGCTTACTATTGACACGTTTAAGAAAACTTTTACCTTTTTTTTTTTTTTTTTTTTGGTAAAATTTTGTTATTTACATTAAATGTAAGTATGTCTATTATAAGTTTTATTATAACATACTTCAGTTTTCTGAAAGTTATTACTGACCATTAAAGCGTAACAATGGAAACTCATGTGTCACCAATCACCAGATATCAGCGAGTATGGAGCGAATGGTCACCAGTATGGAGCGAAGCGGATTCACAGGATGGATACGTTAGAGATGGTACTTTCTGCAAATAAATTGCCAAGAATTGCCAGAAAAAAAATTATTATAATTAATATTAATCCACAGACCAGGCCCTGCTTGACGGGCAATATGGCTAGCTTAAACAGTTTTTTACCTGGCTGCGGGGCAGGAGCCGCTTGATTATCACAAGCTGAGATCTACCTGATTGTGGCTGTATCGCTATTATTTTTATAATATTAGTTACTATCCTGGCCTGTTCTAGGTTACTTTTAATTATCTCTTTGGGTTCTTTCGTACGAACGAACGCAGTGATGTTGGAGCAGGAAGGGACTAAAAAGAAAGGACGGGGGTAACGCTAATTATTCCACAGAGCTCATACGAGCTGCATATACGACAACAGTTACTCGAGTTTGATCTCGTAAATCGTTTGATCCTTGATCAGATGACGAGATCTTCACCTGGCAAGGCACCTCCAGAGGTATAATTATTTCACAGGTAACTTGGAGGACGTGCAGGAAGCCAATACACAAAAAATTATTCAAAGAGGGGATATAAAGAATATCTTACCAAGAAAAGGAAGGAAAAGGAAAGAGGAGTTTTACGGTTTAAGTAGGTTTTTTCATAGCAGGTAGCGCATTTCTAATGAAATCAAATCTACTAAGACCGAATCACATGAAACTGAACAAATTCGGTTTTAGAGAGATTCCAGCCTTACAGATATCATAACACTGTGTATTTTTTTTTTTTTTTTCAAATCGGAAACTATGGTTATCGTCATTCAAAGTTGTATTAGTGTAGAACACACTAAGTTTGATCAAATGTTTGATTTGCGGCTCTATATTTCATGCTAAATATTGCTCGTCTGTATGAGTACTATCACTCTTATTATTTTGTAAAAACAATTTAGATTCTCTATGTATATTTGTACATCAATCTAACACACGAGTTTAAGGCAGTTTCTATATAAAAATGATTTAAATGTAAAAAACAATCTATCAGAGGTTCAACTAATAAAAATATATTTGTTTTCATGTTTGTTCCGTAATACGTAAAAATCCCAGTAATTATAAAACAAAACCTTCCTTTCTAAATAAAGAAAAATAAGTTAATTAATTAATGTAGCGTAAAATGTAGTATTTAAACATCTATGAGGCTTAAAGCATTGTTTAGCAGAAACGAGAAAGTCTAAATTAAAAATAAATCTTATTACATTTTACCCCAAAATATCTTCTCTCGTCATTCTTTGTTCAAAATTTAATAAAACGTGTTGTTTTCACGATGTTACTTATCTACTATTTTTAAATTATTATTTTCTAACATATTGCGTTGTAGCATAATTTCAAAGAAATTAAAATTAGCAACAATAGATTTTGGAAGTTCTTATTTTGAGAAATAACTAATATGTATTTTTACTTGTTCATCAATCCTAACTCATGAATTAAATTCAGTTTTCAAATCAAATATGGCTATTTTCTGACATATTTTTAATTCATATTTGTTTGTACACATATCAAATTAGAAGATAATCTTATTAGGAAATTAAGGGAATAATATTTCTTTTTGGAAAAGGCCGAAGATTTTTCAGAAAATGCTGTATTAACCATTTGAACTAGAAATCTCTACAGATAACGTGAAAAACAGCTCTTTCGATACAACAATCGCTTATAACTAAAGTTGTAACGTTCATGTCGAAGAAATATATATATATATATATATATATATATATACATATATATGTTCCATTGCAAATCAATTCAACAATCGTGTCCACAAATACATTTTTCTGTTCAAAAATGAATAAAAAAATCTGTCAGAAAGATTTGCGTTTTGCACAAGGTGAAATACATATTTTTTCTTTTTTGAAAAGCATTTAAAACATTGCAGTTGTCGCCCATCTGTGAGGTCAGTAGAGACAGTGTGCCCAGGTTCGAATACTCCTGCAAGATATAAGTGTATTCGTGAGTGTCCATTTGTCTTTATATAAATATGTAATAGAAATAAAAATTGTTGTAGCTTGTTTTTTTTTGTGCATAATAACGATCATTCGAAGCGAAAAGCCGTAATTGCTACAATATATCACCAAAAGTGACCATTCACTTTTAGTTTGAGACACTTTATTAAATATTTAGAAAATATCCTGAAGCTTTAGTTGTGTAAACAGAATAAATCATATATTTCCGCTAAAATTTTTTCCCTTAACCCCATAGAGGATGGTCAAAAAATTGAAAAAATACAAATACCTTTTAGATAACCCTGTCAAAACTAATGTGGGAAACTGTAGATTATTATTAAGTGGCTTATTGTAATAAACTGTATTCATTTTTATGAGGATAGCATGTAAACTCGTAGAGAAATTAATGTTTTCATAAAAACAATCCAATATTTTGCAAGATTTTGGCTTATAATTTGCAGAGATCTTGTTATAAAAATGTTCTTTTCAGAAACTATGTCAAAGAACATTGTACCCTGTAATCTGAATTAAAAAAATAATAAAAATTGAATGAAATTGAACAGGTTTTCTAAATAACGCTTCATTGCACATGCGCAAGTGCAATCAAAATATAACGTGAATAATGTATTAACAAAATGTACCAATAAACTTTTGCGAAAACCTCTAAAAAATAGCTTGAAAATTCTGAAAATCATTGTCGATAGAATAAGTTCAAAATCCATTCTTTCCAAAATGAAGTTAAAAAATCAGGGGTTGTATCCAAATATCTAATGGTTAGAAATATAGTATACACAATATTAGACGTGCTACTATATTTGGAAAACAACAGCCATTTTCCAAATGGTTAAAAAGAATAATTCTCATAATATCTAATAACTTTCATAACATGGTAAAACACCCTGTATTTGTGACTAAAAAAATGGTTTGCAATACCATGTCTCATGGCAATTTTTGTTTGACTTGATGCCTTCTAACAGTTCTTTCAGAAGAATACCTGAACACTGTGTATATAATAACTTGTTAATTACACAATTATTTGTCTAATTCATTCAATACTGCATCTCAAAGAAGCTACAAGTAATGCACGGTGAATGTTCTAAAATCGGCGTACCGAAAATATCCCTCACGTGTGCAGAATTTTGATTTTTAATCCTTTTAAAAGTTATTTATAACGTGAGGTTGTAGCACTGAGCACTGTCAAAACTAATGAAGAAAGACAAAACGTCACGTCTGAAATTCTGACACAGTGGGGATTATGCCAGTTAAAGTAGACTAAACACGAAGTTGTCACAAACTGAACTAGAGCATTATTCAAAAAACGGCACGAGTTATTAATTTATAAAGTTATTTTTATGCCACTAGAAGTTTTTAATTTTATATTTCATGTTTTAAAAAGTAAAAGCATATGCTTACTTTTCATCACCCTTCCCGTACCTAAAAAATAAAACTAAATAGTTGTAAGGATGTTTAGGAAGTAGAGTAAGATTTTAGGTTAAAGGTATAAAGCTGTAATATACGCGTAACTTAATCATTTTGGAATTGACGACTTTAGAGGATTAACGATTGCGAAGCGTAATTTTAAAAAATTACCAAATTGGCAATTTTTAAAAAGTTATTTGTTTACATTACTTTTTTACATTATTGTTTACGCTATTTGCAAAATTAATTATTACATTATTTATGTATACTATTAATTTACATTAGATCTAAATATTTAGGTTGATAGAATTGGCGAATTTATCGCTCAGGCGCAAAGTCAGACGGCCGGCGGGCAGTCATTAAATCTGCGGTTTGGCAATAAATATTAATAAATAAATAAAAATAAAATAAATATGCTTTTATTAAAATTCACAAAGATGTAGGGAAAAAAATCTCTTTACATATTTCAGAAAGGGTTAATCAAAGAACTAGTAAAGGGTGCGCAATCCATTTAATTAAAAATGAAATTTTACTTAAAACGCAAAAATAGAAAGCAATTTCAACACTGTTTCATGGATACATAAAACAATACATGGGCATTTTCGAACGCAGAGGCTATTCTCCCTACAAGTTGAATTGAATCGGCTTGGCTTTCTGCCAACCGGAAATCTTATAATGTTACATAACAGTACAATGTTATTAACTGGATGCCACAGGTGAGCATTTTTTAATTCTGCCTCGTACTAGTCTCTCAAAATAAACATCTTTGACATGCATTTTGACAACATTTACAAGAAAATATACTTCTTTTTCTTAAATAGTAAAATTATATATAATTTAGTAAATAATAATTTAGCCTCGATTTTGACGAAAGTGGTTTCGTTGTAAAGATATGTGTGTTAGTTTCACTTAGTTTTTTATTCCCAACGACAAGATCTTTCCAAGGATACCACTTTTGTCAAAATCAAGGATAAATTATTTTGCAATTCCCCAGTAAGTGTGCACTAATCGTGTGAATAAACTGTCAGACACCTTAAAAACAAACCGATTGCGACGGGTTATTCCATTGAGTTTGTTACTCTTCACAATGATATCTATTCAACAATACAACTTTCGCCAAAATCGAAACCAATTTCTTTTGCGTTTCCCCAGTATTCGTGCATTAGCTAGGCGACATAAACTGTCGGATGTCTCGAAAACGACTCATTTCCGAAAGCAGTGCTATTGAGTTCTTCTCTGCTCACGATGAAATCTTTCCAATGACACCACTTTTACCAAAATTGGTGGCTTACACTTCTTGCAGCTCCGTAGTAAGTTTGTTTTAATCTGATTTTTCAGAAAGTGTCCAGAATAATGTTTTACATTAGAGTCCAGCATCAAGTCAATCGCCAGATTTTACCTAAACTCCATCTGACTCATAGCTGAAATTGGAGATAATTTTTATTTATTATCGTTGGGTTCAGGTCGGGTTGAATCTTTTTCGTGTTGAGTTACGATACCTACGGGGAGAATTCAGATTAACTATATTTTTTAAAACAATGTCTGGAGTATTTTTTCAGATGAAAGATTATTATATATTTAAATATGAATGAGTCTCTTTATATGTTTATTTTGTACATATAAGATAGAATTGATACTAGGGATATGAATGCAGTTTTAATTATTGTATTAAATTATAGACTTTTTTGCGTCGTGTCTGGTTCTGGCCTATGTGTTTCGAGTTTGGATCAATCAATAACTTGTTGTTGGGTTCGAGTCTGGTTTTGGATATGCGGAAATTGTTTGGTTAGTTTCAGGTTGAGAACTGAAATTTCAGGTTCGAATCGGGTACAAATCCAAACTATGCAGGAATCTATTTCAGATGAAAAACTATGCATTTTATTATATACAGTTACAGCAAAAAAAAATCTTGACATTTGCGATTTGTGACGTTTTGTTAAATATCTAAAAATATACATAAAGAATGACTCCGAAACTCGATATTTATAAACAAAATAGTACAGGTCATATATTTTCCAGAAGATGTTTTCTTAAATCCAATAGGGAACCGTCAACAAATTGAAAAAGAAGAAAAATCTTTTGAATAACCCTGTCAAAACTAACATAGTAAAAGAGTTCAAATTGTAGATTTTGATTAAGTGGCTTATGATAATAAACCGTGTAAATTTTTATACGGATAGCATGTATACTCGTAGAGAAATTAAGGTTTTTATAAAAACGTTCCCAAATTTTGCCAAGTTTTTTTGCTTATAATTTGCAGAGTTCTCAATAAAAAACAATGCTCTTTTCAGAAAGTATGAGAAACAACATTGTACATAATACCCTGTAATCAAAGTTTAAAAATATTAATAATCGCATGAAAAATGAGCAGATTTACTAAATAAATTTTCACTGCGCATGCATCAACTTTATTAAAATTTGATTTGCATATTGTGTTAGCTAAATATATAAAGCAATTTCTGTTAAAGTTTCAAAATCATAGCTTGACAATAATGAAAGTTATCGCAGATAGAAGATAATCAAAATCCGTTATTGCCAAAATGAAACAAAAAAGATGAGGAGCTGTTTCCAAATACTTGTAGTACGTGCAATACTGTGTAGACACTAATCAATGAAATATGGATACAGCCCCTCATTTTTTTGTTTCATTTTCGGAATATCAGATTTTGGTCTTATTCTTTAACGATAATTTCCAGAATTTTCAAGCTGTGATTTTGAAACTTTAACAAAAGTTGCTCGGTACATTTAGCTAACACAATATGCAAATGAAATTTTTATAGATTTGACGCAAGCGCAGTGAAAATTTATTTAGTAAACCTGCTCAAATTTCATACAATTATTTGATTTTTTAAATTTTAATTACAGGATATTATGTACAATGTTGTTTCTCATACTTTCTGAAAATAACATTGTTTTTTCTTGAGAACTCTGCAAATTATAAGCAAAAAACTTGGCAAAATTTTTGACCATTTTTATAAAAACCTTAATTTCTCTACGAGTATACATGCTATCCGCATAAAAATGAACACAGTTTATTACCATAAGCCAATTAATCATAATCTGCAGTTTGAAGGGTTTTGCTACATTAGTTTTTACAGGGTTATTCAAAAGATATTCGTTCTTTTGAAATTTTTGACGGTCCCCCATTGGATTTTGGAAAAAAAAAAAAACTTCTCGAAACTATATGACCTGTACAGTTTTCTTTATACATCTGGAGTTTCAGAGACATTCCTCATATATATTTCTAAATATTTAACAAAGCATCTGAAATTGAAAATATCAAGATTTTTTTTACTCTGACTGTATGACTCCTTATATGTTTATTTTTCTACAGAAAATATAACATTGATATAAGATATATGAGTACAGATTCTTCTATGATTACATCATGTTTTGGATACATTTTCTCTCACTGCGGTTTACGGCGCATAAATAGAATCCAGAAGTAACGCACATTTATCGTCTTAAACTGAACATATTCTTTTGTAGTACTTTACCATGTCCTTTATTAAAACTAATTGGTCATTACATAGTATCGTATATATTCTTATTTTAATCTTGTTTTACTTACAATTCAATCCAGCTTTTGAAAATGTCGTAAAGCCAATAGTTTATTCAAAAACATGTGGCAACAGATTAGAAAAGATTAATGCGAAACAAACCATCATCAAGAATGAACTAATGTAAACGAAATTTAAAGGCTAATAAAGCGTACTGTAATGTGTGTTTCTAGAATCTAAGTTTGCAATTGAAAACAGTTTGATGCATTATTATTCTGTTTATGTATTACATTGCAGTGAAATGTTCGCTGAATGATTGAGCGAATCTTAATTTATGAACTATAATGCTGAAGCTACTGATTAAACATGTAATGAAAGTTTTATGTAAACTGTAAATATTGGGTTTTAAAACAATATTGCTTAAATAGGAAGCGCTCTTCAAATCTTTAGAAATCTATTATTTGAATTTCATTCAATTATATTTTGAATTAAAACAGAAGATTTGTTTATGGTCTCGTCGTTATTCATTCATTGAATTTAGACGTTTATTTTCTAAATTGCACCGCATTATTTACCATAGAGTGAGTGCGATGCATTTTCCTAATGATGGTGGTTTATGTTTAATTTCTTTGTACTAATGGTAATAAAAAAAGAATGTAATAAGTTAAGATATTTTAATTTTCAAATTAGGATGATTTATTGCTATTGGGAAGACCAATTCAAGTTTTCCCAAATTTTTAAAAATTTTAATTTTTTTTAATGTATTTTGAGATTTACAGGATATTATTGTATTTTCCGCACTTTTCTCTACAAACTGGCACAATTATTTTTCAAAAAACGAAATGTAGTTTTTAATGAAAAATGATTAAGTCTAACTGTGTCACATTGGAAAATGTGTCCCCTATGCGGGGCTGGTTTTCCAGCGTTCTTGAAATGTGCATTGGCAAATTTTCCAACTATAATTTGAATGGAAAAACACAGGTAATAAATCTTCATTGTTAGTTAACAAGCATATTTCTATATAAAATAAATGCACAGTAATATAATAGTAATATAAAAAACAGTTTTAATGCATAGTCCATTTCAAGACGAAGCTCCAAAAATCTTTCTGGCTGGGATTGGATTACTAAATTTTTTTGTAGTTCTTTCTCTCCACTTTTATCTGTTTCCTTTTGAAGTTCCCTATTTTTCAGATAAACCTTTTTCGAATTTCAGTTAATTTTTAATAGGAGAATCAGTCAGTATAGATGATTACTAATTTTCTTTACAATTCGTGTTTGTTACCGCAGTGCTGATTTCACAAAAGGCAGTTCCAACTTCTTCCAATGCAGGTAAAGTTTGTTTAACTTTAGAAGGGACGTCTTTTTACCACGCTTTTATTAACTTCACCTGTATGTTTGTGAGTTTGTGAGTTTGTAACTCTCCTTATTTTATGTATGTTCACCGATTACTCCGAAACCATGCAATCGATTAACTTGGTTTTGGAGTTAAATGAAAGACGATGCTCTCGAATTGGTACCACTTCAGTTTCATTGAAATTGTTTCAGTACTTTTTTAGAAATTAGGCAAAAACTAATAAAATTAGTGGATTTTCGCTAATTAAAAGTGTTGAATACGTTCACTGAATGGAGTTTAGACAGCATGGCCGAGCGATCTAAGGCGCCGGATTGAAGCTCTGTTTTTCGAAAGAGATTGTGGGTTCGAACCCCACTCCTGACATTATTTACATCTATGTAAAATTAAAAAAAATTCCGCATTACAATTTTTATTTTTAACCGGCTTTAGAAAAGGAAGAGGAAGTTATCAATTCGACGTGTATGTATTTTTTTTCTATGTATGTTCACCAATTACTCTGAAACTATCCAACCGATTAATTTGGTTTTTGCATTAAATATAAATATAGTTTAAGAAAACTAAAAACCACGCTTTTAAAGTAATCAAACTAAAAATTAAAAATAAATATAGTTTAAAAAAATTAAAAAACACGCTTTTTAAGTATATCAAACTAAAAAGTGAAAAATAATTCGTACTATAAGCTGAAAACGAAAATAGATGAAAAATACTATATTACTATAAAATCATTGTTTTTATAGAAATCAATTAATAAGCAATAAATAAAATTATCGTGGAAAAAAAGCGTGGGGTGCTTCATAAGAACTGATAGATGGAGCATGGGAGATGGAGCACCATACGCTTTTTTCCACGATAATTTTATTTATTGCTTATTAATTGATTTCTATATTAACAATGATTTTATAGTAATACATTATTTTTCATCTATTTTCGTTTTCAGCTTATAGTACGAATTATTTTTCACTTTTTAGTTTGATATACTTAAAAAGCGTGTTTTTTAGTTTTTTAAACTATATTTTTTTATAAGCAAAGTTTGAGTAGAACAGTTTCTTTGAACGTCCTAACCTGCAAAATGATTGTAGAAAGCTATAGAAGGATTACTAGACGCTTTTTTTTTGTTTGTTTGTCCGTGTGGGGATGAATGACTATTGGGGACAGTTTGAAATTTTCTCAGAATTGTTGGTGCTTCCAAGATTTGCTGTAAGAGATGGTCTGTCAGAAAAGAAGGCTAGTAAAAAATCAGAATCTGTAAATATTTCAGGATTCGGTGGAAAGTTCTCGAATGTTTAAAAACAGCCATAATATTGAATTGTGTTAACGCAAGTTAAGCAGTTCTAAGCACTATTAACTTGCTTTCTGAAGGGTCCATACTTACTGCAATCACGGTTTTGTAGCTTATGATTACAAAGGCATAATTAGCATAAAGTGGATTAATTGAATGAATTCATTTAAAAAATATTTCATACTTTAATATATTTTTAATCTGCCTTGTTTCTTTATATTGATAGTTTTGTTGAAGCAAATAAATGAACAAACGGGTTCGTTGCATATATAATTATTTGGCCGATTTATCAACACATTTTTTTTTTTTTTTTACATACAGACTAGCTGGTTTAGCAGGAGGCACATTTTCCAATAAGAAACATGTTCAACATGTATGCTGTTGGAAAATCTGCCCTGTCGCTATTTTTTATAATTTAACACTACCTGGAAGAATAGTTATGAAAGTAATTCGCATAAAAAATGCATAGTTACATGAACAAAGAAACCTCCTTTTTTGTGCATGCAATGTCTAACAATAAGTTTAAGGCTAGTACTTTTTTTTTTACATTTTAATAAAGACCTGATATTTTATAATTCACGGTCAGAAAAAAAACAGCTCTCCTAATTAAGCGACAGCAGTTATGAAGGGGGACACTTTCCCTTCAACTGGTCAAAAATGCTAGAAAACAGAAACCATTTCTATACTTTTTCACACAAACTAATAAAGCAAATTTAAGGTTTTTTTTTTTTTTTTTTTTTTTTTTTTTTTTGTCAAGCATAGAATTACTTATTACAATAAATAAAACAGATTAATAAAAATATTAAAATTAACTAGGAAAAATTTAATAAATAACCTACTGTTTTTTTTTTTTTTTTTTTTTTTTTTTTTTTTTTTTTTTTTTTTGTAGGATATATCATTGCGCATATTTTCTCAAAAAAAAAAAAAAAAATAAATAAATAAAGATAATCGGTTTTTTTGGTGAAATTTTCTATGTACATTAATATTATACTTCATAAAATGAACTAAAATCTTAGAATTATTTTAAATAATAAAATTTTTATTTAAAAAAAGTGAGAAATTTACAGATTTTCTTTTTTTAATTTTCATTATTAAATAAAATTACTATAAATGAAGATAATTAAATAATTACAGTTCATTATGTTAAGCGAAGTGTTATCTTTAAATTCAAAGTTCCTAAAGAACAGGCGATATCATGCGCGCAATGTTAAAAATTTGAAACTTTTGCTGCATCATCACTCCACCGCTTTTATACGAAACGATTACTTTACCGTACTATGGAGCATTCTCATTTGTCAAAATAGAGATATTCTATAAAAGCGGTGGAGTGAAGATGCAGGAAAAGTTTCAAATTTTTAACAGTGTAGTTCGATGTCCGATAAATTTCAAAAACTTTGTTTACCAATCATAAGGTGCCGTGCTCAAATCCCGTTGCAGATCTAGTATTTTTATAGTGGGTCAGATTCACTTTTAATAGGATTTCCCTGCCTGTTTCTCCCTCTTTCTTGCATTTGATGATATGAGGGATTCACAACTATAATAGATCAAATCTATAAAATACAATGTTTAAAACACACAATCATTAAAACCTCTAAACATGCGTATACGTTTCGCAAGTTCAAGAACTCGTTTCCTCAGCGTCAAAATGGTATAATGTATAAAATCAACCCCCCCCCCCCCCTCAAATTACAAGCAAGGCGGAAACCCAAATGATAATAAAAGCAGCACCATGAAGACCATCAAGTTTCAGCAACCAATAGAATCAAAATAGACCAAGTCTATTTTGAAGGACAAAATGAGATAGTCTATTTAGAAGGTGCATAAAATTTGTTTTATCCATTCCCACAGTAAATGAAATCTGTAAACAGATGTCATATATGAGAAAGTATGTCAAAACAGACTTGCTATGTTGTGAGAATGAATAGAACAAAGTTATGCATCTTCTAAATAGACTATACCATTTTTTCCTTTCAAAACAGACTTTTTCTATTATAGTTGTGAGCCCCTCATGCCATCATATGAAAAAAAGAGAGATAGGCTATCTCATTGTTTTTCAAAATTGTCTTGGTCTACTATAGTTGTAATCCCCTCATGTATGCGTTTTAAATCATTGAACTATAAACAGGTTCTTTTTTTAACGTTGTAAAACTAACATACAGTGGCGCCAACTTATATGGGCCCATGGGGCGCGAGCTTACCCAATAATTTTATTTCTCCGCCCCTCCTATTCCAACTGATTTAATTCGTGATTTATTTTTTTAATTATTTAAACAATGGAGTGAAATTTGGTTTTTTGAATACTCACAAAATAGTTTTGTTTGAAATATTGTAAGGACACAAATTAGAATTACAGGAGCACCGAAAAATTGTACAATTAAATTTCTCACGGAAACATGTTTCCTGCATATTTTAAAATCTGTTTTGATGCCTTGAATTAATACAGAATTTAAATTGCTAAAATATATGCTTTTCTTGAATTTTTTTTTCACTTTCCATAGATAGCAATTCCGATGTTATTTAAAATAAATATTAATGTAAGGAAGAACTTATAAGTGTATAATTTAATAAAATAATTTCATTTTTTTTATTAAATTATAGTTTAATAATAATAATTTAAAAATTGGCTTAGAAAAACATAATTTAATTTCGAACCATCTTTAATTATTCGCCCTCTTCCTCTCTTTTCATCTACACACTAAGGAAGGGGGAAGGGGTAATTAAATGTGTTATTTTACTCAGAATTTTTTGAGCCCATTCAATATTTTTGAAAAGTTGGTCTTTGTATGTACTGCTAACATATAGTCATACAGCTTATTGTAGTTACTTCGTACATTTAGCTAATACATTAAGCACTTTATATTTTTAATTGCATTCGCGAATGTGGATTGAAGCATTATTTAGAAAACCTGCTCATTTTTTTCATTTAATTTTTAATATTTTTTTAAACTCAGATTACAGGGTTATATTGTATAACACTGTTTGTCATATTTTCTGAAAAGTACATTTTTTATAAGAGCTCTTCAAAATGTATGCAAAACACTTGGCAAAATTTGGGATTGTTTGCATAAAAACCTTAATTTTTCTACAAGTATACATCTATTTACAAAGAAAAGAACTCAATTTATTACAATAAGCCACTTAATCATAATCTGCAGTTTGAACAATTTTGCTATATTAGTTTTGCCAGGGATAAAAGATATTCGTTCTTTTTTAGATTGTTGACGGTCCCCTAAAGGAGTGTTGAAAAAAAAAATCTTCGCGAAATGTATGACCTGAACTATTCTGTTTACATTTTTTGAGTTTCAGAATAATTCCTCATACAATTTTCTAGATATTTAACAAAACGTCTAAAATAGCAAGTGGTCGGTCACCTTGGGTCGTATAGTCTATATTCGTCTCAAACGAATGAACTATAAACAAATTCAAATACTTTTTTTAATATCGTAAAACTAACACATATAGTCACACAGAAAAGTACTCCTAATCATTAACATGCGTCAAAAGATTAGAGAATATCAGTGTTAAGTCAATCTTCGTGATGATGTTTTGTTATAAATGGGATTTAATGGGTAATAAGTTATAGAGTGTGATTCTGGAATCTCTAAGTCTACTATTGAAAACAATCTGATGCTTTGATATACGGATGATTGAACGGATCTGAGTTTTTGAGTAAAAATGTTACAAAAGATTGTGACTAACCATATAATGATAGCATTGTGCAAGCGTTAGAAATGTATTTTACGAATTACATCCAATTTCATTTTAATTTTAAACAGACTTAGACTGAGACTTAATTATGGTTGCGTTGTTATCCATTCATTGAATTTAGTTATTTCATTTCCTAAAGCTAATCTATACTAATAAAATAACAAATCGCTCTGTCTCTGTGTGTGTGTGTGTCTGCAATGGCTAGCAAAATCTATGGGACGTATGAAGCTCAAAATTATTTTGAGAGTGGCCAAATATCTCTCCTGATGCACCTGAAGCTCAGAATTTTAATTTTTTGATTAGTTTCAGAGATATTAATTATGAAGCGGAACTCACTCTCTTCAAAAAGTCATTTTTTTAATGTTCGGTGAAAGAAATCGTTTGCACATGCGCACAAACCCTTTTACGCACCTAAACGAAAGAAGAACCATTTATCGGCGTTTATTTCTGATTTTGGATCATTTTGCTTATATCCAACTCAACCAAACTGTCCAACGCAGTTAAACTTAAGATACATATTTCGAAAAATCATATTTTTAGGTCTCAAATGCACTAATCAATTTGAAAAAATGTTGCAGTTAACCCTTTAAAAACAAATATTCAAAAATGGTCGTTTTTTTCCAAAACTATTTTTCTCCCTTTTGTAAATGCCCTTCCCGGGCGTAATTTTTAAGATATAAACAAACCAAAAAAAAAAAAAAAATATTAAAGATGAAACTTTCTTCGAATCGATGCGATGGTGCAAATGGTTTTAAAATATTTGGATTTTAACACTTTCAAACGCTGACATAAGAAGGTCATTTTGCGACTCGCAGAGAGGGTATTTTTTCTATGCTAAAATTATCTTAACATACATATTTGAACTTAGTCTTTTAAAATCGTCTCAATAGAACAAATTTATACTTACTACAGAAAATTCGAAACGTTCGGACACATAGAAATATTTTTTACAAAATAAAATGTGCGAAAAATTTGATGAAATCAATAAAAACAGATCGTTTTCATTGCGGTTTTGCCTTAGCAAAGCGCAATCCTATAGGTACCGGCAAACAAAAAACATATTCTTAAAGCTTAAAAACATTCTTATAATCTATGATGCAATCGGTTTTTAAAATATAAGATTTAACCCTTTCAAATACATCGGCAAAAGAGGTCGCTTTTCAGCTCACAGATAGAATATTTTTTCTACGCTAAAAGTATCTAAGCGTTCATATTTCAGCACAATCTTTTAAAAGCATCTCAATAGACCAAATTTACACTCTCTTAAAAAATTTAAAACATACGGACCGAGTAGAAATATGTTTTACAACATAAAAAATGCGAAAAATTTGACGAAATCAATAAAAACCAGATCATTTCATTGCGGTTTTGCCTTTGCATGGCGCAATTGTATACGTCCTGAAAAACCGAAAATATTTTCTTAAAGCTAAAACACTTTTATAATCAATGGTGGAATTTGTTTAAATAAAATACGAGATTTAACCCGTTCAAAGACACCGCAAACACGAATCGCATCCCGGCTCATGGAGAATACATTTTTCCTACGCTAAAAGTAACTAAATATCGGTATTTCAGCACAACCTTTATAGAGGCTTTCAATAAATCAGATTTACATTACTTACAAAAATTTTGGAACTTTCTTATGGATAAAATTATTTTTTTACAAAATAAAATATGCGAATTTTTTTATGAATTCAGTAAAAATCTGAGTGTTCCGCCGCGGTTTCGTTCGCTTTCGGTAAGCATAGTTTCCAAAAAATCAAATTACATAGAGAATAAAATACCAAACAGCATTTGCTTTAAATTCAATAACTTTTGCGATTTTTCCATTTAAAAATATAAATTTTGACTAAATGGACTTAAAGATATAAAATCATAGAAATTTAAGTTTAATTTAAAGGTCATTTAGAAAACAAATAACACATTTGAAAACTGAATGACATCACGGGCCCGGGCAACGCCGGGCAGGTCAGCTAGTAGATTATAAAGTACGATTCTAGAATATTTAAGTCTGCCATAGTGAAAACAATCTGATGCTTTGATATACGGGTAGTGTATTACAATTGAAAAAAAAAAAAAATAAGTGATTGAACAGATCTAAGTTTTTGAGTAAGAATGTAACAAAAGGTTGTGATTAACCATATAATGATAGCATTAACAAGCTTTAGAAATGTATTTTACGAATTTCAACCAATTTCATTTTGATTTTAAACAGACTTCGACAGATACTTAGTTATGGTTGCGTTGTAATCCATTATTTAAATTCAGTCCTTTTATTTCCTAGAGCTAATAGATTATAAAGTGGGATTTTAATATCTCTAAGTCTACTATTGAAAACAATCTGATACTTTGATATACGGATAGTTTATTATAATACAATGAAAAGTTCATTAGGTGATTGAACGAATCTAAGTTTTGATATAAAAATCTAAAAAAAGGTTTGTGAATAACTATATAATGATAGTATTATGCATGCTTTAGAAATGCATTTTACGAATTACATCCAATTTAATTTTGGTTTCAAACAGACTTAGACAAAGATTTAATTATGGTTGCGTTGTTATCTTGTTTTAATGATACTTTAAAGTACCATCGACGTAAAAAAAGATTAACGCTTAAATGTTAACTTTTTACAAAGCGTAAAAATTATTTTTTATATCCTACATGATGTTCTAGTAGCAGTCCGGTATATCAAACATATATATTGTGAAAACTTTTGTCACCTTTATAATATACATAATGTATATAAATAGGGAGATCAAGGGATTATAATAAATAACTGTTGAATATCTCTAGGTTATATGATATAGTTTAATATTTACAATTTAAAATTAAGGGAGATTTGGGGGCCTCGGCTATTAATTTACAGAGTTCTCAATCACGAGATCCTCCTCGCATCAGAGCTAATACCATTCTCTTCTTACTTCAGAATATTCCCAGGCTAACTTTAAAGGTTATAGTCAGCGAATATATTTGCATGGGTTGGGTTTTTACGCCATTTGTATTCAGTGGGAAACCGCTGTCCAATGCTTATCATTAGACATTGAGTGCTTTGAGAACCCAAAACCACAATTCATCTATAATCTGTATGGAGATACACGGTATATGGACTGTAAATGCAATTGAAATCGTTTTATAAAGTGTGCTACTGTGGGTTGTTAGTCGAGATAATTACTCGAAAAACTCTATTATTATTTTTTGCTCGATTAACTCGATTACAGATTTATAACTTGCTTACAAATTTATAATTTGCTTCATTTCTGAAAGTTTGTTATAAAGGTCGAAATTCCCTCAAATTTTTAAATGGAAAATAATTTAATGTTTTGCATTCATAGCTGTGCTTAAAGAATAGTTTAATTCACACGTTTCAATAATTACCTCTTTTTTTATCAGAAGGTATTCAGAAACACCAAGTGGGCATCTAAATACAAATTTACATTAGATACACATTTAGATACACATTTAGATGTGTATATTTAGATACACATCTAAATTATTTTTAATACATATCATTCTCACAGTAGAATTTGGAAGGGTTAATAACGAGACATAATATTAGAGATATAACCTTTCTTTATGCTTATTCATTCATTTAAACAATATTTTTGTATTAGTTTTTCTCTTCTCACCGTCCTTAATTTATATTACATAAGTTTAACATTCTATATTAAATAATTAAATCTGTACATTCCTTTATAAAATTTTTTTTTTATTATAATACAAATATTATAATACAAAATATCATTTATTATAATACAAAAAAAATGTATAGTTTTTAAATTCAGATTTTTATATTCGTTTCCTGAATTAGTTTTTAGAGCTTGTCCATCGAATACGAGAATGATATGGGTTATCTTTCTTAATTATGCTTATCCCTGATTTCTGTTATCCATCCACAGATCGCCACTTTTTACGAATATCATTCCAATATATTAACTTATTATAATTTCTAGTTTAACTAAGGGTACTAATGCAATTTCTTTTTTGTTTGGAGCTCTAATATTATCATTAGAGTTTTTTGTAAAGGTGAAATTTAATTCTTATAGTCTTGTACAAAACGTTTTATACAAAAACAGTATCATATATGTTAATTGACCATTTTATTCATCTTTCGATGGAACGGTCTCCTCTCATATCAATTATGTAAAAACTGTATCACAGTTGTTGAGGTTTTAAAAAGTTGAAAATTCGTTATAATTATCCGAAATTAATAATAGCTTAGTTATAATTGCTTAAATTCTTTTATAAGGGCTTATTAGATAAAGACAGAATGTTGTTTGTTTGGAACAGCAGAATGAAACCTGCACAATGCCCAGAGTTCGTTGCAATTTTCCAGTAAAATAGAAAAAGTAGAAAGGCTGAAGTAAAAAGAAATATATTTTCCAATTAAACGGATGGCATTGAGCTCACAGATTAATTGTATATTACAGCCTTATATTTTCAAGTGTTAATGCCGTTTGAAAAAAAAAATAAGGGAGAATTAATAAGGCTCTTCCCATTTCTCCTTTTTATACTTAATCACTGAACTCTCTAAATTAATCAAAGATAAGTTTTATCATATAAAAAACTTATATTTAAAATTCAGAGCAAATCGGATAATTCTTCATAAAAACTATTTATACAATTTAAGAGAAGTTATCATCCTCTTTTTAATTAACCATTAAACTTCCAAAATTATTCAGAAATTCGCCTTATGAGAAAGAAGCTACATCCAAATTTAAAGCAAATCGGATTATTCTGCATAAAGACACATTTATCAAATTTAAGGGGGTGAGTAATAGACCGTATTCCTTTTTTATTTAACAAAAGAACTGCACAGCTAATTAGTGAAGCATCTTATAACTTTAAACCTGTATTCAAAAATTGAAGCAAATCGGTTAATTCTGCAAGAAAAACCCTTTACCTAAATTAATAGGAGTAGTCCCACCGATCTGCCATTTATACTTATCCAATGAATTCCCAAAATAAATCAGGGAAGCGCCTTATAAGAATGGACCTACATCCACAATTTGAAGCAAATCAGTAAAGTCTGCGTGAAAAATCCATTAACCTAAATTAAGAGGGGAGAGCTACCTCCCATTTAACCCCTTTTTTAGACTTATCCAATGAATTTACAAAACCAAACCTGGGGGTGCCCTCATCAGAATGATCCTACGTCTAAAATTGGAATGAAATCTGACAAATCTGCATGTAAAACCCCTTTATCTAAATTAAAGGCGGGGGATTAGATCCATGTTCCCCCTCTTTAAACTTATCCAATGAATCCTCAAAACTAATCATGGCGATGTCCTCATCAAAATGATCCAATGTCAAACTTTGAAGGAAATCTGACAAATCTACATAAAATTTGGGGAAATAACCTCCCGTTCCCTGTCTTTATACTTATCCAATGTACACTTACCGTAATTTCGGGTGTATAAGCCGCGGATCAAACAATTCTTTTTGGACCCAGAAATCTTATTTAGTGATTGAAGACAAATATTTACGGCGATCTGACTAGTTATATTTGTTTCTTGAAAAATTCTGGGTCGAAACAGAATTGTTTGAGCTGCGGCTTATACACCCGAAATTACGGTAGTACAAATCACCGAGGCACCTCATCAGAATGATCCTATATCTAAATTTTGAATGAAAACTGTTAATTCTGCATGAAAAACCCGTTTATGTGAATTAAGGGGAGGACCATGAGCCCCCGTTTTCACTCTTATTCTTATCAAATGAACTCTCAAAATTAATCAAGGAAGCCCTTTATCAGAATATACCTATATCCAAATCAGATATTTTCATCATGGGTTATCGTGTTACGTACACTCATACATACAGATTGAGCGGGCACACAAGCTCTCGGGCTTCGATAGCCTGTGAGCTAAAAATAAAATGCTTCTATAGTTAATATTTTGTAATACAATTTTTTTTCAAGAAAAGTTCTTACGTTTTTATGTATGTAAATAGGAAATTAAGTAAAACAATGTAGTTTTTGAATTATACATAATTCTTATTCGTACTTATATCCATTCTTTCATTATTACTTTCTATATATATATATATATATATATATATATATATATATATATATATATATTTTTTTTTTTTTTTTTTTTTTTTTTTTTTTTTTTTTTTTTTACGAATAAGGCATCTATCCCGATCAAGTAGAGTGTCTAATTCTGAGATCTGGTACACACAAACAAAATAATGTTTTTAATAAAAATTCTATTTTATGTGGTATTTGTATTACAATAATATTTTTTATGATATTTTACATAAAATTTGGAATAGATACACTCTCAGAAATGGATACTCAGATTTCAGGAAATTTTCTTCGTTTTTGACGAAACCGTTTCCTGGGAAATGCTCCGAGCGAATATTTCGTCAGAAAGACGAAATGAGTTTCTTTGCTTATTTGACGATAATAATTTCTTAAAAAGTTTCGTCAAAACAGCGCTGGTGATGCCATCTATCGAAAAATTTAGAAGCACCCGTAATTTTTGACAGTGGGGAAAAAAAGCGTCATCGAGGGGATTCGAACTAACAACCTTCGGTATGACAGCGCGCTGTCTTATCCATTACGCCGTAGGGACCTTGTATAATTTTGTTTCGAAAGAGATATAATGGATTTGACTGCGTGTTTATATTTTTTAAAGTAGTTTGTAATTTTATCCATGTTGTTATATATCTTTTAAGTTTTAATAAATAAGGCTAATTTATTGTTATGGTTTTCTTCTGGTTAACGAATAATTATAATATGTCTTAATTAATATAATTTATTAGAGAAATTTTCTTTCCTCAATGAATGGTCAAAATATGGCCTGGTTAATTTATTGCTCTGAAATAACGAATTTTGATGTGCATATTGGGAAGTTTTTTATATGCTATAAGATAATTTATAAGATAAAGCTAAGATTTTAACACTACTCTTTATAAAAGGGTGAGGGATGAGTTATGTACGTTTTCATTTGATTTATTTCTTGGATGGATAGAAGAGATACTAGAATTTTGAAATGTAAGTGACCAAATTTTCTTTTAGAACGATTTTGCATAACACAACAAGTTAGTTCTTTCCGAATTAAACCATACCGAATATCAACAGCAACAATAAATAAATAAACATTTCTAAAAATGTTAACAGCTAAAAAATAACTATTTCAGAAACAATAACTTTCCATATTTCAGTATTTTTTGAAAAGCGCTAAGAAGTACTGTTTTAAAATAAATTATTACAAGACTGACATATAAACAACCAAATATCTACTTGCTAAAATCGCAAGAATTGCGGAAATAAGTAGTGCGTCCTTTGACAAACAACTTACCACAACTGTTTCTTTAAAGTGCATTGAATCTGGCCATGATTGACACAACAGTTTCGTCAAATATTTGAGGGTTTATGTTTCGTTAAAAGTCATGTGATTTTGATACAAAATTATCGTCAAAAACGACGAAATATAGCCCAAGGATTTCTGTATCGTTAAAATTGAGAGTTTTATTTCTGAGAGTGTAGATTAAATATACACTAAACAAATCATAAGCATATAAAAGAATATTTGTGGGAGATGGAGGGCTTTATGGGTGCAATTATACAACTATCACCGACTTACCCTATATGAATAGGCTTTGACTACCCTCCCCCATGTTGTCACATGTTTATTTTTAATTCAATGAAGTCCTTGTTTTCAAAATAAAATAGACATGATTTTTTTTAACCAACATTAAAATTCCTTTGGTAAAAGTACGCAGATATAATTTCTTTGGTGGTTTTGCTCAAATATTTATCTCATTGGAAATCTTAACAGAAGTATCCTTTTTAGCTGCTACCAGAAAATTTTGACATTAATAATCTTTCGAGATTAAAAAATAAATAAATAAACTTCAGTTTTATATATATAGAGAGAGGGAGAGACAGAGAGTGAAGCATATACGAATGATTTATTTTAACAAAATGACTATTCTCATAACCGAAATCAGTTGTATATCGGGTTTACATTTCAAAACTTATAAAATACTAGATCCATTATTTATGGTACCCCACACACGACGTAGTAAAAATATAAAAATTGAAATGTTTTGAGCAACCAAGCAATAAGTCACAATAAAGATACTGTTTTCAGAAGCAAACTGATACAGGATTCTTATGCGACATTAAAATTCTTTCGTCAAGAATACGGAGATGAAATATTTTTTAGTGGTTTCCATCAGTTTAATGTCTTTTTAGAGGTCTTATAAATAATTAACGTTTTTGTTGCAACCGCAAAAATGTACACAAGTAATCTGTTTACATTGTAAAAGTATCGAATTTCTAATTTTTTTTTTTTCCATTAGGGAAATTAAAAAAAAAACTCTCTATTTGTCAGTATACTTGTAATTACAGTGGGTGGCCAAATTTATTAGCTACATTACAATTTTTCTTATTAGCAACTTTGATTTAACACAAGAACGCCGGGAAGGTGTCCATTCAAACACCGATCACTGGACTAATTGTCGATTCGAACCAGAAAAATCTTCAGGAAATAAGTTATATATAAGTTAGAATGAAATGAGCTAAACAATTAAACTAAATAATTTCTAATTATTTTTTAATCGACTTCCAAAAAGGAGAGGAGGTTATCAATTCAACGCGTATGTATTTGTTTTTTTATGTATGTTCACCGATTACTCCGAAACTATTCAACCAATTAACTTGATTTTGGTGTTAAATGAGAGAGCTTGCTCTCGAATTGGTACCACTTCCGTTTCATAGAAATTAGTTCAGTACTTTTTTAGTAATTAGGCAAAAACTAATAAAATTAGTGATTTCTCGCAAATCAGTAGTAAAATGGATGTCGAATGAACTTACCAATGCCAGGATGGCCGAGCGGTCTAAGGCGCTTGATTTAAGATCTGGTTTTCGAAAGGCAGCGTGGGTTCGAACCCCACCCCTGACGTACGTGTATACAATAATCTTTTCCGTATTATAATTTTTAAATATATATTTAACAAGTAAAATACTAATTATGCTATTAGGAATATTTTGTATTTAACCGTTACCACAGAGTATCAGAGATTATTTATTAACTCAATACTTTATCAGTGAAAGAGTACTCAAAGAGAGAATAGACTTGCGAAAAGTAACATGACATTGAATAAGTTCTCTGAAGAGAATGAAGTCCGGACAGCCAAGCGGTCTAAGGTACCAGATTTAATCTCTGGTTTTGAAAAAGAGTATCGGTAGTTCGAACCTCCTCCTGACATATGTATATAGTATACAAAAAATTTTTCCGTGTTAAATATTTTTTTAAGTGACTTCAAAAAAGATGGATGTTATCAATTCGGCGCGAATGTATTTTTTTTCTATGTATTTTCACCGATTACTCCGAAACTATCCAACCGATTTATTTGTTTTTTGTGTTAAATGAAAAAGGCTACTCTTCCATTGGTACTTCTTCCATTTCATTGAAATTGGTTCAGTACTTTTTTAGTAATTAAGTAAAAACTAATAAAATTAGTGATTTCTCGCAAACTAAAAGTAACATGGACGATGGCTAAGCTCGCCGAATGGAGTGCAGTCAGGTGGCTGAGCGGTGTAAAACAGTAGATTTGCTTTCTGGTTCTTGAATGAGATCGTGGGTTCGAACCCCACTCCTGACATACGTGTATGGTTAACAGTGATTTTTCCCGTATTATAATTCTTATTCACTGCATCAAAAAATCGTTAACTTTTAACTAAAAAGAGAAAAATAAACTTTTCTACCAAAAATTGAACCGACTTCAAAAGCTACTGCAAAGTAAAAAATAATTTTTTTACAGAATAGTATTAAGAAATTAAATTAAGAGCTTAGTATTTATCATGCGTATTATTATATTTATGTAGATTAATTTGATTTTTTGAAGTCGGTGCCAGCCAAGCCAAGTTCAAAATTAAAATTAATCATCCAATGCAAATCGTAAAAGAATAAAGTTAAATTTTTAACTAAATATTAAATCGTAAAAAAACTCGTAGATACTTGGATGCGTGTCTATTTGAAAATTACATGTAACTTGGCTTGGCTGGCACCGACTTCAAAAAATCAAATTAATCTACATAAATATAATAATACGCATGATAAATACTAAGCTCTTAATTTAATTTCTTAATACTATTCTGTAAAAAAAATATTTTTCACTTTGCAGTAGCTTTTGAAGTCGGTTCAATTTTTGGTAGAAAAGTTTATTTGGTTTTAATTTTATTTTATAAAATTTGCGTAAAATTTTCCGTTGTTCTAGTGTTAATGTTTTAGTACTCACAATGCTGAAAGATGTCATTTGGCAGGTATTGTCAACCAATAAGGGACTGTAGGAGCTTAACAGGTTTCAGGGATGTTATAGAAACACTTGGGGATTTAAGATTTTTCAATTGTTTGTGAGGAATACTATTCTCTGCGAAATGTGTCAAATTAAAACGTGACAATCCAAAAATATTTAAAACAAGCCTTGGTCATCGTTCGGTAACATAATGAGTAATTAAAAGTAAAGAATAAAAATCTACACATAACAGATCAAGAGGAATACAATCCGTAAAAAGAAGTTCGTTTAACCCGGGAGAACACACGCTTATCCAGGGTTTAAATGGTTTTAACTTTGTCACCAAAAAAATCTAATTATAACCATCATTTTATTTACGCAGAGACAATCCTTACAAACTTTGCGATAAGTTGAAGATTACTTTTAAAAAATAAGTGGTTACAATTGCAAAAAATCATACGCAGTCTGGGTCAAAAAGACCCGGGGCGTGTACTCCCGGGTTAAATATCGAGAAATCTGTCTTGAAACACTCGCGGTTTTTTCTTTATTTTTTTCACGATAAATTTCTTGTTTATGAACGAAAGTTTGTTTTTATTAAAACACCTTTAAATATTCAATCCATGTATATCGAAAGTAGTTTAACAATCCAGTAAAAAACAACAAAATAAATCTTCATGTTCTTCGCAGTGTAAAACTTAAGCGTGTAACCAGTATTTTGCTACCTACTGTAGATGCGTTAAATAATATTTTCTTCCGCAATGCACTTTTACAAAGAAAATGCTTTTGAATTTCATTAATAGCTTCATTAAAAGACAATAAAAGCTTTCATTAAGATTTTTTCCTAAACTTTTTTGTGTTTGGTTTTCTTTTCCTTTCATTAGACAAGAGAATCCATAATATATTAAACTAGCTGACCCGCCCGGCGTTGCCCATGTCCGTGATAATAATATTAAAGGAACCTGAAATTTTTGATTTTATCTCCAACTCAAAATACGTGGAATTACATTGTCTGAAATTCGCGACCGCTGATTGTGTAAAAAAAAAAAAAACAGTTTAAAAAAAAGTAATATTCAGTTATAAAAATACACAAGAAGTCAGCAATGGAAACGGAGGATGAATTACTTAGTTAATAATTAGAATTTTAAAATTCTAAACGTCAGGTAAATCAGAAGAGACTTTGGGCTACTCTGAAAAAAAGTTTCAGCCCCGTACGTGCCTTAGATTTTGCTAGCCATCGCAAACAGTCACACACACTCACACAGAGAGAGAGAGAGAGAGAGAGAGAGAGAGAGAGAGAGAGAGAGAGAGAGAGAGAGCGTTTTATTACTTTAGTAGTATAGGTTACTGTGAATATTCTAAATACTTCCTTTACTACTGATTCATTAGTTTCATGGTTTTTGCATTTTTTACATGAAATTTAAAGTCAGATAAACCATGATCGTAAAAAAAATCTGTTATATTGACAAAAATGAAAAAAAAATTGATGCTAAACGCACAAAAAATCGAAAAATCATACCGAAAATTTACTTCATTGACAATTATAAGAGAAGTAAATTTTCCAGTTGGTGAAAAAAGTCCGGGCCAGGATTCGAACCAGGGATGCATTGGCTGTAGCCGCCAGTGCTCTTCCAACTAAGCCATTTCGGATACGAACACTGGTGGACTATTTCTCCCAAACAACCTCAACGATCATTTAATCTGGTCTGGTACTATGGATCAGCTCAACACAATAAATCGAAGGTCAATTTATGGAAACTGCAGAAAATTCGCTGCATACGAAATTATACTAGATTAATTTATGGCACTATTTTTCAATCGGGAAATTAATTATAAGATATGTAAAATTTCGAGACTTTTTAAAACCCACTTGGAAAACTTATTTCTCTTATAATTAATTTACCGATTGAAAAATCGTGTTATAAATTAATCAAGTGCATTGACAATTGCTGTAATTCAAAAATCGTAGCAGACAAAATTTAGTAAATTAGACTGAAAGTCTGAGAGTTTGAAACAATTTTCTTTTTATTAATGTCAAAAATTACCGCAAAATGCAAAAAAATACTAAAAATCATATTAAAAAATTCGTCAAACTTTCAAAAATTGCTATACGAATTTATAAACTTTATTGAAAAGAGAAAAAAAAATCTACATTGGGTCAAACGAACGAAACCGTATTCCTTTCACTTATTGGAAAAAAATCGTTTTGAAACATAAAAAGAATGCTGAAAAATAAAATACATAGAAATCTAATAAAAAAATTGAAAACCGGGGTTCCAGGTGCAAAACTTCATGTACGTGGGGCGTTCTCTTCAGAACAGCGCTGACGCACTCACAAACTTGCCTTTTCATTATTATAGAAGATTACTGTGAATATTCTAAATAATAACTTTACTGCCGATTCATTAATTTTGTGGTTTTTGCCTTTTTTACTTGCAATTCAAAAATAGATAAGCTCATGATGCATACGAAAATGTATAATATTGACAAACATGACAAAAAATCATTGCTAAACGCACAAAAAATCACGAAATCGTTAAAAGTCACATAGAAAATCTCACTGAAAATCGCATTAAAAATCGCTTATATTCAAAAATTGTAGCAAACAAAATTTAGTAAATTAGTTGAAAATTTGAAACAATTTTCTTTTTAACTCTGTCAAAAATAGCAAAAATGCTAAGAATCGCATTAAACAATTCGTTAAAAATTCAAAATTTGCTGTGCGAATTTCGAATAAACTTTATTGAAAAGACAATAAAATTTATACTACATTAGGTTAGAAAAAAGAAGCCGCATTTCTTTCATTAATGTGGAAAATTCGCCTAAAAGTTTAAATACAAAAAAATCTAATAAAAAATAAAAAATCTGGCTTCGAGGTGCAAAACTTCACGTATAGAGGTACCTTCCCCTTAAATTTTGTAACTTTACGTGCAGCGGTCTCTTCAGAACAGCTCTAATACACTCACAAATTTACCTCTTTATTATTATAGATAAAGTATATTCTAAGTGAGTAAAGATCTCCACACGTTATCCTCTAAAATTATACTAAAGTATTAAAGAAACATCATTTTCATATTCGTGCAAGCTTAAGGGGGCACAGGGATTGATCGATACGGAAAAACATGAAAACAGAGCTCTCGCTTTGAGTCCATATAAAAGCAGAAGTATTCAATATAATTAATTTAAACTTTCTGGTATTTTAAAGGTATGTTTGTAGTCTTATAATATTATAAAATGAAGTACTTCAATGTAATATAATAAGAAATATAGCAAAATTTATGTAACACAATTTTCGAAAAAATATTATATCACCAACACCAAGATATCTTAACGTTGAATTGACATAATAACCTAATTTTTGCTTTAAAATGATCCGGAAACTTTTCTCTAGAATGAATTAAAGATATAACTGTCACTCAAAAACAACATTGTTAAAAAAACTCTCAAATTTGAAAATTTAAAAAACTCCTAAAAAATACAACTTTTTTTTTCATTAAAAGTACTCAAAATATTAAACTATCTAAACTATAGTAATTCATTCTATAGATAATGATGTTATACGCATGCAAAAAAAAAAATTAAGCCATTCCATCAAATAGTTTTTCTTAAATCTAGGTGTTAGTCGTCAAAAATCAAGTTTTGAGAAAACGCGACTTAAAGTTGAAATTATATGGATGCGGCTATGAAAGTGTTGATACATAAATGCTTATAACTCCGTTAAAAATGCAAATATTTTTATGCGGTCTTTTGCATTGAGTTCAGAATTAATTGAATAATAAAACTAGATCATTAAAAAATCGATTTTTTGAAAAGTTTTCACCCCCTAAGCCCCCTTAATTTAATCATTACTATCAAAAAGTTGCAATTCAATCATACTACCAATCACCATAAGTTGCAAACAAATTCAATCAATGTACTAAAATGGCAACAACATTGGTCTAATTTTATTGCTAACAGATCGCATCGAAATACCACCAAACCTTGATATCAACTTCAACTTTATTATGCGGTGAAGTTTTGTCAGAATTTTCTGAATAAATTGGAATGCGTTTCATAATCCATGCTTGGCTGATGATTTTTCTTTTAATTTATTTTAGTTTATAAAAACTAAGCGAATACAGAGATATCAACTTTAACTAACTCTCTTGTTAAAACGTATTTATAAAAAAAGTCCTTTTTTTTAATTCTTAAACTACGGTTGTTTTACTGGGAATTGTTGTGCTGTATAAATTAATAAATAATTAAAAATACTTGATTAATACTCGATAAAGAGGCCAAAACACAAAGAACTTGGGGATAATCATAAAAATTACAAAGAATAAAATGCTAATATGAAAAAAAAACTATAAATAAAATAACTTTCAAAATTCATATCTATATAAGTTTGTTTACTTTATTTTAAACGGATGCTAATAGCGAAAAAAGGTGTGATCTTTGATATATACATTCTTTATATATATGTTTTTTATTATAAAATATATTATTTTCTTTGCTGAAAATTAAGTTATTTATGTTTTTGCATTTTGTTTTCAAATTCCAGTGCACAACAGCGAAACTTAAAAAAAGGTATTTAAAAAATATTTAATTTTTTTTAATAAATAGTTTAATTAAAAGTGTCATAAAAAAGCCGAGTTGTTTCTTTACTGTCGTCGTTTTAAGAAATGTAATTACATAATAACCTGATTATTGTACTGCAATTAATTATCTGTATCATGCGATTATTTTTAACGCTATATTACAAGCATAACGGCTGTATAGCTTTTAACCAACTCTCTATTTATTTATTTTTTTAAAGAAATACTAATATTTCAGTTTTCTGAAATTTGTTTTCTCGATATTTTGCAACACACACATATAAAAAAAACATTTTCCTTAAAGGAATGGATTGTCATGATATAAATAGTTTTCAATGTATAATGTACAGAATTTTGTGGGTTCATTCGATTGTCCAAATTGGCATATTCTTTGAATTTTACGTCGCATATTTACATTTAAAGTGTTTTTGAATGCGCAAGTAGTTGGACATCTGATATATTTTCAGATTTTTTTTGAGGGGTAATGTAACATTTACTAAAATACTGAAACGGATACAAAATTGCTTCAATTTACATCAGTGTCAGAAGAAAAATAATGAGTACAGAGTGTCTCAAAAGGTTGAAACGTGGTTTATTTTTTAGTTCACTGGCTATCAAACCCTCATAACATTTTAATTATTCAAAATACTTTTGACCCCCCCCCCCAAAAAAAAAAAAAATTGCCAAACTAATGTTGTTTTACTGGGAAATGATAACAAATATGTGACTAATTTTGGCATAACAGGCCAAAACATAAAAAACTTGGAGATAATAATAAAAAATATGAATAATAAAATGTTAATTAAAAAAAACTACAAGTAAAAAATCTTCAAAATTTATCTATGATTTTTTTGTTTATTTTAATTTTTAGCACATGTTAATTCCTAAAAAATCATGTTTTTATTTTAATCATGAAATGTATTATTTTTCTTACTAAAGATTTAGTTCTTTATGTTTTTGCATTTTTTCCAACTTTCAGAGCATAACAATAAAGCTTAAAAAAATATTTAAAAAATATAAAAAAAATATTTTAAGAACTTGTTTTTAAAGTAAATTGTTTAATTAAGAATATCATTAAATGCTCAGTTGTTTGTTTACTGTATTTTTTTTAAAAAATATAATCGCTAAAAAGTTATTACAGTTAATTATTTGTATTTTATGATTATTTTTTAAAATATAACTCAAGTAAGGGAACTGTATAGTTTTAACCAAGCCTGTATTTATTTTAAAAAGAGAAAGTCTGACATTTTCAGTTTTCTGAAAAATGTATTCCTGATATTTTGCAACACATACATATAAAAAAGATACATTTTCCTTAAGGGAATGGACTTTCATGAATAGCTCTCAATGTATAATGTACAGAATTTTGTGGGTTCATTCGATTGTCCAAATTGGCGAATTCTTTGAATTCTACGTCGCATTTACATTTAAAGTGATTTTGAATGCGAAAGTAGTTGGATGTCTGATATATATTTTCAGAATAAATTTGATTTTTATTTATTTATTTATTTTATTTTTATTTTTATTTATTTTTTATTTTTATTTTTATTTATTTATTTATTTATTTTGTAATGTAACATTTACTAAAATACTGAAACGGATACAAAATTACAATTTACATTAATGACAGAAGAAAAATAAAGAAATGTACAGAGTGTCTCAAAAGGTTGAAACACGGTTTAGTTTTTAGTTCACAAACTATCAAACATTCAGAGGTAATGCACCTACAGTAGTACATCTTATAATATGCACTTGCGTACTTGTGCAAATTCTTTGCACATACGTTTGCAACTCGATAACTCTTGATAGAAATATCCTATTTGCTTCATTTTTTTTCTAGGTTCATTCTAATATGGCGCTTTCCTGATTTGTTTGGGAGATTGATTGGTTAAGTATAAAGGGATATACGGGAGGTTATAAATATTTCTTCAAGGCAGCATTAGTTATTTACATCTCCCTGGAAATCTTCTTAAAACAGCAAATTTATTATTTCTACAAGCACTGGCTGAAATATTTAAAAGACCTAACTTTATTATTATTATTATTTTTAATATCATTGAGCAAATTTTATAGCAAGACCAGAGTTTTTTCCTAACTATTTCTTGAAATGAATTTGTAGTAATAATTTGATAATAATATTATAATAATAATGTGATTCCTCGTAACTTGAAAAAAAGAATAGACAAGAGATAAAACGCGACTTCTTTGTGGTACTACCAGTGACAGTGCAAATACTCCGGAATTAGATAGATTACTTGTTGCCTAAACGTCAGTGAAGGCTTACTGTGGAGACACGAAATTTTTTGGTTTCTGTCTGTCTGTCAGTTTGTCAGTCTGTCTGTTCCGCGATAACTACCACAAAAAACATCCAAAAGACTTGAAATTAAGTGTGTATATTGGTAAGGCACTCGGATTTAGCTGTATAGTTTTTTGTTATATTTTATTAATTCGTTCGTAAAATATAGAATATTTTATTTTGCGCAATAATGTTTTTCTATGGCAAATCCAACGATTTTCAAATTTTTATTTGTTGAGAGAAAATGACTCATTTGATTAATGGAATTCAACGATAAATGGATACTGAAATTTGCAAGTACGGCGCTTAAATTATTCATATCGTTTTGAATTTTTATCTATGCATATGTCAGATTTTTTAAATTATTGCTGTAAATCTTGGCCATTTTTTATAAATGTGTTCCAATAATATAAGCTAATTTGTTTTAGAGATTTACTTATTTCAAATGTATTTATTTCGTTTTCTTCATTTCTTTTAATAGTCGCTAAGCAACCATTTATCCTAATTCTTATTCTTATAATATTATAAATTTTAAAATGTGTACGGAAGTTTGAATAACATAACTTCAATGCTTCAATAGCATAACTTCAACTTTGTATCTTTGCGTATAGATAATTATAGCCAGAAAAGAAAAAAGGCTATGTATTATTTATTTTATTCGAATATTTTCGTTAATAATTCTGAATTTCATTATTTTTCATGCATAACCAATCGGCATTATTTAGATAAAATTTAATCAATTTTCTTTCCGTTGCCAAGAAAATCAAAATTTCGAATATTAATTTTTCAGCGACAATAAATTTTCAATTGAGCAATTTCCATGCGAAAACTGAAACTAAGGAAAATTTAAAAGAAAAAAATAAATATGACGTCGTATTTGCAATAAAAATAAATATACTATTTTTTGTTAAATATTAAACACTGATATTTGTTTCGTTAACATGAATTTTTTTGTCAATATGGCGACATAATTAAAAATAAAAGGAATAAAAATATTTTAAATAAAATATTTATTTGGTAAACTATGACGTCATAATTGAAATAAAAGAGGTATTTTATAGTAGTCGTTAAAAATAAACGGGACATGGATAGCAGTAATTCATGGAGTTAGAAAAATAATGACGTCATATTTAAAATGGATAAGAAATATTTTTTACGAATACTAAACTATAAGTTACATACAGATAAAAAACTTCATTAAAAACTAAAAATTAGCAGTGGAAGGCTTTTTTTTTGTCGGAAAAAAGGGGAAAATAAAATTGATTAATGTATTTTTGAAGCTATTTTTTTCTTTAAAGTTAAAAAGAATTAAGTTTCAATTTGTGCAGATGGTATAAAAATTAAAATAAATTTTCTAAAACTAAAAATATATTTTCAAACATTGACGTTTCATTAATGAACTTTTTCAACAGAAGCGAAAATCATCTGTCAGCAAATTAAAATTTAAACCAAGAATCTACACTATTAAAATCCGACCGTATGTATGTATGTATGTAACGCTATCTCCTCCGATCCCGAATACTTAGGAAAGTCGCTTTTGTTTTGAATTGAAGGGAAAAGAATCCCGGGTTCCCGAGTTGCGCATTCGTCTCTCTGTCCGTCCGTCCCTCTGTTCGCATGTAGCAACTCAAAAACTACCCAACCGAATAGTTTGAAACATAAAATATATATAATTATTAGATGTCGAGTCATTTCAAATTTTATGAAAATCGTATGCACCTATGAATGGTAATTTATAACAATGTGATTTCAGTTGTTTTAAGAATGTTTTATTTTAAAATTAATTTTAGCTTCTTACTAACGTGTAATAAAGGTACAAGGTAAACTACAGGGCTGAAAAAAAGTTTTCAAGTATGTTTTCCATTTATTAGTGCAAATTGCTCAAAAAGAATTTTAAGCTTTTTTCTAGCTAAACTAAATTTTCCCATTATATAATATGTATATCAACTGACAGATCAAATACAGGGTTGTTCAAAAACATTGGAATACATATTTGGCTATATACCCCTTATTTCCCTAATTAAAGAAGTATTGTTAAAGCTTTCATGAAGTGTTGGAAAGTGCTTCATAATCTATGATTAACGCATGATTTTTCTTACTTGTTTAATATAAAGGGAAATTTCTTTCGAAATAGAAAGTACGTAATTTTTATATTTTTGATAGCTCAATTCTTTTTTTAAACAATTTGTATTGCACTAGCAGATGCATTTAATGTATTATGATTACAATTCTCTGCTAAAAAATTTAAACAAGTAAGTCACAAAGTCTCTAAACGAGCACACATTTTGTCAAAGCGGGCAAAAAACATAACACATAAGTGGGCAGAATTCACAACAAGTAAGAAAAAATCATGCGTTAAGCATAGATTACGAAGCACTTTAAACACTTCATGAAATCTTTTACAAAAGTTTGTTATTTTGGGAAATAATAGTGTATAGCCAAATATACCCAAATATGTATTCTAGTACACATTACTTATACAGGGTGTCCCCTCTCAACGGTGGCCAATGGCTAATTTCTATACCGTTGGTCATATACATATAGTTCCAATTGCAAAAATGCTCTAAAAAAGGCAAAGAATTGTTTTTTAAGCGATTTTGGTCAAAAAAATGTTTTACTAAAAAATTACGAAAATTAAATTTTTATACGGTCCCCCGGTCCTATAAGTGATATTTAGTAAAATTTTTTCAACACTCTAGCAAGTAATACAGAAAAGGTCCCATTCATGTAACATTAAAATTGACCGAGTTATGAAATTTTAAATTTCATGACTTAAACCACTTTTCTATAGCTGAAAACGGATGAGCTCCTCTGAGCTTTAAGGGAACGTACACTAAGTGCTTAAAGTATCATAAAGGGAGTCGATTTCCAACGCTGTTCAAAGGCTACTTCCTAAACTATGTGTCACAGACATGTAGTTCCAATTACAAAATGTTTTAAATGAGCGATTTAACTGAAGGCGCTGTCACCGTATAAGTTTTACGGTAGTGTTAATTATAATTAATTAACTTCTAGATTGGTTATTAAAATAACTGAAGACATGAATTTCAAAATTCTCTTTATCGAAAAAATCAAATTTTGGGAAATAGCGAAAAAACTTTAAATGCATCTATTGGTTTTCATTATAAATTTTGAGATTGCATTGTTACAATAGTGGAGGTTTGTATAGACTGATAGACAAATCAAAAAGCGATAAGTCGAGTTTTGAAATTCATATCCTCAATTGTATTTTTACGTATGTTTTATTTTGTAAGCAAATGAAGCTGATTCTTTTCGTGATTTTACTTTAAAAAGGTATCTTATTTTGATAAGCTTTTATTTTATTCATAGTTTTCGTATGTAAATTTTCCTAGTTCAAAACTTATATTCAAATTTTAACCCACTTCCAAATATCTGATTGAGGTTCAATTCCCATACTTATTTAAACCCGATGACAAATGTAATATTAATACGATTTTAGGTGCGTTCCATTTATTTATTTTATAGGACTACACGAAATTCGATTAGGTTGAGTAATCTAATAGAGCTTTAAATATGTATCATTTTGTAACGATTTGTGACTGTTGCTTTTCATAGTTTAATTTAACAAAATTTCTGTTATTTTTTTATTTATATTTTTAGCACAAATTGCATATTTTACTTTAACATGTAAATGTCAACATAAATTCAGAAACAACATTGTAAAAATTTTTTTTACTCTCAATGTTTAAAGTTAAATTTCCTACCTGATGTTTATTTTTATTTCCAGTAAATTTGTGACTGACCCCTATTTTGCAGCAAAAAATATGCTTCAACTTTGAACAGTTATAACTCGGTCAATTTTGATCGCAGAGGAATGGAACTTTTTTTGTCTTACTTGTTAGAGTAGTAGTAAAAATTTTCTAAATATCACTTATAGGACCGGGGGACCGTATAAAAATTTAATTTTCGTAATTTTTTAGTAAAACATTTTTTTGACCTAAATTGCTTAAAAAATAATTTTTTACCCTTTTTAAAGCATTTTTGCAATTGGAACTATATGTCTATGACCAACGGTTTAGAAATTAGCCATTGGCCACCGTTGAGAGGGGACACCCTGTATAAACAAAATAGTTTTGTTTGCTTAATTATTTTATCTTAACAGATGACTTATTGCCGAAACGTCAGTGAAGGCTTATTTTGGAGACACGAAATTTTTTGGTTTCTGTCTGTCAGTCTGTCTGTTCCGCGATAACTAATGCAAAAAACATCCGGTTGGCTTGAAATTAAGTGGGTATGTTAGTGAGGCACTGGAATTAAGCTGTATAGTTTTTTGTTAGATTTGATTCATTCGATCGGAAAATATAGAATATTTTATTTTGCGCAATAATGCTTTTCTACGGCAAATCCAATGATTTTTAAATTTTTTTCCTTGAGAGAAAATGACACATTTCATTAATGGAATTCAATGTGATAAATGGATACTGAAATTTACCAGTTAAATTATTCGTATTGTTTTGAAATTTTGTCTGCGTATTTGTCAGATTTTTAAAGTTATTACTGTAAATTTTGGAGATTTTTTTATGAATGTTTTCCAATAATATAAACTGATTTGTTTCAGAGATTTACTTATTTCAAATGTATTTATTTCATTTTCTTTATTTTCTCTTAATGATTGCTAAGCAACCATTCATCCGAATCCTTATTTTTATAATGTTATAAATTTGAATGCGTGTACGAAAATTTAAATGAAGTCAGCGTCAAAACTAATGAATTAATTAATGTCTTTGTATCTTTGCGTATAAATATAACATAACCCAGAACAGAACATAGGCTATGTTTTATAAATTTTATTCAAATATTTTCTTTAATAATTCAAAATTTCTTTCTTTTTCATACAGAATCAATCGCAATTTTTTAGATAAAATTTAACCAATTTCTTTTATCGTTGCCAAAAAAATTCGAAATCTGGAATAATTTTTCAACGGCAATAAGTTTCAATTGAGCAATTTCCATTCGAAAAATTAAACAAAAAAACAAAAAAATAAAAAATAAATAAATAAATAAAAAAATAAACATGATGTCAGAATTAAAATAAAAATAAATATAGTACTTTGTTAAATATTAAACACGGAAATTTGTTTCGTTAATAATTGTTTCGTTTAAAAATACAAGAAACATGGATAGCAATAACTCATGAATAATGACGTCATTGCCGAAACTTTAGTGAATGCTTTTTTTATCGACACAAAAGTTATTGTTTTCCGCCTGTCAGTCTGTTCTTCTGTCTGTCTGTCCGCGATAACTGCCACAAAAATGCAATCAAAACTTCTTTTTTTCGGAAACAAAATTGTAAAACCCTAGATTACTGAGTTTACACTTTCAAAAGTTCCTGATACATCAGATATAATGTTTGTGGTGGGCAGGTGTGTAAAAGTATGAGGATAATGAAAATTGCTTATTAAAACTGTTACTTATCCTTATAATTCAAAATGTATAAAGAAATACAAGATATACGATAACCATTAGCAAATTGATAGAAAGTTACAAATTTAAATTTAATGAGACTACGGGGGGTTCAGGGGGGCGGAGCCCCCACTGAAGAAATCTACTATGTTATAATAAAAAAAACAAAAATAATAGATCATGAAAATTTCAGAATATCCTAGCATAACTAACTCTTTAATTTACGCTTTTGATGGTTGAAAACTTCTTATTCTTATTTTATTCTTATAAATAATTACGTAATTTGAAAATTTTAAATTACAGTTTCCAGGAAGTTGAATATTACCCAAAGTGTGCTTAAAAAAAGATGCGCAAAGCTGGCGTTGAGGCTCCTGATCTGTAGATTTACTAGTTTTATGTCCCATCAGTAACAAATCACTTCATTTAAAACTGATTTTTAAGCGTTTGTAAAACACTTCAGGAAACTTAGACTATATTCTTGTTTCCTGAATATCATCCTTCCCTGCCTTTTAGGTGCGCTCGTAATTGCCGAAACGTCAGTGAAGGCTTACTTTGGAGACACGAAATTTTTTTGTGTCTGTCTGTCAGTCTGTCAGTCTGTCTGTTCCGCGATAACTACCGCAAAAAACATCCGATTGGTTTGAAATTAAGTGGGTATGTTAGTGAGGCACTGGGATTAAGCTGTATAGTTTTTTGTAAGATTTGATTCATTCGTTCGGAAAATATACAATATTTTATTTTCCGCAATAATGCTTTTCTATGGCAAATCCAATGATTTTTATTTTTTTTTTTCCTTGAGAGAAAATGTCACATTTCATTAATGGAATTCAATGATAAATGGATACTGAAATTTACCAGTTAAATTATTCGTATTGTTTTGAAATTTTGTCAACACATTTGTCAGATTTTTTAAATTATTACTGTAAATTTTGGAGATTTTTATAAACGTGCTCCAATAATATAAACTAATTTGTTTTAGAGATTTATTTATTTCAAATGTATTTATTTCATTTTCTTTATTTTCTCTTAATGGTTGCTACGCAACCATTCATCATAATCCTTATTTTTATAATGTTATAAATTTGAATGCGTGTACAAAAATTTAAATGAAGTCAACGTCAAAACTGATGAATTAATGTGTTTGTATCTTTGTGTTAACTATATCATAGACCAGAAAAGAACATAGGCTATGTTTTATTAATTTTATTCACATATTTTCCTTAATAATTCAAAATTTCCTTCTTTTTCATGCAGAATCAATAGCGATTTTTTAGATAAAATTTAACCAATTTCCTTTATCGTTGCCAAAAAAAAAAAAAAAAAAAAAAAATCAAAATATGGAATAATTTTTCAACGGAAATAAGTTTCAATTGAGCAATTTCCATTCGAAAAATTAAACTAAGAAAAAATAAATATGATTTCAGAATAAAAATAAAAATAAATATAGTACTTTGTTAAATATTAAACACGGAAATTTGTTTCGTTAATAAGAATTTTTCTGACAAAAATGGGGACATAATTAGAAGTAAAAGAAATAAAAAATAATTATATTTTTAACAATTATTTCACCTGATAAAATTTGACGTCATATTTGAAATAAAACAGGTATTTTATAGTAGTCGTAAAAAATATTAGAAACATGGATAGCAATAACTCATTAATAATGACGTCATTGCCGAAACTTCAGTGAAGGCTTATTTTGGCGACACAAAATTTATTGTTTTCCGCCTGTCAGTCTGTTCTGTCTGTCTGCCTGTCTGTCCGCGATAACTGCCATAAAATGCAATCAAAACTTCTTTTTTTCGGAAACAAAATTGCAAAACCATAGATTACTGAGTTTACACTTTCAAAAGTTCCTGATACATCAGATTAAGTGTTTGTGGTGGGCAGGTATCTAGAAGTATGAGTATAATGAAAAATGCTTATTAAAACTGTTACTTATCCTTATAAATCAAAATGTATAAAGAAATACAAGATATACGATAACCATTAGCAAATTGATAAAAAGTTACAAATTTAAATTTAATGAGATTATGGGGGGTTCAGTGGGGCTCCGCCCCCCTGAAGAAATCCACTATGTTATAATAAAAAAACAAAAATATTAGATCATGAAATTTTCAGAATATCCTAACATAACTAAATCTTTAATTTAACGGTTTTGATGGCTGAAAACTTCTTATTCTTATTTTATCCTTATAAATAATTACGTAATTTGAAAATTTTAAATTACAGTTTCCAGGAAGTTGAATATTACCAAAGTGTTTTTAAAAAAAAATGATGTGCAAAGCTGACGTTGAGGCTCTTGATCTGCAGATTTACTAGTTATGTAAATACGTAGCACCTATAGTTTTCGTTCAGTCCGTCCGTCTGAAAGTCTGTCCGTCCGTCTGTCCATCTGTCCGTCTGTCCGTCCGCATATAACAACGCAAAAACTACCCAACCGAATCGTTTGAAATTTAAAATATATAATTATTGCATAATTTTGTCGAGTCATTTCAAGTTTTATGAAAATCGGATGAATAGTTCAATTACAGGGACAATCAAAAGTATTCCGTTACATTACGGTCACTGGGGGAAAATGTTTCAAATGCATTTTAATGATGTTACACTCATTCAAACATAATAAAATTTATATGCATCTATCAAGTACATATTATAATATACATTTTGCAAATTCTATGGTGCAAACAACATTTATTATTGGTTTACAAGGCCATTCAAAAGTATTCCATTACATAATGATATAGGGAGAACATAGTTTGGTGCGCATTTTAGTTGAATAAAATATTTACAATTTCATGAGATTAATATATGAGAGTGATATATTTTAAAACTTCGTTATCGTAAAAACGCACCTCATTTGCTACGTTTCACGTGCAATTTCCAACTTGTTTCAATTTGAGAGTAAATAAAATTTTTATTATAAGCTTGAGTGCGCCCGATACCAAATAATTTATAGCGATTAAAAACATAGGAAATAATTTTTTATGTATTTTTGTCTGATAAAAACTATGCAATATATTTTTATAAATTTAAAAATATGTTACATAATTTATAAAATTTTATCGCTTAAAATTCAAATCTGAGAGAGTTTATCATCGGGCTAAGCCCGTTTTTTCTCAGTTTATAATTGGCTGAAATTTTTCACATTGCTTTATCGTTTTGTGTTTTTTGAAATAGCAATATATGGTGTATTTAATGACAGACTGAATAAGGATTAAACAAATCAAACATTGCTAGGTCAAAAAAACTGTTGACAATCCAACAATCTGAATTAAAGCGCCCTATTTGCTGCTCTGATCTATTGAAGTCTTTTTTCCTGATTAATTCAAATCGCAATTCCGTAAAATTCAAAATCCTATATTTTCTGCTATCCGGATGGCTCGGCTTTACTGGAGTACAATTGCCTCCTTATTTTATAATCGTAATTTTATACAAATCTGTATGGTATGATTTCTATTTAAAATAATTAAAATATTAAGTATATTGTAAAAAGATTACAAATTGAACGATTGTTTATTCAGCCCCTCCCCCTTGAAGAAAAAATTGATTGGGCAGAATCGCAACTGCTTTCTTAACCTTTTAAGCATTCTAATACGTCATGTAATCTTTGAATACAAGAGATAATTTAATACAATACTGACGTTAATGTTTTTTAAAATTCAATTTTAAAGTGAATCTGCTGCTTCCAAAAGGAAGAAAAAAAATGAAGAACTGTATCTAAATACAGTAATATGTGTGATATTGTGTATACTATATAGACACTAATCAATGGATATATGGATTCAGCCCCCCCCCCCCACCTCATCTTTTTGCTTCATTTCGGGAGTAACGGATTCTGATGTTCTATCGCCAATAATTTTCACAATTTTCAAGATAAATTTTTAAGAGTTTCACAAAAGTTGCTCTATACATTTAGCTAACACATTATGGAAACTATATTTTGATTGAGTTCCGGCTTGCTCAGTGAAACATTAATTAGCACACCTGCTCACTTTTCATACAATTTTGAGTCTTTTACAATTCTGATTACAAGGTATTATGTATAATATAGTTTGACATATTTTCTGAAAATAACACTTTATTATATTAAGAACTCTGCAAATTAGAAGAAAAAAACTTGGCAATATTTGGAACTGTTTTTATAAAACCTTAATTTCTTTATAAGTATATATGTTATACTCATAAAAATGAATACAGTTTATTACTTTAAGCCATTTAATCACAATCAGCTCTTTGAACACTTTTGTTGCATTGGTTTTTACGGGGATATCCAAATGATCTCTGTTCCTGAAAAAAATCTTCTCAGAAATATATGATATGTGCTAATTTGTTTACATTCCTGGAGTTTCTCAATAATTCCTCATGTATTTTTCTTACTATTTAGCAAAATATCTAAATTCATAAGTGGCTGGTCACCTTTGACCATAGTGTGTATTTATGTTTAGTTTAAGCATAGCGAACTTTATACTACACTGTTAAAAATTTGACCCATTTGCTGTAGCGTCACTCCACAGCTTTCATAGAATATCTCTTTTATGACCAATGAGAATGCTCCATAACACAGTAAAGTAATCGTTTACTATACAAGCGGTGGAGTGACGCTGTAGTAAATGCGTTAATTTTTTTACAGTGTACCGTCCTGCACATTTCGCTAAAAACAGCCCAAAAAATGAAGCTGGATTCAGCTTCATAGCCTGAATCATTTCTTTGGACCACGTGGCGCAAACTCTACCCAAATTAGCATTGAATAAGCTGATTTCTGTTCTGTGCACATGGTCATTGTTTTGGTTCAAGGTTTGCAGATTGGTCAAAATAACTTGGGCAACATATCAGAATCCTCTGGCGGGAGCCTTCATACATTAATCCACAGCCCGATCAAGCTGAAGTTGGGCCCAGAGCCTGTTAAAAAGTTGGACTCTCTGCCTACCCATTTACAGCGGCATTTTCAGAAAAAAGAAGGTTTATTTGATGAGTTGAGAAAGTTGTTTGGGTGAAAAGTGTCTTGGTTGAAAGTTTCTAAAAATTTTATTGAGTCATTCAGAAAATTTAAGTTTTACGTTTCATCTTTTATAAAACAATATTATTTGAAAAGTATTTGATTAAGTAAAAAAAAATCAGCCACATAATTTATGGGCCTCTGAAATTGGTGTTCCCAGGGCCGAGAAACCGGAGGCCCGTGCATTAATCAGTCCCTGCATTAATCTCAAATACATGGGCCGTATAGATCTATTTGGCCATGGTTTAAGCTTTATAAGTTTAGTTCATCTTTCTTTGATGCCAAATTTCCTTATTTTATGTAATTTTTTTTCATAAAGTTATTATTTTTATTAGTAGAAACAGCTTCTAAGCGAAGAAATTTAAAAATAAAGTAATGTTAATTTAAACTAATTTTATTTTACAAATTGTAAAAATCCCGTGAAATTTTTAAAAAATCCAAATACCCCCCCCCCCTTCCAAGCTCCTAATTTCCCTATCATTTTCATAAAAGTTCCAATTACAAACCTCCCTTAGTGGTTAAAGTTATAAAAATCTTCATATTTTCTAAAAAAAAAAAAAAAAAAAAACAATTTAAATTACCCCACTTTTTTAATAAATTTTAAATAAATGTATATATGTATGAGAAGTTTTTTTCTTAGGATTTTGCTTACAAATGGTATGGCTAAATTCTTCGTTTTTAGGTGCGTTCGTAATTATGTAAATACGTAGCACCTATTGTTGTCGCTCAGTCTGTCTGTCCGTCTGTCCGCATATGACAACGCAAAAACTACCCAACCGAATCGTTTGAAATTTAAAATACATAATTATAACATAATTTTGTCGAGTCATTTCAAATTTTATGAAAATCGGATGGATCGATTAATTACAGGGACAATCAAAAGGATTCCGTTACATTACGGTCAATGGGGAAAAAAGTTTCAAATGAATTTTAATCGTTTGAAATTTAAAACATATAATTATTGCGTAATTTTGTCGAGTCATTTCAAATGTTATGAAAGTCGGATGCATAGATCATTTACAGGGACAATCAAAATTATTCCATTACATTACGATCAATGAGAAAAAAGTTTCAAATGCATTTTAATGATGTTACACACATTCGAACATAATAGAATTGGCATGAATCTATGAAATATATACTAAAATATGCAATCTGCACAATCTGTGATGCAAAGAATTTTTATTATTAAATTACAGGGCCACACAAAAGTATTCCACTACATAATGATATACGGGGAAACATTGTTTGGGGCGTGTTTTAATTATATTCAACTATTTCACATTTTATGAAAAATACGTTGCTGAGGTGTAACAAAAATTAACTTCCTGCATATTTAAAGAAACACAAAGATTTCGACTATAATGTATCCGAAGTACGCTCTACTATATTAGCAAGATCTGAATATTTTTAAAACTTCGTTATCGTACGAACGCACCTCATTTGCTACGTTCACGTGCAATTTCCAACTTGTTTGATAATAAGTTCTGCTTTCACGCATACTTTGCAACTGCAATAACCCAATGTTATTGTTCAATGCAGAAGGTAATAAACATTATTTTTTAATATTTTTAAGCAGTAAGCGTCTCTTTAAAGTATTATTTTATACAGGGTGTCCCAGAAGTAATGGGACAAACTTTAAGGGAAGGTACGGGTCATCACAAGTATTCAGAATTGCATAGCAACCCATGGTCGCAAATGTCATGGGAAGGTAGTATGACAGGTACAATGGACAATGAAACACAGGACTGAGATCATCTGAAATAATTTATTGGTCAACGACATTACATTTACAGTGGTAGATGATATGTGAAAATGTTACAAAAGTCGTTTAACGTTTGTAAGCAACGGCAGTGGAATCTGAAATGGATCCGGTTGCAAGACTCATCTGTGCTACTGCGGATATCCAACAAAATCCAGGTGAATTTGAGCGAGTCCACCAATCCACGGTTCGATGGTGTAATGCATGCATCGCTAGCAATGGTGGAAACTTTGAACATCTTTTGCAACATTTTCACATATCATCTACAACAGTAAATGGAATATCGTTGACCAATAAATTATTTCAGATAATCTCAGTCTTGTGTCTCTTCGTTCCTTGTACATGGCATGCTACCTTCCCATGACGTTTCCGACCATGGGTTGCTATGAAATTCTGAATCCTTGTGATGTCCCCTACCTCCCCTTTAAGTTTGTCCCATTACTTTTGGGACACCCTGCATAAATTTATTTTATTTATAATAGTCAGATTTTACACACTTCTATTCATTTGAATTCGTAAGATATGCGAGTAATAAATATGTAGACTTATTTTCTATATCACTGCAAACGTATCTATTCTTAAAAAATAAAAAATAAATTAAAAAAAAAGTGACTAATGCTGTCACTATTGCTTATAATGAATCGTTTGTGACCTAGGGTATTTTTTCGCTAATACAGGGTACTCTCGTTAATTCGAAGTCCGATAAATCGAATCTTCACATAGTTAGAACTAAACATGAAGTCCCGAAATTTTCAATAGCAGAATAATGTTAAAAGCTTTCATTTATTCGAGTTCATTTTCTCTTGACTTCACTTAATTCGAACTAACGAAATTCCAATTTTTTATTTTTCCTTACTTTCTCCCACATTTCAGATCCTTAAAATAACTTTTTTTTCTTTCATTTTTGTCTGAATTATTCTGCACAAGTATATATAAAGTCCCATGCTTTTGATATCTACTTTTTTAGTGCCCCGTCTGTCTAGCATTGATATCTCCACCCTATCTTTATTTGTTCTTGTTTCTAATCCATTAATTAGTTTATGTATTTATATATTTTAACTTAATATTAAATCATATTCTAATGATAACAGACAAAATATATTTATAAAATACTTTAATTTCTTCATAATAGTACCCCTTTAAACATGCTTTCCTCTCATACTTTCCATAATTCGAACTCTGGATAGTTCTAACATTTCTTGTGGTCTCGACGAGTTCGAATTAACGAGAGCCGACTGTATATAGACAACTACTGTGCACAAAGATATGAAAATTGGTAGTTTTACAGGAAAAAGTTTGATAAAGGCACTGATGCGTGAATTCTTTAAATTCAAGAATTATTTTAAGTGATATTGAATGCTAAAGTTGGCCAAAGTTGTTCCATTAAAAAAGTTGTATATTAGCAAAAACTATGCTTAGGAATTTAATATTTTGTTTTTCTAAAAGATTTCAATAGATCCTCCTAGAGAGCAGACTGCATTTATTTTAATGTTTTAATTTGGATACCTTTTTTTTGTCTTCCATTTTCAATTAAGATTTCAGGATTTCGAGAGACTTTTTTTACATACTTTAGAAAAGGGTATACTTTTAAATAGTTGCCTAAAGATTTCAAAAAAAAAAAAAAATATTGTTTCATTCAAATAAAAAAATTATTCACTGCGACAAAAACAAACAGAGAAAAAAATCTTTTAAATGAGAATTAAATGGTTGCGTTCTAAAAGCAAGACAATATTGAAAATGACGTCATAAAAATTATATTTATATGTGAATATTAAAAGTTAAAGAAAAAAATTAAAATAATGAATTTATTAAAATGCGTTAATCGCCATAAGTGCCCCCAAAATACCTCCTATTTAAAATGGCTATAATAATAATAATAATAATAATAATAATAATAATAATAATAATAATAAAATTAATAATTTAAAAATATATTTACGTGGCACATTTCACATTCCTAAATGATCTTTTAAACTATTGTTGCCAATCGTAAGGCAGCGCAAATAAAAATGAATTTCATTTCTAGCAAACAAGTATTTTTACGTGAATGTCAAAATAAGAAAGAAATCTTTAAAATAATAACTTCATTAATATCTCCTAAAATTAAAAAAAGCAAATAAAAGAAATGTTAATCAAATTTAAATGGCCAAATAATAATGCTGCAAAGCAGATAAAATTAAAAAATGTATTTAGACGAGAAATTTACCTGATATTTTGATATGATCTTCTTAATAACTATTGTGAATTCTGTGTCGGTACTAATAATATTTCCTTTCAAACAGCAAAAGTGTTGACACATGGATATTAAAAAGAGAAAGAAAAATTTAGTGTAAATTACATCATGTCTAACAAAATGTCTTTCTTAAAATATTCTTATCGTGCGATTAAATAAATACCAGGAGGTAAAGAAGCTGCGTTTTTCAACTGTTTAAATGATTTTATTTAATCAACATGTAAATAGCCAAATAGGAGCTGATCTTACCTTGAAATACCCCCAATCAAAGTGAAATGCATGAAAATCTTTTTACAGGGAGATCACCACTTTATTATTATTATTATTATTATTATTATTATTAATATAGTTCAATGTTTCTCAAACATTTGAAAACCTATCAAAAAATTATTATTTTTTAGAAATTGTGGTGTCCCAGTGTGTATGTGTGGGAGGGGGGAAGTGGCGAGCATAGCTTGTAGGAGACAGAACCCCCTAATATTGTTTATTTTATGGTTTAGTTTATGTCAACCGATTATCTACATGTGGGATATAGATCCAAAAAGGGGTGGGATGCCCTTCTTCGGGGTCTTTATAAGGGAACCTAACCCGTATTTAAGCCAGGAAATCCAAGGTTCGAAGAAAACCACGGAAAGTTTCGAACGGTTTGGCCGACGCCCGCGATTGGGCTCGAACCCAGCACTTGCCGTCTACCAGTAGAGAGGCCAGAACCTCTCGGCCGCTGGTGGGTTGCCCTCTAATAGGATTTTTTTTTTTTTTTTTTTTTTTTTTTTTTTGACATTGATAACGTTATTATTGACAGGGATGGGGGAAGGAATCCAGGAATTATACCTAATGCTATCATAAGAGGGTGGAAGAGTGTGCAGGAATTCTAATGTATGATATACTTAAAAAGGTTAGGGGTTAAAAATCTTATAAAAGTTCGTAATTTCACATATGTATATCCCTACTTTATTATAAAGTTAGTTTAAGTCCTTCCATAACTTTTGAACTGATAAGACAAAGGTTACACCGATACTAGAATCACCAAAATCTACCGATTTATCAGAGGGGGAAAAAAAAGAGAAAAAAGTTCAATCTATAAAGTTTGACCTCAAAATTTCGTAAATACATTCCATGAATAAACGAAAGAAGCGATGCTGCGTTGGCGATTTGAAAGAACATTTATCTCATGCGGAAAAGAATTTATGTTAAAAAATACATTCGAATTCATTTCTATAAAACTATCTTTTCCTTACTCCAATATTTTACACAAAATATGTACATCATCATTTCTTCCGTATCATCTGACTTTAGTTTTATCTTTACATTCTACACACATATCCGATTCTATTCCATCGAGCTTCTATGGAAAAAAAGAAAAAGTAAAGAAAAAGAAAAAAAAAAAAAAAGGCGTGCTTTACCCACTCCCATACTGAAAGAATCTGAAACGGTAGTCTTTGACACTTTAACACGTAGCCTTAATCTTATTTTGACATTTGCCGGAGGAAAAGATATAAATTTTTATTTTCTACTCCATTTTCTTTCAGTGACGTTTACAGTAGTGCCATCTTTCGGCGACGTTAGGTGATTAAAGTATTTTTTACTTTCTGGAGATACTTGCGTTTTTAAAAAGAACATTTGAAATTAATTAGCTTATTTTTCTAAAACGACAAATTAAAAATTTTTAGTGTAAACGTCGTTGAGAATTTTAAAAATATGCTTGGTTTGAAAAATCTTAACTTAAATTTGTATATTTTTATATAAGAGGAGATAGTGAAGATAAGAAATAAAAATAAGTGTTTTTTATTTTAAATATGATTCATTATCGCGTAATGAGCAAATTAAGTGAGTTTATTTTTTGAAAAATTATGTTGAGAAAATTTTTTAGTGTGCTTTATGAAATTTAAAACTAAATTAAAAAACTTTAGCAATCTCAATAAATGAATTTTAAATTGTATTAAAATTATATTAAAAATGTAATTGTACATGTAAGAAATACCATTAAATAATCATTGTAAAATTAAAATAATTTTTGTTTCAAATGTGTTTGTATGCAAAAATTTATTTTGAATGTATTTTTATTTTTAAAAATTCGAATTACCAAAATTCCCAAAATTATAAAAATTTAGAGAAACAACAGTTAAAATTAATCTTAAGGGAATAAATTAAGGAAAAAAAAAAATTCTTAGTAAAAATTTTAAGTAATCTTAAAAGATGAAATGAAAACTACTTTTGAAAACTGTGTTGATTATTCCTGTAAAACGTATAAGTAAAATGTAACCATATGTTGCAAAATTTTCAGAATGTTTTTAATACATTTAAAAACGGAATATTTCTTTAAATGCTTTGAATTGTAATACTTCGTAACATTTTACCAAATAACTACCTATTTAACTAATTAAATAAATAAAAAAAAAAAAATCAAAAGAGCAAAAAAAAAAAAAAAAAAAAAAAAAAAAAAAAAAAAAAAAAAAAAAAAAAAGACATTTTTAATTTTTTTACGAATTAAATTCAATAATTATTGATACCATGAATAAATTTTTTTCTAACAATAAAAAAATATATTTTTGTTTCAAAAAGCTCGGAATTATTCATTTTGCAAAAAAATATCGTAAATATCAATTTTACAATTCTTTACTTAAAATGAATTTAGACCTTTTTACAGAGGACGTAAAATTACGAAAATAAAAAAATCTGCAAAATTTTTCTTTAAATCCATCAATATAACTTGTAATTATTGATTTACAGATAAAATCTTTAAATTACTTTTTTCTTTTTTCTTTTCTTTTCTTTTTTCTTTCTTTCTTTCTTTCTTTTTTTTTTGTATTTTTTACATTATTTTGCTTAACATAATGCTGTTAGTCAGTGAGATATCTCGTTCCCCCTGCTAATATTAATCATTTGCGATCGAATGTCGGTAAACAGCCGTCCAGTACATGATTTTATTTTTATGTTTTATTCGCAGCACTATATTTTATAAGTAAGATTTTTAGTGTATTTCTATTTCACGCGTTAACAAAACACTACCAAAAGTTCTTCCTAACAAAAAGTGATGCAAACTGAATAAACTCGTGTAAAAGATGCCTGTTCCTGGGAGGAGTAAGTACTTCGACCGCAAAGGGTTATACATATGAATTCCTTTTGCATTTTTTAAATATTTCCACAACAAATAAATATTTTGAACCATTTTTTGTTGCTGTTGTTAGGCTTGATAGAAAACGCGAATGAAATTAATTTTAAATATATAATTTTTCTCTGCTTAACACTTTTCAACAAAGTTTACATAAACACTCCAGTACCACAGACCTCCAGTGTAGACTACCAACATATTTTGAAAATACGTTTAGCTTTAAATCAATACGCTGCTTTTTTAAGTCCAAATAAGAGCCACTGTCTTAAATCGACATTTAATAAAGGACAATTTGCGGAGATCCCTTTCTTGGTTTCAAAATGAGTATAAAAATCTCCGTTTAGAGGCTGGTTAAGTGGTGTAAGTCACGAATTTTGGAGAATTTTGGATTTTAATATCTCTGTCAGGTTTCTAAATATGGAGACATTTTTTTTTTCAATTTAGGAATGGATAAGGAATAATTTCCTATTTATGAATTTTGCCCTACGGGGAACGTATACAAAATTTAATTTTCGCATTTTTCCAAATAGACCTCCTATGGAGTTGCAACTTATCAAAAATTTCACCTTTTTTATGAATTTTTGCAATTGGAAGTATGGGTCTAGGAGCAATATTTAAGGAGATAACCAATAGTTACGCTATTTATGATTCGACATGTTCAATTCTTTTTTTATAGTTTAATGATCACGATTTACTAAAATGAATCAACTACATGTTCCACGTGTCGTAGATGTTTATCCAACATCACTAATATTTGGAAAATTTATATTAAAAACAAAATACTTCTTATATAGTTTATGAAAAAAAAACTAAAAATATAGGAAAATGAAACAAGAAAAAGAAGCGAAATTAATGAATATCTAAAAAAAAAAGAACATAAAATTTACTATGTAAAAAGTGAGAAATGTCAAGCTCGACATCTTCCTTGTACCCTGTAGCTTAAATGGTAGAGCACTTGCAGAGTAATTTCAAGGTTTCCGGGTTCAATTCCCGGTTTGGAGATGTTTCACTATGTTGGTGCTACGCTTCGTTAGTAATATGGTGTTCAATTTTTTAAATATTCAATAAAATTTACTATTTATTGAGTTATACATACAGTATACAAAACTATAGAAAATGAAATTAAAAACGAAAACGAAAATAATGAGCAGATTTTATTATAATACTGATAAGAAAAAAATCATTTATAACCGTTATTTACATTTCAGCATCTAATTCAGGACAAAGAAATACCTTTGAGGATTTCTCAAACAGCTTCATTTCTTGATAACTTTCGTTATCAAGAAATCGTAATCGTAGTTTTGCATCTAAAATAAATATTTATCTTTTCTGAATGCTCTGAGAATAACTAAAGGGTAGAGCATATAATGCATTTCTAATTTTCTAATTTTTTTTCTTTAAAAAGCAGTATTTATTCAAATACATAACTCTTTAATTGAATACTGATTGAAATCGCGATGTTTTATTTATTTATTTATTTTTTCTTACAAGTTTAATTCTTATAATTTTCTGAAATGATTCAATTATATGTTACATTAGTAGCAGATGTTTGTCCAACGTTATCAAAATAGGAGAAATTTATATTAAAAAGAAAACACTGATTATTCAGTTTTATGGAAAAAAAATTAAAAGAACTAAAACTATTCGAGAATAAAACAAGGAAAAAAATTAAATTATTCAACAGCTAAATAGAAAAAAAACAAACTATACTGTTGAATTATATATATATATATAACTATTGAAATATATATGTATATATACATGTATATACCCATAAATAAAAAAAAGCAACATATTTAACAATTGTATTTACATTTTCTTATGTAATTAGTTCAGGATAAAGAAATTCCTCAAAGCAGCTCTGAAAAAGCTTTATTTCTTGAAAGTTTTCATCGCTTAATTTTGTATCTAAAATAAATATTACTCTTTTCAAAAGATCTTCAGAATAACTGAGGAGTAGAGTGGGTGATGCTAATCTAATTTACTATTTTTAAAATAGCAATTTTTATCCAAACATATAACTCTAATTAAATAGAGATTTGTATTTTGATAATGTAAAAAATACTAATTTAATTACTATTATTTGTTAGTAATTAAAATACTATTTTAATCATCATAATTTGCTAAAATGATTCAACTATATGTTCCATTTGTCATAGATGTTTGTCCAACATCATTAATATAGGTAAAATTTATATTAAAAACAAAATACTGCTTATTTAGTTTTATGAAAAAGACTAAAATTGTAGGAAAGTGAAACAACGAGAAAGAAAAACAGTAATCAACAACTTAAATAAATATATATACAAAATATTATGTTTATTGAGTTACTAAGAACATAGAACTAAGGAAAAAGGAAATAAAAAATGTAATGTTGAACGGATTTAGAATAGCATTGATAAAATAATAATAATAATAAACAATTGTAACATTTATTTACATTTTAGTATATAATTCAGGACAAAGAAATTCTCCTGAGCATATCTGAAACATTTTATTTCTTGGCAGCTTTCCTTGTTCAGTTATGTATCTAAAATAAAAATTGATCTTTTCGTAATGTCTTAAATAGGCATAAAATATACTGTTTATTAAGTTTTACAAAAAATAATCTTAAAAGTATTAAAAAAAATTTAAACGGCCTGATAATAATAATAATAATAATAATAATAATAATAATAATAATAATAATAGGTTTTTCTAATAACTTTAAAAATAAAAAAAAAATACATTTGTAACAATTATTTATGTTTCAGTATCTAATTAATTCAGGACAAAGAAATTCCCCTGAGCAGTCCTAAAAAAGCTTTACTTCTTGAGAGCTTTCGTTGCTCAGTTTTGTATCTAAAATAAATATTGCTCTTTTCTGAAGATCTTGAGAACAACAAAAGAGTAGAGTGGGTGTTGCATATCTAATTTACTATTTTTAAAGTAATAATTTTTATCCAAACATATATGTCTAATTAAATAGCGATTTGGATTTTGATGATGAAAAAAATACCAATTTAATTACTATTATTTATTATTTATTATTTATTTAAATACTATTTTAATCATCATAATTTGCTAAAACGATTGAACCATATGTTCCAAATGCCGCAGATGTTTATCCAACGTCATTAATAAATGGAAAATTTATATTAAAAACAAAATACTTCTTATTAATATTTGTGAAAAAGACTGAAAGTATAGAAAAATGAAACAATAAGAAAAATTAATGAACAACTTTATATATATATATATATATATATATATATATATACGTATGTATACAGTGTGTGTCGCTACCAGACCGACAAACTTTGAGGGGTGATAGTAGACATGCAGACGCACATTATTAAATAGGAAACCATGGGGCGCAAACGTCTTCTGTAGGAGCTAGGGGCCATTAAAATTTAAGGTACAAAACTTCAAATAATGATAAAAAACGGAAAAAAGGGTCAATTCGTTTGCGGTTTTCGCTAAAATCATTCTTTATATCCCGAATTTTTTCTAAAAAAATGTTAAAGGTTACGTTCAGAAATTGACGATAGAGGGCGCTTTAGCCTTTAAAGTAACAAACAACTATTTTTTACCGTTATTTTGTGCATGGGGTTAAAATCATTCTAAACTTTAGACTTTAACTTAAATTTTAAGTTCAAAATTGGAAACACTGAGATAGGGTAACTAGCGAAAATCGAACTGTGAACAGAGGGAGGGATTTTAAACGCCCATAAAACTAATCTAAAACTTAAAAATTAAAACTTAAAATCTAATCATTAAACTAATCGATTTTGTTGCGGTTTCCGTGTAGGTCATTCTCTCGGTAATCATTTCATTAAAAATGACGTACAACTTGGTGTCCTCATTTTTTGATAGAGGGCGCTTCCAACACATCTCCGACATTTGAATGGCATTATTCCTGGGTGTTTTTTCTCCAAATTAACATATTTCCAGGAAATGTTAAGGATGCAAAGACGACTCGGAATCACATAGGAATTTAACGTGGGAAATTCCTTTTTTGTGAGTTACGGTTAAAGGAAGCAGATAAAAAGCAACAGAAACAGTAGAGAAACAGCAACACGTTAATGTGACTAAAAGCAGTTTATTTAAAGGTTATTCTACAAAAAGTGTTCGAAATTACGACCAGAAATATTACTGCATGCTTGACAGCAGCGTCACATGGAATTTCTCACGCTTTGAAAGATTCCTAGAATCTCTGATAGCTTTCTGGTAGCTACAGAAATAAGATCTGCGAGGTCTTCAACTGATGGTACGGAAATCTCAAGGTACTGTTCTAATTTCAAACACCTTTTTTTAGTAAAACCTTTAAATAATTTTTTTCTTTCAAATAAACGTGTTTCTGTTTCTCTGCTGTTTCTGTTGCTTTTTATCCGCTTCCTTTAATCGTAACTGCCAAAAAAGGCATTTCCAACGTTAAATTCTTATGTGATTGCGGGTCGTCTTTGAATCCCTAACATTTCCTGGAAGTATGTTAATCTGGATGAAAAACACCCAGGAATAGTGCCAATGAAATGTCTGAGATGCATTGGAAGCGCTCTCTATCAAAAAATGAGGACATCGAAGCTGTACGTCATTTTAAATGAAATGATTACAGAGGAAATGACCTACACGCAAACCGCAACAAAATCGATTAGTTTTCCCGATGTTTATGAGCATTAAAAATCCTCCCCTCTGTTCACAGTTCGATTTTCGCTAGTTACCCGATCCCAGTGTTTCCAATTTTGAGCTTAAAATTTAAGTTAAAATCTAAACTTAAGAATAATTTTAACCCCATACACAAAATAACGGTAAAAAGTAGTTGCCCAAAGTCTAAAGATCCCTCTATCGAATATTTCCGAACGTAACCTTTAAAAAATTTTTAGAATTTAATTCGTGATATAAAGAATGATCTTAGAGAAAACCGTAAACGAATTGACCCTTTTTTCCGTTTTTTTATCATCGTTTGAAGTTTTGAACCTTAAACTTTAATGGCCCCTAGCTCCTATACAATACGTTTGCGCTCCATGGTTTCCTATTTAATAATGTGTGTCTGCATGTCTATTATCACCCCTCAAAGTTTGTCGGTCTGGTAGCGAAACACCGTGTATATAATATCTGTCTTTTGAGTTACATAGAACACAGAACTAAGGAAAAAGGAAATAAAAGAGTAATATTGAATAGATTTAGAACAACACTGATTTGTAAAAAATGTCATTTGTAACAATTATATACATTTCAGCATGTATCTAATTCAGGACAAAGAAATTCTCCTGAGCATCTTTCAAACATTTTATTTCTTGGCAACTTTCATTGCTCAGTCTTGTATCTGAAATAATTATTGATCTTTTCGTAATGTCTTGAGAAAAACTAAGAAGTAGAGTATGGAATGCACTTCTAATTTGCTATTTTATTAAAAAGTAGTAATTATTAAACATATAACTCTTTAATTAAATAGTGATTTGGAATGCGAATGAATTTTTTTACAAGCTTAATCATCATAATTTACTAAAATTATTCAATTATATGGTCCATTTGCCGCTGGTGTTTGTCAAACTTACTTAAAATACGGGATATTTAAATATAAAAAGAAACACTAATTATTCAATTTTATGGAAAAAGAAAGAACTAAAACTATCAGAAAATGAAATGAGGAAAAAAAATTAATAAACAGCTAAAGAAAGAACAAAATATAGGCTCATTATTGAGTTATATATATGTATATATATAACTAAAACTATAGAAAAAGGAAAGACACCAACAAAAAGAGGAAGGAATTAATGAACAGCTTTATAATAATTTTGATTAAAAAAAAAAAAAAAAAAAAAAAAAAAACTCACATACTTAACTATTATTTACATTTTTGTATGCCACTAACTCAGGACTAAAAAGTTACCGTCATCAGTTCTCAAAAAGCTTTCTTTCTCGGCAGCTTTTTTTATTCAGTTTTGTATCTAAAATAACTATTGATTTCTTTCGAAAATCTTCAATTCAGAGTACTTCAGAAGTAGAATGTTTAATGCATATCTAACTTTTTTTCTTTTAAGCAGTTTTTATTCAAACATGCATCTCTCTAATTAAATAGGGTTATTTGGATTTCGATGATAAAAATAAATTACCAGTTTAATCTCAGAATTTACTAAAATGATTCAACTATAATTTTCCATTTGTTGTAGATGTTTATCCAACGTTATTAATATACGAAAAATTGATGTTAAAAACAAAATATTTCTTATCCTGTTTTATGAAAAGCACTAAAAATTAGGAAAAGGAAACAAGAAAAGAAGAAAAGGAAATTAATGTAAACCTAAAAAAAGAACATAAAATGTTCTTTTTTTATGTTATAGAAAATGTCAATTTTATGTTTATTGGGTTATATAAAACTATAGAAAATAGAAATAAAAAAAAGGGAATTAATGAACAGCTTATATACCATATATTTTTAACAATACAGATTAAAAAAAAGAAAAGAAAAAGGACATTTATAACAATTACTTACATTTCAATATCTAACTAATTCAAGACAAAGAAATTTTCCTGAGCAATTCTCAAAAAGATTTATTTCTTGGCAGCTTTCGTTGCTCAGTTTTGCATCTAAAATAAATATTGATCTTTTGGGAATGTTTTGAGAGAAACTAAGGAGTAGAGTATGGAATGCATTTCTTATTTGCACATTTTTTAAAAAAGTTGCATTTATTCAAATATAGTTAAACAGTGATTTGGATTGCAAGGATTTTTTTTACAAGTCTAGTGATCATCATTTTGTAAAATGATTCAATTATGTGTTCCATGTATCGTAGATGTTTGTCTAACGTTATTAACATAAGGAAATTGATATTAAAAACCAAACACTAATTATTTTGTAAAAAAAAAAGTAAAATTATCGGAAAATGAAACAAATAAAACAAAATAAAATTATTAAACGGCTAAAATAATAGTAATAATTATAACAACAACAACAACAACAACAACAATAATAATAATAATAACAATAACAATAATAATAATAATAATAAAATATACTTTTTATTGAGTTATATAAAACAATAGAAAATGGAAGTTAAAAAAAGCAATTAAAATACATATTTTATACTAACACTGATTTTAAAAAAAGACATTTATAAAACTTTTTTTACGTTTTAGTATGTAATTAATTCAGGACAAAGAAATTTCTATGAGCTATACTGTAAAAGCTTTATTTCTTGGCAGCTCTTGTTGCTCAGTTTTGTATTTAAAGTAAATTTCGATATTTTCTCGAATGTCTTAATAATAACTAAGGAGTTAGAGAATGTAATGAATTTCCAATTTGCAAATTTTTAAAAAAGTTGCATTTAGTCAAGTATATAACTCTTTAATTAAAAAGTGATTTGGATTGCCATGATTTTTTTTACAAGTCTAATGATACTCATTTTCTAAAATGATTCAATTATGTGTTACATGTACGTATCGCAGATGTTTATATAACGTTATTAAAACAAGGAAACTGATATTAAAAACAAAACACTAATTATTTAATTTCACGAAAAAAAAACTCAAACTATTGGAAATTTATATTAAAGACATAACACTTATTATTCAATTTCACGATAAGAAAAAGAAAACTATTGGAAAAAGAAACAAGGAAAAAAATTAATGAACGGTAAAAGAAGAACCTAAAATATACTATTTATTGAGTTAGATAAAACTGTAGAAAATGGAAACAATAATAAAAAAAAATAATTAATGAACAGCAACACTGGTTTAAAAAAAAAAGAAAAAATAGACATTTGTAACAATTATTTACATTTCAGTATGTAACTAATTCAAGACAAAGAAATTCCCCTGAGCAGCTCTCAAAAAACTTTACATCTTGGCAGCTTTCGTTGTTCAGTTTTGTATCTAAAATAAATATTGATGTTTTCGAAATGACTTGAGAATAGCAAAGAGTTGGAGTATGTAATGCATTTCTAATCTGTAATTCTTTTTAAATGTAGTATTTATTGAAATATATAACTCTTTAATTAAATAATAATTTAGATTGCGATGATTTTTTTTTTTTTTAACAAGTCTAATGATTGTAATTTTGTTAAAATGATTCAATTATGTGTTACACGTTTGTCAGATGTTTGACCAACTAAATCAAAATACAGGAAATTTATATTAAAAACAAAACACTGATTATTCAATTTTATGAAATAAAAAAAAATAAAATTACCGGAAAATGTAAAAAAGAAATAAGATTAAATAAAAAGGAACATAAGATATATTTTTTATTGAGTTGTACACATAAATAATACCTAAAATTATAGAAAAAAATAAACAAAAAAGAGAGATTAACGGCTTTATAATAACTTTAATAAAAAAATAAAAATAAATCACATATTTAAAAATTGAATTTGCATTTTAGCATGTAACTAATTCAGTACAAAGAAATTCCACAGAGCATTTCTCAAAAAGTTTTATTTATTGACAGATTTCTATGCTCACTTTTTTATATAAAATAAATAGTGATCATTTCCAAAGGTCTTCTGAATAACTAAGGAGTAGAGTACGTAATACATTTCCAACATAATTTTTTTCAAAAAGCAGATTTTGTTGAAACATATATCTTTCTAATTAAATAGTAATTTAGATTTTGATAATATATATATATTTTAAGTTTAATTATCATAATTTGCTAAAATAATTCAACTATATGTTCCATTTGTGGCAGATGTTTGCCCAACGTCATTAACATAGGAAAAATTTATATTAAAAACGAAATATTCAGTTTATGAAAAAGACTAAAACTATCAGAAAATAAAAAAATAAAAAAAATGAACATCTAATAAAAAAATAACTTAAAATATAGTGTTTATTGAGTTATATAGTATGCAAAACTATATAAAAGACAAAGAAAAATAGGAAACAATTAACAGCTTTTACAATAACACTAATAGAAAAAAAAGAAATAAAAATGTAAAAATTATTTACATTTCAATATATAATTCAGGACAAAGAAATTCCCCTGAGCAATTCTCAAAAAGCTTCATTTCCTGACAGCTTTCGTTGCTCAGTTTTGTATTTAAAATAAATATTGATCTTTTCGAAATGTCTTCAGAATAATTAAAAAGTAGAGCATGTAATGCATTTCTACTTTGCTATTTTTTTTAAAGTAGTATTTATTCAATCATACAACTCTTCAATTAAATAGTAATTTGGATTGCGGTGATATTCTTTTTTACAAGTTTAATACTCAATATTTTCTAAAATGATGCAATTACATGTTCTTTTTGTCACAGATGTTTGCCTATTTTTAACCGACTTCCAAAAAGGAGAGGAGGTTATCAATTCAACGCGTATGTATTTTTTTTTTTTTTTATGTATGTTCACCGATTACTCCGAAACTATCCAACCAATTAACTTGATTTTGGTGTTAAATGAGAGAACTTGCTCTCGAATTGGTACCACTTCCGTTTCATAGAAATTGGTTCAGTACTTTTTTAGTAATTAGGCAAAAACTAATAAAATTAGTGATTTCTCGCAAATCAGTAGTAATATGAATATCGAATAAATTTACCTATACCAAGATGGCCGAGCGGTCTAGCGCGCTTGATTTAAAATCTGGTTTTCGAAAGGCATCGTGGGTTCGAACTAGAGATGGGAAATATAGTTATTTTTGGTTAACAGCTTACATCGTTCCACTCTCTTACAGGTAACAGGTTCCAACAACCTGTTATTTTCATAACAGGTAACTTATGGTATTTTAATTAGAAGTCATTTCAAACAAAATATTTTAAATAATTTTCTGACGTAATTATAAATACTATTTTCTATGACGATGAATTAAAATCAGTTTGGGATTAAAAATTTAATTAATTCACTCATTTTAACTCTAAAAGTTTCGAGCATGCAAGAATAAATTTTTATTGTTTTAGTTGTTAGAACGTGGAGAAACTTTTTCTAAATAAAGCTTATAGAACACAGGCATTGGCGAGTGATTTTTCAACATATACCATTATGTAATGGAATTCTTCTGAGTGGCCCTGCAAATATACCAAAAAAAGAAGAAAAAACGCACACCCTTTTCAATACCGAGCATGCCATACTTAATCCCAGTAACAAATACATCCATTTCATGACAATCGGACTATATTTATGCAAGTTAGAGCACAGGACAGACAAACCAAATTCATAAACATTTTTCAACTGCGCTGGTAAGTATTAAAAAGAAAAAAATTGATCAGCGACTTAATATCAGCGATGTCTATCAACGCATATTCAAAGGGGCTGTCCATAAATCATTATACGTTTTTTTTCAATATTTTTTGTCCTCCTTCCTCCCCTTTGTTGCAAATTGCCACACTTCACCTTACCCCCCCCCCCCCCCCAACCTCTTGTTCTTGTCACGATATATTACATAAACATGTACTTCAGGTTCAGAAACAAAGCACTACGTTATAGATCATATCTCAAACTTTATTTTTTAACTGAGTGTTTTAATGATATTCATAACCATAACAATAAAAATTATTCATGTACTTTTTTTGTTTCAAATAATGTTAAGATTCACTACAAAAACATAAATAATATAGAATAGTAATAAAATATTAATATGAAAGAGCAACTGAAAATAATAGCATTTTGAAATTTGAAATAGAATTTAATATATTAGGTTTTTTAAATCATATGCTTACTTTATGAACACAAAGTACTTTATTTTTAAAATAACTTCTAATTTAATCTGCTTATTTTTAGTGCTTTTATTTTAACCAAAATGTGTGACGTCACATTTCTTCTTACCCCCTCCCACTTCCTAGTCACAAACTGCCATAGTTTCATGAATCCCCTAGCCCCCCCCCCTTCCCCCTCCAAGCGTGACATCATTTGTGGACGACCCCAAAGCTATTTTCACAAGAACACAAAAATATTATTTATATACTTTTAATCGAATGCAATTCACCGAAACAAATTTCGTTCGTACAAATATGCTTTTCAAATAAATTACAACTGTACCAAAATTAAGTTATTTCGCAAATTGTAGGCGACTATTATCTTTTTTTCTTTTTTCTACCCAGCGAAATAAAATAACAGAAATAAAATCCTTTAAACACAAATACAAAACAAATATAATAAAAATATTTGGCCAAAAAACAAAATTTATAGTGCCAAATCCCCCCCCCCTTCCTCTCCCTAAAACAAAATTCCATGAGTAATATCCCTTTTAAAAATTCAAATACAACTAAACTTCCCATATCTTTCATTCAACACTCGCAATTTCAACACATAATCTTTCCCTACTTGAAATCATTTCCTACTACTTTCTTCATTTCCATACCATAATGCGATAATTTCATCAAACCAAACCATAAAGAATAAACAAACACTTTTAATCAAATGTCATTCACTCAGACAAAAATTGTTTATTCTGTTATATTTATTATCAGTTTCTTTTTTCAATTTGAAACGCTGTTGGATCAAATGTTACAATGACCGCAGAAAATACTTACAGGTAAATAATTGCCAATATGTTAAATTATCCGTTTTTGTTGGAAGTTAGCCAAACGATAAAATGATCATTATATCTATTAAGAACCAGATTTACTGCTGCAGCATGAAAATATATCAGAATGAATGGAGGAATATTAAAAAATTATTTGTTGTTGATTTTCAGTTGCGAAAATGTAAAGGAAACGATTTAGGACATTTTTAGTGAATATTGCGCTATTTTAATGGTACGGAATTGGTTTCTTTACTGAGGCAAATGAATGAAGAAACTGTCATTTAAAACCATATGTTATTTAATTAACAGGGACTTTTCAATAACATGTTAATGCAATATTAGGTTCCAGCACAGTAACAGTGTTTTTTATCCTAATAAGTTAAATAATGCCCATCTCTAGTTCGATCCCCACTCCTGTCGTACGTGTATACAATAATATTTTCCCTATTATAATTTTTAAATATATATTTTAAAAGTTAAATACTAATTATGCTATTAGGAATATTTTGTATTTAACCGTTACCACAGAGTATCAGAGATTTTTTATTAATCAATTATATTTTTTTTATATATATATTATTTTTAATTATATTTTTTTATATAAAATCTTTATTTTTTGACAGCTTTCTTTACTCAGTTTTGCATCTAAAATAAATATTGATCTTTTCCGAAGGTCTTTAGAATAACTAAGGAGTAAAGTGTGTAATACATTGCTAACATAATATTTTTAAAAAGGTAAAATTTATTCAAACACATGACTCTTTAATTAAATACTGATTTGGATTTCTAGAAGTTTTTTTTTCTTTTACACGTTTATTCATCATGATTTGCAAAAATAATTCAATTACATGTTCCGTTTGTCGCAGATGTTTATAACATCACTAAAATGTGAAAAATTAAAAATAATTACACGAAAAGATGCAAATTAGTCATAAATATTACCTATTTCTTGCATACTTATGTGTATTTAATTTTATTAGAAATAGAGATGAGGGAATTCATAAAATTAGGTGATTTATTTGGTTGAAGAATAATTCAAGTACGTTTTTCTCCGGTCGCAGACATTTAGCCGACAAGATAATTAGCATACAGAAAATTGTCGACAGGATGTTTAGACAATAAGTACATTTAGCAGACACGTACATTTAGCCGACAGAACATGTAGCCAAAACGTACATTTAACCGACTGGACATTTAGCCGAAGCGTACATATAGCATACAGGACAGTTAACCGAAACGGACATTTAGCCGACAGACAATTGGACGACAGGCAATTGACCGAACGTAACATTTAGCCGACAGGACATTTAACCGACAGGTCAGTTAGCCGAAAAGACAATTATTCGACAGTACATTTAACCGACAGGTCAATTAGCCGACAAGACGATTTGCCGACAGGATATTTAACCTACAGGACGATTGTAGTTAAGTTTCGATTTTGTTTCATTTAGGACGGTTTGGTTACAGTTGTGATTAGGTTATTCTTATGATACATTTGGATTACCGTTAGGTTACAGTTAGGTTACCGATAGGTTGTATTTAGGTTACAGTTAGTTTATAGTTAAGTCATGACAAGGTTATGGTTAGGTTGAATTTCCGTTACAATTGTGTTACGTTTCTAACAGTAAGCTTTAAATTTGTTCACGATTAGGTCACAGTTAGATTATGGTTAGATTGCAGTTAGATTATTCTTAGATAGCAACTACGTTACGGCTATATTACGGTTAGGTTATATTTAGGTTATAGTTAGGTCACGGTTACGTTACAGTTAGGTTATGGTTACGCCACTGTTATATTACTTTTAGGTAACAATTAGGTTATGGTCAGCTTACAGTTATGTTACTATTAAGTTATGGTTATGTTATGGATGGGTAACAGTTGGATTACTATTAAGTTCCGAATAGGTTTTAATTAGATTATAGTTATGTGATGGTTATGTTACAATTAGGTTATGGATACGGCATTGTAAAATTAGTTTTAGGTAACAATTAGGTTAGGGTTTGCTTAAAATTATGTTACTGTTAGGTTATGGTTATGTTATGTATAGGTAACGGTTCGATTACAATTAAGTTCCCGCTAGGTTGCATTTAAATTGCAATTTGGTTGCAGTATCGTCACAGATAGGTTACGTTTAGGTTACAATAAGGTTACATTTAAGTCATGGTTACTTTGCAGTTAGTTTATTGCTACTTCACTGTTTCAATACTTTTAGGTAATAATTAGATTACGGTTTAATTCCGAATAGTTTACAATTACGCTATTTTCTAGGTTATTATTAGTTTATAAACAGGTAATGATTCAATTACAATTAAGTTCCAGTTAGGTTATAATAAGTTTACAGTTAAATAACAGTTACGTTACAATTAGGTTTTGGTTACGCCACTGTTAATGTATATTTAGGTATCAATTAGGTTACGGTTAGCTTACAGTTACGTTATTGTTAGGTTATGGTAAGGTTACGTACAGGTACATTTCGATTACAGTTAAGTTTCGGTTAGGTTATAATTAGGTGACGATTTGGATACAGTTCTGTCACATATATGTTACGTTTAGATTGCATATGGTTACAGTTAAGTTACGTTTATAGTACGATTAAGTTGTGGATAAACAGATAGATTACAGTTACGTAACAGTTAGATTATGGTTAAGTTAGGATTAGGTTGCAGTTAATTTACGGCTGTGATACAATTAGGTTATGGATAGGTTACAGTTATGTGACAGCCAGGTTATGATTACGTTATTGTTATGTAACAGTTAGCTTATAATTAGGTTACAGTTAAATTACGGTTAGGTTACCGCCAGGTTATTGTTAGGTTCGGATTAGGTTACATTTATGTTAGATTTATATTATTGTTACGCCACATTAAGAATAGGGTTAAGATATTATTATGTTACAGTTAGTTTATAGTTAAGTTATATTTATTTTACAAACAGGTTACTGTTAGGTTATCGTTATGTTTATTTTACAAATAGGGTACGGTTAGGTTATCACTATGTTATGTTTAATTTTTTAAGATAGGGTTATGTTATAATTAGTTTATGGTTACACTATAGCTAGGTTATAATTAGGTTATGATTAGGTTACAGGTAGATTTTGCTTACGTCACATTCAAGTTACTTTTAGGTTACCACTGTGTTACGCTTTTCTTACAGATAAACCGAATGGTGCAAAAGTCAGATAATATATTAAAATTAAGTTACGGTTCCGTTACCGCTATGCTAGGTTTGTCGTATAGATAATTTACGGTTAAATTGCAAATAGGTTAAAATTACTTTGCAGTTAGGATATAGTTTAGTGATTATTTTGTTGTAGTTAGGTTACAATATGTTACGGTTAGATAATAGTTAGGTAATATGTTACAGCTATGTTATGATTAGGTTACAGTTAGGATGCGATTATGACCTTCTTATGTAAAATCGTCTGTAGAGATTCGATCAACCGTTTTTCGCGTTTAATCAAACCCGAAAGTTCCCCTAAAAACTATATATTTAGGTAATGACTTTTAAAAGTTACCCTCGCCCTTGATTCATTTTCGGGACAAAAATAGTGCCATCAATGTAAAATCGTGCGTAGAGATTTGATTTACCATATTTTGCATTTGATCAAACCTACGGGTGCCCCCAAAATCTATATTTTACGTGCGTTCCCCTAAATGTTAGACACCCATTATGTAATTTAGGGACAAAAATGTTGCTATTGTTTAAAAAAAATCACCATTTTTAATACCTGTTGTTATTCAAAAGTTCTAGTAAACTCGATGTTTATCTCGATATAGAAAATTGTTAAATAGATCCAAACCCGTTTGATCTCACATGATATATCATATATATTATAAAGCAGAAGTTCTGAAACTTCCAAACGAGTGTTTTTAAAAACTACCCGATGGATATTTTTGCAGATTATATCATTCGATAGGAAATATTTTTGCGGAGGTTTATGACACAAATATACAGGGATAACTCTGATTTTTCGTACTAAATTTCGTATTTTTCGGTTATTTTTGACGGAAGGGTTGCAACAACTAATTTTTTGGCGATAATTATATTTCAAAAAAGAAATGAAATGCTTTCTCTAATGGAAAATAATATAAAAATTTCGAAAAAAATAACCTGTTAATTCATTGATTTAAAATAAATAATGATAAAAAGAAAAAAAAATCCGTTTAATGCAAAATAATATTATGAAAGGAAAATATTTATCTTTAACGAAAAAAAAATATTTATAATATTTAAAAAGTAACTCAATGTGAAAGAAAGTTTTGAAGTGACACAATATTTGGCTATTTATTTATTTCGAGTCAGATTAAAAGAAAACAACATCTCAAAAATTTCATTATGTAATACATAAGTATTTTTTTCTTTCTTTTTTTAAAAATATTTTTAAATCTAATTTTCCCGTTATGTGTTTTACAGAAGAAACTCGCAGAATTATTTTTTTTTAAAAAGGCTCTAATTGTTATTTGTATGTTGTTTGTTCGATTGGGTGTTTCAATCTACTTTTGTCGCCAATCAATGCGATTCTAAACCCCCCCCCCCCCCCCCCCAAAAAAAAAGAAAAAAAAAACACAAGACAGAGCGATGTTTGCAAGAACTATTTTTTCTCTCTCTCTCTTTTAATGAGTGAGAGCATTTTTAGGGAAAAATTTTACATTTAACTTAAATACATATATAGCAGTTAATACCACAAAAATGAATAATATTTAAATTTTAGGGTAAATGTCCTTCCACATACATAGATATTGTAAAATAATATAATTGCAACTTTAAAATTTTTTTTTTGGCACAGATATCTCATACGCACTACATTGGTGCGATTTGTCTCTTACGCCAATACCATATATACATCTGGGTAATTAACTGACGCTAAAGTGTCATTATTTTGCTTGATATGGCAACCCGGATCTTATTGTCTATCATATATATTATAAAGCAGAAGTTCTGAAACTTCCAAACGAGTGTTTTCAAAAACTACCCGATGGATTTTTTTTCCAATTGTATCATTAGATAGGAAATATTTTTCCGAAGGTTTATTATTCAAATTTACAGGGATAACTCTGATTTTTCATAGTAAATTTCGTATTTTTCGGTTATTTTTGACAAAAGGGTTGCCAGTAGCTGTTTTTGGCGAAAATTATAATTGCTAAAAGAATTAAAATGGCTATATCTATTAGAAATATTACAAATATCTTGCAAATAATAGCAGAAAATAACTACTGATAATATTAATAATAATAAAGAAAGACCGCTTAAATGAGGCGCAATATTATAAAAATATAATTATCTTGAAAATGAAAAAAATATTTGTAATGCTTAAAAAATAAATTAACGCGAAATATAACAATTGGTTCATTTTTTGGCGACTTATCCCTGGTGTTAGAATAAAAACATGAATTTCAGAAATTGATTAAATGAATTTTGAATGATAGTTATTTCCTATTTTATTATTTTCTTTCTCTTTTTTGTCGAATTTCCGTATAATATAACTTACAGCAGAAAAAAGCTGATCTGATTGTAAAAGACACTATAAGTTGTGAGTTACTATTCGTTTCTATACCATTTTCATCTTGCTTTTGTCGCAAAAGAATGTGTTTTTAAGCCGAAAATGCACTACTGACTTAATGCTTGACTTAGGTTCTTAATGGTCGCAATAATGTTGTTTTTTTTAAGTGAAGATAATTTTTAGAGTATATTTTAATATTCAACCGTAAATTATATAGATACTAGCGGTTACCCGTGACTTCGTTCACATAACATTTAAAGAACAAATAATTGATCAATTAAACAAAAAATTTCGATGATGAAAAGCATGTGTAATTAACTTTTTATCGCGAATTTATGGTAAAAAAACTTTTGATAATCCCTATTTGCTAATTTGTTTGCTGGTCAAAATTTTCCTTTCAGCGATTAATACTAATAGATAGAAACATTCTTGAATTCTTTTGTTCAGCCCTGTAGTTTTCCAAGTGCCTTTAATACACGAAAGTATCTTTCTAAAATTTATTTCAAACAAAAATATTTCTTATTACTACCTAAATTACATTTTCAGAAATTATCATCCGAAGACAACCTTGTATCCAGTTCTTTGCGGGACCATGTTTATCATTTTATAAATATACTACAAACAATTCTTAGTTTACTAAATGCAGTTCAAAATAAAAATGCATATTTTATTTAAAAACCACCTTTAAGTAAATTACGCTCATATTCAGTAACCTTTCCGAGATCTTTTGTGTAACCCTGTATATCTAAATTTAACTATTTATACTATTACCATTTATACTCGCCATTTAATATGCATACATTTAGCGAAACTTAAAAGCACATATCATAATTCAAAATGCATTTCATCCATGCAACAGTCATCATCCATGATATACAGTACTTCGGATAGAATATATAATATTTGAAATCTTTTGTGTGTCCCTGTAAATGCTATGCACTTCGTATTATGCATGAAATAACTTACATTAAGCCTCAGCAACATATATCAATTTGATTATACATGAAATCGTTTACCATAATTAAAATATGTCGCAAACCGTTCCTCCCTTTATTCCTATGCAATGGAATTCTTCTGTCTGACCTTGTAAATGAATAGTAAGTGCCCTTTTCACTACATACTTTACAAAATGCTTATTTTAGGGCACTTTGTAAATGCATATAAATTTGAATATGTTCTGCAGGCTGTAACATCGTTAAATTTAATTAAAAGCTACTGATATTCATACCCCTTGTATTTTTAACGACTGCTATAAAGTACCTGTTTTATTTCAACTATGACGTCACATTTTCATGAGTGAACCATTTTATTAAAAATATAATTCTTTTTCATTCTTTTTACTTTTAATTTATGTCACCATATTTTACACAAAAATTCCCATTAACTAAACAAATATCCTTGTTAAATGTATTATAAAAAATACACCTTTTATTTTTATTTCAAAAATGATGTCATATTTATTTTCTTTTAAATTATTTTATTATAGTTTTTCGCGTGGAAGTTTTCTATTAAAAATTCATTGCCGCTAAAAAATTATTATTCCAATTTTTTATTTTCTTGGCAACAGGAAAGGAAAATGGTTAAATTTTATCTGAAAAATGCCTATTGATTTTGTATGAAAAATAATTAAATTTTGAATTATTAAGGAAAATATTTGAATAAAATAAATAAAAATTACAATATTATTTAATCCGGACTTCTAACTTTACGTCTGCAAAATTTCAAAGCAATCGGTTCAGTAGTTACGGCGTGAAAGCGGAACAAACAAACAAACTCACTTTCCGATTTATAATATTAGTAAGGATGAGTATAATTCTTTTATTTCTTTTTGCAAATGTTTTCATTGTTAATTTAATTTTTCTTGCGCCATTTCGTCAATTTCACTTACAGGAAAAATTTCAGTTTTAAAATTTTAAAACTGAAGAATGAAAGATTACCTCATCAATTAAAAATCTACCCCCAAATTCCAAGATTAAATGTCAATAATGGATGATCGTAAATGTCACATATACTTGACATTAAGCATAATATAAATACTAATTATGTCATCAAGTGATTTTTAATTCGACATTTTATTTCTACTTTTATATATGTTCTGCTAATTTGTTTTTCGTTATTTAAATGAAAAATTATGCTAATCTATATAATCTGGCTAATAGTTTGGCGATTTGTGTAATTGGCGAAATTAGTCGACGGTATAACCAGGTAGTACTGAAGGAAAAATTTTGCAATTCAAAGTAAATTTATGCAATTATGCGTTATTACTATAGATAAATTCAACATTTTGAAATTAAAAATTCCCGCTGAATAAAATATACAAGTCTTTTTTAATTGACCATTTCCTCTTCAATATTTCTTCAATCAAATTTTCGCTATTTTCTTTCGCGCAGGCTAACAAAAATGTATTTTAAATATTTTATTAGATAAAACGTAAATAACATTTTTCTATTTAAAAAAAAAAAAAAATATTTTTAAAATCTAATTCTACCATTATGTGTCTTACAGGACAAAATAGCGGAAATACTTTTAAAAATGGTTTTATCTGTTAATTGTATGTCATTTGTTTATTTGGGTGTTTGAATTTACTTTTGTCATCAAACAATGCGATTTTATACCAAGAAGGCATAAGCCGGAGCGATGTTTACAATTACTAAATTCTCTCACTCTCTTTTAAATGTGTGAGAGCATTTTCAGGATATTTTTTTATAATTAATTGTAAATATATAAATAGCAGTTATAGCAAAAAAATGCGTATAATATTTAAATTTTAGTATAAATATCTTCCTCATCCAAATTGTAAAACTAGGACTTCCCTCAGAGGGATTAGTCTGAGCGATATTGCTGAGAATACACATTTAATAAGTAAAGAAATGAGATGTTACTTTTAATTAGTCATTCATTGTGATAAAATATAATGATGAAAATAAGCATATGAATCATAGAACTACAAAACTTGTTGCATATACTATTTTTATAAAAGAAAAGCAAACCATGCATGGATATAAAATTGGAAATATGCAAAATGTTAAAAGTAATACAGAAAATAAAACACCTAATTTTCCTATATTGGAAATATAGCTCTTTGAAATGATGTCATGAGCATAAACAGAAGCTTCGCACCGATTTGAGAAACTATAAATAACATAAACTATTATGTTTGAAGAGAAATGGAGTGTATTTTATATGGTGTGAAATCCGTCCGAATAGTTTATAATGTTGAATATCTGTTTTCCACGGATGCAATGAGGTTGTCGATAAGAGTTAAGGAATATTTTTTTAAAAAAATTTGTCCTAAACGAGCACTTACATCTTATAAGTTACTGTGATGCCAAAGTTATAGTTTCTGACCCCAACAGTATCCTAGAAATTGCAATATTCTCAATAAATTGGGTTTAAAACTTTTTCTAGAAAAAAAGTGTTTAATATGTGAAATTAAATTGTCGAATGTTTTAGAAATCGTTCATAACGAGAATATTATATCTAGATTTTAAATTTTTAGTCATATCAACATCAAAGAATTCTCAATTTTAGAACTTTTTTTGCTCGTGCATTGATGGTGATTATTGTTCCTACGCAAAATATAGTATATTTTGCAGCAAAGATGGTTACCAACATTTTTTGCCCTAGATACTCCCAATGCTAACGAAAAACACACAAACGTTAATGCTTTATAGCATAGAAATACAGAATCAAAAGCTATTTATCTCCTATTATATACACGACATAAATTATCTAATTAGTGCTAGCAGATGAATTTTTAAATATACATAGATCAATATAATGCTTCATTTTCCTTTTATTAGTATTTCTTAGTATTCATTTTTAATTTATATGTATTATTCAGTAAAAAACTCACTTTCTTAAGCCCGAATTACGTCAAACTTTTTATAAAAGCATCTAAGTCCATATAACAGCGAAGTATTGTGAAGAGTATTAAATACAAGGTAGTAAGACACTTAGCCAAACGCAGGCAATAAATCGCCAAATATTGTCCTTTTCGCCCTCTCTCGAAATGCATTTTTTTTCGTATATTTAAAAAACACGATTTTGAGTCATCTTATTTAAAATTCAAATAAATAAATGAGAGGAAGCAATAATAGAATAAGTCAAAACATTCATAAGTCAACATCAAGGAATTGTATCGTAGTTACACATGTGGAAAAAAGCTGCTTTCGGCCAAAAAACGTTGTCTTCACTAAATTTGAATCCGATTAAAAAAAGTACCGTGATTAATTAAAATGTTATAGGCAGAGCTGCCAAGTCTCCGGCAGTTTGGGTACCGGTATTTTAATACAGAAAATGTTTTATTAAATTGGAACATTCGGCGGATTAAAAAAATAACTTTTCCTATAAGAAAATTCTGCTATGCAATAAGCGAGGGTTTGGCATCTCTATATAGGAATATTTCGTAATCTACTTTTTAACCTTAAAAAAAGCAACGACCATTTTTCGGGTACAAAAAGTATTGCTAATTGTTCCATTTTGCATACAAGGTACTAATTGTAATATTGATACATCTATTTATTTATTTATTTTAACAAAATTCTTTGTATTTAGAAGAATTTTTATTTAAATAGGAAATTCAGATGTCGCTGTTAATAAAGAAGAAAGTTACGAAAAAGGGTACAAAACGAGTAGACACATACTATCAAATATGGAAAAACGACGAATCCCAAAATGACGTCGTATGAAATATCATCTTTTAAAGCAAAAAAACGAGGTCTGATCATCGAGCCTACTGATTACAAAATGTGCATTACATAAAAAAAAAAAAAAAAAAAAAAAAAAAAAAAATGCTGCAAATATTGATTATTTTTTCTTTTGTGCAGTTTTGGCTTCGAAAGGTGCGCTATGTTGCAAAAAGATATAAGCGCCTATGAAAACACACCTGGTAAACTTTCATGCTCAGTTTTACAAATAAATATGACACATATATCCCCTATATACACCGAGGTACCTAATTGGTGCCAAAATGGTGTTTAGTCGCCTAACATGCTGGTTATCATATAAATGTTATAATAAATTGTTTGTTCTAAAAATATTATCATTTATTGATTGTTATATCTTTTTTAATAACAGGAAATATTTCATTTATTCCTTTTTTTTTCATTTTGAAATAAATAAATAACGTGTTGTTATAACATGCTATATGCATCTGGTAATCAAAACGATGTTTTCGCCTAATTGGCATAAAAAATCTCGCCAAACCCAGTGCTTATATCTCTAGTATATTATCTCAAGTATTTTATTTATGTATACTATGATTGTTTTTACATACCACTTACTTCTTCTGGTATATAGAAATAGGTAAGTGGCTCCTTTATGCAGTATAAATTGTATAAAACTTTAAAAAATAGCCCCGTTGCCCCTTTTTGGATCAAATTTAAAAAAAATCAATGTCTAATTCCAGTATTGCTCCCAGGTATGCATACATACTCCATATTTCAAAGTTGTATGCCAACAGGAAACGGATGAAAAATGGGAAAAAATGTCACATATGCACCAGGGTACATAATTGGCGTCAAAATGGCATTATTTTACCTGAGATGGTAACCCGGCTTTATTTATTTATTATTTGTTTATTTACTCATAAAATGTTTATTTACTTTCACTTCCTTCTTTTAATTATATAAAATATTTCTTTTTATAGTTATTAATTATTGTTATTATCTTATTTACTGTAAGTTCTTTTTGAAAATAGAAAATAATTTAAAATGTGTATGTAAGCGTTATTTGAAAAGGGAGTTTTCGCCAAATGGGCTTTGAAAAAAATTGCGCCAAATCTGATGCGCTTGTGGTATCCGTACCGAAAAATTAGTGACCAGAATTGACTTCCGTACACAAACAAAATATAAGTTAAAAGAAAACATGCAATGAAAATAAATATAAAAGGAAAATGATGTCATAAAAGAAACTTTTTATTTAAAAACGTAATTGTTTCTAATTTTCACACGCGAAATATGTAAAACATTCTTTTAGCGATCAAAAAGTGCTGTTAAGAGATTATCACAAAATCTCAAAATTTTTATGACATTTTTTAATATAAAAAAATAACAGTTTTATTTTCCTGCATGATTAAATTTTAAAATGTTTTATTGCATTCAATATTTCTGAGTGCGAAAATGATTACTATTTCCTCCATGTACTGATTCGGTTATCCACGAAAATGTCCAGCTGGTGAAAATCACGCTCACCAAATTTCTGTGACGTATGCACATAAATTGTGCTTTTTTATCAGTTTTTTAAATATAACTTTTAAACTATTTGGAATTAATTTTTAAAAGTAGGTGCATTCACCAGATTACCTTCATAGGTACCTATTGGTACAAACAGAATCAAAATCCGACAAGTACTTTTTGAGATTTGCTTGACGAAAGAATTTTTTTGAATTTTAATATCGTTACGTATCTCTGAGTATAAAGACTTCGCTTCGCTCAGACAATAATTTAATTACAACTTTTTAAAGTTTTGGCGCAGATGTCATATACGCACCACATTCGCACGATTGCAACAAAATGGCGATTTTATGCCACACATGGTAAACCGATTATGGTTGTTTATTTATTAATAAACTATTTTTTAACTTTCATTTTGTTTTTTAAAATAATATAAATCATTTTGTCCTATAGCTATTAATTAAACTTTTTTATTTATTATTTTTTTTCAAATAATACAAAATAATTAAAAAATATTTATGAAATTGGTAATTAAAAATCAAGTTTTCTCCAAATTGGCGCCAGAAAAAAATTGCGCCAATGTGGTGCATACATGACATCTGTGTCAAAGTTTTTTCACTATACTTAAGTAGGGAAAATGCAGTATAAATACCGATTAAAATTTTTTCCAAATACGGAAATTTTGTCAATTTAATAATTTTTATTAATAAATTTTTTTTCATTTTTCAGGAGGAAATTTTGCAATAATAAAGTAATTGCTGTAGTGGGAATTTTAATGTGTGTGTGTTTTTTTTTTATCGTTGGCAACTTTCTGTAACAAAAAATGTTTATTTTTTTCCTGCCGTTGTTTTGTAAGAGCTGGTTTTGTCAAAGCTATGTTCAGGTGGTATTCAAATTTTTAAACCCTTCCCAATTACCATCCTCTTGGGCCGATTTTGCTCATTTGCAATTCCCACTGAGATATTAACCACCTCAATGTACTTGACGAGTTTGAAGATCATTCTTGCATAATTGTGCCTTTTATCACGCGGACAAAATTTAATATAGGTATAAAGTTTTTAGTAGGGAGTAGCTTTGGGTTCTTGGCTTCACATAATGAAAAGTTGTGAAGAAATTTTTCAGAAGTTGTACTGTGATAACGACTGTAATAATTAATATTTCTTCAGATAAGGGAAAACTTTAAATCCTGTTGCCGTTATGACCTCATTTCGCTTCCAAATGTGCACTGTTAGTAATAAACTAAAATAGTTACTTCTAAATAACAGGTTTTTCTCCAACGTTTAAGATAATTTAATATCACAATGGTGTCTAAATCGTTTTCAGCAATGAGCAAGGTGCTGCTGGAGGTCCAAATTATTTAAAATGCAAATTTAAATTCACCAGTTCGTTTCATCCACGGTTCATTTTGAAATCAGTGTTGCCAAATGGGCTACTATTTTTTTTAATTCAGATTCTTGACTGGCACCACTTATTTGAAATAGTAAAATGCGGAGTATTTAATGACATATTAATAAAGGCAAAAATAAACGGAATTTCACCGTTTGAAAAAAGTGGTACTAATCAAGAAATCTGAATTTTAAATAAGTAGCCCACTGGCAACACTGTTTGAAATATTGATCAGCGCAGCGGGAATAGCCTGCTAGTACATTATAAAGCAGAAGTTCTGAAACTTCCAAACGAGTGTTTTCAAAAACTACCCGATGGATTTTTTTGCCGATTGTATCATTCGATAGGAAATATTTTTCCGAAGGTTTATTATTCAAATTTACAGGGATAACTCTGATTTTTCGTAGTAAATTTCGTATTTTTCGGTTATTTTTGACAAAAGGGTTGCCAGTAGCTGTTTTTGGCAAAAATTATAATTGCTAAAAGAATTAAAATGGCTATATCTATTAGAAATATTACAAATATCTTGCAAATAATAGCAGAAAATAACTACTGATAATATTAATAATAATAAAGAAAGACCGCTTAAATGAGGCGTAATATTATAAAAATATAATTATCTTGAAAATGAAAAAAATATTTGTAATGCTTAAAAAATAAATTAACGCAAAATATAACAATTGGTTCATTTTTTGGCGACTTATCCCTGGTGTTAGAATAAAAACATGAATTTCAGAAATTGATTAAATGAATTTTGAATGATAGTTATTTCCCATTTTATTATTTTCTTTCTCTTTTTTATCGAATTTTCGTATAATATAATTTACAGCAGAAAAAAGCTGATCTGATTGTAAAAGACACTATATGTTGTGAGTTACTATTCGTTTCTATACCATTTTCATCTTGCTTTTGTCGCCAAAGAATGTGTTTTTAAGCCGAAAATGCACTACTGACTTAATGCTTGACTTAGGTTCTTAATGGTCGCAATAATGCTGTTTTTTTTCAAGTGAAGATAATTTTTAGAGTATATTTTAATATTCAACCGTAAATTATATAGATATGAGTATAATTCTTTTATTTCTTTTTGCAAATGTTTTCATTGTTAATTTAATTTTTCTTCCGCCATTTCGTCAATTTCACTTACAGGAAAAATTTCAGTTTTAAAATTTAAAAACTGAAGAATGAAAGATTACCCCCATCGATTAAAAATCTACCCCCAAATTCCAAGATTAAATGTCAATAATGGATGATCATATATGTCACATATACTTGACATTAAGCATAATATAAATACTAATTATGTCATCAAGTGATTTTTAATTCGACATTTTATTTCTACTTTTATATATGTTCTGCTAATTTGTTTTTCGTTATTTAAATGAAACGTTATGCTAATCTATATAATCTGGCTAATAGTTTGGCGATTTGTGTAATTGGCGAAATTAGTCGACGGTATAACCAGGTAGTACTGAAGGAAAAATTTTGCAATTCAAAGTAAATTTATGCAATTATGCGTTATTACTATAGATAAATTCAACATTTTGAAATGAAAAATTCCCGCTGAATAAAATTTGCAAGTCTTTTTTAATTGATCATTTCCTCTTCAATATTTCTTCAATCAAACTTTCGCTATTTTCTTTCGCGCAAGCTAACAAAAATGTATTTTAAATATTTTATTAGATAAAACGTAAATAACATTTTTCTATTAAAAAAAAAATAAATAAATAAAAAAATAAAAATAAAATAAAATTTAATTCTACCATTATGTGTCTTACAGGACAAAATAGCGGAAATACTTTTAAAAATGGTTTTATCTGTTAATTGTATGTCATTTGTTTATTTGGGTGTTTGAATTTACTTTTGTCATCAAACAATACGATTTTATACCAAGAAGGCATAAGCCGGAGCGATGTTTACAATTACTAAATTCTCTCACTCTCTTTTAAATGTGTGAGAGCATTTTCAGGATATTTTTTTATAATTAATTGTAAATATATAAATAGCAGTTATAGCAAAAAAATGCGTATAATATTTAAATTTTAGTATAAATATCTTCCTCATCCAAATTGTAAAATAATTTAATTACAACTTTTTAAAGTTTTGGCGCAGATGTCATATACGCACCACATTCGCACGATTGCAACAAAATGGCGATTTTATGCCACACATGGTAAACCGATTATGGTTGTTTATTTATTAATAAACTATTTATTAACTTTCATTTTGTTTTTTAAAATAATATAAATCATTTTGTTCTATAGCTATTAATTAAACTTTTTTATTTATTATTTTTTTTCAAATAATACAAAATAATTAAAAAATATTTATGAAATTGGTAATTAAAAATCAAGTTTTCTCCAAATTGGCGCCAGAAAAAAATTGCGCCAATGTGGTGCATACATGACATCTGTGTCAAAGTTTTTTCACTATACTTAAGTAGGGAAAATGCAGTATAAATACCGATTAAAGTTTTTTCCAAATACGGAAATTTTGTCAATTTAATAATTTTTATTAATAATTTTTTTTTCATTTTTTAGGAGGAAATTTTGCAATAATAAAGTAATTGCTGTAGTGGGAATTTTAATGTGTGTGTTTTTTTTTATCGTTGGCAACTTTCTGTAACGAAAAATGTTTATTTTTTTCCTGCCGTTGTTTTGTAAGAGCTGGTTTTGTCAAAGCTATGTTCAGGTGGTATTCAAATTTTTGAACCCTTCCCAATTACCACCCCCTTGGGCCGATTTTGCTCATTTGCAATTCCCACTGAGATATTAACCACCTCAATGTACTTGACGAGTTTGAAGATGATTCTTGCATAATTGTGCCTTTTATCACGCGGACAAAATTTAATATAGGTATAAAGTTTTTAGTAGGGAGTAGCTTTGGGTTCCTGACTTCACATAATGAAAAGTTGTGAAGAAATTTTTCAGAAGTTGTACTGTGATAACGACTGTAATAATTAATATTTCTTCAGATAAGGGAAAACTTTAAATCCTGTTGCCGTAATGGCCTCATTTCGCTTCCAAATGTGCACTGTTAGTAATAAACTAAAATAGTTACTTCTAAATAGCAGGTTTTTGTAAAACGTTTAAGATAATTTAATATCACAATGGTGTCTCAATCGATTTCAGCAATGAGCAAGGTGCTGCTGGAGGTCCAAATTATTTAAAATGCAAATTTAAATTCACCAGTTCGTTTCATCCACGGTTGATTTTGAAATCAGTGTTGCCAAATGGGCTACTATTTTTTTTAATTCAGATTCTTGACTGGCACCACTTATTTGAAATAGTAAAATGCGCAGTATTTAATGACATATTAATAAAGGCAAAAATAAACGGAATTTCACCGTTTCAAAAAAGTGGTACTAAGCAAGAAATCTGAATTTTAAATAAGTAGCCCACTGGCAACACTGTTTGAAATATTGATCAGCGAAGCGGGCATAGCCTGCTAGTATATATATATATATATATACACTGGTGGACAAAATTAAGAGATGGAAGGCATTTTCCCAAATATCTCGAGAAATAGTGGATAAAAATAAATGAAAATTGGTATGGATATAACTTATAGTTTGACAATAATATGTTCAAAGCAAAAATTAAAGTGCCATTCATTGGCAAGAATTATTGGTAACAGACCAATGTGGACTGAAATTCATGATGAAAGATGGCAATGAAAGTGAGGCTTGTATGGTGTGTGGTCGCCTCTGGTATAGTGTGTGGTCACCTCTGACAGACAGACAGCACGCACAACGAGTATGCATGCTGTTAATAAGAGAGTTAAGGATTTCTTGTGGAAGACTCTCCCACTCTTCCACCAGAGCAGTTTTTAACTCCGGAATGGTTCTGGGTGGGGGTTGGCGTTTCGCAATAGCCCTTCCAAGAGCATCCCAAGCATGTTCAATGGGGTTAAGGTCAGGAGATTTAGCTGGGCAATCCATTCGATGAATATCCTCGCTTTCCAGATACTCCTCAACGGACGTCTAAAGCGACATAACTGTCTAGGTACCTTGCTGCTGCCACATGAACATTAGTTTGAAGGAAGACTGTTGCCAGGAGGCTCGGTGAAAGAGGGTTGTTTGCTAGGAAGCCCGCCATTTGCATCCCATTCACTAACTTCCACAAAAGAGAGTGTGCACAATGGTGCAGACAGCACCAACACTGATCACAGCTCCAATGGGCTAATGTTCTGTTCACAGATGAGTCCACATTCAGTCTCCAACCTGATTCTCGGCGAATATTCATATGGAGGGAACCTGGGACCCAATACTATCTCAGTAACATCATGACAAGGGACCATTATGGTGGTGGAGGACTAATGGTTTGGGCATGGATCATGTAAGATACCCGCACACCACTCCATGTGTTTCACACTGGTTCCGTGAATGACCAGAAGTACATGCAGGAGATCCTACAGTCCTACGTGCATCTTTTCAGGGGTGCTGCTGGCCCTAAATTCGTTTTTATGGACGACAATGCCCGACCACATAGGGCTCGCTTGGTTGAGGAGTATCTGGAAAGAGGGAATATTCATCGAATGGATTGGCCAGCTAAATCTCCTGACCTTAACACCGTTGAACATACTTGGGATGTTCTTGGAAGGGCTATTGCAAAACGCCAACCTCCACGCAGAACCATTCCGGAGTTAAAAACCGCTCTGGTGGAATAGTGGGAGAGTCTTCCACAGGCAATCCTTAACTCTCTTATTAACAGCATGCATACACGTTGTGCATGCTGTCTGTCTGTCAGAGGTGACCACAAACCATACTAGAGGCGACCACACACCATACAAGCCTCACTTTCATTGCCATCTTTCATCATGAATTTCAGTCCACATTGGACTGTTGCCAATAACTCTTGCCAATGAATGGCACTTTAATTTTTGCTTTGCACATATTATTGGCATACTATAAGTTATATTCATACCAATTTTCATTTATTTTTATCCAGTATTTCTCGAGATATTTGGGAAAATGCCTTCCATCTCTTAATTTTGTCCACCAGTGTATGTATATATTGCAAGAAAAACGCCTTTGTTGACTTTTTGCTATACGTGTATTTAAAAAAAATTCCTTTCAGATCAGCCTACAGGGGAGGAATAATTCAATGTTAAGTATAAATTTAACCAATAAAAACTAAATCACTATTAGAGAAAAACATTGTTTAATATTTTTATCTGACCACTTTCGGCGAGTTTTTAACGTCATTTTCTCGCAAAAGCTAGTTTTATCACAATCGTGTTAAGGCAATATTATAAAATATCAATATTAAAAATATATCTTTTCATGCTCAACAACTCCAAAATTTTTTGACATATTTTCAGACTCATTTTTAAAATTAAAAACATGAAATTTGTTTAATTCCTTATATTAAATATCAAATAAAATTATGAAACAGGCTCATTGATTAAGAATAAAGGGGGTGACAACAGGAGATTGCTTTATTTGGATAAAAGGGTTTCCGTGCGCAATTATCTAATTTGTTTCAATTTTTTTTATGTAGGTTCTTCTGATAAAATGCTTCCTTGATTAGTTTTAGGGATTCATTGGTTATGTATAAAAGGTGGAACAACGCTTCTCCTTAAATTAGATAAAACGGTTTTCATGCAGAATCGTTTAAAATTTTCAAATTTTATATATAGCTTCATTCTAATAAGACTCTTCCATGTTTAGTTTTGGAAGTTCATTCAGTAAGTATGAAGGAGAAACGTAGAGGGGGTATTTAGATAAATGGGGTTTTCGTGCAGAATTATCTGATTTGCTTCAAAATTTGTATGTAAGTTCGTTCTGATAAGACGCTTCTCTTATTAATTTTAGGGATTTATTGGTTATGTATGAAGGGGGGAGGGGTAGGTTAATTTTATATAAATGTTTTTTATGTCTAATTATCCGATTTGCTTCACATTTGTTATACCAGTTTATTCTGATAAGGATCTTACTTTATTAGATTTGGAGGTTCATTTGTTAAGCATAAAGGGTGGAAATGGGGAGCTAACCGCCCGCTCCTCTTAATTTATCTAAATTGCATTTTCATGCAGAATTGTTCGATTTATTTTATGCATGTTTATTCTAATAAAGAGCTTTCCTGATTAATTTTGAAGGCTCATTAGTTAAGTATGAAAGAGGGAAATGGGAGGAAGAGTGTAATCACCTTTCAATTTAACTAAATGAGCATTTCATGTAGAATTATTAGTTTAAATAAGAGTCTATTCAATTAATGTGAATAATAGTCTGTGAGCCTATTTGTTTGGTTTACTATTTTATTATGTTGTACTTTTCTAGTTCTACACCAATGACATTCCCCTCTCCTCTCTCCTTCCCAAAAAATCCCAAATTTCTTAATTATTATCCGATTTCAATGGGAACTTTTTCGACGTTCTTTCCGTATAATTTGCTTACCAACTAAACAGTGATTTTCTACATACCGCTTTTGTTGAGCCCTATTTATCGTCAATAATACATTTTAGCTTTTTTCCATTTCAAACTTTTCATTCTTTGTTTAAAGTTTAATTAGGCTTCTCGTCAATTAAGCTGTATTTCTCAAGTTTGTCAAAGTGTTTGTGTAAGCTGTATTTTAAAAAATCCAGTCGTTTACCAAAAAAAATTACTGAGTTATGATACTATGAATTTTATAAAATTTCGAAGTTTTACAACACTAAAGGATCCTATATGTTATATTAATATTTGTCAGGGATATACGCATGAAAACTCGTGCTAAAATATTTTAAAACTTATTTCTAGTATATTCAGCAATTTGAACAAAGTGATCCCCGAGAATTCTCTCCTATTACTTCATTTATATGTGTGTATACAGGAAAAATAATACACTTGTTAATGTTACAAAGTATTAAGCTTGTATGTAAGATTGTCATAAAACCAAATAAATATAAAAGTCTTTATAGAATAAGTAATTTGAAATGAATTAGAAGAGAATATTCCCTTAGCAAAAAAGGACATAAAATTACAAAAACATAAGAGCAATCATATGGTTTTTTGCCTACGGTAAAAGTGATTCTATGGAAAACCATATAATCGTTAAGTGTATGGTAATTCTTATGAAAAACTATATAAACGTTAAGTGTATGGTAATTCTTTATGGTACTATATATTAAAAATAACAACGATATCAACTTTGGTGGCACCATCTTTTAGAAATACGTGAAACCAAGCTTACTGACGTATTCCGACCCTGTTGGGGGGGGGGGGGGAACTGGGATTCGATCCACGGACAGTAAGGATGGGAGGCGACAATCCTAATTATTCGGCCATTCGGGGATGATGAGTTGTGCTTATAAAAGTTATATGAATAAAGCGTTTCGGTAAATCATCATTATTTGTCGTTTTAAAGTAATGGTTGATAAAAAAAGAGAGTTTAGAATGGTTTTTATTAAAAAATCGTTTTACAGACATGTATTTAAGTTAATTTATTATTTTAATGAATGGAATAAATATCTTATCAAATATTATTTAGTTGTAAAATCCAACTAATTAAAGAAAAGGGATTATGTGCTGCCGGCACCCATTCAACGAATTGCTATTTATGGTTATAGGCAACATTAGGAAAAAATTGCATAATTATGCTAATATCATGCAGAAGTTTTAGCTTCAATATGAGGTTGAATTACATATAAAGGAAAAATATTGATAGATGAAATTAGCTTTAAAAGTTTATTTTGCATATTTTTATAATGCATACGTGCAATAATTATGTTTTAATTACGTGAGTTTGATGATAAACAGCTTATTTTTTCTCTATCACAATTTTCATTGAGTTTCTTACTCTGCATGTTTACTTATGTTGATGAGATAAATTTGCATCGTAATATTGATAATTCAGGTATTCCAGTGAGTTTACTTTTTGACTGATTTAAAGCTAAAAGGTTTTGATTATTTTTAACTAGCTGACCCGCCCGGCGTTGCACGGTTCCGAGATAATAACATTAAAGGAGCATGAAATTTGTGATTTTATCTCTAACTCGAAATAGGTGAAATTACGCTGTCTGAAAAACACTGCTAATGACTGTGTCAAAAATTGGTTTCAAACATGAACAAAGAATATTTAAAGGTAAAAATGTTCAAAAGGATTGCAATGGGAAACGGGAGAGGAAATACTTAAGTAATAATTAGAATTTTGAAAACCTCAATGTCAGATACATCAGGAGAGACTGGGGTACTTTCAAGAAAGTTTTGAGCCTCGTAAGTGCCGTAGATTTTACTAGTCATCGCACAAAAACATATATGCACACAGACAGTTCATTTACTTATTTTATTAGTGTAGGTTACTGTGGATATTGTTTTTGCCTTTTTTACATGCAATTTTAAAATAGATAAGACCATGATGCGTACAAAAATTTGTAATATTGACAAAATTGACAAAAACTGATACTAAACGCACAAAAAATCGTTAAAAACTATATCGAAAACCGTACTGAAAATCGCAATGAAACAAATCACTGAAATTAAATATTCATACCAGACAAAATTTACTTAATTAGACTTTGAAAGAATTTTTTTTTCATGATTCTCAAAAAATAGCCTCAAAATGCGAAAAAATACTAAAAACCGCAATAAAAATTCTTTAAAAGTTCCAAAAATTTGCCGCAAGAATTCCGAATAAACTTTATTGAAAACAGAAGGAAAATTACTATATTGAGTGAAAAGAATGAAACCGAATTTCTTTACTAATATCGAAAAATCGCCTCGAAACATAAAAAGAACGCTAAAAATCCCTTAAAAATTAAATAAAAAAAATTCTAATCAAAAAATCAAAAATCGGCCTTTGAGGTGCAAAACTACATGTATAGAGGTGCCTTCCCTCCAAATTTTGTAATTTTACATACAGCGGTCTCTTCAGAACAGCGCTGAAACGCATACATACTTGTCTCTTTAATATTATAGAAGCGTACGAAGCCTATTTAACATCAGTAACCTCGATTATCCGGAACTATTTTTTTAGGACTCTCGAAAAATTAGTTCTGATGAAAGGTATATAAAAATTTTCGATTTTTTTTTTTATTTTAAGGAGTGGACGTAAAAGGCAATAAATTTACACAAATTATGCATAAAAACGACGTCGATCGAATTATTAGTTGTCGAGATATTTCTAATCCAGTTTTCCACATTCTTTGATTTTCCAAGACCCTGTATTTCATTCAAATTTCAATTCAAAGTTATCTTTTAATTGCAAATGAGACACTTAATTCGATGCAAGAAACCGTTAGTGAATATGCTAATTATTTTTATAGTTATAAGGATGTTTTTTTTTATGCAATTCAGTGCTACTTGAATAGTTTGACATTTCATACAATTTATCGAAATTGGTTCATCAGAAACTTATTAATAGAGCATGATGACGTGTTAAAAATACTTAAATATAAGTATATATTTTGTTTTGGAAGTGTAATGCATTTTATAAATTGTTTACATATGTAATGTTTTCATATATTATGTTATGCATATCCATGATGGTAAGTATTACGGTGGCTTCCAACGACTAGTTGTTGTTTGCAATCGTTTCATGTTTTGTTTCATTGGTCATTTCATGAAATGTGTACTTATTCCCATAATCAATAGACAAAATCTGCGATTTTTTTTCTGCAAACATTTGTTAAGTTTGCAATATTTTTCTATGACAGATTGATAAAATTCACTCTGATACTGCAATCTTTTGATAAAATTTGCTATGTATTTCTGCCTTTTTTGATGAAATTTACAATATTTTCCCTCGACTGCTTACCGAAATTCATACTTTTTTAACCGACTTCAAAGAGGAGGTTATGATTTCGACCTGTATGTATTTGTTGTTCACGCATAACTTTTGCAAATATGAACCGATTTTGATAATTCTTTTTTTGTTTGAAAGCGTATGAGGCCCATGTGGTCCCATTCGAATTTCATAAAAATCTGATAATTAGAACTTTTTTAAAAATAAAAACTTTAAATTTCAAATTCATTTTGAAGCAATCGACCAATTAGAAGTGTTCCTTTTGCATGCTTTTATCTTACACTTACATAGACACACGATCTTTTCACTGTTAAAAGTTTGAAGTTTTTGCTGCATCGTCACTCCACCGCTTTTATGGAATATCTCTATTTTGACCAATGAGAATTCACCATAATACAATGGAGTAATCATTTTCTGTAAAGGCAATGGATAGACGATAAAGTAAAAGTTTCAAATTTTTAACAGTGTTCAAAGTGCAAAATCCTAACTGGACGAGGGCCAGGATTAACATAAATTTTGCGTTGTTTGCGAAACGAGATTTATTAACAAGAAAATTTATTTAAAACATTGAAAACTTTGCTAAAATTCAGGCTTCTGATTCGTTAATCTTGTTTCGCTAACAGCGCAAATTCTACCTGGATTCCGGACAAGTTCTCTTATGCAAGAAACCGGAAATATAGCATCTCGGGGATATAGTGTGGAAATCAGCTATCTCAGGGCGTGTTCAGAGCAACTTACAAAAGTAACCAATGTTACCGACCGATTTTAGGGCAGTACTAAAGCAAATTGTGGCATCAATAAGAACTATTCTGTTGAATTGTAGCTGACGTTCACACTTCGCTTTGATTTTCATTTCGTACTTGTCTACAATCGGTAAGTGGTCAGTAAGTAACTGGTAAGTTGTGCTGAACACGCCTCTGTAACACTTAAAAAAAAAGCGCTAAAATGTTCTATTCTTTAAATGTGCAACTATGCTAATGAAATTTAAAGATAGAAGAGACATCTGCAGGACATTTTCTAAAAATGCAAGAATTATTGCTAGTCTGGATAATGTATCACGAAAATGCCGCAGATGTCGCTGTGATCGACACTTTGGAATTCAGTAGCATCGTTGCACATTTAAAGGATATAAATTTTTAGCACTGCTTGCATTGTAAAAAATTGAACCCTTTTGCTGCATCGTCACTCCATCGCTTTTATAGGAAACGATTACTTCGCTCTATTATGGAGCATTCTCATTGGTCAAAACAAAGAAATTCTATAAAAGCGATGGAGTAACGATGCAGCAAAAGGGTCAAATTTTTTACAGTGTCGATAGCAGATTTTCACTCCATGTATTCCAGACTCTCTCCTTCGAACAATGAAAAGTTCTCAAAAATGAAGGCTTATGATTGGCCAATCTTGTTTTGCTTAACAGCGAATAATCCTTCTGGATCCTAACCACTGTTGCAGAGATGCTAGTTTTTTTTCAAAGTACGAAATCTTAGCTGGAACAATTATCGTATCCACCAAAGTGAAAGATCCACATCGATCCAGACATGAAAATTAGCTATCGAAAAGCTGAAAATTCATCTCTAAATAGCCTTACACGTTAAAGCAAGAGTGTCTGTGTATCAGGGTGCTTGTTATTCCGAATTCACAAAGTGATTAAAGTACATTGTTATGTGCTAGATTTACATTTGGACAAATATAAATGACGAAAAAATTTGATAAGCTTACCATTGAAGTTAAGCTAGTTAACTTCTTTCACCCATATAACAAACTCGTTCAGGCGACTACCGCCAAGTTCTGGAATAAAAATTCTTAAATTTTCTGTACTTTGAAAAACCGCATTTATCAAAAAACATTCTTAACTTCAAATATTACTACTTTCATATAGACGCATGTTGAATCATGGTGTGATTTTGATAATATTTTCCTTTTTAGTTTTTATGACTGATAATGGTATTTTAATACATACGAACATTTAGAATTACTTTGCTATGCATTGAATCATAGAAGCAACTTGACGCGCTCTGATTGTGTATGCGTACTTTAAACTGTAAAAAATCTGACCCTTTTACTGCATCGTCACTACCCCGCTTTTATAGAATATTTCACTTTTGATCCATGAGAATGCTCCATAATAGGCTGAAGTAACCGTTTTCTATATTAGCGGTGGAGGGACGATGCAGCAAAAGAGTCAAATTTTTAACACTGTACACTGTTTAAAATATCTTGAAAAATTACCTCTGTTTTTAAAGACTATCTATTTTCTGACCAATGAAAATGCTCCATAGACGTTTTTAGATCGCTCTCATTAGTCAGAAAATAGATAGTCTTTAAAAACAAAGGTAATTTTTCACAATAATTTTAACGTGTACTGATGGATTGTCAGCTTTTCAATGCCGATTTACGAAGTCTGTAGATTTCAATGTGGACCTTAAGGCACTACACTAGTCTCAGAAAAAGACCCGGATGTTAGTGTAAAGACTATGGGTGTAGTCTTTTCAAATATCTTTTAATATATTTACATGATTTTTTTTGCATAGGATAGCCGCGGATGATCTACAACCGTCCTAGTTTTTACTTCTTCGATTTTGCTTATGTATGTTTTATATAATGATAGTTTCAATTTCAGAACCGTTTAAATCGGTTTTGAAATTTAAAATATTTTTTTAAAAAAAATCTGAAACCAAAATTGAAAAAGTAAAAACTACGTTGGTTGTGGAACATCCTCAGCTATCCTATGCAAAAAAAAAAAAAAAAAAAAAAAAAAAAAAAAAAAAAAATCACGTAAAAATTTTAAAATTTGAGCGAGATATTTGAAAAGAACGCCCCCATAGACTTCACATAATCATCCGGGTCTTTTTCTGTGCCTAGTGTGCGGCCTTAAAGTTTTCTGGATGCGATAAATTTCCGAAATGTTAAAGCTTAAATGGACAAGTTCTCGCATCCACTAAAGCGGAAATAGACATCGATACCAATCGACATCCTTAAGTTGTTGAAAAGATGAAAATTCTTTAGTATATATTTTGCTCCTGAGGAAAAAATTATCTCTACATATCAATGCAAAATAAAGTGCATAGATATGTGTAGCAAAATTATCTTTAGATTCAGATTTAGTTACCCGATTAGACACCAGAATGATTTCAGATTTTGTTCATGTAGGATTTCTCGATGTTAATATGACGACACATGGAGCACAGTATACGATTGATTGAAAAGATTCTGGACAAAAATGAGTCATCAAGGGGGTCCTTGTGGCCGAGTGGTTAAGACACCACGCTGCTAATCTCTTGAGAGCGTAGGAGATTGTGGGTTCGAATCCCACTGGCTTCGTTGCACACACTCTTTATGTGTAGCTCCCGGTTGTACTTTTCTTGTGTCGTAATATTTCCTTGTGCTATCTTGTCCTTGTATGTCCACGAATTTGTAAAATAATATGGACTATGTATTTATGGTTGTGTAGAAATAAAGGATCATTCGGCGTACAATCAAATTCTACCAGGAAATCATCATCAAATTTTATAATAGAAAATGCCTAGCATTGCGATACATTGTTAAAAATTTAACTTTTGCTGCATCGTCATTCCATCCCTTTTATGGAATATCTCATACATACAGTGTAAAAAATTTTACCCTTTTGCTGCATCGTCACTTCCCCGCTTTTATAAAATATTTGTCTTTTGGCCCACGAGAATGCTCCATGATAGGCTGAAATAATCATTTTTCATAAAAGCTATGGAGTGAGTTTCAAATTTTTTGTTGGGACAAAAGCGTCCGTGAAAAAAGTATTTGGGCATCGAATGCTGTCACTCTCTTATAGATGCAGCCAAGTACAGGTTATGATTTTCGGATTCCTCGTCGAATCACTTCCGATGCCTTTACTCCATTTATAGTAATTAGATTGTTGTTGTTTAGCCGACCCAGTGGCGTGGATGGTAGCGGAGGCTGCTCCCACACCGCTGGTCCCTGGTTCGAGTCCAGCTAGCGGCATGGGTGTCTGTGTTGTCCCTGTGAAAATGTATGTACTGGATATTCCGTAATAAAGTGTTCTATGTGGTTTCTTGTGATCATTGGAGGTTATGCCGGCGAATAGCTGTAGCGCCTACCTCAAAGCAAATAAATACAAAAATACAAATACATTGTTGTTTACCTATTGAATCATAGAGCGATTTTTGTTAAAATTTTTCTTTTTGCTTTTTCTGACTGAAGGGGGAGTACTTTTGACTACACTAGAAAAGCATTTTACTATTCATTGATACATGGAGTCATTTTGCTGTTTACTCATATATGAAAGCGCTTATGTGTAAGGACATTTTACTTGAGGCATTGTCGCCTTTCGATAACCAATTCCGATGTCCGTACGATGAGATGTTGACTTTAAGATTTCATGAATGCGGTAGCTTTTCGTCGTGCCAGATCTGAAGAAGTTACCACATCCAGAAAACCTAAAGATTCACAACGATACTAACCGATATTGTAAGTGTCTTTTGGAAAGTTGACAATCAAACAGTGACAAGTAAACCGAATACATCAGAACTCAGCAAAGTGCGTTCATTAGTAATGCGTTGCAAAGAGCCATCATATGTCAGTACACATAATTATGTATTACGGTATAAATAACTAAAAAGTAGGAAATAAATTTAACTTTTTCAAAAAAATGTACAACCGACTCCAAAAAAAGCGCTAAAAAGAATTAAATAATTCTATAAAATTCTCTAATGACAAACCGTTATCCAATAACCTCACATTGACTATCATGTACCGGTATAAAACGGTTAAATTTAATATATAGAATTTAATATCCACCAAACATAGGTTTTCCAGAGAATATTTTTTAAAAGAGATTAATTTACATATTTTTGATTTAATTTTTGAATATATACATATAAAAAGTAAGGAATTACTTTTTGAAGTTGGTGCCAAACAATCATAATCGATAATGATTTCCCCATTTTATTTATGGTACTAGACATAATATATCCACAATTGTTACTATACTTAAGATAGTTTGGCACCAACTTCAAAAAGTAATTCCTTACTTTTTATATGTATATATTCAAAAATTAAATCAAAAATATGTAAATTAATCTCTTTTAAAAAATATTCTCTGGAAAACCTATGTTTGGTGGATATTAAATTCTATATATTAAATTTAACCGTTTTATACCGGTACATGATAGTCAATGTGAGGTTATTGGATAACGGTTTGTCATTAGAGAATTTTATAGAATTATTTAATTCTTTTTAGCGCTTTTTTTGGAGTCGGTTGTACATTTTTTTGAAAAAGTTAAATTTATTCAGCGATGGTTTCACAAAACTCACTTTTTTTAAAGATCGGTTGACTAAATTTACATTTATTTTTGTGATCAATTTCCAAAATTCTCCCCCCCAATCATTTCATGATTTTTCAACTCATGACAAAATTTGTAAAATCGTAAGGTACAAAGCTCGGCTGGTGGCACAAGGTTTCAAACAAGTAAAAGGGGAAACCTATGATGAAATCTTCTCCCCGGTTGTTAACTTTGCCATTATTAGATTTTTCTTTTCCCTATTAGTCTCCTGTAAAAAATGGACTCACCTGCAATGCGATATAAAATGTGCTTATTTATATGCACCTTTGGCCAAAACAATATATACAGGGTGTCCGAAAAGTCTGGAAACGGCCGAATAACTCGAGAAATACATATGAGATTGAAAAACGTAAATATACGTGTTAAATATTTTTAAATAAGCTACTCTGTGATATCAAATTTGACCTTCGAAACCGACCCCCTGGGGGTCAGAGGGGGTCCAACTTTGAAATCTTAAATTATAACCCCCATTTTTTATTGCAGATTCGGATTCTACGGACAAAAATACGTAACTTTTGTATTTGATGTTTATTTCAAATCCTCGTTTGTCACGGTGTATTCGAGCACATTAAATCGATACATATTCCCGCTTTTCCAACGGGATTTTCCCTAATCGAAACTGATTGGGCAGAATTTTTGACGTCAAATTCCTCGTCTTTTGTAGGAATAGCGTTTCCTGAAAATCACCCGTGGCGATTATTTCAATAGTGCTACACTGTTAAAAATTTGACCCATTTGCTGAAGCGTCACTCCACAGCTATTATAGAATATCTCTTTTGTGACCAATGAGAATGCTCCATAACACAGTAAAGTAATCGTTTTCTATAAAAGCGGTGGAGTGACGATGCAGCAAAAGGGTCAATTTTTTTTACAGTGTACTTTACTGTGTTATGGAACATTCTCATTGGTCATGAAAGAGATATTCTATAAAAGCTGTGGAGTGACGCTACAGAAAATGGATCAATTTTTTAACTGTGTAGCACTACCGAAATAATCGGCACGGGTTATTTTCAGGAAACGCTATTATTGCAAAAGGCAAGGAATTTGATGTCATAAATTCTCCCCAATTCGTTTCGATTAGGGAAAATCCCGTTTGAAAAGCCGAAATATGTATCGATTTAATATGCTCAATTACACCGTGATAAACGAGGATTCGAAATAAACATCAAATACAAGAGTTACGTATTTTTGTCCGTAGAATCCGAATCTGCAATAAAAAAGGGGGGTTATAATTTAAGATTTCAAAGTTGGACCCCCTCTGACCCCCAGGGGGTCGGTTACGAAGGTCAAATTTGGTATCACTGAGTAGCTTATTTAAAAATATTTAACATGTATATTTACGTTTTTCAATCTCATATGTATTTTTCGAGTTATTCGACCGTTTCCAGACTTTTCGGACACCCTGTATATGTCCCAACCACCTGGGTTTAGGGAAAATGAAAACTTGGTTTGTAAACTAGAAAAGGCTTTATATGGATTGCATCAGTCTGGCAGAATGTGGTATTTTGAAATAAATAAAATTTTACATGATATTGGTTTTATAAAGTTTGAATAGTGCAATTTCGTATATAGTTTTGGTGATAACGTTATCCTGCTTCTATATGTAGACGACATCTTAATTTTTGGTAAAAATGAAAGAGTGGTAGAAAAGGTCGTTAAACTTTTAACTGGTTATTTTGATCTTAAGATATTAGGAAAAACCAGAAAACTATTGGCAGTTGAATTTGAAGAGGGGGATAACTTTTCGGCAACACACCAAACTCCGTATATTGATGAGATTTGTGAAAAATTTAAAAGTTTAAGTTCCCTATTACTTCACTTCCAATTAGCAAAGGTGTAGTTTATTCAAAGACCCAATCTCTTCAATCCGATAGTGAAATCTATATTATAAAGGCCAAACGTATCTGTGCGCAACACATACGTCATTTACCGAATGACAACACTTTGAAATTTGAAATGAAATTTTGGGTTTGCACTTTTTACTATTGCAAATTTTTAAGCTTCTGAAAATTGTACACTTTCAATTTTTACACCGTCCTATAGGGGGGAAAATGTACTTTTAAATACAATTTATTTGAAAACTGCATGTTAATTTAAAATATTAATATTTTTTTGTAGTTTTTCATATCTTTTTTCTAATTGTGGCAACAGAAGTATACTCGGTTTTTATCAAAAGAAAAGGGAAAAAAACGATTACTGTATCTTTATGTTGCCATTTTCTTATTAAAAGTGAAAAAATTTTAATTTAAATACGTGTGGTGTCTATCTTCTGTAATAAAACAGATGGATTGTGTTTTCATTTATAAAATTTTATTTACACTTAAGAGAATATAAATAGTTTAGAATTTGTTTCTGTTAATAAAATAGAGACTTCAAATTTTGGAATCAAAATGATCAAATTAAAATACCAATTTTTTTTTAAAGGTCAGTATAGATTAAAAAGATGCAAATGTAAATTTGGATATGATGAAAATGATGTCGGGTTTAGATTTCATGGAAGAAAAATTCTATTAAGTCAAAATAAATTTTTTTTTTTTAATATTAGCATAAGAGCCCTAATTGATAACTTTATCATAACAGATCTTTATTATTTTTTAATACTTACATATACGATTAAAGTTTAATTTTAACAATTTTTACATCTGAGTTTTATAGAAATAGTATTTTGTTAAATTTAGGTTAAATATCATTTGTTTAAGAGTTAGACTTACCAATGTAAGGTGTATTTTTTATTGTAACTAATTTTGTAGACTTATTACAAAATAGCGAAACAGGTCCTCCTTAAATATTTTCTTTCGTCGAAATTCGACGGGTTCTACCTCGTATTTGAAATGTCTAAGATCCCATACAGAAGTGTTTTAGGATGTCTGTCGTTCATAGCTAATAGAACCGGGCCCGATATTGCGTATGCAGTGAATATCTTCAGTAAATTCCAGAATAATCCTGGATTAGTACATTGGCATGGGTTATTAAAGCTGCTGGGGTATGTTTGTTTAACTAAATCTTTAAAGTTAAATTTTAAAAAGTACATTTAATTGCATATTCAGACGCCGATTTTGCCACGAACAGAGATGATAGAACTTCAATGGGAGGTCAGTTGTTAATGTTAGATAAATCACCAATAATGTGGAGGTCCTTTAAGGAAAAATGTACAAGTTTATCAACCATGGAATCTGAATTTATTGCGATGGGAGAAGCAGCTAGAGAACTTTTATGGTTTGATAGGATAATAGATGAATGCATCTGTCGAAAGATAAATTGTGATAGAAAGGAAAAATCTATTATTGGTTGATAATCAGGCCACAATTAGTTTTGTCAAATCCCCCATTGAAAACCACCGATCAAAACATATCGATGTAAAGTTATTTTTCATAAGAGATTTAGTGTATAAAAATATTTTTGAAATAAAGTATGTTAAAGAAAATTATGCGGACATCTTCACCAAACCGCTTAGTAAATTGAAATTATCTGGGTTTAAATTTAAAGTTTTCTCGAATAATTAAATTTGTTAAATTTTGCTAAATACCCCTCATTGCATTAAAGTATATATAAATTTTATTTTACTAGATGGTCCAGCTTCTTTTTAAAAGATAAATTTTTAATAAGTTTTGAATATATAAGATTAAGTATAAGACTATTTTGATGTATAGAAATTAATTTCAGTTTATCCTTATGAACCGATTTAATGTATGGGTTCGCTTGGTGAAACTTTAATTTATTGGTTTAACAGAAAATGAAATCATTTTCATTAAGTTAACATGATTAAAAGTTTGATATTAACTTTTAACTTTATTGCTTTAAAATATTTTTTATGTTAAATTTGATTTTAAGGAAAGTAATCCTTTTCAGTTCTTATAAAATAGCTTTGAATGCAACTTTAATTTTTGCTATGAGAATTTTACATACATATAGTAAAACTTTAATTTGTATGAATTAAACATTTATGGAGTATAGTGTATGATATGAAAGAGAATGGAATCAAGGGCCCTTGTATGATGAAAAATGAAAGATGATGGATGAATGTGATAGTTAAAGTTTTTGAATATGTATTGATTTTTACGAAAGTGTGTGTATTGAAACTTAAAATGAAATTATGGGACGTTTTGTATTAAAGATTTTCTTTTCAGGAAATTTTGAATTTAGTAATATTAGAAATGTTAATTTAAGCGGAAGGACTCTTGATGAAGTTTAAACCAGACTTAAATTTTAGGTACTTTAAAATATTTTATTTTAGATGCATGACTAAATTCTTGTTAATGTTATATTCTTCTTAATGTTATAATCTTCTTAATGTTATAATCTTCTTTATGTTATAATCTTCTTTATGTTATAATCTTCTTTATGTTATGTATATTGTTAATGTTTATAGATTGTATGTTATTTGGCGACATGTTTTTTCTAGAAGAATTGTTTGATTTGATAAGAAGATTGAAGATGTAATGGTAAATTTATGCTGGTGCTATACTAGGAAACGACATCATTCCTGAAGGATTTGGGTGGGCTCACAGAATCTCTTTCAGCCAGTACAAATGTGCCAAGACCAGGCACTTGAATCCTTGCTCCATGTTGTGTCGTGTAGCTATAGAAAAGTGTGCAACAAAGCATGTTCTTTTCATAAATTAAGACTCAAATGCTCGGCAATTTGTAAAAAATGTAATGGGATCAACTACGAAAATGTCGACGACATTTATCCAGAAGGAGAGGATGTAAAAATGTCAACGTAAGTATTTTTTACTTTCAGTTAGATACCTAATATTAATGTTCTCCACTAAAGCTGTGAATACAAAAAAGTTATGTTTTTTTACAATGTTACCGTTTAAATCATGATTGTTATTATGCAAATACCTGTAATTTGCATAAGTTATATTAAAGAGGATAAAATAATGAATTGTGTCAAATTCTCATTTTTGAAATTCTCACAAAATTTGAAAAAATGTCATTTTTAGAAAGCTGTAGCGCGCTTAATTTTGGCTTTAGAAAAACAGTTAATATAAAATTTGTAGAAAATTTAATGTTCTTTCATTTTGTAATAGAATATGGTACGCAAAAATTTGAGTTATCGGCAAAAAATTTAAAAAAGTCCGAAAATTGCGGGTTTTTTGGCTTCACAAAATTTATCCTCGAGATATTTTCTTGGAAAACCATTATTCTTGTTACTTACATCCCCATACAGTTTAAAAACAATCTTCTAGCAGAATTTTCGCGTCTATTTATGACAATTTGACTGGCCTACATCTGAACTTAGAAATATCAATTTGAGAATTTAGAAATCTCTTCTTATGATCAATGCCGTTTTATACAATGTAAATTTAATAGATTCTCAAAATTTCAAAAATCACCTATCAATACTATGATCAAATACAGACTGCATAAAAGAATACTTTTTAGGCTATACAGTCAAACCTCGTTTACATGAACACTCTTAACATGAATTATTTTCACAGTCCCCTATAAGAACGAATACAAAGAATTGGTACTGATAACATGATTAACTGTTAACATGAACAAAATTTTGATTCCCCTTGAGGTTCATGTTAACGAGGTTTGACTGCAGATTGTAAATGTTGAAATTGGGTTAAGGTGATAGTTTTTAGCTCACAGGCTATCATAGCCTGAGAACTTATGTGCCCGTCCGTTCTGTATGTACGTGCGTTACGCGATAACTCGTGATAAAAATATTGGATCCACTTGAAATTGTATATAGGTATATCCTGATAATGCGCTTCCCTGATTAGTTTTTGGGAGTTCATTCGATAAGAGGGGGAACGGGGGGCTCATGCCCCTCCCCTTAATGGATATAAATGGGTTTTTCATGCTGAATTAACAGTTTGTCCAAAATTTAGATATAGGATCATTCGGATGAGGCGATTTCGTGACTGTTATTGTGTGTTCATTGAATAAGTACAAACAGGGGGAAGGGGGGCTCATGCCCCTCCCCTTAATTGATATAAACGGGATTTTCATGCAGAATTAAGAGTTTTCGTTCAAAATTTGAATATAGGATTATTCTGATGAGGCGAGTCCTTGGCTGTTATTAGGTGTTCATTGAATAAGTATAAACAGGGGGAACGGGGGTTATAATGCCCATCCCCTTAACTTGCATAAATGGATTTTTCAATCAGAATTGTCAGATTTCGTTCAAATCTCTGAATAGTTTTGGAAGTTTAATGGTTAAGTATAAAAGAGGGGAATAACTCCTCTTAAATTATATAAATGCTAAATGGGTTCTTATTAAGAATTATCCGATTTGCTCTGAATTTTGGATATAGATTTTTTAATATGATAAAGCATGTACTTGATAGTTTAGGAAGTTCAATGATTAAGTATAAAAAAGGAGAAAGGGGAGAGCTGTTTCCCCTTCTTATTTTTTTTTCGAACGGAATTAACGAAAATACAAGGCTGTAATGTACAATTATGCGTAGCCTGTGAGCTCAATGCCATCAGTTTAACTGGGAAATATTCTTTTTATTTTTTAACTTAAGTTATTCTACGTGTTCTGTTTTGACATATTTACAATTTTTTTTATCAGAAACATAAAAATGGGAGGGCCTAACTATGGAAGCAAATTCAAATCTAACTGTATTCCATTTATGATAATTAAGTTGCATATCTAATTATACGCAATTTCAATCTGATTTTCTCGCTTTGTAAGACTGGGTTCTCTTTTTCAGAAAATGCAGCTCAAAACGCCCACTTTGGCGAATTGTTCCGAAACATTTATAAAGTTTGGTTAAAAAAGTTATGATAGTTTCTGAATAACATCTGCTAGTTTTATGCATTTCTGAACAAAAATTAAAAATGTCAAAGTTGTCCATTTTGATTTAAGAGTACCCTTTAAAAAACAAAATAAAGTTTTAATTTCTCTTAAAACAAAGAACTTTTATGGCAATATGATTCTTAGCACTATAGAAACATATCTACTCTTGCAGTTATATAGACAAAAAATAAATTTAACATTTAACTTTCTTTTTGAACTTTTGAGTTACTTTAACTGTTATTAAATCACTTTCTTTCACAGAAACAATGTAAATTGTTTTGGGAGAGAAAAAGAAGTTAAAGAAAGTATCTTTAAATAGCAAATAACTTTGTCTAGAAATAGAAACCGATTTTCTATGCATTATAATTAAGATTTTCTTCCTCTTTAGTTTTCATTAAACCCTTCCCTATTTACATCTTGAATTCTCTCCCAAAGCAAGGAATAGAAAATCTGCCAAGTCTGATGTTGTGCTAAATCAGACCCGAGACAAAGCTATCAAACATTTAGCCTATGGGAGAACGTAATAAGTTGCATTTCACACACAGAAAAAAAGAATAAGGAATCCTTCCCACCACAAAAAAGAAAAAAGCTTTGTCAAAATAACAATATACTACAAGAATTACACATAACGCACACAGCAATTACACACTGTCAAATTTGTAAATACTGTAGAAGGAAAAAACTAAAGGACAGTCAAGTATTGTTTTACTTCTTCCCTGTTATAAGAACTTAAATAATTTTTCTTGCAAAAAAGGTCCTGGAAAGGACATGGAAAAATGAGCATCGCATTAAATTCAATGTAGTACAGAATATTATCAAGAAAATACTAACAACTCAAACAGAACTTGCGAAGGAGTTTTATTTTCAGAATCTATACATCGTGCAAAACGAAACAAGCAACTACACCATTGGTAACAAAAGATTTACAAAGCATTTCAAAATATTAAGCAATCACTGGAAGGAGATTCAAGTATTGATTGTATACAACACAGACGATCAAAAATGTAAGTAAATTCCTTCACCAGTTAGTCTATGATGGAGAGCAGTAAAGAGATTAAGCTGTTTCATTAACTTCCTCCTCTTCGAAATCCCCCTCATCTTCAGCTGTGGCCTCCTGGTACTGCTGGTATTCTGAAACCAGGTCGTTCATGTTGGATTCAGCTTCAGTGAATTCCATCTCATCCATACCTTCACCAGTGTACCAATGCAAGAAAGCCTTGCGACGGAACATGGCTAGAAAGAGAAATTAATCTTAGAAAATAGTTCTTGGCTTACATTAAGAAAATAATCGAATATAAAATGAAATTTAGTAGTTTCAAATGAATGATAAAGATGCTGAAGCAGATATATTAATCTAATGTTTTTTAGTGCTATTCAATGTAGAAACAGGTCAAATAGTTATGCTAATTTTACATGATTAAAAACTAACTATAACAATTTAACCATTTTTTTGCAGGTGTATTACTAGATTATATCAGTGTAGCTTAATTTTAATTTTGCTATCTTTTTAATCATTTATTAAAATTTTATTATCTAAATCGAGATTTAATTTGAAATTTTAAATAAGCATATTTATCTTCTCACCAGATTAAAAGAATTCTAAATGGTATTTGTATTTTAACTTAAATATTTTAACAATTAAAATTATATCATTTAAAATAATTCAACTGTCACATTTAAAATAACATCTAAAAAGAAACAAATCCTTTTAAATTATAATAACCAGGCAGGCAACAACATTTAACTTAATCATTTTGTACAAGCTGACTTTGTTCGAAAACTGATTGTTTGCACCATGGAACTAGAATGGACTACACATGAATATTCCTGGTCCCATGTATATTTATTCTTAACAGAAAACAACAGTTTCCAGATGGTTAATAAATAAGTGCATATGCGTTAAAAGCTGTAAATGGAGGAAACTAAGTCTAGTCATTTAAGAATTTTGCCAAACAGTTTAAAAGTACATAATTACACAACACTCATTTCACATTTCTGGACAATCACTATCAGGGACGTACAAAATGAAAACTGAATCCGGGGCAAAGTTTCAGTTTGGTGCTCCCCCCCCCCCAACATTTGTGTGACAAGCCGGAAATAACGTCAGTGGCATAAATTTCGCACCCCCTAAACTTCTGCGCCCGGGGCGATCGTCCCCATCGCCCCCCACATTTTGCATGGCGCTGATCATTGATGCCAATTTTAAGGAAGTGCAAAAACATTTCTTTTCAAGCAACAAAAATACTTTTATATGGAATTTAAAAAGAAATAAAATTGTTTTAAAAGCAATAAGAGAAATTATGTCCTATTTAAAATGATCAAAAAATATTTATACCTTTCTTATTCTGAGATAATCTTTAACAACTGTATTCAGTTCTAAGACAGCACAGATATTCCCTTCCTAACAATAAGTAATTTTATGTCAACATTAAAGAAAAATTTGGTGATAATCAGATTTCATACTATACATTTAAAAAAAATGTCTTGTTTAAAAACAGCTCTGGGGTGCAAAATATGTCTGATCCAGCGATCAAGGATCACAGAAATTTTAGCCACCTGGAGAAATTTGGCAGAAAGATATACAACTGATCTAGATTTTAACAGCAAATTTCACAATTCCCGGAGATAAAAAAAAAAATTCACTTCAAATAAATAGATCTGTATGGCAACTTTCACAAAATCCATGTCCGAATAGCATGTACCACATATCAGGAGTGTTCAGAAAATTTAATTCATTCGGATATAAGGAAAAAGTCAATCATGTCGCAAATTTTGTCGTAAAATCGCAAAAACTCGTTTTTCGTCAAAAGATTGCAAAACAGCCGCACGTTTTGTGAAAAGATTGAGAAATGAAAATTTAGTCAAAAGATTGAGAATGGAACAATCACTTTATCAAAGATTAAATACCACAAATTTCCTCAAAATATCATTAACAAGCTGCAGATTTCATCAAAACACTGCAAAACAATTGTAAATTCAGTCAAAAGATTGCAAAATAACCGTGATTTTCTTTAAAACGTAGCGAAATAACTACAAATTTCATTAAGGAACATAAAAACTCGGGGGAAGTTTCGTCAAAAGATTGCAAAATGAATGTAAATTTCATCACAATATTGCAAAATGAAGGAAATTTAATCAAAAATCACCCCAAATTTCATAAGAAAGATAAAAACCCTGCAAAAAGGTGAAATAATGGCAACTCGTCAAAAGTTCGCTAAAATTAGCAAAATTCATTGAACGATCGCAAATTTCGAAGAAAGAAATCTGGGACTGGATTTTCGCCTCCACTTTGAGTAATCTTCAAGAAAGTTTGGAGTGAATTCGAGAAATTGTTTCCTTAGACCTTCTCCCCTGCTATATATACTCGCACATAGGTTGAGAAATATTTGAAAAATAAATATTCTATACCAGGCCTGTCCAACCTTTTACTAAGCAGGGGCGCATTTTTGCTCTTGGCACTCTACGAAAGGCACCATTATTCACATGACCGAAAACGTATGGCAATATTCTCGAACATTGGTATACATGTACTATTTTAACATAATGCAAATTAATCATACAGCGGTAGACAAAAGGCCCATGCAATTCTGGTATTACATTAAATTTTAAATTGCACATTTTTCAAAGAGAAATTTCTCAAAAATGTAAGGTACGATATAAAAACTTAATTGTGCTTATAAAACCAAAAATCATGTAAATCAGAGGTATTACTGGGTTTCTTTTAAAATGTGAAATTACGCTGAATGAATTCATTTTTCTAGGGAATACAAAAAGAAAGGCAGACATGATAGTGAACCCATATGGGTGGTTCCAAAGAAATAGTCTCTAAGTTCTTTCATAGATGCAAATTATTCTGCACTGCTTTATAAATTTAAGGGAAAAAAAAATAAGTCATGAAGGAAATGTTAAGCATTTTTATCCCTCGTATAAAAAGCCAATGGGCTACTGTGAGAACAACAAAAAGATAAATCTGAACTTTCATGCATATGTGTCTTCAAAGGGGTGATAAAAAGCGAAAAATGTTCAATTTTGTTATTTCTTAAGTATTAAAAGAAGCTAATTCCAATTGTTCCCAAATTTAAGACTTACACTTTATAAATAGCTAGAAATCGGGAAAATATGCATGAAAAATTTTCAAAGTATGTTTTTATGCGAAACGTTCTGAAAGTATGGGTCATACAAATATTAGTGATTTTGAAGAAAGCTTTTATGCTGGAATTTTATTTCTAATAAATTTAATAACAGAAAACTTCCAAAGGGACACCAAGAATATCTTCAAAGGGGGCCGTGTCGCCCGCGGGCGCCGCGTTGGACAGCCCTATTGCATACATATGGCAATACTATATTTACAAATATAAAATATCATGAAGTTTTGGGGAAATTTTCATGAGGATTGGTGGAAATAATAGGAGTAGAAATATTTTTTGAACCCCCTGAAACAACTTACACTGTTCAAAAATATTGGGAGAGAAAGACAACTTAATTTATTTCATATTGGCTTATTTGTAAATGTTTAACTAATCTTTTTTAATCAGACTAAAACAGCCAATGGATTTGACAGAAATTGATTAGACTGTAAAATACTCCAATCAAAGAAAAACGAATGGAAACCCGTTTGAGCGGATTAAATTAGCATGTTCTTAAAATTTGCTGTACCTGAATTTAAATTGGTAAGCATAGCTTATAAGGGCAAAACTCCCCAGAACATATAAAAAAAGTACCATAAAAATTGCATAAAATGTAATGTTAAATCTAAATCATTAAAATATACAATTGCAGATCCCACAGCGCCCTCACCCCCACAAAAAAGAGGAAAACATTAGGGGAGAAAAAAAAAATCAAAGTGAGGAAAAATAGGGATATACATATGAAATGAAAAATCCTTTATTCGTGCTCAAATTTAACTATTAACCAAATTAATATTTTGAATCAAAAGCCTTGATGTTTTGGTGAATTTAGAGCTGAATCATTTCTGAAACATAATAAAAATAGGGAAAGACAATAAACCTAAAAAATAGGAGCTCGGCTAAATCTACAATTGACTACAAAAGTGTTTATTATTAAATAGGACTTTACGAAACCCCTTCTATCTGATCACTTGATAAAATTAGCAATTTCCCTATTTTTTGATAAAAATTGCTTTTATTCCAAGTTTGAATTTTTAAAAATGCTTACAATTTATAGAAACCATAAAAAAAAACTCCCTAAATCTGCACTGTACGTCATTTTGATGCTGAAAACCATATAAATGACATCTAATCATATCTAAAATTAACAGATTTCACAATCCTACCAATTTTTTAATTGTTACTAAAATAAATAAAATTAGATGTACCAGTAAATTGTTCAGAAATTCTCTTGAATATCTCCTGGATGGCAGTGGTATTGCCGATGAAGGTGGCAGACATTTTGAGTCCTCGGGGTGGAATGTCGCAGACTGCTGTCTTAACATTGTTCGGAATCCATTCAACAAAGTAGCTGCTGTTCTTGTTCTGTACATTCGACATCTGTTCATCAACTTCCTTCATGCTCATGCGACCCCTTAATTGGCAAATGAAATTATTTTTTACTATATAACATTTTACTACACACACGTACTACGTTGTATACAGCTTATACAAACTAGATAGAATATAATGTTTTATTTCTACTTTATTTGGACGAATACTAAATATACAACAAGTACGAATGACTGGGTGAAAAAACTTTAGAATTTGCAAAATATTTTTAAAGGTTTTATAGTTACCGATACTTATTATATATTTTAAAAACTTTAGTTTAAAAAAAATATATAAAAATCAAATACTACAATTTTGGGTACTACTGTTATCCAGTCGACCAAAATGCTATCGCTAAATTATAAGATTAAATGCCAATAATGGATGATCGTTGAATGTCAATTCAATGACATTAATAGTACCCAATTTTGATTTGATAAGTAAATTTTTCATCTTGCAAATTGTTTTGTTTTGAATTATGGAAAAAATAAATATAAAATTAAAACTTTTCGGCTATTGTTAGAACTTTCTGCGAATTAAAATTCTTGCATTCTAAAATAAATATTTTAAAATTAACTTTTTTAAATATAGATAACACAAGTTTTTATCAACTTCTTAGAAAATAGAGAATTAAAATAGTTTACCCTCTCCAATACGCATCAGAAAAGTACGAAACATATTAACATAAAAAGGAGCCAAGTTGGAAATTGCACATGAAATGTAGCAAATGAGGTGCATTGATACTATAAAGAAGTTTTAAAAACAAGTTGAATGTAGATTCTGCCATTGCAGAATTCAGTTTCGCCTCCAATTCGAAAAAAGTCTAGGGTCTTTTAGAAGGGCGCCCCCGTTCAGAATGCAATAAACTAACTTCATTTTTTCTTGTGTATCAATATGATAGCAAACAGAACGGCGTGAAATACCCAATTTATTAGCAATTTCTCTCTGAGTCATTGGAATTGCGGAAAAATAAAGATACAATTTGACGTGCTACTTCATTGACTAGATTAATCAAAAAGGATTTTTTTCTTTAGTTTAAACACTATTTTATAGACGCTGAGAAAAAGGAAATTCATTTTAACAATAAAACGAGGGAATCCCATCGAATTTGACAAATGAAATATTTAAAAGACCCGATTGATTTGGTTTAAAAAAAAGCAAAAGTAATTGCATTATTGAATCAATATATAATAAATATATTTCCAAACTTAATTTCAAGTTTGCCAGTTACAATTTTAACTGCAAATATTCGCACATCTTCAGTTAAAATTGTAATCAGTGTCGAAGAAATCCAGAAATATTTTATATGCACTCAGAAAAATAATTTTATTAAAAAACTAATTTCATTTTTACTATGGCATTTTCACTACCTGAAGTCATCTGAAAGTAAAATCTCAGTGTCCATAATGAAAAATAATTGAAATGCAATATCGTTATGAGTAAAAATGAGATATTAAATAGCGATGTCATTTTCTCTTCAAATGTTTTTTAAAAGCTAGTTATTAGTAATATGAAAAAGGCACCTGTAATAATATTGCAATTCCCATTTATCTAGTCTGACATTTTCCTCACTTGAAAATTCTTATTTTGCTTTAGACATTAATATTTATCAAATTATTGTCTGTTATTTTATTTACATTATTATTTCTCAGTAAATATTTTTTTTATCTTAATTATGGCATAATTATACGCAATCATTTTATTGTGGTTAAATTTTACGAAAACAATTGACTTTTTAAAATGCAAGACATGTTCACTGATGAAATAAAGCTTTGTACTCGTGGAAAGTGATAATGGAAAATAAATTTTTATTATAGAGAGAAAAGCTAAACCGAGTTGCCACCATATTTAAGAGATATCGTAAAAAGGATTTAAAATTAAAAATAAAGTATAAAATATAAAAAAAAATGGAAATAAATTAAAAAATAACTAAAATGGGTACAATTAAATAGCTTTCATTTTAAAAAATAATTATCAAAATCTGTTGAGTAGAAAAGTCAGGGCTGACGACACGACATTTTTTAGCTTGTCTGAAAGAAATAGCATCGGAGGTTAATATTCAGATCTTGCTGTTATAGTATATATAGCACTTCAAATACAGTATAGTGGTCAAAATCTTTTGTATTCCTGTAAATACTTATTTGCTTTCTATTATACAAGAAAACTTGTATTGAGCCTCAGTAACGTTTATCAATTTAATAAAATATGAAATTGTTTAATATAATTAAAAACACCCAAAAAATGTTTCCCTATATACCAATATGTAGTGGAATACCTTATGTGGCCCTGTGGATCAATAACAAATATTCTATGAATCAGATTGTAGAGAGCATATATTTCATATTTATGTCAGTTCTATTATATTCGAAAGGGTGCAACACCATTAAAATGTACATTAACCATTTTTTTCCTATAGATCGTAATGTAAGATTATTTTTGATTGTTTCTAATTAAAGTATACACTTAATTTTCATAATATTTGAAATGAATCAACAAAACTATGCAAAAAATTTTTAACTTAAATTTCAAATGATTAGGTTGGGTAGTTTTTGCTTGTATGCATACAGAAGGACATACAGACCGAATGACTAACTATAGGTATTATAAATTACGGAAACTCAAAAATAGTCATCTTGTTGGTATAGTATAGAGTATAGTAGCTGAAATCTATTGTGTGTCCTTGTAAATACTATCTGCTTTCTATTATATAGGAAATAACTTAATTGTAGTCCTCAGCAACCTACATCAATTTCATAAATGAGTTTAATACAATTAAAACCTGCACCAAGGAATGTACTCACCATACCATTATGTAATGTAACACTTTGGTAAGGGCCCTGTGAATGAATAACAAATTTTATTTGCACCACAGATTGTATATTATAGTGTACTTCATAGATGCATATTAATTTTATGCTCGAAGGAGCAACACCATTAAAATGAACTTTAAGCTTGCCTCCCATTGACCATAACGTAACAATACTTTTGATTGTCCCCGTAATTGAACTAAGCATCTGATTTTCATAAAAATTTGAAATGAATAAAATTATGTAATAATTATGTATTTTAAATTTCAAATGAGTCTGTTGGGTATTTTTTGCATTGTTATATGCAGACAAACAGATGGACGGAACACTAAATATAGGCTATACGTATTTACATAAACTTACCCAAAAACAATATTGTGATTTGGCGTGTATTTTCCCCAGACAAGTAGACAAATTCTTAACTCTTCTTGGTGCTGTTTAAAATTAGAAAAATAAATTGCAGGGTTCATACTCATCCCCCCCCCCCAAAAAAAAAAAAAAAATCTGATGTATATTCCGGAATGTACATTTTTTTCCATATCAAGAATTAACGACATTTTGATATTACATATAAAGCAAGCGAACAGTAACAATTGCCCCAATTTCCCAGAATAGATTCATTTTGTCAGTGTTCCTTAAATTTGGAAACTTTTGTATTGTCCCCAGATACTCCCATTTTTTTTTTTTTTTTACAGCCTAAAATTCATCCCCTGATTTTCCCCAGGAATCCCATATCCCCCTGATGAGTAAACTCTGAATTGTTATTTTCAAATTTACCTGAAGATTGTAGCTACTGTGAGGTAACGTCCGTGTCTTGGATCGCAGGCGGCCATCATGTTCTTGGCATCAAACATCTGCTGGGTTAGTTCGGGTACAGTCAAAGCTCTGTACTGCTGACTGCCTCTGGATGTCAAAGGTGCAAAACCTATTTGATAAAAAAAGGTAAGAATCTGCAGTAAAAAACTACTGCAATTTTTATTGATGAGGCCAACATTACATAAAATAAAACCGATTATTACAGATTATAACAAGCAAACAGATATTCTAGGTACTTGTGTGGTAAATACATACCATTGGCAAACTTAGGAGCTTGTTACCAGCTAAACTTGCCTGGCAATTTCTACGGCCAAATCTCTAAGAATTCCATTGCCGCAAGAATAAAAGCAAAATTTCTGCAATCATTTCACTTTTTTAAAAATATGAAATTTCTCCGATTGATTTCCATCCCTAGTCTTTAGAAATATTTCTTGATAATTAGATATTTCTGAGACAACCTGATTAATTTTGAACTATTTCACCCCCCCCCCCCCTCCCAGAAAACATTTGTGAATGACATTTTTATTATATAAGATTAAAGTTTTCCTGATTATCAATGCCGCTGGCAACCATACATAAATATATATTTTAGTTTCTGACTGAAAAAGCATTGTTGATTCTTATTTTGCTACATTATTCTTCCATAAATTTGATTCATCCCAGTCAATCATGAGTAATGTTACCAACCAACAACATTTATTAAAGAAAGAGTTAGCAGCCACATGAAATGCTAAGCCATATTTTCATTTAAAAAAAAAAATTGCCAGGTACCTGCAAATCCAAAGCATAAAATCTACCATATATCACACATACACATGTTATACAGGCTTCTAAAAAATATCAAAGTAAAATTTTTCCTTAGAACATAAGCATATATCCAAATACAGTAGAAACTATATAATGTGGCTGTTGGAAGACATGTTTCACCTTCGCGTTATATCAGAATAGTGCCAAATAAATGGTACAAAGTGATGAAAACACTTACACGCTTCCAGAAATGTAATTAACCATCATTATTTAACACAGACTTAATCTTACGCTATCATAAAAAAGTCCATAAGTATTGTTTAGTGAAATGAGGAAATTCATTTCTTTTCGGTATATTGTTTCAAACTAGAAAAATTGAGTAGATGAAGACAATCTAAATAGTCTTGCCTTTCCATCCACGAAATTATCTCGTAAAATATGAAATGACTTCACTAACATGTGGAACATCTTTGATCATATTTTCAATTTTATCTTGCTCACTACAATTTTTATGCATTACAACATCAATGATATTATGATTTGTCATGACCTGAAATTTGTTGTCATTTAAAATCGTCAGAGAATTGATATGCATAGCACTAACTGCAGACTGGTCCCTCAACATGTTTCAGTGAAATTTTAAACACAAAATTTATTTTTCTTTGGGGACACTTTTCCCTGCGTTATATCCAATGACCTCCGATATAGACACCACATTGGTAACCTTTTCTTACGACGACACCTTTGCCTTCCGTCACGTGATGGAAGGCAGAATTAGCGTGCCAAACAGGTTTTTCTCCCGCCAAAACTCATTATGAGTGTCTTGAGTTGACCGCATTTCTGCTTTTCTCTTTGTGAAATCTGAAAGTTGCCAATAAAGCGATCACTGCCATAAAACGACATCTTTTCGCCAAAGATTTTTGATTCGAAACCATGCCGAGAGAACAATAGAATGTGGCATCTACAAATATTAGAAGTCTGGTTATGTCAGACCGCATTATTTCGGGGTTCTACCGTATTTGCCAAATCCAAACTTTTTTTAGTTTTACTTCTTACACTGTTTACAATGAAATATTTAAAAAATTATTTGAGAAGTGTATTTCTAGTTAAAAAGAAATATAATTAAGATGTGCTCTTAAAATATCTTAGTCAAGTTTTTAGCTAGCATTTTAAATATAATCCACCTGATATTTAAATCAAACATTTACTTCTAATAGTATTAATTTTATAAAATTATACTACTCTGAATAAAATGCAATACATTTGCTTATTAGTTTTGAAGAAAGTTTAATACAACAACTATCATTCATATCAGAGGTTTTGAATGAAGAAATTGAGAAATGAGAAATAAATACTATTCATTTTGTTTAACCCCGAAAACAAACCTCATTTTTTAAAAAAAGGTACAAAAACGATACCCTTTTTCCGGCATTACATATATGACAACAATACAATAAAAGAAAATACATATATGACAAAATCTTTAGAAAATTAATATCGGCATGCTCTTAATAGATAAGTAATCAGAAAAGAAAAATGATAGACCAACCTGGCATGAAGAAGTGAAGACGAGGGAATGGGACCATGTTCACAGCGAGTTTCCGTAAATCAGCATTCAGCTGACCAGGGAATCGCAGGCAGGTGGTAACACCAGACATGGTGACAGATACAAGATGGTTGAGATCACCATATGTGGGAGTGGTGAGTTTTAGAGTCCTAAAACATATGTCGTATAAGGCCTCGTTATCTATACAGAAGGTCTCATCTGTATTTTCTACTAACTGATGGACAGACAGAGTTGCATTGTAAGGTTCTACAACAGTGTCCGAAACCTGAAACAAAATGTAACTTATTTAAAAGTAATTAAAAAAAATGCAACAGCTAATTACACTGGTTTACAAATTTAAACATTTTTTACATACTTTTGATGAAACAGCCATTTTCTTATTATGCTTCTTTTTATAATAAAAGACTATACATTCATACAAAAGTCATTTTTTTCCTCTATACAAGTGTATCCTTAACAGTAATGACATAAATCAGCGGTTTCCAAACTATGGGTCGCAGAAACAATAGAGGTTTGTCAAAAATCTATTTTGCATTACATCTGTTAAAAAAATATAATTTAAACAGCAAGTACTATTTCAAGGGAAATTCCTTATCTCCATATGAAGAAATATACAATCAAAATGTTCAGAAACATCTGAATGAGCTTTGAATTCCTTGACTGAGTTCAAAACATAATCGTGAACATTCTTTTGGTACTTGACTGTTTTTAAAAACAAGTCTAGCAAAACCATGTTAAAATTGAATTAAAGTTGAAATTAAGTTTTAACCCTCAGAGAGGTTTTCATTGGTAAACGCCAAAGCTACAAAAAAAAAAAAAAAACTAATATTAAAGATATGTTTTGATAGTAATTAAACGTATTTTTAGTTATCTTTGCAGTTTGTGTTAATTATTCTTCCCCTTACACACACTGGAATGATGAATTTTTTTTCTTAAGTTTATCAGGGTTCATAATCATTTAAAACATCCGATGTATTTTCTGGGATGTACAATTTATAAACAATTACGACATTTTGACATTGCATAAAATAAAGCATGCGAACAGTAACAATTGTCCCGATTTCCCAGAATAGACTACTATTTTAACAGGTTCTCAGGAATCTCATTCTCCTGATGAGTATGAACTTGTATAAACCTGTATGCTTTGAACGAAAATTTGCTTTTTTTTCATGAGATAGGATAGCCGATAGCTTAGAGGTCATACAAAAATTTCCATATTGATATACACCATTATATTAGATGAGTCACGTATCAAAGTTTGGAAACCACTGGCTAAAAACCATTAATTATAGACATCGTTAACTTAAAGTTTTAAATGAGGTAAAGAAATATTTTACAAGCATTTTTGGTTAAAACACTTAAATTATTGTACTGTTCCCGATCCTTTCAGTTTTATTCAGGAAAATTTCTGCTATGCTGACAAGACAAAAAGTCTCATTCTACTATTGAAATTAACGAAATAGCTGTTTAAAAGATTGAACTTTTTTTGCTGCAAATTAGACCATTTACAAATTTAGTAGAAAAATAATTGTATATTCAAAAAATGGTTCAGAGTAAAGCCAATATTACAATATAAATTTGAATTCTTTAATCATTTTGATACATTAAAACAAAATATACAACTTATTAATAAACATAAGGAAAACAAACTGAATTTGCATTAAATAAAATGAAATTAACTGCTTCAATTCTTTACAAAATGATACATATCTTAAAACGTTATTGCACTACAAAAGTTCACTTAGTTTAGTTTTTGATTACTGAGTACTTTAATATTCTGTACAGCTGAATCCGTAATTGACCTTTTTTTAAAACCAACGTAAAGGTTAAGCAAATCGTAAATTCATAAATTTTTATATTATTTATATTTATTAAAAAGAGAAATTTGGAAAACAGTTTGAGTCATGAAAAATTTTAATTTGAAGGAAAGAAAATTCTTAGAGAATGTATTTGATAATTTATTACTTTTCAAAATAATATCTTAATTGCATTTAAATATCGACTAAAAATTATAAAATTAACATTTTTCTTCCTTTATGATTAATAAAAAACATTACTTATTTCTCATATTTACTCTTTAGTCTGTTTAAGAAATCCCGATTCATTAAATAAAAAGTTATCAAATTCTTCTATCGAAAATTTAATCAAGATTATAATTACTACCTCGCTACTACCAAGTTACAAGTAGAAATTTGAAAGCTTTTTAAAAACTAATATTATCAGGATTATTTTCTTAGCACTCTGAAATACTAAAAATAAGCTTTTAGTATTCAATGATAATAGATGGCGATAACAGACATTAGCTACAAAAATTAAAAAATAGACAAATATTTTGCTGCCTTATTTTTTATTTTTGTAAGCATTATTCATAAATAGATTTAAAAGTATCCATTTATTCTAACAAAACAATATTGAATTGAATCCGAAATAAAATTGAATTCGTAAAATAAACAACCATTGATATGTTTAAAAATTCTTATTTTAAAAATAATTTCTACTTTAAAATGTGAAATTTAAGCAATAATCTATTTTTGTTCAAAACCATGATAAAAAAATAAACAAAGATTAAATTGGCAAGACCTCTAATCCGCTAAAAGCCTCTCCATTTGCATAACCCTTGAAACAAAGCTTTGCCGATTAGGGGTTTTCTACTGTATTTAATACATTTTTTAACTAGATATGACAATTCATATCCAGTACACTAGTATCTATGAAAAATTACATTTCAGCGAAAGTATAAACCATGTAAAACAGTGTTATTTACAGAATACAATTTCAACAGGATTAGTAAATTTTTGCTTTAAGTGGAAAAAATCTGGTTAAAACCATCATGGCAAAAACTTATTTTTATCAAAATGGTAATAAGTTTAACTTTACCCCCCCCCCCCCCCAAAAAAAAGGAAAAATATTTCATAAACAAGTATAAAAATAGAATTTTTTTTTAAATCTATACAATGGCACCAAACTCTTGTAACGACGGCCAGCGCCATAAAGTCTGCGATGACGCTCTGTGCCAGGTGCCCTGAAGTGTCTTAGCCGACCAATGAAACTCAACGCTCTTTGTTTTATTTGCCAAAAAGAAAAAACTTGATTTTGGAAGAGAACAGATTTGAAGGAGTATGTTGTTGCCTGAACGTTTTTCGGCGGGCTCGGGTGTGAACTGTGGAATGTTACGGTTTTAAAGAACATTGAGGAGGGTGTTTGAAAGCTTAGGCCCGGAAGGGGCATTTACTCGAGTGTAATACTGCTGTGTGGATCTGTATGTGCACCTGTAAAAATTAATTGTATATAGTGTACATAGCGCAGTGTGGTTGTATGTATTGTATTCATGGTGCAGCTGTGGGTTGATTTTATTAAAGTGAATTGCAAAGTTATACAACGAGTCGTAGGTAATGCTGGTGTATTTAGTTACGAAGTCACTCTTATAATTCAAGTTTCATTTTAACAGCTACCTATGGAATAAAATTAAATAATGAATCTGGATGTATTGTTAATTTTTACCTTAGAAAGTATGACCACAGCTAAAAAGGTGCAAATTCAAATATCTGATAAACTTATTTGAAGTACGGTCATTAATTTTGCATAAAAAATATTTTGAAGGGTTTAACTATTTAAATTCCCCCCCCCCCCCCCAAAAAAAAAAAAACGTAAATTATTTTTGCTGCAGAAATATATCTAGTATGAATTGTATACCTTGGGTGATGGCATGACACTGAATGTATTCATAATCCTATCAGGATATTCTTCTCGTATTTTAGAGATAAGCAGTGTACCCATGCCAGATCCAGTGCCCCCACCAAGAGAATGTGCCAACTGGAAACCCTGGAGGCAATCACAGCTTTCCGATTCTTTCCTCACTACATCCAAAACTGTATCCACCAGCTCCGCTCCTTCTGTGTAATGACCTTTGGCCCAGTTGTTGCCAGCACCACTTTGACCTGGAAAAATAAAAACAATTAAGAAAACAAAGTACATAAAAAATGCCATTAAAAATAGTTTCCCATGGTTGGTATTTTTTTTATATTACCCCCGAGATTATTCAGTTTTTACTATGTAAATTTTCTCCCCTGATTTTTTCAGGAATCCCATATTTCCCTGATGAGTATATGAATGCTGAAGATGTATTTTCAAGAATTTAAACAGAGAGAGCGGGAATTGTCGAAATGTCAGTGAAGGCTTACTTTGGAGACACTATTTTTTGCATTCTGTCTGTCAGTGTATTACGCGATAACTGACGCAAAAAGCATTAGATTTACTTTAAATTAAGTGGGTATGTTAGTGAGGCACTGGGATGAAGCTGTGTAGTTTCTTAGATTTGATTCATTCAGAAAATACAGAATATTTTATTTTGCGCAGTAGTGCTTTACTACGGCAAATCCAATGATTTATTTTTTTCCTTGAGAAAATGACATTTGATTAATGGAATTCAATGATAAATGAGTACCAAAATTTACCAGTTAAATTATTCATTTTGTTTTGAAATTTTTCCTACACATTTGTCAAATTTTTTAAATTATTGCTGTAAATTTGAGATTTTATAAATGTGTTCCAATAATATAAACTAATTTGTATTCGCGTTTGTAATGACCGAAAGGTGGCGTTGTATAGACCTGATAATTGTTTGTTTACGTAATGCTGTTTGTTCCATGCTGTAGCATACATAGCGAAACCCGTTTAAAGAGCTATTTAAAGTGCAGTTTTTTATCTTTATTTAATTATGGGAGATAAATTACAAATATCGACAATTTTAGAATTTCTAGATGCTGGAAAATCTAGTAATTGCTTTAGAGAAGCTGAAGCAATTATTGATTCAAAGATATTAGTAATGTGTGGCATTAAAGAATGCAAAGAAGAAATAGAGATTGTTGGCTCGTGTTTACAAACAAGCCAAACAAAAGGAAACCCCCATATTATTTCAGATTTGCTAGTAAAGGAAAACAAAAATTTGAAAATAAAAAAATTTTCTTGCTCTCGCAAAGCTGGAGCAAGCTAATCATGCAAGCATTGTGTTGCCGTCATGTTATTTTGCCATGAGTAAGTCAAATGTACTTTTTTATATTATAGAGCTAAACTTTGTGTATAAAATTTTGATTTTAGATAATTTTAATACAAAGAACCCAACGTTGCATGCGTTATAGAACTGTTTATTTATTTATTATAGAACTGTTTATTTATCGCCTTTTAAACACTGATTTCAGCGGAAGATGCTCACGGTATCAGTTCTATTTCATTTCAGACTTTGTCCGCGAGAGGGCGTCTATTTCATTTCAAACGCGAATTAGAGATTTACTTATTTTCTTTTAATGGTTGCTAAGCAACCATTCATCTAAATCCTTATGTTATAAATTTGAATGCGTGTACAAAAATTTAAATGAAGTCAACATCAAAACAGATGAACTTTGTATCTTTGCGTATAAATATAACATAGCCCAGAAAAGAACATAGACTATGTTTTATTAATTTATTCAAATATTTTCCTTAATTCAAAATTTCCTTTTTCATACAGAATCAATAAGGATTTTTTAGATAAAATTTAACCAATTTCCTTTATCGTTGCCAAAAAAAAATTTTGAATATTTTTTCAACGGGAATAAGTTTCAATTGAGCAATTTCCATTCGAAAAATTAAACTAAGAAAAAATAAATACTAGATAATGCCCGTCAAGATTTGACGGTAAATAACTTTAATGTTTCATCACAAAAATGCTTGAGTTTTTAATTAGTTCCTTTAAAATTTGTCTATTCAAATTGTGATGAATTACTATATTGCATAAGTGATTGCTATATTGCTTATTAACCCATTAACGCTCTAATTTTCTTCGCTAAAAATTTAAACTTTGTATTTCCTACCACTTAATAGCAAATCTACTTTTATCTAAATTTATCGAGGATTCTATTTCTTGAAATAAGGTATATATTCATCTTCCTCTTTACTGGTGGGAAAACCGCTTTCTTGCTGTTTTTATAACCGTCCTCAAAAAAGGACGCTGGGCGTTAATGGATTAAGACGATAGATGGTCTAATGTATTCGATGAAGTAAAATAGTTTTAAGTTTAGAATTTACAACTAATTATGTTTGTATTTTATCAGAAGTTTAACTAAAAATATTGTAAGGTATTTTATTTTTGCTTACTACGGCCTATTTTCTTTCTGCCCCCCCCCCCTTCCTCTCAAGTAGCAATATTTACGCAAGCATTCAAAGCTGCCATGACTTATTTTTATCTGTCTCATTCTCTAAAATCTTAAATTTGAAATTCATGCAGCTAACTATAATATATATTTTTTTAATACTTTAATTTTTTATACATTCTTTTCAAATATTAAATCAGGGGTATCAATGCAGTTTATTTTATAGCTGTTACTTCTATTTTTATTTTTTATTTTTTTAATGAATGACAAATTTCTTTCTTACAGACACTTATTCTTGATGATGGTAGAAAAAATGTAACGGAAGTTGTAGATCAGTTCAATTTATGCAATTTATAATTGCATGTAAAATATTTTAGGTTAAGTATTTTAAATATAAAATTATTTTTTCAAGATGTTGTTCGCTTCGCTCTTAAATTTTGTTCAATTATAAAGCATTCAAATAATAAAAATCCTATAAATTTTATTAATAAAATTAATCAACAAAAACTACACAAATCATTTTGCCGGGTTTGTATTCGAACCTGGATCCTCTACAAAAACTCCAAGCTTAAAACAGCTGAATACTAGATAATGTCTGTAAAGATTTGACGGTAAAGAACTTTAATGTTTCATCAGAAAAATGCTTTAATTTTTAATTAATTCCTTTAAATTTTGTCTATTCAAATTGTGATGAATTACTATATTACATAAGTGATTTCTATTAACCCATTAACGCTCGAATTATGCGTTACCCCACTACGCTATCAGGAACACACCGAGTAGTCTATAATGGTGAAGTTCTAGAATCTTGACGCATGCGCAATTGTCTGGAATTTGGATTTTACAAAGACTTGAATGTTATTCTTAATATGATATACATATTGATATCAGTTACAACTTTAAAATGCTAACATTTCCAATCTTAGTGTGTAACGGCAATTTATAAGAAGGGTTACCAGTCGTAACTTTTAGCCTCAGACCATTCAGTTTATCTTCTATGTGTAGTACGACACCTTCCCAAAAAAACCATATGTTTGAACTGCAGACGCATTTGCGATGCAGACTCATTTAAAACTAAACTTCTTGCTGTGAAGTGATAGTTCGACTGAGCGAAGATCTTTACGCATGTGCAGCGAGTCATTCCGAAGGCAGACTTGTACTTATGTTCTACGCATGCGCATACGTAAAATTTCAATTGAAAATTGTGGCTAATTAATAAAATTTTTGAACAAACAAATGTACGATGACAAATCTGGCCAAATACCTTTCGTTAAAAAAAGAATTGTGCGATTTGATGTAGTAGTTTGATCTCACGAACTGTCGAAAGAAAATTCTTAGCGTTTTAAATATATAGATGGCGTCAGAATTAAAAATAGATATAGTATTTGTTAAATATTAAACACGGATATTTGGTTCATTAATAAGAATTTCTTACAAAAATGGAGACATAAAAGTAAAAGAAATAAAAAAGAATTATATTTTTAACAAATATTTTAAGATATGACGTCATAATTTAACCAAAAACAGGTATTTTATAGTAGTTAAAAATACAAGAAATATGGATATCAACTCATGAATAATGACGTCATCGCTGAAACTTCAGTAAAGGCTTACTTTGGAGACACGAAATTTGTTTTTCATCAGTCAGTCTGTTCTTTTGTCCGACTGTTCCGTGATAACTGCTGCAAAATGCAAAATTTTTTTGGAAACAGTTGTAAAACTAGATTATTGAGTTTCCTAAATCTAAAGTATCAGGAACTTTTGTAAGATTAGTTTGTGGTTGGCAGGTATGTAGAAGTATGAGGATAATGAAAAATGTTCGTTCAAACTTACTTATCCTTATAAATCAAAATGTATAAAGAAATGCAAGATATACAATAACCATTAGCATAATTAAGAGAAAGCTCCAATTTTAAATTTAATGAGACTGAGGGTTCAGGGGGACGGAGCCCCCCTGAAGAAATCTGCTGTGTTATAAAAAATAATAGATCATGAAAATTTCTGAATATCCTAACAACTGAAATTTTTAATTTAATGATTTTGATGTATGAAAACTTATTTTATTCTTATAAATAATTACATAATTTGAAAATTTTAAATTACAGTTTCCAGAAAGTTAAATAATACCCAAAGTGTTTAAAAAAATATGTGCAAAGTTGACGTTGAGGCTTCTGATGTGCAGATTTACTAGTTTTAAGCACTTCGGAAAAAAATTGAGAAACTTACCAAATATGAAATTGTCTGGTCTGAAGAGTTGTCCAAAATTGCCCGACCTGACTGAGTCCATGGTACCCGGCTCAAGATCAAGCAAGATGGCTCGAGGAACATATTTACCTCCTATCAAAGAAAAAGTGAAAACTGAATGCTTCCTTCAAAAATCCCAGGTCAAATTACCGATTACCGTATTTACTTGTGTATAGGGCGCATGCGTGTAAGGCGCACCCTTACTTTACAAGTGAAAATGGAGATTTCGTAAAATCTCGTATATAGCGTGCACCATAAATGATATGCTAATTAAGAATGACCAAATGAATTTCAGTAAAAAGAAAAAAGTAAAACATTACACCAGACCAGAAAACAAGACGAAAATGCATTTGACTTCAAGTTAAGAGAATGACGGGAAATAGGAATGAGTTATGATAAAGTGAATTGCTAATTAGCGTTTAGATAATGTCATTAGCTCTGTTGTATAAAAAACTGCAAGGAATGAAATATGCAGTAATACTTCAATTAAGTAACATTTTCAGAGAGTAATATCTTCTTTGAATAATTTCTTGTTTCATATGTATATAGTTTGACTGCATCCAACAGTAAAAAAAATATTCCGTGTTTAAGGCGCACCTAGGAGTCTTGCCTTAATTTTTTGGAAAAAAATGCGCCTTATACAAGAGTAAATACGGTATATAAAAAAATTAAGTGCGATACCTATTATGGAAGAATTATGTACAAATAGTAGCTGGCATTGATTACTAGCAGGGCAATTTTATTACAAATGAATCTCAAAGACTAATCATAAAGTCCTTGCTGCCTATGGCACTGTAGAGCAGGCATGTTGCACATGTATTGCCAAATACTTGCATTGTAGATTGCTTTTTTTAAATACTCTTCCGTTAGTTCCAAATTCCACCACCAGGGAGTTCACTGTATATTTAACAAAGCTGTATTTGATCAAAAATTTTAAACAACCTACCCGTAGATGTCGAGGAGGGGGGTGTGGCTCTTTAAAGCAAAACTATTTTTGCAGAAATTTCTATTCAAAAATACTGGTATTTGACACGGCATCATTTTTCATGTGTTTTAGATAATCTGAAGGTTTTAAACAGATTGCCTTATTAGATTTCTTAATAAAAAAATAATTGCTAGTTCCAATTTTCACCACTAGGGAGTGCACTTCATTCTTAAACTGCTGAACAACATACCCAAAGACAGCTCTTTAATACAAGTTAATACTTTTTGCAGAAATTATTCGAAAACAGTGGTATTTGACGCAGCATCATTTTTCTTAGATATTTATAAAGTAGGTTGAAAGCTTCAAACAGATCGCCAACTTAGATTGCCTAATTTTAAGAAATTTATGTTCTGTTAGTTACACCATCAAGGAACACATTCAACTCTTAACATTCATTTGAACAAAACTTTTATACAGAAAAAAAAATCTAAATTCGTATTTTTACGCGATTTTTCATCAAAATTCAGATCTTCCATTCCATGTTATTCCATGAAATTCGGGGTTTTTTCCATCAACCATACAAAAAACTGTGACAAAACTTTGAATTTTTCACGATCATTTGATAATACTTGTAAATACAAGTTCCCCACGATCACTTGAGAAAATCAGTGGGTTTTTTTGCTATCTTTTGGCAAAATTTGGATTTTCTCCAATGATTCTGAAACGGAACTCCATTTTCTACAATAATCCTTGAACGAAACTTTCATTTTTTCTGCAACCTTTTACGAGATTACTTTTACGCTATCTTTTGACGGGATCATTTTTACAAGTTTTTTGACAGGATCTTTTTACGAGATTTTGATAGGATTACTTTGATGTAATCATTTTTTAAGCGATTATTTAAAGGAATGTGCTTTTTACATCCTTCTGATATGGAAATTAACATCTTTTTACATGATTTTTTAGGCAACATTTGAGCCCATGATACTTTGGTGAAATTTGGGTTTTTCCCATGACTTTGAGGAAACAAAACATGTAATAAAAAGGATTACACGCATGAAATCTGAAGACATTTTCCCAGAGAATTCGTAACCCCCCCCCCCCCCCCCCAAAAGAAAAGGGCAGCTATGCTTTGGCAGTTGCTTTTATTTTACAGTCTATTAAACCTTATTTCCAAGATTAGCAAGTGAAAGCAATTTTTCGATGGAAACAAATAATGGCAGTTCCATTACTTTAATCTATTTGAGTTTCCTGACAGAATAAAGGGATGTTTGTTGACTCTTGATTCAGCAGAGTTAAATTCACAGTGCCTAAAAAAAACCAATAGGTGTTTAAATACTTAAGTTACCAGAATAATAAAACTTAGTTTAAAAGACTGGTGAATGAGCTGTCTGAAATTTTCCTGAAGCTTTCAAGAAAAAAAAATTTATTTTCAAAAAATTGGTCACTCATAGAATTTAATTGGAAGGATCTGTGGAGGTAAATTTAGTATTGAGCCTATGAGAATAAATTTTGTTCCAGGGAAAAAAAAGGGTCGTTCAGAGAGGTTTCACTCTATAAAATATTTAATTAAAATGGCTACTAATGATATGGCTATAAAAAAAAAAAGCTTAAACAAAAATATAAAAAAAGAAAGGAAAAAACTCACCTGAGGCTTCATTGTAATACACATTGATTCTTTCTAACTGTAAATCAGAATCGCCGTGATATGTACCAGTTGGATCAATACCGTGCTCATCTGAGATAACTTCCCAGAACTATAACAAAAAGCAATGTAGATAATTATAAGAAAAACAAGTTAGTGATTTTTTAAAAAACTGACTTATATTTAGTTTAAATTTTTAAGAACAAATTAGCTTGCATAAACATTATGTATGAAATACATATTGGAATTTCGCCTCCCCCCCCCTAACTGCTTATAACACAAGTTTTACTATAGATTTTGATAAGACTTTCACTGTTAATTAATTTGACAGTAAAGCTTTAAGCATGTGATGTAACATTTCATATTCTATGATGCATAGTTGTAGAATTATAGAGAATGCACAATAAAGATTCGTTTTTGTCGATTACCTGACCGAATACGAACAGGAAAAATCCGAGGCAATTATTTCAATATCTGAGGTGCCACATTTCAATAAAAGTTACCAGTAACCAGAGTTGCGGTAAACAAATTCTGTATCAAACTTAGAGTTGACAGTACATCTCACTCAACTCTTCTAAAAAAATAAAAGCATCCTTAAACCATTTAATCGTCATACAGAATTTCTCATGTATGTTTATTTAAAAAAAAATAATTGCTATCAAAAGCATTTGAACAAAAATTGATCTATAAAAACCTTCCATAGCTAAAATATATCAATTTAGTATTAAATTAGACCTTGAATGTTTGCACAACAAAAAGAGTATGGTTAAAATGCTTAAAAGTTTTTTTTTTTTTTTTTTTTTTTTTTTTTAAAGGATTTTTTTCAAGTTTAATAATAGTAACAGCAATATTCAAAGATCACTCCATTAAAAATTTTAAGGAATATGGTGGTAAATGGGTAAACAGTTTGCAAATCAATAATCAGTTTCAGACTGAAAGTTATATCAATGTCATATCTGCACAGTATTTAGAATGCAAAGAAAATTCTTTACTTTAAATACAAGTTTTATTAATTAAAAAAATAAATTTAGCATCTGTTCTATTAATTAACATAACTATTCTCTCTATCCAAGCTCAGACTTCAGGGATCGAAACATAAGCATTCTCAAAGTTAATAAAAAATAGCATAAATAATTTGTACATTTAATTACATTATAAACCAATAGTAAAGAACAGTAATTTAAGTATATTGGCAAAACAGACAAAGTACTCATTAGTAGATCTCGCAATTTTCTATTGAGAACTAATAAGTAATTGTATAAATTCAAAATTAGTCTTTTTCCGATGAGCATTTAAATTAGTCTTAAACTGATTTGGAGTTGCAAATTATACAACATGGAATATAATACTCAAAAATTGTTTTCTTTAGTTAAAAGTTCGGTTCCGTGTTTAATTTTTAAATACATTTTAATTATAATCAAACGTAATATTTTGATTAAACAAACGGAATATTTTAATTTTGAGAATGAATAGGGGTTCTTACATAGAATAAATGCAAGCGAAATTTCAACACTTAAAAAAAGTGAACGATTCTAAGTAAAATTAATAAATTTGATGAAACTATGACCCATAACAATACCAAAATTACAGAAATTAGTTCATATTAATTAAAATACGTTACGATGTAGTTCTGGATTAATAAAATCTTGTTATCCAAGCTTTAAATTCGAACATCGAAAAGGAGAAAAAGAGAACAGTTTAAAGAACCCTAAAAAAAAATCTACCTTAGCACCAATCTGGTTTCCGCATTGTCCTGCTTGTATATGAACAATTTCACGCATAGTTATATAAAATGTTAGATCTCAAAATTAATTTAATCACGATTTTCCAACTATACAAACGTCGATTCAGAGTTCAGAGTAGTAAGGAAGAAAATGTCGTTATCGCATTTTAAATGCGGATAAGCAAAGTGGAGTAGTGCCAGTCTTAGATACAAGGTGGAAGGATAAGCTATTGTTTCGATGCAAATGCAACACTTCTTGTTGGTCAAAAGAGAGATATTCTATAAAATCTGGGGAGTGACGAAGCAGCAAAAAGGTAAAATTTTTTACAGAGTGTGCAAACGTATCAACATTTTCGGCTTTATAATTACATGCAAACATTAACACATAACTTACAATTCAGTTATAAGCGCTCTTAAAAATCTGGTGAGAGTGGTGAAATGCAAATTTGAATTTATTTGAACATACATCTGATTTGTATGCTCGACATGAAAGTCTGCTTATAAGTCATCGTCAATATCCAAGGACGAGATAGCACAAGAAATTAACATCACACGAGAAATACAACCAGGAGCTCCACACAATGTGTGTGTGCAATGGAGTAAGCGGGAATCGAACCCACAACCTCCATCGTAGCAGAGTGGCGTCTTAACCACTCGGCCACGGAGGTCCGTGAAATACATTTTATAAAATTTAATTGACTGAAGTTGAGATGATTTTGGACAATAAAACAAAAAGACTTTACTCATGTCATGTCAAAGTAAGTATATAAAAGAAAAATACTAATAAGTGTGCAGAATATTTTAACGCTGCTTCCTTTTCGTCCAATAAATAGTCTTTTTCTGAGGATACATATTTACAGAGGCGTGGCTTTTGCCATTCGTGGATAAAGTTCGTGGCCGAACATACTATCCGAACTAATCTAGGTCAATATATTCGCCTAGATTAGTTCGACTATATATATGGCCTGGATAGAACAGAATCTGGCTATATACATCTAAGACAAAACTTGTTTATATATAGCCAAGTTCTATAATGCCATAATTTGGGCAAAAATGGCATCTGATCATAGGATCTTTTCAGATGTCACCATTTTCCTATAGATGCATTCTAGATGTTAGATAGACAAAATTCAAAGGGACTAGAAAGAACAACTAAAAATTGTATAAGTAAAGGGCATGTTTACAAACAAACGCTTCCTTCAACCAATCTAACAATTACAGTTTTTCTTTTGCGATCATTATAGGAATCATCGTGGCGACGTTGACCAATCATACAACTGAGCTTTTAATAGCAGACAAACCAGACGAATCGCAGACCAATCAGACAGTCGTGACTTCTTGTGTATAGTAGGAGTCTTACAGACGGGCAGGAAATTACTGTGGATCCACAGTAATTTTGCCCACAGTGACGTCAGCTGCCCTTTCCTTATTACACGAGTGATCAAAGTAGCTTCAAATTCCAGGCGTCTGCGTATCCCTGTAATTCTATGAGTCCAGGGGAGTCGCTCGGAAACCGCGTGATTTTCTTGTGTCGGAGGTTTTTTGAAGCCTAAAACAAAGCATGTCGCCAGTAACAGCTAATCAAATGCTTGAAAATCTGGATGACCCCAAAGCCTCGCTAAAACAATATGACTATTTTGCTGCATCGTCACTCCCCCGCTTATATAGAAAACGACTACTTCAGGCTATCATGGAGCATTCTCATTGGCCAAAAGAGTGATATTTTATAAAAACGAGGGAGTGGCGATGCAGCAAAATAGTCATTTTTTACAGTGCTTTTCTCAAACAGTCAATGAAGTGTTTAGAAACGAAAAAATGCAGTCGATTTTTGCCGCTTGCAATTTTTTTGAGTTGTAATAGCACTTTTATAGTGCCATTACACGATGTGTCAAAATACCTTCAAATTGCAGGCGTCTTCATCTTATCCTATGGCACCAAGGGTGTCGCTTCAAAAACAAGTAACTCCCCTGGTGCGATATACCGGGTGATTATAATTAAAGTCCCGATTTTAAAAATCGATAATTTTAAAACTACTGGTCAGAATGACTTGATATTTTAGCAGAACAATCGTAAGTCAATGGAATTCTGTTTGGCGAAGGAAAAAAATAGTTCCAAAATGTGCCGATATATGGCGCTGTCAGTGTTCACATTGTCTAGATATATGCAAATTACTAATACGTGACATGCGCGCATGAGACTTAGCTGCCATAAAAATATAGAGCACTAGCTCTTTGCCTAAATGCTTCATCATGACTCTGACTATGAAGAATCGCGCTCTGCTCTTGAAGCTTTTTTATAAGAACGATGACTGTGCACTTACAGCTATTAGGAAGTTTCGGACGCATATTTCAGATGTGTATATTGCTGGGACGATTACTGTTTCTAAACCAATAGGAGAGCGTCATTATCACGGTCAAGTACACGCCCACACAGTTTGATTGACAGGAACTCGTGGACAATTGACGGTGCTAATTATAACGATAATCTGTTGCGGATGAAAGTGAGCTGACTGGCTGAATGGTTAGAGCGTCGAGCTTGAAACCGGGGGATATGGGTTCGAGTCCATCGCGGGCCGAGAGTCCGTTGGTGATTTTTTTTTAAAATTATTGGAGGCTGTCTTTTATTAATAAATAAGACATTTAAAAAAAATATTTCAAACCCTTTTAATATTCTAAATATCGTTCCAAAATGATTTATATATATATTAAACAAATGGGAAAAAAAGTATTCTGCGAAAATATCCGTATAAGCAAAATTCGTACTTTAATTTTTATTTATTTATTTATTTATTTATTTCAGGATCAGAGGAAGTATAATTTCTAATTGAAGTAAATAAAATTCAGTCATTTTGAAAAAAAAAAATCTTTCGTATCTTTAATTTTTAATTACCGAGTACAAATTCAAACAATCCGAGTACAAATAAATAATAAACACACACGATCAATTGTCCACGAGTTCCTGTCAATCAAACTGTGTGGGCAAGTACTTGACCGTGATAATGACGGTCTCCTATTGGTTCAGAAACAGTAATCGTCCCAGCAATATACACATCTGAAATATGCGTTTCGGACATTAAAATCCATTAAATTGGGTCCAATAACCACAAAAGGTCTGCGAAAAATGATTGCTAAATTCGAAGAGACCGGTTCATTTGACGTTAAACGGGTTAGAGGAAGGAAACCAGTTTCGGTGCGGCAGTGGAAGATGTGGCTACAGCATTACAAGAACAGAGTAACAGTGATGTTGGAATCAGCAGTGCACGGGGAATTGGCCGAATGATGGATATGCCGAACAGCACGGTGCGTAAAATCCTACGGAAGATCTTGAGCTGTTATCCGTATAAGATAACTCATGTGCAGGAGTTGCTGCCTGCTGACCTGGAAGCACGTCAATCTTTTGCACTGCAATTTCTTGCCCGGATGGAAGTGGACAACGGATGGCCATGGAACATTCTGTGGTCTGACGAAGCCCACTTTCATTTGCAAGGTTGTGTAAATACGCAAAATTGCAGGATATGGGCGATCGAGAATCCGTCCCAGCTACAGCCATTACCTCTTCAGTCTGAATAGCTTACTTGTGGTGCGGAATAACGGCAGCGCTTATCGTTGGTCCGTTTTTCTTCGAGGAGATCAGACCTGCGGGTCCCGTTACCAGCACCGTTACTGGCAAGCGGTATGGAACACTTTTGCGTAACGATGTCCTTCCGGCACTTCAGCAGCGTCAATGTGTGGATCGCACAATATTCATGCAAGATGGCGCTCCTCCGCACATTGCTACTCCTGTGAAGCAGCTACTGAGTGCTAATTTCGGAGATGACAGGATCATAAGCCGTCATTTTCCAACAACATGGCCGCCACGTTCCCCCGACTTAAACCCGTGTGATTTCTGGCTTTGGGGGTACCTGAAGAATGTTGTTTACAGCGGGAGGATTCAGAATCTAGCCGACTTGAAGGCAAGCATCACACACCACATCCATTGCATCAGTACAGATACCCTCCGAACTGTTGTGGAGTATGCCGTTTTGCGCTTCTAATTAGTAGCGGAACAAGGCGGAGGGCATATCGAATAACTTATGCTTTAATCATCAGCAAGGTGTTGATTCCATGAAGCTTTTTTTTTTTTGTTATAATCGCTGTTGTCGCTGTATTCTGGTCTTTTCGCTAATAAATCTTTAGTAAATCCCTGAACTCTAATTTTTTTCTTTTGGCTAACAACATTTCTGTGTTTAACGAATACATTTTTGGTCTTTCCTCCTGATATTACCCGGACAGCGCCATCTATCGGCACATTTTGGAACTATTTTTTTCCTACGCCAAACAAAATTCCATTGCCTTACGATTGTTCTGCTAAAATATCAAGTCATTCTGACCAGTAGTTTTAAAATTATCGATTTTCAAAATCGGGACTTTAATTATAATCACCCGGTACTGTTAAAAATTTGACCCTTTTGCTGCATCGCCACTCCAACACTTTTATTAGAAAACGATACATTTCACTGTAAAAAATTGACCCCTTTGCTACATCCTTACTCCATCGAAAGCAGTTACTTCGCTGCAGCAATGCAGCGAAGTTTCTGTTCGTTGCAGCAATGCAGCAAAAGGGTCAAATTTTTTAAAGTGTATTATGCACTGTAAAAAATTTGACCCTTTTGCTGCATCGTCACTCCACCGCTTTTATAGAAAACGATTACTTTACCCTATAAGGAAAGGGCAGCTGACGTCACTGTGGATAAAATTACTGTGGATCCACAGTAATTTCCTGCGCGTCTTTAAGACTCTTACGATACCCAAGAAGTCAAAGCGATCTGATTGGTCTAGATTGGTTTGATTTGCCTGCGATTAAAAGCTCTGTTGTATGATTGGTCAACATCGCCATGATAATTCCTGTAATGATCGCGAAAGCAAAAATGTAACCGGTAGTGAAGGAAGTGTTTGCTTGTAAACATGCCCTTTCCTTATTATGGAGTATTCTCATGGTTCGAAAGAGAGATATTCTATAAAAGCAGGGGAATGACGATGCAGCAAAAGAGTCAAATTTTTTACAGTGTGGAGCATTCTCATGGGTCAAGAGAGAGATATTCTATAAAAGCGGGGGAGTGACGGTGCAGCAAAAGGGCTAAATTTTTTATAGTGTACACATGAGAATCCTCCATAATAGACTGAAGTAATCGTTTTCTGTAAAAGCGGTGGAGTGATGATGCAGCAAAAGGGTCAAATTTTTTACAGTGTGGGATAATATGGAGACGCCTGGAATTTTGATCACTTGTGTAAGAGAATTGTTATAGTGCTATTACACGAGAGATCAAAGTTGCTTCAAATTTCAGGCGTCTCCATGTTATCCTACACTGTAAAAAATTTACCCGTTTGCTGCATCGTCACTCCCTCGCTTTTATAGAATATCTCTCTTTTGATCCATGAGAATGCTCCATAATAGGCTTTTTCTATAAAAGCGGTGGAGTGACGATACAACAAAAGGGTAAAATTTTTTACAGTGTATGGCTCCAGGAGAGTAGATCGCTTTCAAAGCGACTTCCCTGATCCCATACATTGTAAAAAATTATAGTTTACAGTGCAAAGTCAACAGCGCAGTTCACAGGTAAAGCAGGATCGAAAATTTTACCAAAAAGGACGACGGAAAGTTTTACGCAAATTTCTTTTATATGGAAAAAGCGCAAATATGACTTTTTCAAATTTGGCATATGAATTATGTTACATACATAAAAAAAAATATAGTTATTTAAACTTGGTGGCAACGAATAAAAAAACTACAACATCAACAACAAGAAACAATATTAAAAAGAAAAAAAAATGGGAACTTTAAAACACAAATTTGATTTTCTCAGCGATCGTCAAACATTTAAAGATGAAAAAAAATCTATTTTAAGTTTTACCAAAAGGATTAAAATAAACCAAAAATGAAGTTAATCCATCCATGGAATCGTTAGCTATCGTTGTTGAATTTTAGGTCTTCATTTTTTTCGTTAAAAGTTAAATAAAAAACTGAAGTAAACTACGATAATTTTTTTAATGCTATCATTTTATTCATCTCATCGAGCTCTATCTTTTGAAAAAAAAAATCACTGTCGTACGTCAACTGGTTCGCCAGAAATTTCAGAAAGACGTTTGCATTTTCCATTTCTTAAACATATTATACCAAACGCTACGGCGGCGTTTGCTATGATATAATTAGGTTGTTGAGGACTTGATGTAGATAAATATGTCTGAACACAAATATTTAGTGTATGGTTGATTCGTATCTGTTCAAGGTTTGTAATTTACTTGGAATCTTTGATCTTCCACTTATCAAAATCGCTGGAATGGAGTTGTGTCCTTACTTTGTATTGAACAAATTTTTTTCATGCTTCATTACATCAGTCTGTAAACTATAGTTATGATTATGGATGATTGAAATACGGAGTGAGTTAAAAATGCCTCTTTTTCCCTGATTGATTTTAAGGCACCAGTAAAGCTCAGTCCTCATTTTCAGCTAACAAATATTTGGGTTATTTCATGATCTTTACAGAGCTTTCCATTTCTTTTCTGCGCACATTTTTAGATTGGAAATAGTTCCTAATTTTTACTGTAACATTTTTTTAGATCGAGATCTACTTTTCTCTCTGGTCCACCAGTTTTTTATATGATAAAATAATGTTCTTATCTGAAAATATGACAAACAACGTTTGACACAATACCTTGTAATCAGAATTAAAAAATAATACATTTTTTATTAAAAAAAATGAGCAGGTTTACTAAATATTTTTTCACTACGCATGCGTCAACGATATTAAAATTTCATTTTCATAAATATAACAAGCATTAAAATATATAATGTAAAAAAATGAGGGATTTTATCGAAATATAGTAGTACGTGCCATATTGTAAGTACACAGAGTATCTGACTCATACAGTTTGTGTGTGACGGACAGACAGAGGACAGAGACGAATAGGGTTTCGTCAGATGAACGAATCCCAAAAAAGCATGCTCTTTGGGGGAGGGGTGCGTGTTAAGAGAAATGGGGGTACTCTGAAATGAAATGCCTAAGAAAGGGGTTCGTGAAAGACAAAAGGTTGGGAAGAAAGGTTGTTCTAGAACATTCCAGTTTGATGAAACGTTAATCAATAAATGATTAAAAAGTCTAAATTTTCTTTCTCTTTATTATTTGACATGCTTTATGTTACAATAAACAACATTAACAGGTTAAATTTCTGTATACAAATATTCAATATGATTTTCTAATATTATTACATTGACATTTTAAACGTGCTAAATTGCTTGAGAAAATATCATTAAATTTTAATCGGATTTGAATTGAAAATCTTCATTATATGTCTATAAAGGAAAATGAAAGTTATCACGAGTGTTATTTCACGTTTATTATGATACATATATATTTGCGTAATAATGAAAGAAACCATTAAAAATTAGAGATATTCTTCATGTTTTGAAAATAAGTTATTTTTGTAAGCTATTCTTTATTATTATATGTAGAGAGAAATGCAATGGATAAATTTTCGAAACTGAAAAAGACAGTCATTAACAACATTAGAGACGCTTTTTTATTATTATATGTAATAATTAACAGAACGTGAACCTACTTTATAAAATAGATTTCGAAAAATTCTCTACATTGAAATTATAACAAAAATTAGAAATCTGCATACAGACTGAAAGAATGTTATTTTTCAGTGTGTAAATTACAAAGAAACTTTGAAACTAAACTTTATTTTTATATAAAAATATGGAGAAGTTTCACTGAAGTTTACAGAAAATTGGACATAAAAAGGTTACCCTGTTTAAGCTGTTCATATTTCAAGGAGTTTCAAGTTTATATTTTCATCAACTATGAGATCAAAATTGATATAATAAATTGATAAATACATTTATTAATAGTCTAAAGCTAAGCTAGACAAACTGAGTTAATAAATATAGTTTTCCGCATATGTAAAATTAATGTATACATTTATAATTATCGGTTTAATTTAGTCAGAGATGAAATAAACTTTTTAAGCGACTTAAAAAAAAGGAGGGCGTTATCAATTTGACATGCATGTATTTTTGTAAGTTTATCCCCGATTATTCTGAAACTACGCAATCGATTCATGATTTTTTTTAATGAAAGAAGATACTTTTGAATTGATTCGTCTTCAATTTCATCAAAATTGATTCAGTAGTTTTTTTAACAATTGAACAAATAAAAAGAATATTGCCTAGTGAAACTGATAGCATTGAGATCACAGCCTACGCATACTAATTGTATATTACAGCCTTATATTTTCAAGGGTTTCCCCCCTTTTGAAAAACAAATTAAGGGGGGGGGGAACTTCCTCCACTTCCACGTTTTATACTTAATCATTGAATCCCTTAAACTAATCACGGATATGATTTATCATATAAAAATTTTGAACAAAAACTGATAATTCCGCATGAAAAACCCATTTATATCAATTATGGGGAGGGGCATGAACCCCCATTCCCCCTTTTTATACTTATCCAATGAACACCTAATACTAATCAAGGAAGTGCCTCATCAAAATGATCCTATATCTAAATTTTGAACAGAAAACTGATCATTCTGCATGAAAAACCCATTTACATCAATTAAGGGAAGGGGCATTAGCTCCCGTTCCCCCTGCTATAATTTTCAAATGAACTAAAAAAATTAATCAGTTAAGCACCTTATCAGAATATACATGTATCCAAAATTTCAAGTGAATCGGATATTTTTATCATGAGTTATCGCGTTACGCACATTCGCGCACAAGCGTCTGGGAAGAGAACGGCTTCTAACGGTAGAACTTGGAAAAACTGGTAGAACTTGTTCTCCTTTCGTTTCTTCCGGGGAAATGGAAGAAAGCAGTACTGCGTTCTTCCCTCTATCTTGTATATGTTTCCCTTTTCGCTTTCATTTTTTACTCGGTAATGGGAGCATTAAAATAAAAAATGTAGAATATTGAATTTTTTAACTTGCTTTTCAGGAAACATTGATTTTTTTAAGCTATTGCATAGCTATTATCGCGGGCTTTGAGCGCGGCGACCGAATCCAGAAATTCCGTAACGAAAAAAATCCTAACACATCCGTAACGAGACAAAACCAAACACTCCGGCTAACGGCGTTTCAGCCCCGCAGATTTCGGCCCCGTGCCGAAATCTGCCTAGCAGAAACGACGTTAGCCGGAGTGTTTTTCTATCTTCTTCAGAGACCCCCACGGAGGGCACCCCACCCCTTAGGGCCTATATCCCACAGCGTAGATAATTGGCCGACATACATACAAACAAACAAACAAACTATCTTCTTCAGATACAATACTTTAGTTCAACAGTGAATAGCAGTTGCTGATGAATAGCTGTACGCGTAAAATTTGTGTATAAAGTGTTTTAAATATGAATAAACAAAGTGCATTAATTAATGAAGAAAGTGGTGAAAAGATAGTGAAAGAAAATGAGTGAGTACTCTATATACATACATTTTATTATTATCACAAATGCGGTATTTTTTTTTTTTTTTTTTTTTTGAATTTATATATAAGGTGTTCTGGTGTAATAAAGCCAGGAGGGGTAATAAAGCCAAGTGCTGATATTATGAATAATTATGAAATAATCCGATAAATGAAACCTATGTGCTCTGCGGAGAAGGGTTTTGAGTCATATAAAACGCAAAAAACAGCTTGAAGTTAATTTGTTCCATTTGTAATTCTTATTGCTTTTACAAGCAACTAACATTAACGCTTGATCTAAAATTTGCGAGATAAGTTTTGTGATGTGAAGACTTTATTTTTTATTCGGAAATACTTTGTTTAGTACATAAATTTGTAGTGCATTTCATGTACTTTCAAAATGTTGTAGAAGGTTTTGGATATCTTCACGAGATAATTTATAGTTTAAAATGTACTGCGCAATAATCATACCGGGGTAATAACGTCAATCCTTGCCGTTATTACCCCGGTTGATTCCCAACAGTAGCCGGTACATCCGAAGTGGTTTATTTATTAATATAGGACAGCATTATCATCATTGTTGAAATGTTAAGATTAATCGGGGGGGTGGGGGGTCCTGTACCCAAAACTGATCTATTTTTCTTATTTTTTTAATTCTAATGTAAAAAAGTAATTTTAAATTCTTATAAACGAAACTATACCAAAATGTTTTCGATATTCTAATTCGAACATCTTCAAAATCTTGTTTCTATTAAATTTCCACTGGATTGTTCAACTGATTTCTAAATATTAACTGTTCGCTTTCTCAGCGTTCGGTTTTTAAAAATTTAAAAAATTTAAACTTTAACCTATGTGACAGAAATTGTAATTTAACTAATGTGAAGCGGTTTGTGAGACCGTAAGATTGAAAGATGAATAAAAGGCGGGAATAACTCATTAGGATTGTGTTTTTGTACTAAACTTTTTATACAAGACTATTATATTTAATATTCACCTATTTAAAAGTCTCTGGTGATAGTACTAAAGTTCCAAATGAAACAATATTTCGGTAGTGTTTGTAGTTAAACTAAAAGTTAGAAGTTAAACTATAAAAATTAAAAGAAAAGCAGTGGTCTGTGAGACCAGTAACATTAGTTAAAGGTTAAAAGGCGATCAATGATTAAAAATCACAGAATATTGTTCTTGCACTAAACTTTTTGTACAGAATTAATTCAAACTAAATTTAATCTATTCAAATATTTTTAACAGTAGTAGGAGGATTCCAAACGAAAGAGAATTTCAGTTGTAGTTATAATTAAACTGGGAAATGCCAATTAAACTCTAAAATGTTTTTTGAGGGGGGGAGGGGGACTGCGTTCAGTGAGATTGCTTACAGCAGTTAAAGGTTAATTTTGTTCCTAATATGGAGGTAATGACATAAAACCACATGAATCATGTATAAAATTTAATAAGATATCTCTTTGGGATAACATTTTTTTTTATCAAAAATCTTATTTAATTAATTAAAAGTATATTAAAGCATGTTTTATATAATTCCGACAGTTTAGGTTTGGAGAATCCGCATTAGTGTGGATTTATGCGTTAAAAATTATTTACAAGACAACTATAATAGTATTAAAAAAATATTTATTACATATAACTCTAGTTATTTTATACCTAGCTATTTTCGTTTTATAGAGAAGAAAAAGACCTAAAAAGAAAAATAAATTGTGAACGTCAACGGGCATATTATCAGCGTCAGAAAGATTTGAAAAAAAAAATGAAAAAAAAAAAGAAAGAAAAAAAAAAGATACAGTACCAATATCAAATGCTGAATGTCAAGGGAAATTTCGTCAACGTAATGCAGAGAAATCTTACGTGGATATGTAATTTGATTCAATAATATTTAAAAACAAATTGTAATACTACCTCTGACAAGAAAGTTTGGTGAATGATTTCAGAACGGCCGATGCGACAACATTGGGGAAACAAAACGATGCACCTACATAGAAGCAAGTGTTGACCTTCTTCCCTCACCGTTGTTCAGCTGAGAGTCGTTTATGTTCTGTGTAAGATTTACTTTACAAAGTGCTTGTTTAGTGTGTTGGTTCTTAACTGAGAACAGTAAAATGGACGAAAAAAAGGTCAGTTTAAAGTTTAGTTTTTGGGCTTTGGAAGATACCGAAAGAAATTCATGAAGGGTGGTGAAAATTAAACATCTACCATATTCTCCAGATCTCAATCCCCCAGACTTCCTCCTGTTAAAGAACATTAAATCTGGTACGATTTTCATCATCATGAACACCAGCAGGTGACGCCACATGTCGAGGACACTTTCCTTGTTTACGAAATGACAAACATTCCTGCTGAAAACATCTGCTTGATGTCTTATTTTTTTTTCTTTACTTTCTTCTCTGTTTTTCTTGTTCAGTGTAATGTCTGTACTAGAGCGGATACCATGTTGTTAGCGCGAAGCTCTATAATTTTATGTTCAGATTAATAATTAAATTGTATCTTAACTTAAACCTAATTAAAGTCTAATGTAAATGTATATCAACATACTTTATAAAATACAGTAGTCAATTATAAAAGGTTTAAATTCTTCACGTCAACACAACACTTCGTCTTTCATCTCTTTTTTTTCCCCCCTAAGTTTTCATAGCCTGCACCGAAAAGTGATATCGAAAGAAGAACTGGAGACGTTGGAATATATGTTGTGCTTGCCAAACGGACAGAGGTGAATAAGGTAAGTTCCTTATTTCACTTATTTAGCATGTTTTAAATACTGATTACTGTTTATACGGGGCTCAAAATTCAACAATTGATTTTAAATCAACAGATTATGAGTACGACGCGATAGCCCCAATTAACATTTGAGCAAAATATTGAAGATAAAAATAAATAAATAAATGAGCGAAATATATGCGCACACACAAAAAAAAATAAAATATTATATAAAAATAACAATATAATATTAAAATGCAAAACAACTGCCAACTGCATCACAGTGTGTAACATATTATCTTATTATCTTATTTTACTTACCTATTTACTTAGCGTAATAAATAAACTGAAAAATACGAATCACAGTTGAATTAGATTCGTGATTAAGATAAATCATAAAATAAACAAAACAGTCATAAAATAATAATTGATCTGAATAAAACAACAAAATTTAGCAATTACAAATATGGCTGCTGGAAAGGAAATCGCGCTAATCGAAAAATTAACCGATCAAAATTATAGTAACTGGGCCTTTAAGGTTGAAAATTTATTGCTAAGGGAGGATTCATTCACCATGGTCACATCCGAACCTCCAACCCCAGAAACTGCCCAATGGGTTAAAAATGATGCAAAAGCTAGAGCTTTGATAAACCTGTGTATAGACGATACCCAAATAATACATGTAAAACACCTCAAAACCGCGAAAGCCGTCTGGGACGCATTAAAGAAAGTACACCAACGTGCTAATTTATCAAGCAAATTATTTTTGTTACGCAAATTATACTCACAAAAATTAAATGAGGACGGCGATATGATCGGACACATAAATAATATACTGTCACTAAGAGATAAGCTCACTGCTATCGGAGAAGATATAGCTGATTGGCACATATGTGCACTACTGTTATGTTCGCTTCCACACTCTTATGATCCCCTCGTGACTACGCTGGAAGCCCGTGATGAGGAAAGTCTGACTTTAGAGTTCGTTAAAAACAAATTAGTAGACGAACACAAACATCGTTGCGAAAATCGCGAAGCAAGCTCAAGCTCGCGTGACTCAGCGTATAAAGCGGTAAACAAAAACCATAAAAGCAAGAAATTTTGTAGTTACTGTAAACGCCTTAACCATGACGTTTCAGAATGTTTTCACCTAAAAAACAAAAATACAAACAATTTTCAGAGAAATGATTGGAACAGAAACAAACCTAATAACAATAATGCGAACGGTTTCAGAAATAATTCGCCAAGTAATAGGAACGGTCAAAGCAACCCAAAGAACGCTTCCAATTTTTGTTTCAAAGGCAAAGTCGACACTCTAGAAAGAGCGGATGACACACTTCCCACCACACGTTCCGAAAATACTATAGAATATGAAATACCGTTTATAAACGAAGCGCAGACAATTAACATGAATAAATTCATCATAGATTCCGGATGTACGCGTCATGTTGGGTTCGCAAAGGAAAAATTTACAAATTTCAAACCCGGAGATTACGGAAGTATAGTGATAGCCGACGGGAAAAGATTGAATTCACGCGGAATAGGGGACATAACGATAAACACCAATTCGCCTCATAAGGTTACACTGAGGGACGTTTTATACTGCCCGGAACTACAGAGAAACCTGCTGTCTGTAAAGAAAGCTACCGAAAATGATTTTAAGGTTATCGTTGAGAAAAACAACTGCAGTTTCATTAAGGATAATGAAACAGTTTTAACGGCAGAATTAAATAATAACCTGTACGAAATCGAACCGAAGGACGAATATGGATACACCATTCGGACACAGGCGCCCTGTGATGATCCAGATTGCATACCACTTGGCACAGACGACTCGGACATAAAAATTTCGAATCAATCAAATCTATAACGAACCAAAACCTCGCGGAAGGTATAAATCTTAGCAATTGTAAACATAATACAACATGCGAAAAATGCATCGAGGGAAAGCTAACGACACTACCCTACCCTAAAAAGGCTTCGAATAGGTCAAAAGAAATTTTGTCGTTAATCCACAGCGATATTTGCGAGCCAATGAGCACCGAAACTTTTACAGGAAAAAAGTACTTCATTACATTCACCGACGACTATAGCAGATTCACTACGACTTACTTACTCTCACACAAGGGAGAAGCGATAGTCAAATTAAAGGAATATGCGGCACTTGTCAAAAATAAATTTGGGAAACAAATTAAAGCAGTCAGGACAGATAACGCGGGAGAGTACCTAGGTGACGAATTTGAAGATTACCTAATATCTAACGGTATAGAACACCAGCTTAGCGTGCCGTACTGCTCACCCCAAAACGGCGTGGCGGAACGTAAAAATCGTACGCTCGTCGAAGTCGAAATGGCACGGACCATGCTCTCCGACGCCAATTTGCCTAAGCGGTTCTGGGGCGAAGCAATTCTCACCGCTACATACCTGACGAACCGTCTACCCACGACGGCCAACGATAACAATAAAACTCCGTTCGAATTGTGGAACAACAGAAAACCAAATTTATCCCACATACGAACTTTCGGATGTAAAGCATACGCCTACGTAGAGAAAATAAAAAGGTCAAAATTTGACGAGAAAGCCGTAGAGGGAATCCTTTTAGGGTACGATAACAGGAGCAAAGGGTATAGAATTCACACTCGCGATAACAGAGTGATCATATCTAGAACCGTTAAATTCTTGGAAAATGAAGCGAATAGCACGAAACAAAGTTCGCAAGAAAATGAAATCCCTTCCGGAGAAATTAAAATCGATTTAAACCTTAATGGACACAATGAGGAAACCGATGAACCAGACGCACATACGCAACCCCGAAGGTCACTAAGGGAAAACAGGGGAGTGCCCCCCGAACGATTCGGAATTAGCGCAAATATTTGCCAAATCGAAGAACCCAAAACTTGGGAGGAAATGCAAAGCATACGAGATCCCAAAATAAAAAACAAGTGGTTAGCCGCAACCGATGAAGAAATAAAATCACTAAAACAAAATAAAACATGGGTACTAGTGAAACCAACCCCCAGAAAACGCATAATTGGATGTAAATGGACATTTAAGAAAAAATGTAACGCTGAAGGTGAAGTAGAGCGCTACAAGGCTAGACTCGTAGCGAAGGGGTATACACAAAAGTTCGGATGTGACTACGATGAAACCTTTGCCCCGGTTGTAGCCCACACTACCATTAGATCATTTTTGAACGCAGCTGTATATAAAAATCTAGATGTTACACACTTCGATGTAAAAACGGCGTTTCTGCATGGAGATCTCGACGAAGAGGTACTTATGTACCAGCCCCAGGGGTACGTCGAAAAGGGAAGTGAAAATAAAGTATACAAACTAAACAAAGCCCTATACGGGCTCAAACAGGCTGCCAGAGCATGGAACGTTAAAATCACGCATATATTAAAGGAACTCCAATTTAATCAATGCAAATCGGACCCATGCCTCTTCAAAAAAGAAGATAACTCAAATGATTCCTACGTGATAGTTTACGTAGACGATATATTAGTAGCGGCAAGCACAACAAATACTAACAACTTATACGAAAATTTGTGTAAATCAATCGAAATAAAAAACTTAGGAAAAGTGCGACAATACCTAGGAATAAACTTTACCCACTTAGAAAATGGCAGTATCCTATTAGATCAAGAAGCAAAGATAAACGAAATAGTTAACAAATTCAACTTGGGCAACTCAAAGCCCACATACACTCCAATGAGTCCCGACTACTACAATGTCGACTCAAATTTAAACCTGCTTGAAGACAATAAGAATTACCGCAAAGCAGTGGGGGCTCTCCTATATGTATCAACTATTACTCGCCCCGACATTTCAGTATGTGTAAACATACTCGGGCGCAGGAACGAAAATCCACGCGAAGCCGATTGGCTCGCGGTGGAAAAGGTAATAAGATACCTTAAAACCACGAAAGAGTTCAAATTCAAAATTGATAACGGTAAGCCCCCGATATTAACAGGATACTCTGACAGTGACTGGGCGGGGGACAAAACGGACAGAAAGTCCACAAGTGGACATGTGTTCAAACTCGGGAACAACATTGTTTCGTGGACCTCCAGAAAACAAGGTTGCGTGGCTCTGTCTTCAACCGAAGCAGAGTTCATCTCCGCATCAAACGCCGCACAAGAACTTGAATGGATACTTGAGGTTCTCGAGGATCTGAACTTACACCAAAAACCACCCATCACCATATATGAAGACAACATCCCATGCATCAAATTGAGTGACTCTGATAAACATCAGGGGAAATCCAAACACATCACCGTGAAATTTCACCATCTCAGGGACCTCAAACTGAGAGGGACTATGACTCTTGAATATTGTGCTTCAACGGAAATGGTGGCAGACGCACTTACGAAGCCTCTGCCCAAACCTCAATTCGAAAAGCTGAGGTCGCAATTGCAGCTGATAGCCCCGCACTTTGAAAATCGTAAGTGGGGGTGTTAAAGAACATTAAATCTGGTACGATTTTCATCATCATGAACACCAGCAGGTGACGCCACATGTCAAGGACACTTTCCTTGTTTACGAAATGACAAACATTCCTGCTGAAAACATCTGCTTGATGTCTTATTTTTTTTTCTTTACTTTCTTCTCTGTTTTTCTTGTTCAGTGTAATGTCTGTACTAGAGCGGATACCATGTTGTTAGCGCGAAGCTCTATAATTTTATGTTCAGATTAATAATTAAATTGTATCTTAACTTAAACCTAATTAAAGTCTAATGTAAATGTATATCAACATACTTTATAAAATACAGTAGTCAATTATAAAAGGTTTAAATTCTTCACGTCAACACAACACTTCGTCTTTCATCTCTTTTTTTCCCCCCTAAGTTTTCATAGCCTGCACCGAAAAGTGATATCGAAAGAAGAACTGGAGACGTTGGAATATATGTTGTGCTTGCCAAACGGACAGAGGTGAATAAGGTAAGTTCCTTATTTCACTTATTTAGCATGTTTTAAATACTGATTACTGTTTATACGGGGCTCAAAATTCAACAATTGATTTTAAATCAACACCTCCTATTACCAGGACTCAAATTCTCTTTGAAGGAGGTTTGACTATATTGCTGACATCCAACGAAATGTGACGAAGGTTTTGAACTCCATCCCAAAAGAAGATTTCTTGCGAATTTCCCAGGACATGTAGAGCAGATCTCACCTGTGCATAGTTATGTGAGGTGACTATTTCAAATGATGGAATGGTAACTTTTGTTAATATTTCATCTATATTAATGTTATATGACTATTCACCGAACTTTATTGTCAGAAGTAGTATATGCCTCAATATTACTCAACTTAACGATTTCCTCATTTTTTTTTATAGAGAAGAAAAAGAGCTAAAAAGAAAAAGAAATTGTGAACCTCAACGGGCATATTATCAGCGTCAAAAAGATTTGAAGAAAAATGGAAAAAAAGAAAGAACAAAAATGATACAGTACCAATATCAAATGCTGAACGTCAAGGGAAATTTCTTCAACGTAATGCAGAAAAATCTTACGTTGATATGTAATTTGATTTAATAATATTTAAAAACAAAGTGTAATATATGCCTCAATATTATTTAACTTAACGATTTCCTCATTTTTTTTTATAGAGAAGAAAAAGAGCTAAAAAGAAAAAGAAATTGTGAACGTCAATGGGCATATTATCAGCGGCAGAAAGATTTGAAGAAAAATAGAAAAAAAAGAAAGAAAAAAAATGATACAGTACCAATATCAAATGCTGAACGCCAAAGGAAATTTCGTCAACATTATGCAGAAAAATCCTACGTGGATATGTAATTTGATTCAATAAAATTCAAAAAAATTAAATCCAAATTCTTTCTTAAATTCAAAGAAGCTCCTTTCTGGTAAATTTCTAAATTCATTTTTTCTCAGAAACGCATAAGATTAGCAGGTATCTTTATTCAGAAACTATATAATCGAATGGCGTTATCCATTTTTTTATACAAGCAATTTAAGAATACTGCAAGCAAATAAAACACTATCATAATTAGCGTTTTGAATAGAGTTTCTGGAAGGGAGAAAAACTTGCGATCATTTGAGAAACTATTATATCTCAACAAGGTTATACAAGTATTTTATTTATCAAAAATGATAAACGCTATTCGATTCCAAATCTCTTCAATAGTTAGGCTTATCACTTTTATACATTTATAATTTAAAATTAATCAGAAAATGTGTCAAACTTTCGCATTACTGAGAAACTAATTTAAAACCCATCAAGAAGTATATCCAAAGATTAAGCTAACATAAGTTCTTTATCGCTGTTAATAATTTTACAAATCATGTTTTCTGCCCTAGAGATCTTGAGAACAATTAAGTCTAGCTCCGGTCTGGCCGGTCTATATGTAGAAAAATAATGCAAGCTTGATCTCGGCCCGGCATGAGTCAGCTAAAAAAAAATATTAAAACGGGTCACACACAAAGTAACTCACCGATGCCGAACTCAACACTGTATATTTTTATATTGATGCTGTCAAATGCTGTATAACTAGTATGGCTTGTGATGCACATTTATACTTATTCTCGTTAAAATCATTTTCGTTGAAAATAGCTCACTTTTTATCGTTTTTGATTAAATCTTCAGAACAGACCGGCAGGCCCGAAATTTTTTTATCTGCCCGGCCCGGCCCGTTAGAAAATTCAAAACGATTCCGCCGGCCCCGTGCAAACCTCAAATATGCTGTTGCCATTCGCTAAAGGACGCTAGCGTTAAACATATGTTTGTTCTTTATAATATAGATAGACAGATAGAAATAAGAAAAGGTATTTTTTTCCCTAAATGATCCATGTTATTATTCATTATCCAAATAACTGTAGAAATCAGTGTTGCACAAAACCAAACTGAGAATTTTGTTTATTATTTACTTTCCAAGTCGCGGTGATTTATTTATTTATTTATTTATTTGCATGTGTCAAATGCATTCTAAAATTTCTTATCGAATCGATTTTCATTTTTTGCAGGTTGTATTGTTGGGATTTTCACAAGCAAGTGTATCAGATGAAAATTAATACAGACTTGAATATGTAAGAGAAAAAAAAATATTCAGTTTACTGCATGAGAAATAAAATGTATATAAAAATGTGATAATAGATTAGACTTCCTTGTTTTTGGTATATTTATGAACTTTATTATCTCAACTTCGGAATATAAAAATATTACCAACACCTCATTCATGATACACATAAAACGAGTTTACGCACTGACACGCATATTACGTATGTGTAGGTTGACATGTTTCCACTACTCAGTCAGCTTTAAAAGCATTAAAATATATAAGTGTTGCACTTGGGAAAAGGACCACACGAAAACATGGGTGCATACACGCGCGTTCAGAAGGCATGTAGAATATTTGTTTACGGCACCAGTAATAAAGAAAAGTTATATTTATCATTTTTAATTAGTGCATTTTCGAGATTATAGGGTAACATCCCCAGTAATTGGCATGCACCAGTGATTGGCACATCCTACAAACATGTCCTAAAATAAGATTTATATCCAGTCTTTTAAAAATGCAAGACCATATACCAGTTATATGCTCATTTACGTTAAAGATTATAACTTTGATTTATGCTACTAGATGACAATAGTGCCTGTTAAAGAGAAACAATTATGGCTTGTATCAAATTAACCATTTTTGTTGCAAATGCTTCTTCTTTGGCTTAAGGAAGGCATGCTTTTCAAGTCATTATTATCTGATTTATAATATATTTTAAATTTTAATTGACAACAGTTTTGTTTAGTTAAAAAGGGTTACTTTAATTGTGTAAAAGTATTTTCGACACAAATATTTGGATTTCTGAATTAATGATAGATGCCAATTAATGGTGCTTCAATTTTGCTAGTTCCAAGTAATTGGCACCTATTCCAATTACATGGAATTCGCAAGAAATTTGAGATTAAACCACTTATTTTGGAAGTACTTTTAAAATTATAGACTAATTTTGTTTATCATTTGTTTTTATTTGAAAATATGAAATTTTATCAGTAATTGGAATCCATTAAAGCTTTATATGACAATTACTGGGGATAGCATGACAATCACTGGGTATTAACATAAATATATTGTATTGTTTTAAAGTGTTCACATTTCAGACTAATATGCTGATTTCTTAGTCTCAAAAACCTGAAATATGGCATCTTCATCTATGGTAAATCCATTTAAAGCGATTAAACCCAATGCAAAATGTAAAGTATTTTTTTTTAATATAAGCATGTGGCAATTACTGGATCACAAGGTGACATACATTGGTGCTCTAGGTGCCAATTACTGGTGATTTCAGCAACTTTTTATAAAGATATTTTTATAAAAATACTTTTTCAATTTTTTTTGCTTTTAGCGGGCAAAATAGATGCACAGATATGCATTCTTTGATTTAAAAATATTTCCAAGTAAATATCTAATTTCTTTGTAATGAAAATTGAAGTAAGTTTAAAGACAAGTCCTTAATGTGCCAATTACTGGGGATGTTACCCTATACTTGAAATTTTATTTTCGTAAAAAATGGTGTCAAACGAAAAAAAAAAAAAAAAAAAAAAAAAAAAAAGAATGTATAAAAGAGTTTGATCGCGGAGGAGTTAAATAGATTTGTCCGCTATTTGGGAGTATGCATTATGTATAGACCGGTAGACGGCAGCATAGACAATCAATATATCGAGTACACGGATGAAAATCTAGGATTAGTTAAATCTCGATTCGCATATCAAAGCAGTAAGACAGCTTTTAATCAGCTATTCACAAATATAATTCAATCTTCTTTTAACAAGAGGCTTCACTTTGGTTATTTATTTATTAATCTAATAAATATTTCAAAAATCACATTATGTTATGTAGTTGGATTTTTTTTCTTTTTTGAAATAAATGTTCAACATCTCGTTTTTAACCCTTTGTATCCTACATTATAATTTCACGGAAATTTCATCTTCTAAGGAATGTTTCATGAATTTTTGAAACTACAATGGAAGATTTACGCAATCATTTACTGAACTTTAGAAGAATTTTGCTTATCAGAATTTATAATTTAAATTCGAATTTATAGGAGTGTTGTACAATAAATCCACTCAAATGTCTTATTTATTTATTTTACTGTTTTGTACAAAAAATAAATACATCTACCTTCACGCTAGAAACATAGAAATATTTCGTAAAAAAAAAAAAAAAAAAAAAAAAAAAAAAATCAACATTAAGAAAGCTGAGATGCAAAGGAAACAATTAGGAAATTTCACGTTAAACGTAGCAAATGAGGCGCGTTGGTACTATAACGAAGTTTTAAATCTATTTAGATTTTGGTGTAATAGCACTATGCACAACTTCGGATACAGTATAGTATCCGAAATTTTTTGTGCGTCCCTGTAAATACTACTTGCTTTCTATTATACAAAATGTAAGTTAGAGTAAACATCAGACACGTATATCATATTCATACAATTTGAAATATTTTAATTTAGTTCAAATCCGCCTCAATCAGTGCTTCCCCATTTATACCATTATCTAATGAAATGCTTCTGTGTGGACCTTTAAGTTAATAACAAGTATTCCTTCACTACAAATTTTACGGAATGTATATTTTAGTGCATACTTCATAAATTCATATCAATTTTACTATGTTTGAAGGAATTTAAAATTATTAAAATGCAGTTTAAACTACTTTTTCCCATTGGTCGTAATGATGTATCGGAATACTTTTAAGTGTCCCTGTAATTAAACTATACATCTGATTTTCTTAATATCTCAAATGACTCGACAAAATTATGCATCAGTTATATAGTTTAAATTAAAAAAAATTCGGTTTGGTTGTTTTTTGTCTTGTTTTATAAAGACTGACAGACGAACGGATGAATGGATGCAGAGAACCACGACTGTAGGTGCTACGTATTTACGTAATGACGAACGCACCTAAAAAAAAATCAACCTTTTCAAACATTTTTTTTTTTTTTTTTTTTATGAAACGAAAAATGCTTTTGGAATAAGATAAAGTAAAGTATATATAACTCATTCTAATTTTTAGTACTAGTAATCCGTGTATCAAGTGAATTTTATAGGAAGTTATTTTAATGGTACTTTAAAATACCGTCGGGCTATAAAAGGTTAAATGGATTATTCGCGATATAAAAATCTGAAATATCTTAAAAGAGAGGATAAAATTTATTTATCAAACTATTGTCTCATAAATGTAAAAGCAAAATAATTAATTTTCTTCTTGTCTCCTCTTTTTCCAAAACAACTGAAAAGTACTTACACAAGATAAATGGTTTGCGGTTTGAAATATCAGTTAAGAAACATAATTGTCAGAACATTTTGTGGAAATCCCGAAATTGAGTAAAAATAATCCCAGTATTCTAAAAGAAAGCAATTATCCTGACAAAAAAAGATGTGTAAGAAGATCTTTATCATTTTCATTAAGTGTATATTCGCGGTTTTAGACCACACACATGCGGGTGGTTCCGGTTTATAAAAGAAAGTATTATCGAAGGGAAGTGGTTAGCACATTAGAGTGTTGCTATTACTCGTATTTTCTGATGTAACATTTTGTGGTCATTAATGACTCTAACGACCTCTTTTTGGAATGTTTTTTTTTTTTTTTTTTTTTCAGACTTGAAGTTTTACTGATAATGTACTCGTGCAGATCCCATTAAGTTTATACACAAATCAATATGAAATGATTTTGTATCTGGGATAACAAGGTAGAACCGTCGAAATTCGACGAAAAAAAATCTTTAAAAAAGAACCGTTTCATTTATGTATAATAAATCCACAAAATTAGTTACTATAAATATATAGCTTATATTGGCCAGTCTAACTCTCAAGCAAATATTATTTTAAACTAAAATTAACAAAATATTTATAAAACTCAATTATCCAAATTATTAAACGAAATAAAACCGAAAATCACCGGATTTTATAACAGGCGCATTTTAATTTCTATTTTATTTATTTATTTATTTTTCAAATTTAAGAGAAAATGTAGTGATTCTTTTGCCACAATTACAAAATTGGTACTAAAAATTAAAAAAATATATAATAAATCAAAAATAAATTGAGATTCAGCTTTGAAACAAATTGCATTTAAAAGCACATTTTTTTCTCTATACGACGGTGTAAAAATTTAAAATGCATGATGTACAGAGGTGTAAAATTTGCAGTACCGAAAATCGCAAAACCGAAATTGCATGGAAAAGTGTTTCGCATTTTAATTTTTTTTTCAATTTTAAGAAAAAATGGAGTGTTTCTGTTGCCACAATTTCAAAATTAGTACTAATACTTAAAAAAAAAAAAAAAAAAAAAAAAAAAAATAGATACAGCTTTTAAACAAATTCCATTTAAAAGTACATTTTTTTTCTCTATACGCCGGTGTAAAAATTTAAAATTTGCGATGTTTATAAGTGTAAAATTTGCAGTAGCGAAAATTGCAAAACCGAAATTGCAGGGGAAAGTGTTGCCATTCGTAAAATGACGTATGCGTTACGCACAGATATGTTTGGCCTTTATAATATAAATAGATAGTGCAAAACGCTTGAGAGCCACGTCCATCACCGGTGACTGACAGTGTAAAGTATAGTAAAAAAGTAAAAACTAACTAAATTTTAAGTAATTACTTAAAATATTTTTTTAAGTACTTATTAATAAAGTAAAATTTTGTAATAAAAAGAAGTTAAGTAAGTTTTCAATAAATTTTCAGTAATTACTTAAAATAATGTATTCACTAATTTATATTATATTTTAAACTATCAGTTATAAGTGACTGATGCGGCCTAAACAGGATATTCAGTCAGTCACCGGTGGCGGACTTGGCACTTAACGTGTTAAATGATTTTTTTTTCGAAGCGTTTATGAAGCAGTTTCTTACTCGAACCCCGAATATTCTATTTGATGTCAACCCTCAACCGACCCGAACGCGACAAAAAGAAATTTCCTCAACCCGCAATCCGAACACGAAAAAACAATCATCAGCGATCTACAATCCAAAATATTTCAAAATGAATCCGACTGGCAACCCGAAAAATTTCAAACTGAATCCTACCCAACCTTAAATGAAAGTGAATCGATCCAAGTTTTAATGCAATTATAAAAAGTTATCTTCAATTATGTCTCTAAACTCATTTTTATCTTTTATGAAGAAAAAAGTAGCCATTTTTACATTTTATGACATTCAAATATAGTAAAACCTCTCTTCTATAGAATGATTTTTTGCATTAAGTTGTCCTTTCCCCTTTTTAGGTGCGTTCGTAATTATGAAAATACGTAGCACCTATAGAGGTCGTTCAGTCCGTCCGTCTGTCCGTCCGTCTGTCATTCCGTCCGTCTGTCAGTCCGCATATAACAACGCAAAAACTACCCAACCGAATCATTTGAAATTTAAAATACATAATTATTACACAAAACTGTCGAGTCATTTCAAATTTTATGAAAATCGGATGAATGGATCAATTACAGGGGCAATCAAAAGTATTCCATTACATTACGGTCAATGGGGAAAAAAGTTTCAAATGCATTTTAATCGTTTGAAATTTAAAATACATAATTATTACATAACTTTGTCGAGTTATTTCAAATTTTTTGATAATCGGTTGCATAGATCAATTACAGGTACAATCTAAAGTATTCCGTTACATTACGGTCAATGGGGAAAAATGTTTCAAATGCATTTTAATGGTGTTACACTCATTCGAACTAAATAAAATTTATATGCAACTATTAAGTACATATTATAATATACATTTTACATAATTTGTGATGCAAAGAAAATTTTTTATTGATTTACAAGGCCACACAAAAGTATTCCATTACATAATGGTACAGGGAGAACATTGTTCGATGAGTGTTTTAATTGTCATTCACTATTTACAATTTTATAAGATTGATATCTGAGAGTAAAATTTTTAAAACTTCGTTATCGTACGAACGCACCTCATTTGCTACGTTTCACGTGCAATTTCCAACTTGTTTTAATTACTTTTATCTCCGAGCCGTGGTAATTTTTTTTTCTTCGTGTCACTCTCTAAAATATCTTATAGGAAATTTTTTCTGTTTTTGCAGGTTGTATTGTTGGGATTTTCCCAAAACGCTGCACAAGCATTACGTTCCAGACTAAAATAAATACAGACTTGAATATAAAGAAGAAAAATAATATTCAATTTACTGCATAAGAAAAAAAAGTATATAAAAAAATGATAATACATATATCTTTCTTGTTTATGGTACATTTAAGAACCCCGTTATCCTCTTTCCGGAATATAAATATATTACCAACATTTCGTTCATGATACACATAAAACGAGTTTATGAACCCATACACATATATTACGTATGTATAGATTGGTAGGTTTCATTCTACTGAGTCAGAGAAATAAGCATTTAAATAGATAAGAATTGGACATAGGAAAAGAAATCGTTAACCAATTTGAAACCATACGCGGACCTTCAAAAAGCACATACAGAATTTTTTTTATGACACCAAAAATAAAGAAAAGTTATATTAGAACAGTTTTGAAAATATGTAATTTAAAGATTTTTTTTTCGTAAAATATGGTGCCAAACGAAAAAAAAAGTGTTAAAGAGGTTGATCCCAAGGGATTAATTAGATTTGTCCGCTATTTGGAAGCATCCATCATAGATACACCGGGAGGCGGAAGCCAAGGCTGCTGAGTTTACCGATAAAAGCCATGTATTAGTTAAATTTCGATTCGCATATCAAAATGCAATCAGCCAATTCATATCTTGGTCGAGAAATCTTCTTCTTAAAAATCTTATTCTTAATTTTAAAAATCTGACTTTAGTGGTTAACTAATAGGTTTACCATTATGTTTTCATGCTCCCAATCCTCCATGTTTTAATACTTTTATTTCCAGGAAATCGCAATGGTAAACCTGCGAATCAGCCTCTAAATTCGGGTTTTTAAGTTTTTTCCCTGCAAGATATGACTTGGCAGACCGATTGCGTTTCAATGCGGATCGAAATTTAACTAATCTTATATTTTCATCAATGAACTCAAGGAGGAGAATGTCTGTGCCGCCTTCCAGTCTAAAAGATTTTATTTCATGTAAATTTCTATCCAGAAAATATATCGTGGGCATTCTTTTGAAAAATCGGATCGACCTGAACTGAACCCGAAAAAGTCAAAACCCAACTTGAATACGAAACAACGAAAGTAATCCTGAACTGAACTGGACATGCAGCAAAAGAGTAGAGGCCAACTCGCCCCGAACTTTACCTGCAATGAAAAACTATTACGCAAAGGGTCCTGTTTCAATTTAAATGGATAACCCGACCTGATACGGGACTCTAGCTTAGCTCTGTAAAGCGAAGATCTTGCAACATAATGTTAAACCAACACTACAGCTCTTTTCATATTTATCGATTGCTTTTTAAACATTTATTTTTTTTCCCATAAAATTTATAACACAGATGCCTAAATGGACATTTTAATACTTATTCAATTTTCACTGCAGTTTTTCTTTTTCTTTTTTTTTTTCATTTATTACTATAATTACCGGTTTCAAAAGTGTCCTAAGAAGAAAAAAAAAAGCTGCTGAATATAAAAAGTAGGAAAGTAATCATTTAAACATATTTAAATATTAAAAAAAAGTAAATAAAAATAAAAATAATTTAAAAAATAAAAATACAAGAAAGGAAAAAAGTATGCAAAGTGTGATAGCAGAATGCACAGACGATTTAGTTTAATTTTTCTCTCAAAACAACATATTGTAACGAATTTTGTAAATAGTTAGTGTTTGTACTGTAAAATAATGTAAATAATCTTATTAAACTCCATTTCTTTACTAATATTAGTTTTTGTTACATTGTCTCTGTTATCAAGCAAACTTGTCTATTATTTTCAGTGAATGTCTATGGCAGCTTTGCGAAATATTTGAGATATCGCCAAGTTGGTGTCACTTTTGGCGACTAATTTTGGTCGCCAAATTTGGCGATATATCGCCAAGTTGGCGACAAACTTGGCGATTGTTGGCGATGGTAACCCTTCCCTATTTATGGTAACCCCCCTTAGGTCTACTGATACATTGTTTGTTGTTCCGTGGTTTTCCAGGTTTTTCTAGAAATTTCTAGCACATGCTACGAGACTATATATAAGGAGAGCGATACGAGCTGTTGTTGTTATTATTTACCAGTCAGTCATTGAGTGAGCTACTAGAGATTGTCCAAGGAAGTTTGCTTGATGTATTGAGTTTTATCTACGTTGTTTTGAATGTGATATAGTGTTGAGACATTGTATAAAGAGTCTCTGCGACCTATATTTGTACTTGTTCGATAGATTTAAACAGTTATTTTGGAATATCTTGTAATATTTGTGAGTTTCGAAGACTCTGTTGTTCTGAAGATCTGTAAATAAATTATTTTGTACTTTTCTAAGAGAAAAGAGTTTGAAGTTGTCTAACCATAAGATCGAAAGAACCCTATATACGCTGCAACATTTGGTGTCAGGAGTGGGGTTCTTATGGCGAAAACAAGAACAATGGATGGTCAACTGAAAGAACTGTTAGAAGCTATTAATGGAATAAAGGCAGAATTGACGAAAGGCCAAGAAGAGTTGGCGGAAAAAATGAATAAAGGCCAAGAAGAGTTGGCGGAAAAAATGAATAAAGGCCAGGAAGAGTCGGCGGAAAAGATGAACAAATGCCAAGAAGATGTGACTGAAAAGATTAATAAAGGCCAAGAAGAAATGAAGAAAACTTTAGAAGAAAAGTTCTCGTCGGTAGAGAGAAGAATAGGCTCGGTAGAAGAGAAAATAGAGGAAGTAGAAGAGAAAATTCAGAATGAAGTTAGTAATGTTGAACAGAAAATGGAACGGAAAATGGCGGAAGTAGAAGAGAAAATTCAGAATGAAGTTTGTAAAGTTGAAGAGAAAATCAGTAACGTTGAAGAGAAAATACTAGGTGAAGTAGATGAAAAGCTAAATAAAAAAGTACAAGATCTTGAGAAGAAACTTTCAGCGTCTAGTGGTAATTATGAAGAATTTAGGAATCCGCCTGCTTCTCCCGTGCACATTAAGCTGTCGACATACGATGGAAAGAGTTCCTGGCAAGTTTACAAGACCCAATTCACCATTGTAGCTGAAGCGAACAAATGGAGTGACGAGGTGAAAGCTTGTCAACTGGCAGCATCTTTAAGAGGAGAAGCCGCCGACGTGCTGCAAACATTGCCCAATATGACGCAACTCAATTTTGAGACTTTAAGTTGTGCACTTGAAATGAGATTCGGCGAAAAATTTTTCAAGGATTATACGAGAATACAAATGAAGAGCCGCAATCAAAAATCGAGTGAAACCCTTCAAGAGTTTGCCTCGGAAATTGAACGGCTTGCAAATTTAGCATTCATTGACTGTCCAACAAATGTACGGGAAATGCTGTCACTGCAATATTTTGTAGACGGAATAAAAGATCCAGAAGTGCAGAGAGCGGTACGAATGGCAGATGTACAGGATTGAAAGGCTGCACTACTATATGCCTTAAAGTTGGAAGCAGCTACACAAGCCAGCCGAAGAGATCGTCATTCAGTCCGAGGGGCAACGGTGAACAAAAGCTCAGACACTGAGAACGACGTCTTGAAAGAAATTAGGAAAATAAATCAAGAAATTGAAGCTTTAAAATACGGAAGAACAAGTTCAAGAAGACAGAATCTCACGTGCTGGGGATGCGGTGATACAGGACATCTCCGAAGAAATTGCCCCAAAATCCACGAACGTGAGATAAATTCAAACAGTCAGCAGGGAAACTAAATTTTGGCCATCTCGCGGGGCGGAGGTTGCCAGAGAATGAAAAGCCTCACCTGAAGATCCTCCAGATATCAAAAATGAGCGGCGGTGATAACGAATTATATGTGATAGGCTTTATTAACGGAATTCAGAGCCGTATGATTGTCGATACAGGAGCCAATGTGACAATAATAAGAGAAGATTTGGCTCGAAAATTGAAATGTAAACTCATCTGGACTCCACCATGCGTTACCCTGCAAACTGTGACGGGCGACAAGATAGGCATATATGGAAAGGCAAATTTAACTATCAACTTTGGAGGAACGAAGTATTACCATACGGCATATGTGGCTGACATAACAGATCCTTGCTTAATAGGGCTAGATTTTCTGAAGAAGTTTGGCTTCAAGCTTGATTTCAAAAATAACAAAATGCTCTCAAAATTTGAAGAAATAAGTCTTTTTGGATTAAATAACGAAATTGAATGTAAACAAGCAGTAATAGCCAAAGAAGACATCAATCTAGATCCAAGAACAGAATTTTTAGTTCCAGCTGTAATTAAAAATGAAACTAATTACCGATTTGGCCATATAGATTATCCAGAAGACAATAGTACACAAGCAGGAGTATTGGTGGCTTCTTCTGTGGTAGACCTCTCGAAAAAGACCATTCCAGTCAGAATTGCTAACATCAGTGATAAGACGTGGACTATCAAGAAAGGAGAGGTGATAGCGTCATGTGCTCCTGTGACGTGCATAAGTCAAAATTCCAGTCACTGTGAGAAATCTTCAGATAATTTAGTCAAGGATTTGTTACAAAATACAGACTTAAATCCAAAACAGATGGAAGCTGCGGAAAATTTAATTAGAGAATTCCAAAGTTTATTTTCCCAAACATCTGAAGACTTTGGACGAACTAAAATGGCACAACACCGAATTGACACGGGAGATCACTCTCCTATTAAACGGCACCCTAGACGATTACCTTTTGCCAAGCAAGAAGAGGTGCAGAATTTAATTAAAGATATGGAAGAAAATGACGTCATCGAACCATCGACAAGTCCATGGGCGTCTCCCATTGTATTAGTAAGAAAGAAGGATGGTTCTACAAGATTTTGTGTAGACTACCGCCGACTGAATGACGTCACCAAAAAGGATAGTTACCCTCTGCCAAGGATTGACGACGCTCTTGACACACTTGCGGGCAACACTTGGTTCTCGACTTTAGACCTGAAGAGTGGTTAGTGGCAGGTAGAGATCCATCCCGACGACCGCGAGAAGACTGCCTTTACAACGGGACAAGGATTATGGCAGTTCAAGGTAATGCCTTTTGGTCTATGTAACGCACCTGCAACTTTTGAATGCCTTATGGAAACGGTTCTTCGGGGACTGTCATATGAGGCATGTCTTGTTTATTTAGACGATATCATAATCATAGGAAAATCTTTTGATGAACATCTGAACAACCTCAGGCGGGTGCTACAAAAGTTAAAGGAAGCTAATTTGAAGTTAAGCCCTTCGAAGTGCAGTTTGTTTCGCAATGAAGTCGCCTACCTTGGACACATCATTTCGGCGGAAGGAGTTAGGACTGATCCGGAGAAGATATCGGCCGTGAAAAATTGGAGTCGTCCAGCAGATGTTCACCAGCTTCGGAGCTTTCTAGGATTATGCACCTATTACAGAAAATTTGTCCAAGGCTTCTCCATGATTGCAAGACCACTTCATAAATTAACAGAAGCCAATCAAAAATTCATGTGGACACAGGAATGTGACTCTGCTTTCGAAAAGCTTAAGGAGGCCTTAACATCCACTCCAGTTCTGTCATATCCTCAAATCGATAAACAGTTTATACTTGATACGGATGCAAGTAACGAAAGCATTGGCGCTGTACTGTCCCAGGAAATCGACGGCCAGGAGCGTGTTATCGCCTATTTCAGCAAGTGCTTATCAAAGGCAGAGCGAAACTACTGCGTAACAAGAAAAGTGCTTCTTGCTGTAGTGAAAGCCATAGACCATTTTCATCACTATCTTTACGGTCGAAAATTCCTGATCCGAACTGATCATGCTTCTCTAATTTGGCTATTGAATTTTAAGAACCCTGAAGGCCAGATAGCCAGGTGGATACAAAAGCTTCAAGAGTACGATATGGAGATACGCCATCGAAAAGGCTCATCACATGGAAATGCAGATGCTCTCTCAAGAAGACCCTGCTCAGAGAATTGTAGATACTGCGACCGGGGAGAAGAAATTTAATGTCAAAGGTCCTATAGTAAGACAAGTTACAACTGGGTCTACGTCATCGCAAGATCCGTGGAGTGACGAGAGCCTGCGTAAAGATCAACTTGCTGATCCTGAAATTAAGCCAATTCTAGAGCTGAAAGAGGAGTCCAACAGGAAGCCCAGCTGGCAAGACATGGCCCATTACCACCCTACGACTAAACGTTATTGGGCTCTCTGGGATTCCTTACATTTGAAGAACGGCATCTTGTACCGAAAATGGGAGTCTGACGATGGAAAGACATGTAGATGGCAACTACTACTCCCTAAGTCGAGAATTTCTATGGTCCTTCAAGAACTGCATGGTAGTCCCACAGGAGGTCATTTTGGTGTAATGAAGACCCTGCAAAAGGTTTGAGAGCGTTTCTACTGGAATAATGTTCGCAGTGACGTGGAGAAGTGGTGTCGAACTTGTGACACCTGTGTAGCACGTAAAGGTCCTAAGAGGCGAACCCGTGGGCGATTGCAACGTTATAATGTAGGAGCTCCTTTCGAACGAATTGCTCTAGACATCCTGGGTCCACTTCCTAGAACATCTGATGGCAATAAGTACATCCTCGTTGTCATGGACTACTTCACTAAGTGGCCTGAAGCCTATGCCATTCCTAATCAAGAGGCGGTAACCGTAGCAGACATACTAGTTCAACACTGGGTTTCCAGATACGGAGTTCCTCTTCAAATCCATTCCGATCAAGGAAGAAACTTTGATTCGGCTGTGTTTAAGGAAATGTGCGGACTATTCGGCATGGACAAAACTCGAACTACACCTCTACATCCTCAATCGGACGGTATGGTGGAGCGGTTCAATCGTACCATCCTAAATAGCCTCTCTCTCCTGGTGTCTAGAGACCAACAGGACTGGGACAAGAAATTGCCTCTTTTCCTGCTTGCCTACAGGAGTGCCACTCATGAGGCCACTGGTTACTCCCCTTCTCAAATGCTCTTTGGTCGTGATCTTCGTCTGCCTGCTGATCTTTTGTTTGGCCGTCCTCCTGATGCTCCTTCATCGCCTGAGGAATATGTCGATGAACTCCAGGCACAGATTGAGGAGATTCATTGTCTAGCGAGGAACCGAATTGGACTGGCATCAGAAAAGATGAAGACACGGTACGACACAAAGGCAACAGGACATGAGTTCAACGAAGGTGACAAAGTTTGGTTGTGGAATCCGATACGTCGTAAGGGACTGTCGCCAAAATTACAAAGAAACTGGGACGGTCCTTACACAGTCGTCAACAGGCTGAATGACGTCGTTGTACGCATACAAAAATCGCCACACGCCAAACCGAAGGTCGTACACTATAACCGGCTAGCCCCTTATTTTGGCCAAAGTGATTAGAAATTCGAAACTTGAATTTCAGACCATGGTCATGAAAGTCACTTTTTGTAAATATGTAAATAGTAATTAGTTCTTATTTATGTAAATTTTATTATTATTGTTATTATTTATTTATTTATTTATGTATTTGTTTATTTATTTTAAGTGTTTTCCTCTAACTCAAGGATTGCACTGCCCGGGACGTGCAGTCTTTGAGGAGGGGGTAGTGTTACGAATTTTGTAAATAGTTAGTGTTTGTACTGTAAAATAATGTAAATAATCTTATTAAGCTCCATTTCTTTACTAATATTAGTTTTTGTTACATTGTCTCTGTTATCAAGCAAACTTGTCTATTATTTTCAGTGAATGTCTATGGTAGCTTTGCGAAATATTTGAGATATCGCCAAGTTGGCGTCACTTTTGGCGACTAATTTTGGTCGCCAAATTTGGCGATATATCGCCAAGTTGGCGACAAACTTGGCGATTGTTGGCGATGGTAACCCTTCCCTATTTATGGTAACCCCCCTTAGGTCTACTGATACATTGTTTGTTGTTCCGTGGTTTTCCAGGTTTTTCTAGAAATTTCTAGCACATGCTACGAGACTATATATAAGGAGAGCGATACGAGCTGTTGTTGTTATTATTTACCAGTCAGTCATTGGAAAATTTCATAAAAAAGGTGAAATTTCTGATAAGATAAGTTTCAACTCCATGGGGGGGGGGGGGGGGGGGTCCATTTGAAAAAGTACGAAAATTAAGTTTTTATACGGCCCCCGTAGAGCAAAGTTCCCTATTAGGGAATTATTCCTTATCCATTCCTAAATTGAACAAAAAAAATTTCATCTCCGTACCTAAAATCCTGACAGAGATATTAAAATCCAAAATTCTCGAAAAATCGTGACTTACACCACTTTACCATGCTTGTAAATGAAGAACTGTTGTCCCATTTTCAAAGGAAATGAGGGATCGTCTACAAATTATACGGTATTAAAGTTAGGTTCCTATTTAAGACAGTGCCTCTTAATAAAGCAGCGTATTGATTTAAATCAAAACTTGTTTTCAAATTATGTTGATCGTCAGTTCTGAAGGTCTGTATGGATCAAAATACCTAGGTCTGGTCCTGAACCGACCCATACTGAAAAAAGTTCTGCTCGGCATGGAAAATTGTTAAAATAATAACCCCAGATAAAAAAAATTAAATTAGAGCCTGGCTCAGCCGTGAATTTCTACATAGTTTTTTACTTCGGTGTGGTTAAAAATTCTTCCGTATGGAGGAGGTCTGACCAAAAATACTTATTATAGATTTTCGTTTTTTATATTTATACTTTTTATTATTAACGAAGCGCCAAAGGCTGTGACTTATTTATTTTATCAATGAATCTCTGTTTATATGTAAATGTTTCACTTATATTTTAATATCGCTAATCCATATCCCGTGTGTTGAAGACTTTAATAAATGTTGTATAACATTTTTCACCGTAAAACTTTTTAAGACGGAATCACATAGGAAAGAAAAAATACGTTATAGACAAATGCCCTTCCTAGGAGGGTTAAATGAAGTTTATATTTTTCTCAGGTATTATTGTATTTATTTTGCATTGATCAACAGATTTTTCGTTTAAGACAGAATTCCGTCATAGGCAGATTTTTCTTTCTCTGGTTTTATTGAGCTTTTTTTTTTTTAGCATTTGAATATAATAATCTATTAAAAAAATAAATTTTTAAAGTTTTATTTTAGTAAAATAAAACCGATTTCATTAATCTATGTGGTTTTTGTAAAAATTTTGATTGAACCAAATTTTACTTATTTCAGGCACGTATTAGGTAAGTCAGAGACAATGATTTTAATACGGATTGTTCCAGACCGGGATTGAAATTTTCGTCCAGTGCAGACCTGGGAAAAAGGGAGCAGTCACTTCCAGTACAAAAAATAGATTAGGCCGGAGAGGCGAGAGCCCAGAAAAAGTAACGTCTTGCTCTTGGTCCTGACCCGGCCTGGGCCCAGAATGCAGATTTTTAACAATCTCTCCAGGACGATAAAAAGTTGAAGTTACGAGAGATAAATTTCTAAAAAAGACTTAATCTGCAATTTAGAAAAGCATTCTTTTAAATAACTGACTGGCAGTAAAACAGTACATTTCGTTTTTCTGCATAATGAAATTTTTTCCGACTATTTCTTGTGTTTAAATTATTAAAAAGTTAAGAATTGTTAAAGAAAAAAAGTACAAACTTGAAACATGTCATTTTTAACCATTTTACATTAGTTTTGCTTTGGGAAAAAATTGAAAAAAAATATTTACTTTTGAAAATATGATTTTTGTTAAATTATATTATTTTTTCAATAAATATTGTTAATAATTTTAAAATTAATATTGAAAAACAAAAACCCTGAAACAAAACTAAAATTAGATTTTTATCTTTAATTAAATGGAAAGAAACTGAAATCCGATAAATAATGTTTCGAATTATAACGATTCTTAACTATTCCATTTAAACCAGTACTAACCATATGGAATTTTTATAAATTTCAGGATAAATTTTAGGATGTGATTTTCTTAGCAAATTATATGGCTAACCACATCATTAAAAAAGAAAAAAAAATCAAAATTCTAACTCAAAAGATAGATTTTTTACACGTTTCCTACAACTGTAAAAGTAATATTGTTTTTTGAATTGCGCGCATTTCAATTTGTGTCTAATCCCTTAAAACCTGATGAATAATTCGAACGGCTGTAACTCTGTGAGTTTTGAAGATATGAAGATGCAACCTTTTTTGACTTATTCAAGATTGAATAAAGAAAGTTTTCCTAATTGGAATTTTTATCCTACGGGGGCCGTATAAAAAGTTAATTTTTGTAATTTTTCAAATAGACTCCCCATGGAGTTGCAACTTATGTTATCCAAATTTTCACCTTTTTCTATGAATTTTTGCAATTGGAAGTATGGGTCTAGGGGCAATATTTAAGGAAATAGCCTATTGTTTCGATATTTATGACTCACCCTGTATATGAAAGTTATTTATTTTAAGCAAATTAAAAATGTTCAAATAAATTTTTTTAAATAAAACCCTAAATTGTATTTATTTATTTATTTATTTGAAAATCCGAGACATATAAAAAAAATAGCGAAATGAATAAAATTTTTACTTAATTAAAAGCAAAATGAAAAGTTTAAAATTAAATGCAAAATGCTAAATTTTCAATAAAACGCATTACAACATTACTTTTTATTAAAGCCATCCTATGGTGAAATTTTCAAGTTCCAACATTGGAGATTGAGTTACGAACCTTGAATTTACTAGCGATATGCTTTACTTCCATGCTGTATAATCTTTTGTTTTATTATTGCATGTAAATGAAAGTAAAATTATTAAAAAGTATTCTTCATAACATAATGAATTCCCATTCATGATTATACAGCCTAAACTTAACTGTTGATAAATTAATATGTAATGCATGTTAGAATAACCAATGTCTCAAACACGGTGAGGAAAAATTATAATGTTCTTTAATATTAAATGCAAAAAAAAGTTAATTAATATATCAATATTATTACTATTATGTTTTTCAATTTTAAAATATTATAATTACTAGCAATACTTTCATAGTATTTATAGAAAAAAATATTTGAGAAATGTTTTATATCTTAAACTCATTCGATTCCTCTCATTTTAAATCAATCAATCATGTCATTCCAAAACTGACAGTATAAATAATTTCTTTCCATCAGATTTTTTTTATTTAAAAAAATTCTATGCATTTTCGATAGAGGATGATTTACGAGATTATTCTGTATATAAAGAAAGTTTTTCAAGTGTCTTTTTTTCTTTGTATTTCGTTTACATAGAAATACGGGCGTTTAATTTTATTTTGAAAAACAGGAAAACTGTGACTTTTAGTTAAAAGAAAAAAAAACATTATGTTACAAGATAAAAAATAAGATAATAAATGAAGTACATTAAATTATTAACATATAAAATAGTTTTAATATTCCACAAATTTATTTTTTAATCTAGGTCTAATCTATTTATAGTTTTTCTCGTAATTCATTGATATGCTGATATGCAATTTACGTAAAAACATAAAGATGATCTCTCAGGGCAGGAAAGTTCCTAAGTTCTTTCAAATTCAAATATCAAAACTCTGTGTATTTTGGTCATTGAAGAATGCAATTTTTAGTAATTTACAAGAAGTGAACAAACGCACAAAAAAATAAATAGTGTAACGTTTTGACTATTAGTTTCAGGATTATTACTTTCTTCTATCTTTACAAGAAGAAAATATTGGATTCGTGAAAATTTTAGAATTCCGGTTTTCGACGGATTTACACGTTATAGGATTCAGAGACACCAAAAAACATGTTTTCATTAAATGTCTGTCCGCGAGTCTGTATGGTTGTAACACAAATTTTGTGGGCGCTCTGTCTCAAGAACTAAAGCAAGGTATTTTATAAAAATTTGCATTCAGTTAGTCTCCGATGTAAATTGGTGCTGATTAGTTTTTGATGTAAATCGCTCAAGAGATGGCACTGCTATGTATCATTTTTCACGATTTACACAATAACTATATCTCAAGAACTAATGCACGGATTTTCATTGAACTTCATATCCAGTTAGTCAATGGGATAATTGATGTTTTGTTCATTTTCATATAGATTGCTCGACAGATGGGGTTTCTATGCAGCATTTTTGACGATTTCTTCAATAGCTCATTCTCCATAACTAATGCACTGATTTTCATCAAACTTCCGATTCATTTAGTCCTTGATATGAATTGACGTTTTCAACATTTTTTTGTGTAAATCGCTCAACAGATGGTGCTGCTAGTTTGCATTTTTTGTGATTTCCCCAATAACTCTATCTCTGGGAATAATTCACGGATTTTTATGAAAATGTTGATTTAGTTATATGTCGGTATAAGTTGTTGCAAATTAGTTTTCGTTGTAAATCACCCAACAAGTGCTGCTATCCTGCATTTTGCATGATTTATGGATTTTAGTGATAATCATATCACAAGAACTAATAAACGGGATTTCATATCATTAGAATCTCAATGACTGACATAGATTTCCATTTAATTTTGACATTGTGACAATGAAGTTTGAAGTATTAACATAATATAGAAGAAAGTTTCAGGATTGTCTAGTTTTTGTCAATATAAGCGTAATGTGTAACACATTTTGAACACTTTCGAAATGTACACTCATTATACAGAATATTTCGAAATAATGTGTCTGAAATGTAAAGACTAATAGACAGGATCTTAATAAGCAGATTTTGTACAGGAATGTAGGTGCGGAAATGCAATTGTGACAATTGGGGGGGGGGGGGTGGCAACAAGCACCGTTACACCAATGCGGAGCATGAATTGCATGTATTTGGCTGCTCAAAGAAATGACTTAATGCTCTCAATGCATGTCCCACAATTCTCTAGCTTTTCGAAAGACATTCCTCTACTATGAATATTATTGTTTTTGTCTCCGCAGAAATTCTGTGATATCTTCCAGTGCTCGTATCTCATCTCGAGGCATAAAATGATCCACTTTCGTACAACACCAAATGAAAACATCCAATGGTTGGACAGATCAGCAGATTTCTTATCGTTCCATGTACATAATTTGAACAGTCGCCGCTCCATTTCGCTGCAGCCTCATACATGAAATACATATCGGCAAGCTTTTCATTGATGTTGCGATTAATGTTGCTTGAAATTCATGTAGAGACATTAGACTAGCTCGGATAATTATCTCGTGGAGTTTACGGATGAAATTCTACATTAAAATGCAATCGGTCTAAAATTCATATTTATGAAAAGACCTTAAAATCCAAATTTTTCGGTTGTCTCATAGGTTTACAATAGGGTTTTCCTGCACATAAAGTTATGAAAACATTGTGCATTGGGAACAGGAAAACACAATGGTAAACTTACGAATCATCCGCTAAAAACGCAGCAGTTGTTTAAGCTGTTTCAGGAAAGTTTTCAGCTGTATTCCACCGGAATATGAGTTGGCAGACCGATTATGTTCTAATATATGAATCGCAATTTAACTAATAGTAGAATAGTGTTGGGCACGTTCACAAAATAAACGAACTAACTCAAACTCACGTTCAATTTCTGAAAAGTGATTTAAGTTCACGTTCAAACTCAAAAATTTTCAAACGAACTCGTTCAAATCAAACTCATTTGTAAAAGTGAACGAAGTTCACTAAAAAGTTCACTTTTTTACATGTTTGGATATTATTGTCCAAATGTACAAAATTTTATGAACTAATCAAGTGATTATTCGATATGTAAGATAGAGGTATGCACGGACGGAAATTTCCAGGCCCGATCCATAGAAAAAAAATGTCCTGCTCGATATTAAAATAAAAATTTCGGCCCGAGCCCAGCCCGGCTCGTAGAGAAAATTTAGCGGCCCGACCGGCCGGTATAATAGCTAAAATCAAGGTTTGACCCGGCCCGATATAATAGCTAAAAACAAGGCCCGAGCTTGGCCCGGCCCGGAAAAAAAGTTGAAAATTCGCACCGAACCCGGCCGGACCCCGAGTACATTTCTATAGGACATTGATATTTACCCTTACGGAAGAGTTCTGGCCAAAAAAACTTACCTTAGTCTGTTTATAATCACTATTTATGCAGAAGTGCCGTAGGCTGCAATGTTTATGCTTTTAATGAACCTTTGTTAGTTGTATGTAAATGTTTCAGCTATCATTAGTATTATTACTCCATCTTCCACGTATTGGAGACAAAAAAATCTAAAAAATGATATATGGTAAAAGTAAAATCTTCTAAGATGAAACCGCATTGGAAAGAAAAAAAATACGTTTCCTTTTTAGCAGATGTAAATGTTTAATATATTTTTCCTACCGTATTATTGTATTCATTTTGCATGAATGAACAGTTTAAAAGAACTTTAAAAAAAAATTTCTGTTTCAGTTTAAAAGAAAATTCCGTCATAGGCAGTTTATTCCATATGTTTAACTGTATTTAAATAAGCCTGGAATCTACGATTCTTAAAAAGAATAAAATTCCAATCATTAATTGTATAATAATGGCAACTTAAAAGAGCCAAATTTTACTGATTTTTGAACAGACTTGGCCCCGTCGAGAAAAGGATTTTCATACGGGATGATTCAACTGGAACTTCTTATTTTGGTCCGTGAAGATTAGGAAGAATTAAAATAGACAATAAAATTAAAATTAGCCATAGTCATACACTTACACAAAAATTTGGTTTAATTCGATGCATAACTTCATATACCTTTAGTCGGTACAATATTGAAAATGGCACAAACACGCGGTTGCACTCTCTGGATGTCTGTGTGCATACCCTTCGAGAGAATGCTGGTCTGAGTATTGCGCTTTAGTATTTGGTCCTTTTTGCTAGTTTGGAACATAGTATTAATTTTACAGAAGAGGAGGGGCTAATTTATCTTATAGCAATTGCGATAGACAAAAAACAGACAAAAGAGGGAGATCTTATAATGGTTCCGTTTAATTTTTTGAACACGGAACTCTAAAAAGTACTTATTACAGTTTCTCTTTCATGCTTATGTTTTTCAATTAAAAAAGGGGGTCATGGGCTACGTAAATAGGCACAATTATTCCAAATCTATACTGGTAAATCTTTAAAAAAAACACTTAAGAAAAATTCATTGTAGACAGATTCTTTATTAAGAAATTCTCCGTCTTTTACAAATGTGTTATGATTTTTTTACACGGATTATTCTATCCATTTTGCACCGATCTAGAAATTGTTTCGTCTAAGACAGGATTTCGTCATATACAGATTTTTGTGGCACCTTTTATAATGTTGTTTCCCCCATCCCCTAGCATTATATATGAACTATTCTTTAAAGAAAAGTTTAATTGTTGAATCATGGTAATTTAAAATTAGAATAAACAATGGCTATAGCGGAATCGATCGGTATCTTGAAAATTTTCCGTAGAAGACGATATTCCGTCTTAGACAAATTCTACTCTGTCTGCGGATTTACAGGAACTTGAAAATCTTTCCGATTTAGACATATTTCTGCCTTACACAGTCCATCTTGTACAGAGAGTTTACTGTATATATCTATTTTCGGCGAAATTGTGTACAGCCCACGTCCGGTTCGGCGGGACCCGAGTCTGCAGAAGAAGTAAGACTAGGATACTACCCAGAGAAGTGATATCTAGACTTAACCCGTCCTGAGGCTCGTGTAGGCCTCTAAATGGCATTTGAAAGAGGGAAAAAGTGTACTAAGGTCTGGAAAATTTTTAAATAAATTATGAAAGAAATTGAACGTAAAATTGAACGTAAATTTCATTCAAACTCCTCTATTTTTTTGAGTTTCTGTTCAGTTAAAACTCATTTATAAAATAGTGAGCAAATTTCAGTTCAAAGTTCATAAATAATGAGCGAAACTCGTGAGTTTTCGTTCAGTGAGCGCGTTCATACCCAACACTGTTGTAGAACGAATTTCACCTGCGAACGTGATGAGGTAATTTTCTGTGTTGTCACCTCCTGATCTACATATATGGCGATTTAAGCCAGCGAAATGCTTTTATCCACTGAACATAACAACGTCCTCTACCGCCTTAACGCTGCATTTTCGCACCCATATATTTATACGAAATCTGCTTTTTGAGGTCCCCTCTACCCTCTTCCTGACAGATAATTTTCAAACATCCTGTATATATGCAACATGTTAAAAAAAAGTAAATCGTATATCGATCTTTTTGGAATAATTTTTATATTAGAAAGAAAATTAACTTTACTGCATGGTTAAAAATATGCACATATTTCTCAGAACAAAATCAATCCCGTTACCCAGACTACATTTTATTAATTTTTTTTTACAAAAATTTTGTATTATAAAAGTACTTGTAAAATCATTCTATGTAATTTTTAAGTATTAGAATATACTAAATGTGCAATTTAAAGATGTTTAAATTGTAAAACTTACATGTAATTTAAGATTTAACCTTTATTTCATCATATGTATAACTCTTTGACATTTATATCAGTTTCATAGAATAGTAAATATTTGTATTTTACATAATAATAAAATAAAAATTTATTTTAAATATTGTTTGCCATATTTCAATCGACTACAAAAATTCACATAAAAACAACAGCTACAAAGATAAACCCTTATGCTGAAATATATGTTATTATTGTAACATAGGATGTTATAATACAAAACATGTAAAAGCGGTGTTTGTCCTACCAGAAAAAGTAAAGCATTATTTCTTACCAATATTTAAATGTCACGTCTCATACTGACTTCTATGAGATCATTAGAATTCTGTCCGTTGGTCAGTTAGGCTTGTTCTACTGTCATTGATCAAAATAAATCAGTCTCTGCAGATATACGGACTGTCGAAATGAATAATTTCTTTCTTTTTGACTTTTTCATGCGAGCATCTGCTGTAAATCTTCCGTGAAAAAGTGATTTATGAAGTTCAGTAGATCACTAAGCTGTGAATGATGATATTGAACTCTCAATTTATTATTTCTGTTTTTTAAATTTCAGTTGTTTAAAAAGAAATTTATTTGTGCTACATTTTTAATTGGAAGAAAAATATAAAGAGAAAAAATAACCTGGAAAAAATTAGAATGATTAGAACTGCATGTGATTTTTTATTCTGATTTTCGATATGGTATTAGCATTGTAATTATAGATTTCAATGAAATTAAAATATAAAACACGTAAAACCAATGTTTGTACTTTCAGAAAAGGTAAAGTATTATTTCTCTCCAATATGTATATGTCACGTCTCGTATTGACTTTTACGAAATCATGAGAATTCCATCTGTTGGTCAGTTAGGCTTGCTATGCATTTCACAGTCACTGATCAAAATAAATCAGTCTCTGCAGATATAAGAACTGCAGAAATAATAATTCTCTCATTTTAGGCTTTTTCATGAGGACAACTGCAGTAAATTTTAGATGAAAAAGTGAGTTCAATTGATCATCGAAGCTGTGAGTGACCATATTGAACTTCCGGTTTATTTTTTTTCAATTGCTTAAAAAGAAATGTATTTGTGTTACATCTTTACTTGGAAGAAAATATTAAGAGAAAAAATAGCCTGGAAATGATTGGAATAATTGGAACCTGGCAATGATTTTTCATTTTGGTTTTCGATATGGTATTTGTATTGTCATTGTCGATTTCAAATGAAATTAAAATATAAAACACTTATAAGTAGTGGTTTTACTACCCAAAAAAGTAAAATTTTATTCCTTACCAATATTAAAATATCCTGGAAATGATTGGAATAATTGGAACCTGGCAATAATTTTTAATTTTGGTTTTTGATATGGTATTTGTATTGTCATTGTCGATTTCAAATGAAATTAAAATATAAAACACTTATAAGTAGTGGTTTTACTACCCAAAAAAGTAAAATTTTATTCCTTACCAATATTAAAATATCCTGGAAATGATTGGAATAATTGGAACCTGGCAATAATTTTTAATTTTGGTTTTCGATATGGTATTTGTATTGTCATTGTCGATTTCAAATTAAATTAAAATATAAAACACTTATAAGTAGTGGTTTTACTACCCAAAAAAGTAAAATTTTATTCCTTACCAATATTAAAGTAGCCTGGAAATGATTAGAATAATTAGAACCTGGCAATGATTTTTCATTTTGGTTTTCGATATGGTATTTGTATTGTGATTGTCGATTTCAAATGAAATTAAAATATAAAACACTTATAAGTAGTGGTTTTACTACCCAAAAAAGAAAAATTTTATTCCTTACCAATATTAAAGTAGCCTGGAAATGTTTAGAATAATTGGAACCTGGCAATGATTTTTCATTTTTGTTTTCGATATGGTATTTGTATTGTCATTGTCGATTTCAAATGAAATTAAAATGTAAAACACTTATAAATAGTGGTTTTACTACCCAAAAAAGTAAAATTTTATTCCTTACCAATATTAAAGTAGCGTGGAAATGATTAGAATAATTGGAACCTGGCAATGATTTTTCATTTTGGTTTTCGATATGGTATTTGTATTGTCATTGTCGATTTCAAATGAAATTAAAATATAAAACACTTATAAGTAGTGTTTTTATTACCAGAAAAAGTAAAACTTAATTCCTTACCAATATTTAAATGTCATGTCTCGTACTGACTTTTACAGAATCTTTAGAATTTCATCCGTTGGTCAGTTAGGCTTGCTATCTATCCCAATGTCATTAATGAAAATAAATCACTTTCTGCAGATATAAGGACTGTGGAAATGAATAATGCCCCTCATTTTAGACTTTTTCATGCCAGCATCTGCCATTAATCTTTGATGGAAAGTGATTTATGAAATTCAGTAGATCACTAAGCTGTGAATGATGATATTGAACCCCCACTTTATTATTTCTGTTTTTTTCCCTTCAGTTGTTTAAAATGAAATGTATTTGTGATACATTTTTACTTGGAAGGAAAATATAAAGAGAAGAAATAACCTGGAAATGATTAGAATGATTGAAACCTGCAATGATTTTTTATTCTGCTTTTCGATATGGTAATGTTTTGTAACTGTTGATTTGAAATTAAATTAAAATATAAAACATTTAAAAGCACTGTTTCTCGCACCAGAAAAAATAGAGTATTATTTGTTACGAATATTTAAATGTCACGTCTCATACTGACTTCTTCGAAATCATTGGACTTCCACTGTCATTGATAAAAATAAATCAGTCTTCAGATATAGGGCTGTCGAAATGTATAATTCCCTCATTTTAGACTTTCTATGCGAGCATCTGCTATAAAACTTCGAAGAAAAAGTGATATATAAAGTGCAGTAGATCACTAAGCTGTGAATGCTGATATTAAACTTCCGCTTTATTATTTCTGTTTTTTCTCTTCAGTTGTTTAAAAAGAAATTTATTTGCGTACATTTTTACTTGGAAGGAAAATATAAAGAAGAGATATAATATGTAAAGCATGGCAAAGTTTTTATTATTCTGATTTTCGATATAGTATTGATATTGCCATATTTCAGTTGACTACAAAAATTCCCGTAAAAACAACAGACAAAAAGTAAAACCATCATGCTGAATTGTATATTATTCTTGTAACATTGAATGTTAAAATATAAAACATAAAAGCACTATTTGTTGCACCAGAAAAAGTACAGTATTATTCTTTAGCTATATTTAAATGTCACGTCTCGTTCTGACTTCTACGAAATCATTAGAATTCCGTCCGTTGGTCAGTTAGTCTTGTTGTGGATTTCACTGTCACTTATCAAAATAAATCAGTCTCTGTAGATATAAGAACTGTCGAAATGAATAATTCCCTCATTTTAGACTTTTTCATGCGAACATCTGATATAAATATTCGATGAAAAAGTGATTTATGAAGTTCAGTCGATCACGGAGCTGTTAATGATGATATTGAATTTATTATTCCAGTTTTTTATTTTCAGTTGTTTAAAAAGAAATTTATTTGTGTTACATTTTTACTTGGAAGGAAATATAAAGAGAAAAAATAATTTGGAAAACTAGCCAATGTTTTTCTTCTTATTTTGATTTTCTATATAATATTGATATTATAGTTGCAGATGTCAATTGAAAATATTCTTCGGAAACAAAAGAACTAATTTACTATTCTTGTAACATTGAATGTTAAAATATAAAACTCGTAAAATCACTGTTTGCCCTACCAAAAAAAGTAAAGTATTATTTCTTACAAATATTTAAATGTCGCGTCTCGCATTGAATTTTACGAAATCATTAGAGTTCTGTTCGTTGGTCAGTTAAGCTTTCTATGTATTCTGCTGTCATTGATCAAAATAAATCAGTGTCTGCAGATATAAGGACTGTCGAAATGAATAATTCCTCCATTTTAGACTTTTTCATGCGAGCGTTCGCTGTAAATCTCCGATGAAAAAGTGATTTATGAAGTTCAATAAATCACTAACCTGTGAATGATGATATTGAACTTCCGGCTTTTTATTTCTGTTTTTTCCTTGTAGTTAGTTAAAAAAGAAATTTACTTGACTTATATTTTTAGTTAGAAGGTAAATATAAAGAGATGAAAAAACCTGGAAATGATTGGAATGATTGGAACCTGCATGTGATTTTTTATTCTGGTTTTCGATATGGTATTAGTATTGTAATTACAGATTTCAAATGAAATTAAAATATAAAACTCGAAAAAGCAATGTTTGTACTACCAGAAAAAGTAAAGTATTATTTCTTACCAATACTTAAATGTCACATCTAGTACTGACTTTTACGGAATCATTAGAATTACATCCGTTGGTAGTTAGGCTTGCTGTGCATTCCACTATGATCAAAATAAATCGGACTCTGCAGATATAAGAACTATCGAAATGAATAATTCCCTCATTTCTGGCTTTTTCATGCGGGCAACTGCTATAAATCTTCGATGGAAAAGTGATTTATGAAGTTCAGTTGATCATGAAAGTGTGAATGACGATATTGAACTTCTGATTTATTATTTATGTTTTTATATTTTTCAATTGTTTTAAAAGAAATCTATTTGCGTTACATTTTTACTTGTAAGGAAATATAAAGAGAAAAATAGTCTTGAAATGATTGGAATGATTGGAACCTGGAAATGAATTTTTATTCTGGTTTTCGATATGGTGTTAATATTGTGATTGTTGATTTCAAATTGAATTAATATATAAAACATTTAAAAGTACTGTTTTTATTATCAGAAAAAAATTAAAGTATTATTTTTTGCTTAAATGTGACGCCTTGTACTCACTTCTACCAAATCATCAGAATTCCGTCCGTTGGTCTTGCTTCGTATTTCATTGTCATTGATCAAAATAAATCAGTATGTACAGATATAAGGACTGTCGAAATGAATAATTCCTTCATTTTAGACTTTTTTATGCGAGAATCTGCTATAAATCATCGATGAAAATCTGATTCATAAACTTCAGTAAATCACGAAGCTGTGAATGATGATATTGAACTTCCAGTTTATTATTTCTGTTTTTTTCCCTTCAGTTGTTTAAAATGAAATGTATTTGTGATACATTTTTACTTGGAAGGAAAACATAAAGAGAAGAAATAACCTTTAAATGATTGAAATGATTCAAACCTGCAAAGATTTTTTTTCTGGTTTTCGATATGGTATTACTATTGTAATTGTCGATTTGATATGAAATTAAAATATAAAACACGAAAAAGCACTGTTCGTCGCACCAGAAAAAGTAGTGTATTATTTATTACTAATATTTAAATGACACGTCTCGTCCTGAGTTCTACGAAATCATTGAATTTCCACTATCACTGATTAAAATAAATCAGTCTCTACAGATATAAGGACTGTTGAAATGAATAATTCCCTCATTTTAGACATTTCATGCGAGCACCTGCTATAAATCTTTGATAAAAAAGTGATTTATGAAGTTCAGTAGGTGACTAAGCTGTGAATGATGATATTGAACTTCCGGTTTATTATTTCTATTTTTTTTCTTCAGTTATTTAAAAATAAATTTATCAGCGATACATTTTTACTTGGAAGGAAAATATAAAGAGAAGAAATAACGTGTAAAGCATGCCAATAGTTTTTTATTCTGACTTTCGATATAGTATTGATATTGTCATATTTCAATGGACTACAAAAATTCCCGTGAAAACAACAGACATAAAGTTTAACCGTCATACTGAAACTTATACTCTTCTTGTAACATAAAATGTTAAAATATAAAACACGAAAAAGCAGTGTTTGTCCTACCAGAAAAAGTAAAGTATTATTTCTTACCCATATTTATATGTCACGTCTCGTTCCGGTTTCTATGAAATCATTAGAATTCCGTCCATTGGTCAGTTACACTTGCTATGTATTCCACTGTCATTGTTTAAAATAAATCACTCTTTGCAGATATAAGGATTGTCAAAAAGAATAATTCTCAAATTTTAGATACTTTCATGCGAGCATCTGCTGTAAATCTTTGATGAAAAAGTAATTTATGAAGTTCAGTAGATCACTAAGCTGTGAATGATGATATTGAACTTCCGGTTTATTATTTCTGTTTTTTCTCTTCAGTTGTTTAAAAAGAAATTTATTTGTAATACATTTTTACCTGGAAAAAAATATGAAAAGAAGAAATAATCTGGAAAGTATCCAAGGATTTTTTATATGATAATGATATAGTATGTGCCGATTTCAAATGAAATTATTCTTCGGATTCAAAATAATCAATTTATTTATTTATTTGGGATTAATATGATACTTTCTTTCATACTTATATGCACGACACGTTTCATGCGCATTGAATTTATTCGAAAATAAAATTTCTAAATCCTGTAATATGAAGCTTATCTAAATATACCAGGAACTTAATTGAGAATTACTTTTACATAACTGTTGTATGTAAAAATTTGATTTATAACATGAAACATATTTTTTTAGATCAATTTATTTTATAAGGAACAGGGTTACACTCGATTCAAGTGAAATCATAATTGACATGTCCTTATATGAACAATGCGCCTTAGCAAAAAATCTATTTATTTTATGAGGAATTAGTTTATATCCGATCCAAGTGAATATCCCTATATGAACAAAATGTGAAGACAAAAAATCTATTTATTTTCTGAAGAACTGGATTGTATTCGATTCAACTGAAGTCCTACCTGACATGCCCATATATGGAAAATGCGCCAAAACAATCCATCCAACCAACCATATCTGAAATATTAATGTATATAAGGATGAAAGATATTTCGTTAATGTGTCTGTCATGTTATGTACGTTGATAATCTATAAAAATTTTCTTTTGCAACAGGTCATTAATAGTGTCATGAAATCATATCTAGTTAAAAATATCTGTCTTAAAAAACTGGTAGAAAATTAAAATTTCGGAAAAAGACTCTCGTCCCAAAGGTTTTAACAATGCGACATACGCCAGCTGAAGCTGTAGACATCTCTACAATTATGAATCTCATCTTGCGATATTGACTTGCACGTTTAAATTTTAAAATCGTAAAAATTACTTAAAATTAGGGTAAAGAAACTGGACCATTCCTCAATCAAGTTATATGTAATTACTATTTTCTATGTATTACCAGTTAAATTTCTTTTATAGTGATAAAATGAAATAAAAATGCTGCATGCATGATTTGGAATTTTTTTCTCGATATTTACAGATCTCCAGACTGCAAAAAAAAAAAAAAAAAAAAAAAAAAAAAAAAAAAAAAATGTATATATATACATATACATATATGTATATACATATCATTTAAAATAAAAAAAAGGAATAATTTTTAACTGTTTAAAGTTTTTAAAAAATCTATCAGTTATCGTAGAATGTTGACTTTAATTAGAAGTGCGTTTGATGTTCTACTATTATGCTGTGAAGTTTGGATATATGCGATTTTAAAAAAGGATGATAAGAATATTGAAAAAAAAAAAAAAAAACAGTGTAAAAAACGAATAAAAAATCCTTTCAGTTCTTTATAATTCTATAAAGTTTTGGAATACATCTTTTCGAAATACACTCAGGTACATTTTGGAATTTTTAGTACTTTCGTTTCCAGCTTTATCGCTGGATTTACCTGTAACGTACACACAGAGAGAGATAGACTCGCGTACAAAGTAATTGTTTTAATAAAATAGATTGAAACAATTTCTATTTATCGGAAATCATATATGAAACATATACGGAGATAATAAAAAAAGAGTTCCGAAAATGTATTGAAAAGTAATGAAAGTAGTTATTGTCTCTAGATATATGAAATAACGAAATAAATAATGCCCTCATTTCAGACTTTTGCATGGGAACACCAGCTATAAATCTTTTATAAAGGAGAGATTTATATGCTACATCACTCCGGCGGACATGAATTATGATATTGGCCTACATACATGTTATTATTTTTTGTTTTTTCTCAATTATTTAAAGAAAAATTGTCACGTGATACATTTTAATTTGGAAGAAAATTGAATTTTTAAACGGTAACAGTGTTTTTAAATTACTTTTTTTTTACATTATTGATTTAGCTTTTACTTTGAAATAGGAGAAATCTCCTCAACGATAAAAATACAATTTCAATTAATTTTTTATGGTTATTATTATTACATTTTTTACTCTTGACAGCGCAATTATAAATTTCCTTTTCGTATACATGGCGTTTCTGTTGTCAATCAGTGAAATCAATTGTATATATGTCTGTCCGCCTGTCACAACTGTTTTGTTTCTTGTAAACTATAAGAAGTGGAAAGTTCAGATTTGGCAGTAATAATAAAAACTATTGACTTACATTATTATAAATTAATAACTATTTAAAAATACATTTATGATTTTTTTAAACCGTGTGAAGCTCTTAACTCCAAACTCAAAAACATATGTGCTTTATTTTTATGTATTATGATTTCAGAGTAATCGTTGAAATCGCAATGGAAATTATGCCCCTTTTCTCTCTGTTCGCGAATATACTAAAACTAACATTATGAAAATATTAAGCGTAGTAGAAGTTTATACAAACCATATGCAGGACAAACATCGTGATTCCTCTAGATCAGCTAGTTTTTCAGAAAATATTTTTTTTTTCTTTTTGTTACATACAAATTTCAGTTTGCGGACGCACAGAGAGTTAATTGAAAGTGAGGGATTCTCGTGGTATCGGTCGTCATAGAAATATAAAAAGATTTTCGATAATATTTTTCTGGAAAAAGTATCGATAATTAGCTGATATAACCGTCTGACAGTCTTGCAAAAGAGCAAAAATATAATGTTTTTCCCTGCTTTTTCTTTTATTTGGTAAAAAAAGCAGATTCATTTAACATGATCTAAAAATTTGTAAGTACAAATATAAATGTAACCCTTGAGAGTATTAATCATCGTTCAATCTATTAAAAATCCATTAAATCAAGAGAATTATATTACTTAAATATTGCTTGTATTGCAGTGAAACCTTGAGTATAGTGAACGTATTAACACGGGCTTATCAGTGAGAAAGTAAAAACAAGTTTGAATATACATAAAGACACAAACAGCGTACTCTATCTCTATGTGTCGTGGTAAATATCATCAGCATTCATTTATGTGGATAAAAGCTCCAGTGAAAAATTATATTCTTCATTTCCATGGTAATTTGTTCTTCTTATTTTAAGTTTTTGGAAGCGTTCTCTGTTTTGTTTTTAACTTTGTGTTTTGATTGGAATGTAAAAAGATGATGGAATGTGTTAAGCCGTGTGGCTCGCTCGCTATTTGATGTGAAATAGAAAAAACGCAATCACAGTCTACTTTGTTGGTTCTAATTGAAAGAACCAGTGTGTGCTAAATTTTGTATTAGTTTAAAACCGCTACGAACACTATGCATAATTGAATTCTAAAATATAAATAGTTAATTTTAATGATATATTTGCAAATTAATTAATATATTTATTGTACAAAATTCTCTGTACGCGTATAATAACTCTTGAACTCGACTGATTATTTTATTTTCTCACAAAAATCATAATCATAGATTATTTATAATTTCTATTGCTTGGTAATCACATGCTTTTGACTAAATTTCGTTTTAAATTATTTTTTTAAGCATTCAAAGCTCTTTATTTTATAATACAGTAGACTGCAGTTGCAAATTCACAAAAATTTTAAGGAGCGCGTGTTTTCTAAACCCGAATATTCCTGTAGCCACCAGGGCTTAATTTCTTTGAAAAAATAAGAAACAATATGGAAAAACGGAGAAACATTGCGATTTTCGTCAAAAGATTGAAAAAAAAAAACGCCGCGACTTTTGTCAAAGAATTGCTTAAAAAACATAATTTTCGACAAATAAGAGCGAAAAAAACGCGATTTTAGTTAAACGATCGCTAAAAACAGAAATGCTTGTCAGAAAAAAACTGTGGGATTTCCGTTAGAAGATTGAGCAAAAAATACGAATTTCGTCAAATGATCGCTAGAAAAAACGCAAAATTCGCCAAACATTGGCGATTTACATACCGGAACTTAGTCGTCAAGTCAAAAAATTCAGTTGCCTCATGCCGACTGCCTATCGTGAATCTGTATTTATACAGTGGACTCTCGATTAACTGGGAATGTAAAGAAATGCCTCACCCCAGATAAGCAAATATCCTACATAATCAAATTTGCGTATGTTTTGATGAAAAATGTTAGTAAACGATATGAAAATATCAAATTATTATTTGTTTTGGAAAGAACGGAATGAAAAAGGTTTGTTTCGTTTTTCACATGCTCTTCTACATATTTTACTATTTGTTGCTAATATGCTTTCATCTTTTTGTTCCAAGTTCTTAAGTAACGTTCAGTGTGTAGTAGGGGAGAGTGGGGATACTTGAGCATAGGGGATACTTGAGCCACCCCTATTATCTCTACAGTTGGTTAATTTTTCTTTCTAAAACTGCCAATATGTTAACACATTTATAGTTCTGAACATGTAAAAAAGAAATCACACATCTTGGTACCATTTTGAAAGTTTAGTGATCAATAGTTGTCTTTTCCCTATCTGAAGTAAATTTTTGGGTACATGTTTTTTTTGTTTTTTTGCAATCAAAGGTTTGTTTAAAGTTGCAACTATATACATAAATTTAATAAGCATAATTTCAATTGTATTTTGAATCTAAAATAGTTCTAATAGCTGCATGCTTTATTTAGTAAAACTCTGGGAAACAAAACTAGTGGTAGTGGGGATACTTGAGCCAGTGAGAGTGGGGATACTTGAGCCATGTCTCAACCCTCCCCACTAGAAATTAAACATAGGAGAAACAAACAAAAAATAAAATTCCTTCCTTATATTCACTAATAGATTTTTTTCTGGATAAAAGAGAGAATAATTTTTCATTTTATTTTATTTTTCTTAAAAAAATAACGACTTAAAATGTTTAAAAATGTATATATTTTTAAATGAAAATATCTATTTTAATTTTCATTTTGACTAGCAAAATAGCCTGTCTAGATAAATGTAAACATAGTTTTCAATTTAACTTTTATTAAATTAAAATAACTTTTTAAAACTGTTTTACAGGCTATAATCTCTAATACTTTAATTAGTTAGGTACAACATATTAAAATATTTATTTTTTAATATAACATATTAAGATTAATATCTTATATTGAAATCGTAACCTCTTTGCTGTAATTTTTTTTAACTAAGAAAATTGAAGAAAAATTGGTAAAAAGAGCGCACAAAAAACAAGAAAAGCAACAAAAATCCCAGTTCAAATTTACCTGCATGGAGCCAAATAGGAAGACAAAATCTTTTCCTGTGAAATCAAAAAAGTGTTTGAAATGGTAGAATGATACATCTGGCTTAAATTCCGACAGCTACTAAATTAAAAGCATGAGTTCGACATTATCATTAGAGGAAAATTCTGCCAATGATGGTGATGATGTGAAAAGAAAATCTTCTATTGATAGTTGGTTACTAATAAAATATGCCAGAAAGAAAACTAAAAATAATTGTTGGATAAGCACTTAATATTTTGAAAATGAAATTTGCCCGAAGAATAGCAGATTCCAAATTTAAATGGCTCTGAACTGAGGGTGTTTCTACCGTCGTTATAACTCAAGTTGAAATTATCATTTGACAACCAGTTCTAACGACAAAAAATCATCATATTACTAACTTTGTTTTCTCAATTGGTTTGGAAGGACTTTATGTTTCATAATTTATCATTCTGTAAAATGTTTGTGCAGAAATAAAGCGAAAAAAATTACTTTTGTAGGTATTTTTCCGTAGTGGCTCAAGTATCCCTTCACCATGGCTCAAGTATCCCTCCCATGGGGATACTTGAGCCACCATGTAAAACAAAAAATAAACATTTTTTATACATAGAAAAATAGTTCAAAATTAATTGAAAGTGGTTTTCAGTTGAAGATAAAATATCAAATTTTCATTTTCAATATTTTATTTTATTATAAGAAATTATAAAAAATTTTAAAAAATTAAAATTCAAAAAATGGCTCAAGTATCCCCATCTTCCCCTATACTATAGCATGTGCAATTGTTAAGCACTTGCCCTCCTTCCTCAAATCAAGCTAGTTTAGCTCTTTTTCCGGGTAACTTTTCTAACTTGTCCTTAATCAGTTTGCAACAGTGATATTAAATTTACATCAAAATTTAAAACAAATTAAAATTATCACGAAAACTTTCCACGCACTTCATGGTTTTAAATTTATGTTTATCCACAACACATAGCAAAAGTTCAAATTTTAATAAATAGATAAATTTCGGATTTGAAAGTAGATAACAGGTTACAATTATCATAGCTCTTGAATGCTTATTCATGAAATATTGCTAATTTCCTGCAAACGAAAATTCATATTAACAGTTACTTACATTGATGAGCAGACAAAATACATTATAAATTAACTTATTAAGCAAAATATTCTAAAATAAATAATTCTTAAGGAAAATAATGACTTATAATGCTTTGTGTACTCTTTTATTTAAAAATGATTAGAAATATTCTTAATAAGCAGTTTTCGAAAGATTCAATAGAATTTACGCTTGAAGATTTGGATTTAAATATTATACATTGTTGTGTACACAGCATTTACTTCTATAACTACCATAAGGGTATTTTATGCGGTTTACAAAGAAAAAACATAAGTATTCATGAAAAAAGTAAGTTAAAAATTAGGAAATATTACATAATGGAAGCATTACTTCCTATAAGCACTGATGAAACGTGACTTTCATAATTTATGTATTATGAAAAAAGATAAAATAGATCTCTTCTTTATTTTTTACGTAATAGAACACTGTTAAAACTACAGGTGACACATTGCACTTTAGGGGTGAAAGGCTTGTCTCACTGGTGACACCCCTAGGGGAGCCAGAATGACACCCTTAATTAGGGTGAAAAGATGGTATCCCTAATCCAGAGTCTCCAACAATAAAAATAAATTATAAACGGACCGACAAGGATTCGAACCCAAAACGTCTGATTGCAACCTCAACTCTCTAACCGCTCGGCCATCGAGCTTATCTTCAAAGTCTCCTTGAAATGTTTAAATGTCCTGAAATTCAAAGGTTGCGTTGCATAAAAAGCTCGCCAAAAGTTAGCCATTCGAAGTTCTAAACGAAATTGGGATAGCGAACGCGCGGTGATAGTCATCGTAGGGAGAAATTGCTATTTTGATCCACCAGTGACGGTGAGATGAGGGGAAGTACACACGTCAGAGAGCACGCGCAAATGACTAAGGAGTGAAAATCTTCCAAAGGTATGCATTGCGCGGCACCGTAATTAGCGTGCATCATCCAGTGGGGGATCAAACGGCACTCCAAACTCATTTTCGAGCCCGCAGGTGTCAAACGTTAACACCTTTTCAATCCTGGGCGCCAAATGCAACTGGTTTGTCCCCTTCATTTTTAACATTGAAGATGGGAATAAAAAATCTTCTAATTTAATTACAAAATTCAAAAGAACATTCAGTTATTGCAAAAATTATTGACATTTTGACTAACATTCAATTTTATATTTTTACTAGTGTCAGTTACTAAGCCCGTCCAAGCAAGGTAGTTAAAAATTGTATTTTCCCCATAAATTTAAAAATAGTCATAAATAATTGACAATATGGAAGCGTTTAGATGAGCAAAGTTCAGCTAGTTTATGTTGTAATAAACACACTATTAGCTTTTTAATATTTCTAGATAAACCAGGCTCTGCGACTAATATACAATAACAAAGTTAAGATTTCTTAAAAAAACAATATTTTAACAAATATGCGATAAAACTACGCAATTAAAAAAGTCTGCTGCAATTGTTGAAATAATACTAATAATTATTACTATTTTTATAGCACTTTCATAATTAATTTGTTTCGTTTACTCCACTCCTTGTAAAACAAAAAAAAAAAAAAAAAAAAAAAAAAAAAAAAATTGTTGGTAAATTTATGTTTTTGCTGTCAAGTTTCAGATGCTTTGGGGGCGTCAAAATTCCAATGACAGATTTTGGAGGGAAAACCCGGTTTGGCACGCTATGCGTTACTTTGTGTTTTATTATATAGAGATACAACATGGCCCACTTTCTAAGAAATTGTTGTTATTTAAAATTCTAAAGTTATTAACATGATATAGTAAACAAAATTATTGTATATCTAATCTCGATAATAATTTTTTACTGAGAATTCTTAATAGTTATAGCTATATCAATTCGTGATCAGACGAAATGCACTATAATTTACTTGTAAGATGAGTTAAGCAAGTGCACATAGCCATTATTAGCTATCTCACAGTGCGATTCCATTGACGAGTTTATGTTATAAATTTGTACCCTGCAGTCAGCTTCAAAACTGTAAAACTTTTTCTGCTTTACCACCTTCATAAATCTGGGAGTTTGGATTTTCAAAATTGACAGAAGTAAAGTCCTAAAGGGGAGAAAAATTTTAAAAGTTGACAATGAAGAGCGAATTTTTCGGCAGTTTTAGAACCTCGTTTTGATTTACTCAAGATAACAAGCTCAGGCCTCTCATTTAATAAGTTTAGAAGATATATATATATATATATATATATATATATATATATATATATATATATATATATATATATACTGCTCAAAACAATTAAAGGATATTTGAAGTTTTATATAAAATAAAGATATAAATGAAATTTTTTTGCCGAAAATAGAAGAAGAGAATCACAAATCCAAATTTTTCTGGTTTTCAAACTGTGGAGTATGCAAATTTTGAGTTCGACGTCAAAAACGTCGCTTCAGCGGCAGCGAGTGAAATTTGACTTTCAACTGGATAAAAGAGAGTGAAGACAAGGATGATCGGCATTCAGTGATTGCTTTGTTTCGATGACGGGCAACAACGCCCAATGAAGATCGGTAGCGTTAACAGCTCAGAGACACAGAAACATGAACGCTACTCGTCTCCAACAACACCTTCGCTCGGCTACAGGAACCACGATTTCAACCGGCTCCATGCTGTAGGTCTGTATGCTCGCCGACCGATGGTATGTGTTAGATTAACATCAAGGCATCGTCGCGACCGCTGGGAGTAATCAACCGAGCATGTCAACTGGAGGAGAAATGAAATATTCTGTTTTCTGACGAGTACCGTTTTTCTGTACATCTGGATAATAGGCGTATTTTCATCTGGAGGGACCGTGGCAGTACGAATAATCCTGCGTTCGTGCACGAAGGTGTCACATTTGGCCCTGGAATAGTGCTAACTCCATTGACGGGCGCATTGACCTCTACATCATTCGAGATGGAGCTGAGACTGGTCGCCGATATAGGGATGAGATCCTCAGACCTATTGTAGTCCCTTACGCTGCAGCAATCGGAGATAACTTCATTTTAATGGACGATAACGGCAGGCCACATCGTGCAAACCTGGTGGAGGATTTCCTTTTCGAGGAAGGAATCGTTCGAATGGAATGGCCAGCGTGTTCTCCAGACATGAATCCAATCGAGCACGTTTGGGACGCTCTAGGAAGACGAGTTTCTGGCCGCAAACAACCCCCACAAACTCTCCAAGAACTGGAAAGATCTCTTCTGGAAGAGTGGGGCAGAATACCCCAACTCGTCATTAATAGCCTCATTGAGTCCATGCCTAAAAGGTTTTCAACGTTGCTGTCCGCCCGTGGAAACCATACCCCCTACTGAAAATGATTTTCTTTGAAGAAAACACCTTTTCTTATTCTTTTTTTCTCATATGAACAAATTGTGTTTTTTCCTTTTGTACACAAATGCGCAATAAAGTGCATTTTTTCTGCCAAACATGTGTAATTTATTCTCATATAACCTACCATGTCTGTCGACTATGTATCAATCAGCTAAAAAGTTTCCCAGATACTAAATCTACCTAAAACTACAATTGTTTTGAGCAGTGTATATACATATACTTGTGTTACAGAGCTTTTAAATTTTTTATATCCAACTTTGCCGCAAATGCTATCAGATATTTTTAATGTGCAGAACAAAAGAGAAAAAGGTTGAGGAACACTACCGTAAAGCAGCATCTTCTAAAATTAAATTATTACTGAAAGGAAATAAATGAAAAATGATTCTGTGCATCGTCTCATCAGAAAGAGTCCGTCCGGCAATGCCGGGAGGAAGAGGTAGCTTTCATATACATATTTTTTTTATTTATTCATATTTTAAATTAAGTTATATTATTCAAACATACGAAGCTCAATTTAGTGGAAACCAATTATATCGGATTGACTACTAGTTTTCGTCAAAACTGAATATTAATGGCAATTTTAAGAAATTAGTCATCTTTTATTCCAGCTGGTTTTATTTTATGCGATTTATAGGGCCGCCAAATTGCACAATATCAAGAAGTGTATGCCACTTTAAAACAACGTGATGGATAAAACAAACGAATGAGGTTGGACGAAATCAAAATTTATGTGTACATGCTCACTCACATCGAAATCGATTAATATATACGAGTGTTGTCGTGGGAAAATTGATTTAAAAAGAAAAAAAAGTCACCCACATTAGAAATTCAAACTGCTATATTTCAGGCGTAAAGACAAAGCAAAAATACTCTGGAATTCATTATTAAGATCAAACACTTTAGAAAAAATATTTTTTCATTTTCCAATTTTTTGTTTGTACATCATTATACATTTAAAAGACTTTTGACAAACTTAAATGGCCTCCATTTTGAAACAAGAAGGCGGATGAAGTTGGCCCAGTGAACTCGGTCAAGACACTAGTATGTAATATGTACACACGGAGTTATATCCAAATCAGTGAATAAATATGCGTATTATCGCGTGACAAATTTCAGACCGTTTCAAAATGTCAACCACTCTGGAAATTGAAAGTGATATAATCCAGGCATTTTTCAAAATATAGATGAAACAAAAATTGCTCTGGAATATTTGCATCAAGGTCAAACACACAAAAGAAAAATCTTTTTCAATTTCTTGCTTTCTTGCACCTAATTTAAAGATTTAAAAATTTTTTAAAAATTTTATATTCCGCAATTTTGAAACAAGATGGCGGATGGAACTGGCTAACAAACTGGGTGCAGACATCAGTATGTACTATGTACGCATCAAGTTACATCCAGATTGTTTTTTAAATAGGCGTGTTTTCACGTGACGAAAATCAGTCCATTTAAAAATGTGAGCAACACTAGAAAATAAAAGTGCAATAACTGAGCAATTTTTTAAGATACAGACAAAACAAGAAATGTTCTGTAATCTTTGTTTCATAGTCAAATGCAAAAAAAAAAAAATCTTTTTCAATTTTTTACCATTTGGTACTTAATTTTAAATTTTAAATTAAAAAAAATTCAAATGTCCACCATTTTGAAATAAGATGGCGGATGGAACTGGCTAACGAACTTCGTCCAGGCCTAAGTACCTACTATGTAGACACTATGTTATATCGAAATCGATTCATAAATACGCGTGTTATCATGTCACAAAAATCAGATCGTTTCAAAATATCAGCCACACTAGAAATTCAAAGTGCTATAATTCAGTCATTTTTAAGATATAGACAAAATAAAAAGTGTTTTGCAATCGTTGATTTAAGATCTAACACATAAAATAAAAGTATTTTTCAAATTAAATTTTAAATTAAAAAAATTAAATGTCCGCCATTTTGAAACAAAATAGCGGAAGATGCTGGGCAACGAACACGGTCGAGACATTTGTATCTACTGTGCGTATACCAAATTTCATTCAAATCGGTTCATGTATACGATAGTTACAGCATGACAAAAATCATATATATATATATATATATATATATGTCAACATTTGAACGGAGGGTCTCGACCGAGTTCGTTGTCCAGCATCATCCGCCATTTGTTTCAAAATCGCGGCCATTTAAAAAAATTAAAAAAAAAATAAAATTTAAAATTAAATGCGAAAAAATTAAAAGTCAAAAAATATTTTTCTTTAATGTGTTAGAAACAACGATTCCAGAACACTTTTTATTTTGTCTATATTTTAAAAAATGACTGAATTAGAGCACTTTGAAGTTTTCTTATGGCTGACATTTTAAAACGATCTGATTTTTGTCACGTGATAACATGCGTATTTATGAATCGATTTGGATGCAACTTGGTGTGTACATAGTACATAATGAAGCCTGGACCGAGTTCGTTAGCCAGTTCCATCCACCATCTAGTTTCGAAATGGAGGTCATTTAAATTTAAAAAAAATTAAATTTAAAATTAGGTAAAAAAAAGTGAGAAATTGAAAAAGATTTTTCTTTTATGCATTTGAACTAGATACAAAGATTCCAAAGCATTTTTTGTTTCGTCTGTATCTTAAAAAATGGCTGAGTTATAGCACTTTTAATTTCTAGTGTTGCTCTCATTTTGAAATGATCTGATTTTCGTCATATAATAACACGCTTATTTATAAATCGATTTGGATGAAACTTGGTGCGTACATAGTACATACCAATGTCTGGACCGAGTTAATTGGCCAGTTCCATCCGCCATCTTGTTTCAAAATGGAAAAATATTAAATTATTTTTAAAAATTTAAATTTTAAAAATAGATGTAAAAATATAAGAAATTGAAAAAGATTTTTCTTTTGTGTGTTTGACCTTGATACAAAGATTCCAGAGCATTTTTTGTTTCATCTATATCTTGAAAAATGGCTAAGTTATAGTATTTTCAATTTCTAGTGTGGTTGACATATTCAAACGATCTGAAATTTGTCATGCGATAATAAGCATATTTATAAACTGATTTGAATATAACTCCGTGTGTACATAGTTCATATTGATGTCTTTACCGAGTTCACTGGACAACTTCATCCACCATCTTGTTTCAAAATGGCGGTCATTTAAATTTATCAAAAGTCTTTTAAATATTTAAATATATAAAAAGTAAACAAAATATTGGAAATTAAAAAAGTTTCTTTCTAAAGTATTTATCTTAATAATGAATTCCGGAGTATTTTTTGCTTTGTCTTTACCTTAAAAAACGTGAGATATAGCAGTTTAGATTTCTAATGTGGGTGACATTTTTTAAAAACTCAATTTGTCCGCGACAGCACCCGTATATATTAATCGATTTCGATTTGAGTGTGCATGTGAACATGAATTAAGATTTCGACCTAGGTCATTGTTTTGTTTTATCCATAATGTTGTTTTAAAATGGCATACACTTCATGATATCGTGGAATTTGGCGACTCTCTAAATCGCTTAAAATAAAACCAGGTTGAATAAAATATGACTAATTTCTAAAAATTCTTATTAATATTCAGTATTGACGAAAACTAGTATTCAATCTTATAAAATCGGTTTCCACTAATTTGAACTTCGTATGTTTGAATAACATAACTTAATTTAAAATAAATAAATAAGTATATGAAAGCTACCTTTTCCTCCCGGCACTGCCGGAAGGTCTTTTTAATTTTTGTAATGAAAGCTACCTAAAAAATGTCACCCACATTAGAAATTAAAAATGCTATATATCTCAGACGTTTTTTGAAGTAAAGACATAGCAAAAAATACTCCGGAATTCATTATTAAGATAAATACTTTAGAAAGAACCTTATTTCAATTTCTAATTTTTTGTATGTGCATCATTATGCATTTAAAAGATTTTTGACAAACTTAAATGGCCGCCATTTTGAAGGCGGATGAAGTTGGATCTGAACTCGGTCAAGACATTTGTATGTAATATGTATGCACGGAGTTATATGCAAATCAATGAATAAATATGCGTATTATCGCGTGCAAACTTCAGACCGCTTCAAAATTTCAACCACAATGGAAATTGAAAGTGATATAATCCAGCCATTTTTCAAGATATAGATGAAACAAAAAATGCTCTGGAATCTTTGTATCAAGGTCAAACACACAAAAGAAAAATCTTTTTTAATTTCTTTCTTTTTTGCACCTAATTTTAAAATTTAATTAAAAAAAAATAATATTTCGCCATTTTGAAACAAGATGGTGGATGGAACTGGCACACGAACTCGGTCCAGACATCGGTATGTACTATGTACGCACCAAGTTTCATCTAAATCGGTTTATAAATACGTGCCATATCGCGGACGAAAATCAAGTCATTTCAAAATGTGAGCAACACTAGAAATTAACTCTAGTATTATAACTTAGCCATTTTATAAGATACAGACAAAACAAGAAATGTTCTGGAATTTTTGTATCAAGGTCAAATGCATAAAAGAAAAATCTTTTTCAGTTTCTCACTTTCTTGTGCCTAATTTTAAATTTTAAAATTTTTAGAAAAATTTAAATGGCCGCCATTTTGATACAACATGGCGGATGGATCTGATTAAGGAACTCGTTCCAGGCTTTATTATGTACTCTGTACGTACCCAGTTACATCCAAATCGATTCATAAATACGCTTGTTATCACGTGACAAAAATCAGATCTTTTAAATGTCAGCCATAAGTAAAATTCAAAATACTATAACTCGATCACTTTTTAAGATATACATAAAACAAGTTGGAAATTGCACGTGAACGTAGCAAATGAGGTGCGTTCGTACGATAACGAAGTTTTAAAAATATTCAGATCTTGCTGATATAGTAGAGCGTACTCCGGATACACTACAGTATTCGAAACCTTTACGTTTCTGTAAATATACAGGACGTAATTTTTATTACACCTCAGCAACGTATATCTTATTCATAAAATGTGAAATAGTTGAATATAATTAAAACACGTACCAAACCATGTTTCCCCGTATAGCATTATATAGTGGAATACTTTTGTGTGGCCCTGTAATTTAATAATAAAAATTCTTTGCATCACAGATTGTACAGAATGCATATTTTAGTATATATTTCATAGATTCATGACAATTCTATTATGTTCGAATGAGTGTAACATCATAAAAATGCATTTGAAACTTTTACCCCATTGACCGTAATGTAACGGAATCCGTTTGATTGTCCCTGTAATTGATCTATGCATCCGATTTTCATAACATTTGAAATGACTCGACTAAATTACGCAATAATTATATGTTTTAAATTTCAAACGATTAAAATGCATTTAAAACTTTTTTCCCTATTGACCGCAATGTAACGGAATCATTTTGAATGTCCCTGTAATTGATCTGTCCATCCGATTTTCATAAAATTTGAAATGACTCGACAAAATTATGTTATAATTATGTATTTTAAATTTCAAACGATTCGGTTGGGTAGTTTTTGCGTTGTTATATGCGGACAGACGGACAGACGGACAGACAGACAGACGGACGGACGGACTGAGCGACAACAATAGGTGCTACGTATTTACATAATTACGAACGCACCTAATAAAAAGTGTTCTGGAATTGTAGTTTTAAGTTCTAACACACACAAAAAAAAAAATTATTTTAATTTTTTTGCATTTAATTTTAAATGTTAATTTTTAAAATTTTTATTTAATGACCGCCATTTTGAAACAGAATGGCAGATGATGCTGTCCAACGAACTCGGTTGAGACATTTGTATGTACTATGTACATACTTAGTTTCATTCAAATCGTTTCTTAAATACGTTAGTTACAGCATGACAAAAATCTGATATATATATACCGTATGTTCACCGATTACTCCGAAACCATGCAACCGATTAACTAGGTTTTGGTGTTAAATGAAAGCAGGGCTACACTAGATACCGGGCTTGATCATTCCTTATCACGACGTCACAAAAGGTGGCTGGTCGCTATCTGCGATTGGACAAATAGAGCTCAAATTGACGTACACATCGTTTTGTACCAATCGCTGGATGTCATTCAGCCACCTTTTGTGACGTCATGAAAGGAATGAGCAAGCCCGGTATCTAGTGTTGCCTTGATGAAAGACGATGTTCTCGAATTGGTAACACTTCAATTTCGTCGAAATTGGTTCAGTACTTTAATTGGTTCAGTAATTAGGCAAAAACTAATAAAATTAGTGATTTTTCGCTAATTAAAAGTGTTGAATTCGTTCACTGAATGTAGTGTCGACAGCATGGCCGAGCGGTCTAAGGCGCCGGATTGAAGCTCTGTTTATCGAAAGAGATTGTGGGTTCGAACCCCACTTCTGACATTATTTACATCTATGTAAAATTAAAAAAAATTCCGTATTACAATTTTTATTTTTAACCGGCATCAGAAAAGGAAGAGGATGTTATCAATTCGACGCGTATGTATTTTTTTTTCTATATATGTTCACCAATTACTTTAAAACTATTCAACTGTTTAATTTGGTTTTTGTATTAAATATAAATATAGTTTTAAAAAACTAAAAACCCCGCTTTTAAAGTAATCAAACTAAAAAGTGAAAAATAAATATAGTTTAAAAAACTAAAAAACACGCTTTTTAAGTATATCAAACTAAAAAGTGAAAAAATAATTCGTACTGAAAACGAAGCTGAAAACGAAAATAGATGAAAAATACTATATTACTATAAAATCATTGTTATTATAGAAATCAATTAATAAGCAATAAATAAAATTGCCCTAGAAAAAAAAGCGTGGAGTGCTTCTTAAGAACTGATAGATGGAGCATGGTAGATGGAGCACCCCACGCTCTTTTCCACGATAATTTTATTTATTGCTTATTAATTGATTTCTATAATAACAACAATTTTATAGTAATATAGTATTTTTCATCTATTTTCGTTTTCAGCTTATAGTACGAATTATTTTTTTACTTTTTAGTTTGATATACTTAAAAAGCGTGTTTTTTAGTTTTTTTTAACTATTTTTTTTTGTAATAAAAGTTAACTTAAAAGAGAGAGAGAGAGAGAGAGAGAGAGAGAGAGAGAGAGAGATTTTTGAAATAAACTTAATGAGCCATAGTCAAAGGATTGAAATGATAAAGCATTTGGGTGATTAGTTGTACATTATTTGGGTGATTCTAAAAAAAGATCTTTAAGTGTCATAAAGGTATTTTTAAAGTCTTTACAAAGGAATAATAAGAACTATCTGCAAAGTAGTTAAAAGATAGAAAATATTGAAATTAAACAGTGAATTTTACATGCATTGACTTTACAGCGATTTCACATTTTGATGAATTACTACAAAAGAAGATAAATTTTCCATTTCTCTCTTTTTTTCGTGAATAAAGAGAAATATAAAGAAAAATCTTTTAAAATTAATAAAAAAAAAATGTTGCCAAAACTTTTGATTTTTTTCACTATTTTTCAGATTTACATTTATCAGCATCATGGAATAAAATCTAAGTGGTTAGGAAACTCTTATCATTTCCAACTTAAAACTAGTTAATAGGGTAGAATTAACAATCCTGTTTAGTAATTATTCACAATAAGCTCTATATATCACGCAACTGCAAATTCCATAAAGACATATAATACTTATATTTACTTCTAACAATCTGCATAAAAAGTGATTGAATATTTTACCAAAAAAAAAAGTATAAGTTTGTTTTGAAATCAAGTCAATGGCGTGCAGAAGAAAGTGAAGACTGTGATTAAAATGCATAGTTAAGCGGAAAAAATGTGCTTGATTTTTTGTCTTATTTTAAAATCCATTATTATAAATGCCTGCTTTTAAAGTGAATAGTTCATAAAATATTTATAAAAGTCACTTTTTTGGTTTCAATGATGAACATAAAAAAAAGGAAACATGTCACTTTTGTTTGAAATCAAGTCAATGACGTACAGATGAAAGTAAAGACTGTGGTTAAAATGCATACTTAAGCAGAAATAAACTTAATAACTTAATTTTTGGTTTATTTTAGAATGCATTAGTGAAAATGCCAACATTTAAAGCAAATAGTTTATAAATATGCATACATTTTTTAAGTCACTTTTTTGGTTCCGGAAATGAATATTTTAATAAAAAAAGGAAATGTGTAACGTTTGTTTTGAAATCAATTTAATTATGTACAGAAGAAAGTAAAAACAGTGATTAAAATGCATACTTAAGCGGAAAAATATGTTTGATTTTTTGTCCTAATGGATATCAGTACAAATGCTAATTTTTAAAGCGAATAGCTCATATAAAATGCATTAAGAAATTGCAAAAGTAATTAGTTTTTGTTTACAATAACGATTATTCTAAAAAAAGGAATCGTGTCATATTTGTTTTAAAATCAAGTAATGACGTAAGGTAGAAATCGAAGATTGTAATTTAAAATGCGTACTTAAGCGGAAAAATAGGTTTGACTTTTTGTTCTGTTTTAAAATCCATTAGTACAAAAGCTAATTTTTAAAGTGAATAGCTCATAAAATATACAGAAAATTACAAAAGTATTTTTTTTTTGTTTACACTAATGATTTTTCTAAAAAAAAAAAAATGTCACATTTGTTTTGTTTTCCAGTTAATGACGTACAAAATAAATTGAAGACCGTGAATAAATTCACATATAAGCAAAAAAATATGCTTGATTTTTTGTTCTATTATACAATCCATCAATACAAACGCCAAAGTTTAAAGTGAATAGTTCATAAAATATACATAAAAAATTGCAAGAGACATCTTTTTGTTTTTAATAATGATTATTCTAAAAAACGGAACATGTCACATTTGTTTTGAAATCAACTCAATGACGTACAGAAGGATGTGAAGTCTGTAATTCAAGTGCATACTTAAGCAGAAAAATATGCTTGCCTTTTTATTCTATTTTATAATTTATTAGTACAAATGTCAATTTTTAAAGCGAATAGTTCCTAAAATATACATAAAAAATTACAAAAGTCACTTTTATTGGTTCCAATAAGGAATATTCTAATTAAAAAAGGAAACATATAGCACTTGTTTTGAAATCAAGTCAATGACGTACAGAAGAAAGTGATTAAAATGCATACTCAATCGGAAAAATATGCTTGACATTTTGTTCTATTTTATAATCCATTAATACAAATGTCAATTTTTAAAGCGAATTGTTCATAAAATATACATAAAAAATTACAAAAGTCACTTTTATAGGTTCTAATAAGGAATATTCTAATTAAAAAAGAAAACATATAGCATTTTTCCAATCAAGTCAATGACGTATAGAAGGAAGTGAAGACTGTGAATAAAATGCATATTTAAGAAGAAAAATATGCTTGACTTTATGTTCTATTATATAATCCATTAGTACAAATGTCAATTTTTATAGTGAATAGTTCATAAAATGGATATAAAAATTACAAAAGTCGCTTTTCTTGGTTCCAATAAGGAATATTCTAATTAAAAAAAGGAAACATATAGAATTTCTTTTTAAATCAAGTAAATGACGTGCAGAAGAAAGTGAAGACTGCGGTTAAAGTGCATACTGAAGCAGAAAAATATGCTTGACTTTATGTTCTATTTTATAATCCATTAGTATAAATGTCAATTTTTAAAGTGAATAGTTCATAAAATATACGTAAAAAATTACAAAAATCACTTTTATTGGTTCCAATAAGGAATATTCTAATTAAAAAAGGAAGAATATAGCATTTGTTTTTAAATCAAGTCAATGACGTGCAGAAGAAAGTAAAGACTGTGATCAAAATGCATACTGATGCAGAAAAATATGCTTGACTTTATGTTCTATTTTATAATCTATTAGTACAAATGTCAATTTTTAAAGTGAATAGTTCATAAAATATTCATAAAAAATTATAAAAGTCACTTTTATTGGTTCCAATAAGGAATATTCTAATTAAAAAATGAAACATATAGCACTTGTTTTGAAATCAAGTCAATGACGTACAGAAGAAAGTGATTAAAATGCATACTCAATCGGAAAAATATGCTTGACATTTTGTTCTATTTTATAATCCATTAATACAAATGTCAGTTTTTAAAGCGAACTGTTCATGAAATACACATAAAAAATTACAAAAGTCACTTTTATAGGTTCCAATAAGGAATATTCTAATTAAAAAAGGAAACATATAGCATTTGTTTTTAAATCAAGTCAATAACGTGCAGAAGAAAGTAAAGACTATGATTAAAATGCATACTGGAGCAGAAAAATATGCTTGACTTTATGTTCTATTTTATAATCTATTAGTACATGCCGATTTTTAAAGCGAATAGTTCATAGAATATACATAAAAAATTACAAAAGTCACTTTTATTGGTTCCAATAAGGAATATTCTAATTAAAAAAGGAAGAGTATAGCATTTGTTTTTAAATCAAGTAAATGACGTGCAGAAGAAAGTGAAGACTGCGGTTAAAGTACATACTGAAGCAGAAAAATATGCTTGACTTTATGTTCTATTTTATAATCCATTAGTACAAATGTCAATTTTTAAAGTGAATAGTTCATAAAATATACATAAAAAATTACAAATGTCACTTTATTAGTTCCAATAAGGAATATTCTAATTAAAAAAGGAAACATATAGCATTTGTTTTGAAATAAAGTCAATGACGTACAGAAGAAATGATTAAATTGCATACTCAGTCGGAAAAATATGCTTGATATTTTGTTCTATTTTATAATCCATTAATACAAATGTCAATTTTTAAAGCGAACTGTTCATGAAATATACATAAAAAATTACAAAAGTCACTTTTATAGGTTCCAATAAGGAATATTCTAATTAAAAAAGAAAACATGTAGCATTTTTGCAATCAAGTAAATGACATATAGAGGAAAGTGAAGACTGTGAATAAAATGCATATTTAAGCAGAAAAATATGCTTGACTTTATGTTCTATTTTATAATCCATTAGTACAAATGTCAATTTTTATAGTGAATAGTTTATAAAATGGACATAAAAATTGCAAAAGTCACTTTTATTAGTTCCAATAAGGAATATCCTTATTAAAAAAGAAAACATATAGAATTTCTTCTTAAATCAAGTAAATGACGTGCAGAAGAAAGTGAAGTCTGTGATTAAAATGCATACTGAAGCAAAAAAATATGCTTGACTTTATGTTCTATTTTATAATCCATTAGTACAAATGTCAATTTTTAGAGTGAATAGTTCATAAAATATACGTAAAAAATTACAAAAGTCACTTTATTGGTTCCAATAAGGAATATTCTAATTAAAAAAGGAAACATATAGCATTTGTTTTGAAATCAAGTCAATGACGTACAGAAAAAAGTGATTAAAACACATACTCAGTCGAAAAAATATGCTTGACATTTTGTTCTATTTTATAATCCATTAGTACAAATGTCAATTTTTAATGTGAGTAGTTCATAAAATATACATAAAAAATTCCAAAAGTCACTTTATTGGTTCCAATAAGGAATATTCTAATTAAAAAAGGAAACATATAGCATTTGTTTTTAAATCAAGTCAATAACGTGCAGAAGAAAGTAAAGACTGTGATTAAAATGTATACTGAAGCAGAAAATATGCTTGACTTTATGTTTTATTTTATAATCTATTAGTACAAATGTCAATTTTTAAAGTGAATAGTTCATAAAATATGCATAAAAAATTATAAAAGTCACTTTTATTGGTTCCAATAAGGAATATTCTAATTAAAAAATGAAACACATAGCACTTGTTTTGAAATCAAGTCAATGACGTACAGAAGAAAGTGATTAAAATGCATACTCAATCGGAAAAATATGCTTGACATTTTGTTCTATTTTATAATCCATTAGTACAAATGTCAATTTTTAAAGAGAATAGTTCATAAAATATACATAAAAAATTACAAAAGTCACTTTTATTGGTTCCAATAAGGAATATTCTAATTAAAAAAGGAAACATTTAGCATTTGTTTTTAAATCAAGTCAATAACGTGCAGAAGAAAGTAAAGACTGTGATTAAAATGCATACTGAAGCAGAAAAATATGCTTGACTTTATGTTCTATTTTATAATCTATTAGTACATGCCGATTTTTAAAGCGAATAGTTCATAGAATATACATAAAAATTTACAAAAGTCACTTTTATTGGTTCCAATAAGGAATATTCTAATTAAAAAAGGAAACATATAGAATTTCTTTTTAAATCAAGTAAATGACGTGCAGAAGAAAGTGAAGACTGTGATTAAAATGCATACTGAAGCAGAAAAATATGCTTGACTTTATGTTCTATTTTATAATCCACTAGTACAAATGTCAATTTTTGAAGTGAATAGTTCATAAAATATACATACAAAATTACAAAAGTCACTTTTATTGGTTCCAATAAGGAATATTCTAATTAAAAAAGGAAACATTTAGCATTTGTTTTTAAATCAAGTCAATAACGTGCAGAAGAAAGTAAAGACTGTGATTAAAATGCATACTGAAGCAGAAAAATATGCTTGATTTTGTGTTCTATTTTATAATCCATTAGTACAAATGTCAATTTTTAAATTGAATAGTTGATAGAACATACATAAAAAATTGCAAAAGTCACTTTTATTTGTTCCAATAAGGAATATTCTAATTAAAAAAGGAAACCTATAGCAATTGTTTTTAAATCAAGTCAATGACTTGCAGAAGAAAGTGAAGACTGTGATTAAAATGCATAATTAAGTAGAAAAATATGCTCTATTTTTTGTTTTATTTTACAATCCATTAGTACAAATGTCAACATTTAAAGTGACTATTTTTTTAAATATAAATAAAAAAAAAAAATGTGAAAGTCATTTTTAATAGAAATTCTAGACGTCTGCAACTCCCACTGGTAGCATTTTAATGAATTCTTGAAGTCGTATGATTTTGAATCTTTTTGCAAAATAAGCAAAAGGATGTTATTGAAGAAAAAAGTTTAGAAAATTTGTAAAATATAGAAGAGATCTTGTGACGAAATCAGAAAGTCGTTTTAATGAAGACATTAATACTTGATATGAGTACGTATTTTGAAATCTTAGAAAAAAAGTATTACATTATAGAAAATCTTAATGCGTATGGAAGAAAATAAAATAATTTTTTTCATAAACGTATACATAGACATAAATGCTGTATTATAATCCATTTGTACAAATGCCAATATTGCTCAATACAACATAAATATTTCTTAAAGCATAAATATAACAAATAAAAAATCTTATTTTCGAAAGTGATTTCTTTATTGAAATTCCAGACATCTGCAAATACCCAAAAACTAATTATAGAATCTCCAATTTTAAACGAAGTGTTGTATTTGAATGAATGGGAGAGAAATTGATAAAAATATTCCCTGACGATGGTCACGGGATCGCAAATCGAAAGCACTAGAATCTGTAAAATAAAATGCATATTTATAAGTAGTAAAATCTAAAATACTATTATTATCTTTGTTTTCGTTTTAACAAAACGATGTTTTTTTAAATGTTATATTCTTTATTTTTAAATTTTACAATGCGTCTGACACTTTGATTATTTATGTAATTGAAATTCATTGCAAAAAATAAGGTGACAATTTTTAAAGTACACCTGGTTTCCAATAATAATAATAATAATAATAATAATAATAATAATAATAATTTGTAAATTAAGTCAATGACGTATTGAAGAAAGTAAAGACTCTAATTAAGTTGCATACTTAAGCAGAAAAATATGCTTACATTTTTTTTCTATTTTATAATCCTTTAGTACAAATACCAATATATAAAATGAATATTTCTTAAATACATATATATATATATATTCGAAAGTATTTTTTTTAAATAAATTCCTGACGTCTGCAATGCCTACGGGCAGCTTTTTAATGAATTCTCGAAGCCGTATAATTTTGAAACTTTTCGCAAAAAAATAAAGCAAAAGAATGTTATTGAAGAAACGAGTTTAGAAAATTTGTAAAATACAAATGAGATCTTGTGACAAAATTCTGAAAGTTTTTTTTTACGAAAACATTAATATTATATATATGCATGTATTTTGAAATCCTAGAAATAAAAAATTACATTATAAAAAGTATTTCAACTTATGAATGAAAATAAAGTATCTATTTTCATAAACAGATATACATGTTTATGTTACTATAAAAAATGCTGGTTTATAATCTATTAGTACAAATGCCAATATTGTTTAATACAACCTGAATATTTCTTAAAACAGAATATTAATCAATAAAAAATTATATTTTTGAAAGTCATTTTTTTATTGAAATTACAGACACTTGCAAATTCCCACTAATTAATTATAGACTATCTCATTTTAAACGAAGTGTTGTATTTGAATGAATGCAACATCAATTGACAAAGATATTCCCTGATGATGGTCGCGGGATTACAAATCGAGGAAGGAACAAGGTACTAGGAAGTTTAAAATAAAATGCATATTTATAACTTCTAATAATATTTTTATTATCTTTGTGGCCGTTTAAGTTAAACGTCGCTTTTTTAATGTTATATTCTATATTATAAAATTTATGATGTGTCTCACAGTTTGATTATTTATATAGTTGAAACACATTGCAAAAAAAATAAAGTGTCATTTTTAAAATACACCAGGTTTCGAATAATAAATATTTTTGAATAATAATAATAATTATAATAATAATAATAAAACAGTTATTTGTAGAGCAATTCAAAAACGTACTGAATATAGTAAAGACTGTAATAAAATTGCATACTTAAGCAGAAAAATATGCTTAAATTTTTGTTCTGTTTTATAATCCAATAGTAAAAATGCCAATATTTAAAGTGAATATTTCTTAAAATATATATCGAAAGTTGTCACTTTAATTGAAATTACAGGCGTCTGCAATTCCCACTGGCAGAATTTTAATGAATCCTTGAAGCCGTATGATTTTAAAACTTTTCGCAAAAAAAAAAAAAAAAAAAAAAAAAAAAAAGATTGTTATTGAAGAAACAAGTTTAGGAAATTTATAATATATAGAAAAGATCTTGTGACAAATTTCAGAAAGTTGTTTTTATCAATACATTAATATTTTATATGTGGATGTATTTTGAAATTCTAGAAAATAAAAAAATGACATTATAAAAAATGTTTCAGCGTATGAAAGAAAATAAAATATCTATTTTCATAAACATAGCTTATCTTTATGTGAATATTAAAAAAAAGTTGTTTTATAGTCCATTCGTTAAAATCCGTTAGTAAAAGTATTGCTCAATACAATGTGAATATTTCTTAAAGCAGAAATTTAATAATTAAAAAAATCATATTTTCAAAAGTCATTTTTTAATGAAATTCCATGCATCTGCAAATTCCCATTGATTAATTTAGACTCTCCCATTTTAAACAAAGTGTTGTTTTCAATGAATGCAACAGCTATTGATAAAAATATTCCCTGACGATGGCCGCGGGCTTGCAAACCAAATATACTAGGAGGTTAAAAATAAAATGTATATTTATAATTTGTACCATCTTAAATATTATTATTATCTTTGTCGATGTTTAAGTAAAACGATGCTTTTTTAGGTTATATTCTATATTTTTAAAGTTCATAATGTGTCTCACAGATTGATTATTTATATAATTGATATACATTGCCAAAAATATAATGACAATTTTTAAAATACACCAGGTTTCCAATAATAAATATTTTTGAATAATAATAATAATAACAGTAATAATTAAGCAGAAAAATATGCTTGAATTTTTGTTCTATTTTACAACCCATTAGTACAAATACCAACATTTATTGCGAATATTTTTTAAAATATAAATCAAAAAATATGTATCGAAAGTTAGACGTTTGCAATTCCCTCTGGCAGCATTTTAATGAATTCTTGAAGCCGTATGATTTTGAAATTTTTCGCAAAATAAAGCAAAAGAGTGTTATTGAAGAAACAAGATTAGAAAATTTGTAAAATATAGAAGAGATCTTGAGACAAAATTCAGAAAGTTGTTTTTATGAATACATTAATATTTTATACGTGTATGTGTTTTGAAATCCTAGAAATAAAAAATACTACATGAAAAAAAAGTTTTTCCCCTAAAGGAAATAAAATATCTATTTTCATAAACATATGCATGTTTTTATGTGAATATTAAAAAAAATGTTATGCATTCACAATATTGCGCTAATATAGACTTTATAGCAAAGTTATATTCAGCAAAAATTGGGACCTGAAACACATTTCAAATTAATAAAAAACAAGAATTTTGCTTTTTTCAGAATTTAGTGTCGCTCCCGATGAAGAAAAAAGTGCATAAATATAAATAGTTCAAGAAATATTTCAGTTTTAAGACTTGAAACATGCGTTTTTATTTATATGTAATAACATAATTTGCAACCACTGTTACCATTTTGGCTTAAACAACGTCGATAGAAAAGTATGCATGTGGTTGCCCTTTATTTATGTAAGAGCGAATAAGTCACACAAGTATTGTTAAAGGAAAGACACAACTGGGAAGATACGCCCATTCACAATACAGCAGAGTCCCTCAAATCCGCAATCCTAAAAACCGCAACTCTCTAAAATCCTCGCATAATTCAGGGATGTAAACAATGACACATTCAGTTCAGATGTAGGTGCAAATTTTGACTTTTTTAGTTTTATATCAATTCCATACATTTTCTAATTTGCAATTTTTGTTAAGTTTATTGAATTGATGATTTTTCATGAATGAAGAATAATCTATTTCCAAAAAAATTAAGATATCGCTGATATCATTAGTAATCATAATCTTACCAAATATATAAATGTATTGATATATACTTGTATTACTATATACTTGTATTAATCAAGCTTTTTTAGTTATTAAGTCTCGCTAAACCGGAAAGAAAGCTTCGTTATTTTATGATCCTATTGTGAATTAATAATGCGCCTGTATGAGATGAGTTTCGGTGAATAATTTAGGAAAATCACATTTCATCTTTATAATGAATATTTAATTGTACATTATTGATTATTAACTATTCACCTTTGCTTTTAGTATTTTAATCATTTTAAAAATTATCTAAATTTTGATTATTTTAGTTTATTACTTATTTTAATATAATAGTATATTGTAAGCATGTATTATACTTTTGAATTCATTATTAATTACTTCAAATCACTTTTTTAAAAATATAACGAAAGCAATTATCAGAAACCCGCAAAATTCTAAGTTCCGTACAACCTTTGGCCTCAAGCTGTGTCGATTCGAGGGAGTCTACTGAAATTTTATTCCAACATTTGAGGTGCTCATAAGTCAATCCGATTGCCTCCATCAAATAAAAATGCTTATTTTAAACATTTAGATTTAATTATCTATTAAAAAACTATTATTTTTTTGGTGTATTTTGATTATAATCATTAATTGCCTTATAATCAAGCATAATTCATAAATATTGTATAAATAAAAAAAAATTCAATCCAATCATGTCCTTACCTGAATTTCTAAAAATATGCAGTTATAGTGGTGGCAGCGGTGGGATTCGAACCCATGCCTCCCTCTGTGGTGAACGAATTCGAGAGTGACTGGATCAGAAATTAAGATTTTCCAACTTGTGGAAAAACTCGTCCACAGGAAGGGATTGCTGTAAGGTCTTAACCTAATTAGACTTAATCAGAGAACTTTTAAATTAACATCGGTCTAATTCAGACCAATTCAACGAACAATATTTTTCCCCACTAGTGCTGTTTATAGAACTTTTAGCCTAGGTGTTAATCATCTGGAAACATTTTTTGTTGTTTGACGTTATCAATTCGACACGATCCGGCCTTGATGATGCTCTAAATTACCCTAACGACCTCAAGAAAGAAAAGTTTCAGCTTCCAAAGACACGAGGATGGTAACGCAGGCGTCTGAGAAAGAATCAAGGCATCCGATTGAGGTTTTGGGGGTGGAGATTTGGAGGAAGTGAAACGGGCTTCTCGAAGAGCAGAAAAGGATGCAGGAGAGACGAAGTGGGGGTAGTTCGGGATGAGATGGAGAGAAAGAAGGTACTCTGGATCGGGGTTGCAGACAGTGAAAGTGGCTGGCACATCTACCCGTTCAGAGACCTGGATTACGGACAAAAAAGGAAGTGGGGACATCTGTGGTCATCCCGAGGAGAAATCTAAATTCCCTAAATACAACTGAGACTTTAAAAGAGTTCCACGCCGGAACTGATATTTAAATATTTAAACTTCAATAAAAACCTTTGATGAAAATAAGAAGGAAATCATAGTCGTCCCTAGCTACCAAACACATTATTTTTAGACGAGTGAATTTTCTTACATTATCTTTGTCGTTGTTTAAGTAAAACGATGCTTGTTTTTAAGGTTATATATTCTATTTTTTTAAATTTTACAATGTGTCTCACAGTTTGATCATTAATATATAATTGAAATACATTGCAATAAATAAAGTGACAATTTTTAAAATACACCAGGTTTCCAATAATAAATATTCTTGAATAATAATAATAATAATAATAATAATAAAGCAGTTATTCTGAAATGAAGTCAATGACGCACAGAATATAAAGACTGTAATTCAAATACATACTTAAGCAGAAAAATATGCTTGAATTTTTGTTCTATTTTACAATCCATTAGTAGAAATGCCAAAATTTAATGTGAATATTTTTAAAAATATAAATAAAAAATATACATCGAAAGTTTTTTTTAAATAGAAATTCCAGCCGTCTGCAATTCTCACTGGCAGCATTTTAAAGAATTTTTGAAGTCGTATGATTTTGAAACTTTTCGCAAAAAAAAATAAATAAATAAATAAATAAATAAATAAATAAATAAATATAGTTTAAAAAAACTAAAAACACGCTTTTTAAGTATATCAAACTAAAAAGTGAAAAATAATTGGTAATATAAGCTGAAATCGAAAATAGATGAAAAATACTATATTACTATAAAATCATTGTTATTATAGAAATCATTTAATAAGCAATAAATAAAATTATCGTGGAAAAAAAGCGTGGTGTGCTCCATCTACCATGCTTCATCTATCAGTTCTTAAGAAGCACCTCACGCTTTTTTTCCACGATAATTTTATTTATTGCTTATTAATTGATTTCTATAATAACAACGATTTTATAGTAATATAGTATTTTTCATCTGTTTTCGTTTTCAGCTTATAGTACGAATTATTTTTCACTTTTTAGTTTGATATACTTAAAAAGCGTGTTTTTTAGTTTTTTTAAACTATATTTATTTTTCACTTTTTAGTTGAATTACTTTAAAAGCGTGGTCTTTAGTTTTTTTTAAACTATATTTATAAGGTACCCTGGGGTAATAACGCCAGGCGGGGTAATAACGCCAAGTGCTTATATTTTGCATAATTATGAAATAATCAGGTAAATGACACCCATGTGCTCTGCGCAGAAGGGTTTTGAGTCATATAAATCGCAAAAAACATCTTCAAGTTAATTTGTTTTATTTTTAGGTCTTATTGTTTTTACAAGCAACTAAAATTAACGCTTGATCTAAAATTTGCGAGATAAGGTTTTTGATCTGAAGACTATATTTTTTATCCGAAAATACTTTGTTTATTACATAAATTTGTAGTGTATTTCATGTACTTTCAAATTGTTGTAGAAGATTTTGGAAAGCTTCTCGAGATAATTTGTAGTTTAGGATTTACTGCGCAATAAGTATCCCGGGGTAATAACGCCTTTCACTCATTTTTCTTTCACTTTCACAAAAAAATCAATATTTTCTATCGCATAGAATGCATATATGGGAATGTAAATACTAATTCAAATAATCCGTGCAATGTTTCTAATAATTCTATTTAAATGGTCATTTTTAAGCAAAACGTAGCTTAGAGTCTGATATTCTTTTGCCTCTGCCCCCCCCCCACCACCACCACCACACCTATCTTTTTCTTACACTGTCACAAAAAAATTAACATTTTCAATAGCTTAGAATGCAGTTTGTCAATTTCTAGAGCTGTAGAGTTTGTATTTTAGAATTGGGCAATCTACATGCCATTATTCCATCTTATTTCATAGTTTTGTTTGCATGGCGTTATTACCCATATAGGTGGGTATTAACGCCAAATAGTATTGGTCAAGAAAAAACGCCATTATATTTTATGAATACATTTTTGTTAAATTATTTTATTTTATATAGATAGTCAATGAATTGCTGTATCAAATTCTATATTTTTTTGAAAAATACAATCTAAAACTAAGCCGCGAAAATTGGTAGAACCTTAACGTGGCGTTATTACCCCAGGGTACCTTATTTAATACAAAAACCAAATTAATCGGTTTGATAGTTTCAGAGTAATTGGTGAACATACATAGAAAAAATCCCTGTCGGCTGGGACTATAGGCGGAGGTAGATTTCGAAGAGTGCTCATTTCAAAAAAAAAAAAAAAAAAATATATATATATATATATATATATATATATATATATATACATATATATATATATATATATACATATATATATATATATATATATATATATATATATATATATATATATATATATATATATATATATATATATATATATATATATATATATATATATATATATATATATATATATATATATATATATGATTAGAGATAAACTCAGTTTAATAACTTCATTTGGCCGTTTATGAAAATTTTTTAATTTCATTTTTCTACAAAAACTGGTTTTATCAGAATCATCTTAAGAAAAATTCAGCTCAAATGCCCATTTTGACAAAGTATTTTGAAATAGATTCTGAATTTATTAAAAAATCGACCAAAACAGTACCTTATACAGTTCCTAAATAACAAAAAACTGTCAGTTGAATGCATTTGAGAAAAATATTGGATTTAAAAATGAGTCATAAAATAACCGACTTGTTGTTTGCATACATCCTTAATTTTTTAATCATGATTGCTTCGGAAAATTTTGTGTTAAATACTCACTTTGACAGCATTTTTAAAAATATATTCTATCTTTATCAAAAAACTGGCCAATGCGTCATAGTACATAGTTCCTAAATAAGAGGATCTGTAAATTGGATGCGTTTGAGAGCGAAAATGGATTTTAAAACGAGTCATAAAAAACGCAATTTGCTATGTGAAAACTTCCTTAAATTTTCAAATCACGAAGACTTTGGGAAATTCTGTTCAAAATACCCTTTTTGGTAGCCTTTTTCAAAATATATTCTGTCTTTATCAAAAAACCGATCAATGCATCCCATTATATAGTCCCTAAATAAGAGAATCTGTAAATTGGATGCATTTGAGAGCAAAAATGGACTTAAAAACGAGTCAGAAAAAAACGCAATTTCTTATTTGAACACTTCCTTAAATTTACAGTCACGATTTCGGAAAATTCTGTTCAAAATACCCTTTTTGGTAGCCATTTTTGAAATATATTCCGTCTTTATCAAAAATCTGACCAATGCATCGCATTATATAGTTCCTTAATAAGAGGATCTGTAAATTGGGTGCGTTTAAAATCAAAAATGAATTTAAAAATGAGTCAGAATATAAGCAGTTTGGATTTAAGGTTTTTTTTATCCAACTCCTATTTTTGTTTAATTTCTTTTTGCTATACGAATTGGTCCTATGAAAAACTTGTCAATATAAAAGTTGTAGATATTTTTGAGAAGATGTAAATTAAATTTAATCAGATTTGATATCTTAAAAATTGACGGAGTTATGGATTTTTCTCTTTTTTCAGCGCCCTTTTTCTTTTCGTTTTTAATTTTTTTCATCGGAAAAAGTTGGTCCGATCAAAAACTTGTAAAAAAAAAAGTTTGAGATAATTTTAACAACATTTACAAAAAATTTAGTTGGACTTGATATCTTGAAAATTGACGAAGTTATGAATTTTTTTCTCTCAAAATCCCTGTTTTTTTCGCCCCTTGAGCCCACTTCTAAATTTATCAAAAATCTGTTATGCATATACTTTCGGCCCATTTTTATGAAGAAATATAAATTTTAAACCGATTCGATATCTACTTTAATTAAGAAGTTATGGCGTTTTTTCGGTTTTCACAAAAACGCCCCCTATTCCGACCCCCTTGGTCCGATTTTGGCCATTAACGAACTTAGCCAAGATTTTAACCCCTTTCATTTTATGTACAAGTTTGGTGGAGATTGGTGAAGAATTATAGAAGTTATCGTGTCCATAAAAAAGTGATATATATCTATATATATATATCTATATATATATATATAGATAGATAGATAGATAGATAAACTGGTGCGATTGCAATAGGTAGTTTTTCTTACGAAATCTACCTAAAAAAATACATACGCGTCGAATTGATAACTTCCTCTTCCTTTTCTGAAGCCCGTTAAAAATAAAAATTGTAATACGGATTTTTTTTTTTTTTTTTAAATTTTACATAGATGTAAATAATGTCAGGAGTGGGGTTCGAACCCACAATTTCTTTCGAAAAACAGAGCTTCAATCAGGCGCCTTGGACCACTCGGCTATGCTGTCTACACTCCATTCGGTGAACGTATTCAACACTTTTAATTAGCGAAAAATCACTAATTTTATTAGTTTTTGCCTAATTACTAAAAAAGTACTGAACCAATTTCGATGAAACTGAAGTGGTACCAATTCGAGAGCATCGTCTTTCATTTAACATCAAAACGAAGTTAACCGGTTGCATGGTTTCGGAGTAATCGGTGAACATACATAAAATAAGAAGAGTTACAAACTCACAAACTCACAAACATACAGGTGAAGTTAATAAAAAGCGTGGTAAAAAAGAAAAAGAATGGTATTGAAGAAACAAGTTTAGAAAATTTGTAAAATATAGAAGGGACTTTTTGACAAAATTCAGAAAATTATTTTTATGAATACATTAATGTTTTAAATGCATGTGTTGTGAAATCCTAGAAATAAAAAAAAATACGGTACTTCTAGGTTATCCCGTCGACCAATTTCGCCAAATTATACATATCGCTAAACTAATAGCCAAATTATACATGTTGACATAATTTTTATTTTAAATAACGAAAAAAGAAATAATTAGTAGAATATTACTAAAAATATTAATAAAAAGTCGAAATAAAAATTACTTAATGATATTTTAAACACGTGAATCGCATTTAATGTCATTGAATGTGACATTCACGATCATCCATTATTGGCATTTAATCTTATAGTTTGGCGATAATTTTTTGATCGCCAGGATAACCTAGAAGTACCAAAAATACTACATTAAAAAGTTTTTCAACTAAAGGAAATAAAATATCTCTTTTCATAAACAGATACCTATGTTTATGAGAATATTAAAAAATGCTATGCATTCGCAATATTGCGTTAGTTTAGACTTCATAGCAAAGTCATATTTGACAAAAATTGTGACCTGAAAAACATTTAAAATTAGAAAAACAAGAATTTTTTTTTTTTTTTTTTTTTTTTTTTTCAGAATTTAGTGTTGCTCCCGATGAAGAAAAAAGTATATAAATATAAATAGCGCAAGAAATATTTCAGTTTTAAAACTTGAAACACATGATTTTATTTATATGAAATAACATAATTTGCATCCACACTGTAAACTGTGAAGTTTCTAAAATTTTTCTAGTAAACTGGGATTCCTAGAACATTTTATATAACGGCAACAGCCAAAATTCAGGCAGCAGATAGAGATTTCTACTGAAAATAAAAAAAAAATCTTTGAGCTGACTAACAATATTTTAGGAAACTGAGATTCCAAGAATTTTTTATGTAACTTTAACCAAGGTTACAGATAAAATTTTAGTAAGATAACTGTAATTTTATTAAACTTGTTTGTAAAGTTTCAGATTTCTGTAACCTTACAAAAATTAGTTTTATAGATTTACATTTTTTCTTGTACAGTGTACAGATAAAATATTATTAACCATACAGATTTTGGCAACTTTGCACCTGTAGGATTACAGATTTTTTTTACTGTGTACTGTTACGATTTAGGCTTGAACAACATCTATAGAAAGGTATGCATATGGTTTTCTTTTATTTATACAAGAGCAAATAAGTCACACAAGTATTGTTAAAGGCAAGACACAACTGGGAAGATACGCCCATTCCAGTAATTTCATTCCAACATTTGAGGCGTTCAGAAGTCAATCCGATCACCTCCATCAAATAAAAATGCTCATTTTAAACATTTATATTTTATTATCTATAAAACAAAAACTACTATTTTTTCGACGTATTTTGATTATTCTCATAAATTGCTTTATAATAAAACACAATTTGTAAGTATTGTATAAATATATATATAAATTTCAATCCAATCATGTCATTACCTTAATTTCTAAAAATATGAATTTAGTCTCATTGACCCCCGAAAGCCTCTTTTCATACTAACTTGTTACATGTTATTAAATTTTATCCAAGTTTTTATATGTACTTTAATTTATTAGTTTGATAAAGTTGTGCAACTGTACAAGTTAGAAGTTTCTAGTTTTTTTTAGCTCTCCGAAAAGTTGTACTTTCCAGGTAAAAACCCATTTAACTCCAAGTACTACAGTGATTTCGATTTAAAACAATTTGGTCGTAGAAAATAAATAAAGATCATCAGTGAAAAAAATATACATATTAAAAAAATTATTAAAAAAAAACTGAAAAATTACTATTCTTGTAAAATGATATAAAAAATTAGCCATATAAAAAACTGTCTTTTGTAAATTTTGAGCATAATCATTATAATAACGTTCCCAAATTTCTTCAAATTCAATGCGGTAGATTCTGAGAAAACCGGTCTTTAACCACTTTTAATTTCCCATATTTCCTATAAAATTACACAAAGTTCTTGCTTTCATTGAACTACACATTTTTAGCGGCAATATTTTTAACATAATGTATATTTTGATTCAGAATATTTTTCAATTGTTGTTGGAATATGGCATGAATAGATATAGTAATCTAATTTTTTTCCCCAACTGTTTTAACTCACGGAGGAAAGGGATGGATGGAGATGAAATGTAGTCGTGTTATTTTTTAGCGACGGCGCTTTAATTAGTATTTGAAAGAAATAGCATATCGGGGCTAATAAGAAACTTCGCTAATAAGAAGGGGGTAATAAGAAATCTGCTAAAATCTTCAGATTCTTTATACTGAATATTTCTTTGTCATCATATATATTATAAATTAAGATGCCCTAAAAATCTGTGTGTTCTCACTAATTTCAAGAAATACCAGATGGATATATTTCCATTGCATAATTAGATAAAGAAAAAATTCCGCGGTCATTTATATGAGTTTACTAGTTTAAGTACACATCATTGCACGAAATTTAAAGAAGGTTTCTTTTGAAAGATCTGTTTCAAAAGTAAACATAAAGTTTAATACAAACAATAAATAAAAGGCTATAGAAGTATTATGCAGATGAATCGAATAGAAACCTTAAATAAAAATACCTAAATTTATAATTGTAAAAAAAAAAAAATGTTTTAGTTATTTACTAAGAATGAACTGTAGAACATAAATCATTGTTGAAATTATAATAAACACGTATGTGTATGGGATAGATTAAAAAGAGCAAAAATCTATACGAAGAATTTCAAAATATTAAAATATGCCACTATTTTAGTAATCAATTTTTTATCATGTTTAAATATTTTTTTCAAACTCACATCTTGTTATGTATGCACCTTCTGACATCCATTATTGTTCTAATATGACATAACATTCATTTTTTAAAAATTTCGTTAAACTATTTATTTGGGATCTGTTGTTTTAATACACATGTACGTAACATTTCACAATTCTTGCTTCAAATGTGGATTTGCATAGAATTACAGACAGACGGACAAATTTTCATTTTTGCACTTTAGATATTATAACCATGATTTTTGATAAAAAAATTTAGTATAAAACTAGATAGTAAATATTAAAATATATCAAATAATAAAAATATCAAATAATAAAAATATTAAGTAATATAAAAAATATTAAACAATAAAAAATATCGAATATTAAAAGAAATATGTATATTCATTATCTTGAAATTTTAAACTATTTTCAATAAAACAATAAAGTGTCATTTTTAATTTTATATTCAACAATTACACTTTAAAAAATTCATTTACGTTTGTAACATTGTCTATCTTTCAAATAAAATTACTGTATAAAATAAAAAACTGGAACAGTCGCAAAGAATCACCTTGTAGACTTGAACAGATGACCTCATAAATGACTATTTCATCAAACATTTATGGCAGACCCATTGACTGAAAAAAACACACAAGTTACTTTTTTATATAAAACAGTGTCAGTTTATGGATATTTAGATTCGTTTACTTAGATCAGAGTGATAGTTAAATTCTTTAAAGAAATTCACACTGAAGGCAAACTCCTTTAAATTGCTTGAAAGCTTTTCAGATTGTAATGATTTTTACTGTATTTTTTTCGGATTTTTTTTTTTTTTTTTTTATCCACATAGTTTACAAGAAAAAAAAGATTGATTTCTCTTGTTGTTTAAAATGTCGTATTAAAAGCTGCCTTTGGCTGACATATTTAAGTGAACAGATTTAACTTTCCACTCCACCATCTTTGAAATAAAATTGTTGCCTAAGATATAAAACTAGAATAGTTAAAAAAATATTAAACAGTATAAAAAATACAAAACCATAAAAATAATAAACAACATAAAAAATTAACAAATATTATATAATAAAAATATTAAATTAAACGAAAATATGTAAATACATTATGTTGTATATTTAACCTATTTTCAATGAAATTATAAAGTGTCATTTTTAATTTTATCTTTATCAATTGCGCATTTAAAAATTCATTTACTTTTGGAATAATGTCTATATTTTAAATAAAATTACTGTATAAAATAAAAAAACTGGAAAAGTCGCGAAAAATCACCATGTAGACTTGAACACATGACCTCACAAATCACTATTTCATCAAGCATTTATGGCAGACCCATTGAACTGAAAAAACACGCAAGTTACTTTTTTACATAGAACGCTGTCAGTTTCTGGATCTTTAGATTGGTGTACTTGGATCAGAGTGATAGTTAAATTCTTAAAAAAAAAAAAATTCAGACTGAAGGCAAACTTCCATTAAATTGCTTGAAAGTGCTTCAGGTTGTAATGATGTTTACTTAATTTTTTTTCTGATTTTCTTTATCCACATAGTTAAAAAAAAGATTGATTTCTCTTGTTTAAAATGTCGTATCAGAAGTTGCCTTTGGCTGACATATTTAAGTGAACAGATTTAACTTTCCACTCTGCCATCTTTCAGATAAAAGTGTTGCCTAAGATATAAAACTAGAATAGCAAATAAGAAAATATCAAACAGTAGACAGATGCAAAATAATAAAAATAATAAACAGCATAAAAAATATAAAAAATAAAACAAATATCATACAGTAAAAATATTAAATTAAACAAAACTATATAAACACATTATATTGAATATTTAACCTATTTTCAATGAAATAATAAAGTGTCATTTTTAATTTTATCTTTATCAATTATACATTAAAAAATTCACTTATGTTTGTAATTTATTATCTATTTTTCAAATAAAATTACCGTGCAAAGTAAAAAAGTGGAACAGTCGCCATGTAGACTTGAACAGATGACCTCATAAATCACTATTTCTTCAATTATTTATGGCAGATCCATTGAACTGAAAAAACACGCAAGTTACTTTTTTATATAGAACGCTGTCAATTTCTGGATCTTTAGATTGGTTTACTCGGATCAGAATGATAGTTAAATTCTTTAAAAAGATTTCAGACTGAAGGCAAACTTCTTTTAAGTTACTTGAAAGCGTTTCACATTGTAATGATGTTTACTTGATTTTTATTTCGGATTTTCTTTATCCACACAGTTCAAAAGAAAAAAAAAAAGGTTTATTTCTCTTGTTTAAAATGACGTATCAGAAGTCGCCTTTGGCTGACGTATTTAAGTGAAGATTTAACTTTCCACTATCTTTCAATTAAATTGTTGCATGAGATGTAAAACTAGAATAATAAATAAGCAAATATTAAACAGTACGAAAATACAAAATACAAAAAATCGCAAAAAATATATAAAAAAAAATAAAACAAATATTATATAATAAAAATATTAAATGAAACAAAAATATATGTACATCATATTAAAATATACATTATAATATATAAAAATATACATTATATTGAATATTTAACTATTTTCAATGAAATAATGAAGTGTCATTCTTAATTTTATCTTTATAAGTTAAACATTAAAAAATTCATTTACTTTTGTAACATTGTCTATATTTCAAATAAAATTACTGCATAAAATAAAAAACTGGAACAGTCGCAAATAATCACCTTGTAGACTTGAACAGATGACCTCATAAATCACTATTTCATCAAATATTTATGGCAGACCCATTGAACTAAAAAAAACAAGCAAGTTACTTTTTTTTATAAAAAGCGCTGTCAGATTCTAAATCTTTAGATTGGTTTACTTAGATCAGACTGATTTTTAAATACTTTAAAAAAATTTCAGACTGAAGGCAAACTTTTTTAAAATTGCTTGAAATTGTTTCGGATTGTAATGATGTTTACTTGCATTTTTCGGATTTTCTTTATCCACATAGTTTAAAAGAGAAAAAAAGATTTATTTCTCTTATTGTTTAAAATGTCGTATCAGAAGTTGCCTTTGACTGACGTATTTAAGTGAACAGATTTAACTTTCCATTATCTTTCAAATAAAATTGTTGCATGTGATATAAAACTAGAATATTAAATAAGAATATATCAAATAGTAGACAGATGCAAAATAATAAAAATGATAAACAACATAAAAAATATAAAAAAATAAAACAAATATCATACAATAAAAATGTTAAATAAAACAAAACTATATAAACACATTACATTGAATATTTAACATATTTTCGATGAAATAATAAGGTGTCATTTTTTATTTTATCTTTATCAATTATACATTTAAAAAATTCATTTACGTTTGTAATATTGCCTATCTTTCAAATAAAATTACCGTATAATATAAAAAACTGAAACAGTCTCATAAAATCACCATGTAGACTTGAACTTATGACCTCATCAATCACTATTTTATCAATTATTTATGGCAGATCCATTGAACTGAAAAAACACGCAAGTTACCCTTTTTATATAAAACTCTGTCAGTTTCTGGAACTTTAGATTCGTTTACTGTGATCAGAGTGATAGTTAAATTCTTTTTTAAAAAAATTTCAGGCTGAAGGCAAGCTTCCTTTAAATTGCTTGAAAGCGTTTAAGATTGTAATGATGTTTACTTGATTTTTTTGGATTTTCTGTAGTCGCATAGTTTAAAAGACAAAAAAGGTTTATTTCTCTTGTTGTTTAATGTCGTATCAGAAGTTGCATTTGGCTGACGTATTCAAGGGAACAGATTTAACTTTACACTATCTTTCAAATAAAACTGTTGCATAAGATATAAAACTAGAATAGTAAATAAGAAAATGTTAAACAGCATAAAAAATACAAAATAATAAAAAGGATAAATAACATAAAAATATACAAAACAAAAATATGTAAATATATTATATTGAATATTTAACGTATTTTCAATGAAATAATAAAGCGTCATTTTTAATTTTATCTTTATCAATTATACATTAAAAATTCATTTACGTTTGTAACATTGTCTATCTTTCAAATAAAATTATTTTACAAAATAACAAGTTGGAAATTGCACGTGAAGCGTAGCAAATGAGGTGCGTTCGTACGATAACGAAGTTTTAAAAATATTCAGATCTTGCTGCTAATAGTATACAGTACTTCGGATACAGTATAGTGGTCGAAATCTTTGTGTTCCAGTAAATATACAGGAAGTAATTTTCATTACACCTCAGCAACATATATCATATTTATAAAATATGAAATAGTTTAATGTAATTAAAACACGCCTCAAACAATGTTTCCCCGTATAGCATTATGTTGTGGAATATTTTTGTGTGGCCCTGTAATTTAATAATAAATATTATTTGCATCACAGATTGTACAGAATGTATGTTTTAATACATATATGTTGCGGCCAAAACCCGAAATTGGCCAATTCGCGAACTGGCCAGATGCAATTGGCCAATTCGCAAACTGGCCAGATGCGATTGGCCAAATCGGGAAATAGATGGGCTTAATCCTTTCTAACTTAGTTGAAAGTGTCTATGAATTCAAATAATCTAGCCGTCAGCCTGTTCGTGCTCTAACTCGAGTAAAGGCTCCGGTTAACTTGTAATTGTCATCTTATTTGGTTTATCAATTAATTTCGATATTGAAAGGGAATTGTGTTCTATTTTTGGCTTAGTTGGGTACACAAAAATATTTCGTTTCAATATAATCAATAGCAATATTTTTTACCGTGCATTTTAAGGTTACATTATCTTAATTACAAAAAAATTGGTGCCTATGCATCATAGTTCAGGTGTTGGCCAAGGCTTCCCGGCCAGTTCGCGAATTGGCCGGTCAAAACCCGAAATATGCTATTCATTTCATGTATGTCGGGTTTTGGCCAAGAAACTTGGCCAGTTCGGGTATTAACCGGCCAGTTCTAGAATTGGCCAGACACCGGGTACACTGTAAAAAAAAATTCAAGAGGTTATTAAAAATTTTTTAGTAAATTTGTATTCCACAGAATTTTTTAGTAACCATTACAAACTTTTTTTTTGCAAGTGAAACAAGCATTTCTTTTGTAAACTGAACAAAAGAATATTTTGTATAACTAACTTAAAATTTTTTAGTATGAGCCACCAAGCAAATTTTAGTAATAGCTCCAAAATTATTTTTAATAACAATTACGTGCGTCCGAAGGGCAGGAGATTCCTTAGAGCTGATCCAGACTTTTGAAGCGATAGATTTGCGGCAAAAACGCAATAGATGGCAGCACCAAACATTGCGACCAGCTCCAACAGGAAATTCATAACCCCTTTATTATAGAGTACTTACACTACATACACTCGGGGTGTACTTGGCGCTGTCCAGTATTGAACCCGGAACCTTTTAGCCTGGAGTCCGTTACTATAACCACTATGCTATCGAGGCTACGCCAAGTGAGTTTTAGTAATAGCTATTAAAAATATAAAACTATTAACTCTATTCGTTGCTAACTTTTTTCTAGTAATTCTTACAGATTTTCTAGTAACCGACTGAGATTACTAAACATTTTTTAGTAATTACAAGGATTACTAAAGTTTTTTTAGTAGATCGACCCTTTTTTTTTACAGTGTATTGGCCGCAACATATATACTTCATAGGTTCATTTAAATTTTATAATGTTTGAATGAGTGTAACACCATTAAAATGCATTTGAAAATTTCTTTCCCATTGACCGTATTGTAACGGAATCCTTTTGATTGTCCCTGTAATTGATCTATGCATCCAATTTTCATAAAATTTGAAATGACTCGACAAAATTATGTAATAATTATGTATCTTAAATTTCAAACGATTCGGTTGGGCAGTTTTTCCGTTGTTATATGCGGACAGACAGACGGACGGACGGAGGGACAGACAGACGAACAAACGGACGGATTTAACGACATCTATAGGTGCTACGTATTTACATAATTAGAAACGCACCTAACAACTGGAATAGTCGCAAAAAACACCATGTAGAGTTGAACGAATGACCTTATAAATCAATATTTCATCAAAATTTATGGCAGACTCACTGAACTGAAGTAACACTCAAGTTACTCTTTTATATATACAGCTGTAAATTTCTGGATTTTTAGATTGGTTAACTTGGATCAGAGTGAAACTTAAATTTTAAAAATTTTTTTAGTTAAATTCTTATATATATAAATATATATATATATGTGTATATATATATATATATAAGATCAGACTGAAGCCAAACTTTCTTTAAATTGCTTGAAAGCGTTTCAGATTGTAATGATGTTTACTTGATTTTTTCGGAATTATTTTTATCCACATAGTTCAAAAGAAAAAAAAGGTTTATTTCCCTTGTTGTTTAAAATGTCGTACCAGAAGTTGCCTTTGGCTAACGTATTTAAGTGAACAGATTTAACTTTCCACATTTAAGTGTTTTTAGTTTCAAAACTTGTAGAAGTTATTTTTAAGCAATGTAAAAAAAAATTTGATTAATGTACAACGTTTTATAAAGATACATTTTGATTTACTAATGTAATGTGTTTTAATGGAAGAATTTCATTTGTTAAAAATAAATAAACATATCTATGAAAAATATTAAAAATAAAGTATAGCCTAATTTTTTAACAAATCAATAAATATATTGTAATATATTTTAACTTATTCTTAAAAATAAATCCTTAGAAAATCGTTTCAAAGGAATTTTAAATGCGTTACCTCGTGTGAAACACATTCAAATTTATACGCCTTTACAAATGCACAAAAATTTGCATTCTGCAAAATTTGCGGTGAAAAAGATTGTTGTTCTTCATTTACAGGGTTACACAAAAAAAATCTATTACAGAATGGTAAAGAGCGGAATTCTTTGCGACACATTTCAACTATATTAAACTATTTTATGAGTAATAAAATTGATATACGTCACTGAGGCTTAAAATAAATAATACGATATCGACATTTATAATACAAAGTGCATAGCATTTATATGGACACACAAAATATTACAACTATTACAGTATATTCCTTCCGAAATACTGTATATGTACAGGCAGTTGGCTGTTGGATGGGTAAAATGCATTTTAATTATGATATGCGCTTTAATGTTTCATCATATCTATGCATATTACATGATGTGCGTAAATGCTATTGTTGATATACAGGACTACACAAAAGAGCTCGCAAACATTACTGAATATGAACATCAGTTACTTAAAGGTGGTTTTTCAATAAGTTATATAATTTTACGTTATTAGTAAGCTGAAATGCAATCAGCTTACTAAGAAATGTGTCAGGATCTGATAGCACCTGTGCTAAAGAATATAATGTCTACTCTTTCTCTATTTGAATATCTAGTATTATATGGTTGTGTACAGAATTTCCAAGGTGACATTCCCTCTTCGTGGAAAGGGGAACTGCCAGCTAATCCTTTACAGGTGGTGTGTTAGAGAAAGGAGATGGCTCAGAGGCATGTCCATCTGTCAGTGAAGTATGCGGATGATGAGCAGATTAGCAGCATGTCACTAAGCAAGAAAAGAATGGAGTATGTGTCCAATGAGGAAGCTCCAAAGGGGTTTATGTTGGGGAAAGCAGTGATTTGGAGAGGGCAAGTTTGTCTGAGAGCATTCATTCGGTACCTAGGTGTCGTACCTAGAGGTTGCTCTGGGTGGAAGAGCGTAAAGTGTGCGTTTTCTGGTGCGCAAAGGACACAGACGTCCTGGTGTTTAGTGTTCTGGGCTAAGAAGTGCAGGCCCAGTATACTTGTGTTGGGAGACTCAAGGTTGAGCTCCAAAAAAGTGAATTTAACGTGTATTGAGTGTGAGGTGGAAAGTGTAATTGGAATAGTACACAACCAATCTTTACGGTATCTAATTTAATGTTGAACCGGATCACCTATATCCGAGTTGTAGTTGTATATATTTGTAAATAGCGTATTTTGTGTGTACATATATTCTTAATAAACTGATAATTCGGTTACTAGCGTAAGTCTTCATTTACACCAATCTCACAGTGGGTGACCGATATCAAAAAGTAATATCGGTGGTGGCAGCTATATCTACCACGGACATTCTTCAAAGTTGTGTGGACTGAGGGGAACGTCCGACAAATTGGTGGCAGCGGTGGGATAGAATCGCCTGAAACCAGTGACCAGCGAGCCGTGTTGCAGTCTGTTAATGCCGGAGTATCCAGTGGAATTCTTGTGTGGTCGTGCCATATCGTCGAGTGTGTGCTAAAGCACCGTGCCGGATCGTCGATTGTATGCTAAAGTGTCGTGCCATATCGTCGAATGTGTGTAAAGTGTCGTGCCGTATCGTCGAGTATGTGCTAAAGTATCGTGCCAGATCGTCTAGTGTGGACTAAAGTGTTGTGCGTATCTTTATTAGAAAGAACTAAACTGAACTGTTGCGCCATATTACCGCTACATCGTGGAACTACCTGTGATTAGAAAAGTACCCCAGCAAAGAAAGTATAAGGTAAGGTGTTTTGATCATATCTTTCTGCTGACATCTCGAACCAAAATTTGTTGTTGTATAATTAATAGTAATTTAAGCAAATTGTCTATATCATTTATGTGTTTTATCAATACCTCCTACCTATAAAGTGTTAATAACCATATTGGCTATTGTTTTAAGGAAAGGTCATTATAACTGGAGCTAGTATTGATTGTCTATAATTTTTTTTTACTAATTGTGGTAATAGTAGTTGGAAGGAATAATTAAATTTACTTAAAGTTAAATTATTGTTAAAGTAATATTTAAATGAAGCAACATTTTTTTAAGTATGAAGAGTGTATAATAACATTTGCTTAGGATTTTAATTGGCCAGTAGTAGAAAAAAAAAAGAGGCTCAAAAGAGAGCCATAGTGGAAAAAAAAGGCCCAAAAGAGAGCCATAAAAAAGGCCCAAAAGAGAGCCATAGAAAAAAAAAGGCTCAAAAGAGAGCCATAGTGAGGAAAAATAAAAGTGAAGATTTTCAGTATATTTGTTTTAAGTGTAAGAACCAGCACTGAATTCGGAAATATTTTAGTGAGGATAATTGTAGAAATTTATATATGCATGTTTTACAATTTTTCTTTATGTGGATTTTCTTGATTGACACCAATACTTCTATTCAATTTCAACGTATCAGTATTTTATGTAAATTGTATGTTGTTATATAAGTGTATAAATTGAAATCTGTATTGCATAGTAATCAAATCGAATTACTGTTTTACCTTTTGTTTTATTGGAAGTGTATTGTGTGATAGCAATGGTTGAGGAAAATAAGAGTATTCAGTAGGTTAATTAGAAATGAAATGTATTGATTATCTGAAGGGTATTATTTAGTATAATATATGGGATATAACTGTACTAAGTTAAAAATTTAGGAAATATTAATTTGGTAGGTTTAACTATTCTGGTGGGGTGGTAATAACAATCGGTGAAGGAATGGCGTTCTTATTGAAACTAAAAAAGGTTGATCTTCAGGGGATAGCCGAAGAATTGGGTGTTGAATTCACGGAAGATGATACCAGAATTCAGCTTAAGAAAAAGATAATGGACAGTGATGAGTATGACGAGGGGGTTATTAAGGAATTATCTGACGCTATTGTTGCAGAACGATTAGAGCGCGAAGAAAAACAGGAAAAATTAGAGCGCGAAAAGTTAGAAAAACAGGAAAAATTAGAGCGCGAAAAGTTAGAAAAACAGGAAAGGTTAGAAAGAGAAAAATTGAGGATGGAACATGAATTAGAAATGGAAAGGCTAAGAGTTCAAGGATCGGCAAGTAGTTCTAATGTCTCTAGGGAATCTAATAATGAAAGTAGTATAGAAAAATTGATCAAAAGTGTTAAAACTCTATCTATCAAAGTACCAGAAGGGACTGAGGGATGGAATTTATTTTTTAACAGCTTAGAAAGGGCATTCAAAACTAAAAATGTACCGGAAAACCAGCAGGCCGAAATTCTACTAAATATGTTAGGAGATAAGGCGGATAATTTGTTAATTTATACGACTACGGAACAAATGGAGAATTATGAGGAATTAAAGGAGTTAGTTCTAAGGGAACATGAGCCGACACCAAAGGCATGTTTGGAAAATTTTAAGAAGGCTAAGAGAAACCAGAATGAAACTCATGTATTATTTGTATCGCGTTTAATAGCGACATGGGGAAATTATTGTAAGATTAGAGGTGCTGACTCTTATGAAAAGGTCAACCAGTTAATAGTTACGGATAAATTAGTAAGTACGTTAGATGAGGATACCGCGTCATATATTGGGTTAACTCATCAAGGTATATGGTTAGAAACTTCTAAAATTGCTAAAGAATGTGACAATTATTTTGACGCTAAACATAAGTCTTACGCCGTTACGTATAAAAGTTTTAAAGGTAAAGATAGGCACGTAAACAATGAAAAAATGAGACCGAGGGAGGATGGCAAAGTTAGTAATAATTGGAGGCAAAACGGGAATAATGAGACTAATTCTTTTCCGGATAGGAAAATAGATTTTAAGAAGTCTAATGATGCTTCAGCTCCTAAATGCTTTAAGTGTGGTTTAAAAGGTCATTACCAACGTTTTTCTAATAAAGTGGGTAATGAGGGAAATAATAGTAATAACGGACGAGACCCGAAAGCGGGTGTGCATAAGGTTGTGGTAAAAGAAAGCAAAGAGTTACCTAATGTAGCTATTGTGGCGAGAATATCGGCAAAGGCAGAGAAGAGAACTAACGTTATTGGTGAGAAATTAAATAAACTTGAGAAAATTGAAGTTAGTGTAAATGGGCAAAAAGCAAAGGGATTGGTTGATTCTGGATGTGAAATTAGTGTTGTTCATAAAGATTTGGTACCGGAAGAGAAATTAAAAGGGGCGGGTAGTATTTATTTACAAGGGTTATTCGGTGAAGCAGTTAAATCGCCGTTGGTTAAACTACCGTTAGCTATTCCGCAATTCGGACAAACTAATTTAATTCATCAGGAAGTACTTTGCACAGTGACTGATAATATTAATGAGCAAGTAATTTTACATCCCGAAGTGATTAATGAGTTGTCAGGTGTCAACCGCGAGGGGCCATTGCTAGAGGCCCAAGAATTAGAAAGTTCAGAAATTATTGTTGATAACTTGAATGAAAAGGAAGGTATGAATAACGACAGTTGTAATGTTTACGCAATAGAAGCGAGTTCGCAAAATGTACAAAGTCAGAATCTAGAAAAAACAGAAGTGGAGAAAGATAATAAAGCTATTGTTACCAATTCAGATATATTTAAGGAATCCCAATTAGAATGTAAAGAGTTAGAGAAAGCTTGGGAATTAGCTAAAATGGAAAAGGGGGATTATTATATTGTAAATGGCTTATTATATCATAAAGAGAAATTGTTAGGTGAAAATATAGCGCAATTAGTAGTACCCAAAGTCAGAAGGGAAGAAATCTTAAAATTAGCGCATAGCTCGGTATTTGGAGGGCATCATGCAGCTAAGAAAACTTTACAGAGAATCAGGTATTCATTTTATTGGGAGGGGATGGCGAAAGAAACTAAACAATTTTGTGAGTCATGTTTAGAGTGCCAATTGACTAGAGGGGTTAAAGTAAATGATAGAGCTCCCATTTCCCCAGTGTCACGTCCGGAACTTCCATTTCAGGTAGTTAATGTTGATTTAATTGGGCCTATTGATCCTAAAAGTTCCCAAGGGCATCAGTATATACTAACCTTAATTGATCAACATACCAGGTGGGCGGATGCGATCCCTCTAAAACGTTTAAGTGCTAAAACCGCGTGTGATGCATTACTTCAAATATTTATGAGGACAGAAATTCCAAATGTAATTGCCTGTGATAATGGAACCAACTTCACCGCTGACTTAACGAAAGAATTTGAGAATAGGTTAGGTGCTAGTCCAAGATTTTCGACCCCACAGTATCCACAGTCTCACGGGCTCGTGGAACGATTTAATCAGACCCTTAAACGTATGTTACATCATACTATTAGAGAAGAAGGAAAAAAGTGGCATGAACAAATACCATTTGTATTATGGGCGTATAGGGAAGTCCCAAATTCTACGACGGGAATCGCACCTTTCCAGTTGTTATATGGTAGAGCACCGGAGGGTCCTTTATCGATTCTCAAGTCATTCTGGGCAGGAGAAAATAAGGGGGCGCAGTTAGATAGTACGCCGATCCATGAGTATTTGAATAAACTTAGGGGACGCTTAGAAAGAGCCGCAAGTGAGGCAAAATTATCGTCCAAGGTGCAACAAAATAGAATGGCGTATCATTATAATTTAAGATCAAAAGAAAAAACGTTTGAAGTAGTCGATAAAGTAATATTGTTAATGCCCGATTCAACTAATAAATTATATTCTAGGTGGCAAGGGCCGGCAACCATAGTCGAAAAACGAAATCAGCATTCGTTTATAGTTGAGTTACCTGACGGGAGTAGGAATCATGTGCACCAAAATAAGATAAGAGAATTTATTGCTAAATGTAATATAGTTAATATTGTTTTCGAGGGTGATGAGGAATTTGGAGAAGTTGGGGAAATTCCTATTTTGAACCGTGATCAGGAAGTAGAACGAGATATAGAGAGATTCGAAATAAAAGGGTTATCCAACAATCAAGTTAAAGTTATAAAGTCTATTTTGAGGGAGAATAAAGAGGTGTTTATGGGTCCTGTACGACCAGCTGAAGTAGGAGAACACCGTATTGATCTTAAACCGGGGGTGGAAAGGATAAATCCAAAGTTATATAGTGTGCCGGTAGCTTACAAAGAGGAAGTAGATAGGCAGATTCAGGAGTTATTAGAGTTAAATCTAATCGAAGTGTCAAATGCTGAAATTAGTCATCCAATTGTTTGTGTGGCGAAAAAAGACGCAACTGTTAGGCTTTGTATATACTATAGAGCTTTAAATTCGGTAACTCAGGTGCCAACCTTTCCGATGAAAGATTCACAAGAAATCATGTATACCGCAGGGGCGGCTAAGTATTTATCATCGATTGATTTATTGAGAGGTTATTGGCTGATTAAAATGGCTGAGGAATGTAAACATATGACACTTTTACAACACATAATGGAAATTATCAGTGGCGTACAATGCCTTTTGGATTATCAGGGGCGGCTGCCACGTTTCAGAAAGATATGAATGAGGTTCTTCAAGGTCATCGGAGGTATGCGGAAGCATATATTGATGATGTCATCATTTTCTCCGACACCTGGGAAGAGCATTGTAAACACGTTAGGGCTGTCATTGAAGAGTTGAAAAATAAAAATTTTACGATTAAGCTAGACAAATGTAAATTTGGAGAGAAATTAACTAAGTTTTTAGGTCATGTAATTGGGGGTGGAACGCATGCACCTGATGAGGAAAAAATAGGAGCAATAAGGGATCTAAAGAGACCAAAAACTAAAAAGGAAGTTAGATCTGTTTTGGGATTAATGGGATTTTACCGATCTTATATTCCAAATTATGCCGAAATTGCTATACCTTTAACCGAATTGACTAAAGGGAAGGTTAAAAATACTGTACCATGGGATGAAAGGGCAGAAAAAGCATTTAATACTCTTAAAGATGAGTTATGTAAAGTGACGAGTTTGGGTACACCTATCGTAGGCCGGGAATATCAGCTCCACGCAGATGCTTCCGACCTGGCAGTAGGATGTTGCCTTACTCAAAAAGATGAAAAGGGTCAGTTTAAACTAATAGCTTTTGCCAGTCAGAAATTGTCAGGGGCTCAGCGTGCTTGGCCGAGTATAGAGAAAGAGGCTTGGAGTGTGCTCTTTGGGTTGCGAAAGTTTGAAAAATGGACCTATGGATCTCAAATTGAGATCATTGCGGATCATAATCCATTAAAATTTCTCACCGAAACAACCCCAAGATCACCCAAACTCACTAGATGGGCTCTTGCCTTGCAACGCTGGAAACTGAGTATTTCTCATCGTCCAGGAGCCCAACATTTAAATGCTGACGCAATTTCCAGGCTACATAGAAAGAGCTGGGAAGAACAACCAGTTGTTAGCCCATCAACATCAACGACCCAATAGTGGACAACCTTAAAGGGATGTCGTCACACATTTAATTTTTTTTTCTGTGTGTGTAAATATTTTTTGATTTTTTTGTTTATAATATTGTGTTAACATGTGTATTGTTTATGTAATAATAATATTAGTAAAGGTTCAGTAGAGATGTCAGTAGATAGTGTTCAGACACCTGGAAATACCTATGTAATAAGCTTAATGAAGAAATCTGTAAAGAGACTATTGAACTCTTCTGCTATATTACTATATGTTTGGGGAAAATTAGCCCCTAAAAGGCATATTTTCCGCTAAGGTGGGGGGTGTCAGGATCTGATAGCACCTGTGCTAAAGAATGTAATGTCTACTCTTTCTCTATTTGAATATCTAGTATTGTATGGTTGTGTACAGAATTTCCAAAGTGACATTCCCTCTTCGTGGAAAGGGGAACTGCCAGCTAATCCTTTACAGGTGGTGTGTTAGAGAAAGGAGATGGCTCAGAGGCATGTCCATCTGTCAGTGAAGTATGCGGATGATGAGCAGATTAGCAGCATGTCACTAAGCAAGAAAAGAATGGAGTATGTGTCCAATGAGGAAGCTCCAAAGGGGTTTATGTTGGGGAAAGCAGTGATTTGGAGAGGGCAAGTTTGTCTGAGAGCATTCATTCGGTACCTAGGTGTCGTACCTAGAGGTTGCTCTGGGTGGAAGAGCGTAAAGTGTGCGTTTTCTGGTGCGCAAAGGACACAGACGTCCTGGTGTTTAGTGTTCTGGGCTAAGAAGTGCAGGCCCAGTATACTTGTGTTGGGAGACTCAAGGTTGAGCTCCAAAAAAGTGAATTTAACGTGTATTGAGTGTGAGGTGGAAAGTGTAATTGGAATAGTACACAACCAATCTTTACGGTATCTAATTTAATGTTGAACCGGATCACCTATATCCGAGTTGTAGTTGTATATATTTGTAAATAGCGTATTTTGTGTGTACATATTCTTAATAAACTGATAATTCGGTTACTAGCGTAAGTCTTCATTTACACCAATCTCACAGTGGGTGACCGATATCACCTAGTAATATCGGTGGTGGCAGCTATATCTACCACGGACATTCTTCAAAGTTGTGTGGACTGAGGGGAACGTCCGACAAAATTTATATAGAATATAGATAAAATGATGTACAGGGTTACGCAAAGAATTGGATACACGGACGTCTATGAATGATACTTTATCAGAATGCGATTTCAATAATTTTAAGAGTATTTTAGTTTAAAATAAATTTTAGTAAATACTTGCATGTAATAAAGGTATCTGGTAAATCACAGGACTGAACAAAAATATTCAACTATGTTTTCATCTATTAGTATAAATTGCTGAAAAAAAATTTCAACCTGCTAGGCATTTCCTTGATATACTAAATTTCCCCATTATATATTGTACATGTACATATCAACCGGCAGATGAAATACAGGACTGTTCAAAAGTATTGGAATGCTTATTTAGCTATATACAGCAACCATATTTTCATGAATATCGAAATTTTGTTAAAGATTTAGGAAGTGTTGGAAAGTGCTTCATAATCAATATTTAATGCAAAATTTTTGTTATTTTGTTACTTTGCTGATTTTGATTGCCGATTTTTTTCATGAGAGTGCTTTTTCTTTTGAAACCGGTCACGAAAATGAAAGAGTCGTCATTAAAAATATCTGTATACAAAATCGAAAAAAAAAAAACGGCCTTTGTACCCATTGATCTCAACTATCCAATGCACAAAGAAACGTGTAAAAATATTGAAGTACAATTAAGATATCTTTATAAATTCTTCCATAGGATTAATATTAACGAACCGCTCTTCTCGCTTGACTGAAGTAGCCTATAACATTCCTCATCGTCTTATCTACTGTCAAAATTCGTGATTTTCTCAATAACATGTTGGAAACAAAGTTTTCTTTATTATCTGCATACCTTTGGCCTGTTTTTGCTGTTGCTTTTAATTCCTACTTTTTGTACTTCATCTTTTTCCTCTCTAAAGCTTATTTTTCCACTTTAGATGCCTTCAAGATTTGGTGAATATGTCAATATCCACATGGCTCCCTATCATGCACGCCTATTTCCTCCAATTTTTCTTTTTTCAATTCTTTTTTATCGCCCTAACATCCTCAGGATATACAGCGAAGATCCTAAGCCAAATTCAGAGGAGCTCCAGTGACCAATGGAGAAAAAACTGGAGAAATTTCATTCTGAATCTTTTGAACATGTATCTAGCTTCTAGCTTGAGAGGGTTAGTTATGAACGTTATCACTCGTTTAAACTTCATCACCCATAATTTTGAAATATCGGGTAAAATTCTCGAAGAATTATTAAAATTAATAAGTGGAAATATTTCCATAGAGAAAATTTGCCTTCAATACAATATTTCAAATAAAAATTTAAATTTAAATTTTTTTAACTGCCTAATAGGCGCAAATGCAAACCTAGTGAAAAATATTTCATGCCGGGAATAGAACTCGTGCCATCACTATATTGCGCGGATGTTATACTTAATAAACCACATGGCATGACATAGAGCCTGGACCTCTTACTATTAAATGTTGGCAAGGCTACGAGCGCAGCACAAGATTGAATATATTTTGTGATTCACCGACCAGGGGCAAATTTAAATTCGTGTTTGCCCAGTGTTTGTTTACTTCCACACCATTTTTTATAAAATTCTTCACTCTTTTAACCTGTTCAGCTTTACTTCGCTAATTGCGCCTGTCTTCTGTAGAAAAAAACAACAAATTTCTTTAATGGGATAAAATAGCAGAAGACATTAAGAAACAATGTAATGGCATTAGTTGATGCAACCGAGCCAGCTTGCTCTGTGTTCAATATTCTTACTAGACTCAAAATAAATATTTTCATAAACTTAGAGATGTAACAATCTAACATAAAAAAAATTGAAGTAAATCAGAATTGTAATAGGTAGAATTAATCATACACTACGAAAAACTACAAAAATTAAATCGCATATCCAAAACTTTTGTACAGATTGTTTTCTCACGCATAATTAGAGCACCGTATTGGGACTTCCTAATATGAGGCGTTCCGTCTGGTTTTAAAAACGAAGTGGATTGTTCCCGTTACGGGAGCAACTAATTCCTTCATGAATTGTGATAAACCCATTATAGGTTTTAACTACGGACCTTTGCAACATTGGATAATAAACAGATATAAAATACTTTAGATAAAAAATATAATTTTTAATAGTAAGTTATTTAAAAAAATCTTGCAAAAGCAGACAAAAAGCTAAATTTTGTTATTTTAAACATGTTTTGAAAAATGGAAAATACTAATGAAACTTAAAATAAAAATACTAAAGTCATCTGATACATTCAAAATACAAATAACATAATTTTTTTGAGAATATATGAAATATTCATTTTACAAAAAAATCCTAAAGTAATGTTTATGTATTGGGAGCCATTGCTCCCAAAATGGGAGCGATGGCTCTTATTGGGTTTTAAATAAATTTTATGCTGCATTTTCTTTCATGGTTATCAAAAGTATCGTTGGAGCATAAAGAGTTAATATAATGATTGAGTTAAATCCGTCTCAATAAATTTTGAGAGACTGAAAGACACACATATAAAAAAGAGAAAATTAATATTGCTTTTAAAACTTTTTAAAAACGTACAGTGTCTCACATAAGTGATGGGACACTTGGGCTTTACAAAAGGAAACTAATCAAATAAATTAAAAAAATATGTACACATTTTTTGTGGGTGTGTTTCATACTTAAATTTAGTAAAGATTATTACATAACATACATTTTGTCAAAATATTAAAATATTAATTTAATAAAAATACAAATGTTTAGAACGGAGCAAAAAATATCTCACATAAGTGATGGGACACCATTATATATGCAACAAAAATCGTCTGAAATAAGCAATAAAAATATTTTTGGGGGTTTTATTTTTACTTAAAAGCAATTGGCAATAATTTATAAAATAGTCTGTAGTATTTCTTTCCAGTTTGTTTTGGAATTTTTGTGTTTTTTAGCTCTGTGTAGCCATGAATGCTAAACGAAAAGAAACTTCGCGTGAAATTCGAAAATTAGTTATTAATTTGCATATTGAACGTGGAAAATGTATTAGAAAAACTGCTGAAACAGTTAACTTGAGTCGTTGAATAGTTTTCAATATCATGAAACGATATAAAAAGAATCATATGATTCAGGATAAAAGAAGACCTGGCCGACCATCAAAGCTATCCAATGGAATAAAGCGAATTATCGTTCGAAATATTAAAAAAATCCAAGAAATAGTGCTTCAAAAGTTGCTGCTGATTTACAAGCATTATATGGAATAATTGTTAATCCTGAGACTATTAGAATGGTAATTCGATCTGCTGGATATCACGGTAGAGTAGCCAGGAAAAATTTCTTCGTAAGTGGAAAGAATAGAAAACTCAGACTAGCTTTCGCAAAATCCAACATAAACAAGAATTCTGATTACTGGAATAAAGTTATATTTGCTGATGAGAGTAAATTTAATATATTTTGTTCTGACGGTAGAATCTTGGTGTGGAGAAAACCCAGGGAAGAATTTCGCAAACGGAACTTGGTACCAACAATAAAATATGGTGGAGGAGGAGTTATGGCATGGGGGTGTATGTCGTCCACTGGAGTTGGTAATCTTGTTTTATTGACAGTATAATGGATCAGTACAAGTATATTGATATTTTAAAGCAAAATTTGAAATCTTCATCACGAAAATTTAACCTTCATAACGATTTTAAATTCTACCAGGACAATGACCCCAAGCACACTGCTCTGAACGTTAGACTCTAGCTGCTATATAACTGTCCTGTAATAATAAAAACACCAGACTTAAATCCCATAGAGAATATTTGGCAAGGATTGGAATCAAGAATTCGCAAACACACCATTTCTTCAAAGCAACAACTAAAATCGGTGCTTCAAGAAGAATGGGGTAAAATCACTCCAGAAATCACAAAAAATTAGTCGAATCCATCCCAAAAAGATTAAATCATGTTTTAAAAGTAAAAGGAAATCCAACAAAATATTAAAACCCTTTAAAAAGTAAAATTTTTGGATAAATATTTGATGGAAAAGTAAGTGTCCCATCACTTATGTGAGCCCTTTTTTGCTCCGTTCTGAACAATTGTATTTTTACTAAATTAATATTTCAATACTTTGACAAAATGTATGTTATGTAATAATTGTTACTAACTTTAAATATGAAACACACCCAAAAAACTTTTGCACATGTTTGTTTATTTATTTTATTGCAGTTTCTTTTTATAAAGCACAAGTGTCCCATCACTTTTGTGAGACACTGTATACATTTGTATTGGTTAAACTTTGTGTGCAAAATCCATATTAATAAGATATAGCATATATTATCATGATATGAAAACGATGAATGACTGAAAAAAATAATATTTTATGTTTATGGTATTTGATATTTTAAAAGTGCTATGAATAATTATTTTTTCAGTTTAAAAATAATTTATTTTTAGCAGTACAAAATTTCACATGAAAGAAAGTCTTTCAGTAATATTTAAAAATAATAAAGGAATCTTTTAGTCTTTTTTCATTTTACGGTGAAAAGCCTCAGTATTGAATGGAACTCTAGAGATAAAGTTAATAAAATAAAGTGCATTTAGCTGTTCAATTTTTCTTTCAAATAAAAGTTCACTGTATAGAGCTTAGGGAATCATAATTAAGATATGGTGTTTTTTCTTATCTACTGCATTTTGATGAAATGCAAGAAATAATTAAAAGTGCAAGGAAAAGTTTCAATGGAAGATTATCCTTACTTGGATAGTAGTCTGTATAAGCTTTGTTTATAAGTATCATGGGTATATAACAAGGATTCCAGTGACATATTTCTGGGTATAATTTAATTTTTCAGCGCATAATGGATTGAAAATATCATGAACTGCTGTAGGTTGGGCTTCCAAATGAGGTGATATTTTGCCCGCATTTGCATTAAACTATGTAAATTTTCTTATGGAGTAAACAAAACAAAACAAAAAAATCCTTATTTTGAATTGATGGAATTCAGTTTTTGAAAAAATAAAACGTAGTAATTTTAGTAAAAAAAAAAAAATACTAATATATAATAATTATTTACACAGAGCAGACAAATTATAAAAATAAATTACGTACATTCATAATTTCACTTTATTTAAAACAATCTGCCACTTTTATTTAAGATAACTGAACAATTAATATTTTCATTACATCATTTCATATTTTTGTAAGACATTCGAAACGTTTTGCTTGTTGTATAAAGTTTTTAATGGCAGTATTGTCAAACATAACTAACAACAATTTTTTTCAAGTTGCCAGTGGTGGGATGTTTTCTTTTTCTTTATCACTAGCAGTGGCAATTTCTTGATTTCTTTTGACTTGAGAAACAAAATGATTTCGCTATTTGAAGGTTTTCCAGAAGCAATGAAAATATCATTAAATTGAACAAAGGCTTCTGCATCTAATATTTGTGCATCTGGCTACAGATGCTGCTTCTAAATCACTTTTGTGAGGGGGGCAAAACATTATTTTCTCACTGAGAAAAAAGCAGAAAAAATAGGCCACTAAGTAACCCGTTATTTTCATGAAAGATTTTTTGAAAAGAATTTTATGTTTACAGTATAATTTTAAAACGTTCTAAAATTATGCTAGTAAGCTTTCTGTAACATACAGGGAATGTTTCTTTCGATAACAAAATCATTCCCTTGAAACGTCAGAAACCGTTCTATGAAATATCAGAAAGATTCTCATGACAACAGAAATGTTTACGGATATTTCATATAAAGCTTACTTATTTCCTGTGGGATGGTTCAGAAGTATTCAATAAGGTTTCTGCTATTTTTCCGAAACATTTCGTATAAATAATAGCGCATGGAGCATTTCAAGTTTCATAAATGCACGAAAACTTTATTTCTGAGAAAACAGAATTTATAGTACGCATACATACACTCATGTGCAAAAATTAAGGACGGAGCAGATAAATTAGTACAAAAGCCGAAAAAGGCATAGGAACGAAATGAAAGGTCAAACAGGAGATAGATCTGAAACAAATGCAGTAGGAAATGCCCATACATGGCATATAGTGAAAAAGGAGGAGGTGTTAAGGGGGATAGAGCACAAAGATGGTCACCGTTCAGAAATTTGGTGAAATATATTGCGCTGTGTAAAGTGATTTCAACGACGTTGTTTTACTACTATTGTGTTATATAGACAAGAGGCGATGCAGGAGATGTCATCTGGATGATTTTGCACGAGCTTGAATCATTTGGAAGTCGTAAGAAATTCGATGTGTGACAAGTGTGTCAAAAGAATTTTTTTACACCCCTACATCATTTTGCGAGCCTGGAATGCCTTTCAAACCAGGGATTCAGCTGTCCGAGCATTCAGCAGTGGTCACCCACTAGCAACAACAGCAGCAGACGACCGTTATGATATCCTACAGGTGAAAATAAACAAGCGGCTGGTAGCTGTAGAAATCGCAACGCAGATTGAACAGACTATTGGACATCGAATATCCCGTTTTGCTATGACTAAAAGGCTGCACAAAGGTGACACGGCATCCATTACGGTGCGTACCATTAACGCCTGCTCATCGGAGTCGCCGGTTTCTGTGGTGTCAGAATCGCTAAAAAGTGACATAACAGGAATGGGCTCGAGTACCCTTTACTGACGAGAGCCGATTTAGTATGACGAGCGATTCTGGACGTTTACACATCTGGAGAGAGCAGAAAACACCTAACCCCCACTCCAACATCATCAAAAAGTACCATTTTGGGGGTGCCTGAGTCTTTGTTTGGGGTGGTATCTTGCTTGGTAACCGTAGGAACCTCCAGTCTACCAAAGACATCCAGTATCTGGTGCCCACTATTACTCCGATATTCTCTTGCCTCACGTGCGTCTTTTTAGAGGTGTTGTGGGTCCAGACTCCCTCTTCATGGACGATAAGCTTTCCGTCATCATACAACAGATATCGAAGAACTCCTACGCATAGATTCGCCTGCAACATCTACGGGCTTGAATTCCATAGAACAAATGTGGGACCATCTCTGGATGCGCTTACCATCACGTGATAAGGCGCCAGCAATGATTCTAGAGCTGAAATTGGGGTTACAAGAGGAATCAGACTCGATGCTTTAACAGCTCCTAGACAATCTCGTCCTCGGCGTGGACACGCGTTGTAAATCCTTCATTGTAGTCCAAGGTGACCATATCCCCTATTAGAGACTAAATTTTTCCTGCCAGATGCTTGCAAGAAGGACAATTCTGGCCTATCTGCATTTGTGCTCCTAGTGACCTTTACAATAATGTGCTTATGTATCCTTTTGATTTTAACATTTGTCTCATATTTTCATATCTTGAAAATCTTATATTATGATTTTGGTCGATGTGGAAAACTTCTGGCCGACGTTACGTTTAAAAAACCCTCTCCTCTTTAATTTTTGCACACCAGGGTGTTTAAAACTATATTTTACTATTAACACTAGAACAGCCGGATTTTGGACATACCTAAAACCGCCGTTTGGTGTCAATTTGACCCCCATGTGAAATTCAAGCCATATTAAAATAAATATATTTTTTAAATGATAAATGAGGTTTAAATTGAAAAATATAAAAGTTTTTAAAGGTTTTATAACTTTTCCTTTTTTATTTATTTAGTTTTTAGAGATCGTTTATCTCAATTTTCACATTCTTTTGAAATAACAGTATATAAATGACAATGTATAATTCAAAATATTTTACTACACAATAGTACACAAATACAATAGATTTAATAATATATACATATATATAATATTACACAATAAAATTGGTAAGAAAATAAAAAAAAATAAAAATACAAATAATAGAAATTAGTGTACAACATGTTTCAAAGAGAGAAAATAAAAAACATAATTCCTGAATAAGCATATAAATGTGTTCCAAAGTTATTTAGACTTTAGCACAAGTAATACAATATACGTGCTTGATGGTGACATCAACACACTTACCGCAAATTTGTTTCTGACATCCCTCACAGCTTGCAGAAATTTTATTTCGTCCCTTGCAATGTTGAAAAGCACATTTCTTTCGCTTCAGGGTCTGTGGTCGATCAATTGAGGGGCATCTGTTGCGCAACGCGCTACTTCTAAATTCTTTTACAAGGGCAAGAATAAATTCCCGACGTGAAATTGAGGTTTTTGAGCATTCCTTGAAAATTATTCAAGCATTTAGTGCAGCAATATCAAGGACGTTATAAAAGACGAGAAGAGGCCATCTGCGAGTTCCACATCTTGTAGAATATTTTCGTAGCATCTGATCAACTACATCTACACCACATTTAGTTTTATTGTAGTAAACAACAGTGTTCGGCTTTTTCTTTGCACTACTTTCTGCAAACACATTCGTGTGCATAGTGCTCAGAATCACGACATTATTTTTGTTCTTGCACCTGTATATCGTGAGTATTTTATTTCCATTTTTCAGTGCAGAAAATGAGTACCGTGGGGAAGATATGTCGCGGGCATTATATGGTAATTCTTTCTTGTTTAGACGCATCGTCCCAACGATTGTGGTTTTCTTTGCCGAAAGTTCATCGGCAAGCTTTACAGACGTGAAAAAATTGTCAGTAGTGACATTGAGATTGGAATTTAGATATGGTTGTAGTAATTTCAGCACTACACTTTCTCCAAGTTGTAAATCAGTTGGCCGCTCTTCATCCTTACCTAAATAAGGATAGCCATTTAACACATATTTCGAATTTACATCAATTGCTAGCCAGAACTTGATGCCAAATTTCCGGTTTATTTGCCATGTATTGGATGAATCTGCACCTTGACATACAAGGCAACAACTGTTCATCAACGGTTATTTCTTCACTAGGATTATAACATAAATAACAATTTTCAATCAGCTTCTTCCAAGTTTCTGAAGCGAGAGCAAATTTGTCCGTGGCCAGGCGTTCCCATCTGCTACTTCGCAGATCGAATCTGTGATGTCGCATGATTTCACGGAAACGATTGCGTGGCATTGTCTCTTTGAACACAGGTGGTCCCCAACTTTTATTCCATAAGTCATCTGCACAAAGCTTTGAATGACCTTGTGCCCCATGGGCGTATAAGAGGGCGAAAAAAGCATCCAGTTCTACCAGAGTAACATACCAGTTGCTGTCATCTCCTAGCTGACGTCGTGCTTCAGCAACTGTGCATGTTTGAATGTGTTTCACCATTGTTTCATTCACCATCAAACGCCAGGCTGAAGCTGGATTAGCCCCAATGTTGCGACGAGCATAAGGTATTGGTCCACTCGCAATTTTTATAATATTCCGAGCTGGTGTGCGACCTGTAGTAGAAGTAGGGGTGCTAAGGTTCATCGGAGTCCAAAGAATACCGCTGGATGACGTGTACTTTTCGTTACTGCTGACAACAGAAAGATTAGATATCTGATTACCTCTCTTTTGTCCATGTCCACGTGAGGTTCCTGATCCTCGAGAAACAGGGGAAATCACATTGGTAATATATTCTACACCATCACTGTCACTGCTTTCAGAAAACGACGCATTCTGTAAATTCACATTATCTATGTGAAAATCTTCATCATTTCTGTCATCACCACTCATATCAGAATCTAACTGATCCAGGAGCGCAAGGCACTCCTGTGTACTCAATCCTCTCCACATTTTTTTTATTATAAAGGGAAAAGACTACACTTTTGTCGCAATCGAAATCTTTGAGAAAAACACTGCTGTGGAAAATGGTTTCAAATTTCGTTTTCGGCCGTAGCTCTAGAAGAACGGATTTTCCCTCCAAAAATTCTGTAGCACGCCAGCGTTGCTAGGATGCGTGCGCATTTCAGAGAAGAGTCAGTATGCTTAGAAGAACGCCCCCCCCCCCCTAATTGAAGGATCGCGCGCAATAGAGAGAAGACTACTCCCCCCCCCCCCCTCTCCGCATCGCTATGCGTCATCGAAACAAAGTAAAACTGGAGTTTACTTTTCTCTTTTTTGTCATCGCGATAAGAAATGTGTGTTCCCCATGCGCAGTAATCAAAACCGAGATATGGCGAATTCAAAAACAGACTTTGTCTTGAAAATTTATCATTTTTCTTATGGGGGTCAAAATGACACCTGTTGGCTGTTTTAGGTATTTCTTTAATTATTTTTTTTAATAATTAATATAGAAAGATGAAACACTGTCACAGTACGCTTAATATAATTTTAGAAAAAGTAAAAAAATATGAGCTGCGGTGTTCGCTTACATGTTGAAATAAAGCATTGGAAATTGAAAAAAAAAATGCGAAATGACCCCAACGGCGCTTCTAGTGTTAAAACTATAATATACTAGTCCAACATCATTTACTATACGTATACATATATATTTAAGTAAAACACACATTACTTTGTTCGTAAAAATTGAAAAATCTTATTTTTAATCGAATTTCATGTTTTTCAGTGTCCACGGTTATCTTAAAATACAAGTAAATCCACGTAAAACAGGGAAGCGTCTTTTTTTACACTTGTTTTATTGATAACAGAAATTTTCTGTTCTAGATCGGAAAATTGTTCAATTCTTGAACATAAAACGTAGCAGTTCTGATAGTAATATTTCTGTAAATTGTAGAAAGCATTTTTGAAAGTGCGTATGAAATAGGAAATGTCTGTGAGATTTGCGTAGAACGTTGCCATTTTTTACAGTGTTGAACCAAATCCCTGTCAATGCTTTTTTCAAATTCAGACTGATAAAAGAAATTCGAAATATTTAAGGAAGACACTCCTGACCATGTTCGATAAATTCGTTGTGGTCAATTGTTTTCAGTAATGTAGTTACGAACGATGAGGCGAACACATGTAGCGCATTGTCTGTCAGCTTAGAGTGAAGAAACTGAGGAGGTTGTCACAAGATGACAGCTGTTTCTTTTAATCGGATCATCTGTTTCTGGGTACCATCGGCAAATACTTCCACCAGGAAATTTGAAGAAAAAAATTGCCTCATTTTAACGCCATTTTGTTGGGAATTTACTCTAAAGTTGCTATCAGATTCACCATCATTTCGAGAGACTTTGAGCCAACACATGATTTTCTCCTATTTTTCGCGAAATGTCCGCACAAAACTTAGTGTGATAACAAACAACAATGTCCTCTAACTTTTCTCTGGAGTTACAAAAAAGTTTCCGCTAGGCAAGACTTTTCTTCCACTATCGAACATTTCAACGAATCAGAGATAAGTGATTGATAAGGATAGGCGATAAATATTAACGCGTGATACTAGTAGAACTGTTTTTTCTCCATTTTCTCCAACTTTTTTCAAGACAATTGTAACTGTTCTCTCTCTTTGAATGGTAAATTTGGAGTTAAAATCGACTGCAAAGTTTGTCGCGTCTAAAGTTCGTGAATCTGATAACAGCTTTACAAATATGTTAAAAAGTTTCTATATCTTTTTAATGGTATCAGTCTGCCCGGGTATTATAAATTTTTACCGACACAGATAATAAATACAAAAAAAAGGATGTTTCGTTTAAATTTTTTTGTATCCAAATCTTGCGCTGCGTGGGCACTATGAAATTATCTTCAATAGTAACCTATATTATTCATATTTTGAGCGAAATTTTTTGTTGACATCATAAAAAATTCAGAACTACGCTGAATATTTATCTGTAAACCGCACATCTCTTTTTTATCTTTTTTTTTTTCAATTGCGTTTTATTTTCTCAAGAGCTTTTAAAACACTCGATATATTTTTAGATAAATATATACATTTGGATGTATTTGAAGGCAAAAAATAAAACAAACGCAATAATTTTTTAAATAACAACAACATGAAAAATCACGAACTATTTTTAAACAAGTAAATTAATATGAATGTAACAATATTTTTATTTTTTTAGTTTATTTTGTACACATGAATTAACAATGTCTATTTTGGGTATATTTATTGTTGTTGTTGTTGTTCTGCAGTTATCAAATGGAACAAATTAAACATTAAAATTCAATTTATTTTAATTTTATGTAGTACTGTGTTTAAAAAGAAATGTTAATTTTTATGTTTCAGGTATTTTAAAGATAAATACAAAGTTCAAAATAATAGTAAAGATTTTTTAAGATACTTCTATTGCACCTGAGACCAGTTCAGAATAAATATTATTTTCGTGATTCTAAGAAACAAGCCCTTCTATCAAATAAAATAAACACACGTAGAAAAATACAAACACTATTTTGTATGTTTTATTCGCTATTTTTATATAAAATAAAAACGGCACCACTGCAAGTCAAAAACTAGTTTCAGAAAAATATTTCATTCATATTTTCGAATCTTATCTAAGTCCGCTTGTTAAAAAAAGTATGCTATAATTTTTTTTGAAAATATATATCAATTAATTAATAATATATTTGTCTTGCATAAATGTTTAAACAGGATTCGTGCGTTTCAAGGACATTTTTAACAGAATTTTCGTAAAGTAGGATTTGGCCTTTTTTGATGAAAATAATGTACATGGTGAACCAAAAGTCGCACCCTGTTTATACTAATTCACTATAAATTAATCGTTTGTATAATAATGTAATATCTTTTATCAATGGATAGGTCCGGGCCAAAACTAAAGGAGTGGGCGCGGAGAAGGCGCCAGTGTGAAGGAGCGTTAAATGATGATTTTGTATGCCGATATTTCTCACGTCTATGTTTATCACTGTATTGTTTAAATTGTCCTGTCTGGATTATGCCTAAACATGGAAGAGTCTAAGGATGATATGGTATAAGTATCCTTTTTGAAGCGGAATCATGTTCGATTATTTTCGATTCCTTTTGTAAGATTTTAATGAATCAATATTTCGCAAAGAAGATTACGTAGTTCAGTATAACATATTTTTTATTCTTATATATTTTTAATTCTAAATTAGCTATTACAGAATTAGTAATATTATCTCTGTTAATAAACTTTACTGAAGAGAGGGAGGGGGAGGCTGCCAAAAGCCATGCTTACCCAGGGAGCAAAGAAAAGGTAGTAGTCTGGGATAGATTGATTTAAACAGTTTCTTTGTGCAATAAATGACACGATTGTTTCGTCAAGAGTGACTCAGGAAATGAAGACTTACTAGAGAAAGTTCTCAGATGTAATTTGTGGATCTGGACGAGTATGATAACAAAAGAAATCTCTCGTCATGTACGTTAAAAAGTGGAACTATCTATCCGAATTCAACCGTTTTCGAGATATCAGCACTTGAAATAAATAAATTAACTGACAGGTTTATAAATTGTTCGCAAGTTAAGCCAGACTACACAGCTAAAAATGAAGTTCGAGGTTTCACCAAGAAAATGGTATAAAGTAGCTGGAATTTAGCTGCAAACAAGATGGTGGTGATAAGTTTCACCAGTTTATTAGTGCTTTCAAAAATACCATTACGTTGGTGAAATGTTGAACCATGACTCAGGATTTTTATATATTCAATTTTCTGGCGAAAGGTTGAACCATGATTCAGGATTTTTTTAAATCCATTTTTCTGGTGAAAGGCTTAACCATAAATCATGGTTTTATTAAACACAATTTTCTGGTTAAAGGTTGAACCAATATTCAGGATTTTTTCTAATCGAATTTTCTGGTGAAAGGTTAAATCGTAATTCAATGTTTTCTCCATTCCAGTTTTCTGGTAAAAGGTTGAACCATGATTCAGGATTATTTCTAATCCAATTATTTGGCGAAATATTGAACCGTGATTCAGGTTTTTCTTTCAGCTAACTTTATAAGCAAAGGTTACATAATTCTAGTTTTTCTTCCTCATTTTAGAATTGAATTCAATTTATCATTTATTTTATAGGGAAATAATGAACAAAATTCTCTAGTATCAGCCTCAAAATCCTCTAGTAACCTCTAGTATCAGCCAATACAAAAAAGTAAGTAATTAAAGAAAGTAATAAATTTGAAGTAATTTTTATTTTCAATAACCAAAGAATAAATAAATTAGTAGAATATTAGTAAAAATACAAAGCCGAAATAAAAATCACTTAATTGCGTTTGAGATGCATGTACGTATTTAATGCCATTGAACGGGAGATTTATAATCATCCATTGTTAGCATTAAATCTTATAGTTTAGTGATACATTTTTGATCAGCGGGATAACCAAGTAGTACCAAGATTTCTTAATTATTAATTTTTTAATAAAAGTAGTAAATAAAACATTTGTTAAAAGCAGCCTTGCGATATCTTAAAAAAATACAATAAAACAGTAACACAATTCAGCTGGTTTGCGGTATGCCGCCACTTTTATTGAAAATACAAATTATACAATCTTTTAAACGTATCATATGTACGTCAGACTAATATTTACTAGTATAATGCCCTCTTACATAGAGTTCTTCTTAGGCAGTTTTAGGATTCTATTGCACTCTGACTATTCACTTAAAAAATATGCTATATCGTGCCCAAATGAGGATTATGAATACCAGGTCATCAAATATAAACAATTCATGAATCTTGATATATTCTAATTCAGGATTTCAAGTTGGGTAAAATGGAACAGCTCCAAGCATCAGTTAAAGTTTCCACCTGTTTTAAATGAAAGGGTAAAACTATAAGACATAAAATTGTTTTATTGCAGACATATATTAGTCAAATACGCAGAAATATAATAAATGAAAAAACATGAAATAAATGAAAATGTTTTTCTACTGAAGATCACCAAATGAAAAAAAAATTTCTGAGTATCATCGACAAAATTCATGCTTTTTTTTGTGCGAAATTAACGAAATTTCAGATTTTTGCTGCCCGATGCCCAACTGACAAATTTGCGATTATCAACTGACAATTTTTATAGGGCAATGAGATTTTAACACTTCTAATCAACAAAATTTGCAATTTTTAACTGAATGACAAAATTTACAATTTTTATGCAGTCGATGAATGAAATTTGTAATGATCGAAATTGACGATTTTTCCATGCTCTATCAACAAAATAGGTGATTAAACAGAGCCTGATTGGCAAAATTTGCAATTTAACTTTGTTCATCAAACTAAATTCGTAACTTTTATAGCCAAATCAATAAAATTGACTTTATCTAAAGTTGGTTGACTATTTTGTAATATTTAAATTTCATTGCCAAAATTCTTAATATGTTTGAAATCGATTGAATATTTAATATTTTTATGTGTATCATCAACAGTATTTGCTATTTTTCACGCATCTAATTGAGAAAATCTGCAACTTTTCTGCAAGATCAACGAAATTCTCCCAATTTACCCTGTTTGATAGACGAAGATTTTTATTTTTCAGCACCTCATCGACAAAATCTGTGATACTTAACTGAAGGGCAAAATTCAGATTTTTTTCCCCTCAGCAACAAATTGATGAAATTCCCCCCCCCCCCCTTCTCAAGACTGACAAAACTCACAATTATTTCACAGTAAAGTTATTTTTTTCTGCCTATCATCAACAAAATTGATGGTTTTTCTGTGCCAAATTGATGACAAATGCAACTTTTCCTATTTTGATCCAGGACTGTAGCTAAAGAGGTGCTGAGACCCCCCCCTCCCCCCAAGAAAAAAACTTTCTTTTCTGAACATAAAATTAATTTATTGCAACAGTTTAAAAAGAAACATAGTCCCTACAGTGTGAATATACACTAATATATTTTTTCTTTGTCAGAGAGAATATGAGCCCCCGCCCCCCTTATTATTCACTTCTTGCTATGGCGATGTCCAGATCGATGAAATTGGATATTCTTCTGCATCTGGTCGATAAAATTCAGTTTTTAGGAGTGACAAAATTTGCATTTTTCTTTCTGTGGAAAATCGACAAAATTCTCAATTTTTTGAAGATGATCAACGAAATTTGCAATTATCTCGATTTTTACTCGTCCAATACAATAGACAAAATTTTCAATTATCCTGTGCCTGCTTGACAAAATTTGTGATTCTTTCATGCTGGACCAATGAAATTCAAAATTTTATGGAGCCTAATTCATAAAACTCGTCAAATAACAAAAAAGAGTTCCTCCCTCACCCCATAACCTGACAAAACTGATGTTTTTTCTACTGCTGATCATCAATATTTAAAATTTTTCTGTGTATCATTGACGAAACTCATGATTTTTTTTACACTACACAAACAAAATTTGAGATTTATCTGCATCTCATCCACAAAATTTGAAAATTTTTGAGGCCGATCAACAAAATTTGAATTTTCTTTGTTACGGATAGACGAAGTCGCGATTCTCAACTAACTCTGATTATTATTTTTTTTTCTGACGGTGAGATTTTAATGTTTCTATTTGACAAAATTTACAATTTTTAATTGACCGAAAAAATTTACAATTTTTCTGTACCTCATGAACAAAATTTGTAATAATAATGAAAACTGACGATTTTCTATGCCCGCTGAACAATGTTTGTGATTTTACCAACCTTGATTGATAAAACTTGCAATTTTTCTTTGTTTAGCAAACGAAATTAACAATTTTGTGACCTCATTGAGAAAATTTGCCATTTTTCCTGCACCCAATTGGCGAAATTTGTTACGTTTCTACATCCAGTCAACAAAATTTCCCAATTTACCCAGCTCGATAGATGAAATTTTTGATTTTTCCACACCTCTTTGACAAAATTTGTGATAGTTAATTGATCGATAAAATACGGAATTTTTTCCTGTAGCAAATTGATGAAATTCATGTTTTTTCTGACAACTGATGAAACTCACGATTCTGTTTTCCTGACGGATTTCAGGTTGAGTGTAGATTCTGTTGGTTTGTAGTTTCAGGCTGAGTGTAACATAATTGTATAAATTTAATAAATATGCTTCTTTAACATATATTTTTAAATTAACTTTAAAAAATTCAAATTAATTAATTTTGAATTTAATTATACACCCTTAAAAGATAATTTTTGAAAATTCAAATAATTTAAAACAGTAGCATTATTTTTTAAAAATAACAAAAAGGTGACACAAAATTAAAATTAACCAAGCATGTAAAATGAACTATTTTTCAATTTACAAACTCATTTTGATACTTGAAATATTTACCAAAAATGATTACTGTTTGCTGTAATTTTAAAATAATTAAAAAAAAATATGTTAAAAGTGTAGCTTGCTTATTCACAATATGTAACTTATAATAAATTCATGTTTATTGTTTAACAAACTACTGCAGGCATGTTAGCTACAGTGAAAACATTGTGGGGATGTTCTGAGCACTCCATAATAACTGTAGGCTCAAATTTTGAAAAGATTTAGTTTCCTTCCCTGGATTAAAAAAAGAAATAATTTTTAGAGTAATTAACTGTAATCAACCATGAGGTGGAACTCAAAATATTATAATATTATATACTGAAAATATTGCATGAATTAAAACAGCCTAATTGCCTTTATACTGCTGTAAGTAAGATAAATTTAACCTCAGTCCAGGGGCAATTACTGTGAAGTGTAGCAAAATCATTTCCATTCAGAGTAATAATATTGATGAGTTCAAATGAATAAATCATATTAGAAGTAATATCACCAATTAAAATAGGGTTGCACCACCTTTTCAAGAGAAGGGTCTCTTAAATAGCATCATGGAGATAATTCGATTTTGAGTATGTAATCTTGTGGCCTATTAACAGATAAAAAATATGATTTCAGAGGGGAGAGTGGGGAGGAGTTAACCCATGTTAGTTCATATACTTAATCAAACTATTTCATTTGGTAAGGATATATCAGCAGTTTTTTACGTTTGTATATATAACAGATTAGTATTGTGTATATTGTTTATATATTGTGTATTTGTGTATATTGTGTATATTATTGTGTATTATTAGTATTGTGTATTGTGCGTTTGTGTATATAGCAAGGATTATTTTCAAGATGTAAACAGGGATGTAGACGTAAAATAAACAGAGAGTATACTCTCAAAGCAGAGGGTATACGCTCAAAACAGAGGGTATACCCTAGAATGTATATACTACTAGCTGTTACCCGTGACGTCGTTCACGTAGCATTAAAAAAAAGACAAACGCTTTAATTAAACAAAACGGTTCATTAACAATAATTTAAAATATATATAACATTTATCTTATAGAAGGCTATGCAGTAGTTTTTTTATAGGAGACTTAAAGAACTCAGTCAAAAACAAGGAAAATGTGTTAGATAATATGAACCATCGCGAAAATGAAATTGTAACCACTTATATTGTAGAACAACTGTAACGCACCCCAATTGTACAGAAATCATGTTGTAGTGCATTTCAGAATTCCATATCAAAGAAAGAAAAATCATGTGTTAAACCTAGGTAATAAAAAAAATATCCAACATTTCCATAATGCATAACTTCACCGGGACATTCTTTTCTGCAGCTGTGTATATGATCTATGTGCTTGTAAATATTCTAAATACAATGTTAAAATTTTGCTTAGTGAGAAAAAGTATAACGAATATTAAAATTCACTTTTAGCAATTTCTAATTATAAACAGAAACTTACTTGAATTCTTTTTTACAGTCCTGTATATTACGTACAAATATGTATACGATCGCATATTTAGCTTAAATTATTCAAGCAAAAAACCCGATTCAAATTATTGAATTCATATTTTCGGGAATCGCTATTGCACTGGGGACCAATCCAGTTTATTGGATAGTCCGATACATGATTTATTTAAATTCTACAAACATCTCTTATTATATCAAATGTAGCTGAACTTCAGGATGCATTAGTTTTCCAAATACATACGATAATTGAAAAAGCTCTTCAGCAATCTTTTCTAATAGACCATACTTTGGATACAATATCTGAGATCTGGACACAGGTCCAAAATCTTTTATGCGTCTCTGTAAATGAACAACAAATGTGATGCAAATGATACTTAACTGCAAGCTTATTGTAGTAAATTTCAGTATTTATCATTGTATTGATTATCTCAGTATATTAATTTCATCATGTTTGAAATAGCGCAACGCAATTAAAATAAGCTGGGAATATTTTTTTTTTCTCCGTAGACTATTATATTACCGAACATTTTCCTGCAATCTTGTAAGTGAATGTTAAATCTTTTCACCCCATTTTCTACAGAAATCCTATTTTAGTGCACTTCAGAACCTGATATCAATTTCAATATTTTTAAAATAACCTTAATAAAATAACATTATTAAAATACGTTGCAAATGGATTTTCTTCACAGACCATAATATATTGAAATACTTTTGAGCTCCCTGTACGCACACTATAAGTACTACATTTAACATATTCGATAGTAACCATGTTTTTCTGAACCTTAAAAATGCATGTAAATTTCATTACATTTAAAATTATGTAGCATTATCAAAATACACCACAAATGATTTTTTCGCCTTAGACCATAATGTAAAGTTTCCTTTTGAGTGCTCCTGTGATTCAGCTATTATTGCTACCTGTTCCATTTTCAATGCCGCATATGCTATGGTAAATCTCAGTAAGGTATGTTATTTTCGTATGAATTCCACTATATTTACCGAAGTTGAAAAACGGACAGACAGACGGCAGACCCCAGGCACTCGGCATCCGGTATACAGACAGGTTGAAGTCGTAAACACTTTTAGACCATGTTAGAAAGTGTCAAAAAGCGGGTAGTTTCCGTAAAGCGAAAAAAAAAACAGTGTTAGGAAAAATGTACTACAAAACTGTGTTTTAGGTGGCATTTTTGTATAATTTGTACATATATGCTCTGCATACCATAAACATTTATAGAAATTTATTATAAAAAACATTCTTAAAAGTGACAACATATTTTTACTTTTTAAGAGCTAAAAAAATGTGCAATTAATATCCATTTACAAACCTGTTTCCAGTACACTTTGAGCACATTATGCCAAATTTAGATATTGACTGAGGGAATGTATTTTCTCACAATTACATTAAATCTTTAGATTTTAAGCCCGAAAGTGCATTTTTAAAGTGATATTTATTTATATTTTCAGAATTGAACAATTTTCAGAATTAACACACAAAAATATTTTTTTTGATTAGTTGAGCTTTTTTTACTTTATAAAAATGATAAAAAGTTTTTTCATTGATTATTACGTCATTTACGATATGTATAAATTATTAATATTTTCTAGTCGTTTAATATTTAACCTTTAAAAAAACTTATTTCATTTTAAAATTAAATATTAACCACGGTCAGACGATAAACTTAATTTTCTTTAAATAATAACTTTTGATATCATAATTCAATTTCATTTCATTGCAACATCAGAGATATTTATTTTATTTTCAATATGTGACGTCACAGTCGTCTCTTTTTAGCACTTACTCAAAATTACATTGTGTTATTAAAAATGAAAACTTATACTTTGTTTCATATATGACGTTACATTGATATTTTTAAAATTCTTAATGGAAAGTATTCCTCTGACGTCACAATTGGTAAAAAGTTGAATTTTATAGCCTCGAACCGAAAGAAAGAAAAAGGTTAATTTTTATTATGGATTAATATCTGGAAAAACTACTAAAATATTTATATTCTTGTAAAGTGTGAAGTTATATTCTTGTAAAGTCTTCTAAGTGTAAAAGAAATTTTATATAATCGTTTGCGTGATATAAGAAGAAAAACAGTATTCCTCTGACATCACAATTGGTGAAATTGCGGTTTTTAATCTCGAACCGAAAAACAGAATAGGGTCCATTTATTTATTTCATTTTATTTTATCATGTGAAAATCTTTCAGTTGAAAATTAATTACAGAAGAGAAATAATTATTCCGTTTTTTTTATTTTTTGGCAACGAAAAAAGAAAATAATTAAATATTATGGAAAATTTTTCAATTTATTCTGTATGAAAAATAGTGAAATACTGAATTATTAAGAAAAATATTTGAATAAAATAAATAAAAATTAGCCTATGTTCATTTCAGGCCAATAATTTACCTATATACAAAAATTCAAAGACATTAATCCATCCGTTTTGAAGCCAAGTTCATTCCAATTTTCGGACACACTTTCACATTTATAATATATATAAGGATAGCTTTCTGGATAAACAGAGGGTATACGGCGTTCCATGATAAAATCCAGAAAGTATACGGCATATACATTCCACTATATTCCTGGATGTAATAATATTCCTTGACTTTATTCAGGAGAGTAAGTTTTATTTTATTAAAAGTGCTAAGAAACAAACATAAGTGGCTGATGCCATCAAAAATGTGAAATTCATGAATGAAGGAGAGAGAAGGAGCCAATCAACAAGATTTTTCTGTACCTGATCAATGAAATTCCAGATTTTTCTGCCCTTGATCAATAAAATTAGCAATTTTTCAACTGATAGACAAGATTCACAATTTTTACGAAGCCAATTGACAAAATTCACAATCTTTTCACGAATGATAATCTTCACGACAAAATACGCGATTCTTACAATATACGTAGAGAAGATTCATGATTATTCTGCACCTGATGTGCTAAACAAAATTCACAATTATTACGAAGACGATAGACGAAATTTAGGAATTTTACTAAGCCGATCAATAAAAATTACGAATTTTACAAAGCCTATCAAAGTTTTAAAAAAAATTTCCGTCCCTGATCGACATAATTATCGACTTTTTCGCTTCTGATCAACAAAATTTGTGATTTTTACAATGTCAATCAATGAAATTCATAATTTTTACGAAATTGATTGATGAAAGTTTCGATTTTTACAAAGCTGACTGACAAAATTTGCGATTCATACAAGTCTGATCGACAAAATTCGTGATTTTACGAAGCCGATTGGCAAAATTCATGATTTTAACAAAGCCAACTGACAAAATTTGTGATTTTTATAAAGCTGAACGATGAAATTTGCAATTTTTCTTCGCATTATCGAAAGAATTCGCAATATTTCTGAACCTGATCTATGAAATTTGCTATTTTTACGAAGCCGATCGAGATAATTCACAATCTTTCCGCACATGATCAACAAAATTTGAGATTTTTTCTTGAATGATAGATAAAATTGGCGATTTTTCAGCACCTGACCAATGAAATTCGTGATTTTTATGAAGTCAATCAACGAAATGTGCAATTTTTCGGAATCTGATTTATAAAACTTCCAATCATTTCTTATCTGATTGATGAAATTTACTTTTACTACACTTTATTGACGAAATTCTTTTTTTTTTTTTTTTTTTTTTTTTTTACTAACTTTGACGAATATTGAAAATTTTCTTTTTGATGATCTGAGAAAACGCATGCTTGTTTCGCAAATGATCAACAAAATTTTCAATTGTTTTGTGCATCATTGCAAAATTTGTGCCTTTTTTTTATTTTTATTTTTTATTATTATTATTTTTTTTTTTTTGCTTTATCAAAGAAATATTAGATTTTTCATCCCTGATCGGCAAAATTCGCAATTGCTTCATGTCAGATTTATAAAATTTGTGTTTTTTGTTCTTCAAACGATAAACCGAGAAAGCATGCAATTTTTCCGTAGTCATGTAATTAATTTGCATTTTTTTTCGAGCTTCATCAACTAAACTGATTATTTTCTCTTACTCAATCGAAATGTGTGATTTTTTGAGTGGCAATCAGCGAAATTTGCTGCTTCATTGACAAAATTCACTATTTTTCTGCACTTGATGAATTTAATTTGCAAGTTTTCCATGTCCGATCAAAGAAATTTGTGATTCTTAAGTGGCAGATGAAATTTTATATTTTTCTACGGTAAATGGATGAAATTTGACTAAATTAAAACATCTCTAAATTAAAACATTGCTACATTATTCGGAAAAAGAAAGTTTCAATCATTTTGATTGTGGGACAAAGAAAGAGGGATTAAAAAGTTAATCTGGTGGGTGGATGCGGGGAGGGGGATTTACATTTTTAAAAACTTTTTTGTATTTAATAGACATTTTTTATTTTCATATACTAAGTAAATGATTTTTATGAATAATTGCAAATATTATGCATTTATATTAAAATGTCTGTATCTTCTAGATCAGTTATAAATTCCTTTGTCTTCAATAATGCTGTAAATAAATCAAAAACCTTTAAAAACATCAAAATATTTCATTTTATCTTGCAAACCAGTTTCAGTAGACATAGTATACCATCATCAATGCAAAATATGACGATAACGGTACGCTGTGGCTACCAAAAGTTGTTTTCAAGAAGAAATTAATTATTTTACTGCTTTAAATGGTGATTTTATTTATTGATAATGCACTGCACCAATTAATTTTTTATTGTAATTTTAATAATGCTTAAAAAATGAAATTCTTATAACTACTCAGTATTGTACTCGGCCAAATTTTGGCCGAATACAGATTTCTTGCAGGGTTGGCACAGTTTAAACCAATCGGTCTTAACCATGGTTTAAACCAACTGTTTTCTAAAAAAAAAAAAAAAAAAAAAAAAAAAAAAGAAGAAGAAACCCAATGAAAATTTCTCTTTTTTCTTTATGATTTACGTGTTTCAGATTATTGGTTATGCATAATTCCTACTTCTATCATTTTATTTCAACAATAAGCACTAGAACTTCGTTTTTAATGTATAGGATTAAAATCAGTACGCATTGGTGAATATGTCTTAAGAACAAGCTTGAAACTTTAAATACGTTATAATTAATCAACAATAAAATATTAAAAAATATCAAATATATAGTAAAAAATATTTTATTTTTAAAAAAATGCAGTTTATTTAATGAAATTAGTAACATTACACGATCTTTTAAATTTTGCTCAAGCTGTAAAAGAAATTTTTCGTGAATGGGGAGATTATCTTCAAGAATAAAAATATAAAGTCGAATAAGAGACTTTTCAAAGATTGTTATTATTAAAATGCTATAACTAGCAGCCAATCTTATTTTTTTATTATTTTTTTTTAATCTGCTTCATCTAATGACCAAAAATGCTGATTTCAAATTGTCCCTCAAAAAACAAAATCGCAAGAAATATTTGTAATGTAATATTTGAACAACTGTGGAAAAGAATATTATAAAACTACATCCAAATATTTAATATAAGTAATCAAAAAAAATGTTTATAAATGTTTTCAGAGTATTAATGTTTCACAGTATAGAGCAGTTTATTTTATGAACATAAGACTGTTTACTAATTCTGATTAAATTAAAATATGTTTTTTCAATTTTTTACATAAATTCACGGAAATCATTTAATTTAAATTATTTTAAAATAAAGTTACACTAGTTATAAACAATGTCTATTTTTCGGATTCGGCAAATTGAATATTCAACACGCGGACTAGTTTGATATTCGGTTTAACCAAATATTTGGTGTGTAATTTTGCCAGGACTGAAAATATTTAGAATCAACCCCCCCCCTCCCCAGACAGAGTGAACACATACATGATTTACATTTTTTCCCATGACCGTTTGACGAAAGTCGCTTTTTCCCACGATGTTTTGACAGAAATCGCGTCTCTTCGTGATCATTTTACCAAAAATCACGCTTTTTGTGATCCTTTGGCCAAAATTCGTGACTTTTTCGTGTCCTTTGACAAAAATTCGGGACTTTTTCGCAATCCTTTGACAAAATTTTCATCTTTTTCACGACATTCTGACAAAAATAGCGTTTTTTCCACTAACATTTCAGGAAAATCACTTCTTTTCCGCAATTCCTTGAAAGTAAACGCCTTTAGCAGTCATTTTCACGATTAAAATACGAAAATAACATTTTTCTATCATTTTATGAAAATCGCGTCTTTTTCGCGATTTTTTTTTTTTTTTTTTTTTTTTTGAAAGGAACTGCGTCATTTCCTTCGATAGGAATCGCGCTTATTTTGCTGTTCTTTGACAAAAAACGCGTCTTTTTGCAATCTTTTGACAGAAATAGTGCTTTTTTCCGCAATCTTTTGACAAAAATCACATATTATTAGCAATATTTTGAAAAAAAAATTGTGTCTTTTTTCACGATCTTTTGACGAAAAATAATCTTTTCATCTTTTGACAATGTATTGGCAATGAGGTGCCCAGTAGACTCTTTTTGAGAAGGAACTTTTGCGGTCAGTCTTTCCCCTCACAGATATTCTTCTCATCCTCCTAACCAGAAAATTGCAGCTTTAAAAACTTTTGTTTTCCGGTCTTCCAATATTTGTTCAACTCCTCAGTTACTCAGTCATGAACTAAAAGCTATTGCTGTTGATCGTGGTTATTCCCCTAATATTATAGATTCGATTCATAGAAAATTGACAAAATCCACCCAATCTGAAAGAAAAAACTTTAATTTGAACTGCAATACTTTGGTTGTTTTATCCTTTTTCTCCAAAATCAGTCGGCAAGTTGCTAAATTTTTAAAAAGGTTCGATTTCACTGTTATTTTTTCTCCTGTTAATAAAATTGCTTTTTCAAATCTTAAGCACCCCATTGATCGTTTAGATAACTGGAGTATTTACCAAATTTCTTGCCAATGTGTTCTTTCTTATATCGGTCAGACTAAACGTGCTTTAAGATTTCGTTTAACTGAACATAAAAGGTATTTCAAAAATCAAGAGCTTAAACGCTCTTCTATTGCTCAACATTGTTGGTCTTCACAACATAAATTTAACTTTTCTTCAGCCACCATCATTCATAGGTGTCCTTCCATTCTTGATCTTGATTTTTGGGAAGCTTACCACATCATTAAAAATTCTCACTCATTAGTTAATGACTTATCTAGTACTCCTTATTTTCCTAGCATTTGGAAATCTTTAATTTAATTCTCCCTTTTTCCCCTCGCTTTTTAGTTTTTGTTTTGTTTGTTCTCCGTTAGATGTCGCTACTTGTCCACCCAGTTGTTCCGGCTGCTTTCTTCTCATTGGTTGCTTTCCTTTAGGCGGGATCGTTCCAGTAGCGGGTATATAAGCCTGCGTCTCTATGTCTCTTTGCTCAGTTTTGCTTTGTCTAGCTCGCTGAGTTTTTGCACTGAAGAAGAATCTCGTTAGTAGATTCGAAACAGCTGTTTGCTCCCCTTTTCATACTTTATTTGTGCATTTATAATCGTTCGTTTTTTATCTTTAAATACTTGCAATATTTTGTATGCTACATTAATGGCATACTAATGGTATGCTAATCAATGGATATATGGATACAGCCCTTCATCTTTATGATTTAGTTTGGGAATAATGGTTTTTGAACTTATTCACTCGACGATTATTTTCAGAATTTTCAACCTATGTTCTTGAGACTTTTATAAAAGATTCTCTATACATTTAGCTTATGTGGATGTGAAATTTTAACATGTTCACGCATGCACAATTAAAATTTATTTATTAAACCTGCTTTTTTTCCCAAACTTTTTATTATTTTTAAAATCTGATTACTAGATATTTATTATGCACAGTGCTCTTTGTCATGTTTTCGAAACAGAACAATATTTTATATTAAGAACTCGGCAAATTATATGAAAAAATTTCGGGAAAATTTGGCGGTGTTTTTATAACAACCTTAATATGTCGACGAGTTTGCATGCTATCCATATAAAAAATGAACACAATTCATTCAAGTAAGCCCCTTAATCATTAACTAGAGTTTGAACGCTTTTGCTACATTCGTTTTGACAGGTTTATCCGAAAGATATTCGTTCTTTTTAATTTGTTGACGGTCCCTTATGGAGCATCGGTAAATAGTTTTCACGGAAATGTATGATCTTACTATTTTGTTTACTCACTTAGAATTTCAAGATAATTCCTCGTAACTAGATATTTAACAAAATGTCAAAATTTGCAAGTGGCCGTTCACCTTTGGCCATATGTGTATATACATATAGAGTTTTTCTCTTTTTTTAAATATTAACTTTTTTTAAAGCAAGAAATTTTCAAGAAACAAATGTCACAGTTTCATTAATTATCATATAACAAATATAAAATATTGAATTCACGTCAGTATTTTTAGAAGAAAAAAGGTACGTCCTAATCAACTGCGTTCCGTAAAATTTTGCACTTGATGTGGTCCTCTTAAAAGCCCTTAATGCGTTGACTTTATGCTAATGAAATGGTAATACAAGAGGCATATTAATATTTTAAACGTTTTTTTTTTTTTTTTTTTTTTTTTTTTTTTTTTTTTTTTTTTTTTACTTAAAATATCTCATTTTTATTCAAAATTAAGAAATATATATATATATATATATATATATATATATATATATACATTATAAAAATGAAAATATAAACGATTAATTAGTGACATTGTAAACTGAAATAATAACGATATAGTTCGTATGATTTAAAAAAAATTATTGAGAAAAAACATGAATTTAATAAAAGACTTCTTGAATATGACATTCCAAGGATTTCTGAGATATATATATATTCGATTGAAATGATGGATGGTTGAATATGAACGGGATGGAAATGAGAAACGGATAAGAATGATTAATGCTTATTTTTAACAGGTGGAAGTGTTTAAATTTTTTTACAGTTATTCTTATTGTTTTAAACATTTTAAAATATATAAGAGGATTTTAATGTCATAACAAAGTATGTCTGCACCATATAATTATACTAAATTGAGAATAGTTGCATATCATGGGAGAAAAACATAAAGAATTAAATTTTGTTTGATGCAAAAAAAGTGTTTAAAATTTATAAGGGAGTTTGAGTATCATAACAAAGTATGCTTGCGTCATATAATTTTACTAAATTTATTTTACTTGCAAAGCATGTGAGAAAACATACAGTAATAAATTTTGTTTGATGTAAAGAAGCATTTAAAATTTAATATTATAACAAAGAACAACTACAAGTTATTAAAATTTAATTTTTGTGTACCAGAAAGCAAATAGTATTTACAAAGACACACAAAATATTCTTATTACTATACGGTATCGGAAGTACTGTATACCATTCGATCAAGATCTGAATAGTTTTAAAATTTCGTTGTAGTACGATCTCACCTCATTTGCAGCGTTGCACGTGCAATTTCCGACTTTTTTCGTGCTGTTTTTTTTCTGTGTTTCAAAAATAATTCATATGGCGGTATGATTCAAAAGAAAGATTAAAATTATTACTATGACAGGGATAGGTGAATTTAGAAAAAAATGTTATTGAAAAGTCGTCTAGGCCACGTTGCGTGAGAAATTTAGACACAAAGTTTTCTTCTAAGTTGGCGAAGCATTTGTAAAACTTGGATGACCCCCAAAAATAAAAATCTGTTCTGGCTAACAGTGAACCACGAAAAGATAAAAAGACAAAAGCAAAAATTTATGAACAAAAGTGCTTGCCACCCAAACAACAACAAGTTTAACAATAAAGATACACACGAATAACAAACAAACATATAAACAATAAATACAAAAACCGAACTGGAGTGATAAATTAGCCAGAGCCAGGAATCGAATCCGGGATCACAGCATTCCAAGCTGTTGCTCTAACGACTCATCTACTCCGGCCGATGCCTGAGTCTGGAATTTCTCACTTGCTAAACAGGTTGGGGAAAGTTAAGTAATAATAAGTGAGAAATTGAAGACTCTGGGCATCGGCCGGAGTATCTCAGTGGTTACAGGAACAGCCTGGAATACTGCAGTCCCAGGTTCGAATCCTGGCTTTGGCTAATTTTTCACTCCAGTTCGGTTTTGTATTTATTGTTTGTATGTATGTTTATTATTTGTGTGTACCTTTATGATTCGAATACAGCCGTTATTTGTATGTGTTGGTGTGTTTTAAATTTAACGATATAACAGTGTTATTTCTCCCGCGTAATACAGCTTCGCCCAAGCATTTAAAGTATGTTAAAGTAAGATGATAAGAAAGCTCAGCTCAGAAATAAGAAAAGCTCCATTACTAACTACTCTTTCCAAATCATTAAATGAATTGCATACTGTTAATTCGATATCTATATCTTAAAAAGAATTGAACAGAAATATAATGAAGGAGTCTTTCACGAAAGTCGATTTAAGTCTCTGCTGTTCATTAATTATATTTCTTTAATTTTTGTCTTTAATAAAAGGGATATGAAACAATATTTTTTCAAAATTTTAAAGTTTCCTTTTTGTATTCTAGAAACTTTCAAACGTCAGTACAGTAAAAGCTGTGAAAAACAATAAAGTAACGCCCTTAGCGATAAGTAATTAAGTGCTTTATTTAAAACATAAAAATTGTATGCATAATGAAGGCAGATGAATTTATTTCTATTGCTAAATATTTATCCGTATTTGCCACTCATGAAAACATACAGGAAATGGTTCAGCGCATGATGAAGAAAGAGGATACAGAAACTACAAGTCAGGACGTAGCAGAAATTGAAAGAAATAAAAGAAAACCAAATAATGTCTTATGAAGGCGTTATTGCAAATGCTCGAAACATTAATTTTTTGCGCAAACTAAAAACAATAATTTGTGTGAAAAAAAGAAAGAAAAATAGAAAAACAGATATCATCGAAAGAGCACAGGTGGGGGACATTGTCTTCCACCTGTGCTCTTTCAACTGGCGCCACCTGTTTCACTGCTCTTTTTATCTCTATCATCTTTCAATCTTTCTTATCTCTAATTCTGTCCCCTTACGGACACATGTTGGTCCAGTTGATAACGAGCTGTTGTCGTTGTAGCTCGAAAAGAATCCTGATTTGTTATGTCCGTTTGATGGTTATTTATACAAAGTGTATTATTATAATTAATGCGAAATAGGTTTTTTTAAACACTTAACCATTTCGGAGTATTTTATTATATTAGCCGGGCTTGTTAGATTTTTCAAATACGATGAACCATATATTCCATACATCGGTCACCTCTAAGGAGTAATCACTTTTTCTCAGTCTCAATTCTTTACTGTATTTCTATCATTGATCGAAGATTTATAAATATTAGTATTTGAATGATAATATTTCCATATCAACTTTAAGGAAGCATTTCTGAAATGTGACCGGCGTAATTTAGGAAAATATTTCCGAGTATTTTTTAGTGTATTAATCATTTTTCTCAATTTAACGGTAGCTACACTAAATTTTTCTTTATGTTAGTTTTTCAGAAATACTTTCAGCTGCGTAGCTGAATTTGTGTATGCAGGATAAAAAACTAGTGTTTATTTTACACTATTAATTTATAATGATTGCCCTTTGAATATGTTTTTTAAGCGTGAAAATTCACGTAAAACCTGAAAATACGAGAACTGATAGCTTTTAAAAGACGTAGATTTAGCCTTTATATCTGGTTAAGAAAATTGATTATTACACTCTAAAATGTACTGGAAAACGTTTCCGAAAATCGTCAGCATAAAAAGAAAGTTTTGTTCCCAAAATGCCTTTTTAAATGTATCGAAAATCTATTTTTTTTCTGATATTCTTGAAGATAAAAGAACGCTTTGCAAAATCGTGGTTAGCTGGAAAGAGAACTTTGTACGTTTTCTTATATTTTCTTTCTGGTGCAAGAAACATTTCCTTTTTTCCAATGTATAGCAGCAGTAGCGTAACAATTGCCGTATAATTAAATATGAGCAATATATTTCAATTTATTATAGGTTATTGTTTATAAATTAATTGCGGATTTAACCCTTTGCATTCATATGTTAAATCTGACGGGGCACCATCTGTTTTTACAAAAAAAAAAAAAAAAAAAAAAAAAAAAAAAAAAAAAAAAAAAAAAATTGGCACCAGTAATAAAGGAAAATAAAATATGCCTGATTTAATTAGAACATTTTTGATATTATGTAGTTGAAAGTAATTTCTTTTGAAAAAGTAGTACCGAAGAAATAAAATTTAGGTAAGAGATGCCGGAATTAAAAGGGTTAAAAATTCATATTCAAACTTTGAATTGAATTCCATTTAGAATAAAGGAATATTACAATAAATTTCGATTAAATAATAGTAATATTAAACTTCTCAATGAAGCGAGTGTAACCATTTCAATAATCATTCGATAGTAACCATCATATAGATATTATTGTAATCATTATGAAAGTTTCTCTTTTTAGGGTTTCGGCTGTGCTCCATGAGTTCGTCACTGAGTCCGTACGCAAAAACAGTATAAGTCATAAACTTCAAATTTTGTCTTCTCACAACGGAATACTTTATGTCACACGACAGATCATAAAACTTTGTTATCTTAGTCAAATCATTTTTATTAATATCAACCATTTATTTGTGCGATTTAAAATCTATAACAGAACCGTAGTTTGAACGGTTTGAATTGAATTCCATTTAGATTAAAGGAATATTACAATAAATTTCGATTAAAAAACAGTAATATTAAAATTCTCAATGAAGCGAGTGTAACCATTGCAATAATCACCAGATAATAACCATCATATAGTTATTATTGTAGTCATTATGAAAGTTTCTTTTTTTAGGGTTTCGTCTGTGCTCTATGAGTTCGTCACTGAGTCCGTACCCAAAAACAGTATAAGTCATAAACTTCAAATTTTGTCTTCTCACAACGGAATACTTTATGTCACACGACAGATCATAAAAGTTTGTTATCTTAATCAAATCAATTTTATTAATATCAACCATTTATTTATGCGATTTAATCTTTATAACAGAACCGTAGTTTGAACGGTTTTCCGTTTACACTATAGCTTGAAGTGAAAGCATCTCGAAAGTGTATAGAATGTCCTCGGTGATGTAACTTGAAGTTTTCATACTTAGATGGATTTAGTTAAAAGAAATTACGTATTTTTTGTCAATTTAAGGGTTTATATATTTTTTTTATCACTGAGATACGTAATAATTTTTAGCAATAATTTTTTTTTCTAATTTAAAAATTATTATGACGTTTTAATCATTCATGATTTTAGATTTAACATTTTTTTTTCTCTTTTAGTACTTAAATAATTTGATATGCATGTTTTAAATCTCATTAAAATAAATAACTTTCCTTTATAACTGTTTTAAAAATAAATTTATTAGTGCTACCACATAGTAAAAATTTAAAAATTATAAATTAAATATTTGGACTTATTAATTAAAGGATAAATTGTTTTGAAAGAAATGTTAAACGAAATCCTCTGTGGGATCTACTATTTCACTTACCCGCTTGTTTAAAAGAATGGTAGATGAAATATTAGTTTGAAGTTTTCTATTTCGTACCAACAACAATTTTCTTTTCATTAAGAGCCCACACTACTGATTGAAAAAAAAACCCGGGCGATAACGTAAAGTCTATGGTGGCATTCTTTTCAAATATCTCGCTCAAAGTTTAATATTTTGACGTAATTTTTTTCTATAGAATAGTTGAGGACGGTCCAAACCGGCCTAGTTTTTACATTTTGATTTTGGTTACATTCTTTTTATTTTAGGACAGTTTCAGTTTCATAACAGGTTCAAACCGGTTCTGAAAGTTAATGTATTTTTATTATTATTATTATTATTTTAGTCTGGCACCAAAATCAAAAAAAGTAAAAAGTAGGTCGGTTGTGGATCGCCCTCAGCTATCCTATCAAAAAAAAAAAAAAAAAAAAGAAAAAGAAAAAAAATCGCGTCAAAATATTAAAATTTGAGCAAGATATTGGAAAAAAACTACCCCATAGACTTCACTTTATCATCCGGGTCTTTTTCAGTCAGTAGTGTGGCGTCTTAAACTAACCAAAATAATTTTACTAAAAAAACAGGTTGAAATAAAATATTTGTTTATGAATTAAGCTATAACAACCACGCAGAATCTTAATAAAAATACCCAACCAAATTTTCGATATTTACTTAAAGCTTAAACATAAATCTCATGTATTGATTTCCGAAAATCAATTATTATTAGTAGTAGATACCGAATCATTAGATACCGATGTAATCATTTCTAAAACTTTGATTTTTCTGTATTGATTTTGACGAATTCATCGAGGTAAAGATAATGATTAATGAAGTGTATTTTCAAGACAATAATGTTTTTATATGGTATAGAATTCTTCGAGTGTACACTTTAATTATTGTATTAGAAATTCTTAAATTCATGTTTTCATATGATTGTAAAAAGGACGTGGGCTGATAAGGACCATTTTTCGCCCATCAGCACTTAGATGTGACATACATATTTTTCATTAGCATACTTCATAGCAAATAAGAAAATAATATCTTGAATGAAAGTTTAATAATTAATGGGAAAATAAAATATAGATTTATGTAAATGTTATGTATATTAATGAACATAAACACTGTTGTCATTAGTTTTAATACATGTAATCAATAGTAAATGCAACAATATGTGTAAATTTAAGATGAATGGAGCTTATTAGATCATTATTTCAATATATGAAATATCGGAAATACTCATCAACAACAACAACAAAAAAAATAATCATACAGTTTCAGACCCTTTGGACAATGTGTTTTAAATTATTAAAAAACAGGTTGAAATGAAATATTTGTTTACTTTATGAATTAAGATATAATAACCACGCAAAATCATAATAAAAATACCCACCCAAATTTTCGATATTTACTTAAAGCTTAAACATAAATCTCATGTATTGATTTCCGAAAATCAATAACACAAGATTAAATTTATATTGTTCGAGTAACAAGGAGGTTTTTCTCTTAGTTCTTCTGATCGATTTGCACAATTTCTTTTAGAAGATACCGAATTAATCATTTCTAAAACTTTGATTTTTCTGTATTGATTTTGACGAATTCATCGAGGTAAAGTTAATGATTAATGAAGTGTATTTTCAAGACAATAATGTTTTTATTATGGTATAAAATTCTTCTGTGTCTACTTTAATTACTGTATTAGAAAATTTTGAATTCATGTATTCATATGATTGTAAAAAATTATTTTTTTTTTCCGATAATAATTTTTCTTTGAGATTTTCAATCGGTATTTATTCATATTATGGAACGCGAAACCAATCGTTAACGAACTAGATAAAAATAATATAAATAAATAAATAAAAATATATCTCAACCGTTATACATGCGTAAGCATATTTGCAAGTTATTGTAGCATTAATATCTAAAAATATACAGTGTCACCACTTTTGAAAAATATTAAGTTGTCTTCTTTGACTCGAAATATTGGGTGGGCTCAAAGATATTTTGGTAAAAAACTACCTACAACCAATTTGTTTTTCTTTGAAGGATGGACAGCGGATGAAAAATTAGCCTTTTAAATCAAGCTGTCATGTTTTAAGATAATTGCAATTTTTAAAAATCATATTCTCATGCGTTTTTTTCTTATAAAGACAGTAATATTTATTGTAATATCATCATATCATGAACATGACTACAAATTGAAACAGCGGAAAGTTAAACATGTACATTTCATTCATTTTGGATTTATGGGTGTTGTTGGGATTTATACTGAATTAACATAGATTTTATTTATCTTAATCAGAAGAGAGATTTTACCTGTGGAACATACTTCTTGACGGCGTCTTGCATAATCACAAGTATCGTTTTGTATCAGGACATTGGTTTTAGAATCATGGACTTTCTTGAACACTGTTTAAAGTGTTGATTGATGGTTATATAGCTTTGAATGATGAGGTTTTTTTACAAGAATAAATAAGATTGCTTGAGAATTAAGACATTTTAATAGAATCATTCGATTTCATATTTCGTAAACATATTTAGAATCTTAACATGTTCTAAAACAGTCACGCAGTCAAATCTGTTGAATAAAGAATACAATCTATCTAAAAAGATGAATTAAACAAATGACTAAATGCTAAATATATATGTGAAAACATATTAGGAATTTACAAATACAAATGAGTGAGAATTAATGAAATATAATAATTAATTAGAGTCAAAATAGCTTCGTTTTATCAAGATCAAAGTTTTGGTGCTGCCATCTAGTGTCTATTTTCAGAAATAATGACTAGTGTCCTTTTAAGATTCAACAGGTGTCAGTCGGAGAATTAAAACGCGCAGTCATTAGCAAAATAACTTTCGTTCCTAGGAGGAAAATGAATAATAAAATATTAATGAAATAAATAACAAAATAGAACAATAAAAATTGAGCACGCTAGAATTCAAATTTACTGAGTGGGCTCAGGCCCCACGGGTCCATATAAATTTGCGCCCCTAAAAATATATTACTCTTTTTATGCCGATCAACGCGTTTTATCAACACGATTCGGTCTCATCTTCATTGCATTGTAATGCTTAAGCTCAAGCTTTTTTTTTAATCTGGTGTTCAACAAAATGGCCGTCATGAAAACTTTGGTACTGCCATCTATGAGCGGGGATATCAATCAAGTACCTACTTGTTATATAATTAGCGACTGTATTTAACAAATTATCGTATAGTATCGAAAGCTTAATGCTTTTTGTTCTTGTTGATAAAGTGATTTACTCATGAATATACCAAGGAAAGGATTTTTTGAGTTTTATAATATTATGAGGATAATAAGAAATTACAATTCTACGCAATCACTTTGTTTTGAGAATTATTGTTGCGCATCCAAAAATTGATGATATTATGCTGCTTTAAAATACCATACATATTACTGAGTATGTAATACATGGGATACTATCTCGTGTGTGGCAAAACACAGAATATCGCTTTGAGCTCCTGCGAATGAAGGAACTGTGGTTGAAATGTTGCTAATGTTGATTCACAAATTTTAAATACGAAAAAAGACGTAGGAAAAAACATCGAAAAGATATACATAATATTCAACTAATTAACTCTTCGTCATGGGAAAGAAACTTTAGAGATACTATGTATATTTTATTTGAAACAATAGTCTGGTTAGTTGGATTATTTGTTTTGCTACAAAGGGAAAAAATGTCTATTAAACTATAAATGGAAAAAATGTCTATTAATCTATGAATACAAAAAATACTTTTTGAGAATTTTCTTGCTTTACAATAGTTCCGAATAATTAAACTTCATATTTACAACCGCCCAAAAATGAAAAAAAAAAGAACAGATTACATTTTAATTAGTAAATTTTAGCAGATAGAAGACAAAAAGACCATAGCTTATGAAATACTTTTTCCAGTACAATCACAATACTTTAAAAATACTTCATACATTAGAAGGATAAACAGGGTTGACAGCGTTCTTAAAGCCTTCTGTCTTTTCGTTTACTGTTTCCACAGAAAACGTTTGTGGTAGCTTTATATAATATCTGATTCGGATATCTACCACAAACATAATATGTTTTAATAATTGATAACAAAAGTAAAATATTTTAGGAGTCCTACGAGTCCTGGATTTAAATTTGATATTTAAGTAAACAAGTTCAATGTTGAACTAGGTCGGGAAGTCTATCATAAGGTTTAGGTTCCACAAGCCCCACTCTTGTTTAAATAAACAATTGGGAAAACACATATGGGCCATTCCATGAAAAGAGGTAAATTGATAGTCATTTTTAAAAATTTGTTTAAATAAATAATTTTGGTATTTACTGATTGGCAACATGTCAAATTTTATGTTTTGAGTAAGAATGTAAAGTTTATCTTTTGTGGATTGGCAACACAACAGTTTAAAGATGGCGTCCATGTGCAAGCAAGTATGTTACGTTTTACAGTACATTTTGAGTGAGTTTTTTTAATAAAGAAAATCCAGTGAAACTTTTGAAATCAACATTTTAGGTAAGTCTAATATTCATTGTTTATATTTCACTAAACTGAAATATATAAGATAATTTCAAATAATTATTACAGCACACAAAAAGAACTTTGTTTCTGTGTCCCACACGTGACACAAAACATGAACTTTTTCACTTAGGAGGAAAAAGGAACGCATTTATTTTGTTTAATTGGCATTTCTAAAGCAGTTTAGTGTAGTACACTTATCCTATGCTAGTTAAAAATTTGGATGAAATTTTTATTTGGAGAAAAATATCAAAACAAAATTGTCCCGCACGTGACACCTTATGAGCAGGACGATTATTTTTGTTTTCTGAATGTTAAATAAAGATTTATTCTAGCATAGTTTTAGCAGTTTAATGATTATTTTGTCCTAAGACTTTATTCTATGTAACTAAAATGAAATTAAGATTTTTTTTTTTTAAATTTTTATGAGAGTTCCTTTTTTTTTTGGTGATGTTAATATTTTTTATTTCCATTTTTTATAAATTTATTTTAATAAAATTTGAACACTTTGATGGTTATTTTTATTTTAAGAACATATTGTTTTCCATCAAGAATTGATCTACTTAATTTATTTATAATTTTTTCTATACAATAAGAAGAGTAGTGTGTTTAAGATCTTGTTATTATTCTACAGAAAAAAACAATAAAACTTCTTATCTATATTCTGTTTTTCTAAGTTTAATTCTATTTTAAGTTCAATATTTCTATGAAATTAAGTAAATTTAGACAAAAGCGTTTATAATTGATAAGTTTGTTATTTATTTAGCTGAAATGGAAAGATCTAAGTCTACTAGTGCTAGAAGAATGAAAAGGATGAGAGAGAAAATGTCATTAGAAAATCCTAATTTCCAAAAAGAAGAAAATAAAAGGATCAGAAACAGCAGTTTCTTTTAAGATGGTTGAATGGGTAGTTGTAAAATATGACGGCATTAATTATCCTGGTGAAATTACAAGCACCCATCATGATAGTGTTGAAGTGTCTGTCATGATAAAAAGTGGTAAATTCTACAAGTATCCAGATAAAATTCTATATTCATTTAAAGATGTAGTAAAAAAGATATCAACCCCCACTGTAGCTAATAAAAGAGGTTTTTTCAAATTTCTAGAAAATTTTTTAATTTTTGTTTATACTTTATTTTATGTTTAAAAATGTCAATTTGAACATTTACTTTGTACAAAAAAAAAGTTAAAATAAATATTTTTGTATCGTAAAATGTATAACATGCATTTTCTTTTTTGCATTCCTTTATTTTCTGATTTTTGAAAAGGTTACTTGAATGATATTTGCAAATGTCCCACACGTGACAACCGTGTCCCGCACGTGACACTATACGTTATATATTTTTTTGTAATTTAAAAATTTATTTTTCAAATAAGAATGCTTATTTCATGAACATTAGACCTTTAGCCTCTAATGCATATTTTTTGTTTTAAAATTGCAAAATTAGTAGAGCAGAAATGTTATCTGGATCATACAGCAAATTACAAGTGGTTGACTTCAGATGTCCTGCACGTGACGCATGCAAATTAATTAATAACTAAATCAGTAAACCATTTAGGAAAAATCTGTCCCTGCCTGAGATATTGTTATACCAAATATAAACTTACACAAATATGTTTATTCTTATTTCTGAAAAATCTTAAGCCCTTTAACAGAATTCTGGTGAAATTATGATGTCTGATTGTCCCGCACGTGACAGTGGAATGGCCCATATCACATATGAAAATAAAATTTCGGCATTTATCATACAAAGACACCCTAATTCTTTGTGTAGCCTAGAATATGATCTGTACACTTAAATTTGCACTGCATAATATCAAACATTGAGTTCAGTATGGAAATGTATAACATACTTGAAAATTACATTCCAAAATTTTCTGTCAATAATTGGAAATGTATTTGAATTTGTTGTGCAAGTCTGTGTTCTATGATCAGTAGAATATACACCGAGTACGTGCATAAAATTAGTTTAATTTATCAATTCAAACCACAATTTAAAAAAAAAAATCCTGGTAGCTTTTCTGAATCCGGAATATCAGATATTATGGGTGCTATCAATCATCAATTAAAGATTTTCAGTTGGGTTATTGAAAATATACATTCAAAATTGTCAAATTAATGTTAATGCGTTGTTTGCACAATTAATTTGTCTTATTTGACTTAAAAACTTGTCTGTTGAACGTGAAAGCGTTTAGTAGAAAATTGATATCATCGATTATGCCGAATTGATAGAACTGATTAATACATTCCAAAAACTACTCGAATAAGATTTCGAAAATCTGTGGCGACAAATAAAACTTTATTTATAGAAATGCCACAATGAATTTCAAGAGAATATTGATTTTCGAGGTTTCTAAGGATAAATAATTTTTTTAGGAATCGTGGTTAGTTCAAAAGTTATTTTTGGATATTAAAAGTCAGAAAATGAACATTTAAAAATCCATACATAATATAAAAAAAGCAGCAAACAGCTATTTTGAATTTACAAGCGAGATTCATCTTCAGTGCAAGAGAGAGCAAGACACCACGCGCTAGAAAAAGCAAGGCTGGGCAATGCCATAGAGAGGGGCACCGGCGTATAATAAAGTTATGTTTAGGGAATCTGCCAAAAACAACGAATGCATGAAAAAACCGAGTAGATTTGCAACGAAATCTACCGAAGAACGAGAGAAAAATAAACTGAAGAAGGCAAATTAAATAAACAAGGTAGAACCCGTCGAATTTCGACGAAAGAACATGTTTAAAAAGTAACTTTTAATGGATTTGTAATAAACGAAAAAAAATTGTTATAATAAAAATACACCAAATATTGGTAAGTCTAACTCTTAAATAAATGATATTTAACCTGAAATATCATAGACATACATACTACTTCTACAAAAATCACTTGTAGAAATTGTTAAAACTAAATTCCCCCCCCCCAAAAAAAAATCCTCTTTGATTTAGTCATAGAATTCATTAACCCGTGAATTCTAAATCGAAAATCAGTTTCACCATATCAAAATTTACATATGCCCCTTTCCTATTTGTATTCAGCTTTTTTAAAAGTTGGTTTTTTAACTTGATCATTTTGAAATCATTTTAAAGCAAAACTAGGAGTCTCGATGCTATTAGCTGAAACTTTAGAAAGCTTAGTACATTTTACCTCTATACAACGGTATAAAAATTGAAAATGTGCGAGGTTCAGAAGTTTAAAAATTTGAAGTAGCAAAAATTGCATTTTAAATTTCAAAGTGTTGCCATTCGCAAAATGACATATGCGTTTCTCACAGATACGTTTGGCCTTTATAATATAGATTTTTTCAAATACTTTGAAAATCAGGAGTACAAGACACGTAATTGGAGAGTGAGAATTTTTAATGATGTGTTAGGATTCCCGAAAATCAGTTTTAATGTTTAGGAGAACATTTTTGGATAATGACAGCTCAGAAAAATTGAACCTATGTTGAAAAAAACAACAATATTAAGCAATAGAAGAGCATTTAAACTCCTGATTTTTAATATAACTTTCATGCTCTTTTAAATGTAATCTGAGAGCATATTTAATCTGGCCAATATAAGAAAGACCATACTGGCAAGGGATCCAAGTTATTAATACGATCAATGGAGTGCTTGAGATTTCAAAAAAAAAAAAAAAAAAAAAAAAAGATTTTATTAACAGGGGAAAAAATAACATTAAAACACCTTCTTAATATTTTAGCAACTTGCTGACTTTTCGGGAAAAATAGGAAAACAGTTGAAGTATTAGAGTTATTAATTAAAAAGAGACCCGAATAGACGGGTTTCGTCAATTTCTAATAATTAGAATACATAATGTTTAAGGAATAATCACAATCAACAGCAATAGCTTTGAGGTAATTAAGCTCAGCACTAAGTAACTCAACTGTGGAACACGTATAGGTAAATCGAAAAACAAAAGAATTGAAAACAGAAAATTTCCGGTAAGGAGGATGAGAAGAATATATGTGAGGTGGGAAACTGACAGCAAAAGTTTTACAAAATACGGTAGTCTGAAATCATCTTCACAACGAATAACAAAGATACAGGAAAGAGAGATAGTCATTGGTCTAAATTTCAAAATTAAATTGAATGTAGGAATCAATCGAACTAATAAGAAAGAAAATATATTCAATACCCGAATTTATTTCATCCTGGATATAAATATCATCAGCATAAAGAGCAAAGAACGGAAATTTTAAGATTTCAAAAAGTTTGACCTCCATAGAGTGCATATAAATATCGCAGAAAATTGGAATATGAGGAGCACCCACAACCAAACTGTTAATCACGTGAAAGAAATTTCCATGAAAAAAAGTATTTAGAGATAAGCAAGCATGAATTTGAGGGATAAGTTTCTGAATTTCAAAATATCAGAAATGGAATTCACAAAGCCGTTTCTTGGGACAGTCTAAAGCCCTTTCAATCGGAACGTTAGGAAATAATGATTTAAAATCAATAGGGATCATCATATGGCCCTGCGTCTTAAAATTGTGAAATTTTTTAACAAAGCTAATAGAACTGTTAACATGGAAACAATTGCTCTAAAGTGGACCAAAAGCAGAAAACAAACATTTGGCAAAATTATAGAAAACTGTACGGATACTAGAAACAATATATATGAAAGGTTATAGGTTTATTATAAGGGAAAGTGGCGGATAATGGGACAAGGATAAAAGAGTGACTAAATTTGATTAAAAAGGCTATTTTTCACAAAATATTACGCTACAACTAAATAAAAATATCAAAGCTGTTATCTTCAACAAGAAGAAGTCAGCCATTTGTATTAATTTGAAAGTGTGCATAAAGAAATTTTGTTTTAAACTATAAAAAACAAGTTTGAATTTTTTAACTTCAATAGCATTTACAATTCATTATTGCCTTAAATTTATCTTGACGATGCTAATTTATGTAACATAAATACTTCATTTTGTATTAAAATTAGTTAAATTGTTTTTGGATAAACATGTGCTATGTAGATCAGAAAAAAAACCATCATCATATAAGGAGTAATGGGTTGCACTTATGGGGACTAATGGGATAACTTGATTTTTTTCTTTCAATGAAAATTTCACAGATTTTACAGAAACTGGCTTGTTTTTCTCTTATGTGTCCGATCGTCTAAGAAGCACCAACAAAAAATTGATACTTAAGATGTTTGTATTTTAAAAGTTTTAACGAATGGCACGAATTTGACAACAATACAGACACACAGTTCTGATGCATCATCCCTTTTGATTAAAGTTTTTCAAATTTAAATGTGCAATAATTAATACCATGTTGTTTATGTACATTATATTTTGAAATAAATGTGCTGTTATTGCAATATAGGTACTGCAATTGTACTTTTTATGTTGAATTAGGTAAGTTTCATTAGACCCATGGGTTGTCCTAATAGATCACGACCTCAGGAATAATGGGACAATAAAATAGAGAACAAAAGTCATTACGTTTAAAAAAGAACAAATGCTAACCCTTCAAATTATTATTATTTTTAAAGTCAGTACTTCTTTTATTGTCTAAATAAAACGAATTAAAAAGTTTCCAAATTTCACTTTAGAATAGATATAACATTTAAGGTGTCTTATCAACCCATACTGTCACCTGTATTCATGATTACATAATATTGTCTTAGACTTTGAAATAATTGAATTTGTTTTTGCAATGTAGCTCATTTAAAAAAATACCCTCCCGTAAGACATGGTGACGTCACTGCAACGTCGTTGTGAAGTCACATTGTGACTTTGTGACCATCGATTGTCGATGTGACGTCACGTGACGTCGATGTGAAGTCACAGTGACTAAAATGGGGTCAATCCATTTCAAGTGGTCCAGCACTGGTCGCTCGACTATTTTTAAAAAATCTGAAATTTTTTGTACAACAACCCTAACATGATGGAAGTTCAAAATGACCGTTATTTTAATTCTACTATTTTTTGTTTGTGCATGGCGGCCATTTTTGTTTCATCGTGTGCAGCGATTTTCTCAGATACTAGGATACACAAAATTGTAAATATCTCGTATTCTATTTTCCCAATTGAAATGGGGTTTGCAGCATTTTATTCAGAATAAAATAGGCTAAATATACAGTGTAAGAAAAAGTTTGAAAAATAAATTTTTACAGGTGAAATTTTAACACAAAATTTACGATTTTTTCCTAAATCTATCCGTTTGCAAGAGGAAAATTTTCATCCAAGGGAAACTGTCAACCTTACAAAATTTTTTCTACAAATAAGTCAAAAGTGCGTGTACTCATACACCAAGTCCCAGATCTGGGAGTTAATTTCTTTTTGCGAAAAAAATTCCGAAATTCTTCAAAAATTTCAAAAATCGCACTTTTTAGGCTTTGATATCTCTGGTGGGGCACGAGATAAAAATCTGAAATTTTGGCCTATGATAGTATCGTGTAGTAGCGTTATGTACAAAAAATTTCAAGAAGGAGATTTGACTACAAGCTGAGATATGACATGGAAAATATGTGAAAACAATACTAACAAACTATTGTAAACCTACTATGTAATTGTTCAACAAGACTGTCAACCTTGCACAATCTTTTCTACAAATAGGTCAAAAATGCGTGTACTCATACACCAAGTCCCAGATCTGGGAAATGATTTCTCTTTTCGAAAAAAATTCCCAAATTCGTCAAAAATTTCAAAAATCGCACTTTTTAGACTTTGATATCTCTGGTGGGGCACGAGATAAAAATCTGAAATTCTGGCCTTTGATAGTATTGTGTAGTAGTGTTATGTACAAAAAATTTGAAGGAGATTTGACTACAAGCTGAGATATGACATGGACAATATGTGAAAACAATACTGCCAAACTATTGTAACCTACTATGTAATTGTTCAACAAGACTGTCAACCTTACACAATTTTTTCTACAAATTGGTCAAAAGTGCGTGTACTCATACACCAAGTCCCAGATCTGGGAAATGATTTCTCTTTGCGAAAAAAAATTCCGAAATTCGTCGAAAATTTCAAAAATCGCACTTTTTAGGCTTTGATATCTCTGGTGGAGCACGAGATAAAAATCTGAAATTCTGGCCTTTGATTGTATTGTGTAGTAGTGTTATGTACAAAAAATTTCAAGAATGAGATTTGACTACAAACTGAGATATGACATGGACAATATGTGAAAACAATACTGCCAAACTATTGTTACATACTATGTAATTGTTCATACCTCCAAAATTTTAAATTAATTATTTATGGTACAAAGTTAAATGCTAGTTACAAATATCTTTTTCAAATGCTTCTGTGTGATTTAAACAATTCAGAATGTATGCTAAGCCAATACACTATTTGTCCAGATGAACAAATCTACTAGAAATGCTATTGCAACAATTTTACTCGGAACACATTTCAGGAAAAGTAAATTACAGACAATGAATTGCAACTGATCGAGTTGACATGGCTTCATTTTTTAAACCTAGAGAATTTCATTCAAGTTAACAAGGGCTGACAAGACTTGGGGGGCTTCAAATAAAATTTTTAGAAAGAACAGCCTGATGGACTGATAACAGTAACTGGTCGAACTCATAACATCTCTCGTAAATATTGTTAAGCTCTTAGTTGAGCATATATAGTATTTTGTAAATTAAATGCTTATTATTTAACTGTTTTCAACAAACGATATTTTCTGGGTAAATATTGTAATAAAAGAGACTAATCTCATTTCTCCTAATGTACACTGAGAAAAAAAATATACCGCCTTTACCTAGAATGAATAGTTAGTCACTTTCTAAGTACCTAAACTAGAACTATAGATGATCGAATTGTGCGAATGGTTTAATCAACTAAGCTGAATAGACGAAACGACCTAGAATTTCTAGCTTCGTGTTTTCTAGGTGATGAAATGATATTGAATTATTTCAGTAACTAGAAATTATCGGTTGATTTCGGGAATGATTTCGTAAACAAGAATTACAGTTACCATATCAAACCTCTTGTATTCGCCTCTATTTGCAGAGATTTTTAAATGATTTTGACCACAAGAATATAGGAATACACTCTTGAATTCTAGTAAGAGACTATAGAACTCTCAAACGTACTGAACTAGAATTTATAAGGATGATATGGAACTATTTTTTCTAGAGCCACAATTTAGAATCTAGATGCCTTGACTATATTTTTTCTCAGTGTACTCGTAATAGCATTTCTTAACATTTCTTTAATCACCGTATCTCAGCTTATAGTCAAATCTCCTTCTTGAAATTTTTTGTACATAACTACTACATAATACTATCAAAGGCCAGAATTTCAGATTTTTATCTCGTGCTCCACCAGAGATATCAAAGCCTAAAAAGTGCGATTTTTGAAATTTTCGATGAATTTCGGAATTTTTTTCGGAAAGAGAAATCATTTCCCAGATATGGGACTTGGTGTATGAGTACACACACTTCTGACCTATTTGTAGAAAAAATTGTGCAAGGTTGACAGTCTTGTTGAACAATTACATAGTAGGTTTACAATAGTTTGACAGTATTGTTTTCACATATTTTCCATGTCATATCTCAGCTTGTAGTTAAATCTCCTTTTTGAATTTTTTTGTACATAACGCTACTACACAATACTATCACAGGCCAAAATTTCAGATTTTTATCTTGTGCCCCACCAGAGATATCAAAGCCTAAAAAGTGCGATTCTTGAAATTTTTGACGAATTTCGGAATTTTTTTCGCAAAGATAAATTCACTCACAGATCTGGGACTTGGTGTATGAGTACACGCACTTTTGACCTATTTGTAGAAAAAATTGTGTAAGGTTGACAGTTGCTCTTGCATGAAAATTTTCCTCTTGCATACGGATAGATTTTGGAAAAAATCGTACATTTTGTGCTAAAATTTAACCTGTAAAAATTTATTTTTCAAAATGTTCCTATCACTGTGTATTTAGCCTATTTTATTCTGAACAAAATGCTGCAAATCCCATTTCAATTGGGAAAATAGAAGACGAGATATTTACAATTTTGTGTATCCTAGTATCTGAGAAAATCGCTGCACACGATGAAACAAAGATGGCCGCCATGCACAAACAAAAAATAGTAAAATTAAAAGAACGGTCATTTTGAACTTCCGTCATGTTAGGGTTGTTGAACAAAAAATTTCAGATTTTTTAAAAATGGTCGAGCGACCAAAAAAATATTTTCTGTACCACTTGAAATGGATTGACCCAATGTGAAGTCGTTATGGCCGTTTTAGAGCTTTTTTGTGACGTCACATTGTGACCACTTTGCGACGTCACAATGTGACCAATTTGTGAAAAGTGTGTCATTTGTGACTACTTTGACATTAACATTGTGACGAACTGTGAAAATTTTTTTAGAAAGTCACATCTTAGTCACATTGTGATGTCACTGATTGGTGTCATTTTCGTCACAGATGTGATGTGACCAAAGTGACTCACAGTGACGTCATTGTGACGTCACTGTGAACATGCATGCTATGAGGGCTCATAGCATGCATTTTACAGTGACGTCACAATGACGTCACTGTGAGTCACTTTGGTCACATCACATCTGTGACGAGCTCATAGCATGCATGTTCACAGTGACGTCACAATGACATCACTGTGAGTCACTTTGGTCACATCACATCTGTGACGAAAATGCCACCACTCAGTGACGTCACATTGTGACTAAGGTGACTTTCTAAAAAAAATTTCACAGTTCGTCACAATCTTAATGTCAAAGTAGTCACAAATGACACACTTTTCACAAATTGGTCACATTGTGACGTCACAAAGTGGTCACAATGTGACGTCACAAAAAAGCTCTAAAACGGCCATAACGACTTCACATTTTAGTCACTGTGACTTCACATCGACGTCACGTGACCGTCAATGTGAATTCAAAACGACGTTGCAGTGACGTCACCATGTCTTACGGGTAATCTTTTAAATTTTCTGTATTTAAAAGAAACCAAACATAGACTTTCAAATATTCATTAATAGGAATCTGTTCAAATTTTATCATCTTTTAAAAAATACTTCAAACTTATCAAGGCAATTTTATAAAACGCACTGTGTTGGCTACGGGCGTATATTTTCTCATAATGAAAACAGTATTTTGGTCATTTCAGATACTGTGAAAAGTACACCTCATATACATTAATGAGATGATTACACATCAGGTAATGAGTAATCACCTACTTAAATTTCATAGGTTGTTTGAATCGACCGAGAACGAAAATTTATAAAAATGAATAGAAACCATCTCTTTCCACCTTTGATAAAAATAAATAGGCACAGGTTTTCGTTTATGAGAAGGTATTTTCACAATGCTTTTAATGTGAAATCTATTTATGATTTGCTATTTTTAAAACATTAGATATTATACTTTTCAATATTCTATCAATCATACTAAAAATAAAAACATTTTTTTAAAAAATTCTTATGCTTTTGATAAAGCATCTACCATTGTTACATTGTTTACATTGTTACCATCTTACCATTGTTTGCCATTTTATTAAAAAGCATTTCCAGCATTTTAAATATTTTGATGGGATTATCTATAAAGTTTTCTCTCTCTTTGCGTTGCTAGTCTAGAAGAAATAACAGCTGATGCAAGTACTTTAAAAATGGCAGTATTGTTAAACTATGAGAGAACTCCATTTAAAATTCAGAAAATTGAGAAAAAAGCATAACATCGTATTAAGATAAGGAAAGTTTTAAAAGAAATAAAAAAAACTTCGCACATACATCAAAAAATTCTTTAAGAATATATTTTTTAAATTTTGTTGTGAGTAGTTGGTTTTATAATAGCTATTTAAACAGAAAAACGTTACTCTAATATTAATGAAATTTACCCTAGAAAATTTCTTTATGTTAAAAACCTAAACTTAATTTATCGACGAATATTATAACATTACCAAATTTCTAAGTAGAATTTTCATATATTTCAGAACGTTATGTTTGGCCTGCGTTTTATGAATTTCTGTAGAGTACACAGTGTGTCCCAAAATTTCCTGAACTGATACAATTAACAAAAATAATTAATTAAATAAATAAAAACTGAAATACAAAAATTTGACCAAGTAATTTTGATCGGCATAATCCTCGCGGGACTCACCATATTTTTAACAACGTATACAAAAGTCATCAAAACACTTCTGGAAATCCGTCTTTTACAATGTTTGTCAAAAACTTGTTGCAATCGCTTGATTGTCCAAAATGGTCGTTAAAAGTGGTCCACTTTAGATAAACTGTCAATTTAGGATTCGGGAAATAGTCATAGGGGGAAAAATCTAGGGAGTAAAGAGGATGGTTGAGAACAGAGTTTCAATTAAACGCCAGAAAATCTTGCCCTATTCTGATCAGCATTCAAAGAGTGGGGTACAAACTTTTCACATACAATCCATTTCTATAAATCAATCATCATTACTCCATGAGTTGTGCTTTTTCTGATACCTGTCATGTCCTCGATCAATTTGGCTAAAATTTAACGATCCTGATTCAGGACATCATTCACTTTCATGATTTTTTGGGGTACTTGACTGCTTTTCGGACTGTCGTTGTATTCATCATTCTCAAGACCTCCCCTTTTACTCCTCTAGTAACATTCATAAACTGTCGACCGACGAAGAGCTTCGTCTTCGTAAACTTTTCCGGCATTTACAGTGTTTCGTTAATTATTTTCCATATGACATTCGTTGGTTGTTTGACCTTCGAAATCTCTAATATGATCCCTTTACACTGTTGCAATAAAATAGATGCACTTAGAATTATACAAAGTGAAATCGAACCGCTTCAGAAAAAAAAGTATAGCTGTGCTTTTGATGTTATCTGCGGAGACACAGCGCCATCTATTGACTCGTAATTTACCAGTCTGGAAAACTTTGGATTGGGCTGTGTATGTGAACCATTCCGTATATCGACCGCTGTAGTTAACTATTCTGTTTGGACATACGTTGTCATTTCCGAACAAAAATTCCAATAAGTAAACGGAAATAGATAAAATATTTAACAAGGACATTATACCTAATAAAAATTACCGAAGCTCTCATTTTCTGTAGCAATAAACTCCTTCGTGTAATATCTCTCCCTATCCATGTTATACTCATTCTCATATTTATATTTCAAAAGTCATTTATGAAAATTAAAGCAATACCAGCTTCGGAAAATATATATTGATTGTATCTTTTTACATATAATAAAATCTAAAAACTGATTTAACACAGAATTAAAATCATGCAAGAGTTTCCAAAAAATATTATTCACCAAGGTTTTCTTTGTAACATTTACGAAAAAAAGAAAAAAAAACCACGCAGGTCTTAAGTAAGCAGTATGTATATAAATCCTAGTGGGTGGTTCCGACTAACGTTTGGATTTTCACGAAAAATAAAGAAATTCTGAATTTGAAAATGGTATTTCTTGTAGTGGACCTAAATGACACATATCTGTTTCTTTTCTTTAAAAATGGTTTTAGATAAATGATCTTAAACTTCTAGATACTAACACTAAATCTATAACTTTTTAATTTTCCTCTACCTTCAGATAATACTAGTAATTTTTTGGTTAAAATCTTCGGTAGTTCCATGTTTAGGAGCGATCAATATTTTGAACATTACTAATTTTATAAAATTATTTATTTATAGATAAGCTAACGAAACTTTTATCACATAGTTCGTTTCTATGGCTTTTGCAAGATTTATTATAAGGGGAATTTTCGTAAGGAATAATGTCAAAATTTTATTATCATTCTAATAATAATAGAAATAGCTGCTCTGTGGTTTGTATATCCGAGATTTGTTTACAATATTAAACTTGTTACAACGTATATCATCACGGTATTTAAAAATTTTGAAAAGTCGAATAATTTTATAAAAGCTAGATTGACGGACAAGTGATCTGCAGTCTAAACACTTTTAAAAACTGGTTTAATCGCGATAATTTTAAACAACTACATAACTAATGGAAATTTTAATTAAATTGATGACGCTATCTTGTCATTGCCTGTATTTGCACGCAAATATGCGATTTTATAAAACGTAATTTTAAGTACGGTTTTTAAAAATTTAAATTTTAAAAGTTACTAGCACAAATAAAGTATAGAAAGTAAGTTGCAAAAAATTTTTTATACATCGTCATAGTCAAGGATTTTCCAATGTATTTTCAAATGGGGACCACATTAATAGTCCAGAATGCTCTGCAAAACAAGTGAAGATCGACATTGGTAGTTTCCAATGTTTGAGATTTTTAAAGTGATAATCATTTAACTTGGTCTTTATTTTTTGTATTTTCAGTAGCTTATTTATTTATAGAAATTTCAGTGAACAACAAGGAACTAGTCAAATGTGGTAATCCCAATTCTTTCTTTTATCTCATACATGTTACTACTTCCTAAAAAAATACAACATAGCAGAACTACCGGTTAGGTGATTCACACCTAAATCTAGTCAGCTACAACTTATATCAACTTCTAACTGAATCTTCAGTTTGGTGATAATCCGTGCTTTAATTTCCGTGATATCTATTGTAGAAACATCAAAAAATTCTGTCGAACAGTGCCACCTGTGGGTGAAGCACACCTAAAACTAATCAGGATCAATTATTATCAAGTACTAACTGAATCTGAAGTTTGAGAGAATCCTTGCAGTTGTTCTTGCGAAATCGAGAAAAATGCACCATAGCAACGACACCTGTAAAGAAGATTTACACCAAAAATTAAACAACAATAATCTATATCAAGGAGTAACTGAATTTAATGTGTCATGGAAATTCTTGCATTAGTTCTTGAGATAGAGCTGTTGCAATAATTGTTGAATTATCAGGTAATGAGAATAATGCAGAATAGCAGCACCCCCTCTCGAGTGATTTGCACCAAAAAGTAATAAGCATCAAACTATAATAATGACTAACGGAATCTAAAATTTTATGAAAATCCGTCCATTAATTCATGAGATAAAGTTACTGTGAAAAATCTTGATTAATGCAACATAGTAGCGCAATCTGTTGAGTGATATGCACCAAAAATTAATCAAATTCAGTTTATATCAAAGTCTGACAGAAATTAAATTTTGGGAAATTCAGTAAATTATTTTTTGAATTATAGCGCCTATTTTTTTTTCTTTCTTTTTTTTTTTTTGTCGCATACAGACTTACAGAGTGACAGAGGGAAAGCCAGACTGACTGACAAACATTTTCCAAATATCTTCAAATTGTCTTCAAAACCTTCTAAATCATATAAATTAATCGAAAACCAAAAGTCGAAATTTTTCATGAGTCGAGTACTTTCTTCTTTCAAAGATAGAAGCAAGTAAAAATTTAGTAGACCACTGGTAGTCCAAGCACCATACTTTGAAAAATGTTTTTTTTTTAGTCTATAGTTTTTTACTACATATTTTACTACTTACTAATCAAAAAGAAAAAAAAGAAATGATAAAAGAAAATTTCTCAAATATTTCACTCAAAATATAAATATAATTTTATTGATTTTCTGTTTAAACTTTAAATTAATGAATTTTCCTTTTTACATAAATCATATAAACTTAAATCGATTTAAAATAAATCCTTTTGCAGAATTTTTTTCTCAATAGTTTATTCGAAGTTAAAATTATTACATTGCAATTTTCTCTTTACTCTTATTATAGCTATATTTTTCCTCTACAGAAAGAAAATAAATAAAACAAGAAAAAGAGTTTCAATCTTTTAAAGTAAATAAGAAGAATGCATAAAGGAAATGCGTAGTATTTTTTAAATTTTTTACCACAAAATAATTTTATAAATAAGATGCTTTTAAAAAATCGAACTTACTTTTTAGAAGTTACGGTATGGGAATCTTATTACTTACTACTTTACTAGTAGTTTTTTAATAGTAAAACAAATCTTCTATTAAAATTAATTTCTTAAACAAAATCAATTTTTTTTTCGAAATTAACGTACAGTTGTGTACTTTTCGATATAATTCATTTGGTTACACTAATCATCGCAAGAAGTAATCACTTTTTGTACACTTTTCTTGTACACCGTTTTTGTTTGTTGCTGATTATTCTCAATTAAAATTTTGATTTCAGAAATACGTTTGAATTACGATCTATACTAATAAAATCCGTGCGCCTCTGTCTGCTTGAAGCCGATTACAGTTCGCAACGCGGGCGAGTTGGAAGTCGCGAAAGGTGTCTTTCGATTGGAAAAATTCCGGAGAAGTCATTTCTGGCATTTTCGAGACCGTGGGACCAAAATTAAAAAAGTTATGAATTAAAAACCCCTTGGGAATCGGAACGAAAAATGTCTCAAATCCCAAACGGCTCTCAAACGGAGCTCTGAGGCAGAACACTGCGCCACCTTGCGGTGAAGAACCTGAACTTTTCCCCTTTGGCTAAAAGAAGAAGCAGTCGAAAACCTCTTTTTCTCCCTTTTTTGCGCGTTTTTTCTTAAACCATCATGCAGACAGTTTTTAAAGTAGAAAAAAACTGATTACATATTCAGAATCTGCGTAAAAGTCTGCTTCTGATGAACCAAAAAATACGAGAAAATGTCTTATGGGCGCGCAGAGCCAACCGTACAAAACCAAATATTTTTAATGGGACGATGGCGACCATGGAGCGTAGAGCCCACTGTGCGAAATCACATATTTTTAACGGGATAATGGGCGCATAACAACCATAGCTCTTTAATTTACTTTTTTTGAGCTTGAGGATTCGAACACCAAGACTTGCTTATTAAATGAATTTTTTTGTTTATTATATATTGCTTAATATCGTGGTTCGTTTGGAAAAACTGGCCCAGCTAGCGGGCGTAGCTCGCTAGTAACAATATAAAATCTGTCAACTAAACGTTGCCTAAACTTGGATCTCAATTGTTTGCATCAAACCTTCTCTGATAACAGTAAGTATTAACAGAGCATAATACGATTTGTTATAGGCATTTTTCTGATTACGTTGGATGATTTCGTCAAAATTCGCCTGTTATATTTACTTGTGTTCAATCTGGATATTTCTGGAAATACCATCATATCAAGTTACAAGGTATCTTTCTATTTTACTTAGACAGCTGAGAAGCATTTGATACAGTTTTATTATGATCTGTAGTTATTAATTAGACAAAGAAAAGAAAAATGTTGTTCCTTTGTCCACTTTTCAAAAATTGTTTTTTTCTTAGCTTAACTATTAAGACTAAATTTAATTTCTTTGTTTTACCGTAACCCATTACCATATATCATCTGGTTTGTCATTTTCTTCAACTCCATTTTCGTTTTAAAAGATAATGAAAAAATTAACTGTGTAAAAGAATTTTACAAAGCAAAATCTTTTATGGAGTATACGCGTCGAGAATATTTTAATGATATGCGAATATGAAATGCGTTTAAGTATATATATTATCTATATTATTATATGCATTAATATTGGTATTTAACAAAATTGAAACAAATGTAACTGAAATTATGAAGCATTGTTATAATAGAGCTTGAAATATTGTTTATACACAAAATGATGTTTCAGAATTTATGTAGAATTAAAATTGGATAAGTTTAGAGCGTCACCTGCAATTTATTCTCAAACATTAAATTACTCACAACTTGAAAATGAATTACGAACTAAGACATACAAGGAGTGAATAATACATCTCTTAAGTGTTTTCTCCTTATCCAAAAATAAAGTTGAAAGAGCTCTATTAATTACTACAGAATGATATGCGAGTACATAAAGGAATTTATTCACGTAAAGATGAATGCTTAAAATTGTATGCATGCCTATATGGTGTATCCTTTTCATTTATTCAATACATCATTGTATAAAGCAATATTTTCGTTATATGGTTTTTCAATAAATGAATAAATAATGGACCGCTTTATGGTTTAGATAAAAAATACTGGTGTAATAGAAACTACATTAAATCTGTTACAAGATTTATTTTGCGGGAAAATATATCAAATAAAAAATATGTATAATAAGTAACAACAAAGTAAATTTTTTTTAATAAAAGAAATGATGTCATATAATTAAAATAAATGAATAAATTTCTATAATCTTATCTAACACTTTCCAATATAATAAAAAAAAATAACGAAATTGGTTTATATGGTCTTCAGATTGTGATTTGTTTTCAAAGGATATTTAATACTTCCTTTGAGTTTTTCTAAATGTGAATTTAGATTTTAAAGATGTGGCATTTTGTTTACTGTAATTTAGAAAATTTTACTTCTGATGGTGGTTTTAAGAGTAAACAGAAACGTTGAGATTTATTACATTTAGTTATTTTCTGTCATTTTTAATTTAAAAATAAAGTGTACATTGGACAGCAGCATGTATTTTGTTCAGTATTAGATTTTACAATGTAAAGTTCATAATTTTTAATTTTTTCTAGACAATTTATAATAGCATATTAAGTATACTAATATGCAAATTGACATGCTATTATTATTATTGTCTTCATAACTCGGAAGCGAAATGGTTAAGACATTGATTGAGGATTGTTTGTTAAGATAGGAGAGTCATTTACTACATATCTATCAATTTACTGGATAAAATTTTATTTCTTTGAAAATAAATGTTATATTTTTATAACTTCGTTATCTAAAAGAATTTAGCTTTAACTTCATGTATAGCCCTGCAGTTTTATATTTTTGCTTGTTAAAGCGATTTTATTGCTTTGTGTACGGCTTGAATCGGTCGTTAAGTCATTATATAAAATGCACTTTTGTCGACAGTTTGCAGTTTGGCATCGGGTATTGTTCAACTTATCTTTTATAATTTTATATTTATTTTCTATTGAAATTTATGGCTTATTAAAATGTGTTTAATTTATAGGTAAAAAAAAAATGCGTGCCTTTGGACGCTTTTTACACTTTTTGGAATTTCACGAACAATTTCAAACTTCATAATTCATCAATGCGGAATTCATAAACGCAAACATTGCGACTTGCGTAGGAATTTTATCAGACCTGAATTGGTTCACGTTAATTCTAACTTTAGACAACAATGCATTAAATTTTTTTTATACAGAGTGTTTCTAAAATAATAGAAAGATTTAAGAAGTGACATAATGAACATCGTATGAAGGATGAGAAGGTAAAATTTGATATCTTTTTTATCTATAAACATCTTAGAGATTGTAACAGAAATTATATAAACTGTATTCTAAATGACAGACAAGGTGTCCAGGTAAAAAGCCTAACCCGTCCAGGGTTATGCTTTATTATTTTTAAAAAATTACATCTTATATATACGACAATAGTCACAGACAGTCTGGTGATCAGTATTTACCGTTATCTCTTCAGCGAGAGTCGACTTCCATGATTATTTATCTTTACAAAACTCTTAAATGGTGTTTCTTATAGATAGTTTTATCTTTGCCTTCCTTTAATATAGATTTTTAAATTTTCTTTGACAAAAATTACTTTCATTTTGGCCTCGACGTAAGGCTATCAAACAAATTGGAATCATTTAAGATAACATTTTGAACTGTTATCTCATGTTCCTTTGGACAGTAAGATTACTCGAGAGGAAATTTTAATCTTTTGAGCACTGATTGTTGCAGTGTTCACCATTTAAGGGGTCTCAGGAGCCTTACTTTTTACATGGCTGTGCATTTCAGCAACGTGTCACATTTAATTTTTTCCTCAGTCCCTATTTAACATAAATGCATACAATTTTTAATATAGACAACTTAATATATCTTCTATTAAAAATATATTTTTAAATATTCCATATTGAAACTTTATTTTATTTACATTTATTTTTCATGAAAAATTTAAAATTATTTTTTAACTTGCATCTACTGCGCTCAAGTTTGTAAGGAAATTTCTGGTTTAAGAGCTCCCAAAAATTTGAACATGTAAAAAATATACTTAACTGTACATAAATTACTTAAAAAGATGCACTAGAATACTTATATAAACTTTAAAAATACATTTAAAGTCCTTTAAAATGTTCAAACGTTCAGAACGTTTTCAACCATCACTTACTCGGTCGTCGTCAGTGAGAGAAACTACAAAATGACAGCTCTTGCTGCTGGCGTTCTCAGGCTCATCCGGAACAGTTCATTTTTACATCAAGGGAGGAAGGACGGGGAGTGAAGAAAACGGGGCAAAATGAATAGAATAAAACTCTGAAATATTTTAAAAATACAGGCTTAACTATTATTAATAAAGTTTTTCCATATTGCGTGTATATCGTAGGAAAGTGCATCATTACAAGCTATTTCTTTATTGGATATTATTTCGATGGATTCTCTAATGATAGCTTTAATGTGACTAGTAGTATGAAAGATAATTTTTGTACTGTTGAAATCTATTTCTATAGGGTGCGTTTGTGCAAACCTTGAAAGTGCAGTGTGGGGTTTACCCAATCTTAAATCTGCGTCATGTTCTTTCAACCTCTTTTGAAGTTTCCTTAATATCATACCTATGTAAACATATTCTTTACTATCCGTTTTAAAAGGAATACTGTATACACCTGATTTATTAATGTCTTGAATAGGATCAATCTTTATGTTCAGCACAACTCTTAATTTGGGGGGAGGGACTGCTATTAGTGCAATATCATGCTTTGCTAGTGGGTGCCTTATGCTTTCGAAAAACTTCGGAATATAATTAACTTTACAAAATTTTACACTTTTTATGGGATCTTTAACTTGCATATCTTGACCTTTCGTTTTAAACCTGTTAATCATTCTTCAATAAAATGAAGGGGGATGGAATTTTCAACGGCTATTTTTCTTATTAAATTTAGTTCTCCGCTCAGAAAATGAATTGAGCAAACTTGAAAAGCCCTTTTTATGTAAAAATTAAAAGGTGCTAGTTTGAAATTAATAGGAGAACTGCAAGCAAATGGGATTGTAAAATTAGACCTGTTAATTTTCCTAAAAACTTTACGATCCAAGCTCTGATTAGTTTTATTTCTGATTAGTAAGACGTCTAAATGGCAAGTTTTTGATTATGTTCAACTTCTAGGGTGAATTTTATTCTGCTGTCAAGGCTATTGATTTTATCCAGAAATGAATGCAATTCATCCTCTTCGTGGTTCCATATAATAAAAACATCATCAACGTACCTGAACCAGTAAACTGGGGCTGGTCTTATGGTTTCCATGATTTTCTTTTCAAAAGGACGAAGTTTAAATTCTGCTAACAAACCAGAGATGGGGGAACCCATGGGGGCGCCATTGATCTGTTTGTAAAATTGATTGTTAAAAACAAAGGTGTTGCCATTGACAATTAAATTCAGACCTCTTTTAATCGTATCCTTAATATCTTCAGTAAAAGTAGAATCCGAGTCGATAAAGTCTGCAATAATGCTGGAAACTTCCTTTATATTTATGGACGGGTATAAGGATACTACGTCCAAGCTAGCCATAATCCTAGAATTTTCAAGCTTTACGTTTTTAATTTTATCAATGAAATTCGAAATTGATTCAAGAACTAAATCGGATGGTGGTAAATACTTCTTTAAAAGGTAAACATAGGTTTTTTCCGTAAAATATGTGGAACCGGAGCATTTAGTGACAATTGGACGGATTGGCAAGTCTACCTTATGATCCTTTAATCTACCAGTGAGGGAGGGAGTAGTTGCAGTCCTGTTAATCCTCAATTTATTTTTCATAAATGTTAGCCAAACTCCTTTACCAATAATTTCTTTAACTTTATTTTCTAATTCCATAATGGGATCTTTATTTAATGGTATACAATCCATACTATCAATACATGCTTTCATCTTGTCGGTTTGGAATAGCATATGGTTAGTTTTATCGGTCTGGATAATAATAATATTTTTATCATTTCTTAGTTTTCCTGCTACCTTCCTAAACTTTTCATGCTGAGGGTTTGGTCTGTAAACGAATGTTCTCATTTTATTATGCAAGATGCACCTAACGGCATCCCTTTGCATTGGATTAGCAGTTTGCACGGCTTTTTCACAATCAGTAACGATTAACTTGCTATTCCATTTCGGATCAAACATGAATTTCGGGCCGAGATTGAGGACTGATTTTTCTTTTTTCGACAACTGTTTCTTGGAAATATTAATAAACGTATCTGCTATAGGTACTGTACTGCTGTTAATTCTAGGAGGTTTCAGACTAGCAATTTTCTTCTTTAAAGTAGCAAAATTTATCCTGCGTTGAAATGTCCTGTAATGTTGAATAACTTTCAATTTAAGTCAGAATGCGATAGAGTCTTAGCTAATAGATTCTATAAACGATAAACACGCACTGAATTCTTGTCAATAAGTTTATATTTATCTCTAATGCCAAGCTTTAAACATTCCATTTCAAATTTATGATTAAGAGTAGGAAAATGTTTATTGGCAAAACTGTTCTTACGTGCGATGAATCTTGGGATAACATCCAACTGCTTACACCGCTTCAAAAAATATAAATTACACAATTCCCGGTCAAGCCTCAGACGCTCATATTTATAAAGTTTCTCTGTAGTTTAGCACTTCATACTATCCAGCATCGATTTCAATTTAATTGGAGTTAAAAACAAAAACAGTGCAAAAGTCATCTTGTTTTGTAGTTTCTCTCACTGACGAAGACCGAGTAAGTGACGGTTGAAAACGTTCTGAACTTTTGAACATTTTAAAGAACTTTAAATGTATTTTTAAAGTTTTTATAAGTATTCTAGTGCACCTTTTAAGTAATTTATGTACAGTTAAGTGTATTTTTTACGTTTTCAAATTAGTAAACAAGGTGAATTTTGCACTGTTTTTGTTTTTATCTCCCAAAAAATTTCTTAAATCAGGAGAATCCAATTATGTAATAATATTAATTTTTAAAAGATCTACTAAATGCATTTTAAAGAAATTTGTGGGGTCTTTTTAGTATATTGCTTACTGCTCTACTATACTCAGTTATAGTGTTAGTCAGTTATTTTGGAGTAAATTTCTATAATCACGTAAACATGACTATGAAAGATTAGTCTTTATAAAACTACTAATTTACGGATTTTGATGAGACTTATATTCTTAGTTAATTTTTCAGGAAGAGTTTTTGTAAACTGCATGTGGTTATGTTGTTCTATTAGCTAATTTAGCTGTTGTTATTGTTAGTTAAAATTTCAGGCATAGTTTTTGTAATCTGCATATGCTTTTGTCGTTCTATAATAAAACTTACTTTAAAAAAATATAAGGTTTTTCTAGAAGAGAGGACCAGGGCACGGGTGACGCCTGCTTGCATTACATATAATATAATTTTTTTTACAGATACATACAGTGTTAAAAAATAAAATTTAGAACATCTTCATACATTTTTATTTTTATAAAAATAATAAAAAAACCTGAAGATTAATTTCATACGCAGGTTTATTCCATATATAAAAAAGTATATGCCCAAAAATATTTGAGTTTCTATATCAATTTAAAAAAAAGCCTCAGCATTTTGAGAACATGAAACTAAAAAAAATTTGAATATGAAGAAAAACCCGTTTAAAGCTTTCATTTGTTTCGAGAATTGCGTAGGTGTTATTGATAAATTTTACACTGTATCCAGATATAATTGCCGTATGGGTAAAAATATGATGTAAAAATATTCAATACTTTAAAGAGGCTTTCATTATATGTCTCGGAACAAAAATCGATGTTTTTGTTTTCATTTTTGAGGTAAAGTGTTCCCTTACAGTTTTTGTGTGCAATCGTAATTAAGTAAATATGTAGCACCTATAGTCGTAATTCATTCCGTCTGTATGTCCGTCAGTCTGCATGTAACAACACAAAAACTACCTAACCAAATCGTTTAAAATTTATAATATATAATTGCTACTTAATTGTGCCGAGTAATTTAAAATTTTATAAAAATTGAATGTATAGTTCAATTACAGGGACAATCAAAAGTATTCCGTTACATTATGTTCAATGGGAAAAAAATAGTTTCAAGTGCATTTTAATGATGTCACACGGTTTCGAATTTTATAAAATTGATATGCGCCAAAGAGTGTGTTAAAATATACATTCTATACAATCTATGGAGCAAAGAATATTTGTTATTATTTTACAGGGCGACGAAAAAGTACTCAATTACATAATGGTACAGAGAAAAGATTATTTTGGGGCGATTTTTATTTATATTGAACTATTTCATATTTTATAAAATTCATATGCGTTGCTGGGAGTTTATTAAAGGTTACTTCCTGTTTAATAGAAAACTAAATGTATTTACAAGGATACACACAAAATTTCAGATACTATATTGTATACTATTACTCCAAGTTCTGAATTATTTTTAAAACATCGTTAATGTACGAACGCATCTCATTTCCCACTTTTGACGTGTAATTTCCAACTTGTTAAAATTGACTTTTGTGTCAGACTGGAGTTCAGTTTGTTTCTTGAAAATTTTATTTTTCAAAGGCAGAGTTTGTAACAGAAATAAGACCTAATTATGCCAGAAGCTGTATTTATTCAATAAATTTATTAAAGCAGAGCTTTGAAGTTTCGTCGCGTTTCCTGAGATGCAATCTAAATTTGCAGATGGTAGTGTTAGAATATTCACAATTAAACAGGCTTCGTTTAACGTAAACGGAAATTTTTACAAATGTGGAAGTAACTTCTCTCCTAAAAATATATATTAATTGAAATGGTTATGGTTTTCCACAATAATAAAAGATAAATGGTTTTAACCAATTAACTGTATCCCGGTAAATCCCGGATTCGACCCCATAGTTTCTCAATAAATAAAAATAAAAAACAAAAAGAAAAAGAAAAAGAAAAAGAAAAAGAAGAACGCTAATGTAACTAACATGAAACGTAAAAAAGCATGTTTTAACTGACTCATTTGTTGAATGTTATATATATAAATAAAAATGCATATTTAAACAGAAAACATATACATGACTTTTGTTTTGTTAACAAGCTGTGTGAATATTTAAAAAGAATGTTTCTTAAAATGAAGGTATCTCATAAAAAATATTACCGAAAGTTTTTATCTTTTTGAAATTTCAGACGTCTGCCATTCCCATTGGGGACATTTTTAATGAATTCCAAAGGCAAATAATTTCGAAACTTTTTCCAGAGGAAAAAAACTTACTCTGCCTAACAGGGAACTAGTTTGGAAGATTTGTAAAATGTTAAAAATAAAAGTTTTTCTGACAAATTTCAGAAAAATGTTTTATGAATACATTAATATTAAAGTACGGATGCAACAAGAAGGTCTATGAATAAATATGAGTGCATATTTCAACATATGTATGGATGTAAAGTAGTTTTATGTGTAAACAAATATGTATGTCTATTTGAGTGCATGATAATAAAATACATTTTAAATATTTTTCTTTTTAGCAACAGGACGATATTGATATGTCATTGCGTCATTGTTGAATTGACTAGCAATGAAAATTTAATAATAATAATTTTAAAATAGATTTGTAAAAGTATTGAAATGCTTTGCGATGATTAAGACTTATGCTTATCTTTGTTTTAAAATACAATTTGAAATAATAACATAAATAACTAAAATCCACTAAATGTCGAAAAATAATCTGTTTTGAAATATTTACATATTAATTTTTATTTTAAGAAAGCACATATCGCTCACCCACAAGATAAGAAATACATCTCGACAAAAGTAATATTCACAGGAAAGACAAAGTAAAATTTCCTAGATTTTACAGAAACATGAAATTGCACCACTTAATTCTGAATGGAGGAGTAAAAACATGCATAAAAGCATAAAATACTTAAAAATAAAGACGGAATATAAGGTTTAGGGAGATGAATAATTTTACCTCCCTACACAATCTACCGTTCTACTTTGGTCACAAATGGACATATAGCGCAATAAAGAGATTTTTCGCAGAGTTACACTTATTGTGTGCAAGTCGCATCTATGATAATCCTATTAGTGGAATAAAACTTAAAATAAATTTTTACGAGATGTGTCACTTTTCTTGCGAGTGAGCGATGTAATGTTGTTTTATGGATCATTTCAATGGCAATGGGATTCGACTGAATAAAATCATTAAATTGCAGGATAAAGCAACATGAAATAAAATGGAATCATATGATATCAATCGAATAAGATACAGTTTTCAAACAAATTGCAGATGAAAGTACATTTCTCCCCTTACATGTTGGTGTAAAAATTTAAAATGTGGGATGTTACGATATTTAAAGAATGGGAGTAAGAAAAATTTCAAAATCAAATTTTCATTGTCAAGTATTGCCATTTGCACAATGACGTCAACATGACATACGAACATATTTATCCTTTATAATGCGGATTCGACATACTTTCGATACACTGCAAAAAAGAAGAAAAAAGAAAAAAAATAGACGATTTTACGAAGATCCTACTGACAATCAGGACGCTGCCAGTACAATTCCCTGTTTTTTAACGAAAAAATTTCCGTCAATTCCAGAAAATGTTCCGTTTTTTTCTTTAAAAAAATGGAAAATTTTCTAGAATTTACGGAAACATTTCCGTTAAAAAACAGTGAATTATACAGGCGTCCTGATTGAAATTACAATCTCCTTAAAACCATTCTTTTTTTTCTTTTTACAGTGTATCCTTTTCGAAAATCCGGAATTTTGTTTTTAAATCCGGTCTTTTTTTTTGGATTTGAGGATGCTGTATATTCGGTGTTACACTATATTATACTTTTACAAATAATCAAAGATATGTTACTTTTAGATAAAATTTAAATATTCAGTGGAACTAATAACCTCCCTCCAATACCAATCCCTCCATTTCTGGCTTGCATAATAATTGTATTGGAAGTAAGTGCTACAAACAATTGACACTTATTTTTATTCTGATTCTTTATTCCCCTGGAGACTTCCGTACACGCATTTAAAATTACTTACGATTCTGAAATAGCTTTTATTACTAAAAAGCGATCGTAAAAATTATTTTAATAATTTTGAATAATCTTGAATTTAAAGTAGAAGTAAAAAAATACATTTGTATTAAAAATACAAGTATTTCAGATAGGCGCGTTTCTGAGGATTTGAATGATTTTGTATGTTTTTATAGGAAGCATAAGTTTACAAAATAGACAGAACATTCCACAGATTATTTCAATCAATTTATTAGAATTAGTCAAATAAGTTATTGTTGTCCTTAGACTTAAATTTAAGGTAAACAAAGTTCATCTTAATGTTAGAAAGATTTCGCAAAGTACCAAATAGACTGAGCAGGCATAAAAACCAAGGAACCTGGAAGATGTAGCCTGGCGATGAGAAAGTATTATTATTGTTTAGGCTAATATAATATGCAAAAGTAGAATTATTAACAAGTTTAAAATATTTTAAAAGCTTTAGAACAAAATAAATTATTCTATGTCTTTACCTATACATTCTTATATTTTAAAATTTATTTATAATTGATTATTTTTAAATGATAAGGAAAGTGATTTCTACCTTAAAATTAAACAAAGCTTACTGCCTATAAGTGACTGTTAAAACAACGTTGAATTGTAACCCATCTACATTTCTAAGTAGATTTATTAGTATTTTGTTTATTAATGTATATATAATGATATACATTTTTTACTGTACAGAAAATTTTAACTGTACACTAATGAGACTTATAAAGAAAGTTACAGTTACAGTAAGATTAAATGTAGTAAAATTAAAGAGTATTATACAAATAAAGTTTTTTTTTTCCTTTGTGAGAATGGCGATTTAACCTAATTGTCTATATTAAAATATGTTTAACTACAAACGAAATGTAAAAAATCTCACAATTGTTTTAAGTACACCTACTTACATTCTTACATATAAAAGTTTTGTAGCCAAATTTGAATTATGGGGAGGGGGTTGCAAAAATGTTATACATAAGAGCGTAGAACATATTTTGTTAATATCAAACTATATACTGTTCTTGAATTTTTTTAATTATTTTTTTTAATTGAAATATTTAAAAATGATCAGTTTAGTTTTTTAGTGACCTTAAATCAGACTCTGTTCAGGATAATTTCTATAATAACCAATTTAATTACTATAATTTTATACGAATAATTTTCTTTTATTGCAGGATTATCATATTCTTAATACGCTCACATAGTCAATTTTCTTATATACCCAATGTAAATGCCCATTGTATTTAATTTTTACCATCTTTCTTATGCTTTGTATAAATAAAAAAATATTAAATTAGTATAGAAATTTTTTTGTCTCTTTAGCTTAATTGGATTTTTAAAAGTCTTTATATAGTCTTTAATGATTAATTTAAAACATACATCATCTTTCCCATTTAAGGTTTTACTTCATTTCGCATTTTAAAGATTTATGCAACTGCATGCAAGTACATCTTATTTAAAGCTGCTAACGCGGAAAAATATACACTTCTTGTATTTATTATGCAATACAGAAGGCAAACTGAATCCTCATAGGAGTTTTTAGAAAGCAATTAGAAACAATGCGATTAGAAAAAATTCATTTTAGCTAATCGCTTAATTTTTTTTTCCAAAAAGAAATTCTATTTTTCTTAATTTCTTCTTTTTTTTCTGATACATATGTATGTATATAATGTTTTCTTGCAATCGAAGAGAATATAGTTCATTCTTAAAGCAATCTTACAAATAATTTTCAAATGTAAGTTTTAAACGTATAGATATACGTAGTCATCTATATATAACAGCTAAAAATTCGCATTTATTTTACTACATTTTAAAAATCTACATACGTTTCATAATTAAAATATTTATTTATTTATTTATTTATTTATTTATTTATAAAAGAGTTCTTTTCTTAATATAGAATTTGATTTAAAAAATGTTCGCAGAGATCATGGGTTGGACAAATGTTTCTATTTTTATGTTGTTCGTTGAAATCATGGAACACATAGCAATGATGTAAGTAGTAATTTGTATCCCTTTTAAAGCAATAAAATACAGCGATAGAACAATTAAGACATATTAATAAATTAAAAATACTTAGGAAATTCGCAAAATTACCTAAGCAAAAGTTTTGAGACTATTCTGTTATACACACACACACACACACACACACACACACACACACATATATATATATATATATATGTATATATATGTTCCACAATTTATCATCCTGTAAGCATGGTACAAATAAGTCTTTCTTAGGTGGTCCTAAGGATTTTTGTTCATTCAGATTGAAGATTCTGATAGAATTCACCAATTAAACAATTCTTCCGTATCTCGACTTTTCTTACGGTATGGTCCGAAGATGTATAGTTACAATGACGTCAAGTGACTGACTCATTCAGTCTAAAAGTTTAATTTTCTTAGCTGTAAACCAGATTGTCACTATTTTAGAGGTGTGCTTGAGATCATTATCCTGCTGAAATTTCAAGCCACAAGGCACCATTTTACGAGAATAAGACAGAATGTGATCTTCTAAAAATTGTTTTATAATCATTTTGATCCATAAACCCACTGATGTGTACAAAGGAATGACTCCCTTATGTTGGAAATCTTCTCAGACCATTATTGATCTATTTCTGTACTTTACATTTAGACGTCAATACCGGGGACCCATTTGATGCTGTTTTGGACGACAAATATAACGTCAACCATCACTTTCAAACAAACTGTGTGATCCGTCATTTCTTTTTATCGCTCCATTGAAAATGTTTCCATTCTTTGGTTATCCACAGTTCGTGTTCCTTAGTAAAATCTTATCGCATTTTTCCATGCAGTTTTTTTCTGTAGGGACTCGTGAACAAAAACTAAAGATTTCGAGACATCATTTTATGGTGCTCTTATCCACTGCAAATCAATGTTCGGGGCCATCTCCTTACATATATCATCAGCATTCATGTTTGGGTCACTGATCGCCTACATTCAGATAAACGCGTCTTGACGATGAACCGTTCTTTTTGGGGAGATCATAATCTTAGAAGATCGTGCATACATGTACCGGCTTTACTGTCCACAGTTTATTTTGGAATGACCAACTGGCTGGCGACAGTTTGGGAGAAGAACATATCATTTCAAAAATTTTAATTACTTCTGTAGATAACAAAGTTACTTCTTTTATTATTAATAGCCAGTTAGGAAATTCAATAATTACTTTTGTTTTACATCTTACACCGCAAACGACTTCCCGATAGTATTTCTTCTCTTATATGTAAACATAAAAAATGACAAAAATTCTAATTTATCTTTTACTCTTACTTTGTCAAAAGTTGAAGTTAATAAAAATGAATACTAAATGTTTTTTATAATAGTTTATTTGTGTTCTACACATACATATCATAGTCATATTATGGTTTGGTTAAAAATATAGTATTTTAGAGATATTAATATTATTTGTCCATATTAGTCCACTTTAAATCTCATTTGTTTTAAATGTGCGTTGTATACGTTTGTTATGTATGTTATTTTTAAAATCATGAAGTTTAAATTATTATACACGATTCATGAGTCCATGAAAAGTTATTCTGGTTATTAAATTCACTCTAAGCAACAATCTACATATTACCGCAAATTATGCAATTCATAAAAAAAAAAAAAAAAAAAAAAAAAAAAAAAAAAAAATGTTATATTTGTTGAATTTGAAAGATGGAGAAGTAACATCTACAGCGAGTTCTTGAGATAACTGTTCTGAAATATGCATTTGTTATCAAACAAAGACAAAACATATATATAGTCTGTCTCAAAAATTTAAGCACACCGCAAATCTGATGTAAAATAATTCAAGAAGAAAATATTTTATACTAATTTACAATGAATACTCGACATTTAATCAAAATAAAACAAAATAAGTCAGTTTGGGGGGCTGAAATAAAAAAAGATATATTTATTTTTATTTAATTTTTCTTTTCTCTTGAAGAAAAGCTGTCTCAAAAATTTAAGCATTTTATGCAATTTTTTTTAGAAACACGGGATTGGCCGTGTATAATGACATTGTATGATATCATATTGCACTTTTATAAAAGTATAAAAGGTGGAGAAATTATTTCCTCCCGTTTTATTAATGACGAAGGGTAGAGAATTCACAAAATGTGAGATTTTGAAAGTTTTTAAATTGAAATCGCAAAATAAAACTGTTTCTGAAATTTCAAAAATTTTAAATCGATTAAAGTGACGTATATATCAAATACTTTTTAGAAAAGATAATTTTAAGCGGATACCAAGATGTGGACGACCACATATGACGATTATTCAGCCTGATCGGAGAATGCGAAGATTGTATGTAGATAAAATATGTCCACACTTCAAATTCAAAATAATATCTTTGCACAGGTGTCCAAAGACACTATAATAGACGTATTAAAGAGTTTGATTACATCACACTAAAAAAATGGCACGCAAACCGTCTCACTAATTACATAACTAACAGGCAAGAATGAGCTGGGCTAAAAAACACATGTCTTACGGGTACAAATGGCTTACTTTTTTAGTCAACGATGATAAAAAGTTGAACTTAGATGGTCCTAGTGGTTGGAACGCGTATTGGCATGATTTGCGAAAGGAACCAAGAGCATTTTTCAGCAGGCAGCAAGGCAGTAAATCTGTTATGGTTTGAGGAGCATTTGGATTCAATGGCCTGACCTCTCTTGCTTTTCTAAAAGGAAGATAAGATTCAAAAAAGTATCAAGAGACACTAAACTTATAATTGCTGCCGTTTGATGACATTTTGGAGGCTTCTAATCGACGAGTTCTACTCTAAGAGACAAGTAACTTTAATCTCTTAGAGGAGTGATTAAATTTTTTACACATAGGAATTGAAACAAATACGGTCTCATGTTAAAAGGGAACATAACATTTGAACAATTAAAAATTGGTATAAAATACTTGATACAGACAAATAATTAAAACTATAAAATAATTTTTATTCCCAACAACAGAAGAAGGAGAAAGTTTGTGTTAAGTTTCCTATACGCGTACAGACGAGGCAGTCGAGTTTTGCTAGGACGCGCCTATTACTGTTAGAGAGGGTGACTAATGAATGAAATGAAAGTGATTTTGAGCGTCGAATTTTCTTTTTCATTCATAGGATGGTTTATTGTTTTGGGGTTTTGTTTTTTTCGTTGAAATTTTGGTTTATTTCACTGGTGAGCAAATCTAGATTTACTTAACTCATTTTATATAATGGATATTTTTTTTCATTTTCTGTTAGAAAATAATTAAAAATTTGAAAAAAGATTTTGTAACTTTATTTTCATTACAGTAAAAAGTTAAAATAAAACTTTTTTGTTTTATTTTAAGATTTTTTTCTCCAAGATAAATGGATAAATCGTTATAAAATTAATAGGGAGTTTTTAATATTCTGTTACTAAAAAACAAACTTCAATGTACTAACAGTGTTTTTTTAATTGTTATGTTAAATAATGCCCACCTCTATTCCTTACATAAATTGATTCTGATTACTTTTTGTTGTAAATAGTACAAGGGAAACGTTGCTTGCGGTATTTTTTATGATTTGTGCAACAGCTGTATCTCAAGAGCTAGTATATGAATTTCCATCCGACTTCAGATTCGGTTAATCCTTGATATGAACATGTTCTGGTTACTTTTGTGTGTCAATCAGTCGACAGGTGGAGTTGCTAAGCGGAATTTTCTCCAGAGACCCAATAGCTCTATCTCTTGAACTAATGCACCAATTTTCATGAAACTTTTGATTTTCATGTACCTTGATGAATATTATTGCTGATTATGTTTTGGTGTAAATTATCCAACAGTTGGCACTTTTTCGTTTACATTTTCAGCGATATCTATAATAATTCTACAAGTACTAATGCACGGGATTTTATTCCTTTAGAATCTTCACGATGAGCATAGATTGTTATTTAATTCAGGAATTGTGGCACCGAATTTTTGAAGTATTAAATTGTTTGAGGTGGAAGAAAGTTTTTGGCCATTCTGCAGGTTTAGTATGAAAACATTTTCTATTTTGGAATTCATTGGAATCGGTTCTGGTTGTGAAATTATTATCATATGAAAACACTCTAACCAAAATCAAAAAAGTATAAGCGTACAACAATGGATACTGACCTCAAACATCCTATGTAAAAAGAATCTTTTTAAAATTTTAAAATGCGAACGAGAAATATGCAAAGATGTCTCCCAAATATTTAACATTGACATTTGCCTTACTCCTTACGACAAGTCTACGAGATTCTCATAGATTCTTGTAATGTATTCATTTCTTTTTCTTGAAATTCCAGGTATATATATATATATATATATATACATACATATATATACGCATATGCATATATATATGTATATATATAAAGAGAGAGAGATAGAGATAGATACAGTTATTTAACCATTCTGATAAGTAAATAATTATTACGAAAATATCACATATAGTACATCTAAATAATAGGAGCATAAGCTTCTGAAAAGCATGAGTAACATATATTATATTAATGTTTTCGTGTACTCAGCTTAGATAACAATTTATAAATTTCTGAATTAAAATGCTTATAAGATCGATAATAATAATCATGGATATATTTTTATTTAATTAAGTAGCCCATTTAATATCACATTTTCCAATCTTAATACCACGAATATAATCTTTTTTCGCATAACATATATTAACGTTAGCTAGTGTTCTGATATTTTAATGTTAAATAATAGTTTAAAACTTACTATATAAAATGAATAGAAATAATAAGAATAACAATATTTTTATTTACTTAAGCAAATTATTTATAATAAAAAATTAAATAGCTATGACAGTATCATGAACATAAACTTTTTAAAAAGGCTTCACGCGAACATGTATTGGTGATTTATTATGTATTAAATTTATATATTTATTTAAAGCTTACTGCATAAAAATGCCTCAAAAGATATAAAAATAATAGTAATAATCAATATTCAACTTATTTAAGTGAATAATTCTTATTAAAATAGCAAATACCTATTGAAAAACCATGAAAATAAACTTTTTTTAAAAGCGCGTTATGCAAACATATCGAATAAACCTAGGATAAATGGACATACAGGAAAAATAGCCCGTTTAAATATTTCCGTAACATGATTATCGATGGCAGTATAAACTTTATTCGTAGGAAATATTTCAACGAGTTCATTCTTTGCACTGTGCAGTTGGACTTTTCGCTTATGTAAAGTAAGGGAAAGTTTCATGTTTGTTTAATTTAGTTGCTGAATATTTTAATAAGTTGCGTACCTTTTATTTGCAATACGTACGTTTATTGTTTTTTTATTACACCAAATTTTAATGCATGTATGTACTACAATCTGTATGTCTAAGCCTATATTAAAGATACACAATGGTGGAGTGATGCATTAAATTGAGTACCAATCTGTCCTTAAATTTCAGGCTAGATGGTCATATCAAATCGATCACCTTTAATTAATAGGCCAAAATTATTCAAAGTAAGATTTTAACTAAATATAATTAAATGTAAAATAATTATATAACTTTTATGTTTATAATTATATTAATTTGGGTAATAGTTTAATTTGTAATTAATGTAGATATTACAATAGTATTAATCTAAAAAAGTCTTTTATTTATTTATTTATTTTTCAGTTTTCAAGATGCCAAGTAAGTACATTTAAAAGCCTTATTCAAAACGAGGGACCTGGAGTCAAAATTATTTGTCCAAGACAGTGGTGTCTGTGCAAACGGTATCATATTTTGTAAAAGGATCGTCGGAAGCCTTTTCACATTCTATGCAAGACTTTCGAGTGCCGAATGACAACCAATAATTTCAATAAAAGCAGCATAGTTCCAGGATCCATGTTTAGAAAAGAAAGCGAAGAAATACTAACAAAATATATTAAACGATTTAAAAAACAAGGAATCCCATTTTCTCGTACCAGTTTCGGGTGTAACTACGAAAAATAAGAAAGAAAGAGAGAGAAAAAAAACAGAAAGTGTTTCAAACAGGTAGCTATGATTTTGAAAGAAACAAGAACTGTTGAAAAGCGTCGGAAACGTTCATAACAGAAACAGATATAAATTTGAAAAATAAGCTTAAAACTGTGAAAAAGTCTTAAAACAAACGCGATGAAAACACGATAATACGACACTTCCAGCAACTAAGAAGATGACATGCATTCAACTTTTTTTTTTTTATTCTACAGATTCCCAGCGAACAGATGAGGATCACTCTGTAGGTTATTGAGAAGAATACAATACACTGAAAAAGATCTGTAATTTTACAGATGTAAAGTTAGGTAGATCTGGGTGCTTACTGAAAGTTTCTCTGTACACTGTACAAAATGTATCTAAAGCTGCAAAACTAGTTTTCCAAACCTAAAGGAATATTTATTTTTACAAAAGGATCTACTAAAATTGTAATAAGAGAATGGTTTTTGGCCAGTTTAATTTCAATTTTGTTTGCCACTTTTTATTCTCAATATTTAATTTGTTTTTGCCTAAAATATGATGAGATAGGCTTAAAAATTTTATTTGTGTATACGTATTTCTTCTATTTGCAATCTGAGAATTCTTATTTTAATCTTTAAAAACTCTGGCCAGGTATCGTATAATCAATCTACTAGTGTTTTCACATCAAAAAGTGTTGATAATAATTTATAACTCATTACATAAAAAATCATTTAAAAATCAATAATAAAAATAATAATTATTATTATGGATGTACTTCTATTTACCCTCCAAAGTAAAAATTGTTTTAATGCTGTAAATTTCAGTATTTTAAGATTAAATTACTACGATGAGAGTGACAGATAAATATTTAAAAACAGGAAAAAAATAGACCAGAAACAATTTCCCTTTAAGTTGCTCAAAAACGTTTCAGATTGTAATGATGTTTACTTGTTTCTTTTGTATTTTTTTGTCAGTGTAGTCCAGAGAAAATCACTTATACCCCAAAGTTTCTTAAAATATCTTATTTGAAATCGCCCGTGGCTAGCTTATTTAGAAGAACTGATTTAACTTTACATTCTAGATTTCTTTTTTGAACTTGTAAATGTTATTTTCAAAATAAAAGTTTTATTAAAGAGTATACTTTAACATAGAAAGATTTAATTTGCAAAGTTTTTGTATTTTTAATGCAAATATTTAGTTTTATTACAAAACTTCTAAAAATAGGGTATTTTATAAAAACTGAAAAAATAAAATTTAGTTTAATTGGCAAACGAAAAAAATGTGGTATTGTTGAATTATAACTCAATAAAAATAATAATAATAATAATAATGAATGTACTTATTATTCAAATTATTTTTAAACAAAAAGGTTTATTTATGAGCGTTCTTTACTAATAAAAAGATTTAATTTGCAATGTTTTTGTACTTTTAATGCAAAAATTTAGTTTTATTACAATAAAGGTAAAAATGGGGTATTTCATAAAAAAATACAAAGATGAAATTTTGATTAAATTGCAAATGAAATAAAATGTGATATAATTGATTTATAACTCAATAGTAATAATAATAATAAAAATAATAATAATAATAATAATAATAATAATAATAATAATAATAATAATAATAATAATAATAATAATAATAATAATAATGCCTCTTTAATTAGCTTTTAAAAGATCTTTTGAAAATTCAACTTTCCTTGATAAAGTATCGAGGCGAAATTTAAAATGACACTTCCTCTTTCAATAGTACACTTAAAAAAAACTGTATAATAAATAATATACTGTAGCAGATATATAAAAGAAATAATCACAAAACCGTTATCTGAACCCAAATAGATGGCCTCATAAATCTCTGTTTCGTTTAATATTTATTGCAAATACATTGAAAAAAAAGTTTTAATGTTGTAAATTTCAGTATTTTCAGATTAATTCACTTCGATGAGAGTGACAGATAAATATTTAAAATAAGGAAAAAAAGAAATTAGACCAGAAGCAATTTCCCTTTAAATTGCTCAAAAACGTTTCAGATTGTAATGATGTTTACTTGATTCGTTTTGTACTTTCTTTGTCCTTGTAGTCCAGAGAAAATTGCTTATCCTCCAAGTTTCTTAAAATGTCTTATTTGAAGTTGCCCGTGACTAACGTATTTAGAAGAGCCGATTTAACTTTACATTCTTGATTTTTTTTTATTTGTAAATGTTGTTTTCGAACAAAAAGTTTTATTTAAGATTATACTCTAACATAGAAAGATTTAATTTGCAAAGTTTTAGTATTTTTAATGCAAATATTTAGTTTTAGTACAATATTTCTAAAAATGGGTTTGTGATGCAACACCCATATTCTGTTTTATATATTTCTATAAATATATTAAATGTTAGTTCCCTCCCCCCCCCCCTTCTTTTAAAATTTAATTTTAAAAGAAAAGCATTTTTAATAGGCATTTTAATTGCATGTTCGTCTCCAAATTACATAAAAATAATAATAATAATAATAAATTAGTTTTAAAATATCATTTCTTTTCTAGATTTTTTTTTCTTTCTTACATTTCAGTTGATTACTTATCAAACGAATTAATTTTTTTCTCTGTTTTAAATAACTGTTATATTTATTTCCTAACATCTCGTTTGTCTTGCAAAAAGAACTTATTTTTTACCGATTATGCAACTTTATTTTAGGGTTACTGTACGTTGCGCTCTCTTCGCCGAAGGCGATAACTGTTTTATTCTTGACAACACTCATTTAAAATTTTTCCCATTGCTTTTCGTATAACTGTCCTTTTTACCTGTACGATTTTGAGCCCGGCTTGGGAATCCATTATATGCCAAGACATTTTCTCTTGACGTTTGTATAATGTAAAAATTCAGATTACGATTTGCCGTCGTCATGTTAACCCACACATTTGCAGTTGTGAAAATTGATAAATATTTCTTTATTATGATTAATAACGTTTATTTTAGTATGTTGCATACATGCTGTTTATAAATGTTCATATACTCGTATTATGGAAAATAAAAACAATTAGTCAAGAATTTGTGTAAGAACTAGTTTACTTTGTCAAAATGTCTTCATTGTTCTGATCCAGAAGAAAATTTAAAAATGGACCTGGTAAATTATTCATAAAACAACAAGCACGGCCAATCACAAGAAGGTGGCCTTTGCCACAATAGGGGTATTTCAAATAAACTAAAAAGATAAAATTTAGATTAATGTGTAAATGAAAAAAAGTAGTACTGTTGAATTATAACTCAATAATAATAATAATAATAATAAATATACTTCTATTTAATTGGCTTTTAAAAGGTGTTTTAAAAATTCACCTTTAATTTCATAAAATACCGAAACAAAATTTAAAATAATGTTTCCTTATTTCAAAAATACATTTAAAATACTGTATTCTAAATAATATTGCTCTAACAAATATAAAACACACCTAATCACAAAACGATTATCTAAACCCGAATTGCTAGCTGCATAAATCTCTGTTTTGTCAATATTTATTGGGAATACAATGAACTGAAAACTAAAAAAAAAAAAAAAAAAAAAAAAAAAAAAAAAAAAAAAAAAAAATTATGCTGTAAATTTTAGTATTTTAAGATTAATTTACTTCGATTAGAGTGATAGATAAATATTTAAAAATACAAGAAAAAGAAATTACACTTAAAGAAAGTAGACTTAAAAGAAATTAGACTTAAAAGAAATTAGAGGCAATTCCCTTTAAATTGCTCAAAAACGTTTCAGATTGTAATGATGTTTACTTGATTCTTTAGTATTATTTTTTTGTACGTGTAGTCCAGAGAAAATCACTTATACCCCAAAGTTTCTTAAAATATCTTCAAGTTACCCGTGGCCAGCGTATTTAGAAGAACTGATCTAACTTTACATTCTAGATTTTTTTTTCAAACTTGAAAAATTGTTTTGTAACAAAAAATTTTATTTAAGAATATTTTTTAACATAGAAAGATTTAATTTGCTATATATATTTTTGTATTTTTAATGCAAAAATTTTGATTTATTACAATAAAGGTAATAATGTAGTACTTCATAAAATCTACAAAGATAAAATTTAGGTTAATTGGCAAATGAAAAAAATGTGACATTGTTGAATACTAACTGAATAATTAAAAAAGTAATAATGATTGTACTTCTATTTAATTTGCTTTTAAAAGCTGTTTTAAAAAATTCAACTTTTCTTTCATAAAATACCGAAATGAAATTTTAAAAACATTTCCTGCTTTCACTAATGCACTTAACAAAACTGTATTCTAACTAGTATCACTCTAATAAATATAAAACAGAAATAATCACAAAACGGTTATCTAAACCTGAACTGCTGACTTAATAAATCTCTGTATCGTCAAATATTTAATGGAGATAAAACAGAAATTCTCCCAAAACAAAAACAAAATGTTTTAATGCTGTAAATTTCAGTATTTTAAGATTAATTTACTTCGATCAGAGTGATAGATAAATATTTAAAAACACAAGAAAAATAAATTAGACCAAAGGCAATTTCCTTTTAAATTGTTCAAAAACGTTTCAGATTATAATGATGTTTACTTGATTCTTTTGTATTTTCTTTGTCCATGTAGTCCAGAGAAAATCACGTGTACCCAAAAGTTTCATTAAAAATCTTATTTGAAGTTGCCCGTGGCTAGCGTATTTAGAAGAACTGATTTAACTTTACATTCTAGATTTTTTTTCAAACTTGAAAAAGTTATTTTCAAACAAAAAGATTTATTTAAGAGTATAATTTAACATACAAAGATTTAATTTGCAATGTTTGGGCATTTTTAATGCAAAAATTTTTTTTAATTACAAAAAAGTTAAAATGTGGAATTTTGTAACAACTACGAAGAAAAAATTTTCTATTAGTAGGCAGATAAAAAAAGTGGTATTGCTAAATTATAACATAATAATTTCCTTAATTTTTTTAGTTATAATCCAAAGACAGTGCTTAAAAAAATTCACTTGCATTTTCTGTGATTGAAATTATTAAAATTATTTGTTAGTATTTACAGACTATTACGTTACTTAATACGCTACTTTATTAAGCTACGTTACTTAATATGAGCTTAAATTCCTTAAAGGTCATTTTAAAATAAGTTAATACATTTTTACGCTTAACTGCTTTCTCTTTACTAAGAAATGTTTGTAGAATATAGATAAAACGATATACAGAGACACGCAAGGGATTGAAAAAATGGGCGCCTACGAATGATAATTTCTGGGAATTTGATTTTAGTAATTTTAAGACTGTTGTAGTTTAGCTTAATAAATAAATAAATTTAACTTAGTACAAGCATATAATAAAGGTACAAGGTAAACTATAGGGTTGGATAAAAGAAGTCACGTATGTTTTCATCGATTAGTATAAATTTCTGAATGAAAAATTTCATTCTGTAAGACTTTTCTGACTAAACTAAATTTTCTCATTATATAGTATACAGTATATCAACTGAGAGATCAAACACAGGGCTGTTCAACAGTATTGGAATACATATTTGGCCATATACAGTAACCTTATTGCCCTAAATTACGAAGTTTTGTTAAGGATTTCATGAAGAGTTGGTAAAAGCTTCATAATCTATGCTTAACGCATGATTTTTCTTACTTGTTTTCCTTCATTTTGGAAATTCTGTTGACGATCTCATTAAGAATTTTTAAACTATCCTTTTCAAACTTTTGCAAAAGTTGCTAGATAAATTTAGCTAACACAATATGCAAATGAAATTTTTATAGCACTTACGCATGCGCATTGAAAAAATATTTAGTAAACCTGCTCATTTTTAATACAATTTTTATAATTTTTTAATTCTGATTACAGGGCTATTATGTATAATGCTGTTTGTCATATTTTCAGAAAAGAACATTATTTTATATTAAAAACTCTGCAAGCTATAAGCAAAAAACTTTTTGCTTTGTGATTGTTTTTATAAAAACCTTAATTTCTCTTCGAGTATACATGTTTTCCGCATAAAAAGAAACACAAGTTATTAGAATAGCCACTTAATCATAATCTACAGTTTGAAAGCTTTTGCTACATTAGATTTGACAGGGTTATACAAAAGTTATTCGTTTTTTTAATTTGTTAACCGTCACTTATGGAATTTTGTGAAACAGTCTTTACAGAAATGTATGACTTGTTTTATTATGCTTACATACTTAGAGTTAAAGGATAATTCCTCATGTGTTTTTCTAAATATTTAACAAAATTTCAAAAATCGCAAGCATTACAGCCAACTTTGGCCATACAATGTATATGTATTTTAGAAAAATGGGGATGATCTATAATTGGACTACTAACAATTTATTGCCGAAACGTCAGTTAAGGCTTACTTTGGAGACACGAAATTTTTTGGATTCTGTCTGTCAGTCAGTCTGTCTGTTCGGCGATAACTAACGCAAAAAACATTCGATTGGCTTGAAATTAAGTGGGTATGTTAGTGAGGCACTGGGATTAAGCTGTATAGTTTTTTGTTAGATTTGATTCGTTCGTTCGGAAAATATAGAATATTTTATTTTGTGCAATAATGCTAGTGATTTTCAATTTTTTTCCTTGAGAGAAAATGACACATTTCATTAATGGAATTCAATGATAAATGGATACTGAAATTTTCCAGTTAAATTATACGTATTGTTTTGAAATTTTGTATATTCATTTGTCAGATATTTAAAATTATTACTGTAAATTTCGGAGAATTTTTATAAATGTGTTCCAATAATATAAACTAATTTGGTTTAGAGATTTACTTATTTAAAATGTATTTATTTCATTTTCTTTATTTTCTCTTAGTGGTTGCTAAGCAACCATTCATCCTAATCCTTATTATATTTTAATGCTATAAATTTGAAAGCGTGGACGAAAATTTAAATGAAGTCAACGTCAAAACTTATGAATTAAATAATGTCTTTTTATCTTTGCGGATAAATATAACATTGCCCAGAAAAGAATAAAGGCTATGTTTTATTAATTTTATTCAAATATTTTCCTTAGGAATTCAAAATTTCTTTCTCTTTCATACAGAATCAAGCACGATTTTTTAGATAAAATTTAATCAATTTCCTTTATCGTTGCCAAAAAAAAAAAAAAAAAATCTGGAATAATTTTTCAACGGAAATAAGTTTCAATTGAGCAATTTCCAATCGAAAAATCAAACTAAGAAAAAATAAATATGACGTCAGAATAAAAATAAAAATAAAAATAGTACTTTGTTAAATATTAAACACGGAAATTTGTTTCGTTAATAAGAATTTTTCTGACAAAAATGGGGGCATAATTAGAAGTAAAAGAAATAAAAAATAATTAAATTTTTAACAAACATTTCAATTGGTAAAATTTGACGTCATAATTGAACAAAAACAGGTATTTTATAGTAGTCGTTAAAAATACAAGAAACATGGATATCAATAACTCATGAAAAATAACGCCATTGCCGAAACTTCAGTGAAGGCTTACTTTGAAGATACGAAATTTATTGTTTTTCATCTGTTAGTCTGTTCTTCTGTATGTTTGTCTGTCCCACTATAACTGCTACAAAATACAATCAAAACATTTTTTTTCGGAAACAAAATTGTAAAACTCTAGATTACTGAGTTTACACTTACAAAAGTTCCTGATACATCAGATTTAGGTGTTTGTGGTTGGCAAGTATGTAGAAGTATGAGGATAATGAAAAATATTTGTCCAAACTGTTACTTATCCTTATAAATCAAAATGTATAAGGAAATGCAAGATATACAATAACAATTAGCACAATTATTAGAAAGTGACAAATTTAAATTAAGTGAGGCTACGGGGGGTTCAAGGGGGCGGAGCCCCCCTGAAGAAATCTACTATGTTATAATAAAAAAACAAAAATATTAGATCATGAAAATTTCAGAATAACCTAACATAACTAAATTTTTAATTTACCGCTTTTGAAGGCTGAAAACTTCTAATTCTTATTTTATTCTAATAAATGATTAAGTACTATGAAAATTTTAAATTAAAGTTTCCAAGAAGTTGAATATTACCCAAAGTGTGTTTAAAAATATATATATATGTACAAAGCTGACGTTGAGGCTCCTGATCTGCAGATTTACTAGTTTTTATGCGTTTGAATAAAATTAGCAGAATTCTTGAAAACATGGAAAGGGAAGCTACTATTATTTCCAATATAGGCTAAAAGGACTTTTACTATTCATGGTACCGTTAAATTTCAAAGTCCAAAATGAAAATTAGACAAACAAGCAGAAAATACTATGCAAAACGTGTTAATGTGGTGTGTTTGTATTATTAGTAGTTTTAATAAGTATTCAAATGTTGGTGCAATAGCTATTGTTATTTTATGCAAAAATTCATGGATTAGAAGTTTATTACGATAATATATATTGAATTTAATAGGGTATAATCAACAGCCTATTATAAAATTAGACCTATCAATAAATAATCCTGTCAACCTAGAGTAATTACCTATCATGTCATTTCACTAAAATAATTACTTATATAAAAATTGCTCAGAAAAATCAACAGGATAACCTATAATTATTATCTATCATCTCATATCATTTATTTAATTGCGGAAGATAAAATTTAATAGAATGAAGAAAACTTTTAAAATTATCTTTTTAATCTTTGATTCAAACAATTTGAAAATAATTGACAAAATTTTGCTAAGATTATCTATATTAAATTTCAAACCCTTCGTTTGGGTAATTTTTGCACTGTGATATGCTGGCAGATGGACAGACAGACGGTCAGACCAGAAGAACAGTATAGGTACTACTTATTTATATAATCGCAATCACAACTAAAAATACTAATATGTGAATCTGATATAACCCTGTAAAAAATTATTCTGAAATATTTAATTCAAGATGTAAACATAATATTTTATTGATTTTCCGTTTAAACTATAAATTAAAGAATTTTTCTTTCCACATATATCGCGTAACTTTAAATCGATTCAAGAAAATTTCATTAACAGAATTTCTTTCTCAGTAATTTGATCAAGTTTAAAAGCATACCTCTACTTTTTGTTTTCATTGAATTTATTTTTGCTTAACCATAAAAAATAGGTTTAGAATACGGATTTGAATTAGTTTAAAATCGCGAAGGAAGAAAGAAGATATCTGTAAAATAACTAATATATACATAGTATTTTATCCAAAAACCATAGTAACATTTTGTTATGTGAAGCATTTTTCACATGCACTTCGCTACAGGATCTTTGAAGTGAGGGATATTACTTTCTCTTGCAGTAGAATTATGTATTTCTTTAATCGATCGGAAACACCTAAGGAAATAATTAAATATTTAGCATTTATGTACATATGTTAGAAATGTTTACTTTTAACATAAAATGCATTACATTACAGCTTGTACTAAAACATTGCTACATATTACAATAACATAAGTAAGCATTAAAAATGGTTTTTGTCCAGATACATAGTAAAAAAGAGAATATTATTACCACGCTGAATTTAGTTTTATGAAATGCCAAATAAAGTTTAAATATACACTATTTTTCTTGTCATTAACGAATTAAATTTATCAACTAAACAACTTCGTATTAGATTAAACTAGTCTTTGGAGGATACCGTAATACTTACCCATCAGAGATATGCATACTATAAAATATGAAAATAAAATATATGAAAACATATGAATTTATAAAATGCATAACAATTCCATAATAATAAGTTTAAATGTGTATTTAAATAATTTTAATGCGCATTAATGGTCTATTACGGAATTGTAGGTACTTACTTGATTTTTGGCGATAATTTTTTGATCGATTGAGTAATCAAGAAATACTGAATCCTTATAATTCCAAAAAAATTATTATATTAACTAACAATTTACTCTACTAAAATAAGCGTCTCATTTCCAATTAAAGTATACCTTTGAATTCAAATTTGAATGAAATACAGGGTCATGAAAAATCGAAAAATGTGTAAAATAGGATTACAGATATCTTGACAACTAATAATCCGATCGATTTCCTTGTTTATGCAAAATTTATAGTTTTTTATTATCATTTACATCCCCTTCTTAAAAAAAAAAAAAAAAAAAAAAAAAAAAATGCCTTTTATTAGAACGAGTATTTGAAGAATTTGAAAAGAATAGTTCGGATAATCGAGCTTACAGATATTCAATAGGCTTCTCCCCATTCTTACATACTAAGAACATACCGAATTTCAAGTCTCTATCTCAATTCGTTCGGGAGATAGAGCGTTTACAGACACACAGATAGGCAGACAGACGGACGACATTTTTTTTTCTAAAAATATGTTTTATGGAATATTTAATGTCTAAAACGAGTAAATCCGTCATTTATTTTTCAAAACGATTTCAAGACTTACCTTATACTACGTATCATAGGTAAATAAAAAGATTTATACAGAATAGAAATATTTGATGTTGATTAGATTTCTTTTTTTTAATTATGTACAGTATTACCCATACATACTTCTTTAGTATATACAGTTATAGCCAACAAAAGGTTGTGTAGATTTTTTTGAAGTATGGTTATTCTTTTAACAAATTTATTTTAATACTGCAGATCATAATTCATTTATTTTTTGTACGGAACCCTGTAAGTGCGAGCAATACTCACACTGGACGGTTTATTTATATTTAAGAGTCCCGTCCCTGTCCGTGAAGACACTCGCGAGCTAATGCTATTCCTATGGGGAGGCATTTTTATAATAACTCTTTCGAATTTTGAAATTTTGACATAATATTTTTTGACATTGGATCGCTGAGGTCCCTTGCAAGATCGTTCCTTGATTACTTTTTCGATTTTGGTCGCACGTATTTTCTATAAATTTACTTCCACTTTCTAAGCCGGTTTTGGAAGTGAAAGTAACTTTATAGAAAATACCTGCGACCAAAATCGAAAAAGTAATCAAGGAGCAATTTTGAGAGGGACCTCAGCTATTCAATACAAAAATAAATAAATAAATAAATAAATAAATAAATAAATAAAGAAAATAAATAAATAAATAAATAAAAATGTTAAAATGCGAAAGAGTTATTAGGCAAATGCCTCCCCATAGGAATAGCATTAGCTCGCGAGTGTCTTCGCGGGCAGGGACAGGACACTTAAGTGGGATTTTACTATTGATAATAAAGCATTTTTTTTGTAGAAATTATTAAAAAGGTGAAATAAATAAAAAATTGTTTATGTTTTCATTACTAATATTTTATTCATTTCCTTTCAAATATTATCAAATAACATAAAACCTTCTGGATATTAAATTAATTTTCTTGTCTTTGATACGCGGTTGGTAAATAGCTAATAATGAACTTTTCAAATTGTTTATTTCGATATTATGTTTCACCTGAATAAATATAGAAGTTTTATTGTAGAAGTCTAATTAATATTCTTTTCTTTGATGAGTGATTGGTAAAAAGTTGATAATGAATTTTTCAAATTGTTTAATTAGACATTACGTTTCAACTTATTAAATTGTCAAGGTTTGTTATAGTATTCTAAATGTCTTGGAAAATGTTACATAATCTATGCGGGACACATTATTATTTTTTTACAGTAATTGCTGTAACATACAGGAAATATTTTTTATGAGATTAATAGTTTTTCAATGTAAAGGCGGTCTCTCATCTTCTAGTATACTGAAGATGTTTAAAGAATAACTTAAAAACGAGTAAATTGGCGAAATAAGCTGTGGCACTATACACGCATATTAGAAATATCTACAAATAAACTATTTTACAAGTTTCTATAAGTTCTAATATACAAATATTTTGAGTAGTAATTTTACATATCATTTAAATTTGTGAGATTAGCACCATAATTAATTTATGTTTAGAAGTACGTTTTTAAATATTAATTTTGTTTATTGAACAACATCTATCTGACTGATGTACTTCACATGAAAGCCTGCTTATAAACAATAAGATAAATGTAGCCGGGAACTCCACACAAGGAGTGTGTGCGATGGAACCAGCAGCAATCGAACCCCAATCTCCTACTCTCGCAAGAGATTAGCGGCGTCAAGCCTTAACTCCTTGGCCAAGGAGGTCCCAATAACTTCATGCAAAACATTACATATTCATCCTTTAAAGAAAAAAAAAAAACAAGTATTATATAGAGAAAGCTTTTAATGGTATTTATTCTAATACTTTTGATCTCCAAACTTTTTACAGTTTAATCACTTTGGATAAATATAAAGTCTCAAGAATACGCATTGCTAGAGTAGCATGATGCCACTAATAATTTTAAGGGGTCATGTACCTATTAAACGGGATGAAAATCAACAAAAACATCCAAAGTTCGATTCAGTGTATCTTTAAAACTTTTATACATATTAACATGACAATTTCACCGTTCAATAGAAAAGATTATACTTTTTAATAAACTGTCATTAAACATTTAATAGTCTTTCATATAATATATGCATTATTGAAATTTAAAAACCTCTATTTTTTAGTCCGTCGTGCCTTGCGCGCATCCTAACGACCCTATAAATCAATATTTTTGCATATATATTTTTTTCTGTAAAGAAGAATAATGTATTTTTAAATTGAACTACTCTTCAATAAAAATTATTTCATTAAACTTGTAAAAAAAATTTCTAAATAAAAAAAATCAAAATTTTACATTTTTTAATAAATAAAATTATTCATAACTAAAAATTGTATCGCTATAAATACATAAAAGTAGTTCATTTTAAGCATACGTATGTGCTTATTAACTAAAAAAATTTCATAACAATTCATACATATGTTCTCAAGATATCATGCGCGCAATGTCTAAATACGCAGTTTTTCAAAAACCTGTTTCAAAGTTGTAACTTTAGTTAATTACCAAACAAAATCAGCATCTTATTTTTGCTATAACTTCAGTTCTAATGGGAATTTTTGCACGCGGTTTGTTTTAAAATATTTCTAACGAATTATTTTATGATAATTAATGAAAATTGAAAATTCGTATTTTTGAAGCCTTAAAAAGTACTAGACCTCTTAATGTCATATGTATGCATTGTACATAAGTTATTAATAAATAGGGACAAGAAAGTAATGAACAGCGACATACAATTCTATAAAATTCTGATAATGTGTATTATTTATAAACTAGCGGCCCGCCCTCGCTGTGATTCGGGTAGAGAAAGTCGCTCAGTCCCGTCTCACTACTGACACCGCAAATTGTTACTATCATTTCATCCCATTAAATTCAGGTATTAAAAGCTTCCTTTTAGGTAGTCGGATAAAAAGTAGCCTATATGTTAATCTAAGGTGTCAGATACCTCCATAAGAAATTTTATAAAAATCGATTCATCAGTTATAAATGGTGTAACTAACATGACTCTTTTTCATGAATATAGATTATAGCAGCCCGTCCCGGTTTCGCACGGGTATTAAAGAAAAATTTCGAGTAACAAATTTTTACACACATAATCATACTCTCTTCTTTGTGCTTGGAGTTACTAAAAAAGTGTAAAATTATAAAAGAAAATTCGGGTATTAGTATTATTTTTTTATTTATTTGTAATAATGTTTGTAAAAAGTTTTACACCTACAAAACCAAAGGCATTAAATTATTGGCTCAGAGCTTCCCTGTAAAAGATATTAGATGTTGTTTTATTTTGTGGCAGCAAAATAAATTGATTTTCAGGAGCTCCGACCCGCGATAGACCTACATAAAGTTGGCCATGAGTAAAACATTTATTTCGTTGGTCGATCCCTACTAATTAGTAGGTTTGACCTTGGGATTTATTAATAGTTAACACGAAAGATGTTTTTACAGGAAACTGAAGCCGTTTAAATGGGATTGGTAGATCAGTTGGAATCATCGGTATCCTCGGTATATGTGCTAGTTGGCCAGCTGCTGGGCCGGTGATAATGGTTGCTACAGTTAAATTGTCCTTCAATTCCTTTATAAGTCGCCTCGTCCCATTGCACATGTTCGGAGGGCTTAAAGTTTTCAAAAGCATGATTGGAATTCCAATTTTTAACGTTTAAATTCATGTGATGGCAGTCCAGAAGGGTTTAGTGAATTTAAAAATTCCTGTAGATAATGGACTGCGTCTTCGATATTAGTCACGGTGTCAATTGATTTGAAATTTTTTACTTGGCCGGGAACTTTTTGAATAATCAGAGTGTTTATTTCGTTGACACTCTCATTCCTAAGTGACTTTATTGCCCTAGAACACAACCAATGAAAGTCTTTTTCGTGTAAATGTTCGATGTCAGGGTATACAGCATCTATTAAAAATTCTAAACTATGGACTATTCGGCCTAAAGACTCATCCAGAAGGATGTTACAATTTCTGCTTAAATTTGGAGTGGGGAAAATTCCTTCCCCAAGTTTAAGCAGTTGCTGTGGAAAATCACTATCTGTGATTCCACGAAGATGAGCTCTCATATTTGTCCGTAATTTTATATTTTCAATTGAAGTCCATAAGGGCGACGATTTTAAGCATGCTTTGATGATATCTGCTCGCGTGCCTCTGTTAATAACAGGAAGAGTCTGTCGGAGATCTCCAGAAAATACAAAACTAATCTCGCCCATGAGAGCAGAGGAGTTTCTAAGATCTTTTAAGCTTCTGTCCACGGCCTCTATATGTCCTCTATGGCTCATGGTGCATTCATCCCACATAATCAATGAGGCTTCTTGAAATAATTTACCAAGAGGCCCATTTTTGCGAATAAAACATATAGATTGTTGCTCAAGATTTACGGTTAGTGGAAGTTTAAAAGTTGAATGAGCTGTTTTCCATCTTTTAGAAGTGTTGCAGCGATTCCTGACGAAACAACTGCTATTGCTATCTTCCCTGATTTTCTTATCTTAGCAAGTATTAAATTTGCAAGAAAAGTCTTTCCAGTGCCACCTGGCGCATCCAAAAAAAATTTTGTGTTTGTTGTTATTCACGCTATCAACTATAATGTCAAAAGCATATCTTTGATCTGGGACTAATTTTAGCAGATTTTCATTAACAAAAGCGGTCAAATTATTCGTGTTATAGGGCTCTACTATTGTATTTGTCACATTGTTTTCTGTACGAAGTGAAGACGGCAATCCAAAATCACTTAGGTTTTTATCATTTAGTTGTAAAAGTTTCTTTTCAATGTGTATTAAACCTTCATTATAAATGTCATTACTGTATGATAAGGCGAAGTCTTGATTTTGCAGTCGGAGTCTATGTCTAATATCTTGACATAATTCGTCTTTGAAATTGTCCCTCAATTTTAATGGTTCCGATGGCTGACAAAATAAAAGTATGAGCACAAACAACTCTCTCAGGACATTGCGAAAGCGATGCTTCTCTCATTGTGTTTTCCCAATGGTCATCGTTTTCTAGCAAAACCCTGTCACGGCAAGCTGCTTCGTAAGTCTCTTTGAGAACTCCGTCAAAGGTTTTCAAGTACTCGAATGAGGTTGGACCTCGTACGTGACGTAGCAACATCCTAAGATAAAAACACTCTGATTGAGAAGGATGCACACCCTAAATTCTTCCTAAAGCAACATCTTTTTTTATGCCCGGATGGCCAACTATGTCCTTTCCACGCCGCCTTCTTGTAAATTTGTTGTTGGTCCGTGGGTAGTATTACGGAAATTCGTGGTATAAAAGTGTCTTTGTGATTCATTTTCATTACAGAGCTCAAAGAAAGCCATCAAAGTAGTTTTACGTGGATTTGGGGCCACTTGTTCAGCCGTTTCTGCGGTGAAATAAACTCTTTGGTCGTTTTCTAAGTGGACAGCTAACTGCAGGACTGTAGGATGCCGCTCGTGAATCGGAAATTCGAATATTCGCCCGGCAGCTTCAGATGCACTTATGTAACGGCCATTCACATAGTTTTCCACTTCATCATTTGGGTTTCTGACGCTAAAAGTAGCTTGGTCAGATCCCTTATTTATATATTTACAAACGTATTTGATGGCTTGAACTGAGCGGCAATACTCTACATTTATGTGAGCATTAAATGCCCTACACAATAGTGGAGAATAAGGGACAATCCATCTATTATCGATATTGATCCTACTTCCTCTAATATTTAGTGTAGCACTCTGTCCTCTATTTCCGATGTCACGGCGACGATAAACTGGATAACCGTCTACTCCGGTTTGGGTATCGTTGACGAAAAGTCGAGGGTACTTTTTTGTACAAATACAATTTTTTATACATGGCGCTGTTAAGTTATGCTCTCCGCATGGTCCGTAGACCATATTTTTAGTTACGATATCGTACAATATCGGATCGTTTTGTTGATTGGGCAGTTCCGCAACTATGACACTGTCAATTTCGTCTGTCTGGATTTTTCTTTCCAGCCAAAACAGCAAATGACGAAAAACTCTCCACACTTGCCATATAACATTTTAATTTGCCTAATATTTCATCTTTCGTGAATAATTTTATGAATTTCTTCATCTTTAAATGAAATACTCTTGGAATTAAGCCATGAAAGGCCGCTGACCAGATAATAGTTCCTGTTTAATTTCGGGCCATTCGGAGTTATATTTAAAAGTGACAAATAAGTCTGGCCTCCCATAGTTTCGGACATAAGTCATGGCATCTTGGGTATTTTCATGCATATAACGTGAAGAACCCGTGAATGAAGATGGCAAGATTACGCGTTGGCCTATATTTGATGGGTCTACATTTGCATCTTGATTTAAAGCATCTCTGAGATTAATGTATTCATCAGCCCTCAGTCTCTGTTGATTACGACATAAATAATTCAATCTTTCCGATATCATTTTTGCCATCATATCGACAATATATTGACTAAATAAGTCCCTATAATAATGTAATGAATTAAAACAGTTAGCTCTAACCATCAACCAAATGCATAAAATTGCATGCACATCACAGTTTTGTTACGCGCTGTACCTTGCTGAGGAACTGTCAAATAGTAACCGTCTTCTCCCATTACAAACATTAAGGGATACTGTAGAGGATCATACTATCGGTGTAACTCAGAAACTCTTTTAAGTTGTCCGTCTCTACCGTGCAGCTCTATATCTCTTGGACCTTTTTCTTCGTCAACCAAGAGAACGGCTACCTCGTTTACAGCTGGAGCATTATACCTACCCGGGTGTGCCGTCTATGGTGGGCGGTCGGAGCGAACAATTAACTTTAAATTATCTAGAGAATTACTTTCTAAGTTTTGTTGAAAACTTCGTATGTATCTATTGTGGCTATTCAGTGCGGTCTGTAATTCTTTGATTAAATCAATGTTTAGCGTTGGAGCTATGTTTGACCGCAACGATAGCTGATCTGCGTCAGAAATTAAATATATTTGCAAAAATTGCGGACTTTGGCCTGATGAAGGTAAAAGGCTACCTATAAGATGATATACTTGTCCCTCTATATTAAATGTTGGCATAACATTTTCTTCTCTAATTTCTTTCGCGCCAAACGACGTCATTTGAAAAAGGCTATTGTACCTACGTATGTTGTTTAAAAAATGTACAGATAGTGAATTATTATTTTTCAAAAGATCTTTTATTGGCTGTGGCGGCTCTTGTAAATTCTGGAGACAAACTTTTCTAGAAGCACAGCACATACCATTATGTTCATCAGCCCATTTTTTGGCAGAACACTTAGAGCAGTTCTTATTCATGGTTCCGATTTGTACGGAAGACTGTTGAGCATAATCAATCTGTGGATCGTATCTGAAAGCCGATCTGTTACTATAAGCTAAAACTCGATTACGAACTCTAGTCATTGACGTCTGTTGTCTTTCTTTCTGATCTCGAAGGCGTTGGGAACGCTCAGAGCTCGATTCCCTAGTGGGAGCTTGTATACTTCTAATATTTTGCTCTTGGAGCCGCTGCAAACGCTCCGTACTCGACTCTCTTGCGCGTACTTGAGAAGTCCTCAAATTTTGTTCGGCAAGCCGCTGCAAACGCTCGATACTGGACTCTCTGGCACGCGATTGCGACGCGTATTCTCTCTGACTTGCAACACGATTTTGAGTTTCTGTTAAAGATTCTTCATCACAGCGTCTTTTTGATGCCCTTGCCTGGAAACTATTTCTAGAAAGTTGAGATCTTGATCTTTTGGGCATTGTAAAATGAAAAAAATAGGATAATAAACAAATAACTACCTTAAATAATTTTCTTGGCTGTTGAACCTTTATAAAAATGTAATATTAATATTATAAAAACTACTGAGTCGCTAAGGTGTTGCGTTTTCCATTTCGCTTTTGTTTACTTTGCCATCTCGAATTTTGTACTCTGCTGAGCTGTTTTTGGTTTCGGAGGGAATTTGTGGTTATTTCTGAATTGGAGATTTGTTTTTGTGGGGTCGTCTTCAGTTGTGAAGCGTATTTTTGCGTTTATTAGCACACTTTGTTTGGATAGTGCTCTTTCCTGTTTCGATCCGTTTTCTGAGTCGTATGGTGTATTATCGCGTCAGTCTTGATTATGAAGTAATTTATTTTGATAAGGATTAATACCAAGGTAAAAATAAAGAGCTTTTACTGAGACGGCATTTGAATTATTTTTTTAATAAAAAAAAACTTATTGTGCCGTAACTATAACAGTTAGACATATGCTGTCGCGACATTTTTTTGTATTAAATATACGTTCTGCAAAGTCGTAGTACATTATTTTGTTTTATAATCAATAGTATTCGCAGCGCACTAGATGTAAGGATTTTTTACGGTCATTTTTCTACACCTTGGATTACATTATTGGCATTTTAGTAAGGATCCCTATTTTTTTTCTTCTAAATATAACATAGCCTATATTCACCGGGAATAGTGTAGCTTTCCAACGGTGAAAGAATTTTTCAAATCCGTCAAGTACTTTCGGAACCTATTCATTCAAACAAATAAACAATCAAATCTTTCCTCTTTATAACATTGGTATAGATGTGACGTCATTATTTACCGATTTTTATTAGTTACATATTCCAATGCCTCTTGTTCTTTTAACAAATACTTCAAAATTCCTGTATTATTTAAAGTATGACGTCCTATTTCTTCAAATCAAATATTTTATTAATAATTTATTTCTTTCTCGTTCACTTTACTTCTAATTATGTCGCCATTTTTCACAGAGAACCTCTTATTAACGTAACCATTATTCGTGCGTTCTTATATAATAAAATACTTTTTTTCTGGTTATGACGTCATATTTATTTTCCTTTCAATTCTTTTTATTTTAATTTTTCACGTGGATACTGTTCAATTGAAAATTAATTGCCGAGGAGAAATTATTATTCCAGACTTTGATTTTGTTGGCAACGTGAAAGAAAAATGGTTATTTTTCATCGGAAAAATTTTAATTGATTCTGTATGAAAAATAATGAAATTTTGAATTATTAAGGAAAATATTTAAATAAATCAATTAAAAATTAGGCCATGTTCACCGGAAATAGTGTAGCTTTTTAACGGTGAAATAATTTTTCAAATCCGTCAAGCAGTTTCGGAGCCTATTCAATTCAAACAAACAAACAAGTCTTTCCTCTTTATAATATTAGTATAGATGAGGTAATGAACGAAACGTACATGATAGTAATAATAGTAACTTAATGGCGCATGAAAATTGTAAATAAATAAATTGACTTCATTATTATTAAAAATGACAAGAGTCATGAAAACTACTAATAATCAATTCTAAAAAATGTTAGATCCTTATAAAATTTTATGACGTATTTAAATAAAAAATCTAAGAAAACATGTGTTTTAAAAATAGCATCTGGAAGCCGGAACATAGAAACGTTGCATAAATATTTTTTTAATAACCCTTCATAACCACTAAATTTTAATTTTTTATAATTAAAAAAAAACTTAGAGCTTAAAAATAATATAAATATTTCAATTGATCAATATTTGAATTGTGTAAAACAAAAAAAGTAAGTAAAAAGTTGTTGCCTGGCGCAATATGATAAAGTTAAAATTATTTTCAACGTTAGAACACCAGAAAATTCGTATTCCAAGCATACCGGTTTCGGTAGCATATAGCATACCTTCCTCAGTGCTAAAGATAGTGGAAATTTGTTCATATATATACAGGGAGGATGGGGATTCAAGCGACAAGTTTCTTGACCAATAGGAAAACAGAGGATCCTAGGCAACAGCCAATAGGAAAATTGGGTGGAAAATGGAATATTGCAAGAATTGCATTAAAATATTAAGAAAAATTAGTTTTAATGTAATATTTCCAACAGTCTGATAATGGTGGAATAGCAAAAACACAATTAACGAGATTAGCGAGACTTTTATGGATATGGAAAGCTTCAAGGAAGTTAAGTTCTTGTATAGAAGTCGGTTTAGTTAGTATCTTAACCGAATTGAAGTCAAAAGCATGACGCGTCTCCCAGCAATGTTTTGCGATTGAGGATTTCTTGAATTCTTGTTTTTCAATATATTGCTTATGTTCTTTAATACGAAATTTTAGACTGCGTTTGGTTTGACCAATGTAAGAAAGACCACACTGACAATTAATATTGTAAATACCCCATGAATTTGATAATTCAACAGGATCTTTAAGGTTGGAAAGGGTGAGTTTATTAATAGGAGTAAAAATTATTTTGAAATCGAACCGACTAAGAATTTTAGCAATGGAAAAACTTGATTTTGGAAAGAAAGGTAAGACAATGCTAATTTTGGAACAAGTAGAAGTCAGAGAGTTTTGTAATTTAGAAAGGGCAGTATCAATAATAGAAGGGTTGTAACCTCTATCAAATGCAATTGTTTTAATGTATTGAATTTTATTATTGAGAGACTGAGAATCAGAGCAAACATGAAGAGCACGATTTATGAATGTGTAAAAGGCGGCCATTTTTTGACGTTGAGGATGACATGAACGAGCATGGGGAGGTAGAGAAACAGCGAAGCTTTTTCGATAGACAGATGTAGAGAAGCCAGTTACACTGCGAGCGGCAAGGGTGTCCAGGAAAGGGAGTGAACCATTGATAACAATATCCAATTTATGTATGAAACAGAAAATAATGGTTCACTCCCTTTCCTGGACACCCTTGTCTCTCGCAGTGTAACTGGCTTCTCTACATCTGTCTATGGAAAAACTTCGCTGTTTCTCTACCTCCCCATGCTCGTTCATGTCATCCTCCAAATCAAAAAATGGCCGCCTTTTACACATTCATAAATCGTGCTCTTCATGTTTGCTCTGATTCTCAGTCTCTCAATAATAAAATTCAATACATTAAAGCAATTGCATTTGATAGAGGTTACAACCCTTCTATTATTGATACTGCCCTTTCTAAATTACAAAACTCTCAGTCTTCTACTTGTTCCAATATTAGCATTGTCTTACCTTTCTTTCCAAAATCAAGTTTTTCCATTGCTAAAATTCTTAGTCTGTTAGATTTTAAAATAATTTTTACTCCTATTAATAAACTCACCCTTTCCAACATTAAAGATCCTGTTGAATTATCAAATTCATGGGGTATTTACAATATTAATTGTCAGTGTGGTCTTTCTTACATTGGTCAAACCAAACGCAGTCTAAAATTTCGTATTAAAGAACATAAGCAATATATTGAAAAACAAGAAATCAAGAAATCCTCAATCGCAAAACATTGCTGGGAGACGCGTCATGCTTTTCACTTCAATTCGGTTAAGATACTAATTAAACCTACTTCTATACAAGAACTTAACTTCCTTGAAGCTTTCCATATCCATAAAAATCTTGCTAATCTCGTTCATTGTGATTTTGCTATTCCACCATTATCAGACTGTTGGAAATATTACATTAAAACTAATTTTTCTTAATCTTTTAATGCAATTCTCGCAATATCTTTTCAATTTTCCACCCAATTTTCCTATTGGCTGTTTCCTGTTTTCCTATTGGCTGTTGCCTAGGATCTTCTGTTTTCCTATTGGTCAAGAAACTTGTCGCTTGAATCCCCATCCTCCCTGTATATATATGAGCAAATTTCCACTATCTTTAGCACTGAGGAAGGCATGCTTTATGCTACCGAAACCGGTACGCTTGGAATACGAATTTTCTGGGGTTCTAACGTTGAAAATAATTTTAACTTTAAAAAAAGTAAGTATTTCAAGAAAATATGCCTTCCGAGAAACTCGATAAAGAAAGAGAACGTTCAAACAGATGGTGTTGATATTTGAATAAGTATTTTTTAATGATTATATTAAAGACACTTAGTAGAAACACCATTCTAACAGTTTTGATCAAAATTTCTTGCAATTTAAACCTTTTGCGTAAATGTAAAGTCTCAAAAATACATATTCCTAAAATAGCATGTTGACATTAATAATTTTAATGTCGTAAGACGCCACTGTATTAAAGATGTTAATAAGTGCCTATTAAAGAAAGTAATGAATAGTGACATACAGTTCTATTAAGATGTGATAGTGCATAATTATTTATAAACGAAGTAATGAACAAAACGTGGTGGCAGTAATAATATCTTAATGGTACATTAAATGCGTAAATATAGGTATAAATGACATTATTATTAAAAATTGCAAGAGTCATGATAACTTCACTAGCCAACAAAAAAAATATTTTTGCCAGTTTCCTGATTCTAGACAGCCAATTCCTACTAATTTTGGGTTGAAAAAAACGAATATGTAAATGAAATTTTTTTATTAGCTCTTGTTTTTCAGATAAATACAGCCCACTTGAGAAAGACACATAACAACCCACACATAAATTTAAAAATCAAATTTAAGAAGAAACAAATTTCTATGTAATAAATACAATGCAATAAGCATGTTTCACTAAATAATGTTCATTTTTCAGAAAGCAGTGGTTGTTTTTAGCCTATTCTTGCAAATGTTTATTTTTGAATTGCCTCTTGTATGTCAACGCCGGAGAATCTCTTGTAACAGTTCAACAGTAACACATCAATTTAAAAATCAAATTGAAGAAGAAACAAATTTCTATGTAATAAATACAATGCAATAAGCATGTTTCACTAAATAATGTTCATTTTCAGAAAGCAGTGGTTGTTTTTAGCCTATTCTTGCAAATGTTTCTTTTTGAATGCCTCTTGTATGTCAACGCCGGAGCATCTCTTGTAACAGTCCAACAGTAGTCGGCCAGCATTGACTCATCCCAATGACCCTGATATCTGCGTTTCATTACACAGATATCTTTGTGCAATCCTTCACCGTGATCAGCCTTACAACTTCGCAGTTTTTAGGGAAAAAATCAAGATGAGAGTGGAGGAAATGAAGCTTCAGAGACATTTTGCATTCAAGGTCATGGTACTTTTGTAGGAGTTTTTTTAACTAACTGTTGGTAGTTCTCGGCTTTTCTGTTGCCTAGAAATCCTCGTACCACACCTTCCCAGCAGGCTTCCCAAGCTTTTTTCTCTTTCCCTTCCAAAACTTTATTAAAAGCAGGATTCTTCATTATTGTGTCCATTTGCGGGCTCACAAAGATTCCTCTTTAACCTTTGATTCACTAAGTCTTTGAAATTTCCTTCTAAGTTACTGGAAAGCTTCTCCATACTTGTTCATGGCTTTCACGAAGTTCATTAATCCCAGCTTAATTTGCAGGGTGAAAGCAGAATGTTTTTTGGTTCATCTAGAGGCTCATTTTGGACATTTCTGTCCTCGGGATTTAGATTTCTTGAAGGCCATTAGTCTTTTATGTAGTGAGAGTTTCTATCGCAACTGTCCCACAAACACAGAAAGCAGCAATACTTGGTATAGCCTAATTGCATTCCCAGGAGTAAAGCAATTACTTTAAAGTCACTACAAACCTGCCATTTATGATCCTCGTATTTGATTGACTCGAGAAGTAATTTCACATTCCCGTAAGTTTCCTGCATGTGAACGGAATGTTCATTGGGAGGAATAATGTTTCATAGGTAGTAAGACTGCTTTCAAACTAAGTTTGGAAGAGTCTATAAATAACCTCCACTTCGGTGAATCATGAGTTATGTTCATTGAATTCATCAAACCATTAACATCAGTACAAGCAACTACATTTCTTTCTTCTCAAAAAAATAAAGAAGATTATTGGGACGAGCTCTGTATTCTGTGATCTTGACTTCTGGTTGGATTCTATACAGAGAATGCAATTGAGGGGAATTACAGCTATTAGGCGTACCAACTTCCAAACATTCGATTTCCCATATAACAGCCATAGTGAGATTTCTCAAGTTGGTTCCTATCTTGAAAACAAGATAGAGCTAATCTCAACTTTTTATGTTGATTTTCGTGTTTAGCGAGACAAAATACTTCAGAAATACCTATTTTTGAGCCCGAAACATTTTTGATGTTGGGTAGTGTAATATGATAACTAATACGAGAAATATAATATGAGAATAATTTGATAAATAATATGATAAGTAATATGGTAAATAAAAGTTAAAAAGTGAGGTTCTTCTTTCAGGATGCATTTAAATGAAAAAAAAAAAAATAAAAGAACCAACATATTTTAAACATAGTAACTTTAAATCGGGAATATTAAAACATGGAAAAAACAATGTTTAAATTAGTTCTTATTTTATAACACTTAAATTTTATTTATTTTATTTTATTTTGTAATTAAAACAATGTACAGCTGGAAAATAATTCAAATACTTTAATTGATCAATTACTTGACTTGTGTAAAACAAAAAAGTAAATATTTCAAGAAAATATGCCTTCCGAGAAACTCAATAATGGAAAAGAACATTTAAACAGATGGTGTTGATGTTTGAATACACATTTTTTAATGAGTATGTTAAACACCCCTAGTAAAAATGACAGTGATTTCATAAATTTTATAACACCTTTCCTCATACATGAATAAAGGAATACATTTATTCATACTATGACACAATAATGTTAAAATTTTTCGTTTCATTGACATGACTTCAAGCGAAATAACTTAAAATTACGGATTCGTCAGACATTACATTTAAGCTGATAACCAAATGCTGTAAATGTATGTAAAAAAAAGGAAAAAGGAACAAAAGTTTGGTCTTTATAATATTTTATGATGTATTTAAATAAAAAAAATCAATGAAAACATGTGTTTTAAACATAGTAGCTTTAAATAGGAAACATTAAAACATTACATAAGCAATTTTTAATTATGTTCTTACTTTTGTAATACTTAAATTTTATTTATTTATTATTTTATTTATTTGTAATTAAAACTATGACAGTCTAAAAATGATAGTTAATATTTCAAAAGAACAATTATTTCAAATGTGTAAAACTAAAAAATAAGTAATCAAGAAAATATAACTTCGAGTAAATTGGAAAATTAAAAAGAACATTAAAAGAACTTTTAAATAGATGGTGTTGAAGTTTGAATATATATTTTTTCATAAGTACATTAAAGACATTTAAAAATTGACAGCGATTTTATAAATTTCTTAACACCTTTGATCATATTGTGTTAATGAAGGAGTACTGTTTACTCATTTTGTTATACATACATTTTAAAATTTCAATAGATTGACATGACATCAAGCAAAATAGACGTAAAATAACTTAAAATTATGAATTCACCAGGCTTCACATCTAAGTGGATAATCAATTGCTATAAATTTATATATAAAAAAGGAAAAAAATCCTATCCATACACTGTTAAAAATAAAGGTGACAAACCAGCTGCATTTGGCATCCAGGGGTGAAAAGGAGTTACCATTTGACACCCGCGGAGTTGAAAATGTGTTTGTAGTTCCGTTTGATCCCGCAATGGGTGAATCACGCTAATTAAGGTGCCGCGCAATGTATACTGTTGGAAGATGTTCATCCCTTAGTCATTTACGACTTTCCTTTCAACTGGCCGTCACTGTTAGATCAAAACAGCAATTTCTCCCTTCGAAGACTATAACCGATCGTTAGCTAACCCAATTTCGTTTAGAATTTCGGTGTATTTGGTGTATTTTTTGTCGTCCGATTATCTACACTAGGGATATAGGACCAGGGGGAGTGCCCTTCGTGGGGGTCTTTCTAAGGGAACCTAACCCGTATTTACGCAAGGTTCGAAGAAAACCACGAAAACTCCGAACGGTTAGGCCGACAGCCGCGATTGGGTTCGAACCCAGCACCTGCCGTCTACCAGTTGAGAGGTCCGTACCTCTCGGCCACTGGTGGGGCCTTAGAATTTCGGATGGCTAACTTTTGGCGAGCTTTTTACATAAAGCAACCTTTGAATTTCAGGCCATTTAAACATTTCAAGAAGACTCAGAAGGTGAGCTCGATGGCCCAGTGGTTAGAACGCTGAGCTTAATATCAGACGTTGTGGGTTCGAATCCATCGAGAGCCAAAAGTCGGTTTATATAATTTTTATCATTTGTCACTCTGGATTAGGGGGGGGGGGGCATATTTTCACCCTAATTAAAGGTGACATTCTGGCTCTCTTAGGGGTGTCACCAGTGAGACAAGCCTTTCACCCCTAAAGGTGCAATGTGTCACCATTAGTTTTAACAGTGTAGTTGCTAGCTTTTATGTTTTTTCCTCACTACTATTTTTTATCTTTAAAATCTGCTCTATTTAATACTAAATTTTCGCTTATTAATTATTACATTTTTTCTATTGAAACTTAGTGTTAAGGTAAACGCATATGAGATACTTGCGTTGAAAAAAATGTGCAAACAAGTAAATTTCACATCAAGCGTGGAAAATTAGGGGCGTTCGCATTGTAACGAAGTTTTAAACATGTTCAGATTTTGAAGCAATAGTATTCAGTAATCTTTTAAGTGTCCCTGTAAATAGCATCTGCTTTCTAGAAGAAATAACTTTTAGTAAGCCTCAGCAACATACATATATATATATATATATATATATATATATATATATATATGTTCTGTGAACATTAATGAAAAATAGTGAAATTTAATTAAATGCTCCCAAAACAATGTTACTTCTATAACATTATGTAATGGAACACTTTTGCGTTGTCCTGTAAATTAATAAGAAATATTCTTTGCACCACAGATTGCACAGAATGTATATTTTACTGTATACTTCATAGATGCATATCATTTTTATTTTGGAAATTTCATGAAATTTAAAATAACTCAACAAAATTATGCAACAATTATATATTTTAAATTTTAAGCGATTCGGTTGGGTAGTTTTTGCTTTGTTATATGCGGACAGACTGACGGACGGACTGAGCGACGACTATAAACACGATGTTATTTACGTAATTACGAAATCACCTAATAAAGGATAATATGATTCAATCAATGTGGATTTTAATAAAGCGACTACTTTATTTTTATTATTATAAACTTTATATAAATAGTATATTATACGGTAAATATGTCTTACAAGACAGAAAATATATTTCTTTCTACAATAAACCGTAACCAAATTCTTTGGTAAAAAAAAGAGCTTTTAATTCTTTTTTTAAATGACAAAGAAAGTTTTGTTCCGTTTTGTCACTTTACACAGTAACAAAATACTTTGTAACTTGACATGCTTCTTGTTTTATTATCAGTTACGTTAAGTTCTTGGCATAGCTGTCACGTAAAATTGTCTCTTTTTTATTTTTAAAATCCGATAAAAAAAAGCTTGTTTCTTCAAATCTTATGAATAGAAACTTGTTTTATTTAACAAGCGGAAGCTTTTATTTTGCAGCAATAGATTTGAATGAATATACATGACCTTTGAGCTAGAATTGTTTACAAATTATCTTAGAATACTTTTATGAAGTTTACTATTGATTTTTTTTTTTTTCAATTTTGGTAAAACATTTATTTTAGCATATTTTGCTATTATATAAATGCAACTTATTGACTATTTTTTTCCTTTTTCTCCGATTCTATGCTATTATTATTTTTTAAATTGAAACTAGTTTAGAGAAGAAGTGGATAATAAAATTAAATAAAATATTCTATTTTTTGTTAATATACCACTGACAGAAAAAAAGCAACAAATATTGCTTTTGGATACGAGGAAATCTCACGAACCCAAACGAAAACCAATTTTTGTTTTGGGGTAACAAAGCTAATTATAGTAACATAATAAATTTTTAGGAAATAAGACAACAAATTAATAAATAAATAAATGAAGTAATATGACGGCCGTAAAAATTTTCGTTAAATTTTAAATAATAAAATTATTACTAAATATTTAAAAAGAAATTAAAAAATATATATATAGAAAAAAAATTCAGTAGAGTTGTAAATATTGTATAAAATTCTCATGAATGCATGTTTCGTCGCCTCAGAGCAATAATAGGGGTAATTACTACTTAATGGGTACCGCATGATGTTTTCTTCCATTCATCTACATCTTAGTATTTGTATTAAAAATATACTATTTCAGTTTGCTACAAAATTTCACATTTAGCCAAAAATAAGTTATGCATATAAAGGGGCCTTCGATGTAAAAACGGCTTATTTCCGATCAGAAATACGAAAATCATGTGAAAGTTGTGCACGTTAGAACTTTACCTTATTGTAGACTCTTAATATCTACTTAATGAAGTTTTTAATTTAGTGTATATATCTCTGACATTTTAATATGTGAATTTTTTCATTTATTATCATCCTTTATATTGTGACATTGAATGTATCGAGAATGAAGATCAGGAGCAAACATTTAAACAAACATAAAAACATTTTTGTTGAGACTAGAATTTCCATCATTGAAATCATCGCTGAATTGTTAAAATGTTTTGAATCATTTTCGTTCTCACAATTTAATTAGTTTTTCGTTCATAATGAGATATATGACTGCAAAATTAAATAAACACTGTAAATACAATAATGTAATACAAATATAGATGGATAATAACGATTAATTAACAACCTCTTCTTAAACAAATTCGCTACTGGAAACGTTACTAGCATAATCAACATAATTTAGTATGGCATGAAAAAAGACGATAAAGACCAAAACTAAATAGTGGCAATAAAAATCTCCCATTTTTTCTGATATAAATCTGGCAATCCTAAAATAATCTCATTGTGAAATTAAAAGAATTTTTGGTGTGATGGAAATGTACCGATAACATTATATGTGTACTTTAAATTATAATATATATAGGAGTTGAATATTAAGCTTATTTTAATATAAGATCCCAGTCTGAACAAGATGTAATATAATTTCATACTGGTATACTAGTACAATATTATCTCTTCTCTCATCAATGGCACTAAATGTATATTGTAGGTTTGAATTTAGATACACTGTCGGCTAAATTGAATACACTAATCACTATAAGCATATTAAACATGATACTTCCAGGATAATTAAATTAAGATATTTAAGAGAAGGGAATTAATTCAAGAAATAATGGAGTAGTGATGTGTTTAGCCCATACGAAAATTATGTATGATAATGTAGTTTGTTCTGTCTTTTTAATCATCATAATTAAAAAGGTTCAGATCTTATCTATATATGCATTGATGGTTCCAAAACATTCAATACAGAATATTGCTTTTTTTTAAATATTGCTTTCCTTTTATGTATTAGAAGAAAACAAACATGAGTGCTGCAATCTTTTACATATGTCTTATAATTAACAGAAGTTAAATCAGCCGAAATTAAATAGCATTAAAATTTTAGATGCATGTTGTTTCTAATTGTCATTTTTACTTTGGTTGATCAGTTTAAAGAAGTCAATCGAAAATCGAATTTATCTTTAAAACGCCACCTTTGGGAAGTGATTAAGAGCGATTCATGTAAAAAGATTAGTTCAAATAAGGAAAATGGATGTAGATTATTTTAACCAATCGTTATTGTCCCCAACTAATCAATAGCTAAATGATAATACTTTTTAATTAAAACAAATTCATAAAATTGCTTCTCTTACAGCAGATTACTGACAACAATGTGACAAAAAGTGCAGTAACATCCAAACAAAAATAGTATGCCTTGTTGAACTTTAAAACTAACTTTCCTCTGACATGCCGCAATATTTCAAAAATATTATCAACGACTGGGTCACTCTTATTCATAACAAGTCGCAAATTGCACATCAAGTGTAGCAAATGAGGAGCATTCATACAATAATGAAACTTTCAAAATATACAGATTTTGGTGTAATAGTATACATAGGATAAATATTTTTATTTCATAGAAATCATAATTTATAACGATTTTGGAACGGTTTTAGCGAATTTCTTCCTTTTCTAAGAACGGTTTTCAAGGTTGAGATAAATGGTGAATACACGCATTAGAAGTATCAGTTATATTAACTTATATTAACTATATATTACTATATATTAACTTTTATTTCTTAACAGTCGTAATTTGGAACGGTTTTAAGATAATTTCATCGAATTTCGCCATTTTAAATTTCGAATTTTCTAGAAACTGTTTTTAGAGAGCATTTGCACCTTATAAGTGCCAGAATTAGCATGCCGCATTTAAAAATTATTGATATTTCAGTAATTCAAAAACCGCCTTTTTAGAACACTTTTTGCTCCTGTACACCCCTAGCGAAAATGTCCCTGGCACAAACTTCAACTTATGCCTTAACAGGGATTTTCACCATTAGATCGGCATCATTATTTTTGAAATTGGTTCGGTAATTTTAACGATTATCTTCTACAGTCGAACAACATTTTTTTAATATTAGTATGAATAAAGAAATATACGATGTATGTTAATGTTTAAAAATATACAGTATTTTTTGCCTAGTGGCAGATAAATATAGCCTAAGAATTAAGAAAAAGCTCATTCTGATTCCAAGTTGCTAGAATAGTCTGGACTGCCAATTTTATGCATTCATGTTTAAAAAATATAAAAAATTATAAATACATTACAATTTCATTTTACCTTTAATATTATACGCATATATTTGTGTGTTATATTTATATATTTGTGTGATATACTTACATATTTATTTTCATTTTCCCATTTCAAATATTTTTAAAGATAGTTCTTAAGTTAAAATTATTTTATAGCGTTTATTTTTTTAAGTTACTGCTTCTTTCGCACCTGAGACCAGTTCAAAATATATGTATTTTGTGTTTTCTAAAGAAAAAAACTTGTATATCTCGTAAGACAAACACGGCTAGAAAAATGGAAATATATTTTTCTTTTGTTATATATATTTAAGCATATATATTCAGAATATTCCGAAATTCGAATGCCAAATTGAAAGGTTTATATGTAGGCATCAAAGGTTGAAAAACTGTCACAGGAGATGAGTTCACAAACTATTTACTTAATTAAAAATGCAGGGTGTTTCATCGTAACATAATTTTAATTGGCAGTAATAATATTGAGAAAAATGAAAACATTGTTATGAAACTACAACTATGAGTAGAGTCGTGGGGGAAAAAAACCCCAACTAACTCTGCAAAAAATTATCACAGAAAAAAGTTACTGGTGCCAAACGATTGGAAATAAAGTGTACTTTTATACTTTTAAATGATGTATATAAAATTTTCTGGTGGTTCCCTAACTTTTTTTTCCTAATACCAGTACCCAATTCTGATAGCATAAATGAACTCTACATCTTTCAATTATCCTAAAAACAAATTTGCATGCAATTTGTACAATAAGTTTCCAAGAAATAAATTATTTTTAAACAAGCATATTTTAGGAGCTGTATCCAAATGGAAGTTCGGTATCCGATTGTTGACCGAGAAAGCCCCCTTCTTGATCAATACATCTTAAGTGCCCCTCAAGTAGTAACTACAGACGGCTAGATTACACGATAGCATAAGTTTCAAAATATCTTGTCACTTCTGTCATAAGCGGCCCCTTAAGCCAGTATTTTGCTGGCTTCTAAGCATAATTTGAAAACTACTTAGAAGAAAAAAAATGAAATTTTGGATTCCCATAAAGCAGGGCTTAATAAATGTAAATCCATGAAAATATTATAGATTACAATTTATAGTTTTTTCTAATATTAATTTCATAATTTATAATTCATATAATAAAATAATAAAAATTGCAAATTAAACGTATTTATGTTTAGACAGTTTAGTATTATTATTACATAAAAAATTAGCACATTAGGCATATAATTTCAGGTAATATGACAATGTAATTTAATATTAGAATAACTAAATTTTGAATGTTTATACTTCATAGACTTATCATTCGAATGACTTGAAATTTGGGATCTAGACATAGTTTGAAAAGAAGATTTGAAATATTTTGTCCAAATTGTGTATTGCCATTAAAATAGTTTAGGTACAGTTAATATATAGATGCCTACTTAATTAAATTTTACATACATTTACAGACTTTTTTATCCAATCATTGGTAGCAGTAATTTTCTTCTACGGTAATTTGTTAAGGAGTTAAAAAAGGTTGTTTACTTTTTTTCCACGATTATGCCTTGTTTTGAATAAAAACTTATATCCGCGAGCAGTTCTGGAAAATCAGGGTTTTCACAAAATCTATGGTAATGTATGAACTGGTAATCACAGTCCAAAATATGGAGTGTCAAATGCATATTGCTGGTGCGCATAATGTTTAAAAGTTTGATTATATTATACTCCAGTTTCGTGAAAGTCAGTATCGTCAACCAAATGTGAATTTCAATAGCCTGAGCTTTTCCACCCTGTATTTTTTATTAAATACGCGCTTCGCGACCCTGTGTCAAGTGGTATATTTTCATCTTCTTGAAGCTTTTTATCATCGTAATTTATCGCTCAAATTTTGGAACAACTTGTATGCATGATTATCGATGCCAAATAAAAACTATAATTGCAGTAATTTGCTTAGTGACAAATAAGTATAGATAAGGAATGGATAAAAATCTCAGTTTGTTTCAAAATTGCTAGAATTGTCTGGACTGATTTTCCAAATTTTAAATAAATTTTAACTTATTTTAAGGGTAAAATATTTTCAGGGTTTGCAAATTTTATGGGTTTGCGTTCAAAAAAAATTTGAAATTGCACGTCAAACGTAGAAAATAAGGTGATTTCCCACTATAACGAAATTTACAAATAAACATATCTTGGTGGAATAGTATACAGTACTTCGGATACAGTATAGTATACGAAATCTTTTGTGTGATCCTGTAAATTCTATCTACTTTCAATTATAAAGGATTTAATTTGTACTAAACCTCAGCATAGTACATTAGTACACCATCTTTGAAACAAATTGCATCCAATAATACATTTTTTTCCTCAATACTACGGTGGAAAAATTGAAAATGTGTGATATTTAGAAAAATAAAATTTGCTGCAGCGAAAATTTCAAAACCGAAATTTCATTTCAAATTTAAGAAGGTTACCATTCGTAAATTGACGTGTTACGCACATATATGTTTGTCCTTTATAATATAGATAGATAGATAATAAATTTATATCGAACCTATTATTCAGATTAAAACTTATTTATTTCAGTTTAAAAACTTGATTAAAAAATACAAAGAAATTTTACTCGAAAATTTACTTGATGCTATACACCAACTGATGAATTATTGATAGACTAGAAGATGATCATCATTTAAAATCTTTATAAAAACACTCTATTATGATTTCATCCAAATCGTATAATTTACAAATTGCAATTTTTAAATAAACTGAATTTTTAATTAATTTCTTACATACACAAGTAGTTAGAGAAAAACACAGTAAAAAAATAAAATAAAAGGCATTTACCAGTATTTTTTATATAAATTACTTGTAGTAATATAAAGATATTAAAGAAGAAGAATTTCTCTTTAACAAAATACTGGTATTTAACACTTTTAAATCCAATTTTTTTTATACCTTTTTTAAAAAGCAATACTATGAATATTTTTTAAAAGTTGAGCAAAATTGGTTGGTTTAAATAAAATAATAAAAGAAAAAAAATGTCGAGTTTAAATGTGGTTTTAAATTTAAAGTAAAATAAATATTTACTTTAATCCTAAAATATTTCAATGATATTATACACAACGGTCAAATACAAAATATCGGGTTGCTGTCAATATATATACATGTGTGTTATGTGTGTGTAATAGAAGGTTTTATTTTATTATAATAAAACTAATGCAATTAGTTAGTCTTGTTATAATAAAATTTTACAAATATTCATACACAAGAGTTCTTCTCTTAAATGAATCCAAACAATTATACTTCAAGAAAGTTTAATGAAACATAAATACTTGTTCTGTTTTATAAATTAAGATATAAATATCGTTTAAATCTTAATATTAATAAAAATATCTGAAGAAATTTCCAATATTTATTTAAAGTTTAAGCATAAATCTCAGATATTGATTTTTGAAATCAATATCTCAAGATAAAATTGATATTGTTCTAGTAACGAGGAGGTTTTTATCTTAGATCTAATCGATACACGGATATTTCTTTTGAAATATACTGAATTAATCATTTTTGGAAGTTTGATTTTTATTGAATTGGTTTCAAAGAATAGTTTGAAGTCGAACTAATTATACAAAACTCCAGCGATAAAGTTGTCTCTAAAAAAGTAGTTTTTTATGGTATGTTGATGTGTGTTGAATTAAAAAATAAATTCCGTTACTTAAGGTTTGATCACAAGAAGCAAACTAATTTTTGTAAACTTAGTATTCAAGGAGTACATAAAAGCATATCCCACTTTCAATATTATAACTGACTAGCAAAACCTGCAGCTTTGCTCGCTTGAAATATACCAAGTGATATATTGGTATGTCTAAATTTTATTATAAGAAATTATAGTATTGCAAGTGGGTCTGTCCCTTTTCATGTATAGCGGATTCCGTTTTGTTTCGAACGGTGATACGAGGCTGCCTATCCGATGGAGATGCACAGTAAAAAATGAAGACCCAAATTGGGTTGAAAGATTTCTGGGTATAGGTAATTTTCCTGAAATGGTACAGTAAGGATTCCAAAATGGTAGAGTATTGTTCCCAAAATAGATAACCCAAAATGGTTCAAAACAGAGCAGATCTTTATTAACATTAAATTAATCAAAATTTCTGACGTATAATGTATATACTAGCTAAAATATTTTAATTGTTTTAATGTCATTAAAAATCAGACTTTTTTAAAACGATTTTGTGCTACAAACTGAACTTTCCAAATTGGAACAATTCTGTACCCAGAAATCTTTCAACCCAATTTGGGCTTCATTTTTTACTGTGTGGTGCGTGATGGTGGTGATTTATCTGTTGGTTCTGGCATAAATAAAGATTATCAGATGATAATCCAAAAAATGGATTTTTCTGTTGGTTTAACTCAAAATGTACATTCATTCACAGCGATGAAAGAAGAGAGTTTGCTGCGTGGAATTGACGAGCTCCGAGCTTGTTTGCAATCATACATGTGCACGTCGAACTTGCAATTCAACGGTGTTGGCAAGAGAATTTCAGCAATACTTATAAACTTTTGTGTGCGCGATGTATTTATGGTTCAACGAGTGTCGACATGATGCTTTCTATAACGGAAATGTCATATCAAACTGTAAACTATAAGCGTGTGTGCATTGGAGACCATGTACTGTGTTAAAAAGTAGGTCAATTGTAATTTTGTATTTAAGACTTTAACACTGTATATGGGCTGAATAATAGAAACAAGTTATTCGTCCCTAGATAAATTATTTAATTCAATGTAACAGCATAATTAATAGGGAATGTTAATCATTTTGAAATTCGTAATTATAATTACTTTTTGTAAGATCTGTTAAATGTATTTTCATATGTTGGGTTTGGATTCCATACTTTAATCTCCATATTTAAAGTGTAACTTTTAATAAAATGGTAAGATAATTGTTATTAATGAAATTCTTATTTATGTTACTAATGCTTGTAAGTTTTTTATACATATATAGGTATTAAATGTGAAATAAATAAGAATTTAAATCTTTACTATATAGATTTTAATCGTAAATTTTTGTTAAAAAAGAATTGTTGATATTAAGAATTTAGTTGTAATTGTAAACAGCGTGTAAAAGTGTATTTTAATTTTCAAAAAATTCCTTCTTATTCTTTGAAAGAAAATTTATAGAAACAAAAGAACATAAAAATGTACGTTCGAATACTTAGTTGTTAATAATAATAATAATAATAATAATAATAATAATAATAATAATAATAATAATAATAATAATAATAATAATAATAATAATAATAATAATAATAATAATAATAATATATGTATATACTTAAATTTCCTGAGATTGAACTACGAGCACATGTAGAGCGTAAGGCAGTGTTAATTTAAACTGAATTTTTTATTAACATTAGAGTAATTATTTAAACTTAATTAAAATGCTTATTGTTATAGCAACAAAAGAATTAATATTCACTTATGAAAATGTACTTATATATATACATATATTTATATAAATCGTAATTAATTTAACTGAAATAATTGATTATTAATGGACACTTATTATTAACCGACTGAATATTATGATCAGATATTTGCATATTAACTGAATATAAGGCTTGGTGAACTAAATATTATACACTGAAATAACTAAATATTATAAACTGAAATAATTAAATATTATAAACTGAAATAACTGAATATTATGTTTGATAGAATTTTATTTTGATGGATTCTATTTTAGAAATCACGATGAATATAGCTTAAGAAGCATATGTTTGGCGATATACAGCCAAGCATATTTAGCGCCAATTTATGACGTGGTCTAAGTGAATTGAAAGTTGTGGAAATATGTCAAGATAATGTGACCACAAAAATTATGTTACAAGCAGACAAGCAGGTACATTTTTATGTAGCTAGATCTATTTCAAGGCATCCAAAAAACGTATAAATAAAAAAAAGAAAAGAAAAAAAACGAAAATAGAAAATTTTCAAAGTCCCATTATTTTTTATGCGTGTAGAACAAAGTAAAATTTAAATCCATTTAATAGTTTTTTATGTGCAGATATTTTCCCTAATATTTTGCTCAAAACTAAAAGCATTATTGCTATTATTATAGTTATTAACATTATTAGTTTAGCAGAGAATACAAATTTGAATCTCTTACAAAACATGTTAAAAAGATGAAATATATTAGATACAATATTATTACTAAAATTTGTTATAAATATTCCAACAACAAATTATTTAAAAAAGAAAACATTATGATAAGACATAATAATTATATTTGATTCTTTTTATTTACAATATCTACAAATATATATCATTTTAATATATTTTATGATGAATATTTCTTTACTTTTGATTAATACTAATGATTATGTAAAAATAGATAAAAATATCTATTTATATCTATTTATATCTATTCATAACGTCCAAAGACATAAAAACAGAATTTATCTAACGCTCTTAATAAATACCATTCTTAAAAATTGAATTCAAAACCTACGTATAATATCATTTTATTGATGTTTCCTTTAAACTGTAAATTAACGCATTTTTCTTCCGATGTAAATCGCAAAACTTAAAATCGAAACATCTATTTATTTGCAGAATGTGTTTATCAATAATTTGCATCATTTTAGAAGCATCGCATTATATTTCTTCTTTATTGATAGTTTTTTTCCCTTTCAACGACGAAATCAAACAGTATATGGTTACAATCTGAAAACTACTTAAATAAGAGCAAGAGAAATAGATGATATTTTTAATAAAAAGTTTTGCACCCAAAAATATTTTCAACTCTTTTTCATTTAGATTTCTCTATATAGATTTTTAATGCATTATTTTGGCCTTATTTATATGATTGTTAAATTAAGAAATAAATTACGTTACTTAAGGTTTGACCACAAGTAGCAAACTAATTTTTACAAACTTAGTATACAGGGAGTGCATAAAAGCATATCCCATTTTCAATATTATATTATAACTGACTAGCAAACCTTGCAGCTTTGCTCGTGCGTGGAATGGAATATTATGTAAAAAAAGTTTAACAAATAAATGATTTTCAGAAAATTTTTAACTTTCAGAAGTTGAATAAAAACGCCATTGTTTTTATTGATATTGCACGGTGTTACTAGAGGCAATTATTGCTATTTGGGTAGATTTGGTGGAGATGCCGTAGATTTTGTACTATTTTGGCTTATTTATTTAAATAATATGGGACATTATAAAAAAAAGATTAAACGATAAAAAAATTTCAGAAAAATTGCAACTTTCAGAAGTTGCATAAAAACAGTTTTGTATTTACTTATACAAGGTAGAACCCGTCGAATTTCGAGGAAATAAAATGTTTCAGAAGAAACTGTTTCATTGATTTATAATAAACTTACAAAATCAGTTACAATAAAAAATGCACCTCATATTAGTAAGTCTAATTCTTAAGCAAATGATATTTAACCTAAAAATGACAAATCACTATTTTCAGAAAATTCAGTTGTAGAAAGTGTTACAATTAAACTTTAATCGTACATGTAAGCAGTAAAAAGAATAATAAATATCTGTTATTACGATAAAGTTATCAATTAAGGATCGTATGTAAAAAGCAAAATTTATTAACTTCGATATAACCATAGAATCCCCCCCCCCCCGTGAAATCTAAACCCGAAATCATTTTCACCATATCCAAATTTACATATGCACTTTTCACATCTGTATTCACCTTTTTTTTAATTGGTATTTTAATTTGATCATTTTGATTCCAAACTTGAAGTCTCAATGTCTATTAGCTGAAACAAATCCGAAACTATTTATATTATTTTTTAATGAGAAAATGGCAACATAAAGATATAGTAATCATTATTTTTCCTTTTTCCTTTTGCTTTTAATAGAAACGGGGTATTTTTGTTGCCACAATTAGAATAACGGTATCAAAAACTACAAAAAAATTAATATTTCAGAAATAAATTAAGATACATTAAAAAAAAAATGGCATTTAAAAGCACATTTTTCCCCATTTTTCCGTCTTTGTATACGATCACGTAAAAATTGAAAATGTAGGATATTTAGAAGTGTAAAAATTTGCAAAACAAACATTTCATTTGAAATTTCAAGTAGCAGTTCGCAAAATGACGTAATGACGTAATGACAAATGACGTTTGGTCTTTATAATATAGATTGCACGATGTTATTAGAGTCAATAATTGCTATTAGGGTAGACTGGATGGAGGTGCCGTAGATTTTGAATTAGATGGTTTAAAAATCGCCTATTGTGTTTAGCTGTTATTCACTGATTTCTTGTTGCAGTTTGTATCTTTATGTTTATTTTAAATCTTATTTTATTTTACAGATATTGTAGAAAGCGTCAAAAATTTTGTTTTTGTAAGCGATTGCTTTTCGGTATCGCATCCCTTGCGTGAGGTAAGATGACCAGCTAATTGGGGACAAGATGCTTTCTGAACTTTTAATGTAAACAATAATTTTATGAAAATGCATAAAATTTAAAAAGATGAATAAAAGTAACTTTAATAGTTGTTAATTTACTTATGACGAGGAAATTACATAAATATGAATGTAGCAACCATCGGTGAATTAATTTTTAAAAATTAATAGTTAAAAAAAGATTATGTTCTGTTTAACAATTAAAAGAATTATATCTATTAAGAGTACCTATTTTTAAAACATTTTAAAAAATAAAATATGCTAAAATTACTGTGATAAAGTACTTTAAAATGCAAAATTTTTATTAATATTTTTGATATATCCCTTTGTTATTTTCAGCATTATCGCAGATCCGGTACAGACGTACATTTGTTTATAAACTTTTAGCTGCGAACTTCCGATTTTTTTATAAATTTGTCCATAGGAAATTAGTCAATGACAAACATGTCGCTAATTTTATTTGCTAAAGTACTTCTGAACTTGAATTCTACCAAAAAGATTTCTGTAATAATAATTGTTTTCCATCGCTGGACCCCCTCCCCCCAACTTTTTTTGACAGTTACATTAGAATAATCTTATTTGTCGTGAAATAAGTTGCTTGAAGAAAGTGTATGAAAATAGCGTATATTTTTGATTGAATATAAGTGCATGTGATGTATCATTTGACACTATTTAAAATTTCCTAGTCCGAATTAAATTTCATTTAGCGAATTGATATTGATGCATAATGGTTGTAATATTTATCTGATCAGTGTAATCCGGGAAATACATCGAATTCATTCTTTAAGTACTAAATTTTTACTCGCATCTTTTCCAAGCAATAATTGCAACAAATCAAATATGGAACCCACAAATCATCAATAATAATACAAAACTACTAGTGCATGTACTTACTGCGGGTCGAACTGTCTTGTGTCATATTAACAAATATTAGGTAGCTTTTGTATGAAATAGTACCTATTGCGGTCGCTTCTATGTTGGAATTTCGGGAAAATTTTTTTTGAAGATCTACGCCGATCAAGAACCCTAGATTCAAAAACTACCACCATACATAAAATCAAGGAGCATAAAATCTCGGATAAGCTCGTTATTGGACATAATCAGACCAAGCGGACGGAAATAGTGAAGGGTTTTTTGGAAATCGAAAAAAACCCCCATAACTTCTTAATTAAAATAGATATCAGATTGATGTTTATTTTGGTTCGAAAAATGGCCAAAAAGTTTATAGTGACAGATTTTTTTATAAAATGATAAATGAGTTGAATGGGCGAAAAAAGAGTGTTTTGGACAGGAAAATATCATAATTTCGACAATTCTCAAGATATCAATTCCAATTAAATTTATTGTAATTGTTTTTAATATTATCTAAAATTTTTATACTTATAAGGTTTTGAGCAACTCTTATTGGAAATAAAAATAAATAAATAAATTAAAATAAAAAAAGTGGGGGAAGAAGAAAAAAATCCATAATTTCGTCAATTCTTAAGATATTAAATATGATTAAATTTATTATACATTTTTTAAAATAATGTCTGCAATTTTTATTTTGGCACGTTTTTGATAGGACCAATTCTTATAGCAAAAATAAATTAAACAAGAACAGGAGTTAAAGAAAAAATATCAAATTGAAACTGCTTGAATCCTGAATCCTTGAATTTACAATTTCACTTTGCTCTCAAATACACCCAATTAGCAGTTTCTCCTATTTAGGAAGTATATAATGTGACGCATTGGTCAGTTTGTGATAAAAGCAGAATATGTTTTTTTAAAAAAAGTGGGCTGTCAAAGTGGGCATTTCGTACAGAATTTACGGAAGCGATCATGTTAATTCAAGCGATCATGTTACTATTCAAATAACAAATTGCTAATTTCTCGACTTATTTTTAAGTCCCTTTTTGCTCTGAAACGCATCCAATTGACAGTTTCTCTTATTTAGGAACATTAATGTGCGGTATTGGTCGATTATTTCATATAAAGACAGAATATACTTTTTAAAATGCTGTCAAAGTGGGTATTTAAGCCTAATTTCTTTTAAGATGATTCCGATAAAAATAGCTCTTGCAGAAAATGAAATTAAAAAATCTTCAAAAATGGCCAAATAAAGTTGTTAATCTGGTTTTATTTCTAATCTTTTTTGTTTTCCTTTTTTTTTTTTTTTTTTTTTTTTTTTTTTTTTTTTTTTTTTTTTAATGAGTTCTTAACTTCGATATCTACTTCCAACTGTAGGCCCAGACGATAAGGATTTTTATTTGATTACTGTAATGGACATGACTAAATAATTTTTGTTGACGTGTGTCCGAATTGTAAGCTGGGTTCTTGGAACTTCCTTTTAGACTACACCTAGAGGGTTGGAAGTTAGACTTCTGCAGAAGACGATGTTCGGCAAAACTGTCTATAGATGGCTGCACCAAATGACGTCACCACCTCAATTTCGATATGTCTCTGAAGAGAAGGGAAAGGTTTCTCCATATACCTCATACACATTATATTATAAGTTATACCAATTGTAACCGCTAAGACCAACCACAGAACTTTCAGAAACACTTTATTTAACAAGCTCGCACACTGCATGCACTCTGGTGATCTTTAGTGTTGTCGAGCACTGAACCCGTGACCTTTCAGCTCGAAGTTTGGCGCTATGACTTCTAGGTACTCCTTTACAGATATTTTAAACATGCAGTTTTGACTATGTGATAAAGTAAAAAGAAAATTTTGAAATATATATATATATATATTTAAAAAACTGACTGATTTCGAAAAGAATGGTAGATCGAAGTTAAATATCTTAAATATTTTTCATTGAATTAATAATCATCTATGAATAACATCAATAAAAATACAGTTAAATACGTAACAGAACAATTATTAGCTATAGATATTGGTTGAAGATAAAAATTGCAATGACAAATATCTTAATATTTTTAAAATAAAGTTTATAGAAAAAAAATATTTTTATAAACTTTTCATATTGATGCTTAATAAACCAATAAAAAAATATGCACTTAATATTTATTTATATGATACAGCAACTACTGTATTTAATATAACATAGTAATACATTTTCAGTTAACAATCGACTAAGGTTATCATTATTTATAAACAGTGAAATGGCATAAAAATATTAGAGATAAAAAAATATTAAAAAATGTATTATGTGAACACTAAATATAATATGTACTGTTAATTACTGTACTTTGCTGTTAAAATTAATTAAAACTACTATATTTTAATAACGCCACATTTTTGTGAAATTTAACCAAACATTAAATGAAAATATTGGACAGTTTTAATAGGTAAAATAATATGGTTATTATCTTTTAACTTAAGCAGCAACACCTGCTTCAAAGTATTAAATTTTAAAAGTGAAACATTCATTCTTTGTCTTATATCCTAGAAAAAAGTATTTTTGTTCTCATATTTCATGTACTTTTATTTTGTTTTCATATTTAAATATTAAATATTTTTAATTTAATGCAGTTAAAATTTTTGGCAATACAGACAATGTTTTGAATATTTTAAATAGTCTGTTAGTTGAACGTTTCTGAAAAAAGTACATTTACAAGAAGAAAAATGGCTTCTGGCATATTTTGTAATGATAAAGAACATTAAATAAACTTTAAACAGATGGTGCTGATGTTTGGAGAGATACTTGATATGACTATGTTATACTATGTTTTCTCTAAAAAAGATTAAATTTTTATAGCTACACTCAGACGAAACTAGTATATAAATATTAATGCGTGAATATATTAATTTATTTATTCTAAATTTCCATAGATTGATATACCTTCAAGGAAAATAAAAATTCTTGTGATTTTTTAGATTTCAATTGAAACTAAACTTTATCAAACTAGTTTAAAAAAATTCGCTTTTAAAAAACACAGACACGAAAAAAATGCATACATTAAGCTTCTTAATCATTAAAAATTAAGTCATTTGAAAAGTGAGTAAAATAAGCAAGTGGGGTAAATTAATCTGATACGTTTTCTACTTTTTTTTTTTTTTGCTAACTTTTAAATAAACAATTTGAATACAAGTAAAAGTGAGCAAGGCCGTGCGAAGCGAGGGGCGAAGAGGGCGGTCGTCCAAACTGGGAAAGTGAGTAGGCGCCAAATTTATACTACCAATCTTGTTTGTTCCTTCTTTCTTGTCATATATAAATATATATGTACATATTAGAAAGTTTTTTTGTGATAAATAAATAAATAAATAAAATAAAATAAAAAAGCATGCGATTTTTTCGTCGAATCCTAAAGAAATACAAGATTGAAACTTCTATACGGTACTGTAGATACATTAATTCCGTATCTGTTTTTTAGATATCGTTTGCCAAAATATAAGTGAAGTTTTCTCTTATACTCCTTAGTTGTTAAAATAAATCCATTAAAGTTCTAAAGTAAATGCTAAAAGTGCAATCAATAAAATTTATTTGTGTTTCCACACTTTTAATTTTGTGATATCTGTCACAAAGAGAAATGGGGTGAGGGGAGGACGCCAAATTGAATCTAAATTTTAAAATATACAGTACTTCGAATACAACAATATAGTATCCGAAGTCGTTTGGTTTCCTTGTAAATGCTATTTTTTTCTATTATACTGGAATTAACTTCTAGTAAACCTCGGCAATGTATATCAATTTCATAAAAAGTGAAACAGTTTAATATAATTAAAACGCTCCCCAAACAGCATTTCTTCCTATTGTATTATGTTATAGACAACTTTTATGAGGCCCTGTATATTAATAAAAATATTCTTTGCACCACAGATTGTATAAAATGTATATTTTAGTATGTATTTGATAGATGAATATGAATTGTTTTATGTTCGAAAGAGTGCAATATAATTAAAATGCACTTGAAATATTTTTTCCCCATTGAACGTAATGTAACGGAATACTTTTGGTTGTCCCTGTAATTGAATTATGCATCCGATTTTCGTAAAAATTTGAAATGACTCGTCAAAATTATCTAATAACAATATATTTTAAATTTCAAACGATTCGGTTGGGTAATTTTTCTGTTGTTACGTGCGGACATAATTACGGACGGACAGGCGGGCGGACGAACGGACAGACGGGTGGAATGAACGACGACTATTGGTGCTACATGTTTACATAACCACGAACGCATCTGAAAAGGAAAGCTTTGGTGTTATTTGAAAATGAAAAATAACAGATGAAAATATACACAGTTATAAATGTTCAATATGAGCCCTTCACTACGTTTGTTTGTTGTTTGTGTTTATGACGGCGAATTATCTATACTTGGGATATGAGCCCTAAAGAGGGAGTGCCCTCCGTTGGGCTTATTCTAAATGAACCTAATTCGTATTTATGCAAGGAAATCCAACATTTGAAGAAAACCATGGAAAACTCCAAACAATTAAGCCGACGGCTGCTATTGGGCTCGAACCCGGCACTTGCAGTCTACTAGTTTCAGAGGCAGAACCTCTCGGCCATTGGTAGCGTGAGACCTCCACCAACACCAACGATATGTATGTGGCACGATAATTCTTACCACACACTTCCCTCCATTTCAGCATGTCCTATGTGACTCTTTGAATGGCTGCAGATATTCTTCGCCTAAATTTTTCAACGTTAGTTCGCACCGGTTAAAGAAACTCCTGACAAATGATGAACCACCCCCCCCCCCCCCAAAAAAAAAAATGCTTAGAAAGTTGTAGGATGAGCTATCGTAATATCTCACAATCGTTTGAGTTTACCTAGTAATGATATAAAAAATTTATACTTAACATTTTCTAATAAAATGGAAAACCAAAATTGAGATTATTACATTATTAACTTCTTTATTATATTGCAACGAAGATTTTTTTAACCATTTAGAAAATGTTTGTTGCTTTTTATCACATGATATCTGAGACTTTTTCATGCCTGAATTGTATGCGTGTTCTGATTGGTCCATATTTAATGTGAAAAAATGGACTACTTCTGTTGTCACGATGACAAAAAAATAGTATTAATGCTACAAAAAAAAAATAAAATAAAATAAAATAAAATAAATAAATAAATAAATAAATAAATGCAAATTGAGATACGTTTTTTATACTAATATACTTTAAAAGTACATCGTTTCTCTATATCATGGTGTATAAATTGAAAGTATGCGATCCTTATAAGTTTAAAAATTTGCAGTACCGAAAATAGTAAAAGTGAAATTTCACTTAATTTTTATTAGGATTGGTCGAGGAATATTAATGTTTAATCCACAGCGTACGTGATATATGACTCTGTTATTACATAAGCCACATTTTCACCATCATAAAAATGATGTTTATTGTTATTGCAGTTTTAAATTTAGAATTGTTTTATAACTCTAAAATTTTAGCCGTTGAAAATATAATTTACCAATAGGTTGTTGTATTTTGTTATATGACATTTTTTTTGGTCATTTATGACGTCATTTTCTTTGCTTAATACAAATGAATGAGTAGTTATAGTATTATGTAAGCCACGGGAATGAAAGCGATATAAACTCCGAAGACCTTGTTTTCCAAAAATTAATTTAAAATTCTTTATGATGCATAAATTACGTAATTTGTTGAATAGAAATGTAAATACACTGTTTCTACTATATCGATGGTAATATATTAACGTGTTTTTATTTTAACTCACTAAGAAAATCTTGTGTTTTTGAATTTTTCATTGCTTCCTGTTCTTTTCCTTAAAAACTTAAAGAAAGTATGAATAATAAATTAAGGTAATATTTTTCCTTTAAGATTTTAATCACAATATTTTGTTATTTTAGGATTGCAAACACTTTAAAGCAGTTTTTACTATGCAGAGAAATTATGTAACATTCAAAGTTTGATAAAAAATATTTTCTCAAGTAACATTTTAAAATAACCCTATCGAATAAAAAGAACGTTTACAGTCTTTTAAAAAGGCCGAGAAATTTTGCTTTCGTTTTGTCACCTTCCTAAGTAACAAAATACTTTGCAACTCGACAAGTTGTTTCTTTTTTTCTTTACTCGATTTTTTTATTGGTTAAGTAAAATTCTTGACAGAGCTGTCATGTGAAGTTGTCTCTTTTTAACTGGTTTTTAAAAAAGGCGAATTTTATTTCAGGAAATCTTACGGACAAACACTTGCTTTACTTAGCAAGGTTTACTTAGCTTTTATTTTGTGTCAGTGGATTCAAGTGTATAGAAATAATACATAAACAGAAAATGTTCATAATATTTTCAAGATAAAATATTTAATTTTTTTCGGTTAAGGTATGTAATTTTACTATTTCATGCATGTCTTAAATCCTTAAATGGCGATGAAATATTTTATATCCCACCTAAGTTTAGTTAAGTTTAAACACAAATTTTTGATGGAAAATTACTTTAGAAAATTTACAGAAAAAAGTTATAACATAGCGTTTATTTACTTTGAAAAAAAATCTTTTTTTGAAAATCCCAGTGTGAATTAACAGAACTAGAAATAATTGCCCTCAAATGAATATGCTCTTGCTGCCATTGAGGTTTCTACTTGCCTTAGCCAAAAACGTACAAAAAAGTTTTTGTTTGACTTCATACACATTTCGATGATACAATAATTAAAATGGCACAGATATCGCTATTACAGCGTCCCTTGCGGTGGAGTTGCAAATTGAAGGAGGACCTTCTGGCTATAGCCAAAAGCACACACAAAATTTTGGTTCAATTTTATGTATACACTTATCCATTTTTCGATGGAACAATAATGTAAATATCGCAAGAATCGCTATTACAAAGACTCCTTCCGTCAGATTTTGTTTTCCAAAATCGGGAGGATATGCCTGGTATAGCTAAAAATATGCACGAAAATTGTGAATTAATTCAAAGCATAAATTCGTACACTTTTCGATGATATGATGATGAAAATGGCACAGAATTTGCAAGTAAACACATGTTTTCATCGTAGTATTTACAAGTTCAGGAGGACCTAATAGCCACAGTTAAAAACATAAAAAAGCTTACTTTTATGTATAAATTAAAACATTTTTCAATGGTACAATATTAAAATGGCATAAAAGTTGCAAGTACAGCACCCTCTTCCAGAGATATATTTCTAAACTGAAGAAAGACCTGCTCTCCACGGTAAAAAACATACACAAACAGTCTCGTTCAGTTCTATGCATAGCTTCATACACTTTTTAATCGTACAGTAGCGACACATGGGTTCACGGACAGAGAGACATTTTGTATAGATATGTTTTTAGGGATATCTGAACCGTAAAACGTATAAATGCACGAAAAGCTAAAAGTCGAAAAAAATTTCATTGTAATATTATCTTTGAATGAGTAAACTAGAATGTAAAATTTAGTTTCTTTGAGCGCGTGTTCTAGAAAACATACTGTATAATAATAATACAAAGCATGTTACCTTGGATGAATGACAAAAATAGTTACGCATGATTATGTTTTATTTTTGGCCATATTTCAATGAACAATAAAAGTTATGATGCAATTCACATTATCAATAGAAGTTTCTGAAGAATGTAATCAACAAGAAAGACTTGTAACTATGTATATATCGTCATCAGTTTTTACTTTCTTACATCTTCAATAGAAGAAAGAATTGTAATCGAAATTATTCGACTTCCGGCATTTGTCGGATTTACTTATTTTAGAGGTCAGAGATACCAGAAAACATGTTTATATAAAAATTATGTTGTCCATCTGCGTGTACGTCTGTTCGTGTAGATGTATATCGCCATTATACCATTGAAAAGTGCATGAAGTTACATAGAATTGAAGAAACTTTTTTTTTGTAGGAATTTGTTTGTAATAAACATATCCTGCTTTGTAAATATTATGAATAAAAAGGACAATTTAATAGCAATTTTTGTAATAGAATTTTTTTTACAATTTTCATTTTTATACGAGCGAGAAGATCATTTTATGCATAGAATCAAACGAATTTTTTTTATGTATTTTTTTGGATAAGGCCAGTGGATTCTCCCTGAATTAAAAACAATCCTCCAGATGGGGACGCTGTAATAGCGATATCTACGAAATTTTCATTATTGCTTTATCGAAAAGTGTATAAAATTATGCATAGAATTGAACCAAAGTTTTGTGTATGTTTTTGCCCAAGACCAGCTGGTCCTCCCGGTCTGCCGGAAAGGGGCGCTTTAATATTTGTGACATTATCAATATTGTACCATCCGAAATTATAAGAAGTTTTGCATAGAATTAAAGTAAACTTCGATTTCTTATACCTTTGCAAGAAGAAATTATGAGATTTATGAAAATTTTTGACTTCTGGTTTTTGATAGAGTTGTACGCGTTAGAAGGGCTTGACAAGGGCTCGACCATGATTTGACAATTTTCAGTAAATGTCCTTGAGTCTATATGTGACAAAAATATTTTGAGCGCTCTATCGCAAGAACAAATGCAAGAAATTTCGCAAAACTTCGGATTTAGTTGGACTTGGGTGGAATTTGATGTTGTTTAATTTTTGCTCAACGCTTCTAAGCTGAAATATTCATAATTATCGCAATAACCATATCTCAAGAACTAATGCAGGAACTTTCAGCAAACTTTAGATTCAGTTTTTCACTAATATAGATTAGTGCTGTTTAGTTTTTAGCGCTAATATGCTGAATTTTTCGTTATTTCTCAACAGCTGCATTGCAAAAGCCAATGCTTGAATTTTCATCAGTCTTCAGATTCAGTTAGTCTCTGATAAAAAATGGCCCTGGTTACTTCTTAGTGTACATTTCCCAAAAGGTGGCTCTGTTATGCAGCATTTTTTAAAGCTTTCCCCAATAGTTCTATGTCAAAAATTAAAATGCTCGGATTTTCATAGAATTTTAGATTTATTTAGAAATTGACATCAGTATTTGCTGACTAGATTTTGGTGTAAATCACCTAACAGGCGGTGCTGCTATTCTTCATTTTTCAGGAAGTATTAACATATATGGGGTGTTTGGGGACTGCCACATCCCATTAAATAAACTTAATTTATTTTTGAAAACCTTATTCTTATGATGTATTATAAAAGTACAAATCTCATGTCCAATGTAATAAGTTTCATCCATTTTGGATACTTAAAAGATAGTCGTATTCTTAATTTATTTACTTCCACCTAAAGTCTGTAAAAGGCAACTACAAACAAATATTTATATATTTGAGTAACTTCTTAAATTTGCAATAATGAAAGTAAATTATGAAACGTTTTGAAACTAGTTTTTGCGTGATGAACTTCTTTAAATGAGGAAGAGAATATAATAATAAAATAATTCCTAACTGCAGGAGAATGTGTGGAAAATACTGAATATAAAAAAATAATAATTTTTGGTACTAGTTGGAGTGTAAGTTTATTAATGGATAAATATCTTGGAAACTGCACATTCCTACAGTGTATGCGTGAAAATGAATTTCAGAGCTGGAAGTAATTGCTTTTGTATAATATATTCCTCACACTACTGCACGTTACTGTATATTTTTATGCTTTTTATAAGACATTCATTATTAGAAGCAAATTTCACTATCGTCAATTTTTAAAAGTAACTTCATTTTCTAATTTCCCAGTTGCCTATTGCAATAACAGAAAATTTCATTAAATCATGTGAACATGAGAAAGACTTTAAAATGCCTACGTAGTGGCATTGCATCAAATTAAAATAGGACCATGCAATAGGATATGTTGCAATGGCATTTACCGAATTGTTAAAAAGTGAGTAAGAAAACAAAAATTTCAAAGATATGTTGATGATGGTTCCAAAACATATGTTAAGATATAGCACACAAGATATAAAATATCTTCCATATTTACCAACTCAAAATATTGAAAAAGTTAGACAACGAATACAGGCCCCTGGTAATTCTCGAAAAAATGGCCGTTCCCTCATTGGAAGTCACTATACCCATTTCAATACAATCCTAAAATAAATGTTATGAAAGGTTGATCGAACCTTTACCAGACGGGAGTCAAACTGGACGTGCCTTGCCAGATGAAGATCTCGTCATCTGATCATGGTTCTAAATTACGAGACCAACTTGAGTAGCCATTTGCGGTTCAAACAACAGGATGTAACGTTAAATAACAGGCGAAACAAAGTATGCTCAAAGCAAGTACTGCAGAAATGATTTTATTGGAAGCGAATGAAATAGGTTTATTGCCGCTGCATGGCAATTAGGCAGTTACTCGCCCCGATACCAGGTATCTAATCCGTTAAACTGAGATAACTCGGCAGGTAGGGGTCTGGTCATCGGTTAGAAAGAAAGAAAAACTCTTGACCTAGCGTGGCATACAGATATGCGGACTCTGGGATTATTTAATATATTGGACAACCAACGACGTCTTCTAGATTAACAATTCCCAACCGTATACGTGTACCCTTGGGGATACGAGATGGGTCTGTTGAAGATACGTGAAAATAACACTGGTAATAACGGTAACGACACAAATGGTTGATAATGTCACAAAAAAGTTAGAAGTAACAATGTAATTTGTATCACTTTATTATATGGTCGTGGCATAAAGAATATTAATTTAAAACATCATGTCTGCGTTATATAGTTTTGTGTGGGGATATTTTTCAATAGATAAAATCTATAAGTTGAAGATATCCACTAAAGTATTGAGTAGTCGTGGGCTGTTTAGTACATAGAAAAATCAACGACGTCTAGTAGATCAGCGGTTCAGAACCTGGGGAATGCTTATCCAAGGTGGTAGGGATAGGCCTGATTGCGGTATGTGAAAATACTATAGTAATGGTAGAAATGACAAAAATGGTTAGTAATACCATAAAAAGTTAAAATTGACAATGTAATTTGTATCAATTTATTATTTAGTCGTCACATGAAGATTCTAATGAAAGAAATTATGTTTGCGTTACCTAGTTAGGTGAAAGAGGAGATGGGGAGGGGGTGTTTATGAAAAATGGAGGTATTCTGAAATGAAAAGTCTAAGAAAGGGTTACGTGAAATAAAAATGGTTGAGAAATGAAAGGCTGATCTAGATCATTATATGTTGTAATTAAGATATTACAAAAAAGGTTATTAATCTTTTTGAAATATATTATAATGGAATCTTAAGGCAGTTGCTAATTACTCGAGAATTTCTAAAAAGTGAACGGATTTATTAACTACTTCGTTTTTACGCTTTTCTGCAAAATAAGTAACATAAATATGTTGCATCTATCGATTCTTGTTAAATTCTTTCATAAGAATTCCAGAAATATTTTTCAAAAACGGAGTATAATACTTTACACTCTCTAAATTTAAAATCTAAATTTTTCAAGGTAGGAACTTCAAATATATATAAGATAAATACATGAAAGATAACTTTTTTTAATTTATGGACATCTCAACCTTTTGTCACATATGTTCAATTAATTAAAATGTCCAAATTACCCTTAATGTATGAACCCATTTCTTTAAAAATTAAAGCAGAAAACCAAAAAATACGTTATATGAAAATGTTTAGCAGAAATGTATTCATTTCAGTTCATCTATACAATATTACATCCGCATCTTATGCTTCAAAATCAATTTGATATCATCAACTAAAATTATTTTATTGAGAATCTTAAATATATGATATTATGATCCAGCTTTGCTGATGTATATTACTAAAGAAAGAAGCATTTTACTTCCAATACTCTGAAATACCAATCGGATTGTGATTAATCGATTGTTTAATCAAATCATTTAATTTGAAATATTTTAATAACACTGTAGGAAAAAATTACCATTTTGCTGCATCGTCACTCGCCCGCTTTTATAGAATATCTGTCTTTTGACCAATGAGAATTCTTCATGATAGGCTGAAGTAATAGTTTTCTATAAAAGCGGTGGAATGGCGATGCAACAAAAAGGCCAATTTTTTACATTGAAGATTAATTTAATCATAATTGCTTTAATAAAATTAAACTTTTAAAGATTTTTTTCAATACTTACTTAATAATTTTTTTTATAGTATCTAATTTTATTAAATTTGTTTTTAATCCTACAACATTAACATGTTTTTAAGGTCAATATTTACCATGGTATTTGCACTGAATTTGCAATTTTTTTTACGTGGTGATACGTATATATACAAATACATCACACAGAAGATCAGACACACTTAATATGTGTCTAATTTTTGCTATAGGACAATTTAAAACAATGCTGTATGACGGATTTTAAGGTTTTAAGCGAAATCTAAAATGTGTTTTAGATATAACTTTTTTTTAAATCTTTTCAACAAAATTCACCTATACTGAAAAGCTTGTTTCATTATGAAATCTATTCCACAAAATCTTTTTAGGTGGGTTTATAATTATACAAACACTTAAAACCTATAGTTGTTATGTGTCCTTCCGTCCGTCACTCTGTTTGTCGGTCTCTCCAAAAACAACAGCTCAAAAACTACTCAGCCGAATACTTTGAAATTTTAAATATATAATTGTTGTACAATTTTGTCAAAACATTTCAAATTTTATGAAAATCGGATGAAATTGCACACATTTAACATAAACGTACCGAAATTTAAGAAAGTTTTACAATTATAAATTTAGAAAAACAATTATTCTTAAAAAAAAAACACTATAGAAAACTTACATAAGATACAACCCAGCAAAAAGTTTTCTGGAAAAAAAGCACGAAGTTGTTCTTTATGTTTCGACTACAAAAATTACTGACATCTAATGTTCGCACAAGTTAAAAGCTAAACATCCTAAATATCCCACTGAAAACGCTTCCCTTCGACTTGGTCGGTAATACATCTTAGAAGGTTTTAAAATACTGAAGCATGCATAATGAACTTTTTTTATTACATTTTTTTGAGAAATTTACAAATTTTCTAGTTACAAGCTACTGAAATATAATATACAATTTAAAGGAAGAATATAAAACCACTTCAGATTCCATTTAAATGAAAGTGAAAAAGTGAAAAACAATTACCAGTATTCAGAAAATAATATTCCTAAAAAGCTAATTGATAAAACAAAATCATCCATTTTTTATCTATTTAAGGCAAATATGTTCATTCTAAGGTCATTGCAAAATCTCTTAACCTATGCAAACTACAATAAATAACCAAATGAAATCAGTCTGTTTTCATCAATTCGCACGATTTCGCTATTATACAATACAATATAATGCAACACATTGTGAGATTTGATGAAAGCATTTTCTTTTCTTTTGTTTAGTGTTATTGATTTTAAATCGTAAAATATGACCATTAAATTATAAACAGACTAAATTATTCTTAATCAAAACTAATATTTGTGGAAACTCAAGAGTATTTATCAGAAAGTTTTTACATAAAATGCCTTCATACGAATTTGCCTCTTTGCATTCTATATTACATTTAATATTCAAATAATTCCAGTAATTCGCAAATGAACAATTGTCAAATATTTATTTAAAAATGCATTAACGTTCAAGCAGGATACTCACTGCTGCTCGCAATTGCGCCAAATCCAGACAAAATGTTTCATTTGGAGAGTAAACGAGCAATCAGACACGCCAAATTGCGAATGCTCAATTTTTGCTTTGTTTGTGCGTGTTACAAAGCGGTCAAGATTCTCATCCGTATTTCTAAAGAGTTAATGTCGCTTTACATATTCGATCGCACCATGTCATTCGCATAGTTTTGTTTATAGAGATGCTGACTCAATATTAATTTAGTTGTAATCTGGCGAAGCATTTAATTTTTGTTCTCTGCTCCACACCAACTTCCACAACAATAATTTAACAACCACGGTTTAATGTGTATTTCAAGATGAATCACTTACTTCTGAAGGGCACCGACGTCGTTGAACAGGATAAACGTCCACAGATAAATGTTCTTCCCAATACCAGTATTACCGCATTTTGACAACTTCCATTTCTTGTACAGTTACGTCAGTCATTGAAATTAATGACCGCAACTTATTCTTTAAAAACGATCCAAATTTAATTTTAAAACTGTATTTTAAAGAATATTTATGCAATTTACTTTCAGAACATTAACTTAATTCGTATCAAAAAGCTCAAAAAATGTAATTTTATTAATCCGTAGGAAATAATATTTTCCAAAAAAAAAAAAAAATACTTGAATTATGTCTCATAAGTTATTGGAAACAAAAAAGAAGAAATATGGATCATTACATAATCGGCTGGATTTGCCGAGTATCTTGAACGACGACTTTGTTTTTTGTTGGGTTTCTGTATTCTTCAGCAACAGTGACACCATATGCATACTTTTTTATGTATATTGTTTAAGACTGGATCGTAAAAGATGAACGCTTTAGTGGATGCAAATGATGTCATTTTATATTAAAAAAGTGTGCATTTAATTTTTTAAAACTGAAATATATTTAGTTGGATGACGTCATTTTTACTCCAGCGACTTTGAAATTCTTCAAATATGGAAATGGTTCACTTTTGAAAATAACGTAATTGAAAAAAATCACACACTGATAAAACGCAATGTTTTACAAAAATTTAGCCTATTTTTGTAGAACACCTGCGGCATACAGTGTGTGTGGCAGGTCAAAAGTGATTATCCAATAAATAGAAATTCATATTGCAGAACTGAGCGATTTTTTAAATCAATTAATTTTGAATTTAGATGATCGAATCTCATGAATTCGCTTTGTCGTGCAAGATATAGAAACAAAGAAGATCTTGTCAGCATCTCCAAGTTTAAAATAATGTCATACTCTGTTTTTGTCCAAAAATCTCTCTCCTAATCCAAATTTATTGCTATTCTTTAAGACATTCTATTGTAAGTTTATAAAATAACATATTTTTAATAAATTTTAATACACATTAATATAAATAAAGAGTATAGTAATGTTAAATAAACATTTCAATGTACTTTCTCTTAATTTTAAGATAACCCGAATTGTAAATATGGCTCATTACATACAATGAAACGTATAATATTTATTCATTTTATTTCATAGTCATATTCCTTGAGTTTTCTACTGAAAAAATTGGTACTACTTGGGTATTCCTTCGACATAAAAACAATCGTCAAACAACAGGATTAAATGCTAATAATGGATGATAGCGAATGCCACATTCAGTGACATTAAACACGAAATATGTGTTTAAAGCGTCATCAAGTGATTTTCATTTCGATTTTTTGTTTGTATTTTCATTTATGCTTTATTAATTTACTATCAGGCTATGCCCGCTGCGCTGGTCAATATTTCAAAATCAACCGTGGATGAAAAGAACTGGTGAATTTAAATTTGTATTTTAAATAATTTGGACCTCCAGCAGCACCTTGCTCATTGCTGAAAACGATTTAGACACCATTGTGATATTAAATTATCTTAAACGTTGCGCAAAAACCAGCTATTTAGAAGTAACAATTTTAATTTATTACTAACAGTGCACATTTGGAAGCGAAATGAGACCATTATGGCAACAGGATTTAAAATTTTCCCTTATCTGAAGAAATATTAATTATTACAGTCGTTACCATGATACAATTTCTGAAACATTTCTTCACAACTTTTCATTATGTGAAGCCAGGAACCCAAAGCTACTCCCACCTAAAAAGTTTATATATATATTAAATTTTGTCCGCGCGATAAAAGGCACAATTATGCAAGAATCATCTTCAAACTCGTCAAGTACATTGAGATGGTTAATATCTCAGTGGGAATTGCAAATGAGCAAAATCGGCCCAAGAGGGTGTAATTGGGAAGGGTTCAAAAATTTGAATACCATCTTAACATGGCTTTCACAAAACCAGCTCTTACAAAACAATAGCAGGAAAAAAAATAAACATTTTTCGTTACAGCAAGTTGCCAACGATAAAAAAAAAAAAAACACGCATTAAAATTATCATTACAACAATTACTTTATTATTGCAAAATTTCCTCCTGAAAAATGAAAACAAAATTATTTGCTCTTTCGTATTTAAGCATTTTCTCTTTAGTTATTTAAGATAAAATTGTGTAATTTTGTATAATTTGGCGAACGATTTGGCGAAATTGGTTGACGTGATAATCAAGTAATAGCCAATTCACACTTTTCATATTTCACAAAAGATTCCTACACAGACATCATATACGCAATAGGTTTAGCACGATTATCTTGCAATTACAATGTGGCAAAATCGTCGTTTTAGAATACCAAAGAAATTTGTGTATATTTTATTATTTTCTATCATTTTAAACAGCAATTAACAATAAATAAAAAGTAACTGTAGAAAAAAACAACAAATATCATTTCAAAAAAGAAAAAAATGAAAGTAAATAAACAACTATAGCTGGGTTACCATATGAGGCAAATAATGCCATTTTAGCGCCAGAGAGATACCTCAATGAGTATATGACCGATTCCGTGGCAAAATTTCCATTTGGAAAAAACTCTAATCGGTATTTATACTGCATTTCCCCTACTTATGTGTAAGGGAAAACTTTGACACAGATGTCATGTATGCACCACATTGGCGCAATTTTTTTCTGGCGCCAATTTGGAGAACTTGGTTTTTAATTACCAATTTCATAAATATTTTTTAATTATTTTGTATTATTTGAAAAAAAATAATAAATAAAAAAGTTTAATTAATAGCTATAGAACAAAATGGTTCATATTATTTTAAAAAACAAAATGAAAGTTAATAAATAGTTTATTAATAAATAAACAACCATAGTCGGTTTACCATGTGAGGCATAAAATCTCCATTTTGTTGCAATCATGCGAATGTAGTGTGTATATGACATCTGCGCCAAAACTTTAAAAAGTTGCAATTAAATTATTTTACAGTTTGGATGAGGAAGACATTTATATTAAAATTTAAACATTATACGCATTTTTATTATTATTTTTTTTATTTTATTTTATTTTATTTTATTTATTTTTTTATTTTTATTTTATTTTTTTATTTTTTATTTATTTATTTATTTTTTTTGCTATAACAGCTATTTATATATTTACAATTAAACATTAAAAAAAATCCTAAAAATGCTCTCACACATTTAAAAGAGAGTGAGAGAATTTAGTAATTGTGAACATCGCTCCGGCTTATGCCTTCTTGGTATAAAATCGCATTGTTTGATGACAAAAGTAAATTCAAACACCCAAATAAACAAATAACATACAATTAACAGATAAAACCATTTTTAAAAGTAATTCTGCTATTTTGTCCTGTAAGACACATAGTGGTAGAATTAGATTTTAAAAATAATTTAAAAAAAATAGAAAAATGTTATTTAAGTTTTATCTAATAAATTATTTAAAATAAATTTTTGTTAACCTGCGCGAAAGAGAATAGCGAAAGTTTGATTGAAGAAATATTGAAGAGGAAATGGTCAATTAAAAAAGACTTGTAAATTTTATTCAGCGGGAATTTTTCATTTCAAAATGTTGAATTTATCTATAGTAATAACGCATAATTGCATAAATTTACTTTGAATTACAAAATTTTTCCTTCAGTACTACTTGGTTATACCGTCGACCAATTTCGCCAAATTATACAAATCGCCAAACTATTAGTAGATTATATAAATTAGCATAAGTTTTCATTAAATAACGAAAAACAAATTAGCAGAACATATATAAAAGTAGAAATAAAATGTCGAATTAAAATCACTTGATGACATAATTAGTATTTATATTATGCTTAATGTCAAGTGAATGTGACATTTACGATCATCCATTATTGACATTTAATCTTGGAATTTGGGGGTAGATTTTTAATCGATGGGGTAATCTTTTCTTCTTCAATTTTTAAATTTTAAAACTGAAATTTTTCCTGTAAGTGAAATTGACGAAATGGCGCAAGAAAAATTAAATTAACAATGAAAACATTTGCAAAAAGAAATAAAAGAGTTATACTCATATCTATATAATTTACGATTGAATATTAAAATATACTCTAAAAATTATCTTCACTTGAAAAAAAAAAAAAAAAAAAACATTATTGCGACAATTAAGAACCTAAGTCAGGCATTAAGTCAGTAGTGCATTTTCGGCTTAAAAACACATTCTTTCGCGACAAAAGCAAGATGAAAATGTTACAGAAACGAATAGTAACTCACAACTTACAGTGTCTTTTACAATCAGATCTGCTTTTTTCTGCTGTAAGTTATATTATACGGAAATTCGATAAAAAAGAGAAAGAAAATAATAAAAAGGGAAATAACTATCATTCAAAATTCATTTAATCAATTTCTGAAATTCATGTTTTTATTCTAACACCAGGGATAAGTCGCCAAAAGTTGAACCAATTGTTATATTTCGCGTTAATTTATTTTTTTAAGCATTACAAATATTTTCTTCATTTTCAAGATAAATATATTTTTATCATATTACGCCTCATTTAACACTAGAGCCACGGAGCGGGTCAATTTGACCCAAATTGATATTTAATTTCTCGCGCGAGAAGTGTTCATTGAAAAAAGGATTCCTTTTCTGACTTTTAATATTTTGAGGTAAGCAATAATTTTTTGTATTTAATTAAAAATAACATAATTATTTTTGTGGTTATAACCACTTATACCTAGAACCGCGAAACGGGTCAATTTGACCCGTAATAAGTTTTTAGGCATAAATGTCAGATTGAGATGCATTTTTTCATAAGTAATGAGAAAGTATATCTATCGCACTCCAAATTCCTTTAATAGGCTGAATCGGAAAAGGGGGATAGTGAAAATTTTCAGTCAAGATCTTATATTCTTGATGTGAAGAATGGATGATTGCAGAAGAAAATTACAACAAATATTTAGAAGTAGCATTGAAGTTACGTTTATTATACATTTATTAAAAGTTTAAATAAGATTTCCGGTGGCTTATTATTACCGCCAAAGAAGCTTTGGGATGTTAGCAGCTATTATCTGAAAATTATTGAGAATGTAAATTATTGAGTATGAATATCTACCTGTAAACGAAGAAAATTAAATTCTAATGATGAAAATGAAAGTGACGATGGCTCTTCTTGTACTCTTAACATTGTTGGACATTCTCATTGGAGTATAGGTGAAAATTTATCAGCATTGAACGAAAGTTTGTGATATTTATCAGTGATATTTAAACAAAACAAAATTAAGAATTTGAACAAAAGTTGACAAATTGTAAACTTTATACTCATGAAAATTTTCAAAATAAATAAACAATAACTTGCACATTCATACCTATAAATAAAGAAGATGACTAAAAAATTGCAAGACTAACTGTATAAAAGGGGCCTAACATAAGCGAAGATAAGCACTTATTTCTTTCAAAAACTGCGAGTAGGTTTACTCATTATACGTATATCAAAAACAGATAAATTGCAAATAACATATAAACTGTAAATCGCCAAGACGAGAAATACTAGTATCTGTAAAAATGTCAAAATCGAAATTGCATACGGCAATTCTTCTACCTCATTCATACATCAGCATAACTATTTACCAAGGAGGAAAGTGTAAAATTGTTTTATTGCTTTGCAGTCTACATCTAACTGTTGAAATTTTAGATAATTCTAAAAAATACAAAATGATACTTGTTTATTACAACGCAATTAAAATCAATGTAGCTGTGTGATTACCCCGATGACAGAAAGTCTGCTTATATCAAGACTGCTTCTTACAGGAAGCCAATGAATACAATTTATAATATTTTGTATTTTGCTGTTATCAATGCTTGGATTTTATGCAAATCGGTAACCGGAAAATTTATCAGTATTTTCCGTCAATTTATTCAAAACTTAGTTGAACACGTATAAAAATATTTTTTTATTTCTTGCGTCATTCTCAGCAGTTTATAATCCTCCCCCCCCCCCCCAAAAAAAAAAAAAAATCATTTGCGCAAGAAGAAACCCTAAAAACAGTGAAAAACACAAACTAAACATAAAAGAGTTTGTTATCAAAATTAAAAATAATGAAAATTAAATTAAAAATAATTATTCAAAATATAATGTACACACACGTTTCTGATAATAGTGGGAAATTTTTAACCATGTTTTTCAAGCAAAGCATATAAAAAATTGCATTAGATAATTCTGTAAGTAACATGTATTTTTTATATTTTTAAAAATTATTCTTGGATTTTATATCTAAATTCATTTGAATAAGATAGTCTATTTTTAATGTTTATTAAGTCCAAGTTTATTTGTTTAAAATAAGTGTTCAAAGCTATTCAATATATTTTCATCATACTGATTGAAATGTAATTTTGAATAATAGCATTCTCTAAAATGTAGGAAATTTCTGCTAATTTTATGTGTAAAATATAATGTAAATATTAAGAAATAATGATTATTGTAAGAAAATATAATCTTTTAACTAACCAAATAAAGTATTTGGGCATATTTATACATTATTTTCCATCCCGGGTCAAATTGACCCGCTCCGCGGTTCTAGGTATGCCGAAAGTCCCGCGGTTCTAGTGTTAAGCGGTCTTTCTTTAGTATTATTAATATTGTCAGTACTTATTTTCTGCTATTATTTGCAAGATATTTGTAATATTTCTAGTAGATATAGCCATTTTAATTCTTTTAGCAATTATAATTTTCGCCAAAAACAGCTACTGGCAACCCTTTTATCAAAAATAATCGAAAAATACAAAATTTACTACGAAAAATCAGAGTTATCCCTGTAAATTTGAATCATAAACCTTCGGAAAAATATTTCATATCAAATGATACAATCGGCAAAAAAATCCATCGGGTAGTTTTTAAAAACATTCGTTTGGAAGTTTCAGAACTTCTGCTTTATAATATATATGATATGATTTGTTCTTTTATTATTTAAAATAAAATGCATGCCAATATGCATAATTTGGCTATTAGTTTAGCGATTTGTATAATTTGGAAAAATTGGTAGACGAAATAACCAAATAGTACCCAAAAAATTTTACTAATAATTATTTCAACTAAAAGTTATTCATTTCTGTATGTGCTCGCACTAGTTTTCTTCTTTTTTTAATACCTCCATTATTATATTTTAATTTTGTAAGAATTCGTCTTAGTTATTTACAAGAAGAAAGAAAAGCATAACTTATCTGGATATGGATATCTCGAGGCTACAGTCTTCTTTAAATATTTTTATTTCTTGAATAACAGCACTAACATTTAGAACAATAAACAGACATAAACTGTATACAAATAAAGCTTTTTTTACATAATTCTCCTTGCGCACGCCACCAACACAAGACATGAACTCACTGTTAACAACCAACTTTCGAATTTTCGATCATCACTATGAATAGAATTTTTTTTAATAAAAAAAATTAGTGTTGCCAGATTTTTTAAGACGAAAAATATTACAACTACAGTTTTAATTTGGCAGAGCTCAGGCCATGTGACGACTGACAGTCTATTTTTTTCTATTTTTTTCTTTTAATTGCGCGTGTTACATCCTCCTCCTCTGTTTCCGATCTACGGCTCGGAGAGGAAACAGAATGCTTTTTGGGTCTTCCTATTTTTCTCAAGTATGCAACTGGAATAGTTTCAGATTCTTGGAAAAGCGACAAGGCTGAAACGTGGGAAGATCCAATTCGTTCAGTAGGATTTTCCAGACCAGCAATGTCACATGTCACTGGTGACTTTTGAGTCAAAACTATGTATGGCCCATCTCTCTTAGGCATAAACTTTGCTGTTTTTTTTTTTTTTTTTTTTTTTTTTTTTTTTTTTTTTTTTTTTTTTTTATACTTGCCTTGCTCACTGGGTGTAAATTAACCCATAACTTTTCACCAGGCTTGAAATATACTTGTCTACGATTTTTATCATAATATTTCTTCCGCTGATCTTGTTTCATTTCAACACGCTCTTTCACACTTTTCGAAATTATTGCAGTCATTTAAGATATGGGGTTATTTCCGGAACAAAATCGTCGTTTTCGACAACAGCTTTGAAATCGTTTACCACATCATCGATTGTTCTTAGTTCTCGACCAAATTGTAGATAGGCAGCAATTTGGCCAGTCGTATCAGATTTGGCAGAGTTCATGGGAAATCTAATAAAAGGAAGTTTATCTATCCAGAACTGCGCTCATTCCCGACAAGGATTGCTATTCGAGGTTTCAAGTCTTGAATTTTGCGTTCGACTGGATTGGAATTCAGGATGGTATAAACGGTCAATGATTGGTCTATTCCAAGAATATAATTTGTTGTAGAAGAGCGCTCAAAAACTGAGGACCATTATCACTTATCAGTCTTCTTGGAATACCATACCGAATGAAGATCTGTTCTATCAAAGTAGTCGCACATTCTTGTGCAATTGCATTTGTTAAGTCAAATAGATCTATCTATTTAGCGGCACAATCTTCCACTATAATAATCCATCAGTGCCCATATTTACTGTGTGGCAGTGGTTAAAAAAAAGATCAATGCTGAGGGCTTCAAACCGCTGAGCATAAGCAGGTATTCGTAATAAACCAGCAGATTTCTGATTTGTTGCTTTATAACGAGCACAATCTGGACATTTCTTTACATATTTAGAAATGAAGGCTCACATGCCTGTCCAATAATATCTCTTAGCAATTCTTTGATAGGTTCCTGCTTCACCATAATGTCCAGCTGAGGGGTCGTCATGATGAAGTTTCAAAACATTTTCTCTTTCTTGAACTGGAATGACCAGTTGCACTTCCTCGGCATCTGAATCAGGAGCATAACGATAAAGTACACCTTGATTCATCAGGAATCCTCTATCAGTCTAATACGCGAAATCTTAACTTTTCTGTTTATCTTCAAAGCAATCTATAATTTTTTTTTAGATTTTCATCTTGTAACTGCGCTTCCCTCATATCTTTTGAGCTTGTTGTTGGCATATCCATGCTGACAAAGTTGCATGCCTCGCAGAAAGCAGATTGATGATTACACACAGCTAGCATATTCTATGGGGTATTCAGAGATCTTGTCGGTACCCTGTAAAAGTACAGCACCAAGAGCATAGTTACTAGCATCAGTCCGTAGAATGAATGGTTTGATTCCATCAATTTTCTTCAGTACTGGAGGTGTCATGAGACAAGGTTTAAGAGTTTCAAAGGCTCTTTGTTCATCTTTTCCCCATTTCCAAGTGGCTTTCTTTTTCGTAAGATTGCTAAGGGATCTAGAGATATCAACAAAATTTGATATAAATCTCCTGTACCAAGAACAGGTTTGTAAGAAATACTGAATTTCTTTAACATTTATTGGTTCAGGTATTGCTTTAATCGCAGATACTTTGTATGGATCTACTTCTAAACCATTTGGAGTTATCCAGTGTCCTAGGTACTTGCCTTTCTCACAAGAAAAATGGTATTTTACTCGTTTGGCATCTAACTAAAATTCAAGGAGTCTCTCGAACACAGCTGTAAGATCTAAGAGGTGTTTCTCAAATGTTTCTGACAAAACAATGATGTCGTCTGGGTACGATACAGCAAAGACATCCTTAAGATCATTTCTAAATTGATCTATGAATCTTTGAAACGTGGCAGGGTCATTTTTTGGTCCAAAAGGCATTTTTAAGAAACGATAAGTTCCATAAAAACAGTTAAATGCAGTTTAATCTTGATCTGGTGGGTAGACTTGAACTTGGTGATACCAAGAACAATGATCTATAGTTGATATGTAAGGAGTATGCTTGGCTTCTTATAAAAGGTCGTCCATTCGAGGTAATGGATATTTATCTGATATTGTGATTGCATTTAATTTTCTATAATATATGCATAATCTTATACTGCCACCGGGCTTTGGTAGGAGGACCACAGGCGAAGCATGAGGTAATTCACATTCTTCTATGATTCCTTGAGCTAGAAGATTATCTAATTCCTTCTTAAGAATTTCTTTCTTGCAGGAGTCATTCGATAAGATGGTACAGCAACAGGAGCACTATCACCTGTATTGATACGATGTTCAACAAATGAGGTTTTCTCTCCTCCTGGTTGAAAACACTTTTCATACTTCTTCAGGAGATCTTTAAGTCTTTCCCTTTCATCGGAATTTAAATTTTTGCCTTCGTCTTCACGTAAGGCATATAGCCTAACTTCGACAGCACCAGCAAATGTACTATTTTCTTTTTCGTACTCATCCACAAAATCAAACTCTTTATGAGGTTTATCACTAAAATGCGATGTCGTTTTAGCGGTATCTAGCACCATGTTAGCATTGTGCAGGAAATCCATTCCTAAAAGTGTTCTATTACCTTTGGAATTTCGTAATACAACAAACTCTGTTTTGAAAACTCGGACTTCAATTTCTACGGGCACAGTTGCAGACAAAGCTTCTCTAGCCATCGTAATTGCGTCAGCCAAAGTTACATCAAGAGTATGAGGATTCAATGCAACACCAGTTTTCAAATGTAATTTATACATTCGTTCTCCTGCAATAGAGCGATTGGCTCCTGTATCTGCATAGACTAACACCTTCTTATTGCAGATCGTAATAGGCACATTTGGAGCAGAAACTGCTGATGTATTTAATCTATATAGCTGAAGAATATGAGCTTGCACTGTTTGTTTTTATACCGTAGAGGAACAAGTTGAGGATTACTTCTTTATAAATCCCACTTTGCCACAACCATAGCAAAATATATCGGATTCTAAACGTCGATTAGCAAAATTAGGAGAAGATCTCTCTTCTTTTTGGAGGTTTACTCTGCTTCCATGTATTTTCTCGGCGAGAATACTCTTTTTTCTCCTGGGGTACAACCGAATCATTTTTAGAAAACGTAGACCTGATAGTAAGATACGCATCTAATTTTCCGGCAAGGTCGACTGGCGAATTTACATTTTTCCAATCATCTAACATATGTTGTTTGAATTCGACAGGCACGCACCTTTTCATCTGATCCGCTGTGATCAGATCCTGAAGAGCTTCAAAAGACATTACTTTTAACTCTTAAAGCCAGTTTTCAAAGTAACCACGTAACTCGAAATAATAATCTCTCCAAGTAATTTCCTTGGCCTTGCGATGTGTGCAAAACAGCTGCCTAAACTTTTCGGCACTAATTTTAAACCTTTTTAGAAGTAGAAATTTAACATGTGAAAAACCAGAAGCCTTTTCTTCTTTTTCACTAACAATAAGCGTAGGTATAGAAGAAGGCGCAACACTTAGTAAATAAGAAACCCAAAGGTGTTCTGGTACATTTGAAAGCTTTAACTGTAATTCCAGGAGCACCAGAAACAACATTATATCACCTGTCTCTGGCTTAAATGTAGGCATCAGCTTCTGGATATCTATTTTACTGTCTTAATGAGACAATATCCCGGCCGCATTACCACCTACCGCTCTACTGGAAACACTTTGGCTCTGAGCCTGTAACTTAAGCTTCTGAAGCTCAAAATTCATCTCAAACTTTTTTAATTCCAGTTCTTCCGAACGATGCTTCTCTTCTATTTCTAATTTACGCTGTTCTAACTCAGCTGCTTTTTGTTTTTCCTCTAAGTCTCGTCTACGCTGTTATTCCTCGCGAGTCGAAATTTGGTTTCTAACTAACGAATTCACAAAATCAATTTCGTACGTGGAAGAGGATTTAAGCTTATCACGTTTTGTGACAACGGTTATAGAGGGTTGTTTATTTAAATTCATTACTACAGCGACCTCAAACAAGTCTTCTTTTCGCGCTTTATTAAGTTCGGAAATTTTTAACTTTAACAAGACAAATACCCCACAAATGCTAATGATTAGTTTAAATAAATTGTTTCCCAAACGTGAGCTTTGCTTTACAATTCAATGTCAAGGTAAACAAGACTTTAAAAAACAAAACAGTGAACTTTAACTTTAGCCAAATATATATTTTTAAAATAATTAAACTTCATTAAACTTTTAAGTATCTACTTTTAAATATCTTTAAAATTTAAATTTTATAAAAAGAAAATATACTTTAAATTATTGCTTATATAAATAAACTAGTTTGTCAATACTTGTCATTTAATCAAAACATTATTTTAACTTGTATAAAACTAGTACTGAATTACTGGCAACACTTATAAACAATGTTCTAAATAATGTTAAAATAGATCTGAATAATTAAAATGTCAATCAATATTATTACCATATTATTAAGACAAGACTACATAATGTATATTTTTCAATGTAACTTTAAAAGCAAAGAATGTCTTATTTCATAAAAAAATAATTAAATGCAAAAACTTACTCAACCTGTTTTGAAAATCATATTCAAGGCTATTTCACAATATATAAGGAACTCTAAATTAAATGCTTAAAAATAAATGACAACAGAAATCTCAAATAAAATTTTAAATAAATTCTGTTATATTGCGAAACCAACAACAAAACAAAACAAAAAAAATAATAAACACATATCATATGAGAATTGATATAAAAGTAAAAATACATTGCAACAACATCTAACTCACATTTTATTTACCTGTTTTTAAAAGAAGAAAATAGAAAAAAATATATCAACGTAAATTTATGCTTGTTTCACTATTGTTTAACCTTTTTTTTTTATTATTTGAAGTAAGAAAATTTGTTATTTAATAAAGATAAAAATTAAACGTGCATGAACAGATTCAAATTAAACTAAAGAATAAAAAAATAAGCATAGGGAAAGGAAATTAGACAATAGATAAATGAATTGTAAAATCATCATAAAATGAATTAAAACTAATATGTAACATGAAAAATGTTACAGATAGATAAAATACTGTAACTTGCAAAAAGAATTATGGATCCTTTAAAACTTGGCTTACTTATTGACAATATCATTACAAAAGTATTTATAGAACATCAAAACGTTTCAGAATAAAACACATCACACGATGATTGAGGCAGATAATTAAACTAATTCAATCCGTAGAAAATATTTTACAAGAGAATGAAAATGGCGTTTGGCTTAAGATTATTCCATGGAAGGTATTTCACAAACAAAGAACGAGAATTTTAAAGGCAATGAAGCAATCTATAGCTCATTTAAGAACATCCTTTACGAATAAACGAGCAATAACTGCTCGAGCCATTTTTTTTCTTGAACTAAATATGCATGCATCTTTATTTCGTATATATTTCATAATTAATATATATATATATATCACGCTTTAGAAGATTCATGAATTTGTGGGAACATTTTGGAAAGATTTCGTGCAATTTTTTTCTTCTTGCTTACTTGTAGATAATACATCACAGTTAAAAAGCATCAAGCATTTGCAGATTTAAGAAGATGTAAAACATTTTAAAAGTATTTCCAGGTAAGGGCTCCAGGTTGGGTTGCCATGTTTTAAGCACTCGTCTTACTTATTTACAAGAAGAAAGAAAAGCATAACTTATCTTAATATGGATTTCTCAGGGCAACAGTCTTATTTAAATACTTTTTATTTCTTGAATGACAGCACTAACATTTAGATCAATAAACACGCATAAACTATGTACAAATAAAGCATTTTTTTTACATAATTCTCCTTGCGCTCGACACCAACACAAGACATAAACTCACTGTTCACAACCAAATTTCGAATTTTCGAACATCACTAAGAATAGAATGTTTTTTTGATTAAAAAAAATACTGTTGCCAGATTTTTTAAGACGAAAAACATTACAACTACATTTTTGATTTAGCAGAGCTCAGGTCATGTGACGACTGGAAGTCTATTTTTTTCTTTGGAATGTTCGTGTTACAATTTAGTTTTTTCCAATAAAATTTCTTCTAAATGGTGGAAATGTGATCACTTTCTTTATTTGAACGGTTGAATTTTGAAGGGTCAGTTTATTATATAGGGTTTGCTAACAAAACCTCAGATTAGGGCCATTTTACCCCAAATTATTTGTAGCGGAAAACGACGTACTGCATTAAAATCACATTTTTTTCTTAAAAAATGTGCTACAATTTTATATTTTTTTCTTTCAATTTACATTTTGTATGAGACATCAAGAGAAATTATTAATTAACAAAACTAGGAGAAATAATTAATATAAAATGACCATTAACATAGATAAACAGAATATTTTACCACAAATGCGTCTAAAAAGCATTAATTACAGCGATGTTTACTCTCAGACAGTCGGATCAGAATTTCAAGTCAGAAGTGCGACTGTGTACATGCAAAAATGTAGCTGACAAATATGACTTCAAGTTTGGAATTAAAATAATTTTATAACGATCAATTTAATGTGTCATTTTTAATGGTGAATTTGACTATGACAGGTGCATAGTGAGAAGGTGACACCTGAAAAAGTGAAATAGATATTAAGTTATTACTTCATAGGGAAAATCATTCTAGCATCTTGCCAAAGTGAAATAAATTTCACATTTTATTCATTCTGGCATATCAAGCATAAGATCCCCAATTGAAAACTTATCATAATAACTGATTATGTATACATTTAAAGTTTAATTTGTCAATAATTTAGACAACTAAATTTATAGGAATAGTATTTCTGAAAAATTACATTAAATTAATATTAGTTTGAGAGGTAAATTATCAATATAAGATGTATTTTTATTGTAAATAATTTTGTAAATTTATTATAAAATTGATTACACTGTCCCTTCTTAAACAATTTCTTTCGTAGAAATTCGACGGTTTCCACTTCGTTTATTTTAAAACGAGATAATAATTTAATGAAGGAAAAGTCTTATAACCTGACAGACATAAATTTAATTACTTATTAATCGATTTTGAAGTTTCTAAAACATTAAAAGCTTCGTTAACAAATTACGATGAAGAGAAGAATTTTAATGATTCAAATTAATGTCATAAATTTTATTTTTAATATTTTCATTATTTATGCTAGTCATACACATATAAAGACATGAAATGTAATGTTTTAAATTGATTACAGAATACTAAAGTTTCTTCTTATTATAGGAAAAATTATAGTCTAAGATTGAAATTGTTAATTATTTTACTACAAATTGATTCAAATTTTCCTATTAGAATTCTCTGATTTAAATAACTAGAAATATAAAAACTGGGGAGAAGTTTTTAATACAATTACTGTTGACTTATATTTTTCAGCTGTTTTTAAATTAAAAAAATAGTGCTTTTTTAAAAACTCCAATAAGTTTTCTTTTATAACATCAAGTTTTTCCCTAGTTTATACACTACAATGCTATGGGTGACCGGTCAATTGCGATTTTAGACGTTTTTTAAAAGATCTAGAGAAATACATGATGAATTTTTGAGAAACTCTAGGTGTGTATTTACTCATTCTTTTAGACATTTTCACATATACACATTCATATATTCTATTTAGAATAGCACCTTTCATATATTTACGTGATGCTTTTTTCTTGAAACCCATAGGATTCGGTAAATAAACTTAAAAATAAAGAAAAATCTTTTGGATAACCGGGTCAAAGCCAAAGTAGCTAAAGCGTTTAACCTGTAGATTAGGATTAAGTGACTTGTTATAATAAACTGTGTTCATTTTTATGAAGATAGCATGTATACTTGTGAATAGAGGAAATTCTTCATAAAATATTCCCAAATTTTGTCAATTTATGATTTGCGAAAAATCCTGACATGATGTCTGGTTATGAAGACTGTGTGTGTATAATTAAGACTAAAGACAAGCTTTCTTTCTTTTTCATAAGATTTATATCACACAGTACAATATAGATAAATAATAGTCCACAACACTAAGAACACAGATCAAAACAAAGATGTAGATGAGGTTTTTTTTATGGGGGGGGGGGAATAACTCGCTAAATAAATGATGTTCGTAAACATTATGTGGGGAACATTCCCACTATATGAAGTATATGAACAATTGGGGACAAAACCCGCTGTTAGATTTATAGAACGTTGGAGATAAGATCCGCTAAAATAATACCTTTTAATTGTATTTTCTGTTATCGCACATATTTACATATGTCAATACGTATAAAAAATAATGAACATAAAAATAGTTCATATAAAGAATGCTTAAAAATAAAAATTATAATTTATATGAAAAATTAGCAGATTGCATATATTGAGCATCTATGGCAAATCACTAAGTGATTTTACAAATCAACAAGCATACTTTCTTATGACTTGTCGTTCAAATAAAAGATAAGCGAACAATCTCAAACCAACACTCTCTAAATCTCTTTTTTATTTTCGCAACAATTTTAACAAAGAACGTCGGATATTTTTCGATATTTATGACTCAATTATTGCCAAAGTTGAAAAAAATATCCACGTTGTGTGAAATATTGTCTGGTCCTTCATCATGTTTTATTGTCACGTAAAGGGATTTTTCTTTTTTTACCTGTAGTTAAAAGAGATGAAAAACCGATTTTCTCTGTTTTCTAAGAGTATTTTTGAAACTTTCTGATAGCTTAAAATATTAGAGTAATAGATAAAAACGTCCAAAATGTCCCATTAGAAAATTATTAATCGATATGGATATAGATAAAGATAAAACTATAAATAAGTACTACATGTTTCATTCTGAATTTGGATTTGCTAAATGCCCATTTTTTTAAGGATATTAATATGTAAATACAACATTAAAAATGTAAAGATAGAGTTAGGGAATTATACAGGTAACAATGCTTACACTATCTTGTTTATTTAACAATGTTTATTGAAAAGGTATTTTGTTATTATTAAGTTTAAAAAATAGTTTTTCGAATGTTGATCTAAATTAAGTCATGAATAACATGTTAGTAAAAAATTAAGAAATTTTAATTTAAGATTCTTTCACAGAACGGAGAATAAGAAGACGACTTTAAAATTATATTCAGGAACATTTTACTCTTATCACATTAACAACATTATTTTGGATCACAACAAGTGTTCGATTTCGATCGACATCAACATTCGATAATTTCTTTGAGCTTTACTGTTGGATTTTATTTCGATAATTCCCTCGGCATATTGATCTTTCTACCTGAAATCCGCAGGTTAAAAAAATAAACTTTCATAATTATTTATGTGTTGTGCAACAACATCCATGAGCAGAGACATACTGTAGAGAAAAACATTTCGAACTATTTTATCTGTTTTTCAACTAGTTTTTCTGTAGGCCAATACATTTTTTAAAATTAAAATGTTGAAGTTGTAGAGACCTTATTGGGGCATCTTGTATATTAAAAACAATATAATACGTATTTTCTTTTTAATAGATAAAGCCGATTAATGCTATTGTTTTTATTGGTATACAACTGTTTTTTTACTAATTCTTCATTAATCACACGGGATGCTCTGAACTCCCCTCGAGTAAAAACATTGAACTACTTAAACTCAAATAACTTTAGCAGTTGCAGATTCCGCGTTGCCTCGCCGACTGACAATAAATGCCCATTCTACCGTTTTTTCTGAAAAAATAAAAACGTAAAAAAATATCAGCTGGGATGCTTTGAGCAGGCTGAGTGTAACCAGACGATTTTATGTTTATCATTTTGAAATATGCGAGTTCGATTGCCTAAAAAATTAATTTAATTAAATGAAATTTTAACGAAAATGCAAAGTTTAAAAAACATTTTTGTTACAACTTATCATATTCGAAATAGTGTTTTTTAATTAATGAAAAGACAAGTTCTATATAGGATATTTATTATCTATATTAAAAAACTTATCCCGGAAATTAACTAAACGATGTTGTAAATGTTTCCAAAAATCTATGTTTAATAATCACAATTTTTTTTTTTTTTTTTTTTTTTTTTACAGAAATCGAACTTGAATTATGAAAAAATCAAAAATGAGGAGGCTGAATGAAATATATCATAGTGTTTACACTTAAATGAAATTTCAAATTGCTCATTACTTGAAAAAAAAAATAAAACAAAATAAATGTTATTTCCATAGAGAAATTTGCTTTCCAATTTGCCTAATGTATCTTCATGTCATTCAGTAATTTTCTTAACATGAAAAATGACATTACATGCAAATACGTTAATGGCGACTGCATGGATTTCTTGAATTCTTTAGTTGATAGAATTAAGTAACGATTACTCAAGCACCCCTACTTTACAAGAAAAAATGGCGATTTCTTAAAATCTCGAATATAACGCCCACCATAAGTTTGATACGCTAATGAAGAATGACCAAACAAATTCCATTAAAATAAAAAATGTCGAAACAAATATTACACCAGAGCAGAAAACAAGACGAAAAATTTTTTTTAGACTTCGGGTTGCAAGAGAATGACGGGAAATAGGAATGAGTGACGGTAAAGAGATTTGCTAATTAGCGTTTAGATAATGCCACTAGCTCTGTTGTATAAAAATCTGCAAGGAATGAAATAATTATGCAGTAATACTCTTCATATGTATATCTTTCGACTACATCCAACATTAAAAAATTATTCCGTGTATAAGCGCACCTAGGAGTTTTGCCCTATTTTTTTGAAAAAAAAGTGCGCCTTATACACGAGCAAATACTGTATATGGAAAAGGTGTCGGTTTGTTAGTTGAAATCTATGGCAAGATGAATGATGCAATGTGTAAGGATATCTTTCAAGATCATTGCTGCCTTATTGGAGGACACATTTTGGTCGAAACTATTTGTTTCAGCATGATAAGGACACAAAACGTATATGAAAGATTGTCAAGCAGTGGTTTTATCACAAAAAATAATCTATTTTTGAAATGGCCAGCTCAATCATCTGATCTGAATCCAATTGAATATCTTTTCAATGAGCTGAACAAATTTGTACGGGATTACAGGTATTCGAATTCAGTAGAATTTTGCCAAAAATTTTAAGAAGAGCAGAAAAGTTACCGAAGATGATCTTCAACCATTTAATCAATCGATGCTACGCCGCTGCGCTGCAGTACTTATTTCTAAGGATATGACGACAAAATAATAATTTTAAATGTTGTTGATCACAGTTATTTTCGATTGTGACACCACTTTCTTCCAAGAATAGCCGGAATGACAAGATGGACTGGACACTTTTAAGAACATGCGTTATCCTTTGCAATTAATTTTAGTAATTAAATTCATTGGTATTCATTTATTATTCCATAAATAGGTTCCTAAATATAATGTCAATAAAATATATAAATTTTACTTTGAGATCAAATTCATGAAAAATGTTATGCTGGCCGGAAACTTTTGACCACCATTGTATCTGGAAAAAAGAAAGACTAAATAACTTTAAGCTCATAGTAAATCTTAAAGAATTTTGAAACGAAGAAAAGTTTATTTTCTTATCACTTCGTTTTGAAAAAAGAAACAAATAAACGATCTCATACTAGCATTTTCTAAATACTTTTTTTCTTTACCTTTACTGTTATTTTAACCCAAAAACATCTTTTTTGCTCACTTCTTGACGAAGACGAAAAAAGTATTTGGCGAAAAAAAAAGTCTGGTCCTTCATCATCTTTTATTGTCACGTAAAAAGGAATTTTATTTTTGACTGTTGTTAAAAGAGATGAAAAACCGATTTTCTTTATTTCTTTAAGATCTTATTTTGAAACTTTTTGATAGCTTAAAATATTACAATAATTGATAAAAATAATCAATATATTCCATCAGGAAATTATTTATCATCATGCATCTATAAATCTATTAATATATATATGATACACATATTTATAAGAAAGTGTGCAGAATTTCTAAATATCAATGAAGTTTTAAATATTGTAAATAATAATATTTTTATAATAAAATTTTGACCCAACATTGTTATGAAAGTTCTGTAGTTAAAATAAATATCTTTCCGTTGCATATAATGTGTACACCTTTTTTTAACACATATGTTTGTTGGTCAACTTATAATTTTTAGAATGAAAGAATGCGTATTAAATGTTATATGACATAGGCTATTTATCATAGCTATATCCAATTAATATTTATCCGAATTCAATTAATGATTACTCAGACTAACTATACTCGGATTCTCATGCAAATGAAAAAAATATTCACGAAAGCATATTTTTGAATTTAATAAAATTTTACATGCTACTCTTTATAAATAAATTCTACAACTCATATGCAGGACAGCAGAAAATAATCACGTACCGTTCTTCTTATTAGCCGAAATTGCTGCAGGAATTTTTTTAACTGATACATATGTATTTTTTAACTGAACTTAATTTTGGCATGCATTAAATTAATAGATATGTATAGGGCTGCTCAAAGCAAACTATCTGATTGTAGATGAAGGCAACTGAAATTGAGTTTTTAATTTGTGTTTTGCGTTCCTATGTGATTGAATTAAATATAATATTTTAACTTTTTAAACGGTGCAGTTTTTATTCATTAATTTGGATGTGTTGAAAAGTGTTTCTTAATAATGCTTGCCGTTAATTTTTTCTTTCTTTTTTTCAGCAGAGTAATGTGAAAATATTTGCTTTTTTTCTTAAACGCAGTATTCAAGTTTGTTAGAATTGTTAATGGAGACAATAGAGTACAGCAACAGTTGGCTTTGAAGTTTTTGTAAATTCTTATGAAAATCTACATATAGATGGAAATTGAAGTTACAAAAAAGAAGGATAAGCAAGTAAATATTTGATGCGTTGAGGGGATACCCAGCTGCAATTGAACTCCACTCCCTGTGGATGAGTATGTATGCACCCGATGTTACAAAAGACATAATAACAGAGTCTACTTTTAAACATCATATTTATTCTGAAAGCGATTGCAGAAACAGTTTAAAACATAGATATTAGGCTTTAGCATTAACGTTTTGTATAGCAATTTATATAGTGGATGATTGGGAAAACTTTAAGGGGAGGTAAGGGACGTCACAGGACACATGATTTGCGTCGCTATCCATGGTCAAAGACACTTCTTGGCGCGGTTGTGACGACACAAAACACAAGACAGAAATGACATGAGCAGTGAGAGAAATCATATTTCTAATTTTTAGTGCTGCAAAATTATCGGGAAAGTGCTCAAAAGTGGTGATAAACGTAATGCCCGCATCGTGGCAGCTACTGGGATGTCTGGAACACTCGCAGTATTTTCGAGATTATTAGATCATCCATTCACCACTGTACGAGATCGCAATTCAGACACCTGCTTTCATAACGGTCGTGGTCACCTGAATGTTTTTTTTTCTGAGTTTTTTGTTGTACTTTGGATAATAAACATTTTTATCCTTTCCATCTATACCCTGTCTTTCTTATGTTTTGTGTCCTGACGACCGCGTCATCAATTCATTCCCAAACATGAGTTTCTATGCAAATCTGAATCCTTGTCATGTCTTTAACCCCCTGACTGCCCAGCCAAAGGGTAATATTGTAATGTTGTTTTCTTTGTAATTTATTAAAAATATTAAAAAAAAAAAAGATGTTTTTTCCAATCTTTGATAGCATCAATCCTAACTTAATTTTTCAGAACTGGATTTTATTTGTGGAATTATACTAATTTAAATATTGCTTATGTTGCAGTGAAACCTGCAGCTTAGTGAGTGAAAAAATCAGCTGGCGACAGTCAGAAGGAACTATCCTTAATGTCTGTCCCTATAATTCTGAGATACTCCGTATAAATTTTCTTGTTTATGTATACCGTTGACTAAATGTATGTGTCTTTAACATAAACGTCTTTTTTTATTATGTTTTATGGTTGAACTTTTCACCATACATTAATGATAATCTCTTCGTTATCGAAACAAAAATAGTACTACAAATGCTTCTTCATCGGTTTTAAAGAAACAAAATTACATCATAGATGACAGGAAAACCAAGGTATTGGAAAATTCTATTTAAGGGGACTAGCAATTTAGGTTCAAAAATAAGGATCTAAGGTTAAAAATCTTTTAAAGTATCGATTTAATTATCACTTACCTAAATTTACACAGTCATAAATTAAAGGGGCGTACTAAGTGCATAGTATATAAATCCTAAAAATATTTTATTGTAAAAGATTTAAGATAAATAATAATGAAAATTTATGGACTCAATCCAAAAATTAGGACTCAATTTCTTGAACCCCTGTTTTAAAGGCATTTTGCTAACTAAGATGAAAATATTAATCGTCATAATGGAAATTCTATCGTGTGTGGAAATATTAAGTATACATCATTTATGATTGATTTTCACGGTGCTTAAATTATAATTAAAGAAGCTTATTAAAGTAATGTGTTTAATACATAATTTGTACAAAACTGTATTTCATAAATTATTTCGTAAAATTACCTGAGATGAATTTAAAAAGTTCCTTACATTATATGCTTAATCAATGAGTTATTATTTACAGAATTTGTAAAGGAAATACAAAACACGAATAAAACATTAGTTAAAGTCTACACTTGAATCTAAAATAATTTTGAAAGAAGATACACTGAATCAGACGTAAACTGAATCAGACGTAATAAATACCGAATAAGGCATAAATATGTTAATAAATCTGGGTATGACACTATCAGGAATACCTTACCATTTAGCCATGACATTTTAATGTCATTCACTCACTTTCATAATATCATTTCACAAATGCGTTCGCATAAAATGTAAATAAGATAATGGCCTATTTTAGCAGTTTCTAAACAATATTAAATGACGCGAGAGCAGAAAATATAAATTGACTTTGTGTAGAAAAAGTAAATATTTTTTATAATATAAAGAAATACTTTGAGTAAAATTTAAAATAAATAATTAATCCTTAGATCGGATTTCATATTTAATTCCAATGCAAAAAGTTATAAATTCAGTTAGCTTGCTTTTTGAAGACGATGTAGTATTCTCAATAGTTGATCAATCATCGATATGGTTTAATTTTAAGGCATGTTTTCTTTAATATAATATTATTTTTAAAAATAGTAGTTAAATTGTCTTTAAAATTCAATAAAATTAACCGCTCAAAGGTTGGTTGTGTTTATGACGGCCGTTTATCTGCAAATGATATAAAAGACCGAGAATTATCGCTCTCCGTGGGAGGTTTTCGAAGGGAATATATCCTGTATTTACAGAAGAATAAGAAGAGCAAAAAAACTCCAAACGATTAGTCCGACAGGTGCAATTGGGTTCGAATCCAGTGCCTTGCATCTACCAATTTTGAGAGCAAAACCTCTTAGCTAATTAAGAAGCTACTTCTCAATAGACCAAACACTGAAAGTAGGTCTTGTACTCAAATTATGAAAGAAAAATGATACCAAAAATTATTTTCAGAAAAAAAAAATATACTGAAAGTTTCACTTTAAGCTAAAATTTTATTCGAATAATTAATTAAAGAGATTACCTATAAAAGTTCAATAATACTTTGTTTTAACACAATATAAAAAAAATCTGTAAGTATATAATTTTTTTAAGCAAAGAATGCTTTTAGAATAAATTTTACAAATCTTTGTTTAATATTTATTGTCTTCCCTTAAATAATTTTAAAGATACATAATTAAAATTTAGCTTAATTAAGAAATACTAATTCAGGATTTTCAATGACACACATGTGTTGCGCTAATGATTATAAAATATATATTCGATATATCCACTTAATGTTGCAAATATAGAATAAACCTATTTGTGGTTCGAATCAGGGGACCAATGACATTTCGTATCTTAAGTTGGAATGTACCTTATCTGGTAATTTTACGCAGGCTTCATTTTCAATACAGTATAATTGACAATTTTAAGTTTCTGTACTTACTTTTGAAAATATGATGCGTGCAATGCCAAAAATATGTAATTTGTGTAAAAAAGGTTTAAAGCAAAAATTTTCATTGATTTGGATAGCTATCGTTTCACATATTTTATCATAAAACTTTATTTTATAGTTATTTTTAAAATATGGCGGTCATTTTTTTCATAAGATTTATAAAATATTATTCTTTCATATGTAAAAACATTTTTTAATTAAAAAAATAAGGTAATCTATTTTAAACAAGAATTTTGATTGACGTGATTATGGTACATTATTTGTACATAATTATCTGTATAAAAAGACAAAATTTTCTTTAAAAAATAATAATGTTAAATACCAAAATATTTACAAATTTTGAATACTCCATTTCATACTACAAATTTTATTGTTCCGATTTAAAATATTTCATATATATTTAGAAAAGGCTGATAAATACATATGAATAAAACATAAGTTAACGAAGTTAATTCTGATATATTTAATCTGATTAAAAAGATTCGATTTTTTTTCAATAATAGGTTAATCCAATCAGTAGTGATCAATTTGTTAAAATGTTTCAGTGGAAATGAGTTTTATATATAACATTAGACATGATAATTTAGTCTGAATGTTAGTTCACCTGTTATTATATTGTCAGCTGTCTACTGTAAAGAAGTCATTTTATGGTTAGTTAAAATTAGAAATTTAAACATTCTGTTCTTGATTGGTTGAAGATAAAATTGTTCTCTATTATCTTTTTCATTTGAATTAATATTTTATAAGATTTACTATTATCAAAACCCAAGGATGATACTTTAAATATTACTTTTAAGATTTTCTATTGATTTCTTTCGGCTCATCAACCACTGGGTAATTGTATATGAAAAAGAATATTTATTAATATTGTTATTATTATTATTATTTTGCTATTTAATTTCATCAAATTTCTTTTTTGTCCTGTATAGGACATTTACTTGGGGTTATAATAATCATGAGAGGTTTTTTTTAATTTAAAAGAAAGGAAATATAATAAAAACTTCGTAATACTAAATTTATTTGATTAACTACTGGAATGGTCACTCAATGTTAAATATTTTTCTTTTCTTATGAATACTATTTAAAACAGCTGCAATAGATAACATTATCTTTAATTTTCAAGATAGCTAAAAGAAGTTATTTTCCTTTTAAAGATTGTTTCACATTAGTTTATTAAAGAAATTTTTCTATACACCTATATATCATATTACGCTTGCATTTTTTTAGATAGCTTTAAACACGTTATGATTTTCAAGAAATGTTTGGTCTTTCCATGTCATTTTTTATTTAATATGTAATGTACCTTTCTTAACATGTTTTTTTTTTTATTTATTTAATGACATTTACTAAGAGATATCATTAATATGTTTAAGAAAGTTATACAAACAAGATTTTTTCCAGTAATTTTCGAGGATAAATTGTGAATGGATTTTTACCGAGGACTCTTTCTCTAGAGTAAAATTTAACGAAAAAAATTTAGTAAGATAAGAGAGTAGTTTATTATCTACATTTTGTAAACTTATAAAAGGAAGTAAAGGTTACGATGTAAAGATGATTAGGTTTTTAAATTATTTCAGTCTAACCCAATCATTTGAAAAATGAAAAATTTTAAAGATTGTTTTCATTTTTATATTAAAGATTTTTTTTACAACTATTTACCATATTATGCCTATATTTGTTTGAATAGTTTTGAAGACATTATGTTTTTAAAGAAATTTTTAGCTTTCCATTTCTTTTGAATTTAATGTGCGATATACCATTCTTATATATTTTTTTATTCAGATTTAAAAGACATTAGCGAAACGATGTCATTAACATATTAAAGAAAGTTATACAAACAAGGTTTCTTACAGTAATTTTCGAAGATAAATTGTGAATGGAATTTTCTCGAGGACTCTTTCTCTAGGAAAAAATTTAATGAAAAAATTTAACTCTATTTCCTAAGATAAGAAAGCATTTTATTATCTAAATTTATAAACTTGTAAAAGGAATTAAGAGTTATGATGTACAGATGAACAATTTTTTAAATTATTTCCGTTTAATCTAATCATTTGAAAAATTGAAAATTTTAAAGATTATTTTCCTTTTAATATTAAAGAATTATTTTACCCCTATCTACCATATTATGTCTATGCTTGTTTGAATAGTTTTGAAGACATTATGATTTTTAAGAAATGTTTGTTCTTTCTATGTCTTTTTAACTTAATGTATGATATACTATTCTTATATATATATTTTTTTCTTCAGATTTTCTTCAGATAAGAATAATTTCTTTTTACTCCTATTACCATATTATGTCTCCATTTGTTTGAATAGTTTTAAAGACATTATGATTTTTAAGAAATGTTTGGTCTTTCCATGTCTTTTTAATTTAATGTGCGATATATCATTCTTATATACGTTTTTTCTTCAGATTTCAAAGACATTTATGAAAAGATATCACTAATATATTAAAGAAAGTTATACAAACAAAATTTCTTTCAATAATGTTCGAAGATAAATCGTGAATGGGCTTTCCTCGAGGACTCTTTCGCTAGAGTAAAATTTGGTGAAAGAATTTTATTCTAGTTCCTAAGATAAGAAAGTATTTTATTATCTAAATTTTATAAAGTTATAAAAAGAAATAAGCGTAACGATAAGATGATTAGATTTTTAAATTATTTCAGTCAATCCTAATCATTTGAAAAATGAAATATTTTAAGGATTAATTTCATTCTAATATTAAAGATTTTTTCAAAACCCTTTCTAGCATAATATGTCTATTTGTTTTAATAGTTTTGAAGACATTTTAATATTTAAGAAATGTTTAGTCTTTGCATGTCTTTTTAATTTAATATGCGATATACCATTTTTATATACGTTTTTTCTTCAGATGTCAAAGACAATAACGAAACGATATCATTAATATATTAAAAAAAGTTATCCAAACAAGATTTTCTTTCAGCAATTTTCGAGGATAAATTGTGAATAGATGTTTCTCGAGGACTCTTTCATTAACGTAAAATTAAATGAAAAAATTGTACTCTATTTCCTAGAATAAGAAAGTATATTATTATATAAATTTTATAAACTTATAAAAAGAAATAAGCGTAATGATGAAAAGATGATTAGATTTTTAAATTATTTCAATCGAACCTAGTCATTTAAAAAATGAAAAATATTAAAGATTATTTTCATTTTAATTTTTTTTCTCCTACCAAATTGTCTATATTTGTTTGAATAATTTTGAAGACATTATGATTCTTAAGAAATGTTTGGTGTTTTCTTTTTAATTTAATGGGCGATGTACCATTCTTATACATTTTTCTTCAGATTTTAAAGATATTAACGAAACGAAATCATTAATACATTAAAGAAAGTTAGACAAAAAATATTACTTTCAGCAATTTTCGAGGATAAATTGTGAATGGATTTTCCCGAGGACACTTTCTCTAGAGTGCAATTTAATGAAAGTATTTTATTATCTTTCCTAAGATGTAAAAAATATTTTAATATCTAATTTTTATAAACTTATAAAAAGAAATAAGCGTAATGACGAAAAGATGATTAGATTTTTTAATTATTTCAGTCTAATCTAATCATTTGAAAAATGAAAAATTTATAAAATTAATCATTTAAATTTCAGTGTAAGCCGACAAATATTTGTTTGCATTTGGCACCCATAAATCTATACATATAATAAAACAGTAGGACCCGGTGTGTCTGTACATTGAAGATAATTGACAAAAATGGAGTCAGGGCGATAAAAGAAAACCAATGAAACACAAAAAAAATTTTTTTGAATTTTTTGTCTGTCTGTCTGTCTGTCTGTCTGTTTGTTCGAGGTTATCTTCGTAACTACTGAATGGATTTTTATGCGGTTTTCACTAATGAAGAATGCACACTCCCGGGCAGTGTATAGGCTTTGTTTCATCAAAATCGGACAACAGACAAAAAAGTAACAAAAAGAAACAAAAGAAACTATTAGGTGCGCTGCTCACGTTTTTTAGTACATAACGTTTTTTAGTACATATAAAATCCAATAGCACTGTGCGATTTTAAAACGCGCTATCGTTATGTTTTCGCCAGTCTACTTAAGTATGAGAAAGTTTCAAGCTGGCTGTCGTTCCATGTGGTTTAGTCGGTAGAACGTCAGTGCGCCATACTGATGGCCCGGGTTCGATTCCCAGCATGGAATTTTTTTTCACTATGTTGGCATTAACGCCTATAAGCAATTAAAAGAATTTGAAATATTGTATTCAAGGCGAATTTTCTCTCTGGGAAAATTTCCTTGCATTAATATGTCAGTGTAATTTTTTTTTCGATTTAATTTTTTTTTTCGAAACTTTGTTTTTCTTAAAAAATTACAGTAAATATTTGATATTTCCCAACGTTTTTTGAATGATCGACTTGCTTTTTTTTTTTAATGTATGTCTGAACCTTATCTAACTACTTCTTCAAGATTTCTTTAGATAAACCGACCAGCGTAGCGGGCGAAGGCCGCTAGTTTAAAATAAATAAAATAGACGAACAATTTTGCAGGATTTATATTTGTTACAATGAATTAAAGGTTTTAAATTACATAAATTAGTTTTAGTTCATGAAATACATTAATGAATTATGGATTATAAACTATTTTATTAGTATATCTGTAGGTATAATTTCTTCTGCGCCTGTTTAACAAGTACAAAGAAAAAGAATTTTATTGAAAGTTCTCTATTTTAAAATATTACAAGGGAAACTAAGGGGAAATATTATTATATTGGGAAACTAAGGGTCCCAAACGTCTTCCGAAGGAGATAGGTGCCATCAAAGTTTAGGGTACAGAATTTGAGATGATTATAAAAAACGGGAAAATTGATCGATTCGTTTGCAGTTTTCACTAAAACTATTCTTTATGTCAGTATTGTATTGAAATTAAATTATAAATTTCAAAAAATGCCAATTAAGGACGCTTTAGAGTTTGGAGTAACGAACAACTATTTTTTACCGTTATTTTTGGCATCTCATTAAACTTTTTCAGAAGTTTAGACAATTTGACATAAAATCTTTGGTAAGAAGCACAAACTAATCTGTTTTCAATGGGAGTGGGTAGGTTCAAATTTCAAATGATTATAAAACACAGAAAAATTGGTCAATTGATTTGCGGTTCTCACTAAAATTATTCTTTATGTCAGTTTTGTCTTGAATATAAATTATACAGATAAATTTAAAAAAATGTCGATAGAGGGCGCTTTAGACTTTGGAGTAACGTACAACTATATTTACCGCCATTTTTTGCATTTCATAAAATTTTTTAGAAGTTTAAACTTAAATTTTGAGCTGAAAATCTGAATCGTTGAGAGTGGTTAAGTAGAGGAAACTGAACTGTGTTCTGTGGGATTGGGGAGGTTCAAATTACAAATGATTATACATAATAGAAAAATTGGTCGGTTCGTTTGCAGTTTTTTCTAAAACAATTCTTTATGTCACCATTTCCTTAAAAATAAATTTTCAAGATAAATTTCTAAAAATTCCGTTAGAGGCTGCCTTAAATTTTAGAGTAACACACATCTATTTTTAACCGTTATTTATTTTTATTTTTTTTTTATCTAAATAAATGTTTTAAAATCTTAGGCTTAAATTTTGAGCTCAAAATCTCAATCATTGTGAGTAAATAAGTAGCGAAAAATTGAACTGTGTTCATAGAGTGGGCAGGGTAACATTTCAACTCCTGAACATAGTTCATTTTGCGCTTCATAACCCCTCCCAACGATTCAGAATTTGAGCTCAAAAATTATGTCTAAGCTTTTGCAAGCATTCAGTTAGATACAAAAAATTATATTTAAAAATTGTTGTTGGTTACTCTAAAGTTTAAGGTGCCCTCTAACGGAATTTTTTGAAATTTATCTTTAAAATTTATTTTCCAGGAAATACTGACAAAAAGAATGGTTTTAGAGAAAGCCTGAAAAGATTGACCAATGTTTCTGTTTTGTATAATCATTTGAAATTTGAACCTTCCCACCCTATTGAACACAGTTCAGTTTGCGCTACTTTGCCACTATCAACGATTGAGATTTTCAGCGCAAAATTTAAATTTATGTCTAAGCTTCTAAAAAAATTTAATGAGATGCAAAAAATGACGATAAAAAATAGTTGTACGTTAATTCAAATTCTAAAACCCCGTCTATCGACATTTTTATAATTTTATCTTTATAATTTATTTTCAAGACAATACTGACATAAAGAATAGTTTTAGTGAAAACTGCAAATCAATTGACCAATTATTCTGTTTTTTATAATCATTTGAAATTTGAACCTACCCACTCCCATTGAACACAGTTCAGTTTGCGCGATTTAACCACAGATTTTGAGAGCAAAATTTAAGTTTATGACTAAACTTCTAAAAAAATTTAATGAGATGCAAGAAATGACGGTAAGAAAAGTTGTACGTTACTCCAAAGTCTAAAGCGCCCCCTATCGACATTTTTTGAAATTTAACTTTATAATTTATTTTCAAGACAATGATGACAAGGATGAATAGTTTTCGAGAAAACCGCAAACGAATCGACCAGTTTTTCCGTTTTTTCTAATCATTTCAAGTTTTGGACCCTAAACTTTGATGGCGTCTATCTCCTTCGGAAGACGTTTGGGATCCTTAGTTTCCCATTTAATATTATTTCTCTTGATGCGTACTATCACTCCTTAAAGTTTTTCTCTGTAGTTTAGATACACCCTGTATAAATATATATATATATATATATATATATATATATATATATATGTACTATAATTCTGAATTTTGTCATTTTCTTTGATCAATGTTTTGTTTATGCAGAAATACAAAATTTTATAACTATGCCTTTCATTTTTATTAATTTCTAAAAACTTTGTCATTTCTAGTTATTTCATAAATTATAAGGTGATAATATTTAATAGTATTATGTGAAATTATTTTGTGTTTTGTATCTGAGGTATAGAATATGTGTCTTTTTTATTTGCGGAATATAAATCGTCACTTATTAAAATAATACTTTTTAAAGTAAAACTAAAGAGATTTCTTAAGTAAACTAAAGTAGTTTTATACATTATACTCACATAGTATTTCAAAATTTATCCTGAAATTTGACCGGAAATTCGAATTCTTTCCGACAATTATTTTTAGAAATTAAATAGCTTGAAAATTAAATGTAAAACATCAATTCAGAAAACTTTATAAAACACAGCTTAATGGTCTTAATATTTAATATCTTAATATTTAAACTAAAATAAATTTAATATCTTAAAATCTAAAATAATTTTAAAATATCTTCACATAATAATATGTCTTGACACAAATGAATTTATTCATAGTAGATAAAGACAATAAATAATAATAAATAAAAGTGAATAATTATCTCTATTTATCACATCTTGCCATAATTCATCAATTTTCCTACTACGGATTTATAAAGATAGATTTATGCGTAAATAAGATAACTACTATCATATTAAAGTTAATAGATAATATTACATGTTATTAGAATAGAAGTTATTGGTGTTTTTTTTTTTTAAACCAAAATATATTTATAAATGCCAAAATATATTTATGCATGTTTAAGAAAAGTAATTAAAACTATATAAAGTTATACATTATTTTAATATACATATTAAGTTAAGTTAAATGAAGAGGTGACTATATTCCTTTAGTCTGCTATCTTTGCCGGACTCAGGTTATAGGACTTGTGGTAACTGCTCAATCTTTAATTATAATAGGCTGGATTTTATAAATTTAACGTGTAATAACATGTAATAATTTAAATGTGTTATTTTCGTTATTTGATACACATTGTTTGTCGTTAAATTTTCTTAATTTTTATTCGCAATAAATATTAAATTTCTGGGTGTCTTTGGGGACGTTTCTGTAAAGAAAAATCATACAAAAAACCATTGACTCTGAAGTAATGTACTGCATATTTTGCAAAATCACACCACTAAGCAATAAAATAAAACACGTCAACATAAATTTCTAATTTGATTGTTTTCAAAATTCACCAATTAATCGTTTATGCACATTCTTCTTGTTCTTTTTGTTTAAACACATTAACTCATTTATTTTATAAATTATTTTCGCAAATAACTGCAGTATGCTATTCTTTTTAAACGTTTAGTATTAATTTGCCGAAACAGTAATGTCTATTAACTGAGCTGCTATGTCGAGTCGCATTCTACATCTTCAAATTGCAATTGAAGTAAGTTCCTACTGATGTAACTAAAAACAACCAATGTTTGTATTAAAAGTTTTAGTTTTTTTATTACAGAAATCCCAATACATCTGTAAATATGAATGTTAAGAAGATACTAGATTGTTTTTTAATGTGTTATTTTTGTTAAATTATAAACAATACACCTAAATTACTAGATATCTGCTTACGAAAAAAATTTAAAATCCGAATGAAAAAAAAAAGGTGGCACATTATAATTTATTTTCATTTAAAAGAAAGACTCCTTTACACTTATTCTTATATAAAAAATACTGAATGCCTGCAGCTTAAATGGAAAATAATGTATAGATATATTTGTTTTTTATTTGTGATACATCTCTCTCTATAAATATCTGTCGCAAATATATGTAGTATATATAGTTGCAAAAATCGCGTATATTAAAGTTGTAAAAATCGCGTATATTAAATTATAAATTTAATACATTAAAACACTGCAAAGCAATAACATATTGCAATTAATTTCTTTTAAATATAAAAGACTTTTTTCCCCTTATACCCATTCTTATAAATAAAAATTTCACAATGCATGCTGTTTAGACGTTGGAGATATGTCGTGATTTGAGAAGAAAATCACTACTTTGATCAAACAAATACTGTATTGGATTATTTACATGGCCTTTATTTGGCGTATCAATGCGATATTAATTAGATGTAAAAACAGGGTCTAAATACCCTGGAGTCATCACAAGGTAGTCAGCAATGCAAGTGCTGTTATGTATTTGATAAGTGCAAAGTCTAAAGTGCTAACGCGCTTCATCTGATGAACTGAACTAAAAGTTTCTCCCAAAAAAGAAATAGTTTTTTTTTTTTGATATTGCAATAAGCAAAACAAAGAAAATTTTAATGCAAACTGTTATGCCTGTAGGTTTTTTAATTGTTGTTGTGGTGGATGAAATTAAATAAAATTGGTTGAATATTTATGTTGAGCAGCACATGCAATTTTAAAAGTTTCTACAATATATATATATATTGTTTATTGTGAGTTACTTTTAACATATTGCGCATAAAAAAATATATCAATAAAAATATAAAAAATATAAAAAAATACACCAAAAAAATAAAAACTATAAAATGTGTTAAAAAATAAATTAATAGGTCGGGTGGGTGGGTAGATATTAGATTAAGGTAGTTGGGTGGTGCTGTTGGAAAAAATATATGCGCTTATGTTAATATTTATATTTAAAAAAATAAAGGTGTTGGCGGTAGGAAAATGGTGCAGTGCAACAATAATGTAGTGTTAATTTATTATATATGGTAATGTAATATTATAGCATTCCTTGTTTATTCCTCTGGCTTTAATATGTAATGTAATTTGAGGCTAATCAATGGTTGTTTATTTAATATATTTTATTACTATTACAACTCTTTAAAATTCATATTTGAGTTATAAAAGTAAGCTATACTTTGATGGTATATTTTATAATAATATAATCAATTATTAATTTACCTATTTTTGCTTTAAATAAGGGTTTACACTACGTATGTCAGTTGTTTTTAATTATGGTTTAAACCATATATATATTATAAAATCCTCTAGTTATTTTTTCCTCAATAATTACTAAAGTTATTTCTTATTTTTATTTTACTTTATTTTATTTTGTTTTTTTTTTCTAAATAAATTCTGACTTCTAATGTTATACAGGGGGCTCGGCCAGTTTTACATGTATAAGTATAAATGTTAACTTAGAATAATTTTTATAATTATTATTATTATTTTTATTATAAAATTCTACTTAATCATTTGTTTATAGGTTGTTTACTAATATAATAAAAATAGATTACAATAGATTGTATGATTATTATTATTACATCCTCTGGGTTTTTTTTAATTATTTGAAAATTACTAAAGATGTTTCTTATTTTTATTTTATTTTTATATATTTTTTCTCTCTAATTTCCAACTTCAAATTTTATACAATAGGATTTGGTCTATTTTTTATGTAATGGGATAATCTATATTAATAAAATAACAAATCGCTATGTGTGTGTGTATGTGTGTGTCTGCGATAGTTAGCGAAAACTACGGTACGTACGAAGCTCAAAATTTTTCTGAGAGTAGCCCAATATCTCTCCTGATGCACCTGACGCTCAGAATTTCAAAATTCTATTTATTAACTGAGTTATTAATTAAATTCAAAACCTCACTTTTATAAAAAATCGCTTTTTTTTTTATTTTTTCCTTTTCATTCTCTTATGGTTGGTTGGTTGCATAAAATTTTCGCAGAAATAATTTTAAAAACTGGGACTGACCTTTAAAATTCATAGACTGGAAAACTGTCAGTTTAAATGAGGATTTTTTTTTTTTTATTACAGCTGCTGTACGCCATGGAGGAAAAAGATAGGTGATGGTGAAATAAACGGAAAAAAAGGTTTGCAATATGAAACCATTTATCGCTGAAATTTTAATGTCTCAAAATAAAGCACGAGGAAGGAATTTTGTATTAATAAGACGGATTGGAAGAAATGAATTACAGCTGATGTATATTTTACGAAGAAATAGTAATTTTTTTTAAATGGCTTTTTCTATTATATTATTTATTAAAATAAATGTTTGCTTTTAAAATAATTGAAATTGGAAAATTAAAAATAATCAAATGTCAAAACAAAATTAAATAAAATATTGAAAACATATGATTTGAAGTAAAAAATTGTATTACTAAAAGTTTTCTCTTTTTTTTCAGAAATTTTTAATACTTTATAACGTAGATGAAAAATGTTTATGATTTAAGAACAAATTAATAATTCCATGTCAATATATAAAATATAGTGATGAAAAGATTCTTTTAAAATCATGCATGAACACTTAAATAATAATATTAATCTAAAATCTAGATTTCAGAATGCAGACGATTTTAAGACATTAACGAAAGAATGTTGATTTTTCAAGCAAAGTCTTAAATGATGCTTCTATATTGATATTTCAAAGTCATATGATAAAAATAATCAAATAATTCTTGCCTATGATTGATCTAATTGTATCTTTCATGCATTCTGATCGTGTATTACAGGCAATAATGGCACAAAACGTTATTTTTTAAACGAAATTTTAGTCATCTATTCAATAACAGTTTAAAAGGTAAAAAACAAAAACAAAGAAATACTGGTTTAAACCAGTTTGAATTGATCGGAGTTTCAAAGCACATGGTTTTGTTGGAGCTTATTTTGACTTAATGCAGCGGATTTTAGAGTTACATTATTTGCGTCACCCCAAGACATTATACTGCGACTCTATTAATTTCTTTTTGCTATATGGTTGTACGCATATTTTGGGCATTTCGAACATTAGAATGTATGAGTCATTAGCTGTGTTGCAGTAAAAAGCATTACACAACACTTTTCTATGAGTCTATTTTTTAATCATTGATTAAATTTAAATGTGTTCTATTCAATTTAAAATTGTAATATGGCTTTAATTTGTTTTTAAAACAAAAATAAAATAGTTGTTTGGCGTACAATTGTTTGTATCCGCAAACGATTCATTCACCATAATAAATTATCAAATAGCAAAGTAAATTATCTATCAGAAATAGCCATAAAAAGAATAGTAGCAAAACTGATTATAGCCTTACTGTTTAGACTAATTTAAATATAACCCAATCCCAACCAAAAAAAAAAAAAAAAAAAAAAAAAAAAAAAAAAAAAAAAAAAAAACAGACCACACTCCGATTCGGGATACACAAAATTTCCGTGAGTATAAACCCGACCTAGACCTAAAAATTCTGTTTGGAAAAAACTATGGATTTGATAACTGACCCGAACCGAATCTGAATCCCGCAAAAATGTTCAAGTGAAGCATAACCCGATTCAAACAAGGAAAAATAATTTTCGTGGGCATGAAACCTGACCCGAACCTAAATATTTTCTTTTAAAAAAAAAACCCGAAATATGACTCGAACGAAATCTGAAACCGATAAAAATATTCCAGAGACCATATATTTCCAGAGACTATATATTCCATAACCCGATCCCAGCAAGACAAAACATGGTCATACACCCGACTCAAACCTAAAAAACTCCGTTTGAAAAATCCTGAACTTTGACCCAAACCACATCTAAATCTGACCAAAGTATTCCAAAGAACCGTAACCGGATTCGAGCAAGACAAAATAATTTCCGTGGACATTAATCCGATACAAACCTAAAACTCTCATTCAAAAAAATACTTGAAATTTGAATCGAACCAAATCTGAATCTGACAAAATTATTTCAAAGAAACGCAACCGGATCAAAACAAGATAAAATATTTCCATGGACATGAACACAATCCGAACCCAAAAAAATTCTTTGAAAAAATCGCGAACTGAACGAAATCTGAACTTAGCAAGAATATTCCAGTCAAGCATGTCGAACAAGACAGAATTATTTCCGTCAACATGCAAGAAGATCAGAACCCAACAGTTATATTTGAAGAAAAAACCCGAAATCTGGATTGAACCAAATCTGGACCTGACAAAAATATTCCAAAGAACTATAAACCAATCCAAGTAAGACGAAATAATTTCTATGGACATAAACCCAACTCGAACCTAAAAAAATCCATTTGAAAAAAACTGAAATTTGACCCAAACCACATCTAAATTCGACCAAAATATTCGAAAGAATCATAACTGAATTCGAGTATGACAAAATAATTTCCGTGGACATGAATGAGATCGGAACCTAAAAATTCTATTTGAAAAAATATCTGAAATTTGAATCGAACCAAATCGGAACCTGATAAAAATATTCCAAAGAATCGTAAACGGATCTGAATAAGACAAAAAATTTCCATTCACATGAACCGAATCTGAACCTAAAAAATTTCTTTGAAAAAATCACGAAATCTGAACAGAACCAAATCTGAACTTGAAAAAAAAAATATTTCAGTGAAGCATGTTCTTATTCGAACAAGGCAGCATAATGTCCGTGAACACGCAAGAAAACCCGAACCCAAAAATTCCATTTGAAGAAAAAGCCGAAATCTGAATTGAAACATATCTGTTTCCGACAAAAATATTCCAAAGAACCATAACTGTATCCGAGCAAGGCAAAATAATTTTCATGGACATGAATACGACCCGAACATTAAAACTCAATATAAAAAAATACCTAAAATCTGAACCGAACGAAATCTGAACCCGACGAAAATGTTCTAATGAATAATAACCAGATCCGAACAAGACAAAATAATTTCCATGGACATGAAACCAATATATGGTTTGGTAACATTTAGGTTGCAATTACATTACGGTAAGTCTTTCATTATATTTAATTTCCCGTTAGGTTACAGTTAGGACACGGTTAAGTTAAAGTTAAATTGCATTTATGTTATGGTTAGAATAAGGATATGTTACAATAAAATGAAGGCTAGGTCACATTTATGTTATATTTAATTTACGGTAAGGTACTGTTAAGTCAAAGTTAGGTTACAGGCTGGTTATGGTTACGGTACAAAAGTTTACGGTTAGAAATTTACCCACAGAGTGAACATTACACATGATTTGATAAAAAATAGCACTTACTTTTGTTAAATGAATTACTTTTGTTAAATGTTGAAAAAATATTTCGTTTATATATATATATATATATATATATATATATATATATATATATATATATATAACAGTATTTTTTATTTGTTTAAACTAGGGTTTTTTTGGGAACAACCAAATATCTATTTGCAAGCAACCAAACTACAGTGGATTTAGTGGATATTAGAAGAGAAATAAATATTTTTTTTTTATTTAAATAACTAGCTGACCCGCCCGGCGTTGCCCGGGTCCGTATTAACTGAAATTATAATACTCCATACCAACATTTTAGCTACCAGCGAGTATCGATTTCATTCATGGTATAGTAGGATTTAAGAGTGATATAATTTGTTTGAAATTCAAAATATTTCACTTGGGATTTCTATGTGAAAAAAAAAATTAATTACGTGACTTAACAGTGATTTTTGATAAATATCAACTCTTTAACACGAAAATCACGCAGTCGTTGGAAACATATTCCCTCCCGCGTTTCTCATCGCTCATTTTGAGTATTTTTAGAGCTTAACATTAGCTTTTTTTTAAATCGATTTTTCACACACTCAGTGGCCACGTATTTTAGACAATGCATTTCTGCATGTTTCGAGTTAATGATAAAATCATACAAATTTCAAGTTCGTTAATTATTGTTAATACGGACCCGGGCAACGCCGGGCGGGTCAGCTAGTTATTTAAATAAAAAAAAATATTTATTTCTCTTCTAATATCCACTAAATCCACTGTAGTTTGGTTGCTTACAAATAGATATTTGGTTGTTCCCAAAAAAACCCTAGTTTAAACAAATAAAAAATACTGTTATATACATATATATATATATATATATATATATATATATGTATATATATATATATAAACGAAATATTTTTTCCTACCCTGTATTATATATAAATATCGTAACTTTTAAGTTTCTGTTTTTTTAGTTAAATAAGTTTTTGCATTATTTAATTGTATTTAGCAACTATAGATGGCGATACTAATGCTTAAGTAGTCAGAAATTATCTATCTCACAGGATAATTATATCGATATCAATCGATTCAAATAATTCTATAATTATAATTTAAAACATGCAATTAGTATTAAATAGTTTAACTATTATCATTATATTTTAAAAAATTATTTGTCTATTTATATTTTGTAATTAATTATTTTTGATATTAGTTATTTAAATATCTATTATTCATAAAAACTATTTTACAATTTTAACTTGAACTTTAAATGTCTAATGTGACTGAATACAAAATTGTATTGCAATCACATGGTCGAAATTGATATTTGTAAGCTAACCTATTATATAATTTAATTTGTCTAATTATTTCCATTTGACATATTTTTTCTATTTAATCAATTTTACTTCAAATTTATTTTTATTTTCTATTTCTTGTTCTCTATGGAAATTATGGTTGCGATTGATAATTGTAAGTTATCTTTATAAATATTTAATTACAGGTTAATTGTTTGTCTAATATTTTTTCTTTGAAATGATTTTTCTATTGCAATTACTATGTTGATGATTCTATTGTGTTCTTGTTATTTTTCTTAATATATTTCTTTGAAATAAGTTCTCATTTGCGATTAATCGGGCAATGTGGAAATCATTTTTAGGTCTATCCTGATTTCCACTTAGAAATTAATCGCAATTAATGTGGCTATTTAGTATTGCCCCTCATAACGAGCTAAATCACACATTTTCAATTTTATTTCTAATACTGACAGCTCCTCTGTGTGATATGGTTTGGCATTAACAAAAATTTTTACAGTAATTGATGTTAAATTGTAGTATTATCTAATGGTTCTATATATATATATATACATACACACACATATATATATATATATATATATATATAAATGTGTGTGTGTGTAGGTACATATATTTAAGATATTAAAGAATTCTTTCTTTTTATCTATCATACCCTAAATCTTGGGTTATTTTTTTTTTAAGTTTTTCAAACCACGTGATTTCTTATTCTTTCCGCAGTCTTTTATTAGAGTCCTTTTAATCTTAAATGCAATATATATATATATTATAAAAAACGTGAAAATTGATCGATTCGTTTGCGGTTTTCACTAAAACGCTTCTTTATGTCAGTATTGTCTTGAAAATAAATTATAAAGATAAATTTCAAAAAATTCCGATAGAGGACGCTTTAGACTTTGGAGTAACGAACAACTATTTTTTACCGTTATTTTTTGCATCTCATTAAATTTCTTAGAAGTTTAGACATAAACCTAAATTTTGAGCTTAAAATCTGTAGTTAAGAAGCACACACTGAACTGTGTTCAATAGGAGTGGGTAGGTTCAAATTTCAAATAATTATAAAAAACAGAAAAACTGGTCAATTGATTTACGGTTTTCACTAAAATTATTCTTTATGTCGGTTTTGTCTTGAAAATAAATTATACAGATAAATTTCAAAAAATGTCGATAGAGGGCGCTTTAGACTTTGGAGTAACGTACAACTAATTTTTACCGTTATTTTTTGGATCTTATGAATTTTTTTTAGAAGCTTAGACATTAACTTAAATTTTGAGCTGAAAATCTGAATCGTTGAGAGTGGTTCAGTAGCACAAACTGAACTGTGTTCAATGGGGGTGGGGAGGTTCATATTTCAAATGATTATAAAAAACGGAAAAATTAGTTGATTCGTTTTCGGTTACCTCTAAAACCATTCTTTATGTCAGTATTTCCTTGAAAATAAATTCCAAAGATAAATGTCAAAAAATTCCGTAAGACGGCGTCTTAAACTTTAGAGTAACCAACAACTATTTTTAATCGTTATTTTTTTAAAATATAAATTCATGTTTTAAAAGCATAGACTTAAATTTTTAGCTCAAAATCTGAATCGTTGTGAGTAATTAAGTAACGAAAAATTGAACGGTGTCCGTAGGGTGGGCAGGATAACATTTCAACTCCTGAACACAGTCCAGTTTGCTCTTCTTAAACCCCCTCAACGGTTTAGAATTTGAGCTCAAAATTTAAGTTTAAGCTCTTGCAAGTATTTAATTTGATACAAAAAATAACAGTTAAAAACTTTTGTTGGTTACTCTAAAGATTAAGGCGCCATCTAACTGAATTTTTTGAAATTTATTTTAAAGGAAATTCTGACATAAAGAATGGTTTTAGAGAAAACCGCAAACGAATCGACAAAGTTTTCCGTTTGGTATAATCATTTGAAATTTGAACATTCCCACCCCAATGAACTCAGTTCAGTTTGCGCTACTTAACCATTCTCAGCGATTCAGATTTTCAGCACAAAATTTAAGTTAAAATAGTTGTACGTTAGTCCAAAGTCTAAAGCGCCCTCCATCGACATTTTTTGAAATTTATCTGAATAATTTATTTTCAAGACAATAATGACATAAAGAATAGTTTTATGAAAACTGCAAATCAATTGACCAATTATTCTGTCTTTTATAATCATTTGAAATTTGTACCAACCCACTCCCATTGAACACAGTTCAGTTTGCGCTACTTAACCACAGATTTTGAGCTCAAAATTTAAGTTTATGTCTAAACTTCTAAAAAATTAAATGATGTGCAAAAAATAACGGTAAAAAATAGTTGTTCGTTACTCCAAAGTTTAAAGCGCCCTCTATCAGCATTTTTTGAAATTTATCTTTATAATTTTTTTTTTTCAAGATAATACTGACATAAAGAATAGTTTTCATGAAAACCGCAAACGAATCGACCAATTTTTTTGTTTTTTATAATCATTTCAAATTTTGGATCCTAAACATTCATAGCGCCTATCTCCTTTGGAAGACGTTTGGGATCATTAGATTCCCATTTAATATTATTTGTCTTGATGAGTACTATCACCCCTTAAAGTTTTGCCCAGTAGTTTAGATACACCCTGTATATATATATATATATATATATATATATATTTACAAGACTGGAAAGATATGTTAAAAAAATTCATTAATGTATTAAACTAACTTTTACAAATAAATAAAAATGTGTTAATTTCGAGTATAAATTGTGAATAGATTTTAGTCAAGGGAATTTCTTCAGGAACGGAAATTTAATTAAAATACTTTTTCTCTTTCTATGAGACAGGAAAATACTATTATATCAAGAGTTTATTTGTCTAGGATTATAAAAAAATTGAAAGTATCTCTAAGATGATAATTAGAGGCATAAATTCATTTAATTAAATTATTTTAAAAGGAAAAATTTAAAGTAAATTATACAATATTTAATATAAGATATAAAATTTTCTCTTATTATTTGCATCGATGAATAATAAAAAAAGTCTTTCTAAACATAGACTTTCAGTTGGATAAGGGAATTTTTAAACAACAAATGTTATTTAATGCTAAAAAATGTATCTTATCTGTTTAGATTCCTCAGATAACTATTCGACATATGTTAAAAGAATACATGCTGTTAAAAACTAGTTTAAAAGTTCGTCGTAAATGTATCCTTAAAATCTCGAAAAATATATACTACAATTTAAAGCATTATATTTAATTAACTTTAAAATAGAACAGACTATAAATTTTAATTGGATTCCTTGTCAAATGTCCTTATAAGATTCAAATTAAACTTTTAATTACATTAAACAGAGTAAGGCCAATGTCACACGAGCGGATTTGAAAAGCAGCCAAAAAGACGTCCTCTGTTGAGAGCATGGCAATCTAGTGTTCTGTCCACATGAACGCAGACGATACGCCGCATTCAAATATGCGCGAAGCTTCGCTCCGATGCCTAGATTTCCCCCCATGCCGCTGGTGGTCGTTTGCGTTTTGAAAGCTATGGAATACCCTATTGCGGTCAGACGGCAAGCGATTTAAACGCTGACTTTCGATTTTCTTTTTCAGAAATTCATGAGTTTTTGTTTTAATTGGGCATCGAATTTTCTCGCTAGAATTTAAAGTGGATTTAATATACGTGGAACAATTGATATTTTGCGAAAACTATAAAGTATTTATGTGAAAATTAATATTTTTGGGGAAATATATTTTACATTTGTGAAAAGTAACACTTTGTAACAATATGAAATCCAATTACTAAAATGTAAAACAGGCATCTTTTTAGCAATACCTTCTTTAAATCCTTCAATATATTTTTCTTTCTGGGAAACTTGTTTCATTTGCAAATTACAAAATTTTAAAACTCAACATTAGATTAATTAATGAATAAGTTAGAATATGTTAATCAATTTGTAATCAATGTTTTTAGGAATACAATTTTGTGAAAGAATATGTTTTATTATTACATATTTTGAGTAGGGGCCTGTTTTATTAAATGAATTTGTGTAAAGAGGAACTAATTAGAAGGCAAAATTTTCCTGGATCGATCTCTGAAATTAAAATCTTTGCAAGCTAAATCTGATTTTGAAAATCCGGTATGAGAGAGTCGACAACAAAACTGAGCTTTTGTTTTCATATCCAGTACCAATGCTATGTACTGCGAACATTTATTTTGAAAAATGTTGTAATTTATATTTATTATTATTTTATTATTATTTCTTTTTCATATTCTTTGTATAAAAATATATATACCATACCAAGAAATTTTACAATTTTTCCCTCACTACACTGTTTTTTAATATATAAATTTGTCTTGTTTAATCATCGAAGTTGAAAACTATGGTGTATAATATTCTTTCAAAAGGTTTTTAATTGAAGGAAGATGGTGGTTAAAAAAGTTGAGATTTTTGTAAAAACTGCGTTTTGCTATTTGAATGAGTTTTTTGCTTGATAGGGCCGTGAAATGCGTTAAAATAAATTATCTGGGTTAAAGCTTTAACAAACTTAAAGCTTTTTTACACTTGACCTAAAAATTGTGGTCCCTATAAACTTTTTGTAAATTTACTATTTTATGCTGAATGTACTAATAGACTTTTTTTAAATAAATATCTTGCAGAGATAAGTATTAATGAAATCTAGTTAAAAGAAAAAATAGCTTCTTTTATATTTTTGAAGCAAATAAAATTATTTTTGGTAAAAATGGCGCTTTTCTTTTTTCTTTTTTTAATACTACTTTTTTTTTTGGGGGGGGGGTTAAAAATTTTGGATAGCAGGAAAGTTAATATCCTCTGGTAAAATATTACATGACTTTTTGCATATGGCGATAAATTTGGAAATGTTTAATTTTTCAATATTATTAACCCCTTGCGGCGCGGTGGTTTCATAGATATACCACTTAATTTTAATTCCCAAACGCCACATTGGCACCGGAATTTTGTTTAAAAATTTTGCGATTTATTTAATGCGTGAAATAAAGCCTTTTCTTATTTATAAATAAAGTTGTTTTCAAATTCCGGTGTCAGTCATTAATTTCAAAACTTAAGCAATAATTTGCCCTGCGCCGTAAAGGATTAATGCACGATTTTTGATTTACGCAAAGAACTTTCTTATTCAATTTAATTTTTAATATTTTATGTTTCTTCAGCCTTTATGAGGTTTCAACTATATAAATAACAATTATATTTATTAAATTTTTAAATGCATTTTAAAATTAAAGAAGAATTGAAAACATGAAACATTCTTCGTTGGACTAAAACGCGCATTATTACTGGATAAGGAGAAGCAGCGCTGACAGACTAGAAAGGGGCAATGTAAGTACAGTAGTGGCCAAAATTGTGGATACTTTTAGGTATCTTTCATTACAAAATGTAAGAAGCTACCTATTGCAACTGTTCGATGGAAAGCACTTCCGGAAAATTTTGGCATATTTTCACCGATCATGACATTGATCGCTAAAATAAGGGGTGTGTTAGCACCCCCATCCCCCATTTATACTAATGAACTTCTAAATCTAATAATGGAAAATCCTTATCTTAATGAAACTAAGAAATAAACCTAAGCAATTTGGGCAATTCTGCATAAAAATCTATTTATCTGAAATAAGGGGAGGTGGATTTGCCATTCTTTTCCCTCTTTTATACTTAACCAATGAATTTGCAAATATAATAAAGGGAATGTCATATCGGAAAGAAACGTATATTAAATGTGAAGCAAATTCAATAATTCTGCATTCAAAACCCATTTATCAATGCTAAGGGGGGATTAGTCTCCATTACCTCCCTTTATATTAATGAATGAACCCCCAAAACTAATCAAGGAAGAGTTTTAACAGAATGAACCTAGATAATTTTTTTAAGCAAATCGGATATTTATATGAAGAGTTATTGCGGTACATACATGCAAACATATACAGGCCCAGCGGGCACATTAGCTTTCAGGCTTTGATCGCCTGTAAGCTAAAAAGCTGTTTTAAAATACTTTTAAATAATATCTATTTCCTTTAAGTGATATTTGATATAAAGCTATTTCATATATAAAGTGATTTTATTAATTTCTCTTCATTTGAATCAATAAAGTATGCGAAAAATAAATGTAACCATACTTGCATATCACTCCAACAAAAGAAAAAATTTCGAAAAATCAAAGTAATTCTTAGACATTGATAACGATATCATTATGGAGGAGGGATAATCGAGGTTTGAAAACGTTTGATATCGTAAGAAGGAAGGGGGTTCAAAATTCCAAAAAGTTTAAAACATCATGTATATGTGCACAGCTCCAAAAAGGGTAAAAGTCTTGCTTTTGCTCATACGACGGTAACACATGCTTCTTGATTAATTTAACGAAATTTCACTCTTTGGAAATTTGTCATTTCTATTTTTCATTTATGTAGCTAAGATGTTTGTTTTGCTATGATGCTCTGTAGCAACTTAAGAAAAATCAGTTTAGTTTTTTATTTAATAATAATAATAAAGAAGAAATATTATCTAAATTAAAGTTGAATAACAATTATTATTTTAATAATATCTGCACCCATTTGTATTTCCTAAATATGGTGGATTTTTCATTTAACATCAGATATATTAAGAATAAAAGACTCAAATGAATTTAAAGAAAATTTCTATATATTTCGGGTGTTTTAAATAGAAATGTCCGATAAATTATCTGTCACTGATCATAGTCTTTTTTAAAGTTCCTTGTATAACTCATATAAAGTTACAAAATCATTTATTCCCTGCAGAATATACATTTAGCTTAAATGAAATCATTGAATGGAATCTGTAACTTCGATAAATATCGTCTGAAAACGGGACTCAAAACGCTCGTCTGACCGAAGTGGCGCAGATGTTTTTTTTCACGTTGAAAAAACAAACGTCGAAATAGTCTGTCGTCTGACATTAGCCTAAATATCTTAGAATTTAATTAAAACTTTTCTTAATTGCTTTTGAAAGATAAAATTAATTCTAAAACATTTTACCTTGGTTATAAATTATTGATTCATTTAAAAACAATTTGAGTAATGTTGGATATAAAAAAAGTATAAAAAAAGGGGCATTTGAAATTAATAAAAATACATTTATGGAAGTAATAATAAATAATATTGTAAAAATGGGAAGAAAATTAACAACGAATTTAAATACTTGGACATAATGACCTAGATTTATACTTAGAACATACAATAACCAAATGTAGTTTTTAAATGTCACCCTTGGCTCATTAGACTAATTCCTCACATATTTAAGGAGAATAGTAAATTTAATGTAACAAATAAATCTGAAAATTTCAATTTTATCATAATAAAATTTAGAATCTATAGAAAGAATTGCATAGCATTAGAAAGCTCTATGAAACAATAAAATTCTTTCGCTTTAATCCAAAGTTAATTGCTTCCAAATTCTTTAACACTGAGCTTTTTTCTTTCTTTTTATAATATTTTAATATACTATTTTTAATTTCATACCTTTAATAAACCCTTTTTATTTTATTCTAAAAAACATTAATCTTTCAAAACAATTCTTTTCTTAAAAAGAACATCCCATTACTTAATTCATTCTGTAACTGTTGCTTAATATCTATTTATTTCTTCTCTCAAATCGTTTGATTACCCGGAATTCCACTTCAGTTTTTTTTTCTAAATGCAGGTTCCCTATACACATGCAACCTTTATTGCCGGGCGAAAAAAAAGCGCTTTTTTCATTCTATTGACACGATTAAAATATCAAACGAGATTCTGTGTTTCTTAAAATTTACTTGGGAATTGATCTTCTCATATTCGTCTAGGACAGTTGAGGTTGGAATAGCCTTGGTGTCTTCAGCCAATACACCCCTCGTTCAAATCCTGAGAAGGTGTTTTTTATCCTTTTGCAAAACTTACAATAGTTCTAAAACTTCATAATTTAGTTAATAAAAATAATATGAATTGAACACAAACTTTATAATTTTATCATCGAACTATGCTATTATACCACTAAACTTTCCAGGAACTAAAAGCTTCCTAAAAATTGAGATCTTTAGAAAATATTTCCTTTATTAATTTCTCACATGCAGCTAATAAATAATATCTTGTTTAATAAATTTCAAGATGTTATTTGAATATAAAAGTCTAACGAAAAGACTTCCCTAAATATAAATATTTTTTTGTGCTCAAACTATTAGAATCAGACACATATTTGTTTGGATAAATTTTAAGCACTCTCACACATTTTCATGCAATTTCATGTATCATAGTGTGCTCCACTGAGAACTCGGAGAGTGTCTAAGCGGTATTTTAGTTCCCTCAAATTCTTCTAACATGACTTCTGTTGTAGTATACACAGCAACTTGTATCAATGTCTTAAAATCTATAGCATCAGCCTGTGTGCCTAGCTGATTATACTAAAAACATTCTGAATTTCCTAGGTGCATTTAGTTTTCCTTGGAGTCTGAAGTTCCTCAATTTAACTATATCTGAATGCAAATTTAGGTGTTCTTGTTCAATCTGCTGGAATATAGACAAAGATATTTGAGTAAAAATGCGATGCACTGAGTTTGGGTTTGAGATTTTATCTTTTTTTTTTTTTTTTTTTTTTTTTTTTTTTTTTTTTTTTTTTTTTTAATAATAGGCTTCCTTAAAAATAGTTACATGTTCCTGTAAATAATTACAACAAGAAAATTTCAATTTTTTTTTTTCGAAATAGGTGCACAAAAACGTATAAAAAGTTACAATACAACTTCTTTAATTCCAAAACCGAAAGCCTTTTTTAAACGGAAAAACATCCAGTATAAGAATTTAATCTTAAAAAAACTCTATAATCCTAAATGTACAATATCCAATATTTTAGATAAATTTAATGCTCTATTTTTGCTAAAAATGAAAAGTCGATGTGGTGGTAAAATACTCTTCTACTCCTCCGTCATTTTTTATTATCACGTAAAATACTTTTTTCCTCTTTCCTCTGTTTTTAAAAGGATTAAAATCCGATATTGGTTTTTGTTAAACTTTTCTTGTGGTAGAAAATTGTGGTAATATATAAATGCATCAAATATTTAATCAGCTATCAAACTTGTACCTATTTGTCTTGACTATGATAAATATATTTAAAACTTTATGTTTAAAAGAAATGTTTCCACTTTAGAAAGTGTTAAGATTTAAAAAATAATAATAATGTTATGATTGCTTATTTTCTTAAATTTCGATAAAAAAGGTTTTCTTAAAAGGTAAACTCTCTATATGTGAAAGGAAATGCATATAGGGTATCTATACTAATAAAATTACGAATCGCTCTGTGTGTCTGTGTGTTTGTGTGTCTGCGATGGCTTGCAAAAATTACGGCACGTACGAGGCTCTTTTTTTTTGTGAAGATTGTTTAAAGCCTCTCCTAATGTACCTGACCATCAAGATTTTAAATTTGTAATAAATTGTTGAGAAATTAATTAAATTTCCTATATTAGAAGAATGGAAAAGTACTCATAATTCAATAGAAGCATAGATTTTTATTAAATCGCAGAATATTTCTTCGAAAGCTGGAAGTAAAAATTATTTTCCTACTCCAATTAATAATTGAAAAAAATCATTAAAAATCCATTTATAAAATCTCATTATATTTCCATTCAAAGAAAGAGATTTTTGAGAAATCTTTCATAACGAGAGCAGGTGTTCATTGCAGACAGCTGGGCGCTGCTGGGAACTGGCATTTATACACGACCTGTAACTTTTTTCAAATATTAAATTTATAAATTTAATTTTTATAAATACAGATGAAAAATCTTTCGCTGATTTCAAATATGTAAATTTCTTCACAGTCGCTTAGTTACAGTATTATATATATTAATTTTTAATTCATTACTTGGATAGCTTGCTCTATTTAAAAGCAAATTTTTCGAAACCACAAATCATTTTTGTATTAGGATTCTTTGGCACGCTGTCAAATTTTAACCGTAGGCAGAGATTGGTCCTTTACAGTACAAATTTTAGGTTTATTTAAGAATATTACTTCGGGCCTGGACAACTCCGGGCAGCTCAGCTAGTGTATATATAAAATCATGTTTAAAATCAAAACGCATTTCTTTTCTTTTCTTTTTTTTTTTGTGAGTTTGTGTGTGTTTGTGAGACACTAAATCTGACTATTCCGTAAAATATACGAAGTCTCACAGGAAATCTCGAAAGAAATCGGACTTGGATATTTGTTTATAATTGTAACAATTAGAGAACTTAGTGGGAGAAAATGTTCTGAAAAATTTTCTCAAAATATGTTTTATTTTATGGCTGAATGCAATGTGAGGTTCTATATCATATGATAAAGAGAAAAAAATTAAACTTTGCTTCTCTTTTAACATTAAATAATTTGCCAGTATCTTTTTATATTAAATAATTTTATATTTGTTTATTAAAATATTGAAATTATCTCTAATAATAACTAACTGTTAATAGTCATTTCTGGTAGAATTCATACACCACGAGACACCGAAAGTGTTAATGCATAGTAGAATTTTTGATTAATTTCTATTTAATTTAATAAGATTATAAGTAATTGACTATTAATTATTTTTTGGGTTTTACTGTTGCAATTCAATGATTTATTAATAAAAGTGCTTTTATTTTTTTTTAAATAATATATAATAATAATAATATTTAGATGGTACTTCAAGTTATATGCAAAAGGAAAGCTCTGAGAAAAATATATTAAAAATGCATTTTTAAAAATATAAAAAATACTATATAACATTTGTAATTCCAAAAGAGATAAACATTTTTAAACGAGAATTTAAAAAAATATCGTTTAAAAATTTTTTCCCTTCTTACTTTTTAATATCAGGGTAATCCTAAACATACACTAACCGAGGTTTTACATAAGCTTACAACTCAGTTTTTAGGAAAGATGAAAATGCCACGTGATATAAAACATTCTATTGGTCCTACGTCATCTTTTATTATTACTTAAAATACTTTCTTATTCTTTCCTCATGCTTTAAAAGGATTAAAAACCGATATCGGTTTCGCTATACTTTTCTCGTGGCAGAAAATTTTAATAATACAGAAATGTATCAAATATGTAATCAGCTACCAAACATGTACCTATTTTTCTTGACTACAATAAATGTGCTCAAAACTTTACATTTAAGAGATATGTATCCACTTTTGAAAAAGTGAAAATAAAGAAATATTTAATGAAGTTTGTTTTGATTGTTTATTTCTTTAATTTTGATAAACTTAGTTTTGTTAAAAAGTAAACTCTATATGTGAAAGGATATAATTATGTATATATCTATGTATATATGCACATATGTATGTATGTATTTATGTACAGTGTGTTTTAAAAATGACCGGTATATATGAAAAATCAATAAAAAATAAACGGGCAGCGATGGAAATACTCCATTTGTTGCAATAAGCATGGTACAACAGTAAATTTGCAGGCAGACTTTCGAAATTAGTTACAATTTTCAACTACAGATGGCGCTGCAGGCAATTTGAAAGATATAGAAAAAAACGCAGTCTGTGAGTTAGCCATTCTGTTAGTCGTCTTCCTGCTGTAAGTGAATCTGTTCACAGATTGCAAGTTTGCTGTGAGAAAATGGTTTAATTCTTAGAACAGAAGATTTTTGACTTCGACGACCAGGAGTACCGCCACAATCAAGAAACAATTGAACAACTCAAAGAAGTACATCTCTTCTGCATGTGAAGCCATCCCACCTGACGCGTTTAGAAAGGTTTCTGGTAATTTCTTCAGAGACTACGCCTTGTTATTGTTTGTTGCACATGGTGGACATGTGGAAAATATCGTACTTTATATTTTTCCAGACTGTAGCGTTATCTGTTGTTGAAAATTGTAACTGATTTCGAAAGCTTGTCTGCCTGAAAATTTACTATTGTCCCAAGCATATTTCAACAAACGGTGTATTTCTATCGTTGCCCGTTTAGTTTTTATTGATTTTTCATATATACCGGTCATTTTTTAAACACTTTGTATATTAATATGTAATATATATACACATATGTATACATGTAATCATGCTTAAAATTGTGACGCATTTATTTATTTGTGTGTGTGAGAGAGAGAGACGCCAAATTCGAAATTTGATTTCGGCGAGGTAGGAAGTATTGCACGAAATTGAACTCACATATTCGTTTATAAATGTAACCATTGAAAATTGTATTGAAAAAACATATTCTTAAAAATTTGATAAAAAAATGCTTTATTTTATGGATAAAAACATTATGAAACTTTATATCATATGGTAAATCTAAAATACTAAAATTCTGCTTATTATTGAAGATATGTGACATTATCTGTTAACATTGTTTCAATTAATAATTTAACATTTATTAATTGAAATATTGAAATTATCTTTAATACTTAATAACTAACTGTTAATATTCCTTTTTGGTTCAATTAATGCACCACGAGATACCAAATGTATTAATATATAACAAAGGTTTTGATTATTTTTATCTCTATAATCCTATATATTCAATATCCAATATTCAGGATAAGCTTACTGCTCAATTTTTATTAAACATGAAAAATGGACGTGGTTTAAACTACACTTCTGATCCTCCGTCATTTTTTATTATCGCGTAAAAGAATATTTTCTTCTTTCTTCTGGTTTTAAAGGGATTAAAAACAAATATTGATTTTTCTTAAACTTTTCTCGTGGTAGGAAATTGTAATAATACAAAAATTTATAAAATATGTAATCAGCTAGCAAACTTGTAACTATTTTTCTTGTCTTCCATAAATATTTTTAAAACTTTATATATAAGAGAAATGTTTCCTTTTAGAAAGTTTTAAGATATATAGACATATATATATATATATCATTATTTTCTTAAATTTATATATATATATACATATATTTAATAAAATGACGTTTAAAATCATAGTACATTTTTCTTTGTGTGCGTGTGACGCTAAACTCACAATCTAATTATTCAATAAAATATACAATATCTCATATAAAGACTCTCAAAAAATCAAATTCGAATGTTCGTTTATAGCTGTAACCATAGAAGGTATCAGTGGGAGAAGTTATTCTTAAAAATTTTCTCAAAAATTGTTATATTTTATGGTTGAAAGCATCGTAAGTTTTTATATCATATAATAAAACTAAAATACTAAAATTATCCGTATTATTGATGGTATGAGAAAATATCTCATAATATTTTATAAATTTGCATTTATTATTGAAATATTGAAATTATATCTCATGCTTTATAACTAATTGTTAATATTCTTTTCCAGTACATTTAATACACTACGAGATACCAGAAGTGTTAATACATAACAATGCTTTTGATTAATTTTGGTTTAAATTAATTACATTATAAGTAGCTGGATATAAATTTTTTTATGTCACTGTTTCAATTTAATGATTTATTAATAGAAAGTGCTTTTTTTTTAACATCAGGTATCCATAGTAGTATTTACATGCTACTTTAAGTTTTATCCAACGGGAAAATCTCAGCAAAAATCTATAAAACATGCATGTTTAAAACCAAAAATAAATAAATAAATAAATAAAATATGATATAACATCTGTAATTCCAAATAATAATAATAATAATAATAATAATAATAATAAATAAATAAATAAATAAATATAAAAAAAAAACAGGCTGTAAGCATTTTTTCTTTCTTTTTAATATCTAACAATCTAATCTTTCTTTTAATATAATGTATAATAAGCGATATTTTAGATAAGCTTACAAATCAATTCTAGTACAGATGAAAATGCCACGTGGTATAAAATATTCTAATTCTTCTCCATCATTTTTATTAGCATTTAAAATATTGTTTTCTTCTTTCATCTGGTTTTAAAAAGGTTAATCACCGATATTGGTTTTGTTATACTTTTCTAGCGGTAAATAATTTTAATAGTACAGAAACGTATCAAATATGGAATCATGGAATCAGCTACCAAATTTGTACCTATTTTTCTTGACTACCATAAATATATTTAAAACTTTATATTTAAGAGAAATGTTTCTGCTTAAAACAGTGTTAAGATATATATATATATATATATATATATATATATATATAAACGCAATGTTTGTTTATTTTCTTAAATTTTGTTAAAATTAATTTTGATAAAAAGTAAACTATCTATATGTGAAAGGAAATGAGTACAGGGTATGTATGTAGAAAATAATGTTTAAAATCATAACGATTTTTTTGTGTGTTATTTTATGGATAAAATCATTGTGAGATTTTATATCATATGATAAAAATAAAACACTACTTAGTATTAAATATATGAGACAATATTTTAATATTTTACAATTTTATACCAATTAATTTAAATATTAAAATTATCTGTAATATTTAATAACTAATTATTAATGCTCTTTTCTAGTAGATTTAATACAGCTCGACATACCAAAAGTGTTAATACATAAATGAGCATTAGATTAATTTTGATTTAATTTAATAAGATTATAAGTACTTAGATATTAATTGTTTTTTGGGTTTCTCTGTTGCAATTTATTCATTTATTAATGGTCAGTGTTTAATTTTTTTAAACAATAGGTATTCATAATTGTATTTACATGCTACTTTGAGTTACATCCAACGGTCAAAGTCCTTAAAAAATCTGTAAAAAAATGTTAAAAAGTATAAAAATTTACTAGATAACATTTGTAATTCCGAAACTGAAATGTATTTTTAAACGGAAAAACCAAACCATCGAATAACCATTTTCTGTCTCTTCTCTTTTTAATATCAGTATAATACTAAATGTGCAACTACCAATATTTTAGATAATCTTACAACTCAATTTTTAGTAAAGATGAAAATGCTACGTGATATAAACTGGTCCTCCATCCTCTTTTATTATCACGTATAGTATTTTTTCTCGTACTTCTGGTTTTAAAAGGACAAAAAATCGATATTTTTTTTTTTTGTGGTATTATAATGCTATAAAACAGAAATTTGCAAAATATGTAGTCAGCTAACAATCTTATTTCTATTTTTCTTGTTAACTATAGACATATTTAAAACTTTATATGTAAGAGAAATGCTCTCACTTTAGAAACATTTAGAAACAAAAATCAAATTTGTTATGATGTTTTATTTTCTCAAATTATAATAAAATTACTCTTGTTAAAAGTAAGCCCTCTTTATGTGAAATGAAATTAATACAGTGTGCATACAGTATACAGGGTGATTAAAAAAACGTGGACAAATTGATATGACAAATCAGGCATACGACAAGGATAAAAAAATCACATAGGAACATAGGGCCGCAAACCACTTATTGAGTCACAAATACAGTGTGTTTCATCCTAACTCAGTTTAGGATGACGGTAATAAATTTCTGAAAACTGAAGTATATTATAATAAAACATTTAACAGACATTCTAACCTTTGTTTTAAATGTGATAGCACCAAACAAAAGTGGTAGAAGTTTGCATAATGCGCACCAGCAATATGTATTGGACACCTCACATTTTGGACTGTGATAATCAGTTTATACGGTATCACCGATTGCTTGAGCAATATGTTTTTCCAGAAATTTTCGTAACTTTATCACATTTCACACAAAATAAGGTGTATATCATTGCATTTCCATTACAATATTTTTATTTTGCTCGGAATTATTACTTTCAAACAAGGTGTAGCTAGAATGAAACACCCTGTATTTGTTACTCAATAAGTAATTTGCGACCCTATGTTCCTATGCGATTTTTTATCCTTGTTGTATGCTTGATTTGTCATATCATTTTGTCCACGTTTTTTTTAATCACCCTGTACATAGAATGGTTTTCAAAATAGTAAATTTTGATGATAGGTATTATGACATACAGTTTCAAAATGCAATATCAAATTCAAAATATAATTATTCAATAAAATACGCAGGTTATCTTACACGAAGTCGGACTCGGATCTTTGTTTATGTATGGTAAAACTAAAATTTAAAAAAATTACATAGCATCGAAGATATGATAGAGTATTTTTTAACTTTTAGCATTTTTATATTTAGCAATTCAAATAGTGAAAATAATTTGTATTGCTCAAAATTAAATATTAGTTTTCTTTTGCAGGAATGCTTCGTATCACCTGTTCCTTCAAACTCATGTTACTATGACGAAACTAAATAAATAACTAAATTATTACAAATAAATTTCACTTCAATTTCCTCGAATGATGGTTATATAATATCATCACTCACCGAGGTCTTCATTTACGAATATATGCCAGTAAAATCTTCAAATAACAACGCTATTTTCCATGAAATGCTATAAGACCAATAAGTTTCTGGAATCGCATTGTAATCTTATCAGTGACGCCATTTGGTTTGTCATTTTTTTCACATTTTTCTTAGAATCGCGATAACTATTTATAGCATTGCTGATCTCTTCGTCACATTTTATAGAAAATTATATGTGTGTTGAAATTACAGTGATTTCTTAAAAATCAAGCAATGTCTACATTGGACAGCGACGGTTCGAATTAATCACCCGGAATTTTCTATTCAATAAGTCGGGCGAACGGGAATTAGTACATAAAGAATTTTAGCCTTGCCATGTTTTTATACACCTCATAATTAGTTCAGATACACTACATATGTATGTGTGTGTATGCGTGTGTATGTGTGAATGTGTATGCATCTGATTGAAAGAATTTCTAATGAAATAGTTAAGACACTTTAAGAAAGTAATTTGCTATTCAATTTTTTAACTCTTATACCTCGCATATAAAACGCAGCTGAATAATTGGAAATGTTTCATTTTCTGATATTTACGTTTTTATCTACTTCAAATAATATTAACTAAATTTTAATTATTTTGAATGCTAGGATTTTCAGTTAATCTTTTTTTGATCCAACAGATCACAAAATGAGTAACTTAATATTAAGTGTCTTTTGGGTTTTATTGTTGCAATTTCGTGATGTATGAATAGAAGATATTATTAGTTTCTTAGATTATAGGTATTCGAATTAGTATTTACATGTTGCTTTGCAAAAATACAAAACAGAATGCCCTAAGAAATTGATAAAAAATGTAAGAATAAAAGTTTAAAATTTTACTACATAACATTTGTAATCCAAAACAGAAGAGAATTTTTAAAGGGAAGAAACAAAAAAGTGGCATATAAGCATTAACACTCTCTTAAAAAAATAAATAAAAATCAGTATAGTCCTAAATGCACAAAATCCAATATTTTAGATAAACTTATGGCTCACGTTTTACTAAAGATGAAAATATTACGTGGTGAAAATATTACGTTATTTTATAAAATTCCTGCTGGTCCTCCATCATCTTTTATTATACCATAAAATACATTTTGTGTTTCTTCAGGTTTTAAAAGGATTAAAAACTGATATTTCTTTTTCTTTTAATTCAGTTCCGGTAGTATAAAAGTGCAATATTACACACATTTTCAAAATATGCAAAAAGCTACCAAACGTATTCCAATTTTCCTTTTCAACTATAAATATATTTCTAGCTTTGTTTTTAAAATAAATATTTTCTTTTTTAGAAAGTGTTGGAGAATATATAAATATTATTATGAATGATTGTTTTGTTTAATTATAATAAAATTATATTCTTTAGAAAGAAAGAATCCCTTAAATGAATTTAAATTAATATAGTGTATATATGAGAACCCTTGAAGCCAAGGGGTATAAGTGACAAAATTGAAAATAAAATAACTACGTTCACAGACAACTTGGAAATATACTTTTTTTCTTTCCAGGTTATGGAACATAAGTGATTTTTTAATTATGTCCTGCGCTTTAGAGATCAACCATTTTTGTCGAATAATAATCAATATTGATTAATTATAAACTTAACTGAAATTGTACTCTTCTTTTTTTGCATTTATTGAAATAAAAGTTCAAAGACCCATAAAAAACGAGCGAGAATTCCCTATTTTCATTCAGTCAATTATTATCGATGCTGAATTTTAACGTTAATTACCTTTGAACTCAATTTACTCCAATTCGATTTTTTATCATTTGTATTCCATAACTTCTGAGGTCCTCATATAGAAGAAGTGATGGTTAAAAGAATAACGTATGATGATACATATGAAGCCAGACTTTTTTTTATGGGAAATGAAAGTCGAAATCTACTTATTCCGTCCCAAATATAGTGTATCTCACATGTAGTCGAACTCGGATTTCAGTTTATGTATCTAACATTTCTGAAGACATGTCAGCGAAATTTTCAAACTACAACGATTTTTTTCTGTGAAATGCCGTAACAGCAGTGAAGTTCTGGAAACACATTGCAATTCGATTAGTGACATAATTCGTATTGATAAAATTTTCTAGTTTTGTCTAGATATAGCAATAGAAATTTATAGACCTGCTTATGTTTTCATGACATTTCATAGAAAATTAGGTATGTGAGTAGATAAAAAATGTTAAAGTACATTAAATAAAGCTACACTTGTGGTTGACAATGACGGATTGACTTGAAGTGAATCATTCTGAAATTTTCATTCATTTTATCTGCTTGACAGATTGTGATAATTACAGGGCTCGCATTGTTCCTAAAATTTTTACACTTTGGTACCACTATTTTAAATCAGAAATGTTCAAGAAAAGTTCCTTTAAGGGGGCTCAGGGGTTGAAAACTTTTCAAAAAATCGATTTTTTTATGATCTAATTTGATTATTCAATTAATTCTGAACTCAATGCAAAAGACCGCATAAAAATATTTGCATTTTTAACGGAGTTATAAGCATTTATGTATCAAACTTTCATAGCCGCATCCATATAATTTCAACTTTAAGTCACGTTTTCTCAAAACTTGGTTTTTGATGACTAACATCAAGATTAAAAAAAACTATGGAATGGCTTAAAATTTTTTTGCATGCATATAAAACATCATTATTTAGATGATGAATTAATATATTTTAGATAGTTTAATATTTTGAGTATTTTTAATGGAAAAAAAAGTTGTATTTTTTAGGGTTTTTTTAAATTTTCAACTTTGAGGGATTTTTGAATAATGTTTTTTTAAGTGATAGTTATATCCTTAATCCATTCTCTAGATAATGATATTATATGCATGCAAAAAAAGAAATAAGCCATTCCATCAAATAGTTTTTTTTTTAAATCTTGGTGTTAGTTGTCAAAAATCAAGTTTTGAGAAAACACGACTTAAAGTTGAAATTATATGGATGCGGCTACGATAATATTGATACATAAATGCTTATAACTCCGTGAAGAATGCTAATATTTTTACTGAGTTAATAATTAAATGAATAATCAAACTAGATCATTAAAAAAATCTATTTTTTGAAAAGTTTTCAATCCTTGAGCCCCCTTAACATCTACAATAGAATTATTCTATACAAATTACCGTTTTATTTAGTGGATGGAAAGCATGAAAATTTTAGGGACGGTGCGAGCCCTGTAATTAGTTAAAATAAATCATACATAAATGTATGTGTATGTGTCTCTTTGAGGAAAACAACTTTTTTATAATATGAAAAAAGGCTTAACAGAGATCATACATATAATTTCATATAAATAAATATACTAAAAAGATAGCACATTAAGGGAGATTAGGAGCTATTTAAAAAAAACATTTAAGCGTTTTAAGGCACGCGTTTGGTACAATAATAAAGGACTCAATAAAACAAAATGATTCTATTAAGAAATTTCTTGATTAACCTGGCAAAATTTTGAAAAAAAAAAAAAACAGTAAAATAAAGTTAAGTGAGTTTTAAAATGTATCCTCTCAAAGAATTTTGAAATTTTTTTATCTAAATTATTTAAAACTATTCTGAGTATCATGTTGTATATATGTGAGTAACGGATTTCTCTGAAGTTATTTAGTTTTTAATTGAAAAAATAAATGTGCAAAATCGTGTGAGGTATGCTTAAAACTGAATTTGTTTTACATTTTTATCTAAAGAAAACTTTTTTCCCCTTTTTATAAATCTGATACTTAGTTTAGAAAACAAAAACGATTCAATTAAAAAAATATGTATAAAAGTTTTTATTTTGTTAATGCCTATTTTTTAAATAAATACAAACTGTGAAAAAATACTTCTAAGTGAAGTAGATGTGGCATTTTGAGGGACAGGTATAACTTTAAACTATATTTATGATACTCAAATCTTGACGAAATTTCTTTAGAATGCACAAAGTATAATATTGAATAATTTAGGGAAAAAATCGATACTTTTGGATTTTTTTACCGAACAAAAAGTATCAAGTCAAGAAAATATATCTCTTTCTTTTTCTTTAAAGTATAAGCAGTGCAGTACATCTTACGGTTTCAAAAAATGCTCAGATTTTTTTTCATTTACCAATTGCTGTAATGTTTTCCTTCTGACTTTTTGTTTAAACAATATCGCTTTAACATAAACATTTTACTTTTTTGTTTAACTGCATCCCCTCGCTTTCTGTTTGCAAGCAACAGTTGGAAAAAGAATGTTCTAAATATTTAATTGTAAATGCTAGCTACATCCCTAATTATCCCTAAAATATTATTACAGCTCACAGCCGTGAAATTCTTACTAACATTTTTAACAACGAAATTTATTTTGTAATGTTGCTATTTACCTATGATAAATTAGCATATCTGGGAATGTGTGCTACAGTTAACTAATAAAAAAATTAAATAATTCAGAATAAAATAATATAAACTGCTAAATATTAGCCTTTAAAAAATGTTATACAAAAAATTTATATCAAAAATATTAAATTGTTATTACTTCTTATTTAAATATTGTGTGGGTACTGAGATAGTTTAATATAAGTATCAATTTAGAAAGAAATAAAAAAATACCGAAGTAAAATGTCAAGGAGATAGTAAGAAAAATTAAATACGCAAATTAAAATTTAATCCTCAATTAAGTAAAATACTATAAAAAATCGTCTCTGAAGACCTTTTTTTCCTTTTTTTTAAATTATTATGGCATTCGTCTATAAGTTTAAAATATTATTTTATTAACTTTAATTTTATCATATTTTTATTCATGAAAGCTATATTTTGTGAGAATGCCTTATTCATTTCATTTTCCAGTTTCATAATCTAAACAACATTAAATATATTGTTACAAATTACAATATACTATTACAAATTATGAATTATTTTACAAATAAAATTCTACTGTAAAATTTTAAAGCATTGAGTGTAAATGGGTTTTTAACCGCAAACAAATTTAACTAAATGTTGCATTTGTTTATGGCTATAATGTTCCCTCTTGGCAATGGTCACATCCAGCAGGACACTGCAACTTATTATTACGTTCGATTGGTCTTAAATTGGTCTGAGGAACGTCAGCTGGAGTTTAACATATTTCCATGATCAGTCCCCTCACTTCAATTATATTGAGCATTTGTAAGTCGAAGTCGAAAGAACAATTCACAGCTTTCAAACGTCATCATCCAATCTGACACAACATACAGCTTCAACTATGTCAGCATGATCCACTATTCCTCCTAGATCGGGAGATGGCAGCACAGACAATCACATCACCGAGTTCAGAGCAAGAAATCTGGAATTAGTTAAAACTCCTTAATTTATTAAAATGCAATATAATATGTTATATTAAAATGCAATAGTTCTGTGAAGTCATACCTTGATGGAAACCACCTGGGAAATTGATTTTAGTGGTTTATTGATAGGTTTAACATTAGGATTTCTTGCTTTCAGTCGTGTAAGTTTTCATACTTTTGGATGCCGGAAAACACAAACATAAACCTATGAGTCAACCACTAAAATGAAGGTGGTGTCCACCAAGATACGATTTGATAGACCAATTGCATTTTAATATGTTAATCAGCGTAATTTTAGAATTCCATCTTTCAATTTTATAAGGCAATAGTCTATGCAGTCCCCTCCTGGACTACCCCCAAAAATATTAGCAACTTGCTTGGTCCATGCCAAGAAAAAGTTACCTATTTTCATCAGAATTACAGGTAGACCAACTAATTAGCTCAATTTTGTGATAAAAAACCACTCAAAATATATATAAAAATTCGACTATGAATGTAACCCTGGAGAGTATTAATCATACTTCTATGTATTATTATTTTTTTAAACAATAAAATAAAATTACTCTAATTAATACCAATATTGCAGTAGAAGTTGGAGCTCAGGGAGAGAAAAGTTTTTATATGTCTTATTATGCACCTTTTAATTAGTTTATATACAGTTAAACGTAATTTTACATTTCAAATTTAAAACTAAACTTAAGAATCTAATGAAATAAATCTCAAGGATTTAACAGATAATAATTATGTTTAATATAAATTAAAATTTAAAAAAATGTTGAAAAATAAATTTCAGGTTTCAATTCTTTACTAATGTTTTAATTATTTATTAACAATTTACATACTTATGTATGGGAAAATTAAAATATATTATTTACGATTCACTTTAGAAAAAGACTAATTTGTTTCAAGAAAATCGATCAGTATTTATTATTATGAAATTAATTTTTGTTCTGCGAGATCAAATTAAAATCTTTCGTGGTTGTTAAAATAATGTTAAACGAATACGCTTGATTAACAATTCTTTTTTCTGAAATTTAAGTATGTTTGCAAAATCTTGGAAAATGATTAATAAGTATTTTAATTGCATTAATTTAAAATGTAGCAGGGGTAAAATTTTAACTACATTTATCGTCCTATTCGTAAACTAATTTTAAATTTAAGACTTTAATTACATTAGGTGGATTAACTACGTTATTTTAATTAAAAAATAATGTTAATTATTTCTATTTGATAATTTTAAACATGCAATATTTAAACTTAATTATGAAATTGTGAATTAAATCGAATAGAAATTTATTTAATAATATTTGTTTAGAAGCATCATTATAAGGATCATCATGATGAAAAAAAAAAACAGTTTTAACTTATATAAATAATGTTAATGTAAATCGAGGAAACAAAGGATTTTAAATAAGAACTTAAGTGCAGAATTAGTTACATAAAAATTTAGGCGAAAGTTCAATCAAGTATTTTACTTAGCCCCCTGACTGCGAGCCGCGATGTATATGGGAACATCCATGGTTTTTAAACCTATGAGTCAACCATTAAAATGAAGGTGGTTTTCACGAAGATATGACTTGACAGACCAACTGCATTTTAATACGTTAACCTGTTTCTGCGTAATTGTGGAATTTCGTCTTCTAACTCGATGAGGTAATAGTCTAAAGTAATAGTCTTAGGTAATAGTCTAGGTAATAGAGCTGGATTACCAGCAAAAATATTAGCAACTTGCTTAGTCCATGCCAAGAAAAAAAATTGCTTGTGTTCATCAGAATTACAGCTGGACTAACTAATTAGCTCAACTTTGTGATAAAAAGCCACTCAAAGTATATATAAAATATCGACCATGAATGTAACCCTGGAGAGTATTATTTATACTTCTATGTATTATTATTTTTTTAAGCAACAGAATAAGATTATTCTAGTTAATATCTATATTGAAGTGGGAATTGGAGCTCATGGAGACAAAGAGAGCATTTTTAAAGAGAATACATACTTATAAACTAAACTTGAGAATCTTATGAAATGAACTTCAAGGATGTAACAAATAATTATTATATTTAATTAAAAAAATATTGAACTATAAGTTTCAGGTTTCAATTTATGAGTAATGTTTTAATTATGCATTAACTATTTACATACTTATGTATAGGCAAATTAAAATACCTTATTTACGATTTACTTTAGCAAAAGACTAATTTGTTTTAAGAAAATCTATCAGTATTTATTATTGTGAAATTAATTTTTATTCCGCCAGATCAAATTAAAATCTTTCGTGCTAGTTAAAGATTATGTTAAACGAATACGTTTGATTAACAATTCTCTTTACTAAAATTTAAGTATGCTAGCAAAATCTTTGCAAATGATTAATAAGTATTTTAATTGCATTAATTTAACGGGGGTCAAATTTTAATTACATTTATTGTCCTATTAGAAAACTAATTTTAAAGTTAAAATTTTAATTACATTAAATATATTAATTACGTTAGTTTAATTAAAAATCTTGCTAATAAATTCTATTTGATAAATTTAATCATGCAATATTTTAACTCAATTGTATCTGAAGTAGAAAAGAAAATTATTTAATAACATTTGATTTAAAATTATGAAAAAAACGGTTTTAAAATATATAAGTAATTTTAATGCAAACCACGGCAATAAAGGGTTTTAAATATGAAATTAAGTGCTTAATTAGTTAGTTACATATAAATTTTGGCAAATGTTTAATCAGATATTTAATTTAAACCCCTGACTGTAAACGGCGTATATAGGAACGTCCACGGCAATAGACTTTTTTTTTCGCTCAAAAATCTTTTGAACGGATACATAAATGTTATGCATCAATTTAAAGCTAAAAAGTTAGTATTTATAAATTGGCAAGTTTTAATTACATAAAAAAAGTTGATACCAAAAACTGGGATCGAAGCTGACTATATTAAAATTCATTGGCACTTGAGTGCACATATTGAGTTCTGTGATTTTTTAAATTATAATTTATTAAATGAAATTATTATGCATTGAAAATGAAAAAGCTATTATTATGTCCGGTAGACCTACATAATTAAAAGTTTTTAGCTAAAGATTTAAATGCAATTTCGATTTTATTTAATTGTTAATAATTAAATGCCACAAGAGAAAAGCAAAACATATTTATTTTTTAATTATATGTTAACCATTTAAAAATTTTACCCAAAACTTCCAACTCTCTGATTTTGAGATATAAAACAAATTTTACATTAATTATATTTTATGTTATACATGGACTATGACTTGGCATGTTGTCACAAGAATAACAGTTGCCTATGTCACAAAAAATACTCATAACACTATTCTCCATAGTTTGAAATAAAACTGCGTTACAAGTAAAAAAAAAAAATTCACAATGCAAGAAGTTTCTTTGTTTTCTCCTTTCTTACAACAGTTTTTGAAATAGTTTTTACTCTAATTAGCTAAGTTTTGTAAATTTTCAGTACGATGAATTATTTTTATGCGCGTTTTTTAATAAATGGATTTATTTTTATTCATTTTTATTATTACTGAATATTGTAAAACAATCATGCCAGGTTATTAAAGATAGATTAAAGCATCTGAATTTGTGTTATTCTTATATGCTTTATATTGGTTTGAGGAGCATAGTCTTTGGTCAGATATTTTACAGGCTTAGTAAATTTTTGTTTACAGAATTCATCTGCACAATATAGACAGATTCTTATGGTAACTCTTACAGACAGAATTCTGATAGTACATATTGAAGGATTTTTTTTTATTTTGAGTCTTATACTCTACATTTTTATACAAGCAATAAAAAATTGCTCAGAAAAAACAACAATGATATTGAATATGTCATGAGAATAAATTATTATAAGAAATGAAATATATTTTGATAAAGTGAAGAAATGTTTTAGATTTAGCAAAAGATTAATCAAGCGAAAAAAAATTAAGAATGGGGAAAAGAAGAGAACTAGTTAAATTTACACTCTGTTATGAAAGAAAATTTGCTACCAAAACTTTGGGGAATTTTATATATATGTGTTATAAAAATACAATACCAAAACCAAAATGAATGAGTGTGTATAATGAATATGGTGCGTGAAATGGTTTCATGAACCAAATTTATGAGCCTAATGTGTAAAAACTATCAAGATATTTGCCTAAAAGTGGTAAAATTTTACGAAAAGTGAAGGATTGATATTATATTTTAAATTTTATTTTTTCGAGTTTTATTCATTCATATTGTGTGATACAATTGCATCTTTTTAAAAAATTTTCTTTATTCTTCAAGAAATAAGGAATATGTTTTTTTTTTTTTCATTTTAACTTTTATCTTTTTTTTTTTTTCAGTGAATAACAATTTTTTTAGGCTTGAATGACAGAAGGTCACCTGGCATTTTGTTGTCAATTTTTATTCCTAATTTCTTCTTTCAATATTTTTTGTCCAAAACATGATGAATATATGTGTAATAATTTGAAATATACATAAGTTTTTCTTGAACATCGGTACCTTCGTTTTCATCAATATTTGTTTAAAAGCAATCGGCGAAATCCGAAACCGCCGAAAATCATTGCATTTATTTTTCAATAAATTTACGTAAATCCAATTAACTTGTTCCAAACACTAAGTAATACGCACCAAAAAATAAATATACAGGGTGATTCCAATTTTTTTTTTACAATAAAAGAGGCGTGATAGTACACATCAAGATAAACAATATTAAATAAGAGACTAAGGGTCCCAAACGTTTTTCAAAGGAGATAGCCGCCATTAAAGTTTAGGGTCCAAAATTTCAAATAAACATAAAAAATGGAAAAATCGGTCGATTAATTTGCGGTTTTCACTAAAATTATTCTTTATGTCGGCATTTTCTTGAAATTGAATTATCAACATAAATTTCAAAAAATGCCCATTGAGGGCGCTTTAGACATTGGAGTAACGAACAACTATTTTTTGCCGGTATTTTTTGCAACTCATTAAATGTTTTCGTAAGCTTAGACTCAAACTTAAATTTTGAACTCAAAACCTGAAAGTGGGAGTGGTTAAGTACCACAAACTGAACTGTGTTCAGAGGGTTCAAATTTCAAATGATTATAAAAAAACGGCAAAATTGGTTCATTGATTTGCGGTTTTCACTAAAACTATTCTTTATGTCGGTATTTTCTTAAAAATAAATTATAAAGATAAATTTTAAAAAATGTCGATAGAGGGCGCTTTAGACTTTGGAGTAAGGAACAACTAATTTTTGCTGTTATTTTTTGCATCTCTTTAAATGTTTTCGGAAGCTTAGACTTAAACTTAAATTTTGAGCTCAAAATCGGTTAAGTAGCACAAACTTAACTGTGTTTAAGGGGAGGGGGTTCAAAATTAAAATAATTATAGAAAATGGAAAAATTTGTCGATTCGTTTGCGTTTTAAAACTTTTCTTTAAGTCAGTATCTTCCTGATAAAAAATTTTAAAGATAAATTTCAAAAAATTCCATTAGAGGGCTCCTTAAACTTCAGAGTAAACAACAATTAATTTTAACCATTATTTTTTTTTGTTCTAATTAAATGCTTGCAAAAAATTAATAAATGTTTCCGGAAGCTTAGACTTAAACTTAAATTTTGAGCTCAAAATTTGGATAATTAGGAGTAGTTAAGTAGCGCAAATTGTAGTGTCTTCAGGAGTTGAAATTTAACCCTCCGCCCTCCTCGAACACAATTCCATTTTTCGCTACTTAAACACTTCAAACGATTCAGAATTTGAGCCTAAAATTTAAGTTTATGCGTTTGAAAGCATTTAATGAGATTAAAAAAATAACAGTTAAAAATAGTTGTACGCTACTCCAAAGTCTAAGGCGCCCTCTATCGGCATTTTGTGAAATTTATCTTTAAAATTTATTTTCAAGAAAATGCTCATTTAAAAATTTGTTTTAGCGAAAACCGCAAACGAATCGATCAATTTTTTCCGTTTTTTATAATCATTTGAAATTTGAACATTCTGAACACAGTTCAGTTTGTCTACACAACCCCTCCTAACTATTCAGATTTTGAGCTCAAAATTTAAGTTTAAATCTAAGCTTACGAAAGCATTTAATGAGATGCAAAAAATAACACCAAAGAAGAGTAGTTCGTTACTCCAAAGTCTAAAGCGCCCTCTATCGGCATTTTTTGAAAATTATCTTTATAATTTATTTTTAAGAAAATACTGACCTAAAGAATAGTTTTAGTGAAAACCGCAAATCAATGAACCAATTTTTCCGTTTTTTTATAATCATTTGAAATTTGAACCCTCTGAACACAGTTCAGTTTGTGCTACTTAACCACTCCCACTTTCAGATTTTGAGCTCAAAATTTAAGTTTGAGTCTAAGCTTACGAAAACATTTAATGTGATGCAAAAAATACCGGCAAAAATTAGTTTTTCGTTACTCCAAAGTCTAAAGCGCCCTCTATCGGCATTTTTTGAAATTTATCTTTATAATTTAATTGATGAAATGCCCACATAAAGAATAGTTTTAGTGAAAACCGCAAATCAATCGACCAATTTTTTCATTTTTTATGTTTATTTAAAGATTTGGACCCTAAACTTTAATGGCGGCTATCTTTTTTGGAAAACGTTTGGGACCCTTAGTCTCCTATTTAATAATGTTTGTCTTGATGTGTACTATCACCTCTCTTTTATTGTAAAAAAAATTTGGAATCACCCTATATATATGGAGAATAAGAATAGTGTTTTAAAAGTTTAAAAACAATAAGAAATGTTTTGAAAACAATGAGAAGTTAATGTACTGTTCTTTGCGTATTGTATCAAGACCTATATTTGGGGTTCCTTTTTTATCTGTAGGCAATGGGATTAGAATCCTATTCAGAGGACCTACGTCACTAAAAAAATCTGCCCAAAGATATATTTTTCCCCGCCTCTTAAAGAATTCACGAAAATGGGCAAGGCATTATTGAACAAGGTGCAAACACAGCTTTCAGCGGCTTTGTCTATGGGATTTTTCTCCACATATTACTGAATCATACTGGAAGTAGAAAAAATGTCCTTACTCCCAGAAGAAGGCACATTCTCATCTGTTTCTCCCCTCTCATCTAAAGAAACTCTTCGCCTCATGTCTGCTAGAAATATTAGATGAACACTGTTAAAACTAATAGTGACAAACCAATTGCATCTGGCACTTAGGGGTCAAAATGTGTTACCATTTGACACCCACGGACTTGAAAATGTAATTGGGGTGTTGTTTGATCTCTCATTGGGTGATTCACGCTAATTAGGGTGCCGCACAATGCATACCGTTAGAAGATTTTTACCCCTTAGTCATTTGCGCATGCTCTGGGACATGTATCCTTGCCCTTCAACTCGCCATCGCAGGTGGATCAAAACAGCAATTTCTCCCTATGATAACTATCACCGCTATACGCTATCCCAATTTCGTTTAGAACTTCGGATGGCTAACTTTTGGCGAGCTTTTTTATATAAAGCAACCTTTGAATTTCAGGACATTAGAAAATTTCAGGGACACTTTGAAGGTGAGCTTGATGGCCGAGTGGTTAGAGTGCTGAGCTTGTAATCAGACGTTGTGGGTTCGAATCCTTCGAGGGCCAAAATTCGGTTTGTATGTATTTTTATTTTTTTATTGTTGTGCACTGGTTTAAGGGTGCCATCTTTTCACCCTAATTAAAAGTTCCATTCTGGCTTCTTTAGGGATGTCACCAGTGAGACAAGCCTTTCACCCCTAAAAGTTGCAATGCGTCACCAATAGTTTTAACAGTGAAGGTCTGGAAGGTTTTCAATCATGAGTTCGTCATTGTGTTCATCCGCCAACTTTTCCACATCCTCACACTCACTTCAAACCCATGGACATATCACAGTCAATAACTGACTGTCCCAGATGTTTAAGGTCATCAGAGGAATGCTGAAAACCATCGAAATGGCGCTCAGGGACACATCTTGGCTACACTGCATTGTGCTGACTATCAACTTCTACCAAGCCTTGTCCTTGAGGCGAAAGCAGTTCAGAATGTTGAAATGTTTTCCAGATCCCTCTTAAGAACATCAATGCATCTTATATCCCCTCAAAACATGGTTGAAACTTTGCTTTTGCATACAGTTTCTTTAAATTTCTAATGACACGCTAGTCCGTAGATTGATTGAGGGCTGTGGTATTAAGGGGACGGTGGACGTTATTATTATTTTTTTTTTAGTTTTCATCATAGCAATATGGAATTTTGTGCGTAGATACATTTCACCATAACTATATAAAGCACCTTCAAAAAATTTCCAATCTTATTAAAAGTTTTAATTTAAAAAAATTTAAACGATATTTTAAAATGCTCCTCGTGTTATAATTTTTTGATTTTTTTTTTTTTTTTTTTTTTTTTTTTTTTTTTTTTGCTTTTGCATTTTTATCTCTTAAAATACTATTATAAGAAAATTTCTTTAAGATTTTTTTTTAATCTCTTGAATAGTTAATATTTTAAAGATTTTTTCCTAAATTCCATCAAAATTTTGACTATCTTAATACAGAGGAATTTTAAAAAGCTTACACAATTACTTTTTAAACAATATCAGGATACTTCTTATTCAATTTCATAAATATTGTTCAAAACTTGCGTCGCAAGAAGCATTTCAAAAATCTAAAACCGCTGAAAAACTATTTTTGAGAAAAACAGATTTAAAGTATATAAATATACTTATCTTTATTATTTACTTCCTTCTTAAAATCTTCATAAGTGATATTTTAATAAGAAAAAACTGTTTTGATATTATTATACCACAGAAATACACCTTTTTTTGCGACGTTTTTGCTCAAATAAAGGTCCAATGATTGATACATTCAAGGCTTATAAGCATATACGTAACAACAAAATTATAATATGATAGAAAATCCCTCTTTTATTATCATTTAAAATAAATTGCAGAGAAAAAACTTTACAATTTTGCCATTTTGCTCGGCGGTCTGAGGGTTGGAACAGGTATTTCACTGTCATAAAACAGAATTCCTCCAAAGAAATATTTTCTTGGATTCAAACCTGGCGAAACCTGGAGGCAGTGCAGTAATATTCTCGATTACCAAGAGGCGCTTAAGAGAAAACGGATTATCCTGGAGATATTTTCCCGCAGATGAGACATTATTCATCCGCCTATCGAAAAGTTGGCCCATGCTTTCTTGTTTGCCCTCCACATCACACATAATTTACCACATTGTTTCTGCTGAAAATCTAGATGTAGGAATTTATGAACGGTAACTAATAAGGGCTTCATTTTACAATCACCATTAGCAATGCAACAAAATAGTTAGCCTATCTTTAATAAGTTTATATCCTAGCTTTGTCTCTTCTCCGTGTAATCAACGTCTTCTTGGCATTTTATACCACCTACTGGAGGCAATTTCATTACATTTGAAGTCATGTTGTGATTTGAAACCTTCAGCATATACGTAAGCTTTGAATTCGGACACAAAGTTTCGGTTTCAGACTTGTCAAAATTCCCTTTGCCATACACTTTAATACTGTGCAAGTCTTGAAATTTTCGAACCAGCTTCCCATGGCCTTAAAATCACTAAGACTGGTTTTTATATAAAAAAATTTCTGATTGAGTTCGGAATACAATAATTATGCCTTTCAACATATGATGGCCTCGAAATCTCATTGTTTTTAAACCATTCAAATAAATTATAACTGTTCAAAATCTTCATTTGTTACTATCTATGTTTTGTTAGTACAATTCCATCTTTGGCTGCATTAACCTCCTTTATTGCTCCCCTTTTCAACAAAATGGAGTCAGTACATGCTATCTATTTCAGAAAGCTTAATGCTTTTCTTTCATTTTTCAATAACTCGATCGTGTTCCTTGATTTCGTATTTGGGCCATTTATGTAATATTTGCAAGCATTAAAATACCACCAAATACTGGAAACAAGTTAGAAATTACATATCAAACACAACAAATTAGTAACTTCGTTCGTACTATTAATATTTTTATAAATATTCAGATTTTGATGCAGTAGCTCTTAAGTTCTAATTTATAGATGCAGGAATGCAAAATATGATATGATTATATTTCAAGTATAGACATATATCAATTACAGAGCAATCCAACTATATTAACGCAAGTAAAAGTACGGACAGTCAAACCAAAATCTAAATCATTTTCAACTATGCTGTAAAGTTTTAAAACTCCTGTTGTTGAACTTCTGTTGTTAAGCTATAGATTTTTAGCTTTCCTTGCTAGTTTTGTAGAAATGCATCTTTTTTTGTACAGTGTACTCCGACGAAATCCAAGGCAATCGAAAACAACCGTACTTTGAGGAATAAAAAAAATCAAAAAATGAAACTTACAATAACCTAAGTAAACCAAATCAGATTGATTATTGTATGTGCATTCAACGAATTTTTTTTTTTATCATTAAAAACTATGGCTATCTATCCCAGAGTTACTCTATCAAAAAAAGGTAAAATATTAAAATCTTTTAATAAAAACATTAATTCTTTATTGTTTTTTAGTACACCTTTTGTTATTAATGTACATTAAAATTGCTATTTTATCAGGAGAAGACTGTAGTTATAAAAGTCAGTATAAATAATTCTTCTATATAGCATTATTCTGTTTAAATTATATGCAAATAAAAACAATGTATGACAGAAATATATCTAATTAATGAGAATGAAGAATTTTAAAATCTGTTATGTAACAGTGAAAAGTCAAAAGCAGATACAAACCTTCAGCTTCTCACATTTTCCCCTTTTCTAAAATACAATAATAAAAAAAGAACGAAAATCCACCACAAGTATTTTTCCGTTTTCTATATGTCACTATAATTCATAATACGCAATATCCGATATTTTAGATAAGTTTACGACTTAAGTTTTTTTGAAAATGAAAATACTACTTTAGATAAAACATGGTCTGATCCAACATCATCTTTTATTATCACACAAAAGGTTTTTTCTTTTTATTTAAGTTTAAAATAGGAGAAATAACCAATATTTTTTTCTGCTTTAAGAGTAACTCTTCATTTTTTGATAGATTGAAAAGACAACTATAAAAAATGTCCAAAATATGTAATCAAAAACCTAACTTATAGTTTTTTCTCGTGACGCGTATAAGTATACGTGGAAAAGAATATTTAAAACAAAATTTTAAAATTTCTAGAGGTTTGGGACAAAAAATAGCAATTGTTATGATAGTATGAATTAATTCTTAATTTTTATTTTAAAATTTTTCTTGAGTAAGAAATTTGCACCCTTTCTTTTTTATATATTTACTCTACATTCTAATAATTTCAGTATGTTCTAGTCCTTTCGTGTACACTAAAATGTAACCAATCTGATACGAAAAAAAAAATGTCATTGGGGGTCACCGTAATACTTACACTTCATTGATATTTATAATATAAAATATGAAAATAAAACATCTGTAAAATATTTAAAAAATGCAATGCATTTCTAAAATAATATTTAAAGATATATTTAAATGTTTTTAATACATAGTTATGTTCTATTACGGAATTGTGGGTACTACTTTTTATTGCGTCGACGCCCAATGCGCCTATTTAGACAAATTATATGTATCGCCAAACAACCCGTAAATTATATAAAGTGACATAACTTTTATTTTAAATGATGAAAAAAAATTAGTAAGAGATAAAAAAAAACTACAAATAAAATGCAGAAATAAAATAACACACAATGACATACAAAGCATGTTTAATGACAAATGAATTTGACATTCATATTAGGACATTAGGACATTATTGGCATTTAATGTTATAGTTTAGTGATAGTTTTATTTTATTATTATTATTATTATTATTATTATTACTTTGATGACGGGTTAACCAAGGAGTAAATAAATAAATAAATAAATAAATAAATAAAAAAATCCGTATGTTTTCAAAAGTATTAAACCTTTTAACTAACAGTTTACTGCAGTTTAAATAAACTTCTTAAAATCATCTGATCTGTCATTTAAACAGTATTGAGCTGTTGAGCTACCTAAATAATAGACAAAATGTTATTACCAATAAGGTTATATGAGCGAAATATACTCAGGGTGTCAGTCCAGTTAGCTTAAACTTTAGACCATTGGTCCTGTAAGACAAGGATCTGGGTTTGATTCTCGTACTGCACATGTTTTCGCTCAGTTGCAAATATCCAATTCGTATGATTAGTTATCAATAAGTTTGATTGTGTAAAAACAATAGTTTAGCTATGTAACGAAATTTAATTGGGCTCTTAATGCAGTTTATTCTGTTGAGCTGTCTAAATGACAAATCAGATGTTATTACCGATAAGTTCATTTGAGCGATATATTATCGCCGGTTGTTCGCCCAGTTAGCATAAACGTAAGAGCATTGGCCCTGTAAGCCAAGGACCTGGGTTCGATGCTCGGATTGAGTATTTTTATATCAGTTGAAAATATCAAATTTGTATGATATCTTTATGAATTACTTTGAAAGTGTGAAAATAATAGTTAAACACAATCACTTTAATACTATTAATTTAGAAATAGGTTTGAAAGTTTCAGAGATTACTTCTAAAAATAAGTACACGAACTTTGTTTCTTTATAATAATTGTATTGATAGATAGGTATAAAATTAGTAAATATAAAAAAGTAGATTTAATCACTAAACTAAAGCAATTTTCATGTTAAATGTTATTTAAAACGTTTTAAATTGTTTGTTTTATAAATTATAATCTTCAAAAATAAATAATAATTAATATGTAATATAAACTTAAAAATTTTAAATGAAATTAACTATTAACATCTATATTTGATTATTTCAATCGCCTTTCAAGTAAACCTGAACATTTTAAAGTTCATATAACAAACAATTTTGTTTTAAAAGCAAGACAAAAATTTCATTCCGTCATATATATATATATATATATATTGAAATAATACTTTTTTTTTTAATTTTAGGAGTAATATAGAAGGTCTATAATTTCTCCTTCAAAATATAAATAAATAATAAACTTTTAAATATTTCAATCCATAATTGTAAATTACAGTGTGCGTTATCTCAAAATTCTTTTTTTCAATTAATTACAGGAATTCAGCAAAGTTATACATGAAAAAAAAATTACGTTTTCTATTCATAAATATATTACTTTGACTTTCTTTGGCATTATTTATTACTTATTATTTATTTTATTTATTCCAAATGTTCTGTGCTGCGATAAAATTATTTTAAAAATAGTATTGATTTTTCTTTTTTTTTTCCTCTTCCCTTTTTGGGAAATATTGAACTATAGCATCTTCTGTATCCGAAACTGTAATATGTTGCATGAAATATTCTTCTTATAGAAATAATGTTTAAAGTAAAGCAATTTACATTTTAAGTATACATTGAAAACGTTTTAAATTGTTTATTTTATAAATTACGTTATAATTTTCCAAAAATAAATAACAATTGTTTTTAATTTGAAGAGTATTAAGAGGTCTATGATTTTTCCCTCAAAAGAATATCAACTTTCTGTATTAGCGTTTTACAAAAATCCTTTAAATATTTCAATCCTTAATCGTAAATTACTGTATGCGTGACAACTTTGAAATGAACTTTATTATTCATTACAAAAATTCAGCAAAATCCTGCATAAAAAAAGAAAATAAATTTATGCCCTTTATTCGTAAATATATTACTTTGGCTTTCATAGATATTTTATTCCAAATGTTCTGTGTTATGCTAAAAAAAAAAAAAAAAAAAAAAAAAAAAAAAACATTGATTTTTTTTCCTCTTTAAACTTTGGAGAGTATTAAACCATGGCATCTTCGGTATCTGAAACTGTAATATGTTGCAAGAAATATTCTTCTTATAGAATAAAAATGAAAAGAAAGAATATTTCATGCATCAAACATTTTTAAACAGTAATCAAAAAGTTTCTGTATGTTTTTGTCTCTTATTTATTCACAAAGAATGTAAGATTTTAATGCTAATATTTTATAATTTTATGAAATTTATGCTCTTTTTTCGTAAATACATTTCTTTGACTTTCATAGATATTTTATTCCTAATATTCTGTGCTATGCTAAAAAATTCAAAACAAGTATTGACTTTTATTCCTCTACACACTTTGTAGAATATTAAACTATGGCATATTCGATATCCGAAACAGTAATATGTTGAAGAAATTTTTTTCTCATAGAATAAAAATGAAAAGAAAGAAAATTTTATGCATCAATCCAGTTTATGTATGTTTATTTCTCTTATTTATTCACGAAGAATATAAGATTTTAATACAAATATTTTATAATTTTACGGTATTCTACAAAACATTTCATGAAATTCTATACAAAGAAATGAAAGCTTTGCTCTGTCTGTGTGTGTGTGTCAGCGACAACTAAAGAAATCTCCCTCCCGTGCAAAGCTTAAACTTCTTGGAATTGTTGTGTTTTTTGTAAAACCTTCGAAGTAATTATTTTTATTAATAATCGCTAAACTGAAGCAATTTACATTTTAAGTATTATTTAAATCGGTTTAAATTGTTTATTTTATAAATTAATTTATAATTTTCAAAAAGAAATAATATTGTTTTTTTTTTTATTTCAGGATTATTTTAGAAGGTCCATGATTTCTCCTTTAAAATAAATAAATAAATAAATATATTTTTTAATATTTTAATCCATAATCATAAATTACAGTGTGCGTGATCTCAAAATGATTTTTTCAATAAATTACAAAAATTCAGCAAAATCATACGTGAAAATAAAGAAAATAAATTTACGTTTTCTATTCATAAATATATAACTTTGGCATTCTTGGCATTTCATTCCAAAAATTCTTTGCTAATTATTTTGATACCATTAGTTTTTAAATCGATTAGAAAATTCCAAAAATTACTTTTAAAAATAAACACACAAACTTTGTTTCTTTGTAGTGTTAGTATAAATACGTAGGTAAAAAATCAAGTAATAACAAAAAAATAGAAATAATCATTAAACTAAAACGATTAAAACTTTAAGTATGCAATCAAAACGTTTTAATTTTTTTAAAATAAATTGCGTTATAATTTCCAAAAAGAAATAACAATTGTTTTTAAATAAAGTATTTTAGGAAGTCTATGATTTCTAACTCAAAAGAATATCTACGTTCTGTATTAGCGTTTAAAAAAAATCTTTAAACATTTCAATCCTTAATCGTACACTATTGTATGCGTGACGACCTTAAAATGAACTTTTCCAAAATGTACAGAAATTGAGCAAAATCACGCATAAAAAGAGAAGAAAAATTTACGTTTTTTATTCATACATATATTACTTTGACTTTCTTAGATGTTTTATTCCAAATGTTCTAAGCTATGCTAAAAATTCAAAAAAAAGGTATTGATTATTTATTTTTTCCTCTTTACATTTTGAAGAATATTAAACTATGGCATATTCGATATCCGAATCTGTAATATGTTGCAAGAAAGATTCTTCTAATAGAATAAAAATAGAAAGAAAGAAAATTGTATGCATCAAACCATTTTAAACATTAATCCAAAAAAAAAAAAAAAAAAACATGTTTATGTCTCTTATTTATTCACAAAGATGATAAGGCTTTATTTATTTGATTTTTTATAATCTTTTATTCTTAATAATAATCTTTTAATGCCATTCTTATGATACCATTAATTTTAGAAACGTTCCAGAGATTACTTTAAGAAATAAACACACGAACGTTGTTTCTTTGTAATGTTAGTATAAGTAGTTAGGTAAAAAATCAACAAATAACAAAACCGAATGTTTAGTTAAAATTTACCTTTTAAGTATACATTCAAAATGTTTTAAATTGTTTATTTTATAAATTACGTTATAATTTCCAAAAAGAAATAACTATTGTTTTTAATTTGAAGAACATTTTAGGAGGTCTATGATTTCTCCCTCAAAAGAATATCTACCTTCTGTATTATCGATAAAAAAAAAAACAAAAAAACACTTTAAATATTTCAATCCTTAATCGTAAATTACTGTATGCATGGATACCTTAAAATGAACTTTCCGATTAATTACAGAAATTCAGCAAAATCACGCATAAAAAGGGAAATAAATTTATGCCCTTTATTCGTAAATATATTGCTTTGACTTTCAAAACTTTTTATTCCATATGTTCTGTGCTGCGCTAAAAAATTCAAAAAAGTGTTGATTTTTCTTTTTTTTTCTTCACATTTTGGAGAATATTAAACTATGGCATCTTCGATATCCGAAACTGTAATATGTTGCAAGAAAGATTCTCCTTTTAGAACAAAAATGAAAAGAAAGACAATTTTATGCATCAGACTTTTTTAAACATTAATCAAAATAGTTTCTGTATGTGTATGTCTCTTATTTATTCACAAATATTATATTATAAGACTTTATTTATTTGATTTTTTATAATTTTTATTTTTAATAAAAAAATATTAATTATTTTGTTACCATTAGTTTTTAAATCGGTTTGAAATTTCCAGAGATTACTTTTAAAAATAAACACACGAACTTTGTTTCTTTGTAATGATAGTATAAATAGGTATGACAATTAACAACAAAAAAGTAATTATTAAACTAAAGCAATTTGCATTTTAAGTATACATTTAAAACGTTTTAAATTATTTATTTTATAAATTACGTTATAATTTCCAAAAAGAATATTTTGAATATTCTTAAAGCCATGTTATTTGTTTTTTGAAAATGCTATTTTTGAGGCCATTTATTGGACCATTAACGTGAATTTTTTTTTTAAAGGAAAGCATTTAAAAATACAAATGAGTTAATAGTAAATAAAATTAAAAATATAAAAGAAAGTATATAATTTTTTTAATAACCTACAAATATGGTTTTGAAAAATTACATAATATTCATATTTTCAGTAGGTAAAATGTTGATGCATTTTCAAAAGTAGAATTTTCAGACAACCCTAGCCAAAACTCATAGCTGTTTGTCATGGTTGAAATGAACAATAGTTTAGAACTCGATAGAAAATAAGTGTCCGACCTAATTAAACATAGTAAATATCTGATTTGGTAAATATTCTAAATTGTATGGAAATATTAATTTACTTTGTGATTATTTTTACCAAAATACGCAGCATTTTATTTCAACAATATTTCGTTTTAAAAATTCGAATCTTTATTACATGTGACTTCAAAAGAAAATAGATTGCTTTGTTTGTGTTCAACTGAAAAGATAATTTTCCATGATCTCAAATGCTTTTAAGAGAAAAATAAATTGCTATTTATTCACTTATCATCTGCAAAAAGAAAAAAAATCATCTTTGAAAATTTCCAACAAGAAAATCGAAATTTTTGAAAACCACCACTACCACAAAACTGGCACTCCTGTATGGATCGCATCTCAATTGGTAAGTATAAAACGAGTTATTAGCTGAGAGAAACTGGTTTGGCTTTTTGCTTGACGCTATTGTTCTTGCCTCCTGAACAAGATATCCTCAGATCGAATACGACCGGCGCCAGTCCACTCATTCTCTTCAAGGTCTATGATTTCTTACTCAAATGAATATCTATGTTCTGTATTAGCGTTTAAAAAAATCTTTTAATTATTTAAATCCTTAATTGTAAATTCATGTATGCGTGACGATCTTAAAATGAACTTTTCCATTAATTACAGAAATTCAGCAAAACCACGCATAAAAAAAGCCCTTTATTTGTAAATATATTGCTTCGACTTTTATAGATATTTTATTCCAAATGTTCTCTGCTACGCTAAAAAATTCACAAAAAGTATTGGTTTTTCTTTTTACCGCTTCACATTTTGAAGAATATTAAACTATGGCATCTTCGATATCCGGAACTGTAATATGTTGCAAGAAAGATTCTACTTATAAAATAAAAATTAAAAGAGAGAAAATTTTATGCTCAAACCTTTTAAAACATTATCCAAAAAAGTTTCTGTATGTTTATGTCTTTTATTTATTTACAAAGAATATAAGATTTCAATGCTAATATTTTATAATTTTATGATAGTCTACAAAATATTTAATGAAATTCTACACAAGGAAAAGAAAGTTTTGCTCTGTCTCTGTGTGTGTGTCAGCGATGACTAACGAAATAATGTACGCAAACGTAAGTAGCGTTAAATGCTTAAGTAATGTAACACGCGCAAAGCTTAAAATTTTTTTGTTTGTTGTGATCGTTTGTAAAACTTTCGAAGTAATTTTGAAAAGCGTGTATGTGGAGACTAGACAGGATGAAACACTTTCTTAAAAATAAATTTATATTTTTTATATATTGACCCTAGAATAAATTTTTATGTATCACTTTATTCGATATACTATCAGTTATCAAGAGAAAATTGCTATGTAAATGTAATATACAGAGTGAACATAAAGTCCCAGCCCATTTTGTAGAAATAATTTATTCAAGAATTTTACATTTCAGTAGTATTATACAGTATATTTGTATTTTTCAACGCGATGTCCATCAAGTTCGAAACAAGTTTATCACCGGTTCAATGTAGCTCGAAACACTTTTAACAACATACCCACGGAGATCATTGCGCATGCTTAACTTATGTGTTGTTTTAGGACTGTCACATTTGTAACCTTAGTATTGTAGACCTGTTCCTTGATGAACACCCACACAAAACAATCCACCATTTATTTGCCATTTTTCAGATATTTCCTCGTGTTGTAGCCTTTCTTTGAAAATTTCTACGAAACGTCTCCCTGATCTCCTCAAATGTCTGACCACGCAAACGTGCCGCTACAATCGCAATTCGTTCTTACGTTGCTATCATATCGTCGAAGTAGAGGTCTGCACGGTCCGGCCCGTTGTAAAGTTCAAAAGTTCGGCCCGGTCCGGCCCATACAGAAATAAGTGGAAACAGGCCCGTTACGATTTCTACGATTTTTTAAAAATTCAGATTTTTATCATATAATTAAGATCCCTTTAAAGAATACTGCATACATATCTATGGAATGATTTTACAGTATATTTTACAGGAAATACACATTTATCATATTTAGCGTTTTAAATAGAATTTCCGGAAGCGATAGCATGGGAAGGAAGAAAAACCTGCAACCATTTGAGAAACTATTGTATCTCAACAACGTTATACAAGTATTTTATTTATCAAAACTGAAAAACGCTATTAGATTCCAAATCCCTTCAATAGTCAGGCTTATCAGCTTCATATTTTTACAATTAAAAATTAATCTGAAAATGTGTCAAACTTTCGCTTTATTGCGAAATTAATTTAAAAAACATCAAGAAGTATATATCCTTAAGATTAAGCTAACATAAGTACTTTATCGGTGTTAATAATTTTGCAAATCATGTTGTCTGCCCTACAGATCATGAGAACAATTAAGTCTTGTTCCGGTTCGGCAATTCTATATGTAGAAAAATAATGCAAGCTTGATCTCGGCCCCGCACGAGTCAGTTAAAAAAATATCAAAACGTGTTACACACAATGTAACTGTCCGATGCCGATTTCTACACAGTACAAGTTATATTTTTATATTGATGCTCTAAAGCTAGTATGACTCGTGACGCACATTTATATTTATTCTCGTTTTAAACCATTTTCGTTGAAAATAGATCATATTTTATCATTTCTGCTTAAATCTTCAGAACGGGCCGGCTGGCCCGAAAGGTTTTTTTTAACGGCCCGGCCCGGCCAGTTGAAAAACTACTCTAATTCTGCCTGCCCGGCCCGTTAAAAAATTTGAAACGATTCCGCAGGGCCGGGTACGGGCCACGGCTCAAGCCCGGGCCCGTGCAGACCTCAACCTTCAAGTACCATTCACCTGCATGCATTAAGTAAAAATCCATGCATTAAGTATTTCTGCAAAATGGGCTGAGACTTTATGTTCACCCTGTATAAGAAACTTGAAAAAGGAATGTATGTGTAGATTTCAGTTATTGAATTATGTTGTAAAACAATTATATAGAAAAGCGAACTTTTCTAATAACTTAACATGGTCAAGAATGAAGCTAAGAATTGCACTTATTTTCACTTTTTCAACATTATTTTTTTTTATTTACTTATCTATCACACAAAGTAGAGGGTAAGTCTTGCAGTCGTTTTGAAAATTAAAAAACAATTCTGACGGATTACTCGTTTCAAACATATATATATATATATATATATATATATATATATATATATATATATATATATATATATATATATATATAAATCCGTTAGTTTCCGCTAGTGTGTCCGTTATTTTGTGTGTCTGTCTGTTTACAAACGCTGTATCTCCCGAACAAAATGAGATAGTGACGTAAATTTGGTATGTCTTTATTATGTAAGAGTGTGAAGAAGAATATTTAATTTCAGTAAACTCGGTTATCTGGAACTAATATTTTTAGACTCTCGAAATATTCTTTGTGTTGAAAGGTATGTAAAAACTTTCGATATTCTTTTATATTTTAAGGACAATAAAAACACGAATTTTGCATAATGAATAATGTGAATCGGATGATTAGTTGTTGAGATATTTGCAATCACGTTTTCCACATTCTTCGATTTTTCATGACTTTGTATTTCATTCAAATTTCAATTCAAAAATAAATTTTAATTGGAAATATGACGCTTAATCCAACGCGGTAAACTGTTAATATATATAATTATTATTATTGAACTTATAAGGATGCTTCTTTTACAAATTGCGGTACTACTTGATTTTATTTTCATATTTTATAGTATGCATATTTATTATGGGTAAGTATTACGGTGGCTCCCTACGAGTAATTTATTACATGATACAAGTTTTTTAGGTAATTGTTAACGTTCTGCATTTTCCATGATATAAAAATGGGATAAATAAAGTACATAATTTTTATTTTTTATTTTTTTATTATTAATATAATTTAACGTGTGATAAATCATTCATTTTACTCGTTTAAAATACCATTTTTATTTTAAACATCGAGTCGCATTGCGTCAAAATTTGCAATGAAAAATCTCAATTCTATTTAAATCGCTTTGATATTTTTTCTTTATTTAAAGAAGAATTTAAAGATAAAATCGAAGGATATATCCCTTAAGTGCTTTATATGTAATCCAAAATAACGTTCAAAGAGCTCAATTAGACCCTTGTGACTAATCTGTCGATATATAAATGAATTTATTCACACGAAATAAAGTAATGAACAAAAGAACGTATCGGTCAATACAGTGTAGTCTTTTCATTCGCTCGACAACTCTTTGTGTCATTCAATAATTTTCGTAACATGATCTCACAAGGATAGCTTAACAAATAAATAAGTTGAAGGCATTTGTAAGACTCTTTGATATAGTATAAAATGCTATGAGAATAGAAAATAAGAAATTTTTTTCGTTAAAATAAACGTAAGTAATAAATTGGTACAGAATGAAATTATTTCTCACTTCAAAGAAATTATTTATTATATCTTAAAATTAACAATAAAAAACAGACAAACAATATTATTATTAATGTCCTTTTTACGATAAAAAAAAGAAAAAACACAATTCATTAGACGCCCTTAAATCCGCACATAATTTACAGATGCAAACTATGAAACATTCAATTAAAATATAGGGACAAAATTTGACTTTTTTTGTTTTATATCAATCATATTTGTTTTATATCATATTAAATTTTAATATTCAGTAATATTACCGAATTCATGGTTTTCAAGACGAAAGAATAAATTAATTTCTGAAAAACTCAAGCTATTTTTGACGTAATTAAACGCCAATGTGATTTCAACGGTAATCACAATATTCTGACCAAATATATTTATGTATTAATCAAGCTTATTTGGTTATTAAGATTGGCTAAACCTGAAATAAATTTTCTTTATTTTGTGATTTTGACGTGAAATAGTAAAGTACTTTTATAAGGCAAGTTTCATTGAGCAATTCATGAAAAATATATTTTATCTTTATATTGAATAGTTAATTATATATTATTAATAATTAACTTCACCTTTGCTTTTATTATTTTAATCATGCTAAAAGCTATCTAAATTTTCATTATTTTAGTTTATTACATATTTTAATATTTTATTACATCGTAAGTATTCATTATAGTTTCAGTTGCAATATTAATTACATTCAAATGAGGGCTTAAATAATGTAACTAAAGCTTTATGTGTATATGCAGAATTCTAAAATCCGCACAAGATGTGATTCTAAGCTGTGCGAGTTTGAGGGAGTCAACTATATCGGACTTTTTTATAATCATTAAATATTAACTTTAATTCAGAAAACTTTGGTAATAATTAAACTGTTCCAATATTGTAAATTTTCAATAATGATTTAGAGTTTTGAGTAAAAAAGAAATATCAGTGAAATTCTAAAAAAAAGACAGAAGCAAATTCAATTTATTTTGATTTTTAAAAGGAAATATCTTTCATTACATTCCAGGTTTCTTTGTACAGAAATGGGTAAACGCTATACAGGGAAATAACTTAAAAACAGAAAAATATAGCCTGAAATCGCTGGATTACGCTATACACCGGTGTGCTTTATATCTTAAATTTAAAGTATATTATTTTAAACTATTACATTGCCTTGAACTATTACATATAACTGGCTTAATATTACATTTTAGTGTAATGAAATGTCAGTTATATACGGTAAATTGCTCAATAAAATATAAGCAGTAAGGCTGCAAACCATTTTCATTGATTAAATTTAAAAAAAAAATATTACTCTTATTTGAGACGGTTTTTATAAGTATTTATAATACTATTTAAAAGAGAAATCAAATGAGAATGTGTTCTATTTATTTAAAATCATTTATACTTTTTCTTTTTGAAGAAAAATTGAAATTTCTTTTGATAGTTTTTAATACCTCTACACAGCGTGTTTTTATTTGTTTATACATTAACATTTAATGAAACCGTATTTTAATAAAAGATATTTATTTCAAATAATATAAATAGAACTTAATCACAGCTATACTTTTGCAATCCTTTTTTTGTTCATGAAATATAATTATAAACAAATTTGTGACTCAAAATATACACGCACAATCGCAGAAAAAAAATTTGACTTGTATATTTGTACATATATTTTTTATCTGCATGTACATCTATTAAAAGATGTATTTTTAAAAGTAAAAAAATGTATAGACAGATTATACCTTTCTATTTTGTTATTATTCAAACTTTTATGTAATGCATCTAAATAAAAGTAAAAAACGTATAGAGAGGTTATACAATTCTACTTTTTTTTTTTTTTTTTTTTTTTTTTTTTTTTTTAAGATTTTTATAATGCATCTAATATTTATCAGTATTAAAAATTTTTTTGTGTGTTTCTGTGTGTATTGAACGAACGAATATTATGCCATATATTATACTATAGTATATACAGGGTGAATCATAAATATCAAAACAATAGGCTATCTCCTTAAATATTGCCCTTAGACCCCATACTTCCAATTACAAAAATACATTAAAAAATGTGAAATTTTTTATAAGGTAAATTACGACTCCATAGGGGGGGGGGGTCTATTTGAAAAGTTACGAAAATTAAATTTTTATACGGCCCCCGATGGACAAAAATTCCAATTAGGAAAACTTCATTATTCAGTCCTGAATAAGATACAAAAAGTTGCATCTTCATATCTCCAAAATTCGCAAAGTTATAACCGTTTAAAAATTCATCAGATTTTAACGGATTAGACACAAATTGAAATGCCCGCAATTCAAAAAACAATGTTACTTTAACAGTTCTAGAAAACTCGTAAAAAACCTATTTCTTGAGTTAGAATTTTGTTTTTTTTCTTTTTTTGTGATGGTTAGCCTTATAATTTGCTAAGAAAATCACATTCTAAAATTTCTCATGGAATTCATAAAAGTTTCATGAGGTTAGTACTGGTTTAAATGGGACAATCAAAAATCATTATAACTCGTAACATTACTTATCGACTTTCAATTTCTTTCCATTTAATTAAAGATGAAAATCTGATTTTAGTTTTGATCCAAGGTTTTTTTACATTAATTTTAAAACTATTAAAAATGTTTATTGAAAAAATGATGTAACTTAAAAAAAAATCATATTTTCAAAAGCAATAATTTTTTCAAAAGTAAAAATTTTTTCAAATTTCCCGAAACAAAACTAATGTAAAAAAATCAAAAATGGTTTTGTTTCAAGTTCTTTTTTCTTTTAAAAATTCTTAACATTTAATAATTTAAAGACAAGAAATAGAGGATAAATAATTCATTATGCAGAAAAACGAAGTGTATTGTTTAAATGTCCGTCAGTTATTTAAAAAAACGCTTTTTCTAAGATACAGTTTAAGTTTTTTTATTTTCTTTTTAAATTTACCTCTGACAACTTTAGGCTTTTTATTGTCCTCCAGAGGATGTTAAAAAATCTGTATTCTTGGCGCAGGTATTGCCAGGACCAAGATGTTACTTTTTTCTGAAGACCCGCCAAGTCGGGCCTAGCGTACTTTTCATAAAGGGGGGGACTACTTCCTTCAACTTAGGTGCACTCTGGATGAAATTTTCAAACCCGGTTTCGACAAAACCTGTATTAAAATCACTGTCTCTGACTGACTTAATACGTGCATAAAATAAATAAAATTCGGCTCAATCGAATTTTTTACGAAAAACATATAGATTTAAAAATCTTTATTTTACAAAAAAAAAAAAAAAAAAACCTTTAAAATTATTTTTTTAAAATAGATTATTCAAAGGCTAAAAAAAAAATAAATACAATAAAACCGGTGAAAAAAAAATTGCCTATGACGGAATTCTGTCTTAAATGGAAAATATGTTGATCCATGCAAAATAAATGCAATAGTACCTGAAAAGAAAATAAGCTCCAATTACATCTTCTAGGGAGAAATCTGTCTATAATGTATTTTTTCTTTTCTATGTGATTCCGTCTTAAAAAGTTTTAGTGTATAACATTTTTCAGAGTCTCCAACGCATGGGATATGGATTAACGATAGTAAAATATAAGTAAAACATTTACATATAAAGAGAGACTCATTGATAAAATAACTATATTATAGCCTTTGGCGCTTCTTTAATAATAAAAAGTATAAATATAAAAAACAAAAAGCTATAAAAGAATTTTTTGGTCAGAACTCCTCCATATGAAACATTTTTTTCCCACGCCGAATTAAAAAACTATGTAGAAATTTGCGACTGAACCGGGCTATGATTTAAACTATTTTCCAGACCGATCCAGGTTATAATGTTGACATTTTTTCAGGCCACACCGAACTTTTCCCCTATGGGTCGGTTTGGGACCTGACCTAGATTTTTTGACCCGAGTAGACGTCTGGTATACCAATTTAGTGTAAAAACTATACGCTGCTATTTTATGTCCAAAGAAAAAGCGCTATCTTAAACCGATTTTTATTAAATTGCAGGGAAAAGTGGTGTAAGTCAGGAATTTTTGAAGATTTTGGAATTTAATATCTCTTCGGGATTTTTAGAAACGGAGATGAATTTGTTTTGTTCAATTTAGGAATGGATAAGGAATAATTTACTAATTGGGAATTTTGCTGTACTGGGGCCGTATAAAAATTAAATTTTCGTATTTTTTCAAATAGACCCCCCCCCCCCCCCCCATGGAGTTGCAACTTATCTTATCAGAAATTTCACTTTTTTTTATGAATTTTTGCAATTGGAAGTATGGGTCTAGGGGCAATATTTGAGGAGATAGCCTATTGTTTCGATATTTATGACTCACCCTGTATAATAATGTACCACAATATACTATTATATTAGATTGCTTCTGAGTGCTAATAATCATGATAACTGAGTACTGAAATAATTTTTGTTCAACGATATTTAAAAATTCAGCGATACTGGGGAAACTGTAAGTGCTAGTTAAGTGTAAAACATTTTTCTGTCTGCCAAAAATGTTTAAATCATGCTAAGTAAATTAAAACTAATTGCACTTAATGAAGTACATTATGCTCATAATGAAGTGCATCTTTTCAGTAGTATGTTTTAAAAAGATGTTTACTTTAGGGTGGAATATTCCTAATGATTTAATGCACTTTCTTAATGAGCTGGGCTTGAAAACATTTTAATAATCATTTTAAAGTAATTTTGGATATTTACTTTTTTATGCCACTTAGATGCATTGTGCCTCTGAGTGCTATTAATCAAAAGTAACACTTTATTTTATGTTAAAGAAATATGAGAACTCACATAGAATGATAACGTTAAAAGTGGCAGAACTTTTATGAAATCTTTTTAAAAATATGATTATGATTCATTTAGATAATGTGGAACAATGATATCAAAATGCACAGTTATATTAAAAAAGATGAAATATGTATTTCCAAAGTTTCATATATTTTTTTATTCAGTTTTTATCTATTAAAGATCTTTCCAAATCCAAAATATCTATTTTATGATATATTCCTGAAAAAAAAGGTTTCGAATCAAATAAAATTGGCAGGTATTCTTCTTTAGAAACTATGTAATTGAATGGTATATTCCATTTATTTGAACATTTCAAATATCTTTCAGAAATGCCCGTCGAAATCGGCATTTTGAACATGATTCCCTGTCGCGACAGTCAAGAAAAGCAGGAAAAAACCGATAATCACGAATAAAAAATCGCAAAGCAATTTATTTATCAAAAGGTGGAAACCTCATTAGAGTCCAAATCATTTCAGTAGTTAGGCATGCCAATATTACGTCTATACATTTAAAAATAAGTATGAAATGTGAAACTACCACTTAAATTTTACTCCTGGCTTTATTTCTGCCATACCAAAACTATCCACTATGCGCAGTATTATTACAGACTTCGGATGCATCTGTAACATGTAGAATGCATTGTAGATGCTACTTTTCTTAGATAAAGCTTCATTTTTCTTTTAACATGCACTTATTTTTCTGCTGTCTTAACATTTATCTGAATGGTATATTTACAAAATTATTTTTCAATTTGTGTATCCTTGGAGATTGTATAAAAAGCTTAGCACATTTCGGGATTCCGAAAGTAAAGTACGTTTTTCTCTGGGTTTAGTTTCCTCATACCTTTTAATTTAAAAACACTTCAAAAATTTGTTATTAGGGGAGAGGGGGAGGGTTTTAACAGGGGGTACCTTTGAACATTCTGAATAATTTCCCTCAAATTAATTACTTTTTAAAATGTATATGACAATACGTTACTACTGCTTCAGTTTATTAATTATACAAACCTGCACCAATTTGCATGCACAATACTGTCTAAGAAGCGCAATGTATTTTTCTCCCTCTTGAATCTAAACGTAACAAAATGAAGTTGTAAGATTTTTTTTTGACAATTTTGTAACTCTAAAATTTTGGTTTATTGTTCAACACTTAAATAAAGATGTAATCTTTAGTTTATGAACTTTGTTTTATTCAAATTTCTTTAGCCGAATTGAGTAAACAGTTGTAATGTTGAATTCCATGTGATGGGGCACCATTGAACATCTAAGACTATGAAGTAAAGATTTGTTGATGTACCTAAAATTTATCATTTTTAGAATTTCTCTATGTTAAAAGAGGTTAATTAAGAATATCAAAGAACATGGACTTATAATATTAACAATGCCTCCATACTGCACACATGTATTAAAATCACTGGATGCATCAGCGATGGGAAGTTTCAAATTTAAACCAATGATTGCATAAATTTATTTCATGATTTCATATTCCGGATAGACAATAATGACTCATGATTAAGCAAGTTTATCTCTTTGATTTATTTTTTCCCAAACATTATTTTTGGTTTTTGTACTAGATAAAAAGGAATTTAAGTTTTTTTTTTCTCAAAAAGAGTGAATGAAAAATTTTAATTTCCTAGAAGCATCAGATATCATGTTAGTGCATTTCAAGAATATTGTAAAAAAGTTTTCACAACCAAACATAACTGGAAGGACAATCTGTGGTGTTGTTTCAAGAATGATTTTTGACATCAACTTTGATGCATTTAAGTTTGGTTAAATAATAAAAAAACCATTAGTTTCAATAAAATATAGTAATTTTATTTTATTCAGATAACTTTATATTTCAAAAACAACTACAGGTTTTATGAAAACTCTCAGTATTTTCATATTATATTTATTTGCTCAAAAGTACCCCTACATGGGGCAGATTTGAAAGGAATTTTTTCAGATTTTTGAATCGTCACACCTTTTATGATTTACGTGGAAAACTTTTAATTTCTGGTTCATATGATGAAGAAAGTTTTTATTATGGATTACTTAAAAAGCAAAAATAAGAATTCAAATAAGAAATATATAGATTTTTTAAAAATTTGTTCAAACGTGTCCCCCCCCCCCTCTCAACTACATATTCGTAAAATGCAACTCAAATAAAATTTATATAATATACAAAGCCGAGCACATTGCACCAATGTATTTTTCATCCCTAAGTGACGTCTCACTATGAAATCTGACAAATTAATTACATGAAGTGTTATTCGACGAATTTATTGAGTGTGGGATCACTAAAAATTTGCTGTCATGAGAAACAAACTCAATGGAGCTATTCGTGCAAAACAACACCTCAGGAACTGGAAGTCAAATATGGACCACGAGCGGAAAAAACTTCTACAATACCTGCATTATCCCAAAGTCCTGCTAACCAGTCCCACTTAAAAGAAAACATCAAATCTTAATTGTATATTTCAAAAGGTTAAAAAATATATATGTACAGAGAAAAACCTTTTCATCTTCAATGAGAAGGCAGGCCATGTATATACTCAAAACCACAGCAGACTGCGGACATTTTAGAAGTCATGGTTATAGTTGGGGGTACAACGAAGTACCTCAAAACGTCTTCATGCTGAAACGTTTCATGACTACCTACTTATAGTCGAACGTATAATTCACCTTCTAAGTCTCAACATTTATATGCGGTGGAGATTATTTGACGACAAGAGAATTTATTGTAAAATTGCATCATTTCATTCCCAAACAAATTTCCGATCTTGAATTGTAAGACATGCGCTAATATGCATTCCAAAAGGAGTTACTACGAGCTGAAATACCAAGCTTCAGATGTGTGAGAGAAGTATATTTCACACTCACAACGATAACTTACAACAGATGTAACACACACAAATTCACCAAATATCCGTTGCGCGAAAAGACCCCACGCTTTCAGCACTTTTAAGTAAATCCACTTTCACTAATAATGAAGTAATTTGACAAATTTTATTGATGAACCTACTGTCATATAATCTTCAATGACATTACTAGTTAGAACGTTTGTGGTACAGTAGCCTTATTTTCGTTAACAAGTCAACACTCATAGCATTCCATGTCAAACTGTACATTTTTCTCATTGTAATATATAGTAACACATTTTCTACATTAACAACATTACAAACACATGGCAATTTCTATCAGTCACATTTGAAGAGAAACGTATTCGTTTATTTATCTATTGGTGGAATACTTGTGCAAGTTCCTTTGCAATTTTTGCGGTGCTAATTTCTGACAAAGAGCTTCTCTGGATTTTCTTTTCTTTTTTTTTTTTTTTTTTGACAAGATCTTCCTAACAATACGTCATTTATCAAAATTGGCCACTAACACCTCAGGTCACCCATTTTGAGAAGGGTGAATTCAAATTTTCGAGTGTGCAATCGAAATCAAATGTGTGTATTCTTTAAAATATATAATCATAATATGTGTTCTTCAAAATCTGTCATATCTTCATAATTTTTAACAATTTGTTAATACATACATGTTGATTTTTTTTTATTTTATTATGAACATTATTTAATTTACAAGATTTGAGTTTAATCTTATACTTATGTAGCAGTGTTTTTGTTATAGATATACATAAAAAAAGAAAATACTTTTTGAGTTGTATTTTTTATTTTCATGTTCTCAAACCGATAATTAAGATAAAAATATCCAGATTATCTGAAGATATCTCGACTTTTTTCAGACATTTTACAGAAATATGAAGAAATTTTGCAGGCTTAGCTTTATCTTAAAAAAAATATCTGCAGAATTAATTAAGATATTCTTAAAAATATCAGCAGAATGGGCTAAATACCTGCAGATTTTGAGGCAATTACTTACAGATTTTTTACGGATATTATTCTAGTGGAGGGAAGGGGGGATTCTATTACATATGTAATTAATGCACAAACTGTATATTTTAATCATAAGCTATACGTAATAAATATATCTGTGATTTAAAAAAAACAATATTATAAATTAAAATTAAGCGCAAAATTGTATGAGAAAGATCGGAAGTTTAAGTAGGTACTTCAACTCTATACGAATAAACAATAATTTTAAATTTTAAGTAGTAAGATTAATGCAAAAGGATTCTTTTAAAACGGAAGTTATGAAGAATTTTAAGATTTAAATGTATTTTAATGATCACAATGTATAAAAATTTCACTTGTTGTTCGTAAACTTTAACAATTAGAATTATAAATTTGATTTTATCGGATAGATATAAGTTTCATCGGGGTATTCTGTGTTATTTTAAAGTAAATTCTAGATAATAGAATGAATTTCAAGAGATATAATATTTAAGATTTCTGTATTTCCGTAATTGTCATTATAATTTATCCCAAGAATAGGAAAGATAAATTTAAAATTCACGAAAAGTTTGATAATTACACTTTTTTGTAAAATGTTAATAAATAGTAAATTAAAACTCACTGAAACTTTTAAAATTCATTTATTTATTTAATAAATGGTAATAAAATAAAAGTAAATTATATCAATTAGTACACCTTTTATCATGAAAAATATACGTTATATGGCCAATACTGACCTATCCATCGCAGTCTTAAATATTTTGATAAATGTTTAAAAAAAAATTCACCAGGTATTATCCTGAAACTCCAGATGTTTAAGCATAATAGTACAAGACATATATTATCGTGAAGATTTTTTTCCCGAAACTTCATAGGGAACCGTCATCAAGTTGAATGAGAACAAATATCTTCTGGATAACCCTATAAACACTAAAACAGTGAAAGCGTTCAAAATGTTGAACATGATATATAATCATATATTATTAAACTGTGTTTATTTTCATAAGGATAGTTTGCACACTCGAAGAAAAATGAAGGTTTTTGTAAAAACAGTCCCAAGTTTCGCCATTTTTTAAAAATAATTTGCCGTGTTTGTAATAGGAAAAATTGTCTTTTCACAAAATATGACAAGCAACATTGTACATAAAATCCTGCATCATAAGTAAAAAATAATAAAAGTTGAATGAATAATAAGCATGTTTAGTAATAAATGTGCAATTGCACATGGGTGATTGCAATAAGATATAATGTACATAATGTATTAGATAAAGGTCTACAGAATTTTTTATGAAAGTCTCAAAAATGTACCATAATAATCCAGAAACTGATCGATGAAAAAATAAACCTGCAATCCGAATTTCCAAAAAGAATAAAAAAGATGAGGAACTGTGTTCAAATATAGTAAATATTATACACTGTTGCCAGTACAGATTATTGCTCATACTACTGTATTTCGATACAATCCCTAAGCTTTTTGTTTCGTTTTGGGAACAATGAATTTAAAGCATATTTTATCGAGAATAATTCTCCGAATTTTCAAGTTATAGTTTACAGACTTTCTACTTCCTCAGAAGTTGCTCCATACATTTAGCTAATATACTAGTGGCGATCAAATGAAAAGGTACGAAACACCCTAACTTCCAAACCGGTTAAAATTTGAATATGCCGCTTTGGAATAAAGTAGTGAGATATCGAGAGATGTGATTGGAGTATCCAGCGTAGTTCTGAACATGCTTAGACGCTTTTGCATGAAGGGGGAGTGAAGCAGAAAGCAAGTGAGTTCCGTCCAATTGACACGGCAGTGCCTGTGAGGTCATCATGGCTTTCCCATTGCAAAATACGATGATTAAAGAGCAGCGAGGTGTCTCATCAAAGACTGACGCAGTGAGAAATCTGATAATACCTCGCTGCTAATTTAATCATCGGATTTTGCAATGGGAAAGCCATGATGGCCTCACAGGCACTGCCGCGTCAATTGGACGGAACTCACTTGCTTTCTGCTTCTCTCCCCCTTCATGCACAAGCGCCTACGCATGTTCACAACTACGCTGGATACTCCAATCGCATCTCTTGATGTCTCTCTACTTTATTCCAAAGCGGCATATTCAAATTTCAATCGGTTAGAAAGTTAGGACGTTTCGTACCTTTTCATTTGATCGCCCCTAGTATTATCCAAATTATATTATTATTGCATTCTGGTTTGCTCAGTGAAACATTATGTAGTAAACCTGCTCATTTTTTATCAAATTAATAGTATTATGTATATCTGACAGCAGGATACTGTTTACAATACTCTTTCTTATAGTTTCTGAAAAGATAATAGTTGCTGCACATGCCCCAAACTGCTAAAAAATTACCTACAATTGACTTTTTAAATTAAACTGTGATTTTAGTTGTGCCCGTTCTTTCATAATTACAGTACAAAAACCAGCTAGATTAAAAAAAAAAATAGAAATATTAAAAATAAGCTAATCTGACATATGTTTTCGCACATAAAACTCACAATTAGTTGTTAAATGTTTTATTTGAAAAATTAAATCATAAACTATACTATATTTCAATCATACGTTATGCGTAATACATATATTTAAAAAGGTAAGCAGTGTTATCACTTTAATTTAACGAAACTTGATTATGAAAGAATAGCCTTTTCAAAAGATTTTGCTATACAGATTTCGACTGTGTCTTAAAATTTTTTTTAGGATTGGATTTAGTTACTTCTTGAAGTTCTGTAAAAGGTGAATCCGATTATGAAGATTTGACATTTTACAGATATTTACGAGACTTGCGTTGCTAATTAGATAGTTTTTTTAGGGAACAGTTTAATTGTAGTCACATAACAGATTTTCTAGAGGCTTGCATTGCTAGTCAGATATTTTTTAGAGACGGTTTAATTGTAGTCATATCATAATATCAATAATATTGGCCCAATAATTTCTCTGATAATAGAGTAACATTGGACCAATTTTGTCTTTCAATTTTAAATATCCTATTTAAAAATAATTACAACTTTCTATTTAAGAAGTTTTATTTCTGTAGAAATTACATTTTGCCTTTATTAGAAAATTTATTCCAATGTATTTCATAAATTCAAAGAAGTATTGATTTAAAGAAGTCTCAGCGCTTTGGAATATATTAAACACTGGCATCTTCGATTTCCGAAATTTTAATATGTCATAAAGAAGATTCCTTTAGTATGAAAGTGATAGAATTTAATACATAAAATATGAAAAAAAACGTATTAAACAATATTATTAAAATATGTTTCCTTATCTGCTAATATGTTACCTGTTATATCTTTCTCAGATATCTTTATCTGTTTATTGCTCTATATCGAAATATTAAATAGTTATAAAATGGTTTGTATTATTTTTTCACTAAATGCAATCTTTTTTGTTTAGGAATTAGATATAGACGAGTTATTCTTCGATACTCATAAAAATAAATTTTTAAAGAAATAGTATTAGCATCTTTCATATATGAATAAGATTAATTAAGAAAATGCAAGCATTTTTCCTTTCTAAATTTCCGCAATTATTATGTATGGAACTCCAAAATAGTGAATTTATGACATAAGTATCAAGGATTTTTAATTATGAGGTTGAAAAATATATTATATCTTTACACTCTAATTCCACTTCGAACCTTTTACTTTAATTTTTAAAAAGTTTAATTTTCTTTATGGCTGCTTTTTTGTTCATAATCTTTTTTGTTCATTCTTTTTTGTTCATATAATTGATTTTCCATCCTGCTGTTACAGAGTATAGAATGAGGAAATAGAAGATAAAGGATAAAAAGAACAATTTAAGGTAAACTATTTAAAAATAATAATAAAAAGAAATCTTTTTAAAAAAAGCAAATGAAATGAATGGCTGCTAATGAGTTTTTAACTAAAAAAAGGGTTAAAGGTATTCTAATAGAAAAATAGATATAATGCATAATTTAACTCGTTACATTTGTTTAATTATTACATAATAAATATTATTGAAAATTTTGTCTTTTTTTAAGGAAATATTTGTAAAAATATTTAGATTAAAAATTCTGATGAAATTTAAATTATTTAAAATTATGAATTTAGCAAAAGAGTAAAATTTAACTGAAATAAGAAAATCATTTTAAACCGAAATAAGTAAACAGTTTGTAACGGTCGGGTGCTCGTACTGAGTGTTGAATGCAGACATAACTCAGAACATAAGATAAAAACAGTTTATTTAAAACGATAAGGGCTCAAGGGGAGTGGAGCAGTTCTGTAGTTTTCACGACTGAGAACAATACTAAAAGGTTAAACTCATACTCACAGCTCCGGCACTAACTCAATCGGGGCACTTCAGATTACTTCTCCTTTAACTTCAGCTAAGCTGCTGGATAAAACTTTATTAGACAGCCCGTGGCTGTATATACATTCTTTATTGACTTCAAATATTCAACGTAATTACTATTAACTTCTTACAACCGGCCAACTTCTCGAGTCGAATTCCAAAACTCCTTGTCAACTCACTGGAGGCTCGCTAATCCTTGATATCGCTCGCTCTAGATTCACTACTAGCTGGCCAATGCCGCCAGACACACACTGCTAGACGCCACTAGCTGGCTAATGCCGTTAGACACACTCTGCTAGCTGGCTAACGCCGTCAGAGACACACTACACACACTCAAACTCCGAGCTTTTATATGCTGCAAACTGAGATACTACAAATTTACATATTACTTCTAACCGCGACATAACTGTAGAATCCGAGAAAGACACACACGCTTTAGAAAGTTAAAGTAAAAGAGAGGATAGATGTCGCTTTCACGCTTACACATGTTAAATCATTGACGTCACGATCTCAAAAATGCTAGAGTGTCTTTATTACAAAGGTCACTCCCTCACAAGTTGATAGAACCAAGAAAAATAACGTGAAGAAAAAATTTAAATATCAAGAATATAATGAGAAAGAAACTTGATAGAAACAAGAAATATAATAAATGAAACAAGAGGAAAAAGATTTTGCCAATTTATATAACAAATTTATTTTTTCTTTTTTTACGAGTTTCTGCGTTATTATAATATCATTGTTTGTTTTTTAAATCCATGTCTGTCTCTAAATATTTGTTTGTTTGCATTATTAATTGAATGAGTTAGAAACATTGCGTACAAATATGTTTTAAGAGTGGTTAATACTGTTTTTACCTATATTGTACGCTGATGAGTATCGAAGTTTATTTTTAATTAGTAATTTTTACAGCGTAATTACACGTCTTTCACTTTAAAAAAATGTTTAAAATTTTACACCAAAACGTCATTGTATTACCATATGAGAATTTTCAAAAGAATTTCAATGATATATATACATTTTGTATTCTACATGTACTTAAAGTTACTTAATAACTGCTTTTAGAATACGCCGCGAATTAAAGCAGATCTCTCTCAATCAGTAAAACTGTAACATATTCACGAATGAAAACATTATAAACCTTCTGCGAGTTACCCACGATTAAAAAAGAACAGTCTTAAAACAGTCTTAAACAGTCTTAGTTTTAAGAAGTTCCGGAACACAAAAATTTTGAAATGTACTAAAACATTTTATTGCACCAAAATACACTGCTCAAAACAATTAAAGGATGTTGCAGTTTTAAGTGGATTTTGTATCTGGGAAACTTTTTAGCTGATTGATACATGGTTGACAGACATAGTAGGTTATATGAGAATAAATTACACATGTTTGGAAGAAAAAAATCGATTTTATTGCGCATTTGTGTACAAAAGGAAAAAAACACAATTTGTGCATATGAGAAAAAAAAGAATAAGAAATGGTGTTTTCTTCAAAGAAAATCATTTTCAGTAGAGGGTATGGTTTCCGCGGGCGCCCAGCAACGTTGAACACCTTTGAGGCATGGACTCAATGAGGCTATTAATGATGAGTTGGGGTATTCTGCCCCACTCTTCCAGATGAGCTCTTTCCAGTTCTTGGAGAGTTTGTGGGGGTTGTTGGCGGCCAGAATATCGTCTTCCTAGAGCGTCCCAAACTTGCTCGATTGGATTCATGTCTGGAGAACACGCTGGCCATTCCATTCGAACGATTCCTTCCTCGAAAAGGAAATCCTCCACCAGGTTTGCACGATGTGGCCTGCAGTTATCGTCCATTAAAATGAAGTTATCTCCGATTGCTGCAGCGTAAGGGACTACAATAGGTCTGAGGATCTCATCCCTATATCGGCGACCAGTCAGAGCTCCATCTCGAATGATGTAGAGGTCAGTGCGCCCGTCAACGGAGATGTTACCATACACCAACACTCCTCCACCGCCAAATCTGACACTTTCGTGCACGAACGCAGGATTATTCCTACTGCCACGGTCCCTCCAGATGAAAATACGCCTATTATCCGGATGCACAGAAAAACGGGACTCGTCAGAAAACAGAATATCGCTCCATTCATTTCTCCTCCAGTTGACATGCTCGGTTGCCCACTCCCTGCGGTCGCGACGATGCCTTGATGTTAATCTAACACATACCATCGGTCGAAGAGCATACAGACCTACAGCATGGAGCCGGTTTCGGACAGTTTGAGTTGAAATCGTGGTGCCTGTAGCGAAGCGAAGGTGTTGTTGGAGAAGAGTAGCGTTCATGTTTCGGTATCTCCGAGCTGTTAACGCAAAATACCGATATTCATTGGGCGTTGTTGCCCGTCTACGACCTTGCCCTGGTCTTCGGCCTGCACATCCACTCTCCAAAAACGGTTCCAGATCCTGGAAGCGACACTTTGTGACACTCCAATGGCTTGCACTACTTCGGCTTGAGTTTGGCCCCCTTCTAACCTACCAACAATTTTCCAAGCTTCTGAATCTGTCAAATGACTTCGCTGAGACATCGTACTCATCGAAACAAAGCAATCACTGAACGCAGATCATCCTTGTTTTCATTCTCTTTTATCCAGTTGAAAGTTAAATTTCATTCGCTGCCGCTGAAGCGACGTTTTTGACGTCGAACTCAAAATTTGCATACTCCACAGTTTGAAAACCAGAAAAATTTGCATTTGTGATTCTCTTCTTCTATTTTCGGCAAAAAAAATTTCGTTTATATCTTTATTTTATATAAAACTTCAAACATCCTTTAATTGTTTTGAGCAGTGTATTTAAAGGATTTTTATAAAACGCTAATACAGAACGTTGATATTCTTTTGAGGGAAAAATCATAGACCTCCTAAAATACTCTAAAAATTAAAAACAATTGTTATTTCTTTTTGGAAAATTATAACGTAATTTATAAAATAAACAATTTAAAACGTTTTGAATGCATACTTAAAATGTAAATTGCTTTAGTTTAAACATTATTTCTATAAGAAGAATATTTCATGCAACATATTACAGTTTTGGATACAGAAGATGCTTTAGTTTAATATTTCCCAAAAAGGGAAGAGGAAAAAGAAAAATCAATACTATTTTTTAAAAATTTTTAGCGTGGCACACACTGTAAAAACAAAATACCCAAATTGGGTTGAAAGATTTCTGGGTACAGCATTGTTCCAATTTGGAAAGTTCAGTTTGTAGCACAAAATCTTTTTAAATAAGTCTGATTTTTAATGACATTAAAACAATTAAAATATCTTAGATAGTATATACATAATACCTCAGAAATTTTGATTAATTTAATGATAATAAAGATCTGCTCGTTTTTGAACCATTTTGGGTTATCTATTTCGGGAACAATACTCTACCATTTTGGAATCCTTACTGTACCATTTCAGGAAAATTACTATACCCAGAAATCTTTCAACCCAATTTGGGTCTTCATTTTTTACAGTGCAGAACATTTGGAATAAATTAAATAAACAATAAGTAATAAATAACGCCAAAGAAAATCAAAGTAATATATTCATGAATAAAAAACGTAAATTTGTTTTCTATATTTTCATGTATAACTTTGCTGATATCCTGTAATTTATTGAAAAAAAAATAATTTTGAGATAACGCACACTGTAATTTACAATTATGTATTGAAATATTTAAAAGTTTATTATTTATTTATATTTTGAAGGAGAAATTATAGACCTTCTATATTACTCCTGAAATTAAAAAAAAACAAGTATTATTTCAATATATATATATATATATATATGTATATATATATATGACAGATTGAATTTTCTGCCTTGCTTTTGAACAAAATATGTAATATGAACTTTAAATGTTCAGGTTTATTTGAAAGGCGATTAAAATAATCAAATATAGATGTTAATAGTTAATTTCATTTAAAATTTTAAAGTTCATATTACACATTAAGTATTATTTATTTTTGGAAATTATAAATAATTTATAAATCAAACAATTTAAAACGTTTTAAATAACATTTAATATGATAATTGTTTTAGTTAAGTGATTAATTCTACTTTTTTATATTTGCTAATTCTATACCTATCTATCAATACTATTATTATGAAGAAACAAAGTGTACTTATTTTTCGAAGTAATCTCTGGAACTTTCAAACCAATTTCCACATTAATAGTAATAAAGTGATTGTGTTTAACAGTTATTTTCACACTTTCAAAGTAATTCATAAAGATATCATACGAATTTGATATTTTCAATTGATATAAAAATACTCAATCCGAGTATCGAACCCAGGTCCTTGGTTTACAGGGCCAATGCTCTTACGGTTATGCTAACTGGGCCAACAACTGGCGAGAATATATCGCTCAGATGAACTTATCAGTAATAACATCTGGTTTGTCATTTAGACAGCTCAACAGAATAAACTGCATTAAGAGCCCCATAAAAATCGTTACATAGCTAAACTATTGTTTTCACATAAACTTATTGATAACTAATCATACGAATTGCCTATTTGCAACTGGGCGAAAACATCTGCAGCACGGGAATCAAACCCAGATCCTTTACTGGACCAATGGTCAAAAGTTTAAGCTAATTGAACTGATACCCTGAGTATATTTCGCTCATATAACCTTATTGGTAATAACATTTTGTCTATTGTTTAAATAGCTCAACAGCTCAATATTGTTTAAATGACAGATCAGATGATTTTGAGAAGTTTACATAAGCTGCTGTAAACTGTTAGTTAATAGGTTTAAAACTTTTGAAGACTTACGGATTTTTTTTAACTACTTGGTTAGCCCGTTTTCAAAATAATAATAATAATAATAATAATAATAATAATAATAATAATAATAATAATAATAATAATAATAATAATAAAATAAAACTATCGCTAAACTATAACATTAGATGCCAATAATGTCCTAATGTCCAAATATAAATGTCAAATTCACTTGACATTAAACATGCTTTGTATGTCATTAAGTGTTATTTTATTTTGCATTTTATTTGTAGTTTTTAGCTCACAGGCTATCATAGCCTGTGAGCTTATGTGCCCGCCCTTTCTGTATGTATGTTCGTTCGTGCGTAACGCGATAACTCATGCTAAAAATATCCGATCCTCTTGAAATTTTTTATATAGGTATATACGGATAAGGCGCTTCCCTGATTAGTTTTTGGAGTTCATTCGATATGTATAAGAGGGGGAACGGAGGGCTCATGCCCCTCCCCTTAATTGACATAAATGGGCTTTTCATGCAGAATTAACAGTTTTCGTTCAAAATTCAGATATAGAATTATTCTGATGAGGCGATTCCGTGACTGTTATTAGGTGTTCATTGAATAAGTATCAACAGGGGGAACGGGGGTTCTAATGCCCGTCCCCTTAATTTATATAAATGGTTTTTTCAAGCAGAATTGTCAGATTTCGTTCAAATCTCTGAATAGTTTTGGAAGTTTAATGGTTAAGTATAAAAGAGGGGGATATCTCCTCTTAAATTATATAAATGCTAAATGGGTTTTTATTAAGAATTATCCGATTTGTTCTGAATTTTCGATATAAATATTTTATATGATAAAGCATGTCCTTGATAGTTTCGGAGGTTCAATGATTAAGTATAAAAAACGGGAAAGGGGAGAGCTGTTTCCTCTTCTTATTTCTTTTTCAAACGTAATTAACCCTTGAAAATATAAGGCTGTAATATACAATTAGTATGCGTAGCCTGTGAGCTCAATGCCATCAGTTTAACTGGGCAATATTCTTTTTATTTTTAATCTTTTACTAATTTTTTTTTCATTATTTAAAATAAAAGTTATGTCACTTTATATAATTTACGGGTTGTTTGGCGATACATATAATTTGTCAAAATGGGTGCATTGGGCGTCGACGCAATAATCAAGCAGTACCCACAACTCCGTAATAGAACATAACTATGTATTAAAAACATTTAAATATATGTTTAAATATTATTTTGGAAATGCATTGCATTTTTTAAATATTTTACAGATGTTTTATTTTCATATTTTATATTATAGATATCAATGAAATGTAAGTATTACGGTGACCCCCAACGACATTTTTTTTCTTATCAGATTGGTTACATTTTAGGGTACACGAAAGGACTAGAACATACTGAAATTCTTAGAACGTAGAGTAAATATATAAAAAAAAAGGGTGCAAATTTCTTACTCAAGAAAAATTTTAAAATAAAAATTAAGAATTTATTCATACTATCATAACAACTGCTATTTTTTGTCCCAAACCTTTAGAAATGGTAAAATTTTGTTTTAAATATACTTTTCCACGTATACTTATACGCGTCACGAGGAAAAACGATAAGTTATGTTGTTGATTACATATTTTGGACATTTTTTATAGTTGTTTTTTCAGTCTATCAAAAAATGAAGAGTTACTCTTAAAGCAGGAAAAAATACTGGTTATTTCTCCTATTTTAAATTTAAATAAAAAGAAAAAACCTTTCTTGCGATAATAAAAGATGATGTTGGATCAGATCATGTTTTATCTAATGTAGTATTTTCATTTTCAAAAAAACTTAAGTCGTAAACTTATCTAAAATATCGGATATTGCATATTATGAATTATAGTGACATATAGAAAACGGAAAAATACTTGTGGTGGATTTTCGTTCTTTTTTTATTATTGTATTTTAAAAAAGGAGAAAATGTAAGAAGCTAAAGGCTTGTATATGTTTTTGAATTTTCACTTTTACATAACAGATTTTAAAATTCTTCATTCTCATTAATTAGATATATTTCTTTCATACATTGTTTTTATTTGCATATAATTGAAAGAGAATAATGCTATATAGAATAAACATTTATACCGTAAAATGGGGTGAATAGGAACAGCGGGATGAATAGGAACGAAACTTCCCTGTTATAGAAATAAATGTATTATAAATATATGTCATGATATTTTTAGTTGCCAATTTTTTTATAAGAAGGTCATAACATTAAGAGTTTGGAAATTCAGTTTTGACATGTTGGCACCATTACTGGGGTATATAAAAAAAGTTCAAGAAGATTCTCAAATACCTCATTTTTTCAACGTCTTCTAAACTTTGTATGTAACTACACTATTTTTGATATTCTAAACCTAAAGGAGGGGATTTTTAATTAATGATAGACCTGTAAAAGACATGCTGTATTAAATTCTACTTATTTCTAAACTACATAATGAAAAAATTAAAAATGGCTTGTAACTTCAGAGGTTTAAGATTTACGGGGTGAATCGGAACACGTTTTCTCTCATGGTTTATTTTTCTGTACAGTAATAGTTTCATGTAATATATGAAAATATATGCATGAATATATATTGTAACAATATTTTGTTTGTTCTAATTACTTGAGGAGTTTAAAAGTGTCAAGAAATTATTTGGTCAAACAAAAAAGCAAACGCCTAATCCAACAGACATTGAACACACAATAAAAGAATTTAAAAATAGCAAATTAGTTAGAAAAACTGCACAAAATTTTTCTCTGATATCCACAGCATTACACAAACATCTCAAAATGAAAAACCAATTAAAAAAAGACAGAGATGCAAAAAGTACTAAGGGATGGGGATCAGGGCGTGTTAGTAGATCGTATTAATACATGCAGCGATTGGGGCTACTCAATAGATTCACTTACCCAATGACTACTAGTAAAGGATAACACAGAACAGGGCTGAATTTATATTAAATTCTACTTCTGCAATTCGAACATAATTTCTTAAAATAAACATTAATTTTTCTTGATTTCAAAGTTGTTTTCTAATTTTTAAAAAGGCATATCTTTACTTGTATATAAAATAAAGTCTTGGTTTCACAGTAACTACGTGTTCCTATTCCTCCCTTATCATTATTACCTGTATTATTAACCCTATTACATTTTGAATTGGAATAAATAAAGATTATAACATTTGTTCTGATTCACCCCTATCTGCTGGGTGAATCGGAACACCATTAAAAAAATAAATAATATATACATAAGCAGTAAAAATGTTTCGTTTTTGCTTACAAAATAAAGAACAAAACAAGACCAAAGTTTCTAGTCGAAAAAAAAAAATAAAAAAATCAGTTGTTCCTTTTTTTTAACGTTAAAGTTGAAAAGTGTTCCGATTCACCCCATTTTACGGTACTGACTTTTATAACTGCAGTCTTCTCCTAATAAAAATGCAATTTTAATGTACATTAATAACAAAATGTGTAATAAAAAATAATAAAGAATTAATGTTTTTATTAAAAGATTTTTTAATATTTTACACGTATTTTTATAGAGTAACTCTGGGATAGATAGCCATAGGTTTTATTGATTAAAGTAAAAATTCGTAGAATGCACATACAATAATCAATCTGCTTTGGTTTAGTTAAGTTATTGTAAGTTTCATTTTTTAATTTTTTTTATTCCTCAAAATACGGTTGTTTTCGATTGCCTTGGATTTCGTCGGAGTACACTGTACCAAAAAAAAAAAAAAAAAAAAAAAAAAAAAAAAAAAAGATGTATATCTACAAAACTAGCAAGGAAAGCTAAAAATCTATAGCTTAACAACAGAAGTTCAACAACAGGAGTTTTAAAACTTTACAGCATAGTTGAAAATGATTTAGATTTTGGTTTGACTGTCCGTACTTTTACTTGCGTTAATATAGTTGGATTGCTCTGTAATTGATATATGTCTATACTGGAAATATAATCATATCATATTTTGCATTCCTGCATCTATAAATAAGAACTTAAGAGCTACTGCATCAAAATCTGAATATTTATAAAAATATTAATAGTACGAACGAATCTCATTTGTTATGTTTGATATGTAATTTCTAACTTGTTTCCAGTGTGCGAGTATTTGGTGGTTTTATAATGTTTGCAAATATTACATAAATGTCCCAAATACGAAATCAAGGAACACGATCGAGTTGAAGAGGGGAGTGAAAGAAAAGCATTTAAGCTTTTTGAAATAGATAGCATGTACGGATTCCATTTTGTTGAAAAGGGGAGCAATAAAGGAGGCTAATGTAGCGAAAAATGAAATTGTACTAACAAAACATAGATAGTAACAAATGAAGATTTTGAACAGTTATAATTTATTAGAATTTATTATAATTTATTAGTTAGATTTCGAGGCCATCATATATTGAAAGGCAGGATTATTGTATTCCGATCTCAATCAGAAAAATTTTTATATAAAATCCAGTCTTAGTGATTTTAAGGCCATGGGAAGCTGGTTCAAAAATTTCAAGACTCGCACAGTATTAAAGTGTATAGCAAAGGGTATTTTGACAAGTCTGAGACCGAAACTTTGTGTCCGAATCCAAAGCTTACGTATATGCTGAAGGCTTCATATCACAACATGACTTCAAATGTGATGAAATTGCCTCCAGTGGGTGGTATAAAATGCCAAGAAGATGTTGATTACACGGAGAAGAGACAAAGCTAGGATATAAACTTATTAAAGATAGGCTAACTCTTTTTTTGTATTGCTAATGGTAATTGTAAAATGAAGCCCTTATTAGTTAACGTTCATAAATTTCTACATCTAGATTTTCAGCAGAAACAATGTGATAAATTATATGTGATGTGGAGAGCAAACAAGAAAACATGGGCCAACTTTCCGATAGGCGGATGAATAATGTCTCATCTGCGGGAAAATATCTCCAGGATAATCCGTTTTCTCTTAAGCGCCTCTTAGTAATCGAGAATACTACTGCACTGCCTCCAGGTTCCGCCAGGTTTGCCTCCAGGAAAATATTTCTTTGGAGGCGGTCAGTTTTATGACAGTGAATTACCTGTTCCAACCCTCAGACCACCGACACACAAAAGTTTACAAATAGTATACTGTTTACGAAGAAAACAATATACTATTATGTATACGAAGTAAGAATATGTATCCGATGGTGGATCATGGATGGATGAACAGCATTTTAATTATGATATGCGCTTTTAAGTTTCACCAGCTCTATGTTGCTATAGTTGATAATGATTGATCTAATGCTATAGTTGATATTCAGGGTTACACAAATGAGATCACAAACATTGCTAAATATGAGTGAAATTAAAAAAAAAAATAAGTTATGTATTTTTAGGCTGAATTGCATTCAGTTTACTAAGAAATGGTTGTAGAATATAGATTAAATGATACACGGGGCCTCGCAAAAAATTGGATACATGGACGTGGATGAATCATAATTTCTCAGAATGTGATTTTAATAGGTTTAAGAGTGTTTTAATTTAAAATAAATTTTAACTAAATACTGGCTTATAGTAATGGTACTAGGTAAACTACAGGACTGATCAAAGAACGGCTGTGTACAAAATTATTCGAATATATATTTGGCTATAGACAGTAACCTTACATTTCTAATTAATGAAGTTTTTTCAATGATTTCAGGAAGTGTTGGAAATTGTTTCATAATCGATATTTAACGCATAATATTTCTTACTTATTAATGTTTAAAATGACGTTTAAATCATTTTTCTATTTTAATTAGAAGAGAATATATTTTTTTATCGTTTTTGTTTGTTTTCAAAATCTAGCTTTCAAGCAATGGTTGTCATGGAAATGACTTATTATGAAAATGCTTTTTCCATTATGATGATTTTTTTTTCATTTCTCGGATTTAAATTGTTATAATCAAGAACGGTTATAGATAAAATCTTCAAACTTAGAGCATGTCTTTTTTTTGGTTATTTTACTTTAATTTTGCTTCAGCAAATTTTAAAAAACGTTTTACTTTTGAAAAATATTTTTTAATTACATCATTTTGTTTTAAATTTTTACTTTAAATATTTTTAATTTTGTAGAAAAAAAATAATATTAAAATTTGCTGATTCAAAATTAAAATATAGACATTTCTGTTTATGTAAATGTAGAAAAAAATTCTACAAATAATACTTTGAGTTATAAAATTTTTAAATTATCCCACTCTTTTAACCAATTTTAAATATAAAAAAAGAGGAGTTTTATCATGTAATTCTGTTTACAAATGATATGGTTAACCCTCACAAAAAAATAAAAAAAATTAACTCAATAAGTAAAAATTGTTTTTTAATGTGTCCTGGATCCCATTAAAATTGTCAAAACTCAGAATATATAAAATTTATAGAAGACGTTCTTTGTCTAAAACGCTCGGGAAGGAAAGGTTCACGGACAGTCTAAAAAAGTGAATATGGATCCTAAAGATGTAGGACCGGGTGTTCGTGATATGCCGTCTATACCTGCAATTTATAGTAGTTTCATTTAGGTATAGTAATTTCAGTTCGCTTCACAAGTAAATTCTGTTAATGAAAATTTGTACTTTGTGTTTTTCTCTTAATTTATAAACCTCAGTATATCTAACAAAACTAAAGACGTTTTGCATAATACTAAGAGTTACAAATTTTTTATTGGTAATTTTTAGTATACAGTATAAAATAGAAATGTATATGTAGATTCTAGTTATTGTATAATGTTAGAAAACAATTATGTAAAAAAGGAAAGAAAAGACGTTTATCAAACAACTCAACATACTCAAGAAAGAAATTGAAAAATATAGTTATTTTCACTTTTTAAAATTTTCTGTTTGTTTATTATTGCGTATTAAAGTTTTATAGATAATTGTTAATATTCTGTATTTTCCATGATATACAAATGGGATAAAATATGTAATTTAAATTTTTATACAAATGGGATAAATAATATATGTAATTTAAATTTTTATGGATAAATATAATTTATCATGTGACAAACAATTCATTTTATTCGTTTAAAATACCATTTTTATTTAAACATCGAGTCGCATCGCTTCAAAATTTGCAATGGAAGAAATTCAATTGTATTTAAATGGATGTTTTTACTTAAGTTAAAGAAAAATTTAAAGAGAAAAGCGTATAATATATCCCTTAAGTGCTTTATATGTAATCCAAAGTAATGTTCAAAGAGCTCAATTGGACCCTTGTAACTAATCTGTCAATATATAAATGAATTTACCCACATGAGATAAAGCAATGAACAAAAGAACATATCTCTGAATACAGTATAGCCTTTTCATTTGTCCAATATCTCTTTGTGTCATTCAATAATTTTTGTAACACGATTTCAGAAGGATAACGTAACGAATAAATAAGATGAAAGTGTTTGTAAGACTTTTTCAGGTAATATAAAATGCTATGAGAATAGAAAATAAGAATATCTTATTATGATGGAATAAATTATATAATAATTGGGTACAGAATAAAATTATTTCGTACTGTAAATATATTATTTATTATAAATTAAAATTAACATTACAAAAGCAAACAAACAATATTATTATTAATTTCTTTTTACGACAAAAAAAAAAAAAAAAAAAAAAAAAAAAAATTAGATTTTCTAAAATCCGCACATAATTTACAATATCAAACAATGAAACATTCTGTTTAGATATCTGGACAAAATTTGACTCTTTTAGTTTTCTATCAATTTGATATATATATTACTTTGTAATTTTTGTTAATAATACTGAATTAATGGTTTTTAAGAATGAAGAATAAATTTATTTCTGAAACAATTCAAGATATTGCTATGTCAATGGTAATCACAATCTTCTTATTTAATATATTTACTTATTAATCAAGCTTATTTGTTTATTAAGATTGGCTAAATTTATTATATTGTAAGTATTCATTATATTTTCAAATTTATTATTAATAACATTCAAATGGAGGCTTAAATAATTCAACTAAAGCAAAGACCTGAAATCTGCAAAATTCAAAAATCCAAACAAGCGCTGATTCGAAGATGTACGAATTCGTGGTAGTCAACTGTATCCGACTTTTTTTTTATAATCATGAAATGTTTCTTTTTTTTTCAGAAAACATTTGTAATAATCAAATTGTACCAATATTATGAATTTTGTATAATGATTTGGAATTTTGAGGAAAAAACGTGAAATCAGTAAAACTGTATGAAAATTGTCAAAAGCAAACTTGATCTATTTTGATTTTTAAAAGAAATTATCTTTAATTACATTCCAGGTTTCTTTGTAAAGAAAAAGGTGCACGTTATACAAGGAAATAACTTAAAAAGAGAAAAATACAGCCTGAAATCGTTAGATTACGCTACTCTCTTATAACTGCAGCCACAAAATAACTCAAGTTGAGCCGAAATTCACTCATCTCGCGATTTGAAAGGCAGCTTCTCAGAAAGAGTTAAAACATCTCAAGTAGCGAGTGGATTGTAAGCAATTTATATCAAGATGAGTAGTTTGGAAAAATCAATTTAAATCAAGGCGAGTAAAACGTTTAAAAAACAACTCATTCACGATCCAATAGATTACAGCTCTTTTTTGAGAACCCAAATCCACTCTTTCGTTTTAAGAGTGTATACACCAGTGTGCGTTATGAATTAATATTACAGTAATTTTATTATAATTTTACAGCGTTTTTTACTACATTTAATTGCATTAATTTTACAGCTATTTATTATTAATATACAGTAATTACAGTAATTATTTTGGATTATTACGGTACATTAATTTGGAAAATAACTGGCGTAATATTACATTTTAGTGTAAAGAAATGCCAATTATATAGGTTAAATGCCATCTGTATGGCGATTTTTACCAAAAACTAAACAGCACTAATAATCAGGTAATAATCAGGTAATAATTGAATTTCAAATTTTATAAAATTTCGTTAATTAGATCTTGGGGTAGAGCTTTTGCAATAATTACAAATAATGTATTCTTGCAGCGCTATCGGTTGAATGAATCATCTGTTGCACCAAAATGTAATTAGCATCATGTTATATCAAGTACTAAATATATAGTTTTATGAAAATGCATGCACTAGTTTTTGAGCTATGTCTATTGTGGAAATTGTAAATAATGCAGCGAAGCCTCGCCACCTGATGAGCAATATACACCAAACATCAATCAAATCTAATTTATATCAATCAAATCTAATTTATATCAATGTTTAATAGAACCCACATTTTTGTGAAATCCCGTGCATTTGTTCTTGAGATCGACCTCTTGCAATAATTAAAAATTATGCACCATTTCAGCTTCACGTATTGAGTGATTCACACCAAAATGTAATCAGCAGCACCTTGTATCAAGTACTACCTGAATCTGAAGTTTTATGAGAATCCATGAATTGGTTCTTGAGGTATGGCTATTGTGGAAACTGTGAATAATGCAGCATGACATCGCTATCTGTTGAGCGATAGACTTCAAAAACTAATAAGATCTAGTTTATATTAAGGTCTAACAGAACCTACAGTTTTATGGAATTCCGTACTCTAGCTCTTGAGATAGAGTGGCCACATTTTTTGTCACATAGACACAGGCAGACAGACTGACTGACAGACTGACACACTGACAGACACACATTTTGTAAAAACATGTTTTTCGAAATCTCTGACCCCTAAAACTTGTAAATCTGTCGATAAACGGATTTCTGAAAATTTTCACGAACCCAATCTTTTTGTAATGATAGAATACCTCACTTGATACTGTTTTTATAAGTAAAAATAGTACTACTTAATATAAAAGTGCAAGTCAAATGCGAATATGTTCAATTTATTCAAAATTTTTTATACTTCTATTTTAGAAGGAACATTGAATTTTCTTTGGATAATTTTTAATTCTTTCACCCCGTTTCTTTACATTTGTTTAAATTGTAATATTTTACCAAAATATATTCTAATAAAAAATATTTATTGTTTAAAGAAAGTCAAGAAAATTTTCCTACGTCATGTATATCAAATATAAATCTTAATCACAGATATACCTTTTAAAATACATTTTTATTCATGAAATAGCTTTATAAACAAATTTGGGACTCAAAACATACATGCACAAGAGCAGAAAACTAATCTGACTTGTACAACTAACTGCATTTGCATTTATTAACTGGATAATAATTTATTCACAATTGTATGTTTAAAAGTAAAAATTATATAAAAAGATTATACATTTCTATTCCTGTCTTTTTTTACGTTTTCTGTAATGTACCTAAATGTTATCAGAACTAAAAAGAATATTTTCTGTGTTTCTATGTGTGTTGGAAAATATATACTATGCTACATATTACACAATGGTATGTATAAAAATATTATGTATACTATTATCACACATATACTATATATAATATTATACTACAAAATACTACTATATTAGAGTGCTTCTTAGTACTATCATCTGTTTTAACTTAATTATAACATAATTTCTATTTAACGTTATTTAAAAATTTACTGCTACTGGGGAAAATTGTAAGTGCTCGTTAAGTTTAAAATACTTTTCTTTCTGCCAAAAATCTTCAAATCATGCTAAATAAATTAAAACAAATTGCACTTAATGAAGTACATTATCCACATAATGAAGTGCATATTTTCAATGGCATGTTCTAAAAAGACGTTTACTGTAGGGCGGAATATTCCTAATGATTTAATGCACTTTCTTAATTAGCTGGGCTTGAAAACATTTTAATACTCACTTTTAAGTCGTTTTTGGAGATTTACTTTTTTTATATCACTAAGATGCATGGTGCCTGTGAGTGCAATTATTCATGAGTTCCACTTTACTTTGCGTTAAACAAATATAAGAACTCACGTAAATGTTAAAAGTATGTCACAACTTTTATTAACTTAAAAATATATATATATGATTATGATTCATTAAGCGACTGTGGGGCAATTATATCAAAATGAGCATTAATATTAAAAATAAATTAATATCTTCAATCTTTGATATATATTTTTTATATTCAGTTTTTATTTATAACGGATATTTTCTAATCTAATGTAGCTTCTTTTTGGCATATTTCTGCAACAATTTCGGTACCGAAATGCATAATACTGGCAGGTATTATTATTCAGAAACTGTGTAATTGAATGGTTTCTTCCATTTATTTAAAGTATCCAGAATATATTTGCAGAATCTACTGTTGAAATTTCAAAAATTAAAAGAAATTTCCTACGCGAATGTCCAAGAAAGAAGTAACACCGGTCATCATGCGTCTAAAATTGCTTATAACAATAGAAAAGCCATTTACATATCAAAGAATGGGAAACCCCATTCTTTGTTATTATTCATTAGTTCCACTTTCGGAATAGAATGGGAAACCTCATTCTATTCCAAATCGTTTCAATAGTAAAGCCTATCATATTTTGTCTATATATTTTAAAGTAAGTAAAGAAATATGAAAACTGCCATTTTAAATTGACATTTGGTATTCTTCATTAAAAAAATGTCAATTTATTAATTTTTTAAAATACATATGATAAAATTTTAATGTTTTATTGTAAATACAGGGTGATTATAATTAAAGTCCGAGTTTCAAAACGCTCTAAACCACTTGAACCACTTGTTAGAATGGCGTCAAAATTTAACAGCGTATTATTGAAGAAGGGGGAAAGAACATGAACCAAAAAAAGTTCCAAATTTTAGCGACAGATGTCGCTGTAAGCGTCAGAATTTCGACTACAAAGGACAAATCGTAAAACAACGGCTAAGGCGTAAGTTACACGATATAAACCAACTGTATTGTTCAGTGTGCATGACTGTACGCGTGTGATACTGTTAGTTACGTAAGCCCGTCCTCCACGGAAAGGTCGTACCACATCAGATGGGAAAAATCGGTTTTTAATTGTCCTGAGGCCAAAAACCGCATAAAAAGCATCCATCTAACCGGTTTTTAACTGTCCTGGGACCAAAAACCCCATAAAAGGCATCCATTCAATCGGTTTTTAAGTTTGGCGAGACTGGCGCAAAACATGTTCAATATGATGTCCGCCGTTGTGAGCAACAAGATTAAATCGGGAAACAGCATGTTCCACAACCGATCGAAGTGTATCCAGGGTCAAGTTCAGAATGTGTTGCGCAATGCGTGTCTTTATTCAGCTACTGACGCTTATAGCGCCATCTGTCACTCAAATTTGGAACTTTTCTTTTGGTTCATGTTCTTTCCCCCTTCTTCAATAATACGCTGTTAAATTTTGACGCCATTCTAACGAGTGGTTCGCTTTTTAGAGCGTTTTGAAACTCGGACTTTAATTATAATCACCCTGTATTATTTAAATTGTAAGTTTTGAGTTTAAATTTTATGCATATGTAACTGTGTTTGTGTTATAAAAAACTTTTGGAATTTTATTTTTTTTCTTCATGTTCTTAAGCCGAATGTTAAGACGTAAAAAAATTTTATCACATCTATACTGTATGGAAAAACTAAATATTTTAACCATGAGCTATGTGTAATAAATATACTTGAAAACAAGAAATATTATAGGTTAAAATTAAGCGCATAATTGTATGAGAAATATCGAAAATTTGAGTAATCACATTAACTCAATACGCACAAACAATAATTTTAAATTATAAGTAGTGCCATTAATGCAAATTGATTCTTTTAAAACGGAAGTTATGAAGAGTTTTAAGATTTAAATGCATTTTAATGATCACAATGTCTAAAGAATTCAGTTGTTGTACGTAAACTTTAACAATTAAAATTATAAATTTTATTTTATCAAGTACATACGAGTTTTGATGGGGTATGTGATGTTATTTTAGAGTAAAGTCTGGATAATAGAGCGAATATTGAATGATGGAATCTTTTGGATTTCTGCGTTTCCGTAATTATCATTACAATTTATCTCATGAATAGGAAAGATAAGTTTTAAAATTTACGAAAAGTTTTATAATTACATTTATTTAGAAAATGTTAATAAATAGTAAATTAAAACTGACTCAAACATTTAAAATTCATTTCTTTATTTAGTAAAAGGAAATAACTGAAAAATAAATTATAACGATCAGTACACCTTGCACTGTTATAAGTATACGCTAGATGGTCAATGGTGACTTATCACTCGCAGTTGTAAATTTTTTTTGAAAAAAATAAATAACAAAATAACAAAATTGTAATTTAACAAATTACATTTAGAAAAAGATATTTTAAAGACATAAATAAATTCTATATTTAAATTAATAATAATAATAAACATCATTTTTAAGATGATTATAACGTGTCACATATTACGTACGCTGTGCATTAATATTCCTTGACGAATGATAAAAAACAAACAATAGATTACACATAGAGAACTTTAACTGTTTAAAATGTGCATTTTTATTTGATGGAGTTAATCAGACTGACTTCTGAACGCCTCAAATTACGTATGGCATGGATACGTAACACATATTACGTGTCACATATTACGTACGCTGTGCATTAATATTCCTAGACGAATGATAAAAAACAAACAATAGATTACAGATAAAGAACTTTAACTGTTTAAAATGTGCATTTTTATTTGATGGAGTTAATCAGACTGACTTCTGAACGCCTCAAATTATGTATGGCATGGATTAAACATTAATATTCCTGTAATCATTATAATCTAATTTTAAATGAAATTTCAGTTTTACAATTTTCGGAACAGCAAAATTTTCAACTTCTAAACATCGCACATTTTAAATTTTTGCATCGTTGCGTAGAGAAAAAAAATGCACTTTTAAATGAAATTTGTTTGAAAACTTTATCAGAATTTGTTTTCAAATTATGATTATTTTTTAAAGTTTTTATTACATTTTTTGTCATCGGGGGCAGCAAATGTATGCCATTTTTGGACATTAAACATGGGCCAATCAGAAATCGAATAAAATAAAAAACAGGAGTATTCCATTTTTTGACATTAAACTTGGACCAATCTGAAAACGAATAAAATAAAATATGTTTCAGAATTAAACCAATAAAAAGATTTAGATATACTTTAGATTTCCCAATACTCTACCGAGAACAACAGCTATTTTTTACCAAATTGTTAAAAAAAAACTATATGAGGCATTATCCTGAAACTGCTGGTGTATAAATAAATGCTATAGGCGAGAAGATTTCTGAGCTGATATTTTTCCTCGAATCCCACATAGGATTACCAACAAATTGAAAAAGAACAAATATCCTTTGTATTACCCTATAAACACTAATGCAGCAAAACGTTCAAATTGCAGAACAATGTTAAAAATCTTATGTTATTAAACTGCATTTGTTTTTATCAGTATAGAGTTTATTCTTGTAAAAATATGATATTTTTTTAATCGAAAAAGTCCCAAATTTTGCCCTATTTTTCTTATAATTTGCAGAGTTAATAATATTTAAAAATGTTCTTTTCACAAACTATGATAAACAACATTCTATATAAAACACAACATTAGAAGTAAAAAATAATAAAACTTCAAAACAAAATAAGCATGTTTACTGAAAAACGTGTCCCTGCGCATGCGCGAATGCAATAAAACATAATGTACATAATGTATTTGCTAAATGTATGCAGCAACGTTTGTGAAAGTCTCAAAAATATACCTTGAAATTTTAAGAAGTGATCTTTGATAGAACAAACTTGTAAACCACTGTTTTCAAAATAAAGCAAAAGATGAGGGACTGTATCCAAATATGGCATATGTGACACACATTTGCCAGTACATTACTATGTCTCAATACAGTTCCTAAGATTTTTGTTTCGTTTTGGGATCAACAAATTTCGAGCATATTCTTTCCACAATACTTCACCGAATTTTCAAGTTCTACTTTCAGATTTTCACAGAAGTTGCTTCATATATTTAGCTAATACATTGTGCACATTATATTCTGTTTTCTTTCTCGCATGCGCAATGAAATATTAAAAATATTTCAAAATATAAGCGAATAAATTGGTGAAATTTTGGAATTGTTTTTATAAAAACCTTGATTTCTTTACTTCATACGTGTTTCTACTTTTTTATCTAAAAATCTTGACTGAAATATAAAGCATAAATATCCTGGTTACTTAACAGGGGTTTGATGATAATTCTCATGTACTTTTCTAGACATTTATCAAAACATCGAAAATAGCAAATGACCTATTTTCATTGGCCATAAAGTGTACTTCTGTAAAAGACACAGGAAAAATTAGAATAATTGCTACAATTGAAGAATTTTAACAAGGAAGTTTATTGAGCATATCCGTATTTTGAATTTATATATGGATAATCGCAAACAATTTATCATAAAATGCATATTGTTGTGCCCTTTTAAAAAATAATGACTAAAGGATAAAGCAGAAGACGTAGTTGCCGTACACCGCTATATCATGTATGAAATTCTTTAACATGAATGAAATACACCGAAAACAATGTTTTCCCATACAGCAATATGAGTTCTTTTGTGTAGCTATGTAAATTAATGTTTTTTCTTTCTTTTCTTTTCTTTTTTTTTTTTTTTTTTTGCACCACATATTGCCTAAAATGATATTATAGTACACTTAAGTAAATGCCTATAAATTTTATCCTAATTGGTAGGCGGTAATACCATTAAAATGAGCTTGAATTTTCTTTTCCATTTGACCGTAATGTAACGGAATAATTTTGATTATCCTTGTAATAAAACTATACATTCGATTTTCATAAAATTCGAAATGATTTGACAAACATATGCAACAATTATATTTTTTAAATCTGAAACGCGTCGGTGGGCTAGTGATTGCTCTTTGTATGCGGTCAGACAGACGGATGAACGGACTGAACGATGACTATAGGTGCTACGTATTTACAAGGTTGCAAATGAAAAAAAAAAAAAGAGTATCCCCTTGGGGAAATTTTCAAATGCCAAAGCTGCATATTTTATTCTATGGTAAAATTTAAAATACATGGAATTCAAAAAGAAATAGTGATACTAAGACTGGATGATGAAAATCTTTGCAGTTTGAAATTTGAAAGTATTTTAGTAAACAATCTTTGCTTTTAGTTGTTTAAAAAATGAATTTGAAAGAGTTTTTCTCTTCAACTTGTTTCGAAATTTTGTTTCAACAATATATTTTCACATGAGTCGTTCTAGATTTCATAATATGGTATAGACGAAAATTTTATTTAAAAAGTTTTCGCTTGAAACATTCTTAACAAGTCTCAGTGTTTAACACTATTTTGTTTTCTAGTCATTATTTCAAAGAATAATTTAATTTTATTCTAACCATAAAATAAGTAATAATATGGTCAGAATATCATTAAATTAAAGTTATTAAACCGTTTTCCATAAAATCGGTAGAATGACTGCAATGCTAGTTGTAAATTTTTAACTGTCAGTTAAACATTATCATCATATATATTATAAAGCAGAAGTTCTCAAACTTCCAAACGAGTGTTTTCGAAAACTACCCGATGGATCTTTTTGCAGATTATATCATTCGATAGGAAATATTTTTGCGGAGGTTTATGATACAAATATACAGGGATAACTCTGATTTTTCGTACTAAATTTCGTATTTTTCGGTAATTTTTGACGGAAGGGTTGCAACAACTAATTTTTTGGCGATAATTATATTTCAAAAAAGAAGTTAAATGCTTTCTCTAATGGAAAATAATATAAACATTTCGAAAAAAACCTGTTAATTCACTGATTTAAAATAAATAATGATAAAAAAAATCCGTTTAATGCAAAATAATATTATGAAAGGAAAATATTTATTTTTAACGAAAAAAAAAAAAAAGAATATTTATAATATTTAAAAAGTAACTCAATATTAAAGAAAGTTTTGAAGTGACACAATATTTGGCTGTTTATTTCTTTCGATCCAGATTAAAAGAAAACAACATCTCAAAAATTTCATTAGGTAAAACATAAGTATTTTTTTTTCTTTCTTTTTTTAAAAATATTTTTAAATCTAATTTTCCCGTTATGTGTTTTACAGAAAAAACTCGCAGAATTAATTTTTTTTTAAAGGCTCTAATTGTTTTTTGTTCAATTGGGTGTTTCAATCTACTTTTGTCGCCAATCAATGCGATTCTAAACCAAAAAAAGCACAAGACGGAGCGATGATCGCAAGAACTATTTTCTCTGTCTTTCTCTTTCAATGAGTGAGAGCATTTTTAGGAAAAAAGTTTACATTCAACTTAAATACATATATAGCAGTTAATACCACAAAAATGAATAATATTTAAATTTTAGGGTAAATATCTTTCCACATACATAGATATTGTAAAATAATTTAACTGCAACATTTAATTTTTTTTTTTTTTTTTTTTTTTTTTTTTTTTGGCACAGATACTATATCTCATACGCACTACATTGGTGCGATTTGTCTCTTACGCCAATACTATATACACATCTGGGTAATTAACTGACGCCAAAGTGTCATTATTTTGCTTGATATGGAAACCCGGGTGTTATTGTCTATTTATTAATAAATTGTCTATTTACAATTTTTTTCTTTTTTGTTCCAATTATATAAACTATTTTAATCTAGGCACATTTGTCGTACATGCACCACATTTGCGCGACTGCAATAAAATGGCGATTTTATGCCTCACTTGATAACCTGGCTGTTGTTTATTTATTAATAAATTTTTATTTTCTTTTATTTTATTATTAAAGGATATAAATAGTTTTGTTTTATAATTATTAACTAAACTTTTTAAAATTTATTGTTATTTTCTATATAAAATAACAGAAAATAATTGTGAACTATATATGTAACAGGTATTTGAAAACAAAATTTTCTCCGAATCGGCATCAGAAGAAAAAAAAAAAACGCGCCAATGTGGTGCGTATATGTCATGTATACATTTTTTTCACTATACTACAGTATTTAACGGAACACTGGACTGTAATAGATTTGTCAAGAGCAGATGTACGTTGCGAAATATAACATAATATTGATAGAGGGTGTATTAAGGTTTCCACAGATATCCATATCCTCAAGTTGAGAGGTTTAGAGTTCAAAAACTATCAAATGAAAATGAATCACTTGAAAATTGTTTAAATTCAATGGTCAATCTCTGCGATCATAATGCTTGCTATTTTAAAAGTATGGTGAGTAGACAATATTTAAATTGCTCTTTTCATAATTGCCTCATTTATCTATCAAATTCTACAATAAATGGTCAACTGAAATATTTTTTTCTTAAAAGCCCGAATTTTATCGAATGCATAAGCTAATACAACAAAATAATATTTTATTATTATTTTAATATATTTTGGCGTCAACGGGCTTTGATTCCATTGTTGTTGTTTTTATTTTTGGCTCAGTTTTGTTTTTTCTAGCTCGCTGAGTTTTGCACTGATGAAGAATATCGACAATAAATTCGAAACAGCTGTTTCCTAACTTTTAATGCATTTTTGGTGCATTTATAATCGTTGGTTTTCTATCTTTAAATACGATGGCGTTTTGTAAGATTTTCAGAAATGTGAAAGAGCATTCGAGGTGAAGTTGCTTTAAAAAACACAATCATATTCAATATTTTGTTTGATTCATGTTTTGTTTTGAAAAATAGATCAGCGCAGCGGGCTTAGCCTGCTAGTTATTATTATTTTTTTAATTATGTTAGATTAGAATTAAAGGGAGATAATTATACATAAGTATTCTGCATTTTGAGTTCACTAAGTTGTAAAATTATAAAAATATGTATATAAAAAAAGAAAAGAGTAGCCATCTGGGAAAAACTTGTAATGCTAAAGCTACATGTTTTATTCTACGGTAAAATTTAAAATGCATGGAATTCGGAAACTGATATCTATAAAAAATCTGAAAGATGAAAACCTTTGCAGTTTCATATTTGAAAGTATTTTAATAAAATAACTTTGCTTTTAGTTGTTTAAAAATAAATTTTAAATTTGTTTTTCCTTTTTACTTGTCAATATTTTTTCCACGTTCTCGATTTCACAATACGGTAAAGGTGAAAGATTTTGTTTAAAAAATATTCACTTGAAATATTCTTAACAATTCTCTATGTTCAGTGCTATTTTGTTTACAAATTACTATTTCAAAGAATAACTTTTTTTTTTCAAAATGAATTACATAAAAACTCAAAAAGATTTGGTTTTTACTATATTTCCAAGGGAAATATTATGCATCATGAATACTATTTTTCAGAAATAGTTCAAAAACTGAATAAAAGGTACTTTTGGAAATGATTTTCAAAAGAATTCGTCGAAAATTAGTCGAGATAATAACCCTTAATGATACCAACGTTTTGGAGATGAATAATGACGAGGGCGGCGTACTCTGTGTACCATCAACTTTTAACCTGCTATCTCCCGCCGGCTGATTTTTTCACACACAACTGCAGGATTCACTGCAACATAAGCAATATTTAAATTAGTATAATTCCACAAATAAAACCCAGTTCTGAAAAATTAAGTTAGGATTGATGCTATCAAAGATTATACACCGATACTAATAACATATTTTGTATCAGGTTGGAAAAAACATCCTTTTTTAATATTTTTAATAAATTACAGAGAAGACAACATTACAATATTACCCTTTGGCTGGGCAGTCAGGGGGTTTTAAAGACCAGATAACAAATTTTAATGATGTATTTAAGTAATGAAATACCCAACAGCAGTACAAAAGCAGTGAAAGTCAAATTGTTAAAACAGAATAATTTAACTAGAATTAACCCATTATTTTCTTCTTTAGAATTTAAATTTTAGATTTTTCACCACTTTAAATGAAGAGTATTTTATCTCATTTTATGATGAAAATTGTCTTGTGAAAGAGATTATATATTTATCTTCATATTTACTGGAGTGAAAGACGTTTTCTTGTTACAAAGTCTAGTGATCTAAAAATATGACACAGGGCGTTAATGGATTAATCAGATACAGGGTGGTCATAAAAAAACTTTGCCGATATTTGGAGCTCTAGCGACCAGTCCGTTCAACCGATCGACGTGAAATTTCAGATATAGCTATTCAGAGGTATGAGTTCGAGATTCTGTGAACGGCAACAAAATGGCGCTCACGTTACGGTTATAGTTACAGAAAATCGAAATTTTCTAATGGCAACACCAATTTTCTTCTATCGCAAAATACTCAGCGCATGTTAAAACCCTAAAGAGCGGTATGGTTATTGCAATAAACGGACCCGTTATGCTCCCACAAAATCAGCTCTACGAACGGCCCCCAAAAAACACGACAAAGGCGCACGAAGAAAATTTGAATGTGACAGAGACAAAATACCAATCACGGAACATCATTTGCCAGATAGACAGCGTAGAAAATGGATAAAAAGTAGGGTGGGAATGTTAGTTCTTCAGTCGGAGCTCGCAGATGCCAACAAACTGACTTCGTTTGTGGTGAGTTGGTAAAACAATTATCAAAATGAGATGAATGCTGCGAAAACCTGTGGCGTTTACCGTCGAAACCATTTCCAAATATGTGACTTATGCATTTCACAAGCTCTTCGTTATTTAGTAATGGAATTCGAAGAAATTGGCTGTACCTGTGATAGTCTGCGATCCGGACGACCAACTGATCCTGAGGATACTGTTATGGAAGTGCATAACATAGTGACCAGAGGAAACATGCAAACTCTAAAAGGTGCATCTCGTGTATTTGATATACCAAAATTAATGGTCTTAAAGTTACTGCGCCCTGTAATCCGCATGTTTCTTTACCTGTACCAGCGCGCCCAGATGTTAGAAGTGAGAGACCATCAACAACATATAGACTTTGTTATGAATCTCTTATCCAATATGATGGAGATAACGATCGACCTCTTCGCATATTATGAAAAGACGAGGCTCATTTCATCTTAACTGGTAACTCAATGGCCTTATCCCCCGATCTCCCGACCTCACTCTTATGGATTTCAGGTTCTGGAGATATCTAAAAGAGTGAGATATCTAGAGTGTACATGTGCAATAAGCAAATTTTGCCGGATTTGAAAGACTCTATCAAATAGGAGATTGCAAACATCCCTCATGCGATGTAACATTCGGCTGTATTGTCCACAGTTGTTACCATGCAATGTATAACTGCCTGTGATGGCACCGTGAAAAATGTGTAATCGAAATAAAAGTTTTCTCCGATCCGTGTTGTAATCAGAGATTAGTGTACTGACTCTGTGCCGTATGCATATTTAATCCTTGCGCCCCAATCGTGTTTTTTATGGGTGGGTGGGGGGAATTCTCAGAACAGTTTTTTGTTCGTGCATAACGTGTCCATTTCTTCCTATACACGTACTGTTCCAACGCTCTTTAGGTTTTTCGCATGCGCTGAGCATTTTGCGATAAAAAATGGGTGTTGCCATTGGAAAATTTTGAGTTTCTGTAACTATAACCGAAACCGTGAGCAACATTTTGTTGCCGTTCAGAGAATCTCGAGCTTATACCTCTGAATAGCTATATCTAAAATTTCATCTCGATCGGTTGAACGAACTGGCCGCTAGAGCTCTATATACCGGCAAAGTTTTTTTATGACCACCCTGTATATTCTATGGGATTCATGACTAGTTTGCATTGAGTAGATCTCACAGTATACGTCTCGTGTTTTTAAGACCCAGTCCCTTCAAGTAGAGCGTTTATTACAGACTTTTTATTCTTTTTTCAAGATTTTTAAAAACAGAAATTTGTGCCTAATAGAATCAAGAAATCCTCGTGTTAAATTAGGCAATAGGGGGGAGGGGGCTACAATAAAATTTATGAATGAGAATAATCAAGGATTTGGAGCACCTTATGTGGCATGTATACTGGTCGCTCGTCCTCAAGGGATTTATTAAGAGTAAAATGAGTGTGAGCAATCATTTTGACTGCTACCATATGAAAACATTTCGTTTCAAACCTGATTTTTTTCATAAAATTGTAAAAAAAAAAAAACAACAAAGAAAAAATTAAGTAAAAAATTTAAACTACTTTAATTCAAAATTCTTCTGTGAAATATATTTACAAAACTTGTTCTATGTATATAATATTTATTAAAAAAAGATCTAAAATTTCCGGCCATTCTAGTGTTAAAACCTCTTTGTAAAAATGCGGCATGGACCACGGGGTACATTCATTGTTAAAAATTTGGAACTTTAGCTGCATCGTCACTCCATCGCTTTTATAGAACATCCCTATTTTGACTAATGAGAATGCTCCATTATACGGGGAAGTAATCGTTTTTTATTAAAGAGGTGGAGTGATGTTGCAGCAAAAGTTTAAAATTGTTAACAGTTTACTTTCTAAGCGCACCTAGAACAATGTCAGGTTTAAACTTTACATTAGGGTTTTATTTTAGCTACAATATAAGAACAAAAGATTTATTCTATGTTGATTTAGTTTTATGAAAAGCAAAATGAAGTTTAAACATTCACTATTTTTACTGTTATTACTGAATTTAGTTTATAAATTTAAAAATAAAAAACACAACAGAAAAAAATAACTTAACATGCAAAAATAGTTGTATATAATAGCAGTATGTGATATTATTTAGACTTCACATCTCTTTGAAATTTTAGTATATAGGCATTCATACTTTTATAGCATATACAGACCCATGTATGCCAACATCTCTTAATTATATCGTAGTCTGATAGTAGACAAACATTATTTTAATCGGAATTTTTATTTATTGAACGGTTTGTAACTGAAATTTAGTAAGTACCATGTTTAAAGAGGACAAATAGTCTCATAAAAACTTTCCAAATTTAAACTTGTTTGCCTTGTATCGAACTCCAGAATAATTACGAGATGTATGCTATACCCCAATCCTACGTTGTATAGCTTTCTATAAGGTCTTATTATTTTTTAGGAAAGACTTATTTCGAAAAAAAAAAGTTAATAATTCTTATATTTATGGTACAGAACCCTCTGAGCGCAAGTAATACTCACACTTGACCGTTTATTTTTATTTTTAAATAAAATTTTTGTCAACGTATGTAATATCTATTTAACATTTTAACCAGGCAGGATGGGCACTGTTATTTGACACCTTGAAATCACTTTATCACCAATCGATAAAAATAATAATTGTCTCCATATTTGGACAATTTCTACAAATTCTGCAATAAAATCTGTTAAAGATTATTTTTTAAAAGTAGTGGCGACAATCGCAAAAACCAAATGCAATCTGTGTCTATCTGACTGGGCTCTCATCCTCTCCGGTCAATGTTGAATATAGCTTTTTTATTTAAAAAAAAATCTTCTTTCATTTATCTCCTATTTACAGTATAATTTCAAAAATGCGGTATCATCAGGATCAAGATTATTCCACATTTCTCAAAATTCGGGATTTTACGAAGGAATACCAAAGGTAACCAAGAACACAGAAAGTAGTACTTATATTCTTAATGTTTCCTTTAGCCATAATTTAATTTTTTTATTAAATGATAATTATCTGAGAAAAATGGATAATTAAATATTAAAAAACACTTACATTGGCCTTTTCTAAGTTTCAGAAGAAAAATCTACTTAAGAGTAAAGTTATTTCTTTTCTTGTAATTTCGTAAACATCGGTGGCCAGTTTGTTTACCCCCCCCCCCCCGTTATTCAAATTTGGCAAGAAAACCTTTTTTTTAAACCAGTATTTTTTTTAAAAAAACATCCTTTCTTATTATATATACATATATACTTATTGATGAAAATAGATATTGTTGGATTATAAGTAGTGTAACATCATTTTATGATAATTTAATTTAAATAATTATAGTGAATTTATGCAGAAAATTGAAAAAAAATCATACTTTAATTTAAACAGTATTAGCAAAATGTCTTACGTTCAAAGAATAAGCTGCTCGGCACAACGGAACATTCACACCCAGAAAATCTTTATAAATAATAATAATCCTTTGATTATTATTAATAAACATTCGGATATTGTTTGATAAATAATATACTATTTTCCACAGTTATTCAAATAAATTTCAAATACTTCTCGGGATTATGTTTTTTGAGTGGCAGTTTGAAGTCAACATTATTAGTCATCTAGTTTCAGCAGATAATTGAAAAAAGAAGATTGTTATTATTTAAATGCTACAACCAGCAACCAATTTTTGAATACCCTTATTCGACTGCAAATTTCAAATTTAATTCTTCAAGATAATCTCCCCAATCAGGAAAAATTTCTTTTACAGCTTGAGCACAATCTCAAAGGTCGTGTTATGGTTTTAATTGCATTAAACATTCTGCAGTTTTTTAATTAAATACTATAATATAGTATTTAATTAAAAAACTTTTTTAATTAAATACTATAATAGTATATTATGTATAAATACTAAATATTTTATATATTATACATAAAAATATTTTATCTTTGATTAATTCACATGTTTAACTTTTTGTTAGAGCGATAGATATATTAACCAATGCATTTTAATTCTATTACATAAAAAATGACTTCCACCAGCTATATCTAATGCTTATTGCTAATGATTATAACATATAAATTATAAGGAAAAAAGAAAATCTCAATAGATTTCTTCTAAAAGAAGAGCTTTAAAAAAACCCACTTGGTTTAAACCATGATTAAAACCACTTGGTTTAATCCATGATTAAAACCACTTGGTTTAAACCATGATTAAAACCACTTGGTATAAACCGTGCTAATCTTGCCTTTCTTTAAGATTTTTTTTTTTTTAATTTCATGGAAAAAAAAATGTACAAATGAATAGTGTCTGTTTCAGAAATATAATATTGTTTATAAATCATAGGTGAGAGTGAGGTAGAGTTGCACTGTGGGTTTTTCTCTTTATGCATCATTCTTAAATATTTCATCTATTACACACAATAAGAAGCAATGGTACCCTAATCTTCAGTTGAAAAATAAATGATCTGTGTAAGCTTGCAATTTGTATGAAGGAAAAGTTTATTTAAGAATCAAAAGTAAATTTATTTCACATATTTTTTATGCTTTCTATCAGTCAATGACAAGTTTATGCATAATTTTTAAATCAAGCTTAATTCGATTTATCTTATGTGTATATTATCAGTAAAGGTAATGAAAAATTCATGATCAAAATTACTTTCTATATGATGCATACGAAACTATCTAAAAACAGAAGTAACGAAAAATGCTTTAACGAAGTATCCATTTAACTTGATCACAAAAAAAAAAAAAAAAAAAAAATTAATAATAATAATAATTTAAATCTTTTTTTTTCTGTAACATGCTAATGAATTTTAAAAAATGCCTCAATGCATTTTGTCATTACATTTAAAATTTTTACACTTTACGTTTTGTTAATAGTTCCAAACTTTTACTTTATCTTTAGAAAAATAATTATATACATATTTGTACTTTTATTTTAAAAGGAAGCTAAACTTAACATGAAATAATTTTGAATAGTACTCTTTTCTTTCCTTACATGTTCAAATATATTTTTTGAAAACTATCATATAATATACCATCAAATAATTCTTTGAACTGTCCAATAAACAACGCAGTTTAAAAATATTCTCTTGGGGAATCGCATCGTCGTGAGTTATTTTTTGAGGATTGTTCTGCTTTTTCAAAACCTTAAATGAAATAATATATTTTCAAATACTTCTTGAAAACTCAACAGTTACAGTAATAGTTTAAACTACCAAATTGAATAATAATTTCTGTTAATCTTTAGCAAAAGATATGTAAACACAATATTTTACCTAATTTTACAACATAAAGCGCGAATGTATTTTCTTCCGCAATTTGTTGTCTCTAAAATGGATATTTATAGAAAACTGTTTTATTTTCTTTTTGTTTCAGATACATGGAAATATTTAACATTAGAAAAGATGATTTAACATGAAGAAAATTTGAATATAAATCCTTTATTTCCTTCTGCATTCAAATAATTTTATAGAAAACCATTATATAATACACCATCAATAATTTTTAGACCGTTGCTCTTGAACTGTTCAATAAAAAATGCTGTTTCTAAAATTTCTCTTGGGGAATCGCGCCATCTTCAGTTATGTTTCAGCGGATTCTTCTTCTTTTTGAAAATTCTATATGAAATCATAATTTTTCCAATACTTCTTCTTGAAAACTGATCAGACACCTTAGATTTTCAAAATTGGATAATAATTTCTGTTAATCTATTGCTGAGAGAAATGTGTATAAACACAATGTTTTATCCAATTTTAGAAGATAAAGCGTAAAGGTTTTTTCTTTTTCTGAAATTTGTTGCCTCTAAAATGAATATTTATAGAAAACTGTTTTATTTTGCTTTTTTTCGGATATATAAAAATACTGTAACATTAGAAAAGATGATTTAACATGAAGTTATTTTGAATACAACTCCTTTCTTTAATTCCGTGTTCAAATAATTTTATAGAAAACCATTACATAATACACAATCAAATAATTAGTGCAGTAGAAATAAGGCAAAAAACACCTTTAGGTGGAACTAATTGGAACACAAATGATTCTTGTTGTAAATGGCAGGTAACATGCTCCTAATCAACATACTAAAAATATACAGTCGTACTGTTGCGCAAAATGCGTTTTTTGGCGGCCATCTTGAAAAAAATGCGAAAAATTTTTAAAAATCGAAAAAGGCCATGTGAGGTATCATATTAAAGGAAATTTTGAGATGATAAAGAATATGATATCTGTTGTTAAAAGTATAAATATATAAAAAAGTTGTGGCAAAAAAATGAAGGATTTCGGTTTTTTGAAAAACATGGTTTTATTTAAAATATTCAAAATAAGTACACAAGAAAAGGGATTTTGTCTATAAAATCATATTTATTTAACCAAATTTAAATAACCTCTCCATATTCATCTGAATCTAAACTGTCTCCTGTGTTTGCACAGTCCTTTCCACAACAGTTTTTACAAACTACTGAACATGCAAGTCCATATCGGCGACATGTACACTTTGCAGTGTTACATGGATATTCAGTTGTAATTAGACAAGCACATTTAATAATTTTTAACAGTTTGTCTGGTGCTGGGTTTAAGTCGGTTAATATCGGTAGGAAATATCCATCAACTAACTGCCAACCCCACAGTGTAGGATCAGGAGTTGGTATATTTAGATTTCGCCATATAAAACACTGCAAATGTACTCGAAGTAGGTGATATTTAGCTGCATTTTGCGTAGGAGGCAAACGAGCTATGTCGAATTCTTTTTTAGCTGAAGCTATTTTTCTCATGTACTGCTCATAACGAAGGACGTTTAGGTCACTTTTTTCGATGTTGCCGCCATAAAGAAACATGATAACTTTACATCCATTTTCAATCAATTCTTCCATAGTAATATCTTTGGTTGATCCATAATATGAAGCCCATTTGCATAAAATTTTCGATTGAATGATTTTTTTGAAAGCAGAAGATTTACTTTTTCCAAATAATGCATTCGTGGTGTCACATCCCGTTAATGCGTGAATAAAAAGTAAAGTTTTGCAAGCTTTCTCTCCAATAGATCCTTGCATGGCTTGAATGTCACGAACGTTTTCAGATTCTGTCGCAGACTGCATGAAAATATTTTTCGAAGAATGATATAGTAGTAGGAATAAAATGTCAGTGTCATCAGCTACTACAGTGACATGCTTTTCCTGGGCTAACTTTAGAGCTTCTCTGACAATTACAACTTCTGCATCTCCTTTTGCATGAATGACGAAATGACCCCTTTCTTGAAAATAATTCCCCAGCATATTGATAAAGCTTTGTTTGTTTGCAGGGTTAGAAAGAAACTGGCTTTTCTTTACGATGACGGGTGAATTTTCATCAAAGAATACTACAACGGACGAGTGCTTCCAACGCAATCTATGCTCCATATCTTTTATATTAGGTTCTTCATACCCATCAAAAACTATTATTACTTTTCCATACTTTCTGTTTACAAATGATTCGTATTGCCTTACGACATCGCCAAATACTGCAGAAGCGGACCATGGTATCTGGTGAATTAATGCCCCACTATCAAGAAGGTAGTAAGTAGTTGAATGAGACCGCTGTATTTCATTGACATTCATACTATATAATGAGTGTGCTAATGATGATTTATCTGTTTTTCTCATTAGTTGCGTACTATGGTCAAACAATGAAGGTGGTAGAATAGATAATTCGTAATTAAAAAATTCTCTTGTATCCTGAGTACTATTATTCAAGGAGATACTAGCTAGCATCCTCTGTGTTAAAAGACGAGAATCTACATGGTGAGTCTCACCAGCAATAATAATTCCTTTTTTCAATACTTACTGCTTGGTCTGATTTAAATAAAGTTTCACCTTTAAAAAGTTTATCGGTAAGTTTATCTTGGATGCTTCTTCCAATGTAGTCAGCATTTTCTACAGTTACTTTCCTTTTACTATCTGTAATTACATTAAAAATATTCCATAAATCAGTTCAAGTAGCAATAAATGGATTGTGGTCCATAAAAAATTGCATTACCTTTTTCATATCTTCGAAATCTCTCGCCATCCTTGCATCAGTTAAATCAGTATGTTGTTCATTGCCAACACGTGAAACATTGGTCAGCAAACTCATTGCACATGCTACTTCACTACATCGAGAATGACTCAAAATCCAACTTGCACGTTGACTTTCAGTCATACTTCCTCCATGAGTTATATCAGAACGACTTTTGGTGCATTTCATGAGCGTTTGCTCAATGTGCATATCGGTCCAAACACCAGACCATTTTCTGCCCTTTCTTCGTACTGTAAAGTGACCTTCATCAAGCATTTTGTAGAGTTCTGGTTTCGTTGTCTTTAGTTCCCGCAATTGTTAAAGGTAAATTCTTGCACATTTGGCATAATTGTTATGACCTGAACTCGCAAAAAATGGTAGCATCTGCTCAACCGCCTGTAAATGAATTTCAAAATTTCCTGATCGCTCAGCCGAAATAAACATTTTTACAATATCCAACATGTTCAGATACAACAGCCAGAGTTTAGCAGTGCGGCTTTGTGATTTCAGAAGGTTCTTCCGTTCATGTGTTAGTATTGAAAGTTTATGAAGATCAGGATCTGAAATAAATTTTTCTGCCTTGATATTGCAACGCGGCAACTTTTTGATTCAATCTCGCTAAAATCTGAATATGTAGTAACTTCAACTGGGAGGCTGCATTTCAGTATATTGGCTACAGTGTTGGGCACGTTCACAAAATAAACGAACTAACTCAAACTAGCGTTCAATTTCTGAAAAGTGATTTAAGTTCACGTTCAAATTCAAAAATTTTCAAACGAACTCGTTCAAATCAAACTCATTTGTAAAAGTGAACGAAGTTCACTAAAAAGTTCACTTTTTTTATGTTTGGATATTATTCTCCAAATTTACAAAATTTTGTGAACTAATCATTTGATTATTCGATATGTAAGATAAAGGTATGCACAGACGGAAATTTCCAGGCCCGATCCCCCCACCAGTGGCCGAGAGGCTCGAACCTCTCGACTGGTAGATGGCAGGTGCTGGGTTCGAACCCAATCGCGGCTGTCGGCCTAACCGTTCGGAGTTTTCCGTGGTTTTCTTCGAACCTTGCGTAAATACGGGTTAGGTTCCCTAAGAAAGACCCCCACGGAGGGCACTCCCCCTGGTCCTATATCCCATTAGCGTAGATAATCGGACGACAAAAATCAACCAACCAGGCCCGATCCATAGAAAAAAAAATGTCCGGCCCGATATTAAAATAAAAATTTCTTCCCGAGACCAGCCCGGCTCCTAGAGAAAATTTAGCGGCCCGATATAATAGCTAAAATCAAGGCTCGACCCGGCCCGATATAATAGCTAAAAACAAGGCCCGAGCTTGGCCCGGCCCGGTAAAAAAGTTGAAATTTCGCACCGAACCCGGCCCGATCCCGAGTACATTTCTACAGGACATTGATATTTACCCTTACGGAAGAATTCTGGCCAAAAAAACTTACCTTAGTCTGTTTATAATCTCCATTTATGCAGAAGTGCCGTAGGCTACGATGCTTTCTTTTAAAATCTTTCCGATTTCTTTAAAATCTTTCCGATTTCTTTAACATCTTTCCGATTTAGAGATATTTCCGCCTTACACAGTCCACCTTGTATAGAGAGTTTACTGTATATATCCATTTTCGGCGGATTGTATACAGCCCAGGTCCGGTTCGGCGCGACCCGAGTCTGCAGAAGAAGTAAGATTAAAATACTGCCCAGAGAAGTGATATCCGCCTCTAAATGGCAGTTGAAAGAGGGGAAAAGTGTACTAAGGTCTGGAAAAATGTTAAATAAATTGAACGAAAAAATTGAACGTAAATTTGAACGTAAATTTCGTTCAAACTCGTCTATTTTTTGAGTTTCCGTTCAGTTCAAACTCGTTTATAAAATAGTGAGTGAAGTTCAGTTCAAAGTTCACAAATAGTGAGCGAAACTCGTGAGTTTTCGTTCAGTGAGCGCGTTCATACCCAACACTGATTGGCTACGATTAAAGCAGTGAGAGATGAAGAAATTAAAAAATGTCCACGAAGAGCACGCGAATATGCTTTACCTTTCAACATATGCGGTATTGAATTTTCAGCAGAAATTGTCTGTAGGACTTCTTCTATGCCTGATCCAGCCATCAATCCTCCAATAGTTCCAAGAAAAGACATCAGCGTATGAAACCCACCAAGCCGGATTACTACATTATTAAACTCTCTCTTGTGATCAGCGCATTTAATTTCCAGTGCCTTTATCCATAAGAATTGATCGAAGGTTACAATCGGAGTTTCTACATTTAGTCTTTTTGCTTCATTGCTGATGAACATAAGTGTCGTGTATACACAGCTGTAAGAATTGGGATTTAGATTAATCATTGGCAGAAACTTAGTTACTGTTGTAACACTGTTTTCACCTTCTGAAGCAGTTTGCATATATCCTAACCATCCTGGTTGAGGCGTTTTAAATAACTTACTGGTACTCCAAAGAACATCAAAATGATTAATTTGCATTGGTGCATAAGATAATTTTTCAAACTTCAATTTATTCATCGCTATTGAGCTAGGAGATTGAATGTAGTAAAGGGGAATTTTTGCTTTTTTAATAATGTCATGTGCTAGAGGGCGAGACTTGAGTCGTTTTATTGCGTCTGTGAGCAATAAAGAGTTGTTAAAAGATTCTCCCGATGAACACATTATAACTCCCATACCGTGAAAGGTATTATGGCCATCTATTGTTGCTATATTATGATCAACATTGTCAGCAACCCATTGAGAAAAGTGACCTGAATGTACAATGCTTTGGTTACTTTCATCCATTACAGAAGAGTGTATGTATTTCTGTATTTCATCATAAGACACACTGAATCCTAGACTATAAAGTTCTTCAATTAGAAAACGAGATCCAAAATCTCTATGAATCTGAATGCCTACACCAAGAGGAATCGGACATATCAGAGAACGAGGCCTGCATGCTTGCATTACAGCTTGACCTGTTGAAATCTGCTTCAGATCGTTCCGTTTACCACCAATTAGGATATCTAAAAAAGTTAATGAAACAGGGGGTTATGTCTTATTTTCTTCAATGGATGCAATATCTGATGAACTAGGATAAAAGTCCTTATTTTTGTACAGCAAATTTATTTCTGTTCTAATCAATTTAGCTGCAGATTCTATTAATCTAAATTTTTCTTCATCGGGATCATCAAGTCGTTTTTGCTTATGATAGTCCAGTATTATGTTTGATACAGTTTTTCCAAACGTTAACATGTCACTTTTCCCATCACTACTTGATATTATAATGTTGTCTCCAAACCTGTCTAGCAATTTTTTCTTCAAATGTCTAGAAGTGCAAGGTTCGCTTTCCTCTGATGAAAAACTACGCATTTTTTCGACTAAGTCATTGACAGATATTGGCTCTTTACAATTTTCTTGAAACCATTCACATGTCCTTTCAAAAGCATCAGAGTTCTCAGTGTTAGTTGCACGTCCTACTGCTGTGGACAATTCTCCACTGCTACCTTCAGATGTGTATTTCACAGGAATGGGTTTTCCGTTCCTAAAATTGATACTACACACTTGGTGATATTGAGCTTCTGCAGCAGGTAAATCTATGACTGAAAGCAACCTCGTATATACATTTGCTGCCCATAAATCATTTCTAGCACTACATACTTTCAAAACTGTATCACGAAACTGGAAAGTACGTACAGGAAAGATTGCTCTTTTTTTACGGTTCTGATGATCCGTAATAATCTGACCACATAATAAACAATTCTCTTTGAAATTGAAGGATCCAACACTTCCTTGTAGCGTTCTTGAGCTGGTTGAACTAGCATCATCTTGCGACATTTTCAGTTTTCTGTCACTTTTAATTTTGATAGGGTTGACATATACACGTCGACATTCTGTATGTACTTTAAAAGTACCTGTAGAAGTAGGATTGAAAAATTCATGAATTTTATCAATTCTTTGCTTGCTTGCATTAATAATTCCTTTCAGGCCTTTTGCTGTTAATGTGACATAGGGAGTATCGTCACAAAGTTCATTAGAACACAAAATGCAAGATTTTTCTCCATATTCCTTATACTGATTTTAAAAACTCAGAACAAAGATTGCATATTTGAAAAGAATAAGTAAGCAATTAAAAATAAGTCTCAAAATGTCGTAACTCGTAATAATATTTCATCATCTCACCACCTGCATTTTATTTTTGTAACACAGAAAACTATTTATGCGTCAGATTTTTTCCCCATGCAATGTAAAGAGAATATTACATAATCTTTTAAACGTACTTTTTTATCCTGCGCCTAAAAGAATGGCGCATGCGCTTTTGTAGGAGGGTTGAACATTTGCTCAGATTAAGAACAAAATTTTCAGTATTAGTTTTTTTGTTGTTGTTGTTGTTTTTGGACAAATGGAAACAGAAAATTTTAGAGCAGTTTGCTGTTCTAAAAATTTATTTGCACATGAGCCTTTTTACTTTTTGTAAAATTAACATTTAGTGTAAAGATTAAAGTGTATCGTCTGACTTATGATTCTTATTTTAATAGAGACAATTTTATAGTATGACATTAGAATTATAAATTTTAAATTAATATGGTATAAACGATCCCGATCCTTTGGAAATTTGGAGATAAGAAAATTTTATATCTTATATTTCATATTGTATAAATTATTTAGTAAAAATAAAAGCTGATCAATATTTATATTTTAATTTTGTAATAACAGTTAGTGTTGCAGTGGGAGTTGTCATATGACAGTATCAGGTGTTTTCTGTAATGCAATGCAACAAAGTTACATTTAAGGTACATTTAACTATGGAGTCATGTAGGTATCATTTTTCTAAAATTTTCTGCTAGTTAATCCTTACAAACTTTTTTCTTCTAAAACCAATATCAATCTTTTTTAAGCATTAAATTTCCTGTAATTTGATACCCCACATGATTATTTAACACTTGAAATCATGATTTTCAAAAATCCGAAACCCTTCATTTTTTTGCCATTTTTTTTAATTTACTTCTACTTTTAAAAACAAATATCATATTCTGTATCAGCTCAAAATTTCCTTTAATATGATACCCTACATGGCTGTTTTCGATTTTTAAAATTTTTGCGCATTTTTTTCAAGATGGCCGCTAAAAAACGCATTTTGCGCAACAGTACGAATGTATATTTTTAGTATGTTCATTAGGAGCGTGTTACCTCCCATTTGCAACAGGAATTATTTGTGTTCCAATTAGTTCCACCTCTAACGCTATTTCTACTGCGCTAAATTTTTAGATCGCCGCTTTGATTTATCCAATAAACAATGCGGTTTCAAAATATTCTCTTCGGAAATCGCTCAATCTTTAGTTATGTTTTATAGGATTCTTCTTCTTTTTCAAAACTTTATGTGAAAAAATATTTTTTCAATACTTCTTTTTGACAATGAACATACTTCCTATCTGGATAATAATTTCAGTTAATCTTTTGCAAAGAAAAAGGTATATAAACACAATATTTTATCCAATTTTTGATCATAATACGTGAACATACTTTCTTCCAAAATTTATTCTCTCTACAATGGATATTTATACAAAACTGTTTTGATTTTCCTTTTGTTTCAGATATATGTAAATACTTTAACATTAGAAAAGATTATTTAACATGAAGTAATCTTTAATATAGCTCCTTTCTTTCCTTCTGTGTTCAAATAATTTTATTGAAAACCATTACATAATACACCATCAAATAATTTTTGGAACGTTGCTCTTGAACAGTCCAATGAACAATGCGGTTTAAAAGTATTCTGTTGTGAAATCGCATCATCTTCAGTTTTATTTTAGAAGATTATTCTTCTTTTTTTAAAACTTTATATGAAATAATATTTTTTCCAATACTTCTTCTTGAAAACTGATCAGACACCTTAGACTTTCATAATTGGATAATAATTTCTCTTAATCTATTGCCGAGAGATATGTTTGTAAGACAATATTTTATCCAATTTTAGAAAAAAAAAAAAAAAAACGCGGAGGTTTTTTTTTCGAAATTTGTTGGCTTTAAAATGGATTACTGAAAACTGTTTTTATTTACTTTCTTCAACCTTTACATGATAAAAAGATTAGATTCGTGAAAATTTTCGAATTTCGGTTTTCCACGGATTTACAGGGTTTTCTGCTCAGAGAAACCAAAAAACATGTTTATACAAAATTTTGCCTGTGAGTCTGTGAGTCATTGTGTGAAATATAATTTTCGACGCTCTATCTCAAGAACTAATGCACGGAATTTCAAAAAAGTTTAAGTTAAGTTACACCTTAATATAATGGGACTCTTATTAGTGTTTGGTGTAAATCATCCAACAAATGGTGCTGCTGTGCTGTCTTTTTTCCGGATTTCCACTATAACCATACCTCAAGAACTAATGAACGGATTTATATAAAACTTCATAATCCGTTCGTCCTTGTCAAATTATGTTTCTGATTTTCATTTCGTGTAAATCGCACAACAAGTGGTGCTGATATGTGGTATTTTTCATGATTATTGCAATAGCTCTATCTTAGGAACTAATGCACGAATTTTCATGAAACTTAAGATTCATTTAATCTATGATATATATTAGTATTCCGAAGTTTTGGGAGTAAATCTCTCAACAGGTAATGCTTCTACTCAGCGTTATTCGTGATTCTCGCAATAGCTTTATCTTCGGATGTAATGGACAAATTTTCATCAATTTTCATCACTGATCTAAATGAGTATTCTTTAATTTTTGAAGCAAATCTCTCAACAAGTGACGCTAATATACGACATTGTTCATGATTACCGCAATAGCTCTATCTCATGAAACTAATACATGAATTTTCATCAAACTAAATATTCAATTAATCCCTGATATAAACTAGTATTCTATAATTTTGCAGCAAAGCTCTCAATAGGTGATTTTTTTATGCGGTATTATTCTTTATTATTGCAATAGCTCTAACTCAGGAAGTAATGGACGAATTTTAATGAAATTTCTGATTCAGTTACTCTTTGATATAAATAAGTATTCTTTAACTTTTGAAGTAAATCTCTGAAAAGGTGGCGCTGCTATGCGGCATTATTCATGATTATCGTAAATGCTCTATCTCAGGAACACACGGATTTTTATCAAACTTCAAATTAAGTTAGTCCCTGTTATAAATTATTATTCTTTAATTTTTAGAGGAAATAGCTCAACAGGCCGTGCTTGTATCCAGTTTTTTTTATGATTTTTTTCCATAATTCTATCTCTAATAATAATACAAGGATTTACGTAAAATTTCAGATTCAGTTAGAACTTGAAATAAGTTGTTGCAGGTTAGATTTTGATGTAAATTACCCAGCCGGTGATGTTGCTGTGTTTTATTTTTCTTGAAGTATTAGAGTGCATAAGATAGAAGAAAGTTTCGGAATGGCCATATCTAACTAGTTTTTCTTTTCTTTCGGATATATGGCAATAATTTAGCATTTGAAAAGATTTTGTGAGGATACGATTTTTTTTAAATTGTAAAATGAATATAAAATATTACCTTCTTCATCAAAGCAGAGTCAGATTTTAGATTTTAGTATTTTCAGTCTGATAATTGTTTGAGATAGTAACTCATTAATATAAATCGACTATTAAAATTATAATTTGCGAGAAAACAAGTACGTTATTTTCTTTTAGCAGATTTAAAGTTCTGTTTTATCTGTATTTGATACGTCATGTATAAATAGCAGAATTAAAAATCTTAAATTTATACTGAGTTTGTAAGAAACGCTTTAAACACAAAGTTCTAATTACTGATTAAATTTAAATCAGTGTCTAACATTAACTGTGATAAATTATGATTTTAAAATTTTAGTTTTATTATGCTTGTGACAAGAAGTAATTTAACTCAAAATTTTAACAGACATTACTGTCATAAATATAGTTTAAAGAGAATACGTAACAGAGTTTAAATAAAATAATAAAATAATGCTATTTTTAAGCATAATACAATCCATGAATTGTAATTAAGAATTTTGATTTCTGCTTATATGACTTTAAGTGTGTTTTTATAATTTATAGCATGTACATTTTTTAATGATAATAATTGATTTTGTTCTAGAAGAGAACTAGAGTTTTAAAATTCATCCTTTCAGGACAATAAAATTTTTGGAATTCGCAAAAAACGTCTAAATACGTTTATTAGATTTCATTGTAAACCAAGATTCACATTTATAATAAAACCTCGATTTTTGTATAAGGCGAGTCTCGATAATCACGTCTTCATACACTGTAAGCAGAAATCCGTTAAATTTACAGCAAAAACTGCTGGCAGCAATGTTGCCAGCAATTTAGATACAATTGAAAGAATAAATTGTTAGAAGTATTATATTAGAAGTAATTATTAGATGTAATAAAAAAATACATCAAATTTAGTGCAATTTTTACGGCAAAGACTAGAAAATTAGAACCATAATATGGCAACATTGCTGCCAGCAATCTTTGCCGTAAATTTAACGGAATTTTTTTTTTAAATCCTTTTCTTTTTTATCATAAAACTAAGTCTTCGATTCTATTTAAAATATTAGGATTATCAGTTAAATTAAAAATATATATATGTACAGGGTGATTATAATTAAAGTTTAAGTTTCAAAACACTCTAAAAACTGAGCCACTGATTAGAATTACATCAAAATTGAACGGAGTTTTATTGAAGAAACGTTAAGAACTTCAAAAAAGTTAAAAATTTTAGTGACAGATGGCGCTGTAAACGTCAGAAAATGTAAATTAATATACCTGGCATGCGCACGACCTTTTCAGGTCTTATAACTGCGTTAGGTAAACGCCGTTTTCTAATTTAGCGTCTCAGACATTCTCCATGTGTGTCTCATTAAAGGACCGTGTTCTGCTTATGATGCTTTATTACGTAAGCATAAAACTAAAGAACATGTAAGCATAACTCTAAAGAAATTGAGGACCCTCAAGGGTATGAGAAAAGGTGTTGGACCGATGACTGTCATTTGTCTGGTGAAAATGATGAAAAAAATTGAAAATATTCTTTTGATGTGTGGAGTCTGATAGAGGAGGGGAAAATGTGTGATTCGGAGACACTTGAAGAAGTGGCCACAGCAGTTCAGGAGGAGTCGAGCGGTCGGACAACCATGCGGTGCACGGAGAACTGGCCGAACATTGAACAGGCCTGTGAGCACGGTGCATAAGATCCTACGAAACATCCTGCTATGCTATACCTACAAAATTTGCTATGTGCAGCAGCTGTTTCCTTCTGACCTGCAAACGAGAGATGGTTTTGCTTTGGGATTTCTTGCTCGCATGCAATTGGGCCAAGGAAAATTCTGTGGACAGACGAAGTCCATTTCCATCTGACGGGATATTTCTATACACAGAATTTCCAAATATGGGTAATAGAAAATCCACTTGCAACGAACCCAATACCACTTCATCCTGCAAAGGTCTCTGTGTGGTGTGGATTTACAAATCATTTATCATAGGGCCATATTTTTTCGAGAAAACGGGTGCTTTCATTCCTGTTACCGTTACCATCAATAGTCAGCGCTTTGAGTCTCTTTTGCGTAATAACGTCATTCCAACTCTGAAACAACGTGGGTGTTTTAATAGTAAAATTTTCATGCAAGATGGCGCTTCTCCGCACTTTACAAATCCAGTGAAGCAGTTTTTGATCCGGCATTTCGGAAATGCTAGAATTATCAGTCGTCATTTCTTATAGCCTGGTCGGCCCGATCTACTGATCTTAATCCGTGTGATTTCTGGCTGTGGGGTTATCTCAAGTATGCTATGTACAGTACAGTACTCCGATTGCCAACGTAGCTGAATTGAAGACACGCATTGCGCAACACATTCTAAGCTTGTCTCCGGTGACACTTCAATCGGTAGTGGGATTTTCTGTTTCCCAATTTAATCTTGTTGAACACAACGGTGGACAGCAGAGAGAACATATTTTGCGCCTGTCTTCTGAAACTTAAAAACTGATTGGGTGGATGCTTTACATGCGGTTTTTGAAAGCATGAAAGTTAAAAACCGATTAGATGGGTGTTTTTATGCTGTTTTTGGCCTCAGGACTACTAAAAACCGATTTAGCAGTTTTTGGCCTTAAACAGTTAAGAACCGATTTTTCCCATACGATGTGATACGACCTTGACGTGCTGGATGGGCTTACGTAACTAACTGTATCACACCTGTACAGTCATGCACACTGAACAGTAGTTGGTTTATCGCGTAACTTACGCCTTAGCTGTTATTTTATCATTTATCATTTGTAGTCAAAATTTTGACACTTACAGTGTCGCTAAAATTTTGAACAATTTTTTTTGGTTCAAGTTCTTTTTCTTTTTTCTAATAATACGTCGTTCAATTTTGACGTCATTCTAGTCAGTTATTTCCTTTTTTAGAGCGTGTAGAAACTTAAAATTTAATTATATTCACCCTGTATAAAGCAAATAATGATAATAATAAAAACATACAAGTATGCTTTTTTATTGCAGTAGATTATGAATCAATATTCTGAAAATAAATCCAGCGTAATTAAACAATGCGACGTATTAAAAGTTATGGTACAACAATTACATAGTTTTACTCAATTTAACCTGGAACACTACTATTTCGACCTTCAAGCTACGAACTTAAAATAAAAAGAAATGAATCAGCTCAGAGTAACACAATAAAAAAACATAATAAAAAAATATAAAAAAAACATTTAACAGATATCTATTTATAAAATGTAATGGCGTGTTTCTTGACCATTGCTATCTGGCGTTATTACCCACCTGTGTGGGTAATAACATCATGCAAACAATACTATAAAATAAGATGAAGTAATCCCTTGTAGATTGCCAAATTCTACAAACAAAAACTCTACAATCCTAGAAATTGAAAAAATTGCATAAGAAATATAAAATGCTGATTTTTTTTTGTGAATATTTAATAAAAAGAAGTACTGGGGAAAGGAGAGGCGGAAACAAAAGAATATCAGGCTCTGAGTTTCTCTTTGCTTAAAAAATACCGCTTTAATAAAGTTATTGACACATTGCACTATTTTAACTGTATTTAACAAAATCAGTATTTGAGTTTGAATGTCTGAATTATATGCGATAAGTAGATATTAAGTTTTTTATGAAAGTAAAAGAAAAAGGAGAGAGGGGGGGGGGGGAATCTCCTACGGAATATAACACCTTAAGCTTCTCTTTGCTTAAAAAGTCCTGCTTAAATATAGTTATAAAAACATTGCACAGTTTTAACCATTTTTAATGTAAAATTTTTATCACGAGAAATTTTATACTAACTAGAGTTATGTGTAATAAATATTTTTATTAACACTGCTATAGAAGTCTTGTAAATACTTTTAACTAGTAAAAACCACATTATTGTGAATTCGCACAAATCTAATGTTAAAACGTCAACGTTATATAAAGCATGCTTTAATAAATTTGTATTTTTAATTAATTAAATAAGGTTTTTGATAAAAAATAAATATCCCTGTGAGATCCCTCATTAAATTTTATACATGATTCATGTTGCTATATTTCATTATGTCTGTATTAGAAACAAAATGTACTTTTAACTGCTGTTTATAAACTCCCTAAACACTGTTTTTTTTTTAATTTTAGAGTTTAACTTTAATTTCTAGTTTAAATGTATATACAACTGAAATTCTCTTTCGTTTTAATTCCCCGTTCTATTGTTAAAAACATTTATATTGATTAAATTTTATTAGTTTTAATCCTGTAAAAAATGTTTAGTGCAGAAACAGTACTCCTTGATTTTAATGATTGGTCGCCTTTTAATCTTTAACTAATATTACCGGTCTCACAGACGACTGTTTTTTTTTTCTAATTTTTATAGTTTAACTTGTAATTTTCAGTTTAACTACAAACAATATTGAAATTTTGTTTAATTCGAAACTTTAGTACTATCACCATAACACTTTTAAATAGATGAATGTTAATTATAATAGTCTTATACGAAAAGTTTAGTACAAAAACACCATCCTATGATCATGCTTTTTATTCATCTTTTGATCTTTCGTCCCAAAAACCGCTTCACGCTTCAAGTTGTGTTACAAATTCCGTCACATCAGTTAAAAGTTAAATTTGGAAAATCTTGAAAAAGAGAACTTGAGAAAGCGGACAATTAAAATTTATAATTGAATTGAACTATCAAGTGAGAATTTTATAAAAATCTGATTTTGAAAATGTTTGAATTAGAATATCGAAAATATTTTGATATCGTTTTATTTATTAGAGTTTAAATTTATTTTTACATTTGGTTTAGAAATAAAAGAGAGAGAGAGATCAGTTTTGAGTATTGGGCTTTCGTTAATCTATCCATTTCAACAATGACAATAAATCTGTCTCTTACATAAAATAAAAGATAAATCCCCTTCAGATGTAGTTCCACCTCTGTAAGGAATCAATATACTCCCATTATACTTATTGCGCAGTACATTTTAAACTACATACTATCTCGCGAACATATCCAAAATTTTCTACACCATTTTGAAAGTATATGAAATGCACTACAAATTTATATAATAAACAAAGTATTTCCTGATAAATATGTAGTCTTCACATCACATAACTTACCTTACACATTTTAGATCAAGTGTTAATTTTAGTTGCTTCTAAAATCGATAAAGCCTGCAAATAGAGTAAACTAAATTTAAGCTGTTATTTGTGTTTTATATGACTAAAACACCTTCTGCGCAGAGCCCACGGGTGCTATTTAGTGAATTATTATAATATTATGCGTAATATTATCACTTGGCGCTATTACCCCAGCTGGCGTTATTACACCAGAACACCTTATATATCTTCTATCATTAAGTTTAATCCAAGAAACTACCTCTATTTTCAATTGTAATAACTATTGAATCACTCATTTTCAAAACGAAATCACATATTTTTATATATAAAGAACAATTTATTAAAAATATATTCTTTGTTGAAGAGCCAATAAAAGTCTTGAAAGTACTAAGATATTTTAAATTAAAATAACTATTAACATGTTTAATTCTTTTTAATCGCATTTTAAGTAAAACAGTGGACGATTTAACGGTCATATTATACATCTTATGCGTTTTTATTTTAGAAAATTTAAAAAAGGAAAAATATTTAAAAAATACATGAATAACTACCATCTTTATACACACAAACACATATATATGTAACAGTGAAAGTATAAAAGTGGAAATTTTTATTTTGGAAAAATTATTTATAAAAAAATATATAAAAAAGAACAAGAGATCTCGTGTTTGCGTTTTCCCTATCTTTTCAGTTTTGCTCTATTTTAAACTGCACCTTCAGATTTTCTTTTACAATCTCATAACTCAATTTATATCGAAAACGGAAAAAAGCTTTATGGAGTAATATATTGAGCCAAATAATGTCTGGTTCCACATCATACTGCATTATCCGTTAGATTTTTTTTCTTTTTGTCTTTAGCGGAAAAAGTTTTAAAAAATCTATTTTTCTTTTTTGTCCTTAAAAAAATATTTCTTTATCCAATAGTTTAAAAATAAACTAAAATATCAAAAGAGTAATGTAGTATCATCTGCAATATTTATTAATATTTCTTTAATATCTGTGAGATTATTTGAAACGTATATATTTTTTAAATATATAGTTTAGAAAATGTTCTAAGTATTTAGTAATTGTTTCAAAAGTTTATTAGAACCAGTATTTAATTGACGCGTTGTGCATTCAAGTAATGCTGTGTGCCACGTTTTAAAATTACTTTCTAATTTATTTTTTAATGTACGCTGTGCTAAATTTTGAACAAGTATTGCTATTTTATGCGTTTTGGCAGAACACTTTTATGCCATTAATAAGAAGTAAAACGTTTCATGTTTTTGAAAGGAAAAACAATATTTTATTTATAATCTTAATTATTTATAAAACAGTCTTTGAATAATAACAATTTGTTGAAATAAATTACCTTTTATAAGTAAGTTTTAAATTAACATGGATATTTCATTTAAGTTCCATTTAGAGAAAAACAAATTTGCAAACTGTATGATTTGCATTTAGTAAAATGCTATGTTTCTATTAAAAAAGAATGCGATTTTAGTTTATTCGATCTAAAACAATAAATGCATAAATTTACACATTTATACAGGCGTATGGATGATACAAACACAATTTTTCTAAATGTGTAAAATGTCTTGTAAGTTTTTAAATATACATATTTATCGGTGTAATGTGATGATAACACAATAAGCTGTTTATAGATAAATTAAATTATATGATAGCTCTGAAATACACACTTTCGCATGTACATTACACCTGAGTGTAAATATATCTGTGTAACTAAATATTCTTATAATCGCAAAACTAATTTGTATGATAAAAAACTCATGGGATTGGTATGTGAGTTTTTTTTTTTTTTTTTTTTTTTTTTTTTTTTTTTTTTTTTTTTAAGTAGATTCTTTTTTATACCATAAAATAATATACACTGTCAGACAAATTCGTCAATATACACTAAGTTATCGTTATCTTTTCACAAATAACTTCTGTTTTCCCAGAAAACGTATTTGTTCTGTGAGTTCATTCCGAAAGTCGAAAAATGAGGAAACGATTCCGTTTATATCTAGCACGCATGCACATTGGGTCTGTTAGTAATAAATTCGAATTTATTTTTAAAATGAAAAACAAAAAATATTCTATCGATTAAAATGTCTAATTTCGTTTTAAAAGACAAAAATGTTTTCGAATTTAAAAATAAATAACAATTACTTTCTTTATTCGTTCAAAAATTCTCACAATCTGTTATTCAAAGTTGGATAAATTGAATAAAGTTCAATATACTAAGTTATTTCTATGATAAATATTCGCATATAAAATATACTTTAAGTGAAGACATTTAAAAAATATTATAGTTAAAAAATAAAATGCAAAAAAAAAAAATTGATACTATTAAAAAAAATCTTATCGAATAAAAATAAATTATCCATGTTTTTTCTTTGACAATCAACGTAATATATTTAAAATTCACATTTTTATACTGTATTAATACTAAACGTAAAAAAAAAAAAAAAAAAAAAAAAAAAAAAAAAAAAAAAGCCACAGTTTTATTAAAGATGAAATCTTTCCGAGATTAACTACAAAATTAAAAGCTTTTTAACGAAATACACCAAACCACACCCATATCAAATGAACGGTTCTATTTTAAAGCAAAATCTTTATGAGCAATCGTGGCGCTGAGGATGAGCGTTGGCCTTGTAATCCTGGGTTTCTGAGTTCGATCCCCCCTTCTTCCGCATTGATTTTTTCCAAACTTTTTTCAAGTGACGGATATTTTTCCTTTTTTGACGGAGAAAGAAATAAACGGAAAATCGTCAATGTACAGACAATTTCTGGCAGCAGTGCTGCCACTACTTTTTCTGTGAAAACACGGAAGTTTTTTTGAGAGTGTACCTTTAATTTACAAGAAATATAAGTATCTAAAATTATATTTGCTGCAAACCCTTGTTCTGTTAGAGCTGTTTTGAACCCAAAATCCTATGCACGGTTTGCACAATTTTTTTAATATAATTTAATCAAATAAATTATGAAATGAATAAAATAACATTTCTTTAAAATAGGGAAATTGTCATGGAATTACTCTTTCTGTATTTTTTCAGATCGTTTTTTTTTTAATCAATTTACAACATCACTTTTTAAAGCTACATCTACATTAATATTTATTGAGAAAATGTAAATACACATACTTCTGTGTAATACCCTTACACATACTTCGTAATACTATGGTGTGATATTCTGTGCTTAATCATAAAGAAAAAAATTTGCATAATATGCAAAATTTGTAAAATTATATTTTTATTATAATATGTTCTAAATGACAGACTAAAATAACGAATCATTTAAATTATTATTAGTGGATGCATAATAAAAAATTCTTCAGTTTATAAAAGCATTTTATTAATTATTATAAAATAAATCAGGAATTAATGAAATAGACAGAAAACTATCAAACCGTAAGGATATTTCTGAAGTACATAGTTCTATTGCAACTAATTTTATTGCAGAGGACATTAAAATATGCATTTTGATTTTAATTAGCTGATCGCGAAATAAAATATTAATTTTAATTTTATGAAATAAATTGGTAAATTGTTTAAAAATAATTAATTACCCCATAGCTATTATTTTTCATTTTTATTGAACTTAACACAGCGAGGTAATAATATTTTTGGCACTTATGTAAGAGGAATACAGAAAATTCATTAAATTAAACATTTCAAATACGTATACTAATATGCTAATTCTAAAAAAATACATTTTATACTTCAGAAATTTTAATTTTAATTAGTTTAAATACAGAGTTAGAAGCAATGAATTACAGAGTAATTTTAGTTTAAATAAAGCATTTTAATTGTATTTTCTTGTAATGCATGTACTTTTAAATTTATAATTTATTTTTTCAATTATATTAACTTTGAATAATTAAGATTATGAAGAGTTTTTTATTTTTATTTTTTTACTGCATATTATTTATTCTAAAAAATAGTTTCCGTAAAAATTAAACATCAAATCACAGTAATAAAAGAAATTAAATTAATTAATTTATGCCGGTAAGTTTCAACTCAGTTTGTGGTGCTTCAGACATATGTGTTTAGTGACAAATTTATATTTTATGTCAAACACAAGGCTACATGTGTATGTTTCATCATCTGTCTTATAGTGCACCCAGTAGAAGTTTAATCATACATTGTAAATGGAAGAATGCTTTAAAAAAAATTCCGAACTTAAGAAAATCTCAATTTATACCATAAATTAGAAATATAAATTTTCGTTCTTCTAATTCACACTGAATAACTGGTATTAAATCCATCATAAGTTCTATCACCAGAAATTTGTAACCATTATTTTTTTAATCGATTTGGTATTACATAAGATGCATAAAATTAATAATTTAAAACTTTTTAAAACGCTTTTTTTTTTCACTTCATCCTTTTAAATTTGGTCCATAGAAAGCCTTTACAACTGTTAAGTAATTATCATGTTAAATTTCAAAATGTTAGACACCTAAGTTGTACAAAAAATTGCAGTTTAGAATATTTTTTACTCTTGTAGACCCTAGGGGATAATGACAAAGACATAAAATATAGACTATATTTAAGCAGGATATGTCACTTAAAACCATTACTTTTGAAATAGGTTCCCTGTTTTCTGAACGTAGAAATCGCAATTTCGAACATTATTAGAAAGCTTTTCACGTATTTTATGTCAATTTAAATTTCGAATTTTTTTCGAAACTGTTTTGAGAGCATTTTTTTCCAAGTAATTAACTTATTAATAAGTTATTTTCTGAGATTGCTCACAAATCAGCATTTAGAACATTTTTAGAACGCTTTCGGGGCATTTTCATCCTTTTTAAGTATAAATTTTCTTTAAAGAAATGTTATTAGATATAACTTATATCTAATAAGTAACTACCATGCCAAATTTCGAGAATCCATCCCCTTCAGTAACACAAAAAGCTTATTTTTAGAACGTATTTAGCTTATACAACCCCTTAAGATAGTGGCAGACGACATAAAATGTACTACATTAAAGGCTGACCTTACCATTTTCACACCATTAGTTTTTAAATTGGTTCGATATTGCCTAAGATTGTGTTGAAATTGCAATTCCGAACTATATTTTTAGAATATGTTCCCACATTTTCCAAAATTATCATGTAATCAAAATTGCCACACAATAAAAAAAGAGAATCAAGCAATGAAATATTTGCAATTCCAAGCTTCACACGTGAACATTCTTCACAATCGCTCTTGGGTGCTATTTATAAACGTATGCACATAAATTCCATACACTCTAATTCATTCTATTTTTATACTAATTTTCAAAAATCACTTTAAAAAAATGTAGTATTCTAGTCTGACGATTAAACTCTATAAATCGCCAAATTCCTTTACAGAAAATAAATACATTTTGTTAAATTGTAAAAAACTTGCAATTACCGTTTAACAAATGGCACCGAATTCCACAACAAACGTCCAGTGTGATATGGCTCTCAAATGAAATGTGAACTAATTTTTGAAAATGTTAATTAGAATTTTTTTCCTTATTGACAAAAAACATATTTAGAACAATTAAGACATCGTACAGTATTTTGTTCTTTTCTGATTAATGGTTGTTGTTTTCAAAGGCATTAAAATTTCTTTAAGCGAATCATAGTTGGAGGGACGAGAAATCGATCACCTACTGTAACGAATTTAAGGCGTGACACAAAAGGAGAGAAAAAATGAAATAAAATTACGTTTTATGTGTACCATCTAGATAAAAGTACAATTGTAACTAATGTTATTTAATGTAATTGTAATAAAAGTCCTGTATCTGGAATAACGCACACTTTTTTTTTTCAAAATGTCATTTTTATTTATTTACTTATTTATTTGTTATTAGTAATAGTAGTAAAAATTTTATTTTGATCTTTTTTGTAAATATAATCTAATAATATATCGATAATAATTATTTAAAACATAAATACAAAATATGCAATAATCCTACATCTAAATAAAAAGAGTTCTTATGTGCAAAGATTTTAGTTCTTTCACCTCGCAACTTATATATAAATTAATTCTGCTTAAATTTCCTGCCAGACTCACACATGTAATGTTGTCTTAAATTTATGTTGCACAGTGTGGGTGCGCATTAATAAAATATTTTCTTCCATTTCCTTTATTCTTGCAGGGATTCTACACAGGAGCAACCTCGGTCTCTTGCTCTGTAACCTCTTTTTTAACAGTATTTCATGTTCCTTATACATTTATCCTGCTCTTAATGCTGATGATGCCTCAATTTGTTTAATTTGTAACTAATGTTATTTACTTCTACAAAAAAACTTACAAATCTTCATAGAACAATTTTTGACAGCACTGTCATTGAATGCCAATAATTTTATGGAGTGGTGCTCTTTACAATGAATCAAAATCAATAAAAACCAAACTAACTAAACTAAACCACTACTTCTACACTTCTCCAAAAAAACTTGCCTATCTCGATAGAATAACTTTTAACAACACTGCCATTGAATGGTCTAATGATGCAGTATAGCTGGAAGTTATCCTGGATAGCAAATTTACATGGAACAAACACATACGCTCCCTTAGTAAAATGAATAAAGCCGCCGAAGTTTAACTTTCTCTGAAAAGTCTCCTTAAAAGTGATATTTGATCTATCCGCAACAAATTACTTTCGCACAACTCCGGCATTTTACCTATTCTGTCTTGTCTGGGACTTTCCATATAAAACTTAAATGAGCACTCTCAATCGCCTAAACAATAAAAATCTCAAAACTGTCCGTAGTGGATATCTGTACCTACGTAATTCTGTTGTACCAAGATGGCGAATGGTCAGTGAAAAACGCAGTCAAAATAACAGACCTGTACTTGTAATTTATTATCGAAAGTACATGAAATAATTTAAAGGAATTGAAGAAGGCGAATTTCTTTTTTATAAAATACTAGTATTTAGCACTTATTTTGATTGTGTTTTCCCCTGACCATTCGTCACTCTGCATACGTAGAGACGTTGATACTCTGCGAAACATGTAATAAATTTTTCTCGAAAACTCTTTTCTAAAATATGACCTTCCGAACGAAAATGTTGTGGATTTGCCGGACTATTAAGTCTCTGAACCTCAACACCAAAAACAGTTCAAATACACCATTTTTTATGGGTCCTGATTGAACGGTCGTTCGACGTCTGTCAAACTTTTCTTCTCTAAAGTTTTGTGTAAAATTACAAAAACACACTAAACTTTTTCTTCTTTTTTCTCTATGACTTTCGCCACTTTCTTTGTTTAAACTGTATATTTGGCCTCGCAATGATATTTTTTCTTGATAGAACTTGTACAAACAGTATTTTATTAAACACATATAAAATCACTAATAACATTTCAGTTAATTAGTTTTTATAACTACAGTTAAATTTTTACTACTTAAAATTATATAAGGCAATCTTTTAAATGAAAATCATTTTAAATCTATAATTTTATTATTTTTCCGAAATTTTTTAATTTTTTTAATTATTTACTTTTTTCTATATGTTTCCTTTGATCATAAATTCGTTTTATTTATGTTTTGTTATCTTTAGTTTTTGTTATCTTCTTGTAGTCTTTAGTACATCTTAACCTTCCCACTGCCGCGACCAGATATATCCGATTACTAGGCTGCATGTTTCATTGTAGTTGAAGCGTTATTATAATTAATATAGTTCAACAAACATAATCCAGTTTTAAGAAAATAAATTATGATTGATACTTCCAAGGCTTATAAGCGTATATATATATATACCATGATAAAAAAAATCCGTCTTTTATTAACATTTAAAATTAATTGAAGACAAAAAAAGTTGCAATTTTACCGTTTTGCTCGGCGATGACGGGAATTAAAAGATTCCCAATGGCGCATCCGATTGTCATATATTTCTTGTATATATTGCGCGTGAAGTAGTTTGCAACTAGGAAGTCCCAGAAGAAAATTACCCATTCAGTATTTTTTAGTTGTGTTATGTCTATAACAGTGGTTTCCAACTTGGTTTTGTTGGTCACGCCCACCAAAGTATCTAAAAAGTTTCTATCCCCCCCCCCCAATCGACACACACATACACACACATGCATCGTATTTTTAAAAAAAGTGTTATTCGATCTAAATTTTTATCTTTAAAATCTATTCTAAAGACAGGATTATATTTCTTTTTAATATTTCTAAAATTCACTCATTTTACAATTCCTTTTTGTAACTTATTATGTGTTGTTGGGGAAAAGTTTGATTGCTGATTTTTCTTTGTATAAATAACGCAACACACAAGAAGATAGTTCAAGATAATTCTCTTTACCCGTTTTAAATAGTCATTATTCCCCATCTTAACAAAATTTCTAAGTTTCCCCTTTTTTCTATGTTATAGTCTTCCATGTATTGCCTAATTTAAAATTTAAAGCATATGTCATCATGTAAATTTATTTACTGTTTAAGATGTCTAGAATAGAATCATAGATATTTCTTATTTTTCCATTTTCTTCAGTAATGCTTTTTAAAAATTATATTTTTTTCAATTCGGATAGTCCAACGTTCAGAGATTTGTACATACATTTTATATAAAAATGCTAAAGACCGTTAGATTTATATATACTTTGAACCAGTTTTACCTGTAAAAGCTTCCTCGTGGGACTTTTGACAGAGTATAAAAGAGAAAACTTATTCAATTTATTATCAAAAGCGTTGCAGAAAATTGGGAAATACAATGATAACCAAAAAAATTAAAAAAAAATACTTAAAAACATAAAAAAACCTAGAAACAACTATTATTGTAATTATTTTTCTGTTTGTTTTGTTTTAAACTTTTAATTGCAAATTGTTTTAAAAAGTAGAAAAAAATGTAAAATTTTGTTTGTCTTTTATTTTTAGCCTACAGCATTATTGAAACAAACGACAAAATGAACTAATGATAGAATAAATAAATAAAAATTTTTAGAATTGCCCTTCTGAAATGCCAAATTGCTCCACAGTGGGGAGTACACCCCACGTTGGAAACCATTGGTTTATATAAAATAAAAAAAATTAAAAATATGAAAATGCCCCTCCGAAATATAGCAAATTGATGCCAAAAAGAATCTAAGTGTCGTTGACTTCGAAATATTTATCTTTGCCAAAAACCTTTTACACAAAACATGTTAAATACATTTACATAAATGACATATAATGAAGTACAGCCTTAATTTTAATGACATGTTCCAAGGAGAAATTTAATTTAGTGAGCAAAGGTTTTATTATAAATTGTTAATGATAAATGCATTAAATCTTTATTAATAAAAATAAATTAGTAAATGAAATATAAATTAATAAATAAATAAAAGAAAAATACATTAATTAATACATTTAAGTTTTAATTATTTCAGTTTATTATGAAACCAAAATATACTTTTTAAAATCTAAATAAATAAATAAAAATAACAATTAAATAAAAACAAAATCACTTTGAAAGCCTTTCTAATGATCTGAATTAATACGATTGAAACATTTAACGCGATTAATTTTTTTCATATATCTAAAAGAAATTTAAGTGATAAAAATATTATACACATCGAGTTGGTTTAGATTTACTCAACAATTTTCAATTTACTTTAAAAACTTTTTTTTGTTGCTAAAAAATAATTCTATATTTACTTGTTATCAATTTTTTTTCACATTTTTTGCAGTAGTGTAATAATGCAAAAATTATATTTCTTAGCATCTTCTATCTACTTTTTGTGAAGTTAATCAACAACAACAACAATAAACAATTTATTCTTATTAGTTCATTATTCACCGTCGTATATCACTCCTTGTTAAGTGAAATAACATAATTACGAAATATTTGCTTAGAAATATTGATAAAGTAAAAATGATAATGTTAAAATAAAGTTTCAACCTAACGTGATCTTTGGTAGAACGTGCCATATAAATGTAACGTTATTCATATTTTGCGATTGCTTTTGAACATAAAATTCCAATTCCCTTTTTTATGACATATTCACGAATACAGTTTAAATTAAATTCATGTTTTCTTTAAATGTTGTTATTGAAAAAGAAAGAAAATAAATAGCTTATTTCATTTTTCTTTAAAGGCAATTGATCTAAGAAAAGGCTGTTAAACTAGGCGCCTGAAATAAGTTTTCTTGATGAAAATATGCGATAACAGCAGTTCATAAATCTAATTATAAAAAACAATAGTTTGCAACAATATAATATGCAATGCATTAAAAAGATACTAAATAACCGTTATTAGATTCCATATGTTTTAATAATACTTTTGAATTTTTATCACTTAAAACACTATTATAAACAAATTTGTGTAAATTATTTTTAAATCTCTTGACTAGTTAATAGTTAATAATTTTTTTCTAAATTCCATATGGATTTTCATCAAAATTTTGCCTTTTAATAAGTAAAAAATCAAATTTGATTATCTTAATGACGATGAATTTTAAAAGGTTTACATAATTTCTTTCTAAACAATATCAGAATACTTCCTTATCAATTTCATAAATATTCATCAAAAAATACATCGCAAGGAGCATTTCAAAAATCTAAAAACGCTGAAAATTAGTTTTGAGAAAAACAAATTTAAAGTATTTGAATACACTTACTTTTATTGTTTACTTCTTAAAATCTTCATAAATGATATTTTAATAAGGAAAAACTGTTTTGATACTAATATACCACAGAAATAGACCTTTTTTGCGACGATCTTGCTACAGACTATTTAGCTTCAATAAAGGTCCTCTGTCTCCTTAAAATTGCTAAAACGATTAACATATATAGAAATTTTATGTCTTGTAAACTGAAATTTCTTCACGTGATGTTTCTCAATACATGCTGTCGACATTGAATCAAACATACAATCTTTAGTAAAGAATTATGTGTTATTCCACCTTTATTTTCTTTCTCAAACACGTAACAAAACTATTTTGGCTTTAATTTTAAATAAAATTGATTTCTTTTAAAGTATTAATCCATGTGATTCAAATTTACGATGAAAATAAAAAGTACAACTAACAACAACAACAACAACAAAAACGCCCCCCTCTTTTAAATTTTTCTACAGACCATTATATAAAACTTTGAGTGGTATTAATCGATTAATTACAACATGTATTAAGCTGTACTGGGCTTAAATTTTGTTTAGAGGACCATCCCTGGAAAGAAATGAAAAAAATATATTAAAACATCGCCCTACTAAAACTTAATTTTGACATAATAATTGGATTATACAGTATACTTTAATTTATGATACATAAACGATACCTTACTTAATGATACATTATTATCAAATTATAATCAAATGTTAAAATTGATTAAATTTGGTATTTAAGTAACACAAATTAACGTATAAAAGTAAATTTCATTGTAATATATAAAGAAATGACTACTATAAAATAATTATTCCTATTGAAATTTTTTTAAAAAAAAGATAAATATTTTTTTATCGAAATTTTCCTTTTACAAATTTTTAGTTAGTACGACTATCTTAGCTAGTCCTTTATATATAAAATAAATAAAATGGTTTCCTATATTATTTTTAAATCATAACAGTTTTCTATACATTTCAAGTCAGGTCAAAATATCAGTTAATATTTTAAAATTGAAAAACTTTACGAAAATAAAACTAAAATTCAATTTTAGTAAATAAAAAGAGGAAAAAACTCCTACTTCCTCCAAAGTTTGATATTACTTCCTTTCAAAATATCATGTAGCTCTTCACTTATAAAGCCAAAAATGCCATTCTTTAAACAGTTCAATAAACAAACGTTTTAAAATACATCTTATAGTTTTTTTTTCATTGCTTTTTAAAAGAATTTTTTTTAATCTAAAAATATAATGGAAATATATCAGATTTCTGGCTGGAGACATATAACCCTTTTAAGAAGGAATTGAAACATAGTTATACATCGCCATTCATTACTATATTGATAAAGGTTTACACAAAAATGTCCAATCTATTTATAGGTATTGACATGTATGCGTATATACAGCTTAAAGTAAAAAATTAAAATAATTAATTTCATATGAGCTTGGAAATGCATTTAGCTTTATTCCTGTGTATTACAATTGAAAAATATTAACGGCTGATATTTTATTAAATTTGCATGATATTAAAGAAAAAGCTATAAAAGTTCGGATTTGAATGAATATTGTATATTTATAAAATTATTTTCATTATATTCAAAGTATTTGAATATTATAATAGGTTACTCAAAAAAGTAGAATAGTTATAACATTTCCTGATTCGTTCAGAAGATTGCATAAATTAAGCATAAAATTAGGCTTATCTAGAATTTATTAGATAGGAAGCATAAATGGCTATTTCAATATTCGCCTCGCCATAGGTAGCATTAAGTCTCTTTTCACCTACGGAAGAATCATTTAAATTGATGTTACGGATATGTGTGACTTTCAGAACATACGATAAACGGCAGTCGCAGTTCACATCTAATAGTTAAATATTTTAAACTGAAGTCATATAAACAAGGCCTGACTGATGCAAGGGAATGCGGGGAAATAACCCCGAGAAACCCCGGCTTGGGGGGGCCCTCCAAGACACATATGAGTTGATAATTGTTTCGTTAAAAGAAAGAAAATAATAAAAAACTGGCCAAAAAATACCGAAATTCTTTTTTTCAGTTTTAAGGGGCTCTTTTCTCCTATCCTGTCTGTTTCCATGCCCCCTTAAGGCCTCACAATTATCTCTATTTTCCTGTAACCGAAAAAAAAATTTGGATTCTATAGTTTCTTAAAGTTACCTTTCTTCTGCTATTTTCTACATCGATGTGAATAGTAATTGGTACGAAATTTATCAACCATACAATAGGTATGAATTTTAGTTTTAGTCACTTCAATATAATTACGAAAATTTTTTAGATAGAAAGAGAGCCCCCTTATAATGTTTTCCCCAGGGCCCCTCACTTACTAAGTCCATACATCCATATAAATATATAGAAGAGAAATTTAAACTAGAATTACTTGAAATTTCTTATTTTATTTTTCTTCTAAAATTACAATGAAGCTTTAGTAATCTAATTGTCACGTATATTAAATATTGTAATCAATTTAATATGCTAATTAACTAATTATAAGATATTATGGATGAAAATAGCTCATATTTCACAATTCTGAACACTAAAACTAAATGATTTCCAAATTCCTTACAAGAATATGTGGATGATGTGTATTTATAAATTGAACTCCAAAAACTTAAATAAAATATTTTTTGTATTACCGTATTACATAGTGTTTTAGTTAACAATGTTCTGTTCTAAATACTGCACATTAAACATTTTGAATATAGTTTGACGCTTGAATATTAGCAAAATACTTAAAATAATTAAAACGCTCATCCCTTAAAATTCGTTAGTTGCATCGTAGCTAAAACTAGATTGATACAAAATTTACTAAATTAACAAAATAGATCATTGGAAATTTTAATTGCGAATGTTTTCAATATAAAGTTTCTTGCACTATTTTAATTACATTAACATTAGCAATATGAAAGGCATTCAACTTTAATTAAAAATTTTGCTTTGTGTATAAGGTTTAGATTAATTTTATATATTGATTAAAAATTGCGTCATTGGAAAATCTTGGGGACATTTCCAAGTAATTGTTGAATTGTCTTAAAATGTCGTAATAATAAGTAGTTTGGAAATTAAAGAGAAAAATACAGAAAATGAAAGATGAAAACCGACATGTAACAAATCCTTTAAAAGATTTTATATTGAAATATATTTTAGTTTCTTATAATAAAGTCTTATTCATAAATGAAGGGTGTAAATGTAAAATTCAGATTATCCAATTAACTTAGGTTTGAGAAAAATACAAATCATGATATATTGTCACTATTTTTTTCTGGCAAATTTGTTGTCATAAGAACTGCTTGCACATGCTAAAACTAGAATTTTACTAGCTAAAAGTTACTTTCTCTATTTGAATCACACTAACTTTAGAGAGATTAAAGACCCTCGAGTTTAATTAAAAATTTTACTTTGCGTATAAAGTACAGATTAATTTTATAAATTGAATAAAGATTAGGTCATTAGAGAATCTTGGAGAGATTTGCAGGTGATGGTTGAATTGTATTAAAATATCGCTGTATAATAAGTAGTTTGGAAAATAAAATGAATAGTAATGAAAATGAAATATAAAGTCAGGCGTGTTAAGAATGATTGAAATGATATTATATTTGCATTTTACTATATTTCAATAAAGTTTCATTCTTAAATTAAGGGTGCAATAAAAGTGCCACGTATATTGAATGTTGTAATCTATTCAAAACGCTAATTATAAGATAATTTGGCTGAAAATAGCAGATGTCTGACAGTTTTGAGCATTTTAAAACTAAATGATTTCCAAAATCCTCCAGCAATGTATGGAACATGTATAAATCTGGCATCATTTATTTAAACTCTTATAAAATGCATTCCAAAAAGTTAATTTAAACATTTGGTATTATCGTATTACATTGTATTTTAATTAAAAATGTTCTATTCTAAACATTCTAAATGTATTGTTACGCTTGAATGTTTTCAAAATATTTAAATTCCTTAAAATTTGTTGATTATATCGTAGCTAAAAACAGAAATGCACAAAATTTACTAAATTAACAAAATAGATCTTGGGAAATTTTAATTGCGAATCTTGTCAATATAAAGTTACAAGTGCCAGTTTAACAGCTATTTATTGCTATTCTTATTTTATTTATTTTTTTATTACTCATTTATTTTTACATTATATATTTTACATCATATATTTTATATTTTTATATTATATTAGTTATTTATTTTTGATTATTCATTTATTTATATCATTAATTTATTTTTTTATAATTTCTATGAATTGCATTCCAAAAAAAAAAAAAATAATAATAAATAAACTTCTGTTTTATTATCGTATTATAAAAATATTCTATTCTAAAAACTTTGCATTACACATTTTAAATGCAGTCTTACGTTTGAGTATTTCCAAATACTTACATCCCACAAAATTTGTTAATTGTATCGTACCTAAAAACAGAAGGATGCAAAAATTACTAAACTAACTAAATAGATCATCGGAAATTTTAATTGCGAATATTGTCAATATGAAGTTACAATCGCTGTTTTAATCACACTGACATAAGAGATACTAAAGGCATTCTAACTTAATTAAAAACTTTGATTTGCGTACAAGGTTTAGATTAATTTTATAAATTGATTAAAGGTTACGTCATTGAAAAATCTTGGAGACATTTGGAAGTAATGGTTGAATTACCTTAAAATGTCGCTCTATAATAAGTAGCTTTGAAAACAAAGTGAGAAGTAATGAAGATGAAAGATAAAGTCTGACGTGTTAGGAATGAATGAAAAGATATTGTGTTTAGTCACATTTTAATAACTTTAAAGTCTGATTTTTAAATGAAGGGTATGTAAGCAAAATCCAAATTCTCCACTTAACCTAATTTTAACCCCCCGACCGCCGAGCAAAAGGGCAAAAATGTAATGTTGTTTTCTCCTTAATTTATTTTAAATATTCATAAAATAGGGATTTTCTAACATCGTATATTCAGTTTTTGTAACGTATATGCTTATAAGCCTTGAAAGTGTCAACCATAACTTATATTTGTAGAATCATATTAATTTAAATAAAGGTTCAATTGTAATGAAACCTGCAGTCTAGTGAACGGATATATCCGATCGTGGCAGTGGGAAGGTTAAGAAAAATGCAAAAAAAAAAAAAAAAACTGATTATTACTAAAAGAAAAAAACCCTGAAATAGTGTAAAAATTTGTTTGCTATATATTTGTTGGCATCAGGTTTTTAAAATTTTATGAACTGTATACGAACAAGTTAATTTAAATATTTTTTGTATCATCGTATTAAACTGTCTTTATTTTAAAGTGTTCTATTTTAAATACTTTGCATTAAATATTTTAAATGTAGTTTTACGCTTGAATATTTGAGACTTATTTACTTCCCTTAAAATTACTTAATTTTATCGTAGATAAAAACAGAAAGATACAAAATTTACTAAATTAACAAAATAGATCATCGGCAATTTTAATTGCGAATCTTGTCAATATAAAGTTACTAGCGCTATTTTAATAACACTAACATTAGACATACTAAACACATTCATGTTTAATTAAATTTTTATTTTGCATAATTTATTTTCAGATTAATTTTAGAAATTGATTGAAGGTTACATCATTGAAAAATCTTGGAGACATTTGCAAGTAATTGCTGAATTGTCTTAAAATATCGCAGTATAATAAATAGATTGGAAAATAAAGTGGAAATTAATGAAAATAAAATCCGGCGTGTGAGAAATTATTTAAAAGATATTGTATTCAAATATATTTTAGACTATTATAATAAAGTCTCGTTGTTAAATAAAGGATGTAAATGTAAGATTCACATTATTCAGTTCACTTAGGTTTGAGAAAAATTCAAAACATGGAATATTGTCTATCCACAGATCCAAAATACAGTAGTTGCGTGTTATGGTAAAAAGATGAGTGCTAGTTATTTATTTTTCTTTTTCATTCAGATTTCTTGATTGGTAATACTTTTTGAAAATACTAAAATTTATTCTTGTTAAAAAATATATCAATTAACGCAGAAATAAGTGGAGTTTTATAATTTCAAAAATTGGTGCAAATCAAGAAGTATGAATTAAAAAAAAAAATTAACCCACTCGCAACACTGGTAAAAAGAAGCAGACAAAAAGGACTGAAACAGAAACTTATTAATAGAATCAAAAATATTTTATTGAAAGACCGTACTATATAAACTACTCAAAATCACGACCAGAGGTCTTCAGGCAGGCTTGACAGCGGCGTCACTTAGAATTTTTTATTTTTTCGAAGATTCCTTGAATGTTGGGTATAATTCCAAAAGCTATGGATATTTCATCGACTAGGCATTTAACTAAAGGAACAGTGGGTCTAGAGGTCTGCACGGGCCGGAAGTTCCAAGCCCGGGCCGAACAGAAATTAGTAAAAACAGGCCCGGCCCGACCGGCCCGTTCAGGGCCGAGACGATTTCTACTATTTTTAAAAAATTCATATTTTTATCACATAATTAAGGTTTTTTTTTAAAGAATACTGCCTACATATCTATGGAATGATTTTACAGTATATTTTACAGGAAATGCACATTAACAAAATTAATGATTCTTAGACTTTCAACATTCAAATAAAGATTCATTAAAAAATTAATATGGCTTAGAAAAAACGAAAGTTAAAAACATCGTAACTTTTGTAACTGTCGTAACATCGTAACTGTGTAATAAAAGAAGATTTATGAAAATACTTCAATATCATTTTGTTAATGATTCCAAATCCAAATTTATTTTCATATCCAAAGGAAATACTTTCTAATACATTTCTGAATTCCTTTCTTTTTTTCGGAAACGCATAAGATTAGAAGGTGTTATTATTATGCAACTATGTAATCGAATGGCGTTAATCATTTTTTGATACAAGCAATTTAAGAAAATACTGTCAAAGTTAGCATTTTGAAGCGACAGCACGGAGGAGGAGAAAAATCTGCAATTATTTGACAAGAATTTCTTATATCTCAACAAGATTAAACAAGTATCTTATATACCAAAAATGAAAATGGCTATTCGATTCCAAATCCCTCCAATAGTCAGACTTGTCAATTTTATTCTTATACCGATAAAAGTTAGTCAGAAAATGCGTGAAACTTTCGACTTGTTAAGAAGGGAATTAAGGAACCATTTAGAAGAATGTACAACGATTACTTTTATATAGTTCTTTATTACTATTAATGATTTTACAAATTATGTTGTCTACTCTACATATCTTGAGAACAAATAAGTCTAGTTCTGGCCCGGCTCGCGTATATGTAGAAAAACAAAGCGAGCCGGATCTCGACCCACCACGAGTCTGCTAAAATAATGTTAAACCGGGTTACACACAATGTAACTGTTTAATGCCGATCTCTACACTATATGTGCTACAGTTCTGTATTGATCTTATCAAGCTAGTATCATCAACTAGTTGTAAAACTAGTACATTTAAATTTATTCTTATTAAAGTCATATTCATTGAAAATAGCTCATATTTTATCGTTAATCTTAATCGTTATGCTTAAACTTTTATAATGGGCTGATAGGCCCGTAAAATTTTTTATCGGCCCGTCCCGTATGGCCGGTTCACGTTTTTTCTGGCCCGGCCTGGCCCGTTTGTTTTGCTTGTCGGCCCGGCCCATTGAAAAAATTATTCTAATTCTGCTGGCCCGGCCCGTTAAAAATTTTGGAACCATTTCGCCGGCCCGGGCCCGTGCAGACCTTTAAGTGGGTCGCTCTCAAGCCTGTCTGACAGCTTCTGCTCATAATTTTGACCACTTTCTGTAGTACAAACTTTCAATAAAATATTTTTCGTCCCATTATTGCGTTGCTGTTTCTCTTCTTTGTCACTGTTTCTTTTGTACCAGTGTCGCCATTGGGCTACTTTTTTCAAATTGACATTTCTTGAATTAGCACCAATTTTTTGAATTGGCAAAATTCCTTATTTTTGCCTTAATATTTTTTTTAATAAGAAAAATTTTATCATTTTCAAAAAGTGATGACAATTAAAAAATTTGAATTTTTAAATGTTATCCCACTGACAACATTGCTTTGTACTATATTCCGCAAATACGACATTTTGAATTGTGCATTTCTATGTGATTCTGAGACATCTGTATGCCCCCTACACTTCCTGCAAGTTTGTCGATTTGGTAATAAAACGCCTTGACTATAAAATGGCGTTAACCAGAAGATTTTACGTAGGTTCTCGCTGAAAATGTAAACTAGATGCAATCCAAAATTGTCAGGCAGGTTTTTCCAAGCTACTTGCTTAATGTTCTTTTCTTAGCAAATGAATGAAGATATGCTCCGAATATGTCAATAACAAGCAATGATTTCATTAATATATAATTGCGTGACATTAAATCTGAAGGAGTAAATTTAGTTGTGGAAATTAAGTGAGGATTTACTTTGTAAAGTAGAGAATTATTTTTAAATATTGTGAACTTAGAAAAGGACTTGAGTTTTAATAAATTGGGAATAGAATTCACCTCTTCTTTATTACGTTTGCTTGATGACATACAAATCAACATGCTACTCTACTGCCCTTGCTTCTTTTGTAATGCTCATTATTAATTTTTTTTTTCGGCTAAAGTGGTACCGTTCAGTATCGTTTGAAGATAACATATCAAAGACGGCCGTTACAAAAAGCCTGTGTTTTGTACTTATTAAAATGATTTTTCTACATATTGAATGATGAAAGCAAGTAAATGATTACCTCATACACGTTTACGCATAATCCTATATACAATTTTTATAAAATATAACTTCCGGTACAATTAAAGAATAAAAAAAATAAATTTTAAAAAATAAATAGCATATCCAAAGAAAAAAAATTAAAACTTTGGATGTTGTATAAAGTTTTTTATCTTCCACATTAAAACTCTGAAATGCCGCGAGTTGCATTTCGGCAATATATCTAATTGAGTATTCTAAAGTACTATCAGAATAACGTTAAAGCTTTAATGCCTAATTTTGACTGTAAAATACAGACTGAATATATTATTAACTGAATTTTTATCGTGTAGATGGCAACATTAATAATTTTTAAGAATAAAGATTGAGTTATTGTTTCAGTGATTGCTATATGTGCTTTTTATTTCGTTTGCAAACTTCCGAAATACCCTATTTGATATATTATACCCTTTTGTTCTGCAATGAGCAAGTGAAATTTATTTCATGCCATAATATTTAAAATTCATCTGTGTTTAATATTAATTAACTTTATTAAAGGCAATTTTTTCAATTAAAGACCGGTATTGCTGACTGGCAACAAACTCTTTTTTAGTCGTAAATCATGCTTAAAACAAAATATGTCTTATTCAAGCAATGAAAATCGAAAAACTTTTCCAAATACACTTTTAAAAAAGCAGGCATTTAAGGGCTTTCAAAGAACAAAATATATTCTTAATTTGTTATTTTTTTTACAAAGATTCCTGTTTTTTAAAGATAATATGAAAAAAAGCGAAAAGTACTCCATTATTGGAATGAATATAGAAATCTCAGACAATTAATCAGAAACACACAATTTAGCAGAAATTAAGGTTTTTACTGCCGCGTTAGATCAACTATTAGGAGTCTAATCATTCAGATAAAAGCGATTGTGTAAGCGAATTTGTTAATATGTATTAGATAACTAACGGAACTCATTTCGTTTATTTTCACTCTACATTTTACTTTGTGTACCTGTAAATTTAATTAACCTTTCTTTGTATTTGCTTTCTGCTATTCCTTAAGTATTTTGCAATTTTTATGAAATTTATTGTTTTAAATGGTGACTTGAACTGTGAATGGTACTTGACAGTTACTTGGGTTAACAAATTTCTTGGAACATTTATTCCTAATACTTTCTAAATAAATATTTTTAAATTTATCTTATACTTCATTCAAAATGTATTTTTCACTTCAATATTTTTTTGTCGCTAGGCTTTTGATAATATAAATTACAAGGCTTCCACGGTAGAATAATTGTTTCAATGGTATTTTATAAAAGTTTACATACATTATTAAAAAAGATCAAACATGAAATTGACGATCATTTAATCTTGTTATTCTTACACTTTCAGTTATACGGCCTACATCCAACTTCAACCCCAGTTCCTCCCACACTTCAATTAACAGGTTCGGAATAATGAAATTAATATCCTCTACGATTCAACATATCAGCTCTATTGAATCATTGAGTAGTGGTGGTGGAACATAGACAAGATCTTTTATAAAGCCTCAAAGAGAAAAATCGTACGTCTCTAACTGCGTTTAAATATTCAGCCCAGCATTATCGCTTTACACTCAGCAATTCCTATTTTGAATGTGTGTGGCCCCACCAGTGATCGAGAGGTTCTGACCTCAAAACTAGTAGACGGCAGGTGCTGGGTTCGAACCCAATCGCAGACGTTGACCTAATCGTTCGGAGTTTTCAGTGGTTTTCTTCGAACCTTGGATTTTCTTGCGTAAATACGGATTAGGTTCCCTTAGAATGACCCCCACGGAGGGCACCCCATCCTTCGGTTCTATATCCTAAGTGTTGATAATCGGCCGCCATAAAATAAACCAAACCATTTTGAATATGTGGCATTGCAACCAATTAAATGGCAAAGCAATTCTCTCATATGCGCTTGTCTAAAACTGGCTGTGTTACTTTTTATTTTTTACCTCGAACCAAAAAGCTACAATATTTATTATTGATGGTTTTAAAATTCATAACTGGGAGATTATTTTATGGGCACGCTATATTATTCCTATTATAGAAAATTAAGATTTTAAAGGGCTTTATAATGTGAGTAAATGACTTTTAAAATGTATATAGAATTAGGGAGCTCTGTGTGTGTCCTGCTAGCTACGCTTGCCAACCCATGTTCAGTATTTTAAGACATGGTTATTTGTCTTTTGTTAGGGAAAAAAATATCTGGTTAGGGAAGATTAAATGATATTCTCACGAACAACGATTATTTTCAGTAATTGCGTTTTCATGCTTTTTTTAATTTTTAGATTATCCTGAAATCATCCAAAGCTGACGGTTACTTTTGAAATCGAAAAATAACTTGAAGTTTATAAATTCTAAAAATTTCTAAATACAAAATATACATATAATGTTTTTTTTTATTTTATTGAAACTATTGAAACATTGTTTTAAATTTTAATGGCATTTCTCTAATATCTGCAATAAAAAGAACAATTATTGCTAAAAATAGTCAAGATCCGTGTACGTTTTTTGCTATTAGCGAAATGAGATTTATAAATCAGAAGCCTGCATTTTTTGAAAGGATTTTAGCTGTTTACCTCATACAGTGAAAATTTCGCAAAAAAGTATGCTTCTAATCGGTCTATCTTGACTCATTAATAGCGAAAAATCTAGTGGATCGCGGCCATTGTCATTTTAGTATTATTAATGTCACATTCACTTTAAAATTAACTTTAAAATCTTAGAGTATAAACCATAAAATCACGAATTTAATCCCCTAAATTGCAGTTTAAATTTATGGGCATCCATTTAGATTTCAGTTGAAAATTCAATAATATAAATGCATTTTATTTCATTGTTAAAATCGCTTGTAAATTAAATAAAGGCACAAATTCACTAATACAAATTAAAGTATTTCACCAATCTCTCACTCAATGTGCATATATTTATTTGTGTATTTTGTATTCAAGTAATGTCATTTATATGTTTCTTGCTATAAAATTCCCATTCAATTAGTTGTATTTCTGAGAAAGATCTTAAGTAAATACATTTTAATCCGAAAAACCTTTTTATATTGTTTATTAGTCCTTTTTTCATTAGATATTTTTCATATTAGCTTTATTAGCCTCGATCATATAATATTTTATTACTTTTTCTTTTTACAAAAGTTAAAATTTATTCTTATATATGCAAGTTTGCTTTTCATTTATCTAAGTCACATTCCTTTCAAACTTTGTTTTTGAAATTACATAGAAAGATCTATTTCATTCAAACAATATATCTGATACTAATATAAAAAACTACTATATAAAATATTATATTGATGTATTCAATTAACATGAATGTGACAAAACTAGCAAACCCTGCGGCTTTGCTCGCGTAATAGTTGAAATATGTCAAGTGATATTTATATGCCTAAATTGTGTTATAAAAAGTTGTATTTTAATGAAAAATGAAAAATTAACATTTAATCCACAATTTGATCAAACTACATGATTGCACTGCATTAGACAGAAAAGAAGTGAAATGAATCAGAAGAACTAAAACTAATTCTAAACTAGCCGTTGGGGTACCACCGTAATACTTACCCATCATGGATACGCATATTATAAAATATGAAAATAAAACGCATGTAAACTATTTATAAAATAGTTTCGCAATTCTAAAATAAAGTTTAAATGCATATCTTAAAAGTTTTAATATGCATAGTAATGCTCTATCAATAAATTGCTGATGAGCCGATTTCGACAAATTATATAAAACGCCAAAATACTCAAGTAGTACCGAATTGCGTAAAAGAAATATCCTTTTAACTCCAAAAATAATAATCATTTTAGCTAACAATTTACTGCGTGGATAACGCGTCTCATTTCCAATTGAAATATATCTTTGAATTGAAATTTGAATGAAATACAGGGTCATGAAAAATCAAAGAATGTGGAAATCGAAGAATGGGTTAAACATATCTCGGCAACTAATTATCCGATTGACTTCGTGTTTTATGCAAAAGTCGTGTTATTTTATTGTCTTTTACGTCCTTTCCTTAATATAAAACATTTCGAAAATTTTTATTAGGATGAGCGAAGCGAATCCTCTACTAGGCCACTCAAATTACTCTTTGTCGTACACTTTACAAAAAAACTATTCAATAATTTGACTTCAAATTAAGCACAAAAATAAAATATGATGTGTAGATTTGCAGAATATAATTTTTTTTTTTTTTTTTTACAGTAAAACGTTAAAAAAATATTATTTTAATTAATTTATTTTACATGCATTTCCAATACGGACGCATTTTAGCAAATAAATAAAAAATGAAGCGCGTATATTTTCAGAAAAAAAATATAAATCATGGAGTAAGTGATTATAGATAGAATCATGATTAATTTAATAAATAAAATATGTTTTCATTATTCAGCAAAATCGTTTGCACAGATGACACTTACACATTTTTAAAAAATTGTATTATGGATTTTTTTTCTTTTTTTTTTTTTTTGTAAAACGGCAACAAAAGAATTGTAAACAAATACAATTAATTGTTAAATTTTTTATATAAATGAAAAATTAAAAGAACTGCGGGAACTTGTTGCCTCGATTCAAGCTCTTTATAAATGTACTACAGCAAAGTTGGCCGATTCAGAAATGACAAATGGACTTCAATCATTTCTTACTTTATCATTTGTATCTAAAGTAATGTTACGTTCTTATTTGTGGACCGAAAAAGGTTTAGTGAACGCGACTTTAGGCTTTGTTGCACGTATTAAAGAAAATCACAAGCCACCAGACCAGATATCGCGAATAATCATGGATAAATTTGAATACTACAGTAATTTAACTTATAAGAATTTGTGCGTACCAATTCCCCCAATAACTGAATTCTGGAAAAAATGGAAGCATAAACTGCTCAAGGAAAGAATTTCTTCTGCAGTTAGCTTTTGCTGTTACAATTCATAAATCCCAAGGTTTAACATTGGATGAAGCAGTTGTAGATACTGAGGCTATATAGGCACCAGTTGGCTTAAAAACGTACGTAACGTTGTCAAGAGTGAAAATCCTTCAAAATTAAGCATTCAATAGAAATTTTCCTTACGAAAAATTCTACAGTATCAAAAATTCTCATGCGTTAACATGTATAAAAACGAAGAAATTAGAATAAAGAGTTTTACAGTTAAAAATTCATAGTATCGACGAGAGCATATTTCAAATGTTTTTCCAGAAAATAGGATTTTGAAGAAGTAACTTTCTTCAAGCTCTTTTCAAATATATTATTCTAAAATAGCTATCAAAGATTATTTGATGTTAATTACAAAGATTGGAAACATGCATATTTCAAACAACTTTAAAAAACACCAGTGGCTACTAGAAATTGTAAAAACATCTTTAAAAGAATTTTTAGTTGAAAATTTAAAAATATTTTGTAAAAGTTTGCTTCAAAAATATTTTTTATGCAAGTCTTAGATTATAAATATAAAATTCCTGGGAAATTAAAAGCTATTTGGCTGAACTTACATTTGTAGAATTAAACTGCGCCAAAACATAAAATAACGTTTTTGTTTAATAAAGATTCAAAAATAATATTAAAAAATATTGTTACTTTCAAATACATGCTTTATAAATTAATGCTTCGCGAATCCAAACAAAGCATGGCTTTTGCTAGTATATCTTTCATCAGAATGAACTTTTCGAGAGTCCGAGAAAATAGTTCCGATAATCGAGGTTATTGATATTAAATAGGCTTCGTCCCATTCTTACAAATTAAGCACATACAAAGTTTCAAGCCCCTATCTCAATTTTTTCGGGAGATAGAGCGGTTACAGACAAACAAACAGACACACAGACGGACGGACGGCAATTTTTTTTTCTAAAAATATGTTTTTCGGAGTCTCCAGTATCTCAAACGTGTAAATCCGTCATAAAAAAATTTTCGATTTTCAAAACGATTGCAATACTTACCCTATACTACGTATGATGGGTAAGTAATAAATTATAATTTAGAAGACATTTTAAAACTTTTCTGCTCAATCCATACGTTTATTTTATTATTCATTTGAAGCTTTCATTTTTTTAGATGCCATCTTCATAGTACGCATTTACATGATAAAATGCACCGTTGTGACGAATTCCAAGCGACTTTACAAATGGGTAACATATCTCTAGGGTAGTGGCATAAAATGCTGGCATAAAATGGCATAAAATGCTTTGGTTGTAGATCGGACGACCACCATTAATTTGCAAACATTAATATTCAAATCGATTAACTATTTTCTTTTATTCCATAGAAAACGTAATAAAAACTAGTACATTGTGGCCATCACAAAACTTTCTTCTATTTAAATCACGTCAATTAAAACATACCTGAAGTTTGGTTAAATTCTGTGAATTAGTTCTTGAGATATAGCTATCGTGAAAATCATGAGAAATGTAGCATAGCAGCGCCACCTGTTGTGAGGTTTATACCAAAATATAATCAGCGTCTAATTATGTTATATATTCTAGTCTAACAGAATCTGAAATTTGATGAAGTTCTCTGTATTAGTTCTTGAGATATAGCTATCGCAAAAATCGTGCAAAATGTAGCATAGCAGCGCTACCTATCGGGCAGTTCACACCAAAACCTTACTAGTGGCAATGCATCTCAAGGTATTGCAGAATCTGAAGTTTGGTGAAATTCTGTGCATTAGTTCTTGAAATATAGCTATCATGACAATCATGCAAGATGTGCATAGCAGCGCCACCTGCAAGCCAATTTACACCAAAACTTAATCAGCGTCTATGTATATCAAGGTCTCACAGAATCTGAAGTTTGGTAAAATTCTGTGCATTAGTTCTTGAGATATAGCAATCATTAAAATCATGAAAAACGTAGTATAGCAGCGCCACCTGCAAGCCAATTTACACCAAAAACCAATAGGCACTAATTCATGTCAAGGTCTAACTGAATATAAAATTTTATGAAATTTCGAGCATTAGTTCTTGAGATAGAGTGCCCACAAATTTTTTGTCACATACATACAGACAGACAGACTGACAGACTCACAGACAGACATTTTCTAAAAATAGTCAAAACGTGTTCAGGACCTTCTAAAACGTATATACCGTCGAAAATCGGAAGTCGAAAATTTTCATGAATCCAATACTTTCTTCTTGTAAAGATAGAAGAAAGTAAAAAATCAAAGGCTTTTTTAGAAAGTTTGTTGTTTCTATCAGTTTTAGGTGGTAATGGAACCGGGTTAAAATTAATCCTGTGTAGGATGAGAGATTGTTATCATTGATTCGCAACTATAATTTTTATAATCGGTTTATTATATCCTGAGATTGCATAGAACTCATGATTTAGAAATTTTTTTATTACGCCTTTCGCTCTTTCTTATCGCTTCACAGTTTTTAAATTACGAATTTATTTTTGACTAATCTTTGAGGACAATTATATGTTATAAGTAATTATCGTGCCACATTCAGAACTCCCAAATGGTCCGCCACCTGAATATCAGAATTTTCTTCGAAAAATTTTCCTTTTAGATTTTTCTTGCAAATTGCCAAGAAACAACCTTCGGAAATCAATTTTAGCGCATATTCAGTAGAAACCTCTGATGAAATTTTCTGTTAAAATATATTGATATTCAGTTCGCGGACCATTTGGGAGCCCTGCATATTTAAATTTTCTAGCCTCTTTAGTACCACAACAGTCGCAGTTTCAAATGTTTGTTGCTCTTGCAATCCTCTGGTGGTTGTGAAAAATACATAAAATATAGCTTATGTTTGAACAGGTTCTATCGCCATTAATTTGTAACCATTAATATTTTAAATAGGTTTTTTGTATTTCATAAGATGCATAAAAATCACAATTTAGAATTTTTTTAGAAACTTTTTGTTACTTCATCCTTTTAAATTTGGAATTTCCTTTCGACGGTTCATAGACAATCTTTGCATCTGTAAAGTAATTATCATGCCAAATTTTAAAATGTTAGACACTTCAGTTATACAAAAAAACGCAATTTAGATAATTTTTTACTCTTGCATCCAGCCCCAGGTGATAGTGACAACGACATAAAATATACACTATATTAAAGCACGGAAAGTCGCTATAAATTTGAAATCCATACTTTTGAAATCGGTTTCATGTTTCCTGAACGTAGAAATAGCAATTTAGAACGTTTTTAGAATGTTTTTCATACATTTTGTGCCCTTTTAAATTTCGAATTTTTTTCGAAACTTTTCTTGGAGAGCATTTATTAACTAATTACCATGCCAAAATTTAAGTTTCTTTCTGAGATTGCTCACAAATCGGCATTTAGAACGTTTTTCAGACATTTTAATCCTTTTTAAATATCAATTTTCGTTGTAAAAAAGAAATGTTATAAGATATCATTTACATTAATAAGTAACTGCCATGTCAAATTTCGAGAATCCACCCTCTTCAATAACACAAAAATCCCATTTTTAAAAGAATTAACTCCTATAACCCCTTAGGATAATGGCAACTGACATAAAATATCTTGCAGCAAAGGTTGACTTTATCATTTTCTGATCATTATTTTTTTAAATAGGCTCGATATTGCCTAAATTAGCATAGAAATTGCAATTCCGAACTACATTTTTAAAATGCTTTTACCGCATTTTCCAAAATTACCATGCAATCATTATTGCCATCTAATCAAAAAGTGGATCAAGTATTGATATCTTTGCAATTCCAAGCTTCACACCTATGCATCTTTCACAATCGCTTTTGGGATTGCGTTATTTATAAATATATACACATAAACTCTATGCACTTTATTTTATTTTATTTTTATACTAATTTTCACAAGTCACTTTTAAAAAGAAAAATTGTAATATTCCAGTCTAACTATTAAACCCCATAAATCGCCGGATTCTTTTTCTGAATTTAAATACATTTTCGTACAAATTGTAAAAATGCTTGCAATTACCGTTTAACAAATGACACCAAAATCCACAACAATCGCCCAGATTGATATGATTCTCAAATGAAATGTGAACTAATTTTTGAAAATGTTAATTAGGATTTTTTTCCTTGTTGACAATGAACATGTTAGAAAGATTAAGACATCGTACAGTATTTTGTTCTTTTCTGATTAATGGTTGTTGTTTTCAAAGACATTAAAATTTCTTTAAAAGTATCATAGTAGGAGGGAGAAAAATTGATCACCTACTGTAACAAATTTAAGGCACGAAACAAAAAGAATGAAAAAATGATATAAAAATTATGTTTTATGTGTACTATCTAGAAAAAATATAACTGTAACTAATGTTATTTAATGTAATTGTAATAAAAGCCCTATATGTAGAATAACGCACACTTTTCTTTTAAAAAATGTCGTTTTTATGAATTTATTTATTTATTATTAGTTGTAGTCGTAGTAAGAATTTTTTTTTGATTTTTTTATAATTATAATCAAATAATATATCGATAGTAATAATTTAAAATATAAACACAAAATATCTAATAATCCTACCTCAGTATAAGTATTAGCGTCGTGCGAAGTTTTAAATTAAATAAAAGAGAAGCAAAAACAAATTAACCGGACAATATCTATATAAAAATAGAGTTCTTATGGGCAAAGATTTCGTTTTTTCATCTAGCAACTTATATGCAAACTAATTTACTTTAACTTTCCTGCTAGACTCATACACTTCTTATTCTCTTACCCTTGAAATCGCATAGTTGGTGCTCGCATAAATAAAATATTTTCTACCATTTTCTTCTTTCTTGCATTGATTCTCCACAGAAGCGTCCTGGGCCCCTTGCTCCATAACCATTTTTAACAGTATTTCATGTTCTTTACACATTTATCTTGGTCTTAATGTTGATGACACATCAGTTTATGCCTTAACTCACCGCCGCGTCGATACACTTACACACTATAGTGGTACCTATAGTCTTACATCAATAATTTTATGGACTGGTCCTTTTTACAGTGAATCAAAATCAATAAAAACAAAACTAACTAAACTAAACCCTGACTTCTTCACTTCTCCAAAAAAAACTTGCCTACCTCGATTGAATAATTTTTGAAACACTGCCATTGAATGGTCTAATTGTGCAGAATACCTGGAGGTCATCTTGGATAGCAAACTTACGTGGTACAAACACATCCGCTTCCGCTCCTTTTACTAACGCATGAATTTAGTCGCCGGAGTTTAACTTTCTCTGAAAAGTCTCCTTAAAAGTGATATTTTATCTGTCCATAACAAATTACTTTTGCACAACTCCTGCATTTTACTTATCCTGTCCGGTCTGGGGCGGGCTTTAATTAGGAAAGTTAAATGAAGATTCTCAATCGCTGATACAACAAAAATCTCAAAACTGTTCGTAGCGGATTTCTCTACCTTCGTAATTCTGATATATCAGGATGGCCAATAATCAGGAATAAGCGTAGTCAGAATAAGAGAATACTACCTGCAATTACTTATCGAAAGTACATGAAGTAATTTAAAAGGATTAAAGAAGGTGAATTTATTTTTAATAAAATACTGATTTTTAACACTTATTTTGATTGTGTTTCCCTTGATCACTTACCATCTTGTATACATAGCTTAATACACAACAAAACATGTAATGGAATTTTCTCAAAAATTCTCTTCTAAAATACGAATTTCCCAACGAAATAGTTGCTGAGCTATCGGATTATGACGTCTCTAAACCCAAACAGTTCAAATACACTATTTATATGGACGTTGATTGAACGTGTGTTCGCTCTCTGTCAAATTTTTCTTCCCGATAGTTTCGTGTAAAATTACAAAAACACTCTATTTTTTTTTCTTTTAACTCTATGGCTTTGCCACCTCTTTTGTTTAGACTGTAGCTTTTTGTCCTGCGATGATTTTATTATTATTATTATTGATAGAATATATACTAACATCATTTTATTAAAGTCATACAAAATCACTTATAATTATCTCAGTTACACAAGAGTTTTTATAATTACAGTTAAACTTTTACTATTTTAATTTATTTAAGACTTTCTTTTAAATTAAAATTAATTCATTTAAATGTATAATTTTATTCATTTTCTTTTTCCAAAGTTGTTCTATTTTTTAAAATTTACTTACTTTTTTCCATATTTTTCCTCAGATCATAAATACTTTTTTTTTGTTATCTTATTTAAGTAACATTTACTACATGTTAACAAATTCCCAAAGGCTCATCCATCAGCCAGCCATTTCATCTACATGCTGCACGTGAAGCTGTTTACAACTAGGGAGTCTCTAAAAGAAAATTACCTATTCAGTATCTGTTTGGTGTTGTTACGTCTATACCACTGATTTCTAAACTTTTATTGGTCATGCCCCACCAAAGCATCTAAAATATCACTATGCTCTCCCCCTCCCCCCGCACACATTCATCATATTTTAAGAAAAGTGTTATCCGATGTAAAATTTCATCTTCAAAATCTATCCCAAAGACAGATTTATATTTATTTTTAACATTTCTAACATTGAAACATTTTTCAATTCTTTTTTGTAACTTATTATGTGTTGGTGGAAATAAGTTTGATCACTATTTTTTCTTTCTATAAATAACGGAACACACAAGAAATATTTCAAGATTCTCCTCTTTATCCATTTTAAATAGAGTTTATTCCTCATCTTAACAAAATTTCTTTGTTTCCCCTTTTTATATGTCTTAATCTTCCATGTGTTGACTAATTTAAAATTTAAAATGTATCTTACCATGTAAATTTTACTGTTTAAGATGACTACAATAGAATCATAGATATTTACTATTTTTCCATTTCCTTCAGTAATGCTATTTAAAATTTATATTTTTTACAATTGTTATAGTTCAACGTTCAGAGTTTTTTACATACTTTTTATGTAAAAAATGTTAAAGACAATTACATTTATATATCCTTTGAATCAGTTATACGTGTATAAGCTGCCCCGCGTGACTCTTGGCAGAGCAAATAGAAGAAGAAAACCCATTCAATAAATAATCAAAAGCGTTACAGAAAATTGTAAAATACAATGATAACCAGAAAAATATAGAAATTTTTATTTAAAAAAATAAAAAAAACCTTTAAATGAATATTATTATAGTTATTTTCCTGTTTGTTTTGTTTTAAACTTTTGATTACGACCATTTTTAAAAAGTAGAAAAAAATGTAAAATTTTGTATGTCATTTAATTTTAGCCTACAACAGTATTGAAATAAAAGACGAAAGAGACTGATAGTTGAATAAATAAATGAAAGATTTAGAATTGCGCCTTTGAAATGTTAAATTGTCCCTCAGTGGGGAATGCACCCTACGTTAGAAACCACTGGTTTATATAAAATGAAAAATTACTCAAACTGGTGCCAAAAATAATCTAAGTGTCGTTGACTTCGAAATTCATTTATCTTTGCCAAAAACCTTTTACACAAAACATGTTAAACAAATTTAAATAAATGGCACATAATGAAGTACATCCTTAATTTTGATGACATGTTCGAAGGAAAAATTTAATTTAGCGAGCAAAATTGATCACGTGATTTACTGCACTTTCTTACTAAGTTGAGTTGAAAATATTTTAATATTATTTTTTAAGTAATTTTTAGAATGTTCCATTTTCTACCACTAAAATGTATGAGCTCTATGACCGCTATCATTGAAAAGAAAATATTCTTTTGAACATTTTACATAAATATAAAGGAATTAGGTTTTATTATAAGCTGTTAATAATAAATGCATAAAATCTTTATTAAAATTTTGATTAAAATTATTCTAGTTGATTATATCTTACTGGATATGATATACGTTTTTGATAATTAAAAAATATATGTATCAAAAATAAAATAAATACACTTTATTGGCAATATATATAATTTTATCCACTTAACCTAGTTTTAAAAAATGCAAAAAAAACTGATTATTACTAAAAAAAAAACATTAAATAGTGTCACAATTCTTTTGCTATGTATTTGTCGGCATCATGTGTTTAAAATTTTATGAACTATATACCAAAAATTTAATTCAAATATTTTGTGTATTATCGTATTAAACTGTCTATTTTAAATACTTTGCATTAAACATTTTAAATATGATTCCGCGCAAGAATATTTGTGAATTATTTGCATCCTTAAAATTTGCTACTTGTATCGTAGCTAAAAACAGAAAGATACAAAATTTACTAAATTAACAATATAGATCATCGGAAATATTAATTATGAATCTTGTCGATATAAAGTTACAAGCGCTACTTTAACCACACCAACATTAGAGATATTAAATGTATTCGAGTTTAATTAAAATTTTCACTTTACATATAAGGTTCAGATTAATTTTATAAATGGATTAAAGCTTGAGTCATTAGAAAATTTAGGAGACATTTGCATGTAATGATTGAATTGTCTTAAATTGTCGCTGTATAAAAAGTAGGTTGGAAAATAAAGAGAAAATTAATGAAAATGAAACATGAAATCTGCCATGGCAAGAATTATTGAAAAGATATTGTATTTAATTATATTTTCTTCATTTTAATAAAGTATCATTCTTAATATGAAAGATGTGGACGCAAAATGCACATTCTTCACTTAAAATAGTTTTGAAAAAATTGAAAAAAAAATTATTATTACTAAAATACTACTATGATATTACTATTATGAAATTACTACTATGATATATTGCCAACAAATTTTAAATTAAAATGACACTTTTGAAATTTAGTTGTCAACGTTTATTGGATATTGTAATATATTTTATATGCTGATTATAAGACATTTCACCTGAAAGTATCCCATCTTTGACACTTTTGAACACTTTAAAACTAAAGTATTTTCAAATTCCTTACATGAATGGATGATTCATCTATAAATTTGGCATCATTTATTATTTTTATTATTTATTTTTTTTTTATATTATATATTATACTTTTTTATATTATACTATTATTTTATTTTATATTATCCATTTATTTTTTAATAATTTTTATGAATTGCATTCCAAAAAGTTAATCTTCTTTTTTATTACAGCATTATAATGTGTTTTAATTAAAAATGCTCTATTCTAAAAACTTTGCATTACGCATTTTAAATATAGTCTTACTCTTGGATACTTCCAAAATACTTACATCCCTCAAAATTTGTTAATTGTATTGTACCTAAAAAGCACAAGGATAGAATAATTATTAAATTAACAAAATAGATCAGCGGAAATTTTAATTGCGAATATTGACATTATAAAGTTACAATCGCTATTTTTATCACAGCGATACTAAAGTTATTCGAATTTAATTAAAAATTTTGCTTTCCCTATAATGTTTAGATTAATTTTATAAATTGATTAAAGGTTACATCATTGAAAAATCTTGGAAACATTTGCAAGTAATGGTTGAATTGCCTTAAAATATTGCTGTTTAATAAGTAGCTTTGAAAAAAAAGTGAGAAGTAATGATAATAAAAGGAGAAATTTGATATGTTAGGAATTATTGAAAGGATATTGTATTTAATTATATTTTATTTTATTTTAATAAATTCTCATTCTTGATAGGAAAGGTGTGTAAGCAAAATTCACATTCTTCACTCAACCTTGATTTGAGAAAAATGGAAATAAAAGAAAAAATCTGATTATTTCTAAAAATTATGATATAGTGTCAAAAATTCTAAATTACAATGACACTTTTGCAATTTAGTGTCACATATATTGAACATTGTAATATATTTTATATTCTAAGACATTTCATCTGAAAGTACCACATGTTTGACATTTTTAAACACTTTAACACTAAGTATTTCCAAATCCCTTGCATCAATGGATGATTCATCTTTAAATTTGGCATCATTTAATTTTTTATCATTATTCATTTACTTTTATATTATATAATTTATATTAAATATTTTATATTTTTATATTATACTATTCATTTATTTTATTATTCAGTTATTTTCTATTACTCATTTATCTTTTTTTATAATTTTTATGAAATGCATTCCAAAAAATTAAACTTCTTTTTTATTATCGTAATATAATGCGTTTTAATTAATAATGTTCGATTCTAAAAACTTTACATTACAAATTTTAAATGTAGTCGTACGCTAGAATACTTTCAAAATAATTACATCCCTCAAAATCTTTTAATTGTATCATACCTAAAAACAGAAATGCACAAAATTTACTAAATTAACAAAATAGATCATGGAAAACTTTAATTGCGAATCTTGTCAATATAAAGAAACAAGTTCTATTTTAACCACACCGATATTAGAGAGACTAAAGGCATTCGAGTTTAATTAAAAATTTTACTTAGCGTATAAAGTTTAGAATAATTTTATAAATTGATAAAAGGCTACATCATTGGAAAATCTTGGAAACATTTGCATGTAATGATTGAATTGTCTTAAAATGTCAATGTACACTGTAAAAAAAAAAATTCAAGAGGTTACTAAAAATTTTTTAGTATTTTTGTATTCCACAGAATTTTTTAGTAACCATTACAAACTTTTTTTTCAAGTGAAACAAGCATTTCTTTGGTAAACTGAACAAAAGAATTTTTTGTATAACTAACTTAAACATTTTTAGTATGAGCCACCAAGCAAATTTTAGTAATAGCTCCAAAATTTTTTTAATAACCATTACGTGCGCCCGAAGGGCAGGAGCTACCTTCGAGCTGAATCCAGACTTCTGAAGCGGAAGATTTTTGGCAAAACCGCAATAGAAAGCAGCACCAAATTTTGCTGCCTGCTCCGACAGGATTTTCATAATCCCTTTATTAACGAGTACTTACACTGCATACATTCGGGGCGTCTTTGGCGGCGGCCAGTACCGAACCCGGGATCTTTTAGCCTGGAGTCCTTTACTATAACCACTATGCTATCAAGCAAACACCAAATGAGTTTTAGTAATAACTATTAAAAATATAAAACTATTAACTCTATTCGTTGCTAACTGTTTTCTAGGAATTCTTATAGATTTTCTTGTAACCGAGTAAGATTACTAAAAATTTTTTAGAAATTACAAGGATCACTAAAGTTTTTTTAATAGATCGATCCTTTTTTTTACAGTGTATAATAAGTAGATTGGAAAGTAAAGTGAAAATTTATGAAAATGAAAGATGAAATCTGAGATGTTAGGAATTATTGAAAAGACATTGTATTTAATTGCATTTTAGTAGGTTTTAATAAAGTATCATTCTTAATATGAAAGGTATGGAAGTAAAATTCACTATCTTCACTTAGCCTGCATTTGAAAAAAAAATCGATTATTACTAAAAATCCTTTTAAATGCAAATCTTGTCAATATAATGTTACTAGCCCTATTTTAATCATACTGGCATTAGAGATACTAAAGTCATTCGAATTTAATTAAAAACTTGCTTTGCATACAAGCTTTAGATTGATTTTATAAATTGATTAAAGGTTACGTCATTGGAAAATCTTGGAGACATATGCAAGTAATGGTTGGATTGCCTTAAAATGTGTTTGCATAATAAGTAGCCTGGAAAATAAAATGAAAATTAATGAAAATGAAAGAGAAAATCCGACATGTTAGGAATTATGGAAAAGATATGGTATTTAATTACATTTAATTATATTTTAATAAATTCTCATTCTTAATATGAAAGGTGTGGAAGCAAAATTCTTATTCTTCACTTAACTTAGATTTGAAAAAAGTGCACCAAAAGTGCAAAAAAAATGTAAAGAAAAATATTATTACTAAAAAACATGACATATTGCCACAAATTCGAAATTACAATGACACTTTTTTAAGGGGGCTCAGGGGTTGATCGATACGGAAAAACATAAAAACAGAACTCTCGCTTCGAGTCCATATAAAAACAGAAGTATTCAATGAAATTAATTTAATCTTTCTCATATTTTAAAGGTATGTTTGTTGACTTATAAAATTATAAAATCAAGTGCTTCAATATAATATAATAAAAATATAACAAAATTTATATAACATAATTTTCGAAAAAAAATTATGTGTTATGCCACCATCCGTAATATCTTAATGTTGAATTGACATAAGAACCTACTTTTTGCTTTAAAATTATCAGGAAACATTACTCTATAGAATGAATTAAAAATATAACTATCACACACAAAAAAAATTCAAAAACTCTTAAATTTGAAAATTTAAAAAACCCCTAAATTTTTTTAATTAAAAATACTCAAAATATTAAACTATCTAAAATATATTAATTAATTCTATAGACGATTATGTTATATGCATGCAAAAATTCCATTAAAAGTTTTTTTTTTAATCTTACGGATAGTCGTCAAAAATCAAGTTTTGATAAAACGTGACTTAAAGTTAAAATTATATGGGTGCGGCTTTGAAAGTATTGATACATAAATGCTTATAACTCCGTTAAAAATGTAAGTATTTTTATGCAGTTTTTTGCACTGGGTTCACGATTAATTGAATAATCAAAACAGATCATAGAAAACGATTTTTTGAAAACTTTTCAAGCCTTTAGAACCCTTAAGAATTAGACTTTATTATAATAGACTAAAATATATTCGAATATAACATTTTTATATAATTTTTCACGATCTTCATTTGTAATTTTCTTTAATTTTCACTTTAATTTCCAGCTACTTATTATACAACGACATTTGCAGACAATTCAGCCATTACTTGCAAATGTCTCCAAGATTTTCTAATGACATAACCTTTAAACAATTTGTAAAATTAATTTGAGCCTTTAATGCAAAGTCAATTTAATTAAACTCGAATGCCTTTAGAATCTCTAATGCTAGTATGATTAAAATAGCGCTAGTAATTTTATAGTGACAAGATTCGCAATTAAAATTGCCCATTATCTATTTTGTTAATTTAGTAAAATTTGTATATTTCTGTTTTTAGATACGATAAAATTAACAAATTTAAGAGATGTAAATAATTCGCAAATATTCAAGCGTAAAACTGCATTTAAAATATTTAATACAAAGTATTTAAAATAGAACATTTTTAAATAAAGACAGTTTAATACAACAGTACAAAAAACATTTAAATTAGCATTTTGGTATATAATTCCTCAAATTTGAAAATTAAAAAAAACTCCTAAAAAATACAACTTTTTTTTTCATTAAAATTACTCAACATATTAAACTATCTAAACTATATTAATTCATTCTATAGATAATGATGTTATACGCAAGCAAAAAAAAGGACATTTCATAAAATAGCTTTTTTTAATCTTGTTGTTAGTCGTCAAAAATCAAGTTTTCAGAAAACGCGACTTAAAGTTAAAATTATATGGATGCGGCTATAAAAGTGTTGATACATAAATGCTTATAACTCCGTTAAAAATGCAAATATTTTTATGCGGTTTTTGCATTGAGTTCAAAATTAAATGAATATTAAAACTCGATCATTAAAAAAGAGATTTTTGGAAAATTTTACAACTCCTGAGTCCCCTTAATTTAGTTGCCAGTATATTGAATATTGTAATACATTTTATATGCTAATTATAAGATATTTCAATTGAAGTACCTCATCTTTGAAACTTTTGAACACTCTAAAACTAAAGTATTTCCAAATTCCTTACATCAATGGAAGATTCATCTATAAATTTGGCATCATTTATTTTTTTATTATTATTATTCATTTATTTTTATATTATATATTTTAAATTATATATTTTTTATATTTTATGTTATACATTTATTTGATTATTAATGTATTTTTATATTATACATTTTACATTATATAATTTATATTTTTATGTTATATTATTCATTTATTTTTGATTACTGATTTATTTTATATCAATTATTTATTTTTTTATAATTTTTATAATTTGTAATTCAAAAAGTTTAACTTTTTTAGGTGCGTTCGTAATTATGTAAATACGTAGCACCTATTGTTTTCGCTCAGTCCGTCCGTCTGTCTGTCTGTCCGTCTGTCTGTCTGTCCGTCTGTCTGTCTGTCTGTCCGTCTGTCTGTCCGTCTGTCTGTCTGTCTGTCCGTCCGCATATAACAACGCAAAAACTACCCAACCGAATCGTTTGAAATTTAAAATACATAATTATTACATAATTTTGTCGAGTCATTTCAAATTTTATGAAAATCGGATGGATAGATCAATTACAGGGACAATCAAAAGGATTCCGTTACATTACGGTCAATGGGGAAAATAGTTTCAAACGCATTTTAATCGTTTGAAATTTAAAACGTATATTTATTACGTAATTTTGTCGAGTCATTTCAAATTTTATGAAAATCGGATGGATAAATCAATTACAGGGACAATCAAAAAGATTCCGTTACATTACGGTCAATGGGGAAAAAAGTTTGAAATGCATTTTAATCGTTTGAAATGTAAAACGTATATTTATTACATAATTTTGTCGAGTCATTTCAAATGTTATGAAAATCGAATGCATAGATCAATTACAGGGACAATCAAAAGTATTCCGTTACATTACGATCAATGGGGAAAAAAGTTCCAAATACATTTTAATGGTGTTACACTCATTTGAACATAACAGAATCGACATGAATCTATGAAATACGTATTAAAAATACAATTTGTACAATCTGTGATGCAAAGAATGTTTATTATTAAATTACAGGGCCACACAAATGTATTCCACTAAATAATGTTATACGGGGAAACATTGTTTGGGGGGTGTTTTAATTATATTAAACTACTTCACATTTTATGAATAAGATATACGTTACTGAAGTATAATAAAAATTACTCCCTGCTTATTTACAAGAACACAAAGATTTCGACCACTATACTGTATCCAAAGTACGCTCTACTATATCAGCAAGATCTGAATATTTTAAAACTTCGTTATCGTACGAACGCACCTCATTTGCTACGCTTCACGTGCAATTTCCAACTTGTTTGTTATTGTATTATAATGCGTTTTAATTAAAATTTTTCTATTCTAAAAACTTTGCATTACACATTTTAAATGTAGCCTTATGCTTGAATACTTTCAAAATACTTACATCCCTCAAATCTTTTAATTTTATCATACCTAAAATCAGAAGGTCACAAAAATTACTAAACTAACAAAATAAATCATGGGAAATTTTAATTGCAAATCCTGTCAATATAAAGCTACTAGCGCTATATTTATCACACTGACATTAGAGATACTTAGGGCATTCGAATTTAATTAAAAATTTTGCTTTGCGTATAAGGTTTAGATTAATTTTATAAAATGATTAAAGGTTACGTCATTGAAAAATCTTGGAAATATTTGCAAGGAATGGTTGAATTGCCTTAAAATGTCGCTGAGTTATAAGTAGCATTGAAAATAATGTGAGAAGTAAGGAAAATGAAAGATAAAGTCTGGCGTGTTAGGTGTGATTGAGAAGATATTGTGCATAGTTACATTTTAGAGTCTTTTAATACAGTCTGATTCTTAAATGAAGCGTATATAAGTAAAATTCACTTTCTCCACTTAACCTGGTTTTAAGAAAAATGCAAAAATCTGACTACTATTAAAAAACATGAAATAATGTCACAAATTTTATATATATATATATTTGCTGGCATCATGTGTTTAAAGTTTTATGAACTATATACCAAAATGCTAATTTAAATAATTTTTGTTTTGTTGTATTAAACTGTCTTTATTTAAAAATGTTCTATTTTAAATACTTTGTATTAAATATTTCAAATGCAGTTTTACGCTTGAATATTTGCGAATTATTTACATCCCTTAAAATTTGTTAATTTTATCGTAGCTAAAAACAGAAATATACAAATTTTACTAAATTAACAAAATTGATAATGGGCAATTTTATTTGCGAATCTTGTCAATATAAAATTACTAGCTCTATTTTAATCGCACTGACATTAGAGTTTCTAAAGGCATTCGAGTTTAATTAAATTTTGACTTTGCGTATAAGGCTCAGATTAATTTTACAAATTGTTTAAAGGTTACGTTATTGGAAAATCTTTGAGACATTTGCTAGTAATGGTTGAATTGCCTAAAAAGGACGTTGTATATTAAGTAGCTGGAAATTAAAGAAAATGAAAGGTGAAGACCGTGAGAAATTATATAAAAGGTATTATATTCAAATATATTTTAGTCTATTATAATAAAGTCTAATTCTTAAGGGGGCTCAGGGCTTGAAAACTTTTCAAAAAATCGTTTTTTTATGATCCATTTTGATTATTCAATTAATCGTGAACCCAGTATAAAAAAAAAAAAAAAAAAAAAAAAAAAAAACTGCAGAAAAATACTTACATTTTTAATGGAGTTATAAATATTTATGTATCAATACTTTCAAAGCCGCACCCATGTAATTTCAACTTTAAGTCGCGTTTTATCAAACTTTGATTTTAGACAACTATCCGTAAGATTAAAAAAACATTTTAATGGAATGGCTTAATTTTTTTGCATGCATATAACATCATTATCTATAGAATTAATAAGTATGTTTTAGATAGTTTAATATTTTGAGTATTTTTATTGAAAAAATATTGTTAGGAGTTTTTAAAATTTTTAAATTTGAGAGTTTTTTAATTTTTTTTGTGATAGTTATATTCTTAATTTATTCAATAGAGTAAAGTTTCCTGATAATTTTAAAGCTTTTTTAGTTTAAAATTAAGTTCTTATGTCAATTACGGGTGGTGGAACATAATTTTTTTTCAAAAATTGTGTTATATAAATTGTGTTACATTTTTTATTATATTATATTGAAGCACTTCATTTTATAATTTATAAGACTAAAAACATACCTTAAAAATATAAGAAAGTTTAAATTAATTACATTGAATACTTCTGTTTTTATGTGGACTCGAAGCGAGAGCTCTGTTAACATGTTTTACTGTATCGATCAAGACCTGAGCCCCCTTAAATGAAGGGTGTAAATATAATATTTATATTATCAAGTTAATTTAGGTTTGAAAAAAAGTACAAATCATGGTACATTGTCACTTGTTCTTTGCGGTAAATTTGTTATCATAAGAACTGCTGCAAATGCTAAAGCTAGAATTTTACTATCTAGAAGTTACTTGCGCTATTTTAACCTTCCGTCTACCAGACAAAACACCCATTTATCTACGGCAACACCTAAATTTAATTCCAAACTTGCAAACGGCACCAGTAATATTTTAATATAATTTTGCTTTTACAATGAAAGCTTAAATTAAGGAATTCGTAATATCTAGACAAGTCCTTTATAAATTCCGGTGTCAATCGACAATTTCTCATTTTACCATTGTGACACCAGAAATATTGCTGTCGGGTCCAATGGACCCGTCTGGTAGACGGAAGGTTAATCACACTAACATTAGAGATTTTAAAGACACTCGAGTTTAATTAAAATATTACTTTGGGTATAACGTTAATTTTATAGATTGAATTAATTTTATAGATTGATTAAAGATTACGTCATTGGACTGTCTTGGAGAGATTTGCATGTAATGGTTGAATTGGATTGAAATATCGCTGATTAACAAGTTGTTTGAAAAATAAAATGAATATTAATGAAAATGAAATATCAAGTCAGGCGTTTTAAGAATGATTGAAAAGATATTGTATTTAATTACATTTTGCTATGCTTCAATAAAGTCTCATTCTTAAATTAAGTTTGTAATAAAATTGCCACGTATATTGAATGTTGTAATCTATTTAATATGCTAATTATAAGATATTTATGGCGAAAATAGCAGATTTTTGACAATTTTGAACACTTGAAAACTAAATGATTTCCAAATTCTTTACAGCAATTTATAGTTCATCTATAAATTTGGCATCATTTATTAAAATTTTTGTGAATTATATTCCAAAAAGTCAATTTAAACATTTTGTATTACCGTATTACATTGCATTTTAATTAAAAATGTTCTATTCTACATACTTTGCATTGAACATTCGAAATGTATTTTTACGCTTGAATATTTTCAAAAAATTTAAATATTTTAAAATTTGTTGATGGGATCCTAGCTAAAAAGGGAAATGCACAAAATTTAGTAAATTAACAAAATTAATAAAATAGATCATGGGAAATTTCAATTGCGAATCTTGTCAATATAAAGTTACAAGCGCTATTTTAGCCACGCCAACATTAGAGGCATTCGAGTTCAATTAAAAATTTCACATTGCGTACAAGGTTCTGAATAACTTTATAAATTGAGTAAAAGTTACGTTTTTGGAAAATCTTTTAGACATTTCCATGTAATGGTTGAATTGCCTTAAAATGTCGTTGTATAATAAGTAGCTTCGAAAACTTACATTTTAATATATTTTAATAAAGTCTCATTCTTTATATGAAAGGCGGGGAAGCAAATTTCACATTCTTCACTTAACTTAGATTTAAGAATAATGAAAAAGAAATCCTGATTATTACTAAAAATCATGATATATTGCCACAAATATTAAATACAATGGCACTTTTGTAATTTAGTTATTATGTATTGAATATTGTAATATCCTTCTATAGTAAAAAAAAAAAACTAGCCTTAAACAAATCACCAGGAATGACTCCTGGAATGATGCTGATGTGTAAGGTTTCCGGAAATAACGCGTCCGGATGGACCACACCTTCCATGAGTCGAATAGACCAATCAGAAGAGGGCTCCGTCTATGCTTCGATCAATGAGGAGAGGGATGAATTCCAAAATTGAGTGTACACTGTTAAAAATCTGCTGCATTTTGTCGCAACGCACTCCACCGCTTGTATATAATATCTCTTTTACAACCAATGAGAAAGCTTTATTTCACGGGCAAGTAACCGTTTTCTATAGAAGCAGGGGAGTGCGTTGAAACAAAATGCAGCAGATTTTTAACAGTGTATGGAAAATAATGTATCGCGAAGCGATTCCAACCGGGATTGCAAAGCAATACCGAAAGGAATCGCGAAGCGATTCTATGGCGTATTGGCGAGCGCAATAAGCAGGGTTAGCCTACAACTTGGAATCGCGAAGCGATTACGCAGGGGGTGGAGTATTTTATATGCAAGTTATAAGAGATTTCAGCTACAAGTACCCCATCTTTGAGAATTTTGAACATTTCAAAACTAAAGTATTTCCAAATTCCTTATATCAATGGATGATTCATCTATAAATTTGGCAACTTTTTTTGATTGTTCATTTATTTTTATATTGTATATTTTTATGTTATATTTAATATTCATTTATTTTTTATTATTATTTTATTTTATATAATTTATTTATCTTTATATATAAAAATCTTCTGTGCGTGTGTATGTAACTGAACTCCTCCTAAACGACTGGACCGATTTTAATGAAATTTTGTGTGTGTGTTATAGTGGATTCGAGAATGGTTTAGATTCACATTTCATCGAAATTGATTCAGTAGTTTTTTAGTAATTAGGCAAAAACTAATTGTTAGTGATTTTTCGCTAATTAAAAGTGTTGAATAAGTTCGATGAATAGAGTGCGGATCCAAGGTCACTCAATGAATTTCTGTTCCGAAGATTCAAATGAAATTCTATCGGAAAATCTAATTTAGCTTGGAGACTCTTTCACAGTTTTGCAGAGTTACTAAATTATATCTAGAATAAGTAATTCAACACTCCCTCATCCTATTTGTACATATGAAGCTAAAATAATGTTTAATTTTGCACCAGTTATACACTCAAAATTTTCATCATCCTATACTTTTCTTAGTATAAAATGAAGTTATTACAACAGTTTAAAAAGAAACAGAGTATCTGCAATGTGAATAAGCACTAATTTATCTTTCTGCGTCAGGAAGAGAGAAAAAAATATGAGCCCCCTCTAGAAACTCTTGAGCCCCCCCCCCCCCCCCCTATCGATCACTTTTAGCTACGGCCCTGGGTCTAAGGCGCCAGATTTAAGCTCTGCTTCTTGAAGAAAGAGATCGCGTGTTCGAACACCACTCCTGACAAACGTGTATGCTTTACAATAATATTTCCTGTATAAAAATTTTGATTAACCGACTTCAGAAAATCGTTAACTTTTAACTAAATAGAGAAAAATAAACCTTTATATCAAAAATTGAACCGACTTCAAAAAATACTCAAGAGTGAAAAATAATTTCCTTACGTAATTGTAATAAGAAATTAAATTAAGAGCGTAGTGTTTATCGTGCGTATTACTATATTTACGTACATTTATTTGATTTGCTGGAGTCGGTGCCAGGAAGGACATCGTCTGTCGGTGACAGGACAACGTCTGTCGGGTCAGCTAGTATATTTATATTTTTTTGAATTGCATTCCAATAAGTTAAACTTCTTTTTTATTATCGTATATAATGCGTTTTAATTTAAAATGTTCTATTCTAAAAAAAATTGTATTACACATTTTAAATGTAGCCTTACGCCTTGAATACTTTCAAAATACTTAAATCCCTCAAAATCTTTTAATTGTATCATACATAATATCAGAAGGACTCAAAAATTACTAAACTAACAAAATAAATCATGGAAAATTTTAATTGCAAATCCTGTCAATATAAAGTTACTGGCCCTATTTTTATCACACTGACATTAGAGATACTTAAGGCATTCGAATTTAATACAAAATTTTGCTTTGCGTATAAGGTTTAGATTAATTTTATAAATTGATAAAAGTTTACGTCATTGGAAAATCTTGTAACCATTTGCAAGTAATGGTTGAATTGAATTAAAATATCGCTGCATGATAAGTAGCTTTAAAAATAAAGTGAGAAATAATGAAAACTTTTGATAACGTCCGGCGTGTTAGGAATGATTGAAAAGATATTGTGCCTAGTTATATTTTAGTATCTTTCATAAAATCTGATTCTTAAATGAATGGTATATAACAAAAATTCAAATTTTGCTCCTAACCTAGATTTAAGAAAAATGTAAAAAAACTGATTCTTACTGAAAAACATGAAATATTGTCACAATTGTTTTGCTATATATTTGTTGGCATCATGTGTTTAAAATTTATGAACTACATATCAAAAAGATAATTTTTCATATATTTTTGTATTATCGTATTAAACCGCTTTTATTTAAAAATGTTCTATTTTAAATACTTTTTATTAAACATTTTAAATGTAGTTTTGCGTTTAATTATTTGCAAATTATTTACATACCTTAAAATTTGTTAATTATATCGCAGCTAAAAATAGAAAAATACTAATTTTACTGAATTAACAAAATAGATCATGGGCAATTTTAATTGCGAATCATGTCAATATAAAAATACTAAAGCTATTTTAATCACACTAACATTAGGGATACTAAACGCATTCGAGTTTAATAAAATTTTTACCTTGCGTATAAGGCTCAGATTAATTTTACAAATTGTTTAATGGTTACGTCATTGGAAAATCTTGGAGACATTTGCAAGTAATGGTTGAGTTGACTTAAAATGTCGCTGTATAACAAATAGCTTCAAAAATAAAGTGAAAATTAATGAACTAATAATAATTCCGACATGTGGGAAATTATTTAAAAGATGTTATATTCAAATATATTTTTGACTATTACAGTAAACATTCATTTCTAATGAAAGGTGTAAATGTAAAATTCACATTACTGAGTTCACTTAGTTTTGAGAAAAATACAAAACAAGGAACATAGTCACTTTTTTGCGATAAATTTGTTGTCATAACAACTACTTGCATATTGTTAAATCTACAATTTTACTAGCTTGAAGTTATTAGCGCCAATTTAATCATACTAATATTACTGAAGGATTTTGAGTTTAATTTAAACTGTTACTTTGCGTATAGGGGGAAGTGGGGCACATTGATACAGTTTTTTTCTAAGAATTTTTTCGTGTCCAGAAAGCAGAAATTTCAAGTTATTTTCCCATATGGTGTCAGAAAAACTTGTGTAGTGTGTTATACAAATTTACAATCCTTGTTTTATATAGTATTTTTGCATGTAGTTTAAGAAAAAATAAAAAAATATATCATTTGTAACAATGTGCTTCATCCTCGGGGCAGATTGATACAACTCAAAGGGCACTTTGATACGTTTGGGAAAAATGGAGACAAAATAACACCACAGCATATTTTTCATAGAAAATTAGTTAGCAAATCATTTTATATTTATTTATAAAAATTCAAATCACCTACAATTTGTTTGTAAGTAATATTAAAGCAATCAAAGTTAAATTAATAATGACTTGATTTTCTGGCTCTTTCTTATCTGATTGTTGGCTGTGGTAACTTGAACCACACTTGAACCACAGCATTATCTTTTTTCTTAAGAAAGATGAAAAAATTACCAGGCTTTCTATTTATAAATCGGTTTATAAACAAAAAACAAAGGATAATTATCTTAAAAATTCTGTTTATAATACATCTATCCTTTGGTGTTAAGCAGCTTGTTTCTTTTACTTAACATTTCTCATCTCGAAAAATTTTTTTTTCTTTAAAATCGATTTAAATTCGAAATTTGCTAGGCTGCCATCCTTTTCTTTTGTTAGTTCTACTAACACTAGATGGTGAGTAAATTTGCATGTCCTCTATTTGTAAAAATACTATAAAATGTTCTAATATAAAAATATTAGAGCTATTTCATTTCAATAAATACTAATATTAGAAATTTTTGGCAATAAAATGGTTCGATTAAGGAATGTATGTTAAAAAATAATAAAAGGTAATAAAAAATGAACTAGAAAAGGATTTAGGTTGTATCAATGTGGCCCGAAATAAACTGTATCAATGTGTCCCATACAGCCATTTTGAATAAAATGAGTCTCAAATCCAACACTTCATAATTTACCTAACAATAAAAAATGAGGGACTGATAAAGATTAGTTTTACTTGCTAGGGAGGGTCTTTTTTTCGGTTGAAAATACTGGAACAATTGTATAATACCTTTTCAACTGTATAACTCAAATTTACTTTTGACCTACAAAAACAATAAATCACCCGTCCCATTTCATCAAACTATTGAATCATGCCAAGACTTCGTGTATGTAGTTGTGTACATTAGCATCACTTTTTAGAGCTGTTTTTAAACTTCCTATAACGATCCTGTGAGCTGTAGAGGGGGTGTATCAATGTACCCCATGTATCAAAGTGCCCCAGTTCCCCATAAGGTTCAAAATAATTTTATAAATTGATTAAACGTTATGTCATTGGAAAGTCTTGGAGAAATTTGCACGAAATGGTTTAATTGTCTCAAAATATCGCTGGATAATAACGTAGTTTAGAAAATAACGTGAAATTTAATGAAAATGAAACATGATGTCTGACGTGTTAGGAATGATTGAATATAGATTGTATTTAATTACGTTTTAGTTTATTATAATAAGGTCTCATTCTTAAATGAAGAATGTAGATAGACAATCCACATTCTGCATCTAACCAAATTTTGAAAAAATGAAAAACATCTGATTATTATTAATAAACATGATATATTGTCACATTTTTGTGGTGTATTTGTTGCCATAATTTCAACTTCCACATGGTAAATCGATAATTTAAATTTAAATGTTGAAAATATGAGTTTCCCAGAAAAATTTTATGAGTATTATTAGTTCTAAGTAAAATATTTAGAAATTGAAAATAACCAGAACCCATCGCGCATTGTAAGCGCTGCCCCACAAACGGCTGAATTTTACCTACAAATTTTAATACTATTCTTTGCCATATTTAAAACCCTCTGACAGTCTTGCAAAAGGGCAAAATTGTAATGTTGTTTTCTCAGCATTTTGTTTTAATTGCTAAAAAAATATGATTCTTTCAAAATTATAGAAAAATCTTATATACGAATATGAATGTTATCCTTGAGTGTGTTAATCATTGCACAATGTATTAAAAATCCATTAAATCAACTGAGTTATATCATTTTAATTATTGCTTGCATTGCAGTGAAACCTGGAGCTTAGGGAACGTCTATAGACGGGCTTGTCAATGAGAGGGTTAAAGTACAGAGCTTGAAAATCTGTACATGACACAACATTTTAACTGCCTCTAAACTAGTAGAACATTTTTTATTCTACTGCTAACGTAATTTACATTTGTTTTTGGCTCACAAGATGTTTTATCCGATATTTTCAGCATTTTTCTTTTCAAGCTAAATGTTTTAAAAGATGTTTATAATTTTCAAATTATTATTACAATCTGATTCATCTTAAAAAGACAAATTCATAATATAAATAATTCGTAAAATTAGAAACCTCTGTAGAAAGTGGATAGTGAGATTTTTATAATTGTACAATTAAAATTATCTAGTAACTGCAGTGACTTTCCAGTACATCTCATCTTGGATTTGCAGGAATGTTGTTTTTTAAATAGTTATTGTAAGTAAACGGACAGATTAACACAAAGGTACCCTATCAATAGTATGGGGAGATAAAAGGGCTCCACGTGCACTTTCTACAGGCTCCAAAATTCTCTAGAAAGAAATGGAATAAAATAACTACACGAGTATTTCTTGAAAAATGTATAAAACGCTTAGCGTTATAAAACTTACTATAAATCAATAACAATCTTAAATTACTTATTTCATTCAGTAAATATACTGTCCTTTCTTGCATATAAAAATGTGTTACGAACATTAATTGATACTGTAGCTTTTTTGTGGGGCTTTATGTTCAGAAATCGCAAAAAACAATATAACAAAATGCATATTTAATGTAATACAGCGATAAATAGGTTCGCGTATTAATTATATTTAACTACTTCATATTTTATGGTATTGATATACGTTGCTGAGATTTACAGAAACACACAAAAAATTTCAACCAATATATTGTATCAGAAGCACTGTATATTATAACAGCAATATCTGAATATTTTTAGAGCTTCGTTATAATACGAACGCGTCACATTAGCTACACTTTGCCTGCAATTTCCAATTCGTTATGTTTACTGTGTTTTAATAAAACCTATTAAAATTTTTGATGAGAAATATTTAGAATATATTTTTAATATAATCTTAAAAATTATTAAAATTTATTTGGGATGTAATTTTCTGAACTTTATATCGTATTTTATACTGTCAGTCACCGGTAGTATATATATATATATATGCGTGTATGTATATTCTTAATTTAAATTAAACTTATATTCTTTATCTGTTACTTTTCATAAAAATTCAATTTTGGGAAAACCCTACAAAAGTTCATGTTGTACAGCATTATTAGAATATATTTTGTAATCTTAGAAAATTAACCTAAGGAAAGACAGGCACTTTAGCACAAATTAAACATTAAGGTTTGTACTATCGGTTTACATGAACTATTACGAAATTAATCACTCAGATAAAAGTGGTTGTTTAAACACGTCGGTTAGTAATAGATTTCATTGAACTTTTTCCGTTGACATTAGCCCTTATTATAATCTGAGTACTTTAAAATTTTATTAACCCGTCTTTATATTTGCTTTCTTCTTTTCCTACATTAATTTGTCATCTTTCGGGTATTTATGTTTTAAATAGTAGATCGAAATTCAGTTCTTGGGATTATTTTTACACTTGGGGTATGTATAATTAAAAAGTTTTTGGAAGATTTGTCTACGGCATTTTCCAAACAAATTAAGAAATACCTTTCACTTTACTGTTAAAACATCTTCGAATTGCTTTTACAGTGCATTAATCATTTCTCTATACCCAGGAATATATACAATAACATCTATAATACATATATAATAACATATTCTGAGTAATCCAAGATTTCGAAAAGCGTTTCTTTATCGTTGAAAACTTCACAAAAGAATTTATCTTTCAAATTTAAGGAAAATTTTATAAAAATATTTTTTGTTTTATCTGCTTATAGTTTTAAAAAAAGTGTGTTTATCAATTCTCTATTCCCAAGAAACGGATTTTTAGGATACTATGAGATATCAAGTAAATATTTTCATGTATAGCAGTTACGTTTTATTGAAAAAAAAATATAGAATTAACAGTATAGAATTAAAATTAACATTTTTTCTGTCACAATTTAAGTCAGTTCAAACTTTGGCATTTTTGAAAATTCAGTTGTTGGCGCTCGCCAAGTGGGCAGAACTCTTGCCAACTGTTGGATCCCCGACAAAGAGAACTGTGTTCGAACGAAAGGAATGAAGCAGGGTGGTGGAGAAGTGTGAGCTGGTTAGAAGTAAGTGATTATGGGATTTTCTACGTGTGTCACCCAGAAGAATAATGTTATTGTGAAATCGAAAGTTTAATATATATATATATGTAGAATTGTTATATGTTGGTGTATTACGCCTGTGATTTTACGTGATTAAACGGTGTATCGTCCTTAAAATTAGTCGCTGTGTGACGTCGACTTCCTCTACAATTCTTTATCTAAATAGGCAAAAAAATCGACGATCGGTCGGGTGTGGAAGTATTAGTACAGTTTCGGGCACAGTTAACATTTATGCTGCTGAAAATGTTTAGTTGAGGGGCGATAATATCAGGTAAATTATATGGGTAGACAGAACAAAGTAATGCATTGTAATGGTACTATAATTGATTCCGAATATTACGAGCAACTAATAAAAATTGCTTTTTATAAATTCTTCTTTAAATTTCCAATTAAAATTGTCAACTGATGTTTCTAAAAATAAAAAAAACATTTTTCAGAATATTGAATGACTTGCAAGCGGTTATCAAATATTTTCGCCGTTAGAAAATATTTGATTATACTAATTTTCTTTAGGTTAAGAATCATCACTCTCTCTCTCTTTTTTTTTTTTTTTTTTTTTGACAGTCCGTCAGCCAGATTGGAAATAGTAAACACGTTGAGTGCCACGGTGAATCATACTTAATTTTCCGTTTAGGCAACGTCAGTCACCGGTGACTAACAATGTAAAATATAATGTAAAATTTAAAAAATATATATAATGTTTTAAGTAATTATTAAGAAAGTATATTACTGTAATAAATAAAAGATATATAAATTATAAATAAATTTTTAATAATTTGTTACTTTTTTTAGTTTTATATCGTATTTTAGACTGTCAGTCATCGGCGACTCTTGTAGCCCAAACGGAAAGTTCAGAGTCAATCACCGATGAATGACGCCTCACTCGAAATGTTAAACAAAAATTTTTAAGTTAGAAATACTATGGATAAAGTTTTTTTCTTGTTTTCTAAATTAAAAGGAATAAAGTGTATTCTTAATTTGTAATTTTTCAAAATGATTCCAATTTTTTAAAGATCATAAAAAAGTGCGCGTAAGGTATGCTTTTGGAACGTACCTTCTAAAATAAGAAATTCAACTTGAAATACACACGTAAGCTCAAATTAAACATTAAGCCTTTTATTACCAGATTATATATGAACTTTTAATTGTGTAATCACTCACTTAAAAACGATTATTTAAACAAGTCTGTTAGTATCAGCTAATTCATTAAACTCTTTTCGTTGATTTTAGTCGCAGTTTTAGCTTGAGTGCGTAGGAATTAAATTAAGCTGTCTTTATATTTGATTTCTACTATTTCAGAAGCAATTTGTCCTTTTCAGGATTTTTATATTTTGAATAAAGGCTTTTACATTCATTTTTAGGATAATTTCTACTCTTCAGATATATGAAATTAAGAGATTTTGTGGAAGATTTGATCGCGATGTTTTCCAAATAAATACTTAAGAAATATCCTATTGCTACATTAAAAACGCAGTCAAATATTTGACAAATGTTTAGTCAAATATTTGACTAAATTTATTTTCTTTAGGTTAAGAACCATCTTTATATATCTGTATATATATATATATATATAATCCAAAAGTCTTTAAAACTTAAAAATCACAAAAATTCACATGACCAGCGCTAATAGCTGCAATAATCATATAAATTATATATATACAGTACTTAATGAATAAAGTGTATTGGCAGATCCAGAGTCCCGTGCCATAATAAAACTGAAGTAAAACAATTAAGCATTAAAGGAGATAAAATTCGAGCAAGAAAAAGAAAATAAAGAAGCTGTGAATCTCATCAGCGGTGGACAGTTTTAAAAACACAGCAATACTTCTGAATGAATATGCAAAAAGACTATTATGATGTAGTGGCAGTGGGTTTCGATTAGAGTGTCACAATGTAAAAAATCAAATGTGCAAAAACATTCGATATTATAACCCCCCCCCCCCCCCCACTGGACCCGACGCCACAGAAAAACAGCTTGTAACCCATTCAAAAATTATGCGGCCAAAATAAGCTATGTGTAATATATATAACACACACACACACACATGTATATATATGTATGGGAATTAAATTAACCTGTCTTTATGTTTGTTTATACTATTTCAGAAGTAATTTGTCCTTTTCGGGATTTTACGTTTTAAATAGAGGCTTTAAATTCATTACTCTTGATTCATTACTCTTTATTTTTACTCTTGAGATACCGTATTTACTCGTGTATAAGGCGCACTTTTTTTTTTTCAAAAAATTAGGGCAAAACTCCTAGGTACGTCTTATACACGGAATGATTTTTTACTGTTGAATGCAGTCGAACTATATACATATGAAATTATTCAAAGAAGATATTAAAACTGGAATAAGGTTACTTAACTGAAGTATTACTGCATATTTATGTCACTCCTTGCAATTTTTTATCCAACAGAGCTAGTAACATTATCTAAACGCTAATTAGCAATTCTCTTTACCGTCACTCATTCCTATTTCTTGTCATTCTCTTACAACCTGAAATCTAAAAATACATTTTCGTCTTGTTTTCTGGTCTGTAATGTTTGTTTTGATATTTGTTTACTGAAATTCATTCAGTCATCTTCATTAGCGTATCAAACTTATGGTGCGCCTTATATACGAGATTTTAAGAAATCGCCACATTTACTTGTAAATCAGGGGTGCGGCTTATACACGCGTGCGCACTATACACGGGAAATAAGGTATATGAAATAAAGAAATTTTGTGGAAAATTTGATCGCATTGCATTCCAAATAAATACTTAAGAAATATGCTATGTTACATTAAAAACGTACTTTTTACTAAAATGCTTTTACCGTTAGTCTTTAGAAACTTTAACACATTAGTTGCATGCTCAAAAATAAAAAAACGAACACAGGCGCTGGTATAAAACCTATGTGCCAATGCTTTTTTTTTTTTTTTTTTTTTTTTTTTTTTTTTTTTTTTTTTTGAGAAGAAGAAGAAGAAGAAGAAAAGGATAAATTTTATCAGGACACTTCTGACCTGCTTTATATTTTTTAAAGTCTATGATGTGAAGTTGTGAATGAATTTAAAGGCTTTTCTTTGTTTACTAAGATGAGAGAAATATACTTTTCGTTATTAAATATTCCGACTCATGCAAAAACTTTTCACTTCGATACGTTCATATCTTACAGCACAGTAATTTTGCTGTTTTTAAATATTTATCTCTATTTTTATTGTGCACGTTTAATTTGTATAAGTTATTTTGAGTTTAGTGTTAAACATGCAACATGTCGCTTACACTCTAAAGCCAACATTTTCAAAACTGAGCAAAAAATACTCAAATCTCAATACGTGACAAAGTCAAAATGGCTCCGAATCAAAATTACTCAAATTTGAAAACCTTTGTATACTCATTTCGAAAAACATGGACTTACTCAAATATGAGCACATAATGTTTCATTCTTCAATGCATAGATATATTTTTAGAAATGAAAATATGCACATTTGAAACTTGAGTGATTTTGATTAGGAGCCATTTTGATTATTCTACATACTCAGATTTGACCATTTTTTGTTCAGTTTCGAAAATGCCGTTTTTAGAGTGTACGCAACATATTGCATATATAACCCTACTCTCCAAACAGCTTATAGAAATTTAATGTGCATACAATAAAAACTGAGGTAAATATTTCAAAACAATAAAGTTAATAATATTATTTTAAAAATCCTCAACGGATTTTTGCAAATTTTACCTGCGAAATCATTCTTTAAGAATTCATACATTCTTGAGTTTTGATGTCAAAAAACTCTATGTTTCTAAGGCAACATTACGAAGATTTTTAAGTATTCTTCCGCGATTACTGTAAAAAGTAGTTCGCCCTATTCCATGATATAAAATACTACTGAAGAAATGATTTCGTTCGAAATCATAAGAAATGAAATAATATAAATAAATTATAAAAAATAATTTGTTTTAAAATGAGTATTTCCAGTATTTCTGAATTTAAAGCATTTGGATGTCATATTTGAAGTAAAAAAGTTCATAACATATAAAACATCGATGTTCTTAGATTTGAAATTGTAATTGTAATAATTCTATTGAAACAGTAAGATAAAAACTAATTGTATATATTGATGTAAGGTTATTAAGTTTATCTAATTTTCATTTTGTGAAATAATTCCTGTTTTAAGGAGCAAACCAAATCGTTTGCAGAGTCTCTATGAAAATATGATGACTTCACAGAAAATATTACAAAATTTGAAAAGCATGATTTTGTTCCCCTAAACGGGGGTAATACTAATACATTTTACATCTTAGAATAATAGATTTGTTTTTTAAATGTAATCAGCCTAAAACATAATGATGGACAAAATGGGGTGAGATATATCTTACGCGTGTACTAGCGTTACAAATGTAGGCACTTGCCAAGGCCGGTTACATTGATTCATATTTTGATTCAAAACAACTACTGTACTTCAAAATATTTGCAAGAAAGTTTTTTTTTATTATTTTACTTTTATTTTTTTCCCAGCTAAAAATGAACTGCAGTGAAACTGCAAAGAAAATGAAGTTGGAAGACTATAGTGATTTGGCACAAATCCCTACAGTGTCTTTGAAGTCTACATAACTACAAATTTACTGCAATGAATTTGTAGTTGATAAATGCGAAAAGAAAAAAAAAATCCGCTCTGTTGGCGCCATTTATTGACCACGTTGGCGTGCAGACTTTTTAACAATCCAAAGACAGACAATTCGACCTTGGAACCGGTTAGGCCCGAACCGACGAACCCAAGCACAGAAGCGACACCAATTGACCACTGAAACTCGTGATGGAGTGTAGTAGGAGGTAATAAAGGAGGTACTTCAATAAAAAAGTGATTTGTCATTGGAGGTGAATGGTAATCAGGAAATTTGGGAGTTTTAATTGCTTTTATTATATTATTTATTTATTTATTGTAATTAGCTTATGCGAGTGTATTTTAAAAATAATTTAATATTTAAAAGAATGAAATAAATATCTTAGCGAATTAGTTAATATATGAAATATAATATCGTATGATAAATCTTTTGATTATAAAAGGACTTCATAAAAATTACAGTGTTTTATTACGTTAAAAGCTCGCAGTATACTTAAAATAAATAACTAAAAAATCATCACAAATGAACTATAACATAAGTAAAGTGATTTTATAGTTGAGATTGCACTATAGAGAATCTACAGTTAACTTTAGAAAAACCTCAAAAACACTGTAATTCTGAAAAAAAAAAACAAAAAAAAAACTGCAGTTCATTATTAGATGGGGAAAGACATTTTAATGATAAGATTATTTTGGAATAAGTTTTTTTGTTTTCTCGAATTAAAAGAAAACATATCTTCTTCATAATTACTTTTTTAATGATTTTACTCTTCTAAAAACACTGCGAAAAATGCGAGTTGAACAGCATTGCTTGAACATATCGCACACCTGCAAGAAAAGTGACACATCTCGTATTAATTCATTTTGCGTTTTATACTAAAAATAAGTCTGCCATAGGTGTGCCTTGCTATAGAATATGTTTCATAAATATAGTTATACGGAAAATCGCTTTCTTACGCCATATGTTCATTCATCACCACAAAATTGACGGGGAAAGGTGTAGGGAGGTTAAAATTACCCAACCTAAACACCATCTTACGTCTTCATTCATAAAGTTTTCATGTTTATATTCCTCCATACTTTGCTAAGTGCTACAATTTCATCCTAAAGTAAAATTACGCAAATTTTCATTTGCCACTCCTGTGAACTTTGCTTTTGAGTCGATGTATTAATTTTGCTGAGGGTGAGCGATCTGTTCTGATATCCAAAAACTAACCTGCTATTTTAGCACACATTAAAAATTATTTTTTACAGGCGGATTACGTCAAAAATCAGGAGATTAATCATTCAGATAAAAATGGTTGCTTAAACGAGTCGGTTAATATTAGCTACATCATTTGTGCTCATTCAACTGATTTTAGTATTCATTTTACCTTGAGTACTTATAAATAAATAAATAAAGCCGATGGACAATAGAATGAAAGGCAGAATTTTTCAAATTAAGGAAGGACCTACTTGCCATACCCAAAAGTAATCATGTACGAAATTTTTTGTTTCGTTCTATGCATAACTTCACACATTTTTATAGTAAAATAATGAAAATGGCACAGACATCGTTATTATAGCGTTCCCTTACGGTGGATTTTTTTTTTTTAATTCAGGGAGGACCAGCTAGCCATAGCCATACACTTTCACAAAAAATTTGGTTCAATTCCATCCATAACTTCACACACTGTTAGGTGGTACAATATTGAAAATGGCACAAAAATCTCTATTACAGCGCTCCCCCTTCCGGAGGATTTTTTTTTTTTAATTTAGGGAGGACCAGCTAGCCATAGTCATACACTTACACAAAAATATGGTTCAATTCTATGCATAACTTCATGCAATTTTACTCGGCACAACCTTGAAAATGACACAAAAATCGCTATTACAGCGTCCCCTCGCGGCGGAATATTTCAAAAATGAAGAAGGACCTGCTTGCCGCAGTCCAAAACATTCACAAAAAATTTGATTCACTTCTATGCATGTCTTCATACATATTTTTAAAGTAAAATGGCAACATACGGACACACAGACAGAGAGACAGGCACACGGTCAGACACACATTTTGTAAAAACATATTTTTTGGAATCTCTGTCCCCTAAAACGAGTAAATCCGTCGAAAATCGGAAATCGAAAAAAATTTCGATTAAAATACTTCCTTCTATTGAATATAGAAGAAAGTAAGAATACAATTAGAACTATTTTAATGTAAAATATATTCTTAATCTCTGAAAATTACGCTCAAATACGTGCTTTAGCACAGATTGAATCTTAATGTTTTTATTGCCATATTACACAAACATTAGAAGCTTAATCAATCAGATAAAAGTGACTGTTCAGGTAACAAATCGGTTAGTATAATCTAATTCAACGAACTCTTCCGCTGATTTTAACCCTAATGTTACCTTGAGTGGTTGAGAATTTAATTATCCTGTCTTTATATTTGCATTCGGCTATTCCAAAAGTAATTTGTCATCTTGAGGTTACTTATGTTTTTAATTAGTCGCTTGAAATACAGTTCTTTAGATTATTTTTACTCTTGTGTTTTACTAAATTAAAAGAATTTGCGTTCATAATTATTTCCAAATGAAATATTTAAGAAATATTTTATACTTCATTGTAAATGGAATTCTATACCACAATGGTTTTGGCATTAGCCTTTGGAAAATTTTAAATATTATTTACATGCTCATAATTTTCGTTTTGGAATGATTTTAATGTAACTATTCAAGTGTATGATTTATAGACATACTTAGTACAATCAGGGTACAAATATCAGCGCAAAGCACAAATTGAACCTTAATGTTTTTACTGCCATATTATATCAAAAAATAGAAGCTTAATCAATCAGATAAAAGTGACTGTTTCAAGTAACAAATCGATTTGTATAACTTAATTCAATGAACTTTTCCCGCTGATTTTAACCCCAATGTTACATTGAGTGGTTGAGAATTTAATTATCCCGTCTTTATATTTGCATTCTGCTATCTGTCGTCTTGAGGTTACTTATTTTATAAATAAAGGCTTGAAATACAGTTCTTTAGATTATTTTTATTCTTGTGTTTTACTAAATTAAAAGATTTTGCGTTCATGATGCTTTCCCAATATAATATTTAAGAAATGTTTTATACTTCATTGTAAATGGGATTTTATACTAAATTGGATTTGGCGTTAGTCTTCGGAAATTTTTAAATATTATTTACATGCTCATAATTTACATGTTCGAATCATTTTAATGTAACTATTCAAGTGCACGATTTATAGATAGATATAGTACAATCAGTGTACAAAATTCAGCACAAAGCACAAAATAAATCTTAATGTTTTTACTGGCATATTATATCAAACAGAAGCTTTATCAATCAGATAAAAGTGACTATTTCAGCGAACAAATCCGATAGTATAACCTAATTCAATGAACTCTTTCCGCTCATTCTAGTCCTAATGTTGCCTTGAGTGGTTAAGAGATTAATTATCCCATCTTCATATTTGCATTATGCTATTCCTAATGTAATTTGTCATTTTGAGGTAACTTACGTTTTATATAGGGGCTTGAAATACAGATCTTGGATATATTTTGCTCTTGAGTTGTATTAAATTGAAAGATTTTACGTTCATGATTCTTCCACAGTGAACTATTTAAAAAAAATATTCTATACGTCATTGTAAATGGAATTTTATAGTACATTGATTATATGTATGGTATTAGCGTTTGGAAAATTGTAAATATTACTTACATGCTCATTATTTACGTTTTAAAATAACTTCAAAATTCAAGTTTACGATTTATAAACATACACAATACAATGAGTGTTTATAAAATCATTTGGAAACAAGCTAATACTTGTCTGTTTTTAATAATTATAAAATAAATTATAATAGTAAAAACAATGAAGGGATAAAAATAAAATATTTTTTCATCTTTGAATAACATTCACTTCATTTTTATACGATTCTGAATCTTTTATTGTATTCAATATTTTATGATATTTTATGTATAAAAATGATCGTAAATAATAATCAAAAGTAAAAAAAAAATAATAAATAAAAAATAAAAATGATATTACATTTATGAAAGAAATAAAATAAATAAAAAAATAAATTTTACAAATCAACAAAACAAGAAAAGTTTTAAGAAAATGTTTGTCTACATTTTTTGTTTTTGTTAGATCCATCATAGAAATTCTTACAATAATTGTTTCCTTACTTGGTATACTCAGAATTATATATACACACACACACATATATATATTAAACTACTTATGTATGTATTAAAATATCTGTTAAATTTAGTAGCGGGATTACAGTAGAAAGTCTGTAAAAAAGTAACATATATATAACGCTTGTTGCTGCAATTATTTAATTTATCAACATTAAGAAATTATTTTCATATGTATATGAAAATTTTTTAAAAAAAAATATTTTCATATATTTAAGCATGTTACAAAATGAAAGTCATATAAAGAATGCTCCAGTCATGCATTTCAATAGCTAAGAATTAGTTTCAATACAAACAAAATAGAATCGACAATGCTCAACAGGACTTTATTTTGAACTCAAAACAATTTAAATTAATCTAAATTTTACATTTCACTTTAAATCGTAAATCTGTTATGAATTTTAATGTAAATATACATAAATATTGATATGACAAAATTATAACTAAGATATCCAAAACTGACAAAAATTAAAGTTATTTAAATTAAATTTATTTAAACAAGTTCAACATGAAACATTTTCCCTTAAAATGCATTTGACATAAGCAAGTATTTTTTTAAATTGTATTTCACCGTTAACTGAGGAAAAATTGCCAAACATGAAATTTTCATTATTATTATTATTATTTACGAACGCTTTATGGAGTTTCAGTCGAATTTTTTTATAAGCATATGTATCCTCAAGAAAAGACCATTCTGTAATTTTTCTAAATTTTTCGAAGTACAACCGTTTGGAGACTTTCCTTGGTAGATATCCAATAATGATTTTAAATCTAATCTACCTATTATATGAAAAAGCTAGTAAGTAAATAAGCTATTTTGCAAATTTGTTATTGGTTTAAATTTTGATTTGAATAAAATGTATTTTAGGATAATTGTTTGGATGAATATGATATAATTACCCTTAGTGCTTGATTAATATATAGTCTACAGTTGTCTTAATGCGTCAGACATCCACTGCACTGAATTTTAAAATGGAAAATGTCATCAGAAAGACTTAAGATAGTGCTGTATATTTGAATGTTAGACAATTTGTAAAGAATGTATGTATATGCAACGGGAACATGTTACTATGAAATAATTCATTTCAATTGGATGACATTAAAAATTTAAAAGTATGTTTATGTGAAACGGGAACATGTTACCATGAAATTATTCACACCATTTTAAAGTGAAAGTACATTACATTATAAAACAATGTAAACAAAATCAAATATTAACTAATCTATGAAAATACAATATACCATTGAAAATAATTGTACAAGAATGCCTTTCGAGTTACCCGCGATTTAAAAAAGCTTTTTTTAAATTTTAGAAACTTCAGTAACAAATACATGTGAAAGAATGTAAAAATAATTCATTATTTTTTTCCTTTGCAATTAATATTTGGAAGTATTTACAGAGCTTACAGAATATTAAGAATTTTTGTCAAATCGAAATATCAGATTATAGGTTGCTATCTTTCCCACTTAATCAGTTTTACCTGTCGATCTGCATTTATGTTTACAAGAATAAAAAAAATAAATTAGACTTTTTTGGATAGAAAAAAAAACCGATTTTTTTAATAGATCTATTTATTTTTGATGTTTGTCATATAAAAAATATTCGTTGAGTATAAAAGTGTTTACTTATAAACTATTAGTAAACGACTAACTTTTTTTCTGGATTAATAAAACTGAGTAATACACGATCAAAACTATTTTCAGACATTTTCAAAATCCGTGAAAGAAAAGGAACTTTGTTTTTATAAATACTTCTTAAAATCATAATCATGAAATTGCATTTATTTTTGATATTTTTAAAGATACTTTTTGTACAATAAAACAAAACCCACAAATCGTTCGGATTTTGAACCATGTGAAATTTTCAGTGTATAGAATATAATAGGACCGTAATTAGCAATATATTATTCAATTGTCTTTCCTATTGAAACACATTCGTAATGTGTCCATTTCAGTCATGATTTTTTGACCCTGTTGATTGTAAAACACTCAAAATACGTAGAGCTACAAATCCTATACTTATTTCGTGATTTAAATGTTTCCTTTCATGCCTTCTTTTAACCGCTGTAGTGACGTAAAGGGTATTATTCGTGAAGGGATATTTTTTATATGTTTTGTTATAAACTCTTCTAAGCTTTTGTACGATATGCCTAATTATGCTTTTATTAGTGAAAAAGGAGGAAACGTTGCAAATACACTTGAACAAAAAACATATTCTTTCAGAAATCGATAGTCATGAACAAACTGATCGAACTGATAGATATCCTGTTCGATCTCGAACATGGTAAGGTTTTCTTTAACTGACAAGTTTAACCTCGGCTCTAAAAGGAATGACGGTAAAATCGAGTGGGAAGAGAATCATAAAGATACGAATAGACCATCCTTCAAACTGTTGTAATCATCGACATCTTTTTGTGTCTACGCTGTGTTTTTGATCTTGAGTGACTCTAAAATGAAAAGGAATGGTGTCCTGCAAAAGAGGAACTTTTTCGTCGAGTAGAATTCAGATTCTTATCTCCTGCACCATTACTGATTCCCCTTATTGTTTGTGAATAAGCCGCAGAAGGATCCAGAACAAAATACATTCTGAAGAACTGTAAAAGGAAGACAAAACAAACGTTTATACTCAGCCAAGCCATACTCTGGTTCGCCTTGGCTGAAAATATTGCAAAAATGATTCCAGGGTCAGCTAAATTTGACGCATCGAGAATTGTAGTCAAATACAACGCATTCACGTGAGTTTTATCCACCAGCTATAAATAACACCACAATAAAAATAGTAATATAGAAGGACTGGGTTACATGTTCGAGTTTGAGTAATGTTGATTTTGAAGCATTTTTTAGATTAGAAGTTGCATTGCTTCCGATAGTATATAAATCGTTCAATAAGTCAAGAGAAAACCTATGGGATTTTGCAATTAAACAGAATATTTTCGGAACATTTATGTCCTAAGGTAATTTTAATGATATCAATGGTCCTTCAATTTGATGATTTAAAGATCCAGCCAAGGAAAGAAACACTGAAAAATTTTCGGTCAATCCTGAAATAAAGTTTTTGTGAATGAACATCTAGTTACATTCAGATGACACAGCACCAAACGAAGAGTAGACACGTTAGATAAAGCCTTCTCATTATTCCTGTTGGAGGAAGGTAAACAGGAATAACGAGACTTGTTAAAGTTTTTTCTTGTGTAATAGATATTATTGCGTAATTTAGACATAATGTATAATAAATATTTATATATATAATTGAATATTATACATATAAACAACACTGCGCATAATAAACATTTCTGAGCACATGTATTATTCTTGAAGAACAATGCAGCATGGAATATAACATATTTTATACAGGAGAAACTTTATTTAAGAACTTGGCATCACTTTTGTTTCCCAATATACTGAAAGGGGAGTATTTGCCAAGGTTAAAAGCTTCCGAAAAGGCCGTGAATATACGTAAATCAAGAGAACATTAGCCCCGCCATATAACTTCCGGAAATATAGTAAACACTTACATAACGAGCAAATGTCAGTTGTACAAACACACAGCAATAACAAGACCTCTTTAATGTGTTGCAAATGTGACTAGTTTATTAAAAAATCTCATTTGATTCAAGCGTGCAATAATTATAAACCATAGCTCATTAATATTATTTATTAAACTTTTTGTTCTATCTAACGAATATAAACGTAGTAATATGCAATAAATACTGGAAAGATGCGCCTGTCATTATATTGCACGAAAATTTACAGTGATTTACAGAGAAGGGGGGAGTGTAAAATAGAGAATTATAGCATTTTTATTCCACAAACATAGAGAAGCTCATTAAACTATTTCTCTTGAATTGTTATCATAAATTACCCAGAAAACCATGTTAAATGAAAAAAAATACATAAAAGTTAATAAAAAATAACCGAGTTTATAAGTAATTTATTAATATTAAAGGAAACATGTAACTTCATAACATGAAATGCCACACCATCAATAATTTCTGACCCCAAATTTTCAGATGTATACTTCATTCAAATATCCAACATGTAAAATTTTTTAATCATTCGTTTTTTACATGCATTATTATATTTCTTCCAGTTCACATTTTGCAATAATTTTTAAATAATTTATCCTAGAGTTGTTTTACTTTTGCCATCTTATTTCTTCTCTTTTTGAAAAATAATATCAATGTTGTAAGAGTAATTTTCATATACCATATAATTTTCCCTGCTATTTAAAAAAAAAAAAAAGATTTAAGCATATTTTTATGTTTTTGTACTTCAAAAGCTAAGTTACCCTTAACTTAAATGAAAATTCTTTAAATCTCCAGGATTGAAATGTCGAATATTTCTCGTTTGAAATTTTCAGTAGGAAAATGTTTAATTACATTGAAAATAGTTTCATCCCATAAATCTTCAACTCAAAGAGTAATGAATTTTCTTAACACATTGACAAAAGGCTACAAAATAAGATATCAAAGGAGTGAATGATACATTCTTTCTGTATTTATAGTTTAATCCTAAATAATGTTCAAAAAGCTGAATCATACCCTTGGGAGTAATCTGTCAAGATATAAATCAATTTATTCACACGAGATAGTTTAAGGAATAAAAGAATCTATTGTTATTAGGACGAAACCTTCATACTTTTTTGAAGCATCTTTTAATTATTTATACTTTTCTCAAAATGATTTAACAAAGATTTTATGTAATATAAAAACAGCAGCAAAATTTGTAAAACGCTTTTAGTTAAATGTAATACTAAGAAAAATATAAATATCTTTTCCAGGTAGAAAAAAATATATCGCATTTTGCGATATAAAGTTTATTTACATATTTTATATATATACTCCATTAGAAAAAAAATTGTAGAAAATCTATAGGTATTTGGCCCAAACATCTGTAGGAAACCCGTAGGTATTTGGTCCATTATGCAGATATTTTTAAGAATATCTTTAAAAATCCTTTATTTTTAAGATATTTTTAAGTTAAAACTAAATCTGAAAACTTTCTTCAAATTTCTGTAAAATTCCTGAAGATAGTGGTGATTTCTTCAGATAATCTTAAGGTTATATTTAGTGGGGTAAAATGCCATATTATTAAACAGTTGAAATTGAACATTCTTCCGAATTGGAAGAAAAGTGCAGTTATTTTTCCCCGCCATAATGCAATTCTCAGTTCGAAACAAATAATAAAAACTTCACTTTTTTTTCGCCTGTTGCAAAATCTTTTTACAAAAATATCCACAATTAGGGAAAATACATCGATTAAAAATTTAAAATTAACTATAAAAAATACTTTCATTCAAATTTTTGAGCAAATAGCAAAATACGAGACATAAAATTGCTTTTTCTTTAAAATTTCTCTACAGAATGTCCACTGAATTTGAATGAAATAAGTGTGATGTACAATTATACTGCATTATACACTTCCTACACACATATAAATATTCATTTGTTTTACATTTAGATTGTGTGTATTTATATTAAAATAGATTAGTATATCGGAATGTTAACTGCTAATTACAAATTTATATATTCATAAATGATGTATTTAATTTTCTGTAGAAACATTCAGTCATACATTTCTCTCAGTTCACATCTTGTAATATTTTTTACTTAATTTATCTTAGAGTTGTTTTATATTTCCGATGTGTTAACAACATTTTACAACATTGTATTAACAATTTCTGATACAGTTTCAGTACAATAAAGGTATCATCTCATTTCTTCTTTTTTTTTGAAAAAAAAAAAATAGAATGTATATCAGTGTTGTAAGAGCAATTTTCTTTCATATAACTTCCACTAATATTTAAAAAAGATTTAAACATATTTTTATGTTTTAGTACTTCAAAAATAAATTACCCTTAACTTAAATGAAAATTCTTTAAAGCTCTAGGATTGAAATGTCATTTATTTTTCGTTTGAAATATTCGGCAGAAAAATAGTTAATTACATTGAAAACAGTTTCATCAAATGAATATTCAGTTCAAAGAATAATGGATTTCTTAACACATTGACAAAAGGTTACAAAATGAGATATCAGAGGAGTGAATGATACATTATTTCTGTATTTATAGTTTAATCCAAAATAATGTTCAAAAAGCTGAATAATTCCCTTGTGAGTAATCTGTAAAGATATAAATCAACTTACTTACACGAGATAGTTTATGGAATAAAAGTGCCTATTGATAATAGAACGAAAATTCTATGCTTATTTGATGAATCTTTCAATTATTCATAGTTTTCTCAATATTATTTAACAAAGATATGATAAAATATAGAATCAGTAGAGAAGTTTGTGAGACATTTCTAGTTAAATATTAAATGCTATACTATATATCCAGAAATAAAATAAAAATTATCGCATTTCAATTTATGTACCGTTTATGTATTTATGTATATTAACCCTTTATCTCCCGAATTATGTATCACGAAGTTGTTTCACCTCAAAAATTATATTCTTTAATAGCGAAATATAAACGGGAGTTTTCAAATTATATTAATGTGAAATTTAGTGATATTTTTTAATCTAAACTGATTAAATATGTCGATAGTTATAACTTTTTTTGTAAAATATTTACAAAACTAATCTTACTAATTAACCAAAAATACTCTTATGGAATTATCCTATTTCTTAAAAAAACAATGTATTTAAATGTATTATGATCCTCTCTATACATTGAATGGTTTTTCTAGTTTAAGATTTTCCATGTATCTTTTTTCTTAAAAAGAAAAGTTATACGAATTCTTAAGAAAATGATTAAGAATATCATTTTAGTCACTGTAACTTCACATCGACGTCACGTGACGTCACATCGACAATCGATGGTCACAAAGTCACAATGTGACTTCACAACGACGTCGCAGTGACGTCACCATGCCTTACGGGTTTCATGTTATTTTTATGCAAAATTTATTTTCCATGCTCAATTCTTTACCAAATCAGAAGATTCTGCTCGAAAAATCAAGAATCTGTGGTATTTTTATGCTAGCTGGGCTCAAATGATAAATCTCCAACATTGTTCCCGTGGCTTTTCTTCGTATTTCCTTAATTTCATTTAAAATACATTCCTTTCACTAATCTCATTTGTAATGCAACTTTAAATTTAAACTTAGAGGTTTAAAATTCATGATTTTTATTTATTTATTAAATAAAAAAAACAGAAATATCAAAAATAATTATTCTTAGAAGCTTTGTAATTGAAGAGAAACGTAAACAGTCCTGATTTACCTCGCCCTAAATCCTGCCAAAGAACTACACAAGTAAGATGGGTTTTACACAAATGAGATGTGTTTCATTCGGGTGATGCTATTAAACAAATAACAAATAATCGCGATTTCTGTACCACATACATTAGTTTAATATATATATAGGTTAGGGAAGATACATGTATTGAGAATTTGAGATTAACATTTTAAAAACACTATGAAAGTTATACAAATTTTTAAACTATTAATCAAAATATCATAAAAATAAAATTTCTTTTTGCATTTTTATTATTTTCGTACGGAATGTCTTCTGAAACTTGAAAGACAAAAGTGTGATGGGGCATTATATTAATTTTATACACAGCGTACATATACACATATCTATGTATAAATGTTTTACATTCAGAATTTTTATATGCATTTTTATTAAAATAGTTTATTCCATAGAAAAGTTAGCTGTTTTTTATAACTATTTTTGATCTTAAAAGATGAATTGATTATTATAGTATTATTTGAGTCAAACGAAGAGGCCAAAGAGCTCGAAAAGTATCATTTTACTGTATGCCTTTGACACACATTTTGAAGGCACTCTATCTTAAGAACTAAGCACGTAATTTAATAAAACTTTAGAATTTTTTTGTCCGTCATAAAAGTTAGTACTATTTAATTTTTGATGTAAATCGTCTAACCTATGGCACTGTTATACTGCAGTTTTCGTGATTTCTGAATTAGCTCTATCTTAAAAACATATGCACGGATTTTCATAAAACTTCAGATGATACGAATTGTTACTCATTTCTTTTGGGTACAAACCGTCCAATGGGCTGTTACGTTCAATATGCTAATAGTTCTGCTATGTTAAATTATTTATGTTTCCCGTAGTTGGTATTTCTCAAGAACTAATGAGCATATTTCATTAAATTTCAGATTCAGTTATACCTTGATATAATTCTGTGCCTTTTACATTTTCATATAGATCACTCAACAAGTGGCACTGCTAGGCTGCGTTTTTGAAGATTTTCGCGACTGCTCGTTCTCGATAACTAATGTACGGAATTTCATCAAGCTTCATATTATGGTATACTTACTGATAAAATTCTTTAAAATCTACATGATGAACATGGATTGCCATGCAATTTTTTGCACTATGATGCATAATTTTGAAGTATTAACGTGTATCAGATGGACAAAAAAATTGGATTTTGCACTTCCAACGAACTAAATATAATTTAACTTGCTTCATTCGCTAAAAATACCATATGTTGAAAATCCGCTGAAAATGAATGTTTTACAAACGAAATGTAGGTTTAAAAAAATCACATATTTGCACTTAACACTATAACGGCCGTCAGCAGTCATTTTGATTGTTACCATATAAATATCTTTTGGTTCAAACCAGAAATTTCATTATAAAATAAGTGTAGAAGATACATAGGAGAACAAAAAACGAAGATTTAAAGAAGTTTAAAAAAAAAAAAATCAAAATTCTGATTCAAAATATCCGGTACTACTTTGTTATCCCGTCGACCGATTTCGCCAAATTATTTAAATCACCAAATTAACAACCAAATTATACATAATGACGCAATTTTTTATTTTAAATAATAAAAAAAAAAACAAATAATTAGTAGAATATTAATAAAAATAAAAATAAAAAGTAAAAATAAAAATCACTTAATGACGTTTTAAACACATGTAACGTATTTAGTGTCATTGAATTGACATTCACGATCATCCATTATTGACATCTAATCTTATTGTTTAGCGATAGCATTTTGGTCGACCGGATAACAGAGTAGTACCAAATATTTTTTTAGACTTGGCTGAAATTTCCGACTTTTCTGGTGTTAATCATAATTTATGTCAAATGCTTTGAATAAAATATATTTCAGAGAGAAAAATTAAAAGAAAAAAATCTTAAATAAAAATATTTTGTTTTCACGTATTACGAAATTCAGCATAAATTAAATATTATTAGGTAATCTGTAATTAATGGTAACTGTTTTCAAAGACATAAAATTTCTTTCTGTTACAAACAATTCACCCACATCACATGTGAATTGGCGAGAAATCTATCAAAATCTGTAATGAGTGCAATGAACATTACAATGGAAGAATAATGCATTATAAAATAAGTGTAGAAGATACAAAGGAAAAAGTACTTGGATATATAGACATATTAATAAAATTTCTGGTGTAAAATATTTTTATGAACGTGGCTGAAATTTACGACCTTTCTGGTGTCAATCGAGATTTATGTCAAATGATTTGGACAAGGTATATTTTAGAGAAAATAAATAAATAAATAAATAAATAAAAATAATAATAGAATTTAAAAATCATAAATAATAATATTTGTTATAAAATCATAAATTTCCGACCTTTCTGGTGTCAATCTAAATTTATATCAAATGATTTGGACATGGCATATTTTAGAGTAAATAAATAAATGAAAAAAATTAATAATAGATTTTAAAAATCATAAATAATAATATTTTGTTTTCATGTATTACGAAATTCAGTATAAATTAAATATTCTTTGGTAACCTGTAGAATGCTAATTAATGGTAACTGTTTTCAAAGACATAAAATTTCTTTCTGTTGCAAACAATTCACCCGCATCAGATGTGAATAGGCGAGTAAATTATCAAAGGCTGTAATGAGTACAATGCCCATTACAATAGAAGAACAATGAGTCTGAAACGACACAAAAGTATTTTCTCATATGTCTGCTTGAAATTTGTGGATAGAATAAATACGTGCATAATTAATGGGATTTACAAACTAATGTTAATAAAACTTATTGTTCTTATAAATTAAATATTCCTTGGTAATCTATAGAATGCTAATTAATGGTAACTGTTTTCAAAGACATAAAATTTGTTTCTGTTGCAATTAATTCACACACATCATATGTGAATAGGTGAGCAATTTATCAAAGGCTATAATGAGTACAATGTCCTTTACAATGGAATAACAATGGATTATAAAATAAGTGTAGAAGATACAGAGAAAAAAAACTAATTTATATAATTCTATATTCATTATAAATGTTACATAGTAATATTGCATAATGGTTCTACATATATATATATATAAATCAAAATTCTGGTGTAAAATATTTTTATAAACTTGACTGACATTTCCGACATTTCCTGTGTTAATCTAAATTTATGTCAAATGCTTTCGACAAGGTATATTTTAGAGAAAAATCTTTTAATTATCTTAAATAATAGTATTTTGTTTTCACGTATACGAAGTTCAGTATACATAAAATATTCTATTGTAATCTGTAGAATGCTAATTAATTGTAACTGTTTTCAAATACATTAAATTTCTTTCGCTTGCAAACACTTTGCACACATCACTGTGAATAGGCTAGCAATTTATCAAAGGCTGTAATGAATAAAATGCCCTTTACAGTGGAAGAACAATGAATTTGTAACTACACAAAAGTATTTTCTCGTATGTCCACTTGAAATTTGTGGATAGAATAAATACGTGCATAATTAATGGGATTTACAAACTAATGTTAATAAGAGTTATTGTTCATATCAGCTTCCATCTCAAAAGGCATGGAAATTTTTTAATTGCTGTGCTATGCATATGTTTTGTTTTAATAAATGAATCTTTTTTCCTTAAAAAAATAAGTTATTTCAAATTAATACAATATTAAGGTTACATGTTTTTTAACCTTTTATGTTGCTACGGCACTTTAAAGAGCCATTAAAAAATTGTTATAAAATCCATTATTATTAATTTGGATTTGAATGTGTAACAGATATTTTACATTTTCTTGCTTTAAAAGTATTATTAGTTTCACAAAACTGAAATAATTAAAAAAATATGATTCTATGATTCATTTTTCATTTGCAACTCCATGGTAATTATTGCTGTTTTTTTTTGTTTGTTTGTTTGTTTAGGTTATTTCATACTTTTACCCATCTGAATTTATTAAAAAAATTTGAACGTTTTGTGCATATAGTGATAATAAATGAAAATATAACATTTACAACATGTTGAAAAATTAATTATGTTTATATATACCAAAATCTATATAAAAATAAGTAAAAATCATTAAAATGGAGAACAACATTAAAAAATTAAAATAGCAAAGAAAGCCTTTGTGCAAAAATGTTAAAAGATAGAAAACCAACGATTACAAATGCACAAACAAAGTAAGAAAAGAGAACTAATAGCTGTTTCGAATCTACTATCGAGATTCTTCTTCAACGCAAAAACTCATCGAGCTAGAGAAATCGAAACTGAGGGCCTAGTTCTCTGAGTTTTCGCGCTGAAGAAGAATCTCGATAGTAGATTGGAAACAGCTGTTTTCTCCCTTTTCTTACTTTATTTGTGCATTTCTAATCGTTGGTTTTCTATATTTTAACATTAAAAAAGTCTTTTTTAAACAAAATCAGCATAAAATTTGTTATCTTACCCATTTTAAAAGAATTCGATTCATTTTCTAGCATTTTTAAATTTGATGATTTCTCAGAATAAATCTTCCTATTTGTCATATTTAAAATTAAACAATTCCTATTTTTCAATCACAGCATTGGAAATTAAATTTTTGTTTATTTCAGTAACATTCCGTAATAAAATAATTAACAAACATGAACACTGTAAAAAAATCTGTAATCTTACAGACGTAAAGTTGCCGAAATCTGAGTGGTAACCAATATTTAATCTGTACACTGCACAGGAAAATATGTAAATCTACGGAACTAATTTTTATAAAGTTACAGTAATCAGTAACTTTACAAATTAATCAACTAAAATTATATTTATTTTATTGAAATCTTACCTGTAACCTTTTTATACAGTTACATAAAAAATTCTACAAATCCCAGTTTCCTAAAAAATTTTTAGTAACCTTACGGATTTTTCTATTATTAGTGCAAATTTGTATATGTTACATGAATTTTTGCGTTTACCGCTACTTAAAAAATTCTAGGAATCTCAGTTTCCCCGAAAACTTTCAGTAACTTTACTGATTTTTTTACAGTGCATTATTTTACAAAATTTACCTTATCTGTTACTTTTAATCTTTTTAGAATTTATTTTACATATAAAAATCATAACCACATTTAAGATTAGAAAATAATAATACCTAATAAGTTTTCGAACACTTTTGACATTATTATAAATCGAGATTTAGATTTTATACTTCTCTAAACTCCTGAATTTATTCAAAGGAGAAAGTGGCGAATATTTTTACACACTAAAAGTAAAGAAATGAGATTATGCATGCAGACTGCTTCAGAAAAGATAAAATATGCACTGTCTCTTGCAGTTTAAGGTGAAAGGTTTTTGACCTATAAAAATATTGTTGCTGAAAGAATGTAGAAACGCAAGCTTTTCACATATAAAATATCTGTGAAACTATTGTTTCAAAAAGGTTTTTGAAAAAAAAAAAAAAAAAAAAAAAAAAAAAAAAAAACTGGCAATACTTATTTTTTCTTTAAATTTAAGTAAAAAAGAAAAGAATAACAAATAAAAAAATAAAGGAAAAAAAATGAAAGTAATTAGGTTTGTTAAAAAAAAAGGAAGGGGAAATGGAAAAAGAAAAAAAATCTATAACTTCGGCAATTCTTGAGATATTAAATCCGACTAAATTTACTATACATCTTCTGAATAATATCTACAATTTTTATACTGAAAAGTTTTTATAGGACTAATTCTTATAGCGAAAACAAATTAATTAAAATTGGACTTAAAGAATAAATCGTATTAAAAGTTCACTCAAAGCAATCTTTTATCCATTTTGGTTTTAAACATATCCAATTGGCAGGTTTTCTTATTTAAGAACTGTATAATGTGAATCTTTTGATAAAGGCAAAAAATAATTTGACAAATGCTGTCAAATTGGGCATTTAGAACCGCATTTCCCTTAGGCGACCGCGATTGATATATTGAGGGCGTATTCAAATAGAAAATTGATTTTTGCTCTCAAACGCATGTAATTGGCTGCTTGTTTTATTTACAAAAAGTATAATGCACCGTATTGATAGATTTTTTGATAAGGTAGAATATATTTTTAAAACTCTGTCAAAGTGGGAATTTACCAACAAATTTGAAACAAATTTACCAAAGTGATAGTGCGGAAAAAATAAGGGAGTCTTTGAATTCAAACCGCTTATTTTCTAATTAATTTTTCTCTTAAATGCATCCAATTTGAAAGTTCTTTTATTAATAAACTGTATAGTGGGAAGTACTGGTCGATTTTTAGAGAAAGGAAAAGTACATTTTTAAAAACTGCAGTTAAAGTAAGCATTTTTAACCGAATGTCTATAAGCGATAGTGCAAGAGGAATTAAAAATGTACTTAAATTCAAATTACTGATTTTCTGACTCATTTTTTAATTCACTTTTTTGCTTTCAAACGCACCCCAATTGGCGCCGGTTCTTTTACTCATAGACCATATAATTTAGCGTACTATTCGATTTTTTGATAAAGGAAGAATGTATTTAAAAAAAAAAAAAAAAAAAAAAAAAAAAAAAAAAAAAAAAAAAAAAAAGTATGCTTGCAAAGTGGACATTTTAAACCGAATTTCTCAAAGCAATCTTGCTTTAACCCCTTAATGGTTTGCTCGAACGCCCACCGTTCGGGCAAGACTAATTTGCTTATTTGATCCTTTAAAGCTTTTTTGACACCACTATTATTTTGAAGAAAATTTTCATATATTGATAGGCAGAAATGAATAGATTAAATTTTACGAATATTTTATTTGACTAACAGTGGTATGAGTCCGCTATTTTCAATTTATTGAACGAAAAAGAATTAACCAATTAAGGGGTTAAATGAAAAATGGGATCGAAAAAAGAATTGTTTATAAGTCAAGTTCTAATTAATAGAATGAAATTGTGAACATCGGGTCGTTTATAAATACCTTCAAAAATCATATCAGCAACTTTTATATTTCCTTTAAAAAAAAAGTCTGAAACAATGTTAGAAAACTTTGAGTTGTCACGAAATAAAGTTTTTTAAATATTGCCTCAAAATGATTATGAAGAAAACAGCTCTTAAAGAAAAGTTAAATGAAAAACTCTTCAAAAGCAGTTAAATAAAATTGTTAAACTGGGATTATATCTATTCATATTTTACCTTTTGTTGGTGAAATGAACACTTAACTTTGATATTTACCTCCGCCTGTAAACTAAACCGACCGGGATTTTATTCTTTTTAATTTTGAATTCACTCCACAAAATTTAATTCTAATGTTTCTGTTACTTTATTTATGAAAAACCAATTATCTGGTAAATTAAAAATAAACGTTAAAACTTTCTTGTGATAATTCATAATGTCTAATAAAGAAACAATCAGCCAAATATCAAGACGCGTGCTTCGTACGGTATTATAGGAAATGACTAAAATGTCATGACTTGTGCAAGAGGTTAAAGTAAGAAATGAAGTGAAAAAACTTCTTTAAAGCACATAAAATTAATTAAATTGCGCAAGGCCTTTTGAAAGAACTTAGTCTTTCTTCGTCAGGCGCAAAAAGACATGAGTCTACCATGAATGTAGCGGCGTGACTGAAGTGAAAAGTTTGGAAAGGGAGCAAGTTGAAGGAACAACTCAGCATAATTAACACCAGTTTCAACTTATTTTATTAAACTAAGAATGATTTAAGTAATATATTTTTTAAAGATAAAAATTGTCCTTTATTTAAAATAAATCAAAAAGATAAAACATAAACTAGCCTTACATCCGCTAGATTTTGATAACAATTCCGAATCTCTTGAGAAGCACTTCAGATATATACCTAAAATAAATGTTGAATGATGTTATATACCGGGTGTTTCACTACCAGACCGACAAACTTTGAGGAGTGATCGTAGACATCAAGACAAACATTATTATATGGGAAACCATGGGACGCAAACGTCTTCCCTAGGATCTAGGGATTATTAAAGTTTAAGGTCCAAAACTTCAAATGATGATAAAAAACGGAAAAACGGGTCGATTCGTTTCCGGTTTTCGCTATAATCATTCTTTGTATCACGATTTGTTTGTAAAAAAAAAAAAAAAAATAAAGATTAGGTTCAAAAATTGTCGATAGATGGCGCTTTAGACTTTAGAGTAACGAACAACTACTTTTTACCGTTATTTTGTGAACGGGGTTGAAATTATTCTAAAGTTTAGACTTTAACTTATATTTTTAAACCAAAATCGGAAACATTAGGATCGGGTAACTAGCGATAATTGAACTGCCAACATAGAAGGGGATTTTGAACGTTATAAACATTCGACAGACTAATCGATTCTGTTGCGGTTTTGCGTGTAGGTCATTTCCTTGGTAATATCCTTGGTTTTATTCAAAATGACGTACAGCATTGGTGTCTTTATTTTTTGATAGAGGGCGCTTCCGAAACATCTTCGACATTTCAATGGTATTATTCCTAGGTGTTTTATTACCAACATACTTCCAAGAAGTATTAGGGATGCAAAGACGACTCGGAATCACATTAAAATGTGGAGTCGAAAATGCCTTTTTTGCGAGTTATTGGTTAAAAGAAGCAGAGTAAAAAGCAACTTGGTATTCCTACAACACGCTCTGTCTGAACTTTTGCTAAAAGCACATGTCCTCTTCGTTGCGCCACTCTATTCGGTTCCAGCATGATGAGACTCCTCTACATTTTACCAATGACGTTCGCCGACACCTCAACGTATTATATGAACAACGGTGGATAGCTAATTGTGGCCCGGTTCATTGGCTGCCAGATCGTCGGATCTATCATGTGTGGATTTCTTCTGCCGGGGTCAAATGAAAAGTTGGGTGTAGAGACTCCCGTACCGTCAGTTGAAGACGTCGCAACTCGTATTTCTATAGTTGCCAGAAAGCTATTAGAGATGCCAGGAATCTTTCAAAGCGTGAGGAATTCCATGCGACGCTGCTGTCAAGCATGTCAGACTACTTCTGGTCGTAATTTCGGAAACCTTTTGTAGAAAACTTTTAAATAATTTGTTTTCTGCCACATTAACGTGTTGCTGTTTCTCTGCTTCTTTTAACCATAACTCTAAAAAAAGACAACATAACATTCCTATGGGCATTCCTTAAAATTCCTGGACGTATGTTGGTCAATATTGTTTAATAAACACCCAGGAGTAATGCCATTGAAATGTCGGAGATATGTCGGAAGCGCCCTCTATCAAAAAATGGAGACACCAGAGCTGTAGTCATTTTGAATCAAAAAATTACCAAGGGAATGACTTACACGCAAACCGCAACAAAATAGATTAGTTTGTCGAATGTTTATGAGTTTTTAAAATCCCCCTCCCCTCTGTTCACAGATCAATTTTCGCTAATTAGCCGACCCCAATGTTTCCGATTTCGAGATTAAAATTTAAGTTAAACTCTAAACTTTAAAATGATTTCGTCTCCATGCACAAAAGAACGGTAAAAAGTAGTTGTTCGTTACTCTAAAGTCTAAAGCGCCCTCTATCGACAATTTTTGAACGTAACCATTATAATTTGTTTTTTAAAAAATCGTGATATATAGAATGATTTCAGCGAAAACCAGAAACCAATCGACCCTTTTTTCCGTTTTTTATCATCGTTTGAATTTTTGGACCTTAAAATTTAATGGCCCGTAGCTCCTACAGAAGACGTTTGCGCCCCATGGTTTTCCATTTATTAATGTTTGTCTTCATGTCTACTATCATTCCCCAAAATTTGTCGGTATGGTAGTGAAACAGCCTGTAAATATTTATACGAAAATGTTTCTAAAAAATTTGATTCTAATGTCATTGGTCTCCCGGCCTAGCGATCAATTTTTAAAATTTAATTTTCATTTTAAAATATCTACAAATAGACCTAGCGCTGCAGGTAATTTTGCTTTTGGCCCTGTGCATTGCATCACGCATGCTATGTATGCTCTGGTGTGTTTTGATTTTACATTTCTAAATGGTCCAGTTTAACCGAGAATAAAATCTTACATATATCTAATAACAGTGTTAAATGGATTGATATATATAAACAAACTGAAATCTAGCAAATTCACGTACAGTGAAACCCCGATCTGTCGTTCGCGCATCTATCGTTTTCCCACATTGATCGTTTTATTTTTACGGTCCCTGCACAAATCCTACTTAAATAATATTAACGAAACCCGCATACATCGTTCTTCAAAAAGACGTTTTCCCGCATTCATCGTTGTTTTGTTTTTTCCTCTTCGAAATGAAATTAAAATTCATTAAAATGCATATGACATATAAACTGGAATAAGTTTGTTTATCGTAAAATAACTCATTTGTGCTGGTTCTGTTAATGATGGCGACAATAATGCAGATTAAGAGAAGTCGTATACTGCAAAGGATGCGATTATGTTTCCATTGATAAAGATGTTGTGACATGTTGTATCCATAACATGGAAGAGATGTGTGATAATGCAAAAAATTAAAATAATGGTGAATAAGTAGAGGATAACGCTAATGCCGGTGAAGCTGAGCCACCAGTGCCAAGTCTGTCTGATACAATTACAGCATTTGAGATTATATGAGCTTTTATACATTCCTATTAAATTACAGAAACTGACTAGAAAAATGTTGTCTATCTTGAAAATTTATTTTTCAATTAAAAAAATAAACGAAAAATCAAACAAAATTATTGATTTTTAAAAATAAATATTAATATGCTATAACTTCAATTTATTTTTTTACAGTTTAGTAAGCAACAACTTAGGATTTATTAGTATACTGTATATACATTTCATGCATTAGTAATGCATAAACATTGTGTTTTTTCGCGTTTTGAAGTTAATTCGCATTCATCGTTTATTTCCCGCACCCCTTGAAAAACGATGGATCGAGGTTCTACTGTTATACTAAAGGATCTTTCGATTTTGACAGCTAAAAGTGTTTTTTCTCATTTTTGCTTCTTTATCCGGTCATTTAATATTAGAAAGAGTAGTTCTCTGTACTGAAATACTTTAAAACATTTCTCAAATATAAATAATGAAATTAAAACCTGTGCATCAAATTCATCAAAAAATAATGATATTTAGTTTCAAAAGTGCTGTTTTTACTCCTCATTTCATTTTTCGCATCAGGTCGTTAATATTAATAATAAAATAGTTCCTGTCATTCCAAATCTTTAAAATCCTTTTCATTTACATATATAACTTTTCGAAAACCCTAAAAATTATTTTTATGTATAAATATGACCCAAACGTCTATTCTCATTCTCTTTTCAGACCTCTATGTACGGTAGGCTTTTCTAGCCCTTTGTACACAGAAAAAGATGTATTTTATACTAGTACAGTTACATTCAAATTTCTTTAATGAAAAAGTAAATGCATAAATTATTTGTTTTCCATTGTGTATTTTTTTTTTTTTTTTTTTTTTTTTTTTTTTTGTCTTTTTTGAATTTGATAAATTTTGGGGTTTTCAGTATAATACATTTTATAATAATTTCAAAGTAACCTTTTTCAAATATTATTACATGATAATAACTGGAATCAAACATAAAAGTACAAACAATCAGCTCTGTATGTTTCCTTATTCTGAATCATAATATTTTTAGCATATTAACACTAAATCACAGAATAATTTTGAAAATATTCCAATCTAGTAATAAAATTAGATTTCCTAAATTTTAATTTAGAAAGATAGTTTTATTGAAATTCATTTGTTAATATCAACTGACATTTCACAACATGCCCGTTTTCGGTTTTAAGGTTTAATTTTGTCTTATCAAAATATAGCCTTATCTAATTACATTATTCAGTCGTGAGATTGAAATTAATATGCGAATACTTTAAACTCTAGATTATTTTAAATCTTTAAGCTACATGGAAAAAGTGCCAAAATTCGTTAACAGTGAATTATTTCTCTATTTCCAAGTCTTTTAGGCAAAATATACAAAGTAAATTTAAAAAATGCACTTAATGAAGTACACATTTACATTTAATTACATTTTCTATAAACAGATTCCTTTTAATATACAATAATGGTAATGTGTTAATACACTTTATGAACTGGTCATGGAAGCATTTCAATATATTTTTTAAAAATCATTTTCAATTTTAAGATGAATCAGACAATTGCGTGCTACCATCCATAAGTATAAAATTTATTTGTCTCTATTATAAAAAAAGTAACTTACGCAGACACTGCCGCTTCAACAATGATTTTTTTGTGCCCGGGAGTATTTATTCGTAAATATTAAGGAAAGCTTTGCATACCAAAATATGAGAATTGTTAGTATTATAAAGGAATATTTTTTAAATATGCTTATCAAAACGAACAATTATTTTAAGAGATATTTAATGTTAAATTCGGCCAAAATCGTTTTATTAAAAATGTTTTGTAGAAGAAAACTGTACATAGGAATTTAAACATTTTTATATTATTTTATACATCAGAATTTCCCCGTGTGAAGATTGTAATAATTTCTTTTAAAATTTCACTCATATTTGAGTATTTATTTCCAATTTAACTTCAAATTTTCAGCATTTCGAGAGATTTTTTTACATATTTGAGAAGACGATTTTTTTTTAATCTGTTGCTAATTTTTTAAAATATCGCAGAAAATGTTTCTTTGAAAATTTTTTTTGAAATGAAAAAAAATATTTGCACGTGTTATTATAAACAGAAAAAATACCTTTGAAATTAGAATTAAATGATTACGTATTAAAAGCAGGATCATGTTTACCCCCCCCCCCCCTAAAAACTATATTCACGCATCAATTTTGAAAATAAAAAAGAATTTTTTTAATAATAAATTCATTATTATATGTTAGATGTCATAAATGCCGGAAATTACGACACTTTTAAAATAGCCAAAAAATAAACATTTCCAAAACAGCTTGAATTAAAAAATATACTTGAGGGAGACATTTATTTCAGATTTGATATAATCTTTTTATATTACCGTGAATTCTAAGACAACTTAAATAATATTTCTATTTTTAACAACAAAAATATTTCCTCGTGATATTTAAAAAGAGAAAGACAGCTTTGGTGAAAATTATGCTGAGGAAATTTTAATAAAAATTATATCAGATTCAAATATCTTAGGATAAAGAACTTACACTATTGCCAAAAATTTATTGAGAGACAACAACCTTCACTTAAATCATTTTACAATAGCTTATTTTCGAAATTTTTAACTTTTTTTATCGAACACGAAAAGAGACATTGTATCGTCTATTAGCGGCTGATATCGCCTAAAAGTCTCCCTATAATAATAATAATAAAATGAACAAAAACGCATTTTCAGGGAGATTTTTTTTTAATTATAATTCAATCTTTTTAAAGCCGATGAAATTAGTTTGCTTTTAGAATCTGGGTTGTCTAAACGAGGGTTGGCGAGCGTAGCTCGTTGAGGGCAGAGCCCCCTAGTTCTCCAAGAAACTACATTAGTTTTATTATTAAATATATCAGACTGCTTTTGCTTCCCTTGTAAGATATCAGAACGAAATAAGGACACTTTCAGGTTTGATGTCATAATATACTTTGTTAAATCTGAATTAAAAATTTAATTGTTGTTGTATGTAATATTTTTACATATATTTATAAAACTTAATCATACTTTGTTTTAAATGTGGCAAACAAACCCATTTTAATAAGTCTTTATAAATAGCATGTGATCAAAATAAGGAAATTATTTTCTAAATGTATGTTTTAATTTTAATTAAAGTTATTACTCAGGTTTTTGCACTGAAATATAATAAAATAAAGATTTTCCATAATTTCATTTCAAGATTAAATTTTTAAATCATTTTCAATTTTAAGATGAATCAGACCACTGCGAGCTATCATCCACGAGTATAAAATTCATATCTCTCAGTTCTGAAAAAAAGTCACCGCCGCTGACAATGAATTTTTTGTGATTACACTGTAAAAAAAATTCTGTGAGGTTACTAAGAATTTTCTAGGAAACTGGGATGCCTAGAATTTTTTATGTAACCGCAACACAAGAAAATCGTGTAATATTACAAAAGTTGCTTTAGTAACTGTTACTAAATATTGTTTAGGAAACATACTAACCTTTTTTTTAGCGAGTTTCCCAAAGAATCGCCTGTAAATTTACTAAATATTACTTAGTAATCTTACTAATGATTGTTCAGGGAGTTTACTACAGAATTTTTAGCTAATTTACTAATGATTTTTAAGGGAGTTTCTCATATTAGTTTTTATAAAAGTACTAAATATTGTTTAGTAAGCTTACTAGCGATATTTTAGGGCGATTACTAAATATATTTTGGTAAATTTCCTAAGAATTATTTAGTAAACGTACAAATGATTTTTTAGGGAGTTTTCTAAGCAATATTTTGCGAATTTTCTATTGATTTTTAGTATTCTTACAAATGATTTTGTAGTAAATTTATTGAGAATTTTCTTGTACATTTGCAAGGGACTTCATGGCACATTTACTTAGAATTTTTCAAAATTGAAAACTAAACTTTTAATGTACTTATTAAAAAAATGGAAATTTATTAAGGTACCGTCAGAAAAATTACCTTTTTTTGTTTTACATGTTGAGCCAGTTTTTGTATTCTCGCCAGAAAGTTCTTTGCAACAGTACAAGAATTAATACATTAAAAATGCTAATGATTTTTTAGTATTGTATTTAAAACATTTTATTTGCACTTCCAAAATATATTTGTAACTGTAAAATATTTTCCCAGTTGTATTACCAGTGGTTTACCAGCAATATTCTGAAACGATTTTACGTGTATATAAATATATTGTATACTAATACTTCTATTAATTGGAGTTGTTACGAATTCTTTCAATATGAAGTTGATTTTTTAGAGTTTTAGATATCCAGAGTGAAGTTTTCCCCATGTATTAAAATACTTCGAAACAAAATAAACAATGTGGCCTGACATGTGTTTCAATATTACCGCAGCAATTGACACAAATATTTGTATGTTATGCACTAAAGTTTTACTTTAGACATTTCAATAGGTGCAAAATCATATTTTATATTAAATGGGCATTATAACAACAGCACTAAATGAGCAGACAAGCTGAAGCAGATCTTACGGTTTTTAGTTAAATTTAAAAAAAAGCCAATAAAAACAAAGTAAGGTACATCATTGAGTTTTAAAATATGCCTAAAAAATGTTAGTGGTATAATTATGACAAAAAAAATTTACAAATTGTAAGGACTATATTATCTCTCTCTCTCTCTCTCTCTCTCTCTCTCTCTATATATATATATATATATATATATATATAAATACATAATTAAGCACTGTGCCTCATCTAATCCAATACATGATTTAAAAACTTTTATATTGTGAGAAAATACTATCTGTTCATTTTATGTAAATGCTACTAAACTAAACTAGAAATAAAAACTACATATTTAGTCATATATATTTTTTAAAGAAGTTTTGTTCGGTTCTATAGTCGTAAGAACTTCATTAACTCCTGGTACATATATTTGAACACTACATAATAAACGATTCAATGGCACAAAAACAGATAGGAAATCTGCAAAAAAATTAATATACTTACCTGAATGTCGCATTTAAGATTTTTTTACATCTTATATATTCTTATTTCAGGTGAATATGCAGTGAAGTTATAACTAATTATTAGAATCTTTCTCCTCCCCCTTTTTTGTGAGGGGGGGGGTGATCTTTTTCCACGACTTATTCTTCATATATTTATTGCACCGCCTACACTTAATACATTACATATTTTACATATGTCTTTAATACTTTATTTGCTTGAGAGTTTTGTTTCAAATTGAAATATTAAAGAGGAAAAAATTATTGACAAGACCAGGAATTTAAAACTAACCTAACTTAAAGATCCCGAAGAATGGATCAAATATGTATGAATTTAGCAGAATTCTTATGTGCTAACATTCCTTTGGAATTAGAATCTTTAACTCAAATAGTTACATACATGAGAGTTGATATACACCTTAACATATATATGGAAAAAAAATACATCTTTGATACATCAACAGTAATTGTGGGCAGGTTTCGAACTTTTTAATGTTTATCAGTATGGTATTATCAGTATAACTAAGCAATTTTATAAAAGTAGAAAGCTTATGGAAACTAAAATGGAAACAAAAAGAAATGTATATTGCTTTGGAAAATATTATAAGCTGACGTTTGATATAAATATAATATCCATATCTGTACAACCAATAAATGCAATATGAATAAATAACAAAACACAATGAAATATATGAGTAAATTTATTAAATAACTATTTATTAAATTCATTGCAATAAAAAAGCATATTTTTTATACAACTCACATTTTGCAAGTATTACATAATTAGTATTTATAGAAATGCCTATGGATTTCATACTTTATATTTTTGAAGTCATGTTTTGTCTAAATAACAATAATCAAACTCATATGTATATGTATGCTAAAACACTATTAGAAAATGATTGTCAAAATGTCATTACAATAAAACTACTGGAAAACTTTAGTGCTTCAGAATACATTAAAGCGCAAGAATGATGTTCACGAGATTTTTCTGATTGATAGAGCTTTTTCCTCAAATTTCGCCGTCAAGCAGGCTCACATTGTTTTTAAGATATACTTCAGTTTCTTCATGCATCTAAAAAGAAAAGATAAATGTTAACATAAATTAAAGAAAATTAAAGAAAATTTATAATGAATATTATTATAGAAAAAACTAATATTCATCTTAGTATCGGATGTTACAACTATTTCAAAATTAGCTGATAGAATCCGTCAAATCTTGGAAAAATTTAGGACTGTTTTTATAAAAACCTTATACTTTATTTTTTATACTTTATTTTATATACTTTATTTTTTAAGAGTATACATGCTATCCACATAAAAATAAGCGCAGTTTATTAGAATAACCCACTTAATCATAATATACAGTTCGAACGCTTTTGATACATTAGATTTGACAGGGTTATCTAAAACATTATTTTTTTAATTTGTTGACGGCCCCCTTTAGAGTTTCGGGGAAAAAAAACTTCATGGAAATGTATGACTTACTATTATATTTACACATTTAGAGTTTCAAGATAATTCCTCATGTATTTTTCTAGATATTTATCAAAATGTCTAAAATCGCAAGTGACCAGTCATCTTTGGCCATGTAGTGTACATACAATTCTATAGATCATATACAGTATTCTACAAAATAATTCGGATATTTTTCCGATAACTGATAGCAATTTTTTAATTAAGTTTTCAAATGCGTTATGTGTTTTATAAAATGCTTACTTAGCCATCATACTTAACCTTTTTAAGCGGTGGAAATTTTAGATACAATTCTGAATGCGTTGGAAAGTGTTTTATAATCTATGGTTTTAAATTGATTTTTAGTGCTTAAAAATACTTCTATTAAGTAAAAATACACACAGATTTAAAAGATGCTTCAGGAGCAAATAGTATAAAAAATGATTAGCTGCTTTTTGCATCTATTTGTACATAAATATCTGCTATTCATTTATTTTTTAAAATTGGCAATTTTTCTATTCCCATACAGTTTAAGATAGTTATCGCAATATATCATCAGTACCAATTTTAACATGTTTATACATTCTGATATTAAATTTCTGATATCTACAAGCCCCCACAGTAAGCCGTTTAAAAAACTATTTCTCCAAAATCTTTTTACACCCTAAGCAACTACAAGATGATATTTTAAAGTTCCGATAAACAAAATACATGCTTTAAAAGCTGAAATGCTAAAATTGATAGTGCAGTTGATTATTAAAATATGAATTTTAACTCTTTCAAATACACTGGTAAACGCAGATCACTTCGCAACAATAATAAAGAACTGTCGTACTTGCACCGAACAGAGAGGGGTGAGGTGCAAATAGAAATTCATACCAGCAAAAGAAGGACAACATTCTTTTTCTTTATTAGTAAACACAGCTTCATTTCAAGTACATTTTTTATACGGATTCTCGAACTGCGATATGCATACACATATGAAGAAAAATAGGAATTTTAAACGTTCGGGTATACTATATTTTAGAATTAAATAATTTTATAATAATTCAGTTATTTTAAAAACTTTGCATTTTCATAAAAATAAATAACAGGCTAAAAAGATAACGCTATTTTGTACCAAAGACCATGTTACAAATAAAAAGAGAAAAAATTGATGATCAGAAATGACATCAATTTCAAATAACAACCGCCCTCCAAATATATATATATATATATATGTATATAACGTTATATTTGTTTAGCCCCAAAGATCAATTTGTTTGCTCTTAAAACATAAAGAGTTTTCTTTTTTTTTCTAATTTTACATAAAAATAAAATTTCCTCTATAAATAATTAAATTAACAGACATGCAACTGAATTACTCGCTTAAAGCTCTGAAATTACCTGAATATTAAAAAAAAATAAATAAGGGAGAGTGGGGAGGAATGAGACAACTTTCAAAGATGAGAAAATCAAATTTGACACAAAAACCAAAATTTCGATTTATAAAATACAAAATGAAACATTTTTAATGTTTTTGAACATTATAGAAACATAATTTTCAAAACGATTTTATAATTATAATGAAATTGTAACTAAGGAAAAAAGTAAAGAAATTGGATTTGTCCTAATTCTTCATTTGCTGGCATGTCCCATTCCTCCCTATACTCTACGTAAAATTTCTTGTATAGACAGAAATTCTGCTTTTAGACATAGTTTAAATTATGGATGATACATAGTATAATGCTCTATAAAAAAGGAAACAATTACATATATACATAAACAAGTCATTAATATACAGAAAGCATAAAAAATTATAAAGCAAATTTACTTTTGGTTCTTGAAATAATCTTTTTCTTTTTACAATTGCAAGTTGTGCAAATTAGCTACTTTATTCAACTAAACATTGGGGATGCTTTTTCTTAATCTAATACGTGACTGGTGAAATATTTATAAATGAAACAAACAGAAAAATCTCCTGTCCCATTCCACTCCACTCTCCTTTATTCCCACTCTCCCTTACTAAATAATAAAATCTTAGGTTGAGAGACTTAGGGAAGATTTCGGGTGGTTAATTACTGTCATAATAAAGTAACAAATACAGCAGGAAGAAAATAGACATTTAAAGATTTATAATTTTAAAAAGTAAGCATAGCGACAAAGATAACCATATTTTCTTTTTTTTATTATTGAAAGAGGGGAGGGAAGACTTTCCAAACGGTTGACAATTTAACTTACTGAAGACTTACAAATTGTGCAAAAAATGAAAATTAATCGCTGTAAAAAACTAAACTTTGTATGCTTATAAGGAGAGAGGGGAAGAGATAACGTCATTTTCGGTGAGAGGAGGGGTAAAGCATATGATCTATTACTTATAGTTACAATAAAGTAACAAATCAGGATTTTTTTTTTTTTTTTTTTTTTTTTTTTTTTTTTTTTTTTAAGAAAGGGAGAGTATTAGATGACTTATTTACATAAGTTAAAAATTAGAAATAAGTAAAATACTAATATCCCAGTGATTAGTTTGCAGAGCTCGTTATTAGGGTAAAGTAGGAAATTGGTTTAATCTCTTCAGCTTAGATCTAAAATGAATGTATTTAATTTTTCTCCCCTACGAGGTGAGAATTAGAAAAAAGATATAGATGCACAGTAATTTTTTTTTTAATATCATAAAAATATCTCAAAAGAATTAACTTTAAATAACATTGTCAATACGGATGTTGTAAAGTTTAAAATTCTGAGTAAAATAACCATCTACATTTAATATTTTTGCTGAACATTAATGCCACAATTCTCTTTCAAAGCTTAACCGCAGTGGTCAGGAGGTTTAACTAAAAATTAATTAGGGGAAACTGGAAATTATTTTAATCCCTCCAGTTTAGATCTAGAATTCCCCCCCCCCCATGTTCTAAATTTACGTTAGAAAATACATTTTTTTTAATTATCTTAATATCGCAAAACAAGTAATACTGTAAAAATAATTGACAATTCAAATGTCTTAGAGTTTAAAATTTGCAATAAAATGAATACCCATGTTCATAATTTTGTCGCAATTCTATTTCAAAATTTTGCCTTAACCGCTAATCCAAAGGAGACACCAAGTTACCCATTCATCCTCTCTACATTTGTTACATACGTGTAGAGATACATTTTTAATTCTTGAGGCCTTCACGATGTTTTGGTAATTACGTTAGGAATTTATTTTGTCTATTTTGAGAATTATAATTTAGTAGTTTTCGGGCAAAGTGTTGCTTAAATGATAGCTGTTTTCCATTTCATTTCGCAGCGAACACCGCCAACCTTAAACCATAGTTTAAAGTGAAAGATTTTTTACGTAAAGACTATAATACTTTTTTTTCAATGTTTGTAAGATTTGAAACTTTTATGAATTAAAATGCAGATTCATGTATACTTGTCAAAAATCATTTTATTATTACCATCTTTGTCCTTTACGCAAATATCGAAATTTATAATCGTGCTATTATTTGACCTTGAATTCCTCTAGAGAAAAGCCTTATGCACACCCATTTGTTCCTCTACCCCGCTTCTCCCTATCCTTGCTATTTATTTTCAATATCCTTAATTTTAATACATACGCATTGTTGTTTACTCTATATGCATCATATTAAATGCTATACATATTTTAAATACAATATTGGAAGTAATAAGCAACATTTCCCATCATTTACGAGTCATTTTTGAAATATTCTAAAAATTATGAAAATATCCACTTTTTAAAGTTAATTTGTTTGTAGTGGCTAAAGCTCACTTACAAAAGGAGGAAACTTGATACATTAATTTCTAATCTATGTCGATAGGATTAAAAATTTTTTCCAGATTTCTTGGAATTAAACCAGACTTTTGACCTTTCCTATACCCCACCACTGGGCTATAATCCGCAATGAAGAGATTAAGCCATAATTCTCAAAAATATCCATTCTAAATAATGCATCAATAACTAAAAAAAGTTGCATGTACATAATAACAAGCACGGTAAACTGATAATCTTGTCTTTTCGCGTTTCAAGTTCTTGTTTAGCGATTTAGCCAATACTTTGAAGTAAAATTGTGGAAAATTAAACAAAAATGTTAAATATCGGTTATCATTTTATTTATAATTTTAAGTTCTACAACATTTGCATTGACAGTGTTTCTCATTAGGTTTTTTTAATAGATATTTTAATGGTAATTAAAAAAATTGTAACGCAACCTAGCAAGAGGGGGGAAAACTTAATACATTCATCCTAGACCTAAACTAAATGAATTTAAATAATTTCCAGCTTTCCTTTAAATAATTCTGATTTAGGCTTTTTCCTCTCCTACCACTGAAGTTTAAAAGAGTTTTAGACTTTCTGTGTGTAATTCTATGCGTCCTTTTAGTTAAAAAAGGGGTGGGGGGGAAGAACAGGGAAGACTTAATTGATATTTCATTACGACAATAAATTAACACATAGAGCACAGATTGTACTTTTTATGTTATTTTAAATTAAGCAGTTTTGAAAAGTTTTTGAAGAAAATTCGGAAGCAAAATTTTAAAAGCGAAATACATATGAAGTTTTAATGAAATGAATGCGATGTAAGAATGATTAATGAAATTTATTCACTATGAAGAAACAGTTGAGTAATATTTTTTTTAAAGCAAGTTTTAAACACTTTAAATTTTGCATTGTGGAGAAGAGGGCAATAAAGGAAAGTGAAATTTTAGAAAAAGAGCAGATAAATTTGATTTATTACATAAAACATTAGAAATTTCACATGTATTAAACACAGATGTAAAGAATAGTTATTTCACCGAAAAATAAATATGTAATAAACAGAACATAATTGCAGATTAGCTTGCCAATAACTAAAAATCAAATAGTCTTTTCTGAGTTTTGATTTTTACTTATTATGAATCAAGCAAAAAGGAAATGTAATAAAATGTAACTCATACAGAATAAAACTTTACTTACTCAGTAACTTGAAATGTTTATCCATACCGGATTCAAGATGGATGCATTTCACGCCTCTGTGACTTCGTAAATAGCGATTACGTCACTACTGAAGCTCTTTCTGATTGGCTGACAGGTGAAACTACGACATTTCATGTATTTGTACTATGCGGGTGGTAAATATTATACCTGGTAACCGATAAAATTTTAGTAAACATGCAGATTTCTGCAGCTTTACAAAAACTAGTTTTGTAGTCTTCCAGATTTTTTTTTACAGTGTAGGAGTCTTTCTTCATAAAGTTTTACTGGTTAAAATATTATATACATAGAAATATAAACATATTTATATAATTTTATACATCAGAATTTCCCAGTATGCATGTTGCAATTATTTATTTATTTTTTTAATTTTACTCATATTTGAGTATTTATTTAAAATTTAAATTCAAATGTTCATAATTTTCAAGATATATTTTTTACATATTACTCGAATTACAGATATCACAATGCAAAGAACCCAAACAGCAGTATACCTTTTAAAACTCACGATACTGAGCTACATATATATATATATATATATATATATATATATATATATATATACATACATACAATTCTACAGTTGTAAAGTGACACAAATCTACACTGGTGTGCAAAATTTAAGGTCGAGTCCCAAAATGCCAATTTTCAAAGGATTTTCAAGCGATAATTTTCAGGCGAATATTCAAAAAGAAGTAATATTTTTCGAATATTTATTATCCCTGGATAACAGCTAGTCCATATAACATCTCATTCAGATCACACATGGTCACTAAAGTCACAGTCACTACGATAAAACAAAAAAAAATTCCATACATCCCTTTTTTGAGTCTCAAATGACCACTATATGTGACACCACTGACAGGTCATTGTGACTGCTGCTTTGTGGCGAGTCAGCAGGTGATTTTACAATGTCGTTTCATTGAAATTCTCGTGTGACCTCTCATCCTGAGGCTTAATTTCAAAGCCATTGCGAACGTTGAATTACGGTAAATTACCAAATAATGTCCCATTAAAGTCATGTTTAGGAACTGTTGCACTCTCTATTAGTCCATATAACTTTGAAGAAAATTTTTGGGGATATGCTGCCACTACCGATATTACTACGTGATATCAGGCATATTATGACAAATATTATCAAATGAACGTTAAATCATTATATTAAAATTTACGAAGAATTATCCTTCTGTAGTAAAAAAAAAAAAAAAAAAAAAAAAAAAAAAAAAAAAAAAAAAAACTAGCCTTAAACAAATCTCCAGGAATGACTCCTGGAATGATGCTGATGTGTAAGGTTTCCGGAAATAACGCGTCCGGGTGACACACCTTCCATGAGTCGAATAGTCCAATCAGAAAAGGGCTCCGTCTATGCTTCGACCAATGAGGAGAGGGATGAATCCCAAAATTGAGTGTACACTGTTAAAAATCTGCTGCATTTTGTTGCAACGCACTCCACCGCTTGTATATATCTCTATTCCAACCAATGAGAAAGCTCCATTTCACGGCCAAGTAACCGTTTTCTATACAAGCATTAGAGTGCGTTGCAATAAAATGCAGCAGATTTTTAACAGTGTATGGAAATTAGGTATCGCGAAGCGATTCCATCGGGTATTGGCGAGCGCTGCAAGCAGGGGTAGCCTACAACTTGGAATCGCGAAGCGATTACGCGGGGTTTGTCGAGCGTACCGAGCAGGGGGGCGGAGCCCCCCTAGTTTACATGCAACAAAACAATACTTATCATTAAAAACATTAATATAGATGATTCCTTCCGATATTAAGTATACAGAAATCTCTTTCTGTTCACTTGGTCTGATTATAAAAATACTCAACATCTCTCTTACACAGTGCTAAAAATCTGTAAAATTTTCTATATCGTCACTCCGCAGCTTTGATATAAAACGATTGCTACGCTGTGTTATGGATCATTCACATTGGTCAGAATAGAAATATTTCATAAAAGCGGAGGAATGACGATTTAGCAAATTGGTACAGGTTTTTCTTTTGTTGTGCATCAGGTTAGTTAAAATAGATTTATCGGAAACCACTCTCGATCGTCCCATTACGCTGACTGTATACGGCAAGAGCCTCAAACGCTTGTCCACCACGCACCTTGGCATCCACACCAGAAATGTTGTTTCCTCCCCACCAACTTCCCACTACTTTTTCCCAAAAGCAACTTATCCAAGGTCAGTTTTATCAAAACATCACATTTTACTACATCCATTATATCGTTAGATTGCCGGTAAAATTATTTTTTTCTTTATCTTTGGTATTCGTTATAAATGGCAAGAGGAACTCCAATTTATTGATACAATACATTTTTTTATACAATACTATCTAACTAAAAATAGCTTGGTTTATTTTCCAGATGAGAAATATAATTACCTCAAGACCACAAGTACCCAGAAATTATGAATACAAGATAGAAGTAGAAATATAGCATCAGATAACTGTAATACTAAACAGAAGGGGGAAATGGGGTACATTGATACATGGGGCTCATTGATACACCCCCTCTACTGCTCACATGGTCATTACAAGAAGTTTCACAACAGTTCTAAAAGATGATTCTAGTGCACTCAACTACATAAAGAAAGTCTTGGGATGATTCAGTAGTTAAAATTAAATTTGAGTTGTACAATTGCAATGGTATTATACAACTGTTCTATTATTTTCAACCGAAAAGTACACTCTCACAGGCAAGTAAAGTTACACTTTATCAGTTCCTCATTCTTCATTGTTAGGTGAATTATGAAGTATTAGAATTGAGATTCATTTTTTTCAAAATGGCTGCCTGGGGCACACTGATACAGTCTATGTCATGGCACATTGATACATATCAATGTGACCAATGATAACTACATACAAACTAAATCCTTTTCTAGCTCATTTTTTCATTACCTTTTATTATTTTTTTCACCATGCATTCCTTGATCCAACCATTTTCCGCCAAAAATATCTAATAATATTCTTTAATGGACTGAAATAGCTCTATTTTTTATATTAGAACATTTTACAGTATTTTTGTAAACAGAAGACGTACGAACTTACCTAACATCTTGTGCTAGTACAACTAACAACAAAAAAAAGGACGGCAGCCTGGCAAATCAAAAATTTATATCGATTTTTCAGAGAAATAACTATTTTCTACATGAGAAATCTTAAGTAAAAGAAACAAGCTGCAGAGCAGGACAGGATAATTATATTATATACAGAATTTTTAATATTATTATCCTTTCTTTTATGTTTATAAACCGATTTATAAACAGAAAACCTGGTAATTATTTCATCTTTCCTCAGAAAGAATATAAAGCTGGGGTTTAAGTGCCAGATATGACAAAGTTATCACTGCCAACAATCAGAAAAGGAACAGCCAAAACATCAGGTCATTTTACATTTCATTTTGATTGCTTTAATATTGCTTAAAAATAAATTGTGGATGATTTGAATTTCTGTAAATAAATATAAAATGGTTTGCTAACTATTTTTCTATGAAAAATTTGCATTGGTGTTATTTTGTCTCCATTTTTCCTAGACGTATCAAAGTGCCCCATCAGATGTATAAATCTGTTCCGGGGATGGGGCACATTGATACAAATGACTTTCTTTTTTATTTTTTAAAAATTATATGCAAAAGAAATATGTATAACAAGGATTGTACATTTTTATAACGCACTACACCACAAGTAAGTTTAAGTGACAGCACATGGAAAAATAACTTGAAATTTCTTCTTTCTGGACACCAAAAAAATTCTTAGAAAAATCTGTATAAATGTGCCCCAGTTCCTTCTGTTTGCTTAACAGAAACCTGATATTAATCTTATGTATATTTTGGTTTACATTGCAAACGAGTAACTGTTATACGATTTTTTTTCAGTTGCCGTTACGTAAAAGTTCTAAGGAATCCCAATTTCCAAGAAAAAAACTTAATAACATTGTAGATAATTTTTACAGTGCACCAGAATTTGATTATATACTTTTTTACAAATATTGACTCAGGAAGATTAAAAATACCTTTAGTAATGATAATCTACGATGAGTATGTATAAAAAACCCCTCAGATTTACACTGCCTGACATTATTAAAGGATTTCTGTTTTCCACATAATTTACTTTCGAACACAAACATTATAAAGGATACAGAAAATTTCAATGTACTTTAAAAGGTCGTTTATGTATATTTAATTACAAAATGTAAAATTCTACAGCAAATATCGTGAGTTCTAACAAGAACGTTTATGATATTAAAAATAGCCATTCCACAAGGTAATTTTAGGGGAACATATTCCTGTGACACGTTGATATATTAAGCTTTATTAAACTAAACGCTAGCTTCAATTATTTGAGGTAAAAAATGTGTTTTCTTCTAGAAAATTACTCCTTTCGTGTAACAGGAAGTTCAATGTACTTTTCAAAAATTGCCTGAAATATGCTTGAAATAAAGTATTTTAGAAAAGTAAATTATTACTTTAGTGATGTAATATTTTATATCAATTAAAAAGCTGCATTATTATTAACTTTATGTGGGACGAATTTGCATAAGAAAGCACTATATATACATACACATATATGTAATACACACACACAGACACACACATATATATATATTTATATGTTTATAGATAGATAGATATAGATATATGTGTATATATTATGTACGAAATATAGTATATCTAAAAATATTGGCAAAAGCAAATTTTAATCAAGCCTGCGGAAATAAACTAAAATCGTCAAAAAATAAAATAAAATAAAATAAATATAAATAAATAAATGAAAAAAATAGCATTGTCACATTTAAAAAACTACAAAAACAACAGGAGAAAAAAAGTATATATCAAGAAATTAACAATTATGATGATTTTGTAACTCCTCAAGAAAATTTTTCTATGTTGCTTTCTGCGAATTTTCCTGGCAACACGGAAGTATAATGTTCCTTTTTTTAAATTAAATTTGTTTGATCCTTAACAATGTGTCACATATAATTTAACGAAAATTGCTGTGGATATCTTACAAATATAATTGTATAAAATATCCTAAAATATTTTGAAAAAAAGTAAAAAAACATCAGAAATGCGAAGATAAACAAAAACCACAATAAGAAAGTTCCTTAAAAGTTCATGGTTTTGTCAAAATATCCATTGCTCATAAAATCTCAAAGCTGTAACTGATTTTTTTTTCCAGCAATTAAATTAAATAAACATATTCCTACAATAACCAGAATAGAAGTGTTCTGTTTATTTTATAAGACATGAAAAACCTTTTAAAAAATGAAAAATACAGTCAGCAAATTAAACTGTCAGCTTTACTAATCTATATCAACTAATTATATTGTCAGCTATATTTTGAAATATGCATGGTCTAGCTGAGTGTTAATCAGAAACTGATAGGTCAGTTCTATTAATTAACGAGATATATTTATATATGTCTCATAAAAAGATAAAACTGAAACTAAACACATAGGAACACATATGAACACTTCGGAGGAATGAACTTGAAATGAATAGAAGATTATACAGGATTTATTTATAGGTAGTGTGTGCGCTAACAACTAAACATCAAAGAGAATCCTGGAGTTCCGCCTACATTAGCTGAATGTCCAAAGTGTCTAAGATTGGAAAATATGAAAGTAAGAATTAAAAAATTACGATAAGATAATAATTTAAATACTATTTATACTGTTACAAAAAGGCTAAAGTTAAATAACTAAAAAAAACTGGATTAAAGCAACAAATAAAAAAAAAGCTCCCTGTTAAATTGATGGCATTAAGCTCATAGGAAATTCAAACTAATTGTATATTGTACTCTTATTTCGAGGATTACTGTCCCCCAAAAAACAAATTAAGGATTTTCGATTAGCTCACATTTTTCCTCTTTATAAGTATCCAATGAATCTCCAAACCCAAAGAGGGATGCACTGTATTAGAAAAAAATTATTCAAAATTTGAAGCAAATTAGGTAATCCTGAATGAAAAACCATTCCGCTAAATTAAGAGGGTATTAGCTCTCCCCTTTATACTTAACCAACCAGCTTCCAAATCTAATCAATAAAGCTACTTATCAGGATAAACCTTAAAAAAAATGGAAACAAACTGGATAATTTTGCATGAAAACCGATTTATCCGATTTTACCAATTACCAATTTAAATAAAGTTGAGGGGGACCCTTCTTCCTCTTTTTATACTTAACCGAAGAACCTTTCAACCCTAATCATTGTGGCTCTTTATCATAATAAGCCGGAATATAAAATTTCAAGCACATCGAATGATTCTGCATGACAAATACATTTATCAATTTTAATAGAGGGGGGATTAGCACCCCAGTTATCCCCTTTTACGCTTAACCAAATGAATCCCCCAAACTAATGATGGAAGCACTTTATCAGAATGATCCTAGAAAAAAAATTGAAGCAAATCAGATATTCCTATCGAGAGTTGTCGCGTTACGTATACACATAAATACATATGCAAATAAATAACAGCCGGCGGCCACATCAGCTCTCAGGTTTTCATAGCTGTAAAAAATATGTGTGTATAGTTGTAAAAAACTTGTGTAAAAAAGTGCAGCCTTTTTTATGTTTAATGTGAAGTAAGAAGTAAAAAGTTCTGTATATTAAATTTAAAAATAAATTGTAAATTTATCTTTTTGGTTTCTGTTTGTTTGATTTTTCTTGTTATCGTTTATATTTGAAAAATAGAACTACTATTTTTTTATATATAAAGAGCATATTTACACACAAAAAAACCAGATATTAATTTACATAAAATTCAGACTTTTTAATAAATTTCAAAGCTGAGTAATTAATGAAATTAGACGAACATAAAAATATTTTACTAATTATATTTTTTAAATATAAATGGCATTTGGATAAATCATACAAAAGAGTATCCTGAAATTTGAATAATAATATTATGTGAATAAATGGAGAAGTGAAGCATGCTGAGTGATATAAGAATAAAATAATGTTTTAAACATTATATAATAAGATTAATTCAAATGAAGTCTTAAATGAGAAGTCTGAAAGTTTAGAATGTAAATCTATTTAAATAAAGATCATTCCAAAAGATTTCTATAAATTTTCTTTAATCAGATAAATATGACTTTTGTTAAGATATATGGAATTATTTGAGAGAATAAAGTAGATAATCAAGGGCTATTTGAGAGATAAACTTCTAAATATTGCTCTATTATTGTAATAAGAGAAATAATAGAATTCTAGATTTCTTCTTTCCCATAATTAATAATATGTATGGCTATAGAATACATTCATTTTGTAATACAACGCTATAATAATAGTAATTCTTAGATTAGCAAATCGTGCGAAATTTAAATGTTTATGTACAAATAAATATGAAAGAAAGGAAATATGTACACCATTTAATGCTAAATAAATAAATAAATAAATAAAAACAAGACAAACGGAGGTGAAGAAGTTATAGTAAAAAATTTTGCCGTTAAAAAACGGAAATAGTACTGGTAATCTAGACGCCAGAACTACTTCCGTTTTTTAACTGAAAAAAATTCCAGGAATAGTTCCGTTTTTTCACAAACTATTTCCGTTTTTTAATATTTCCTTATGTAAAAATTTTCGTTTGAAAAGTTAAAAGAATTTTTCAAGGACAAACTAACATCTTTGTGATTTTTATTCATTACTTTACAAAGGCACGTTAATATCAGAGACATATTATATACATTTAATTTAAACAACATAGAAGAAATGTTACTAACCTTCCATGGGGTTTGAACTCACGACCTTGTCTGTCGTAGCCGGTAGTGTAATACCATTACGCTATGATTTCATATAGCACCATTTCAAATACCTTAACTTATATTTGATGCATTTCATGAAGTAAATACAAGATTTTTGAACGGACAGTTCGAAATCAAGTTTTACAGATTTTCTTTCTATAATTTCTAATAGTTAGCTTTTTAATTTTAGCTTTATGAAAGAAAAAAGTTTAATCTTTAAAATATTACATGCATAAATGAAAGTATTCAAAAATTTTGTTTCCTTCTTTTTTGGAAGAGTTTTAAAGCTATTTTATTCATATTAATTAATTTATTTTATAAAAAGATACTAACACACTTAAAAAAAAAAAAAAAAAAAAAAAAAAAAAAAAAAAAAAAACATGCATTTTAAAAAATATTTTGTAGGACGATCTATTGTAAACTCAATAAAACTAATTACTATGGGTTATGGGTTATTAAAACTAATTACATTTATTGATTTTTATAACTTAGGTAATCGCCAAAATGATAATAATTTCGGTAATATATTTCGATATATTTTAAATTTTAAGAGCGAATTTCTTAATTTGAATACATTAAAATATGCATATATTAAAAATAGAAGTAGATTTTTTTCCACTTAAAATATCTTTCGCACTTTTTATATCATGATATAAATAAATTAAACATATTTAAAATTATACTGAAAAAAAAATTTCCTTAGCTATCTCAAACTTAAAAAGAATTAATAAATCTTATTATTGTTATTTTTTAATTTGTAAAAATATGCTATCTTTTATATATACTTTAAATTTTATGTGCGAACTTCTTAATTTGAATAGATTAAAATATATATATATTAAAATTAAAAGTAGATTTTTTTCCACTTTAAATAACATACGCACTTTTTATAATATAAATAAATTAAACAAAATAAACTGAAAAAACAACAAAAAACTTTCCTTAACTATCTGAAACTTAAAAAGAATTAATAATAATAATAATTATTATTATTATTTTAATATTGTAAAAATATGCCATCGTTTTATAATCAAAACAGAAAAAAATAAGATAAATGTTGCTATGTTTGTCGTACAGATGGCGCCACGACACTTATCAGTTAAAAATACTGATAACTTGTGCTGTTTAAAACGGAAGATGTTCTGTTTGGGGTGAGATTTACGGAACAGTTACTGTATTTTTAATCTCAAAATAGCAAAAAACGGAAATACTGCTGTTTTCTTGGAAAAATCAAACTATTCCGTAAAATTTTAGGGAAAAGTTTGTGTATATTAACGGATATTTTTTACAGTAGGGATAAAATTAACTTCCTTTTGAACTCGATTTAATAATCTCACTAATATTATTTCTGTATTATTGCTATAAAGCAAGTTATTTACACTGGTAGCATTAAAAAAAGAATCAATATGAAAATAATCTATGTAAGTAAATTTTTATAAAGTTTACATTATTTACACATTTACAAAGAAAGGACATCAATCCAAATCACATTTTTTGCTCAATTCTGATAGATTTAATCATGCTCTCCTTTTTATTAAGAATGTCTAAAAAATTTCTTAACATTCTGAAAGCAAATCTTTTTGACAAATGCAGCAAAAATTTGCTGCATTTTTTTAAGTATGCATTTTGACATTCCTTATCTTCAAAGTCTATTTTTAAGGCCAAATGTTGCCAATATTTTGCCAGTTCATTCGCTGTTGCCAACTTTTTGGCTTCGTGACTCTGACCGTTCTTGCCTAAAAGGAGTCATCAATCAAATTTGTTCCAAAAAGTAACATTGCTAAATGGTCTTCTGTTAATCAAAAACGGTAAAATACAAAGTTCAGTCACAATTATTTAAGTCGTGTTTTGGATAATATTAGCTTGACTTACAGAGACCCCAAAAATGACCCACTAAAGTAATTTTCTCGAACATGGGAACCATTCCTGTGGTCTTCTGAAGACTTCAAACGGATAAATTCATAATGAAAAACAAATGACCCGCTAATCGCAATTTTTCAATCATACGATCTTATCCTAAGATTTTCTAGTGCTCGAAAACGATATAATCAGGGTTGGGAAGGTTTTGGACACAGCGGTATAAACCACAGAAAATCCATGGTTTAAATCATACTGTCCAAAACCGCTCTGTCTAAAACTGTCCAAAACTATATTTTTATAGCAATATTGTATTTATCAGAATAATGCTAAAAGTAACAAAAAAAAAAAATAGCAAAAAGATTACAATACAAAAATACTTATTTAGTAAAACAACCTAAATCTAATTACGTTATACTACCTAATAAATTAGTAGTAACAACTTGATTGCCCTACGTAACTAAGTAATTACATTAAAAAGATATTAAATTTAATTATTTGTAGTAATTTTATTGTTATTCTTTTAAATAATAATATTTAATAGAAGTACTAACGATTTTATGAAGAATACATTGGTAGTTTTTTTTTGTTACATGCGGACAAACGGAGAGACTGACGGACTGGATGACGACTATAGATGCTATGTATTTACATAGTTACAAATAAACCTAAAAAAGCAGAATAGCAGAACCAGATCAAAAGCTATAAAATCTATTACAAACGTTGTGAACATTCGTATACATTAAACATTTTTTATTGCATTCTTAAATAAACTTTAATAGATTAAGTTTTGCGATAAAAGTGATCAAAGAACATTTGTTAGTATTAGCTATTACTATCCAACTCTTTCCGTTCATTTTCGATTTTAGTTTATCTTGAGTATTTGAGAATGTAATTAGCTCATCGTTATATTTGCTTTATGATATTTCTAATTTAATTTTCTCTTCCTCGTAAAGATTATAATTTAAATACTTCCATTTAAAGTTCCATCTTTGAGTGATTTCTATTACTTCAAGAAAATATTAACGTATGATATTATCAATGGAAATCTTTTCTACTATATTACAAATATCTGATTTTTATCCTAAATATACATTTTCAAGAATATAATTTTTGTTAGCCATTGCATATTTATTTCTATTAAAAATAAGACAAGAAAATTGGATTTTATGATCGTCCATTATCTTAATTAAAAATTTATTAAACTAATAAAAAAATACAGTCATTTAGAAAAACGTCTGCCCCACCAGTGGCCGAGAGGTTCAGACCTCTCTACTGGTAGATGGCAGGTGCTGGGTTCGAACCCAATCGCGGCTGTCGGCCTAACCGTTCGTAGTTTTCGTGGTTTTCTTCGAACCTTGTGTAAATACGGGTTAGGTTCTCTTAGAAAGACCCCCACGAAGGGCACCCCCCCCTGGTCCTATATCCCATTAGTGTAGATAATCGGACGACATAAATAAACCAAACCAAACCTAGAAAAACTTCTAAAACTCCATATACAAAAGATATTGTATTATCAACATATATGTTTTTTTTTAAATCAATTTAAATTTAAAACAACATTTTAATAAAAATATAAAAAGATCAAAGATGTGTGAAACAATGCTTTATTTTAATTTCTGTCGATAACTATGAATTTCTCTTTAAAATATTGATAAAAAAGGCATACTTCATATCATTTAAAAATGTAAAAATCGAAGTAGAAAACATAAGTTAAAATAGGAAAATTAACTAATCGGATGATGCAATGCTAAAACTTTCATGCATGTTGATGCTTTAAAAGTTACTACCACATTCCTCAAAATAAATAACAATCTATGCTCATCGTGAAGATTCTAAAATCATTCGTGAATTCAGAATGTCATGAAATTTCGCACAATAGTTTTTGAAATATTACTACTGTGGTTATCGGAAAAAGAAACATAGAAACAACACTTATTGATCGATTAATACCAAAAAAGAAAAAGCAATAATATTTATCAACCATACCTGAATATGAAGTGTGATGAAAAAAATATTCATTAGTTTATGAGATAGAGTTATTGTATAAATCAAGCAAATTTAGCATAGATGCGCTAACTATTGGATTATTGACACAAAAAAAAAAAAAAAAATTAAATAGAATTAGTATATATCACGGATTTACTGAATTTGAAGTTTGATTAAAATCCATGCATTAATTATTGAGGGAGTTGTGAAAATTGCAGCATAGAACATCAATTCATTCAAAGAACTAACTGAATGTGAAATTTGGTAGATATCCATGCATTAACTATTGTGATAGAGCTGTTGCGTAAATCATATAAAAAACAGCATAGCCAGCTCCTCCTATTGAGTGTTTTTCATAAACAAAACCAAACCGGTACAAAATTATTCGAAATTATTTAAATGTAAACATAAAGTATGATGCTCAAATTTTATTTTTGTATTGTGAAGATATTTCCAAATCTATGACTGATGATTTTTCTATTTAATTTTATGATATGAAGTAATGTCGGCATCAACCGAAGACGACAGACGCTGATCATACACATGATATAAATTCTTCAATCCCCATTTCCGAAGAATTCTTGGAAATGCCTACACAAAGAACCACGTGAACACACGACATTCATAATAATACAAAATGCTGCAAAAATCTTACTTTTACAATACAAATGACACATTGAATTGAAAAGTGTATCAGACTTAAACCCTTGAAATTTTCTTTTCACTTGTTCAATTTTTATTTTTTTCAAAAAAAAAAAAAAAAAAAAAAAAAAAAAAAAAAAACATTTTTTTTCTTATTGCAATGCAATTGTAGGACAGAATTTCGAAACTACTGACAAACTAAACACACGTTCTTAAAGTGATGTCATTCGTCTAATCGATGGTGTTATCACTTTTTAAAAATACGAATTATAATTCTTTTAAATACACCGGCAAACTCAGGTTAATTCGAGCGTTATAGGGCCGATATTTTTTATGCATTAAAAATGCGCACATTTTAACCCCTTGAGGGCCAAGCAATAATATCAATCAAATATTAAATTGGAAAAATTGGAAAAATTTTGCTTAAAATTAGAATCGAATTTATCAACAGTTTGCTACCAAATGTAAAAGTGTAAAATTTTGTTAAATGTTTCTGGTGAGAATCTCATTTAAATTAGGTTAGATAAAATGCATACCAATGTCTTCAAAGGGTAATATAATCTTTTTAGAGCATATCAGTAGAACAGACTTGTATCTGCAAAAATTTTGAAACAGTCGGGCGTATGCGAATATTGTTTCCCAAAATAAAATACTGGAAATTTCGGCGAAGTCAATAAAAATTTGAGTGTTTCGACGTAATTTGGGTCTGCTTCGATGTGTGTACACGTGAAAAATCAAATTATATGGAAAATATAATACCTGATAGCAAGAACTTTCATTTTAATACTTTTTCGCTTAAAAATATACATTAGGATACAAGGATATCTTCAGATATAAAATCATGCAAATGTAAGGTTAAAGGATAATTCATTGATAATATTGTGTAAATAAAATTTTCTGTTTAATGTAATGAATGTGCAAAAATTTAGTTGTAAATTTATTTTTATAATCACGTCGCATTTAAAAGAAAAAAAAACTTTACATATATTTTTTGTTATTTAAATGCGTGATTAAAATTAATACTGTAAGGATTAGTGTACACAAAATCCATTATTAAGATCTAAAACTCACACCTGTGAATAATACGCTCAAAAACTCAAAGCGTTGAACTAGATAATCTTATAAGTATTCATTTAATAAATATGATTTCACGGCTTAATTGTATCTCAAAATATAAATTTCTATTATTATGTTTATAATAAAAAATTATTCAATTTTCTGTATAAATAAAAATCTTTTATGTCTAAATAAGTTCGTTTTTTTCATATTTTGAAGTGTATATAATTCGAAAAAATATACATGTCATGTAGATGATGTGTGAAAAAAAATCTACCGATCTTTATCCTCTAAAAATAGCTTTTCATGAAAGAAAATAAATCTTTTAACTTAAACATGTTGCCAGGTTTACTGAAGCTGCCTATTTTCTGAAATTTTGCAGGTATTTTGTATTTTGTGCGTTTTGTGGTGATTAAAATTACAGTATTCAATGGTGGGAAAATCCTGTTAAACGTATTTCGTTTTAGTTTAAGTGGTTAAATATGTTAGAAATTGTGAAAAAATCATTTTTTAAAAGTTTAAACAGCTTATATTAAAATTAAGTAAAATTGAGTGACATGTTTGAATATTTGTACCATTGAGGGTTTTTTCCCTTTCATTCAATACCTAATCATGCTATTCTTTCTACTGTAAATATCAATATTATTTTGGACATTGCCATTCTTTTGAAGAAGGAGCTATGCAACATCGAGCGATATGTGTGAGCATATATATCATTGAGGGTCCACCCCCCCCCCCCCACCCTATTCAATATCTAATCATTATATTATTTCCAGTAAATATCTGTAGGATTTTGGATATTGCCATAATTTTGAAGAAACAGTTGAATAAAATTTTTTTTAATTTTAACAAAATATATAAATCTTATTGATGCACAAAATGATCTACTGTTCTGTTTAACAAAATCAAAAACTAAAAAATATTAATAATTTTATTATAAAAAATTAAAAATCTCAGATTCAGAAATTTAATTATATTATTTTTTTCTTGAAAACTAATCAATTAATAAAAAAATGTAGCTTCACTTTAAAAGTATATTATAACTGTAGTCAATAAAAAGATTTTGTTTAATTGTGAGAATTTAATAAAATACTGAGCTTAAAGTATACAAGGTTAATACATTTTATTAAAAAAACACTAAATTTAAAATTAAATGTAAACTCGTTACATGAATATAAATTCTCCGTTAACATCAATTATTCGATGTCGATCTTTTGATGTGTGTTTAAAATTATAAATTTAAAAGATATTAAAGTGTACAGTTATTTCGAATTATATTTGTGACAGATAAATTTAATTTGTTTATTCGAAAAAGAGTTACATTCCATATCCAAAATTATGTAAAAGACTATCTGTTAAACACGTCAGTTTAATTTTCTACAGTTTAAATTAGATTTCTGACTATGAGAACAAACTAATGAATAAAAAATCGTCTTTCTAAACACGGTGTAACGTTTTCATTTACCCAATATTTATTTGTGTCATTCAAACATTTTCGTAATCTGATGTCACAATAAAAGCCAAAGACGTAGATAAGACAGTCGTATTTGTATGACGCATGAAAAAAAAATATTGAATTGTACGTCAATAGAGGGAAAGGTAATTTGTTACAAATAATATATTAGTACGTATTACCGATGGTGAAGCTTTTTTCTTATGACTAAAAAATTAATAAATCTCAGACTTGTTATTTATCAACATTCTAATGTGTAAGAAAGAATCTAATTTTAAAATAATTGTGATATTTAAGCAAAATATTCTTTATTTATGTTTAATTCGATTACTAAAGTGAATTGTAACCATAAAACTAGATTAATACATTTAGAATGGAGTTAATATTTTTCATGAACATGCGATTCGCATTATGCCATTACATGTTGAACTGGGTATGTGATACATTTATTATATAGGCTATGTTTTAAACGATAATTTCTTAATACTTCAAGCGTCATTAAACTTAGCATTGTCTATCATTTCTCTCATGTAGAGATTAAGTATAACGCTCCATTAAACATGCCCATAAATTGCAAAATATCTGCAAAATTACAGAAAAAAGTGGTGTTTGTATACATGGGAACAGGTTTAAGTGCAAACATCTGTTTTCTTTTATGTAAAGCTATTTTTCTAAAGATAAAAATGGGCAGTTTTTTCTACACATCATACATAATATGTAGTTTATATACTATGTTTAATATATATATATATATTTTATTTTTAATATGCAAGTTTTCTTTTCTGAGTTATAAGATACATTTCAAAATATGAAAAAAACATACTTATTTAGAAATAAAACATTTTTTTTTTTGTTCAAAATTGAATAATTTTAAACTTAATAATAGAAATTTATATTTTGAGATACAATTAAGCCGTGAAATCCCTTTTATTAAATGAATTCTCATAAGATTGTCTACCTCAACGTTTTGAGTTTTTGAGCGTATTACTCACTAGGGTACGTTTCAGATCCTAATAATGGATCTTGTGTACACTAATCCTTGCCTTATTGCAGGTTAAAATATAGACGATAAAAAAAAAATATTCAATGAAATCCTCAGTTATTGACACTTAAGCAGTAAATGCCATTTCATGAAATATCTAACTCGGATAAAATTTTTCTTTTAAAATTCTGCAAAACAATATCATCTAGGATAACATAGACAATTATTCTTATATTAGATTCAGTTTATACACTAACAGTGGATGATGAACATTTTAAAAGATAAAGGAATTTTTGAAAAAAAACACAAAATAACATATTAAAGCCACAATCTTCTTTCTAAAATTAACCCATCCGCATCTGGTGTACTATTAATAGTACATGTTTTTTAAATGAGTAAAATTTTGTTTTAAAAAATACTTTTACTACTGTTTACATGAAGGAATGTTAGTATAAGTCTATGAATTTACTATATGGCTTCATTTATGTTTAGACATTTAGTAATGATAATAATTATTATTTCCTTAATTCTTTTCATACCGTTTGCGATTCTTTTTTTAAGCATATATTTTATATATTAAATTTAAAATAAAAGTTACTTTTCTGAAAGAATGATGTATAATAAAGCGCAAAAAGTATTAGAAAGTTGTAATATAAGTTAAACCTTATTGTAATACAATATTTTCTAAACATCTCCGAAAATTCTTCCTTAGTCTATTTTCATATGAATATTAAATAAATAGTACGCAAAACAACAACATTCGTTATCTCTCAGACAATGAAACATCCATTATACACTAATTAACCTAGATATATAGCTGATGCTAATGTTAGTAACGTAAATATATTTTTTTTCTAAAAATTGGAAAAAAATTCGGACCTGAAAAGGTTATGGTAGTGATAAAAATACAAATCGTCTCATGTTCAACACAAATGACACGCGACAATGAGATGTAAACAAAAACAACGCACTCTATTGTAAAAAAAAAAAAAAAAAAAAAAAAAAAAACCCATGATTAAAATCATTTTCAAACTTTGTTAATCCCATTCAAGCTCTCACGAGGAATTTATTCATTAACTCTAACTATAACTTAGGGGGTTTTTTTACATGTCATTTTAGCGTGTAATATGTATTGACAGTGAGACGGTTTATTAGGATGAGCGAAGCGAATCCTCTACTAGGCCACTCAAATTACAATTTGTCGTACACTTTACAAAAAAACTGTCCAATATTTTGATTTGAAATTAAACATAAAAAAAAATTATAATGCGTAGACTTGCACATTTTTTTTTTTTTTTTTTTTTTTTTTTTTTTTTTTTTTTTTTTTTTTACAAAATAACCTTAAAAAATATTATTTTAAATAATTTATTTTACATGTTTTTTCATTACGAACGCATTTTTGCAAATAAAAAATGAAACACGTGCATTTTCAGCATTTTCAGAAGAAGGGATAAATCATGGGGTTAATAATTATAGGTAGAATCATGATTAATAGACCGTATTCCTGTGACGTAACATAAGATAAAATAGCGATTTTCAAAGCCTCGAACCAGAAGGAAGAATAGGCTCCATTTCTTTATGAATTATTAGATGGAAATAAATGTAAAAATTATTATATTTTTAAAACTGTAAACAAAATTTTTTGCAATCATCTGCGTGCAATGAGAACAATCGATAATGTTCCAATAAAATCACATAAGGTAAAACGGCGGTTTTTGTAGACTCGAACAAAAGAAAGAATAAGGCCCCGTTAAATAAATAAAAATACATTTTCATTATTCCATCAAAAAATATATTTTAATAGAATACTTTATAAGTTTCGTTGAAAATAGCACATATTTTGGTATCACTCCTTTTAATCATACAGGGTGATTCAGCTCGTCGGTGACAAACTTTAAGGATCGATAGAGCACACCTAGACGAACATTTTTGAATAGGGAATGTAGGGTCCCTGATGCGATGGTAAGGCGCTAGGCGCTTTCGAAAATTTGGGTGCCGAAATTCGAAACGTCATAAAAACTAGGGAAATGGTTAGGTTTTCTTGCTTGTTGCGTCGAAATGATTCTGTTTGTTTAGACTTTCTTCAGTACCAATTTGATAAGCGTATCTCTTAAAACATGGATAGGGGGCGCTGCAGACTTTGGAGAGCTAGACAACAACTTTAAGCCCGTTATTTTGATAATTTAACACATGCTCGCCAAAGTTTATACTCTAACTTAAAGTTTGAACCCAAAAGTAGAGCCCTGCAAAAAGCGTAACAGCCGGAATAAAATGTCAAAGTACAGGGTGGTCGAAACTCGAAGGCTCCTAAGAGATAAACAAACAGATTTCTTGACTTATGGCATGCATTTTCATGATTCTGTTTGCTGGGGCTCTCTGAAACTCAGTTGAACGGTACAAAAAGAAACATCGATAGGGGGCGCTTTGGGCAAAAAACATAATTCGTTGACATTTCGGACGCTAACTGGAAACGGGGCGCTACGATCAGTTAGAAACAAAACAAGAGAGTAATTTACTTATCATAAGAAGCTATTAAAACTGCAGTTTGTTTGTTTTTTTTAACAAACATAGCTGGTTTCAATCATGCACAATGCGCGCAATAAAATTTACATAAGTTGCTTTTTGCTGATTTATGCAAAAGATATCGTACCATATCGATATGCAAAAGATACGTAATGCGTAGACGACAACGCGAGATGACGTAGTTGTATGCGCAGACACGTCTTTTGAACGTGCGGTACCTACTTAAGCTTCGGGTTACTTGTCTGCAGATCGGTAGTAGGATGGAACGGTACACAAACTCTGAATTGGCTGACATGCATTTGGCGTATGGTGCTGCTGGTTGTAATGGACGAGCCGCTCAGCGGTTGTACGCCGAGCGTTACCCCAACAGGCAAATCCCCTGCCATGCCTTCTTCGCTCGAGTACACCAGAGGTTGTCCACAACGGGATCTTTCGACGGAGGCAGGCCTGAACGGGAGCGATCAGTGAGCACCCCCGACAACGAAGAGGCTGTGCTTAACCTGGTTGAGGACAACCCAGGTCTTAGCACGAGAGATATCGCCAGACATGTTGGCATTTCGCAAGCAACTGCGTGGCGCATCTTACGTTCCCGGAGTCTGCACCCCTACCACATCCAGCGGGTGCAGTTGCTCAGAGAGCAGGATTTTGGCCCTCGAGTGGAATTCTCAAGATGGTACTTGGCGATGAGATCCAGGGATCCCCGTTTTGTAAACATCATTTTGTTTACGGACGAGTCCACCTTCACCCGGGAGGGAATGTGGAACGCCCACAACAGTCATGTGTGGTGTGATGAAAATCCACATGAAACCAGAAGCCGAGCAGCCCAGGAGCGTTTCTCAGTAAATGTGTGGGCCGGCATTCTGGGGGATTGCCTCATTGGCCCTTATTTGTTACCTGAACGGCTGACAGGTGGAAATTACCTGATTTTCCTGGATCAAGTGCTGCCGCAGCTTCTGGAGGAGGCGCACGTACCCGAAGGTTCGCGTCGCCAGATGTGGTTCCAGCACGATGGAGCTCCGGCCCATTACACGAACGACGTGCGTCTCCATCTAAACGCAAGGTATGGCCAGCGGTGGATCGGGCGTGGGGGTCCAGTTCACTGGCCTGCCCGATCACCAGACCTCACCTGCTTGGATTTCTTCCTTTGGGGTTACCTGAAGGCCGAGGTATACCATACACCTGTCAGCAGTGCTGAAGAACTTGTGGCGCGCATTGTGGCAGCTGCAGGGCAGATCAGAGATACTCCTGGCATTGTTGAAAACACACACTCCTCAATGCGACGGAGGTGCGAAGCCTGCATCATGGCCCAAGGTCGAAATTTCGAGCATCTTCTGTAGTGTTATTTTTTGTAAATAAATTTCCAGTATCATTGATGTTTTTGGTCTAAATTTATTCAGAAGTGTTGAGCAGAGGTAGAAAATGTGTTTTCATTATTACTAACTGATCGTAGCGCCCCGTTTCCAGTTAGCGTCCGAAATGTCAACGAATTATGTTTTTTGCCCAAAGCGCCCCCTATCGATGTTTCTTTTTGTACCGTTCAACTGAGTTTCAGAGAGCCCCAGCAAACAGAATCATGAAAATGCATGCCATAAGTCAAGAAATCTGTTTGTTTATCTCTTAGGAGCCTTCGAGTTTCGACCACCCTGTACTTTGACATTTTATTCCGGCTCTTACGCTTTTTGCAGGGCTCTACTTTTGGGTTCAAACTTTAAGTTAGAGTATAAACTTTGGCGAGCATGTGTTAAATTATCAAAATAACGGGCTTAAAGTTGTTGTCTAGCTCTCCAAAGTCTGCAGCGCCCCCTATCCATGTTTTAAGAGATACGCTTATCAAATTGGTACTGAAGAAAGTCTAAACAAACAGAATCATTTCGACGCAACCATCAAGAAAATCTAACCATTTCCCTAGTTTTTATGACGTTTCGAATTTCGGCACCCAAATTTTCGAAAGCGCCTAGCGCCTTACCATCGCGTCAGGGACCCTACATTCCCTATTCAAAAATGTTCGTCTAGGTGTGCTCTATCGATCCTTAAAGTTTGTCACCGACGAGCTGAATCACCCTGTATAATAGTTTCACGATTTCTTTTATGAAGTTTTTAACATATCTTTTTTTCTATGAAATTTGTAGCATATTTTTAATGAAATGAAATTTGTGAACATTCAATTATTTACATTTAATTATAAAAATATTTTTCAGTGTTAAGAATTCAAATACACAATTTATTTTTATTGTGTGAAATCATTAACGCAGACGATACTTCCGTTTTTTTTCTTTTTAATTTAATATATTATGTTTTTTTTTTTTTTTTTTTTTTTTTTTTTTGTAAAGTAGACACAAAAGAATTCTAAACAAATAAAATAAATTGTTAAATTCGTTATATAAAGTGTTATTTGAATACGAAGGTTGAAAACTGAACCAAATAAAACGTATTTATTACTATGAAGAAATTACTATTAGTATTATTTCTAATGTTTACTGTTTAAATACAATTTATGGAATTTGACTGAATTTACATTTCTAAAATTAAAATCCTCCAAAAAATATCAAAAAATACCTCAAAAATAACATTTTTGCTTAATTAAGATGCAAAAAATAATTATTGTTACTTTTAAATGTTTTTCTTTTGAAATGATGCTTCGCGAATCCAAACAAAGCTTGGCTTTCGCTAGTATATATATATATATATATATATATATATATATATATATATATATATATATATATATATATATATATATATATATATATATACACAATTTTATTAAAACCATTCAATTAATTTTTAAAAAATGAAGAAACAAATAAACAGTTTTTTTACAGACCAATGCGCAAAATGCTACAAAAAGAAATGTAAAAAATGTATATAACAAAACCAAAAGAAATTCCATATCCCCAAAATACATGGAAGTCTTCATCAGGGAGGCCCCTCCATGTAGGGGTAAATAAAGAGAAGTTTCTGAAAGGATGTAGGCTCATAAGCTAAATTACATCCTTAGCCCCCAACTTCTCAGATTTCAGAAATCAAACTCAAACCTTCAAAAATATTATAAATATATACAAAAAATTTTTAAAAATACCAAAGGACAAGACCAAAAATTACACAAACAAAAAAGGAAAATTACCTACAAAACTAAATATAAAAAATAAAATTGTAAAATACAAACCCCCAGGAATATAAAACCCTCTTCAGCTAGTGGGGCCATTCACTAGCGCTTCAATCTCGCCCTAAATTGAAATCAAGCATCCGTAAGTAAAGAAACACTGAGACTCAGAAACTTTCAGTTAACATATAAGATGGATAACAGTTAACCATTAAAATCTTTTTTAAACCACTCATAGCCAATTCTAGATCTGTTTTGTTATTGCAAATCCTGCGGATCCTATTAACTTGTGAATACATAATATTTTTTAAAACTTTATTGCTAATACATGAAAACCAGTAAGTGAGGCTATTAACTTCAAAATTAAAATCTTTCCTTTTATCATAAAGTCCAATCAACCATTTTTCCTTGTTTTTCTTAATTTTAAGATCTAAGAAAGTAATTTGTTCACCATCATCGGTTCGGTTCAGGACGAGCTCTTTAGGGTAAATGTTAAGGCTTATTTCCTCAAAATTATTGCAGTTAAATACTATAAGATCGTCTACATATCTAAAGAAGGAAATATTATTGAAATTTTTTTCATAAAAATATAAAAATAGATTAGAGAACGCACTTGAAAAACTTGTTCCCATTGGCACCCCCTTATTTTGTTTAAAATAATTAATTCCATTAAATAAAACATTTTCAAATAGGCAAAACTTAATTAAATCAATCCAAAACTTCTTATCTACTTTTAAAACATATTCAAATTCAACATAAATATTTTCAAATACCCCCACAATCAAATTGTGAGGAATGCTGCCAAACAGATTCTCAAAGTCAAAAGTGTTTACAGAAGTAATTTTCCATGAGTTATCATTCAAAAAATCTAAAACTTTAAGGTTATTGCCAATGATTGTATTGCAATCAAAAGTTTCTATTTCCTTTAAAATTAAATTCAGCAAACCAAACAAAATTTTACCCGCTTTGCAATTATAACTATTAGTACCACAGGTAACGAAGCGAAATTTTACTGGTTTCTTATGAAATTTAACAGTCGCAAAAAGGTAAGGAAATACAAAGTAATTCCTACTAATTCCAAATTTTTTATCAAAATCCAAAATACGTTTTTTTATTTTAGAGGGGTTTTCAGTTAACGTTTTATAAGATTCATTACAGGTATATTCCTTCAAAAGAAGATTCCTATAGAAAACTTTACAAATTAAGGCAAAGTTACTACTTGCTTTATCTACAGTAGCAATAATAAACTGTTCTTTTAATTTAGCTATACTGGTTTTTAAATCGAAATTATAATGAAATTTTTTAGAACAACCCTTATTATAATAGTCTCTAAAAAACAAAAAATCTTTTTTAAATAATACCATAAACTTTAATTTCCATTCTCTAAAATCCTCAAAAGGCCAACTATATTTATATGAAACTCTTAAAATAAAGGCATCCAAATCCTTTTCCATAAATTCTATAATTTTAAGATTACTATAATTAAAGTTTAATCTAAATCCAGAACCTAAACTCATAATATTCCTTAACTTAACATCTTTTACAATATTTAAATCTCCTGAAACAATATGTCCAAAATCTGGATTAATATAATCTTTATAGCAGTCTAAATCACAGTAACAATCATCCCCTTTAATTAAATCAAGATTCTTACTATAATCATTATAGTTACAAATAAGATTTTTTAATGTCCTGTCATAACTATAAGTAATTCTAATTTTAAAGCTATTTTTAAGAGGGAAAAGGCTATTACAATCTTTCAGAATATTCTTAAATTTAATAGAATCAAAAATCTTATCTCTAAAACACAAAACAAAATTTTCCAGAGTTTCTTCACTTATAGATTTTATTTTATTTAAATCACTGAAACCAGTTTTATATTTAAATAAATCAATAACAATATCCTTTATATACTGATTTTTAAATTTATAACTATCAAACTTACTCCTCAAAAACCATTTAATAACTTTATTTTTTAATCTAAAAATTTTATTTTTTATTTCATTAATATCATAAAAATTAACATAATCTTTATTTACAGAATCAATAGTATCAAAAATATCTGCTTTAAATTTACTTTTTCCTTTTCCTCTACTCCCTCTCTTGTTAAATGTAAAAAATGAATCCTTTAATCTAAATTTACTGAAACCGCAAAAATTACCCCTATTAACAACATTAATACCATTAAATTCTGAATTCAGGCCATATGGATAAATTGTTTTAAGTCTGTACATGTAAGATCTAGAATTGGCTATGAGTGGTTTAAAAAAGATTTTAATGGTTAACTGTTATCCATCTTATATGTTAACTGAAAGTTTCTGAGTCTCAGTGTTTCTTTACTTACGGATGCTTGATTTCAATTTAGGGCGAGATTGAAGCGCTAGTGAATGGCCCCACTAGCTGAAGAGGGTTTTATATTCCTGGGGGTTTGTATTTTACAATTTTATTTTTTATATTTAGTTTTGTAGGTAATTTTCCTTTTTTGTTTGTGTAATTTTTGGTCTTGTCCTTTGGTATTTTTAAAAATTTTTTGTATATATTTATAATATTTTTGAAGGTTTGAGTTTGATTTCTGAAATCTGAGAAGTTGGGGGCTAAGGATGTAATTTAGCTTATGAGCCTACATCCTTTCAGAAATTTCTCTTTATTTACCCCTACATGGAGGGGCCTCCCTGATGAAGACTTCCATGTATTTTGGGGATATGGAATTTCTTTTGGTTTTGTTATATATATATATATATATATATATATATATATATATATATATATATATATATATATATATATATATATATATATATATATATATTATGATTATGGTTCTTATCAGATTGGAACTGAAACATGTCAATGCTTGTTTTAATTTTTTGTAACACCTCTCTCAAGAGATATGAATTGTTTATTAAAATGTTTATATAAAAGGTTGATTTATTATATTGCTTGGTTTATTTATTACTATAATATACAATTTACTTACATTAAAATTACTATAATATATTGTAATGTGTTATTTATATAATAATTACTTAAAATCTTGTGATTTAACCCTTTCTCGTCTGGTGTACTAATAATAGTATGTCTTTTAATGGTTTTTATTTTGTTTAAGAAATACTTTTACAAACATGTAAATGTAGAAATGTTAATATATATTTATTTGTTTTCGATATGTTTAGGGGTATTTTATATGTTTATCATTTATGTTTAGGGATCTAGTAATAATAATAATTATTATTAATTTCTTAATTCTGTGCCGTTTGCGATTTTTTTAAACGTATGTTACACTCTTTAAATTTAAAATAAAAGTTACTTACTTGAAAGAATCCTATGTACTAAAGAGCAAAAAGTATTAATAATTTGTAATATAAGTTAAATCTTATTGTAATACAACATTTCATAAACATCTCCAAAAATTCTTCCTCAGCTTATGGTCATACGAACATGAATTGAATAGCATGCAAAACAACAACATTAGTTGTGTAGCAGGAAATGAAATATTCATTAAATTGCAATTCATCTACTTGGATAACTAGTGTTAGTGATATTAATGTAAAAATAGTTTTTTCTAAAAATTGAGAAAAATTCGGACTCGAAGGGGTTAAAAATCTAATGCATTTAACAAACTACTTACTGTAGTAAATACCATTAAATTTTAATTTTTTCTACCAGTGTGTCAACACAGTGTGTACGACACACAATATGCCAATTATTGATTCATAAATGCCATGTTATTGGAATACCAATAAATACATTATTAATAATTTAAACCTTGAAAAAGGAACACATGCATCTTTAAAATGTGATGTGTAAATAATAAATTTTAGAGACTGAACTATTATATTTAATTATTTAATACTAAATACTATTATATATATAAATATATATATATATATATATATATATATATATATGTGTGTGTGTGTGTGTGTGTGTGTATCAAAAATTACAGAAAGAAAAAAATAAAAAGGAAGTTTCACTTTGAAATATTTAATATTCTTGATTAAAATTATTATTGTATATTCATTATTCAATATTAATAAATATAAAAAATAACAGATAATATTATTATAATTGTCTGAGCGTAGCGAAGTCTTATACTCAAAGTACGTAACGATATTAAAAGTCAAAAAGATTCTTTCGTCAAGCAAATCTCAAAAAGTACTTGTCGGATTTCGATTCTGTTTGTACCAGAAGGTACCTATGAAGGTAATCTGGTGAATGCGCCTACTTTTAAAAATTAATTCTAAATAGTTTAAAAGTTATGTTAAAAAAACTGATAAAAAAGCACAATTTATTTGCATACGTCACAGAAATTTGGTGCGCGTGATTTTCACCGGCTGGATATTTTCGTTAGATAACCCAATCAGTACATGGAGTAAATAGTAATCATTTACGCACTCAGAAATATTGAATGCAGTAAAACATTTTTAAATTTAATCATGCAGGAAAACAAAACTGTTATTGATTTATATTAAAAAAAATGTCATAAAAACTTTGATTTTGAGATTTTATGATAATCTCTTAATAGCATTTTTTGATCGCTAAAAGAATGTTTTATATATTTCGCGTGTGAAAATTAGAAATAATTACGTTTTTAAATAAAAAGTTTCTTTTATGACTTTATTTTCCCTTTATATTTATTTTTATTGCATGTTTTCTTTTAACTTATATTTTGTTTGTGTGTGGAAGTCAATTCTGGTCACTAATTTTTCGGCACGGATACCACAAGCGCATCAGGTTTGGCGTAATTTTTTTCAAAGCCCATTTGACGTAAACTCCGTTTTCAAATAACGCTTACATACACATTTTTAAATTATTTTCTATTTTCAAAAAGAACTTACAGTAAATAAAATAATAATAATAATTAATAACTATAAAAAGAAATATTTTATATAATTAAAAAAATGAAATGAAAGTAAATAATCATTTTATGAGTAAATAAACAAATAATAAATAAATAAAGCCATGTTACCATCTCAGGTAAAATAATGCCATTTCGACACCAATTATCTACTCTGGTGCATATGTGACATCTTTTCCCATTTTTCATCCATTTCCTGTTGGCATACAACTTTGAAATTTGGAATATGTATGCATACCTGGGAGCAATACTGGAATTAGACATTGATTTTTTTTTTTAATTCGATCCAAAAAGGGGCAACGGGGGCTATTTTTTAAAGATTTATACAATTTATACAGCATAAAGGAGCCACTTACCTATTTTTATATACAAGAAGAAGTAAGTGGTATGTAAAAACAATGATAGTATACATAAATAAAATACTTGAGATAATATACTAGAGATATAAGCACCGAGTTTGGCGAGATTTTTTATGCCAATTAGGCGAAAACATAGTTTTGATTACTAGATACATATAGCATGCTATAATAACACGTTATTTATTTATTTCAAAATGAAAAAAAAGGAATAAACGAAACATTTTCTGCTATTAAAAAAAAAAAAAAAAAAAAAAAAAAAAAAAAAAAAACAATCAATAAATGATACTATTTTTAGAACAAACAATTTATTATAACATTTATATGAAAACCAGCATGTTAGGCAACTGAACGCCATTTTGGCACCAATTAGGTACCTCGGTGTGTATAGGGCATATATGTGCCATACTTATTTGTAAAACTGAGCATGAACGTTTAACCCTTTGCGGCGCGGTGGTTTCATAGATATACCACTTAATTTTAATTCCCAAACGCCACATTGGCACCGGAATTTTGTTACAAAAAATTACGGTTTATTGAATGCGTGAAATATAGCGTTTTCTTCTTTATAAATAAAGTTGTTTTCAAATTCCGGTGTCGGTCATTAATTTCAGTACTTAAGCAATGAATTTGCTCTGCGCCGCAAAGGGTTAACAAGTGTGTTTTCATAGTCGCTTATATCTTTTTGCAACATAGCGCACCTTTTGAATCCAAACTGCACAAACGAAAAAAAAAAATCAATATTTGCAGTATTTTTTTATTTTTTTTATTTATTTAATGTAATGCACATTTTGTAATCAGTAGGTTCGATAATCAGACCTGGTTTTTGCTTTAAAATATGATATTTCATACGACCTCTTTTTTGGATTCGTCGTTTTTCCATATTTGATAGTATGGGTCTACTCGTTTTGTAACTTTTTTTTGTTACTTTCTTCTTAATTAACAGCGACATTTGGATTTCCTATTTAAATAAAAATTCTTCTAAATACAAAGAATTTTGTTAAAATAAATACTAAATAAATGAAATGCGGACATTTATTGCTCAAAGCACAAAATTTTTCCTATTGAGTTAATAAAAATCAGTACAAACATAATTTTTATGATAATAAAAAGGTGACTTATGTAATAACAGAGTCATATATTATGTACGTTATGGATTAAGTATGAATATTTTTCCACCATTTATAAAAAATAATAATAATAAAATAAAATGCGGAAAGACCAAAGTCTACATTTGATTGAAAGCAACAACCATTTTCTAAATGCTTTAAAAAAATGGCCTATGAAAAGTGATATTTCAAAAGTATTATGAAATTATTTAAAAGCCATTTATTTTAAACTAAATGAATAAAAGATCTATATTTTTAATGAAATAAATGGGATTTGAAAAAATATTGGAAATTTATCACCATAGATGTATTAATATTACAATCAGTATTTTATATGCAAAATGAAACAATTAGCAATACTTTTTGTACCCGAAAAATGGCTGTTGCTTTTTTTAAGATTAAAAAGTAGATTACGAAATATTCCTATACAGAGATGCCAAGCCCCCGCTTTTTGCATAGCAGAATTTTCTTATAGGAAAAGTTATTTTTTAAATCCGCAGAATGTTCCAATTTAATAAAACATTTTCTGTATTAAAATACCGGTATCCAAAATGCCGGAGACTTGGCAGCTCTGCCTATTAATCTGCCTTATAATCATTTTAATTAATCACGGTACTTTTTTTAATCGGATTCAAATTTAGTGTAGACAACGTTTTTTGGCCAAAAGCAGCTTTTTTCCATATGTGTAACTACGATACAATGCCTTGATGCTGAAATAAAATGGTTTGACTTATGCTATTATTGCTTCCTCTACACTATATTTTGCGTAGGAACAATAATCACCATCAATGCACGAGCAAAAAAGTTCTAAAATTGAGAATTCTTTGATGTTGATATAACTAAAAATTTTAAATCTTTTTTTTTTTTTTTTTTTTGGTGGCAACTTTTAAAATATAATATTCTCGTTATGAACGATTTCTAAAACATTCGACAATTTAATTTCACAAATTAAACATTTTTTTTTTTCTAGAAAAAGTTTTAAATCCAATTTATTGAGAATATTGCAATTTCTAGGATACTGTTGGGGTCAGAAATTATAACTTTGGCATCACAGTAACTTATAAGATGTAAGTGCTCGTTTAGGACAAATTTTTAAAAAAGGATTCCTTAACTTTTATCGACAACCTCATTGCATCCGTGGAAAACAGATATTTAACATTATAAACTATTCGGACGGATTTCACACCATATAAAATACACTCCATTCTCTTCAAACATAATAGTTTATGTTATTTATAGTTTCTCAAATCGGTGCGAAGCTTCTGTTTATGCTTATGACATCATTTCAAAGAGTTATATTTCCAATATAGGAAAATTTGGTGTTTTATTTTCTGTATTACTTTTAACATTTTGCATATTTCCAATTTTATATCCATGCATGGTTTGCTTTTCTTTTATAAAAATAGTATATGCAATTTTATATATAAGATTTTGTAATTCTATGATTCAATATGCTTATTTTCATAATATTTTATCACAATGAATGACCAATTAAAGTTAACATTTCATTTTCTTTACTTATCACAAGTTATTAAATGTGTATTCTCAGCAATATCGCTCAGACTAATCCCTCTGAGGGAAGTCCTAGTTATTATTATATTAATATAATAGCTTAAAAGGACTAAACATTATATTTGAGACTTATAGATCTAATACAAGTCCAATATTCGACACTAATAAAATGATATAAAACCAACGGTAGCTTATTTTTCATTTCTCCTCCGCATTTAAAAATTGTTCAAAAAATTTTTTATACGTTATCTGAATTATTGTTTAACCAGGAATTTTTGTACTTTTTCGAATTCATTTGCAGATTTTTTTTATGGATTTACTGTTACATTCAAAATGGGCATCCAAACAGAAAATGAAACCATAAAAAAAATTGCAATCGAAATAGAAAAAAAGTAAAAATATAAAAAGAGATTGACCTGAGATATACTACGCATAAAATAATGAAATATTTGAATGCAAATGAAAAATTTGGAAATTTTTTTGCATGCCTTAGGTAGGTTCTTCAAATTTATGCAAAGCATAAAGCAGATGTTAAATGAATACCATTAATAATTATAAGGCTATTTTTACTTTTCTTGAAAATCTCCGTATTTTCTATTCTTGTCAAATTGAAAACACAACACTAATATTTTACGTTTTATCGAAATTTACAAACATAAATTTAAGCAATAAAAGCAGTAATCTACATTTTCGTAATTCTAAGTATCTTTAATGTTACTTTAAATTTATTTAACTTTATTCCTTCTTAAAATAATTTAATCCATATTTAAAAAGAAAAAATACCATCTCCCTTGACGAAAATCCCCTGACTTCCCTTGACTTTCTTGAAAATCTCCATATTTTCTATTCTTGTCAAATTGAAAACACAACAGTAATATTTTACGTTTTATCGAAATTTACAAACATAAATTTAAGTATTAAAAGCAATAATCTACATTTTCATAATTCTAAGTATCTTTAATGTTACTTTAAATTTATTTAACTTTATTCCTTCTTAAAATAATTTAATCCATATTTAAAAAGAAAAAATACCATTTCCCTTGACCTTTCAAAACATTCGTTCACTCATGTCGATGGAGGTTTGGATTTTAGACTTGTCAAAACTTTTGCATTTATTCATAGTGAAATTGTAAGCTATTTTTTACAACAGCGAAAACGAAAGTACACTATGCATGCAAACTGCTTGTTGATTTTTTTTTTTTTGTTAGATTTTATGATTTGGGGTTTTAGACCACTAAAATATTGCCTCTGAAAGATGTAACAATATGTAACTATTGCACATGTAAAATGCTTGTGAACTGTATTTTACCTTGAAACAGATTGACGTATATATTTTCATATTCAGAAAAAAACTCCTTTCTAATGTAGATTCAACTTTCTTGAAATATAAGTTTAAAGTTTCATTTTATGCTTTGAAAACTAGGATTAACCAATATATGTTTACCTGAATGATCAAATTCATTTATATTTTCTATTTCATATAACTATTTTAGTAATATTTTTATTCTATTGCATATTTTATTTTCACACCTGAAGCAAACAATGCATGGGAAATATCTATAAAACGATGAGCATGACTGAAGCGAAAACTAGTGTGTGTATACCATAGCAGAGGTTTCACTTGCCTTTAATTTTTCATATTTAAAGGAATTTCAGAGTTTTACTAATAACAGGGCTGCAACAGGCAGTTATTTTTTAGTTCCAAATGGCCCCGCTTTTTTTAAACAGAAGTCCTTAATAGACCCTTTGACAACATTTGAAATAAAAATATATTTAAAATTTTATATTAGAAAAATACTGGTGCGAACGATTGTAGGACGAAATAGTTTGCCTGTGGCAGCCCTGCAAAAAGTGACAACGAAAGCAGATGGAGTGCTCAAACTTCTCTCAATCTTTCAATCTTTCAACTCTTTCAATCTTTCATGCAGATAACAGAAAAATATGTGTGGAAAGAATAAATTGTGAGCATATTTTAACTTTAAAACGTATATTTTTAGAAACATTTTGTAAGATTTTTCGCAGATAAAACACGGGATAAAAATTTAACTAAGTGGGTTTTAAATGGGGGATAACTTTTAATTGACGTAGTAAGCTGGTGAGGGTATACCATAGCAGAGGTTTCTCATAACTTTTACTTTTCATATTTAAATGAACTTCAGACTTTTACCTATAAAAGACAACTAAAGGAGATAAAATGATCAAACAACAATCATTCATGCAGATCAAAGACACATGTGTGGAAAGAATCAATTGTGAAGTATTTTTAATTTTAAAAAAATGTAATTTTTGAATTATATTGCATCAGATAAAACATGCAATAGAAATTTAAATAAATAAGTTTCAGATAATTTATAACTTTTAATATCTCATTCAAAGCATAAATTATGTGCATTATATTAAGATAACATAAGAATATGCTAATTTTACAAAATGGTAAAAAGGGGAATCAAACCCAATCAAAGTGAGAGAAATTTAATCATTTGGTCTAGGCTAAATGTTTTTGGAAACATTTTTTCATATATGGTACATAATGAAATTTCAATGATTACATTTGTAAAAAAAAAAAAAATAAATAAATAATAATAATAAAAAATTATTCTGCAATGTTGTAATAAAATCAAGTAAAAGAAAGCGAAATGTTTAAAATGAATTCGAGAAAGACGTGAAAGATTGCTATACAAGAAAAAAGTAAAAGAAATATAGAAAGGAAAATGATAAATTGTTTGACGGATGTGAGTAAAATTGTTGAGTTAGAATTGTTTGAGTTAGACTAATATAAAATGCATTTCTTATTGTATCTAGTTTTGTTGACTTACTATAAATAATTGAAACAGTTCCTTCTTAAACATTTTCATTCACTGAAAACCTACGGGTTGCATCTCGTAATTATAATTCTTAGTATTGAAAATATAGAAACGGAACCAGTTCACTCTTGTGCCTGTCTGTCACAGATATTTCACTTGTAAACTATTGAATGTGGAAACTTCAAACTGTGGGAAGTAATAAATACAATTGTCCAACATATTTAAAGATAAGAAAACATTCATATATTTAGAAAAAATGTACAGGGTCTAATTGTGTTACAAAAAAAAAAAAAAAAAATGTATATCAAGTGAAAGCATTCGTAACGTTTAACTCAAAATTACATGATTTTAGGTTTACATTTTCAAAGATAACGTCAAAATATAATTCAAAAACATGCTCCTCGTCTTAGATTTCCAAATTTATATACATTAAATTATGAAAAAAAAATAGAAGTGTTGATGCTAGTTTAAACCTTGCAGTCAAACTATTGCGATTAACCTAGATCACAAACCTTTTGGGAAAAGTGCGGTTTTTCATTAGACGCAAACTCAATTCATAACTTCATTCACTTTTCGCTGTTCCAATAATGAAAATAGCACAGACTATTTACTTATAGTACACTATTGCTTCGGCCTTTTCCAGCAAATAGTGTCAAATTAAAAAAACAAAAAAAAACAAAAAAAAAAACAAAAAAAAAACAAAAAAACAAAAAAACTGGACATAACTAAAAAACACACAAAATATTTGGTTGAATTATATACGTAGCTTTACTTTTGGAAGATACAATAATGGAAATTGCTCAGAATTTGCTATTAACGATCTCTCTTCTAAATTGAAGAAATATTTTTAAACTGAAGGAGGACCTGCTAGTCAAAGGCAAACACAATACACAAAAAATTAGTTTATTCTATATGTAACTTCATACAGTTTCCGATGGCACAAAGGTGATATTCCGTACACATGGACAGACAGAAATTTTGCATAATCATGTCTTCTGGGAACCTTTAAAAAGGGTAAATCCGAAAATTTTCTGATTGAAAAAAAAAATCGATCAGAATACTTTCTTATATTAAAGATGTAATTAAGCAAAAAAGTAAAAAAAAAAAAAAAAAAAAAAAAAAAAAAAAAAAAAAACATACAATCAGAATTTGACCTTATATCTGTTCCTATCCATAAAAAATATATTTTAAAAACATTTATGTGCAAATGAAAATTTTACAAATATTTTCGCCTAACTAAGGTTTCTTTAAATTTTTGTTAAAAGAATACTACTAATGAATTTAAGGATATTTTTACTTTTCTCGAAAATCTTCGTATTCTCTATCCTTGTCAAATTAAAGTACGCAATTATTTATCTTATACTATTTTAAGTTTAATCAAACTTTACAAATATAAATTTAAGCAATAAAAGCAATAATCTACGATTCATAAAAAGTAACTTTCACGTTTTTTTAAATTCATTTAACTTTATTCGTTCTTAAAATGGTTGAATCCACATTTAAACATGAAAAACAGCCTTTCCAATGCTCTCTTCAAAACACTCGGTGTCTTGTGTCGATCGTGGTTCAGATTTTAAACCTGTTAAAACTTCTGCATTTATTCATAAGAAAAATATAAACTGTTTTTTTATAGCAGTGAAAAAGAAAGCACATTATGCATTCAGGTGAGACGTTGAGAGGGAAAAAATGAAAATGTCTTTTCTTTTTTACATTTTAAGATCTGAGGTTTTACGCTGCTAAAATATAGCCTCTGAAAGAGGGGAAAATATGTAACTATTGCAAATATAAAATACTTGTGAAACTGTATTTTAAGTTGAAACAGATTCACGTATACATTTTTATATTCAGAAAAATTCTCTCATTTTTTATGTGAATGGAGCTTGCTTGAAAGTTGTCTTAAAGTTTCATTTTCTAAAGTTTCATTCACTAAAACTATCCCATGTCATTCTATCATAATTTTCGAATACATATTTTTATTTTCAGTTCCATATGACTAATTTTATACCATTTAAATTTTATTGCATATTTTATTTTCGCTTCTTAATCTTTTAATCAATGTATCGAAAAAATGTGTAAAACAATGCTCAGCATTGAACGTAGGAAAACAGGTAGAGGATTGAACATGGCAGTCCTTTGATTCACCATTTTCTTTTTATATTTAAAAGGTCCAAGACACAAAAATCTTCAAATTTTCTAAAAATAATTTATGAAATTATTATTATTTTTGTTTTTTATGCTTAAAATGATCTTTAAATCTTCTTACTGTCATTATTATTATTATTATTATTATTATTATTATTATTATTATTATTATTATTATTATTATTATTATTATTATTACTATTATTATTATTATTATTATTATTGGTGGGGGGTGTTTTTAAAATCTGGCTTTGAAAGCAAAAGTTGTCATGGAGATGACTTTTTGTGAAAATGTTTTTTACTACATGGTGTGTTTTTTCGCAATTTCTCGGATGTAAACTCTTATAACTCAAGAACAGTTTTAAAAAATGGTTGAATTGAAACAAATATTTTTTGATTATTTTACATTAACTTTGATTCAGTAAATTTGGGGAAAAACATTTACTTTTGAAAATAGGATTGTTTAAAATAAATGTTACATAATTTTTTCAAATTTTTATTTTCAATCTTATTATACATTTTTCAAATTATCATTTAAAAAATGCTGAATCAAAATTAAAATTTAAGTATTTTTGTTTATAATTATTAATTATTATATGCATTATTATTTTATTAAAATTTAGGTATTGCTGATTTTTACAACAGTGAAAAAGAAAGTACATTATGCATTCAGGTTACTCGTTGAGAGAGAAAAAAAGAACTTTATTTCTTTGTAACATTTTAAGGTCTGAGCTTTTAGACTGCTAAATTATAGCCTCTGAAAGAGTGAAAAATATGTAACTATTGCACATATAAAATACTTATGAAACCATATTTTAAGTTGAAACAGATTTACGTATACATTTTTATACTCAGAAAGATTTTCCATTTTTTTATGTGAATGGAACATGCTTGAAAGTTGTCTTAAAGTTTCATTTTCTATTCTGAAAACTAGAGCTATCCCGTGTCAGTCTATCATAATTTTCGAATATATATTTTTATTTTCTATTCCATCAACTAATTTTATACCATTTAGATTCTATTGTATATTTTGTTTTCACATCTGAATATTTTAAGCATTGTATGGAAAAATTATATAAAACAATACACAGCATTGAATGTTGGAAGAAAGTAGAGGATTGGCCATGGTAGTCTCTTGATTCACCATTTACTTTTTCCTTTTAAAAGGTCTGAGATATAAAAATCTTCAAATTTTCTAAAAATAATTTATGACATAATTTTTTTTCAGCTTTTTAATGCTTAAAATAACGTTTAAACCATGTTTTTTGGGAAGCAGGACGTTTCGGTCCCGCCATTTCGGTCCCGCCGTTTCGGTCCCGCCGTTTCGGTCCCGAGACATTTCGGTCCCGAGACGTTTCGGTCCCGAGACATTTCGGTACCGAGACATTTCGGTCCATGGTCATTTCGATCCCGAGACATTTCGGTCCCTGGCCTTTTCGGTCCCTTCTCCAGCAAGCTGAAATTTTGTGCACGGGAAATATCTGACATAATTTTATAAGGAACATTTCAGAGTGTTGAATTCAGGGGCAGGTCATTCCCCCCGGAGCTATCAATTACCCCCCCCCCCCACGGAAATTTTGAAATTTTGTGTTTTCATTGGTAAAAAAGTGTAATCCCCCCCGGAGCCACAGAAGTCCTTCCCGGAGAAAAGTGTCTGAATTCAAACACTGTTTTTTTAACTGAAAGTCGCATAAAATTTTAGTGTAATGCGATTAGTTAGAAGTGACAAGTACCCCAAAAGTTGATCAATTATTTAGAAATCGATGGAGATTTCTGAAAAAAATTCACAGATGAATGGCATTTTTTACGTTGAATTCAGGGGCAGGTCATTCCCCCCGGAGCTATCAATAACCCCCCCGGAAAATTTGAAATTTTGTGTTTTCATTGGTAAAAAAGTGTAATCCCCCCCGGAGCCACAGAAGTCCTTCCTGGAGAAAAGTGTCTGAATTCAACACTGGTTTTTTAACTGAAAGTCGCATAAAATTTTAGTGTAATGCGATTAATTAGAAGTAACAATTACCCCAAAAGTTGATCAATTATTTAGAAATCGATGGAAATTTCTGAAAAAAAATTCACAGATGAATGGCATTTTTTATGTTGAATTCAGGGGCAGGTCATTCCCCCCGGAGCTATCAATAACCCCCCCCCGGAAAATTTGAAATTTTGTGTTTTCATTGGTAAAAAAGTGTAATCCCCCCGGAGCCACAGAAGTCCCTCCCGGAGAAAAGTGTCTGAATTCAACACTGGTTTTTTAACTGAAAGTCGCATAAAATTTTAGTGTAATGCGATAATTTAGAAGTAATAAGTACCCCAAAATTTGATCAATTATTTAGAAATCGATGGAGATTTCTGAAAAAAATTCACAGATGAATGGCATTTTTAAAAATTGCCAGAATGTTTTGAATTCTTGAACGAGGAAACGGAGAAGTTAACTTGGAAACTGATAACTAAATTTATAAAATAACCCAATTAACTTATGATATTAACACACCCCATAATAATTGTAAAATTTTAACTCCTTATATGCATGTTTCCTCTCCAGGGAGACAAAGGCTTTTAAATTGCCAGGAGAAAAGAAAGAGTTATTGTTATATGGAATTTATATTCTGACACTTAGCATATTATAGGATTTCATCGCTGAAGCCAATTTTCAGAATTATAAGTGTTTCATTATTTTTCACCCCCGCCACTTCCCGCATAAGAGCAAAAATGTTGAAATAAATAAAAAACATCTGTATCTGGTGGTATTTTACCCCCTGTGCCAAAATTATCATTGAATCCTCTTTTTGTTTATGGCATTTTTTATATGTTGTTTTTGGTTACTAGCATTTATTTTCCTTTTAAACTTTTCCGTTTTTAAATTAAGAAAAGAGTTTCCAGATTGCAACACGTGGAGGTAGTTAGCATTGCAATTATTTTATTACATAAATATATGACACGAGCAGAAATAATTATTAAAATTAGCAATTATTTTTTCATGACAACAGTTCTTTTTTTTATTGTTATTATTACAATCTAGAATGTTTATTATATTGACGCTTCCCTGTTTTTATTAATGTTTTCCAAAACAACGGCAACAGCAAAAAAATTATATTGCCATACTTTTATGCATATATCACATTTATACAACACATCTGTTAAATTTTCTAAAACCAGCTTAAGGAAACTAATAACAAAATTATTAATGTAATGCGTATTGAAATTTGTCATTTCTTTTAAAGCTGATATTATTATATAAAATAATTATTTTTAACATTAAAATATAAAAACCCTCATAAAAAATATGAAAAAAAAAGCCTTCTGTCAAAATAAGTTAAATTAAAAAAGGTAACTTAAAATATTATGTCTAGGTGGTAAATATCTTATCTAACAATCTTATTTAGTTATGTTATAAGTTTTGAATATTTCAATGTCATTCATAAGCTGTAATAATAAGGATAAAAAATATTCCATTCTACTTTTTATACTGGTTTAATTGATACTAAAAGCGTTTGAAATGAAGACAACAGCAAGAGGAATAAAAAAAGCACCGAGAAATGCTGTTCTTTTCAAAACATTCATATTTCTTCTAAAAAATGCCAGCGATTATGTGGGAGGTCCGTCCGCATTTGAACTCCAGAGTATAAAGGATATTGTAAAGAATAAGGGTTTCATCTGACAAGTGTATAAAGATCAAGATACGTAGAATAAAGCTAGCTACCTAGCTCTTCTAGCTATCTTGTATAAAGATGACTATTTGTTCAGATGGGCGTTGACAATTGATTGACATGCAGAATTTTTGCTTAAAAGAGGTTAATCGTAGTACGTAGTACTTAGCTGATACTTATATGCATACATTTCCAATTTTATAGGAACACCAACATAAAAAAAGTGTTTAAAAATTCTCGGCACACGGTTTTGATTTGTTATTTACTTAATGTTATACATTATTTTATTAAATGATTAACATCATCTTAGAACATTTGAAAGCATTAATAATTATGTTGTTAAATTAAAAAATTCTCAAAAATTAAATTATTTTTATCAAACATATTTATTAATAAGGATTCAAAATTATTTTAACTATTAATTGTTTAAGTGACTTATTTATCAATTACTTGTTTAAAATCTAGTACAAGAACTATATAGAAGTTATAGCAAAAATGAAAAAAAACATATTTTTTAAATTTCAGCTACTATAATGTTATTAACTTCATTAGGATGTATAAAAATGAAAAGGATTCTCAAAATAAATATGTTATTTATTCATTTATTGGTTAGTTTATCATATTTTTCTTACTCTTTAAATATAATAATTAATACACGATTGATTTTTGCGAACTGTAAACTATAACTTTGTTTAAAAAAATTTAAATCTGCATCTGGATAATAATGTTACCTAAACCTGTTAAGAAATATTTTTACGCATTGTTACAGTGTTGCATTATTATGTTTAATTAATTATTACGTTACGTTACTAATTGATTTTTCAAAATAATAATAATAATAATAATAATTTCCGTTTTTGAAATAAATAACAATTTTTGAATAATAACTTATGGTGATGAATAATTGCTATAAATTAAATCTCAAAACAGTTAGTGATTTTAAAATGAAAATCAAATTAATATTTTATTAAATTTATGTATTTTTAATTTAATGAATCTTTATATAATTAAATTGATAAAATTATTAATATGCATTTCGAATTTTACTTTACATAAACTCAATAAATAATCTGTCTTATATTCAATTTATCATTATGTTTTGTAGTAGTTATAAACTGAAGCTTATCGTTTACCTGTTTATTTATTTTATATTTAAAGTTACTGAAATTTAAAACTATTTATTCAATTAATAATAAATTAAAATAAAAATTGTCAATTTTTTTCTGTGAAAGTGGGAGCGAAATGGTAATGGAAATAAATAAACGATAAAATAAAAACGCTTAGTTTTGTCAGTTAAAAATCGAAAATAAAATTATTTAAAATAATAGTTACATTATTATATAAAATAAAAAAATAATCATTTTATTACAAAGAAATAGGCCCACTTTCAATAAAATTAACTCACAAAAATTGTCTTCATAAGGTAAGAAAACTGTAAAAAAAAAAAAAAAAAAAAAAAAAAAAAAAAAAAAAAAAAAAATGCAACCAATAATTATTACATAAAAAAAGGTCGTTGGAGCATTTTTATTTTTTTAACAAAAATTTTTTATAGCACGCCTAGTTACGAAATCACTAATTTAAAGATTCTAAGAAAGTGTGCGAAAACAATCAATAAAAATAAAAGTTAATCAATAAAAATAATAGTTTATAGTATAGATAAAATACCTAATACAAAAAATATATGATAAAACTTAAAATATTTATTCTGTTAAATAATAATAATAAAGACAGTGTAAAATTATATAACATTGCTTAATCAAATTTACAACTCGCTGTGATTTTATTATCACGAGTTACAATAGATTAAACTTATTGGACTATTATATTCAGCTTTGTATAAAATTTGAGGGAAGGGGGGCAGGAGAATAAAAATATTAAAAAAGGCCCGAACAATGTTGAGCTTACAGCGTTTAGTGGGCCTTCATCAATCAGAAACCAAGTTATAAAGTGGCCGGTAAAGAAATAGCAATGGACCGAAATGGCAAGAGACCAAAATGATTAAGGACCGAAATGGCCAGGGACCGAAATGGAAAGGGACCGAAATGTCTCGGGACCGAAATGTCTCGGGACCGAAATGTCTCGGGACCGAAATGTCCAGGGACCGAAATGTCTGGGGACCGAAATGTCCAGGGACCGAAATGTCTGGGGACCGAAATGTCCAGGGACCGAAATGTCTCGGGACCGAAATGTCCAGGGACCGAAATGTCTCGGGACCGAAATGTCCAGGGACCGAAATGTCTCGGGACCGAAACGGCGGGACCGAAACGGCGGGACCGAAATGGCGGGACCGAAATGTCGTGTACCCTGTTTTTTGACTTAATTAGAAGAGAAAAAATAGTTTATTTTTGGAAAGGGGGGGGGGGTTGCTCTCAAAATATTGCTTTGGAAGCAACAGTTGTCATGGAAATGACTTCATGTGAAAATGTGTTTTACTTCATGGTGGGTTTTATTACAATTTCTCGGATGTAAACTCTTATAACTCAAGAACCGTTAAAGATAAATGCTTGAAACTTGAAACAAATCATTTTTGATTTTTTTACATTAATTTTGAATCAGAAAATTAAAAATAATATTTACTTTTGAAAATAGGATATATTTTTTAAAGTTACACAATTTTTTTTTTCAATTTTTTACATTTAATATTATTGTATATTTTTAAAATTATCATTAAAAAGTGCTGAGTCAAAATTAAAATTTAGATATTTTTGTTTATTTAAACGTTAAAAAAATGAAATTTTACAAATAATATTTTGAGATACAACGACTTCAAATTACTCCACTTCCCGGACCCGCTTAAATACATTTCAGAATTTTGCAAATAACTGACAATCAAAGGGATTGGAATTATCAAACAACAGTTTTTGTTTCATGCAGATAGTAGAAACATGTGAGAAAAGAATTAATTGTGAAAATTTTTTAACTCAAAAAGCATGTTTTTTAGAAAGATTTTTGAAAGATTTTCGCTAATTAAACAAGTGATAGTAATATAAATAAACATGTTTTAAATAATGTAGATTTTTTTAAAATTTTATTAAAGGCCTAATGTTTGAACATTAAATTACGGTGTGCAACTCTTAACAAAATTGATGAACGGGAAATCAAACTTAATCAGAGTGGGAAAATTCTAATTAGTTAGAGAACGTTCCCTAAAAAAATTAAATAAATTCCCAATGAAACATATGTAACGAGCGTTTCAAAATATTAAATCAGTTTACATGAAATAAACATCATTTTTATTACTCATACAAAATGATATTGCATTATAATATAAGAAATATATGTCACACGTTTTTAAATTCGAAGCGCAACCAGATAATTGCGAAAAAGTACATTGAATTTCACTAAACATGTAATTTTCTAAAGGAGAAATTATTTTTTACTCTGAAGCTAAAATGTAGGTATGGAGCTTAATATATCAATATGTCACAGTAATATACTTCCTCGAAATTTCCTTGGAGAGTCGTAAGTTTTAATATCTTAAAAGTTCTTGTTGGGAAGAAATATGAAAGTAAATGTACCAGATAATGCGCTGCTTAAAATCATTCAGTAAATTTTATATAAAATTTTATTAAAACACCGTGAAGACAATTTTTTTTTACTATGTAAGCATCCATGCTTTTATATTCAATACCGTAAAACGGGGCTAATTTCACACGTTTCAGTCAAATTTTTCTACATAACTTTTTTCATTCTTCGAATTCAGGTCTCAAGAAAAACAAATACAGGCGCATTGACTTGATGATTTTTTTTCAATATCAAAGCAGATTCAAATGCAAACGAGAAGTCTTATAAAAAAGAAAATAAAAAAAGTGTGTCAAAAATAGTTTGGAACTATTGTATCACCTAATTACAAATATGCTTTAAACGCTCACAGGAGACGATTTATAACAAAGTTACCTTAGCTATTCATGTAAAATAAAACAAGTTGGAAATTGCACTCGAAGCGTAGCAAATGAGGTGCGTTTGTACTTCAATGAAGTTTAAAAAAATATTCAGATCATGCTGTTAAATTATACAGAACTTCGGATACAGTATAGTGGTCGAAATCTTTTGTGTGTAAATACTATCTGTTTTTTAATATACAGCTAATGATTTGTATTAAACCGCAGCGACACAAATCAAATTAATAAAATATGAAAAAGTTTGATATAATTAAACCACGTTCCAAGCAATATTTCCACGTGTACCATAATGTAGTCTTATATTTTTGAGTAGCCCTGTAAAATAATAATAAATATTCTTTGTATTAAAAATTCTGCAGAATGCATATTTTAGTATCTGCTTCACAGATTCATGTCAATTCTATTATAATCGAAAAAGTATAACATCGTTAAAATGTACTTGAAATTATTTTTTCCTATTGACCGCAATGTGGTGGAACACTTCTGTTTATCCCTGTAATTAAATTATTCATCCGATTTTCATACAATTTTAATTGACTGGACAAAATTATGCAATAATTATATATTTTAAATCACAAACGATTTGTTTGGGTAATTTGGTACTTACGCATTAACGCCATCGCAGCAGAAGTTGCGCTAATGCGCCAATAAAGAGCAATCTTTTTGTTCGCACGTGCACGCAGTTATCTTTTGGATTATTTGTTGCCTTGTTTTTGTTGATTTTTGATGCTATTTTTTGTGCGCGTGGGAACAATAAGATGTTCTTTACTGACGCATTAGTGCAACTTCGTCTACGGTGGCATTAGTACGTATCTTCCGGTAATTTTTGAGTTGTTATATCCGGACAGACAGACAGAGGGACGGACAAACGGATAGACGGACGGATTGAACGAAAATTATAGATGCTACGTATTTACATAATTACGAACGCACCTAATCAGGCACCTCAGACACCTCACCTCAGAAAATACACCTTGGGCTATTTGAACGAATAGATTTCATGACTTATTGCAAAAAAAAAAAAAAAAAATATATATATTTTCCAATATATTTTTTTTTATCTGAATGAAAACATCGATCATATTATTGTCACCTGAAGTGTTATTAATCAAGAGAGTCAGTTAGGTGAAAAGGTCTACCAATGGCTTAAGTACTCACAAGCCCCACTTAAAGGGTCCGTAGGGACAGCGGATTGAGAATGCACTTTGAATACAATATATTCACAAGGAGAAGCCCAGTTTCCTGATTTTCCGAGAAAAATTTAGATCTTTGTAACTAATAAAATAATGAAATCTTAAATAACACAAATTTTAATTTGTTGGATCGACAGATGCTCAATTTCGCCGCACAGCTGAGCGTTCTGCAAAATTAAATTAAAAGACTACATATTTATATACTAAATTAGAAAGAGATTTTTAAGGTTAAAAATAATGGAAAATAACTTAATTAGATAAAATAATGAATAATATTTTTTTTTTAATAAAAATTCTATTGTTCATGTAATGTACCATTAATGTTTCAGTCATGATTTTAGTGGCTAAGAATTTATTTTGAATTAATCATAACCATGTTGTGTTAAGATAACCCTTCTTCATCCTCTATAAAAGGCAAAACATTTTGAAATAAATAGTGTTTGTTTTGTAAATGTTTGACGCATTCAATTATATTTTGATAAAAATATGATTTCAATAAAAACCACAGAGAAACACTGAGACAAAGATGTTGTTTAAGATTTTCTTATATTATAATATGGCGTAAGGGTGAAATTCAAACTATAAAGTGTTGTTAGTCAATATAGGGATATTAACAATCTTTCAATTACGGTATTTTTTAATTACCATCTTAACATCGTACTTAGTTAAAACGAGATTGCATGCGTTGGGTGCATCACAAACAGTGTCTCATATTTTTTTCAGTTTTTCTCTGAAACGGACGAGTCTTTGTGTAGCTGCCAAGAAGGTAATAACCTTGGAGAGGGAGAAGAAATTAAAGAATTCTAAATAAAGATTATCATAATTGCAGCGTATGGGTATGTCACACCTGCACGAGTATTTCTGTAACAGCACTGAGTAGAAATAGACACAGGAAATATACACAATAATTGTAAGTAATATGTTTAATATATATTTAAAACTGTGTTATCCTTCCTTTTTTTTTCTTTGTGTTTAATGTAAATTTCATAGTAAAAAAAAGGAAGAAACCGCCACAGGTGTAACATACTTAGAGCAAGTAATCCCGTCTGTTTTTCTCGCAGGTGTAATGCATACAGATTGACCCAGTAAATGTACAGTATACATGTAAGTAGCATAGTGGAAAAAACACCGTAAACACTGACAATAATTGATAAATAAACTAAAACACTCAGCTCGTCATGAGCTAAACAAACACGTCTCCGTAAGGGCACAGAGTCGAGATAAAGTGAAAGAAAGAGGGTGAAGAATTCAAAGAGTGCAACAGGTGGCACTAGCTGAAAGAGCAGAGGTGGAAGCAAAAAGTGCTGCCAAAAAAATAAAAAAAGAGAAAAATGTGGGAAAACAATAAAAATAATAACGAAAACAAAATAAAATAAAAATAAATAATTAAATAAAGTTACAATACAAAAATAATAATAATTTTAATAATAATAAATAAAATAAATAAATAACACAAATAAATAAATAACCTAACCTAAAAAAATAAATTTTTTTATTTATTTATTTGTTTATTTATTTATTATTCAATAATTATTATTTTTATTTATTATTTATTTATTAATACAATTATTATTATATTTATTTATTTTTTTATTATTTTTTTAACTTTTCTTAATTATTTATTTTTATTTTATTTTATTTTCATTATTATTTTTACCGTTTTTCCACCTTTTTCTCTTCTTTATTTTTTGGGAACAATTTTACCTTCTACCTGTGCTCTTTCAGCTGGCGCACCCTGCCACACTTTTTGTAATCTCCTCCCTCTTTCTTTTTTTATCTTGATTCTGTGCCCTTACGGTCACGTGTTGGTTTAGCAGATGACGCGCTGTTATTGTTGTAACTCAAAACGCATCCTACTTTATTTTTCATTTTATGGTGATTTTACAAAGTGTTTTAGTTTATTTATGTAAGTAGGATGTTTAATATATGTTTAAAATTGTACTTTTCTTTCTCTTTTCCCAGTGTTCTATGTTTTTGTAGATTTTATAGTAAAAAATTGAAAGAAACCGACATGGGTATGACATACCCAGCGCTATTAATCCCGTCCATTTTTCCGGCATTAGTAATGCCGGATTAAGGAAAAATTCCAGCCAGCCACCTTTCTCAACGTCTCGGAAATCAACTGCTCTTCTTCATGAGTAAGAAATGTCTGACGACTCTCACACATGGTTTGTTTTCTAAGGCACTCATTTACAAAAAATATTACGTGGTACTTAGAAATTTGTAGCAACTTGTTTTTTACTTATGCTATTATTGACACCTACTATTGCGTTTGCCGCATTCTCTTCAGTGTAATTGCGACAATTCCGTCTCCTTGTGTTTTTTTGTAGGTCCTCAATTTCTTCTTTCTGTCTAAGACCTCTAAGAAAAGCAAGAGTTAATCACATACATAAAATACACCAACAAATATAAAACAATAATAAAACAATCCGCTACAAGTTGTCAAAAATACCCCGTAGTGTCAAAGTTTACTATACTTATTTTAACCCGTCAGCACACGTATCCGTTTCTATTATGTTACGGCAAATGTGGGATAAATCTTATTCTATTTTGTGACAATATAATTTCATTATATGGTCGATGTATGTCTGTATAAATTACAGCTGATAGAATTATTTGTCATTTTTTATTTATGTAAAATATAGTTGTGTTACAGTTAAGTAATCCCAAGTATTGTTATTTTTCATACATTTTTTTTTTTGAAAACTCTAATCGTCCTTCTGAACAAATCTCCATCGATAACACTGAAGTCAAACATGTTGTTCTTGAATCTGAAATTTCAAACAAATCTAATAAGTATATTTTGAATTTTACGAGGAAATGTCTAAATTTGAAAATGTACGGTGATTAATAGCTATATAGTGCATTTTCCTTTGAATTTCGTACTCTGTTAGGATAATTTTTGCTGGCTATTTTATAAGGTTTTTTTTTTTTTTTATTTCGTATAAAACATCAAACCTGCTAAGCCTCAAGTAAGCCTAGGGCCGTAGCTAGAAGTGAACAATAGGAGGGGCTCAAGCGAATGTTGGGCAGGCTCATATCTTCTCTCTCTCTCTCTCTCTCTCTCTCTCTCTCTCTCTCTCTGAAGCAGAACGATAAATTAGTGCACATTCTCATTATAGGTACTGTGTTCCTTATTAAACTGTTGCAATGACTTCATTTTATGCTAAGAAAAGTATAGGATGATGAAAATGTTGAGTGTAAATGTTGAGTCGCAAAATAAAATATTATATTAGTTCATATATGAAAATAGGATGAGAATGTGTTGAAACATTTATTTTTAGAAACAATTTAGTATTTCTCTAAATCTGTGAAAGCGTCTCAACACTAAATTATATTTTAAACAGAATTTCATTTAATTTTCCGAAGATAAGTTCATTGAGTGACCTTGGAATATTTTCCAGGGGGGGGGGCTCAAAATCATTTTAGGGGGGGGGGGCTGAGCCGCCCATAGTTTCCCCTTATCTACGGCCCTGAGTAAGCAGACTTCATTAGAATATATCATTTATTTTTATTTCTTTCGGAACCATCAACTTATGCTTTAAGTATTCCTAAAATTCTAAGAAAAAAAAAACTTTTAAAATTGTTTATTAGTTTTCGGAAATATATTTGAATATCACGAATTTACGAGTTTCCATGTATTTTACATAAGTTCTCGTTCACATAATATCCATCATAAAAGTTTAAAAAGTTTCTAATATTTTTTTTTTTTATTGCATATTACTATAGTGTATATTGAATGGAGAACAGAAAGTTTAACATGAGTTTCTCAAAGAACGAAATTGAAATGCCTTAAAGTAATCAATATATTCCTATAAATTAGATTTTATAATCCAAAAAGTCACTAGATGGCGCAAGTGGAAATTAATTTTCTGAAATATTAGGTTGTAAGGATTTTCTCTAAGCTGTTACTTCTATTTAGCAAGGACAGTGAACTGCTTTGTAATTGAAATTTATTTCTCAAGTAACATCATTACTTTAACACGTTCTGATTTTATCAAAGCCTTCTGTTTTGCTGTTTCTAATGCTTAAGGATATTGATGAGGATAGTAATTTCCTGTTAGAAACAATGTTAAAGAAATGTAATACTTCCGCTGTTACGTCTTATAATGTAATTTAAAATATATTTGTAAATCCATATTAATGTAATTTACCGTAGCAAGATCTTTTTTAGAAGGAGTAGTTGTGAATTTCTAATTATTTGAAGGAAGTTCATTTATTTCCTTTTCTTATAAACGATATATTACGGCTGGTCGTTATTATTAGTTTCTCAAACATAGGCTATTTTAGGTTTTATATTTTAGCAGTGAAAATCATAAAACAAGTACGGAAAAAATCATGCGTCAAGCATAGATTATGAAGCACTTTCCAACACATTCAGTCAAATGTAACGAAACTGCAATATTTATAAAATTAAACTATTACGTCTTATTTCACTATACGGAAATGTATAACGCTTTTCAAAAATAATTTTCAGCTGTTCTCATCTATAATCGTGAAATTATTCGAATTTTTTAGCAGCCGTGTATATGATATAGAGATTTGTATACAGTAAAAGCATGCATTCCAAAATTTAGTTCATTTAAGAGGTAGGTATATTTTAGTTGATAATTCGGAAATATCCTATAATAAGTAGAATAATATGGAATACTTTTGTGAAGCCCTGTATATGAGGTATAGAACTTATATATAAAGAGTAATATGAAAAAAAAAAAAAAAAAAAAAACTAATTAAATTTGAAAACGCATACAGAATTATAAAACGTACTCTCCAGTAATTTCCATGCGCATGATTTTTTTCGTACTGTAATGAAACCGAATTCTTCTTTGTGTCTTAATTTTGTGTGAATTTGCTAAAAATGATATGAATATTTTGTTTCAACGTGATTGTAGTGAAATTCAGTGATTTATACCAGTTTCATACATTTGAAATAATGTGAAATCATTGTCTGAGCGTAGCGAAGTCTTATACTCAGAGTACGTAACGATATTAAAAGTCAAAAAAATTCTTTCGTCAAGCATATCTCAAAAAGTACCAGTCGGATTTCGATTCTGTTTGTACCAGAAGATACCTATGAAGGTAATCTGGTGAATGCACCTACATTCAAAAATTAATTCCAAATAATTTAAAAGTTATATTTAAAAAACTGATAAAAAAGCACAGTTTATTTGCATACGTCACAGAAATTTGGTGTGCGTGATTTTCAGCGGCTGGATATTTCCTAGATAACCGAATCAGTACATGGAGTAAATAGTAATCATATACGCACTCAGAAATATTGAATGCAATAAAACATTTTGAAATTTAATCATGCAGGAAAATAAAACTGTTATTTTTTATATTAAAAAAAATGTCATAAAAACTTTGATTTTGAGATTTTGTGATAATCTCTTAATAGCATTTTTTGATCGCTGAAACAATGTTTTATATATTTCGCGTGTGAAAATTATAAACAATTACGTTGTTAAATAAAAAGTTTCTTTTATGACATCATTTTCCCTTTATATTTATTTTTATTGCATGTTTTCTTTTAACCTATATTTTATTTGTGTGTGGAAGTCAATTCTGGTCACTAATTTTTCGGCACGGATACCACAAGCGCTTCAGATTTGGCGCAATTTTTTTCAAAGCCGATTTGGCGAAAACTCTGTTTTCAAATAACGCTTACATACACAATTTTAAATTATTTTCTATTTGCAAAAAGAACTTAATAAAAATTAAACTTAGTAAATAAAATAATAATAATGATTAATAACTATGAAAAGAAATATTTTATATAATTGAAAAAAGGAAATGAAAGTAAATAAACATTTTATAAGTAAATAAACAGATAATAAATAAATAAAGCCAGGTTACCATCTCAGGTAAAATAATGCCATTTTGACTCCAATTATGTACGCTGGTGCATATGTGACATATTTTCCCATTTTTCATCCATTTCCTGTTGACATACAGCTCTGAAATTTGGAATATGTATGCATACCTGGGAGCAATACTGGAATTAGACATTTTTTAAAATTCGATCCAAAAAGGGGCAACGGGGGCTATTTTTTAAAGATTTATACAATTTATACAGCATAAAGGAGCCACTTACCTATTTTTATATACAAGAAGAAGTAAGTGGTATGTAAAAACAATGATAGTATACATAAATAAAATACTTGAGATAATATACTAGAGATATAAGCACCGAGTTTGGCGAGATTTTTTATGCCAATTAGGCGAAAACATCGTTTTGATTACCAGATACATATAACATGCTATAATAACACGTTATTTATTTATTTCAAAAAGAAAAAAAAAGGAATAAACGAAACATTTTCTGTTATTAAAAAAAAGAAATAACAATCAATAAATGATAATATTTTTAGAACAAACAATTTATTATAACATTTATATGATAACCAGCATGTTAAGCAACTGAACGCCATTTTGGCACCAGTTAGGTACCTCAGTGTGTATAGGGCATATATGTGCCATATTTATTAGTAAAACTGAACATGAACGTTTACCAAGTGTGTTTTCATAGTCGCTTATATCTTTTTGCAACATAGCGCACCTTTCGAAGCCAAAACTGCACAAAAGAAAAAAAAATCAATATTTGCAGTATTTTTTTTTTTTATGTAATGCACATTTCGTAATCAGTAGCCTCGAAAATCAGACCTCGTTTTTTTGCTTTAAAAGATGATATTTCATACGACGTCTTTTTAGGATTCGCCGTTTTTCCATATTTGATAGTATGCGTCTACTCGTTTTGCAACTTTTTTTGTAACTTTCTTCTTTATTAACAGCGACATTTGGATTTCCTATTTAAATAAAAATTCTTCTAAATACAAAGAATTTTGTTAAAATAAATAAATAAATAAAATGCGGACATCTATTGCTCAAAGCACAAAATTTTTCCTATTGAGTTAATAAAAATCAGTAAAAATATAATTTTTATGATAATAAAAAGATGACTTATGTAATAACAGAGTCATACATTATGTACGTTATGGATTAAGTATGAATATTTCTCCACCATTTATAAATAATAATAATAATAAAATAAAATGCGGACAGACCAAAGTCTATATTTGGCTGAAAACAACAACCATTTGCTAAATGCTTTGAAAAAAATGGCTAACGAAAAGTGATACTTCAAAAGTATTATGAAATTATTTAAAAACAATTTATTTTAAACTAAATGAATAAAAGATTTATATTTTTAATAAAATGAATGGGATTTGAAAAAATATTGGAAATTTATCACCATAGATGTATCAATATTACAATCAGTACCTTGTATGCAAAATGGAACAATTAGCAATACTTTTTGTACCCGAAAAATGGTTGTTGCGTTTTTTAAGGTTAAAAAGTAGATTACGAAATATTCCTATACAGAGATGCCAAGCCCCCGCTTATTACATAGCAGAATTTTCTTATTAGAAAAGTTATTTTTTAAATCCGCAGAATGTTCCAATTTAATAAAACATTTTCTGTATTAAAATACCGGTATCCAAAATGACGGAGACTTGGCAGCTCTGCCTATAACATTTTAATTAATCACGGTACTTAATCGGAATGAAATTTAGTGAATACAACGTTTTTTGGCCAAAAGCAGCTTTTTTCCACATGTTGTATTCACTAATTTTCTACGGCACAATTCCTTGATGCTGAAATAAAATGTTTTGACTTAAGCTATTATTGCTTCCTCTTATTTATTTATTTGAATTTTAAATAAAATGACTCAAAATCGTGTTTTTTAAATGTACTGAAAAAATGCATTTCGAGAGAGGGCGAAAAGAACAATGTTTGGCGATTTATTACCTGCGTTTGGCTAAGTGTCTTACTACCTTGTATTTAATACTCTTCATGATACTTTGCTGTTATATGGACTTAGGCGCTTTTATAAAAATTTTGACGTAATTCGGGCTTAAGAAAGTGAGTTTTTTACTGAATAATACAAATAAATGAAAAATGAATACTAAGAAATACTATTAAAAGAAAAATAAAGCATTATATTGATCTATGTTTATTTAAAAATGCATCTGCTAGCACTAATTAGATAATTTATGTGCGTATAATAGGAGATAAATAGCTTTTGATTCTGTATTTCTATGCTAAGCATTAACGTTTGTGTGTTTTTCGTTATCATTGGGAGTACCTAGCCGATTTAAAAAATAATGTGGGAAAAAAATGTTGGTAACCATTTTTGCTGCAAAATATACTATATTTTGCGTAGGAACAATAATCACCATCAATGCTCGAGCAAAAATAGCTCTAAAATTGAGAATTCTTTGATGTTAATATGACTAAAAATTTAAAATCTTTTTTTGCGGCAAATTTTAGGATATAATATTCTCGTTATGAACGATTTCTAAATCATTCGACAATTTAATTTCACAAATTAAACATTTTTTTTTCTAGAAAAAGTTTTAAACCCATTTTATTTAGAATATTGCAATTTCTAGGATACTGTTGGGATCAGAAACTATAACTTTGGCATCATAGAAACTTATAAGATGTAAGTGCTCGTTTAGGACAAATTTTTAAAAAAGGATTCCTTAACTCTTATCGACAACCTCATTGCATTCGTGGAAAACAGATGTTCAACATTATAAACTATTCGGACGGATTTCACACCATATAAAATACACTCCATTCTCTTCAAACATAATAGTTTATGTTATTTATAGTTTCTCAAATCGGTGCGAAGCTTCTGTTTATGCTCATGACATCATTTCAAAGAGTTATATTTCCAATATAGGAAAATTTTGTGTTTTATTTTCTGTATTACTTTTAACATTTTGCATATTTCCAATTTTATATCCATGCATGGTTTGCTTTTCTTTTATAAAAATAGTATATTCAACTTTATGTATAGGATTTTGTAATTCTATGATTCAATATGCTTATTTTCATCATATTTTATCACAATGAATGACCAATTAAAGTTAACATTTCATTTTCTTTACTTATCACAAGTTATTAAATGTGTATTGTCAGCAATATCGCTCAGACTAAACCCTCTGAGGGAAGTCCTAGTTTAAATATTCTCCAAATGATTTTCCCCCATGTAACATAATTAATCGAATTATTTTGAGTGTCCTTGTAAATGAACCATTAGTTGTACATACTTCATATGCAATACAAAACATACTTTGGTAACCCTAAAAAAGCTTTATTAATTGCGTGAAAATCTGAGTACATTTACGGGAGTTAGAGTGAAGATAGACGAAGATATAAACCGAATGGATAAGCACGTTTCAACTTTATTGGACAGTGCTAAAAATAGAAAAGAAAAGAAAATAGACAAAGATTGACATACTTATTAAAATCAAATTTAAAAAAAATACTAAATTTATTTTTAATAAAATAATATTTGCCACAGATTTTTTAAAGCAAGAACTAGAAGGAAATCAAAAGAAATTATTTTAGTTATGTTACAGGAGTAATAATTTATCAGAAATACGTGCATTAAATCGGCATTTCATATGGAATTGCTGCTCTTTTTTTAAATCAATATTGAATTCATACAGGAACTATTTGCAAAGGAATTCCGATACTGCAGAAATATTTGTTGTTGTAAATTAAAAGTGGTAGAGGATTGGTAGTACTGCCTATATCTGAACTAATATTTGAGATGGAATATCGTATTTTTTATTATTTATAAATGTAAATATCCAAACAACGAGAAAATATTTTCTGATAATGTTTTTAATATCAGCTACTAAATATCGAAAACTAACAATATTGGCCCAGTATTTTTGTTACTTGGGACTGACATTCAATCAAGGAACAAGAATCCCACTCCTAGGCAATATCTATTTAAGGAATAATTAAAAAGATAAATAATATGAGCGTACATGTTTAACTTACTGAAGGCATATATTTTCTTGTAATTTGTAATCTTATAAAAATTACATTTTCACTGAACTTTGGGATATTTCTGCTAAAAACCTTTTATTAAAAAAAAATTAAAACAATTCCCACAGAAATTTAGAATGAGAAAGCACCAAAACAAAAGATTCGCACATTTTAAAATAAATAAACAAATGAGTATAAATTAAGTAAATATATTTTGAAAATGAAATAAAAAAAGACAAAAATAGAAATGCTGCTTATAAATTTGTGTTCATATTCACGATTTTGTTTTCGCGATTGTTAGGTATTTATTAAAGCAAAAAAGATACATTTAAAACTGCGTTTGAAATTAATTTTATTAAATGATCTGTGTTTTTTCTAATACAGTATACATAGTCACATTAGAAGTTAAAATATTTTTGAAGGATTTTTCCATAGTTAAATGACAATTTTTTAAATGCCTAAGTAAACAAAAGTATGTTACTTTCAAATTTATGTCTATTTTTTATTATGGAATATAACTCGAATTTTTGCAACAACTTAACACGATATGACACCAAGTCTGATTAATTTTCCATAATTATAGAGCTATCACAATAAATTTATCCTATAATTCGCACTATCATCTACTAAAATTCGTTAGTTTCTCTCTAATTTTTTTAATTTAAAAATGTATCCGAACAAGGCTTGATATTTCGTCACCTTTAAATATACTAATATATGTTTTATCTGTCAATTTATTCAAATTCAAGTTATCACTATGTAAGCTGGTACTGTAAGTAAAAATACATTTTCAGGGTTCCATACTTAAAAAGTAGAAACTTAACCATTTTAAGATGACTCCTGAATCTGTCTGTCCCTCAGCCACACTCATTTTACTCGTAAACTATGTACCATAGAAAATTGTGTCAAGTAATTAAAGCTATTGAATTAAATATTTATGGATTATTGACCATTCAGAAATAGATTTAGGGAAAATGTAAAGGACTCTAACTAAGTTATTTGAAGAAAAAATATCTTTCTATATCGTGTAAAATCTTTCATAACGCTGAACACAAAAATACACAAATTTTAATTTTTGACGATATTTTCATATCGTCGAAAATGTATTGCAAATATATGTATCATCCACTTCTGTTTCCGAATCTACTGAAACTAAAAATATGAAAAAAATATGGCTAATAGAAATTATTATAAATTTTGCATGAGAACTATAACGATTACCCTAGGTCACATAGTTTTGGAGAAAATCGAAAGTTTCCGTTACACGCAAATTTCGAATTGCAGGCATTCAGCACAGCGTTCAAGAGTGCTGGAAGTACCTATCGTTCCATAAGTATAAAATAGATTAGTGATAATATTTTTCAAACAAATATTGGTAATTAACCGAGATATCATCCATCAATCACACGTTTATTCGGAAAAACATAAAGACACGTGAAGTGCACTCTATGTGCCGTCATCTTTTAATGATATATTTCTGTAATACAATGCTCAGTAGTAATATAAAATCAATAAACATCAAACTTTTAAAAACAAACTAGTTTAATAGAATAATTTATATAATTACTATGGGATTCGAACTGATTCGCATTCAGTGTCTCTGTCAATACGCAACCCGCGTTTTAATCTGGAAAAATGCGGCACTGACCAAGGCGGCATTTCAATTATGCGACCTCTTTTTTAAGTGAACTTAGCACAATGCCAAGTTAAACTTTGAAAAAGATTTTGTAGTGCACTGTTACAAATATCGTGACTACCTTTTTTTTTACCAATGAGAATGCTACATAGTATACTAGAGAGTGTTTGCATTGGTTAGAATATAGATAGTCTTTAAAAACAAAAGTAAATTCTCACCGATATTTTTGAAGGGTAGGTACAAAAAGAACAGATTATTCCCATGCTGAATTTAGGCTTATAAAATGTCCTACCTTTTTATCTATTTTTATCAGTATCAAAATAAATTAATCATAAACAGAATATAGTAAATTAATAAAAGAGTATATTGAATAGTAATATTTGATAAAATTTAGCTTTTATATCTCTCTGAACTTTCATGTTATACCTACAGTGTCTCACATAAGTGATGGGACACTTGTGCTTTACAAAAGGAAACTAATCAAATAAATTAAAGAAAACATGTACATATTTTTTGTGGGTGTGTTTCATACTTAAATTTAGTAAAGATTATTACATAACATACATTTTGTCAAAATATTAAAATATTAATTTAATAAAAATACAAATGTTTAGAACGGAGCAAAAAATAGCTGACATAAGTGATGGGACACCATTATATATGCAATAAAAATCGTCTTAAATAAGCAATAAAAATATTTTTTGGGGTTTTATTTTTACTTAAAAGCAATTGGCAATAATTTATAAAATCATCTGCAGTATTTCTCTCTAGTTTGTTTTGGAATTTTTGTGTTTTTTAGCTCTGTGTAGCCATGAATGCTAAACGAAAAGAAACTTCGCCTGAAATTCGAAAATTAGTTATTAATTTGCATATTGAACATAGAAAATCTATTAGAAAAACTTCTGAAACAGTTAACTTGAGTCGTTCAACAGTTTTCAATATCATTAAACGATATAAAAAGAATCATATGATTCAGGATAAAAGAAGACCTGGCCGACCATCAAACCAATCCAATGGAATAAAGCGAATTATCGTTCGAAATATTAAAAATAATCCAAGAAATAGTGCTTCAAAAGTTGCTGCTGATTTACAAGCATTATATGGAGTAATTGTTAATCCTGAGACTATTAGAAGGGTAATTCGATCTGCTGGATATCACGGTAGAGTAGCCAGGAAAAAATTCTTCGTAAGTGAAAAGAATAGAAAACTCAGACTAGCTTTCGCAAAATCCAACATAAATAAGAATTCTGATTACTGGAATAAAGTTATATTTGCTGATGAGAGTAAATTTAATATATTTGGTTCTGACGGTAGAATCTTGGTGTGGAGAAAACCCAGGGAAGAATTTCGCAAACAGAATTTGGTACCAACAGTAAAACATGGTGGAGGAGGAGTTATGGTATGGGGGTGTATGTCGTCCGCTGGAGTTGGTAATCTTGTTTTTATTGACAGTATAGTGGATCAGTACAAGTATATTGATATTTTAAAGCAAAATTTGAAATCTTCAGCACGAAAATTGAACCTTCATAACGATTTTAAATTCTAACAGGACAATGACCCCAAGCACACTGCTCTGAACGCTAGACTCTGGCTGCTATATAACTGTCCTGAAATAATAAAAACACCACCACAATCTCCAGACTTAAATCCCATAGAGAATATTTGGCAAGAATTGGAATCAAGAATTCGCAAACATACCATTTCTTCAAAACAACAGCTAAAATCGTTGCTTCAAGAAGAATGGGGTAAAATCACTCCAGAAATCACAAAAAATTTAGTCGAATCCATCCCAAAACGATTAAATCATGTTTTTAAGTAAAAGGAAATCCAACAAAATATTAAAACCTTTTAAAAAGTAACATTTTTTGATAAATGTTTGATGGAAAAGTAAGTGTCCCATCACTTATGTGAGCCATTTTTTGCTCCGTTCTGAACAATTGTATTTTTACTAAATTAATATTTTAATATTTTGACAAAATGTATGTTATGCAACAATTGTTACTAACTTTAAATATGAAACACACCCAAAACATTTTTGCACATGTTTGTTTATTTATTTTATTGCAGTTTTTTTTTTATAAAGCACAAGTGTCCCATCACTTTTGTGAGACACCGTATATACTTTTCTGGTACATATAGGCCTTATTGTTAATTTAACAGCGAATATTTTTATTGTACGGAACCATCTGTGCGTGATTAATACTCGCATTTAATCATTAATTATTTGCAAGATTATCTTGTACTAAAAGCTTATAAACCTACATCTTAACATTCTAAAAAAAAAAAAAATAGAATAGAAAAACAAGATAATAATAATTAAGAAAAGAACTCAAGTATTTGAAAATCTGTCTTTTTTTCAATCGATTGCCTCCCTTTATTATCAAGATGCCTTAAATGTATATTCTGTAGGATTATTTTATATATCAAATGTTTGTTATCTCTGGAATATTTCACTTCCTCATTGTTCGAAAAATATGCTTTCTGAAGAGACAAGAAAGTGCTTGTTACAAAATTTAAGAATCAGATATCACAAAAAAAAATCCGAATTTATTTTCTCTAAAATGTTTTTTAAAATGACAAAACGCGTTATTATGTTAAAATAAATGTTAAGTGTGTTGTTTATCTCTTGTTTGTAACACATTCTTTCAACGCCAGTAGTATCTTAACTGTCTGCTGCCTAGAAAATAATGCCGACGTATGGAACATTTCATGCATAACGAAAACAGCATTGTTTTCGAGAAATTAAGTTCTTTCATCTTATAAAAGATAATCTTTATGTTTACAAAACGTTTTAAAATCTTTTATGAAATTCAAAGACGCGTAAGTTGTAGGAAAAAATAACAAAAAACAGACTAATTTGATAATCCAATTTACTATTTGAATATCAACAAAATATGATATAGTAATATAAAACGGAATCAAAAGAAACAATAACTGCATTTGCGTAAAAAAATTTGAAAAATGATGTTTGAAGATATCACTTTTTAAAGAAAAGAAGATTAAAAATTTTAAAATGTTAGTATGAAGTTAAATTGACAGTACATTAGTTGTAAGTTTTTAATTTATCTATTAGCGCTGTTTATAACAAAGTGTAACACATAAAAGATTAAAATAGTAGTAAGGAATTTGTAATGATTGCATTTTAAGAAGGATTTGATTGTTAATTATGTCGCTTTTGTAATTTATTAACCAATTTGTTAAATCTAAAGATCAGTATTTTTGTTATTTTATATCATTATTCATACATTATGTGTTATTTTCACATATTAACACATAAACAATAACAAAAAATCATGCGTACAGCACAGATTATAAAACACTTTTCAGCATATTCATAATACTATGAAAAAAATAACATTTTACTAAGATGAAAGATGATGTCTAAATTAATAATTTGAAAAACCCATAAACATAACGTTATTTAAGAACACAATTCTCGGCATTACTATGAATTGTGAAATTATATATATATATATATATATATATATATATATATATATATATATATATATATATATACAGGGTGTCCCCTCTCAACGGTGGCCAATGGCTAATTTCTAAACCGTTGGTCATAGACATATAGTTCCAATTGCAAAAATGCTTTAAAAAAGGTAAAGAATTATTTTTTAAGCGATTTAGGTAAAAAAAATGTTTTACTAAAAAATTACGAAAATTAAATTTTTATACGGTCCCTCGGTCCTATAAGTGATATTTAGAAAATTTTTACCACTACTCTAACAAGTAAGACAAAAAAAGTCCCATTCCTCTGCGATCAAAATTGACCGAGTTATAGCTGTTCAAAGTTGAAGCATATTTTTTGCTGCAAAATAGGGGTCAGTCACAAATTTACTGGAAATAAAAATAAACATCAGATAGAAAATTTAACTTTAAACATTGAGAGTAAAAAATTTTTTTACAATGTTGTTTCTGAATTTATGATGACATTTACATGTTAAAGTAAAATATGCAATTTGTGCTAAAAATATAAGTAAAAAAATAACAGAAACTTTGTTAAATTAAACTATGAAAAGCAACAGTCACAAATCGTTACAAAATGATACATATTTAAAGCTCTATTAGATTACCCAACCTAATGGAATTTGATGTAGTCCTATAAAATAAATAAATGGAACGCATCTAAAATCGTATTAATGTTACATTGTCATCGGGTTTAAATAAGTATGGGAATTGAACCTCAATCAGATATTTAGAAGTGAATTAAAATTTGAATATAAATTTTGAACTAGGAAAATTTACATACGAAAACTAGGAATAAAATAAAAACTTATCAAAATAACATATCTTTTTAAAATAAAATCACGAAAAGAATCAGCTTCATTTGCTTACAAAATAAAACATACGTAAAAATACAATTGGGGATATGAATTTCAAAACTCGACTTATCGCTTTTTGATTTCTCTATCAGTCTATACAAACCTCCACTATTGAAACAATGCAATCTCAAAATTTATAATGAAAACCAATAGATGCATTTAAAGTTTTTTCGCTATTTCCCAAAATTTGATTTTTTCGATAAAGAGAATTTTGAAATTCATGTCTTCAGTTATTTTAATAACCAATCTAGAAGTTAATTAATTATAATTAACACTACCGTAAAACTTATACGGTGACAGCGCCTTCAGTTAAATCGCTCATTTAAAACATTTTGTAATTGGAACTATATGTCTGTGACAAATAGTTTATGAAGTAGCCTTTGAACAGCGTTGGAAATCGACTCCCTTTATAATACTTTAAGCACTTATTGTACGTTCCCTTAAAGCTCAGTTGAACTCATCCGTTTTTAGCGATAGAAAAGTGGTTTAAGTCATGAAATTTAAAGTTTCATAACTCGGTCAATTTTAATGTTACATGAATGGGACCTTTTCTGTATAACTTGCTAGAGTGTTGAAAAAATTTTACTAAATATCACTTATAGGACCGGGGGACCATATAAAAATTTAATTTTCGTAATTTTTTAGTAAAACAATTTTTTGACCAAAATCGTTTAAAAAACAATTCTTTGTTTTTTTTAAAGCATTTTTGCAACTGGAACTATATGTCTATGACCGACGGTTTAGAAATTAGCCATTGGCCACCGTTCAGAGGGGATACCCTGTATATATATATATATATTTTTTTTTTTTTTTTTTTTTGCCGTCCTATATATGATCTATGGATATACAGTGGCAGTCAAAAGTTTCCGGCCAGTTAGTTTCTCTGATTTATTTACCAGAAAAAGAAGCACATTTGCTTCAAAAGTTAGGAATATGTGAATGATCTCTCACCACGTGATCATTTTGATTGGATATTGAAAACGCTTCATGTAAAGGGGTAGAATTCATAGTTCGTGCATGCAAAAATTTCCGGCCACTCATCATTCTTTTTTTTTCCATCGGTAGAGTCTTTTTTCGTCATGTTTGTGAATAAATCAACGTGAATAGCATAATTTAAATTCGAAATTGAAATGTTCAACAATTATTGTTCGTAAATGAGTGATTATTTTGTCACTAAAAGGCCAATTTTCTCGAGATATTGCGGCAAAGATATCGATCGGTAAATCGACTCTGAAAGATATTCAAAAATGACATAAAGATGGTCATGTATTATTCGTGTAGAGAGAACTATCAAGAGAAAATCAATTGATGACCCGCATAAAAATTCCGTTGCAATACCCCGCGATTTACGGAATGAAAATATTCCTGAAATAAGTTGATATACCGTATCAAGATGTTGACTTTATGCAAAATTATATGGAAGTGTCCTTGTTCAAAAATTCTCAGAGGTAAAAAAAAAAAAAAAAAAAAAAAAAAATCAACGTACCCGTCTGGCATTTTGCAAAAAATACAAAGTCTGGTCATGAGAAAACTGGACAAAAATGTTATTTTTCCATCAATCAAATTTAAAACTTTTTGGAAATGATGGCAGACATTACGTCCGACAATCTAACAACAAAAGATATGGTTCGACCTATGAATTCCTACAATCAACCATGGCGGAGGACACGTTATGCTGTGGGGAGTACTTTTTTGAAAAGTGTCGGTCCGTTATTTAAAATCCACAGCGAGATGAATGATGCAATGTATAAGGATATCTTGCATAATCATTTGCTGTTGTATTAGAGGCAAAATTCTGGTCGCAACTATTTATTTTAACATGATAACGATTTAAAGATCATTTGCAATCCTCGACACGCAATGACTTTCGTACATATAATTTCGCTTTTGAAATGGCCAGCCCAAATTGCCTGACATGAATTCAATAGAAAATCATTGGACAGAAGTTGTAGAACGTGTGTGGAGCTGTAAATATTTCAACTCTGCTGAAATTTTCTAAAAATTGCAAGGAAAAAAAAGTATCATAGGCGATCTTTAACCGCTGATTGTATGAATGTAACTTTGCTGCACCGTACTTATTATTAAAAGTATTCTGATAAAATATTAATTGTAAATGTTGTTGATCACTGTTATTTTCTATTACAATATAATTTTTTTCCAAACTTACGAAGGTGGCCGGAAACTTTTGCTGACGTGGATGATCCAGTTTAATTTTGTCAATTGAATTTATTGATACTTATATGTTATTCCATAAATAAGTACCTAGATATTAAGTCAATAAATTGCATAAGTATCACTCTGAGATTTATCTTCATATGGATATACTTACAAATTAACTGAAAAAATTTTGATGGCCGAAAACTTTTGACCACTACTGTATATACGAAGTATGTTGAAAGCTTGTTCAGTAAAATGCATAGAACTTTTGAAAATTTTCTTTCAGGATTTTTAGGCAATAAATGGATATTATTCTGAACTTTTGTCCAGACACAAAATATTAATTTTCTAATAAAAGGAATCATAGTTCCGTTCCTGTGATTTTAAAAGAAAATTATATCAACACCAGAATTGGGAAATAGATATAATTTTGAATAATCTACATAATTATTGGATTTTTTTTTTTTTCGTAGAAAAATTTTCGCTTCTTGCATTCATTTTTTCGCAAATACAAACATACAGAGTATATTCTAATGTAACAAGAAATATGTACATAATATATTTATAGAAAAAAGGATATTATGTTTTTAATGTGTCATCATTTATTTAATGTAAAAAGACGTAGTGCAAAATCTTTATTATTTTTTTTAATTTGATTGAAGTTAGAGCTTCTCCTTTAACTATTTAAGATCCTTTTAAGAAAATGGGATATATTTTTCAGACGCGTCTAGGGAAATGTGGAGCAGAAAGATAATCAGTAGATATCACTATATAGAGGGAAGAGAAAAATTAAATTAATTGTAATTTTTTTTTATGTTACTTAGTGGCTAGACATTTACTTAAGTTATTTTATTGTACTTGTAAAGTATATTTCAGGAAATTCAGAAGGTATACGATATATATATATATAAGACTAAATAAAATATTTTATCCATCAAAAATTCTCCGAATATAAAATATTAGTCTTTTCAAAATTTTAGTGAAAGTAATAGCTGTATTAGTATTGCTTTTGAATTTGACCGTATTTTATAGGAGGCCGTTACGATATATGGAAATAATATATTTAAAAAAAAACTGCACGAGAGATAACCGCTGTTTTTACAGTTTATCATATTCGACATTCGTGACGATTGCTCATTGCTTAGTTTTTATAAAAAATTAAATCTGAGAAAGACAAAATAAGACATACAATTAGTCATACGATCAAACATGTCATTTTTAGATCAAAAGAGATATTTTAATAAGGTATTTATCGATAAACATTTTGGATGATTAAACATTATTAATAAACTAGTCACTGGGTGCTCCGAAATACTTACTAATCATGGATATGCATAGCATAAAATAGGAAAATAACATTCTTCTGCTTTTAGTATGAATTATAACCACTTCATCACCCGAGAATAATACGGTTCTAACAGTTTTTTTTTTTCTAAAAAATTAACTTATAGCATAGTAAGGACCTATTTGTATCTAGAAAGGCATTCCTGTATTAAAATGATGCTATATCTAATTTACTTCTACTTTCAATAGAGAGTAATTTAGTTCTATCAGAACGTATGAAAAGCAAACATTATTTTAGCACGCAAAATTCTATTTTTCCCCTTTCAAGAGTTCGTTAAACAAAACATATCAATGCCAACCAGATGCAAGTTCTTTTAAAATACTCGTCTTATTCTTTGACATTTAACCAAAACTAACCCGTTGGATATGCCAACTCCAAATGTTTCTTCTATCTCATACACCTTAATATTGCAAAAAAAGTTACAGATGTTTAGCCTGCAATATTATTAATTCTATACTATACCAACGCTTATTTTCATGTTAAATTTTTGCTTCGATAAATTAATAGGAGTAAAAAAAGAGTTAATGCGAAAAGCGATCAATAAGACAGATGATCCAGACTTGTTTGACATCGAGAAACTAAAATTGGCAATTGGCTCGATGGCGCATGAAAAAGCGCCAGTCACGATGGGTTCATTCTGCAGATCATGAAAGGAAATTTCGCTGCTATCCTTCGTGGTTGCTTTCGTAGAATCAATGCTAAGAGGTTCTCAGTTTCTACGGAGTTGGGAGCTTACTTTCCGAAAAAAAATTATAAATAAGAGTGATCCTGCTTCTTACCGTCCTATTTGTTTCCTTCTTGTGATTTGGAAAATCTTAGTTATATTGTAAAGTACTTGACTAATGAACTACCTGGAACCCAATTATGTACTCTACAATAGACAGTATGGTTTCTTACTAAACCGATCTATTATCTATACGGTGTTCCGTTACATCTCTGAGTCAAAAACGGCAAGCCAGTAGTCTTTTCAGTCGTCTGGTTGGTTCTAAACAATAGCTTGCTGAAACGACTGGACTATTGATGAGACATGGTCCATTTTGATCTTTGCCGATAACATGTTTATACTTGCACTTAATGCGACTGTGTGCAGGTTGTCGGAGATAGTCCGATGTGCTCACGCATGAGTAATAGAATGCAGCCTGGAACTCAGCTATGACAAGTCTTGTACACTGTCGTACCACCTAAGGGAAAAATGGAGAACGATTCTACTCGTGTCATCTGGACGGATGATAGCGTGGAGATTTCAAAAAGAATTAAGTACCTAGGAATGGTATTTTATTGAGGCTAATGCTGGATGCCGCACTGGGATCACGTCCAATAGAAGGCAACTAACATGTACAAATTTAGTAGACAAGCTACATTCACGCAGGGTCTCAAGCATGACAACTGTAAGGCTCTTTACCCGGTCGTAACCAAGCGAATACTCTTGTCTGCAACCTAAATATGGTATTCGAACAAAGTTGCTCTTCGTAGGTGACTGTTGAGTATTGAACGGGGTATCCTATTATGCGTGACGTAGTATTATAGCACGGTGTAAAGAGATGCGTTGAATGCCTTGTCTAGGGTGATTCTTCTGAACCTCCGTGCACGTATTTAACGCGATTTTCAGGCAATCACTCGATGGGACGAGTGTTAAAAAAATAATCTCACACTAAACTTGGTAGATATTTCTAAGTACCACTCCCTACGAGACCGTACGTGTAGAATTCCATGAACTTCGGATTTCAGCTGAAAAACGCCGTATACAAACTACACGGATGGATCTAAGCTTATAGATGAGAGAGTGGGTTGTGTTTATACAGCCACAATATACAGCCACAAGCTCGCCATAACAGACGGGATTCTCGAGGAGGGGAGGGTTTTTTTCGCTGCCAAGATCCATGAGACTAAAAAGACGATTTCGGACTCTTTTCGGAAAGGTTTCGGTAAATTTTATATCTATTCAGATTCGAGATTGGCTCGACAGTCGCTTTAATCTTTAGTGCCTCGTTACAAAGTAGTAGCCAAGATTAGAGGCATGGAAAAAAGAAATTAATGTTCCTGGAACTGGAACAAAGGTCATATCGGTTCTACGTACAATATAACATGCCGACGCATTAGCCAAGGAGACTGTATGTCATCAGGCGGATGACCTATAGGTTCTTCTTTCTGTCGGCCGTAAAAGTGAAGGCTATCTGGTCAGGCATTCATAGAATTGGAAATCAAGCGGGCCATTTTGACGATTGTCGGGTTACGTATCCGATGTACAAAGACTTTTCATTAAGAGACTCCTACGGGATTTCTATGTAAACCAAATTCTAACAGAACATGGCACCTCCGGAGAGCATCAAATCTGCATCTTTAGAGGTAATCCTGCTTGCTTCTATAGGAATGGTAATAGCGCGAACCGACATTGCGTTTATAAGTGCCTTCGTTAGAGGTTATATAAGGAAAAGTGTGTCCCTGGAAACTTTTACGTTCGAAAGGTTTTTAATCTTTGTCTTGATCATTGCAGCAGGAAGGGAATCTTTGCAATTGTCAGTGATCTCTTGAAGGGGACATTAGTGGTCGCGCAGGAACTTGGCTTTCGCACATCTCGTTCAGAAGTTTTGAACGCAAATCTCAAAATTATGCGAACACATTACTCTAATAAAGGAAGCCTAACCATAAAATCGGCACGATTTGGACGGGTGACAGCACAAGGTTTTTCAGGGTGTTGCGTGTGCGTAACAAGAATTTGATTCGCTTTCTTACTAAGTTCTTCCTGAAGACTGGGTCCTTTGATCAGCGGTGTGGTTCAGGCTGATTACACTTTCGACTATTAGCGTATTTTATGGCTGTTACTTGACAACGGTTTGGTTGTTTTGACTTGTTTGCTTGCGACGTAACAGTTTCGTGCGTCTTGTGTCTTCTGTGTGTCGTGTGGCTTGTGTCTCCTTGTTGACTGGCGAGATGCTTTCGTGGCGGCTAGTTGTCAACTTGGTGCCTTTTGGAACAGTTCATCGCAGCGCGACGTCCTTGGAAGAACCGTATGGTGCTACTTATGACTGATTCGGAGTTTTTCACACGAATATTTTCAGAATCTAAAAAATTTGTTCCGTATAATAGAGGTTACAAAAATTCAATAGGTTTCTTCTCATTATTACATATTAAGTATATATCGGCATCCAAGTATCTGTCTTAATTTCTTCGGGAGATGGGGTGTTTGCAGACACAAAGCACAGACAGACGGGCAATTTTTTTTTAAATAAAAATGTATTTTTCGGATTCTCCAGTGTCAGAAACGTGTAAACGTGTCAAACAATTATTATTTTTTTAATCTTTAAAACGATTACAAGATTTACCCTATTCTATTTAGATTAGATAGGTATTTTACAACTTATAAGAGTTACATTATTTTTTGATTTTATGCTTTGGAATTCGACGATTTATGTACATAAATCAAACAAAATATTTTCTATATGCGTCCAAGTAAAAGAGAATTTAAGAATTATTTAGCATTATTTAGACAATTTTCTATAGCTTTGTTATCAAACAAAACTTTTTCAGTAATTATTTAAAATTTTGTCACTATCACAAATATTTTCCAATGTGTAAATAACATAAGAGCATTATTTTAGTAATTCGTATTATAATAAACTAAACGAGATTTTAGCTTTTTATTAATATTTTATTTTAACCAGTAACAGTTTTAGTGATCTTCACAAAATGACTAAGCAAAATAGGATCAATGAATTTCAAGAAAAAAGTTAATTTCTTAAAATTCTATAACGCAATTCGATAAACAAGTTTTGAAATTTAAGAAAAAAAAATTCTATGATTTTTTTTTTTAAATTCTAATCATGACTTATTCTCTGTTACATTCCAAATTAAATATAAAGCTTGTTTTCCTATGAACATTCTACTTGTAATACTCTAGCAAAAATATCTAAGACAGTAATTAGGTAATAATTTACACTTTTCTTGATTTAATTATTTATGATTGTCGCAGGTAATTAGTGAATAATTAGAAACTAAGTATTAAACAATCTTAATTTCATTAACGTTAAAGATAAACATTATAATTAAAAAAAATCTAATTGAAAATGGGCTACTTACGTTTGGTGAAGAAAGCAGAAAATTATTATGCTTGCTAATTATTATAGTAAAAGAAAGCCATTTAATATTCGAGTCAGTAATTATGTTTTATATATTCGAGTGCTGTTCTGACAACGCATTAAAGAAATTAATTCGAAGTACGCATATTTTTATATAGGAAATGTTTTTGTAACACTTTGAATAATAAATGTTATATATTAAACGATTAAATGGGACATTCTTCAAACTTGAGAGGTCTCTGCACTCTACGATTATTTTTTATTAAAATTCTTCAAAAGAATGCTACAATAAAACATTTTTTACGATATTGTTAAAAAAATATATAACAGAATATGATTTAATCTAAAAAATTGCAATTCTTGTGGTAAAGTATAAGAAATAAAGAATACTGCCCAGTTAAACTGATGGCATTGAGCTCACAGGCTACAAATACTAATTGTACATTAAAGCCTTATATTTTCAAGGGTTAATTCCGTTCGAAAAAAAATTAAGAAGGGAAAACAGCTCTCCCCTTTCCTCTTTATTCATACTTAATCATTGAACCTCCTATACTATCTAATACATGCTTTATCATATAAAAAATCTATATCCAAAATTCAGAGCAAATGAGATAATTCTTAATAAAAACCCATTTAGCATTTATATAATTTAAAAGGAGTTATCCCCCTCTTTTATACTTAACCATTAAACTTCCAAAACTATTCAGAGATTTGAACGAAATCTGAAAATTCTGCTTGAAAAACCCATTTATATAAATCAAGGGGGGGGATTAGAACCCCTTTTCCCCCTATTTATACTTATTCAATGAACACCTAATAACAGTCACGGAATCGCCTCATCAGAATGATCCTAATCTAAATTTTTTAACGAAAACTTAATTCTGCATGAAAATCCCTTTTATATCAACTAAGGGGAGGGGCATGAGCCCCCCGTTCCCCCTCTTATACATATCGAATAAACTCCAAAAACTAATCAGGGAAGCGCCTTGTCAGGATATACCTACATACAGAATTCCAAGTGGATCCGATATTTTTATCACGAGTTATCACGTTACGCACGAACGAACATACAGAACGGACGGGCACATAAGCTCTCAGGCTATGATAGCCTGCGAGCTAAAAAAGATAGACAAAAAAAATTATCTAGACAATTTATTTAAAATTATTAAAGCACAAAGTAGAAAGAATGTTTAATATTTTGTTCTTCACATGAAAATTTAGTTACGTTTTAATGCGATGTTTACAGATTTTAAAAAATCCTTTGCTTTTTGCGTCTATGTTATTATTTGCAATTTTATTGCTTTTTTTTTTTTTTTGATCCGCTAAGAATTTTTTTATATTCAATTTTGATCGATTGTAATAAATTCTGTCGTCTTATGAATAAAGTTTAAATTTCAATAGTGAACTATGAAGAAAGTTCTGATATTATACAGAATTTTTCGCAATTTTTTTATGTTCATTTTAGTGTGTTTTGACGATTATCTATGATTTTTACACATTAGTAAAATTAATCAATTTTCAATCTTCTGACACAACTTCGTATTTTCCCCTCTTTTCATTGTAATTTTCTGAGCACTTTCTTAATTCGTGTTGTATTCTGACGAACTCGAACAATAAAAAAAAAATTGCGTTTTTTTTTTTTTTTTTTTTTTTTTTTTTAATGAAGAAATATTTAGATGAAGTTATTGACCTTATCGTTCGCAGATTCTTTTTTCGCGATGTCGTGAAGAACTTTTAATTAAAGAAATCTTTGAGAAGAAGAATCTTTTTAAATATTACGGACTGTAATATTGTCAGAATCCTCTTTCGCAGATGAGTACACACTTTTTACTAAAACTGCCGCCCCCCCCCCAAAGAAAAATTCCTCTAAACCTGAAAATGAAGAAAAATGTTTGGTAAACATCGATTCAAGTCATGCGAGTGCCACTGATAGAAAATGACAAAAACAAGACAGAAAACGTTAAAAAAAAAAAAAAAAAAAAAAAAAAAAAAAAATTGGTAAAGGAGTATAAAAAAAATCCCTTTCGGCATGGCCTATAGGCGGAGGTAGATTTCGAAAAGTTTTCATCTCAAAAAAAAAAAAAAAAAAAAAAAAAAAAAAAATGCCTATCTCTACTTAAATGCTCATTTTGCCAATATATTTTGAATTATATTCTTACTTTATTTAAAAAATTGACCAATATGCTCATTATATAGTTCCTAAATAACAAAAAACTGTTAATTAAATTCGTTTGACAGCAAAATTGAATTTAAAAATGAGTCATAAAATAACCAATTTATTATTTTAATACATCCACAATTCTTTAATCAAGATCGCTTTGAGAAATTTTGTGCGAAGTGCCCACTTTGACAGATTTTTTAAAATATATATTTAGCCTTTATCAAAAATCTGACCAATACGGCACATTACACAGTTCCTAAATAACAAATAACTGTCAATTGAATGCGTTTGAGAGCAAAATTGAATTTAAAAATGAGTCATAAAATAAACAATTTGTTATTTGAATACAACCTCAATTCTTTTATCATGATCGCTTTAGGAAATTTTTTTGCGAAGTGCTTACTTTGACAGCTTTTAAAATATATATATTCACCCTTTATCAAAAAATCGACGAATAAGCACATTATATAGTTCCTAAGTAACAAAAAACTGTCAATTGAATGCGTGTCAGAGCAAAATTGGATTTAAAAATGAGTCATAAAATAACCAATTTGTTATTTGAATACCCACAGTTCATTAATCATCTCGCTTTGGGAAATTTTGTGCGAAGTGCCCATTTTGGCAGCCTTTTTTGAAATATATTCTGCCTTTATCAAAAAACTGGCCACTCCGTCACATTATATAGTTCCTAAATAAGAGAACCTGTAAATTGGATGCGTTTGAGAACAAAAAAAGATTTAAAAATGACTCGGTAAAAACGCAATTTCTTAAATTTCCTGAAATTTTAATCACAACTTCGTGAAATTCTGTTCAAAATACCCTTTTTGGCAGCCTTTTAAAAAAATATATTCTGCCTTTATCAAAAAACTGGCCAATACGTCAAGTTATATAGTTCCTAAATAATAGGACCTGTAAATTGGATGGGTTTGAGAACAAAAATGAATTTAAAAATGACTCATGAAAAACGCAATTTGTTATACTTAATGAATTTTTTAATGATGAAAACTTCGGGAAATCTGTTCAAAATACCTTTTTTGGCAGCCTTTTTAAAAATATATTCTGCCTTTATCAAAAAATTGGCCAATAAGTCGCATTATATAGTTGCTAAATAAGAGGATCTGTCATTTGGATGCTTTTAAAATCAAAAATGAATTTTAAAATGAGTCAGAATATAAGCAGTTTGGATTTGAGGTTTTTTCTCCAACTCCTATTTTTGTTTAATTTATTTTTGCTATAAGAATTGGTTCTATGAAAAACTTGTCAATATAAAAGTTGTAGATATTATTGTGAAGATGTAAAATAAATTTAATTAGATTTAATTGCTTAAGAATTGAGTAAGTTATGGGTTTTTTTCTTTTTCCTCCCCCCTTTTTCTTTTCGTTTTTAATTTTTTTCATCGGTAAAAATTGGTCCTATCAAAAACTTGTAAATACAAAAGTTTTAGATAATATTGAGTACATTTATATAAAATTTAGTTGGATTTGATATCTTCAGAATTGACAAAGTTATGAATTTTTTTCTCCCAAAAACCATGTTTTTTTCGCCCCTTGAGCCCATTTTTAACTTTATCAAAAATCTGTCACGCATAAACTTTTTCCTCATTGTTTAGAAGTAATATAAACTTTAAACCGATTCGATATCTATTTTAATTAAAAAGTTATCGCGTTTTTTCTGTTTTCACAAAAACCCTCCTAACTTCCACCCCCTTGGTCCGATTTTGCCCATTAACGAACTTAACCGAGATTTTATACCCCTTGATTTTATGTAAAAGTTTGATGAAGATCTGAGCATAATTATGGAAGTTATCGTGTCTAGAAGAAAGTGATATACACCGATAGATAGATAGATAGATAGATAGATAGATAGATAGATAGATAGATAGATATATAAACTTTTTTACTGATGGTAGTTTTGGGGTCTAGGAGTCATGATTCGTGTAGATCCGCAAAAAATTTTCAGAAATTCCAACATGGGAGACAATGCAATAGGTAGTATTTCATACGAAATCTACCTAAAAGAGTATGCTCCCAAAATGAAGGAAATGAGCAAAATGTAGGGACAGTTTTGGTGATTCGTCAGGAAGACGATAGCAGCTGAATATGCTGGCAGAAGTTTCTGGACCAAGATCATTTACCATTAGTAATGTAACCTTAGGAAAATTTACAAGAGCATGGAGATTTATCATAAATAAAAAGATTCGTTGTTTCATACCAATCTTTGCAGAAGCAAAAGATCGTCGATATTTGTAGGATCCTCATTGGAATATATCATTAGACAATTTAGATGCTATTATTTTCCTACTTTACGAGGGTGGAGCTTAATTTCTAAAGATATTCCAATAGAAAAAATATGATCGCAGACATGGTAAATAAACTTTTCTCATTAAACGACGCATTGGAACAGGTTCAAAGAAAAAATGAGGTAATTGCGTTTTGATCTGAATGTAACAAGTTCTGAAAGCCATCGAATTGTTCAGTGTTCATTAGTATCAGAGATCTGGAACACATTTATTGAATATTATTTGCTTTTTTATAAACCAGAAAAAAATATAACGGTAGACAATCGGCTATTATCAAGTGAGTCATGTTGCCCATTTATACGGTAAATGCTGCAAAAACAACATAAATTCTGGGTTAAATATTGGCTAGCAGACAACGTTTGATCAGAATATTTGTTGAATGGCTTTCCATATTTAGGTATAAATGAAAATAGACCATAGAAGAAAGTATCTGAGAAATGATGCTTGTCGCTTGCCAGAGCCATTTGTTTTTACAGGAAAAAACATAACAACTCATAATTCTTTACAATGTTGAAATTAGCCAAAGCTCTAGGAAATAAAAGCCTTAGTATCATTAAAACTGTGAAAAGTGGAAAGAGAGAAGTATCCGAATCCTTCAAGTTCACAAAGACAGAACTGAACTCAAGCATGCTAATAAATCACAGACCTCATATCAAGGAAAGGAAGTACTTTACATCTTTAATTTGTAGTCGATAATAATGTAAAAAAAGATTTTTGAGGTTCTTCATTTTTACAGCTCAACGAAATATGGTGTGTATGTACATAAGACAGGAGAATATTCCGCAAAATCAACTTCTCGACGATGGCACGTGCAAGTTTATTTATTTATTTATTTATTTTAATATTCTGGACTTACCTAGCATAAATGCTTGTGTGAATTTTAAAGAGATTACTGGACATAAATATAAAGCGTCTTGATTTTGCTTTCAATTGAGCTTATGAATTGCGTACAAAAGGTGTCGTCTCTAAGACATCTCCGCTGCCAGATTTAACACCAAGTACAGGTGCACCACTATTTTGCCCACTATCTCGAACGCAAGCAATGCCAAATCATTGGATGCCGGATTAAAACTAAGGACATTTGTAGGGTTTAAAAAAGTCAGTTTCTGACTCCTAAACTAAAAAATTGTAAAGCTGCGTACTTGTAGAGAATGTAAAATGGAATAATGTAGATCATTTCGTAATACTTATAATTTGAAATATATGTCTTTTGAAAACAATTATGTTCTATAAAACTACACTTTTAGCAAATCAAAAATCTTTATTTTAAATATTTTTTGTTGGTTTGTTGTATAATAATTGATTTATATAAATTTTGTGACCGAGATTGAACTTTGTTCCCAAAGTAGGCACATTTTTCAGCTAGTCTCCTAAAAAGAGATAACAACAACTGAACAATATAAGTTTTGCTAGATTATTTTCGATTAAAATGTTGACTAACTGCAGTTCTTTTCTCAAACAATCTGTTTTAACCGCTTGCTAAATATTTTAAATAATACCTCTATCGTTGCTATGCTTTTAGTATGTGCAGAAAAAAAGGTGACAACATCAGAAAAAATAGATATAAATTTACTAATACATTCTTTATTTACGGATATACATTCGGAATCTCGGTAACCTCGGGTTTTCCTTGTTCGTTTTTCTTGAAAACATAAAAACGCACTATTTTAAAATTTTTACAACGTAAAATATTTCTTCCTTGTGTTATAAAAATTACTTTTTAATTCTCCTTAGTACCGATGAGCATTTATTATTCCTTTAAAAAACGTTATTAGTGTAACATCTCTGATCTAGATTATTTAATATATTATCAATCGAATTGTGTGCTGTTGTTACACTTTGTTGTTAGATATTTGTGTAGATAATGGTATATATATCTTATACTATAATGCGAGCAAAAATTGTGTGTGTGTGTATGTGTGTCTGTGTGGGTAAATTTTATCTCAAAAACGGCTCTAATGATTTACGCAAAAATTTGGATTTTACCATTTTCGGGCACGAGAAGATCATAAGGCTAGATCACATGTTCGAGAAAATTCGATTATTGGGTCATTTCGGGTCATAATGGGCCAGGATCAAGCTATTTACATCTAGCGAACGGCTGGGTCGATTTTAAGGAAATTTTGTATCCAATCTTTTTTGGCACGAGAAAACAATTGAGCTGGGTCACATGTTCGAAAAATTTTGATTAGTGGGTCATTTTTGGGTCATTGTGGGTCAAGCCATTTTTATTTAAAAAACGGCTCTAACGATTTCGACCAAATTTTATATTTTATCGTTTTGGATTACAAGAAGACCATTGGGTTAGGTAACATGTTCGAGAAAATTCGGTTAGTGGGTCATTTTTGGGGTCATTGTGGGTCATGCTATTTTTATCTAGGGATTTTCACACGCAATTTTGACTAAAAATTGCATTCTATGGTTTTCGGGCACGAGAAAAACATTCGGCTAGGTTACATGTTCGAAAAAAAATTTTAATGGGTCATATTGGGTCATTAATGGTGTGGGTCAAGCTATTTATATTTAAAGAACCGCAGAATCAATTTCATCAAAATTTTGCCTGTAATAGTTTTTTTGACACGAGAAAGCTAATGGGCTAAGTCACACGATCGAGAGATTTCGATTATAAGAGTCATTTGTGGGACATGATGGGTCATAATGGGTCATTGTCAAGCTATAGCTAAAGAACAGCTGGATGGATTTTAATGAAATTTTGTATACATTTTTTTGGCACGAGAAAACTATTGGGCTAGGTCTCAATTCGATACATTTCGATTACTGCGTCATTTTGGGTCATAAAAGGACTGGGTCAAGCTATTTATATATAAAGTACGACAGTATCAAATTTAATGAAATTTTGTATGTAAGTTTTTTGACACGAGAAAATTAATGGGCTATGTCACATGTTTGAGAGATTTCGATTATAAGAGTCATTTATGGGTCATGATGGGTCATAACAGGTCATGTCAAACTATATCTAAAGAACATGTGGATCAGTTTTAACGAAATTTTGTATACAACATTTTTTGGCATGAGAAAAGCATTGGCCTAGGTCACATGATCGAGAAATTTCGATTAATGGGTCATAAAGGGTCTGGGTCAAGTTATTTATATTTAAAGAACGGCAGGATCGAGTTTAACGAAATTTTGAGTGTAACAATATTTATACACGAGGAAACTAATGGGCTAAGTCACATGTTCGAGAGATTTCGATTATAAGGGTCATTTGTGGGTCATGATGGGTCATGGTCAAGCTATATCTAAAGAACGGGTGAATCGAGTTTAACGAAATTTTGTATACAGCATATTTTTGGCACGAGAAAATCATTGAGCTATGTCACATGTTCGAGAAATTTCGATCAGTGGGTCACTTTTGGGTTATTCTAATTTTATCTAGACAATGTCTCGCGGAAATTTGACTAAATTTTATATTCTATCGTTTTCGGGCACAAGAAAATCATTGGGTTAGGTCAGATGTTTGTGAAAACTCGATTAATGAGTCATTTTGGGTCATAATGGGTCAAGGTCAAACTATTTATACCTAAAAATTGGCTCAATCGATTTTATCTAAATTTTGTATTCAACATTTTTCGGTACGCAAAAATTAATGAACTAAGTCACATTTTCGAGAGATTTCTATATAAGGGTCATTTGTGGGTGATGCTAATTTTATCTAGAAAATTGTTCTCACCATTTTGAGTATATTTTCTATTATATCGTTTTCGGGCAAAAGAAAACCATTGAGATAGGACACATGCACGTAACAATTCAATTAGTGGGTAGTTTTAGGTCTTAATGGGTTCGGGTCATTCTAATTATATGTAACAACGACTCAGTCAATTTTACCTAAATTTTGCAACGGAACGTCTTTTGTCACGAGAAGACTATTGAGTTGAGTTGCATATTAAACAAAATTATATTAGTGGGTCATATCGCTTCATTGCTGAATGCTGTCAAGCTAATTTTACTTAAGAAATGGCTTAAACGATTTTGATTCATTTTATACTCTACTGTTTTTGATTACCTGAAGACCATTGAGCTAAGTCATATGTTTGATCACATTTGATTAGTGGATCATATGGGTAATAAGGGTCAGTATCACGAGACTATGGCAAAATCCAATAAATTGGCGATATTTGACAAAATACTGGCTAAATTTGGCCGAAAAATCCACTATTAAGATTACGAAACCAAAACACGTATTTGGCACCAAATGAAAGAATGTATCCAAATTTGGATATATCTGGCAAAAAATATAGTCTTTCAGAATGTGAAGAAATTTCTTATACATTCTTAATAGTATTCGAGATGCATTGTTAACTAAAATGAGTCGAACTAAAAAAGTGATTTGGATTGATGTCCTTTCGTTGTAAATTTTAAAATAAAGTAAAATTTATGAACATGTGCATACAAACATACTTTTCTTATTAATTATTTTTGTAAATAATACTATTATTAATAACATGTTTTACAGTAATAATTCAGAGTGACTGATTCAGGGAAAATACTATATCGAGTTGAACACAAAGTTAATTTTGACCGAGTTGAGCTCGGTCACCCCTGCTAGTCTTATACTATAATGCGAGCAAAAATCGTGTGTGTGTGTGGGTAAATTTTATCTCAAAAACGGCTCTAACGATTTTCGCAAAAATTTGGATTTTACCATTTTCGGGCACGAGAAGACCATTGGGCTAGGTCCCATGTTCGGAAAAATTCGATTACTGGGTCATTTTGGGTCACAATGGGTCAGGATCAAGCTATTTATATCTAGAGAACGGCTGGATGGATTTTAAGGCAATTTTGTATCCAATCGTTTTTTGGCACGAGAAAACTATTGGGCTAGGTCACATGTTCGAAAAATTTCGATTAGTGGGTCATTTTGGGGTCATTATGGGTCAAGCCATTTTTATCTAAAAAACGGCTCTAACGATTTTGACCAAATTTTATATTGTATCGCTTTGGATTACAAGAAGACCATTGGGTTAGGTAACATGTTCGAGAAAATTCGGTTAGTGGGTCATTTTTGGGGTCATTGTGGGTCATGCTATTTTTATCTAGAGATCTTCTGACGCAATTTTGACTAAAAATTGCATTCTATGGTTTACGGCCACAAGAAAAACATTGGGCTAGGTTACATGATCGAGAAAAAAATTTAATGGGTCATATTGGGTCATTAAGGGTCTGGGTCAAGCTATTTATATTTAAAGAACGACGTGATCGATTATAACGAAACTTTGTATGTAACAGTTTTTTGACATGAGAAAACTAATGGGCTAAATCACATGTTTGAGAGATTTCGACTATGAGGGTCATTTGTGAGTCATGATGGGTCATAATGGGTCATGGTCAAGCTATATCTAAAGAACAAGTGGATCGATTTTAATGAAATTTTGTATGCAACATTTTTTTGGCACGATAAAATCATTGGACTAGGTTAAATGTTCGAAAAAATTCGATTAATGGGTCATTTTGGGTCATTAAGAGTCTGGGTCAAGCTATTTATATTTAAAGAACGGCGTGATGGATTATAACGAAGTTTTGTATGTAACAGTTTTTTGACATGAGAAAACTAATGGGCTAAATCACATGTTTGAGAGATTTCGACTATGAGGGTCATTTGTGGGTCATGATGGGTCATAATGGGTCATGGCCAAGCTATATCCAAAGAACAGGTGGATCGATTTTAATGAAATTTTGTATGCAACATTTTTTTGGCACGATAAATTCATTGGACTAGGTTACATGTTCTAAAAATTTCGATTAATGGGTCATTTTGGATCAGAAAGGGTCTGGGTCAAGCTATATATAATTAAACAACGGCAGGATCAAGTTTAACGAAATTCTGTATGTAACAATTTTTAGAAACGAGAAAACTAATGGACTAAGTCACATATTCGAGAGCTTTCGATTATAAGGGTAATTTGTGGGTCTTAATGGGTCAATTTCAAGCTATATCTAAAGAATAGGTGGGTCAATTTTAACGAAATTTTGTATGCAGCATATCTTTGGCATGAAAAAATCATTGTGGTAGGTCACATGTTCGAGAAATTTCGATTAGTGGGCCACTTTTGGGTCATTCTAATTTTATCTAGACAACGTTTCGCGAATTTTTGACTAAATTTTGTATTTTATCGTTTTCGGACACAAGAAAATCATTGGGTTATGACAGATTTTTGAGGAAATTCGACCAATGGGTCATTTTGGATCATAAGAGGTCAGGGTCAAACTAACTATATCTAAAAAACGGCTCAATCGATTTTATCTAAATTTTGTATCTAATATTTTTCGGCATGCTAAAACTAATAAGCTAGGCCACACGTTCGAGAGATTTCTATTATAAGGGTCATTTGTTGGTCATGATGGGTCATGCTAATTTTATATAGAAAATGGTACTCACCATTTTGACTATACTTTGTATTATATCGTTTTTGAGCAAGAGAAAACCATTTGGATGGACACATGCTCGCGAAAACTCTATTAGTGGGTCATTTTGGGTCTTAATGAGCTAGGTTCATTCTAATTATATATAACAACGACTCAATCAATTTTACCTAAATTTTGAAACAAAACGTTTTTTGTTACGAGAAGATTATTGGGCTGAGTCGCATGTTAAACAAAATTATATTAGTGGGTCATTTCGCTTCATTGCTGAATGCTGCCAAAGTAATTTTACCTAAAAAATGGCTTAAACGATTTTGATTCAATTTTATATTCTACTGTTTTTGATTACCTGAAGATGATTGAGCTATGTCACATGCTTGATCAAATTTGATTAGTGGCTCATTTTGGGTAATACGAGTCAGGGTCACAAGAATATGGCAAAAGCCAATAACTTGGTGATATTTGACAAAATACTGCGACATATGGTTAAAAAATCGATTGTAAAAATTACGAAAACCAAAACACGTATTTGGAACCAAATGAAAGAATGCCTCCAAATTTGGCTATATCTAGCAGAAAATATTGTTTTTCAGAATGTAAAGAATTTTTTTATAGATTCTTACGAGGATTCGAGATGCATGGTTAAAACAATCAGAGTCGAGCTAAAAAAGTGATTTAGATCGATGTCCTTTCGTTGTAAATTTTAAAATAAAGTAAAATTTATAAACATGCGCATAAAAACACAGTTTTCTTATTGATTGTTTTTCTAAATAAACATGTTTTACAGTAATAATACCGAGTGAATGACACAGTGAAAATACTATATCGAGTTGAACACAAAGTTAATTTTGACCGAGCTAAGCTCGGTCTCCCCTGCTAGTTATTAATTATTGTGTTAAGAAATAAGATTTGTTGTTGGTGTATGAAGAGGTTTTCTCTTTATTATTTTCAATTTAATAGTCACATTAAAATACTTTTACATGCTTTTATTTCCAATATATACGGTTACATATGTAAATAATACTTGGGAAATAATATTTATTATTAAAGATATATAATGTGTGTACATACATATACAGTAAGTTAGTTTTTAAAAAGAAAATCGTTATTTTCTATTTATAAAAATATCATTGTAATAGACCGGCTACCAAATATAAGTTTCCAAAGGAAATAATAAAGCTAAAACCAATTCTTCGTTACCCTTTAAAAAGTACCTATGCTTAATAAGAACAAATTGTAATGTGATACATTTTGCTTAGGACAACTTTCAAGAGAAATCCGATACATTATATTTACTAATCAAAGCAACGTAACGAAACAAGCATAATTTGTAAACGGAATTTACATTTATTTTAATAAACTGTCATCAAATTTTAGTTGAATAGGTAAAGCATATTTCATTATAATTAGTTATTACAGTGCTCAGAAATATTTCGTTGTTAATTTATTAAATATGATCGTCATATATTAAGATAGTTTTGGAAATTATACCATTGGTTGTATTATTTCTTTTAAAACGCTGCTAAATTTTACTTCCATAAAACTTTCAAATAATTATTGGTAGTTAAAGTGGCAAGTATTTCCCAAAGAGGCACATTGGTTAAAATTATATTACACATTCCAGGATTGAATAATTTTAAACAAAAATAATCATTAGTAAAATAAGTCGGAAATTTATAGTCAAGTGTATCAAATGAGGAGCATTCGTAATATAATGAAGTTTTAAAATATTCAGATCTTGCAGTACTTTGGATACTGCATAACTATCTGAAATCCTTTGTGTGTCCCTGTTGATGCTATCTGCTTTCTAGTACACACGAAATAATTTGCAGTACAACTCATCACCTCAGCGATTTCATAAAATCTAAAATAGTTAATATAATTAAAACGTGCCTAAACAATGTTTTCCTCTATACCATTATAAATGGAATACATTTGTGTGGCGCTGTAAATAAAAAAAATATATATTTATTTCACAAAAAATCTCACAGAATGTATATTTTAGTATGCACTTCATAGATGCAGATCAATTTTATTATGTTCAAAAATGTGTAAGATCATTAAAATGCACTTGAAACTATTTTTCTCATTGGCTGTAATGAAAAGGAATACTTCTGACTGTCCTGTAATTAAACTATACATCGGATTTTCATAGAACAGGAAATAATTTGATAAAATTATGCAACAATTATATATTCTAAATTTCAAACGATTCAGTTGGGCATTTTTTGCTGCGTTGCTGGCGGTTAGGCGGACGGACAGACAGACGGGTGCATTGAACGAATACTATAAATGCTTCGTATTTACATAATTTTGAGCACACTTAAAAAGTGATATTCAACAGAAATAATAAATTAATTATCATTTCTGTCTACATTTTCACCTTACATGCGTTTAAATGTCGGAATAGAGTGCGATATGAAGAGTTTTGCACTCGTGTTAATTAAATGTCATAATAATTTTATATGAATAGCTAAAGGATATTTTATTATAGTAGCAATAACAGTCGCATTGATCAATGTTGCCATGGTTATTATGTCATCATGTTGCCATGACATAATCATCATGGCAACACAGAATCATTATTGATAATATGGTATTATGGAATTAATTACGTGCAATTGGAATTGAATGGATGAAGAAATTTTTTATTAATATCTTTTGAGTTTTGTTTCGACTTTCCAAAGTTTGAAATGACTCTACAAAATTCTGCAATGATTATGCATATTAAAGTTTATTACCCTTCAATTTGGTAGTTTTAACGTTGTTATAATCGTATAGGACAAAGTAACAGATAGATCATACGATAATTATAGTTGGTATGTATTTACATAATTTTGAAGGAACCTAAAACTTTAAACAGGAGCTTTTTTGCTATTAACATATTAGTTAGCTAAGTTGAAGCAGCTATTTTGTAATAGCTGCTTAACTAAGTGGATGATCCAAGGCGGACGTCACGGGAGTCATAAGCCAGCTGGACAAAGAAAATTTCTAAAACATTAATATACATATATATACTAGCTGACGCGCCCGGCGTTGCCCGGGTCCGTATTAACAATATTCAATGAACTTGAAATTTGTATGATTTTATCATTAACTCGAAGCATGCAGAAATGCATTGTCTGGAATACGTGGCAGCTGACTGTGTCAAAAATTGGTTTAAAAAACAACAACTAACATTAAGCTCTAAAAATACTTGAAATGAGCAACGAGAAATGCGGGAGGAAACATGTATCCAGCGATTGCGTTATTTTCGTGTTAAAGTGTTGATATTTAACCGTAAAAATCACTATTAAGTCACGTAATTAATTATTTTTTTCACATAGAAATCCCAAGTGAAATATTTTTAATTCCAAACTAATTATATCACTCTTAAATCCGACTATACCGTGAATGAAATGGATGCTCGATGATAAAAGGTTGGTATATAGTATTATAATTTCAGACCCATTTAACAAAAATACGTGTATATTTTTAATCAAAGCATGCGTAATTTTCATCCTGTGGACAAATTCCTAACCGTAAACTTTTGTACCGTAACCATAACCTGTCTGTAACCTAACTGCGACTTAACAGTACCCTACCTTAACTTAAATATAACATAAATGTAACCTAGCCGTCATTTTATTGTAACCTATCCTTATTCTAACCATAACATAAATGCAATTTAACTTTAACCTAAATTTAAATTAACCGTAATCTAACAGTAACCTAACATGAAATTAAATAAAATCAAAGACTTACCGTGATATAATTGCCACCTAATCGCAACCCAAATGTTACCTAACCATATATTGTGTTCATGTCCATGGAAATTATTTTGTCTTGTTCGGAACTTGGTTATGATTCCTTAGAATATTTTCGTCATGTTCAGATTTGGTTCGATTCAGATTTCAGGTATTTTTTTAAATTCGATTTAAATGTTCGAGTCGGATTCAGGTCCATGGAAATTTTTTTGCCTTGCTCGGATCCAGTTGCGGTTCTGTGAAATATTTTTGTCGGGAATAGATTTGGTTCAGTTCAGATTTCGGCGTTTTCTTCAAATGAAATTTTTGGGTTCAGGTTTTCCTGCGTGTCCACAGAAATTTCTCACAAGGAAGGTCTCCATACGGGCATACTCAGAAAAATCTGAAAAAATTACAGAATGTTCTTCTTATATAGTTATATATGTTTATAAAAAACATTTCGGCGGAACTTCCTTATAATGTCCGTAAAAAAATAATAAAAATTTCGTTTATTTGGCGATTTATCTCCGGTTGGCGAAAAAACGAAATTTTGAAAAATACGCTTTTACGCTTCGAATACTTTTTAAAGAAAAAACTTTCTATGTTTAATTTATTTAAATAAGTTTAGTTTAAGTAATTTTAGTTTTGCATTTTTACTTTACCCTAAGTGTAATTTTGTTATATACGTTTATATGTACTTATAACAAAATTAAATTAATATATTTTATCATTTAAAACACAATTTAAATTGATTAAAATTGTTCCAAATTGAAAAATACACTGTTAAAAATCTGCTGCATTTTGTTGCAACGCCCTCCCTTGCTTGTATAGAAAACGGTTACTTGGCCGTGAAATTTAGCTTTCTCATTGGTTGGAATAGAGATATTATATACAAGCGGTGGAGTGTGTTGCAACAAAATGCAGCCGATTTTTAACAGTGTATGACATGGTCAATTCACGGTGCTATGGAGCATTCTCATTGGTCAGAAGAGAGATATTCTATAAAAGTAGTGGAGTGACGTTGCAGTAAATGCTGCAGATTTTTAACAGTGAAGTCAATTAAAATCAATTTTCAGATTCGTTAAAATCGTCTGCTTTTGGCGAGGAAATGCACTGCTTGCCAAATCCCGCGTAGCTTTCAGCTTTTCACGCCAATTATTCCAAACTATTTTATTTTTTTACATATCTAATAATGAAATTCCGCCGCTAATTTTCACTGATCCTTTATTACCTACATGAGTAGTTTAATTCGTATTTTTTTCAAAAAATTCTGAGTATGCCCTCAATGGAGACCTTCCTTGTCAGTCTGATTCGAATAAAAACATTTCGTGGAATATTTTTGTCAAGTTCCAACTTTTTTTAATCTTGATTTCGACTTTTCTTCAAATGTAATTTTTGGTTTCGGGTTTTCTTGCGGGTTCACGGAAATTATTCTGCCTTGTTCGAATAAGAACATGCTTTACTGGAATATTTTTGTCAAGTTCAGATTTGGTTCAGTTCAGATTTTGCGATTTTTTTAAAGAAATTTTTTGGGTTCAAACTGGGTTCATGTTCATGGAAACATTTTGTCTTGTTCGGATCCGGTTGTGGTTCTTTGAAATAGTTTTGTCAGATTCAGATTTGGTATGATTCAAATTTTATTAATTTTTTCGAATGGAAGTTTTAGGTTTGTATCGAGTTCATGTCCACGGAAATTATTTTGTCTTACTCGAATCCGGTTATGGTTCTTTCAAATATTTTGGTCGGATTTAGATTTGGTTTGGGTCAAATTTCAGGATTTTTCAAATGGAATTTTTTAGGTTTGAGTCTGGTCTATGACCACGAAAAGTATTTTGTCTTGCTGTGACCGGGTTATAGTTCTCTGGAATATTTTTATCGGTTTCAGATTTTGTTCCGGTGATATTTCGAGTTTTTTTTTTTTTTTTAAATATTTAGGTTCGGGCCAGGTTTCATGCCCACTAAAATTATTTTTCCTTGTTTGAATCGGGTCACGCTTGATTTGAACATTTTTACGGGATTGAGATTTGGTTCGGGTCAGTTATCAAATCCATAGTTTTTTTTTCAAACAGAATTTTTAGGTTCGGGTCGGGTTTATACTCACGGAAATTTTGTCTATCATGGATCGGAGTGTGGTCTGTTTTTTTCTGGTTGGGATTGGGTTATATGTTAATTAGTCTAAACATTAAGGCTTTAATCAGTTTTGCTACTATTCTTTTTATGGCTATTTCTGATAAATAATTTACTTTTCTATTTGCTATTTGATAATTTATTATGGTGTATGAATCGTTTGCGGATTCGAACAATTGTACGCCAAAAGCTTATTTTATTTTTGTCTTAAAAACAAATTGAAGCAATAATTAAATTGAATAGAATACATTTAAATTCTATCAACGTTAAAAAAAAAACTCCTAGAAAACTGTTGTATGATTTTTTTTACTGCATCACAGCTAATGATTCATACATTCTAATGTTCGAAATACCAAAAACCTGAGTACAACCATACAGTAAAAAGAAATTAATTGAGTGGAAGTATAATGTCTTGGAGTGACGCCAAATATGTAACCCTAAAATCTTCTACATTAAGTCCAAATAAGCACCAACAAAAACATGTGCTTTGACACGCCGATCAATTTAAACTGGTTTAAAACCGTATTTTTTGTTTTTATTTTTTACTTTTTAAACTGTTATTGAATAGATGACTAAAATTTCGTTTAAAAAAATAACGTTTTGTGCCTATATTGACTGTAATACACGATCGGAATGCATAATAGATACAAATATACCAATCATATGCAAGAATTATTTGATTATTTTTGTCACATGACTTTGAAATATCAATATAGAAGCATCATTTAAGGTTTTGCTTGAAAACTTAACATTCTTTCGTTAATGTCTTAAAATCTTCTGCACTCTGAAATCTAGATTTTAGATTAATATTTGTTATTTAAGTTTTCATGCATGATTTTAAAAGAATGGTTTCATCAATATATTTTATATATTCACATTGAATTACTAATATGTTGCTAAATCATAAACATTTTTCATCTACGTTATAAAGTATTAAAAAGTTCTAAAAAAAAAAAAAAATCTTTTAGTAATACAATTTTTAGTTCAAATCAAATGTTTTCAATTTTTTTTTTAATTTTGGCATGTAATTGTTTCCAATTTTCCAATTTCAATTATTTTAAAAGCAAACATTTTTTTTAAATAAATAATATAATAGAAAAAAGACCATTTTAAAAAATCACTATTTCTTCGTAAAGTATGCTTCAGCTGTAATTCATTTCTTCCAATTCGTCTTATTAATACAAAATCCCTTTCACATGCTTTTGTTTGGGACATTAAAATTTGAGCGATAAATGGTTTCATATTGCAAACCTTTTTTGCGGTTTACGTCGTCACCTCCACCTAACTTTTTCCTCTATGGCGTACAACAACTGTGATAAAAACCATCATTTAAACTGTCAGTTTGCGATTCTATGAATTTTAAAGGTTTGTTCAGCTTTTTTTAATTATTTCTGCGAAAATTTTATAAACCCAACCTACCATAAGCAAATGAAGGGGAAAAAGAAGAAAAAAGGCGCTTTTTTATGAGAGTGGGCTTTGGAATTTAATTAATTACTCAGTTAATATGTAGAATTTCGAAATTTTGAAGCTCAGGTGCATCAGGAGAGATTTGGGGCTACTCTCAAAAAATTTTTGAGCCTCGTACATGCTGTAGATTTTGCTAGCTATCGCAGACACACACACAGACAGACAGAGCGTTTTGTTTTTTATTAGTATAGATATAGATTAAATACTTTCAAATGTATATCTTGCTCAACAATGCGAATCTTCCGAACTCTTTAAATTTCTACTTTTATCCAAAGCAGGTACTTTATGAAACATGCAAGAAGTCATTTTCAATTTCAGCTGCAGGACATTTGGATGTACGTTTATTCAGAACAAATGTGATTAATTAACCTTTTTCCTTTCTCGATATAGGTAAAAAATCTTTAGGGAAATTTACGTGTAATTGTACTTTAAGCTGAATTTTAGATCGCGGCTGTCAATTGCTCCAGTATTTGTAGCATTTTTGTAACGATGGCATTTTTTAAAAGAAAAAATGGGAAATTATTCAATTTCTTAGTATCTGATAAAACGTGTAAATTTTATATTTCTACGAATATTAATGCATATTTTCATTATTAACGAATGGAAATGAATTCCAAAATATATTAGAAATGTAATTATATTAAATGTGGAAACTGCCATAAATATATATATATGTATATTCAGTGGTTTCACCCCCCCCCCCCACCGATCTAAAAAAGGAGCCGTGGCCCCCATCAAAATGGAGGGCTGGATCCGCCCTTGCCTGAACTTCTTCCTATACGTATATTAAAGCAGTTTTATTTCTAAAGGAACACTACAAAGAGCAATGCACATTTAATTAAACGTGAATATTCATCAGTTTAATTAACTACTGAATAAATAATTTCGAGAAGAAAAAATAATTAACAACTTTTCAACTAACTTTTTTCATGCTTGATGAAATTTCAAAATAAATTATTAGTTGTTACGCATTCATTATCTAATTAAATTAAATTTGATTTCACTTTTAAAGATTAAGTAATTAAGCATAACTTTTTTTAAAGATGAAGTTTTTTAATTTATCTTAAACTTTTATTTCAAACGTTAAATATTGTCAACTACAATGAAAGAAAAATTATAAGTTAATAATTAAGCATTTTTCATTCAATATAGTGTACCAGAAAAGCTTTTTCTACAAAATTCTGATAAGATTGTGTATATTAAATCTCTAATTATTCAGTTGGGCAGTTTCGGTTGTCGCTGTTATATGTGGACAGATGGATAAACAGATGGACGACTATATAGGCGTTACGCATTAATATTATCATGAATGCACCCATAAGTTGAATCTAAACAAGGATCGTTGGATGTCAAACCGTAAGTTTGTTGTTCTGTCATAGCTGCTACTTAACTTCTTAATGTATGTTAGCTAAACCTATTTTATTTATGAAGGAACAATTTCAATTTATTGAAATAAATGCATTTTAATGAAAGGGACATATTTAAAAGTGAAATTATAAGTATAGTGCAGATGAGAAAATATATTATATCCAAATTAAAAAAATAATTAAATTTAATTTATTAACAAAGGTTTTAAAGCCACACCAAGGCACCACTTAATTTTTATATCTCATATTTTATAACACATATTTTGAATTTATAAGAGACATTAATTATAATGTAACAGCAAATAAAATTTTATGCATATTTTCATGTTTAACATAATTTTTGCAGATACGGTTATAAATAGAACAATAATAAAAAAAAAGATGAAATAAAAAATACATACATATATTTTTAAAGAAATAGAATAATGTCACACAAAATTTGATATATTTATTTTAAGGTCCCATGTTTAAAATTCTTAGATCTTAAATTAAATTTCTGTGTCAGAAATTTTTAACCCATTAAGAGATTTTGTATTGATATCTTACTATACATGAGCTGCGCATTTTAAAACGTTTGAATAACTCGGTGACGTGTGTTTATCCTGAAATTTGCATACATTTCTGGGTAATCCTTCTTGGTGTTGAACTTTCAGTATTCACTTTTAAAAATTTGAAACTTTTGTTGCATCGTCACTCCGCTATTTTATAGAATATTTCTATTTTTACTAATGAGAATGCTCTATAATATAGTGAAGTAATCGTTTTCTTTAAAAGCTGTGCAGCGGTGACAGCGCCGAGTGAAAGGGGAGGGGGAAAGAAGGCGGTAGCCCCCGGCTCGGAAATTTCGGTGGTGCTAAATTTATACTATCAACATCATTTTTGGCCTGTTACAAAGTAAGTTGAAGGGCGGGGGTGCCAAATTGAAACTTTGCCTCGGGCGCAGTTCTCTCTTCGCATCCCCCTGAGTGGCGATGCAGCAAAAGATTAAAAATTTTACAGTGTTACGCAGTGCACTTTTACATAGTACATATCCTTCTTTTTTAAAGTTTTTCAGAAATTGTTAAATTGCAACAAAATTTTCCAGAATTTGCAGCGCCATCTATGAAGCCACTTGAACTAAAAATAAAAAATAACTAATTTGTGTCAGGGAAAAACTAAATCTGAAGTTTGACTTGTGTTATTTCCTTCTTTTTTAAAGTTTTTCAGAAATTGTTTTGATATACTTTTACTATATTTGAAATTTTTAGCATTGAAATTTGCAGTTTACAAGAACTTTTAAGATGAAGGTTAAAATTGTATATTCTTTATTTGGATTCAGCGCTAAAAAATGCATAAAATTTAATAATTATTTAAAATTTTAAAGCACAACAATCACATTTATTTTATGGCATTAGATTGTTCATATTTTCGGACTTTCTTTCTTTGCAATGTACGGTTTCTGAAAACTCCTGACGTGATGTTTAAAAATGAAGATCATATTCAAATTCAGTGATAAAAAAATGCAAATATCAAATATTAAAAGCTAAAAATTGCAACCATTTTAAACTTCTGTAAAATATAATGTAAATTTTATAACTTGTGCAATTAAATGTATTTTTAGTAAGTCTTATTTGTCAATCACAAAACTTTCTCGCATGTCATACATGTTCATACTTCATGAAAAAAAGGAGTACATCAGTGTCAGTTGCAACAAAGTCTAACTAGCAACAACTTATGTTAAGTTCTTACATGAATCAGAAGTTTGGTAGAAATCCGAGTATGATATTGTGAGATAGAACTATTGAGGAATTTATAAAATAATCTGAATAGCAGAGCCACATGTAAATCGATTTATTCAAAAACTTATCAGACCCAATTTATATCAGGGACTAAATGAATCCAAAGTTTGATGAATATCCATTCATTAATTCAGGAATCACAGTTATTACGGAAATCGTGATGAATGCAGACTATCAGCCCATCTATGATGCCACTTGCACTAAAAATTAAAGAGCACGAATTTATTTCAGGGAAACGCTAAATCTGAAGTTTGATTTAAATTTATGCATTACTTTTTAAGATAAAAGTATTGCGAAAAATCGTAAAAGAATCTGCTTAATAGACCCACCTATTTGTCCATTTACTCTTTAAACTAGTCAAGATCAATTTGTAGGAAAATAAATATTGTAAATTTACAGAAAAAATTCAAGACTCCCTGTAAATTTACACTAGTCCTCGGTTAAATGCATTTGATTGAGTTTCTCAGTTGTCAGTTTACAAACATTTCTCTACCCTTGTATATAATTCCCTGTAGTAATTTTCGTGTCTTTATTTAAAAAATATTTTTATATTTGTTAAAACTTACACTTTTAAGTCAAAATACATACTTTTAAAATTATTATGTAATTTTGTTACATATATTATAGAAGAAAATTCAATTTAAAATTAGTTTTATTAAATCTTAGAATAATTTACAAATAGGAAACTCATATTCTTGCGGTTTTGGAGGATTTTGGTCGACATTCATAATATCAACAGATTTCTGCCCGGTGAATTATGCAGGACATACTACGTACTAAACAACAGCAGTTTCTTTATCTCAGTCTGTAAGGTGTTGTCCATAGGTCTCGGATTCCAAACCCGGGTTGGTTATGCAAAAGGTGTGAAAAATAATTTTATACAGCAATTCAAATTTACTTGAAGAATTTAAGTTCTTTGCGATCACTCAAAGTTCTGTGATTCAATAATTTTGAAAACTATTTTAAATTACTATAATTTAAAATAATTTTTCATAGTTTTGTGTATTTTTTACTAAGTAAATTTACATAAATTATAATAAATTTACCGAATAACTTGTCTGTTATTTGACAGAATCTTGGTTGCTCTAATCCCTTTATTTTTACATAGGGCTTAAGATAATAGATTACCCGTAGATTCTCCGTAGTTTCACAGAAAGTTTTTTAACAGTGCAGAGGCTGAATATTTGTAAAAATTTGTGCTGTAGTTCATAAGGAATAGCTAGTGAGGAAATCGTAAAAAATGCCGCTGAGCAACGCCACTTCTTGGATGATTTACACCAAAAAGTAACTAGCACCAGTTTATATAAGGGACTTTCTGAATCTGAAGTTTTGTTAAATTCGGTTTATCAGTTGAAGAGATAGAATGGCAACAATATTTTTTCCACTGCCCATTCTGAGAGACAGACTCAACATTTTTTTCGGATTCTCTGACCCCTAAAATGGATAATTTTTTCAATACTGGAAATTGAAAAAAAATTCGCCAATTCAATACTCATATCTTGTAAGACGAATTGAAAAGAAAGTATAAAATTAGGCTAGATTACATTATCACCCCTGTTGTGTTTTTATTTTCATTGAATATTTTTTCCACACATGTTACGTTGGTTCATATCAAATATATTAGGATATATTAGCAAGAATTCTGAACTATCAATGAAAGTTATAAAATGCCTGTAGCGCAGAAGAAGTTTCCTGATGCCAAATGACACAATCTCAGTATAATAATCATCGTCAAATTTAACTTTTTACGGCTCGAAGTATAAATAAGAAATTTGTTCTTCTTCATTTATTAGCTTCATTAATATCTGAAGGTAAAAGAACTTATATAATAATGTTTGATTTTTAGATACATGTTTAAATAAATGTCATTGAACAAATCGGTATTAAAATCCTTTTTTTAATACTTACATGAATAATTAGAATTTTTAACAGAAAATCTGTTATGTAAACCTCACAAATCTTACAAGAATAATGTAGATAAATGTATTGAGTTTTATTTGTAACTGACAAGTGTTTTGTCTTTGCAAATGCATTGTAAAATACCGGGTGATCCAAAAGTCAGGACGAACTTTAAAAATGAATAACTCGAAAACGAATCAAGATACAAAGATACGGTTTGCACCAAATGGATGGAAAAGAAACCGGATTTTGTGTGACAACGAAAAAAATAGTTTGCCGTTGACATCAAAAAAATGACACGGTAGTGTTTTTTGCACCAAAAGATGATTTGCAAATGAAAAAATGTTGACAATTTCCAAGTCAGCTTAGTTACAGTTAATTAGTACAACAGAAAATGTTCAATGTGCTGTCCCTCATTCATAAGTGCAGCTGTGAGACTAGGCACTACACCGTTCACAGCATTTAGTAGCATTTCTTGCTTTATGGCAGACACGTTTTGGCGGATGGCATCTTTCAATGCTGCTAGTGATGCCGTTGGTCGCCAATAGAACAATATTTTTTTTGTTGTCACACAAAATCCGGTTTCTTTTCCATCCATTTGGTGCAAACCGTATCTTTGTATCTTGATTCGTTTTCGAGTTATTCATTTTTAAAGTTCGTCCTGACTTTTGGATCACCCGGTATATTTTTTAAAAAGACAATAGCTAAAACACACGTAAATTAATGAGAAAATAACTTGATCAAACTAGTCAGATATGGCAAACCCAAAACTTTCTTCTAATTCAGATATGATATTACTTTCTCAAAAATGCTGGATAGCAGCGCTCTCGGATACATGATTCATGCAAAAATCTAGTCAACAACAACTTAGTCAACTTACATAACAATCTTTCTTAACTTTCAACTTTTTCAACTTACTTTTCTAACTGCATCTACAATTTGATGAAAATACGGGCATTAGATTTTGAGATAAAGCTATTGCGAAATCGTGAAAATTGCACCATAGCAACGCAAGCTCAGCCTGTAAGGCGCTTAACAACGAACTAAACAACTCTAAATACAGCCAAAAATTAAACAACTCTAATCTATTTTGGAGAATAACAGAACTAGTTTGTTGAAAATTCGTGCATTCGTTCTTGAGATAGATTTATTGCGATGATCATGCAATCATGAGAATAATGTAGCACAGCAGTGCCACCTATTGAACGATTGGCAATATAAAGTACTGAAGTATTTCAATTACTTACTGAATCTAAACTTGTATGAAAATTCGTTCATTATTCTTGAGATTGATCTATTGTAGAATCGTGATTAGTCCAGCGCAGTAACGACATATGTTGAGTGATATACACCAAAAATTAATCAACTCCATTTCGCACGAAGGTTTAACAGACTCTAAAGTTTTGTGATATTATGCGCATTATGTCATGAAATAAAACTCCCACAAATAGAAAATTCCCACAAAAATAGAATTTTTTTTTGCTACATATGAACTCGCAGAGTGACAGAGCGACAGACTCACAGACAGATATTTTCTAAAAACCATCCAATCGTGTTCAGAAAACGTATAAATCCATCGAAAATTGGAAGTCGAAAATTTTCACGAATCCACTGCTTCCGTATTGTAAAGATAGAAGAAAGTAAAAATATATAAAAGGGTATGATAATGTTAAGTTATTCATGGGTATTACATATGCATGTGTATATATACATTATTAAGTAGTTATGCACAAATAGTTATGTCTGTTATACATGAAGAGTTATATATACATATATCTATATTATAAAGGCCAAACGTATCTGTACGTAATGCATACGTCATTTTGCAAATGGCAACACTTTCAAATTTTAAATGAAATTCCGGAGTTGCAATTTTAGCTACAGTAAATTTTTAAACTTGTAAATACTGCACATTTACAATTTTTACACCATCGTATAGAGAAAAAAAATACACTTTTAAATGTTATTTATTTGGAAACTGTATCTTAATTTGTTTTTGAGATATATATTTTTTTTTATAGTTTTCAATACCACTTTTCTAATTATGGCAACAGGAGTTCTCCATTTATTTTAAAAGGAAAGGAAAAAGGGGGGAAATGATTACTGTATTTTTATGTTGCTATTTTCTCCTTAAAAGGGGAAAAATGAAATTGAAATATTGTCTGTTATAAAACCCGGTGAATTTTTATTTCATTTACAAAATTTGATTTACACGTAAAAGAATATCAACAGTTTAATATGTGTTTCAGCTAATAGCATTGAAACTACAAGTTTTGAACCAAAATGACCAAATTAAAATGCCATTAGAAGGAAAAAAATGTATTCATAGGGAAAAAAATCTATGATTAAGTCAAAACTGAGTACATTTTTTTTTCATTTTGGAATACTAGCATAAAAACCTTAAATGATAATTTTATCATAATAACAGATCTTTGTTATTTTTTACTGTTTACATGTACGATTAAAGTTTAATTTTAACAATTTCTACAACTGAGTTTTACAGAAATAGCATTTTAATAATTATGCGTTAAATGTGATTTGTTTAAGAGTTAGATTACCAATACAAGATGCATTTTTTTACTATAACTAATTTTGCAGGTTTATTATAAATCAATGAAACAATTCCTTCTTAAACATTTTCGTCGTCAAATTTTGACGGGTTCTACCTTGTATGCATAATGGCTGGACTTCCATCTACCGTCTAATCTAAACATGCTCTTTTATATTAATTTAAAACAGCATGAAATAACTGTCTACAAAAATTTTTTATTAAATATACTTTTACTACTGACAGATAGACTTTTTTCTAAATACCATCAAATCGTGTTCAAGACCTTTTAAAATGTATTAATCTTTCAAAATATGGAAGTCAAAATTTTGCACGAATCCAACAGTTTCTTCTTGAAAAGATAGAAGAAAGTAAAAGTATTTGGCTTCGATTGATTTACTATGTTTATTGAATGTTATCCAACAAAGTATTGTGTGTGAAAAGAGCCATATACAGTTATTAGTAGACGAATTTAAAAAAAAAAATTATATTTAATTTTCTTTCATGGGATTTAAATTTCCCGTCAGGAAATAAATCGTTATTGGGCTTAGATTTTCGGCCATTCTCTGATCTTTTTAAATCTCTCAAAATTGCCCCCACTCTCAGCTAAGTTCAGTACCACCGTTTAGGCTCAAAAGCAACACATCATACAATTAATGAAATGTGAAATGAACCACATAGATTACCATCAAAGTACTTAATCTAAATAGCCGACCCGGATACTTGTCTTTGTGGATCGCCACTCTGCTGGTTTAAATTCTGTCATGTACGCTAATGGTGCCTGATGCATGTAAAATCCGTCTTGGGTGCAAAGTCCTCCAAATTACCTGTGAATTATACCTCTGGTGGTGCCTTGCCAGGTGAAAGACTCGTCATCTGATCAAGGTTCTAAATTACGAGACCAACTTGATAGTTGAGTAGCCATTTGCAGTACAAACAACAGAATGTAACGTTAAGTAACCAGCACAACAAAGAATGCTCAAAGAAGAAGCAAGTTCTGTAGATATGATGACGTGCAAAGCGAAGACAACAGGTTTATTGCCGCTACGTGGCGATTAGGTGGTTACCCGCCCCGATACCAGGGATCTAACCCATTAATCTCGGTATCCACCCGGTATCTCGGCAGGTAAGGGCCTGCTCATCGGTTAGAAAAAAAAAATCTTTAATCACCAATATATGACATCGATTAAAATATTTTCTTTTTCTTAAATTAAAATATTTTCTTTTTCTTTTAATGGCATTACTGTAAACTTGGCAACTTAACGCGTACACTACATTATACATTTATTGTAATAGTAAAATTTAAAATTTTTACATGCAATTTTTAAAAATTCTATATCACATATCTAAATCTCGGGAAAAATAAAAACAATATATCTATTATTCGTACATTAAAGTAGAATATTGAAGATATTTTCTTTTAGTTCCTTTACAAAATTTGTTTACTTATATTTTTAAAGATATTCAGTTATTTAAACCCATATTATTTAACTTTTATTGTAACACACGCGTTTTAAGTTTTCATAAATCATTTCCCATTTTTTTCGTAGTATGAAGAACACATTTAATAACATAGAGGCTGATGTTTGTCACGCATGAAGAACTGCCAGATGTTGGCATTATTTTCTCAAATAGAAATGTGAAGCAGACTGTTAAGAAATTGCAGTTTCTGAAAGAAAGAGTTAAAAAAAACATGAATAACAATATATATTAACGTTACTTTAACATAGTATACGTATTTTGTTTTATTTTATTTGTATCTAAAATATTTCATCTGTATTTTTGTAAAATTTTAGAAATTTAAAGTTGAAAATGTGTATAAATAAATAGAAACAAAGTAAGAAAAAAGTTATTATTTTTTTTTCTACTTTGTTTTGAATATTATTTACTTAAAGTACTTAGGATTAATAGAAAAGAAGTTCGGTTATTGAAGTAAAATAATGATACGCAGTTGTAGGCAGAAATATATATTTATTGATTGTTGAAATCGAATCTGTTTTTCTATGTAGCCGAGCACCATATTATGTTTGTCTCCCTTTGCTGATATATCCCAAAAGCAATAGTAATTTTGGGGGCATTGTGCGATTTCAAACATCAAAAAGAGTTACAAAAATTTGGTACCAATAAACTCAGTTTGTCCTTCTATGTCTTTATTCATTGGCTTCCATAAATTGAACCACAATACCTAATTACTCTGATTATGTTCTAAAAAAGAATATTTAAGTAATTCCAAGCAACTTCAACTTCACTTAGGATCTCACTTAGCATATCAACAAACGTAACAAAATATGTCTAACTATGTTAAAATAACGTTAATATATATTGTTAATCTTGTTCATTTAGCATACATAACATTATCATTTTACAGGAGAAGGGGAGGATCTGGCATATGATATCTTAAGATATCTCTAGCTAGAGAAGGAATGTATTTTTATATCGATATCATTGTTGATCCAATCAAAACTGTCTCTTTTTAATTCTAACGTAGTATTTGGCTCAAAATATTATATTATCTTTATTTAGTCTGTTATCTGTTTTTATGAAAATACAAAGTTTTTATTAAAATCACTAAATTGCTATAAAATTATCTAATTCTAAAATATGGGATACTCGAACGTTTGACATTCCCATTCATCTTTATGCTTATATATATATTCATATATATGCATAATCATGGTTCAAGAAATCAGATGTGAAGTGTATTTCAAATGAAACTTTTGTATATTAATAAATAAATATAATGAATGAATAATGAGAAACGGATTTTTGCCTACGTTGATTACAAATCTAAATGTCACTGTGCTATATTGGATAAAAAATTTTCGTCACTTCTGACTTCTAATTCTCCTGCTCCTGGTATCTCTCCTCTTCGGCAAAATTATGTTGTCAATTTATCGACTCATTCTCTTACTGATTCCCAACGTGATGTTCTCTCTCTTGGTTTGAATTTTTCGCGCGTTTCCAAACCTTCTGTTCCGAATTTAATCGCTCCGATTGAACATTCTTTCAAAAATAGTAAAATTTCTCCTGGTCAACTTGATTCTCTTCGCTACCTTTTGGCTAACGTCATTTCTTCTAATAAATCTTCAGTTAAATCTAATCTTTCTTCTTCTCAAAAATCTGCTATCAGTGAACTTAATTCTGTCCCTAACCTTCTTATTACTAAGGCTGATAAAGGCGGTCAAACCGTTATTCTCAATAAGTCTGATTATATTTCTCATGTGGAATCTATGTTAAACTCTGGTCCTTATTCTAAATTAAAGAAAGATCCTTCTACTAAACACCTTTCTGATATCAAGGAGGTCGTTAATAAGTCTGTCATTCTTAATAATAACACTAAACGTATGGTCATTCCTTCTATAGCTAATTGTGCTCGTTTCTATGCTCTTCCTAAGGTCCATAAACCTACTCTTTCATTTCGCCCTATCGTTTCTAATATTGGTACTGCTTCTTATAAACTTGCCAAGTTCCTTTCTAAGTTACTCACTCCTTTATCTTCCACTAATTTTCACACTGTTAAAAATTCTATTGACTTTGTTGATAAAATTAAACGCCTTTCTCCTTGTAATTACAAAATGATTTCCTTAGATGTTAAATCCCTCTTCACTAACGTCCCTGTTCAAGGAGCAATTGACTGTTTGGAAAGAAGGCTACGCGAATTCCATTACTCTTCCATCGAGATTGACGAGATCCTGCAATTAGTTAGTATTTGTGTTAGGCAAACTGCTTTCCAATTTAATAATTCCTTTTATGTTCAAACGGATGGTTTAGCCATGGGCAATCCTTTATCTCCTCTTTTATGTGACATTTATATGCATTTTGTTGAAGAAAGACTCTTCAGTTTATTTGATTTTTCCTTCTGGTGTAGGTATGTTGATGATACTTTTATCTTAATTCCTTTTGAGCTGGATCTCCAAAATCTCCTTTCTCTTGTCAACTCTGTTGATCCTTGCATCCAGTTTACTCTTGAAGTCGAAGAGAATGATTCTCTTCCTTTCCTTGATGTCTTGGTCACTAAACACCCTGATCGGTTCTCTACCTCTGTTTATAGAAAATCTTTCGCTGTATCTCTACCTCCGCATGCTTTTTCTAACCATCCTCCACAGCATAAAGTGGCTTCCTTTTATACTTTTGTTTACAGAGCACTTCGGATTTCTTCTGACTCTTCTGCTCTAAATAAGGAAATCAGTTACCTCAAATCTCTTGCTCTCACTCGTGGTTATAATCCCTCTTTGATTGACAAAGCTCTGTATAAATTTAATAAGCCTAAACGTCTTCTTACTGATTCTAATAATTCGTCTAATATTAACTCTATAGTTCTACCTTTTTATTCTCCTCTTTGTTTCAAAATAGCTAAAATCCTTTCTCGTTTCTATTTTAAAGTTATCTTCAAACCTTTGAATAAAATTAAATTCTCGTCTTTGAAAGATTCTATTCCTGTTGAGAACCGGTGGGGTGTTTATTTTATTCCTTGCTCCTGAAATTTGGGTTATATTGGTCAGACCAGAAGAGCGTTGAAGAAAAGATTGGATGAACATCAGAGGTACATTAAAAATCAGGAATTATCTAGGTCTTCCATTGCTTCTCACTGTTGGTCTTCCGGTCATTATTTCAATTTTTCCATGGCCAGAATTATTTCTAATCCTGCCTTTCCTTCTCATTTAGATACTCACGAAGCTTATTTTATTTATAAAAATTGTAATACTCTTGTCAACGATCTCTCTTCATCCCCCTCCCTTTCTCCTGCATGGAAATTACTTTTGTAGTTTATTATTATTACTATAATTATTTTTAATTTTTTATTTAATTAATTATTATTATTACTTCTTCTTTTTTTTACTATTTTATTATTTATTATTTTTTATTTATTTATTTTTATTATATCATTTTTATTAATTAATTTTATTTTATTTTGATTTTTATTTATTTATTTTAATTGATTTATTTATTTTTATTTTATTTGTTTTCTTTATCTTTTATTAGTTTTTCTCTGCCACCTGTGTTCTTTTAGCCAGCGCCACCTGGGGCACTCTTTGTAATCTCCTCCCTCCTTCTTTGAGTTTATCTTTACTTTTCTCTTTCTCCTTGGCTCTGACAAGCAGCGCCACCTGTCGCACTCTGTGTAATCTCCTTTCTCTTTATTTCACTGTTATTTCCACTCTGTCCGTTGTGACACGTGTTTGGATCAGCTGATGACGAGCAGTAATTTTGCAGCTCGAAACGCGTCCTGTTTAATTTATCTTTTTATGGTGATTTAACAAAGATTTTATTTATTGATATAAAGAATGTCGTTCACTTGTTTTCGATAAGAATTTCTATCTGCCCCTTTACCCCACCTCAGTTCGGAGCAAGTACAACAAAATCTTGTTACTGTTGAATGCATTGTCTAACAAAAACCTATGATAAAATAATTTTAAATAGTAATTATTTCTTTTAAGTATTGTTTGAGTAAAGAGATAATTTATTGATTTCTCTCCATTTGAATCAATAAAATATGCGAAAAATAAATTTAACCAGTTTTATATATTACTCCAACCAAAAGATATAATTTCTAAATATATATATATATGTATATATATATATAAATATATAAATATATATATATATATATATATATATATATATATATAAAATATAATAAAAACCACTTTGATAGAGATATTTTCACGAGGGGTAAGGGGGTTCGAGAAATGACAGCGTACGATATTTCAAGGGGGGAGTAAGGGGTCCAAAATTATCAAAAAGTTGATAACGTGGCATTTGAACAACCCCTTACAACGTTAAATCCTATCCCAACAAATCCCAAATTTCATTGTTCCGTACAGTTGGTTTTCTGTTGCTATTAGTCCGTACGTATTAGGATATGTCAGAACATTGCTCCATAATGGCTGATAGCATAAGGTTGAATTTACACATGTTAATACTGATTGCATTAGAGTTGATCCACGTTACAGCGAATTCTGCATATAAAGAATTAAAATTTTGGTCCCATCACTTCCCTATTGTATTTGATACTAATTTATCATTTATAGCGAACTTCGGAAATCTTCAGAATCGGTTATAACGAACTTTTTTTTTCCATTAGACCATAATTTTTCTTTTAACTGTTCCGCAGTTGTGTAAAAGGATTCGATTCTAACTTTATAAGAAAATGCCCAGATGCATGCCATCTAGTCAAACATGGTGCAAATTAGTGATAAATAATTAAAAGGTAGGAAAAACTGCATTCTTTCTCTTTTGGAATCCAAAGCCTGAAAGAAGTGTAAAGGTTGTAGTATAGTTGGGAACATTCCTGAAATTGTCTGCCCATTTGTTCTAACTTTAACTTATCCGAACTAGAGTCGATATCTACTTGTTCAGATAATAGGCGCTGTACTTTATTTTTAATAAATTTATTTAATATTGTGTCAGTTTAATGCAATCGATTTTAATCAATTTATTTCATTAAGGATCATATTATTAATTTTACGTTTTTTTTCCTTAATATATCATTATTGGATATAAGGGTAGCAGCTAAAAATATACGCATTTTGTAAAATCTAATTTTTTTTTTAACAATTCGGATGTAGCGAACAAAATCTTCGGTCCGTTGATGTTCGTTATAACGTTGTTCGACGGTATTATTGATTGCTAGAACTTTGTTTCTCTGAATAAATTTATTTAAAAAGAATCTCCCTTGAAAATGACTATCCGGTATCGGATATATTTATCATTTCTTCATTGTGTCGGGGATTTAATTTTTTTTGGTGGGGGCGGGGGGGGGGGGGTTGAACGTAGTGAATTTAAACGGATCATCGAAAAAGCGTATATCTTATTCTAGGTACTTTTATCATAAAATTAACATTTTGTTCAGGGTTTGTTATCGTATTTATCAAGTAACATTAGTAAAGGATGGGACACATGCAAAAATTCTTAATATAAGCTTTATTTTTAATCTGTGATGCTTCTACCAGATGGAATAAAGTTATATTGTACTTCTTGCCATAAATATTTTTTTAGTTGCTACCTGCTGCAAAAGTTTGACTTTAAAATACAATTTTGCAATACCAAAAGTAAGTAATTACTCAGATTTTTAATGTAAATTTTCATTCCCCTTCATTATTGCAAATTTAATTGTTAATTTGTAAACTCAATAATATACGTTTCAGAAATAAATAGTTAAGTTAAATCTAACAGCCACATGGCTGTCGCAAAAATCTATTATTATTATTATTATTATTATTATTATTATTATTATTATTATTATTATTATTATTATTATTATTATTATTATTATTATTATTATTATTATTATTATTATTATTATTATTCTTTAATGTTGCTCTAAATTAAGGATGGGACATGATGACTTAGGAAAGGATGGAACATTTTTCTTCATCTCAAATTGTATCTCAGTCCAAATAATTATATTTAATTATATACGTTTTTGGGCATTTTATATTCATATGACTATTTTGTTTTGGAATGGAATTGCATAACAAATAAAACTTATTATCTTCCAAGTAAAAAAAATTAAATAAATAAAAGAACAGTTATTTTTTCTTTCCTTTCTCGTGCATTATTTATCAGTATCAATACTTATTATTAATTATTTATATTTATTTCTAGATTATTCTAAATAAAATATTACTGTTTTGTAATAATAAATATTGAACCCAAAAAAGCACACTACATTTGAAGTGAAACTACAAAAAAATGTGTGGTTTCATCTTTGTTTCAACCATGAAAAAATAAAAATAAAAATAAAATAAATATTAATTTGGAGCTAACAACACACAGAAAATTAAAATAAAATGCGGAATAGCATTAAAAATAATGTATAATATTATTATTAAATTGTGTAGAAAAAAAAAGCACCAGACGCTGTAATTACCATACAAATGATGTAGCGAAAAATCATTATAGTAATTCGAAACTCAAAATCTGAATGTAAGATAAAAGCAGAAATCAAATAGATAATTAATATTTGCATTTTATACACTTAGAAATAATATTTTAGATATTTTTAAAATTTTTAAAAGTTAGATTCATGTTAATATTTAACATTAATTATTAAATTACTTTAATAATATTAATTAATGTATGTCTACATGTATTCATGCATATGTGTTAATTGAACATCCTGGTTAAAATGTATTGCAATTTAGCAGAAGTCTCTCAACCGTCACTTAAAATAATAATAATAATAAAAATAATAATAATTGCGTATTATCCAGACAACACTATCTTCCTTTGTACTCTAACATCTACCCACCCAAATATATAACTATTATATAATGCTTCAAATCAACATCCATAGCGAATACAATTCAGAAATGTGTATCATACCTTTGCAAAAAATGACTTCTTAAATATATATGTATATATTTATATACACATATATATTAGACATATATATATGACGTCAGACTTATTATTAACATTATAAAACGTATTACCGTAGTGGAAAAATGATTTTACGTTATAATACTAACAGTAAGAGAGCCAGTTTTAAACCGTAAAATTAACAATAACAAATCATACACTAATCAAGTATCATACCAAGAAGTAATATGGTTTAATTAATTTATATAACGTTATATTGCTGCTTATTTTACAGTTATAAACATACATCTAGCTGCCAGTATCCTATTAGCCGTAAAAAATTGCTTTTCCAGTGTGATCGAAATTTTTTAAACAGAAATCAGGTAATAATTTAGAATTTTTTTGATTTAATTATTTATGATTATTGTAGTTAATTAGCGAACAAATTAAATTAAGGATTAAACAATAAATATATCATTAAAACTAAAGAATAAACAATGTCATTAAAAAAACTAATTTAATTCTTCCACTTATGTTTTGTATAGAAAGTACTAAACTATTTTGGTTGTTAATTACATTGATAAAATAAAGCAATTTAATGCTTGAGTCAGCAATTATGCTTTATATTTGTAATTCCTTTTGAAATAACACTTGAAAGAAATTAATTGTACTATGCAGACTTTTATGTAAAAAAATGTTTTCCTGAAATTTCGGATAAAGTTGTTTCATAATAAATAAATGAATGAGGAAATCCTGAAACTTTATGCGGTATTTGTAGGTATATGATATGTGTTTTTAGCATATAGTTTCTTTAATGAATTTAGTAAATTTCTTCATGTAGACATTTTACTGAAAATTTGAATGTAAATATTTATGCAAAATAAGAATTACGAATACCGCTGATTTTCGGTTAGTGGCATTGCATGTTCATTGCGAAGATTATATATTTGGCCCTTTGTTCTTTTGATAAGGATTTAGGCCATTTTTCCCCTTTTTAGGTGCGTTCATAATTATGTAAATTAGTAGCACCTATAATCGTCGTTCATTCCGTCTGTCCCTCAGTCTGCCATTCCGTCTGTCTATTCGTCCACATATAACACAACAAACGCTACCGAAGTGAATCCTTTGAAATTTAAAATATATAATTGTTGCATAATTTTGTAGATTCATTTCAAGTATTTTGAAAATCGGATTTATAATTTAATTACATGGACAAAGAAAAGTATTCCGTTACATTACGACCAGTGAGAAAAAATAGTTTCAAGTGCATCTTAATGATGTTACACACTTTCGAACATAATAAAATTAATATGCATCTATGAAATATATACTGAAATATACATTATATTCAATCTGTGGTGCAAAGAATATTTGTTATTAATTTACAGTATCATACAAAAGTATTCCACTACATAATGATATAAAGGGAACATTGTTTGGGGCACGTTTTACTTATATTACGCTATTTCACATTTTATGAAATTGATTTACATTGCTAAAGTTTTTGTATTTTCTTGTTTTTTTTTTTTTTTTTTTTTTTTTTTTTTTTTTTTTTTTTTACATTTCTAATAGATGCGATCATCTATATATATATTATGCTAATGTATGTAGCTCAAAAATAACGTTTATTTGTCAACTGTTTGATGGCAACGCCAATTTGCTGTAATTATGAAGCTTCAAAATATCGTTATTTTTTTATTATTCAATTGGCTTAAAAAATAAACAAAAGTAATGAATTTTAAACGTTTCAAATTGAAGTTATGTTATTATAAATGAAATAAGTGAAAGGATTATATTATTAATTATATTTTAAATGAAATACAAAAAATGCCACGGGTAAAATATTTTGCGATGTGCCAAATTAGCATAAAAATACCGAATGATTCATTTATCGGCACAGATGTCACACGAACCACATTGTTGCGATTTTTTTTTCTAATGCCAATTGGGCGAAAACTTTTTTTCCAACACCTTAATATTTTTTTAAGAAATAATAAATAAAAGCTTTTAATTAATAATTATAGAATAAAATAATCTATATAATTTAAAAAAAGAAAACAAAAGTAAATAAACAGTTTATTAAAAACTAAATAACAATTGCCAGGTAATCATCTCAGGCATATGTTTGTATTTATGTTGCAATAGCCCGTGGTGCGTACATGATACCTGCGCCTAATTCTTTAGCAGAATCTTTTAATTTGGAAAGAAATTGAGCAATTAAAATAAATTATGAATATAAGTAATATGTTTGGCGGCTAGTATAATCAAAATTTTGTATCTACTGAAACACATTTAGAACTGTTTTATAGTGATTTGAAAATAGCATTTGTGATCATATGTTATTTGAGGCTCATGGATGAAGAGACCACAGAGAATTATTTTCTTACAAGTGTATAAACTCTGCATATCTTTAAAACCATTTTTACTCAATTACACGGTAGTTATACTTTAGAATTTGTAAAAACACATTTGTTTTTATTAAAATTCAAAACTGAAAAGAAGATTTAAATGAAAGTGAGACACATATGTATATTTTTATGCATAAAGAAATTGTTACAATCCTGATTAAATATTTCATATTTTTTTTCGTAATGTTGAATTCCGAAAAGGAAACAACATCATTTACTTCAACATTTTTACGATTTAAAAAAAAGCACTGAAATAAAAATTGATTTTGTTGTAAATTTTATTATAAATAGGCTTATGAAATGTTTCCCTAAATTTATACATGTGATAAAACATAACATTGCACCAAAAGTGCATATAGTTTAACAGGTAATGCAGTGTTAAATAAGATTGTCAGAGGGAAAAAATGCAAAATTCTCAAGTGCGAATTTCGGCCAAGTCTGTAAAATGTCACTGATGGATCAGTTACACTCAAAAACTACAAAAATATTAAAGAAAACTTAAAGAAAATAGCACATTATGGTCATTATTATAAAAGTGAAAAGGAAGAGACTAATTTTTTTTAATTTAAATTCAATTATATTTGGATTTGCTGCATTTATCTCAAATACTAAGAATTGAATTGGTCTAAAAGATAGTAAATTTAATTTTTTTAACAATGCATGATTGCAATATAAAGCAAAAGTGTGATTAAATATAAATGTAATAATAAATACTTTTACTATTTGTATTAAAATTGAAAAACATATACTGGAGAAAATGATGCTTTAAAATCTGAGTAAATCGATGTTCCTTTTTGTTATGAAACATTTTGTTTCAAATATGACGACACAATGCTACTAATTCTGAATCAGCAGAAATAATAATTTTCAAACAAAATAACTTTTTATGCTTTAAATGTAGTAAATTTCACCAGGGTAGTTAAATTATTTCATATCATTTTTTTGCTATGGTTTTGGACAAAACGCCCTGGTTTATACAGATTTTGTCGAAATTTTCACACCATTTGTAAAGAAATATTTTTATCCTTTAGAACATTTCAAATTTTTTATAGAGGATGTAAATATCTTCTATTGCGATACTCTAAAACGTTCGTGCTAAAATAAGGACGTTTTGTTACATTTAGCCTAGAATAAACATCGCCTCTATTAAATGTGAAGTCACCTGCGTTTACAGATATATTTAAGGATTAAAACTCATATTTTAAAAAACCGATTGCTCAGTCGATTAGAAGATTTCAATTAAAAAAATATTGTTTGTGGTTCTGGGTATTTCTATATTTGGGCGCTAGAAGTGTGACATCGCGACGAAACTCTCAAGATTTTACTGATTTTATCGAAGCCCCAACCGTTTTATTTTGTAAAAAAAATTTCTAATAATCTAAACGTTTTAAAAATTAGAAAATGATGTAATTCATTGCAGTGTTCTAAAAAGAATGTCTGGAATATCGGTTTTTAGTTACTTTATGCTTATATAAATATCGTTTCTGTGAGGCTCGAAGTGAACTTAGTTCGCCGGTATACATGAAATAATTAAATTTCATATTTTTAAAAACAGTGATCAACAAAACAATTACACCATCGATTAGAAGATGGATTCATATATTTGGATATCAGCACCCTTATAATTGCGTCCAAAATGGCTTTGCAATAAAAATAATTTTTTTTTTTTTTTTATGAACTTTTTTAATTTTAAGTAGATCTTGTATGAAATACTACCTATTGCGTTCGTTCCTATGTTAGAATTTCTAATTTTTTTCCGATTTACGCCGATCATGACTTCTAGATACCAAAACTACCATCAGTAAAAAAGTTTATCTATCTATCTATCTATCTTTACATATGTATCACTTTTTTATGTACATGATAACTTCTATAATTCTGTGTATTCTCCTCCAAACTGATACATGAAATCAAGGATATAAAATCTCAGTTAAGCTCGTTAATGGGCAAAATGAGACTAAGGGGGTGAAAATAGGGAGTTTTTTTTTTTTTTTTTTTTTTTTTTTCTGAGTGGAATTATATGGTTACATATTTAAAAACCGGAATTATTTTTTTTATTAAATATTTGCGTTTATTATATATTATCTTCTATAATATGTTAAATTGTATTTTTTGAAATTATTTCAATTTTTCATATGTTTGTATTTATTTTATTTGTTATTATTATTATTATTATTATTATTATTATTATTATTATTATTATTATTATTATTATTATTATTATTATTATTATTATTATTATTATTATTATTATTATTATTTTCTACCAGCGGCGAGGATTTTTTTAATATATTTTACCATGCTCTCAAAGCATGTAGGACTCATACCGTTTCTTTTATAAGACTTTTGTTTTAATTTTATTATTTAATGCCTGCGTGGGCCGAACACGAGTTGCTATTGCACGATAGGAAAATACTTCTCAGCAAAGGCCAATGAATCTCCACCATGCAAACTCTGTCAGTTGTTGAAATGCTCTTCTATTCCGTCGAAGAGTTATAATTACCTTTCACCTAATGTCTACCATTAGCTAATAACCATAGACAATTCTGTCTCCCTACAGTCCTTTATTTATTACAGATTTCAGCAACCGTCCATAGCTCAGACCACTCCTGCGTAGTGAGTCTGAAATTGTAAACATTTACATAACATATCATGCTTTGTATTCTCTGAAACTTTTACCTTAATCCTGATTTTCTTTCATTGTTTTCCAATTTTCATAATCAGCAGTTCATACATAATTTTTAATACAACATTTTTATTTTGAATGAGAATTCATTTATAATTTTTAGATATATATATAGTGTATTATCCCTTAAATTTCTATAGGTAGTCTTCGGATACCTCTTCATAAAAATTACTTTATAAGTTGCAATATGATCATCTAACTTTATTATAAATGATATAATAAAAATATGGCTAATATTGATATTTTATTGGTATAACAACTGTTTTAACCTCAAATTCGTATTTTGCTTTTCGTGGCTGATACGAAGATGAAAACACACACTTTATTTGTAGTTCTGTCGTATTTGGGGTATGAAGAGTCTACTATGGTTCTGCAAATTCCAAATATTCCTTTTAATTATTTTTTCAAGTTTTGTTTATATATATTGTTTTACAATTATTGGTTTTATGTAAATATGTAATATATATATATATATATATATATATATCTTCAAATTCCTATTTTTCATTGCTACATTTAAATAAGACCGAACAAAATTTTACTTAGCAGCATTGCGTATTTGAAGATTCAATACTTAATTTGAAAAAATATAAATTAATCAAAGTGTATGATGGAAAATTTGATTAAAAGTAATTTTTCTTTAAAAATTACTCACAAATTATGAAAGACGATAATATATTGATGCCTTAAATGAAAAAAAAAACACTTATTTATAGCGAAGTGCAGATTTTACATTTTAAACTTCTTTGTATGATAGGAAGTGCAGAGGTGGAAGGATGAGTTTGGGACGTTAAAAAGGTGACATAGATGATAATGTATGGTTTTTATTTATGACCAATGAATGCTCCATATTATTATTATTATTTTTTCGAATAAAGCATTAAAGCTTTTAATCTCTGTATACTACAGGAAATGGGGGTAGGGGGAAAAAGAATATTTTGGAGACGGGATAATTTCAATTGGTATCATATATTACCACTAAAAATTTTAACTTTCAGAAACACGTTATTTAGTACAGGGTAAGAGAATTTTAGTCTATGTATATGAAGGCCCTTGAAATGGAGATAATATACATATTTTTTTCACGTTAAAAAAATAACGTCATATATGATTTACGCCATTTTTAGCCTATGTATGTTACAGGCCAAACCCGATTTTAGGCCAAACTAGTTTATCCTAACGCCCATCGGCTAAACTAGTTTTTCCTAGGCCGAACCGGTCTATCCTAACGCCAATCGGATAAACTTGTTTTTCTTAGGCCAAACCGGCTTATCCTAACGTCCATCGGATAAACTAGTTTTTCCTAAGCCAAACTAGTCTATCCTAAGGCCCATAGGACAAACTAGTTTTTCCTAGGCCAAACTCGTTTGGCCTAAATCTTATAGGATAGACTAGTTTAGCCTGTTGTTTATTGGTCTAAACTAGTTTATCCTAGGCCATTTCAGTTTGGCGTGATTTTATTGAATTCAATGACCGCCTCAGCGCCAACATTCTAGTTTGTCCTAGGCCGATCTTGTTTATCCTAGGCCAATCTAATTTGACGTTTTTTTAGCTCACAGGCGTCAAAGCCTGAGAAATAATGTCACTTCCATTTTACCTCCATTTTTTTTCTTTGGTGAAAATATGATTTAAGTAAATAACACCTTTTTTTTTAACTTAAACATTAGTCAATATCTTTTCTAACAAGAATACTGATATATATATATATTAATTTGTTTTATGTATATAACACATCATTTTCTAAAATTAGAAATTTGTCATATAATTTCTAACAGAAGTAATCATACATAAATAGTCATTCTCCCACATATTCGGAAGTTACTTAATTTATTAGCTTATTTCAAGCAAAAAACAACTGATATAAAGTGACTTCTTCATCTATTAGATTCATAAATAAATTTTACAAAAATAAACTGTAATAAATGATGGTACTTTCCAATAGATATATCGAAAATAAAGAAGTATAAAAACACTTTATAAGCATAAACATTTTCTTTCTTTTTTCTATAACGCTTTAATTAACTGAATACATCAATTCAACACTATATTTTTCCAATTATAAGTATCAAAATAAATATCTCATAAATATTTATATAATTGTATTTTGATTAAAATTTAAAATGTTGAGTGTATGCCACCTATTAAAGTGCCTGTGTGCAAAAGACATGTCCTTTAAAAACCACTTCTGCTAATTTCTTATCTTAAAGCAGCAGTATGCATAAAATGTAATTTAGGGTTCAAGCATAAAGTACTTCTTTTTGTCAACATAATTTTATTCCTCATTTCTAATAACTAAAAACAACAAAAAAAAAAATGAATTACGTCGTTTAATTTCCGTTAAATTTCCCTGTTAATTCACATGTAATTTTATTTCATTTAATTCTAAATGCAAATCAATTAAGTCAATTATATTTTTTGGTACATATTTATATTTACAGTCTTGCACGTTTTATAAAAGCAGGAAAATTATAAATACCCTTTTATTATCTATTACTCTTCATACCGTAGAACATAATAAAAACTTTAAGAAACTAATGTAATTAATTATTACTATTATTTTCTCTATTTTGTTCAATACGAAAACGAATAAATAAATTTAATGATAACATTTCTTTCTTTTCAATACCATTTATACTAGAATAATCATACGAATTGAATATTTCCCAACTGAGAGAAAAATTGTCCAGGCCGGGAATCGAACCCAGATGCTTGGCTTACAAGGCCCAAGCTTTAGTGCTGTTAAGCTAATGGGGCGATAGCCGTCTGGGGGTTTTTCTCTCACATAACTTTTTTGGTCTTAACATCTGGTCTGTCATTTAGAAGGCTAGTCAGAATAAACCGCAGGTAATGGAACTCCATATAACGATGGATACGTAGATATACTTTTATATTTAACACAATCAAACTGATTGGATTGATTGGTAAATTAATCATACGAATTCAATATTTTCCAACTGAGCAAAAAATTGCCCAGGCAGGGAATCGAATCGAGATACTTGGCTTACAAGGCCAAGTACAGAATAATCATAATTAAATATTCATTCTCCCACACACTGGGAAGTTATTTTATTTATTGGTATATTTAGAACAAAAAGCAATTGACATGAAGTGACTTTCTTGATATATTAAATTTATTAAACAATTCTACTAAAATAAAGAGCAAAGAATGATGACATATTCCAATAGAAACGAAAATAAAGAAGCATATAAACACTTTATAAGCATAAACATTTTCTTTTTTTTTCTATTATGGCTTTAATTAACTGAATATATTAATACAGCATTACATTTTCCTGAATATAAGTATCAAAATAAATTCTCATAAATATTTATATAATTATATTTTGGTAAAAATAAAATTCTGAGTGTCTGCTACTTATTAAAGTGCATGTGTGTAAAAGTAATTTCATTTAAAAAGCACTTCTGTTATATTGTTATCTTAATGCAGCAATATGCATAAAATGTAATTAGGGGTTCAAACATAAAATCCTACTTTTTCAGATATTGTATTTTGTTGCCTTATTTAGTAATAACTAAGAACAAAAACAAACAAACAAAAAAAATACGTGTGGCACTCGGGGACTGCCGCGGTAAAGCTATTGCACAGAAACTTTTATCAATTTATGCAATTATAATTATTTATTTATTTTTTATTTATGCAGTTTTTTTTGTCTTTGATATTAATTCAAGTTACACTTTCTGAGCGTGATGACCGGTAACATTTTTTTTTCTTTTATTGAACTAATGAGAATTAGTTCAATAAAAGAAAAATCGTTTAAAATATTTTTATTATCTTACAATACATGTAGGTTAATCAGGAATTTTTATCATTGAAAATATACGTTTATGGTAGCTGAAATATAAAACATAAGTTTGAGACTTGATATTCTCAAAATATCTGAAAAATACCGCGTCAATGTCTGCCGAAGTCTACCGAAGGATACCGTGCAGAAGTCTGCCAAACTGAAGCGACGTTAGCCGGAGTGTTAGGTTTTTTTTCTCGTTACAGAATTTCTACATTCTTTCGACACGCTCAAAGCCCGCGATAAAAGCTATGCAATACCTTAATAAATTACCAAACAAAATTTGGCCGCGCTACGAAAATTAGATCGCTAGTTATAAGCATTTTAAATTTTCCAAACCTCACCGTGAGGCTCTTTTGTCACCAAAAATTAACAATGTCTCATAATAAATTACCAAACAAAATGTGGCCGCACTACGAAAATTGAGCACGAGTTATAAAAATTTTTAATTTTTCGACCCTCACCGTGGGGGATCTCCTGTCACCAAAAATTAACACTGTCTCATAATAAATTACCAAACAAAATATGGCCGCGCTACGAAAATTGAGCACGAGTTATAAAAATTTTTAATTTTTCGACCCTCACCGTGGAGGGTCTCCTGTCACCAAAAATTAACACTCTCTCATAATAAATTACCAAACAAAATTTGGCCGCAATACGAAAATTCGATTGCGAGTTATAAGCATTTTAAATTTTTCGACCCTCACCGTGGGGGGGGGGGTGTCTCCTCTCACAAAAAATTAAAACTGTCTGATAATAAATTACCAAACAAAATATGGCCGCGATACGAAAGTTAGATCGCGAGTTATAAGCATTTTAAATTTTTCGACCCTCACCGTGGGGGGTCTCCTGTCACCAAAAATTAACACTGTCTCATAATAAATTACCAAACAAAATTTGGCCGCGCTACGAAAATTAGATCGCGAGTTATAAGCATTTTAACTTTTTCGACCCTCACCGTGGGGGGGGGGGGGTCTCCTGTCACCAAAAATGAACACTGTTTCATAATAAATCACCAAACAAAATTTGGCCACGCTATGAAAATTAGATCGCGAGTTATGAGCATTTTAACTTTTTCGACCCTCACCGTGGGGGGGGGGGGGTCTCCTGTCACCAAAAATGAACACTGTTTCATAATAAATCACCAAACAAAATTTGGCCACGCTATGAAAATTAGATCGCGAGTTATAAGCATTTTAAATTTTTCGACCCTCACCGTGGGGGAGGGGGTCTCCTGTCACCAAAAATTAAAATTGTCTCATAATAAATTACCAAACAAAATATAGCCGCGCTACGAAAGTTAGATCGCGAGTTAGTAGCATTTTAAATTTTTCGGCCCTCACCGTGGGGGGGGTCTCCTGTCACCAAAAGTAACACTGTATCATAGTAAATTACCAAACAAAATTTGTCCGCACTACGAAAATTAGATCGCGAGTTATAAGCATTTTAAATTTTTCGACCCTCACAGTGGGGGGTCTCCTGTCACCAAAAGTAACACTGTCTCATAATAAAATATCAAACAAAATTTGGCCGAGCTACGAAAATTAGATCGCGAGTTATAAGCATTTTAAATTTTTCGATCCTCACCATTGGGCGGGTGTCCAATCATCAAAAGCTACATTATCCTACCTTGTTTTATCTTAAGACGATTCTTTTCTATACTCATTCTATAATGAATTTTTATTATTGAAACTATAGATTTATAGCAACTGAAATAAGAGATATAAGTTTGAGACTTGATATCCTCTAAATATCTGAAAAATACCGCGTCAATGTCTGCCGAAGTCTACCGAATGATACCATGCCGACGTCTGCCGAGCTGAATCAACGTTAGCCGAGTGTTAGGTTTTTTCGTTACGGATGTGTTAGGATATTTCTCGTTACGGAAATTTGGATTCGGTCGCCGCGCTCAAAGCCCGCGATAAAAGCTATGCAATAGCTTAAAAAAATTATGTCGTAGAAAATTTTACTTATTTTTTTGTTTTAATATTATCAAAAATAAAAGAATATAATCCTCAACTTACAAGTATTCTTTAATTACCTTCTAGAACATTAAGTAATAAGGTGAAGAAATAAAGAAAAAAATATTACCAATTTAATGTCGATGAAAGAAATATCCAGTTAGAAAGTTTTTCAATAATTCACCTGTGTTTTTTTTCATTTAATTATAAATGCAAAAGTATCAACACAATTATATTTTTTAATATGTCTTTATATTTACAGTCTAGCACGTTTTATAAAAGTAAAGGAATTATAAATATCCTCCCGTTTTTAATTACTCGTTAAATTAATTATTACATTAATTTCTCTATTTTGTCCAAAATGAAAATGAATAAATATATTTAATGGTAATATTTAAGTTTATGACATTTTTTTTCCAATATTATTTTTAACAAGAATAATTATGCTTAAATAATCATTCTTCCACACACTGTAAATTTATTTTATTTATTGGTTTATTTGGAACAAAAATCAATTGATATGAAGTGACTTTCTTGATATAAAACTTTTATTAAACAATTTTACTAAAATAAATAGCAATAAATGATGGTACTTTTCAATAAGTATGCTGGAATTAAAGTAGTATAAAAACAATTCATAAGCATAAACAATTTCTTTTTTTCTATCATGGCTTTAATTAACTGAAGATATTAATACATTATTATATTTTTCTGAAGATAAGTATCAAAACAAATATCTCATAAATATTTATATAGTTGTATTTTGATTAAAATAAAATGCTAAGTGCCTATTGCATATTAAAGTGCTCATGTGTAACAGGCATTTCAATTAAAAACCACTTCTAAAATTTTGTTATCTTAAAGCTGCAATATGCATGAAATGTAAATTGGGGTTCAAGCATAAAATCCTTCTTTTTGTCAACATAATTTGATGCTATTGCATTTTGATGCCTCATTTAGTAACGACTAAGAACAACAATACACACACACACACACACACACACACACACACACACACACACACACACACACACAAAAAAAAAAAAAAAAAAAAAAAAGCCGTACAAAATTTCACTTAGTTTTTTGTTTTACCATTATCCAAAATATCCTCATGTTAAAATTATTATTTAAGTGCCTCGAAGAGTAAAAATAAAGATAAAATATTACCTATTTAATGTCGACAAAAGACATTTCCAATGAGAAATTTCCTCTGTAATTCACATGTAATTTTGTTTCATTTAATTACAAATGAAAAAGAATTAAGACAATTATATTTTTTGATATGTCTTTATATTTACAGTGTAGCACGTTTAATAAAAATACAGGAATAATAAATATCTTTCTATTATCTATTATAACATAATATCCTAGAACATAAACAAATCTTTAAAAACTAATTATATTAAATATTACTATTAATTTCTCTATTTTGTTCAATACGAGAATGAATAAATGTATATAGTGATAACATTTAAGTTGATAACATTTTTTTTAGTGCCATTTATAACAAGATTTATCATGCTTAAATAATCATTCTCCCTCACACCGGGGATTTATTTTATTTATTGGTTTATTTGAAACAAAAAGCAATTGACATGAAATAACTTCCTTGATATAAGAAATTTGTTAAACAATTTTACTAAAATATGCAGCCATGAAGGATGGTACTTTTAAATAAATATGTCGGAAATAAAGTACATAAAAACACTTTATAAGCATAAACAATCTCTTTTTTTTCTATAATGGCTCTAATTAACTGAAGATATTAATACAGCATTATATTTTTTCTGAAGATAAGCATCAAAATAAATATCTCATAAATATTTATATAATTGTATTTTGGTTCAAATAAAATGCTGAGTGTCTGCTACTTATTAAAGTGCTTATGTGTAAAAAACATTTCATTTAAAAACCACTTCTGTTATTTTTTTTATCTTAAAGCAGCAATATGCATAAAATGTAGTTAGGGGTTCAAGTATAAAATGCTTCTTTTTTTGTCAACATAATTTGATGCTATTACCTTTTGTTGCTTCATTTAGTAATAACTTCCCTAACAGCATGCATGGTCACAGTGACGTCACTGTGAGTTACTTTGGTCACATCACATGTGTGAACAAAATGCCACCAATCAGTGACGTTACATTGTGACTGAGATGTGACTTTCTTAAAAATCTTTAGAAATTTATAAATATCCTTAAAAACATGTTATTTACTTGAAAAAACATGTTTCTGGCAATTTAAATATCGTCACTTTTGTCACAGTTTTGTCACAATGTTAATGTCAAATTAGTCAGAAATGACACATTTTTCACAAATTTATCACATTGTGACCACTTTGTGAATCGTCACAAAAGAGCTCTAAAACGGCCATAACGACTTCATATTTTAGTCACTGTGACTTCACATCGACGTCACGTGACGTCACATCGACAATCGATGGTCACAAAGTCACAATGTGGCTCCACAACGACGTTGCAGTGACGTCACCATGCTTTACGGGTAAGGACAAAAACATTTAATTATGTCGTATAAAATTTTGCTTTTTTTGTTTCATCATTATCTAAAATAAAAAATATATATAATCCTCATCTTACAAGTATTCTTTAATTAACTTGAAGAGCATTGAGAAATAAGGAAAAGAAATAAAGATAAAATATTGCCTATTTTATGTCGACGAAAGAAAATTCCTCATTAATTCACGTGTAATTTTATTTCATTTAATTACAAATGCAAAAATATTAAGACAATTATATTTTTTGGTATGTCATTATATTTAGAGACTAGCACGTTTTATAAGAGCAAAGGGATATTAAATAAAGTTCTATTATCGGATTTTCGTAATACCCTATAGAACATAATAAAAACTTTAAAAAACTAATTTAATTAATTATAACTATTAATTTTTCTATTTTGTTCAATACGAAAATGAATAAATAAATTTAATGATAATATTGAAGTTGATAACATTTTTTTAGTACTACTTATAACAAGAATAATTATGCTTAAATATTCATTCTCCCACACACTGGAAAGTTATTTTATTTATTGGTTTACTTGAAACAAAAAGCAGTTGACACGAAGATGCTTTCTTCATATATTAAATTTATTAAGCAATTTTACTAAAATAAACAGCAATAAATGATGGTACTTTTCAATAAATATCTCGGAAATAAAGTAGTATAAAAACACTTTATGAGCATAAACAATCTCTTTTTTTCTATAATGCATTTAATTAACTGAAAATATTAATACATCATTATTATTATTTTTTTAAGATAAGTATCAAAATTAATATCTCACAAATTTTATATAATTGTATTTTGGTTAAATTAAAATGGTGAGTTTCTGCTATCTATTAAAGTGTCTATATATAAAAGTCATTTCATTTAAAAAACACTTTATTTTGTTATTTTAAAACAGCAATATGAATAAAATCTAATTAGGGGTTAAAATATAAAATCCTTCTTTTTGTCAACATTATTTGATGCTATTGTCTTTTGATGCCTCATTTAATAATAACTAAGAACAAAAAATTTGAAGTATGACATAGAAAATTTTACTATTTTTTTTGTTTTAACTTTATCCAAAATAAAATAATATAATCCTCAACATACAAGTGTTTTTTTAATTATCTTGAAGAGCATTAAGTAATAAGGTAAAGAAATAAAGATAAAATGTTACCTAATCAATGTCGAAGAAAGACATTTCCAATGAGAATATTCCCCTTAAATTCACATGTGATTTTACTTCATTTAATTACAAATGGAAAACAATTAAGACAATTATACATTTTTATATGTGTTTATATTTAGAGTCTATCATGTTTAATAGAAGTAAAGGAATTATAAATGTCCTTCCAATAACAGTTACTAAATATTACAATTAATTTATATTTTTGTTCAACCACCACACCATTTTTTATAATGACTCCACACTAATTTTTAAATCAAATCTTGCCTTTTTCTACTATTTTTTTTTAATAAAATCTTGCCTTTTTCTAATTTTTTTTTAAACTTTTGAAATATGTTTTAAGTAATAACATTTCTTTTATAAATAAAAACTTCGAAGTTTACCAATACAATTTCTAACAAAAATAATCATGCTTAAATATTCGTTCTAGAACACGCTGAGAAACTGTTTTATTTATTTGTCTATTTCAAGCAAAAAACAATTGTATGAAGTGACTTTCTTGAAATAATAAATTTATTAAACAATTTTATTAAAATAAACAGCAAAGATTGATGGCACTTTCCAACAACGTATCTGGGGGAATAAAGAAGTGCAAAAACACTTTATCAACATAAACATTTTCTTTCTTTTCTTTCTTTTTTTAATAATGGCTTTATATATCTGAAGATATTAATACAACATTATATTTTTCTGAAGATAAGTATAAAAATAAATGTATAATAAATATTTATATAACTGTATTTTAGTTAAAATAAAATTTTGAGAGTTTGCTACTTATTAAAGTCCCCATTAGTATAAAACATTTTATTTAAAAACCACTTCTGTTATTTTGTTATCTTAAAGGAGCAATATACATAAAGTGTAATTAGGGGTTCAAGTATAAAATGTTTCTTCTTGTCAACATAATTTGATGCTATTGTCTTTTGATGCTTCATTTAGAAATAACTAAGAGCAAAAAATTTGAATTACGTCGTAGAAATTTTTATTTTTTGCTTCATCATTATCTAAAATAAAGAATATAATCCTCAACTTACAAGTATTCTTTAATTACTTGGAAGAGCATTAAGTATTAAGGTAAAGAAATAAAGATAAAATAATACCTATTTAACCCGCGAGGACGCGCGCAGGGCTTGAAAGACCCGTAATGCGTATGATTTTTATACGTACAACCACTATTATTTTTAAAGTAATTTGTAACTTATTTTATTGCAAAATTTGTAAGAATCGTCTCCGTCTAAATAAAGTGACTGTTACAATTTGATTTTATTGGTGACAACGTTAAAACATTTATACCTTGTGTAACCGCGCGTTCTCTCGGGTTAATGAGGCTGAAAGAAATTTCTAGTGAGAAAATTCCTCGTTAATTAACATGTAATTTTATTTCATTTAATTCTAAATGCAAAACAAGTAAGACAATGATACTTTTTGATGTATCTTCATATTTACAGTCTAGTACGTTTAATAGAAGTAAAAGTATTATAAATGTCCTTCTATTAACTGTTACTAATTATTGTTATTAATTTCTTTATTTTGTTCAAACATCACTCTATTTTTATTATGATTCCAGACTAGTTTTTTGCAACAAATTTCACCTTCTTATACTTTTTATATTTATATTTATATTTATATTTATATTTTTTATTAACATTTGAAAAATTGTTTTAAGTAATCATGTTTCAAATATAAAATAAAAGCTTCGAAATTTATCAAAACAATTTATAACAAGAATAATCATACTTAAATATTCATTCTTTCACACACTGAGGAATTATTTTATTTATCAGTTTATTTCAAGCAAAAAACAATTGATATGAAGTGACTTTCTGGAAATAATAAATTTATTAAAGTATTTTGCTAAAATAAACAGCAATAAATGATGGTACTTTCCAATAGATATGTCGGAAATAAAGAAGTATAAAAACGCTTAATTAGTATAAGCAACTTCATATTTTTCTCTATAATGGCTTTAATTAACTGAATATATTAATGCAGCAATATATTTTCTGACGATAAGTATCAAAATAAATATCTCATAAATATTTACATAACTGAATTTTGTTTAAAAAAACGCTGAGTGTCTGCTACTTATTAAAGTGCCTATGTGACAAGATATTTCATTAAAAAAACTCTTTTATTATTTTGTTTACCTTAAGCAGCAATATGTATAAAATGTGATTAAGGGTCCAAGTGTAAAATGCTTCTTTTTGTCAATGTAATTTGATGCTATTGTATTTTAATGCCTCATTTAGTAATAACTAAGAGCAAAAAAAAATTGAATTATGTTGAAGAAAATTTTACTTTTTTTTTGTTTCAGCATTATCTAAAATAAAGAATATAATCCTAAATTTAAAAGTATTCTGTAATTACCTTGAAAATCATTAAATAGTCTGATTAAAAAATAAAGATAATATATTACCTATTTAATATCGCTGAAAGAAATTTACAGTGAGAAAGTTCCTCGTTAATTCACTTGTAATTTCATTTCATTTAATTCTAAATGTAAAACTATTAAGACAATTATATTTTTTGATGTGACTTCATATTTACAGTCTAGTTCTCTTTATAGAAAGAAAGGAATTATAAATATTCATTCTATTAACTGTTACTCGTGATTCTCCAGAACATAATAAAATTTTAAAAAACTGATTTATTTAGCTACTACTATTAATTTCTACATTTTGTTTTATATTTAAATGAATTTAATGATAACATTAACACATACTATCTAATCTTACCTTTGCAATAACACAATTCATTTTTTTCACACCTGCCATTTAATCAAAGGAAGTTCAAATACTGTAGTCAAAACCTCAAAAGGATTGTTAATTTCAAAGGCCATGAGTAATGTACAGTAATTCAACAAATTATTTCGAATTTTCAGAGGAAATAATATCCTAAAACTGTAACAGATAAAAAAAAAACATTTTAAGTGACTGAACTCACATACCCTGCTCATTTTAGTTATTAGGTCTAACAAGGAAGGTCTCCATACGTACATACTCAGAAAAATCTGAAAAAATTACAGAATGTTCTTCTCATATAGTTATATATGTTTATAAAAAGAATTTCGGCGGAACCTCCTTACAACGTCCGTAAAAAAATAATAAAAATTTCGTTTACTTGGCGATTTATCTCCGGTTGGCGAAAAAACGAAATTTTGAAAAATACGCTTTTACGCTTCGAATGCTTTTTAAAGAAAAGACTTTCTATATTCAATTTATTTAAATAAGTTTAGTTTAAGTAGTTTTAGTTTTGCATTTTTATTTTACTTTAAGTGTAATTTTGTCATATACGTTTATATGTACTTATAACAAAACGAAATTAATATATTTTATCATTTAAAACACAATTTAAATTGATTAAAATTATTTCAAATTGAAAAATACACTGTTAAAAATCTGCTGCATTTTGTTGCAACGCATTCCCTTGCTTGAATAGAAAACGGTTACTCGGCCGTGAAATGGAGCTTTCTCATTAGTTGGAATAGAGACATTATATACAAGCGGTGGAGTGCGTTGCAACAAAATGCAGCAGATTTTTAACAGTGTATGACGCGGTCAATTCACCGTGCTATGGAGCATTCTCATTGATCAGAAGAGAGATATTCTATAAAAGTAGTGGAGTGATGATGCAGTAAATGCTGCAGATATTTAACAGTGAAGTCAATTAAAATCAATTTTCAGATTCGTTAAAATCGTCTGCTTTTGGCGAGGAAATGCACTGCTCGCCAAATCCCGTGTCGCTTTCAGTTTTTCACGCCAATTATTCCAAACTATTTTATTTTTTTACATATCTAATAATGTAATTCCGCCGCTAATTTTCACTGATCCTTTATTACCTACATGAGTAGTTTAATTCGTATTTTTTTCAAAAAATTCTGAGTATGCCCCCAATGGAGACCTTCCTAGTAAGAGCCCATATCTAAGTATAGAAAGAAATGGATGATTTACGCTCTTTCCTTTTCATGGCTTAGTTGCTAGTCTTACAATGAAACGTGACTTGGAAAGAATCCGTCCGTCTTTATTTCTTTGATCGTTTTAAAATTTTAGAACATTATTTCATGAACTGGGAGGTGGCAGCTCAGGCAGTCACTTGACCGAGTTCAAGGCCAAAATTACAGAATTAATCAAATCTTGATTAGCATATTAAAAGACAATCGCTCTTCTATGTCATATCTTCGTGAAAAATTATCTGAAAAAGTGTTTTTGGTTGTTGAATCATGGGTTTACCGTTGAGTTTTCATGATCCTTGCCCTCCATGATTTCATACGTTTGATTGCAGGGTAACGCAGTGGTAAACCCGCAAAACAGTTGCTAAGTTAAGATTTTTTAGGTGTTTCTCACCTATAACATTACTTGACAGGTCGAATGCGTTTTAATAAGAAAATCGAGTTTTAACTAAATCTGGAATTTCAGCTGTGAACTCGATGAGTTGATTGTCCGTGCTGTTGTCTTCCGGTCGATTTGCAAGCAATATATGAATATATATATTGAGGATGTGTTTCAATGCAAAAATTCTATCTAATAAAACTGATAAACCACTACATTTGGCAGGAAATAATAATGTAGAAATAGTATTATTAAGATAGAACAATATAGGTATAAGAAAAATAATTTCTGTACAAATTCTGCCTTCTTTCCAGCAAAATTACATTGTGTGCAGATGGTGGTTTCGTCATTTTTGTAATTATTCAGTTATTATAGCTCAGAAAATTATAGAAATATTAACCTTTAAATTTGTAGTATATCTGAGACATTATATGATTTTTTCTTTATCTATTCTTTCCTTCTATTGGTTCTTTTGTACATTATTATGCATTACTTGCATGTAATAACAAGCTATTAAAATCGTGACGTCTGATTTCATCTGCTTCGTTAACACGAGGTGTCATAAAATCTCTTGGAGATACTATTTTCATTATTCTTGAATGGGGTTTTTACTTAATCTTTACAAGGTAGTTATTTTTAAAGTTTTTGTTAAATCAAAAAGGGCAAATATGTGACACATGCTTTAATTTATTTTTGTTCGGAAATGCACGAAATTAGCAGATGTTGTCATTCAGAAACTGTCTAATTGCACCCAGTTTTCTGTTTTTATTAAAACACAATAGATCTTTCATAACAAGCCTTGAAAGTTGACGTTTTTGAACACATTTCCCGAGGAAAGTAGAAAAACCGGTAGAAAAGCAGGAGAAAAGCGGGTGATCACCCATTTGAAACAGCTTAGAACTTGATTAGTACTTTAATTACCATAAAATGAAAAATTAAATTCGATTCGAAATCGCTTTTATAGTCATACATTCCAATTTTAAAACTTTCTGTTTAAAAATGAATTTGTAAATGTGTCAAAACGTTTTGCGTTTGTTGAGTTAAGCAGTTAAGAACACCCTTAATTCCCAATCCATTAAAAGAAATATAAAGTATTATATATTTGCAGTATTAACACTTTAAGGTAAGTAAATAATCAAAATTACCATTTAAAAAAAATATTACATAACTCAAGGAATGACATTGTTTTATTATGTCTAAGGAACACATAAATAAAATTTTTCGCTATATTCTATCGGATAATTAACAAGAATAGACTCAGATGTATTTTTTTCCGAAGAAAATAAAAAGTTATTTATGAAAGGGCTAATATAGCTTAATGTAAATTATTGTTTAATAATATGAGGTGATTCGTTCAAAAAAGAAATACATACTTAAATTAAAATTTTCCTTCGGCAATTTACGCTAGTAAAAATATTGATACATGAATTATTTTATGTATTTTAGCCCTGAATGAGAGATATATATTCTTATATAAAGAATAAAATGCAAAACTTTACTTACGTTTAGAAAAGTACGCCGCATTTTAGAAGTTCAACTGTTCTGGAATGTTAGTATTTACTTTTGTACCCCTCAAAGTGCTAGAAGGTTCAAAATATATTATATATTGCCATCATTCTTAGCAAAAATTGGTTGCAGTAATCTATCGGACTCTAGCAATCTATCGGATCTTGCCCGATTGGAAGAATTTGCAGCTCCCGCTTCGAGATCTACCCATAAAACTCGAGCCAAATCAGCAATTTTTATTAATCCTTTGCACTCGAGTGGTGAAATTCACTGACCACTGATGTCCCACGTAAATGGATGCTCCAAATGCTTTGGACACTAGTATTTTAAATTAATTTGGCCGAAAAATCTGTGACAAAAGATGGCGAAATAAACTGTAAAATATCACAGGTGTCCAAAGCATTTGGCTACCCAATTTACGCAGGATACCTGGCAACTTCAGTGGTGCCTGAGAATCACCTCTCGATCGCAAAAGGTTAAACAAATTTTAAATGTTCTGCAAGTGCTAATAAATAACAAGCAAAAATCTGGATCTAAAGTCTTTATCCTATTTTTGTAAAAAAAAAAAAAAAAAAAAAACATTTTTTTTAGTTTTTTGAAGGCAAATTCCCTCTCAATAATATAATAGGCCATATTCTTTTAGCAGTAGAAATACGCTTTTATGTTTTATATTTAATATTAGTTTCTTCATGTTAAATTTACTTTCTTTTATAATAAATGATAAGATAAAGCTTATTTTTAAAATTTTTACCTTAAAATAGGACCGTATAAGGCCATACATGTCAGCTTTAACCATTCAAATTTATCCTTCAGGTTTCATGAATGAACTAGATAATTAAATATCTTAAATATTGTATTTCATATCCATGCTCTATAAATACCCTTATTTCTTTTAGACACAAACCGCTTACAGCATTAAAAACGAATAAAGTAATTATGATCGCCTTCAAGTTATAAACCACAGGTCATAAAATATTTCATACTGATTAAATTTACTTACTCTCGTGAATGCAGAGGTTAATTTTCAAACAGTTTTTATTATCTAATGTACTGTAAAAATAGATTTTTTATCCCTCGGGGTTACATTGTAATTTATACTGTTTTTATTTTTTGTATTCATTTTTAAACTGATAAGTTAGTAGATAAATTGGCAACATTTATTTTAAAATTCATTATATAGCAATTAATTTTGAAAAAATGAATATCACCGCAAAAGTAATTAGAGTAATGCAGCGTGATGTATTTAGAGATTTCACACATAAATTAACACTAGCAGGGGTGACCGAGCTCAGCTCGGTCAAAATTAACTTTGTTTTCAACTCGATATAGTATTATTACTGTAAAACATGTTATTAATAATAGTATTATTTACAAAAACAATCAATAAGAAAACTATGTTTGTATGCACATGCTCATAAATTTTACTTTATTTTAAAATTTACAACGAAAGGACATCAATCCAAATCACTTTTTTAGCTCGACTCTGATTAGTTTAACTATGCATCTCGAAGACTATTAAGAATGTATAAGAAATTTCTTCACATTCTGAAAGACAATATTTTTTGCCAGATGTAACCAAATTTGGACACATTCTTTTATTTGGCGCCAAATATGTGTTTTGGTTTCGTAACCTTAATAGTCGATTTTTGGGCCAAATTTCGCCAGTATTTTGTTAAATATCGCCAACTTATTGGCTTTTGCCATAGTTTCGTGATCCTGACCCTTATTACACAAATGATCCACTAATCACATATGATCAAACATGTGACTTAGCTCAATGGTCTTCAGGCAATCAAAAACAGTAGAGTATAAAATGAATCAAAATCATTTAAGCCTGTTCTTAAGTAAAATTAGCTTGACAGCATTTAGCAATGAAGCGATATGACCCACTAATATAATTTTGTTTAATATGCAACTCAGCTCAATAGTCTTCTCGCGACAACAGACGTTCCGTTGCAAAATTTAGGTAAAATTGACTGAGTCGTTGTCATATATAATTAGAATGACCCGAACCCATTAAGACCTAAAACGACCCACTAATTGAATTGTTACGTGCATGTGTCCTATCTCAATGATTTTCTTTTGCCCGAAAACGATATAATAGAAAATATACTCAAAATGGTGAGAACAATTTTCTAGATAAAATTAGCATGACCCACAAATGGCCCTTATATCGAAATCTCTCGAAAATGTGACTTAGTTCATTAATTTTTGCGTGTCGAAAAACGTTAAATACAAAATTCACATAAAATCGATTGAGCCAATTTTTAGGTATAAATTGTTTGACCTTGACCCATTATGACCCAAAATGACTCATTAATCGAGTTTTCTCAAACATCTGACCTAACCCAATGATTTTCTTGTGTCCGAAAACGATAGAATATAAAATTTAGTCAAATTTGCGCGAGACATTGTCTAGATAAAATTAGAATAACCCAAAAGTGACTCACTGATCGAAATTTCTCGAACATGTGACATAGCCCAATGATTTTCTCGTGCCAAAAATATGCTGTGTACAAAATTCGTTAAAATCGATTCATCCGTTCTTTAGATATAGCTTGACCATGACCCATCATGACCCACAAATGACCCTTATAATCGAAATCTCTCGAACATGAGACTTAGCCCATTAGTTTTCTCGTGTATAAATATTGTTACACTCAAAATTTCGTTAAACTCGATCGTGCCGTTCTTTAAATATAAATAACTTGACCCAGACCCTTTATGACCCTTTATGACCCATTAATCGAAATTTCTCGATCATGTGACCTTGCCCAATGATTTTCTCGTGCCAAAAAGTGTTGTATACAAAATTTCGTTAAAACTGATCCACATGTTCTTTAGATATAGCTTGACATGACCCGTTATGACCCATCATGACCCATAAATGACTCTTATAATCGAAATCTCTCAAACATGTGAGATAGCCCATTAATTTTCTCGTGTGAAAAAACTTACATACAAAATTTCATTAAATTTGATACTGTCGTACTTTATATATAAATAGCTTGACCCAGACCTTTATGACCCAAAATGACCCAGTAATCGAAATTTCTCGAACTGAGACCTAGCCCAATAGTTTTCTGGTGCGAAAAAAATGTTGTATATAAAATTTCGTTAAAATCGATCCACTTGTTCTTTAGCTATAGCTAGACCATGACCCATTATGACCCATCATGACCCACAAATGACTCTTATAATCGAAATCTCTCGATCGTGTGACTTAGCCCATTAGCTTTCTCGTGTTAAAAAAACTATTACAGGCAAAATTTCGATGAAATTGATTCTGTGGTTTTTTAAATATGAATAGCTTGACCCAGACCCTTAATGACCCAATATGACCCATTAAAAATTTTTTTTCGAACATGTAACCGAGCCCAATGTTTTTCTCGTGCCCGAAAACCATAGAATGCAATTTTTAGTCAAAAAATCTCTAGATAAAAATAGCATGACCCACAATGGCCCCAAAAATGACCCACTAACCGAATTTTCTCGAACATGTTACCTATCCCAATGGTCTTCTTGTAATCCAAAACGATAAAATATAAAATTTGGTCGAAATCGTTAGAGCCGTTTTTTAAATAAAAATGGCTTGACCCACAATGACCCAAAAGTGACCCACTAATCAACATTTTTCGAACATGTGACCCAGTTCAATTGTTTTCTCGTGCCAAAAGACGATTGGATACAAAATTTCCTTAAAATCGATCCAGCCGTTCTCTAGATATAAATAGTTTGATCCTGACCCATTATGACCCAAAATGACCCAATAATCGAATTTTCTCGAACATGTGACTTAGCCCAATGGTCTTCTCGTGCCCGAAAATGGTAAAATCCAAATTTTTGCGAAAATCGTTAGTGCCGTTTTTGAGATAAAATTTACCCACACAGACACACACACACACAATTTTTGCTCGCATTATAGTATAAGATAGATATTATGGTTAGATCTGTTATAAGTTAAAAAATCTTAAGCACAAGATAAATAAATAAATTAGTTAATAAATACAAAGACATGCACAGTTTTTATACAAATTATATATATAGTATGCGTTTCAATATTAAACAGTAAAGACAGTGACATCAATTGTAATTAACGAAAAAAAGAAAGTATTGTTTTGAATCATAAAATGATTTATATAAACTATATTAAACAAACTATAAATATTATACAGTAAAAGTTAAGTAAGTTTAATTTAAAACTTCAGCGAAAAGTGGTAAATAAAAAATTAATTTGAGACAATTTTTTCCATTTTTCAATGCACCAATCGAAAATTGTCTCATAATTTAAATGTGACAAAAGCCCACTCATTCACCTTCTATAATTCTCAAAATGCTAAAATTTATATAAAACAATTAAATGTAAGAGTGTGGGAGATGTTCGTCGGATAAATAATAAACACTTCTTAAACAATCACATTTTTAATGAAGACATCACAACATCTATTATTTACAACACTATTTACATATTCGGTAAGATGCGTAACAGACTCAGAAATCTTGTTATACCACAAAAACGTCTCAGTTGAGACGCATATTCACAGCATCCGCAAAGAAACTCTTCGGGAGGATTGAATTCTGATAGGGATTGGCCGACGCGTTTTCAAGCAACTTGGCGATAATTATACTTGGCGTAGCGGTAGACGCTTCCGTCGAGTTTGATTTCCTTCGGAGCCGAGTACAAAGTAAACCGAGTACAAAGTAAAAATTTGTGTTTAAAAACTTCTAAGGAGTACAGCTTTCAGTAAGACACGTTCCATCCAATGCAATGCTGCAAGAGAAAAGTTACTTTGTACTCGGTTCGGAAGGAAATCAAACTCCTCGACGGAAGCATCTATCGCTCGCCAAGTATAATAATCGCCAAGTTACGTGAAAACGCGTCGGCCAATCCCTATCAGAATTCAACCCTCTCGAAGAGTTTCTATGCGGATACTGTGAATATGCGGTTGAGATGACATTCCAACACATATCACAAATCTACTCTCTACTCCAAATTACTTCACTTCATTTTTTAAAAGAAGAAGGAATATCTCAAGATATTTTGCCAAAAGTGGCAATAGCGCCATCTATAGATTCTATAACTTAAGGAAGGCAGTCATTTTGTTACAAGAGTTTTTTATTGTTTAATTAAATATATTAAATGATTACTAAATTTTTTTGGAAAAAAAATATTCACAGTTTTATGAAAGAGGAAGGGGGGGGGGGGTTAAGAAAAGCATTTTGGCTTAGCGTGTCATAACATGATAATTCGCCTCTGGTTAGAGAAAGTTATAAGATACCTTTGGATTTTTGTTTTGATCCTTTTCCCAGCCACAGAGTCATTTTACATCTACCTTGATTGATTCAGTAACGCTTCTTCTAGAAGTTGGAGAAAACACGAAACTAAATTATTTCAATATTTCTAAAAATCGAGGGTAAGCATTCTCAAGTGAGAGATAATCCGATAATGTTAATCTGATCCACAAGTGAAATGTGATTGTGGAAATCAACAGTATCACTTACTAACGGATATGGAGACGGCCCGTTTTGAAACTTACTAACTGAAGGGTTTGGTCAGTTTTGCATTACACCGTGATTTTCAAACACATAAAACAGCAGAAATTGAGATGGTTTGGCAAGGTTTATTGTTTTTACACGGTAGAAACTTTGACTTAGACATTAAAAAAAAAGAAAAGAAAAGAAAAGAAAAGAAAAGAAAAGAAAAGAAAAGAAAAGCACATTTTTCAATTTTGAGGAGTTGGCCGTTTTTAGGTGCATTCATAATTATGTAAATACGTAGCACCTATAGTTCTCGTACGGTCCGACCGTCTGTCTGCCCGCATATAACAACACAAAAACTACACAACCGCATAATTTGAAATTTATAATGTATATTTATTGCATAATTTTGTCGAGTCCTTTCAAATTTTATGAAAATTGGATGCATAGATCAATTACAGGGACAATCAAAAGTATTCCGTTACATTACGGTCAATGGGGAAAAAATCAAATGCATTTTAATCGTTTGAAACTTAAAATATATAATTATTACATAATTTTGTCGAGTTATTTCAAATTTTATAAAAATCGGATGCATAGATCGATATTACAAGGACAATCAAAAGTATTCCGTTACATTACGGTTAATAGGAAAAAATAGTTTCAAGTACATTTTAATTATGTTAAACTCTTTCGAATATAATAGAGTTGACACTAACCTATGAAGTATACATACATACTAAAATATACATTCTGTACAATCTGTGATGCAAAGAACATTTATTATTAAATTACATTGCCAAACAATTGTATTCCGCTACATAATGCTATACGGAGAACATTGTTTGGACGTGTTTTAATCATATTAAACCATTTCACATTTTATGAATATGATATGAATTGCTTGGGTTTTATAGGGGTAATTTCCTGTATATTTACAGGAACACAAAAAAGATTTTGGCCACTATAATGTATCCGAAGTACTGTCTATTATAACAGCAAGATCTGAATATTTTTAAAATTCGTTATCATACGAACGCACCTCATTTGCTACGCTTCAAGTGCAATTTCCGACTTGTTTCAACTACACAACGCACATGTTAAACAACAAAAATTACATTTTAAGAAATTTGATGTGAAAGTTTTTGTTGTAATTGTTAATGATTTATTTTCTGTTTGTTATCTTGTGTTTAAAATATTAACAGGTGTCGTACTAAATTCTCTAAGAATAATTTATTCATATTTAATTTTTAAATATTAACAATTATTAATATAATTTACATTATTAAATATTAAAATATTAAATATCACTGAATAATGTCTGAAATCATCAAGACTAAATAGAATCTTTGAATTTTAGCATTATCATGGGATAAAATACATCGTGACGTCTTCATCCAAAACATAAAAAAATGAAGCATAACATGTTTTTTTCCACTCAGTTCTTTAACTGTATGTGGCTGATTTGGTCCTAAAAAATCATTAGCATATTAAAATTGAATCTCACTATATAATACCTATTCCAAAGCCTTAGTTAAGTTACAAAATATGAGTTGCATAGAATGTTCTTCAATTAATATTTTAAATGACCTTTCATTTTTTTTGTTAAAAAATACATACAAATTCTGTTTAAAATTTAAACTATTCATCTAAGTATCTATTTAACATGCTTTATTAATTTTGCTAAACCGTTTAAACAATGCATGACTCCAAAAATTAAATTTGGAAAATACGATTTTTTAAAATTATTATTCTGTTCTCCTCGTTATTTTCTATTTTATCAAAAACTATTTTACGCATCGGAATGTTAAAAACTGCGGATTATAATCAAAATTTTCATTTTTAGATCTTAATAAAGTTTTTAAATTGTCCTATAAATCTTTAAAATTGAACAGTTAGCTCCCGACGTTTTGAGCATTGAAAAATTGGATGATTGATTGAGTATCTCAGTCTATCCTTTCTTTCTGTAGAAGCTTATTTTAGATGTCGGAACACGAAAAATAAGGAAAAAATCTTTGTGCCCCTGATAATATAAGTGGTTGTTTTAGAGCTATCTCTGAGTCCATTTTGGACAAACAGTGAGCGATATAAACGAGATTTGCGGTGATTAATAATTTTTTCTTTGAAATTTGTCTAGTTTGAATTTTTATTCACCCCTCCCCAAAACTGATTTCCTCTCGTATCTAGACATAAGTGATTTGGTAAGTGCGTCAAAACTGGTGAAAAAACTTGGAAATACGTGTTTTTCTGAATATCACTGTTACTCCAATTTCACATATTAAATAAGATACAGTGTGAATTAATTTCGAAAAAAAAATTCTGAAAGTAAAAGTAGGTAAAATCTGAAAAAAAAAAAACACTCCTATTGCTTTAACGTTGATTTACAAGTGTCTTCACTTCACAGCAGTAGATACTTTGACATTTGAAGAAAATCGTAGTGGAAATAGCTTTCGACCCTACGATACCTCATATGATCTTTAATTGTACCCAAAAATACTTACACAAATCAATAATAAAAATTTTATTTATTTCCATTATATTATACCTTTTAAAAATACAACCAGAATCACATCTGTATCTTACCCAGAGATTAATTAGCACCGTCAACTTGGTAGGTTCTCTCGTAGGTTCTAAAAATATTAAAAAATATCTTTTCAGCTCTTTCATGCTATCTAAGTATGGTACGTTAATTACATATATATATGGATTTTCTGATAAGCGTTGGTATTCTCTTTAACAAATTATTGTTACACCTTGCAATTTTAATTATTTTTAGCCGCAATCTAATACAATATTACACATGAAAAAAAAAAGTGTTAAACTTAGATTAGTGAAAAAATTTTCAACACTTTCAGTACACGTTAATAAAATTTTCTCTTAAATATGTTTTAAAATATACGAACTAAATATGTTAGAAAATGTATAAAATATCGGAAATCAAGATTTAAGCAATAACTGTTATTGTCTGAAAAGTACTACAATTATTTTATGCAACTGTGTATAAGATCTATAGACTTATATGCATTCTACACTCTAAGAAGTAAAAGTGTAAATTAGACGAATTCACATATATATGTGTGTAAATTCCTAAAATTACACACCTGACATAAAATTATTCACTTTTTGCAAAATTTTGCCTGTTTTTATGTGTTTTTTAGCTTACAAAACTAAGTATGTATTTTGTTATCACTTGAAAATCACAAGTATATGTGTAAATGGTGAAAAATGCCTGAATTTACACAAATGTGTACATTATTGTGATTAACACTTAGTTATATACACATAGGTAAGTGTGTAAACTTCTAAAATCATCCACTTGTAATAAAAAATACACATTTCCCACAAACAAATACCTATCTTAATGTGTGTTTAGTTTATGGCAATAAGTTTGTAAGTTGTTATCAGTTCATAAACTCAGAAAAATGTGTAAATGCAGATAACACCTAAAATTACTCTAATTAGTGTGTTACAAAAATTATAAATGCATGAATTTTAAAGTAGGAAAGGGATGTTACGAAAGGGATGGGAGGTTTACATATTATTCAGTAATCCCATTCATAAATAACATGATGTCATTGCATTGCTGTAACAGCATTTAAAAATAATAAACTAATATATTTATTTATTTTTATAGGATACTCTGACCACCTCTCTCACCCTTTCAGCAGCACGTGGAAATTTAAAAGAAGTTTAAAATATTTTAATCTCGACAACATGCAACAATATTTCGTTACGTGTAACGTAAAATTTTATTCATTTAATAAGTTAATTTTAATTTCGTTTTCCGAATTACCTTTTGAAATTTGTACATCAAATATAAGAACGCTTGATTTTATAATTCTAATTTTTAATTAAATCGTAACTTCTTTTAATCGTCTCGCAGATTGCTGTTTTTTCACAATTTTACTTGTAATTTTCAGTAATAGTGTTAGATATCATTCTTAAAGAGAAATTATGAAGACTTCATTAAGAGGCTTTATAATAGAGATATAATCCCATTTTATACTTATTCATAAATTCAATTATGTTTTTTGTACTGTTGTTAATTTTTCTGCTACCCACCCCCTCCCCTTAATTTAGAGAACAGTAGTTTAACCTTCAGTAGAATCTAAAAACTATTTCGAATTCATGTAATAGCTAACATAAAATATAATGCATGTAATTAAGACAATCCTAAATTCGTATCCTGAGTTATTTTTACATTTTGTACATCGAATATAAGTATGCCTTATTATTTTACCCTAAATTATTTTAGCCGTCTCATAGCTTGTAACCTTTTACCCATTTCAAAGTTTAACTTGTAATTTTAGTTTAACTTTAGTTCGCAGTACAATTTATGTTCCTGTTCACGAATTACTTCGATAACGAATTAGACGCGAATCTAGCATCGAAAACTAAAATCGTAATCATGGTTGACTTAGCTTCATCAGGTTTAAACTAAAAACTAATTCTGGGTCCAGCTGAATGCTAGATCTCGCGTTGAATAAAATATAAAAGTTATTCTCCTATAAAATGTAAGGTATGTAATCTCATACGTTCGTATTACCTTCAATTCTTTTTATCTGATTTGTTTATATTTATGTATAAATTTATATGCTATATGTTGGATTTTTTTAACACATAAGAATTTTTTACACGAATAATTTACTTGCATTAAAAAATGTCAACATTACCTAACTCCTGATTAATGTCTATTAAAATAACAAATGTGGTATCTAAGGTTATTTATTTCTTGAAAAATTTTCATCTTAAAAGGAATTTATGAATCTATTTTAACAGTAGAAAAAAAACGTTCACATCATTTTTGGGGGGAGCGGGAGGAGAGTATACGGTATTAAATTTTGGATCAGTTGTGTGAAAAATATTATAGTTTATTTATAAACTACTATACATATAGATATCATATCAATAAATTATATATTCTGATTTATAAGTTAAACATTTCATCTGAGTTTTATTTATTTATTGAAATTTCTTTGTAAGTTTTTTTTAAAATTGCGAAACTTATAATGTTAACTGAGTTTATCATCGATTAAAACTATAGCGTTGTTTTTAGTTTCTATGCTACATTTTCCAGTTTTGAGAAATTTGGAATATTTATTTATCCTAATTACATTTAATTTTCAGCTGTGTTTTAATTTTAAAATATTACATCAGAACTATGTTCCACTAAAATAATCATAGTAAAGAACACATAATTTTTGCTTGTTAATTATAGATTTAATAAAAAAAACACAGAAGTAAATTGCAAAAGCACACAAATACGTTGATTTAAAATAACCTTAGACTAAAAATTCTGAAGAAAATTTATATTAAAGTAATGGATTTTTATTCAAATAAACATTTTTCCATTGCAATTTTGCCTATGATTACAGAATTTATTGACATAAAGCATATGATTGTATGTATATAAAAAAATATAACAGTTGTGTCATAATAAATATTCAAAATCGAACATATGAACCCCATCCCCTACATAAATATCCCCCGCCGGGTGAGTTTTATATACTTAAGACACAAATGGTAAATGCCAAATAAATTCTACGAGCATTAATTTTAAAAATTTATAAGAGTCAATTGATATTTGGATATAATCACAGTATTTCTTATTTAATTTTTTACTCTAGCTGATAAATAAAAATACTCATTAATTTGATACCTAAAATTTTAATTAGAATATCTGAAATTTTCATTTATGAAAACACGAGTCATTTCATTAATGTTAAAATATATTTGTAATTTTTTGGAAAACGACACAAATTTCTAAATATAATCTTAAATGCAAAAAATAATATTTTAATGATTCAACAGCCTTTTTGATAATCTTAATACTTTTTTAAGATAAATTCTTTGTAATGATGAATATTTTTAAAAAGAAAACAATTCATCATATAATATAGGTTATTTATGTATATATAAACAAATCAGCTAAAATTTTTGCAGGTAATATGTGTATGTGTGTGTGAGATGAAGATTGCATACCTTTTTTTATTTTTATAGTATTTAAAATTTTACTTTTATAACTGTATGTAACACAGTACTTTGAGTATAATTGACTTTGTATCTCGAGTCTGAAAAATAAAAAATGAAAAATTGAGTCTGAACTCTGAAAATAAAAAGTGTGGAGATTGCAAGTTTACCAACTATAATTATTCTATCTGATTAGTCTAAAATCTATCATTAATTATTTATTTATTTTTTCTTTATCTTAATTTTTAATTGCATGTACTAAATAATATTTAAATAAGGGGGAAATATAAAAATAAGAAGCAAGGAAGAATATAGAAAATAAAACAGCAATTTTTATGTGTATATTTAGAGGAGAGTGGGGAAGAATGGGACACTTTTTACAAAAATAATAAAATCAACTTTATTTGACACAAATACAAAAATTTTGATCTATAGAATACAAAATGAAACAGTTTCTAATGTCTTTGAACAATATAGAAACATAATTTGAAGAATCAATTTTATAATTAAAGAAACTGTAAATTTCAAAATGTATTCATACTTCCCCATAAACAGAGAAGTAATATTTGTACTACGATGGTTGATGAGGTATATCAAAAACTAATGTCTTAAATGGCTATATGCTGAATTTAAGATCAGTAGCTGCTATAGTAACATAGTTTTAAAGTCAGGAGTAAAGTTCTAAAAACCTATTTATAAAGAGTTTTTAAGTTGAGAGGGGTGAGAATGATAGGCTGATTTGGAGATTATGAGGCTACACATGTGATAGTGGATGAGATGTGGGTACATCACTATGATCCTGAGTCCAAACAACAGTACTTTTATCTCGTCCACTGTCACAAATTTAGCCCCCATTAATTAAAAATCAGGCTTTCAACTGCACCCCACCCCCATTTTACTCCTCCATCCAAAACTATATGAATATTGCAGCTACGGTTCTGAAACTAAGCCTAAAATCAACTAAGACATCCCTTCGATATTATACATCAACCCAATGCAGTACTGATATTTTATATACACAAGAATGTGTATTATTCTATATACACAATAGTTATTGAACCTCCATCAAATATGCGTATTTTACATACTACGCAAAGAACTGTGTATGATACAATAACACAATAATGTGTGTTTTTTGCATAATACACAATTATACTTGTAATCACAGAGGATTGCACAGATAAATGAGTAAGAATATTTCACAGATATATGTGTATTCTTGCGCAATTTACACATTAATGTGGGTATTTTATGAGTGATCATTATAACTTTTACACACTTAGTGTTCTCATAAAATTACACACTGAAATGTGTATTTTGAAATTTACATATTAGGCGTGTATTTTGGTAAATTGCACACAAATTTACACATATAAACAATTCGTTTTTGTATCATCGATTTACACATTTTTTTGTGTAAATTTACACTTTTATTCTTTAGAGTGTACATAGTATGCTAAAATTTAATTTAGAACGAAAACACATCTTAGATTTAAGTATTCAACTGAAATAGTTTCTACCAATAGACGGAGTCATAATTTGATTCTGGCGTACAATCCTGTAAATGCATGCACTTTTTATACACACCACATGTTAAGCTGACTTTAGATACAGATAAGACTTACTTAAATTGACTGAAAACGCACTTCGAGAAAATTTCAGCCATGGCTAGCCGAGTACCCAAATCCTTGCGTTTCATTGTCTTTTATCTATATCTTTAGAATTTTCGATATCCTCTACAAATATATCTTAATATTCTAAGAGAATTTGAACTTAAAACTGCGTAACACAATTTAAAAAAATACATTAAGTAATTTAAGCTATATAGTCGATAACGTTACATTTTTTTCCTGTACCTCCGATCATCTTTTATAAAATTCTTGCATGCCACATAGCGTGCAAAAATTTAAATAAACATAAAAATCCACGCTATTACTGAAAACACATATTCTTATATCATCTCTAATAGACAACACTTTGGATACCAAATCTGTCGACAAAATCTGTCATGTGTTCCTGTAAATAAATGATAAATACTATGCACATTATATTCTACTGCAAACATCATGTATTTAATTTCAGTAATGAGTATAATGTGTGTTTGAAATACTACAACTTAATAATTATGAATTGGACAGTTGCACCATAAATTATACTAAAACTATATACTAAAATAAATACAGATTACTAAATGGTACACTTATAAAAAGAATATATTAAAAATACGCTTAAAAATTATTACCGTTTCATTCGCTTCTGCGAACGTCGTCAGGATACTATAAAAAAATGTTAAATGCAATTTAAAGTTTCAAAATAGAAACACATACATCTAAGAAACATATAGTGAAAAAAAATGTAAAGAAGTTTATTCATGTCTAATACATAAAAAAGTGAAAATTTTTGTCTATTATCTATATTATAAAGGCCAAACGTATCTGTGTGTAACGCATACGTCATATTGTGAATGGCAACACTTCCCCCCCCCCCCCCAATTTCGGTTTTGCAATTTTTGGCTACTGTAAATATTACACTTCTAAACATCGTACATTTTAAATTTTTACACCGTCGAATGCAGAGAAAATTCACTTTCGAATGCAATTTGTTTAAAAGCTGTATCTCAATTTATTTTTGTGATATTAATTTTTTTATAGTTTTTAGTACCAATTTTGCAAATATGGTAACAGAAATACTCCATTTTCTCTTAAAATCGAGGAAAAATAGAAATTAAAATGTCCAGCACTTTTCCATGCAATTTCCATTTTGCAATTATCGTTACTGCACATTTTACGTTTCTAAACATTGTACCTTTTAATTTTTTACACCGTCGTATAGAGAAAAAAATGTACTTTTAAATGCAATTTATTTCAAAGCGCTATCTCAATTTATTTTTGAGACATTAATTTTTTTTCATAATTTTTAACAGCAATTTTATAATTGTGTCAATATAATCATCTCAATTTCTCTTAAAACTGAAAAAAAAAAACATAAAAAATGCGTAAATCCTTCTAAGAATTTGGATAGTTGAATTTTATAGCATTTTGTTAATTTTAGCTTGAAATAATATTTGTTTGAGGGTTAGATTGACCAATATAAGATACATTTTTTACTGTAACTTTCATTTTTAATTTTCTTTCGTCGAATTTCGACGGGTTCCACCTCGTTATTATGAAATCCAAATCTAGATTCAAAAATAAGCAGATTTGAAACGACTTTTTTTTCTAAAATCTAACAAAATTCGCTATCTCTGATTACCTTTGAGCCAATTTGTGTCAAAATGTTATACAAACCTCGGTATTTAAATGTAAAATTTCGTTTAAAAATATCCATATTTTATTCGTATAAACTGTAAAAAATGGACAAAATCGCAGAAAATTCACTATCACAGCATCTCCTTCTTAAGGAATTTCTCTATTTTCAAAAGGCAATTAACGTCGTTAATGGAAATCACTAATATGAAGTTTAGTTTAAATTTATCTATAGCTTTATATACTTTCTAAAGGTGACAAAGGAAAATCACAGAAAAATTGTCATCATAAAAATCCTTTCCTGTATTCCAGAGTACTCATCTTTTGTAGTGAAATTTTTTGAATTTTAACTGCGACATGATGCCAATTATCAAAAACATGTGTATGAAGTTTGTTTAAATTATTTGCATAATTTAATACATTTTTCTATGGGCCTACCGTGGATGAGTTGTCAAGGTATCATACCGTTAATCGCATGAGCGCATAAGTGGGCTGTAGGTTTAACTCCCTCTGGCTCCACTGCATACCCTTTGTGGAACTTCCGGTTGTAATTCTCTAATACAGCGGTTTCCAAACTTTATTGGTACGCGACTCACCTAATGCAATGATGTATAGCATTATGGAAATTGTTGTATGACTTCCACAAGCCATCAGATATTCTATCCTACGAAAAAGGTAAATTTTCGTACGAAGGATTTTTTATCAATGAAAACAGCAATTAATAATGCCAATGTTTGCATGTGTAACTGCAGAAACTACAAAAATAATTAAAAATACATTTAATTACTATCAAAACATAATTTTATAATCAGTGCGTTTTCTGGCACTTGTGTTTACCGAAGAAAGTATCTTATCTGGGTTAAAAACTTGTTCATTTCAATCTTAATTCACTTTCAACACATAATTTCTACTATAATTGTTTTTTTAAAACAGCCAAATACAAAAAGCATACTCACACGAGCATGTTGTGTTGAACTCCCTCAAGGAATCGACAGCACATTTAAATGTTTTTGGATAGTCTGCTCGTACATTTCTTCTACTCGACATTTCTTCATATGAAAATCAAGAAATTTCCCTTGAAATATTAATTTCTGTTGCTTTTATTTTAACAAATTAAGTACAAAATACGTTTTTGCGACATCCTCGATTGTTTCCGTGACCCATTAAAATTGTCAACGTAATCCACTGGAGGGTGGCGACCCATAGTTTGGGAACCGCTGCTCTAGTGTTTTAAATTTTCTTGTGCTATCGCATCCCTATATATTGATGGTGACTTGTAAGCGGACATAAATTTTCAAGCATACAAATCACATGCATAAGTTCGATAAATAAATACATTTTTCTGTTGCAGAGTAAGACTCATGGACACACGTACAGGACAGACAGATATTTTCGGAATGTCAGACTATTAAAATATTTCAATCCATAAAAAACAGATATTAAAAAAATTCTATGCTAATACTATTTCTTTTGTTAAAAAAAAGTAAAATTAAATATGATTAATATGCATTTTTTTTCAAAAACAAACGAGAATGTGTTAAGTGGTTATAAACAAGATAAAACACTTTTCCTGATTGAATTTACTAAGTTCGTGAAGTCTTATAAACAAGATTACATTTTAAAAACACTTAAATAAATGCTATGTCAAAGTACTTTAAAATGAATCTTATTTTAAAATAATGTTCTTTACAAAATTCTTTAAAAGTATTTCTAGGGAGTGGTGGTGGGCCAGTGTGTTTTACTTATTGATTTATTGTGGCTTAATTTTACTAAAAACTGACATAGTGATAAACTCATAGATAAATAAACACATTTATTGATAGATAGATAGTTAAAGAGAGAGAAGAAATAATAATTATTTAAAATAAGTAAAAGGGAAAACATAACTGTACTTCAAATGCACTTTTTCTATAATCACACTCCAAAATTATTGCTACAGATTTTTTTCTGTCCTTCTATATATTTTTATACGTGTGTTTCATATATGAATATAAATATATATGTATACATTAGATTATACGGTTTTATAGAATACTATTATACCTTAATTTGTAAATCAACAAAAAAAACCCTCAGATACATTAAAGGTTAGTAATGAACAAACTTTGGTAATTTTTTAACACACATTTTTAATGCGTTATATTGGAAGAAAATTTTACTTATCAATATTTGACTTGTAAGGAAAAGTTACAATTCTTAGGCAATGACAATCAATACGTTGATAGCATCATGAGAAATATTAAAAACGTAAGAAAAACTACGATTTAAAAGAACAACTAGAATTATTTAATGCGTAAACTTTAGTACGTCATCATTAAATATAATTTTCTATAATTAAAATCTTTGAAAATGTATTTTAACTTTAGCTAATATTCATTGCTACAGGGGGAATGTCCCCCCCAGGCCACCTTTTGAATTCAACACTGGTTAAATTGGGCAATGTCCTTTTTTCTCTTCTTATCACTCTTCTACAAATATATGATATATATGTTGATCTGATTGACTGTGGGTTGAAAATGCTAACGCAAAATTTCCAGAGTGTTGTTTTTTCATAAATTACAATCACCAAAAGCTGATAAAAAATTGCTTTCGAGCAGGAAAAGAATTTTTTTTTTTTTTTTTTTTTTTTTTTTTTTTTTTTTTTTTTACAAATTATCAGAAATATTATCATGGTATTTTTCTTTTAAATGTTCCAAATTGAATTTTCTTTTGTTAGTATTCTTTTAGTATGCATAATGCATACGTGAAACAGAAAATTAATTAAAAAATATTTATTTAAAAAAATTACAATGTATAATTTATCTAAAAAACTCCGGTTTAATATTTTGCATAACATATGTATCGTTGTACGATAGCAAATTTTTAATGTATAGTTGATTAATTTAAAATTCTAAATTAGTTACATATATACATAGGAACATTTAGAAAGAATCATAACATGTTTTGCAGTGCTTGTGCCTGCATAAAAACTTATGTTTGTATAAAACATTATTAAATAAATATGTAAAGTTGAGATATTGAATCCGCTTTAAAATAAATATTATCCATTTATGCGTAGAAATATTCTAAAAATGTCAAGAATATTTTAATCTATTTGTATTATTATTTTTAAAAAATTGTATAAGTAAAAGCATACTCTCAATTCTCCGAATTTATTTTAAATATTTCTGATAATGCTTAAAGCAATGTAAAAAAGATAAATTTCCAAACATAAAATTTGAGAAAACTTAAACTAAGATTTTTAAAAAAAATTAAAGATTATATTAATCTTATGAAAACTTAAATGGCCTAGTGTATATTTTCAGGTCTTCGATCTATATCCATTATTAATATGCATTTTTAAGAATTCAATAAAACAATACGACTAATAATTGTGTAGATTAAATATTCCATACTACTAATAATGAATAATATTCAATAAAAAAGGATACACATAGAAAATACTTAATGGATTGTTAAACATTGTACAATAAGAAAAACATGTAATACAATACCAAAAAAAAAAAAAAAAAAAAAGGATAAGACATATGCAGTTCTTATAAGTGTAATTATGTTTGTTGAATGTTAAGTAATAATTTAAAATAACTCTTGACTCCCTCTTAGGAGTTTTTATTTCCCGTTTATTTATTTATTGATTTTACTTTTTAAATGTTTTGTACTTTTTGACTATGCTAATTATATTCTTTCGAATAGTTGCAAATGACGTTTAATATCTTTCAAAAAATCACATGTTTGAGCAACAACAAAAGTATCTTTTAAATGATCATAAATGAAAAATTATTAATATTTAGAATTATATATATATATATATATATATATATATATATATATATACATATATATATTTATATTTCATTTTTGCAATCCCTCTGTAAAATGGAATGAGTTTAGTGCATAAATTTAAACAAAATACATAATACATTACATTAATGCTGAAATCTGAGAAGGGACATCACAAACTATGGTTGAAATTACCCATTAATTAGAATTTATTAACATTACGCGTCAAAAGTGTGCATCTAATGAAAATTCGTTATAGATGTGATAATTACTTTGGCATGAGGACCATTCAGTTCGCAGATATTGAGTAGGATTTAATATGCTAAACAAAAATTACACGAAACTAAAGCCGAATTATTAAAGAATGGAATAAATAAATGATTCCTCCAGATTATTAAATGGAAAATATGTACAGTAAGTAACACCATAAAAGGAATTTTAAATAGCAATACCTGAAGAAAATTTGGGAAAGTGTAGCTCATAACCAGCATTGATTTTTGTTTAATGTAAATTATTTTATTAGTACAATCGATGCGAAATATTTTGCAAAGCTTTATAATCTAAAGTAAGAGTCTGATAAACAATTCACGTAATCTAAAATATAAAGCAAAATCTCAGACAAATCATAAAAATTCAAGTAATTTGTTTAGTTTTCATTAATAGTTACGAAATAGCTCGTGATTCCCATTTAGGAGTTTTTATTTCCCATTTATTTATTTTATTTTTTATATGTTTTGTACTTTTTGTGAATGTTATTTATATCTTTTCAGGTTTTTGCAATTAATTTCTAAAGAAAATCAAAAAAATCACATGCTTAAACAGTAAAAAATCATCTTTTAGATGATCACAAATGAAAAATTATCCATATATAGAATTAGATTTTAAAAAAATAATCATTCTGTAAAATGGAATGGTTTTGTACATAAATTTAAACAAAGTACTTAATACACTCCATTAATACTAAAATCTGCGAATGGATTTCACAAACTGATGGTTGAAATTACCCATTAATAAGCATTTAATAATACTACGCATCAAAAGTATACATCTAATAAAAATTCGTTATAGATGTGATAATTACTCCGGAATGAGAACCATTAAGTTCACAGATGTTGAGCGAGATTTAGTCTGAATAATTTGAACTCACACGAAACTAATACTGAATTATAAACGAATGGCATAAATAACTGAACTCCATATAATTAAATAGAAAATGTAATATATACCTCAAAAGTAATCTTAAATAGCAATACCTGGAGTAAATTTAGGAAAGTGTAGCTCGTAACAAACATTAATTTTCTTTTAATGTAAAGAAATTACTTAATATCATTGATAAAATAAATTAATTTATTAATATCATTGATAAATATATTTTAGCGAGTTTTATAATCTAAAGTGTAAAGTCCACTCATTTGTTAGAAAATAAAAGAAAGTTCTGGTGTAGTTTTTATCTTTGGTGCCTTTATGTTTTTAAGTTTCTGAACACGAATCTGAAATTCTCCAACATTTTTTTTTTACAAATAAACACTCTTTTTAATTTATTTTTTTCAAAAAACGTGACTTTTGCTATGTTTTATCAAAATAACTCCCAAACCATGAATTTTACGTAAAATTCGGCAATGCAAACTTTAAGAAGATAGAACTAGATTAATACAGAAATTTTAACGAAGTACTTTAGACTAATACTAAAGTCTGTGAATGGATTTTACAAAATGATGGTTCAGTTTTGTCCATTATTGAGCATTTATTAATATTACGCCTCCAAAGTGTGCATCTAATGAAAATTTGTTATAGATGTGATAATTATTCCAGCGTGAAGACCATTAAGTTTGCAGATATTGAGTGAGAATAATATGTTAAACAAAACTTACACGAAACTAATGCTGAATTATTAACGCATGCCATAAATAACTGACCTCCATATAATCAAATAGAAAGTTTAATGTACACTTCAAAAGGTAATCTTAAATAACAATACCTGGAGAAAATTTAAAAAAGTGTAGCTGATAACGAAAATTAATTTTCTTTTAATGCATACATTAAAAAAGATGAAATTGCTATAAAGTAAAATGGATTGAGTACACAAATTTTAGCAAAGTACATTAAAATATTGCTAAAATCTGTGAATGGATTTCACTAACTGATGGTTGAAATTACCCGTTAATGATTATTTATTAATATCACGCGTCAAAAGTGTGCACCTAATGAAATTTCGTTATAGATGTGATAATTACTCCGGCGTGAAGACCATTAAGTTCGAAGATATTGTGTGAGATTTAATATGACAAACTGAACTTATACGAAACTAATGCTGAATTATATACGAATTCCATAAATAATTGACCTGCAGATAATTAAATAGAAAAAATATAAATAAGTAACACCACAAAAAGGTAGCCTTAAATAGCAATACCTGGAAAAATGTAAGATGCTGTAGCTTGTAACGAACATTAATTTCCCGTTAATGTAAAGAAACTTATTAATTTCACTGATATAAATATATTTCGGAAAGCTTTATAATCTAAACTATGAGTCTGTTAAACAATTCACATGATCGCAGAATATAGAATAAACACTCAGATAAATGTTAAAATACAATATTTTGTTAAGTTATCATTTAAAATTTAGTCTCAGAAAAAACACCAGAAATAAAAAAAAAATAAAAAAAAGATTCGATGAGTAAAATCTGAGTCTGAAATAGGGCAAATAAGTTTCATTTACTGGCAGCAAGCCGGACTCCCGATTGTGGTACATTTGATTCTAATATCTACGCAGGTTTGGAATTAAAATAACAATAAAACAATCTGGAAAAAAAATCTGCAATATTATATCTAATAGAAATTTTATTAGCTTTTATGCTAAATTATAAGCGATGTATCATATACATGTAGCATAACGTAATAGATTGGAAATTTTGTATGCAGAGTATCTACATTCAACGGTGTGTAATGGCTAATTAACCGTTTGTCATAGATATATAGTTTCTGTTATAAAAATGTTTAAATAAGGTAAAGAAATATTTTTAAAGCGATTTTGACCAACGAAAACATTTCTTTAAAAAATACGAATTTTGAATTTTTATGCGGTATCCTGGTCCTATAAGTTTAGATCGTCCTATTAGGTTATATCAGGTCCTATAAGTTAGAAAGATGTTTCTATTACGCCTAGAAGTAAGGCAGAAAAAGTCTTGTTCAGGAAATACTAAAATTGACTGAGTCAAGAAACTTTGAAAACGCATAAATTATACTATTTTTCTGAATCTGAATAAAAAAAAACTTTTGACATGCTTTGGGTAATTATAAAATAAGTGCTTAATGTAATCGAAGAACTTATTTCATGTGTATTTGCACTTTGAAAAAAATGTACAATAATTACAAATGAGATATTTTTTTTTAGATTTTCAGATTGGGTAAACAAATTATATTTAAACATATATTTTTTGTAAGGATTTGAGACTGTTTCTTTTCATGATTTCTTTTAAGAAAAATTATAATGTAAAAATAATTTTTTCTTTAACTTCAAAAATCGTATGTGTGTTTTTCCAGTTCAAAATTTGCACTTTAACTCACTTTCAAATATCCGGCGAAGATGAAAGTTTACAAATTGACATAAATCTACTACCAATGTAATATTCTCATGATTTTTGGCGGCAATCATTTATACTTATTTCACAGTATGCACAAAAAATTTCAGATAGATTACCCCCGAAGAAGCTTGATGCTCCTATTCCTGCCTACGAAGACACTCGCGAGCTAATGCTATTCTTATGGGGATGTTATTTTCTAATACCTCGTTTGCATTTCAATAATTTTATATTTTAAATTTATTTTATTTATTTATTTATTTTTTGCATTGAATAGCTGAGGTTACTCTCTACATCGCTCCTTTTTAACTTTTGATTTGGTGTCAGCTTTTTTTTATAAAGTAACTTTTACTTTCAAAACCGATTCCGAAAGCGAAAGTAGCTTTTAAAAAATATCTGCAACCAAAATCAAATAAATAAATAATTAAATAAAAGGAGAAAGATGTAGAAAATATTTTCAGCTATTCAATATCTTTCACTTTGGGAACTAATTTCGAAAGTTAAATTAACTTTATAAAAAAAATATTCCGACCAAAATAAGAAAAATAAAAAAGAGCGATGTTGATACTGACCTCAGCTATCCAATGCAGAAAAAAAATAAAAATGACGAAATACAAACGAGCTATTTGAAAATAAATTCCCCACCGCAATAGCATTGGCTTGCGAGTGTTTAAGCCGGTAGGAACAGGAGCCTTCAGAAAAAGTTTTAGATTAAGTAAAACTAGACTGCGATGGTTGTGTTTTTTAAATTTTCTGAATTTTTCGCATTGAATCCCAAAATTCAGAACTTCAGAACACTCAGAAAATTCTGGCATTCATCATGTTACATATTTTTTTTAAAATATGAAAGTGATAAAGTTCAAAATTAACAAAAATCAGCATTATAAAAAAAGATGAGATGTCTGTGATTTTAACTTTGACAATTTATTTTTATGTATTTTTAGCACTGAATCTGTAAATGAACTACATTTTTAATCATCACGTTATTTTTATTTTTATTTTATTTATTTATTTATTTATTTTATTTATTTATTTATTTTATTTTATTATTATTATTATTATTATTATTATTATTTTTTTTTTTTTTTTTTTTTTTTTTTTTTGCAAATCGAAAATGTCAAAGTTAAAATATAGCTAAAATCTTATAGCATAAAATAGATATAAATTTTTTATTGGATTTATTTTATTTAATTCAATAATTTAATCACTTTTTTGCTTACATTATGAATAATTTGGCATATAAGGTACCCTGGGGTAATAACGCCAGGCGGGGTAATAACGCCAAGTGCTTATATTTTGCATAATTATGAAATAATCAGGTAAATGACACCCATGTGCTCTGCGCAGAAGGGTTTTGAGTCATATAAATCGCAAAAAACAGCTTCAAGTTAATTTGTTTCATTTTTAGGCCTTATTGTTTTTACAAACAACTAAAATTAACGCTTGATCTAAAATTTGCGAGATACGTTTTGTTATGAGAAGACTATGTTTTTATCCGGAAATACTTTGTTAATTACATAAATTTGTAGTGCATTTCATGTACTTTTAAAATGTTGTTGAAGATTTTGGATATCTTCTCGAGATAATTTGTAATTTAAAATGTACTGCGCAATAACTATACCGGGGTAATAACGCCAATCCTTGACATTAATACCCCGGTTGATTCCCTACAGTGGCCGAGCTACATCCTAAATACTGATTCAAATAAACACAGTTAAAACTGTTCAATGTTTCTCATATTTCTATTTAAACGGTCCTTTTTAAGCAAAAAAAAAGCTCACGGTCTGATATTCTTTTGCCTCATCCCCCCCCCTCCCACACCACACCTTTATTTTTCTTACATTTTCACAAAAAATTGAACATTTTCAATTGCTTAGAATGCAATTTTTCAATTTCTAAGTTTGTAGAGTTTGTACTTTTAGAATTGGGCTATCTACATGCAATTATTCCATCTTATTTCATAGTTTTGTTTACATGGCGTTATTACCCATATAGCTGGGTAATAACGCCAAATAGCATGGGTCAAGAAAAAACGCCATTACATTTTATGAATACATATCTGTTAAATTATTTTATTTTATATAGATAGTCAATGAGTTGCTGTATCAGATCCTATATTTGTTTGAAAAAAACAATCTAAAACTAAGCCGTGAAAATTGGTAGAACCTTAACGTGGCGTTATTACCCCAGGGTACCTTATTAACTAATTTTAATATAAAGCAAAAGACGGTGGTCATACGTACTTTAGAGAAGATTCGAAGTAACACACAATTTTTAAACAGATTTATATTAATGAAAGTTTTATTTTTTATTCTAGATTAGCTTTAATTTGATGAATATGTTAATTACATGTTATTTTCTCGCAGTTTCTATAGCACAATAAATATCTCATAAATATTTAAATGAGTGCCGTTTGATTAATACCTAATGCGTAGTGTATAAAACTTCTTAATACATTTTCACAAAAAAGACTACTTCATTTAAATATATACTTCCACTATTCTGTTATCTTAAAGCAGCAACACACATAAAACGTAATTAGAGATAAAAACATAAAATGGCACTTTTTAAAAAAGAAAGCTTGATGCTTTCCTATTTTGATGTCTCATTTAGTAATAATTAAAAATAACAATCATATTATTTCTTATTAAAATTTACATTTTCCTCCGATGTTAGAGGAAATAAGATAATTTTAAACCCTTAACTTGTTATTATTCTTTAATTACTTTAAAGAGCATTAAATACTAAGATTAAGAAATAAAGGTAAAATATTACCTACTTAATGTCACTGAAAGGAATTTCCGCCGTGAAAGCTTTTTGTTAATTTACCCTTAATTTTATTTCATTGAATTCCATTTGTAAAGTCATTAGGTAAAGTATACTTGTTTCCTTATTCATCAATTTTGCTTTATGAAGGAAAATTGCTTACAATCCGAAGAAAATTCAGGGAGATTATAAATGGGAATTCCAATTTTTACAGGGCTGTTAAAAGAAAAAAAAAAGTGCAACCTTGTTTTTTATCGGAAAAAAAAAAAAAAAAAAAAAAAAAAAAAAACAGTTTAAAGTTTAAATTCAACACAGTTGTAAGTATAAATAGAAAAAAAACTTAAAAACACCATAAAAATATTTAATTTCGCGAGACCTTTCGAAAGTCTTTCTGAGTCTTTCTGAGTCTTTCTTCGTCAGGCACAAAGATGATGTTTCGTTACTATTAATGCTCGTATTCACCAACTACTTTGACCCCCAGTTATACCGAAAATCTCGGTCGAACTCTCAAACGGTATTCACCTTTTATCTTGATTGGACATCTTCTTGATACTTTCCAATTAGATGTTATCCAGAATTTCCTTTGAGCGTTCGAAGGATTTTTCTAGGTTCAGATAGATGGTGAATAGGAGCATAAAGTAGCAGAACGGCATGAAGGAGAAAGCCATGAAAGAAATCAAGCTGAAGGAATAGAAAAAAGGAAAGCAGAAGGCAACAGGCTATCACGGAAGTGTATAATCAGATAGGACAAAGTGTAGAAGGGGAATGAAAAAACAAAATGGTAAGATATGCAAAATTAATTAATTAATTAATTAAATAAAAAATAGATTATAATAAATTTGAAATACAGATATATATAGGAGCTTAATGGAATGAATCTTATATATAAAGGGTGTATCTAAACTCTAGGGCAAAACTTTAAGGAGTGATAGTACACATCAAGGCAAACAATATTAAATGGGAAACTAAGGGTCCCAAAGGTCTTCCGAAGGAGATATGCGCCAATGAAGTTTAGGGTCCAAAATTTCAAATAAACATAAAAAGCAGAAAAATTGGTCGATTCACTTGCGCTTTTCACTGAAACTATTCTTTATGTCAGTATTTTCAAGAAAATAATCTATAGAGATAAATTTCTAAAAATGTCGATAGAGGGCGCTTTAGACTTTGGAGTAACGAACAATTATTTTTTGCCGCTAATTTTTGCATCTCATTAAATGTTTTCGGAATCTTAGACTTAAACTTAAATTTTGAGCTCAAAATCTAAATAGTTGGGAGTGGTTCAGTAGCGCAAACTGAACTGTGTTCAGAGGTTCAAATTTCAAATGATTATAAAAAATGGAAAAATTGGTCGATTCGTTTGTGGTTTTCGCTAAAAATACCCTTTTAATCAGTATTGTCTTATAAAAAATTTTTAAAGATAAATTTTTAAAAATACCGATAGAGGGCGCTTTAGACTTTGGAGTACAAACAACTATTTTTTACGGCTATTTTTTGCATAGCATTAAATTTTTTAGAAGCTTAGACATAAACTTTAATTTTGAGCTAAAAATCTGAATCGATGGGAGTGGTTAAGTAACGCAAACTGAATTGTGCTTAAACGAGGGGGGAGGGCTCAAATTTCAAATGATTATAAAATACGGAAAAATTAGTCGTTTCGTTTGCGGTTTTGCTAAAACTATTCTTTATGTCAGTATTTTCTTAAAAATAAATTTCAAAAAAATCTTTTAAAAGGCGTTTTAAACTTAAGAGTAACCAACAGCTATTTTTAACCGTTATTTTTTGTATCTAATTAAATGAATGCAAAACCTTAAATTTAAATTTTGAGCTCAAATTCTGAATCTTCTGGGAAGGGTTAAGAAGCGCAAATTGAACTGTGTTCAGGAGTTAAAAATTTAACCCTCTCCGCCCCCTTCGAACATACTTAAATTTTGCGCTACTTGATTACTCTGAGCGATTCAGATTTTAAGCTCAAAATTAAAGCCTACGCTTTTGCAATCATGTAATGAGATTTTAAAAAAATAACAGTTAAAAATAATTGTACGTTACTCCAAAGTCTAAAGCGCCCTCTATCGGCATTTTGTGAAATTTATCTTTAAAGTTTATTTTCAAGAAAATACTACTGATTTAAAGAGTAGTTTTAGCGAAAACCGCAAATGAATCGACAAATTTTTCCGTTTTTTATAATCTTTTGAAATTTGAGTCCTTGAACACAGTTCAGTTTGTGCTAGTTAACCACTCCCAACTATTCAGGTTTTGAGCTTAAAATTTAAGTTTAAGTAAGCTTCCGAAAACTTTTAATGAGATGTAGAAAATAACGACAAAAATAGTTGTTCGTTACTACAAAGTCTAAAGCACTCTCTATCGGCAATTTTTGAAATTTATCATTATAATATCTTTTCAAGAAAATACTGGCATAAAGAATAGTTTTAGCGAAAACCGCAAATCAATTAACCACGTTTTCAGTTTTTTATGTTTATTTGCAATTTTGGACCTTAAACATTAATGGCGCCTATCTCCTTCGAAAAACGGTTATGAGCCTTGGTTTCCTATTTAATATTTTTTGTCTTGATGTGTACTATCACCCTTTAAAATTTTCCCAGGAGATTAGATACACCTTGTATATATATATGTAATAATATGACGATTTGCTGTAATAATATATCGGTTCTCGTGGAATAACATCTTTGCTGTAAGAATAAGTCGATGTACTTGAAATAATAAACAAGTTTAGCAGCAGTAGTGGTAAGCATTGGACTTGGGCTCCATGTGATTTTCTCCTGTAAAAATGCAAGAAAATCCGTTTTTAGTACTTTATTATTTTTGAACACAACCATCCGTTATTCCATATCTCACCAGTCGGCACAAATTCACAATAGACAACTTTTCTAAGACTGTATCATCTCAAACATTCGAAATTATTACAAAGATGAGACGGCATCCTGGCATTTGAAAGGTTAGAAGCATTCTGAACGCTCTTTCAAAGCAAAATGACTCCCTCCAAGTTCCAAGCCAATCTAGCCCCTCCCTTTTTTTACGTAAGGCTTTTAAAGATCCATTAGGACCGTTTTCAACGCAGAGATAAACCAACCCACTATCTACCATTGGACACTAGGCGTGGCTAGATGCACAGAAACTTTACCGAATCGCGTAATAGCGTAATTTGCCCATGCGCAAGGTGTATGAATCCCAGCAGAAGATTAATTAAATAATACAACAAAATTAAAGTTTCGATAAATGTTTTTTAATTCTAAAAAGGAAAATGGATCTGTGTACTGAAAGAAAGATTTCGCAATAAAATATTGGCATTCCAGAAACATTCTATTTATTTTTAAGAAAATAATAAATCGATTATACTAAATAAAATAAAATAAAATATAACAACTTTAGCTGTTAAAATATTAATACATTACGGAAACTGAGAATAAAAGTATGTTCCATAACATGTTTGAATAAAACTCAGGGCGGACAAAATGGCGAATTTTGTTTTTCAATTTATTACATATTATTACATATATATATATATATGTGTGTGTGTGTATAATAAAATGCCCACAATTTATTATTCTTTTTTTTGTATATATATTCAGGAATACATCAATTTGGTGGCGAGTGGATTTTCTGGCAAAGCTAGTGCAATTTTAGTTTTTGAAAACTCTAGGCAATAGACACATTATCAGAAACACTTAACACTTTTTAATCTAGATATTTTAAATTTTCGAATTATTACAGTGTAAATATGTTATATTAAGCTTACTTATATATATTTATTAATATTATAGAAAAAAAGAATTATAAAAATGCATTGTAGTAACAGAATTTCATCTGCAAGCGCGTGCGATTTTGTTATAAATATTTTCAATTGCACGTGTGTTACATTTTTTGGGATGGTGAAATAAATACTTTTCCTCCCTTGAAAGATTTTTAAAAAATTCCTTATTTCTGTATGTGTGCATACATATTCTGTTAGTTCTGACAATGAAATTAAAATGATCAAGGTAAGAGATATCTTACAGATAGAAAATACTGATTTCATTACATATGGATGTTTTGCATATTATGTAAATTTTTTAGCGGGAGATATAACAAATAAGGATATTTTGAAACAAATAACAGAAGTGCAAAAGTTTTTTCGTAACCATCATAAACCACATGGATTGCTAAAAGAGAAAAATGGCCTTATGCCACAGATACCTAATGCAACACAGTGAAATTCACAAGTTGTCTGCTTCGATACTTTTCTTAAAAACTATCCAAAATATTTAAAACTTATGGCTTAAAAGGCAAAGGATATTCCATTAAATAAAAATAAAATTTTAGGTAATTCAGTGATTTAAAGAGAAAATATCCATATAAAAAAAAAATTGGTAACTCTGGAAAATGTTCTGGATATAAAGCAATTTTAATAAACAACTATTTCAATTGCACTTGAATATTGGATTGATATACCAGAAAATGATAGTCTTAAACCATATAAAAAACTGCATCAAGCCCTTCACCCTTTTCATTATTTGGCCAATCATATGAATCCAAATTATGCCTGCAAACGTCTGACTCCAGAAATGGAACTGATGTCTGAAAAATAGATCACTGAAAAATATACCGCATTACTGGTTAGCTTTTAAAATAAAGGATGCACAAATATATCCACCTTCAATGTTTGATGAAAAAAGTGATAGATAATTTCACTTCTACAAAATAATGGGATTTGATGATCTTACGTTCTGAAGGAACGCATAAAGAATTTTGCCCATTCATAACTGAAAGAGTTTTTTTCATATGTGATTTAGTATCGTATAAAGATAGAAATAGCTTAGACATTAAGAAAGCTCAAAAACAAGTAAAAAATTCATCAGGTCTGGAGAAAAAAAATACCATTGTTTATGAAAATTTTATTTGTATTTTTAAAATTAAATATAAAATGAGTTATTGCTTAAAATTTCATCTTTCTTCTTCATATGTATTTTTAAAGTAATATTTTCATTAAAAAGAAAATTCAAATTATGTCAAAGTTATATTCCTCCCCCTCCTTTTATCTTGAAAAGCATTCAAATCTATTCTTTGATTTTTTTTTTTTCTTCAGAAAATGACTTTTCTCAGCCTTACCTGTACATCTCTGATGTATTAAGAGCACCCGGATGCTCTTTAAATATTTTAGTCAAGATATTAGCTAGCATTTAAAATATGATGTTTAAATCTTACCCATTATTTACTACCTGTTGTATTAATTTTATGAAAGTAATACTACTGTGCGTATGACGCGATACATTCTTGTGTATTATTTTTATTATTTTGAAGAAAGTTTAATGTGACAGCCATCATTCATATTACAGATTTCAAATGAAGAAAAACCATTAATTAGTGAAATGAATAATATACATTTTTTTTACACCCCAAAATCCCCATTTTTATTATTAAAGAGTACAGCTTAAGACAACAGATACAACGAAAATCAGAAATTTATAAAGCAGACATTTGTCATCTGTACTTGTCTGAGTAAGAAAACATTTTTTTCTTCAATTTAGAGTTAGAAACTCTGCATATTAACTACAGCTCAACTGAAAAATAACATAGTACATTATGAACACATTTTTATGTACTACTTAAAAAATGAATTATAAACTATACACTATAATCATTTTCCTATGTAGTAATAACAAATTAAGTTCTGTGGATTATATTAATTTGTGAGTTTTGGGTCTTGCAGTTATTTTAAATAATTTCTAATTTTTATATATAGGTGTCTGAAAATCTAAATTTCATTCAATTTTTATATTTCAAATCTAATAGAATCGTAACTAATAATTTATTAAGCATAGTTGGCATTGTTGAAAGAAATACGCAAGAAAGTACTCTAAAACCCCCCAAAGAACCCAATGGATCCCCAAAAAACCCAATAAAATCCAAAATTACCCAAATAAGTTTGGTGTTTATAAATGAATAAAAAATTAATATATATATAAATAAATAATTAAATAAAACGGGTTTTTGTATTATATGAAATATTTGACTATGAAATATTTGAAATATTTGATATGAAATATTTGAAAAGATTTTAGGTGATCTGTTGAAAAAAAACAACAACAAAATAGGCTTTCTAATGGACGTTGTAGATCCCATATAATTCTGCAAGTGACTTGCTGAGTCACAAGCGAGCCATTAAAATTAGGTATAATTGTAACATAAAATTGCATGATTTTGATTGCATATTTTGAAATTATATTAAAAAAAATGTAAAAGAATATAAATAAGAAAAAAATGTAAGGTTAAGTTTAGTAATTTAATTTTATTGATTAAACAGTTTTTTGTACAGTTTTTGTAGTGCTTAAATTTATTTTAATAAAGATACGGAACGCATAAATTTTAAAAGTAACACATATTTTTTACTACATTTTCCATGTCAAGGCTTTGAATAATTTTTGCCTACAGATTCACACATCTAACTCGGAAAAAAATATTTTTTACATACATACATTCATCATTAATAATTCTATAGCCTATAGAATATTTAAATTGCTTTACTGAAAAAAAAAAATATTTTCTGTGATCAAATGGAAGAAAGAAACAATGTCGGCTTTGAAACATTGAGTATAACTATAGCATAAAATTACATAAAAATAAATAGTATGAAAGTAAATAAAAAAATAAATCTAACAAAAACACATAGAAGAAAAAAGTAATGTTAAGTTCTTTAGTGTCATTTTATTGAATTAATTAAATAATACATTTTTTATATGTATAAAACACAAAGGTGTTCAAATTTACCATAGTTCAGATACGGATTAATGCATAATTTTAAAAAGATTTTATATGCATCAATGTTTTATTTTATATTTACGAATAGCTTTAGTTGGATAAATACATTAATTAAACGTTTCTTTCCCTTAGCTTATATATCAGATATATTTAAATGAGTAATTTTTTTTAAATATCTAGTGTATAGTGTGTGAAACTTCTTAAAATATCGTAACCATAAAATATGATCCCATTTAAATATACACCTCCATTTTTCTATTATCATAAAGGACCAATATGTATAAAATGTAATTACAGATTACAGCATAAAATAAAAATTTTTGTGAACACAGTTCACTGCCACTGTAACTTGCTGCCTCATTTAGTAATAATTCAAAATAAGAATTCTATTGTGTCTTATTAAATTTCACATTTTTACTTTGATGTTACAGAAAGTACGATAATTTAATCTTTAAATTACTATTATTAGTTAATTACATTTACGGGAATTAAATAGCAAGATTAAGAAATAAAGGTAAAATATTACCTACTTAATGTCACTGAAGTGATTTTCTACTGTGAAAGCTTTTTGTTAATTCTTTCGTAATTTCATTCTATAAATTCTATTTGTAAAGTCTTTAGACAAATTATACATATTTCTTTATTCATCAATTCTGATTGATGAAGAAAAAATACTGAACACAGCATACAATTTGAAGAAAATCTAGGATGATTATGAACGATTAGCCCAACTTTATTGGGCTATTAAAAGAAAAAGAAAAAAAAACGCAATCTTGTTCATTTAAAATGAAAAATAACAGTTCAAAGTTTAAGTAGAACACAGTTATAAGTATAAACAGAAAAAATATCTTAAAAATGCTACAAAAAACAGTTAATTTCGTTAGGACTTTCGAACCAAGTCTTGTTTACTATTTAAGCAGCGCTACCAGAAGGAAAAAAGATTTGAAGGAGAGCAATCTGAAGCAACAATCGATAGGAAAACAGCACGCAACAGCCAATCACGCAAGAGTATAATCAAAACGGACATAGTGTACAAGAGGAATGAGGAATCAAATTGGTAAGGTGGGCAAAATAAATAAGTAAATTAGTAAATCAAATTAAAAATAAAGTATAATCAATTGATGATACAGTTTTTTATAAGGAGCCTTAATGAAATGAATATATACGGGTCATTCTCTGAGAAAGGGAAATTTTATGTCTTTGGCTAAAAAATGTGAATTAATCAAGTCAGCTCTAAATGTTTGCATTTTTTTTGTGAACATTTCTGTTTGAATACTACATTTTGCACTAGTTTAAATATGAAAAGAAAAATAACTTCAATATCTAAAAAAGCTGTAAAGTTGCAAATGTCATTGCCATGGCTTGTCCCAAAATTCAAATTTTTGAATTCAAACCCATATTGTTCAGATTTGGAAAGATTTAGAACAAAGGAAATGATTATATGGGTATATTTGATGTTTCTACTTTTTATACATTTAACACCATACACAAAAAAAGAAAACATGTTTATTGATTAAAGTTTCTTCCTAGCATTAACTGTCATTACAATTCTCCACAGTAACTCTTCATTTAATTTTCTCCTATATGTTATTTTTATAAGAAAATTCTCTTAAATTGTATAGTTCCAAATCTTCTTACGAGCTATAGCATCTATTTTTTATTAATTATGCAAGAACTACTTCAATTTATGGATTTTGTTCCAAAATTACAGTCTGTGTACTTAACATGTGTCATTACCAAGCTCCTTATTGTTGAAATGCTTATTCATTAATTTAACTTTACAGAATCAATTACAAAGACAGTTTGGGACTGCTTTCAGAATAAATACTCCATAAGTTTTAAATTGTTATAGTTTAGTTCTAAAACAGGGTTAACGTTTAAACGTCATTACCATGGTTTATTATATTTATGATTTCAAGGTCCTAAATGACCATTTTCGACATTTTAAAAAAGTCATTGCTATTCCTTAGCAAAAATTCCCATTTTTAAATGTCTGGTGTAAAGTGAGTCAAAAATCAAGAGTGAAAATATTAGAGTCTAATCATTTTATCGAAGCCAAAATTTCCCTTTATCTGAGAATGACCCATATATATATATATATATATATATAAACCTAATACTAAGTAATAGAACAATTTAAGTGCATGTTAGTACTGAAAAGGTTCTCCCAAAATTCAGAGAGCGTTTTAACCCATTCCCTGCCGTGATCCCCATTTGGGGATCATTAATATTTTGATCTTGCTCTCCCCTAATTTCAAAGTTTTTGTTTATTTTTCATGGTATATGTTTACAGAATAGTTGTTTCTTAATGTATGGTCAAAATGTTAGGTGTGATTAAAATATTTATTAGTATATTTAACTTTTTCTTTCAAAGTTTGCTCGAAAGTAACTCTTTTTCACTTTTATGGATTTACCTTATGAATATCTAATATGCAAATTTGAAATGAAATATTTTTTACCATAGGATTTATTTGTACATGTGTCCTAAATAGCATAATATCAAAACGGAGTAATTTTTTTTTCTTTTTTGATTTTTTATATCCAAAATACACTGATCCCCATTTGGGGCTCACGGTTGTTGCAATGTAAAAGGACTTACTATTCACATTGCAAGCAGGATATGTTAATGCAATCCACTAATGCAATACGTTCCTGGAATTTTTTTTAAAGGTTCATTATCAGTAAGTGTGGAATGTACCCTCTGATAACAGAAGAAAATATATACAATGGGTCACGTGGGGGGGGGGGAGGGAAGGTTGGGAAGAAATACCAGGTGTTAGGAGCAGGTGCTTTGATAAACAAATTCTTTTTACTGTTCTAATGACATCTTCAATCCTTTTTTTTTCTTTTCTTTACTTTTCTTTGGGCAGCAAAAGTTTAGACTTTTTTTAGAGCAGATAGCTATGAACTTTGACTCGAGAAGTTGCTTCACTTAGAGATAATGTTATCAGCTTTGAACTAGTGAAAACTAACTTGGTTGGATTTTGATTTTTAACGAAATTATTGTTCTGCTAGTATTTTTGTGAATGATTTTGAATTTTTTAAGTGGATAATTATGAGTCGAAAAAAATTTAAAACACTCAGAGAACTTGAAGAATATTGGGACAATGATATTGATATAGATGAGGAAGAACCTGATGGTACAATAGATATAGTTGAACTGCCCCCAGACAAAGCGGATGAAGTTTCTGATTTGGAAGATATAGATGATAATATACTAGAAGATACCATTCCAAATGATGTTCCAGGTTCTTTAGAAATACATGGTGGTAAGTGTAATGAAGAATTTATAGTTCCGAGAAAAAAGAAACCTAAAAAAGAAAACCCCATATCAAAGTGGAACAGAAAAAGTGCATCATATAACATTTCTAGCCATGGAGAAGAAGAATGCAAGCAACGTGAAATGAATATGATAAATGCAATTAAAGATAAAACGCCAGTAGAAGTTTTTGAGATGTTCTTTACAGATGAATTAGTAAACTATATCGTACAACAGAGTGTATCTTATGCTGCTCAAAATAATCGTCACCAGTTTACACTTTCAGCAGACTGTATAAAAAAATTTTTGGGATTTTTACTCTTAACTGGATATCACTCTTTACCCCAAGAACAGATGTACTGGTCTGAAGATGAAGATATAAATCTTGAAATTGTGAGAAAATGCATGACAAAAAATCGTTATATAGATATAAAAAGAAACCTACACTTCTGTAACAATGCAAGTATTCCAAACATAAATGGAAACAAGGACAGACTGTTCAAAATACGACCAATTCTTGATGAACTAAATAAAAGATTTATGCAATTTGGAGTATTCTCATATAATTTGTGTATTGATGAACAAATGGTGCGTTATTATGGTCATCATTATCTGAAGCAATTTATTAGAGGCAAGCCCATTCGCTTCGGCTTCAAACAATGGGCAATGTGTTGCGGTGTGACAGGATATTGCTATAATGCTGAAATATATGAAGGGCAGCAAACGAATAATTTAGAAAAAGATACGCATGGATTAGGGATGTCTGTTATATTGAATAAAATTGCCACCATACACAAACCGGAAGAACACAGCTTTTATTTTGATAATTTTTTCACTAGTTTTGATTTGATGAAAAATTTAAAAGAGAGGAATATACCTGCAACAGGAACGGTCAGATGTAATAGGATGAATAAATGCCCTATAAAAACAGATAAGGAAATGAAGAAAGAATTTCGTGGGGCTTTTGATTACAGATATGATGAAATAAATGAAATATTTTGCCTTGTATGGAAAGATAATAGCATTGTGAAAATGTTATCAAATCATCTGGAAGTTTTACCTTTGGGACGTATGCAAAGGTGGTCTAGAACTGAGAAAAAACAAGTGCTGATTCCGCAACCTAATGCTATTGCAAATTACAATAAGAACATGGGTGGTGTCGACAAACTTGACTGGAATATTCAAAAATATAGGACGAAAATTAGAGGCAAGAAGTGGTACTTTCCAATTTTTACCAATGCTGTGGATATGGCTCTAGTTAATGCTCATACAATATACAACATTGCTAACAAAAAAATGCCACTACTAAACTTCAGGAGAGAAGTTGCAAGATTTTACTTGAGTTTACATTCTCTATCGGATCCAAAAAATAGTGGAAGACCATCATATAATATAAGTTCCCAGAGAAGAGTACCAGATGAGGTAAGAAAAAATTCTAAAGGACATTATTTAGAAAGAACTTTAGAAGGTAAACAAAGAAAGTGTGCTGTTTGTAAAAAAAATGTTAGAAAACAATGTGTAAAATGTGATGTAGGGTTGCATGTTGAATGTGTAATACAATGGCACCCATAAAAAAATTACGCATTTCTTTCACATGCGATCTACCGTGATCCCCAAATGGGGATTGATTTTCAATTTAATAAATTTCATGAATTTTTCTATTATATTGTAAAATTTACTTGTTTGTGTTTGTTTACATGCAAAAAAGTTACTTTATATGAAAAAAGATTTTTTTTAAAAAATCTGGCAGTTAATGGGTTAAAATCACATTTATCATTAACAATAACTTCACGATTAAGGTAAATAGCTAAATTTTCAAGAAAATCAAACTCAGAGGTATTATTAGCATTAAAGTTAATTTTAGCATTTTAAAAATTAAAACTATTGCAGAAGTCCGAAGATTGCTCAGCAGAAGAAGATTTAGAAATTTCTAGATTAATGGCATAACCAGTGTGTTCTTTTAAGCGAATTTCTAGATTTCTTTTAGTTTGACCGCTAGATGTTAGAACTTCCTGGTATACGAACGTAATCGAAACGTTACTGTAATTCATACCAACCTTTTATGAGCAATTTGTTTTCGGGCCTTTATTAAATGTCATGTATTTCTTTCAGTGCTACTGACTGTCGTTGACGATCTTAGGAAAGGCATATCTCAAAGAGTCACATCGGACATGGTAAAAAAGCAAGTTGGAAATTGCTCGTGAATCGTAGCAAATGAGGTGCGTTCGTACGATAACGAAGTTTTAAAAATATCACAATCATACATCAATCTTATAAAATTGTAAATCATTAATTACATTTAAAATGCGCACCAAACAATGTTCTCCCTATACCATTATGTAACGGAATGCTTTTGTGTGGCCTTGTAAATCAATAACAAAAGTTGTTTGCCCCACAGATTATGCAAAATGTACATTATAATATCGTACTTTATAGATGCATATCAATTTTATTATGTTCGATCGAGGGTAACTGTCAAAAACTCAAAATAATCTAACATGAAATAAAGACATAGAAATGCGCCGCTAAACTGCAATGGCGTGCTTGCAGGGCGGCTAAATACTCACCAAAAAATAAATAAATAAATATATAAACAAAAACTAAACTTCAAATTGAAAACTAAAAACAACTTATTAAATCTTAATTTAATGAGATATTTAATTATAAAACTTAATCTTAAAAAATTACACACAGATTTAATTCGGAATATAATCTCAAATTTTGAAATATTTACAAAAATTAAATTTCGATAGACACTCAATTATATTTATATTATTTACAAAAAAACATATATATGCATACAGAATAAATGAGAAATAATCATACTAGAACTCAAAATTAAACTCACTTAAAATATGTGAAGCCAAATACTCTTTTTTCTCAACTCTTTTGACTAACAAAATACCTGTTGGCACAGCAAATCTCATAACACATACCTTCAAAGTGTTGAAGAACAAAACACAAAACTTTGGATCGTAAACGCAGCTGGACCCTTTTTTTTGTATTATCAACTTAACTCATCATGTATAAATTTAATATATAATCAAAGATAAAATTATCCTCATCTCAGCGAAAGATGGCCCAGAAATTTTAAATCTGAGCCTATTTCTTTTTTTCTCAAAATATAATTCGCAAAAAAAAAAAAAATAGCACAGAACTTCTTTTACCTCCCATGTCGCTGAAAAAACCAACAATTGTCTGCTCCAGCTCCGTTTTCTAACATCCTCCCACCTTGATTTTCTTAAAATCAATTATTTCTCATTTAACACTAAACAATTTTGATACTAAAAAACAAAGTTAAATTGAACATTGCTAGATCAAATAAACATGAAAAACAAATAGTAGGAACTAAATTGAAATACAGTACATAAATTATATAAAAATTTGAATTAGAGTTCTTATTAACAAAATAAATCAAATAAAAGTGATTATTTACAGTCTTAAATGTTACTTCTTACGTGGTTTAATCAACCTTCCATATCTGGATCTATTTTCCGGTGCCAAGGTAAGCACAGGATCTCCAGTTGACACTTCCTATGGGTAAAGTTTTTGAATTGGTCGTGTCACACACCCGCTGTTAGTTTTTACCTATACTATTCTGGAAGCAGCATCCCTACTGTTGTATATTTTCACAATTTTGCCCATGGGCCACAATACACGTTTTCTTTTCTCAAGTTCAATGAGGACAATGTCCCCTACTTTAAGTACTTGGTATTTAATATTGGCTTTCTGGACAAGTTGTCCCATATATTCTTTGCGAAAACGATTTCTCAGTTCTTGTCGCAAACTGTTGACATACCTCACACATACGTTCAATTTATCGGAATCGATAATATCTAAATCAGGCACTCCCACTTGTCTGATATCTTGCAGAAACAAGGAGGGTGTCAAAGGTATGAGCTCATCAGAATCATCCGAAATATATGTCAGTGGACGACTGTTTATTATGGCTTACACATCGCACATTACTGTTAAAAGCTCTTCAAAATTCACTGAAGATTTACCTAAAATTCGTACGAGTACAGTCTTAATTGAGCGAATAGGTCGCTCCCATCATCCCCCCCCACCAGGCTGCAGTAGGGGAACTGAACTTCCACTTAATTGGATAGCATTCAGTGATTTTCTTCCAATCCAGACTTTTCAGTGCATTGTCCGTTCCTCTGAAATTGGTCCCGTTGTCCGAGTACACAACTGACGGACGTCCTCGTCTGGCGATGAATCTTCGAAAAGCCTGGAGGAAGGATTCCGTGCTAAGTGCCATAAAAAGTTCAAGGTGAATTGCTCTGTATACTGCACAGGTGAACAAAACGATCCAGGCTTTTCCCTTTGGCTTTAAAATCAGACGACCACAAAGATCAGTTCCGGTGACTTCAAAGATAGCAGCATCCCTTACTCTGTCAAGGGATAAATGTATCGGGGGGCGTTGTTAAAGGTTTGAAAGTGAATCTTTTGCATACTACACAACGGTTTATGCTAGATTTTATATTTCTCTTTGATGAAATAATCCAGTATTTCTGTCTTAATTTAGCAGCCAATATCTGCACACCAGCATGACAGTACTTTATATGATATTGTCTAATTAGGCATTCAGTTAAGTAATGCTTGGACGGAAGAAGAATTGGATATAAAAAGTAAAGTTCATCATCTCTTTCGATTATTTTAGTTTTCACCCGAAGAACATCGTCATCGCCACGCACAACCACCAAACCATGAACGGAATTTTCCTTCTCATGAAAATACTTTTGTTGCTCTATACCCCATAGAATTATCTCAGCTTTAGTTTTTTCTTCCAATGTTAGGGTATTATAAGATCATAGGAAGGCTTCTTTCTCAGTTTATTCACAAATCGCAACATCCAGCAGAAAATTCTGACAATTTTGGAGAAACTGGAAAAATGCTCGTACCACTCAGTCCTTTCTATTTTCACGTTTAAGTTAACAATTTTTGTTTTTTTTTTAAATTCTGAAGCGACTAGTTCTTCATCTAGGGAAAAATTAAATTTAGGCCACTCCTCGGGAGTTGCTTTCAGAAAATCAGGCCCCTCCCAACAACCACAACGCAACAACTGTTGGGGAGTACAGCCACGAGAAGCTATATCAGTTTATTAATTTTTCCTGGGATGTGTCTCCAGCATTCTTTCTTAGACAAACTTCGAATCTCCTTTACTCTATTTTTCACAAAGAGACCCCAGTTTTCTTCTCGTTGAATCCAGCAAAGAGCTACAGTTGCATCCGTCCAGTAGTAGATTGGAACTTCCTCAAACAACAAAGCATTAGAAACGTATTTGGCTAAACGAGCTCCTAAAACACAAGCTAGTAACTCTAATCGCGGAATGGTCACTTTCTTCAATGGAGATACACGAGATTTGGCTGCCACGAACCTCACATAAGCATCTTCATCTTCTTCACTTCTTAAAAATATAACGGTGGCATAGGCCCTTCTACTGGCGTCGCAAAAGACATGAAGGGACCAAGTATCTATTTTTCCATAACCTATGCAACGAGGAAATTTAAGTTGGGAAATACAAGCTAAATCTTGGTACCACATTAAAAACCGATTCTTTAATTCATCTGGCAAAGGTAAGTCCCAATTTGCCTTTGTGGCCCAAGCTTTTTGAAGAATTAATTTGGAAGGTATCATTACTGGCACAATGAACCCCAGAGGGTCAAAAATAAAATGAAATATAGAAAGTAATTTTCTTTTTGAAAAATCTGATGATATTTGCTCAGTTTTGAATGGAATGAAAAAATTGTCATTTATCCGGTCCCACTGAAGACTTAAAACAGGACAGACATGATCAGCGTTCTGTGAAGAGAACTTTTCACTTTCAGGACCAAATGTCAACATACACAGTTCCATTTGGGCATCTACCATAATGTCGGTTGCTTGCTTCCTAAATATTTCAAGTTCTGCGCTCGTATCCACTGAGGTTACGCAGTTATCAACGTAGAATGGCTTTGAGAGCTTCAAGGTCACATCTTCGAATTTTGAAGGTACATTTTTAAGGTAGAATGAGATCACTGCTGCCAACAGGTATGGGCTACTGGTAACCCCAAAAATAACCCTTTTATGTCGGAATTCAGAAATTTTATTATTTTCCCATCAAAGAAATTTTAGATAATTTTGGTCTTCCCGCTTTATGCCAATTTGTAAAAACGCTCGCCTAATATCAGAAGTTATGCCAATCGCCTTTTCTCTAAACCTCATTAGAATCGCCGTAATTTCTTCTACGAGATTCGGACCTTTAATGAAACAATCGTTTAGCTACAGCGAGTTATCCGATTTGCATGAAGCATCGAAAACGGGCCTAATTTTACTAGTTAAACTATCTAATTTCATAACTGGATGATGTGGCAAATAATGTCCCTTTTCATTCTTTTCAGATTCTGGAATTTTTTTCTATTACGTCTTCAGACAGCCATTCCTTAAATATTTTATCGTATCCTTCAAAATTGTTCAATTTTTCTAATTTACGAATAGTAGCAAAAAGCCTTTTTTTCTGCAATATGCCGATTAGAGGCAATGTTAGGTGGAAATTTTTGAACCCAAGGCAAGCTTACGTAATATCTCCCATCTTCGTTTCTATGAAGCCCCTTCAAAAACTGTTCCTCAGCTATTTGGTCTTCCACCAATTTGGAAAATGTTTGCGCTTCATCTGCTATGCCAATTGATTCTAAATTCCACATATCAGAAACTTTCATGTTTTGAACATGTAGATTAGTTACTCACATGGATTGGGCACCCTCAAAACTCTGAACATTTAATCCTGTTGGTTCTCCACATAAAGTCCAACCCAATTTAGTATTAATGGCTGTCAAATCCTCATTAAGTTGAATTACATCATCCGTAAGAATTTGTCCATAAATATCACTACCTATCAAAATTTCTATTTCCGTGTAACCGTCGCCCACATCAGAAATCCAAATTCTATGCATTTTTAATTCCTTTAATAAAGGACCTTTAGAGACGCGTGGTAACCCTCCGCAAATTTTTTCCTGATCTAGAAAGCAGAATTGATATTCAGTACGTCTTCCTACAGGACATAATCTCATAGAATATCGTTTATGATCGTTAGACTCAGTTCTTGTCCCTCCAAACAGAGAATGAGTTAAATTCTCAGAGGAAAGGCATTCTAATTTTAAAGCTTTGGCTGTAGATTTCAGCACATACGACCTTTGAGATCCGCAATCCAGGAGCCACCTGACCTTTTTCTCGTATGCCACCTGACACTACCTCCACCATTAATGTCATAAGGAGGACTTCTTTCTTACATGAAGGTGTAGACATAGTAGCTTGTACTGTAGTCGAACCTTTTGTGCTAGCCGTACCGTAAAATGGGGTGAATCGGAACACTTTTCAACTTTGACGTTAAAAAAAAGCAACAACTAATTTTTTAATTTTATTACTTTTCTACTGGAAACTTCGGTCTTGTTTTGTTCGTTACTTTTTAAGCAAAAACGAAACATTTTTACTGTTTATATACATATTATATAATTTTTTAATGGTGTACCGATTCACCCCGCAGATAGGGGTGAATCGGAACGAATGTTATAATATTTAATTTTTTCGATTCAGACTTTAATAGGGTTGATAAAAACAGGTAATAATGATAAGGGAGGAATAGGAACGCATAGCTATTGTGAATCAAGCCTTTATTTTACATGCAAGTAAAGATACGATTTTTAAAAAAATAGAAAACAACTTAGAAATAATAAGAAATTAAAATTTATTTTAAGAAATTATATTCGAATTGCAGAAGTAGAATTTAATACAAATTCAACCCTGTTCTGTGTTATCCTATACTAGTAGTCATTGGGTAAGTGAAAATATTGAATAGCCCCAATCGCTGCATGTATTAATACGATCTACTAATACGACCTCATCCCCAGCCTTTAGTACTGTTTGCATTCCTCTCTTTTTTAATTGTTTTTTCATTTTGAGATGTTTGTGTAATGTTGTGGATGTCAGAGAATAATTTTGTGAAGTTTTTCTAACTAATTTGCTATTTTTAAATTCTTTTATTGTGTGTTCCGTGTAGGATTAGGCTTCGACTTTTTTTTTTAACCAAGCAATTTCTTGGCACCTTTAAACTCTTCAAGTAATTAGAACGAACAAAATATTGTTACAATACATATTCACACATATATTTTCATATATTACATGAAACTATTACTGTATAGAAAAATAAACCATGAGAGAATATGTGTTCCGATTCACCCCATAAATCTTAAAGCTCTGATGTTACAAGCCATTTTTCATTTTTTCATTATGTAATTTAGAAATAAGTAGAATTTAATACAGCATATCGTTTACAGGACTATCATTAATTAAAAATCCCCTCTCTTAGGTTTAGAATTCGAAAAATAATGTAGTTACAGACAAAGTTTTGAAGACGGTGACAAAATGAGTGTTTTGAGAATCCTCTTGAAGTTTTTTTATATACCCCAGTAGTAGTGCCAACATGTCGAAACTGAATTTCCCAACTCTTAATGTTATTACCTTCTTATAAAAAAATTGGCTACTAAAAATATCATCACATATATTTGTAATGAATTTATTTGTATGATCGGGAAGTTTCGTTCCTATTCATTCCGCTGTTCCTATTCACCCCATTTTACGGTACTCTCATTTTTTTCCTCTTGAATCTCGGGATACAAAATTACGGGTGCGATCGCTTGCACAGGTGGCATTGTATAAATAATTTACAATCCTTAGCAAAATGGCCAGGCTTAAGACAGCGTAGGCAGCACTTTAATTCTCTTAATTTATCTAACCTTTCCTTCATGGGCAAAGACCGAGCCGAAAAACATTCTTTATTTTCATGATTTTTCCCGCAAAACACGCATTTTTGTTCCTTAGTTGCTACCAAACGTGCAGCACTCACGGGTGGTTTTCTATTTTTAAATTTGATCTCTTTAGGGCGTTCATCACGTGAAGGAGGAGAAATTTCAAACCCTGACCGTGCAAGTTTGACTCTCTGTTCCCCCTCAACTTCTTTTCGCAGAAACTGTAAAAGATTCGAGAGACGTGGTCCCTTGTCACTAAATAGAACGCTTCTCTGCCACACCCTAATCATTTCAGCCGATAAACATGATTCAACCATGGGATATAGCCAAGCAGTATTGGAGTCTTGATGCACACCTAAAGACTCGAGAGCTCTGAGATAAGACTCAGTTTTATCAAACAATGACACCAGGGGTAACTTATCTTTACCTTGTGAACGTACATTTTGGATAATTAATTTTAACAACTCTCTGACATATATCTCAGTTAAAATTTCTTTGTTACCAAAACGTTCCTCAAACGCAGAAATGACTTTTGGATAATTTTACGCAGTTAAGGGGGGACTCGCAATTAACTCATAAGCTCGAGTCCCCGGTAACATTGATTGGGCTAAATAATGAAGTTTGTCAACATCATCCAGACTCTTATCCTCGTGGATTTTTTTAAATTGACCCCAGAACTAAAGATAACTTAATAGTTGACCATCGAATTTTTTAATTTGGATTTTCGGCAATTTGTACCGTTTTTCATTACACGCATTTGCATTACTATTAACATTAGAACTCACACTAATTTTAATGTCCGAATTATCCGTTTTTTTCTTTTATTCGGCGACTCAGCGTTATAAATTCATCGATATATTCCTCGAAACTTATAGCTTCAGTTTCTAGATTTTGATCAGTAACATTAGCTGCTATCATTAAATCTAACATTTCCAAATCATAAAATTTAAATTCCTCAATTATAGATTTTAATTTCACAAATTTATCATCTAAAACAGATATATCCGGTTGTTCCTTTTCTAATTCGTCCTTTAAAACCTTAGCTGTTCTCGTAAAAGCGCTACATGCCGTCGCACGTTTTTTCTTTAAAGTATCAATATTCATTTTTATATAAATGAAAATAAACTCAAAATCTCAATTTAAAAACGTATCAGTATTTGTAAATATTACTCATAAATTTTAAAAAATTCTGAACTCAACAAACACAGTATTTTAATTCTAAATAAAAACAATAAATAAAAATTAACCGCACTCATGACATATAAAAACGAAAGTATACTCAAAATTTAAATATTTCATATCCGGCATAAATTATTTTTTTCAAATACGGCTATCAAATATCATGATTCTTTCTCAAAAAACAAAATCAAAAGTCTTAATTAAACTCAAAAGTCCTGTCGCGGACGCCACTTTCTATGTCAAAAACTCAAAATAATCTAACATAAAATAAAGACATAGAAATGTGCCGCTAAACTGCACTGGCGTGCTTGCAGGGCGGCTAAATACTCATAAAAAAATAAATAAATAAATAAAAAATAAATAAATAAACTAAACTAAACTTCAAATTGAAAACCATAAAATAACTTATTAAATCTTAATTTAATGAGATATTTAATTATAAAACTTAATCTTAAAAAATTACACACAGATTTATTTTGGAATATAATCTCAAATTTTGAAATATTTACAAAAATTAAATTTAGACAGACACTCAATTACATTTACATTATTTACAAAAAGACGTATATATACATACAGAATAAATGAGAAATAATCATACTAGAACTCAAAATTAAACTAACATAAAATATGTGAAGCCAAATACTTTTTTTTCTCAACTCTTTTGACTAACAAAATGCCTGTTGGCACAGCGAATCTCATAACACATACCTTTAAAGTGTTGAAGAATAAAACACAAAACTTTTGATCGTAAACGCAGCTGAACCCCTTTTTTTAGTATTCTCAACTAAACTCATCATATATAAATTTAATATAAGGTACCCTGGGGTAATAACGCCAGGCGGGGTAATAACGCCAAGTGCTTATATTTTGCATAATTATGAAATAATCAGGTAAATGACACCCATGTGCTCTGCGCAGAAGGGTTTTGAGTCATATAAATCGCAAAAAACAGCTTCAGGTTTATTTGTTTCATTTTTAGGTCTTATTGTTTTTACAAACAACTAAAATTGACACTTGATCTAAAATTTGCGAGATACGTTTTGTGATGTGAAGACGATCTTTTTATCCGGAAATACTTTGTTAATTACATAAATTTGTAGTACATTTCATGTACTTTTAAAATGTTGTTGAAGATTTTGGATCCTTCTCGAGATAATTTGTAATTTAAAATGTACTGCGCAATAACTATACCGGGGTAATAACGCCAATGCTTGACATTAATACCCCGGTTGATTCCCTACAGTGGCCGAGCTACATCCTAAATACTGATTCAAATAAACACAGTTAAAACTGTGCAATGTTTCTCATATTTCTATTTAAGCGGTCTTTTTTAAGCAAAAAGAAGCTCACGGTCTGATATTCTTTCGCCTCATCCCCCCCTTCCCACACCACACCTTTATTTTTCTTACACTTTCACAAAAAATTGAACATTTTCAATAGCTTAGAATGCAATTTGTCAATTTCTAAGTTTGTAGAGTTTGTATTTTTAGAATTGGGCTATCTACATGCAATTATTCCATCTTATTTCATAGTTTTGTTTGCATGGCGTTATTACCCATATAGGTGGGTAATAACGCCAAATAGCATTGGTCAAGAAAAAACGCCATTACATTTTATGAATACATATCTGTTAAATTATTTTATTTTATATAGATAGTCAATGAGTTGCTGTATCAGATCCTATATTTGTTTGAAAAATACAATCTAAAACTAAGCCGTGAAAATTGGTAGAACCTTAACGTGGCGTTATTACCCCAGGGTACCTTATAATCTAGGATAAAATTATCCTCATCTCAGCGAAAGATGGCCCAGAAATTTTAAATCTGAGCCTATTTCTTTCTTTCTCAAAATATAATTCGCAAAAAAAATTAGCACAGAACTTCTTTTACATCCCATGTCGCTGAAAAAACCAACAATCGTCTGCTCCTGCTCCGTTTTCTAACAGTAACACCATTAAAATGCATTTGAAACTTTTCCCCATTGACCGTAATGTAACGGAATACTTTTGATCGTCCCTGTAAATGATCCATGCATCCTATTTTGATCAAATTTGAAATAAATCGACAAAATTATATAATAATTATGTATATTAAATTTCAAACGATTCGGTTGGGTAGTTTTTGCGTTGTTATATACTGACGGACAAAAGGACGGACTGAACGACAACTATAGGTACTACCTATTTACATAATTACGAACGCACCTAAAAAAGGTATGAGATGAGTTATCCTACCTCGATATATTTCGTGTTTATGAAGATTCTCACAATGAAGACACATAATTGTATTGAGTTAAAATTTTTCGGGATTTTTGTTTTTCATTTCCAAATAACAACAGTGTTTTACTTTTTTATTTTATTTTACAGGGTTCTTTCACTTGAAGTACTTTCAAGCCCCTTGTACCATAATTTTTGTAAGGTAAATTTTGCCTTATTTAAAAATAAAAATCATTATCTTTAAACATAGAGACTAAGAATTAACGAAAATTAACTGGTAATAAAACACTTGAAATCCCTTGAATAAATTGATGCTTACAAAATCTGTTTTAATAGCTTTGTAATGTTGGGATATTCATTTATAACCAACTTTTACATTCTAACTTTAGTAACATAAAAATGTAAATAAATCTGAAAATGTCATTCAAAAGTATTTAGTTTTAACAGTCGATTGCAGTATTTCCATCCTATTAAGATTGATAGCTTTCTACATTTAATGTATTACGAAGTTATTTACTTTCTTCGATTACTTAAACTGACTGTAGACGTACAACGCAAATCTGTTTCTTTTTATATCTATGATCTCAGCCACGAGTGTTATTATCAGCATTGCAATATATTTAGTGTCATTTTTTTTACAACATTGTATCTTTATAATATTAACATAAAAATCTTTATAATATTAACATAAAAATTCAATATATTTAATTTATTTTAATGTTTGTACAGTTTTTAACTTTAAAAATTATTTATACATAATTTTATTAACTTGTTTGTATATCAGTATTACTTTAGTATTGTAACCAATTCATGGTTTAAATGTTCAGCTTATTTCTTAGTATCTTGCTGGAAAAATCCGTCAAATAATCCAAGTCCTATGATGTGGGTGTTTTATCATTTCACATAGTTTTAAATTCATTTAAAAAGTTAAAATTTTCTAAAATATGCTAGCATATACTAGAAAATTATTAATACAAAAAAATATATATATATGAAAAAGAAAAAAATAATATTACATACTTTCATTTAATTTTATTGAATTGTCTAAACAATTATTTTATATATATATTTATATATAAAACACGGAATGTTAAATTTACCATAATAAAAATATTTGTGCAAAGATTTTATTTGCATAAATGCTTAATTTTATATTTTAGAATATCGTTAATAGGATGAGCACATTAATTAAATGTTTCTTTCCCTTAGCTTAAAAATCAGTATAAACATATCAGAAATATTTAAATTAGCGGATTTCATTTGATTAATATCTAATCTGTAATGTGTGAAACTTGTTAAAATCTCTTAGCATAAAATAAAATCCCATACAAAAATACGCATCGAATTTTTATTATCTTAAAGCAGCAATATGCATAAAATGTGATTAGAGATTAGAGCATAAAATGACACTATTTTTTAACGTAGTTCGCTGTCACTGTGCTTTGCTGCCTCATTTACTAATAATCAAAAATAAGAATCCTATTATGTCTTATTAAATTTTACATTTTTACTTTGATGTAAGAGAAAATACGATAATTTAATCCTTAACTTGCTATTATTACAAAATTACTTTTAAGAACATTAAATACTACGATTACGAATTAAAGTAAAATATTACCTACTCAATGTCACTGAAAGGAATTTCTGCCGTGAAAGCTTTTTGTAAATTTACTCTTAATTTCATTTCATCAAATTTTATTTCTAAAGTCATTAAATAAATTATGCTTATTTTTTTTTGTCAGTTTTGCTTTATCAAGAAGTATTGCGCAACATAGCATACTACGTGAAGATAATTCAGGTTCATTATGAATGAATATTCAAACTGTACACGGCTTAAAAAAAATAAAAAATATATTTGTTGTTTATTAAAAATCCTGAATAACAGTTGAAAGTTTAAATTCAACACAGTTATAAATATGAACAGGAAAAAGAAAAACTTTTTAAAAATAACATAAAAATATTTAAATTCGCTAAGCGTTTTGAAAAATCTAAGTCTTTTTTTGTCAGACGCAAAGAAATCGTGCGTCTATTATGAAAGCAGTGAACCGATTGGAAGGATGATGGCGGAAAAGCCATAAAGCTGAAAGAACAAAGAATAGCAAAGCAGTACGCAACAGCCAATCATGGAAGATCAGTATAAAAATGGAATGAGAAAGCAAATAGACAAGAGGGGAAAAAATGAAATAAAATAAAAATAATTAATTATTTAATTAATTAAATATACAAAAAGTTAATTATATTGTAGTGCTAAAAAGATTTTTCTGAGCTGCGAAGAGCGTTTTGTAATCAGATTTATCATTAACAATAAATTTACGATTAAGATAGACAGCTAAATTTTCAAGAAAATCTAATTCGGATGTGCTATTGGCATTAAAGATAATTGTAACATTTTGATAATTAAAACAATCCGATTTAAAAATATACTTCCACTATTCTTTTATCTTAAAGCAACAATACGCATAAAACTTTATTTGAGAATAGAGCATAAAATGACACTTTTTTCATAAACGCAGTACGCCGCTACTATAGTTTGCTGCCTCCTTTAGTAATGATTAAAAATAAAAATGCTATTATGTCTTATTAAATTTTACATTTTTACTTTGATGTAAGAGAAAATACGGTAAGTTAACCCTTAGCTTTCCATTATTACTCAATTACTTTTAATAGCATTAAATACTAAGATTATAAATAGATTATAGGTATTTCCGCTGAGAAAACTTTTTGTTAATTTACGCGGATTTTCATTACATTAAATTTTATTTATAAAATCATTATATAAATCATACTCATTTATTTATTAAAAAAAATAGTTGCATCTAGAAATATTCCGAACTATATTATGCAGTTAGAATAAAAAATATTGTACATTTTACTGCAATATTTGCATGTCCCTTGCGAGCGATTTCTTTGTACGTTGAATACAGTATGGAACGGTTTACTTTTTCTGTTTACTAAGTGACTGTAGACATCAGACTCGAATTTGGTACTTTTGGCTATGTGTAACATCATCCATTGGTGCATCACATTAAAATACATACAGTCTGGGGCAGATATTTAAAAACACTCGTTATAGAATTACTAAAATTCTGTATAGTATGCCATTTTTACGAATCATTTTCTGGTACAAGTAAACATATCAGAGCCCATACTAATTGAGGAAATGAAGATTCATGTTGTCTTTGGCTCATTTATTGAACAAATGTGGAGATTTCGAAATTCTTAAAACTCATCCAATAATTCGTTTTTAATATAAGCAAAAAAACTGAAGGTTGCCAAATTCCCTGTGGTAAACTTTGGAAAACATGCGGAAAACGATATTTTCAGCAGTACATTGTAAAAGAAAAATCTGTAAAGTTACTAACAGTTTTCTAGAAAACTGGGATTACTAGAACATTTTATGTAACGGCAATACCAAAAATTCATGTAACAGGTACACATATATACTGAAAATCAAAAAATGTGTAAAGTAACTAAGACTTTTTAAGGAAACTGAGATTCCCAGATTTTTCCCTGATCCTAGGTTATAAATAAAATTTTAGTAAGATAACAGTAAATTTAGTTGATTCGTATGTAAAGTTACAGATTTGTGTTGCTTTACAGAAATTAGTTTTGTAGTTTGCATATGTTCTTGTACAGTGCACAGATAAAATTTGTGCAAGCTTACATATTTCGGCAACTTTATATCTGTAGGATTACACACACACACACACATATGTATATATATATATATATATATATATATATATATATATATATATTTAACAGTGAATGAAGTAATCATGACAATGGAATTCATCAGTTAAGTGTGTGAAAATACTACGAAGTCGAAGATCGCACGCGTTAAGTTGATGCAAGTTGAAGAAATTACAATATGATGTGTAATTCATGAGGACATGCCATATTGTTTGTACATGAAGATGAGAATACAATTCTTGCTCCTGATACCAGGAATAATTGCCTGACGAGAGAAAATCGTCTCTTTATCAAGGAGAAACATCAAGAAAAGACCAGAATGTTCGGGTTTCTTTTTAATGAGGAAAAGTTTGCCGGTCAAGAAGGTGAACCAAAAAACATTGGTTGATAAAATAAAAAGGTTCTGACTGACAAAAGCAGACAATTTCAAGCATCAGTGATGATTCAAGGTTGAGGGGAGAGGGATCATGAGGAGCAAAGGGCAGTCTGAATTCTCCACATGTCTTTCTTCAAAGTGAAAATGTCGTTGTTTTACCGAGTTATTAAACTGCAATCAAAATCACCATCTTTATGAGCAATATTTGAGCTAAATGCTAATTTCAGTCAATTTTATGCGCGAAATCGTCTCAAATCGCTCTCTGACAGCAAACAGCAATATCCTTAATTTTTTTACCCCTGCTCTAAAATGTTTGTAGATAGCGAGGATATTTCACCAAACTTCTAACATTTCAGCCAATAAGAAATAGGCAGTACTCAACGTCTTTTTTTCCTGTCTACAAAGAGCGATAAATAGTACCAACTTTTAACAGTAGAACAGGTTTTTTCTCCGACTTCAGAAACAACAATCGCAACTTTTTTTTCTTTTTCAAGTTTACCCATAATATTAAAATAGTTTCACAAATAACTTTCTGTTCTTGGTTTTATTCAAATCTTTTTATCTTGGAATTAAATTTCAACAGCGATCATAAAAAATTATAAATGCATTACGCATTATATCCTGATTTTGAGATTTTTTTTAATTATAATTATGCAGAAGTTTTTTTTTCCCTTTTGCTGTACAATCTAAGATTTTATTCTTGCAAAATATGGTTCAAACGAAGAAAAAGTTACGTGTAACTTTAAATAATCGGAGTGCCGTTTATCTTCATTTTCACTCATTAGGTGGAACGTAGTAAGTAGATAAAATAAATTTAGTGTGTAATCCTCTCAAAAGACTCTGAAAAAAATGTTATTAAGTGCTTGTTTTCGTAATGAGATTAGATCGCTTTACTTTTAATTGAATTTGTTGAGCTTACTGTCGTATATTAATAAGCTTATACTTAAAAAGTACCGTCAATTAAAGTGTTATAATGCACTCATTTTGTTTTCAAAAATTTAAATTAAAATTTACTATTTGGATTTATTGAAAATTTGGAATATTAGACATTGGCAACATCGATTGATTGTGAGACATTTATTTTAATTTTACTGAATATTTTTTTCTTTTTTCTTTTTTTGGTTTTCGATTTATAAAATGTATCATGATTGAAATATATTTTTTTATTAAATTTTATCTACATTGTTTAGAGAGAAAGTAAGTTTTTTTTTTTTTTTTTTTTTTTTTTTTTTTTTTTTTGTGTGTGTGTGTGTGTGTGTGTGTGTTAAAAAGAGAAATTGTAAATTACAATAATATACTATCCACAAAAAAAGTGTAAAACTAGAGTCTAGTTCTTATGATGAACAAAAATATGTATACTCTAAATAAAACCAAAACTTCTTGATTTAAAAAGTAAAAAATTATGTCAGAGATATAATTTTGATTTAATTTTGATATGTGCAAAAAATAATAAATACAAAAATTGAGATACAAATTTTCGAACATAGAACATAGAGAGATAAAATAGACGCAAAAATTACACAAATCTTTAAATGAAGTAAGTTTTAATGAACAATACTGATAAGAATATTTAAATTTTAAATCTTGACTTTTAATGATTTCTTTCATTTATTACACTAGTACTTTTTTATTAAGCGCACCAGGAAAATTAATCACCAAGCTGTATGTCCAAATTACAAGACATATATGAATTCATTGTCTGTATGATGTATGTGACATTTCATGGCGTATATGAAGTATGTTATTATTATGTATCATGCAGATATGAGTATGAGGTATATATATGACATATGTAGAAGATGTATATGAAGTATGTATGGTATAGGGTGTAAATATTATGCATGCGTGTAATGGGGAAGCTTGCTCTAACATGAGAATTTGAAGTATATATGTATGCATATGTATGGTATAAATATAAGCTTTGAAAGCTTTTAAGACCTTGGAGAAATCGTAACTCAGCATAAGTATAATCGTAATCGTGTGTATAACGATATACAAAAAGCGCCATTACTCTTTCCCATGGCCTTTGTTTTTCAACACCCAGTCAACAAATAACTTAAAATTCCGCTGTATATGTTTATGTGAGAAAGCTCATAAAACTTTTTAAATTATTGTAAAAATATATAAATGTTTACATCAAATCAGATATTTTCAAATTTATATACTATGTATATGATCCTTAAAGATGTTTTAAGAAGTCGATAGTTCGTGACAAACTCTAATAAATTCAGAAGCATTAATTCATGAAACTATATATATATATATATTAATGTTTATTTTGCAGTCACTATGTGTTATAAAATAAATTAACAGCATGAATTCCACATAAAAAAGACTGTCTCAAAATCTAAATTTATATTCACAGGGAAGGAAACGTGACCAGTAAATGGATGAAAATTTAAAAATAAATATTTAAAAAGGAGGAATACCGTAAATGAAACAAATATTAAAAGTACTTGACCTTAGATCATATATTTATAGAAAATATTGATTTCAAACGCTTTGTAAAAACCTAAAACGTGTTTTTTCCTTTTACTTTTGCTAATAATAAATAACAAATGAATATTTCTTAATGCTTTAATTTAAAAGAAAATTCTAAACTTTGTAAAAAATATTTTATGTGTTTTAAATACTCTACATTGAAAAAGTTCGGCTATGGGAATAACGTTTACATTTTATTTGTATGACGACTAGATTGCCAGTTTGGCCTCAACTTTTATTCCGAAATTGCCAGTTTAATCAAGAAATAAAGAATATTATTTGACCCTTCAGCACACGCACGCATTTCTATGACGTGTAACAACACGCACTGGGTCAATATGACCCTAACGTTTTCGTGAACTTCTCGCTAAAATAAGGACATCATAAATAAAATAAATAAAGTCAAAAGCATTATTTAAATCGTTTTTTAAGTAACAAGATATATTGTCTGTTTTAAAAATCGAATTTCAAAGAAAAAAAAAACTTACCTTTGATTTTGTATCTGTTTTCGGCATTCATTCTTTTACTATCATTTTGAAACGCTTACACATTTAGTACGTAATTTTAACAATTTTTTTCTTGAAAAAAGACGTTTAAATGGCATTGCAAGCAATATTTTGTATAGAAAATTGTATATTTTATAGGTTGAGTGAAACTGACCCATTCACACTAGCCACTATAGAAAACTCTCGTGTTTCAAGTTTCTGTTCCCAGGATCCCCTCTTGCTAGACCACCCAGTAAGGTACTGAAGTGGCAGGTACAAGTCTTGAGAAATTCCTGAAAATCCTGTTCATGATATGGAGCGTCAGGTCAAAAATACACGATGCATGTGCTTACTGGTTAATTCTTTATTCAATGAGGCATGTTTATCAGTTATAAAGTAAAAATCTTTCTTTAAAACTTTCAGCTGTAAGTAAATTTTAGATTAAGATAAGAGGCCAACAATGACAACATAAAAATTTATGATGTATTAAAACGTAGTAAATAACAAATTTTGACTATTTCTTAAAATACTTTGAATTCATTTAAACTGGGAAATATTATGTATCAATATTAAGTTTAAAAAAAAACTCGGGTAATGGCAACAAGTCATGTAAGAAGGAATAGGGTTAAAAGTAATATTAATATTGCAAGAAATTTTGCAGTTTATATTAAAAACATAAATTTATAATTTATTTAATAAGTAAACATTAAAATATATTCAATAAATCATGAGATTATTTGAAAAGAAATAGAAAACCGTAAATGTAGTCTATTATTTTAGCGTAATCGCAGTCTACAAGAGCCAACATCAGGCATTCACATTATGTTCACTACTATTCTCATCTATCCCATCAATCTTTTTCTTTGCAAAGCACACGCAAAAAGCATCTTCTTCATCTTGTGTACAATTTGGAAAAAAGCTCATCTGAAATGGCATGTCTGAGTTAAAGTAAAAATTTAATAATAATAATAATAATAATAATAATAATAATAATAATAATAATAATAATAATAAAGTAAAGTAAAAGTAACAAAATTGCAATTTAACAAATTACAACGACAATTTGGACAATGATATTTTTAAAGATCAAAATTTTAAAGACTTATAAACAAATTTTACATTTCAATGAATAATAATACTAAACATAATTTTTTGATGATCATAACAAGCCATACATTACGTACACCATGCATTAAACACAGACTGACTTCTGAACGCCTCATATTACGCACGACATGGATTAAACATTAATATTCCTGGGCCAATCACAAACAAATTTTAAATGAAATTTCAATTTTTCAATTTTCAGAACTGAAAATTTTTAAACTTTTAAACATCGCACATTTTAAATTTTTACACCGTTGCGTAGAAAAAAGTGCACTTTTTAATGAAATTTGTTTGAAATCTTTATCACAACTTGTTTTCAAATTATTATTATTATTTAAAGTTTTTATTACGCTTTTTGTCATCAAGGCAATAGAAATATTGTATTTTTGGACACAAAACTTGGACAAAGCAGAAAACGAATAAAATAAAAAACAGAAGTATTCCTTTTTTGGTCATTATACCTGAACCAATCAGAAAACGAACAAAACAAAATAAGTTGCGGAATTCAACCAATAAAAAGATTTAGATATACTTCAGACTTCCCTATTCTCTACCGAGAAAAACAACTATTTGTTTAATAGTTAAAAAAAACAGTAAATCATTTATAATGAACATAATAGAAATACAGATTTATGAACTTCAAAATTGAAGAGGTTCGTGAATAAAATATTTTTAATAAAAAATTTTAAAAAGTACAAAATTTGGTATGCGCATATTTTTTATTTTATTTTTTTTTATTTAAAGTAATCTCTAATAAAATAAAAAGATGTTTAATTAATTAATTAAAATAAATTTTCATTTCACAGAATGTTGTAATATGTTGTATATAACAAATGTATCTTCTGATGTTTAAGGTATAATATTAACTATTCGTAAGCGTTTTTTAAAAGTAAATTTACAAACAAAAAGGGAGTTATTTGTGAGTTTAATTACCCACATAATTACACACCAGCTACAAATTTAATTTTTAACAAAATATCAAAACTTTTATTGCTTTTACAGTTTACGAGCTAACATTATGTCTTTTTTCCCAGAAATAATTTCTCATTAAAAACTTATTTTTGTTACATATGTATTTTGTCTTTTTAATAAATTTTTCTTACATAATTTTTGCAATAATATACAAATAAATATTTATAATATTTTTTCATATATTAGGAACACATTCTTGAATTATTAACAAAATCTGTTTATTAAAATTTTTATATAAAATAGAAAATTTGTCGAACACTCACTTTTTCCTTTGAAAATATTTACTATATTGACAAATAATAAAAAGCAATTTTTACTTTATTTATTGCAACAAGTTAGATGAAATTAGACTGTAACTGAGTAAAAGAGTCACATGAATTATTCTGAAGATAATCACGATTCTCTTTTATTTTATATCTGCATTGAGAGAAGCGTAATGTATAATGCAATACTATGTCTGCATTATTTATGAAGTCTTTTGTGTTTTAAAAATATTTTATTTTTATATTTTTTTCTTCTATTATGCAAATATATTAAAATATCATTTAAATTTTATAGCAGAAACCTTCTGCTATCAATAGAATTATTTTTATGATTTCCAATTTTTACTTAAATAACATGCATTCTCTTAAGGAAACATTTTTGTGTTATTGTAAACCGTATGTAATATAATTTTTAAATGTCTATGTCGTTCATTTATGGGCTACGCGCAACGCCATTATTAGAAAGGACAGCAAGAACAACAACAAAAAAAAAGAAAAAAAAGTAATGCGTCAAGCATAGATTATGAAGCACTTCAGATACATAATCAGAGTAATGTAACAAAACTACACCGTTAAAAAATTTAAATTTACATATCAGTTCACCACATGGAAGTGTATAACACATTTAAAAACTGATTATCAGGTGTTCCCATCTACAATAGGAATATTATTTACATCTTTTAGCAGCCCTGTTTTATAGAATTTATATATAAAGAGTAATATGCAAAAAACTAATTAAATTTCAAAGCGCATACCAAATTTTAAAACGCTCTCCCCAGCAATTACGCAAAAACATCACTGCAGCGATTTTTCTTGTGTGACCCTGTAAATTAATAAAAATGCTATGAATGCTCCGTTTTAACATCATCGTAAGGAAATTCAGTGATTTATGTTAGTTTCAATACAAATGAAATAGTTAAATGCCATTATAATACTCTTCAAACGATTTTTCCCCATGTACCATAATGTAATTTAATTCTTTTGAGTCTCCTTGTAAATGAACCATTGTTGGTGCATACTTCATAAACAATACCAAACATGCTTTTGTGACCCTAAATAAGATTTATTAATTGCATGAAAATCCGAGGATATTACCGAGTATATTGAGTTAGAACGTGGACACACGGACAAGCGGACAAACAAACCGAATACATAACCACTGTTCAACATTATAGGACAGTCTAAAGAAAAGCTACTTCTCACAATACACACCGAAGTATTGGAATGTCAAATAAATCCGTATATAAAAAAACAATGATTAGAAATATGACTAAAAAATGCAGATCTCGTCCTTAAAAGTTTAAAGCGTCAGGTTTATCAAATATAAGGGATATAGTTAGTCACAATAATTTATATGAAGATACAGAATGCGCTATTGCACAGAAGGTAAATATTCCAGCGACAGTAGCATCGAGACCATATCCAATCAATAGTCAGTCTGCTTTTCCAAGTTTTGGTACATTGTGAATTTCATGTAAACTGTTTTCATAGTGTATTTTTTTAATTTTTAATACTATTTTGTTTTGTGTTATCTAATTTTTTAAAGATACACACAGGTGTGCAAAAATTAAAGACGAAGCAGCTAAATTGAAATCTGAACAGGGCAACAAAATGCATTGTTTAACCCCTTCGCGACCGGAACCTTTCACGAAATATTCAATGTTTTGTCAACGATAATGTAAAAACAGATATTTGTGCCTTATTAAATGGGCAAAATTCTCCGATTAAATAAAGCAAATTTTACAAGTGGCGATAAACATATGTTTTGTGAACGACTCGCTCGTCCTCAAGAAGTTATATAATTTTGATCACTCGTCCTCTTTTGGGGATCTTATGGTAATCATATTATTTCGATCGACTTGGAAAACTTTTGCACTACAATGCATCCAAATAAACATTTCGTCCTAAATTTTCGCACACCAGTGTTTATGCTACCTATTTTAAAATGGCAGTTATTAAATTTGTTTGTGTTTCATTTATCTTAAATTAAGGCATGAAGAATTTATGGCTTTTACAGCTCATTTAGACAGGAGACGCAGATGTGAATACTTTGTACATGCTTTCTTTCAATAAAACACATAAGCGTCGAGAAAAAAAATTTTTGCTTGTTTTTTTACATCCGTACAATTATGGTCAATATAAATGTGATGTATCCAATGACTTATTAATAAATTTTTAGGGTAGGGGAGAGTGGGGATACTTGAGCATAGGGGATACTTGAGCCACCCCTGTTATCTCTACAGTTGGTAAATTTTTCTTTCTAAAACTGGCAATATGGTAATATATTTATAGTTCTAAACGTGTACAAAAGAAATCACATACCTTGGTACCATTTATGAAGTATGGTGATTAATAATTGTTTTTCCCTGTCTCAACTAAATATTTAGGTACATGTTTTTTTATTTTTTTATCACAGTTTTGTTTAAAGTTGCAACAATGTATATAAATTTAATAAGTATAATTTCAATTGTATTTTGAATTGAAAATAGTTCAAATAGCTGCATTCTTTACTTAGTAAAACTCTAATAAACAAAAATAGTGGTAATGGGAATACTTGAGCCAGTGAGATTTGGTATACTTGAGCCATGGTTCAACCATCCCCACTAGGAAATAAGACATGGGTGAAGGAAACAGAAAATAAAATTACGTCCTTATATTCTCTAATAGATTTTTTCTGAATAAAAGGGAGCATAATTTTTTTTCTTAAAAAATAGCGACTTAGAAAAAAAGTGTTTAAAAATTTATATATATTTTTTAAATGAAAATATCCATTTTATTTTTCATTTTGACTAACAAAATAGCCTATCTAGATAAATGTAAACATGGTTTTCAACTTAACTTTTATTACATTCAAATAACTTTTTAAAACTGTTTTACTGGTCATAATCTCTAATACTTTAATTAGTTATGTCCAACATATTAAAATATTTATTTTATAATATGATATATTAAGAATGATATTTTATATTGAAATTGTAACCTCTGTTACTGTAACATTTTTTTAAATCAAAGAAATGACTTCTATTGTCCCCAACAGAGGGCAGTTGCGATGTAGGTAAAAGTAAAAAGATGTGTACAACCATTCTAAATTTGTTCTTAATACATCTTGACAAAAAGCTAAAACATCTGAATTCCAATCTCAATTGGTTTAGAAGGCCTTTATGTATTATAATTTATCATTTTGTAAAATATTTGTGCAAAAATAAAGTGAAAAAAAATACTTTTTAGGTATTTTTCGGTACTGGCTCAAGTATTCCTTCACCATGGCTCAAGTATCCCCCTCATGGGGATACTTGAGCCATAATGTAAAACAAAAAGTAAAAATTTATTACACATACAAAAATAGTTCAAATTAATTGAAAGTGATTTTCAGTTGATGAAAAAATATCAAATTTTCATTTTCTATATTTTATTTTGTTCTAGGAAATTATAAAAAATAAAAAAAAATTAAAATTTAAAAAGTGGCTCAAGTATCCCCATCTTCCCCTATACATTATCAAATGTAGCTGTTTTCTATTTGTCCAATTCCAGTTTCAGAATCTTAAAACTAGACATTTTCTACATATTGGCATCCTTCAAACGTATGGTAGCAAAACCGTACATTCACTGTAAAACATTTGAATAACGTTACTCCGTAAAATTGCTGGCAGCCAAGCTCCCACCAGTTTTATGGTGGCATAACCGATGTTACCAGTTTAAGCGATATAACTGGTGCAACATTACACTAATATGTAATGTTACACTAGTAACACATGTTTAAATTACATCATTATATAAGTGAAAAAAAAATCCCCCATAAAATTGGAGGCAGCAAAGTTTACAGTGAGCAGGAGGCAGCAAAGTTTACAGTTTACAAAAATGTTTTACAGTGTTATTTTTCCAAGATGGTTGACAATAAAAGCAAAATTAAAGTTCATAACACTCTCTGAAATGCTATTTTGGCTTCTGTAACTAAGACGCGTAAAGTATTGCTCCTGATAACAGATTACCAATTAATGCGTAATCATTTTTTTTTTTTTTTTTTTGTATTTGCCATCTTGATAAAGTTAAATAATCTTTAATGTATGATTACTAGACAGCTTTCTCTTAATATTCTTGCACATTTCAGTTCATGATACTAAATACTTTTGAAACGCAAGAAAATAAGCCTACCCATAATACACTTTGGTTGTTAACTTTAACCGTTTCGGTCCCGCGGTCCCCATTCGGGGACATCTATTCTTTTATTTTAAAAAAGGTCTCATTTTTTTGGATTTTTACTAGAAAATAAACGAAAAAAAATGACTGCATCTAAATTGAAACCCTCATAAAATAAATGTTATTTTCATCTGAGTTGGGAAAAATGCCTGTAGATTTCAAAAGGACACTGCGACCAAGAAAGTGATAAATTTTCATAATTTCCTTAATGTTTTTTAAATAATTATTTTTGAGGAATTGTAGATTATTTACTTTTCTAAAGCTCTTAAATTTGTGATTATGTTAATTCAAATTAATGGTTGTTAAATTGATGTTTTAAGGGGGTATGCAGTTTTAGATCAATACTTTTTTAACCTAAAGTGCCAAAAGTATCAATTTCAAAAAAGATATTTTCGTCTGTCATTTACAATGTCATTTTGTTTGGGAAAAAACTAATGAATAAGTATTTGTATTATTTTTTTAGTTTTGGAACTGAAGTGGATAAAGAACAATAAGAATTTATAGCAAATTAACACCATAATAATATAAAAAATTTAATTGCTAAACGGTGAAAATTAAAACTTTAAAAAACAGTTTGCAGTCAAATAATCAAAAAACAGTCAAATAAAAACAGATTTATTTGACTGTTGATATTTTTTAATGCTACTCGATTCATTTTCAATACAAATAAATTAAATATTTTAAAAGTGACGATCTATGAATCACTATCATTCAAGTTTTCAAGTATTCTTCTATGTTATGCACGTTATTTTTATTTTACATGGATGTTGATTTTTTTTTTTCGGAATTATTTATAGATCGAACCATAATTTGGTATATATAAAAGGAGAATTATGCGGAACAGATTTAGAAAAAAAAGGGTTTGAAAAGTCTGTAAAAACATTTATATCAGCTATTACACATTTTTTTTAATTATTCAATCAATAATTTCAATAAATCAAATCTATACTCATATAAAATAGTTTGTCCTGACTGATTTATAATCATGGCACAGCCTAAACTACAGAACCTAGAAGCATGAAAATTAGGGAAAATATATTTTTTATGATGTAAGCGTGCTCTAAGACGGGATTTTTGAAAATTACACCCTAATGGGGTTAAATGAGTCGTCGAAAAGTTTTGAACATCTTGCTGCATCTCAGCAGTCGTTATATGTAGGAACGCGAAACTCCTGATTATAAATGTACTAAAAAATCGTAAAATGCATATTTCAGCAATTTTACGAATTTCTCCCCATAAGGAGGTTAAAAGAAGGTCGAAAAATCCTCAGATCATTTGGCGCATATCACCGGTCGTTTTAAATAGGAACGTGCAATTGCAGAAAATAAATCTATTATAAAATTATTTAAACATGTGTTTCAGCGATTTTAAAATTACCACCCCTGACGGGGGTTAAAATGGTGGTCCAAAGTTTCAATTTTTTTGGACCCGTCATGTCATTTATCATCGTAAATCACTCGGACCACTCTTTCAGATTATGGACTTTTCATTCCTTCTCCCTAATTTGGACCTCTGGGCTGGGCCAATTTTCAAACTTTTTTTTTAAATCGTAGTGTTTTATCATTTTAAATGGTATTTTTTTGCGGAGTCCTCTGATAAATATTATTTATAATATACTAGCAGTCTGCGCCCGCTACGCTGGCCGGTTAAATCAAACTAAGTATATCTAGTAAAGATTATATATATATATATATATAATCAAACATCCATAATTGTTGTTTTATTCGTATATTCTTACATTATCCTGTTCAAAGTCAACGTTGACGACATATAGACCAAGTAGCTCTAAAATGACTGAAGTACCTATCTTTAACAATTTTTTAACTAGATGTTTTATCTTGAATTTTCCTCTTCTACCTAAAGCTGCTGTTGAGATATGGTGAAATATCTCAGAATCATTGGAGATGTTTAGTTTAAAAGAAAGGTCAGAGAGTTTTTTAACACGTGAAAGGTGTAGACCAAATTTAAAATTGCCCCCTCCCCCAGAGTTCGAATTATCATTTCTCAGCCACTACAAATATAAAACTATCATCTTAAAGCACTCGGTATCATTTTAAAACACTCGGACCAATCTTTCAGATTATGGACATTTCATTCCATCTCCGCAATTTTCCACCTTTGGTGGGGACAATTTTCGAACTTTTTTGAAATTGAAGTATTTTAATCATTTTAAATAGGATTTTTTTCGGAGTCCTCTGATAAATATTATTTATATTATATGAAAATATAAAAAGAGAGAGAGAGAGAGAAAGAGAGGAGATGTTTTCCAGGGGTGGGGCTGCACTATAGTTGGAACCCTGGAGTGTATTTTTTCAACTTTTGCTGACACTAATCATGTGACATACCATTGTATAGCTCTGCATCTGATACTTTTTGCTATACACCTCCTGAGGCCCCCCCCCCCACTTTGCCCCAAGGTGGGCATTTTTCTAAATTTAGCCGACACTTTTTATGTGATATATCGTCTTTTAGCCCTTTGAACACTTATTCATATTATGTATCCCCCTTACTCCTGCTGGATTACATGTAACGCATTTAAGCAAAATGTCATCTAATAATAGTCAAACTATGGAGCTAAACTTGGACAACGTAGAAAAAACCAATAAAAAATATTCTTCCCATTCATGGTGCTTTTAGTTCCTGCTTTTACGACAAGGGTGCTTTTAATTTTTATTTCTTTGAATATTTTGGTGCTAATTATCAAAAAAACTTTCATTTTTTATGTTTAAGCAATTTTATAGTTATACACGTAACCGCGACTTTTTCTAATTGTTGCAACCAAGGAGCGCCGTCACATGATTTTTCCACTAATATGGCTTCCTTATAGCCTCCTTTGTTTGTCAATTTTTAATATCCTTTGGTTTGTTATTTTTTAATTTGGTTTATTATTTTAGTTTCCATGTATTTACTAAAGTCAATTATTATCCATTTTAGAAATTCCCACCTAGGAGGGTTGTCGTACTTTTAGGACATTTCGATACGTCTCTGGAGCAGTTATAGGTAGAAGCGCAAAATTCAAGATAACAAATCTGCTAAAAAATAGTTGAACACAGTTATTTTAGAGCTGATTTTTCTATTATGTTGTCAATATGTATTTTGAACCGGATAATGTGAGATTATACGAATAAGACAACGATTATGGCTATTTGATTTGATATTAAGTTTTTAACGGTAACCAGATGCATTTTGTTTGATACAAGAATCTTTTAATAAAACCAACCAGCGTAGCGGGCGAAACTGCTAGTTTATATATATAAAGAAAATTTGCTTTCTATAAGGCAATTATGTTACAATAATAGTTAAAAAATTGAATTCCTTACTTTAGACTGTCAGTAAACACACTGAAATCGTAAGCTGTGTTGATAAAGCTATTTCAGTAAGTTATAGGTAAAAATATAAATAATTCACTTCAAACATATTCAATTTTAATTTTCTTATGTAGTAAAAAAATGACGGTAAAAATATTACTAAATGTTAACTAAATATTTAATACAGTTGTAACTATTCTAAACCTGTATTTACTTTAAATTATAATTTTCGGATTTAAGGTAATTAAATAATTTTCATATTAAAATCTTAGTTTGAAACATAAGCAATCTGTTTCTGAAAAAAAAAAAAGACAAAATTGATTTATTGCAAATGTAAATATACATTTCGAAATTCAAATAATTTCTTAAACAATATTCCAAGATTCAAAATGTCGAAAAAAGATAAATTATTTAAGAGAAGGAAATCAAAATTTAATTTCAAAATGATACTTACTACTAAGAAATATTCTTTGTTTCCACAAAATTTTAATTGATAACATAAATATTTCGATAAAAAATCTAATTACTTATGGCAATGTTTATCAAAAAAAAAAAAAATCTATAAGATTATATACACAATGCCAATACTTTACAAGCATTTGTTAATTCAAGAAATATTTGCTATTGCAATAATTTTTTTTTAATTATGATTAACAGAGATTAATTGTTTAAATTGCATTCGCTAAATTACTAAAATCGTTGTCTTATATGATGAAGAAATTATCCTTTAGAAATTATTTAATTTATTAATGCATAACTGAATTAATGAACATTAGATTTAACAGTGAAGAACATAAAATTTTACTTTCATCTCTTACGTTATTCTTAAAAAAGTTCTTTATTAAAGCATCCGATATTATTTAATCAATATATATATATATTTTTTACAATTGGAGACAGATATTTAAAAAATATTTATCGAAATATATTAAGATATTTTTTCATTTTCTTTAGTACTTATTTCGATTAGTATTTTCTAATTTAGTTAATTAAAAAACCTTATTTTAAATTCATTATTAAAATCCGAAAAGAAAATGAATTTTCATTAAAATTAATATGTATATTAATCAGTACAAAAAACCCTGAACGGATTAAAAGCTTGTGACGCAGCTCTTTATCTTATATATCTAAGAATTTTAAATTTGGGACTTAAAACTAATGATATCAAAATTTATGTGACCCTATGCTATTAATTAATATATACATATATTAAAATTTAATTCATTAAGGTTTTATCAATTACATCTTTCATCTCTCATCTTTCGTTAAATACATCACTTTCACTGAATATATATAATGTACTGAAATGTATTTATTTGAATAAATAGATTTATCTTTTGGGCTACGCTATCCAAAATCAAAAATAACATTTGAATACATATTTTTTGCGTCATTGTATCTATTTGCATCTATTTAACTTACTTTGGATACAATGACGCAAAAAATATTTATTCAAACGTTATTTTTGATTTTGGATAGCGTAGCCCAAAAGATAAATCTATTTATTCAAATAAATACATTTCAGTACATTATATATATTCAGTGAAAGTGATGTATTTAACAGTGTATTGGAAAATGAAAAGTATTGTTTAGATATGAAAATGTATTTAGACAATAAATAAATAAATGGAATTTTAAAACATTGTTTAAAGCCTCGTCAAGGCGTCACTTAAATTTTGATATCATATCTTTTAAGATTCATATTTTGAATTTATGAAAGATGTAATTGATAAAACCTTAATGAATTAAATTTTAATATATGTATATATTAATTAATAGCATAGCGTCACATAAATTTTGATATCATTAGTTTTAAGTCCCAAATTTAAAATTCTTAGATATATAAGATAAAGTGCTGCGTCACAAGCTTTTAACCCGTTCAGGGTTTTTTGTACTGATATCAGTGCTTTTTTTAGGTTAATAATAAAAAGATAAAAACAAAAAATTAAAGACTAATGCAAAGAATTCATATTCATGATTTCTGATCACCTTTAATTACCCCTCCCCCACCCACTTAAAAAAAGGTATTTCATATTTTATTATTAATATATGCTGTGCTACTTGATTTCGTTAAAAACAACTCTGTAGTAAAGTACGTTAGTATAAGATAAGAAAGTAATGTACATTCAGCACTGTATTTCTAAGAAAGGATTTCATAATCTATGCTGAATGTATCATTTCTCATTCTAGTTAACTATGTTTATTCTTTACACATGGTGATACATATACTGCAGATGGATTAAAATGATCAGGAATACAATATTCAGAATGTGCTGGAAAGTATTTCATAATCTATGCTGCGTGCATGATTCTTGTTAATTATGTTTCAACCTTTCTATAGGTTGGTAATATTGCAGATTGATTAAGACTATATCCGTTACAATATTCAGAATATGCTGGAAAGTGTTTCATAATCTATGTTGCACACAGGTTTTTCTTTCTTGTTAATTATGATTTGTTCTTTATATAGAGTGGTAAAATTACTGCAAATGGATTAAAATGATAGGCTTACAATAATGAAAATGTGTTGGAAAGTGTTTCATAATCTATACTGTATGTGTAGCTTTTCATTCTTGTTGTCCATTTATTTATGTTTTGCTGTTTGCACAAAACATATATAAACTAGGACTTCCCTCAGAGGGATTAGTCTGAGCGATATTGCTGAGAATACACATTTAATAACTTGCGATAAGTAAAGAAAATGAGATGTTACCTTTAATTGGTCATTCATTGTGATAAAATATAATGATGAAAATAAGCATATCGAATCGTAGAACTACAAAATCTTGTTGCATATACTATTTTTATAAAAGAAAAGCAAACCATGCATGGATATAAAATTGGAAATATGCAAAATGTTAAAAGTAATACAGAAAATAAAACACCAAATTTTCCTATATTGGAAATATAGCTCTTTGAAATGATGTCATGAGCATAAACTGAAGCTTCGCACCGATTTGAGAAACTATAAATAACATAAACTATTATGTTTGAAGAGAAATGGAGTGTATTTTATATGGTGAGAAATCCGTCCGAATAGTTTATAATGTTGAATATCTGTTTTCCACGGATGCAATGAGGTTGTCGATAAGAGTTAAGGAATCCTTTTTTAAAAATTTGTCCTAAACGAGCACTTACATCTTATAAGTTACTGTGATGCCAAAGTTATAGTTTCTGACCCCAACAGTATCCTAGAAATTGCAATATTCTCAATAAATTGGGTTTAAAACTTTTTCTAGAAAAAAAATGTTTAATATGTGAAACTAAATTGTCGAATATTTTAGAAATCGTTCATAACGAGAATATTATATCTTAAAAGTTGCCACCAAAAAAAAAAAAAAAAAAAGATTTTAAATTTTTAGTCATATCAACATCAAAGAATTCTCAATTTTAGAACTTTTTTTGCTCGTGCATTGATTTTGATTATTGTTCCTACGCAAAATATAGTATATTTTGCAGCAAGATGGTTACCAGCATTTTTTGCCCACATTATTTTTTAATTCGGCTAGGTACTTCCAATGCTAACGAAAAACACACAAACGTTAATGCTTTATAGCATAGAAATACAGAATCAAAAGCTATTTATCTCCTATTATATACACATAGACATAAATTATCTAATTAGTGCTAGCAGATGAATTTTTAAATATACATAGATCAATATAATGCTTTATTTTTCTTTTATTAGTATTTCTTAGTATTCATTTTTCATTTATTTGTATTATTCATTAAAAAAATTACTTTCTTAAGCCCGAATTATGTCAAACTTTTTATAAAAGCGCCTAGGTCCATATAACAGCGACGTTTTGTGAAGAGTATTAAATACAAGGTAGTAAGACACTTAGCCAAGCGCAGGTAATAAATCGCCAAATATTGTCCTTTTCGCCCTCTCTCGAAATGCATTTTTTTTCGTATATTTAAAAAACGCGATTTTGAGTCATCTTATTTAAAATTCAAATAAATAAATGAGAGGAAGCAATAATAGCATAAGTCAAAACATTCATAAGTCAACATCAAGGAATTTATGTGGAAAAAAGCTGCTTTCGGCCAAAAAACGTTGTCTTCACTAAATTTGAATCCGATTAAAAAAAGTACCGTGATTAATTAAAATGTTACAGGCAGAGCTGCCAAGTCTCCGGCATTTTGGGTACCGGTATTTTAATACAGAAAATGTTTTATTAAATTAAAACATTCTGCAGATTTAAAAAATAACTTTTCCTATAAGAAAATTCTGCTATGCAATAAGCGAGGGTTTGGCATCTCTATATAGGAATATTTCGTAATCTACTTTTTAATCTTAAAAAAGCAACGACCTTTTTTTGGGGTACAAAAAGTATTGCTGATTGTTCCATTTTGCATATAAGGTACTGATTGTAATATTGATACATCTATGGTGATAAATTTCCAATAATTTTTCAAATCCCATTTATTTCATTAAAAATATAAATCTTTTATTCATTTAGTTTAAAATAAATGGTTTTTAACTAATTTCATAATACTTTTGAAATATCACTTTTCACTGAAATATTCATACTTAATCCATAACGTACATAATATATGACTCTGTTATTACATAAGTCACCTTTTTATTATCATAAAAATTATGTTTTTACTGATTTTTATTAACTCAATAGGAAAGATTTTGTGTTTTGAGCAATAGATGTCCGCTTTTCCTATTATTTATTTATTTTAACAAAATTCTTTGTATTTAGAAGAATTTTTATTTGAATAGGAAATCCAGATGTCGCTGTTAATAAAGAAGAAAGTTACAAAAAAGAATACAAAACGAGTAGACACATACTATCAAATGTGGAAAAACGACGAATCCCAAAAAGACGTCGTATGAAATATCATCTTTTAAAGCAAAAAAACGAGGTCTGATTATCGAGCCTACAGATTACAAAATGTGCATTACATTAATAAAAAAAATGCTGCAAATATTGATTATTTTTTCTTTTGTGCAGTTTTGGCTTCGAAAGGTGCGCTATGTTGCAAAAAGATATAAGCGCCTATGAAAACACACCTGGTAAACTTTCATGCTCAGTTTTACAAATAAATATGCCACATATATGCCCTATATACGCCGAGGTACCTAATTGGTGCCAAAATGGCGTTTAATTGCCTAACATGCTGGTTATCATATAAATGTTATAATAAATTGTTTGTTCTAAAAATATTATCATTTATTGATTGTTATATCTTTTTTAATAACAGGAAATGTTTCATTTATTCCTTTTTTTATTATTTTGAAATAAATAAATAACGTGTTGTTATAGCATGCTATATGCATCTGATAATCAAAACGATGTTTTCGCCGAATTGGCATAAAAAATCTCGCCAAACCCGGTGCTTATATCTCTAGTATATTATCTCAAGTATTTTATTTATGTATACTATATTTGTTTTTACATACCACTTACTTCTTCTGGTATATAGAAATAGGTAAGTGGCTTCTTTATGCAGTATAAATTGTATAAAACTTTAAAAAATAGCCCCGTTGCCCCTTTTTGGATCGAATTAAAAAAAAACAATGTCTAATTCCAGTATTGCTACCAGGTATGCATACATACTCCATATTTCAAAGTTGTATGCCAACAGGAAACGGATGAAAAATGGGAAAAATTGTCACATATGCACCAGGGTACATAATTGGCGTCAAAATGGCATTATTTTACCTGAGATGGTAACCCGGCTTTATTTATTTATTATTTGTTTATTTACTCATAAAATATTTATTTACTTTCACTTCCTTCTTTTAATTATATAAAATATTTCTTTTTATAGTTATTAATTATTATTATTATTTTATTTACTGTAAGTTCTTTTTGAAAATAGAAAATAATTTAAAAATGTGTATATAAGCGTTATTTGAAAAGGGAGTTTTCGCCAAATGGGCTTTGAAAAAAATTGCGCCAAATCTGATGCGCTTGTGGTATCCGTGCCGAAAAATTAATGACCAGAATTGACTTCCATACACAAACAAAATATAAGTTAAAAGAAAACAAGCAATGAAAATAAATATAAAGGGAAAATGATGTCATAAAAGAAACTTTTTATTTAAAAACGTAATTGTTTCTAATTTTCACACGCGAAATATGTAAAACATTCTTTTAGCGATCAAAAAGTGCTGTTAAGAGATTATCACAAAATCTCAAAATCAAAGTTTTTATGACATTTTTTAATATGAAAAAATAACAGTTTTATTTTCCTGCATGATTAAATTTTAAAATGTTTTATTGCATTCAATATTTCTGAGTGCGAAAATGATTACTATTTATTACTATTTACTCCATGTACTGATTCGGTTATCTACGAAAATGTCCAGCCGGTGAAAATCACGCTCACCAAATTTCTGTGACGTATGCACATAAATTGTGCTTTTTTATCAGTTTTTTTAATATAACTTTTAAACTATTTGGAATTAATTTTTAAAAGTAGGTGCAGTCACCAGATTACCTTCATAGGTACCTATTGGTACAAACAGAATCAAAATCCTACAAGTACTTTTTGAGATTTGCTTGACGAAAGAATTTTTTTGAATTTTAATATCGTTACGTATCTCTGAGTATAAAGACTTCGCTTCGCTCAGACAACTAACAGGGGGGGGGGGGGGGATTTGGATGGAAAGATTACTGTACAAAGATGAAACTGATAGGTTTGAAGCATTCAGAATAAAATGGAAAGTATATAAACATGTTTAATGGAAAATTTTTTACTCTCGTTAATTATGCTTTGTTTTTTTGCACAGAATGGTAAAATTATTGTACATGAATGACAATAAGTTTACAATATTCAGAATGAGTCAGAAAATGCATCATAATCGATGCAGTATGCATGACTCTTCGTTCCTGTTAGTTATGTTTTGTGGGGTCATCAAGGCTTCTTGTTAGTTATGTAAGGGGGGGGGGGAGTTTGTATCGGGTTTAAGATTTTATTAAAATTTCCATGCTCTAGTCTGTACCTATTTATATAATTTTTTTTCTAAAAATCTTGATTTGGTTAGATAATTGTTTTTTTTTTTTTTTTCGGGTTTGAATCTCGGTTCAGTTTGACTTGAATTGGAATTTTCAGGTTCTTGCCGAGTTGCATTTCAAGTACTAGTTTTCAATTCTGGTCAGTGGATGGGGCTGGAAATTATTTTGTCTTTCTTGAACAGATTTTTATTTCCTAATTTTTTTAATTTACTTTTTTTTTGGGGGGGGGGGTATTGGATTGAGTTTCAGGTTATTCGGATCAGGTTTGAGATAGACTTCTATTGGAATTTCCATGATCTGGTCAATACATATCGACATAAATTGTTCTTTTTTTTCTAAAATCTTGATTTGATTTTTTTTTTTTTTTGGGGGGGGGGGGATTGAATCTGGTTTCAGATTGACTTCAAATGGAATTTTCAGGTTCTTGTTGAGTTGCATTTCAAGTATATTATTTTGTCGCATATAAATTGGGTTACAATTGGATTTTTTTTTTGGGGGGGGGAGGTAGTGTTTGAACTGGGTTTAGGATAGATTTAAATTGAAATTCTTGTCAGTGTATGTGGACAGAAATTATTTGGTCTTTCTTGGACAGACTTGTGTTTCCATTGTTTTTTCCTTTTCGGGTTTGAATTAGGTTTCATGTTAACTTTCAGACTCTTGTCAGTGTGTATCGGCAGAAATAATTTTCTCTTTTTCGGATTAGGTTAAGGTTCGATGGAAATTTTTTTCAGGTTTCAATCAGGTTCAATTCAAATGGAATTTTCAAGTTCTGGTCAGGTTGCGCTTTAATGGAAAATATTTTGTCCTGTATAGATACTGGGCTCCGGTTATATGGAATTTCCTTTTTCAGGTTCAGATTAGGTTTAAGATAGACTAATTGGAATTTCCAGATTTCTGATCACGCATATCTATGGAAATTAAGTTTTCTTTCCCAAATCGAGATATGGTCGGATTTTTTTTTTTTTTTTTTTTTTTTTTGGGGGGGGGGGGGGGTTGAATCTGGTTTCGGTTTGACTTCAAATGTAATTTTCAGGTTCTTGTTCAGTCGCATTTCAATGTATTTTATTTTGCAGCAGATAGATTGAGTTACTCTTGGAGGGATTTTTTTCTTTCTGGTTTTGGATTGTATAGGATAGATTTCAACAGGAATTTTTCGATTCTGGTCAATGTATGTCAATGGAAATTATTTTGTCTTTCTTGGACAAATATATCTTTCCATTAAATTTTTGTTGGTTTAGAATGGGTTTCAGGATAACTTGTAGGTTCTTGTTGGCAGACTTGTATAAAACCAAAAACTTTCTGCAAATTAATTTAATGTTGGGTGTAATTCGCATTTTTTGCGCAATTCATGGTCATCATTCGTGTTTTTTATGCGATTTATGAATGTAATTTGCATTTTTGAGCAATTTATGGACATAATTCGCAATTTTTATGCGATTAATGAATGTAATTTACATTTTACATGATTTATGGACGTAATTTGCTATTTTTATGCAATTCATAGACATAATTTGAGTTTTTTCAAGTTTCTGTTGATGAAATTTGTGTTTTTTTTAATCGATTTATTGACGTTATTTATGTTTTTATAGGATTTATGAATGTAATTCGCTTTTTTTACCAATTCTTGGACGTAATTTGCATTTTTTGTAATTTATGAACGTTATTACTGTTTTTTTGCATGATTCATGGAAGTGATTTGCATTTTTTGAGTGATTTATGAATGTAATTCACGTTTTTATGCGTTTCATGGACGTAATCTGTGTTTTTTGAGCGATTCATGAATGTAATTCGTGTTTTTTATGCAATTCATGAATGCAAAACACTCTTCGCTATTTTTATGCGATTTATAGACGTAATTTGCGTTTCAGCTTTCTGCTGCCAAAATTCGTGTTTTTTGAGCGATTTATGAACATAATTTCCGTTTTACTATACGATTCATAGACATAATTTGTGTTTCTCATACAATTTCTGAACGTAATTCTTACTTTTTAAAACAATTCATGGTCGTAATTCACGTTTTGACGACTTGTGGACCCAATTCGCGTTTTCTATGCGATTCATGGACATAATTCGCGATTTTTATGCGATTAATGAATGTAATTTACATTTTACAAGTTTCATGGATGTAATTTGCTATATTTATGCAATTCGTAGACATAATTTGCATTTTTTCAGCTTTCTGTCAACGAAATTTGTGTTTTTGATCGATTTATTGACGTTATTTGTGTTTTTGTAGGATTTATGAATGTAATTCGCTTTTCTTACCAATTGTTGGACTTAATTCACATTTTTTGTAATTTATGAATGTTATTAGTATTTTTTTGCATGATTCATGGAAGTGATTTGCATTTTATGAGTGATTTATGAACGTAATTTGCGTTTCAGCTTTCTGCTGCCAAAATTCGTGTTTTTTGAGCGATTTATGAACATAATTCCTGATTTACTACACGATTCATAAATATAATTTGTGTTTTCCATGCAATTTCTGAACGTAATTCTCACTTTTTTAAACAATTCATGGACGTAATTCACGTTTTGAGCAATTTGTGGGCCCAATTTACGTTTTTTATGCAATTCGCCTTTTTTGAGCGAATCATGGACATAATTCGAGATTTTTATGCGATTAATGAATGTAATTTACATTTTACATGATTTATGGACGTAATTTGCTATACTTATGCGATTCATATACCTAATTTGCTTCTTTTGAGCTTTCTATTTGTGTTTTTTGATCGATTTATTGACATTATTTGTTTTTTTTATAGGATTTATGAATGTACGCTTTTTTTTACCAATTCTTGGACGTAATTTGCATTTTTTGCAATTTATGAACATTATTCGTCTTTTTTTGCACAATTCATGGAAGTGATTAGTATTTTTTGAGTGATTTATGAACGTAATTCACGGTTTTATGCAATTCATGGATGTAATTTGCGTTTTTTGAGCGATTCATGAACGTAATTCACATTTTTTCTGCAATTCGGTATTTTTATGCGTTTTATAGAGGTAATTTCCATTTAAGATTTCTGCCGCCAAAATTCGTGTTTTTTGAGCAATTTATGAACATAATTCATGTTTTACTACACGATTCATAGACGTAATTTGCGTTTTTCATACAATTTATGAATATAATGCTCGCTTTTTTACATGATTCATGGACGTAATTCACATTTTAAGCAATTTGTGGACGTAATTCTCATTTTTTATGCAATTTGCTTTTTTTTTAGCGATTCATGGATGTAGTTCACATTTTATGCGATTCATGCATGTAATTCACATTTTTTATGCGATTCATGCATGGAATTCGTATTTTTTATGCGATTCATGGATTTAATTAATGTTTTTATTGTGGTCTTTGGACAAAATTCATGTTTTTCACGTGGTATTTTGTCAAAATGTTGGGGTTTTTTACATGATTCTTTGTTGAGATACATTTTTTTACGCAATTTGTCGAAATAAATAAATAAAAATTGTTTCTTCATAAAATTTTCTGCACATGGCGTGCGTCTATATTATACAACTCTGCTTGTCAGTGTGTATTGTCAGAATTTTTTTTTTTTTCAGATCGAATTAAGGTTTGATAACCCATAGACTAATTGGAATTTCCAGATTTCTGACCACGCGTATCTATGGAAATAAAGTTTTCTTTCCCGAATCGAGATATGGTTGGATTTTTTTTTTTTTTTTGGGGGGGGGGGGTTGAATCTGGTTTCGGTTTGATTTCAAATGTAATTTTCAGGTTCTTGTTCAGTTGCATTTCAATGTATTTTATTTTGCAGCAGATAGATTGAGTTACTCTTGGAGGGATTTTTTTCTTTCTGGTTTTGGAGTGTATAGGATAGATTTCAATAGGAATTTTTCGATTCTGGTCAATGTATGTAAATGGAAATTATTTTGTCTTTCTTGGACAAATTTATCTTTCCATTAAATTTTTGTTGGTTTAGAATGGGTTTCAGGATAACTTGTAGGTTCTTGTTGGCAGACTTGTATAAAACCAAAAACTTTCCGCAAATTAATTTAATGTTGGGTGTAATTCGCATTTTTTGCGCAATTCATGGTCATCATTCGTGTTTTTTATGCGATTTATGAATGTAATTTGCATTTTTGAGCAATTTATGGACATAATTCGCAATTTTTATGCGATTAATGAATGTACTTTACATTTTACATGATTTATGGACGTAATTTGCTATTTTTATGCAATTCATAGACATAATTTACGTTTTTTCAGCTTTCTGTCGACGAAATTTGTGTTTTTTGATCAATTTATTGACGTTATTGGTGTTTTTATAGGATTTATGAATGTAATTCCCTTTTTTTACACAACTCTTGGACGTAACACTTTTACACAACTTTTTGCAATTTATGAATGTTATTCGTGTTTTTTTGCACGATGCATGGAAGTGATTCGCATTTTTTGAGTGATTTATGAACGTAATTCACATTTTTATGCAATTCATGGACATAATTTGCATTTTTTGAGCGATTCATGGATGTAATTCGCGTTTTTTATGCAAATCATGAATGCAAAATGCTATTTTCTATTTTTATGCGATTTATAGACGTAATTTGCATTTTAGCTTTCTGCTGCTAAAATTCGTATTTTTTGAGCGATTTATGAACATAATTCCCATTTTACTACACAATTCATAGAGGTAATTTCCTTTTTTCATACAATTTATGAACATAATTCTCACTTTTTTAGACAATTCATGGATGTAATTCGCGTTTTGTGCGATTTGTGGATATAATTCACATTTTTTATGCAATTCGCTTTTTTGAGCGATTCATGGACATAATTCGCGATTTTTATGCGATTAATGAATGTAATTTACATTTTGCATGATTTATAGATGTAATTTGCTATATTTATGCGATTCGTAGACATAATTTGCATTTTTTGAGCTTTCTGTCGACGAAATTTGCGTTTTTCGATCGATTTATTGACGTTATTTGTGTTCAATGTATAAAATTGAAACTGGTGTTATACACAATTGAAATGAAAAAAACTTCTTTAAACACCATAAAATAAGTTAACTGCGCAAGGCCTTTCGAAAGAACTTAGTCTTTCTTCGTCAGGCGCAAAAAAGACGTGCGTCCACAATGAATGTAGCGGCACGATGTCGTGCCGCTACATTCATTGTGGACGCACGTCTTTTTTGCGCCTGACGAAGAAAGACTAAGTTCTTTCGAAAGGCCTTGCGCAGTTAACTTATTTTATGGTGTTTAAAGAAGTTTTTTTCATTTCAATAGTTATTTGTGTTTTTATAGGATTTATGTATGTAATTCGCTTTTTTTACCAATTGTTGGACCTAATTTGCATTTTTTGTAATTTATGAATGTTATTAGTATTTTTTTGCACGATTCATGGAAGTGATTTGCTTTTTTGAGTGATTTATGAACGTAATTTGCGTTTTAGCTTTCTGCTGCCAAAATTCGTGTTTTTTGAGCGATTTCTGAACATAATTCCCGTTTTACTACACGATTCATAGACTTAATGTGTGTTTTTCATACAATTTCTGAACGTAATTCTCACTTTTTTAAACAATTCATGGACGTAATTCACGTTTTGAGCGATTTGTGGACCCAATTCATGTTTTTATGCAATTCGCTTTTTTTTGAGCGATTCATGAACATATTTCGTGATTTTTATGCGATTATAGAATGTAATTTACAATTTACATGATTTATGGACGTAATTTGCTATACTTATGCGATTCATAGACATAATTTGCATGTTTTGAGTACGAAATTTGCGTTTTTTGATCGATTTATTGACGTTATTTGTGTTTTTATAGGATTTATGAATGTAATTTGCTTTTTTTTTTACCAATTCTTGGATGTAATTTGCATTTTTTGTAATTTATGAACGTTCTTAGTGTTTTTTTGCGCGATTCATGGAAGTGATTAGCATTTTTTGAATGATTTATGAATGTAATTCACGTTTTTATGCGTTTCATGGACGTAATTTGTGTTTTTTGAGAGATTCATGAATGTAATTCGCGTTTTTTAATGCAATTCATGAATGCAAAACACTCTTCGCTATTTTTATGCGATTGATAGACGTAATTTGCGTTTCAGCTTTCTGCTGCCAAAATTCGTGTTTTTTGAGTGATTTATGAACACAATTCCCATTTTACTACACAATTCATAGGCATAATTTGTGTTTTTCATACAATTTCTGAACGTAATTCTCAGTTTTTTAAACAATTCATGGACGTAATTCACGTTTTGAGCGATTTGTGGACCCAATTCGCGTTTTTTATGCGATTCATGGACATAATTGGCGATTTTTATGCGATTAATGAATGTAGTTTACATTTTACATGATTTATGGGTATAATTTGCTATATTTATGCGATTCGTAGACATAATTTTCATTTTTTGAGCTTTCTGTCGACGAAATTTGCGTTTTTTGATCGATTTATTGACATTATTTGTGTTTTTATAGGATTTATGAATGTAATTCGCTTTTTTTACCAATTGCTGGACCTAATTCGCATTTTGTGTAATTTATGAATGTTATTAGTATTTTTTTGCACGATTCATGGAAGTGAGTTGCATTTTTTGAGCGAATTATGAACATAATTCCCGTTTTACTACACGATTCATAGACATAATTTGTGTTTTTCATACAATTTCTGAACGTAATTCTCACTTTTTTAAACAATTCATGGACGTAATTCACGTTTTGAGCGATTTGTGAACCTAATTCATGTTTTTTATGCAATTCGCTTTTTTGAGCGATTCATGGACATAATTCGCGATTTTTATGCGATTAATGAATGTAATTTACATTTTACATGATTTATGGACGTTATTTGCTATACTTATGCGATTCATAGACATAATTTGCATCTTTTGAGCTTTCTATCGACGAAATTTGTGTTTTTTGATCGATTTATTGACGTTATTTGTGTTTTTATAGGATTTATGATTGTAATTCGCATTTTTTGCAATTTCTGAACGTTATTCGTGTTTTTTTGCCCAATTCATGGAAGTGATTCGCATTTTTTGAGTGATTTATGAACGTAATTCACGTTTGTATGCAATTCATGGATGTAATTTGCATTTTTTATGCAATTCATGAATGCAAGTCGCTATTTTTATGCGTTTTATAGAGGTAATTTCCGTTTCAGATTTCTGCCACCAAAATTCGTGTTTTTGGAGCGATTTATGAACATAATTCCTGTTTTACTACACGATTCATAGACGTAATTTGCGTTTTTCATACAATTTATGAATATAATTCTCGCTTTTTTACATGATTCATGGACGTAATTCACATTTTAAGCAATTTGTGGACATAATTCCCATTTTTTATGCAATTTGCTTTTTTTAGCGATTCATGGATGTAGTTCACATTTTTTATGCGATTTATGCATGTAATTCACATTTTTTATGCGATTCATGCATGGAATTTGTATTTTTTATGCGATTCATGGATTGAATTAACGTTTTCTTTTTTTGCAGTCTTTGGACGAAATTTATGTTTTTCGCGTGGTATTTTCTCGAAATGTTGGGGTTTTTTACATGATTCTTTGTTGAGATACACTTTTTTTTTACGCAATTCTTTGTCGAAATAAATAAATAAAAATTGTTTCTTCATAAAATTTTCTGCACATGGTGTGCGTCTATATTATACAACTATGCTTGTCAGTGAGTATTGTCAGATTTTTTTTTTTTTTTTTTTTTTTTTTTTTTTTTTTTTTCAGATCGAATTAAGGTTTGATAGAATATTCCTTAGGGTTTGGATGAGGTTCAACTCAAATAGAATTTAAACAATTACATTTTAGAAATGACAAAACTAAAAAATGTAATTATTTATCGCCCATTATTAGCTGTTAGTATTTTAAAATATTTATTTGTTAGTGTGTTAGTAACTTTACATTATTTCAATTAAAAATTTTTAATTTCTTGTACTAAATTTAATCTTAAACATGTTTTCTTCTTAGGTATGTTATGCAATTTATTTAAATAATGGATTCAAAGTTATTTGAGGATTTTGTGTTCATTAGTAGAAAGAAGGCCTTTTTAAAAAAAAAAAAAATAAAAAAAGCGTTAATTATCAAACATTTTTGTAAAAGAATGTTAGAAAGAAATACTTCAATTTCGAGACAATGAATATGAAATTAAAACATCTATAGAAAAAAAGGGGGTAAATTTATATTTTATGAAACTCTTTATTAAAGCATATAAGTATAAGTTATTTCTTTTTAAACCAATGTTATCGTTAATATTTGGTTAAGAATTATTTGCTTAACCCAACTTTTAGTGCTTGTAAATTCTAACATTTTAAAAATATATTAAGAATTTCCATTTTAGATGTCCAATTTATAAATGCAGTTTATTAATAACGCTATGTTCTAAGCTGTAAAGCTAATGCTTTTATATTTTGATTATTGATTTCTATAACGTAATATTAACTATTACAATACTTTTGTATTCGGTATGTGATCTGATGCAAAATTTTTCACGCTTGGATTTAAATCATCAGACTCTTAGGAAGAAAAAAAGAAAAAAAAAATTATGTTTTGAACAGCATCTAATGCAGTTTACAATGATGCGTTGTAGTACCTCCGTGGCAACTGCTAAATAACATTTTAAAATATAAACATAGAATTTCGAAATTATTAATGAAATAATAGGATGCATGAAACATGTTAAAGCTACAGTCACTAATGGATAATGAGAGCTGGGTGCATGTCAAATTACTGGATGCAGCAAACTTATGCAATGGTCTCTAAAACACATGAAATTTCTCAAAGCCGCAGTCAATAACAAATGTATGAGCACTATGCCCATATGAAAACAAACAACAACAAGTTGGAAATTGCACGTGAAGCGTAGCAAATTAGGTGCGTTCGTACGATAGCGAAGTTTTAAAAATATTACTTTCATATATCAATCTCATAAAATTATAAATAGTGAATTGCAATTAAAACGCTCATATTTTAGTATATATTTCTTAGATTCATGCCAATTTTATTATGTTCGAATGAGTGTAACATCATTAAAATGCATTTGAAACTTTTTTTTCCCATTGACCGTAATGTAATAAAATACTTTTGATTGTCCCTGTAAATGATCTATGCATCCGACTTTCATAACATTTGAAATGACTCAACAAAATTACGTAATAATTATATGCTTTAAATTTCAAACGATTAAAATGCATTTAAAACTTTTTTCCCTATTGACCGTAATGTAACGGAATCATTTTGAATGTCCCTGTAATTGATCTATGCATCCGATTTTCATAAAATTTGAAATAACTCGACAAAATTATGTAATAATTATGTATTTTAAATTTCAAACGTATAGAATTTATTTGAAACTTTTTCCCCATTGACCATAATGTAATTGAATACTTTTGATTGCCCCTGTAATTGATCTATGCACACGATTATCAAAATATTTGAAATGACTCGACAGAATTATGTAATAATTGCGTATTTTAAATTTCAAACGATTAAAATGCATTTGAAACTTTTTTCCCCATTGACCGTAATGTAACGGAATACTTCTGATTGTCCCTGTAATTGATCTATGCATCCGAGTTTCATAAAATTTGAAATAACTCGACAAAATTATGTAATAATTATGTATTTTAAATTTCAAACATATAGAATATATTTGAAACTTTTTCCTAATTGACCATAATGTAATTGAATAATTTTGGTTGCCCCTGTAATTGATCTATACACACGATTATCAAAATATTTGAAATAACTCGACAGAATTATGTAATAATTGCGTATTTTAAATTTCAAACGATTAAAATGCATTTGAAACTTTTTTCCCCATTGACCGTAATGTAATGGAATACTTTTGATTGCCCCTGTAAATGATCTATGCATCCGAGTTTCATAAAATTTGAAATGACTCGACAAAATTATGTAATAATTATGTATTTTAAATTTCAAACGATTCGGTTGGGTAGTTTTTGCGTTGTTATATGCGGACGGACAGACGGACGGACTGAACGACCACTATAGGTGCTACGTATTATATAATTACGAACGCACCTAAAAATTAATAGATGCAGCAAACTATGCGGTAAATGCAGATTCCCAATATCTGGAAGAAATGAGTGATACCTGAACTAAAAAAATCCAGTGACACTATTGTCAAACAAATACATTAAAACAATAACGTTTATATTAGAAAAAAAGGGCCTAAAACTCTCACTCGCTAAAATAAAACTCGTTAAAGCAGGCCAACTACTGCATGTATAGCACTTAGAGCACATGAAAACAAAACACTCAGGCTGCAGCAAAATTGCTGTGCAACAATCCGTAAAATGCACAAAATTAATTAAAAATGCAGTCACTAATGCATGTTGTACAAGCACTGTGTGTACATGAAGAAAAAAAACATTGAGTGCAACTAATTTGTTTTTAAATCTCTGAAATCTTTATAGTCACAGTCACTAATGCATGTAAGAACAAATTAACTTCATTACTTTCTTTTGAATTATCAAAATACTGCTGTAATTTGTTGATAAATACTAGTTTGTTCACAATTTCCATTAATAAGTGCACTTACTTATTTTAAAAATTGTTTAAAACCTGGATTTACTGGCCATTAAGCTAAGCTAAAAAGGCACAGTTTCAAAATGAAAATTAATAGCGACAAAAATGCATAAGAAAAAGTAATAAATGCATTTTGAATAACATATTCAAGCAATTTTAATCTAAAAATTAACATCCTGGGTTATTAATCACAGAAATTAATAAATGAAATAAAAAAGCACAATTTTTACAACACTTAAAACTTAGTATTGTTAATTAATTCATATAATTATTGTTAAATAATTCATATAATTATTGTTAATTAATTCATATATTAAGGACATCTATAAACTTAAAAACAATCTATTTTGAGAATTTTAGAATTCACAAGCACTTGGTTAAACTGTTGGTCAATTATAAATATTGTTTGTTTACCAAAATTTAGCTATTGTTTACACATTCTGTGATAGTTTATGTTGGTTTGAAATCAAATCAACATGCTAACTAATGTATACATCACTTATACTTTTTAAATAATACTTTAATAATGAGTGCCAAAAGATATTTATTTACCTTTCTTTTTCATTATAGATGGTTTAGCTTCACGTTCGTCTCCTGAAATTGAATATTTCATGCCAACATACAGCACGAATCAATTTGTTTTGATTCGTGTACTTTGATTCACCATATTATTTTATCCAAAAAAAGGGGGCCTGGTTTCTCCAAATAACACAATACCTATATTACCATAATAACCATTATTTCGCAAATTACACAACATACATGCTAAAAACAACAAGTGCCAAGTACAAAGCTTACCGCCAGCGAATTCGATTACGATTCAAAACAAAACTATCTAAACGCGTATGAATACATGGAATTCTAAAGCAAATTTATTAAAAATAATTTTTGTTTGTAAGCTTTAAAAGAAAATCATAAGTCAAAAGTATATTGAATATGTATAATTAAAAAATATTTTCCTATTTTAAAAAAGGATTCAAAATATTTTTTCCACAAAATGCAAAAATATCCAATGTAAGAAACGTAATATTTTCTTCTTATGAAAAATAAAGGCAATATAAATAGAAATTTGATTTAGTATATATTTATTGAACGTTTTAAAGCACATGATAAGATGTTTTTGTAGTTTAAAAAACATTTATTGCTTCGATGCGGGTGTTTTAACTGTGACCATAACTACATTTGCCTTTTCGCAGTGTCTTCGTCTGCTAACCCGTAGAATAACATGTAATCCGCGAGCTAATATAGTCCAATTTTCCAAAACCTATATATAACAAACAAGAGTTTTCCTAGAAACAAGGCAAGTCTTATTCCCTCTATCTTAAAGAGATTCATATTATATATAAGTTTTAATAAAATCTCCCAGCCCGTTTTCTAGATCTCATTATCAGGAACAAACACCATCGATTTCAGTTTAAAAATGGTTATCAAAATCTAAAAATATACGGCACGTAGAAATGTAAAAATTATAGGATAGGATTAGACTGGGAATATAAGACTATATTAAAAAAATTGGACCATTCTGACCAATATTTACTGAGTTATTAGAAGGCGGCTTTTCCGATTTCCTTTGATGTTGAGTTAGCTGTATATATGAATTTCCGCATCTACCCTTATGACGATGGTAGGTTTTGACGATGGCAGGTTTAAAGCTGCGTCACTTGAAGGCTGCCGCCTTCTATGATATGCATTACTACTAATTTGAAGACCTTTACAGGAAAACTTTTAAAAATATTTTTAAAAAATGAAAAAAAAACATCAACGAATATGAATTTTTATTGAATTAGTTTACATATTAATTTGCTTGTTGCTAATTTGAGGGTCTTTATATGCCAACATTTAGACACAGTTTAAAATAATAATAATAAACTTCATCGAAACTGAATTTTAATTTAAATAAATTTATACTATAATATGCATTACTATCAACTTGAGGACCTTAATAAGCCAATATTTAGAAACAGTTTTTGAATAAATAAATAAATAAATCCTTCACAAAACTGAATTTTTATTAAAATAAATTTACATATTAATGTGTATTATTACTAATTTCACGACTTCAATTTGCCAACATTTAGAAACATTTATAAATAAATAAAAACTTCAACGAAATTTACTTTTCATAAAAATTAGTCTGCGTATTAATACATAATTTATTAGTGATTTTAAGTCTTTAATTAACCAGTATTTCAAAACATACTATATCTCTATTTTATGAACCACTTTTCTTACGTTAAATTATTTTCTTTTCCATTTCCACTACGTTGATTTTCGAGACCCATCATAATCGCAGTTCTAAAATGGATTACGGAGTAATGAAAACTGAATGTTAAAATTCAGTTTAAAGTTAATTTCATTCAAGAATCTCAAGAAATAGAATTTAAAAGAATAAATTAAAAAAACATTTATTTCATATTATTTAAACATTTATAGAATTTTAAAAACATTTAAAAGAATCGAAAATATTTCTACTTAAAATTAAAAGAAAAATGTCAAAGTGGACTTACATTTTTGCAATTCATAAGACTAAAAAAAATCCTTTTACCTGTAGTATTTAAATTTATTTGTAGAAACATTTTCCGATCCGACTCAGATAAGAACGCATCTAAAAAAAATAAAATAAAATAAATAAACAAAAGTGCGTGTTTTTCGAGAAATTAAAGATTCGACCTCTCATTACACGCTTAAAAATGTATATTTTACACAAGCAATTATTTTGACATGAGAAGCACAGAAACAATGTGAATCTTATGTACAATAAAAACGTAAAGGTTACAGAAAGTGAAAGTCACTAATAACATGCAGATATGTTTTGACGCCCCACACTAGTCTCAGAAAAAGGCCCAGATGATATTGTTCATTTCAGATTGTTCATTACGGCTCATTTCAGATGGTTACTTCCATTGAGATTTTTACTTCTCATAAAGATATCTTTGCAACAACACCATTTTCATCAAAATCGGGAAAACTTTTTTTACGGTCCCCGATTAAGTTGTAACGTTAAACACACGTTGGGTGTAATTTGTAACGTTTGGGTGTTCGTGCTGGGAGTTAAATGCAGACATACTCAGCAATTAAGATAAAAAAAAACACAGTTTATTAAAATGATAAGGGCTCAAGGGAAGTGGAGCAAGTCTAAATTTTCACAACTGAGAATACTACGAAAAGACTAAACGCATACTCACAGGCTCCGGACTGGCTCAATCGTGGCACCTTCTATTACTTCTACACTATCTTTCGGCTAAGCTGCTAGATAAAGCTTAATTAGACAGCCCGTGGCTGTGTGTAATTCTTTATTCACTTTCAAATAATCAAAATGTAATTGCTATGAATTTTCTTACCACGGCCAACTCTCAAGTCGAATACCGAAACTCCTTTATAACTCACTGGAGGCTCGCTGCTACTTTCAACCTGCTAGATACCAGCTGGAAACCCACTTCGCTAACTAATAGTGCCAGAACACTCGGCTAGCTACTCCCAGTGATTCACTTTGCTATCTAATGTCGATTCCAGAGACACTCACTCGCTGGCTAATGCCAGAGGTACTCACTCGCTAGCTAATGCCAGAGATCCTCACTCGCTGGCTAATGCCAGAGATACTCACTCGCTGGCTAATGCCAGAGATCCTCACTCGCTGGCTAATGCCAGAGATACTCACTCGCTGGCTAGTGCCAGAGACACTCCACACGCTGGCTAATGCCAGAGATACTCCACACACACTCAAGCTCCAAGCTTTTATATGCTGCAAATTGAGATACTTCACATTAACATATTACTAATAACCGCGAGCCCTATCTGTAGAACCCGAAAGAGACACACACACTCTAGAAAGTTAAAGTAAAAGAGAGGATAGATGTCGCTTTTTCGCCTAAACATGTTAAATTATTGACGTCACGATCTCAGAAATACTAGAGTGCCTTTATGACAAAGGTCACTCCCTCACAACCCCCCCCTCGGATTCCACAGAGAAAAAGGACTGGGCCAAATGCATGCCCAGGACTTTTTCTTGTTATAAATTTCAAATCGTAAAAAAACCACAGTGATGGGTGAAATTTAGCGCCGAAACATAACTTTTAAAATATTAACTTTAACCCATCACAACCAAAAATTGCCTCAAATATTCACATATTCAGTCCAATCATCCTTTTATCATAAAATAGCCTCCGAAAAACCTCCAAAACTCGTAAAACTTTCAAAACTAATTACTTCTTCTTTCAAAACAACCCACTCCACTGGGAGTGCTAAAATTCCTCAAAACATTAAACTTTCGAAATTTTCCTCAATACTGACATACTACTGTAACTTTACAAAAAATTTCTCCATAAAACTTTCCCAACATTAGAATTTGCACCAATTCCACAAAACCTAATGCGCAACAATTTTCCTCACCCAAAATTCCGCACTCATCTAGAATTAAATTTACTTCATACTAAAATACCTCTGCTACTACGTAATGCCTACATACCCATTAGCCAATGAACTAACTCCCAAAATTCTTCAGAACTTAACTCCACTTTCACAATATTTGGGGCACATACGTACAGCGTCACATAGCTGTGCTTATGCAACAATCAAAAATATCAAAAATTTACAAAATGACGTCATCAAGTAACTCTTCATCTGTATTAACTAAAAGAAAAATAGCAGAATCAATACATAACACAGGTTTACTTCCCTGCAAGAAAATCACATTAACATTCAATTTTAATACAATACAATTTCAAATTTAAATGCAACTTAAAACTTCGCAACTTGCGGAAACCATTCCCAAATAAAGTACAAACGCAACACATAAAACACGAACGGTAAGAAGAAAGTAAATTCATTAAATGTTAGTATAAGGGATAGGAACGCGTGTCAAGGACTTCTTGACCGCAAAACACGTGCCCGTCTGAACCGCGGCACGTGTACAAAATAACCCAAATTACTATCTATACTTTTCTGAAAATTAAACATACATTAACATACATTTTATAACACATGAACAGTATAACAATATAATAACATTTTAACAATTAACATAACAACTTAACAATAGATCCAGAATTTTTAAAAGCAGTTAAGACCAAAATTTCAAACATACACAAAACTAACAATTTTACAAACAAATTTTGAACACAATTAAGCACAAAACGTGTGTCCGTCAAAAAATTCCAAAAATGGCCAAAAATACAAAACAGTCTTTCTGCTTTTTATTCCTTCACCTTGCTACCACATATATGCTCTCTATTAGAAATTTAATAAGGAACATTTTCACCCAATCATAGAGATGATTCGCTGATAGCCGGCTACACACTACAGGATGGCTTTCTCCTCTTGTTCCAGAAACTTTGAACGAAGGATCTTTCGTCATCAGAACTGTACGGTGACGTCACAGTTGACTGTCGTGCCTGCAGCCTGGTCCTGAATGGATGCCGTGGGATACTTGTAGGTTCCGCTCGACGACTCTGCTCTGGCCGGTTCGCTGGGGTCACTCCATGGCGAGATTCACACTGCTGATGCCGATAATCTGAATGTTGTTTCCTCTTTCTAGACGCACCCAAAGTTACTGAAGCTCCTAGGCCACGTTTTTTTCCGGATCTATGCTGTTTGTTATTGGGCAAAAATTCGGAATTTAAAGTTCTTTTAACAGTTTGACGAGTGTCCATATGAAATCTTTTCCGGGGATTAAGTACCGAAGATGTTGAACTATTAGATAATTTGTGTTTCTGAGGTTGCTGTCTAATAAGTGGAGGACCGGGACAGTTTATAATCTTTTGTCTTTTATGGCACACAGAGTCTGGTGTATTTGACACTGTTCTCTTATTTTTATTATCATACTTTGCTCTCGGATTGATAGGCTTTCTATTTTCAATAACAGTTTTTGGAGCTGTTTGACCAAATTTTCATCTTGAATATTGATGAAAAGAATTAGATGAAGAAGTGCTGGACTCGGGACACTCATTGGATCGGGAATTTCGCGAAACACCACTCGACACATGAGAACCTTCACTACCATTTTCTCTAAACTTATAAACTCTAACCTGATCTAAATTAACCGTCATTCTTTCACCATTGACATTAACAATCAAATTATTATTTCGAACTTCCAAAACCTCAAACGGACCTACAAACTTCGGACCAAACTTAGCTACTCTCCTTTGACGACTTGAACTTAACCAATGCTTTTCTACTAAATCTCCAACTTTCACTTCTAACTCCCTTCTACGCATATTATAATACTGAGCTTGCTTTTCTTGCGCTTTTCCCATCTAAACTTGAGCTTCCTTAACCAACCTCTCAATATCCTGACACATGTACTGACTTTCCGCATCCGACACCATAACTAGCCTTTGAAATGGAGTAATGATTTTTCTACCCAAAAACAATTCAGCCGGCGTTTTCCCCGTTGACTCGTGAACTGCTGTACGAAGTGCGTACGCAAAATGCTGAAGAAACTGGTCCCAATTTGCATGATGAGAACCAACATAAGAAGAAATCATTTGAATTAATGTACGCTTTACACGTTCAGCCATATTAGACTGAGGACGATACGGAACAGTATAAGAATGATCGATCTCCAGCTTCTCACACAGAGCCTTAAATATATCAGAAATAAAACAAGGGCCGTGATCGCTAACTACCCTAATTGGTGCACCATATTTAGAAATATAATTATCGAAAAATGCATCGGCAACTGCAGGTGCAGAAGCCTTCCTGAGGGGGACTAACTCTACCCATTTACTAAAATAATCAACTAAAACTAGTACAAATCTATATCTTTTAGGATTAGACAATGGATAAGGACCGATTAAATCTACACATACACATTCATTAGGAAAATTTACTTTAGTAGGAATTAATTTGCCAGCTGGACTTACATTTTTATAATTATAACGTTGGCATGTGCTGCAGCTGGAGACATAAGCGCGCACTGCTTCCCGCATTTTAGGGAAGTAGCAGGATTCACAAATTCGAGCATAAGTTTTCCTGATTCCTAAGTGACCTGCTAATGGATTATCATGAAATTCTTTCAAGATGGCCTTACGAAGACTAGCCGGAATAAAAACTTAATTCATCACGTGAATTTACAATTTTAGAATAAAAAAGAAGACCATCGATAAGCTTAAAAGATTGGGACCATTTCTCAAACATAGCTACATCTGCGCTCGGAACATCATCAGGATTTTCCAAGTAACGATATAAACTACCAAATTCTTCATCTTGTTTCTGCTCCCTTTTCAACTGCTCTCGTGACCTTAACATCAACGAAGACAATGCACAACACTTAACTTCCTCCGTGACCTCTAAACCACCATGCGGGTTTCGGGACAAAGCGTCCGCTACCGCATTTTCCTTGCCAGCCCTATGTTCTATAATCACATTATACTCTGCTAACTTCAAACACCATCTGACCATACGAGAAGACAAACCCTTTCCATTAGTTAACTTTGTCAAAGCTGAATGATCCGTAATGACTTTAACCGGTATATTAGTGAAAAAACAACGAAATTTATTCAAAGCCCAAATTACTGCAAGACACTCCCTTTCCGTAATCGAATAATTCCTTTCCGCTGCATTTAAAATTCTCGACGCAAAAGCTATAGGTCGACCTTTCTGTGCTAACATCGCTCCAACCCCCACTGCACTCGCATCGCAATACACTTCAAACTGAGACGAATAATCGGGGTGAGCCAAAACAGGAGAGGAAACTACTGCCTCTTTTAATAATTCAAGCGATCTCTGAGCCGCTGACGACCATACAAACTTCACCCTTTTCCTTTTTAAATTATACAACGGTTCACATAACTCAGAAAAATGTGGAATGAACTTGGCGAACCAAGCCACCATCCCTAAAAATGTCGCCACTTCCTTACTATTTTTGGGGGGACTCATTGACGTAATTGCCTCATTTTTCTCATTATCTATATTAATACCTTCACGCGTAATTTTAACTCCTAAATACTTTATCTCTTTTCTCAAAAATTTACATTTTTCTTACTTAACTGTTAACCCAGCATCTCTTAACAACGTAAACACTTCCCTCAATCATCTCAAATGCTCTTCAAAAGTAGCTGCCATTATAATTATATCGTCCAGGTAGACCAGGACACCCTTACCAAGCAAAGGTTTAAGGATATTATTCATGGCCTTCTGGAACGTTGCCGGCGCTCCCGATAAACCAAAACTCATTCTCTTAAAAGCGAAACAACCGTCCCGAGTAATAAACGCAGTTTTAGGTATGTCCTCCGGCTTCATTGCAATCTGAAAATAACCTGACGTAAGATCTAACGTTGACATATAATTTGTACTCGTTATATTAGCCAAAATGTCGTCCCCACACAACACATACGTTCAGATTACATCCAGTTTTCCTCTGTTAATTCCAAAATACGTCTATAGATGTATTTTGGACCTAGCCAGTGAGTTTAAATACGTCCAGAATTTGTTGAATGTTTGACATAGACGTATCTACCAAATATCTAGAAAATAAGAACGTCAGTTCAAAAACGTTAATTGTATGAAAATTCGACTAATCCAATTTTGGCTAATTCCGAAACTAAATCTGAACTTATTTGTCCCATTTCTTGACATAAAGTAGATGAAAACGGAACCAATCCAATTTTTGTCATTTTTGGAACAAAATCTTAACGTCCTCGTCTCCATTTTCTATATTTGGAACGTAATTTGGAGGAAAACGGAACGTCATTTGTGTAAGTACCTTCACAAAATCTGGACGAAAATTGAACCTAACAACCGCCATTTTAAACTAGCGGTATTTGTAAAATTCTAAGTGCTTATTTATATTGCATCTCTATTTTGATTTAAAAAATATAATGCAACCAGAATGCGCCTTTACTTACATTTTTTAATTAATAAAATCACTTCGATCTGGATGTATATTAAGCTTGTGCTGTGAAGTTTTCTACAGCTAGGCCTAACAGACTTAAACCTAATTTTTACATAGTCGCTCGCAATTTTCAGGACCTGAAGGATTATTATTTTTTTTTTTATAAATTAATTATGTAAAATATTAATTATTTTCATCATCGATTAGAAGCGATGCAGCGGAGTATTATGCTCCACATCTGTTAATCCATCAACCGTGTGGAAGACGCGTATCTGGTGGTTTGTTTTGATCGAGGTTTTGATTGTTTTTATGATGGAAATTAGTGAAAATAGGTAAGTACATTTAAGATTTTGTTTTCTACATTTACTGTATTTTATGTATGCTTTACATAAAATATTTCTGTAATGATTTTTTATTTTGTTATTGATTTTATTTATCAATTTTTGATAGGTCGACACTGCATTTGATTATGTAAATAAGAAAGTTTGCAATGATTTTTCTTGATCATATTTCAGTTTTATAAACAGCAAACAAACGATTATTAGGTGGAAATAAATTTTAAATTAATTTTGGTGCAAGTGCAAATAAAAATAAAACTATTTGTAAATTATTTTATTACTTGTTGCTAGTAACGCAATTTCTTTAAGAAACTTGATTGCAATTTTTATTTTATCTGATTTATCTTTATACAATATCCACCTCTTATTTGGACCTCACATTTTTTTTACATTTTAAAAATTACTAATGTTTACTCTAATAAAAATTCTTTATCCAAATGTTATTCATCATACTAACTATTATGTAAACTAATTTACTTAACACTAATAATTTTAAAAGAAAATCTCAATTTTTTTTCTAAACAAACAAGAATTATTATATTATTGTGTGCATGTCCTGTTTTTTAAACTATAAATGCCATAATAATTCATACAATTTTTGCAAATTATATATACACAAACACAGATATATGTATGTATATATAATTAGTGTTTACTTTAGAATGAAGGGAATGCTGCTAGCTACTAATTAAGGCATTAAATAAAGCAGTAAACAGACGCTAGTTCAGTAAAAAAGTCTTTATTTCGAGGGGTAAGGAGATGTGTTATTGTGCTAAGTTACCAAAAAAAAAATATATATATATATATACATCAATGTGATTACCTATGATTTTTGTTAAGAAAACAGGAAAGTATGTTTGTGTGCTAGTCAGGTCCAACAAAAATCATGAATGTTGTCAATCAGGTGCAGGAAAATCACAAATTCTGTTGATCAGGCATGGAGAATTTCATTGATCAGATACCAAAAAATCATGAATTTCTTTAATTTGTCACTTGAAAAAATTGCGAGTTTTGTTTATTTGGTTCTGAAAAATCACAATTTTCATTAGTAAGGACACAAAAAATTCATTAATTTTGTCAATTAATATTGAAAAAACTCAGTTTGTTGATTGATTATGAAAAACAGCATGTTTCATCGCAAATTTCATCAGTTTGCCTTAGTAAGAAATTGCGAATTTTGTTGTTCAGGCATGGAAAAATTGCAAACATTGATCGGATGTGAAGAAATCGCTAATTTATTTGATTGAGCATCAAAAAACATGGTTTTTGTTGATTGGGCAATGAAAAATTGTGATTTTTATCGATCAGGCTGAAAAAAAATCATGAATTTCATTGACTCAACATGTAAAAATTGCAAATTTCATCAGTCGGCTGACGAAAAATCACAAACTTTATCAATCAGGTGCAGAAAAATTACAAATTACAGGCATGGAAAAATCACAAACATTGATCAGACATAGAAAAATTGCAAATTTTGTTGATTGAGCAAGAAAAAAACATAAGTCTTGTTGATTGGACACCGAAAAATCTCGATTTCTGTCAACCAAGCTAATAAAAATCATAAATTTCGTTGATTTGGCATGAAAAAATTGCAAATTTCATTACTCTGACACTAAAACATTATGAATTTTGTCAATCAACTGCAGAAAAATCACAAGTTTTATCAATCAGATGCAAAAGAATCACGATTTTCATGGATCAGGCAAAGAAAAATTGCAAATTTCGTTGATTGGCTTCAGGAAACTTGCAAATTTTTGTCTGTCATTTTCATGTAGTCCTTGAAAACTTGGACACTTTTATAAAAGGCCCTTTTAATAAAGTTGGGCACACCTAACACAATACCATATTTAATGTCATATGTCAGTGCTTGAATTTCATGGCGGGATTTGTGCCCAAAATTTTGAAATCCCGTCCAAAAGAGTAAATACAAGGAGTAAGTGTAAATTTTATATTTTCGTGCGACTGATTGACACATTTTGAGAGTTTTTTACAGCGAAAGATTATTGAATTTCATGATTTTTTCCACAAATGATTGACAAATTTTGCAAATTGTTTTCCTGCAATCGATTGACAAGTTTCGTTCTATTCTTCCTGGCGAGAAAAAGGTGATTCTGTTCTAAATTTTCAAAAAAAAAAAAAAAAAAAGCACATTTAACTTAAAAATTTTAAAAAAAAATCAGTTATCATACCAAAAATTTGGACATAGAAGTATCACGAATTTTGAGAGATGGTGTCAAAAAAAGCATTTTCGTCAATCGTTCCCAGAAAATGGCCAGTTTCATCAAAAATTCTGGGGAGGGGGGGGGGGATTTTATCAAAGGAATGTGAAAAAGCACAAATTTGGTCGAAGGATCGAGAATAAAACACAAACTTCTTTAAGTTATCGTAGGGAAAACGCTTAATTTGTCAAAGGGTCGCTTTAGGGCTGATTCTGAAGGAGAAAAAAAAATCTAAAATTCACAGGTATTTTCTGAAAGGTTTCAGCATAGTGTGTGTGTGCAGGGAAATCCAGTTTGGACACTGTGTTTTTTCTGCGACCCTTCAGTGTAGACTTTAGAAAATCTTTTGTCAATTTGTAGATTTTTTAAAAAATTTTTAATTTTTTTCGTTTTTTTTTTTTTTTTTTTTTTTTTTTTTTTTTTTTTTTTTTTTGACAAAATTTTGCATTTTTTCATGATTAGTTGAAGATTTTTGCATTTTTTTCTCGATCCTTTACAAAATTTTTTTTTATATTTTTTTTTCACTATTCTTTGATGGAATTTGTGTATTTTCCTCGATTTTCTGGCGAAATTGCATTTTTTCACGATCTTCTGACACAATTTGCGTTATTTTTTCACTATTTTATGACAAAATTTTTTCAAAGTTTTTCCAGTGATCCTCTGACGAAATTCGTGATTTATGAAAAAGATTTTTTTCAACAACTATTTGTGTGAAATTTGCATTTTTTTTTTTTTTTTTTTTTTTTTTTGTCTAAATATTTAGATTAACAGATTCTTCGTTAAAACTGTTGTTAGCTTTCGTTTTTTCAAAAACTAAAACAAAATCATTTCACCTTTTTTCATTCACGTATCACTTTTTCATTTACGTAACAGATTCTTTTTTTTTTTCTGAAAATTTTAAATTTTGGGTTTTTTATAAAATTTGTTTTTTTTATGTACTATTTAAAGAAATACAAAAATGACAAAATACCACTAAAGCATTTTTTATCAACAACTCAGAATAACCATGGAAAATGTGTTTTTTATTTTAAAAAACTCAATCTTTTATATAGTCTATTTATTTTTCAAAGGGATAAATTCCCTTCCTGTGCTAATTACTTTTGTTTCAAGTCTAATAAACTCTGTTTTTGTTCAAGTGGATTTTAGGTTGAATTTGAATATAGATTGCTGCAAGTTGGGTTCGGGTTAATCTAATTTTTTAAAAGTTAGTTGAGTATATATTATTTCCAGTTAAAAATTATACCTGATAACAATAAACAGATATGTTTGTGTGTGTGTTGTTTTCCAGACGGCTGCATTTTCTGATGAAATTGACATCTTTTTTTGTAATTCAGTGATGAAATTTGCATTTTTTAGCAGCCTTTTGAGTAGATTTGCATTTATTCTGCAGCCTTCTGACAAAATTCACATCTTTTTTGCGATTCTTCAATGAAATTTGCATTTTTTAGCAGCTTTTTGGCTAAATTAGTGTTTATTAACGACACTTTGACAAAAATCATGTTTTTTTCTGCATTGCATTGTTGAAATTTGCATGCTTTACACGACTCTGTGACAATTTGTATTTATTATGCGTTCCTTTGACGAATTTTGCATCCATTAAGCGATCCAAAGGCAATTCGGTTCTGTATTTTTCAATATCATAGGTTTTCGGCTCAAAAAAAAGTCATAAATCCGGAAATGTAGAAAAAAACATACCACGAATTTCGACAATTGTCGACCCCCCCCCCCCAAAAAAAAAAAAAATCAATTTTGCAAATCTTTCACAGAAAAATTGTAAATATCATAAGAGGTTTGAGGGGAAAACATGAATTTTGTTAGATAATTGTGAAAAATCTCAAATTTCGTCTGAAGATCGTGAAAAAAAACCATGAAATTTGTGAAACAGTAGTGAAAGAAAAACACAAATTTTGGGTAGGGATCACAGAAAAAACAAAAATATCTTCAAAAAACCTGTGGGAAAAATTCACAAAAACCCCCGCAAATTTCAGCAAAAAATCCACGAATTTTGTCTAAAAAATCTACAGACATGCTACTTTTCCACGAAAACGTGGAATTCCGCTTTTTCGGCGACAAATTTTATTATCCCTGGGATCAATGCAAATATGCATTAAAATTTGATGACATTTATATGTGGGGGGGGGGGAACGATGTGTTACAACAAAAACGCGAGTCAAAGGGTGCTAAATTAAGAAAATTTCTTCAAAGGATTGCAAAAAAAAAAAGCAAATTTCTCCAAAGGATCGAAAAAAACTATAAAATCTTCAAACAATCGCGGAAAAAATACTATTTTCTTCAAAGGATCGCAAGAAAAACACGATTTTTGTTAAATGATCACAAACAAGACGCGATTTTCGTCAAAAAATTGCTCTGAAAACATGACTTTGGTGAACAGGTTGCGGAAAAATACTCTAATATTGTCAAATAATAGTGATAAATAATCGTATTTTATTGAAAGATCGCTGAAAATGCTGCAATTTTGTAGAAAGATCACAGAAAATACCCAAATTTTGACGAAAGATCATGGAAATTACAGAAATTTTAACGAAAGATCGTAGAAAATACATATATGCCGACAGAAGATCGTGGAAACCACACAAATTTTGACGAAAGATCACGGAAAATACGCAAATTTTGACGAAAGATCACGGAAAATAAGCACATTTTTACAAAAAATCGCAGAAAAAACGCATATTTTGACGAAAGATCGCGGAAAATGATCAAATTTTGACGAAAGATCACGGAAAATATACAAATTTTGTCATAAGATCGCAGAAAATACGCAAATTTTGACGAAAGATCGCAGAAAATACACACATTTTTAAGAAATGCTGCTGCCAGGCACTGTGCCTTACCAGTTTGGTGTAGGTTAACACTATTTGCTATAGATTTTATTAAATAGCTTATATATGTTTTTTTATATTGCAATCTACATGAAACATTGGTTGTAGAATGCCCATTTATTGAGTGCTAATTTGTTTTGTAAACGAGGCAATCAATCAATGCTTGTTTCTGAATCAGAGAAGAGAAAATAGTGAATAAAACAACTTAATTTAATATTATTTATTTATATTGTAGATACATGAGTTAAAGTATTCCTAAGCATTTTAAAATTGCTTTAGAATAAGGTTACTGGATCCACCATATATATAATTTTTTTCCTTTTCTTTTTCAACTAATAGTTACAAGCTCCCTGGTAAATATACTGTCTTGTGGATGAAGATCTTAGATGAGTATAGATTTGTTGAAATGATCTGAAAAAATGATTACCACCCCTCCATAGAAAAATTGTGATTTAAGAGCAGTATAAATCATGGATTCCAATTTTTCAAAAAGGATCTGACTTTGAATAAGGTAAACTTTTCATTAAAATCTATAAATGATACAAACTAAAATTTTGTCTTATATATGTCTGTTTGATTTTGCAATTATGAGTTTGAATAATAATAATAATATGACAGTGGATAATATGGTACTTTTATGTCATACCGGTGCTAATTATATTAACAGTGTATTTTTTTGATGAATGCATTTTAAGTTATTAAAGTTTTACTCATTATTATCAAATTACTATGTATTGTTCTTTTATTTTCAGAAATATTTTTAACATTTAATAACTTTTTAGAAATGCTTATTATAAAGTATAATTCTAATTTATTTATTATTATTAAATACTTTTTATTTAAAAGATATTTTATGATTAATCATATATTTAAGTATTATTTTTATATTTTCAAAAATTGAAATAAAATTAAGCATTTTTTAAACTATTTTTCAAGTATGTCTGCATCATAAAGACTGAAAAATAGCATGCACAAGTTGTTTTGAAAGTTTTATTTGATTATTTTTTTTTGTGAATCAATCAGCTTTTGTAAAAACCCTTATTTTGTTTAAGAATGTGTTAAAAATCATTTAAAAACAAACCTATTATTACTATTATTATTTTTTTTAACAAATTTATTCTTCACTTGAGTAAAATGTTTCATATGTTGCTATATCATAGCTGCCAACATCTTCCACTTTTTTGGAACGGAAAAATTTTATAGAAATTTTTTTATGATTAGAAATCGCCATAATCTGTCGATTAAATAAGACAAAAATTTCTATTACATTTTTCCGGGCCGAAAAATCAGAAGAGTTGGTAGCTATGCTATAGTAGAGGCACATAAGTGTTTTGTAATTATATTACAGTATGGAACCATTTATCCATAAACCAGTTATCCGGAATGATACTTCTAATAGACTGATGTTAGAATCTTTTTAGAAAAAAGTGACATACACAATCAGTTTGACATATACATTGCTTGAAACAATTGTATAGTTTGATAACAGCCTCTAGTATTTGAAATAGAAGCATATAATCATGCTATAGATTAATAAATAATATTATAGTATTACAGATGTTTTCATGCTTATGCAGAGAAAACAGAAAAATTTTTGTTTCCAAGGAGTTCCCATAAGTTATCTTCTTTCAAACTTTAACAATAGATCTTACTTGCATCAGATTCTTGGTTCAAGTAATCTCATAATCAATTTAAAATTAGAAGTAATACGACAACTACATATGTTTCACAAAACTTATCAAATCGATGCTGCTTTGATGCCCAACCAGTTAACTGGAAAAACCAGTTATCCGGAATACATCTGACCCCAACCATTCCGTATAAATGGTTCTGTACTGTATGTAATCTTTTTAAACCTGAAAAGTGGCTAAAATATACATTTTATATATTTAAAAAGTCATTTTTATGCTAAAATATCAGAGGAAATACTCCAATTCTTTGCATCAATATATATAATAACAAGTTATTTCATGCATGTGTATTTCAAAAGGTTACATAGAAAAATTATTTTTTTAATAATTTTTTAAAGAGCACTTTGCAAAATCCTTCGGCTCAGAACATGAAATCAAATTTCCCCGCTCCGTCCTCAGATGCACGTTCTGTCGGGAACGGGTTAAAACACCATCAATTAGAAGATTTTAGCTTTAAAAGCATACATTTGGCTTGTTGATTCCTTTTAAGTTATGCCTTAGAAGTGCATTGCCATAATGGACCAAATGTTTTACAGAAAAACGACCCCTTTTTGAAAATCTATACTAATAAAATAACAAATCGCTCTGTGTGTATGTGGCTGCGATGACTAGCAAAAATTACGGTACGTACGAGGCTCAAATTTTTTGAAAGATTGTTCAAAGACTCTGCTAATGTACCTGACCATCAGAATTTTAAAATTCTAATAATTGAGAAATGAATTAAAATTCCTAAATTAGAAGAATGGAAAAGTACTCCTAATTTAATGGAAAAATAGATTTTTATCAAACCTCAGAATATTTCTTCGAAAGCTGGAAGAGAGGGAAAAGGGTTAATGTAAATGGAGGGCTAACATGACGATAAATGTACTCGGGGTTTTTTTTTTATTTTTTATAGAGGGTTGTGTTTTAAAATCTACCGAGCCTAAAAACTCAAAAATTAGACAGCTAGATCAGAAAAAATTCACCTTTCAGAAATTCTAAAAATTATTTTCCTACTCCTATAAATAGTTGAAAAATTCATTAAAAATCTATTTATAAAATCTCATTTTATTTCCGTTTAAAGAAACAGATTTTTAAGAAATCTAATATAACAAGAGCAGTTGTTCATCGATGACAACTGGGTGCTGGTGGGTACTCGCATTTATAGATGACTTGTAATTTTTTTCAAAAATTAAATTCATAAATTTAATATTTATATATCCAGATGACAAATTTTTTGCTGATTTCAAATATGTAAATTTTTCACAGTCACTCAGTTACAACCTTAGATATTAATTTTTAATTGCTCCATTTAAAAGCGAGTTTTTTGAAACCATAAACAATTTTTATATAAGGATTCTTTGGCACCGTGTCAAATTTTTAAAAATACATTATTTGGATATTTTAAAGCTATGCATTGAGTAACATCTTTAAACGCTGTTTAATAATATCTAAATTTATAAAAATCCAATTTTTTTTCTTTTTTTTAATCAAAAAACTTTTTTTTAAAAAGGAAAAGAAATGTAGAAACGCTAATTAAAATTCTAAAAAAAAAAAAAAAAAAAGAAAAAAAAAGAAAGAAAAAAAGATCAAATAAATTATAATTTATAACACATAGTACGTATTTTAAAGAGTAATGAGCATCAAATAAGGGGTGGGGGGATCTTTTAGGGGCAGCGATCAAATACTTAAAATTGTACTTTTTTCTACAATCTCAAATGTGGACTTTTCACTAAGCTCTGGGATAAATGTTACTTATTTAATATAAAATGTTTAGATAGTTTATAACATATAATATAGATTTTAAAGGGTAGGGGACTTGAAATTATGAGTAGGGACAGACAATAATTATTTTAGGGAGGGCTTGATCAAATATTTAAATCTGTATCGTTTTAGATGCGGATTTTTCAGAACCCTGGGATAAATAATACTTATTTAATACAAAATTTTAAAAGTCTACCTACCCCTATTTTCAAATAATGATTTCATCAAATATCTTCAGAAACAATTTTGTTAAGAAAAAAGTTTGCACCATGGTGGTGGAATATGAAATTAAAAGATTCTAGTCTCCCCACCCCTTTTTTTGTGTGTGTATGCAGAGCTTCTGCTAAACAGTAACATAGGCAGCGAGAATTCGGTTAGAGATTGGATCTTTTAATGAGATTTTGCAGTGTCAATTTCAGTTCATTTAAGAATATCATTACAGGCACTGGCAATGTCAGGCGGCTCAGCTAGTATTTGAATAAACAATTTCATATTACTTGAGAGGTGTAAAAAAAAAAAAAAATTAAAACATTGACATGAGTCCTATTCTAATAAAAACCATCATAATAAAAATAAAAGCACAAATCTTTTCACAGTCAATACAAACAGCATGCAACAATGAGATGTAAACAAAAAACCATGCACTTTTGAAGAAAGAAAAAAGGTGACTTAAATTATTACATAGGCATGAATAGGAGAAAACTTGGAATTAGAAAAGGTGAACATTAATCTGATTTTAAATTTGGTCATACTAACACTGCTTTATCTGCACTATATTTAGATGGGGAGATAAAAACTCTGTTTAATGTAAGCAAATTATGTTTTGTATCAAATTGTTATTGTAAATCTATTATAAGGGAGTCCATTAAAATTTAACTGTGTAAAAATTTTGTTAGCAATGATAGTTTTTCTTTTATTACTCCTAAATTATGGTTACAGTTTATAAATAAATTCCTCTTGAAAGCTTGAATAGTATGAACCAAGTTGGAAGTTAATTTTAGATCATGTTCTATTTTTAATTTATTGTTTTTATAATAGAGCATGTGGTTTTTGTTTACATCTCATTGTCGCATGCCATTTGTATTGACCATGAAACAATTTGCATTTTCATTATGACTATGGTTTTTATTTGAATTTGGACCGAAACATGTCAATAATACTATTTGTTTTAATTTTTTGTTACACCTCTCTCAAGTAATATGAAATTGTTTATTCAAATATTTATATTAAAGGTGAAGTTCTTAAAATCTTGTGAGTTAAAAATCTAATAGATTTAATAAACTTTTTATGATACTTTTTGAAAATATTAAATCCAAACTATGAAAAACACAAAGAATTTAATATATGAAAAAATAGGAAAATTTCTGCTCTTCTTTCAATGCTGCCAAGCAGAAATAATAAATTTCTTATATTAATACTTTTTTTGACATAAAGTCTTTTATTTAAATTTATATATTATTAATTATGTGTTTTATAGTTACTTTTATTTTTTTCTCCTAGCTACTGTTAAGAATCATGTTTTGCAGAGTGGAACATCAGATTGCCGATTGGAAAATTTATAGCAAATGTGTTGCGACATACAAGATTATTATTGTAAATAAAAATTGTAATAAAAGTATTGTAATTGTAAATAAAAAAAAATAAAACTTTTTTCCCCACATTTTTATTGTGTGTTTCTCTTTAAAATTGAATGATCTTATACAGTAACTCTTTAAACATTCCTTGACATATATAATATTGATAATCATTATAAGAAATTTATGAAATATATTTTATAATAAATTAGATCTATCCCCATTTTGTACATAATCTAAATTTTTAACTAATTATATTGCTCACAATTTGATCATGGCATTGTATTTTTTCAAAATTAATCTAAAATAATTTAAATAGTTTTTTTTTTTTTTTTTTTTTTTTTTTTTTTTTTTTTTTTTTTTAATGTAATACCATTTTTACATTTTTTTTTTATTTAACTGAAATGTGTGACTATAAATAAGAAACTTAATTTTATAATACCTAAATAATTCACAAGATTTTTTTTCATTCAATTTTGTTGGAAAAAAAAAAAGAACTGATGTTAATTAATATGTTGAGTGACACACCAGACACCTGTGTCTAACACTGAATTTTCCCATTTAGGCAGCTTCACTGTAAAATGAGATATAAAGCTACTGATTTTATTTAGAATTTAAAAGAAAAGTCTATTATTCACCAAATGTGAAACCTTTCAGTTGATGATAATGGATAATATAATAAATTTTCTAAATACAATTGCAAAATTATGCGAGTTTTAGTCATCTCTAATTTCTTTTTAAAATCTTCACCTTTTTTAATTGCAGATATCTTTTATTAACCCGTTAGAGACGAATGATCAGTATAGTACATGCCCCTTGAATTGCTCAAAATCTTAGCTTATTCTCACCAGTTACTTTTTTATTATAAAATTTACCTTCTATAATCAGAGCATTTTCAAGATTCAATTATAGAAAATTTTCTGCATTGAAATACTGGTGGTAAAATATTAAAAATTAAAAGGCTCTTGTCGTGAAAGGATTGCATAAAGCGAAAATTTCTATTAAAAATTAGTGCTAGCTAAAAATCATAGCTGTTGTCTGCTATGTAAATTCGACCTTTTTAGATGAATTATCACCATCAATAATAATATAAATGAAAACTTTTTTTTTTTTTTTCAAAAGAAATAGTACAGTTAATCAGAGTAACTTTGGCCAAGAGAAAAAAGAAAAATGTTCTATATCACTTGAGTTAATGGCAAAGTTTTGGTCTCAAAATATAGCTACTTGCACTAGTTTGAATTTGGCATCTCAGTGGAAATAATTTGTCAAGATTCCATCATGGCAGAATGATCAAAGTTTTGTAAAGGTGGAGCAATGTTACTCTGATTGATTGTATATAAAATAAAAATGTGAAGAAGAGCAAAAATGCATAGATATCTAGAAATGCACAAAGCAAAAACTGGTACGCTGGTAGGTATCTTGCATTTTTTATTTCCTATTTTGTGTAGAGATGAAGGGCATTAACTAAAGTAGTTTCTTTAACGATCTTTCAGAATTGAAAGTTTTAAAATGCTAAAAATAAGTTTTATTAGCAATATTATCTTTAAATATATATACTTTTAAAAGTCACAAGAAAATTTACTATCCTTTAAATAATTTGTTATTATTTAACAACAACAACAACAACAATTTTTTTTTGATATATTATTGAATTAAAAAATTATTTTATTTATCTAAAATTAATGGATGTGAATATATATACATTGGCATTGGCAAGAGAAAAATTTTAACATTTTAGTTAACTATATTTTTTTTCTAATATGAAATGGAAAAAATATTTTTTTTTAAATTCTAGATATTTTAAATAGTTAAAATGTTTGACTTACTTTATTTGCTTTTCAATATAATGTCATCTTTTTTTTATGTTTTTTTTTTTTTTTTAAATCTATAAGCACTCATATTACGACTAAAAGGTGTCTATATTTCGTCTGGATGTCGAAGTTTTTGGGTGTAATATGAATAAATTTTGAACGTAATACGGACAACTTTTTTGGTATATTATATAGACAAATTTTGTACATAGTACGGACGTAATTTTCGACGTAATGAAAACAAATTTTGGACGTCCAATTTACGTAAATTTTATGTTCATTCTATGCTCATTTTGCGGCCCAAAAGACGTAGTTTTTACGTAAAGAGAGGTGACATTTGGACGTAATAAGAATAAATTCTAGATGTAATATGGACAAAGTTTGTACGTAGTATTCACGTAGTTTTAGACGTAATAAGAACAAATTTTGGACGTCCAATTTACGTTAATTTTATGTTCATATTATGCTCAATTTGCGGCCCAAAAGACGTACTTTTTACGTAAAGGGAGGTGACATTTGGACGTAATTTTGACTAAATATTGACGAAGTTCGGAGAACTTTTAGACTTAAATTGGACACGTCCATTGATCCAAATTACGTACCTTACACGTAAATTGGACGAATCTGTGTTGTGTGGGTCAATTACTGGAATAGGATACTGAGGTTATTGCGTTATCGCATTTAACTTTCTATAATCTACTGCAGCGGTTCCCAAACTTTTGGTCTTGTGGAGCCCTTTCTGGGAAGAAGTTTTAAGGCGGAGCCCCTGAACCCAACGGTATTCTGTGGTTTACAAATTAATGTTTTTTATGCCTTTGGAGCCGAGAAAAATCAGCTGGATAAAAATCCGAGACTGTAATTTCACATTGGACCAAGGTTCTCAGTTTGGCTCTTTCCTGATATAGAAATTCTGAATTCATACAAGAAATTTTAAAAATAAAATTTTCTATTACATAACCCGTTAACAGTTTTATTTAATATTACTAGTATTGGATACAATAAAATAAAAATAAGGATTAAAACCCTCTTTTTTGTATTACAATATCTATCTTGTATAATCGAGATATTTCCTTCAAATACAGCAAAAATTATCGTTAAAAATTTGTGCTTTTTGAAAGCTTTTAGTAATGAGGAAAACAATTTTTTTTTATTTGAGCGATGTTCAAGCAATACTGTTAACCCTTTCAGGGGCAAAGCACTTCTATACATAAAATACTAAAATAATTGAATGACACCAGAAATTAAAAGCATGTTCAAAATAAACGCTTTTTTTATACTAGATAAACGCTTATATTATAAAATTAAAATTTTCATTTCAAAATTCCAGTCACCCATGAGTAATTACGTAACACGTTTTCGCTAGGCCCGCCTACCCGAAATAGAATCGTGCAATTATGGAATATTTTTTCGGTCTTCTTTAAGTTTACAGTACTTCTAAAAATTCATCTAAAATAAATCGCCCCTCAGCTTCTTTTTTTTGAACCATTTAAAAAATATATATTTAGAAGCAGTGTTTCAATTAGTGTTTCAATGGGCGGAGCAAAATCTACAAACTGTATTGTTACTGCAGCATTGTTCACTTTTTTGAATATTTTATTTAAAGTATTTGGCTATTAATTATAGTTTTGAAAGAAACTTTCTATCGTCATTATTTTTGCCTGAAAACAGATATGCAGTTAAAAACTATACCTGTTGAACGAACTGCAACTAGAAGAAAAACTTTACTAACAAAGGGGGATTAAATTTATATCAGGGCGGGTACTCATTGACAAAAAGTCTAAGCAAGGTGTAGAGCCAAGCAAATTTTAAATTCTCAGTGAAACAAACTTAGTGATGACAAATGCAAAGAACCAGTATATATTTTGAAATTGCAACAGACTTACATCTGATTGGAAAATTCGTCAGAGACTAATTAAAAGAAAATTTTAAACAGGGGTTGTAAAGTGATACAAGATGCTAAAAAAATGCGTTTTCTGCGATATACATTGCTTATAAAATTGAGTACAATTATGCAAAACAGCATAAAAAATTGAAATAACTGAGATATTATCAAAATAAAGTAAATAGATTAAAGCAATTAAAGTTACGAAAAGAAAAAAAAAACTATACACAAAACGTATATAAATATTAACGAATCTAGTGAGGGGTTTGTTAAATGATACAAGGTATTGCAAAAAAAGGGCGTTTTAATCGACAAATATTGTTGAACAATGAAAAACAGCGTAGAAAATTAAAATATACTAGCAAAATCCGTGCTTTGTTTGGATTCGCGAAGCATTATTTTATAAGATAAATATTTGAATGTAACAAAATTTTTCATATTATTTTTGCATCTTTATTAAGCAAAAACGTTAGCTCATGTTTTGGCACATTTAAATTTTAGAAATGTAAATTCAGCCAAATAACTAAGAATTTCTTCGGAATTTTTTATTTATGATATAAGGCTGGTTTAAGTAATGGAATGGGGTAATAAAGTACAAAATTCCATAATGTCTTGTGGGAAATTAATAACTTGCCCACTGTATCCAAGTTGACCACCTTTAACCTGATAAACAGTAATAATTTGATTCAATTAAATTATTCTTCAATCAATTAAAATATTCTTAAATTATTCTTCAATCTCAATTATTCTTCAACCTTTCGATTCGGATACCAAACTTAAGAAACTTAACAAAATATTCACTTTAAATACCAAATATAAGAATTAATTTTACTTGTTTACGATTCTTTTGCTGCCAGTTTACCAAAGTAAATACCTTAATAAATAAATCATAATGTAATTCTTTTAAAATCCGTAAGTATGAACTGCGTGAATAATGTTGGCAGAATAATGAAAATATATTTTATTTAATATAGTAATCATGATTATATCTATAATTACTTACCCCATGGTTTATTTTCCCTCTTAAAATAAAAAGATACGGGTTCAATTTTTTATTTGCAAACGATTTTGGCGGAATAATGAAAATATATTAAATTAAATTAAATAGTCCTTTTTTCTACTTATAATTACTAACCCCATGGTTTATTTTCCTTCTGAAATTAAAAAGATACGCGTTCAATTTTTTATTTTCCAAAATGCGTCTATAATAGAAAAACATGTAGAATAAATTAATTATTAAAATAATATTTTTTTTAGGGTTATTCTGTAAAAAAATAACATTGTGCAAATCTACAAATCATGATTTACTCTTATGTTTAATTTCAAATCAAAATACTGAATAGATTTTTTATAAAGTGTACGACAAAGTGTAACTTGAGTGGCCTAGTAGAGAATTCGCTTCGCTCATCCTAACAAATAATATAAGCAGATTAAAGAATTTAAATTTATATATTAAAAAAGAAATATATATATATACACAATATACACAAATGTAATACTACCTTTAACAATAAAGTTCGGTGAATGAATTTAGAACGACCGATCTGGCAACATTGAGGAAACAGAAATCTGCACCTGCATAGAAGCAAGTGTTTACCATCTTCCCTCACCGTTGTTTAGTTGAGCGTCGTTTATGTTTTGTGTAAGATTGATTTACTAAGTGCTTGTTAAGTGTGTTGGTTCTTAACTGAGAACAGTAAAATGAACGAACAAAATATGAGTTTAAAGTTTGGTTTTAAGCTTTGCAAGACACCGAAAGTAATTCATGAGGGATGATGCAAACTGAACATCCACCATACTCGCCAGATCTCAATCCTCCAGACTTCTTCCTATTTTCACGACTCAAATTCTCTTTGAAAGAGATTTGACCCTATTGCTAACATCCAACGAAACGTGACGAAGCTTTTGAACTCCATTACAAAAGAAGACTTCTTGCGAATTTCCTAGGACATGTATAGCAGTTATCAGTGGTGCATATTAATGGGAGATGACTATTTCGAAGGATGGTACGGCAACTTTTGTTAATATTTAATCTACAAGAATGTTACAGAACTATTCACCGTACTTTATTGTCAGAGGTAGTATGAATCTAACAAGGGTCTTTAAATGATTGAAGATGCAATAAAAATAAGTTTTTGGCGATATACACAAATAACATAAATAGATTAGAAAAACAAAGATATAAAAATAAAAAAGAAATATACACACACATTAAACACAAATGAATCTAGTGGGCGATTTTTAATGATACAAGATCTTTTTAAAAAATGGTTTAAGCGACAGACATAGTTTTGAAAATTAAATAAAATTTTGAAAACTAGGATAAAGATTTAAATAAGTTAAATTTAATAAAAAATAAAATAAAGAGTTTAATTAAATTAAAATTACAATAAATAAATAAATATGCAATACATACAAATATTAAACGCCGATAGTTTTTTTTTCTGCATAAAGTTTGATGAACAATAATATATAAAAGTTTAGTGTGAAAAATGTGCTTGAATTGTTTTTCACAGTTTATCACAGTTATTTCGTTTTTTGTATCTGGTGCAATTTTCTACAATTGTAAGGGAACATCTGGTCTGCATTAACCAGTTTTTGAATTTTATTTTGATACTTGTGTAAGTGGAGAATCCAGCTTCACACAGATATGTCATTAAAAATAGGAATAAAATTAATTTTACTCTATACGACAAGATTTTACATTAATCTGTCAAATGACACCAAAATTCAGTGATACGCTTTCTTTGAAAAGAGATGATGCGATTACTTTGAGATTTCAAATGACTTAAGCTGTCTGGTTTTGCTTTTACAATGAATTTATTTAGTACCCATTTAAAATCGTCCATCATTTTATTTTAAGTAGCTGGAAAGTAATGCTCAAACGAATCTATCAGAGCTTCGAGATGATGTTAAATACTTTTGTGATTTTTTTTTTCAAACTTAATGTTATAGTCACTTAAGAACATTTTAATAAGAGGAAAACAACTTATATCAGCTTTTTTACAGATTCAGGCCAGAAGGTAAGTTTCATCTTAAATGCCGACAGTTTGGAATTTGCATCAAAAACAGTAACACCTTCTCCTTGCAACGATAAATTCATTAAATACTACTAAAATTATCTACCAGACATGCCAATGTACATTACCAATCTTCATCATTTAAAATTGTTGTCAATTGAGGGTTGTGATCTGTCAAAAAGGTTTCAACCTCTGCACCCAGTTCCAGCAAATGTGTCAACACTTTTCATCGGGATAACCATCATCCAAATCCTACGTACATTTGAAAATCTTTTATTTGCAATATGCCAATTTCTTTCGTGTTTTGTTTATTTTTCTGGAACGTCGCGGAGCCCCTGTAAAGTTCAGGCGGAGCCCCAAGGGCTCCGCGGAGCACACTTTGGGAACCTCTGATCTACTGCAAACCTATATGCCTCTGGATTATCTAAACTTTTCCCATTATTTTTACGACATAACACTACTGGAGATGCAAAAGGAGACTCAATTGGCATTATAATATCGTCCGCTAGCATTTGTTGAATATGATAATCAATTATACCTTGTTTAACTTTATCATAACGATATGGTTTACTAGCAACAGGTGCTTTTAAACCAGTATCAATCTCATGCCACGCAACATGCGTTAAACCCGGTTTATCAGAAAAAAACCCTCCAAACTCCTTCAAAAACTTATTTAATTCCTCCTTCTCGATTTCATTTAACCCCGACTCCTCCAAATTAACTGACACTGAAACAGGCTCTTTCTTACTCACATTCTCATCATTATTCACGATTAACGACTTTTTAAAGAAATCCAAACTAATTCCTCTATCCTTCATATAATCCACACCAACTATACAATACACCGTTAATCCATCTAACACACAAAACTCCCAACACGTCTTAACCGAACGAATTTCAACTTCCAACTCTACTGAACCTTTATTATCACAAGCTACTCCCTGTGCCGACTGAACCACCAGACTTGACCTCTTCAACTTCTTATACGAAAAATATTTCCGATAACAATCAAAAGAAATGAACGACTTATCTGCCCCTGTATCGAAGACACTTTTAATGACAATACCATCCAACACAATTAACACTTCAGGTAACTCAACCGGATTAATAGAAACTTTATTTAAACTCACCGAAGACTTTTCTAACCTCTGAACACATCTCTTTTGCATTGACCTATTTTCAAAATTCTCATCCGAATTTAATCTCCTTACTTGCGAAGAAATATTCCTGTCCCGTACTCCCCCTCTCCGATCATAACCACTATTTTGTCTATTTCCATACATATTCCTATCACCACTTCTAAAATTATTACCACCACCACAATTCCTATTACCATTACCAGTATTCGACATATTACGACCAAATCCATCATTTCTATTACGCAATTTATTATCTGGAAATCGCTGTGCCCCTCTCAAAAAATTACTCTCTCTCTCATTTCTCAAATTACTATCCGTGACAGGTCTCTGACGAGGGCTACGCAAATCCCGTTGATCCGAGCTATGCCGAGTCTCATACTTCGATAATATCTGGTGCATTTCTGAAAAATTCTTCGGTGCTCTAACTTCATTAAAGTCCTGTATATTCGGATTAAAAAGAGGAAAAACAATGTCCAACAATTCCTCAAATGTGATATCTAAATGCAATTTATTTTTTAGTTCAAGCTTACGTAGGTAAAATTTTGATGCCGAATCATAGATATTCTGCTTATTGCAATAGAATTCTTTTCTTAAAATACTTTTATCTTTAACGGGAGGAAATGCCTTCTTTAACTCAATCACAGTTTGCTCAAATCTTTTCGCTTCATCATTAATCAAAAATTTTCCTATATTCTCTAACCACAAAAGTGCTTCGCTCTTCAATGAGCATTTAAGCACTACGTATCTATTTTTCTCAGGTATATTATTGAACAATATATAATCATCTAGTTTGACTAAAAACTCACTAATGTCACCTTCACCGGTAAAATAAACACGTGGCGCAATCTCACAATGTCCGACATTTCGTTGGGCGCCATTTGTAACGTTAAACACACGTTGGGTGTCATTTGTAACGTTTGGGTGTTCATGCTGGGAGTTAAATGCAGACATACTCAGTAATTAAGATAAAAAACACAGTTTATTAAAATGATAAGGGCTCAAGGGAAAGTGGAGCAAGTCTAAATTTTCACAACTGAGAATACTACGAAAAGACTAAACGCATAGTCACAGGCTCCGGACTAGCTCAATCGTGGCACCTTCTATTTCTTCTCCACTATCTTTCGGCTAAGCTGCTAGATAAAGCTTAATTAGACAGCCCGTGGCTGTGTGTAATTCTTTATTCACTTTCAAATAATCAAAATGTAATTACTATGAATTTTCTTACCACGGCCAACTCTCAAGTCGAATACCGAAACTCCTTTACAACTCACTGGAGGCTCACTGCTACTTTCAATCTGCTAGATACCAGCTGGAAACCCACTTCGCTGACTAATAGTGCCAGAACACTCGGCTGGCTATTCCCAGTGATTCACTTCGCTATCTAATGTCGATGCCAGAGACACTCACTCGCTGGCTAATGCCAGAGGTACTCACTCGCTGGCTAATGCCAGAGATCCTCACTCGCTGGCTAATGCCAGAGATACTCACTCGCTGGCTAATGCCAGAGATCCTCACTCGCTGGCTAGTGCCAGAGACACTCCACACGCTAGCTAATGCCAGAGATACTCCACACACACTCAAACTCCAAGCTTTTATATGCTGCAAACTGAGATACTTCACATTAACATATTACTAATAACCGCGAGCCCTAACTGTAGAACCCGAAAGAGACACACACACTCTAGAAAGTTAAAGTAAAAGAGAGGATAGATGTCGCTTTTACGCTTACACATGTTAAATTATTGACGTCACGATCTCAGAAATACTAGAGTGCCTTTATGACAAAGGTCACTCCCTCTAAAAGTGTGCTCTAGAACAGCATGCACTAGTTACGTGACATAAATTATCGGCTATCTCGAAAGCGGCTCATTACCGAACGGTAATTCTGTTGAATTTTTTCTCCAACATGTTGATATATTTTTAACGATACCATTTTCGTTAAAATCGGGACTAATTTTCTTTGCGTTCTCCCATTAAGTATGCACTAATTAAGTGATATAAATTGAGGATATCTCGAAAACTGCTTATTTGCGACAGGTAGTTGCGTTGAGTTTTATACTGCGCTCGAGAAGATCTTTCCAAAGATACCACTTTCGTCCAAATCGGTGGCATACACTTTTTGCAGTTCCCTAGTAAGATAATGTATATGCACAAGATGATCATGGTTTGTATTGAAATTAAGACTTTTTAAGTTAATATAATAAAAATTTAACTATTCCAAAAATCTAAATAAATTTCGTAAATAAGATATTTTTCACTCTATTTTTTTAATTAAAAAAAAGTAATTTTCTTTATCGAGTCAACTACTTAACAGATCAATATTTTTGAATTTTTTTTTTAAAATAATGCTTTTTTTTCCATGTCTGTTACAGAATGTTTAAACTTTTATCACCGATATTTCATAACAGAAATTTTTGCCTAAATGTAGCAGAAAAAGGCTCGGATAAAATAATGCAAAATATAAAATAATAATTTACTTGTGAGAGTAATAAATCATGGCTGCTATATGGGTGCCCTTTTTTGTTAAACTGAGGTCTAAATCTTGAAAATAGAAATGCGAAGCACAACTATAATTTCAATTTCTTTATTAGTTTCACAGTTTTCGTTTTTTAATAAATGAATATAATTGCAATCTTTTTCGTAAATAAAATTAAAAACACAATCTCTTTTTTTTTTTTTACTTTCAGAACATTAAATATTCATTTGAAGTCATGAGTCATTGTTTGATGTCGTCTTTAAATAAGTGAAAAAATTTGCAATACGAAAAAAGATAGTATATTTATAATTATTCTTTTTATAGAGCAACTGGTATAGTAAAAAATACAGTACATTATACAACATTAATGAAGCTTTAATAATAATTTTAAAAAAAATAAACCCAATTTTCGACACATTCTTTTTCGATTTTACTGAAATAATCTCACTGTTTTGTATTAATACGTTTTTGCGTTTAATTAAAAAGCAATATATATATATATATATATATATATATATATATATATATATATTACGTATATCGAAGTATATGATGTAATAATTTAAAGGATTACATTTTCACTTCTTAAATTTTCATCTTTTATGTGTTTACTGAGAGAAAGAAAATGTTCACTAATATTCGTAATAAAAGCCTTTCCCGTAATTGCTTTTTTAAAGTTAATTTTTCATTTGTTACAGAAGTTCGAATTATCTAATTTTATAACCGTTTTTGAAGTCCCCATTTTTATAGTATTGCATTATCTATAGTATTTCCTCTTTCTTAATTAAAATTATTTTAAAAAAAAGTAAAGTTAATTGTATTTATCTTTCCTGCTCACAATTGTATATGAAAAAAGAAAAACGAACTCATTTTCTTACTGAAATTAAGTTCTGAAAATGGAGAATAAAAATGCAAAACAAAATTTTAATTTTATATCCTTTTCTCATTTCATCGGTTATGCTTTTTAATAAGGTAATATATTTGCAATCTCATTAATAATTTAAATAAAAAGAAATATTTTTTTTCCTTTCAGAATGTTAAGAATATATTTGAGTCCGAGATATAATTAGGATCAATGAATTATATCTGTATTTGTACTTTGAAACGAAATTCTCTAAATGGATAAAAAGTGTGATTAGTATAAATAACAATTTTTTAGTCCTATTATGCTATTTTTATGTTTTTAACAGGGAGCAATGTTACAATGTCCCTTTTTTCTCACTTATTTACGTACAATTTTTAACCACATGCAATAAAACATACAATAAATAGTCTTTTAAAATTTGTGTAAGTGGAATGCAATGCTGAATTTAATAGGATTATGCTAAATTTTCAAAACTAAAATGCCATGTAATGTGAAGCTTTCAGTTTTGAAAAATCTTTAATGTTAATTTTAAATATATCGAATACAGATACAATCGTGAGTATTTAAAAATCATTACTTATATATCAATTAAATTTATGTGACATTAATCTTTTCATTCGATAAATTCCATAAATAAAAAAATGAATAAAATTCACAGAAAAATATGTTTACTGTCTTTTCTAAATTTTCCTTTTCGGTTTGGTTGAAATAGTCTCACTATTTCCAATAAACATAGATTTACATTTAATTAAAAAAGCAGATTTATTTTTTTATGCATAAATATTAGTCTGAAAACGCTATTTAATTAAGTCATTAAATTTTAAGTATTTAGATACGTGTGTAAAAAAAAAATTAATGTTAAACTCTTTAATCATAGTGAATTATGTATTTGGGAAATATTTTATTTTTAATTTAAATGATTTCATGTGCATTTCTTAAATTTTCAAAATAGCTTATCTGTTTACTGAGAGAAAGTAAAGCTTGCTAATATTCTTAACAGCCATTCCCATAATTTTTTTTTTAATTTTTTTTTTATTTGTTACTGAAGTTCAAATTGTCTAATTTTCTAATCGTTTTTGAAGTTACTCTTTTTACGATCTCACATTATCGTTTAACATTTCCTCTTTCTTAATTAAATTTTTTTTTAATAAGTAATGAAAAAAAAAGTTAATTTTATTTCCCAAATATGCCCACAATTATATCCGTAAAAAGTAAAATAAACTCATTCTATTTCTGAAATTAAATTCTGAAGATAGAGAATAAAAATTGGAAACACAATTTTAATTTATTTTCTTTTTACTTTTCATCGGTTATACTTTATTATAAGGTAATATGATTGCAATCTCATTTATAAACTAAATGAAAATAAATAATATTTTTTCTTTCAGAACGTTTGAATATATTTGAGTTCGAGATATAATTAGGATCAGTGGAGTTTATTTGTATGTGTATCTTGAAAGGAAATTAACTGAATGGATAAAAAGGGATAAATAAAAATTTTTTAGTCCTAATATATTTTTTTATATTTTTAACAGCGAGAAATGTAGCAATGTTCCTTTTTTTGCACTTTTGTACGCTCAATTTTGTTATCACATGCAATATAAAATAAATTAAATGATCTTTTAAAACTACTGTGAGCAGAATGCAATTCTGAAATAAACAGGATTATGCTAAATTTTCAAGACTAAAATGTCATGTTATGTGAAACTTCAGTTTTGAGAAAGCTTTACTGTTAATTTTAAATCTTTCGAATACAGATACAATTGTGAATATTTAAAAATTATTGCTTGAAATATTTCAATTACATTTATATGATATTAATCTTTCTATTTGATAAACTCTATAAATAAAAAATTAATAAAATTCATCAGAAAAAATTATGTTTAATTTCCTTTCTAAATTCTCTTTTTCGATTTCGTTGAAATAGTCTCACTGTTTCTATAAGTATAGATTTGCATTTAATTAAAAAAAGTAATTTAAATTTTTTTATGTATAATTATGAATCTATGTAGGCTATTTAATTAAGTCGCTAAATTTTAAGTATTCTGATACGTGTGTAAAAAAATAGTTCATGTGAAACTCTGTAATCATAGTGAATTATGTATTTTGGAAATGTTTGATTTTTAATTTAAAGGATTACATGTGCATTTCTTGAATTTTCAAAACCGCTTATCTGTTTACTAAAGAAAAGTAAAAGCTTGCTAATATTCTTAACAAAAACAACCTTTCACATAAATACTTTTTTGAAAAGTTATTTTCTTATTTGTTGCAGAAGTTCAAATTATCTAATTTCTTAATCACTTTTGAAATTCCCCCTTTTATAATCCCGCATTATCTTTAACATTTCCTCTTTCTTAATTAAATATATTTATAATAAGTAATGAAAGTAGAGTTAATTTTATTTCCCATTCCTGCTCGCAATTGTATTTGAAAAAAGAAAAATGAACTCATTTTCTTACTGAAATTAAGATCTGAAAATTGAGAATAAAAGTGCAAAACACAATTTTAATTTAATTTCCTTTTCCCATTTCAACGGTTATACTTTTAATAAGGTAATATGATTGCAATCTCATTTATAAATTAAATGAAAATAAATACCATTTTTTTCTTCTTTCAGAAAACTTTTTTTTTCAACGTCAAGTATATATTTGAGTTTGAGATATAATTATGATCATTGGGGTATATTTCTATTTGTACCTCGAAACGAAATTCTCTGAATGGATAAAACGTATGATTAGGATAAATAAAAAATTTTTAGTCCCATTGTGCTACTTTTTTCTTTTTAACAAAGAGCAATGTAGCAATGTATCGTTCTTTTTCGTACTTGTGTATGTACAATTTTGTTATCATATGCAATATAGCATAAAATAAGTACTCTTTTAAAACTTGTGTAAGTGGAATGCAATACTGAATTTAACAAGATTATGCTAAATTTTCAAGACTGAAATGTCATATTATGTGAAGTTTTCAGTTTTGAAATTTTTTTAATATTAAATTTTAATCTATCAAGTATAGATACAATTGTAAGTATTAAAAAATATTTTTATAACATATCAATTAAATTTATGTAATATTAATCCTTCCACTCGGTAAATTCTATCAATAAAAAATAAATAAAATTCATCGGAAAAAAATAATGTTTAATGTCATTTCTAAAATTTCTTTTTCGATTTGGTTGAAACAGTCTCACTGTTTCTTATAACTACAGATATGCATTTAATTAAAAAATAATTTTATAAATTTTTATTATTTTTTGTATAATTATTAGTCTATGTAGACTATTTAATTAAGTCGCTAAATTTTAAATATTTAGATACGTGTGTAAAAAATAGTTAATGTGAAACTCTGTAATCATAGTTAATTATATGTTTGGGAAATGTTTGCTTTTTAATTTAAAGAATTGCATGTGCATTTCTTAAATTTTCAAAATCACTTATCTGTTTACTGAGGGAAAGAAAAAGCTTGCTAATTTCCTTAACAGACTTTCCAATAATTGCTTTTTTTAAGTTATTTTCTTATTTGTTACAGAAGTTCAAATTATCTAATTTCTTAATAATTTTTGAAATCCCGTTTTTATAATATTACAATATCTTTAACATTTCTCCTCTCTTTATTAAAATTATTTATAATAAGTAATGAAAATAAAGTTAATTTTATTTCCCATACCAGCTCACAATTATATGTGAAAAAAAGTAAAATTAACTCATTTTTTTTTCTGAAATTAAATTCTGAAGATACGGATTAAAAATTCAAAACGCAATTTTAATTTATTTCCTGTTGCATTTCATAGGTTATACTTTTTAATAATGTAATATAATTACAATCTCATTTATAAATTAAATGAAAATAAATAACTTTTTTTTCTTTCAGAACGCTAAGAATATATTTGAGTTCGAAATATAATTAGGATCAGTAGAGTTTATCTGTATTTGCATCTTGAAACGAAATTCTCTCAATTGATAGAAAGTGTTATTACGATAAAAAACCATTTTTTATATTCTAATATATTTTAATATTTTTAAGTTTTTAACAGGGGATAATGTAGAAATATCCACTCTTATCGTGCTTGTGTACGTACATATTTGTTATGACTTCTTATATAATATAAAATTAGTACTCATATAAAACTTGTAAAAAGTATATAAAATATATATTTTTTTTAATTTTATATATATAATTATTATTTTATGCCGGTTATTTAATCATGCGCTAAATTTTAATTATTTAAATACATGTGTAAAAAATTACTTAATATGAATTTTTGTAATGATAGCGAATTATGTAGTTCGCAAGTATATGATGAATTAATTTAAAGAATTAAATTTTCCTTTCTTAAATTTTCAAAAATTTTTAAGGGGGTTCAGGGCTTAATCGATACGGAAAAACATGTAAACAGAGCTCTCGTTTCGAGTCCATGTAAAAACAGAAGTATTCAGTGTATTAAATTTAAACTTTCTGAAATTTGAAATTTATATTTGTAGTCTTATAAAATTATAAAATGAAGTACTTCAATGTAATATAATAAGAAATATAACAAAATTTATGTAACACAATTTTCGAAAAAGAATTATATGCTATATCACTACTCGCAAGATGTCTTAACGTTGAATTGACATAAGAACCTAATTTTTGCTTTAAAATGATCACGAAACTTTACTCTATAGAATGAATAAATGATATAACTATCACAAAAAAAAACTTTATTAAAAAAACTCTCAATATTGAAAAATAAAAAAAACCCTAAAAAATACAATTTTTTTCATTAAAAATACTCAAAATATTAAACTATCTAAAATATATTAATTCAATCTATAGATAATGATATTATACGCGTGCAAAAAAAAGAACAAAAAGCCTATCCATCAAATAGTTTTTCTTAAATCTTGCTGTTAATCGTCAAAAATCAAGTTTTGAAAAAACGCGACTTAAAGTTGAAATTATATGGCTGCGGCTTTGAAAGTGTTCATACATAAATGCTTATAACTCCATTAAAAATGCAGTTTTATTTTTTAATAACGTAATACGATTACAATCTCATTTATAAACTAAATTAAAATAAAGAAAAAAATTTACTTTCAGAACGTTAAGAATATATATGAGTTCGAGATATAATTAGAGTCAGTGGACTATATTCGTATTTGTATCTTGAAACAAAATTCTATGACTGGATAAAAAGTTTGATTCGCATATAGTTAAATTTTTAGTTCTGTTATAATATTTTCTTGTTTTTAAAGAGAACAATGCAGAAATGCCCCTTTTATCACAATTGTGTACGTACAATTTTGGTACTACTTGCTATAATATATAATAAATACACTTTTAAAACTTGTAAAAAGTAAATTAAAAAGATATTTTTATGTAACTATTATTTTACCTATGTTTTTTTAATTGTGTTGCTAAATTTTAATTATTTAGATACATGTGTAAAAAAATATTTAAAGTGAATCTTTATACTCATAGTGAATTAAGTATTTTGGAAATATATGATGTATTAATTTAAAGGGTTTTATTTGCATTTCTTAAATTTTCAAAATCTTTTATCTCTTTATTGGAAGAAAAAAATACTCGCCAATATTCTTAACAAAAACAATCTTTCCCGTAAATGCTTTTTTAAAAGTTGTTTTCTTATTTGTTGCAGAAGTTCAAATTATCTAATTTCTTAATCATTTTTGAAGTTCCCCTTTTTTAATCCCGGATTATCTTTAACATTTCCCCTTTATTAATTGAAATTATTTATAATAAGTAATGAAAACAAAGTTAATTTTATTTCCCATTCCGGCTCACAATTGTATTTGAAAAAGAAAAATGAATTCATTTTTTTACTGAAATTCAGTTTTGAAGAGAGTAAAATTGCAAAACACAAATTTAATTTAATTTCCATTTCTCATTTTTATCAATTTTACTTTTTAATGAGGTAATATGATTGCAATCTCATTTATAAATTAAATGAAAAAAAAAAGAACAATTTTACTTTCAGAATGATAATATTGTATATGTGGCTTCCGGTAATAACCAAGTAAAGCACATTTTTGAAAAAATTGAGCTAATTTGGTAAAATGTAACTTTAAAAGAGTACTTTCATCTGCCATATTACTGAAAAATGAAAATCGAGTACTTCCCGTCATAGGGCGACAATACATTTTTATTAAAAAAAATTAATTGGTTCTCAATTAATAAAAACCATTTTCATAAAATTATTTTGACAAAAAAAAGAGGTTCTTATATCCTAATTGAATGTAGTGAAAATTATTAAGTTCTAATCTATTTTATAAAAGTAATGATAAAAAGACATTTTAAAATTTTAAATGTTAATTACTCAGAATATTAAAAATGTGCCCTACCTGGTTATTATCGGAAGCCAGAGATATTAAGTTCAAGATATATTAAGGATTTGAGGAGCATATTTGTATTTGTATCTTAAAACGAAATTCTCTTTATGGATAAAAATATATGATTAGGATATATAACCATGTTAGGAGCGTTCGTAATTATGAAAATGCGTAGCACTTATAGTCATCGTTCAGTCCATCTATCCATCTGTCTGCCTGTCTGTCCGTCTGTCCGCATAAAACAGAGCGTACACTACCCAAAGCAAATATTTTTTACAGTGACACACAAAAGATTTTGAATACCATACTGTAATCCGGAGTGCTTTAAATAATTAAACCAAAATTTAACTATTTTTTTAAACTTCGTAATACTACGAACGCAATACATTTGCTACGCTTTACGTGCAGTTTCCAACTTCTATTATGTTATTATGATTATTACTATTATTTTTAACAGGGAACAATATAGCAATGTTTCTTTTTATCGCACTCTTGTACGTACAATTTTGATATCACTTGCAATGTATTATAAAATAAATACTTTTTCAAAACTTGTGAAAATGAAATGCAATACGAAACCTTTATAGTTACTTTTAAAGCTATCGAATACTGATACATTTGTGAATATTTAAACATTATATACTTGTAGCATTTCTGTTATAAATTTATTTGATTTTAATCCTTATTCATTTTGAAATTCTATAAATTAAAATAAATAAAATTGATCGACAGAGTTTATGCTTAATCTCATTAAAAATATCTGCTAAAAATCTGAAGGCAATTAGCCCATCCAGCAGATATTTCTAAGCATAATTTGATTTATTTTGAGTCGGCCGATTATCTACGCGAGGCATATAGGCCCAGGGGGGAAGTGGCCTTCGTGGGGGTCTTTCTAAGGGAACCTAACCCGTATGTATGCAAGGTTCGAAGAAAACCACGAAAAGTTCGAACGGTTAGGCCGACGGTCGCGATTGGGGTTGAAACCAGCACCAGCCGTCTACCAGTTGAGAGGTTAGAACCTCTCGGTCACTGGTGGGGCAGATACTTCTAAGAATATCCTAAAAAAATTCTGGAGATATTTGTAAGGTAAAGCTAAATCTGCAAACTTTGTTCAGATTTATGTAAAATTTCTGAAGAAAGTATAGATTTCTTCAGATATTCTTTAGATTATTTTAAGTAGGGATGTATTTTCTGAATTACAAAACATTAGAGAAAATGTTTGAATAAGAATTGAAATATCAACTCTAAATAAATCTTAGATATGTATGTAATATTATGGCACATTTGGGAATTTACGTATGCAAAAATAATGATGTTCTTACTAATTCGATTGGCAGAATTTTTAATTTAGTGTTATAATATCCTTTCTTCGGAATACTGGTAGAAGAGGCCAGCCCATTCAGGTAACAGTATATGTTTATTGAGTTCGGAAATTCGCACCCCTAAACTTTTTACGAATGCAACTATCTAAGTTTTATGTAAAATAAATAAATGAATTAAAATTAAAATAATTAATATGCATGTAAGTATGTATATATATATATATATATATATATATATATATATATATATATATATATATATATATGTATGTATGTATGTATGTATGTATGTATATGTATTCTTTTTCGATTTTATTGAAATAATTTCACTGTTTTGTTTAAATATAGATTTGTATTTAATTAAAAAAGTAAATGTTATATATCTATCTATATATATTTATTTATTTATCTACGCAGGTTATTTAATTATATCGCTAAATTTTAAGTATTTAAATACATGCGTAAAAAATTATTTAATGTGAATCTTTGTAATCATACTGATTTATGTTTTTGGGAAGCAATATGATGCATTTATTTAAAGGGTTAAACTTCCATTTCTTAAATTTTCAAAATGCTTATCAGCTTTCTGAGCGGAAAAACTGTTCACGAATATTCTTAACAACGTCTTTCTCATATTTGTTTTCTTTTAAGTTATTTTCTTATTAGTTGCAGAAATCCAAATTATCTAATTTCTCAATAATTTTTGAAGTTTCTCTTTTTAAAAAGTTGCATTATCTTCAACATTTCCTCTTTCTTAATTAAAATTATTTATAATAACTAACTTAAATAAAGTTAATTTCATTTCCATTCCTAATCATAATTTTATATTTTAAAAAAGAAGAAAAAAGGAAAAAGAAACTCATTTTCTTGCTGAAATTAAGTTCTGAAGAAAGAGAGTAAAAATGGAAAACAGAATTTTAATTACATTTCCTTTTCTCAGTTCGTCAGTTATACTTTTTAATAAGGTAATATGATTGCAATTTCATTTATAAACTAAATGAAAAAAAATAATATTTTTACTTTCAGAATGATAATGTTTGAGTTCGAGATAAATTTAGGATCAGTGGAATATCTTTGTATTTTGAAACGAAGTTCTTTTTATATATGGTATAGTATGATTTGGAAATATATACAATTTTTAGTTGAGTTGCGTTATTTTTATGTTTTTGACAGAAAACAATGTAGCGTTTTTTCGTTTTATGTCACACATGTTCGCAATGTGTGACATGTCGCGTAATGTAAGATATGTTTTGCATGTCTCACATTTTTCACGTTATAAGAATGTTTTGTATATTAAAAGTATATATTTTTATATTAAAATATGATTAGGAAATATATCCAATTTTTAGTTCTATTGTGTTATTTTTTATATTTTTGACAGGGAACAAAGTTGTGTTTTTTTTTTCTTTTTATATCAAACATGTTCGCAATGTGTCACATATTGCGCAATGTAAGACATGTTTTGCATATCTCATATGTTTGCAAGGTAAGACATTTTTTGATTTCACACATTTTCGCAAAATTCTGCTATCACTTCTAATACAATACAAAATTAACATTCTTTTGAAATTTGGGAAAGGGGAAGGCAATGCAGCATTTAACTGGATAGTGCTAGAAATTAGGGGCTAAATTCAGTGAAACTTTAAGTTTTGAGAAACCTTAAAATTACGTTTAACAATATCGAATATTGATACATTTGTAAATATTTAAACATCATATACTTACAAGTTTTAAGTTAAATCTAAATTATTTTAGTCCTTCTTCATTTTAGAACTTTGTAAATTAAAATGAGTAAAATTATTAAGCAAAATGTGTAAGTTTTTTTTTTTTTTTAATTTTAAAAAATATATTAAAAATGTTTGGAATATGAATTGAAATTTTAACTCTAAATTAGTTTTAGATATACATAATACTTTATGATACGTATCAGAATTTTTTCATACAATAATAATGGTGTTCTTACGAATTTACTTCAAACCCACTAAGTGCAATTGCTCCAATTTTGGGAACATTACTTTAGATTATTATTATTATTTATTTATTTATTTATTTGTGCATTCATTCATTTATTTATTTTTGTAAAATGGGTATTTTATATATTGTCAAAACATTTATGTTATTCGCATTTTGAAGATACGATATGACTTCTGTCATTTTTTTTAAAGTTTCATTTGTATTTTACATTTTTTGAAACGTGTTTAAAAGAATTTGTTAAAAAGACCTTTATCCCCTTTTGCTGGAAAATTAAAAAAAAAGAAGAAATTACTATTAAAAATTGTATTGTTATTTAAAACATGTTTATAACTGTCAATTGTCTAATACTTTTTAAATTAGTAATAAGTATAAAAGATGGATCACAATTCATGAAGGAACAAGTTGATCAGCCGTTGACTCTTACGATTCTTCCATAAATGATGTTTACAAATAGAACAAATTAATTTTTAGGGGTTGCTTGTGATTCAGGTGACTTTCAGTTCGTCTGTACAGAACCGGTAGGTTAAATGTTCTGGATTCTTTCATAAATAACCGTAAATTAAAATTTGGCGTTATTATCTAACCGTATTAAGAAAAGTGATAGTAAAAAATATTTTTTGATACTAAAAATATTATATGTAGTTTTAATATTGATATAATTTTCGATATTAAAAAAACATAAATTAATAAAAAAATATTCAAGCGAAAACGGAATTAATAAAAGTTATAATTAATATTATACTTAATTATGAATGACGTCGCATGCCACATAAATAGGTCATAATTTGTACCCTTTAGTGGAGTCTGGAGATTTTGTAACAGATGTATTCTAATTTTGTAAACAATGAAATCTCAATGTAATATCTTTATGCATATAAATAGCATATAGCATTTCAGATTTATGTTTTATCATCTTTTTAACAAATTTCCATAGAATTTTTTCCTTTAAATCTATTGTAAGATATAATACATATTTTAAATTTTTTTTCTCACACATTAAATTTAAGAGGTAATATATAAAAATATGAACTAAATAACAGAAATCAAAAAATATATTATTGTATTCGAATATTATCATTATCACAAAGAAATTGGAAAAAAGTACTATTGTAAAAATTACTAAAAATTTTTCTTAGACCAGATGAAGTCATTGAATGGTAAGTAAAGTATAAAAATCCTACTTTAGTAAAATTCACAATTATAAAAATATGTAAAAGTGTAAAATCATTTAATATGTTTTTTTTTAATTTTTCACATATAAATTTTTAAGATAGTACATGTTTTGAAATATATTTAGATATTTGAAATATATTTAAAAATATATTTTGATTGAAACATGTTTAACTACATAAATTAAGAAGCTTCTAAGAAGAAAGCAATTCCACAAATTTCGGTATATTTTCACGATCATGACTCTGAGATTTGAAAGCCACACTCTACATTAAAATTTTGATATGTATGCATAATTATACAAACTATATGTTTTTTTTTTGTTTTTTTTTTATTTGTCATGTGATTCCACTTGCATTTTTGAACTGATTATACATGATACGAATTGAATATTTCCAGCTGAGCGAAAAATTGCCCAGGCCGGGGATCGAACCCGTACACTTGGCTTACAAGGCCAATGCTTTACCTGTTAAGCTATCTGGGCGATAGCCGGCTGGGATTTTTCGCTCAGATAACCTTATTGGTCGTATTATACATATACGACCGCGTACTAAGTCGGATTATACATGACTTAGTACGCGCACAGATTTTATCACGATCTCCAGGGAAAAGGTTCATCACCTACACCAGCAATCATGTTTTAAACATGCAATTCTATTTTTTTTCTTTTAAATATTTGAATTCGATATAAGCACTCGGAAACCTTATTTGTTTCACAGGAATTTAAAATATTTCTGACACATAGTTTAAATTTCTAGGATGTCTGACACTTTGAAATAGGACAACACCTTAAACAAGTTCAACAATGAGTATTAGTGGCGTACTGTGTCGTAAATTTATTTTACTATTGTAATAATTATTCCAACTGCTATTCAGTCTCTGGATTTTGGACTATATACCGCCCCTTTTGTTAAAACTAAACAGAAAATCACTTCAAATGCTGCTACAGAATTGTTCTTTCAATGTTTTTGTCATGCAGAAGTATGTTAGAGAAAGAATGACTAAAATTAATCGACAAGAAATTCGCTGTAGAATTTAAATCAGTATTTACACATCCATTTCAAGCATTGTGGATTTATTGGTATTCTTACCCCCCCCCCCCCTCCTAAGGTTTATGCCTGCACTTTTCGAGATAATTTATTATTATTATTATTATTATTATTATTATTATTATTATTATTATTATTGCTATTATTATTATTATTATTGTTATTATTATTATTATTGCTATTATTATTATTATTATTATTATTATTGTTATTATTATTATTATTATTATTATTATTATTATTATTATTATTGTTATTATTATTATTATTATTATTATTATTATTATTATTATTATTATTATTATTGTTAAATCTAATATAAATAACTGTTGCTAAAAATCAATGCACATTGTCGCTATCACTAAAAAGGAAACCACTTTTGGTGTTACTCGCACCTAGTATCGAGACCTTGTTTGTTTTGTAGTCCTATACAGGGTGATTCAAAATAACGTGGACAAATTGATATGACAAATCAGCCCTACGACAAGGCTAAAAAATCACATAGGAACATAGGGCCGCCAACTACTTATAGAGTCACAAATACAGGGTGTTTCATCCTAACTCAATTTGGGTTGACAGTAATAAATTTCAGAAAACTGATTTATATTATAATAAAACATTTAATAGATTCTTATTTTTGTTTTAAATGTGATAACACCAAACAAAAGTGGTAGAAGTTTGCATTATGCGCACCAGCAATATGCACTTGCACCTCACCTTTTGGGCTGTGATAATCAGTTTATACGGAATCATCGATTGCTTGAACAATATGTTTTTCCAGATCTTTTTGTAACGTTATCACATTTCACACAAAATAAAGTACATATCGTTCCATTTTCATTACAATATTTTTATTTCCCTCAAAATTATTAGTTTCAAACCGGTTGAAGCTAGAATGAAACACCCTGCATTTGTGACTCAATAAGTAGTTTGCGACCCTATGTTCCTATGTGATTTTTCATTCTTTTCATATGCCTGATTTCTCATATCAATTTGTCCACGTTATTTTGAATTACCCTGTGTATAAATGTTAGAGAATAGATAATGATTCTCTGTTAAAAGCATACTTTATGTACTTTTTTACACTTTAAATGTTTTATTACAGTTCAACTTCAATGTTTCACGCAAGATATGGCGCAACGAATTTTTGGCTTGCCTTGTTTTTAGGCAATGACATTTGGCTAGAGCCGTCTCAAAACTGTACTTTTGAAAATAAGCCAACTTTTCCCTTACGCCAAAAATGTGAATATAATGTCGTAATTTTTCAAAATCAAATTCGCTGTTTTTAGAAGAAATCCTTAAACTTTTTTCCAACAATTTATATTTATTATTAAGTACTTCAGATTATTAAATGCTTTACTTAAATAAAAACTAGGTTAATAGTCTCATAAATAGCCATGAAAATAATAATTTCAGAAAGTTTTGCTACTGAAGAAAAAAAAACATTTTAACAAACAATTTTTTGATTCTCAAACTGCGTAATATATGGCTTAATGTACCAAGTCCCTTGTTAGGGGCGAGCAACACCAAAAAAGGTCCCCTTGTTAGTCATAACAAGATTTGCATAAGAATAGCAAATTTTCCTTTAATCCCTTTTTTTATTCGTTACCAAATCTTTTTTTTCTTACTGTTCCATCATAATTCTTTACTGTTCCTTTTCTCTTTACCGTCCCTTTTTTTATTCCTTACTGTCCATTTTCTCTTTACCGCCCCTTTTTCCTTCGACAATCTTATACTAAAAATTTTGGAGTAAAAATATTACATTGTTATTTCTTTTTATTTAAATGTTCTATGGGTACCATGAAAATACATTATAAGAGAAAATTTAGAAGAAATTAAAAAGTTGGAGATGTAGAATCTCAAGGGCTGGTAAGGAATAATAAACAAAAAAATTTAACTTAATTCTCAAATAAATTTAAAAAAATCTCAAATTGACCATTTTCTTTATTTTATTTTTTCTTTCTTTAATAATTAGGCATTCATCTTTAAGTTAAAAAGGTTATTTAATTAAAATTAATTTCGCAAATTTTTATTCTGAAAGTGAAAATTTTTTCAGAATGCCTCTTATATATTTTATACTGAGCAGAATAGAATGTTTGCTTGATAGTTATGCAATCATGAGTTAATTTTAAAAAAATGTATATGTCATATAATCACTTTTTTCTGTGTATTACTGTTAAATGCCACATCAAAATCGAAATTTATAAGACGCATATTTTATCTTGAAATATGAAGACATTTAACTAAAATGTAATGCTCCAATAAATTTTTATTTATTTATACTTCATTAAGAAGTCACTTTCAAATGAAATGTCTCAAGGCAAAATGTCAAAAACATTTCTGATTTTGAGATTACATTTAGAAACTTCGGCATACAAAGTGTACGTAATGGAAATACTTTTTAAAAATAAAATAAAATTTGGAAGGTTTCTGGATTTACATCAAATGAATTGTAAATATCGAAGTTCATCAAAGTATATTTGACTTGCATTTGGAGTAATTGAATTGGAAAATGTATTATATTAAAAATAATATGTATAAGCGAAAGATATTTTTCTTATGCAAAAGTGGATATTATAAATTAAATATATTGTAGTATTAAATATATTATAATTTTACAGAATAATTTTAAAGATACATATTATTACATTTTTCTGTAAAATATATCATTTTATAGAATACGGTATACAGTTGCGTATAAGTCAAGAATTTTGGACATTTCTAGCCAATCAAATTGTAAGGGTCGACATGTATACGAATCAATTTAAAAAGTCCTTCCGGCAATGCCGGGAGGAAGAGGTAGCTTTCATATACTTATATATTTATTTATTTATTTTAAGGTAAGTTACATTGTACAAAAATACTAAGCTCAAATTAGTGGAAATAATCTTATAAAATTAGTGATTTTATAAGATTGAATGCTAGTTTTTGTCAATACTGAATATAAATAGGAATTTTTAGAAATTAGTCATCTTTTATTCAACCTGGTTTTATTTTAAGCGATTTAGAGAGTCACCAAATTCCACGATATCATGAAGTGTATGCCATTTTAAAGCAACATGATGGATCGTTCAGATCAGACCGTTTCAAAATGTCAGCCATAAGCAAAATTCAAAGTGCTATAACTCAATCATTTTTTAAGATACAGACAAAATAAAAAGTGTTCTGGAATCGTTGTTTTAAGTTTTAACATGTAAACAAAAAATATTTTTCAACTTTTAATTTTTTCGAATTTAATTTTAAATTTTAAATTTTTAAAAAAATTTAAAATGGCCGCCATTTTGAAACAAAATGGTGGATTATGCTGGCCAACGAACTCGGTCGAGATATTTGTATGTACTATGTACATACCAAGTTTCATTGAAATCGGTTCATAAATACGCGTGTTATCACGTGACAAAAATCAGATTGTTTCAAAATGTCAGCCATAAGAAAAATTCAAAATGCTTTAACTCAATCATTTTGTAAGATATAGACAAAATAAAAAGTGTTCTGGAATTGTTGTTTTAAGTTCTAACACGTAAAAGAAAAATATTTTTCAAATTTTGATTTTTTTGCATTTAATTTTAAATTTTAAATAAAAAAAATTAATATGGCCGCCATTTTGAAACAAAATGGCGGATGATGCTGGCCAACGAACTCGGTCGAGACATTTCTATGTACTATGTACATACTAAGTTTCAATGAAATCGGTCCATAAATGCGCGTGTTTTTACGTGACAAAAATCAGATCGTTTCAAAATGTCAGCCATAAGAAAAATTCAAAGTGCTATATCTCAATCATTTTTTACGATATAGACAAAATAAAAAGTGTTCTGGAATCTTTGTTTTAAGTTCTAACACGTAAAAGAAAAATATTTTTTAACTTTTAATTTTTTTGCATTTAATTTTAATTTAAGATTTTTTAAAAATTTTAAAATGGCCGCCATTTTGAAACAAAATGGTGGATGATGCTGACCAACGAACTCGGTCGAGACATTTGTATGTACTATGTACATACCAAGTTTCCTTCAAATCGGTTCATAAATACGTTAGTTATCGCATGACAAAAATCAAATATATATATATATATATAATATATATATATATATAATATATATATATATATATATATATATATATATATATATGTCAACATTTGAACGGAGGGTGGTTTTGGGGTCTGGGGGTCATGATCGGTGCAAATATACCAAAATTTTCCGGAAGTACTTTCCTCCGGACGGCTGCAATAGGTAGCTTTTTACTTTTTGTAATGAAAGCTACCTAAAAGAGAATTCAGCAAAGTCTTGCTTTTTATGTGCATGAATAGCAAAAATTTCCTTGCAACCAGTGTCGGAATAAAAGGGTACCATTCATATTCCTTATTTTTATTATTTTTTTAAGGAATCAAATTATATTATTCAAACATAGAAACTCAAATTAATGGAACATGATAATTGAAGATTCAATACTAGCTTTTGTCAATACTGAATATGAATGGTACTTTCGCAAATTAGTCAGCTTTAAGCAAGCTGTTTTTATTTAAAGTGATTTTTATATTTGGTCGCTAAGTTCGGCGATATCTTAAAGTGCTTTCTATTTTAAAACAACATGAAGCGTATAACTATCCAATGAACTTAGCCGAGATCTTAGCAATTTCTATGCACATGTTCATTCACATCAACATGAGTTGAATCAAACAAGTGCTGTTTTGGCACATTGATTTTGAAAAATGTCACCCACGTGAGAAATTCCTACTGCTGTTTTTCAACTATTTTTTAAGATAAAGACTAAACGTAAAAGACCAGAATCCATGTATAAAGATCAAACACTAAAAAAAACCCCTTTTTTCATTTTTTTTTTTTTTTGGTACAATTATAACATAAATTTTTTTTTTGGAGATTTTAAATGAACGCTATATTGAAGCAAAATGAAGGATGGATGAAGTAGACCGACGAATTTGATCGAGACATTGGTATGCACTATGTACACACCAAGTTACATCCAAATGACTGCGTAAATACGCGTGTAATAGCGTGACAAAAATCAGATCGTATGAAAATTTTCTCAGCTTTTTTCAAAACTCAGCCTTTATTAAAGATACCTACAAAACAAAATATTCTGCAAAAATTTTGTGTCAATGTCAAATACATAAAAGAAAAATCTTTTTCAATTTCTAATTTTTTGTATTTAATGTCAAATTTTGATATAAAAAATGTAAACGGCGACCATTTTGAAAGGAGATGGCGAATGAATCTGGCCAACGAACACGGCCGATACATTAGTACTTACTATGTGTTAGAGTTATTTGTGATTTATCTTTGAAATGTGGCATCACATAAGTGTAACTATAGAAACGCAATTCGTCTGTTTTTGTTAGTTGTTGTTTTGATTTTGCTAAGAGTAAGCAACGCTTTCGCTATGATTAAAAATAAAGGATACAGTCTACTAAAGTATGTGAGTTTATTAATTAAGTTAATACGCATCGCCGCATCATACATCTGGTCCGTCGAGCCGGAGTCTATATATATTTTTTTCTTCATTTTGAAAAGAAAAGTTCGAAAATAATGAACTGTTTTCATCCTTGAATTTTATTAGAACATTATTTTACAAGCTGGACTGGTGAAAAAAAGAAAGAAAGAAAATCGTCTGCCGCAGCAATCAAGGTAATGAATTATTTATTATTCCTTTTGCTCTTACTATAAGTTTTTGAACATGGAAAACATTGAAAAATTAAAAAAGAAGCGTATTGTGAGGAACATTTCCTGCGTACACATACTAGAAGAGATAGAAGAGATGATGAAGAAGTAATTGTGGAAAATTCTAAAATGGGTAGTTTGCTGTTGCAAACAAATCGTGAAAAGAAAATTGCTCAATCTATAGACCGAAATGGAAAAAGTCTCTATTCATTTGAATCAAATAACAAGAAAACTATCGATAAGTTTCAAAATATGAACGTGAATAGTTCATTACCACAAACAAATCCTGAAGCGGAAATCAAATCATCTTTAGAACGAAATGAACAGAATATTTATTCTTTTGTTTTATATGAAAAGAAAACTATCCAGTATCAAAATACAAATATGGACAGATCATTGTTGATAGCAAATCTTTTAACGGAAAATAAATCACCTTTAAGAAGTAATGAAGCAAGTACTTTTTCACATACATTAAATGAAAAGAAAATTGACCATAAGTATCTGAATTCAAATTCCGGTGAAATACAAAGAGAAGCACCAGTTCAATATCAGGTTGATGATAATAAAATGTTTATTGACGGTAAAGTTGAGCTTTTTGATAATTATACAGTGGGTGATGCAAGTAAACAACATGAATTACCTAATCTTCTCAATACAAACATCCTACAAGCAGCAGTTGTATCGAAGATTGATTCTGGAAAGAATACTGAAATTATCACGCCTAAGAAAATGATCGCTCATGGAGAAAAAAATCAACATATTCAAACCAACGATTTTCAAAATAAAGGCAATATTAGTAAAAAATCTCCAGTATGCATTCAAGCCAACAAAATTTCGCATTCGCCTGTGATATCTTCTCCGAAAAATTCTCAACCTGAATTCAAGGTACCGACCCCTCCGAATCCAAAAACACCATCACCAATGGATTCGAATCTCAAGACACCCTTAACAAGACAGTTGTAAAATTCTGGGGAGCAACAGGTTGATATAGAAGGTTCAAATTCTGCTCTTTTCAAAGCTGATTCTGCTTCTCCAGGATTTGCCTATACTACTCAATTAATGTACCCAATGAATGCTGTAAATACCATCAAACACCCAGCAGACCTTGTGTTTCGAGGACTATCCTTTGACAAATTAATTGATTGTGAACTTTGGTGGCATGGCCCTCTCTTCTTGAGAGAAAGAGACAGTGAATCCAAACACAGCATTGATTTAGAACAAGTGAAAAACAATATAGACTTTTCATCAGAATTAAAATTGAAAAACAGTACAGCATTATTAAGTTTAAATTCTAGTGAATTTGTAAATGAAATTTTAAGTATCAGCAATAATTATGCTAAAATATTACGTGTTTTAAGTTATATTTTCAGGTTCTTAGATAACACAAGAAAATTAGATGAAAAAAGAAAGGGACACGTAAGTATGGAAGAATTATCACGAGCAGAAATATTTTTAATTCGGGAAATCCAAAAACTTGAATTTAAGGCAGAATATACTGCATTGTTAGAAGGTAAGCAAATTTCTAAGAAAAGTAAATTGCGATTGTTAAACCCCTTTTTAGATGCAGATAATGTGCTAAGAGTAGGAGGGCGTTTAGATAATGCAGACCTAAGGTTTGCTCAAAAACATCAATATATTCTGCCAGCTAAGGGTAAATTGTGTAGCCTAATTGCAATTTACTATCATAAAAAATATCTTCACATAGGTGCACAAGCATTGTTATGCTACTTGAGGCAAAAATACTGGCCTCTACGGGGAAGAAATTTAGCTAGAAAAATAACGCATGAGTGTGTAACTTGTAGTAAAAGCAACCCCATAACCATACAACAAATCATGGGTTCCCTACCCAGAGAGAGAGTACGTCCTAGCGCACCATTTAATTACGTAGGAACAGATTTTGGTGGCCCCTTTTTCATAAAATATAAGGGACAGAGAAAGGGAATTCTTAATAAGGTGTATTTGGCAATCTTTGTTTGCTTTGTAACTAAAGCAGTGCATCTCGAACTAGTGTCAGAATTGACTACAGATGCATTTATTGCCACCTTAAAAAGGTTCATTGCTAGTCGCGGAAAGTGCGCAGTAATCTTTTCAGATAATGCAAAAAATTTTGTTGGTGCTAACGCCGAGTTACAGAGACTTCATAATTTACTAAGACATCCTGAGGAGAAGTTAGCGAATTATTTATCAGAAGAGAATATTATTTGGAAATTTATTCCACCCAGAGCACCTAATTTTGGCGGGTTGTGGGAGGCAGGAATAAAATCGGTGAAATATCATCTGAAGCGAACGGTAGGTAATGCAAGGCTAACATTCGAAGAGTTATTAACTGTAATTGCTCAAATAGAGTCTATATTAAATTCACGGCCAATCACTCCATTGTCTTCAGACGTGAATGACTTGGAGGCCTTAACACCAGGCCATTTCTTAATCGGAAGGCCTATGACAGCCATCGTTGAACCAAAATTAATTAATGTTAACGAAAATAGACTATCTAGATGGCATAGAATTTCAAAATACATTCAAGTGATATGGAATCGTTGGAATAAAGAGTATTTAAATACGCTCCAACAACGCTCCAAGTGGCAATTTGAAAAAAACAATGTTAGCATAGGAACCCTAGTGTTGATAAAGGAAGATGACCTCCCTACAAATAAATACTTACTAGGACGCATTATAAATATTTTCCCTGGTGCAGATGGTAAGATTAGGGTCGTCGAAGTTAAAACCGCTAGGGGAATACTTAAAAGAAGTATTTCAAAAATTGCGTTATTGCCACAACAAGTCTCGGAAAATTAATTACGAAATGTAAAAAAAAAAAAAAAAAAAAAAAAAGGGTTTTGTTATGTATTTTTATTTTTATTTTTTCCTATTATTGTATGTTCATAATTGTATTTTTCATTGTTAAAAGAAAATTGTCGTATTGTATCATATTACTTACGCATTTGTAATGTTAATATTTTGTACTGTATAATTTATTGAAGTTGACCCTTCAATGTCGGGGGGTATGTTAGAGTTATTTGTGATTTATCTTTGAAATGTGGCATCACATAAGTGTAACTATAGAAACGCAATTCGTCTGTTTTTGTTAGTTGTTGTTTTGATTTTGCTAAGAGTAAGCAACGCTTTCGCTATGATTAAAAATAAAGGATACAGTCTACTAAAGTATGTGAGTTTATTAATTAAGTTAATACGCATCGCCGCATCATACACTATGCACACACCATGTTACATACAAACCAGTTCATAAATACGATAGTGACAGCATGACAAAGATCATATGTATATATATCAATATTTGAACGGAGGGTGGATTAGAGATCTGGGTGTCATGATCGGTAAAAATGTAACTACATTTTTCAAAAGTATTTTCCTTTGTTCAATTGCAAGAGGTAATTTTTAACTTTTTGTAATGAAAGCTACCTAAAATACACCGAATAGAAAGATAATGATAATTTATCATTAAAATAATAATAATAATAAAATAAAAAAAAATAAAAGCTTTCAGTGATTTTTGTTTACTTACTAATTTTTCGTAATGGTGAGATAAATCCTTCCTTTAATCTCTAACAAAACTGAAATAAAAAGTTAGGGAGTTGACTTATTGACGCGGATTTTTCATTTTTTGCAGAATTTGCATTCGAAAGTTAACGGATCAACTTACACGTGAGTATATATGGTATTTAATTTTTCGACAAAGATACTGAAATGCGAGTTTTTAAGCCGGAACATTTGCCCTATATTTTCTCTTAGGCAAATTGGCCTGAGACACTGAAATTCTTAGAATAATTTTTTAAATGACGTTAAAAATAGAGAATCATACAAGGGAATATAAATGGAGGTTATTCCAATAATTAAAATCAACGTTTAACACACAATACATAAATACACACCACATACGTATACGTTTCACGAGCACCAGGACTCAATTCCTCAGTGTACAATAGTTAAAAATGTTTAAAATCAGAAAAAAAAACCAACTGACAGCAAGTGAGAGACCCAAATGATCGCAAACATAATACCAAAATATCTACAAGCTTCAGCAACCAATAAGATTAAACCGGAAATGAGGTCTTATGACGTAATAAATCTAACCAGAAAGTTGAGATGTACGGTACGTTTGAAAGATCATTAACGAAGGAGTTTTTTGCTTTATGTACATGGAGTGCTTCAAAAAAGTCTATGTCTAGCGGAGTAGTGCATTTTTGGATAATAGTAGCAGAGGTAAAATTAAAATTATGGCCCTCCTCCCAACAATGAGAAGCAATAGAGGAATTCTTTAACTCTTTTCTTTTAACATTACCTATATGTTCGGCGACTCTTTTTCTGAGTTTACGTTTTGTTTGTCCAATATAGGACAAACTACACTGACATTGTATATTGTAAATACCCCAATAATCCAGAGGAGAAATTTGATCTTTTAATTGAGAAAAGGTTAATTTATTGACTGGTTTAAATACTACTTTGAAATCATAATGTTTTAAAATATTTGCAACTTTAAACCTAATGCTTTGATGAAATGATAAAATAATTAGACTAGAATAAGAAACAGGTGTAGCAGAAGAATCAAGATCATCGAGATGTTTATTGAAACTATGTGAAATTAATTTATTGATTATGATAAACTGAAGCCACGATCTATAGTAACTGATCTCATGTAATTTAACTCATCCCTAAGTGAACTGTTATCTGAGCAAATTAAGTGAGCTCTATTAATTAAATAAAGAAAATCAGAAGCTTTTTGAGAAGGGGGATGACATGAATTAAAACGGGGGGGGCAGTGTAACAGCAAAGGGTTTACGGTAAACACGGGTGTCAAATGAGGTTAATGGACGAGTGACTAAAACGTCAAGAAATGGCAATTTGTTATCTTTTTCGACTTCATAAGTGAATTGAATGACTAGATCTATTCGATTTAAAATAGTCAAAATATTATTAACAGGAGAAACAGATGGGTCGATGAGTGCAAAAGAATCATCAACGTATCTGCAACAAAATGGGAAACTGATGAAATTAAACATCTTAACCTCAAAGTAATGCATATATAGATCAGATAGGAACGGGTTAAGCGGGTTACCCATAGCTAAACCATCAAACATGGAATAGAATTGGTTGGAAAATTTAAAAGTACTTTGTTTTAAACAAATGTTGAATAAATCAACAATATGATTAGTTTCGTGATCAGTGTAATGGGATTCTTTTAATCTGAGAGTGAGGCATCGAATTGCACCAAGAACAGGAACATGTGTAAACAGAGATGTGACATCAAATGAAACCATTCTCAAAGAGGGGGAGGGGGTATAGTTCTTAATGAGACTAACAAAAGAGCTTGAATTCTTAACAGTGTAAACATTGGATATTGAGAGAAAAGAAAAACTCTTAACCAGATATTTGGCAAGCGGGTAGGAGGCTGAACCGATATTGGAAACAATCGGACGGAGAGGGACACCAATTTTGTGTACTTTTGGTAAAGCATACAAACGACTACAGTTAGTAATGGAAGGAGTTAATGACATTTTTATACTGTCATCAATGTATGGAGAGGATTGGATAAGTTTTCTAGTATTTATTAAATCATTTTCAGACGGAACACGATTTAATTAAACATAAGGACCAGACTGTAAGAGATAATGTACACTTTCTAAATAAACAGCTTTATCTTGTATTACTATTTGGCCCCCCTTGTCAGCTTTGGAGATAATGATGTCATCGTTATATTTCAAAGAATATAAAAATTCCTTTTGATCCTTAGTGATATTTGTTTTGAATTTCATTGGATTATGTTCCACTGTGTTTTTAATGAGAATTCTGATAGAATCTTTTTGGGAGCTTGAAAGTTTACTAAACTTAAAACATCTTTCAACAGGAGCAATTAAATTAAGCAAGTTAGGTTGTTTACTGAAAGAAAAAATATGGTTAAGTTTAAGTATATTCTCCTTTTTAGGCGACAGCTGTACATTAGAAAGGTTTACAATAGCATTACTATTGACTTTTGTGAGTTGTGGAGAGGGGGTAGAAGTAGGTGGGATTAAATTTGAAAGTTTCTTTATTCACGAAAGTTTATGAAAAGCAGATAACCTGACGGACCGGTACCATGGTGTACGATCAAATGTATCAGAGTCTGACAAACTGTTTGCAATAGAGATATGTAAATGAAACAACTCTTTTTCAATGAAAGCAAGTTTACTCCGAGTGTCCTGAATTATAGCGCGTAGTAACAATAATTTACCGTTATGTATACTCTTTGAAAGACGTTTTGTCAGATGGAGGTTAAAACTTAAGCGAATAAAACTAGGAATGACGCCACGTTGTTTACAAGTACATAAAAAATGTAGATGATTTAAAAATTTCTCACGCTTTAATCTAAGTTTGTGAAAACGATTGAGATGCGACATTATAAAATAAGTTAGAAAAAACTAATAGGTCCGTTGAAACCAAAGATAATAGCTAAAACCTTGTGTGGAAGATTACAATAATTAAAATCAACGTTTAACACACAATACATGAATACACACCACATACGTATACGTTTCACGAGCACCAGGGCTCGCTTCCTCAGTGTACAAAAGTTAAAAATGTTTAAAAATAGAAAACCCCCCAACTGACAGCAAGTCAGAGACCCAAATGATCGCAAACATAATACCAAAATACCAACAAGCTTCAGCGACCAATAAGATTAAACCGGAAATGAGGTGATATGACGCAATAAATCTAACCACAAAGTTGAGATGTACGGTACACTTGAAAGATCATTAACCAAGGAGTTTTTTGCTTTATGTATATGGAGTGCTTCGAAAAGTCTAAGTCTAGCGGAGTAGTGCATTTTTGGATAATAGTAGCAGAGATAAAATTAAAATTATGGCCCTCCTCCCAACAATGAGAAGCATTAGAGGAATTCTTTAACTCTTTTCTTTGAACATAACCTATATGTTCGGCGACTCTTTTTCTGAGTTTACGTTTAGTTTGTCTAAAATAGAACAAACCACACTGACATTGTATATTGTAAATACCCCAATGATCCAGAGGAGATCCGTGTTTACCGTAAACCCGTGTTTACCGTAAACCCTTTGCTGTTACACTGCCCCCCCATTTTAATTCATGTCACCCCCCTTCTCAAAAAGCTTCTGCTTTTCTTTATTTAATTAATAGAGCTCACTTAATTTGCTCAGATAACAGTTCTCTTAGTGATGAGTTAAATTACATAAGATCAGTTGCTATAGATCGTGGTTTCAGTTTATCATAATCAATAAATTAATTTCTCATAGTTTCAATAAACATCTGGATGATCCTGATTCTTCTGCTGCACCTGTTTCTTATTCTAGTCTAATTATTTTACCATTTCATCAAAGCATTAGCTTTAAAGTTGCAAATATTTTAAAACATTATGATTTCAAAGTAGTGTTTAAACCAGTCAATAAATTAAACTTTTCTCAATTAAAAGATCAAATTTCTCCTCTGGATCATTGGGGTATTTACAATATACACTGTCAGTGTGGTTTGTCCTATATTGGACAAACAAAACGTAAACTCAGAAAAAGAGTCGCCGAACATATAGGTTATGTTAAAAGAAAAGAGTTAAAGAATTCCTCTATTGCTTCTCATTGTTGGGAGGAGGGCCATAATTTTAATTTTACCTCTGCTTCTATTATCCAAAAATGCACTACTCCGCTAGTCTTAGACTTTTTCGAAGCACTCCATATACATAAAGCAAAAAACTCCTTGGTTAATGATCTTTCAAGTGTACCGTACACCTCAACTTTCTGGTTAGATTTATTACGTCATAACACTCCATTTCGGGTTTAATCTTATTGGTTGCTGAAGCGTGTTGGTATTTTCGTATTATGTTTGCGATCATTTGGGTCTCTGACTTGCTGTCAGTTGGGGGGGGGGTTTCTGTTTTTAAAATTTTTAACTTTTGTACACTGAGGAAGCGAGCCCTGGTGCTCGTGAAACGTATACGTATGTGATGTGTATTTATGTATTGTGTGTTAAACCTTGATTTTAATTATTGTAATCTTCCACACAAGGTTTTAGCTCATATCTTTTGTTTCAACGGAAGTTATTTCATTTATGAGCATGTCCACTGAAAAGGTGTAAGGATGTGAGTTTCCAAATTCGTCTTATCCAAAATTTAAAAAATCATGTTTTCGATATGATTGAAAAAACACAACAGTTTATTAAAAAAAACTTCTACGTTTTGTTCTCTTTCGGAAGAGGGGACAAAAAAAAATATTTCATTTACTCATAGGGTAAAATCATAGAAAAACGAAAGAGAAACAGATGTTTACATTTCTGTTAGGGAAAAATGTGATGATAAACATTGCTTTTCTTATAAATTTTGTCATTTTTTTTACGAAAAAATATCACGAGGCCCCACTTCTTTTTTTTCCATGTTTTTGTACATATGTTCAACTATTGCGTTGCATTTTTATTTCATCCAACAGTGGCGCTTTTTTGCAACAAACTACTTTAAATATTGCAGATTTTAGAAAGTTTGAATATTTAACAGGTTATAGCTACTAACAGCAACAATATTTCCGTGTAGTACTATATTATTTAGCTTGTTCTAGTAGTGCACTTTCATATTCTATAAGAAAAACTTTGGTGTATTATAGCTTAAATAAGATATTAAGAACGGAAAATGGGCAGAAATGTCATTTTGACTGTACTTTGGGGCAACATAACAATGTAAAATAACAATTATCTCTGGATACAAATAAATCTTAATAAGCGGGTAGCGTTATTACTATAAGATTATGCCAAAATATTTTTCGGATGTCGTTGTTTGCAGAGATATACAACTCCAAACATATTGGAATTTCATTTTTCATAAAAATGGCATTCGCAGCCTCGAACTTTGAAATTTTCTATAGGAAAGAGGACATTTTTTCAGGGCTTGAGAATTGCACACTATTCATTAAATAAGATCTACTTCAACATATAAAAAATCAAGCAAATTAAAAAATGCAACTATCACACTTTGTCTGATTTTCAAAATAAGGGCTCATAATATAAGTGCATAATGCTTAATGCGAAGTACATAATATTTAAGGAAGCATGCAAAAGATTTCAAGTAATACAACACTATATACTATATTTCTATATGGAGCACTACAAATTAGCGATGATGACAGGAAATGTATTTTGAATTATGATATGCGCTTTTAATTTCACTATATTTCTGCATATTATGTAATGTTTATAGATGCTATATTCAATGCACAGACCTGCACTCAATTGTTCGTAAATGTTAATGAGTATAATTGTAAATTATTGAAAAGTGGGTTTTAAATGAGTTATGCATTTTAGCGTTGAATTGAGTTCAGATTTACGAAGAAATGCTTGTAGAATACCGATAAAATGATATACGGGTTCACACAAAGAATTAGATATATGGTCGTCTATGTATGATAATTTCTAGAAATGTGATTGCAGTAGTTTTAAGTGTGTTTTGGTTCCAATTAAATTATAGCTGCGTTTTGGCATGTAATAAAAGCACTAGTTAAATTACACGTAAGAGCAAAATTATTCAAGTATATTTACATTTATTAGGAAATAGAAATTTCAATTTGCTCTGTGTGTTCTTGCTAAACTATATTTTTCCGTCATACAGTATATATATCAACCTACTGGTCAAAAGCATGGCGGTTTAACACCTTATTATATGAAATATCGAAATTTGCTTTTCGATTTTTCGATTCAAGGATTTATTGGAAATTATTTCATATTCTATGCTTCAACCAAGATGTTTCTTTTTTCATTAATTTTTCTCCCAAACTGCTTTTCCAAAAATGAAATAATTTTCAGTATCGTTTTAAAAAGTCAACGGATCATTAAAAAATAAAAGAAAAAAACCTTTAATTTAAATCGTGAAAGTACTACTGTTCCTAGAAACACAATAATCTCAGATACCCTAATAAAAAATCATTTAAAATATTAAATGTGAATTGGAAATTTCAGAAGAATGCTATCATTTGCTGAACATTAACTAGCAAGTGTCATATCATCCTATGACTGATGAGGTTTAATACATTATTTTTATTCATATCCTTAAAATGTATTAATTACAAAACTGTGGATTTTATAGAAAAAATATGAAATATACAGGGTTTCCCAGAAGTAATGGGACACACTTTAAGGGAAGGTAGGGGACATCACAAAGATTTAAAATTGCCCAACACTTCATGAAATCTTTAACAAATCTTCGTTATTTAGGTAAGCCAAACATAACCAAATATGTATTACAATACTTTTGAACAGCTCTGTATTTCATCCATCAGTTGGTATTTAGGAAAAACTTAGTATAGCAAGAATATGCCTGGTAGCTTGAAATTTCTTTTTCAGCGATCTATACTAATAGATGGAAATATACTTGAATACTTTTGTTCAGCTCTGTAGTTTACCGTGTACCTTTATTACACGTCAGAATTAAGCTAAAAAGAATTGTACACTAAAACACTTTTAAAACAACTGAAATCACATTCCCATAAATTATCATTCATAGGCGTCCATGTATTCAATAATTTGCGTGGCCCTGTATATCATTTTATCTATATTCTGCAAACATTTATCAGTATATTGAATGCAGTTCAGCTAAAAATGCATAACTTATTTAAGAACCACGTTTAAGTAATTTACGCTCATATTGAGTAACGTTGGCGAGCTCTTTTGGGTAGCCCTGTATAACAACTATAAAACACATAATTATACTCACCATATAATGTGCATACATGTATTCAAATTTAAAAGCGAATATCATAATTAAAATGCATTTTATCCATCTATCAGCCATCATCGAATACATATACAGTACTTCGGAAAAATATACTATTTGAAATTTTTGTATGGCCCTGTAAATTCTATGTACTTCATATTATGCAAGATAGTATCGTTTAATTTATATTAAGCTTCAGTGATATATATCAATTTTATAACACGTGAAACAGTTTAATATATTTAAAATATGTCGTACACAATTCACTTCTTTACCATTATCCAATGAAATTCTTTTGTGCGGCTCTGTAAATGAATAATAGCTATATTTTCACTGCATATATTAGTGCGCTTTGCACATTTGAGTATGTTTGACAGGGTGTAAAACCTTTAAAGCTCTTTTAAACGATTTTTTTCCATAAGCCGTGATGTATCGAAAAAAAAAAATGCTTATCCCTGTAAATAAACTAATCATGGTAAAAAAAATCATTTTCAATAGGGTTCGTGCTAGGATAAACATCAATAAAGTATAAAATTTCATAGCACTCTTAGTATATTTACGGGAGTTAGAGAGCGGACAGACGGTCATCCGGCCAGACGGACAGACGAACAGACAAACCGAATGCATAAGTGCTTTTTAACTTCGTTGGAAAGTGCTAAAAAGCTATCACAATGTTCTTTTCCCACGAAATATTTCCGAATTCAAGGAAAGTTTGCTGGTTATAGCCAAAAATATATACAAAAATTTGGTTCCATTCTATACACACTTTTCGGTACCACAATATTGGAATTGGAACAAAAATCTCTCTTACAGTGCCCCTTTCCAGCGGATTTTTTTCGAATTAGTGAAGAACAAACTAGACAGAGCCAAACACTTACAGAATTTTTTTTTCAATTATATGCATAAATTCATACACTTTTCGGTGGCTCGTTTCGGTATTGAAAATGCACAAAAATTGCTATTACAACATTCCCTTCCAGTAGATTTTTCTTAAAAAAAAAAAATCAGGACTAACTAGCCATAGTCAAACACTTGCACAAAAAATTGGTTTAGTCTCATGCATAACATCAAAAACCTCTATTACAGCGCCCCCTTCCTGCGTGTATCGACAAATGTACACACACACAAAAAAAAAATTGGTTCAGTTCATAACCTCATTCACCTTTCGATATTACTATCTTGAAAATAGCAGAAAAGTCGGTACTGCAGCATCCCCTTAAAGGGGAATATTTCTAAATTCAGGGAATATTTGCTGCCCATTTGCAAAATCATATACGACAAATATGAATAAATTCTGTGCATAATTTTATACACAATATGATGATACAATAATGAAAATAGCACATAAATTGCTTTTACATGTCCCCTTCCGGCCATTTTTTTATTTATTTCAAAAGTACCTGCTTGCTATAGCGAAAAACATACATAAAAAATTTGTGTTCAATTTTATGCATAACATCATACATTTTTTGATGGTACAACAATAAAAATCGCACAGACATCGGAATTAAAGTGCTCCTTCCGTCGGATTTTTTTACTTTCAAGGTGGATCTGCTGGCTATAACCAAAAACATACAAAGTTTAGTACAATTCTATCCATAACTTTATACATTTTTCCTTGGTACAATATTGAAAATGGCGCAAAAGTCGCTTTTGCAGCGAAGTATTTTAAAAGTGAAGGAATATCTGCTTGCTAGAGCAAAAACATACAGAAAAAATTTTATTCAATTCTGTACCAATACTTGTGAATTATGCTGAAAATTGTTAAAAAAAGAAACCTATATCAACTAAAATTTTTAAGTATGTGTATAAGTTTATGTATGTAAATTCAATGTTTTTTATTTACTAAAAAATGTTTCTAAACCTATAAATTAACATTTAAATAGAATTACAAATATATAATTACAAGCTATTCTAGTTTTTAATTTTTTAATGTTTTTGTGTACATCATCGAGAATTGGCACATACAGCGCTACAATTCTCTCAGATCTGAAATAAAGCGGTGATACCACATTTAAAATCATTAAAAAGTGATGTAATATTTTATTGACAGTTTTAAAATAAAAATAATTATCTTATTTGAAAAGGTCGATTAATTATTTCTATGAGAAATATATAAAATTTTGTATAATAGAGCCATATGAATATTTTTATTCGCGTGACTATGAAATAAGTTTTCAAATCATTAATCATAAATTAATTATCAAAATCTAAAATCCTATACAATATTTTAAGATGTGCAAAGGTAGAACCTTCTTCTGCATAATAGCTATTCATAAATAATTCATGCTTCCGTAGTTTTACGATTAAAGCAATAATTTAAGTTAATTAACGTCTCTTAAAAATTTTTGCAATTCATATCTTTATTGATATTGTTAATGTAAACGCTGATGCTATAGTATGCGTAAAAAAATTATGAGACATTTAGATTTTCATATAAAAATATATAGTCTCGGTAAATGAATCATTAATTATTATATTTCTAGGCATTTTATTTTAAACCAAGCAAAATTATTGATAGCGGCAAAAATATTCTTTTCATGCTTGAGTTAGATGCGTTTCTAAAATATTTCATTTATTAATGTTGAGGACACTAATTATTTTTCTATACCAGTCTGTGTAAGCTAGCTTTGAAAATGAAACTTATGAATGTGTTTTAAGAAATTTTAAAATTAAATATTTTAAATAGCTTTATTTAATAAAATCTTGATGCATTCAAATTTTATTTTTCTGCTAAGAAAAACATAATTAACATTTATCTTTCTTTTTCATTGATTGCCAATTATTTCCGTTGAGTATTCTGAACAAGTAGATGGTTTATCAATAATAGTTCAGTTCCATTAAATTTTCTTGATAAGCTATTTCAAAAGGTGTATCTATTAAAAATTAACATGTTTCTTTATCTTTCATTTGCTATATGCAGGTTTGTTACCGGCGACTATTTTTTATTCCTAATTATCACCACTTTTTTTCAAAATAGAAATCCTTAAAGGGCGTTGAACAATGCTGAACAGTTACAGTAGAACAGCTTTGATGGGTTTCTTAATTGCAAGCAATTTAACACCCAGATATTGAGTTAAAATATCTTATGTTCTTTAAGATTCATTGGTAAAAAGAAAAGTTATAAATACAGTAGTGGCCAAAATTTTGGACAATTTTAGACAGCTTTCATTCCAAAAAGTAAATAAAAAGAATGATGTCCAGTTAAACTGATGGCATAGAGCTCACAGGCTATGCAGACTAATTATGCAGCAGTAGGATGAGCGAAGCGAATCCTCTACTAGGCCACTCAAATGACAGTTTGTCGTACACTTTTCAAAAAAACTATACAGTATTTTCACTTGAAATTAAACACAAATATAAATTATGATCTGTAGATTTGCAGAATATTACTTTTTTTACAGAAATACTTTTCAAAAAATTATTATTTTACTTAATTTATTTTACATGGTTTTCCCTTACGAACGCATTTTTTCAAATAAAAAGTGAAACACGTATGTTTTTAGAAGAAAAACTTAAATCATGGGGTCAATAATTATAACTAGAATCATCATTAAATAAATAAATAAATAAAATATATTTTCATTATTCTGATAAAATATCTCAAAAACTGCTTTCAGATTTTCAAACTATGCTCATTCCTTTAACTATGTATAGTTTTATGATTTCTTTTATAAAATGTATAAAATACTTTTTTATAGAAAAATTACAGCATAATTTTAATGAATTAAAATTTGTGAAAATTCTCTTATTAACATTCAATTATAAAAGTATTTTTCTGTGTTAGGAATTCAAATACACAATTTATTCTTATTTTGTGAAATCATTTAAGCAGACGATATTTATGAATTTTAAAAGAATTACGTTATGTTTTTATGAAGTGGCAATAAAAGAATTGTAAACAAATAAAATTAATTAATATTTTGTATAATTATACTTCGAAAATATTTTTATTTATACCAGTCTTATATCATAAATAAACAATCTGAGGAAATTCTTAGTTATTTGGTTGAAATACATTTTAAAATTAAAATGCGCCGGAAAATAAAATTACATTTTTTGCTTAATAAAGATGCAAAAGTAATTTAAAAAATATATTATTACTTTGAAATATTTATCTTATAGCATAATACTTCGCGAATCCAAACAAAGCATGGCTTTTGCTAGTTGTATATTACAGCCTTGCATAATAATGCCCTTCGAAAAAAATATAAGGAAGGAAGTACACCCCCCCCCAATTTTATTTCTTTATACTTATCATTGAAACCCCAAAACTAATCAGGGATATGCCTTATCATATAATAATCCTGGATCCAAAATTCAAAGCAAGTCGAATAATTCTGCATAAAAGCCCATTTATGTAATTTAAAAAATGTTTTCCCCCGTTCCCTCCTTTATAATTAATCATTAAACCTCCAAAACTGTTCAGAAATTCAACTTATCAGAAAAAAACCTAGATCCAAAATTTAAAGCAAATCGGATAACTCTGCACAAAACTCTATTTAGCTAACTTAAAGGGGAGGAAATCGCCCGTACCCTCCTTTATAATTAACAAAAGAAATGCCACAACAAATGAGCGAAGCTTCTTACTACTATAAACCTGTATACAAAAAATGAAACAAATCGGTTTATTCTGTATGAAAAACCATTTACATAAATTAAGAGGGGTAGTTTCTCCTATCCTCCCTTTATACTTATCCAGTGAATTCTAAAAACAAATTAGGAAGGGCCATTTCAGAATAAACCTTTATACAAAATATTAAGCAAATAGTTAAATTTTGCTTGAAAAACCTAAATTAAGACGGGGGCATTACCCCCCATTACCCCTCTTTAAACTTATTCAATGAACACCCAATACTAATCACGAAGGCACATCATTAGAATGATCCTGCATCTAAGATTTAAACGAAATCCACTAATTCAGCAGGAAAAAACCCATTTATATAAATTAAGGGGAGGGGCAATACCCCCGTTCCCCTTCTTATACTTATCGAATGAACTCTCAAAACTAATCAGGGAAGTGTCTTATCATAATAAGCCTAAATCCAAAATTTCATGTAAATCGGATATTTTTATCACGAGTTATCGCGTTACGTACGTACGAACGTACGCACATACATACAGAAAGGGCGGGCACATAAGCTCTCAGGCTTTGATAGCCTGTAAGCTAAAAATTACCTTTTGCAACAATCCGGAGGAAAGCTCTTCGGGAAATGCTATATTTTCGTCGATCGTGACCCCTTCATCCCAAAACTACCCTCCGTTGAAATGTTGAATTACATATATATATATATAAATAAATATATATATATATATATATATAGAGAGAGAGAGAGATCTGATTTTTTTCCTATTATAACTCTCGAATTTAGGTATAATAACAATAATAATAATTATAAATTTATAGATGTATTGATATAATACTATTTTTTAAATGTTATCAATTTAAATTCATCAAAAATATAAATAAGTTATGTTAATTTCTCTCATTTTACTTTTGCAAAATGAAAGATAGGATCATGTTTTTAAATCACAAGCAGTGGATAATATTAACTACTGCGAAAAATATTTATACTAATTACATATTGATTTTCTGAAAAGAAATGTATTAACTCGTGAGGTAAAGAGATATCTATAATTTCAATATCACAATCATAATCAAAATTCTCTAAAAAGGAAACTATATTTCCTACAAATATGATTTTGAATAAATGAAATTGCATTATTTTATATTGGGTAAAAGAAAAATTGATTTAATATCACTCTATTACTATTTTATTTTTATTTTGAAATGAAATTGAAAATGTAAGAAATATTACTCTTTTTTTTAATAAAAAAGATTAATAAGGAGCAAAAGTTTTTTTCGTTTCTTCCAATTTTATGTTAAGAAATATGTAAACGATGTAATTTTTTGTGAAAAAAAAAAAAAAAAAAAAAAAAAAGAAACTGATTGATATAATAAAGATAAATCATAGTGTAATTTAAAAGTTGTTTGAATTTCAGTGAGCTCTGATAATATTTCAAAAAATAAATAAATTAAAAATTAAAATAATTAAACAAATAATATAAACGGCAAAGTGCGAGTTTCACTCGCCCGCAGAGGGTTCCGTACAATAAACATATCAATTATTAATCCCTCGGTGATGAGCAACTGGTATACGTGTCACTTATAATTCTCAAAATCCTTCGTTATTCCAATCAGTTATTTTTTATTGCAAAGTTTATTTTATTTAGTTGAAGCATTTTCGCTATTCAAGTACAGAAAAAAATCTATTTTAAAAAACCGGTGGTTAAAAAATTAAAATTAAGCAAAGTGCTCTCATCGCAAAGAAGATAACTGTAATATTAAAAAAAAAGAAAAAAAAACATTGCTGAACAATAATAAGATTTTAAAATATATATATACAATGTATGGATAGTTATAGCTGAATATGCTAGAAAAGTATGAATGTGTGAACATAAAAATTCAAATAGATATATCGCCTAAATGAGTCTAAGCTCAAATTTCCTAAGTTTACATATACTGGGAGGAAGGGTGGCATAGCGATACATTTATGGGTATACCAAAAAAGTTTAAAAAGATATGAAGCCTAAATCATATCAAAAACTGCTAATCTGAATAACTCTTTTTTTAGGTGCGTTCGTAATTATGTAAATGCGTGGTCCCTATAGTGGTCGTTCAGCCTACCCGTCCATCTGTCTGTCCTTGTATATGTCCGTATGTAATATAGCAAAAACAACCGAACCGAATGTTTTGATATTTTAAATACATAATTATTGCAAATTCTGTCGAGTCATTTGAAATATTATGAAATCGGATGTTTAGTTTAATTACAGGGCGGTCAAAAATTTTCCATTGCATTACGGTCAATACATATATATGTAATGATTCGACGAGATCGATGTTCCATAACAATGTACAAGTTCCAGTGGCACACCATCTATGAGGCAGAACAGATTACTACTACCAAGAATCAACAGTGGGACGAGCTGAGCAGTCGCTCCGGCAATTTGATCAGCAGTGGATGAGTTTATTGGGCTATTTCCCCATAAGAAAGTTCAATCAAGCAGTCTTTAAATTAATTTTATTAGAACTCATAAATAAGTTAAGTTCTTTCACGCAATCACCTTGGCACTCTCATCGAATAACTTCCACTTCACCAACTCCGTGATTAAGCTACATTCCACAATATTAGAATTTTGGGGAGAAAGAAGAAACAGCATCCTAATAATTTTTGAAAGTCAATCGCATTCTCGGGAAACATGACATGGCTTCCGAGTAGTTTTTTAAGAAAAAATGCATTCTAATTCAGCGGAGCAATAAAACGCGCGTCTTGATAGTTTAAAGAAAAGGTGCATTCTACTCTCCTGAAAAGCCAAATGAAAAAATCATTTTCACGACAAAACTAGCGCCCTCCTACTCCGCGTCAATCATTTTAAAAATCCAATCAGGATGGACTCGAGCCTCTAACGGACAAAATGATCAATTCTAATTGGCCGTAATAGGCGGTCTATTGGCAAGAACTATATTTTTTCCTCGGAACACTAAGCCCTTTAGCAACGCGTAGTAACACTTGTCACGCGATGTTAAAAAATAAAAAATAAAATTAAAATCGCAGGAATATGCCAGAAAGTAAAAAGCTTACGAAATACTTCCCGCCTTTTTGAGAAGCAAGAAATAATTTATTAATAACTAAAGTAAGAAAAAGAATTTTAGCTGTTACAAGTTACGAAACTAAGATTGAAATATGTTCCACAAATTTAGAATTGAAGCTAAGAGAGAATAAAAAAAAAATGGCGCAATTTTTTTTTTTTATTACAAATCCCCCCTCCCAGAAAGACGGGTGAAAAAGTAGGTCTGAGACCTGCAATTTCACAGAAAGGGAGATGATGCAGACTTAGCTCACGAAGTTGTTGATATAAGTAATAATAATTAGATACTGAATTAAAAAAAAATTTAAATTAATTTCTCTTTTTTATATAAATATAGAATTCAAATTTAAAAACACCAAGGTGATGCGTGGAATAACTTCAAATTTAAATACAATAAAATAGGCTTCAATACAAATACAAGATATAATCTTGTTTAAAGTACACATCAAAAAGTAATTTGAAAATATAAGCAATTACCCATAGTAATAACATAAAAATGAAACATAAAAATGAAAAACAATAACGTTAAATTCTTTTTTAACAATGTCAAATCTAGAAATCAATTTTTAAAAGTTTGTTTCAAAAATCCTCTTAAAGTCATATTTGGAATGGCATAGTTCATTACCTCATTTCAAGGATGTCTAATTCATTTAACTGTCCAAATTCATCAGCTAACATTATAATATTAGTTCAGTTTTTGTGTGAGTAAGTCCTTGAACATTCATAACAGTTCCATTTTGGAATCTTTGTGAAAATACTTTTATAATTGTATTTTTAATTAATAACACATTTTATAATATAGTAATAATAAAATTTAACAATGTAAATAATAAACAATATAATTAAGAAACATAATAAGGAAAAATATCAATAATAATAAATATCATAAGTGTAAGTAAATCTCATAATGGGTATAAGTAAATCTCTTAATAAGTAATAATAAATATCACAAAAGACATTCTTTAAATACTTAATCTCGTTTATCTCATCTCATATTTTTGGGATGAAATATAGAGAGAAGTGGAATAAAATAAAAAATGCAATCAACTATGAAATCATTTACTTAATCTGGTAATCCGAGTACAGGATTAAGTAGGAATATGTACAAAAAAAAAATTAAAATATAATATGATAAATTAAAATAAAATAAAGATAAATAAAAATTTTGTTCATGTTTGAGAATGCACGTGACCTTTAAACTACTAAGATTCTTAAAAAGAAATATTAATAAATGATAAAAATAAAAAAACAAGATCTATTCATGTCAAATAATTACGCAATAAATATTCTCTCGGTGTGATAAAACATTGCAAGATGCAAGTAGGAAAGAGAAAAAGAAACAAAATTATATTATAATTGACATGTACTTGGACTGGAATGCAGAAGCAAAGAAAGAGAGAAAGAAAAAAAAATATATTAAAATAAAGTGATAAAAATTTTGTTACTTGGCAAATAATTAATTTAATAATTGATAGATTAAATTTAATATTACAAATAGGTTCAGTTGAAAGAAAAAAAAAATATTCTAAGTAGAGTAATTCAGTACAGAATAAGAAATTTCCACTTTGTTCGTCTACGCCGGCATAAATAAACAAATATAAAAATTTCCAGACAAGTGACACTCTCGCTGCAGTCAAGAGATATCATTGCCATTCTGTGAGAATTACAGGATATTATCTGAATTAAAATATGAAAAGAAATTTACTGTTTAAGATAAAAAATTATAAAATGATAAACTAGAGATATAGTTTAAGCTACAGTTTTTACCTGAGTTTGTTGTTGTTGATTAGGGGGTTGTTGCTCATGACTTAATTTAAATTTATCAGGGGAATAATAAGGCCTTAATTTAGATACATGTACTATTTCTGAACTTTTGAACTGGTTTTGCCTATCAATTTCAAAATTTACTTCGGATAATTTGTTAAGAATTTTATAAGGGCCACTAAATACTTGTGACAACTTTCTAGTATTAGGGTACTGAAATTCTTCATAGATAACTAGATCTCCTATTTTAAATTTTGGTTCGATATAATCTTTATCATAATATCTTTTATTTTTTAAATGAATTTCTTCAGTTCTTGTTTTAGCAATTTTAAGTGCTTCATGAACAGGGGGATAATAATTTTGTTGTAAGGGGGAGTCATAGGGTAATTGGCCAAAAAGCAAGTACGCAGGTGGAAATTTGGTAATAGAATGGGGTGTATTATTATATTCATTAATTACCTCAGTTAAAAGCTTAGTCCAGGGAATTTTAGAGGTAGTGGAGTTTACTTTACATTTTAATCTAGTTACTATTGTCTGATTTACTCTTTCACATTTCCCATTCGTTTGTGGATGATGGGCAGTGGTCAAACGTTGTTTAATATTATGATTTCGCAGGAATTTTTTGAATCTTGAAGAAGTAAAAGCAGCATTCCTGTCACTAAGTACTTTTTGAGGGGACTGTACACTTGAAATCTTACTAAAACAGAATAATTGTTGAGGGATTTTGATATTGAAAATTTGTTTCAGACAATTTGTATAAGTTTCTGTAGTGACACTTTTGGAAGGAAATGCCCAAACATATCTTGTGGCATGGTCTATTATAATATGGAGATATTTTTTTGTAGAATTATAATAATTGAACCCTCCTACAGTATCAACAGACAGACAGTCAAAAGGTTGATCTGTAGTGGGCAAAGCTTGTAATAAGCCAAATTTTTTCTGTCTAGGTTTTTTATTTTTCTGGCAAATATCACAGTATTTAACAAAGTTAGTAATGTCTTGGGTCATATCTGGCCAATAATAGTTAGGAGAAATTAAATTTTGCATTTTTTGAACACCAGGGTGACCAAACTGTTCATGAGCAACATTAAGCAATTTTTTTCTTAGGGACATGGGAACTACCACTTTACGAAAACCTTTTCTTTTAACTATAATCAGTCCATTGTCATTAATATAATTTGATCCACACACATTTTCTTTTTCTTGCATCTCAATAATCTCTTTAACGTCAAGAAGAAAAGTAAGGGGCTTACAAAAATGAGAAATAGGGTTTCGGGACAACATGTCGGCTTCGACATTTGTAGATCCCTTTATGTACTCTATTTTGTAATCGAACATACTTAACTTCAATGACCACCTAAATAATCGACCTCTTAAATGTTTGACATTTTTTAACCAAACAAGAGATGCATGATCAGTATGGATGGTAAATTGTACACCGTGAAAGTAATGATAAAATTTATCTAAAGTATCAATGATAGCAAGACACTCTAGTTCGGTAATGAAATAATTTTTCTCATAACTTCTCAATCCTCTAGAAAAATAAGCAATTGGATGTAAAAAGTTATTATGGTCGGGTTGTTTAAGAACTGCACCTACCGCTACCTGAGAAGCGTCAACAAACATGTGTAGGGGTAATTTTGGGTCATAAATCTTTAAAATTGGTTTAGCAATGAGGGCATCTTTTAATTTTTGAAAAGAGTTTTGACATTCAGTATTCCATTCCCAAATAGTATCTTTCTTAAGTAATTTATTTAGGTGTTTCCACTCATTATCTTTCTTTTCTACCGAACATTCTCGATCAAAATGTTTAAACCATTTAAATATATCCATGCCCGACCCAAATTCAAAAGGGACAATATCAAGTTTATTTTCTGACATTTTTTCTTCTTTTACTAATCCTGACCTTAGTAACATGAAAGAAGGATAATTCATATGGAAAATATTTAAATGCTATACTTCAATTATTAAAATTCAATTACTATACTTCAAATACCTCAATAAATAATAATAAAAATAAATAAATAATAAGTAAATAAGTAATAAAATAATAAATATCGGGTTTCCATACATGGGAAATAACAAATAATTTTAAAAACAAAAATACATTTCTTTACGTATGGAAAATAAATTTTGCAACAGAGTATTTTTTTAACAACAAATTAATCCATCTTTCGATTAAAAAAAAATAATAATAACACCTTTAAAACTAAATAAAATTTCTATGAGCAGAAAATTTTAATTAATTATAAATTAAGAACAAATTTATTTTTTAATATCTGTAATAAAAGAGAGAAAAAAAAAATCAAGAATTTAAACAAAGAAATTATCATTAAATTTCTTAATCAATAAAACAATAAAATAATAAATAATAACTTACAGACATGTTCGATGTGGCCTTGTTCAAATACCTAATTTTTTATTAAACTAAACAAAAATAAAGAACTTCGTAGATACGACTCACAGGTGTAAATTTCAATTATCTTGTATTACTGATGGAATCTACCGTAGTTTCGCAACCATACAGCAGGTGTTCATTTATTATGAAATGAAAATTTATCAAAATATTTATGCACTTTTACCTAGAAAATACAGTAAATAAATAAATAAAAGAAAATGATGTTGAATTGATTTCATGCAGGTGATCTTTTGTAATTTTTATTTTGCATATCTCACAGTTTGGTTGCATATCTCACAGTTGAAAAGTTTCTCACTAGAATGCGAGGTATATTTCACAATTAAAATATTTGTAGATGTAGATACCACACATAATTACAAACAAAACTTTATAAGACGATCTTTTTTCACAGATTGATTCATGTCGGTTCAAGATGAGTAATAAACAAAGGCCGAAGTTCCAGCAATTAGTTTCAAGCTCGGCGAAAATGGCACGTGCACACACAGCGTTGCGAAGAATTCTCTAGAGACGTATGCAGGTTCATTTAAGAAATCCTGCCGGCTAATATGTAATGATTCGACGAGATCGATGTTCCATAACAATGTACAAGTTCCAGTGGCACACCATCTATGAGGCAGAACAGATTACTACTACCAAGAATCAACAGTGGGACGAGCTGAGCAGTCGCTCCGGCAATTTGATCAGCAGTGGATGAGTTTATTGGGCTATTTCCCCATAAGAAAGTTCAATCAAGCAGTCTTTAAATTAATTTTATTAGAACTCATAAATAAGTTAAGTTCTTTCACGCAATCACCTTGGCACTCTCATCGAATAACTTCCACTTCACCAACTCCGTGATTAAGCTACATTCCACAATATTAGAATTTTGGGGAGAAAGAAGAAACAGCATCCTAATAATTTTTGAAAGTCAATCGCATTCTCGGGAATCATGACATGGCGTCCGAGTAGTTTTTTAAGAAAAAATGCATTCTAATTCAGCGGAGCAATAAAACGCGCGTCTTGATAGTTTAAAGAAAAGGTGCATTCTACTCTCCTGAAAAGCCAAATGAAAAAATCATTTTCACGACAAAACTAGCGCCCTCCTACTCCGCGTCAATCATTTTAAAAATCCAATCAGGATGGACTCGAGCCTCTAACGGACAAAATGATCAATTCTAATTGGCCGTAATAGGCGGTCTATTGGCAAGAACTATATTTTTTCCTCGGAACACTAAGCCCTTTAGCAACGCGTAGTAACACTTGTCAAGCGATGTTAAAAAATAAAAAATAAAATTAAAATCGCAGGAATATGCCAGAAAGTAAAAAGCTTACGAAATACTTCCCGCCTTTTTGAGAAGCAAGAAATAATTTATTAATAACTAAAGTAAGAAAAAGAATTTTAGCTGTTACAAGTTACGAAACTAAGATTGAAATATGTTCCACAAATTTAGAATTGAAGCTAAGAGAGAATAAAAAAAAAATGGCGCAATTTTTTTTTTTATTACATATATATATATATATATATATATTAAGTACATTTAAATGACGTTTGAGAATTTTAAAGAGAATGAAATTGATAGAATTTACAACAATATACTAATATATACATTTTGTTACAAAACGCGGTGCAAAAAATGTTTATTACTCTTTTACAGGGTCACACAAAAAACAAAATTCCGTTACATAACGGTACAGGGTGAAGCTTTGTTTTCAGCGTACTTTAATCACATTAAATTATTTCACATGTAATGAAATTAATATACGTTGCTGAAGTTTTCTATGAGGTATATAGTGAGTATCATACAAAATCTCATAAGAGGAACCTCACATCATAGAATGCATAGGGCCATACAGTTAGATTTCGGATACTATACTGTAAACGAAATATTGTATATTAGTGATGATTGCTTGAAGTGCATTTTTAGTTGAGACATTTTTTTTTTCAACTAAATTTTTTGCATAATGCGTTGTGTGTATAAATGCTGTAGCTCATAAAGAAGGTAACACAACAGAAACTACTCAGGTTACACACTCTTAAAAAACTTGAAGTTACTAAGATTTTTCTAGTAGATTTGTATTTCATTAACTTTTCGTATAACGATAACAGCAAAAGTTCATGTAACCGAGGAAGGTTGCATGAGTTTTTGCTGTTACCGTTGCATGAAAATTTTTTGGAATACAAATCTACTAGAAAAATCTTAGTAACTTCACAGTTTTTTTCACAGTGCAGAATATGAACAAAATTAGCATAAAGGTGGTTTTAAGTTAGTTATGTAGTTTTACACTGAAGTGCATTTAGTAAACCAAGATTTGTTTATAGAATGTAAAAAACTGATATACAGGATCACACAATGAATTAGATACATGGCTGTATATGGAAAATAAACCCTGGAAGTGTGGTTTCACTAGATTTAAACGTATTTTGGTCTTAATCAAATTTTAGTGAAATAGTTACATATATGCATAGTAGACAAAAATGATAGTAATAGTAGTAATGAGTAGTAGCAATGATAGTAGATAAAATATACGGCATTGCAACATAATTAAAATGTGCTACTGTCTATTGTGTAAAAATTTTTAAAACTCTTAATCCAACCTATTAAATGTTTTAACACTTTACAGCATAGTCGAAAATATTTAATAATTAGATTCGTCCGTCTGTACTCTAACTTCCGTTAATGTAGATGAAATTATCTGTAATTGATATATAATCGTGTGATCTTTTGTATTTATACATTTTTGCATAAGTATTAATAGCTATTGCATCAAAATCTCAATATTTATAGTATAATCGGACCTCATTTGCCACATTTCACGAGCAATTCCCAACTTGTTTTATCTTATCCTTATTTATTTATAAGGATAACTTAACTCGGCACTGAGAATAAAAAATAGTGCATATGTAAATTTCCTTTAGAATTTCATAACATTTAATTTCAACGTAGTAATAACCTTGTATTTGCCTAAACGGAAAAAAAAGTGTGACGATACTAAGATTTTTCTAGTAGATTTGTATTCCAAGAACTTTTGAAATAACGATAACAGCAAAATTTCATATTACCCAGGAAAGTTACATGAGTTTTTCTGATACCGTTACATGAAAAGTTCTTGGAATACAAATCAACTCGAAAAGTCTTAGTAACTTCACACTTTTTTTACAGTGTATATAGCTAACACTGTTCAATGTTTTTTTCAATGTTTAAACTTCGCATTGTATAAAGAAGCTCGTAACCTTGGAAATTTGCTTTAGTCCGTGACGCGTTCTTCCAGACAAGTTTTTAATTAACTTTTAAGTACACAACAGTCGTAAAGAGAGACCCACTCAATGCAAACTATTTGCATCCTCCTTAGTATTTATGAAGGGATTGCATGCATAAGGAATTTTTAAAATATAGATATTTTAATACAAAAATTTCGTATGGTACTTGCTGCTATATCCCATTTAAAGAACTTTTTGCTTTACATAAGGCAAATAACACTACTAAAATGGATATTTTTAAAAATTATGCATACAAACCCTGATTTATGTGATTAATTCTAATTAAATTACTATGTTTATGTAACAGTATGAAGTTCTTGGCTTTTATTGTGCTATTAAATATTGTATTATACAAGTATATTCTTAAAAATTGTTATCTGGACTTGAAATGCCAATTATATTCAGAGTACACCGCCTCCGTCATTATTTATGTCTTAACCGTCTCTGTATTTAAGGGTTTATATCTCGGTTAATTACCAAAGATTCCTTTCAAAAATCATTATCAACGATTCTTTTACACTTCTGATACGATAGATACCTCCAACGCTCTTCAATATTTATTCTCAATTCCCACAAACCGAAATTTGTGTGTTACAGAAAAATTTGCTTTTTCTCAAAAACTGTGCGATCTAAAATATTCGTTATCGTTTTTCTGCAAGGTTCAAAGTAACATCTATAATCTCTAGTATAAGTTCCAGTAGATTCGGATTTAGAAGGGGGCGTATTTTTGCCCTATATTTTCGACGATATGTCTGAAAATATAATACCTAAAATTAAAAAAAATATTTTTTTTTCAGTTCAGCATAACGAAAGAGTTCACATGATACCCCACACGATATACGAAGAAAATATTTTTTTCTTCAAGTAACTTTATTAGTCCCCTACTTCCTCCTAAATATATTTGTAGGTGTTTGATACTCTGCAAATATTTGGGTCTGTATTAGGTACACTGTAAAGAAAAAGTCGATCTACTAAAAAAAAAAATTAGTGATCTTTGTAATTCCTAAAAAAATTTTAGTAATCTTACTCGGTTACAAGGAATCTGTAAGAATTAATAGAAAAAGAGCTAGCAACGAAGAGAGTTAATAGTTTTACATTTTAAAAGCTATTACCAAAACTCACTTGGTGTGGCCGTGATAGCCTTGTGGTCATAGCACCAAACTTCAGACTGAAAGTACCCGGGTTCGATACTGGACTCCACCAAATATGCACCGAATGTATGCAATGTAAGTACTCCTTGAATAAATGGATTATGAAAATCCTGTTGTAGCAGTTACCATGGGTAATGATCACTGGACTTTCCCTCCCCTTTAAAAACGTGTCAGACTAGAGCAGGTAGCAATGTTTGGTGCTGCCATCTATTGCGGCATCCCCGAAAATCTTCCGCTTCAGTAGTCAGTCTTTTTACCCACTGGATGTAGCTCGAAGGAAGCTTCTGATCTTCGGGCACATGTAATGGTTACCAAAAATAATTTTGGAGCTATTACAAAAATTTGCTTAGTGGCTCATACTAAAAAGTTTTTAGTTAGTTATACAAAAAATTCCTTTGTTCAGTTTGCAAAAAGAAAAAAATATTTGTTTCACTTGCAAAAAAAAAAGGTTTGTAATGGTTACTATAAAATTCTGTGGAATACAAATTTATTAAAAAATTTTTAGTAATCTCTTGAATTTTTTTTTACAGCGTAGCTTTTATTACAAAAAGTAAAAAGCTACCTATTGCAACCGTCGTTCGAAGGAAAGCGCTTCCAGAAAATTTTGGTATATTATCGCCGATCTCCACCCCTAGGCCCCAAAACCACCCTCCGTTCAAATGTTGACATATATATATGTATATATATATATATGATTTTTATCATGCTGTAACTAACGTATTTATAAACCGATTTGAATGAAACTTGTATGTACATGGAACATACAAATGTCTCGACCGAGTTCGTTAGCCATCTTGTTTCAAAATGGCGGCCATTTAAATTTTTTTTTAAAAATTTAAAATTTAAAATTAAATGCGAAAAAATTAAAAGGTGAAAAATATTTTTCTTTTATGTGTTAGAACTTAAAACAACGATTCCAGAGCACTTTTTTTTGTCTATATCTTAAAAAGTGATTGAGTTATAGCACTTTGAAATTTTCTTATGGTTGACACGTTGAAACGATCTGATTTTTGTCACGTGATAACCCGCGTATTTATGAATCGATTTGAATGAAACTTGGTATGTGCATATTTCATAGAAATGTCTCGATCGAGTTCGTTAGCCAGCATCATTAGCCATCAAAATAACGGCCATCTAATTTTTTAAATTTTAAAATTAAAATTAAAAGCGAAGAAATTAAAAAGTGAAAAATATTTTTCTTTTATGTGTTAGAGCTTAAAACAACGATTCCAGAACACTTTTTATTTTGACTATATCTTAAAAAGTGATTGAGTTATAGCACTTTGAATTTTCTTATGGTTGACATGTTGAAACGATCTGATTTTTGTCACGTGATAACCCGTGTATTTATGAATCGATTTGAATGAAACTTGGTACGTGCATATTACATACAAATGTCTCGACCGAGTTCGTTAGCTAGCATCATCCGCCATCTTGTTTCAAAATGGCGGCCATTTATATTTAAAAAAATGTTTAATTTAAAATTAAATGCGAAAAAATTAAATGGTGAAAAATATTTTTCTTTTATGTGTTAGAACTTAAAACAACGATTCCAGAACACTTTTTATTTTGTCTATATCTTAAAAAGGGATTGAGTTATAGCATTTTGAATTTTTCTTATGGTTGACACGTTGAAACGATCTGATTTTTGTCACGTGATAACCCGTGTATTTATAAATCGATTTCAATGAAACTTGGTATGTGCATTATACATACAAATGTCTCGACCGAGTTCGTTAGCCAGTTTCATCCGCTATATTGTTTCAAAATGGCGGCCGCCATTAATTTTTTTTTTTTTGAAAGTTTAAAATTTAAAATTAAATGTGAAAAAATTAAATGTTTAAAAATATTTTTTTATTTTTTTATTTTTTCTAACTTTGTAAAAAATATCTGCAAGCAAAATCGAAAAAGTAAAAAAGGAGCGCTGTCGGCATGCACCTCAGCTATCCAATGCAAAAAAAAAAAAAAAAAAAAAAAAAAATCAGAAATGTCAGAATGCGAAAGAGTTATTAGAAAAATGCTTCCCCATAGGAATAGCATTAGCTCGCGAACGTTTCCTCGAGTGAGGACAAGGGCCTTAAAAAATGGCTGAGTTATAGCACTTTTAATTTCTAGTGTTGCTCCCATTTTAAAATGATCTGATTTTCGTCACTGATAACACGCGTATTTATAAACTGATTTGGATGAAACTTGGTGCGTACATAGTACATACCGATGTCTGGACCGAGTTCGTTGGCCAGTTCCATCCGCCATCTTGTTTCACAATGGCGGAACATTATTTTTTATAATAAAATTTTAAAATTAAGTGAAAAAATAAGAAATTGAAAAAGATTTTTCTTTTGTGTGTTTGACCTTCATACAAAGATTCCAGAGCATTTTTTTTGTTTCATCTTTATCTTGAAAAAGGGCTGAGTTATAGCACTTTGAATTTCCAGCGTGGTTGATATTTTGAAACGGCCTGAAATTTGTCACGCGATAATACGCATATTTATAAACTGATTCAGATATAACTCTGTGTATGCATAGTACATATCAAAGTCTTGACTGAGTCCACTGTTCAACTTCATCCACCTTTTTGTTTCGGCCATTTAAGTTTGTCAAAAATCTTTTAAATGTATAATGATGTATAGACAAAAAATTAGAAAGTGAAAAAAAGGTTTTTTTAAAAGTATTTATCTTAATAATATATTACGGAGTATTTTTTGCTTTGTCTTTATCTTAAAAAACGCCTGAGATATAGCAGTTTGAATTTCTAATGTGGGTGACATTTTTCTAAAAATCATTTTGCCCGCGACAGCTCTCGTATATATTAATCGATTTCGATATGAGTGTGCATGTGCGCATGAATTAAGATTTCGACTAAGATCTTTGTTGGTTTTATCCATCATGTTGCTTTAAAATGGCATACGCTTCATGATATCGTGGAATTTGACGACTCTCTAAATCGCTGTAAATGAAACTTTGTTGAATAAAATATGACTATTTTCTAAATATTCCTATTAATATTCAGTTTTCGCAAAAACTAGTATTCAGTCTTATGAAATTGAGTTCCACTAATTTGAGCTCCGTATGTTTAAATAATAAAACTTAGTTTAATATATATATATATAAATAAATAAGTATATGAAAGCTACCTCGTCCTCCCGGCTTTTCTTTATTACTTTCTCCCATTTGAGCTTTCTACATTTCATAGTTTATGATTAAAACGGCTGTGACAGACGGACAGGCAGACACGGGAATGATTTTATAATGGTTCCGTTTTCACTTTATAAGTACGGTAACCTAACAACTAATAACTGTCTCATCTTTCATTTTGAACTATCTTATTCCAGTAGTTTGTAAAGAATATTTCGATCTAATTAAATTTACAAGCGCCCAATATAAGCCGCGAAGTGCAAATACAACTTATTTTAAAGTATATTTTTATCTTCATTTTTGCGACTGTTTACTCAATTCGTAGATGTCCCCTTATAAATGTTAGTTGTAAACTACGACTATGAATATGCGATATATCACGAATAATTATGTAAATTGCCAAATATTTTTTTGTTATTTTTATTTACCAAATAAGGACAGTGATTTTAAATTGTCATTTTTAGGAAAAAGAAATTAAACTAGTAAATCTGCAAATGAGTAGTCTCAACGTCAATTCTGCAAATCACTGTTTTTTATCACATTTTGCCTAATATTTACCTTCATACAAACAACAATTCTAAGTTTTCAAATAACATAAATAATTATCAGAATAAAAAATACGTAGAAAGTCTCAGAAATCGCATGAGTTAAATTGATTATGTTATTATGCAACGATATTCTAAAATTCTTATGAACTGCATATTATGATAAACTTTTAGATAAAAAGTACATTTCTTCAGAGGGGGGGGGTGGGCTCCTCTGCTCTCCTCCTGAACTCCTCGTGGTCTCATTATATTTGAATTCGTAATTTTCTATTGGTTGAGCGAATGGTTAGAGTGCATCTTAGATTTTATTTTACACTAAGGTTTTTTAAGAGTAAGAAATAGTTTGGTAAGGACTTTTATGTTATTCTAATTAGCTAGTATTTTCTTACCTACTATCCAAAAACATCTAATTTGATGCATTAATAACTTACCAAAATATAAAGGAGCTGTGTAATTTAGAATTCTATTTTTTAATTTTTACAACTTTTCCCCCCAAAATATATTTTTTTGCCGTTCTATAGTACTTAAATCTAAATTGTTAGCTAAATATAAATCCTAATGTATTTGAAAACATTACCTTACTAAAATCAACTCAAAACGAGCATGTTTGGAGATTTATAAACCTAATCAGTAATCATTTATCATCGTGTCCAGTGCTATTTGACTAAATAGCAAACATGATTATCGAGGAAATGTTGTTATTTTTATAGTTTCTAACAATGAAAATTAATATTTCCCGCTAATCATGAAGTTATTATTGGCACAGATATCTATACGCCGTACACTGACATTTCGTATATACTTGCTTTACAAATTTTTTATTATTATTATCATTAATATTAATACTTTAAATAGAAAAAACAATAAATATTTTTGTTAACTGTGCGCAAACGATAAATTCGAAAACATTAATAACAATTTTCTTAAAAAAATAAGAATGTATACCTTAACCCAAGATAATTTTTTTAATATCAAAGCGTATTATTTTAATTTCGATAGATGACGTCATATTTGTTTGTATCGTTGTACAATCAATTTATTCGTTATGCCTTTTTTTTCAGGAATATTAAAGTCATAAATTAGGCATGTTTGTAATTTTGTTAAGATAATTTGCTGTTGCTAAGCAACAAATAACAGAAAGAGAAATAATGAAATATGTTCATTATAAATAAGAAAATCACTAAAACAAAATATTTTATATTGTTGGAACACATGTTTAACAATTCACCAAAATTTACCGAAATAATTTTAAAAATCTGACAAATGCATAAAAATAATTTTAAAACAATTGGTATATTTTGAGGCCCATATTGTGAAATTTCAGTATCGATAATTTATCATTGAAATCCATTAACGAAATAAGCCATTTTTTTCAACAAATGAAAATTAGAAAATCATCTAAATTGCCCTTGGAAAGCACACATTTTTATGAATCTCAAATTAAGGCAAAATTAGCATAACATATATTTTAAAATGAAAAATAAAATAAAATGGCTTTCTGTATTTTTTTTACAGATAAAACGAAAATCCAAAAAATATTAAAGATAAGACAATAGTTATATTTAAAAAAAATATGCAAAAGGCTATGTATACTTTTGATATACAAAATAAGGAATTCCTGGTTTTACAATGTTTTAAGTGTTTGCATAAAAATAATAATATAGTTCTAAAATTTCTCTAACAAATTGTGTTTACGAAAGGAAACTTTCCCGTATAAATTTATCCCTATATTTGGGTCTAGTAAATTTATGGAAAATATTGATATTTTAAGCCTCATAGCTTATTAAATGAGCAGATGCTTTAAAGTATGTTTAGAATCTTAACTTCTAAAGAAAGTTAAGATACATTGTTTCTTGATCAATCTTTAGATTCCTAATGGAACTAAAAAGGGAAGTTTCTAATTTAAAAAGAAAATTTCAAAAAAATATATGTAATAAATAATTGTTCTTGAAATTTTATTTTAAAGAAGGATATTGATATCAATTTTTAAATAAGTTTATGTAGTTTTTAAACATTTCTAACTGAATTTGTAAATAAATTTTTAGTATCGAAAAATATAAATGATATTTCGTTATAATTTTTTATTTCTTACAAATTAATAATTCATAATTTGAAACGTTTAAGAGTAAGTCTTTGTTAATTTATCCGCACACTTTTGAAAATGATACTACTTACTTTAACCTGATTTACAACAGATATTTCACGAGATATAAATTCATTTCTAAACTACATTAACACGATGGAACTCGTCTATAATAAAGTTACCTCTATATTTCTGTTTTGAATATTTAATCAACATCAAGTATTTTACGCTACGTGAGTAGCTTCACTGCATCCGATTTTTATCTTATACAAGAAATTTGAAACACCTTTTTAATTCTATAATGTTTAAATTGATTAAAATATTATACAGAAAATCATTTCATTAAATATATTTAAATGAGAAAAATAGTTAATTTGTCAGTATTCGAAGGAACTGCAGTGCTAAACATCTATAGCAAACGGTCTAGTTTTTCGACCTGTTTAAATATTACGAATACTTCGCCATATTGTGAAGAGTATATGATCGTATCCAGCCGTAGTATATGTGATTATTGTTGAATTACGGTTACGTACACGTATTCTATAAAAACAGTCAAATGACTGTCAATTTGCTTCAAATATTTACCAGTGGAGAAATAATGTACTATAATAATTGGAATTATAATTCAAAAATTGTATATTATTTCACATATATTATTTTTTTCATATTGGTAAAGTTTTGCTGTTATATATATTTTTAATATTTCCTAATGAAGGGCTCTTCACTAATAAAACATACGTATATTTCAAATATCATGCCAAATAAACTGACATTCTACGTAACTCCATTAGATCAAGCTAACATACATCGTCATTAGACTGCTTTTAAAAATATTATTTTACAATAATATTAAAAGTATTGAGCCATATTTTTTGCCATATTATGACAAAAAAAGATTAAGTTACATATCAAAGTCAGCTTTCAATTAAATGTTGGAATGGTTAAACAGCTTGCTGCATTATTTTAACTGTGTGTGCAGTAAATTATATGGTTACATTTTCATTAGTTAATTTATTCAGAGTTAAGTTTTTGATACCTCAAATTTTCTATTATGAAGGTGCTGTAAAGTGTTTTTCGATATGTGTCTTTTTAAAAAAGCTTAAAGTACTTTGTCTTACATATACAGTTGCGGTTGTGCAAAGAATAAGATATGATATGAATGGCAAATGCCTTTATGTAAAGAAAAAAAAGTGAGAGAGAGAGAGAGATTAATTTTTAAATCTACATGAATGGGATATTGCTTTTATCGACTTTTATAACAATAATTCACAAACACATCATAAAAGTCATCGTAAAATATTGTTGAGATTTATTTCTTACAAGTAAAGTTTCGATTTAGAAAATTATTTATTTTAATCATTTCTGTCCACGTTTAGATGCGTTAGTAATTATATAAATACTTGGTACCTAAAGTCGCCTTGTGGTCCGTCAATCTGTCTATTTGACCGTATATAACATCGCAAACACTACCCAAATGAATGGCTTGAAATTTAAGATGCATTGGTCAAATAAGTAAAAATAGTTTTAAATGCATTTTAATGGTATACTTTCCACCAGTACATTAAATTAAAATGTCCCTTTTATAACTTATTTGAAAATAAGCAAGTCCTTATTTTCTAATAAATTCGTTTATAAATTCTGGTGTAAGTTAAAAAATCAAACAGACTTACTCTGTTCCGGTAAAGGTTAAGGGGGCAGTAGACCTTTATTTGAGCAAAATCATCTATAGCAATAGCGTCAGAAAAAAGGTCTATTTCTAGGGTATAATAGTACCTAAACAGTTTTTTTTAATTAAAATATCATTTATGAAGGTTTTAAGGAGTAAATAATAAAGATAAGTTTATTTATATACTTTAAATCTGTTTTTCTCAAAACTAATTTTTCAGCGTTTTTAGATTTTTGAATTGCTCCATCCGTCTTAAATTTTGATCAATATTTAAAAAATTGATAAGGAAGTATCCTGATATTATTTAAAAAGAAATTGTGTAAGCTTTTTAAAATTCGTCTTTATTAAAATAGTCAAATTTTGTTTTTTACTTATTAAAAGGCAAAATTTTGATGAAAATCGATAAGGAATTTAGAAAAAAAATCTGTAAAATATTAACTATTCAAGAAATTTAAAAAATCTTACACAAATTTGTTTATAATATAGTTTTAAGTGATAAAAATGCAAAAGCGAGAAAATATTTCAAAAATTAAGACACGAGGAGCATTTTAAATTTTCGTTTAAAAATTTAAATTTTTGTAAAATAATTACAAATTTTAATAATTTTGGAAATTTTTTGAAAGTATTCTATATGCTTTTGGTGAAATGTATATATGCACAAAATTTCATATCGCTATGATAAAAATTAATAAAACAAATTTTTAACGGCCACCGTCCCCTTAATACAGAATTTATCTTATTAAACAACATTTTTTATAATATTCTCAAATAGTACTGGATAAATACTTTCACAAAAATTAATGATTAAATCAGTTTTAACCCCTTGAAGGGCGTTAATACATTATATGCACCACATAATTTTAGTTACCAAATGTCTAAATGGTACAATAATTTTGTAATTATTATTTTTCTTCTGCAATATGCGTGAAGAAAATCTTTTAAACATTTCAAATAAATCTAAAATAATAAAAAGATACGCATTATAAATATGAAACAAAATATGCATTCTAAAGAGTAAGCGGGAAAAAGAATATTTATTATAAGAATAATTACATTATATAATACTATAGGGGGATCATTGTTTGCGTCGTGTATTAATGTTAAACTATTTCACATATAAAACAATTGATATTATTTTTTATGGTTTACTAAGAGTTATATCCTGTGTAATAAAAATCTGCACTTTATTTACAGGGACGCACAAAATATTTGGGATAATCACTGCATCCGAAGTACTATACATTAGCGATGATTGCTGGGCGAATATTTTTAGTGGTTATATAAATTTTATAAATAAATAAATAAACAACGTTCAAGAGCACAAATTATATAAAATAAAAGATGTTAAAAGATGTTAAAAGCATGCATGTTTCGGGACTTCTTAAGTCCCATCATCAGTGCTAAAAGTGTAAAATGTAAACGAAGAAAATCACATCGCAAAATAAAATAAGTCGTGAAAATAACGTCGTGAAAATAACGTATAAAATAACCTCCCCCCCCCCTTCTTATATAAATTTTAAGTTAAACAATTTTTTGGCATGTTGAGTGCATAAATGCTGTAATTAATGCTATGTGCTTGAATGGTGTAGTTAATTTATAGGGCTACACAAAAGAATTCAAAAGGGGTTACTGAGTATGAGCAAAAATTGTTTAAAGGTGCATATTTAAAAGGAGTTATGAATTTTTACGCTGAACTTCAATTAGTATACTAAAATATAATTATATAATATTGGTAAAATTATATACAAAGTCACACAAATAATTGGTTACATGTCTCTCTATGGATGATAATCTTTGGAAGTGTGATTTGAATAGTTTTAAGCGTGTTTTTATATTGTTTAAATTTGAGCTAAACAGTGGCATGTATATAAAAATAGTAGGTAAAATAAAGGTATGCTACAAAGGCAATATAAATTATTTTTTATCTATTAATATAAATAGCTGAAAATGAAATTTCAACTTATTATATGTTTTAACGAATCCAAAACTGTTGCGAAAATTTAATGAATTTTGTTCTTTTTACTTACCCATCATACGTAGTATAGGGTAAGTCTTGCAATCGTTTTGATAATCGAAAAACGGATTTACACGTTTTAGATAGTGGAGATTCCGAAAAACATATTTTAAGAAAAAAATTTTGCCGTTCGTCTGTCTGTCTGTCTGTCTGTCAGTCTGTCTGTCAGTCTGTCTGTCTGTAAACTCTCTATCCCCGAACAAATTGAGATAGAGACTTGAAATTTTGTATGTAGTTAGTATGTAAGAATGGGACGAAGCCTATTTAATATCAGCAACCTCGATTATCCGGAACTATTTTTTTCGGACTCTCGAAAAATCCGTTCTAATAAAAGGTACATAAACATTTTCGAATTTTTTTATTCTAAGGAATGGACGTAAAAGACAATAAAATAACACACATTTTGCATATAGAACGAAGTCGATCGGATTATTAGTTGCCGAGATATTTGTAATCCTGTTTTCCACATTCTTCGATTTTTCATGACCCTGTATTTCATTCAAATTTCAATTCAGAGGTATATTTGAATTGGAAATGAGACGCTTAATCCGACGCAGTTAATTGTTAGTTAATAGAATTATTATTTTTGGAGTTATAAGGATGTTTCTTTTACGCAGTTCGGTATTACTTGAGTAGTTTGGCGTTTTACATAATTTGTCGAAATTGGTACATCAGCAGTTCTTTAATATAGCATTACTATGTACTAGCAGGGGAGACCGAGCTTAGCTCGGTCAAAATTAACTTTGTGTTCAACTCGATATAGTATTTTCACTGTATCATTAACTCTGTATTATTACTGTAAAACATGTTTATAATAGTATTATTTAGAAAAACAATCAATAAGAAAACTATGTTTTTATGCGCATATTTATAAATTTTATTTTATTTTAAATTTTACAACGAAAGGACATCGATCTAAATCACTTTTTTAGCTCGACTCTGATTGGTTTAACCATGCATCTCGAATCCTCTTAAGAATGTATAAAAAAATTCTTTACATTCTGAAAGACAATATATTTTGCTAGATATAACCAAATTTGGAGGCATTCTTTCATTTGGCTCCAAATACGTGTTTTGGTTTTCGTAATTTTTATAGTCGATTTTTTGGCCATATGTCGCCAATATTTTGTCAAATATCACCAAGTTATTGGCTTTTGCCATATTCTCGTGACCCTGACCCGTATTACCCAAAATGAGCCACTAATCAAATTTGATCAAGCATGTGACATAGCTCAATCGTCTTCAGGTAATCAAAAACAGTAGAATATAAAATTGAATCAAAATCGTTCAAGCCATTTTTTAGGTAAAATTAGCTTGGCAGCATTCAGCAATGAAGCGAAATGACCCACTAATATAATTTTGTTTAACATGCGACTCAGCCCAATAGTCTTCTCGTGACAAAAAACGTTTTGTTTCAATATTTAGGTAAAATTGATTGAGTCGTTATTGTATATAATTAGAATGACCCTAGCTCATTAAGACCCAAAATGACCCACTAATAGAATTTTCGCGAGCATGTGTCCAAGCCAAATGGTTTTCTCTTGCTCAAAAACGATATAATACAAAGTATAGTCAAAATGGTGAGTACCATTTTCTATATAAAATTAGCATGACCCATCATGACCAACAAATGACCCTTATAATCGAAATCTCTTAAACGTGTGGCCTAGCTCTTTAGTTTTAGCATGCCGAAAAACATTAGATACAAAATTTAGATAAAATCGATTGAGCTGTTTTTTAGATATAGTTGGTTTGACCCTGACCCCTTATAATCCAAAATGACCCATTGATCGAATTTTCACAAAAATCTGTCCTAACCCAATGATTTTCTTGTGACCGAAAACGATAAAATACAAAATTTAATCAAAATTGCGCGAAACGTTGTCAATATAAAATTAGAATGACCCAAAAGTGGTTCACCAATCGAAATTTCTCGAACATGTGACCTACCCCAATGATTTTCTCATGCCAAAAATATGTTGTATACAAAATTTCGTTAAAATCGACCCACCCATTCTTTAGATATAGCTTGACCTTGACCCATTAAGACCCACAAATGACCCTTATAATCGAAAGCTCTCGAATATGTGACTTAGTCCATTAGTTTTCTCGTTTCTAAAAATTGTTACATACAGAATTTCGTTAAAATTGATCCTGCCGTTCTTTAATTATACATAGCTTGACCCAGACCCTTTATGACCCAAAATGACCCATTAATCGAAATTTTTCGAACATGTAACCTAGTCCAATGATTTTATCGTGCCAAAAAAATGTTGCATACAAAATTTCGTTAAAATCGATCCACCTGTTCTTTAGATATAGGTTGACCATGACCCATTATGACCCACAAATGACCCTCATAGTCGAAATCTCTCAAACATGTGATTTAGCCCATTAGTTTTCTCATGTCAAAAAACTGTTACATACAAAATTTCGTTATAATCCATCACGCCGTTCTTTAAATATAAATAGCTTGACCCAGACTCTTAATGACCCAATATGACCCATTGAATTTTTTTCTCGAACATGTAACCTAGCCCAATGTTTTTCTCGTGCCCGAAAACCATAGAATGCAATTTTTAGTCAAAATTGCGTGAGAAAATCGCTAGATAAAAATAGCATGACCCACAATGACCCCAAGAATGACCCACTTACCGAATTTTCTCGAACATGTTACCTAACCCAATGGTCTTCTTGTAATCCAAAACGATACAATATAAAATTTGGTCAAAATCGTTAGAGCCGTTTTTTTTGATAAAAATGGCTTGACCCATAATGACCCCAAAATGACCCACTAATCGAAATTTTTCGAACATGTGACCCAGCCCAATAGTTTTCTTGTGCCAAAAAACGATTGGATACAAAATTGCCTTAAAATCCATCCAGCCGTTCTCTAGATATAAATAGCTTGATCCTGACCCATTGTGACCCAAAATGACCCAGTAATCGAATTTTCCCGAACATGGGACCTAGCCCAATGGTCTTCTCGTGCCCGAAAATGGTAAAATCCTAATTTTTGCGAAAATCGTTAGAGCCGTTTTTGAGATAAAATTTACCCACACACACACACACACACACACACAATTTTTGCTCGCATCATAGTATAAGATATTAACAATATTTAAATTTTGTTTATGAATTCCAATGCATTGTATAAATAGATTTTACATGTTTTATTTTCATATACATATCCATGATGGGTAAGTATTACGGTTGCCCTCCAACGACTAGTTTCCGTTTGGCCTTTTGCATGTCTGTCAATTTGCATTTTAATTTGTATTAATATAGTTGGATTGCTCTGTAATTGATGTACGCTTTTGAGATTTATTATGCCATGTTTACTATTAAAAAGTAAAGTATGTGCCATCCATAGTTCATTTACAATTATACTTTTTACAACACAGTTTATTTACATTTAAAAATATTCTAATACATTACGTTCTATAGAAAAAGTCGCAATTATATAAATATTTAGCTTTTTAACCCTCTAAATGTTTGGAACGTAATATTATGTTCATTAAGCTTCAGGTTTTAAAGCATTATAAGCAATATTTAATTAATATAATTCTAATGAATCTTCAATACATTTTAGAATGATTGATACTCGTAAGGATTACATTCATATTTGTAATTACGATTTTTTTACTATGTTGAAAAAATCATATTTTCTGAGGATTTAAAATGAAATGCAGTGAAAACAACATTATAATTTTACCCATTTCCAAGATGCTCTGAGGGATATATCTACATATCTTATACTGTAATGCGAGCAAAAATTGTGCGTGTCTGTGTGTGTGGGTAAATTTTGTCTCAAAAACGGCTCTAACGATTTTCGCAAAAATTTAGATTATATCATTTTCGGGCACGAGAAGACCATTGGGCTATGTCACATGTTCGGAAAATTTCGATTAGTTGGTCATTTTTGGGACATTATGGGTCATGCCATTTTTATCTAAAAAACGGCTCTAACGATTTTGACCAAATTTTATATTTTATCGTTTTGGATTACAAGAAAACCATTGGGTTAGGTAACATGTTCGAGAAAATTCGGTTAGTGGGTCATTTTTGGGGTCATTGTGGGTCATGTTATTTTTATCTAGAGATTTTCTCAGGCAATTTTGACTAAAAATTGCATTTTATGGTTTTCGGGCACGAGAAAAACATTGGGCTAGGTTACATGTTTGAGAAAAAATTTTAATGGGTCATAAAGGGTCTGGGTCAAGCTACTTATATTTAAACGGTGACGTGATCGATTTTAACGAAATTTTGTATATAATTTTTTTTGACTTGAGAAAATTAATGGGTAAAGTCACAAATTTGAGAGATTTCGATTATAAGGGTAATTTGTGGGTCATTATGGGTCATAACAAGCTATAACTAAAGAACAGGTGGATCGATTTTTTAATGAAATTTTGCATACGAAATTTTTTTGGTACGAGAAAATCATTGGGCTAGGTCACATGTTCAAGAAATTTCAGTTAATGGGTCAAGCTATTGATATTTAAAGAATGACAGGATCAATTTAACGAAATTTTATATGAACAATTTTTAGACACGAGAAAACTAATGAGTTAAGTCACATTTTTGAAAGATTTCGATTTTAAGGGTCACTTGTGGGTCATGATGGGTCATGGTCAAGCTATATCTAAAGAACGAGTGTACGGATTTTAACGAAATTTTGTGTACAACATGTTTTTGGAACGCGAAAACCATTGGGCTAGATCACATGTTTGACAAATTTCAATTAGTGGGTCGCTTTTAGGTCATTCTAATTTTATTTAGACAATGTTTCGCACAATTTTGACTAAATTTTGTATTCTATCGTTTTCAGGTACAAGAAAATCATTGGGTTAGGTCAGATGTTTGCGAAAATTCGATTAATGGGTCATTTTGTGATTAATGGGTCAGGGTCAAACTAATTATGTCTAAAAAACAGCTCAATCGATTTTATCTAAATTTTGTATCTAAAATTTTTCGGCATGCAAAAAAAATGAGCTAGGTAACATGTTCGAGAAATTTCGATTATAAGGGTCATTTGTGGGTCATTGACGGGTCATGCTAATTTTATGTAGAAAATGGCTCTCACCATGTTAACTATATTTTGTATTATGATGTTTTAGGGCAAGAGAAAACCATTGTATCAGGACACATGCTCGCGAAAATTCGATTAATGGGTTATTTTGGGGTCATAATGGGTTAGGGTTATTCTAATTATATATAACAACAATTCAATCAATTTTACCTAAATTTTGTAACGAAACGTCTTTTGTCACGAGAAGACTATTGGGCTGAGACGCATGTTAAAGAAAATTATATTAGTGGGCCATTTCGCTTCATTGCTGAATGCTGTCAAGCTAATGTTTTCTAAGAAACGGCTTAAACGATTTTGATTCAATTTTATATTCTACTGCTTTTTATCACCCGAAGACCATTGAGCTAAGTCACATGTTTGATCAAATTTGATTAGAGGGTCATTTTGGGTAATACGGGTCAGGGTCACGAGAAAATGGCAACAACCAATAAGTTGGCGATATTTGACAAAATATTGGCGAGATTTGGCCGAAAAATTGACTATTAAGATTACGAATGCCACAACACATATTTGGTGCCAAATGAAAGAATGTCTCCAAATTTGGCTATATCTGGCAAAAAATGTTGTATTTCAGAATGTGAAGAATTTTTTTATACATTCTTAATAGGATTCGAGATGCATGGTTAAATAATCCAGAGTGGAGCTAAAAAAGTGATTTGGATTGATGTCCTTTCGTTGTAAATTTTGAAACAAGTTGAATGTAGATTCTGCCATTGCAGAATTCAGTTTCGCCTCCGATTAGCAAAAAAAAATCGATAGAGTTTTTTTAGAAGGGAGACCCCGTTTAGATTGCAATGAACTAACTTCATTTTTCTTGTGTTTATCAATATAATAGCAAATAGAACGGCGTGAAATGCCCAATTGAATAGCAATTTCTCTCTGAGACATTGGAATTGCGGAATAATAAAGAGATACAATTTGACGTGCTACTTCTTCATTGACTAGATTCATCAATAACGGATTTTTTCTTTAGTTTAAACGTTTTTTTTCATAGACTCTGAGTAAAAAGAAATGCAATTTAACAATAAAACGAATGGAATCCCGTCGAATTCAACGAATGAAATGTTTAAAAGACCTGATCGATTTGGTTTTAAAAAAAGCAAAAGTAATTACAGTATTGAATCAATATATAATAAATATATTTACAAACTAAATGTCAAGTTTGCCAGTTACAATTTTGCATGCAAATATTCGCATGTCTTCAGTTAAAATTGTAATCTGAGTGCCGGCGAAATCCAGAAATTTTATTTTATATGCACTCACAGAAAAATAGTTTTATTAACCCGGGAGGACGCGCGCAGGGCCTAAAAGACCCGGAGTGCGTTTGGTTTTTACTATTGCAACCACAAATGTTTTTAAAGTAAACTTATTTTATCGCAAGATTTGTAAGAAATATTTCCGTCTAAATAAAATGGCAGTTTTAATTTGATTTTATTGGTGACAAAGTTAATACCATTCATACCCTGGGTAAGCGCGCGTTCTCCCTGGTTAATTATCGCCAAACTATAAGATTAAATGCCAATAATGGATGATCGTGAATGTCACATTCAATGACATTAAATACGATTCATGTGTTTAAAATGTCATTAAGTGATATTTATTTCGACTTTTTATTAATATTTTTATTAATATTCTACTAATTATTTGTTTTTTTCGTTATTTAAAATAAAAATTATGTCAATATGTATACTTTGGTTATTAGTTTGGCGATTTGTATAATTTGGCGAAATTGGTCGACGGGATAACAGAGTTGTACCTAATATCGGTATGAGTATAAATGCGATGTTTTAAATAGTGGCGTCATTTTCTCTCCAAATGTTTTTTAAAAGTTACTGTTATTAGTAATATGAAAAAGGCATCCGTAATAATATTGTAATTCCCATTTATCTTGTTGCTGAATGACATCATTTTCCTCATTTGAAATTTTTATTATTTTGCTTTAGCCATTAATTTTTATCCTAAATTATTTTCTGTTATTTTATTTACATTATTAATATTATTTCTCAGTAAATATATATATATTTTTTTTACCTCAATTAGTGCATAATTATACTCAATCATTTCGGAAAATAAATTTTTATTATCGAGAGAAAAGCTAAACTGAGTTACCACCATTTTGAAGAAATATCGTAAAAAGCATTTAAAATTAAAAATAAAATATAAAAAGGAAATAAATTAAAAAATAACTAAAATGGGCACAATTACAAATAAATATCTTTTATTTAAAAGAATAATTATCAAAATCGGTTGAGTAGAAAATTCAGGGCTGATGACACGACATTTTTTAGCTTGTCTGAAAGAAATAACATCGGAGGTTAATACAGTAAAATTTATGAACATGTGCATACAAACATAGTTGTCTTATTGATTGTTTTTATAACGACATATATTACAGTAATAATACAGAGTGAATGATACAGTGAAAATACTACATCGAGTTGAATATAAAGTTAATTTTGACCGAGCTTAGCTCGGTCACCCCTGCTATTATATATAAGATACAAACGGAAATTTGTTGTTTTCCGCCTACTCCTCGAATTCTACTGAAAGGATTTTGACGTATTTTATATCGTTAGATAGATATTATTTCAAGGAATGTTTTCGTATATAATACATTGCTCTGTGTATATTAGTTATAAAATTATGACGGAAAATTATTTTATTTTGGACAAAAGGGTTACCATTTGGTATATTATTTTCATTTCGCGCGGCATATTAAGCAATCTTTGTGAAAGAATTGAAATGTTTATATTAATTAGAAAAGAAGAAAAAAATATAAACATTTCTAAAAAAAATATTACTGATTTTATTTAATTTACAAATAAGGAAAAAATTCAATTAGAAATAATATGAAATAACACTATTTTATTTAAATATGGAGGCAATTTTTATAGGGTTAAATCGAAATATGCGTTGTCAAAGTCATTTGATTGAATCAATTTCTGGCAATTTATCACTTTTTTGCCTACATATTTGGCTACGTATCTAAAACTAAAAAATAAATAATATATAAATGATGACTTTTTTTAAACAGAATTTTTTAAGTGTGCCAGGATTGATTTCAAGAACTGCTGGCTGCATCTATAAAAATTACTTAAATTTTTGAATAGATTGGCGACGCATTCAAAATATAGCGATACATGTATTTTTACTTTTTAACAAATTGAGATTTTTTTCCCGCAAAGATTGTTATTTCTTGATTTTTTCAGGTGCGCAAACGATACATTATGCTGTTGTTGATTGATTATAACTGCAATATTAATTGGGGAAAATATGAACAAAGAGAAAAAACTGTTAGTGATTTTATTTAAATAAAAATACAATTAGAAAATAAGAGAACTTACCGATTTTTTTAAGTTGTTGCGTATTATTGCTGCTTCCATAGTTTAATTTAATCGTTTTTACTTTGCGTCTGCTGCAAACGATTTTTTGTTGTTGTTTACATTTTGAATTTGTTAGAACTTTTTTGTATGGAACATTTCTTTGAACTGGAAAAAAACAGTATGGATTTTATTAATACTAGTACACCGAACCCGGGGTTCCCGGGTCACAAAGTAAAGGTGAAAAACTTTTTTTAAATTTGAAATAGGAAAGTCTAATAAATTTTGTTCTGCGTAATAGGCTTTTTAAACTGCCAACTAATTCCAAATAGCAATTTTATATGGAACATATTATTTATGTAATCATATACAGCTTTAAAAATTATCGGTACTTCCGTATTAGCAGGGCCGTAGCTAAGGGGGCGTTATGGGCGGCTCAGCCCTCCCTAAAATATTTTGAGCCCCGCCTGGAAAAGATTCCAAGGTCACTCAATGAATTTCTGTTCCGAAAATTCAAATAAAATATTTAAAAATCTAGTTTAGTTTTGAAACCTTTTCACAGTTTTGCAGAGTTACTAAATTGTATCTAAAATAAGTGTTTCAACACTCCCTCATACTATTTGTACATATGAAGCTAACATGATAGGCTATTTTGCACCAGTTTTACACTCAAAACTTTCATCATCATATATTTTTCTAAGCATAAAATGAAGTTATTTTAACAGTTTAATAAGAAACAGAGTACCTACAATGTGAATATGCACTAATTTATCTTTCTGTGTCAGAGAGAGAGAGAAAAAAAAAACTATGAGCCCTCCCTATTGTACACTACGGCCCTGCGTATTAGACGCAAGATAGCAGTTATTAGCCAAAAATTTCGCCAAAGAATAAAATTGCATTCTCAGTTTTTAAAAACAACTAAGAAAATATGACACCCAGATATTCTTTAAAATACATTTTTGTAAAGGTTAATTGATATATCTTTTGTAAAGTAAGTTTATAACGAACTAAAAGTCCACTAAATTCATAGATACAAACGAAATAAAGCCAACGACATTCACCGGGTTTTATAGCCGACGATATGTTGACATAACAGGTTTTAATTACTATTCTTTTCAGTTGCTATGAAAAAATGACAACTAAAATATAGAGTGATCTGTTATTTTCCATGGAGAAAAGAGATAGATGGAGGTGCATATGCGATTAAAACGGTTTGATGGGCGTTATTCTTCCAATATAAGTCTCTCATTCGGCCCAAACAAAACAATCACATGGAACAGAGACCGAATTTTTTAACATCATTTTTTCTCTAAATGAAAAAGATCTGATTATATTTTAGCATTATAAAATAGCATTTCACTGTATTATGAATTAAAATTGCATCGCTAAAAGTTTTTCTTTTTTGTGAAAGCACGCCGTTGTGTTTGATGCAATACAGCGAATTTTAGGATTACATTTTTGGCGTCACCTCCAGTCACTTAATTGCATCTCTATTTTTTTTTCTTTTTTACTCTATGGCTATTTTTTCTCTTTTTCCCACATAAATGCGATACTCAAGTTGCCACCATTAGAGAAATTGAACTAAAAACTACAAAAAAATTAATATCTCAAAATCAAATTGAGATACAGTTTTCTAACAAACGGCATTTAAAAGTGCATTTTTTTCTCTAAACGATGGTATAAAGATTGAAAACGTGCGATGTCTAGAAGTTTAAAAATTTACAATAGCGAAATTTGAAAACCGAAATTTCATCGGAAAGTGTTGCCATTCAAAACATGACGTATGCGTTACGCACAGATACGTTTGGCCTTTATTATATAGATATTATATTGAAGAAAAGATAAATGTGTACAATAATGTCATCATGTGTAATGTGGAAGTTAATAAACGTTGTTTTATCCATTTTGTGTTTGAATTTTCTACGAAGATATGAAAATTGATTTACTTAAGATATAGAATTAGTTTGATCTACCCGATACAGGATAATAGGTAAGCTGAATACATTCATGCTCTAGTAACGACATTTTAATTTTGAAAATGAATACTGATAATTTAAATATCAGTATTAAATAATATTGAAGAATTTTATAAACAGGGATAGATTAAACATTATTTTGGCATCCAACTGCTGGGATATTTTATTATTTAAAAAGTAATATAAGATAATGGAACAAATTAAACAATTACGCACGCCATTAAGAAGTGCATTCATGCGAATCTCTAATTTGCTTGAGAATAAATTAAATGACGAAAATAAAGATATTGAATAAATTGAGATTTTATATGCTCAATTAGAAGAAAAATGGGTAAATCTAGAACCAAAAGAAAAAGAAATGTTAGATCTTCTTTTAAACGATAAATCATGTACGCAAGAAAATTACGATACGGAATGCGAAAGTTTTAGCGTGTATGAAGAAAAATTTATTACGTTAAAAACGAAAGTTCAAAAATTTGTGAAAGTTTCTGAAACTGAAAATATTACTAAACGGAAGTTTAAACTTCCTAAGATCGAATTTAAATTATTCGGAGGAGATATTACGGAGTGGTTGGCCTTTTGGGCTCAATTTGAAAAAATACATAGCGATTCTGATATCGCGAAAGAAGATAAATATCAGTACTTGCTGCAAGCGACGCTAAAGGGTTCTAAGGCAAGAGAAATTGTCGAGTCTTACCCCGCTACCGATGATAGTTATGAAGATGTCATTGAATGTTTAAAGGCTCGTTTTGGTCGGACTGATATGTTAATTGAAGTATACATACCAGAATTACTTGCTTTAATGATCAATAACACGACAGGAAAAGGTCCAAGAATTTCTCTTTTTAAATTATGCGACAAAATTGAAACGTATTTAAGGTCATTAAAAATGTTAGGTGTTTCAAGCAAACATTATTCTGCAACTCTTTGTCCATTGAATGAGTCAAATTTGCCTGTTGATATATTGAGAATTTGGAAAAGAAATTTAAATTCCATTACCTTAAATTCAAAAGATGAAAGTAGAAATACGTTAGATTCTTTGATTAAACTTTTGCAGCACAAAATCGAAAGCGAAGAAAAAGTCCGTTTGGCTAGAAGTGGGTTTAATCTAGAAAATGTAAACGAAAATATTCATACTGCGCCAAGTTGGCGATAAAGGGATCTTCCAACGGCTACGGAATTACATAATTCATCGAAAATGAAAAGGGAAACGAGTATTTTTTGTAAAAAGTCACATTTAAGTACCGAATGTAGATATGCTAATAGTTTATCTCATGAAGATAGAAAACAAATATTAATGAAAAAAGGGACTTAAATGTTCAGAAACAAGAAAACCCATATCACGTTTCTGTAGAACAAAAATATCACCCTGTGATTGTGGTAAATTACATTTTAAAATAATGTGTCCAACGAAAAATGATAAGGAAAATCCGATTACGGAAAAGTCAGCCATCAAAATTAAAAACGACACTGCTTTTCCTGTGAGAAATAAGTCAATTAATCAATATGTAATTGGATTCATAATATTCTCATACATTACCCAGATATTATTTATATTTGCAATAGTTAATATGAAATGACAGTATATAAAAAGAAAGATTTGCTTACCTTTACTGGTAAGCCACCCGAAAACAGCAGAGCGTTGCGTTCACCGAGATGTTGCTTATCCGTGCAAAAATTATTATCTAGAGGCGAGATGAAGTGGACACTACCGTATCACTGCTAAGATAATTTTATTTAAATCTTTAAAAGGATATCACACACACTTGGATATATACTGTATACTATAAGAAGAAAAAATGTTGATTATATAGGTTAAAAGCACAGGTAACAATAATGTATATTTATAATAGAAGAGGTGCATTAAATATTATAGTTTTAAAATCAGTTTGTAGATCGCAGCTTGGTTGAAAACAACCAGCTTCCGTGACTCCAAACAAGCACACTGGTGACGTAGGCGCACGATGAATCTTTCCTGCACAAGGGGGGGAAAGTAAAAATGCAAGATTGGATAAATCCTCTCTTCTCTTGTATCTTTGTGCGTATATTTCAGAGATGGCAAGATATACTGGAGATTTTTTGTACTGCTGCCATCTGGTGTATAGATAAAGAGTCTTGATTAATATTTATATCAAAAAGGAGAAAATAAATAGTTCTTTAGTGGTATGTCACAAAACACTTATATTTAACCCTCTAAGCGTTTGTCCCGTAATATTCCGTACACTAAGCTCCAGGTTTCACTGCAATATAAGCAATGTTTAAGATATTATAATTCTATAAATTTAATGAATTTTCAAAGTATTAAAAAATGATTAAGACTTTCAAGGATTACATCTATATTCCTAAATAAGATTTTTTTATGTAATATTCAAAGAATCATATTTTATTTGCATTTAAAACAAAATGCAGAGAAAACAACATTACAATTTCACCCATTTGCAAGACGCTTGGAGGGCTAGAGAAGTATTCTAACATATCCAATAAAACAAGTACTCGCCATGTACTTTTGCAAACGCTTTTTGTCCGCCTTAGATGTAATAATAAGATGAAATATACAGGGTGTATCTAAACAACTGGGCAAAACTTTAAGGGGTGATAGTACACATCAAGACAAATAATATTAGATGGGAAACTAAGGGTCCCAAACGTCTTCCGAAGGAGATAGGCGCCATCAAAGTTTAGGGTCCAAAATTTGAAATGATTATAAAAAACGAAAAAATTGGTCGATTCGTTTTCGGTTTTCACGAAAACTATTCTTTATGTCAGTATTGTTTTGAAAATAAATTATAAAGATAAATTTAAAAAAATGCCAATAGAGGGCGCTTTAGACTTTGGAGTAACGAACAACTATTTTTTACCGTTATTTTTTGCATCTCATTAAAGTTTTTTAGAAGTTTAGACATAAACTTAAACAGAAATATTCCACTTTTGCGAATTAAACATGGACCAATCAGAAAACAAACAAGTAAGAAAAATCATGCGTTAAGCATAATTATGAAGCACTTTCCAACACTTAATGAAATCTTTAACAAAACTTTGTTATTTAGGGAAATAATAGAGTATAGCCAAATGTACCCAAATATGTATTCCAGTACATTAGAACAGCCCTGTATTTCATATGTCAGTTCATATAATGGGAAAATTTAGCTTAGCAAGAAAATACCCAGTAGCTTGAAATTTCTTTTTCAGCAATTCATACTATTAGATATAAACATACTTGAATACTTTTGTTCAGCCCTGTAATTTACATTGTATCTTTATTACACGTCAGCATTAGGCTAAAAGTTATTGTAAACTAAAACACTTTTAAAATAACTGAAATAACATTCTCATAAATCATCATTCATAGGCGTCCATGTACCGAATTCTTTGCGTGGCCTTGTATATCCTTTTATCTATATTCTGCAAACATTTCTCAATAAATTGAATGCAGCTCAGTGTAAAAATGCATAGCTTATTTAAGAATCACGTTTAAATAATTTACGCTCATATTCAGTAACGTTAGTGAGCTCTTTTGGGTAGCCCTGTATATGAACATTTATACACACCATATAATGTGCATATATTTAGCGAAATATAAACGCGAATATCATAATTAAAATGCATTTCATCCCTCCATCAGCCATCATCGGACACATATACGGTACTTCGGAAAGAATATACTATTTGAAATCTTTTGTATGGCCCTGTAAATGCTATGTACTTCATATTATGCAAGACAGTAGCGTATAATTTATATTAAGCTTCAGTGACATATATCAATTTTATTATACATGAAAAAGCTTATTATATTTAAAATATGTCACACACAATTCCCCCTTTTACCATTATCTAATTTAATTCTTTTGTGTGGCCCTGTAAATGAAAATTAGCTACATTTTCACCTTATATTTTATAGAATGCATATTTTAATATGTTTGACAGGGTATAACATCTTTAAAATTCCTTTGAAACGATTTTCCCCATAGGCCGTAATGTAATAGGAAATTTTTATTCGCCCTGTAGATAAACTAATCATGGTAGAAACTTCATTTTCAATAGGGTTTATGCTAGGGTAAACGTCATTAACGTCCTAAAATTTCATTGCAATCTGAGTATATTAACGATTTTTCCCGATAGGCCGTAATGTAATGGGAAACTTTTGATTCTCTCTGTAGATAAACAAATCGTGGTAGATACTTCATCTTCAGTAGGGTTCGTGCTAGGGTAAACCTCAATAACGTCCTAAAATTTCATGGCAATCCGAGTTTATTAACGATTTTTCCCCATAGGCCGTAATGTATTGGGAAACTTTTGATTCGCCCTGTAGATAAACTAATCATGGTAGAACCTTCATTTTCGATAGGACTTATGCTAGGGTAAACGTCAATAACGTCCTAAAATTTCATGGCAATCCGAGTATATTAACGATTTTTCCCCATAGGCCGTAAAGTAATGGGAAACTTTTGATTCTCTCTGTAGATAAACTAATCATGGTAGATACTTCATTTTCAGTAGGGTTCGTGCTAGGGTAAACCTCAATAACGTCCTAAAATTTCATGGCGATCCGAGTATATTAACGATTTTTCCCCATAGGCCGTAATGTAATGGGAAATTTTGATTCTCTCTGTAGATAAACTAATCATGGTAGATACTTCATTTCCAATAGGGTTCGTGCTAGGGTAAACCTCAATAATGTATAAAAATTTCATAGCAATCCGAGTATATTTACGGGAGTTAGAGCGCGGACAGACGGACAGACGGACAGACGGACAGACAAACCGAATGCATAAGCACTTTTCAACTTTGTTGGAAAGTGCTAAAAAACAGAAAAATTTGTCAATTGATTTGCGGTTTTCACTAAAATTATTCTTTATGTCAGTATTGTCTTGAAAACAAATTATACAGATAAATTTTTTAAAATGTCGATAGAAGGCGCTTTAGACTTTAGAGTAACGTACAACTATTTTTTACCGTTTTTTTTTTTTTTTTTTTTTTTTTTTTTTTGCATCTTATTAAATTTTTTAGAAACTTAGACATAAACTTAAAATTTGAGCTGAAAATCTGAATCGTCGAGAGTGGTTAAGTTGTGCAAACTGAACTGTGTTCAATGGGGATGGGAAGTTCAAATTTCAAATGATTATAAAAAACGGAAAAATTGGTCGATTCGTTTGCGGTTTTCTCTAAAAACATTCTTTATGTCAGTATTGAAAATAAATTTTACAGATAAATTAAAAAAAATTACGTTAGAGGGCGCCTTAAACTTTAGAGTAACCAACAGTTATTTATTTTTTACCGTTATTTTTTTAATCTAAAAAAAATATTTTAAAAGCTTAGACTTAAATTTTGAGCTCAAAATCTGAATCGTTGTGAGTAATTAAGTAGCTAAAAATTGAACTGTGTTCGTAGGGTGGGCAGGGTAACATTTCAACTCCTGACCACAGTTCGGTTTGCGCTTCTTAACCCCTCCCAACGATTCAGAATTTGAGCTCAAAATTTAAGTCTAAACTTTTACAAGTATTTAATTAGATACAAAAAATAACAGTTAAATATTGTTGTTGGTTACTCTAAAGTTTAAGGAGCTCTCTAACGGAATTTTTTGAAATTTATCTTTAAAATTTATTTTCAAGGAAATACTAACACAAAGAATGGTTTTAGATAAAACCGGAAACGAGTCGACCAATTTTTCCGTTTTGTATAATCATTTTAAATTTGAACCTTCCCACCCCCATTGAACAGAGTTCAGTTAGCGCTACTTAACCATCTTCAACGATTCAGATTTTCAGCACAAAATTTAAATTTATGTCTAATCTTAAAAAAAATTAATGAGACGGTAAAAAATAGTTTTACGATACTGCAAAGTCTAAAGCGCCCACTATCGACATTTTTTGAAATTTATGTTTATAAATCATTTTCAAGACAATACTGACATAAAGAATAGTTTTAGTGAAAACCGCAAATCAATTGACCAATTATTCTGTTTTTTATGATCATTTGAAATTTTAAACTACCCACTCCCATTGAAACACAGTTCAGTTTGAGCTACTTAACCACAGATTTTGAACTCAAAATTTAAGTTTATGTCTAAACTTCTTAAAAAATTTAATGAGATGCAAAAAATAACGGTAAAAAATAGTTGTTCATTACTACAAAGTCTAAAGCGCCCTCTATCGGCATTTTTTGAAATTTATCTTTATAACTTATATTCAAGACAATACTGACATAAAGAAATGTTTTCGTGAAAACCGCAAACGAATCGACCAATTTTACTATAATTATAATTTTATTATAATCATTTAAAATTTTGGACCCTAAACTTTGATGGCGCCTATCTCCTTCGGAAGACGTTTGGGACCCTTAGTTTCCCATTTAATATTATTTGTCTTGATGTGTACTATCACTCCTTAAAGTTTTTCCCAGTAGTTTAGATACACCCTGTATAAGAATATTAATTGATTCAGGTAGCAGTAAATCCTATTTGTCATCTTTTGCAATGAACGAAATGGGATATGAATGTATAGGGGAAGAAAATTTGACACATAGTTTATTTGGAGGCACAGAAACTGTATCAGCACATAAGAAATATTTGATTAGTCTGAGTGACTTCTTTGATAATTATCGCTGTTGTTTCGAAGTGTTAGATCAAGAAAAAATTTGTTCGGACATTCCCAAAATTCCCCGTGGATCATTTATGGGTGAAATAAAGAAGCATAAACTTTTTCTCTCTGATTTGAATAACCAGGATGAATTACTGTATGAATTTTCACCTAACGAAATTCATGGGCTTATAGGAGCTGATGTAGCAGACAAATTGTACACAGGAAAAATAAAACAATTGATTTCTGGCTTAGTAGTAATGGAAAAACGTCTTGGTTGGACTTTGATGGGAAAAACATTTTTAACAAATCAGATAGCACAAACAGCGTCATATCACTTCATGTAAATGATGCAAAAATTTCAGATTTATGGCGGCTGGACACACTTGTATTTCTCGATCCTGGTGAAAGAAGAAACAGACAAGAAATCGAAAAGTAACTGAAAAGCATTTCAATAGAAATATAAAAATAGACGCAGAAGGAAGGTATGAAGTATCCCTCCCTTGGATTGAAAAACGTCCTCCGTTACCAACTGGTCGAAAAATTGCTGAACGACGATTAAGAAGTTGTGTTGAATCACTAAAGAAAACAGGAACATTAGAAGAGTATGCAGACAAAGTAAAAGAATGGATAGAAGAAGGTGTTATTGAAGAAGTTAAGAATACATGTAATGATGAAAGTGAACACTACTTGCCACATACAGCAGTGATTAAAGAAAATTCGACCACAAGAGTTTGACCAGTCTTTGATGGTTCAGCAAGACAAAAGGATTTACCTTCAATCAATGACTGTTTTGAAAAAGGTCCTAATATAGTAGAATTCATTCCGACTATATTGAATAAATTTCGGCAGAAGAATATAGGCGTGATTGCGGATATTCGAAGAGCATTTCTGCAAATAGGTTTAAATGAGCGAGATAGAAATTTCTGAAGTTTTTATGCTGGGAGGAAGACGGCCCCGAAAAGTTGAAAATTTTCCAGCATAAAAGAGTTGCTTTCGGTCTTACATGTTCACCTTATTTGCTTGGCGCAAATATCCGATATCATCTAAAGAACGCACCTTCTATATTTAAAGAAACAGCAGAGAAATTGATGAAGTCTTTTTACGTAGATAACTGCGTCACTAGTGTTGATAATCATGAGCAGCTTGAAAAATTTATTGAAGAATCCAAACTTATGCCCCAGAATGCCAAGTTTGATCTTCGAGGATGGGAATGTAATATCCATGAAACAGAAGCAGAAAACTTCCCAGAAGAAAAGATTATTCTAGTTTTGGGACTAATGTGGAATTTAAAAGCTGATACTTTGAAAATAGATTTGCGAAAATGTTTTGAAGATTCCACTGTTGTAACGAAAAGAACAATTCTCAGTGCTGTTCATAGAATTTTTGATCCCATTGGCTTCACATGTCCTGTCACCTTGGGTCCAAAGATTCTTCTTCAAGAATGTTGGAAATTAAAAATTTCGTGGGATGCTGAATTACCTGAATCTATTGACAAGAAATTTGAAAAATGGCGAAAGGATGTCTCTAAATTAAAAGAAATAGAAATCCCTCGGTGTATTATTTCCAATTATGAAGCTCCAAAAAATCTTTCATTGCACATATTCTTCGATGCAAGCAAGAATGCATATTCTGCATGTATATTTTTAAGATGTGCGACTGAAAACACAATATCTTGTCAGCTTGTACAGGCTAGGAGCAGAGTTGCTCCAATGAAAACCATTTCTGTTCCTCGATTGGAGCTGCTTTCCTGTAATATCGAAGCTAGACTAGTACAGAGTATTATAAATGATCTCCAGTTGAAACCTATCCCGAAATTTTTCAGGTCTGATTCAGCAAATGCTCTATATTGGATCAAAGAAACTGAAAATTGGGCTCCCTTTGTTTTCAATAGAGTTAAAGAAATCCGATCTTTGACAGAACCTTAAAATTGGTATCACATCCCAGGATCATTAAATGCTGCAAATATCCATCCTCGTGGTTGTAATGCAGAAACTTTAGCGAAATCTAAATGGTGGGAGGGCCCAGAATGGTTACTAAGACCAGAAAATGAATGGTCAAAATCCAACATTGTTCCTGATTTCATTGTAGTATATTCAGAAAAGAGAAAAACTGTTATCAGCGCTACTAATCATGAAGAATCAACTGAAAAAATTTATAACAGATTTTCATCGTACGACAAATTGATCCGAATTATTTCTTGGATTTATAGATTTTTTACTAACTGTAAAGTGAAACTTGCCAACCAGATTTATGGGCTCTTAACGCTAGAAGAAATAAACAGAGCTGAAATATCTTTGTTAAAAATAGTACAAAAGGAATCATTTTCAGGAAATGAAGAAAAACGCTTAAAATCACTTCAATGATATAAAGAATCAAATGGATTACTTAAAGATAAGACTCGTATTCTGACGAGAGAAGATAAAAGAAATTTCCGATTTCCAATACTGTTACCCTGCAGTCATCCAGTTGTCGAAAAACTTATTCGGACAAGACATCTTAGTTTAAATCATGCTGGCACCCAGATATTAATGAGTAACTTAAGAGAAGATTTTTGGATTTTGAAATGCAGGAAGATGGTTAGAAAGGTAATCAAAAGCTGTATACGCTGTAAAAGATTCATTTCAAAATCTAAACCGATTATAGAAGCCCCTCTTCCGTAAGATCTTATAAAAGAAGCTGCAATATTCGAAGTTGTAGGAACTGACTACGCCGGTCCTTTACTTCTGCGAGGAGGTCAAAAAGCTTGGATTGTTATTTTCACATGCGCTGTCTACCATACATTTAAAGATAGTCGAGAGACGCTGAGCCATACGTTTAGAGATAGCCACATCCTTATATACTGACAACTTTTTGCAAGCTTTTAGAAGATTTATAGCACGAAGAGGTAGACCTGCGATAGTATATTCTGACAACGGAAAAATTTTTATGGGTGCTGAAAATTTGCTGAAACAAATCGATTGGAATGTCATTTCTCAGTACAGCGCAGCTCAGAAGATAATTTGGAAATTTAACCCTCCATCTGCTCAGTGATAGGGTAGATGATGGGAGCGTTTGATAGGCATAATAAAAGGGATCCTTCGAAAAGTATTAGGACGAAGCTCTTTAAATTTAGAAGAAATTCAAACTGTTATTTGCGGTGCTGAAAGTATTGTTAATCAGCGGCCTTTGACCTTTGTTTCAGAGGAAATTGATGATTTAACACCACTTACTCTTTCTATGTTTTTACAAGACATCAGAGAATCAGGTATTCCAGATCTTGACATTTTGGATTCATCGTCTATAAATAAAAGACATGTTTATAGACAACGACTAAAACAATATTTGCGAAAAAGATTCCGTACTGAATATTTGAGATTTTTGAGGCAATCCTGGAAATTTGACAAAAATCCGAGACCTATCCAAACTGGTGATGTTGTTCTAGTGTCCAGTGAGAATGTTAGAAAACTTGAATGGCCGCTCACCAAAGTTAATGAACTGTATCCTTCCAAGGATGGAAATGTGCGATTAGTGACGGTTAAAATGAAAGGTGGCGAATTTATACGTCCTGTTCTGAAATTGATTCTTCTAGAAATAACTGAAGAGAAAGGTACAGAACTGCACTCTATAGCTCAAAACTCAACATCTTCCGAACAGACTGTTGAACCACATAATAAAGAATGCCCTTTAGATCCTGTTCCTTCTAATCCGACGGTAAAGCTGAATGGAAAAAACTGTTATTTAGATCCTTCTACGAATAAGCCAATGAACCAGCATTCTGTTAAAGACTGTGTTAGTGACTCTCCTGTAATGACTGTTCCTGAAAAACGATCTAGATATGGGCGTTTATATAAACCCAAAGTTAAGTTTGAGTTTCATTGAATTCGAAACTCAAAGGTGGGAGTGTGTTGCGTATTATCGCTGCTTCCATAGTTTAATTTAATCGTTTTTACTTTGCGTCTCCTGCAAACGATTTTTTGTTGTTGTTTACATTTTGAATTTATTAGAACTTTTTTGAATGGAACATTTCTTTGAACTCTAAAAATGCAGTATGAATTTTATTAATATATTACATGGAATAAAAGATAAATGTGCACAATAATGTCATTATTTGTAATGTGAAAGTTAATATATGTTGTTTTATCAATTTTGTGTTTGAATTTTCTACGAAGATATGAAAATTGATTTACTTAAGTTGTAGAATTAGTTTGATCTCCCCGATACAGGATAATAGATAAGCTGAATACATTCATGCTCTAGTTAAGACATTTTAATTTTGAAAATGAATACTGATAATTTAAATACCAGTATTAAATAATATTGAAGCATTTTATAAACAGGGATAGATTCAATATAAGTAATCATTTTATTTTTTTTCCGGTGGATACCACGTAAAACACACATTATATGTCTGCTCAATAAAAGAAAATGGGATCGCATGGACAACTAAATTATTTAAAAAAAATTAAATAACACGAAATTTCAAATGAAATTGAAAAATCTTTATGTGCTACTTAAAAAAAAGAAAAAAAAATACTATTAGCATAAAATTACCTTTAACACTATAATTAAAGTAGTGTGTGTTTAAAATTTCATGTCCAACAATTAATCAGATGAAGACGCATGGTAATCCATCCAGTGTCTCATTTTCATGAAATTCTCACATTAACATGTAACTGCCTTTTAAAGGTATTCTAATTAGACATGTTTTACACGGTTACTAAAAAAAATAAGAAGAATATTTTTTGCCTGTTTAAAATTACTTTAAGAATTTGAGTACACTATTTTTTTCGCTGAGTATCCTAATAAAATAAAGTTACTACTTGTACGAGATATTAAAATAATTCATACAAATTTACTTTAACCTAATTTTTTTCTTACCTCGGATATTTTTAGTTTATATCTATCAGATTCGCATCATCCCTCATAGCCATTGTAACTATTCTTTTCTTTCTGTCGTAAGTTATTTTCGGAATTAAATGGACTATTTCCTGAAAGGCGATCCAAGCGCTGTGTAGCTATTCAATTATGAAACATAAAAGTAATAAAGTTGCACATACTTTAGTCAGATAATTTTTCATTAATGATGAATTGGTGTTTTTAAAAGAAAATTATGCTTAATATTTTAAACAGTTCTTATATAAAACGGAATATTGCCATTGAAGTTTTGTGTGTAGGCTTTGGACGGGAAAAGATTTTATTAATTTTGAAATGATAAAAACAAACTATCAATGTTGTAAGAGTTTATGTAGTTTAAGTTAAATTGACTTTTAAATTTTTAATGCCCAGTAACGGCAATAATAAAAAAATAGTTGTTTTTTTAACGTAATAACTTAATGAGAGATAGTACGTTTTTAGACAAAATAAATACAAAGTTTATTTTTCCTTGCAACGCACTGTTCTCAATAATTGACTATTAAAGAATTTTTATTTTACTTAAAAAAATAAATAAAAATCCCCTGAAATTGTTATTTTTATTTAAATTAGTAATTTCGTTTTTTTTTTTTTTTTTTTTTTTTTTTTTTTTTTTTTTTTTTACATATTTACTTGAGAGAATGTACTTTTTTTTTGACAAAAATAGTACAAGGTATATTTTTCCTTGCAACATATTGTTTTAAAGAATTAACTATTGAAGAATTTTTATTTTGCTTAAAAAATAAATAAAAATCCTCTTTAATTGTTTTTTAAGAAAGAATTCCAAAAGTAGGTTTATATATATATATTCGTGTGTGTACATATATATACTCTATTCTTAAAAAAATCCTTTTTGTATCTTATTATTTTATTCTATTTTATACTTTTGCTCAATTACTATTACCGAGACAAAAATTACTTCAATAAATAATAAAAGACGTATAAAAACTTTGATCAAGTTAAGTATTAAATAATCAAACATTTATGTTACATTTAGTTGCGTCTTCTGATACAAATACATGAGTGAATGGTTTTAAAATAGATTTTTTAGCATTAATAAAATGTATTTGAATTATTAATAATAATTAAATTTTATTACTTATAAAACTATGTAGTACTTTTAAATGTAGTGCTTATAAAAATTTTATTTATAAGAATAAAACTATTTGAAAATAAAAAATAGTTGTTTCAAATTTTATTGCATAATTTAATACTTAGACATCTGTACACAGTCTAATTGTACTAACGAGTTGAAAATACGTGTACTGCTCTAAAAAAATCAATTTTGTTATTATTATTTTGCTTAATTAAAACTGCCACTAAATTAAATTACATCAAGAATAATAAAAAAATATATAAAGATTAGATTCAATTTATGTATTAATTAATCAAACATTTGTTTTACTTTTATTTGTGTCTTCTGATAAAATTTTGTCAGTGAAAGGTCTTCAAAATAGATGTTTTGGAATTAATGAAATGCATTACATTTATAAATAAATAATTAAATTATAGTTATTATAAATAACCATATTAAAAAGGCTAATATACATATGAAAAGTAAAAACATTTCTTTGAAATTCTTAGATAATTCGATCCATAGACATACCTATACAATCTTCTCCTAGTAAATGAAAGAATGTAAAACATTTTTATTAATATAATTATTAATGATTATCTTTCGTATAAGTATTAATAATATCACGATATTTTTATACAGCAAATTAGATTAATCTAAAATTTCGTTCTGTGTTACTATTAGAAGAATAAGATTGAAAAAAATATTGATAATTAGCAAAGTTTTCATTAGTAACCCTAAACATTTTTTTCATTACAGCATTTTTACTCTGTTTAATATGGTTTTAATAATGTTATGGTACCGGATAATTACTAAATTTATAATTTGTATGTATTTTTATCCTCTCAAATTACATTTTCTCATAATTAATTTGTGTTAAGATTATATAGGTTCTGGACTTTATTGCAGCAACTTTATTATTACAACAAACATAAAAATTCTGGATGATTTTTGTCCTATATAAGAGTTAGATGGAAATACAAAATTTATAATATTGATCCGATAACAAATACAGTTGAGTCTCTCTATAGCGAAACTCTATCCAACAAATTTCTCTATTTAACGAATTTTTTGTAGGAACGGTCAATTTTTTCATGATTACATTAAAAATAATCTCCATATAGCCAAATATATATCTCCATTTAACGAATTTTTTTCAAAAATGCATTTTCATATGTTCAGAAAACGCTTCAAATGATTTGTAGAATAACTTGTTTTCGTTAATTTCTGGTTTATATTTCACAGCTACATTGCTTTACCTTATTCCTTATGTCCAAAGAAAAAGACCTTAACCCTCCATCCCAAGAATAACATCATTTTGGATGGTTATACTTGACTTTATCAAGATGAGCATTTGTTCTTGGAAAAGATTGAAACATATGCTTGCTAATGGTGCGATCTGCAATGATCACAAAGCATCTTAAAAGATAAAACTATTCCATTGTCGTCTTGAAAATGCTGTTCGTTTCTTGGTTTCGATAGTAAGACAGGAATAAGGAAGGGATAAGGGGGCAACTGCAGAAAAGGTCTTTTTCAGCAGGTTTTCGTCTACCTAAATTATCTGTTATTACTTTTAGAGTTTAGAGTGGATGTTTGTTGTCTGTGGCGCCTCAGAGCATTTTTTGTTGTGAGAGATCATTTGAATGAAGAATTGTTACTAAATGTGATCTATGCTGGTTCTATCGTCTATTGCATCTGCATAAAATCGCTTCTATGATAAGCATAAATCTGTTTTTGATAAAGTAATAATTTCGAAAATAATGAATAAGACACTGAAAAAAAAAGGAAGTGGCGAAAATTTTTGAGATTCTGGAAAAATTCCGCGAAAAATTTAAAAAACTTAATTAGACACCTCAAAAACAATTCTGTTTCAAAATTTAAACATTAAATGAATTTTTTTTTGTCATTCTCTATATAGTGCCTATATAGGCAAATCATAGCATAGGTTCTCTATATAGGCATATAGTGCCCAACTCTGTTTTAATAAATCTGGTCACCGAGGTATATGTTATACTGCATATAATACTTTAATAATTAATGTTTGGTTCCCAGGAAAGTTTGGTACTCATTTTATAGACCCAAAGATATAAAAAGCTATTGGCCGAACTCTAAGCTACTTGCACGGTAGTTGAACATATTGACTACTTTTCCACTGAGCTAAGTAATCAAGCAACAACAATAAACAAAATGACATTTGTTGTGTTCTATGGTGATTTAGTGATTCTAACTGGCCAAAATAATTTTTGGATTTAATATATTCGCATTGATATGAAATTGAAAATGTGATTGATATTCACAATGGCATGTTTGGTAATGAAAATTAAAGTGAGTAGTAGTCATAATTTCGTTGCAGGGACATTCAAAAGAATTTACATTACATTACGACCAATTGAGAAACATGTTTTGCGTGGATTTTAATTTCAAACACGCAAAAATTTATATACATATCTATAAAGAGCATTGCAAAATGCTTGATATAGAATTTGGTATGGAAAGAATTTATCGATAAATGATAAGGACATTAATAATAATTGCATATAAAAAATGGTTTGTTGTGCATTTTGCTCAAGATACGCTATTTCAAAAATTTAAATTGAAAAAAAAATCTTTGAGGTGCTTTGTAAATTGTTTATTATTGAATGATATGCACAGCATTTATTTTCCTTATACAGTAGGGTGCACTGTAAAAAAACAAAATTCAAGAGGTTACTAAAAATTTTTTAGTAAATTTGTATTCCACAGAATTTTATAGTAACCATTACAAACTATTTTTTTGTAAGTGAAACAAGCATTTCTTTTGTAAACTGAATTGTAAGAATTTTTTGTATAACTAACTTAAAAATTTTTAGTATGAGCCACCAAGGAAATTTTAGTAATAGCTCCAAAATTATTTTTAATAACCATTACGTGCGCCCGAAGGGCAGGAGGTTCCTTCGAGCTGCATCCAGACTTCTGAAGCGGAAGATTTTCGGCAAAACTGCAATAGATGGCAGCACCAAACATTGCTAACTGCTCCGTCAGGATTTTCATAATCCCTTTACTAACGAGTACTTACACTACAAACATTCGGGGCGTATTTAGCGGCGACCAGTATCGAACCCGGGACCTTTTAGTCTGGAGTCCGTTACTATAACTACTATGCTACCAAGGCCACACCAAGTGAGTTTAAATAAGTGAGTTTAATAGTTATTAAAAATATAAAACTATTAACTCTCTTCGTTGCTAACTTTTTTCTAGTAATTCTTACAGATTTTCTTGTAACCGACTAAGATTACTAAAAATTTTTTAGTATTTACAAGGATCACTAAAGTTTTTTTAGTAGATCGACCCTTTTTTTTTTTACAGTGTGGTGCGAAAAAACAAGAGATTTTATTTCCGAATCGCTATAGTGCGGAAAAGTTGCGATTGGTAAATACAAGAAAAACTAAAAAAAAAATTTTGAAATCGGACACTATCTTCCCATCGCGCAAACCACCTAAAAATTCAAAAAAATTGAAAAATTTCGATTTTTTCAGAATTTTTTAAAAAATGTTACATATACATATATTTTATCACTATAGTGAAAAATATTTACATATTGTACTATTTAATAATAATAATATAATAAATTGCGTTTAGAGAGTATCTTCCGATCGCGCAAGCTCATTAAAAATCGGGAAAAATTCAGTGTTCAGTGATTTTTGATGCATTAAGAAAATAATTAAACAAGTTCAATTTGCGGTCTCTTGTTAAAATTTAAATGTAAATTAATACTGTTGTGCATGTTATGCTACTTTTGAACAACCGAGATCTTACTACGACGAGATCCCTGCAGGGCGAAAAGGTTTAGTAGTTCGCGCAACTGCTGTTAGCCACGTTGCGAAACATCGTTGAAGTCGCCCTATGTGTCCAAATCCTTTTCTCTCCCCAGCCTCGTCCACTTGCACAGTGCGCCATTTCGTATCAGTGAGCCCGTGAACGAATTTCGTTTGTTAATTAGATGTATTGTGTTATTTAAAATACATTAACATGTGACAGGTACACGGATCTGCATACGTCGTTGACAAAGAAAATTACTAGACAATCTTTTCATTGGCCTATATTTTGTCATCCCCAAGAGATTTTTTGTCAAATATTCTTCACCAGTATAGCGCCTGTACGAGAAACTAAAGAAAATCCTTTAAAAGAATTTAAATACTTCTAAAATCGTTGAAAATACTTCTAGACTTTTTCAATAAATGCGTCCATATAATGCGCATTGATATGTAGAATGATACATGTTTGAGAATGGTTTATAGTAATTTTAAACAGTGTATGTTGTCCATCGTGATATTTGTCTCAGGACTGAGGAGGATAACTAAATAATCGTCCTTTTTTCCATCAAAATGTATGTCATGTGGTTCTTCTGATTCCACTTGACTTAGCCGTAATTTTTTTCTTTCTGTTTGTTTTCTTCTTATTTTGTATAGGTCAATAACTTGAAGAGCACCTGTTTTAGTTATTACAGGAATATCTTCTAGTACACTCAACGCTTTAGCAGCACCTGCACTGTCAGACACACGATTGCGATCGCAATGTAAAGATGTAGATTGTAACTCCACTTTCATCTGCCATGGTAATTTCTTCTTCTTAAATCTGATAGGCTGTATCCGTCATGGTAATGATATTTTACATATACCTACATTAGCATTAAGATTCCCATGTATTTCATCTAAATGCTCAAGGTCTTTTATTTTCGCTTCAGCAAATTTGGAAGGTTGCCTTTTCAATATATAGTTTCGTCTTTCAAGTCTTGTACTCAGTTTTTTTTCTTTTTTCTTTTCTTTTTTTTTTTCTTTAGTACCAATTTTTCCCGTTCCGTCCTTTCCATGGATGTAGATAAATCTATGCTGAATGACTGGAATTTTTTTGTGTTTTTGAGACGTACAATTAGTCTCAATTAGACACTCCCTCAGATCTGGTGACTTTTTACAGGAGCAATATAAATTCATTACACGTTTGCAGGCTGAAATACCACACAGTTGAGTTTCTTGTTTTTTAATTTCATCAAACTTTTTTTTATAAGGTTTGTCTATTCCTTGTCTCGAATGTAAGATTTCGTTAGTTTAGAATATTATCGTAGTAGGCATTAATTAGCTAAATGATTCTACAATCAAACACTTTAGCGATTGACGCCTTTAAATAAATATATTTTATTTTTTGTGCCACTGTATTGCTGACAAATCAGAAACTCACTTTAATGATGTTAAATTTACATGCTAATAGAGACCTCTCCTCAAGGTAGCATTGAAGAACATCTTCGTGTGTTCGAAGAATATTTGGCAGAAAATCTCTTGGATGACCGAATGTAGGACAATGAAAAGATTGTCTAGTGATTGTCTTTGTCAACGAAGTATCCAGATCCGTGTCCCTGTCACATGTTAATGTATTTTTAATAACACAATACATCCAATTAACAAACGAAATTCGTTCACGGGCTCTCTGATACGAAATAGCGCTCTGTGCAAGTGGACGAGGTTGGGGACTGAAGCATGTGGACACGTAAGGCGACTTCAACGATTTTTCGCGACGTGGCTAACAGGATGCATGCGAAACTTGAAACCTTGAAGAACTACCAAACCTTGCAGCGATCACGTTGTGGTAAGATCTCGGTTGTTCAAAAATAGCACAACATGCTCAATAGTATTAATTTACATTTAAATTTTAACATGAGACTGCAAACTGAGCTTATTTAATTATTTTTTTAATATATCAAAAATCACTGAAAATTGAATTTTTCCCGATTTTTAATGAGCTTGCACGATCGGAAGAAATTCTCTAAACGCAATTTATTTTTTTTTAATTATTATTAAACAGTACAATATGCAAATATTTATCACTATAGTGATAAAATATGTGTATATGTAATATTTGTAAAAAAAATTTGAAAAAATCGGAAATTTTCAATTTTTTTGAATTTTTAGGTGGTTTGCGCGATCGGAAGATAATGTCCGATTTATAAAATTTTTTTTTAGTTTTTCTTGTATTTACCATTCATAACTTTTCCGCAATAACTATAGCGATTCGGAAATAAAAACTTTTGTTTTTTCGCACCACCCTATTATACAGGGAAGATGAATGCTGAAATATCACACTAAATAAACTGTTATATTACTTTATATGATCCTAATTGCTTTAAGTGAGTTTTCAATTGTGGAATGTATATGTAAATTTTAAAAAATACATAGTATTTAGGGTGTATAAATTCAATAAATTATGTACACGTATCCACAAAATATGTGAAGTACAATTCCGTTTAGTAATTGAAACTTCTGAAAAGGAATTTTTACTTATGCTATGCGCTCCCTAAGAAAACCTAATTTAACAAGTGACCTAATTTACTAAGAGATCAAGTCTCGGATTTTTTGCACATGACTGTTATTTTAAGAAAAATCTGATTTTTTTTTTAAATAGCTCAAATGTTCAAAATAATTAAAGAAGTATTTTCTTTACTGACATACTGGTATTAAGAAATGGAGACTCGGCAGCTCTGACATTATGCATTATATCACAACAAATACAGGGATAAATTCATATACAAAGATTTACAAATTTTTCAAATGCTTTTTGACATAAGTGGAAATTGTGTTTCTAAACGTGTTATACGATATTTTAGAAATTTCTAATGAATGTTGTTTTTTTTACGTTATTAAACTATGAAATTCATGTATCAAATATTAATCAATCAAAATTATTTAAAATATTGTCATTAAAAAATATTAATAACACTTGATGATATACATTTGAATTTTTTAAAATTACTTTTCTGTTGTCTCATCTGAGATGCCAAATAGTCTATAATTGATTTGTGCTTATTAATAAAAAAATGTAAGTTGAATTGCATTCATTTGACAAGATATTTTTTGCTTTTACTTTTTATAGTATTTTTTTCTGAAAAGAATTTCTCACAGAAAAATTATCAAAATAACAAACTCCGGAATCTACGGTTTTTAGATGTCTAGAATTGATTTACATGTTGTTTGAATTTTTATAAACAACATTTATGTTCATAATGCTTATTAATCTTTCTTTCCAAATAATCTCCTAAATCTTTCTTATTCCAAAAATTTTGTGAGCCAATATTAAACTAAATTGTATTACATCAATTATATTTTAATCATAAGAAGATCATTTTCATAAGAAGATCATAAATCTATGCCGTGCGAAACATAATTTGCAGCGTGCCAATTATGGCACGCGTGCCGTTCCTGTTTGATGCCCCTGTATCTAGTGTTTATTTAACTTTGTAGAGCGTAAAGTAACCCTAGAAGCCAAACAATATTGGACCAATATTGGCTACAGCTTGGAGCAATATTGGCACATTGGCACAATATTGGCATAAAATATTGCTCCAATATTGGGATGTTTGCATTTTGCCCTTATTTAGCCAATATTTGCAGCCAATATTATGCCAATATTGGGGTTTCATTGGAAATATTGCCAATAAAACGCCAATATTGGTTAAATATTGAAATTTCATTGGAAATATTTCCAATGAAACGCCAACATTTATGCAATACTATCGTTATATTGGCAATATTTCCAATGAAACCCCAATAGTGGCATAATATTGGTTGCAAATATTGGTTAAATAAGAGCAAAATGTAAACATCTCAATATTGGAGCAATATTAACGTTTTATTGGCAATATTTCCAATAGATGAAATATTGGCGCAACGTTGGACCAATATGGGTTTGCTACTAGGGAAGGAAAGAGTAACTTAAGTAACGAATGGTAACGCTTAAGTGAAGAATGTCAATAGTAATATTTTTTGGAAAAAGTTTATATAATGTCTTCATTGTAACCAATCTGAATTTGCAGAATTTGGATGAATTTTGTAACCACTCGAAATTTGCAACCATGTAATATATTTTGCATCAATTTGTCCTGGGATATCCTCATAAAACTGGCAAGTTTCGTCCAAAATTAGTTATTAATTTAAACATTCTGTGCTTGAGGAACTTCATGGGCACTTCAATGTTATTTTTCTGTATAAAAGAAAATTTTCAACCAAATAACATTTTTATTTAATTTTAAATCTTTGTTCCATTGCATAACGATACAAACGTTTATTTATATTACTAACTTAAGTTCTGAGGATTTTAATAAAGAGAATATAATATTTGAACTGACATTTCAAGAAATTTTGTTTAAGCTTGATAAGCAAAATACAATTGTAAAAACTGGGGATAGAAAAACTTATCTACATACAACTACCAGCTTTTGTTTAAAATTGGACATAATAATAAATATTTCGTGCTTGTAAAACTTCATGTGCACTTCATTGTTGTTTCCCTCTATGAACAAAACATATTCGGCAAAATTTATATTTTCGCTAAATTGTTAAGCTTGTTCTCATTTTATAATTTTACAAAAGTTTATTCAAATTACTAATTGGAATTTTGCTTACTTTAATATAAGAAAAATGGTACTTGAAAAATGGTTACTATATGTATATATATATGAGTGTGTGTGTGTGTGTGACGTTTTAATGGGAAACTCGAATGATCTTCACTGGTTCCTTTTTTTTAAACACACAGTCGTGGCAAGCGAGCGAAAAAACATAATAAATAAATGTAGAAGATTCGTTAAATTACACATTGGCTACTGCAAGTTAGTTTATTAAATTGTAGTCATAAGAGAGGGAAATGCTCCCTTTGCTAGCCGACTTGAACCGACACATCAAAAAGAATATTCCATCATTACTTCAGCAATACGTCCTTAACGTACTCATCGTGAAAAGGCAAAGAATCTTTCTCATCACCTCCAGGCTTCCTTCTTAAATCTTAAAACAAAGTTCTAGAAAATTCTGTACTCTCTAACCATCATTTTTCCATGCAAACATAAATCATGTCCATCGTCGAGATTTTTATTCCATTCAGACGATAATTTTATTTAAAAAAAATTATTTAACTAATTTATAATCGACTCGAAATTTCGAATATATTACGCAGACGGTATTTTTACAGACGATTAATTTTAAGAGAAAAAGAAAAGAAATGAATTTGTTGATTTGCACAAATATCAAATGTTGAAGGAGGGAAAAATAAATAGATCAATAAATGTAATGATATTTTTTGAAAGGTATGGTTTTGTAATAAATTTAATAACACTTTCTTTAAAAAGGTTGATAAAAACATAGAAAAAATGAGTTTTATTTGGAATATTAAGAAATAAAGTTTAATTAAGAATATTTTTAATTTAGAGCTATGTTTTTAAATCTACGCATATTGGAATAAATGTTTTTTAAGGCCAATTAAGAATTTATATCGTTTCCATAAAGGTTAATGGATTAGATCTAGAAACAAGATTTTAATTTAATAAGTTGAACTAAGTACGGAATATTGTTATAAGGAAATTAATATAGTATATATACAGGGTGATTCAATAAAGATGCGAAAAATTTTAGAAAGTGATAGTACACATCAAGACAAATAATATTCAATGGGAAACCAAGGGGCCTAAACGTCTTCCGAAGGGGATAGGCGCCATCAAAATTTAGGGTCCAAAATTTGAAATAATTATAAAAAAAAAAAAAAAAAAAAAAAAAAAAAAAAAAAAAAAAAAAACGGAAAAATTGGTCATTTTGTTTGCAGTTTTCACAAAAACTATTCATTATGTCAATATTATCTTTAAAATAAATTATAAAGATAAATTTCGAAAAATGCCGATAGAGGACTCTTTAGGTATTGGAGCAACGAACAACTATTTTTTACCGTTATTTTTTGCATCTCATTGAATTTTTTTAGAAGTTTAGACATAAACTTAAATTTTGAACTCAAAATCTGAATCATTGAGAGTGGTTAAGTAGCGCAAACTGAACTGTGTTCAATGGGGGTGGGAAGGTCCAAATTTCAAATTATAATAAAAAACGGAAAAATTGGTCGATTCGTTTGCGATTTTCTCTAAAACCATTCTTTATGTCACTTTTTCCTTGAAAATAAATTTTAAAAATAAATTTCAAAAAATTCCGTTCGAGGGCTCCTTAAACTTTAGAGTAACCATCAACTACTTTAACCATTACTTTTTTGTATCTAATTAAATGCTTCCAAAAGCTTAGACTTAAATTTTGAGCTCAAACTCTGAATCGTTGCGAGGGGTTAAGAAGCGCAAACTGACGTGAGTTCAGGAGTTGAAATATTACCGTGCCCACCCTATGAACACGGCTCTATTTTTCGCTACTTAATTACTCACAACTATTCAGATTTTGAGCTCAAAATTTAAGTCTAAGCTTTTAAAACATTTATTTAGATTTAAAAAAATAACTGTTAAAAATAGCTGTTGGTTGCGCTAAAGTTTAAGGCGCCCTCTAACGGAATTTTTTGAAATTTATTTATAAATTTATTTTCAAGGAAATAGTGACATAAAGAAAGGTTTTGGAGAAAACCGCAAACGAATCAGCCAATTTTTCCGTTTTTCATAATCATTTGAAACTTGAACCTACCCACTCCCATGGAACACAGTTCAGTTTGCGCTACTTAACCACAGATTTTGAGCTCAAAATTTAAGTTTATGTCTAAATTTCTAAATAAATTTAATAAGATGCAAAAAATAACGGTAAAAAATAGTTGTTCGTTGATCCAAAGTGTAAGGCGCCGTCTATCGCCATTTTTTGAAATTTATCTTTATAATTTATTTTCAAAACAATACTGACATAAATATAGTTTTCGTGAAAACCGCAAACGATTCGACCAATTTTTCCGTTTTTTATAATCATTTCAAATTTTGGCCCCTAAACTTTGATTGCGCCTATCTCCTTCTGAAGACGTTTGGGACCCTTAGTTTCCCATTCAATATTACAATATTATTAGTCTTGATGTGTACTATCACCTCTTAAATTTTTTTCCATCTTTTTTGAATCACCCTTATACATATATATATTATATATACACTTATATATATATATATATTTATATATATATATATATATATACTTAATCCGCTAAAAACTGGCGAGACACTTAATGAAAGAGAAACTAAGCTGGATTGAAAAATTAATAATCTAAAATATTTAATGGTACCAAAAACTGAGCTTAATAGTGCTTTATCAAGTAACCACTTTTTATATAAAAAATTAAATTTCTTAATACAGTTTTTTGTGACATTAAATATTAAATAATAAAAATTTTATTAAATATTAAATTAATTTTTTTTAAATTTCTCATCACAGGGTGTTATGTAGATCGTTGTTTGTCATATTTTCGGAAAGGAACATTAACATATATCAATTTTCTGTGCAAATTATAAGAAACAAATTTGAGACTTTTTATAAAAAAACTTAATTTCTCTACGAATACATATTGTATCAGCATAAAAAGGAATACAACTTACAAAAAGCCACTTAATGATAATTTACAATTTGAACAAAATTTGGTACATTAGTTTGGACAGGGTTATTCGAAAGATATTCCGTCTTTTTAGGTGCGTTCGTAATTATATAATACGTAGCACCTATAGTGGTCGTTCAGTCCGTCCGTCTGTCCGTCCGCATATAACAACGCAAAAACTACCCAACCGAATCGTTTGAAATTTAAAATACATAATTATTACATAATTTTGTCGAGTCATTTCAAATTTTATGAGAATCGGATGGATAGATCAATTACAGGGGCAATCAAAAGTATTCAATTGCATTACGATCAATGGGAAAAAATGTTTCAAATGCATTTTAATCGTTTGAAATTTAAAATACGCAATTATTACATAATTCGTCCGAGTTATTTCAAATTTTTTGATAATCGTGTGCATAGATCAATTACAGGGGCAATCAAAAGTATTCAGTTACATTATGGTCAATGGGGAAAAAGTTTCAAGTATATTCGATACGTTTGAAATTTAAAATACATAATTATTACATAATTTTTTCGAGTTATTTCAAATTTTATGAAAATCGGATGAATAGATCAATTACAGGGGCAATCAAAAGTATTCCATTACATTATGGTCAATGGGGGAAAAAGTTTCAAATGCATTTTAATCGTTTGAAATTTAAAATACATAATTATTACATAGTTTTTTCGAGTTATTTCAAATTTTATGAAACTCGGATGCATAGATCAATTACAGGGGCAATCAAAAGTATTCCATTACATTACGGTCAATGGGGGAAAAAAGTTTCAAATGCATTTTAATCGTTTGAAATTTAAAATACGCAATTATTACATAATTCTGTCGAGTTATTTCAAATTTTTTGATAATCGGGTGCGTAGATCAATTACAGGAGCAATCAAAAGTATTCAGTTACATTATGGTCAATGGAGAAAAAGTTTCAAGTATATTCGATACGTTTGAAATTTAAAATACATAATTATTATATAATTTTTTCGAGTTATTTCAAATTTTATGAAAATCGGATGAATAGATCAATTACAGGGACAATCAAAAGTATTCCATTATATTACGGTCAATGGTAAAAAATGTTTCAAATGCATTTTAATCGTGTTACACTCATGCGAACTTAATAAAATTTATATGCAACTATAAAGTACATATTATAATATACATCTTACATAATTTGTGGTGCAAAGAACATTTATTATTGATTTACAAGGCCACACAAAAGTATTCCATTACATAATGGTATAGGGAGAACATTGTTTGATGAGCGTTTTAATTGTAATTCACTATTTACAATGTTATGAGATTGATATATGAAAGTAATATTTTTAAAATTTCGTTATCGTTCGAACGCACCTAATTTGCTACGCTTCACGTGCAATTTCCAACTTGTTCATTTTGTTGTCGGTACCCTATGAATTTTCCGGAAAATTTTCACGGTAATGATGACCTGTGCTATTATGTCTATACACTTAGAATTTTACGATAGTTCCTCTCATATTTTTCTAATTATTTAACAAAATCGCAAACGGCCGGACACCATTGGCTATTTAATGTATTATATTTCGCTTCATATAAAAAAAATAAATAACTATACTTCATGTGTTGCGTTGTTCAGAACACATTTTGTTTAATTAAATTTTATTTTCTACTAAATATGATCAACTCTCTTTAGAATGATGCAATGCGTAATAAAGTATTATTTATGTTGTAGTAATATTTTAAAAGATTTACTCGACTAATTAAATCTTCACTTGATAGAGAAATAATCTAGGCGCAGCAATCTATTATTATTATTATAGTTATTATTATACATAAATAATAAATTTGGGTGAAATATGATGAAAATAATGCCAAATATAGTACATATTAACAAATAAAATGCGTTTAACACGGTTTGTTTAAAATTTGTTTGTCACGGTTGGTAAATTTTTCATAAAATTTTTGTACAAGAATATCTCACTTTAATTTACCTTAAAATGGAGGTTTAAATGTCTAAGCAGTATACGCTCATTTTCAAAGTGCATTAAAGCAGGGGAACTTTCTTAGTGTAAATTTATATCCGTCCATGTATTTAGAAAATTTAATCAGCTTCAAGTACTTTATACTTCATGGTTTATTGCATGAGTCGGTGCTCAAGTGACAGTGTTTCAAATCTCATTCTCTGAGGGAATTTAGTTCAAAGTGTTTCATCTGTTTTCTGTTGTTTATCTTAACAAAAAAAAAAAAAAAAAAAAAAAAAAATACAAAGACGTAATATTTTGATTTAATATAAAATCTTGTATGGAAAATGGGTAGAAAGAAATTGGGGATTTTTAAAAATCACCCATAACATAATAGCAACAAATATGCTTAAGGTCAGTCTATAACACAAATATTGATTGCTTCTATATATCTGAAAATAGAAACAAAATTCACTGAATAATTTATGGAATAAAACTTAAATAAATATGCATGAAAAAAATACAGAATATCTTTGTCATTACTTAATTAAATGTAAAATTATATGAATTAAAAAAAGCAAACAAAAAATATTTTTATGATTATAAATACAAGAAGTTAAAGACAATGCAGAAATACATGCAAACTTATTTACACAATTCGTCGTACTAATGTTTCACATCATTTATGTCTTTAAGTACAGAAAAAATATCATGATTAATTTTAGTAGAAATTATTTTTTTTTTAAATATTTAACTGTCATCAATTTATACTTAACACTAGAGATTGCAAGAATAATTGCTTCTTCTTATCGTCAATTACGAATAACAACACAAATTAGTTATATAGTATATGACAATATTGTAGTATACTTATTTAAACAATAATATCTAATGTACAAATAAATGGATATAGTAATATACAGTCTTAATAATACATATCCCTTTAAGACCCGAAACATTTTCATCATTAACCCCCTGACTGCCCAGCCAAAGGGTAATATTGTAATGTTGTTTTCTCTGTAATTTATTAAAAATATAAAAAAAAGATGTTTTTTCCAACCTGATGCAAAATACGTTATTAGTATCGGTGTATAATCTTTGATAGCATGAATCCTAACTTAATTTTTCAGAACTGGGTTTTATTTGTGGAATTATACTAATTTAAATATTGCTTATGTTGCAGTGAAACCTGTAGCTTAGTGTGTGAAAAAATCAGCCGGCGGCAGTCAGGAGGTTAAATATTATATTCAACTGGTTATTAACTCTATACTAACCCTAATGACACCTAAAAAATAATTAAAAAATTTTTCTCGCCCCCCTAGTGCGTGAAGAGTACCCGCACGAACGTGCGGGTTGGGCTTTTTCTGTGCAAGCCGCACCAGCACGATTGTGCGGGTTGGGCTTTTCCCCTGAAATCATTACTTATTACATGTTAAGATTTATACATTTTCTAGCTCTAAATGGATAGAAGAGAGAAACTGAACCAAAAAAACTTTTACAAATATGGTAATTATTGATGTATTATTTTTAATTTTATGGATTCGTTACTTTTTTACAGTGAAAATCTTTAAAACCTTTTTTTTTTTTTTTTTTTTTTTTTTTTTTTTTTTTTTTTGACATACACAAATAAACGTTGCATTTTTTACAACGTGTTTTTGAACTTTTTTTGCAGTTTTCCAACCTGCACTTGCGAAGACTTGAAATGTCATCAACACATGGGAAATGGTTCGCTCTAACGCCTAAAAAAAAAGGAAAAAAATAATATTGGAGAAGTACATATCGACTTAAAAAAATATTTTAATTGATTTAAAAATGTTTGTTATATTTTTAAAGTTTTTATTTATTATAGCGATTTAATTTCTTCTATAAGTCTATAACTTTTTTTTGTTACAATTTAAGAAATGAAAAACATACTTGCAGTTGCGTGAAATCTAATGTTCCAGGATAAGGTACAGAAATGAACTTTCTAACAGTCCACTTGTATTCCTTTTTTTCTTTTTTCATTCTTTTAGTATTTTCCGAAAACGCCTTGGAGGTAGAACTTTGGAAGATGAATTCAGGAGACTTTGAAAAGGAAGAATGATCCAAAATTGTCCTTTTTTCTTCATCGAGCTCATCTGAACTTGACTGTCCTTCTAATAAATCTGCTTCAAATGTTTTGTCCGTAACATCGTCATCATCCGAGAGATCACTAAACTCAGAATCTGATTTATTCATCAATTAAAATATTTCTTCTTGAGTGAGAATTATTTTCCGCTTAGACATCTGAGAAAATATTTTATTTTGCTTTATTAAAAGTTAACAAAGTACTGCATAAAAAATTAGAAAAAGTATTTGAAAAATTTATTAATTAAAAAGAAAAAAAATAAAAATAATTAAAAAAAGGGGGGTTATCTATGACAACATCCAAGAAAATAATGTAGTATTAATTATGAAACAGCATACTTCGTTTTAATTTGGCTGTCATCAAAATTGTTGAAACAGAAATCAAAATGAACATTGAAAAACACTTACCTTTACTGTAGCACTGACTAACGTAACGCCCAAGTTGCACGATCATGCGGGTGACGAAATCTTGAGTCCTAAGAGCAAAATAAATAGTCTATAATTAATGTTTTTTATTATATTATACTTATTTAGACATTAAAGCAAAAATATTTATCCAAGCAATTAAAAATATATTGATAATTACCTTTTTACGACAGATAAAATGATGAGCTATATCCGTTGTATTTGTAAACAAAGCTAGACATGCCACCTGAAAGTAAAACATGGACTACTACCGCAATCTGTTGATAAAAAAAGATACTTTACTCTTTCTGCTAACCGGAACAATCGTTCAATTTGGGTTTATATTACATACGACTGTTTCAGAAGCAAAAATTTAAATGTATGTCTAACCCGCACGATCGTGCGAGCTGGGTCTTAAAGGGATATAATAGTTTAGTTGTTCCAGCATCTCTGGTTAAAATAAAACACGATGTATATTTATATGCAATTAGAAGAAACATACAAGGAAAAATATAAAGACATATACTTTAGAGCAATCTCATCTTAATATTACATTCATATAAATGAATATTATTAAAATATACATTTATTTTCCTCTTAAAATAAGTTTTTAAAAAGTGTTTTAAAATACATATCTTCTGACAGAGAAAATATTGCTGTAATTATCATTCATTATCCATAACAAGCTATGAAATTTATCCCTTTTAGTCAAACATACAAAATTTAAGTTAATTTAAGAAAAGTTAAGAAAAATTAAGAAAATTTAAGTTATCTTTATTATCCATATCTTTACTCACTTCATAAAGAAATGCGTTACACTATTTTCTCCCAATGCAAAATACATTTTATGCAACTAAATATTAGCAGCCATGTCCTCTGCATGTGTAAAAATGTTTATTATATATAAATTAATAAATACTGTTTTCCTTTTCTTTAACTAAAAATCATTGGTACAAAGATGTTAGAGAAATTTAAATTATATTTACATTTGAATATTAATTTACCAGAAAATTTTTTTATTGAAACGAAATGTTATTGTACATGAAAACGCTATTTGCATACGTATAGCTATCGTTGTCTTTGATGTTAAATTAAATAACTGAATTTTCATATTGCATTCTGTATACAAGTAAAATATTTTTGTTTATAAATCTGCATATTTAATATTTCCAATTATTCTTTATATAGAACATCAAATGATGCGTAGGCAAATAGCAGTTTTTTTTCATATTGTGGAAGATATAAAATACCTTAATTCATTGCCGCTATTGGTATCGTCTTTCTGCATACAAAAAATAATAATAACAATAAATATACTATTCTGTGCTCTGGGATGTAAATGGAAAACATTTTATTGTTCTACAAAATTGAACAAAACTGAAAGGGTTATGTTAATTTAAATAGCATTAAAAATGTCAGACTCACGTGTCGGTCTAAATTTCTCAATTTGTGACCTTTAACCCTCTATATTTTCCCCATTTAATATTCCGTTCACTAAGCTCCAAGTTTTATTGCAATATAATCAATATTTAAGATAATATAATTCAAAAGATTTAATGAATTTTTAATGCATTGAAAATTAATTAATAATCTCAAAGATTACATTCACATTTGTGATTAAGATTTTTTAAAAATATATACGTAATACGATTCAAAAAATTCCAAGAATGCGGCCATTTTTGCCAACGAAAGCAAGTGCCTAAAATAAAACCGCCTGAAATATATTCTCCCAACCCTCCAAATGTAACCTCCCAAGCAAAAGTTGAGTTCCTACGTTGGTCATCCCTTGTCGTCCCTTGTTGGTTTACTTTATATCACGCGACCGAACCACACATGCACCTATTATCTTCTGAAGTTATTTATCTTTTCTCCGCGACGTAAAAAAAGATAGCTTTTCTGGAACAGCATTGCAGCATTAAATTCTGTCAACGATTAGTTAAAACACCAATGGAGACTTTGAAAATGCTAAGAAGGTGTACGATGAAACTATTGTGGTGAGACACAAGGTTTGTGAATGACATCGAAGTTTTAAAGAGGACTGAGAATCCATCGAAGACGATAAATGCGCTGCAAAACCTACGCTGAGGCCAGAACATGGTCCTTTCTGCTTGAGATTGCACCAGCACATCGATAGAAACTGTTAAAAAAATTCCTCGTCAAAACTCGCACTAATGTGCTTTCACATCTCTCCAATCAACTGAACATAGCCCCTTGTGACATTTACTTGGTCCCATCAACGAAAAAACATTTACAGGGGGACGTCGTTTTTGTCATCAGATACGGTTAAAACAATATCGCAAAGGCCCTATGAGAGGTTGAGAAAAATGGCTTTCAGCGATGATTCCAGAAGTTTTACGTACTCTGACAGAAGTGTGTCGTCGCCCAAGATGGCTACTTTGAAGGTGGATATGCTTCTGTTGCATGAACTATTCATAACCTTTCCCCGAACTTTTCAATCATACTACGTATATATGATGTTGAAAGAATCATATTACCTTAGCATTGAAAGCAATACACTGAAAAACACCATGACAGTTTTATTCTTTTGCAAGACCGTCAGAGTGTTAGACTGTGAGGCCTATTATAAAGTAAAGAAAATAGTGATTTGCTTCATTATAAAATGTATTATATAATACGTTCTTTATTCATGCCAAGAACAAAAATCTAAAGTCTAAAAATACTATATTTTAGACTCATTGTTTTTTTTTATAATTAAAGGGAGAAATAAAAAGGTGTTTAAATTTCTTTTGCCACTATCTTTCTGTTTAGCTTTTCAAAAAAGTAGACAGTTTAACAAAAGCTTCATAAACTTGCCATGGATAATGGTCTAGTATGAAATGGATTTAAGAGATAACAGTTGAAATGTACAAGTCCGGGATATGATCCGAAACAGAAATGCTTTGGCTGCAGCCGCCAATGTTCTTCCGACTAATACTGTAGACGAATACTGTAGGACTAATTCAACCAATAAAACTCTAATGATCACAGAATGTGATCTGATATCTGAACTAGCTGAACAGAATAAAGAAATCGAAGGTTATTTTTTGGAAGTCAAGTAAACACTGCATATAAAATAATATTATATAAAATACGGGACATTTTAATTGTACATATATACTTCTTTAGTGTTGCAGTTATGTTTATAATGAATTAAAAAAATATATTTTAATTCTCTGTGTGTCGTGTAATTTTTTGTTAGGAGGTTCATTAAAGAAAAAATCACTACCTATTTTCTATGCCATAGCAGCATTATAATTTGTAACACAAAAAAGCATAATAAGAAAACAGAATGAATCTACTCAGTTTTACAAGCAGTTAAATTGACTGCACTTGATGTTTCTAAGTATAACTAAAACATCTTTGTAAATTCTAATTTCATTGAATTCCTACTTGGTACATCAATTTTCAAAGATTTTTAGGAAAATTAAAAGAATGAACTTCCTAAGATAGAATGTTTCTTTAGAAATCTAAGTTGAAAAAGGGAAGCCAGTCAAAATAAATGCTTTAACGCTTATAGAGTTAATAACTTTTCTCTATCCTCAAAATATTATTTTTCAGATTAAATCAAACTTCAACTAAACAATTTCAGATGCATAATTTAAATCGTGTATGTAATTGTTACAGACAAATGCTATTTTCAAATTTAATGCTATTAATTATGCTGTAATTATAATAGCTGTTAAAACATGAATGCATGTTAATGTTTATCACATGTTCTCACACATTTCACATTTTAAACATCTAATTATTTATATGAGTTATTTTATAGATTAGAGGGACTACATAAAATCTGAAAAATCTTTTCCGGGTACAAAAAACTAAAAAATGTACTATGGAAGAACTACTTGGAATTGAATTCGCAAACTACGGACAGTTGATAAAAATTAACTTTTGTACACTGTTAAAAATCTTGTTCTAGTTTGAACCAAAAAGTTTGTTTTTTGGTGCTCAATATCTGCCACCGTAAGATGGTGAAATCTTGAACCAAAATTTGGAGCTCTCATTGAAGCATAGTTCCAATACTTGGAACGAGGTTGAACTAGGAAGCTCCAAATGTTGGTACGAGATTTCACCATCTTATGGTGGCAGCTATTGAGCACCAAAAAACAAACTTTTTGGTTCAAACTAGAACAAGATTTTTAACAGCGTTTGTTCTTCTTTAAATTTTGAAAATAAATTGTTTTCTCAGGTTTTGAAAGATAAAGGAATGAATTTGTATCTAGGATGCTTCGGAAGAGGTTGTTGTGTATTTTTGTGCATTATATGTGTATATATATAATATTTTTAACAATTTAATTTTTATTTATTTTTTTTTACAGCATAGGATATTAACAACAAATCTATGAACTAAATAAAATTAAGGCCAGTTTATGACATCGAATGTTTTTAGAGAGAACGAAGGATATTAAAAAATATTTGAAAGCAAGAAAATCTAATTTTACGGCATTTTTTTGTGAAATGTATAAAATGAAGGTTAAATAAATTCTTGATCAAAATTTATTGGCACATAACACATCCAGCCAGTTTCAGAAGAGAAAAACTATGTTAACCGTGCTATTTAAAGATATATCTTACAAAACTTTCATTGTATTTTTTAATCATTTCATTTACGGGAACATTTTTAAAATGTCATTTGTCTTGCCATAAACAGCTAGACTAAAATTTTGCGATATATGTTTTTTTCTCTTTTTGCATATTTCACATAAAGTGCACAATTATTTGTTGAATCTCTTATGTGCAAACATATTTTTAAACAAATCCATGGGATTTGACTTTGAATTTTTTAAACTTTCAAATTAAATGATTTTCCTAACTCTTTTATGCATTTGTAATTGGTACAGTTATGCTACATTTTTATATATTTTAGGCATGGAAATTACCGTCACTTAATTAGATAATATAATTTTAACCTATTATCGAAAGTTAAAAAAAAAAATACAGACCAAAAGGCTGATTGAAATTTTGAAGAAGAGTAAATATTTTTTTTAATTAATCCGATAAAATTATTAAGAAGAAATAGATAATTATTCAAAATTTCTTAGAGAATAGTCATAAGAAAATAATTAATTTTTTTTTCCAACTAAGCCGGGTTTTTGTCAAAAAATTATTCACGAGTAATGTTTTATTACCACATTTTATTTTAATGCGTTTAGCACTGTCACGAAGAAGCCTCAAATAGATTGAATGAGCTTTGTGTTCTATTGAAGATTAAACAAGTAAGAAAAATCATGCGTTTAGCATAGATTATGAAGCACTTTCCATCATTTCATGAAATCTTTAACAAAACTTCGTTATCCAGGGAAAAAAACGTATTACTGTCCATATCCAAATATGTTTTCCAATACTTTTGAAAAGCCCTGTATTTGATCAGTCGGTTAATATGTGGACTACATAATGGTAAAATTTAGTTTAGCAAGAAAACGCCTAACTGTTTGCAATTTTCCTTTCAGCAATTTATATTGATAGATGGAAACATACTTGAATACTTTTGTTTAGCCGTGTAAAATATATAGCACCTTTAATACACGACAGAAATTTGATAAAGTTTAGTTTGAAAATAAATTCTCTTTAAACTGCTTAAATAAAATTTCCAGAAGTTATCATCCAAAGGCTACCATGCATCCATTACTTTGCGTGACCCTGTATAACATTTTATTCGTATTCTCCAAACATTTCTTAGTAAACTAAATGAAGATCATCGTAAAAAGGTATTACATATAAAAAAACACCTTTAAGTAAATTAAGCTCATGTTCGGTAAACTTTCCGAGATCTTTTGTGTAACCCTGTATATCTAAATTGTGTAACAATTAATATATATTTAACCCATATAATATGCATACATCTAGTGAAACTTTAAAGCGTATATCATAAGTAAAAATGCATTTTATCTATCTAACAGCCATCTTCCATAATATACAGGACTTCGGATAGAATATACTATTTGAAATATTTTGTATGTCCCTGTAAATGCTATGCACTACGAATTATGGATAAAATATCTCATATCCTCAGCAAAGTATATCAATTTGATTGTATATGAAATCGTTTACCATAATTAAAATAAGTCGCAAACAATCCCCCCTTTATTATTATATATTGGAATTCTTTTGTTGGCCTTGTAAATGAATAATAACTATTTTTTTCGCTGCATACTTTACAAAATGTATATTTTAATGCACTTTGTATGCATATAAATTTGAAGATGTTTGACAGGGTGCAATTATTTGTTGAAACGATTTTTCCCCATAAGCCATAATGTAATGGAAAACTTTTGACTGTCCCTTTATATAAACAAATCATGGCAGGCACTTCATTTTCAATAAGATTCGTGTTCAGGTAAACGTCATTAGCTTACACAAATTTCATGACAGTCCGAGAATATTGACGAGTGTTAGAGCGCCTAGACGGCCATACGGCCAGACAGACAGGTGGACAGATAGCCGACGAACAGACGGACAGATGGATAGATGGACAGACGGACAGACAAACCGAATGCATAAGCTTTTTTGCAAAGTGCTAAAAATGAAATTTCTCAAAATTTTTCAAAATGCGATAATAAATACATTATCTCAAATAAATACTTCTCCAGATAAATTTCAAAAAGATGGCGATTTTGATTGTTTTAACTACCACTATAAGTAAATTTGGCTATATATATTTTTTTCTTCTTGCTGAAATAAATAATTATAAAACACTGCAGGATCATTTCTATGTCACCAAAATTTAGTTAGTAATAATTACAGTAAACGAAGGCAATAGTAGTTACTTTTACACGTGTTTGGTGAAATTTAACACTGTTGTAACATTTTAACAGTGAGTCATAAATTATAAGTCATATTCTTAATATTAAAGTTTGAATTAATTTATAAATGTATTTTACCAAAATTAAAATATGTAAATAATATAATTCTTTTCCTACTTGATAAAATGCTACTTTAATTTCCAAAGTCATTTCCTTAGCATTTGCAACCATAAAATCTTATACTTGTGTATTTTTGCAATATAGAATGTAGGATGGATTTTGGCTATGCAATAGATACTATTCATTCCAAAATATTTTTTTATACTCTCAGGTTATTTAAGCTCTTAAATTCACACTTATGTGAAATTATTATTCCCATTTAACTGACAACTGAACTAAACGAATTAATTTCCTTTTAATTAATTTGAACATGATTATGAGTTAAAAACGCTGAATGAGTCTTTTGAAACAAAAAAAATTGCATATTTTCAGTGGCTTTTAATATACGATATAATGGCCGAGATAACTTCCATAATCAAAATATACTGTGCAATACTATTTTGAATGACTGTGCCACGATGATCTTTTTTTAAAAGTTTGTAGATTTATTTTTGCAGATGTAGAAACATAAACGTTCTTGTTTTTCATTGGTTGGTGAATTTTTAAGGTACAATATATCTTTTATTGATGAAAGATACCAAAAATTTCATCTCTGTTATAAAACTCTTACTCTGTTTTTTAAGTTTCATTTGCATTCGTTTAAATAAGTGGAATAAATAATCATTTTTTTAAACAATAGTTTTTTTTTTCCTCATGCTCTGAGGTGAAGAAGTTCTACTTAATTTCAAAGTTTTACCAAAACTCTCAAGAATTTTCTTTTTATCAGAAACCACAGTTGGTAAAAATTGTAATTTTAAAAGGACGCATTGTACGCATTTTATATTTATTTGCTTCATTTTCTGTCTTTTTTCATTTTAATACCATTCGTTTTATAGCATATCTTATTATTTATTTATTGTTAAGTGTTTGATCTTCAGAATAATCATCAAGACTTTTTCTGTTCTATTCTCTATCGGTTGCTGACGCCCTTTTCTTTTCTTCCTGAAATATATATATATATTTATTAACAGTAATTTTTGTCATCATAAATGACATTAATATTTTAAAAAATATATTAAAAGAACATCAAAAAAAGACAGGTGTAGCATCCAATTTTATTTCCTTGGTTACATAGTGGTGTCTGACCAACTGTACACTGCAATTAATAAAAATAATAACAAAAAAATTTAGGATACTATTAATCATCAAGAAAACTTTATGAGCAAAACGTTTCTTGTGTTGATATTGTATTCACAAAATGTTGCAAAAGTGTTGCTATTGTATTGACAAAATGTTGTAAAAATATTGCTATTGTATTCGCAAAATGTTTCAAAAGTGTTTCTATCTAGAAATGTGTTCTTAAAGGGTTGCAAAAATGTTGCATGGTGTGTTTTGCCACCACAACATTTTTGAAACCATGAAAACCTTTTGACTCAACTGTACATTCAGTTTATTAAACATGAGAGGCACAACTAATGTGTAATATTTCTCTAAATTAGAAAAAATATTTCCGATTTTATCATTTTGCTCTTATCTCATAACCAATGAAAATGCTTTTTATTGCATGCTAATAACAATAATATTTTTTCAATGTTAACTTATGTTTATGTTGATATTTACTATTATAAAAGAACTTTTTATTGTTCACATTTTCATAATATTTCTTATTTAGTAACTTAAATTTTTATATTTAACCATTTTGTATTCGATATGTTATCGACAGTATAATACTTGAAACGGAGTGACTTGAGGTGGAGAACTAGAATAGTATTATTTGTGGAGCTTTGTAACCTCTTAGTATTTAGTAAAAACATTTTAAAAGTAACTTTTGAATTGCGTTTTTCAAAATTATATTTCCAAGATTTAAAAATACACGATTTGACAAAAAGTAAATAATCTTATTTCAGTGTTTCATTTCATTAATATGTTTCTGTCAAATTTCTAAATGATGATATGCAGTTTTTGGTACTGATTTTGTTTAAGAGAGGTAAAATAAATATATTAATAAACTGTTTTACAAATTTACCTAGACTATACGTATAAATATTGAAAAACACCATAATCACTGGCGATAAATTGATAAATAAGCTAAAAAACTTTGTAAAATCACCATAAAAAGAAAATTAATCAGGACGTGTTTCGAGATCTCGTCTCTGTTCCTTGTGACATGTGTTTGCGTTAGCTGATGACGAGCTGTTATTTTTGAAGCTCGAAACGCGTCCTGATTAATTTTCTTTTTATGGTTTTCTTTTTAGCTTATTTATGCGTATAAAAGTTTAAAAGTGCAATTATGCAAAAAGTATTTGAAGCAGATTTTCTTACGATAAATATATTTCATATTTTAATTTGAACATCTAATTTTGTACATTTATTTAAAAAGGGTAATCGAATAAAGAGCGATTCATCTTATATTAAACACCCTGTAAATCTACGATTGTTTGTAGTATAACTTAACACTTTCGGGTCCGATGTACTATTAATAGTACATGTCTTTAAATGAAGTATTATTTTGTATTAAGAAATTTTTTTGCTTCTATTTAAATGTAGCAATGTTATTATATGCCTATGCATTTTATACATAATTTCATTTATGTTTATGCATTTAGTAATAATAATAATTAGTATTATTTGCTTGATTCTCTTTGCGCAATTTGTGATTCTTTTATTTTAAACATAAAAGGTACCCTGGGGTAATAAAGGCATGTTAAGGTTCTAGCAATTTTCACGGCTCAGTTTTAGTTTGTATTTTTCAAACAAATATATGATTTGATACAGCAACTCATTGACTATCTATATAAAAAAAATAATTTTACAAATATGTATTCATAAAACGTAATGGCGTGATTTCTTGAGCAATGCTATTTGGCGTTATTACCCAGCTATATGGGTAATAATACCATGCAAACAAAACTATAAAATAAGATGGAATAATTGCATGTAGATTGCCCAATTCTAAAAATACAAACTCTACAAACTTAGAAATTGACAAATTGCATTCTAAGCCGTTGAAAATGTAAGAAAAATAAAGGTGTGGTGTGTGTGTGGGGGGGGGGGGGGCAAAAGAATATAATACCGTGAGCTTCTTTTTGCTTAAAAAGGATCGCTTAAATAGAATTATTAGAAACATTGCACAGTTTTAACTGTGTTTATTTGAATCAGTATTTAGGATATAGCTCGGCCACTGTAGGGAATCAAGCGGGGTATTAATGCCAAGGATTGGCGTTATTACCCCGTTATAGTTATTGCGCTGAACATTTTAAATTACAAATTATCTATAAAAGATATCCAAAATCTTCAACAACATTTTGAAAGTCCATGAAATGAACTACATATTTATGTAATTAACAAAGTATTTCCGGATAAAAAAAATAGTCTTCACATCGCAAAACGTATCTCGCAAATTTTAGATCAAGCGTTAATTTTAGTTGTTTGTAAAAACAATAAGACCTAAAAATGAAACAAATTAACGTGAAGCTGTTTTTTGCGATTTATATGACTCAAAACGCTTCTGCGCAGAGCACATGGGTGTCATTTACTAGATTATTTCATAATTATGCAAAATATTAGCACTTGGCGTTATTACACCAGACCACCTTATTTCAAATTTTAAATTTAAAATTAAAGTTACTTGCTTGAAAGAATCATGTGTAATGAAACTTAAAAATTATTAGAAATCTGTAATATAAATTAAATCTTGTTGTAATACAATATTTTCTAAATATCTTCAAAAATTCTTCCTTATCCTATTTTCATATGAATATTACTTGAATAGTAGGCAAAACAACAACATTCTTTATCTTTCAGACAATAAAATGTTCATTAAACCCTTATAATATAATTAACGTAAAAGTATTTTTTTGTAAAAATTGAAAAAAAAAATGGACCCGAAAGGGTTAAGATGAATTTTGATAAAGCACAAATGAATGTTATAAAATAAATTTTAATTATGTTAAAATATATATATATACATCTACAAATAATTTTTCTATGTGAAACCCCTTTAAAAGACAATTAGTCTTTGAATGACAAATAGAAATATTTCACATAGTTTTACTTTGATGTCATGATATTAGTTTTATTCTTTGAGCAAAGACCATTTATTTATTCCTATCAGGCTGCCATCATCCATCATTGTCAATTCAAACAATTCTTTCATTCCTGTCGGAATTTATTTGCCGAACGAAGCGGTTCATTTGGTGAAATCCATTAGAAAAGATGTGTAGCTATTTCATAGCGTAGGGAAACTTGAAATAACAGATAATAAAATAAAATACTATTCAATTAATTTTTTCAATAATAATAAATAAATATTGATCTGTGAAAATATCGTTGTTTCTATTGAAATTGTTGTGTTTAAAATAATAAATTTTTGAATATTTGTAGATTTTTTTTCCTTTTTTTGAGCAAATAACATTAAGAAAAACAAATTCAATAAGAAACTTAAAAAAAATTGTGATATTGTTTTTAAATGCTCTGTGTATGCATTATTAAAATTTGAAATTAATGGATTGTTCTTTTGTGAATTAATGTTGAGGGAATTAGGATTAAATGTTATATATTGGCGAAATATGAATGCCTCCCGCTTGACTTAATTTAAATGGCCCTTTAGCGATTAATCTATAAAAAAAATTTGCACTAGGAAAAAAAAGTGTGACCTTTACGGTATATAAATATTACCATTTGTGTATTTTATCGATAAAGTTTTTATTTTATTAACTAATTGGAAAAAATAGTTGTTTTCTCGGTAGAGAATTCGGAAATCTGAAATATATCCGAATATTTTTATTGGTTGAATTCAGCAAATTATTTTATTTTATTCGTTTTCATTACTTATTTTATTTTTTTCCCCTAAATTAATGTCCAAAATTAGATTACTTCTGATTTTTATTTCATTCTTTTTTTGATTGGTCCAATTTGATTGGTGTTTTGATTGGTCGTTTTCGTTACTTATTTTATTTTTTTTCCCCTAAATTAATGTCCAAAATTGGATTACTTCTGTTTTTTATTTTATTCGTTTTTTGATTGGTCCAAGTTTAATGTCCAAAAATGGAATACGTTTGTTGCCATAATGAGAAAAAGAGTAATAAAAACTTAAAAAAAGACAATAGTTTAAAAACAAATTGTGATAGAGATTTCAAGTCAATTTCATTAAAAAGTGTATTTTTTTCTCTACTCAATTGTGTACAAATTTTAAATGAGCGATATTTGGAAGTTTAAAAATTTGAAAACTAAAATTTCATTTAAAATTTGTTTGTGATGGATCTAGGGATAATAATGCTTAATCCATACAGTACTTAATATGAGGCGATGAGAAATCAGTCTCATTAACTCCGTCAAATAAAAATGCATATTTTAAACAGTTAAAGTTGTCTATCTTTAATCTACTGTTTTTTTATCATTGGTATAGAAATATTAATGTTTAATACACGGCGTACGCAATGTATTATTCGTATAATCATCCTAAAAGTTATGTTTATTATTATTATTAATTTAAACATAAAATTTATTCACAAGTCTTTAAAATTGAGTCTTTGAAAATATCATTTTCCAAATAGTTATTGTAATTTGTTAAATTACAAATTTATTATTTTTTTTTACATTTTCAAAAGTTTTCCACTATTTTTTATACATCGAAACTATTTGTAAATTTTATAGCTTATAATAATTTATGATGGCACTCATTCTGGCTACAAATGACACAAATAGTGGTGAGCAAGCCAGGCGGGCTGGGATCGCATAGCAGTCTTAATGTGAATTGCCGAGCAATTCAGGAGAGTTGGCGTGAGTAAGCGAGCAGGAGACTGAACAACCAAGTTTATTTATAATTTCAGTGCTATTTAATTTCAACAGTTTTTATTTTCATCCACTATAGGATATTTATTAAGTGTTGTAGCAATACAGTTACTTTATTTCTAAAACTTAAAACGAAGGTATAATAATAATAATAATAATACATAGCAATGACGTCATTTGATCTTTCGCGGGGATGACTGGTGGAGTTACATTACATGAATTTAATATTATTGTAGAAATATAATTGTATTTTTAAAATATTTTAAAACATCATTATTACAAGGTAGTTTTAGTTACATTCGATTTTATTATACAATCTAGAAATATTAACTTTTCAAAACTTTCTACATTATTTAGAAATTACCTGGCTGAATTGCAACCTGAGATAAATTACAATTGATATTGTGTAGTACGAAAATGCTTTTTTACTTTAACTTCTTACAAAGGTTTAAATACCCATGTGACATAATCTTATTTTCAATGTTTATTGAACCAACGAAATTCTCTTAATGTGAACTTATATACGTCCACATATTTAGTAAATATGATCATCTTGAAGTGCTTTATACTTCATGGTTTATTGCATGATTAGAGCTCAACAGTGAATTTCATTTGTTATGCGCTGAGGGAATTATGTTTAAAGTGTCTTGTCACTTAAATGTTATTCGTCTTAGAATAAAGTTTTACAATGAAATTTATAAGTTCTAAAGCAAAATAGTATATGAAACTTTGTGAATACGTGTAAAGCCGTTTTTAGAATAAATGTTATTTTTCATTATTAGTCATTACCCTGTAATTTTATCATACACTTTACCGTGGAATACCATTAAAAAAATTACAATATGAATGTAGTGTGTTTACATGCAAATACATTTTTTTTTATGATTTTTCATATCAAACCTTATGATTGCATAAAAAATCCAATGTCGTTTTTTTGTTAACGGATAAAATACCAACTTTCTTATTTTTATGTCAATTAATAGTTTTATAAGAAATATTGTTAGTCACAGCCCAAGGATTAGATTTTAAAAATTGAATTTTAGATATTTGATTGACTTATTTCACCCTATCAACGACCGAAAAAAAATCCAGTTGATTAAAACACTTACTTATAATAAGCTTGATATTTAATTTCACCACTTTTTATTTTTGTCCATTATAGGACATTTATAAAGATTTGTAGAAATATTGTGAGTTTAATTTTAAAACTTAAAATGAAGGAATTATAATAAAAAACCCGCAGCACTGAATTTATTTGATCAACTACTGGTGGATTCACCTTATATCAATTTAATATTTTTATAGAAATACATCGTGAAGGGAAATAAAACGGACGATTTTATAAAAATTGTACTGGTAAAGGGACGCTAGTACAATTCCCTCTTTTTTAATGCAAAAAATTCCCGCAAATTTCAATAAGTTTTTAAAAACGGAAAATTTTCGTGAATTTACGAGAATGTTTCCGTTAAAAAACAGTGAATTGTACTAGCGACCCGATTGCCAGTACAATCCTCGTAAAATCATCCGTTTTTAGTTGCGTTCGTAATTATGTAAATACGTAACACCTTTAGTTGTCGTTCAGTCCGTCTGTCCATCCGTCTATCCGCATATAACAACGCAAAATCTACCCAACCGAATCATTTGAAATGTAAAATATATAATTATTACATAATTTTGTCGAGTCATTTCAAATTTTATGAAAATCTCATGTGTAATAAAAGTTACTCCCTTTATACTTACAGGAACGCAAAAAAAAAAAAAAAAAAAAAAAAAAAAAAAAAAAAAAAAAAAAAAGATTTTGACCACTATATACTATATCCGAAGTACTGTCTAATATAGCAGCAAGATCTGAATATTTTTAAATCTGAATATTTATTTATCGTACGAACGCACCTCATTTGGTACGCTTCAAGTGCAATTTCCAGCTTGTTTACAGTGTATAATTGTATGTTAGCAATATTTTAAAATCTCATAATTACAATATATTCTCAGTTATATTCGTTTTTACTGCAAGTATGTACAAATATTAAATTTTCAAAATTTTCTATGTTATTTAAAAAACATCTGACTAAACTGCATCCGGAGATAATTTACGATTCATATTGTGGAAAAATAAATTGCTGTTTAACTTCTAACTATGATTTAAAGGTCCATGAGATACAATCTTATTTTCAATTTCCATTGACACAACGGAATTCTCTTAGTGTAAACTTATCTACGTCTACGTGTTTAGTAAATATAATCAGATTGATATGCTTTATACTTCATGGTTTATTGCATGAGCAAGAGCTCAATAGTGAATTTCAACTCTTATTCGTTAAGGGAATTAGGATTAAAGTGTCTTGTCACTCCAATGTCTCAGAATAAAATTTTATAATGAAATTTATAAGCGATAAGGCATAATAGTATATAAAACTTTATGAATATGTGTAAAACAATTTTTAGCGTAAGTATTTTTTTTGAAAATCAAAACTATGTTTTGATATTTATGGCTGGTTTTATGTTATACTTACTTATAGATTCAATTGATTTAGAAATATAAATGAATAAAAGAGTCATTTTTCATATACTTTTAACTCTTAAGACCCTAAATAATAATTTTTATTTTAATACATATACTTTTTTAAGTAATATTTATTACATTATAGAATATGCTATCGTAAGACAGTATAACAATATTAACGGAGTAGATAAGTTTTGAACGTTGTTGGAGGCCAAAATGCGTTATGGTTTTTTATTTTATTTTATTTTATTTTATTTTATTTACCTCCTGTCACTCTAATTCTGATTTAGAGGTTTTAAGTATGGATTGTTTCAATAAAAGTACCTTGACGTATTATTTTTTTCTGAAATCGGAACTATTGTTTTGAGATTATAGTTAGTTATGGATGCAGCCAGAGATTATTTTTTTTCTCGTGCAGAAGTATACTAGAAAAATAAAGGCTGTAATTCTTTGACAGTAAATTTATTGCAGAATTAAAATCAGCATTTAAATGTCAATGTTACGAATTTTGTTTTATTCGTAGCTATTATTCGGATATTATACTGTAACCGAAAACTATATTCTGCAGATTATTGCTAGAAGGGAATTTTTAATTGTGATATGAGTTTTTAAATGTAAATATTTTTTCATATTGCCCTGTGTGTACAAATGCTGTAGATCCTATACAGGGTACCACAACACAAAATGCACAGGATACTGAATATTGGCAGCTTAGTGGTGGTTTTTAAATATGTTATGTACTTTTACGCTGAATTGCATTTACTAAACGAAGATATTTTTATAGAATGCTGAAAACGATATACATGGACACACAAAGAATTAAATACTTGACAGTCTGTGGAAGATAATCTCTGGAAGTGTAATATCACTAGATTTAAGCGTGTATTAGTCTTAATTAAGTTTAAGCTAAATAGTTGCAAATATGTATGTAAAAGTAGTAGATAAAATACACTGTTGTATACGGTTGAATTAAAATATGCTACCGTTTATTGGGTATAAATTTCTGAAAGTCAAATTTTTACCTATCAGACTTTTTAACGCTTTACAACATTGTTGAAAATGTTTGAAAATTCAGTTTGTCTGTCCGTACTCTAACAATATAGCTAGATTGCTCTGTAATTGATATATAATCGTATCATACTTTTTATTAATCTATTTTTGCATAAGAAATTAACAGATATTACATAAATCTGCTTACAGTACAAACGCATCTCATACCTCATGTTTGATTTGCAATTTCTAATTTGTTTTACTTGCATCTCATTCTTATCAAATACGTATTATTTAACTGTAAAATAGACGGGAAAGGTCTCACTCGGATGCTACTATATTAGCCAATAATGATGAATAACAATATTTTCTAATTATAACTAAAAGACCATGAAAATTAAAAACTAGAAGATGAAAAAGGCTCCTTTTTATAAGATGAATCTGACAAATTTCTTAAACATAAAAGTTGAAATTATCGGAGAATGACTGATATGTATTTTGATATAAGTCATCATTTTTAACACTTTTAAGTACTGAGACATTTTAAGCAATCATAAATAAGTAAATAGCCTGTTTTATTATAATGTTTTAATAAAATCTTAGCAACGGATTCTTTCAAAACAATACTCATATATATATATAGAAGTCCGGTTAGTAGCATCAAAAACTAAAATAGTTGAAAACAATCTACTTCTGTGCGTTTCAAATCTAAATCCAGAGTAATTTTAACTTATCAGACAACGTTATCCACAATACCAATTATGTAATATTTTATTGTTATATCTGTTACATGTGATGGAAAAGCTGTCTCAGTGTTATTGAAAATTTTAGAGTTTGGTAAAATTTGAGTCTAAAGAAGGCCCTTATTATTTTTTTAAACATATTTGAATCGAGATGTAATTCATTGTCGAATGTTTATTTTCGTTTTTACCTGTTAGAGTTTGACAACTTATATATACAGGGTGATAAAAAAATGGGAAAAATTTTAAGGGGTAATAGTGTACATCAAGAAAAACAATATTAAATAGGAAACCAAGGGTCCCACCTGTTTTCCAAAGGAGATAGCCGCCATTAAAGTTTAGGGTCGAAAATTTCAAATAAACATAAAAAACGGAAAGATTGGTCGATTGATTTGCGGTTTTCATTAAAACTATTCTTTATGTTGGTATTTTCTTGAAAATAAATTATCAAGATAAATTCCGAAAATTGTCGATAGAGGGCGCTTTAGATTTTGGAGTAACGAACAACTGTTTTCTGCCGTTACTTTTTGCATCTCATTGAATGATTTCAAAAGCTTAGACTTAAACTTAAATTTTGAGCTCAAAATCTGAATAGTTGGAAATGGTTAAGTAGCGCAACCTGAACTGTGTTCAGAGGGTTCAAATTTCAAATGATAATAAAAAACGGAAAGATTGGTCGATTGATTTGCGGTTTTCACTAAAACTATTCTTTATGTTGGTATTTTCTTGAAAATAAATTATAAAGATAAATTCCGAAAATTGTCGATAGAGGGCACTTTAGATTTTGGAGTAACGAACAACTGTTTTCTGCCGTTACTTTTTGCATCTCATTGAATGATTTCACAATCTTAAACTTAAATTTTGAGCTCAAAATCTGAATAGTTGGAAATGGTTAAGTAGCGCAACCTGAACTGTGTTCAGAGGGTTCAAATTTCAAATGATAATAAAAAACGGAAAGATTGGTCGATTGATTTGCGGTTTTCACTAAAACTATTCTTTATGTTGGTATTTTATTGAAAATAACTTATAAAGCTAAATTTAAAAAAATGGCAATAGAGGGCGCATTAGAATTTGGAGTTACGAAAAATTATATTTTTCCGTTATTATTTGCATCTCGTTAAATTTTTTTGGAAGCTTAGACATAAACTTAAATTTTGCGCAAAAAAATTGAATCGTTGGGAGTGGTTAAGTAGAGCAAACTGAACTGTGTTTAATGGGGGTGGGGAGGTTCAAATTTCAAGTTATCATAATAAATGAAAAAAATGGTACATTTGTTTCCGGTTTTCGCTAAAACTATTCTTTATGTCACTATTTTCTGGAAAATAAATTTTAAAGAACTTTTTTTTTTAATTTTTCGTTTGAGGGTGCCCTTAACTTTAGAGTTACCAACAACTATTTTTAAACGATTTTTGTTCTAATCAAATGTTTGCAAATGCTTAGACTTAAGTTTTGAGCTCAAATTCTGAATAGTTGGGTGGAGATAAGAAGGGAAAACTGAACTTTGTTGAAGAGTTGAAATGTTACTCTCCCCACACCTCGAACACAGTTCAAATTTGCGCTACATAATTACTCACAACGATTCAGATTTTGAGCTCAAAATTTAACTATAAGCTTTTACAAGATACAAGATACAAAAAATACCGGTTAAAAAACGTTGTCGGTTACTCTAAAGTTTAAGGCGCCCTCTAACGGATTTTTTGAAATTTATCTTCAAAATTTATTTTCAAGGAAATACTGGCATAAAAAATAGTTTTGGCGAAAACCGTAAACGAATCTACCATTTTTTTCCGTTTTTTATGGTAACTTGAAATTTGAACCTCCCCAACAAACACATAACTGGTGGGCTACTTGAGGCGTCGTTAGCGGTGGCCCAAAGTGTTTGATAACGGCCCGCCATCTTTGACCGTAATGGCTCCGTCAAAAAACTGTCACGCCGGCCAGATTGCGGTCCACAAGATAATTGGCCATGAATACAAGAAGTTGCCCACAAATGTGCCATTAACGTTTTTATCAAAAATATCAGACAGCCACAAACTGGCCACAATTATTTTTTTAAAGGCCATTAAAAATAAAGGATGGCCAGGAGTTCACCTTTACCCATCCACTTGTGTTTGTAAGAATTAATATTTAAACATGAATTCAAAATTTTTTCCATAAAAAATATTTGCTGGAAGATTATTTAAATGATAAACTGTCTTTGCATGTAAAACAAATATACTAATAATCTTTATGTACACTTTTCAAAAAAGTTATAAATTTACTTATCTTCAAATTTTTCAAAAATTTCCAAAACATATAAGTTGAAAATGAATTTATTTGTTTATTATTTAATTATATACTTTAAAAATTTAATAATAAACACATAAATTCATTTTCAACTTATAAGTTTTGGAAATTTTTAAAAAATTTGAAGATAAGTAAATTTATAACTTTTTTGAAAAGTGTACCTAATGATTAATAATATATTGTTTTTTAAGCAAAAACACTTTATAATTTAAACAATCTTCCAACAAACATTTTTTATGGAAAAAATTTTGAATTTCTGCTAGTGATGCATGTAATAAATTAAACGCTTTATGTTTTTCTTTTATTTTCATTGGTTTTTAGACTTAAGAGGCTACTTCAGCCAAGCGAAAAGACCCAATAAATAATGCCGATCCTACGGAAGGAATTTATAAAGATATCTCGGTTTCATTCCAATGCTTTTAAATTATTTATTTATTTTATTTTATTTTGTTTATTATCTTTTGCATTATATTGCTGAGATCGATTCGTAGGCAATTTTTCTATTTTTTCGATTTTTATTGTAGATTTTTTATGAGGATGCTTTCACTTTCGTAACCGGTCCCGAAAGTAAAAACATCCTCATTAAAAATATCTGCAAACAAAATAAAAAAAGTAAAAAACGGCCTTTGTACAGATTAATTTCAGCTATCCAATAGGAAAAATATCTTTCAAAATATTAAAATGTAACAGAGATATCTTTATTGATTTCTTCTATAGGATTAATATTACCGAGCGAATCGTTTTGCTTGACTGAAGTAGCCTGTTAATGGCTGACACCAATATATTATGTTTATTCATTAAAAAATTATTATGAAACCTGTCGAATATTTTTTGCATTATTTTAATATACAAAAGAATTTTCATTTAGATTTTATTCGAATAATTTAATAGTCAAACATTATATATATATATATATATATTATAATAATTATATTTGCTATTTAAAAATATATTATTTTAATCTTTTCATATTAGTTGAGAATTATTTACAGTAATTGAAAATGTATCAAAATTTTGAATGATCTGACAATTTTATTTAATTGTTTAATGACTGAAATATTTTCGATGAAAAATTGTTAATTTTCTTCGCTCAAAAAAAAAAAAAAAAAAAAAAAACGATCATTCACAGTCATGTTATTTACAACGTTAAAGAAGCTATTTTAAGAATCTAAAATGAAACCGATAGCTATTTTATCTAAAATAATTCAACAAACCTCTACAAAAAATAATTTTTTTAAGTTAAAGAAGCATCTATTAAATGGTATTTTGCACAATTGTATACAAGACACATGCAATCGCTCTTTCTCACTTCTAATATATGAAAAGAAAAATAAATTTTACCTTTAAGAATCAGTGTAAACTTTATATAAATTAAACTATTTTATTTTTTGCAATATTTTTAATGACATGCACGGTAGAAAAAACAATTGTTATATGAAAATATGATAAACTTTCAAACTTTTAAAAAATTCTTAAAAGTATATAATTTTAAATTAGCTGCTTTTCCTAATTTATACAAAACTTTAAAATAACGAATAAGCGATGAATAGCGGAGTATAAAGTAAATATTATTAGGTAGATCTCGTAAGAAATACTACCTATTGCAATCGCACCAGTTTATCTATCTATATATATATATATATCTCACTTTTTTATGGACACGATAACTTCTATAATTCTTCACCAATCTCCACCAAACTGGTACATAAAATCAATGGGGATAAAATCTTGGCTGAGTTCGTTAATGGGCAAAATCGGACCTAGGGGGTCGGAATAGGAGGCGTTTTTGTGAAAACCGACAAAACGCCATAACTTCTTAATTCAAGTAGATATCGAGTAGGTTTAAAGTTTATATTATTTCTTAAAAGTGGGCCAAAAGTATATACATGACATATTTTTGATAAATTTAGAAGTGGGCTCAAGGGGCGAAAAAAACAGGGATTTTGAGAGAAAAAAATCATAACTTCGTCAATTTTCAAGATATCAAGTCCAACAAAATTTTTTATAAATGTTCTTAAAATTATCTAAAACTTTTGTATTCACAAGTTTTTGATAGGACCAACTTTTACCGATGAAAAAAATTAAAAACGAAAAGAAAAAGGGCACTGAAAAAAGAGAAAAATCCATAACTCCGTCAATTTTTAAGATATCAAATCTGATTAAATTTATTTTACATCTTCTCAAAAATATCTACAATTTTTATACTGACAAGTTTTTCATAGGACCAATTCGTATAGAAAAAAGAAATTAAACAAAAATAGGAGTTGGAGAAAAAGACTCAAATAAGTTAATTATGTAATTTTCTTAATAATAGTAATATCTTTAGTAAATAATTAAGGCTCCAAATATCATTCGAAAAATTGGAAACAATCTTGACTCTAGTCAAGGAAAGGAAATCTATTGCCACCTTGTCTTGACTAGAGGGCTAAAATCTAAAATATAATTAGTTTACGCATTTTGCAGAAAATGTTATCCACATTAATTTGCGAAAGTTCTTTATTAAACTTAATTTAAACTTAAAATAATTTGTAAGAACTTATTATTATTACTTTATAATTACATATGTATTTTTTAACTAAATATTGTAGTTTAAATACCTTATTTATGAATAATATTCATAATTAATGATATGAATCATATACACGCATTTCATTCCATAGTTGACATATAGCGTTTTTCAAAATACGGATGACATTTCTCATTCCTCGAACTCAATTTTAAAACGATTAATTATATAAAATGTGGCCTATGGCAAAACTTATAGAGAATTTAATACTCTACAAGCTTTGTATAAATTTCAAAGATCAATGAAAGAATAGCAATCACAACCAGAATAAACAATCTTGATATAGCATATCTCTCGTTTTGGTCATAAAATGCCAAAAACTCGGCCGTTTTCAGTGCACTTTAGCTCCCTGACAGCCGATTAAAAGTGCAAAACTGTAATGCTGTTCTCTCCTTAATTAATTTTAAATGTTAATAAATGGGGTACTTTTTAACATGGTATAATTTTTTTTGTTACGTATATACTTATAAGCCTTGAAAGTAGCAATCATAACTTTATTTCTTAAAACTGGATTATATTTGTAGAATTATATTAATTTAAATAAAGCTTCACTTGCAATGACACTTCCAGCCTAGTGAACGGATATACACGGTCGCAGCAGTGGGAAGACTAGTACATGAAGATTTTATCTGGAAAGATATTTTTGAGTATTTTATAAAATAAAGTCCACTTTAATTCTAATGCCCGGGGGCTTTTTCAGAAAGAATCACGTTTTGAGCACCAGTCTTGACTAATTGGCAAAAACGAGAACATTCAACTAGCTCCATCGGCAAACGCCAATCGTCGTTTTGTTTTGATTTTCATCCGAAATGGCGGCAGACGATCTATCATACTTTAGAATCAAAATCTTACCAAAATTAAAAGGTATTTTGAATATTGTGTTTTAGATGAGAAGAAATCGTCTTCGAAACAAATTGAAACACTTAAATTTATCAATTTAAGCAAATTAAAAAATCGAAAGATTAAAAGCTTGGATTATATTCTATGATTGATAACATTTAAGGAAAAACAAATGAACTACTAGCCAGATCTCTTTGCAGAAGGAAAGGGTTGCGTTTCGCTACTCGTATGACGTCACAAACAAGAAAGGATGCGTAGCATTAAATTCATCTTCGCGTCAGCCATTGCTCTGGTGATAAGGTGCTCAAAGCGTGATTCTTTCTAAAAAGCAGCCCGGAGTTTTTTATAAAACGCATAGTTTTCGACAACACGAGAATAGAAAAGTGCATTTCTCTCGTTTTGGTTTATAAGACAAAAACTGTCTTTTCTTTTAGTGCGATGTAGTATGCAAATCTTTTGTCAGAAAATTAAAATTATTTTGTAAATTTCGTATAAAAAACTGTCTACTTAAATTTTGTAACTGGTTTTCCAGGTAAAACATATATTTTTTGAGAAATCGAGGATGATCATGCGTTTTCTCCCGTTTTGGCCAGAAGATAAATAATAAACCTTTCTTCAGAGCTCTTCAACTCGTAAACTCTGTCAGAAAATTAAATATATTGTGCTTTTTATAGGACATTTTGTCTAATTTAATTTTGTGAATGCTCTTCTTTTTTCATAAATTGTGCAGTTTTCAAGTTATAAACGAAATACTGACTTTTGTGACCTTTGAATTTGAATAACTGGTGACGCGGACACGAGATTTTAAGAGAATTATCAGTGAACAATTAGAGTGTAAAAAAAAAAGACTTTTGCAAATTCCCGCTTGTCGTCTTTCATTCCGAGGTTAGCTCTTTTTTCCATCTGATTTGATACACAACTATGTATATGTACAACTACATACTATAAATATATATATATATATATATATATACTATGTTATATAACTATATGCTCAATTTTGAACCATAGCTGCTATATTTACATGCTTGTTTTTGATTTAGGCGTGAGAGGGACAATTAGCTTTAAAGCGTTTTGAAAGGGAAGGAATGTGACAGTCTGATTTGGTGCTTATAGGCCTATATTTGTGAGAGCAGATGAGATTTGTTGCAGTATAACCCAAGTCCAAATGATAGTAGCCACGTCGTATCCACTGTCGCAAACCTAACCCCATTATCTCCAAATTAGTCTTTCACCCGACCTTCCAAAAATATGTTAATATAGCACCTAAGGTTTGAGCATATAGACAAGATATTATGAAAGGGTTGCGATTCGCTACTCGTATGACGTCACAAACAAGAAAGATGCGTAGCATTAAATTCATCTCCGCGTACTCCACGTCAATCATATTACAGCATATATATATTATAATAAAAAATATCATGAAATATAATAAAAAAATTATTACGTTATAATTAATTTTCTGTTCAGTAGCTCAATTTTATTTTAATAATTCAATATCTGTACAGACAAATCCAATACACTAATACTAATATAATAGTTCTTTTGTGGTCCGAGGATAAATATCATAATTTTGTTGTCTTTTTTCTTAGTCAAAAGATTTATTAGAAGGATAATCCATTTAAATCGGTAAAATATCTTCTGATAATGTCATTTTGCTAAATTGTAGTATATAATGTGTCTAAAGTGTTAATCGGGAAAAATCTAGCAATGCCACAAGACTGATAATAAATTAATAACAATAAACGTTATAATAATGTTGTCAGATCCATTTTTGAATCAAAACTGGACTTTGTTTTACTTCTTTTGTGAAAGTAACAATAATGCACATCATCTGTAAAGCGCTTAAATGAAAATTTTGAAATGGAATAAATAATGATATTACTTAAATTTACTCAATGTAAAACAATTTCTATCCATTTTCTAGTTATTAATTTTTTAGTTTGCTTATCTCCGAAACATTTAAAAGATTTAAAAGTGAAATATTGGAGCTAAAACAGTTTAACTGATCGTTTTTCCATTAGAATAAAAATTCAGATTTTATTTAGATCTTTTGAATTAAATTAAAATTTAAAACATTTGTCATCCATTTGAAAATTGCATTGTAATGAAATTGATTTAGATTAAGTACAGTAGTGGAAAAAAATACCCCCCCCCCAATTAATTCAGCAAAATATCATCGTAGAAGAAAATTGCTAGTACTAAACTATTGGAAATAAATTCTACTTTTAAAGGATGTTTATTAAATTTTCTTATGGTGCCATCTACATATTAAAACAAACCATAATTTTATTTTTTTCAATAGCAGTACACAATTCAGACAGCATAAACTCTGCACCCTTCAATTATTCTAAAAACAATATTTCGTAAAATTCATTAGATAACTTTTCCGAGAAATTCATTATTTTAATACGAGCATATTCTAGAAACTGAATCCAAATTGAGGTTCAGCACTTGATTGTTGACCTAGGGAGCCCGCTTGAAGCATTGCTACATCAAATCACTACTTACTGTTATATCAAATGACTTGAAATCTGATGTCTAGGCATAGTTTGAACCAAAGATTTGAAATAACTTGTTAAAATCGGGTGTTACTCTTCAAGGAATATGGAAGTTTGGGTTTGTTTTAAGATGTAGATGACTCCTTAAGCAAAATCTATATACATCACTAAAAAGTAAACTTTATTTTCAATCAATTGGTACCAATATCTTTCTTCTGCAATACATTGTTGAGGAGTTATTAGGGGCTGTTTACTTTTTCCATGACTGTACATCTATATCCTACACAATTACTGTCTTAAAAGTTTATGATACTTAAAATGTATTCTTTAATCAAGTTTAAGTTAAGATTTTTAAAGAAAAATCTCAAATGCTTTTCTTCTTTTTGTATTGCTAAACAAAATAAATTGGATGGGTTTCATGGAAATTTAATTTCAAGTTTAAATCAATCACATACACGACTGAAATTACAGCATATATATTTATAGCACGAAATAAGTGTAGTTAAGTGCAATTAACAAGATGCGACATATCTAATTACGAATAATTTAAATGTACAACGCATAATAATAGATAACATTAGCAAATGCTTTAAATAAATTACTTGAATTGGACTAAGATATAATAATTCTAAAATAATGGCAAAAAGTAATTAAATTTAAAAAAAATTATGCTTTGCAATTGCAGCAAAGATGGAATAGTTGATTATTTAAGATTGATGGGATTTTGATATATAAAGCTATAATATCCATAATTTCTATACTATTATCGAGTTTGTGTAAACTTTTTTAGAATAAATGTTTACTATACATATATACGTGAAACATCAAAGTAAATGTAATTTTCTATGTTAAATTCAAAGAAGAATTTAAAAATATATACACAAGGTTCTTCTAAATTGTAATAAGTACAATCTGAATATGTACCAATAACAATCATTTTTAATTTATTTATCATGATTGTAGACGCCAAAACACGTGTGCAATTATAATGTTACTGACCGTAAAACATTTGTATGCTACAAATTTTTAAAAATTTAGGTACCAAGCATATCAGTAACATTCATTACAAAAAGGAAAAAAAATAAAAACAAAAATAAATAAAAATAAATAAATAAATAAATAAATACATAAAAAAATGCAGATAGTAATTTGGTATTTCGAAAATTTTATGTAAAAAAGAGTATAACTGTCGAAACGTTGCATAACACTGCGTTAATTTCAGAATTTAGCAAATGAAAAGCACGAGCATTAAAGCTGTCTGATTTTCTGATAGTATAATGACATAGAATTAAAAAGCATTTTCTGACATAAGCTGATGCTAACATCTGCTAAATTCTATCGTTCTCTAAAATTTACATCTATGAATGACGGGGCTAGATCTGGAACATACATAAAGAAAAACTTGTAAAAACTTGTAAATTTGTAAGGAACAAACAAAAAACATAAACACATTTGATGTCTGTATTTAGATGGAAGCTAAAATTCTTCACAGATGTTTTATGATTACCAAACACACAATTTATTTTTTCGAAAATAAATTATTTCCTATCACATGATAAATCATTCTTGAAACATACAACTAAAGTACTTGGAAAAATCCAAATTTGTATTGGGACCAAATCGGAATTCTAGATTCAATTACTGGTATTTTAAAAAAAAATTGAATACCTAACGACAAATAATGACTACACTGGTGGACAAAATTAAGAGATAAAAGGCATTTTCCCAAATATCTCGAGAAATACTCGATAAAAATAATTGAAAATTGGTATGTATGTAACTTATAGTATGCCAATAATATGTACAAAGCAAAAATTAAAGTGCCATTCATTGGCAAGAGTTATTGCCAAAAGTCCAATGTGGACTTAAATTCATGAAAAAAGATGGCAATGAAAGTGAGGCTTGTATGGTGTGTTGTCGAATCCAGTATGGTGTGTGGTCACCTCTGACCGATAGACAGCATGCACAACGAGTATTCATGCTGTTAATAAGAAAGTTAAAGATTGCTTGTGTAAGACTCTCCCACTCTTCCACTAGAGCAGTTCTTAACTCCGGGATGGTTCTGTGTGGGGGTTGGCGTCTCGCAATAGCCCTTCCAAGAGCATCCCAAGCATGTTCAATAGGTTTAAGGTCAGAAGATTTTGCTGGCCAATCCATTCGATGAATATCCTTCTTTCCAGATACTCCTCAACGGACGTCTACAGCGACACAACTGTCTAGGGAACTTTCTGCTGCCACAGTAACATTAGTTTCAAGGAAGCCTGTTAGCAGGAGGCTTCTTGAAATAGGGTTGTATGCCAGGAAGCCCGCCATTTGCATCCCACTCTCTCCCTTCCACAAAAGAGAGCGTGCACAGTGGTGCAGACAGCACCAACATTGGACAAAGCTCCAATGGGCTAATGTTCTGTTCACAGATGAGTCCGGATTCAGTCTTCAACCTGATTCTTGGTAAATATTCATATGGAGGGAACCTGGGACCCGATACCATCCCAGTAACATCATGGAAAGGGACCATTATACTGGTGGAGGACTGATGGTTTGGGAAGGGATCATGCAAGATACCCGCACACCGCTCCATGTGTTTGACACTGGCCCAGAGATACATTCAGGAGATCCTACAGTCCTACGTGCGTCTTTTCAAGGATGCTATGGCCCTGAATTCGTTTTCATGGACGACAATGCCCAACCACATAGGGCTTGCCTGGTTGAGGAGTATCTGAAAAGCGAGAATATCCATCGAATGGATTTGCCAGACAAATCTCCTGACCTTAACCCAATTGAACATGTTTGGGATGCTCTTGAAAGGGCTATTGCGAGACGCCAACTTCCACCCACAACTCTTCCGGAGTTAAAAACTGCTCTGGTGGAAGAGTGGGAGAGTGTTACACAAGCAATCCTTAACTCTCTTATTAACAGCATGCACACTCGTCGTGCATGCTGTCTATCTGTCAGAGGTGACAACACACCATACTAGAGGCGACCACACAGCATATAGGCCTCACTTTCATTGCCATCTTTCATCATGAATTTCAGTCCCCATTGGACTGTTGGCAATAACTCTTGCCAATGAATTGCTCTTTAATTTTTGCTTTCCACATATTATTGTCATACTATAAGTTATATCCATACCAATTTTCATTTATTTTTATCCAGTATTTCTCGAGATATTTGGGAAAATGCCTCCCATATCTTAATTTTGTCCACCAGTGTATAAAGCTTTAAGAGAATATTGTTACAAATTTTTCCTTTTTTGGTAAATCGACGTTTTTAAACATAGAAGTTGAACATGTTAAAGCATTTGATCTATTATGCAATTGCGAGTGGGTCAGTTCTTGAAGCTGGTAGACGGAAGATTCTGGGTTCGAAGCTTATCAAGGTCGTTGGTTTACTCTTTCGGAATTTTCTGTGGATTTCTCCAAACATTGGATATCTTTGCGCAAATACGGGTTAAGTTCCCGTAAAGCGATCCCCATGGTGAGCGTTCTTCCTTTAGCTTATATACTTTGTACACATAATCGGGCGTCTTAAAAACAACACAGCAATATTCAGCAAATCATCACCTGAGAATAATGTGTTTTTGAAAAAAAAAATTACTTACCGATATAGAAAGCTTCTATTTGTATCTATGTAGACTTTTCTGGATTAAAATAATGCAATATTATGATTGTAATGTCATATGTAAATTATATATAACATAATTTTTATGCGAAAATGCCTTCATAGATACAAATAGAACCTATCTATATCCATAAGGCATTTTTTTCAGAAACATAACCCATATCACACAAACCATACATATGGAACTTTATTATTCTCAGGTGACGAAATGTTGGAGAAACACAAACCCCTGTTTATATTTCGTTCACAGAATCTCAATTATACGTATAAGGGAAAGAAAAATTCACGAAACACAAGAAACTGTATCATGAAATATGTTTAAAAGGACAAAGAACTTTCAAATTTATGCTTTTATAACATTTTTCAGATTTTACTTTCAATACTATTCAGTGGTACACTGTATATACTATACATTTATCACAAAAGAAATCACAATTACTATTTTTTTTTTGAAAAATAAGGAGCTTTCCTGCATATTTTATTCATTATCAAGAACGTTTAAAAATGCACATGCACATTTCATATCGACCATAATTCAAATCAAATTTTAAGCCACTTTTGTTTACATAAACAAAAGAAAACCATCGAATCCTATATATTTGAAAATAAAAGTTAAGAAATTAATCAAAACAATTTGAAAATGTTAACTTTTTCACAAATATTTTCTACCTTTACTTTTCCAAATATGTTTATTTAAAAATATATATGCATTTTTTTTCCAATGTACACACAACTGACTTAAAAATTTTTGAGGATTATATGAGATATGGAATACACATGGCTCGTGTTGAAAAATCGAATCATGCTGTAAATTTAATTTTCATATTAAAAATCACAGAGGAAAATCTAAAAAGATATTTGAAATTTATATCTAAACAATACATATAATAAAACAAAATTTATAATCTTTGTTTCTTTTCCTTTTTTTAGTTCTTTTTTTATTCAGTTTGAGCACGAGTGTACCCCCCCCCGGAATTCCGTTATAAATTTAATTTCAAAACTTATAATTTGATAACTAGATAATATTACACAACCCATTATCACAATTCATGTTATAGGTTAAAGTTTTCTTTTCATATACAATGACTTATACGTAACTACATCCTCCTAAACCATTTATTTCATTTAAATCAGCTGTTTGTTGTTCCAAGTCTATTAAATATAGAGTTCATTAGGATTATAAATTAGTCTCGTTAGCACTATAATTTATTCCATCAAAAATGGTTCAAAATCTTCTAAAACTATTAATGAGCCTCTTTGTAAAGTGATTATAAAGTCTATAATGAATTTTAGGTAGTTAGACATTTTTGACAGTCGGTGTTTAAGAATATTCATTATGAAATTTGTTTCAGTTAAGTGTTTTTGAAAGTGTTTAGAAATTAATAAAGGATCAACTTTGTACATAAAGGATGATTTAATATCTGTGTAACAGTATTTTTTTATTTTTACGAATACAGTGGCTAGAAATTTATAGAATGTTGGTAAATTCTAATACAAAATTTTTAATTAATGTACTTCTTTATATTAGCATTAATGATAATTTTCGAAAGATTTCTTCAACAGTATGTATGACATTTGCATTGAGAGGAGATACAGTACCCTGTCTGTCAATATCTACTATGATAGAAAAGCCGCGTTACTTGCCTTACACAAAGATACAATTACTTCAAGGATTGTTTTAGAGTAGTAGTGTTCTTTGAACTCTTTTGAAAACAATGGTAATAATATTTTCATACATCGGATTCCAGGTCATACTGTCACTCTGGAGAACGATCTCGCTGACAGCCTAGAAAGAAATAAAAAGGAACAATTACTCCATTTTTCTGATCCGGACAAGCTATTGGTACTTCTAAGGGCTGAATTTGAACTACTGTTGTTTAAAAATTTAAGAATGTAACTGCATTAAACATTGCTCAACTCAGCGTACAGAGACCAACGAAAAAGTTCAACAGTAGCTTCTTTAGTAAAATGTAAAAGAACTTATTGGGCTAAAAATTAACAGTGTACAAAATATGTAGGGGACTGCCAACAGGACACTCTAGACTTAGTGGAGAACTTAGTATTCTGAAAGTGGTCTATGGCAGTCTTTATAAGGATTGTAAGTGCTAACAGGAGACTGCTTTACCAGTCTTCTGTATCTGTGAACCGTATGCTGCTTTTAGTTTTGAGTACAACGGTTGATCTTTTGTTGAACCATGGTATATTCAGGATGCTCCTATTAAATTCTGCTGAATTTCATATCGGCTACAGATCTGTTTAGAGACTAAATGGTAATTTTTTTTCAAACTTCGGGGATAGTAAAATAGATCACTGGTCGAAGTATTTTTGGGCTTGACCACCAACCTTCCCCAGTAATGAGTAATATATTAAATGTTTTTTTGAAAATTTTTAGAAATAAATAAATAAACAACTTTGTGCATGAATAATGATTTAATATTAGTGCAATAATATATTTATTTTTACAAAATACTATTACTGGAAATTTTCAGACTGTTGATAAATGCAAATGTAAATTTTGTAATTAGTGTATTTTTTCGCATTAATGTTAATGAGAATGTCAATTTTTTTTTTAAATATGTGTACTTGCATTTGCATTGAGAGATGGTATAGTAGACTGCCTATCAATATCTACTCTGAACAATTCTAGTACAGATTTTTTTAATCTAATAATTTATCGAGAAAGTTATTATTGCACGGGTTACAAAATATATCAATTATTTGTTATTGTTAATAATTTGCACAGTAAAATGATTACATATTGTAATGCTATGATATTTTAAAGATCATTTTACAAAAAGAATTTCATCAAATTTACCTGCTATTGCATGTAACTTTGTTTAAAAAAATACAATACGCTAACAAAATGTACCATCATAAGTGTAAACTGTACTGTAATGGAGCAATATCTATTAATGATTTTTTATATACAGGAAAAGATACTTGACATTACATATTTACTAATGAAACAAGTAAAATATTATGCGTCAAACATAGATTATGTAATGCATTTCAACAAATTCAGAATAATAAAACAAAACTTAGTCGTTTAGTGAGTTAAAATATTATGTCAAACTAATTTGTATGGGAACGCAAAACACATCTAAAAGAATTTTCAATTGTTTCTATTAACTAAATGCATTCCAAATTTTAGTTTGCAGAATTTTAAAACACGCTTGTAGAATTTATTCCTCAAAGTCAGTATCGTAACTGATTTCTTAAGCGTGCATATATAAATGAAGAACAAATACAATTATAAGTAAATAAATTTGATTGGTAACTTGGTTTCATAAAGTAATGACATTAATAAGAAATGTGAGCTGCACTATTTTATGCATATGTTGTTTTGTTGGATCTCTAATATATCAGTGATCCAGCCAGAAGTATTTTTTCTTCATAAGTAAATTTTAAAACAGTATTTTAGCACTTAATGACTAATGGTATGTGGATCAAAAGACTAAACTACCATTATATGCAAAGTAGTATATATTAAAATTAAAGAAACTTCACTGAACCGCTTTCTTTTTTTATTTAAATAGGTAGTGATTTTAATTATAAAATCACATTTTGCCTGGTGCTTGAATGCCGCGGACCTGGTTTGAGCGCTATAAAATTGCAAAAAAAAACAATTTTATTTTAATATTTTGAATATTTAATCATACTACTAGTCATAATGTATAATGCATAGTCAATATTAGTGATTTAGCCACAAGTATTTTCTTCGCAAGTAAATGGTCTGCGATATGGGAATGTGGATCAAAGGTCTAAACTACCATCAAACCTTTAGTCATACTATGTATAGTGAATGTAAAAAATTCACAGTAAAATTTTTAATTGGTGAATTGCTGTACAATATATCTCAGTAATGAATTCCTAAAAAAATATATAATAAACTCTTATTGAGTTCTAAAATAGAACTTTTATTACAGAAAAAAAATCAATTCAATAAAATAATTTTAAAACTATTTTTTTAAGCACGGAAAGTTTTTAATATTTTTCGTTTTACAGTTAAATAGAACAAATTTATATGTCTGAAGAGTGTCACAATCGTAATGTTACTAAATATTTCTCGTTAGAGACGTTGTAATAGCAATTATTGATAAATATTATCATTTCAGAATTATGTGTGTAATTTAGTATACATCTTATTCCTTCCTGCAAATAGTGGGCTGAATTGCGGTTTATATTCTAATACAAGATATTTTAATTTCGCATTTAACGAATGTCCGCGTGTTTAAAGCTGGTTTTGAAACTACATTAGAACAAGGAAATTCTCTCAGTGTAAATTTATCTATGCCCATGTATTTAGAAAATATAATCAGCTTGGAGTACTCTATACTTCATGTTTTAAAGCATGTACAGATTCCGAAAAGTGAATTTTGGTTTCCACTCTCTAAGAGAATTAAGTTTAAAGTGTATTGCCACTCGAACATTGTTGATCGTGGAATATAATTTCATAATTGAATTTACATTTACTAAACAAAATGGTATAATGAAATATATGTAAACATACAAGAAACATTTTAATGTAAATAATATTAATGATAATGATGAATAAATGTTGATCTTTACGTAATTTATATTAACTAAATTGTTTGTTTTTTACATATTAAATTATAATAAAAATAGGAAAAAATTGTTAATTTAAAAATGGTCATTATCAATGAAAGTTATCATTTTTAAATAAAGGAATGTTTTTTATTCTTTACATTTTTATTGAAGGAGTAATCTGAGTTTTCATGTTTCTGTTACCTTTGTCTTTAATATGTCAACAATTTTGAGAATAATAAAATTGCATTTATCAAATATAATATCTCATAGTAAAAAAGGGTGAATTGAATATTGATTTTTTTTATTTAAAAATATTAATGTATGTTAATTGTTTCTGAGGAATTAAGTTTCGAAGCGTTTCAAATTTATATCAAACGCTTAAATGAAGTATAATATCTTGCTTCTGTAAATCGTGATCTGAATTGCGATTGATATTCCAGTACATAACATTTTAATTTTACATCTAACAAATGCTTAATGTCCACGTGATACAAGTTTGTTTTGAAGATGCATTAGCAAAAGGAAATTCTCTCAGCGAAAATTTATCTATGTCCATGAGTTTAGAAAATTTAATCAGCTTTGAGTAGTCTATACTCAATGTATTATTGCATGGGCGGATTTTGAAAAATGAATTTTGGATTCCGTTCGCTAAGATAATTAAGTTGAAAGTGTATTGTCACTTTAACAATGTTTGTCATGTAATATAATTCATAATGAAATTTATACATACTAAACGAAATGGTGTAATGAAATATAAGTAAACGTACATGAAAAAATTTTAAGTAAATAATAATAATGATGTTGTCGAATAATGTTTGCTGTATTTTTCATGAAATTTTTGTACGAGAATCTCTTACATTCATTAACCTTAAATGTAAGGTTTAAAAGTCTCTGCGATATACGCTCATTTTCAAACTGCATTAGCACAAGGAAATTCTCTTAGTACAAATTTATCTATATCCATGAGTTTAGAAAATTTAATCATTTTTGAGTAGTCTATACTTCATGATTTATGGCATGGGCAGATTCTGAAAAGTTAATTTTGATTCCCATTCTCTAAGGAAACTAAATTGAAAGTGCATTGTCAATTTAACAATGTTAGTCGTAAAACGTAATTTCGTATTGAAATTTATACTTACTAAACGAAATGGTTTAAGAAAATATATGTATACGCAGGACGACAATTTTAATGTAAATAACGGTAATGATAATGATATATGAATGTTGATCGCTACATGATTTATTTTCACAATTTCAATGTTACAAAATATTTCTCGTCAGAGACTTTTTAATTGTAATTAATGATAAATGTCATTATTCGAAATTATCTTCTTAATTTAGTATATACAGAGTGTCCCAGAATTTCGTGTACAAACTTTGGGGGGTGGTAGCGAACATCATTTGGAACCACAATTACACAGGAAAGCATGGGCGGAAACGTCTTGTTAACCGTTTAACATACAGTGGTTTGTATATGAAACTACAAAATTTTTAATGTAAAATGAACAGTGACACCAGAATTTTAATATGATTTTTCCATTCATTATGTATGTGAAATGTTTGGCTTTTCTTCTTTGCAAATGCTTTTTTTCCGCAATTTCTGATGTCAATCATATTTTTCCACATTTTAGAAATGGAAGTGCGTTGTCCGTGAAAACCTCAAAGAAACACACAGACACAATTATGACACAAAGCGGAAAACAGTGTAGAACACTTTATTACACAGAAAGAAGTACAAGAAACAATTTAATTTAAAATTAAATTTAAAATTATGTTTCTTTAAAATCAAGTGTCTTAGTAGTAATTAGAAATTGCTGGAATGGAAAAAAATATGAATGACCTTGGAAATCGCAGAAAAATGTATTTGCAAAGAAGAAAAAATATACATTTCACATACGTAATAAATGGAAAAATCATTATAAAATTCTGGTGTCAATATTTATTTTGTATAAAATTTTTTTTTAGTTTCATATACAAATCACTGTCTGTGAAAGAGTTAACAAGACGTTTACGCCCATTCTTTCTTATGTAATTGTGATTCGAAACGATGTTCTCTACCATTCCTCAAAATTTGTACACGAAGTTCTGCGACACCCTGTATATTATACTTGTAAATTCTGAGCTGAATTACGATTGGTGTTCTAGCACAAGATAATTCAATTTCACATCTAACAAATGTTTAATGTCCACGTGATACAAGCTTGTTTTGAAACAGTATTAGCACAAGGAAAATCTGTTAGTGTAAATTTATATCCGTCCATGTATTTAGAAAATTTAATCAGCTTCCAGTACTTTACACTTCATGGCGAAAAAACATCATAAACACTGGAGATAATTGATCAATAAACTAAAACACTTTGTATAATCACCGTAAAAGGGAAATCCCGTAAGAGCACAGAGTCGAGATCAATTTCGACTAAGATAAACTCGACTTTGTCACAACTGTATGGGCATCTCGACTCTGTGCCCTCACGGACACGTGTTGGTTTCGCTGATGACGAGCTGTTATTGTAGCTTGAAACGCGTCAGACTTTATTTTTCATTTTATGGTGATTTTACAAGGTGTTTTAGTTTATTTACACTTCATGGTTTATTGTATGAGCCGGTACTCAAGTTGCAGTGTTTCGAATCTCATTCTCTAAGGGAATTAAGTTCAAAGAGCTTTATCCAATTTCTGTTGTTTGGCTTCAAAACAAAAATTTCAAATATAATACTTGGATTTAATATAATAATAATTATTATTATTATATAAATGACAAAGTTCGGTAAAACATGTTGAAAATAATGTCAAATATAGTACACGTTATTAATATTATTTTTTTTTAACGGTTGCTAAATTTTTCATGAAAATTTTGTAAGAGAATCTCTTACTTTAATTCACCTTAAATCTAAGGTTTAAATGTCTCTGCAATATACACTTGTTTTCAAAGTGCATTGACTCAAAAAAAAATCTCTCAGCGCAAATTTATCTATGTCCATGAGTTTAGAAAATTTAATCAACTTTCAATAGTCTATACTTCATACTTTATTGCATGGCCAGATTTTGAAAAAAGAATTTTGTTTCCCGTTCGCTTAGGGAATTAAGTTGAAAGTGTATTATCACTTTAACAATGTTTGTCGTGGAATGTAATTTCATAATGAAAATTATACATACTAAACGAAATGGTATAATAAAATATATGTAAACGTACACAGATAATTTTAATGTAAATAATGGTAATGGTAATGATAAATAAATATTGATCGTTGCATGATATATTTTCACAATTTCAATTTATAAAATATTTCTCGTTAGAGACTTTTAATCGTAAGTAATGATAAATGTCATCAGTTCATAATTATCCGCTTAACTTAGTATATATATTATACTTGTAAATCCTAAGCTGAGTTGCGATGGGTTTCTAGTACAAGGTATTTTAATTTCACATATAAGAAATGCTTAATGTCCACGGGATACAAGCTTGTTTGGAAACTGTATTAGCAGAACGAAAATCTCTTAGTGTAAATTTATATCCGTCCATGTATTAAGAAAATTTAATCAGGTCAAGTACTTTATACTTCATGGTTTAATTGCATGAGCCGGTGCTCATGTGACAATGTTTCGAATCTCATTCTGTAAGGAAATTAAGTTCAAGATGCTTTATCGAATTTCTGTTGTTTGCTTAGAAATAAAAATGTCAAAAGATGATATTTGGATTTATTATTGTTATTATTGTTATATAAATAACAAAGTTCGGTGAAACATAATGAAGATAATGTCAAATATAGTACACATTAATAAATAAAATTTTTTAAGTTTAACGGTTGCTAAATTTTTCATGAAAATTTTGTACGAGAATCTCTTATTTTAATTCACCTTAAAATTTAGGTTCAAATGTCTCTGCCATATACGCTCATTTTAAAAGTGCATTAGCTCAGGAAAATTCTCTCAGTGTAAATTTATCTGTGTTCATATGTGTGTTTAGAAAATTTAATCAGCTTTGAGTATTCTATACTTCATACTTTATTGCATGGGCAGATTCCGAAAAGTGAATTTTGGTTCCCATTCTCTAAGGGAATTAAGTTTAAAGAGAATTGCTACTATAACATTGTTTGTCGTGGAATATAATTTCATAATGAAATTTATACGCACTGACGTAAATGGTATAGGGAAATATATGTAAACATACAACGACAATTTGAATGTAAATAATAGTAATGATAATGATAAAAAATATTGACCTTTACATAATTTACTTTAAGTAAATTGTCTGTTTTTCACATGTTAAATTATGAAGCTATTGGGGAAAATTTTTTAATATTAAAAATGGTCATCATCAATCAAAATTATCATTTTTAAATAAAGGATTTTTTTTCCTTTTCACTTTTATTGAAGAAGTAATCTCAGATTTCCTGTTTGTGTTAACTTTGTGTATAATATGTCAAAATTTCGCACTATGATAAAATTGATTTTATCAAATATATTATCTCTTATAATAAAAAATGGTGAGTTGAATGTTGATTTTTTTTTTACTTAAAAACTTTAATATATGCAGGGCTCCCAAATGGTCCGCGAACTGAACATCAGTATTTTTTAACAGAAAATTTTATAATACGTTTGAGCTAGAATCAACTTCCAAACGTGGTTTCTTGACAATTTGCAAGAAAAATCTAAAAAGAAAATTTCTCTAAAAAAATTCTGATGTTCAGTTCGCGGACCATTTGGGAGCCCTGTATATGTTAATTGTTTCTGTGAAATTAAGTTTTAATCTTCCCAAGTGTTTCAAATTTATATCAAACGCTTAAACGAAATATACTATCTTATTTCTGTCAATCGTGAGCTGAATTGCGATTGATATTCTGATACATAATATTTTAATATCTCATCTAAAAAACATTTCATGTCCACGTGATACAAGTTTCTTTTGAAAATACATTATCACAAGAAAATTATCTTAGGGCAAATTTATCTATGCCCATGAGTTTAGAAAATTTAATCTGCTTTGTGTACGTAATACTTCACGCTTTATTGCATGGGCAGATTCCGAAAAGTGATATATGGTTCCCGTTTGCTAAGGGAATTAAGTGGAAAGTGTATTGTAACTTTAACAATGTCTGTCGTGGAATATAATTTCATAATTAAATTTATATCTACTAAACGAAATGGTATAGGAAAATATATGTAAACGGGCAAAGACAATTTTAGTGTAAATAATGTAATGATAATGATAAATGAATGTTGATCGTTACATGATTAATTTTCACATTCTCAACGTTACAAAATATTTATCGTTAGAGACTTTTTGATTGTATGTAATGATAAATGTCCATTAATTCGAAATTATCTGCGTAACTTAGTATATGTATTATACTTGTAAATCCTGAGCTGAGTTTCGATTGGTATTCTAGTACAAGAAATTTTAATTTCACATCTAACAAATGTTTCATGTCCACGTGATACAAGCTTGTTTTGAAACTGTATTAGCGAAAGGAAAATCTCTTAGTGTAAATTTATATCCGTTCATGTGTTAAGAAAATTTAAACAGCTTCAAGTACTTTATACTTCATGGTATATTGCAAGAGCCGTGCTCAAGTGACAGTGTTTCGAATCTCATTCTCTAAGGGAATAAAGTTCAAAGTGCTTCATCCATTTTCTTCTGTTTGGCTTTGAAATAAAAATTTCAAAAGATAATATTTGGATTTATTATTATAGTTATCATTATTATTATTATTATATAATTAACAAAGTTCTGTAAAACATGATGAAGATAACGTCAAATATAGTACACGTTACGTAATAAAATTTGCTCAACGTTTGCTAAATTTTTATTGAAAATTTTGTACGAGAATATCTTACTTTAATTCACCTTAAATCTAAAGTTTAAATGTTTCTGCGATATACGCTCGTTTTCAAAGTGCATTAGCTCAGGAAAATTCTCTCAGCGCAAATTTATCTGTGTCCATGTGTTTAGAAAATTTAATCATCTTGGAAGGGTCTATACTTCATGCTTTATTGCACGGGCAGATTCTGAAAAGTGAATTTTGGTCCCAGTCTCTTAGGAAATTAAATTTAATGTATATTGTCACTATAACATTGTATGTCGTTTAATATAATTTCATAATGAAATTTATACGTACTAACGTAAATGATATAGTGAAATATATGTAAAAATAGAAGGAAAATTATAATAAAAATAATAGTAATGATAATGATAAATAATTGTTGATCTTTACATGATTTAGTTTAACTAAATTATAGGTTTTGTACATATTAAGTTAATATAATATTGCAGAAAATATCATAATTTTAAAAGTGGTCATTGACAATCTAAATTACCTTTTTCAATTAAAGGAATGTCTTCATTGCTTTAGTTTTCTTTTTTATTGATGTAAGTAAACTGAAATTTTCTATTTTTGTTGACTTTGTTTGTAATATGTTAGAATTTCGGACTATAATAAATTTTAATTTATCTAATAACTCTTAAGAAAAAAAAGGCTGATTGTTTGATTTTTTAAAAATTTTAGTGTTTTTTGGTGGAATTAAGTTTAAATATTTTCAAGCGTTTTTCAATAAATATTTAACTGTTCTTATACAGTAATTCTTTGCAAATATATATATACCATATATATATAAATCCCAATAAAAGAACTGATAACGTTTCGCGACTATTTCTCCTAAAATATGGTAGTTTTTCTATGAAATTAACAACAATTTTCCTTATAGAACCACAGCAGGCAAAACTATAATTAGAATCTAAAAATCGAAATTAGTTTTTGCTATCATTTTTTTTTAAATTATAATAATTTTTTCTTAATAATGGCAACAAAATAACGAAATACTTTGTGATAAAAAACGAGAGAAGTGGGGAAACTCTGGGAATGTCCAGGATTTCTCCAAGTTTCTGTAACGCTGTATCAAATCCTGTGAGCTTGAATTAGAAAGATTTTCATGCAGTAATATAGGTTTTAAAATCTATATTTCTAGCTCAGAATATCAGTTTAAGTAAAATAATAATAATAATAATAATAATAATAATAATAATAATAATAATAATAATAATAATAATAATAATAATAATAATAATGATAATAATAATAATAATAAGAAGAAGAAGAAGAAGAAGAAGAAATGTAATTTATTGCATAATAGCTATTACCTATTATGTTATTCACTTAGCATAAAAAAAGAAAATAAATTAGTTAAGCAAAACATTTGATCGCAGTGATTGAAAACAAATTTAATTAACCCACATTTTATAACATTTTATATTAGAACAGTTCTTTTTTATACGGGTCTCCGCATATCTGGGGTAAAAAAGGAGGGGGGGGGATTTTGTACCAGATAGTACAATCCATTGCAAAAATGAAACTGCAACCACTTATAGAGTAAAACTTTTGTTACATATTGAACGCCATAATATACATAAACCATGTTTTAGTGCTGCTCATAATTTCATATCCAAGAGAAAAATATCAAGCTTCGACAAGGAAAAAATTACAGAAAATTGTAAATTGATTCAGCAAATAAAATAATGAAACTTTGAATTATTAAGAAAAAGTATTTGAATAAAGTAAATGAAGCAGAACCTGTGTTAATTAATAATTTATCTGTGGTTAATAATTTATTGGATGCAAAGGTACAAAGACATTAATTCATCCGTTTTGATATTGACTTCATTCAAACTTTCTGACACACTTTGTCCAGTTATAAGAATATCGTTCACATATTTTAAATAACTATACGCAAGGATTTTTTTTAAACACAAAAAAATTGAAAAAGTTTATCACATTGCCATGGAGATACTAATTATTTTTACTTTGTACTATACAAAAAATAACAAATATTAAACCTTCCGTGTAAAATATTGTTTTGGCACATAATTAGTGAAAACGAAAACAACATCAACAACAAATGTTTCGGTTAAAAATTCATAATCATAAAAAATTCTCTCTTTCTTATCGTTAGGAAAGATAATATTTTTATTCCGGGTTTAACTGTCTTTTCTGCAATTTTATAGAAAAAAAACCTTTTTTTAAAAAAATCTACAACTGAAATCCAATTTCATTTTTCTGGTATATTATAATGATTTTTTTTATACAAAAATGTTTTTAATTTGTTTTCTTATAGGAAAAGAAAAAAGTAACCAAATAAATAAACACAAACCTAAAAAAAATATGCTTAGTACTTTCGATAAATATCATGAAATTCAAAGAAACGTTTTTCTCTTAAGCTTGTAGATTATTTTTTAAAACAGAAATCCATTTGTTTTAGAATTTAAAAATAAATACATAGAAAAGTAACATGCATACATATATAAATAAATAACTTAATAAAAACTGCGAAAAAAATTCGAATTGTAGAATATGAAGAAGAAAAAAGCAAATGAACAATTGATATTGTATTTTTTTTCTTTAAGAAAGCCATTTGTTTTAGAATTTAAAAATTAATATGTGCAAAAGATAAAAATAAAATAAAATAAAATAAAATTTCTTTCAACTTCAGAAAACAAAATAAAGAAATTAAATTGTAGGAAATATAAAGAAAAGAAAGAAGAAAAAGAAAGTGCAATTAAAAAATTGATATTATAAAAAAGTAAAATTAACAGTTTTATTTAAGTTTCTGCTTGAAAATTATCATTTTACAAGAAGTATCCCATTCTAAAATTAAAATATATTAATTTTCCTAGAATAATTTGAGCCACGCGTAAAGAAACACATTGCCATAGCATGTATATATTAGTCATACTTTAATTATAGTCTCTCTTGTAAGAAAAAACAGTTGCTTCTTTTATTGATTTTGATCCAATAAAAAAAATCTCTACTTTTGGTATTTATTTTTTATTCATTAAAACATAAGAAAAACATCAAATAAATTAGTATCAATAGTAGTGATAGTGCTATTATTATTATTATTATTATTTAATTTTTTCACGAAGATATTAATTAGACTATTGTTTTAAAATACAACTTAACCCCTTAACAGTGACATTAAATTAGGATTTAAGAAACTCAAATTAATTATTTATACGACTTTTTATAATGAAATATTTTATATCTAAATATATATATATATATATATATATATATATATATATTAATTGAAAGATAATTTTATAACATAAAAAAGCCTATTATATTATTTAATAAAACTGGTGGGAATAAAACAATCTGAATAAAAATACGCTGCCATGAATATCACGGGAGCGACAATTGAGGAATTAATAACTTGTTATCTGAAAAAGCTAAAATTTGTTTTCACATATTTGGAACTTACAGAATCTGTTAAAGTTCTAAGCCATAAGTTCCATTCATAAGTTTGTAATAAATGAGAATTAACCTACGCTTAGTGTCATTATCTCTAAATACTGTGTAAATGTCGTACAAACTCAAAACATTGTTTGGTATTAAATGGATACGTAGTAGGAATCAAGCATCTTAACCTTTCAAAATAAACAAAGGTTAATAAATCTTAATCTATTCAATTAATCCTTTAACAGGTTTGCTTATGAATCATCCGTTTTTAAAAAAAAGTTTGCTTTTCGTTTCTAGAGACTTTTTGATCCCATTAATTTTAAACTGCAATATTCGCTTTATTTAATTGATGACTAATTTGATCAAGTATGAGGAATATTTAAGGTGAATAAAACACTACATTACTACATTATGTGATAAATAAATAAATAAATAAATAAAAATAAAAATAATCGCATAATCGTTTCTTTCTCTTTAGCTGTGGTTAAACTGGATTGCCGTAGAGGCAATATCTTTATAAAATATTGTATTTTAACAAATTAGAACGACTATTTGGAAAATTATATTTTTAAAGACTAAAATTTTTGATTTATAAATGAATTTTATATTTGAAAAAAAAAAATAATAAACATAATTTTTATGATGATCAAAATGCGTTTTACGTAATAACAGAGTCCTATATTACGTACGCCGCGGATTAAAAATTAATATTCCTGTACCAATCATATACAAATTTTAAATGAAATTATAGTTTTACAATCTTCAATACTTCAGATTTTTAAACTTCTAAACATCGCTCATTTTCAATTTGCACTGTTGCGTAGAGAAAAAATTTACTTTTAAATGCAATTTGTTTGAAAGCTGTATCTGAATCTGTTTTTAAATTATTAATTTTGCTGTTGTTTTTTTACTACTTTTTTGTCATCGTAGCAACAGAAGTATTTCATTTCTGGACATTAAACATGAATAAACCAGAAAACGAAGAAAATAAAAACAGAAGTATTCCCTTTTTTGAACATTAAACATGGACCAATCAGAAAACGAATAAAATAAGATAAATTGCGGAATTCAACCCATAAAAAGATTCAGATATATTTTAGATTTCCCAATTCTTTACCGAGGATAACAACTATATTCCGAATATATTACTATATAAATATTATATTCCAACAACTATATTCCAATTTAAAAAAATGTGATCTTGCAGTAAATTTTAATATTAGAACTAATGGGAGTAACCTTTTTGACGACTTCCACATAAATATGTTGCGATTCAAACAAGAAATTAGATTATGAAATAAGTTTAAAATGCAAGGAAGAAAACAATTAAATAATAATTTTAAGCTATTAAAAAAAACTGTTGCGAGATTATTTTTATAAAACTCGACTCAAATATCCGGTAAATTCTAATGTTAAAAACATGTTACTGCTATTGGAAGCGAATGTAGTATATATTAGTATTAGAGTACTGGTACTTGATTGAGATAAGATAATACACTAGTCCTATAAGGCCTGAACACTTTTGGTTGAAATTAGAAGAATAAGATTTTAATCCTAATTAACATAATAATATTTCACTGAAAAAAAACGTTTAAAAAATACGATATCAGGTTAAGTCAAGGGGGGGGGGGGGGGGTGATCCACAAAATTGAATAATGCACGCTCGGATCAAAATCATTGAAAAAAAAAATGCAAACGTAATCCTTCCATTTCATATTTTCCTGAAGACGCCCGCAGAAGACGGCGCGAAACGTTGAAAATTTTATTTTATTTTAATATGTACTAATATATATTAAAATTCCTGTTTTGTGCACCACTGAGCAATGTGTTATTATTAGTTAAACTTTGAGTATTTATTTTTACCCGTACCCTATATACCGTTTTAAAAAATTAACATTTACATGCATTATAAAATGAATTAAAAGTATATATAGCCTACATAAGTATGGTAATTGATATTTTTATATTATTTAAGTAAAAATCACAATAATATGTTCAGATTTGTGATACTAAACCTCAATTCTATATACAGTTCTTTTCATTTGCTGAACAAAACAGACTACTTGGTCTCGCAAAGTTATCTATACATACAAACTTAAATCAATCAAGGATACGATTCAAATTACAGCATGTATATTTATAGAACGGGATTAGTATAGCTAAGTATATTTAACAAGATTCAAAATATCTAACTGAAAGTAAATTAATTGTACGTCAGAAATCGCAACAATAGATCAGAGTAACAGAGGCTATTTAATATATTAAGTTGATTAAGTAAGAACAATGGTCATATTTAATTAAATTTAAAAGCTAAGTGTAATTACAATATTTCCCACTCATGCTTTTGAATTGTAACTAAGATGGAGTAGTTGTTTATTTAATGGTTGTTAGGAATTCCATATTTAAAGATGCAAAATTGTTTAGTTCAGCATTAATAAAAGTTATATGTAAATTAATTGTTATTATATTATGTTATAGTCATACATGATAAATAAACATAAATACAAATTTTAAATTTTAAATTTAAACTAGATGAAATATTTATTTATTCTCTATTAAATAATAATAGAGGAATCGTTATTGATTGCCAATAACTTTCATTTAATTTATTATTTACAGATTGTGTGTACAATTGCAAAGATACAGTTCTTCATAAGTTATGTATCATAAATGATAGTACACAGGGACTGAGAAAAATTCGAAATTCCTAGGAGCCAGGAAAAACTCTTTGGAGCTAGTTCGAAGATTTATTTTTCATGTATAAGTGCATTCACTGCAAAATGGAACACTGGTTACTCATAACATTACTTGACTATTTTTAAGTAACATGTGCCATTTTACAGTAAACAAGTTATTTATTCAATAAAAAAAATCAGATTGAACAAAAATTTTAAGATAATAACAATTTTAAATTGTAAAAATGAAATGGAAATAAACTACGAATTTAAACATTGCAACAGGAGACAAATTAATATACTTATCTTGAATTCTCAACAAGAAATTACATACATAAATTTACAATGCCTTTGAGATTTTGATTTGAAATACCATTTCTCAAACAATTTTTCTATAATGGAATCATTAAAAGAAATACCATTTAAATTTATAGTAAGTTAAATTAATTAGTAAATTTAATAAGTAGATAAAAAAGTTAGTCAAAAAAAAGGGATTTTTTAGTCACCCAGGTGACCTGGAGCCCAAGGTTTGTCGAACCCATCCTACACTTTTGCCGAAATATAAGTGAAAGATTACAGCAGAGGTAAAAAGTTTCTTGTGTCTGAGTGTTTTTTTAGGGGTGGGGGGGGGTGTTATGTGCATGCTTGTCTCGCGATAACTGCGAAAAAAATATTTGACTTTGTGTTTGTTGGCTTGTAATTTTGTTGTTTACTGAGTTTTAATCTCTCGCGATAAATGACGCAGAATACATCCAATTAACCTTTAATTTTGTAGATATGATGGTAAAAATTATCTTACATTTTTAATCTTCGGAATTTATGTCATTAATTTATTTCGCTTTTAATGTTTTTTTAAATGGTTATGTTTCAGCAGTACATAATAATGATGGAAAGATAGAAAACTTATTCAAATAATTCATTCTCTTACATTCGCGATAATTAATATTTTTTAAAGTTTAAATAAATAAGTAAATATTTAAAAAAACAAAATAACTAATTTCACTGATTTATACAATTTATATACTTTCGCTGAAATGCGTATTTTTTCATAGATTCTAAAACTATTAGCATAGGAAATTAAAGTAAAAAATCTGTCGCGTTTAGTTTAGAATATAAACATTAAATACTTAAAAAAATTAATATTATGAAATATAAAATGAGAGGATTAGAAATGATTCGTTGTACTCTTCTTTTTATAATTTTTTTTTTGAGTTTGTCTCTCATAAAATAGATGGACAGTAGTTCTCCGACATACTTTTATCCCCAAAACCACTTTTTCGGCTTTCAAAAAGTACAAGTGAAAACGCTTGCTTTGCTAGTCACTCCCAGTGCCCAAGTTTTTAGGGGGAAAAAATTCAGGCGAGAATTGTGAAAATGAATCTTCAGAGACATGTTCACACTCATTGCGTGATGGTTTCTTAATAAAATAGCAACATTTTTTTAATAACTTTCTTTTTATGATTTCGTAAGAATCCGTGGACGAGAGTTTTAAAGGCATCCCAAGCAATTTTTTCTTTAGTAGACAAAAGTTTTAAAAGCCTTTATCTTGTATCAGTTTACATATCTTTGAACCGGCAAAAATTCTCTTTTTTAATTTTGCGTCTGAAACACTTGGGGGAAAAATTGTGCAAATATTTAAAAGCAGCACTGTTTAAATCCATGACTTTGACGAATTTTTTTTATTAGGCTCTATGTAAGGTGCAATGGAGGAAAAATTAAATTTTTAGGATCCAATAAAGATGCATATTTCTATTCATTTTTCTGGAGTAAATTAATTTGAATAGATCTTTTTTTTTTTGCTTTAATGGTATTCTTAACTCGACTATCTCAGAGGCACAAAAACATGAATGTTTGTTACATCCGTCTTGTAATACCCGTCCTATTAAATATATCAAAATGATATATTTGATACAACTAATTTGTATTCTGCATTTGTTTATGAACACATTTTGATTGTTTCCTTATTTTATTTTTTTATTATATTTTGAAAATTAACTAATATCGGGTAATGTATCTTTATTATACATTAGCTGAAGTTTTCGATAGACATTTTCTGCATTATAAATATTGAAACTGTAAGTTCAACCTCTAAAATAATTTTCGTTATTTACTCAAGTCTTTCTCGTTCAAAGACGATTATTTATAATGTTTGTTAGGAGTATAGATCAGTTTCGTTTAAACTATGATTAATTCCATCGCATATTGTTCAGAACTGTCTTAAACTACTAAGGATCCTACTTGTACAGACATTATGAAGCCCATAATGGATTACAGTCAGTAAGACATTTTTGAAAGTCAGTGTTCATGGCTATTCATTATGATATTTGTTTCAGTTAAATGTTCATAAAAATATTTAGAAAATAATAAAGGACAATTTTTACACATAAATTACTAGATTTTACAGTAGTATTAACGATCATTCTCAAGGAATTTTTTTATTAATCATCCGACTCTTTTTATTTTTTTATCCAATACAGTGAATAAAAGTATACACTGGTATAATCTAAGAGTTACTTAACTAGTTTTACAGTGAAAGCAGTAACAATTGAAAAGCTATGAGAAAAAACGTGGCGTTCAGAAGACGGCATCATTGAGAAGAAATTTGCAAGAGATCCGTGCAGTTTAGTGTAGATAATTTTATGAAATTTTTCATTGCATATAAATTTCTCAAACGAGCTTGAAACAGTCCTTAAAAAAAGTTCTGAATTGCAAGTACACAACGATTTCTTCTGTGATTGGCATAATATAAGTAGTTGAATTACGGAATTGAGTTTGATATAAATGTAGGAAGAAAAATTTATATAATGTTCACAATTTGCATTTTATATTATATATTTCATACAACTTATTTACATGCTGCATTTATTTATGGGCACATTTTGATGATAAAATTAATTCCTAAAATTTATTTACAAATTTATGTTTTGAAAATTATTTAATACCGCATAATTTTGTTTTATATATATTACACTAGCTGACGTTTTCACTAGACACTTCCTTCACCATAAATATTGAAACTAAGTTCAAACTATAAAATAATTTACTTTATTAACTCAATTTTTTGTTGTTCAAAGACGATTATTTATAAAGTTAATTAGGAGTATAGATTAGTTTCGTTAAAACTATAATTTATTCTACCGTAAATAGTTCAGAATTTTCTCAAACTATAAAGGCTCCCCTTTGTACAGTAATTATAAAAGCCTATAATTTGTTTTAGTCAGTTAGACATTTTTGGGCAGTCACTGTTAATGGCAGTAAATTATGATATTTGTTCCAGTAAAATGTTTATAATAAAATATTACATAAATGTGATTAGGCACTTTTTTTATAATTTACACAATTTGCATTTGGATTTTATATTCAACTGATAAACTTGATACAATTCACTTTTATTCTGCATTTATTTCTGCAACTGTTTATGAGCTCATTTTGAAGATAAAATTTTTTCCTCAATTTTACTTAAATATTTTTATATATTGAAAATTAACTATATCGCGTAATCTGTTTTTATTATACATTACATTAGCTGAAGTTTTCGCTAGACATTTCCTGAATTATAAATATTGAAACTTTAAGTTCAACCTCTACAATAATTTAATGCATTAACTCAAGTGTTTGTTGTGCGAAGACGATTATTTATAAAGTTTATTAAGAGTATAGATTTGTTTCGTTTAAACTATAATTTATGCTCGGAATTCTCTTGAACTATTAATGATCCTTTCTGTAAAGTGATTATAAAGCTTATAATATGTTTTAGTCTGTTAGACATTTTTGACAATCAGTGTTAATGGATATTCATTATGATATTTTTTTCAGTTAAATGTTAGTAGAAAGTGTTTAGAAAATAATAAAGGACAATTTTTATACATATACTATCATTTAATAAATCTTCACTTATTTAAATATTTCTGCAAAACAGTACAATAACGAGTAGTTCGAAGTGTTTTGATAGACTGAAATATGAAATCTAAAATTAATTTACTATACTTTACAATAGTATTAACGATAATTCTCAAAGAATTTTTTTTATTGACCATCCGACTTTTTTTAATTTTTTATCCAATACAGTGACTAAATGTATACTCTGGTTCGATGTAAGCGTTAGTTTAAGTTTTACAATGAAATCAGTAATTATTAAGGCGCTATGAGAAAATAAAATGGCGTTCAGGTTACGTCATCTTTGAGAAGAAACTTGCGAGAGGTCAATTTCAATTTAGTATAGATACGTTTATGAAATTTTCTTTGCATAAGAATTTCCCGAGAAATATTGAAACATGCTTTAAAGCCAGTTTGAATTGCAAATTCACAAAGATTTCTTCTGTAATTAGCATAATATATATAGTTGGATTACGGATTTAAGTTTAATATAAATGAAGAAAATTTTCTTTATATAATGTTCAGAATTTAAAATTTATATCCAAATTACATATTTGATCCGACTAATTGGTGTTCTGCATATGTATATGAGCATATTTTAATGACAAAATTATTTCTCAATTTTATTTACAAATTTGTGTTATGAGAATTAACTAATATCGCATAATTTTTTATATATATATTGCATTAGACATTAATTATAAATAGAAGTTTTCTTATACGTCCATTAAAAACATTTCAAAAATATGCATACTAATAAAAACATTAAAAGATCTTAATAATTTTTACATGTTTGATTGAATTTACTCAATCATCATCAGAAAAACAAAATACAAATAAACACAAAGATGGAAAATGACAATAAACTATTACAAATGAAATTTAAAATTTTTTTTAAAAATAAAAATCACGCGCGTTATATTTTAATTATGTATCACGTTGCTTAATTTTTGAAATTATTTAATAGTTATTTGTAATTATTATTTGTAATAGTTTATTGTCATTTTTCATCTTTGTGTTTATTTGTATTTTGTTTTTCTGATGATGATTGAGTAAATTCAATCGAAACATGTAAAAATTATTAAGATCTTTTAATGTTTTTATTAGTATTTGACGTCCTTTATAGCAATTAAATATTTTAATGCATATTTTTGAAATATATTGCATTAGTTGAAGATTTCGCTATACATTTACTGCAATATAAATATTAAAAGTGTAAGTTTATCCTCTAAAATAATTTACTTTATTAACTCAAGTCTTTGTTGTCCAAAGACAATTATTTATAAAGTTCATTAGGAGTATAGATTAGTTTCGTTTAAACTATAATTTATTCTATAGAAAAGAGGTCAGAATTCGCCTAAATTATTAACGATCCCATTTGTACAGTGATTATAAAAGCCTATAATGAGTTTTGGTCAGTTAGTCATTTTTGACAATCAGTATTAATGGCTGCACATTATGATATTTGTTTCAGTTTTGCGTAGATATGGTTAAGAATTTTTTTATAATGCACACAGATTGGATTTTATATCCAAATGATACATTTGATACAACTGATTTGCATTCTGCATTTGTATATGAGAACATTTTAATAACAAAAATTACTTCTTCATTTTGTTTTATTTATATTTTGAAAATTAAATAATATCGGGTAATCTACTCTTACTATGCATTAGCTGAAGTTTTCAATAGACATTTTCTGCATTATAAATGTTGAAACTGTAAGTTCAATCTCTAAAATATTTTATTTTTTAAGTCAAGTATTTGTTATCCAAAGATGATTATTTATAAAGTTCATTAGGAGTATAAATTAATTTCTTTTAAACTAATATTTATTCTGTAGAAAGAAGTTCAGCTGAAGTTAGCTGAAGTTTTCAATAGACATTTTCTGCATTATAAATGTTGAAACTGTAAGTTCAATCTCTAAAATATATTATTTTATTAAGTCAAGTATTTGTTATCCAAAGATGATTATTTATAAAGTTCATTAGGAGTATAAATTAATTTCTTTTAAACTAATATTTATTCTGTAGAAAGAAGTTCAGAATTCTCTTATATTGTTAATGATTCTGTTTGTACTAAGATTATGGAACATATAATGAGTTTTAGTCAGTAAGACATTTTTAACAGTCAGTGTTAATCGCGATTCCTTGTGAAATTTGTTTTAGTTAAATATTGGTAAAAATGTTTAGAAATGTAATAAAGCAAAATTTGTATATATAAATTATCATTTAATAAATCTTTACTGGTGTAAATAACTTTTACAAAACAGTATAACAAATCCTTAGAAATTAAGAAAGGACATTTTTTTGAAATTATCATTTAATAAACCTTTACTGGTGTAAATATCTTTGACAAAATAGTACAATAACCAGAAGATCGCATTGTTTAGATAAACTGAAATATGTAATCAAAAATTAATTTACTAAATTTTAAAATACCAATAACGATCATACTTAAGGATTTATCTATCACTTGACTCTTTTTAATTTTTGTTATAATGCTAAAAGTATGCAATGGTGCAAGATAAGAAGAGGCATTTATTAAAATTCTGACTATAGAAGAATGAATAAAAAAATATGTTTCTCGCATATAATATTATGCCAAACATAGAAATAACAAGTTACTAAAATTATTTGAGAATTATAACAAAAGTGATAGAAATATATTTTAATACATAAAATATATCTATCGGAATGTGTAATTGTTTTTGTCTATCCGTTTCTTTTTTCCAACAATAAATGGAATTTATCTCATGTAAATGCTTGCGAATTTCGTATAGGATAGATTAAGAAAGGTCCGAATGTATTTAAGGGTAAGATTTCAAGTGCTGGACAAAGATTTACTCTGTAATTACCATAACAAAATTAGCTGAGCTACGGAATAAATTTTTGTATAAAATTAGTTAGGATTTTTTTATAATATACGCAATTTGGAATTCATATCCAAGTAATATATTTGATACAACTAATTTGTATCCCACATTTGTTTATGAGTACGTTTTTTTATGGTAAAATTACTTACTAAAGACTAAAGGATGAAAAACTAAAGAAATAAATTTGTCTTGCTTTTACATTTTTTTTCTAAGGAAAGTAAACCTATCGATGTTCTTTTTGAAAAGCATTAAAGATATAAAAAGTTTTAGCGAAGGTCCAATAATCTATTATATTATCACAAAAACTTTTACGATGAGGATGTACGTGGCAAGGAGATTGGAAGATTTTTTCTTTTATGATCTAGCAAGTGGAAAGAGGTTCATTTAGTAAAATTGGCCAACATAGTAAGATATATTCAAAGTAATCGCAAGAAGCAGATTATTACAATCTTCCCGGGTCTACCGAAATCTTCAGTTAATGTAATATACAATAAAAAAAAGATTACGCGATATTAGTTAATTTTCAAAATACATGGTGGAATTTGTAGTTATCGAAACAAATCCAAAAGATGTAAATGAGTTCTTTAATAATCAAAGAGAGTGAGAATCTTTGAGTATCAAAGAGTACTATAAGATTATCTCTTGGCATGACGATAGTAAGCATGCATGTTATTGGTGTAACTTAATACACAATATGTGTACTAAATACATAAATGCAGTTGTACTTGATACTTATATACATTGTCTATTTTCCGTGACTTGTTCTTGATGGTCTCAATTCATCTTCTGGGATAGTGCTTTTATAGGTTTTTTTATAGTCTTTTTATGTGCGCATATAACAGAGCGCAATCGTTGATAAAATTATTAAATCATTCTTTAATAAGATTATGCAGAAACTCAACCTCACTTTTTTCATATTTAGCAAATTTTATTTAATGGATGCAATGTTATAATAGCAGAAAATATATATTTATCAGGTATGTTGTAATTTAGTAATTAATCGACAATTATGCTGCTGCATGCTCTGTAAGTGCATTCATAATTTGATTTCTGATTCATTCCAAAATAAAACTCTCACCTTCTGTAATACAAACAATTATCATACTTTTTATAAAATAGCAGAAAAATATATCTACGAAATTTGTCGTAATTTAACAATCAGTCGACAACGATATTATAGAATGCTGTGGTAAATTCATCCATCATTTGAATTTCTAATTCATTCTTCAAAACAAGGATTACATACTGCATAAGGGAATGTAAATTCATAAATATTTATAAATAATTCCAAGTATTTTTTTAAATATATTTGAGATAGAAAATGTTTTAATCAATTAAATACCATAGCGTCCAATTCACTTAACGTAATTAACGATGGTCTAATTTGTAATAAAAAAGCATTTTAATTGCTAATATACTAAATCAAAATACCTTCTATTACAAATTATATGGCATTTAACTGGTTATATCAATTCTTATATTAATAGTTAGCATGAATGGTCAGAAGAGTTGCAGCAGACGTTCCCATAATTTAAATATATACGATACTTTTTTTCTGATTGCTAATAGCATTATATTTCTTGTTTTTGTCTTTTTGACACACCATTCCGAGATATTGCCGATTTATGGTGGTCTTGTGGTCTCGACACAAAAAAATGCATATATATATATGAACAAATAATAATGATAATAATAATCTGTAAGATAAATAAGAATTAAAATATATATATATACTGTATAGAAATATAATATTGAGTAAGATGTTGCAGTTTTTAAAATTACTTATAAATATTTCAAAATATAAAAAATTTTTCTTTTCGTGTGCTTTAAATTATTATTTTTTAATTATTCATAGCTTTTCTTAGTATACTATGAAAATGTGCATTTTATAATAACCAATATTGTGGGTTATTTTTTATGCCAGCTACTAGTATGTTTCTTTAACAAAACATTTTATTTAATGCTTCACGTATTTAGAATCTCATTTTTAAATCATTATCTGCTTAGTTATCGTCTTAACATTAAATAATATAATACAGTCCCAAGGGACACAAAAGGTTTTATTACTCTGCATTGCATTAAAATACATAAGAAAAAGTCGAACAGTTTGTTTTTTTTTTAGCTTTCCTTTTTTTCTTTTTAAGTAAATTTAATGAAAAGCAATTTGTTTTATGATTGTTCGCTGCACGAAGAATTCTAAAATTTGTCGGCGTTTTTATGATGTTTTGATTGCATAAAAAAATAAACATCACAATATATTGCATGTATGACAATAAAGATATTTTAAAAATGTTAAAAAGTTTATTATTTGCGAAAGCGAGCAATGCTTTTTGACTGAGATAATTAATTTGACACAAATAAATATAATTTTTTAGCGATGATATAGATTGTTTCATCATTTAAATGAAATCAAGTAAAAACGGAATTTTTATTGTTACCTACAATCTCAACATTATTTTAACCAGAATAATTTAAATATACAAAGCATATATTAATACATTTTCCAAGCTCTAAATATTAATACTAAACAATTAAAAACGAAATTTATATGGTTTTCAATTTCGATATTTCATTACTGAACAATTAAAAACAAAAATTATTTATTTTGAAAGCATAACATATATATTTTGTTTACAGATGTAAAGTAATTTGTTAATCTCATATGTTTCACGATATTTTGTTAGAATTTTTATCTGATTATAATTTGTATCTAGATGTGAAAATCGTAAAGATTAATTAAATTGATTCGTCTAATATATTCAATTTTACGTGTGAAATTCTAAAACTAAGCGGAAAGTGTAACATACACCAATAAAGGATTTATTTAAAAATAGATGTAGTTATTTTACATTAAATACATACATAAAACAGTAAATGTTGTTCTTGATATGCAAATAACTAGCTGATCCGCTCGGCGATGCCTGGGACAATAGATGTTTTCAAACAAATTGCGAATATTTAAAATCTCCATTCATACCAAAATAGAAAAAATTACAATAAAAATTTTATCTGGGGAATATTTTAAATTTTATAGAAGTGAAAACAGGTAGGTGTTTCAGTTACGAAAACAATGTTATAGAACGAATTATGTTAAAGAAATATAGTTGCTGATTTTAGCCGTTTTGAAAGGCAAAAATAATGCAATAATTGAGTTATTTAAAATTCCTTTCTTCAATGAGAATTCCTTTTTTCAATTCCTTCTTGAATATATTCCATGTAAAATTCTTTAAGCACGTGGACTGCACGTCTGAAAAATCCTAAGAAAACATAAAATGAGTAATTACCTAATTTACTACTTTTTTTGGATGGAGCCATAAATGGATTTTAAAGATCGATTCAAGGAAAACAAAATCATCAAACCACGAGAAATTAACAAATGCGTGTGCAATTTGTTGCTAGCATTCAGCCTGTGAAATAAGGTCGATAAATCCTATATTTACCACATGCAATTCATAGGCTGGCTGCTGGGTTATTCCATGTCAATTCAACCAATTTTTCTCCCATTTGTAACCCGACCGACAGGAATTTGGATGAAACTTTGTATGTACTCTAATTTTATCATGAAATGATTCCATAATAAATTTTTCCTTCCCAGACCTCATAGTTTGTGAGATATGGGGGGGGGGGGGTCCAATTCTTGGGTTTTTCTCAAATCGCACATTTCTAAATCTGTATTTTCAGATTGCAGTTCCATCTTCAAAAAATTGCTTCTCTGAATCTAAAACATAAATCATACTAAAAATATCACTGTAAGAATGTAAAAAAATACAGAATTTAATAAAAAATATTTAAAAAATTTACTTTTAATATTTAGGATAAAAAGTGTCAGCCAAAATTGAGAGTTGTGGTTATTTTGCCAAATTTTTGTGACTTCACGAAAAAGGCTGTACACAAAAAGGCAAATTAAATTTTTAATTTCTTTTTGTTTTAAATGAAAGTTTACACTTCTGGCTTTCTGTCTATGAAATAAAAATGATGTATTTCGCATGGCTTATGCAAAAATTTTGGGTACTTTCCAATTAGCCGGATAAATTCTTTATTTTTACATATTACATATGCACACAAAAAGGCAAATGAAATTTCCAATTTCTTTTGTTTTAAATAAAAGTTTACACTTTGGGTTTTCTATCTGTGAAATAAAAATGATGTCTTTCGCATTTCTTATGCAAAAATTTTGTGTACTTTCCAATTAGCCAAATGCGTGTTTTATTTTTACATATGTACATCAAGGTGGATCATTTTTTTTTTTTTTTTTTTTTTTTTTTTTTTTTTTTTTTTTTTTTTTTTTTTTTTTTACAGTGTCAAAACCTATCTATGCGGATAAGATGTTCTCTTGGATGGAAATTAAGGGCAAAATAATTAAAAAAATTAATTTTAAAGTTTACTACTACCACAATAAGGTTGAATTTCGAAAAAAAAGTGAAAAAAGACCTAATTTTGGCTAGATGATTTTTGATTCAAAATAATAGTTTAAAAAAATTATCCAAAACCTACCTATGCGTAAAAGATGTTATATTATGTGGTGAGTATGAGAAAAATAATGAAAAAAATTAATTTCAAAATTTAAAGCTGTCGCAATGTGACTCAAATGTATGTATTTGAACGTTCTTACGGTAAAAAATCATTTTTTTTTCTAAAATAAAATATGAATTTTAGAATTTTTAACATTTATTGCAATGAGAGGATATTTGATTAATTACAAGATAAAAACTTTAGTTTCTTAATAAACAGCTTCATTTGTATTAAATCAAGAAAAATCGTCAACATTGCAATTGGCGATAATGACGTTCGGTATTGAAAATCGGCATGAGGTTTTGTAATTGAATTTGATTTTTATAAAACCGTCTCTTATATACTATGGTCCGTACACAGCAGAAATTCTTCCGTGACTAATTTGATTATAAATTTTGAAGAATGAGCGTTGCGTGAATATATATTATTGATAGTAGATGTTATTACAACTGGAATGATTGCTGGATTTACCTGATCAATGAATCCTTCTGAAATCCTGTCGTTACTAAATCCGTCAGTTAGTAAAGGTTCGACACATTTTCCTATTTAATTAAGTCGATGTCATCCGTCGCAAAAGGTCAAAAAGCTGGTAAATGGAAAATATAGATATTTTTTAATGTAATGATTAGGATTACAGTAGACCGTTTCATTTCACTCGCGCACTTTTAGAATTCATATACTGACATAAATGAAAATACAAAAAGCTTCTAACCTGCTGCGAATAATCTTTCTATTTCACCAGTGAAACATTTGTGCCCAGCCGCGGTTCCATACACGCTGCAAAAAGATGACATAGTGGAATCTCATTGGTGTGTAACTAGCACAAAAACCATTGTAGTGCACGCTTAAAGATCAGTTCCATATTTCGAATAACGCATCCTTTAACATCTATGTTAACAGATATTCCGTCACAACCGATCGCAACCAACTTTGTTACATGTATATTATTGTTAACACATGACAAAAAAAAATACGTCGTGTTTTCAAATTGTTGGTACTCTCCCAGAATGTACATATATGTGGCCGATGTATTCAGAACCAAGTTCTTTTTTCAAGCTCAAGTCTGCTTCTATTATGATTTTTCTTCTGTTGTTTTTTAGTGATGTAGTCTGTCTTTACACCCATCAACATTTAAAGAAAATGGCTATGATCATAATCTTTTACAAATGACTAAACAGAATGAGTAAAACGATGAAATGGTCTTTGGTTTGTTTTGTCATGCCGATTTTTTTTCTGTCAATAGCATTCGATTCATAGTTTTGTGAGATAATGCCCACATTTTGAAGTGCACCAGACCCGATGGCAGCACCTGCTTGGTTGGAAATGCCCAACTATCCAATATTCTGGCTGATGCCAATCTTCGTCACTACTTGTGATGTGACACCTAGCCCGGCAGCATTTTAGCTTTTCAATGATAGCTAATGATGCAGAAAAGTGAGTTTGCTCTCAATACATCTGTTTAGTTTACATTCAATATTCATATTCATATTCAAATCTATTGAACTGAAAAAAATAGGCAGTATATTCGGAAATGGTCCAAAGGACTGTAGTAGCTTTCAATATCTTATTTTGTTTTACAAGAATTAAGAAAAGCGCAATATTTGTCGTAAAACAGTTTAATTTTTCTTAAAATGCTGGTGTGGTAAATTATTGAGATTGAAACTCATTTACAGGTCACTTGAACCTTATTGTCAACTCCTTCTCACTGGCAGGAAATAAATAAATGTTGATCACCGATTCCTTTCTTCGGTTATTTTTTAAATACCAATATATAAGTTTTATAACTTTTTGTAATAGGGAGCATATTTACTGGCAAATCAAAGCCAGACCCAAATAGGGTGTAATTAATATCTCTCTGTCTCTGTTTCTCTTTTTATTTATTTTTTTTAACAACGCCATGGTACAGTAATATTCAAGGTACACTAAGTTACACAATACACAAGCAGACAAATCCTAACTGAAAAAACTGGAACTGCCAATTTTTCAAAACTTTAATACACTTGCAGCAGTATTAAATTTCGAAATTAGATTTTTTATTATTTTTTTTTTTTTTACTTAATATCCATGCAATATAATAATCCTTACGCAAAGGTAGGTTTTAATAGATATTAAAATGATTATTTTGCGTCAAAAATAAATCTAACCAAAACTAGAACTTTATCCATTTTTTCAATATTTTATCGAATTTTCAACTTTTTTGTGGCAGTATTAAATTTTGAATTCATTACTTATTATTGTTTTTTACTTAACCTCCATATGATATAACATCCTTTCCGCATTATTGGATTTTAAAAATTATTAAAATAATTAGTTTTTTACAAAAATAACCTAACCAAATTTCGATCTTTTTTCATTTTTTTTCGAAAATTCAACCCTTTTGTGGCAGCATTAAATTTTTAAATTAATTTTTTTCCCTTAATCTCCACACAATAGAACATCTTTTCCGCATAGGTAAATTTTGATGAATGGTGATTTTTTTTTTCGAGATAGACAATCGATCCACCCTAATGTACATATGTATGGATCAATATAAATACAGATGTGCTATACATGTACATATGTATGTATATATACAGTATATTGATATATACTAGCAGGAGTGACCAAGCTCAGCTCGGTCAAAAATAACTTTTTGTTCAACGCAATTTTCACTTTATCAGTCTCTCTGTATTATTACTATAAAACATGTCGTTTATAATAGTATTATTTACAAAAACAATCAATAAGACAATTATGTATGTATGCACTTTTTTATATTATTTTAAAATTTACAACAAAAGGACATTGATCCAAATCACTTTTTTACCTCGACTCTGATTGGTTTAACCGTGCAATTCGAATTCTATTAAGAATGTATACAAATTTCTTCACATTCTAAAAGGCAATTTTTTTGCCAGATATGGCCAAATTTGGCGACATTCTTTCATTTGTTGCCAAATACGTGTTTTGATTAATCGTAATCTTTTGTTATCTTAATAGTCGATTTTTCAACCAAATGCAGCCAATATTATTAAATATTAAAATTGTTCCACCTGTTCTTTAGATATAGCTTGATCATGACTCATTATGACCCATCATGACCCCAAAATTATCCTTATAATCGAAATCTCTCGAATATGTGACTTATCCCATTAGTTTTCTCGTGTCTAAAAACTTTTACATACAAAGTTTCGTTAAAATCGATCCTGCCGTTCTTTAAATATAAATAGCTAGGCCCAGGCCCTTTATGACCCAAAATAACCAATCGAAATTTCTCGAACATGTGACCTAGCCAATAGTTTTCTCGTGCCAAAAAATGTTGTATACAAAATTTCGTTAAAATCGACCCACCCGTTCTTTAGATACAGCTTTATTATGATATATTATGACCCGACCCATCATGACCCACAAATGCAACTTACAATGGAAATCTCTCGAACATGTGACCTAGCCCATTGGTTTTCTCGTGTCAAAAAACTGTTACATACAAAATTTTGTTAAAATCGATCACGCCGTTCTTTAAATATAAATAGCTTGACCCAGACACTTAATAACCCAATATGATCCATTGAAATTTTTCTCGAACATGTAACCTAGCCTATGTTAGAAGATTAGTTTTCTCGTGTCTAAAAAATATTACATACAAATTTTCGTTAAAATCGATTTAGCCGTTCTTTAAATATAAATAGCTTGACCCAGACCATTTATGACCCTTTATGACCCATTAATCGAAATTTCTCGAATGTGTGACCTGGCCCCATGATTTTCTCGTTGCAAAAAAATGTTATTTACAAAATTTCGTTAATATCAATCCACCTGTTCTTTAAATATAGCTTGACATGATCCATTATGACCCATTATGACCCACAAATGACCCTTATAGTCGAAATTTCTCAAACATCTGATTTAGCCTAATACCCCACAAACCCTCGAGTTAAGGCCGTAAGCTGCTTTCGTCGCGGCCAAAAGGAGTTAAGGCCATTTGTACAAAAACAATGCTGTACCGCAAGTGAGCCGCCGCTAATTGCGGCAACCATCGCCGAGCCGTTAAAGGCTCGGCGATGACAGAACTGTTGCATTTACTTTGCTGGTAAACTCTTAATGGTCGGTTTCGGGCAAAAAAGTAATGGCCCTCGAACATCTAGAAAGCAGAGGGCTAATATAAACTGACCAGCATTTTTATTTTAAGAGAGAAAATGTATATATTTTTGGTCTTTATTTCTTTCAAAAATTACTTTAAATCTGTGTTTTAATAAGGAGAGATTTATATACGAGATATAATTTACGAGATTTATATTTAAAACAATAAAATAGATGGCATATTTTATTTAGTTTGAAAATATTTATATAAGAAATAAAAATTGTGCTCAAAATGTATACAGAATTCTAAGTTTTTTCTTCACCGGCACACTGTTACATTCATTATTTATAAAAAAGAGTTGAAAAAAATGAATAAATATTTAAAATATAGTAAAATAATTTAAAATAAATATTAAAACAGAAAAACGCTTTTAGATTGTCCCTAAAGCAGTCCATGTCCACCCCCCTCCTCCCAATTACTCAGTCATGAAAAACTTTAGCATACATGCATAAAATAATTTTGAATCGTACATGCGTAATATATTTCTAAAATTGTCGATTTCTGTATCTCTAAAGTTGGCTTAGAAATACAATTAGTTTCACAATTTCTTTTTCTAGGAAAGATCATTCTAAAATTTGAAAAATGATGTTATTAGAAAAAAAAGAAAGAATGTATTTTGATTTATTTGCATCTGCAAGCGCGGATAGCTTTGCATGGATATATTTCAGTGGTCATACTGGACATAATGAATATATTATTCAATTTATATTGATTTTAATAGCCAAAATAAACAGAACACAAATTTATAAGAAATTGGAACAATACAAAGATTTAAATACAGTAAGATGCATTCATTGGAAATGCATATTATACAAAATATTTACAAGATATTTACTGATAAATGTGAATTTTTTTATGTATATATTTTTTAATTCTATAAAAAAGGTATTTATTGCAAACAAAATGGATAAAATGGCATTTAAATTGTTTCAACAAGAATTTTTTGCTGAATGCGAGTCAGTAAAGAAAAAAGAAAAAAAAGGGGGGGGGGCATATAAACTGTTTCTAAAACGTAAATTTTTAAAATGATTTCAAATATATATGCATGTTAAATAAAATTCCGGGGAGGGGGTGGGAATTTAAAATTCTGATTCAAAGGAAAAAAGAAAATTCCCTGTATCTATTAAATTCCTAACATTTATATGTATTTATTTATTTTATAATATTTTTACTAATAAAAAATACAGATAAAGCCATCTATTGTTTTTCATATGTCGGATAACCGTCCCTTCCAAACAAAACTCATTAAAGACCAAAACACCATGTCGCCACAATAAACGATCCGACGAGTAACCGCAAAAGTTGGTCAGATCTGTTTGGGCATTAGTACAATACATGCTCTCCTTCAAGGTCAACAAGTACGGGGGGGGGGATTTTCCAAGAATTTTGGACGGTGTGCTGATAAGCAGATCATTTCAGTTAGACCGTCACATAAGGGAGAGAAAGCATGTTTAACGAATGCTACTTTCAATTTGGAATATTTTACCACAATATAGGTATGTTTTATTATGCTTATTCATTAAAGAATTATTAATTTATAATTCATTATAACCTCTTGAGTTTTTTTGCATCAACATTAAAATTGTTTGATCCGGGAAACCTAATAGAAAGATATAGGAAACATATTCATTTTTAAGACATCATACGTTTTTAAAAATGCACTTGTATTTTAAAAAATATAAAATAAAGTTTACTTTATAATCTGCTATTCATCGCTTATTCGTTATTTTAAAGTTTTGTATAACTAAGGAAAAGCAGCTAATTTAAAATTATATACTTTTAAGATTTTTTAAAAGTTTGAAAGTTAATAATATTTTCATATAACAATTGTTGTTTTCCACCGTGCATGTCATTAAAAATTTTGCAAAAAATAAAATCGTTTAATTTATATAAAGTTTACGCTCATTCTTAAAGGTAATTTTTTTTTTTTTTTTTTTCATATATTAAGAGTGTTAAAGAGTGATTTCACTTGCGATTATTGTCTTGTATAAATTTGTGCAAAATACCATTTAATAGATGCTTCTTCAACCTAATAAATTCTTTTTGTAAAGGTTGATTGAATTATTTTAGATAAAATAGTTATCGGTTTCATTTTAGATCCTTAAAATAGATTCTTTTAACGTTATAAATAACATGACTGTAAAAGACGGCTTTTTTTTTTTTTTTTTTTTTTTTTTTTTTTTTTTGGAGCGAAGAAAATGAACAATTTTTCATCGAAAATATTTCATTCATTAAACAATTATATAAAATTCTAAAAAACTCAGGATAAAACTGTCAGATTATTCAAAATTTTGATACATTTTAAATTACTGTAAATAAATCTTAGCTAATTTGAAAAGATTAAAGTAATATATTTTTTAAATAGAAAATATTATCACACACATGTATATATAATAAATAATAATAATAATAATAATAATAATAATAATAATAATAATAATATATATATATATAATATGTAGGAATTTTTTATATATGAAAATGATGCAAAAAATATTTGACAGGTTTCTTAATAATTCTTTAATGAATAAGCTTAACACATTGGTAGGATCGGTATTACTGATGGGTGTTTTCGCTTGGCTAAAGTAACCTGTTAAGTCTAAAAACCAATAAAAATAAAAGTAAAAAAAAGAGAAAAAAAACCATAAATTATTTACTACATTATTAGCATAAGTTCAAAATTTGTTCCATAAAAAATGTTTGTTGGAAGATTGTTTAAATTATAAAGTGTTTTTGCATAAAAAACAATATATTATTAATCATTAGGTATACTTTTCAAAAAAGTTATAAATTTACTTATCTACAAATTTTTCAAAAATTTCCAAAACTTATAAGTTGAAAATGAATTTATTTGTTTTATTATTTAATTATATCCTTTAAAAAATATTTTTAATTGCATTGCATGTAATTTTTTAAAGCATATAATTAAATAATAAACAAATAAATTCATTTTCAACTTATATGTTTTGGAAATTTTTGAAAAATTTGAAGATAAGTAAATTTATTACTTTTTTGAAAAGTGTACCTAAAGATTATTAGTATATTTGTTTTACATGCAAAGACAGTTTATCATTTAAATAAACTTCCAGCAAATATTTTTTATAGAACAAATTTTGAATTTATGTTTATATATTAATTCTTACAAACACAAATGGCTGGGTAAGGGTGATTTCCTGGCCAGCCTTTATTTTTAATGGCCTTTAAAAGAATAATTGTGGCCAGTTTGTGGCTGTCTGATATTTTTTATAAAACTTTAATGGCACATTTGTGGCCAACTTCTTGTATTCATATCTTCTGGCCGCATTCCGGCCGGCGTGACAGTTTTTTGACGGAGCCGTTACGGCCAAAGATGACGGGCCGTTATCAAACACTTTGGGCCACCGCTAACGACGCCTATAGTGGCCCACCAGTTATGTGTTTGTTGGGTAGTTTTCTCATGTCAAAAAACTGTTACGTACAAAATTTTATTATAATCGATCCCGCCGTTCTTTAAATATAAATAGCTTGACCCAGACCCTTAATGACCCAATATGACCCATTAAAATTTTTTCTCGAATGTGTAACCTAGCCCAATGTTTTTCTCGTGCCCGAAAACCATAGAATGCAATTTTTTAGTCAAAATTGCGGGAGAAAATCTCTAGATAAAAATAGCACGACCCACAATGACCCCAAAAATGACCCACTAACCGAATTTTCTCGAACATGTTACCTAACCCAATGGTCTTCTTGTAATCCAAAACGATAAAATATAAAATTTGGTCAAAATCGTTAGAGCCGTTTTTTAGATAAAAATGGCTTGACCCATAATGACCCAAAAATGACCCACTAATCGAAATTTTTCGAACATGTGACGCAGCTCAATAGTTTTCTCGTACCAAAAAACGATTGGGTACAAAATTTCCTTAAAATCGATCCAGCCGTTCTATAGAAATAAATAGCTATATACTGACCCATTATGACCACAAATGACCCAGTAATCGAATTTTCCCGAACATGGGACCTAGCCCAATGGTCTTCTCGTGCCCGAAAATGGTAAAATCCAAATTTTTGCGAAAATCGTTAGAGCCGTTTTTGAGATAAAATTTACCCACACACACACACAATTTTTGCTCGCATTATAGTATAAGACTAGCAGGGGAGACCGAGCTTAGCTCGGTCAAAATTAACTTTATGTTCAACTCGATATAGTATTTTCACTGTATCATTAACTCTGTATTATTACTGTAAAACATGTTTATAATAGTATTATTTAGAAAAACAATCAATAAGAAAACTATGTTTTTATGCGCATGTTTATAAATTTTACTTTATTTTAAAATTTACAACGAAAGGACATCGATCTAAATCACTTTTTTAGCTCGACTCTGATTGGTTTAACCATGCATCTCGAATCCTCTTAAGAATGCAGAGCTGCCAAGTCTCCGGCTTTTTGCACACCAGTATTATTTTAGAGAAAATCACCTGTTTTTAAATCGTCTCAATGTTCCAATTACTTAAAACATCATTTTCTGTATAATAAAACTGGTATCCAAAAAGCCGGAGACTTGGCATCCCTGAGAATGTATAAAAAAATTCCTTACATTCTGAAAGACAATATTTTTTGCTAGATATAGCCAAATTTGGAGGCATTCTTTCATTTGGCTCCAAATACGTGTTTTGGTTTTCGTAATTTTTATAGTCGATTTTTTGGCCATATGTCGCCAATATTTTCTCAAATATCACCAAGTTATTGGCTTTTGCTATATTCTCGTGACCCTGACCAGTATTACCCAAAATGAGCCACTAATCAAATTTGATCAAGCATGTGACATAGCTCAATCGTCTTCAGGTAATCAAAAACAGTAGAATATAAAATTGAATCAAAATCGTTTAAGCCATTTTTTAGGTAAAATTATCTTGGCAGCATTCAGAAATAAAGCGAAATGACCCACTAATATAATTTTGTTTAACATGAGACTCAGCTCAATAGTCTTCTCGTGACCAAATACGTTTTGTTTCAAAATTTAGGTAAAATTGATTGAGTCGTTGTTATATATAATTAGAATGACCCTAGCTCATTAAGACCCAAAATGACCCACAAATCGAATTTTCGCAAGCATGTGTCCAAGCCAAATGGTTTTCTCTTGCTCAAAAACGATATAATACAAAGTATAGTCAAAATGGTGAGTACTGTTTTCTATATAAAATTAGCATGACCCATCATGACCAACAAATGACCCTTATAATCGAAATCTCTCGAACGTGTGGCCTAGCTCATTAGTTTTAGCATGCCGAAAAACATTAGATACAAAATTTAGATAAAATCGATTGAGCCGCTTTTTAGATATAGTTAGTTTGACCCTGACTCCTTATGATCCAAAATGACCCATTGATCGAATTTTCACAAAAATCTGTCATAACCCAATGATTTTCTTGTGCCCGAAAACGATAAAATACAAAATTTAGTCAAAATTGCGCGAAACGTTGTCTAGATAAAATTAGAATGACCCAAAAGTGGCCTATTAATCGAAATTTCTCGAACATGTGACCTACCCCAATGATTTTCTCATGCCAAAAATATGTTGTATACAAAATTTCGTTAAAATCGACCCAACCATTCTTTATATATAGCTTGACCTTGACCCATTAAGACCCACAAATGACCCTTATAATCGAAAGCTCTCGAATATGTGACTTAGTCCATTAGTTTTCTCGTTTCTAAAAATTGTTATGTACAGAATTTGATTAAAATTGATCCTGCCGTTCTTTAATTATATATAGCTTGACCCAGACCCTTTATAATCCAAAATGACCCATTAATCGAAATTTTTCGAACATGTAACCTAGTCCAATGATTTTATCGTGCCAAAAAAAATGTTGCACACAAAATTTCATTAAAATCGATCCACCTGTTCTTTAGATATAGCTTGACCATGACCCATTATGACCCATCATGACACAGAAATGACCCAGAAATGACCCTCATAGTCAAAATCTCTCAAACATGTAATTTAGCACATTAGTTTTCTCATGTCAAAAAACTGTTACATACAAAATTTCGTTATAATCCATCACGCCGTTCTTTAAATATAAATAGCTTGACCCAGACTCTTAATGACCCAAAATGACCCATTAATCGAAATTTTCCGAACATGTAACCTAGTCCAATGATTTTATCGTGCCAAAAAAATGTTGCATACAAAATTTCGTTAAAATCGATCACCTGTTATTTAGATATAGCTTAACCATGACCCATTATGACTCATCATGACCCACAAATGACCCTCATAGTCGAAATCTCTCAAACATGTGATTTAGCCCATTAGTTTTCTCATGTCAAAAAACTGCTACATACAAAATTTCGTTATAATCCATCACGCCGTTCTTTAAATATAAATAGCTTGACCCAGACCCTTAATGACCCAATATGACCCATTAAAATTTTTTTTCGAGCATTTAACCTAGCCCAATGTTTTTCTCGTGCTCGAAAACCATAGAATGCAATTTTTAGTCAAAATTGCGTGAGAAAATCTCTAGATAAAAATAGCATGACCCACAATGACCCCAAAAATGACCCACTAACCGAATTTTCTCGAACATGTTACCTAATCCAATGGTCTTCTTGTAATCCAAAACGATAAAATATAAAATTTGGTCGAAATCGTTAGAGCCGTTTTTTAAATAAAAATGGCTTGACCCGCAATGACCCAAAAATGACCCACTAATGAAAATTTTTCGAACATGTGACCTAGTTCAATTGTTTTCTCGTGCCAAAAAACGATTGGATACAAAATTTCCTTAAAATTGATCCAGCCGTTCTCTAGATATAAATAGCTTGATCCTGACCCATTATGACCCAAAATGACCCAATAATCGAATTTTCTCGAACATGTGACCTAGCCCAATGGTCTTCTCGTGCCCGAAAATGGTAAAATCCAAATTTTTGCGAAAATCGTTTGAGCCGTTTTTGAGATAAAATTTACCCACACACACACACACACACACACAATTTTTGCTCGCATTATAGTATAAGATATATATATATATGTATAACACTGGTGCCCGTCTAACCGAAAAGTACTAAATTTTGCCTTGTTTTGAAAATATGCACAAATTAAGGGGGAAAAATCTGACTAAGTTTAGCTGTGGTACTTAAATAATTACTGGAGTTTCTGAGTTATTGAATTTAATGTTATTTGATACAAAAACACATTAGAAATTTCATTTGCCTTCTTGAGTAGAGACTTTTTCATAAAGTCATAAAATTTAGGAAGAATAATCATAACTTTCAACTTTGGTTTACTTTTTCGGCCGCATAAAAATCTCTATTAACTGCCCTAATTACTTTTTTCACTTGCTTTTTATGCCGCTTAAATGGATATCCACATTTATATTGATAAAATTCATATTTCATTAAGAGCCAAATTCTGTGATGCTCACATATCAAACGGTTTTCACTTATTTTTTGTTTTATAAATGCAATAGTCCTAAGTAATAAAAGCTCTTTTTCTGAGTAACATAGATTATCAATGCAGTCTATTTCTCTGTTATTTGTATAGCTAGTTTTGTGACATTTTAAACCAGTTAATATTACAATACTGCAAGTCTGAAGACTGGTAGAAGGTTTAATATCAGGCTCCATATTAAAACAATAAAGCAAAAAAATATTTATACATATCACAAACTATAAAATATGTAAAAATCAGAATATATTTTTAGTAGCACAGTAAAAATTAGATCATTCTTCTATGATAAGAAACAACAGAACGGCAATGCAATAATTTCATTAAATTGATTTCAAAACACTTGCTTTCACTAACGAACATTACCCTGCCTTTATCAAAGTGTTTATAGAAGGCAGGTGCAATTAAATCTTTCAGACTCTGTTAAACATTTGTATGTTTAAGCTTGCCAATATGAATATTTTAACTGATTAAAATTACCCAAGGAAAGGAAATACAAGGTTTTGAAAATTTTTTAAACACAGATAATTAATATATAAGCATTCAAAAAAAAAGAATGGAAATGTGAGGAGAAAAAATTATTTATTTTATACTGTACAAGAAAACTATTCTGAGTTTAATTATTGAAAATAAAAGTAAGAGATTCTTTAGATTAGCAAAAAATGCCCATTATTAAATAACGAAAAGAAATATATGAACCATTTCCTAAATTTAATGAGAAAACATATTACAGTCAAATTTTTTTTATCAGAAAAAACAAAGCCTAAACTTTACTTTGCAAATAAAAAAATGCATCAAATGATATTAAATTCAATAACTCATAGAAATTCCAGTATTTATTTAAGTACCACAGGTAAACTTAGTCAGATTTTTTTCCTCTTGGTGCAGATTCTCAAAACAAGGCAAAATTTGGTACTTTTCGGTTCGACGGGCGCCAGTGTTATACATATATATATATCAATATACTGCATATAAACATACATATGTACATGTATTGTATAATACATCTGTATTTATATAGATTTATACAGATGTACATATGTAAAAATAAAACACGCGTCCGGCTAATTGGAAAGTACCCAAATTTTTTGCATAAGCCATGCGAAAGACATCATTTTTATTTCACAGATAGAAAGCCCAAAGTTTAAATTTTTATTTAAAACAAAAAGAAATTGGAAATTCCATTTGCCTTTTTTTGTGCATTTGTAATATATAAAAATAAAACATGCATCCGGCTAATTGAAAAGTACCCAAAATTTTTGCATAAGCCATGTGAAAGACATCATTTCTTATTTCATAGATAGAAAGCCCAAAGTGTAAAATTTTATTTAAAACAAAAAGAGATTGGAAATTTAATTTGCCTTTTGTGCACAGCCTTTTTGGTGAAGTCACAAAAATTTGGAAAAATAACCATAACTCTCAACTTTGGTTATTTTTTTTTATCCTAAATATTGCAAGTAAATTTATTAAATATTTTTTATTAAAATCTGCATCTTTTTATATTCTTACAGTGATATTTTTAAGATGATTCATGTTTTATATCCTGAGAAACAATTTTTTGAATATGGAACTGCAATCTCAAAATACAGACTCAGAAATGTGCGATTTGAGAAAACCCCAAGAATTGGACCCCCCCCCCCCATATCTCACAAACTATGAGGTCTAGGAAGGAAAAGTTTCTGATGGAATCACTTCATGATAGAATTGATGTGTACACAAAGTTTCATCAAAATCCCTGTATGTCGGGTTACAAGGTCTGGTTGTATTGACATGGAATCACCCTGCTTTGTTTTCGCGGATGAGTAGCTTGCTGCAACTAACCACAAACCTGGTTGTTTCATTGCCGTGAATTTGTGGAAATATGCAATTATATTCTTATCCAGAAAACTTTATTCTTTTTTTAAAAAAATCCCCAATTGAAATTTAAAAATCCGGCTGCGAAGTGCAATTTCCGATGTTAACATCCTCACATTGTAAAAATTTCAGAGACTTGGGTGTTAAAATTTCCGCGTTATTCGCATTCAGGCAGGTAGGCAGAAGGATATCTCTCATTATGTATCTATAGAAAAAAATATCATTTGTTACATTTATATAATCAGAGTTCAATGTATTTTATGTAATAATGTTTACATAATAAACTGATAAATGTTAAATTATATCGCAGATTTATTAGCGACTTTTGTGTTGTAAAGTGTAAACTTACATGTTGTCAGCAAACCGAATATTGTTCTGATTCAACATCATCAATACACCAGGCACATATTTTGTTTAATGTTTCAACGTTTAATGTTTTTTATTGAATCCGTAATAAAATGTTTTATTATCTTTAGAATTTTAAATTGAAATATTTCAATCAATGACGTAAAGAAATATGGCAAGCTGATAAGTGTTGGTTTCTTTTTTGGTTTCTATTATGGTTAAATAAAGATATAGATGCAACTCGTAAAGATAATCTAATCGTTTTACCGAAAATATTAATGTTGAAAATATAGATAAAAATATAAATCTAGGCAAAAGATACATTCCATTTAATAAACAATTGCGTTTATTTTATTTTATTTTAATTATTTTTTTTAATTTAGAATCTATTATTTATAAAGCATTTCTATGAGCAAACATTTCTTTTAATATTGAATGGATAAAAAAATAATAAAATTTATTTTCTTTTATTTGTTTTCTGATTGGTCCATGTTTAATTCGCAAAAGTGGAATATTTCTGTTGCCACAATGATAAAAAAAATATAATAAAAAATAATAATAAATTGAAAACGAATTGCTATAAAGATTTCAAACAAATTTCATTTAAAAGTGCATTTTTTTCTATGCAACGGTGTATAAATTTAAAATGTGCAATGTTTAGAAGTTTAAAAACTTGCAGTTGCGAGAATGGTAAAGCTGAAATTTCATTTAAAATTTGTTTATGATGAGTGCAGGACTATTAATGTTTAATCGATGCCGTAGGTAATATGAGGCACTCAGAAGTCTCTTTGATTAACTCCATCAAAAAAAAAAAAAAAAAAAAAAAAAAAAAAAAAAAAAAATACATTTTAAACAGTTAAACAGTTAAAGCTGTGTTTCTCTAAACTGCTGTTTTTTATCATTGGTCTAGCAATATTAATGTTTAATGCATGGCTTACGTAATATATGACTGTTTATGACCATCACATAAATGATGTTTATTATAATTATTAATTCAAATATAAAATTTATTTATAAGTCTTTAAAATTTTAGTCTTTGAAAATATCATTTTACGAATAGTCGTTGTAATTTGTTAAATTTCATACTTTTTCTGTATTGCAATTTTTTTCTCAAAATGAAAATATGATCAAAATTTTGAATTGGTCTTTATGTACATAACACTGAGTATGTACACACACTAAAAAAATGAAGTACTCAAAAATGAGAAAGTCGATGTACTCATACCGAATTGAGTGTGTTTGGATCAAAAATAAACACATTGCTTTCTCAATTATGTTTTCAAATTCAAACAAACGATAATTTTGTACCCAGTATTGGTTTATATTATTCATGGCGTATAAAACATGCTTTTTAATGTAAGTATTAAATTATGCGCAGTATTTTAAAATAATTTTAAAGTATACTTACAAATAATGCTCTTGTCATAAAAATGTTCGATTTGGGTATTTTACTTATAATTTTGCTATTTCTCTTATTAAATAATCAACTAAATGTTTATTGTTCATAGTTTTGTACAAAAAATAAAACCAGTATATTTTCACTTTAATTTGTAAATTCAGAGGGCAGATAATAGTCATTTATATTTGAACACAAACATGGAATCAAAAATGAGTACATGTGTTTCTCAGTTTTGAGAACTTTGGATCGGAGCTATATTGAGTATGTGAAGTACTTAAAATTGAGTACTTTTTACATAATTTTGAGAATCCATTTTTTTTTCAGTGCATTGTTTATAAATTGTCCTATACGAAATGAACTGACCAGAGTGTGATTATATAAATTCATCGTGAGAAAACTAAATTTAGAATTTTAAAGTTAATCAGCATGCTACAACCCTTTCGAAGACACAGAATTTCACGAAGAAGCAAAATTCATTTTTCAACAATAAACACAGATAGTCCGCAGCATCTCAGCAATCTTAGTTAAGAAAACGAAGTTCCGAAATCCTTTTTTCAAACATGTTTAATTAAAACTGCTTTTACCGCAGCTCACAATGTCCTCAGAGACCCATTCACATCAAAATAAAAATTACACATTGAATATATTTTTGAAAACTGAATGGAACCACATAAATTCCAGTACTACACTTTAAAAAATCTGTAAAGTTACTATAAGTTTTCTAGGAAACTGGAATTCTTAGAACTCTTTAAGTAACAGCAATAGCAAAAATTAATGTAACAGATACAGATTTGCACTGAAAATAAAAATATCTGTAAGATGGGATGCCTGGAATATGTTATTTAATTGCAACCCAGATTACAAATAAAATTGTCGTAAGATAACTAGATTCGTTCTTTAATAGGTTCGTTTGGAAAGTTTCAGATTTCTGCAGCTTTTTAAAAATTAGTTTCGTAGATATACATCTTTTCTTGCACAGTGCACAGGTAAAATGTTTGCAAACATACATATTTTGTCAACTTTATATTTGTAAGATTACAGACTTTTTTTTTTACAGTGTGCTTAATCCGAAGAGTAGAAATGATTTCCTTGCTAAATTAGGCGTAAATTACATCCATTGGCTCAATAGGAATAAATTAGAATAAAAACTTAAAATTTACTTGGCGAGAGTCAAAACAAGGAGAGTTGGCTTGCCGAAATTAAATACACTTCCACGATGTCTTTTCCAAATTCGCTTATTCTAAGCTAACAACTTAATTTTCATAGATACCTAGTATCACATTTTCATACATCATAGTATCACAAGATACCTAATTAACATTTCATTGCAAATATTCATGACTATAAGATCGAGTTGTAAAAATGCACGTTGCCAAAATTAAAAGAAAAACTCACTCAAACACAAAAATATACTTATTATTTAGAATCGAAGCACTCTGCTAAACGCTATTTTTAACTGATTACAAACAGAACGTTTTTCAATTCGAATTAGAGAACTCTGAAGTGAAACTTTTTTAAAGAATTGTGTTCATGTTGTAATATCTAAGACATCAGGAAAATATTAGGAGAAATAAATAGTATCATTCTATCTAAAAAGGCAAAATAATGTATGGTACACCGTAAAAAAAAGTGTCGATCTACTAAAAAAATTTTACTGATCCATGCAATTACTAAAAAAATTTTTAGTAATCTTACTCGGTTACAAGAAAATCTGTAAGAATTACTAGAAAAAAGCTAGCAACGAATAGAGTTAATAGTTTTATATTTTAATAGCTATTACTAAAACTCATTTGGTGTGGCCGTGACAGCCTAGTAGTCATAGCACGAACTCCAGCCTGAAAGGTCCCGGGTTCGATGCTTAACACCACCAAATACACACCGAATCTTTGCAGTGTAAGTACTCGTTAAATAAAGGGATTATGAAAATCCAGTTGGAGCAGGTAGCAATGTTTGGTGCTGCCATCTATTGCGGCTTAGCCGAAAAAATACTTTTGGAGCTATTACTGAAATTTGCTTGGCGACTCATACTAAAAAGTTTTAAGTTAGTTATACAAAAATTTCTTTTGTTCAGTTTACAAAAGAAATGTTTGTTTCATTTGCAAAAAAAAAAAGTTTGCAATGGTTATTTAAAAAGTCTGTGGAATACAAAATTACTAAAAAATTTTTAGTAACCTCTTGAATTTTTTTTATAGTGTACGCATATGAACAGACTTTTAAGATGATTCTTGCGCCATCCAAGGAAAGTTTTACAATGTCATATTAGTGTTATGAATGCATTGGTGTAAGCGAATGTTAAAGTTGATCAACTTTTGTGAAAAAACATTCAGTGTATGTTTTAGAACCAATAAAATTAAATTAAAATATGCGTTTAATTAGTTATTTGACAAAAATATTTGTTTTGTGTCTTTATATGTAGACAGAAAATAAATTGTATTTTTGAGCAAACTAAAAAATAAAATTATCATATGTATCGCTTGCATGTAATATTTACGTCCTGCATGTAGAATTCAAATTATTATTTAAACAAATGCCAAAGTTTAGAATTAGAAGTAATGTATAAATGGCCACCAGTCCTACACAATTAAGTCTTTCCAACTATATGAATCACTATTTTCTCTGCCATAAATAAAGATAATTACATTGAAGTATATTTCTTCCACATATCGCCTACAAATTCTGTAATAATTAATAGATTCATAAATTAGCTCGAAACATAATCCGCTTCGTTAAATTTAATACTAGTTGTTCGTAATTTTGTAGAGAGTTATTGAATTTATATCATCAATTGAAATTAATTGTTAATTATAAACGTAATAATCAGGTACGATGCAGTTATGTTCTATATCTATTGAGAAATTAATGTAATAAATGGAAATTTTTAAGTCTGCACTGTAATCGTTGCATTCATATATTGTGACATCATCATTACGGTATTTCCACACAGACTATGTGTAAGAAGTTTCCAACAAATTCATATTTTCGATGAGACATTATATTAAACTTAATAAAAGTTTTCCGGATATTTATTATTTCAGAAATTTTCATGTCAATTCCCATCTTATGCTTCATATTTAACATTAGTGAAAGTTTTAATGCCCAAGCATTATTTAAGAAAAATAACAAGACATTAAATACATTTTGATAAGCAAATTTGTTTATTTATTTTGTTAAAACGAAATACTTATTTTGTTTCATAACAAATAATTTGCATTTTTTTTTACATATGTTTTTAAAAACTATTAATTTTTAAAATTATTTGTAAAAAAAAAAAAAAAAAAAAAAAAAAAAAAAAAAAAAAAAAAAAATCTCAATTATATTTAATAAATATTTTAAATTACCTTCAATCTTTGAATTGAGAAATGGGCTACAACACCGAACAAATGTTTGGATATAGTTAATTCGGATAAATATACAATTTTCTAATTTCACTGATTTTTCAAAGAAATATTTTTTAAGACATATTTAAATTCACAATTCAAAAGCTATAGTTAATTTCAATATACTTATACATATATAATTATATAATATGCATAGTTAATAAATATAGTTATATAATATACATAGTTAATTTGCATATAGTTATATCATATATATACTAGTTAATGTATAGTACGTATAAAGTTAATCAGAAAAAGTGTACCTCTTTTAATTTCACTGATTTTTTAAAGAAATAATCCTAAAAAATACAATTAGCTGCAGAATGAAAAACTTCTTACAAAAATATTTAAAAAAAAATGTTTAATTTCAAAGAATTGTTTTTTGCGTGCCTCAAAAAAGACATACATTTGTGCTGTTTCTGTAAATTTATGAAATACATTAATGTCATGAATTTAGAGACCTCCAGAAATTCCTTTTTTATTCTATAAGTTAAACTTGAACTCTTGAAAAAATATCGAAAGCAACACGATTTCCAAGGGAAAAAAAAGCCAATTATTAATATTATTTTTCTAGTTAATATTTCAGTACGAAGTATTAATCGAGTATTATCTCTTATAAATAATCCCTATATATAATTTTCGAGTGAACAATGTACGACTTGCTAGATAAAAAAGAAAACAAAGGAATCCAAAGCTGTCTCTAGAGAAAAATTAAAGATAGTGATATGCAGAAATTAGTAAGAATCATTTTGGGAATATTTATAGAATATAGCTATTTGAAAATAAAAACATACACGCCTGAAATAAGTATATGGAGAATAATTATAGAATATAGATATTTGACAAAAGCCAAGATATGTTATAGGCCAAGCATGGAACAAAAAACACTGAATTGATCCCAATTTCAAATGTTTTACAATTTTAAAAATAGAACCTAGATAATACAGAACTTTCCCCCACTAAATGGATGATCATCAAACATTTCCGTTTTTATATATATTGTTTGAATGGCAACGATGGGACACAATTATTCGCAATGTAAAAAGTTATACGGTATTAAATATTTTTATGAATTACTTTCATATTGTGCCTGTGTCATTCGCATTTAATCATTTTCTTACTCTGAATATCTGATATCTATAGTTCAGGAGCTGGTAATATAAATACCCCGTCATCGCATATTGATTTTTTTTTCAAATATTTAAAAGTCGTATTATCAAAATGCGCTATGTATGACTATATTTGGCATGTTAAACAGAAGTTAAATTAAATAAATTATTATTATAAAGTTCAAATGAGTCACCTTTGTCTGGAAATATCATACTTGACAGCTTCCAGAAGCAGCAAAATAAAGTAACCATTGTTAAAAATTCAATAAAAATAAATATTTAGTTTTATCACCGACCGCTTTCCTAAAATAAGTATGACAGAAATGATGAAAAAAATTTCTTCCCCTCATCGTTTTGCCGCATTTTGGGGAAAACGGGTTTTGAGCTTATTCTATTGACGATCACTTTCAGAATTTTCTTGCTATACTTTTTAAACTTTCACAGAAGTTGCTTTTTAGATTAAGCTAAAGCAATACGCAAATGAAATTTTGTTAGAGGTCACACATGCGCAATGAAAAATTATTTAGTAAATTTGCTCATCTTTCATACAATTTCTATTACTTTCAATTCTGATTTCAGGGTATTGCGTATAATGTTGTTTGCTATATTTCCGAAAATAACCAATATTTTATATTAAGAACTCTGCAAATTATGTAAAAATTTGGGACTGTTTTTAGAGAAACCTTAATTGCTCTTCGAGTATACATTCTATAAGCATAAAAATAAACACAGTTTATTACAATAAGACACTTAATCACATTCTAGAGTTTTAACGCTTTTGCTTATTAATTTTGACAGGTTATCCAAAAAATATTCGTTCTTTTTCAATTTGGGGACGGTGACCTATAGTGTTTCGGAAAAAAGTCTTCATGAAATTGTATGACCTGTACTATTATGTTTACATACTTAGAGTTTCTGGATAATTCTTTATGTATTTTTCTAGATATTTAACAAAATGTCTAAAATCACAATTGGCCGCTGACGTTCGGCCATATAGTGTATGTATGTATCACCTGGAAATTTGACTTAATCCAAAGAAAACCAAGTTTGCTATTTAAAAAATAAATGCTGTCTAAAGTATGTACAATTAAAAGTATGTAATTAGAAGATTTAATAGATGAATTTTCACATTACTATACTAAGCGTAGAACCAGCTTTGGTGAAAAATGTCCAAGCCGGGGATCGAACCCGGAACCCTTGGAATAGCGCTCCAGGTGCTTTACCATTTAGCCATTTACAATAGCCACCACCATTACCATAAGTGATTTACCAAGCTTGGCATTTCTCACTTTATATATGTTGGTTAGGCTGCAATTCGTTGCACGAGATGGAACCGTCTTCATGAGCGCACAAACCTGTGCCGTAACATGATACACCAAGAGACCCAGCATCGGTACTTATATTACGTATATATATATATATATATATATATATATATATATATATGTACGTAATTAATTTGCTAGACGCAATAACGTAAAATTTACTTTAAACGTAGAGAAATGTAAGAATTTCGAAGGCTGCCAAAAATTAAAAAATAGATAAACACTCCATCAAAGAAATTTCACAAATTTGGGAATAGAGATAGTGTAACGACTGATTATTCTTCTTGCCTACATCAAAATATTTCAAATATTAGCAATTCATTAAGAATATTTGGAATTTCGAAAAGAACAAATATTTTTTATATAATTTTGTTTTTAACGATCATTTGAAACCTGTATTTATGGCATATTCAATATAATTAATTGATTTCTTTAATCTCTATGGCCATATTTTAAAACAAAATAATCATGAATTTAGAAAAAAATAAATAACATTACATTAATTTTGGTTATTAATTATAAGGAATTTTTTTATATCCGATTGCCAAGCCATATTTAGATTCACTGCTTTTCATAAATAAATCTCCAATTTTTACTTGACAAAAAATTCTGCAAAGTATTAAAAAATACACGATATATTTTATTGAGAAACAGCACAGCTGCACAAGATTCGTAATATTTTTCATTTCTATTTCTTTTTGCCAGAGTTTTATTCCCAGGGAATGCGAACAATGATGTTATAGTAAAAAAAATTCACTTTTGATGCTTATATGTCTCTCTCAGTTCATTTCATAAAGTCATAATTTATCTTCCAGGGTCTGTTAAAAAACTTGATTTGTAGTCATTTTTGCTGCCAGAGCAAGCTAGCTATTTTTTAATTTTCAGGGTGCCGAAACGCAGGTTAGCAAACGTACATAGAAAGATTCAAAACTCCTAGGGAATAAGATTAATTTGAAATTCAAAAAGTATTATATATAAATTAAAATTATTCTGCTCTCGTACCAAAACAGACAAGCGCGTTGGTTCCTATTTATTTTATGAGTGCCAAAATACTTATTATGACGTTATAATAACGGATATTATAAAATAAAACTATTACATTTAAACATACAACCCTGAAAAGAAAGAATGTCTGGCCACGACTCACTAACACTGCATCATAACATTATATAAGCATGTTGCTGGTATTAATCAGTGACTGAGATATTGTTAACAATTGCTATCATTATTTTGCGCAAAAAAGAAATGAATAGAGCATAATCAAAACCTAACTCTTAATGTATGCACATCACGGAATTTAAATTAGTTTAATTTGTGTACAAATAATCATTATCTAACTCCACAATCTACAACAATCCGATTTTTTTAACTCTTAATGTATTACATTAAGTATCTACGCTTATCATACTTTCCGTGTACCTATTTATATGTGTATCCATAACTCTGAATCTAGTTTTTTGTGACTCTTCGTTATGTAAATTAGCCCAATTAGATCAAAATAATCAAAATTTAATTAATCTTCCAATCAAATCATCAAAATTTCAAACCAACATTTCCCTTGCATTTTTTGGTAACTGATGCTGGGAGTTCAGGCACACTTTGGTATATATTTAATAAAATATAGCATCCATTATCTGTGTTCCTAAAATATTTTAACGAACGGATTTTATGAAATAGGCTAGGAGAGAATCGCCATTAATAAGTTCAAATTGATTGGAAAGCAATTAGGGGGAACTGGGGGACATTGATACAGCTTTTTTCAAAAAAAAAAAATTTGTGACTAGAAAGCAGAAATTTCAAGTTATTTTTCTATGTGATGTCAGAAAAATCTGTGTTGTGTGTTACAAAAATGTACAGTCGTTATTTTATATATTATTTTCGCATGTAATTTTAAAAAAATCAAAAAAAGTAATTTGTATCAAAGTGCCCCATCCCCGGGGCAGATTGATACACTTTGAAACGTCTGGGAAAAATGGAGACAAAATAACACCAATGCATATTTTTCACAGAAAAATAGTTAGCAAACCATTTTATATATATTTATAGACATTAAAATCGCACACAATTTATTTGTAAGCGATATTAAAGCAATCAAAATGAAATGTATAATGACCTGATGGTCTGGCTGTTTCTTGTCTGTTTCTTGGCTGTGGTAACTTTGCATATCTGGCACTTTAACCCCAGAACTCTCTTCTTTCTTAGGAAAGGTGAAAAAATTGCCAGGTTTTCTGTTTATAAATCGTTTTACAAACAGAAAATAAAGGATAATTATATTAAAAATTATGTTTATAATATAATTATCATGTACTGTTCTGCATCTTGTTTCTCTTACTTAACATTTCTCATGTCGATAATACTTTTTTCTCTGGAGAATCGATATAAATTTGAGATTTGCCAGGCTGCCTTCCATTTCTTTTGTTAATTCTACTAGCACTAGATATTGTGTAAGTTTGTACGTCTTCTATTTGCAAAAATACTATAAAATGTTCTAATATAAAGAAATTAGAGCTATTTCACTTCAATAAAAACTAATAGTAGAACTTTTTGATGAAAAATGGTTGGATTAAGGAGTGTATGGTAAAAATATAAATAAAAGTTAATGAAAAATTGAACTAGAAAAGGATTTAGGTTGTATCAATGTGCCCCGACAAAGACTGTATCATTGTGCCCCATGCAGCCATTTTAAATAAAATGAGTCGCAAATCAAACACATCATAATTTATCTAACAATAAAGAATGAGGAACTGATTAAGATTAGCGTTACTTGCCAGGGAGGGTATTCTTTTCGGTTGAAAATACTGGAAAAGTTGTATAATACCATTTCAATTGTACAACTCAAATTTACTTTTGACCTACAAAAACAATTAATCACCTATCCCATTTCATCAAACTATTGAATCATTCCAAAACTTTCTGTATGTTGTTAATTTCACTAGTATCACCTTTTGGAGCTGTTGTGAAACTTCCTGTAATGACCCTGTGTGCTGTACAGGGGGTGTATCAATGTGCCCCAAGTATCAATGTACCCCAGTTCCCCCTACAATGCACATGTTATATCCCAAAATAACGTAATTTGAAACAGAATATTATCACTTAGATTTATATGTGGCAATATACATATAACATTACAGAATAACAACTTATAGTGAATTAATGTAAGTATAATCTTTATTAATACAAACCTATTAATTTAATTGCTTGAAATAACAAAACTCCAGTAACCATTAAGTAAACAACGGTTTCCTCTTTAGTACATTTGCAAATCAAAATTCGACATATTTTAATTACCTTTAGCTTTAATTAAATTTAATTAAACTTGACCATAGTTATTCCTAAATCCATATCAAGTAATTTATTAAAACATTTGTTACGTTATTATTACGATTTTTGATGTGGAATTAAATTAGGTATTTCGCATTTTGTTAAGTATACTTAGTTCCGATAATCCCATTCTATAAATATACATGCTGTAATTTCCGCCGTATCATTTTCTATAGGATAGATTTCATTTTCAGACTATTTAGTGAATATGTAGGAAATCAAAGTGATTTGTCCATTTATAGATACATATATGTAAATTTTTATGTTATTAATTTCAGAATGTTTTTTAAAGAAATATCTCAAGTAATATAAGTTACTTTTGGAACTTACAAGGAAGGTCTCATTACGGGCATACCCCGAAAAATCTGAAAAAATTACAGAATGTTCTTCTCGTGTGGCTATATACGTTTACAAAAAAATTTAGGCGGAACCTCCATTCAATAACCGTAAAAAATAATGAAAATTTCGTTATTTGGCAATTTATCGCCGGTTGGCAATGGAATGTTATTTTAAAAAAAAATACTTTATGTCAAATACACTTCAAGAAAAAAAAAAGTTTCATGTTGAACTTCTTTTGGTAAGTTTAATTTAAATAACTTTATTTTTGTAAGTTTTTGTTTGTTTTAAGTACAATTTTGTTAAATCGAAATTTATGTGTATTTATATTCAAACTTAATCATCAAAATTTGAGATTTAAAACAAAATTCATAATTTAAATTTAACTAAATTTGTTTGAAGCTCAAAGTCCAATTGAAAATTGTCGATTAGATTTGTTGCTATGGAAACATATGACGTTTATTTTTGAATACGCTTAAATGTATGAAGATAATTCTTCTCAATATGATTTTTTTTTTAGTTATGAAAATTTTTTTTCCAGAGATTAATTAAATAACTACTTCAACGAGTAATATATATATATATATGTAATACAATACGTACATAGATATATGTAATATATTAAAGTCTCTCATTGTTTATGTTAAAATTAAATACTATTTACACGCAGACTAAATATCTAACAGTTTTGAGTTTCATTATAATCGTTTGCTTTTGGCGAAGAAAAGGGCTGTTCGCCAAATCGAGTGACTCTTTAGTCTTTTCCGCCAAATATTCGAAAATATTTTATTTTTTTACACCATATCTAATGTGATTCCGCCTCTAATTTTGACTGATCCTTTATTACATACATAAGTACTTTAATTAGTATTTTTTCATAAAATTCTGGGTATGCCCAGTATGGAGACCTTCCTTGTTAGTTCATATTATATTAACTTATAGTTTTAAGGCATTATTTATATAGTGTAAAGGCTTTTAATGTTGCATAACGGGCATGCAAATTTTCAGAATATATTAGAAATACTTACAAACAAATTAATTTTTTTTTCATTTAAAATTTCTTTTTTGAAAATCCCAAACAAAGTTTGTTAAAACATTTCTGTGAAATTACCAAGAATCTACGTTTAATTCCTTATCTTAAGTCTTATGTAAAATTACAGAGATTAGAAAGACACAAATTCTCTTAAACAACAGAGAAATTATTCGGTAAATTTATAACAGAATTTGTTAACATTATTCAAAATACACAAGACAGTAACTTCTTTTACTTTTTAAAGTCAGTAAATATTCTAAATATTTTTTGAATTTTTCGTGCTATCATTGCCGCTTTGATGTAATAATGTACCTTTTTTCTTTATTATTGTAATTGTATATATTTTATTAAGCTTGTAATATGCTATAAAAAACTTTGAATTAATTTAAATGCTTTATTCATTTAATATTTTATGTATTTATAATGCACAGAAACCAAAAGTAAAACTATTATATACTCATTTATCTATTTAATGATAAAGTAATCTATTGCAAAAGCTAGGCACAATAAACGGTTTATTACTGTGCATCGCATTAAAAAGACTCACAAAAAATTAAAATGAAGTATTTTTTTTTGCTATGTAAATGTAATGATAATGAATTAGTTCCTGGTTGTTTTCTGCATAAAGAATTTCATAATTGCTTAACTCATTTTTTATGTTTCAGCAGAATTACACCCTAAAAATCTCTTTACTCACATACATTTTATTATTTTATGGTTGGTTCAGGAATGTAAAAGTTTAATCCACAGCGTACGTAATGTTTCACTTTGTTATTATGTAGGCCACGTTTCGATTATCATAAAATTGATGTTTTTACTAATATTTATTAACACAGTGGAAAAAATTCTAACATTTCGCTTTTTGCAATAGATGTCCGCATTTTCCTTTTAAAAAATTCTTTACATTTAGAGCAATTTTTATTTGAATAGGAAATCAAAATGTCGTTGTTAATAAAGAAGAACGTAAAAAAATTTAGAAAATAGGTAGATGCAAATTATCAGATATGGAAAAAAACTGAATACAAAGAAAAACTTTTTAGAAAAATCGTCTTTTAAAGATTTAAAAAAAAGGAGGTTTGTTATCGAACTCACCGAATACGAAATTTGGGACGAAAAAAGAAACAATCTAATGTTGGAGTAATTAACTGAAAAAAAAATCTTTTCTCTCATTCTTTCTCTCTATAAATAGAAATAATTTATTTGTAAGTCTTAAAATTTAGATTTTTGAGAAAATCAATTTCTAAATGATTGTTGTAATTTGTTAAATTGCATGCTTCGTTATTGATTGATGATATATTTAAAAAATATTTTGCTTTTTTGCATTTACACAAATTATACCTTAAATAGGCATAATATACCTCGTATAGACATCTCATCTTGGAGATAAAACATTTCGCTAGTATGTGTATTTTTGTTATTGTTTTAATTTATTGACAAAAATATTTTGCTTGTTTATACTGATAATTTTATACTGCAAACAGATATATATATATATATATACCGACTCGCATTGAACACAGTTCAGTTTGCGCTACTTAATCACAGATTTTGAGATCAAAATTTAAGTTTATGTCAAAGCTTCTAAAAAAAATTAGTGAGACGCAAAAAATAACGGTAAAAAAATAGTTGTTCGTTGCTCCAAAGTCTAAAGCGCCCTCTAACGGCATTTTTTGAAATTTATCTTTTTAATTTATTTTCAAGACAATACTGACATAAAGAATAATTTTAGTGAAAACCGCAAACGAATCGACCAATTTTTCTGTTTCTCATAATCATTTGAATTTTTGGACCATAAACTTTAATGGCGCCTATCTCCTTCGGAAGACTTTGGGACCCTTGGTTTCCTATTTAAATATTGTTTGTCTTGATGTGTACTATCACCTCTTAAAATTTTGCCCATCTTTTTTGAATCATCCTGTATATATATATATATATATATATATATATATATATATATATATATATATATATATATATATATTGAGCAAAGTTTTTTTAAAATTCATATTTCAAGGCATATCTCTAATTATTTGCCTATAAAAGAATGCAAAACTCTGTTCAACAAAGTGCCAAAGTTTGAATTGTAAAATGTTCTGCAAATGACCATCAGCAGTACACATTTATAGTTTACCATTTTAATGAAGTATCATCATTTTCTCTGTCCTGACTAACGAGATTTACATTGAAGTTTGTTTCATGCGTATAATTTCCACAAAGCCTGTACCAGTTAATAGATTAATAAAATGGCTCCAAATATAATGCGCTTCGTTAAATTAGCTGCTAGTTGTTTGTAATTAGGTAGAGTGTTATTGAATTTCTAGATTTGAATAAATTGTTTGGCATGCAAGAATAAAAGTAATAAAATGCGAAATTTTCCGTCTACAATGTTATTTTATTCTTATTCCTGTTCTTATTCTTATTCTTATTCTTATTCTTATTTAGGGTTTTGTTCAACTAACGAAACTGTATTCGCCGTTATTCTCTGTCTATCCGTCTGTCACAGAATCCGTACACAAAAACTTTATAGTCAGATACTTCAAATTTAGTGAATTTACAATTAAATACTCCATGTCACACAAAAAATCATAAAATTTTGAAAAAAAAATCATTATTTTAATTGCATTTGTTTGAATGTAATCCGTTCAGTTTTGCGATTTAAATTTCAAAAGAGAGCTTTAATTTCAATGTTTTGCTTGTAGACATCGTAAGTAAAATTTCGCTGGTAAATGGGTGGTTTATAGTTTATAGCCCATTTTAGAACTTGAAATTATCATATTAAGACGGATTTATTTAAAAAACGACTTCATATTTTTTCAAGTAAATTTAATACAGAGTTAGATTGGGTTACATCTGGCAGTTAGTACTTATTTTTTCACAACTGACTCTTTCAACTTTTTTAAATTATATTTATGTGTATATATTTATTTATATATATTTATTTATATATTTATACATAAATATCTATACATATAATAAAACAGTAGGACCCGGTGTGTCTGTACATTGAAGATAATTGACAAAAATGGAGTCAGGGCGATAAAAGAAAACCAATGAAACACAAAAAAAATTTTTTTGAATTTTTTGTCTGTCTGTCTGTCTGTCTGTCTGTCTGTCTGTTTGTTCGAGGTTATCTTCGTAACTACTGAATGGATTTTTATGCGGTTTTCACTAATGAAGAATGCACACTCCCGGGCAGTGTATAGGCTTTGTTTCATCAAAATCGGACAACAGACAAAAAAGTAACAAAAAGAAACAAAAGAAACTATTAGGTGCGCTGCTCACGTTTTTTAGTACATAACGTTTTTTAGTACATATAAAATCCAATAGATGTCACTGTGCGATTTTAAAACGCGCTATCGTTATGTTTTCGCCAGTCTACTTAAGTATGAGAAAGTTTCAAGCTGGCTGTCGTTCCATGTGGTTTAGTCGGTAGAACGTCAGTGCGCCATACTGATGGCCCGGGTTCGATTCCCAGCATGGAATTTTTTTCACTATGTTGGCATTAACGCCTATAAGCAATTAAAAGAATTTGAAATATTGTATTCAAGGCGAATTTTCTCTCTGGGAAAATTTCCTTGCATTAATATGTCAGTGTAATTTTTTTTTCGATTTAATTTTTTTTTTCGAAACTTTGTTTTTCTTAAAAAATTACAGTAAATATTTGATATTTCCCAACGTTTTTTGAATGATCGACTTGCTTTTTTTTTTTTAATGTATGTCTGAACCTTATCTAACTACTTCTTCAAGATTTCTTTAGATAAACCGACCAGCGTAGCGGGCGAAGGCCGCTAGTATATAATATTTTGCTTCTTTCTGTATAAACAGAATATTTCTTATATATAGAGAGCAAAATTATAGTAAAACTCGTATTTCTAAGCATATCTGTAAAAGTTTGCCTATAAATATAATGCAAAACACTGTTAAATAATATGTCAAAGTTTGAATTCTAAAATGTTTTACAAATGACCATTTTTTTTTCAAGTAGACTTACTATAAAGTAAGTCGCTTAAGTGTAAGTTTTCGCTTAAGTGGCAGTTACTACTTACTTATGTTTCAACAACCGACTTTTTCAACCAGTCATAAATTTATTCTTAATGACATAAATAATTGACAAAACTTTTTTACTTCTTTGTATTTATATGCAGAATATTTTCAATCTTTTTAGAGCACATTTGCAATAGCACTTGTATTTATAATCATATTTGCAATAATATGCCTGTGAAATGTATTCATACCATTGTTAAACAAAGTGAGAAAGTTTGAATTCTGAAGTGCTCTACAAATGATCATCAGTAATACACAATTGCAGTTTTCCATTTTAATGAAGTATCGTTATTTTCTCTGTCCTGATAAACGAGATTTACATTGAAGTTTTTTTTCATTTTTACATTTTCTATAATGCCTAGGCCAGTTAACAGATCCATAAAATGGCTCCAAATATAATTCGCTACGTTAAATTAGCAGCTAGTAATTTGTAACTAAGTAGAGTGTTACTCAATTCGTACATCTTAAATTGGATAAATTATACAATATAAACGGAATTTCTAGATGAGAATAAATTGTGTGGCATACAGAAGTAAAAGTTAAAAAAAAAAAAAAAAAAAAAAAAAAAAAGGCGAAGTTTTTTGTTTACAATATGTATTTTTTTTAGAATGCGTTATTTTATTGGTAATGAAAAAAAACGGAATTCAAAGAATGACTTCGAAGAAAAATCGTCTTTTGAAGATATTATTATTATTATTATTATTATTATTAAAAAAAGGTACTTGTTATACAGTTTACCGATTAAGAAATTTGTAAAAACTAATAAAAAAGAAATAGTCTAATGGTAGACCGATCGATTGTAAAAAAAGTTTTTTTTTTCTTTCTGAAAGTCTTAAATTTTAAGCATTGAAAAAATCATTAGTAAAATGGTTGCTGTGATTTGTTAAGTTACATGTTTTGTATCTATTTAGTTGCCTACCTAAAAATATTTTGCTTCGTTTTTAGAGTAAATTTACAGTAACACTAATATTTGTAATAATTTGCTTATAAATCAAATGCAAAACACTGTTCAACAAAGTGCCTAAGTTCGTATTCTGAAATGTTCTACAAATGAGAATCAATAATCTACAATTACAGTTTTCGATTTTATTGAAGTATCATTATTTTCTCTATCCTGACTAACGAGATTTACATTGAAGTTTATTTCAAGCGTATATTTCCCACAAAGCCTAGGCCAGTTAATAGATTCATAAAATGGCTCTAAATATAAGTCACTTCGTTAGATTAGCTGCTTGTTGTTTGTAATTAGGTAGATTGTTATTAAATTCATATGTTTTAAATTGGAATTAATTATGTTGTATAAACGGAATTTCTATGGTATACATGAATAAAAGTAATAAAATGGCGCAATTTTATGCCTACAAAATGTTTTTTTTTTTTTTTTTTTTTTTTTTTTTTTTTTTTTTTTTTAAGGTTTTGTTCACCTGACGAAATTTTATTCGTCTCTGTTCTCTGTCTAATCTTCTGTTTCTGAATCCGTACATTGAAAGTGTCAAAATCAGACACTTCAAATTTTGTGTATTTACAGCTAAATACCACATGTCACGCGACAGAAAATTATGAAAAAGTTTATTATTTTAATCCATAAAATTTTGAAAAAGTTTATTATTTTAATTGAATCAATTTTTTTATTGTCATCCGTTCAATATTTCGATTTAAACTTTAAAAAAGAATGTTAATATCAAGAACTATTGATATTAGATAGCTGTAGATAACAACATTTGCATTTATAATGCCTACATTCACAATTTTCCTTATTAACATACCAACTTGTGGCAATAGTTTAGATTTTTAAAATTAATTTTATTTATCACTAAATACATCGTAATTTAAGAAATAACTTTCAGTATGGTAATTGATGATGTTCAAGATTGACCGAAAACATTCTTAAGGAAAAAATAATAAATAAATAAATAAGTTAATAAAAAAAACCAAGAACGTTAATTTCAATGTTTTGCTTGCAGGCGTCTTAGCTAGCAGTGAAAATCTCGATAGTCACCTTAGTCTCGATGATAATCAAAAGATTGATAGTTCGATACCCGAGCTAGAAGTTAAAATTATCATATTAAGATGGATTTAATTAAAAAACAATTTCATATTTTTTTTCAAGTAAATTCATTACAGAGTTAGATTGAATTAGAACTGGCAGTTAGTGCTTATTTTTCAACAACTGACTCTTTCAACATTTTATAAAATTATTGTTTTTGATTTATTTAATTGACAGTAATGTTTGGCTTCTTTATGTTTAAACAGAATATTTTTTATATATTCAGAGCAAAGGGTATAGCCGGGTTTCTTAGTAAAATATGCCCTTTAGTCAACCCCATCGATTCCTACATATGAATCGATAATAGATAAAAAGAAATTCATTTCTCCCCAGTTTCAAATTTATGTATCAAGACTGTGAACGGTAAAGCCGCTAAATGCCTGTCTTGGAAAAGAGAACATTGTGACGAAACTACTAAGCGGATTTCAACGAAAAAATAAGGGATGAATAAAACCACCATACAAATATTTAAGATTTTTTTTTTAACAAAAGACCAAGTTTTCAAACATTTTTCTTGTTTTTAAATGAACATTTTAAATAAAAATCTATTGAAATTTCTGCGTGACCACCTTAATTTTTTTGCATGAAATACTGTGAGATATGACGCTTATTCACTATCAATTTCAGCTTTCTGCGTAGGGTGCATCATATTAAAAAAGGAAAAATCATATTCCGGAGGAGATGGGTGGCGTGTCTCACACAAATCTCACATATTAGTTCAAACGGTAGTTTAAAAAGAAGGCGTGAAATAACATTATACAGCAGAACTTTCAATAAACCTAATATGTGAGACATACGAGACATCCCCCCCCCCAAATCCGGCGGAATATGATTTTGTATTTTTTTTAATATGATACACCCTACGTAGAAAGTTGAAATTGATAGTGAATATGCATCATATCTCATAGTATTTCATGCAAAAAATTAAGATGGTCACTTAGAAATTTCAATAGATTTTTAATTAAAATGTTCATTCAAAAACAAGAAAATGTTAGAAAACTTATTATGTTGTTAAAAAAATTCTGAAAAATTGTTAAATATTCGTAAGGTGGTTTTATTCATCCCTTATGTTTTTCGTTGATATCCGCTTAATAGTTTTGTCAAAATACGCTCTTTTCCAAAGCAGGCATTTAGGATCATAACCCCCCGTGGTCTTGAGATATAAACTTGAAATTGGGGAGAAATGAATTTCTTTTTATGGACTGTCGATTCATGTAGGACTCGATGTGGTTGACTCAAGAGCATATTTTACTAAGAAACCCGGGTATACCCTTTATAGTAACACTCGTATTTATAAGCACATCTCTAATTATTTGCCTATAAATAGAATGCAAAACTCTGTTAAACAAATTGCCTAAGTTTGAATTCTAAAATGTTCTACAAATGACAATCAGCAGTACACAATTATAGCTTTCCATTTTAATTAAGTATAATTATTTTCTCTGTCCTGATTAACGAGATTTACATTGAAGTTTATTTCATGCATACATTTTCCACAAAGCTTAGGCCAGTTTAGTTTCATAAAATGTCTCTAAATATAATTCGTTTCGTTAAATTAGTTGCTAGTTGTTTGTAATTAGGTATAGTGTTATTAAATTCGTGTTTTAAATTGGAATAATTTATGTAATATAAATGGGAAATCTAGTTGAGAATAAATTGTGTGACATACATGAATAAAAGAAATAAAACTAATGAAATATAAGGTTTTACGTTTGAAATATGTTTTTTTAGGGTTTCGTACATTTGACAAAAATGTATTCGTCTCTGTTCTCTGTCTTCTGTCACAGAATCCGTATACAAAATTTGTAAAAGTTAGATACTTCAAATTTAGTGTAGTTACAGCTGAATGCCACGTGTCACCCTACAAAATTTTGAAACAATCTTTTTTTTATCCATAAAATTTTGAAAAACTCTATTATTTTATTTCATAAAATTTTAAAAAGTCTATTATTTTAATTAAATCAATTTTTTCATTGTCATCCGTTCAATTTTGCGATTTAAATTTTTAAAAAAGAACGTCAGTTTCAACGTTTTGCTTAAAGACGTCGTAGCTTGCAGGTAAAATTTCTCACTGGTAAACAGACGGTTTATAGTTCGATCCACCTGCTAGAAATTGAAATTTTCATTTTCAGATGGATTAAAGCAAAAAGCAATTTCATATTTTTTTTAAAATTAAATTTACTATAGAGTTAGGTTTGTGCTGATGTGGCAGTTAGTACTTATTTTTAAACAACTGACTCTTTCAACTTTTTATTAACCGTTTGGGAAAATAGTTGTTCTCGGTAGAGAATTTGGAAATCTGAAGTATATCTGAATATTTTTACTGGTTAAATTCCACAACTTATTTTATTGTATTCGTTTTCTGATTAGTCCATGCTTAATGCCTAGAAATGAAATACTTTTGCTTTTTTATTTTATTCGTTTTCTGATTGGACCACATTTAATGTCCAAAAATCGAATTCTTCTGTTGCCACGATGACAAAAAAAATATAAAAAAACTAAAAATAATTAATAACTTAAAAACAAATTTAGATACAGGTTTCAAATAAATTGCATTTAAAAGTATAATTTTCTTTATACGACGGTGTAAAAAGTGAAAATGTGCGATGTTTAGAAGTTGTAAAATTTGCAGTACCGAAAATTTCAAACTGAAATTTCACTTAATATTTGCTTATGACTGATCCAAAAATATTAACTTACCTCTAAAATTCCAGGCATATTAATATGACTCTGTTATTACGTAAGCTACGTTTTGATCATCATAAAATTTCGTTATTATTGCTTCTTTTAAATATACGAGGTAGAACCAGTCGAAATTCGACGAAAGAAAATGTTTAAGAAGGAACTGTTTCATTGATTTATAATAAATCTACAAACGTAGTTACAATAAAAGATAACATCTTATATTGGTCAGTTTAACTCTCAAACATATATTATTTCAAGCTAAAATTATCATAATACTATAAAATTCAGTAGTCCAAATTATTAAAATTAAATTATGTTCGCATATGTAATCAGCAAAATATAATAAAAATCAGTTAGGTACTACTTGGATATCCCGCCAATTAATTTCGCCAAATTATACAAATCGTCAAACAAATAGCCAAATTTTACGAATTAACATAATTTTTATTCTAAATAAAGAAAAAACAAATAATTAGTAGAATATTAATAAAATACAAATAAAAAGTCGAAATAAAAAACACTTAATGACGTCTTAAGTACGTGTATCGTATTGAATGTGGCATTCATGTTCATCCATTATTGGCATTTAATCTTATAATTTGGCGATAATTTTTTGGTCGACGGTATAACCAAGTAATACCATCAATTATTATGATGAAGTTATCAATTGAGGCTCTTATGTTTGGTATCAATGCGAATGAAAAATACCAAATTTATTCCAAATTGACACGGTCATTGAATTTCATACGAAATCTAAACCCGTCATCATTTTAATCTTCTCGATATTTACATCCACGCTTCTCATATCCGTATTCACCTTGTCTAAAAAATGGTCTTTTAATTTGATCATTTTAAAATCACTAACTCAATGAATGAAAATGAAATAAAACCAAAATTCATTGGATTTTATAACAGAGTATAAATATGCCAATTATATGCATTATATATATATATATAAATATTTGATTTTAAGAGAAAATGGAGTGTTTCTGTTGCCACAATTACAAAATTGGCACTAAAAACTATAAAAAAATTAATATCTAAAAAATAAATTAAGATACAGCTTTTAAACAAATTGCATTTAAAAGTAAATTTTTTTCTATATACAACGGTATAAAATAAAATTTGCGAAGTTTAGAAATGTAAAATTTGCAGTAGCGAAATTTGCAAAACAAAAATTCCATGGGAAAGTGTTGCCATTCGCAAAATGACGTATGCGTTACGCACAGATACATTTGGCCTTCATAATATAGATAAATAATTCATAAGTCTAGAATTATAGTCTTTGAAAATATTATTTTCCAAATAGTCGTTGTAATTTGTTAAATAACAATTTTTTTACTTTTATAAAGTTATTATTTTTTTTGATTTAGTTAAATGACAGTAATATTTTGCTTCTTTATGTTTAAACAGAATATTCTTATATATTTAGAGCAAATTTACAATAACACTGATATTTCAAAGCATATTTGTAATAATTTGCCTATAAATAGAATGCAAAACACAGTTCAACAAAGTGCCAAAGTTTGAATTCTAAAATGTTCTACAAATGACCATCAGCAGTACACAATTATAGTTTTCCATTTTAATGAAGTATCATTATTTTCTCTGTCCTGACTAACTAGATTAACACAGAAGTTTATTTCATGCGTATATTTTCCACAAAGCCTGTGCCAGTTAATAGATTCATAGAATGGCTAAAAATATAATTCACTTCGTTAAATTAGCTGCTAGTTGTTTGTAATTAGGTAGAGTGTTATTGAATACGTAAATCTTAAATTGGCATTAATTATATAATTTAAAGGGATTTCTAGTTGAAAATAGATTCTGTGGAATACGAATAAAAGTAATAAAGTGTGAAATTCTTCGTTAGCAATCTGTTTTTTCTCTGGGTTTTGTTTATTTGAAGAAATTTTATTCGTCTGTCCGTCCCAGAGTCAGTATACAAAAACTATATAAGTCAGAAGCTTCAAATTTCATGTATATACAGCAGAATACTTCTTCTCACACGACAGATAATTAAATTTTGAAAATGTCCATTATTTAATTTAACTTTTTCAATGCCATTCATTCATTTTCGCGATTTAAATTTTAGAAGAGAACCTTAATTTAAACTTTTCTCATGTAGATATCATGGATGTAAAACAACGCGCTAGTATATGTATTTTGTTTTTTGATTTAGTATATTGACAAAAATAATTTGTTTCTTTATATTTATATATTTTATATTCTGCATAAACAGAATTTTTTTCTGTAAGAGAAAATTTACAATAATACTTGTAGTTTTAAGCGTATATGTAACAATTTGCCTCTTAATCGAACGAAAAATACTGTTCATCAAAATGCCAAATTTTGAATTCTGAAAGGCTTTACAAATAACAATCAGTAATACACAATTACAGTTTTCCATTTTCAGGAAGTATCATTATTTTCTCTACCTTGACTAACGAGATTTACATTGAAGTTTGTTTCATGCGTATATTTTCCAATATATCTTGTTAATAGATTCATAAAATAACTCCAAAAGTAATGGGTTCGGTAATTTAACTGCTAGTTGTTTGTAATTTGGTAAAGTGTTTTTCAATTTGTAAGTCTCAAATTGGAATTAATTATGTAATATTAACAAAATTTCTCGCCCAGAATAAATTGCGTCACTGACATAAATATAAGTAATAAAAGTAATAAAATGTGATAATCAATTACGCATAAGTTAATTAATGATTATCTTAAAACATGCATTTTAACTCTAAAAGTTGCTTGGATAATCATACATTTAAATCTACAGAAAGTCCCTGGCCCATGGGTCTTGGGTCGCGCCTATCCCTTTATTTGAAAAGCGCTTCTGGGACACGCCCACACCCAAGCTAACGAAGGTTTGATCTCACAGATAAGAGTTTGTAAATATTCACTAAATCATTAAGTCATTAAAGGTTAAGACATGGTAAAACATGGAAGGTAAATTGAATGCTGTATTTTCCTTCAAAATACCTGAAATATACTTATCAAAAATCGGCTAAGTCACTAAAAGTAAATCGAAGGCCATTAACTTGCTGATAATAGCCTGTACACAACATTTTAAAATACTGTGCATTTTGTTGCAGTTTTCATTTTCCTTCAAAATGCCTGATTAGTAATTTGGAGTTCAAATAAAAGCCTGTATAAAATCTTTTAATAAATAATATATTCCCTCAAATAAACTTACACTCCAAATGTACCTTCAAAATCCCTGTAGAAACCTTCAAAATCACTGTGAAATCTTATTTTTTTAAAGGTTTTTCGCTGATTTTTTTTTACCTACTTTCAAACTTTGATACTTCACAACATTTGCTTTTTTAATACCATTTAACTCCCCCCCGCAAGGTGTAACTTCTTGGAATAGAAACTCAGTTGATTGTTGATTTTTTGATGATTCTAATAAAGTCAAAGACACATCTGAAGAGACCTTTAAATAATCACTCTCCCTTAAAAATATTTACTAATACATATCTTTAAATAATATTTTTTTCACGAAAACAAAAACCAATATACATGAACGGAATAAATAAATAACCTCCTCTCCTTTTTGAAGTCGGTTAAAAATAGAATACATTTAAATAATAAATTAGAATAACAGTTATAAATTAATCCTCATTTAATCATAAAAAAAGAATATGAAACTTCATGCTCAAGACTGAAATTTTAAATAATCTTATATATGTAAACAAATATAAGCAAATTGTTACCATCAGAAATCTTTCTGCTATAATATGACTGTGGTATTTAACACTTTAACTTTTTAGGTAAAACTGAAGATGGCGCCCCTTGTCCATTCCATGGAATTATTGTAAGGAACATAAATGTACTTGAGTTCCAGATTAGTTGTTCTATGAGTAAAATGTATATATGTTGTCTGTAGTGCCGTCAAATCATTAAATATGTTTTGTCCTTAAGTTTCGTCCACCTCACATCATTGAGTACTGTGTATGCTTTAAATTAATATGTTTAAAGATATTATAACTGGCGACGTGTGGAAAAAAAAACTTTGTACCGTAAAAATGTTAAAAGAATAACCGCGGGCCGAATGGAAATGGCTCCTTCTTTCGATTTTGATCTCAACATTTCAGAAATGTAAAGCAGCCTTCCAGAGTATATCAGCAGCTACAAAACAAGGGGGTGGTAAGGGCATTGAATTTTACTTTACTTTTTTTTCTGTCTTATTGCATAAAAATACGATGTTGGCATTTAAAGAGTACGATGATAAAGTGGAATCATTTCAAGCATATATTGAATGCTTGGAGCAGAATTTTATTCTGAATGAATTAAAAGAGGAAAAAAAAGTTGCGGCCCTTTTATCCTGCATGGGCCCTAAGCTTTATAATTTGCTGAGTAATTTATGTTTCCCCAAAGAATGTAATTCATTAAAATATTCTGAGATTGTTGACATTTTGATAAAGCATTTAAGCCCCGCCCCCAACAAATTTATAGAAAGAATAAAATTCCGCAAGTGTTACCAAAACGCGTCGGAATCAGTTCAAAATTTTGCTGCTAGATTAAAAAAAAAAATACAACTTTTTGTTGTTTTACGGGTGATACATTAAATGAAAATTTACTTGAACAATTTTTACGCGGTTTGAAAAGCGAAAACATTCAAAATAAATTCATTACGCAAGTAGATGATTTAACTTTTGAGAAGGCAGTTGAAAAAGTTGCTTTATCCTTACACAATGTAGATATTGAAATTTCTGAAATTAAAAATAAAAATTTCAGTATTAATAAAATTTCAAGTTTAAAGAACGTACACCCCAAGAAATTGTCGAATGATTGTCAGAAGTCAAATGTCAACAATCATGTAAAAAATACAATTCCTGAAGCAAATAAAAGTAAATTAAAGTGTTATAGATGTGGAAATACTTCTCATCTAGCCAATTCATGTAGATTTATTAATGCTACTTGTAAAATTTGTAAGAAAAAAGGCCATATTGGAAAAGTATGTAAATTAAAACTTTCCAAAAACACGTAAATTCAGTAGATACAGTAAATGTATTAACTATAAAAAATACAGGTGCAAATCCTATTAAATTATCTGTGTTAATTGAAAATAAAGCAAGAGCTGATATGGAATTGGACACAGGTTCGGGAATTTCTGCTGTTCCTTTAAAAAGATTTCGCAGAATTTTTCCTGATTATAAAATTCCCCCCCCCCCCAGATGTTCAGTTAAAAACTGCAACTGGTGAAATTTTTAAACCTGTAGGTTATGTTGAAGTAAATGATACTTATGAAAATAAAACAGAACAGTTAAAATTATATTTAATAAAAGAAGATAACTTTCCATTATTGTTTGGCCGAGATTGGGCCTCTGCATTCGATATTTTTCCGCATAATTTAAGATCTGTCTATGTTAATGAGACTGTAAATTATTCTCATAAATTACAAGAATTGTTAAATGATTTTTCTGATTTTTTTCTGATAAAGTAGGGGAAATTAAAGGGTTAAAGGCAGAGCTTTATCTTGAAAAGGATGCTACACCCATATTTTGTAAAGCAAGGACTGTTACTTATGCACTACGTGTTGCAGTCAATGAGGAATTACGAAGATTATAAGACGCTGGTATAATTAAACCAGTTACAAATAGCAAGTGGGCAACCCCTATAGTTCCAGTGGTAAAATCTAAAGGAAAAATACGTTTATGCGGAGACTTTAAAGTTACATTAAATAAATATCTAAAAGTAGAAAAATATCCCTTGCCTAAAATAGAAGATATGTTAGCTACTTTGAGTGGTGGCGTTCATTTTACAAAAATTGATTTGAATCAAGCTTACCTCCAACTACCTGTTGATGAGGAATCCCAAGAATTATTAACCATTAATACTCCTAAAGGATTATTTCAATTTCTTAAATTACCAATGGGTCTGAGTAGTTCTCCTGCTATATGGCAAAGAAAAATTGAGCAAATTTTAAGTGGAATTGAGGGAATTACAATTTTTATAGATGATATAGGAATAACTGGGGAAACAGATGAAATTCATTTACAAAGGTTAAAGCAAGTATTAGAAAGATTGAGAAATTTTAATATTCGGATAAATAAGGAAAAATCATTCTTCATGGCAGATGTAATTACTTATTGTGGGTATAAAGTGGATAAACATGGTATTCATAAAACACCAGATAAAATAGAAGCAATTGTAAATGCCCTAGGCCAGAAAATATTGCCCAGGTTAAAGCATTTCTTGGTCTTGTAACTTATTATGCTAAATTTGTGCCAAATTTATCGACTATTGCACATCCTTTGAATAATTTGCTTAAAAAGAATGTGAAGTTTAATTGGTCTTACAAATGTGATCAAGCGTTTAAAAAATTAAAAAGAGAAATTACTTCTGACAGAGTGCTTACCCATTTCAATCCGAAATTACCTTTAATCTTAGCTACTGATGCTTCTCCATATGGTATCTCTGCAGTTCTTTTGCATGTGATGCCAGACAAGACTGAAAAGCCTATTTGATTTGTATCCAGAACCTTGAATAATGCCGAAAAAAGGTATAGTCAAGTAGATAAGGAAGCATTAGCAATTATATTTGGTGGTAAGAATTTTTTTCAATATTTGTAGTAACAGATTCACTTTATTTACTGATAGTAAACCATTAGTTTCAATTTTTTCACCTTCTAAAAGTATTCCTGTTTTATCAGCTGCTAGAATGCAAAGATATGCGATATATTTACAAACGTTCCAGTATGACATTCGTTATAAGAAAACTACTGAACACGGGAATGTCGATGCACTTTCACGTCTTCCATTACGTAGTGAAGATTTGCCCCACGAATATAATTCACATGAGGGACTTGATGAATCTGAAATCATTCAAATAAATCAGCTTTCTGTTTTACCTTTAAATGCTAAATCTATTGCTTCAGCTACAAAAACTGATCCTCTTTTGCGTCAAATTTTTCATCATCTCATTTCTGGTTCAGAAATTCCTAAGAATTTACTTTTTGGTGGTAAAAAAGAAGAATTTACTCTTCAGCATGGTTGTATTTTAAAAGGTTGTAGAGTAGTTATCCCAGAAATTCATCGACAACAGATATTAAAGGAATTACATTTTGGTCATTTTGGTATAGTGAAAATGAAATCTTTAGCCCGTAGTTTTGTATGGTGGCCAGGAATAGACCATGATATAGAAGATATTGCAAGAAATTGCTCTATTTGTGTAAATTTGAAAATAAGCCTCCCAAAGTTGATACACATCATTGGGAATGGCCTACAGCTCCATGGCAGAGAATTCATATTGATTATTTTGGTCCTGTTAATGGGAAGATGCTTTTGTTAGTGGTTGATGCTTATAGTAAATGGCCAGAAGTATTTATAGTTCCTAGTACAACTTCAGAAAATACAATTATTTGTCTTTCTTCTCTCTTTGCAAGATACGGTTTTCCTATTTTTTTGGTATCAGATAATGCTAAGCAGTTTACATCTGCAGAATTTGAAATATTCTTAAAAAGTCATGGTGTAAAACATAAGTTTAGTGCACCATACCATCCATCTACAAATGGACAGGCTGAGAGATATGTGCAAACGGTCAAACGTGGATTAAAAGCCTTAGCGTCTGAACCAGGTATTTTACAAATGAAGCTGAATAACTTTCTTATGCAGTACAGGAAGATGCCACATGTTACAACGGGGGAAAGTCCTGCATCTTTATTTCTAAGACGTCACATAAGAACAAACATAGATTTGATAGTGCCGAATGTTGCAAATTTTGTTCATGAAAAACAAACTGCAAGGAAAGCTAAAGTTAAAGTAAAAGAATTTGAAATCAACCAGAAAGTAGCTGTCAGAAATTATACTCCAGAAGCCAAATAGAAAATTGGTCGAATCGTAGCAAGAGAAGGAAAATTACATTACAGAGTTCAAGTTGGTTCAAATATTTGGAAAAGGCATTTGATCAAATAACTAATGTAGGGGAAGATATTTCTTTAACTAATGATCCAAATTCGGAAGAAAATGTTACAGAACATTTTAGAAGTGAAAAGGCAAAGGTGAAGCAAGATGATTTTCCACTCTTACAGTCAAGTTTCACAGATCCGCAACCAGTTGACTCTCATGTTCCAATTACTCCAGATCCTACGCCAACTGACTTTCATGATCCTGAGTCTTCGAGTTCTAATTCAACTAACTTTGATAACATTCTCTTAAAACCGTCGGTTCCTACTAGTGCTACAGTTGATGCTCCTGAACATGTAAAAATTAATTCTTCTTCTTCTCCACAGATACTTAGACGATCTAGAAGACATAGGAGAGCTCCTGACCGACTTCATTATTAAGTGGGGAAGAGCTGTGGTATTTAACACTTTTACTTTTCAGGTAAAACTGTAGATGGCGCCCCTTGTCCATTACATGGAATTATTGTAAGGAACATAAATGTACTTGAGTTCCAGATTAGTTGTTCTATGTGTAAAATGTATATATGTTGTCTGTAGTGCCGTCAGTTCATTAAATATGTTTTGTCCTTAAGTTTCGTCCACCTCACATCATTGCATTAAATTAATATGTTTAAAGATATTATAATGACATAAAAAGTTAATCACGCATGCTTTTAATAATCGAAATTGTTTTCTTAATTGATAGATTTTTTCATCTTTAAATATTACGTAAACGAAGTCCCGGGTAACAGCTAGTAGTTTAATATAATAAAAACGCGTCCAAAATAATGTTTCCCCCTATATTATATGTAATGGAATACATTTGTATAGCCCTATAAATGAATGACAAATATTCTTTCCAACACACATTATACAAAATGTGTATTTAAGTAATACTTCATAAATGCATATTAATTTTATTATGTTCAACAATTTAGCATCATTAAAATATGCTTGAAACTATTTTGTTCCTTTGGCCGTAATCTAACGGAATTCTTTTGATTGTCTCTGTAATTAAACTATACTTCATGATTCCACTATGACTCATGACAACACTATGACTCCACTAAATTAAACAATTACATATTATAAATTTATACGATTCTGTTGGGTAGTTTTTGCGCTGTTATATGCGGACAGACAGACAGCTTGACGGTCTGAACAACAATATAAGAATTATCGGTGTTACGTATTTACGTAGTAACAAATGCATCTAGAAAGCAAAAAACGTTACATATAAAGTAATAAAAAAAACTCTTTAAAAAATAAAACACTTTAATTGGTGCACATAAAAATATTATATTCATTAATTTTATTTAATCTACTTCATTTCACAGTTTTAGCATATCTAATTAATACGACTTATTAAGAAATAAAAAAAGTTATAAAAAATTAAAATATACATTAGTGATATGAAAAACCTTTTAAATTATAAAACGCTTTTAAAAAAAGAAATATTTATTAAATTATCCAAGTAATGCATTGTAGCATTGAATCGAACTAACATATTATAACAATTTAATAATTTATTAAATGATTTAACAAGGGAAAAGACTTTTTAAGTTACAGGCTAATATATTATAAATTTCTAAATAATGTCTAACACCTTTAATCACATTTGAAATTAATGTGTTGGGAAAAAATATTTCTTTAAGCCATATTAGAAAATATTCTATACTTTTATAGTTAATTAACAATGTTAAATCTAATCAAAAATCGCAGCTTGCAAAATATTTTGAATTCTTAAATTCATTAATTTAAAAGCTTCATATAATAATTAAAAAATAGTAATGATTTAATTCAGTTACACACACTTGAATTAGTTCATTATTTGAATACATAATATATTTTATGTTGGTTATATTTAAACAAATTTATAATTCCTTGAATAAGCAAATTAATATTATACACAATTTGCATAATAAGTTTTTTGTAAATAACTTAGCACGAAAGAGAGTTATATTGAATTTGTATTCTTACATAATATTTATTTTAAGGGGGTCCGGGAGACATTTAAACTTTTTTTTTTTTGAATTATTGAGTTAAAATTTTGAATTTTTTTGTGATGGCTAGCCATATTATTTTTAAACAAAATCATAAAGTAAAATGTAGTCTGTGTATGATTCATCATAATACTAATATGATTAATTATCATACTAATAAATTTAATACAAAAATTCTATCAATATCTAATTATTGATACAACTTTCATTATTGCCTTTGTACTGTAATTTGTGTTCGAACTTGTTCAATGTACTCCTAGACTTCAGTGTAGCACGAACCTTACCGTCGCGTCATCACCACAAAGAAGATTCTTTTGTGGTAAGCTTCACTTTCTTCTCTATTAATTGACTATGGCAAGGGAAAATTCATAATGCTCCAAACAGAAAATGCTCTCCTATTTACTATATACTGATGATCCTCCGTTGATGTACGTCTTGTGACTTGAGGTTCTAGTAACTTACAGCTTTTCCAATTTATAATTTCCGAATAGTCCTTTGCATTGAAATTCATGGTTGGGATGCCAAAAGATTTGGTTTCATCAGATGGAATACTTCTTGCGTTTATTATTCCCATAGGCTCAACTGTCTTATGTGTTCTCGGTCATTTCCTAATGTAACAAGAACAAAAATTTCTCAATGACCAAAGTAACCATTTCTTTGAAATAAAGGATCAGTTATGTTCTTCAGATCTTGATTGAGGTGTCTGTAGATTTGAACCGTTTGCCAGAGATGAAAAACGCTTTAATATGAAACACACTCAACTACGACTAGTTTGGTTCTTGAGGGTTTACTTTGGTCCATCCAATGAAAAATATGTATTTTCTTGTATTGAACAAACAATACAAGATTATTGAATGCTTTGGGCTTTGAAAAAATATTTTATAGCCTACTATATGGTACTTAAATAATTTTGGGATACTTAATTATTTTTGTGGCAGCATTTGGTGTGTTTGTAAAGAATTGTTTTCGCGTGCAAATTTTAACTATCCAATCTTTCTATAGTGGAATAATCTGCATAAGATCTACAAATTAGATAACTATCAAAAAATTACTTTAAGTAATATAAAACGCATGAGTGATCACTGTTTTTCCTATAACTTTTTATTTTTACAGAAAATATTTAAATTGTAACAAAGCTAACATGGAAACTAGTATTTCAGGGCTATTTTGGGACAGGCATTTTTCGGTTCAAAAATAGCCCCATTTACTTAGAAAAGCCTTTTTTACACCCAAATCTCTTAAAAAATGTTTTAAGAAATATTTCTTTTCAAATGTTACTGAATCTCGATGTCACATTGATTGTTTTTGTTCCAGTTGCTATCGATAACATGACGCCATGACTTAAAACTGTTTTTCTTTTCTTTAATATTAACAATTGGTTTATTGTGTTTAAATATTTAAAAAAAATGTTCATCGAGTTTCAAGGATAATTCAATAGCATATACTCAGCAAGGGGTTTAGAATAAAAAATAGTGAATGCATTAAAGAAGCGCCCAAAAAGGGCTTCTTTGTTCCAAAGCTTTAAAAACAATTAAAAAATAAAAATAGAAAAATAAATAACTTTCGCTTAAAACATTACCACAGTTCTGTTAATTGGAAATCATATTTACTATCGTAAATGGTCAATCACGTTCAAAGCAGTATTTTAATAAATATTTATTTCATAAAATCATTAAAAATGTTAAATAATATCGGTACAAATTATAATAATAATAATAATAATGTAATTTTACAAATTACAGCGATTTTTTTAAATGATACTTTGAGGGCTCCCAAGAGATCCGCAAACTGAACACAAATAATTTCTTAGCAATTTTTTCTATTTGAATTTTTCTTGCGAACTGCAAAGAAATCAATCACCTTCACGTAGTATAATGCTGTAGAAGCCTACTATTAAATTATCTATTAAAAATATTCGTATTCAGTTCGCGGACCATTGGGAGCATTGTATTTTTGAGGACTAAAACTTAGACTTTTAAATCAATTCTATATTTAAACTAACAATATTAATAAACATCATTTTTGCGATAATCATAACAAGTCATATATTACGTATGCCATGCTTTAAACTTTAGTATTCTCAGACCAATGATAAAAATGCAGTAGTTTATAGATATACAACTTTAACTATTTAAAATGTGCATTTTTTATTCGATGGAGTAAATCAAACTGACTTCTGAACGCCTCATATTACGTACGACATAGATTAAACATTAATATTTCTGTAATCATTATAATCGAATTTTAAATGAAATTTCAGTTTTACAATGTTCGGAACAACAAAATTTTCAACTTCTAAACATCACACATTTTAAATTTTTACATCGTTGCGTAGAGAAAAAAAAATGCACTTTTAAATGAAATTTGTTTGAAAACTTTATCAGAATTTGTTTTCAAATTATGATTATTTTAAAAGTTTTTATTACTTTTTTTGTCATCTGGACAACAGAAATATTCCATTTTTGGACATTAAACATGGAGATATCAGAAAATGAATAAAATAAAAAACGGAAATATTCCCTTTTTGGATATTTAACATGGACCAATCGGAAAATGAATAAAATAAAATTAGTTGCGGAATTCAATCAATGAAAATTTTGAGATGTATTTCAGATTTCACAAATTCTCTATCAAAGACAACAACATTTTTCAAAAAAAAAAAAAAAAAAAAAAAAAAACTTTTTAAAACCGTACAGTTTGTTTCATTAATTCATGTTAATTGTTTACAACTCAATTTCGATATTAAAAAATCATTAATAATGTTTTTGATAATGGAAATTGTGTGGCATTAGGCAAAACCCAAGCCCAAATTAACCCCGTTTGACGGTAATATTTTTCTTAATGTAGCACTTTAACTGGTGAAAAAAAGAAATCACATCTCAAGTTTAATTTAACAAACTTTATTTCATACTTTTAGCAAATTTTAATTAATACTACTTACTAAGAAACAATAAAACAAATTATAGAAAAGTTAAAACATGCATTAATAATATGAAACAACATTTTAACGTATTAAGTAATTAAACATCGGGAAACGATTTTTAAAGTTAAAAGACAATAAAATGTAGCTTTCTAAATTAAATGTAACACTTTTAATGATATTTAAAATTTATACCTTTGAAAATTTTTATTTAAGGCAGATTAAGAAGCATTGCTTTCATTTTACAGTTAATTAAGACTGTTAAATCTAATTAGAAAATCCCAGCGTGCAAAAGATTTCCAAATCTTAATTTCATTCCTATAAAAGCTGAACATCAGAATTAAAAAATGTATGTATCACTCAATTCAGTTACTTATATTTTAGTTAGTTAAATATTTATGCACAATACAATTGTATTTGCTCATTATGCTTAAACAAGTTTATTTATTTACTATAATAAGTAATTTTGTATTATATAAATAAATGAATAAATGAATATATTAATAAAAAATTAACTAAAAATGATTCTGCGTATTAAGATTTTTTGGATAATCCTCGTGTACTAATCATTTAAACGAAGATATAATGTTTATATAAAAATATCGCACTATATGAATTTTTATATCGTCAAACGTTACTTCATAACGAAAATCAGTGCGGTATATTTCTAATATCGTCTAAATTTAACAAAATTGTAGATTTTTTAAGGTTATCACTTTGTGTTCGTGAAACACCGATTAATAAATTTTTTAAAAAGGTCCTTATTTAAAAAAAAAAAAAAAAAAAAAAAAAAAAAAAAAAAAAAAAACATTTCTGTACCATCGGGGCCCCACAAACGGCTCAGAGGTTCTAACCTTCATGCTGGTAGACGGTAGGTGCTGCACTGTAAAAAAAAAAATCAAGAGGTTACTAAAAATTTTTTAGTAAATTTGTATTCCACAGAATTTTTTAGTAACCATTACAAACTTTTTTTTGCAAGCGAAACAAGCATTTCTTTTGTAAACTGAACAAGAGAATTTTTTGTATAACTAACTTAAAAATTTTTAGTATAAGCCACCAAGCAAATTTTAGTAATGTCTCCAAAATTATTTTTAAGATCCATTACGTGGGAACGAAGGTTGCATCTAGACTTCTGGAGCGGAAGATTTTCGGCAAAACCGCAATAGATGGCAGCGCCAAACATTGCTACTGCTCCGTTAGGATATTCATAATCCCTTTATTAACGAGTACTTACACTGCATACATTCAGGGCTTATTTAGCAGTGGCCAGTATCGAACCCGGGACCTTTTAGCCTGGAGTCCGTTACTATAATCACTATGCTATCAAGGCCACACCAAGTGATTTTTAGTAATATCTATTAAAAATATAAAATTATTATCTCTATTCGTTGCTAACCTTTTTTCTAGTAATTCTTACAGATTTTCTTATAACCGACAAAGATTACTAAAAATTTTTTAATAATTACAAGGATCACTAAAGTTTTTTTAGTAGATCGACACTTTTTTTTACAGTGTGGGTTCAAACACAATCGCGACCGTAGGCCTAAACGTTCGGAGTTTTCCGTAGTTTTCTTCGAACCTCAGATTTCTTGCATAAATACGGGTTAGGTTCCCTTACAAAGATCCCATCGGAGGGCACTCCACCCCTTACGGCCTAAATCCTACGTGTTCATAATCGGCCGTCATAAAATAAGCTAAACCAAATCTGTACCATCGGATTCATTAAAACTTCATAATAAAGTATTTTTTTAATATCACCTGACTAAACCTATAATTTCTTCTGAATGATTATTAAAACCTTTGTGAATTTTGTGCATGGCTCTAGGAATTTTTAAACTGATAAATTTTCTGAGACATCACCATGCATAATCTTAATTTTTACTTCAGTTAGAATTATTCTTTTAGAAAGGTTCAGTTTCACGATGGTTCAATCGTATATAAAAGAGTAAATATTAAATCGTTCTAACCCAATATATAGGTATATATACTACTCAGATGTTAGAATAAATCTTTTTAAGCCCGCAAAAAATATTTAAGGTGTCGGCACTTTTGAAAATATTCAAAAAAATATATTTTTTACTTAATAATTAATACTAATCTTTCATTCTTATGCAATGGTTTAATAGAAAACCCATGCAAAAATTAAATTTTGAAAGGAAATTGAGGAATTAAAATAGTTTGATCTCACTTTACATTGTCAATTGATATTTTAAAATCAATTTTCTCAAAATATGGATTTTGATTACTTCACGCATGATTCCTAAGAAATGCCTGGATGAAATTTCATGAAAATTTACATGAACATAAAAGCCTTATAGATGCACAAAAAGACCTACTATTATTTTCATTAAGAAATTTAGAAATTTTGTCGAATTATCATAAAATGGTTTTAATGTGTGTTTAATAATCAAAAGATGATAAAATGTGGGGTTACAACAATTCATATCAGAGTCTAATTTTAATGCCTTTTTCTTAAAGGTAGCTGACCCCTTGATTTTTAGGTGCGTTCGTAATTATGTAAATACGTAGCAACTATTGTTGTCGCTCAGTCCGTCCGTCTGTCCGTCCGTCTGTCTGTCTCTCTGTCCGTATATAACAACGCAAAAACTACCCAACCGAATCGTTTGAAATTTAAAACGTATATTTATTACATAATTTTCTCGAGTCATATCGAATGTTACAAAAATCGGTTGCATAGATCAATTACAGTATTCTGTTACATTACGGTCAATTGGGAAAAAAGTTTCAAATGCATTTTAATCGTTTGAAATTTAAAACGTATAATTTTTACATAATTTTGTCGAGTCATGTCAAATTTTATGAAAGTCTGATGGATAGATCAATTACAGGGACAATCAAAAGGATTCCGTTACACTATGGTCAATGGGAAAAAAAGTTTCAAATGCATTTTATCGGTGTTACACTCATAATAGAATTGACATAATAATGGAATTGAACATAATAGAATTGACATGAATCTATGAAATATGTAGTAAAAAATACATTTTGCATAATCTGTGATGCAAAGAATGTTTATTATTAAATTACAGGGCCACACAAATGTATTCCACTAAAAAATGTTACACGGGGAAACATTTTTTGGGGCGTGTTTTAATTATATTAAACTTGTTGTTGTATGTATGTCGGCCAATTATCTGCTCTATGGGATATAGGCCCTAAGGGGTGGGATGCCCTCCGTGGAGGTCTTTCTAAGGGAACCTAACCCGTATTTACGCAAGTTTCGAAGAAAACCACGGAAAACTCCGAACGGTTAGGCCGACGGTCGCGATTGGGTTCGAACCCAACACCTACCGTCTACCAGTTTGAGGTCAGAACCTCTCGGCCACTGGTGGGGCCAATTATATTAAACTACTTCACATTTTATGAATAAAGTATGCGTTAATGAAGTATAATAAAAATTACTCCCTGCATACTTACAGGAACACAAAGATTTCAACCACGATACTGTATCCAAAGTACGCTCTACTATATCAGCAAGATCTGAATATTTTAAAACTTCGTTATCGTACGAACGCAACTCATTTGCTACGCTTTACGTGCAATTTCCAACTTATTTTTTTCATATGATAGCTGAGGTTGATCTACAACCGGTCTAGATCTTGCTTGCAGTAAACTTAGGACTGTTTCAGTTTCAAAACCTGTTCCAACTGGTTCCGAAAAAAAAAAGTAATAAAAAAAATAAAATCTAAAACGAAAATAAAAAAAGTAAAGTTTAGCCCAGTTGTAGATCATCCTCAAATATCCTATGAAAAAAAGTACTTAAAAAATATTAAAATGTGAGAGAGATTTTGAAAATAACGACCCCATTGTCTTGAAATTATGCCGGTCAAGGCGTTGGGAGCCTTTTACGAAAATATTAATATTTTGTCACCAGTTTTGTAAAACCGAATTTTGTGGCTTATTAAATCAAGAAGATGCTTCGATTAAATAAAGACAGTTTTAGAGTATAATTTTACTGGTAGGGATAAACAATTATTCTTAAGCCTTTTTGCTGCACGTATACGTGTAGCCTGTCCCCAGGGAGTTAAGGGGAAACTTGTATAAAATAACATAACAGTTTAAATATAACATTTGCTCTATGCTAGTACACTTTACACTAGATTTTTCATCATAAACATATTTTATTAATATTTTAAACCCAAACTAAGTAATAAAAAGTAGATTCTTCAAAAAGTGTTTAAAGGATCATTTTATCCTCATAAAAGGGCAAATTGATCCTCTATTTAAAAATTATTGTAAATTAATTTTTATCCGCAAAATGAAGAATATAAGAAAATCATTGCTGAAAGAATAGTAAGAGGAAAAAACTATGCAAAGTAGGGTTGGTTAGTTACACTGTATGGCCAAAGACGACCGTCCACTTGCGATTTTTGACATTTTGTTAAATATCTAAAAAAGTACATGAGGAATTATCCTAAAACTTTTAATGTGTAAACATAATACTACAAGTCATATTATTTCCGTGAAGATTTTTTCCGGAAACAACAAAAGGGATCGTCAACAAATTGAAAAAAACGAATATTTTTTGGATAACCCTGTAAAAACTAATGTAGCAAAAGCGCCCAAACTGTAGATTATGATTAAGTGGATTGGTGCAATAAACTGTGTTCATTTTTATACCGATAGCATATATAGAGAAATTAAAGTTTTTATAAAAACAATCCCAATTTTTTTTCAAGTTTTTTGCTTATAACTTGCAAAGTTCTTAATATATAATAATGTTCTTTTCCGAAAATAATACAAACAACATTGTACACAATATCCTATAGACAAAATTTAAAATAAAATAAAATTTATGTGAAAAATTAATAGGTTTACTAAATAATTTTTCATTGCGCATGCGTAAAGGCTATCAAAATTTCATTTGCTTATTATGTTAGCTAAATGTATGGAGCAACTTTTGTGAAAGTCTCAAAAACATAGCTTGAAATTTTCCAAAATAGTCGTCTAGAGAATAAGTTCAAAAAACGCTATTCCTAAAATAAGGCAAAACGATGAGGGGTTGTATCCAAATATAGTAGAACGCGCTATATTGTGCATGCTATATTGGCACTAATCAATGAACAAATAGTTCCTTATCTTTTTGCTCTTTATAAACCCCTTATCTTTTTGCTTTATTGTGGGAATAACGGATTTTCAACGTATTCTCTCGACGATTATTTTGAGAATTTTTAAGCTATGATTTTGAGACTTTTCCGAAAGTTGCTCTATACATTTAGCTAACATAATATGCAAATGAAATTTTGATAGCCTTCACGCATGCACAATGAAAATTTATTTAGTAAACCTGCTCATTTTTCGCACAATTTTAATTACTTTTTAATTTGGATTGTATGATATTACGTACAATGTTGTTTGTCTTATTTTCGGAAAAGAACTTTATTTTATATTATGAACTATGCAAATTATAAGCAAAAATCTTGAAAAAATGTGGGACTGTTTTTAAAAAACTTTAATTTCTCTATGAATGTACATACTATTGGTATAAAAAGGAACACAGTTTATTGCATTTAGCCATTTAATCATAATCTGCAGTTTGGGTGCTTTTGCTGCATTAGTTTTGGCAGGGTTATCCAAAAGATATTTGTTCTTTTTCAATTTGTTGACGGTCCCCTATTTAGATTCGAGAAAAAATCTTCACGGAAATGTATGACTTGTAGTATTATGTATACATATTAAGAGTTTTAGAATAATTCCTCATGTACTTCTCTGGATAGCCAACAAAATGTGAAAAATCGCACGTTGACGGTCATCTTTGCCCATGTTGTGTACAAGAAAAGTATAAATGGATATACCATGACTGTTAAAAGAGATATAAAGCCTAAATAATATCAAATATAGCTATTAACTGTTTTTAATACCTTATCCTTATCTATTTACAAGGAACTTAACTCGGTACTCAGAATAAAAGGTAGTGCATGTTTAAACTTCATTTGGCATTTCATAAAACTAAATTCAGGGTAGTAATATTTTTTTCTTTTTCGAGATTAGCCAACACAAACCCTTGTCCAATATCTAAAAGAGGCATATACATGGTATTGTTTTAAAGGTGCTTCTGTAAAAGAAGCTCTTACATTTGCAAAGCCGGTTTGGTCCGTGATGATTTTTATTTTTAATTAACTTTTAAATACACAAGACTCGTAAAGACAGACTCACTCAATGAAAACTGGTCGCAAACCACAATGTATTTATTGTGCCTATATTATGATGGGTAACGACAGGTACCTCCAACGGTTCTCAACACCTTTGCTCAATACCCAGAAATCGAAATTTGTGTGTAACTTAAAAATATGCCTTTCTCGAAAACTTCGCAAGCCAGAGTAATCTCTGTAGTTCTTCTGGAAGGTTTAATGTAGCATCTATAACCTCTAATTTATACATAATTTTAGTTTCAGTAGATTCAGAATTAGATGGGGAACACATATTTTTGCACTCTGCTCTGAAAATATAATACCTAAATAAAAAGAAACATATTTTTAGTTCAAGGTAATACAAGCTTTCATAGGACACCTCACACGATATACAAAGAGAAGTTTTTTCTTCAAGTTACTTAATTAACCCCCTACCCTCCTCCTAAATATATTTGTAGATTTGTAGATTGTGTCAGTAAATATGTAGGTCAATATTCTTTATTACTTCCCCAATTTGTGCATTCCATATTTCATAGTTTATGAGTAAAATGGCCTTGACAGATGGGCAGATAGAAACAGAAGTGATCTTATAGTGGTTCCGTTTTAACTTTATGAATATGGAATCCTAAAAATAATGCCAGACAAAATAGAATGAGATTTATCCCTCGTGTGTGCAAACAGAAAGAGGTCCGAGTGTTGACGGATTACAGAAAATTCCATGTTATATCAAATTTTAAAATATATAATTAACTATACAAACAAAAATTATGCTTTAAGTTACACACACACATATATATATATAGATAACTTTTTGCCTGTATTAATATAAATTAAAAGAAATACTGTATCGTCAGAAGATAATCTTCAAAAAATATCTATATTTTCACATGGTTAAAAGATTTTTTTCAATTAAAATAATATAAATATAAATATATTAAAACTTTGATACGAAGTTTAAAAAGTACATCTTTTTTTATTTGATTCATTTCAAATATAAAGGAATAAAACAGATTATAAACACAAAGAAATGCATCAATATAAAGAAAAGGAATAGTTTATAGATTCAAAAAAGTATTAATACTATTATAGTAAAAATGGCTCTGTAACATAAAAACCTTGTAATACAGTAACTGCATTCAAGATATAACGACTGCAGTATAATTCTTCTTTTGAATATTTTGTAATTTTTTTCTTGTTGTTTATAGATGTTATTTTTTTAGAAAAACTTTGTATACAGCTGACGGTGGTTAGCTTTAAAAAGAAATAAGTATATTCTTAAAAATGAAAATAAAGGTGAAATTTTTTATATTTAATTGAAAAAGTTTGAAATGAAAAAGTATGTTTTCGCGATTGATTTTAAATTTTTATCTATATGTATCTATTCTATTAAGATTTTTTTCAAACACTTTTTTAGTTTCTTTTTTATTTTTCTTCGGTCTGTATATTTTGTTAAAAAGGTGAAATTAAATAACAAAAATATAATTTATAAAAATCTATTGCATTAAAAATGACAAAAATAAGTTCATTTTAATAATAAAAAAAACGTACTAAGAACACCAAACATAAAATATATTACATAGTTCCGTTGTAACATAAAAAATGTGTTTTTCTATTAGTGCTATTATCTTTTTATGTTTTTATTGTGTTTTTTTTCATATTTTTCTGTTTATTCTTTATCTATTCTTTCATCTGACACGAAAAATAAATATTAATAAGAACTTTTCAGTTTTCTTTTCGTATTTCGTTTACATATAATTTTTATTAAATTAAAAAATAAAATGCAGATACTTTTAAAAATGCAATTGTTTTAGAAATAAAAATCAATTCCAAATGTATTATATTTTGTCGCTTTTCAAAAATAAACAAAGCGTAAATGGCAATTAAGTTTATAGATACCACAAGAAGCCTTAATCAGACTAAAAAATTATTTTATCCATAATTTGTTTCGCTATTGTAGATTAGTATAAATCGCACCACCATTCATGGCGCTTTTATATCGCACAAAAATATTTTTTGATATTTGTAATGATAAAGTATTGGTTTTCGGAATCGCGATTAAATATGAAGATGTTATATTAAATTTTAGTTCGTAAATATTTTATATATTCATAGATAAAGAAATTTATCCCCTTTTACAGCATAACTACTAGGTATTGTTTATTAAAGAAGATATCTTCAACATTATTTAAGAAAGATAAATGCAAGAGTAATCAGAGCCTATATGTCTTAACTTGTCGAGCGCTGAATGCAGTTATTCGGAAATCAGAACGTGGTTCAAGGAAGACTAAAGTTCAAACTATGCAATAACCCCACGTTATTTACACAGCAGAATAAAGTGTATTTCTATTTAGATGAAACATACTACAATTAATTTATGCAGCGTTTTTGTTTGTAGGCATTCACTTACATCATAATACTTTTTAATTACAATGTAAAGTATAAGCTTACTTCCTGAAAATATTCTCAATAGAAATTAGGCAATACTCTGTTACACTTCTTCTTTCCATTGTTTAAGATTTTCTTGGGTAATTAGCGTGTGATTAGAGATAAAGATTTAACATTATTAATTTAATTAATATCAAAGCTAAACATTTTAACAAAAAACATAATTGAATTCCGCAGAATACTTTCTTTTAACAGAAAGAGTAAAGATATTATCATTGGAAAAAATATTCTGAAAGATAAGCTATTTTATGCTTGTATAAATAAGTATATGCCATAAATTAGTAGTTTTTTTATTGAAAATGCAACAACAGACCTTATTAAAAGCATAGACTTGTTTTCTTACAAAATATTATAAAAAATCTAGAGGGATTTAAGTTAACTAGTTATACATTTTTTTTATTATTATTAAGCGTACTGTATGGAAATATGTCTACGATTGCTTTAAATGTAGTTTTCTGTTCTCCAAAAATTTTATACATTACTCAAATGACGCAAATTTTTTTGTCTTAAAAACATATAAGAATCTTGAAATTTATTTAGAAATACAAATAATTGGGCAGATTAGGAGAAATGGAAAAATGATCTAATTTTCAATAAGAGTTAAAATGATATTATAGAAATAGCTTGGTAGACGGAAATATAGAGAATTGCAAGTATAAGTCTAAAGGGCTAATCAAGACGTTGAGAACAAAATATTACAAATATTAATAATGCAACCTCGGAGGGAAAACGAATGCATTAACCTCGAATTAAGGTGAGATGGTCTATCAAAATCATTTTGAGGCGTCAAAAAATTCACAACTAAACAGACTTTCATTTATTTATTTATTTATTATTATTATTATTAGTATTATTATTATTATTATTATTATTATTATTATTATTATTATGGAAATATAGCTTTTGATCAAATTTTAACTATTTTGCCCTTTTTTAATTCAGGTAGTATCAACATAAAAAATAAATGTGCATGAAGTACTTTTCCTCAATTGGTGAATAAAAATTAAGGAAATGCAGTTAATGTAAAAAAATGTACTATGCATTTATGGAAATTTGTAAATTTAGTATAATATTCTCTAATTTAAAGTTCAACAACAATTAACTTTTTTTTAACCCATTAAGCGCCGCTATATATATTAACAGATTTTTTCTATGAAGTCAATATTTTTCCTTAATGAACAGAATGTCGTTACAGTACTTCTCAGAAATAAAAAATTCAAAATAATTTGATTATTTTTGTTTCGAAAATAATACCAATGACACTTAATGGGGTGATTTTTTTTTTAAAAATATACTTTTGTCTAAGTGTAGGTATAAAAATTATTTTTCAATTTTTTTTAAATAACTATTTAATCGGGCTATATTATCCTTAAAACAGACATTTTAGGAAAAATTCAGATAAATTACATCTTCAATTATAATAAACATCTACATTTTACAGTAAAATATTAAAATAATCCATTTACCTGTTCACATGCATTTTCATCGCATATCTCTTTAATTTTCATCATTACGTAATAATAGATGATTGAACAATTTTGATGCACAGTTACATTGTATTTTTTTACAGGAAAATTGAGTATGTTATTTATGTATGTTACACCTAGATTGTTTTGCAGATTTTCGAGAAAATGGTTCATGCCATTAAGGGGTCTAGTACCTTTTAAACTTGTTGCAAATCAGTAAAAACATTGAAAGTTTAAATTAGTGTAACTCCTTTATTTTTTTACGAATAGACATAAAATTTTGGATTTTGATTAAACAGATTATGCTTTTTAATATAATATCACTAGATACTGAATATACTATTACAAAATTTGTGTAATGTTGAAATTAAAAAATCTCTTTTTTTCACTCTGTACACTGTAAAAAATATCAGATGTTTCTGAATATATAAAAATGTACTGTAATTAAAAACGAAAATATGCTGTGACTACTTCTAACTCACCTAAGGTTTTGAAAACCGTTCCTTTACCTTTAAAAATTTCAGAAAACTATTTGTTATCGAAATTTAAAGAAAAATTTATAAAAATTAATTTTTATTAGTTGCCCGTCCTTTTCGGAAACGTTTCTAAGTAGCTTTTACAGTACAATAATTACTTTTTTTAAATCAAAATATCACTTTTTCGAATACTACCAATTTATACGAAAATATTTTGATATTCAAAGAACATGTTTAACAGACAAACATACAATATTAACAGTATTAACATTAATATGAAAATTAACATTACTTTGCTACAATTGCATGCACAAAATCAGTTATGCAGCTGAAAATGTTTACTTGAGAATTGGTAGTATACGAAAAAGTGATATTTTGATTTGAGAAAAGTGATTACATTACAGTAAAAGCTACTTAGAAACCTTTCCGAAAAGGACGGGCACCTAATAAAAATTGATTTTTATAAATTCTACTTTAAATTTCGAAAGCAAAAAGTTTTCTGAAATTTTTAAAGCTAAAGAAACGGTTTTAGAAACCTTAGGTGAGTTAAAAGAGGTGACAGCATATTTTCATTTTTGATTACAGTATATTTTTACACATTCAGAAATATGTAACATTTTTTACAGTGTAAGTCATTGTGCGCACGATAACTTGAGAACATATGTACGGATTATTATGAAACTTAATGTATATAATATGCACATATGTATTTTTGAAATGAACTACTCTTAGATCAAAATTATGTCATTAACTATAAAAAATCAATATTTTTGTTTAAAGAAATCAAAAAATTATATTATATAATATATAAAACTGGTAATAACTAAAACTATTACCACTCTAAATATGTAAAAGTAGTTCATTTTAATCACACATATATGTTTAATATCTACACTTAATTACATAATAATCCATTCATATGTTGGATTACACTAATTCAAACTTTCAGTGTTTTTCCTGATTTGCAATGAGTTTAAAAGGTACTAAACCCCTCAAAACGCACGTCATTAAGTAGAACTACGGAAGGGCCTGAACGGGGACGTTCTTCTATTTTCTTTTTTACATTAATCAATGACGAAATAATTTCACTCAGATATCCTTTCTGAATAAGTTTTTCTTTAAATTCCTTATGGATTCGCCAAACTGCTACAACACCCATGTTTAGTGTGTTGATGAATAATTTCCCCTAACATTTTTCCTCTCTTTTTTGACAATAAATCCCAAAAACCGGTCATTAAAAACATACCTTTCCTTTTTTTATTAAATGGATTCCAAAACTATGCATTTTTTTTTTTGTAAAAGTCGGCAAAACATAAGTTAAATAAGGTGTTTTGAGTTAACGTCAGAGTGGATAATAACCCAATTGCTAATATTACGCATAATTAAAATGAAATTCGGGATATGGCATATTTATTGATTCTGCGAAGTAGGGATCTGAGTCATCAGAATCACAAACAAATTCTAAAAGACGATTTGTTTCATTTGTAGACCTTATCGCTAGGCGAAACACGAAAGTGTGAACATTCGTGAACTATTGTACATATTAATTACACATTTATGCAGACAATAGACATAAACATATTTTAAATAAAAAAAAAAAATATTAGCAAGTTATTTTTTCAAAAAAAAAAAAAAAAATCTTGCTAAAGGGAACAAAAATCTAAATTCCGTCCTTTTAAACATGTAAAAACATGCAAAAACTGAAAATACAAATGAAAAAAAAAAAAAAAAAAAAAAAAAAAAAAAAAAAAAAGAAGTCATCTGATATATTCAAAATGCATAAATGTTTTGACAATACATAAAATATTCATTTAAAAAAAAGATTCTAAAATAATGTTATCAAATTTGGACCAATGTCGTTTAATGTATTAACAAGCCAGTTAATTGTGTGAGTTGATGAAATGAAAAGAAAAATTTGATAATAAATTCCGTTTATTGCGTAAAATATTTTACTGCATATACAGGGTTATTCTAAATTTTTTTAAATAAAAGAGGGGTAATAGTACACATCAAGACAAACAGTATTAAAAAGGAGACCAAGGGTCCTAAACGTTTTCCAAAGGAGATAGCCGCCATTAAAGTTTAGGGACCAAAATTTCAAATAAACATAAAAAACGGAAAAATCGGTCGAGTGATTTGCTGTTTTCACTAAAATTATTCTTTATGTCGGCATTTTCTTGAAATTGAATGATAAAGATAAATTTCAAAAAATGCCGATAGAGGGCGCTTTAGAATTTTGGAGTAAAGAACAACTATTTTTTGCAGGTATTTTTTTTTAATCTCATTATATGTTTTCGTAAGCTAAGACTCAAACTTAAATTTTGAGCTAAAAATCTGAAAGTGGGAGTGGTTAAGTAGCACAAACTGAACTGTATTCAGAGGGTTCAAATTTCAAATGATTATAAAAAACGGAAAATTGGTTCATTGACTTGCGGATTTCCCTAAAACTATTCTTTATGTCGGTATTTTCTTAAAAATAAATTATAAAGATAATTTTCAAAAAATGCCGATAGAGGGCTCTTTAGACTTTGCGGTTTTCCCTAAAACTATTCTTTATGTCGGTATTTTCTTAAAAATAAATTAAAAAGATAATTTTCAAAAAATGCCGATAGAGGGCGCTTTAGATTTTGGTGTAAAGAACAACTCTTTTTGGACGTTATTTCTTGAATCTTATTAAATGCTTTCGTAAGCTTAGCCTTAAACTTAAATTTTGAGCTCAAAATCTGAATAGTTAGGAGTGGTTAAGTAGACAAACTGAAGTATGTTCAGAGTGTTCAAATTTCAAATGATTATAAAAAACGGAAAAATTGGTCGATTCGTTTGCGGTTTTCGCTAAAACTAATTTTAAACAGGCATTTTCTTAAAAATAAACTTTAAAGATGAATTTCACAAAATGCCGATAGAGGGCGCTTTATAATTTAGAGTAGCGTACAACTATTTTTAGCTGTTATTTTTTTTTATCTCATTAAATGCTTTCAAATGCATAAACTTAAATTTCAGGCTCAAATTCTGAATCGTCCGGAGTGTTTATGTATCGAAAAATTAAATTGTGTTCGAGGAGGAGGGAGGGTTAAATTTCAACTCCTGAATACACTTCAATTTGCGCTACTTATCTACTCCTAATAATTCAGATTTTGAGCTCAAAATTTAAGTTTAAATTTAAGCTTCCGAAAACATTTAATAAGTTTTTGCAAGCATTTAATTAGAACAAAAAAATGATGGCTAAAATTAATTGTTGGTTACTCTGAAGTTTAAGGCGCCCTTTAATGGAATTTTTTGTAATTTATCTTTAAATTTTATTTTCAAGAATATACTCACTTAAAGAATAGTTTTATTTTAAACTGCAAAAGAATCGACAAATTTTCCATTTTCTATAATTATTTTAAATTTGAACATCCCCTTTAAACATAGTTCAGTTAGTTCTACTTATCTACTCCCTACTATTCAGGTTTTGAGCTCAAAATTTAAGTTTAAGTTTAACCTTCCGAAAACATTTGATGAGATGCAAACAAATAAAGGCAAAAAATAGTTGTTCGTTACTCCAAATTCTAAAGCGCCCTCTATCGACATTTTTTAAATTTATCTTTATAATTTGTTTTTAAGAAAATACCGACATAAAGAATAGTTTTAGTGAAAATCGCAAATCAATGAATCATTTTTTCCGTTTTTTATAATCATTTGAAATTTGAACCCTCTGAACACAGTTCAGTTTGTGCTACTTAACCACTCCCATTTTCAGATTTTGAGCTCAAAATTTAAGTTTGAGTCTAAGCTTACGAAAACATTTAATGAGATTCAAAAATTACCGGCAAAAAAAAAAGTTTTTCGTTACTCCAAAGTCTAAAGCGCCCTCTATCGGCATATTTTGAAATTTATCTTTAAAATTTCAAGAAAATGCCGACATAAAGAATAATTTTAGTGAAAACCGCAAATCAATCGACCGATTGTTCCGTTTTTTATGTTTATTTGAAATTTGGTCCCTAAACTTTAATGGCGGCGATCTCCTCTGGAAAACATTTGGGAACCTTGGTGTCCTATTTAATATTGTTTGTCTTGATGTGTACTATCACCCCTCTTTTATTGTAAAAAAAATTTGAATCACGCTGTATATTATGTGATATAAAATTGGATGCTTTAACTATAATGATATAAAATGTATGTTTATGCTTCATAAATTTATTTACAGAATTAATCTAGACTTCATTGAAATTTTATGTGCAAAACTAAATTGATATAATTTGAATGAACAAAAATATAGAGTATATTTACATAGAATTTCTTATAAACTATTCAAGATACTTAAATTTCAACTAAGTAAAATTTACTACAATTCACTTAAATATATCATATAATAGTGCGAAATAGTGTATTATGTCATATACGTATATAAGGAATTTTGTTACGAGCTCACCAAATATTTTGCTAAAAGGACGCAAACTTATGTTTTAAAAAATTATTTTGTAAAAATTCAAAAATATAGCCTTTAGTTACTTATTTCAGGCTTTTAGCAACTAAAATTTGATGACTGATTTTTAAGTAAAAGGTTATCAACACTATTAAAGCTATTGCTAAATTTTATATACACCGGGTGTCCCAAAATGACTGATGGATTTTAAAATTCAATAACTTGCAAACGGTGACAGCTATTTAAAAAACTTTTGTAGGAGGGTTATGTATAATGTCAAGATTTTTTTACCGTAATTTTTATTTTAGTTCGCATCTCAAACAATAGGTGGCGCTGACGGCGATTGAAGGGCTGGTCGACGCTTCACTCAGCACTGATCACCTGGCCTTGAATCGCCGTCAGCGCCACCTATTGTTTGAGATCCGAACTAAAACAAAAAATTACGGTAAAAAAACTCCTGACATTATACATAAATCTCCTGCAAAAAATTTTTAAATAGCTGTCATCGTTTGCAAGATATTGAATTTTAAAATTCATCAGTCATTTTTGGGACACCCGGTATATGTATGTATATATACTTATATAAATAAATTTATACTTATATATATAAATTTATTTTGTTGTTACAACACAATAGATTAACTATATACACTATTATTCAATCCGTAAATCAATTATAACGGTTTAAAATTTCCAAGTGATTGAAAAAAGTTCGGGCCAGGATTCGAACCAAGGATGTATCGGCTGAATCTGTTTAAACCGTTTAGTTATTAGCTTATATTTTTGAATTTAATGCAGTAAACTCTGCCAAATACTATAGATCTTTTTAATAACGGAGGCGAATGAATCTAGATAAGCTTTATACCTCTGAAAATCACATGTAGTTCTTCTACGCATTTCACAGATATACGGGGTCAGCTTGTCAAGATTATTCCTCTCTGTTATTTACCCCGTTATCATTATGAATTCACGAAAATTTTACATTCTAAAGCATTTTACGCAAATTGTTAAAACTAAATTAAAATATTTACATAATCATCTAATAAATATTTTAAGGCTTTTATATGGATTGAAGGATTTAGAAGGATTATTTAAATTTTAATTCACAGGAATTTTGTACAATTTTTATAACACCACTCATTTTTTTTTAAATTATTTTCTTAGTATTTTGTAGAGTCATAAATGTACAAATATGATTTCTTACAATATAAATAAAGAAATATTTCCGCATTGAAAAGCCCCCCCTACCTCAGCACCAAGAAAGCTGAACAGATGCAAATACAAAATAAATTATTCTTTTAAAAATATTTTTTGTATTGTATAACCTATAATGCTTTTGGAAGAAGATAAATTAATGTATCTGTAACTCATTTTAAACAGTATTACAACAAACTGACTAAATAAACTAATTTTATAACAAGTTATTTTAATGGTACTTACAAGTACCGCCGATAGATAAAGGGTTAAAAGAACTATAGACTAAAGATCTTTTGGGTATTTGTAAGTCTAATTGTGGTCGATGAATTGGAATTAACAGAAACAATTATTCAAAAATTTATATTTATTTTCAGATAAATTAAAGAAAAAAATTGTACATTTCAAGGAAATGTTACATATTAGCTGATAATTGAAGATGGATCATCACACACTTCCTATAACTTGTACAAGCATGTGAATTTCACAGAACATAATTTTTAATAAGGAAGCATCGATTCGATCTAAACTTTTTTCTATCATAGGAAGTTGGAGAATATAAACAATCCCTCACGTCCTTTACATGTGACAGTGGTGCCCCCCTGGTGTACAATTTTATACACAGTGATTCAAAAGAAATTCTTGTTCATTCTATTACTGTTCCGTATCTTTACATGCGGTGTATTTAACGATGCGGAAGCTTAGCCAATGCAAATAAGGCACATACACATATACCGCCGACATATGGAAGCTCAATATATTGCAAAAGAAGAAGTAATTAAAACAAAGAAAACACTTTATAAGTTATTCCTATCAATACCATAACTTAATATAATTGCTTATTGAAATGCTTATAGAATGTATATCCTTTTTTTTTTCCTACGACACGAAACACTTTACAAAGTGCAAGAAATTTATGCCTTAGTTAATCCACAATAAAACTTTTATTAACAGTTTCTTTTACGTTTGTTTGTTCAAAGGAATTATGGATATCAATTCTTTCGATTTTTTTCAACATTGAGAAAAAAATATCTCTTACGTTAAAAATTTTAATTCTAGCAATGCATATAGATTTACTGTTGTTTTACCAGTACAAATATGCCATTGTCTCAAATCTAATGAATTTTGATATTTTGCATAACTATACAAATAATTTTCATATGAAAAAAAGACTAAGAAAGGTTTTTTGTTAACGATAGAAAATATCGATTAAATTAAAATTGTACAGATTTTACAACTTTTTAGCTCACAGGCCTGAGAGCTTATGTGCCCGTCCGTTCTGTATGTATGTTCGTACGTTCGTACGTACGTTCGTGCGTAACGCGATAACTCATGATAAAAATATCGGATCCACTTGAAATTTTGTATATAGGTATATCCTGATAAGGCGCTTCCCTGATTAGTTTTTGGAGTTCATTCTATATGTATAAGAGGGGGGAACGGGGGGCTCATGCCCCACCCCTTAATTGATAGAAACGGGATTTTCATGCAGAATTAACAGTTTTCGTTCAAAATTTAGATATAGGATCATTCTGATGAGGCGATTACGTGACTGTTATTAGGTGTTCATTGAATAAGTATAAACAAGGGGAACGGGGGGGGGGGGGCTCATGCCCCTCACCTTAATTGATAGAAACGGGATTTTCATTGAGAATTAACAGTTTTCGTTCAAAACTTAGATATAGGATCAGTCTGATGAGCCGATTCCGTGACTGTTATTAGGTGTTCATTAAATAAGTATAAACAGGGAGAACGGGGGGCTCATGCCCCTCCCCTTAATTGATATAAACGGGATTTTCATACAGAATTAACAGTTTTCCTTCAAAATTTAGATATAGGATCATTCTGATGAGGCGATACCGTGGCTGTTATTAGGCGTTCATTAAATAAGTATAAACAGGGGGAACGGGGGGTTCATGCCCCTCCCCTTAATTTATATAAACGGGATTTTCATGCAGAATTAACAGTTTTCGTTCAAAATTTAGATAAAGGATCATTCTGATGAGGCGAGTCCGTGGCTGTTATTAGGTGCTCATTGAATAAGTATAAACAGGGGAAACGGGGGCTCTAATGCCCCTCCCCTTAACTTGTATAAATGGATTTTTCAAGCAGAATTGTCAGATTTCGTTCAAATCTCTGAATAGTTTTGGAAGTTTAATGATTAAGTATAAAAGAGGGGAATAACTCCTCTTAAATTATATAAATGCTAAATGGGTTTTTATTAAGAATTATCCGATTTGCTCTGAATTTTGGATATAGATTTTTATATGATAAAGCATGTCTTTGATAATTTAGGAGGTTCAGTGATTAAGTATAAAAAAGGAGAAAGCTGTTTCCCCTTCTTAATTTTTTTTCGAACGGAATTAACGAAAATACAAGGCTGTAATGTACAGTTAGCATGCGTAGCCTGTGAGATCAATGCCATCAGTTTAACTGGGCAATATTCTTTTTATTAGTGTTTTGCTCGTTTTATCACACGTTATTCCATCAGAAAAGTAACCCATATTTTTAATTAAAAAAAGGATATGTATGTTTAATATAAAATAATTGCAAACAATGTAAAGAAAAATAAGTAAACTATTATTATTGTTATTATTATTATTATTATTACTAAAAGCAAAACAAATGAAATCATAATAAGAAATGCATAAACATGTACGATTATTACTAATTGTAGGTAGTAACATAAGTAAATGTTAAGATTGAATAATATTCAGTGAAAAGACACGTACAGTCAAAGAGGGTAACTTTGGGTGAAAAGAGAAAAAAGATTAAATCTGTTAGAAAACTTGCATAATCGCAAGGTTTTGATCTCAAAATATAGGTAGCAGTACTAGTGTAAGTTTGATACCTTATTGGAAACAATTCGTCAAGATTCCACCATGGCAGAATGGACGAAAATTTTGTAAAGTAAATTTTTGTAAAGTAATTTTGTAAATTTTCTAACCGTGGGGGGTCTCTTGTTACCAAAATTTAACACTGTCTCATAATAAATTACCAAACAAAATTTGGCCACGCTACGAAAATTAGATCGCGAGTTATAAGCATTTTAAATTTTTCGACCCTCACGGTGGGGGGTCTCCTGCCACCAAAAATTAACACTGTCTCATAATAAATTACCAAACAAAATTTAGCCGCGCTATGAAAATTAGTTCATAAGAAACATAAGTTTGAGACTTGATATCCTAATATCTGAAAAATACCGCGTCACTGTCTGCCGAAGTCTACCGAAGGATACAGTACCGAAGTTTGCCGAATTGAAACGGCGTTAGCCGATGTGTTAGGTTTTTTTCGTTACGGAAGTGTTAGGTTTTCTCGTTACGAAATTTCTAGACATGGTCGCTGCGCTCAAAGCCCGTGATAAAAGCTATGCAATAGCTTAAAAATCTTGTTTCCTCTGGTCACTTTATAAAATGTCTTTAAAAACTTGCTTACTTTGAAAAGCATTTTCCTCGAAATCTCAATTGGCGAGGTATGACAAACTTTGATCAAAACTGTGTGTTGTCTGATTATAAAATTTAAAGTGTATATTTAAAAGAAAATGCACATTGCTACTTAAAAAATTGATAGTACTCATTTTGATGTTTCATATATATATTTAGGTTTAACATTTTCGAGACTTTTCCGAGATTTATACATAAACTTAAATAGTTATAGATGTAAATAATCCTGTATTTGACTTATAGTGGAGCAAATAGAAGTCGAAAGTTCATTCAGTCTGAAAACAATATGAATGTGGAAAAAAAAATATTTTAATATATATTCAATAAATCATCGAATGCATTGTGAAAGATTTTAAAGTACAATATTACTTAGAAAAATTATAAAATACAAGAAAAACCAGAAAAATTACAAAGATATTTAATACTGCAAAAACACAGTACATCAATTTTTTAAAAGATTATTCGTACAATTATTCTGGGTATTTCATAACCTTTTGGTTGAAAACTTTTATAACTAATTTGGAACGTCATCGCTCCTTTGTGTGGTCTCGAAGCGACCCCATGAATGGGAAAATAAACCGAAAGCCCAGCTGCACTCATCGCATACGATGCTTGAGAGGGGGCGGTCGGGAACCAATCACTCCGACTTGTTAATGTGGCTAATGGGTTGGATTATTCTACTAGTATATTGGTCCAGAAACCACAGGTAAGTGTCGTCTGGTAACTGCCAGCTTCTGTGTATATCCCCTGGTTCACATAGGTAGCCAGCATGGGACGACCATTGTCCGATCCCAGTGGCCGAACATGGGACTCGTCGACGTTCATCTTGGAGGGACAAGACGTTGGTCTCTTGGACTCTGGGCAAAGCCTAGATAAGGAGATAGTACTTCGACCACGTAACTTGACTGAGAAGGAGCATTTGTTAAGAATACGTGCATTGTAATGCAAAGCATAGAGTCTCACTAGTATCGACAGGACTCGCAGGAACGGCGTGCAGTGACATCAAGAGTTACTGTCGGGAATGATTTGGCCACTGCCTTTTGCGATCCCCTTCAACCAGTAAATTCAGTCCCTGCGTCCGCTGTAGCTGGACAGTCGTGTGCCAGTTCCTAGGTAGGAGGAGACTGGGGGTACCATTGTTTCAACAGGCAGAGGTCGCGAAGAAAGAGCGAGATGAAATCGGTTGCCCCTTGCAGCCTTCCGCCCTGAGAGGGGAACAGCCGCAATCAATGCAAGTCTGACACGTATTTTGCTTAGCAGGCTCTAAACATATAATTCACGCTACTAAACCCCAAGCCAGGTGTCGTCTTGGACACCTGCTGAGGTGTTTTCCCCTTCCACCAGTGAAGGCTTAATCCCCTACCAGGGCCGTCCGCCCTGGGAAGGGGACGGCCAGCGAGTCCACTCTCACGAACTGTCCCCGCAGAGATCTGGGCCGAATGCTCACCTAATGAAATAATGGCGCATCACTTCTCAGAGGAAGTCTCGTTTCGATGAAAGTCTGACACGTATTGTGCGTGACAAAGCTGTCACGAATTCTGTGGCCAATGATTCAGACTTAGCAGTCTGTAAAAATAAGCTTTACGCTACTAAACCCCAAGCAGGATGTCGCTTCAGATACCTGCGGAAGTGTTTTCCTCGTCTACAAGGGATGGCTAGAGATACTTTCACTCTTTCTGGTACGACTCCTCATTGCACGAGAAATGGCCATCCGTGTTTATGAACTACGAGGACTCCGAGATAAAGTAGAAGTTGGTGGGTTCCCGTTGGTCTCAGCGACATCCTGGTCGAAGGAACGGGGGACCAGCGGAGTGTCGGGATTCCATACATTCAAACCTTAGCAAGGCGGTGTAAATGCCGTCTAGGTGCAGCTTTCCGGGCCTACCTGGGGTCGCAATCAGGCACTTTGTTAATAGCCTCATACTCCCCGCGTGAGCTTCGGTTCATGGGCATGGAAGAAAGTTTTGACACAAAATCTGAGCTGGACGGTATCTATGCCATCGAGAGGGAGTTTCCTCGGTCCTTCTAGATTCAGCTACAAGCGTCTAGTCCTATCTCTCGTTGCGGTACGTAGCAGGTGCACTCTATGGAGTATTCGTAAATTTTCTCTGGAGTGAGGGCATGACATGTTTCTCTTCTTCTTCACATGCACTCCGAGCGAGACCATGACATGTTTTCAGGGGGTTTTCCCCGTCCCCCGTGGGCTTCTGTTAGGAGTTCCTTCCCACTTCCCGTCTTGTCCAAACACATGACTTCACTTAGATATAGGGTTTGATCTTAAGGGTCATTCGTTAAGTAACTTCCTCTTGAGGATTCCTAGCGTCTCTATAGGCGTCTTTGTTCCCCGGCTTGTTTTGGTTACTTGGGGGGAGGAACTAATCGATCGAACCATTCGTATCTGCTCGATTGTTTTTTTTTTTTTTTTTTTTTTTTTTGAGGACAGTCGCAATCGGCTTTTCGTCCTAAGTTTGGCTGACCAGTTGGCGTCAGACGATGAAAGGGGAAGTTGCAATATATCTGTGTAATAGTCCGAAAGACTTTATGAAAGAAACCTACGATGCGACCCCGCGTCGAAAGAGACTAAAGATTCTGAAAGGACAAAGATCTTGGGAATCAGCTTCTGACATTAACTCATTTGGGACCATAGTTGCATATATGCTACATCTAAAAGTGCTTGTAGCGCTTGAGATTGCTACCAGTAAAAAATAAAACTAAAATTGTGTTTATTAAATAGTGACATGTTTACGATTTACAAAGTTAAGTCAAATAAATAAAATGAAGTGATTTCAATCGTATAAAATTCGTGTAAACGATGCCGATCCTGAACCAGTTAATCCAATTAAAAAACTGATATTTAAAAAAAAAATCCTTCTACACCATTTGTCGTTAGTTTCCAATATTTCTTAAAATAAAAAAATTAAAATAAAAAAAGGAAACTGATAGCGAATGAGGCTTTGACATTTGGGTTTGCCTTTCTAAAAGGACAAATTCCGCCCCCCCCCCCCATGGTGAGGCGCACACCCCACGTTGGGAACCACAGCTCTAAAGCAATAAATTTCATCAATATATACAAAAGTTTTAAACTGTATTTTGCCTAAAAGTTAAATGCGAAAAATTTCTTTTACAAATGTGTTTTTTTTTTCTTTTATAAATGTCTCCTTTGATTGATAATAATAAACTGAAAATCAATGGCATTTATTTTCTAACAACTGTAACATACAAACATACCAAAAAGATTTAAATATATGTCCAATATTACAAGCTTGAAGAAAAAAGTGTACGTACAAGCAAATAACAGAATGTGAATTTTTATATATTTATTAAAAAAGAAAAGTGAAAGAACCAATTCATTTTTATTTCTAAAAAAATCCAATGCGAGCGAAATTGCTTACGTACATTTAAGAAAATAGTTTCGTTTTACTTTAAAAACTTTAAACGCATTCCATCTGATTGTATTTCCCAAAATACGCTTTGCTAATTAGAACAGCGTTAAGGTAACACTGTCATTTACAAGTGCAATTTACATGTGCAATTTACCTTCAAGTTAACGAACAGTTATCAAATTTTGGTTGTGTGTCTAAAGGATATTTCCTTCTAGTGGCAATTACAAGACTTTAAAATGTTTCGTAATTTGTTACCTGATAATGTTTCTAATACAAAATTACATTTTAGCAAATGGTATCATGTACGAAATCATTGTATTTAAGAATTTGATAAAATTTTGATTTGGTTGTTGAATTTGATTGAAATTTTGAAAAATACATTATTTCCTAGAACATTAGTCTTGTATATATATTTCTAAGTGAATTGAGTATATTTAAAGATGTTTCTACGGTTTAAACTCCATTATTATTAAAATTTCCTATATATTTGCATATTTAAGATTATCTTTAATGTTCTATGATTCTAATTAAAGTACATAAAATAAAGGTGTAAATAAATGAGTTAATTATTATTCAAATTTCCTATATAGTTGCATATTTAAGATAATATTTAATGTTCTATGATTCTAATTAAAATACATAAAATAAAAGTTTAAATAAATAAGTTAATTAAATAATTAATTGATTATTTTTAAAGTGATAAACTGATATATATTTTAAATACATAGAAAAGTAATCTAAGAATAATGGATATTTTATTTTTAAAGCACTTCCTTACTAAAAATATTTTTAGTAAGAATTATAGTTAACCATCTTTCCATATTTAAAGTATATACTGTAATAAACTTATTTACTTTATTACATAAAATCTGGTAGCAACCTTTTTTTTCTTCATTTCATTGAGTAAATTTATCGACATAACTGGTTTTAGATTAATCTAGTATGTAATATTACACCAGTTGTATCAGTTTAAATTACATCATTATATAAATTAAAATTTTTCATAAAACTGGAGGCATCAAGTTGCAACCAATTTAAAGGAGTGAAGTTATTTTTAGGATTTATATATTATCCTATTATTAGGGATACATTTGGTTATATTAGGATATATATTATAACATTAAAATAAATTTATTTTTTATATTACACCAATTTTATAAATAAAATTTTAAAGGGAACTATTATTACCTCTGTTTCTGTATGTTCTGTCATCCTGTCACAGCCATTTTACTTGTAAACTACAGAACGTAGAATTGTTAAAATCGGGAAAGCAATGAAGACTATTGCCCCACATATTTACAAATTATTAAAAATCCATAAATGTACTTCATACTTAGGGTTAGAATGGCTAAAATGTTACTTAAAATATGTAGGGTATTGTGTGAAAGGTAAACTAAAAAATGCATATCTTTTAATTTTAGGTAGTATATTTTTGGAGATATCGTCGAAAATGTCGTGTAAAAATATGTTCTGGATTATTCAAGAAATTATTAAATTCTAGATTATTTTGTTGACATTTGTATTGCGCAAGGTTCATTTGCTATTTATACTGCTATTATATTGCTATTTATTTATATGCTTTCTTACGCATGAGAAAACACGAATAATATAAACACAAATTTACGTATTTCAAACATGTTTTAGGTAGTATTGCTTTCATACTGAAATGAATAATTTTCAAGCGTTTGTAATATTATTGTATACTTATAGTTTAAGCTAATTATGCACTTTCAGTTTGAAAATATGAAGAACTTCTATTAAAACTTTTAAATATTGTGTGCATCTAAAATGGTCAAAATAAAAGTTTTTCTGAAATACTTTTGTCACTGTATTTAAATACCTATAACGTTTGACGACGCGAATAATTTTTTAAGACAAATAATTCGTTTTCTATTTTGACGTACAATGCTACTTAATAGTTTTCACAAATAATGATAACAATACTTTCACATTGTAATTATAATTATTTTCTACTTTCTAAAATGAATTTATTTTTAAATGATTTCAAATCACAAACATTAAAAATAATACTCAGTACATCTAAAAACTGACATTCAGCTATAGAAATATTTATATACATAACTTCTGCACATTATTCAAGAGTATATTTCACTTTAAAGTACTCCGGATGATTTTTAGTCTTTATGTATCCATGTAAAAAAATAAATATATAAAACATAAATATAAATCTCGCTTTCATTTTAGCATATAAATATCATCTTTTAGTAATACTAAATACGTGCATTTTAAAAAGAACTTTCTACATATTAAAACACATTTCTTTTTAACTGAAATTCGAAATCCTGCGTTTACATTCATATTTCCTTCTTTAGATCGTAAAATGTTAGAAATAAGTCCAATAATTATTTTAAATGAGTCTTTGCATTTAAATATCATGACCTCTGATTTTATGTTTGGTATTTTTGTGATAGAAAATATCGCCATAATATATATAGTAAAAGTATATATATCTATATATTAATAATATTAGTAAAATTATTATGATTGGTATTCAACAGCCTTCCCCAAAAAATATATATACACACACACATACCATACACACACACATATATATATATACATATCAATAGGTTATTATTACAGTATTCATCCTTAACTTTTACAAGGGCAGTGATATGATTGGGAACCAGTTAATTAAAAACTATAAATGCACCAAAAGCAGCACAATTTTAATGCAAAAATTTCCGTTGGTTAAGTATTTGAATTGCAGCTTTTAATTATTTTCCAATAAATTTGCTGGTAAATTTCTGTAACGTTCATGCATTTGAACCTTTTAGCAATGGGGGTTGCTTAGCTCCTGAAAAGGTTAAGTGGAAGCGTAAAATACACTAGCATACAGACTACGATGTATACACACGTATAATATATTTCTGAATATGTTCAAATACGTATGGGATATAGGCTCGGCTGATAGCTAGTTTCATCGCCCCACCCACCCGTTAACCGTTTTTCAGTGTCTTTAATTTGTCTACTTTCTGTTTTAAATTTGTTCGGTTTCAATTTTTCTCCTTGTTTCCCTTTTCTATTTAGAGTTCAAGGCATACGGATCGTAAGTAAAGACATTTTTTGGTAAGTAAAGACGTAAAGAATCGTAAGTAAAGACGTTATTTTTGGTCTCTAGGCAGCGAAAACGCTTCGCACAAGAGAGTCGAACTGTTCGGGATGCGGGTAGGGGTCGTGAACGAAAATGGGCCGCTCACCACAGTGATACTTATAAGATTTTCTTTTTCGTAACTACAATTGGAAAAAATATTTAACTAATACATCTTTTTCATTAAAAGCGTCATTAATTGAAGAAAAAATGACGGTGCATTAGAAAAAATGTAACCAATAGAGTTTTGTTACTAATTCTGATTTTAAAATGTGATACAAATATAATCAAGTAAGAAAAATCATGCGTTAAGCATAGATTATGGAACAGTTTACAACACTTCCTGAAATCATTAAATAAACTTCGTTAATTAGAGAAATAAAGTGTTCCTGTCCATAGTCAAATATATATTCCAATACTTTTGAACTGTCCTGTATTTGAAAAATTGGTTGATATACATAATATATAACGGAGAAATTTAGTTTACCAAATTTTAGTTTAGCTCTTTTAGCAATTCACAGTTGGAAACATACTTGAATACTTTTGCTCAGCCCTGTAGTTTACCTACTACTTTTATTGCATTGCCAGTATTTTGCAAAAATTTAGTTCTAACAAAAACACTCTTAAAACTACTTAAATTACACTTCCAGAAGTTATTATCCAGAAGTTACCATGTATTCAAATCTTTGTGTGACCCTGTATATCATTTTATGTGTATTCTACATACATTTCTTTCAAACACTAGACATTTATTTACTGTACATATTTTTGTATTACTGTAGGGCTTAAGTTATGAATACTTTAACCTTTCTGTTGAGAGAAAATTTCAACCAGTAAGTTCTTTTACTTTTTAGGCAGATACGTTCCATTTTCCTAAAATTTAAAATTTTTGAATGCAGGTAAAATATCGTTTTTCAAAAATTGCCGGAGAATTTTTAAAACATCCAGAACAACTTAAAAAGCAATAAAATGAGATTCTTTGCTGGTGAGGAATCTTAAATTAAAAATAAACAACTTTTCCTTACATTTAAACTCATAAATGTAAGATCTGTACTGTCAAATATTTAAAAATCGCTATTTTTTTCATCATACATTAGCAAATTAGTTTCTACAATATGTTTAATTGTTCAAATGTATTTAAAGCACGCACTTTCAATGTATAACGCTTAATAAATACATTTTTTGAACTTCAATTGCTCTTTTATATTAAAAATAAATACATTTTAAAAGATGGAACTTAACCGAGTTATATGGAAGGGAAGATAGTTACAATAGTTGCGATTTTGGCATTCGCAGATATTTTACGGAACTTAACTCTCTCAAATGTTAAGGCATTACTGTATTACAATGTTCGAATACTTTAGAAACTACTGGAGCATTTTTCAAGATTCCAGTTTTTCCATTCATGAACAGAAAAAAATAGCATAGTGGTTGTTTTTTCGATATGTTTTATTATTATTCCCGGCCATGACCATGAAAATAAATGGATTGTTATATTTTTCCCTTTTAAAATATTATAGTGGTTGTTTTTTTTTCGATATGTTTTATTATTATTCCCGACCATGACCATGAAAATAAATGGGTTCTTATCTTTTTCCCTTTTAAAATATTATAGTGGTTTTTTTTTTCGGTATGTTTTAATATTATTCCCGACCATGACCATAATAATAAATAGATTGTTATTTTTTTCCGTTTTAAAATATTATAGTGGTTGCTGTTTTTCGATATGTTTTATTATTATTCCCGACCATGACCATAAAAAAAAGATTGTTCTTTTTTCCCTTTTAAAATATTATAGTTTGTTTGTTACTTAGGCTTTTAAAGAGCAGCATTTTTGACAACCCGTATCTAAAAAGGCAAACTTGATGTTTGTAAGCAATTTGGTAAATAATAATCTCTTTTATAATTCCTGTATACCATGTGATCTTATGAAATAAACATAGAGATATAACTACCGTAAAATGGGGTGAATCGGTACACTTTTCAACTTTAACGTTTACAAAAAGCAACAATTGATTTTTTATTATTTTTTTTCTACTAGAAACTTCGGTCTTATTTTGTTCTTTACTTTTTAAACAAAAACGAAACATTTTTACTGTTTATATATATATTATTTTTTTAATGGTGCTCCGATTCATCCCGCAGATAGGGGTGAATCGGAACAAATGTAATAATCTTTATTTATTCCAATTAAAACTTTAATAGGGTTAATAAAAACAGGTAATAATGATAAGGGAGGAATAGGAACACGTAGTTACTGTGAAACCAAGCCTTTATTTTATATACAAGTAAAGATATGCCTTCTTTAAAAATTAGAAAAGAACTTTGAAATCAAGAAAAAATAAAATTTATTTAAAGAAATTATATTTGAATCACAGAAGCAGTATTTAATACAAATAAAGCCTTGTTCTGTGTTATCCTTTACTAGTAGTCATTGGGTAAGTGAATCTACTGAGTAGCCCTAATCGCTGCATGTATTAATACGATCTAGTGATACGTCCTCATCTCCAGCCCTTAATACTGTTTGCATTTCTCTCTTTTTTAATTGATTTTTCATTTTGAGATGTTAGTGTAATATTGTGGATGTCAGAGAATAATTCTGTGCAGTTTTTATAACTAATTTGCTATTTTTAAATTCTTTTATTAAATGTTCCATGTCTGTTGGATTAGGCGTTGACCTTTTTGTTTCTTGGCACCTTTAAACTCTTCAAGTAATTAGAAGAAACAAAATATAGTTAAAATACATATTCATACATATGTTTTCCTATATTACATGAAACTATAACTGTATAGAAAAATAAACCATGAGAGAAAGCTTGTTCCGATTCACACCGTAAATCTTAAACCTCTGATGTTACAAGCCATTTTTCATTTTTTCATTATGTAGTTTAGATATAAGTAGAATTTAATACAACATATCGTTTACAGGTGTATCATTAATTAAAAATTCCCACTCCTAGGTTTAGAATACGAAAAATACTGTAGTTACATACAAAGTTTTGAAGACGTTGAAAAAAGAGGTTTTTGAGGATCCTCTTGAAGTTTTTTTATATATATTCCAATAGTGGTGCCAACATGTCAAAACTGAATTTCCCAACTCTTCATGTTATTACCTTCTTATAAAAAAATTGGCAGCTAAAAATATCATCACATATATTTATAATGAATTTATTTGTATGATCGGGAAGTTTCGTTCCTATTCACCCCATGTTACGGTATGCTATATCCCTGTGTTTATTTTGATTATTATGCTAATCGAATACAGGAATTAAAATCGTTGTTTAAGAAATAATTATGGCTCTTGAAATTTTAAATTAAACACAAATATACTTTTAATTGTAAAAAAAATAAATACTGCAAATTAAAAAAATTACATGTAAATTGTAATGCAAATTTTAATACAAACTGTTGTATAAATCGAAAAGCAGATTGTAATACGAATTGCAGCCGAAATTCTTACACAAATTTGCAGTACAAATTGTAACACAAATGTACACACAACTTATAATACAAAAATACAAATATATTTTAATTAAAAAATACATACAATAAGCGGTTCAATGCTATGTACATTTTTAATACATATTACTTTTAATTACAAAAGAAAATATTTTTATTGCAAACGAAATGTATTCCAGGAATATTTCTCAAATAAACTAAAAATTATGGTGTTTTGTAATTTTTAGGGTGACGGTGAACTTTATTATTATTTTTTTTTCATCATAGCAATATGAAATTTTGTGTATATATACATTTCACCAAAAGCACATAGAAAACCTTAAAAAAAAATTCAATTTTATAAAAAATTTTCAATAAAAAAAAATAAAAAAAACTACATTTTTAAAATGCACCTCGGGTCTTAATTTTTTAGATATTTTCTTGCTTTTTAGCTCACAGGCTATCATAGCCTGAGAGCTTATGTGCCCGTCCGTTGTGTATGTACGTTCGTACGTTCGTTCGTGCGTAACGCGATAACTCATGATAAAAATATCGGATCCACTTGAAATTTTGTATATAGGTATATCCTGATAAGGCGCTTCTCTGATTAGTCTTTTTAGTTTATTCGATATGTATAAGAGGGGGAACGGGGGGCTCATGCCCCTCCCCTTAATTGATATAAACGAGATTTTCATGCAGAATTAACAGTTTTCGTTCAAAATTTAGATAGAGGATCATTCTGATGAGGCGATACCGTGGCTGTTATAAGGTGTTCATTGAATAAGTATAAACAGGGGGAACGGGGGGCTCATGCCCCTCCCCTTAATTGATATAAACGGGATTTTCATGCAAAATTAACAGTTTTCGTTCAAAATTTAGATAGAGGATCATTCTGATGAGGCGATACCGTGGCTGTTATTAGGTGTTCATTGAATAAGTATAAACAGGGGGAACGGGGGGCTCATGCCCCTCCCCTTAATTGATATAAACGAGATTTTCATGCAGAATTAACAGTTTTCGTTCAAAATTTAGATATAGGATCATTCCGATGAGGCGATTCCGTGACTGTTATTAGGTGTTCATTGAATAAGTATAAACAGGGGGACTGGGGTCTCATGCCCCTCCCCTTAATTGATATAAACGGGATTTTCATGCATAATTAACAGTTTTCGTTCAAAATTTAGATATATGATCATTCTGATGAGGCGATACCGTGGCTCTTATGAGGTGTTCATTGAATAAGTATAACCAGGGGGAATGGGAGGCTCATGCCCCTCCCCTTAATTGATATAAACGGGATTTTCATGCAAAATAAACAGTTTTCGTTCAAAATTTAGATATAGGATCATTCTGATGAGGCGATACCGTGGCTGTTATTAGGTGTTCATTGAATAAGTATAAACAGGGGGAACGGGGGGCTCATGCCCCTCCCCTTAATTGATATAAACGGGATTTTCATGCAGAATTAACAGTTTTCGTTCAAAATTTAGATATAGGATCATTCTGATGAGGCGAGTCCGTGGCTGTTATTAGGTGTTCAATGAATAAGTATAAACAGGGGGAACAGGGGTTCTAATGCCCCTTCTTTTAACTTGTATAAGTGGATTTTTCAATCAGAATTGTCAGATTTCGTTCAAATCTCTGAATAGTTTTGGAAGTTTAATGGTTAAGTATAAAAGAGGGGAATAACTCCTCTTAAATTATATAAATGATAAATGGTTTTTATTAGGAATTATTCGATTTGCTCTGAATTTTGGATATAGTTTTTTTAATATGATGAAGCATGTACTTGATAGTTTAGGAGTTTCAATGATTAAGTATAAAAAAGGAGAAAGGGGAGAGCTGTTTCCCCTTCTTAATTTTTTTTCGAACGGAATTAACGGAAATACAAGGCTGTAATGTACAATTAGTATGCGTAGCCTGTGAGCTCAATGCCATCAGTTTAACTGGGCAATATTCTTTTTATTAATTTTTATCACTTAAAACTCTATTATAAACAAATTTGTGTAGGACTTTTGTAATCTCTTAAATAGTTATTATTTTACAGATTTTTTTTTAAATTCCATATCGATTTCCATGAAAATTTTGCCGTTTAATAAATAAAAAATAAAATTCGACTGTCTTAATGAAGACAAATTTGAAAAAGCTTACATATTTTTTTTAAGCAATATCAGAATATTTTCTTAGCAATTTCATAAATATTGATAAAAAATTACGTCGTAAAAAGCATTTCGAAATCTAAAAACACTGAAAAATTAGTTTTTTGAAAAACAGATTTAAAGCATATAAATATACTTACCTTTATTATTTACTTCTTAAAACCTTTATAAATGATATTTTAATAAGAAAAAACTCTTTTAGTACTATTATACCACAGAAATAGACCTTTTTCGCGGCGATTTGTTTGTACACGATTTTGTTCTAATAAAGGTCAAATGCCCCCTTAAACTCGTTGAAAGTCAACAAAATTATTGAAAATTTGAATTAGAGTAACTCCATTACTTTTTAATGCATGAAATTTTGACTTTTTATTAAACAGATTATGCATTTTAATATAACATCGCTAGATACTGACTGTACTTTTATACAGAAATTGTGTAATATTGATATAAAAATATCTCTTTTCTTCGTAAATCATTGCGTGCACGATATCATGAGAACATATGTATGGATTATTATGAAATTACACGTAAAAAAGAAGATATGTGTTTTTAGAATAATCTTATTTTAAGTATTTAGAGTGGTAATATTTTCAGTTTATTGGTTTCTTTTATTTTTTTCCATTAAAGAAAAACTGTTCTTTACACATATTCAAGCCTCTGTACCTCACAGACTAGTAAAAAGACAAGACGATGGTAAGAATCATTTTTAAAGATTATAAATATTACTTTACCTAATCGTTTATGAATACCACTAGTGTTTTTTGACTTTCAAAAACTTTCAAAAACATATAAGTTGCAAGACTTCAGTAGGGAAAACAGTATATATTATCGTCGGCAGATTTTTGGCATAACCCACATATAACTTCAGTCTTGTTATTTTCCCTTTCTGAAATATACGTTTTCTAAAACTAGCATTTTGATAAATATTTATGTGCTTTTTATTATACTCCATTAACAAGGAAAAAAGAATAAATCCACGGTTTCTTTATAAGTTTTAAAGTATGCACACTTTTTCTAAGATTTGAATTTTTTTTAAGCGTTAAATTTGCTTTGACACTTTCTAATTAAAACGGAGTGCGCTATAATTAGTTACTTGTTGCAGATGCGTACATGTTCGTAATACAAATTACAAAATTGTTTAAAATAAAGTAATAACAGCTGGAACTTGATTTAATATAGTCAAAACTAATTACAAGTTTCTAAATAAAAGTATGTAGGTGAAGCCCTAAGTATATACTAAATTAATACTAGAAAAACGAGAATTTTCGCACAATATTTATAAAAATATTTAACATTATAATTTTTATTTAAAACAGTTAAAGTTTTTTAATTAACCCGTTTTTAATTTGTTTCTTTTAAACATATTTTTGAAAGAAATTTATGGTTCGAACCGAAACATATTTCCTTACTAGCGGCCAAATTGGCCCCTCGCCGCCATTCTAGTGTTAAAATCTATTATTGATTGCTTTTTATTAAACTAAATCAGCCTCTAATCTCTACTTATATTTGAATACGTTTGACACGTACAGGTATCGATTGATCAGTGTCATAATAAGTAACTTTGATATATTTAAAAAAAAATATTTTAAAGTATTTCCGGTATAAGAGTCCGTATTTTACCACGCTTTTATTAACTTCACCTGTATGTTTGTGAGTTTGTAACTCTCCTTATTTTATGTATGTCCACCGATTACTCCGAAACCATGCAACCGATTAACTTGGTTTTGGTGTTAAATGAAAGACCATGCTCTCGAATTGGTACCGCTTCAGTTTCATAGAAATTGGTTCAGTACTATTTTAGTAATTATGCAAAAACTAATAAAATTAGTGATTTTTCGCTAATTAAAAGTTGAATACGTTCACATAACGGAGTGTAGACAGCATGGCCGAGCGGTCTAAGGCGCCGGATTGAAGCTCTGTTTTTCGAAAGAGTTTGTGGGTTCGAACCCCACTCCTGACATTATTTACATCTATGTAAAATTTAAAAAAAAATTCCGTATTCCAATTTTTATTTTTAACCGGCTTCAGAAAAGGAAGAGGAAGTAATCAATTCGACGCGTATGTATTTTTTTCTATGTATGTTCACCAATTACTCTGAAACTATCCAACCGATTAATTTGGTTTTTGTATTAAATATAGTTTTAAAAAAAACTAAAAACCACGCTTTTAAAGTAATCAAACTAAAAAGTGAAAAATAAATATGGTTTAAAAAACTAAAAAACACGCTTTTTAAGTATATGAAACTAAAAAATGAAAAATAATTCGTACTATAAGCTGAAAACGATAACAGATGAAAAATACTATATTACTACACTGTAAAAAATTTTGCGTAAGGTTCCTAACAAAACATGTGGCAGCTATTCTGCCACAGGTTTTCCCAGGAATTTAATCCAAAAAATGCCAGGAAACTTACATATGCCAGGAAAGTCCAGAAATCTATAATCTGGGATGTTACTCATGATATATCAGTTATGTTTCACCATTCTGAAAAGTCTAGAAACCTTTTATGTGTAACGTTACTCATTAATTTTCTGTTAGGTTCCACCGTTCTGAAACCTACAATCTGAAACATTACTCGTGAAATCTCAGTTAAATTCCTCCATTCTGAAAAGCTCTGAAACCTATAATCTGGAATGCTACTCATAAAATCTCAGTTAGGTTCCACCTTTCTGAAAATTTCCGAAATCTTTAATATGGTATGTTACTCATAAGATCTCAGTTAGGTTCCGATATTCCGAAACCTATCATCTGGAACATTACTCATGAAAATTCATTTATGTTCCTTCATTTTGAAAAACTCTGAAACTTATAGCTTGGAACTTTACGCATAAAATCTTTGTTAAGATTCTTCATTGTGAAAAGATCTGAAACATTTCACGGAATACGGTAAATGTCACCGGGATATCCAGTGGCAGCAATTCTGCTATAGATTTTCACAGGAACTTTATTAAAAATTTGTTTGGAAAATTATGCAAATCTGAAAAGTTCAGAAATCGATAATCTAGTATGTTAAGGCCCTTTTACAATAAGTTACTTCTAATTTCTAGCATGATATTCAAAGAGTTTTAAGATGCCTTAGAGTTAGAGTTAAGTTTAGTTCTTGAACATGATACAGATTAATGAGTTAGTAATCTTTGTTGAGAATATAAACGATGATTACACAGCTGAAAGTTAAACATTGTATTGAAAATATTTCTAATTAGTTGCTTTCGTTTTTCAGTTGATAACACAAATCTAAAAAAATATACAGGATATCTATGAGTAAAATCTCTTTTTAAATCATGGATATATTAAAATTACTTTTACAAAAATAAATTGGTTAGAATATTGATGCAAGGATAAATTATGATAAATATATACTTCAGAAACAGAAGAAATATCTAAATGAGTGATATTGTGCTGTGATCTACAAAAAAACATGCTTAAGTTTTTCCACATTTATATCAAGCTCAACATACCAATTTGAAGGTGTAAATTAAGAGTTAATGTAACACAAATAATACATTTTTTGCAAAATCTCGTACAAAGCAATTGTGTATTTTTAAAATAACCTTTAGATAATTTTGCCATATTATTTAATAATTTAAACAGAATATCAACTTGTCATTTGGCTAGTACAACAGATTAGTCATTTAGCATAAAATGGTATGTTTAATCCACCAAAGCATTCTAAAAAAATTTTTCAGTATCTGAATATCTGCTTTTTTGGGGGAAGTATGTGGTCATTCGACGCTTCCCCCTCCCCCTTACCTCATTATCTTCATTTAAATTGGATCAATTACGTTTGATAATTCTATTCCTTATATAATTAACATAATACCACAGAAATCAATGAAAAAACGGTTTTTGATGCATGTGCTATACAGTACATAATTATTTTAAAAGATTATCCAAACCATTAAGGTTTAATTACACAATATTTCAAGGTAAGTTAAAATATGCACAAATTTGTGAAAGAGATTTTAAAGTTATATTCAAAAATAACTTTTTAATTGTAATTTAAGCATTAGCATCTTTAAAGGGATTCATTCATTTGGTTAAAGCACAAAATTCAATTTCAGATGTCAAAAGATACAAGGGAAAAAAAGAACAGCTGCCGAAAGAAGATAACCTTTTTTTTTAAAATTGAAAATCTTAATGCAGTGTTTTCCTGATACTTCAATTAAAATATATTTCTTAATTTGATATTATAAACTCCTGTACATGACTTATATGAACAATTACCTATCACATAATGCTTTTTTAGAATCCCTTCGACTTGAGATATCGAGAATATTATGCAATTAAAAAATAATATAGTCAAAAATAAAAGTTCACAGAAGTTTCATAATATACACAAAACTTTATTGATATTATGGTTAAAATTACAATCTAGAATTTTATCACAGTTTGCTTAATTTTTCACATAAAGTAACTACTTTTCGAGTAACTACACTACCATTATTCAACTTCAACAATTTTAGTTCAATGAAAGCGTAAGTCCCAGTGCCTTTGAGAGAATATTTTATATTATAATAAGAATATAAAGAGATTGTCGAAACTACACTCTGTACAAATTCCACACCTTCAATTAAAATTTTATCTTCTACTTGCTTTCGTTCAGCTGTAGAGGGATTGTCTGTGTATCTGCAGATTCTCAAAGCTAAATGGTTCAGTAACTCACTTTTTTCTGTCCACTGCAAGCAATCTTCATTTAAAACTTTAGTTAGAGCAGAAGAAAAATGATGTGAAGGAATCTGAAAATCCTCGCGCCATGGGTGCTTTAATATACAAGTGACTGCTTATATTTAAAGAGCTGCTTTCCGTACTCGAATTTAATTCTGCTGTTCCAAAGTCTCCTTTTGTTTCTGTAAATGAGCTATCGTTACATTCAGATTTGATTATTATCCAAGGTGGCTACAAAGAAACAAAAATTATATTATATGTTTTATTTTTTATGCATAAATTATTGGATGCAATATTGTTTATTCAGTTTCTGTAAAAATCAAAATGTTTATTGGAAAAGTTATTCTCATTTGCAAAAACACTTTGTATTATGCATTAGCTTGAAATATTGAATTCTTGAATATGTGTCCTACAAAAGTCTGTAATAACAATACAAAAAGTACTACGACTAATTTTGTATATTCCCAGAATGCTTTTCAAAAAATAAAAGAAGTTTCAAAATATTCAATATATATCTTTTAAACAGGGGTTTTTTGCAAGTGCATTGTTGTCATGTTGCGCATGGCCAAGAATGAATATCTATGAATTATACAGGGATTTGTTCCATTTTTAAAAATGTATTGCAATATTTTGGATTTTAAGTGAAAAATTTGAATTTATTAGATAATAATTGGTTTATATATCGTTTAAACATTTTATTCTCAATTATATATTGATTTTGTAGAATCTCCAATCAGTAGTGTAACTATAGTTTTGAGTCCTCTGCAAAATTTTCCACAAGGCCCCCCTAGAATATATATCTATTTCTCATAACAAAATGGGGTTCCCGTTTCGTGACCCGTCTTGCGGGTATGATTTTTTTACGCGCAGATCAGTTTGGGAGTACGCAAAATGTACATTCGTTAGTCAATACAAAATGACTCGTTCTTAAAAGCCTAAAATGATAAACCGTTTATGACCGTTTAAGATGTTTATTTTTCACAATTACTTCCAAGCCCCTTCCTCCCGCCCCCCTACGTCACAGGGTTTTGCAGATCTCAGTTTTCCACTGTCCTCGATATTGATATACAATATAAGTTCATTTACGCTTCTTTATTTACATATCTTTTTTGGTTAGCTCCGTGCACTAAGCATAAAATTAGCAATTTCCATCGTCGAGTAACACTAAAAAACTTGGAGATAAACTTTACCGTCCTGAGTCTGCAAACTTGATGAGTGCTACTCGCAAAACATGATGGTTGTAAGATATATCGACACCAGGGATGAAAGGAGAAAAATTCGTTAATAATTTTCAGTCAAAATTAACGATTATTGCAAACACTAGAAGAAAGTAGATAACTATTTTTGGTTCAAAGGTTGTTTCACGGCTGGTGGGAGGGGATAGTTAATTTCGAAGAGATCATTTTTATCCGAGTTAATTACGCATACTATTATACAGTATGAAATATTTAAAATTGGTGTCGTAGTTTAGCTTAAAAAAAATAAAAAAAATCCAGGAACGTGTAATTTTATGCTTAATACTGAATTTTTTTTAAATGTCTTTCTCCGACTTATTATACAATATGATTAAATTGATTTATGACAAAATTGATTTTGGAACGCAATTCCAAGTCAATCTTACTTTTCATGTACTTAATCCAGGAATCTCACTCCTGTCCAAATTAAAGTGTGTCAATTGGAAAAATCTGCTAAAAAACAGCTAAACCCGAAATTTGGATGAATCTGAATTATATAAGACCCATGTTCCTGCGCAAACTCGCTTAAATTTACTAAATAAATTCCACTTATTTGGTGAAACTGATTATTTCGGGTTTTGGTTTGTTCTAGATCAAATATAATGTGACTGATAAGGACTTCCTTCCCTCTTAAATAGGCTTAAACAAATCTTTTGTTTAGAATTATCTATTTTCATTGAAGTTTGGGTGTCAATTTATTAGAAAATTAGGCGAGATTAATCAAATCAACAATGTTAGGTCAAGTATAGGTCAATTGTAAAAGAAACCCTTCCTCTCCAACTAATTCAGCTTTACATAGAATTTTCTTGTCGAGAACCAATTAGTTTCAAATTTTGGTCACCTTTTATTAGAAGGATAAATTACACCTTTAACACGTTGAATTCCACGTCAGTCACGGATGACTGACACTGAACTTTCCGCTTACTTAATTATATCCTTTAAAGTCCTTATCCTCTAAAAGGAAAATTTTAAATAAATGTTCAGCAATTCCTTAAAACAATATAATATTTAATTTTATATTACAAATTTACGCTGTCGGTCACGGGCAACTGATGTGGCTGAAACGGAAATTTTAATGTCAGTCACCGGTGAGTGACATAGCAGTTAACGTGTTAATACAAGGGTTTATAGGTCACATATTTTTTTTGGGGGGGAGGGATAGAATCCTCCACTTTCATTTTTTTAATTGCATTTTCCTTGCATAAAATTATTCGAATAGTTTCAAATTTTGGGTACATATTCAACAGGAGGATGGATTAATCTCACGGATACTTAATTATATTTTTTAACTATCATAATAATTGCAGCAAAATTTGAACTTCCTCCGTACACCCCTTTTACTTGAAACACTCGTAAAATTTGTCCCGATGTTTTATAAACGTAGTGTTGTGAAATTTTCAAAATGCATTTGCTAACCCTGTCAAAATAAAGATGCTAAAAAAATTGTCAGATTTAAGATATACTGAGTGATACTGAAAAAGTTCAGCAAATCATAACAATAGATACAATAAGATTTAAATTCAAAGTGATATTTTGCGCTTTAAATATGGAAGTAAGTTTTGCATGTTAAGTACGAGTTTATTTTTCAGGTTTCTTCTCAATTCTTTTGGTAATAAATAATTCGGTATGCTTTTTTTAAGTTACTTTTGGAAGCCTTTTTAAAAGCGTATTTCCAGAATTCCAGAAAGCTCATTTTAAATATTGTTAGTTTGACTACGGTAATTTCTTACTTATATATATTTCTGTTAGATACAATTTCAGTTTTCAGTTGAGTGTAATCCTACCAAATGGAAATTAAAAAATATTAATAAGCTATAAAGTTGATAGTTAGAACTGTACGAACACGTCATATGATTTTGTATGAAGTGTTTGTGACTTTGTTAATGGTCAATAATTAAAAATCTGAGTAACTGGCCAGTGGCCAATGATAATTTTTATCTATATTTTGCATCAACATACAAATGAAAGATTGCTGTAAATAATTATGCACAGATCTGTATAATAAAGACATACATACACGTAAAGTATTTCATTTATTCAGAATTTTTAAAAAAGAAAATAACATTAAAAAAGTATGCCTGACAAAATGTTAAAAAATTCAGCACAATAATTGAAATATTGACTTTCTTAAAATTAAGATTGTAAATTGATACTATAAAATTTTGTTTAGTTTTCACGTAATCCTTCATTTAATTTACAGAAAGTTTTTAGCTTATGATAATGTGCATAGAATTTTTATTTAATATATAAGTCTGATTATGCATATAAGTTAAATTGCTTAAATACATATTTAAGTGCTAAGTAAAATAACATTTTTAAATGAAGGATTATGTGACTTACGACAGCTTAAGTAAACATGAAATTTGCATTTAATGCACTATATAAAGAATACTATACAAACTTACCTGGTAATTATTTAAATTCTAATCCACAAACTGAGCCCTTTTTTAAACAGTTTATTGGTCAGTTAAATGAAACAGACATAGTTACTTTACGTGAATGAGATTATTTGATTGTTAAAGATCAACATTCTGGAGGTAATTTAGGGAAATTCTACAAATTTACGAAACATGGGGGCGCTATAAAAAGAACGGTGTGTATTTGATCGAAAATCTCTGAGAAAATGTTATCAATAAAGAAAAATGCTTACTGTTTCGTTAAAAATCGAATGTCTTATTATATAGCATTTGGGATTCATGAATTAAGATTTTAAGTAAAAGAACATTACCGTACTTATGGATCACATTTAGGCACAATAACGTTGCCACAAAATTAGGAATATTTTCTAGTAAACGACTTAAAATTGTACCTTTTCATCCTCTATAGATATATGTAGCTTTCAGATTCCAAAGAAGGGAGGGAAGAAGGGGGGGACAAAATTTAAACATTTCTCTACTGATATTACTTTAATTCCACGCTATAGACTCAATATTTTGAAAAGAAATAGTTGCTAGAGCTTCTCCCCTTTCCCCTTTAAGCATTGACTTTGTTTATAATAATTTTTATGCTAGATTTATTGTTTTAGGAAACAGTCGAACCCACTTAAGACGTGATACCGATTAATACCTGAATTTACTCCAGTTCCAACATCACCAGAACATCACTCTTACAACAAATGTAAAAATTTTCCATTTAATATAAGATAAAGTTTTCATCCCTTGGACAAAAGATCTCGCTTACGACGCGAATGCTTATACCTAGATATTATCGCTTTATTTTATGACAGAAAGATTACTATTCGGAAATAAAGATAGACATTGTAAAAAAATTCTCTAAACTGGCACTGCTGATTAAATAAGTCAAATGTTACTAATCGGAAATAGCAGATATTTGGAGAAAAATTTGCGGTATTAAGATCGAAAATTTCGTCAAACAATCACTGATAAAATAATTTCGTAAAACGATCACTGGTCGAATTTGAAAAAATAGGCTTCAAAATGCACAATAAGATAGGCATACGCACTTTCATTCCAAAGTTATTTGGTCTAAATCCCATAGTCTTTTTCTTCAACTGAGGCAACAAAATGAATCACACTCAAAAAAGTAGTTCATATGGAAATAAAGACCAAGAAGAGTCCCCAGAGTCTAAACTGGGAAAAAAATATTCGAGAATCACAATTAAATGCGTAGTTAAAGCTTCGGTAAAAATTAGTGACTCTAGTTTCCATACTCGATTTATAACTAAGTGAGCAAAATAATAAACACACAAAAAATTAGTTTTTCTACATGTAAAATATATATCTAGAGCTGTACAGGGCAGAATTTGAATAAAAGCTTTGAAATGCACAATTACAAGAGTATACGCACCTTCGTGTTGTTTTGTTAAAGCGCAAGATCTCTTAGTCTTTTCTCAGCTGGGATGATAAAATGGCATACACGCAAAATAACGATTTTTCTGTAATTAATATACCAACCACAAAATAAGGAATATTACACAAAAAACATATATAACTTTTCACAGATTACCAATGATTTCTATTTTAGAATAAATTCGAAAAGTTACACAAAAGCTCAAAAAGTATACTAAAACTAAAGAATGTTACACAGAAAATATTCGGAACATTTCACAGTTTATCAGTAATTTCCACTTTCCCAACTATTCCGAAAAGTTACACGAGATTGTGGAAGGTATTACACAAGATTTCTCGGTATTCTTGTATGAGCAGAAATAATCCGAGAAAACCCAGGAATGTTACACAGTAAATGCTAAGAACATTGCGCAAATTTTTTACAGTGTATAAAATCATTGTTATTATAGAAATCAATTAATAAGCAATAAATAAAATTATCGTGGAAAAAAAGCGTGGGGTGCTTCTTAAGAACTGATAGATGGAGCATGGTAGATGGAACACCCTACGCCTTTTTTCCACGATAATTTTATATATTGCCTATTAATTGATTTCTATAATAACAATGATTTTATAGTAATATAATATTTTTCATCTATTTTCGTTTTCAGCTTATAGTACGAATTATTTTTTACTTTTTAGTTTGATTTACTTAAAAAGCGTGTTTTTTTAGTTTTTTTAAACTATATTTATTTTATCATAGTTTTAAAAATAATATATTCTAAACCTATTTTTTTTCCAAAATACAATTTTAATATCAATAATGAAAGTTTTTGAAACATTAGTCATATCTGTTCAATGCTTCCTATAAACAATTTTTTATAATGTAAATAAATTAGCCATTAACAAAAAAAAAAAAAAAAAAAAAAAAAAAAAAAAAAAAAAAAAGCACTCTAATTAGATACGTTTCTACTTTAAGAATCTCAAAACCTAGAAAGATTTTTTATATTTTTAATTATCTTTTTAGTGTTCACATAAATTGTTTCAATCTTATCAATCTTCACTGATATGCCTTCACATGCAACTTCCATGAAGGATTCCCCCAACTTTTTTAATTTATGTTCAACAAGAACAACAAGAACAACAAGGCGTATTAACTAAACTAGACTAAACAACAAGCATTTAAGATACTTATATAAATGCTGCGAAATTCTTTTACTAATGTTTTTTGAACAAACTCATTATTTTAATGTATACTAATTGATTGAAACATAAAAAGGCATTACGACAATGACTAATATAAATTTAAATTTCTCCATTTAAATAACAATTTCGGTAAAAGATTAGAAAATGGGAAAGATAAACGAGAACCTCTAATTAAAGGCCCATTAACCTTTAATATCTTTTATCTTATTCTTCACTTATATTATGTTTAGAATATTTAAAAGAGACATATGTATAATTATTCAAATACACTGAAAAATTGCTCACGCCATTATTTTATTAAAATTGTCTGAAATGTTTAAAAATGTAGCGACTAATAATATTAATATTTCACTATTGCAGTTATATAATAATGTAGTTTTAGACAAATTATAAGAATAATTTTATTCATAGTTTTTTTTTTTTTTTTTTTAGTTTATAAAGATATGACTTAAGATAAGTAAGGGTATAAAAAATGCTGTACCGATTATATTATTATTAATATTATTATTAATTATTATTATTAATTATATTATTATTAATTATTATTATTTTTTTTGTAATGATGTTAGGTTAAATTTCAAAAAGATTAAACTTTTCACTTCTATATTTTATTATGTTTATTTACATCTAAAAAATCTGAAATATTTTTTTTCTTTTATTTATACATTGTTTTTTAAATTATATGTCATCTTTTTGGTAACAACAAAGGTTATTTTTATTTAAAGTTACGTTTCTTTGGATTTTTGTGCCTTTACATGCATTTAAAAAATATATTTGCATAATTTTTTTTTTTGAGTAAAACAGAATGTTTTTATTTGGAAAAAAAATATGAAACTAAATGGAAGAAAATGAGGTTTTAATCTAGAAATACACGTGTTAATATGACATGTTCACAGTTTCGTTTTCTTTTTTTTTTCTTTTTTTTTTTTTTTTTTTTTTTTTTTTTTTTTTTTTTTGTATTTAAGATTAAACATGCAGCTGACTATAAGATGATACCCTAGAATAAAAAAAACATCGCATGCGAAGAGAAAATTAGGGATATATCTTTTCAATCTAAACCGCTAAATATCTTTAACCCGGGAGAACTCGCTAGACGTCTTATCACACCAGAACTCGCTAGTGTGATTCTATTACCTTACATTCCTTTAATAAAAAATTTGTAGTTTGCCTTAATATTTTATTCACAAAAAAGTGTAAAACAATTTAAATAAAATTCTAAAGTTCTAATTAAAATGAAAAAAAAAAGATTTAAATAAGACTGTTATTGCAAAAGTTCCTAAAATAAAATGAAAATTTAAATATTATTGTAAAAACGGATTAATAAATTTCTAATGAATAATTCTATTGAAATTTTTTAAAAAATGCATATGCTTATACATAAATAAGAATGCTCGTATTTATTCTATATATTGCAAGCAAAAAATAAGAAACTTTATCAATGAGGTTAGTTCTTTATGTGTTAGGAATAATTAGATTATAGAACTGTAATAATAGTAAAAACAAAATAACATTTTGCACAGGAGAAGGAAAAAATAAAAAAATATTAATAAAAAAAAAAGATCAATTAAAACTATAAATAATACAATATGAAGCAAAAAACAAATAGAAAACATTAAAATTTCAGTTGTGAATTGTGACAGTAAGCCCCAGTTACTGCTGTGATTTATAACTTTTTCAATAATCCTGACACCTGTACAGGGTGACGTACCAAATTGGTACGTTGCAAGTTCTGGCATACTTTTGTGATCTTCTTGTTCTTCCTTGGGCAAAAAGCACAAAATCCTACTACCTTTTGCTTTTTATTTGTCTCGATAGACATTTCAACCCCTGCAATCCTTTTCATCGTAGCACGATCTTGAGGACAAATATTCTGCATAGCTCTTGTAATGAGGTGCAGTTTTGTCTAATTCTTCAGGGCCAATTCTTTCAAAAAAGTCCTCTCAACATCATTATCAGTGCTTGCTTTATAGATGATTTGGCTGTTGATACCTAATAGCAAATGTGCTTAACTTTCATATAATTTAGCTCCTACATTGTTTTCCTTATTTCCACAAGCGTTTTTCTTCGACTGGTCATTGTTAGACTGAAAGGCAATAGAAGACTTTTATTGAACAAGTTTAAAAAGGTGGGTCACGCGAAGACTCGCTGTGAGAAAAACCTTACGTTTCGTGAAAAATATGATACGTCCGAACTCGCTGTGAGAGTAACGCTTACAGCTATCCACTTTGAAGCGAAACACCTTTACCGAACGCTCTCCTGATGGACACTGAATCTGCGCAAGTGCTCCCCCCCCCACTGTCTTACACTCCTACCTCCAGCTAGAGAAGAGATCAGCCTCGCTCTTATCCAATCAGTGCGTTGCGAAAAAAAAGTATGGATGTGAGAGAAAATCTCCCGTAGCGAGTTTTCCCGGGTTAATAATGTTTAAAAATGTGTAACAAACATGGTCATAAATTTGTATAAATCTGCCAAATACTTTTTGCGCAGATCTGGGTATACAGACATGCATTTAAATCGGTTTGTTTGTCCGTTATTGTAGATAAAGTTATTTCACTTGTGATGACAAAATGAGAAATTAAAAAAATATATTAAATGTTGTTTCTTCAAACGATAACACTTCCCTGAACATTATTAGGAACGAGACGATAAAGATTTATGTATATAACAAATATTCTGACTCTTCAATTGTAATTTAATCGTATTAAAGAAATGACGTTTCCGATCATATGAAAATAAATTTTGTATGGGAAAGGATAATAGAACAAAATAGAACAAAAACTTTCGCACTAATGAGTTTCTATTAAAAATATTATTACGAAAACACTCAGGTGGTGGTGAATCATCCACCAAAATAATGAAGAACATGTAAATGCGCAAATGGGGTCATTTTGAGAATGGTATTCGTTTCCATAATTTATTTGAAAAAAAATTCGTAAAAATATAAGGAAAATTTGTTTTGAATTGATAATGACTGATTTTCATATGATTATCTCTGATATTCTCATTCACTCATTTGAAGAACAAATGAATGAAATATGAGTGAACAAATAAACAAGAGTGAGATGAATATATAGATATAGATATTTTGAATAAATATACAGACATATGTTTGTGAAGTACGTTTTTTTATTGGATTCTGATATCTTAGAAGTTTGCACAAATAATAATATAAACATGTAATTTAAAAAAAAAACTTTGAGGAATTTAATTGCATTGGAATTTAAATTTTTCCACAACAATATTCTTTATACGTTTATACAGGGCGTCCAGCAAATAACATCCCGATTTTAAAATTAAATTTCCCCAAAACAAAGATCGACAGAACTATGCGGTAAACAGTTCTTTTTTTGGTAAACTGTAAAAATCTTATACAGAAGTTTCGAACGGTGAATCTTTGGAAAAGATTGTGTTCTGATTGCAAAGAATGCTTTGATTTGACATTTTTCTTGTTTTAGATTGTTTGCGAAGAATGAGTTTTTCGGCTTAAATTGCCATAGTTTAAAGAATTTTGGAATTAAATTTTTAAAATCTCGAAATTCAAGAAATTTAGTTCGAAAAATCGTTAAACTCTAGCACTGTAAGCTGAAAAGCTCTATCTCTGCAAACAATCTAAAACAAGAAAAATGTCAAATCAAAGCATTCTTTGCAATCAGAACACAATCTTTTCAAAATATTCACCGTTCGAAACTTCTATATAAGATTTTTACAGCTTACCTAATAAACAAACCGTTTACCGCATAGTTCTGTCGATCTTTGTTTTTGAGAAATTTAATTTTAAAACCAGGGTGTTATTTGCTGGACACCCTGCATTTCTATAGAGGAACACATTCTACGGTATTCAATCACGCCTCCGGAGAAATGAACTGGACAAACTGAATCTACGCGAGTGATTAGTGAAAACAAATTCGAAATTTTATAAAAATCGTATGCTGTTGCAGAATACATAACTGAAGTTTAGCAATTGAAGTCATTTAGCGGTGAATAAATGTCCATTCTGACACTACATGATGGAAAACAAAAACATAAAATAAATTGATATTTTGAAGTTAACATACAGAGCCAGCAAAATAAATCTTGACACTTGCGATTTCAGACGTTTTGTTAAATATCTAAAAATAATCATAAAGAATTACTCTGAAATTTCAGGTGTGTAAACAAAATAGTACATGTTACATATTTTCGCGAAGATTTTTTCCCGAAATCCCTCAGGGGATCGTGAACAAATTGAAAAAAACGAAGATCTTTTTCTGTTCTTCGAGTAAGTTAAAAACTTACTCGAAGAACTAATTTAGCAAAAGCGTTCAAACTGCAGATTTTGATTAAGTGGTTTACTATAATAAACTTTGTATATTTTTATGAAAATACCATGTATACTCGAAGACAAAATAAGTTTTGTATAAAAACGATCCCAAATATACGACCCCTTATTGGATTTCGGGAAAAAAATCTTCGCGAAAATATATGACATGCACTATTTTGTTTATACACCTGGAGTTTCGGAGTTATTCCTAATGTATATTTTTAGATATTTAACAAAGCGTCTGAAATCGCAAGTATCAAGATTTTTTTTTTGCTGTGACTGTAATGGAAGATATTTTTGCTTATGGATTGGTAGTATTTTATATCTGTTAAATGAAAATATGTATTAATGTCTTCAAATGATTAAAAAAATAATTATTTAAATTATAAGTATCGCGCTTAATTTCAGATTGTACTGAAGATACTCGTTTCTTAAATTGAAAAGAAAATTCTTCAGTCATTAACAATACATCCGAGTTATAATGTATTGCAGATTTCTGTACTGGTAACGCTAAAAGTACGTCACTGAAATTCTTCAGGTTTCAACAGAAATAAACATAAAAAAATGGAAGAATCAACAAGTAATTCATGGACGTAATTTTAATCTTTTGAGTCTGGAGCACTATTAATAGTACATACCTTTTCATCGAGTATTTTTTTTTTTAAATCTGAACAATTGTTTTATTACTTTTTACATCTAGAAATGATAGTATATGTGAATGCCTTTCTTATTATAACATGACTTATCATTTGACATTAAATAATAATAATACTTTACTTAATTCTGTTTACATCATTACTTTATTTTTAACAGATATATCACTCTTTGAATTTAAAATTGATTTTACTTTTCTGAATCAGATATGTGTGATAAAATGAAAATCATTAGAAATTTGTAATACCCTATGACATCCTGTTGTAATACGTTATTTTCCAAACGTCTTTAACAATTCTTCATGAGCCTATTATCATATAAATATGAATTGAATAGTACAAAAAAATAAGTACATTTGTTAGATTTCAGACAATGAGATGTATTTAACCTCCTTACTGTCGTGAATTGAAATATAAGTTCACTAAGCTGCAGTTGTCACTTTAACATAAGCAATATTTAAATAAAAATAATTCTGTAAATAAAAGCGAGTTTTAGGATTAATAATCTTAAACCTTATACAGATATACGTAATAAAATACTTTGTATCAAGTTGGAAAAACCAGCTTTTTTAAATATTTTTAATAAATGTCGTAGAAAACAGCATAACATTTTTGCCCATTTGTTCGTCGGTCAGGAGGTTAAACTTCGATAAGTTTACGATAGCTACGTTAATAAACATTATTAAAATAAAAATAATTTTTATATTAAAATGGTAAAAATGGACCCGAAAGAATAATAATAAAAAAGAAGTTATATTGATGGCATTGAGCTCACAGGCTACGCATCCTAATTGTACATTACAGCCTTATATTTTCAAGGTCTAATTCCGTTGGAAAAAAAATTAAGAAAGGGAAACAGTTCTCTCCTTTCCTCTTTTTTATACTTAATCATTAAACCTCTTAAACTATCAAGAACATGCTTTATCATATAAAAAATCTATATCCAAAATTCAGAGCAAATCGGATAATTCTTAATAAAAATCCATTTAACATTTATATAATTTAAGAGGAGCTATACCCCTCTTTTATACTTAACTATTAAACTTCCAAAACTATTCAGATATTTGAAAGCAATCTGACAATTTTGCTTGAAAAATCATTTAATATCAATTAAGGGGAGGGGCATTAGAACCCCCGTTCCCCCTGTTTATACTTATTCAATGAATACCTAATAATAGTCACAAAATTGCCTCATCAAAATGACCCTATATATAAATTTTTGAACGAAAACTGTTAATTCTGCATGAAAAACCCATTAAATCAATTAAGGGGAGGGGCATGAGCCCCCCGTTCCCCCTCTTATACATTTCGAATGAACACCAAAAACTAATCAGGGAAGAGCCTTATCAGTATATACCTATATACAAAATTTCAAGTGGATCCGATATTTTTATCATGAGTTATCGCGTTACGCACGAACGTACGAACGTACACACAGAACGGGCGGGCACATAAGCTCTCAGGCTATGATAGCCTGTGAGCTAAAAACTAGGATTTGACGGAGACATTTTATCATCTGCTATGAAAACCAACCAAAAATATAAAAGATGCATTGAATATCCAATTAAAAAAGACTGAAAGATTCATTTGCTTAACCGCTTCAGACCTGAGGTACACAAATGTGTATTTCCATTCTTTTCCTCATAAAAACTAAACTGTTCGAATTTTTCGCATTTTTACTTTACTTCTATACAGCTGAATGTTTTTTGCTTTAAAACAAAACCAATAAATGTCAGTACTGATGAATAATACCTCATAAAATAAATATTATTTTCATCTGAGTGTGGAAGTGACATTATGGCCAAGAAAGTAAGAAATATTCATGATTATTTAACTTAAACGCTTTACAATGTAAAATTTTGAGGATTTGCTGATCATTTACTTGTTTAAAGACCTTTATTTTGTTATTGTTTAGATTTATATTACTGATAGTTAAACTGATGTTTTAAGGGGATTAGTACTTTTATATCCGTATTTGTAAACCTAAATTACCAGTCCCCTAAAGTAGGGATTTCATAAAAATGACTCTTTTTGTCATCTATGGTGTCATTTCGATCATGCAAAATCAATAAATATACTTTGGCAGAGTTATTTTATGCTCAGGTCTGAAGAGGTTATGAAAAATTATGACAAAAGCATAGGTATAGATCTCATGGTATGTATTCACAAAAAAGTTCAAATACAATGTAGGAACCATTCTTAAATATGTGTTAACACACCTTTTTTTAATCATTCTTTTGGCAGTTACGTCCTTCTTATAAAGATAAAAAGCAGAAAATAGATACAGGGGTTGGACAAAAATATGGAAACACCTTAAAAAAAACACGTTTTCTTGCCTAGTATTGTGTATGGTACCCGTTGTTATTCAAAACAGCTTGCAGTCTTCTCGGAATGGATAAATACAGTTTCTGTATGTTTGCCAAGGGAATACTGTACCATTATTCCTGCAAAACGGTGGCAAGTTCCGATAACAATGTTGGCGGTGGATGGCGAGAACGCACTTTCCGCTCCAATGTAGACCACAAAGGTTCGATAATATTCAAGTCTGATGACTTTGTTGGCCTGGTGAGATGCGAAAATTCATCCTCATGCTCAGAAAACCAGTCCTGGACAATGTGAGCTGTGTGAACGGGACGTTGTCGTCTTGGAAGATACCATCATCATTGGGGAACAAAGCTTGTACCATTGGATGGACTTGATCGGCCAAAATGTTCACATGAGTCTGAGCAGTAATACGCCCTTACAGAGTTATCATGGGGCCAGAAGAGAACCACGATATGGCTGCCCAAACCATCACCGAACCCCCGCCATGTTTCACTCTTGGCGACAAGCAGTCTGTATTATTGGCTTGAGATGGCGTTCTCCAGACGTAAACTCGGCCAGAAGTGGGGAACAATGTGAAAGAAGACTCATCAGACCATATTACGCTCTTCCACTTCTCTATAGTTCAGGCTTTATGACTTAAACACAACTTTTTCCTGTTACAGGCATTAGCATTACTGATGGATGGCTTTTCATTTGCAACACGGCCAGCAATTCCCTATTTATGAAGCTCCCTTCTAATTGTTTTGGTACTCAGAGGATTTGGTAACACGACATTCATTTCAGCAATAACTTTTGCAGCTGTGGACTGCTTATTTTTCGCGATAATCCTCCTTAATGATCATCTGTCACGATCACTCAGCACACACTTTCCCCGCGCTGTGATTTAGCGGATGATGTTTTTTCTGCATTTCAAATATGCGGAATAAATCTTCGACACAGAACCTCTTGAAACACTAAAAACCTCGGCTACCTTGCTTAGGGAAGCACCCACCATACGCGCGCCAACAATTTCTCCACGTTCGAAGTCTGTTAACTCTGACATAATGCAATGATAATCTCACATAACAGTGCTCCAACAACGACTGAACGGTGCAGCGATTTTACAAAGTTGTATAGATGGCGTCAGTAGGCGAAAACTCCAGTGCCATCAACATAGTTCATTATAATCAATCATTCTTTTCAAACATGCATTTCAAAAGGTGTTTCCATATTTTTGTCCAACCCCTGTATAAAGGCCATAGGTTTCGTATACATACGTGTTCCGCTACACATGTTCCGGTAATGTAGACCTGAGTACCAGACTATGACTAACACATTGATGAAAATTGTACCATACTTACATAACTCAGTTTTATACATATGTGTTCATCTATCTAGTAATTTTAAATTCCTGCATGTGATAATGTGCCTATTTTTAGCTGATAGTGGATTATATATATATATATATATATATATAATTATATGTATATTGTGATCAGTGCCAGGTGATCAGTGCTGAGTGAGGCGTCGACTTGGCGTTCAATCGCCGTCTGCACCACCTATTGTTTGAAATTCGAACTAAAATAAAAAATTACGGTAAAAAAACTCCTGACATTATACATAACCCTCCTACAATTTTTTTTAAATAGCTGTCACCGTTTATAAGTTATTGAATTTTAAAATCCATCAGTCATTTTTGGGACAACCGGTATATATATATATATATATATATATATATATATATATATATATATATATATATATATATATATATAAAGTGTGTAAATCACAGAATTTTCAGATTGAACTTTAATTCTTACATACTATAGCATTTTGAGTACAATCTCCGTTTCAAAGCGTTTTTAGTTACCTTCTCCAGTTCATAACTGATGTACCACAATGACCATAAAAAAATGCGCGATGCATCGTTGTTAAACAGATTTGACTGCAAAGTAGTACACTGTTAAAAATTTGACCGATTTGCTGCAGCGTCACTCCACGGCTTTTATAGAAAACGATTACTTTAGTGTGTTTTGAAGCATTCTCATTGGTCATAAAAGAAATATTCTGTAAAAGCTGTGAAGTGATGCTGTAGCAAATGGGTCAAATTTTTAACAGTGTAATTGTGCTTTTTATTGGACTTATGCCAATCTCTGCCACGACGACCAGTAAAGGACTATAAGTTGACGATGTGTTGACATTGAAAACTGTTACGATCTTATAGCGCCACGCTAGGTTCTGTGAAATTAATGCATTTAATTACAGCTTCCACTAATTTCACGGAGATTTAGACACACAATATTTCAAACACACATATATATAAATATATGTTTATGTATATGTTACGGTTAATTTGATACTCTAGGTAATTATTAATAATAACCACGTCTTTTAGTATATTTGATAAATGATGCATATTAATCAAATTTACTGGTTATTAATAAATACCAATGAAGTTCGGTCAATATAATTATTTAAACTTAGTGACGAATGTGTCTTTTACAAAATTAATAGCTCGAACCTGAGCTTCCCAGGTTACATAGTAATGATAAAAACCGTTTTTTAACATAAAATTGAAAACTAATAAATTTTATACACACATAAAGATTTTTAGATTGGCAATTAACTCCTGAAATGCATTTATTCATCCTTTAATCGTCCCGCAGATTTTGTCATTCATGTTTAATTAAAAAAAATAATAACTGTTAAAAGTATTGATATGAAGATTTTTATTTTATAACTTTACATATCTTTTTATCTTAAACCATTCAAAAAATTAATATTGATGTCAATCTTGTGTCAAATTAATCTTTGAATTAAAAAATTACATGATGGAAAAACACGGCTATGTCGCTTAAAAAGTTATAGGAAAAAATATTAATTATTGAAACAAATAAAATTTTAAAATTTATAAAAAGACATATTTCCGTATTAGACACCGTTAAAAGTTATCAGCCTAAGATTTTGTTACTTACGGCACGATATTGAAAATGTCACCATTTTTAACTGTGCGAAACTAGTAGGTTTATTTATTAAATAATTCCTTATTATTTTAAATATCCTATAATGAATTATAATGCAATCGCATGTTTTTTATTTTAATTATAAGAATTAATTTTTCCTGATATAATTATTTTTATCATTTACGATTCCCATTAATTAACAAGGTATTTGAATTAAAAAAATATTTTTCATACTAAATAGCTTTCTTTGAAAGTATATCAAAATCAAGTGTTTCCAGTCATGTGAAAAAATAAGTTTAATTAAAAAAGTTTCATTACTCATCTTCAATATGATTAAATATCGCCATCCTAAATGCAACGGTAGTATTTCTTGAAAATTTTAATTACGTATTCCAAATCAAATAACTCTTATTTAATTGCATTTTACTTTTGTAAAAGTATTTATTGAGAGTCTGAATTTATTAAACACTGCATTTAATTTGATGCTTGTGTTTCTACAGAAAAGAAAACGGCGTGAATACGCACTGCCAATCATTAATCTTAAATTCATTAGCTAAATGTAAAATCCATTTTCTGCGGTTTATTTTATGGTCAGTAAAAGTCTCTTAGCTTGTGGGATTTATTTGGTAAATAAATTGTTTTAAATTTAGAAATAAAAATTAAATAGCAGATGGTTTGGATTTCCATGGGGGAAATCCTTAAGGTTTTTAGCTTCCGAACATCATATATTTTAGATTTTTTTTAATTGAAAATTAGACTGGCTACGTTTTTAATCTTTTTCAATTGATTCATTAATCATTTAATTGAATTTCATTTCAATTTATAATAAATTTTATTAATACCGTTTTAATAATAATTATAAACAATATTAGCCTAATTTATAAACACATTGTTTTTAATACTGTAAAGCATCTGAAAATCGGGCAACTTAGGACAGCGAAATTTGTCTGGTATTCCTATAATGAATTATAATGCAATCATGTACATATTTTTTAATTATAATAAATAATTTTAACTGATATAATTATTTCTATCATTTAAAAATCCCTTTAATTAAGAAGATATTTGGATTTTAAATATTATATACATATTTTTCATACTAAATCTCTTTCTTTGAACGTATATCAAACTCAAATGGTTCCAGTCATGTGAAAAAATAAGTTTAAATAAAAAAGTTATATATTTACTGCGACTATTAAGCTTAGTTTTCATTACTGATCTTCAATATTATTAAATATCGCCATGAAATACAGTTTTCGAAATGCAACGGTAGTATTTCTTGAAAAATTTAATTACGTATTCCAAATCAAATAACTCTTATTTTATTGCATTTTACTTTTGTAAAAGTATTTATTGAGAGTCTGAATTTATTAAAGACTGCATTTACTTTGATGCTTGTGTTTCTACCGAAAAGAAAACGGCGTGAATACGTACTGCCAATCATTAATCTTAAATTCATTAGCTAAATGTAAAATCCATTTTCTGCGGTTTATTTTGTGTTCAATAAAAATATCTTAACTTGTGGGATTTATTTGATAGATAAATTGTTTTAAATTTAGAAATAAAAATTAAATAGCAGATGGTTTGGATTTCCATGGGGGAAATCCTTAAGTTATTTAGTTTTCGAACATCATATATTTTAGATTTCTTTTAATTGAAAATTAGACTGGCTACGTTTTTAATATTTTTCAATTGATTCATTAATCATTTAATTGAATTTCATTTCAATTTATAATAACTTGTATTAATACCGTTTGAATAATAATTATAAACAATATTAGCATAATTTATAAACACATTGTTTTTAATACTGTAAAGCATCTGAAAATCGGGCAACTTAGGACAGCGAAATTTGTCTGGTATTCCTATAATGAATTACAATGCAATCATGTATATATTTTTTTATTATAATAAATAATTTTAACTGATATAATCATTTCTATCATTTAAAAATCCCTTTAATTAAGAAGATATTTGGATTTGAAATATTATATACATATTTTTCATACTAAATCTCTTTCTTTGAAAGTATATCAAACTCAAATGGTTCCAGTCATGTGAAAAAATAAATTTAATTAAAAAAGTTATATATTTACTGCGACTATTAAGCCTTAGTTTTCATTACTGATCTTCAATATTATTAAATATCGCCATGAAATACAGTTTTCGAAATGCAACGGTAGTATTTCTTGAAAAATTTAATTACGTATTCCAAATCAAATAACTCTTATTTTATTGCATTTTACTTTTGTAAAAGTATTTATTGAGAGTCTGAATTTATTAAATACTGCATTTACTTTGATGCTTGTGTTTCTACCGAAAAGAAAACGGCGTGAATACGTACTGCCAATCATTAATCTTAAATTCATTAGCTAAATGTAAAATCCATTTTCTGCGGTTTATTTTGTGTTCAATAAAAATATCTTAACTTGTGGGATTTATTTGGTAGATAAATTCTTTTAAATTTAGAAATAAAAATTAAATAGCAGATGGTTTGGATTTCCATGGGGGAAATCCTTAAGTTATTTAGTTTCCGAACATCATATATTTTAGATTTTTTTTTAATTGGAAAATTAGACTGGCTACCTTTCTAAAATTTTTCAATTAATTTCATTAATTATTTAATTAAATTTCACTTAAATTTATTATAACTTTTATAAATAAACTTTTAATAATAATTATAAATTATATTAGCATAATTTAAAAACATATTGTTTATAATACTGTAAAGCATGTGAAAATCGGGCAACTTGGGACAGCAACATTTGTCTGGTATTCCTATAATGAATTATAATGCAATCATACTTTCTTTTATTTTAATTATGCTAAATTATTTTTCCTGATATAGTTATTTTTATCATTTAAAAATCCCATTAATTAACAAGATATTTGGATTAAAAAAAAATATTTTCCATACTAAATAGCTTTTTTGGAACGTATATCGAAATCTAATGCTTCCTCTCATGTGAAAAAATAAGTTTAATTAAAAAAGTTATACATTTACTGCAATTTTTAAGCCTTAGTTTTTATTGCTGATCTTCAATATTATTAAATATAGCCATGAAATACAGTTTTCGAAATGCAGTGGTGGTATTTCTTGAAAAATTTAATTAGGTATTCCAAATCAAGTAACTCTTATTTAATTGTATTTTACTTTTGTAAAAGTATTTATTGAGAGTCTGAATTTATTAAATGTTGCATTTTACTTTGATGCTTGTGTTTCTACAGAAAAGAAAACGGCGTGAATACGTACTGCCAATCATTAATCTTAAATTCATTAGCTAAATGTAAAATCCATTTTCTGCGGTTTATTTTATGTTCAATAAAAATCTCTTAACTTGTGGGATTTATTTAGAAAATTAATTGTTTTAAATATAGAAATAAAAATTAAATAGCAGATGGTTTGGATTTTCATGGGGGAAATCCTTAAGTTATTTAGTTTCTAAAAATCTTATATTTTAGATTATTTTTAATAGGAAAATTACACTGGCTATGTTTTCAACGTTTTCCCATTCAAATTCCTTAATCATTTAATTTAATTTAATTTCAATTTATAATAACTTTTATCAATACATTTTATGAAGGAGAGTAAATTTTTAATAATAATTTAATCTACATTAGTATAATATTTAAAAATATATATATATTGATTTTACCACTGTAACGTTTTTGAAAATCGAGGAGCTTGGGACATCAAAGTTTGTCCGGTATTCAGAGGTGTCCACTTTTCACGGAAAGAAACTAATATTTATCTTTAGTGTTTGAAAATGCGTTGTCTGATAAAAGGGGCAGTATTCAAATGTGTTACACAGATAATGAAACTCTAAATACCTTCTTCTACTGCAAATCTGAGGAAACAATTAAAAAAGAAAGTTTAACCTGTGGTTCCCAATGTAAAGCATAGGCTTATGAAAAGGTAAATAACTTTTTGATGGTTGACTAGTCAGGACATAATTTTAAATCAATATGAGTCATATATTTTTACTATTATTATAAGCTAAATTTAAAAAAAAAAAAAAAAAAAAAAAAAAATGCTGCCGTCTCGGGCTACAAGCGCAGTTAGATTTCAAAGTACCACTTTTTATTGATTTTTACGCACTAACGAAAACGAAATCATGATTAGAGAAAAACTCAATTTAACAATATTATCTTGCCAATTTTGACAAGCTTTTAATTTAACTTTTCCGTAAGAGTTGGTTTTATCAGAACCATGTAAATCCGCTATAAAAAAGAATGTTTATCCACAATAATTTGGTATTTTCTGGCAATTTTCAGACTCAATTTTAAAATTAAAAACAAGAATGTTGCTGAGATGATTTTTATAGAGTTTTAAAAGTGACCAGTGTCTTTATATATATTTTTACAATAATTTTATTTATTAGATACAATCATATATTTTTTACTTTAATTATGATAATTTTTTTCTGATATAATCCTTTATCATTTAAGATTTTTATTAATTAACAAGATTGTGAGATTTAAATTATATATATATATTTTTTCTACATTAAATAGATTTCATTGAACATATTTCAAAATTAAATGTTTCGTATGAAAAAAAAAAAAACAAGCTTAATTTAAAAAGTTATATATTTAATGCGATTATTAAGCTTTAGTTTTCATTACTGATCTTCAATATAATTAAATATCACCATGAAATACAGTTTTCGAAATGCAACGGTAGTATTTCTTGAAAATTTTAATTACGTTTTCCAAATCAAATAACTCTTATTTAATTGCATTTTTCTTTTGTAAAAGTATTTATTGAGAGTTTGAATTTATTAAATACTGCATTTACTTTGATGCTTGTGTTTCTATTGAAAAGAAAACTGCGTGAATAAGCACTGCCAATCATTAATCTTAAATTCATTAGCTAAATTTAAAATCCATTTTTTGCGGTTTATTTTATGTTCAAAACAAATCTCTTAACTTGTGGGATTTATTTGGTAGATAAATTGTTTTAAATTTAGAAATAAAAATTAAATAGCAGATGGTTTGGATTTCCATGGGGGAATTCTTTAAGTTATTTAGTTTCAGAACATCATATATTTAAGAATTTTTTTAACTGGAAAATTAGACTGGCTATCTTTCTAACCTTTTTCAATTAATTTCATTAATCATATAATTGAATTTCATTTAAATTTATATTAACATTTACCAATAAACTTTATGAAGGAAAGTAAATTTTTAATAACATCTTTAAACAATATTTTTATAATTAAAAAAAAAACATTGTTTTTACGACTGTAAAGCATTTGAAAATTGCGCAGCTTGGTACAGCGGAATTAGTCCGGTATTCGGAACCCTTAAATTTTCATTAAGAAGAACGAATATATATCTTAAATGTTCGAAAAGGAGTTCTCTGACAAATAAGACAGTTATTCAAATGTGTTTTACAGTTAATAAAACTCTAAATACCTTCTTCTACTACAAATATAAGCAAACAGTCTAATCCTTTAGTTCCTTATGTAAGGCATAGGCTTAGAAGGCAATTAGATGATTGATGGTTGACTATTCATATAACGGTTATTTCGTTATATATGTTTTCTTCTTGCGCCCCTCCCCCATTTTAATTAATTTTTTTTTTTTTGTGTTTCGTTTTCCTTATTCATCTCCCTCCGCTACTACACTTTATTGTGCATTCAAGTACTTTAAAGTTTCGAATTCCCAATTTTAATGTGAGATAAATTCCTACATGTAACTAGTCGTTGGAAATAATTTGCAGCTGTCAGTTAACACAGATGTAATTTAGTCTCCCTCCTTTCCTTATTTGGTTATGACCCTGAGACACGATTAAAAATAGCACTTAAATTGCATTCTTCTCAAAAGAACTTGCGCCTCATTTATATTTTTTCATTCTGACCGTTGAACGCATGTAAATGCAACTGCTCTAAAAGCTTCCTACTGTAGGCCTCTTTTACAGACATAACGATAGCAATTTCTGGTGTGTCAGCACTTTTGTTTGTTCTGTTCCCATGCCTTTTTCTGTCTAGATGTAACCTCAACTGGTTGATAGCCACAAAACTTTGGCAACCCTCTATTCCTGGTGCGAATTCAAAAATAATTATGATCACTGCTGTAAGCGGGTTGTGTTTTTGCTCCATATACGTACGTTGGGCCTCTTTTGCATGGAGCGAGTTTTTGCATATTAGTGACATTATATCTACGCCAACTCTGTGTGCGCCATCTCTGAACAGAGACACTTCGCCTTTTCCCACGAAACTAAAAAATTCTGATTTTTTGTAGAGGCACTGTTTTCCGCCATTTTATGCACCTCTCCCTGTACTCATGGATATACCAAGTAACTAACTTTATATCGTTTGTGGGTTTTTTTCGAAATATTCTACTGAACCTGTGCTTTCTTGAGAGTTTTCTCAATTACGAACAGTTTCTGTATCTAAAGAATCTTTCAGTAAACATCATCGTCATTTATTTTTTTAGCATTATTTTATAAGATGAAAACAATCACTGCAGTCTCGGACTGCAAGCGCACGTAGATTTCTAATTTAAGTACCACTTAAATACCGATGAAGGAAAACTAAATCATGATTAGAGATAAACCTAGTTTAAGAATATTATCTTTCCGCTTTTGACAAGCTTTTAATTTAATTTTTCTGTAAGAGCTGGTTTTATAAGAACAATTTAAATGCGCTGTTATTATTATTTTATTTATTTATTTATTTATTTGTTGGCTCACATATTTTCAGATTTATTTTTGAAATTTAAAAACCCGAATCTTGCTAATGTGATTTTGGATGAAATCTAAAAGTGACCTTGGTTTTTATTTTCCATTTGTTTTCTCAATAATAATTAATTAAAAGTTTTTAGTTAAATTCTAACTTAATATTTTTTTTAAATGTATTAATTTCGACTAAGGTATTTATTTATAAAAATTGTCCCTGCCCTAAAAAATGTCGTTCTATTCACATTGAAAATACATAAGAAAAATTGTTATAGATGACAGTACATTGCGACTTATTATTCGGTCGTTTGTGAAAAAGAAAATCTTTATTTTTTTTTCCCTTTCATGTAAGTTTTTCCTCTATTGTATAGTAACTTAATCTTCAATAATGCATTTGTTCCGTTTCAAGTTAGGCATAGCAGGGTATAAGGCCCAGATGTCTAAAGGAGACGCGATTCGCCTTAATTTTCTCGCATGTAAAGTAAAATTATGTTTTTAATAAATAAATATGTATTGTATAGAGCAAAAAAGACTTTGAAAATCATGCTTTGAATTTAAAACTACTTTTTGATGTAGAAATGTGCAGTTTATACCCACAATATGTTATTGTCTAATTTGGGGTATTTTTATGCATTCATGGCATTCATATAAAATCAAAATGAAACGTTCAAAGTCCTAAATGAAACAATATGTTTGAAACATGCCCTATCAAAAAAAAATAAAAACATTCATTTAACAATGAAGTGCTATGGAGAATTTGTCACATAACAACTGTGAACAATATGGATCAGTGGCGACAACTTTTGAAAAATATTGGGTGTGATCAAAAATATTTTTGCAAAATAGTACGACAAGTTTGTTTTTCTTTAAAAGGGTTGACAGATAGTGAAAGATGAAAATTTTAAGTCAAGTTATCATGTTTTAATAAATTTGCAATTTTATTAAAATATATATTCCCAAGCGCTTTTCCTAATAAAGACACTGATATTTATTTTAATGTCATGATATCATCACCATGACAACAAATTAAATTAGCAAGTTAAATATGGAGCAAAAATTTCAGATATTTTGGATTTAAGGGGGTCAAGTTGTAGAATTAAAACTCATGACCATTGGCAAAATAAATTTTAATTTTAAAGAGAAAAATGAATAATATAATAATAATGAAATAAATAATTAGTACAATAAAATAAATAATTAGTACAAGGAAAATTGAGTACGCTATGATTCAAAATTATTGGGCGGGCTCAGGTCCAAGGGGCCTATATAAGTTTGCACCACTGTGCAAAACCTTTCGATCAAAAGATAATGAAAATATGCATAAAATGAAAAATGAAATACGGATAGATACTAATTAAATTTTACTGATTCTAATACGAGGGATTATCACGAAGTTTAAATTACAGGCGAATATTTTTATAATATATTCGAACCACTATCTTAGAAAAATACATTTTGTGGAAAATTTCTCTTACAAATGTTCTCCTAGCGCTTGTAAGAAATTTTAGTTTTAAAATAGTTGTGGCAGGTAGTATTAAAAGTATTCGCTTGTAATTGAAACTTTACGATACCCCACATATTCTTAACAATTGTACTAGGATTACAAACGAAATAAAATTTCAGTATTAACTATGGTTAAACTTGAAATTACAAATGAAAACTGAAATGCGAAGCGGTCCGTTAGAAGTTGAGTTTACTGTCAATAAAGTGTTAATGAAATATAATCATATGATTCCCATACAAAAAGTAATAAGGAATTAAAAAAGGATATTGGTTTATATATATATATGGGAGCCAATGAAATCGTCGTATCATAGTTACTTTTTTTTAGATAGTTTTTATAGTTCTACTGAATAGGAGTCGTGGCTGAAACAAAGAAATAATAATTTAAGAGTTTCAAATTACTTTATTTATGCAGACATATCATGAGATAAATGCTCTTGCTTACGATATGATTCCTGTTGAAAATAGAAAACGTTCCATTTGAAACAGTAACCATCCTTCATACCATCCCGTGGACTCGCTCAAAACCTTCTACATATCTATATCTCAAATTAACAACAAAAAAAACTAGAACATTCGATAATTTAAACACGATCCCTTCATGTACACAGAAAATAGCACCTGGCATCAATATTAAAACAGTGGAATCGAATATCTTCCGCAAAAGATAATTTTATTAAAATGATTATTATTTAACTTATTTAATGATCAAAACTAGTTAAAATTCGAATGTATACCACAGTCGAAAACTTCATTAAAATAGGAAAAACAAATGAATATATTGATGCGTAATAAATATAAAAAGCAAAGAAGAAAGAAGAAAACTAAAACAGAATGTTATGAATAAGTATGCTTTTTCGTAATACATTTAAGGAGACTTTTAAAAATGGGATTTGATAAAAACAGGGAAAAATTATTAGGAATTTTCAGAAATAAAACTTTTTTTTTTCAGAATATTTTTAATTTAGATTTACGCTTATTGGAATAAATGTTTTTTTAAGATGAATTAAGAATTTATATCTTTTCTATAATAATTAATAAATTAGATCTAATAATAGGATTTTAATTTCATAAGCCGGAATAAATATCAACATTGTTAAAAGGAAATTATTATAGTATAAGGTTAATTTTAACGAAAAGAAAATTTGATATTAATATCTATATATATGCGTGTGTGCGTGTGTATATGTGTAGATTATTAATGAAAGATACAAATTAATCTCAAAATGATATAAAAAACGCCAACATTTTATATTTTGGTCGTTGCGTTTTTGCATTAGTGTGGGCTTCACGGATTGCAAGAGTAAAACCACAAAACATAATTTAAAACAGTACAAGACGAGCTTTATTTTTAAAATACTAGGAGGTATTCTCTACGCACGCTGAATAATGACAATCTTTTTACTTTCTTCATCTTTGCAAGAATAAAGTATTGGATTCATGAACATTTTTGAAATTCGGTTTTTGACGGATTTACATATTTTAGGAATGAGAAAACCTAAAAAACATGTTGTTACAAAATGTCTGCCTGTGAGTCTGTCAGTCTATGTGTATATGAAACCGCTCCATTTCAAGAACTAATTTACGGAATTTTAGAAAACATTAGACTCAGTTAAAACTTAATGTTAACTGGGTTTAATTAGTCTTTGGTATATATTGCCTACTAGGTGGTTCTGCTAGGCTGCCTTTCTCACGATTTCAACGATAACTATAACTCAAGAGTTTATGGACAGATTTTCACAAAACTTCATATTTCGTTAGTCCTTGATATAATATGGATATTATTACATTTTGGTATAAACAGAAGAAGATCTGGCACTACTGTGCAGCATAATTCATGATTATTGCAATAGTTCAATCTCTGGAATTAATGCACAAAGTTTCATCAACTTTCACATTCAGTTAGTCCCTGACATAAATTACATTCTTTAGTTTTTGGAGTAAATTGTTCATTAGGTGGCGCTGCTATGCGGCATTATTTATGGCTATTGCAATAGCTTTATCTCAGGAACTATTCAGTTCCTGAGCTGAACGCTACTATTCAGTTTTTTATACGATTTCTGCGGTGATTCTCTCCTATATACTAATACAGAGATTTTCATCAAATTTCAGATTCAGTTAGAACTTGAAATAAGTATTTGCAGATTAGATTTTGGTATATTTACTTAACTTGTAACGCTGCCGTGTTTCATTTTTAAGGAAGTTTTAAGACATATGTGTTATATGATTATGTCACGTCCGACTAATTTCAAAAGGTCCTTCTTATTCATTAAATTTTTGTGAAATTGTGCAGTGTTTTTGAGAAATTCTTATCATGTTAACATTTCATCATGTTATCACCAACAGCTTATTTAATTTGTTAATGTACTATAAGATGAATTTAATTAAAGATTAAATTATATTATTACATAATAAAATCCTCAAAAGTATTTTAGAAACATTGCAAAAAATACAATAATGCAAAACATTTACATCAACCAGTTGTAATGCATTTTGTAAGAGTAAATTGAACGAAGTGTGTTTTTTTATTATATTTTAAAATTCTATCTCAAATATTTTTTATATGCATGCTTTATGTATTTTTTTAATGAAACTTTGAGAAAATATCGATTTTAATGTTTGGGTTTTTCTTTATGAATAAATGACTTTTTATTAATATGACGCATAAATGTGCTTTTTTATCGCTAAAAAACTATTTAAAAATAAATGTTGAAAATATTCGCCATAAATACGTTAATTGTTGCTATTATGATTTTAGTCAAGATAAGGAAGCTTTTAAATGAAGAAAAAACATTTCACGGAAAAAAATCTTATAATTCTTTTATATTATTATATACATTTTTATATTTGAAATTTTCGTAATCCGAAAAAAAGTCTTTTGTAAAATGATAAATTTTAAAAATACATCTTTTTCGTAACATACAATTTTTTTACTGTTTTTTTTTCCATGTTTCTTTTTCATGAAAGAATCCGAGCATTTAAAACTATCATTTTTTAAGGATAATATATATATACATATTTGTAAAAAAAAAATAGTGAAATAGAAAATAAAAGAGAAAAAATATAACCGCAAAATATTATAAGAACCACCAAAAAATGGATTAAAAAAAAAAAAAAAAGAAAAAAGAAGGGAAAAAATGTGAAGAAAAAGAAAAATATATTGATTTGAAAGGAAATATTAATGGATTTTGAATCTTTATGTTCTATAAGTTTATGGAATTCAACATATAAATAATGCTGAGTTGGAATGATTATCTAATAAAAAAAATTAATGGTAAATATTTGTGAATATATTCACAAAAAATAAGCTCTATTTGTAAAAGATATGTCCGTCGAGGCAGTATCGTCGTTAAGATTTCACATTTGACAAAAATCCCACACAATAAAAAAAAAAAAAAAAAAAAAAAAAAAAAAAAAAAAAAAAATTAACACCGTTTTCTTATGTATCGCACTTAGAAAACTCATCATATTGTTTAAGTTTGTTCGTTAGGCAGATCTGAAATTTCCCAAGCTATTGTAAATCTGCGGATGTGGAATTCGTTGTGATTTTTAGAAGTAACTCCTGAGGAAATCAATATTTTCCTGTGAATTTTTTTGAAAGAGTAACTCTTTATTTAGTAGTTGTGTAGCTTTTTTTGAACTTTAAGCTTAATTTCATATTTAATATGTTAAAATCGCTCGATCTTTGAATAAGATTTTACGATTTCGATACTGTTTAATATATATTTTCGGAATATAATAAATGAAGATTTTGGAATTAAAGATGTATTTTTAACATCACAGACCTGAATTTGTGGTATGATTGATTATCTATCTAAAGATTAGCAGAGATGCTTTCGGCTATTGCCGTGAAACAATTTATTGATTTTGGAAGTATCGCAACCTTTGCTTAACCACCGTATTTTCCATATCTTTCTCTACCAGACTTCTCTCAAATTTCAGACCAGAAATGAGTTATTAAGAGTGTTCTTAAATCAAAACGGGCAACTTTGTAACATAAGTTTTATTTATTTATATATTTATTTATTTATTTTTTGTTCATAAAAGCAGGAAACTATCAGGTACAATTGTTGAAAAACTATCTATTCGCAATCATTTTTTATTTTTTTTCAAATGCAATAGATATTTCAGAACAAGACGTCAAAGTTGACATTTAGAACAGCATTTTCATACGAAAGCAGAAAAAATCACTCAACAAAAGGTTGAAAAAACGTGATCACGTGATAAAAATAGCTTATAACTCAGTAGGTAATTTAATTACCATAAAATGGAAAATTGAATTCAATTCGAAAAATTTTCTATACTCAGGTCTTATAACTTCATGTTTCTGTTAAAAAATGAATTAGTAAATGTGTCAAAACATTTTGCACTTGTTGAGCAAGGGTTGAGGCAGTTGAAGACAGCCTTAAAAGGTGACCGGACATTTAAAGACGTGTGACGAAGATTTTCAAGTGTCATGCAGTTAAACGGGATTGCTCGCAGTTTCCAAGTTTTATGCAGTGGTTGTCAAAAGTGCACTGATTATATTTCACCGAAATTTTAAGCGTTTCTGTCTGTTTTATTTAAGAATATTTGCTTATGAGAGTTTCAACCAACTAACAAAAGATTATTTTATTCTGTATAATATAGTGGAATTAAATTCAATCACTGACTTTTGTAAAATATTTTTCTTCTTTTTTATGTTTATAAAAAATGTTATGTGTCAGCAAAAACAATTTAGTAAAAGAAATGTTCGTATTACTTCATCCTGCTATAGTCAATATTTTACATCGCAAAAGATTTGTAAAATAGCAATTCTTAGTTAAGAAGCGAAATTAAATACCAAATACTTAGATTAAAACTAGTCAGATATGGAGATTCCAAAACTTTCTTCTATCTCATGCATATTAATACTTCCTGAAATTAGTCGTTGGGGGCCACCGTAATACTTACCCATCATATATATGCATGTATAATATAATAATATAAAACATTTGTAAACTATTTATAAAATCTATTGCAATTCCAAAACAAAATTTAAACGTGTATTTAAATATTTTTACTATGCATAGAAATGCTCTATTAATGAGTTGCTGATGAATCAATTTCGACAAATTATACAACACGCCAAACTGCTCAAGTAATACTGAATTGTGAAAAATAAACATCCTTGTAACTTCAAAAATAGTAATCTTATTAGCTAACAGTTACCTGCGTCGTATTAAAGTTTCATTTCCAATTAAAATATATCTTTAAATTGAAATTTGAATAAAATACAGGGTCATGAAAAATCGAAGAATGTGGAAAACATGATTACAGATATCTCGGCAACTAATAATTCGATCGACTTCATTCTTTATGCAAAATTTGCGTTATTTTATTGCCTTTTACGATCATTCCTTAAAATAAAAAAAATTAAAAATTTTTTATATACCTTTCATCAGAACGAATTTTTCGAGAGTCCGAAAAAAATAGTTCTGGATAATCGAGGTTAATGATATTAAATATGCTTCGTTCCATTCTTACATACTAAGTACATACCAAATTGCAAGTCTCTATATCAATTTGTTAGGGCGATAGAGCGTTTACAGGAACACAGACATACACACAGAGAAACAGACGGAGGGCAAACATTTTTTTTCTAAAAATATGTTTTTCGAAATCTTCAATGTCTAAAACGTGTAAATCCGTCAAAACAATTTTCGATTTTAAAAACGATTGCAAGACTTATCTTATACAATGTATGATGGGTAAGTAAAATGCAACACAGCAGTGGACCTGGATAGGTGGTTTAAGTCAAAATATAATCAACAATAACTTACATCAGCTGTACCTGAAGTTAGTTTTTGAAATGGAGCTATTACAAAATCTTTAAAGAAAACTGCATAACAGTGCCACCTGTTTGGTGATATATACTAAAGGCTAATCAGGATAATTTTTTTATCAAGTACTAACTGAATCTGAAGTTTGATAAAAATCCATACATTAGGTCTTGATATACTTTTATTCTGAAATCGTGAACCATGCAGCATAGCACCGCCATCTGTATGGAAATTTACACCAAAAATTAAACAACACTAATCTATATTAGGGGCTATCTGGATCTTAAGTTTAAAAAAAATTCATGCATCCGTTATTGAGATAGAGCTATTGCGGCAATAATAATAACAAATAATCACAATATTTTATGAAAATCTATGCACTAGTTCTTGAGATATGGCTGTTGTAAAAATTCTAATTAATGCTGCATAGCAGCGCCCCGTGTTGATTGTACAAAAAAACTAATCAGATATAGTTTATATCAAGGTCTTACAGAATCTAAAGTTTTGCGAAACTCCGTGCATTAGATCTTGAGATAGAGCTATTGCAATAATCACGAATAATGCATCATGGCAGCGCCCCCTGTAGAATGGCTTGCATCAGACGTAATCAAATCCATTTTTTTTTTCAAATAATAACTAATTTTACAAGAATATGAAAATCCATGCGCTAGTTCTTGAGATATGACTGTTGTGGAAGTTGTGAATGACGCAGCATAGCAGCGCCACCTGTTGAGCGACATACACCAAAAACTAATCAGAACTAATTTATATCAAGGTCTACCAGGGTACTAAATTTTGTGTATTTTCTTGCGTTAGTTCTTGGAATAGAGCGCCCACAAATTTTTTGTCACATACACACAGACAGACTCACAGACTCACAGACGGAAATGTTACAAAAACATGTTTTTCGGGTTCTCTGACCCCCAGAGAGTGTAAATCCGTCAAAAACCGGATTTCGAAAATTTTCATGAATCTAATAATTTCTTCTTGTAAAGATAGAAGTAAGTAAAAATAATAAATATAAAACTTGGTGGAAAATTGCCATGTAGATGGAGCTCATTTACCCCACAAAGTTTTAGTGGTATTTTTCGACTTACCTACTGATAAAATTTCTGTGTTTTTATTAAGATTAAGAATCCTATAAAAATTTGTAGTGTCAATAGGCTACATCTCTGAGACCATTTTCCACCATTGCAATTAACTGATTATCGCAAGTCACAACAAAAATGATTATGATATGAAAAATAATTTTTTTTTATTATGATATGAAAATTAGATTTTTTTATAACATTATAACATCAGTTTTTCAGTCACTGCTACTGCGTAACGATTACTATGGTATATTTCATTTAGTTTCGTTTATTTGTATCAAATAAACTAACTTTTAAAAAGATGTGAGATTTAATTTACTAGGAAAATGATATTATTTTGGACATTTTTGCATAAGAGAAAATCTATATGCTGTATATAGGCACAGAAATAGCGATTCTTTGTTAAATGTTTAATGTCAATGAAACCGAATGAAACGCATATCATTCATTATTAGGCAAAAGTCCTTTGGCAGGATTTAAACCGAGTTAAATCTGATTTGTTTACGTTTTATTCTTTCGCTAGAATTCAAAATATCATTATTTTTGTTTTTTTCATTTTTACTTTAAATAAATAACTAATGGTCATGAATTTTAAATGTTTCGGTTTAAAATTAAAGCTATGCATTTTAAATGATATGAGAGAAAGGATTTTATTTTAAATGAAATTAACGAAATACGAAAAATGCCACATGAACAATATTGACGATTTATCCGATAAGCCCGATTAGCATTAAAATACTACGGAATCTTCATTTGAAATGAATAAAGGCCAAGAAGAGTTGGCTGACAAAATGAATAAAAACGAAGAAAGAATGGAACAGTTGGCAAATAAAATTGATAAAGGCCAAGAGGTGACTGAAGAAATAAGAAGAAGCCAAGAGAGAATGGAAGAATAAAAGAAGGAAGTTAATAAAAGGCCAGAAGAAATAAAGAAAACTTTGGAAGAAAAGTTCTCGTCGGTAGAGAGAAGAATAGATTCGGTAGAAGAGAAAATTCAGAATGAAGTTAGTAATGTTGAAGAGAAAAGAGAGGAAGTAGAAGAGAAAACTCAGAATGAAGTTAATAATGTTGAAGAGAAAATGGAAAGAAAAATAGAGGAAGTAGAAGAGAAAATTCAGAATAAAGTTAATAATGTTGAAGAGAAAATGGAAAGAAAAATAGAGGAAGTAGAAGAGAAAATTCAGAATGAAGTTAGCAATGTTGAAAAGAAGATGGAGAGTAAAATAGAGGAAAGAATACAAGATATGGAGAAGAAGCTTTCAGCGTGCAGTGGTAATTATGAAGAATTTAGGAATTCGCCTGCTTCTCCTGTGCACGTTAAGCTGTCGGCATATGACGGAAAGAGTTCCTGGCAAGTTTACAAGACCCAATTTACAATTTTAGCCGAAGCGAACAAATGGAGTGACGAGGTGAAAGCTTGTCAACTGGCAGCGTCTTTGAGAGGAGAAGCCGCCGACGTGCTGCAAACAATGCCCGATATGACGCAACTCAATTTTGAGAGACTAAGTTGTGCACTTGAAATGAGATTCGGAGAAAAATTCTTGAAAGATTATACGAGAATACAAATGAAGAGCCGCCATCGAAAATCGAGTGAATCCCTTCAAGAGTTTGCCTCAGAAATAGAACGGCTGGCAAATTTAGCAGTCATCGACTGCCCAACAACTGTACGGGAAATGCTCTCACTGCAGTACTTTGTTGACGGAATAAAAGATCCCGAATTGCAGAGAGCGGTACGAATGGCAGATATACAGGATTTAAAGGCTGCATTACTATATGCCTTAAAGTTGGGAGCAGCTACACAAGCCAGCCGAAGAGATCGTCATTCAGTCCGAGGGGCAACGGTGAACAAAAGCTTAGACACTGAGATCGACTTCTTGAAAGAAATTAGAAAAATAAATCAAGAAATTAAAGCTTTAAAATACGGAAGAACAAGCTCAAGAAGACAGAATCTCACGTGCTGGGGATGCGGTGGCACAGGACATCTCCGAAGAAATTGCCCCAAAATTCACGAACGTGAGATAAATTTAAACAGTCAGCAGGGAAACTAAATTTTGGCCATCTCGCGGGGCGGAGGTTGCCAGAGAATGAAAAGCCCCACCTGATGATCCTCCAGATATCAAAAATGAGTGGCGGTGATAATGAATTATATGTGATAGGCTTTATTAACGGAATTCAGTGCCGTATGACTGTCGATACTGGAGGCAATGTGACAATAATAAGAGAAGATTTGGCTCAAAAATTGAAATCTAAACTCATCAGGACTCCACCCTGCGTTATCCTGCAAACTGTGACGGGGGACAAGATAGCTATATATGGAAAGGCCAATTTAACCATCAACTTTGGAGGAACGAAATATTATCATACGGCATATGTGGCTGACATAACAGATCCTTGCTTAATCGGACTAGATTTTCTGAAGAAGTTTGGCTTCAAACTTGATTTCAAAAATAATAAAATGCTCTCTAAATTTGAAGAAATAAGCCTCTTTGGATTAAATAACAAAATTGAATGTAAACAAATAGTAATAGCCAAAGAAGATATTAATCTAGGTCCAAGAACAGAATTTTTAGTTACAGCTGTAATTAACAATGAAACTAATTATCGATTTGGCCATATAGATTATCCCGAAGGCAATAGTAAACAAGCAGGAGTATTGGTGGCTTCATCTGTAGTGGACCTCTCGAAGAAGACCATTCCAGTCAGAATTGTTAACATCAGTGATAAGACGAGGACTATCAAGAAAGGAGAGGTGATAGCATCATGTGCTCCTGTGACGTGCATAAGTCAAAATTCCAATCACTCTCAGAAATCTTCAGATAATTTAGTCAAGGATTTGTTACAAAATACAGACTTAGATCCAAATCAAAGGGATGCTGCGGAAAGTTTAATTACGGCATTCCAAAGTTTATTTTCCCAAACATCTGAAGACTTTGGACGAACCAAAATGGCACAACACCGAATTGATACTGGAGATCACTCACCTATTAAACAACACCCTAGACGATTACCTTTTGCCAAGCAAGAAGAGGTACAAAATTTAATTAGGGATATGGAAGAAAATGATATCATCGAACCATCGACAAGGTCCATGGGCGTCTCCCATTGTGTTAGTAAGAAAGAAGGATGGTTCTACAAGATTTTGTGTAGACTACCGCCGACTGAATGACGTCACCAAAAAGGATAGTTACCCTCTACCAAGGATGGACGACACTCTCGACACACTTGCGGGCAACACTTGGTTCTCGACTCTGGATCTAAAGAGTGGTTACTGGCAGGTAGAGATCCATCCCGACGACCGCGAGAAGACTGCCTTCACAACGAGACAAGGATTATGGCAATTCAAGGTAATGCCTTTTCGCCTATGTAATGCACCTGCAACTTTTGAACGCCTTATGGAAACGGTTCTCCGGTGGCTGTCATATGAGGCATGTCTTGTTTATTGAGACGATATCATAATCACAGGAAAATCTTTTGATGAACATCTGAACAACCTCAGGCGGTGCTACAAAAGTTAAAGGAAGCTAATTTGAAGTTAAGCCCTTCGAAGTGCAGTTTTTTTTCCTAATGAAGTCGCCTACCTTGGACACATCATTTCGGCGGAAGGAGTTAGGACTCATCCGGAGAAGTTATCGGCTGTGAAAAATTGGAATCGTCTAGCAGATGTTCACCAGCTTCAGAGCTTTCTAGGATTATGCACCTATTACAGAAAATTTGTCAAAGGCTTCTCGATGATTGCAAGACCACTTCATAAATTAACAGAAGCCAATCAAAAATTTATGTGGACACAGGAATGTGACGCTGCTTTCGAAAAGCTTAAGGAGGCTTTAACATCCACCCCAATTCTGTCATATCCTCAAATCGATAAACAGTTTATACTTGATACGGACGCAAGTAACAAAAGCATTGGCGCTGTACTGTCCCAGAAAATCGACGGTTAGGAGCGTGTTATAGCCTATTTCAGCAAGTGCTAATCAAAGGCAGAGCGAAACTACTGCGTAACAAGAAAAGAGCTTCTTGCTGTAGTGAAAGCCATAGATCATTTTCATCACTATCTTTACGGTCGAAAATTCCTGATCCGAACTGATCATGCTTCTCTAACTTGCCTATTGTATTTTAAGAACCCTGAAGGCCAGATAGCCAGGAGGATACAAAAGCTTCAAGAGTACGATATGGAGATACGCCATCGAAAAGGCTCATCACATGGAAATGCAGAAGCTCTCTCAAGAAGACCCTGCTCAGAGAATTGTAGATACTGCGACCGGGTTGAGAAGAAATTTAATGTCAAAGGTCCTATAGTAAGACAAGTTACAACTGGGTCTACATCATCGCAAGATCCGTGGGGTGACGAAAGCCTGCGTAAAGATCAACTTGCTGATCCTGAAATTAAGCCAATTCTAGGCCTGAAAGAGGAGTCCAACAGGAAGCTCAGCTGGCAAGACATGGCCCATTACCATCCTACGACTAAACGTTATTGGGCTTTCTGGGATTCCCTACATTTGAAGAAAGGTATCTTGTACCGAAAATGGGAGTCTGACGATGGAAAGACATGTAGATGGCAACTACTACTCCCTAAGTCGAGAATTTCTATGGTCCTTCAAAGAACTGCATGGAAGTCCCACAGAAGGTCATTTTGGTGTAATGAAGACTCTGCAAAAGATTCGAGAGCGTTTCTACTGGAATAATGTTCGCAGTGATGTGGAGAAGTGGTGTCGAACTTGTGACACCTGTGTAGCACGTAAAGGTCCAAAGAGGCGCACCCGTGGACGATTGCAGCGTTATAATGTAGGGGCTCCTTTCGAACGAATTGCTCTAGATATCCGGGGTCCTCTTCCTAGAACATCTGATGGCAACAAGTACATCCTCGATGTCATGGATTACTTCACCAAGTGGCCTGAAGCCTACGCCAGACCTAATCAAGAGGCGGTAACCGTAGCAGAGATGCTGGTTCAACACTGGAATTCCAGATACGGAATTCCTCTTCAAATCCATTCCGATCAAGGAAGAAACATTGATTCGGCTGTGTTTAAGGAAATGTGCGGACTACTCGGCATGGACAAATTTCGAACTACACCTCTACATCCTCAATCGGACGGCATGGTGGAGCGTTTCAATCGTACCATCCCAAATAGCCTCTCTCTCCTGGTGTCTAGAGACCAACAGGACTGGGACAAGAAATTGCCTCTTTTCCTGCTTGCCTACAGGAGTGCCACTCATGAGGCCACTGGTTACTCCCCTTCTCAAATGCTCTTTGGTCGTGATCTTCGTCTACCTGCGGATCTTTTGTTTGGCCGTCCTCCTGACGCTCCTTTATCGCCCGAGGATTACGTGGATGAACTCCAGGCACGGATTGAGGAGATTCATCGTCTAGCGAGGAACCGAATCGGACTGGCATCGGAAAAGATGAAGACACGGTATGACACAAAGGCAACTGGACATGAGTTCAACGAAGGTGACAACGTTTGGTTGTGGAATCCCATACTTCGTAAGGGACTGCCGCCAAAATTACAAAGAAACTGGGACGGTCCTTACACAGTCATCAACAGGCTGAATGACGTCGTCGCACGCATACAAAAATCGCCCCACGCCAAACTCAAGGTCGTACACTATAACCGGTAGCCCCTTATTTTGGCCAAAGTGATTAGAAATTCAAAACTGGAATTTCAGACCATGGTCATGAAAGTCACTTTTTGTAAATATGTAAATAGTAATTAGTTCTTATTTATGTACTTCTTAATATTGCTATTATTATTTATTTATTATTATATTATTTATTTATTTATTTTAAGTGTTTTCCTCTTACTCAAGGATTGCACTGCCCGGAACGTGCAGTCTTTGAGGAGGGGGTAGTGTTACGAATTTTGTAAATAGTTAGTGTTTGTACTGTAAAATAATGTAAATAATCTTATTAAGCTCCATTTCTTTACTAATATTAGTTTTTGTTACACTGTCTCTGTTATCAAGCAAACTTGTCTATTAATTTCAGTGAATGTCTATGGCAGCTTTGCGAAATATTAGAAATATCGCCAAGTTGGCGTCACTTTTGGCAACTAATTTTAGTCGCCAAATTTGGCGATATAACCCCAAGTTGGCGACAAACTTGGCGATTGTTGGCGATGGTAACCTTTCCCTCTCTATGGTAACCCTCCAGGTCTACTGATACATTGATTGTTTTTCCTTGGTTTCTGGATTTTTCTAGAAGGTTGTAGAAATTTCCGGCGCATGCTACGAGCCTATATAAGGAGAGCAATGCGAGCTGTTGTGGTTATTATTTACCTGTCAGTCATTGAGTGAACAAGGCGTTTGTTAAGCAAGTTTGCTTGAGTTTCATTTATGTTGTTTTGGATATTATTAAGTGTTGAGACATTGTACTATAGATTTGAGCACTTATTTTTAAATATCTAGTAGTATTTGTGAGTTTCGAAGACTTTGTTGTTCTGAAGATCTGTAAATAAATTATTTTCTACTTTTCTAAGAGACAAGAGTTTGAAGTTGTCTAACCATAAGATCAAAATAACCCTATATACGCAACAATATATACAGGGTGAGTCATAAATATCGAAATAATAGGCTATCTTCTTAAATATTACCTCTAGACCCATACTTCCAATTGCAAAAATTCATAAAAAAAGGTGAAGTTTTTGATAAGATATGTTGCAACTCCATGGGGGATCTATTTGAAAAATTACGAATTTTAACTTTTTATACGGCCCCAGTAGGATAAAAATTCCAATTAGGAAAACTTTCCTTATCTAGTCCTAAATAAGACACAAAAAGTTGCATCTTCATATATTCAAAATTCGCAGAGTTATAGCCGTTTGAATAATTTATCAGGTTTTAAGGGATTAGACACAAATTGAAATGCGCGCAACTCAAAAGACAATGTCACTTTAACAGTTCTAGGAAACGTGTAAAAAAAACTATTAAGTTAGAATTTTTTTTCTTTTTTTTTGTGATGGTTAGACATATAATTTGCTAAGAGAATCACATGATAAAATTTATTATAAAATTTATAAAAAACTTCATATGTTAGTACTGGTGTTTAAATGGGATAATTAAAAATCGTTATAAATCGAAACATTATTTATCGGATTTCAGTTTCTTTCCATTTAATTAAAGATGAAAGTTTGATTTTTTTCAATATTAATTTAAAAAATTCAAAAAAACATTTATTGAAAATATAATATAACTTTAAAAAAAATCTTATTTTCAAAAATAAATATTTTTTTCAAATTTGCCCGAAACAAAACTAATGTAAAATAATTAAAAATGACATGTTTCAAAATTGTACTTTTTTCCTTAAAAATTCTTAACTTTTAATAATTTAAAGACAAGAAATAGTCGGGAAAAAATTATTATGCAGAAAAACGGAATGTACTGTTTTATTGCCCGTCAGTTATTTAAAAATATGCTTTTCTAAGTTACAGATTAATTCTTTTTTAGAAATTTACCTCTCACAAATTCAAACATTTTATCGTATTGGAAAGGCTAATAAAAATTATGTATTCTGGGCCCAGACCGGGTCAGGACCGCGACGTTAACTTTTTCTAAACACTCACCTATTCGGGCCTAATGTATTTTTCATACCGGAAGGGACTGCGGTGGACGAAATTTTCAATCCCGGTCTATAACAATCCGTATTAAAATCACTGTCTCTGACTGAACTAATACGTTTCTGAAATAAGTAAAATTTGGTTCAATCAAAATTTTTACAAAAACCACATAGATTTTAAAATCGCTTTTATTCTATAAAAAAAAAAAAAAAAAAAAAAAAAAAAAAAAACTTTATATTTTTTAAAGAATAGTATATTCAAATGCTAGAAAATTAAATACAATAAAACCAGAAAAAAAATTCGGCCTATAACGAAATTCTGTCTTAAACGAATTTTTTTTTATCTATGCAAAATACATACAATAATAACTGAGAAAAAAATAAACTCCATTTAACCCTCTTAAAAAAAAAAAAAAAAATGTCCATAACGTTTTTTGTCTTTCCTTTGAGATTCCGTCTTAAAAGGTTTTACTGTATAACATTTTTCAAAGGCTCCAACGCACGGGATATGGATTAGCGATATTAAAATATCAGTGAAACATTTACATAAAAACAGAAATTCATTGATAAAATAAATATATCACAGCGTTTGGCGCTTCTTTAATAATAAAAAGTATAAATATAAGAAACGAAAAGCTATAATAAGTATTTTTGGTCAGAACTCCTCCATGTGAAAGAATTTTTAGCCACACCGAAGTAAAAAACTATGTAGAAATTTACGGCTGAGCTGGGCTATGATTAAAACTTTTTTCTAGGTCGGTCTGGTTTACGATTTTAACATTTTTCCATTTCGGGCAGAACTTTTATCCCTATGGGTCGTTTTGGGACCAAACCAAGATATTTAGACCCATACAGATCTCCAGTGCTGACGATTAACATAATTTGAAAACAAGTTTTGATTTAAATCAATACGCGACTTTATTATGTCCAAATAGGAGGCACTGTTTTAAATCGACATTTAATAACAGATAATTTGTGGTCGATCTCTCAATTGCTTTGAAAAAATGTCAGAAACACTTCGTTTACAAGCATGGTAAAGTGGTGTAAGTCACGAATTTTGCAGAATTTTGGATTTTAATATCTCTGTCTGGTTTTTAGATAAGGAGATGAATTTTTTTTATTCAATTTAGGAATGGATAGGGAATAATTCTCTAACTGTGAATTTTGCTCTACGGGGGCCGTATAAAAAATTAATTCTCGTAATTTTTCAAATAGAACTTCCAAGGAGTTGCAATTTATCTTATCGAAAATTTCACCTTTTTTTTATGAATTTTTGCAATTGGAATTATGGGTCTAGGGGTAATATTTAAGGAGATAGCCTACTTTTTCGATATTTATGACTCACCTTGTATAAATTTGACATTTAATGCATAGTACTTTTAAAATATTTACATATCTCACAATTTTTTTACAAGTAATGCAGTTTATTTATTTATTTTCTACAAAATTTCATCACAAGTATGAACGAAATTACACAATAGCCACTTATGAGTTATCCACAGTTTATGAAAAATATTTCATTAATCTCATCAATTCCTAGAAAACAATATAACATCCAGACTTGTGGAAGTTTAAAAAAAATACTTCTTTTGCTTACTTTTACAGTAACTTTTATCACAATTTTTCGGAAACGTGTATGACTCGATTTTATAGCACATTAAGGCCCCTTTCCCTACCCGCGAAGACACACGCGAGCTAATGCTATTCCTAAGGGGAGCTATTTTTCTAATAACTCTTTTGCATTTTGTAATTTTTAAATATTTTTTTTTTGTATTGGATATCCGAGGCTCCTCTCAAGATTGCCCCCTTATTACTTTTTCGATTTTGTTCATAGATATTTTTATAAAGCTACTTTCACTTCCAAAACCGGCTGAGAGAAAGAAATAAACTTTACAGAAAATATCTGCGACCAAAATCTAAACAAATAAACAAGGAACGATCTTGAGAGACACCTCAGCTGTTTAGTGCAAAACAATTATTTAAAAACGTCAAAATGCAAAAGGACCCTTAAACAGATTTCTGAAACCGGAATGATGGTTTTTAAAATGGTGTAAAGACTTAACCTCATCACTACGGAACTGCATTTAAAATTATAAAAATTTCGTCCATTGTTAATAATGTTCGTTAAAGGATAAAAAATGTCTAACAAACAATCACAATAACAATACATTTTTAAACTTATAAATATCGTATTACATTTTTATACCATCGTCATCGTATAGGAAAAAGAATCTCTTTTTAAAATGCAATGTGTTTAAAAGGTGTATCTTGAATTATTTTCGAGGTATTTCATTTTTTGTAGTTTTAAATACCAATTTTGTAATTGTGGCAACAGAAGTACTAATTTTCTTTTTAAAGCGTAAAAAAGAAATATTTTTATATCTATTTAAACTTGCCTGCAACAATTAGAAGGTAAAAAAAAAACTTATAAAAATTGAATGATGACATTAAAAAAAAAAATATTTAATTAAAATAATGGTCTTTTCCAAAATTTTATGCTTTGTTGTGTGAAAAGAGGTATTCAGTTATAAGTACGCAAAATTTGAACGGTCTGACTTTTATAGGTTTTGTTTACGTACTCTGTGACAGACAGACAGCGGATAGAGACAAATAGGGTTTCGTCAGATGAACGAAACCCTAGAAAACGTCTAACAAAAAGTCAACGCCGATTGTTGTTATTTATTATAGAATGGTAAAGTATCATGAACACGCAATTTCAGGAAAATTATAACTACTTCAATAAGTATCACAATATACAGTATTTGATAATGTTTATTTTACTAAATAAAATATATTTACCTGATTCTGATATAAAATTATAGCAAAATTAGAAGATTTAAGAAAAGCTTACATCGGAAGTTCTTGATAAAAAAAAAGAATCTCGGTGAAATTTCATAAAAAAAATCTGCCTAATGTTGGTTTGATTTTTAAATGCTTGTGCTAATATATAAATGTGTAATGTGTTCGTTTTGCTCTTGTTAAGCAAAATATTCTAAAACATTAAAAAATCTGCCTAATGTTTGTTTGATTTATAAATGCCTGTTTTAATATATAAATGTGTAAATGTGTTCGTTTTGCTCTTGTTAAACAGAATATTCTAAAATAAAATCTCTGCCTAATGTTGGTTTTATTTTTAAATGCCTGTTGTAATATATAAATGCGTAAATGTGTTCGTTTTACTCTAATTAAACAGAATATTCTAAAACATTAAAAACTCTTCCTAATGTTGGTTTGATTTTTAAATGTCTGCTCTAATATATAAATGTGTAATCTGTTCTTTCTACTCTTGTTAAGCAGAATATTCTAAAACAGCCTTAATTGATTAATGAATTGATGTTTATTATGGTCACTGTCAGTTTATTACAAAGCATAATTCGTCGGTATGGGAAACTTTCAAACTAGTCATGAGACCATTTCATATTTATAGGTACGAGGAGAAACCCATTGAAATTCGACGAAAGAAAATGTTTTAGAAGGAACTGTTTCATTAATTTATAACAGTATACAAATTTAGTTACAGTAAAAATTGGATCTTATATTGGTCAGTTTAATTCTAAAAAAATATTATTTTAAGCTAAAATTAAAAAAATACCATTTCTATAAAAGTCAATTGTCCAAATTATTAAAATTAAACTTTAATCGCATATGCAATAAGTAAAGCATGATAAAGGTAAGTCATTATGATGATGTTATCAACTGAGGATCTTATGATTGGTAAAAATGAAAAAGAAAATTGACACGATTATAAAATTTCACGTTAAATCTAAACCCATGAAATCAACCCATTTAAACCTTCTCAAAATTTACATGCGAAATTTTAATTTCATTTTTTTCCGATTTTAAGAGAAAGTGGCGCATTTCTGTTGCCACGATTACAAAATTCTTACACAAACTCTAAAAAAATTAATATCTCAAAAATAAATTGAGATACAACTTTCAAACAAATTACATTTTAAAGTACATTTCTTCCTCTAAATGCCGTTGTAAAAATTGAGAATGTGCGATGTTTAGATGAATAAAAAATGCAGTACCAAAAAGTTCAAAACCGAATTGCATGTGAAAGTATTGCCATTCGCAAAATGACGTATGCGATACGCGCAGATACTTTTGGCCTTTATAATATAGAAAGTATCAATTAAAAAATTAAACTTAGAGATTAATAGTTTTTTTCTTATCTCATATTTATATTTATTTCATATATAAAAATAGGAAAAATATAATGAAATATAAATAATTACAAGATTTGTAAACATACTCAATAAATAAAGGACAGTACAAAAACTAAATATGTTATTGATACAACCAAAACTAATTAATTATTTAAGCTATTGATTTAAAAATAATAAACACGAAACTCCAGTCAATTGCAAAATACGTTCTTATCAAAAGTTTTCCTTTAGACAAATCCAAAACACCTTGTAAACATGATAGTTTCTGAAGATACTAATTATAATTTAATTAAAATTGATACAACATCCATTAGGATATTTAAAAAATACACTTACCGTGTTTAGATAATAATAATAAATGTAACACCAACAAAATGAAATACACAGCATCTTCCTCTACAGATATTTATTATTAAATAAATACAGTAAACAATACTATAAAAAAAAGTAAAATTATTTTCCCAATTTCGATGTAACATAATATGTTTATTAAACCCATAAATACATAATATAAATTTTAACTTACACAAATATTAATTCTATACATGCTGCCATTTATAACATATTTGTAAGTTGCATCGCTATAAAGCTCGCTATATCGCTCTTAAGAAAAGGGGGAGATTATAATAAGAAAAAAAATGCAAACAAATTATGTCAAGCTTAGCTATTAATAAAATAAAAATATTAAAATGCTCTATCCTCTCTGAGATCTTATTTAGAGATATTGTATTTATTAAATGAGATGAAATTGTGTTAAATATAAATCAGCGGTTGTAATAAAGGGCTTGAATTCACATTTTGAATTTCCTTATTTTAATACAGTTTAATATTTTTTCATGTTTATTAATTGTTTTGAACAAACAAACAAACAAAAACTCAATCAATATAACTGAATGGTCAGTAAAACTATATTTTATGCAAACTACTGTCTTTACTTCTTACCAAAAATTTGAAAAAGTGGAAATTTTTCCGTTTATTAATTTTATTCATGCGTATTCGCTCTCAAAATACTTATCTTCGAATGCTTTTTTTAAAATGAAAACCAACATTTTAATAAACTAAAATTTCTAAATTTTTTAAGCAAAAGTAATCTTTTCGAGTTTAATAAAGTTGTAATTTTATTATTCTATTAAAATTATTAGCAATTTATTTTTTATAATAATAAAAAAATATATTATACATTTAAAATAAGGTACCCTGGGGTAATAACGCCACGTTAAAGTTTTACCAATTTTCACGGCTGTGTTTTAGTTTGTATTTTTCAAACAAATATATGATTTGATACAGCAACTCATTGACTATCTATATAAAAAAAATAATGTAACAGATATGTATTCAAAAAATGTAATGGCGGGATTTCTTGACCAATGCTATTTGGCGTTATTACCCACCTATATGGGTAATAACGCCATGCAAACAAAACTATGAAATAAGATGGAATAATGGCATGTAGATTGCCCAATTCTAAAAATACAAACTCTACAAACTTAGAAATTGACAAATTGCATTCTAAGTTATTGAAAATTTTCAATTTTTGTGAAAGTGTAAGAAAAATAAAGGTGTGGTGTGGGGGGGGGGGGGGCAAAAGAATATCAGACCGTGAGCTTCTTTTTGCTTAAAAAGGACCGCTTAAATAGAATTATTAGAGGCATTGCACAGTTTTTACTGGGTTTAATTGAATCAGTATTTAGGATGTAGCTCGGCCACTGTAGGGAATCAACCGGGGTATTAATGCCAAGGATTGGCGCTATTACCCCGTTATAGTTATTGCGCTGTTTCATTTTAAATTACAAATTATCTCGAGAAGATATCCAAAATATGCAACAAAAATTTAATAGTCCATGAAATGTACTACAAATTTATGTAATTAACAAAGTATTTCCGGATAAAAAAATAGTCTTCACATCACAAAACTTATCTCGCAAATTTTAGATCAAGCGTTAATTTTAGTTGCTTGTAAAAACAATAAGACCTAAAAATGAAACAAATTAACTTGAAGCTGATTTTTGCGATTTATATGATTCAAAACCCTTCTGCGCAGAGCACATGGATGTCTTTTACTAGATTATTTCATAATTATGCAAAATATTAGCACTTGGCGTTATTACACCAGACCACCTTATATAAAAGAATACATCTAAAGAAATTTAAAGTTCAATTGACATTAGACAAAATCAATTTCACTTAAAAATAAACATTTCTTCAAAAAATTTATTACAAGTAAAATATTCATTTAATTATATCTTATTTAACCCTTTAAGCGTCCTAACCGGGGTTTTCTGTCATGTAAGTTTTGGAAACAAAGGCATATTTAACTTTAAATCAATATTAAAGCTAATATTTTGAAGTGAAAAAGATAAATAAATGCGTTAGTTTAAAAAAAAAAATCTGAATTTTTATAGGTACTACTTTATGTATCGCTAAATATGAATGGAAATTTTTGCAGGACGCCTAAACGGTTGAAAGTTGTCTAATTCACATTTTTTTAAAGTCTATTATTCTACGAGTGTTAAGGATGTTCTTAAATCAAAAAGGGCAACTTTGTGACACATGCTTTAATTTATAAATGTTCGGAAATGCATGAAAATAGCAGGTGTTATTATTCAGAAACTGTCTAATTGCACTAAAATCTCTGTTTTTACAAAAACACAATACATCTTTCATAACAAGACTTCAAACTTGACGTTTTTGAGCACTTTTCCTGACGAAAGCAGAAAAACCGGTCGAAAAGCAGGAGAAAAACGGGTGATCACGTCATCGAAATAGCTTAGAACTGGATAGGTAATTTAATTTTCGTAAAATGGAAAAATAAGTTCGATTTGAAATCGCTTCCATAGTCAGGCATTCCAATATTATATCTGTTTGTTAAAAAATGAATTTGTAAATGCGTCAAAACCTTTTCCGCTTGTTGAGCGTAGCAGTTGAGAACACCCTTAAAATACTAATCATTATGTCATACAAACGTAATCTCTCTCTCTCTTATCCACCGAAAATAAAATTAAAATTTTACGCTTTTTTAACCAACGATTTATGAACCCTTAAGCAAGCATCAACTTTAAGCTAATACCTATCTTCTCTTAGCAAGCGATCTTTGACTCAGCACTTTAAAATAGTTCGTTCATAATCTTCAACTCCAGTGACAGAAGAAAAAGGTACTTTTTAGGTGCGTTCGTAATTAAGTAAATACGTAACACCTGTAATTTTCGTTCAATCCATCCGTCTGTCCGTCCGTCCGTCTCTTCCTCTGCCCGTTTGTCCGCATATATCAACGCAAAATCTGCCCAACCGAATCGTTTGAAATTTAAAATATGTATTTATTACATAATTTTGTCAAATCAATTCAAATTCTCACTTTTAATGTCATGTCAAATTTTATGAAAATTGGACGCATAGATCAATTACAGGGACAATCAAAAGTATTCCGTTACATTACGGTCAATGGGGAAAAAAGTTTCAATTGCATTTTAATGGTGTTACACCTATTCGAACATAATAAAAGTGATATACATCTGTGAAGTGCATAGTATAATATACATTCTACACAATCTGTGGTGCAAACAACATTTGTTATTGATTTACAAGACCACACAAACATATTCCATTACATAAAGGTATAAGGAGAACATTGTTTGGTGCTCGTTTTAATTGTAATTAACTATTTAACATTTTATGAGATTTATATACGTTGCTGAGGAATACTACAAGTTACATCCTGTATAAAAGAAAGCAGATAGTATTTACAAGGACAGAGAATAGATTTTGACTACTCTACCGTATCCGAAATACTGTGTACTATTGTATCAAGATCTGAATACTTTTAAGTATGTCCGTAATTATATAAATAGCTATCACCTACATCTCTCGTTCAGTCTGTCAGTTTGTCTATTACTCCGTCCGTCTGTCTTCCCTCGTATAACAAAGCAAAAACTTTCCAAACGAATCGCATGATATTTAAGATATATAATTTTAGCGTAACTTTGTTGAGTCATTTTAAATTTTATGAAAATCGGATATATAATTTAATTAGAGGGACAATCGAAAGTACTGCATTACATTACAATCAACAGGGAAAAATAGTTTCAAGTAAACTTTAATGATTTTAAACTTTTTCGAGTGTAGTAAAATTGACATGAACCTATGAAGTATATATATATATTAAAATATACATCATGCACAATCAGTGGTGCAAAGAATATTTATTATTAAATTACAGGGCCACACAAAAGTATTCCACTACATAATGCTTTACGGGGAAACGTTAGTTTTTAGGGGGGGGGGGGTTAAATATATAAAAATATTTCACATTTTATGAATATGATGTACGTTGCTGAGGTGTAATAAAAGTTACTTTATGTATATTTATAGGAACACAAAAAAAAAGATTCCGACCACTAAACTACACCCAAAGTATTGTTTAAAATAACAGCAAGATCTGAATTTTTTTTTTAAACTTCGTTATCGTACGAACGCACCTAATTTTTTACGCTTCACGTGCAATGTTCAACTTGCTTTAATTTACTTTTTTGATGTGCTAAGTTAAAAATTTGATAATACTAATAAAAATCACTCTGACGCAATTATCAATCTGATTGATTGGTAATTGTGTTAAAATAATAGCATATCTACGTATGTATATGGAGTTCCATTACCTGAGGTTTATTCTGCCGAGCTGTCTAAATGACAGACCAGATGTTATGACCAATAAGGTTATCTGAGCGAAAAATCCCCGCAGACTATAGCCCGGTTAGCTTAAAAGGTAAAGCGTTGGTCTTGTAAGCCAAGTATATGGGTTCGATTCCCGTCCTGGGCAATTTTTCGTTCAGTTGGAAATATTCTATTCGTATAGCCTATTAGTAATTTTTAAGTTAGTTTTATTCACTGTAAGAGAGCATTTATGGCAGGTGTTTGAAAGTTTAGAAAAGATCAATTTAAAATATGGTGTTGAAATGCAGTATGATAATTTAGAAGTACAGTAAATATGTAGAGGAAGAATTTAAAAATGTACTGTTTTAAAGCAGTATGTCCGAGTGAAAATATGCACTTAGTTACTTTTGAGAATCTATTCAATTATAGAAAGTTCAAGATTATGTATATTACTGGAGGAACATTTTGAAAATTCTCTTATTATATGGAAATCGATACTTTGTTTTAACTTTTTGCCACGTTTCAGATGTTTTATATAATAGATACTATACTATGAAAATAAGGGAAAATCAATTCGTTATTCAGATTTTATTTACACAAGAGGTGTTTCATGCGTTATTGTCTACTCAAAAGAGTATTGTTAATGAGTGCTATCACCAATAAAATATCATTTTTGTTTTACTAGAGAAAAAATCTTTTCTATAAACAAACTCAAGTGAGCTATTCCGAGTAAAACTCAAAGCTATGATCCATGTGAAAACCATAATAATCTTATTCTAATTTGTATTTATTCTACTATGCAACTATTCCGACATTTCAACCCCATACTGCCGGACTTTTATAATGAAAGCACCATCTACATATTTAATTTCTGATTATTTTGTTGATTTTCTGAGTCTTATGATTAGTCTCTGAATATCTCTTACCATTATTTTCTGACATATACTTGGAATTAAACATGAATTATAGGATTATAATTAGATATTGAATCACGCACTCTAATGAATACAATGCTGTGTCGTGCTTCCTTTATTAAAACAACAAACAAAAACTGAAAACGACGATTTTTTTTATGTTTATTGTTTTTTAAATATATCATTGAATTCCAAAATAAACCTACCAGTGAAATAGTCTTATAAAGATTGCATCATTTAATCGTGTAGCATTCAAAGAAGCTGAGTCTATAAAGAATTCGGAATGTGGTACAGGATAACTATGGTATACGAAAACATAGTAAGTGATAAAACTATTAAAATAAGATCCTTTTAGACAACAGTTCCCTACCTATTTTTGCTCACACTCCATCCATGCATATGTAAAATCACAATTTCCTTCAACCCACGCTGTAAAATATTTCTCTTAAGAGTTAAAAAATCAACAATATTCACACTTAGGAAGTTTAACAAAGCCATAACAACAAATGCTCGTTTCACAATTTTTTAAAAACTTATCAAAGAAATAGATATTCGATGCGAAAATAAATACAAAGAGGCTATACATATTCTCCTCCGTGTCAAAAATGGTTTGGATTATCATTTTCAACTTACATGAGTATTAAACAAAAGTATTATGGTGCGCCCTTTTATATTTAAAAAATGCTTAAAAAAGACCATTTTCCATATAAACTCCTACATTTTACATTAAAAATGATAACATTAACACATTTTATAATTCGTTTTAGTATCTTAGGTGGAGTTTGTGAAAAAGCTTTGGACACTTGAATTTCTTTAAAAATAACAAATTGAAGAAGAAGCATTTCCTGATTTTTAGCTTTATGAACATGAAGTGGTCATTATTACCCGTTTGTATGCATGCCTTACTTTCCTCTTTCAAATTATCTTTTATTGACTGCAATGTACTATCTTACCTTATTTTAAATGTTAAAATTTACATGGTATACATTTACTGTGTGAAAGAGGTCAGTACTAGAGTAACAGTTACTTATTTATGAATGAAGGGGTATTATTATTCACATGTGTAAGGACATGGAACAATATTATGGCACAATGTTGCTATAAACGCATGTCTTATATAAAAAAAATATATTTTACATATATGTCTTATATGCAAAATATTTGACAATTATGTCTTTTAAAGTCATTTTCCGAAACGCCAATATACATAATACAAAATATATCTTAATTTGTATAATACGCACAAAATCAATCCGATTCAAATCCCCAAATGTATTTAAATGATCTGTTTATAATACTGTTTAAAATATTTCTCTTCATTTTGAAGGATTTTTGAAGTTTTTATATTTGTAAGATTGCGACTTTATTTATTTATTTTTTCTTTTATTTATTTATTTTTTTGTCATAAAGTGTGACGCTACAAGCAATAGGATACCAGTCACGTTATATTTTATTTCTTTTTTCTCAAAAATGTATTATTTTTCATTCAGTAAATAACGTGGTTTGAAGAATTTTTGTAATTCTTTTAAGTTTTCTAAGAAATGAATTATTGGGATCTTTATCACAATGTGACATTACTGAGTGGTGGTATTTTAATCCCAGATGTGATGTGACCACAATGACTTACAATGACGTAAAACTGACGTCATTGTGATTATGCATGATATGATGGAGATAGAATTTTATTTATGTTTTATTTCACAATTATTTAAATAGAATGTTGAACTTTGAAATATTGTGCGTGACTGGCTAACTCTTATTGTAATGATTAATATGCATTGAACAAATCTTTTGTAATACTTTGTAGGATTCGAGCACGATGTATGGAAAGGTAAAATTTTTGATTCATTATTTTTTTATTATTCATATATGTTGGAATAATAAATGGACAAATCGTTGATATCACTGTACATATGTAGCTAGAAATTCGTTTAAAAAATCGTTTTTAACCTTTTATAAAACATACTTTGATAAACTATTGGATTTATTATAACTTTTATTTACACTAATTAAAAAAAAATATTGTTGTATTTAAGCAGAAAATTTCATTTTGCACATTAAAATTATAATAGAAAAATATAATTATTTAATATAATTCGAATAAAAAGAATTAAATTTTAAATTTAATTAAAAATTTACAAAAGCACAGGTAATTAGTATTCTTTTAAATAAGTTTATGTTCTTTTTTCAAGAAAATAATCAAATAATAATCGTAAATAATCAAATTTTTGCATAATCAATCATCATAAAATAATTTTATATTAGCAAATTACTTGTGCGTTCCAAAATTACTTCTGTGGCATAAATAACATATCTATATTTTATGTACAAATTACACAAAAGCATCAATAATTAATATGAAATATCATTCTGCATTTGCCATTTTAAAAAACTCAAAAGCAGAAATTTTAAGAGTATTTTAATTCTTTTTAGCTCATTTTAAAACATTTTTAAAGTTTTAATGTTCATCCCAAAAAGTTTTCGGGAAATAAATTCATTAATAATGCAAATAAAAAAAGAAATATCTACATTAATGATCTTCTTCAAGCATAACAAGCTTCCTTTTTAGCAAGACTTGAATAGAGTAAAATCATTCAATGTATAAATTTGAAGTGCTTTCGTCTATCTAAATAAAAATCCAATAATTAGGATGAAGGGCTTTGAAAATTCTACAGATAGAAAAGCGTTGAATATTGCTTTTTTACCCTTTATGTTTTCTATTGATATGGCATTAGTATGTTTTCTGCATATTCGATCCCTTATGTCATCGAGAACCTAAGATTAATAATTCTGTATTTATCTGACAGATAAAATTGTGTTTTTGGAAAGTAAACTCATATTCAAAATTTTGCTTGTAGAAAAAGAGAAAAATAAAGTGAAAATATAAATAAATATGCATGAATTAAAAAAATTAGCTGTTATGTTCTGCTATCATATCAGAATAAGTTTCGTGATTTTATAGTAACAAGGTAGAACCCGTCGAAGGTAGAACTCTTAAACCCGTTTAACCCGTAAGTCTAACTCTTAAATAAATCATATTTAACTTAAAGTTAACAAAATGCTATTTCCAGAAAACTCAGATGTAGAAATTGTTATAATTTAACTTTAATCGTACATGTAAGCGGTAAAACCGATCATAAAAATCTGTTATTACGATAAAGTTATCAATATAAGATCTTATGCTAGTATTCCAAAATAAAAAAAGCAAAATCTATTACCTTTGACTCGATCATAGAATTTTTCTCCCGTTAAATCTAAACCGGAAATCATTTTCACCACCTAATATTATTTAATATTTTATAATATTATTATTATCCAAATAAAAACTATACCAAATTTACACAAGCACTTTTCTCGATGCTATTAGCTGAAATAAATCCTTAACCATTTATATTCTTTTTTAATTAGAAAATGGCACCATAAATATATAGTAATCATTTTTTTCCCTTATTCCTTTTGCTATTAATAGAAACGGAGTACTCCTTTTGCCACGATTAGAAAAAGGCATTAAAAACTACAAAAAATTAATATTTCAAAAATTAATTAAAATACATTTTTAAGCAATTTGCATTTAGAAGCACATTTTTTCCCATACAATGATGTAAAAATTGAAATCGTAAGATGTTTAGAAGTTTAAAAATATGCAAAACTGACATTTCATTTCAAATTTCAAGTTCCCATTCGAAAAATGACGTATGCGTTACGCAAAGATACGTTTGGCCTTTATAATATAGATAGTACTTTTTTTACCAATTTTTTTCACAAATATGAAAATAGGAAGTAAAGCAAACTATTAGTTTCTTATGCGATTAAGAAACTATGATTGATATCCATATAATTATATAACAGAAAAAAATTTTATTTTCAAGATTAACTGATATTTCAAATTGTCTTTGTACAAAATAATTAAATGAAATGAAACGTATGGACAAATGCATTGATCATACACTAATGTGAAAATATTCCCCTATTATAATTTTGTAAGCTTCGTTCATACCATGGATAGTACACATATTTTGTTATTTTTTTTCCTTTTGAAACTTTTAGTAGACATGACATAAATACGCTTCCTAAATAAAAATAATAATGATATATGTGATTCTATTGCTATACGTTGATATAGATATACAGGGTGTTTAAAAAATGACCGGTATGTTTGAAAAATCAATAAAAAATAAACATTCAGCGATAGAAATACACCGTTTGTTGCAATGTGCTTCAGACAACAATAAATTTTCGGGCAGTTAAAATTTCGAAATTAGTTACAATTTGCAACTACAGGTGGCGCTGCAGGTGATTTGAAATATATAGAAGAAAACACAGACTATGAGTTCGTCATTCTGTAAGTCGTCTTTCTACTGTAAGCGTTCACAGATTGCAAGTTTGCTGTGAAAAATGGTTTATTCCTTAGAACAGGGGATTTTTGAATTGAAATACCAGGTGTACCGTCACAATCCAGAAACACCTGAAAAACTGAAGCAGTACATCTCTTCTGCATGTGACGCCATCCTGCCTAACATGTTTACAAAGGTTTCTGATAATTTCCTTCAGAGACTACGCCATATCATTGCTGCGCATGGTGGATGTGTGTAAAATATCGTACTTTAGATTTTTCAGACTGCAGCGCCATCTGTTGTTGAAAATTGTAATTAATTTCTAAAGCTTATCTGCATGAAAATTTACTGTTGCCCCAAGCATATTGCAACAAACGGTTTATTTCTATCGCTGCCCGTTTATTTATTATTAATTTTTCAAATATACCAGTCATTTTTCGAACCTCCTATATATATATATATATATATATACTTACATATATATATATACAATCGAAACTTTTATGATGCATATGTATCAGCATAAAAAAATTAGTAGAGTATTTCTGCTTAATTTCAAAACTACTATCACTATATCTCTTACTGTTTTTGCTTCATATGTGATTTTAAAAGTAAAGAAATTATATCAGCGCACTTCTTAAAAGACAGTAAAAAAGGCGAATATCTATACGGAATAATTGCTAATGAAAAATATATATGTATATATATATAAGAAAAACTATATTATTAAAAAAAATACATGTGGCACTCGGGGACTGCCGCGGTAAAACTATTGCATAGCATTTTTTATAAACTTATGCAATTATAATTATTTATTTATTTTTTTATTTATGCATTTTTTTTTTTTTGTCTTTGATATTAATTTAAGTTACACTTTTTGAGCGTGATGACCGATAACAAACATTTTTTTTTTCTTTTATTGAATAAATAAGAAGTTAATATCGTTTAAAATATTTTTATCATCTTACAATACATGTAGGTTAATCAGGAATTTTTATCATTGAAATTATACATTTATGGTAGCTGAAATAAAAAACATAAGTTTGAGACTTGAAACTCTCAAAATATCTGAAAAATACCACGTCAATGTCTGCCGAAGTCTACCGATGGATACCGTGCCGAAGTTCGCCAAACTGAAGCGACGTTAGCCGGAGTGTTAGGTTTTTTTTCTCGTTACGGAATTTCTAGATTCTTTCGCCACGCTCAAAACCCGCGATAAAAGCTATGCAATACTTTAATAAATTACCAAACAAAATTTGGCCGCGCTACGAAAATTAGATCGCGAGTTATAAGCATTTTAAAATTTCCGAACCTCACCGTGGGGGTCTCGTGTCACCAAAAATTAACACTCTCTCATAATAAATTACCAAACAAAATTTGGCCGCGATAGGAAAATTAGATGGCGACTTATAAGCATTTTAAATTTTTCGACCCTCACCGTGGAGTGGTCTCCTCTCACCAAAAATTAAAATTGTCTCATTATAAATTACCAAACAAAATATGACCGCGCTACGAAAATTAGTCGCGAGTTACAAGCATTTTAAATTTTTCGACCCTCACCGTGGGGGGTCTCCTGTCACCATAAAATAACACTGTCTCATATTAAATTACCAAACAAAATTTGGCCAAGCTACGAAAATTAGATCGCGAGTTATAAGCATTTTAACTTAACCGACCCTCAGCGAGGAGGGGGGGGGGTCTCCTGTCACCAAAAGTGACACTGTCTCATAATAAATTACCAAACAAAATTTGGCCGCGCTACGAAAATTAAATCGCGAGTTATAAGCATTTTAAAATTTCCAAACCTCACCGTGGGGGGTCTCGTGTCACCAAAAATTAATACTCTATCATAATAAATTACCAAACAAAATTTGGCCGCGATACGAAAATTAGATGGCGAGTTATAAGCATTTAAAATTTTTCGACCCTCACCGTGGGGGGGGAGTCTCCTGTCACCGAAAATTAACACCGTTTCATAATAAATCACCAAACAAAATTTGGCCGCGCTACGAAAATTAAACCGCGAGTTATAAGCATTTTAAATTTTTCGATCCTCACCGTGGGGGGGGGGGTCTTCTGTCACCAAAAATTAAAATTGTCTCATAATAAATTACCAAACAAAATATGGCAGCGCTACGAAAATTAGATCGCGAGTTATAAGCATTTTAAATTTTTCGACCCTCACCGTGGGGGGAGGAGGTCTCCTGTCACCGAAAATTAACACTGTTTCATCATAAATCACCAAACAAAATTTGGCCACGCTGCGAAAAGTAGATCGCGAGTTATAAGCATTTTAAAATTTTCGACCCTCAACATGGGGGGGGGGGTCTCCTGTCCCCAAAAATTAACACTGTCTCATAATAAATTACCAAACAAAATTTGGCCACGCTGCGAAAAGTAGATCGCGAGTTATAAGCATTTTAAATTTTTCTTCCTTCACCGTGGGGGGGGGGGGGTCTTCTGTCACCAAAAATTAACACTGTCTCATGATAAATCATCAAACAAAATTTGGCCGCGCTACGAAAATTAGACAATTAGACCGCTAGTTATAAGAATTTTAACTTTTTCGACCCTCACCGTGGGGGGTGGGGGTCTCCTGTCACCAAAAATTAACACTGTTTCATAATAAATCACCAAACAAAATTTGGCCGCGCTATGAAAATTAGATCGCGAGTTATAAGCATTTTTAAGTTTTTCGACCCTCAACGTGGGGGGGGGGTCACCTGTCACCAAAAGTAACACTGTCTCACAATAAATTATCAAGCAAAATTTGGCCGCGCTACGAAAATTAGATCGCGAGTTATAATCATTTTAAATTTTTCGATCCTCATCATTGGGCGGGTCTCCAATCACCAAAAGCTACATTATCCTACCTTGTTTTATCTTAAGACGATTCTTTTCTATACACATTCTATCAGGAATTTTTATTATTGAAACTATAGATTTATAGTAACTGAAGTGAGAAATATAAGTTTGAGACTTTATATCCTCTAAATATCTGAAAAATACCGCGTCAATATCTGCCGAAGTCTACCGAAGGATACCATGCCGAAGTCTGCCGAGCTGAAACGACGTTAGCCGAGTGTTAGGTTTTTTTCGTTACGAATGTTTTAGGATTTTCCTCGTTACGGAAATTTTGGATTCGGTCGCCGCGCTCAAAGCCCGCGATAGCTTTATGCAATAGCTTAAAAGAAGGATTTTTTTCCCCTTGAGACAGATAACAGATATGACAGGATAAATACATAAAACACACATGATAATAAATCTATTTATAAAGAACCTTATACATCTCATACACTACCTGGCCATTGATGAACGTCCACTTGTGATTTTAGACATTTTGTTAAATATGTAGAAAAATACATGAGGCATCATCTCGAAACTCTTAGTGTATAAATATAATAGCATAAATCATACATCTCCGTGAAGATTTTTTCCCGAAACTCCATAGGAGACCGTCAACAAATTAAAAAATAATGAATATCTTTTGAATAACCCTGTCAAAACTATTTTAGCAAAAGCGCTCAAACTCTAGAATATGATTGAGTGCCTTATTGTAATACACAGTGTTTATTTTCATGCAAATAGCATGCATACTCGCAGAGTAATTAAGGTTTTTATAAAAATGATCCCAAATTTTTCCAAGTTTTTCCTTCTAATTTTCAGAGTTCTTAATATAAAATAATATTATTTTCTGAAAATATGACAAACAACATTGCATACAATACCCTGTAATCAGAATTTAAAAATAATAAAATTTGTATGAAAAATGAGTAGGTTTACTAAATAATATTTCACTGCGCATGCGTCAACGATATTAAAATTTCATTTGCATATTATGTTATCTAAATGTATAGAGCAGCTTTTGAGAAAGTCGCAAAATCATAACTTGAAAATTATGGAGTTTCGGGAAAAAATCTTCACGGAGATGTATGACTTATACTATTATATTTATACACTAAGAGTTTCGATGTCTCATGTATTTTTCTAGATTTTTAACAAAATGGCTAAAATCGCAAGTGAACGATAATCAATGGCCAGGTAGTGTATTTTAGAAGCAAAGATACCCTTGGGACAAAACTTTTTGTCAGTTTTACATACTTTTTTTTTTTTCATTTTCATCATCGAAGTATGATTCAACTCAACAAATTTTCTTTAGATCAATTTCTAAATGGTACAAAATTAAAAAATGTAAATTAAAAAAGATCTTCGTAAGTGCATTTAAAATTTAAATAACTGCGAGTTATTTTTAGCGTCATTTGTAAATATATGACAGTCGAATTCATCTCCCTGTAGTAATAATAATAATAACTACAAAACATTGAAAATACACAATAATAGCTTTCGACTTATTTGCGTTTACGAAAAGGTTCTTAATCGTTCGAAACACCAAAATCAAATAAATTTTAAAATTTTAAATAAGCATTTATAGGAACAAGGCTCCTTTTATGGCAACTCGAAAATGGTTCCGAGTACACTGCTATTTTTTGTTAAATTAGAGAGAATCTACTTGAAATCCATTATCTCAAATCTTATGACATAGAGATTACAAAATCTTAATCTTACAAAGGTTACAAAAAATTGAGATCCTGTTATATCACACAGAAGTTGTTCCATAAATTTAGAATAGACTCTGTAAGTCAACATAATTAAATATACGCAAGACTCTGTAAATTTATTTTTAATGATAATAATTTAATTCCGTTTACAAAAATTATGAATCCCCGAATCTTCAGCAAGTGTCAAAGAACTTGAATTTTCCGAGAAAATTTTAACTGTTGTTTCATTAAATTTTAACAACTTGTCTTTAGCCGTACAGGGGTTTGAACCCCAAACCTCTTGACAGCGGAAAAACACCTTAATGACTGAGCTACAAGAGCTATTGTGATTGGATACAAAGCATGTCTTTTCTGAGTTAAAAGCGGAAAATTTTACATAAATCTGATGAGATGATTATCCCTTTCTAAATTATTCTTAGTTAAAAAAATAAATAATTTTTCTTCTTTAGTATTTCTAATAAAATTTTAAAAGAATTTTATAAGTGTCTTTTTTGGATTTCAAATTCTAATAAAGACATTGAAATCCCTATAGGGAATTTGGCATAATATCTTGGAAATATGTGTAAAATGATAACCGAGAAACTCAATCGAATGCATTTACCCAAAAACTAGTGTAAATTTACAGAAAGTTTCACTTTTTTCTGTGTTTTTACAAGCATTTTAACAGTATAGCTTTTAACAAGCTTTAGTAGTTTTATGAAAATGTTTCTTGTTATTTCCAATTAAAATATCACTCTATTTTATAATAGCTGATAAAAAAAATATTTGTACACAATATTAAAAATTTTATTTCCAACACATGATTGAGGCAGACCAACTTAAAACTATTCACTTTAACATGCAGTATAACGTCAGAATCTGGTATCATTGTGATTGAGATTAATACGGATTTCTGAAAGAATATAAAAAAAAAGATATTCCTAACTAGGTATTTATTCTTAATTTTAAAAATAACCAAATTATAATTATTTGGCTATATATATATATACATATATATATATATAGCCAAATAATTATAATTTGGTTATTTATATACATATACACACACACACATATATATATATATATATATATATATATATATATATATATATATATATATATATATGCAAGTATGGAGGTGTAATGTGATAATTTTTTAACATGTATCTTTTTTCTTTTTTCTTCACAGGTAAAGGTGGGGGCATCACATGCTGCATGTCTATTTAGTTTATTGTTTAGTTATTGAGATTTTCACAGTTGTTATTTATTTTTTGAAATTTCAGAATATTTTATGTTACGAATTGATTTATGCCATGGATTTGTTGTTGGTTATTCATTAAGTTCAGAATTCAATGTTATTTCATTTTTGGTTTCTTAAATTCAGTATTCAATGTTATTTTCTTTTATATTCTTTATATAATTGGAGTATGCGGTTTTGTGATGCCTTGTGATACCTGTGAGATATATTTTTAATAACTTTTTTATGCCTGTTACTCCTCCCACCTTCTGAAGAGCAGGGACTTTATTATTATTTTTTTTATGTTGTTCTTTTATAATTCATTGTTGTTGCACCCTTTTTGTCATCTTTTCATCATTTTCATACTTTTCTCATAAAAGAATATATGAACTTTGTGCAAAATAGAGCTGCTATGCGCCATTTGCTTGAAGATGGTAACTTTTTACACGCATTTAAGATATATATATATATATATATATATATTTCTTTTTTTACCTAATGCGTTAACATAAAATGAATGTTTTTACGAAAATAAATACAATGTGATTTTTAAAAGTTATTTTTAATTTCAACTTTTTTATTCTACTGGCATTTTGTATCTTTTTTTTTCAGTGTTTAAAGTGTAAAATTACTACAATTTTTTAATATATTTCAAATGCAGAGGTAAAATTTAAATAGCACAAAATGTTGAAACATTAACATATATATATATATATATATATATATATATATATATATATATATATATATGTATATATATTTGTGAAAATAAATTGAAAATGATTTTAAATGTTATTTTTAATTTTAATTTTTGTATTCTTCTAACATTTTTTTCTGATTTTTTTTCAGTGCACTTCACGTAAAATAATTTCAATGCATTCCAAATGCACAAGTAAAAAGTATATAGTCCAAAAAGTGGAACATTATTGAAACTAAACAAGACTTTGAATGAATATATATAAATATTATTACTGAAAAATAAAAATAGAAGTATATTGCCTTAGACCGTATTTTATTGATGCAAGTATTTTTTAAATGTTATTTAAATAATGGTAAACAATAATACAATTGAGTAGCATTTTATCATTATAGTACTGAAAACTTGTGTAATGATATATATATTTCTACATTTTATATACTATACTTAGTGAATTATATGTATTATATTATAAATTGTTTATGATCTAATGAAAACACTATTAATCTGAAAAAGCAGCTATCGATGATACCATATGGTAACGTAAATATACCTTTTACCTTTTAGCAATAAACTGACCCAAACAGTCTTGAGTGAAAACACCACCTGCCTGGAAACCTCTGAAAACTTTACATCTGTAGATGCAACATGTTAAATTAGATTGCATGCTTTCCATCGGCTAAATTCAAAACTGATTTTAACTTTCAAAAACTGAGGTGCTTAACTTTGGCTTAAGATTTGGAGATTTCATTGATGAAATATCGTTTCGGTTTCTTAATAATGATTCAGTAATGATTTTTTTTTACTTTCTCTTTAAATTAGTAAATAGATATGAAAAAAAATAATATAATTCACTGAATATATGAAAGCTTAAGTAAAATGAAAAAAATATTAAAATTATTCTTTATTCGAAGGAATTAATTCTAAAGTTATTTCTAACTTTAAGGAAGAGGTTTTTTATTTAGACGGTTATAGGTATTACATTATTTATTTATTCTCGACACTGTGCCCTTATAGACACATGTTGGTTTAGCTGATGACGAGCTGTTATTGTTGTACTGGAAACGCGTCCTACTTTATTTTTCCTTTTATGGCGATTATACAAAGTGTTTTAGTTAGCCGTCATAAACACAACTGAAATAGCTGTGTCCCACTTGTAAAGTGGTACTCTAGTGGTGTTTTTTACCGTGCACTTACCACGGACTATTCCTTCGCAATTTCAGGGCTTAAAGCTGAAGTTATTCATTTCCTCTATGCTATAAATTAGAAGAAACACTGGCTAATATAAATACAGTCGGCTCTCATTAATTCGAACTCTTTGGGATTACAAGAAATGTTCGAATTATGGAAAGTATGAGAGAAAACATATTTAAATGGGTACTATTGCAAAAGAATTAATGCTTTACTTTTTTTTAAATTAATTTCGGCTGTTATTGCTATAATGTAACTTAATATTAAATTAAAAGGTATAATGCATGAATTAGTTGAGGGATTAGAAGCAAGCACTGTAAAAACTATCTGTGGAAAATCTGTAGGTAATTGGCCCAAAAATCTGTAGAAAATCTGTCGGTATTTGACCCATTCTGCGGGTATTTTTAAGATTATCTTAGAGAAATCTGCAGATATTTCTAGGATAATATTAAGTGTGCAAAATTTCTTTAGATTTCTGTAAAATTTCTGAAGAAAGTGGAGATTTCTTATAATATATGCATAAAAATATTTGCATTTTTAATGGAGTTATAAGGATTTACGTATCAACACTTTCATAGCCGCACCCAGGTAATTTCAACTTTAAGTCGCGTTTTCTCAAAACTTGATTTTTGACGACTAACACCAAGATAAAAAAAAAACTGTTTGATGGAATGGCTTAAATTTTGGCATGCATATAGCATCATTATCTATAGAATGAATTAATATATTTTAGATAGTTTCATATTTTGAGTATTTTTAATGAAAAAAAAGTTGTATTTTTTAGGGGTTTTTTAAATTTTCAAATTTGAGAGATTTTTTAATTATGTTTTTTTAAGTGATAGTTATATCCTAAATTCATTCTAAAGATAATGATGTTATATGCATGAAAAAAAAATTAAGCCAATCTATCAAATAGTTTTTTTTTTTTTTTTTTTTTTTTTTTTAAATCTCGATATTAGTCGTCAAAAATCAAGTTTTGATAAAACGCGACTTAAAGTTGAAACTATATGGTGGCCACCTTTAAGTAAATTATGCTCATACAGGGTGATTCATAAAAGATGGGCAGAACTTTAAGGGGTTATAGTACACTTAAAGACAAATAATATTAAATAGGAGACTAAGGGTCCCAGACGTATTCCCAAGGAGATAGGGGGCATTAAAGTTTAGCGTCCGAAATTTCAAATGATTATAAAAAATGGAAAAATTGATCGATTCGTTTGCGGTTTTTGCAAAAAATTTTCTTTATGCCAGTATTTTTTTGAAATAAAATTTTAAAGTTCAATTTCAAAAAATGCCGATAGGGGGCGCTTTAGACTTTGGAGTAACAAACAACTATTTTTTAACGTTATTTTTTGTATTTCTTTAAATGATTTCGAAAGCTTAGACTTAAATTTTGATCTAAAAATCTGAGTCCTAACGAGTAGTTAAGTAGCGTAAACTGAAATTTGAAATTTGAAACCCTTCTCCCCCCAGAACAAAAATCAGTTATTCCCGATCTTTGTGTCGTAGATTAGGCTCTAACTACTGCCGCGTTTTGCTAAAATTATTCTTTATGTCAGTATTTTCTTGAAAATAAATTTTAAAGAAAAGTTTCAAAAAATTCCGATAGAGGGCGCTTTAGACTTTGGAGTAACGAACAACTATTTTATACCGTTATTTTTTGTGTCTCATTAAATGCTTTCTAAAGCTTAGACTTAAATTTTCAGCCCAAAATCTGAATTGTTAGACGTGGTTAAGTTTCTGGGGAGAGGGGTTTGAAATTTCTACTCCTGAGCACAGTTCAGTTTACCATGTCCACACATTGTGTGCTGTGATACGAGGTAAAAAGACACAAATTAGGATTATGTTACCAAAGCATATTTATTAACATGTAATTACAATAAATGTTCAAAATTGTGACCACCAGAGGTTATGCACGCAGAACAACGGCGAAGAATGGAACGGCGAACATTCGCGAAAACATCAGGCTTTTCGAGCACTTCCCCTACAGCGGCGGAAAGTCTGGCGACCAGTTCCTCGGGGGATTCAATGAGTGTCTCATACATAAGAGCCTTCAATTGTCCCCAAAAAAAGAAATCGAGGGGTGAAAGATCTGGCGAGCGAGCAGGCCAAGCAACAGGACCACCTCGACCAATCCATCTGTTCGGAAATGTGATGTCCAGATAGTTGCGGACTTCTCGTACGTAATGGGCTGGCGCTCCATCGTTCTGGAACCACATGACCCGCCGGATGCGTGGAGGAACAACGTTTAACAGGTCTGGCAGCACATGTTGCAGAAATGTGAGGTATGTTTTACCGTTGAGGCGTTCAGGAAGAAGGTACGGTCCGATTAGGTGGTCTCCGAGGATTCCTGCCCAAACATTGATGGAAAAGCGTCTCTGATGAGCATGTGGATTGACATCCGCCCATACATGTGCATTGTGTGTGTTAAATGTACCTTCACGTGTGAAGGTACATTCATCGGTGAAAAGCACAGTTCGTCCAAAATGTGGATTTAGCGCGTTCTGCTGCAGAAACCAGCGGGCGAATTCAATACGATATGGATAATCCCCTGGAGACAGTTTCTGGACTCGTTGCACATGAAACGGGAGCAAATGTTCATCCTTCAGTACCCTCCAAGTCATGGACTGTGAGGTATCCACCTGCCTAGCCACTGTTCGTGTACTTGTACTTGGCTGCGCCGCTACTACATCCCGAATGGCTTCTGCAACAACTACTGATTCGTCCTTTTTTGCACGACCTGCATTCGACCGGGAAGCGAGAAATGATCCCGTCTCACACAACTGTCTGTGCAAGCGCTCGAAAGTTTTGCGGTTAGGCAACCGCCTGTTGGGAAATCGCTCTCCGTACATTCGTTGTGCCTCTGCACCATTTCCATCTGCCGCTCCGTAAATTAAATGCATCTCAGCCTTTTCCTTATTCGTGAAGGGCACCATCTTCCGATTCATTACTACAGCGACTTACACTTGACTCACCGTTCAGTGGTTTTTATGCCTGAATCGTGTCGAAATTTTGCATACGTGTTCTTCTGATTCCCCATTTGACATTTGCATACTTTCTGTCTCCTTCTTCACCCGGTGACTAGCGTCAGGAATGAAGCTTTAACGTTTGCATGAGCGACGTTTCCAACTGTGCCAGTGCCTTTATGAGTGAATTCCAACTATGCAGTCCTTGACGAAAGTTGTATTTTTGCCTCGTATCACAGCACAGAATCGTTGGGCATGGTTAAGTAGTGCAAAGTGAACTATGTTCAGAAGTTGAAATTTGAACCCCCTCCCCTCGCTACTGAACCACGCTCAGCGATTCAGATTTTGAGCTGAAAATTTAAGTTTAAGTCTAAGCTTTAGAAAGCATTTAATGAGACACAAAAAATAACGGTATAAAATAGTTGTTCGTTACTCCAAAGTCTAAAGCGCCCTCTATCGGAATTTTTTGAAACTTTTCTTTAAAATTTATTTTCAAGAAAATACTGACATAAAGAATAATTTTAGCAAAACGCGGCAGTAGTTAGAGCCTAATCTACGACACAAAGATCGGGAATAACTGATTTTTGTTCTGGGGGAGAAGGGTTTCAAATTTCAAATTTCAGTTTACGCTACTTAACTACTCGTTAGGACTCAGATTTTTAGATCAAAATTTAAGTTTAAGTCTAAGCTTTCGAAATCATTTAAAGAAATACAAAAAATAACGTTAAAAAATAGTTGTTTGTTACTCCAAAGTCTAAAGCGCCCCCTATCGGCATTTTTTGAAATTGAACTTTAAAATTTTATTTCAAGAAAATACTGGCATAAAGAAAATTTTTTGCAAAAACCGCAAACGAATCGACCAATTTTTCCATTTTTTATAATCATTTGAAATTTCGGACCCTAAACTTTAATGCCCCCTATCTCCTTGGGAATACGTCTGGGACCCTTAGTCTCCTATTTAATATTATTTGTCTTTAAGTGTACTATAACCCCTTAAAGTTCTGCCCATCTTTTATGAATCACCCTGTATTCAGTAACCTTTCCGAGATATTTTGTGTAGCACTGTATATTTAAATTGTGTAACACTTCGCATTTATATAAACCATATAATATGCATACATCCAGCGAAACTTAAAATTGTATATCATAATTAAAAATGCATTTTATCCATTTAACAGCCATCTTCCATAATATACAGGACGGATTGAATATACTATATGAAATCTTTTGTGTGTCCCTGTAAATCTATGTACTAGTATTATGCATGAAATAAATCATATTAATCATGAGCAACGTATATCAATTTGGTTGTATATGAAATCGCTTACCATAATTAAAATATATCGCAAACAATCCCCCTCCCCTTTATTATTATATATTGGAATTCTTTGGTGTGGCCCTGTAAATGAATAATAGCGATTTTCTTCGCTGCATACTTTACAAAATGCATATTTCAGTGCATTTTGTAGATGTATATAAATTTGAAGATGTTTGACAGGGTGTAACATCTCTAAAATTCGTTTGAAACGATTTTTCCCATAGACCGTAATGTAATGGAAAATTTTGACTGTCCCTGTAAAAAAACTAATCATGGCAGAACCTTCATTTTCAATAGGGTTCGTGCTCTGGTAAACGTCATTAACGTCCTAAAATTTCATGACAATCCGAGTATATTGACAATCTGAGTATCCGTGTATATTATTATAGGTATAAAAAGAGCAACTTTTATAATCGAATAACTTAAAAATAAATGCGTCTGAAAACTTAACAAAACGTGTAATATTAATTTATCTATTATTGGAAAATTTATTATCGAGAAAATTGTTTTATTTATTAATTCGTTTATAATATAAACTAATTTAATTAAAAACAAGGAACATTGAAAAATGTTTTTCGGGTTCATAATTGCGACAAGCGTTTAAATTAATGATTATCTAACTACATAAATTTCATTCGCTGCTCATAAGGACGTTCATTACCCAAAAACATTATCCTAATATAACACTAGAGGGTCATTAATTATTCATCAATGGTTCCCTAAAACTAAAAAAATCTATTTTTGCACATGTTAAATTTCGCAAAGAAATATTAGATTGTAATAAGGATTATTTGTTTAAATATTTTCTTAACAGTACGTGGGATTAAATTTAAATAAATCCCATTTACCTAAATTTGAACAGTTCAATTTTAAATAAAAACGTCAATTTTGTTGAATTATAAGTAAATAAAGCAATATTTAAAATAAAATGTGACATTCTTTAGAATATAATTTATATACTTTATAATTGGTTAATAAAATTAACAATTTAAAACACATACAAAAAAAAAAAAAAAAAAACATTAAAAATGTAGTTTACTAGTTTACATATAGTGTACTAGTGTATATATGAGGACCTGAGAAGCGACGGGGTATAAGTGACAAAAATTCGATTCGGAGTAAATCGAGTTTAAATGTAATTGATGTTAAACAGTTAAATTTTAAATAAAACTGTCGCTTTTCTCGGATTATAAGTAAATAATAACAAGTCTTTAAAATAAAATATAACATTCTTTAGAAGATAAATTACTTCCTAGATAATTGGTTAGTAAAATCAACAATTTAAAACACATACAAAAAAATTCATAATGTAATTTTATTGTTTACTAATATATTGACAACCTGAGAAGCGAAGGGGTTCAAGTTACATAAATTCGATTTGGGGTAAATCGAGTTTAAAGGTAATTGACATTAAATTTGAACGCCAATAATAATTGCCTGAATTAAAGTAGGAAATTGCCGTTGATTTCATTGTCGCCTTTGAATTCTTATTTAAATGACTGTAAAAAACAGTACCGTACAATTTTCTTTAAATATATAGTTAACTAGCCCCTACAAACAGACAAACTTATCCTCTTTATAATATAGGTATAGACGTCTTAAGATATAGCCTTTGTTTGATTCCTTGGGAAACACCATCTTTTTGGTAAAATTATTTTTAAAATCAGTTCGGTAATTCCGGAGATTAGCCTCTATAAACAATCAAACTTTTCCTCTTCTTAATATAGCTAAAGACGACATTAGATATAGAAAATACTTGTTTCCTTGTGAACACAATCTATTTGGTAAAATTACTTTTAAAATCGGTTCGGTAAATCCAGAGATTAGCCCCTACAAAGAAACAAACCTTTCCTCTTCTTAATACAGGTAAAGACGACATAACATATAGCCTATGTTTGAGTCAGGGCGAATACCATCAATTTGGTAAAATTAAATTTGAAATAGGTTCAGTAGTTTTGGTAGTTCCGATTATATAGGTATAGATAAATATGAATTATTATTCTATAAATGTGGCTTATCTCTAGATCGCAGCACATAGTTACAAAATCACTTATATTCCTGCACGAAAAAAGAAAAAAAGCCCATTTTTAGGTCAACTGTGCAATTAATAATTTTTTTTTCAATTTTGTCACTCCCATGGTTTCTGTAGTCCTCATACGGTTGAGAAAATTTTTTTAAACAGAGATTTAAAAAAAAAAAAACTGGGTAATATTTTGATAAGCTAAGAGAGCTATTTTCATTACTTCAGCCGTTCTTGATTTTTGTTTCTTTCCTATATCATTTGGTATACCCATATGAGCATCCATTTTTTCATTTAAATTTTTATTATCAATATTTATAGAAAGAAATTTTATTTTTGCTATTCACCAAAGATATTTTGATATCTATTTATATGAAACGTTACCTAAATTTCAAATTAAATAAACGGTATTTAAATAAAAATAAAATTACTAGAAAGTTTATTATTTACTGACACTTGATAATTTATTAATAAAAACAACAGTTTATAACTTATCAATGGTATTCGTCTGCAACGAGTCATTACAAAAATACTTTTTTTTTCGTATGTGGTATATGCCTGAGGCAAAATTGTGATAAAGCGCGGAATTGCTTTGAATTTCCCCTACAATCTTATGTTATACATTGGATCTTCGATACATTCATGATCACCAAAACATCTGTGCTTCAGCAGAAATTGATTAAAATCTAAACAGAATGTTTTATGTATACCACGCTCTGAGTAACATCAATAGTTGTTATAATGCAGGCCTTCAACTTGATTTTCCGTCACGTGTAATAAATGTTTAATAACTTCTAGTATTTTTTAATCCTGAAATGCTTTTTTTTAATCAATCTAATATGTTTTTTCGGCTTTCATTTTTTAAGTAAATTATAAAAATAATACTTTTAAAAAATCATATTTTTAAAAATATGTTTTGCGGCAAAAAAAAAGTTGTTGCCAATCTGTTACATTGGCCTTTAATTGAAAAAGAAAATCCTTGATAAATTTGCGTGATATTAAACACACCTGAATTTGAAGAAATATAAAAAGAAATGAATTTTGCATGCACACTATAGAGCAAAATATTATTTTGCAAGCTACCAAACAAAACAAAAAGCATATATATCAACACTTCAAGAAACATTTCTTCTTTTATTCTTAAACAGAGCAGTATTTCTGCCATCTACATTTTCAAAATTGATTTATTAATATTTTCAGTAATGGCAACACGAGACATTTAAGGGTTAATTTTCCATGCTTACCTATTTTCATGTTCATCATTACCTACATTCCTCTAATATCAGCCGCTCCTATGGTTAAATTCCATGTTGGATGTAAGATGTGGGGCTGTGCAAATATAGTGTTATCGACTTTTACGTAATTTTGGACCCACTTCTCCCTTCCGATATCATATGTTATCAACTCTCGAACCCCCCACCCAACCAAGATTAATCAGTCAGCAAGTTGCTAAAATTTTAAAAAGGTTCGATTTCAATGTTATTTTTTCTCCTGTTAATAAAATTGCTTTTTTAAATCTTAAGCATCCCATTGATCGCTTAGATAACTGGGGTATTTACCAAATTTCTTGCCAATGTGGCCTTTCTTATATTGGTCAGACTAAACGTGCTCTCAGATTTCCTTTAACGGAACATAAAAGGTATGTCAAAAGTCAAGAGCTTAAACGCTCTTTCATTGCTCAACATTGTTGGTTTTTACAACATAAATTTAACTTTTCTTCAGCTACCATCATCCAAAAGTGTCCTTCCATTCTTGATCTTAATTTTTGGGAAGCTTACCACATCATTAAAAATTCTCACTCCTTAGTCAATGACTTATCAATTACGCCTTATTTTCCCAGCATTTGGAAATCTTTAATTTAATTTAAACCTTTTTCCCCTCGCTTTTTTCTTTTTGTTTTGTTTATTTTCCGGTAGATGTCACTACTTGTCCAGCCAGTTGTTAGGCTGCTCTCTTCTCATTGGTTGCTTTCCTTTAGGCGGGATCGTTTCCGTAGCGGGTATATAAGCCTGCGTCTCTCTGTCTCTTAGCTCAGTTTTGCTTTTTCTAGCTCGCTGAGTTTTGCACTGATGAAGAATCTCTATAGTAGATTCGAAACGGCTGTTTGCTACCTTTTCTTACTTTATTTGTGCATTTATAATCGTTGGTTTTTATCTTTAAACATTTTTGCACAAAGGCTTTATTTGCTATTTTAATACTTTTTTGGAAGATCATTATCAAGTATGCTTTTATACTTCTGTTACGATAGGTACCCCTAACGCTACCAAAAACTTTTTCTGAATGCTTGAAAATGGAAATTTGTGTTTAACGAAAAAATGCACTTTTATCAAAAATTATGCATTCTAGAGCCTACGCTATAGTTTTCCTTCAAGGTTTAAACTAACATGTACTACCTCCATTTTTTATTCAGTTTGGTAGATTCCAAATTATATGAGAGGGGAAGTAACATAATTTTGCACTATATCTTCAACGATATTCCTGAAAACACAATACCTAAAATTAAAAGAAATGCATTTTTTGGTTCAGCGTTGCGAAATATTTCAAACAATACCTCACACTTGTGCGGAATACGTTTATTTATTTATTTATTTATTCATTATTTGACTCATTTTTGAGAATTTATTTCCATTTTAAATACACAATTTCCGTATTTCGAGGGGTTTTTTTTCTAACCTATTTCATAAAAGTTTATTATTTTAAATTGTTGCCAATTAAAAAAAAATAGCGCAAGTGATAATATTTCCTGCACATTCAAAATTTATTTACACATGATTTTTAGAAAACGAAAAAAAGAAAAAATCAGAATTAGAAATAATTTAATACCTGTTAAAAGCAAGAAGATTTCTTCAAAATTACGCCGTAAAAATTATCTTTATACAGGAATTTGGAAAAGATAATTAAAATGTAAAATAGTAAATTCATTAATATACCTTAAAAGACGTAAATGATGATAATTAATTGATGTCCAAATAATAATAATATTGCTGAACAATGATATTAAACAATGCATTTACACAAAATATTTAATATTATCAAATTATATTTTACACTATATTTGCCAATTTTAAAACAGTGCAAATAAAAATATTGCCTTTAAGGTAACGAATGTATTTCATGTGAATATTAAAAAAAAGAAAGAAAACTTTAAAGTAATAAATTATTAAAATGCGTTAAAAGTAGCTAATAATAGAAGTTACGTTACATTTGAAATGGTCAAATAATAATCTTGCAAAACAGATTAAAATTTAAAAATATAGTTGCGCGAGACATTTATTTCACATTTTGAGATGACCTTGCGAATTCTATGTCATCCCAAATAATATTTCCTTTCTAACAAGAAAAGTATTTTCACGTGAGTATTATAAAGCGAAAGAAAATTTTGGTGAAACTTAAGTCAGCTTTAAAATGATACATTTAAAAGAACTTACTTGAAGCGTTCTTAAAAATACCGCAAGAAAAACAAATTATTCAATATAATTTATATTATCTAATTTCAAATGTTTAAATGATCTTATTTTATCAAACACGAAAATAGCCTTTATATGTATATGACAGCAACGAATTTGGACCCAAAAATCCAAAAATGAAAGGAAGGTGAATTATCAGTGCTTTTTTAATTATTATTCAGTCTTCCGAAATCTTATTTAAGTCAATCAATTTTACGGGCTATTAGGATCCGCAGTGTCTAAAAGGGATAGGCGAGCAGGGGGAGAGTCCCTTATTAAAAAGCGCCGAATAAATAACAAATTAATGTGTATTCTTTAATTGAGCTCGTGATAATCATAAAATTATGTTCCTCGGTATATCTTATTTCTAAAAGATGTAAATTTGGCAAAATAAAAATGTGCTATTTTGTTTTTTATAAATATAGAATATTAATTAATATTAATTACAAATCGTATGTAAACTGAACATTAAGTTATTCTTATTATATTTTTTGCCCCACTCACAAGTACAGGAATATATAATGCGCATGCAATATGAAATAATTCTTTGTATATGTAGAAAAATATTTTCCAGTTTATTTGTGATATTCTTTTAATATCAGCATATAACATTTAAAAAATTAAATCAGTAGTCAAATAATGTTATATCATCTTTAGTATTTTATTAAATTTTCGTTTTTAAATATTCAATTATTTTTTAAGCTCCAAAGTAAATTTTATAATTATTAAACGCTAGTATTTATGGGGTTTTAGAATTAAATATCTACGCTTCGATATTTTTTAAACAAATTTTAACTAAGTCGTCATCTTTACCGTCATCCTTTCAAATTCTAAAGTCAAGTTATCAATGTTTGTAATTCAAATAACTTCAGCCAAACTTTTTATGTTCTCTTCATAAATGATGAATAATGCAAGAAAAATCTTGCCGATTTGTAAAATACTTTTTCATTCTAGAATTCAGGATAAAGTACACTATTAAATATTCTGAAAAAATAACTTATCTTAAAAAAATAATTAAATTCAAGAAATTTTTTTTTATAGTGTTATGAGTACATTTTACCTAAGTGAAAATATATAGAAAAGAAAGCGTAATTATTATCTCATTATTAGTAGCTCGTTACATGTTGACCAGTTGTTGAAAAAATTCAACTAAACATGTTTCTTGAATTATAAAATGAAGAAAAAATAATATTTTGTTTTTATAAATACTAAATGTTTTAAATATTAATTAAAAATTTTATGTAAATTTGTCATTAAAGAATTCGAACTTTACTTTTAGTCCCATTTACAAGTTCACAAATATACAACACGCAATTACTTACATATATAAAACTAGTACATTTTACTGTTTGTTAGAAAAGTATTTTTCATTTTATTTGTACTATTCTTTTAATACCAGTATAAAAACTTTTAAGACTTTAAATCATATTCGTGAAATAATGTTATAACATCTTTAATATTTTATGAAATTTTCGCTCTTGAATAAATCTTCAACGTGATCTTTTAGTTTTAAATCCCAAAAGTATATTTTATAACATTTAAACGCTAATATTTTGGGAGTTTTATAATTTAATGTCTACTCTTTAATATTTTTAAATATTTTTTAACAAGGGCGTCATCCTTTTAAATACGACAGTCAAGATATCGATGTTTAATATTCAAATAACTTCAAGCAAAGTTTTTATGATCTATTCATAAATAATGAATAATGGAATAAAAGTCCTTTCGACTAATAATTTTGCAAAATACTTTGTCATTCTAGAATTTAGACTAAAGCACACCATTAAATATTCTGTAAAAATATCTTATCTTCAAACAAAATTTTAATAAAATTAAAAAAATATATATAGAGTGAGGGATATAATTTACCTAAGTGGAAATGTATAGAAAGAAAAGCATAATTATTATCTCTTTATTAGTAGCTCGTTACATGTCGACCAGATGTTGAAAATAAAAATCCGATTAAAAATAATTCTGGAATTAAAAACTGAAGGAAAAGAAACGTACTATTTTGTTTTTATAAATGTAGAATATTAATAATATTATTTACAAATTATATGTAAATTTGTCAAATATAAAATATAAAAATACACAAATATACAATACGCATATACATATAAGTATAAAACAAATACATTTCATTGTTTACGTAGAAAAATATTTTCCAGTTTATTTGGACTAAACTTTTAATATCAGTATAAAACATCAAACAAACAAACAATCAAATATAAGTATAAAATCAAACAATCAAACATAACTATACAACAAATACATTTCATTGTTTACGTAGAAAAATATTTTCCAGTTTATTTGCACTAAACTTTTAATATCAGTATAAAACAATATTACAACATCTTTAATATATTTTTTAAATTTTCGCTCTTGAATAAATCTTCTGATTTTTACATCTCATAAGTAAATTTTATAATATGTAAACGCTGATATTTTAGGGGATTTAGAATTAAATGTCTGAATTTTGATATTTTTATACCTTTTTAACTAAGTCATCATTTTTACCGTCATCCTTCCAAATACGAAAGTAAAGTTATCGATATTTGCAATTCAAATAACTTCAGGCAAACTTTTTACGATCTCTTCATAAATGATGAATAATGCATGAAAAAAAATCGTTGACTAATGATTTGTAAAATACTTTGCCATTCGAGAATTCAGAATAAAGCCCACTATTCTGTAAAAATAACTTCTCATTAAACAAATTTTAATTAAATTAAAGAAAAAGTGTTTATAGCATAATGAATACATTTTACCTAAATGAAAATATATAAAAAAGCATAATTATTATCTCGTTATTAGTAGTTTGTTACATGTTAATCAGATGTTGAAAAAAAATCGATTAAAAACATTCCTTGAATTATATATTCAAGAAAAAATACTACTTTTTTACATACTGAACATTTTAAATATTAATTAAAAATTTTATGTAAATTTGTGAATAAATTATTCTAATATTTACTTTTCGTCCTATATACAAATAACACCACGCATACACACATAAGTTTAAAACAAGTACATTTTTACTGTTTGAGTAGACAAATATTTTCCACTTTATTTGTACTATTCTTTTAATACCAGTATAAAAACCTTTAAGACTTTAAATCATATTTGTCAAATAATGTTATAACATATTTAATATCTTATGAAAATTTCCCTCTTGAATAAATCTTCAATGCGACCTTTTATTTTTAAGTCTCAAAAGTAAATTTTATAATATTTAAAAGTTAACATTTTAGGAGTTTTAGAAATGAATGTCTACTTTTTGATATTTTTTATACCTTTTTTAACTAGGACGTCATCCTTCCAAATATGAAAGTCAAGTTATAAATGTTTGCAATTAAAATAACTTTAGGCAAACTTTTTACGATCTCTTCATAAATTATGAATAATGCAAAAAAAAATCTTGTCCACTAATGATTTGTAAAATACTTTACCATTTGAGAATTCAGGATAAAGTACACTATTAAATATTCTGTAAAAATATCTTCTCTTCAAACAAAATTTTAATTAAATTAAAAGAATTTTTTATACAGTTATGAATACATTTTACCTGAGTTAAAATGCACAGAAAGGAAAGCATACTTATTATCTCTTTACTAATAACTCGTTACATGTTGACCAGATGTTGAAAAAAATATTGATTAAAAATCATTCTTGGATTATAAACTGAAGGGAAAAAACTTTTTATTTTGTTTTTATAAATATAGAGTATTAATAATATTAATTACAAATAATATGTAAATTTGTTATCAAATTATTATAATTTAAATTTTCGTCCTATATAAAAATTCATAAATATACAATACGCATATACATAAAAGTATAAAACGAGTACATTTAATTGTTTACATAAAAGAAAATTGTGCAGTTTATATATACTACACTTTTAATATCAGGAGAAATAATTTAAAAAATCAAATCACGTGTTAAATAATGTTATAATATCTTTAATATTTTATTACATTTTCGCTCTTGAATAAATCTTCTGATTTTTAAATCTCATAAGTAAATTTTATAATAAACAAACACTAATGTTTTAGGGTATTTAGAGTTAAATGTCTAAATTTTGATATTTTTTATACATTTTTAAGTAAGTCTTTATCTTTAACGTCATCTCCTTTCAAATTAGTAAAGTAATGTTATCGATGTTTGAAATTGAAATAACTTCGGGCAAACTTTTTATGATCTCTTCATAAATTATGAATAATGCTAGAAAAATCTTGACTAATGATTTGTAAAATGCTTTGTCATTTGAGAATTCAGGATAAAGCACGCTATTAAATATTCTGTAAGAATAATTATGATTAAAGCAATTTTAATTAAATTAAAGTAAAACTGTTTATAGCGTTATGAATACATTTTACCTAAGGGAAAATATATTGAAAAGAAAGCATAATTATTTCTTTCTTAAGTAGCTCGTTAAATGTCAACCAGATGTTGAAAAAAAATCGATTAAAAATATTTCTTGAATTATAAACTGAAGAAAAAAAAACATACGAATTTATTTTTATTAATATAGGATATGAATAAGATTAATTACAAATTATATGCAAATTTTCATTAAATAGTTCTAATTGTACATCTTGTCCTATATGCATGTACACAAATATACAGCATGCATTAACATATAAGTATAAAATAAGTACAATTCATTGTTTGCGTAAAGAAATACTTTCCTGTTTATTTGTACTGTTCTTGTAATGCCAGTATAAAACTTTCAAAATTTAAATCACATGTTGAATAATGTTATAACATCTTTAATATATTAGTAAATGTTCGCTCTTGAATAAATCTTCAGCGTGATATTCAATTTTTAAATGTAAATGTAAATTTCATAACATTTAAACGTTAATATTTTAGGGGTTTTATAATTAAATGTCTATGCTTTGGTATTTTTTATACCGCTTTTTAACTAAAGGTCATCTTTACCATCTTCCTTTCAAATGCAAAAGTCAAGTTATCGATATTCATCAAGATAACTAATGATAACTTGTATCAAGTTAGAGTTATATTTTTAAATATACAGCTCATATTCAAAATATTAGAATAATTGAGAAAAAGTAATAAGAAAAAATTATTTGTCATTTATTTATTTTTTATACTAAGTAAATGCAATTAAATTTCTTATAAATTAAATCTGGAATGTTTAGATAAGATTTTAACATTTATAAAATATAAAATACAGCGCAATAAATTAGGTATACAGCTTCCTTAAACACACCAGAATATTAGAATAAAATTTAGATTGGTTCAAAATATTAGAATATTTTATTTTACGCAACAATATTACCTTATGAATATGAAGTAAATGGTAGTTAATATTTTGTAGCATCCCCTTTAGCTTTCATAACAGCGTACAATCGATCTTGCATACTATATACAAGGTGTTTACAAACATTTCTATCAATATTAGCCCAAATAGACTTTATACGTGCCACTAACTCAGTTTTACTTGAAGGAGGATTTTCTTGAAGTTTTTTCTTCATTATACACCACAAGTTTTCGATGGGATTAAGATCTGGTGAATTTGGTGGCCAAGGAAGTACCTTAATGTTGCGTTGGCGGAACCAATTCTTAGTTGACACCGAGGTATGCGGGGACGCTAAATCTTGTTGAAAGATGAAATCATCTTCAAATAAATCTTCTGATGATGGAATCATGTAATATTCTAAAATTTCTCGATATATCAGAGAGTTAACCTTTTCGTAGACGATGCATAACTTTCCAGGTCCTTCTGCACTCATACAACCCCAAACCATGACACTAGCAGAAAAATTTTACGGAACGTTTAAGGCATTCTTTATCAAATGCTTCTTGCTTCATTCTCCAAACTCGAATACCTTGATTACCATATGAAACACAAAACATACTTTCATCACTAAATAATATAATTTTCCAATCTTCATTGCTCCATAAACGTCTTGATTTACACCAATTCAATCTTATACGCTTTTGTCTTGCAGTCATGAGAGGTTTTGTTTTCAGTACACGAGATTCAAATTTAAATTTATGGAGACATCTTAATGTTGTCGATGTAGAAACTTCAACTCCTTCTTCTTTCCATTTTCGGTGCAAGAATCGCACACTTTTAAAACGGTTTTTCTTAACTATACGCTTCAGTTTCCTGTCATCTCTAGCAGATGTTTTTGGTTTTCGGCCACCATTTCGGCGATTATTTTGAAATTTTCCAATTTTTTAATATTGTGTTAGTATTTTACTAACGCTCGATTGCGAACAATGTAAATAATTCGCTATAAAACATTGATTTTTACCGTGCCGATACAAATCAACCATAGGAAGTTTAGTAGATTCAGGAACATCACTCACATGGCCCATTTTAAGACGAAAAAGAAACAAACTGCAAAAAAGAATACTGATTTTAAATAAAATAGTCTGAATTTAATCAATGATGCCACCAGTTAAGAATTGGTAATAATTAAAGGAGAATTAATGTGAAATATTCTAATATTTTGAATCACTTGAATAAATATTCTAATATTTTGACTTTTCAAAATAATTTTTTTTGCAATTAATCTTTTCAAAAATGATATTAAATTTAAGATAACAAGTAAGTTTATTCAACAATAAGTTCTTAATAAAAATATCGTTTGCATATTTTCATTAAAAGACATTAAATTACCAAACGATATTTTCAATTTCTAAAAAAAAGGTAATTATTCTAATATTTTGAATATGAGCTGTATTTGTGTTATATATAAAGTTACCTCAATATTTATGTTGTCCGGGACACTAAATTCTTCGAATTTTCTAAAAAGGTTTTATTGCATTTAACATTTTTCTGTTTTTGTATGCTTTAAATGATGTTTAAATTATGTTTCGATTTTAATTTGAGGAAGAAATATTTTTTTTTTCATTTTCATTTTTTTTTCAAAATCTAGTTGACAAACAATGGTGTCATGAATTGACTACTTGTAAAAATGCGATTTCCTTCATGATGGATTTTTTCACAATTATTGGAATTTATATTGTTATAACTCGGGAATTATTAAAGATAAATGCTTCAAACTTGGAACATGTCTTTTTTGATTATTTCACTTTAATTTTGATTCAGCAAATTAAAAAAAAATAAATTTACTTTTGAAAATATGATTTTTTAATAAAACTTACTTCTTTTTTTTTTTCAAAATTTTATTTTAAATATTTTTATTTAAAAAAAAACTATTTAATCAAACTAACTGAATCAAATTTAAAAGTTGGACTTTTCTGTTTATTTAGAAGTAAAAAAAAAATACAGACAATATTTCGAGTTATAAGACCATTTTACGGATCTTACAAGAATAAGAGTAATATTAAATTACGGTTATGTAACAGTTCTCTGCATAAGCCGTTGAATGACTGGACAATTTGATGCACATTTTTAACAGTGTTCATCACAAAACAACAGTTTATTATTTAAAAAAATGAAATATCCTGAAAATAAATTAACCATTTCGAATATAATTCTTATTTCGCCACTTTATGAAGCGTATATGGTCATGCAATTGATCATATAAGGATGAAAATAAATTTAAATTATGGTTATGTAACAGTTTTCTACATAAGCGATCGATTGACTGGACAATTTGCCGCAAAATTTTAACAGCGATTATCATAAAGTTGGCAGAAGATTATTAATAAAATAAAATAAAATAAATTAAAAACACTGAAAATAAATTAACCATTTCAAATATAATGGTTACTTCACCATATCATGAAGGGTATATGAACATACAATTGATCATGTAAAAATAAATTATTATGACTATGTAACAGTTTTCTATATAAGCGATCGATTGACTGGCCAATTTGCAGCCAAATTTTAACAGCGTCCATCATAAAGTTGACAGTTGATTATTTTTAAAAAAATGAATAACACTGAAAATGAACTAACCATTCCAAACATAATGGTTACTTCACCATATCATGAAGTGTATATCAACATACAATTGATTACGTAAAGATAAGGATAAAGTTAAATTACGGTTCCGTAACAGGTTTCTACATAAGCGCTCGATTCACTGGACAATTTGCTCAAAATTTTTAATAGAGCACATCATACAGTTAGTTGATTATTTAAAATATATATATATACCCTGAAAACAAATTAACCATTATAAATATAATGGTTAAGTCACCAAATTATTAAACGTGCATGACCATACAATTAATCATATAAGAACAAGAATAACGTTAAATCACTGTTATGTAACAGTTCTCTTTATAAATGGTCGGATGACTTGGCAATTTGTCATGTCAAACAGTGTTCATCATAAAGATAACAATTGTTACTTTGAAAATTAAAATATCCCGAAAATAAATTAATTACTTTTAATATAATCGTTTCTTCACCATATTATGAAGTGTGTTACACAATTGATGATATAAAAATAAGAATAAAGTTAAATCACTGTTATCTAACAGATATCTGTTTAAAAAGTCGAATGACTAGGTAACTTTTGCAAATTTTTAACAGTGTTTATTATAAAGCTAACAGTTGATTATCTAAAAAAAATGAAATTTCCTGAAAATAAAATAACCATTTTAAATATAATGGTTACTTCATATTATGAAGAGCATATGATCATGCAATTCATCATTAAGAATAAGAATAAAGTTAAATTATGCTTATGTAACAGTTCTTTTCATAAATTATTGAACAGTTCGTTGTAAATTTTTAAAAGCGCTCAACATAAACTTACAAATGAATGTCATTTTGAAATAAAATATGTTTGAACTGAATTTCATTTAATGCAAAGCTAAATCTAAATTTATGAAATTTTGTATTTTATCTCTATTTATGTCAGAGGAAATACATACCAAACAAAATATTCTTCTTTTTAAAGTTGCACATTTTAAATTTTGAATAAGAACATTTGAAATGCGTATAGATAAATATTAGAATTTCAACAATTAATGTTTTCATTAAAATATACTTTTCATCTTTTATATTCATACAGTTAATTTTTTTTCTGTTATAGTTCATGTTTTGAATCTCAAAGAAAAATGTATTGTAAACATTTCTAAAATTCACAGTTTAATGTTATTAATTTATCAGAGTTTGGTAATAAATATATTTTTTAAATGAATCTCACTAATGGTTAATTGTTATGTTTGAATGTTACATAATAATATTTTTCTCTCCTGTTCATGTTAATATTTGTAAAACAGAAGTATTTAATTACGATCGAATAAATTTTAAAGAGATTTTGAAACATTTAATAATATTTTATTGATACAATTTTATTCTAGGTTATGTTTATTAGATTGTAGAGAAATAATTTCTCCTGGTAAAATTAAAGATTAATAGTTTTGTATATATCTACATCTTCTAATAACATTTTTATTTGAAACTAGGGAATTGCTGCAGAAAAAGTTGTGTATTATTTAGTCTTTCAAGTGTTATAAAAAGTAACCAACATAAGTGTATAGCATATTGTTAATACAATTTTGATCGATAATGTAATAGTAAAAATGAATGATACTTTTTTGCAGATAAAACAAATTTTATATAGGTCTGTACAAAATTTTTTATACTGAAAAAAAAAAAAAAAAAAAAAAAAAAAAAAAAAAAAAAAAAAAACTTTTCTGCTTGAAACTGATACGAAACTTGGCACCCACAACAAAGAATATAATGAACTTGAAAGACTTCAACACGATCGCAAAGAAAAATATAATCCATATTTTAATAAAATAATGGAAAAAATATTCACAAGCACAGTCGTGATAAAAAAAATAAGGTGTAAACACCCTCCAACTAACTTTACAAAAAATTATCGAAGAAAAAAGTTATTAGTACCAATAAATTGGAGAATTAGATCTACTTTTCAATGATGAACATAAAATTTGCTTAGGAGGCTATCTTCATACTCAAACCCAAACATTGTTTTTTTAATAGCAAAAACCAATTTCAATAGCGTAAATGATCTCAACACCCTTTAATTAGCCTAGAAACAAATTTTCACATAATTTGTACGATAACTCCGAAAAAATAACTGTTGTTAACCGACTGGGGGGAATATTTTAGGGGCTGTAACCAAATTGAAGTTCGGTACTCGATTATTGACAGAGAAAATCATTTTCTTAGTCAAAGCATCTTTGGCGCCCTTCAAGCAGTAATTGAAGACAGATAAATTCCAAGATAGTATAAGAAGTTTCAAAATATCTAGTCACTTCCATCGTAGACAGTCCGCTAAACCATCATTTTGCCGATTTTTTAAGCACAATTTGAAAGCTACTTGGAAGAAAATTTTAAATACTGGATTTCGATAAAGCACGACTTAATAAATCTAAATCTATCATAAAAATTACAGGTGCAATTAATATATTTTTTAAATATTAATTTCATAATTCATATCATAAAATTGTAAAAAAAATAGTTTTAGAAAATAGTTTTTCTTAAAAATAGTAGTTAGTTTGCCCGAACGGCCTTCGGGCAAACCAGTTAAGGGGTTAAAACCACTGTTGTATTTTTCATATAAAAAAGTATACATAAACTTTATTTTGCATAATATTCAATTATAGAGTTTCTTCCATTTCTAAATATTACAGGGCTGTCTTTTGAAAAAAAAATAAGTGAACAATAATCCAACCGATCCGAAAATAGTTAAAACCGTATTCAAAATGTTTAAAGTTTCCCTGACCCGCAACGAAAAATATAGCTCCAGTCCAACTTCATCCAGGACTCTAGACAATAAGATAAGTTTACTCAAAATGAAATTTAAACAAGTACGAAAAATCATACGTTAAGCAAATATTATGAAACACTGTCCATCCTTTCCTGAAATCTTTAACAAAACTTCGTTATTTAGTGGGAAAAATAACTGTCTATAGAAAAATATGTATTCCAATACTTTTGAACTGCTTCATATTTGATTTGTCGGCTTATATACATACTATATAATAAGTAAATTTAGTTTAGCAAGAAGATGCCTAGCAGTCTGAAATTTCTATTTCAACAATATAGGGAAACATATTTTTGTTCAGTTCTATACCATTATTACTCGCAAGTATTTAGCTAAAATTTATTTTAAACTAAAACACTCTTAAAACTACTGAAATCACGCTCTCAGACGCCAATGTATCCAATTCTTTGCATGGACCTGCATATCATTTTATATATATTATACAACCATTTCTTAGAAAACAGAATGCAGATGAACGTAAAAATGCATAATTTATTTAAAAACAACGTTTAAGTAACTTACAATCATATACAGTAACGTTTCTAAGATCTTCTGTGTAGTCCTGTATATCAACTATAGCATTTATACAAACCATATAATATACATGGCTTTAATGAAACTTAAAAAAGCATATCATAATTAAAATGCATTTCATCCATCCACCAGCCATCATCGGATACATGTACAGTACTTCGAAAAGAATATATTACTTGAAATCCTTTGTATGCCGCTATAAATGCTATTCACCTCATTTTATGTATGACTAGATCATATAACTTATATTAAGCCTCAGCGAGATGCAAGAATTTTACTATTCATGAAATAGTTTAATATAATTAAAATATGTGGCACACTTTTTCCTTCTTTAACATTATGTAATGGAATTCACTTTGTGCGGCCCTTTATATGAATAATAGCTTTTTTTACAGCATATTTTACAGAATGCGTATTTCAGTGCACTTCTTAAATGCATATAAATTTTAATACGTTTGACAGCGTATAGAATCTTCAAATTAAATTTGATACGATTTTTCACACAGGCCATAATGTAACGGTAAAATTTTGACTGCCCCTGTAAATAAACTAATCTTGCTTGAAACATCTTTTGAAATAGGTTTCGGGCTACGGTGTGAACGTCAATAACGTCCAAAAAAGGCAATATCAGTATATTTACGGGAGTTAGAGTGCGAACAGACGGCCGGACGGACAGACAAACTGAACCATAAACACTTTTCAACTTTTTTGAAAAATATGTAAAATCATCTTTAACCTCTTAAAGAAAATTCTTCTTCTTCCAAAACATCTTGTCTAAAATTACATTTCCTATATTTATATTTATTGCTTAAGTATGCCACTGCTCATTTGTAAATATAATTTAAAGTATAAAAAGAATCTTTTGCGCGTAACTCTTTATGTATGTAACATTATGATATATTTATTTAAATCAACATAATCTATTATAATAAAAGTATATACACAAAATAATACGATTCCATAAATCTATTTAAAAGAAAATTATTGTTACTTCAACTGTTTTTCTAGTTAGATGCATTTTACAAAATAATAATTTGAAACAGGCACAAGATCAAGGTTATTTAACAGAAATCTATGTAGCGTGATAAATGTTTTTAGATACATTGATCATTCTTTTAGACTTCAAATTTTCTAAATTTTGTCATTATATATGGAAAAAAAATTATCAATATTCTCCTAATTTAATTTTAATTAATCTGTAGCTCTATTTTGCATTTAAAATTTAAAGTATGAACTTAAAATAATTCTATCTATGAAGCAGAAAAATTGGATGAACGTGTATGTTAACAATTGATAAATGCTAACCATATTTATTACAAATTTAATTTAATCAATGTTTGTGAGCAAAATGTATTTTTCATAGGCCATTGTAACGATTTTTATTTTTTGATTAAATATTGATTGTCACTTTAGAATTTATCCTACAATGGTTAAAAGCATTATAATCCGGGAAGAAGTGGAGCGAATATGGTGTTATGCATTTTTTATGTTTTCTAAAAATCATACACCCTCTAATGTTTGAATTTTATAGTGTATGTTCAGCACGTACCTTCTGACTGTAGAATATACTCTCTTTTTTCTTTAAGATTATAACACTGATTATAGTACCTAAATATAAGCAATTGAAAAAGTGTATGCATGAGAGAAGCTATGATTTTAGGAGCTTAAAAATAACTTCGTTTACAGTTATATCTCACTTCTTTTGTTAGTGAAACCGTTAACTAACTGCCCATTCTTTCACATTTATTTTTTACAAGGGATACCATTTTTTAAAAAAATAAATATGTATTTGCTTCCTTTTTGAAATAAATAGACTTAATATTAAATTACCTTTATTTGATGTTAATTATTCTAACAGCTTTTTTCCTGCGATTACGCGGTGATTTTTTTTCGTTGTTTCCAGTTATATTTCTAATTATATTTTATCCACTCTTCCATTTTTCATTTCCATATTTCAATTAAATTTCAATTTAAATATAGATTTTAATTGAAAATCAGATGCTGTAAACTGTTAATTGATATTTTTGGAATTATAGAATGTTTCTTTTACTCAATTTGATACTGCTTGATTATCTCGTTGACAAAAAAATTCGCAAAGTTTTTTGCGAAATTACCAATGTATCGTCAAATTGGCGACAAAAAGTACTTGCCAAAAGTGACGTAACCCTGCATTATTTCTGGTATTTTGCCATATTTCCATTGACTTAAATTGTAATCTAATAAATTTGTTCAAAGTACTTAAATATACGTTTAAATTTTATTTTGGAATTATATTTCATCCGTTTTAGTTTCATATTTTATATTATGCATATCCATAATGGGTAAGTATGAAGATGACCCACAACGATTAATTTTCCTTCAGTTGTACTACATAAGATGAAATACAAACTTATGTTTTCGTGCGTCGAAAGTGGTCGAATTGAATTTGTTTTTCAACCAATAATGTTCAATGTGGTGATATCTGATTTTTTTCTATTTTTAAACTCACGAACATACTTCCTGACGATATTTTAATTGTCGAAGTCAAATGGAAGTCTTCAAATATTTTGATGAGTGAGTGAATCAATCAGTGAAAAAAAAATAGTGACTTTCGAACGTCAAATTCCCGTGAACGGTATCATTATTTTTTTATTTATAGGATTCGGTAATTAGAAGATGGTATTACAAGACACGCAAAACTACAGTATGCAAAATTTTAAGTCTAATAGATTTTAAGTTATTGGGGAGTGGAGGTTAACCTTTCGCCGGTCGCGCAACCTTTCATCACATGAGCATGCGCGCGTTGTAAATTATACAACAGGCGAAAAAGAATCAATTATCGCTGCTTTATTTAAATTTTACAAATAATTTAACTTATAAATATCATATTAGTTATCTCTGATCACAATTTAGGCAATTATTTCGCAATACACTTATTTTGTTATAACATACTAAAGCAGAAGTTTAGATATATAAAAAGCTATATACTACTGCAATCATAAATAATAAAAACTAATATTGTATTATTAACCAATGATTAAGTAATTTCGTATTTACAGAGTTAGTACTATACTTCATATATATTAGTCTCTTCTCATATCAAGAGTAAGATTTTCTTTTCTGAAGGCTGTTTGCAGATAATCCTTTCGCATTTCATGCAGTGTTAACAGATTGAAATGACAGGTAAAACTAACTGTGCAATCTGAAATACAAATAACTTTTAGAAACTAGGTAAAGAGATCAAATAAACAAATATAAATGGTTATTAACACCCTCTACTGCTTGAATTTTGTTTTAGAGAAAAAATAATGTGAATGTTGTACTTTTTACAACTGCGCACCCGACGGAAGGCTAAAATTGGCTCTAAATGGTTCCTGTAATATGTAAACGGCCGGTTTGTTGCCTTTTTTTCTTTACGAACTTGGATGACACACTGTCGTACATTTAGTAGATGTAGGCATATCTATATATATATATGACATATATAAAGCCATAAATAAAAAAATGTCACGCACACATATAGCATGCATTTATAAAAATAAAATATTGTAAAAATATATATTACAGGAATATGAAAAAATGATATTTTTATAAATACACTAATAGGACATCAAAATTAAACATAGTGGAACAAGTTAATGGAATTATTAATTACAAACTTATAAATCTCAAGAATTTATAGCTAAATGCTATTCATTTTAAAAGAGAAATATTTACGACAGACACAAATAAACACTTCATTAGAAAATGATGAACTAATTAAACCTAAGTAAACAAAATTTTGTTATTGCAAAACCCTGTTAAAATATAAATTGAAGAATGTAAATTTCCAAGAAATTTTTTACAGGGGCAAAAAAATCCACTGCATTTTCAAAGTAAACAAATATTAATTGGCAATCAAGGTAAAAAATAAATTAAAATAAATTCATGCAGTAATTCTTAAAAATAATCTTATTTTATTACAACATACCTTTTTAGTTATTGCTAATGATCAACCTCTATGTATATCTAATAAAATATCTTAGAGTTATGCAAGGTATGTGTTTCTTAAAACTAGGTAGATGTGCCAATATCAAAACTTTCTTCTATCTCATACGTACATTTTAATATTTAAAAAAAAAAATATGTGTGGCACTCGGGGACTGCCGCGGTAAAGCTATTGCATAGCATTTTTCATCAACTTATGCAAAAATACCGCGTCAATGGAAGGTTAAGAAAGTCTATCGAAAAAGTCTATCGAAGGATACCGTGCCGAAGTCTGCCAAACTGAAACGTCGTTAGCCGGACTGTTAGGATTTTTTCTCGTCACGGAATTCCTAGATTCGGTCGCCGCGCTCAAAGCCCTTAACATTGTCTCATAATAAATTACCAAACAAAATTTGGCCGGGGTACGAAAATTAGACCGCGAGTTATAAGCCTTTTAAATTTTCCGACCCTCACCGTGGGGGGTCTCCTGTCAACAAAAATTAACAGTCTCATATTAAATTACCAAACAAAATTTGGCCGCGCTACGAAAATTAGATCGTGAGCTATAAGAATTTTAAATTTTTCGACCCTCACCGTGGGGGGTCTAATGGCCCCAAAAATTAACACTGTCTCATATTAAATTACCAAACAAAATTTTCCCGCGCTACGAAAATTAGATCGTGAGTTATAAGCATTTTAAATTTTTCGACTCTCACCGAGTGGGGTCTCCTGTCACCAAAAATTAACAGTCTCATATTAAATTTCCAAACAAAATTTGGCCACGCTACGAAAATTAGATCATGACTTATAAGCATTTTAAATTTTTCTACCCTCACCGTGGGGATCTAATGTCCCCAAAAATTAACACTGCCTCATAATAAATTACCAAACAAAATTTGGCCGCGCTACGAAAATTAGATCGCGAGTTATAAGCATTTTAAATTCTTCGACCCTCACCGTGGGGGGGGGGTCTCCTGTCACCAAAAATTAACACTGACTCATAATAAATTACCAAACAAAATTTGGCCACTCTATGAAAATTAGATCGCGAGTTATAAGCATTTAATTTTTTCTACCCTCACCGTTGGGGGTCTCCTGTCACCAAAAATTAACACTGTCTCATAATAAATTACCAAACAAAATTTGGCCGCGCTACGAAAATTAGATCGCGAGTTATAAGCATTTTAAATTTTTCGACCCTCACCCCGGGGGGCTCCTGTCACCAAAAATTAACAGTCTCACATTAAATTACCAGACAAAATTTGGCCGCGCTACGAAAATTAGATCGCGAGTTATAAACATTTTTAATTTTTCGACCCTCACCGTGGGGTGTCTTCTGTCACCAACAATTAACACTGTCTCATAATAAATTACCAAACAAAATTTGGCCGCGCTCCGAAAATTAGATCGCGAGTTTTAAGCATTTTAAATTTTTCGACCCTCACCGTGGGGGGGGGGTTAATGTCCCCAAAAATTAACAGTCTCATATTAAATTACCAAACAAAATTTTGCCGCGCTACGAAAATTAGATCGCGAGTTATAAGCATTTTAAATTTTTCGATCCTCACCGTGGGGGGGGGGTCTCCTGTCACCAAAAATTAACACTGACTCATAATAAATTACCAAACAAAATTTGGCCACGCTACGAAAATTAGATCGCGAGTTATAAGCATTTAATTTTTCTACCCTCACCGTGGGTTGTCTCCTGTCACCAAAAATTAACACTGTCTCATTATAAATTACCAAACAAAATTTGGCCGCGCTACGAAAATTAGATCGCGAGTTATAAGCATTTTAAAATTTTCGACCCTCACCCCGGGGGGCTCCTGTCACCAAAAATTAACAGTCTCATATTAAATTACCAGACAAAATTTGGCCGCGCTACGAAAATTAGATCGTGAGTTATAAGCATTTTAAATTTTTCGACCCTCACCGTGGGGGGTCTAATGTCCCCAAAAATTAACTCTGTCTCATAATAAATAACTAAACAAAATTTGGCCGCGGTACGAAAATTAGATCGCGAGTTATAAGCATTTTAAATTTTTCGACCCTCACCGTAGGGGGTCTAATGGCCCCAAAAATTAACACTGTCTCATATTAAATTACCAAACAAAATTTGCCCGCGCTACGAAAATTAGATGGTGAGTTATAAGCATTTTAAATTTTTCGACCCTCACTGTGTGGGGTCTCCTGTCACCAAAAATTAACCGTCTCATATTAAATTACCAAACAAAATTTGGCCGCCCTACGAAAGTTAGATCGCGAGTTTTAAGCATTTTAAATTTTTCGACCCTCACCGTGGGGGGTTTAATGTCCCCAAAAATTAACACTGCCTCATAATAAATTACTAAACAAAATTTGGCCGCGCTACGAAAATTAGATCGCGAGTTATAAGCATTTTAATTTTTTCGACCCTCACCATGGGGGCGTCTCCTGTCACCAAAAATGAACACTGTCTTATAATAAATTACCAAACAATATTTTGCCAAGCTACCAAAATTAAATCGCGAGTTATGAGCATTTTAAATTTTTCGATCCTCACCGTGTGGGGTCTCCTGTCACCAAAAATTAACACTGTCTCATAATAAATTACCAAACAAAATTTGGCCGCACTACGAAAATTAGATCGCGAGTTATAAGCATTTTAAATTCTTCGACCCTCACCGTGGGGGGGGGTCTCCTGTCACCAAAAATTAACACTGACTCATAATAAATTACCAAACAAAATTTGGCCACTCTATGAAAATTAGATCGCGAGTTATAAGCATTTAATTTTTTCTACCCTCACCGTTGGGGGTCTCCTGTCACCAAAAATTAACACTGTCTCATAATAAATTACCAAACAAAATTTGGCCGCGCTACGAAAATTAGATCGCGAGATATAAGCATTTTAAATTTTTCGACCCTCACCCCGGGGGGCTCCTGTCACCAAAAATTAACAGTCTCATATTAAATTACCAGACAAAATTTGGCCGCGCTACGAAAATTAGATCGTGAGTTATAAGCATTTTAAATTTTTCGACCCTCACCGTGGGGGGTCTAATGTCCCCAAAAATTAACTCTGTCTCATAATAAATTACCAAACAAAATTTGGCCGCGCTACGAAAATTAGATCGCGAGTTATAAGCATTTTAAATTTTTCGACCCTCACCCCGGGGGGCTCCTGTCACCAAAAATTAACAGTCTCATATTAAATTACCAAACAAAATTTGCCCGCGCTACGAAAATTAGATGGTGAGTTATAAGCATTTTAAATTTTTCGACCCTCACTGTGTGGGGTCTCCTGTCACCAAAAATCAACAGTCTCATATTAAATTACCAAACAAAATTTGGCCGCCCTACGAAAGTTAGATCGCGAGTTTTAAGCATTTTAAATTTTTCGACCCTCACCGTGGGGGGTTTAATGTCCCCAAAAATTAACACTGCCTCATAATAAATTACTAAACAAAATTTGGCCGCGCTACGAAAATTAGATCGCGAGTTATAAGCATTTTAATTTTTTCGACCCTCACCATGGGGGCGTCTCCTGTCACCAAAAATGAACACTGTCTTATAACAAATTACCAAACAATATTTTGCCAAGCTACGAAAATTAAATCGCGAGTTATGAGCATTTTAAATTTTTCGATCCTCACCGTGTGGGGTCTCCTGTCACCAAAAATTAACACTGACACATAATAAATTACCAAACAAAATTTGGCCACTCTATGAAAATTAGATCGTGAGTTATAAGCATTTAATTTTTTCGACCCTCACCGTGGGGGGTCTAATGTCCCCAAAAATTAACTCTGTCTCATAATAAATAACTAAACAAAATTTGGCCGCGGTACGAAAATTAGATCGCGAGTTATAAACATTTTTAATTTTTCGACCCTCACAGTGGGGTGTCTTCTGTCACCAACAATTAACACTGTCTCATAATAAATTACCAAACAAAATTTGGCCGCGCTCCGAAAATTAGATCGCGAGTTTTAAGCATTTTAAATTTTTCGACCCTCACCGTGGGGGGGTTTAATGTCCCCAAAAATTAACAGTCTCATATTAAATTACCAAACAAAATTTGGCCGCGCTACGAAAATTAGATCGCGAGTTATAAGCATTTTAAATTTTTCGACCCTCACCGAGGGGGGGGTCTCCTGTCACCAAAAATTAACACTGACTCATAATAAATTACTAAACAAAATTTGGCCACGCTACGAAAATTAGATCGCGAGTTATAAGCATTTAATTTTTCTACCCTCACCGTGGGTTGTCTCCTGTCACCAAAAATTAACACTGTCTCATTATAAATTACCAAACAAAATTTGGCCGCGCTACGAAAATTAGATCGCGAGTTATAAGCATTTTAAATTTTTCGACCCTCACCCCGGGGGGCTCCTGTCACCAAAAATTAACAGTCTCATATTAAATTACCAGACAAAATTTGGCCGCGCTACGAAAATTAGATCGTGAGTTATAAGCATTTTAAATTTTTCGACCCTCACCGTGGGGGGGTCTAATGTCCCCAAAAATTAACTCTGTGTCATAATAAATAACTAAACAAAATTTGGCCGCGGTACGAAAATTAGATCGCGAGTTATAAGCATTTTAAATTTTTCGACCCTCACCGTAGGGGGTCTAATGGCCCCAAAAATTAACACTGTCTCATATTAAATTACCAAACAAAATTTGCCCGCGCTACGAAAATTAGATGGTGAGTTATAAGCATTTTAAATTTTTCGACCCTCACTGTGTGGGGTCTCCTGTCACAAAAATTAACAGTCTCATATTAAATTACCAAACAAAATTTGGCCGCCCTACGAAAGTTAGATCGCGAGTTTTAAGCATTTTAAATTTTTCGACCCTCACCGTGGGGGGTTTAATGTCCCCAAAAATTAACACTGCCTCATAATAAATTACTAAACAAAATTTGGCCGCGCTACGAAAATTAGATCGCGAGTTATAAGCATTTTAATTTTTTCGACCCTCACCATGGGGGCGTCTCCTGTCACCAAAAATGAACACTGTCTTATAATAAATTACCAAACAATATTTTGCCAAGCTACCAAAATTAAATCGCGAGTTATGAGCATTTTAAATTTTTCGATCCTCACCGTGTGGGGTCTCCTGTCACCAAAAATTAACACTGTCTCATAATAAATAACTAAACAAAATTTGGCCGCGGTACGAAAATTACATCGCGAGTTATAAGCATTTTAAATTTTTCGACCCTCACCGTAGGGGGTTTAATGGCCCCAAAAATTAACACTGTCTCATATTAAATTACCAAACAAAATTTGCCCGCGCTACGAAAATTAGATGGTGAGTTATAAGCATTTTAAACTTTTCGACCCTCACTGTGTGGGGTCTCCTGTCACCAAAAATTAACAGTCTCATATTAAATTACCAAACAAAATTTGGCCGCCCTACGAAAGTTAAATCGCGAGTTTTAAGCATTTTAAATTTTTCGACCCTCACCGTGGGGGGTTTAATGTCCCCAAAAATTAACACTGCCTCATAATAAATTACTAAACAAAATTTGGCTGCGCTACGAAAATTAGATCGCGAGTTATAAGCATTTTAATTTTTTCGACCCTCACCATGGGGGCGTCTCCTGTCACCAAAAATGAACACTGTCTTATAATAAATTACCAAACAATATTTTGCCAAGCTACCAAAATTAAATCGCGAGTTATGAGCATTTTAAATTTTTCGATCCTCACCGTGTGGGGTCTCCTGTCACCAAAAATTAACACTGTCTCATAATAAATTACCAAACAAAATTTGGCCGCACTACGAAAATTAGATCGCGAGTTATAAGCATTTTAAATTCTTCGACCCTCACCGTGGGGGGGGGTCTCCTGTCACCAAAAATTAACAGTCTCATATTAAATTGCCAAACAAAATTTGGCCGCCCTACGAAAGTTAGATCGCGAGTTTTAAGCATTTTAAATTTTTCGACCCTCACCGTGGGGGGTTTAATGTCCCCAAAAATTAACACTGCCTCATAATATATTACTAAACAAAATTTGGCTGCGCTACGAAAATTAGATCGCGTTTTATAAGCATTTTAATTTTTTCGACCCTCACCATGGGGGCGTCTCCTGTCACCAAAAATAAACACTGTCTTATAATAAATTACCAAACAATATTTTGCCAAGCTACCAAAATTAAATCGCGAGTTATGAGCATTTTAAATTTTTCGATCCTCACCGTGTGGGGTCTCCTGTCACCAAAAATTAACACTGTCTCATAATAAATTACCAAACAAAATTTGGCCGCACTACGAAAATTAGATCGCGAGTTTTAAGCATTTTAAATTTTTCGACCCTCACCGTGGGGGGTTTAATGTCCCCAAAAATTAACACTGCCTCATAATATATTACTAAACAAAATTTGGCTGCGCTACGAAAATTAGATCGCGTTTTATAAGCATTTTAATTTTTTCGACCCTCACCATGGGGGCGTCTCCTGTCACCAAAAATGAACACTGTCTTATAATAAATTACCAAACAATATTTTGCCAAGCTACCAAAATTAAATCGCGAGTTATGAGCATTTTAATTTTTTCTACCCTCACCGTTGGGGGTCTCCTGTCACCAAAAATTAACACTGTCTCATAATAAATTACCAAACAAAATTTGGCCGCGCTACGAAAATTAGATCGCGAGTTATAAGCATTTTAAATTTTTCGACCCTCACCCCGGGGGGCTCCTGTCACCAAAAATTAACAGTCTCATATTAAATTACCAGACAAAATTTGGCCGCGCTACGAAAATTAGATTGTGAGTTATAAGCATTTTAAATTTTTCGACCCTCACCGTGGGGGGTCTAATGTCCCCAAAAATTAACTCTGTCTCATAATAAATAACTAAACAAAATTTGGCCGCGGTACGAAAATTAGATCGCGAGTTATAGCATTTTAAATTTTTCGACCCTCACCGTAGGGGGTCTAATGGCCCCAAAAATTAACACTGTCTCATATTAAATTACCAAACAAAATTTGCCCGCGCTACGAAAATTAGATGGTGAGTTATAAGCATTTTAAATTTTTCGACCCTCACTGTGTGGGGTCTCCTGTCACCAAAAATTAACAGTCTCACATTAAATTACCAAACAAAATTTGGCCGCCCTACGAAAATTAGATCGTGAATTATAAGCATTTTAAATTTTTCGACCCTCACCGTGGGGGTCTAATGTCCCCAAAAATTAACACTGCCTCATAATAAATTACCAAACAAAATTTGGCCGCACTACGAAAATTAGATCGCGAGTTATAAGCATTTTTAATTTTTCGACCCTCACCATGGGGTGTGTTCTGTCACCAACTAATAAATTACCAAACAAAATTTGGCCGCGCTACGAAAGTTAGATCGCGAGTTTTAAGCATTTTAAATTTTTCGACCCTCACCGTGGGGGGTTTAATGTCCCCAAAAATTAACACTGCCTCATAATAAATTACTAAACAAAATTTGGCCGCGCTACGAAAATTAGATCGCGAGTTATAAGCATTTTAATTTTTTCGACCCTCACCATGGGGGCGTCTCCTGTCACCAAAAATGAACACTGTCTTATAATAAATTACCAAACAATATTTTGCCAAGCTACCAAAATTAAATCGCGAGTTATGAGCATTTTAAATTTTTCGATCCTCACCGTGTGGGGTCTCCTGTCACCAAAAATTAACACTGTCTCATAATAAATTACCAAACAAAATTTGGCCGCACTACGAAAATTAGATCGCGAGTTATAAGCATTTTAAATTCTTCGACCCTCACCGTGGGGGGGGGGTCTCCTGTCACCAAAAATTAACACTGACTCATAATAAATTACCAAACAAAATTTGGCCACTCTATGAAAATTAGATCGCGAGTTATAAGCATTTAATTTTTTCTACCCTCACCGTTGGGGGTCTCCTGTCACCAAAAATTAACACTGTCTCATAATAAATTACCAAACAAAATTTGGCCTCACTACGAAAATTAGATCGCGAGTTATAAGAATTTTAAATTTTTCGACCCTCACCCCGGGGGGCTCCTGTCACCAAAAATTAACAATCTCATATTAAATTACCAGACAAAATTTGGCCGCGCTACGAAAATTAGATCGTGAGTTATAAGCATTTTAAAATTTTCGACCCTCACCGTGGGGGGGTCTAATGTCCCCAAAAATTAACTCTGTCTCATAATAAATTACCAAACAAATTTTGCCGCGCTATTTAAATTAGATCGCGAGTTATAAGCATTTTAAATGTTTCGACCCTCACCGTAGAGGGTCTCCTGTCACCAAAAATGAACAGCCTCATATTAAATTACCAAACAAAATTTGGCCGCGCTGCGAAAATTAGATCGTGAGTTATAAGCATTTTAAATTTTTCGATCCTCACCGTGTGGGGTCTCCTGTCACCAAAAAGTAACACTGTCTCATAATAAATTACCAAACAAGTTTGGCCCCGCTACGAAAATTAGTATGCGAGTTATAAGCATTTTAAAATTTTCTACCCTCACCGTGGGGTGTCTCCTGTCACCAGAAATTAACTATGTCTCATAATAAATTACCAAACAAAGTTTGGCCGCGCTACGAAAGTTAGATCGCGAGTTATAAACATTTTAAATTTTTCGACCCTCACGGTGGGGGGTCTCCTGACACCAAAATAAATAAGACCACCAAAATAAACACTGTCTCATAATAAATTACCAAACAAAATTTGGCCGCGCTATGAAAATTAGATCATAAGAAGCATAAGCTTGAGACTTGATATCCTAATATCTGAAAGATACCGCGTCAATGTCTGCCGGATTCTACCGAAGAATACCGTCCCGAAGTTTTCCGAACGGAAACGACGTTAGCCGAGTGTTAGGTTTTTTCGTTACCGATGTGTTAGAATTTTTCGCGTTACGGTATTTTTGGATTCGGTCACCGCGCTCAAAGCCCGCGATAAAAGCTATGCAATAGCTTAAAAATAGTTACTCATTTTAATGTTTTAATAATTTTAATGCAATACCATACGAAGTTTGGTTTTCACCTTAAATTTCTATTTCATTCAATTAATCGGAGTAAAAACGAATTTCCGTTTCTACACGAACCGAGGAAAAATAGAATGATGTGCAGATTTTTTTTTTAATTCAGGGAGGACCTATTTGACTTACCAAAAAATAATTATATACAAAAATTTAAGTTCAGTTCTAGGACTAACTTCATACACTTTGATGTGGTGCAATATTGAAAATGGCATAAAATTGGCTATTGCAGCACCCTCTTCCGGCGGATTTTTTTCAAATTCAGAGAGGACAAACTAGCCATAGCCATACCCTTACACAAAAAATTTTGTTCAATTCGTTGTATGAATTCATATACTTTTCGTCACTACAATATTGAAAATGGCACAAACATCGTGATTGCAGCGCCCCCATCCGGCGGATTTTTTTCAAATTCAGGGAGGACAAACTAGCCATAGCCATACACAAAAAATTTGGTCCAATTCGATACATAACTTCATATACTTTTGGCAGGTAAAATGTTGAAAATAGCACAAAAATCACGATTGCAGCGCCCCTTTCCGGAAGATTTTTTTTTAAAATTCAGGTAGGACCAGTTAGCCGTAGTCATACACTTACACAGAAAACTTGGTTCAATTCGATACATAACTTCATATACGTTTGGCCGGTACAATATTGAAAATAGCACAAAAATCGCGATTACAGCGATTTCCTTCCGGATTCCAATTCGATATTCCGGATTTTCCAATTCGATACATAACTTCATATACTTTTGGCCAGTAAAATGTTGAAAATAGCACAAAAATCACGATTGCAGCGCCCCTTTCCGGAAGATTTTTTTCAAATTCAGGAAGGACCATTTAGCCGTAGTCATACACTTACACAAAACATTGGTTCAATTCGATGCATAACTTCATATACGTTTGGCCGGTACAATATTGAAAATGGCACAAAAATTTCAGCGCTCCCTTTCGGCGGATTTTTTTCAAATTCAGGGAGGACCAACTAGCCATAGTCATACACTTACACAAAACATTGGTTCAATTCGATGCATAACTTCATATACGTTTGGCCGGTACAATATTGAAAATAGCACAAAAATCGCGATTGCAGCGCCATCTTCCGGAAGATTTTTTTCAAATTCAGGGAGGACCATTTAGCCATAGTCATACACTTACACAAAAAATTTGGTACAATTCGATGCATAACTTCATATACGTTTGGCCGGTACAATATTGAAAATAGCACAAAAATCGCGATTGCAGCGCCATCTTCCGGAAGATTTTTATCAAAACTGAAGGAGGATCTGCTTGCCACAGCCAGAAACATTCATAAAAAATTTGGTTCATTTCTATGCACTTTTTGATGGTAGAATGGCGACATACACACAGACAGACACACGGACAGACAGACATTTTGTAAAAACAGGTTTTTTGGAATCTCTGACCCCTAAAACGTGTAAATCCGTCGAAAAACGGAAGTCGAAAAAATTTCGATTACAATACTTTCTTCTATTGAAGATAGAAGAAAGTAAAAATGAAATACTTAATACCTAAAAATGATATATCTGAGCAGAAAAAATGTAAGCAAATTAATAGAAAAACTGTAAGAAAAAACATTAAATTAGAAATATAATAATAAATAATATTAATATAAAACATGCAACTATTTTAAACATAATTCATTAAATATTTTTCCGTTTCGTCATTCAATATATACAGAGTGTTCATAAAATTGAACTAATAGCAATAGTTTTAAGAAACAGAGTGATATTGTGAATGTGATTAACTAAAGGAATGGGTTCAATAATAAGCTGCTGAATAAAAAATCAAATTTACTTTTACAGAGGTAAAAGTGTAATTTTTTTTTATTTAACCCCTTGGAGACGATCGACCGGTGTAGGGGTCGCAGAGGGCACACGTAATCCTTGATTATTCTCACCAGTAACATTTTTTTGTGAAATTTTCCTTGTCCCGCCATTTCCCTGTTTGTATAATTTTAATTTTTTGTTTTACAAAAATCGATGATAAATGTTTAAAATTCTGCACAAGACTCTCGTCCTGAATGGGCTAGAGGTTAAACTTATACAAAATATAAATAGGTTATAACTCTACTCTAGGAATACACAATAACTGAATAATACTGATCTGTAAAGCATTTTTGAGGAGCAATTTCTCTGTAATAGCTACATAGATGTGTAATGGAAGTTTGTGTAATAGAAAAATGCGATGACCACAAAAAATGTGCCACCTAGTGTAACTGGTCTGAAAAGTTCAAATAAGCTCCAATTAACTTTATCATTTTAAAGAGTTTGACTTACAGTATATTCGGAAATAGAATGTGTATGTGTGTGGTGCATACTTTGTCGTATGTTTATGACAAACTCTTTTAAAATACAATACCTGAAATCAAAACATATATTTGTGAATTCGGTGTAATGAGATCTATCAAATGATGCAACACATAATACCCAAAAAATGAAAAAAAAAACTTTTTATATAACTGAGTTAGACCCTGACACTTTAAATTTTAGATTTTTTGTAAAATATTTAAAAATATACTTGGATTATTTTGGAGCTTCAGGATTGTAAAAATATATTTGTCCTCTTACATACAAACGAAAATGTGAGAAGTAAGACAATTTTAACTATACGTTTTTCCCTTTTTCATTGATGTTTTAGCGCTTGGATAACCACCAGAACAAGATTATTTTATTTTAAAAGGAAGTATTAAAATCGAAGAACTTGTTCCAATTCTATTTGTTGATATTCACTAAATACTAGCTTTTTCTAAATTTTAGTTAATAAAACAATGGCAATTTAGGAAATATCTCTTATTATTGAGCTACTTCTAGAAAGCAATTAAAAATCAGTTCACTCTACTTTTGATATATTTTTGAATTTTTACGGTGTTTGACAGGATTTTTTGTATGAGTTACACCTTAGAGTTGACTATTTAATTACAAGAAAAGAAAAAAATGTGTTCTCCTTGCGTGCATGCGCAGCATTTTGGTATCGTGTAGATGAGATTAACCTTCACTTTTTTTTTACGATTTTGTGTGCAGATACTTTTTAAAAGGATACTTTCGCATTAATTTCAATATCTGGTTCCGAAAATGAAAGTGTCCTAATTAAATCTGCCTGTAAAAAAATTCGAAAAAAAAGTAAAAAAAAAGTCTTTCGCACGGATAAATTTCAAATATATTTAAAAATTCCTTCCATTCCTTCAGTTGAATGAAGCAGAGTCTTAAGAGCCCAAACAGGGCTGATAATTTTAAGTCTATGGGGTCGTATTTTTCAAATATCTCGCTTAAATTTTAATATTTTTATCTTTATTTTTTTACTTTATTTCTTTGTTTATTTTGCAAAAGATAGCTGAGAACGATCTACAACCGGGCTAGTTTTTACTTTTTCGTTTTTGATTTCAAAAATTTCTGAAAAAAATACTTTATCTTTCGGAACTGATTAGAACCAGTTCGGAAATTGGAATTTTCAGAATATGAAAGAAAATATAACCACAATCTAAAAAATAAAAACTAACCTAGTTGTAGGTCATCCTCAGCTGTCTAATGGAAAAAAAATCATGAAAAAGTATTAAAATTTCAGCGAGATATTTGAAAATAACGTCCCCGTTGACTTAACGTTATCACACGGGTCTATTTCAGTGTCTTGAGTGGCTTATTAAGGCCTCACAATAGTCACTGAAAAAGACCCGGATGATAATTTAAAGTCTATGGCAGGGTTCTTTTCAAATATATCGCTCTAATTTTAATATTTTTACTTTTTTTTTTTTTTTGCATAGGATAGCTACATCTGATCACCAACCGGCCTAGTTTTTACTTTTACTTACCCATCATCGTATAGGGTAAGTCTTGCAATCGTTTTGAAAATCGAAAAAAAATTTTTGACGGATTTACACGTTTTAGAGACTGGAGATTACGAAAAACATATTTTTAGCAAAAAAAATTTGCCGTCCGTCTGTCTGTCTGTCTGCCTGTCTGTCTGTCAGTCTGTCTCTCTGTCTGTAAACGCTCTATCTCCCGAAAAAATTGAGATAGAGACTTGAAATTTTGTATGTAGTAAGTATGTAAGAATGGAACGAAGCCTATTTAATATCAGCAACCTCGATTATCCGGAACTATTTTTTTCGGACCCTCGAAAAATTCGTTCTGATGAAAGGTACATAAAAATTTTCGAATTTCTTTGTTTTAAGGAATGGACGTAAAAGACAATAAAATAACACACATTTTGCATATAGAACGAAGTCGATCGGATTATTAGTTTCCGAGATATTTGTAATCTTGTTTTCCACATTCTTCGATTTTTCATGACCCTGTATTTTATTCAAATTTCAATTCAGAGGTATATTTTAATTGAAAATGAGACGCTTAATCCGACACAGTTAATTGTTAGTTAATAGAATTATTATTTTTGGCGTTATAAGGATGTTTCTTTTACGCAGTTCGGTACTACTTGAGTAGTTTGGCGTTTTATATAATTTGTCGAAATTGGTACATAAGCATTTCTTTAATATAGCATTACTATGTATATTAATAATATTTAAATTTTGTTTATGAATTGCAATGCATTGTATAAATAGTTTTCATATGTTTTATTTTCATATACATATCCATGATGGGTAAGTATTACGGTGGCCCCCAACGACTAGTTTCGATTTTGCTTATATATTTCTTATATTAAGATATTTTCCATTTCAGAACCTGTTTAAAACAGTTTTGAAATTTAAAGTATCTTAAAAAATAATCTGACCCAGAATTGAAAAAGTAAAAACTAGGCCGGTTGTGAATCGTCTTCAGCTATCCTATGCAAAAAAATCATGTAAAAATATCAAAATTTAAGCGATATATTTGAAAAGAACGATCCCATAGACTTTAAATTATCATTTATCATCCGGATCTTTTCCTGTGACTAGTGTTGCCGCTTAAGGGATGAACCCATCTTTTGTTTCTACTCTATCTCCTCGATGGCATTCTTTGAAAAATGAATAAGTCGGAAAACTAGTGAGAGAAAAAAATCAAAATTTTTTCTTTTCTCAAGTGAAAGTATGAACACATACTAGTTTCACAATCACCATACGCATTCTTCCTTTATCACAGAAATTCAAATAATATTCATCACATAAAAAACTCTGATTGAAGGATCATAATTTTTTTCGAATTTGTATAAGTAAAAAAAAAAAATAAATAAGTAAAATAGAAATAAGAATTTCGACACTTATATAATTTTACTTCTTTTTACAGTACATATAATTTTATAAAAATAATTCTTAAAAAGAATTTTGGCATGAATATCAAAGATATTTTAAAAAATTAGTTATGTTTATAAATTGTTTAATGATAAATAATAAAAAAATAATACATTTGTATTTATTATTATTTTTTTCATATGTTAATGAAGGGAATTTTTTATTCTTTTAATAAAGAAAGAAGAGCAGCACGAAAATATAAATTTATGTTTCATATAGGAAAATCATAAAATGTTGAAGCAAAAGAGAGTTCCTATTAAAGTATTTTTAGTTTAGATCACAGATAATTTTATTTTGATTTTACCATGAACATAATAATGTTTATCCGGATTGTTTAAAATTAAGTAAGGCAAACGATGACGATTATCATGTTGACTTTTTGGATATTTCTTTTGCTATTTTGAATGATACAGTTGACATAGATTTATATGATAAAAGAAACAGTTTTAATTTTTTCACAAGAAGCATGCCACACTGGTACTCTAACTTACATAAAAAAATTTACATAAATATAATAATTAATCAACTAATTCGATTTTATAAAATTTGTAATAATGAAAAACATTTTTATAAGCAGGTTTATAAATTTACAGCAAATCTTTTTTATAATAACAATTATCCAATTAATTTTTTAGGATATTATGTAAAAACTATTATAAAAAATTATTGGCAACGCTGCGGACTGTTGGCGTAGCTTGTAATTTGATAGCATGCTTCCCTGACATTCTTTATGAAAGTTTTATTCTAAAGTCTATATTTTTAGAACGAGTTTAGCTGGATGGTTTGAATTTTAGGGAGGTTATGCAGACCTGACTTTTGAAGTTTTATGCAATTTGGACTTGGAGAGAGCATTCTAGTTATTTTGTCGTTTATACAGGCAAGAGTTTGAAGCAGGTATGATTGTTCATAATTTTAATGTTTTGTTTTAGGTAAGGGAGGAGGCTTGCCAAACTCTGCATTCATTTTAAAATAGTTTATAAGCTACTGCACAGATTTTTTACATAGTAAAGATTTTTTCGTATATTTCATATCATTGGTTTTGTTTTAAAAAAAATGGTATATATTTTTCTGTTGTTATTTTTGAATGCAGGTTTGGTGGGCGTTCAGAAACTTGAAACATTTCATTTTTTAAAGTAGGGGGATGGAGTTAGGTTTCTTCTGTCCTCTCTCTGAAGTAGAACAGACTGTTTTTTCTTGCCTGTATTTTGTTTGTTTTTTAATTCTTCATAGTTAAGTTTTTTAATTCTTCATAATTAATTGTTACATTTTTGACATACACTCTTTCCTTGAAAATTTTGAACTTTCATTGCATAATGTGAATGATAATTCTATAGATATATTCTTATAGAAAATTCTATTTTCAACAAGGACAAAAAACACAAAAACATGTTTGAGAAAATTATTGCATTTACTTTATTATTTTTAGAAAAAGAAAAAAGAAGAAGAAGTCTTATTAGCACATATAATGTTCCGAATCATTATATAAGCAGCCATTATTATAATAAAAAAAGGTATTTTAACAAAAACCTACTCTCAATTTATAAAATGTATCTTGTTATATGTATTCTTAAACATATATAAATCAAAAAAGGAATTTTAGTTTATCTTTTTATAAACAAAGAAACGTTAGAAAGTAAATAAACAAATAAACTGATTATTTAAAAAAAATTCAATTATATAAATTAATGTATACCCTGAGAACATATTATTTAATGATTAATTTATGGAATGAAAACTAATTTAATAAAAAAAGACGATCATTAATACTTTTTTTACACGCGCATAGTTGAGATCGGCGTTAACATTAACGATTTTCGTAATGAAATAAGTTTCAACACCCTTTCATAATGACATTTATGAGGTATAAAATATAGTCTTAAATTTAGACGGTTACTCATTATTTATATCCATGAAATTTAAAAAATCTATCTTCGCACATGTTATAATTTCACGAAGAATTTTATGTTTAAAAAATGAACTTAATCTTTTTTGGCGGTAGTTTAGAGTACATTGTAGTAAATTAAATTTAATACAAATACAGTTTTTTTTCTCTGTATGATGAAAAATTTTGAAAATTCTAGCTTAATGAAGATAAAACTATATACAGAAATAACTTTCTCTTAACTAAATTACTAAGTAGGTCAAGATATAATGTTATTTAATGGCCACGAATCAAAATCTTTCACCCTTAAGTGTTAGATGGTTAAGATTGGTTAGTGATTTACTAAAATGTTTTTCTCACTAAGTATATAATTACGCACAATTTTTAAATTCCTGTTCGTTTTAAACTTTCAACATTGAAAATCTAACAGGGTATTTACAACTGTTGCTAATGTTTACAATATATATATATATATATATATATATATATATATATATATATATAATGCACGTTGCTGTTAGGAACGGACTATCAATTATTCAAACAAAATTATTACACGAAAAATCAATTAGAGAACCGAAAAATCTACTAAAATTGTATTGGAAATGGCTAGCATTACACTTAATTCCTCTCTTCCTGCCCACGAAGACGCTCACAGGCTATTGCTATTCCTATGGGGAAGCATTTTTGTAATAACTCTTTCGCATTTTGACATTTTTAAATAATTTGTTTCTGCATTGATAGCGGAGGTCCCTCTCAAAATCGCTTCTAGATTACTTTTTTGATTTTGGTTGCAGATATTTTTTATAATGTTACTTTCACTTTCTGAACTGGTTCTGAAAGGGAAACTAACTATATAGAAAATACCTGCGACCAAAATCGAAAAAGTAATCAAGGAGCTATCTTGAGAGGAACCTCCGCTATTCAATGCAGAAACAAATTATTAAAAATGTCAAAAAGCGAAAGAGTTATTACAAAAATGCTTCCCCATAGGAATAGCATTAGCTCGCGAGCGTCTTCGCGGTAAGGGACAGGGGCCTTACATCCATTTCTGAAAAATTAATGATGAATTTTCTGCTGACAAGTAAGCTGAAACAATGGATTTGGCAGAATCACATTAGGATTTTAATTTGAGGAGATATTAATAAAAATATGAATAGATAATTTAACATTGGAACCTCTTATATTTGAATGTTTATAATTCAAAACCTCATGATCCTGATCATGACACATAGTTTTATTCGGTTAGAAGCTATGATTTATAATATATTTTATAATTGCGTATTGGTATTAAAAAAGGGGGAAGTTTGGTGAAATAAATTACCCCCGATGAGATGACCTGAGTTTACATGTAGTTCAGCCCCTAAGCAAATTTTATAAATAAAATCATTCAAAAATAAACTTTTTTCCAGTCATTCGATACAAGTAACTTTCTTGTCTTATACTGTAAAATCTGATGTAAAATTCGCAATTTTTATACCCCCCCCCACACACACACGCAAATAAATAAATAAATTTGTGAGTGCGCATTATATGTCAAATATAACAATGATAAATTTAAAAATAAGAAAAAAAAAGAGCACACAAATGAACTTTAAACATGAATAAACTTTTATAAATAACAGCTTTAAAAAGTTTAATTGTATGAGTTAAATTCAAATAGTACTTCCCAGGTAAGTTGAAAATATGATATTTTAAAAATATTATCAGTAAAAATTCCTTGTGATTGAAAATATTTTTCTGCTTATCCTTTGTCATTTTAATATACAATTCTTCCAAAGAAGGAAGATTCATGGCGATATTGACTTCGAAAGATAAGCGCATTGACCATGCATATACACGTACATTTCTGGGGGGGGGGGGATGTACAGAAATTGATGTGCGTAATGCGGCGAATATGCCTATAAATAGTAAAATGCAGTCTGAAATTGTAGATGAGAGTTGACCTACGGTGTACATTATACGCCGGATTTTAAGATAATTTCTTGCAAAATTAATAAGGGATGTTTCTTTTTTTCCATGAATGTCCCTGCTAGAAACAATGTTATGATTATCTAATGAAAGCTCCACTTTCTTCAAATATTCTACAGAATCTGAAGATATTTCGTTGTTACTAACATCTGCAGAATTTTTTAAGACATCTTGCTGATTCTTAATGGCTAATTGCCTTTAAATATTCTAAAGCGTATTTTAAAAATTTTCTTCTTTTTTTTTTTTTTTTTTTTTTTAGTGGGGGTGCATAATGAATACAAGCGTAAATCCAGTGCATGTCTGGATTGAAGACTCATCTTTTGATAGTTATTGAGATATCTATGGTGTTTTGTCTTCTTTTAAATATCTAGCTCTATTCAAACTCTCAAAAATAATAGTTTTGTTACTGTTTCAAAACATAAAAAAATCTTTCTTCCCATGGCATTCCAGAAGTTATAGAAGTCATAAACACCTTTTTAAAAGATTTCAATAGAAAAAAAAAAAACAAAACAATTGGATAGAAAACCTGTAAAGTCTCTTATTCTATTTTATAACACAGAAAAGAAATCAAAATAGAAGAAAAATTATTGAAAATCAACATAAAAGAGAAATAACTGCAGATACATCATTACCTAAAAGAGTTAAAGTGTATAAAATAAATATTCCAGTTCTCAAGGATTTTAAATCTAGTTTCTTTAAAGATAGCAACTCTGATACTGAATTTGATAATGAGGAAAATTTGGAAAAAAAATTAAATTATTTTAATCTCTCATTGATGTATTAGAGTAAGTGATATTTCCCTGACAAATTGTCAAATGCTCGGAAAATTATTGATTGTTCCAAATTTCTATTCTGACGTGGACCGTGTACTATAAGTTAAATGTGAAGAAATAATGTTTCTTCGGGTAAAGATAAAAAATCCTGGAATTTTACATACTGTCTGTCAATATAGAGGGTGTTTCAAATCTTCCTCAATCGGTAACTGGATTTAAAATTTCAGGAATGGATTTGATAACCAAGAAATCTACAGTCAGTATAGTTCTGAATTAGATAGTTTGGATGTCTGATAATTTAAAAAAAGCTGCTGTAACTTCTTTGTATTAATAGTAAAAATTACAGAATAAAAAATGGCACTAATTTATTTCTAAGAGTTTAAAGCAATGTACACTCCCAGTCTACCCCCATACTAATTCAACTGTGTCACTATGTATCATATGCTGGCACATATTATTAGAAAATTTTGATTTATATATAAAAATATGCATTATATTTTAAAAGGAAACAAAAAAATAAATATTTAACTTTTCATTTTACATAGAGTTTTTAATGACTACCAAAACTATCGACAACAAAATCGGGATATCAGTTATTTGAATTAAATCATACGATATTAATTATATGAGTGTAATTCAAACTAGCACCAATTTGCCCCTTTTCCTCTAATTATATATTCAAGAAATCCACGAATAGATTTTATACCAGAAAGTTTAAGATGTATTACAAGCCTGTGATTTCTACATTTCAGAAAATGTATGTCTACTAACTATTTGGTTATTGAATTCCCCATATGCACCATTAGTTTGTTGTTTTCGAGAGAAGAAAAACTATTCGAATTTTGCCTTCCATTTTGGGAAAATATTTCAAGGTGTCCGAATTTCTACATTGGTGAAAATCATTTAACGTACAAGAAGGGGGCCTCGTGAATGTGTTAATGATTAAAAATAAATAAATAAATAAAATAAATCATTTATATGAATGCTATTTGAGCATATATATTCTCATGCGTTGAGATTTTTTTTAGGGGGGTGGGGTACGTGAAAAGAGGGTTTTTTCAGCTCTATGAAATAACAATATTTATTGGAGTACATGCACATACTTTAAAGCTTACGAAAATAAATATTCTACATATTTGCAACCTCAGAAAATTACACTTTGGAAGTGAGTGAGAACAACATTAACTGAGTAGAACGGGAGACGACAGCACATACAATCACCTCATTGTGTTTACGGCGGAAATTCCACAATAAATTAAAACTGGATTTTCAAATTGAAATACAATCGGTCTGTCAAGTCACATTTTGTAGAAAACACATAAAAACCCAATGTAGCTGTTAACTTGTAAATTTAGCATTATGTGGCTAAATATCATATAAACGTGCATTTTGGAAAGAAATTTTTTTCCAAACTATGTATGAGTTTCAGTTTTTTAAAATAAGTCCGAATAAGTCTGTCTTAGTCATTCTGAGTTTGGCAGATATCAATCATAAATTTTTTAAAAAAATTATAAAAAATTTCCATAAAAGTAATTTTTAAATTTTATTAAAAATTTTCATTAAAACGTCACGAAAATGAATGATTGTCAATAATTCGTTCTATTATTAAAAGCATGCTTTCGTTAAGCCTACATCGGCACGTTTCTTTCTTCTGGTTCATATTCAATATTAAAATAAAACATTATTTTAAATTTTAAAATAATGTTTTTTTTATTTTTTTAAGCATCTCGAAAATGACAAGCAATAAACGTATGCATAGCATATAAACAAAAATAATGTTATCACTGACATATGTTTTATTTTCTTCAAACTTTTTCTGTCACAAGTGCTTAATGTAGGTTTCCAATCACCAAAATGCTGTTAAAATGAATAGTAGTACCATCATTTGACCGTTTATGAAGTTATTTTCATGTGTCAAGAAAATGATGGATAGGCTTGGATACATACAATTTAATTACTCATGCATGATAATTAACTTAAAATTAATTAAAAAAATATTTTCCATTGAAAACAAAATGTTTTTTTTTTTTTTTTTTTTTTTTTTTTTTTTTTTTTTTTTTTTTTTTTTACAATAATTAGCAATTTTTTTAATATTATTTTATTTTTGTTAGAAGAAAACTATATATATAGACTTTTGGTCCTATGGATACTGTCACAAAAATGACATATTTAAGGTTTAAAATTTTCTAAAAAATAATGAAATTTCAGTAGAATCATATTTTTTGATTTATTGATTTTTAAAACATTAGTTCTAAAGAATAATAATAAAATTTACATTTTATTTGCTTAAAATCAATAATAAAGGTCTGAGACACTAAAATGCACGTTTATGTGATATTCAGCCATGTATTCCTGCACTTAAAGGTAGTAAATCATGGAGAACTGATACCATGTACAGATCAGTATACAGATTATCATGTATAGTGGTGAACCTACAAATCTGCTTTTCATGTGTTTTCCACCAAGATATGACTCACAGGTTTAATATGCGTCACATATTCATAAATCCATTAATTAGCGACAATATAGCACTGACGATATTGCACGTACTAGTTAGTACATTTGGATTCATTCCCTCATCTATTTGCTTCATTTTGGGAACGAAGTTTATTGAAGTTATTCTATCATCGATAATTTTCAGAATTTTCAAGCTGTGTTTTTGAAACTTTCACAGAATTTGCTCAATTCTTTTAGCTAATATATTTTCCAAATTTTGTTTCGAATTCATTCGCCGTGAAACATTATTAAGTAAAACCGCTCACTTTGCGCATATATTTTTCATTATTTGTTAGATATTGTGTGTAGGATATTATATACAATGTTGTTTGACAGATATTTTTTAATAACATATTTTTATATTAAAAACTCTTCCAATTATAAGCAAAAAACTTGGCGAATTTTGGAACTGTTTAGTAAAAATTTTAATTTTTCTAACAGTCTATCCTCATAAAAAAATGAAGACTGTTTTTTAAAATAAGCCACTTAATCATAATTTGAAGTCTGAACATTTTTGTTACATAATTTTTTACAGGGTTATCCATAAGATACTCGTTCATTTGGATTTGTTCTCGGTTCCGTACGAGATTTCAGGGTGGAAAAATCTTAGCGGAAATATATGACCTATACCTTACTGTTTACACACTTAGAGATTCATGATTATTCCTCATCTATTTTTCTAGATATTTAATAAAACATCTAAAACCATAAGTATTTTGTCATCTTTGGCCATATAGTTGTAAATATAAACAAAGTGAGTGAATGACTCGATTTATGAAGGAAACCTCTTAAAATTGTGCTAGAAATATAATACAGCAGAGTTTTAAAATTGAGTGTTGTTGATTACTCAACAAAAAATGTATCATATTTACTTAACCTTTCGCCGGGCACTTCAAATTTTCTTCACATGAGCGGGTGCTCATTGTAAGTTGTACAACAGGCGAAAAACTTACAAATATCATATAATTTATCTCCGATCACAATTTATGAAAGTATTCCACAAAACACTTATTTTGTTATAACATACTAAAGCAGAAGTTTAGATATATCAAAAGCTTCTTACTACTACAATCATAAAGAAAATATAATAATAATGAATTACTAAAAGATAATTAAGTAATTTCGGATTTACAGAATTAGTTTTGTATTACATCTATAGTCACTTACCATATCAAGCATATAATATTTGCTTTTTTAAAGGTTCTTTACAGATAAACTTTGGGCATTTCATGCATTATTAGCAGATTAAAATGACAGATGCGGCTAATTGCGGAATCTGAAATACAAATAACTTTCAAGAAATGAATAAAAATATCCAATAAACGATTACAAATGGTTATTAATACCCACTACTGCTTGGATTTTATTTTAAAGAAAAAAGAAATTGAATGTTGTACTTTTTACAACGACGCGCCCGACCGAAGGTTAATATACTGTCACAAATACTGTCATTTCTTTTTTTACTATTTTTTGAATGTCATTCGTAGAAAAAAAAGGATACTGTAAATCAAATATGTCCATTTAATAGTCTTTCATATTTTTAAAGTAATATGTTCAATAGCATTTTATTTCAGTTTTATTTCTTTGCAATTGACCACAGTTTTAGGAAATTGAACGTTTGATTCTGAATCTCGTGTTAAGCTAATGACAATTTAACAAAGTATTACTGTATATGGATATGGCCGAATAAACGTGTACTAAAATTATATTTAATTTCATAAGATGAAATTTGTTATAAAATATTCCCAAAAATTATAGGTTTTGTAATTTTTAAGCACAATAATTATTCGAAAATTCTCATATGAGAGACGGGTACTGGAGAATTTTTTTTTTAAAAAGTATTATAGTACAATACGTTACTTATTTATAATTAATTTTTTATTTCAAGTTTGATATTTCTTTCTATATATTATCTTTATAGAAACTTTTTAAAGCTTTCAGATAATCTAGGGGAAATATTAAAAAAAAAAAACAAATATGCATTCAAGATTAGTTTTAGGAATGAATATCAATTGAAGTATCACAAACAAGAATAATTTTTCTTTAGAAAAACGCATTTCATTTAAATTAAAATTAAATATTTTTTAATAAGGGTAAATTCTAATTCATTTAACTTCTACGGAATTTTTTTAGCTTTACGATTATCATGAATATTTTAGTTCTTTTTCTCTTTTTATAATTATTACTCAAAATTAAAATAATTTTGCTATGCATATTTCTCCGCATAGCTTATTTGAAATAGTAATTTATAAATTTCAACATTGTCAAACATATTGAAAGTACATTATAATAAATAATACACTGACAATATTTAATTATAAGTTATATCGTAGAATCTGATTAGAAAATGATAGACAAACGGTGAGATAAACATTTATCAAATATATTTATTTGACTAATTTTAACTTGAAATTATATTTTAAACAAATTTAACGGAATTTATGGTCTTTGAAAAACATAAAAATATTAGTTTTCAGCATTTTTGTTTATTAATAAAATTAATGGCTATGCTTAAATTACCATCTTGTAATTTTTTACAAACGGTTTAAATTTAAGAAAGGAACATTAAATATTTAAAGAAATAAATATAAGAAGAATTATTAAAGGATTCGAAATCTCTTATAGGAAATCAATAAATTAAATCAAGTAAAGCTGCTATGAATACGAAATAAAAATTTAAATTAATAGGGGTTTTTTTTCGTTCATAGAATTGTCGATACAAAAGGTTGATAAATTATTCATTAGAAAATAGTGTTTGAACACCTTAAGTGAAATATTTAAGAGTTCGATTTAGTAGTGAAAAGTCACCTTATTAATTAATAATTAATTTAACGTCATTGCAGCTTAGCAGTTAAAAGATTAAATGAGTTTAAAATATTTCTAAGCCCTTTTATGCCTGTCTAGCTGTTGACTAACTATAGATAAGCTGTAATGCATGAAAAATGTAATACTATCCTTTGCTTTGTATTTTGATAAAAGTAACACATAAAGTATATATTAGGTTTCTCTCAAGGTGATAAAATGTGATAAAATAAGACAAAGATTGCTATATTGAAAAAGTAATATGGATACAATTTTGGAGTAAGAAAAAAATTCCGCACTCAAAGTGCTAAAATTTCCAGATATTAGATATGATTTGAGCCATTGGGAAAAAATTAAATGTAAAATAAACTACTTTAGAAAAAAAATGATTATTTAATAAAGTCTTTGAACTTAAATCAATTAAGTCAGTGGAAAGAGAAAAGAGAAATGGTTTGCCCATAATTATTCAAACACTTGTAGTTTTTTAGCACATATTCAGAAGTCACTCTCACTAAGGATTTGAAGCTGTTAGACTGAATTATTAATTTTGCATAAAGTATTTATTGTAATAACAGTAGGATGATTCCATGGTAACTTACATTACATTTTGAATTTGTATTTTCAGTAATTTTAGAAACAAAACGCATGCAAAATATTATTCAATAAGTAAATTGGACATGGTTTACTAATTAAACTTATTTTAAGACCAAATTAGACTAAAACCACTTAATTTTAATGTTACTTCTTAAATTTTGGTAGTATTATTTTCTATGGTAACTGCCATTACTGAAAATGAAATCTAAGTTATCATAAGAAGTGTAATTTTCACTGACATTTTATTAGGTAATTTTTACTAAATTGACTCTTAGGTAAGTTTCGTTGACAAATCCTGTAAATTTTACACTTATATAATTTTTAATTTTATATTACTAAAACTACTGTAGTAAATTTTTCTGAAATCTAACGTAAGTTACCATGAAATGACCCAATAGTATATACACATAAAAATATATATCCGTTAAATTTACGGCAAAAACTGCTGGCAGCCATGTTGACAGAAGTGTTTGCCGTAAAAACTGCAGTAAAATTAGATGTAATTTTTTTTTTTTATTAGATCTAAGTTTTCTGCAATTTTTACGACAAAAACTGCTGGCAACATTGCTGGCAGTTTTTGTTGTAAATTTAACAGATTATTTTAAGTGTAATTTTTAAATGTTAATGTAATTTCAACTTTTTGGATTTTTTTCTTGTCATTGCGTTATTTAAATAAACATTTTGTTTTTTACAGAATGTGCAAAGAAAACATAAATATATATATATATATATATATATATATACCTTTTACCCGAACAAGAATCATGCACCCATGATTGTTGAAATATTCTAGTCTGTATTAATATGCCTACTACTATTACGTGGAAATTACAGTGTTGAAGATAGTTTAAATATTACTAAGTAGATCATTAATACATTCTTGACGAGCTTATATTCTTTTTCGTTTTATTGTCAGATCTGTAATTTCAAAAAATCTATTAACCCTAAATATCTCATCAAATCAGAGTACTCATATACGTTAAATATGTAGTAGGGCCTTAAATTCGCTTTATTTAATCGTTTCAAATTACTATTATTTTTCAATAATACCACTTGTTTTTTATTGTCTCAGTTTGTCACAGATTACTGGACAAAACGGACGCCAATCCCATTTTTTCATTCTTTCTTTTTTTCACCCCAGATGTTTTTGTTTTTAACTGAAAATTTTGACTGAATTTTCAAGTCTCATAATAAGATTATTTAAAATCGGAAAGTTAATATTAATTTTTGGCATATTACCTATGTGTTTGAAAAAGTTCTTTCAACAATGGTTATGTAAAATAACTTTTTATATAAAACATCATTTTTTTTTCATTAAAGTGCTTATGTGATTATATAATTTTATAATCACTATACGTATTTTTTATGTAGCTCAGAATTTCAAATAATATCTATAAGATAAAACATTCTGCATGGGGAATTATGATTTTTTTTCGAACATTTTTAAGAAAAAAAAACTTTTTAGATTTTTTAAAATTAGTAGTTTAAAATTAAAGTACTTTTATGTTGATTTATCTTTATAATTTTAATATATATAAAATTATAAAAATAAATAAATTTTCTTTTATTATTAATTTATATAGGGGGAACTGGGGCACATTGATACAATTTTTTTCTAAGAATTTTTTCGGTGTCCAGAAATTTCGGAATATTTTTCCATGTGGTGTCAGCAAAACTTATGTAGTGTGTTATAAGATGTACAATCGTTGTTTTACATAGAATTTTTACATGTGATTAAAAAAAATCAAAAAAGTCATTTGTATCAATGTGCCCCATACCCGGGACAGATTGATACACCTCATGGGACACTCTGATACGTTTGGAAAAAATGAACACAAAATAAGATCAATGCATATTTTTCATAGAAAATGAGTTACCAAATCATTTTAATTTATTTATAGACATTCAAATCACCCACAATTTATTTGCAAGCAATATTAAAGTAATCAAAATTAAATGTATATTGACCTGATGTTCTGGCTGTTCTTTGTCTGATTGTTGGCCGTGGTAATTTTGTCATATCTGGTACTTCAACCACATCATTATCTTTTTTCTAGGAAAGATGAAAATATTACCCTGTTTTATGTTTATAAATCGGTTTATAAAGAGAAAATACAGTATTATTACATCAAAATTTTTATTTGCAATGCTGTTCTGCAGCTCGTTTCTCTTACTTAATATTTCACATCACGAAAATACTTTTTTCTCAAGAAAATCGATATAAATTCGCGATTTACCAGGCTGCCGTCCTTTTCCTTTGTTAGTTCGACTAGCACTAGATGTTGGGTAAACTCGAGCGTCTTCTATTTGCAAAAATACTAGAATATGTTCTAAAATAAAAAATAGAGCTATTCCACTTCAATAAAAACAAATATTAGAATTTTTTTTTACGAAAAATGGTTGTGTGAAGGAGTGTATGGCAAAACAAAATAATAAAAGCTAATGAAAAATTGAACTAGAAAAGGATTTAGCTCGTATCAATGTGCCCCGTTATAGACTGTATCAATGTGCCCCATACAGTCATTTTGAATAAAATGGGTCTCAAATCCAATACTTCATAATTTACCTAAAATAAAGAATGAGGAACTGATAAAGAGCAGCTTTACTTGCCAGGGAAAGTATTCTTTGCTGTTTAAAATACTGGAACATTTGTATAATACCATTTCAATTGTACAACTCAAAATTATTTTTCATCTTCAAAAATAATAAATCACCCGTCCCATTTAATCCAACTACTGAATCATACCAAGACGTTCTGTATGTAGTTGCGTACACTAGCATCACCTTTTGGAGCTGTTTTGAAACTTCCTATAATGGCCCTGTGAGCAGTAGAGGGGGTGTATCAATGTGCCCCATGTATCAATGTGCCCCAGTTCCCCCTATTAATATTTATATTCATCAATGGAGAGCAATTTTTTTATTCTTTAAATATAGAAAGAAATACAGCAGAAATATGTATATGCATTAATGTTTACAAATAGGAAAAACACAAAATTTTTCAAGAAAAACGGAGCTGGAGCATTTTTAATTTAGATTGCAGATAATTCTATATATATTGAGAGAAACGCTATATTTGAAAAAAATAAAATAGCAAAAAATTGATCGAGATAAATATATATATACACATATATATATATATATACATATATTATTTATTTTATACCTTTATACTTAAAAACATTATTAACATAAATGAATGTCAAGATCATTATAACTGCCATTATTATATAAAAAACAATATTTTACAATAATCTATTCTTTATAAAATATATCTTACGATAATGTCGTTTTATATTTTTCTTATACTTTCATAATTCAGAAATGCAATTAAAATTCATATTATTTAAACAACAAAACATTAGGGGGTAAATAAAAAATAAAATTATTAATAATAAAAAATATGTAAATTAATGTATATTTAGAAAAAAAAGGATATTTTTAATGATTAATTTATTGAGGAAAATATGCTAATTTAATAAAAAGAGAAAACCATTACTTTTTTTCTTACACTCGCATAATTGATATCGGTATTTAAATTAATGAATTTTATGATGAAATAAGTTTCAACACTCTTTCATAATGACATTTATAAAGTAAATATATAGTCCTAATATAAAACTAGACGGCTATTCATTATTTATATAACCATCCCATGAAATAAAAAATTGTATCTTCGCACATGCTACAGTTTTATGAAAAGTTTTACATTTAAGTTACAAACTGAACATTATTTATAGGCGATAATATAGAATAAATTGTAGTAAATATAATTTAATGGAACTAGAGTCATTTAATATAACCAATAAAACAAAATATATAAATTTCTGGCTTAATGGAAAAGCAAATTTCATACAAAAAGAAATTTTTCTTAATTAAATATTTGATTAAATAAAAAAAAAATAAGTAAAAAAAAATATAAAAAAGAGATTTTATAATGCACATGAATGAAGATTCATCAGAGTAAGTCTCAGGTGTTTAAGATTTGTTAATAGGTACTCTAAAAAGTTATATAGAGGGTATAATTATGCATAAAATTCTTAATTCTTGTTTTCATTACACTTTGAACGTTGCAATTGTAACAAATCATTCCATCTGTTGAAATGAATGTGACTTTAGAAATGGCGTTCATTCCGCTTGGCGATCATCTCAGGATCAGCGAACACACTTACCCACATTTTATTATTTTTCTTAGTGGTTTTTGTAATATCTAGTGTAACTGTGAAAATTAGGAAAATGAGTTTAAAATATGTTTATCGTAGAGTACTCTAAAAAAATATTGTGAAACATCCTTAATATGTGGCTAAAAATATTTCTAAAAAAAGAAATAATAATGCTGAAACATTTGCATTAAATTGAAATATAATTAGTTTGCAAATGCTACCTATTTATACACGCACACATTTATACATATATATTTTTTTTCAATACATTATTCATAATTGCTTCGCAAATATCTATCATTAAAAGGACACAGTACCTTGAAATTGGTTAAATTATCGATTTTCTTTCTTTTTTTATTAACCCATTTTAGGCCAAGCACAGAAATTTTATAAAATGTAGCATTATTTTTATTGAAATATGCTTAAATTACATACATTAAGACACAAAAAAAAGATTCGTGCATGAAAAGTAATATTTTATATAAGAAATAATATTTTATATAATAATATAAAATATTATTTCTTATAATGAATAATATGAATATGAATAATATTTTTATGACTTTTGTTTTATTCTTATTTCATATACAGAATTTGCAACTTTAATCTATTTTAAAAACATATAATTCATTTCAATTGGAATAATAATATATTTTTAAAAAGTCGAATTTGTCAAAGGTGTTTCAAATTAAAACTCTAGCGTATTTTGAAAATTTTTTAAGAGAAAGTGTTTACTCCAATTGAATTACTAATATTTTATGGATGTCTTCAAAAGCCTTAAAAAATAGAAGAAAAATAAAATTCTTGAAAAAAATGTGTCAGAGTGTTAAAAAAAAATATTTATCGAAATGTTTCGTATACGAACCTTTGGCCGAAAATGGGTTAATTAAAAGCTTCTTTAATTGTGAATATTTTGACACCTCGCTTTTATCTATACGACTATTGTATCATAAGATTATTTTTGTTAATATGAAAGAAGTTATGTAATAAGGTATAAGTTAGAATTTTGTTGATAGATTGAACTCAATTACCCACATAAATGAAAACTTTAAATTTATTTTAATTGATGTTCATATTTTTAAAACTTGCTTGTTCGGATTTTATTTTATTTTATTTTATTTTTAATTTAATTTAAATGGAGGTTTATTTATTTTTTCACTTGATCACCATGGTGTACTTAATACTTTTGAGCATGTATTTCACACGTTTATATATATATATATATACATATTTTTTTTCAAAATTTAAATTCAGTGTTCGATGAATTTTTTTTTCTACTATACACGATAGAGAAAAAGTAATATTAAATGTAAATTCTCATACATGTAAAAAACCATTAACAGTTTTTTATAGTATGTTTTAATGAATGTGGAAAAAAAATCGAAGCAAAAACTTTCATATTTTAAAAAGTAATAGGTATTTTTAAAAGTTAATTAAAAAAATAAATAACTGTAAGTACAGTTAGTTGTTCTACAAAATATGTACACATATATATTTAGTTTTTAGTATTGAATATTGTTTCATCTCACGCATTACATTATTATTAAAGATTGAAGAGAGGATTTTAAAGGTAAAAACCTTTGTCTCCTTAAAAAATTAAATTAATACTTGAAAATAGACCATATATTAAGCAATATCGTAATTCGAGATAAGCCACAGTCGGTCAGCACTATTCAAAATGTTCACAAGCAATATTCTGGAAGATGTGAATCCCTTCAGACAACTTAAAAGAAATCCTGATAGATATATAGAAATGGAATGTATGAAATCCGTTAATAGTTGTCGCATCGGGTACACTGAAAAAAAATTCTTAAAGTAAGAATATATAATACATCCAATTAAAGATATATCTATTCAGAGTTACAAAGAAAAATAAAAAGCGTCTTTTATCTTTGAAATCTTTGAAACAAGTTTACTATAAGACCACAATTTCTGGAACTCTATATAGCAGAATGCCAAACCAATTCCATTGATAGCGTAGGTAGATTAGTCATTGCGGCCAAAGGAACGGTGTTCAATATTGTTTTTTTTTTCTTTTTTCTTTATTTGTTCTGAGTGATATTTTATTTTAAATTAAATGGTCTTACATCTTCCATTAGCTCACGGATTCCTCCTTTCCGAAGAATATATATATGTGTAGTAAAAAAGACCGTAATCACTGGCGATAAATTTATTTAAAAAAAAACTAAAAAACTTTGTAAAATAATCATAAAATGAAAAATTAAACAGGACGCGTTTTGAGCTGCAACAATAACAGCTCGCCATCCGCTAAAACCTACACGTGTCCGTAAGGAACACAAGTGGAGATAAAGTCTTTATCTCCACTTTACCTCAACTTGTGTCCTTACGGACACGTGTTGGTTTTAGCTGATGAAGAGCATTTATTGCTGTAGCTGGAAACGCGTCCTGCTTAATTTTTCCTTTTATGGTGATTTTACAAAGTTTTTGAATTTATTTATATATATGTGTATTTACTACATGCAAATTTTAAAAAATGTTTCTTTTATTTTTATTTACAGCAAAACCGTAGATTTAAAAACTGCTTGACTTCTCTCTTGGCGGCTATGCCATAAAATCACCAATTCTAACAACTTAAATATTCAGGGCACGTGAATGTTGAATACTCACTAGGATATTTACATGTCATCAAAATGGCGTTATTTTGCCTCATATGGTAACGCGGCTATTGTTGTTTATTTATTCATAAATTGTTTATTTACTTTAATTTTCTTTTTTCAAATTACATAAAATGTTTTTTGTTCTATAGTTATTAGTTTTTAACATTTAATATATTTTAACACTTTTTTATTTATCGTTATTTCGTTTTTATAATAATAGAAGAGGATTTAAAAATGCATATGTAAATGGCATTCGAAAACGAGGTTTTTGCTAAATTGACTTAGAAAAAAAAATCTTATCAAACCCTGTTCATATATATATCTGTGCCGTATTCATATAAAGCGCATCCAAATAATACAAATTAATAATGTAACAAATAATATAAACAATAATATAAAGAAATAAATTTAAAAAAATGTCAATATGGCAATTTTTCAAAGCACGCTACGTAATCGCTAATTCTAAAAAGATTATTTTACGCTATATTGCGAGGGAAAGTGTTATTAAGCTAAGTTTAATAACCATAACTTTTAATCGTCTTTTTTATTATATTTCTTTTTTTATAACTTACTTTAGTAGAACAGAATTAAAATATAATATTTAAAAACATATAATTCAATGACAGAAACAAAAAGGTATTCCACAAAAAAAAAAATCTTCCATATCTAGGATGTTTAATAAATTAACTCATCTCGAGATGATACAGACTTTCCCAATTCTGACATGAACTAGCCCTTTTCGCCCATGCACAGTTCTCTCTAGTGCTCTATCAAACGTGGTACATCAGTATATTTCACATTTTAAAGAAGTATTTTTAAAACAGCTTCCATTCAGTCTCTTCGACTGCTCATGGCTTTTAGAAATAAATCTGAGTAGTTTTTATGATATACAGCTCCCTAATAGAATCTTTTTCTGTGTGTGTAACGAAATAATATTGATTTTAATCTTAAAATTTTTCGTGTTAATTTATCAGATTTGCCTGTAAAATAATCTCCATCAACTAGAAATGTTTATTTGGGAAGCAAGGGTGCCCTTCAATTTATATTCGGTGTCCATAACACTGATTGATGTACAACAAATCAAATATAGAGGTTTTAATGGTTAAAAAAACGCAAGAAAAATAGATGAATTTTCATTACAAATGTTTCATCACATTAGGATACATTTTCACTAGCATCATTATGAATCTCATTTTATTCAACTGAAGGAAATGTTAAAAGAAATGTTTGAAACTGAATTTAATTCAGCAATATTTGATAGAATAAAAAAATACCTATAATGATAATACATTATTTAATGATTAATTTATAGAGAAACATATACATTTAAAAAAAATAAAATGAGAAGAAATTGTAATGATTTTTTACACAAGCATAATTGAGATCGGTATTTAAATTAATGATTTTTATAATGAAATAAATTTCTACCCTTGTTCATAATGACATTTATTAGGTTAAACTATAATCCGAATATTAAACGAGAGGCCATTAATTATTTAAATAAGTATCTTCTAGAAGGAAAAAATAATCTTAGTATACGTTAAAATTTCAGAAAGAATATTAGGTTCTGATAATGAATTTAAGATTAATGCTTGCGAAGGTAATTCCCAACGTTAGTTTAGATAAAAATTTAATAAACTTCTTTTCATGGAATATATGGCTTGTACCTCGAATGATTAAAGGACATTTGGATTATTTCGTCTTAATAAAGTAAAGGGTCTTTATTTGGAGAATGCAATGTAGACAATAAATAGAAAAAAAACCTTGGAAGATACATTTTTTAACAGTTTAGCAACATATTTGAAAATTATTTATGAATAAGCTTTGATTATCTGTCTGCCTATCTTTCCGCTATCTAACTCATGTAACTCTACCCCTATTCTCATAAAATGGACTATTACTGTGTCATGTACGGCACTGCAAATGAAGTGTGTAGTATTTTTGTTCATTTAGAGAGCTCCTTAAAATAATTATGTTACATTATGGTTTATGGGAGATTATAGTTTTCCAATACGTTATAAAGATATTACATTATTTTGAAGAGATTGAAAATTATATTTGTCACTGAAGTGTACTATAAAGTTCATATATATTCATCTCAATTGAAATTTGTTAAAATTTCTTAAGATTTGCATGCACTGCAAAAAAAGATCTTGGTATCGAATTTCTTTTTAATTCAGTGAAAAAAGAGAATTACAAACCAGTCTCATTTTCTTAAATTTCTTTTAATAAACAATAGAATTATACATATGTAGATTAATGAAAGCGTTTCTCGTTGGATTTTCCTTTTTTTAATTTTTTATAAGGATCAGTAATAGTACTAAAATGTTGCATTTTTAAGGCATAAATTATACTGAATAAATAATTAGTTCTATATTAATTCTACTGGTAAATAATACATCTGAAAAAAAAAATTTATTTTTTGAAGTCAATTAATGATACGTAAGGTGCATCTATATTTATCCCTTTTATAAAGACTTCAACTAGTTTAAGATAAATGAATGATGAAAGTGTACATGAATTAAATCACTTAGTTTTTTTCATTACTTTGTTTTTGTTTACTCCTAATCTCAATAATAGCAATTAATAAATAAAGAAATATCGGATTTCAATTTGAATTTCTTGTTTTAAATTTCATCTGTATAATTTTTAATTAAAATATACTTTGAACATAACTAATATTCCACGATTATACTCGCTCAACTACATTTTGCAATTCATGTTTATTAAAAACATGGATTATTACAATATTGAAATATTGATAATAAATTCATGTTAATTAGTAAACTCGAAATTATTGCAAATATTCCAATCAGCAAAGCTACAATTAATAGAATACTGATATTCATATTATACTTATATTGGTTCATATTTAACAACATGTTACCTTTCGAATTATATGAAAGAATATTAGTATTAAAACCTTATGTTTAAACACGGGTATCATTCGTGTGACATTTTTGGTGAAGCAAACTAAGAATGACAGTCTCTCTGTGTCAACTTTTAACTTTCTGAACTATCAAATATCTACTCTATATGTTCGATATCTTTCCATAGGTTATTAACAAGTCTGAAAAAAAAAACACTTCGCAAATTTAAAAAAAAAGTATCTATATGAAAATATTTCGCAAATTAAAAAAAAGTATCTATATGAAAATATTTATATACAGAACTTAATTCAAATTTATTGTTATCCTTGTGGTGATGGTCCTTGTTCATTTAAAATGTACAACATACTAGCAAATTTTAATAATTAATGTTTATGTACATAATTTAATAAAATAATAACCTGTAATCAAATAAAATAAATAAAACCTGCATCCAGATATTTCAACTTAATTTTGTTATTTTTTTATTGAAGCCTCTGAAAAATTATAGATTATAAAATAATGTTTTCTTATGCTCTTCGTGGAATGTTTTTAAAAATTTAAAACATGGTTTTTCAATAAGTTCGTATAAAATATTAATTTACAATAAATTTAAATAATTACTTGATTATGAATAGCAAAATTTGAATTTTATAATAAAATAAATTAAAATGCATACCTTCAGGTATTTTGAAAAAAAAAATCATGAATAGTTCCATATACCATTAGTTCAGATGTGGATGCACTGTTGAAATAACTTAGATATCAAAGTGTTAATAATAATTTATATTAAAGTACTAGCTGTTACCCGTGACGTCGTTCACGTCGCATAAAAAAAAGATAAACGCTTTAATTAAACAAAACATTTCATTAACAATAATTTAAAATCTATATAACACATATCTTATACCAGGCTATGCTGTAGTGTTTTTTTTTTTTTTTTTTTTTTTTTTTTTTTTTTTTTTTTTTGGGGGGGGGGGGATTTAAAGAACTCAGTCAAATAAATGGAAAATGTGTTAGATAATATTAAAGATCGCGAAAATGAAATTGCAACCATTTATACTATAGAACACCTGTAACGCACCCCAATGTAACAGAAATCATGTTGCAGTGCATTTCAGAATTCCATATCAAAGAAAGAAAAATCATGTGTTAAACCTATAGGTAATAAAAAAATATCCAACATTTCCATAATATATAACTTCGCCGGCCCATTCTTTTCTGCATCTGTGTATGTGATCTATGTGCTTGTAAATATTCTAAATACAATGTTAAAATTTTGCTTAGTTAGAAAGAGTATAACGAAGATTAAAATTCACCTTTAGCAATTTCTAATAATAGACAGAAACGTACTTGAATTCTTTTGTACAGTCCTGTATATTACGTGCAAATATTTATACGACCGCATATTTAGCTTAAATTATTCAAGCAAAAAACCCGATTCAAATTATTGAATTCATATTTCCGGGAATCGCTATTGCACAGGTGACCATATATCCAGTTTATTGTATAGTTCGATACATGATTTATTTAATTTCTAAAAATATCTCTTATTATACCAAATGTAGCTGAACTTCAGGATGCATCAGTTTTCCTTAAAATACATACTATAATTAAAAAAGCTCTTCAGCAATCTTTTCTAATAGACCATACTTTGGATACAATATCTGAGATCTGGACACAGGTCCAAAATCTTTTATGCGTCTCTGTAAATGAACAACAAATGTAATGCAAATCATGCTTTACTGCAAGCATATTAGTAAATTTCAGTATTTATCATTGTATTGATTATCTCAGTATATTAATTTCATCATGTTTGAAATAATGCAACGCAATTAAAATACACTGGGAATATTTTTCCCCGTAGACTATTATATTACCGAACATTTTTCTGTTATCTTGTAAAAGAATGTTAAACCTTTTCACCCCATTTTCTACAGAAATCCTGTTTTATTGCACTTCAGAAACTGATATCAATTTCAATATTATTAAAATAACCTTAATAAAATAACATTATTAAAATATGCTGCAAATGGTTTTTCTTCACAGACTTTGATATATTGAAATACTTTTGAGCTCCCTGTACGCACACTATAAGTACTATACTTAACATATTCGATAGTAACCATGTTCTTGTAAACCTTAAAAATGCATGTAAATTTCATTACATTTAAAATTATGTAGCATTATCAAAATACACCACAAATGATTTTTTCGCCGTATATCATAATGTAAAGTCTCCTTTTGAGTGCTCCTGTGATTCAGCTATAATTGCTATCTAGTTCATTTTCAATGCCGCACATGCTATAGCAAATCTCAATAACGTATGTTATTTTCGTATGAATCCTACTATATTTACTCAAATTGAAACACGGACAAACAGACGGCAGACCCCAGACACTCGGCATCCGGTATCCAGACAGGTTGAAGTCGTAAACACTTTTAGACCATGTTAGAAAGTGTCAAAAAGGGGGTAGTTTCCGTAAAACGAAAAAAAAAAAAAAAAAAAAAAAAAAAACAGAATTTTTTAAAATTTAAAAACTTATACTTTGTTTCAGATATGACGTTACATTGATATTTTTAAAATTCTTAATGGAATGTATTCCTGTGACGTCACATTTGGTAAAAAGTTTAATATTATGCCTCGAACCGAAAGAAAGAAAAAGGTTCATTTTTATTACGGATTAATATCTGGAAAAACTACTAAAATATTCATATTCTTGTAAAGTGTGAAGTTATATTCTTGTGAAGTCTTCTAAGTGTAAAAGAAATTTTATATAATCGTCTTTTTGATATAAGAGGAAAAACAGTATTCCTCTGACGTCACAATTGGTAAAATCGCGGTTTTTAACCTCGAACCGAAAAACAGAATAGGGTCCATTTATTTATTTCATTTTCTTTTATCACGTGAAAATCTTTCAGTTGAAAATAAATTACAGAAGAGAAATAATTATTCCGGTTTTTTTATTTTTTGGCAACGAAAAAAGAAAGATGATTAAATATTATGGAAAATTTTTCAATTTATTCTGTATGAAAAATAGTGAAATGTTGAATTATTAAGAAAAATATTTGAATAAAATAAATAAAAATTAGCCTATGTTCATTTCAGACCAATAATCTATCTATATACAAAAATTCAAAGACATAATCCATCCGTTTTGAAGCCAAGTTCATTCCAATTTTCGGACACACTTTCACATTTATAATATATATAAGGATTGTTAGATTGCATAGATTTTTCTTTTCAAAAAGTCAAGAGTTTTAATCCTTCAATTATCGGAAAAAAATATTTCTTTACTATGTTGCATGATTTACATAATTCTGCATATTTATGCAATTTTTTTTAAAATTACAAAATATACACTATATCGCCATTGATTATGGGACACTTGCGATTTTAGACATTTTACTAAATATCTAGAAAAACACATGAGGAATCATCTCGAAATTCTTAGTGTATAAATATAATAGTATACGTCATACATCTTCCTAAAGATTTTTTACCGAAACGCCATAGGGGACCGTCAACAAATTAAAAAAGAATTAATATCTTTTGAATAACCCTGTCAAAACTAATGTAGCAAAAGCGCTCAAACTCTAGATTATGATTGAATGCCTTATTGTAATACACTGTGTTCATTTTTATGCAAATAGCATACACACTCGCAGAGTAATTAAGGTTTTTATAAAAATGATCCCAAATTTTTCCAAGTTTTTCCATTATAATTTTCAGCGTTCTTAATATAAAATAATTTTTTTTTCAGAAAATATGACAAACAACATTGCACACAGTACCCTGTAATCAGAATTAAAAAATAATAAAAATTGTATGAAAAATGAGAAGGTTTACTATATAATTTTTTACTGCGCATGCGTCAAAGATATCAAAATTTCATTTGCATATTATGTTAGCTAAATGTATAGAGCAACTTTTGTAAAAGTCTCAAAATCATAGTTTGAAAATTCTGAAAGTAATCGTCTATAGAAAAAGGACAAAATCCGTTGTTTCCAAAATGAAGCAAAAAAATGAGGGATTTTATCCAAATGCAGTAGTACATCCCATATTGTGTATTCTATATTGACACTAATCAATAAATATATGGATACAACCCCTCTTGTTTTTGCTTCATTTTGAGAATAACGGATTTTCGACTTATTCAATTGACGATTATTGTCAGAATTTTCAAGTTATGATTTTGTGACTTTCACAAAAGTTGCTCTATACATTTAGCTAACATAATATGCAAATGAAATTTTGATATCATTGGCGCATGCGCAGTAAAAAATTATTTAGTAAACCAACTCATTTTTCAAACAATTTTCATTATTTTTTAGTTCTGATTACAGGATACTGTGTGCAATGTTGTTTGTCATATTTTCTGAAAAAAATAATATTTTATATTAAGAACTCTGAAAATTATAAGGAAAAAACTTGGAAAAATTTGGGATCATTTTTATAAAAACCTTAATTACTCTGCGAGTATGCATGCTATTTGCATAAAAATGAACAAGGCTTATTACAATAAGGCATTTAATCACAATCTAGAGTTTGAGCGCTTTTGCTACATTAGTTTTGACAGGGTTATTCAAAAGATATTCATTCTTTTTTAATTTGTTGACGGTCCCCTTTGGAGTTTCGAGAAAAAATCTTTACTGAGATGTATGACTTATACTATTATATTTATACACTAAGAGTTTCGAGATGATTCCTCTTGTATTTTTCTAGATATTTAATAAAATGTTTAAAATCGCAAGTGTCCCATAATCAATGGCAATATAGTGTATACGTCAAGCTCATCAATTATATCCATTATTTAGTATTTTGAAAATGCTTGAAAATAAATAATAAAATCTATTCTCGTATAAATGTCTTTTTTTTCGAAATAGAACAAAGCTCTTATTTCCTAGAGACAATAATAGTTTTTTGTGGGAAAGGGTCTAATAAAAACAAAATAACTATTTCAATAAAGTGTTCCATATGTAAAAATCATTACTTTTTATTTAAAATTTTAAATAATGATTCAAGTAGTCAGTTTCATTGACGGTGCTAAAAAATATTGCCAAAAATACTTATTTCTTATCTTACAGCCGTATGCACTATTTTTTTTTTTTTTTAACGATGAGAAAAACCGAAGACCTTTAAATAAGCTATTTTTCCTAAAAGTTAATTGAAGAAATCAATGTTTTTGAAATGTATTATTGAAAAGAGCTTTCGGGATCGCAATTATTTAAATGTTATGTTTAAATTGCAGATTGTTATAATAATTATATAATGCTATAATTTGAAATATTAAAAAAATAATTATTGATTTTAACAAATAACTTAATGCATATTAAAAATAATATTTTGATACATTTATTTCTTACGGTTATTTTGTTCTCTAAATATGACATTCTAAATAAATCATTGCTGCAATTCCACAGTCCGTTTTATAGAATGAATAATAGCATGTGACTATCAGCATTGTTGTCACAATATTGAAAGATAGATTCTACACATTTTTAAAACTTCATATCTGTTTTATTAACCAGTTATTCGAAATGTCTGTGATAATCAGTAAAAATAAAACAATTAATGTACTGATGTTCGCATAACTGTCAAAATATTATTAGCATGAATTATTGTAAAGAAGAACATTAACATTAATTCACTTATGTGACTTTAAAAAATCAAATTCTTGACATGGCGTAAAACCAATAGAATGAAGAATATACAAGCCAGGGTTCGAATTTGTATTTTTGATTGCAAACAAATATTCGTCTGTATAAATTTTCTTTCTGTTGTTTTTTCTGCCTTGTTAATAATTTCAATTGATAAGTCACTTTGTTTAGAATATTTAGTTTTAAATTTACATTTTTCGGACATAAATCATATTGCAACAGTTATTATATTGATATTATTTTATACTAAATTATATTTACTTGTTTAAGTGTCATTCAAAAAGCATTTATTTAGTCAAAATATCTTACATTCCCAGTTTAATTCTGTAATTTCTTACAATAGAGAATTTTATACGTAGACAGGCCTTTCAAATAACTCCGAGACTTTCATTTATAAACATTTAAAAGATTTTTAACTTGTAGAAAAAGTTATATCTTTGTATAGATTTTACTTCTCAAAAATACAAAAGTTTTCATCTTTCAATTATCTGAAAAAATATTTTTTTCTTGTGTTGCACGATTTACATAATTCTTCATATGTATGCAAATTGGTTAAAATCAAAAAGCATACGCGTTACGCACGTCAAGTACATACAATACTTACGATATTTAAAATGGATAATAAAGTTTCTTCTCGAATTAACATCTCTTTCTCAAAATACTACAAAGTTCTTATTTTCTAGAGAAACTAACAGTTTTTTTGCAAGAAAAGGTCTAAGAAAAGTTGAATAATTACTTCCATAAAGTATTCCATATGTAAAAATCGCTATTTTAATGTAAAATTTTAAATAATGATTCAAGTATGCAGTTTGTTTGAAGATACTGAAAAATATTGCTAAACAATATATTGTTTTTTTATCTTACGGATAAATGCGCTAATCCATTTTTTTAACAACAACAAAAAATCAAAAGTTTCAAATAAGCTATTTTCTGCAATGTCCCTTGAGGTAAATCTCAATACTTTTCAAATACATTATTGAAACAATTTTTCGGGCTCTCGATTTGTTAAACAGTTCGTTTAAATTGTATATTGCAGTAATAATTACGTAATGCTGTTATTTGAAATATTAAAAAATTACGTATTGATTTTAACAAACTAACTAATGAGTACTTAAAAAAGTTATTTATTATATTTATTTGATACTTTTATTTTTTATTCTAAATATGACGTTTAAAATTATAACTTTTTCTTAAATAATGACTAAAGTATTCAATTGTTTTAAAAATGCTAAAAAATAATTTTCTGTCTTATGACTAAATGCACTATTACATTTTATTTTCAACGAATAGGTGACTCTGTCCCCTACGAGCTATGCTCGTCGACCCGACACCACAAACTATAAAAACACACTAACTTGATCGGCTTTGAAATGACTGCGAGGCATTGAGCTATGCGTATATATATATATATATATATATATATATATATATATATATATATATATAATTATATATATATATATATATATATATATGTGTGTGTGTATATATAAATACTTTTATAAATGCATCCAAAGTATATAAGTGTGTTCACCTAACTGTAACGGGTCTCCATTTATTTCTCTTGGATTGGGGAATTTTAAGTTCAAATCAGCTGTTGTTATGTGTTGGTTTCATGTGTTAGATTAATTAAAATTAATTAAGATTAATAAACTTCTACTATATTACATCATACATTTACAGTTTACATTACATCAGTTATTTGTCGAACCGTTGTATAAGAAAATGTTTAAGTAAGACATTTTAATTGTATCGTTTAAATATGATGATATTTTTGCTAAATTTTTATTTCTGTCTTTAATAAACACGTGAAAGTAATTGCGTTGCTTGAAAAGAAATATTATTTGTGTAAATAGCAATAGACAAAGATATTCATTTAGAAACATGTAAATATTTTTGTGTGTTCGAAACTGTATTATTGGTTGCAAACAAATGGACACCTGTATAATATTTCATTTTTTTGGTTTTCCAACTTGTTAGCAATTTGGAAAAAAAAAATCAGTGTCCCGATAAATCTAAATTTGGATTTTTCGGGCGTAAATCATAGTTTAAAAGTTATTATATTAATATCATAGTAATATCATTTTATACTAAAGTATGTTTACTCATTTAAGTGACTTTGAAAAAGGATTCATTCAAACAAAATATCCTACTATTAATAGCCTACATATTATTCCAAATTCAGCACGTTCACCTTTTTGTTATAAATTCTTTACTTTCCGTTTTATGGTTGACAGATCGTCTAAAGTTTGTTCTGAAATTTTTGTAAATAAGAATTTGGGTAATATTTGTGAGATTGCAGGTTCTAATGGATGTAAAATAAGTAGCATCAATAAATTAATGAATTATTATAGAAAATAAAAGTCTAAACATCAAAATCCATAGCTAATGGAAAAATTCAAGAAAGAGGGGAAGATACTAAAAAAATTTAAAGAGTTTCATTTCCGTATCTGAAAGGCAGTTTTGAGAAGTTAAAATGTAAATTAAAAAAGTTTAATATTGAATTGATTAAAACCCCGTCACCAAAATTAAAATGTTTACTTAATAAGCAAGTGGACCCTATAGAACATGATGATCTTGTAGGAGTCTTTGAAATACCTTGTATTATAGAAAAAAGGGGCCTTAAACTATTGCATAGGCATGACTGGGAGAAAGCTTGGAATTAGAAAAGGTGAACATGGATCTGATATTAAATTTGGACGTCTAACACTGCCTTATCTAGAACATATTTAAATGAGGGGATCAAAATACTGTTTAGTGAAAGCAAATTATGTTTCGTATTGATTTTTTTTCATAAGTCTATTTTAAGAGAATCCATTGAAATTTTGTGTCATTTGTATTGCGAGTGAAACAGTTTAAATTTAAATTTTATTTTTATTATGATTATGGATCTTATTAGACGGATTCGAAACATGTCAATGTTATTTCTTTTTAATTTTTGCGACACCTCTCTCAAGCAATGTAAAATTTTTATTAAAATATTATTATATTTGTATCACATTAACATTATTCTATGCTAAAATATGTTAACGTGAGTGTTTGAGTAAGTGTCTTTCAAAAAGCCTTCATTCAAACAAAATATCTTTCCTTCCCATTTTAATGCTGTAATTTCTTACAGTAGAGACTTTTACACTTAGATAGGCATGGTAAATAATTTAGAGACATACATTTATTAACGTTTAAAAGATTCTATCTTTTAGAAAAAGTTTTATCGTTCTATAGATTTTACTTTTCAAAAATTCAAAAGTTTTAATTCTTCAATTATCGTAAAAAAAAAATATTTTTTTATTATTTTGCATGATTTACATAATTCTGCATCTCTATGCAGATTGGTTAAAATTACAAAAAATACATCAAGAATTTCAAGTATATCTATAATTTACGATTTTGAAAGTGCTTGAAAATGGATATTAATTTCTTTTTCTTGAATACATATATATTTATATATATATTTATTTATTTATTTATTTATTTATTTAAATACTGCAAAGATCTTATTTTCTTGAGACAATAACAGTTTTTTTAGAGGCTCTAAAAATACTCAATAAATATTTCAGTAAGATGTTCGATATGTAAAAACCATTATTTTTATGTAAAATTTTAAATAAAACTCAACTTTTCATTTTCTTTCAGGGTGTTAAAAAAATACTTTATGTATCTTACGGCTAAATGCACTAAAATATTTTTTAATGATGGTAAAAGTAGAAGTTTTTTAAGTAAACTATTTTCTGTAAAGTTATTTTAGCAAATCAGTATTTTTGAAATGTAGTGTTGAAATTATCTTTCGGCGTGCAATTGTTTAAATAGTGCTTTTAAGTTTTAAATTATAGTAGTATATGTATAATAATGTAATTTAAAAGATTAAACAATATATTAATCTTTACAAATTAATTATTGCGAATTAAAAATATATATATATTATTATATTTGTTCCTTACTGTTATTTTACTTTCTAGATTGGACGTTCTAAATAATTCATTGTTGCAATTTCACAACTAGCTGTACTATTTTAACGAATTTGAAATGGCATGTATTCATCTGCATTGTTGTCACAATATCGATATATTGATTCTACATTTTTTAAAACTCAATATTTGTAATATTAAATAGAATTCGAAATTCCTGTAATAATCAGCGAAGATACAATAATTAATATACTAATATTCATATAATTGTCAAAATATTATTAGCATAAAATATAGTAAAGAAAAATATTAATATTAATTTAATTACATATTTAAAAAAAATAAAATTTCTGACTGTACATGGACCTCTAGGAGGAATGCCAAATGAATAAAAAGTATCAAAGCCAGTGTTCGAACCTGTATCTTTTGTTGCAAAAAGATAAACGCAAGTATTTTTTTTTATTATTATTATTCTGTTCCTTGTCCGCCTTTTAACAATTTAAATTAAAAAATGACAAAGTCTTCAGAAACCTAAATTTAGAGTTTTTGGGCTTAAAATCATCGTTTAAAAGTTATTGTATTAATATCATATTAACGTTATTTTATGCTAAAATATTTTCACTTGAGTGTTTAAGTAAGTGTCTTTCAAAAAACACTCATTCAAACAAAATATCTTATCTACCAATTTTAATGCTATAATTATTTACAGTAGAGACTTTTACACATAGATAGGAATGATAAATAACTCACAGACATACATTTATTAACATTTAAAAGGTTAGGTACTACTTGATTAGCCTGTGGACACAAATTATTATTGTTGTTTTTTTAATCACGTAATTTAATGATATTAATATTTTTCTTTACAAAAATTTGTGCTAAGAATATTTTGTCAGTAATAGCCAAATAATAGCCAAATAAATAGCCAAAAGTAATATCCAAACTATACATATTGACATAATTTTTATTTTAAATGACGAAAAAAAGTAATTAATAGAACATTAATAAAAATACTAATAAAAAGTTCAAATAAAAATCACTTAATGACGTTTTAAGCACGTGTATCGTATTTAATGTTATTGAATGGGATATTCAAGATCATCCAATATTGGCATGGACACAAATTAGTATCTTATAGTTTGGTAATCTTATAGTTTGGCCATAGATTTCTGGTCGACGGGATGACCAAGTAGTACCAAATATTATTATCTTGTTGAAAAGGTTATATCTTTGCATAGAATTTACTTCTAAAAAAAGACAAGAGTTTTCATTCTTCAATTACAGGAAAAAATATGTCTTTATTATTTTGCTTGATTTATATAACTCTGCATATGCATTCAAATTAGTTAAAATTAACAAAAGCACGTTGAGCATTTCAAGTACATCCATTATTTACGATTTTGAAAGTGCTTAGAAATGGATATTAAGGTTTTTTTTTTTAATAAATATATTTATTTTTTAAATACTGCTCATAAGTTCATTTTTTCTAGAGACAATAACGGTTTTTTGCGGGAGAGGAGTTAAAAAGTGGAATTACTATTTAAATAATGTGTTCAATATGAAAAAATCATTACTTTTTATGTAAAATTTTAAATAAGGAATCAAATATTGAGTTTCTTTGAGGATGCTAAAAAATACATGTTTTTATCTTACCACTAAATGCACAAATGCATTTTTTGGACGATGAGAAAATGTCGATGAGTTTTAAATGAGCTATTTTCAATTAAGTTAATTGAAAAAAATCAATATTTTTGAAATGCAGTGCTAAAGTTATCTTTCGACTTAAGATTATTTAATTGGTGCTTTTAAATTTTAGATAGTTGCAATAAATAAATAATGCTGCAATTGGAAATATTAAAAATGTACTTATTGATGTAAAAAATGTAATAATATATATTTCTTTCTGTTTTTTTTTCTTTTTGATATAACGTTCTAAATATGTCAGTATAGCAATTTTTACAACCAGTTATACTATTTTAACGAACGGGAACAGGCACGTAATGATCTGCATTGGACCTATCCAGTAATTCAATTGAAATTTGTCTTATTTTTAAAAGTAAACACATGGAACTTGTTAACTTGATTATTTGAAGAAATTTATAAGCGACCTGTGTTTTAATTTTTCATTCAATTAATTAGAACTTCGTTTACAAACAAATTTTTTTTCTCCAGTATGATTCATTATTTTCGTTTCTAAAACTATCGCTTTGATTTCTGAACATAAGAATTTTTCTTTAAAAAATGATTTGCCTTTCTAACTGTTAAATCTGACGAACAATTTTAGAATTATCGGATATACTTGAATGTGAACTTCAATTCGACTGTAACATGAAACTAAAAGACACATTTAATAAGAATTGAATTTTTGTAATTGAGCGAAAAATTCCCCACGTCGGAAATCGAACCCAGATCCTTAGCTTACAAGACCAGTGCTTTACTGTTTAAGCTAACTCTGCGATAATCAGCGGGCACTTTTTTCTCCGATAACCTTATTGGTATAACATCTGGTCTTTCATTTAGACGGCATCTAGATTTTCGTTACCAGTGGTTTATTCTGTCGAACTGTTTGAGTGACAGAGCAGATTTTGTGTTTGTAAGCCAATCATATGTGTTCGATTCACGGCCTGGGCCATTTTTCGTTCAGTTGGAAATATGATAAATTTACCAATTATTTTGATGTATTAAAATAATAGTATGACACACTTAAGGTAAAGCGCTTTAACGAAATTTTAATTAGATTTAAGGCTTTAACCATGTAGGCAACCACATCGTGTTCTTCCTTCACGAAATCTTTGTTTTTCGAGACTTATTTAACACAAAACTGATGTTAGTTTTATCTTTTGGCTGTATGTAAGATAAATAAATATGTCAGATGTTAATAAAGAAATTCTAATACATGTACTTTTCATAGCTAGTATTTTATGAATTATTTAAAAAAACATGAAGAATTCTGCAGGTCGCTTAAAAGAATCAAACAATGATTGACTGTTTTACAAAAAAACTTTTCACTTACAATGAATGTCTGTTAACAACGCATTTTTTCTATTAACATCGGGGTAAAAAAGAGGAGTTGCTTGTTTTATATGCTAAAATAATAAAAATACATGTATCACCCAAGATTTTTTTCCTATTTGATACTCTTTTTATTTTTCTAAGAACTACTATTTCTTTCATTTAGCTGTTTCATAATAATTGATAAAATCTTCAGGATTCGGCTCAAAATTCCCGATTTGATAGAATTTCTTTTGAAATGCATTCTTCCTTTATCAAAAAATAGACGAATGCGTCACATCATATAATATATGAATAAGAGAACCTGCCAAATGGATGCATTTGAAGACAAAAATGAATTTAAAAATGAGTTAAATAAGCAGTTTGGATTTGACTAAACTCTTAATGTGATAATTTTGTCGCAGTCCTACACTTTTTTCTTCTTTTTTCTTTTTTTCTGCAATACTTTATCTTATAAAAAGCTTATCAATATGAAATTTCTGGATAATATATTAAGAAGTTGTGCAATAAATATAAGCGGACTCAATATCCTATGAATCGATGAATTTATGAAATTTTTGAATGCAGTCTTCTGCCTCATAATTAACTTCATTAATAGTTAACTTAATTAATCATTTAAATGAAGCAAACAAATCACTACACTGTAAAAAAAATTCTGTAAAGGTACTAAACTTTTTCTTGGAAACTGGGATTCCAAGAACTTTTCCTGTAACGGTAACAGCAAAAATTCAAGTTTTAGAATCGGTTACATGGGTTTTTCCTGTTACCGTTACATGAAAAGTTCTTGGAATCCCAGTTTCCTAGAAAATGTTTAGTACATTTACAGAATTTTTTTTACAGTGTATTTGTATTGTCTGCTTTAAAGCAACTAATTCAATACAATTTACCCATTAGCGAGACCAGTACTTTTTTCCTATAATACAACCAAGGGTTTTAATGCATGTGAGATATTTTAAAAATCCTTTCTAAAGTCATGAGCCAAAACAAATTAGACTAATAAACTAATTAAAAATTAATATACATTTTATTTGCATGGTATCTGGAGATTTGCAGATGGAAAAAATTACCCGTAACAAACTTAAAACTATCAACAAAATAAATTAAAAATCTTGGATGTTTGGTAAAATTATGATATTTTTAATTAGATTCTAGGAGACTTATAAAATTAATGATAGAAATGATTTTTTTAAATGTGAAATGCCTATCTAAACTTTATGATTTTGTATTTTGAAAAAACAATCACTTTACATTCATATACTTAAAAAATAAAAAAAAATGACATTTTAGGCCAAAACGTTTAAACTTCATCCTCATTCCGGAAGATCTAAATATTTTTTTTAATTTCAAAAATATTTTTGGGCGTAAATATGTTATCATAGTAATATCTTTTTTTCAATTTGAAATTTTGAATTTCAAAAAACAGTTTTTCGTTATACACCAATGTATACATACATACATACATACACACGCAAACACACACATACACACACACACATATATATATATATAGTTTTGAACAAGATTGTTCGAACTACATACATACATACATACACACACACACACACATATATATACTTATATATATGTATATACAGGGTGATTCCAAATTTTTTTTACAATAAAAGAGGGGTGATAGTACACAACAAGACAAACAATATTAAATAGGAGACCAAGGGTCCAAAATGTTTTCCTAAGGAGATAGCCGCCATTAAAGTTTAGGGACCAAAATTTCAAATAAACATAAAAAACGGGAAAATCGGTCGATTGATTTGCGGTTTTCACTAAAATTATTCTTTATGTCGGCATTTTCTTGAAATTCAATTATAAAGATAAATTTCAAAAAATGCCGATAGAGGGCGCTTTAGACTTTGGAGTAACGAACAACTATTTTTTGACGGTATTTTTTGCATCTCATTAAATTTTCTTGTAAGCTTAGACTCAAACTTAAATTTTGAGCTCAAAATCTGTAGTTGGGAGTGGTTAAGTAACACAAACTGAGCTGTGTTCAGAGGGTTCAAGTTTCAAATGACTAAAAAAAAAACGGAAAAATTGGTCGATTAATTTGCGGTTTTCACTAAAACTATTCTTTATTTAGGTATTTTCGTGAAAATAAATTATAAAGATAAATTTCAAAAAATGCCGATAGAGGGAGCTTTAGACTTTGGAGTAACGAACAACTATTTTTTGCCGTTATTGTTTGAATCTCTTTAAATGATTTAGGAAGGTTAAACTTAAATTTAAATTTTGAGCTGAAAATCTGAATAGTAGGGAGTGGTTAAGTAGCACAAACTGAACTGTGTTCAAGGGGGAGGGGGAGGTTCAAATTTAAAGTAATTATAGAAAATGGAAAAATTGGTCGATTCGTTTTCGGTTTAAAATAAAACTATTCTTTAAGTCAGTATCTTCTTGAAAATAATTTTTAAAGATAAATATCAAAAAATGCCGTCAGAGGGCGCCTTAAACTTCAGAGTAACCAACAATTCATTTTAACCATTATTTTTTGGTTCTAATTAAATGCTTGCAAAAGCATTTTGAATGTTCTCGAAAGCTTAGATTTAAACTTAAATTTTGAGCTCAAATCCTGAATCGTTATGAGGAGTTAAGAAGCGCAAACTGAAGTGTGTTCAGGAGTTAAAATTTAACCCTCTTTCCTCCTCGAGCACAATTCAATTTTTCGCTACTTAAACACTCCCAACGATTCAGAATTTCAGCCCAAAATTTAAGTCTATGCATTTGAAAGCATTTAATGAGATTAAAAAAATAACAGTTAAAAATAGTTGTACGCTACTCCAAAGTCTAAGGCGCCCTCTATCGGCATTTTGTGAAATTTATCTTTAAAAATTATTTTTAAGAAAACACTAATTGATCAAGAAAACTGCTGATTTAAAAATTAGTTTTAGCAAAAACCGCAAAGGAATCGACCAATTTTTCCGTTTTTTACAATTATTTGAAATTTGAACCCTCTGAACAGTGCTAAGTTTGTCTACTTAACCACTCCCAGCTATTCAGATTTTGAGCTCAAAATTTATGTTCAAGTCTAAGCTTACGAAAGCATTTAATAAGATGGAAAAAAAATAATGCCAAAAAAGAGTGTTTCGTTACTGCAAAGTCTAAAGCGCCCTCTATCGGCATTTTTTGAAATTTATCTTCATAATTTATTTTCACGAAAATACCTAAATAAAGAATAGTTTTAGTGAAAACCGCAAATCAATCGACCAATTTTTCCGTTTTTTATAATCATTTGAAATTTGAACCCTCTGAACACAGCTCAGTTTGTGTTACTTAACCACTCCCAACTACAGATTTTGAGCTCAAAATTTAAGTTTGAGTCTAAGCTTACGAAAACATTTAATGAGATGCAAAAAATACCGGCAAAATATAGTTGTTCGTTACTCCAAAGTCTAAAGCGCCCTCTATCGGCATTTTTTGAAATTTATCTTTATAATTTAATTTCAAGAAAATGCCGACATAAAGAATAATTTCAGTGAAAACCGCAAATCAATCGACCGTTTTTTCCGTTTCTTATGTTTATTTGAAATTTTGATCCCTAAACTTTAATGGCGGCTATTTCCTTAGGAAAACGTTTTGGACCCTTGGTCTCCTATTTAATATTGTTCGTCTTGATGTGTACTATCACCCCTCTTTTATTGTAAAAAAAATTCGGAATCACCCTGTATATATATAGTTTTGAACAAGTGATTGTTCAAACTACTTACATACATACACACACACACACACATATATATATATATAGTTTTGAACAAGTGATTGTTTTGGATTCAATGAGTCATAATCGTAGTAAATCCTGAGATTATTTTTTTAGAAATTCCAATATAGGAGAGAATGTAATAAGTACCTTAAATGTACTTATTAATGTATATGTGCCTTAAGTCTCTGCTTCAAAATGCTGAAAATAAAAAAGGATTTTTTTACAAATTTAAATTCGTGTACATTGTAGTTTTGTATTTGAAAATGAAGAAAAATTTAAATATCAATATGTAGATTTCTATTTATTGCACATTTTAAAAAGTGCCTTTTAGTCAGCATTTTTTAAATATTTTCATTTATTTTTGCATACCTAAAATGATGTATCTCATGTCTAAGTAAATACATTTTTTTAAATAGAGATTATGAGTCACAGACTCATGAAAACATTTTATAATTTTTCACGTAGTCTTACTTTACAATAAAGCAAAAAATGCGTAGAAATTTATCTGGCATATTACAGTTAAACTGTTTCTATTTTACAAAAAGAAAATCCTGAAAATGTTAACTTGTAAAAACATTACAAGGTAGTAATTTGTTTTTTTTATTACTTTCTTTTAAATCATAAACATATTTCAAAAGAAATATTTCATACTTTTCAATTTTAACTTTTCTACATGTATGTCAGACACACGCATGTTTGAATATATAATCTGTCTGTTTTTATTTTATATTGTCAAAGCCAAATGTTGTATAAACACTCAATAAATAATTATAGAAATAAATTTTGTTTAATATTCCAACACGAAAAGGAAACATGTTTATTTATGATTGGATGGAAAATACTTTTTCTAAATCTGTATAGTGGAGATAATGTAGAACTTGTTCAGATGTTTGGCATTTTAAATAAGTCATTCATATTTAAAGGTTACTATGCATAATCAGATAACGAATGTAAATATGAGTTACATGAGAGGGATTTTTGATTTACATAATATTTTATTTTCTTTTTATGTAATTGATTTCATAGACAGCAAAATTTTAGTTTTAATAATAAATAGAAAAACTGCAACGTAAAATTTTATGTTTAATAAGGCTTTAAAATACTTAACAGGACTATTTTTATTGTGATGAGACCATCCATCGGATTATTATTTCCTGTGGAATAGAGAAATGTTTCTGTCTGTCTAAATAAAATATGTCGATAGATTTCGTATATTTGGTGATGTGACAAATCATAAAATTGTTTGCGCGTGAATACAAGTAACAACCAGCCATCAAAATTGAAGTGTTGTTAGAACAGCGTTAATTGTTAAATTTGACGTTTATCTACAAATATCGGCATCGGATACTTATAAATTGATAAGTGAAGCAATCCAAAATTAGAAATCTGGAAGGTAGCTGTTTTTCGGTGGAATAAAACGTTTAAGGAAGGAAAGCAAAATATGAAATACCTTGAGCTTGAGTTGTGACCTTTGGCGCTCCACAAGTACACTATGATTAACACAGGGATTATCATTAACGAAATTCAGGAATTGCTATGTACACTACCCAGGTCAAAATTTATGCTTGTTCCAGCAACAAAAATATGCTAGTTATTGCTAGGTATTGCTATGTCTGCTAGATTTCCATGCTATTATATGCTAGCATCACATGTTATATCGCTAGCTTGCACAACAAAGGCATGACAAGCTATATGCAAGCATTTCATGCTTATTTCCAGCAAAGTGGGCCAATACACACCATAAATTGCTGGAAATTTTGCTGGAATCTAGCAAGGTGTAATGCTAGTTTATGCTATTTTACTTGTTGGGTTATAACACTTGGTTCTTGTCTAGCAAACAAATATCAGCATGAATTTCGACCTGGGTAAAGGCATGTTCACGGAATGTGTCTATCGTAAGTGTTTACTCATTCGGGGCTGAAATATTGAGTCTGAAATGTGCATGTTCCCGATAAATCCCCAAATCCTTATCAAAGGATAAAGAATACAGCATAGAGCTCATGTGTGCTCAGAATAAAAAGAAAAAGTGAACTAAGAAGAACACAACACCGTGTTATTTCTGGCTGTTTCCTAACCAGAAAAAACTACTAAGCGGTTCTTATTTCCATAAATATATAGCATGTCTAAAAGCTGTGGCGCTGTTTTGTAGTAACTCTGTAAAAGTGGGGAAAAGTGTGTTTAAGTGCATTTTTCTATAAGATTGTTAAGAGGATTTTTACTTTTTTAACAGCCATCGTATAAATATCCCTAATTTCAATTTTGATGGATGATTTTATCATGAGAATCCGATAATATTTAATGTATACATTTTAAATATTGGGCAAAGGAAAAAATATTTGGAGTTTTTCCTAATAGCTGCCTTTAGAGTAGCATAACTCTGGAAACACTAATCCAATCAAGCCACAATAACGCTTTTGAAAAGTAATAATCAACAGATCATTAAAAAAATAGTTATGAAAATGTCTGATGACGGTGATAAATAACAAAATATTAAAACTTATTTAAATATTTAATAGTTAATTTGAAGACAGGTCATAATAAATTGATTAATTTCAGTAGTAGTGTTAGTTGCCGAATTATCAATGAAGGCTTAAGTTAGAGAGACGAAAAGTTTTTTGTTTCCTTCTTTGTTAGTTAATCTGTCCGTTCCGGGATAACTATCAGAAAAGTATCCAACCATATTGAAATTTGTAAGTAGGCATGTTGGTGAGGTTCCCAGATTCAGCTATATAGTTTTTCATCATATTTGATTCACTCGTTGAAAAAAAAATGGTAAAAATCTAGAAATTTGCCCATTTAGACTCATTCGTAATAAAATATTTGCTAATTTTATCAACGTAAATTCTCATTTCACTTTGACTATGATGCCATTTTCACTCACTGAAGCTCTCTGAAATGAGCGTTTCAAACTCACTATTAACGGAATGAAAAATCTAGTTGGATGTGTCAATCCCAAAACTTTCTTCTATCTCATAAGTACATTTTAATATTTAAAAAAAAAGAAAAAAAAAAAAAAAAAAAAAAAAAAAAACGTGGTAATTCCAAAGTTACCCACTATCGAATTTCCTCGAACATTTGATTTAGCCTTTAATGAGATTCTGGTATCCGAAATGCCTAAAACGCAAAATTTAATTAATTTTCTGAGAAATTGAGCTTAGTAGTGCCTCATGTTGGGTAATTTATACTAAAACCTAATAAGCATATATTTATGTCAAGGCCTAGCAGAATCTGAAATTTGATGGAATTTCTTCCATTAGTTCTTGAGATATAGTTATAACAAAAAATTTGCAAAACGTAGCACAGGAACACCATATCTTGGATAATGTATGCCAAATGTAAAGAACCGTCTAATTATGTTATGGTGTAAAAGAATCTGAATTTTGATGAAATTCTGTGCATTAGTTCTTGAGATATAGCTAATTTAAAAAAACCGTGTAAGATATAGCACAACAGCACCATCAGTTGAAGGATTTATAACAAAAAGGAATCATCGTGTAATTATGTTATATGTCATTTTGTAACAAAATCTGAAGTTTGATGAAATTCTGTGCGTTGGTTGTTGAGATATAGCTATTGGAAAAATCGTGCAAAATGCAGCATAGGTGCACCACCTGTTGCTAGGTTAATACCAAAATGTAATCAGCGTCTAATTATGTTATATATTCTAGTGTAATAGAATCTAAAATTTGATGAAGTTCTCTGCATTAGTTCTTGAGATATAGCTATCGCAAAAATCGTGCAAAATATAGCATAGCAGTGCCACCTATAGGGCAGTTCACACCAAAACCTTATCAGCGGCTATGTATCTCAAGGTATCGCGGAATCTGAAGTTTGGTGAAATTCTGTGCATTAGTTCTTGAGATATAGCTATCATGAAAATCATAAAAAACGTAGTATAGCAGCGCCATCTGCTGGCCAATTTTCACCAAAAACCAATAGGCACTAATTCATATCAAGGTCTAACTGAATATAAAATTTTATTAAATTTCGAGCATTAGTTCTTGAGATAGAGCGCCCACAAATTTTTTGTCACATACAGACAGACACACAGACAGACAGACAGGCGGACAGACTCACAGACAGACATTTTCTAAAAATAGTCAAAACGTGTTCAGGACCTTCTAAAACGTATAAATCCGTCGAAAACCGGAAGTCGAAAATTTTCATGAATCCAATACTTTCTTCTTGTAAAGATAGAAGAAAGTAAAAATATATCGAAATATAATAGCTTTTTGAAAAAATAATGAGGGTTTTTTTTTTATCATGACGTCATTTTCTGTTCAAAATTTTACAAAAGTTATTTTTTATTGCATTGCAAAAATGACATCGGTAAAGATATTATGCTGAAGTAGTCCGATTTCCTATAATATGAAGAAATTTAAAGGACTTTTAAAATTAAAATTAATTCATGAAAAATATTACCTTTTTAAAAAATGGAATAAAGGTACATCTACAAAATAAAGTAATTAAAAAATAATTATAATAATCGGTTTAGTAGACGGCCATAACCTATGACTCAATAAACAGTCTTGAAAAAAAAAATAAATAAATAAAAAGTATAGATTTAATAAAATGTAAATGACGTTATTTTAAGAAATATTTTCATTTGCACATACTAAAGATCTTTAAATAAATAGCATAGGTTCAGTCAGAAGATCGCTGACAAAAAAAAGTTATGTCATCACTGACACACTTATGGTAATATTTACACAAGAAGCAATTTTATCTGTTTCCTGCGTAATATGATAAAGCAATTTAAGTTTATATTATAGAGAGAAAAGCTTAACCTATGTGAAACAATTTTAAGGAAATATCATAAAAAGCCTCTAACTTAAAGATTTATTGTCAACAATATAATTAAAGCCCGCAATTGAGTTAAAATGGCCAAGATCGGTCGATATGAAAGGATAGTCTTCGATCACGACAATGCAAGACCAAACACATATTTGAATTAAAAAAATAAAGAGAGAGAGAGAAAGAGAGAGAGAGTTTGGGTGAAAACTTTTGAAACCTACATCATAAGACCTAGACCTAACAATGTCTGATTATCATTTGTTTCGCTTGGGGCAGAACTTTCTTACTGGTGTGAAATTTGCATCAAAAGATTTTGTGAAAGATGCTTGACTCAGTGTTTTCCAAATATATCACAGAAGGTCTACTGCAATAGCATAAAAGTTTAAAAGGGAAAAGCTTCATAAGGTTACCGAATAAAATGAATAGATTTAGTTTAATAAATTTCATTTAAGATATCGGAAAAAACTGTTTGAATTTTGAAGAAGAATCAGCGCGAACTTTTTTCTTGATGATAAATATGGATATTATGTGCTTTAATAACATTTAAAGTAATTATTCAAAGTAAAATCAATAATTTATTACATATCATTTTATAGAAATATCATTTACGATATCTTTCATTGTACTTAAGCTAAAAATTAGAACTTAATTTTTAATTACTATGCAAAAACTTCGATTTAAGCTTCGATACTCACAAAAAAGTAACAAAGCCATAGAATAAATTTTTATTTGTTATAAAATTTATTTATCAAAATAGTTTTCTCTTAACCACATAATTTTTACACTGAAGAAATCCTTTTTCGAAAAATTAATTCTTAATAAATATATGTATAGATATATATCTGCTTACAATTTTGTTACATAAAAAATTATATCACATAGAAATAAAATCCAGCATCATAAACTTTCGCAACCGAAACGTTACATAAAAATCCACCTTACATAATTAAGTTTTGAAAAATTCACAATAATGCTTGCTTTCATTTAAGTTTTTAAATTACATATTTTGCAATATACTTTTAAAATTATTTTATATAAAGAAGTGAAATATTAACAAAACAAAATATCAACATTGAGTAGAGCCTATGAATTAATGTAACATTAAGACTGCTGCTAAATGAGAGCATTTAATTAAAAAAATATTTACTGAGAAAATAAAATAATTAGAGGAAAGCTGTTTAATGTTTTTACACACGTATAATTAAATTCCATGGTTAAATTAATAATATTAATAACTAAATAAATTTAAATCCTCGTTCATTACAAAATTTATTATGTAAAAACATAATCATAATCTTAAATATGAGCATAGTTGATCATTACGTATAAAAAACTAATTTTTATGAATTTTAATAAAAATGCATTATCGCACATGTTAATTTGCCGTAAAAAATATTAAATTCTGATAATGAATTTACGATTAATTCTGTTCATGAGATTTCTGAGCGTTAGCATAGATTAAACATTAATAAGTTTATTTAATGGAGCTTCGAATTTCTTTCTAATCGATAAAAGAAAACACAATATTTTCGGCTAAATAGTAAAAAGAACATACTTTAAAAATGTTAGTTAGGGTTCATACGAGTCATGGAATTTCAAAACCAGGGAATTCTTCGCTACTGTTATTTTATTATAGCCAAATTTTCTTTAAATAAGTTAAATTTCGCGCTTTTCAACCATATCTATTTTTTTAGTAAAAAACAAATATTTATATTTAACATGGAAAACCTGGAAAACTAAAAGTATTTGTACGAATCCTGGTTTGTAAATTTAAAAAAAAGTTTTCTGTTGAAATAAAGCACATGCAAGTAGCGGTCAAACGTTTCCGGTCACCAAAAACTTGTTAGTTAATTTGTAAGTAAACACATATGAAGAGTAATCTCAAAGTGATGCTTATAAATTTTATTGACATAATAGTTACAGGCATATTTATAAAACAACATATAAATACCAATAAATTTAATTGAAAAATTAAGTGCAAAAGAAAGCGCGTGTTCTCAAAAGTTTCCGATACTCCCGCAAGTTTCGAAAAAATAGTATTGATATAGAAAATAACAGTGATCAACAATATTTAAAATTAGTATGTTATCATCATACCTTTAGCAATAAGTACTGCGGCGTAGTGACGTGACATTGATACAATCAACGGTTGAAGATCGCCTATGGTACCTTTTTTCTACACTTCTTGCAATTTTTGGAAATTTAGACTGATTTGGAACATTTATTTTTTTGCACATGTTTGCCAACTTATATCCAAAGATTTTCCGTTGGATTCATGTCGAGCGTAAGCTGATTTTTTTTGTGCGAAAATAATTGCTTGTCGAACTTCCATACATTCATTAAGTCGTTATCATGTTAAAACGAATTGTTGCGACCACAATTTTCCTCTAATAAGGCAACAAGTAATCTTGCAAGATAACCTTATACATTCCAACATTCAACTTGCCGCATTTTTTAAACAATGGACGAACGCATTTTAAAGAAAATACTCCCCACTTTATGACGTGTCCTCTACCCTGCTTCATTGTAGGAAAACATATGGTGTATCATATCTTTTGTTATTAGTTCATCGGACATAGTGTCTGCCATCACTTCCAAAAATGTTTGAAATACGATTGATGTAAAAATGCTTTTCCATTACTTTTTATTTAACTTTTATCCAGTTATCACTTGATCAGACCTTGTGTTGCTTGGAAAACGATGTTGTAAATATGGTATGTAGTAAGTTTTTTTTTTTTTTTTTTTTTTTTTTTTTTTATGAAATTTTTTAAACTTTCAGCTCCATAAAGTTCTATATCACGCCAGCAACTCGACACGGTAGACCAACTTATTTCAGCAATATTTTCATTCTGTAAATCCCAGGATATTGCAATGGCAGTTTTATGCGGGCCATCCACTGTTTTTCTCCTGATAATTCAGTCCACAAGAATAGTCACTTTTTGCGTATTCCGGACCTCAAAAAATCTTGAAGGCCGTGGCCTTCTGTATAAAATTTTTAAATATCGTTTACTGTTAGTTGCCGATCGATAAATTTCCCTAAATATCTCTAGAAATTGGCCCTTTAGCGACAAACTAATCACTGATTTACAAACAATAATTGTTGAACTTTAAATTTTTGAATTTAAAATATGCTACTCACTTTGATTCATTCACAATCACGACTAAAAAACGTTTTATCCATAGAAAAAAAAAAAAAAAAAAAAAAAAAAAACCTTAAAGAATGATGAATGTGGCCGGAAACTTTTGCACACGCAAATTTCGAATTCTGCCGTTTTGCATTAAGCGTCTTTAGTATCCAATCAAAAAGATCACGTGGTCATAGTTCATTCACATACTTCTAATTTTAAAAGCATTTGTGATTCTTCTTTGCGTAAACCTTCTATTAAAGAAATCAAAGAAACTACCTGGTCCGAAACTTCTGAACGTCACTGTATATATTAGGGCGGAGCGTAAAATTTTTTTTTTTCGATTTTTTTTTCAAGCTAGCGGGGAAAATTGTAGAGTAGTCGTAGACATATATCCTCATAAAATTTCAAAATAGTCAGGAAATAGCTTTCGGTTCCATTTTAGTGTCTAATTATGGAATTTGTGCCGAAAATAATGTAAATTTTTACGTTTCAGCAATATTTTTAATTTCTAAAATTTTGCATTTTTTCGAGCTTTTTATTATTATTATTATTATTATTATTATTATTATTATTATTATTATTATTATTATTATTATTATTATTATTGGAATTAATTATATTCCTCTTTTGTGCATATTTGCCTTCAAAGAAAATTTTAATAAGTTACCACCGACTTTTAATTAAATAATTCTTGACATTACTTAGAGTGCAAACTATTTTAGAACAATAGGAAGAAAAAATATTATTACTAATTTATTATTATTATAAACCAAAATGGTGCAACGCATTTAATTAAAAATAATAACAAGATCTTGGTATCTTTATTACTAAAACGTATGTACATGGTTAATGATATCCTTTGAGGCAAAGAACCTTATTGGCATATTTATTGCATCCAGTATGCTCAGTTGGAATTCCTGAAAAGCATAATTTTTATATATTTGTGTTCTTGAAAGGCGTTATAAATAACGCGGCGACATTCATTTGTAAACATTGGAAGGATTTCATTTTCTGCAACAATTAGTCGCGTTGTCAAAAAGGCCAGAATTTATGTCTTTCAAGTATAGGAAAAAAATATGTTTCTTATTGTTTTCAGTTTATATAATCGTGAATATACCGGGTGATCCAGAAGTTTCGGGAGTTTTCAAATGCTAATAATTAACAAACTATAAACAATAGAAGTATGCGGTTTTCACAGAAATGCTTAGAAACTTATGGGATTTGTATTTTTGATGAAACAAACAAACTATGTTAGTTACACTTTTTGCCAACAGGTGGCGGTAAAATTGACAGTATTATTTTTATGGTATGATATAGCTCGCTAAAAAGAAAGAATTAGTGTCCAAGAGTTACAAATTTTCATTATGACGCCCATAGCTTATAAGTACCGCTGTGAGCCGACGCAAAACAACGTGCACAGTATCCTCAAAAGAGAAAGAAATTCCAGATGAAATTTCAAATTTATTGTGATATTATAAGTGTACTGATTCATTATGAGCTGGTGATTTCCACCGAGTATTGACATCGAATTCTACCTCATTTACGATTGCAACAGACATTTGGGATCTCCTGCTTCTATTACGATCTTTCAATGAGCCTTTTTCTCAAACCTTTCTTACCATGGCATTTCTAATGGCCATCGAGTCTTTTTCTATTTTTACTTCCGTATTGTTCGGTAAGAACACAGCTCGACATGCAAAGAAAGCATGTCTAAACATGGCAGTTACTCATCAAATTTTGTATCAAAATTCCCTTTCAATGCAATTTCAACCACTTTAAAAAAAGTGATTGAACATAAACCACCCTTAAAACGAAAGCTCATTAATAGCCTACAAAAGATGTTTCACAATGAACTCATACTCATGTGTCTATAAAGCATATTTTATAGTTACATCCAGTGTTGTACAGCAGCGCCACCTGTTGCTAAAAAATGTAACTATATAGATGTAAAAAAAAAATCATGCTAAACAAAATCCCATGTGTTTCTGAGCATATATCTGAAAACCGAACCTTTGTATTGTACATAGTTTCCAAATTATTAACATTTCAAAACTCCCGAAACTTTTGGATCACCCGGTATATTCAAATGTAATGATTTTTTTCAATAATACATTAGATATTTTGAAAAAATATTGAGTTTGGAAGTATTTGAAAATGGCTTTTTTCCAAAAAAATGCATTTTTATAGGCCAGTATAAAGCTTTCATTTTATTTTTTATTTTTATTTTTTAAATAAATTAATGTATAAAGCAAGGGGAGTATTTTATAGAGAAGTGGCAATTAATGCTGAACGAGATAATAACATAATAACATATAGAAATTAATGTGTTAAAATGCATTTTTTTCATATTATTTTCTAAGATTATTGAAATTCTGTTTCGGTCTTAAAAACCTTTTTTCGGTTCAGCCTTAATTAAAACCTATTTAAAACATTTTTTTTTTTTTTTTTTTTTTTTTTTTTTTTTTTTTAATGAAATGAAATATATTCCTCTTTCGTGCATATTTGCCTTTAAAGAAAATTTTGTTAAAGCTATCAGCTTCTTATGATAGATAATTCTGGACAACACTTAGTGCGTAAACTATATTAGAACGATTAAAAGAAAAAATATTATTACTGTAATTTTTTATTATCTTAAGTCAAGATTGTACGACACATTTAATTACAAATAAAAAAGAGATCTTTGGCTCTTCATCACTAAAACATATGTACCTGTTTAATAATTCCCTTCCAGGCAAAGAACTTATTGCATATTTATTGCAACCACTACGCTAATTTGGAATTCCTAAAAAACAAATCATTACATAGGGTAACACCCCCAGTAATTGGCATGCACCAGTGATTGGCACATTTTACAAACATGTCCTAAAAAAATATTTATATCCAGTCTTTTAAAAATTCAAGACCATATATCAGTTATATGCTCATTTACGTTAAAGATTGTAACTTTGATTAATTTTACAAGATGACAATAGAGCTTAAGAAAGAGAAACAAGTATGGGTTGAATCAAATTAGCCATTTTGTAGCAAATTCTTCTTCTTTGGTTTAAGGAAGGCACGCTTTTCAATTCATTAGTATCTGATTTATAATATATTTTAGATTTTAATTGACAACAGTTCTGTTTAGGTAAAAAGGGTTACTTTAATTGTGTAAAAGTATTTTCGACACAAACATTTGGATTTCTGAATTAATGGTAGTTGTCAATTAATGGTGCTTCAATTTTGCTAGTTCCAAGTAATTGGCACCTATTCCAATTACAAGGAATTCGCAAGGAATTTGAGATTAAATCATTTATTTTGGAAGTAATTTTAAAATTATAGACTAATTTTGTTTATCATTTGTTTTTGTTTGAAAATATAAATTTTATCAGTAATTGGAATCCATTAAAGCTTCATATGACAATTACTGGGGACAGTATGACAATTATTGGGTATTAATGTAAGTATATTGTATTGTTTTAAAGTGTTCACATTTCAGACTAATATGCTGATTTCTTGCTCTCAAAAACTTGAAATATGGCATCTTCATCTACAGTAAATTAATTTAAAGCAATTAAACTCAATGCAAAATGTAAAGTTTTTTTTAATATAAACATATGCCAATTACTGGATCTCAAGGTGTCATACATTGGTGCTCTAGGTGCCAATTATTGGTGATTTCAGCAACTTTTTATAAATATATTTTTATAAAAATACTTTTTCAATTTCTTTTGCTTTTAGTGGGCAAAAAAGATGCACAGATATGCATTCTTTGATTTAAAAATATTTCCAAGTAAATAGCTTATTTCTTTGTAATGAAAATTTAATTAAGTTTAACGACAAATTCTTAATGTGCCAATTACTGGGGATGTTACCCTATTTGTGTTCTTGAAAGGTGTTACAAATCACGCGACGACATTCATTTGTAAACATTGGAAGGAATTTATCTTCGACAAAAAGTAGTCGCTTTGTAAAAAAGACGAGAATTTACGTCCGTCAAGTATAAAAAAAATATTTCTTATTATTTTGCAGTTTATTCATAGTTCTGAATATACATGCAAATGTAGTGATTTTTAAAAAATTAATAATACCTCAGATATTTTGAAAATGTTGAATTTTATGAGTTTGGAAGTATTCGGAAATGACTTTTTTCTGAACAAATGCATTTTTATAAGCCTGTATAAAGCTTTCATTTTTTATAAAGTAAGGTATAAAGCAGGGTGAGTATTTTATAGCGAAACCAATAAAGCATGAACCAGAAATAAATACGTAGTGACTAATATGTTAAGATGCATTTTTTCACATTATTTTCTAGATCGTCAAAATTTTGTCTCGGTCATAAAAAAGAAGCATTTTAGGGTCCAGCTTTAACTAAAACCTATTTAAAGGAAGTTTTTTAATGAGTTGAGATTTATTCCTGTTTGGTGCATATTTGTACACAGAAAATTTCGATAAATTATCAGCGGCTTACGTTAAATAATTACCGACAACACTTAATTTGCAAACTATATTAGAACGTTTAAAGGAAAATATTATTGCTGTAATTTATTATTATTATAAGCCACAATTGAAAGACGCATTTAATTAGAAATAAAAACAAGGTCTTGTACTCTTCATCACTAAAATATATGCACTGATTTAATAATATCCTTTCATCCAAAAAACCTTATTGGCATATTTATTGCATCTACTACGGAATTCCTGAAAAATATAATGCATATATATATTTAATTTTTTTTACAGGTATTATAAATAACGCGGCGGCGTTCATTTGTAAACATTAGAGCGATTTTATCTTTTGCAAAAAAAGGAGTTGCGTCGTCCAAAAGATGAGAATTTACGCAATTCAAGTACCGGATAAAAGGTGTTTCTTATTGTTTATCAGTTTATTTATAATTCTGGATGTATATGCAAATTTAGTGATTTTTTTTTTATATAGTACCTTATATATTTCGATAAAGTTCAATTTTATGAATTTGGAAGTAGCTCGAAATGGCTTTTATGATTGGTAATGATTGAAATATACATATATATATATATATGTATATGTATATATATAATAGCTTAGATTCTTCGGAAATGCCATTGAATGTAATTTTATGTAATTGCATAAGTTCGAAGTATTTGGAAATGGCTTTTTTCACTCTTTTCTGAACAAATGAATTTTTATAAACCAGTATAAAACATTCATTTTTTTATAAAGAAATAATGAGTATTTTATGGCGAAAAGGAATAAGAGACTGAACAAGAAATAAAAAAAAAGTTAAAATTTATTTTTTGATATTATTTTCATAGATTGTCAAAATTTTGTTTCGGTCTTAAAAAGCCTTTTTCTGTCGCGTCTTAAATAAACATATTTAGAGCAAGATTATTTATTTATTTAATTATTTTAAATAAAAATTATATATATATATTTTTCGTGCATATTTGCTTTCAAAGAAAATCTTAATAATTTATCAATATATTATGTTAAATAATGTTCGACAACACTTAATTCGACAACTGTATTATAACGACTAAATTCAAAATTATTATTACTGTAATCATTATTATTATAAGGTACAATTGTACGGCGTATTTTAATTTAAAATAAAAGCGAGATCTGATTATCTTTTTCAATAAAACATACGCACTTGTTTATTAATATCCTTTCAGGCAAAAAAAAAAAAAAAAAAAAAAAAAAAAAAAAAAAAAACATTGTCATATTTATTGTATTCTCTACGTTATGTTGGAATTCCTGAAAAATATAATCCTTATATACTTCTGTTCCTGAGAGGTGTAATAAATAAAGCTGCGATGTTCATTTGTAAACATTAGAAGGATTTTATCTTTTATAAAAAGTAGTTGCGTTGTCAAAAAGACGAGAATTTACGCCCTGCAAGTATCGGAAAGGATGTTTCTTATTATTTTGTATTTTATTTATAATTCTGAATATAAATGCGAATGTAATGATTTTTTTCTAATAATACCTTAGATATTTTCAAAATGTTCGATTTTATGAGTTTGGAAATACTTGGAAATGAGTTTATTTCCATCTTTTTTCTTCTTTTTTTAATGCATTTATAAAAGCCAGTTTCAATTAAAAAAAAAAAAAAAAAAAGGAATAAATCAAGATGAGTATTTTATGCAGAAGTGACATTAAAGACTAAACAAGAAATAAATAAATAGTGATTAATCTGCTAAAATTCATTTTTTCCTATTATTTTCATAGATTATAGAAATTCTGTTTCGGTCTTAAAAAACCTCTTTCGGTTTTTCGGGCAAGCTTCAATTGAAATCTATTTGAAGCAAGATTTTTTTCTTTAATGAAATTAAATTTATTTCGCGTTGTTTGGAATTCTGAAAAATATAATCTTTATATAACTTTGTTTTTGAGAGGTGTAATAAATAACGTGACGATGTTTATTTGAAAACATCAGATGGATTTTATCTTCTACAAAAAGTAGTTGTATGTCAAAAAGACAAGAATTTATGTCCGTCAAATACTGGAAAAAGATGTTTATTACTGTTTTGCATTTTATTAAAAATTCTGAATATATATTAGAATAGAATTTTTTTAACGAATGTATAATACCTTAGATGTTTCGAAAATGTTCATTTTTATGAGTTTCGAAGTACTTGGAAACGGCCTTTTTCAATCTTTTCTGAACAAATGCATTTTGAAGAGCCAAAACCTTTCACTTTTTAATAAAGTAAGGTGGATAGTTTAAGGAGAAGTGACAATAAAGACTGAACGAGAAACAAATATATAGTGATTAATATGTTAATATTTCCTTTTTTATATTATTTTCATAGATCTTCGAAAATCAGTTTCAATCTTAAACATCTCTTTTGGTCGAGTCTTAATTAAGACCTAAGCAACACATTTTTTAAAAATAAAATTGCATTCCTCTTTGGTGCTTATTTTCTTTCAAAGAAAATTTTAATAATTTATTAATTGATCGTGTTGAATAATTCCCGACAATTGGCAAACAATATTAAAACGAATAAAATAAAAAAATATTATAACTGTAATTTATTTTTATTTTAAGAGATAATTGTATGACACATTTAATTACAAATAAAAACAAGACATTATGCTCTTCTTCGTTAAAACATACGCACCTATTTAATAATATAGTTTCAGGCAAAGAATCTTTTTGGCTTTTGTATAGCATTCAATAACGCTCAGCTGGAAAGCCTGAAATATATAATCTTTAAATATTTGTGTTCTTGAGCGCTGTTATAAAGAATGCGGCGACGTTCATTTTACTTACCCATCATAAGTAATATAGAGGTAAGTATTGCAATCGTTTTGAAAATAGAAAAAAATGTTTGACGGATTTACACGTTTCAGATAATGTAGATTCCGAAAAACATATTTCTAAAAAATGTTTTTTGACGTCCGTCCGTCTGTGTCGCTGTGCGTCTGTCTGTCTGTCTGTAACCGCTCTATCTCCGGAACAAATTGAGATAGAGTCTTGAAACTTTGTATGTGCTTAGTATATAAGATTGAGACGAAGCCTATTTAATATCAATAATCTCGATTATCCGGGACTATTTTTTTCGGACGCTCGAAAAAATCGTTCTGATCAAAATTTTTCCAAATGTTATATTTTAAAGATTCGACGTAAAAGATAATAAAATATCACAAATTTTGAATACAAAACGAAGTTGATCTGATTTTTAGTTGCCGAGGTATGTGTAACCCTATTTTCTACATTCTTGGATTTTTCATGACCCTGTATTTCATTCAAATTTCAATTCAAAGATATATTTTAATTGGAAATGAGGCGCTTAATCCGACGTACTAAATTGTTAGTTAAAATGATTATTATTTTTTAGTTATAAGGGTGTTTTTTTTTACGCCATTCGATACTAATTGAATATTTTGGTGTTCTATATAATTTGTCGAAATTGGTTCATCAGCAATTCATTGATAGAGCATTACTATGTATATTAAAACTATTTAAATATGCGTTTCATTTTTTTTATTTCGAAATTTCGATGCATTTTATAAATAGTTTAAAAGTGTTTTATTTTCATGTTTTATATTATGCATATCCATGATGGGTAAGTATTACGGTGGTCTCCCAACGACTAGTTTAAACTTTAGACATATTTTATCTTCTACAACAAGAAGTTGCGTTCGTATGCTTTTGCTTGCCAAAAAAAGACGAGAATGTATATCCTTCAAGTATCGGAAAAAGATTTTCCTTATTGTTTTTCATTTTTTCATAATTCTGAATATATAGTCAAATGTAATGATTTTTATAAAAAAAAAAAAAAGACGATAAAAACTCAGCGAGAAATAAATATATAGTGATTAATAAGTTAAAATTCTTTACTTTTTTTATAATATTTTCATACAAAATCTAAATTCCGTTTCGGTCTTAAAAACCTCTTCCAGTCGAGGTTTAAATGAAACATATTTAGTGCAATATATATGTCGGACGTTCCTCTCAGTCCACCCAACTTTAAAGAATGTCCGTGGTAGATATAGCTGCCACCACCGATATTACTAGGTGATATCGGTCACCCACAGTGAGATTGGTGTAAATGAAGACTTACGCTAGTAACTGAATTATCAGTTTTTTAAGAATATATGTACACACAAAATACGCTATTCACAAATATATACAACTACAACTCGGATATAGGTGATCCGGTTCAACATTAAATTAACTATCGTAAAGATTGGATGTGTACTATTCCAATTACACTTTCCACCTCACACTCAATACATGTTAAATTCACTTTTTTGGAGCTCAACCTTGAGTCTCCCAACACAAGTATACTGGGCCTGCACTTCTTAGCCCAGAGCACTAAACACCAGGACGTCTGTGTCCTTTACGCACCAGAAAACGCACACTTTACGCTCTTCCTCACAAAGCAACCTCTAGGTACAAAACCTAGGTACGGAATGACTGATCTGAGACAAACTTGCCCTCTCAACTCATGGGGTCACACAAATGCCAACCCCCTCTGGAGCTTCCTCATTGGGCACCTTCCCTCACTCCTTTCTTGCCTAGTGACATGCTGCTAATCTGCTCATCATCCGCATACTTCACTGACAGATGGACATGCCTCTCAGCTATCTCCTTTCTCTAACACACCACCTGTAAAGGATTATCTGGCAATTCCCCTTTCCACAAAGAAGGAATGTCACCTTGGAAATTCTGTACACAACCATACAATACAAAATATTCAAATAGAGAAAGAGTAGACATTACATTCTTTAGCACAGGTGCTATCAGATCCTGACACCAACCACCTTAGCGGAAAATATGCCTTTTAGGGGCTAATTTTCCCCAAACGTATAGTAATATCGCAGACGAGTTCAATAGTATCTTTACAGATTTCTTCATTATGCTTATTACATAGGTATTTCCAGGTGTCTGAACACTATCTACTGACATCTCTACTGAACCTTTACTAATATTATTATTACATAAACAATACACATGTTAATACAATATTATAAACAAAAAAAATCAAAAAAATATTTACACACACACAGAAAAAAAAATTAAATGTGTGACGACATCCCTTTAAGGTTGTCCACTGTTGGGTTGTGCATGCTGATGGGCTAACAACTGGTTGTTCTTCCCAGCTCTTTCTATGTAGTCTGGAAATTGCGTCAGCATTTAAATGTTGAGCTCCTGGACGATGAGAAATGCTCAGGTTCCAGCGTTGCAAGGCAAGAGCCCATCTAGTGAGTTTTGGTGATCTTGGGGTTGTTTCGGTGAGAAATTTTAATGGATTATGATCCGTAATGATCTCAATTTGAGATCCATAGGTCCATTTTTCAAACTTTCGCAACCCAAAGAGCACACTCCAAGCCTCTTTCTCTATACTCGGCCAAGCACGCTGAGCCCCTGACAACTTCTGACTGGCAAAAGCTATCGGTTTAAACTGACCCTTTTCATCTTTTTGAGTAAGGCAACATCCTACTGCCAGGTCCGAAGCATCTGCGTGGAGCTGATATTCCCGGCCTACGATAGGTGTAGCCAAACTCGTCACCTTACATAACTCATCTTTAAGAGTATTAAACGCTTTTTCTGCCCTTTCATCCCATGGTACAATATCTTTAACCTTCCCTTTAGTCAATTCGGTTAAAGGTATAGCAATTTCGGCATAATTTGGAATATAAGATCGGTAAAATCCCAATAATCACAAAACAGACCTAACTTCCTTTTTAGTTTTTGGTCTTTTTAAATCCCTTATTGCTCCTATTTTTTCCTCATCAGGTGCATGTGTTCCACCCACAATTAGATGACCTAAAAACTTAGTTAATTTCTCTCCAAATTTACATTTGTCTAGCCTAATCGTAAAATTTCTGCTTTTAAGTTCTTCAATGACAGCCCTAACATGCTCACTATGCTCTTCCCAGGTGTCGGAGAAAATGATGACATCATCAATATATGCTTCCGCATACCTCCGATGACCTTGAAGAACCTCATTCATATCTTTCTGAAACGTGGCAGCCGCCCCTGATAATGCAAAAGGCATTGTACGCCACTGATAAGTTCCATTATGCGTTGTAAAAGCTGTCAAATGTTTACATTCCTCCGCCATTTTAATCTGCCAATAATCTCTCAATAAATCAATCGATGATAAATATTTAGCCGCCCCTGCGGTATACATGATTTCTTGTGAATCTTTCATCGGAAAGATCGGTTGGAACCTGAGTTACGGAATTTAAAGCTCTATAGTCTATACAAAGCCTAACAGTTGCGTCTTTTTTCGCCACACAAACAATTGGATGACTAATTTCAGCATTTGACACTTCGATTAGATTTAATTCTAATAACTCCTGAATCTGCCTATCTACTTCCTCTTTGTAAGCTTCCGGTACACTATATAACTTTGGCTTTTTCCTTTCCACCCCCGGTTTAAGATTAATACGATGTTCCCCACACATCGGCTGGTCGTACAGGACCCATAAACACCTCTTTATTCTCCCTCAAAATACACATTATATTTTTAACTTGATTGTTAGATAACCCTTTTATTTCGAACGTCTCTATATCTCGTTCTACTTCCTGATCCTGGTTCAAAATAGGAATTTTCCCAACTTCTCCAAATTCCTCATCACCCTCAAAGACAATATTAACGATATTACATTTAGCAATAAATTCTCTTATTTTATTTTGGTGCACATGCTTCCTACTCCCGTCGGCTAACTCGACTATAAACGAATGCTGATTACGTTTTTCGACTATGGTTGCCGGCCCTTGCCACCTAGAATATAACTTGTTAGTTGAATCGGGGATTAACAGTATTACTTTATCACCTACTTCAAACGTTTTTTCTTTTGATCTTAAATTATAATGATACGCCATTCTATTTTGTTGCACCTCAGACGATAATTTTGCCTCATTTGCGGCTCTTTCTAAACGTCCTCTAAGTTTATTCAGATACTCATGGATCGGCGTAGTATCTAACTGCACCCCCTTATTTTCTCCTGCCCAGGATGACTTGAGAATCGATAAAGGACCCTCCGGCGCTCTACCATATAATAATTGGAAAGGTGCGATTCCCGTCGTAGAATTTGGGACTTCCCTGTACGCCCATAATACAAATGGTATTTGTTCATGCCACTTTTTTCCTTCTTCTCTAATAGTATGATGTAACATACGTTTATGAGTCTGATGAAATCGTTCCACAAGCCCGTTAGACTGTGGATACTGTGGGGTCGAACATCTTGGACTAGCACCTAACCTTTTCTCAAATTCTTTCGTTAAGTCGGCGGTGAAATTGGTTCCATTATCGCAGGCGATTATATTTGGAATTCCTGTCGTCATAAATATTTGAAGTAGCGCATCACACGCGGTTTTAGCACTTAAACTTTTTAGAGGGATCGCATCCGCCCACCTGGTATGTTGATCGATTAAAGTTAGTATATACTGATGCCCGTGGGAACTTTTAGGATCAATAGGCTTAATTAAATCAACATTAACTACCTGAAATGGAAGTTCCGGACGCGACACTGGGGAAATAGGAGCTCTATCATTTACTTTAACCCCTCTAGTCAATTGGCACTCTAAACATGACTCACAAAATTGTTTAGTTTCTTTCGCCATCCCCTCCCAATAAAATGAATACCTGATTCTCTGTAAAGTTTTCTTAGCTGCATGATGCCCTCCAAATACCGAACTATGAGCTAATTTTAAGATTTCTTCCCTTCTTATTTTGGGTACTACTAATTGCGCTACAGTTTCGCCTAAAAATTTCTCTTTATGATACAATAAACCATTTACAATATAATAATCTCCTTTATTCAGTTTAGCTAATTCCCAAGCTTTCTCTAACTCTTTACATTCTAATTGGGATTCCTTAAACATATCGGAATTGCTAACAATAGCTTTATTACCTTTCTCCACTTCCGTTTTTTCCGTATTCTGAGTTTGTACATTTTGCGAACTCGCTTCTATTGCGTAAACATTACAACTATCGTTATTCATACCTTCCTTTTCATTCAAGTTATCAACAATAATTTCTGAACTTTCTAATTCTTGGGCCTCTAGCAGTGGCTCCTCGCGGTTGACACCTGACAACTCATTAATCACTTCGGGATGTAAAATGACTTGCTCATTAATATTATCAGTCACTGCGCAAAATACTTCCTGATGAATTATATTAGTTTGTCCGAATTGCGGAATAGCTAACGGTAGTTTAACCAACGGCGATTTAACTGCTTCACCGAGTAACCCTTGTAAATAAATACTACCCGCTCCTTTTAATTTCTCTTCCGGTACCAAATCTTTATGAACAACACTAATTTCACATCCAGAATCAACCAATTCCTTTGCTTTTTGCCCATTTACACTAACTTTAATTTTCTCAAGTTTATTTAATTTCTCACCAATAACGTTAGTTCTCTGTTCGGCCTTTGCCGATATTCTCGCCACAATAGCTCTATTAGGTAACTCTTTGCTTTCTTTTACCACAACCTTATGTACACCCGCTTTCGAATCTCGCCCTTTGTTACCTTATTTCCCTCATTACCCTTATTTATTACAAAAACGTTGGTAATGATCTCTCAAACCACATTTAAAGCATTTAGGAGCTGAAGCATCACTAGGCTTCTTAAAATCTATTTTCCTATCCGAAAAAGAATTAGTCTCATTACTCCCGTTTTGCCTCCAATTACCACTAACTTTGCTATCCTCCCTCGGTCTTATTTTTTCACAGTTTACGTGCCTATCTTTACCTTTAAAACCTTTATACGTAACGGCGTAAGACTTATGTTTAGCGTCAAAATAATTGTCACATTCTTTAGCAATTTTAGAAGTTTCTAACCATTTACCTTGATGAGTTAATCCAATATATGACGCAGTATTCTCATCTAACGTACTTACTAATTTATCAGTAACTATTAACTGGATGACCTTTTCATAAGAGTCAGCACCTCTAATCTTACAATAATTTTCCCACGTCGCTATTAAACGCGATACAAATAACACATGAGTTTCGTTCTGGTTTCTCCTAGCCTTCTTAAAATTTTCCAAACATGCCTTTGGTGTCGGCTCATGTTCCCTTAGAACTAACTCCTTTAATTCCTCATAATTCTTCATTTGTTCCGTAGTCGTATAAATTAACAAATTATCCGCCTTATCTCCTAACATATTTAGTAGAATTTCGGCCTGCTGGTTTTCCGGTACATTATTAGTTTTGAATGCCATTTCTAAGCTGTTAAAAAATAAATTCCATCCCTCAGTCCCTTCCGGTACTTTGATAGATAGAGTTTTTACGCTTTTGATCAATTTTTCTATATTACGTTCATTATTAGATTCCCTAGAAACATTAGAATTATTTGCCGATCCTTGAACCCTTAGTCTCTCCATTTCTAATTCATGTTCCATACTTAATTTTTCAACCCTTTCTTCTCTTTCTAATTTTTCGCGTTCTAACATTTCTTGTTTTTCTTCACGCTCTAATTTTGCATGCTTTTCTAACTTTTCGCGTTCTAATTTTTCGTGTTCTAATCGTTCTGCAACAATAGCATCAGATAATTCCTTAATAACCCCCTCGTCATACTCATCACTGTCCATTATCTTTTTCTTAAGCTGAATTCTGGTATCATCTTCCGCGAATTCAACATATAATTCTTCAGCTATCACCTGAAGATCAACCTTTTTTAGTTTCAATAAGAAAGCCATACCTTCACCGATTGTTATAACCACCCCACAAGAATAGTTAAACCTACCAAATTAATATTTCCTAAATTTCTAACTTAGTACGTATATACCCCACTTATTATACTAATTAATATCCTTCAGATAATCAATGCATTTAATTTATAATTAACCTACTGAATAATCTAATTTTCCTCAACCATTGATATCACACAATTTACTTCCAATGAAACAAAAGATAAAACAGTAATTCGATTTGATTATTATGCAATATAGATCTCAATTTATACACTTAGATAACAACATACAATTTACATAATAATCCTGATACGTTGAAATTGAATAGAAGTATTGATGTCAATCAAGAAATCCACATAAAGAAAAATTGTAAAACATGCATATATAAATTTCTACAATTATCCTAACTAAAATATTTCCGAACTCAATACTGGTTCTTACACTTAAAACAAATATACTGAAAATCTTTACTTTTATTTTTCCTCACTATGGCTCTCTTTTGGGCCTTTTTTTTTTCACTATGGCTCTCTTTTGAGCCTTTTTTTTCCACTATGGCTCTCTCTTGAGCCTCTTTTTTTTTTCCTACTACTGGCCAATTAAATTTCTAAGCAAATGTTATTATACCCTCTTCAAACATAAGAAAATGTTGCTTCATTTTAATATTACTTTAACAATAATTTAACTTTAAGTAAATTTAATTATTCCTTCCAACTACTATTACCACAATAAAAAAAATTATAGACAATCAATACTAGTTCTAGTTATTATGACCTTTCTTAAAAACAATATCCAATATGGTTATTAACACTTTATAGGTAGGGAGTATTGATAAAACACATAAATGATATAGACAATTTACTTAAATTACTATTAATTATACAACATCAAATTTTGGTTCGAGATGTCAGCAGAAATATATGATCAAAACACCTTACCTTATACTTTCTTTGCTGGGGTACTTTTCTAATCACAGGTAGTTCCCCGATGTAGCGGTAATATTGCACAACAGTTCAGTTTAGTTCTTTCTAATAAAGATACGCACAACACTTTAGTCCACACTCGACGATACGGCACGACACTTTAGCACCCACTCGACGATCCGGCACGATAATTTAGCACATACTCGACGATACGGCACGACACTTTACATACATTCGACGATACGGCACGACACTTTAGCATACAATCGACGATCCGGCACGATGCTTTAGCACATACTCGACGATATGGCACGACTACACAAGAATTCCATTGGATACTCCGGCATTAACAGACTGCAACACGGCTCGCTGGTCACTGGTTTCAGGCGATTCTACCCCGACGCTGCCAACAATTTGTCGGACGTTCCTCTCAGTCCACACAACTTTAAAGAATGTCCGTGTAGATATAGCTGCCACCACCGATATTACTAGGTGATATCGGTCACCCACAGTGAGATTGGTGTAAATGAAAACTTACGCTAGTAACTGAATAATCAGTTTATTAAGAATATATGTACACACAAAATACGCTATTTACAAATATATACAACTACAACTCGGATATAGGTGATCCGGTTCAACATTAAATTAGATATCGTAAAGATTGGTTGTGTACTATTCCAATTACACTTTCCACCTCACACTCAATACACGTTAAATTCACTTTTTTGGAGCTCAACCTTGAGTCTCCCAACACAAGTATACTGGGCCTGCACTTCTTAGCCCAGAGCACTAAACACCAGGACGTCTGTGTCCTTTGCGCACCAGAAAACGCACACTTTATGCTCTTCCTCCCAGAGCAACCTCTAGGTACAAAACCTAGGTACGGAATGACTGATCTGAGACAAACTTGCCCTCTCAACTCATGGGGTCACACAAATGCCAACCCCCTCTGGAGCTTCCTCATTGGGCACCTTCCCTCACTCCTTTCTTGCCTAGTGACATGCTGCTAATCTGCTCATCATCCGCATACTTCACTGACAGATGGACATGCCTCTCAGCTATCTCCTTTCTCTAACACACCACCTGTAAAGGATTATCTGGCAATTCCCCTTTCTACAAAGAAGGAATGTCACCTTGGAAATTCTGTACACAACCATATAATACAAAATATTCAAATAGAGAAAGAGTAGACATTACATTCTTTAGCACAGGTGCTATCAGATCCTGACAATATATATACAGGTGTTGGATAAAAATATGGAAACACCTTTTGAAATGCATGTTTGAAAAGAAAGATTGATTATAATGAACTATGTTGATGGCATTGGAGTTTTTGCCTACTGACGCCACCTATACAACTTCGTAAAATTGCTGCACCGTTCAGTCGTTGTTGGAGCACTGTTATGTGAGATTATCATTGCATTATGTCAGAGTTAATAGACTTCGAACTTGGACAAATTGTTGGCGCACGTATGGTGGGTGCTTTCGTAATCAAGGTAGCCGAGGTTTTTAGTGTTTCAAGAGGTACTGCGTCGAAGATTTATTCCGCATATTTGAAATGCGGAAAAACATTATCCGCTAAATCACAGCGCGGACGTAAATGTGTGCTGAGTGATCGTGACAGACGATCATTAAGGAGGATTATCGCGAAAAATAAGCAGTCCACAGCAGCAAAAGTTACTGCTGAAATGAATGTCGTGTTACCAAATCCTGTGAGTACCAAAACAATTAGAAGGGAGCTTCATAAATAGGGAATTCCTGGCCGTGTTGCAATCGAAAAGCCATCCATCAGTAATGCTAATGCCTGTAACAGGAAAAAGTGGTGTTTAAGTCATAAAGCCTGGACTATAGAGCAGTGGAAGAGCGTAATATGGTCTGATGAGTCTTCTTTTACATTGCTCCCCACTTCTGGCCGAGTTTACGTCTGGAGAACACCATCTCAAGCCTATAATACAGACTGCTTGTTGCCAAGAGTGAAACATGGCGTGGGTTCGGAGATGGCTTGGGGAGCTATATCGTGGTTCTCTTCTGGCCCCATGATAAATCTGTAAGGGCGCGTTACTGCTTAGACTTATGTGAACATTTTGGCCGATCAAGTCCATCCAATGGTACAAGCTTTGTTCCCCAATGATGATGGTATATTCCAAGACGACAACGTCCCCGTTCACACAGCTCAAATTGTCCAGGACAGGTTTTCTGAGCACGAGGATGAATTTTCGCATCTCCCCAGGCCACCAAAGTCATCAGACTTGAATACTATCGAACCTTTGTGGTCTACATTGGAGCAGAAAGTGCGTTCTCGCTATCTACCGCCAACATCGTTATCTGAACTTGACACCGTTTTGCAGGAATAATGGCACAACATTCCCTTGGCAAACATTCAGAAACTGTATTTATCCATTCTGAGAAGACTGCAAGCTGTTTTGAATAACAACGGGTACCGTACACCATACTAGACAAGGAAACGTGTTATTTTTAAGGTGTTTCCATATTTTTGTCCAACCCCTGTATGTATATATATATATATATATATATATATATTCATGAAATTAAACATATTTCTCTTGGGTGTATATTTGCCTTCAAAGAGAATTTTAATAATTTATATGTGAATGTTAAATAATTATCGGAAATACTGAAATCGCAAATTGTATTAGAACGATTAAAAGAAAAAAATAGTATTAGTGTAATTTATTATTATTATATGCAACAATTGTTCAGCGCTTTAAATTATAAATAAAAACGAAAAACTAAATCATAGGCACCTGTTTAATAATATTCTTTCAGACAAAAAACCTTATTTTCATATTGCATTCACTACGATAGCTGGTGTTCCTGAAAAGTATAATCTTTAAACATTTGTGTTCTTGAGAGGTGTTGTATTAAGTAACGCGGTGACATTCTTTTGTAAAATTTAGAAGGATTTTATCTTCTAGGAGACGAAGTTGCGTTCCTATAATTTTACTTGTCAAAAAGACGAATATTTACGTCCTTCAAGTATCAGAAATTGTCATGAAACGATTAAAAGAAAAAATAATAAAACCGTAATTTATTAGAATTATAAGTCAGAATTCTACTTGGTATTTAATTGCAAATAAAAACAAGACATTATGCTTTACTTCCCTAAAACATAGGAGCCTGTTAAATGATACTCTTTCAGCCAAAAAACCATATTGGAATATTTATTGTATTCACTACACTAAGCTGGAGTTCTTGAAAAATAAAATCTTTAAACAATTGTGTTCTTGAGACATATTATAAGTAACGCGGTTACATTCATTTGCAATCTTTAGAAGGATTTTATCTTCTACAAAAAAAAAAGTTGCGTTCCTATGATTTTATTTATCAAAGAGATGAGTATTTGCGTCCTTCAAGTATCAGAGAAATATAATGATGTATGTAAATGTATGTAAATATAATGATTTAAAAAATAATACCTTTGATATTTCGAAAAAGTTCAATTTTATGAGTTTGGAAGTACTTGAAAATGGATTTTTTCTCCCTTTTCTAAAGAAATGAATTTTTTTGAGCCAGTATAAAGGTTTCATTTTTGATAAAGTAAGGTATAAAGCAAGGTGAGTATTTTATGGTTATCACATATAAAAGATAAACGAGAAATAAATATACAGTTTATAATATGTTAAAGTGCATTTTTCTACATCGTTTTCATAGATCTTAAATTTTTTTCTTTCCATCATAAAAAACATTTTTGGGTTGACCCTTAATTAAAACCTATATAAAGCAAGATTTTCATCTTAATTAAATGTATGTTTCTTTGTTACATATTTGCCTTTAAAGAAGATTATAATAGTTTATCAATGGATTATACTAAATAATTTTCTCCAACACTTGATTCAAAAACTGTATTAGAACGATTAAAAGAAAAATTATTATTACTCTAAATGTTATTTTTATTATGAGAAGCTACAACTGTAAGACGCACTTATTTACAAATAAAAGCGAAAACTTATGTTTTTCTGGAATAAAACACACCCACATATTCAATTATATCCTTTCAGTCAAAGCACAAGGTTTGTATATTTCATGCAATCACTGCGCTAAGCTGGAGTTCCTGAAAAATAAAATCTTTATACAATATATGTGTTCTTGAGAAGTATTATAAATGATGACGTCCATTTGTAAACATTAGAAGGATTTTATCTTCAACAAAAACAAGTTGCGTTCATATGCTTTTACTTGTCAAAAGGACGAGAATTTACGTCCTTCAAGTATCGAGAAAAGATGTTTCTTATTGTTTTGCATTGCATTCCTATTTCTGAAAATACATGCAAATTTAACGATTTTTTTTTAAATATTGCCTTATATATTTCGTAAATGTTCAAGTTTAGGAGTTTGTAAGTACTTTCAAATGACTTTTTTTACTCTTTTCTTACCAAATGCATTTTTATAAGCCAGTAAAAGCTATCACTTTCTTACAAAGTAAGGCAAGGTCATATTTTTATGGAAAAAAAGACTGAACGAGAAATAAATATACAGAGATTAATACTTAAAATTCATTTTTTCATATTATTTTCATAGATTATCGAAATTCTGTTTCGGTTTTAAAAACCTCCTTAGGTCATGCCTTAATTGAATACTATTTAGAGCAATATTATTATTATTTTTTTATGAAATTAAATATATTCTTTTTTGATGCATAATTGCCTTCAAAATATATTTAATGATTTACCAGTGAATTATGTTAAATAATTCTCCACGATACTTTGCAAACTGTATTAGAACGCTTAAATAAATAAAATATTATTACTGTAATTCATTATTAGTATAAGCCACAATTATACGACTCATTCAATTACAAATAAAAACGAGATCTGATACTTTTTTCACTAAAAAATACACACTCATTAAAAATTATCCTTTCAAGCAAAGAACGTTTTTGGCATTATTTATTGCATTCAGTACGATAGGCTGGAATTCCTGAAAAATATAGTCTTTATGTATCTGAGTTCTTAAGAGGTGTTATATACAACGTGGCGATGTTCATTTGTAAACTTTAGAAAGATTTTATCTTCTTTAAAAAGAAGTTGTTTTCACATGCTTTTACTTGTCACAAAGGCGAGAAATTACGTCCTTCAAGTATCGAAAACGGATATTTCTTATTGTTTTGCATTTTATTCATAATTCTGAATATATATGCAAATGCAATGATTAAAGGATACATATAATGTATCAGATACTTCGAAAGTATTCTATTTTATGAGATTGGAAGTACTTGGAAATGGCTTTTTTTCACTTTTACTGAACAAATGCATCTTTTGAGCAAGTATAAAGCTTCCACTTTTCTATAAAATAAAGATGAATGTTTTATGGTGAAGTGATAATAAAAACTGAACGAGAAATGAATGTAGAGTGTTTAATTTGTTAAAATACATTTTTTCAGCTGTATGTATGGAAGAACAAAGTTTTTGTTATAGCTATAAGAAAAAAAGAAAAGAAAACTAGGTGTGGCAATCCCGAAACTTTCTTCTATCTCAAACATGCTAAAGCTTCCTCATAAAAGTTGCATACAATCGCCATCGGCACCAAAATCTCACCAGCATCAACTTATGCCAATTACTAAGTATATCTTATGGCTGACGAAAATCCATCCATGTGTTTCTCAGATAAAAAAAAAATTATGCATAATAGTGCCACCTGTTGAGCGATGGACACCAAAAACTAACCAGGATCGATTTTATCTGGTACGAAATAAATATGAAGTTTAATGAAAATCCATGCAATAGTTCCGGAGATATAGCGATTGTGAAATCATGAAAAATGCAGTATAGCAGCGCAATCTGTCGGATGATTAATACTAAAAATTAAACAGTACTAATATGTGTCAGTAACTAACTGAATTTGAAGTTTCGTGAAAATTCGTGCATTAGTTCTTGGGATAATGCTATTGCGCTAATTATGAATAGCGCATCATGCAGCGCCAACAGTAAAGCGATTTCAACTAAAAAATAATCAACTCCAAATTCATTTTTTGACTTACTTAATCTAAAGTTTTATGTAGATTAGTTAATTATTTCTAAAGATACAGCCATTGTGAAAATCGTAAGTAATTCAGCATAGCAGCACATCTGCAAGGCGATATACACCCAAAAATTAATCATTTCAAGTTTATATCAATGCATAATTGAAACTCGTATTTTGAGCAATTCCATGCATTAGTTCTTGATATATATAGCACCCACAAAAATTTTGTCGTATACAGATTTACAGAGTGATAGACAGACATTATCTAAAATCCATCAAATTGTGTTTGAAACCATCTAAAATGTATAAATGCATCAAAACTGGAAGTCGAAAATTTTTACGAATCCAATACTTTCTTTGTGTAAGAATAGAAGAAAGTAAGATAATTTTGTTGTAGATTCAACAGAATGACTTCATTATTATTTTGTATCGCGCATTTTTATTCGTGTAGTATAAGTTTTTCAAAGCAATATATATATATATATATATATATACAGTGGCTGTCAAAAGTTTCCGGCCAGTTAGTTTCTTCGATTTATTTACAATAAGGTTTCAGCAAAGAAGAAGAACAATTACTTCAAAAGTTAGGAATATGTTTATGATCTCTGACCACATGATCATTTTGATTAAATACTGAACTGAACATGCTTCATTCAAATGGATAAAATTCGAAGTTCGCGTGTGCAAAAGTTTCCGGCCACTTATCATTTTTTAGTTTTAATACTATCGGTGGTGTGTGTTTTTCTTCGTGTTTATGAATGAATCAACGTGTATACGATAGTTTGAATTCAAAATTGAAAAGTTCAAAAATTATTGTTCATAAATGAGTGATTAGTTTGTCGCTAAAAAGCCATTATTATCGAGATATTGCGGAAAAGTTATCGATCGGTAAAATAGACTGCAAACGATATTTAAAAATTATATAAAGATGGCCATGGCGTTCAGGACTTTCAGAGGTCCGGTAGATCCCGGAAAATTACTATTCCTGTGAACAGAATAAACAGGAGAAAAGCAATTGATAATCCGCATGAAAATTCCATTGCAATATACTATGATTTACGCAATGAAAATATTGCTGAAATAAGTTGGTCTACCGTGTCATGATGCTGACGTGATACAGAACTTTTTTTGAAGAGTTGGTTTGCAAAAATTTTTCCTAGGTGAAAAAAAAAAAAAAAAAAAAAAAATCAACGTACCCAACTGGCGTTTTTCAAAAAACACAAAGTCTGGTCAAGTGAAAACTGGGCAAAAGTACTATTTTTCCATCAATCGAATTCGTAACAGTTTTGAAAGAGATGACAGACAGAACATCCGATGATCTAACAACAAAAGATATGATTCGACCTATGTTATACCTACAATGAAGCATGGCAGAGGACACGTTATGCCGGGGGGGGGGGGTATTTTTTTGAAAAAGTGTCGGTCCGTTTTTTGAAATACACAGCCAGGTTAAAGATACAATGTATCAGAATATCTCACAAGGCCATTTTCTACCTTATTAGAGAAAAATTTGGTCGCAACTATTTTTCTTAACATGATAACAGCATAAATAATGTATGCAAACCTCGATAAGCAATGGATTTCGCACAAAAAATTTCGTTTTTGAAATGGTCAGCCCAAACTCCCAACATGAATATGATCCCAATATAAAATCTTTGGAAAGAAGTTGGCAAAAGTGTGCGGAACTATAAATATTCCAACTCAGCCGAAATTCATTTAAATTTCAAGAAATGTAGAAAAAACGTACCATAGACGATCTTTAATCGTTGATCGTATGAGTGTGAAAATGCTGCGCCGCTGTACTTATTGTTAAAGCTAATAAAATAGAAATACGATAAAATACTTATTGTAAATGCTGTTGATCACTGTAATTTTCTATTATAATTCCACTTTTTTAGAAACTTGTGAAGGTGGCCGGAAACTTTTGAGAACATGCGCTGTCCTTTATACTTAATTTTGTAAATTAAATTTATTGATATTTACACGTTCTTCTATAAGTAAGTTCCTAACTATTATGTCAATAAAATGTTTTAAATTATCATTTTGAGATTGCTCTTCTTATGGGTATACTTACAAATTAGCTGAAAAAATTTTGCTGGACGGAAACTATTGACCGCCACTGTCTATGTATATTAATTGAATTTTTCGTATCAATCTAAATCAATGCATAATTTAATTTTTACTAATTTTTTATCTAGCCGTCCTGGGATTGAGTCCTAGTCGTGAGAGAGAAATGGTGGTTTTAAGCTAATGGAGCTAGATTTGTGACGGTGGATGCAACTATGATCCTAAATCACAAGATCCCCTATCCAAACGACAGTAAATACTATTAATTTAACAAAGTCAAACTGATTGGCAAATTTAACATCCAAATTGAATATCTCCAACTTCATATAACGATGGGCGCATAGATATACTATAGACTACGTACCCATCGTTATATAGAGTTCCAGTTCCTGCGGTTTATTCGGCCGAACTGTCTAAATGATAGACCAGATATTATGAACAACAATATTATCTAAGTGAAAACTCCCAGCTGGCTATCGCCCAGTTAGCTTAACATGTAAAGCATTGGCCTTCTAAACCATGGATGTGGGTTCGATTTCCGACCTGGACAATTTTTTGGTCAGTTGGAAATATTTAATTCGTATGACAGTAACAACATCTAATCCATTGTCACAAATCTAGTCCTTAAAACTCCGAGCCAACCTTTTACAACATTCTGTTTTATCCCCTTTCTAAAAAGATATGTTACGAAGCTTAAAAATTTAGTTAGAAAAGTTAAATTTTTCTAAAGATGGTAAATATCTACTCATATTTTCATAAGGGTTCTGCTTGAGTTGTTTTTGTAAACAAAAAATACAGTTTAAGTGGATATTCTTATAGTTTTCTGTACGAAAATTACAACTCTTATTAAACCTTATGCACATTAGATGGGATATCCAAATAGCAGAGTTACTTCACTTCCACTGTATGGGGAAATTTTTAGCATATTATAGGGAACATGCAAATAAGCTTAACCTCAGAACATCCAGTGCTAATTTTTTAGAACTACATATGATAAAGTTAAACCTATTTTTGAACTTTTAATGATGATTCTCAAATTATTGTATATTTTTACGTTATTAAAATAGTTATATAACTGCTCGATTACAACAATTAAAAACATTTAATGAAATATAAATATAAATCTCGAATAATACACCTAATATAATGAAGCTTCAACATAAAACATAATTTAAATTAATAGCTATAAATTAAATTAAAATTTTATTTTATTTTATTAATATACTCTGTTCTTAGGCAACTTTATTTAATTGTTATTCTTTGTGCAATATTGCTGGAAGCATAATAATTATTTTAATGACTTATTTTGTTTTATTAAAAATATGACAAATTATTTTTTAGACATTGCATAACAAAAATAATGATGCAAATCTTGATTTAAATTGCTGATGAAGTAAATAACTTTCTTTTTTTATTCCATTGCATTTATTTTACATTCAAAAATACTAATACGTATTTAATAACAATATCGCAGACTATATTTTAATTTTCATTGGATAAATAATTTCAGAATATATGTATGACAATATTTCACATAATATTGGATATAAACAAAGAACAGAATTTTAAAACAATGAGTTTTCTTCGGCATTCAAAAGTCATTATTCATATATTAATATTAGAATAGAATTTATATTCAATACTATGAACACAGCAAAGCCCTCAGTTTTTCTTTCTCGAAACATGAAAATAAGGGTTTTGCCCTGACTTCACATATCTAGAATGTCAGAAGCACGTGTTGCCAATGATAAATTTAGGAATGATGACTTAGAGTTAAGAAAGTGTCAGCTATCTCTTTAATGCAGTTATTATTAATAGAATATTTCCCTGCTAATGCAGATCTAATGCTTTTATTATTATCAATAGTATGTAAAATAAAAGTATTATGCTTCTGAAAATTGAAGTATTTTTGTATTCATCCTTTTTTATTGATATCAGATATGTTTATTCATTAATTATACTTAATTCATTATTTTGGAAATAAAATTGTACAATTGTGCAAGGTTAGATTTCTATAATTTATCAATTTATAAATTCTGGAAGATTTGAATTATGGATAATAAGACTGCCATCATTGAGACCCACCAAAGGTTTCATTGTTTTTTTTTACCATGTTGTCATACCATTATCTTTTTACTTATATTTTATATTCTTATCACTTTCTGAGTTCTTGGAATTTTCAGATAAAATTTTTTTCTTATCTGGAAGTAATCAAAGCTATTTTTAGTTAGATATTTTTGTAAGAAAAAAGGAATTATATTAACAGATTGGAGTTTTTCTTGCTAGTTAAAATGAATACCTTCGATAAGGCAAACAAAAGAATTCATCGGCTGTCTAGTTAGATAATAGACATTACGGGAAGGTGACTATTTGAAATTTGGTCAAGAGAAATGTCACCTGCTCACAGAGGGGAATACCCATGCATTGTTTTGGAAAAAAGGCAGGTCTTAAGATATTTCCAAGATATAAATTCCGATTATTTCCGATGAGTAGAATTTTCACACTGACTAGGGAAGTGCAAGAAGTGTAAGTCACCGATTTCGACGAAAGTGGTATCGTTGGAAAGATCTCATCGAGAGCAGTAAAAGACTCAATAAAACTACCCGTCGCAAATGATTCATTTTCGAGATATCCGACAATTTATGTGACGTAGTTGGTGTACACTTAATGGGAGACCACAAAAAATTTTAATCTCTTTTTTAACGAAAATGGTATCATTGAAAAGATATCATCGGTAGGATTAAAAAAATCAATGGAATCACTCGTCGGAATGAGACGTTTTTGAGATATCCGACAATTTGTTTCACATTGATAATGGTCACTGCTGGGAAACTGCATTAAGTGACATAAATTGTCAGATATCTCGAAAACGGCTCATTTCAGATGGTTAGTTCTATTGAGTTTTTTAGTTCTCATAATAATATCTTTGCAACGACACCATTTTCATAAAAATCGAGAAAAAAATTTTTGGCGGTCCTACATTAAGTGTGTACTAGAACAGTAAGTGCTAGCAAAGTGACATAAATTATCGGATATGTCGAAAACGGCTCATTTCCAACGGGTTTCTATTGATTTTTTTCTCCCTCGCGATGATATCTTTTTAACGATACCACTTTCGTTAAAATCAAGACTAAAATTTATTGCTGTTACCCATTAAGTATGCCCTAGTTACGTGACATAAATTGTCGGATATCTCGAAAACGACTCATTTGCGACGGGTAGTTCCGTTGAGATTTTTACTGCTCTCGATGAGATCTTTCCAACTATACCACTTTCGTCAAAATCGGTGTCTTACACTTCTTGCAGTTCCCTAGTGAGAGTGTATTGATATGCGGACAACACCATAGGCTCAGGCACGTATAGCCGGTTCATCGGGAAAATTAAGAGTTATTTCCTATAAATCTATTTTAACGGACATAGTGTGAAAGGGATGTACGAGATTTTAATAAATGGATCAAGTGCACTTAAAGTATTTGCTGCATGTAATTTAATGTCAGACCGGATCATGTTTTATCCGAATTCTTAGTAGTAATATTTCTTGTTACATGTAAATAATGTGTAAATAAAATTATCGTTAATTTTAATTGTATTAGCTTACATTCTTTTGATAATCCTTCTCACAACTACCCTATATCACATAGTGGTATAGCAGCATACCAAATTAAAGGAGCATTCTTTGAAGTTGTGTGTACTAAAAAAAGCACGCAACAATATACTTACCAATTAAAAAATTCTTTTAAAAATTAATCTAATGCAATTACGCATGCAGTGTTAACTGCAGTTAACAAACAACCTCCAATTTACTCCATTAAACTGATTTAGATATCAGACCAGATGATGCGATTGTTAAAGTTTATTAGGGCGAATTGGTCCTCCAAATTCATCTGGAATAGCTCATCTCAAATTTCCATAGTTAGTCATTAACTAGATATTAAAAAAAAATTTATCGATTAAATCTGTCTTTGTCAAGAAGAAAGTACATTCATGGATTACTTATGAATATATATTTTTTTTCCATCAATGAAAACTTAAGCAATATTCAAATTTCTACCATTTGCATCATAAAGATTTTAATGATTTTTTTAAATATAAATACTACTACTACTACTAATAATAATAATAATAATAATAATGATCATAATAATTGCGAATATTGCACGGAAGAGAAATATATATATATATATATATATATATATATATATATATATATATATGTATTACAGGAACTTTACTGCATATCTGTCACCCGTAGAAAAAAATAGCACTACTCAAAAATTCTTCATTTCGCTGGTGAGGCAAAAGAAGAGTTTCATTCGCTTTCTATTATATAAAACTACAGAAAGTTAACAGCTCATATACATTTGTATGCATATAAAACGTGTTGTATTACATATAAACGTATTGTATTACATATAAAAACGTACATCAACACGCAAAATGCTTAAGATTCAAGATCTAGAAGAAACACGGAGAATTAAGTAAATTTATATTCCACACAAATTACATCATTTCTGAGGAGGGAAAAGGGATATACAACGTAAACTATCTGTTTTCCGTTTCATGTACAAATAAATAAGTGAAATCTCATTATTTATGATTTAAATATATAAAGTAATTTCTGTATTTTATATCTCAAATGAGAAGTAATAATAAATTTTATTTCACAAGTCTGAAATTGCTCTTAAAATTCAAATTTTGAATGATATTGATTCAAATTTAAAAAGTTACTTAAAAAAGAGGAATATTTAATATCACTTTTAGTCCTCTTAATAGTTGAACTGTAAAGTATCTGCATTTATTTGACGTTTCTATCAAAAGAGGAAAAAAATATTTTCCCTAATTTTTATTTTTGCATGACGTATATCAGGCTGGCTTACATGTAAATTAAAAAATCGCAAATTGCACGTCATGCATAGCTAATCAAATGCAATCGTACTATAACGAAGTATAAAAAATATTTAGAAGTTGGTGTAATAGTACACAGTACATAGAATACAGTCTACCAGCCGAAATCTTTTGGGTGTCTCTGTAAATACTATCTGCTTTTTATCATATAGGAAGTAACTTGTAGTAAACTACAGCAAACGTAAATGAATTTCATAAAATGTGAAATATTTCAGCACAATTAAATCGCGCATAAAAAATTACTCTCCCCAATACTATTATCTAAAATAATATTTTTACATGACCTGTAAATTAATAAGAAATATTCATTGCAAAATGGATTGCACAGATTGTATATTTTAGAATATCCTTCAAAGATGTATGTCAATTTTTTTATTCGATTGAGTGTAAGATAATTAAAATGTACTTTAAACTATTTTTCCCAAAATACTTTTGAAAATCCTTGTAATTAAACTGTACATCCGATTTTCAAAAATTTTTAAAAGACTTAATTATGCAAAAATTATATTTTTTAAATTTCAATCTTTTCGTTTGGGGGGTTTTTGTTCTAATATATACGGTTGGACAGACAGAGTGACTGACAGACTGAACAAAGAATGTATATAACAACAGCAACTACAAATGCTAAGAATGTATATAATTACGAACGCATCTAAAAAGCGAATTGCTATCATAAAGAATTTTGTCTTCATAAAAACGAGTATTTTTTATGATTTGTACGAAGTCTATGAATCTTTTTATAAGATAAAACGTTTTCGCTATTCATACAAATCCTATCAACAAAGACTGCCCAGTGACACAATTTGACAAGATGACTCAACACTATTTCAGGGATACGGTTGCCTTAATTTGGTTATCGCTCCGAAATCCCCTTTCCTCTATGCCAGTATTTAAACTGATTGAATTTCTTCGGGTTTTACGCATATACATCCTACTTAAGCCATTTGTATTCTGTCATTTCTAAATTGTATTAAGCAAGATGAAACACTCGTTAGAGACTTCGTCTAAAACATACGTTTTAGTGGATGTTTGTAATTTATTATAGTTCTTCCTGAGAAACATCGGGGAAAAGGTTATTTTTTTCTTTTTCTTTTCAGATTAATTTGAAGTTTATTAATGTATGCGTGAAGCATGTATTTTGTAAAGAAAGTAAAATTAGTTATATACAAAAGAAATTTTTCAGTAAAAAAGAGATATAAATGATAAATTTTGAACATCCAGGAAGATTTATTTTATTTTAATTTAAAATATTTCATAAAAAATCAAAAAAAAAAAAGAAAATACTTGTCTATTTTTATCTCTCTGTCTCTACGTAAACAGGCTATAATTGTGGTACAAGCACGAGAATTGCTTCTCTTAGAAAATTTAGTAGGGTAAAAGTATGCATTTTAAATTTCAAACTTTTTGATTGGGTAGTTTTTACTTTTTTATATGAGGACGACAGACAAATTGGCGGACGCACAGACGGGCGGACAGAACAACAACCATAAGTGCTAAGTATTTAAATAATTACGAAAACACCTAAAAGATGAATTCATATTATAAACAATTTTGTCTTGGTAAAAACGAGTAATTTTTTTATGATTTGTACGAAGTCTATGAATCTTTTTTATGACATAAAACGTTTTCGCTATTCATACTAATTCTATCAACAAAGACTGCCCAGTGACACAATTTGACAAGATGACTCAACATTATTTCAGGGATCCGGTTGCCTAAATTTGGTTACCGCTCCGAAATTCCCTTTCCTCTATGCCAGTATTTAAACTGATTGAATTTCTTCGGGTTTTACGCATATACATCCTATTTAAGCCATTTGTATTCTGGCATTTCTAAATTGTATTAAGCAAGATGAAACATTCGTTAGAGACTGCGCCTAAAACATACGTTTTAGTGGATGTTTGTAATTTATTATAGTTCTTCCTGAGAAACATCGTACAAAACGTTAACTTTCCACTTTCTTTTTTGGTTAATTTGGTACTTATTTATGTATGTGTAAAGGATGTATTTTATAAAGAAAGTAAAATTAGATGTCTACAAAAAGAAATTTTTAAGTAAAGGGAAAATATATAAACGATACATTTTGAACAACTCTGCGAAGATTTATTTTGCTTTACTTCAAAATATTTCAAAAAATAACAAAAAAAATTGTATTTTTTTTAATCTCTTTGTTTATATATTTAAAGGCCATAATTTTGATCTAAGCATGAAAAGTGCTTCTCTTAGAAAATTTTGTAGAGGGCCCACATTTTATGTTGAATTAATTTTATTCTAAAATTCTAAGTTTTTTTTCTCCAAATTATTATCCAAATAATAAAAAAAAACATTGGCTACAAATATGTTTTTTATTACAAATAAATTTTTTGCTGAGTTTTAGTAACCTCCATTATAGCTGAATAAATCAATAACACATGATCACATTTTTTTAATTTATACAACAAATCAAAGCTGACAATTTTTCACGCTATCATTTATAACCAATTAAAATCTGTAGATATAACTAGGAAACTTCATAGTTATAACTAAATTAGTGTATGATGATATTAATTAAACTAATATAACTAATAAAAATCACGATAGTGTAATAATATATTGATTGTAATAATTTGAATAATATTTTTAACTTTGAGATTTCTGTGTATGTCGAATCTAGAAAAGTTTTTTCGAATGAAAGAGGGCTTCAAATTATTACTGCGCTTCTAATAGCTTCACAGTTTAATTAGGCCAAGTATATATACACTGATGCATTAAAAATAATATTTCTCTATATTCTACTTTATTTTAATTCTTCGTTTTATTTTAACTATTTCTTTCTCCAAATATCCTTAAAAATTAGTACTTTACAGCTAATAAATAAAACTCGTTGTTTATTAAGCTCGCTGACGTAGTTTCAAATTTACAGCCTTTGGCATATTTATATAATAAGTATGATTAATTAGTACAATTAATTTGCTAAACTAATGTCACAAAATAATAATTCCCTCTTATTTTATTTTATACAAGTGTATGGTTATTTAAAATTAGTATGTTAAATAATTATTCCATTTTAATCAACCATCAAATGTGATTGAAATTATGTAAAACACCTACGAACTTTGAAAAATATTCGTATAAAATTACAACATTAATTCCAATAAATTGTGAAAAAATGTATAGAAATATTTTTATTTTATTTATAGTTTCGAACATGCTTAAGATTCAAAGTTTTCCTGGTGATTTTATAAATCTTTTGTTAAATTAGTAACAACAGAAATAATTAAAAAATCATTTGGAATTGCGTATTTTCATTATTCCATATTTGAAATTAGGAGCTAAATTACATTTACATATTATTATTTATTTAAAAATCATAATCATACAATGTTATTTTTTTTTACACAATATTACTGACAAAGAAACAACTTTTGATCCTGCTCGCACTTAGCATAGAGACTTAGGGCATTTTAAAACCTTGTATTAGGATGGTTGAGAACCGAAAAAAAATCTTTTAAAGTATTTTTCGATTTTGGAGAAGCATAATTTTCTAAAAATGTTATTTTCGAGGTCACTTACCGGATTATTAACATATACGTATAAATACTTTTAAGAAAAGCATTTAAAAATTTAAATTAATAAATAATAAATACTAAATATGGAATTAATTTCAATTTTTTTTCAAACGCCGAAGAATTTGCTTTTGAAAAATTACTGCATTATATTAAGATTTTTGGCGGGGAATAAGTAGGAGTACAGGGTTTGTCCGGAAAGTATTAGGACTGCTTTTCTTCCGCCGCGACTGTACTTCGGAGCGTGCGCGCACCGACTGGCTTCGGTAGAGGGCGCTCCTAGCTAACGAACGAGCGGCTGTTCAGTTGTCTCGGAGCACGTGGAGAATCAGGACAGGCCTTTTCGCACGACGTGTTTCTGTGAGTGGTGCAAGCCGAAAAATGCTGCGTTCGTTAAAGCAGAGGTATGCGATTGAATTCTGTGTGAAACTCGGTAAATCTGTGACAGAGACGTTTGATATGATCAAGCAGGCTTACCCAAATGTTGCTTTAGCAAGAAGTGTTGTGTTTCGGTGGCACCAGGCCTTTTTGGATGGCCGGGAAGAGGTCGCCGATGAAAATCGTGCTGGAAGACCTTCGACTTCGACAAACATCGACCATGTGACTCGTGTGCACAAAGTTTTGAACTCAGACCGTCGACTAAGTATTCGTTTAATTGCCCAGATGGTAAATTTACCAAAATCTGTGGTTCATGACATTGTAAGGGAGCATTTGAGCATACGCACGGTGAGCGCGGCTCACACCGCCTTTCTTGGGAACAGCTACCTGACCAAGGCCAGCATCCCAACGCTTCCGCAGCCGCCCTACAGCTCAGATGTGGCTCCCCCGGACTTTTTTTTGTTTCATTATCTGAAAAGGCCGATGAAAGGCAAGCATTTTGAGACGACTGAGGGGATCCAAGCAGCATGCACCGCGCTCACAAGGCTACTCCGGAGATGCCTCCCGTGACACCTTCAATGCTTGGAAATCGCGCTGCCAGCGCTGCATCGACGCAGAAAGAGCCTATTTTGAAAGTTTTTATAGAATTGTAATGATTGGCTCAATAATTTTTTAAAATCAACTCAGTCCTATTACTTTCCGGACAAATCCTGCAGTTTCAAATTTAAAGTTTCCGGTAACTTTAGCCGAATGTCTTAAGCACTCAGATAAGGCAAACCAAAATTTCGTCCCCATATTTGGTGACATGGTTCTCGTTTGGCGTGAAATAAACATATAAAAATCCAATAATAAAAATATTAAAATATTAACACTAGAACCGCCATTAGGGGTCATTATGATCCCTGCTAAATTGAATGTAGCCGATTAAAACCAGAAATTTCTTCATGAGATAAGTTAAATCTGTGCAGAAGTAAAATAGTCTAATTAAATATGTTAAATAGTTTTAAATAATAATTCTGGTTTAAAGCATATTTTATAAAACTTGAATAAAATAGCCGGTATTTCTAGTGTTAAAGAATGTATAAAATATGACTTAATATGGAATTTTATCTCTTATCTATAGGGTTACAAAATGTATTGATACTATGTGCGAGCAATAACGAAAGATGCTCCCTTGTGAGAAGAATAAGAGAATATACGTCTTTAATATTATTTAGAATTTATTCTACTAAACATGAATTAGAAAATCAACACTAAAAAATATTAATTTCAATCCATAAAAATCTTTTTATTTTCTATAATCAAATACATATACGCAATTGAAACTATTTTAGTTTTTGGGTATTTTAGAAATATAGGAAAATATATTAAGGTCTTATCTTATGAACAAGTTATAAAAGGTACAGGAACAGTGGTTTATGAACACTTAAACGAGAAATTTTTATGTTCGGATAACGAGTACATGTTCCGAAAACAAATATCTAATAGAACTTAGCCACGAAAAAGCAATGCTGTGTTTCAGATTTTGCGAGTTCTGCTTTAACAATGTAATCAATTGTCGCCTAATCAATTCTTAATCTACCAAAGCTCGGGTTCTACATTTTAGAGCTGCCAAGTTAGAATTGACAGATCAGAAATAATTAATTTTATGTTTTGTATAACTTTTTAAAGAAATATTTTTATTGCAAAATAATTGTCTTATTTGATATTTAGTTCATAGGTAATTGAAAAGCTCTTCACTGCACTTGATTGTATCGTAGCTGAGAGTAAACATTTAGAAAACAAAGGGGTTCCTGAAAGGAGAAAGTAAAAAATAGATATGATAACATGCCATAGTTAATGAATGTACTGTGGAATGTTTTTACAAAGATCATGTCCAGTATTTTTATAAATGTATCACATTGCTGACAAAGCCATCAAAATATGATCTGTTCATATGAAATAAGGATATACCTTATTATAAAGAGAAGATTTATATCATTTTTTATTTTTTATTTAACTTTTAAATACGATTTAATTGAATTCTGTTACAAATCTATATTAATGTACAATCTCTTAACGAAAAATTCTGTTAGCAAATTTTGTTTTGGAAGAAATTAAGTTGATCACCTACCGTAAGTTAATAAAACTTTAATTTTTTTCGAAATAAAGACGGGGATTTATTTATCCTAAGTACTAAAACAAATGTTTGAATTAATTGTTTACTCTTGAAATTATAAATATTTCTTACTATCACAAAAACAATTTGTACCGAAAAATTCAGATGTCCAAATCCCAATAAAACAGTCAAATTGTTACTGATTTCGTAGAAATTTTCACATAATTTATTTTTTCGTCGTCTTCCAAGTCCTACTGCTTTTAAATTTGTGTAAGTGATGTGATTTTTCTTTTCTATTTAGATGCTCTATGTTGATTTTGTTAGAACACGGAGGTTTAGTTACTTTTTGCTTAGAAAAAAATTGTCTTAATGTGGCGAAAAGTGATCTGCCCTCTCCAATATATTTAAAAGATTTAAAATTGTTATTGTTAAAAACTGATGGCTTCGTTAAGATTGAAAATAAATCAAATATAAGAACATAAGTTTAGTTTGTTGGTACCTACAACATCACAACATTAAGAGGCTAAAACGCATCGAAACACTCGGGTTTTTACTATTTCGTCAAAATTTTTAAATATTTTTTTCTAGACATCTGTTTGTTTAAAAAGATTTTAGCTAATGCAGTAAATATAGTTTATATTGTGATAAAGTGTATAAAACTATGTTAAAATACGGGTGTTTAGTTACTTTTTGTTTAGAAAAAAGTCGTCTCAGTGAGACGAAAAGTGACCTGCGTTCTCTGGTATATTTAAAAGGCTTAAAATTCTAATAAAGGCTTACAATTTACACATTGTTTATTTAAAGTATATTACACAGTTTAACTGATAGCTTATATCCGAAAATTGAAGCAAATCGGTTAATTCTGCATGAAAAATCTATTTACCTAATTTAACAGCAGATCCCTTAGATCCCCCTTTATACCTAACCAATGAATCTCCAAAACAAATCAGGGAAGCGCCTTATCAGAATAAACCTATATGCAAAATTTGAAGCTTATCGGCAAATTTTGCGTAAAACCCTCATTCATCAACATCACTCTCCCCCTCTTTATACTTAACCAAACATCCAAAACTATTTATGGAGGCCAACTATATATGCCAGCTATTATAGGCATACACACAGAAGGACTTTCTTTTATTAGTGTAAATAAACTAACTTTAAAAATAAAATAAAATAAAAGAAGTCGTTATTATTAATTATATATCATATTAACCATATTTTGTTGTAATATATATATTTTTTCATTTACTTTATTTTCATTTCATTTTCATGTTTTATCATTTACGAATTTGCTATCATTCATTAGAATATCAAACCCACTGTTCTGTATTTCTATACTGAGAAAAAACTTGTAGAAAGCGATACTTTAAATAATAAATAAAAAAAATCTTCATTGTCCGTCATAAAAGTTTATAATTAGACTAATTATAAGTTGTAAATTTTATTATTTACATCAAATTAATTAAATATTTTTTCTAGTTTAATTAGTAAAAAATATTAACTTTATTCAAGTCCATAAGTATTAAAAATTTAAAAGCAAAAATTGATATTTCAATAGGTCTTACCGTTTCATTTCATTTTGATTGTTTGAAGAATTCTTAACTATCTCTAATTTAAATTAATAATAAATTAATTAATTATTTAATAATAAATTAATAATTAAAAAGCGAAGAAAGAAAAAAAAAACTATAAGTATATTCTTCCAGCGAAACGAAATCTAAATTATTATATCTTTTATGAAATTTCATTTAAGTTTCAACTCACACAAAAAATGTCTATAGATGTTTAATTATTCCTTATTTTATTGAATCATAACCATAACAAACTGATTATTTAATGGAATCATTTAACCATTTCTATCTTCCTATCATTTAGACATATATTTATGAAAATAGTTTTTAGAATTATCAAAGCCTTGAACAATAAAATGCAACATAATATTATATATATTTACTAGCGGACCCGGCAGACGTTGTCCTGTCACCGACAGACTTTGTCCCTCTTGGCACAGACTTCATAAAATCAAATAAATGTACTTAAATATAGTAATACTCACGATAAACACTTCGCTCTTAATTTAATTTCTTATTACAATTGTGTAAGGAAATTATTTTTCACTCTTCAGTATTTTTTTTAAGTCAGTTCAATGTTAGTAGTATAGTAGTGGGGGTTCCACAACACCGGGCGTCGGGCGTTGACCTCTACGAGGGGTTGAAGGTCATCGGGCGTTCGAGCTGTAAGAGGGGGGTGGGGTGAAGGTCATCGGGCGTCACGCAAGGTTAAGATGACGTCATCTTATAGGATGAGTGTGTTTTAGATAAGAATTTTTTTTTTTTAATTTTAAGCGGGAATTTTAGGGAGTTAGAATTTTTTTTTTTTTCACCGTGTTCTTTGATGAGGGGTTAAGCGGGTATTTGGGGACACATAATGTTTTTTTCTGTACTGTTGCACGAGTGGTTTTTAATTTTAATGAGGGGAGTTTAAAATTTTCAGTTTGGTGTCATTTTAGAGTTTATTTTTAGATTTTAAGCAGAAATTTTTGGGGAGATTGATTTTTTTTCCACTGTGCTCTTACATGATGAGTTAAGCGGGTATTTTAGGGGAAATTATTATTTTAGACTAATCATATAAGAAGAATATATTTTTTTTTCGGGGGTTGCTATTTTAATAAAGAACTAATTAAGAAGGGTTCATTCGTGGTAAATTAATGAATTATTATTATTATTATTATTATTATTATTTTTTTTTTGGGAGTAATTTTGTTAAGATTGAATTATTTTTTCATTTTTTGGAGTTTTAAGCGGATATTAATGTTTAATAGGGGGACTTTAATTTTTTTTTGCAATGAAATTGACGTGCGCTCGTCGATCTAACCGTTCGGAGTTTAGAGTTTTCTTCAAATCATGTGTGAATATTGGTTTAGAATTTCTTAGAATGACTTCCATCACTTTTATATCTATCCAATATCATAAATAACATATGCTGGTAATGGGAATTTGGGAATAACAATTTTGAATAGTTATTTAATGAAGGAACTTTAAAATTATTTCGAGTACTATTTTTAGTCAACTATGTTATACACTTGATATTTTAGAATAGTTAAAAAATAACTTTAAAATTTGAATGAAAAAATATGTTTAAAAATGGGATTTTACGTGCTTGCATTGAATCGCACTCGTCGCCCTAACGGTTTAGAATATGTGGTTTCCTTCGAACCTTGGTGAAAATTTAATTGAATTGATTATTATTATTATTTTGTATGTGTTGTATATATGTGTGCGTATGTATGTTTGTGTGTTGTATGCATGTATGTGTGTGAATATATGTTTGTGTGTTGTATGCATGTGCGTGTGTTGTATGTATGTACGTATGTATGTGTGTTGTGTGCATGTATTTGTTGTATGTATGTGCGTGTAATTTTTTGCCGATAGGTGTGATCTTTAGCTGAAAGTGACCTAGGGTCAAAACTTTTACCCAGGAATCGCCACGGGGAGGCAGATCACTTGATTCCCGTATTGCACACATTCACATACATTATTTCGAACGATATTTTTAGTGAAACATAATATGCAAATGAATTTGTAATATAATTAAAAAATAACTTTAAAAAGATTATAAGCGTTTCCAAATCAACAAAGAAAATTGACTATTAAATATCAAATAATGGATATGCACTTTTTACACTCACATCTTACAATATACTTAGTAACCAAATTTAATGATTTTTAAGCATGTCTTCTTAAATTTTTTTCAATGAAAGACTATCACAGTTGAATATTTAGCTTTCTCTCCATAACTTTATCGAGAAATATGTAATGTATACCACACGATTTCATTAAATGAATCACAATACAATTCAAACTTCTCATTTTCAATGTTTTATATATACTAGTGTTTATCAAATAGGTGGTTATTCTGAACAATCATTACTTAGTATATTGATGAAAAGTTTGTGTTGAACGGTTTTTAACTTAAATGGTGTGAGAGAAGGATATATTAGGACAGAAGTTATTAAATATAGAGTCTTTAAAGTTTATATCCGTGTAAGAAATGGCATTAATAAGAAATTGTAAGAAATTAATTAATTATTAAGTATTAAAATAATTATCAATTAATTCATTAATTAAATTAATTAATCTTATATTAATTAATTATTTTAATACTTAATAATTAATTAATAAGATTAATTAATTAACAAAGCATCGGTCATATGATATACATCACGTGACCAGTTGATGACATATGTTCTATGACGTCACCTATCTTAAGATAAAATTATCTGATAACATTTTCTGATAAGGACTTTGAATCTCTCATTTCTTCCTAAACCTTGGAGTGAGAAGGACGTGTATTTGTAAAAGTGTTGGATTAGGTGAGTATACAATGTTAAATGTGTCTTTATTATTAAAGTATTTCAATTTAATTATGCATGAAAATTAAATATTTTTTTCCAAATTTTAGTACAACTTGAAAACAATAATTTGAAATAATAAATTATGAAAATTAGAATGAAAAGTTTCGCTTGCACATTTCATGACATTGGGATAAACTGGCATCAGTAATAATTTTATTTAAAAATGTTTTTTAAATAATAGAAGGGAAAATAATCATCTTTAAAAGACTAACTGAATTATTCACATATTTTAAAACATTGATATTAAAGGTTTTTTAGATAAATTTTATAAAGATATGCTGAGACATAACCAAATAGGTTGAATATCATATAAAACTTATGAATATTACTAAGCTGAAACATTGAAAACCTGCTTTGACAACTTATTTTTTCAAGTTAGTTAAGTTATGTTATTTGCATGTGAGACTTTTTTTTATAAAACCATACTGGGAAATAATCAAACAAGTTGATTATCATATGAAACTTATGATTATTACTAAGTTGGAATAATCAAAACCTGCTTTGACACGTTAATATTTTCAAGTTAGGTTAGTAACGTCACTTACAAATGAGAATTTTTATTAAAATAATTTGTTGATTTCTTAAGATATTTGCTAAAATGTTAGTAAAATACTAAAAGAAGTATGGAGACCTTGTCTGTTGACTTTAAATTTGTGTATTAAATGAATTTTCCAAGTTTTACCATGCACATGCAAAGGTTTCATTTAAGTAAGGAAAAATTATTACATATGACATTGTTTTTTCGATTAAAAAATGACAAGTCTTGCATCTTAAAAATTTTGTTCATGTGTCAATAAAAGCTTTTTGGTTACTAGGGCAAACAAATACCTGGTTGTTAGGGTTGATAAATAGCTGGGTGGTTGGTTGTTGAAAACTTATCAATGAGATGAAATTGAAGGGGAGGGGATGTAATAATTTAACAGTTAAAACTGAAAATCTAACTGACATACTAATTCTTTGCGGAAACAGTTGAATGGATAGTTGGTTGGTTGGTTGATTAAAACTTATCAATGAGATGTAATTGAAGGGGGAATCTAATAACTTAACAGTTAAAACAGAAAACTTTAATCACATATAAATGATTATGGCTATTAAAATTTGTCGATTACTAAATATTAGTGAATCACTTTTAAATAATTTGTAAAGTTTTGTAAAATTATTTTAACAATTTGTTTAAATCTTTAACACGATCTTGTATTTTTGATATATTTAACTTTTTTTAAACTTTTTTAATGATACTAAAATTATTAATAAGTAATCACACTATGACTGATAAACTAAAATATAATACATTTCATAAGAAGTGAATATGTCTATTTAACTGATGAGGTGACTCATAAAATCTCAAAGTAATCCAAAACATATGTGATTTTTTTCTTTTCTTCGTGATTTTTATCTTGTGACTTATTGTGATAAGTCACAATAAAAATTATTTTTGCATGTGTGAAGTAATCACTTTCGATGATCTTTCTTACTTTTTAGTTACTAAATTATGGGCTTTAATGGCCCAATGGTTAGTCTCGCGTGTTAAAAATGAGAAGTATGATCAGATGTTTGTGGTTTCGAAACCTGCAAGAAAAATTATCAAGAAAATTTTGTTATGTTAATGCATCTTACCTGCAAATAACGCTTATCATCGAAAGGGCATAAGCTAATCTTATTCTGTGTTAACGTGTGCAGACGTTGTGCATCATAATTTTTCAAACTGTCGAAAAACTTCGGTTATAATATTGTGTTAATGAAAATTCAAATTATATACATCATAAACAGCTTCTCTATACTCTTCAGTGATGTGATCGTGATCATGTGTGCGTTTCGAATATAAAGAATGCTTTCAAATATGACACAACTTTGTTTCTTGAAATGCCATTTCTTACACGGATATAAACTTTAAAGACTCTATATTTAATAACTTCTGTCCTAATATATCCTTCTCTCACACCATTTAAGTTAAAAACCGTTCAACACAAACTTTTCATCAATATACTAAGTAATGATTGTTCAGAATAACCACCTATTTGATAAACACTAGTATATATAAAACATTGAAAATGAGAAGTTTGAATTGTATTGTGATTCATTTAATGAAATCGTGTGGTATACATTACATATTTCTCGATAAAGTTATGGAGAGAAAGCTAAATATTCAACTGTGATAGTCTTTCATTGAAAAAAATTTAAGAAGACATGCTTAAAAATCATTAAATTTGGTTACTAAGTATATTGTAAGATGTGAGTGTAAAAAGTGCATATCCATTATTTGATATTTAATAGTCAATTTTCTTTGTTGATTTGGAAACGCTTATAATCTTTTTGAAAACATTAGTGTTATATTTTTACTAACATACGTGTGAATGTTCAAGGGAAGAATTTTTATGAATGATTAAGTATTTCTTTTTATTATTGTGTGATTCATATACTTATATTTATTCATCTCTTAATTATAAGTTTGTTGTTGTTGTTGTTTAATATTTTTAAATGGTGTTATAATTTTTTTAAAGTATAAATTTTATTTCATTCAGTAATTTTAATAAAATTATGCATATTATGAATAAATGTTAGTACATTATATAAATAAGTTTAAAAATGTGAAAGTTAAATCGCTTTGCGTTTGAATATATTTCTGTCCAGTAGTAAAGTTAACTTGTATAAAATAAGTAAATTGCATCGAGTCATATTCTTAAGAGTTAGTTTAATATTCGAAATATCAAATTTAAAAACTAACAGAATTAATACAACACATACGTATAAGTGTCAAATGTTAGTATAAAACTGATAATCAAAAACGATATAAATTATATTTACGTGATTAAGTAATGGGAGCAATGATTAGTGTGGTGTTTAAAAAAAATGAGAAGTTTGGTAATTAATAAAGATAATTTCAAAATTGTAAACAACCCACAGAAAGTATGACTCATCAAATCACTAGTTTTAAGTCTTTGCAAAGCAGTTAGATCTTCGACACTTTTTGAAGTCTAAATGGGATAAAAATGAAAGGTTTTAATGCTTTTCCAATACAATGTCTAATTAAAAATAAAAAATCAACCAACGATGTTTTTTATGGTTTTGAATTTTCGAATAAGAACGTATGTGTATGAACTAACATAACCCAATTTTTTTAAAAAAAAGATTAAAATCTCATATATATTATAAAATATATTATTCATCAAATACATTATTCATTAAATAAGAAGTGTGTTAATGAATATTAAGATATATGTTTGGTAAATTAAAAGACAACAGAATAAATTTTTCTTCGAATATTAATCAGTTTTAAGATGAGATTAATTCTCCAGGTCTTCGTCACTTCTTAATATCTAAATAATAATAATAATAATAATAAAAGCTAAATGTTTAAATGATTTTCTAATAAAATGTCTAGCAATAATAATAATAAAATCATTCAAAGATGTTTTTTTTTTATGATTTTGTATTTACAAATAAGAATGTACATGTTTGAAATAGTATAAGCAATTTAAAAATAATGATAATAAAAATCTTATAAATAAAGGTAATTTCACTAAAACATTAATTAAAATTGTCAAATTTAAAAAATAATTACTAAATAACAAAATCTGAAGTTGATTGCAATTGAAATATTTCTCATTCAGAATAGGATTTGATAAGAATGACTTCACCTCTTTGGGGAAATCCCAACGGTTACTCATATCATACCTGTCTTAACTTGCTAGTGATTCACAACAACATGTTGTGTTGATAAGAGTTTATCAAGAATTATTCTTCAAGAAAGTACGGAATGAAGGCGAATTCATATGTTGGTAAGTAAAATTTGTATCTAAAATGTATAAAATGACTAAAATTTTAAATATTAATATGTTTAAGAACATACTTTCAAAGCAAGTTATTGCGAGGTAATATTTTAAAATGATTCATAAATTAACTGACTCTCACTTTTTTCACTCGCATAAAATATTTCTCTTAAGAAAAAAAAAAAAATATTTAATTTTCATATAAAAATATTTTGAAAAGGGTTTTAATACTTTTAAATTCATTTATGCCAAGAAAATATTTTGAAATGGTTAGTTTCTCAATCGTTACTTCTTAATCCAAAAAATTCTAATGTTATTAATTTATCAAACTACCCATTCGAAAAAAAATTATTTTAAAACTACTAATATTTATTTATAATTTTTACATAACGTGATGTTTATATCACAAATAATATGTTCTAAGATTTAAAAAGCAAATGGTGAATCATTGCATTTTGAACTATCTTTACATGAGTTAATTATTAGAAAAATTAATCTTTGATAATTACACTTTGAAAAAATGTTTACTTTAAATTTTTAGTGACATGTCAAAACTTAAGGAGTTTTATTTGAATTCTGAATAAAAACTTTAACTAGAATTTTTGAATAGGTCTTTCAGAATATTTATTGTGAGATAAGAATAATCTTTTAATTTGGCGATTTCTGTTTATGTTTTTATTCTGATTGCATGAGATTTCATTTTGAGTTGGCGATTTTAATCTTTCGTTTTTTATAGTGTGAAATATTTTATGTTAAATTGGCGGTTTAAAACATTTATTTTCTCATTGCTTGAAGTATTTTTATTCTTACTTGGTGATTTTAATCAATCATTTTCTTACTATTTGAAATATTTTGTATTAATTTGCTGATTTTATGTTGATACTCCAAACAGTTATGCCGACGCGCGCGAACACATCTCATTACAAATATTAGTTTAAAAGAGTACCCAAAGTGTGGGTCTTTCTGAAATATCCTTATTGACGCAAGGTTTTCCAAGGTTAAAGGAAAATTAACAGACTCCAAACAGTAAAAACCGACGAGCGCGATTAAATGTTAGTACGTAAAATTACATTTTAAAACATTCTTTCATTTAAATTTTAAAGTTATTTTTTAATTATATTACAAATTCATTTGCATATTATGTTTCACTAAAAATATCATTCGAAATAATGTATGTGAATGTGTGCAATACGGGAATCAAGTGATCTGCCTCCCCGTGGCGATTCCTGGGTAAAAGTTTTGACCCTAGGTCACTTTCAGCTAAAGATCACACCTATCGGCAAAAAATTACACGCACATACATACAACAAATACATGCATACAACACACATACATACGTACAAACATACAACACACGCACATGCATACAACACACAAACATATATTCACACACATACATGCATACAACACACAAACATACATACGCACACATATATACAACACATACAAAATAATAATAATAATCAATTCAATTAAATTTTCACCAAGGTTCGAAGGAAACCACATATTCTAAACCATTAGGGCGACGAGTGCGATTCAATGCTAGCACGTAAAATCCCATTTTTAAACATATTTTTTCATTCAAATTTTAAAGTTATTTTTTAACTATTCTAAAATATCAAGTGTATAACATAGTTGACTAAAATTAGTACTCGAAATAATTTTAAAGTTCCTTCATTAAATAACTATTCAAAATTGTTATTCCCAAATTCCCATTACCAGCATATGTTATTTATGATATTGGATAGATATAAAAGTGGTGGAAGTCATTCTAAGAAATTCTAAACCAATATTCACACATGATTTGAAGAAAACTCTAAACTCCGAACGGTTAGATCGACGAGCGCACGTCAATTTCATTGCAAAAAAAAATTAAAGTCCCCCTATTAAACATTAATATCCGCTTAAAACTCCAAAAAATGAAAAAATAATTCAATCTTAACAAAATTACTCCCAAAAAAAAAAAAATAATAATAATAATAATAATAATAATAATTCATTAATTTACCACGAATGAACCCTTCTTAATTAGTTCTTTATTAAAATAGCAACCCCCGAAAAAAAATATATTCTTCTTATATGATTAGTCTAAAATAATAATTTCCCCAAAAATACCCGCTTAACTCATCATGTAAGAGCACAGTGGAAAAAAAATCAATCTCCCCAAAAATTTCTGCTTAAAATCTAAAAATAAACTCTAAAATGACACCAAACTGAAAATTTTAAACTCCCCTCATTAAAATTAAAAACCACTCGTGCAACAGTACAGAAAAAAACATTATGTGTCCCCAAATACCCGCTTAACCCCTCATCAAAGAACACGGTGAAAAAAAAAAAAAATTCTAACTCCCTAAAATTCCCGCTTAAAATTAAAAAAAAAAATTCTTATCTAAAACACACTCATCCTATAAGATGACGTCATCTTAACCTTGCGTGACGCCCGATGACCTTCACCCCACCCCCCTCTTACAGCTCGAACGCCCGATGACCTTCAACCCCTCGTAGAGGTCAACGCCCGACGCCCGGTGTTGTGGAACCCCCACTACTATACTACTAATGTTTGAAAGAAAAGTTTATTTTTCTCTTTTTAGTTAAAAGTTAACGATTTTCTGAAGTAGGTTAATCAAAACTATAATACAGTAAATATTTTTGTAAAGCATACACGTTTGTCAGGAATGGGTTTCGAACAAACGATCTCTTTCTTCAAGAAGCAGAGCTTAAATCTGGCGCCTTAGACCTCTCCAACATTCCGTCCGCACTCGTTTCGTCGAACTTATTCAACATTTTAATTAGCAAAAAATCACTAACTATTATTTTTGTCTAATTACTAAAAAAGTACTGAATCAATTTCGATGAAATTGAATCTAAACCATTCTCGAATCCACTGGAGCACACACACAAAATTTCATTAAAATCGGTCCAGACGTTTAAGAGGAGTTCTGTGACATACACACGCACTATTATTTTTGTCTAATTACTAAAAAAGTACTGAATCAATTACGATGAAATTGAATCTAAACCATTCTCGAATCCACTGGAGCACACACACAAAATTTCATTAAAATCGGTCCAGACGTTTAAGAGGAGTTTAGTAACATACACACGCACAGAAGATTTATATATATAAAGATAGAAGATTTATGTTTATAGATTTATATCTTAAATTTAAGAAAATCTAATGATATATCTTAAGCCAGTAAATTATGGAATATGCATTTATAAATATCAATCGAAGACAAAATATAAAATATAAATTTATTCTTCGAACTAAACGAGATGTAGTTTATTATAACTTTTATGAAATTTCATTTAAGTTTCAACTCATACGAAAATTTTCATGAATGTTTATTTGTTCCTTATTTTATGGAAACATAACCATAAAAAACTAATTTTTTAATGGAATTATTTAATCATTTCTATCTTACTATCATTTGAATATACATTTATTGAAATAATTTTTGGAATTACCAAAGCCTTGAATAAAATAATGCTATGTAATATTGTACATATTTCTAAAGATTTATTCATACAGATTTATATTATATATTTGAGAAAAATCTAATGATGTTCTTAAACTCGTAAATCATGAAAAATGCATCTATAAATAAGAATTAAAGTAAAATAAATGAACAATTAATTTCTTGTTAGAGCGGAACCAGGTATACACTATTATAACTTTTATAAAATAACATTTAAGTTTCAAATCATACGAAAAATGTCCTTGAATGTTTATTTATTCCTTATTTTATTGAATCAAAACCATAACAAACTAATTATTCAATACAATCATTTAATCATTTCTATTTTCCTATCATTTGAACATAGAGATTTGTCTAGTTATGTCATCGGCACCGGATTTTATCACTGAGGCATTTTGTCATTATTTTATTTCGATGACAAGGGAATATGTTCTTGTGAACAGCCCATTATGAGGCTCAGAAAGACAGATGTTTTGCATCGATTCGAAGATTGCGATGCTTATTAAATGGGCTCACACTAAAATAAAAATACAAAAAAATGTACATGGACAAAAAACTAGTCTTTTAAAAAGAAAGCTTAATGGTTTTAAATTTAGATTATAGACTTTTCATAATTTTTATGTTAAAAATAAGGCTCTTAGTGAATTTGTACTTTTTCCCCTCTGTTATTTTATAGTTATAAAAGAATATAAGCAAGCACATATACCATTAAGAAACAAATAGGCCTGAAAGCAAGAGGGTGTGGCTTTCTTCACGCATCACTGAAAGCTTTGTATCATGAATTCCTCCCCTTCATCTCATGGATCAGCAATCTTTTACTATGAGTGCAACTGATGAAGCGGAAATTCGTGTATAGACCAGACAAGAAAGATATCACTGAGACTAAAAGTACATAACAAAAGATTTAGGTATTAATGTGTAGATATTAAAAAAATCCCTGTCGGCTGGGCCTATAGGCGGAGGTAGATTTCGAAGAGTGCTCATTTCAACAAAAAAATATATATGATTAGAGATAAACCCAGTTTAATAACTTCATTTGGCCGTTTATGAAAAGTTCTTAATTTCATTTTCCTGCAAAAACTGGTTTTATCAGAATCATCTTAAGAAAAATTCAGCTCAAATGCCCATTATGACAACATATTTTGAAATAGATTCTAAATTTATTAAAAAATCGACCAAAACAGTACGTTATACAGTTCCTAAATAACAAAAAACTGCCAGTTGAAAGCATTTGAGAAAAAAATTGAATTTAAAAATGAGTCATAAAATAACCGATTTGTTGTTTGAATACATCCTTAATTCTTTAATCATGATTGCTTCGGAAAATTTTGTGCAAAATACTCACTTTGACAGCATTTTTAAAAATATATTCTATCTTTATCAAAAAACTGGCCAATGCGTCACAGTATATAGTTTCTAAATAAGAGGATCTGTAAATTGGATGCATTTGAGAGCGAAAATGGATTTTAAAACGAGTCATAAAAAACGCAATTTGCTATGTGAAAACTTCCTTAAATTTTCAAATCTCGAAGACTTCGGGAAATTCTGTTCAAAATACCCTTTTTGGTAGCCTTTTTCAAAATACACTGGTGTCCAAAAGTTAAGCATAATTGGTAATTAAGTAATTATTTTTAAGTAATGAAAGAAATATGAATCGGAATGTGCTGAAACTCCAGGTGTGTAAACAAAATAGTACGCGTCACATATTTTCGCGAAGAGTTTTCCCCGAAATCGAACAGGGGACCGTCAACAAATTGAAAAAGAACGAAGATCTTTTGGATAACCCTGTCAAAACAAATGTAGCAAAAGCGTTCAAACTGTACATTATGATTAATCGGCCTATTTTAATGTACTGTGATAATTTTTACAAGGATAGTATGTATACTCGTAGAGAAATTAAGGTTTTTATAAAAACAGTCCTAAATTTTTCCAAGTTTTTTGCTTATAATTTGCAGAGTTCTTATTATAAAATAATGTTCTTTTCTGAAAATATGACAAACATCATTATACACAATACCCTGTCATCAGAATTTAAAAATAATAAAAATTGTGTGAAAAATGAGTATGTTTAGTAAATAATTTTTCATTGCGCATGCGTCAACGATATCAAAATGTCATTTGCATATTGTGTTAGCTAAATGTATAGAGCAACTTCTGTAAAAGTTTCAAAAACATAGCTTGAAAATTCTGAAAATGGGAGCCTTTAGAATCAACTCAAAATTCATTATTCCTAATGGAAGCAAAAAAAATCAGGGGTTTTACCTAAATATAGTTGCACGTGCAATATTGTGTAGGCACTAAACAATGGAATATGGATACAGCCCCTCATCTTTTTGCTTCATTTAGGGAATAAAGGATTTTGAGTTGATTCTATAATCTCCCATTTTCAGAATTTTCAAGCTATGTTTTTGAAACTTTTACAGAAGTTGCTCTATACATTTAGCTAACACAATATGCAAATGACATTTTGATATCGTTGACGCATGCGCAATGAAAAATTATTTACTAAACATACTCATTTTTCATACAATTTTTATTATTTTTAAATTCTGATGGCAGGGTATTGTGTACAATGATTTTTGTCATATTTTCAGAAAAGAACATTATTTTATAATAAGAACTCTGCAAATTATAAGCAAAAAACTTGGAAAAATTTAGGACTGTTTTTATAAAAACTCTAATTTCTCTACGAGTATACATGCTATCCTTGTAAAAATTAACACAGTACATTGAAATAAACCAATTAATCATAATGTGCAGTTTGAACGCTTTTGCTACATTAGTTTTGACAGGGTTATCCAAAAGATCTTCGTTCTTTTTCAATTTGTTGACGGTCCCCTGTTCGATTTCGCGGGAAAATCTTCGCGAAAATATGTGACGCGTACTATTTTGTTTACACACCTGGAGTTTCAGCACATTCCGATTCATATTTCTTTCATTACTTAAAAATAATTACTTAATTACCAATTATGCTTAACTTTTGGACACCAGTGTATATTCTGTCTTTATCAAAAAACCGATCAATGCATCACATTATATAGTTCCTAAATAAAAGGATCTGTAAATTGGATGCATTTGAGAGCAAAAATGGATTTAAAAACGAGTCAGAAAAAAACGCAATTTCTTATTTGAACACTTCCTTAAATTTTCAGTCTCGATGATTTCTGAAAATTCTGTTCAAAATACCCTTTTTGGTAGCCTTTTTTGAAATATATTCCGTCTTTATCAAAAAACTGACCAATGCATCACATTATATAGTTCCTAAATAAGAGGATCTGTAAATTGGATGCGTTTGAGAACAAAAATGGATTTAAAAACGAGTCAGAAAAAAAACGCGATTTCTTATTTGAATACTTCCTTCAATTTTCAGTCCCGATGACTTTCGGAAATTCTGTTCAAAATACCCTTTTTGGTAGCCTTTTATTGAAATTTATTCTGTCTTTATCAGAAAATTGACCAATGCGTCACTTTATACAGTTTTTAAATAAGAGGATCTATCATTTGGATGCGTTTAAAATCAAAAATGAATTTAAAAATGAGTCAGAATATAAGCCGTTTGGATTTGAGGTTTTTTTCTCCAACTCCTATTTTTGTTTAATTTCTTTTTGCTATACGAATTGGTCCTATGAAAAACTTGTCAATATAAAAGTTGTAGATATTTTTGAGAAGATGTAAAATAAATTTAATCAGATTTGATATCTTAAAAATTGACGGAGTTATGGATTTTTCTCTTTTTTCAGCGCCCTTTTTCTTTTCGTTTTTAATTTTTTTCATCGGTAAAAGTTGTTCCTATCAAAAACTTGTAAATACAAAAGTTTTAGATAATTTTAAGAACATTTATAAAAAATTTAGTTGGACTTGATATCTTGAAAATTGACGAAGTTATGATTTTTTTCTCTCAAAATCCCTGTTTTTTTTCGCTCCTTGAGCCCACTTCTAAATTTATCAAAAATCTGTCATATATATACTTTTGGCCCATTTTTAAGAAGTAATATAAACTTTAAACCGATTCGATATCTACTCTAATTAAGAAGTTATGGCGTTTTTTTCGGTTTTCACAAAAACGCCCCCTATTCCGACCCCCTTGGTCCGATTTTGCCCATTAACGAACTCATCCAAGATTTTATCCCCATTGATTTTATGTCCAAGTTTGGTGGAGATTGGTGAAGAATTATAGAAGTTATCGTGTCCACAAAAAAGTGATATATATATATAGATAGATAGATAGATAGATAGATAGATAGATAAACTGGTGCGATTGCAATAGGTAGTATTTCTTACGAAATCTACCTAAAAAGAAGGTTAAAAAAAAGAAACAAAAAAATACCGATAAAAAATTTTTCATATTTTTTTAATTTAAAAGTCTGACGAAAAGTATGACACTATATAAAAGAAAAAAAAATAGTTAAATGCAGTAATAATTTTTAACTATTTCTAACTTTATTAGAAAGCAATATTAAAAAACTAAATTTCGGTAAATGATATGATTTATAATATCATGATATTTTGTGTACAAATAATATTTATCAAGAAAAGATTTTGCACATTTATATTAAATAGTTCAAGCTATTTCAGTTTTTAATCGAAAAAAAAATTAATTATCTCAAATCCTTGAACAATATAATGTTATGCAATATTTCATATATTTATGGAATATTAACCTACATAGGTTTATATCATAAATTTAAGAAAATCTAATGATATTTCTTAAGCTCGTAAATTATGAAAAATGCATTTATAAATAAGAATCGAAGAAAAAAGTAATTTTTTTTTCTTCGGGTGATACAGGATTTAGACTATTATAATTTTTGTGAAATTTCATATAACTTTCAACACATACGAAAATGTCGATGGATGTTTATTTATTCCACATTTCATTAAACTATAACCATAACAAATTAATTATTTAATGGAATCATTTAATCATTTCTATTTTCCTATCATTTGAACATAGAGATATGTCTAGTTATGCCACCTGCACCGTATTTTATCATTGAGGCATTTTGTCATTATTTTATTTCGATGACAAGGGAATATGTTCTTGTGAACAGCAGTGTCTATTCATTATGAGGCTCAGAAAGACAGATGTTTTGCATCGATTCGAAGATTGCGACGCTTATTAAACGGGCTCACACTAAAATAAAAATATAAAAAAATGTACATGCACAAAAAAGCTAATATTTTAAAAAGACAGCTTAATGGTTTTAAATTTAGATTATAAACTTTTCACTATTTTTTACATGTTAAAAATAAGGCTCTTAATGGAAATGTACTTTTTTATCGGTTCTTTTATAATCAGGGAAGCGCTCTTATCAGATGAAACCTATATGCAAAATTTGAAGCTTTTCGGCAAATTATGCGTAAAACTCCCATTCATCAACATCAATGGGGACTAGTCCCTACTCTTCCCCTCTTTAAACTTAAACAATGAACATCCAAAACTGTTCATGGAGGCTCCTCATCAAAATGAACCTATATCTAAAATTTGAAGCTAATCGGTAAATTATGCGTAAGAAACACATTTATCTAAATTGAGGGGGGTTATCCACCATTCCCATCAACTTTTAAACATATCAAATGAAAATTCAAAACTAACCATATAAGCGCCTCATCAGAATGATCATATTTCTAGAAGTTGACAGAAACTGTTAATTCAGCATGAAAAACTCGTTTATCTAAATTATTTAAGTTTCAACTCATAGGAAAATGTCCATGGATGTTTATTTATTCCTTATTTTATTGAATCATAACCGCAACAAACTAATTGCTTAGTGGAATCATTTAATTATTTCTATTTTCTTATCATTTGAACATAGAGATTTGTCCAGTAATGTCATCTGCACCGGATTTTATCACTGAGGAATTTTGTCATTATTTTATTTCGATGACAAGAGAATATGTTCTTGCAAACAGCAGTGTCTATCCATTATGAAGCCTAAAAAAACAGATGTTTTGCATCGATTCGAAGATTGCGATGCTTATTACCAAAATAAAACACTCAAGAACTCACACAAAAATAAAAATATAAAAAAATGTACACATACAAAAAAACGAATATTATTAAAAGAAAGCTTAATGGTTTTAAATTTAGAATATAAGCGTTTCACTATTTTTTACAAGTTAAAATTAAATCTCTTAATTAATATGAACATTTTTTGTTGGTTCTTTTATAATCATAAAAGTACATAAGCAAGCACATATGCCATTAAGAAAAAAAAGGCCTAAAAGCAAGAGGGTGTGGCTTTCTTCACGCATCACTGAAAGCTTTGTATGATGAATTCCTCCCCTTCATCTCATGGATCAAGAATCTTTTATTATGAGTGTAACTGATGAAGCGGAAAATTGTGTATAGACCAGATAAGAAAGAGACCACTGAAAATAAAAGTACATAAAGAAAGATTTATGCATTAAAGAAATTGACATTAAAAATAGAATTAAAAAAATATCAATTGAAAATTATTTAGAAAAATATTTTTTATAAATATTTACAGGACACTTGCACCATAAAATTTAACTAATAAGAATGTACTTATTAAAATACAACACATTGCTCAATGGTGCACAAAACTTATATACAAACAAAACAGTAATATTTCTATAGAAATATTATCTCTCGATCAAGATGCAAACTTAGTCCATCCATTATCATATTTTCTTGAAGATTCCTGCAGAAGACGGCGCGGAACGTTGATATTTTTATTTTATTTTAATTGTACAAATGTATATTATAATTCTTGTTTTGTGCACCATTGAGCAATGTGTTGCATTTTAATAAATACATGAGTATTAGAAATTTTTTTTTATATTTAAAGGTATTACAAAATATATGACAATGTGTACATAAAAAAGTTAGAGAAATGCAGTAAAACATTCATTTTGCAGCCCATTTTAAAATTTAAAGAATGTAAAAAAAAAAAAAAAAAAAAAAAAAAAAAAAAATTGAACAGTGATATTTTTATTGATATAGCCATAAATTTATTATTTTTACTAAATTTATTTGAAATGTTATTTTTAGTAAACGAAATGCTTAAATAAGCTTTTTTATGTATTATTTAATAGCTAAGTTTATTTTGACTTAGGTTTTTTTGTAACCTTTTCATATATAAGTGAGCAAAAATTGTAACTATCTTTTGGTTCGTTCATCGTTTTTTTTCTTTTGTCTTTGTTATGTTCCTTGCTCTTCTTTCTGCTTTTTCATGCGCTCAAAGTTACATATTTCTATGATGGACAACAGCATGTCTTAACAGAAATTCTGGAAGAAGTGGAGAATGTGCAGCAGAAAACAATTAAAACGCAATCGGTCATTATGAGTACGTTGTCGAAAATAGGAAATGAGAGAAATTGCGAGATGAAATATTGATTGATAATTGTGCTCTAAAATTCAGATATTTTCAAAATATTAAAATATTGGGAACTTTGAAGTAGGCAGTTTTTCTGAATCAAAATTTTAACCAGGACATTCATTATACAAACCTTAGAAAAACATATCCTTTCTCACATAGAATTCTCTGCACTTTGAACTTGAATAACACATAGATAAATTGCGTTAAGAGCTTCATGGGGCTTTAAGATGTAGGAATTGTGAAAACAGGCTATAAAGATCTCGTTATCTATAAAGAGAAGCTCAAAAGACAAAAAAAAAAAAAAAAAAAAAAAAAAAAAATTGGAAAGACGATGCAGAAGGAGAAATACCTTGAAGGATAAAAAGTTAGTCATATTTTTTTCGTGGTAGAAAGGATAAAACGATCTTCATATAAAATGATAGATTATCCGAAATATCATTTTTCCGAACATCCTCAGTCATTTTTTAGTTCGGAAAATCGACGTTTGACTTGTTAATTTTAGTTCAAAAAATTCTTTAAAAAATCATTAAATGACTGTGTAAATGCTCTAATTTAGTTTAAAAAAATTCAGAAAAATGGCTTACAAGATAAACATTTCAAGAATTCATAGAATGAGATATAAAGTGTTAAGTGTGCTGCAAGAACAACATTTAGAGACAATTATTTTAAGCTCTCCCGAATTCGCGATATCAAAGGTCATGAATGATTACCCAAATATAATTTTATTGTTTTTGTCTAATATGTATTGCTAATAGATTTATAAAACGGATTTTATAAGGAGTTATTTTAATGGTACTATTAAGTACCATTAAAATAACAAGCTATTTATTTGTTTCTTCTTTGCTGTGAACATAATTTTGCGACAAAACTGAACTAATGTTAAATTTAAAAATTTCACGCTTTTATCCGTATAGAAATAAGTGTGATATTTCTGTTTAGCCGCTTATTATCAAAATCATTTTTTTTAGTTAATCACATTCACAATATCATTCTGTTTTCCGGCGCAATCGCTATTAGCTTAATTTTATGAACATTCTGTTTATATTGAATGATGAAACGGAATAACATTTAATGCAATACATTTAGAAATAAAAGACAACCTATATTAAAAAGAATGCCAATGAAATTTTCGCATTCACTAAACATATTTCTTGCAATACTTAAAACAATAAAACGCAATTCCCCCCAAATATATATAATCGTGCACTATGTAGTGATTAACTGCATTACAAAGTTCATTGCATTAGAATTCTTTACTTTCTGGAATAAATCTTAGTAATTTATTGCATTACATAAGTAATAAAAATTTCAAATTACATTTCTTTAAACAGTTAAAATTTCGAAGAAATATGACTTTCTAAGTGTAAAACTTAAACTAAAACTAAATAAAAAAAATTACACAGCTGTAATAATGAAATTCGACTTGAAACTAAATATATCTATATAGAGTAATACTAGGAGTAGTTTATATTCTTTTATTAATTGATAAAATTTTTGAAATATTGTGACTTCTTAAGCGGAAACGAGTTTATAAAATGATTAAATGTACTACTTTTGTTTAAGTGTTAATGTACCTGTTGTAACATTATTCTGAGATGTCTCCTATAAGAAGAGCCTTTTTTTTTTTTTTTTTCTCAGATAATGTAAACATTACGTTTTTGATTATGTGGAAAGAATAAATGTTAGTTAAATAATCCATCCTGATTATTTCAACTAGTTCAACAAGAATTAATGTTAAGCAAAACACTATGGTGATATATTAAAGGTTTTATTTTACTTATTTATTTATTTATTTTTTTACTTACCCATCATATGTAGAATGGGGGTAAATCTTTAATCGTTATAAAATTCGAAATTTTTTAACAGATTTACCCTTTTTTACTTTCACATACACGAAAAATACCGAAAAACATATTTTAGATAAAGGTTGCCGTCCGTCTGTCAGTAAGTATTTTATCTCCTGAATAAAATGAAATAGAGACTTTGATGTATGTTTATTATGTAAAAATGAAAAAGAAGCCTATTTAATATCAGTAACCTTGATAATCTAGAACTACTTTTCGGACTTTCGAAATATTCGTTCTGATAAAAGGTAGGGGGAACTGGGGCAAATTGATACTTGGGGCACATTGATACACCCCCTGTACAGCACACAGGGTCATTACAGGAAGTTTCACAACAGCTCCAAAAGGTGATACTAATAAAATTAAATACATTCAGAAAGTTTTGGAAGGATTCAATAGTTTGATGAAATGGGATGGGTGATTAATTGTTTTGGTAGGTCAAAAGTAAATTTGATTTTGTACAATTGAAATGGTATTATACAACTGTTCCAGTATTTTCAACCGAAAAGTATACCCTCCCTGGCAACTAAAGGTACTCTTTATCAGTTCATTATTCTTTATGGTTAGATAAATTATGAAGTGTTGGATTTGCGACTCATTTTATTCAAAATGGCTGTATGGGGCAATATTTTTTTCGACATTCTTCGATTTTTCATGAACCTGTATTTCGTTGAAATTTTAATTCAAAGATATATTTTAATTGGAAATGAGATGCTTGATTTAAGCTAGTAAACAATTAGTTAACATGATTAATATTATTATAGTTATGAAAATGTTTCTTTTAAACAATTTGGTACTGCATGATTATCCCATCGACCAAAAAAATGTCGCCAAGTTTTAGCGACATCTAGCGCCAATTTAGCGATATCTCACTAAAATTAGCAATAAAAATTACTCAGCAGCAGTGTTTCCAACTTGCGCTATTCCCAGTATTTGACCAAATTCCCATAGACTCCCTTCTTAATCAAATAAGGCACCGATATCTTATAAATACTTGAAATATACGTTTCAATTTTATGTTATAAATGCAATGCAATTATAACATAATATTTATTATAAGCAATTTACACGTTTTATTTTCTTATAATATTTTGTGCATTGCAGTGATGGGTAAATATTATGCTGGCCTCTAATGACAATTTTTTCAATTGACGTCTTTCGCATGATCAACTACTCGGAAAAATGACATTTAAAAAACTACATATTTATAATTTTGTTAATATTTAATTTCAGCGGATTTAAAATTTTGTCCGTAGTGGGACATCCATTAAGGATTATAACTAACATGTTAGTTTTCTAAATATTTATAAGACAGGAAATATAATAAAAAAATCGCTGTACCGACTTAATTTGATCAACAACTGACTGGACCACCCTATCTTCAAAGCATTGCATTTGATAAAACTAAATTTTTAAAGATAAAAATGCCACAGTAAGAAATGTTTTCCCCTCTGAAAAATATAATGACCCATTCTTTTGAGTCATCCACGTTTCCCTGTCTTTCTTTTTTTTTTTTGTGGCTATTCAATTTTATGAGTCACTGAACACTTTTTTCGTGTATTGATTCTGTAATCGAATTACACTTCTCCATTTACTTTGAACGGTTCGCTGCATATGAATTTCCTTATTCTTTTATTGTTTTAAAATTGCTTGTTTGTAACTAGTTAACAACTGTAAATATTTCTAAATAAATAATCTAACATAATCGACATTTAAAGGTGTTATTAATTGCTTTGTTCAACGAGCTCAAAACGTTTTGACACATTCACAAATTAATTTTTCGACGAAATTTACAAAACCCGACTCTGGAAGCAATTTGGAATCTAACTCAGTTTATCATTTTTTGACCAATAATCAACCTATTGAGTTATAAGCATTTTCGATCAATTGTCACGCCTTTTCTTTCTTTAGTCGACTAGTTTTTCTTCTTTCGTCAAAAAATGTGATTCAACACACACCATCTTTGACGGTTTTTTCTAAAAAAATCTATGTCGTTTGCAAAAAAAAAAAAAAAAATAAATAAATAAATAAATAAATAAAAAAATAAATAAAAAATAAATAAAAAACGGGAAATTGAGTCTGATTTGATACTTTCTGAACAACAGCATCCGATAGTTTCATGCACTTACGAACAAAAATAAATTAAACTTATGTCACAAAATTGTCCTTTTTAATTTAAAAACACCCTTTTTTTTAGTACCTTAACCCATCAGTAATCGCATGTCGATTTTTTTTTCGCCCGTATAACTCATCTTCCCGTAACTCATGTCACACTACAAACACAATGAAAATCTACCACGTAGCTGACTTTAAAGGTTATATGACCACCTTAGTGAAATAACGGGTTATCTTCGTTTTTCCTCCAGGTACATTTTTAGAAACAAATTGATGAAAAAGTGTATGTAATAATCCCTAATATCAGTCTATTTTTATTTTGCGCCATTACTCCTAACCCCATGAATAAAATGCATAATTTAAGAGAACTGCAAATTTATATCTTCATCGAAATATTATAATTGTATATTACGTGAAAAATATTTCTTATTTTACATTTTTTGTACGCGGCGGGGGGGGGGGGTGGGGGGCAGCGACAAAAAAACAGACCGCGACTAATGACATTTTGAAAAAAGGTCACTACTACTCTCTGGTTAATGGGACAGATTGCTTGAAAGTTGATTAAAAAACCAAGTTTTACTTTAATATATTAATTCAAAGTCTGTTTAATAGTAAATATTTTGATACCCTTTTTCTTGCACGTAAGGCAATTATATCTCTTAAAATTGTAAATGTGTTTAATAAAACCCAGCCTTATTACCTACACAAACTAAAACTTTAAATGCATTTTTCTCTTTGTTCATATTTTTATAATTTATATGTTTCAAAAATGCTTGTTTTTATTTATTTTTTTGTCAATTGCAATTTTACGTTTTCTGTAGAAATTCTTTATTAAATATGTGAAACATCTGCTCATATTATTAGCCTTCAGGTTTCTTTAAAATTATTATTAAAAAGTATATGAAGAAGTAATAGACTTAATTGTTTTACACACTATACATCAGTAAAAAATTATACTAAATTAATATAATAATATGTATATATAAGAATTCATGCGCAGTCTTGTATAATGCAGATTAGGAAATCTAAATAACAATAGTAATAATTGGGAAAAAATATTGATATTTAAAAAATTATTAATAATTTAAAAAATTAAAAATTCCCTAATTTTTAAAATTTTAATTAAATATGTTGTTATTATTATTTTTTTTTTTCAAAATGTACTTTATTGAAATGCAGTTAATATTTTTTAATGTACTTTTAGTTAAGCATTGAAATTCAGTGAGTTTTTTCAGTCATTTGGATTATTATTATTTTTTAATAAACACATTGTTTCAAATGTAAAATGCCCCTATTAGACAATCCCTTCGGAAAAAATTGTTCGAACTTTTATAAATTTAAAATTCACAAATTGAAATTGCAAATTATTATTTAAAGTTTTACAAAAATTTTATATTAAAATTTATGAAAAGACTTACCGATGCCATTAGTTTAACATTCTGCCGGACACTGTAATGTTCCGCTAAATGTGGGGGCGTGACAACATTAGCTTTGCGAAAAATTGCATTCACACTCATAACCAAGCATTAAAGACTAACCACATTATAATGAAGAAGTTGAAATGTGTATTTTATGTTATAAAATACATAATTAATAAATTTTAAATGGTGGGGAAAACAAGCAATGCGAACAAATTAAATAATTTTATTTGTAATCGGATCTTTTTTTTTTTTTATTATTATTGAAAAATGGTTGTTGTTTTCGGTGGAGGATTGACAAAATGACGTGGTCACTTTTGAATTTAAATTAAATTCTTCATTTTTAGAAGAATTTTTATTTGAATTTAAATTAAATTCTTTACTTTTAGAAATTTTTTTATTTGAATAGGAAATTAAAATGTTTAAAATCGTTGTAATAAAGGAGAAAACTAACAAATTTAAAACAGAGTAGACGGAAATTAACTGATACGGAAAAAGCCGAAGCCAAAGAAATGAATGACCGTGAATGTCGCATTCAATAACATTAAACACAATACGCGTACTTAAACAATCATAAAGTGATTTTTATTTCGACTTTTTATTAAAGTTTTACTAATTTATTTGTTACTTTGTTATTTAAAATAAAAATTTAGTCAACATGTATAAGTTGCTTATTAGTTTGGCGATTCGTATCATTTGGCGAAATTGGTCGACGGGATAACTAAGTAGTACTGTATATGGATTGGCGCAATAACGTCTTTCAATGTAGAAAACGAGAAAATCAAAAGATTATCGAGTCGCTGAAAACCAATTACGTGTTGAAAGGCGATCACGAAAAAGGAAGCAATTTAATGCCGAACCGATTAATTGTAAAACATCATGTCTCGAGGGTGACCAATCCACTAGCCATGGCGTTTTACAATCTGTCGGTTCTAACCAGGAAAATTTGAGTGCGAATAGTGATTCTAACATGCCGGAAAATGTTATAGCTATTACTCTTGATTTTCCACCACCTAAAAAGAAAACTAAAAAGCAATCGGCTTGGGAAAAACTGGAAAAAAACTTTTTTGATTCAATGTCTGATGGACCCATTCACAGATGCATGTGCTGCGATCGACTTTGGTTGAAAACCTCCATCACCAAAATTCCGCTCTGTAAAATCAAACAGCATATGCCAAAGTCTTACAAGTATAATAGTATATGGCAAAGCTGTATTTTAATAATGATTACTTTCGCACCAACAATGTTACATAGTTTAAAATGTTTCTTTTGTCGCCAACTTTTATCCTTGGCGACAATGGAGTGATGTAACTTAAACGAACCGTACCTTCAAATTGCAGCATGTATAAAGTCATTTATACCAGTGGCACGGATAATACACAATATAACAACTGGTATTTAGCTTAAAATGATAGATGAATGTTTCGAGTGAAACATTTTTCAAATGGTTGGTGTAATTTCTTAAATTACAATTTCTTTTTTGATGGAATTTGTTAGAAAGAAATTATATTCCGATATTAAAAACGTGCTAGGAACTTTTACTATATCCACTGCCTTTTCAATGATTCAAAATTGCTATCTTTAAATTCATTTTTACGTGAAAACTTAATTATATAAATGCGAAGCTCCTATATTCGTCAATCAGTCTGCCTGCACGTCCGCATATAACATAGCAAAACTTTCCAACTGAATCGTTAAATATTTTAAATATATAAATTTTGCAAAATTTTGTTGAATCTTTTCGTATTGGATGAAAATTGTATGAATAATTTAATTACAACTATCAAAATTATTTCGTTGCATTACAGTCAGTTGAAAAAAAATAGTTTCAGATGCATTTTATTGATGTTACACGCTTTTGAACGTAATAAAATTAATAAGAATCTGTGTAGTTTATACTAAAAAATTCATTCTGTATAATCCGTGGTGCAAATAATATTTGTTATTAATTTACAGTGTTACACAAAAGTATTCCAATAAATAATGATATAGGACGAAGCATTGTTTAAGGCGCGTTTTAATTATATTAATTTATTTCACATTTTATGAAATTGATATATGTTGCTGAAGTTTACTAAAAGTTACATTTTGTATAATAGAAAGAAGATAGCATTTACAGGGACAAACAAAATATGTCTACTATTATACTGTATTGGAAGTAATGTATATTATTAAACCAAATTTGAATATTTTTAAAACTTCGTTATAGTACGAACACGCCTTATTTGAACTGCTTGACATGCAATTCCCGACTTGGTTTGAGGTTTTTGTCACTCCAAATCCAATATTCTCCTCCGTTCCTAATAGTCCATTTCTTTTCGCCCAAATGAACAAGGATAAAGTTATTTATTAATTCTTAAGATGTTAATAAGTATGAAATTAATAACTAGAAAAAAATAAATTAGTTGTATAATTTCTTTCTATAATTAATAATAAATAAACTAATAAAATAATTAATATTTAAACACTAAAAGTATCACTTGGTGTACTGTGTAGTGTATATCATGTCTCTAATCTTTAATGCTTGGCTTAGAGCGGTCATGCACTCGTTTACATATGTTGTCAAGCTCCCTCGTATAATGGAACTTTACAGTGTCCAGCAGAATATTAGCTAAATGGGATCGGCAAGTCTGCTAATAAAATATTATAAAAGTGTTTTCTGAATAACAAATGGGATATTCAGTCTTCGTAATATGACTTATGTTATTCGATATTTTATCGAGCTTTAAAGCGTCTGACAACCATTATCAGCAACGGAAAACGTTAGTCTATACTGAATATTATTTTTGTATACTGTCCAATTAAGGGAATGTCGAACTTAAAAATCTTCAAATTGTCTACAAAAAATTATTGCATAAGTAGTTTTTCTGTTTTTTATGCTTAAAATGACGTTTAAATCGTGTATCTCTCTTAATTAGAAGAGAAAATATTGTTTACATCGTTTTGGTTTGTTTTAAAAATCTAGCTTTCAAGCAATGATTGTCATACCAATTGACTTCTTGTGAGAATCTATTTTTCTTTCTGATGGGTTTTTCAACATTTCTCATATTTAAATTGTTGCAACACAAGAACCGTTGAAGATAAGTTCTTCAGTCTTAGAAAATGCATTTTTTGTTTATTTTACTTTTAATTTTGATTCAGCAAATTGAAAAAAAATAATTTTGCAAATAAGATTTTATTTTTAAAGTTGCTGAATAGAAATTTAAATTTAGATGTTTATACTTATTTAAATGTGAAAAAAAAGAAAAAAAAAACACATTTAATATTTTGAGTTATAACAATTTTTATTTGCACCCATTTTTTAATAATTTTAAAATTTTATAACTTTAGAGATGCAAAAATAAACATATGAGAAATTTTATCACGTGACATCGTTTATAAATGTTTGCGTTAATCATCACAAAAAATTTAAAATTATAACTCAAGAAGTAAAAAATACTTTATAATCCATCCTTAATCCCTTTAAACATATTTTAAAAGCATTTTTGATATTTTAACGTAGATAATTAGCATTTTTGAGCACTTTTAGTACATATTTCCTTTCAAAGGCCCAGGTTAATTAATATCCGTGTATTTTTAGTTACTGTAGTATATATTCTCAAAAAAAAAAAAAAAAAAAAAAAAATGAAAGAAAAAAAAAGACAAGTTGAATGTAGATACTGCCATTGCAGAATTCAGTTTCGCCTCCGATTAGGGGGGAAAAATCGATAGAGGTTTTTTAGAAGGGCAACCCCGTTTAGAATGCAATGAACTAACTTCATTTTTCTCGTGTTTATCAATATAATAGCAAACAGAACGGCGTGAAATACCCAGTTGATTAGCAATTTCTCTCTGAGACTTTGGAATTGCGGAATAATAAAGAGATACAATTTGACGTGCTACTTGTTCATTGACTAGATTCATCAAAAACGGATTTTTTCTTTAGTTTAAACGCTTTTTTATAGACTCTGGGAAAAAGGAAATGCGTTTTAACAATAAAACGAGTGGAATTCCGTCGAATTCGACGAATGAAATGTTTAAAAGACCCGATCGATTTGGCTTAAAAAAAAGCAAAATTAATTACATTATTGAATCAATATATAATAAATATATTTCCAAACTTAATGTCAAGTTTTCCAGTTACAATTTTGCATTCAAATATTTGCACATCTTCAGTTAAATTGTAATCTGAGTGCCGACGAAATCCAGAAATTTTATTTTATATGCACTACAGAAAAATAAATTTATTTATTAAAAAAAAAAAAAAAAAAAAAAAAAAAAAAAAAAAAAAACTAATTTTATTTTTACTATGACATTACTTTCACTAACTGAAGTCATCTGAAAGTAAAATCTCAATCTCGGTGTCCATAATAAAAAGAAATATTGAAATGTAATATCGTTATGAGTAAAAATGCCATGTTTTAAATAGTGACGTCATTTTCTCTTCAAATGTTTTTTAAAAGTTACTGTTATTAGTAATGTGAAAAAGGCGTCCGTAATAATATTGTAAATTCATTTTATCTGGTTGCTGAATGCCATCATTTTCCTCATTTGAAATATTTCTTACTATGCTTTAGACATTAATTTTTATCATAAAATAATTTCTGTTATTTTATTTACATTATTAATATTATTTCTCAGTAAATATATTTTTTTTTACCTCAATTAGTGCATAATTATATGCAATCATTTTATTGTGGTTAAATTTTAAGAAAACAATTAACTTTTTTCTTTTAAATGCGAGGACATGTTCACTGATGAAATAAAGTTTCTGACTTGTGGAAAATAATAATGGAAAATAAATTTTTATTATCGAGAGAAAAGCTAAACTAAGTTGCCACCATTTTGAAGAAATATCGTAAAAAAGCATTTAAAATTAAAAATAAAATATAAAAATGGAAATAAATTAAAAAATAGCTGAAACGGGCACAACTACAAATAAATAGCTTTCATTAAAAAAAAAATAATAATTATCAAAATCGGTTCAGTAGAAAATTCAGGGCTGATGACACGACATTTTTAGCTTGTCTGAAAGAAATAGCATCGGAGGCTAAAAAACTAATTTCATTTTTACTATGACATTACTTTCACTAACTGAAGTCATCTGAAAGTAAAATCTCAATCTCGGTGTCCATAATAAAAAGAAATATTGAAATGTAATATCGTTATGAGTAAAAATGCCATGTTTTAAATAGTGACGTCATTTTCTCTTCAAATGTTTTTTAAAAGTTACTGTTATTAGTAATGTGAAAAAGGCGTCCGTAATAATATTGTAAATTCATTTTATCTGGTTGCTGAATGCCATCATTTTCCTCATTTGAAATATTTCTTACTATGCTTTAGACATTAATTTTTATCATAAAGTATTTTCTGTTATTTTATTTACATTATTAATATTATTTCTCAGTAAATATATTTTTTTTACCTCAATTAGTGCATAATTATATGCAATCATTTTATTGTGGTTAAATTTTAAGAAAACAATTAACTTTTTTCTTTTAAATGCGAGGACATGTTCACTGATGAAATAAAGTTTCTGACTTGTGGAAAATAATAATGGAAAATAAATTTTTATTATCGAGAGAAAAGCTAAACTAAGTTGCCACCATTTTGAAGAAATATCGTAAAAAAGCATTTAAAATTAAAAATAAAATATAAAAATGGAAATAAATTAAAAAATAGCTGAAATGGGCACAACTACAAATAAATAGCTTTCATTAAAAAAAAATAATTATCAAAATCGGTTCAGTAGAAAATTCAGGGCTGATGACACGACATTTTTAGCTTGTCTGAAAGAAATAGCATCGGAGGCTAAAAAACTAATTTCATTTTTACTATGACATTACTTTCACTAACTGAAGTCATCTGAAAGTAAAATCTCAATCTCGGTGTCCATAATAAAAAGAAATATTGAAATGTAATATCGTTATGAGTAAAAATGCCATGTTTTAAATAGTGACGTCATTTTCTCTTCAAATGTTTTTTAAAAGTTACTGTTATTAGTAAGTGAAAAAGGCGTCCGTAATAATATTGTAAATTCATTTTATCTGGTTGCTGAATGCCATCATTTTCCTCATTTGAAATATTTCTTACTATGCTTTAGACATTAATTTTTATCATAAATTATTTTCTGTTATTTTATTTACATTATTAATATTATTTCTCAGTAAATATATTTTTTTACCTCAATTAGTGCATAATTATATGCAATCATTTTATTGTGGTTAAATTTTAAGAAAACAATTAACTTTTTTCTTTTAAATGCGAGGACATGTTCACTGATGAAATAAAGTTTCTGACTTGTGGAAAGTAATAATGGAAAATAAATTTTTATTATCGAGAGAAAAGCTAAACTAAATTGCCACCATTTTGAAGAAATATCGTAAAAAAGCATTTAAAATTAAAAATAAAATATAAAAATGGAAATAAATTAAAAAATAGCTGAAATGGGCACAACTACAAATAAATAGCTTTCATTAAAAAAAATAATTATCAAAATCGGTTCAGTAGAAAATTCAGGGCTGATGACACGACATTTTTCGCTTGTCTGAAAGAAATAGCTTCGGAGGCTAAAAAAAGGTTTGTAAACATAGGTCAGGCAGCTCTGCGATCTTGGTCTATTAAGGTTTCTAGATTGCGATAGATTGTAATTAATGATAATAAAATTTATTAATAGGTACACTGTTAAAAAAAGGTCGATCTACTAAAAAAAATTTAGTGATCCTTGTAATTAGTAAATTTTTTATTTTTTGTAATCTTACTCGGTTACTAGAAAATCTGTAAGAATCACTAGAAAAAAGCTAGCAACGAATAAAGTTAATAATTTTATATTTTTAATAGCTATTACTAAAACTCATTTGGTGTGGCCGTGATAGCATAGTGGTCATAGCACCGATCTCCAGGATTAAAAGTCCCGGGTTCGATGCTGGACGCCACCAAATACGCCCTGGAATGTATGCAGTGTAAATACTCTTTAAATCAAGGGATTATCAAAGTCCTGTCGGAGTAGGTAGCAATGTTTGGTGCTGCCATCTATTGCAGCTTTTTATTAGAAATAATTTTGGAGCTATTACTAAAATTTGCTTGGTGGCTCATACTAAAAAGTTTTAAGTTAGTTATACAAAAAATTCTTTTGTTCATTTAACAAAAGAAATGTTTGTTTCACTTGCAAAAAAAAAAAAGGTTAGTAATGGTTACTAAAAAATTCTGTGGAATACAAATGTACTAAAAAATTTTTAGTAACCTCTTGAATTTTTTTTTTTTTTACAGTGTACAGATTAACTTTTTAAGCCATTTTCTTTTTAATTAAAATGTTACGCGCACGAGATTATTTTTGTAATGTTAGCAAACGTACGGGATAAATTTCATTGCCTTATGTCTACCACTGTATTTTAGCTAAATATATTTTAATAACGAATCTGCTACTATGTACTGTAAAACATTTTGGTGCTACTTCTTCAAAGGAGAGGAATTCATGCTTCTCATGTTTATTCTCAGATTTTGTAGCAGTTTCCTTAATAGTGACATATATGCAAACTTTATATATGATATATATGCAAAAATATGCAAACGATTTTTTTGATATAAAAAAAGGTGAATTATTTCACAAAAGGAATATTAATTAAAATTTAATACCCCTTAAAAAAGGTGTACAAATTGATTTTATGTTAATATGTTAATATGTGTTCTAAAATTATTTTAATATAAAATATTTTAGTGTGTATTATCCCATAGAACATGAACGTTCCAAAAGATATATTTAACTCTTCTTAGTGAACAACACGAAAAAAAAAATGATTTTCCATCCCTCATCAACCTAAATCTTCAAATGTACAAGGCAATTCAGAAGCATCTTCAAAATTTCATTCCTTTTTAAAAAAATCTAATTGAGGTGAGATTCATCCTAGCACGTGTACTTACGAGTTAAAGCTATCTGATGTATTAATAATGCATATTTGAAAAAATAATAGCAAAGGCTTTGTAATATATACAATTGAATAAAATATTTTTAAAATAGAACCGCTTAGACAATTTAAAAGTATACTGTAATTATTAGTAATTTAAAATTTAAATATTTTCGTAAATGTAATTTTACTCAATACGCTTATTGAATTCATTATGCAAAGGTCTTTTAAGAATTTCTTATAAGAATAGCAGTAAAAATTTAAAATATAGTAATAAACTCACTGTCTTCTTATTTCAATCTAAAAACATAATATAAATATTAAATGCCCTCTGAAATATTTGTTGAACAAATTACCACTTGGAATAACATTTTAACATTAAACACTACCATAATAAATTTCTAAAAATCTCTATACTATTACTAGACTTTTAAACAATATTTTAATTAGCATTGGATATATTTTTTAAAATACAATAGCAAGTTCCTTAAGAATAAGGAATAGAAACCAAATGTTAAAAGACATCTAGACAAAAGATCCAGAAAAGCTATTTTTCATTGGAGGGACAGAGGATTTTTTATATTGACTTAGGACTAGCTACTTTTTTTAGAAAAAGACTCTTACATGATGAATCACTTGAAGTACCGCCTAGACACTACCCATGGTCTTCCCTTCATATCGATCTTTCCGTAACGTAGCAATAGATCAAATTAAATTCCATGAAGAGCTTAAAAACGCTACTGTATTTGCTCTTTATAGAGTTGGAAAATCAATTTACGCCTCCCTAGCGAGTAAGCATAATTGAATTGAAACTTTGGAGTTTTAACGATCGCCGCTAATTATTTTCTGTCCCTCCTTTTAGTAAAAAGAAATGCATGCAATAAATCCGTAGTTCAGTAATGAAACCTTTCCTTCATTTAAATACCATTAATACATTGTATATTTGACCAATGGGAAATTTTAAAAATATAAATCATTGTTATTATAAAAAATCTATCAATGTTAGATTTTTGTATTATGAAATGTAATTTTGTATAAAGTTTCTTTTTTTTGTTTAATTTTAGATATTTTGGTTGATCCCTCATTTACTAGCCTAAAAAATTATAATTTTTTTTTTCTATGAGTAGCCGAAATAAAATTAATTGAAGTATTAAACAAGCTTTCAAATAATTTTTAAATTGCAAGATTCCACCAATATTTTTGCAAATATATTATAAACAATTTATTAATAAACTTAAAAGTATGACATTTTAAATTTCTGTAGTATTTGTGAATGTTAAAAACTAAAGGAAAATCAAGCAGCGTTATATCTAAAATGTTACACAATAATTTAAAATAAAGATAAAATTTAGTACAGTTTAATTTTATTTATATCTCCTCGCATAATATAAGAAAGAAAAAAATAATGGAACATTTTATTTTCTTTATTCTTTACAAGAAAAATGTATTGCATTCATGAAAAATATCGAATTCCGGTTTTCAATCGATTGAGATGTTTTAGGGGTTGGAGAACCAAAAAAAAAAAAAAAAAAAAAAAATTTTTAACAGAATGTCTGTCTCTGAATCTGTGACTCCCTATGTATGCATGTATGTAACGCAAATTTTGAGAATTCTTTGCCTTAGACTGTAAAACGGAATTTAATAAATCTTTACATTCAATTAGTCCTTGATATAAATTGTTTCTGATTACTTTTTGGTGCAAATCGCCTTACAGGTTGCAATCCTATATTCTATTTTTCACGATTTTCGCAAAAGATATGCAGAAGAACGCATGCACGGATTTTAATCAAATTTCAGATTCCAAATCCTTGGTAGAATTTGGTGCTGATTATTATTTTATATAAACCGCCCAAACAGGTTGCACTTCTAGGCGGTATTTATCACCAGTATTTCCATAACAATTGCGTCTTCAGAACTAAAGTAGCAATTTTCTTTAAACTTGGGATTTAGTTAGTCCCTGATATAAATCTATCCCAGTTATCATTTGAAATAAATCATCTAACAAGTGGCACTACTAAAAAGAATCATTTTACAGTTTCCGCTGTGGGCTATCGTGAAAATTAATCAACGTCAGAAACCAAACATCATAAAATTTTATCAAACGTCAGAATCAGTTAGACCATGACAAAAGTTGTTGCTGATTAGATTTTAGTAAAAATCACCTAACCAGTGAAGTGGCTATACTTCGTTTTTCAAGAGGCACAAACAGGTATAAAACAGATTTTTTTGTTTGTTTTTGAAATGGCTATATCCGACAAGTTTTGTAATGCATATTTATTTTATTGTATCGCCTTTAGCTTTAAAGGTATCTCAATGAACTAATTTGGAGTCATTTGCTCTTTAAAAAATAGGTCAGTTTTGCGGTCTGACAAAGTCTGCGGAAAATTACTGGTATTGAAAAAGATTGGAAATTAAGTCTATTTTTAAATGATGTATACAGAATTTGGTTAGGGAACCGAAAATTCAATTTTGTTGTGTTTTGAACTACTGTTGTTATTCTATTATTAATTTTTTCTGCAGGCAAAGTATTTTAGATGACCCTGAAGACAAACAATAAATTCTATATTCATTATATTATATAGTAAAAATTTTGTAATAAAATTTCAGTGATAACTATCAATTTCAACATGTTTAAAGTAGTGTAATATCACTAATATTCACCGCAAAGGATATTTCGTCTTAGACCGTTATCTAACACAATTCTTTTCGTAAATCACTGGGATCTTCCATGTTCAGAAATCGATGTGATAAACCTCGGCTCGCAGCATATCTAATTTTTTCACAAATTGCTACCAGTATTTTAAATTAAAATCTGAATGGTTGGTTTATTCCCTTAATATCTCCAATAGAATTCTGTAACACATTCTTTATTTTTCATCTTACATGTTTATGTATTCTTTATTGGTTTAATGCACTGAGAGAAAAATTGAAAATCTTAGGAATGCTGCGAGTCCATGATAATATATTTTGAGACTATCATTAATATTTAATAATTATATCAAATAATTATTGCATTCTGCAATAGGAAAAGGAAACATTCATCGCCAATGATACGAGACTGTATCAGCTAATAATAAACATTGGCGATGTAATGTTAAAAGCCAATTTAGATTTTTCCCCTCGTTATTTCAAGGCTTTATATAATGTTAATACTTACAGTGAAACCTTCCAGTTCGACCACTCTCAATCGACCATGTTTTTCCTGGAACGAAATTTATTAGCATAGGGTCAATACAAAGTTTACCTCCCTTCAGAGACCATCCCATCTGAACACCCTCCATGAGCGACCAATTTTTTTGAAAAAAATTACACAAATTCCTTTTAAATAATTCTGTAGAGCACATTATTCCTCAAACTTCTATAATAACTTTACATATTTAATTATTATCCCATTAACTTTTGAGTTTTCAAAGCAATTTTATCCTTTTTAGGTTATGAATTTTATTCTTATGACAGATTAAGAATTACGTTCATTTAACAGCTCTATTCTGTCAGGAAACTCTCAAACAAATAGATAAAGTAAAGAAATCGTCATTATTTATAACTGTCCAAAAAAATGTTTTTACTGCACTTCGAAACGATTCTGAAATAAAAGAGATAAAACCGTAAAATCAAAGCAAACGTCAGAGTATTCCTTTTTTAAACCTCTTCAGTAATTAACTTTTGTTTTGGTACTTAAATTTATATATATATACAGGGTGTTTTGGTACCAGACCGAAAAACTTTGAGGGATGATAGTAGACACGAAGACAAACATTATTAAATCGGATACCATGGGGCGCAAACGTCTTATGTAGGAGCTAGGGGCCATTAAAATTTGAGGTCCAAAATTTCAAACGATGATAAAAAACGGAAAAAAGGGTCGATTCGTTTGCGGTTTTCACTAAAATTATTCTTTATATCACGATTTTTTTAGAAAAAAAATTTAAAGGTTACGTTTAAAAATTGTCGATAGAGGGTGCTTTAGACTTTAGAGTAACGAGCAACTACTTTTTACCGTTATTTTGTGCATGGGGTTGAAATTATTCTAAAGTTTAGACTTTAAATTAAATTTTAAGTCCATAATCGGAAACATTGGGCTCGGGTATCTAGCGAAAATTGAACTGTGAACAGAGGAGGAGATTTTAAATGCTCATAAAAATTGGACAAACAAATCGATTTTGTTGCGGTTTGCGTGTAAGTCATTCCCTTGGTAATTACTTTATTCAAAATGACGTACAGCTTTAGTGTCCTCATTTTTTGATAGAGGGCGCTTCCGACACTACTCTGACATTTCAATGGCATCACTCCTGGTTGTTTTACTACCAGATCAACATACTTCCGGGAAGTGTTAGGGATGCGAAGACGACTTGGAATCACATAAGAATGTAACGTTGGAAATGCCTTTTTCCAAGTTACAGTTAAAGAAAGCAGAGAAAAAAGTAACAGAAACAGCAGAGAAACAGCGACACGTTAATGGGACAGAAAACAGTTTACTTAAATGTTTTACTAGAAAAGGTGATTGAAATTACGACCAGACCGGCAAGTTTAACAACGACGGTAAATGGCGCTGCGGTTTCCTTGCGGTAGATGGCGCTAAACGGTAATGATCCTGAGCAGCGATCACTTTGAAGTGATCATTCGCGAACCGGTTCCAAAGGTAGCAGAATGAGCGAGTGTTTTACCGGGTCATAGAAAAGTCTTAAAAATATAAAGAAATAGAGTCACAATGCATTGTAAATTTTTGAAGAACGATTTAGTTGTTAATTTTAGTTTTATTAGCTAATTTGTTTTTAATCATAATTCTTTTAGCATATTATTAAAGTTTTTTTTCCAGTCCCTTCATAGTGTTAGCAATTTTCTATGTTGGAAGTTAATTGCACATTTAACAACATTCCATATGACTATGCACTACTTTCTGAATTAATCAAATAATAAATTTATAGAAATAACAATTTGCGTATCTTACCCTCAAACATAATTAATAATGTTAATAAAACCAATATAATACTTCGGCATAAACAGATCCTTATAGTAATTTTCGTAATATTAGACGCATTACAATAAAATTTTCAAAATCAACTTTTATCGAGAAAAAAAAGGAAAGATTAGAATCAGATATTGAGTTTTACTTACTGGGCACATCTATCAAAAAGTGCAGCCATGGAGCAGAGAAGTAAGTCTTTTGATTCCTAATAATAGGGTGGAATATGTAATCTCATATACTCACCCGAGGGATTCCAACTAATTACAGACTGCCCTAAAGAAGGGTGTAAATGAATTGTGGCCTTTTACCGAGATTATAGTCTTTCTGAATATTAGATTTTAACTATAAAATTTAATTAAACTGGTCGGTTGTGTTTTTTTCTAATTTAATAAAAATAAATAAATAAATAAAATCATGATTTATTATGTTTTGCTTTGCCTCGCAATCAATACCGCTAGGGCAAATAAAAAATAATAATAAAGTAAATTATTCTAAAGATTACTTAAGATAGAAGAAAATCTACAAAATATTTTAATCTAAAAAAAACTATTTCGAATTATTAATTTGAATTTAAGTTTAAATCTAGCACAATGCAAATTTCAATAAGGAGTAAAATTTCAAGATTGATTTAAATGTAGCTTTTTGTTTTATTAGGTAATTCGTTTGTAACCATAATTTATTTAGCGCATTATTAAAATTTTCTTCATTAGCTTCATAATGGTAATGACTTTGCATGTTAATTTTACATTTATTAACATCAAATGTGATTATGTTTTCTTTCTGAATTAATCAAATAATAACTCTATAGAAATATCAATTTGGTATTTTGCCGTCTGTTATAATTAATAATGTTAATAAAAATAATATAATATTTCGGCATAAACAGATATTTATAGTAATTATTGAAATAGTAGATATATAGCGATAAAATTTTCAAAATCAACTTTTATCGAGAAAAAAAGGAAAGAATAGAATCAGATAATGAGTTCTACTTACTGGCCGCATCTATCGAAACGCTCAGCCATGCAGCATAGAAGTAAGGCTTTTGATTCCTAATAATAGGGTGGAATATGTAATAACATATACACACCCGAGGGAATCTAACCAATTATTGGCTGCGCTAAAGGAGGATGTAAATGAATTATGGCCTTTTGCCGAGATTATAGTCTTACTGAATATTAGGTTTTAATTATAAACTTTTGTTAAATGGTCGATCGTGTTTTTTCTGCATTAAATAAATAAATAAATAAATCAAATCATGCTTTATTATGTTTTGCTTTGCCCCGCAATCAATACAGATAGGAAAAATAATAATAACACGGTTAATTATTTTAAAGATTACCTAAAATAGAACAAAATGAATAGAATCCTCAAAATATTTTTAGTGAAAAAAATATTTTGAATAATTAATTTAAATTTATGCTTGAATCTAGCACTTTACAAGTTGCAATAAGTAGTAAATTTTGAAGAATGATTTTGATGTAGTTTTTTCTTTTATTAGCTAATTCGTTTATAACCGTAATCTATCTAATACATTATTAAAATTTTCTTCAGTAGCTTCGTAATTGTAATAATTTTCTATGTTGCATGTTAATTTCACATTTATTACCAACCTATATGGTTCTATTTTCTTTCTGAGTTAATCAAATAATAAATCTATCGAAATATCAATTTGCGTATTTTACCGTATATCATAATTAATAATGTTAATAAAAAATATATAATACTTCGGCATAAACAGATCTTTATCCAATCAAAATTGTAGACATATAACGATAAAATTTTCAAAATCAGCATTTATGGAAAAAAAGGGATCAGATAACGCGTTTTACTTACTAAACGTATATATGGAAAAGCTCATCTATGCAGCAGATAAGTAAGTCTTTTGATTCCTAGTAATAGAGTGGATTATGTAATCTCATATACTCATCCGAGGGATTCCAACCAATTATTAGCTGCGCTAAAGACAGTTATAAATGAATTATGACCTTTTACGAGATTATAGTCTTACTGAATACTCTGTAACATCTGTTTTAACTATAAACTTTTGTTAAACTTGTCGATTGTGTTTATTATACTTTATTAATAATGAGATTTTTTTTAAATGATTTGTTTTGTCTCATAAACAATACGGCTGGGCAAAGACAGATAGCAACAATTTTTCAACACATTAAGAACACATCAAATATACAAAAAATGTTTTGTATATTAAATTTTCTAATTCACAATGAATTGCAAATTTTGTGACAAAAAGTGTTCTAATAAATGTTTCATTTTGTGTATTGAGAATTTCTAGTGTATAATTAGGAAACAGATTTTTATTTATTTATTTATTTATTTATTTTTATGTAATGGTTTTTTTTCTACTGATAAATAGAGAAGTCTGAAAAAATATCAAAATATATGAAGTCCCAATATGTAGTAAATTTTGAAGAATGATTTAAATGTAATTTTTTATTTTATTCACTAATTTGTTTATGCCCATTATTCTTAAAGCACCGTATTAAAGGTTTCTATGCAGTAGCTTCGTAACGGTAATTATTTTCTATGTTGCATGTTAATTTTACATTTATTAACGTCCCATATGACTCTATTTTCTTTCTGAGTTAATCAAATAAAGAATCTATAGACATATCAATTTGCGTATTTTACCATCTATCATAATTAATAATGTTAGGAAAACTAATATAATAATTCGACATTGACAGATCCTTACAGTAATTTTTGAAATGGTCGACGCATAATGATAAAATTTTCAAAACCAGCTTTTATCGAGAAAAAAAGGAAATAATTAAATGAGATAATGAGTTTTACTTACTGGCCGCATCTATCGACAAGCTCATCCATGCAGCAGAGAAGTAAGTCTTTTGATTCCTAATAATAGGGTTGAATATATAATCTCATATACTTACCCGAGGGATTCCAACCAATCATAGGCTGCACTAAAGAAGGGTGTAAATGAATTATGTCCTTTTACCGAGATTATAGTCTTACTGAATATCCTGTTTTAAGTATAAACTTTTGCTAAACTGGTCGATTGTATTTTTTTCTACTTTAATAAATAAATAAATAAAATTAAGCTTTGTTTTGTTTTGCTTAGCATCGCAATCAATGCCGCGAGGGCAAAAAAATAATAACAAGGTAAATTATTTTAAAGATTACTTAAGATAGAAGAAAATTAATAGAATTAACAAATTTTTTTTTGTTAAAAAAAATGAATGATTAAATTAAATTTAAATTTAAATCTAGCAAAATAAAAGTTGCAATAAGGAATAAAATGTGATGAATGATTCAGATGTACTATTTTTTTATTAGCTAATTAGTTTATAACCCTAATGTATTTAGCACAGTATTAAAATTTTAATAAGTAGCTTCGTAATGGTACTGATTTTCTATGTTGAATGTCAATTTAACATTTATTAAGAAACCATATGATTCTGTTTTCTTTCTGAGTTTAAAAAAAAAAAAAATTAAATTTATATAAATATCAAATTGCGATATTACCGTCTATCATATATAATAATGTTAATAAAAATAATATAATACTTCGGCATACACATATCTTTATAGGAATAATTAAAATGGTTGACATATAACGGTAAAATTTTCAAAATCAGCTTCTATGGAGGAAAAAAGAGAAAGAAAGGAATGACATAACGGGTTTTACTTACTGATCGCATCTATCGAAAAGCTCAGCCATGCAGCACTGAAGTCTTTTTATTCCTAATAATAAGGTAGAATATGTAATCTTATATACACACCCGAGGGATTCCAACCAATTACAGGATGCTAAAAGAAGGGTGCATATGAATTACGGCCTTTTACCGAAATTATAGTCCTACTGAATACTCTGTAACATCTGTTTTAACTATAAACTTTTGTTAAATCGGTTGATTGTGTTCATTCTACTTTAATAATAATAAGAAAAAAATGCTTTTTTTATGATTTGCTTTGTCACATAAACAATACAACTGGGGCTAAGACAGGTAGCAACAATTTTTCAATACATTAAGAACACATCCAAAACATTAAAAAATGTTTTGTATATATTTTTTTTCTAATTCACAATGCATTGATTTATTGTAAATTTTGCGAGAAAAAAAGTGTTCTAATGTATGTTTCATTTTGTGTATTGAGATTTATTAGCGCATACTTGGAGACAGGTTTTTTTTATTTTTTTTATTTATTTTTTACGGAAAATTTATTTATTAATTTTTTTATAGCCATAATTATTACAGCACCTTATTAAAGGTTTTTTTCTCCAATAGCTTCAAAATGGTAATGATTTTGTATATTGGATATTAATTTTCCATTTAAAAACATCCCATACCATTGTGTTTCCTTTCACAGTTAATCAATTTAATAAATCTTTAAAAATATCAATTTGCCTATTTTATCCTCTATCATAACTAATTATGTTAAGAAAACTAATATAATAATTCGCCATAAACAGATCCTTATAGTAATTTTCAAAATGGTAGACGTATAACGATAAAATTTTCAAAATCAGCTTTTATGGAGAAAAAGAGAGAAATAATGGAATAAGATAAGATAATGAGTTTTACTTACTGGCCGCATCTATCGAAAAAGTCCTCTATGCAGCAGATTAGTAAGTCTTTTGATTCTAAATAACAGGGTAGAATATGAAATTTCATATTTTCACCCGAGGGATTCCAACCAATTTTTGTCTGCACTAAAGAAGGGTGTAAATAATTTACGGGCTTTTACCGATATTATAGTCTTACTGAATACTCTGCAACATCTGTTTTAACTATAAACTTTTGCCAAACTTGTCAATTGTGTTTTTCTTCTTTCATAAAAATTAAATAAAGTTATGCTTTGTTACACTTTGCTTTGCCTCACAACAAATACCGCTATAATACAAAAAAAAAAGTGACTAATTTAAAAATTTACTTTAGGTAGAAAAAAAAATAGAACCCACAAAATGTTTATATATATATATATATATATATATATATATATATATATATATATTTAATCATTTTAAATCATTCATTTAAATTTAAGTTGAAAGATAGCAAAATGCAAGCTGCAATAAGTAGTAAATTTTAAAGAACTATTTACATATAGCTTTTCGTGTTATTAGTTAAATTGTTTATAACCATAATTTATGTAGCATATTATTAATTTTTCTTCCATAGTATCATAATGGTAATGATTTTCAATGTTAGATGTTAATTTTACATTTAATAACATCCCATATGATTTTGTTTACTTTCTGAATTAATCAAAGAATAAATCTACAGAAATATTAATAGTAGTATTTTACTATCAATAATAATTAATAATCTAAAAAACTAATCTAATATTTGGCATAAACATATTTTTATAGTAATTATCGAAATGGTAGACGTACAATGTTAAAATATTCAAAATCAGCTTTTATGGAGAAAAAAAGGTAAACAATGGAATCCGATCATGAGTTTTACTTACTGGTCGTATCTATCGAAAAGCTCATCCGTGCAGCATAGAAGTAAGTCTTTTGATTCCTAATAATAGGGCGGAATATGTAATCTGATATACTCACCCGAAGGATTTCAACGAATTATTGGCTGCACTAAAGAAGGTTGTAATTGAATTATGGCCTTTTAACGAGATTACACTCTTACTAATAGTCTGTAACATACGTTTTAACTATAAAATTTTGTTAAACTGGTCGACAGTGTCCTTTCAACTTTAATAAAAAATAAATAAATACAATTATATTATGTTATGTTTATATTTGCATCACAATCAATTCCGTTAGGGGAAAAAATGTAACTTATTTTAGAAATAACTTAAAATACAAAAAAAAAAAAAAAAAAAAAAAAAAAAAAAAAAAAAAAAAAATCCACGAAATGTTTTTTAATGAAAGTTGTTCCAATGATTAAATTTAAGTTTAAATCTAGCGCCATACAAGTTACAGTAAGTAGCAAATTTTGAAGAATGACTTAGATATAGCTTTTTCTATTATTAGCTAATTCATTCATAAGCATAATATATGTAGCAAATTATAAAAAAAGTTTAGTATCTTCATAACAGTAATGATTTATTTTGTTGAAAATTAATTTCCCAATTAACAACATTCCACATGATTCTATTTACTTTCTGAATTAATCAAATAATAGATCTATAGTAATAACAGTTTGCGTATTTTACCCTCACTCATAATTCATAATGTTAAGAAAACTAATATAATACCTCGGCATAAACAGATCCTTATAGTCATTATCGAAATATTAGAAGTATAACGATAAAAATTTCAAAATCAGCTTTTATGGAGAAAAAAGGTAAAGAATGGAATCAGATAATGAGTTTTACTTACTGGCCGCATCTATCGAAAAGCTCAGCCATGCAGCGTAGAAGTAATTCTTTTGATTACGAATAATAGGTTGGAATATGTAATCCATATACTCACCCGAGGGATTCCAACCAATTATTGATTGCGCTAAAGAAGGATGTGAATGAATTTTACCGTGAGTACAGTCTTAATTAATATTGTATTTTAACTATAAACTTTTGTTAAAGTAGTCGAATGTGGTTTTTCTACATTAATAAAATAAATAAATATATAAAAATATGCTTTGTTATGTTTTGCTTTGCCTCTTAATCAACACCGCTAAAGAAAAAATTGAAACTTATTTTTTTTTTCTATTGCTACAGACATAAAAAATAATAATATAATCCACAAAATGTTTTTTTTATGAAAAAAATATAGTTCGAATGATTAATTTAATTTTAATTTTAAATCAAGCACAATACCGGTTGCAATAAATAGCAAATTTTGAAAAATGATTTAGACATAGCTTTTCGTTTTATTAGCTAATTCATTTCTAACTATAATTTATGTTGCACATTATTATTTTCGTTTCAGTAATTTCATAATGGTAAGGATTTCCTATGTTGGATGTTAATTTCACATTTAATAACATTCGTTAATCAAATAATAAACCAATAGAAATGACAATTTGCGTATTACCCTCTTTCATAATTAATAATATAAATAAATAAATAAAAGAAGGAACGAAAAAAATAATATAATATGTCGACATATACTGATCCTATAGTAATAATAGGCTGGAATATGTAATCTCATATACTCGCCCAAGGGATTCCAACCAATTATTGGCTGCGCTAAAGAAGCGTGTAAATGAATTATTGCCTTTTACCGAGATTATAGTCTTACAGAATATTCTGTTTTAACTATAAACTTTTGCTAAACTGGTCGATTGTGTTTTTTCTACTTTAATAAATAAATAAAATTAAGCTTTCTTACGTTTGCTTTGGCTCACAATCAATACCAGTAGTTTGAAAAAAAAAAGTATTTTTTTTTTTATATTACTTAAGATAGAGAAAATCTAATAGAATCCACAAAATATCTTTTATGAAAATAAAGTCATAGTCAATCTAATGATGTTGACCATATTTTGACTATGCGAGAGAGTGAATATTTACACTTAGGAAGTGAATAGTTACTCTTTTTTATCTAGTATTTTCTCATGAAGATTTGCCTTTTTACTTATGATAGGATAGTAAAGAGTTTTTTAGCTCATACAGCAGTTTCCTTGCTGATATAAAGCCCCATTTTAGGTACCGTAAAATGTGGTGAATCGGAACACTTTTCAACTTTAACGCTGAAAAAAGCAACAACTTCCTTTTTAATTTTTTTATTTCTCTACTAGATACTTCGGTTTTGTTTTACTCTTTACTTTTTAAGCAAAAACGAAACATTTTTACTGTTTATATATGTTATTTATTTTTTAATGGTGTTCCGATTCACCCCGCAGATAAGAGTTAATCGGAACAAATGCTATAATCTTTATTTATTCCGATTCAAAATTTAATAGGGTTAACAAAACAAGGTAATAATGATAAGGGAGTTAATAGGAACACGTAGTTTCTGTGAAACCAAGCCTTTATTTTATATACAAGTAAAGATATGCGTTTTTAAAAATTAGAAAAGAACTTTTAAATTAAAAAAATTAAAAATTATTTTGAGAAATTGTATTCAAATTGCAGAAGTAGAATTTAATGCATATTTAGCCCTGTTCTGTGTTATCCTTTACTAGTAATCATTGGGTAATTGAATCTATTGAGTAGCCCCAATCACTGCATGTATTAATACGATCTACTAATACGCCCTCATCCCTAGCCCTTAGTACTGTTTGCATCCCTCTCTTTTTTAATTGTTTTTCATTTTGAGATGTTTGTGTAATGTTGTGGTTGTCAGCGTATATTTCTGTGCAGTTTTCTAACTAATTTGCTATTTTTAAAATCTTTTATTGTGTGTCTCATGTCTGTTGGATTAGGCATTGACTTTTTTGTTTAACCAAGTAATTTCTTGGCACCTTTAAACTATTCAAGTAATTAGAACAAACAAAATGTTGCTAAAATACATATTCATACATGTGTTTTCATATATTATATGAAACTATTACTGTATAGAAAAATAAACCATGAGAGAAAAAGTGTTCCGATTCACCCCGTAAATCTTAAACCTTTGATCTTATAAGCTATTTTTCATTATGTAGTTTAGAAATAAGTAGAATTTAATACAGAATATTGTTCACAGGTCTATGAATAATTAAAAATCCCCTCTTTTAGGTTTCGAATACAAAAAATATTGTAGTTACGTATAAAATTTTGAAGACATTGAAAAAATGAAGTTTTTGAGGATCCTGTTGAAGTTTTTTTTTAATATATCCCAGTAGTTATGCAAACATGTCAAAACTGAATTTCCCAACTCTTAATGTTATTAGCTTCTTATAAAAAAATTGGCAACTAAAAATATCATCACATATATTTGCAATGAATTTATTTGTATGAACGGGAAGTGTCGTTCCTATTCACCCCATTTTACTGTAGTTTTTTTTTTTTTTTTTTTTTTTTTTTTTTTAAGTTTTTTATATACCAATTAAAGTTCGGAACCACTGATATAAACTATGTCTTTAATTTAAGCTTAGATATCACAATCAAATCTTTTTTAATATGATGCAAATTATTTTAACATAATATTATTTTTTGTGCTATGACTTCTATACAAGTTGTAATGTATGACAGAAAAAATAAAATTTGCAAGAAAAACTTAAAAATTTCTAAAAAATGGGTAAAATGATTAAATATTTGTATAATAATGCAATAAAAATATCTTTTTTATCATTAAATTAAACAAATTATTATTAAATATTTGATTTATGCTCCATACAGACCAATTTTTTAAGCATTTTTTATGTACGTAAACAAAAAAAAAAAAAAAAAAAAAAAAAAAAAAAAAAAAATGTGAAGATGTGTACCCTATAGAATACGTTGGGTCTAAAGAGGCTAAATCTGTGAAAAACTTTATATGAAAGAAGTAAAGGCTTATGCTACAACCTTACATCTGTCTGTTAACTGTGTAAACTTATTTGTTCATGATTCTAGTACTAAACCTACTATATTTCAAAGAACTATATCATACATAATCAATGTATCAAAATTTACCTATTTAATGATATGAAACCTAATCTGTTTCATGGAAACAATTATTTGAAGTTGTTCACATTTGAAGAAATTTGCATGTTTGAGAAGATACAAGGAAAAAGAAATTTCAAAACATACTTCGCAAATAAATAAAATTGCAGTAACAAGAATGATATTCGCATTTCTGTAAAGAAGCGTTAAAAATGTTTTTTTTTATGCTTTGTATATATTTTTGCAAAAGTAAATGCAAAATAGCTTTTACTAATTAATTTTAAAAAACTTGGCAATTTTAGTTAAATGAAGAAATAAATTTCTCATTTAAGTTTTAAAGTAAATTTTTCTATCTTTCAAATCAAAACGACTCTACTTTTGAGAGAATAAAATTTTAAATTGATGAGAAAAATTTCAAAAGGTTTCAGTTCTTGTTGAAAGGAAATATCATTTCAATTAGTGTTCCTTAAACTTTCATAATTGGTCTACTAAAAGCAGTTTATCATTGTCGGTAAAAAAAGAAATTCTAAAAAATTTAAAATATCAAAAGCATCATAAAATATTTCTCTTTTACGAAAATGTTTAAAGTCTAAAACAATTTGATATCGGATATTAATAATTTTGAAGTAAATATTACAGGAAAACAGTAAAAAATTAAATAAGCACATAAATTTATCTTAGAAATCTATCTGATGATATTTCTAAACTTTTATCTCGTAAAGAAGGTTTCATAAAAGATTTAAGTTATATTTAAAAGTCCAGGTATTTTAAATAAATATAAAAATGCTATAATATTTTTCAGTATCTTTCGGTTTAAAAGATAACAAAAGTATTCTTAGTTTGCATTCAATGATAAAGTTTTTCTTCAGGCATGTATTTTAAATTGATAAATTTAACATTAAATAATGAGTGATTTGAAAAAAAAAAAAAACATTTGATCTTGTTCACACTTAGACGATTTTGTATGATTCAGAAGCCACAATGAGAAAAAAATAATAATGATTTGCAAATAAATAAATAGAATTGAAGCTACTATAAATGCTTCAGCATCTCTGCAATATGGACTTAAAAAATGTGGTTCTGTTTCTACTTTGTATAACTTTTTAAAAATAAATATACAAAATACTTTCAATCTTCTAAGTTGAAAAAAATATGTTTATGTAAATGCAAAAGTAGATATATTATTCAAATTTTAAAAGAAAATTTACTGTCTTTGCAATCTTATAAGTTTACTTTTGAGAGAAAAAAATTTTAAATTGATGAGAAAACATTCAAAAGTTTTTAGATCTTGTTTGTGACAGAGTCCTATTAAAAGGAAATATCATTTATTTCAATTAATGTTCCTTAAACTTTTTTAATTTTCCTCCGAGAAGCACTTTATCATGATCGATAAAAGAGAAAATCTAATGAAACAAGAATTTCAAAAGCACCATGAAACTTTTTCTCTGTTATGAAAATGTTTAAAGCTTAAAACAATTTGAAATTGTATCATTGATATTTCTGAAGTAGAAATTCAAGGGAAAATAGTAAAAAAGAAATAAATACATAAATTTAAATTAGAAATTTATCTAATGATATTTCCAAACTTTTATGTTAAAAAGTAGTTTTTATAAAATATTTAAATTACGTGTAAAAGTCCAGCTATTTAAAATAATTATAAAAGGCTATACTATTTTACAGTATCTATTGATTTAGAAAAAAAAAATGTATTTTTTACATTGAAAAAGTTTTGTTCAAGCATGAACTGTAACTTGATGAATTGAAAAGTAAATAATGAGTTTTCTAAAATCAAAGTACTTCATCTTATTTACATATGAAGGACTTTGTATGTTTCATCAACCACAATGGAAAAAAAATATTTTGAAAATAAATAAAATTACTGCTTTATGTTACATGTGTTTGATTTTATACTTTGTATAACTTTAAAAAAAATAAATATACAAAAAAGACTTCCAATTCTTCTAAGTTAAATAATAATAATAATAATAATTTTGTAATGAATATATATATATATTTCATACAAATTTTAAAATAAAATTTACTGACTTCCAAAGCTTAATGATTTACTTTTGAGAGAATAAAAAATTTTAATTGATTAGAAAACTTTCAAAAGGTTTCAGATCTGGTTGATGATAGATTCCTCTTAAGAGGACATATAGTTTCAATCAATGTTCCTTAAATGTTCTTAATTGGTCTCCGAGAAGCGCTTTATCATGAAAAGAAGAAAATCTAAAGAAACTAAAATATCAAGAGCATCATAATTTTTTTTTTTCAAGAAAGTTATTAAATCCTAAAACAATTTAAAATCGTATCATTAATACTTTTGAAGTAAACATTCAAGCGAAAATTGTAAAAAAGAAATAAATACATACATGTATGTTAGAAATTTAACTAATGATATTTCTAAACTTTTACTCGTAAAGTTGTTTTTATAAAAGATTTAAGTTATGTCTTAGAAGTCCAGATCTTTAAAATAATTATATGGTGCAGTAATTTTTTTCAGTTTCTTTTGATTCAGAATTAAAAAAAAAATAGTGTTTGCTTACATTGAAAACGTTTTGTTCGGGGATGCATTGTAAATTGACAAATTAAATATTAAATAATTTGTTTTTAAACCAAACTATTCCATCTTATTCACACTTGGAGGATTTTGTATGTTTCAGGAGAAAAAAAAGTAAATACACAAATTTACATTAAATATAAATGCTTTAGCATCTCTACGAGATAGATTTAAAAAAATAAATAACTTTTAGAATTTGTGTAACTTTTTAAAAAATATATACAAAATACATTTTTTAATCTTCTAAGTCTCTTTGTATGTTTCTCAGTTTTATATAATAAGAAAAATATTTATGTCATTCAAATTTTAAAACAAAATTTACCGTCTTTAAAATCACACTGTTTTTGTTTTGATATTATAAAATTTTCAAATTGATGAGAAAACTTTCAAAATGTTTCAGATTTTGTTTGTGACAGAATCCTATAGAAAGGAAATATTTTTGAATTAATTTTCCTTAAACTTTCTCAATTTGTCTCCGAGAAGCATTTGATCATGATCGGTAAAAGAAAAAAAATTTCAAAAGCATAATAATTTTTTTTACTCTTTTACGAAAATTTTTAAAGTATGAAATAATCATCAACATTTTTGAAGTAACAATTTAAGTTATAACTAAAAAAAAAAAAAAAAAAAACATAAATTTATGTTATCTCTAAATTATCTCTATTAATGATATCTCTAAACTTTAATCTTGTAAGGTAGTTTTCATAAAAAAAAAATTAATTAGAGTTTAGAAATATAGCTTTTTAAAATAATAATAAATTGCTATAATATTTTTCAGCATTTTTCGATTTAGAAAATAACAAAGGAAAAAAAAATCGTGGATTTGAGTACATTGAGAAATTTGTTCAGGCATGTATTGTAAATTGATAAGTTTAAGATTAAATAATAATGAAATTGAAGTAATTGATCTTATACACAGCTGAAGGACTTTGTATGTTTCAGAAGCCATAATGAAAACATAAATGTAAATATTTTGCAAATAAATAAAATTACTGTAACTAAGAATGCGTCAGCATATCCACGAGATGGATTTAAAGCATGACCTTGATTTTATACTCTGTATATCTTTTTAAAAATAAATATACTTTTTAATCTTCCAAGTAATATATATGTATATATATATTTAAGTAATTGAAAAAATAAATATCTCATTCAAATTTTAAAAGAAAATTTACCGTCTTTGAGATTTTAAAGACATAATCTTTTGATAGTTTAAAATTTTTTAATTGTTTAGAAAATTTTCAAAAGGTTTCTGATCTGGTTTGTGACAAATTCCAGCTGCGAGAAAATATTTGAATTATTGTTTCTTTAAATGTTAATTTTAAAAGAAAATTTACCGTCTTTGAGATTTTAAAGATATAATATTTTGATAGTTTAAAATTTTTTAATTGTTTAGAAAATTTTCAAAAGGTTTGAGATCTGGTTTGTGACAAATTCCAGCTGCGAGAAAAAAATTCCAATTATTGTTTCTTTGAATGTTCTTATTGGTCTCTGAGAAGCACTTTATCCAGATCAGTAAAAGAAGAAACACTAAAGAAACTAAAATATCAAAAGCATCATAAAACTTATTTATTTATTTATTTTACGAAATTTTTTTAAGTTTAAAAGAATTGGAAACTGTATTATTAATATTTTGGAAGTAAACATTCAAAGCAAACAGTAAAAAAAAGAACAAATATACATAAATGTACGTTATAAATTTAACTAATGATATTTCTAAACTTTTATCTTATAAAGTAGTTTTCATTAAAGATTTAAGTTATGGTTAGAAGTCCAGCTATTAAAAGTAATTATAAAGTGCTTTAATATTTTTATGTATTTTTCAATTTAAAAAATAACAAAAACCTTTATGTGTTTGCTTTCAGAGAGAAAGTTTTGTTCGGAAATTTGCTGTAAATTGATAAACTGAACATTAAATAATGAGTTTTATTAAATCTAAATATTTGATCTTATTCGCATTTGGAGGACTTTGTATGCTTCAAGAGCCACAATAAGAAAAATGTTTTGCAAATAAATAAAGTTATAGTTATTAAAAATGCTTCAGTATGACTCAGACATCGATTTATTTTTTTTTTCTTTAATACGATGTATAGCTTTTTTAAAAAATGTATACGAAATACCTTTTACTTTTCTAAATAGAAAAAAAAAAACTTAATATTTTTTTCTAATTAAAAAAAGTATATTTGCCGTCTTTGAAATCTTAATGATTTACTTTTAATAGAATAAAATTTTAAAATGAATGATAAAACTTTGAAAAGATTTGTCATCTTGTATGTGTCAGAATCCTATAAAGAGAAAATATCTTTTCAATTAATCTTTAATGAAGTTTTTTAATTGGTCTCCGAGAAGGACTTTATGAAGATCGGTAAAAGAATAACCTTAAAAAAACTAAAATATCAAAAGCATAGTAAAGCTTTTTGTGTTTATGAAACTGTGCAACGTCTAAAACTATTTGAAATCGTCGAAATATTTTTCGAGTAAATTTTGAAGCGAAAATATACACCAAAAAAAGAAAAATAATGATAAATAAATTTTAAAATAAATAAATATATAAAACATTTAAAAAAATAACTAATTATGTGTCCAAATTTTTATCTTGTAAAGTATTTTTCATAAAAGATTTAAGTTTAGAAATCCAACTACTTAAAATAATTATGAAATGTTAAAGTATTTTTCAGTGACTTTCAATTTAAAAGGGAATTAAAAATAATAATAAAATAAAATATATAAAATCTTGTGTTTGCGTACAGAGACAGTTTTGTTCAGGCAATTATTGTAATTGATAGCAGAATTGCAATTTACAATTGATATTGTAAATTGATGCATTGAGTAATATGTTTCATGAAAGCAAAATATGTACTCTTATTCAAATTTGGAAGACATTGTTTCAGGAGCCGGAATAAAAAAAAAATATTTAAAAACATGCATTGCAAATAAATATAATTAGAGGAACTAGAAATGTTTCAACAATTTTGCGTTAGATTAAAAGAAAATATCTGCTTTTATACTTTATATAATTTTTTTCTTAAAACATTTAAAATAGCTATTTAGTTATCAGTAGCTATAATAGCTATTTTCAGTAAAAAAATATTTTTAAATAATTTAAACAAGAAATTTTTTATTATATTTTTAAAGTAAATTTACCCCTATTTAAATCTTAAAGATTTACCTTTCATAGAATAAAATTTTTAAATTGATGAGAAAACTTTCAAAAGGTTTCAGATATGGTTTGTGACAGATTCCACTTAAGAGGTAATATGATTTAAATTAATGTTCCTTAAACTTTCGTAATTGGACTCCGCCAAGCACGTTATCAAGATTGGTAAATGAAGAAAATCTAAAGGAACTAAATCATTCAAAAACCATCATAAAACTTTTTTTTTTCTTTTACGAAAAAGTTTAAAGTCTAAATAATTTAAATCTTATCTTAATATTTTTAAAATATACATTCGAATGAAGACAGTTAAAGAGAAGTAAACACATAAATTTATTTTATAAATTTGCCGAAAGATATTTCTAAACTTTTATCTCTTAAAGTAGTTTTAATAAACGATTTAAGTTAAGTTTAAAAGTCCAACTACTTCAAATAATTATAAAGGGCTATAATCTTTCTTTTTAGAAACTTTCAATTTTGAGGAAAACAACATATATCTTGCGCTTGAGTACACTGAGAAAGTTTTTATGGGAAATATAATATAAAATGATAAAATACAAAAAAGCATAATATACTGTATTAATTAACTTTTCTACTATTAATTAATTAAGGATACATATTATCATATATGTATGTGTAAGCAGATTGAGAAAAAAATTCTTCGTTCGTGATTGATTATTTGCACGAGGACAATCTAGTCAATAAATTCTGTTTTTAATTTTTACCATAGGACGATCATAATTTCACGCACACTTTGTTCATTCAATGGTAAACATTTGGAGTTTGTTGCGGATAGCTGCATGATACGTCTTAAAAATGTTTTAAAGGAATCGGACATCACGCCGCACACTTTTTACGGTCTGTCTTCCATTTTTAGTATGATAGGACACTAAATGAATTCAAATTAGCCGAAAAATTCGGAACTTTATGGGAGATTTGTTAATGTGTGTATATGTGAGATATGTGAGATTTGTTGATGAAGAAGGGGATGGTAAACTACAAACAATACATGAAAAAGTTCACGATAAAAAACGGAGAGGACTCTTACAGATGATGAATTTCTGACAAAAATTGAAAACAGGATTAAACAAAAGCGAATATTCGATATTCTCACGATATTCTCAATGTATTTTCCATCAAATTCCAATTTACACCTTCACGAAATCGTTGAAGTCATATTGGCATCAATCTTTTTACTACAATGGCTTCAAAAAGTTTTGCCCTCCTTATAATCAATGCTTGATCAATACTCGCAACTACCTCGAAAAATAATCTAAAAATTGTATTTCATTATGCAATAAAACATACACAATCTAATATTTTTTTTCATTTTGTTTAATTGCTTAACGGAAGATATTTTCTGGAATTCCCTCATATTAAACATATCTTGTGGATAATTGTGTATCTCTTACGTTAACAAAATCATAGTATAACCTTAATTGTTTATATAGTGTGGCATGAGTCCCCTTTCACCGTCCTAGGGTTTTGATGTATTTTTATAAGAATGCTTATAAATTGCAAGATATTTATATTAATTAATCACAGTTTGATGCTATAAAATTTTTGATATCACTTCTTTCTATGTATGATTCAAAATAACATTCTGTTTAAAATATTTTTGTCTACAGCCATTTAATCATGATTTCTAGAAACGGAAAAAGCAGGGACAAACGGTTAAAGGATTAAAAGCATTATGGAAGTTGGAAATAACGAACTTTTAATGATGTTCTCTTCTGCAAGATTCCTGAAATTGCGTATCACCATTTCCATCTAAAAAAGTGCAATCGCGTAGAATAGAGAAAATGTTATCATGCATTTCTCCATATCTTAATGAGAACATGATTTCAGATGTTCTGGATACCACTAATTCCTTATAGTTTATTTATCTGTGTTTAATAGATACCATTTAATACACTTGGCAACACGAAGGAAAAACCTCCTTTTTTTGGAGTTTGTTAATGAGTTTCGGTTATCATTTCAATATGCTTGCAATATTTTCTTCAATTATTTCTATTTCAACGTAGTAAATTTTAATGTGTTATAAGAAAGGTTTTTAGTTTTTAAACTGTTGTTTGATGTTTTTTTTTTATATACCAACACTCAGGTTGATTGATTTTTAAAATTTAATACGAATTTAAATTCATATTATTGAAATGTTTTAAGAACCAGGATTCTTTTGTGTTATTCACTAAATTTTTTTGAAAGTCCAATTCCTATATAAATTAATGTAACAATAAATGTGTATTATATACAATTTATCGTCGCTATTGTTTTCTAAGCAAATATTCATTCAATGCGTTAGTGTATTTTGGGTATTGTTCCGCTTCTGTATTGTGATCTTGTAACATCGCCTTGGCGACAAACACAGCCCACGCCAATTATACGCCAATCGGCAATTTAGGTAACCCTGCTCACGTGTCGTGTGACGCAGTGGATTGAGAGAAACGGTCTCTTAGCAACAGGCTCTGAATGCGTCAACAAGCGGCGACTCTTAGAAAATAAACATTCCATTAAATTTACAGTCTACTTGCTTTTTCTTTTTAATTTAGTACACCTCCGTACATTTTGGTCCTAGCGACCCGGAGGTATGAACGAGCCAGTGTCTTTTCTGTTGAATTAAATATTGAATTTATCGAATTTCGTCAACAAGATGAATAATGTCGGAAACTGAAATAACATCGTTAAACAGAAGGCGAGGGAATATCAAGGCCCAAGTCACTAGAATATTTAGCGCAACGGATGAGAAAACATTTAATTTATCCGAATGGAAAGCCCACCTGGACTTACTGTCGAAATTAGGAGAAAAGTTTGAAGCTCTTAAACTAGAGTATTACAGAATAATAGAGGAAGAAAAGTTGGAAAAAACGGAAAAAATCCTCTCGCAACTGGACGAAGATATTCTAAAACTAGAGGTAAGCTTAAAATCCTCTACTAATGCTTATTATGAAAATACTGATTCTAATAAAAAATCCATTGAACAGGACCAAGCTAAAACGTCTAGCATTAAGCTACCTAGGGTCATATTGCCGGTTTTTAGTGGCAGAATTGAAGAATGGTCCGTATTTAAAAGTACTTTTAATGAGCTTATTAATGATAATTCAAATTTAAAAGATAATGAAAAATTATTTTATTTGCGTTCTGCTTCGACTGGTGAAGCGAGGAGTTTGCTTACACCAGATGAAAATTATGTTTCACTTCTCAATGCGTTAGAACAAAGATACGAGAATAAAAGAGTTATGGTAGATTGTCATATAAAGAATATTTTAAATCTTTATGTAATTAAACAGGAGTCCGCTAAGGATCTCCGCATTTTATTAGATATTGTAAAGAAAAATTTAAGGGCTTTAAATATCTTAAAGTATGATAGAGATAATTTCTCGAACGCAATTTTGCTGAATATTATTTTAAATAAACTAGATAACGAAACTCGTAAACAATACGAACTAACATTAAAGGATAATGAAGTGCCTAATTTTGATGAATTTTTAGAATTTCTTGAGCGAAGATGTCAAATCTTAAATAGTATAAGTTCTAACGTATCCTCTAAATATACTGCAAAATCCTTACTCATAAAAACAAACAAACCTCAAAGTAAATGTTGCGTAATTTGTAAAACCGAAAACCACCCCTTATATCATTGTGTTAAATATAAAAACATGAAGTTAAGTGAGCGAATTAACCTTGTTAAGAAAAAAAAAACTTTGCTTCAATTGTTTAAGTTCAGCTCACCTCATTAATTATTGTAATTCAAAAAGCACTTGTCATGTTTGCAAGAGCGCAAGCCATCATTCATCATTACATAACTATAGAACACCAATAAACAATCCTATAAACAATCTCCCAATACATGAAAAAATAAATAGCAATTTTGTTTCGGAAGATTTATCACAAAACGAAACTACTGCTCATTCATTTTTTTCGTATGAAAATGATAATAATAAATCTGTTTAATTAGCACTGCAATAATTTATTTGACAGATGTAAATGGGATCAAAATTCCTTTCAGGGCAATATTGGATTCCGCATCGCAGAATTGTTTTTGTACATTTAAAGCAGCACAAATATTAGGCTTGAAAAAAGAGAAAATAAATATTCCTGTAAGTGGAATAAATAAATTGCCTATTTACATTAAATCTAAAATCAAATCAAAGTTGTCAAATAAAATGAATAGTGCCAGTTATGATATTGAGTTATTAATCGTTCCAAACATCTGTGACTTCACGCCCTCGAAAAGGATAAACATATCAGATTTAAAAATTCCAGCAAATATTTGTTTAGCGGATAAAAAATTTAACATTCCAAGCAGTGTGGAGATAATTATCGGTGCTGAACTGTATTTTTCTCTTTTAAATGAAGAAAAAATAAAGTTAGGCAATAATTTATATTTGCAATCAAGTATTTTCGGTTATATTGTATCTGGTTGTATTTATGACAAAGCAGTAAATAATAATAATACTAATTATTGTTTCTTAACAAAAAATCTTGAAATACTTAATGACACTTTGAAGTCTTTCTGGGAAATTGAAGAAGTACAGAATTTAAAACCCTGTAACAGTGAAGAATTAGAATATTGTAATGATCACTTCGATAAAACGCACTTCAGAAAACCGGATAGTAGGTTTGTGGTCACGATGCCGTTTAAACCACAGGTTTTAGAACCCGATTTGGGAAATTCCAAAAATCTTGCTTTGAAAAGATTGAACTCTCTGTGGCAACGTTTAGATCGAGATCCTGTTATGAAAAACTTATACACAGAATTTATTAAAAAATATAGAGATTTAAATCACATGCATAAAATAAAGGAAAACACGAACTTTAATGATGGCTATTACTTACCACATCACGGCGTTTTACGACCCTCTAGTAAAACCACAAAACTACGCGTCGTTTTAGACGCTAGTGCCAAGTCAACCAACGGAAAATCTTTGAATGATTTATTATGTAAGGGTGGAGTTCTGCAAGATGATCTTTTATCGATATTAATTAGATTTAGAAAGCATATTTATGCTTTTACTGCGGATATTAAACAAATGTTTAGGATGATAGAAATAAATCCATCCCAGTACAAATATTTAAAAATTTTGTGGAAAGACAGTATGCTATCCCCGGTTAAGGTATTTAAGCTAACAACAGTTTCGTATGGAACATCTTGTGCTCCCTACTTAGCCACCAAAGTATTACAACAATTAGCTCTAGATGAGAAAAAGGAATTCCCGTTAGCATCGAAAATTGTTTTGAAGGACTTTTATATGGATGATTGCCTATCGGGCTCATCCAATTTAGAAGAATTCAGATTAATGAAATCGCAATTAACAGAACTCCTCCTAAAAGGGAGGGATGGTTTTACACAAATAGTGTACCAATGAGGTCCAATCTACTGATAATCACATGTTTCCCCTGGACAGAAATTCTGAAGAAATGACTGTTAAAACATTAGGGATGTTGTGGAACAGTTTCAATGATACGTTTAGGTATAAAGTTAATATCAACACAAAGAGTGATTTCACAAAAAGAGATGTACTTTCGCAAATTGTCCGCATTTATGATCCTCTCGGTCTCTTAGGGCCAGTGATTGCTAAAGCAAAAATATTCATGCAGGAGCTATGGCTTCTTAAAATAGAGTGGAATGAGAAGCTGCCCTCTCATGTTGCCAAACAATGGAAAACCTTCCTCGAAAGTCTTAAAGAACTGGAATCCATTGAAGTGCCAAGATGCTTCCTAGCTGTGAACCAATCAGTGGTGCAAAATGGTTTCGCAGATGCGTCTTCCAAGGCTTATGGCGCAGTGATATACGTGCAAACATCTAATTCTAGTGAAACCATCAGTCACCTGTTATGTAGTAAATCCCGCGTGTGTCCAACCAAGGTAATAACGGTGCCACGTCTCGAACTGTCAGCATGTCTTCTTCTGGCTAAACTCACTAACAAGGTCTTAAATTCATTAGACAAACAAGTAGCTTCAGTCAATTTGTTTTCTGATTCAACTATTGCTTTAGCTTGGATAGACACTGCTCCTCATCTCCTGAAAACGTTTGTGGGAAACTGCGTTGTGCAAATTAAGGAACAAACTAAGAACTTTCCATGGTTTCATATTCCGTCAGAACACAATCCAGCTGACTTGATATCAAGAGGTGCAAGTGTGGAAAACCTTTCTTCTAATCAGTTGTGGTGGCATGGCCCGCCTCTTTCAATTCTTGAAGAAACAATAGCAAAAACTGACTCTAATATAAGTGACATTAAAGATGAACATTATTCTAGTGAGCTTAAAGCTCCCAGCAACTTGACATTCGCTATTCATACTGACTCTAATTTCTGTGATAATTTAATTAATCTTAGCAATAATTTCCAAAAATTAATTAGAATTTTAGCTTATATTTTCAGATTCATACATAAATGTAAAAAAATTAACATCTGCTACCGGCCCTCTGTTGCTGGAGGAATTAAAGAGAGCCGAGGTTTTTTTAATAAAAAATGAACAGGTAAAGTATTTCAAACATGAAATTTCGGCCCTCCAAGCGAGATCTTCGGTTCATCGCGCAAGTAAGTTAAAATTCTTAAATCCCTTTTTAGATGGAGATAGCTTATTGAGGGTGGGAGGAAGACTAGCAAAATCAAATTTGAATTTTGACCATAAACACCCAATTATACTTCCGGCGAGCTGTCGCTTGACGAAACTAATTTTTCAATATTATCATAAGCGAGATTTTCATGTAGGACCCCAAGCTCTTTTGAACACTGTGCGTCAAAAATATTGGCCGCTTGGTGGCAGAAATATTGCGCGTAAAATTGTACATGAGTGTTTACAATGCTTTAAAATTAAACCTATAACGGCTAGTCAAATGATGGGGGATCTCCCTCCTGAAAGAATAGTGCCCAGTTCCCCATTTTCAAATGTGGGATTAGATTTAAGTGGGCCCTTTGAAATAAAATATAAAGGTCAAAGAAAGGGTACTTTTCAGAAAATCTATGTTGCCATATTTGTATGTATGGTCACTAAAGCTGTGCACTTGGATTTTGTCTCAGATTTGACATCCGAGGCTATAATAGCAACTCTAAAAAGATTCTTCGCTCGTCGTGGGAAAAGCTCTGTAATCTTTAGCGACAATGCTACAAATTTCGTTGGGGCTTCAGCAGAACTAAAACGTTTACGCAGACTTGTTACGAGTGATGAAGTTTCGAACTTTTTAGCTTCTGAAGGTATTAACTGGAAGTTCTCCCCTCCTAGGGCGCCAAATTTTGGTGGCCTTTGGGAGGCAGGAGTCAAATCTTTCAAATACCACTTAAAAAGAGCTGTGGGCTCAGCTCATCTCACGATCGAGGAATTCTTGACAGTTATCACACAGATAGAGGCTATTTTAAATTCGCGACCACTTTGTCCTTTGTCAACAGATCCTGACGATCTTTAGGTGTTGACTCCTGGTCACTTCCTCATAGGAAAGCCTCTTAATTTAATTCCAGAACCCAATTTAAGTGAGGTCAAAGATAATTTGCTAAATAAATGGCAAAGGACTCAAAAATTAACGCAGTTAATATGGAAACGTTGGCAGAATAATTATCTGAGCCAGTTACAAGAAAGAAACAAGTGGCTATTTAAAAGGCCTAATATTCTGCCAGGAATGCTAGTTTTGCTTAAGGACTCACAATTACCCATTTTCACTTGGTCACTAGGCCGCATTAATAAGGTTTTCCCAGGCGCGGACGGGATAGTCAGAGTAGTTGAAGTTCGTACCGCTAAGGGTAATTTTAAACTACCTATTTCAAAAATAAGTATATTACCCATTGAGGACGACATCATAGATCCTAAACTTTAAATGTGCTTTATTATGTATTAACTTTTATGTATTATTTGTGTTTATTTATTTTATTTATTTATTTTTGCTTATAATCTGTATCATGTTGTGTTATTACTTGTATTGCATATGTATCTTGAAATATAAAAATATTTCAACGCCGGGCGGGATGTTCCGCTTCTGTATTGTGATCTTGTAACATCGCCTTGGCGACAAACACAGCCCACGCCAATTATACGCCAATCGGCAATTTAGGTAACCCTGCTCACGTGTTGTGTGACGCAGTGGATTGAGAGAAACGGTCTCTTAGCAACAGGCTCTGAATGCTGCAACAAGCGGCGACTCTTAGAAAATAAACATTCCATTAAATTTACAGTCTACTTGCTTTTTCTTTTTAATTTAGTTTTTCTTTTTAATTTAGTACACCTCCGTACAGGTATCATACATATTTTTCTATTATTCTTTTTAATTATATCTTATGCTGATTACGCACATTAAAAGAGTATGTTTGTAGTAAAGTTTTTAACAAAAATAACTTTCAAATCCAAATTTTATCAAAAATCCTGTTTATAAGTTGATTTGAAATTTGCACAAATCATTTATTTTATTAAACTATTCATTCATTTCTGATGTTAAAAAAACACAAGTAAACATATATATGTATATTTTATTTGTACAAAAGCTTTTATAAATTTAAATTACCAGGTTTCTCGTCTTAAACACAAAGATTATAAATACAGCAATTTAGAAGCATAACGTGTGGTCCAAACGATGGAATTTGGGCATTTAAAATTGACTTGAACAGGAACATTCTGAACTAATAGGAAAAAATCTAACTCTGCTAACAAACTCTCTCAATTTCCTGTTTCGGGTAGCTTTCCGGGATTAAATCAAATCCAGGAATATGTAGGCCATTTAGTGGTAGACGTGTGAGTCACAGACGATTTGTAATGCACTTTAATTACTTCATTATTCACGCTTGTCTTCGACCTTGAGTTCCCCAGATGAAGACAGAACAACGCCGCTTTACATTCGAATATTAAAACTGCGTGCTCACGTACCATTTAATTTTGCATTAAGTGTAGATTACAAACTTCTATCCGAATTTCACTGCTTTTAATAAACAATGTACATAATTTATAAAATAAATATATTTTTCCTTCTCATTAGCAATGTAGAAAGATATAAGATGATTTAAGTGAATGTGGCATTTTTTGATTTTTTGAAAAATAAATCCTTAAGTAAATGTTTCTGCAAATTTAAATAAACTCTTAATGGTGTCTTAAAATTATTTGCTTAAAAGAGTTGATTTTGTACAGCATATTTAAATAAAAATCAACTTTTGTAAAGGAAACCACAACATAACATCTTACAAATTTATCAAACCGTCAACTGATCTTTTTGGAAAACGGATATCGTTTTAAACGTTAACTAAATTATAATACTATTATACACTTTCAGAAATACCAACTTTGTATTTGTCAAAATGATAATAATTATTATTATAATCTTTTTGGGGTCGATCTATCGGCACGACTAGATTTTAAAGTTAAGTACAATGAATTTCAGAAACAAAAATTAATCAAGATGTTAGATAAACTAATTTTAACAAATTTATCTGGCCTTTTTAAATTTCATTTTTCTATTAAAACAGCTTAAGTAGGAATCACGTTAAAACTATATTTTTTTCTTCATCACCTATTTTCTAATAACTTACTTTTATATACATGAGTATGTATTTATTTTTTTATTCAATATTCAGTACAACTTTTATAACAGTAACAAAAATTTCATTTAGCTATTCATTCATTAATGTTGTTAAAAACAAACGTAAGTATATATATTTATATATATATACATATTTATATATAATTCATATATTTTAGAAAAAGTTTTCATAAATTTAAATTATCATGTTTCACGTCTTAGAAGCAAAGCTTATAAACACAGCAATTTAAATGCATAACGTGTGACCCAAGCGATGGAATTTGGGCATTTAAAATTGATTTAAACCGGGACATTCTGAACTAATTGGAAAAACCGAACTCTGCCAACAAACCCTCTCAATTTCCTGTTTCAGTTAGCTTTCCGGGATTAAATCAATTCCAGGAATATGTAGGCCATTTAGTGGCAGACGTGTGAGTCACAGACGATTTGTAATGCACTTTAATTACTTCATTATTCACGCTTGTTTTCGACTTGCAATTCCCCAGGTAAAAACAGAGCAATACCGCATTAGATTCGGATATTAAAATTGAGTGCTGACAAAATTTTTAATTTTGCATTAATTTTAGTTTACTAAAATATCATCAAATTTTACTTTTTGTAATAAACAGTGAACATAATATATGAAATAAGTAAATTTCGTGGTTTGTTTAACAATATAGATGATTTAAATGAATGTGGCATTTTTTTTTATTAGTTCAAAAATGAATCAATAAGTTCCTGCAAATTTAAAAGACTGTTAATAGTGTCTTATTATTAGAATAAAAGTTTCAATTTTGTGTAGCATATTTAACTAAAAATCAACTTTTGTAATAGAAACCAGCATACAAATTTATTTACTTAGTCAAATCTTCCACTTACCTTTCTGGAAACCGGATATCAATTTAATGATTAACTAAAATTATACTTTAATACAATTTCAGAAATAACAATGTAGCATTTAAAAAAAAAAAATCTGTACCAGTTCGATCTATAGGCACACGAAGATTTCAAAGTCAGGTACTATTAATTTCCAAAAAACTGTATAAAGATTAGAGATAAACTTTAAATTGATGTGACATTTGAAAAAAAAAAACTTATACTTTTTTTTTTAATATAAACTATTCAATCATTTCTGATGTAAAAAGCAAAAGCATATATATATTTTTATATTTAAACAAAATCGTTTATAAACTTAAATTACCATATTACTCGTCTTAAACGCAAAACTTACAATTACAGAAATTTATATGTATAACGTGTGACCCAGGCGATGGAATTTTGGCATTTAAAATTGACCTAAGCAGTGATATTCTGAACTAATTGGAAAAATCTAACTCTGTCAACAAACCCTCTCAATTTCCTGTGTTGGGTAGTTTTTCGTGATTAAAAAAAATCCAGGATTATGTAGACCATTTAGTGGGAGACGTGTGAGTCATAGACGATTTGTAATGTACTTTAACTACTTCATTATTTACGCTTGTCTTCGATTTGCAGTTCCCCAGGTTAAAACAGAGCGATGCCGCTTTAGACTCGGATATTAAAATCGAGTGCTCACGTATTATTTAATTTTGAATTAATTTTTGATTAAATTCTCTCTAATTTCAGTATGCTTGTAATGGTTTCTTCAATTATTTCTATTTCAAGGTACTAAATTATAAAGAATCCTGAGATGGGTTTTTATTTTTTAACACTTTTATTTCTTGTTATATATGTATATACAAACATGATTAGAGATTGGTATAATGCACAATATAATACAAACCAATGATCTTATTAATTGATTTTTTATTTTTTTAACACGAATTTATGCTCGTATTATGAAAATTTTTTCAGAAGTGGGTTATTTTGTACCATTCATTAAACTATTCTGAATGTCCAAGTGCAATAGAAATCCAAAACAACAAAAATTTTGATCATTATTTGTAATTATTTGTAATTTTTGTTGTTTTAAACAAATATTCATTGGATGTGTTACTTTATTTTTGGTATTATACATGTTTTTCTTTTTATTGTTATTATTATTATCATTGTTATTATTTTATATGTTAATTAAACTTTTTAAAGTACATTTATATTAAAGATTTTAACAAAAATAACATTCACAAAACAAATTTTATAAAAAGATATGTTTCTTAATTGATGTGACATTTACTCAAAATAATCATTTTAATAAAATATTCATTCATTTCTGATATTTAGAAAAAAGTATAAGTAAATAATTAATGTATTTATATATTTATATTTACAAAAGCTTTTCTAAACTTAAATTACCAAGTTTCTACTCTTAAACACAAAGAGTGTAAATACAACAATTTAAATGCATAACGTGTGACCCTGGCGATGGAATTTGGGCATTTAAAATTGACTTAAACATGGACATTCTGAACTAATTGGAAACATCTGACTCTGCCAACAAACCCTCTCAATTTCCTATGTCGGGTAGCTTTCCGGGATTAAACAAATCCTGGATTATGTAGGCCATTTAGAGGGAGACGTCTGAGTCACAGACGATTTGTAATGCACTTTAATTACTTTATTATTCACGCTTGTCTTCGACTTGCAGTTTCCCAGGTGAAAACAGAGCGATGCCGCTTTAGACTCGGATATTAAAATTAAGTGCTCAAGTATGATTTAATTTTGCATTAAATTTATATTACTATCTTCTCTCCAAATTTTACTGCTTTTAATAAAGAGTGTACATAATTTATCAAATAAATGAATTTCACCTTCTGTTCACCAATATAAAAAAAATTAAAAGATAATTTAAGTGAATGTGGTATGTTTTGATTTGTTAAATAATAAATCATTATATTTTGATATATGTGCTGGCAATGCTTTCTTCAATTATTTTTATTTCAAAATTGTAAATTATAACGTAAGCTAAGAAAAGTTTTTAGTTTTTAAAGCAGGTTTTTTTTTTGTTATTTTATATACCAATGTTCTTACTAATTTTTTCCCATTCAGTGCGTATTTGAGTTTAGATTATTGGAATTTTTTATGAAATTTGGTATTTCTGTGTCATCCATTAAATTATTTTGATAGTCCAATTTCTATACAAATCAATACAACAACAATTATGAACGATATTTACCATTTTTCGAAGCCTGTGTTTTCCAAACAAATATTCATTCGATACGTTACTATTTTCGGGGGTAATATACATGCTTTTCCATTATTTTTTAAATATTTGTTTTTATGTTTATTAAATATTTTTTAAAGTACAATTGCATTACATTTTTCAACGAAAATAACTTTCGAAATACGAATTTTATCAAAAGACATGTTTTTACATTGATGTTACATTTTGCACAAAACAAGTATTTTATTTAATTATTCATTTATTTGTAATGTAAAAAAAGCAAAATTAAACAAAAGCTTTTAGGAATTTAAATTACCAAGTTTCTCGTCTTAAATCCAAAGCTTATAAATGCATAACGTGTGACCCATGCGATGGAATTTGGGCATTTAAAATTGACTTAAACAGGAACATTCTGAACTAATTGGAAAAATCTAACTCTGCCGACAAACCCTCTTAATCTCTTGTATTGGGCAGCTTTCCGGGATTAAATCAAATCCGAAATTATGTAGGCCATTTAGTGGGGGACGTGTGAGTCATAGACGATTTGTAATTCACTTTAATTACTTCATTATTCACGATTGTCTTTGACTTGTAGTTCTCCAGGTGGAAACACAGCAATGCCGCTTTAGACTCCAATATTAAAATCGAGGGCTCACGTAAGATTTATTTTAGACTTGTAACTTCTCTCCAAGTTACTTTCACTGTTTTTAATAAACAGTGTACATAATTTATCAAATAAATAAATTTCATCTTCTGTTTATCAATATAGAAAGATTATAAGATCATTTATGTGAATGTGACATTTTTTTATTCGTTAAAAACATAAATTATTAAGTAAAATTTCCAGTAAATTTAAACAGACTGTTAATGGTTTCTTAAAAGTTTTAGCTTAAGAGTTCCGATTTTGTATAGCATATTATAAAATAAACTTTCGTGAAAGAAACCAGCATTACAATTTAATTATTTAGTCAAACCTTTAACTTGCTTTTCTAGAAACCGAATATCGTTTTAATCATTAACTAAAATTATACTGTAATGCAATTTCGGAAATACCAACGTCGCATTTTTCAGTAAAATCTGTATTGGCTCGGTATACAAGCGCACGTACATTTCAAATTCAAGTACTGTTAATTTACAAAAACTGTATCAAGTGCAGTGATAAATTTTAAATTGATATGACATTTGCACAATACCTTTATTTTATTAAACTATTCATTCATTTCTGATGTTTAAAAAAAGCATAAGTGTATATATTTTTATATACTTAAAAAAAAGTTTCTCGTCTTAAACACAAAACTTTTAAATTACAGCAATTTAAATGCATAACGATGGAATTTGGACATTTAAAATTGACTTAAACAGAAACATTCTGAACTAATTGGAAAAACCTACGTCTACCAACAAACCCTCGCAATATCCTGTGTCGGGTAGCTTTCCGGGATTAAATCAAATCCAGGAATATGTAGGCAATTTAGTGGGAGACGTGTGAGTCACAGACGATTTGTAATGCACTTTAATTACTTTATTATTCACGCTTGTCTTCGACTTGCAGTTTCCTAGGTGAAAACAGAGCGATGCCGCTTTAGACTCGAATATTAAAATTAAGTGCTCACGTGTGATTTAATTTTGCATTAATTTTAGATTACTAACTTCTCTCCAAATGTTACTGTTTTTAATAAACAGTGTATTTGATAAATTGTATGCAATTTAACAAATAAATAAATTTTACATTCTGTGTAGCAATATAGAAACATTAAAAAGATGATTTAAGTGAATATGGCATTATTTTAATTGTTTACAAATAAATTATTAAGCAACTGTTCCTGCAAATTTAGATAGGCTGCTAATGATTCCTTTAAATTATTAGTTTAAAATACTTGATTTTGTTTAGCACATTAAAAAAACCAAATTTTGTAAAAGAAGCCAAAATTAAAATTTACTTATAAAGTCAAACTTTCAACTTGCCTTTCTGGAAACCGGATATCGTTTTAAATGTTAACTTAAATTATGATACTTTATCACAATTCTGGAAATACAAACTTTGTATTAAAAAAAAAAAAAAAAAAAAAAAAAAAAAAAAAAAAAAAAAAAAAAAAAAAAGGTACTATTTTGTTATCCCGTCGACCGATTTCGCCAAATTATACAAATTGCCAAACTAATAGCCAAATCATACATATCGACATAATTTTTATTTTAAATAATAAAAAACAAATAATTAGTAGAGTATTAATAAAAACACAAATAAAAAGTGGAAATAAAAATCCCTTAATGACGTTTTAAACACGTGTATCGTATTTAATGTCATTGAATTGATATTCGCGATCATCCATTATTGGCATTTAATCTTATGATTTGGCGATAATATTTTTGTCGATGGGATAACAGAGTAGTACCAAAGAATCTCTACCAGCTAAGTCTATATGCGCAAATAGATTTCAAATTTAGGTACTATTAGTTTCAATTGAAAACTATATCAAGGTTAGAGATAATTCCAGTTTAACAATTATATCTGGTCATTTTTGACGAGCTTTTACTTTATTTCATCTGTAAAAATTGTCTTGTATCTGAATCATGTTGATACGATAACTTGTTTTATTTAATTTCTTTATTTATTCATTTATTTGTATATGTATGTATTTATTTATTTTTGCTGTAAGAGTTAGTCCTAAAATAACTTATCAATATAAAAGTTGTGTATATAAGATTAAGAAATCATATTATAAATAAATTGGATTTGATATTTTGTGAATTGACAAAATTCTGATAATTTTTTGTTTGTTCTAAAAATGCCATTTCATTTCTTCCCTTGAACCATTTATAATTATATCAAAAATCTGTTACACATATATTTTTTTTTTGCCCTTTTTCACTGAAACTCGTTTTCAAGATAACCATTTCTTAAAAGCTAAATTTCGAAAACAAAGAAAAATGAAAAACTTAATTTTTCCTGTTACAATTAAGCGTGATTTAAACGTCATTTTATGCTGAAAACAAGAGAGAAATTTTTAACATCACAAAATTATTTTAGAAAACTTTAAGATTTTTAAATCACGAACCCACTAACGCCGTGGAAAATATAAATGAAAATACTGTTAGATTAGCTTCTGACTTAGTAAAGATATAATTTAAATTCAGGGTTTCATATTGAGAACGACAATTTTTACATATTAATAGGTATGCTGAAATATTAATTTTCAGTTATTTTTATACAAAATTTCGGTGCCTTATCATATGTTATCAAATTGAAGTGTTTCGATTAGGATTTTTGAAACAAGGTGAATTATATTTGAAGTATGTAGATTCATTTTTTTTCATTTTAATATATATATATATATATTTACTTTTTCATGCATGTAAATTTTACATAATCAAACTCACCAATTAAACAAGCGGTTATTTGAAACTGTATACAAACATCTACATACATCAGTCATACATAAACAACACTGAGCGTTACATAGGTATTATATATAGATGGTGCATCGACTGACATTCAATGAAGGATAACAATAAATTTTAAAGTGATTAAAAATCATCATAGAATATGGGTTCGGTACAATTCACCTTATATGAACTTGGTTTGTTGGTTAGAGTTTTGTGAAAAATAAAATCATTGTAATGAAAGCGCAAGACATATACTATGATTAGTTTTGAATTATTTTCAAAAATATCTGGAAAACCAGGGTGCCCAAGCATTAAGTATAGCAATGAATTGGTAATCAAAATCCAAAAGGCAGAAAAACAAATATATATTCAAAATTTCCACTTTAAAAAATATTATTGCATTTGTAACAAATGTTATAATTTCTATTGAATTTTTTATTGTATTATACTTGAGTTTTCTTACATTTATTAGTGTAAATCCGAAATTGTTTGGGTTGTGCCCACTGTAATTAATTAAATGGTTTGAGACCCCATTTTTGTAACAGTTTTTCATTCTCTTTATGTTTACTATTATCTTTTTTAATCTGCAGACAGAATTCGCTATCATGTGCATACAATTTATTTATTTATTTTAATAAATTTGAAAGCTTTGATTTATAAATGTTGCATTAACATATTTTTTTACATAACTTTCATTTAAATATCAGTAAAATTTTCGAGCAATGTTCTTTGATTGTTAATTGTTATGTAGAAAGTAATCTGGTGACATTGCAGAATTCCATAATACTTCAGTGCAGGCATTTTAATTTTATAAAATTCTTTTTTCGTTTTTTTTTTTTTATTTAAAACTGTGATGCATATATATATGGATTGTATAATAAGAACAATGCATACACATATATATATATATATATATATATATATATATATATATATATAGAGAGAGAGAGAGAGAGAGAGAGAGAGAGAGCTAGATAGATAGATAGATAAATCAATAGATATATAGAGAGATAGATAGATTTATCGTTATTTATTAATGTCTTTCCACCTAATTTTTAAATTGTTTCAAGAATTTTCATGATATTTTATGATGTTGCGCGTTAAATTGCCAAACTAACATTATTCATAAAATGGCAAAAAAAAAGTAATAAAACACAATAAAAGAAAAAGTATTTATCTATTCAAAAAATAATCGTAAGACTAACCCTTTATAATTTACACACAGTTATTCAAATAATTGTTTGAATCACTACGTTGTTTTTAATTACAGTTTCTATAATTACAGTGTTTAAAATATATTATGCACAAATATAATAGCATTGTTGTTTTCAGTAGTTTTTCGAGGTAACTTTTTTACAAATAAATGGATTCGACTATTACGAAAAGTAATTTCTTCTTATTTATAATTAAAATATATACATAATTTTCCTGTTCACGCGTTAGAATTCACAGCAGGAACGGAAGTGCTATAAAATGTTAAAAGATACTTTTATTTATTCGTAATAAAATTATTAAAGAGTACATCTTTTGAATTTTTTGCATATTTAGCATTAAAAAATCCATTTCTTTATCAATATTTCATTTATGTACTAAGACTATTAACAAAATTTTAATTATATATTTATATAAAAATTAGCAAACCTTATATAAAACACTCTTTAAAAAAAATTACAAAAGAAAAGAGAAGAATCATTAATGCAATTATATGATTTTATTCGCAAATGAAAAAGAAAAAATAATTCTTATTTACTAATATTTAATACTTGATTTACTTATATTTAATGGCTGTAATTTGATACCAAGTTAACACCAAATTATTTTCAGTTTTCGAGGTAACTTTTTACAAATAAATGGATTCGACTATTACGAAAAGTAATTTCTTCTTATTTATAATTAAAATATATACATAATTTTCCTGTTCACGCGTTAGAATTCACAGCAAGAACGGAAGTGCTATAAAATGTTAAAAGATACTTTTATTTATTCGTAATAAAATTATTAAAGAGTACATCTTTTGAATTTTTTGCATATTTAGCATTAAAAAATCCATTTCTTTATCAATATTTCATTTATGTACTAAGACTATTAACAAAATTTTAATTATATATTTATATAAAAATTAGCAAACCTTATATAAAACACTCTTTAAAAAAATTTACAAAAGAAAAGAGAAGAATCATTAATGCAATTATATGATTTTATTCGCAAATGAAGAAGAAAAAATAATTCTTATTTACTAATATTTAATACTTGATTTACTTATATTTAATGGCTGTAATTTGATACCAAGTTAACACCAAATTATTTTCAGATTTCGTGGTTTGCCTTTTCTATGTGGTAATTAGTATTTCTTTCTTTTAGTGAGCTGGTTTCTTTTTTATAACATAAATCTTTATATTTCTTATTAAACAAAATATTTCTTTTTAATAAGTATAAGATTCTACTATTTAAAATATTTCTAAACTATTTCTTCTTATAGATAAATCTATAACAATAATTTGATTTTTTTCACGCATAATAATGCGTATACTGTACAAAAAGGCAACTCTTCTTTAAATATTTTAAGAAATCCAACTTTCGTGAATTATTTTATTTCGTATTCAAACGAGGAGTATATTTTTTTTTGAAACGCATATGCATTAACCATATTAAACGGCTGTAATTTACTATCAAGTTACTCACCAAATTCTTTTTTCCGAATTCACGTTTCTGCCTTGTCCTAACATAATTAGTACTACTATGAATTTGGTGAGCTGATTACATTATTTATTTTGTTTTAACACTTTGTGTTGTACTTTTTCTTTTTGTGAAATAAAATTATTTATTATAATTATTATTAATTCCCGAATTTAAATACCTTGCTTGCCATGTTGTACTAAGTGCTACTCTAATTTGGTAATCTGTTATATATTTTATTTTTTATCTTGTGCCATATTGCGCGTTTTTTTTTATTTTATATTAAGCACGATTATTATTAATTCATTCATTTACTGTGTATAGCCAATGATATGCTTAAAAATGTAATAGCTTACATTTTTTTCAAATTTATATTAAATTAAGAAGCACGATTTATCGTTTAACCACTTAACCGGCGAAGGGTATGGGGAAACAGTGCTTTTACCCCCGATTTATCTCGGGGCAGACGGTTAAGTGGTTAATGTATGCAAATTCGTAAACATTACATAACAAATTCTTTCTTAAGTTTTACAGACAAACACAGACAAAAAAATTAAAATAAAGGATGTTAACGTCTGGGAATTCTTTTACATCGTATTCAAATGAAAGGCAGAAACATTTGAAACCCCATTCAATTAATCACATTCAACGACTGTAATTTGATATCAACTTACACACCGCATTCTTTCCAAAACTCGTGTTTCTCCCTTGTCGTGCGGTTTTTGTTTTTTCAAAGTTTCCTTGAAACACCCCAAACTCGTCATCCTCCTCTGTCCCTTCCAACCCTTAACTCAATTTCCCCTTTATATTCTGTCTCCGAAATTAAATCACCCTTAACAACCTGCCGTGTCTTTTTTCGATCCAGATGTGCATTTGGAATTACCCCAGACATGTTGAATAAGCATACATTTAAACATCTTTTCCCCCTCCAGTTCCACCAGCAGAGGAAATTCAGTACGCTCCTTGCATTTAATCATATGCAATGTTGTCGAGCATATAATAGGAGTCAAGTACGGGGGTGCAACGTATTGGGGTGTCTTCCCTTCCCTGTGTTACGTGAACACATTTTTTCCAACTCAACCGGGGTCATATGTCCCATCAACAGCACTTCCTTCACGAACAAGGCCATAAGGCACCGAGCACGCGTCTATTTTTCTCAACCTCAACTAAATTCGAGGATATATTTTCTTCTCCTCCCTTCTGCGGTTTATTGACAATAAAAAACGGGAGTATACAATGGTTCAGGAGATAATCCTTTCAACTCTACTTAAAGGAAATGTCGTTGTCCTACATTTGGATTGAAGTTGACATGGACATATCATTACAGACAAAACGTGCCACCTGTGAACATAAAACACACCGTCCTCATTCCGCAAAAAGTTGTTATGTGTGTCCGCACCTTATAGAAAGACGCAGTCATTTTAAAGTGGATCATTTTTTACCACGCACGTGCTGGAGACACCCGTAAAAAATGGGCTTTATTCCTTAACGTATTAGGAAGACACTTGTGACTCATATGCTTCGGTAATTTATCGATAATCTCGATTTGAAACATAATCCCCTATTCTGTGTCTAGAGCAGAGGTGATTATGTTATTGCTTCAAAAATGAATTGGTGGTATTAAGAACCTCATAACGTTTTAATGACTTCTGTTCGGTAATTACCTGAACATTTAAATGTAGATAGATAAGATTTAATTCCGGAGTGTTTGAAAGAGTCCGGAAACATTGTTAATTTAGAATTAATGTATTTCCGTGACTGGATTTATTTCATCGAGTGATTTCTTTGTGCCAGCTCGTATTATGTTTAAATTTGTACAATATATTTTAAACTTTGAAATATCTTGTAAATATAAAGAGTGTGGTAAAAAAATAAATTAATAAATAAAACTATAATTATCCTAATTTCTATTGTTTGAGAATAATCTAGATTTGAAAAATAATCTCGTAGTATATGTCCAGAACAGAAGTGATTACGTCATTGGTTTAAAAATGAATTGGTGGTATTAAGAATCTCACATGTTTTAATGAGTTATGTTTAGTTATTTACTGAACATTTTAAACTAGATTGAGAAGATTTAGTTCCGGAGTATCTGATAGAGTTCAGAAGCATTAATGTGTTTCTGTTTGTGGACTTATTTTTCTGAGTGATTTCATTGTGTTAGATTGTATTCAGTTTAAAGTAGTACAACATATTTTAAACTTTATAATATGTTGTTAATATAAGACCATATGTGAGATGGAAAAAAATGAATAAAGAAAGTATAATTATTATAGTTTCTATTATTTGTCAATAATTTAGACATGAAAAATAATTTTTTAATATGTGTCTAGAGCAGAGGTGATTATGTTATTGCTTCAAAAATGAATTGGTGGTATCATAACCTGATAACGTTTTAATGACTTCTGTTCGGTAATTACCTGAACATTTAAATGTAGATTGATAAGATTTAGTTCCGGAGTGTTTGAAAGAGTCCGGAAACATTGCTAATTTAGTATTAATGTATTTCCGTTACTAGATTTATTTCACCGAGTGATTTCTTTGTGCCAGCTCGTACTGTGTTTAAATTTGTACAAGATATTTTAAACTTTGGAGTATCTTGTAAATTTAAAGACTGTTTGTACGGCGAAATAAATGAATAAATAAAGTTGTGATTATTCTAATTTCTATTATTAGAGAATAATTTAGATTTTAAAAATAATCTCCTATTCCGTGCTCAGAACAGAAATCATTATGCTATTGCTTCAAAAATGAAGTGTTGGTGTTAATAACTTCATAACGTTTTAATGGCTTTTGTTCTGTAATTACCTCAACAATGTAGATTGATAATATTTAGTTCCGTAGTACTTGAAAGAGTCCGGAAAAATTATTAATTTAAAGTTAGTATGTTTTCATAACTGGATTTATGTTACCTGGTGATTTCTTTGGGTTCAGTCATATTCTGTTTCAATCTGTATAAAGTATTTTAAACTTTAGAAAAACTTGTAAATTTAAAGACAGTTTGTGTGTCAAAATATACGAATAAAAAATTACAATTGTTCAAATTTTTATTTTTTTAAATAAATTTTGTTTAAGAAAGATATTTTTTATGAAAATTTAAGAAGAAATATGCATCCAAGTGCATGCACCATAAATCATTGCACTTGTTATTTGCTTTTTTGTTATCACTTAGCATTTTGCGCTTATCGTAAAATGTTATATGTTTTAGATAACTGAGCTCATAAATTTAATTTAAATAAAAACTATGTTACATTACTAATCAATAGGCATTCTCAATAACCAATAGGGAATAATCTCCTAATAGGTAATAATCTCCTAATCAATCGGCATTCATTTGAAAGTTTATGTTACATAAATTTTATTTCGTGTCACATTGTATCTTGTACATCATATATATTCTTAAAATTTCAATTTTTATGTTTATGTATAACTGTGTAATATGCTAATATAATACATTTTTTGTGATTTTTGTGATTAAAGAATAGTTTATAAATGTTTATACTATACGTACTAGTTATGTTCAAAATTATTGAAAGTTAGAAAAAAGCAAATTGTATGTATCCAAATAAATGTATAATAACCGTATCTAAACTGCAAAATGAAAAATTTGCGATTGAATATAACTGAATAACAAAATTTGGTCTTATGATTTTATTTTCAAAAATAGTGTTATTTTATGATTAAATATTTGCTGTGACTGAAATCGTTTTTTTTCCTATGAATATGACTTTATTCCTGGAATACTTTTCGCCTCGATTGCTTTCATTCTTTGAAACTTGGTAAAATAGACTTTAAAATGGTGCTGGTGTAATATAAAATGCGTAAATAATAATATAATTTTTATGAATTCCATCATTTACAAAAATATTTTGTTAAAGAAAACTATTATCTAATGTCTAGTTAATCATTTGTTATTCATATACACTTATTATAATAAATAGGATGTGATTCAAATTAATTAAGTAAAAAACATGTAAAACATGAACTAAAGAATGCGAATTAAAAACGAAAGATAAAGATGTTTCGATTAGATCAATAAAGTGAGCATTCAAAGTCATTATATAAGTATCAGTTAAAAGTTATCTTAATACAATATTGATATAAAATTACTTAAAGATTCCCCCCTTCTCACTTTTAACGAATAATGTATCTTGTGGATTATCATTAAGCAAGTGCTTAGCACTTATATACAGTAAAACCTCGTTACAACAATATTTTAGGGACCTTATACATATATTGTTGTAGAGGGGTTATTGCTATATCGAGGGCCTACATATTTTGGGCTTTTAATAAAAGTTTCCTTTTTACTTTAAGGTACATACTACTTTAATATTTATATTTAGATGAAAATCATTAGCAGAGTGTTAATAGTAATAATTAAATGATGCAAAATAAATGTAAATGAATTCAGAAAATGAGTAAAAAAATGTTCACATGCCTGAAAACTATTTTTATTAAAAATAATCCAATATTGTGGTATATTTATTCATCTTTTAACAATTAAGTCAATGAAAAAGGTATGCATTAAGCACAGAGAATGTCATCATCACAATGTTGAACCCAAGGGGTGGCCCGGGGGGGGGGACATTCCCCCCGAAGCAATGGAATGTCCCCCCTGGAAAAATTAAGATTTTGGATTTTCAGTGGTCAAAAAGTGCAATCCACCCCCACCGGAACTCTGTAATGTCCCTCCGGAGCCACAGAAGTTCCTCCGGAGAAAAGTGTCTGAATTCAACAGTGCTTCATCAGCATCTGCAGTGAAAGCCATAAGATCGTTACCTGCTGTTTAATAGTCTTCCTCGCTAATTCCAGATTTTTTGCCACTGCAAGTTAGGATAAATATTTTTGAATGTTCAAAACACATTCTTGATCATATGAAAGATCTCATTCAAGGAAATTTTCATCACAATGAGATTTTTTATCTTCGTGGCAAAACCCGACTTTTTTTCTAACAGTTACGATTGTTTTTCTCTGTTACTTCTGAACAACTTCCAGCAATATTGTCACATGCTTTCTTCACATTTACAGCTTTAAAAGGGTCTTCTATTTTATTACCAAAATGTATAAGTATCAAGTCTGCCAACAGTTTTCTGTAATATCCCTTAAAACACCCAATTATACCCATATCTCGAGTCTGTAAAATTGAAATACAGTTGGCAGGGAAAAAAAAAATAATTTTTACATCTTGAAATTTTGGAAATGATGCATGAGCGCAGCAATTATCTACCAACAAAACGATTTTCTTCTTTCTCTTCTTCATTTTTTTCTGTAATTTTTGTAACCATTCAGAAAAAAAATTACAATTTATCCAAGATTTTTATTGGCTTTATATTCCACGGAAAGACTTTTCAGGTTCTTAAAGCACTTTGGTAATTATTTGTGCCTGTGCTTTTTGTACACAGAAGAACAGTAAGTTTCTGTTTCGATTTCTTCCCTCCATAACACTTTTCACTTTTGAACGCCTGCGTAAAATCGGTAGGAGTTGGAAAAACAGTCCAGGTTCATGTGCATTAGAAACTTCTTCTGGAGCATACTTTTTTATAAGATATTTTTCATCTTCTTTTTCCACTAATCAAATGCGTCAATAATTGGGCCAAACTTTTTCTCTCCGTGAATTTCCTGGAAAATTATTCCGTGACGATAGCCAACCGTTACTACTTTTAAAATTTTCGTTCCTTAGCGTTGCTGTAAATTTACGTGCTTGTGCACATAAAAAGGGTTCATTTATTGGAACATTTGTTGCCTTCACCTCTTGGTACCATTTTAAAACAGCAGCATCAATGTTTTCATTTGTGGCAACTTTCAGTCGTTTTCGCTATGCGTTAATTGCAATTGAACTTATAATGTCTTCGGTATGTTTCTTCTTCTTTGGGAACATTTTAATTGTAGATTTCGATAATCCTTATTTTTTAACTGCATCAGTCAGTTTCATTCTCTCATTAATATCATTGATAATATTCATTTTATCTCGAAAGTATAGTTGTTTTCACTTTGCCACTTTAAAGGATAATACACGGATGAAAGAAAGGAAATCAAAAATAAAATTTTCCGTTTAGAACTCAAAATTATTAAAACTCTAAAATCGTCTAACTCTGCACACCTTTTAAAAGCTCCGAATTCTTCTTTTTTAGAATGTCACTTATAAATACCTTAATTTACCTTTTCGTATAGCAATGAGAAGATGGCAAACCAACGATTTGACACATGTTCCATGACAAGGGTTGTGTTTTTTCCCCTTCCATTTTCAAGAAGGACTTCATATGTTCCCCACCATCTAAATTTGAACAACAGCAAATCTTACATTTTAAAGATATATTGAAAATCAACAGTGAGTCTTCTGTTAACAAAATAAACCGAAAAAATGACAAAGATGATGAATGACAAAGATTTTTTCTCAGTATTAAAAAATCAAAATATCGTTATAAAGGGGGAAAATAACATTGAAATTTTAAAAGAAAAATCGTTTTACAGAGGTTTATTGTTCTAGAGAATATCGTAATATTGAGGGGAGGTTAACATTAGTTTATATGCAAGTTCACCGGGACCAGGAAATATTATTGTAGTACAGGGAGTTATTGTGGTATCGGATATCGTTGTAGCGGGAGTTTACTGTACTATTAAGTTTATGTTGCTAAAATTACTAATATGTAAATTAAAAATGTAGTTTTTTATTTGAAGTAATTAACATATTTCTAATTGGCAATGAAATTTCGTTAATGTGTTTTGTATGGAAATGACTCGTAATGTATAAAAAATATCTACATTTTTAGTAAGGTAAATAAGTTTAAAGATGTTTTTTTAATATCGAGAAAAAGCAGCATTATAAATCAATAAAACAAATTTTGTTAAGGTATGATGTAATTTGCGTTAAATGTTTTAACAGTAAACTAAATAGAATATAAAGAAAAAAAAATCTAAGCAAAATTCTTTAAATACTTTATATATGTATATATATATATATATATATATATATATTAAATCATATATAGTTTCAACATTTTATTTTTAATGTTTATTTATAACTGTGTAATATTCGAAAATATAAGATTTTTTTATGAATTTGATCATTATAGAAGTGTTTATAAACCTTTTCAACTATCATTGAAATATTGTAATAAATTATCTAAATTAAATAAATATTAATTTTCTTAAAAGCTAAACTATTATCATTGTTGTAATGAATGCACATTAAATAATTTAGAATAAATAGTTTTTTATTGTGAAGAAAATATATTGAGATTTAAATGAAGATATATTGTTTCTAACCTATAATAAAACGATAAATGATAACTGATCTAGCTTTTATATCCATTAAGAACTACAAAAATAATATAACCTTTTCAGACTTACACACAAATCCAAAAAGCGGTCTTTTATCTTTAGAAGCTTTTGGAATAAATATATTTCCGAGATTTTACGTAGCATGTCTCAAAGAAATGCTTATTAAGTTGCACATAATTTTTTATAATGTATCTGTATACTATCACAACATACTAACTTGTTTTCTCTATCGAAAATAGAAAATTTTTGTATGCTATTAATATCTAGAATTTATACTACCCAGAATTTCGGTATGTGAAGTTGATAAAGTACTGTTAAATTTAATGTTAACGTTAATTACTTTAATTTAAATGTTAATGGTAATCCTTTTAGTTTAACATTTTTGTGAATTATGAAAATATTTAATTGAAATAAAATGACACAAAAAACATGCATTTCATGCTATAAAAATGTATTAATATTCTGAAAAAACGAAACGAATGAACACTACCAAAAATGGGCAGCACAAGAAAATCTTGTTTCAGAAGTCCTTCTTTAAATGTTCAAAATCCAATCCAATCGGGTACATTTTGTTTGCGTTTTTGATTATTTATTTTAGGGTTTCGTTTATTTCACGAAACCCTATTCATCTTTGTCTTTGGCTTGTCTGTAAAATAATCCGTATAATAAACTGGATAATTCAGAGGCTTTAAATTTCGTATAGTTACAGCTGAATACCCCGTGCCACACGTCGAGTTATAAAATTTTGAAAAATCTAATATTTTAATTTAATTAATTTTTTCAATGTCATCCGTTCATTTTTGCGATTATAATTCTTCTGGCCGTTTCAGGATTATATAACACACTATCACCATTATGTTAACTGAATATCAAAGTATTCTATCCATTGGTAATTAAATAAATAATTACGAAAGAATAATTATTCTGTCCTGTTCTAATAAATAGTTTAATAAACTAATGATTTACAGTATAGAAATTCAATAATTGTTTTTTGTAATAATAAAATTTGTCTGAATATTCCGTATTTTATTTAATTACTTGTTCAATAATCGACCATTAACATTAAATACTGAATAAAAGCCAATTTCAATTTTCTTTTTTTTTATCTTCAAAAGAACAAAACATTATTATCGGTATTTTTTTTTTCAACTTCCAGTTTTTGACGGGTTAGTCATAGGAATCAAAAACATGTTTGTACAAAATGTCTGTCTGTCCGCCTATATGCCCATATGTCTGTGTGTCGCCATTGTACCATCTAAAAGTGTATGAAGTTATTAATAGAATTGAATCAAATTGCTTTGTGTATGTATTTGGCTGTGTCAAGTAGATCTTCCTTCAGTTTAGAAATATTCTGCCGGAAAGGCACTCTGTAATAGCGATTTCTTTGCCATTTTTAATTTTGTACCATCAAAAATTGTATGACTTAGAATTTAACCGTTTTATGTGTATGGTTTTGACTATGATTAGTTGGTCCTTTTTGAATTTGAAACAAATCCGCTGAAAGAGGGCATTGCAATAGCAAGTTATGTGTCATTTACTTTAGAAATGGTGTATCAGCACAATTGTTACGATGCTACGCAATTCATAAGGTGCATTTAGACTGTAGAAAATAACATAGCAGTAGATGGTAGTCAGAAAAGTTTACCTGGTGCAACAGAGATGGCACAAATCACAACAAAGGTAGGACTAGAGCAGCGTGAGAAATATATTTTTTTAATTACTGGAACAGAAAAACTAAGATATGTGTATAAAAAGAAAAACAACGATGTTTAAGAAAGATAATCTTAGCAAATACAATACCCGGTTCGAGATGCATAAATTGCATATCCAGGGTATGGAAGATCTAGTATTCTCCAAAATACCAGGCGTATCCCAGATATCTCCAGAAGCTGACACGATACGTGCAATAAGTTACTCAGAACGTTACAGCACTGTCTCAATATTTTACAGTACTAAAAATATTTTCGCACCCTTTCGTGATCATCCTTTCTTGTGTTTCATGTAATCACTATCACGGCTTGAACGTGTTTCTGACATTCCTTTTCTAAGAGATACTCCATTTTCAAGGTGTATTCTATCACACGTAAAATGATATAATCGCTTTAATGAAATATCCTATAACCGTACTAATTTTTCATTAAAATTGTTATTAATTAATTCACTTTATTTTTCCTACAATAGCTATTTTTTTTATAAAAATATTCGTATATGAAAACCTTTCTTTTACGCTGTTGGACAATAAATCTCTAAGTTTAACTTAAGGAGAAAATGGTGCAGCATGTCCCTGAAGGAACTTTGCGCCTTAAAATGCCATACAACCAAACGTTAAGCAGAAAATATAGGAATTAGGATATATACGGATTTTTTATGTACTTAATAATTTTCTACATACTGATAAAGTGTATTTTTTTTAATGTTTAATTATTTATGTTGCTCTAAACGACACAAATACATCTTCTAATATATTTTATATAGTTATATCGCTGCTTTAAATAATAAAAATAAAACAAATTTTTGCATAATAAACGTAAATTCTCTTTAGTACTCTCTCTCTAGCTATTTAATTCTTTAATGTCGTGATGAAATAAAATCAAATGTAGTTACGTTTCTAAAATAGTTAATTACATTTTTTAAATTAGATTATTTTTATAACTTCATTCTAATGTATAATGTACCTATTTAGATAATACGTTTTATGATTTTCAATGATTATTAGTTTATATTAATGAAATTGCTTTACACCAGGAAAATATTTCATATATTTGAAATATGATATACGTGACCGAACCACTGACCTTTTAATTAATCATCGGAATAATTGGAGAAAATTCTCCTGAGCAAAAGGAATTTATTGTTACAAATAGATCAAGGAATATAGCTGTCACAGAAGCAAAGCTTTACATCCTTTATTAAATGAAATATCAGTTTCCGTCCGTTACCTTTTCTACATTCACAGTAAATCTTGTAAACTAAAAATGATCACCGGAATAATGTTTTGAAATATAGAAAAAGTTTATTGAAATACATATGTATTTATTTATTGCAGAGCACTGAAGAATACAAAAATTATTGTCACCTAAGGTTATGTTAACATAGAAATTTAAATTATGAGTTATTGTTTCAAAATCACATTAAAATCACTAAAATTTTAATGTAATTAATCGAAATATTTCTATTTTTTAAATTACATATAGGTTAAATGCATCAGTAAGCGGCCATTACACAGCATTCGGTCACATTGAGGTAAAATATGTTATAACAATCTTGTTTTTGGTTCCTAATGAAATATTGCAATTCCGCTATATGCATCCAACAAAGGATTGTGGGTATTTTTATTGCATTAGTAATCAGACGTTTTCTATTTGGTTTCAGTCCAATTACCACTTACCACTTTGTCTTTTTTTTTTTTTTTTTTTTTTTTGTTAACCGATATTTAAATTTTTAAAAGATTAATATTATTTTTTTTTATAAAATTATAAGACTGTACTATTGAATATTTTAATAAATTAATCTATTACAATGTAGAAATTAAATAATTGTTTTAATCAATTTTAATGTGGCCCATTATGTAGTATTATATTTACTTGCACGTTCGATTAAGGGCCATCAAGGTTGATTACTTGATAAAAGCCCATTTCACTTTTTTCTATATTCAGTAAAAAAAAGTTTGTAAACGATGTTTTTTTTTTTTTTTTTTTTTTTTTTTTTTTTTTTTTTTTTCAAGTTCCGGTTTTAAACTGATTTACATGTTTTAGTGGTTAGAAGTTTCAAAAGACACGTTTCTGTCACTTTTATATACATTCTGAAGGAAGAGGATTCTGTAATAGCAATTTTTGTGCCATTTTTGTTTTTGTATCATCGAAAAATGTATGAAGTTATACATAAATTTGAACCATTTTTTTTCTCTATGTTTTTGTCTATTGCCAGTTGGTCCTTCCTAAATTTAAAAAAAAAAATAGTTCGTTGAATGAGGGCGTTATAATAGCAATTTTTGTGTCATTTTTAATATTCTACCATCAAAAAATGTATGAAGTTGTGCATAGAATTGATCCAAATTTTTTGTGTGTGTTTGGCTATGGCTAGCAGGTTTTCACTGAATCTGAAAAAAAGTTATACCGGAAGAGGGAGCTGCAATCGCAATTTTTGTGTCGCTTTTATTTCTGTACCATCGAAAAGTGCAATAAGTTATGTAAAGAATTGAACCAATTAAATCTTTTGCTATGGACAGCAGGTCCTCCTTCAATTTGGAAAGATTCTCCCTGAAGAGGGTGCTGTAATAGCAATGATTGTGTCATTTTTTAGATTGAATCAGAAATAAGCGAATGAATTTATGCATAGATTTGAACCATTTTTTGCATGTATTTGGCTGTGGCCAGTAGTTTCTCCTTGATTGAATTTGTTGATGATGAATTTGTAAATAATCTGCTGGAAAGGATTGCTTTAATAACCAATTTTTGTGTCTTTTTCTTTATTTTACTTTTGAAAATTGCATGAAGTTGTGAAGAGAATTGATCTATTTTTTGTGTATATTTGTGTATGTTATGTTAATTACAACCTACATTTTTCCGAACTTTTAAATGACGTATACATAAATATTTGTCACTTACTTTTTTTAGAATAAGAAATCTATTAATCGTTTGCAGCAGAATATTACCCATTACTGTCTTTATCATCCGATCTGATAACTAGCACCTACGTACTATCAATGTGCAAAGAGCTTGTATTCTATTTCTTTGCAAAACGTCTGTCGAAACAACTGTTGAAATCGCGGGGATAACGTGATCTTTCTTGAATACTCAATATCTGGAATGCATGCACCACTATATGCCTCCGTAATCTCGCGTATGACATTTTGCGGTTGAAAAAAAAATAGTTATTTTCTGAAAGAATATATAAAGGCCTGTAAGACCTTGCATATCATTTTTCGATGGTCCTGTTGAAGCGAGAATAACATTGAAATAAGTAGGCAAGTCTGATCACAGATCATGCATAGGGTTCCGTCCAATATTTATTTCAAAAAAGCTTATCGTTTAACAAATAAGGATTTTACACTCCGTCAGATTATTGAGCATGGATGAGAGTGCTGCGAACAAAATGATCGATTACTACCACTAAATTTTATTTAAATTTCTGGCATTATTTAATGACCAAATTTCTGAGAAGTTATAAACCAAAGTATACTTTTAAAATTTATTATTAGTAATCGGTCATTTGGGTCGGAACACTCTTATGCCTGACTGAGAGAAGTAGACTATGTCATTAGGATCTGTGAGTTAGTGTAACCCCAGGGGCGAAATTCTACCGAAATCAATTACGGCAAGCGTTGGAAGCCACTCTACCGACAACCATGAACCAAAAATCTGTTGACCGATTTCAGTGGTTAGATACTCATGGACATTTCATGACTAATGCAAAAGCTTTCCATCATGTTAAAAATCACACCTGCCATGAATTTCGGAAAGACATCTCTTCATTCCGTGTTTTGTAGAAGGTGCAGTTAACGATAACCTATTGAAATACCATCACACAAGATGGTTCTAAAACTCTTGGTTCTTCAGATACGGCATTATACGTTCATCGACCAGATCATTCATCATCGACCAGTTCATATCTGGTGTCGTACTATGCAGGAGACGTCGGTTTTTTTCCAGATACCAGTATAGCACACTGTGAATTTTTACAGTGCAAACGTGTGTAAATGTTGGCATATCTGTTTACAGTATCTAACAAGGGAACGACAGTTTTCCCTCAAAGATGTTTAAGTGATATTACCATCTACTGGTTCTGTGTCGTGATGTAACAAAGCCGATCTCTCTAAGACGTTGGATCACATTAGTTATACTTTCATGCGTTGGATGTCGATCCCCAGTAATTGTTCTAAATAAACCTTCACACCTTCACAACCTTTTTTTTTTACATTTACTATAAATAAACATTCTTTCGTGATATTGCGTATATGGGAAGTCTGCCACCATGATCTCAGCGCTGATTAGCATATCTACTATTAGATAGCTTGCGTTTTATCTAGAACGTATGTCGCTGCGGTATTATTATAATTTACAAAATCCCGATTTTCTTAATAGTCATAGTTCGGTAATCTGTTGCATTCCGCTGCCATTTATCTAGTTATTAGTGAGTACGTGAGTATGGGTTATTTTCTAGTTGCCGATAGTGCCTGCTTTGATTTTTGAATGTTGTTCGACCCCCTAAGACTATTTCTAGTAGTTTCTCGCATTTAATGAATACATTTTTGTAGTAAAACGTTTTCTGATAAGATAATAAGTAAGTATTTATTTTTCTAATTATTTTTAATATTTTATTCTTCGCTTTGTATACGAATCCTAAAAACGCGCTAATTTTCTTAGTTGGTGTACCGATTTGTCGATACTGGCTAAAAGCGGTTTTGCCGTAAAGAGGACATTGGAAACCTGATTTCTTCTCAAAATAATTTATTTCATTTTTTTAACTAATCTCTCAAGTAAATACAAAATTATCTGCAAAAAATTAAAACTTTGAAATAACTGTGACTATTCCTATAGTGAGAAGTCATTTTTTTGTATTTTATTTTTTATGATATCTGTAAACTTGTACTAAATATAACTGTAGAGATACTGGAACTGTATAAAAAATTTAGATTTCGTAATTTTTACTTTGAACAATGTAATAACATGAATATTTACCTCATTTTAAAAGTTTTTGTAAATTAAACTATATGCCTAAGATCAATGTTTAAGAAATGAAAGGTCGGCTATGGATAACATATTGCATATTATATAACATTTCAGTGTAAATGGTATTAAGTATCAAGTTTAGCACATCATTATTTTATGTAATTTAACTTTAAATCTTTCAGCCTAAAGGTAGCAAAATGTTAAAATTTCATTTCATTATTTTCAAAATGGCTATGGCATATTTTTAACATTTATATTTATTTTTTCATTAAATAATAGCTATTTATTTCGTTATAAAATTTATGTATTCAAACTTTTACAGTTTGCAATATTTTTATAATTTCATTCAATTACATCATAAATTGCACTCTAATAAGATGTTTTACCTCTAACTACTTTCAAAATGGTTGTCAGAAGAAAACAATCCTGAATATCAGGAATCATTACGAAATTTTGAAACATGCTGAGCGTATGTACGTTAAATTTCAGCGTCTTTAACCGAACCATTAACCTTGTAATTAATCACTCCAATAATTAGAGTAAACTGTCCAACGCAAAAGGGATTTATTGTAACAAATAGATGAAAGGATATAGCTGTCATAGCATAAAGGCTTTTAATCTCATGTGAAATGAAACACCAACTTCCGTACAATAACACATTCCGTGTATCACATTTAATAATAAATCTTATAGGATAAAGGTTATCATAGAATCAAGTTTTAGAAGCATAAATAGGAGCTGTTTTTGTTATTTATTATTTAAATATTAAAATAAATTAAATTTTAAAAATTATTTAATAATATGATTTCACAAGATGACTTTACATGACATTTCTAAAAATTCTACAAAAAAGTACTTTTATCTTTGAATTTATTCAATAACATTTACTTTAAATACCATTTTAAAGTGGTTCGTGGAGTGTTACAATTAACATAAAAACAAATACGGATAGTAAATTAGTTTCTGGTAAACACGTATAATGTAAAGTTATTAATATATATAAAAAATATCTTGAAATATATTCAAAACGGTTAAAAAATGAAAAAGGTTTTCAGCCATTACCTGACCGCTATCCGCGAGAATTCAAAATATGCTACTACTTTTCTTTGCGTTGATTGATGTATTATATATATATGTATATATATAATTTAAAATGTGCTTATCAGAAGGGATGGCACAGATAATAGTAATTAAATTTTTCTTTAAACGATACGTTATCTATTTTACAGTACATGTTTTCCTTCTGCAAAACGCTGTCTTCGTTCAAATCTACAGGGATTTAAAGAATAGAATTTTGACTGAAAAGAGGTACTTGGGTCTTCTATTGGAGTTCAAATGTAGTTACCATGTGTTTTTTAGGGAAAAATACTTTGCTAATCGGGCCGTTTGATACGGTTTTAATTGACAGTCAAGTTAATTGTTAGAAATTTAAAATTATATGTCTCATGCATCATGAATGACAGACATGAATCGTCGACGACCCCTACCTACGACCCAAACAGACCTAGTCTCTCGAGTGACAGCGCTGTCGCCGGCAGGCGACCACAGATAGCGCCAAAATACTCTACTCACTACCCGAATAGTCTTGGACTCTTAACAGAAAAGAAAAAATATATAAGACAAACTGAAACCGGACAAATTTAAAAGAAAAAGTAGACAAATTAAAGATATTGAGTCTGAAGCTATCGACTTTCCCTTCCTTCATCCCAAACATATATGTCATACATGAAACAACGTCTTAAACTAGTGATGCCCAAATTTTTCACCAGAAAAATGCCGACTCAATATTAGAAAGGGAGATTTAATTTATTCAATACCAACGTTTCTGTCATTATTAAAAAGAACATTATTTTGCACGAAAATGGCGATTTATTTCAGGCCCGCGGGTCACAGGTTGTGTACACCTACGATCTACTGTTCGCCTAAAACTATCTTTACAAACACTTCATACTGAAATGTGCATTAGATTTTGCTATCCACACACACAGCCAGACAGAGTGAAACATTTATTAATATAGATGGTAATAACGTTCATCCAATGATTGAAAGGGTTCAGTATTATATGCTTTAAAAGTAGATTTTTTTTAACTGCTTAATTATTTGAAATTCAATTTAAATATTTACTACATTTCAAAAATATATAATGAAAGTGATTTAAACGTCATTAAGTTTATGAATTGCATGAAACTAAATCACACAATGAATATTTCTTACGATTGTTTAGTATTGAATATAAACAGCGAAAGGCATGATAATAAGTTTAATCGCCGCTTGTGTCATTAAAAAAAACCAGGATTATAATGTTAAGATTATTAAGGGCATTACTTTCAAATATGTCGCTCAAATTTTAATATTTTTACATAACTATTTTTGGAAAATATAGCTGGGGACTATCTCCAACCGGGCTAGATTTTATTTTTTTTTTTGGTTATATTTTTCTACATTATTATAGTTTCATTTTCAGAACAAGTTGCAACCAGTTCCAACCACTTCCGAATGTGTAAAGTATTTTTTTAATATGAAACGAAAATCGAAAAGCAAAAACTAGCCTGGTTGTAGATCATCCTGAGCTATCCTTGTGAGGGAGTGACTTTTGTGATAAAGGCACTCTAGCATTTTGTGAGATCGTGACGTCAAAGATTTAACATGTGTAGCGTGAAAGCGACTTCTATCCTCTCTTTTACTTTAACTTTCTAGAGCGTGCGTGTCTTCCTCGGATCTATAGTTATGTCACGGTTAGAAGTAATATGCAAATTTGTAGTATCTCAGTTTGCAGCATATAAAAGCTTTGAGTCTGAGTGTGTGAGAAGTGTGTGCAGCGGCGCAAGCCCGCTAGTAGTGTATGGAGAAGCAGTAAAATGAATTAGATTGGAGTTGTAGCAAGTTATTATTGAGCCTCCAGTGAGATAGCAATGAGATTTGCAGTGAGCCGCCAGCAGCATTTGCCGACTTAGTTCATTCAGAGCGGAGCTATTCGAGAAGTTTGCCGTTGGTACGAGATAATTTGGTTACGTTGAGTATTTTAGACAATAAAGAGTGTGTTACAGCCACGGGCTGTCTAATAAACTTTTATCCAGCAGTTTAGCCGAAGTCTAAGTGAGAAGCTTATTTGAAGTGCCCCGACTGAGTCTAGTGCCGGAGCCGTGAGTGTATTTATGAATTTAATACTTTAGTATTGTGGCTAGTGTTGAAATTAATGAACTGAAAGCTCCACTTTCCCTCAGTCCTAACGGTTTAAATAAACTGTGGTTTTAACTTATATTTCGAGTTATGCATTCGTTCACCCACCAGAACCCCCTTCCGTTACATCCTATGAATAAAATAAAAGAAATAAAAATTGAGCGAGATACCAGGGAAAAAGCCCCAAATAGACATCCAGACGTTATTATCCATGTATTTTTAAGGGACTAGTGTATGCTTTTAAAAAGAGCTTGTTGTACGTGTAAATGAGAAAAAAGTTAACTTTCCACAATCGTTTAAATTCTTTAGAAGCTTTCATAATAAAACATTTTGAAAACAAACTTTATTGAGATCACAAATAAAAATATTTCTTCTCATATCAGAATAAATAAGGCGAATCAAACCTAAATAAATACTTCTACGAAATCCTTCTAAATTAGCATATTGATTGAAGAATATTTCAAGAATTTCAGAAATTTCTGTTGATGCAGAAATACTAGGCTGTTTGATAGTAAGATAAGTAAATAGACAGTACGTGTATTTCTTACATCATTGTTTCCAAAAAGTAAGAAATTGAATACATCAGAAAAAATAAAGATTATATTTTTCTAAGTAAATGGGTTGAGAACAATGTACCGTAGTTTTCTTAAATAAGTTTATTCTCTTTCGAAAAACAGACTGTATTCCAGGAAAATGCAAAACGTGGAAAATGTTTGCATTAAAGAAGGCGAAATAATTCGAATTCCTAGAAAGTTTATTGAATATGAAATATACATAATGTAAAATGGAATATAGCATGAACATTGATTTTTCATATTGTACTTATGGAGTTCTGTTCAGCACGCATTCTTTTTAAATATTTTTTAAATTGTTATCATTTAATAATATTGAAGCAAAGAGTTTTGTTTTGAAAAAGTTGAGAGAAGATATATTTTAGTTCATAGTTATAGTTAGTTCTGAAGTATGTTTCATTTTTTTTAATTCAACGGAAAATGAATATTAGAATATATAGGATGGTCTGAAAATATTGAACTGTATTTTAATTTGTTTACCTGCTGTAATATAAGGGAGATATTAAGATTACATCAATGGTATAGTTCTACCATGAAATTTACACTTTATATATTTTTATACGTTTTTTTTTCAATCTATATGTTATATTTCAAAAACTTTCTCCATGTTTTGATACTATAGTAAAAGTGCTCTTTATTTTAAATAAATTTTGCGCATTTTAAGAACTAAAATATTATCTAAAAATTTTTAGAGCCAGAAAGCTCCAAACTCTAAAAAATACCAATTTTGAAATTTGATGCTATTTTATTAAAGCTAATGTTATACTATCTTTCAGCTAAATACATTAAAAGTATATTTTGTATGCTACATCATCTTCTGCAAATTATTTTCACTAAAATTGAAAATTCCTCTGAAATCCTTTTTCAAATAAATTAAGTTAAAGTTTATGCCTTCTTTCGATGATCGAAATGCAATAAAAAAAAACAATTCAAGAAGATGTTTAGAGTAAATTTCAGTCAAAGCGATTGGTTATAAAACTTTTATACAGGATCTTTCTAAATGAATATCGGGATTGAATGTTTGGTAGTATTTATTACATAAAACTTAAAATTATTATTAATACATAAAAGTAAAGCACAACTCAAACAGTTTTACCTACAAGTTTACAAGTGCTTAATATTAGCAAGTTTTGTCACATGGCAACACCAAGTAAATATTTCGGTTCTTCATAAATGTTGCTTAGTGTTAGTGGGGTCATTTTTGCAAGAGCTGCAATTATTAGCTGATAATGGAGGTACATACGCACGATCATTTTTAAACCACCACAGGTAGAAATTACTTGGCGTCACATCGAAAGCGTCATATCGTTAGATCGAAAGACAATATAGTAAAACAACGTAAGATAGCATTTACAAAAAATTGCAGTTATAGCGACTGATTATGCATCTATTTTTCTTCTAGTATACACCACAATAGTCTTTAAATTTTATCATTGATGAAAGTAATTTTATTGCAAATGTCATAACGTTCATACAACGATTGAAATTACTAAACTACTATGAATCTTAAAAGTAATTTTTAATGTAAAACTAAATTAGTTAAAGTTGCATTTGAAATTTAATTTAATTTCATAATAAGGAATTTTGTTTATTGTTCATTATGTTTGTAAAATTCATAAAACCAAATCACATAATAAATATTGCAATACATACAAAAACGTACTTACTAGGGAACTGCAAGAAGTGTAAGTCACCGAGTTTAACGAAAGTGGTATCGTTGGAAAAATCTTATCTAGAGCAGTAAAAACTCAATTGAACTACCCGTCTGAAATGAGACGTTTTCGAGATATTCGACAATTTATGTCACGTAACTAGTGCATACTTAATGGGAGACCGCAAAAAATGTTAGTCTCGATTTTAATAAAAGTGGTATAGCTAAAAATATATCATCATGAGTGAGAAAAAGCTCAATAAAACTACCCGTTGGAAATGAGCCGTTTTTGAGATATCCGATAATTTATTTCACGTAGCTAGTGAATTCTGTTCTAGTGCACACTTAATGGGAGACCGCAAAAAATGTTTTCTCGATTTTGATGAAAATGGTGTCGTTGCAAAGACATCACTGTGAGAAGTAAAAAACTCACAGGAACTAACCATCTGAAATGAGCCGTTTTCGAGATATCCGACAATTTATGTCACTTAATGCAGTTTCCCAGGAGTGTGCATTAGCAATGTGAGACAAATTGTCGGATATCTCGGAAACGATTCCTTTCCGACGGATGATTCCACTGAGGTTTTTAATCCTCACGATGATATCTTTTCAACGGTACCACTTTCGTTAAAATCGAGACTAATTTTTTTAGGCCCCCCATTAAGTGTGCACTAGCTACGTGACATAAATTGTCAGATATCTCGAAGATGGATCATTTCCGAAGGATAATTTCACCGAGTTTTTTACTGCTCACGAAGAGATCTTTCCAACGATACCCCTTTCGACAAAATCGGTGACTTACACAACTTGCAGTTCCTTAGTTAGAAGAGATTATAAAAGAAAAATACGTTAATTTGTTTAATATCAATTTGTAATTAATATGAATGAATCATATTAAAATTTGGAGCATTGTATACGATTTTCAGAAGATTTTTTAAATGAAATTTAAAAAATATCTTTTATTCATATCATTAATATAAGATCAAAGTAATATTTATTTTATTTGAAAATAAGTAAGGTGAATTAAATCTAAATAACTATTACACCTAAAGCAATGTTTATAAATTAGCATGCATTAATAATGATGTTAAAGAATATTTCAAAACTTTTAGAGATTTGTGTTGATGCAGAATTAATAAATACACTGTAAAAAAAAAAAAATAAATAAATAAAAATCTGCCAAGATACTACACTTTATCTAGGAAACGGGGATTCCAAGAACTTTTCCTGTAACGGTAACAACAAAAACTCAAGGTTTAAAATCGGTTACATGGATTTTTCGTGTTATCGTTACATGAAAATTTCTTGGCATCCCAAGTTCCTAGAAAATGTTTAAAACCTTTACAGATGTTTTTTTTTTTACAGTGTACTTTGATAGGAAGATAAGTAAATATGAAATACATGTTTTTTTTTTCATCCTTCTTTTCAAAAACTAGGAAATTAAACATCACAAAAAATAAAGATTATTTTGTTCTAAGTAAAAAGTTTTAGCGCAATGTGCCGTATATTTCTTGAATAACTTCCTTCTCTTTCGGTTTCCGATTATACTCCAGAAAAATGTAAAACATGGAGAAATATTTCGAATTCCAAGAAAATTTATTAAGTACGAAATATACGCAATGTAATATGAAATGTATCATATATAGTGATTTTGCATATTATATTTATAGAATTCTATTCAAGACAAAGTCAAAAAAAAATCTGCAAAGGTACTAAATCTTTTCTAGAAAACTGGGATTCCAAGAAATTTTCCTGTAACGGTAACAGAAAAAATTCAAGTTTCAGAATCGATTACATGAATTTTTCCTGTTATCGTTACATGAAAAGTTCTTGGAATCCCAGTTTCCTAGAAAATGTGTAGTACCCTCACAGATTTTTTTTACAGTGTGGGAGACCGCAAAAAATGTTAGTCTCGATTTTAACAAAAGTGGTATCACTAAAAATATATCATCATGAGTTAGAAAAAGCTCAATAGAACTACCCGTTGGAAATAAGCCGTTTTTGAGATATCCGATAATTTATTTCACGTAGCTAGTGCATTCTGTTCTAGTGCACACTTAATGGGAGACCGCAAAAAATGTTTTCTCGATTTTGATGAAAATGGTGTCGTTGCAAAGACATCACTGTGAGAAGTAAAAATTTGTAAAGATTTGTAAGAGTTTGTAAAGATTTTTCTTTTCATTTTACAAAATTGTAGCATGATGCTTTTGTATAACAAAAGTATACTTTATTTTATAAGATAAACTTTATTATACTTAAAGATATACTTTATTTTATAATTCTAGTTAGCTCTAAAGTTAGAATTTTAAATTTTTTAAATAAATTTTAAAACGTACATTAGAATATACAGAAAATATAGGAATCCTAAAAATATTGAACTGTGTTACAGCCTTTTACCTGAGGTAATATAAGGGTAATGTTAATATTTTGTTAGTGAAATAGTTCGAAAATGAAAAATCCAAAAGTTGCACTTTAGAAATTTTTATGTTGTTCCTGCAATCTGTATATTTCATTCTGAGAATTTTCTCTGTATTCTTATAAATCAGTTCTTTACATGAATAAGATTTAGGAGATTTTATGAACTAAAATATTGTCGCATAGACGTTAGTGCCGGAAAGATCTAAAGTTTTAGAATTTCATACTTGTGATATCTTCATACAATTTCAATAAAGCTAATGCAGGTAGGCGAGTAGTTAGATAAAAACACAGTCAACATAAATGATAAATACCATTTTTTTTTAAAGATAACTTCAGTTTACATAATCTCTTTATATTATTTGAAGTATTTTCTGTAAGAAAATACTGGAAGTTTTCTCTTTTCTTGACTGTGTTTTTAGCGGTTTTCCCTGACAACTCGCCACTCTGTAATATTATACTACAACCCTTGGCAAAAAGTTTCCGATCATTACATCAGCACTACCATCTTTTGTAAGAAAAGATTATTTTTTCTTACTGCATAAAAATGAAACGACTATTAGCGATAATATATTTGTATAACATATAATGAACAACAATATGCAATAAAGAAAAATCACCATTCATCAATTTATAAATAGAAAAATTGTGATTGAAATTTAGGCACCAAAGAAAAAATTATCCGATCATGCTTTGATTTGGAAAAAAATAACCAATCACTGTTATTATATATTTTGTAAATCCACCTTTATTTCGGAGGACAGTCGAAATTGTTAGTGAACTGGACTCATAAAGATTTTTACACTCATTGGGAGCAACTTCATCCCAGCATTCCCTTATAGCTTTACGTAAGTTCTATGGCATTTGTAATTCACCGAAAATCGATTTTTATTTTTAATATATTTCACATATTTTCGATGGGACTAAGATCCGGACTATTGGGCGGTCACGTCATGGTTTGAATTGGTATATTAATTACATTTTGTAGAAATTTCTTCATTGATTTGGTGCGTTGGGGAGCTAACTGTCATCTTGAAGTAAGAAGTCATTTTGATTTCCGAACTATTGATCGATGCTGGGAATAAAATAATCCACTAAAATGTCAATGTAAACTTCAAAGCTTACTGTACGTAACACAATACACAACTTGCCGACGCCTTGTGATGTAATACAACTCCAAACTGCAAATGCAGGTGAAAATTTAGTCTTCGTATTGATACACTTATCATTGAAGTTTTCACCAACTCTCCTCCAAACAAATGTTCCACAATCATCACTTTTACCGATAGATATGCGAAATTCATTGCTAAAAATAACTTTATTTCATGTGTCAAACGGCTAGTGCACATGTTTTTTACACCATTGCAGGCGCCCTTTTCTATGCTTCTTTATCATGTAAGATTTTGTTTTCATTTTACAAGATTTAAATCTTGCTACATTTAGATGATTACGTACTGCGGTCACATGAATTTACGTTATACTTAGACCACTCGGAATCAAGTTTTTTTGAGGTTGCTCGCCGTTTTCTTTTCGATATTTTCACAAGTTTTCTTTTCCTTCCTAGGTATTGACATTCGTGGTCGTCCACTTCGAGGTAAATTTTCCACGCTATTAGTCAACTGATATTTTTTCCAAATATCGCATACTGTACTTTGAGCACAATTTCATAAATCAGCCACTTTACATTGTGAATTTACTTCTTCTAATAATTAAATCATGCGGATTTTTAAATCGTGAGACAGGTTTTTCACACGAGTCATTTTCTAGAACTTAAGAACTGGTTTTGATCTCGCAACTGGAAGATTTCTTCTTTTAAATAGGATTCATGTATCATACGCATGCGCAGGCACTCTAATCTATCTTCAATATGCAAATTTCAAGCTTTTTTCTTCAGTGATCGATTACTATTTTCCAACTTCGATCTTGATCGGATATTTTTTTCTCACGAGGAAACATTTTTGCCTGCATTATAATTATAAATTATATGATTGCAATATTGAATTCATTTTTTATTTATATTTTAACATTCTTTCTTTTATTTGGCATATTGCAAAACTTTCCTATGCTGTTGAATCGCGAAGTATACGCTTCGAAATACAAAACTCATAAACTTGAGAACAGTGATCAGAAACTTTTTGCCAAGGGTTGTAGTTTGCTGAAAAACGCCGTGTATATTTATTTGGTATACAATAACATCTTTTGTAAAACTGTTGAACTAAAAATGAAATTTCTTTGAAATCAAATTTTAATAAATTAAGTTATACATTATGCCTTGTTTTTCTGATAGAAAAGCAATGTAACGAGCAAAATAAAATGTCGATTGATTTTAAATCTTTGATACTTCTAGTACACAACACAGCGGTCTTTACACTGCATTTGATCATTGATTAAGGTCATTTTATTACGGATGTCATAACGTTTATACAAAGATTGAAATCATGATACCACCGTATTGTTCAAAACTAATTTTAATGCAAAATTATATTATTTTAAGTTGAAATTAATTATTAATTTCATTTCCCAATAAGGAAAGCAATTTAAAGGTCATGCAGTTTGTAGAATGCATAAAACCAAATCACAAAATATATACTACATTGCATATGTTAGACATTTAATACTAAATATAAATAGCTAGAAAACAGACACGTTCGTGTGTTTCCTGACATCTTGTAATTAATATCAATGAAATACATTAAAAATTGGAGCATTATTTAAAATTTTCAGAAGGTTTCATAATTAAAATTTGAAAATATCTTATAAACAAATCCTGATGAGAATAATATTACTTAAAAAAAAAATAAAGTGAATTAAATCTGATTTAATTATACTTCTATGAAAATATTTTTGAATTATCATAAATTAAAAATATTGTTGAAGGATATTTTAAAAATTTTAGAAATTTGTGTTGAGGCAGTAATAATAAGCACTTCGATAGTAAGATCAGTAAATACAAAATACATTTTTTTTTTTTTTTTTTTTTTTACACATTTTTTTTTTTTTATAAACTGGTAAATTGAAAGCATCCAATAAAATAAAGATTATGCTGTTTTAAGCAAATGGGTGTAGAACACTGTGTTGTAGTTTTCTTGAATAACTTCGTTCTCTTGCAGTAAACAGCCTATACTCCTGCAAAATTCAAAACATAGAGAAATATTTCGTATTCGATGAAAATGTATTGTATACCAAATACATATGAAAATGAAATATATCATGTATATTGATTTTGCATATTAAACTTATGGAGTTCTGTTCAACATGTAACTTTTTTAAAGATTTTTCTTGGTATTTAGCAAAAAATTTTGCAAGTAACCTTTTTTATACAAAATTTGAGAGTTGATATATTTCAGTTTGTAAGTGTAGTTAGTTTTAAAGGTAGAAAGTTTTTTTTTTATGAAACTGAATGTATGCTTTAAAATATACAGGATGATCGGTAAATATTGTTTTTTTTTATCTCAAGTAATATAAGGCAGGTATTAAGACATGTACGCTAATGGCGTCTGGTGTATCTAAAATCCGTCGTGGGTGCAAAGTCCTCCAAGTTACTGTGAATTATACCTCTCGATGTGCTTTGTCTGGTGAAGGTTCCGTCATCTGATCAAGGTTCTAAATTATGAAACCAACTTGAATAGCTATCTGCAGTACAAATAACAGGATGTAACGTTAAGCAAAGTGACAAAACAAAGTATGTTCAAACGAGAAGCAAGTACTGCAAACATGATGACGTGCGAAGAGAAGGAATCAGGCTTATTGACGCTACGCGGCAATTAGGTGGTCACCTGTCCCGATACCAGGTATCTAACCTGTTAAGCTGAGATGACTCGGCAGGCAGGGGCCAGATCATCGGTTAGAAAAAAAGAAATGCGGGTATTAAGGTTATGTTGGTGAAATAGTCCCAACATGAAACATTCAAAAGTTACACTTTACACATTTTTATATTAATCCTGCATTTTCTCTATATTCTAATAAAAAGTAAAAATTGTATTTACATTAATGAAATTTTAGAGATTGTATGAACTAAAATATTGTCGCATAAGTTTTAGTCCAAAATATCCAAAATCTCAGGAATTGCTAATTATAATATCTTGACATGATTTCACAAAGGTGATATTCTGCTACTTTGCAATGAAATGCCATATAAATGTATTTTGCATACTATAATACTTCTGCAAAATTATTTAGCTAAAAAGGAAAATTTCTGTAACATTCCTTTAAAAAAAATTAAATTATATTCCACATCTTTTTTCTTCGATCGAAAGGCAATGTAATAAAACAATATGTGTTGCCAATTACAGCAAATTTCTGTCATAACAACTGGTTAAATATCTTTTATACTTCTAATACACATCACTGAAGTATTTATTGTTGATCAAGGTAAACTGACTGAATGAAATCATTAAATTACTACATTGCTCAAAAAATGTTTTTAATGTAAAATTATATAACTTAAAGTCGAATTTAAATATTAATCATATTTCATAATAAGTAAAAGGATTTATAGCTTTATGAAGTTTGCAAAATGCATAAAACAAAATCACACAATAAATATTACATTACATACAAAAAGTATTTAATACTGAAAATAAATAGCCTAAAATAAGACAAGTTCTATGCGTTAAATGAGATCTTGTAATTAATATGAATGAAATACATTAAACTTTGGAGCATTGGTTAAATTTTTCAGAAGATTTACTAATTGAACTTTTGAAAATATATGTTATTCAAATCATGATCAAAATATTTTTTTAAAAAATAAATAAGGTTATTTAAATCTGAATAAATACTACTTCTAGAGCACCATTTATAAATTAGTCTGCATTAATAGATTTGCCCATTTTGAAACACATTTTTAAAAATTTGATGTTTTAGCAATGTAAATGTACATTGACGAGAATATGCAGTAGGGTGGGCCGAAAAAAACTTTTTTTCGATTTTCGATTATGGCGGGTGCGGAAAAGTGGCCACTGGTGGCACTCAGTTCATACAAAAAATTTGAGATTTTTTGGACATTTCCTTACCCTGCCGCAAATGGCTTGAAGTTTTGCAAAAATGTTCATTTTTGAACTTTTTTCGAAAAAAATTAAAAAATGTTAAATTTATTTTGGTTGTATTTACTTGAAAAGGCATATTTAATGTACCAAATGTTTAAATAAGATCTGATCATGCATTATTTAATATCTATGTGTATTATAACTTAGGCTATTTTTATAGCTTTTTCGCATATAATAGGCAAAAGTTGTATTTGTTTGAATCGATCGTTAGTTTCTGTATTATTTATGTCCCTTGGTCTTCTTTATATATTTTCTATGTATCAAACGTCATATATTTAGGGAAAAGACAGTATACTTCAAAAACAATTCTGGAAGGTGAGAAAATGCTGAAGCAGGGCTCTAAACGAGCGCAATGACTCGTCTAATACTCAGGGAGAAAAGGACGAAATAGTTGAGAGCCAAAATGCGATAAAGGATTCTTATTATTTATCCTTGCTAAGTTACCTGCGGCATTTGTTCCGTGTTTACGTGAAACCCTTTTGTGGTGATATACAGTGCTTTTTGGATCGTTTAATGTGCCATTGTAGTGTTTTGTGGGTTTTATTACAACGAGCTTAGAAATGGCTAGTATAAAGGGCCATGACAATGCAAAGACACGCGATAGCGTGAAAAGTAACTCTTTGGGGGCATCATGCATATTGAAAGAATTGCAATTGCCAATTTATGCTGATAATCATGCGCCACTACTACTGGTTGCTTCACCATGTAGAAGTTGTGACAGCAGAGGATACGAATCTCGTCATCGATAAAAACAAAGACAGAAGAGAGAAATAGAAACTTAGAAAGAAGATACAGGTAGAAGAAGTTATTGAAAGAAGGAAAATTAAAAGCATATTTTTTGATGGTTGAAAGGATAAAAGTATATTCAGAAGAAGAAAAATAACAAGCGGCACCGTCGAGAGAAAGGCGAGGAACACATCACCGTGTTGTTTGAACCGGGTTAGGAATACTTGTGTCACTTGATACCTCGTTCCATTACGTTGATACCTCGTCAGTTCAGAAAATTCTAACTTGTGCTGACTTGGAAGATTGTATAATGATTTTGCTATTTCTTTTCCATGGCCAGAACGAGGTATCAAGTGACACAAGTATTTCTAACAGGTTCAAACAACACGGTGATGTTTTCCTCGCCTTTCTCTCGACGGTGCCGCTTGTTATTTTTCTTCCTCTGAATATACTTTTATCCTTTCTACCATCAAAAAATATGCTTTTAATTTTCCTTCTTTCAATAACTTCTTCTGCCTGTATCTTCTTTCCAAGTTTCTATTTCTCTCTTCTGACTTTGTTTTTATCGATGACGAGATTCGTATCCTCTGCTGTCGCAACTTCTACATGGTTAAGCAACCAGTAATAGTGGCGCATGATTATCAGCATAAATTGGCAATTGCAATTCTTTCATTATGCGTGATGCCCCCAAAGAATTACTTTTCACGCTATCGCGTGTCTTTGCATTGTCATGGCCCTTTATACTAGCCATTTCTAAGCTCGTTGTAATAAAACCCACAAAACACTATAATGGCACATTAAACGACCCAAAAAGCACTGTATATCACCACAAAAGGGTTTCACGTAAACACGGAACAAATGCCGCAGGTAACTTAGCAAGGATAAATAATAAGAATCCTTTATCGCATTTTGGCTCGAGTATTAGTCGAGTCATTGCGCTCGCTTAGAGCCCTGCTTCACCACTTTCTCACCTTCCAGATTTGTTTTTGAAGTATACTGCTGTATTTTCCCTAAATATATGATGTTTGATACATAGAAAATATATAAAGAAGACCAAGGGACATAAATAATACAGAAACTAACGATCGATTCAAACAAATACAACTTTTGCCTATTATACGCGAAAAAGCTATAAAAATAGCCTAAGTTATAATACACATAGATATTAAATAATGCATGATCAGATCTTATTTAAACATTTGGTACATTAAATATGCCTTTTCAAGTAAATACAACCAAAATAAATTTAATTTAACTTTTTTTAATTTTTTCGAAAATGTTCAATAATGAAAATTTTTGCAAAACTTCAAGCCGTTTGCGGCAGGGTAAGGAAATGTCCAAAAAATCTCAAATTTTTTGTGTGAACTGAGTGCCACCAGTGGCCACTTTTCCGCACCCGCCGTAATCGAAAATCGAAAAAAAGTTTTTTTCGGCCCACCCTAATATGCAGTGTTACCTTAAAATATTGAACTGCGTTTTATTTGTTTGTCTTGATGCAGAAATAATAAGTATTTTGATAGTAAGATCAGTAAATATAAAATAGATGCTTTCTTACACCATTCTTTTCAGAAACTCTGAAATTGAAAGTATGTAAAAAAATAAAGACTATGTTGTTTTAAGTAAAGAGTGTTGTAAAATGCTCCTCAGTTTTCTTGAATAACTTCATTCTATATCTGAAATCAGTCTTTACTCAAGGAAAATGCAAAATGTAAAGAAACATTTCGAATTCTAAGAAAATTTATTGAATATCAAATATATATAATATAAAATGGAATGTATCATATGTATTTATTTTGCATATTATACTTATGGAGTTCTTTTCAACACGTAAGCTTTGTAAGGATTTTTCTTTTTATTTAATAAAATTGTAGCATGATGCTTTTGTTATACAAAAGTTGAGAAAAGATGTATTTCTAGTCATTTCTAAAGTTAGAATGTTTATTCTGTTTAAATAAAATTGAAAATGTACATTGACGAGAATATACAGTGTTACCTTAAAATATTGAACTGTGTTTTATTTTTTTACCTGCGATAATATAAGGCAGATATTAAAAATATGGTGATGAAACAGTTCCGACATGGAATATTCAAAAGTTACACATATTTCTATACTATTCCTGAATTCTGCATGTTTTATTCCGAAAATTTTCAATATATTCTGATAATACAGTAAAAAGTCTTTTTATATTAATGAAATTTAAAAGCTTTTATGAACTAAAACATTGTCGCAAAATGTTTAGTGCCGGAAAGATCCAAAAAAAAAAAAAATGCTAATAATGATATCTTGTTGCGACTTCACCTGAGTTAATGTTCTACTTTGTTGCGAAACACCGTTATGGTGTAATTGCTATATTATAACATTTTTGTAAAACTATTGAACTAAAAATAAAATTTTCACGAAATTCTTTTTTAAAAGAAATTAAGTTACTGTTTTTCCTTCTTTCCTTGATCGAAAGGCAATTTACAAAAACAATATAAGATAACGCGTTTACAGCAAATTATTGTCATAGCGACTGGTTACATATATTTTATATTTCTTATACACAACACAGCGCTTTTACACTGATTTGATTATTAATCAAAGTTTTATTATTAAGGATGTCATAAAGTTTATACAACTAATGAAATAATTAAACCACTATATTGCTCAATAATACTTTAAATGTAAAATTAAATAATATGAAGTTCAATTTAAATTTTGATTTTACTTCGTAATTAGAAAAGTGATTTCAAACTGATGATGATTATGAATAGCATGAATTAAATCAGACAACAGATATTACTTTACACAGAAAAGGTTATTAATACTGATTATAGATTGCTAAAAAAACTCTTCCATGCTTGATTTGTATAGAGGAATGAAACGCATTAAACTTTTCAGCATTGTTTAAATTTTTCAAAATATTTTTAAATTGAAAATTTGAAAGTACCTTTTCTTCAACCCATGTTCAAAATAATACTTCTTAGTTAAATCTGAATAAATACTATTTATAAGGCAAAGTTTGTAAATTACTATGCATTGATAATGTTGTCAAAGAATTCTTCAAGAATTTTAGGGATTTGTGTTGATGTAAAAATAATAAGTTCTTTGATAGTAAGATCAAGAAATAAAAAATATATGTTTTCTTTTATAATTCGTTTCAAAAACTGTAAAACTGAAAGCATCAGAACAAAAATAAAAATTAACTTTTTTAACTAAATGGGTTTAGAAAACTGTGCCATAATTTTTTTAATAACATTATTCTCTTTCGTAAAACAGCCTATACTCCAGGAAAATCCAAATTGTGAAGAAATATTTCGTATTTCAAGAAACTCTTTTGAATACAAAATATATATAATGTAAAATGGAATATATCATGTATATTGATTTGGCACATTATATTTACGTTTCTCTTCGGCACATGATCTTTGTAAAGATATTTCTTTTTATTTAACAAAATTGTAGCATGATGTTTTTGTTTAGTAAAAGTTGATAGAAGGTATATATTTGTTTATAATTCTAGTTAGTTCTAAAGTTAGAGGGTTTATTATTATTATTATTATTATTATTTTAATAAAACTGAAAATGTTGATCAGATTATACAGGATTGGCTGGAAAACATTAAACTGCGTTTCAGTGTTTTTTTCCTTTTACCTTATATAATATTACTAATATGTATGGCAGATATTAATATTATGTTTATGAAACAGTTCCTACATGAAATATTCAAAAGTTACACTTTGCATATTTTTATGGTGTTGTGGCAATCTGAAAGTGTTATTTTAGGTGGCAATCTAAAAGTTTTATATTAGGTGGATCTTGTTCAGCGAAAGCCGTATGGTAGGCCTCCCCACTTATTTGACCTCTGTATGTTTTATTCCAAAAATTTCCTCTATATTCTTAAAAAGAAGTATAAATTCGTTATACATAATTGACATTTGAGAGTTTTTATGAATTTAAATATTGTCGCAAAATTTTTAGTGCTTTAAAGATCCAAAATTTTAGAAATTGCTAGATATGATGTCTTGAAGTGAGTCGAACAAATCATACGATGAACTTGTTTGCAACGAAACGCCGTATAAATATATTTTGCATACTACAACATATTCTGCAAAAATATTGTTCTAAAATTGAAAATTTCCCTAAAATCCCTTTAAAATAAATTCAGTTATATATCACGTCTCCTTTCTTTTATCTAAATTCAATGTAATAAATCAACAAAAGATAAAGTTTACAGCAAATTGCAGTCATAGCGGGTGGCTATATATCTTTTTTACTTTTAGCACACAGCAAAACAGCTTTTACACTGTATTTGATTATTGTTCAAAATATTTTCAAATCATTTATAAAACGGTTATAAGCAATAATCCACTATATTCCTTAAAAATAATTATTAATGTAAAATTATACTATTTAAATTTGAATTTAAATATTAACTTTATTTCATAAAAACAAAAGTAATTTACACTTCATCAATGTTGTAAAATGCATAAAAACAAATCACACAGTAAATATTTTATTACATTAAATACTGAATAAAAATAGCTAAAAGAAACACAGGCTCATGAGTTTAATGGCATCTTGTAATTAATATGAATGATACACATTAAACGTAGAAGAACTGTTTCATTTTCTCAAAAAGATTCTTAATTGAAAACTAAAAAAATCTTTCATTCAAATCATGATCAAAATAATATTTCTTTTTATTTGAAAAAAAGTAAGGGGAATTAAATCTGAATAAATACTACTTCTAGAGCAATGTTTCTAAATTAGCATGCGTTAATAAAGGTGTTAATGTATATTGCAAGAATTTCAGAAATTTGTGTTCATGCAGAAATGATAAGTAGTTTGATATTAAGATAACTATGTAAGAATTGTATGCGTCTCTTAACATATTTTCTTTCTTAACTGGGGATTTGAATTTATCCGAAAAGTTAAAGATTACGTTATTTTAAATGGATTCAGAAAAGTGTAACTTATTTTCCTTTAATAACTTCATTTTCTGTCGGATAACAGCTTATATTTCAGGAAAATGTTATGTATGAAAAATGTTAGCCTCAAAAATAGAGAAATATTTCATATTCCAATAAAATGTATTAAATACAAAACATTCAGAATGTATAAAGAAATACAGCATATTAATTGATTTTGCATATTATACTTATAGCCGTACTACTTATTGCGTGCAGGATGATTGTAAATGAAAACCTCAACATTGCAGGGCTACGTAAAGAAAACAAAAAAAGTAAGTCCCTGGGAACAATTAGAAATAAAAAATAATATTTAAATTTTTTTAATTCGACAGTTTTAAGTGTTTAATATAAACGCCTCCAGAAATACGAACGATATCGACTTAGTAAAATACCTCATTAAATACTCTTCCCACCCTCTCTCCCTTTGAGCATGGCTTGTGTGATTTTTTGAATGGCTGGAGATATGCGTATCCTGAGATTTTCAAAATCAAAATGTTACTGACCAAACACTTGACCTGTAATAAAGTCCCCCCCCCCCCGCAAAAAAATAAATAAATAAAAATAAAAATCATGCCAAGAAAATTGTGGAATGAGTTATGCCACCGCATCAACATCGTTCATGTTTATGGAAGCCACTCATTGAAAATTATAACTGTGTTGCATTTAATTGGGCCATTTGTATAGATTTTCCTTACTATTTTATAAAACTGTACTATAACGCTTTTGTTTAGTAAAAAAGGAGAGAAGATGTATTCTAAATCATAATTTTACTTTTTTTATATAAAAATGTAAATTAGAATATAAAGGATCATTTGATAATATTAAAATGCATTATAGTTTTTTACTTGTAAAAAGAAAGCTAGTTATATTAAGATAACGTTTAAAAAATACTTAAAAAATATTTTCAAAGATCACACATTGTAAGTTTTTATGCTTTTCCTTAAATCTATATGCTATACTCTGAAAACTTTTTAGTATGCTGTCATAATACAGTAAGCATTTAATTTAATTTAATAAAATTTTAAATAAGATTTTATCACTGATGTCAGTTTGTATTTATTCTCATATCGATATTTCTGATATTATGCATTGACATAAATATTACACTATAAAACATTTGAGTAACGTTACACCATAAAATGGGTGGCATCTGTGCTTCCTCCTATTTTACGGTGTAGCCTTGCTTCCTCCATTTTTAATGAGTATTTTAACTGATATAACCGGTACACCAGTAATTATAGTTACCAGTAGTACTAGTAGTACTACTAGTTATAGTCACCAGTAATTATAGTATATTTACCAGTAAGTGTTACACTGGTAAATGTTACACTGTAAGTGTATTTACCAGTAATATATGTTAACGTTACACAATTATATAGGTGAAAAAAAATCACTCCATAAAATTGGAGGCAGCAAAGCTGCAACACATTTTATGGTGTAACGTTACACAAATATTTTACAGTGTAGATACTATTAGCAAATTCTCTAAATCATATTTTTATTTTTCAAAAGTATAAACATTATGTGCGCACTCCGGCTAGAATACACCTTTTTTAATTTACAATTTATTTTACAGTAGATAAAAAATAACAGTATCTAAAATTAGAATTTTGAAATAAAAATTTTGAAATCTTATGTATTTCAAATTATTGGATTATTTTAAAACATTTAATGATTGTGACTTACAATACTATAAAATAAACATATATAGATAATTAAATTCAGCTTCGATATTTACATTATAGGCATATATATATGTTTGATTTATCTCAATGAAGAAGCTTAGGTACAATTTAATATCAGGTATTTGCAGCATATTGAAGGGACGAGATATTTCGAATTCTTCCTTTGATTAATGTTTGCTTAGGTGAAACCAGGTAAACATTAACGAATCGTCTTAATAATCCTAATAAATGGCTTTAGTTTTATAAGTTCGTTATTCTGAAAACAAATGTAAGAGTAAAATACCGATAATTTTTTTTTTATCATATCCACATGTATATAAGTATATATCGTTTTAACTCAGATCAACTATTTTTAATATTATACACTACATGGCCATTGATGAACGTCTACTTGCGATTTTAGACATTTTGTTAAATATCCCGAAAATACATAAAGTATATAAATATAATAGTGTATAAATATAATAGAACAAACCATACATTTCCGTGAAGATTTTTCCCGAAACTCCATAGGGGACCGTCAACAATGAGAATTCGTCAACAAAAAGAATGAATATCTTTTGGATAACCCTGTGAAAACTAACTTAGGAAAAGCGCTCAAACTGTAGATTATGATTAAGTGGTTTATTGTAATTAACTGCATTATATTTTATGTCGATAGGATGCATACTCGTAGGAAAATTAAGGTTTTTATAAAAACAGTCCCAAAATTTCTCCAAGATTTATGCTTATAATTTGCACAGTTCTTAATGTAAAATAATATTCTTTTCCAAAAACAAGACAAGCAACATTGAGCACAATATCTTGTAATCAGAATTAAAAAATAATAAAAATTATATGAAAAATGATTAGGTTTACTAAATAATTTTTCACCGCGCTGCGTCATTGATATAAAAATTTCACTTGCATATTATGATACTAAATGTATAGAGCAACTTTTGTGAAAGTCTGAAAATCATAGCTTGAAAATTCTGAAAGTGATCGTCTATAGATATAAGTGATAGATTTTTTCAAGAATTTTCAAGCAATGATTTTGAGACTTTCACAAAAGTTGCACTTGACAATTAGCTAACATAACATGCAAATGAAATTTTGATAGCGTTGACTCATGCGCAGTAAAAAATTATTTAGTAACCCTACTCATTTTTCATACATTTTTTATTATATTTTAATTCTGATTACAGGATATTGTGTGCAATATTGCTTGTCATATTTTCAGAAAACAATATTATTTTATATTAAGAACTCTGCTAATTATGAGCAAAAATCTTGGAAATTTTTGAAACTGTTTTTATAAAAACCTTACTTTTTCTACGATTATACTTACTATGGACATAAAAACGAACACAGATTATTACAATAAACCACTTAATCATAATCTACAGTTTGAAGGCTTTTGCAACTTTAGTTTTGACATGGTTATCTAAAATATATCCATTCTTTTTTATTTTTGTTGACGGTCCCCTATGGAGTTTCGGATAAAAATCTTCACGGAAATGTATGACTTGTACTATTATACAGGATGTCCCAAAATGTCGTTTAAAAACTTAACATGCTGGTCTGTCATATCAAGATGAACAATATTAAATAGGAAACTAAGGGTCCTAAACGTCTTCCAATGGAGATATGCGTCATTAAAATTTAGGGTCCAAAAATTCAAATGATTAGAAAAAACAGAAAAATTGGTCGATTCGTTTGTTGTAACTAAAACTGTTATTTATGTCAGTATTTTCTTGAAAATAAATTACAAAGATAAATTTAAAAAATATCGATAGAGGGCGTTTTAGACTTTGGAATAACGATAAACTAATTTTTACTATTATTTTTTGCATCTCATTAAGTTTTTTTAGAAGCTTAGACATAAACTTAAATTTTGAACTCAAAATCTAAATCGTTGGAAGTGGTTAAGTAGCTCAAACTGAATTGCGGGGGGAGGTTCAAATTTCAAATGTTTATAAAAAACGTAAAAATTGATCAATTGATTTGCAATTTTCACTAAAATTATTCTTCATGTCAGTATTAACTTGAAAATAATTTATAAAGATAAAATTCAAAAAATGCCGATAGAGGTCGCTTTAGGGATTGGAGTAACGTATAATTACTTTTTTTTTTCGTTATTTCTTGCATTTCATAATTTTTTTTAGAAGCTTAGACATAAACTTAAATTTTGAGATAAAAATCTCAATCGTTGGGATTGGTTAAGTAGCGCAAACTGAACTGTGTTGAATGGGGGGGGGGGGAGGTTCAAATTTCAAATAATTATAAAAAACGGAAAAATATGTCGCTTTTCTCTAAAACTATTCTTTATGTCAATATTTCCTTGAAAATAAATTTTAAAGATTAATTTTAAAAAATACCGTTAGAGGGCGCCTTAAACTTTGGAGTAACCAACAACTATTTTTAACCGTTATTTTTTGTATCTAATTAAATGCTTGTAAAAGTTCAAATTTAAATTTTGTGCTCAAAATCTGTATCGTTGTGAGTAATTAAGCGGCCAAAAACTGAACTGCGTTCGAGGAGTGGGTAAGGTAACATTTCACCGCCTGAACACAGTTCAGTTTGCGCTTCCTAATCTCTCCCAACGATTTAGATTTTGAGCACAAAATTTAAGTCTAAACTTTTGTAAACATTTAATTAGATTAAAAAAACGGTTAAAAATAACTGTTGGTTATTCTAAAGTTTAAGGCGCCCTCTAACGGATTTTTTTTAATTTATCTTTGAAATTTATTTTCAAAGAAATATTGACATAAAGAATAATTTTAGCGAAAACCGACCAATTTTTCCTTTTTTTATAATCCTTTGAAATTTGAACCTCCCACCCCCATTGAACACAGTTTAGTTTGCGCTACTTTACCACTCCCAAAGATTCTAGATTCGATTTCAACGATTCGATTAAATTTTCATCTCAAAATTTAAGTTTATGTCTAAGCTTCTAAAAAAAAAAATTATGAGATGAAAAAATAACGGAAAAAAATAGTTGTACGTTACTCCAAAGTCTAAAGCGCCATCTATCGGCATTTTTTGAATTCCATCTTTATAAATTATTTTCAAGATAATACTGACATAAAGAATAATTTTAGTGATAATAGTAAATCAATTGACCAATTTTTACGTTTTTTATAATTATTTGAAATTTGAACCTCCACACGCACTTCAGCTTGCGCTACTTAACCACTTCCAACGATTTACATTTTGAGCTCAAAATTTAAGTTTATGTCTAAGCTTCTAAAAACGTTTAATGAGATGCAAAAAATATTGGTAAAAACTAGTTTATCGTTACTCCAAAGTCTAAAGCGCCCTCTATCGACATTTTTTGAAATTTATCTTTATAATTTATTTTTAAGAAAATACTGGCATAAAGAATAATTTTAGTGAAAACCGCAAACGAATCGACCAATTTTTTTTTTTTTTTTTTTTTTTTTTTTTTTTTTTAATAATTATTTGAGTTTTTGGAGCCTAAACTTTAATGGCTTAGTGTTTTACAAAAATAGCTGCGCAAATTTCTATAATTACAATTTAGTGAGAATTTACACTCTTGTCGCAAAAATTGTCTGTATTTACGCGTGTTTATTGCTATTGAATTAGCAAATTTTCATCCCTTCAAAAATTCAAACAAGCGTGTAAACATGGAAAATTATACGGATTTAATCGAATGGATGTGCTAATGTAATTATATAAACTTTTCATGTTATACAAATATCTGTGTATTTTGCATATTATATCAAAATATGGGTAAGAATGTTATACAGAGTATACGAATGCATTTAGAGGTGTACCATTCTTCTTGGAGATTTTGTGAAAGTTCCCGCTTGAAGGCTCAGAAATGACCCTAATGGTTCTATTCCATTAAAGTCGGGAAACTGGACAAATCAAGGTAGATGCAGCATTTCATATTCGTGTTCATCAAAGTGGATATGACAATTCCCATTCCATGGAGCATTATTATCTTGGAAAATGTCATTTCTTCAGAAAACAATGTTTGTATCAAAAGATGAACACCTAGTCAGCTAAAATGTATCTATATTTCTCCCCAGTGATCCTTCATTTCTGAGTAACGATTGGATCAGCATTAAACCCCGACATGGTACGAGCAGCCTTGTTGTGATTTACTGCTAACCCTGACACGGCTGCTCGTACCATGTCAGATCATCCTTTACATTTGACAGTTGTGAAGGAATCACGGTCCTACGATTGTGAAAGTGTCTTTCAAACATGCATCCGTCCTGTTATAGAGAAAATGCAAAAGATTATTTTTCTGACCATATAACTAACCACAAATTATCAGTCGACCAGGTTTTGTGATTAATATACCGTCACTGTAGACGACGTATAGCTTTAATATCTGAGACAAATGGCTTGGGAATTCCTGTTCTTCCATAAATGTTCTGTTTATAAAGCTGTCTCCTAGTTTTAATTATTGACATTGGAGTATCCTAATATTCAGTAAAATGTGCGTTACTTTGTCTATTTTTATGGTAGTTTTGGCAAATATTTTCAAAACGCAGATAATTGCCAAATATTGCGACATTGGAATCCGCTTCAGTACCTGAAGTCTCTGTCACTCAGCGTCTGCTTCATTCCACTATTTCGCTCTGCCGAACTCCGTGTAGGCTGTCATGTCTCCAGACAATCTTAAAACTGGGATGTTTCGATCAAAGCTGTTCCAGCTATTCGGGCTCTTAAAATTTCTCCTGTTTGAAAGCATATGAGGACTGACATTTTACACTTTTGACAAGAATCCAAGTTGTATACAATTATATGAAATGTGAACATTGCAGAAGAGTAGAGCTGATTTAAAGGGTTACCTTGTTGAGAGGATTTTAACATCAGTCTAATGTTTGAACATCTTGAGCTATTAGGAAAGTAAAAACTATAATTTCAAAGTACTTAAACATATTAATTTAAAGGAAGTAAATTTTATAATATTACAATATAAACACTTAATTAAAAATTTAAACGGATAAAAAAATTATAAATTAAGTTATTAAATGTAAGTCAAAAAATGAATAATGAGTAGAATAGCTATATTTAATAATGACAAATTAAGTTAGAGTATAGCTGTAGTTGAAAAAACTATTATATATTAAGTATGAAAGATAAAAATTTTAGAGTTAGTATTTGTTGAGAAAAGGCACTTACCAAGAATGGACAGAAAAACTCTGAATTAGGTTTTTTTTAAGTTTAAAAACTAGATGTGGTAAATTCAAACTTCATTGTGTGTCCATATTCAAGGCATATTTGGTATGTGTACGAAGACAGGACTCAAAGGTGTAATAATAGTGTAGCTCCACAACAATTTTATTTTTGAAAGCCATATTTTTTTCTGTAAAAGTTCTTTCCAATATCTTTAATTTTTTTAATGTAATTTTATAATTTTAAGGTTTCTACTGATAGCGCATTTGCATCGATAGCGTAAAACGTTACGTACAGTACGAATATATATGTTAAGTAGACAATTAAGATTATCCATGGAAGAATTGCAGGTAGAGCACTTAGATTACGTTAGGTTACAACATGAAGGATACCAGAGTTGTATGTAAGACGTTTATGAAAAATCGAGATAGTTTTACTAGTGAGAAAAAGTTTAGGAATGTTGCAGCGATTTTTTTTTTCGAGGGAAAGAATATGTTTGCTTCAAGTTAGCCGACGTTCGTGGATGACCTCCAAGTACTTAGCACAATCAAACCATGAAATAGCAGTGTTGTTAAAGATAATGTTTTTCGTGTCTATAAGCTAACGTGACAAGAAGTCATAAATTTTATTTTCATTGAATAAATTCTGCATAACACATACCAGTTGAAGGAAGCACCAATTTATGTCTCTAGTTACCGAGAATGATTATATGGGATTTGAGTGGAGAAGACGACACAAATGTAGTCAACACAGAGCAAGGTATGTGCGCAATTCACGTGAGATATCATGGTATTAAATATTGAAAAATATAAGTTCATGTACGTTTTGTCATAAAGTGTGCTCACCAATATTAGGAATATAGCTGATAGAATATTATTTATGCGGGTGCGGACAATGCGGTCGCAAAGTTAAGAGTATATTAAATGTTTTCGTATAATACAAAATTCAAGCTTATTTATTTTTAGGTAGATTTCGTATGAAATACTACCTATTGCATTCTCTCACATGTTGGAATTTCTAAAAAATCTTTTGCAGATTTACGCCGATCATGACTTCTAGAACCCAAAACTACTATCAGTAAAAAAGTTTATCTATCTATCTATCTATCTATCCATATATATATATTTCACTTTCTTCTGGACACGTTAACTTCCATAATCATGCTCAGATCTTCTTCAAACTTTTACATAAATTCAAAAGGCATAAAATCTCGATCCACAAAATTTCCCAAAGTGATTTTGATTAAAGAATTGTGGTTGTATTCAATTAACAAATTGTTTTTTTTATAACTCATTTTTAAATTCAATTTTGCTCTCAAACGCATTCAATTAACAGTTTTTTCGTCATTTAGAAATTATATAATATGCGTATTGGTCAATTTTTTAATAAAGTCAGAATATATATTCAAAATATGTTTTCAAAATAGGCATTTGAGCCGAAGTTCGTTTAAGAGGATTTTGATAAAATCAGTTCTTACAGAAAACTGAAATTAAAAAATTTTCAAAAGCGGCCAAATAAAGTAGTTATACTGAGTTTACCGTTAATAATATTGTATTTTTATATATTCATTTATTTATTGTTGAAATGAAAGCTCTTCGAAATCTACCTCGCCTATAGACCAAGCCAACAGGGATTTTTTTTTTCATAAGGTTTGCATAATCCATAAACTATGGATTTTTTCCATAGTTTAGGGAAATAAATGAATTTATATATGCACTATATATCCATTAAACACCAACGTTTTCCACTTTAGGCATTTTTTGAATATTTAAAAATATATCTGCTATATTCTTCTGGGACTTCAGCATTATAAAGAATGTGATTGGCTTCAAATTTAGCAATGCCGATTTCTTAAGGGGTAATAACAGTTTGCCAACAGAAGATTATGGAAAAATAATAATATCATAAATCACCCCGTGCATTAAAATAGACGAAATTATCTATCGCTGCAGAGTACATATATGTGGATAATACAATATGTTTACTGATTTTCGTAATAGCACGCATACACATGAAAATACAGCTACTTTTCTGAAAAAAAAAATTGCATGTTTTAAGCTCATATCACGTTGGGTTTTCAACAAAATTTAGCGAAAGACTAATAAATATTCTCAAATTTAATCGAAATAATATAATACAATATGAATATAAATATATTAAATATTTTATGAAACATGAGCAGTTGTACCAAATCATTTTTATATGTGCATGTTCAAAATATAACAAAGTTTTTTTTTTTGCATAATTTAACTGTTAAAAATATGGAGCAGTTCATAAAAAATTGTTTCAAGTAACGTAAAAATACAGATACATGTCATAAAAGAGTGAGCGTATTTTTAGTGCCTCTCTAAAAACAGCTGAATGATAAGAGATTTGAAACAAATTAACATTTTTTGATAACTGACTTTTAGAAAAAGTCAGTATTTTATGAATATGAATGAGTAGATTCAGAACAAATGCTTCGATTTTCATACTTCCTTTTATCATGAAATAAAGTCTTTCTAGAGAGCATCAATAAAAAAATTAACACTAGAATCGCGGGAAATTTCATTGAAGTTTTATCAAAATATTTTTCACCGGAATTTTCATTTAAAACTGTTTATCTTATTTGTTGAAAATATTTTTGTTCCGCATACATTTAGCTTATTTTATTAAGCGTTTTCTAGTTCGAATCGGCATCTCTCCCTATGAAACGTGTCAAAATGACCCGTTGCCGCGGTTCTAGTATTAAATTAAAATTCGAAACTTCTGTGACATCCTTTATCATTCAGTTGTATTTAGAACAAAAGCAACAAAAAATCAGCTCAGTCAGTCACCGATATGTTTATGAATTTTGAAATATTTGATTGGCGTTTTTCAAAAGTCATTTTTTGTTGTTTCATGGAGTTTACTATTATATAAAAGAATCGTTGTTATCATACGCGCATGCACAAATAAAATTTATTTTTTACAAATGCTTATGTCTCATAAAATATAAACTATACTTAGATTCCGATTGCGCGATATTATTTCTTCTACACTTTGCCAATATTTCTAAAATTGATGTTAAATTTGATTAAAAATCATACCTAATATAAGTTAAAGATATTCAAGATTTTTTTTTTTTACACAAATCACTAAACATGTTGTACAATATCTACAATTTGTATTATGTAACGATTGATTATATCGTGCATTTTAATTTACAGGGTTATATCAAATATCATTACTTTTCTATGATTTTTTTTGTTGCCCCCTCCCCCCCCCCAAATTGTCCTCCTTATAAAATTGACATTGATAGATAAATAAGGATTTCATGATTATAAAACATGTTATTTTAAATCCTGAAGTTACAGAATAATCCGGCAAGTACATTTTTAAATGTTCAACAAAATGTCTGAATTTGAAAATGACCGGTGATCAGTGACCATATAGTGTAAATTTACTAAGGTTAATAATGCAAAGAATACAATTAAGAGGAGTATTATTAGATGTAGAGTTACTGGTTTTGTCATACCGGATGTCTTAAGTTTTAAAAGCTGTTAAAATAATGTTGTGAAGAGCAGTGGACTGAATAAATGGGGGATAATCAAGTGGGTGTACAGAAATCTGCGAACAATTTCGCAATCCTCGTTGAGATGAACTTTCCTTCAAAGGGTCCGAATTGCAGAAGAACTCAGTTGCGTAAGAGTTTGCAAGACTATTCGCTTCATCATGGTCAGTGTAAGCAGTAGAGTTATTATTCAAAAGTTCTTATAACATTTTTGATAATTTAAAATTTTATAAGCCGGGTTGAATTGTCCTTGCGAGAAAGCGGTTTGAGGAATTTGTTACATTTTGTTTTCTTTATACGGATGATTTGTATTTCTGTTTTTAAGCCCTTGATAAGGATCTTTTGTATTTTGAAAAAGACACCGAAATTGATTAAATTGTTTAAAGAGATTGTGGATTTAAGAAGAGATGAATGAGATTATTTTGGATCGTATTACAAATAGAGAAATTTTGAGCATTATAGATGTGAGATTTCATGAGCTCTACTGCTGCTTCAACATCTGCAGTACTGTTAATTTCTGAGAATGCAATATCTTCATTAGCAAAATAATTTGAATTTAGTCTCATCAATGATTATGAAAGGGGGGAGGGCGCTGATGGGATTAATAATGTCACTTTATGAAGTAAACCACACGGTGACCTAAAGAAAAAACCTTAATTGGAATGGTTGTGATAGTGTAGGGAGGATTATGAGAAAGAGCAAAGTTAACAATATTTATAGCTGCCCCATACTGCTATGATATATATTGTCTCTCTTTTCAAAAATGATAACTAGAATTATATTTTAAGTGTTTATGAAGCGTATTATTAAATTACCAAATTTTTTGAGAGTTGTTTCCATTATTTTTATAACCTCCTGTATATATTTAAAAATTACTGTATGTAAGACATTTGCAAAAATCTAACCTCAGTTTTTTTATTTTTTATTATTTTTTATTATTATTATTATTATTATATTTTTGTAAATCACAAATCATTATTTTGAATAGAAATGAAAATTTATGTTGGATTGAAGTGCAAATGGTTTTTCTGAAAAAACACATTTTAATTTGAGATAAATTTAAGATAACCGACAGTTAAGAATCATCGGGCGAAAATGTCGAGGTTGAATATAAATTGCTTTTCTATAAAATCTGAATTTTCCATCCAGATGTCATTAGGGAGTCAAGTTTTCCTCTTTTCATGGTTCATTTTTGTTCTATCTTAGAAACTATAAGAATATGATATAATATTCAACGTTTGAGATAAAATTTGAAATAATTTTTTTTTTTTTTTTTGTTTTTAACCATAGTTTTGTTCGCGAAACTTTCTTTTCATAAATATTAAAATACAAATATATTTCACACATACTACGTTTAAAAAGATGACATATTTTAGATATGTGTAAAATAAGACTACGATTTCAATCTGAAATGTCATGCTTTTTTAATACTTAACGTTCAATTTACAGTCTATCAGGGCAACTTTGGGTCAAGAAAGAAAAAGATTCAATTTGCTATATCACTTGAGTTAACGACAAAGCTTTGATCTCATACTATAGATAGCAGAACAAGTGTGATTTTAGAAATGGTTAATTGATAAAAATTTACCAAGATTTTACCATGATCAAAGTTTCGTAAAGGTGGAAAAAGTTACCCTGATTGACTATACTGTTTCGTTATCATAGAAATTCTGATTTGGTGAAAAGGCTTGAAAAATTAATTTCGTAAAGAACTTAAATTTATTTTTTGATTATTTCTTTTTCGTAATATACTAATGTAAATAGCGTTAATAGCATTATAGTATTCAATAAAAATGAATTTCATACTGCAATTAAAACAGCAATGTAACCGAATTTTCTTGTACCTAGCCACAAATTAATGATAAATGCTATGCATTTTGTGTGTTACAGTGTTATGCTCGTCATCGATATAACACTATTAATGTGTTTGAAATAATTTAACATCACAAAATGCCATTGAAAATTAATATTTCCCGACAGAGTATAACTTAAAGAAGGTGTCTTTTTAGTATCTCATTAAACTAATTGTGCAAGTACTCATTTATTTCCAAAACCGAACGTGCAATGGTAATTACCAATTACATATTAGCAATAGTTTATTTCATGAGTTAAAGCTGTAATAGAAAGACAGCTAAATGGAAGTAATATTTATTTTTAATACCATGCTGAAAAATTCAAAAAAATATTTTTACTATTTTAGTAATTCTGTGAATATCTCTATGTAAATTATATATATATATATATATATATATATATATAACTTTTATTTAAACATTGTCTTATATTAAACATAAAAAAAACTCTCAATTAATTTTTAAATTACAACGTATTTTGAACTGAAATAAAAACTAACTCTGTACCGAGCGTATATGGTATGCTTGAAAAATTGCATCTTAATTTCATATAAAAATTTCACGTCTATATGCATCGACTTACAGAAATTGAACGACTGATTATAAGCCTCTTTTTACTAAGATTTGAACTATTTATCAATATTTCATTAAGGAATCAGTGATTTTCTGTTTTCTTGATTTATATATATATATATATATATATATATATATAATATATATACTACCTTTGACAATAAAGTTCGGTGAATAGTCCTGTAAAATTAATGTAGATGAAATATTAACAAAAATTACCATACCATCCATCAAAATAGTCTTCTCCCATAACTATGCACCGCTTCGATCTGCTATACATCTCCTGAGAAATTTGCAAGAAGTCCCTTTTGGGATGGAATTCAAAAGCTTCGTTACGTTTCGTTGGATGTCAGCAATATGGTCAAATCTCTGTTTAAGGTTTGGTTTTAATCTTTGCAAGACACCAAAAAGAAATTCATGAGGGGTGGTGCAAACTGAACATCCACCATACTCGCCAGATCTCAATCCTCCAGATTTCTTATTATTTTCACCAATCAAACTCTCTTTGAAAGAGATTTAACCATATTGCTGACATCCAACGAAACGTGACGAAGTTTTTGAACTCCATCCCAAATGAAGATTTCTTGCAAATTTCTCAGGACATGTACAGCAGATTGAAGCGGTGCATCTACGGGAGATGCGCAGCGGGAGAAGACTATTTTGATGGATGGTATGGTAATTTTTGTTAATATTTCAACTACATTAATTTTACAGGATCATTCACCGAACTTTATTGTCAAAGGTAGTATATGCTTTTTTTTTTTGGGGGGGGGGGGTATATAAAAACAGGATATTATGTTCGATGTTTCAGTTAAAGCATTAGTCTTTCTCTCTCTCTCTCTCTCTCTCTCTCTCTCTCTCTCTTTTTTTTTTTTCGTGAAAGTCTCTTTTCATAAACATTTGAATATTAATGAATTTCAAAGGTAAGTTAAAAAAGAAGAATTAATTTAAAGATGGGAAGAATGACACTACGCTTTCAAAATAAAATTTCATATATGTTATTTCAAACCTTTAATGTATTTCAACATTCAACTTACTGTCTCTTTATCATAAATCTTTGGATTTCTTGTTATATGTAAAAAAAAAAACATTTTTTATAAAAATTAAATTTACGATTTATATAAAATTTATTAAGGTAAAGTGCCCATACTTCGTCCATTCCCTTTATTTTGTCCCCATTCGTTTCTCCGCTTCTCTGAAAGTGGCGATACTGATCACGCAAGTGAAAACGATCTGAGGATAAAAGGATTCAGGCGAGAAATTTTCACTCGCCAATACGAATGCGTGTATTATTAATGTCGGATTTCCTATTTTTAGAAGATCTTGCTACATTATTTGTAGAACGATATTTATTTTACCGTAAGAATTTATTTCCCATTCATTGCATGTATTCTACGTAGGTAAGATGTCGACAGTATCATATAGTGAGTTTTACAATATTCAGTTTGTTTTACAAGAACTGAAGCACCGCCATATTGGGAAGTTGCGTTGTTCCAATGTCGTCCCCTTTGCAGTTCATACTTTCGTACCGGAGACAAAATTAGGAATGCTTTTCAGCTTTGTCAAATCTTGATAAATAATGTCCCTGCAATTTTGCATGTAGGTATGTACAGACTTAATCTTGAGGATTTGCATCAAATTTAGTAAATAAGTTCATTCAAATAAGAGATCAGAGAAGTGCTACTGTTCACACCAACAACTTCTGCGCGATTAGATTCAGCAACATTGATCACTGGATCTCCACATAAAAACAAAGTGAAAATTCCCAATCGACGAAAAAACGCTCAGCTGAAAAAAAAAAAATCTGACAACTACCACTTTGAAGGGGAAGGGGAATATCCACCTTGTAAAAAATCCAAACATGACTTATCTAACATCATTGATGACGAAAGTGATTCTTCTGTTGAAATTCCTCATGATGATTATGTAAGCGATGATGACGACAATGATGCAGAGTGCCCTACTTGCTTGAAACGATTTTCTGATAGACATGGGAAACAATGGGTTTCAGTGGCTTCAGTGTTGTACATGGTCACACGAATCATGCTCAGGAGCCACAATTAATACACAATTTGTATGTTCCTTATGTTAAGCTGGATAATTTTTTATGGTATTCTTGGTGCTATTATTTACTATTAGGATTAATAGTACACTTTTTTGTACTTTAAAATAAGACATATTAAGTTAATTATTTATTTTGAAATAAATGTTAATTTAGTTATAAGTTAATTCTTGACTTTTTAGATTTTTTTTTTCAAGGGGACGAAATTGGGACATCTTACAATTTTTTTCATATTAAAATATTTTTGAAAAAACAATTTTTCGTATTGTTAATTTTTTTGTATCACATTTACCGTGTGTGAATAGTTAGTGTATATAAAATCGAAATTTGGTAGGTTTTCACTGTAAATTAAAACTTCGAGGTACCTAAAAGTAACTGGGGGACGATAACAAGGCACTTTACCTTATTTTATGAAGCTTTATAATATAAATCACGTTGTATCTACATCTGCAATTTGAAGTTAATCATTGGAATTACATTTATTTCTCATATCACTAACAATCAAATAAAACGACTTAAACTTCTCGCATGTGACAATCCTGATATTTTGTGTATAAGAATGTAAAGGGAATGCTTTATTTAAAAACTCATCTTTATCATACTATAGAATTATAATAATAAATTATAAAATTTTCCAAAATTATAATTAAGTGCAAATTTAATTAAAACAAATATTAAAAATGTTTTTTGATTCATTTTTATTTGAGAAACTTTATAATTAAATACTCAGCGGTAAATGAATATATTCACAGTATCATGGATATCATTTATTCGTAACATATTTGTTGACTAACACAACATTTAACAGTAATAAAATGCTCATCACGTTTGGGAATGTAATCAAAATTGCCGTTGTTCAGCTTTTAGTAAATTAATATTTTAGCTTATAACAAAGACCCATAATTTACTTAATCATGTATATAATAGTTAATTAAAATAAAAAAAATTGTGAAAAGAATATTTGATATTATGCAGAAAAATTGAGATTTCATAATTTTTATTATGATATCATAAATAATAATAATAATAAATTAAGATTACATTTTAAATACAAAAATTCGAATCTAATTCATTTGTAAAAAAAAATTTCGAAATGGTCGCACACTATTTCTTTTTTAATCTTTAGCAAGAAATAAAAGAGACATAAATAGAAAAAAATGTTATTTTTGTGTAAAAGTATTTTTTATGTTTTCATTATTTTATTTAATTTGTGTAACATGATTTAGAAGATTAATATATTTTTAAGGCATTTGCCAAAGAAATAATTCTAATAACAATAGCATTTCACTAATATTACGAGCTTTGAAATAATATTACGCAATTTACTTTTAACAATATCGAGTTTCTGGGCTACAAAGGAAACAACAGTAAAGTTATTATCTATAAATATCTCCACTAACTGCGAAAAGGTGATTTTTCCATTTCTAAATGATCCCAAGTTTCATAAAGTAATTTTTAAACAAAACTTTACTCTTTAATATTATTAATGAAGTTGCAAAATAATTTTAAAAGCGTGTGTTTTAAAAGCGTAATTTAGTGTTTTAACAGAGATAAATATATCTTTATATTAGACGTGTAAATCCCTGCTGGGAATCAGCTATAAGATAAGGGAAATCTCTGTAAAACGATGACCGAGAAACTCAATTGAAACTTTTATTTTAGAACTAATGTAAATTTTCTGAGACTCGCTTTTCACCCTGTGTTTTTGCAGTGATTTTAATAGAATATAAGTTGTTCAACAAGAGGTAGTGCTATGCTGAATTTCTAGGACTTCGTGACAGGTATATACTCAGAACAAATACCTGAAATTTATTAAAAATTCATAATTTTAATTTTATTTAAACAGACACCTATAAAAAATCGCCAAACAAATAAAACTGTTACAGTAGTCTTTTTTTATTATTTATTTGTTAAATAAAATATTTGTAGCTGTTACTTAAAAAAATCTACGAATTCCACTTAGCTAGAAAAAATACAGTAACTTTATTTTTTATTACAAGGCTAAACAGGCACATTGCAAAATAAATAAATTTTGTCTGTTACTTCAAACGATCAAATGTATTGGACATAATGCATCGAAAGGAAAATAGTTTGCAGAAACCTAATACTTCTATGACGTTTTCCTAGTTTTATTGTGTTTTATTATTTTTATTTTTAAATTTATTCATACTTTCGTAAATGAAAAGAAATCGCATAGTCAAGATTTCAAAGCGCTTCTACAAATTATAAAACAAGGCAAATTATAAAATTTTGAAAACACTTTTAAAAAATAGTGAAAGAACTTTAAATTTTAGGCGTGACAACTTCCACTTGACGTTAGAATTCGTTAATATTCCCTTTTGTTTGTGCGTATGCTTGGGCAAACGAAAGAATTTTTCGCATTAATGTTTTTATATGCCTGTATGTAACATGACAGATTGATATATTCATTGTATTATTCCATATATCAAAGGTCAAGTTTGAAATAACGGGCTTCCCATCATAAAATGACAATACATTAGAAAAGTTATGTTATTATAACTAAAAACATATATTTAAAAAATGAAGAATCTATGTTGCATTATAATAATCATTATTACATTATAAATATCATTCATCATCATATCATTACATTATAAATAATCTAAATAAATAACGAAATTTATATTGCGTGGGCATTTCAATGCTTTTAACGTATCATAATAACAGATATTCTAACGGTTATAGAATAATTTAGAAAATGCAATGTTTTACTATTTCTGCTTAGTTATCATTGCAAGTTTCTTCTAATAATTCCATCAAAGAAGACTCATTGCAATACATTGCATTATTTGGGTTATATATTTAAAATATTTTCTTTACTCCCGTACAAATGTAGAAAAAATGGTGATCTATTATTCATTATTAACAGTATAATGAATGAGTTGATTTTGGACTCAAATGACGTCCTAAAACTAGTTTGAAATAATAATAAAAAACAGTTAATTATTTTTACAGAAACTTACTTGACTTTAAAAAAAATAAAATCTTTCATATGAAAATATAAAACATATGTGTTTGTTTTAAACTACAGAGATTTAATTTCTCTGGAGCAAAATTTTTCAACGCGATGTTTTTAAATTGAGATCAGCTTAGTATCCCAATGTAGGATTGTAGAGTTTTCGACAAATTCCAGAAATGTTTGTTGTTGTAACAGTAGTTTAATAAATCAGATTAGAATACAGGACTTACCGTATTTCTTAACATCATTGTTTTCATATGACTAATAAACTATAACCAGAAAAGAATACATGCATGTAGCTTTAAGTAAAGGCATTCCGAATGTTGTGCCTTAGTTTTATTCAATAACTTCATTCTCTTTTAGAAATCAGCGTATACTTTAAGAAAATGAAAAGTGTATGAAACGCATAGATACAAGAAGGAAAAATATTCCAAATTCCTAGAAAATTTATTGAATACGAAATATATAACGTAAAATGAGAAATTGCTATGTATTGATTTTGCATATTTTACGTACGAAGTTGTATTCAGCACGTAAACTTTGCAAAGGTTTTTCTTTCTATTTAGCAAAATTGAAGCCTTAACTTTATGATTCACGAAAGCGGAGTGCAAAAATATTTTAGTGCATAAATCTCAATTTAAAATGTAAATGTTTAAAAAAAAGGGGGGGGGAATTCTTATTAGAATTTAAAACTCAACTTACTTTATTAAAAATTCATAGGTATATTGACTGAATTTATACAAAAAAATATATATATATACATATATACCAAAATAAGAATAAAGCATAGTTTATTGAAAATAAATGCAGCATGATATCTTTCTTTTAAGTTTAAAAATAATCATTAAATGTTTTTTAAACTTATTCTATAGCTTTGTTACTGAGAATAAGACTAAAACAATGCATTACTTCAATATTTATTGCATAGCATAGTTTATTGAAAATAAATGCAGCATGATATCTTTCTTTTAAGTTTAAAAATAATCATTAAATGTTTTTTAAACTTATTCTATAGCTTTGTTACTGAGAATAAGACTAAAACAATGCATTACTTCAATATTTATTGCATAAAAATTTCTTCCTATAAAGCCTCTTTCATTTTCGGAAACAATAAATTCAATAACTCTAATTGTTGTTTAATTAGTATTCGCAGTTTAAACAACTGATTATTTATTTGCAATAATATAAATTTAACATGTGACGGAAATTGCCTTATTTATTTATTCTATATAGACAGAAATAAATCATTTATTTTAGTTCAAGAGCAGACAACACCGAACCCACAAATATCAAGCACAGTTAAAAAATAAAATGAAATAAAATAAAATAAAATAAAAAAAGACCCTTAAAATATGGGAATCTAATAATACATGTCTGCCAAAAGTGAAGTAATGGAAACTAAAAATTAATATCACCAGTGATTCACTCGTAGGTTTATCATTGTGTTTGTCCTCCAATCACAGGTATGATAACAGGAAGATTGGGAGCAGGAAAACATAATCATGTCTACGATTCAATCACTGGTTGTATTAAATTTTGGCTTATGCACCACTTCACTTCCAACAAACCCGGACCATTATATTACCTTATTTGTAGTATTAAAAAATAAAGGTTTTTTACCTGTGCTTGATACCTAGGGTTTTGTGCCGGCGTCAGCTCTTAAAAGATTTATCTGACTGTACGTTGGTCATATGTAGTTTAAATTCATGTAGTCTGATAATATTGAATATATAAAATATTCGAAACCGTTGAAATGATCGGGTGACCCTGAATAACCACTAATCATAGTTTTAATCAGTTTGATACATGGTTTTGCTTTTAATGTTGTATGTATATTATTCTAAATTGTACTGAAGCAATAAAAGTTTCAGCTATATCGAAACCATAATACAATTATTTTATATGTATTATAGGATTTTATTATTTAATTTTTTATTACTTTTTCAGATTCTAAAATCTTCCAATTGCGAAGTCAAATGTCTGTCATAGATAATATATACTTGTTTGATCTACGCAGGAGTTTAGAGGCACGCATTTAACAAAACACAGCTGACAAAAAATGAGCTTACAGCAGTGTGCAAATGTCTGATGTGTACGCATAAATTCGGTTAGTTCACATATCAAATAAAGGATTTTAATGGAATGTTTGTACAACAAGCTGCACCAAGGTGGCATGTATAATATCATTTTTTTCCATTCTAAAAAAAGGTAAATAATGGTGTCACCACCGCTGACAGTGAATTTTTCTGTGACCATAGATCATTCTTCGTTAAAATTAAGAAACGTATTGTACAAAAATATATAAGTCAGTGTTATTATAGAAAAAAAGTTAATAAACATGCTAATGCAGACAGTGTTTACATCTAATATTTCTTTTAAGACATATTTAACATTAAAGTTGGACAAAATTGATGAATAAAAAATACTAGAGCATAAACAATACATAGGAATTTTAAACATTTTTAAATCATTTTATGAATTAGAAGTTCCCAATGTGCAGAATACATTTATTGTCTTAATTTGGATTATTTTTGAGTGCGTTTGTACAGAAATAAATTAACATCCTAACAATAACTTGTAGAATGCATATTTGTCATGTCTCGGTATAAAGAAAAGGAAATGACCAAACTAGTGCTCGCGATAGGATACGTATAGCAGGTATACGATTAAACGATATACGTATATCCGTATAATGCGTTTTTCTGCTATACGGATACTTTCGAATATACGTTTAAACGTATCCGGATACGTATAAGGCGTATCAACTAAACGTATATTTAAGAATACGTATATTTAATGTATACGTATATTCGCCGTATCGTATCTAATTTAAATAGCGGACTTCACCAGTCTTATGTCGCTGAATGGAGAATAATTTGGAAATCGGTAGCTTTACGACAGAAATCCGTATAGTATGCAGGCCCGTAGCTAAGGGGGCGCTATGGGCGGCTCAGCCCTTCCCCCCCCTAGAATATTTTGAGCCCCCCCCCCCCCTGGAAAAGATTCCAAGGTCACTCAATTAATTTCTGTTCCAAAAATTCAAATGAAATTCTGTTCAAAAATCTAATTTAGTTTTGAGACCCTTTCAGAGTTTTGCAGAGTTACTAAATTGTATCTAAAATAAGTGTTTCAACACTCCCTCACCCTATTTGTACACATTAAGCTAACATGATGTTTAATTTTGCACTAGTTATACAATCAAAATTTTCATCATCCTATACTTTTCTTAGCATAAAATGAAGTTAGTACAACAGTTTAATTAGAAACATAATACCTACAATGTGAATAATTAATTTATCTTTCTGCGTCAGAAAGAAAAAAAAAAATATGAGCCCTTCCTGAGCTGATAACTAAAAAAAAAAAAAAAAAAAAAAAAAAAAAAAAAAAAAAGCTTAGTTTTTAGTTTGGTTTTTAGGTGCGTTCGTAATTATATAATACGTAGCACCTATAGTGGTCGTTCAGTCCGTCCGTCTGTCCGTCCGTCTGTCCGTCCGTCCGTCTGTCCGTCCGTCCGTCTGTCCGCATATAACAACGCAAAAACTACCCAACCGAATCGTTTGAAATTTAAAATACATAATTATTACATAATTTTGTCGAGTCATTTCAAATTTTATGAAATTCGGATGCATAGATCAATTACAGGGGCAATCAAAAGTATTCCATTACATTACGGTCAATGGGGAAAAAAGTTTCAAATGCATTTTAATCGTTTGAAATTTAAAATACGCAATTATTACATAATTCTGTCGAGTTATTTCACATTTTTTGATAATCGTGTGCATAGATCAATTACAGGGGCAATCAAAAGTATTCCATTACATTACGGTCAATGGGGAAAAAAGTTTCAAATGCATTTTAATCGTTTGAAATTTAAAATACGCAATTATTACATAATTATGTCGAGTTATTTCAAATTTTTTGATAATCGTGTGCATAGATCAATTACAGGGGCAATCAAAAGTATTCCATTACATTACGGTCAATGGGGAAAAAAGTTTCAAATGCATTTTAATCGTTTGAAATTTAAAATACGCAATTATTACCCAATTATGTCGAGTTATTTCATATTTTTTTGATAATCGTGTGCATAGATCAATTACAGGGGCAAACAAAAGTACTCCATTACATTATGGTCAATGGGGAAAAAGTTTCAAATATATTCTATACGTTTGAAATTTAAAATACATAATTATTACATAATTGTGTCTAGTTATTTCAAATTTTATGAAAATCGGATGCATAGATCAATTACAGGGACAATAAAAAGTATTCCGTTACATTACGGTCAATGGGAAAAATGTTTCAAATGCATTTTAATCGTGTTACACACATGCGAACTTTATAAAATTTATATGCAACTATAAAGTACATATTATAATATACATCTTACATAATTTGTGGTGCAAAGAACATTTGTTATTGATTGACAAGGCCACACAAAAGTATTCCATTACATAATGGTATAGGAAGAGCATTGTTTGATGAGCGTTTTAATTGTAATTCACTATTTACAATTTTATGAGATTGATAAATGAAAGTAATATTTTTAAAACTTCGTTATCGTACGAACGCACCTCATTTGCTACGCTTCACGTGCAATTTCCAACTTGTTTAAATATATAAATGTAAGGACATTCATTATATTTAAGTTTTGTTAATATTGACAAATATCTTTTTTTTTTTTTTTTTTTTTTTTTTTTTTGTATAAAGTACTTATAATTTCGATTACTTATAGATTGGCAAATGATAAATTTGGATAGAATGCGACTGCACATGATTAAAATTACGTTCCTTTTTTCTTTTTTTAAATATTTTTTCAATATATTTTAAATTTATAAGACTCTACTCTTAAATAAAATAAAAGTATGATTACAAAACTTTCTAGAAGTCGAACTGGTCGATGTCACTATAAAATAAAAGTAAATTTAAGTCTGTTTTGTGGCATCATGTAAAAATATTGTTCCACGCGAAGTGCCCATGCCATATATCAAACTAGTCAGATGTGGCAATCTAAAAAACTTTTTTCTATCTCATATATGTTAGTACTTCAATATTCGCTATCACAGTGCTAAAATTAAATGGCAATCTATGCCTATCGTGAGGATTTTAATGGTAGGAAATTCTGTGCATTAATTCTAGAAATAAAACTATTCAAATATCGATATAAATGCAGAATAACAATGCCACCTATTGTGCGATTTACGCAAAAACATAATCAGCAATAATATTTATTATTCTGAAGCTGAATCTTTAGATTTTAAAAAATCATGCGTTAGTTCTTGTAAAAGAACTATTGCGCGAATCAGAAAAAATTCAGCGTAGCAGCGCCCCTATTCGGTGATTCTCACCAAAACATACATAGAATCACTTCATATGAAGCATTAACTGAATCTGTACTTTGATAAAAATCCGTGCATTAATTCTTGGGATAGAGCTATTGCAGAAATCGTTAAAAAGACAGCATAGAAGCGTCACCTGTTGAAAGGTTTACACACAAAACTCATCAGCACAAATCTCCATTAGGGACTACTTGAGAGTGGGCATATGTGGACAGTTCACATAAACATAACTTTTTATCATAACTGGGTTAATTTTTATAAGCAAAAACTACTCGATATTGTAAACAGAACTTTTTTTTTCCGCATGGTAATTTTTTTGAAATTACTTCTTAATAGTTTTATGAATACAAAAATTTGTTCATAAGTACCCCAAGGAAGGGACAGTTGTAAACACACAAGGAAAAATTATTTTTGACATGTTTTTTATTATCTTTTTCCTATGTTACCACAATCATTAGTTGTACTATCTGTTAAATTCACCACAAAGAAAAATGTATGTATATTTATTTAATTTCTGGGTGATATGTTTAAGCAAAATACTATAAAATAAAAATAAGTAGATCCTTTGGAGGGGGGGGGGAGAGCTTAGATAATTTATAAAATATTGTTGCAATAAAATAAAAAATTAACTTAAGAATAAAAAGTAAACTTGAGAAAATAATTAAAGAATTTAAATTTCGATTAAACTTTTTTGTTTGAGGGAGATTTTAGGGAGGGAGCATTTGGATAATACTTATCAAAAAGCTACAGAAAGGCGAAAGTTTCTAATTCCTATATTTGCCTTAAATTAAGGATAAAAATTTTTTTTCCATTTATAAGCTTCCTCAAAATTTAATTTTTCTTTGCTTTTAAAAGAGAAGGGAGAGTCTATTATGAAGATTTCACGGTAGTTATAATTTTGAAAATTTTATTTTCTTAAAATATATATCTATTTTTAAATCACCAAATAACACAGCTGTTTTAGAAATGGAAGTAAACTCATACTGCAAGTTTGCAACAAATAAAATAGAAAACTTTGCAAAGTTGTAAAACGTAATATTTTTTGAATTAACGATACATAAAAATAGTATTGAAAACCGTTAAATAAAATAATATGTAACATTTATTGGATTTTAGAAAACATTAAATTTATTTAAATTACAATTGAACATAAACGAGCTTGTTGCTTTTTATGTATTTACTGACAGATGTGTTTGTAGAAGTTTCTATACAAAATCAACTTTATATGACAGAAATGCCTTCTGTTTCAATTAAATTATAGATATAGAAGTTGACATTATTTTCACGAAGTTAACTAAAAGGAACAGACTCACTGAATGATTATTGGACAATTTAATGATGCGTTCATATCTGCCCCAACCAGACACTTCATAAGGGCCCCACATTCCCACAAGAGTCAAAATGACAAATCATTAACATTTCTCAATTTAAAAAAAATCATAGATATTTATTAGTAGCCATAGTATATGTTAAAACATTAAAACTGAAAGAAATGAATAAATAAATAAAATTATTCTCTTAGCAAGTTGAAGATTTTACTTTTGAGTTCAGTAAGCAGTGTTTTGGCTCCTGACGACAAACAAAATGTCGAAGACCTTCAAAGCAAAGAAAAAAAAATCCATGTGTCTATAGGTGCTACCATCTTTGGTAATTTTTTGAAATAAAATGTAAAAATAATAAATAGTGAAAAATGGAAATGTTCTCATATGCCCCATTTTCACATGTGCCCCAGTCTCCCCGATATATGTTTCTTAATTCCGTAAATTATGTCTTGAGATAGAGCCCTCACAAAATTCATGCCACATATAGACAAAGTCACAGACAGATATTTTGTAAAAACATATTTTTCGGACTATCTTACCCTTAAAAAGTGTAAACCAGTCGAAAGATTTCTCGAATCCATTACTTTCTTCTTGTTAAGATACAAGAAAATATAAAAAAAACTAAGTACTGAGCCACAGCTCTTCCAAAGATTAGTTTGATTCTATCCACAACTAATGTAAGACAATTCATAATAAATAACTTAGTTTTTTGGGAAAGAAACCAAAATTTAAACTGAGAAACATATTCAGATTTTTTAGGTACCTGCATAACAAGTAGTAGTTAAGTAAACGCATCGTAGTTTTTTAAACAGAGAATCGCGATGGGGATACTCTACCGGATATTTTTCAATGTCTGTAATCCGCAGAAAAGCATTGAAACATCAAATTTCATATCTTGAATGGAAAACGTTTAAACGTTTATACGTTTAACCGCTTGGATAAGATCCGTATATACGATGTACCGTATATGTTGTTTTGCGTAATACGTATAACCGCCGATGCCGTATTATACGTATAGTTGATCCGTATTTCGTATAATACGTATTATACGTATACGCGTATAAACGTATAATCGAGAGCACTAGACCAAACCCTAATTTTATTTGTCCTGAATTATCTAACTTAAATTTATAAAAGGTAAACTTAAAAAAGGCACTTTATATCGATGATGAGTTTCATTTTAAGTAATCTGTATACAAATTATATCCATCTTTATATGCAGCTATATTATTTATAATATACCTTTAAAATAAGCTGTGTTTTATTGCCAAAAATATTGGATATATTTTAATAAATAAATAAAAAAAAGTTTTTAAAAAGTCAATTTTAATTTGTGAATAATTTTATCTGTAATATTTAATTTAAAAAAAACTATGAAATCAATCTATAAATATTTAGAAAATGTTGCCTTTCCATCAATAAATTGCCAACATTAGGCTTAAAACTTATGAGAATGTACCGCATTTAGCTTAACGGACAAATCTGTATTTTGTTATATTTCAAAAATGGACCATTAATATTTTTTAGTTTGATTAAGTAAATTAAAGCGTTAATTTTTTATAATTTGATATAGAATTACAACATTCTACTAATTATTTTATATATGATACGATGTCAAACCAAATATTTGAAGAATATTCATGAGATAAACATATTCTAACTTAGATGCATATACAGCATTGCATGCAACATCAAATAAATTATGTTTAATGAATAAATTCAAATACAGACAAGATACATTTAAATGTGTATATTAAACATAATAATGTTTTACACTTAGAATTACAAAATGAAACATTTTATGTCTGAATAAGATAATCTTCAATTTATTCCTGTAATATCCAAAACTCATATTGCGTTTAAGATTAAAAGCCAGTTTGTTTTAAATGTTATGTGGAATATTCATTAACGTCTTTTAACAGAAATGTCTTTTGTCAAATATTCGCAATCTACTAATAATGGATACTATTTGCATTCAAGTATTGAGGGAATTTTATGGGGAGGGGAAATTAATGAATAAAATAAATTAGATTAAACAGCATGCTCGTGAATGCATTGAGTTGAATACGCAATCGTTGTGAGTTGATACAAGAATTTATCTATCCATTTTAACCTTATATGACAAAAAACTCTCTTTTTAAAAACATCTACTTAGATATTATAATAGAATATTTAAACAGGCAAAATATTAAATACAAAATATTGGAATAAAAATAATATTGACAAAACGTTACTTTTTATGTGCATTTGCATAATTTTATCAATACGTAGCACTTATAGTAATCGTTTAGTCAGTCCGTCTGTCGGCATATAACAACGCAGAAATTTTCCAACCAAATAGTTTGAAAGTTAATGTGAATAATATTTTCAGAATTTTGCCGAGTCGTTTCGAATTTTGTGAAATTCGAATTAAAATATTAAAAAGATATTAATAAAATCTTTTATTTAAAATCCTCTCATATACTTTGTTCAATGATATGCAATGATAGTTAATAATACTAAATCATAATAATATATGATAGGTATGTATAAATAGGTAATTATTCTATGTTAAAGTGATAATTACGTCCTATTGAAGATGGAACAATATTATATCCTCATTATTTAATTTAATATATGTAATAGTAATAAATTTTGATTTGATGCATTTCCGCATAAGAATTAAAATTCCCAGCATTTCTTGCATTTGGCCTAAAACTTAGGAGAATATTCCGTATTCAGTTTATGGAATAAATCGGTAATTTGTTAAATTTCGAAAATGGACATACTTTTAATTTTAAAATAAAGTAATTTTGAATAATATTTTTTTATAATTTGATATAGAGTTACAGCATTCTAACCATGCTTAAATGATTCAAATATATTCTAAATTACAAGAACATTGCATGCAGCATCAAACAAGTAATGTTTAATGACTGTTTAACTTTTAAATGTATAGATTAAACATAATTATGTTTTGTACTTAGAATTACAAATTAAAACATTTTATGTCCTGATAAACTTATCTTCAATTTATTACTTTAATATCTAAAACTTATATTGCGTTTAAGATTGAAAGCTAGTTTGTTTAAAATATTATGTGGAATATCCTTTAACGTCTTTTAACAGAAATGTCTTTCATCACATATTCACGATCTGCTGAAAATGAAATTCTGTTTGTCATGAAGAGGAAATTAATGCATAAAATAAATTATATTAAACTGCACGCTTGTGAATGCACTGGGTTAAGGAAACGTAATTGCTATTAGTTCTTTGAAGAATCTCGAAAATAGTCTTTTAATATATATTTTTTATTTTGAATGAAAATAAATTAAAATATTAAATTTTTATAATTTGATGTAGAGTTACACCATTCTAGTAATGTTTAAATGATTCAATATATGATATGATATCAGAGCAAAATGTGCATCATATTCATACATTCTAAAATATGTACACATACAGAATTGTAAGCGACATCAAATAAAATATGTTTAATGAATAAAATGAAATGCAGATAAGATATATTTAAATGTATACTATAAACATAATAATGTTTTACATTTAGAATTACAAATTGAAACATTTTACGTCTGAATAAAGTAATCTTCAATTTATTCCTGCAGTATCTAAAGCTCATATTGCGTTTAAGATTAAAAGGTCGTTTGTTCGAAATATTATGCAGGATATCCTTTAACGCCTTTTAACAGAAATGTCTTTTGTCACATATTCACGATCTACTGAAAATAAAATACTATTTGCAATGAGATATTGAGGGAATTTTATGGGGAAGAAAAATTATTGCATAAAATAAATTATATTAAACTGCATGCTTGTGTATGCATTGAGTAAAGAACGCGTTATTGCTGTGATTGCTTAGAAGGTTTTATATATCCATTTTAACCTTTTTTGACAGAACAATTCTGTTTTTAGAAATATCTACTCAAATATTAGAATCCAATTCTTAAATATGTAAAATATTAAATTTAAAATATCAGAATTAAACAAAATGACAAAAAGTTACTTTTTATGTGCATTTGTATAATTTTATAAACACGTAGTACTTGTATTAATCGTTTAACAAAAATAATGCATTTTCGCATAAGAATTAAAATTCCCAGAATTTCCAGCATTCGGCCTAAAACTTAGGCGAATATTCCGTATTCAGTTTATTGAACAAATCAGTAATTTGTTTAATTTCGAAAATGAACATTTTGTTATTTTGAAATAAAATAAGTTAGAATATTATTTTTTATAATTTGATGTAGAGTTACAGCGATCTAACAATGTTTAAATGATTCAAATATATTCTAAATTATTTACACATACAGCATTGCATGCAGCATCAAACAAATAAAGTTTAATGAATAATGTCAAATACAGTCAAGATACATTTAAATGAATACATTAAACATAATAATGTTTTGTACAAATTGAAACATGTTATGTATGGATAAACTTATCTTCAATATATCCCTTTAATATCTAAAGCTCACATTGCATTTAAGATTAAAAGCTAATTTGTTTAAGATATTATGTGGAATATCCTATAACGTCTTTTAACAGAAATGTCTTTCGTCATATACTCACGATCTGCTGAAAATAAAATACTATTTGCCATAAAATATTGAGGAAAGTTTATGGGTAGGGGAATTTAATGCCAAAAATAAATTGTATTAGAAACATGATTGTAAATGCACTGAAATAATAACTGATACTATTCAATGAATTTACTGAAAAAACACTGAACGTATGCTGAAATAATGCTATTAATTCTCAGAATTTCGAAAATGGACCTTATTTGAATTAAAATAAGTTAGAATATTAAATTTTTATAATTTGATATAGAGTTACAGCATTCTAAAAATGTTAAGAAGATTCAATATATGATAAGACGTCACACCAAAATAAGTATCATATATGTATATTCTAAATTACATTCATGTACAACATTGCATGCAATATCAAATAAATTTTGTTTAATGAATAAAGTCAAATACATATAAGAGACATTTAAACATAGACATTTAACATAATAATGGTTTACACTTTGAATTACAAATTGAAACATTTTATGTCTGAATAAACTAATCTTCAATGTATTCCTTTAATATCTAAAACTCATATTGCGTTTAAGATTAAAAGCTAATTTGTTTGAAATATTATGTAGGATATCATGTAACAGCTTTTAACATAAACACATTTTGTCATATATTCAGGATCTACGGAAAATGGAATACTATTTGCAAAAAATATTGAGGGAATTTTATAGGGAGGGAAAATTAATGTATAAAATGAATTATATGTGCATACTAAGCAGCATGCTTGTGAATGCACTGAGTTAAGAATTCTTAATTGCTATTAAGAATTCATAAAGTTATAATTAAGAACTCATAAAGTACAAATTATTGGATATTCAGATTACGATTTATTGTCAAATGTTACAACAATAAATGTAACCATCATTAATACATACATTCATTACGATTGGTTCAAATAATGTTTTTACAGAGGGAAACAACAAAATAGAAGATAAAGTACAAATTTACTGTATGCTACATATAGAAGATGACAATGTTGCAACATTACATATTAAGATTTTAAACAATTTACATACAAAAACTACAACTTGTTAGGATAGGGATATTCAAGTACTTTTACTATCAAACAACTATTAACCAAAGTATAAATATTAGTAGACATTATATTAGTATAAATATTAGTAGACAAGAAACATTTTTTATTCGTCTACTTTAGCATTGTACTATATTAAATGTCAAGGAACTGTAATTGAGTCATAACATGTTTTGAATCGTGATGAAATTTTACATAAGATGGCAGCGTATTGGTTTCTCAGAAAAAAAAAAAAAAAAAAAACTGAATTTTAATTTTATATAAAATGTAGACTATTAAGGTGGGTATGGTTCACTGATATTAGAACTGAAGTTCATTTTAAATTGCTATTCAATGAGATTTCTATCCAGATGTCATTATAAAGTCACTCATATTTTTCCTATTCCTTCTTATTCAAACCAATGGAATATTGAAAATGATAATATCTCGTGTGTTTGAACTTTTATGATTTTTGTGATCTTTTATTCACGATAATTTAGTACTAGATAAATTTAAATTTATTCCGAATGTATATTGTAAATTATAAAATACTAGAAATCTTAAACATTGAACTTCTATTTCAAAATACAGTAATTTATTTCTTATTTGTACAAATAATTTATTTAGGAATCCAATTATTGTATTTTCTTATCGTAGAGCTGAAAATTTCATATAAAGTAAAAATAAATAAATAAAATAAATAAATATTAATAATAAAAATACTAATCACGAGACTAAAGACGAATTCCTAGAAATCTTACACTGTAAAAAATATGACTATTTTGTTGCATCGTCACTCTACCGCTTTTATAAAAAACGACTATTTCAGGCTATCATGGAGCATTTTAAAGTGGCCAAAAGACTGATATTCTATAAAAGCGGGGGAGTGACGTCATATTTTTTACAGCGTAAATATGAAAATGTTATTAGTAAAAAAGTAAAATTGTGTAATATGCGTAGTATTGCATATCTGCTAGAAACTTGAATTCGTTACTTAAAATAAAATATTCTGGATATAATTATAATGAAAAACATATAGGATCATGGGTTATAACGAGTTATAATTGGATTGATATTGCAAATAAATTTTTCTTCAGATAGTGACTAAATATTTTAAATACTAGCTAAAGTTTCGATAGAAATATTTTATCGGTTTTACGTATGGCGTTATTATTAGGGGAAACAATATTACTTATGGAGATTTACCAGTTATTCTGTTCAAGTATGTTTACAATCACAAAAGTTTCACCCAAAATCTGAATACATAATATCCAAAAATATATTTACATTTGTCAAATTTACACTACATTAAACGACAGGTAATTGCATTTGAATCATAACACTTTTGAATAGGGATGAAAATTTCCCCGAAAAGATAACATACATGGTTACTTAGAAAAAAGAAAAAAGAAAGAAAAACTGAAATTCAATTTCATAAAAATGTATACTATTATTGATTTTATGGTTACAATAATGCAAATGATAATATCGCGTGCATTTTCTAAAGAAAATTTATGATTTTATGGTTACAATAATGCAAATGATAATATCGCGTGCATTTTCTAAAGAAAATTTATGATTTTTGTAATATTGTATTCATGATAATTCATAAATTTGAATTTCCGAATGTAAATTATGTAATCCGAATGTAAATTAAAATTTTTAAAATACCTGAAATGTTAAAAAATGATCTTCGATTTCAAAGTAATTTATTTCTCATTTAATAACATTAAATTATTTTAGAATTCAAATAATCGTATTCTCTTATCACAGAACTGAAAGTTTCATATGAAGTACAATAAATAAATAAATAAATAAATAAATAAATAAATAATAAAAATAAAAATAACTTTCTAAAAATTTTAAATATGAATATGTTTTCAATAAAAAGGAAAATTATGCAATATGGATAGCATTGCATATCTGCATGGAAATATGAATTTGTTACTAGAAATAGAATATTTCGGATATGATTAAAATAAAATATGTGCATAAACCTGGGTCATAATGAGTTGTAATTGCATTGATGGTGGAACTAAAAAATTCTTCAGATACTGACTAAATATTATAAGTACTAGCTAAAGTTTTGACAGAATTTTTTTATTAATTTTCCGTATGACGTGATTATTATGGGAATTAATATTACTTATGGAGATTTACCAAACATTTTATTCAAAAAATTTTACTGTCACAAAAATTTCCTCCAAAATCCTAATACATAATGTCCAAAAATATATTTACACTGGTGGACTCCGCCATCTACGTTGGTCGGATTAGACGACAGACGGGCAATAAATAGTTTAATTTGTTAGTATTCAATAGTTTAATACTATTAAAATGCATACCAAACAATGTCTCAGTATATAAGTATGCAATGGAATACATTTGTGCGGCCCTGTAAGTTATTAACAATCAATCTTTGTCCCATAGATTGTACAGAATGTATAGTATAGTATATACTTCATAGATACATATCAATTTTATTATGTTCAAATCAGTGTAACACCATTAAAATGCATTTGGAACTTTTTTCTCCACTGATCGTAATGAAACGGAATACTTTTCATTGTCCCTGTAATTGATCTATACTTCCGAGTTTCATAAAATTTGAAATGACTCGACAAACTTATCTAATAATTATATATTTTAAGTTTTAAACGATTCCGCTGGGTAGTTTTTGAGTTGTTATATGCGGACAGACTGACGGGCGGACAGACAGACGAATGGGCAACTCGGGATCCCGGGTTTTGGCCTTCAATTCAAAACAAACGCGACGTTTCTCCATTTCCGAGATCGGATGAGATAGCGTCACGTACATATATACATACCGTCGGATTTTATTAGTGTAGATTAATCTACTTTATACTATAACGTCAAGCGATTGCATTTGAATCATAACACATTTTGAATATGGATGAAATGTGCCCTGAGAAGACAATATATATGGTTCCTTTAAAAAAAAAAAAAACTGAAATTTATTTTCACAAAAATGGAGACTATTAACGACTCTATGGTTACAATATTGCAAATGATAATATCGCGTGTGTTTGATAAAGAACAGTTATGGTTTTTGTAATATTGTATTCACGATAATTTAGTATTGTGTAAATTTAAATTTATTCCGAATGTAAATTAAAAATTATAAAACACTATAAATGTTAAAAATTGAACTACGATTTCAATATACAGTTATTTAATTCTTATTTATATACAATAAATATTATTAAAATTCAAATTATTATAGTCTTCTCTCATAGAAAATGAACGTTTCATCTAAATTACAAAAATAAGTAAATAAAAATAAAATAAAATAAAATAAAATAAAATAAATAACTACACAATTATGTAAGAAATTTAAAAAACTTCCTAAGAGTCTTATATACGAAAGTTTTCAATAAAAAATTAAACTATGTAATATGAACCGCAATGCATTTTTGCGTATATACACTTACTTCCAAAAGTTAAGCACGAAGATGTAAAATGCAAAAAAATCAACAAATACTGCTTTGATTTACACAAAACTCGGCAGGAAAGTAGCATATATTTATGCATAAAACAAAATCAGTAATTATATACAGAAAGGAAAACAATATTCAATTTTTATAAGTTATGAAGTAATGACATACTGCAGACTTAAACAGAATTATGTATAATATGAAAATAAATTGCATAAAATGAAAAAAAAGACATTAAAAGGATATGTGATCGCCCCCTCATCTGTATACAAAGTTTACAGCTTGCGACCATGCTTTCAATTATGTGGTCAACCATAGAAGAACAAAGTAATCGCTATTCTTCTTGTAGAGTATTTTTCAGCTCAATAAGAGTGGCTGGAGGTGGGAAACGTAAACATACAGCAAGGCCAAGAGCATCCCAAAGATTTTCAATTGGATTAAGGTCGGGCGAATATGCTGGCCTCGCCATACGCGCAATCCCTTCACTCTCCAGGTAGTCATCGACGATGCCAGCTCTATGAGGACGGGCGTTATTGTCCATTACAACAAAAATAGGGCCAACTGCTGTAGCGAACAATCTCACAATAGGTTCTAGGACTTCATCTCGATACCGGACAGCCGTCACAGAACCCAGTTTAAAGATGTGCAGGTCGGTGAGGTATCCTAATGAAATCCCTGCCCACCCCATAATGCTTCCGCCTCGGAATGCGTGATGTTCGGTGATGTTTTGGGGCTGATTGCGTCTTCCTTGTTCACGCCATATCCTTATACGCTTGTCATCTAGCTGCAGAGCAAATCTTGACTCATCAGTAAACATGACATTGCCCAAGTCAGACACAGTCCAATTGACATATTCCCGGCACCACTTTAATCATGCCCCTCTTGATTGGACGGATAGAGGAACAGAAACTCGAGGTACCCGGGCGTACAGTCCACTCATATGTAATCTTCGGCGTACAGTACATATAGATATCGCCTTACCAATGGACGCTGTAACCATAGATGTCACACGTGTGGAGGTCACTCTGCGATTCCGCTAGGCTACAATAGCAATATATCGATCTTCCGCGAAAAGTTGTAACAATTGGACGACCGACTACGAACCTTCGGACAACTGTCTGTGTGGTTTAGAATTGTTTCCATAAACGTAAAATTACAGAATGATGAACACCGAAGAAAAGATCAACATCTGTGATCGACTGCCCTGCTTCAATGCGCCCCACAGCACGCCAGCGCTCAGAATCTTCCATTCGTTTTCTGGAAGTCATAAAAACACGTATGTCTTCAAAACAAATTGTACGAAAGTTTTAAACACCTTCTATCAGCACTTACAATCAACTTCTGTAACCCTTCATAAAGCTGGCTTCTTATAAGACTGCCCTTTTTGCATATTTCTTGACATGAAAGTGAACATTATTTCTTAATCAGTTAATGTATGTTACCTAACGTATTTGCATACTTACATCTACCTCTGCTGCGATTTGCATCCTCTTCAATTCTGATTGGTTTTAGGAAATTAGCATTTTCCTCTCCGTGCTTAACTTTTGGAAGTGAGTGTATATAAATTCGTTAACAGAAATAAATTATTCGGGAATAAAATACTCGGGAACAGAAATAAATTATTTTTAATTAATTAATAGTTTAATTATGTATTATAAATTATATATTATAATATATTATAAATTATTAAATTATTAAAATTATTATAATTAAAATGAAATACAGGTAAAAACTAAGGTTATTGTAAATTTTAATTGCATTCATGGTGGAATTCAATATTTCTTCTGATAGTGAATAAGTATTCCAAATACTAGTTAAAGTATCTTAACTTTTTAATTTTTTCCTTATGCGGTGTTCAATGCGTAAAACAACATAACTTATAAAGATTTAAAAGTTATTCTATTGAAGTATTTTCGCTACAACAAAACTTTTCATCCATGTTTTAATACATAGTGTCTTAAAATGTATATTATTTTATATACTAAATCACTGAACTATATTAAATATAAAGGAATTGCAATTGAATCACAACGGATTTTGAATAATAAGGAATTTTCTTTCTGAGATGATTGCACATGTGGTTTCTCTTTAAAAAACTAAATTTTAATTTCTTTAAACATGTAGACTATTAAGGACTCTACGGTTCACTGAACGTTTTATTCTCTTGTTGTAGAACTGAAAGGTTCAAGTTAAGTATAAAAAATAAATGTAAAAATAAATTAAAATAGAAAAATATATATAATAACTTTCTAAAAATCGTAAATATGATTTTTTTTTCAAGAAAAAGGGAATTTGTGTAATATAAATAGCATTGGATATATACGTAGAATCATGAATTCGTTACCAGAAAAAATATTTCGAATATAATTAAAATTAAATACATGTAGAAATTTTTGTTATAGTGAATTTTAATTGCAATCATGGTGGAATTCCTTATTTCTTTAGATAGTGAAGAAATAGTCTAAAATACTAGATAAAGTTTCGATAGAATACTTTTTTATCAATTTTCCTTGTTAGGGGGTTGTTACAGCATACAATATAACTTATAGAGATCTACTAGTTTTTACTTACCCATCATACGTAGTATAGGGTAAGTCTTGCAATCGTTTTGAAAATCGAAAAAAAAATTCTGACGGATTTACACGTTTTAGATAGTGGAGATTCCGAAAAACATATTTTCAGAATTTTTTTTTGCCGTCCGTCTGTCTGTCTGTCTGTAAACGCTCTATCTCCAGAACACATTGAGATAGAGACTTGAATGTAGTTAGTATGTAAGAATGGGACGAACCCTATTTAATATCAGCAACCTCGATTATCCGGAACTATTTTTTTCGGACTCTCGAAAAATTCGTTCTGATGAAAGGTATAAAAAAATTTTCGAATTTTTTTGTTCTAAGGAATGGACGTAAAAGGCAATGAAATAACACACATTTTGCATATAGAACGAAATCGCTCGAATTATTAGTTGCCGAGATATTTGTAATCTTGATTTCCACATTCTTCGATTTTTCATGATCCTGTATTTCATTCAAATTTCAATTCAAAAGTATATTTTAATTGGAAATGAGACGCTTAATCCGATACAGTTGATTGTTAGTTAATAGAATTATTATTTTTGGAGTTATAAGGATGTTTCTTTTACGCAGTTCGGTACTATTTGAGTAGTTTGGCGTTTTATATAATTTGTCGAAATTGGTACATCAGCAGTTCTTTAATATAGCATTACTATGTATATTAACAATATTTAAATTTTGTTTATGAATTGCAATGCATTGTATAAATAGTTTCACATGTTTTATTTTCATATACATATCCATGATGGGTAAGTAATACGGTGGCCCCCAACGACTTGTTTCTATTGAAGTATTTTTACTAGAACCAAACTTTCATCCAAAGTCCTATTACATAGTGTTTATAAATATGTTTGTATTTTCCTACTTTAACTCTTTAGATCCCAAGCTCCAAAAAACTGAATGTCCTCAGAATCCCAACGAAATAGCCGAAAATTCTCCGCGTTTTTCCCCCATTCTTTACTAGGGCAGGAGTGGAAGAAACAACAGACAGCTTTCTTCACCTCGTCAAAATTTTGTCAGGTGGCACATTCCTCTTTTTATCATCCTTCTTTACTTACAGATAATGAAGTTAAGTAGAGTAATACAATGATGGAAAAATTTCTTGCTGTCCTAACCGGAAATGCCAACACCTCCTTCTCCCATCCATCAATTAGAGGGACCACCCCTTTGACAGCTCACCTCCCAATGAAAATCTTCCAGCTACAGACTGCTATTATGGGATTCTGAGCACTCGGATGGTTTGGGCTATTATGGGATTCAAAAGGTTAACATTGTACTATAGTAGACATCAGGAAATTACATTTTAATCACAACACATTTTGAACTGTGATAAGATTGTGCCTGAGATGATAGAATATGCAGTTTCGCTTAAAAAAGAGAACTATATTTTCATAAAAATGTAAAATAATAAGTACTCTACGGTTTACTGAACGGTAAAGCTGAAGTTCAATATAAATTGCTGTTCAATAAGAAATCTATCCATGTGTCACTCATATTTATTCGATTCCTTCTTATTCAAACCAATGGAATATTGAAAATGATAATATCTCGTGTGTTTGATAAAAAACATGTATGATTTTTTTAAATGTTGTATTCACGATGATTTAGCATTACATGAATTTAAATTTATTCCGAATGTAAATTGAAAATTATAAAATACTAGAAATGTTACCAATTGAACTTATTCGATTTCGAAATACAGTAATTTTATTTCTCATTTGTATACATCAAATGTTATTAGAATTCAAATTATTGTATTCTCTTTTCATAGAACTGAAATTTGCATGTAAAGTACAAAAAATAAATATACAAATTAATAAAAAATGAAAACAAAAATAAATTCCTAAGAGCCTTAAATATGGACATGTTTTTATTAAAAAGAAAAATTATACAACATCAATAACATTTAATATATGCGTAGAAATATGAATTCTTTACTAGAAATGAAATATCCGGGATATAATTAAAAGGAATTAACTATAGAAGCTTATTAAAGGATGTTTTATAATTTAAAAAATGCAATCAAGTACGGAAATATACAAGAACCTCTTTCGAGTTATTTAAGAATCTGAAATGTGTTCCTTTAATTAAAACAGAAACAATCGTGAACTGATATATCCGTTCACTAATCTGTCGGCTTCAATACAATAGAAACAATATTTAAATTAATATAATTTGAAGAATAAAAGTCATTAAAAATAATGAGTTATGGTTACTGCTCTCAAGGTTTATATCCTATACATAATAAAAAATCTTAAAAAAAAAGCGTTTTTTTTTAGATTTTTAGAAAAATACAGATAAAACAAAATTGAAATTTTGCCCTTTTGCTTGGTTGCCAAGTGGTTAAAAAACCCAGAAAATTATTTATTTCCGAAATGTATACAAGAATGCATAAAAAATAACTTTTAATTAGTTATCCGTCCTTTTCGGAAACGTTTCTGAGTAGTTTTTACAGTGCAATTATCAAATTTATCAAATCACGATATTACTTTTGTAGAATTTCAGAAAAATTACAGAGAAAACGATATTACAATTTAATCGTTTTTGTTCGATGGTCAGTGGGTTGAAAACCCCAGAAAACTATTTATTTCTAAAATTTAACACGTTCGCTGCCACTTCAAGAAAGCGCGTAATATGGCGGCAACGTTAAGGGCCTCTCACGCGCCAGCTCGGTATGTGAAGTAATGTCCAATCGCCAGTCACGCGCTGACGCGGGAAAATAATTTGCTGATTCTTTGTTGTAAAAAGTAAATCGGCTTCTGGAAAAAACCCACTTCTACAGTGCGGCATTATCTAGCACTACATCTTTACGTAAGGGGCAGCGAACGTGTTAATGAAAAATGTATAAAAGAAGTTTTTTATTAGCAGCCCGTCATTTCAGGAAACGTTTCTGTGTATTTTGTTACAGTTCAATAATCAGTTTTTCCAAATCGCTATATCACGTATTCGGATATCACTAATTCTCAAGTAAATATATTGGTATTTATGAAACATGTTAAACAGACGAACATACTAAATTAACAGCATTAGGATTAATATGATAATTACTTTTTTTACAATTGCATGCACACGTTCATATTTTCTCAATGACCTACTGGGCAATGATTACAAATTGAGTATTTTGTTCCTTCCCTTATTTATAATACATATTGTTAAAGTTATTTAAAAAATTCAAAAATGAATCAAAACTGGATAAAATAAGGATAATACTAACAAAGCTTAAACTGCACGTCAAATGTAGCAAATAAGGTGAGTTCATACTATAACAAAGTTTTAAAACTTTTCCAAACTTGGTGTAATAATATAAAGTACTTTGGATTCAGTGTAGCATCCTAAATCTTTGTGTGTCTCTGTAAATATTATATACTTTCTATTATATAGGAAATAACTTGTAGTAAACCTCAGCATTGTATATCAGTTTCTATGAAATTTAAAATAGTTTAATGTAATTAAAACGCGCTCCTAAACATTGTTACCTCCTATACCATTATACAAAGGAATACTTTTGTATGGCTCTGTAAATTAATAACAAACATTATTTGCACGACAGATTGTTCAGAATGTTTATTTTTAAACATATTTTTAGATGCATATCAAATTTATTATGTTTCAAAGAGTATAATATCATTAAAATACATTTAAAACTATTTTTTCCCATTGATCATAATGCAACGGAATACTCTTGATTACTCCTGTAAATATACTATACATCCGATTTCCATAAAATGTGAAAAGACACAACAAAATTATACAACAGTTATGTATTTTAAAATTCAAAACTTTCGGTTGGATAGTTTTTTCTCAGTTATACTCACACGGACGGAAGGATCGACGACTACAGATAATATGTATTTACATAATTACGAACGCACGTAAAAATGAATACATTTCTCTCAAGCTATATTGACTCAGCAATTCAGCAATAAAAATCAATAAAATTAGTATCACGTTTGGGAAAATAATAAAAATAATTTTTATTCTGCTTTTCGGTGTTTACAAATCATTAATATTTGAGTGCATGATCAAACACCCAGGTTCCCCTCAAAGACGTATAAGAAAGATTATTGGAATCATGAAATAGAGATTCGAAGAGATTATTAATTTCATATAAGTGTAATTAATATCTGGTATAAGTTTGTACCTTGTGTAGATGAAATATAGTTAAATGCATTGTTTATGAATTATTTTCCTAACATTATTTTTTCAGTTTAAATAAAAATAAGAAATAAGGTAAAAAAGGAAAACAAAGTAAAAGTTGATAAGTATTCAACAGATAGCATAAGTGAGAATATTATTTATTTTTTCGAAAATTCGACCTGGGAAATCTTTTTAAAATCTTTTACTATAATGTATGCTGTAGCATATTTGATATCGGAATTCGGGCGTACAATTTCGAATACTTTATTATTTCCACCATTCTCTTAGCATGGCTGATAAAATTTCATATACACAGGTTTAAATATTTAATTTCTGTATTAACTGTGACATACCATTGAGTTAATCTTCTGAGTAAAAGCTTGTTACTTTCTGTAAAGTTTCTTGCTTCATTTTATGAGATCCCGCAAGTTGGATACATAAATAAAAACTGTATAGAAATGTATTGTACACACACAAACGCTTCACTCAGCACTGATCACCTGGCCTTCAATCGCCGTTAACGCCACCTATTGTTTGATATGCGAACTAAAATAAAAAATTACGGTAAAGAAACTCCAGACATTAAACATAACCCTCCTGCAAAAAAATTTAAATAGCTGTCACCGTTTGCAAGTTATTGAATTTTAAAATCCGTCAGTCATAATGAGAATTCCTCATGGTAATACTTCCTATTAACACTTGTGTAAACGAAAGAGTACTTTAAAAAATAATAATATCCTTTGAGAAAAAACTAAATTTAAATTTTATTTATAAGTGTATCTTAATTCATGGGAGAAAATTGTTTCGTTTTGGGCTCAGCATTTTATAATTGAGTCAGATTCAAGTATACAGTCAGTAGGATTCTCTTCTGAAAATGTTAATAAGAGATAAAATGAGGAATTTGTCAAAATTAAAATATATTTCAAAGAATAATTTGCCAATCATTATAGTCTTTTGAAGCTTAAAATATTATACACTTTATTGATTACCCTTTAAACGCCGTGAATGGTAAATGCAGGTAGGTAACTTTTAATACTGTTCTTCAGAATTCCGATTGTTTTTTTGCCACCATATATTTTCAGTAGAAATATTCAACGTGTTTAATGGAAGATATAAAGATATGCGAAAAAAATCTATTGCACAGTATGAAAAAAAAATTGTGGGGATTAAACAATTTGAATAATAATTATAAAAAAAAATCTACACTGCCCATGAAGTTACGTGCGCGAAATTTAAGTGATAAAGGGAATTAACATTATTTTGTCCAATTTTTATCAGGATGTTGGCACTTTTTAATAAGTTATTGATTCTGTATGGTTACTCGATATTATTGGACTATAGTATGAAGAAAGACATAAAATTTAATATATAAAAATTGATCTTTTCTTTTTTTATGTAGAATACATATTTGCGAGCAAAAAAGGATTAATATGTATTTTAAAAATAAACAGTTAAAAAAAGAAGTGAATTATATCTGAGCAATTTTTCTTCAAAACCGTTTACTTTTTAGAACTTTCATTTATACATAAAATTAAATTAAGACATTTAATTATAACAATTAATTTTGTATGAGAATATCATCCTAGTTCTCTATTTTAAAAGTGCAAGGATGGTTAATACAAGACAAAAATACGCAGTAAAAGCGAAAGAACAAAAACCCTTTGCTACAAACTTTCTCTTTGATGTTTTCTTGTAATTTATTTTTCTTTGCAATTACAAAGCAAAGAGAAAGGAGATAAAGTGTTTTTAGTCAGTTTAACAAACGAAGTGAAAATACATGAAAGCTTTGCATAATTAAAGATAAAAAATAATTTGTTGTCAGACGGATATTTTACAGAGGGAAAGAAGCACATTTTATGTAGAATCACAATCTTTTTACTAATGATCTTTATGTTTAGCTTAGGAAGGATAACAATTTTTCGGCTTTTGTTTTTCATTCTTAACGATAAATGTTTAGGAATAATATTTAATAAAAATCTACTCAAGAATCTTTTTATTTTGCTTAACTTTTTGCTTTACTTAAAATTTTACACTTTACTATAAGTAATTTATATAATGTTTATATGAACAGATACTGTTCATAAATGTGATGCACAGTTATATATTAATGTTTATTTTTAACTTGTAGAGTTTGTTGAGACGTGTTAATCTGTAGAATTAGAGTTTGTTTATGTAATTTAAAAGGATCTATTTAGGCTTTCTTGAGAGCTTTTATTTTGAAAAGTCCAAATTTGAAGACTTCATAAATATTATTGGTAAATAAGTTTCATTTGAAGACTAATAATTTAATTTTCTATTTAATTTAAAAACTAATTAGTTTAACTTGAAGAATCCAAAATTTTAACAGTAATTTTATGTTGGAAATAAGATTCACTCATAGCAATGCATTTGTCTTATAAGTCACAATATTCAAATTTTCATAGTTTAACCAAACATTACATTATTGAATATTATTAAAAAGTTTAAAGTAACGGTAAAAAGTAGAAATCTGCCCATTATGTCTCTCTCTTTATATATTTATCATTATATGTATAGTATTATTATATTTCTTTTATTTTAAAAGAGCAAGATTTTGATAATGTAATACAAAAATACGCTGCTTACGTAAATAACTAAAAAAAGCTTTTCTACAAAGTTTTTATTTGATGTTTCTCTGTTATTTATTGTTCTTTGCAATTACAAAACGAAAAAAGGAGATAAAGTGTTTTTAGTCAGTTTAACAATCGAAATGAAAATACACGAAAGCTTTGTTGAATTAAAGATAAAAAAGAATTTGTTGTCAGACGGATATTTTACAGTGGAAAAGAAGCATACTTTATGTAGAATCACAAACATTTTGCCACTTATCTTTTTATTTAGCTTTGGAAGGATAACAAATTTTCAGGTTTTGTATTTTTTCCGTTTTTGACAATGAATATTTAGGAATGGCATTTAACAAAAATCTTTTAACTTTGCTTAGTTTAAAATTTTACAATTTACTGTATGGAATCTAGATAATGTTTATAAGAAAACTAGCAGGCTAAGTCCGCTGCGCTGGTCTATTTTTCAAAACAAAACATGAATCACACAAAATATTGAATATGATTGTGTTTTTTAAAGCAACTTCACTTCGAATGCTCTTTCACATTTCTGAAAATCATACAAAACGCCATTGTATTTCAAGATAGAAAACCAACGATTATAAATGCACCAAAAATGCATTAAAAGATAGCAAACAGCTGTTTCGAATCTACTGTCGAGATTCTTAATCAGTGCAAATCTCTGCGAGCTAGAAAAAACAAAACCGAGCCAAAAATAAAAACAACAACAATGGAATCAAAGCCCGTTGATGCCAAAATATATTAAAATAATAATAAAATATTATGTTCTTCTATCAGCTTATGCATTTGAAAAAATTCGGGCTTTTAAGAAAAAAAATATTTCAGTTGACCATTTATTGTAGATTTTGATAGATAAATGAGGCAATTATGAAAAGAGCAATTTAAATATTGTCTATTCACCATACTTCTAAAATAGCGAGCATTATGATCGCAGAGATTGGCCATTGAATTTAAACAATTTTCAAGTAATTCATTTTCATTTGATAGTTTTTGAACTCTAAACCTCTCAACTTGCCCGTAAGACATGGTGACGTCACGGTGACGTCGTAGTGAAGTCACATTGTGACTTTGTGACCGTCGATGTGACGTCACGTGACGTCGATGTGAAGTCACAGTGACTCAAATGTGAAGTCGTTATGGCCGTTTTAGAGCTCGTTTGTGACGTCACATTGTGACCACTTTGTGACGTCACGATGTGACCAAAATGTGAAAAATGTGTCATTTGTGACAAAATTGTCATTAAAACTGTGACTATTCTGTGACGATAGTGACAAGGTTGTGAAGACAGTTTGCGATTATATTTTGATTTGTGACAAATTTTGTCACTAACTTTGTGTCGGTAGCAGTATTGTCAATGTTGCGAAGTCATACTGGGACACAATTATACAGTTATGAACAATGTTATTCAGTGTAAAATCACTTACATCAATAATTTTATTATACTTTGGCGATACATCTCAATTAAAACTTGGGAGCTGCTATAAAAAGAATGTTCGAAGAGAAAGTTACTGGATCAAATTGTAATGCCATGCAGACTTTAATCTTTGATACATTTTTTTTCTGTTGCAATAAATAAAAATATTTAAGACAATTGAATATTCGATCTATCACAATTATTTCAAATTTAGCAATTTTTTATTCTAATAAGCATTAAAATTATCAAAGAAACACTTCCTTAAAGATGCAACACTAGTCACAGAAAAAGAGCCGGATGATAATATAAAGTCCGTGGCAGCGTTCTTTTCAAATATCTCGCTCAAATTTTAATATTTTTGCATGTTTTTTGCATAGGAAGCTGAGGACGATCTACTACGGGCCTAGTTTTTACTTTTTCGATTTTACTTGCATATATTTTATATTTTGATAGTTTCAATATCAGTACCGGTTTACACCGGTTTTGAAATTTAATTTTTTTTTTTTTTTTTTAAACTGAAACCAAAATCAAAAAAGTAAAAAATAGGCCGCTTATAGATCGTCTTCAGCTATGCTATGCAAAAAAATCATGTAAAAATATTAAAATGTGAGCGAGATATTTGAAAAGAACGCTGCCACGGACTTTATATTATCATCCGGGTCTTTTTCTATGACTAGTGTTGCACCTTAAAGGAAGTGTTTCTTTGATAATTTTAATGCTTATTAGAAAAACAAATTGCTAAATTTGAAATAATTTTAATAGATCGAATATTCAGTTGTCTTAAATATTCTCATTTATTGCCACAGAAAAAAAAATATGTAACAAAGATTAAAGTTTGCATGGCATTTTGATTCAGTAACTTTCTTTTGGTACATACTTTTTATAGCAGCTCCCAAGTTTTAATTGAGATGTATTGCCAAAGTATAATAAAATTATAGATGTGATTTTACACTACATAACAATGTTCATAACTGTATATTTGTGTCCCAGTGTGACTTCACAACATTAGTAATGCTGTTACCGTCACAAAGTAAGTGAAAAATTTGTCACAAATAAAAAAATAATCACAAACTGTCTTCATATACTGTCTTCTATGAATATTAAAATATTATTAAAACATGCAAAGAGTAATTATGGAAAAAATTAAAGCTAAATATTTATCAGTATATTAATAAACAAAAAACATTAAGGGGCTATCCATTACTGCAAGGCTATCCATCACAGACACATCTATCTAATAAAAATTCCGACGATAAACATAAATTAGAACAACAAATACGTTAATCATATTTATTAATATTTTATTTATAGTATTAGAGAGTATTTATAATACCCACTTTAATCACGATGTTCACTTATACTACATATAATGGATATTCTGAAATTTACCTCTGTAAAATTATTCAGGAAAGGAAATAATAAAAGTTTCTGAAATGAAAAGTTAATAATAAAATACAGTTATTACTTTTTAGCTTCATACCGCTCAAATATTTGCGTCATTTGTTTTAAATTCAATCATGTTTAAATTCTTATCGATTGAACTTCCAAATTTTCATCCAAACTTCTAGTTCTTTCTGAAAACATTCCAATAAGAATATTTACAACTGAAACGTTTTCACCCACGATGACTATCCATTCAGAAATTTTATAACATTTCACAAGTTGAAAAATACATTAAACAATCATTAACATAATTGTTTTTTTTAATATCAAACATCTACGATTTCTTTTAATAGTTCTTCTCGTTCTCTTATAAATTCCTCTTCTGAGCAGATACAATTTTTTTAAATAAAATTATGAAATGTTTCAGAAGATTACTTAATACAAAAATTAAAAAAGGATGTTTGTAAATAATTTTATTCCATAAAAAATCTTCTTTATTACAAAATATAATTATCTTTAAATGTTTAATAATTATATTATCGATTTATTATAATTTACTATCATATGATTTTATGTTTATGGAAACACATTATTTTAACCAGATATTTTAAAAAAGGAAACAACGCAGATTAGAATGCAATTAAAATCACTACCTGTAACAACCTAATCCAAATTATTAAAAATCAAGTTCTTTATGACAACAAAATAAATAATGAATGCATTAGACTTTATTAAGTTAATGAAGCATTGATGTTTTATAGCATGTTTTTGACAATGTAATTAAAATCGTTCTCAGAACAATAATAATAAAAAAGCAACCATTAAAAATAATATTTTCCATACCTTTTTTCCATCGGAGTCATTCGTTCTAGTTATTCTTGCTGCACTAACTAAATCCGATAATAATTAAAGTGGCAAAGACCAAATTATTTTAACAGTCAAAGCCCCATTAATTTTCTCGGACTTATATTTTGCCGCTTGGAAGGCCTGTAGTGGATATTCTTCTTTAAATTGTTAAATCCGTGTCAATATGCAACTACTCACAACTGCCATAAATTCCAGCGAACTAACTTCTTGCGTCTATCATCAATTTAAAATATTTCTGTTTACGTTTATTTATTCTTTCGTTTGCAAACGATTTTCATTTCCTATGCGCACGACCGTTTAGTTTTTTCTTTTTCTGCGCAACAGCTTCGGAAGTTAAATACGAATAGTTTTATGAGAATGTCTTTTTTTAAGTGTATTTTTACTTTTTATTTTTATTAGTTTCAAAACAATTCAAGTTAAAGCAAATTGTTAAATAATAATAATAAAATTCATAATTAGATATTATTGGATAAAACATTGTTTAGGTTTTAATAAAGTAAAAATAATAGCTTTAATGGTAATATAATTTTTTTTAATCATTACCATTACTTGTATCAAACGCAAACATACATAGTATCTTCTTAAAAAAAAGGAGCGGGAGGGGAGTTATAGAAATAAAAAGAATAATAAATAAATAATAACTAATAATAAAATTAATAATAAATTCTAAGAAGGTCACATTTCAGTCACAATGTGACGTCACTGAGGGGTGGCATTTTGGTCACAGATGTGACGTCACATTTCAGTCACAATGTGACGTCACTGAGGGGTGGCATTTTGGTCACAGATGTGACGTGACCACAGTGACTCACAGTGACGTCACTGTGAACATGCATGCTATGTGGGTTGAGAATATGGGTATCTGTGGAAACCTTAATACATCCTCTATCAATATTATATTATATTTCGCAACGTATATCTGCTCTTGACAAATCTATTACAGTGTTCCGTTTTTGGAATGCAGCAGAATAAATAAAGTTAAATAAAGTTTTCCTTAGAAAAATAAGGTGAATGTTTTTTGAATGAGTGAAACTCATTTTTTGATACAGATGTCATATACGCATTACGTTGGCGTGATTGAAACAAAATGAACATTTTATGCCTCTTATGGTAATCTACCTTTGTTTTTAATTTATTAATGAACTATTTATTTACTTTCATTTGCATTTTAAAATGATACAAAATGTTATGCTCTATACATAGAAAAGTAAAATAGAAAATAGAAATGTATCTGTCATTTGAAAACGAAGTTTCCGTTAAAGTGGCGCCAGAAATGTATTACCCCACCGTGGTGCATATATGACATTTGTGCCCCTTTCTTACAACGGGTGTGTGCATTTGCACCTAAATTCAGTTATTTAGCTCTATTTTTTAATATTAACTGGAGTTTGTACAATGTATGGTACTACTTGATTATTCTGTCGAGAAAAAATTAATAGCAGATTATAGGAATAAATGTCAATAATCGATGATCGTAAGTATGATAGCAATTGATATTACACGTGATACACGTATTTTTTTACGTCATAAGTGCTTTTTAATTCGACTTTTAATTTGTATTTTTTATTTATGTTTATTGTTCTATCGTTATTTAAAATGAATTTATGTAAATTTGAATAGTTTGGCGAAATTGTCCGACGTGTTAATCAAGTAGCACTCAATTTTCATTTGAAAATATCATATTTCACAAAAAACTCCGGCACAAACCCCGGATGTGCAAGATTTCCTTCTAATACCATTGCGGCAAAATCCTCGTTTTAGAATAGCGAAGAAATGTGCATTTTTAAAAATTATTTTCGTTATTGTAAAACGAAAATATTAATAAATAAAAAAAGTTATTATAGCACAAAACAATTTATAGAATTTCTAAAAAGAAATTGAAAGTAAATAAACAATTTATTAATACAGAAACAACTATTGCTGGGTTACCATATCAGGCAAAATAACACCGTTTTGGCGATAGTCAGATACCTCAATGTGTATATATCTGTGCCAAACATGTTTGGAAAAACAATAATCGTTATTTATACAGCATGTTTAAATACTGTAGTATAGTGAAAAAAATGTATACATGACATATACGCACCACATTGGCGAGGTTTTTTTTTTCTTCTGATGCCGATTCGGAGAAAATTTTGCTTTCAAATACCAGTTACATATAGAGTTTACAATTATTTTCTGTTATTTTAAATAGAAAATAACAATAAATTTTAAAAAGTTTACTTAATAATTATAAAACAAAATGTTTTATATCCTTTAAAAAATAAAATAAAATAAAATAAAAATTTATTAGTAAATAAACAACAGCCAGGTTACCAAGTGAGGCATAACATCGCCATTTTATTGAAGTCGCGCAAATGTGGCACATATATGACAAATGTGCCTAGATTAAAATAGTTTATATAATTGGAAAAAAAAGAAAAAAATTGTAAATAGACAATTTATTAATAAATAGACAATAACATCCGGTTTTCCATATTAAGCAAAATAATGACACTTTGGCGTCAGTTAATTACCCAGATGTATATATAGTATTGGCGTAAGAGACAAATCGCACCAATATAGTACGTATGAGATATCTGTGCCAAAAAAATTTTTTTTAAGTTGCAGTTAAATTATTTTACAATATCTATGTATGTGGAAAAACATTTACCCTAATATTTAAATATTATTCATTTTTGTGGTATTAACTGCTATATATGTATTTAAGTTAAATGTAAAATGTTTTCCTAAAAATGCTCTCACTCATTAAAAGAGAGAGAGAGAGAAAAATAGTTCTCGCGAACATCACTCCGTCTTGTGCTTTTTTTGATTTAGAATCGCATTGATTGGCGACAAAAGTAGATTGAAACACCCAATTGAACAAACAACATACAAATAACAATTAGAGACTTTTTTTTTAAATTAATTCTGCGAGTTTCTTCTGTAAAACACATAACGGGAAAATTAGATTTAAAATATTTTTAAAAAAGAAAGAAAAAAAATACTTATGTTTCACCTAATGAAATTTTTGATATGTTGTTTTCTTTTAATCTGGCTCGAAAGAAATAAATAGTCAAATATTGTGTCACTTCAAAACTTTCTTTCACATTGAGTTACTTTTTAAATGTTATAAATATTCTTTTTTTTTTCGTTAAAGATAAATATTTTCCTTTCATAATATTATTTTGCATTAAACGGATTTTTTTCTTTTTATCATTATTTATTTTAAATCAATGAATTAACAGGTTTTTTTTTTTCGAAATGTTTATATCATTTTCCATTAGAGAAAGCATTTCATTTCTTATTTTGAAATATAATTATCGCCAAAAAATTAGTTGTTGCAACCCTTCCGTCAAAAATAACCGAAAAATACGAAATTTAGTACGAAAAATCAGAGTTATCCCTGTATATTTGTATCATAAACCTGTGCAAAAATATTTCCTATCGAATGATATAATCTGCAAAAAGATCCATCGGGTAGTTTTTGAAAACACTCGTTTGGAAGTTTCAGAACTTCTGCTTTATAATATATATGATGATATGATATTAAAATATACTCTAAAAATTATCTTCACTTGAAAAAAAAAAACATTATTGCTATCATTAAGAACCTAAGTCAGGCATTAAGTCAGTATTGCATTTTCGGCTTAAAAACACAATTCTTTGGCGACAAAAGCAAGATGAAAATGGTATAGAAACGAACCATTCATCATAATCCTTATTTTTATAATGTTATAAATTTGAATGAGTGTACGAAAATTTAGGTCAAAACTGCTGAATTAATTAATGTCTTTGTATCTTTGCGTATAAATATAACATAACACAAAAAAGAACATAGGATATGTTTTATTAATTTTATTCACATATTTTCCTAAATAATTCAAAATTTCCTTCTTTTTCATGCAGAATCAATAGCGATTTTTTAGATAAAATTTAACAAATTTCCTTTATCGATGCCAAAAAAAAAAAAAAAAAAAAAAAAAAAATCAAAATATGGAATAATTTTTCAACGCCAATAAGTTTCAATTGAGCCATTTCCATTCGAAAAATTAAACTAAGAAAAAATAAATTGGCGATTCAAGCGCTCGAATACGCCATCTGGTGGAGAAAAGATGTAACTTCTCCATTCAGGATAACGCCGTGTAAGCTCACTGCATTACATGCGTTTTAAATTTGTTCAGAATTATTATTCTTTTGCACAATTTCTGATTTCCCGTGACATTTGTTTTCTGTCTTACATGACGAAGTAAATATTATACGAATTTGAATATCTAAAACTTTTAAATACATTTATAATAAAGAATTGTTTCAATGGGACTTTAACATTAGTTAAAGGGAAATTAAAGGGACAGTTATCCTGTATCGAAGGCTGTGAGCAGCGCCTCTATAGGCCGTTTTAGTTCCCAATATGACATCAGAATTAAAATAAAAATATAGTATTTTGTTAAATATTAAACACGGAAATTTGTTTCGTTAATAAGAATTTTTCTGTCAAAAATGCGGGCATAATTAGAAGTAAAAGATTTAAAAAATAATTATATTTTTAACAATTATTTCACCTGATAAAATTTGACGTCATAATTGAAATAAAACGGGTATTTTATAGTAGTCGTAAACAATATTAGAAACATGGATAGCAATAACTCATGAATAATGACGTCATTGCCGAAACTTCAGTGAAGACTTATTTTGGCGACTCAAAATTTAATGTTTTCCGCCTGTCAGTCTGTCTGTCTGTTTGCGATAACTGCCAAAAAATGCAATCAAAACATCTTTTTTTCGGAAACAAAATTGTAAAACCCTAGATTACTGAGTTTACACTTTCAAACGTTCCCGATACATCAGATTAAGTGTTTGTGGTGGGCAGGTATGTAGAAGTATGAGTATAATGAAAAATGCTTATTAAAACTGTTACTTATCCTTATAAATCAAAATGTATAAAGAAATACATCATATACGATAACCATTAGGAAATTGATAGAAAGTTACAAATTTAAGTTTAATGAGATTACGGGGGGTTCGGGGGGGCGGAGCCCCCCTGAAGAAATCTACTATATTATAATACAAAAACAAAAATAATAGATCAAGAAAATTTCAGAATATCCTAACATAACTAAATCTTTAATTTAACGCTTTTGATGGTTTAAAACTTCTTATTCTTATTTTATTCTTATAAATAATTACGTAATTTGAAAATTTTAAATTGCAGTTTCCAGGAAGTTGAACATTACCCAAAGTGTTAAAAAAAAATGATGTGCAAAGCTGACGTTGAGACTCCTGATCTGCAGATTTACTAGTTAATTTCTAGAGTTTGTTAAGAATAACGTTTTTATGTAATTCAAATGGAAAATGGTTATTAGGTTTATTTTTAGATCGGCTTTTAATTTGAAAAAATGCAGACTTCAAAAATACAATCATTAGCTTAATGTTGGAAATACGTTTTACGAAAACTGCATAGCAATACATTTTTCTTGTTATTTACAAACTATTTTTCATACTTATCCAAACATTTAAATATTGAACATCAATAAAATATTTAAAGTAGCGCTAAAAAATAGAGATGTCCATTATCTCTCTCTCTTTATATACATTAGTGCTTATATATATAATAAGTGCGTAAAAAGCACGTAGCAACTTAAATATATAAAGTCGTACTATCGGATACAATATATAATCCAAAATGTGTTGTGTGTTCCGATAAAAACGAGAGAGGTGGTGGACACTTTTGAACTGGTGGCACCATTGAAAACTCTAAATATTTTCCTTCAAATAAATTAATTTTAAAAATATTGGTAGCAGCACATTTCTATGCAATATGCATACAAAGCTGCATCATTTTGTATGCACAACACTGTCTAAGCAAGGTATGTACTTTTTTCCCCCTTGAATTTAAATTAAAAAAATAAAGTTGTAAGCTTTTTATTGATAATTTTGTGTGTCCAAAACTTTATTTTTTTTTGTTCAGTACTTAATTATTCGCTTTAGTTCATAAGCTTCGTTGTATTCATTTCTTAACCTGAATTGAGTAAATAAGTGTAATGCTAAACCCCATGTGGTGGAACATCATTGAACAAAAAATTTGGGGCACCATTGAAGATGGAAAACTATGAAGTAAAGAGTTAAGAATGAATCTAAATATTATTATTTTTTAATATATTTTTAAATAAAAAGGTGTTATTAAGAAAGACAAACAACATGGACTTATATTTTTAACAATTCCCTCTCACTGTACACGTAGTTTATAACCTCTGGAAATATCAGTGGTGAGAATTTTCAAATCGAAATTGACTCATTGATGAATCTAATTTTGAAGATTAAATTACTTATGATGAAGATTCGGAAGCAAAAATTCTTATTCTAGAAGATTTACATGTGAAAATGAAGTGTGTTTAGTTCAATTTCATACAAAAAAAATTAAATAAATAAATAAATAAAATACTCTTTGTTGCACTGAGCAGATTGAATTGCAGGATAGAATGGAATTTAATACCAGTTTTTTTTTCGTAAAACAGAAAATGAAAAAATTTGCTTTCCAGAGACATGAGATATGAATATGATGGATTTTAAGGGCATTATAAAAAAGTTTTCCACAACCAAACACAATTGGAGGTACACTTCCGGATTTTTCAATAACGAGCAATGCCATCAACTTTCATGTATATAAATTTGGTAAAATAATAAAAAAAAAGTAGCTATTTACAGTAAAATGTAATTGTTTAATTTTTTTTCACATTATTTTTTATTTCTGAAAAAAAAAAAACAGTTTTTCGTAAAAACTCGTAAAGTTTTCATATTTTCTTCATTTGTTCAACGGTACTTGTTCCCCTACATGGAGCAGGTTTGAACAGAAATCTTTCAGCTTTTTAAATCCTCACAATATATTTAATTTACTTCAAAAACTTTTAATTTTTTTTAATATGACGAAGAATTGCATTGTTTTTAATATATAATATTTAAAACGCTATAAATAAAATTTAAGTAAGAAATGTATTGATTTTCTAAAATTAAAAAAAAAAAAAAAATCAAACATACCCCCCCTCGTCTCCCCTACTAAATGTTTTTCTTATACTTCTTATACTTCTCTTATTTCATTTCGTTATATTTAACTTGTAGTAAACCTCTTGTCGTACATAAATTTCGTAAAAAGAGAAATAGTTTGATATAATTTTAACGCACCCCAACAATGTTTTCCCTATACCATTATGTATTAGAATACTTTTATTATGTATTTATTATATACTTTTATACTTATCTTAAGATTATACAGAATTATATTTTAGTATATATTTCAAAGGTGCATATGAAAGGTATTATGTTAGAAAGAATGTAACAAAATTCTAATGCACTTGAAACGTTTTTTTTTCTCATTGACCGTTATATAATAGAATGCTATTGATTGTCCATGTAATTGAACTATGCATACGATTTCCGTAACATTTGCTATTTCTCCCCAAAAATATGTAATAATAATATTTAAAAAAATTCAAACGATTTGGTTGTGTAGTTTTTGCGTTGTTATAGGCAAACAGGTGGTGAGACAGATGGACTGAAGGACGGGCAGACGAATGGAACGGCGACTATAGGTGATATTTATTTAGAAAATTACGAAGGCACTCAAAACTGGTGGCTATCAATCAGTATGAATACTAATAAAAATAAGACCTACATTGCCCATGAAATCACGGAAGGAAAAAATAACGGAAATAATTCCATTTTTATTTATCATTTTGTCACATTTTTATCGGGATGTAGACATTTTTTGAATACCTTATTAACTCTAAATAGGTACTTCGTATGTAGTATGAAACATAGAGCAAAATTTAATGCATAAAATTGGTCTTTTCTTTTTTATGCACAATGCATATGCATACAAAAAAATTTTGATTTGTATTTGAAAAATAAACCATTAAACAAAGTGAAATCAATTAAATCTTTAATAATGAATAAGTAATTATTAATATTAATGTTAATATTAATTGTTAATATTAATGAATAAGTAATTTTTCATAAAAAACATTTAGTTTTTACAACGTATCATGTTATTATTTACGTATAAAAAAAATAAAACTTTTAATTGCAATAATTAATTTTGTACGAGCATATCAATGAATTTTTATAGTGCATTTTTTTTTTATAGTGCAAGGATGAATAATGTAAAACAAAAATGTACAGCAATTATAAAAGAAATCCAAAAAAGTTAAAAAACGCTTTGATATAAACTTTCTCTCTGATGTTTCCCTTAATTTATTGTTCTTTGCAATTACAAAACTAAGAAAAAAAATAAAGTGTTTTTAGTCAGTTTAACAAACGAAGTGAAAATATATGAAAGCTTTGTTGAATTAAAGATAAAAAAGAATTTGTTGTCAGGCGGATATTTTATAGAGGAAAAGAAGCTTATTTTATGTAGAATCACAATCATTTTACCACTTATCTTTTTATTTAGGTTAGGAAGGAAAACAGTTTTCAGAGTATTTTTTTACATTTTTAATGATAAATATTTAGGAATGATGTTTAACAAAAATGTACTGCAGAATTTTTTGCTTTCTGCATGGAATTTATGTTATGTTCATATGAAAATAAAACACTGCGCATGATTTTATTGCTGAGTTATATAGTTCAAATGTTTAACCTGTAGAGTTGCTAGTTGTTGCTAGTTACTCTTTTATGTAATTCAAAACGAAAATTATTATTACGATTTGTTTGGTCAACTTTTAATTTGATAAAATGTGAAGACTACAAAAATATTAGTAGTAGTTTAACGTTGGAAATGAGTTTTACGCAAACTACATACCAACACCCTTTTCTTATCATTCACAAACTATCTTTCCATATTTTAACCAAATATTGTATTAAAGAACATTAATAAAAAGTATGAAGTGACAGTAAATAGTAGATAATAAAATTAGGTTCGCAGAACTATTATTAACGGAACCTTGGGGGGGGGGGGTCCTTGAAAAAAAATAAAAGAATTCAAAAACTTACATAAAAAAGAGGATATATGATATGTATGTGTATATATAGGTATTTGTATGTATAACTATGTATGTATGCGTATGTGCAATTCTATATTTAGTTACCTAGTGAAATAGTAGTAGTGGCAATACTCATAATGCTATTTTTGTTTTTGGACTTATTTTATTAGTTGGAAAATATAATCAAAGTCAAAATATTACAAAAACTAGTCGCTAATATAGTATATAGGGATTCAATAAGAAATTGCAGTGCAGCTATTGGCAATTGTTAGTAATTTATGTTTATTTTAGCATTTACTTTATGAAATAATAATAAAAAAATAAAATATTTTGAATTGCTTAGTGAAATCATGAATTGCTTAAAAACTTCCCTTGAAACACAAAACATATATATGACAAGATTCTTGAGATTTTAAAAAAAAATATTAATAAACTCAAAAAATGGCAATATTTTAAGGCGCAATTTAAAAAAGCATTTTTATGCGCTTTTTCCATGAGCGTAATTTTTGTATTTTAATATAGATATATGTTGTCGTTTAATTAATGAGTTATGCAAAAGTATAAAACATTAATTTTTATAAACTGTTTATATATTGTATGGCTTTTTTTTTTACAAGAAACCCCATACTTAATTAACTGGCTATCTATTATCTCACAAACATTAATTTTACGTTTTGATATTAACGTATGTATTTGACCCACACAATTCTTATTTTTCTAATGGTTGCTTCTGATCTCTCGATATGTTTTCATAAGATAATACTGAAAATTGTCAATATCTTTAATCAGAAAAAATTAGCATTAGTTTCATATTTTAAATAATAAACAAAGGAAGATACCAAATGTAATTCCCCATTTCAGAGCGCAATTTTGCTAAGCAACCATGCCTATTTTATTATAGAATAGAAAAGCCTATGTTTTTAGGTGCGTATTAATTATGTAAATACGTAGCACCTATAGTTGTCGTTCAGTCCGTCCGTCCGTCTGTCTGTCCGTCTATCTGTCCGCATATAACAACGCAAAAACTACTAAACCGAATCTTTTGAAATTTAAAATACATAATTATTACATAATTTTGTCGAGTTATTTCATATTTTATGAGAATCGGATGGATAGATCAATTACAGGGACGATCAAAAGTATTCCGTTACATTACGGTCAATGGGGAAAAATGTTGCAATTGCATTTTAATCGTTTGAAATTTAAATTACATACTTATTACATAATTTTGTCTAGTCATTTCAATTTTTTTGAAAATAGGATGCATAGAGCAAATACAGGGACAATCAAAAGTACACCGTTACATTACAGTCAATGGAAAAAAGAATTCAAATGCATTTTAATAATATTACACTCATTTGAACATAATAATATTGATATGCATCATAAAGTACATATTTTAATATAGATTTTGCATAATCGGTTATGCAAAGAAGTTTTGTTATTGATTTACAAGGCCACACAAAAGTATTTCATTACATAATGAGTATAGAGAGAACATTGTTTGTTGCGCATTTTAATTGTAATTAACTATTTACAATTTTATGAGATTGATATATGAGAGTAATATTTTAAAAACTTCATTATCGTACGAACGCACCCCATTTGCTATGCTTCACGTGCAACTTCCAACTTGTTTCATTTATTCTACCTTTAAATTAATACTTTGTCAAATGAGGTCATCCCAAATCTCTCGTTTATCATATACATGTTGATATTTTTTGAAAGAACAAGCATATAACCACAACCAGTCAGGTGCTCTACACCATAATCAAATCAGCAAAAATGTATACCCACTTTAATTAAATTTGAATCTTAATGAAAATTCGTGCATTAATTTTTGTACTATTGAGGAAATAGAAAATATTATGTATAGCAGAGCAAACTGCTGGAAGATCTCTTCTAAAAAGATTGTAGATTTTTTTTATTATTACATTTGTTATTATTATTACAAATATTAATATTGATTCTTTTTATTGAATTTTCTGCGATATAAACATATGCATACTTTACAGTTGATGTATTTTAATCTGGACCGTAAATGTGGAATTCTTTGAAGGTGCGAATGACCTCATGTATGTTTAAGTGAAATACACTGAAAAATGTGTATACTATCTATATTTATATTTTTTTCATCGGGAATGACACTAAATTATGAAATGGTAGAATTCATGCTTTCTAGTTTTCTGTCTTCGTTCTTTAATCGTTTTGCTTTCAACGTCCATGTCATGCACGTCAGTATAACGGTGAAATTCGCAGTAGAGGTGCGTTAATATATCATCTTAACACTATCATTTCTCAAGCTATCTTGCAATTTTTTCTTTATCACGATAAATACTACATATTTTTTTGAAAAATACCGTTTTTAATACATAATTTGATTTTTTATTTACAGCATAAACTTGTTTTCAAGGAAAAAAAAGATTTCGTGTCAAGTCTCTACGAAATGCCTTCCGTTTTCAAATAAACGTTTGAGACTTTTTGATTTTTTCCTTACTTTTTATTTATTTATTTATTTACATCTAGTTATATAATCTGCGGATTACTTCCTGTAACATCCGTAATTTACAAATCATTGTAGCCTTCAAAGCCTTAGTTTAAAAGCATTTATATGCATAATATGAAGTATCCTTTCTATGCTTTTATTTTGATTCTCTTCTATAGCAGTTTCATGATATCATAGAAGTCAGATACTGTTTACTGTTAAATACTATTCTGCGTTTTAGCAAAGTGTATTAGTTTAAATTCTCTGTCGTGTAATATGAAATAGGTTTCACTGCTATGGCTAAGAAACTTCTGTTTGCCGTAGATTATAATAAGGATTTGGATAACAATCGTATTTGGAAAAGACATTTGATCTCTTGTGATTAGGTTTTGACACTAGGATCACGGATAATTACTACAAATACTAAGAAGAAGTTTGTACTGTGTTTAAAATTTTCTAAAAGAAATTTAATTTTACAAGTATGTATTCAGAGCAAGACGCATAAATTAAACATATTTTTAAAAATTAGCTCTGCATTTCAGTTTATATTACTCTTTTCTTAAGAGCTCTAATACTTTTTTTCTATACAAGATAGTTGAAATATAATTATATATATTTTAATTATATATATACATTAGGGTGGATCGATTGTCTATGGAGAAAAAAAAATTACCATTCATCAAAATCTACCTATGCGGAAAAGATGTTCTATTGTATGGAGATTAAGGGAAAAATAATAAAAAAATTTAATTTTAAAATTTAATACTGCCACAAAAGGTTTGAATTTTCTAAAAAATTTGAAAAAAGACCGAATTTTGGTTAGGTTATTTTTGTCAAAAACTAATTATTTTAATAGTTTTTAAAATCCAACATTGCGGAAAAGATGTTATATCGTATGGAGTCTAAGTAAAATACATTAATAAGTAATAAATTCAAAATTTAATACTGCCACAAAAAAGTTGAAAATCCGATAAAATATTGAAAAAATGGAAAAATATCTAATTTTGGTTAGATTTATTTTTGACGCAAAATAATAATTTAATATCAATCAAAACCTACCTTTGTGTAAGAAATATAATGTTGCATGGATATTAAATAATAAAAAAAAATAAAAAAACTAATATCGGAATTTAATACTGCTGCAAGCGATTTAAAGTTTCGAAAAACTGGCAGTTCCAGTTTTTTCAATTAGGATTTGTCTGCTTGTTTATTGTGTAGCTTAGTGTACCTTGAATATTACTGTACCATGGCGTTGTTAAAAAAATAAAATAAAAATAAAAAGAGAGAGAGAGATATGAATTACACCCTATTTGGGTCTGGCTTTGATATGCCAGTAAATATGCTCCCTATTACAAAAAGTTATAAAATTTATATATTGGTATTTAAAAAATAATCGAAGAAAGGAATCAGTCAACATCTATTTATTTCCTGTCAGTGAGAAGGAGTTGCTAATAAATTACAAGTGACCTGTAAATGAGATTCAATCTCAATAATTTACCACAGCAGCATTTTAAGAAAAAATAAACTGTTTAACGACAAATATTGCGCTCTTCTTAATTCTTGTAAAACAAAATAAGATATTGAAAGCTACTACAGTCTTTTGGACCAATTCCAAAAATACTACTTATTTTTTCAGTTCAATAGATTTGAATATAAATATAAATATTGAGTGTAAACTAAACCGACATATTGGGAGCAAACTCAATTTTCTGCATCATCAGCTATCATTGAAAAACCAAAATGCTGCCGAGCTAGGTGTCACATCATCTGTAGTGACGAGGATTAGCATCAGCCAGAATATTGGACAGTTTGGGCATTTCCGACCAAACAGGTGCTGCCATCGTGTCTGGTGCACTTCAAGATATGGGCATTATCTCCCAAAACTATGAATTGAATGCTATTGACAGAAAAAAATCGGCATGACAAAACAAATTAAAGACCATTCCATCGTTTTAGTCATTTGTAAAATATTATGATCATGGCCATTTTCTTTAAACTTTGATGGGTGTAAAGATCGACTACATCACTGGAAAACAACAGAAGAAAAATCATAATATAAGCAGACTTGAGCTTGAAAAAAGAACTTGGTTCCGAATATATCGGCCACATATATATAAATTCTGGGATAGTACCTAACAATTTGAAAACACGACGCACATTTTTTTGTCACGTGTTAACAATAATATATATGTAACAAAGTTGGTTGCAATTGGTTGTGACGGAATATGTGTTAACATAGATGTTAAAGAATGTGCTGTTCGAAATATGGAACTGATCTTCAAGCGTCCACTACAATGGATTTTGTGCTAGTTATACACCAATGAGGTTCCACTGTGTCATCATTTTGCAGCGTGGATGGAACCGCAGCTGGACACAAATGTTTCACTGGTGAAATAAAAAGATTATTCGCAGCATGTTAGAAGCTTTTTGTATTTTCATTTATCTCAGTATATGAATTTTAAAAGCGTGCGAATGAAATCAAATGGTCTTCTGTAATCCTAATCATTACATTAAAAATATCTATATTTTCCATTTACTAGCTTTTTGACCGTTTGCGACGGATTACATAGATTTAATTAAATAGGAAAATGTGTCGAACCTCCACTAACTGACAGATTTAGTAACGACATGATTTCAGAAGCAATAGGTAAATCCAGCAATCATTCCAGTGGCAATAACATCTACTATAAATAATATCTATTCACGCAACGCTCATTCTACAAAAATTATAATCAAAAGAGTCACGGAAGCATTTTCGGCTGTGTATGGACCATACATAAGAGACGGTTTTATAAAAATCGAATTGAATTACAAAATCTTATGTCGATTTTCAATACTGAACGTCATTATCGCCAATTGCAATGTTGACGATTTTTCTTGTTTTAATACTAATGAAGCTGTTAAATAAGAAACTAAAGTTTTTATCTTGTAATCAATTAAATATCCCCTCATTGCAATAAATGTTAAAAATTCTAAAACTCATATTTTAATTTAAAAAAAAAGATTTTTTACCATAAAAACTTTTAAATACATAAATTTGAGCCACATTGCAGCATATTTAAATTTGGGAATTGATTTTTTTAATTATTTTTCTCATACTCAGCATATAATATAACATCTTTTACGCATAGGTATATTTTGGATATTTTTTAAAACTATTATTTTGAATTAAAAATCATCTAGCCAAAATTAGGTCTTTTTTCACTTTTTTTCGAAATTCAACCTCATTGTGGCAGTAGTAAAATTTAAAATTAATTTTTTTAATTATTTTTCTCTTAATCTCCATCCAAGAGAACATCTTTTCCGCATAGGTAGGGTTTGATACTGTGAAAAAAAAATTTTCGATCCACCCAAATATACATATATATGTATATAATTAAAATCGCATTGCCTTGAAGGCGCTAACAAACATTACAGAACAAATTAGTGATGCACATAAGTCGAGAGTAGTCGGATCTTTTTTTACAGCGTTATTAGATGCGCTTGATATTTCTGCCGACAGTCCTTAGCATACAGAAAATGTAAAAGAGTATTTATTTTTCCCTTTTAATTTGAATATTAAATTTCTGAGAAGTTATAAATTTACATTTTTCTTAAATTATAGATTAAATTTATCAGATTAATTCATATTAATACTTTAAATTAATGATAAAAAATAAAATTAACTAACACAACGTTGTAAAATAAAAAGGAAAATTTTACCGAGATTCTAATGGTAATCGGTAGGCCAGGACAATTTGCTGTTTTTTAACGGAAATATTCAAATAAAATTTAGGAAAACACGGAAAATTTCCTGAAATTTACGATTTTTTTTGTGAAAAAACTGTTAGTTGTACTGGTGTCCCGATTACCAGTACAATTTATATGAATTCGTTCATTTTTTAAATATAATAATCATTGCGCAGTCTTTTCCACCAATTTCAATCTTTCTTGTAAAAATGCATCTGAATAAAAAAAAAAAAAAAAAAAAAAAAAAAAAAAAAAAAAAAAAAAAAAAAAGCTGTCTTGTTATTCCATTATGATATTTAAAAAACATTTAAAGACAGCTAAATGGTTGTTACACATTTCATTGAAAAGATTTATGAATTAGGAGATTATAATTTATATTGCCGGCAAAAAGACAGATACTCGACTACTACCAGGTAAAGGTCTACATTTCTTTCCAAAATTATTAGAAAAGTAATTTTAATTGTTATTACCAGAAATGTTGCAATATTTGCGTTGATTCTTTATACAAATTTTTAAAATAAAATATTTTATGCAAACTAAAAGCAAATATTGGAGTTATACAAAATATTCGACATAATTAAAGATATGTTTAAAGTCGCAAATATACAAAGACAAACGTATATAAAACGCAATTTTTATAGCATTTGAAATTTATGGAAAATTGGGTTAATTTTATGCAGGAAAATACGTCAGAATTTATTCATTTCAAAGGCTGGTAAGCACCATACGTGCATGATCGACAGGTGTCGATCACAATTTCTCCATCTGAACTAATTAAAACTAAAATCTACACTCTTAAAACGAAAGAATAGATTTGGCTTCTCAGGAAAGAGCTGTAATTTATTGGACCGTGAATGAGTTGTTTTTCACATGTTTTACTCGTCTTGATTAAATTGCATTTTTTAAACTGCTCATCTTGATTTAAATTGCTAACAAACAAAACTCACTATTCGAGTTGTTTCAACTCTTTTTGAGAAGCTGACTTTCAAAACGCAAAATGAGTGAATTTCGTCTCAACGTGAGTTATTTTGTGGCTGTGTGGTAACTAGTCGGTATGGAAATATAATGATAAAATAAATCTTGTAGATATGGATTTAGTTTTTATTTTTTTAATTATTTTTATATGACAGATATGGATACAATTACAGTAGAACCTGCTAAAATGACTACCTTAGTAAATAATCACCTGGCTAGAGTGACCACTTTTGGAAAAATTTACTTGTGCTCATATAAAGTAAAATGAGAATTGCCCGGTATTGTGACCACCTGTCTAATGTGTCCCCCTGTGTAAAGTGACCAGTTAGCCTATCATTGTTAATCTGTAAAATGTAACCATCCATTTTTTTTTTTTTTTTTTTTTTTTTTTTTTTTTTTTTTTGCATGTCGAAGATTTTAAAACTCAATGATTAAAGAAGTCATTTTCTGAAATTTTATTTTGATCCATTAAAAAGTTACAGGAATTTATCTCCTATAGTGACTATTTGCTTAATGTATATAAGGATAACTTTGTCCTTTATTTTAATGATATTTGCTCTTGAATAAAGTGATTTTAATGAAAAGTTTATTGCTGCCAGCTTTAGAAACGTTATCATTATTAACCAATTACATTAAAAACAACAATGCATATAAATTACATTGTTTCTTGTAGTTGTTATTTAAATAAATCACTACGGACTTTTAACTCTGTTCAAAAGAAATAACATGAGTTTTATGTAAATTATCTTCTATGTAGTATATCTTAAATTAGTAATTCAGTTATTATATTTGTAATTAATCAGTTCATTAGTTATTATAGTGCATTTTCCTTATTTATGTTTTGTTTTTTGCAATCACAATTTTTTCAATGTGCCATTTTGAAAGACATTCCATAAAGAGATTACCTTCATATAGTGATCTTTTTAGCCGGTCTGAAAGGTGGTCACTTTAAACAGGTTCCACTGTAATTGAGTTTGAAAAAAAAATATTATTAGTCTGATTTATTTACCAAAATATTTCTAAGACTGTTATTCTACAATTTTGCTATAATTTTGCCTGCGAGTCATACTTTATTAGATCGTAATCATTCTTTTCAATATTATTAAAATGAAATTCATATTGATATTGCATTTTTACGTAGTAAAACATTCAAATATGTGTTGATATTTAATGCAAGAATTAAAAAAAATTGTAGTTAATTTATTAAAAAACAAAATCAATAAAAATTTTAAGTATACCAATTAGAGTAAAATGTATTTGAAATAATCGAAAAGAATATAAAGAAAGAATTTAAAAATGCTTATAGAAGAATTTTAAAAATATATAATAAAACTAATCTATCTATTTTTACACTAAAGTATAGTATTTATTTATTCAGAAAGAAATTCGACATAAAATACAAATAAAAAAATGCACTGATTTGTATTTTTTTCCCGCAATGCATTTTCGTTTGTTTCTCATAAAGACAAATACTATTCAAGTAAATATTTTTTATGCGCATAAAACTAATTATTTTTCAAAGATAATTTTTAACATGTACGTATACATTTCATTTTTCATTTAAATTAAATACATGTATACAGGGGAGAGTAGTACACCGTGAAACATCAGTCATTTTGACATATACTTGTAATTTTTTTTCTAATTTGCTCTCGTACATAAACACCTCGTCTTCAGTGGCTTTCACTTCATCTATTCGCCTTAGAAAATAGCAAACATTGTTAATTTTATAGTGCTTGAAGTAACATAAAAACCTAATTTAGTGTTTATTTCCTTCATTAAGGCATAAATTTACGTAAACAAATCTTGATGCACTTAATAATAGAGTATTTCGAAAAAACAATACAAATATTTTAAAGCGATGAAATTGATGATGTAGATCTGGTACCTATTCTGTTACAGTGTAACGAAATAAAACAGTCAGACGTGTGTCAATGTTTCCTACTATGAGGCTATGCTGTTAAAAAAGGTATTTATTAATAACAGAAATTTTCTTTTTCTCTCTCTTTCTATCTCTCTTTATGTATGCGCTAAGACTAAGGAAATATACTAAATGTACGAGGCTGAAAATTTGCATAAAAAAGCCGAAGATCTATCATTGTGCATCTGAGGCTAATATTTTTAATAATTTGAATATATAAAAATAGGAACTAATTAGAATTCGTAAACGATATCTCAAAATAGAGCAATGCTGACCTAAACAACAGAAAAAATCTTCATGAAAAGAAGAAAGGAAAGTTGGAATCCCTAACTTTATTTCTGAAGTCTTCAAAACGCTCCAAATAGTACAGAATTGTTCGTCCTTTCAATAAAACATCTGATGTAGATATACAAGTGGTTCTAAAGAATTCTTCTGCCGTCGATGAATCTTTGATGTTTCAGGAACTAAAACGAAAACCTGTCGATAACGTTCTTGAACGGTTTCCAAATGGTGTTTTATATGGAAAAAAAAATCTTAACCTGTTAGGTTGTAGATGGTGATTTAAAAGTGAGTTATCTTCACGAGATTCCGAAAAGAGCAGTTATCGTGCTCCATGTTCCACACGTGGTCTCTTAATGAACCGGACATTCCAATGCCTCTGACAGAAAAACAATTTATGATAACAAAGCAACTATCAGGAACCTATTTCCTTCGGAAATTTGGATGTATGTTAAGCTACAATATATCATTGTTACACATACTTTTATGTCTTTATTTAAGTTGAATAACTATAGTTTACTTTTCACAACCCACCATTCGTGTTCCGTTAAGCACAAAATGGGGTAGTTTTGTTAATAATAACAGTACCTATTACTAATGAAATATTCTTAGCAATTTTATTAACACTTTATAAATTTACTCCATCAAAAATGCATATTAAATTGCACGGGATAAAAAAATGTTTCAGGAAGTAGTTAAAACATTTTTACACTATGTATGATTTACACTATAAATGATGAACATATATATGATTTATGAAAATAAATACGTTGTCTTACTAAATACCACAAGTTGTGGTCAGTGAGACAGTTTTCAATACTCCGTTATAAAGCTTTATTCTTTTATAAATATCTTTTTTAAAGTCGTTTATACATTAATTTGTAGGATATTTGTGTTGGTTTAAGACTGGTGTAAGTAGGCTTTAAACAACTTGGGTTGTTACAGCGTATATTGTGCTATAGTCATGAAATGGAACGATTTGTTCAGAAGAAGGGGTGTCAAGACGTATAAAGCCTATGTGAGGTATAAAGTCACATGTTGCTTAAATTAAAGATACGAAGCACTGAGATCAATAAGTCATCCATGAATGACTGATGATAGATGATGAACATCTATAACTATGTCCATTGCAAATAATTCATATACATACAACTATGTTGTACTAATACTGTAGACTCTCTCAAATGTACAACTCTCTAAAATCTACACATAATTTACGGTCGTAAACAATGAAACATTTAGTTCAGATATAAGAAAATCTGATTTTGTAATTTTTGTTAATATTACTGATCTCATGTTTTTCATGAAAGAAGAATAAGTTTATTTCCTCACACATTTAAGATATTACTCATATCATTGGTAATCACAATCCTCTTACGGAAGAATTTGTGTATTAATCAAACTCTTCTGGCAATTAAGGAAGACTAAACCTAAAATAAAATTTCCTTATTTGATGATTGTCATGTTAATTAGTATAATGTATCATTATAAGACAAGATACATTGAATAATTTAGTAAAATTATATTTTATGCTTGTGATGAATATTTGATCATACATTATTGATTAGTAACTTGACCTTGCTTTTTAATATTTTAATCATTTTAAAATTATTTTATTTTATTATTTTAGGTTATTACCTATGTTAATTCTTTATTAAATTGAAAACATTCATTATACTTTCGAAATGTTATGAATTAATATCTGCATTTTAATTACTGTTTAAAAAATATAGATAAAGCAGTGATTAGAAATCCTCAAAATTCTAAAATCCGCAGAACAGAACCTCTTATCTCACACTGTGTGTATTTGAGATACTCAACTGTAAAAAAAAAAAAAAGTAATTCTTTACATTAGTTGTATGGAGATTTTTAATTCACTCTGTATAATGAGTGCAGTGATGTGTTGCTGATATCTTTTTCACACACAATTAATAAAATTTACTAACTGAGTACAGTGTGGTTAGTAAATCTTAATGTCTAATAACATCTTCTGAATAATAGAATATTAAATAACAATCAAATTCTTGTCACGCATAGAAAAGTAATCGAAACATTGTTCAGCTTTTGGTGCTTGTAAAAGAAATAGAATATCCACGCTTATTAGTCTTTAACATTTACATAAGAATACAAATGGAAAATTATTTGAATAAAGATAAAGATATTGGAATATTTTTTGTGCAAGAAAATGCAATAAAGAGTTTTGTTTATTTAATTTAATATTACATAGATTTTGTAGTTCCACTTTTTAGTCGCATGACATCTAAAACCTCCATTTAAATGGTCGTTTCATGTTTCAAATAGAAAGTAAAGATATTTGCACTAATGAAAATAACGTTTTATATAAAAAAAAAAATACTTGAAAATACAACTCCAGCAACTGAAATTTATAATTTCCAACTTTTTAAATTGATCTCTTTATTGGTAATTTCATCCTGAAAGTGACAATCATGCTAGTGATAAAAATGACAACTTTCTCATGAGATATGTGCTTTTGACATATGTAAATAGATATGACCAAAAAAATTATGGTTGTCTTAATATAACCTTTTGTGCACTAGATTTTAGTTATCAGTACTAAAATAATTCATAAATATTATTTTGTTAGATATTTACCCGTATTCAGTAGTGGCTGATGAGGGACTAATTGGAACCTCATCACTCTCTTACCAACTTCTACTGAATACAGGTAAGTATAAAAAAATATTCATTATTACTGATTTATAAGTATTTGGATATTGTTAAGGCCGTTTAAGTATAATCACAATTGATTTAATGAAAAAAAAGTAGATGGACACTTTGTTAAAATTCGCCATTCCCTGATAATTTTTATTCTAGCCTGTATTATATAGTCAAATGTGACCGACCACTTGCGATTTCAGACATTTTTTAAATAGCTGGAAAAATACATGAGGAATTATCCTGAAACTCTAAGTGTGTAAACATAATACTACAAGTCATACATTTCCGTCAAGTTATATTCTACAAGTCATATATTTAGACTTCTGAAGCGGAAAATTTTCGGCAAAACCACAAAAGGTGGCAGCACCAAACATTGCTACCTGCTCTATTTTGGAATGTTTCTAAAGGGGAGGGAAAGTCCAGAGATCATTACTCACGGTAACTGCTACGACAGGATTTTCACAATCCCTTTATTTAACGAGTAATTACATTGCATACATTCGGTGCATATATGGTGGCGGTCAGCATCGAACCCCGGTACTTTCAGCCTGGAGTTCGGTGCTATGACCACTAGGCTATCACGACCATACCAAGTGAGTTTTAGTAATAGCTATTAAAAATGTAAAACTATTAACTCAATTCGTTGCTAGCTTTTTTCTAGTAATTCTTATAGATTCCTTGTAACCGAGTAAGATTACTAAAATTATTTTAGTAATTACAAGGATTACTAAAAATTTTTTAGTAGATCGATCCTTTTTTTAAGTGTACTTCTTTAAAATCTTTTGAAAATCACATATTGCCTCTTAACTAAATCATCTTATTAGCTCACTATACTAATTGAGTAAGCTTGCGTACAATCCAACCTTCCAACTTTACAACTTTTTATAAATCACACCTAGTCTGTCATAAAAAAAACAACTCAACTTTCGCACAATCAAGCCTTCCTGTTTTACAAGCTTTTGGAAATCACACATAGTCTCCTATAAAACACAACTCAGAGTTCACTGTAATATTTAAGAGAGCTTGCGCAAAATACAGCCTTCCTTTTTAAAAATCTTTTGGACTAGTGGTCTGTTGTCTAAAAATCTCAAAAATTCAAATGAATTGACCTTAGAAAAAAGAACTCAAATAAACTTTTGACGCGTGCAGTATACAGAGCGTGTCAAAAGTTTAAGCACAATAGCAATTTTTAAATAAAACTTTAAATATTACCTTTAATTTCAATATATGTCTTGTACACTATATTGCTATTGATTATGGGACACTTGCGATTTTAGACATTTTACTAAATATCTAGAAAAATACATGAGGAATCATCTCAAAACTCTTAGTGTATAAATATAATAGTATACGTCATACTTCTCCGTGAAGATTTTTTACCGAAACTCCATAGGGGACCGTCAACAAATTAAAAAAGAATGAATATCTTTTGAATAACCCTGTCAAAACTAATGTCGCAAAAGCGCTCAAACTCTAGATTATGATTGAATGCCTTATAGTAATATACTGTTTTCATTTTTATGCAAATAGCATGCATACTCGCAGAGTAATTAAGGTTTTTATAGAAATGGTCCCAAATTTTTCCAAGTTTTTTCCTTATAATTTTCAGAGTTCTTAATATAAAATAATATTTTTTTCAGAAAATATGACAAACAACATTGCACACAGTATCCTGTAATCAGAATTAAAAAATAATAAAAATTGTATGAAAAATGAGTAGGTTTACTAAATAATTTTTTACTGCGCATGCGTCAAAGATATCAAAATTTCATTTGCATATTATGTTAGCTAAATGAATAGAGCAACTTTTGTAAAAGTCTCCAAAATTATAGCTTGAAAATTCTGAAAGTAATCGTCTATAGAAAAAGGAAAAAATCTGTTGTTTCCAAAATGAAGCAAAAAAATGAGGGATTTTATCCAAAAGTAGTCGTAACATCCCGTATTGTGTATTCTCTATTGACACTAATCAATGAATATATGGATACAACCCCTCTTGTTTTTGCTTCATTTTGAGAATAACGGATTTTCAACTTATTCAATTGACGATTATTTTCAGAATTTTCAAGTTATGATTTTGTGACTTTCACAAAAGTTGCTCTATACATTTAGCTAACATAATATGTAATTGAAATTTTGATATCGTTGACGCATGCGCAGTAAAAAATTATTTAGTAAACCAACTCATTTTGTATACAATTTTCATTATTTTTTAATTCTGATTACAGGGTACTGTGTGCAATGTTGTTTGTCATATTTTCTGAAAAAAATATTATTTTATATTAAGAACTCTTAAAATTATAAGGAAAAAACTTGGAAAAAATTGGGACCATTTTTATAAAAACCTTAATTACTCTGCGAGTATGCATGCTATTTGCATAAAAATGAACACAGTGTATTACAATAAGGCATTCAATCATAATCTAGAGTTTGAGCGCTTTTGCTACATTAGTTTTGACAGGGTTATTCAAAAGATATTCATTCTTTTTTAATTTGTTGACGGTCCCCTATGGAGTTTCGGTAAAAAGTCTTCACGGAGATCTATGACGTATACTAATATATTTATACACTAAGAGTTTCGAGATGATTCCTCATGTATTTTTCTAGATATTTAGTAAAATGTCTAAAATCGCAAGTGTCCCATAATCAATGGCAATATAGTGTATATATTGCTTAGTAAAAAATCATACCTTGGTAAATTCCGTTAATTCATATTATTCATTCAATACCAATTCATTTGCCTCAATAATTTGTCGATTATAATAGTTATTTTTACACCATAATGATTTAAATTAACTTTTAAATTTTATTTCAAACCATGGAGTTAAAAAATAGAAGGAAAATGACCGTGTCAAAAGTTTAAGCACAAAATCGTTTTTATGCAAATTTTACAGTCTGACGTAAACGGTTGCCCACGCAAACAATTTCTGGGTGTATAAGAAGAAGTCCGACATTGTTTTTGAGTTAGTACAAAATGCCCAAGTCAAAAGAATTTTCTGAGGAGGAGATTATAAAAAATTGGAGTATGAGAGCAAAGTGTAATTCTGTTTTTGAAATTGCAAGTGCATTATAAAGGTCAAAACAAGGTATTCATAAAATTTTGGCTCGTGATAATGATTTTAAACGAAAATTTCGTTAAGGAAGGCCGCGAGTGACTAGTTTCATCGAAGATAGCCGCATCAGGAATTTGGCTTCAACTGGTAATTATTCCTTTTCGAAAATAAAATATATAGTTGGAGAACTAATATCTTAAAAAACTGTTTATAGAAAAGTTTTGGAATTCAAATACATCAAATACCGTAACATGGCTCGATTACAGTGTCTTAAACGACACCATAAAGAAACTAGATTGCAATGGGCCAAAGAGCATGTGTCATTTGGTGAAAAGTGGCTGAATGTCATATTCAGTGATGAAAAAAAAAAATGGAAATTCGATGGCCCTGATGAGTTTAAGTACTATTGGCATGATCTCCGCAATGAACCTAGGAGTGTATTTAGCCAATAACATAATGGTAGTTCTGTAATGGTATATGGGGCTATTTCTTTCAATGGTCGGACATTTCTAGCATTCATCAGTGGTCATGAAAACTTTTAAAACTACAAAGAGACACTTGCCAATCATTTGCTTCCTGTTGCCGAGGTTTTTAGGGGAAGAAAAATGGTTATTTCAACATGATAATGCTTCCATCATTACCTCAAACTCAACTTCATCGTGGCTTAAATCGAAATCAGTGTCTGTTTTGATATGGCCGGCAATCCGTCCTGAGTAAAACGTTAGAAAAAATATTTGGGGTATTCTCACTCATGCAGTTTGTCCAAATGGAAAGCAGTATTCTTCAGTTAAAGAGTTGAAAGATGCCATTGAGAACGCTTGGTTTAAAAAAGAACCAAAAACAATACAGAACCTCATTTTAACGATGGAAGACCGTATATTTAAAGTAATTCAGCAGAAACGAGCAATAATCAAGCATTTTTTTTTTTATTCTTGTTCCGCTAAAGACTAAAAAACTACTGTGCTTAAACTTTTGACACACTCATTTTGTTGGTTTGATAAATTTTATTATTTAAGATAAATTTTATAGGATGAATCTGTTAACTACCTTTTTAAAACTACAATTTGTAGTCTTTTTAAAACTACAATTTGTGTGAAATGGGAAACAACTTTCACCCATTAATAAAATTTTATTTTGAAATTTTCTGTTGTTCTTAAACTTTTGACACTCACTGTAGTATGCAGTGTTTTCTTGGTAATTTTCCTCAATATTTTAAAGTAATTTCTGAAATGAATACAAAAAACATTGCTTTTGAATATAGCTCTTCACATTTGCGTGAAAGGAATAAAAGTTAATAACTCTTTAAACTTTATATTAAATTTCTAATTTAACTAACTTTTAGTACAATTTCATTAAAAACTGCCTAAACAAAATTATTAAAAATGACATTTTAATATAAAAAACTATTTCAATATGTCACATGCAAATAATCGATTTTAAAACATGTAAACTCTTCTTATTTAACCCTTATATAAATGAAGCATATAAATTTTATTCTTATTCTCTTCAGTGATTTTTCATGTGAAAATGCCATTAGGTTGATGTCAAACAACACAATTATTTTATGTAATTATTCACATCATTGGTTTTTCAATAAAAAATAAATGTACTGTAAGTTTAAATAATGATTTTCAATAAAATTAAATTAAAGAAGTTAGATTTTTACTCAATAATTTATTTAATAAATAATATTTGTAAAGCTATTTTTGCCTTTAACGATAGCAATTATAGTCTTTTTCTCACAGTGTTATATAATCGTTGAGGGTAAATGAGTCACAAATAAACTAATGATATAAAAGTAATAAAAAATAATGTTTTAATGTCACTGAAGGCGCATTTCATATGGATTTATCTATAAATAAAGCGAACATAACAAAATTGTTTTCTTTTAGTAAAATACCATGAATATATACACGAAAAAGAACTAATAAAAACTGTATTTAAATACATATCATTTTCAAAATGCACTTCTAAGCTTATAAATATTCATGATGGATAATCCCAAAACCAGAAACGTTATATTGCCATACAGAACTTTTTTTTATAAAAATATAACGTAGTATGGATATGTTCACACATAAAATTATATATATACATATATATAATTTTAATATGAACACATTATTTTACATAATATGAAATTGTGTTAAATTTTACCAAAATAAACAAAGAATAATTGTCGTTATGGAACTTAACGCAAGGGAAAGGGAGTGAGAAGCACTAGAAAGCTCAAAAACTACGAACAATTCACCGAACTAAACATAACATACCTAAAAAGATAAATGAAATAAAATAATAAACGAAATTAATTAAATTAATTAATTGGTTCACCTGCAAAACCAAAAAGAGCGGCACTATTTCGTCAGATATCTTTTTACTAACTATAAACAGAAAAAAATCCCCGTCTAACATTTAATTAAAAAAAGTATTAAATCGGAACCGTACAGAGAGGGGGAAGGGCCAATACGAATTATCAGGGCACAGATATTCTGGAGAGTAACCATAGCTCTTTTTATTTTATTTTATTTAATTTTTTAAATACTACTGCTCCTGTACATTTTGATACTTTTTAATACTGTTCAAGTACCACTGATACTTGATTAGTCAAAAAATAAATTTAAATAACTAAGAATTAATGAACTTCTGAAGTCAGAATTATTATTCTCTTTACAAACCTACATTGTCTTTAGAGGACTGTTTGTGGATCTGTTGTCCTATATATTATAAAATATTTGATGGTTCATTTGATATAACAAAGATTTGAAATGTGATTTCTATTATCACAATATGGCTAATTACAGATACACAAACAAGAATGAACTAAAAAATTGGGTAACATTAAAGGATAAGTTTTCGTATTTTATTACTTTCATACTTTATCAATTTTTTTCATAATTTCAATTAAATTGAACTATACTTTTAACATTATAATTTTATATTTAAATTTTTAAATGAAAAAAAACATTACATATACATCATAAACTGTAATAATCTAAAAAATATATATACCAAATTAGTAAGCAAATACTATATGGGTGATTCTCAAAATAGGGGACAATTTCAAAAGTGAAATCTTAAAAAAATTACTGTTAGCAAAATTTCTGAAAAAAATAGGTGTTATTAATATAGTATTAGGTATACTTTACATGTAGTCAGCAGAGCTAAATATTTAAAAATTAACTTAAAAAAATAATTAGTATTTTTTGAACCATGCTAATGACAAAACAAATTGCATGGAATAAATATATTAAGAAATTTTTATTTTCTTCCTGTTTAAATATTTTTTCCTATATTTATTAGCCTTCCTTTTCAGCAAATGGTTTCCATTTTTACATATATACATATAAGGAGAATAAAAACATTACCAAAGAGCAAACTTTGTTTACATGAGCAACATTCTGACACTAACAATGTAAGAAGCTGTCTTGGTGATTTTCTGACAGATTTAATGCATATTTTAGGGATAATAAATGTAATACCTAAATTTATATGTAAAATTAAACTTTGTAAAAGATGCAATATAATCAATGGTTACATTTATGCACATAGGAGTCTTTAGCATGGACAGAAAAACCATGCTAATGACACTCATGTTTGTCCATGCTAATGACAAATTTTAATTTAAATAAGATTTTGAACCATAATATAATCACAATGCAATAGTCCTTTCTGGGGCTTTTTAAAACACAAAAGTCCTATGCAAATAAAAAAAAAATTATTATAAAATAAACAGGAAAATTATTATCCATTCTAATGACATACAATTAATGTACGCCCCTAATATTCAACTTCTATTCTTAAAATATATTACATGCTTCTATTTTCAGGCTGGGATAAAATGGATATTTGTTGCCATGGAGAAACTTTATATTTTCAAACTATTGTCATATGTGAAAATGAAATTTTGATTATTAACCAGCTGTTATAGTATGACCTTGTTTTGAAAATAGAATATGGAGGACAAACTTTAATTCTTTTTTTATATACTATAATTTTATTTTTAAAAAGAAACTTATTGGATAAATCCTCTCCTTGATTAATTTAAAGAAAGAATAACATTTGTTTTATTTTATAAACATGATAGTAACTCTTTAAAAAGCTAGTATAAGAAGGCACAGCTGCTGTGGACATCCATGCTAATGACATTTTGAACATTTATTCTATTATTTTAAGATGTTTTTAACTAAAAAGTGAGTAATTCTTGAGTGCAAATAATGAACAATATTAAGACAAACATATCTAAATATAAAAACATGACAGAAAACCTCTCAATTTTTTTGTATGCCGAAAGACATAAATTGTACCCTATTTTGAGAATCACCCATATAGATTTTTTTTATGTTTCTACAAAGTAATTTTTAACAGATTAAAGCCTGTATATATCATATTTCTCTAATAATTAGGAAAAAAATCATAGTCCAAAGCAATTGTACTTGCTTTAAGGATAATAATTTGTAAACATCAAAATTTTGCCCGATGGATTGCGTTTCTATGAAAGCAAATTTTAATATATCATAATTGTGGAGAGAGGAGGCGTAGTTAAATTATTATCGGGGACGCAATCAGTTTGAACGTCTCAGTATATTTAATAAAAAGAATATTGCCCAGTTAAACTGATGGCATTGAGCTCACAGGCTACGCATACTGATTGTACATTACAGCTTTATATTTTCAAGGGCTAATTCCGTTCGAAAAAAAATAATAAGGGAAAACAGCTCTCCCCCTTTTTTATATACTTGATCATTGGACCTCCTAAACTATCAAGGACATGCTTTATCATATAAAAATTCCATATCCAAAAATCAGAGAAAATCGGATAATTCTTAATAAAAACCCATTTAGCATTTATATAATTTAAGAAGAGTTATCCTCCTCTTTTATACTTAATTATTAAACTTCCAAAACTATTCAGATATTTGAACCAAATCTGACAATTCTGCTTGAAAAACCCATTTATATGAATTAAGGGGAAGGGCATTAGAACCCCCCGTTCCCCCTGTTTATATTTATTCAATGAACACCTAATAACAATGACGGAATCGCCCCATCAGAATGATCCTATATCTAAATTTTGAAAGAAAACTTAATTCTGCATGAAAAACCCATTTATTTCTATTAAGAGGAGGGGCATGAGCCCCCCGTTCCCCCTCTTATACATATCGAATGAACTCCAAAAACTAATCAGGGAAGCGCCTTGTCAGGATATACCTATATACAAAATTTCAAGTAGATCGGATATTTTTATCATGAGTTATCGCGTTACGTACGAACGTACATACAGAACGGGCGGGCACATAAGCTCTCAGGCTATGATAGCCTGTGAGCTAAAGACTTAACTTTGCACATTATCAAGCACATATATTTTCAAAGGAGCGGAAGAACTTGAAAGTTGCTTATTCTTCTGTTAAGCCTTAAGTATTAAACTGATATATTTCCAATAAATACCACGTTTAAACAACATATTTACAATTTATAAATAATATCTACAGTTTGTAAAAGTGACATTTTCTAAATATCTTTATAATACATATGTTTTATGATAGAAGTAGTAAAGATTTTAAAGAAAACATTCTTTATTCTGGAATTTTAGTTTTAAATGGTTTAATACGAAACCATAAAAAGAGCACCAAGAAAATCTCCAAAGGACGCCATGGCGCCCGTGGGCGCCGCATTGGACAGCCCTGCTATAGAACAAACATTCCTGCAGTAAATGCGGTAAAACTTAATTCTGCATTGAAAACCCATTTGTATCAATTAAGGGGAGGGGCATTATCCCCCCGTTCTTCCTCTTACACATATGGAATGAACTCCAAAAACTAATCAGGGAAGCGCCTTATCAGGATATACCTAAGTACAAAATTTCAAGTGGATCGGATATTATTATCATGAGTTATCGCGTTACGTACGAACATACATACAGAACGGGCGGGCACATAAGCTCTCAGGCTATGATAACCTGTGAGCTAAAAACGACGAAATATTAATATATATATATATATATATTAATATTTGACCGTTTTTAATTATACTGAGACGTGTGTGTAAATATGCTGAGACGTGAATATATATATATATATATATATATATATATATATATATATATATATACATATATATATATATATATACATATATACATATATATATAATACTGTATAATATTCATAAAAAAGAATACTATACCATATGGCCATAACTGAAATAGCACTAAATAAATTTTTCGATACGTTGAACTACTTACAGTGAAGGCTTCAAATTGTATAACGCATGGTAAATCATATTAAAAAAAGAATAAAATAACAATCAGCACTGGCAGACAGCGCTGTATAACATACAAAGGAAGAAAGAGAAAAAATAAAAAATAAAATAAAGACACATGTGAAGTGAACTTTTTTAGGGTTCCGTACTTAAAAATTAAAAACAGAACCATTAGAAGACCCCCCCTGCCTCTGTACATCTGTCCATTGTATTCATAAACTGTGGTTCGCTGAAAGTAATAAAGATTATTGTCCCATTCCACATATTTACAGACTTTTAAACATTCATAAATATATATATAGGAAAAATGTAGACGGGCGTATTGAGTTAACTGAAAAAAATCTCTTTATATCGTGTGAAAGCTTTTGCAACGCTCCACACAAAAAGGCATTTGTTTTAATTTCAGGTGTTTAAGTTTTAGAGATATTGTCATAAATAATGTAGTGAAAAATTCGTTCCCCTTCCCCTATATTTTCAAATCTATTGAAACTGAATTTATTTAAAAAATTAAGTTAAACCTTGCACGATAATTATAACGATTTCCCTAGATTTTATAGTTTTGTTTAAAATCTTATTTTCCCGTTATATACAAATACGATCAGTACAAATTTTGAAGAACGATGGAGGTAAATCTCATAGCAGAAATAGTATGGCATTGTTGATAATGATTTTCGAAAAAAAATCCTCGGTAATTAGTTTTGATATTAATTCGTAAAAACATAGTTTGGACATACAGAAAGACAGGGGTGGATTCTTCAATGCACCATAGGCTTTAAAAGCCAAGATTTTTTTTTTTTTTTTTTTTTTTTTTAAGGTTTTATGTAATGCAATGCTCACTAGCGGTATATAAGCAATAAACGTCAAATTGTAAAAAACACACCAACTTAATTAAAATAAATCATATTATATATGGAATTCGCGACAATTTTGTATTGTATTTACCTTTTAATATTTTTCCTATGTTTTCAAAAGTTAATAAAAAATCTATGTTTAAAAACGTGGCGCGTACCAAGGCGGCGTTGCAACTTTGCGATCGATATTCGAAACACATTAAGCACAATGCTAAGTCTAAATTTTCAACAAGGTTTTCATTTTAGCTAAACTTCAAACTAAAAACACCATTTCTACACTGAATTTAGTTTTATGAAATGAAAAATGAAATTTAAGTATGAACTACTTTTATTATCGGCATCAAATTAATGAAAAAAATGGTGAGATTAAAAAAAAATCTATACACAATAACAATATCTGGCGTTATTTAGGTCTCAGAACTCTTTGAACTTTTATGATACAGAAAAACTGAATGGTTTAGAAAAAAAAAAACTTGAAAAACATACACTCAAATCTAATTTTAATTATGTAGTAATACAATTGAACTATTTATATTTAAATGTGCTATTCATACATAATAATAAAAATAATCCAATAAGCATTTTCTATAAAATCAGTGCAAAAGACAAAGAAACAATGTTAACAAAGTAAAACAGAACTTAAATGAATTAATCCTCTTCAAAAATACATTGTTTTGTTAATCATTTGACCTCCAGGCTTAATTTCGCCGATGAAGGGTTATAAACTGTTTAGCTACGTTGGTTGGAGCTCCGGTTGACAGAATTCCAAGACGATTCCATTAGCACACTTGGCAGAATAGCATATGCGGCTGAGATATCCTATAAGATCTGTATCCAAGGAAACCGTTTTCAATATTTTTTTTCTATTTTCTGCTCTAAATAATATTTTATTTTAAATAAAATGGTTCATACACCGTCTACTAGTTCTCGGATTAGGTCTTTCCAAAGAACATGAATATACTCTGCATTTTAGTGAATTTTAATAAAAGCATATTTATTTTTCTGTATTGTTTTTTCTAGATTTGTTTTATATTTATGGTTTAACTGCAGATTTAACAACTGCTTTGCGTCTGACTTTGCGACCGATAAATTCGTATATTCTGTCAACCAAAATATTCAGATCCAATGTAAACAAATAATATAGCAAATAAGGTATACAATAGTATAAATAAATAATGTAAACAAATATTGAAATAAATCGCCAATTGTGCAATTTTTTAGAATCACACCAAGCAGCCGTTAATCTGCTAAAGTCATCAATTATAAAAAAAGATTAAGTTACACTATATTGTGAGGGGAAAATTTTGCGTTTAGTTTTTAAAAAATCATATTTTCAAACCATCTCTTTTACTGTATTTGTCTTTTTAGAATTTATTTTATTATAACAGAATTAACCCTCTCCGGTACACTGTGCCCGGTGTAGGATACCTAATTTTAATTCCAAACTTGCTAACGACACCAAAAATATTTTAGTAAAATTTTGCTTTTACAATAAAATCTTAAATTAAGGAGTTCAAAATATTTAAAAAATTCGTTTGTGAATTCCGGTGACATTCGATATTTTGTCATTTTACTACAAAATTTGCCCTTGCTGGAAAGATTAAAATATAATACTCAGGAAAATAAAATTAAATGAGAGAAATAAACAAAAAAATTGAAAGTTGTTTCCGGGAAGTCTAATAAACAAACACATCCCGAGAAGTACGAACTTCCACATTTTAGGCATAACTAACTCTTTTACCTCACGTACAACTCACTCCAGGTTTCTATCAAACGGCCTACAGCAGTACTAGGTTATGCGGTGTAAAATATATTATGTCATTAAACTCATCTTCTGCCAATGATCTGTCAGTTGTATTTTATAGATCAACTAGCCACCCTTGGCGACCATTTTGGTCTCCCTCAAATGCATGCTAATCAGTGAATTATATTAGTTTGATTTATAATTTGATTTCTTTGCTCAATTCTTTGCTAAACCGTAAGATTCTGCTGGAGAAATCAAGAACTCTGTTCCAAACATTGATCCTGTGGCCTTTTTTTCATTAATTTTATTTAAACCCAATTCTTTTAATCATTTTATTTATTATATACATAACAATACATAACTTAAAATTCATGACATTTACTTATTTATATTTTTAAGTAAAAAGAACAGAAATAACAATAAATAAAGTTAAAAAAATAAAAAACACACTTTTTAAGTATATCAAACTAAAAAGTGAAAAATATTTCGTACTATAAGTTGAAAACGAAAATAGATGAAAAATACTATGTTACTATAAAATCATTGTTATTATAGAAATCAATTAATAAGCAATGAATAAAATTATCGTGGAAAAAAAAAGCGTGGGGTGCTCCATCTACCATGTTCCATCTATCAGTTCTTAAGCAGCGTGTTTTTTAGTTTTTTTTATACTATATTTATTTTTCACGTTTTAGTTTAATTACTTTAAAAGGATGGTTTTTAGTTTTTTTAAACTATATTTATATTTAATACAAAAACCAAATTAATCGGTTGGATAGTTTCTGAGTGTAATTGGTGAACATACATAGAAACAAGATACATACGCGTCGAATTGATAACTTCCTCTTCCTTTTCTGAAGCCGGTTAAAAATAAAAATTGTAATACGGAATTTTTTTTTTATTTTACATAGATGTAAATAATGTCAGGAGTGGTGTTCGAACCCACAATCTCTTTCGAAAAACAGAGCTTCAATCCGGCGCCTTAGACCGCTCGGCCATGCTGTCTACACTCCATTCAATGAACGTATTCAGCACTTTTAATTAACGAAAAATCACTAATTTTATTAGTTTTTGCTTAATTACTAAAAAAGTACTGAACCAATTTCGATGAAACTGAAGTGGTACCAATTCGAGAGCATCGTCTTTCATTTAACACCAAAACCAAGTTAATCGGTTGCATGGTTTCGGAGTAATCGGTGAACATACGTAAAATAAGGAGAGTTAAAAACTCACAAACGTACAGGTGGAGTTAATAATAAAAGCGTGGTAAAAACAATGGTATTTTGATGCTTCGTAATTGCAGCGAAACAGGGAAACGTAAATAAACCCGATTTACATAGGCCTAAATCCTGCCCATCAACTTTTGCACAATAGTCTATGAGATCGCGATTTCTGTGCTACATAAGAATATATATGTATATCCTTTACAAATATGCAACCATTGCTGTACAGTACCGGACGTAAAGGTGTACGTTATGGTCGTTGGTTACTAAAAGGAGAGGGTGTTTGTAGCGTACGCCCTGACGCAAAATTATATCTTGTTTAAATTTATTGCAGTACGTGAAAAAGTAATTGCATTATTTTTTGAAATTAAATTAATAAAACCTTGATGCATACAGTCAATGAATATTGAGTTCAAGATTTATTGAAAGAATCCTGTACTATCTATCTATAATAATAAAGAGACAAATTTGCTCTGAAGAGATCACTGCACGTAGAGTTACAATTTTTTTTCTTTGGGGGGTATCTCTATACGGGACGTTTTTCACCTCAAAGCACGATTTTTGATTTTTTAATTTGATTTTTTAATTTAAATTTTTAAGCAATTTTTAGCATTTTTTTGAAGTTTCAAGGCGATTTTTTTTTACATTAGTGAAAGGAATATAGTTTTATTTTTTTTATTCAATATAGTCAATTTAGTTCCCTTTTCAATGAAGTTAATTCGAAATTCATACAGCGATTTTTGAAATTTTACGAATATTTTAATACGATTTTTTGTATTTTTTCGCATTTTATGGCATTTTTTTGACATTGATAAAAAGGAAATTGTTTCAAACTTTCAGCCTATTTACTAAATTTTGTCTGCTATGATTTTTGAATAATGCAGTGCAACTCTCAGTGCGATTTTCGATGCAATTTTTAACAATTGTTCGAGTTTTTTGTGTTTGGTATTGAATTTTGTGTCGCTTTTGTCAATATTAGAGATTTTTGTATGCATAACGGTCTTATTTATTTTCGAACTGCATGTAAAAAAGCCAAAAACCATAAAATGAATGAATCAGCAATAAAGGAATTATTTAAAATATTCACAATAATCTTCTATAATAATAAAGAGCCAAGTTTGTGAGTGTATCAGCGCTGTTTTGAAGATACCGCAGCAAGTAGAGTTTAAAAAAATTTGGAGAGAAGGTACCTCTATACTTAAGTTTTGCAAGTCAAAGCCCGATTTTCGGTTTTTTGTTTAGCTTTTTGTTTAACTTTTTAGGATATTTTTAGCGTTCTTTTTACGTTTCCTGGCGATTTTTTCACATTAGTGACAAGAATATGGTTTCATTTTTTAACCCAATGTAGGAAATTTAGTTCTCTTTTCAATAAAGTTAATTCGGAATTCGTACAGTGATTCTGAATTGTTAACAATCTTTTTAATTCGATTTCTAGTTTGTTTCGCATTTTGCGGCTATATTTACTTACCCATCATACGTAGTATAGGGTAAGTCTTGCAATCGTTTTGAAAATCGAAAAAAATAATTTCACGGATTTACACGTTTCAGATACTGGAGATTCCGAAAAACATATGTTTAAAAAAACATTTCCGTCCGTCCGTCTGTGTGTCTGTCTGGCTATCTGTAAGCGCTCTATTTCCCGGATAAATTGAGATAGAGACTTGAAATTTTATATGTGCTTAGCATGTAAGAATGGAATGAAGCCTATTTAATATCAGTAACCTCGATTATCCGGAACTATTTTTTGCGATGCAGTTCATAAATAGCTTACACATGTTTTATTTTCATATATGATATTATTCATATCCATGACCGATAAGTAATACGGTGGTTCACAACGAATAGTTTACATTGATAAAAAGAAAATTGTTTCAAGCTTTCAGCCTAATTTACTAAATTTTTCTGCAACGATTTTTAAATATAAGCTACTTTAAATGCGATTTTCAGTACTATTTTTTATCTGATTTTTAACGATTTTGCAAGTTTTTGTCCGTATAGCATCGGATTTTCTCAATATGACAGAATTTTGCATGCATCATATTCTAATCTATTTTTAAATTGCATGCAAAAGAGGCAAATACCATAAAATTCATGAATCAGCAGTAAAGGAATTATTTAGAAATTTTTCAGTAATATATATATGTATAATAAGAGATGCCCACCTGCTTGACCACGGATAACGCCGAAATTATGACACCCAGGTCTCTGAAATTTTTGTCATGTGTTGATGCTAACATCGAAAAGAGCACTTCGCATTTTTAAATTTCAAAGGGCTTTATTGGGAATCTGGGTTCGAGATTGCAGGAAATCACATGTTGGTGGTATTTTACCATCGGGATTTCCAATTGAATGTATGAATGCGATTTTTATTTTTTATGAGTATTAAAATATTAATAAAGATGCTGAAATTTTATGCAGCGTACGGATGCACAAACAAGTCAAGTCATAGATTCTGTAAAGAAAATAATATTTCTTTTCATCGCTTTCCATTAAGAAAAAAAAGCAATTTAGCACTAATGTCGTTTTGTTTTTCTTTGGCGCAAATTCAACAAAATGGCAATTTTATGCCTCGCATAGTAACCCAGCTATTGTTAATTTATTAATAAACTGTTTACGTAGAGTTATTTTCTTTCTTTAAAATGTTATAAATTGTATTGTTTTATAGTTATTATTTTGTAAAATATTATTATTTCCTTTTTAGAATAATAAAAAATATATATGTAGCTGGTATTTGAAAACTGGGCGTGCCCTAATTGGCGTGAGACAAAAATATCGCCAATGATAGCGCAAAAAAAGCGCGTGTATGACATTTCTGCCGATATTTTGATTTCTGCCGATTTGGTGTATCTGACAGGGCAACCGCTGCTCTTGTATATGGTGTTTCTCAAGATAGGGGAATGATCAATGAAACACGTACGTAACTTGTTATTGATACAAGTAAAATAAGGAGAGCGGAACTTAAAACAGATAATCGATTACAAAAGGACAATGTTCTTGTAGTTCGAAGTATGTATTTCGACGGCAGAAAGGACAATAAGTTATATCAAGAGAAAATCGGTGTGAAACGCTATGGAAGATCAAAAAGTGAAAAACACATTTCTTTAATTCAGGAGCCAAACTCTAAATATATTGGTCATGTAACGCCTATTAGTGGAACCGGAAAAAATATTTGTGAAAGTATTGTTTTATATCTCTCTCAGAAGATATGAAGTACTTGTAGTTGGATGCGACGGCACTTCTATCAATACGGAATTGAAAAAGGGGTTATTCAAAACTTGGAAATGAAGATAGGCAGACCCTTGCAGTGATACATTTGCCTTTTGCATTTCATCAAATTACCTTTTAAGCACTTTTTCAGTACATTGACGGTAAAAGCAAAGGTCCAACATTGTTTTTTGGTCCTATAGGTAAGCAACAACCTGTTTGCGAAAGATTACCTGTCTTCAAGTTTGAATAAATCAATTGCGATAGCCGATGCTGAAAACCCAAATGACCTTAGTAAAGATCAAAAGTACCTTTTGAAAATATCAAATGCTGTGCGATCGGGCTTTTGTAATGCTGATCTTTCTGTTCAAGACCCAGAGCCCATTTCTCTTTCTCGATGTCAAAATCTCGTCAATAGAATTCTCAGAGTGTATATATCCACAGAGAACCCTAGGACTGAAATGAAGCATTTAATTTTATCAATCGTGAAAACACATGTGATTGTATGGTTTAAAATTAGGAAGAATAATTCTACTATATATGGACCAAAGAATGCACACAAGACAATAACAACCTTGTGCTATCTACCAAAAAGTCTGCAGGAAATTATAGACCCTGTTATTGAGCATAAGGCTTACATCGCTCATCTAAAAAATCTACTAGTAACAACGATCGCAGATGAGAGGTAACATGTGTGAAAGTTAGGATTACGACGAGTATTGAAAGCAATGGAATTGTTGACAGAACAAGTGATGACTGTGAGAGATTCTTTCATACCAAAATTAAAGTTTGGTGCTCATGATTATACTGAACTAATTGATTAGTCTAGCTGTAAAGTTACTTCACCATTTATATTACACAGAATCAGCCGAGAGAGAATTTTCTCTTTTATTGAATCGAAATCTCTCTCAGAATTGGAAGTGAAAACTATAAAGGCGTTTCTGTGCCACACACAAGCGGTGTAACGATGTGCAAAACATGTGAGTGAAGCTTTTAAAAAAGTATGTGGCTCTAATAGCAGACACGACTATGTTAGTCACCTTTACTTTCGCGATCACTAATGCCAAAATTTGATAATAAATCTCACTACAAGGCTTTACCTGTAGTAAAAAATGAAGGTGAGAAAAAAAATTAACTATTATCTAAAAATACTGCAATTCAAATATCCTAGTATTGCCTAACTTGAGCCTAAATAGCCTAATTTGATTTTTTTTTTTTTTTTTTTTTTTTTTTTTTGTTATTGTTGCAAAATGTCTCATTAAGTATTGTTCTAAATCTATTCAATGTTTAACTTTAAATAAATAAAATAGCTGAAAAATATATTTTCTAAACTTTTCGTAATTTATAATCAAATGCATTATAAAAAATTATTAACCAATTGTAAAATTGATTTTATTTTACGTTTCTATGTATGTAATGGAATATTTTTTATATTATTAGAAGTAGATGACGTACAAAAACAAATGTTCATTTTTTACCAGAGAGAAAAGAGCTCGATTTAAAAAATATCTTACATTAAAATTTGGGAAATATTTTCAATGTGCGCGCAAAAGAAAGGGGATCAGATGATGTGTAAAGCTTATGAAATAACCCAAATTTTTGTTAGCTGAAAATGAGGACTGAGCTGTTCTGGTGCCTTATATTCAAAATTATATTATTATCCACTCAAAATTATTACTGAGGAAGGTAGTCAATAGAATATATTGTTATGTTGTCTCAAATCGGTTAAGCCCCACAATGCTAAACAAATATAAACCATGATGTGATAATTAAAGTATAACATTAATATAATCAAGTTGTTGAGGAATTGATGTAGATAAGTATGTTTGAACACAAATATTTAGTATATGATTGAATCGTATCTATTCAAGGTTTTGAGTTTACCTGGAGCTTTGATCTTCCAGTTATCAAAACAGCTGGTATGGATTTGTGTTCACACTTTATACAGAAAGAACCGTTCTCATACTTCATTACATCAGCCTGTAACATATAGTTATGAACCCAAATTATTAAACTGGTTATGGATGATTAAAATACGGAAAGAGTTAAAAATTCCTCTTCTTCCCTGATTGGTTTTAAAGCACCAGTAAAGCTCAGTCCTCATTTTCAGCTAACAAAAATTTGGGTTATTTCATAAGCTGTACAGATCATCGGATTCCCTTTCTTTTGCACGCACATTGAAAATATTTCCCAAATTTTACTGTAAGATTTTTTTAAAATCGAGCTCTACTTTTCTCTCTGGTTCCACCAGTTTTTTGTATGATTTCATAGCTTTTTCAAATCCTTTCAGGAACTTTATCTATCACCAACTACAAATCTAAACTATTATTAGTATTAGTTTAAAATTATTAGTAGGCATATTAGTTTGGCGAAATACTTGAAATGACGCCAAGTTGGCTTTAATTTTGGCGAGTAATTTTGGACGCCAGATTTGGCGATATATCGCCAAGTTGGCGAAAAACTTGGCGACAGAACCGCCTTTTCCAGATGGTAGTCCCACTGCAGTTTCTCGGTATCTACGTAGATTTTCTTATGACGATAGGTATCTACACAGTTTTTCATAGCTTTATTTTCAAATAGTTATTTTTATAAATATAGAAGAATTTTTTTTCCTAATTATCCCTCTTTAATTGGAACATCTATATTGTAGTAACTGTTTTACTTCGAAAACACTCAAATAAAGGTGCGATGTTGCTTTAACACATATTTAATTACAGTTTACATATATGTTTATGAAAAATTTGCATTTTCTGTTTCGAATGACGTCAATTTCAAAGATTCAAAACTATCAGGAGAATCAGAATTTTTATTGATCTATAAAATAACACGTGTTATCGTTTATTTTTTAAATTATTGAATTGTTTTTTAGTTGGTGGCAATTCGAAAGCAACAATTGAATTAGCAGTTAAAAAGGAGAGATTTCTATACTGTTAAATTATGTATGAATAGCGTTATATAAATTTTAAATGGGTGCCATTTTCTTAATTTTTGATATTTTTTTACCGGACCTTCGAAAGGCACATCCCTAAATTAAAAGCTTTCGAACAAGCTATTACACGTCGCTGAATGTTTCCTGGTTCGGGTTATAATTGAGTTGTTTCTCTTTTTTCGTTGTTTCACGAGCAAAAAGTGCCAAAACAGGGGTTCTGGATCTCCGAAACTAATCGGTGGATCTGGATAAATTTTTGTAAACCTTGAGATCTAGGGTAGGACACCTCCCCTTTTGAATTTCGTCGCGATCCGATGATTTGGTCCAAAGTTATTAAGAGGCAAACTTTGGACTTTAACATTAGAGATGCAGCTGAGCTCTACTATACAGCACTATCGTGCTGTATGATATGAATCAATGTCAATTTTGAAAAAGTTTTGATAAAATAGCAGTGCGCTACCCAAAAATATTAACCGATTTCATAAAAAATATTGCGTTATCTTTTTAGATATAAAAGGATATTTTTCCGCACTACTAGAAATAGGTTTAATTTTTTTTTTTAACTTTCATCATTAATATTCGTCATTTTTGTTCAAATTTTCCGAAAGTCATGTGTAATGCTCGACTTAAAGATATTAACCGATTAAAAAAAAGAAATTGCGATATACTTCTTGTTACAAAAGTAAAATTTTCCGTACTATTAATATTGTTTTGAAAAAATTCGATTTTTTCGACCCACTTTAGTGTGCAGCGCATGTTGTTCGCGTACTCAGAAGATTTTGCACGGAGTAGGTTTCATTAAAAAAAGGAATTTTAAAGTAATTCAGTTATTGCATTATTTTTGTGGTTCAAAACAGCAAAAATCGACAACTACAGATGGGGTACAAAATAATACGAGCACCTGTGAAAAAGTATGACGTTATTCACACCTGCAGTACGGCCGCGCCATCTGCAACAGAAGTCTGCCACCTAGTTTGCGTGAAGAGGAAGGTATCAGTCTCTCAACAGCAGTCACCTGTGTTGCATGCGTCAATCGAACTGTATGTAATAAGTTGAAATGTCAGGCCTGTCATAGTTCCAAAGAGGAATGATTTTTCGAGCGCGTTTAAGTGAAGCATCGGTTACAGAAGCAGCAAACATTTTAGGGGCTACAAGCAGTATTGTGCAGCAGTTACGAGAGCGTACATGAAAAAGGGTAAGACGACGTCTTCAAAGTGCAACAGTGGCCGAAAGTCCAAGCTTGCTGATAGGCATAGACTCGTCTTGAAGCCCATAATAGCCCGAAAGCACAAGCAATCGTCATCCGAGATAACATCCGAAATGAACAGACATTTCCAGGATCTCATTTCAACAAAAACTGTCACAAAGAACTCCATTCTGCAAACATTAATGGCAGAGTGCAATTCAAAAACTCTTGGAGAGAAAAACTATAACTTTCAAGGACTTCAATTGTGCAGAGATCCCAAACGGTGATCCCCACAGTAGTGGCAACATGAATTATTGTCAGATGAATCTTTATTCGCCCTATTTCAGACGACCAAACGCGTTTATGTCTGGAGAACACCCAGTGAAGCGTTTAAACCTGAATGCCTGATGCTGAATTTGAAGCATTCGGGTGGCTCCATTATGGTCTGAGGTTCGATATCTTGACGTGGTCTTGGGCCACTTGTTATTCTGCATGGGAGGATCAAATCCAATCTCTATCTAACCAGTCTAGGGATCTTGTCCATCCTTTTGTCCAGACTTTATTCCGTGGAGAGCTACCGCTTTTTCAAGACGACAATGCCCCTATCCACACTGCAGGGTGTGTTCAACCTTAGTTCGAAGAGCTTGACGACAAAGTTGAATATCTTCCTGGCCCCCTCATTCTCCGGATTTGAAAATTATTAAACATACATTGGAAGATTTGGAGTCCAAACTTCATTCTCAATTTCTTCCTCCATCCAGCCTTTCGGAATTAGAGACCATTATGCAAGAGTGATGGCTTAATATACTTTCAAATATTGGGCATGACCTTTATACATCTATAAAAGGTAACATTAAATCTTTACTTCAGTCAAAGGGTAGACCAAACTCCTACTAATAAAGATTTTCCATTATTTCACAGGTGTTCGTATTATTTTGTCCCCCATCTGTATATTTCTTTATCTTTCCAAAACATGGTTTTCGCAACAGAAATACATACCTATGTTCACTCAGATAAAATCTAAATTATTCCAAAATGCAAAATAATCTCCAGATAAAAATTAAATTTTTCTTCTATTTTAGTATGAATCCCGATTTTAAATATTCACAATTTGTTTGAATACATCTATGATCCAGGGCAATGCCAGGCAGATCAGCTAGTATTAAATAAAATAGACTATAATATAGACTATAACATCCTAATATATATATTTTAAATAATTTACATTTATTTTGAAATTTAATAATCAAAGAAATTGATACACGAAATACAATAAAATTATCGTCACTTACGATACTTTTGTGTAATATTTAAAACACAGAAGTATGGAATATATCATGATTCATCTCTGAAAATAAATATAAATTTATATTCTCTGAAAAAACAATGAAGATATGATTCTGTATTCAAGATTAATCGAAAGTTCCGGAGTTTATATTTGATAAATATATACAAAATATTGAAAGTTTATGTAATATATCAGTTTATTATCATAATACACAAAGTTCTAGATGTATGAAATAAATGTATATTTTTATGTGATTATTATCTATCTAAACAATATATGATTAAAAAATTAATAGAGATAATACCAAGATGTAAGTTTAGTTTCAAAATTTCCATACATATATATATATATATTATGATATGATGTGATATTTTTATATGATACATTCCATATAATCGGTGTATGTTATGGTCGTTGATTTCTGAAATGAGAGAACGTACACAGCGAATTTCTTGGAGGCTTAAAGAATTAATATTCTATATAAATTTATTGTTGCACAGGATATGTTAATTGTATTATATAAATAAATTATAATATAAATTAATAAAATCTAGATGTATGCAAAAAAAAAAGATTAAATTACGGCAAAAATTGCTGGCAGGAGTTTTTACCGTAAAAATTGCAGTAAAGTTAGGTGTAATATTTTTGTAAGTACATATAATTTTACTGCAATTCTTACGGCAAAAACTGCTAGAAAGAATGCTGCCAGAAATTTTTGCCGTAAATTTAACTCATGTTTTTTTACAGTGTGGAAGCAAAATCGCCAGCAGTTTTTGCCGTAAATCTAACGAATTTTTTTTTACAGTACAGTTGATGCATTTTGAGTTCAAGATTCAATAAAAAAATCCTGAATCATATTTAATAAAATAGGCTATATTCAGCATCCTAATGCATTTTTTAAATAATTTTCATTTATGTTGAAATTTACTAATCAAAAAAATTGATACACAAAATACAATAAAATTAACGTCACTTACGATACTTCAGTGCAATATTTAAAATACAGAAGTATGGACTATATTATAATTTTTCTCTAAATAAAAGTATGAATTTACTTTCTCTTATAAAACAATGATGGTATTATTTTGTATTCAAGATTCTTTGAAAGTACCGGAATTTATTTTTGATAAATGTTATTGTTTCTCAATATAATATAACAGATTACTTTTATAATACCTAAAGTTCCAGATATATGAAATAAATGTATATTTTTGTGGGATTATCGTCTGTGAAAGCATTGCTTCACTGTTGCCCACACGGTAAATGGATTGTATTATTGACACTCCATTCAGACAACTTGTCATTCTTGCTCAGTTGGTTTAATTAAGTATAGCACATGTTGTATTGCTTCACTGTTGCCCACACGGTAAATGGATTGTATTGTTGACACTCCATTCACACAACTTGTCATTCTTGCTCAGTTGGTTTAATTAAGTATAGCACATGTTGTATTGCTTCACTGTTGCCCACACGGTAAATGGATTGTATTATTGACACTCCATTCAGACAACTTGTCATTCTTGCTCAGTTTGTTTAATTAAGTATAGCACATGTTGTATTGCTTCACTGTTGCCCACACGGTAAATGGATTGTATTATTGACACTCCATTCAGACAACTTGTCATTCTTGCTTAGTTTGTTTAATTAAGTATAGCACATGTTGTATTGCTTCACTGTTGCCCACACGGTAAATGGATTGTATTATTGACACTCCATTCAGACAACTTGTCATTCTTGCTCAGTTGGTTTAATTAAGTATAGCACATGTTGTATTGCTTCACTGTTGCCCACACGGTAAATGGATTGTATTATTGACACTCCATTCAGAAAACTTGTCATTCTTGCTCAGTTGGTTTAATTAAGTATAGCACATGTTGTATTGCTTCACTGTTGCCCACACGGTAAATGGATTGTATTATTGACACTCCATTCAGACAACTTGTCATTCTTGCTCAGTTGGTTTAGTTAAATATAGCACATGTTGTATTGCTTCACTGTTGCCCACACGGTAAATGGATTGTATTATTGACACTCCATTCAGACAACTTGTCATTCTTGCTCAGTTGGTTTAGTTAAGTATAGCACATGTTGTATTGCTTCACTGTTGCCCACACGGTAAATGGATTGTATTATTGACACTCCATTCAGACAACTTGTCATTCTTGCTCAGTTGGTTTAGTTAGGTATAGCACATGTTGTATTGCTTCACTGTTGCCCACACGGTAAATGGATTGTATTATTGACACTCCATTCACACAACTTGTCATTCGTGCTCAGTTGGTTTAGTTAAGTATAGCACATGTTGTATTGCTTCACTGTTGCCCACACGGTAAATGGATTGTATTATTGACACTCCATTCACACAACTTGTCATTCTTGCTTAGTTGGTTTAATTAAGTATAGCACATGTTGTATTGCTTCACTGTTGCCCACACGGTAAATGGATTGTATTATTGACACTCCATTCAGACAACTTGTCATTCTTGCTCAGATGGTTTAATTAAGTATAGCACATGTTGTATTGCTTCACTGTTGCCCACACGGTAAATGGATTGTATTATTGACACTCCATTCAGACAACTTGTCATTCTTGCTTAGTTGGTTTAGTTAAGTATAGCACATGTTGTATTGCTTCACTGTTGCCCACACGGTAAATGGATTGTATTATTGACACTCCATTCAGACAACTTGTCATTCTTGCTCAGTTGGTTTAATTTAGTATAGCACATGTTGTATTGCTTCACTGTTGCCCACACGGTAAATGGATTGTATTATTGACACTCCATTCACACAACTTGTCATTCTTGCTCAGTTGGTTTAATTAAGTATAGCACATGTTGTATTGCTTCACTATTGCCCACACGGTAAATGGATTGTATTATTGACACTCCATTCACACAACTTGTCATTCTTGCTTAGTTGGTTTAGTTAAGTATAGCACATGTTGTATTGCTTCACTGTTGCCCACACGGTAAATGGATTGTATTATTGACATTCCATTCAGACAACTTGTCATTCTTGCTCAGTTGGTTTAATTAAGTATAGCACATGTTGTATTGCTTCACTGTTGCCCACACGGTAAATGGATTGTATTATTGACACTCCATTCAGACAACTTGTCATTCTTGCTGAGTTGGTTTAGTTAAGTATAGCACATGTTGTATTGCTTCACTGTTGCCCACACGGTAAATGGATTGTATTATTGACACTCCATTCACACAACTTGTCATTCTTGCTCAGTTGGTTTAATTAAGTATAGCACATGTTGTATTGCTTCACTGTTGCCCACACGGTAAATGGATTGTATTATTGACACTCCATTCAGACAACTTGTCATTCTTGCTCAGTTGGTTTAATTAAGTATAGCACATGTTGTATTGCTTCACTGTTGCCCACACGGTAAATGGATTGTATTGTTGACACTCCATTCACACAACTTGTCATTCTTGCTCAGTTGGTTTAATTAAGTATAGCACATGTTGTATTGCTTCACTGTTGCCCACACGGTAAATGGATTGTATTATTGACACTCCATTCAGACAACTTGTCATTCTTGCTCAGTTTGTTTAATTAAGTATAGCACATGTTTATTGCTTCACTGTTGCCCACACGGTAAATGGATTGTATTATTGACACTCCATTCAGACAACTTGTCATTCTTGCTCAGTTGGTTTAATTAAGTATAGCACATGTTGTATTGCTTCACTGTTGCCTTCACAAGTTGTCTGAATGGAGTGTCAATAATACAATCCATTTACCGTGTGGGCAACAGTGAAGCAATACAACATGTGCTATACTTAATTAAACAAATTGAGCAAGAATGACAAGTTGTCTGAATGGAGTGTCAACAATACAATCCATTTACCGTGTGGGCAACAGTGAAGCAATACAACATGTGCTATACTTAACTAAACCAACTGAGCAAGAATGACAAGTTGTCTGAATGGAGTGTCAATAATACAATCCATTTACCGTGTGGGCAACAGTGAAGCAATACAACATGTGCTATACTTAACTAAACCAACTAAGCAAGAGTGACAAGTTGTCTGAATGGAGTGTCAATAATACAATCCATTTACCGTGTGGGCAACAGTGAAGCAATACAACATGTGCTATACTTAACTAAACCAACTGAGCAAGAATGACAAGTTGTCTGAATGGAGAGTCAATAATACAATCCATTTACCGTGTGGGCAACAGTGAAGCAATACAACATGTGCTATTCTTAATTAAACCAACTAAGCAAGAATGACAAGTTGTCTGAATGGAGTGTCAATAATACAATCCATTTACCGTGTGGGCAACAGTGAAGCAATACAACATGTGCTATACTTAATTAAAACAACTGAGCAAGAATGACAAGTTGTCTGAATGGAGTGTCAATAATACAATCCATTTACCGTGTGGGCAACAGTGAAGCAATACAACATGTGCTATACTTAACTAAACCAACTAAGCAAGAGTGACAAGTTGTCTGAATGGAGTGTCAATAATACAATCCATTTACCGTGTGGGCAACAGTGAAGCAATACAACATGTGCTATACTTAACTAAACCAACTGAGCAAGAATGACAAGTTGTCTGAATGGAGAGTCAATAATACAATCCATTTACCGTGTGGGCAACAGTGAAGCAATACAACATGTGCTATTCTTAATTAAACCAACTAAGCAAGAATGACAAGTTGTCTGAATGGAGTGTCAATAATACAATCCATTTACCGTGTGGGCAACAGTGAAGCAATACAACATGTGCTATACTTAATTAAAACAACTGAGCAAGAATGACAAGTTGTCTGAATGGAGTGTCAATAATACAATCCATTTACCATGTGGGCAACAGTGAAGCAATACAACATGTGCTATACTTAATTAAACCAACTGAGCAAGAATGACAAGTTGTCTGAATGGAGTGTCAATAATACAATCCATTTACCGTGTGGGCAACAGTGAAGCAATACAACATGTGCTATACTTAACTAAACCAACTGAGCAAGAATGACAAGTTGTCTGAATGGAGTGTCAATAATACAATCCATTTACCGTGTGGGCAACAGTGAAGCAATACAACATGTGCTATACTTAACTAAACCAACTGAGCAAGAATGACAAGTTGTGTGAATGGAGTGTCAATAACACAATCCATTTACCGTGTGGGCAACAGTGAAGCAATACAACATGTGCTATACTTAACTAAACCAACTGAGCAAGAATGACAAGTTGTCTGAATGGAGTGTCAATAATACAATCCATTTACCATGTGGGCAACAGTGAAGCAATACAACATGTGCTATACTTAATTAAACCAACTGAGCAAGAATGACAAGTTGTCTGAATGGAGTGTCAATAATACAATCCATTTACCGTGTGGGCAACAGTGAAGCAATACAACATGTGCTATACTTAATTAAACAAATTGAGCAAGAATGACAAGTTGTCTGAATGGAGTGTCAACAATACAATCCATTTACCGTGTGGGCAACAGTGAAGCAATACAACATGTGCTATACTTAATTAAACCAACTGAGCAAGAATGACAAGTTGTCTGAATGGAGTGTCAATAATACAATCCATTTACCGTGTGGGCAACAGTGAAGCAATACAACATGTGCTATACTTAACTAAACCAACTAAGCAAGAGTGACAAGTTGTCTGAATGGAGTGTCAATAATACAATCCATTTACCGTGTGGGCAACAGTGAAGCAATACAACATGTGCTATATTTAACTAAACCAACTGAGCAAGAATGACAAGTTGTCTGAATGGAGAGTCAATAATACAATCCATTTACCGTGTGGGCAACAGTGAAGCAATACAACATGTGCTATTCTTAATTAAACCAACTAAGCAAGAATGACAAGTTGTCTGAATGGAGTGTCAATAATACAATCCATTTACCGTGTGGGCAACAGTGAAGCAATACAACATGTGCTATAGTTAATTAAAACAACTGAGCAAGAATGACAAGTTGTCTGAATGGAGTGTCAATAATACAATCCATTTACCATGTGGGCAACAGTGAAGCAATACAACATGTGCTATACTTAATTAAACCAACTGAGCAAGAATGACAAGTTGTCTGAATGGAGTGTCAATAATACAATCCATTTACCGTGTGGGCAACAGTGAAGCAATACAACATGTGCTATACTTAACTAAACCAACTGAGCAAGAATGACAAGTTGTCTGAATGGAGTGTCAATAATACAATCCATTTACCATGTGGGCAACAGTGAAGCAATACAACATGTGCTATACTTAATTAAACCAACTGAGCAAGAATGACAAGTTGTCTGAATGGAGTGTCAATAATACAATCCATTTACCGTGTGGGCAACAGTGAAGCAATACAACATGTGCTATACTTAATTAAAACAACTGAGCAAGAATGACAAGTTGTGTGAATGGAGTGTCAATAATACAATCCATTTACCGTGTGGGCAACAGTGAAGCAATACAACATGTGCTATACTTAATTAAACCAACTGAGCAAGAATGACAAGTTGTCTGAATGGAGTGTCAATAATACAATCCATTTACCGTGTGGGCAACAGTGAAGCAATACAACATGTGCTATACTTAATTAAACCAACTGAGCAAGAATGACAAGTTGTGTGAATGGAGTGTCAATAATACAATCCATTTACCGTGTGGGCAACAGTGAAGCAATACAACATGTGCTATACTTAACTAAACCAACTGAGCAAGAATGACAAGTTGTGTGAATGGAGTGTCAATAATACAATCCATTTACCGTGTGGGCAACAGTGAAGCAATACAACATGTGCTATACTTAATTAAACCAACTGAGCAAGAATGACAAGTTGTCTGAATGGAGTGTCAATAATACAATCCATTTACCGTGTGGGCAACAGTGAAGCAATACAACATGTGCTATACTTAATTAAACCAACTGAGCAAGAATGACAAGTTGTCTGAATGGAGTGTCAATAAAACAATCCATTTACCGTGTGGGCAACAGTGAAGCAATACAACATGTGCTATACTTAATTAAACCAACTGAGCAAGAATGACAAGTTGTCTGAATGGAGTGTCAATAATACAATCCATTTACCGTGTGGGCAACAGTGAAGCAATACAACATGTGCTATACTTAACTAAACCAACTGAGCAAGAATGACAAGTTGTCTGAATGGAGTGTCAATAATACAATCCATTTACCGTGTGGGCAACAGTGAAGCAATACAACATGTGCTATACTTAATTAAAACAACTGAGCAAGAATGACAAGTTGTCTGAATGGAGTGTCAATAATACAATCCATTTACCATGTGGGCAACAGTGAAGCAATACAACATGTGCTATACTTAATTAAACCAACTGAGCAAGAATGACAAGTTGTGTGAATGGAGTGTCAATAATACAATCCATTTACCGTGTGGGCAACAGTGAAGCAATACAACATGTGCTATACTTAACTAAACCAACTGAGCAAGAATGACAAGTTGTCTGAATGGAGTGTCAATAATACAATCCATTTACCATGTGGGCAACAGTGAAGCAATACAACATGTGCTATACTTAATTAAACCAACTGAGCAAGAATGACAAGTTGTCTGAATGGAGTGTCAATAATACAATCCATTTACCATGTGGGCAACAGTGAAGCAATACAACATGTGCTATACTTAATTAAACCAACTGAGCAAGAATGACAAGTTGTCTGAATGGAGTGTCAATAATACAATCCATTTACCATGTGGGCAACAGTGAAGCAATACAACATGTGCTATACCTAATTAAACCAACTGAGCAAGAATGACAAGTTGTCTGAATGGAGTGTCAATAATACAATCCATTTACCATGTGGGCAACAGTGAAGCAATACAACATGTGCTATACTTAATTAAACCAACTGAGCAAGAATGACAAGTTGTCTGAATGGAGTGTCAACAATACAATCCATTTACCGTGTGGGCAACAGTGAAGCAATACAACATGTGCTATACTTAATTAAACCAACTGAGCAAGAATGACAAGTTGTCTGAATGGAGTGTCAATAATACAATCCATTTACCGTGTGGGCAACAGTGAAGCAATACAACATGTGCTATACTTAACTAAACCAACTGAGCAAGAATGACAAGTTGTGTGAATGGAGTGTCAATAACACAATCCATTTACCGTGTGGGCAACAGTGAAGCAATACAACATGTGCTATACTTAACTAAACCAACTGAGCAAGAATGACAAGTTGTCTGAATGGAGTGTCAATAATACAATCCATTTACCATGTGGGCAACAGTGAAGCAATACAACATGTGCTATACTTAATTAAACCAACTGAGCAAGAATGACAAGTTGTCTGAATGGAGTGTCAATAATACAATCCATTTACCGTGTGGGCAACAGTGAAGCAATACAACATGTGCTATACTTAATTAAACAAATTGAGCAAGAATGACAAGTTGTCTGAATGGAGTGTCAACAATACAATCCATTTACCGTGTGGGCAACAGTGAAGCAATACAACATGTGCTATACTTAATTAAACCAACTGAGCAAGAATGACAAGTTGTCTGAATGGAGTGTCAATAATACAATCCATTTACCGTGTGGGCAACAGTGAAGCAATACAACATGTGCTATACTTAACTAAACCAACTAAGCAAGAGTGACAAGTTGTCTGAATGGAGTGTCAATAATACAATCCATTTACCGTGTGGGCAACAGTGAAGCAATACAACATGTGCTATATTTAACTAAACCAACTGAGCAAGAATGACAAGTTGTCTGAATGGAGAGTCAATAATACAATCCATTTACCGTGTGGGCAACAGTGAAGCAATACAACATGTGCTATTCTTAATTAAACCAACTAAGCAAGAATGACAAGTTGTCTGAATGGAGTGTCAATAATACAATCCATTTACCGTGTGGGCAACAGTGAAGCAATACAACATGTGCTATACTTAATTAAACCAACTGAGCAAGAATGACAAGTTGTGTGAATGGAGTGTCAATAACACAATCCATTTACCGTGTGGGCAACAGTGAAGCAATACAACATGTGCTATACTTAACTAAACCAACTGAGCAAGAATGACAAGTTGTCTGAATGGAGTGTCAATAATACAATCCATTTACCATGTGGGCAACAGTGAAGCAATACAACATGTGCTATACTTAATTAAACCAACTGAGCAAGAATGACAAGTTGTCTGAATGGAGTGTCAATAATACAATCCATTTACCGTGTGGGCAACAGTGAAGCAATACAACATGTGCTATACTTAATTAAACAAATTGAGCAAGAATGACAAGTTGTCTGAATGGAGTGTCAACAATACAATCCATTTACCGTGTGGGCAACAGTGAAGCAATACAACATGTGCTATACTTAATTAAACCAACTGAGCAAGAATGACAAGTTGTCTGAATGGAGTGTCAATAATACAATCCATTTACCGTGTGGGCAACAGTGAAGCAATACAACATGTGCTATACTTAACTAAACCAACTAAGCAAGAGTGACAAGTTGTCTGAATGGAGTGTCAATAATACAATCCATTTACCGTGTGGGCAACAGTGAAGCAATACAACATGTGCTATATTTAACTAAACCAACTGAGCAAGAATGACAAGTTGTCTGAATGGAGAGTCAATAATACAATCCATTTACCGTGTGGGCAACAGTGAAGCAATACAACATGTGCTATTCTTAATTAAACCAACTAAGCAAGAATGACAAGTTGTCTGAATGGAGTGTCAATAATACAATCCATTTACCGTGTGGGCAACAGTGAAGCAATACAACATGTGCTATACTTAATTAAAACAACTGAGCAAGAATGACAAGTTGTCTGAATGGAGTGTCAATAATACAATCCATTTACCATGTGGGCAACAGTGAAGCAATACAACATGTGCTATACTTAATTAAACCAACTGAGCAAGAATGACAAGTTGTCTGAATGGAGTGTCAATAATACAATCCATTTACCGTGTGGGCAACAGTGAAGCAATACAACATGTGCTATACTTAACTAAACCAACTGAGCAAGAATGACAAGTTGTCTGAATGGAGTGTCAATAATACAATCCATTTACCATGTGGGCAACAGTGAAGCAATACAACATGTGCTATACTTAATTAAACCAACTGAGCAAGAATGACAAGTTGTCTGAATGGAGTGTCAATAATACAATCCATTTACCGTGTGGGCAACAGTGAAGCAATACAACATGTGCTATACTTAATTAAAACAACTGAGCAAGAATGACAAGTTGTGTGAATGGAGTGTCAATAATACAATCCATTTACCGTGTGGGCAACAGTGAAGCAATACAACATGTGCTATACTTAATTAAACCAACTGAGCAAGAATGACAAGTTGTCTGAATGGAGTGTCAATAATACAATCCATTTACCGTGTGGGCAACAGTGAAGCAATACAACATGTGCTATACTTAATTAAACCAACTGAGCAAGAATGACAAGTTGTCTGAATGGAGTGTCAATAATACAATCCATTTACCGTGTGGGCAACAGTGAAGCAATACAACATGTGCTATACTTAATTAAACCAACTGAGCAAGAATGACAAGTTGTGTGAATGGAGTGTCAATAATACAATCCATTTACCGTGTGGGCAACAGTGAAGCAATACAACATGTGCTATACTTAACTAAACCAACTGAGCAAGAATGACAAGTTGTGTGAATGGAGTGTCAATAATACAATCCATTTACCGTGTGGGCAACAGTGAAGCAATACAACATGTGCTATACTTAATTAAACCAACTGAGCAAGAATGACAAGTTGTCTGAATGGAGTGTCAATAATACAATCCATTTACCGTGTGGGCAACAGTGAAGCAATACAACATGTGCTATACTTAATTAAACCAACTGAGCAAGAATGACAAGTTGTGTGAATGGAGTGTCAATAATACAATCCATTTACCGTGTGGGCAACAGTGAAGCAATACAACATGTGCTATACTTAACTAAACCAACTGAGCAAGAATGACAAGTTGTGTGAATGGAGTGTCAATAATACAATCCATTTACCGTGTGGGCAACAGTGAAGCAATACAACATGTGCTATACTTAACTAAACCAACTGAGCAAGAATGACAAGTTGTCTGAATGGAGTGTCAATAATACAATCCATTTACCGTGTGGGCAACAGTGAAGCAATACAACATGTGCTATACTTAACTAAACCAACTAAGCAAGAATGACAAGTTGTGTGAATGGAGTGTCAATAATACAATCCATTTACCATGTGGGCAACAGTGAAGCAATACAACATGTGCTATACTTAATTAAACCAACTGAGCAAGAATGACAAGTTGTCTGAATGGAGTGTCAATAATACAATCCATTTACCGTGTGGGCAACAGTGAAGCAATACAACATGTGCTATACTTAACTAAACCAACTAAGCAAGAATGACAAGTTGTGTGAATGGAGTGTCAATAATACAATCCATTTACCGTGTGGGCAACAGTGAAGCAATACAACATGTGCTATAATTAACTAAACCAACTGAGCAAGAATGACAAGTTGTGTGAATGGAGTGTCAATAATACAATCCATTTACCGTGTGGTCAACAGTGAAGCAATACAACATGTGCTATACTTAATTAAACCAACTGAGCAAGAATGACAAGTTGTGTGAATGGAGTGTCAATAATACAATCCATTTACCGTGTGGGCAACAGTGAAGCAATACAAAATGTGCTATACTTAATTAAACCAACTGAGCAAGAATGACAAGTTGTGTGAATGGAGTGTCAATAATACAATCCATTTACCGTGTGGGCAACAGTGAAGCAATACAACATGTGCTATACTTAACTAAACCAACTGAGCAAGAATGACAAGTTGTGTGAATGGAGTGTCAATAATACAATCCATTTACCGTGTGGGCAACAGTAAAGCAATACAACATGTGCTATACTTAACTAAACCAACTGAGCAAGAATGACAAGTTGTGTGAATGGAGTGTCAATAATACAATCCATTTACCGTGTGGGCAACAGTGAAGCAATACAACATGTGCTATACTTAATTAAACCAACTGAGCAAGAATGACAAGTTGTCTGAATGGAGTGTCAATAATACAATCCATTTACCGTGTGGGCAACAGTGAAGCAATACAACATGTGCTATACTTAATTAAACCAACTGAGCAAGAATGACAAGTTGTGTGAATGGAGTGTCAATAATACAATCCATTTACCGTGTGGGCAACAGTGAAGCAATACAACATGTGCTATACTTAATTAAACCAACTGAGCAAGAATGACAAGTTGTCTGAATGGAGTGTCAATAATACAATCCATTTACCGTGTGGGCAACAGTAAAGCAATACAACATGTGCTATACTTAACTAAACCAACTGAGCAAGAATGACAAGTTGTGTGAATGGAGTGTCAATAATACAATCCATTTACCGTGTGGGCAACAGTGAAGCAATACAACATGTGCTATACTTAATTAAACCAACTGAGCAAGAATGACAAGTTGTCTGAATGGAGTGTCAATAATACAATCCATTTACCGTGTGGGCAACAGTGAAGCAATACAACATGTGCTATATTTAATTAAACCAACTGAGCAAGAATGACAAGTTGTGTGAATGGAGTGTCAATAATACAATCCATTTACCGTGTGGGCAACAGTGAAGCAATACAACATGTGCTATACTTAACTAAACCAACTAAGCAAAAATGACAAGTTGTGTGAATGGAGTGTCAATAATACAATCCATTTACCATGTGGGCAACAGTGAAGCAATACAACATGTGCTATACTTAATTAAACCAACTGAGCAAGAATGACAAGTTGTGTGAATGGAGTGTCAATAATACAATCCATTTACCGTGTGGTCAACAGTGAAGCAATACAACATGTGCTATACTTAATTAAACCAACTGAGCAAGAATGACAAGTTGTGTGAATGGAGTGTCAGTAATACAATCCATTTACCGTGTGGGCAACAGTGAAGCAATACAACATGTGCTATACTTAACTAAACCAACTAAGCAAGAATGACAAGTTGTGTGAATGGAGTGTCAATAATACAATCCATTTACCATGTGGGCAAGAATGACAAGTTGTGTGAATGGAGTGTCAATAATACAATCCATTTACCGTGTGGGCAACAGTGAAGCAATACAACATGTGCTATACTTAACTAAACCAACTGAGCAAGAATGACAAGTTGTGTGAATGGAGTGTCAATAATACAATCCATTTACCGTGTGGGCAACAGTGAAGCAATACAACATGTGCTATACTTAATTAAACCAACTGAGCAAGAATGACAAGTTGTCTGAATGGAGTGTCAATAATACAATCCATTTACCGTGTGGGCAACAGTGAAGCAATACAACATGTGCTATACTTAATTAAACCAACTGAGCAAGAATGACAAGTTGTCTGAATGGAGTGTCAATAATACAATCCATTTACCATGTGGGCAACAGTGAAGCAATACAACATGTGCTATACTTAATTAAACCAACTGAGCAAGAATGACAAGTTGTGTGAATGGAGTGTCAATAATACAATCCATTTACCGTGTGGGCAACAGTGAAGCAATACAACATGTGCTATACTTAACTAAACCAACTGAGCAAGAATGACAAGTTGTCTGAATGGAGAGTCAATAATACAATCCATTTACCGTGTGGGCAACAGTGAAGCAATACAACATGTGCTATACTTAATTAAACCAACTGAGCAAGAATGACAAGTTGTCTGAATGGAGTGTCAATAATACAATCCATTTACCGTGTGGGCAACAGTGAAGCAATACAACATGTGCTATACTTAATTAAACCAACTGAGCAAGAATGACAAGTTGTGTGAATGGAGTGTCAATAATACAATCCATTTACCGTGTGGGCAACAGTGAAGCAATACAACATGTGCTATACTTAACTAAACCAACTGAGCAAGAATGACAAGTTGTGTGAATGGAGTGTCAATAATACAATCCATTTACCGTGTGGGCAACAGTGAAGCAATACAACATGTGCTATACTTAATTAAACCAACTGAGCAAGAATGACAAGTTGTCTGAATGGAGTGTCAACAATACAATCCATTTACCGTGTGGGCAACAGTGAAGCAATACAACATGTGCTATACTTAATTAAACCAACTGAGCAAGAATGACAAGTTGTCTGAATGGAGTGTCAATAATACAATCCATTTACCGTGTGGGCAACAGTGAAGCAATACAACATGTGCTATACTTAACTAAACCAACTGAGCAAGAATGACAAGTTGTGTGAATGGAGTGTCAATAATACAATCCATTTACCATGTGGGCAACAGTGAAGCAATACAACATGTGCTATACTTAATTAAACCAACTGAGCAAGAATGACAAGTTGTCTGAATGGAGTGTCAATAATACAATCCATTTACCGTGTGGGCAACAGTGAAGCAATACAACATGTGCTATACTTAATTAAACCAACTGAGCAAGAATGACAAGTTGTCTGAATGGAGTGTCAATAATACAATCCATTTACCATGTGGGCAACAGTGAAGCAATACAACATGTGCTATACTTAATTAAACCAACTGAGCAAGAATGACAAGTTGTGTGAATGGAGTGTCAATAATACAATCCATTTACCGTGTGGGCAACAGTGAAGCAATACAACATGTGCTATACTTAACTAAACCAACTGAGCAAGAATGACAAGTTGTCTGAATGGAGAGTCAATAATACAATCCATTTACCGTGTGGGCAACAGTGAAGCAATACAACATGTGCTATACTTAATTAAACCAACTGAGCAAGAATGACAAGTTGTCTGAATGGAGTGTCAATAATACAATCCATTTACCGTGTGGGCAACAGTGAAGCAATACAACATGTGCTATACTTAATTAAACCAACTGAGCAAGAATGACAAGTTGTGTGAATGGAGTGTCAATAATACAATCCATTTACCGTGTGGGCAACAGTGAAGCAATACAACATGTGCTATACTTAACTAAACCAACTGAGCAAGAATGACAAGTTGTGTGAATGGAGTGTCAATAATACAATCCATTTACCGTGTGGGCAACAGTGAAGCAATACAACATGTGCTATACTTAATTAAACCAACTGAGCAAGAATGACAAGTTGTCTGAATGGAGTGTCAATAATACAATCCATTTACCGTGTGGGCAACAGTGAAGCAATACAACATGTGCTATACTTAACTAAACCAACTGAGCAAGAATGACAAGTTGTGTGAATGGAGTGTCAATAATACAATCCATTTACCATGTGGGCAACAGTGAAGCAATACAACATGTGCTATACTTAACTAAACCAAATGAGCAAGAATGACAAGTTGTCTGAATGGAGTGTCAATAATACAATCCATTTACCATGTGGGCAACAGTGAAGCAATACAACATGTGCTATACTTAACTAAACCAACTAAGCAAGAATGACAAGTTGTGTGAATGGAGTGTCAATAATACAATCCATTTACCGTGTGGGCAACAGTGAAGCAATACAACATGTGCTATACTTAACTAAACCAACTGAGCAAGAATGACAAGTTGTCTGAATGGAGAGTCAATAATACAATCCATTTACCGTGTGGGCAACAGTGAAGCAATACAACATGTGCTATACTTAATTAAACCAACTGAGCAAGAATGACAAGTTGTCTGAATGGAGTGTCAATAATACAATCCATTTACCGTGTGGGCAACAGTGAAGCAATACAACATGTGCTGTTGGTTTAGTTAAGTATAGCACATGTTGTATTGCTTCACTGTTGCCCACACGGTAAATGGATTGTATTATTGACACTCCATTCACACAACTTGTCATTCTTGCTCAGTTGGTTTAGTTAAGTATAGCACATGTTGTATTGCTTCACTGTTGCCCACACGGTAAATGGATTGTATTATTGACACTCCATTCAGACAACTTGTCATTCTTGCTCAGTTGGTTTAGTTAAGTATAGCACATGTTGTATTGCTTCACTGTTGCCCACACGGTAAATGGATTGTATTATTGACACTCCATTCACACAACTTGTCATTCTTGCTCAGTTGGTTTAGTTAAGTATAGCACATGTTGTATTGCTTCACTGTTGCCCACACGGTAAATGGATTGTATTATTGACACTCCATTCACACAACTTGTCATTCTTGCTCAGTTGGTTTAATTAAGTATAGCACATGTTGTATTGCTTCACTGTTGCCCACATGGTAAATGGATTGTATTATTGACACTCCATTCAGACAACTTGTCATTCTTGCTCATTTGGTTTAGTTAAGTATAGCACATGTTGTATTGCTTCACTGTTGCCCACATGGTAAATGGATTGTATTATTGACACTCCATTCACACAACTTGTCATTCTTGCTCAGTTGGTTTAGTTAAGTATAGCACATGTTGTATTGCTTCACTGTTGCCCACACGGTAATTGGATTGTATTATTGACACTCCATTCAGACAACTTGTCATTCTTGCTCAGTTGGTTTAGTTAAGTATAGCACATGTTGTATTGCTTCACTGTTGCCCACACGGTAAATGGATTGTATTATTGACACTCCATTCACACAACTTGTCATTCTTGCTCAGTTGGTTTAGTTAAGTATAGCACATGTTGTATTGCTTCACTGTTGCCCACACGGTAAATGGATTGTATTATTGACACTCCATTCACACAACTTGTCATTCTTGCTCAGTTGGTTTAATTAAGTATAGCACATGTTGTATTGCTTCACTGTTGCCCACACGGTAAATGGATTGTATTATTGACACTCCATTCACACAACTTGTCATTCTTGCTCAGTTGGTTTAGTTAAGTATAGCACATGTTGTATTGCTTCACTGTTGCCCACACGGTAAATGGATTGTATTATTGACACTCCATTCACACAACTTGTCATTCTTGCTCAGTTGGTTTAAAAAATTCCATATAGGATTAATATATAATGCAAACTCAGGTCTCATATTTTATATGGAATATATTACTCATGAAATAAACAAATATATAGACGCTAAACAACACATATTTTCATTATTTTCCCTAACTTGATAAGCATTTATTGGTGTTCTCCTTCATATTCCTTCGCGATTTTTTCGTTAACTATCAATATGATCATAAAGAAGTAGGATATGAGAAAAAGGAAGTAGGTTGGGGATTGGTGAAAGATTAAGTTATTTGCTTTCATTGAACTTTATGTTAGATATATAATACGGAATAAATAATAAAATAATGAATCTAATGATTTTTTTTAAGCGATGCAGTATATTTGACTACCAGGACATGCTAAAGATATTAAAAATAGGAATTTTAAGTCGTTAATTATCTCTAACACATGTATGTTATAATTACATAACTAACATGCAATAAAAAATCATCTCACAAAGAAAACAAATTAAAATTGAGATTTAGGGGCTGAAAAATATCCAATAGATCTTTTTATCAAATGAATAAAAGAAAAATCATGAAAAATTTCATTAAATTCGAACATTAAGATAAATGTTAATTGCATGTATAGTGGTATCAAAAATAATGTAACAACTATTACGATGCCTCTCCTTTGAAGTATTTGGGTCAGATGTGGTAGCGCAATAAAGGGTGCAGAGATAGTGCCGCCAATTCAGTGTGGAGTATCATCAAATTTTGGACAGACCGAGACCTTGACGGGTCTTCACGGCCACAACTGACGAAAGCAATGTTTCACTACATTTTTGGAAACTTGCAGAAATCACACAAGTGCTTAAATGCCTCTTTCGTATACAAAACCCTATTTTTTTCCTGGGGGTCTTTTAGAAGCTTAAAAAGGGGTATATCAAATGTGTCAACCTACTTGACACTTGTGTAGAAAAGTAAAGTTACGTCTTATTTTAATGTCACATTATATATTTTCGCTTCCATGAACACCTCTGTCCAAAGTCGCCAGAATAAACTTATTTTTGGGCTTTCCTTCGAATACAGAGGAGGTGGAATGCAGAATGATACTAATTATTACATTTATAAAACAAAAACTTATATATCAATGTATTGTTAAAATCTGCATCAAACTTTGAAGTTATTCGAGCATATTTAAAGATAACGAATACTTGATCTTAAAATTAAATGCGCCTGACCTTATAATTGACAAAATTAATATCATAATTAAGTTAAATTATCATTATATACCTGTTTTCTATAGCGAAGTTATCGGTTTAAAGCATATAACGCATTAAAAAAAACAGAAATTAGAAAATATTGTATATAGCTGGAAATGCTTCATTTATTTTGGGCAGCGCTGTATTTTAATCAGAGATTAATATGCATACAATCTAGTATGCTAAAATGTAGTTTAATATCATATTACATATGATAGTATGATATTAAACTATCATACTATCATATGATAGTATGAAAGTATACTATCATCCTATCATATGGATGATAGGAGAACACAGAATAGGGTGAAAAGTCACCGTTCAGCTGTTTTTATTGATAGACAAACAAGTACAGGAATTCTTTCGTACAGCCCTGTATATTACCCTCTGATTTCTATATACACCACGTTTTCAGCTAAAATTTAATTAAAGTGGTAAAGATACTCAAAACTATTGAATAAACAATTTTAGAAATATCAGCAATTAACAACCCTTTATACAGTTCTTTCAGCGAAACTGAATATGATTTTTTTTTTTTTTTGTGTTCAACAAACAACTCATAAAGTATATACAGTTAAGCTTGAAAATTCCCAAACTGCTAAAAGCCATCTTTAAGCAATTCATGCTCATATTTATTAATGCTTAAAAATTCTTTGCTTTAGTCGACACCATTTTGATTTATAGCATGATACATGATCTATAACATTTAAAATACCCATCATAGCCAAAATTTAGTTAAACCTAAAATCGCACATCATAATTGAAAATGGACTTGTAGGGCATAATATTTAGGGCATATATATGGATGCAATACTATACCCAAAATCTTCTGTGTGTCCCTATAAATGAGTGATAATTGTAAACGCATTATACTCTACAGTAATTATCTTGCAACCACTAAGGTATATCAATTTTAATATTTGAAATACACTGGTGTCCAAAATTTAAGCATAATTGGCAATTAAGTAATTATTTTTAAGTAATTATTTTTTAGTAATTATTTTTAAGAAATATGAATCGGAATGTGCTGAAACTCCAGGTGTGTAAACAAAATAGTACGCGTCACATATTTTCGCGAAGAGTTTTCCCCGAAATCGAACAGGGGACCTTCAACAAATTGAAAAAGAACGAAGATCTTTTGGATAACCCTGTCAAAACTAATGTAGCAAAAGCGTTCAAACTGCACATTATGATTAATTGGCTTATTGTAATGTACTGTGTTAATTTTTACAAGGATAGCATGTATACTCGTAGAGAAATTAAGGTTTTATAAAAACAGTCCTAAGTTTTTTGCTTATAATTTGCAGAGTTCTTAATATAAAATAATGTTCTATTTTGAAAAAATGACAAACATCCTTGTTCACAATACCTTGTCATCAGAATTAAAAAATAATAAAAATTGTATGACAAATGAGCAGGTTTACTAAATAATTTTTTAGTGCGCATGCGTGAACGCTATTAAAATTTCATTTGCATATTATGTTAGTTAAATGTATAGAACAACTTTTGTGAAAGTCTCAAAAACATAGCTTAAAAATTCTGAAAATTATCGTTGATAGAATGAGATCAAAATCCTTTATTCCCTAAATGAAGCAAAAATATGAGGGGCTGTATCCATATTCCATTGTTTAGTGCCTACACAATATTGCACGTACAACTATATTTAGGTAAAATCCCTGATTTTTTTGCTTCCTTTAGGAATAACGGATTTTGAGTTGATTCTATAGGCTCCCATTTTCAGAATTTTCAAGCTATGTTTTTGAAACTTTTACAGAAGTTGCTCTATACATTTAGCTAACACAATACGCATATGACATTTTGATATCGTTGACGCATGCGCAATGAAAAAATATTTACTAAACATACACATTTTTCATAAAATTTTTATTATTTTTAATATTTGATGACAGGGTATTATGTACAATGATGTTTGTCATATTTTCAGAAAAGAACATTATTTTATAATAAGAACTCTGCAAATTATAAGCAAAAAACTTGGAAAAATGTAGGACTGTTTTTATAAAAACCTTAATTTCACTACGAGTATACATTCTATCCTTGTAAAAATTAACACTGTATATTACAATAAGGCAATTAATCATAATGTGTAGTTTGAACGCTTTTGCTACATTAGTTTTGACAGGGTTATCCAAAAGATCTTCGTTCTTTTTCAATTTGTTGACGGTCCCCTGTTCGATTTCGGGAAAAACTCTTCGCGAAAATATGTGACGCGTACTATTTTGTTTGCACACATGGAGTTTCAGCACATTCCGATTCATATTTCTTTCATTACTTAAAAATAATTACTTAATTACCAATTATGCTTAAATTCTGGACACCAGTGTAGTGTAAATTAAATTGTTTACAGAGTATTTTAATTGACGTTGTTGACCATTCTGTAATAGAATAATTTTATGTGGTCTTGTAAATAAAAAGTAAATGCTTTGCACCGTCTTTGCTACAGAAAGAATGTTTTGATGCATTTTATAAATTTATGTTATTTTCTTTATGTTTAAAATGGTACTACAGCTTTTAAATCTACAGAAAACGATTATAGCATAACTTCTGGCTGTCCCTAGAGAAATTATAAATTTTAGAAGTTTTATAGATGAACTATTTAATAACAAGATAGATGAACTATTCTAAATATAAGTAAGATAATAAATTTACAAAGAAATCCATGTATATTTACGAGTGTTAGAGCACAAAAATTTGGACTGACAAACTGAAATCAGAAACCCTTTAGAAAAATGTTAACAAATATATAATTTCGATTTTGCCTAATTGTTCACGGGCTATTTTGCATTAAGCCTAAAGATATCAAGCTGTCTGAGAAAGAAATGATTGTATTCCATTCAGACTAAATCTAACAAGTCTTATTAAAATATGAATAAAAAATTTCAGGCCAGTTGGAAGAACGATGATGATTCTCTAATTAGCTGGGCTCTTTGCAAAGAGCCGGAATTTTTAGTTATCCTACGACATGTACATAAATAAATAAATATAAGAAATAAGAGAAATCTATTTACTTTAATCTACAATGGCCACGAGTGTAAGTATATTTATCATACCTGCAGGTAATATGCCCAATGGGTATATTGGTAAAAATGATCAATTTTGAAAAAGCGTAAGTAATTTTGTCTGAACACTCAGATACTGAAGTTACCATTATATTAGCTGAAATATTACATGTAATGGAAAATACAAATACTTTGTTTAAAAAATAACAAACTTACCAGAGAAAAATGTATAACAGCTGGTGGATAATAACATGTTTGAGTAAACAAAATCGGTTAAACAATGAAATGTACAGAGTTTTTGACTCCTGGTATTTTTTTAACCGAGCTATAAGAAAAAAAATGTAAGGAATTTTAAATGTATCGTTTAAATCTGATGTAATTTTCACTAAATATTTCTTTCTCTTTTAAATATTCCCGTAAAAACACTTTAATGTTTGAAAGGAAATTTCTTTTGTTCTTTCTTAGAATTCACAACAGTTATTAAAAAGATCATATCAAAATATGAAGTAAATGTCTATCAAAATGTATTTTTTTAATTTTAACTATTTTTCAATACTACTTGGCTCTTTAAATATAACTTAATTTCTTTTACTTGATGCTTTTAACATACAATAATGATTTAACATGAAAATATTTTTATTCCTATAACGAATATATTTTTATTTCCGCTGCAATGGAATTAGCAATAATAGCTTAAAAACAATTTAGAAATATTGTCTCACTAAATATATTTTTAAATGTAAACTGTTTGCAACATTGTTGTTTGGCTATTTTGAATATGAAGTATTTTTCCACAAAAGAAACAAACATAGAATTACAAATTAACAATTTTCGGATTTTTCCATTCATATGTGTTTGATAAAAGGCTATTTAATTTTCTACTGACTTTGTCACCTAGCAACCAAGATATACCTAATTATTTCAAAATGTAAAAAGTTTTCTGTGCAAACGATTTTTTGTGATAAATACATTATCTGTTTTATTTCTTCAGCTTTTACCTAAGCTGTGTGAAACAATATTTTTTTTTTTTTTTTTGGTTTGATTAGAATGTTTTTTAATGAGTTAAGTGAAAAAATGTTACGGTTTTTATTGGAGTTGTGTTTTGTGAAATTATTAATGTTCGAAAGAACCTGAGTTGAGTTTACTCATGAGAATAAACTGTTTAAAACCAAATATGAGCAATTAATTTTGAGTTTAGTAAGAAATTAATAAACTTTCGAAAAAATGAATCTTCATATGGTCCGTCTCTACGGAGAAAAATCAGCGAGTTGTTCTACGTCAATGATTGAAGGATAACTGGTGAATAGTTTGTGCTGTTTTGCTATTTCTTCGATGTTAGAACTCATATTTTAAAGAGCCAAGAGGGGTAAGTGCACCCATTTAATTTTTATTCATTAAAAATGAGTATGAAAGAATTAAAAGCAAAAAAGAAAATTTTCAAAACAAACTTGACAAAATTAAAAGAAAAATTATCGAATACTGAGCTAGAATTAAATGAATTAATTCTCATAAAGGAGAAACGGAATAAATTAGAGAAAAACTTTTCTGAGTTATTTGAGTCTATTTATAAGATAAGTAAAGAAGATGAAATTGAGGATTTTATTAAGGAAAACGAAGAAATTAATGAAATTTTAGAAATAATGGAATTTGAACTTACAAAAAAGTTATCAAAAATGAAAGTGCAAACTGTTAATTTAGAAAACGCCACAAAGGCTGATAATAACATTAAATTGCCAAAGTTAACTCTTCCTGTATTTACGGGTAATTTGCATGAGTGGCTTTCTTTCAAAGATATATTTAAGGCTACTATACATGAAAATTCTAATTTGTCAGGGGCAATGAAATTACAATATTTGAAGTCTTCATTGAGAGAGATGCCTTTCGTATAATTCAATCTATTTCAATCGTGGATTCTAATTATGAAGTTGCATGGTCGCTTTTGGAAGAACGGTTTTCAAATTCGAGAGAACAAGTTTACGCGCATTTAAAACGTTTTTTAAATATTCCTGTTATTCAGAATGAGTCCCCAGCAGCATTATTAAATCTAATAGATATAACAAATGAATGTATTAGGTCGTTAGAGATTTTAGAACAAAAAGTTGAGGGGTTTTCTACTACTATGTTTGCTTATATTTTGGCTCAAAAATTAGATGTAAATACAAAAATGTGGTGGGAAAGACATCTTAAGCGGGATAATTTACCGAGTTTAACTGAATTGCTAGAATTCTTGAGAGACCACGCGCGTACACTAAGTGCGTCCAAACAAGTAAATACAAAGCGAAATTTTCAAAACGAAAGCCAAACAAAGCATAGCTTTTCAAAGGTAACATCCATGGTTGCGAGTTTAAATGAGAAAAATATGCGCAAATGTGTTGTATGTAAGCAGGAAAATCACAGTGTTTTTAAATGTCCCAAATTTCAAAAATTTAATGTACAGGAAAGAGTAGATTTTGTGAAAAAAAACAATATGTGCTTTAACTGTCTTTCAGAATTCCACTGCGTCAAAAAATGTAACTCAACATTCTCGTGTTCAAAATGCCATAAACGCCACAATATACTTCTTTGTTTTGATAGGCGTGAGAGAAATTCCAATGCGGTGGGAAACACAAAAAATTATAGTGATAAGGAAGTGCCAAATGCATTGTCGACGAATGAAAGTAAACCAACATTAAATGTTGACGCCATACCATTTGAGTTAAATAACCAAATTCAAAATTTCACTGGTACTTCAAATGTGAGATCGAATAATGTTAAAACAGTTCTTCTTTCCATTGCTATTGTTTATATGAGAGATAAATTCGGAAATAAAGTTCCGGTGCGTGCTTTATTGGACAATGGTTCAATGAGCAATTTTTTAACATTGCAGTTAGTTGAAAGATTAGGAATTCGAAAAGAAAAAAGTAATATTTCGGTATCGTGTTTAAGTGGATCCTCTGTAGTGGTAAAAAATAAAACTACTGCCTTGATCAGTAATAATTCGGGAGATTATAGTCGGGAGTTAGATTTCCTTATCATACCAAAAATTTCGCAAATTATGCCCTCGAAATGTATTAATATTTCAGAGCTAAGAATTCCAGAGTCTATTATTCTTGCTGATCCTGAATTTAATAGACCAGGGAAAATATATCTTTTGCTAGGAGTTGAAGTATTTCTAGAATTGATAAAGGTGGGTCGTATGAAGCTACCAAATTCTAAATTAATACTGCAAAATACGGTGTTCGGTTGCATAGTTAGTGGGAGTGTTTACGATTGTAACGATCAAGAACAAATACATTGTGGGTTAATTACTGAAACAGATTTAAATTTCGAAATGAAAAAATTTTGGGAAATTGAAAGCGTAGAAGAAAGTACACCATTGAGAAATACAGAAGAATTAGCATGCGACACCCACTTTATAAACACACATCAGAGAGATATAACGGGCAAATTCATAGTACAAATGCCGTTGAAAAAAGATCCTAGTTCTTTGGGAGAATCAAAACAATTTGCGGAAAATAGATTAAATTCACTTTGGAATAAGCTAGTCAAAAATCCAAATCTTTCAGAGTTATATTGCGCATTTATGGCAGAGTATAGAGAGTTAGGCCATATGGAGGAAGTAGAGAAAACAGATGAGCCAATACATGCGAATTATCTACCTCATCATGCTGTTTATCGCCCAGATAAAAGTTCTACAAAATTGAGAGTTGTCTTTAACGGTTCACATGCAACTTCATCAGGAGAATCCCTGAATTCCATACAGCTGAATGGAGGTATCATTCAAGATGATTTGTTTAGCATAATACTTAGATTTCGTACACACCGCTATGCATTTACAGCAGATGTAAAAAGGATGTATCGCATGATACTTATCGATAAAAGTCAACGTGATTTACAGCGCATAGTTTGGAAAGATTCTGTAAATGGTGAGATGAAATATTACAGACTATGTACAGTCACATATGGCACAACTAGTGCCCCTTATTTAGCCATGCGCTGCCTTAAACAGCTTGGTATAGATGGTGAATCTCAAGTTCCGTATGCTTCTGGTGTGGTACAATCAGACTTTTACATGGACGATGTCCTGACTGGAGCAGCTGACCTAAAATCGGCTAAGAGACTGCAAATTGAGCTTATTCAACTATTAAATACGTGTGGCATGAACTTACATAAATGGTTTAGTAACCATCCAGAATTAATGGAGCCAGCCTTTAAAAATGAGAATTACACTTTTGAAAATATGAGTGAAACTAAGGCACTAGGACTTTGCTGGAATGCCAATGATGATACTTTTACTTTTAGTGTATCATTCAGTGAGCAAACCAAGGTAACTAAAAGAAGTGTGCTGTCAAATATTGCTCGCATTTTCGACCCCTTGGGTCTACTTGGACCAGTTGTGACGAAAGCAAAAATTTTCTTACAAAGACTGTGGAGACTGCAAATTGATTGGGATGAAAATCTCCCTACAGCTGAGCTTGATGATTGGTTGCAGTTTTTAGAATCATTAAGAGCCATCAATAATATAAGTGCTGTTAGATACATTTTTACAAATAATCCAGTGCAAATTAAAATTTGTGGCTTTTCAGATGCTTCGGAGAAAGCCTACGGTGTGGCATTGTATGCTGTGTCTTCCAATTCTTCAGGAGAGCAAATTTCTCAGTTGCTTTGCAGTAAAAGTCGAGTTGCACCAATCAAAACAATCACTATTCCTCGCTTGGAGCTCTGTGGTGCAGTTTTATTAGCCAAATTGATGAATAAGGTTGCCAAAACCTTAAAAGTTCCTAAAGAATCTGTTTACTATTATTCAGATAGTACTATTGTATTATGTTGGATTCGAAAACAGCCGTGTGACTTAAAAACCTTTGTGTCATCACGTGTGGCTACGATTCAGAATCTTTCTGATATCAGTCATTGGGGACATGTGGCTTCTTCTGATAATCCTGCTGATCTTGTGTCACGAGGTGTAGATCCAGACAAACTTCTCCAGAGTAACTTATGGTGGAAGGGTCCACTATTCCTAACACAACAAACTGAACCTTCTTTAAATACTGTCGAACTTGAGCAAAATGATAAGGATCTATACAGAAGTGAACTTAAAAAGACTTTTTCAGAGACTTCACTTTTAATATCAGACTGTTCATTTTTTATTGACTATTTTTTGCAATTGAGTAATAATTATGCTAAATTAATAAGAATTCTTAGCTATGTTTTCAGGTTCATTCAGAATGTCAAGAAGCCAAAAGAAAGGTATTCAGGTAAGCTAACATCTGCTGAATTGAAGAAGGCTGAGCAGTTTATCATAAAATCTGTTCAAGAAAAAGAGTTCAGTTCTGAATTCACATTGTTATCTAAGGGTAAGGAGTTACCAAAAAATAGTAGATTACTTTCATTAAATCCTTTCTTGGATAAAAATAATTTAATCAGAGTTGGAGGTCGTCTCCAAAATAGCACGGTAAATTATGCCCAAAAACACCTAATTGTACTGCCCTCTAAACACAAATTAACAGAATTAATTATCGAGTTTTATCACAAAAAATATCTACATATAGGACCACAAAATTTTCTTTATTGTGTTCGAAGAGAATTTTGGCCTTTAAACGGTAGGGCTATTTGTAGAAAAATTGTACATAAATGTATTACATGCTTTAGGGCCAAACCTAAATTGTTAGAGCAAATTATGGGCGAGCTCCCAAAAGAAAGAATAAATGTAGACTTTGTTTTTAATTGCACAGGAACTGATTTCTGTGGTCCATTTTTGATTAGATATAGAGGTCAACGTAAAGGCATTTATCATAAAGTTTATGTTTGTATTTTTATTTGTATGGTAACAAAGGCAGTGCATTTGGAATTAGTCAATGATTTAACATCTGAGGCTTTTATTGCAACATTAAAGAGGTTTTTTGCCAGACGAGGCAAACCTCGAAAAATTTTCAGTGATAATGCAGGCAATTTTGTGAAGACTAATGTAGAGCTTAAAAGGTTGCATGAATTGGTAAACAAACCAGACCAGAACCTTACTAATTACTTGATATCTGAAGGTATTGCTTGGGAATTTATTCCCCCTAAAGCTCCAAATTTTGGAGGTTTATGGGAATCGGGAGTCAAGTCCTTCAAGTATCACTTTAAACGTGTTGTGGGCAACTCTAAACTAACTTATGAAGAAATGTTAACTATAATTGTCCAAATTGAAGGTATCTTAAATTCGCGCCCGCTTGCTCCCTTGAGTACAGATATTGATGACTTGGAGGTCTTGACCCCGGGACATTTTCTTATTGGTCGCCCACTTAATGCCATTGCTGAATCTGACCTGAGTAATATTGAAGATAATAGACTAAACTTATGGCAAAAGACCACTAAAATGGTTCAGACCATCTGGAAAAAGTGGAAAAATAGTTATTTAAGTACATTGCAGCAAAGGCATAAGTGGATGATATCAAAAAACAACCTCAAAATAGGAGATATGGTTGTAATGAAGGAAGATGATCTTCCAGTGTCTAAATGGTTATTAGGGAGAATTGTAGAAGTATTTTTTGGTAATGATAATAGAATAAGAGTTGTAAATATAAAAACCCCAAATGGAATATATAAAAGAGCAGTATCCAAAACTGCTGTATTACCTCTTGAAAAGTAATTCAGTTTTTATAAGAAAGTGTACATTATTGTAAAATTTCTTTATTTATTATGTATTATGTAAAATTGTTTAAATATTTGCTTAAATTTAACTTAACTGTGATATTGTATTTAATTGTATTGTTCTTTATATTTTTTACAATGGTTGTAATTGCAGTGTTTTAGTTTGAAACCCCCCTCAGAGGTTTCAAGAGGGGCGGTATGTTTGATAAAAGGCTATTTAATTTTCTACTGACTTTGTCACCTAGCAACCAAGATATACCTAATTATTTCAAAATGTAAAAAGTTTTCTGTGCAAACGATTTTTTGTGATAAATACATTATCTGTTTTATTTCTTCAGCTTTTACCTAAGCTGTGTGAAACAATATTTTTTTTTTTGGTTTGATTAGAATGTTTTTTAATGAGTTATGTGAAAAAATGTTACGGTTTTTATTGGAGTTGTGTTTTGTGAAATTATTAATGTTCGAAAGAACCTGAGTTGAGTTTACTCATGAGAATAAACTGTTTAAAACCAGATATGAGTAATTAATTTTGAGTTTAGTAAGAAATTAATAAACTTTCGAAAAATTGAATCTTCAATATGTACAGTAAGACTTGTGCCAAATTTTAAGTTTTTCCGTAAAACAGAACAGCTTATAGGCTTCCGAAAACTTGCGAGATACAATTTTTAGGGTAATTTCCATTAAAACTGTCTGTCACACAGCTAAAAATCGCTATGCTTGTTGACCACCGTTATTTTCGAAAAGTTTGCTTCGCCCTATTCAAATGATGAGACAGCTCGGATAACATAAGTAACATTTTTCCATTTTTAAATACTGGTAGCCATAAATCATTGTATGTGACAGACATAATAAAAATCCTGGAAATCATGGTTTTCAAGCGATTTTAATATTTGGTGTGAAAACTAAGATATTCGTCTTTAAATCATGATGCTTTAAAATGAAGTATAATACGCTTATTTACCACATTACAAATGCGAATATTAAGTAGGGCTAATCCATTTATATACTGTCTAAGCAATTTATACTCATTTTCGTTAATGAAAATACACTCGCATATTAATTTGTCGCACATAAGAACAATTAAATTATATGTGACATTTTGAAGTTAGGAGCTAGAAGCATCATCGCCGGTTTCCTCGTTTTACAGCACAGAAGTCATGGGAAGCGAGAAAAAAAAGAGAAATAAGTGTAGAAACTTTATTAAACTACACATTGGCTGCTGCAAAATAGTTTATTAAAATGCATTTATATAGAGCGGCAAATGTCCTCTTCGCAAGTCATCTTGAACCGAATCATCGAAAGAAAATAAAAGAATACTCCATCATAAAATATTATTTCCGCAAGTCGTCTTAACCGAATCATCGAAAGAAAAAAGAAAGAATAACCCATCATCTCTCGGCTTCCTCATTTAAATCTAAAACCAAAAGCTTCCAAAACACTCTATAATCTCTAACCATGATTTTTTCATGAAAACAGAATTTCATATCCAGCGTTGAGATTAAACATATCATTCTCGAATCTTTCTGACTATAATTTTTATTTTAAAAATTATTATAACTAATTTATAATAGAAATCAGAATTCGAATATACTGCAGTCAATACACAATTACAAACAAATAGTTTTTTTTTTTTTTTTTTTTTTTTTTTTTTTTTTTTTTTTTTTTTTTAAGAAAAATGAATTTATTGATACGCAATAATATCAAACGCGAAGAAAAAATCAAAATAAATAAAAAGAATGCTTTTTTTGAAAGGTATGGCTTTGGAATAAATACAATAAGACTTTCTTTAAAAAGGGTTGATAAAAACAGGGGAAAATGAGTTTTATTGGGAATTTAAGAAATAATGTTTAATTAAGAACATTTTTAATTTAGAGCTATTTTTAAAATTACGCATATTGAAATACATGTGTTTTAAGGTGAATTAGGAATTTATATCGTTTCTATAAAGATTAATGGATTGGATCTAATAACAGGATTTTAATTTAATAAGTTGAGATAAGTACGCAATATTGTTAAAAGGAAATTAATATAATATAAGGTTAATTTTGGTGAAAAAAAATTAAATTTGTAATATATATCTTAATGAACTTAGTAATATTATGTCTAAATAACTTAGTTTTGTGTTATTTTCTTCAATTTCTATAATTCGTGTTCCGTTTCATAAAGCAAAGTATTTAGTTAAATATGTGTTTGTACAAAGTATTAGCTATGATATCCTTTTCATGTGTTTTATTACAATTGCCTGTTATCGCAGTTTCACAATCTCCTGGAAATGACATACTATTTGTGGTCAAACAGTGTGGTGAGTTCATGCAAAGGGTATTAATATATGTTCTAGATGTAGCAATCTTGGATCGATATTGATAACTTCTTGCAGGTTATTTCCATTTACAGTAGATTCTAATAAGGATTTCGATATCAGCCGTATTAGGAAAATATATTCGATCATCGTGGATATGATTTGGGACACTGTTATCACAGAAATTTGACTACATATATAATAGAATACAGTACCGCAATTTCCGGCGTATAATCCGCGGATCAAACAATTACTTTTTGACACAGAAAATTTTTGAAATAAAATGTAACATTTTAGGTCATGGAAAATATTTGGCTTAAATTACTAAATAAAATTTCTAGGTCGAAAGAGAATTATTTGATCCGCGGATTATACGCCGAAAATTACGGTACTTGCTATGGTTTGGACTTATTGAATGAATCGTCATTGTAGGAAAATTCTTGGTATGCGAGTTGTAGTAATGCATTATATATTTTGATTATAACATATGAGCTAATTCATTTACATGATGTCTAAGTATTTTATGTCCAATAACGTTAACAGAAATAGACTCCCATATTGTTTTGTCGCACATATTAAACATAAGAACAATTAAAATATCTCATAATGAACTGAGTAATATTATGTCCAAATAAGCTAGTTTTGTGTTATTTTCTGCAATTTCTGTAATTCGTGTTCCGTTTTATGAAGCAAAGCATTTAGTTAAATCTGTGTTTGTACGAAGTATTATGTGCGATATATCCTTTTTATGTCTCTTATTAGGATTGTCTGTTATTGCAGTAGCACGATCGCCTGGAAATGACACACTATTTGTGGTCAAACAATGTGGCGAGTTCATGGAAAGAATCTTAATGTATGTTCTAGATCTAGCAATCTTGAATCGATAGTGATAACTTTGTGCCGGGAACTTCCATTTACAGTAGATTCTAATTAGGATTTCGATATCAGTCATATTAGGAATATATATTCGATCACCATGGATAATGTGGTTTGAGACAGTGTATCACAGAAATTTAACTACATTTATAATAGAATACTGTACTTGTTATGATTAGGACTTATTGAACGAATCGTAATTGTATTAAAATTGTTGGTATAAGAGTTGCAGCAACACATTGTAGATTTTGAATATAACATATAAAAATTTCTATAAGTATTGTTAACAAAGCCATTACATGAAATACACTTTATTCAACCGACAAGATATCTCCGATAAATTAAGTCATATTTTTCCGTTCTAAAATACTGGAAGCCAAAAATCGTTGTATCGACAGACTTGACGTGTTGTCAGATAATTAGCCTTACAGCTTAATAATTGGCATGAAAATTAAGATATTCAATTTTGAATCATGATACTTTGAAATGAATTATAATATGCTTATTTACTACATTAAAAATGCACATATTAAGTAGCACTGATGCATTTACATGCTGTCTAAGAATTTTATATTCAGTAATGATTATGGAAATACACTCCCATATTATTTTGTCGCACATATTAAACATAAGAACAATTAAAATATAGCATAATGAACTATAATCAAAATGAATAATGTTATGTCTAAATAAAATAGTTTTGTGTTATTTTCTGCAATTTCTGTAATTTGCGTTCCGTTTTATAAAGCACAGCATTTAGTTAAATCTCTGTTTGTACGAAGTATTATGTGTAATATACTATTTATGTCTTTTATTACAATTATCTGTTATCGTAGTTTCATCATCGCCTGGAAATGACATACTTGTCAGATTCTGAGCAAACATAAACTACAGATTGGAATTTCTGTTATTTCTCTATCCTAATAGTTTATGTATTTTACCGGCTGTGTACTGTAATTTTCAAGGTGACATTCTTTGTTTGTAAAAATGAGAATTGACAGGTATCATGTGCAGGTGGTGAAGTGAGAAACAGAATATTGCCGAGAGTCGTGTTCATCCGTCAGCGATGTATGTGAATGATGAACAAACAAGGAACATGCCACGAATCAAGTAAGCAATGTGGAATGTGTCCAACGAAGAAGCTCCACAGGGGGGTTGACACGGGGGAAAAGCAGTGATTTGAGAAGGGTAAGTTTGGTCTGAGATTTTGGCAGTTCTTATCGGGGCTCGTACCTAGAGAGCAGTGTAGGAAGAGGTCCTGGCAGAGAGTGCTCGGTGTCGGAGGGTGTAGGCTGAGTTCGTATCTGGAGAGCAAGGGATACAGACGTCCCGGTGTGTAGTGCTCTGGGCCGGATAGCGTAGGCTGAGTATGCGTGTTTTGGGAGATTCGAAATTGATCTCCGGTAAAGTGAATCTAACGTGCGTTGAGTGTGAGGGAGAAGGTGTAATTTGAACAGTACACAGCCAACTGTTTCATGTATTTAATTTAATGTTGAACCTGATCACCTATATCCGAGTTGTAACTGTATATAATTGTAAATAGTATTTCTTGTGTACATATATTCTAAAAAACTGTTAATTCAGTTAATTAACAGCGTTGGTGTTCATTTACACAATCCTCACCGTGGGTGACCGATATCACCTAACAATATCGGTGGTGACAGCTATAACTACTACGGACTTTCGTCAAAGTTGTGCGGCCTGAGAGGAACGTCCGACAATACTATTTGTGGTCAAGCAGTGTGGCGAGTTCATGCAAAGAATATTAATGTATTCTCTAGATCTGGCAATCTTGAATTGATATTGGTAACTTCGTGCCTGGAACTTCCATTTACAGTAGCTACTAATTAGGATTTTGATATCAGTCGTATTAGGAATATATATTCGATCACCATAGATAATGTGGTTTGTGACACTGTTATCATAGAAATGTGAATACATATATAATAGAATACAGTACTTGTTATTGTTTGGACTTATTGAACGAATCGTAATTGTAGGAAAATTGTTAGTATAAGAGTTGTAGTAAACATTGTATATTTTGAATGTAACATATGAAAATTTCTATAAGTATTGATAACCAAGCCATTACAAGAAATATACTGTATTCAGCCGACGAGATATCTCCGATAAAAAAGTCGCATTTTTCCCCTCTAAAATACTGATATCCAAAAACTGTTGTATGTGACAGATATGACATGTTTTCATGGAATTAAACTTATAGCTTAATATATGGCACGAAAACTAAGATATTTGGTTTTTAATCACGATGCTTTGTAATGAAGTCTAATACACTTATTTACTACATTAGAAATACGCATATTAAGTAGCTTTATTGCATTTACATGCTGTCTGAGCATTTTATGTTCAATAACGTTAATGGAAATATACTCGCATATTATTTTGTCGCACATACTAAACATAAGAAATAATTAAAATATATCTTAATGAACTTTGCAAAATTATGTCTAAATAAACTAGTTTTGTGTTATTTTCTGCAATTTATGGTATTCGCATTCCGTTTTATAAAGCAAAGCGTTTAGTTAAATCTGTGTTTGTACGAAGTATTATGTGTGATATCATTTCCATGTCTTTTATTACAATTTTCTATTATCGCAGTTTCACGATCTTCTGGAAATGACATACTATTTATGGGCAAACAGTGTGACGAGTTCATGCAAAGAATATTAATGTATGTTCTAGATCTGGCAATCTTGAATCCATATTGATAACATCGTGCTGGGAACTTCCATTTACAGTAGATTATAATTAGGATTTCGATATCAGTCGTATTAGGAAAATATATTCGATCATCAAGGATAATGTGGTTTGTGACACTATTATTACAGAAATTTGACTACATATATAATGGAATACAGTACTTGTTATGGTTTGGACTTATTGAATGAATCGTAATTGTAGGAAAATTGTTGGTATGCGAGTTGTAGTAATGCATAATATATGTCTAATATCTCTATTAATGTTTATCGAAAAATATTAAATGCATGTTATATGCGATCATTCAAATTTTGAAGAAATTGCATAAAAGAAATAGCATAAATCATAACTTTTTTTTATATTTTATCAAAATGTAAATACACGGGCCTCAAATTACCGGCAGAGTTTTTTAAGTATAAAATATCAAAACAGAGGTGATCTTCGAAGGGTGGATTGAAAGATCGAAGTTTTAGACTTTTTTGTGTGTGAAATACTAAAATTTCCATCCACTATTAAACTTAAGTGAATACGAAATATTTCTAGAATTTAAACCTTTCTTAAATGGCAAAATTTTAATCACAGTAAGTTTGAAGTCAAAATTTCTTTGAGTTCATCATTCACGAAAATAAGAACATTTTTTCACTTTGATATGAAAATCACATAGTGTTGCCACAGACAGCTCCCCCTAAAGCAACTCTTTATTTATAAACAGAAAAAACGTAGAAAGTAAAAGCAAGATTGAGAAATAATTCTGATTTATGCACTTTTATGCACAATAAATTGTTCTTATTTTTTTCAATTCAAATCAAATGACGCATTTATTGTACATATTAAATTGTATAATGAGTGAGCAATTTGATATTCATATGAATACTTTTGGCATGCAAAATAGCACAGCTGCAAGCATTTATACTCAGTTTGAACAATTAAAAAAAGATTTTAAAAAATAAAGTCAAATTAAGAGTTTATTATTTCGTTTTACGCAAGTTCTGGTTTCACTGGTTCAAAAGAATGTCAAAATTGACACCTATGCTTTTCCGTAACGCATGAATATGAACGCACTATGTCCTTCGCTAGCTGAACATGAACATATTCTAAAGCCAATTCTAAAGCCAGAACATAACCACGTCATGCATAATCAACTGAAATATGTGGCAAAAAGTTTCAAATCAAATGTACAGTATCTGGAAATTCAAAGATAAAGTATTTTAGAAATGTATTCAAAAATGCGAAAAAAAAGTTGGCATTAAGGAATGAATTTCTTTTATTTTGTCACCTTGCTTGAAAATTGAAAGCATATTGAAAAGCCATTTATATTCAGACCCGCCATAATTCACTTTGTTCTTCAAACTTTCCATCACTCTTTATTCGATTGAAACTAAGTAACGTTACGATATATGTTTTTTTTAAATAAACATCTGTTCTGTCTAAAAATGATTAATAGTTTGAACATCGTAACTCACATGGCATTATTACCTTATTTTATTCATCGATGAAACTATTTAAAGATTTGTTCTGTGAAAGTGATGCTTTATAAGAATGACATCTAGATTATCCAGATATCTATTTATCTATCTATCTATCTATCTTATCTATCTATCTATATATATATATATATATATATATATATATATATATATATATATATTGCAAATGTAACAATCATAAAAACTTTAACCTACGTTTAAAATAGAAGAAAATAATTAATATTAGTGATTTTGTGGAACAGAACTTCAACATCAGCTCTGCAAAATGTTATTTTTATTACTCTTAGATTAGTATTGAATATTTATAATATTATCCTGTAAATAACTACTTTGTGTTTTAGTATAAAACATTTTTGCAAATAATAATAATAATAATAATATTTAATACTAAAAATAAAATAATAAACGATCTAAAATTTAATAACAAGAAATATTTAATGGTACAAAAATCAATTTAGAAAATATTTTTGGAAATGCTACTTGAATGGTAGAAAAAAGTAGGAAGTAGAAATAAATTTAATCAGTATTAAATGTTAATAGTGTGATTGTATGCATCATGAAACGAAAGTTTCGCTTTATTAATACGATTTTTCCCGCATCCTTTTACATTACCCAATATTCTAATATTTATGAAGAATTTCACTAAGTGCATTCAAAATCTAATTTACGATTCATATTGATCCAATTTCATTAGAAAGATTTTTTCGTCAATCAAATTAAATTTGTCGGTGTCTTTATCAATTAAGTATTTATTCGGAGCAACCAAATTGGATAATCCTCCTATTTTCGTTTGAATAACCCATTTTATGCATTCCTTTTACATCGTAATTAGTTAAGAATTAGAGATTCACTGTGATAAATATATATTTTATTCTCGAACAAAGAGGGGGAAGGCTGTAATTAGTACTGTAGTATTTATCAGAAACAAAGAAACCTTTGTATAGGAGATTAACATTGCTATTCACAGAAAATTAAATGAATTAAGTTTCTGTTACTTACTAAAAATATCTTTATACAATATATAAAAGATATATAAATATGTCATTGAAAACAAAATATAACAACTTTTATGAGAAATTTACTGCCTTTTAATTAATTCTTTACGTTTCACAACTGAACCATTTCATAACTGTGGTTTGTGAGTATTAGGATACATTTGTAACAAAGAAAATTAAAATAAAAGTTAGATAATAGTATTAAAAATGTATTGAGTGAAATATGAATAACGTATTTAAAATTATCTATCTCTCTCTCTATATATATATATAAATTTTAATGCACATGAAAACTTTATTTTTATCTGTATGATGTAATTATTTTAATATGCTTTTCGTAGACAAAAAAAAAAATAAAATAAAAATAAACTTTCTAAAAACAAGTCGGAAATTGCACGTAAAACGTGTTAAATGAGGTGCATTTGTGCGACAACTAGTTTAATACGTGGGTGATTAAATAATTACTCTCCCTAGTATATTTAAAATATTAGTACTGCAATTGTTTATGTTGACTATCGAAGCCTATTGTCTAAAATGTTTATTTGCTTAATTTCAGAACTGTAGCTGCTATATAAACATATTTTTGGATGGAGTGGTGAAGGGGAAGGGAGTGCAGGCAAAAAGCAAGTTAGGAGCTTGTGGGCTAGATTTGTAACAGTGGATAATTATACATGTAATACAATACTGTAAATGACCGTATTGTATTTTAGTTTAATTTTTATTTTGCAAATAATAATAAAAAAAATAAATAGTAATAAAAAAATAATAAACGATCTAAAGTTCAGTTGCAAGATATTATTAATGGCACAAAAAAAATAATTTTAAAACTATTTTTGAAAACACTACTTCAATGGTAAAAAAAGTAAAAAGTAGAGAGAAAAATTATGAGTATTAAATGCCAATAGCCTGATTGTATGTATCATGGAACGAATGTTCCGCATCATTTATAAGATTTTTCTCGCATCTTTCTACATTATCCAATATTCTAATATTTATAGAAAATTTCACTGAGTTATTTCGAAATGATTTTACTGTTGTATTGATCCAATTTCATTAGATATATATATATTTTTTCAATCAAAGTAAATTTGTCGGCGTCTTTATCAACTAAACATTTATTCGGAACAGCAAAATTGGATAATCCGCCTATTTTCGTTTGAATAACCCATTTGACGCATTCCTTTTACATCGTAATTAGTTAAGAATTAGAGATTCACTGTGATAAATATATATTTTATTCTTGAACAAAGAGGGGGAAGGCTGTAATTAGTACTAAAATATTTATCAGAAACAAAGAAACATTTGTATAGGAGATTAACATTGATATTCAAAGAAAATTAAATGAATTAAGTTGTTCTTACTTACTAGAAATGTCTTGATACAATATCTAAAAGATATACAAATATTTCATTGAAAATAAGTGACATATAACAACTTGTATGAGGAATTTACTGCCTTTTAATTAATCCTTTATGTTTCACAGCAGAACGATTTCTTAAATGCATTTCTTAAATAAAAGCGAACATTTGTAATAAGGAAAACTGAAGTAAAAATAGGATAAATATGTTAAAAATATAGTGATTGAAACATAATTAATATAATTAATTAATTATTCTTCTTAATGTATATGGTAACTTGATTTCTGTCTCTATGATGAAACTATTAGAGGAACGCTAGTCTGTAGACATTTTCTGTAGACATAAAATAAAATAAAAAGAAACTTTATTAACCTCCTCAATTATGAGGCAATTTTTATGCGTGACCACAAAAATCAGTTTAAAATTATTCTAAACATCTCTACAGATATATCAGTAAATATATCAATACTCATGATATTTATGCATTCATTTAAAAGACGAAGAAGCAATTTTAACCATTCAAAAAGTATGTAAATAAATTAAAAAATGTTCTTTAGTGTCTCTTAGAGTCGACATCAAGACTGGGACGATTTAAAGAAGTCAAACATTGTATGTGGAAAATGAGATGCATTCGTACGATAACAATATTTATACGCGGGTGGTTGAATATTAAATGTCCAAAGAGTACTTAAAATATTTGTACTGCGATTGTTGATGCTGAATATCGAAGCCTATTGTCTTACATGTCTATTTGCTCAATTTCAGAATGGTATCTGATATATAAACTTATTTTTGGAAGGAGTGATATAAGGGAAGGATGTGATAGCAAAGAACTGGTTAGGAGCATTTGGCTAAATTTGTGACAGTGGATGAGAAGGGGCTGTCGTTGTTTTGGCTCAAAAACCTGCGGCTGTAGCCACGTGGCGACTGTAACAAATTTGGCCAAATAAACACTGTTAAAAATAAAGGTGACAAACCGGTTGCATTTGGCGCCCAGGGGTGAAAAGGTGTTACTATTGACACCCGCGGGCTTGAAAATGTGTTTGGGGTGCCATTGAGTGTTTCACGCTAATTAGGGTGCCGCGCAATGCATACCGTTGGACAATTTTCACCCCTTAGTCATTTGCGCATGCTCTGTTATATGTATCATTGCCCTTCAACTCGCTATCACTGGTGGATCAACACAGCAATTTTTTCTTATGATGACTATCACCGCTATACGCTATCCCAATTTCGTTTAGAACTTCGCTCGGCTAACTTTTGGCGAAATTTATTATATAAAGCAACCTTTGAATTTCAAGACACTTGAACATTTCAGGGAGGCTTTGATGGTGAGCTTGATGGCCGAGTGGTTAGAGCTCTGAGCTTGTAATCAGACGTTGTGGGTTTGAAGCCAACGAGGGCCAAAAGTCGGTTTGTATATTTTTTTAATTTTTTATTATTGGGCCTTCTGGTTTAAGGGTGCCATCTTTTCACCCCAATTAAAGGTGCCATTTTTGCTCCTTTAGGGGTGTCACCAGTGACACAAGCCTTTCACCCTTAAAAGGTGCAATGTGTCACCATTAGTTTTAACAGTGAACGCTAAACCAGCCTTCCTTCTTCACTGACATAAAAAAAGGTTTTAAAAATAGATTTTTAAAACTTGAACTATCGCTCAATTGCATGTTTATATATCTACTACGATTCTAAAACTAAGAATACAGACATCTAAAACATTGGGTTCGATATTCTACGTAAGCCATGGCGTTACAAATAATTTATATACACTTGGGTTAATAAGTACTGAACAACCCACGTAAATGTCCGGGTCTTGCTGTAATAGATTTTCACTTTAATGAGACATGTGTGTAATCAAAATTCAGCAATTCGAAAATAATGTATTTCGAACATAAATATGAAGTATTCACATTTTGAACCTGGAGTCATTTACCTATCATGTGATATCATGCAGTTAATTACGTATGATTGGATTAAATACAATGGCAAAAACTTTCATAAAAACCTTTTTTAAGTTTTAATTCGATTTTCATAAAATTCGAAATGACCCGTGAAAATTAAATAACAATTCTTTCAAATAATTTGGTCTGGTAGTTTTTAAACTGTTGTTTGCAAACACATAGATTAACTCCTAGACCAGACGACGAATATAGGGTATATGTATTTATATAATTACGAACACACGTCATATAATGGAAATTTATTTTTAAGTGTTATTGTTTTTATTAATAGAAACTTCAAATGATAGCAATACGAAGCATGATCTTGTGTAAAATATCCTGTTTACTAGTGAGATATTGTACCTCCAAGTTATGAATTCTGCACGAAAAAATTTCAAATTAAAGTTTTCATTTGTAATTTTAATCGCAAAAATAAATGAGTGAGATTGAAAATAATATTTTAATTTAAATAATAATTTTTATTTGCATTTTTTTTAATTTACTGTGTGACACGGCGTATAAAGCTGTTTCAAAATTTGAAGTCTCTAATTTATACAGTTTTTTGTGTGTGGACTTTGTGACAGACAGATAGACAGGGGAATGAGATGGATGGGGTTTCATCAGATTAATGAAACCCTCAAAAGATTGATTTATTTTGTGTCGGCCAATTTTCTACTCGTGGTATATAGCCCCACACTAAAAGAAAAAGTGAAAAAAAAAGATTGCTTTAAAATAAAGTTTCTGGTATTTCTTTTTTCTTTTTCGAGATTCAAATATAGGCAACAAAAATGATCAGTCACCAAATATTGTTACAGAGGATCGAAGAGGAAAATCATTGCTTCTTTTAATAAATATGCGTTTCACCTTCAAATTAAATATTTGTTTTATACTATTATTTTTCATTAAAACTTTATTTCCTCGTACTTAAAATAAAACAGTAATGGCTTTTAATTTTTTTAGCACTTTCCAACATAGTTGAAAAGTGCTTATGCATTCGGTTTGTCTGGCCGTATGGCCGTCTGTCCGCGCTCTAACTCAAGTAAATATACTCGGATTGCTATGAAATTTTTATACATTATTGATGTTTACCCCAGCACGAACCCTATTGAAAATGAAGTATCTACCATAATTAGTTTATCTACAGAGAGATTCAAAAGTTTCCCATTACATTACGGCCTATGGGGTAAAATCGTTAATATACTCGGATTGCCATGAAATTTTAGGACGTATTTGACGTTTACCCTTGCACGAACCTTATTGAAAATGAAGTTTTTACCATCATTAGTTTATCTACAGGGCGAATTAAAAGTTTCCCATTACATTACGGCCTATGGGGGAAATCGTTAACATACTCGGATTGCCATGAAATTTTAGGACATTATTGAGGTTTACCCTTGCACAAACCCTATTGAAAATGAAGTATCTACCATGATTAGTTTATCTACAGGGCGAATCAAAAGTTTCCCATTACATTACGGCCTATGGGGAAAAATCGTTTCAAAGGAATTTTAAAGGTGTTATACATTGTCAAACATATTAAAATATGCATTCTATAAAATATAAGGTGATAATGTAGCTATTATTCATTTACAGGACCACACAAAAGAATTCCATTAGATAATGGTAAAAGGGGGAATTGTGTGTGACATATTTTAAATATATTAAGCTTTTTCATGTATAATAAAATTGATATATGTCACTGAAGCTTAATATAAATTATACGCCACTATCTTGCATAATATGAAGTACATACATGGACACATTAAAAGATTTCAAAAAGTATATTCTGTCCGATGATGGCTGATGGAGGGATGAAATGCATTTTAATTATGATATGCGTGTTTATATTTCGCTAAATATATGCACATTATATGGTGTTTTCAAATGTTATAGGTGATATACAGGGCTTCCCAAAAGAGCTTACCAAAGTTATTAGCACTTTCCAACAAAGTTGAAAAGTGCTTATGCATTCAGTTTGTCTGGCCGTATGGCCGTATGGCCGTCTGTCCGCGCTCTATCTCCCGTAAATATACTCGGATTGCTATGAAATTTTTATACATTATTGATGTTTACCCCTGCACGAACCCTATTGAAAATGAAGTATCTACCATAATTAGTTTATCTGCAGAAAGATTCAAACGTTTCCCATTACATTACGGCCTAAATGCATTTTATTAAATGCATTTTATTAAATGCATTTTAATTATGATATGCGTGTTTATATTTCGCTTAATATATGCACATTATATGTTGTTTACTAATGTTATATGTGATATACAGGGCTACCCAAAAGAGCTTACCAAAGTTACTGAATATGAGCGTAAATTATTTAAACGTGGTTCTTAAATAAGTTCTCTATACATTTTTACGCTGAGCTTTATTCAACTTACTGAGAAATATTTGCAGAATATAGATAAAAGAATATACAGGGCCAAGCAAAGAATTCGGTACATGGACGCCTTTGAATGATGATTTATGAGAATGTGATTTCAGTTGTTTTAAAAGTGTTTTAGTTTACAATAAATTTTAGCCTAATGCTGACGTGTAATAAAGGTACAATGTAAACTACAGGGCTGAACAAAAATATTCAAGTATGTTTCCATCTAATAGTATGAATTGCTGTAAAAGAAATGTCAAGATACTGGGTATTTTCTTGCTAAACTAAATTTTCCCATTATATCAACTGACATATGAAATACAGGGCTATTCAAAAGTACTGGAATACATATTTGGGTATATTTGCTTATACACTATTTTTTACCTAAATAACAAAGATTTCACGAAGTGTTGGAAAGTGCTTCATAATCTATGCTTATCGCATGATTCTTCATACTTGTTGAAATTTATGCAGTTTTTGTTGTTGATGTTATTGATAAATATATTTCAATTTTTGACCAAATATCAGCATAATGCGCCGTAGGCATTATGAAAAGCACAATAAAAGTGCTCAAAACATACTTTAAAAATGCATCATTTCAGTTTTATTACAGTATATTTTTTTCTGATAAATTTCATTGCGTCATTAGCAATTAAATATTCATTTGTAACAACGAGATTGGGTAATCCTTGTATCTTGTTCAAAATACCCAATTTTACACATCTCTTTTAAGCCGTAATTATTTAAGAATTAGAGAAAAGCTTTGATGAAATTCTATCTATTTTGTGAATCAAGACTAGTAAGGCTGTAATTACTTGTATATTATAAAGCAGAAACAGCGAAATATCTGTGAAAGTGATTAACATAACTAGTCACAGAAATTGAAATAAACTGAATTTATGTCATTCACTGGGGATATTTTGATACGAGTGAATGTCACTGATATGCCATTTTTTTTACTAAAATAACTTTCAAGGGAAATTTCGTGTTTCTTCATTAATCCTTTATTTTATAATAATATCATTTTAGATAATACTGTACTTGAAAATCAGAGATATGATTAAATCTAGTTAAATGAAAATTCAAAATGTACAAAAAGAACATGAATGAAGATTTTTTTTTGAATTATAACAAGATTTGTTTGTTAAAATTATCTGTTAAATATTGTATGCCTTTATATGCTTTTAGAAAATTAGATGAATGCTATCTTATTGCATTTTCCTTTCCGGGCAAAATTTTGATGTCAACTGTTAAAAGTAAAAGTATCATTTAGATACAGAAATAACATGTAAAGTAATTCCTTTTAAAACACAGCAGTCGATTTATATATTAATAAAAATAATCTTTCTTAATTTGAAGAAAATTTATATAGAATAAATATTTTTCTCATTTAATTGAGGGGTTTTTTAAATGTTAATTTAGTTTCACAACTCGCCCTGTGCGGTGGGGAATTAGAAACAAATATTAGTTTCATACCAGTGCATACTTATAAGACGAGCGAACGACAAGCTAATCAGCTACTATCACAATAATTTTACAACTTTTCTCAGTTACCTGTTTCTATTTCTGTATAAAGCTTACATGAATTTTATTTATACAAACTAATTAAATAATTTTTATTGCGCATCTTTTGTACAATGAACAATAACGCACCTCTTATCATTTGAGAAGAAAAGAGAAATATTAGGAAAAAACCCCGCCTAGCACTTTATATATAACAAGAACCCAGGCTGCAGATAAACTTTCATTAAGATTACTGTAATTTTAGTAGATTCTATTGTAAAGCTAAAGATTTCTGTAACTTTGCAAGAACTAGTTTTTTTAGATTTACTTTAATTTTTGAACAGTGTATTGATAAATTTTTGTAATTAATAAGCATATAGATTTCTCCAACTAAGCATCTGTTGTTCTTTGTTTATTTGATTTATAGTTGTTGTGATGGTAGTCTGTAACATAATAAAAAATGAGAAATCAATCGAGAATATTGTTTGGATATTATCATCTTTACTATTGTACATACAAATCTTGATTACAGTACCTTTCTTTTGCCACTCTAGTTCACGTATGGGTCAGATTACCTCGATATTACTGGACTGCAATTTTAATAACGTTATTACATTCTTAAATTGAAAAAAATCTAAGCAAATATGAAAATGCATCGTGCTTCTTTATTTTTAATGTATAGTTTATATTCAAACAACCTATAAGTTAATAGTCATTTACAAGACATGCGTATGATATTTTGTACTTTTTCATAGAATGGCTCTGATGAAAACAGATAATTTCGGTTTAGGATTTAAAATGCGGAAATTATTAAACCTAATTTAACCGGGCTGCATACTCAAGCCTAAATCTACTCCACTCTGGACAATTTTGATATATGTTAAAGAATCATGCCTTACAAATGAGGGACAGCTTTTCTACATATTATTGTTTTTTAACAGTGTTATTGTATACTTAAATTAAAATATACTGATACAGTCATACGTGTATCTAAATAGATTTTTTCTGAATTATATTTGATTTTATCATAAAGAAACATCATTCCTGTAAATATTGCAAACACATTGGAAACATCTTCTATTGTTTACCGAGGTAAAATAAATTACATATGCCTGGATTACAGTCTTTATTGTCTATTTTTTTCTGTTTTGTACATTTCATTAAAAAAAAAACAAAATGTACAAAAAAATATTCTATAAAACATATACAAAATTTGACCAGTACGAAATATGTAAAGATTTTTTTAATTAATAATCCAATTAAAATCTACTTTTATTGGTCTGTTGTTATTTGCTATTTGTCACTCATTTTCCGAATTGCCCAACGTATTCCAAAATGCTACGCTTACTCCCACTTTGTCAGTTTTTAAAACATAAAATATTAAATTAAGCAAATATTTTAGAAATATTTTGAGAGCTAAGAAATAACACAGGGTGTCCAGCAAATAACACCCTGATTTCAAATTTAAATTTCTCAAAAACAAAAATCGATAGAACTATGCGGTAAACGGTTTCTTTATTAGGTACGCTGTAAAAATGTTATACTAAAGTTTCGAACGGTGAATATTTTGAAAAAATTATGTTCTGATTGCAAAGAATGCTCCACTTGACGTTTTTCTTGGTTTAGATTGCTTGTAGAAAATGAGTTTATCGGGGTACTTAACCATATTTTTAGAACTAAATTTTTGAAATTTCTGAAATTCCAAAAAATTTGTTCCAAAAAACTTTAAAACATGGCGTTGTCAGCACAAAATCTCATTCAAACCAATCAATTTAAAGCAAGAAAAAATTTAAATCAAGCATTCTTTGCCAATCAGAATATAGTCTTTTCAAAATATCCAACATTCGAAACTTCTGTATAACATTTTTACAGCTTTCCTAATAATCAAACCGTTTACCGCATAATTCTATCGATTTTTGTTTTTGAGAAATTTAAGTTTGAAATCAGGGTGTTATTTGCTGGACACACTGTATATATCCTTTAAGAAAACAACACTGAAGAAAGAAGTTCAAATATTAATTTCCTGGGGAGATAATTTGAAGATAAAAATGCATCAAGCGCCCATAGACTAAACATAACGGAGAGGAATTCTTATTGACCAGCAGTCTTAATTCAAATATTAAGTTTTCAAAGTTTAACAGAGTTTTATAACTTGAATATCTATTTGAAAAAAAAAAGACATTTTTTTAAACATTCTTTTGTTTGAAGTAATCCAGATGGAAATAATTCTGATACACTAAAAGCGTAGAACGTATTTCTTTAACACATACAAATAGTTCTGTAAGCGAGAAAAAAAAATAAATAAAAGGAAAGCTACAATCACTCAATTCATTTTTTAAAACTTTGCATTATAACAACACAGTACGCTTTAAATTGCAAATCTGCGCCAGTTGAAATATGAGTTATACACAGAAGGTAAATGTTGGGTAAACAGAATCTGAATTTGTGTATCCGGGATGAGGTATTTGTGGTCATGTAAATCAGCACGCAATACGTCAGCTATGTTAATAATAGTTAAGAGATAACAGAATACATTTCTCCGTACTTAATTTACATTAATGTAGTATGTTCATACAACATAGTTTAACAATTTGCAAAAATAGGAATATAGAAGTTTTAAAATAAAATGTTAAAAATTTTTTTTTAAATTAAATATAAATAGCAATTGTAAGTACATTTATATATTTATATAATACATATTTATAAAATATACATATATAAGTGTAAAATAAATACATTCATTTATAAAATATTTATGTTTTAAAAAACTGACACCGACTGAAGTACATCTTTTTAAGCTTGAAGTTGAAAACATGCCAGTCTAAAATATATCTAATTTAGCCAAGTTTTTAATGTTTCGATTGGAAATCTTTTCATATTTCAATATGTTCTGCAACGTTAAATAATAATTTAACACATAATTTCAAATTTGCTTGATCGAAGTAAATTTCAGCATTAGATAAAATATTTGTTAAAATTGAATGCAGAAATCATAGAAAAGGGTAGTAGCATCAGAAACAATCACATCATCGAGTCCACGGCTTAAATTACATAAAAGCTATAACTTGTTTCGCATGTTAAAGCGCAATTGATAGGACAAGTCATATTTTGGTGGAAAACATTTTTAACGATCCACTCGTAGGTTTAGCATTGTGATTTCCTGCTCCCAGTTCTCCATGTTTTATTGATTTTGGGTGCAGAAAAACACAAAAGTAAATTTACGATTGAACTGCTGAAATGAGGTTTTCATGAATTTTCCACCAACATATCACATGGCTGACCTATTGTATTTTAGTATGCGGAAATTAATAAAGAAATGTTTTAAATTTTAGTAAAAAATATACTGCTGCACTTAATATCTGTATGATGTGTTACATCTTTGTACCACAAAAATTCCTAACTTTGGTATAAAACAGTTAATTATTTTCTGATGGGATAATAGGATAGGATCTAGCATAGCTTTCAAGCATTGTAAAAGTTGATGTTACAACGACTTCATATTGAGAATGAATGATTATTAGGATGGATCAAAAAATCAAAATTTAGATAATCGAATCGGCGCGAAGTGCAAAAGTTGCCTTTTAAGCATACTAGTTCACATATGTTTTTTAAATGAAATTCTAATCATATCTTCCGGTGACCCAAGCGTCTCAAAAATAGTTAAAAATTGAAATTTTTATACTTTTTTATATATTTTTTTTTGTTTTTTAATTTTTTTAAAATTATTTTTGGCTTGAGTTGCCATATATATGTCTATATATATACATTAGTTCACACATTTTTTTATTTAAAGCCATTCATACCTTCCGGTGCCCCAAGCGCCCTAAAAATAGTAAAAATATTGAATTTTTTTTATTAATTTATATATTTTTTTAATTTCTTTTAAATTAGTTTATTAGTGGGATACAATAGATCCCTAACTGAATATAAAATTTTATTAAATTTCGAGCAATAGTTCTTGAGATAGAGCGCCCACAATTTTTTTGTCAAATACAGACAGACAGACAAACGGAGAGACTCACAGACAGACATTTTCTAAAAATAGTCAAAGCGTGTTCAGGACCTTCTAAAACGTATAAATCCGTCGAAAACCAGAAGTCGAAAATTTTCATGAATTCAATGCTTTCTTCTTGTAAAGATAGAAGAAAGTAAAAATATATGGGAACTGCAGAGTTATGTAGTATACTAATAACAACCCGGTGCCAAATGAATTTCTAAAAAGTAAAGTAAAAAAATAAATAAATAAAATAAAATAAAATAATTTAAAAAAACCAAGAAAATTCCAGTTTTAAACTATTTTTGGGGTGCACCGGAAAATATGAATGAATTAAAAAATGCATTTACGCTAAGAAAGATAAAATGCATCCCTTTTGCATCCCGTGCCCCCCCCCCCCTCCTCCAAAAAAAAATTGAAAAAATAAATAAACAAAAAAAATTAAAAAATGATTAAAAAATTAAATTTTTAAGTATTTTTGGGGCGCTTGGGGCACCGGAAGATATAAATGGATAAAAAAAAAAAAAAAAAAAAAAAAAAAAAAAAAAAAAAACTGTAAAATAGTATGCATAAAAGGCAGCTTTTGCACTTCGCGCTGTTAGTGATTTCTAAAAAAAATATTTTTCCTATACTTTTCGATCCATCCTAATGATTATATTATCTTTCTTTATAAAGTTTGTTTTTTAATTTTTTTATTAGTAATAAATGAATATGATACATGCTTCTCATTATCAGAGCATTTTTGATCTTGTGTAGTTGAAAGTAATTTCTTTTTAAAGAGTATTACCGAATGAATAAAATTTCTGTAACAGACTTCGGAGTTGAAAGAGATTGCAGTTTGTCGGATTACTTGACTCAAATTTTACACAAATAAGCTAATGCTTTAGTAATTGATAATAAATACTTTGATAATTAACAAGCTATGAAGTCCAATTAAAAAATATATATCTTCTGCGGATAGTTTCTATTTTTAAAATATAAATTGCTTGATAATCTATTAACAACACTTACAGATTCAGAATTATTTTGTAATAATTAAATGCAAATAATAGATGTAGTAATATATTCGTCTATATAAATAATTAAATGTTTACATACGTAGGATAATTAATTATATTTATTTAAACATAACTTGTAAAATAAACCAATCACATATTATTTTCCTCTTATGATAAGTAAAAAGTCAAATGAACTTTGCATTTTATATTTATTTTTTAAGTGAATGAATACTTTCATAAGTATAGAAAATTAATTAAGTATATGTTCCTAATAGTAACTGCGAAACATTTATTTTAATTGTAAAACATAGGAATAAATACGTGAGCCATCAAAACATGGCTATAACTTTCAGCGTGACATAGAGGTATTCGTCTCATTTTATATAGAAAAAAAAATCAGACGATTTCGTTTGTGCAATATTGTTATGTTTACCGGCATCATTGAATGTACAAATGACAAATTTTATGATTAATAGCTCTGCATCTCTTTTTTTCCTACTGATTTTATTACTATTCATGATTTTTAACTTTTAATTTGATTTTATCATTTGATGAATATATTTATATGCATATATTTAATTTTGAATTACATAAAAGAATATCTGTTACCGTGTGTTTCATTTTAATACCTTAAGGTTGCTCGCCACTCCCTTTCTAAACTCTCCTCCATATTGTTAAGTCTATGGGCGTTTGATGCATTCTTATACTTAATATATCTCCTCAAGAATTTAATAGTTTTAACTTCTTCTTTCGATGATCTCTTCTCAAAAAATGTCATTTTTTTTCCTTAGTTTTCAAAATATTTCTAAAATTTATGCTTAATTTTATATGAAGTGTTAAATTTATTTTCAGTTCGTCAATTTTTAACACAAAAAATACTAAATCCAGCATAGATTTTAGAAGTATTTTGAATACTAATAAAAAAAATGCGACATCGTTTAAGAAGAGCACACCGGAAGAAAAAGTTAAAAACATTAATTTTAATATTTTAAATATAAGAATGCATTAAACGCCCGTAGACTTAAAATTACGAAGGGGAACTCAGGAAATTAGTGATAAGCAGTATTAATTATTGAGCTGGTGACTTTTATAAAGGGAGTAGGATATTTAAAAAAATTTCCTATTGTTTGTATCCCAAGATTTTTTAAATAGTGTAAATGACTTTATTTTACATGCCATTAATTAAGGCTACTTCAAAAACATGCGGAAATCAAACAATATTTTTTTTAAAAAAATTAATCTACAATTACTGGGCACAACACTAAACGGATAAGAGATTTAAAATTAAATGACATGGTTTATGAATTAGTAGCTAACCCTAAAATGCATAACTTGGATCAATGTAAAGACTAACAAATCAATATTAAATAACGTAAATCAATTTAAAAAAGTTACTTATTGAATTTTATTTTATCCTAAATAATGTTTGGTAGATTTTATGAAATATCAGTCAAATTTTCCACAAGACATTTATTTATAAAAAAAAATTATAAATAAAAGTCTAAAGACATCGAAACATGAGTATAAATTATAATGTGACGCATAACTATCCATTTAAATTTATACCGAGAAGAAATATACGGTTTCGTTTGAGAAAGATTTTTATCTTTAACGGCGTCACGGAATCTGCAGGTGACATTCTAGATGATGAATAACCCTACACGACGTCTTTTTTGTCTACTGACTTAATTTACATTCATCCTATGTAAACTGTTTTTAAGTTTTAATATTCAGCTTTTCGCTTATTGATTAGATTTTAGAGCTGATATTGCATTTTTTATATTACACAAAGATTTATTATTCTTAGCATTTTAACTTTCTCCGGCACGGGGAAAACCTGTTTGTAAAATGAGAAATTATCGACTGACACAGGAATTCACAAAATAATTTTTTAGATATTTTGAAATTCTTAATTAAAGTTATTATTGTAACCGCAAAAATTTTACTAAAATATTATTGGTGCCTGATTAAAATTTGGCATCCCATACGGGACACAGTGTACCTGAAAGGGCTAAGTAAATATCAAATTAAAATAATAGTTTTTATGAATTAATAGCATAATTTGCTTAACTGATTATCGCTTAAACATTTATAGTTAACTTTTTGAACAAGTTATAATGTTTAGTAAGATACACAACCCATAAACCTTTTTTTCACATTTTAAAAGACCTTTCAGGGTATTAAAGCAATTCCGATACACAACAAGTAATGAGAAGAAAATAATGAGTGAGTTTTAATTATATTATAGTACTTCGCACTATTTTAAAATTATGTACACTGGAAAAAAATCCGTTAAATGTACGGGCAAAAACTGCTGTCAGCAATGTTGCCAGCAGTTTTTGTCCTAAACATTGCAGTAAAATAAATGTAAAATTTTTCATTACATTTAATTTTACTGAAATTTTTAACGCGAAAACCGTTGGAAACATTGCTGAGTCGTAAATTTAACAGATTTTCTTCTCAGTGTAACGGATTTAAATATCACGAATCGCTTGGGTTTTATGGAACATTTAAAAGTAAATAGATATTCTTATTAATTAATGTATTCTATCTTCCTCATTATCTGTATCAACGCAGGCTCACTGTAACAAAAAATTCTGTAAAGTTACTAAACTTTACCTACGAAACTGTGATTTCTAGAACTTTTTATGTAACTGTAACAACAAAAATTCATGTAACAGACTCGATTACATGAATTTTTGCTGTTACCGGTTCATAATTGTTGAAACATGTGAGGAACATTTAATACATATGTTTCATCAAAAAAGTTATTTTGGGTCGTTTTCCCAGAATATATCAAGATGTACTATAAAAAATGGTGGTGATATCTGTTTCCAAATGGACTAAGTATGACTAATGTTGCTTATTGTAGACTACATTGTTGTGCAATACACTCAAAAGAAGCCATAGGCTATTTTAAGCTTCTTCCTGAAATTGCAACTGTTGCTATGAAAGTTAGATTTGATATTAAAAAAAAAAAAAAATAGAATACTCTTAAGGAAAATTATAACTCTGCATGAACTAACTAAAAAAGTGTATAAAAGCATAAAACTCTTTAACCCTCTTAGTGTCAAAAACGTAATATTCCGAAAATTAAGCTCAAGGTTTCACTACAATATAAGCGATATTTAAGATAATATAATTCTACAGATTTAATGGATTTTCAATATATTGAAGAATGATTAATATTCTCAATGATTACATTCATAGTTGTAATTATTTTTACAACATTGAAAGAATCATAATTTTTTAGCATTTAATAACATAAAAAAACAGTATTAAAATTGTATCCTTTTCCAAAACGCTCAGAGGGTTTAGAATGAAGGCGTAGGAAGAGGTTTGGTTGGTTGAATAATTTTACCTACCCGCAAAAAATCACCTCTCTTATAAGGATTCGAGGGTATATAGAGCGTGAAAAAGTGATTTTCCTTTTAACTACACCAATGAAATTATTTGTATAGCAAGACACACCTATGACAGACCTTTTAGTGAGATAAAGTGAAAAATGTTTTTATTTTCAGATGTGCCAGTTTTCTTGCGGGTGAGCGATATTAAGGCGTTCACTGCAGCTCAGAAAATGTCGTTTTTGTCATGCATTTTACAAAATACATTTTTCAAAGTGCTTATGAAGTCAGTTTGCAATTCCCAATCGCGGCAATGCTTTTTAGGTGCTTTCGTAATTATGTAAATACGTAGCACCTATAGTTGCCGTTCAGCCCGCCCGTCTGTCTGTCGATCCGCATATAACAACTTAAATTTGCCCAACCGATACGTTTGCAATTTAAAATATGTAATAAGTATATAATTTTGTCGAGTAGTTTCAAATTTTATGAAAATCGGATGCATAGTTCAATTCTAGAGACAATCAAAAGTATTCCATCACATTACTATGAATAGGAAAAAATAGTTCCAAGTACATTTTAATGATGTTACTCTCTTTCGAATATAATAGAATTGATATGAATCTATGAAGCAGATACTAAAATATACATTCTGTGCATTTTTTAATATAAAGAATATTTATTATTATGATTTTACGGGACTGCTCAAAAGTGTAACACTGCATTATGCTATACGGGGAAATATTGTTTGGGGCGTGTTCTAATTATATTAAACTATTTCATATTTTATAAAATTGAAATGCGTTGCTGCGGTTTAATACAAGTTACTTCCTGTATAATAAAAAGCAGATAGTACTTACAGGGACACGCAAAAGTTTTCAATCACTATACTGTCCCCAGAGTACTACAGCAGAAAGATCTGATTGTTTTAAAATTTCGTCGAAGTACGAACACACATATTTCTACGCTTCACGTGCAATTTCCAACTTATTTATCATGTATTTTAATTACAAATTTCAACATATTAGTTACATTTACACGTTGAACGTTTAACTAAAATCACTAAACTTGTCTGTGGGGAAGACGGATTTATTTTAGAAATGCACGAAAAAATATCCATAGTACCGTTTCACAGCAATAAATAAATTTAATGATGGTACATAGATTCTTATGTTATGACATCTTGGAAAATACTGCTGGTGTCGTATTCGTGCACGTGGCAATCAACAGGATTGATTGATTTTAATTTAAACCAAACATGTTAATCTAGTTTTATTCCAATCATAGGAAAGAAAGTTTTACAGAATAATTTTTAATGCTTACCGATCGAATATAGAAAAATATTTTTAGATTATAAATCAAAGAAATAAAATATTATTAGCTTATTCCACAATATGGAAAGAAAAATTCCACTAAGAATACTTATGAACTACATACACCAGTATTCTTGTGTAAAACAATACTTTTATGATAACTATAAACATTTAAGTGTTCATTTAAGTCAAATACAAAACATATCTACATATCTTACATATCGATTTTTTAAAAAGAAAAACTGTGTTCTTTCTGTGTCCTATTTTGCTCAAGAAGTTTAACTCCAAAATTCAGTTGACACAGTAACTTATATAAAATATTTTAACGTAAAAAAAATAATAATAGTTACTTAGATTGAATGTAAGTTTAAAAAAAAAATCAATCGATCAGTGTTTCTTTTTATTACATCATATTATAAGAAAAATATTCAATAAACAGAGATTATCTGCTTAACATACATTAAAAAGGATAAAAAAAAACATTGAATAGCATTATTTTTCTTAATAAAAGCAATTATTTATTTTTTTCATTTAACATTTACCATATTCTACCGTAAACAATATATCCCTTATTAACTGAGAGTTATTAAATATATTTAAGTATACGGGATATTTTCTTGTACCTTATTCTCGTATTTTTCCACCTTCCAGCAGTCTTGATAGTTAATAAAATATCGGCATAGCCATACAGCACTAAACATAAATAAAATGCTTATCAAATGTGACAAAGTAATGAAATTATATGCTGTTCAACATCTGCGTTTTTTTAAGGGCATTTATATTTTAGTGCCTGTCATACAAATAACATTTACTTAGTTATAAAACATATGGAATAATATTTGAATAAACAAGGTAGAGGGATATATCATTAGTATGTAGTTTTAAGTGATAGAACTATTATTATTTATTAAATTTTTCTTTTATTCTTCAAATATTAAAGCTTATTGGTCAATGTAAGACTAGCATATATTTTATAGTCCATTGATTAAGTTTAAAATTACTCTAAAAATTAATAATAGAACTGTAAAGCAGAATATAACACCGAGCGCAAATACCGAAAATATGAATTGACATAAATATAAATTAAATGTATATTGTATAAATATTAAATAAAAAAGCATTCTTTCATTAAAATTCATGAATTATTATAGCATGTATTGTGTGTGCATTTAAATGTACAACCAATTTTGGCGATATTTGTCAAAGTTCGCGAAAATGTTGATTTTTATGTAGTTAATCAGTTTACGTTTGGTTCCAGATTCAGCTAGGTAGGACAACATACCAATCGACTTGAGCTCAACAATTCCTCCCCACCCCCACCCCCTAGGAAGATTCATTTACCATCATCATGAAGTTCCAGTGAGAGGCACGGCGCACAAAGATCAAGGACCAATATTTGGGCGTGCCTAAGATGTAAATGACGATTGTAACATTTGAAATATATATGCATTAACGTCTGAATTAAAAAAAAAAATTAAAAGATTTAATAATAGAAACTAAGACAGACATGTAAAAATACATGTGAAAATTTTTAATTTATATGCAAAAAATAGGAACGCTAAAAAACATTTAAAATATAAAAAGTAAAGGTTTCGCAAAGGCATCTATGGCAGTGATCGTACATACAAATCCAGGAGGAGAGATAGAGAGCGCATAGAAGATGAAGAACACTCCAACATATAGTAGACAGAAGATTTATTTGGTGTAGAGGAGCAAGGCTTACAATAAGTTGCTGGAAATTGGGGAAACACCATTTGCCCGAAGGCAAGGCATAACGAAGCGGGGCACAGCGCCCCTTTTTACGTGTCCGATGGTCCGATGGCTACTCAGACCATCGGCCCGACATGGCCGATGATCTGAGTAGAAGCCAGTGACTGAGACAGGCAAGATGTACAGCGCTTTTCTTTACTAGCGTCAAGGTTATGAGAATCCGTTAATGCTCAGTAACAGTTAGACTCACTGAGAATCAGTTAGACTCATGCTTAGAACAGAAAATACTAGGGTTGCTATAATATTTAAGTCCTGTGGTTTTTAAGGAGTGTCGATTGCTTACGCACGTGTGTTTTTAGATAATGCTGAAAGAGGTACATGCCGAATGATTCATGACATCTGGGAGATTTTAAAGATTAGCTGAGTACGTGAGAATGTTAACAGAAGAATGTATTATAAACCACGGCTGCCTCTTTTAACATGGGAAAGAATGCAAAATGTGCAAATCTAAGACAGACTGACTTTCGATTAACTTTTATTGTGGCGAGAAAAGAATTATTAACAGATCTTTCTCAAAGTGATAAAATCAAAAACCAAGAGTGAGAATAAAATGATGTTTTTCATCATATGAAAGAGGGTTTGTAAAAGAATTAATTTCACATACAAAGTTATAAAAGGGGAAATAACTAAATCTTGACGTACAACTTTAAATGCAAGATTATATTAAATACAAGTATTTATTTAAGGGGGGTGTAATTTTCAGTTAAAATTTTTCAGTTAAAATTTTTAAGTTTTGATTTTAATTGTTCAGTTTTTGAAAAGGGGAGAAGACAAGATAATATGTTACGGGAAAACCGTCACAGCATCGTCAGTATGAATAAATATTCATTGCATGACAAGCAGTGGAACAAATCAAGAAAACAGTTATAGTTCGTAATTTTTTTAATAGTAATATTCACTAGAAGCACAACGTACAGAATTGAGAGTTGACGACCGTAAATATGTGAACTGAGGAGTAATCTACCGTTATAACTGTTACAACCCGATTTAAAGATAGTGGCTTTCGCAAACTGCGGAATGTGTTTCGTCTGACATACCAATGCTCTAAAACGCGGTAATTTAAATTCTAAAATTGTCCATCATTGTCTTCAAACGAAACATATACCACAGTTTGGGAACGCTAGTGCAACTATCATGGAAGATTACTTTTAGAAGGTTGGTTCATATATCTACAATCGCCATCTCTGAATGATGTTCATTCTGTCTCTAGTAAATATTGTATTTTTCAAAAAAAAAAAAAAAAAAAAAAAAAAAACTGTAACTGTTTTTGATTTGTTCCACTGCTTCTTATGTAATGACTATTTATTTGTACTGATAATCACTTGTGAGCAGCTTAGCAAAATGCATACATTTTGTATTTTAAAATGTTTTTAGTATTTTTATTTTTTTTACATAAATTTCAATTTTTTAAATGTATTCAAATCTGTCACAGTTTACATTATTGAAGTTTTTAATCACTATGAAATTTATTATGTCGATTATAAAATAATGTGTAGATAAGTTTTGTTTAACTATAAATAGACTATATCATGTATATTAACCGAGCAAGCGTTTAACCAGATCATGAATCACATCGTAAACTACTAGACAATTTTTCACTAAATATGCCTTTTATACTTAATCGAGCACAAGGGAAAAAGTTCTATCTGGGTCAAATATTTTTTAATCGTTTTTGCAAGGTAAAACAACATTATTGCTGAAAATTTTTCTTGCTATAAATCGAAAAATGTCTATGCAATTTACACAAAAAAAAAATTTAATATCAATTCTAGGAACTAAAATACATCAAACTAGGTTCGGGAAAATTCATAGGTGAAATTTAACTCAGCACTAAAAATTCTCCAATTTCATGAAAACGGCGCTAATGATTTTCAGAAAACTGGATGCTTATGCTAATTAGGGGACGAGAAATCAATTTAGATTTGTCACTAATTCTAAAAAACTCATTTTCTTGGGTTAAAATAAACTAACTCTTCAAAAACAGACAATTAATTAAAAATAATTCCGTCGATGTTTACGAGATATGCTTTATTCTATTATAAGAAAAACCACCCAACTAAATCTAGATTCCGGTTTAAAAAAAAACTCGTTCTTTTATGAATTTTTTTAAATATTTAATTCAACAGCAATATCATGTGTAATCGGAATCAACGCCAACACAGTAAAAGACAATCTCGGAAATGCTAGTAATCGATTGCCTTCTATAATTAATCAATCCCTAAATGGTGGCCTGTGTAAATCAAAAATACGGTAAAATTTGTTCTAACTGTCAACATGTAAATTTGATTGATTATTCAAACTGTTGATTTCGTGAATACAAATATTTTCATAAACAATTTGCAAATATGGAAGTATTTCTTTATACAGAACTACACTTTTTCTACTTTAAACTACTTTTAATTACTGTTACAAATATTTTTTGGTGTCATAGCGACTTACCCAGGCGCAAAAAAAGCAGCAATTTGAAAACCAAAGCAAATTTTATGCAAGACAACTTTCCACATAGCTAATTTTTGTCATCAACTATTGATTTGGACAACAATTTATAATCATTATTTAATTTAAAAAGTATGGAGTAAAACATTCTGTACATATGATCATATTTCTTGATAAATAATTACGCTTACTATTTTCTATCTTTAATGCCAATACCATATTGTTAGAAATATCGTTATAGTTTGACGCCATGGCGAATTACTCTGGTGATAAAATATCAACAACTTGAAAATCAAAAATCATTTTCTGCATAACAACTTTTCACATAGCTCATTTTTGTCGCCAACTATTGTTTTCAACAACAACTAATAATATCTATTTAATCAAAAACAAAAACCTGGAACAAAACATTCAGCACATCCTTGATAATCACATGTATATAAAAACATTTATGTTCACACATGGCAATCTATATTTTCTGCTATATGTAAAGATTTCTTTTTCTTTCTTAAAACTTCAAACTACATTATTTATGTTTTTCAATAAATGCTTCGGAATTAACAGTTTTAATTTTATATTTCTTCCTTATCACTGAACAAATTACACTATATTTAAAACAAAGCATTTTTCTTTTCTCTTTAAATCAGAAATATGTCAAATTTGAGTAACTATGATATCATTTTTAAGAAATTTTAGATTCTGAACGTGTTAAAACTAGGAGCCATATCATGTAAACATTTATTTCATGATTTATTTAAATCGATGTTTAAGTTCTACTATTCTATATTTATTGAAATAATTAAATATTTTCCATACAATATAGTTAGAATTTAATTATTATTTTTTTCTTTAAATTAAGTTAGCATAATTGCAAATTTATTATGTCTGGCGGACGGTCTAAAAAAGCTAGCTTTCAACGAAAGAATGCCGAGTGATATTATAAATAATGAAATAGAAAATACTACAAGAGTTAGGCCTAAGCGAGCTGCTAAAGAAAAATGTGTCAAAAAAAAAGCGCAGGGATGATGAATTGTCTTAATAAATCTGAATCCCAAGAATAAGATTAATTGTGTTTAACATATTTAACTGTCACAGCTTCACAGTCCTTTGGAATAATTTGAAGAGTATTTATTTCCGCATAATTAAATCCTTTGTCTTTACAACTCCCACACAATTACACTAATTACAAAGATTTTTTGATGATGCATCACTAATGGCCACCTAATTGAGAAAATACCTTAAATTTACTTTATTAATTTTAAATTAAATTTGTAAAAATATTAGAAGGCTTTCTTGTCTTCAGATACACTTCTTTGTACATAATCATAGAAGGCGGCAGCCTTCAAGTGACGCAGCTTTAAACCTACCATCGTCAAAACCTACCATCGTCATAAGGGTAGATGCGGAACTTCATATATACAGCTAACTCAACATCAAAGAAAATCGGAAAAGCCGCCTTCTAATAACTCAGCAAATATTGGTCAGAATGGTCCAATTTTTTTAATATAGTCTTATATTCCCAGTCTAATCCTATCCTATAATTTTTACATTTGTACGTGCCGTATATTTTTAGATCTCAATAACCATTTTAAAACTGAAATTGATGGTGTTTGTTCCTGATAATGAGATCTAGAAAATGGGCTGGGAGATTTTATTAAAACTTATATATAATATGAATCTCTTTAAGATAGAGGTAATAAGACTTGCCTTGTTTCTAGGAAAACTCTTGTTTGTTATATATTGGTCTTGGAAAATTGGACTATATTAGCTCGCGGATTACATGTTATTCTATGGGTTAGCAGACAGAGCAGGAGTGAAAAACCTTATGTACTTATGGTCACAGTTAAAACACCCAAATCGAAGCAATAAATGTTTTTTAAACTACAAAAACATCTTATCATGTGCTTTAAAACATTCAATAAATATATACTAAATCAAATTTCTGTTTATATTGCCTTTATTTTTCGTAAAAAGAAAATATTACGTTTCTTACATTGGATATTTTTGCATTTTGTGGAAAAAATATTTTGAATCCTTTTTTAAAATAGGAAAATATTTTTTAATTATACATATTCAATATACTTTCGACTTATGATTTTTTTTTATAAGTTTACAAACAAGAATTATTTTTAATAATTTGCTTTAGAATCCCATGTATTCATACGCGTTTAGATAGTTTTGTTTTGAATCGTAATCGAATTCGCTGGCGGTAAGCTTTGTACTTGGCACTTGTTGTTGTTTTTAGCATGTATGTTGTGTAATTTGCGAAATATTCAATTCCAGGAGACGAACGTGAAGCTAAACCCTCTATAATGAAAAAGAAAGGTAAATAAATATTTTTTGACACTCATTATTAAAGTATTATTTAAAAAGTGGTGTATACATTAGTTAGCATGTTGATTTGATTTCAAACCAACATAAACTATCACAGAATGTGTAAACTATTGCTAAATTTTGGTAAACAAACTATATTTATAATTGACCAAAAGTTAAACCAAGTGCTTGTGAATTCTAAAATTCTCAAAATAGATTGTTTTTAAGTTTATAGATGTCCTTATCATATGAATTAATTAACAATAATTATATGAATTAATTAACAATACTATGTTTTAAGTGTTGTAAAAATTGTGCTTTTTTATTTCATTTATTAATTTCTGTGATTAATAACCCAGGATGTTAATTTTTAGATTAAAATTGCTTGAATATGTTATTCAAAATGCATTTATTATTTTTTCTTATGCATTTTTGTCGCTATTAATTTTCATTTTGAAACTGTGCCTTTTTAGCTTAGCTTAATGGCCAGTAAATCCAGGTTTTAAACAATTTTTAAAATAAGTAAGTGCACTTATTATTGGAAATTGTGAACAAACTAGTATTTATCAACAAATTACAGCAGTATTTTGATAATTCAAAAGAAAGTAATGAAGTTAATTTGTTCTTACATGCATTAGTGACTGTGGCTATAAAGATTTCAGAGATTTAAAAACAAATTATTTGCACTCATTGTTTTTTTTCTTCATGTACACACAGTGCTTGTACAACATGCATTAGTGATTGCATTTTTAATTAATTTTGTGTATTTTACGGATTGTTGCACAGCAATTTTGCTGCAGCCTGAGTGTTTTGTTTTTGTTTTGTTTTCATGTGCTCTAAGTGTTATACATGCAGTAGTTGGACTGCTTTAACGAGTTTTATTTTAGCGAGTGAGAGTTTTAGGCCCTTTTTTTCTAATGTAAACGTTGTTGTTTTAATGTATTTGTTTCACAATATTGTCACTGGATTTCTTTAGTTCAGGTATCACTCATTTCTTCCAGATATTGGAAATCTGCATGTTACCGCATAGTTTGCTGCATCTATTAATTTTTGTTGTTTGTTTTCATATGGGCATAATGTTCATACATTTGTTATTGACTGTGGCTTTGAGAAATTTCATGTGTTTTAGAGACCATTGCATAAGTTTGCTGCATCCAGTAATTTGACATGCACTCAGCTCTCATTATCCATTAGTTACTGTAGCTTTAACATATTTCATGCATCCTATTATTTCATTAATAATTTCGAAATTCCATGTTTATATTTTAAAATGTTATTTAGCAGTTGCCACGGAGGTACTACAGCGCATCATTGTAGTCTGCATTAGATGCTGTTCAAAATAGAATTTTTTTTTTTCTTCCTAAGAATCTGATTATTTAAATCCAAGCATGAAAAATTTTGTCTCAGATCACAAACTGAATACAAAAGTATTATAATAGTTAATAATACGTTATAGAAATCAATAATCAAAATATTAGCCTTACAGCTTAGAACATAGCATTATTAATTAACTGCATTTATAAATTGGACATCTAAAATGGAAAATCTTAATATATTTTTATAATGTTAGAATTCACAAGCATTTAAAGTTGGTTAAGCAAATAATTCTTAACCAAATATTAACGATAACATTGGTTTAAAAAGAAATAACTTATACTTCTATGCTTTAATAATGAGTTTCATAAAATATAAATTTACCCCCTTTTTTTTCTATAGATGTTTTAATTTCATATTCATTGTCTCGAAATTGAAGTATTTCTTTCTAACATTCTTTTACAAAAATGTTTGATAATTTAAAACTTTTTTTATCTTAAAAAAAAAAAAAAAAAAAAAAAAAAAAAAAAAAAGGCCTTGTTTCTACTTATGAACACAAAATCCTCAAATAAATTTGAATCCATTATTTAAATAAATTGCATAACATACCTAAGAAGAAAACATGTTTAAAATTTCAATTTAATACAAGAAATTAAAAATTTTTAATTCAAATAATGTAAAGTTACTGTTACTAACACACTAACAAGTAAATATTTTAAAATACTAACAGCTAATAATGGGCAATAAATAATTAAATTTTTTAGTTTTGTCATTTCTAAAATGTAATTGTTTAAATTCTATTTGAGTTGAACCTCATCCAAACCCTAAAAAATATTCTATCAAACCTTAATTCAATCTGAAAAAAAAAAAAAAAAAAAAAAAAAATCTGACAATACACACTGACAAGCAGAGTTGTATAATATACATGCACGCCATGTGCAGAAAATTTTATGAAGAAACAATTTTTATTTACTTTTTTCGACAAAGAATTGCGTAAAAAAAAAATTTGTATCTCAACAAAGAATCATGTAAAAAAAACCAACATTTCGACAAAATACTACGCGAAAAACGTGAATTTCGTCCAAAGACCGCAATAAAAACGTTAATTCAATCAATGAATCGCATAAAAAATATGAATTCCATGCATGAATCGCATAAAAAATATGAATTACATGCATGAATCGCATAAAAAATGTGAACTACATCCATGAATCGCTAAAAAAAAAGGAAATTGCACAAAAAATGGGAATTACGTCCTCAAATTGCTTAAAATGTGAATTACGTCCATGAATCATGTAAAAAAGCGAGAATTATATTCATTAATTGTATGAAAAATGCAAATTACGTTTATGAATCGTGTAGTGAAACATGAATTATGTTCATAAATCGCTCAAAAAACACGAATTTTGGCGGCAGAAAGCTGAAATGGAATTACCTCTATAAAATGCATAAAAATAGCGAATTGCATTCATGAATTCCATAAAAAATGTGAAATATGTTCATGATTCGCTCAAAAAATGCAAATTACATCCATGAATTGCATAAAAACGTGAATTAGTTCATAAATCACTCAAAAAATGTGAATCACTTCCATGAATTGTGAAAAAAAAATAACATTCATAAATTGCAAAAAATGCGAATTACTTCCAAGAATTGGTAAAAAAAGCGAATTACATTCATAAATCCTATAAAAACACAAATAACGTCAATAAATCGATCAAAAAACGCAAATTTTGTTGATAGAAAGCTCAAAAAATGCAAATTATGTCTATGAATTGCATAAATATAGCAAATTACGTCCATAAATCATGTAAAATGTAAATTACATTCATTAATCGCATAAAAATCACGAATTATGTCCATGAATCGTTCAAAAAAAGCGAATTTCATAAAAAATGCGAATTACGTCCACAAATCGCTCAAAACATAAATTACGTCGATGAATTGTGTAAAAAAGTGAGAATTACGTTCATAAATTGTATGAAAAACGCAAATTACGTCTATGAATTGTGTAGTTAAATGGGAATTATGTTCATAAATCGCTCAGAAAACACGAATTTTGGCAGCAGAAAGCTAAAATGCAAATTACGTTTATAAATCGCATAAAAATAAAGAATAGCGTTTTGCATTCATGATTTGCATAAAAAACGCAAATTACATTCATGAATCGCTCAAAAAATGCAAATTACGTCCATGAATCGCATAAAAATGTGAATTATGTTCATAAATCACTCAAAAAATGCAAATCACTTCCATGAATCGTGCAAAAAAACACGAATAACATTCATAAATTGCAAAAAATGCGAATTACGTCCAAGAATTGTGTAAAAAAAGCAAATTACATTCATAAATCCTATAAAAACACAAATAACGTCAATAAATCGATCAAAAAACACAAATTTCATCGACAGAAAGCTGAAAAAACGCAAATTATGTCTATGAATTGCATAAAAATAGCAAATTACGTCCATAAATTATGTAAAATGTAAATTACATTCATTAATTGCATAAAAATTGCAAATTATGTCCATAAATTGCTCAAAAATGCAAATTACATTCATAAATCTCATAAAAAACATGAATGAGACCATAAATTGCGCAAAAAATGCGAATTACACCCAACATTAAATTAATTTGCAGAAAGTTTTTGGTTTTATACAACTCTGCCAACAAGAACCTAAAAGTTATCCTGAAACCCATTCTAAACCAACAAAAATTTAATGGAAAGATAAATTTGTCCAAGAAAGACAAAATAATTTCCATTGACATACATTGACCAGAATCTAAAAATTCCTATTGAAATCTATCTTATACGATCCAAAACCAGAAAGAAAAAAATCCCTCCAAGAGTAACTCAATCTATCTGCTGCAAAATAAAATACATTGAAATGCAACTGAACAAGAGCCTGAAAATTACATTTGAAGTCAAACCGAAACCAGATACAACTCCTCCCCCCTCCCCCCAAAAAAAAAAAAATATCCAGCCATATCTCAATTCGGGAAAGAAAACTTAATTTCCATAGATACGCGTGATCAGAAATCTGGAAATTCCAATTAGTCTATATTAAACCTAATCTGAACCTGGAAAAGGAAATTCCATATAACCAGAACCCAATATCTATACAGGACAAAATATTTCCCATTAAAGTGCAACCTGACCAGAACTTGAAAATTCCATTTGAATTGAACCTGATCGAAACCTGAAAAAAAATTTCCATCGAACCTTAACCTAATCCGAAAAAGAGAAAATTATTTCTGCCGATACACACCGACAAGAGTCTGAAAGTTAACATGAAACCTAATCCAGACCCGAAAAGGAAAAAACAATGGAAACAGAAGTGTGTCCAAGAAAGACCAAATAATTTCTGTCCACATACACTGACAAGAATTTCAATTGAAATCTATCCTAAACCCAGTTCAAATACTACCCCCCCCCCCAAAAAAAAAAAAAAAAAAAATTCCAATTGTAACCCAATCTATCTGCGACAAAATAATATACTTGAAATGCAACTCAACAAGAACCTGAAAATTCCATTTGAAGTCATTCCGAAACTAGATTCAATCTTAAGTATTTGCATTCATAAATTGCATAAAAAAATTGTGCAAAAAAAACACGAATAACATTCATAAATTGCAAAAAATGTGAATTACGTCCAAGAATTGGTAAAAAAAGCGAATAACATTCATAAATCAGGCAAAATAATACAAAAATAAAAAAGGCGAATTATATTCATGAATCGCTCAAAAAACACAAATTACATCCATGAATCGCCTAAAAACGTGAATTACGTTCATAAATCACTCAAAAAATGCGAATCACTTCCATGAATCGTGCAAAAAAACACTAATAATGTTCATAAATTACAAAAAATGCGAATTACGTCCAAGAATTGGTAAAAAAAGCAAATTACATTCATAAATCCTATAGAAACACAAATAACGTCAATAAATCGATCCAAAAACGCAGATTTCGTTGAGAGAAAGCTCAAAAAATGTAAATTATGTCTACGAATCGCATAAATAATAGCAAATTACGTCCATAAATCATGTAAAATGTAAATTACATTCATTAATCGCGAATTATGTCCATGAATCGCTCAAAAAAAGCGAATTGCATAAAAAAAATGTGAATTACGTCCACAAATCGCTCAAAACGTGAATTGCGCCGATGAATTGGTAAAAAAGTGAGAATTACGTTCATAAATTGTATGAAAAACGCAAATTACGTCTATGAATTGTGTAGTAAAATGGGAATTATGTTCATAAACCGCTCAAAAAACATGAATTTTGGCAGCAGAAAGCTAAAATGCAAATTACGACTATAAATCGCATAAAAATAAAGAATAGCGTTTTGCATTCATGATTTGCATAAAAAACGTGAATTACATTCATGAATCGCTCAAAAAATGCAAATTACGTCCATGAATCGCATAAAAATGTGAATTATGTTCATAAATCACTCAAAAAATGCAAATCACTTCCATGAATCGTGCAAAAAAACACGAATAACATTCATAAATTGCAAAAAATGAGAATTACATCCAAGAATTGTGTAAAAAAAGCAAATTACATTCATAAATCCTATAAAAACACAAATAACGTCAATAAATCGATCAAAAAACACAAATTTCGTCGACAGAAAGCTGAAAAAACGCAAATTATGTCTATGAATTGCATAAAAATAGCAAATTACGTCCATAAATTATGTAAAATGTAAATTACATTTATTAATCGTATAAAAATTGCTCAAAAATGCAAATTACATTCATAAATCTCATAAAAAACATGAATGATGACCATAAATTGTGCAAAAAATGCGAATTACACCCAACATTAAATTAATTTGCAGAAAGTTTTTGGTTTTATACAACTCTGCAAACAAGAACCTAAAAGTTATCCTGAAACCCATTCTAAACCAACAAAAATTTAATGGTAAGATAAATTTGTCCAAGAAAGACAAAATAATTTCCATTGACATACATTGACCAGAATCGAAAAATTCCTATTGAAATCTATCTTATACAATCCAAAACCAGAAAGAAAAAAATCCCTCCAAGAGTAACTCAATCTATCTGCTGCAAAATAAAATACATTGAAATGCAACTGAACAAGAACCTGAAAATTACATTTGAAGTCAAACCGAAACCAGATTCAACTTTCCCCCCCCCCCCCAAAAAAAAAGAAAAAAATTTATCCAACCATACCTCGATTCAGGAAAGAAAACTTAATTTCCATAGATACGCGTGATCAGAAATCTGGAAATTTATCTTAAACCTAATCTGAACCTGGAAAAGGAAATTCCATATAACAAGAACCCAATATCTGTACAGAACAAAATATTTCCCATTAAAGCGCAACCTGACCAGAACTTGAAAATTCCATTTGAATTGAACCTGATCGAAACCTGAAAAAAATTTCCATCGAACCTTTACCTAATCCGAAAAAGAGAAAATTATTTCTGCCGATACACGCTGACAAGAGTCTGAAAGTTAACATGAAACCTAATCCAAACCCGAAAAGGAAAAAACAATGGAAACACAAGTGTGTCCAAGAAAGACCAAATAATTTCTGTCCACATACACTAACAAGAATTTCAATTGAAATCTATCCTAAACCCAGTTCAAATACTACCCCCCCCCCCCAAAAAAAAAAAAAAAAAAATTCCAATTGTAACCCAATCTATCTGCGACAAAATAATATACTTGAAATGCAACTCAACAAGAACCTGAAAATTCCATTTGAAGTCATTCCGAAACTAGATTCAATCTTAAGTATTTGCATTCATAAATTGCATAAAAAAATTGTGCAAAAAAACACGAATAACATTCATAAATTGCAAAAAATGTGAATTACGTCAAAGAATTGGTAAAAAAAAGCGAATTACATTCATAAATCCTATAAAAACACAAACAACGTCAATAAATCGATCAAAAAACGCAAATTTCGTTGATAGAAAGCTCAAAAAACACAAATTATGTCTATGAATCGCATAAATATAGCAAATTACGTCCATAAATCATGTAAAATGTAAATTACATTCATTAATCGTATAAAAATTGCAAATTATGTCCATAAATTGCTCAAAAATGCAAATTACATTCATAAATCGCATAAAAATCATGAATGATGACCATAAATTGCGCAAAAAATGTGAATTACACCCAACATTAAATTTATTTGCAGAAAGTTTTTGGTTTTATACAACTCTGCCAACAAGAACCTAAAAGTAATCCTGAAACCCATTCTAAACCAACAAAAATTTAATGGAAAGATAAATTTGTCCAAGAAAGACAAAATAATTTCCATTGACATACATTGACCAGAATCGAAAAATTCCTATTGAAATCTATCTTATACAATCCAAAACCAGAAAGAAAAAAATCCCTCCAAGAGTAACTCAATCTATCTGCTGCAAAATAAAATACATTGAAATGCAACTGAACAAGAACCTGAAAATTACATTTGAAGTCAAACCGAAACCAGATTCAACTCTCCCCCCCCCCCAAAAAAAAAAGAAAAAAATTTATCCAACGATATCTCGATTCGGGAAAGAAAACTTAATTTCCATAGATACGTGTGATCAGAAATCTGAAAATTCCAATTAGTCTATCTTAAACCTAATCTGAACCTGGAAAAGGAAATTCCATATAACCAGAACCCAATATCTATTGTCCTGTATACAGGACAAAATATTTTCTATTAAAGCGCAACCTGACCAGAACTTGAAAATTCCATTTGAATTGAACCTGATCGAAACCTGAAAAAAATTTCTATCGAACCTTAACCTAATCCGAAAAAGAGAAAATTATTTCTGCCGATACACACCGAGAAGAGTCTGAAAGTTAACATGTAACCTAATCCAAACCCGAAAGGGAAAAAACAATGGAAACACAAGTCTGTCCAAGAAACACCAAATAATTTCTGTCCACATACATTGACAAGAATTTCAATTGAAATCTATCCTAAACCCAGTTCAAATACTACCCCCCCCCCAAAAAAAAAAAAAAATTCCAATTGTAACCCAATCTATCTGCGACAAAATAATATACTTGCAATGCAACTCAACTAGAACCTGAAAATTCCATTTGAGGTCAATCCGAAACCAGATTCAATTCCCCCCCCCTCAAAAAAAATATCCAATCAAATCAAGATTTTAGAAAAAAAAAGAACAATTTATGTCGATATGTACTGACCAGATCATGGAAATTCCAATAGAAGTCTATCTCAAACACGATCCGAAATCTTAACCTGAAACCCAATCCAACCCCCCCCCCCCAAAAAAAAAAGGTAAAATAAAAAAATTAGGAAATATAAATCTGTTCAAGAAAAACAAAATAATTTCCGTCCCCATCCACTGACCAGAATTGAAAACTAGTACTTGAAATGCAACTTGACAAGAACCTGAAAATTTCAATTCAAGTCAAACTGAATCGAGATTCAAACCCGAAAAAAAAAAACATACATTGACGAGAACCGGAAATTTTCAATTGAAGTCTCCTAAACACAATCCAAACACTAAAAAAAAATAAAAAAATCCCTCCAGTAGTCAATTTATTTGCAACAAAATATTATAGTTTGAAATGTAACTCAACAAGAACTTAAAAATTTCATTTCAAGTCAACCCATAACCAGATTTGAACCTTAAAAAAAATTTATCCAACCATATCCTGAAACGAGAAAGAAAATGTAATTTCCATTGATACGGACAGACTAGAAGCTGTAAATTCCGATTGAAGTCTATTTTAAATCCAATCCCTGCACAGAACAAAATATTTTCTGTGGAAATGCAATCTGACCAGAACTTGAAAATTACATTTGAATTGAACTCACTCCAACATCCCCCCCCCCCCAAAAAAAAAAAAATTCTATGGAATCTTAACTTGATCCAAAAAAGGAAAAATAATTTCTGCTGATACACATTGACAAGAACCCAATTTGAACTGAAATGAAAATCAGTGTAAACATTAATCTGTTTAAGAAAGACGAATTAATTTCTGTCAACATGCACTACCCAGAACCTGAAAATTCCTATTGAAATCTATCCTTAACCCAATTGAAAAAAACACAAGAAAAAAAAAAAAAAAAAAAAAAACTTCTAATTAGAACCCTTTTACCTGTGACAAAATAATATATTTTGAAATGCCACCTGAAAATTCCATTTGAATCTGGTTTAAATTTTTCGGGTTTAGGGTAGATTTCAATTGGAATTTGTATTTATAGCAGTTTAGTAAATCAAATGTGGTTCTTAATGGATAAATGTTATTTTACATGATTTATGAGAAAAAAATAAAAAAATTTCAAGTCGTCAAAATATTACGTACAATGTTGAAAATCTAGAAAAGACTTTTGATGTATTGCACTGCAAGAAACCCTAAGAAAATATGGAATATTTTTTAATAGCTGTCTGCTTTTTTCATAAAATTATGTTTAAAAAAAAAAAAAAATCTAAAAAACATGAAATGTTTAAATTTATGTACTTTGCATGTTTTATGCTTAGTGACTGAAATGTTCAATAAAAATATATTAGTTAAGTTAAGTCATTATAGTATATCGTTATAGTATAGTCGTTAGTTTATTTGTAAGTTAAGTCGCCCAAGAATGGAAAGTTTCATATGAAATGAAAATATTTAATAAATAAGAGAGTCCTGATTTTCTTTCTTTGTCAGTTAAACATTTTCCTAATTGAAGTATGAAACTTATAGGGTGGACCGGAGTAATTCCTGATCAAAAAACACTAACATCTAAATATCTTTTTAATATTTACAATAGATGTGACCATAAAGATTTAGCATGGTTAATGATTCACCATGTTTCTATTCAATAAAATATAGGCTTTGATTAAAATATAATTTAAAGTTTGCTTAATTAAAATTTTTTGATTCTCGGTAACTACCCTGGGAACATTGTAATTATCAATTACACCGGGGCAATTACCAATCAGGACATTCTTGTACAAATGATAGGTACATTGATTAATTTAGAATATATATTGTCAATTTTAATATAAGCCTGATTTAATTAAATGCCTTCATCCATCTGCAATAATTTTATCAATGTGTAAAGGAAAAAAAAAAAAAAAAAAAAAAAAAAACAAGAACGAAAAGTTATGTGTGCAACATAGAATATGATGCAACTTCCAACATATTCTGAATACTATTAACCTACTATTTTCATCCATATACAGTAATTTTTCCACCCAGTGCAAAGAACAAAACATACCTAACAAGAACAAAGAATCATGCATACTGCATCGATTATGATGCATTTTCCTACACATTCTGAATACTGTAAACTTATTGTCATTCATGTACAAGAATTTTACCATTCTGTGCAAAAAACAAAGCATAATTAACGACAATAAAAATTTTTGCATACAGTATGTTTAGATACTTTCCAATTCATTCTGAATACTTTAAACCTATAGTTTTCATCTTTGTACAGTAATCTTCCCACCCTATGCAAACAGGAAAACATAAATAAACTAACAAGAATGAAAAATTACGCATATGTATAGATTATGAAACACTTTTCAATACATGTTCAATATTGTAAACCTATCATTTTAATCTATTTGCAGTAATTTTACCAATCTATATAAAGAACAAATCATAACTAATAAGAAAGAAAAACATGTGTGCAACATAGATTATGAAACATTTCCAGAATATTCTGAATGTTGTAACGCATATAGTCTTAATCAATCTGCAATATTACCAACCTATACATAGGTTGAAACATAATTAACCAGAATCATGCATGCAGCATAGATTATGAAATACTTTCCAGCATATTCTGAATATTGTATCCCTGATCATTTTAATCCATCTGCAGTATATGTATCAACATGTGTAAAGAATAAACATAGTTAACAAGAATGAGAAATGATACATACAGCATAGATTATAAAACCCTTTCTGAGATGTATGGTGCTGAATGTACATTACCTTCTTATCTTTTACTAACGTATTTTACTACAGAGTTGTTTTTAACAAAATCAAGTAGTACAGCACACATTAATAAAATATGAAATATCTTTTTTTAAGTGGATGGGGGAGGGGTAATTAAAGGCGAATGAATCATGAATATGAATTTTTTGCGTTAGTTTTTATTTTTTTTTTATCATTAACCTAAAAAAAGCAATGATATCAATACAAAAAACCCTTAACGGGTTAAAAGCTTGTGACGCAGCAGTTTATCTTACATCTCTAAGAATTTTAAATTTGGGACTTAAAACTAATGATATCAAAATTTATGTGACGCTATGCTATTAATATATATATATATATATATATTAAAATTTATTCATTAATGCTTTATCATTTACATCTTTCATAATTTCGAAATATGAATCTTAAAAGTTATGATATCAAAATTTAAGTGACGCCTTGATGAGACTTTAAACGATGTTTTAAAATTCTATTTATTTATTTATTTATTATCTAAATACATTTACATATCTAAACAATACTTTTCATTTTCCAATACACTGTTAAATACATCACTTTCACTGAATATATATAATGCACTGAAATGTTTTATTTGAATAAATTGGCTTATCTTTTGTGCTACGCTATCCAAAATCAAAAGTAACATTTAAATAAATATTTTTGCGTCATTGTATCTATTTGCATATATTTAACTTAGTTTAGATACAATGGTGGAAAAATATTTATTTAAATGTTACTTTTGATTTTGGATAGCGTAGCACAAAAGATAAGCCAATTTATTCAAATAAAACATTTCAGTGCATTATATATATTCAGTGAAAGTGATGTATTTAACAGTGTATTGGAAAATGAAAAGTATTGTTTAGATATGTAAATGTATTTAGATAATAAATAAATAAATAAATAGAATTTTAAAACATCGTTTAAAGTCTCATCAAGGCGTCACTTAAATTTTGATATCATAACTTTTAAGATTCATATTTCGAAATTATGAAAGATGTAAATGATAAAGCATTAATGAATAAATTTTAATATATATATATATATATTAATAGCATAGCGTCACATAAATTTTGATATCATTAGTTTTAAGTCCCAAATTTAAAATTCTTAGAGATGTAAGATAAACTGCTGCGTCACAAGCTTTTAACCCGTTAAGGGTTTTTTGTATTGATTTATATAATTGCAGCCTATCAGGAAATGAAGTAATAAACGATTTCAAGATACCAACTTTGCATGCAAGAAGTAAATTGAGTTAAATAAAGTGTAAAAATAAACAACTGCAGAAAAACTAACGAGCGAGGATCGGTCTATCAAGTACTTTATAACAATATGAAGGATAAAACAAATACCTACAATGTTATTATACAATATACACAAATAATTAAAAAATATAAGAAGTTTGCACCGGAGAGAAGAAAATTTCTGTTGGATTAAAATAATAATAATAATTATTATTAAATAATCATTAATGTTGAATTAAGTATGTTTTTCAAAAGTTAAAAGCTTTTCCTCCTATTTCCCCCCCTTAATTGTCGATTTTCTGAAGATACCAAAGCACGTACAAATTTTAGTTACATATTATTGTTACTTAAATTTTAAATGTTTTATTTTCATTAGTTTATGAGATATTAGGATATTTTAAACTTATTACTTTGTCTCAGGAATACATATTAATTCCATATTTAACATATTCCAAATTATTAGCAAAGTGGGTGAAAATGAGCAACAAGATATTACTGTCACATATAATCAGATTTCAATACACATACATTTAACACCTGAATTAAAAAACACTATTAAAAGATTAAATACTATAAAGTAATACAGAATTGAATACATTTTTTAAAAATTAATAAAATTTATATACAAAAAATATAACACTAAAAAACATTTAAAAATACAAGAATAAACGTTTCGCCCAGCTACACGCAAGTACAAATAATTATTCATTGCATAATAAACATTGGAACAAATCAAGACAGTTACAGTTAGTTTAGTAGGTAAGTTTTTTAGAGTTTTATTTTTTGTATATAAATTTTATTTATTTTTTAAAAGTGTACTCAAGTAAGTCTTAGTTTATATTATTCAATCTTTTTACATATAATCAGAATTGTAAGTTAAAAGAAAACATGCAAAAAGGTAATTCACTCGTTACAACAAAGTTTATCAAATTCGCTAAAGCTTTAATTAGCCCTTTTCCAAATTAAGCAAATAATAACAGATGCTTGTTTGTATGCTGTTTTGTCTGAGTAGCGTATTCGCGAAAAAGTAAATTTTTACGTTTTACTCTCACACAAATTTGATATTGAAATATAATGTTTCTTATAATACATGATTTTGAACAATTCAAAGATACTCATTACCATGCACAAATATCTTCATAAATATGAAATGTTCGTTCAGAAGCAACATGTGGATGGCAATGTGTGATGAACAATATTGAAAAATTAAATGTCTAATGTCATGAAAATCCACAAGAAAATTTTAAAATGTTTAAATGCGACAAGCGAGGTAACACATCTAGTTATCATCACAAAATCCAAGAGCACTTTCTAGAAGAAAGTCTGTAGAAAAAGAGACTATAGTCACGTACTAAAGAAACCAGAATGGCATGGGATCCATAGCACATGTGGTCAAGGTAATGTTGAACTATGTATTATTACATTATGAATAAATATAACTACAGACGATTTTAATTGCTATTTGCATGAACTCGAAAATATAAATTAGTTTTCTTAAGTGTACGAGACATAGTGAAGTTTCTGTTGGTTTTCGTGAAGTGAGCGACTGTTTTTAACCATTTAATTACGCATGCATATAATTGTGGTAAATAAAATTAACAAAAATATCAAAAATTATTCAACATTTTTTATTGTTCGGAAACCTTTAAAACTATTTAGGTGTGTAGCCTCCTAAAATGTAGCCTCCTTAAATCTGCACGTCACATATTACGGAATATTAGCTTTCTTGACCATTTTTTCTGTTTAATTGAATTTTCAAATAGTGTGGAATCAAGTTAAAACGTAACTTAATGTAATAATTTCAGAACTGGAAGTTTCAAACCCTATCCAATATAATATGAAACACGGACTTTCGGCATTCTTTATATTTAAATTGACCAGTTTTAAACTTATTTTCAGAAGTCATATAGAATATTTCTGTGAACTCAAGTCACTAAATTGACAAAATTGCAATCAAATATCACACTGTCAGGAAACTCAGAAAGGCACTTAATTTAAGGTACTGAAACCAAGTATAACAAATTAATAATTAACGTCATGCGTTTTTATAATATCTGAAAATGTTTCCATTTTACTTACGGATTAATATTATATAATGTATCAAAATATTTAAAAAGTTACATCGGACATATATTTCCTATTCCATGCGCTATTAAATGCAGGTTTAAAAATAATGATGTATATTATACAGGAATTAGAGTTATTAAGAAATATCGTGATTTATACTTCATATAATATTTAGAATCATGCGGAATTTATAGGAAAAACCATATTATATATTTTGCCTATTATTAATAATTACATGAAAAGCTTTCTTAAACGTCTTCTAAATGTAAATGTATAACGTCTTTCTGCAAGTTCACCAATAAAATCATCGCAACCCTGTGTATGTGACAAAAATCTTACCCGTATAACTTAGTTTTAAATTAATATTTTTTCTTTAAAATATGTATTGGAATAATAAAAAAAATGTTATTAAAAACAAACAATGGCAAAATTCTAAAAACAAAAACTTTTTAAGGCATAACAATTGAGTGAAAGGTAATTTTTCCAGAAAAATTGAATAAAAATTTAAATCATTTAATGTAAGTTTTCTTACCAACAAACGAGCTGAATCTCAGATTAAGTAAGTTTTAAAATACAAAATAAAGTTTACTATCCCTCTACTAGTTAGATGGTCTTTTATCCCTTTCTTTATATAATCATATTGTATATAAACTAAATTAATAGAACTTAATATAGATAACATTTCTATTTTCAAATAAACAATTGAAAAATGAGACATAAATATTTATAAGAATGAAGTAATTTCTCTAAAATCAAAGGTAATGCATTTCTGAATTTCTCCTCAAGCAGGAAAAAATGAATCGGCATTAAGCGACGAGCTCTTCTATATTGTCATCTGGTTACAAAATTGAAAGCATATTGGAAAGCCATTTATATTGAGCGAAGCCATTTCTCATTCTGTAATTCGAAACTTCCATCACTCTTCATTCTTACAAATCTACGTAACATTAGAAAGAAGAAGTTTAGAAAACCACCAGTACTTTCTGAGGAAAGAAACTCTGTTTTGAATTTTAAAATTCTTTTTTTTCTGTTTTTCGGGGGTATAGTAAGAATAGATTTAATTTGAGTGAATACGTTGTTGGTTTGTTACAAAATAAAATGTTTATGAGAAGTAAACATTTTGAATGCATAATACACACCGGGTGTTCCAAGAATGACTGATGGATTTTAAAATTCCGTAACTTGCAAACAGTGACAGCTATTTAAAAATTTTTTGCAGGAGAGTTATGTATAGTGCCAGGAGTTTTTTTACCGTAATTATTTATTTTGGTTCGTATATCAAATAATAGGTGTCGCTGACGGTGATTGAAGGCCAGGTGATCAGTGCTGAGTGAAGTGTCGACCTGGCCTTCAATCGCCGTCAGCGCTACCTATTGTTTGATATGATAACTAAAATAAATAATTACTGAAAAAAAACTCCTGACATTATATATAACCCTCCTGCAAAAAATGTTTAAATAGCTGTCACCGTTTGCAAGTTATTGAATTTTAAAATCCATCAGTTATTTTTGGGACACCCGGTACATGCACTTGCATAATTGAACACTGAATTGCTTATTTAAATATTGCTGAAATATATTAAAGAAAAAAACCCATTTATAATTATATGGAAATCTTTCTTAAACGATTTTTTAACGTAAATGTATAACGCATTTATGCATGTTTACCAATAAAACTATCGCAACCCTGTATATGTGGCAAGAATCTTATCTGTATAACTTAGTTCAATACTTATATTTTTTCTTTAAATTATATTTCAGAATAATTAAAAAATAATGTTATTAAAACCTAAAAATTGGCAAAATTCTAAAATATAAAAAACTTTTCAAGGTATAACAATTGAGTGAAGGGCAGTTTGTATAGAAGAAGTGTAGAAAAATTTAAATTACTTAATGTAAATTTTCTTACCAACAAACAAGCTGTATCTCAGACTAAGTGAGTTTAAAAATGCAAAACAAAAGTTTACTTTCCCTCTAGTTGTTAGGTGGCCTTTTGTCCCTTTTTTATATAATAATATTCTATATAAACTAAAATAATAGAACTTAATGGAACATAAGTAACATTTCTTTTTTCAAATAACCAATTGAAAAATGAAACAGAATTATTGAAAATAATGAAATTATATCTCTAAAATCAAAGGTAATGCATTTCTGAATTTCTCCTTAAGCAGAAAAAAATGAATCGGCATTAAGGGATAAGCTCTTCTATATTTTCATCTGGTTTTCAAATTGAAAGCATATTGAAAAGCCATTTATATTCAGATCCGCCATTTCTCATTTTGTCCCTCGAAACTTCCATCACTCTTCATTCCACCAAATCTACGTAACATTAGAATGAAGAATGTTAGAATATCATCAGTACTATATGAGGAAAAAAATGTTTTCTATTTTAAAATTCCTTTTTTCTTACGGGGTACAGTTACAATACATTTAATTTGAGTGTATTTGCTTTTGGTTCGTTGCTTAATAAAATGTTTATTAGAAGTAAGCATTTGTATGCATAACACATATATATACTTGAATAATTGAACACTAAATTGCGTATTTAAATATTGGTAAACTATATTAAAGAAAAAAAGATTTCTTAAACGTCTTCTAAATGTAAATGTATAACACCTCTCTGTATCTTCACCAATTAAACCATCACAATCCTGTATATGTGACAAAAATCTTATCCGTATAACTTTTTGAGATAATATTTTTTTCCTTAAAATAGGTATAAGAATAATAAAAAAAATAATAGTATTAAAACCTAAAAAAAAAAAAAAAAAAAAAAAAAAAAAAAAATTAAGGCATAACAATTGTGTGAAGGTTAATTTGTCTAAAAGAAAAATTGTATAAAAATTTAAAACACTTAATGTAAACTTTCTTACAAACAACTGGAGCCGTGATGTATCTCAGACTATTTAAATTAAAAAAATACAAAATAGAAGTTTACTTTCCTTCTAGTTGTTAGATGTCCTTTTGTCCGTTTTTCATATATATAGTATAATCATACTGTATATAAACTAAACTAATATCACTTAAATTACATTTCTTTCTTTAAATAAACAAATGAAAAAAATGAGACAGAAATAGTAAAAAGAATGAAGTAATATGTCTAGAATCAAAGGTAATGAATGCATTTCTGAATTTCTCCTCAAGCACAAAAAAAGAATCGGCATTAAAGGGTGAAATCTTCTATACTGTCATCTGGTTTCAGAATTGAAAGCATATGGAAAAGCCATTTTTATTCAGCGCCGCCATTTCTTATTTTGTTCTCTCGAAACTTCACCACTCTTCATTCCTCCAAATCTACGTAACATTTGAATAAAAAATTTTAGAAAACCATCTGTATTATACAAGGAAAGAAATTGTTTTGAATAGTAAAATTCCCTTTTTTTGTGTGTTTTCGGGGGGTACAGTTACAATATATTTAATTTGAGAGAATATGTTGTTTGTTTGTTATTTAATAAAATGTGTATTAGAAATAAACATGTGTATGAATAATACATACATTTACATGAATAACTGAACACTAAAGTGCTTATTTAAATATTGATGAAATATATTAAAGAAAAAAAAAACGTTTATAACTATATGAAAAGCTTTATTAAACATCTTCTAAGTGTAAATGTATAACGCCTTTCTGTATGTTCATCAATAAAGCTATCGCAACCCTGTATTTGTAGCAGCAATCTTGTCCGTATAACTTAGTATTAAACAAACATTTTTTCTTTAAAATATATACCAGAATAATAAAAAATAATGTTATTAAAATCTAAAAAATAGCAAAATTCTAAATAAATAAATAAATAAAAACTTTTTAAGGCATAACAATTGAGTGAAAGGTCAATTTTTCCAGAAATTTTTTTTTATAAAAATTGAAATCACTTAAAGTAAATTTTCTTAACAACAAATGAGCTGTACATCAGACTAAGTTTAAAAATACAAAATAAAATTTTAATTTCACTTTAGTTGTTCGATGGCTTTTTGGCTTTTTTTTTTATAATCATACTGCATATAAACTAAAATAATAGAACTTAATAGAACATAAATAACATTTCTTTTTTTCAAATAAACAATTGAAAAATGAAACAGAATTTTTGAAAAGAATGAAGTTATATCTCTAAAATCAAAGGTAATGCATTTCTGAATTTCTCCTCAAGCAGGAAAAAATGAGTCTTCATGAAGGGATGAGCTCTTCTATATTGCCATCTGGTTTCAAAATTGAAAGCATATTGAAAAGTCATTTATATTCAGCGCCGCCATTTCTCATTCTGTACGTCGAAATTTCCATCAATCTTCATTCTTCCAAATCTACGTAACATTAGAATGAAGAATTTTAGAAAACAATCAGAACTATATTAGGAATGAAAATGTTTTAAATTTTAAAATTTCCTCTTTCTGTTTTTTGGGGTACAGCTACAATTGATTTAATTTGAGTAGATATGTTGATGGTTCCTTATGTAACACAATGATTAGCAGAAATAAACGCTTTTATGCACAATACATACATGTACTTGGATAACTGAACAAAAAATTGCTTATTTTGATACAGATGAAACTTTAAGAAATGTTTCATTTATATCGAGACCGTTTTTATTTGACGTCACCATTATTCAAAAATGCGCAGTTAAAAAATTTTATTCTGCTTGTGACGGAAAATATTTGTTAACATGAATAAATGTTTTACATAAAAATGTTTTATTTCTGCAAGAAATATTATGCAAGAAATTTAATTATGTGTATGATGTTTTAAAACAGTTAAAATAGTTATTACTTCTTCATAAATTAAAAAACACTTATATTTATATCTACGTTCTATATAAATTTGTCTTTTTCCCTATTACTTCACATAATGCAGTTAAAAATTAATATACATAATGTAAATTAATTAATCTGCTAGTTGTAAAATATACAAAACTTTTGAAGCACAAATGAATATAATAATTCTATAATAATGTATGAGATATTTAATTATCCTTCTTTGAGCTTAAAATATCAGCATTCAGCCAAATCAAGTAAATATATTTTTGATCCATACTATGCACGAGTAAAAAACGAGTATAAGTCAAGAGCTTTTATATAAAGCTGTTAGAAGTAATCCCATGCATCGATTAAAAAATATTCCAAAAAGATTTGGAAGTAAAATGCAAATATATAAATATACTTCACCTATAAATTTCTTCAGTATGTATTTATTCAGTATGAATTTTCAATGCTAAATAAAAGCAATGACTTACCCTGAAAAAACTAAGTTCAGTGCTGATAAAGCACTTTTTTTAATGATCTGATATTCCTTGTTGTCATACCGTCCAATGTATTTCACTCATTGAACGACTAAAATAGTAATATAGTAAGAGACCGATTAACGAAATGTTCGGTTTTCAAACCAATCTTACAATGAAAGTTACAATTTTTGAATTTTGTTCTAAGACATGTTTTCGGCACTAAAAATACTTTAAAACATTTTTTTTTCTTTCGAACTTGAATTTTAAACTTTTTCACTTTTTTCAAATTTTCCATGGGTCATACATGTTTTTCTTCCAAATTCATGAAATTGACAGGAAAAAATCCTGTTATTATTAAAACGGAAATGAGAATCATTGATTAACATAATTAAATTTGATTTTTACCTTTTTAAAATCAAAATTTAGGTACCAAATCCAGAAAAAAAAACCTAAAAAGGTAACTATTCAATTATTTAAAAATTATATACATAGATTTGATTGTATGTTTTAAGTTATTAAAAGCAAAACCGAGAAAATGTCTTGAAAAGATTATGATGAATGGAGTATTTTGAATTTTCATATTAAAATTTCACTTTTTAAAGAAAAATATTAAAATTAAATTAATATAGGTAACTGTTTCTTACCTTAATATGAAATCTATATTTTCACAAAATTCTATATCTCTGATACGAAAGAATATTATCATATACCATCACTTGATTATTTTAAATTAGTGGTTATTATCGCATTTCAATGCTTTCAGTTTAAGGGGACCAGGTAAGCAAAATTCGACCAAAAAATCGATTTTTATTTTTTTATTGCATTAAATAAATTAAACTTTTATCTTTCCAACGATGTATCACACTTGTATATCCACGAAACAGAAGTGTTAGAATTTCACATTCTTTCTCAAAGCACTTCAATGCTAACGCGTTCTTACGTTAATCTTTAAATCTGTTTTTCTCAAAACATGGATTTTTCAGGTTCGTGTTCCTTTTTCTTAATATCTATGAAACTTAAGAACTCAATTTTTTAATGACACATATATTATGTTATATTACATACTTTAACACAAGGATTTGATGATATGTTGAATAGTTTTTATTTTAGGTGGTGAAATTCCACCAAAAATGCAAATTTAAAAGTGATTTTCAGTAAAAAATTAATAATAATTTTTTAATTTTACTCAGAAAAAAATGGCCTGTTAAAGTATGTAAAACATGTTGTTCTAACTACCATAAAAATTTCATAACCATATCTTTCTTCATTTCTGAGAAAAAGGTACATAAAGTTGATGAATTTAACATGGCGGAGATAGGGCTTTCCTGGTCCCACTGTAAAAAGAAAAATTAATATTAATTTTAGAAATGCATGGTGATTTGTAATTAACTGAATTTAACTAAATCTAAAATTTATGTTTTATATAAAAATATTACAAATCTATTTATCTCAAAAAGCGACATAAAAAATTCTGCAATGTCAATATTGGGGATGCGTTAATTAAGTCTTTCATCATTAATTTTATTCTTAGATGCATTTGTAATGTTTAATACTTTACTAAGGATGATGAACGTCGCCCCCTATACTGAAGATATTTTTCCAACTGTATTGACTTAATTTAATTAAACTTTGTTTCTGTCTGATTAATTTTATTTGCGTATTAATCAATTAAGTCTTTACTTGTAACAACTAAATTAGATAATGCTTCTCTTTCTGTTTGAATAACTGATTTTGTAATATACATTTAATAGGTAATTAGTAAAAGTTTAATTGGGAAATACAGATACTCTATTGTAAATATTTATTTTAATCGTAGACAAAGAACTACGGACGGAAGTAATTATTGATATACTATTAAATAGAAACAAAGAATCATTTGAATAAGAAAGTAACAAATTGGATTGCTCGAATTTAAATAAATGGAATTTTTTTTTTTTTTACTTACTGAATTATTTTGGTCAGTTATCTGAGAAATATAAGGTATAACAGAAACTCTATGTACACTATATGGCTAAAGATTACCATCCACTTGCGATTTTAGACATTTTGTTAAATACCTAAAAAAATACACGAGGAATAATCCTTAAAGTCTAAGTGTGTAAATATAATATTTCAGGTCATAAAATTCCTTGAAGATTTTTTTTTCTGAACCATCATTGTTTACAGTAAACAAATTATAAAAACCGAATATCTTTTTGATAACCATGTCAATACTAACGTTGCAAGAACACTCAAACTATAGATTATGATTAAGTGGCTTATTGTAATAAACCGTTTTCATTCTTATGTAGATAACATGTATACTCGTAGAGAAATTAAGGTTTTTATAAAATTAATCCTAATTTTTTCAAGTTTTTTGTTTATAATTTGTTGAGTTCTTAATATAAAATAATATCCTTTTCTGAAAATATGACAAACAATATAGCATACAATAACCTGCAATCATAATTAAAAATAACAAAAATTGTATGAAAAATGAGTGGGTTTACTAAATAGTATTTTACTTCGCGTGCGTCAACAATATCAAAATTTTATTTGTATATTGTGTTAGCTAAATGTATAGATCAACATTCGGGAAAGTCTCAAAATCATTGCTTGAAAATCCGTTATTCAAAAAAAAAGAAAAAAAAAGATGAGGGGTTGTATCCATATATCCATTGATTAGTGTTAAGATAGAATGCATAATATAGGACGTACTACTACATTTGGGTAAAAACCCTCATTTTTTGCTTCATTTTGGGAACAGCGGATTTTTAACTTAATCTATAGACGGTCACTTTCTGAATTTTCAAGAAATGATTTTGAGATTTTCACAAAAGTTGCTCTATACATTTTGATAATGCAATATGCAAATTAACTTTTGATATCGTTTGCGCATGTGCAGTGAAAATTTATTTAGTGAACCTGCTCATTTTCATACAATTTTTATTAAATTTTAATTCTGACTACGGAGTATTGTGTATAATGATGTTTGTCACATTTTCAGAAAAAAAATTATATCAAAGCCTCTGCAAATTATAAGCAAAAACTTGGAAAAAAATTGCCCTGTTTTTATAAAAACCTTAATTTCTCTACGCGTATACATGCTATTCACATAAAAATGATCACGGTTTATTACAATAAGCCACTTAATCAGAATCTACAGTTTGAGAAAACTTGCTATATTTGTTTTAAGAGAGTTTGCAAAAGATATTTGTTCTTTTTAATTTGTTGGCGGTCACCTATGGTGTTTCAGAAAAACTCCTCACAGAATTGTATGAACTGTACTATTATATTTACACAGTTAGAGGTTCAGGATAATTCCTCATGTATTTTTCTAGATATTTAACAAAATGGCTAAAATCGCAAGTGGACGATCATCTCTGTCCATATAGTGTATGTTTGTATATGTTTCTATACATGTTCTATATACCGGGTGTCCAGTAAATGACTGACCCATTTTAAAATTAAATAACAAAAAAAAAACGGTTTGAGATAAAAATACGCGGTTTGCGGTATTGTTATTAGAATATCAATAAATTTTGAATACGCACTTCCTTCAAATAGTTCTAATTTCGGCCAAAAGATGGCGCTGGCGGCATCAGACTACAGAAATACCGCCTGTTTTCTTGTTCTCAAGCTGATGATCTTTCCGGCTCATTTTCCCGAGTCGAATCTGAAACGAAATGTTGAATCGACTCTCCACTCAACTGCAGAAATAGGGTTTGTTGATTGGAACGATATTTAAAATAACATTTAAGATTGAACGGGGTCTATTGTAACAATCTATGTCTATTGTAGCCTCCTCAGACAAATATCAGGGGGAACTACAAAAACTAGTTTAAAATTACTGTAGAACATCTTCAAAGATGTGTCAATCTATGAATAAATATTTATGACCAGCAAACGTTTGTTAAAGAATCCTAGAAATATTTGTAACAATCCTAGAAAAATTTAAATTAATTTAAAGGATGTTCTTTAGTGTTTCAAAATTCTCTTCGGAATATGTCATTTTAACCGCTTAACTGATACTCTTTTTACGTATATATAGAAATATATTTATGTAAATATGATTTATTATCTTTTTTAGATTATGTATAAAAAATAATGTTCAATTTATTTTTCAATATTAATATTTATAAAATTGAACTAAAATAAGTAGACATTCAGTTTTATCTAAAATATCTATGGCCCCACCAGTAGGTGATAGATTCTGACGTTTCAACTGGTAGACGGCAGTGCTGGGTTCGAACCCAATCGCGTCTGTCGGCATAACCGTTCTGAATTTTCCGTGGTTTTTTCGAACCTTGGATTTTCTTGTGTAAGTACGGGTTAGGTGCCCTTACAGAGACACCCACGCAGGGCATACCCTGACCATCCCCTCATCATTCTGACCTATATCCCACGTGTACTTAATCTGCCGACATTAAATAAACCAAACCAAACTAAAATATCTACAGGCAATTTTATGGCAAAACATTTTTCCGGAAACTTTTTACTGAAATAAAGTTTCGTTTCTTTTTCCTCTAGTTTTTTTTTTTTTAAATATTGCGTGAAACAAAAGCTGTTGAAAATATTTCAGAAGCCAATGCAGTATCCACTATCCCGATCCTTTCTTTCATTTACTATCTCCCGATTCTACTTTTTTCTCCTGTTGGATTCGATGGTTGAAATACGAATCGGTTTTAAAAGCCTAGATTACAAATTCTGAAGCTATATTTGTGTAATGCAATACCAAATAACAGTAAGAAAGCAATACACATCAAATTGATGCTCTTAGCACAATATCAAGTTTAAATTTTGAGGTATTTGCGTCATCTAAACTGTAAATAGAAGAGGTTATTACAATGCTGATTTAAACGCATGTTGAGACGTCAGAAACTATCGCCCACTGGTGAGGCCATAGGTATTTTAGATAAAACTGAATGTCTACTTATTTTAGTTCAATTTTATAAATATAAATATTGGAAAAAATAAATTGAACATTGGTATCTTTTTATACATAATTTAAAAAAGATAAAAAAAAATCATATTTTAATAATATTTCTTAATTCAAATCAGATACAGGAGATATTTTCAGAATGTTTTTTTAGTTCTTTTCCTCATACCGGGGGAAAAGAACGAGATTACATATTTCCCTCCTATATGGGGGGGGGCAAAAATATATTTCAGGTTCTATGATGCTTTTTATAATAAAATTTTGAAGAGGGTTGATTTACAGGCTATAAAAAAAAGATACGTTTTCCTTTTTTCTTTTTAAATATCCGTACATTTTAGCGTAGATACGTTTACTGCCGTGGGTGGGTGAGGGGAGGTAAGGTGTGTACAAAAGACATCTTAAAATCTCTCACGGCTTTCGTAATAAAATTTTTGGATACGTTAAATGACAAAATATGAATATAAAGTAGGGATGCATTCGGTTTCCGGAAAAAATAATAATATTTTGTTTTAGGCAGGTTTTTGCCTTAGCAGGTAGTTTTGTATGTTTCTTTCTACTTCGTGATCAATAAATTTTTATGTCTAAAACAGGATTTCTTGTAGACGGATTCCTTTATAGTAAGATTTAGAAAATTTTAATGTGCCAATTTATAAGTTTTCTTAGACAGGAGACTTGGCAACGCTGTTTGCATACCATTGTTTTAAAATTTTAACTGGTTTGCGCGTACAACATACCGGCAATTATAGTTTGCTTCTTCCATCACTTAAAGCTTTCTGACACTACTAAAAATTTTAAATGCAATTTCATACTATTTAATAGAAGAAATATTTAAATTAAATATTACGATTCTTTTAGTATTAAAAAAGCGGCGTTTATCCCATATTTTAATTTCATTGTACGTAATAAATCGTATCAGTTAAGCGGTTAAAATAACATATTCCGAAGATAATTTTGAAACACTAAAGAACGTCTTTTAAATTAATTTAAATTTTTCTAGAACGCTTCTTTAATAAATGTTTTCCTGTCATAAATATTTATTTATAAATTGATACACCGTTGGAGATGTTTTACAGTAATTTTAAACTAGTTTTTATAGTTTCCCGTGATATTTGTCTGAGGAGGTTACAATAGACAAAGGTTGTTACAATAGGCCTAGTTCAATCTTAAATGTTATTTTAAATCTCGTTTCAATCAACAAATCCTATTTCTGTAGTTGAGTGGAGAGTCGATTCAACATTCCGACTCAGATTCGACTCGGGAAAATGAGCCGGAAAGATCATCAGCTTGAGAACAAGAAAACAGGCGATATTTCAGCAATCTGATGCCGCCATCGCCATCTTTTGGCCGAAATTAGAACTATTTGAAGGAAGTGCGTATTGAAAATTTATTGATATTCTAATAACAATACCGCAAACCCCGCATTTTTATCTCAAACCGTTTTTTTATTATTTAATTTTAAAATGGGTCAGTCATTTACTGGACAACCGGTATATTTGACTATCAAAAATTCATAAATATATCATTTTAAAAAAGGGCATAAAAGTTTAAATTTAACTAAGCGTTTATCATTTTATATATATACATATATATAATTTCGATGCAAAAAACAGGTCCAGAAGTTTTATCAAGTTTGATATGTGAATCCCTATCGCATACATCTTAATATTTCAAAAAGAAGTTACAAATGTTAGAACTTCGTTATTATTTGTTTAATTTTATATCATCATTAACTTGCATCGTAAATTTTAGCTTTAGTTAAATAATGGGAGTATAAACGATTTAAATTCGCTCGTGATGTTTAAAAAAATAAGTATTTTTGTTAATCTGATGTACGCTAGTTGTTTGCGAATATTCAATTTAGCATAATGTAAAATACACCTTGCTGCACTAGCCGTGGATATATAAAAGAACCACAAAAAATCCAGACAACTACTCATCATTTGCTATTACAGGACCCACTTTCAATGGAATATTTTCAAATTTAAATGCTTAGTCTAAAATTGTGTTTAATTCTATGCATAAATTCATATTATTTTCGATTGTAGAATAATGAACACAGACAAAATGAGAATTTTGATAGACATGTTTTTTCGGATGTCTTGTTATTAAAACGTGTAAATACATCGAAAAAGAATTTTAATTATAACATTCTCTTCTACTACAGATAGGAGAAAGCAAAACTAAAATTACACAATGCAGCAATGTTGCCAGGAGTTTCTGCAGTAAACATTGCAGTAAAATTAAGAGAAATATATTTATTAAATCTAATTTTACTGCAATTTTGCGGCAAAAACTGCTGGCAGCATTGCTGCCAGCAGTTTTTGGCATAAATTTTATGGGCTTTTTTTTAATACAACGATTATTACTAGGTTGAGCAAAGATTTATGAGAAATATGTAAAAGTTCTGTTGTTATGTGCAATTTAACAACAAAAGCAACAAGGACTGTTCTTCAAAATAGACACCATCATAATCCACAAGTTTCTGCCAGATTCTGGATCTGCTGGAAGTACCATGGCGGATCCTTGGAATCGAAATACTCATGACATGCCCCTTTAACGTCTTTAACACGTTCGCTGAAAAGCTGAGATAGTGCACCTGTTCAAAAAATCTGTTCAAAGACGCCTAAGTCTTATCTCCGGCATAATTCTTTAAAGTACTTTAAAGTTCCAATATAGTGCTTTAATTTATTCTTATAAAACTTCAATGTACCTATTAAAATTTCAACATAATGAAAAGCAAATAACTTTTATTCATAGCATTCTTCAAAACGTATCGTGAAAAAATACGTTTTGGTTGTAAAAATTTAGTTATTATCTAGGAATTTTTTGAGAAATAAATCATCCATTTCAGTACAGCAAATGTTTTAGTCAGTTCTTTCTTTGTGCCAAACACCTAAACAATGCATGTGTTTTTTACGGCAATGCTCTTAATAAGAGATTTAGATACAGATATCAAGTCGTAACTGGCAAGGATATTCAGTTTACCAACTACGAGTATTCTCGTAGTTGGCAGCGAACGTGTTAAAAGGAATCAAATCGAAGGCTACTGAAAAAAGTTTTGCATTAATCGAAAGAGGCTATAATCGGATGGAGCCACTTCTAGACCAAAATACCTGAACTCCTATCGATATACCACCTCCTATATGATATAAATTACCTCTATAATATAAATTCTGGTAACTGTTAAATTATAAATTTCCAAGAAGTTTTTGTTGAATCTAATATAAAGCAGTGTATCATGTATTGTTACAGATTCCTATCAAACATATTTTATCCGTAAAAATATTTCTGTAAATTTTTTTACATTTTTCTTTTAAAAACTTGCAAAACATAAATTATAATAGAAGTTGTTTTGATAAATTATAATTTTTTTTTTCTGAATGATGTAAATAAAACAATCTGTTAAATAATTTATTTCACTCCTTCTTCCTTTCTCGGTCAAAACACTTCCATTGACAAAGTATTGAAATAAATAATCGACGCAGGAAATTATTGCCAAATTTATTTGGAAATTTGAATAATTTGAAAAAGTGATATTTCATATACATAATAAACGGAAAAAATACATTAAAATTTGGTGTCAATCTATCATTTTGTTATAAAAATATTGTAATTTTATAGACAAACCGTTGTCCGTCCAAGGGTTAAAAGGATATTAAACATTTACTTCTTTACGTGCCAATATTATTGCGCAAATACTCAAGTATTTTTTTAAATTTAGATAATGACCTTTGATAGAGAAAATTACTAATAAATTTATTTGAAAATAAAAAAATGATATTTCATATACATAAAAAACTTTAAAAAAATGAAAAAAGAATACATTAAAATTGTAGTGTCAATGTTAGGTTGCGTAATAAAAATATTGCAGATTTAAAGACAAGCTGCTGTCGGTCAAAGGGTTAAAATAATCCGATACATTTACTTCTTTCCGTGCCGCCAACAATCTGAAGCAAACACTCATTTATTTTAATAACTTAAAACATAACATTTTCTAAATATCAATTTATTGTAATTTTGTTAAAAGTTTCTAATTATAATAATTCTCTATAGCATGTCCTTATTTCTGTAGTTGTTTATTTTTTTAATTAAACTAATGCTATGATAAATATACATTTTGTTAACTTTTTAACTTCATAATTCAATAATATAGGCTATTTGACAGAATACAATTTGCAGTACTCTAGCATTTGAATTATGAGAGTTATACAGAGGGTGAATCTTGGGTAAACAGGAACTGGAGATGTACATCCAGGATGAGTTATTTGTGGTATTCTAAATCAGTACGCAATTGCTTCAAACATGTTTATAATAGTTATGTGGTAATCCAATAGATTTCATACGCTAAATTTACACCAACATGTATGTTAGAATAACATGGCTACAGAAATTTGGAAATTTAGAGAATATGAAGCATTTAAATAGAATATTCTGTAAACTGTTTAAATGTAGCGTTTTTTTTAAAGTTGCATTAGTCTCCTTTGGATTTCCTGAGTAAGAGTAATTTAATAAATCTAAACTAATTAGTTAATAGTTAGTCTAATATTAGTAAATTTATTCAAAGGTCTAAGATAATGATAGTTATTAGAAAATGTGTGTAATATTTAACAGAATACTTTTTCAAATGTCTTTTTAACAACTCACTGCAATATAATGAATTGAAATCTGTTCCTGTTTCATGTTTATTAAGCGAGTCAGGACATTAATGTCACATTAATGTTCCACTATTTAAGTTTCAGTTGAAGATTCTTTCTCCTTCTGCGAAAAGTTCTGAAGAATCAGACTTCTTATCATGTTCCTGAAAATGTTATACAGGAAGCAATTTCAACTAATTAGTGTAGAAATGCTGACCTATTTGGATGTAAACTAGTTAATTTTCTCTTAATTATGTGGACAAATAAAATTTTATCACGAAATTAGTAACATAATGGACTTATGAACAAAAGACATTCTTTGATGACAAAGTGTTATACTTAAATTAGTATTTCTTCAGAAACGGCACTAACATCTTAATTCCATACCTGAAAATTTCTTTAGTGTTTTGAATGTGTGTAGATTTGTAATTCTTTATATCACTGAGCTACATATCTGCTTTCTATCCAAAAGTCAGCTTTTTTTTTAAAAAAAGGGTTTAACAGACGATTTTTTTATTCTGTCTATCCCACGGTATCATAGTTGTTATAAATTATGTATTTAATGATTCATAAGTTCTTGATACTGATTACTGAAGGCTCCCAGGTGTATGTTGTGGATTTAGACGACTGTAGTATTAAAACAAAGATCTCATGTAAGTTAAAAATTGCAGTGGAACAACCCGTCAGAATCCAGCCGTTTTCAAGATATCAGCATTTGAAGTGTGAATGAAAAATAAATAAACTGACAGACAGGTACATAAATTGTTCGCAAATAAAATTTCTTACCCTTGTTTTTAATCCTCCTTCCTCTAATTTTTCTCGAGCTACAATGAAATCCTTTACACCCACACATTGCCGATTATTTCCCCGTTTTTAGACAGGCACTTCGCATACTGCGAGTTTACGCGTACGGCTGCACTCGGAGAGTTTTTTCATCTGTGTTAGTTATTTCCACCATTTTGTTTTAAGCAATTTTTTTGGCAAATGTGTGGCGTGACGTAATGGGTAAACTTTATATAAATATAGCGTGTAAAATAGAATGATTTTCCTAGACTGGCGGTTATGTTATATGCATAATAGCTTATTATTTCATAATATACATATGCATAAAATGCATACTATTGCATATTAGTTATTTACACCATTTTGTTTTAAGCAATTTCGTTGGCAAATGTGTGGCGTGACGTAATGGGTAAACTTTATATAAATATAGCGTGTAAAATAGAATGTTTTTCTTAGACTGGCGGTTGTGTTATATGCATAATAGCTTATTATTTCATAATATGCATATGCATAAAATGCATAATATTGCATATATATATATAATTAGTTATTGTTATTCTTATGCAAATGGGTGGTTTTCACTTGCCGCACTTCAATTGCTTAGATCTCAAAAGCAATTAGATTCAAACAAATAGTTCCTTTGCACTTTTTAAAAGAAATGACGAGATCTTTCATTTGATACCACGCTCGTCGAAATCCACAACTTACACCTTGGAACGTTTCCTAGTGAGTAAATTTCTCTTTCCAAATTATATTTATTTGAAGCGTTTTGTCATCGGCACTGCAAAAAAAATATCGTAATTTGTTTAAAATCAAGAATACTTGGAATTAAGAATAGATACTTTACGATCATAATTTCGTATATATTACAACTCAGTATTAAATCATTGGCAGTATTTTGGAAAATAATATCCAGTTTTTTTTATTGTAGCTGTACTATATGCAAATTTCAGTCTCTTTTTTATGCTATTTTTTTCTTTTTTTACTGAATAAAAATGCTTAGTTCTATCATCTGATTAAATTTATTTTTCCCTATCGGAGCGGTAGTGTGAATATATATATACACGCACACACACACACATATATATATACTTACATATAATTGACAAAATACATATTCCTACTAAGTAACATCACGTAATCTGAACGGAAAGAGAAATCTTTAGAAGGAGGATTTTTGGGTCAAAACACATCACTGCAATGTGGTATACTGATACAGCTTATGATCTCCAATTAAAAGTACTGACGTTAAAATCCCAAAAATGGCATCCTTCCATTGATTAACTTTTTGAACAGAGTAGACAATAGGAATTAATGAAAAACCAAATGCGCGTTTTAACCATTCTATTACTTGCAATAAACTCCACAATTTGTCATCGTATTAATTCGGTGATTTTCAGCGACTTTGTATATCTCTTTTTGCACTTAATTTTTTCCATTTTTCAGACAGAATGCTAACTCTAAAATTTCCTACCACGTGTTTCCTCTGCATGGCGCATAAAAACTTTACTCTACCTACAATCTACTGTTATGACTATAGCTCTTGTACTTCAGAAATTCTTCATGTGCCAATGGACTTCAGCGAGTACACTGTTCCCGGACTCCTAAAAGTCAAATCAATACAAAGAATGGCACTATTGTCAATCATCCGAGTTTACCAAAGTATCTCAACTGATGCACTCTGTGTTTTAACCGGTTGTACACCAAATCATATTGTACTTGCAAACTGTCAAAAGAACTGTCCTATTCAAAAATCATAAATGGTGAACGTCATTTCATTCATCAATCAATCACACTAACAAATACAAATCTAGTGATAAAAACTAAATCTTTTGGACTCCCTAATTACAACCAACCTACTAATTTAAACATTCTAGAAGATCATATCTCGGTTAATTCCAAGGATTTCGATATAACCATTTACACAGAAGATTCAGTTATGGACTCAGGATCAGCTTCAGCATTCACAGTGGAACACAACAACTCTTTCATATTAGATAAAGCTTTTCGTCTACACCAATTTAATTCTGCTTGTCAAACTGAGTTATTTGCTATCTATCAAGCTATAAGTTTGTTCATAACATCACCATATACCTCATTAATTTTGTACTCAGACAGTTACTCAGCGGTGGACGTTCTTAAATTAACATTCCCTAGAAATGAACTGATACTGAACATACATGAATTGTTAATATCAAACCCTAATGAATTGGTAACAGTACAATGGACCAAAGCACATATTGGTACAACTGGTAACGAGAAAGCAGACAATTGGCCAAGGCAGCAATTTCAAGTGACTTACCAATAACGCAAATAAACTATCTAACAACACTAGTAAAACGTCTCTTACAAGATAGAATGCGAAAAGACTGGCAGTCACTATGGTCTTCTTCCACCAAGGGACGATTCACATATAAAATCATAAATAAAGTGGACCCATACTTTATATGCGACAAAATAATTTTACCATATTTTCTTAGTGCACATGGTAGTTTCCCAAGTTTCGTATATAAAATAGGTAAACGAAACACTCCAAATTGCCCATGTGGAAAGGGAATGGGTGATCCAATACACTATCTATATAAAAAATGCTCTTTGCTGAACTATTCCTTCCCGTTTGATAGGCGAAAAACTCTTAGACAAAATCTCCTGCAAACTTTATTTAAACCAGAATATTAAAAGACAATTACAATCAATTGAATAAACTGTTTTCTTGCATTTACAAAGACATTTAACTATAGATTTTCACGTAAGTTGAAATTTAACATACATAACTGTCTGTCGACAATTGAACGTACGTAGATTCAAATTTTAGTTTGTATGAAATTGTGTAATCAGCATATTGAATTATTCGCATCATTTTTCAGTACTCACTATTTCCAATTTTAAGTTATTTTTAGAGAATAAAAATCCTCAATTAACTTTTATTAACTATATTTATCTATTCAAATTCTAATTTAAATTGGAAATTGTCAGTCATTCCCATATTTGTCTAAATGTATTCATGTATATATATTTACGATTAAGCATCTATGAAATGTATAATGACAGGTTCGCCCTGAAAAAATAGGGTAACCTATTGTGAATTAATTGTATATATATATATATATATATATATATATATATATGTATATATATTTAAGTTTTAAATAAATGGGTTAAGGTTGTTTGGATGGATGTTTCCCCTCGTGGGCATTAAGTTCCTATACCGAGAGGTTGGCTGTCCACGAGTGGGTGATTTCAAAGTCTTTCAAAGCGAGTACACTGTATACAAATACAACATCTTTCAAGAAATCCCATACAGCCTTTGGATAGGTTTTTATTGTAAACTATGTAAAATTTTACATAAGAAATAAATGTTTTCATTAGTAGAAATTTTTAAAAATATATAAAACTTGCTTTTTTCGATAATTTCTCATAAAATATTAATTTTCTTACATTTAAATAGTATATTGATTATGAATAAAAGCAGTTTGAAGTTTATAAAAATTATATATTTATGTTGTCCAGTTAAACAGATGGCGTTGAACTCACAGTCTATTCATATTAATTGCATATTATAACCTTATTTTTCAAGAAATAATGACCCTTGAAAAACAAATTAAGAAGGGGGAGGGGGTAGTTTCGCCATTTCTCATCTTTATACTTAAACGTCGAACCCTCCAAAACTAATCAAAAACACACCCTTACATATTGAACCTATATCTAAAGTTCGAGTGAAATCAAGAAATTCTGCATAAAACCCCATTTATTTAAATTAAGAAGGGTAGCCTCCGATACCCCCTTGATACTTCACAAATAACCTCCCTCAAAAAAAAAAAAAAAAAAAAAAAAACAGGGCCGCGGTTTATCAGAATTAATTTTTATCTAAACGTTAAAGCAAGTAGTAAAATTCTGCATTAACAATTCATTTACAAAAATTAAGGGGGAGTTCCCGCATTTTTCCACTTAATATATTTAATAAATAAATGCCCAAAACTTATGATGGAGGCATCTCATTAGAATGATCTTATATCTAAAATTTCAATGGAATCTGATTATTCGGTAACCTCTTCTATTTATCCTGTTTACCTCTTTATATTTATGCAAAATTATTATTAATTTCCTAGTAAGTAGTATTAAAGTTAAAAATTAAGAAAAATTTAATTAAGTTAATTAAGTTAAATTAAAATAAAAAAAATAATTATTAAAGAGAAAAAGCAAACGTGGTTTTTGCTTATAATAAGATTGTAAATTATTTTACTTACTTTATGTCTTATTAATATTAAATGTTTGCAATCGTATTTAGATAATTTTAATAAACATTGAGACTAAATTTTAATCCCGTTTACTTGTGTAGTTTTAGAGAATTTTATGTTTGAGGAGCATTTATTATACACTGTAAGAAATTTTTTTCTAGGAAACTAATATAGGAACTAACTTAAATAATTAACTTTAATACTAATTAATTTAAAATAATTAAATTAAAATAATAATATAACTAATATAAAACCCCAAATTAATGAAGAAATTGAATTATTACCATAAACCTATGTCCAAAATTTGAAGCAAATCGAAATTTATTATGAATTATTGCGCTACATACTTACATTTACCTAGAACCGGTGGCCACAAACTTAGTTTTTGAACCAAAAATATTAAGATTTTTATCATCCAAGTATTTTTTTAAATTAATCAATGCTACCATATACCCCCAGCGTATCCTGTTAAAGTAGCTCTGAACTCAAGGTGTTAAAGGACATATGAAAGACATTTTGAAAAATCACAACCTACATACAATATATTTATATCTATCTAAATATCGATATAGTTATATAATAAATAAATGAATAACTATGAAGGCAATGAACTTTATTTTGTTATTACCAATAAAAGAAATACCATAAACAGTAAGTGCATCGCATTCCAGTAATAGCAATTCCATTATCCAACATTCTTAAAGAAAAAGAGAGACATTAACTGAAATATCCAGTTGCAATGGTTTTAGTTAGCTTGATAAGTACTTAGTTTGATTTGAAATTAAAGCATTAGTCTTATTAAGAAATATTGCTCATTCTAGTTTTCTCCAATTAAGAGATTAGGGTAACAAATGTCTCATTTATTAAAATTTTGAATGTGACTGTACCTAATAAAATTTTACTTTTCTAGTGCAATCTCAAAGTTATTTGGTGAATAACTTTTAAATTAAGGTAAGAAATATTGTAATCTAATTTAAAAAAATAAAAATAAATTACTATAATTTAATACTATCGGCAGATATGTCAGAATGAACCTATATCAAAAATCTGAAGCTCATTGGATATGTTTATTATGAGTTACTGTGTTACATGCGTTAACACGTAAAGAACCGTTGGGCACTATAGCTCTCAGCCTTTATAGTCTGTGAGCTAAAAATATTAAAATACATATCTTAAAATCTTTTTATAACCTTTTAATAATTATTAATATTTTTTATTAATGAAAACTACTAAATAACCTCAGTCCAATGGTAGTTATACTGTTTGAAATAGCTCTAACTTTAAAGTGTTATTGCCCATATAGAACACTTGCCCCCTCCCCCCCCCAAGATGTCCTGGGGAGGATTCATATCCCAGGACTGCCATCCCGCAGGCATCCCTGAAGATGTGGAAAATTGTCACCAGGAGGTCCTCAGGAATCGAAAATGTTCACTTTACAGCATCCTGGGGAGCTCCCCAGGCTCTCCTTCAGGGTCCTTCCTGGGAGGTTCTGGGGAATATTTGAGGAAGTGATAAAGGAGGACTTTGGAAAACTTCAAGGTCACTAATTTATAAAAAAAATAAACCTATGATTTAATTAAAAAAAATTTAAATGAAAACGCGAATGTTGTTTTTTTTTCTATTATTCTGTCGGATTTACATATAACAGAAAGCATTCTGGAACAAGTTTCTTATCTTCCGTTTTCCTGCCAGATTTGAACCCGAGTACCCCATATTCTTGACGCGTGTTCTAACCGTTACACTGTAGAGTCAGTAAAATAAAAAGGTTTCCAAGGTATACATGCATTTATTCTTCCCTTTTGATTCTCAAAACTAGGAAATGTCCTCATTTTTTGTGCCTTTTGCATATATTTGAAATAAATTTAAATTAATACTCCAAATAAATTATCAATAATTATTTGTTATAACATAAATGCCTTCGAATTTTAAAATTTTTACATTAATTTGTATTTTTAAATGATACAAATATCCTTTTAGCTTTTAATACTTAAAATCCATTAAAATCATTCTTTAGTTAGAAAATTGATTACGAACTATATTTTGACACACAATGAAAGATGCAAATCGTTTCAGATGACATCCCTTATAAAATTTAATTTTAATTAATAAAAATATTATTTCCCAAGATTAAAAAGGCAAGAGATTAAAACACATAGTTTCTTTAAAATTATGATTTTTTTCTAATGACTGACAAATAAAGTCTAAGTGAATCCTTTCAAAAATGAAACCACTTTTGCTCTCTCTCTCTCTTTTTTTACAGAAATTTTAACTGATTTTTTTTTTCATTTTACGCTTGGTAAAAGGTGCTCTTATTATATGATTTATGAAAAAAAAATATATAAATTTGCTTAGTCTTTTCTTTACCTAATTTTTACTCTTTGAAATATTTCATGGTTGCAGCTTCATAGTCCCCCATCAGCGGTCAACAGATTCTGCTCCCGAAGCTGGTTGATGAGAGGTGCTGAGTTTGTACCAAACGCGCCCGTCATCCTAATTGTTCGGAATTATCCGCGGTTTTCTTAAATCTTGGATTTCCTTGTGTAAATACGGGTTAGGTTCCTTTTACAAAGACCATCATGGAGGGTAAACCCTTCCCCCCTCGGTTGAAGGCCTATGCCCCTCGTGCTGATAATTGGCTCTTATAAATACAACAAATCAATCAACCAGTTTCAATGTGATTTGGCATATTTTGGCGAGTTTTTATTAACAAATAATTAAATCCGTTACTTATGAAATTCTTATACGAAGGTACAAGATGTAGATTAACCGCTTGTCGCGGAATTGAAAAATACTGTAAAACCACTGTATTATTTTATAAAATTGCAAAAATATTAAAATTCTGTATTGTCATAGAAAACATACCAATATACAAATTTGCATAATTTTGTTGTATCAGGATTTGGTGTGAAAACAAATTGTAAAATTTCATTATTATACTGAAACACTGCTTGAGCTTGAGTTACATAAAATGGAAACTACAAAATTGAATCTGTTAGAAAACCATTTTATCATCTTATTTTTATAAATAAATATAATTTACAGTTAAATCTCCATTTAACAATCTTTAAAAATTGTGTGAAATGTCGATGTGAATAAAAAATTCAATATGCACCATTTTTCATTCAATTAACGACAGGAAATATATTTGTTGATTTCTTGAAATGTAATTTTAGCAAATAAAATTTTAGGCAATTTAAAAAGCTGAAATAACAGATATCTTTATTTAAAATATAAGATGCTTTTATCAACGAATTTTTGCTTAAAAATTCCAAACTAATATACTTACATATATATATATATATATATATATATATATATATATATATATATATATATAATCGGTTTGTTAAATGAAAGTTTTAAGTGGTGCAATATACTGTTCAGTTAAAAATTGTGAAAAAATATTTGTTATTTAGGAAATATAGATAAATATTTAACTGTAATTTAATAACCAAAAAATTATTCAAATTTCTCAAGTTTTCAAATAAATACTTCATTTTATGTTTCAGAATTTAAATAATAATAATAATGTTATGTATGCTAATCTATAAAATACATAAAAAAATTGTTAATAAGTCCAACTTTCATATAAAAAATTAATTAATGATAAATAAAACAAAACAAGTTAAACCTTCCGAAATGAAATTAAAATTGATGCTTCTATTTAGCTAACATTTTCTAAGGTGATTGATAATAACTTGAATTAAACTTAAATTTGCGTGAATTTATATTTTTAATTGATTTTTACAAGAATATATATATATATATATATATATATATATATATATATATATATATATATATATATATATATATATATATATATATATATATATATATATATATATATATATATATATATATATATATATTAAACAGTAAACCTTTTCATATACACCACGTATTAGCATGTGTTTGGGGACGGTGGGGGGGGGGGAGGGGTACTGTTCAATATTTACATATTTTAAATCTAAATATACCATTTTAAAGTGAATTGCACTATCTTTCAGTTGGTATTATGTGGTTACAAAAATGTCTAGTTTCGTCGCGAAACTTTTGTTTATTTATTTTTTTAAATACTGATTAGTAAGTATGTTAGCTAATTATATATGTATATAAATATTTAACATCTGATATTAAGATGCATCAGGACTCGATTTAGGTAATTTTCTTAACAAAGTTTTAAACAGGTACTTATGAACAAACTTACGTTAAGAATGTCTTTTTATTTCTTTCCTTAAATACTCTTATATGTAGATATCAGAGGAAAGTATATGATCTAGAATTGTTTTCTATTTAGAGATTTTAGTGTATTAATTTAGAAACTTACTATTTAGTTAATTTAAATAAGTTAAATTAATTTCTTAATAAAAAGTAATAATAATAGAAAAGTAAAATGAAATAGGTTATTTATTAATAATTTATAAAATATTGATAAATGAGCAAAACTTGGCTTAAAAGATACACAATAATAATTAGTATATAAAAATAGGAATTAACTGAAATAATAAATTAAAAATTTTAATTTAATTAAAAAAGATTAAAAGTTATAGCAATAATTAAAAATAATTATAATTTAATAACAATTATCTAAGTACAAAAAATAAGAAATCGGATGATTAATAAAATAAAATTAACTCATTAAAATTGATGCCGATGAAATTGAATTCAATATTTTAATAAAAAGTAATTGAGTATTTTACTCCAGAATCCCTCAGAAGATGGCACCAGCACTGTGACTTCCACAGTAATCACTAACTGGGTATTTCCCTAGAAATCATTTCCCAGGTACTTCCTCAGGAGTAGCTTTCCTGGGAAGTTGAAATTGAATTCAATATTTTAATAAAAAGCAATTGAGCATTGTATTCCAGGGTAACTCATGAGATGGCGGCAGAACTGTGAATTCCTCCGCACTTTCCCAGGAATGACTCATCGGGTACTTCCCAGGAATGATTTCCCAGGTACTTCCTCAGGGGTAACGTCCCTGGGAAGTTGTTCCGTGGCAGGTTGTGGGAGCTCATTCCTGAGGACATCGTAAAAGGCTCTTCCCCAAAACGTCCTGATCTAGTCAGTTTAGTATTAGGTAGAATATGGGATGACTTGGAGCTCATTAGGAGGTATTGGGGAGCTTTTGTGCAATATGGCTGGTTGTAATGATAACAGACATATAAAAGGCATTTTAAAAAATTATAACCTGCCAACATTTTATTTATATTAGTACAAATATAGATATGGTTATGTAAAGAATGAATGAATAACTATGAAGTCAATGAACTTTATTTTGTTTTTGCCTATAAAAGGAATACCATAAAAATTAAGTGCATCGTATTCCAGTAATGGCAATTCAATTATCCTACATTTTTAAAGAAATATAGAGACATTAACTGAAATATACAGTTGTAATGGGTTTCAGTTAGTTTGATAAGTACTTAGTTTGATTTGAAATTAAGCCATAAGCCTTTCTAAAAAATATTGGTCATTCTAGTTTTGTCCAATTAAAACATTAGCATAACAAATACCTTATTTTATTAAATTTTTAATGTAACTGTGCCTAATAAAAATTTACTTTCTTAGTTCTATCTCAAGGTAATTTGGAAGATTCCTTTTAAATTAAAGAAATATATATTATAACTTAATTCGAAGTAATAAATATAAATGTTATGATTAGGTACTATAGAAACATATCTTGAAATTTTGATGGTATATTTATATGAAATAAAAGAAAGTTTTGTTCAAGAATGACTGTTTTATTACTTTCTTTGAAAGATTTAAAATTAACTAGAAGTAACGGCTTTCGATTTATTTTTCATATCTAAAAAAATGTTTGGTTATTTTTAATTTTTGCATTCATCTTGACAGTATGCAAAACTTGTATACTTGTTCAGGTATACAAAAAGGAATTTTAGTTATAAAGATTTCACTTACTTTCTCATATCCTAGAAATACACAAAAATTGGAATACATGTGTATTTTAGATATAAATACATTTTTCAATTTCTTTTTAGAACTTTATTAATAAAAAAGTAAATTTGAGTTACTCTGTAAAAATGAAATAAAATAAAATAAATAAAAATAAATGATTAAATATGTTAGCTTAATTTTTTTTTTTTTTTTTTTTTTTTTTTTTTTTTTTTTTTTTTTTAACGAAACTGTGATTTATAGAACATTTTATGCAATGGAAACAACATTCAACAAACAACAAAAATTCATATAACACAAACAGATCTGCTCTGTAAATCAAAACATAAGTAAGGTTACAAAGCATTTTTTAGGAAATTGGGATGCCTAAAACTTTTTATGCAGCTGCAACCTGAGTTACATTTGGTATTTTAAAAAGATTACTGTAGTTGTAGGATATTCTTTTGTAAAGCTACCGAATTCTGTAGCTTTGCAAAAACTAGTTTTGTAAATTTACATTTCTTCTTTTTTGTACAGTGTACAAGTAAAATTTTAGAAAGCATACAAACGCATGTAAATTTACCTCTATGGAATAATATATATATATATATATATATATATATATATATATATATATATATATATATATATATATATATATATATATATATATTATTTATATATTATATTAGTATATATATTACAGTTTACTTTTTTTAAATATTTTTTTACAGTTTTTAACTGGCTATAGGGAAATATAAGTATTCTCCATGGTGCATAACGAATAATTTGCCATACTCTAAATTACAATTGCTAAATTATGCAAACTTACTGTGATACTGCATCAAATAAAACGATACTGATGAATGTAGGAAATAAGATAAATTTAAAAATAAAGAGTGTAGCATATTAATTTTTTTAAAGTACGCTTTTCTCATTCATTTATAGGGCCGGAGCTGTACATTTTGTTAATCAGAAATTGCTATGAAAGGGTTTGTAGAAAATAGAAAATAAGGAAATTCAAAAATACAAATACAGTGGCGGATGCAATAAATCGGCATCACTTGTTAAAAGATGAAAAAGTGCGCAAAAACCATGTTTTATGCAAATATGTTATTATTAAATTAAAATATATGCTTGTAGAATTAATTCCCTTAACCCACAAAGAAAAGGTTCTTCAAATGCAAGATAATGCTAAAAAACATCAAAAAGTGAAAATTGCATTTTTTTTATCAAGTCATGGAACAAAATATATAACCACAAAGCGATAGATACTAATAAATATCACACAATTTAGTTATGTTAGATAAATGTTGAGGTATTCAAGAGTAAAATGAGCACTTTTATACATTAAAAATTTTCCGCGAGGTGGTTCTGATAGACTCTCAAATGACCAGTAAGGAAAAAATCAACTTCTAGATTTAATTGTGTCCGATTTCGAGGTAAAAATAGGCCATAGCTAAGGGGGTGCTATGGGCCACTTAATCCTTCCAAAAATATTTTCAGCTTCCCCTTGAAAAATTTTAAGGACACTAAATGAATTTCTAACAAGAAAATTCATCTGAAAATCTAAGTTAGTTTTGAAACCCTTTCACAGTTTTTCAGAATTATTAAAGTATAACTAAAATTATTGTTTAAACAATCGCTCATCCTATTTGCACATATGAAGTTAACAGGATGTTTAATTTTGCACCAGTTAAGCACAAAAAATATTTATCATCATACACATTTCTTAGCATAAAATATACTTATTACAGTTTAAAAAGAAATATAAGATCTACAGTGTGAATATGCACTTGCTTATTTTTCTGCATTAGAGGAAGAGAGAAAAAAAAATATGTGCCTCCTCTTACATTCTCCTAAGTCCCCCCCCCCCATTGTTCACTTCTAGCTGAGTACAAAATCATAATAACGCTTTCCTTTATTCTAATCTTATTTTAGACTGGGTTGTAGGTTTCTCTTTTACATTTATGGCACCATTACAAATTAAAAAATTTGAAACCGATTAAGATTGGGACTGTTCTCTGATTAATCTACAGCTTAAACACAAAACGTATTGGGACAGGCTTGCATGTAAATTAGGAAAATAGGGGGGAAATTATTTTAATAATTTATTTTATATTGTAGAGATAAAAGCTTGAAAGATATACAATACAATCATTTATAAATAAATTATATTCTGCTTCCCATTTTCGTCACTTAACAGATTAATAAGTCTTGTTAAAAAATACACTTTTATGCATTTTAAAATTACTTTAAATAATTGACTTTAAACTCTATTTTAAGGTGCAAGTGAAACCTGATGTTAAGTAATAATTTCAGTCATCCCACCTCAAATTATAACTTTTTCATTTTAGACGTTATTCAGCATAATTATGCATTTCAAGGAACTAATCTTTATGGAAAATTAATAATACAATTTATAATACTTAGGTACAATCATTAAGTGTGTGATATTTTGCATAATGCATATGATATACACAATATTTTCGTATATTATATTAAGACTGAGATTTTGTATTGATATATAGGATTGAGAATTTATTCTGTTTATTCTTTAACAAATTGTTAGATATGATATCTGTCTATTTTTTGCTATCTTTTATAATTATAAATGATATTTTGTTCATCGATATTAGGTATAATTCATTACATAGTGCAATGAGATTTTAATGCATTTGGTAAAACAAGCAACGTTTTTTAATACCGTGAATATATCACAGATTTCAGCATGAATGATTTTAGATTTGATGGAACATTAGCTAAAAGCATCCAAAACATTATATGGTATGTATATTTTTCGGCAAATAAAGTTTATTTTGCAATTACATATTTTTACTACTTATGTTATAAGCAAATTCTAGTTGAATTTCATAACAAATGCAGAGTTTCAATTATATTGTAACGAATCCAGCACTTTACCTTATTGGAACTGAGTAAATCATTTGCAAACTTTATAACAAGCATTATAATATTTCAAACATTGTGTGCGGATTGAAAGCAAATAATTACTATAACAACCCTGTAAAAGGATAATATTTATAATGCTTTATATAAATATGACATCTAATTCTACTCTTACATTCCGCAGGTATGAAACATCATATAAATTAGAGAATTAATCAACCATTACAATAAACAGGAATAGCATATCCAAATCTTTTGTACTCAAGGAATTAAAGTATACAACAATTTCACACTGAATGAATACATTGTAATCAACTCTCTGTGTGTTTTGAAAATAATGTATGTGTGTGAAAATAATATATGTGTAGAAGACTAAGGTGATATATTTAGGTACTGCTTTACAAATATTTGTTTTGTTTAAATAATGATAACGGAAATGGAGATGTTCACTGACTTTTGTATAAATTTGCCTTTTGTATAGCATATAATTCGCCAAGCATTTACAAAACATAATGAAATAATTTGTTTAATTTATTGTGATAATAAATTATGAATTGTTAAAATTTAAGACAAATCATCTGTTAGTTATTTTAATTTTAAGTTTTACGTTAAGATTCAAATTACAGACTTATATCAAAGGAGAAGATGTAATAACAATCGCTACTCAAACCAATATCTCCCAAGCCTGAGTTAGTCAGCAATAAAAACAAATGTTTTGCAAAACATATTCTTATTACCACATTTTAATATTACCACATTTAATATTTTAATATTTAATAATTCAAACAATTTAATATTAACATTTATACTCTATATATTTGCATGTCATAAAACGAATCACATATGTGGTTTAAAATAAGTTAAACTTTAATAGTTAATAATAGTTTTGTTATAATTACGCGGTTTGCTTGCACATAAACAAGACGTTACTATAAATATTCTCTCATATTTAAAACTGATAAATTTGTTCGCTGATTGAAAGAATTAGAACATTTAAAATGATAAAAAATATTTAATATAATGTTTGAAACGTTAAAAATGTTGATCGACTGATCTGATTGGGATAAATCATTTAGTCATGATCTAGGAGCCGTAGACGTCGAAACGGCTATACCGTCTATAACGCTAAGTTGAAATTTTAAAATTCAATGAATCATTTTTTTTCGAATATTGTTATGTACTGATTAGTCGTGATAAAGTTTTTATAAATTAATGGATTGATATATTTCCCATTGTTAAAATAAATAAATAAAATTCCGCAAAGTTTGCATAAGAAACAAACAACGAAAGTAACGAAAAACTAGAATATGTTTTAAGTATTCTTATTTGTTTAACATATATTTTTTATTATTATTATCTTTCTTTAGGTATGATCAAGAGACAAATGCATTGGAAATTATATTGAATAATGACGATGCAAGAATTTCGAATGCAAACATGAAATTCATAGAAAAAAGAAATTCTCGAAGGTCGTTATTTTCTGTAAGGTATTAAAACTCATATATTTCTTTATACAAATTAACAAGATTTATATATATATATATATATGTGTGTGTGTGTGTGTGTGTGTATGACTTTTTTTTTCTTTATTGTAACGTTAGAAATCTGATGCTGCCGCTGCCGCTACCGACTATGTGAATGAAGTCATTTTTTTCTTTTGTCACTTTTGGCTTATAAAAAGAAATCCATGACAAATAACTACATGAAAACTCATAATATTATAGACAATTGTATGATACAAATGCTTACGTAAACTGTTTTTAAATGTGATACTAACGTCAATTTCATTATACTTTCAATCAGTAACAAATAAAATCCGTTTATTTCTAAAATGCAACCAAACAAAAAAGTATCATTTTCAAATCATTATTTTTTACAAAGATGATATTTTACATATTGTACATTTTTTGGCTTTTCCTGTACTAAAAAGGTGTATGCATTTTCAGTGCAAAACGGTTAAGTCAATTAATTTTAATTACTACGAAAATAGGGCACATCTACAATATATACACATGTATTTGTAAACAATGCAAAAACAGCATTTTCTTCTATACTAAACTTTTAAGCTATAACGCATAACGTTATTATTATTAGATGAAAAATATTTTATTCTTCCAAACATATGTATGTGAAAAAAAATTAAATATTGATGAATATAAAAATTTATTATATATCTGTACATATAGTAAGAAACTACGAATTCTGATAAATTCACTTATACATTATGTATTAACTCAGGATGAAATAAATATATTCATCTGGATGGAATCTTCTTTCCTTCTATCCCATTCTCATATTTTACCATTTTACGAGTGTCTGGGTAGTTAATGAGATATCGGCCGAACAATGCAACATTAAACAACAATAAAATGCTTATCACGTTTAGGAAAGTAATGAAAATAGATATTGGTCAACTTTGGGCCTGATTGTAAGCACATTAATATTTTTGCGCTTATCAAACAAGAAACATTTACTTAAGCAAAACTCAGACGTATCAGAAGTATTTGAATGAAAAATAACACAAAGATAATACATATTTGGTGCATATTTATGATATATATATATATATATGTTAAATGCTTGTTGTACATTATGTTATGTATAATAAATAAGTTGTCTGTGCATACATACTTTTAAACATTCGTGTTTATATTAAAAGGAAACATTTCATAAAAAAATTAGAATAATGTCTTTTCATGTTTTCTTTCAGAAATAAGTCTAAAAGTAGAAATATCTTTAAAAATCCACTTTTTATAAGCTCTTAATCTTAATGTTGAAAATCATAGCGTATTCTTTAACATGAGTTCAGTGATGATTTCAAGGACCGTTTTTTAAAAATATTTAAAAATTACTTTTAAAAAATGAAAATACGAAAACTTAGAAAAGTTTTACCTCACAGTTTTGCTAGCATTCATACTGTGATTATACGCATGAAATCTGTTTATTAATATGTTTTCATACGATTTTACATTTTACGATGCTATGATAGTTTTAGAGAAAATCTTTAATCATATAGGACATATTATCCAATAGCACAGATTTAATTTCACTAGAAATATTTATTGTTCTGTCTGATATATTTTATCGAGACTTGCCAATTAAATCTTAATTTGTATCAACAAAATTATATAGTCATCCTCTTTTCGCTTCAATAGTACATTTTACACATTCCTTTTAATTCGAAATTAGGGAAACTTAATTCAGAAAGAAGGAACACTACAATAAATATAAATTTCACTCTCAAAGAAAGAAGGGGAAGGTGATTATTACTTGGACACGATAATTGCAGATTCAAGGAATTCTTTGTAAAGAACATTAACAAAGCAATCAGTCGAAATTAAAATAAAGGGATATTCTGTAACTCATTGTAAATTCCTTGGTATGATAGAAAACCTGAAACATTGACAGGTCTGCCATTTATGATAAACAAAATAGAAGCATTTTTAGTTTTAGTTTTTACTAATTAATAAATTGGGTCAAAACACAAGTAGCTTATTTGATCATTAGGAAGTTTGCTTTAGACAGACAAGGCTTTTTATTTATTTCACCTAATTTACATTTTTAACATTAAAGTTAAGGCTTAAACTTTCGTTTTTAAAAATATTAAGGCAGGTTAAATCACATTATTTTATTTGGTCTTATAGTAACATTTTAATTTTACATGTTGTTTTAAATTTTTCTAACTTATCATAATTTGAAAGATCGTATTTTTCTTTAGTTTCAAAGAAAACAAATTGCCCTGTAATTTTACCCTGAAATAGTTCAGCCCACCCTATATTTTTAAAATTTGGCGCCAGTGTACATATATATAATACATGAATTGACAAAGATAATTATGTAAATAATCACCTACAGCTGCTATTATAATCATTAATTTTCATAAAAAAGTTAATTATATGCACAGTGATTTCATATATTAAAAACACATTCATTATTTTACAAAGAATATTTTTTTAATATAGTTTAGATAACAGAATGTATGTATGTAACGTCACATAAATTATATTGTTTAAATGCACGTTATTAAAGCCGATTTGTCTAACATTGCGAATTACTTCAAATGAAAGCATTTTTTGTTTAACTTTTAGATTTTTTTTCAATTAATTATTAATTCAATAAATGTATATTGTAAACAATATAATTATTTACGCAAGGAAGAACAATTAAAAGTACCCCACTTCCGTTAACTTGTAAATATACACATAAATCATTTATTATTATACAAAATTGAGCACAATCCTGCATTTACGGGAATTATGAAATCAAAATTCCTATAACCAAGATAAACCAGAAACCAGCAGCTCAATTCCGGTATTTTAAGTTTTGATTAGCGTTATTGGCCAGTTCGAGAATAAGCTGGCCCGTTCGCAAATATGCCAAGATTTGGGGTTTGGTCCTATCACATATAGAAGTGAGACTGGAATATCGTCTGAAATAAGACTTAAAGAGTATGCCAGTGCTTTTAAAAATGGAAAATCAAATTCTAAGTTAGTAAAATATGATTTTTACATGACAACACCCCATACTTCATAGATTCATTCATGTTGAAAAAATTGAAACACTTATCATTGTAGATTTCTCATGGTAAATTGGTTCAATAGGCTGTTTTCAATGACGCTCTATGAAACGGATTTGTCTCCGCAAGTGTATTACGCATTTTGGAAGAAATAAATTTAACTTTTACTGTGTCCAAGTCTTGTTCAATACTCTGTTATTGCTGATATTTGCACTGATGAGGCTAAGAGATCCACAGCAAAACGACTATTTTCGTACTTTTTGTTTTTGTTTTTGTTTTGCTATAATTGTTTAATGTGTAATTTGATTTCTCTTTATTAAATAAAGTCTATTTTGACTAGTAATTTAATTTATAATTAGTGTATATATTTTCATTCAAACGTTAAAAAAATGTAAGTGTAAATTACTATACATTTTTGGTGTTGTACATTATAGAAGTTTACTTTTGTATAATCAGCAAGAAAAGTACTACATCAAAATATTTGGATGTATAAAATTTGCGACATTCTTTCATTCCCATTTTCTATTTCTTAGTTTAAATATTTTTATAAATATTATGGAATTTTTCGTTAATATATGTTTGAATGGAACATTCATAAAATATAGTAATTGCAATATGTTATTCACAAATATAATGCTTAAAATGTGCATTTTTTTAACACCAAATATTCGTATCTCATTTTCATTAATCAAATGATATTTTATATGCATTGCTAAGTAAATGTTTTATTATTTGATGAACATAAAAATACAAAGAGTCTTTCACAAACCCAAAAGTTCTGCTGCGCATCTTTTCATTATTTCCGTAAGCGGGAGAAGAATTTCATTGATGTTTAATGATGGATTGTTCATCCTATATGTCATCAACCATTCTGGTGATCATCAGAAATCAAAATATTGTGGAATGAAAAAAAGTCATTAGATCACTGAACATAACAGTGAATTGATGTATACATCAAATGCTAATTAAATTTGCGTATTTCGAAAGTTTAAAAAGCGGAGCGATAAGTCTTTGGATATACATGGACATGTAAAATCATTTCGAATTCATTTTAAATACTTTTTGTATCAATGACTCAAAATATATATTTTAAGGTACCCTGGGGTAATAAGGCCACGTTATAGTTCTACCAATTTTCACGGCTCAGTTTTAGTTTGTATTTTCACAAACAGATATATGATTTTATACAGCAACTCATTGACTATCAATATAAAAAAAATATTTAACAGATATGTATTCATAAAATGTATTGCCTTAATTTCTTGACCAATGCTATTTGGCGTTATTACCCACCTATATGGGTAATAACGCCATGCAAACAAAATTATGAAATAAGATGGAATAATTGCATGTAGATTGCCCAATTCTAAAAATACAAACTCTACAAACTTAGAAATTGAGAAATTCAATTCTAAGCTATTGAAAATGTTCAATGCTTTGTGAAAGTGTAAGAAAAATAAAGGTGTGGTGCGTGTGTGTGGGAGGGGGGGGGGAGGATGAGGCAAAAGAATATCAGACCGTGAGCTTCTTTCTGCTTAAAAATGACCACTTAAATAGAATTATTAGAAACATTGCACAGTTTTACCTGTGTTTATTTGAATCAGTATTTAGGATGTAGCTCGGCCACTGTAGGAAATCAACCGGGGTATTAATACCAAGGATTGGCGTTATTACCCTGTTATAGTTATTGCGCTGTATATTTTAAATTGCAAATTATCTCGAGAAGATTTCCAAAACCTTCAACAGCATATTGAAAGTCCATGAAATGTACTACAAATTTGTGTAATTAACAAAGTATTTCCGGATAAAAAAAAAAGTCTTCATATCACAAAACGTATCTCGCAAATTTTCGATCAAGCGTTAATTTTAGTTGCTTGTAAAAACTATTAAGACCTAAAAATGAAACAAATTAACTTAAAGCTGTTTTTGCGATTTATATGACTCAAAACCCTTCTCGGCAGAACACATGGGTGTCATGTACCTCATTATTTCATAATTATGCGAAATATTAGCACTTGGCGTTATTACCCCGCCTGGCGTTATTACACCAGACCACCTTATATCATTAAGCATATCTAATAAGTATTTAAATATGATAACTTAAACAGGTTTCGTACGCTTCAAAGACATTTTCATCAGAATATTTATCTTATTTTTTTAAAGAATTATATCTGCAGAAATAGTTACAAATAACTTACGATATTTTTGGTTGAGAAATACCGAACATCCCTTGATTTTATTATGCTTACGACCCTGTAAACGCAGAGATTAAATTATAACTTAAGATGCCTGCACTTATGAAATATTAAAAAATGGTGGCTTTTATTTAGAATTTTGTAATTGAAATATTTTTTTCTTGCTATATTTATTCACATGATGCTTAATAAGTATGCATAAAAAAGGGTGATTATTTGATATTGCCTCAAATTGCAAAAATATAAAAACTGAAAAAAAATAATGGTATTAAAACCTAAAAAAGGGCAAAAAAAATAATAAAAACCTTTTAAGGCATAACAATTGAGTGAAGGGCAATTTGTCTAGAAGAAGAATTGAATAAAAATTTAAATCACTTAATCTAAATTTTCTTACTAACAAACGAGCTGTATCTCAGACTAAATAAGTTAAAAAATGCAAAATAAAACTTTACTTTCCTTCTAGTTGTTAGATGGTCTGTTATCGTTTTTTAATATAAAATCATACTGTATATATACCAAAATAATTGAACTTTATAGAATAATTTAATTAAAATAATTTAATTAAGAATTTTTCTTTTATAGAATAAACAATTGAAAAATGAAACAAAAAATGACAAAAATGAAGAACTATCTCTAAAATCAAAGGTAATGCATTTCTGAGTTTCTCGTCAAGCAGAAAAATGCATCGGCATTAAGAGATGAGTTCTTCTATATTGTAATGTCGTTTCAAAATTGAAAGCATATTGAAAAACCATTTAAATTCAGCGCCCCCATTTCTCATTTTGTATCTCGAAACTTCCATCACTCTTCATTTCTCCAAATCTACGTAACATTAGAATGAAGAATTTTAGAAAACAATCAATACTATATGAGGAAAAAACCGTTTTGAATTTTAAAATTATTTTTTCTGTTTTTCGGTGTATAGTTAGAATAGATTTAATTTGATTAGATATGTTGTTGGTTCCTTATGTAATAGAATGATTATTAGAAATAAAAACTCGTTTACACATCACATACATATACTTGGATAATTGAACACAAAATTGCTGATTTTGATATTGATGAATTTTATTAAGAAGAACAAAAACAAAATGTTTCATTTATATCGCAACGTTTGAATTTAACGTCGCCATTATTCAAATATACTCAATTATATTTGTTAACATGATTAAATGGCTTATATAAAAACTAGCAGGCTAAGCCCGCTGCGCTGGTCTATTTTTCAAAACAAAACATGAATCAAACAAAATATTGAATATGATTGCGTTTTTTAAAGCAACTTCACCTCGAATGCTCTTTCACATTTCTGAAAATCATACAAAACGCCAATGTATTTAAAGATAGAAAACCAACGATTACCCACGATGCTATTACGATGCACCAAAAATGCATTAAACGTTAGCACAAACAGCTGTTTCGAATCTACTGTCGAGATTCTTCATGAGTGCAAAACTCAGTAAGCTAGAAAAAACAAAACTGAGCTAAAAATAAAAACAACAACAATGGAATCAAGGCCCGCTGACGCCAAAATATATTAAAATAATAATAAAATATTATTTTGTTGTATCAGCTTATGCATTCGATAAAATTCGGGCTTTTAAGAAAAAATATCTCAGTTGACCATTTATTGTAGAGTTTGATAGATAAATGAGGCAAGTATGAAAAGAGCAATTTATATATTGTCTATTCACCATACTTCTAAAATAGCGAGCATTATGATCGCAGAGATTGACCATTGAATTTAAACAATTTTCAAGTGATTCATTTTCATTTGATAGTTTTTGAACTCCAAACCTCTCAACTTGACGATATGGGTATCTGTGGAAACCTTAACACATCCTCTATCAATATTATAGTATATTTCGCAACGTACATCTGCTCTTGATAAATCTATTACAGTGTTCCGTTTTTGGAATGCATCAGAATAAATAAAATTAAATAAAGTTTTCCTTAGAAAAATAAAGTGAATGTTTTTTGAATGTGTGAAATTCATTTTTTGATACAGATGTCATATACGCATCACGTTGGCGTGATTGAAACAAAATGAACATTTTATGCCTCCTATGGTAATCCAGCTTTGTTTTTAATTTATTAATGAAGTATTTATTTACTTTCATTGCATTTTAAAATGATATAAAATATTATGCTCTATACATAGAAAAGTAAAATAGAAAATAAAAATGTATCTGTCATTTGAAAACGAAGTTTCCATTAAAGTGGCGCCAGAAATGTATCACCCCAACGTGGTGCATATATGATATTTGTGCCTCTTTCTTACAACATGGGTGTGTGCATTTGCACCCAAATTTAGTTATTTAGCTCTATTTTTGTAATAACTGGAGTTTGTACAATGTACGGCACTACTTGATTATTCTGTCGAGAAAAAAATTAATAGCAGATTATAGGAATAAATGTCAATAATCGATGATCGTAAGTATGATAGCAATTGATATTACACGTGATGCACGTATTTTTTTACGTCATAAGTGCTTTTTAATTCGACTTTTAATTTGTATTTTTAATTTATGTTTATTTTTCTTTCGTTATTTAAAATGAATTTATGTAAATTTGAATAGTTTGGCGAAACAGGTCGACGTGTTAATCAAGTAGCACTCAATTTACATTTGAAAATACCATATTTCACAAAAAACTCCATCACAAACCCGCATTTGTAAGATTTCCTTCCAATATCAATGCGGCAAAATCCTCGTTTTAGACTAGCGAAGAAATGTGCATTTTTAAAAATTATTTTCGTTATTTTAAAACGAAAATATTAATAAATAAAAAAAAGTTACTATAGCACAAAACAATTTATAGAATTTCTAAAAAGAAATTGAAAGTAAATAAACAATTTATTAATACAGAAACAACTATTGCTGGGTTACCATATCAGGCAAAATAACACCGTTTTGGCGATAGGCAGATACCTCAGTGTGTATATAATATCTGTGCCAAACATGTTTGGAAAAAACAATAATTGTTATTTATACAGCATGTTTAAATGCTGTAGTATAGTGAAAAAATGTATACATGACATATACGCACCACATTGGCGCGTTTTTTTTCTTCTGATGCCGATTCGGAGAAAATTTTGTTTTCAAATAGCAGTTACATATATAGTTTACAATTATATTCTGTTGTTTTAAATAGAAAATAACGATAAATTTTAAAAAGTTTAGTTAATAATTATAAAACAAAACTATTTATATCCTTTAAAAAATAAAATAAAAATTTATTAATAAATAAACAGCAGCCAGGTTACCAAGTGAGGCATAAAATCGCCATTTTATTGCAGTCGCGCAAATGTGGCGCATATATGACAAATGTGCCTAGATTAAAATAGTTTATATAACTGGGAAAAAAATAAAAAAATTGTAAATAGACAATTTATTAATAAATAGACAATAACATCCGGGTTGCCATATCAAGCAAAATAATGACACTTTGGCGTCAGTTAATTACCCAGATGTATATATATGGTATTGGCGTAAGAGACAAATCGCACCAATGTAGTGCGTATGAAATATCTGTGCCAAAAAAATTTTTTTAAAGTTGCAGTTAAATCATTTTACAATATCTATGTATGTGGAAAGACATTTACCCCAAAAATTTAAATATTATTCATTTTTGTGGTATTAACTGCTATATATGTATTTAAGTTAAATGTAAATTTTTTTCCTAAAAATGCTCTCACTCATTAAAAGAGAGAGAGAGAGAGAAAATAGTTCTTGCGAACAACGCTTTTTTTTTTTTTTTTTTTTTTTTTTTTTTTTTTTTTTTTTTTTTAGAATTGCATCGCATTGATTGGCGACAAAAGTAGATTGAAACACCCAAATGAACAAACATACAAATAACAATTGGAGCCTTTGAAAAAATATTAATTCTGCGAGTTTCTTCTGTAAAACACATAACGGAAAAATTAGATTTAAAAATATTTTTAAAAAAAAGAAAGAAAAAAAGTACTTATGTTTTACCTAATGAAATTTTCGAGATGTTTTCTTTTAATCTGGCTCGAAAGAAATAAATAGCCAAATATTGTGTCACTTCAAAACTTTCTTTCACATTGAGTTACTTTTTAAATATTATAAATATTCTTTTTTTTTTTTTTTTTTTTTTTTTTTTTCGTTAAAGATAAATATTTTCCTTTCTTATTTGCATTAAACGGATTTTTTCTTTTTATCATTATTTATTTTAAATCAATGAATTAACAGGGTTTTTTTATCGAAATGTTTATATTATTTTCCATTAGAGAAAGAATTTCATTTCTTTTTTGAAATATAATTATCGCCAAAAAATTAGTTGTTGCAACCCTTCCGTCAAAAATAACCGAAAAATACGAAATTTAGTACGAAAAATCAGAGTTAACCCTGTATATTCGTATCATAAACCTCCGCAAAAATATTTCCTATCGAATGATATAATCTGCAAAAAAATCCATTGGGTAGTTTTTGAAAACACTCGTTTGAAAGTTTCAGAATTTCTGCTTTATAATATATATGATGTGTCATTTAAAAGAGTAATGCGAGAAATTTAGTTATGTGTGTAATGTTTTTAAGCCGTTAAATTAAGTAGAACTTCTTCATACATTAGAAAACACTGATATATTTCTATCTGCGTTCAATATAATTTTTTTTACCTCCGGATTATTTCACATATTGCAGTTTAAAAATCAATGTACAATATATAAAATAATTAAACTGCTATTTCTAATAGAACTTAATTTAAATTGCATTTCTTTCTTCAAATAAACAACTGAAAATATGAGACAGAAGTGTTGAAAGAATGAAGTAATATCTTAAGAATCAAAGGTAATGAATTTTTGAATTTATCCTCATGCAGAAATAAATGAATCGGCATTAAGGGATGGGCTCTTCGATATTGCCTTCTGGTTTCAAAATTGAAAGCATATTGAAAAGCCATTTATATTCAGCGCCGCCATTTCTCTTTTTGTCCCTCAACACTCCCATCACTCTTCATTCCTTCAAATCTACGTAACATTGTAAAGAAGAATTTTAGAAAACCATCAGTACCGTATGAGGAAAGAAACTGTTTTGAATTTTAAAATTCCTTTTTCTTGTTTTTCGGGGCATACTTACAATTAAGGTCTCCATACGGGCATACTCAGAAAAATCTGAAAAAAATACAGAATGTTCTTCTCATATAGTTATATATGTTTATAAAAAAAATTTCGGCGGAACCTCCTTATAACGTCCGTAAAAAAATAATAAAAATTTCGTTTATTTGGCGATTTATCTCCGGTTGGCGAAAAAACGAAGTTTTGAAAAATACGCTTTTACGCTTCGAATACTTTTTAAAGAAAAAACTTTCTATGTTTAATTTATTTAAATAAGTTTAGTTTAAGTAATTTTAGTTTTGCATTTTTACTTTACTTTAAGTGTAATTTTGTCATATACGTTTAGATGTACTTATAACAAAGTGAAATTAATATATTTTATCATTTAAAGCACAATTTAAATTGATTAAAATTCTTCCAAATTGAAAAATACACTGTTAAAAGTCTGCTGCATTTTGTTGCAACGCACTCCCTTGCTTGTATAGAAAACGGTTTCTTGGCCGTGAAATGGAGCTTTCTCATTGGTTGGAATAGAGATATTATATACAAGCTGCGGAGTTCGTTGCAGCAAAATGCAGCAGATTTTTAACAGTGTTGCACAAGCTACAACACCGCTAAAAATCAGTACCATTTTCTGCAGTGTCACTCCACCGCTTTTATAGAAAACGGTCAATTCACCGTGCTATGGAGCATTCTCATTGGTCAGAAGAGAGATATTCTATAAAAGTAGTGGAGTGACGTTGCAGTAAATGCTGCAGATTTTTAACAGTGAAATCAATTAAAATCAATTTTCAAATTCGTTAAAATCGTCTGCTTTTGGCGAGGAAATGCACTGCTCGCCAAATCCCGCGTCGCTTTCAGGTTTTCACGCCAATTATTCCAAACTATTATATTTTTTTTACATATCTAATAATGTAATTCCGCCGCTAATTTTCACTGATCCTTTATTACCTACATGAGTAGTTTAATTCGTATTTTTTCAAAAAATTCTGAGTATGCCCCCAATGGAGACCTTCCTTGTTAGAATAGGTTTAATTTGAGAAGATATGTTGATCGTTCCTTATGTAATAAAATGAATAGCAGAAATAAACGCTTGTATGCAAACTACATATATGCACTTGGATATTTGAGAACAAAATTGCATATATTGATATTGATGAATTTTATTAAGTGATTTGTCTAGAAGAAGAATTGAAAAAAAAATAAATTAATGAAAATTTTCTTACAAACAAACGAGCTGTATCTCAGACTAAGTATGTTTAAAAATACAAAATAAAAGTTTACTCTTTCTCTAGTTGTCCAATGGCCTTTTTTTTTCGTTTTTATATAATCATACTGTATATAAACTAAAATAATAAAACTTAACATAAATTAGATTACTTTTTTCGAATAAGCAATTAAAAAAATGAGACAGAAATCTAGAAAAGAATGAAATAATATCTCAAAATCAAAGGTTATGCATTTCTGAATTTCTCCTCAAACAGTAAAGAATGAATCGGCATTAAGGGATGAGCTCATTTATATTGTCATCTCGATTCAAAATTGAAAGCATATTGAAAAGCTAACCATTCGCCGCCATTTTTCATTTTGTCCCTCGAAACTTCCACCACTCTTCATTCCTCTAAATCTACATAATATTAGAATGAAGAATTTTAGAAAACAATCAGTACTGTATGAGGAATGAAACTGCTTTTAATTTTAATTTTTTTTTTTTTTGTTGTTTTTTTGGAGTGCAGTTACAATAGATTTAATTTGAGTAGATACGTTGATTGTACCTTATGTAATAAAATGATTATCAGAAGTAAATGTTTGTATGCACATTACATATATGTACTTCGATAACTGAATTGTTTATTTTGATAGTGATGAAAATTATTAAAGAAAACAAAAATGTTTCATTCATAACAGGACGTATTAAGTTAATGTTACCATTCTTCAAAAATACCCAGTTAAATAGTTTTATTCACTTTGTGACGAAAAATATTCGTTAACATAATTAAATGTTTTATATATAAATGTATTGTTTCTGCAATAAATAATGTTTATGATACAAATAATATGCAATTAATTTAATTATGAATATGATTTTTTATTTTTACTTTCTCTCTACACTGTTGAAAATAAAGGTGACAAACCAGTTGCATTTGGCACCCAGGGATGAAAAGGAGGTACCATTTGACACCCGCGGGTTTGAAAATGTGTTTGGGGTGCCGTTTGATCTCTCAATGGGTGATTGACGATAATTAGGGTGCCAGGCAATGCATACCTTTGGAAGATTTTCACCCCTTAGTCACTGCGCATAGTCTGTGACTGGTAACCTTCCTCTTCAATTTGCCGTAACTAGTGGATCAAAACAGCAATTTCTCCCTCCGATGACTATCACCGCTATGCGCTATCCCGATTTCGTTGAGAATTTCGGATTGCTAATTTTTGGGGAGCTTTTTTATATAAAGCAACCTTTGAATTTCAGGACATTTGAAAATTTCAGGTTGAATCTGAAAGTGAGAACGATGGCCGAGCGGTTAGAGCGGTGAGATTACAATCAAAAGTTGTGGGTTCGAATCCTTCGAGGGCCAAAAGTCAGTTTATATTTTTATATTTTTTTATTATTGGGCACTCTGGATTAAGGGTACCATCTTTTTACCCTAATTAAAGGAGCCATCCTGGCTCCGCTAGGGGTGTCACCAGTGAGACGAGCCTTTCACCCCTAAAAGTTGCAAAGTGTCACCATTAATTTTAACAATGTAGATCTTAGATGGAGTTTTGTCCTTTTTTTATTTAATCATATTGTACATAAATTAAAATAATAGAACTTAATAGGAATTACATTTTTTCTTCAAGTAAACAACTGAAAAAATGAGACAAAAATATTGAAAAGAATGAAGTAATATCTCTAAAAATCAAAAGTAATGCATTTCTGAATTTCCCCTCAAGCAGAAAAAAAGGAATCGGAAATTAAGGGATGATCTCTTCTATATTGTCATCTGGTTTCAAAATTGAAAGCATATTGAAAAGCCATTTATATTCAGCGCCGCCATTTCTCATTTTGTCCCCCGAAACTTCCATCACTCTTCATTCCTCCAAATCTAGGTAACATTAGAATGAAGAATTTTAGAAAACCATCAGTACTGTCTGAGGAAAGGAAACTTTTTTGAATTTTAAACTTCTTTTTTTTATTCGGGTTACAGTTAGAATAGATTTAATTTAACCTTTTATCTAGCGAATTATGAATTCATGAAAATTTTACATTTTAAAGCATTTTACATATTTTTTGTTAATTAAATTAAAAGATTTACATGATCATTTAATAAATTTTTGAAGGATTTTACAAGGATTGAAGGATTTAGAAGCATAATTAGATTTGAATTTACAAAAATTTTGTGTTTATTTTTAACCCCACTCAATTTTTTTATTTCAAATTTTTTTGTATTTTGTAATTATAAAATGTGCAAATGTGATGTTCTTACAATATAAATATAGAAATATTTCGAAGTTAAAAAATTCCCAAAGAAAAATTCCCCAAGAAAGCTGAAAAGATGCAAAGGCAAAAGAAATCATCCCTTGAAAAATATTTTTGTTTTGTATAACCAATAGTGCTTTTGGAACAAATAATGTATCTGTAGCTCATTCTAAACAGTATTACAACTAATTGACGTATTAAAAGAATTCTATAAAAAATAATTTTATTGGTATTTATAAATACCGTCGGTAGATAAAAGGTTAAGTATATATGTTGATGGTTTTTCATTTATTAAATGATTATCAGCAGTAAACGCTTTTATGCACATTGCATACATGTACTTGGATACTTGATCACAAAATTGTTTATTTTAATATTGATAAAATTTATTAAAGGAAACAATTAATGTTTCTTTTATATCTCAACGTTTGAATTTAACGTCACCATTATTAAAAAAATGCGCAATTAAATAATTTTATTCTGCATGTGACGGAAAATATTTGTTAACATGATTAAATGGTTTATATATAAATGTATTATTTCTGGAAGAAATAGTGTTATGCAAGAAACAATATGCAAGAAATTTAATTATGTGTATGGTGTTTTAAAGCAGTTAAACTAGTTATTACATCTTCATAAATTAGAAAACACTTATATTTATATCTACGTTTTATTTAAATCCACGTTCTACATAAATTTGTCTTCCTCTAGATTATTTCATATAGTGCATTTAAAAATTAAGATAGCTAATCACCTTTCATTGAGCGAAAAATATCTGAATATATGCAAATCAAGTAAATGAATTTTTGATCTATACTCCGCGAGAGAAAAAAATGGAGTATAAGTCAAGCTTTTCTATGTAAATTCTGTTAAAATCAAACCTATGAATCGATTAAAAATAATCGAAAAACATCTGGAAGCAAAATATAAATATATAAATATACTTCACCTATAAGTTTAATCAGAATAAAAAGGCAATCGTAAAATTCCCATCATGTGTTATTCTTATGAAAGATTACAAAAGTATTTTAATCTCTAGGTCTTCATCTCTTTATGGCACTACACTGTTAAAACTAATGGTGACACATTGCACCTTTTAAGGGTGAAAGGCTTGTCTCACTGGTGACATCCCTAAAGGAGCCAAAATAGCACCTTTAATTAGGGTGAAAAGATGGCATCCTTAATCCATAGTGCCCAATGATAAAAAAATAAAAATATACTAACCGACTTTCGGCCCTCGATGGATTTGAACGCAGAACGTCTGATTACAAGCTCAGTGCCCTATACAACCGGCCATCAAGCTCACCTTCAAAGTGTCCCTGAAATGTTCATATGTCCTGAAATTCAAAGGTTGCTTTATATAAAAAAGCTCGCCAAAAGTTAGCCATCCGAAGTTCTAAACAAAATCGATATAGCGTATAGCGGTGATAGTCATCGTAGGAAAAATTTCTGCGTTGATCCACCAATGACAGTGAGTTAAATTGCAAGGATACACGTTACAGAGCATGCGCAAATGACTAAGGGTGAAAATCTTCCAACTGTATGCATTGCGCAGCACCCTAATTAGCGTGAAACACCCAATGGCACCCCAAACACATTTTCAAGCCCGCTGGTGCCAAAAGATTTAATCTTTTCACCCCTGGGCGTCAAATGCAACCTGTTCTTCACCTTTATTTTTAACAGTGTATATATGTTCATTTTCTTCAATAAGCATTTTTTGTAAATGTATTTTCAATGCTACATAAAAGTAACGAATTAACACTGAAAATAATTATGATCTGTGCTGATTAAATGCTTTTTGAAACAACTGACATTTCTAGTTGTCACAACGGTCACATGCATTTCACTCATTGCCCAACTTAGGTAGTAATAGAGTAAGTGACCGATTAACGAAATGTTCGTTTTTCGGACCAATCATTTGCGAGAGAATTTTATAGTCGGATAAAACATGTTCAGTTAAAGAACAATTCACAAAACCAGTCGGGTGTGAGGATCTCAATTTTTTTTTCATCACATGCATATTGATACTTAAAATGTCGTTACCATGGCCCCAAAACTAAATGTTAATATATACTCATCGTGAGGATTGTAAAGGCATGGAATTCCATGCTTTCGTTCTTAAAATATTGGATATCGAGTAAAAATAATATAAAAACATCATTTATTGCCCGATGTATACAAAATATAACGAGCAATAACATTTATCAAGCTATACCTGAATCTGAAGTTTAAAAAATGTTCTGAATTAGTTCTTTAGATAGAGCTGTTGCAGAAATTTAGAAAATTACGCATAGCAACGCCACCTGTTACGCGATTGACACCAAAAACTAATCAGCGTCAATCTATATGAGAGACTACCTGTTTATATATATATATATATATATATATATATATATGAATATATATATATATATATATATATATATATATATATATATATATATATATATATATATATATTAATTCCATGAATAATTTCTTAAGATAGAGCTATTGCAAAACTCGTGAAAACGAAACATAGCAGCGTCACCTGTTAAGGTATTCACGCCAAACTGTAAACAGCATCAATTCATGTCGAGGACTAACTTAAACTGAATATTGATGAAAATCCGTGCAATAGTTATTGAGATATACCTATTGCGTAAATCGTAAAAAAAACATAGCAGCGCCACTTGTTAAGCGATTTTTACATAAACAAAAACAAAAACAAAATCCTTTCGTTAGTTCTAGACATTAAGCTATTAAACAATTTATTCAAAAAACTATTCAACATCAATCTATGTCAGTGACTACCTGAATATTTTTTTTATTAAAATGCATTATTTCGTGCGATAGAGAGCCCGCAGAATTTATGTCAAATACAGACAAGCAGATTCACAGACAAAAAGTTTGCAAAATTATGTTTTTTTTTTTCATTATCTTTGACGCTGTAACGTGTAAATCCGTCGAAAACGGGATTTCTAAAATTTTCATGAATCCAATACTTTCTTCTTGTAAAGACCTAGTTCACTAGAAATTCCACCAAGGAAGTGTCATTCTCCAAATTGTAGTGCTATCCCAAACATAAGGGTCAAATTTCCATCAGGTATTATTTCCACGCAAGAATCTAAATTTCAACAGGAATCACACCCCCGCAAGTGTCTAACTCCAGAAGGAGTAAATACCATGACAGAGACAAGCTCCACCAGAACATTAATCAATAAGAATACCCGGAAGAATAAGGTATTAAATTAGCTATTAGGTGTAGGTATAGCTGTAATTAACAATAGCTGTAGTTAATGCTAGACTATACATTAGCCTATAAGCAAAAACAGCCGGACTGACCACAAGGAGAGGTCTTTTTCTCTTTTTTATAGCTCGCCTCTTTATTAGGTGCAATAGGACCCTGTCCGCTCGAGCCTCTGGACTCACTCTAATGGGACAGCCCCAAGAGCCAGCTTTTCTCGGCGTGGTACGGTAGAAAGGTGGGATCTTGTGTCCCTATGGGACGCTCTTGTTTACCTTGCTTTTCGATGCAAAGCTTTCCCCTTTTTGGTATTACAGCTTATCGGCCGTTTCCTGTTCATTTTAATTCCCTCAAAATTGCCCCCACTCTCAGCCAAGTTCAGCACCACCGTTTAGGCTCAAAACATATAGCCCTATTTTGTCTGGTAAGATGAGTGCTAAATGTGTGGCAACAAAACACACAGTTAATATTATTATCAATAAATCACAAAGATTATGCATATCCGAAGCTAAACTAAATACAGGGATCCTTATATATTCCGACACAGGTGATTAATTTGTTAACTAATTAAGAATACCGTGGGACTTCATTTGAATAGATATCGACCAACAAAAAAGAAATTATTTTGACTCATATTATTAATATTCTGTTTGTTCTGAGTCATTTCTAGAAAAATTTCACACACATGCGAATATTTTTAGATAACAAATAACTTAATCTAAATAACCTAGTTCAATGCTCGTCTTAGTGAATAGCCACTAAAATTCCGTCATGCACGCTAATGGTGCCTGGTGTATGTATAATTCATCGCGGTTGCAACGTCCTCCAAGTTACTTGTGAATTATTCCTCTGGAAGTACTTTGCCAGGTGAAGATCTTATCATCTTTTCTAGGTTCTAAATTACGAGACCAACTAGAGTAGCCATTTGCAGTACAAATAACCGGATGCAACATTAAGTACTCTGCAAAACAAAGTATGTTCAAACCAAAAGCAAGTACTGCAGATGTGATGACATGCGAAGCGAAGATATAAGGTTTATTGCCACTACGTGGCGATGAGGCGGGCATCCGCCCCAATACCAGGTATCTAACTCGTTAAGCTGAGGTAACTCGGCAGTAAAGTGTCTAGTCATCGGTTAAAAACAGAGTAAAATCAAAATATTCATAGCAATTTTCAACTTTTTTGAGTGCAAAAAAATCAAAATGAATAATAAAAAAATATATATTTTTGATTTTAGCACTTAGATAATGAAGAAACACGTATTTAGTTAAATTTAAAGAGTTGTAGCACAGATAGTGTAAAAGTAATAGTGCTCACAATCTAAAATATTTCCTGGTATGAGAAAAGGCGTTTTAAATTTTCAATATCTACAGACCTTAAACTATAATCAACGTCTATAAATGATTAAGAATCAAGAAATAATGATGATTTTTGAATGGCATTTTTTTCCGCGTTTTTCCGATTTTGTTGAAAAATCTGAATATAACAAATACTAATAATTGATTTTTTGAAAATTTAATGGTTCTGTGTCTCCTTGATAATATATAATTAGTTTTGGCAAGCAGCTTAATTAACATTCAGATCTAATAATAATATACTTAAATATATGTTAAACCTGTTATGAATAAAATGTTGGCTAAAATTTCTTTTCACATGTCTGATTTATATTATTTTGATATTATAATTTAAAATAATATGGTAGAATTTTAATATGAAATACATATACTGTACATTAGGGTGGGCCGAAAAAAACTTTTTTTCGATTTTCGATTATGGCGGGTGCGGAAAAGTGGCCACTGGTGGCACTCAGTTCATACAAAATATTTGAGATTTTTTGGACATTTCCTTACCCTGCCGCAAACGGCTTGAAGTTTTGCAAAAATGTTCATTTTTGAACTTTTTTCGAAAAAAATTAAAAAATGTTAAATCAAATTTATTTTGGTTGTATTTACTTGAAAAGGCATATTTAATGTACCAAATGTTTAAATAAGATCTGATCATGCATTATTTAATACCTATGTGTATTATAACTTAGGCTATTTTTATAGCTTTTTCGCTTATAATAGGCAAAAGTTGTATTTGTTTGAATCGATCGTTAGTTTCTGTATTATTTATGTTCCTTGGTCTTCTTTATATACTTTCTATGTGTCAAACGTCGTATATTTGGGGAAAAGACAGCAGTATACTTCAAAAACAAACCTGGAAGATAAGAAAGTGTTGAAGCAGGACTCTAAGCGCGCGCAATGATTCGTCGTAATACTCAGGGAGTGAAGGACGAAATAGTTGAGAGCCAAAATGCGATAAAGGATTCTTATTATTTATCCTTGCTAAGTTACCTGCGACATTTGTTCAGTGTTTACGTGAAACCCTTTTGTGTTGATATACAGTGCTTTTTGGGTCGTTTAATGTGCCATTATAGTGTTTTGTGCGTTTTATTACAACGAGCTTACACTCTCAAAAAAATTCCGTCTTTTCACAGAAAATGCACTGGCAGCACTGCTGCCAGAAATTGTCTGTATATTGACGATTTTCTGTTTATTTTTTTCTCTGTCAAAAGAGGAAAAATATCCGTCACTTGAAAAAAGTTTGGAAAAAATCAATGCGGAAGAGGCGGGGATCGAACCAAGGACCCCAGGATTACCAGACCAACGCTAATCCACGGCGCTACGGCTGCTCATGATGATTGTGCGTTAAAATAGAACTCTTCATTTCATATGGTGTGGGTTGGTGTATTTCGTTAAAAAGCTTTTAATTATGCAGTTAATCTCGGAAAGATTTCATCTTTAATGAAACTGTGGCTGGGTTTTTTTTACGTTTAGTATTAATATAGTATAAAAATGTGAATTTTAAATATATTACGTAGAATGTTAGAGAAAAAACATGGATGTTCTATTTGTGAGAATTTTTGAACGAATAAAGAAAGTAATTGTTATTTATTTTTAAATTCGAAAACATTTTTGTCTTTTAAAACTAAATTAGACATTTTAATCAATAGAATATTTTTGTTTTTCATTTTAAAAATAAATTCGAACTTATTACTAACAGACCCAATGCGCATGCGTGCTGGATAGAAACGGAAACTTTTCCTCATTTTTCGACGCTCGGAATGAACTCACAGAACAAATACGTTTTCTGGAAGAACAGATATTATTTGTGAAAAAATAACGATAACTTAGTGTATATTGACGAATTTTTCTGACAGTGTAGAAATGGCTAGTATAAAGGGCCATGACAATGCAAAGACACGCGATAGCGTGAAAAGTAACTCTTTGGGGGCATCATGCATATTGAAAGAATTGCAATTGCCAACTCATGCTGATAATCATGCGCCACTACTACTGGTTGCATCACCATGTAGAAGTTGTGACAGCAGAGGATACGAGTCTCGTCATCGATAAAAACAAAGGCAGAAGAGAGAAATAGAAACTTAGAAAGAAGATACAGGCAGAAGAAGTTATTGAAAGAAGGAAAATTAAAAGCATATTTTTTGATGGTAGAAAGGATAAAAGTATATTCAGAGGAAAAAAAGAACAAGCGGCACTGTCGAAGGAAAGGCGAGGAACACATCACAGTGTTGTTTGAACCTGGTTAGGAGTACTCGGGTCACTTGATACCTTGTTCCGGTCACGGAAAAGAAATAGCAAAATCATTATGCAATCTTCCAAGTCACCACAAGTTAGACTTTTCTGAACCGACGAGGTATCAAGGTAACGGAACGAGGTATCAAGTGACACAATATTCCTAACCAGGTTCAAACAACACGGTGATGTGTTCCTCGCCTTTCTCTCGACGGTGCTGCTTGTTATTTTTCTTCCTCTGAATATACTTTTATCTTTTCTACCACCAAGAAATATGCTTTTAACTTTCCTTCTTTCAATAACTTCTTCTGCCTGTATCTTCTTTCCAAGTTTCTGTTTCTCTCTTCTGACTTTGTTTTTATAGATGACGAGATTCGTATCCTCTGCTGTCACAACTTCTACATGGTGATGCAACCAGTAGTATAGTGGCGCATGATTATCAGCATAAGTTGGCAATTGCAATTCTTTCAATATGCATGATACCCCCAAAGAGTTACTTTTCACGCTATCGCGTGTCTTTGCATTGTCATGGCCCTTTATACTAGCCATTTCTAAGCTCGTTGTAATAAAACGCACAAAACACTATAATGGCACATTAAACGACCCAAAAAGCACTGTATATCAACACAAAAGGGTTTCACGTAAACACTGAACAAATGTCGCAGGTAACTTAGCAAGGATAAATAATAAGAATCCTTTACCGCATTTTGGCTCTCAACTATTTCGTCCTTCACTCCCTGAGTATTACGACGAATCATTGCGCGCGCTTAGAGTCCTGCTTCAACACTTTCTCACCTTCCAGATTTGTTTTTGAAGTATACTGCTGTCTTTTCCCCAAATATACGACGTTTGACACATAGAAAGTATATAAAGAAGACCAAGAAACATAAATAATACAGAAACTAACGATCGATTCAAACAAATACAACTTTTGCCTATTATAAGCGAAAAAGCTATAAAAATAGCCTAAGTTATAATACACATAGGTATTAAATAATGCATGATCAGATCTTATTTAAACATTTGGTACATTAAATATGCCTTTTCAAGTAAATACAACCAAAATAAATTTAATTTAACATTTTTTAATTTTTTTCGAAAAAAGTTCAAAAATGAACATTTTTGCAAAACTTTAAGCCGTTTGCGGCAGGGTAAAGAAATGTCCAAAAAATCTCAAATATTTTGTATGAACTGAGTGCCACCAGTGGCCACTTTTCCGCACCCGCCATAATCGAAAATCGAAAAAAAGTTTTTTTCGGCCCACCCTACTGTACATTGAAGGTTGCTGGTTTAAATTTCTGCGTCATACATGCTTGCTAAAATTATATTTGGATTAATTATATATTTATTTATTTATTTATGGATATTTGACAATAAAATCCCTCTTATTGTCATTAATCGAAAAACATATATTTCATTCAAATTGAGAATCAACAGATACCCTTTCAACAGATATCCTATTACGTATATGTATATATATTTGTATATGCATATCCGAAGCTAAACTAAATACAGGGATCCTTATATATTCCGACACAACTGATTAATTTGTTAACTAATTAAGAATACCGCGGGACTTCATTTGAATAGATATCGACCAACAAAAAAGAAATTATTTTGACTCATATTATTAATATTCTGTTTGTTCTGAGTCATTTCTAGAAAAATTTCACACACATGCGAATATTTTTGGGAAAGTTACAACCTTTCAATTTGGTTCAAAGACATTTTTTGGCACTGAAACATACTTTAAATCTTTTTTTTCTTCGAGCCTGAATTTTAAACTGTTTTCAAATTTTTCAAATGTTCCATGTGTCATAAGTTTTTATCCAACTTGTTATAAAGGAAATGAGTATGAATTTTAAAATTCGATTTCATTAACATAAATAAAGTTGATTTTTAGCTTCTTAAAATGCTAAATTTAAATACTAATATCTATCAAATCCAGAAAAAAATCTCTAAAAAACTAACTACACAATGACTTAAAAAAATTACACGCAGATTTGATTGTAATAAAGTTTTAAGTTATTAAAAAGCAAAATCGAGAAAATATCTAAAAAGAATTATGATCCATATGGTATTTTGAATTTTCGTATTAAAAATTCATTTTTTAAGAAAAATATTAAAATTAAATTAATACGGGTAACCGCTTCTTCTCTTAATATGAAATCTATATTTTCACAAAATTCTATATCCCTGCATGAAAAAAAATTATCGTCTACCATCCCTTTGATCATTTTAAATTAGTATTTATTATCTCACTTCGATACTCTCCGTTTAACTGAAAAAAGTAAACTAAAAACCAATTTTAGATATCCATGGTGATTTGTAATTAACTGAATTTAACTAAAGCTGAAATTTATGTTTTATATATAAAAAAAATTACAAATATATTTATCTCCAACAGCGTCATAAAAAAATTTGCAATGTGAATAATGGGGATATATTGTTTCATAAAACATTTATTGAGTCTTTCATCATTAACTTTACTCTTAGATGCATTTGTATTATTTAATATTTAACTAAGGATGGCGAACGTCGCCCCGTATACTGAAGATATTTTTCCAACTGTATTGACTTAATTTAATTAAACTTTGTTTCTGTCTGACTAATTTTATTTGCGGATAATCAATTAAATCTTTACTTGTAACAACTAAATTAGATAATCCTTCTTTTTCTGTTTGAATCACTGATTTTATAATATCCATTTAATAGGTAATTAGTGAAAGTTTAATTGAGAAATACAGAAGTTCTACAGTAAATATTTATTTTAATCTTAAACAAAGAAGCACGGACGGAAGTAATTACTGATATAGTATTAAATAGAAACAATAAATTATTTGAATAAGAAAGTAACAAATGGGATTGCTCGAATTTAAATAAATGGATTTTTTTACAGTATAATTTTGATCAGTTATCTGAGAAATAGAAATTCTATATATGTTTGAACTATCAAAAATTCATAGATATATCATTTTAAAAAGTTCATAAAAATTTAAATTTTATTGAGCATTTATTAACTAAATCTTTATTTTGTAACAATTTCGGTGCAAAACCCATATCCTGAACTACCATCAAGTTGGATATGTGATTTCCTGTCGTATACATCTTAATATATATACGTTAAGAAGTTATATATGTTAATACTTAAAAATTATTTGTTTAAATTTATATCATCATTGGCTTGCATCATAATTTTCAGCTTTAGTCAATTAATGGGAGTATAAAAGATTTAAACTCGATTGTGATGTTTAATAAAATAAGTACTTTTTTCAATCTGATGTACGTCAGCTGCTTGCGAATATTCGGTTTAGCATAATGCAAAATACACGTTGCTGCACTAACAGCCGATGTATAAACAACTACAAAAAATCCAGACAAATACTCATCATTTTTTGTTATATGGCCCTCTTTCAATGGAATATATCTATATTAAAATTCTTATCATTGTCATAAATATGTATCTGAAATTCTGTTGAATTCTACGCATAAATTCCTATTCTTTTCTGTTGTAAAACAACGAACACGGACAGACAGAGAAATTGTATAAATATGTTTTTTTTTTCGGATATCTTGTTCATAAACAAGTGTAAATACATCGAAAAAGAATTTTGATTACAATATTCTCTCCTATTATATATAGAAAAAAGCAATCTACAAGTAAACATTAAAAATAAATAATAAATAAAAGTAAAATATCCGTTGTATTTACGGCAAAAACTGCGTGCGGCAATTTGCCAGCAGTCTCCGCCGTAAAAATTGCAGTAAAACTCTCTGTAAATGTATTTATTACATCTAATTCTACTGCAATTCTTACGGCAAAAAGTGCTCGCAACATTGCTGCCAACAGTTTTTGCTGTAAATTTTACGGATTTTTTTTCTTTACAGTGCACAGTTATTACTAGGTTGAGCAAAAATTTATGAGGAATTTGTAAGAGTTCCGTTGCCATGCGCAAATTATCAGCAATAGCAACAAGGACTGTTCTTCAAAGTAGACACCATCATAATCCACAAGTTTCTGCCCGATTCTGGATTTGTTAAAAGTACCATGGCGGATCCTTCTAATCGAATCACTCACGACATGCCCCTTTAACTTCTTTAACACGTTCGCTGCTAAAGATGAGATAGTGCACCTGTTCAAAGTATCTGTTCATAGATGCCAAAATCTTATCTCCGATATTATGCTTTAAAGTTACGATATAGTATTTTAATTTACTGTTTTATAACTTATCATGCATAACTTTGTTTTAATATACCTATTAAAATTTCATCATATTATAAAACAAAAATCTTTTATTCATAGTATTCTCCAAAACGTATCGTGAAAAAACACATTTTTCTGCTATAAAAATTTAGTTATCTAGGAATTTTTTGAGAAAAAAATCATCCAAGTACAACAAATGTTTAAGTCTCCTTTTTTATTCCAAACACGCAAACAATGCATGTATTTTTACGGCAATACTCGTAATCAGCGATTTAGATAATGATTTCAGTAACGAGTTATCTCGTAGTTGGCAAGAAAACCCAGTTTACCAGCTACGAGTATTCTCATAGTTGGCAGCGAACGCGTTAAAAGGATTACAATCGAAAACAATTGAAGAAGTTTTGCATGAATCGAAAGAGGCCATAATTGGATGGATGTACGTCTGGACCGAAATTCCTATCGATGTACCACCTCCTACATACGATATAAATTCTGGTGACTATTAGATTATAAATTTAAAAAAAAAACTTTCTGTTAATCTAATGTAAAACAGTGTATCATGTATTGTTATGTATTACTATAAAATATTTATCCGTATTGATTTTCCTTTAATTATCCTATGTATTTTACCCGTAAAAATATTTCTGTGAAATCTGTTACATTATTCTTTTGCAAACTATCAAAACATAAGTTATAATATGAGTTGTTTTGATAAATTTAATTTTTTTTTCTCAATGGTGTAAAGAGAACTATCTGATAAATAATTTATTTTAGTTCTTCTCTTTTTCACGGACAAAGCACTTCCTTTAACAAAATGTTGAAATAAGGAATTGACACAGGAAATTACTAATAAATTTATTTGGAAATTTGAATAATTTGAAAAAGTGATATTTCATATTCATAATAAACGGGAAAAATACTTCAAAATTTGGTTTCAACCTTTCATTTTGTAATAAAAATATTGTAATTTTATAGACAAACCGCTGTCCGTCAAAGGGCTAAAAGGATCTTAAACATTTACTTCTTTTCATATTGTTAAGCAAACAATAAATTATTTTATTAATTTAGAAAATGAAATTTTTCTAAGTATCAATTTATAGGAATAAACAATTGACACAAAAAATTACTAACCATCTTTATTTTTCAAATAAATAAAGTGACATTTTACATGCATAGAAAACGTGAAAAAAAAAATAAAATTCTAGTGTCAACGTTGCATTACATAATAAAAATATTGCAAATATAGATACAAACAGCTGTCCGTCAAAGAGTTAAAATGATCCAAAACATTTACTTCTTTCAGAGCCAACATTATCAAGCAAACACAAATTTAATTTAATAACTTAAAAAACTTAACATTTTCTAAATATCAATTTATTGTAATTTGGTTAAAAGTTTCGAAATATAATAACTCTCTGTAACATATCCTTATTTCTGTAACTGTTTATTTTTTTTTATTAAACTAATGATAGTATAAACATGTATTTTGTTAAATTTTAACTTTTTAATTTAATAATATAGGCTATTTGACAGAATACAATTTGCAGTATTCTAGCATTTGAATTATGAGAGGTAGACACAGGGTGAATCTTGGGTAAATAGGAACTGAAGATATACATCCAGGATGAGTTATTTGTGGTATTCTAAATCAGTACGCAATTGCTTCAAACATGTTTATAATAGTTATGTGATAGCCCAATGGATTTCCACACAGTAAATTTACCCTAACATGTATGTTGGAATAACATGCTATAGTAGTTCTGAAATTATGGAATATAAAGCATTTAAGTAAAATGTTCCGTAAACTGATAATTTTAAATGTAGCTTTTTAAAAACAGTTGTCTCATTCTCATTTTGATAGGATTATTTCATAAATAAAAGTGATGTTTCATACACATAATAAACTTAAAAATGTTACATTAAAAATTTGGTCTCAATCTTGCATTTTGTATCAAAAATACTTCAGTTTATAGACACTGTCCGACAAAAGGTTAAAAATAAAAATCTGATAAATTTACTTCTTTGCGTGCTAAAATTGTTAAGCAAACGCTCAAGTATTCTACAAATTTAGAAAATGAATTATTCTAAATATCAGTTTTTTGGAATTGACGCACGAAATTACTAACAATTTTAATATAAAAATAAATGTGATTTTTCATATGAAATAAAAAGAAAATATTGCAGTTTTATTGACCAGCCACTGTCCTTCAAACAGATAAAAAGAACTGATCCATTTCCTTCTTTTCATGACAACATTTTTAAGTAAACACTCATTTTACTAATTTAGAAAGTGAGCTTTTTCTAAATATCATTTTACTGTAATAAATGATTGATACATGAAATTTCTAAAAACTAAATAAATAAATAATTGAATATAAATAAAAGGGATACTTCATATTCATAATAAACGGAAAACAATTACATTAAAATTCCGCTATCCGTCAAAGGGTTAAAAGGATCTGATACAGTTATTTCTTTTCGTGCCAACAATGTTAAGCAAACACTCATTCATTTTATTAATTTAGAAAAAAAACTTTTCCTAAACGTCAGGTTACTGTTATTTGATTAAAACTTTCGAATTATAATAATTCATGGTAATACGCGCTTATTTCTGTAAATGTTAATTTTTTTTAATTAAACTTATGATATGATAAATATGTATTTTGTTAATTTTTTAACTTTATAATTTAACAATAGAGGCTATTTGCCAGAATACATTCTGCAGAACTCTAGCATTTGAATTATGAGACGTATACAGAGGGTGAATCTTGGGTAAATAGAAGCTGATGAGGTAATCCAGGATGAGTTATTTGTGGTATTCAAAATCGGTACGCAATTGCTTCAAACATGTTTATAATAGTTATGTGATAGTCCAATGGATTATCATACAGTAAATTTACACGAACATGTATGTTGCAATAACATGGCTATAGTAATTCTGAAATTTAGAGAATATAAAGCATTTAAATTGAATATTCTGTAAGCTGATAGCTTTAAATGTAGCATTTTAAAAATATTTGTATTATTATCTTTTTGATTTGCTGAATATGAGTAAATTAACAGGTCTAAACAAATTAGTTAATAGTTAGTTTGTTGAATAGAGTTAATTCATAAAGATTTTTTTTCCCTTTCACTTATATGTATGTATATTCTTTTTTAAAAAAATAAAAGTGGCAGCTAACTAATTTGCATAAATTTTATTAAAGCTCATTAATATCATTCATGTAAACATTGAAGTTTATTGCTACTGTCTGTTTTTATGGTTAACTTCGAAAAACATTCTTTATCGTTTGAAGGTCAGAGAATTAATTATAATTTTGCCAAGTGATTCTCTTATGGTTGTATTTTTAAAAGAAAATGATCAAGATATAATTCATTTGATATCTATATTATAAGGGTAAATGTATCTGTGCATAACGCTGATATCTTTTTACGGATGGCAATACTTATCGATGAAGTTTCGATTAACTATTTTTTGTTAATCAATGTTTTAATATTCTAAACATTGTAAATTTTCATTTTTTTTTCAAAATTGTATAGGTGAAAAAATGTACTTTAAAAAGCAGGCTGTATACAAAATATTAAATCTTTTAATCTAAAATTTTATATTCAACTTTCAAAGAAATATTTTAAGTCTTTTGTATTCTAATTTTAGTAAATTTATTCAAAGATTCAAAAATAATGATATTTATAAAAAATCTGTGTAATATTTAGCAGAATACCTTTTCAAACGTCTTTCAAAAATATTACTACAACATAATGGATTTAAATCGGTTCCTGTTTCATGTTTATTAAGCGATTCAGGACATTGATGTCACATTAATGTTCCGCTATTTAAGTTACAGTTGAAGATTCTTTCTTCTTTTGCGAAAAGTTCTGAAGCATCAGATTTAAAAATGTTACAGACCGAGCAATTTCAACAAATTAGTGTAGAAATGCTGACCTATTTGGATATAAACTGGTTAATTTTCTCTTAATTATGTGGAGAAATAAAATTTCATCACGAAATTAGTAACATAAGTGACTTTTGAACAAAAGACATTCTTTGATGACAAATTGTTACACTTAAGTTAATATTTCTTCAGAAGTGGCACTAACATCTCAGCTTCATACTTGAAAGTTTCTTTAGTGTTCTGAAAGTGTGTAGGTTTCTAACTCTTTATATTTTTGAGAGTTGCATATCTGCTTTTTATTCGAAAGTCAGCTTTTTTTCCGAGGGGTTTTAACAGACGATTTTATTTATTCTGGCTATCAGCATTATATCATAGTTATAGATTGAGCATTTAATGATTCAAAAAAGCTTGGTACGGAATAAATTTCTCTTTCCAAATTGCATTTATTATTTGAATAATTTTGTCATCGTTATTGCAAAAAGAACATCATAATTTGTTTTGAATCTTGAATACTTGAAAGTAAGATTAATATTTTACGATGGTAATTTGGTATATTTTATAATAACGTATTAAAACTTTGGCAGTATTTTGGTAAAGTATCCAATTTTTTTTTGTTTATTGTAGATGTATAAAAACTATATTTTACTATCTTTTTTTATACTTTTATTTATTTTCCTTTTTTTACAAAATTAAAATGTTTTGTTCTATCATCTGAGTAAATATTTATTTTTTTATTATCGGAGCGGTAATGTATATATATATAATATATTCTTACTCTGTTACATCATGTATTCTGAACGGAAAGAGAAATCTTTCGAAGGAGGATTTTTGGGTCAAAACACAACACTGCTATGTAGCATACTCATATATATTATGACTTCCAATAAAAAGTACTGACGTTCAAATCCCAAAGAAAAGGCATCCTTCCATTGATTAACTTTATGAACCGCGAAGACAATAGGAATTAATGATCAAACAAACGCGCATTTTAACCATCCTATTATTTGCATTAAACTCCACGATGTGTCATTGTATTTATAAATTCGGTGATTTTCTACAATTTTGTGAATTTCCTTTTGTCTTTAACGTTTTAAATTTTTCAGACAGGAATGCCAAGTCTAAAATTTCCCACCATGTGGTTTCTTTGCGTTGCGCATGAAAACTTTACTATACCTAGAGCCTACTGTTATGACAACAGCTCTTGCACTTCAGAAATTCTCGATGTGACAACGGATTTTATCAATTACACTATATACAAATAAAACATCTTTCAAGATACCCTGTACAGCCTATAAGTTTTTATTGTAAATTATGTAAAATTTTACATTAAAAAGAAATGTTTTCATTTGCGGAACTCTAAAATTATATAAAACATTCTTTTTTTCTATCATTTCTCATACAATATTAATTTTTAGTACATTTAAATAGTATCTTGATTATGAATAAAAGCTGTTTGAAGTTTATAATAAAAAAAAAAAAATATTGTCCAGTTAAACAGATGGCATTGAGCCCACAGGCTATTCATATTAATTGCATATTATAACTTTATTTTTGAAAAACAAATTAAGGAGAGGGGGTAGCTCCGCCACTTCTCATCTTTATACTTAAACTTTGTACCCCCAAATCTAATCAAGGATACGTCCTTGCATATTGAACCTATATCAAAAGTTCAGAGCAAATCGGGTAATTCTGCATAAAATCCCATTTATTAAATGAATTCCCCCTATTCCTCTTTGATACTTCACCATTAACCCCTCCCCCCTACGCTCACAAAAAAAAAAAAAAAAAAAAAAAAAAAAAAAAAAAAAAAAAAAAAAAAAAAACAGGTTCGCGTCTTATTAGAATTAATCTTCATCCAAAATTTGAAACAAAAAAAATTCTGCATTAACAAGACTTTTACAAAAATTAATTTGTGTTTACCTTCCATTTTCCTACCCTCTTATATTTAATCAATGAATACCCAAGACTAATCATGGGGGCATCTCACTAGAATGATCTTATGTCTAAAATTTTAATGAAATCTAATTAATTCTGTCTCCTTATATTTATCCCGTTTACCTATTTATATTTACACAATGAACTCCCAAAAGTAAGCAAGAAATCTAATTATTAGAATAAACCTATGTCGTAAATTTGAAGAAAGTCGGATGTTTTTATTATGAATTATCGCGTTACATACATACGTATATCCAGAACAGGTGGACATATAAGCTCTTAGACTTTGTTAGCCTGTGAGCTAAAACTATTAAAATATATATCATCCATTTTTTTTTAAATTAATTAATGCTACCATATACCCCCAGCGCAGTAAGAGATATGCTGTTAAAATAAATCTGATCTCAAAGTGTTTAAGATTGTAATGGTAAAGAACATATAAAAGACATTTTTTAAAATCATAACCTACATACTGTATATTTTTATCTATCTAAATATTAATATAGTTATATAAAGAATAAATGAATAAATATGAAGGCAATAAACTTTATTTTGTTATTACCAATAAAAGAAATACCTTAAAAATTAAGCGCATCGCTTTCCAGTAATAGCAATTCCATTATCCAACATTCTTAAAGAAAACGAGAGACATTAACCGAAATATCCAGTTGCAATGAGTTTAGTTAGCTTGATAAGCAGTTAGTTTGATTTGAAAGTAAGAAATTAGCCTTATTATAAAATATTGCTCATGCTAATTTTTTCCAATTAAGAGATTAGGATAACAAATACCTCATTTTATTGTCTGAGCGTAGCGAAGTCTTATACTCAGAGTAGGTAATGATATTAAAAGTCAAAAAAATTCTTTCGTCAAGCAAATCTCAAAAAGCATATGTCGGATTTCGATTCTGTTTGTAACAGAAGGTACTTATGAAGGTAATCTGGTGAATGCACCTACTTTTAAAAATTAATTCCAAATAGTTTAAAAGCTATATTAAAAAAATTGATAAAAAAGCGCAATTTATTTGCATACGTCACAGAAATTTGGTGTGCGTGATTTTCACGAGCTGAATATTTTCGTAGATAACCGAATCAGTACATGGAGTAAATAGTAATCATTTACGCACTCAGAAATATTGAATGCAATAAAACATTTTAAAATTTAATCATGCAGGAAAATAAAACTGTTATTTTTTTATATTAAAAACAATGTCATAAAAACTTTGATTTTGACATTTTGTGATAATCTCTTACTAGCATTTTTTGATCGCTAAAAGAATGTTTTATATATTTCGCGTGTGAAAATTAGAAGCAATTGCGTTTTTTAATAAAAAGTTTCTTTTATGGCATCATTTTCCCTTTATATTTATTTTTATTGCATGTTTTCTTTTAACTTATATTTTGTTTGTGTGTGGAAATCAATTCTGGTCACTAATTTGTCGGCACGGATACCACAAGCGCATCAGATTTGGCGCAATTTTTTTCAAAGCCCATTAAGCGAAAACTCCGTTTTCATAAAACGCTTACATACACATTTTTTAATTTATTTTCTTTTTTCAAAAAGAACTTACAGTAAATAAAATAATAATAATAATTAATAACTATAAAAAGAAATATTTTATATAATTAAAAAAAGGAAATGAAAGTAAATAAACATTTCATGAGCAAATAAACAAATAATAAATAAATAAAGCCGGGTTACCATCCCGGGTAAAATATTGCTGACTCCAATTATGTACCCTGGTGCATATGTGACATATGTGACATCTTTTCCCATTTTTCATCCATTTCCTGTTGGCATACAACTTTGAAATTTGGAATATATATGCACACCTGGGAGCAATACTGGAATTAGACATTGATTTTTTTTTTAATTTGATCCAAAAGGGAGCAACGGGGGCTATTTCTTAAAGATTTATACAATTTATACTGCATAAAGGAGCCATTTATCTATTTTTATATACAAGAAGAAGTAAGTGGTATGTAAAAACAATTATAATATACATAAATAAAATACTTGAGATAATATACTAGAGATATAAGCACCGGGTTTGGCGAGATTTTTTATGCCAATTAGGCGAACGCATCGTTTTGATTACCAGATACATATACCATGCTATAATAACACGTTATTTATTTATTTCAAAATGAAAAAAAAAAGGAATAAAGGAAACATATTCTGTTATTAAAAAAAAGAAATAACAATCAATAAATGATAATATTTTTAGAACAAACAATTTATTATAATATTTATATGATAAGCAGCATGTTAGGCAACTGAACGCCATTTTGGCACCAATTAGGTACCTCGGTGTGTATAGGGCATATATGGGCCATATTTATTTGTAAAACTGAGCATGAACGTTTACCAAGTGTGTTTTCATAGTCGCTTATATCTTTTTGGAACATAGCGCACCTTTCGATGCTAAAACTGCACAAAAGAAAAAAAAACAATATTTGCAGTATTTTTTTTAATGTAATGCACATTTCGTAATCAGTAGGTTCGATAATCAGACCTCGTTTTTTTGCTTTAAAAGATGATATTTCATACGACGTCTTTTTTGGATTCTTCGTTTTTCCATATTTGATAGTATGCGTCTACTCATTTTGTAACTTTTTTTTGTAACTTTCTTTTTTATTTACAGCAACATTTGGATTTCCTATTTTAAATAAAAATTCTTCTAAATACAAGAAATTTTGTTAAAATAAATAAATAAATGAAATGCGGACATCTAGTGCTCAAAACACAAAATTTCTCCTATTTAGTTAATAAAAATCAGTAAAAACATAATTTTTATGATAATAAAAAGGTGACTTATGTAATAACAGAGTCATATATTATGTACGTTCTGGATTAAGTATGAATATTTCTCCACCATTTATAAATAATAATAATAATAATAATAAAATGCGGACAGACCAAAGTCCATATTTGACTGAAAACAGCAGCCATTTTATAAATGCTTTAAAAAAATGGCCAATGAAAAGTGATATTTCAAAAGTATTATGAAATTAGTTAAAAACCATTTATATTAAACTAAATGAATAAAATATTTATATTTTTAATGAAATAAATGGGATTTGAAAAATTATTGGAAATTTATCACCATAGATGTATCAATATTACAATCAGTTCTTTGTATGGAAAATGGAACAATTAGCAATACTTTTTGTACCCGAAAAATGGTAGTTGCTTTTTTTAAGGTTAAAAAGTAGATTACAAAATATTCCAATACAGAGATGCCAAGCCCCCGCTTATTGCACAGCAGAATTTTCTTATAGGAAAAGTTATTTTTTAAATCGCAGAATGTTCCAATTTAATAAAATATCTTCTGTATTAAAATACCAGTATCCAAAATGCCGGAGACTTGGCAGCTCTGCCTATAAAATTTTAATTAATCACGGTACTTTTTTTTCATCGGATTCAAATTTAGTGAAGACAACGTTTTTTGGCCAAAAGCAGATTTTTTTCCACATGTGTAACTATCAGTGGCGGCCCGTCAGGGAGTGCTGCATGAGATTTTTCTCACCACTAAAATTTAACAGAATGTTATCTATTACTTATTTGACAAAATTTCAAGACTAATTAAAGCTGAAATTTCTATACAACTTTAGTGGTGTGAAAAATTAGATGCAACACCCCCTGACAAGCCGCTACTGGTAACTACGATACAATTCCTTGATGCTGAAATAAAATGTTTTGACTTATGCTATTATTGCTTCCTCATACTTATTTGAATTTCAAATAAGATGACTCAAAATCGTATTTTTTAAATGTACGGAAAAAATGGATTTCGAGAGAGGGCGAAAAGAACAATATTTGACGATTTATTACATGCGTTTGGCTAAGTGTCTTACTACCTTGTATTTAATACTCTTCACAATACTTCGCTGTTTCATGGACTTAGGCGCTTTTATAAAAAGTTTGACGTAATTCAAGCTTAAGAAAGTGAGTTTTTTACTGAATAATACAAATAAATGAAAAATGAATACAAAGAAATACTAATAAAAGAAAAATGAAGCATTATATTTATCTATGTGTATTTAAAAATGCATCTGCTAGCACTAATTAGATAATTTATGTCTGTATAATGGGAAATAAATAGCTTTTGATTCTGTATTTCTATGCTATAAAGCATTAACGTTTGTGTGTTTTTCGTTATCATTGGGAGTACCTAGCCGATTTAAAAAGTAATGTGGGCAAAAAATGTTGGTAACCATTTTTGCTGCAAAATATACTATATTTTGCTTAGGAACAATAATCACCATCAATGCACGAGCAAAAAAAGTTCTAAAATTGAGAATTCTTTGGTGTTGATATAACTAAAAATTTAAAATCTTTTTTTTTTTTTTTTTTTTTTTTTTTTTTTTTGGTGGCAAATTTTAAGATATAATATCCTCGTTATGAACGATTTCTAAAACATTCGACAATAAATGTTTAACCCATTCGTGCCCAACATCTTTTGCGTAAATTTTATTTGATTGGCACCACTATTTTTAGAAGATTTAAGTTTAGTTCGTTAATCACGAAAATGCATCATTTAAATAAAATAATTATTGCTTGTCTTTTTTACTGGTGTCAAAAACAGTGCTGAATGCACCTTTTTAAGCGTCCCTAAAAAGGGACGCTAGGCACTAATGAGTTAATTTCACAAATTAAACATTTTGTTTTCTAGAAAAAGTTTTAAACGCAATTTATTGAGAATTTGCAATTTCTAGGATACTGTTGGGGTCAAAAACTATAACCTTGGCATCACAGTAACTTATAAGATGTAAGTGCTCGTTTAGGACAATTTTTTAAAACAGGATTTTTAACTCTTATCGACAACCTCATTGCATCCGTGGAAAACATATTCAACATTATAAACTATTCGGACAGATTTCACACCATATAAAATACACGCCATTCTCTTCAAACATAATAGCTTATGTTATTTATAGTTTCTCAAATCGGTGCGAAGCTTCTGTTTATGCTCATGACATCATTTCAAAGAATTAAATTTCCAATATAGGAAAATTTGGTGTTTTATTTTCTGTATTACTTTTAACATTTTGCATATTTCCAATTTTATATCCATGCATGGTTTGCTTTTCTTTTATAAAAATAGTATATACAACTTCATATATAAGATTTTGTAATTTTATGATTCAATATGCTTATTTTCATCATATATTTTTACAATGAATGACCAATTAATGGTCACATCTCATTTTCTTTACTTATCGCAAGTTATTAAATGTGTATTCTCAGCAATATCGCTCAGACTAATCCCTCTGAGGGAAGTCCTAGTTAAAATTTAGATTGTAACTGTACCGAATAAAATTTTACTTTTCTAGTGTAATCTTAAAGTGATTTAGTGAATATCCTTTTATTTAAGGTAATAATTATTGGAATTTAATTAGATATAATAAAAAAAAAATACTTTAATTTAATACTATCGGCAGATATGTCAGAATGAACCTATATCCAAAATTTAAAGCTAATTGGATGTGTTTATTATGAGTTACTGCGTTATATGCGTTAGCACGTAAAGAACCGTGGGGCAATTTAGCTCTCAGCCTTTGATACCATGTGATCTTAAAATAATAAAATACATGTCTTTAAATATTTTTATAACAGTTTAATGATAGTTAATATTTTTTAATTAATGAGACTAAACCAAATAAATATTTTTTTAATTAATGAGAACTATTAAATACCCTCAGTCCAATGGTAGATATGCTGTTGAAATAGCCCTAACCTCAAAGTATTAATGATTGTAATGGTAACAAACATATAAAAGGCATTTTGAAAAATTATAACCTACACACAACCTTTTTGTAGTATAAATATAGATATGGTTATATAGCGGATAAGTGAAAAACTATGAAACCAATAAACATTATTTTGGTTTTACCAATAAAAGGAATACCATAAAAATTAAGTGCATCGCATTTCAGTAATAGCAATTCCATTATCCTACATTCTTAACGAAAAAGAGAGACATTAACTGCAACACCCAGTTGCATTGGATTCAGTTATTTTATAAGTAGTTTGATTTGAAATTAAGTCATTAGTTTTATTAAAAAAATTGTTCATTCTAGTTTTATCCAATTAAGAGATAAAGATAACAAATTCCTTATTTTTATTAAAATTTTTAATGTAACTAATTGTACCTAATAAAATTTTAATTGTCTAGTGATATCTCAGGGTAATTTGGTAGATTCCTTTTAAATTAAGGTAATAAATACTATAACTTAATTAGAAATAATAAATATAAAATGCTATGATTAGATAGCATAGGCACATATTTTTAAAATTTTATGGAATATTTCTATGTAATAATAGTAATTTTTGTATAAGAATAACTGTTTTATTACTTTCTTTGAATGATTTAGAACTAACTAAAAGTAAAGGCTTTTGATTTCTTTTTCCTAATATCTAAAAATTAATTTTGGTTATTTTTAATTTTTGAATTCTTCTTAACATAGATCAGGTACACAAACATGAATTTTAGTTATACATTTTTCACTCGATTTCTCATATGGTAGAATTACATAAAAATCGGAATACATGTGTGTATCAGATAAATATACACATAATTACCTAAATGCGCTGAAAAATAGATATTTTTTATTTATTATATACATTAGATCTTTCTGATGCACTCGCATCCATTTTCAAAGGACGGAAAAGATAATTGATTAGAATTGATATTTTTAGAATTCATTAGAATAGGTATAAAATAAATAAATAATGTTTATTTTTTAACGCCTTTTAATTAATTATGTGCATATTTAAAGATTTACATCGGTAACAAGGTGTTCCATCCATCAAGACACTGATATAAATGCAGTGATTTGACTCATTGAATATATTTTTCAATTTCTTTTAAAACTTTTTTTTTGTAAGTAAATTTGAAATATACTGTAAAAATAAAATAAAATAAAAGTTAAATAAAAATAAATAAAAAAATACGTAAATGAAAAGATACGTATATACGTTTCAATTAAACTATAATTCCTAGAAATTTTTATTTATTAGAAAAAATAAAAATTCTTATAGCACATATACAGATTTGCACTGTAAATCAAATCATATGTAAGGTTACTAAAACTTTTTTAGGAAATTGGGATGACTAAAAATTTTTATGCAGCTGCAGCCTGGGTTACAGATTGTATTTTAGCAAGATTTTTGTAGTTTAAGTAGATTATTTTGTAAATTTAGTAGATTTCTGTAGCTTTGCAAAAACTGCTTTTGTAAATTTACAAATCTTCTTTTTGTACAGAGTATACATAAAATTTTAGATGTATGTAATTTATGTATTTAAGAAAAAGTATTTAAATTCAAAATTGTATTATGTATTTAAAGCATTTAGAAGTATGTAAAATAACGTTTTTTACTGTGTATGTTTTTGATAATTCGTTATAAAGAATAAATCGTTAAGGGCATTCTCTACGGTTGCATAAAGAGTATAATTCACAGTACTCCAAATTACAATAGCTAAAACAAGCCAACTTACTGTCATACTGCATTAATGAAAACGATACAATTGAATATAGGAAATAATAAAAAGTGTAGCACTTGTTTTTATTTATTTTTTTTTATATAATGTCTGCTTTTTACATTTAATTATCGGGCCGGAACTATGTATTTTGACAATCAAATATTGCTGTTAAAGGTGTCTGATGGAAAAAAAAAGAAAGAACAAAATACAAATACGATGGCGGATACAATAAAATTGTATCGTACGTTAAAGGACGAAAAAGCGTGCAAATGTCACATTTTATGTAAAGGTGGTATTAATTCATTAAAATACATGCTTGTAAACCTATTTTCTACAAAAACAAGTTTCTTTAAATGCATAATAATGCTAAAAGACATCAAAAAGCAAACTGAGTTATTTTATCAAATCATGGAACAAAATATCTAACCACAAAAGCAATAGATAGTAATAAATATAAAAAATAAGTTACGTAAGATAAGTGCCGATGTGCCATGGATAAAAAGGTCACTTTAATACATTTTTAAATTTTCCGCGCGATGGCTCTGATAGACTCCTAAATGACCAGTGCGCAAAAAGTCAACTTCTGGATGTAACTTTGTCCGATTTCAAGGTACAAACAGGTTGTAGCTAAGGGGATGCTATGGATCGCTTCGATCCCCAATCCTAAATTATTTTCAGTCTCCCTTCGAAAAGATTTGTAGGTCACTAAATGAATTTCTAACTCGAAAATTCATATGAAATTTTGTTCAAAAACCTAATTTAGTTTTGAAACCCTCTCCCTCTCACAGTTTTTCAGAATTACTAAAGTGCAACTAAAATAATTTGCTAATAAATAAGTGTAATACTATATTCATCTTTTAAAAAATTATACTTAAAACTACGTTATGTGTAAAATACTTAAAGATGACAAAATTATTTTATAATTTATTATTTAGATTATTTTCCGGACCTAAAAAATGGACTTTTACTTTCGCTCCAATTACATGATATTTGAAAATTAAGATGTTAATATTTGTATTTTTATTTTATTTTATATTTTAAGTCGATGGCTCTGTTTACAGTTGAAAGTACTAAGAACTAAAAGTAATTTAACTCCTTTTAAACTATTTTTGTCATATTTAAGCAATTTGCACATAGTGTAGTTTTAAGTTTAACTAAAATAATTGTTTCAACACTCGCTCATCCTATTTGCATATAGGACGTTAACAGGATGTTTAATTTAGCACCAGTTAGTTTTCATCATCGTATACTTATTTTAGCATAAAATATAATTATTAAACTAGTTTAACAAGAAACATAGTACCTACAATGTGAATATGCACTAATTTATTTTTCTGCTTTAGAAAAGAAAAGAGACAAAAAATTATGAGCACCACCCTGCAATCTCCTAAATCCCCCCTATCCCTTTGTACAAAATCATAATAATGCTTTCCTTTAGTCTGTGTAATCGGTTTCTCTTTTACAATTTTGGCAACATTACAAACAAAAAATTTTCAAATCAGTTAAGATGAGAACTATTCTCTGGTCAATCCAGAGCTTGAACACCATACTTATTCCGACAGGTTTCCATGTAAAGTAGGAAAAGAGTAGAAAATTATTTTATTAATTTATTTTATGTTGTAGATATAAAGCTTGCAAGATATACAATACACTCATTTATGAATAAATTATATTCTGCTTGCCAATTTCGCCATTTAGCAGATTAATAAGTTTAGTTAAAAAATACACTTTTCTGCACTTTGAAATTACTTTAAATAACTGACTTTAAACTCTTTTTTAAGGTACAAGTTAAACCGGATGTTAAGTAATAACTTCAGTCATCCCACCTCAAATTATAACTTTTTCATTTTAGACGTTATTCAGCATAATTATGCATTTCAAGGAACTAATCTTTATGGAAAATTAATAATACAATTAATAATACTTAGGTACAATCATTAAATGTGTGATATTTTGCATAATGCATATGATATACACAATATTTTCCTATATTCTATTAAGACTGAGATTTTATATTGAAATATAGGATTAAGAATTTTTGTTGTTGTTGTTGTTGTTGTTTTGTTTATTCTTTAAGAAATTGTTAGATATGATAAAAATATATTATTTATTATCTTCTATAATTATACATGAATTTTTGTCCATCGATAGTACATATAATTTATTACATAGTGCATTAATATCTCAACGCATTTTGTAAAACAAGCACGTTTTTTAATACCTAGAATATATCAGAGCATTGAGTATCAATGATTTCAGATTTGATGGAACTTTAGATAAAAGCATCCAAAACATTATATGGTAGGGATATTTTTCGGCATAAAAAGTTTATTTTGCTATCACATATTTTTACTATTTATGTTATAAGCAAATTCTAGTTGAATTTCATAACAAATGCAGAGTTTCAGTTATATTGTTACGAATCCAGCACTAAGGTTATCTTATTTAAACTAAGTAAGTCATTTGCAAGCTTTATAACAAGCATTAATATGTCAAGCATTGTTTGTGGTTTGGAAGCAAATAATTACTGTAACAACCCTGTAAAAGGATAATATTTATAATGCTTTAGATAAATATGACATCTAATTCTACTCTTACATTCCTCAGGTATGAAACATCATATAAATTAGAGAATTAATCAACCATTACAATAAACAGGAATAACATATCCAAATCTTTTGTACTCAATGAATTAAAGTATACAACAATTTCACACTGAATGAATACTCTGACCTGTTTTGAAAACAAATTTATGGTTAGAAGACTTAGGTGATATATTTAGGTACTGCTTACAAATATTTGTTTTGTTTAAATAACGATAACGGAAATGGAGATGTTTACTGACTTTTGTGTAAATTTACCTTTTGTATAGCATATGATTCGGCAAATACATACAAAATATAATGAAATAATTTGTTTAATTTATTGTAATAATAAATTACGAAACGATAGATTTTAAGACAAATAATCTGTTAGTTATTTTAATTTTAAGTTATACGTTAAATATCAAAATACAGACTTATAATAAAAGAGACGATGTAATAACAATCGCTGCTCAAGGCAATATGAGTTAGTCCGTAACAGAAACAAGTGTTTGCAAAAAAGATTCTTAAGATACCATGCCTTAAATGTTTATACTCTATATATTTGCAAGTCATAAAACGAATCACAAATAAGGTTTACAATAAGTGAAAATATTATTACTATTTTTGTTATAATAACACGCTTTGTTTACACATTAACAAAACGTTGCTATAAATATTCTTTTATATGTAAAACTGATAAATTTGCGCGCTGATTAAAAGGATTAGAACATTTATAATGATTAAAAATATTTATTATAATGTTTGAAAAATTAAAAATGTTGAACAACTGATCTGGTTGAGATAAATCATTTTATCATGAAATTGATCGTAGAAGCCGTAGACTTCGAGATGTCTAAACCATTTATCACCCTAAGTCGAAATTTTAAAATTCAATGAATCGTTTTTTTTTTCGAATATTGTTTTACAACTGGTTTATCGTGATAAAAGTTGCACAAATTAACGGATTTATATGCTTTTCCTTTTACAAATATATAAAAAAATATTTCTGCAAAGTTTGCATAAGAAACAAATAACGAAAGTATCAAAAAATTCGAATATGTTTTAAGTATTCTAAATTTTTTAACATATATAATGAATTATTATTGCTTATCTTTAGGTTTGATAAAATACAAATGAATTCAAAATTAAATTAATTAATGACAATACAAGAATTTCGAATGCAAACATGAAATTCTTGGGAAAAGAAATTCTACAAGATTTTTTTTTTTCTGTAATGTATTAAAACTCACATTTTTTATACAAGATTAAAGTAGATTATCAAAACAATGAGTCGAAATTAAAATAAAAAGACAATGCGTATTTCATTGTAAATTATATGGTATGATAGAACATGTGAAATATTGACAGGTATGCTATTTATGATAAAATACGAGGGGTGATCCAAAAAAAAGTTTACAAGACAAAAGGAAAAAGTACTTATTAACAATAGAAAAAAGATACAAGCGGCAATCAAGAGGCACATCTGGCCTTCACTTTTCCCCATAGTCGCCAAAGCTGTATAGGCATTTGTCAGAACGTTCGACCAACTTATTTATACCGTCTTGGTAGTAATCAGGCCCCTGCTCATTGAGCCATTTCTCGCCAGCTGTTTTCACTGCATCGTCTGAGGTGAACCGTGTTCCGGATACGTTTCGCTTCAACGCCGAAAAAAGTCACTTGTAGCCAAATCGGGGCTGTATGGGGGTGATTTCAGACCTCCCACTTGAACCTTTGCAGCAATTCCTGAATCTGGCGAGCTGTAAGGGGCCTGGTATTGTCATGTAGAAGAATGACGAATTTTCTACCTATTGTCTGCTCATTGCTTTGTCCCCGTTTACCTCAATGATTTGTCTGTGAATTTCGGATACGGCCATATTCTTGGCCCATAAGAATCGAATTACAGCTCGCAACTCTATGCGAGACCATTTTTCTTGACGTCGTGACATTACTGTTGCTCTTAAGTGTCTGTGTACTGACGCTACTTACTCGTAGAACCACTGTAGGACAACTAGCGCAATCTGTCAACCACCCTGGGTGGAAATATTCGCTCCACAATTATTACGTTTCAAATGTTTCTGCTTGTAAACTTTTTTTTTTTTGATCAACTCACGTATAATATAAGCATTTTTAGTTTTAATTTTTACTAATTAATAAGTTGTGTCAAAATACAAGTATTATATTTGAACAATTATGGCTGTTTATAAGCAGATTAACATATTTTCGCTGATCAAACAACAAACATATATTTAAGAAATAGGCAGAATTATTTCAATGAAAAAAATTAAGATAATAAATATTTGATGCATATTTATGATATACATATATATATTAAATGTTTGTTGCATGTTATGTGTAATAAATAGTTTGCTTATGCATTCATATCTTTAGCATTACTGTACACATTTAAAGCAAATTTTTCTTTAAAAATTGAGAATAATATCCTTTAAATGCAAAAAAAAAAAAAAAAAATGTTTTCACTTATAAATAAGTATAAAAGTAAAACTAGTTTAAAAAACTTTTTATAAGCATTTAATTTTAATCTTGATAATCATACTTCATTCTTTGACATCAGTTTATGATTTTAGGTACCGTTTTTAACATGATTTTAGATTATTTTTTCTGTAATGTATTAAAACTCACGTTTTTTATATAAGCTTTTTTAAACAAGCTCATATTTCAAGCTCTAACTGTCTCTCTCTATATATAAATATTTTTTTCTCTAGAACATTATGAACATTAGAAACTATTGCTGCCGCTACCGACTATGTAAATGAAGTGATTTTTTTCTTTTATTACTTTTTACTTACAAAAAAGAAAACTATGGCAAATAACTACATGAAAACTCATAACATTGTTTGCAAATACATGATAAAAATACTCAAGTAAATAGTTTTTAAATATGATACTAACGTCAATTTCATTATAACTTTCAATCAGTAACAAGAAAAATCTCTTAATTTCTGAAAGGCAACCAAACAATAATGTATGATTTTCAAAATTATTAATCTTGAACATTTTTTACAAGTATTATATTTTTTAATTTTATACATTTTTTGGCCTTTTCTACACTAAAAAGGCGTAACGCCTTTTCTGGACAAAACGAGTTAAGTCAAATGATTCTAAATACTACGAAAATACGGCACATCCACAATTTATACACATGCATTTGTAAACAATGCGAAAATTTCTTCTGTACTAAACTTTTAAGCTATAATTCTTAACATTATTATTATTAAATAAAAAATATTTTATGCTTGCAAATAGATGTATGTGACTCAGGATGAAATAAATATATGCATCTGCATGGAATATCCTTTCCTTCTATCCCATTCTCATATTTCACCATTTTACGAGTGTCTGGGTAGTTAATGAGATATCGGTTGAACAATGCAACATTAAACAACAATAAAATGCTTATCACGTTTAGGAAAGTAATGAAAATAGATGTTGTTCAACTTTGGGGCTGTTTGTAAGCACATTAATATTTTTGCGCTTATCAAACAAAAAACATTTACTTAAGCAATAGGCAGACGTATCAGAAATATTTGAACGAAAAGAACAAAGATAATAAATATTTGGGGCATATTTATGATAGATAAGTATATATATGTATATTAAATGTTTGTTTGCACTATGTTATGTATAAGAAATAAGTTGTCTATGCATACATACTTTTAAACGTTCGTGTTTATATTTAAAGCAAACATTTCATAAAAAAAAAATGAGAATAATGACTTTTGAAATTAAATTAATTGAAAAAAATCATGTTTTATTTCATAAATAAGTATAAAAATAAAAATATCTTTTAAAATCCAATTTAATCTTAAAGTTGAACATCATACCTTATTCTTTGACATCAGTTCATGATTTCAAGTACCATTTGGTCAAAATTTTGGAAAATTATTTTAAAATACTGAAAATATGGAAACATTTAAAAAAAGTTTTACCTCACTGCTTTGCTAGTATTCATATTATGATTAGGCACAGCGAATCTGTTTATTAATATGTCTTCATACGATTTTACATTTTAAGATTTTATGGTACTTTTGGAGAAAATCTGTAAGGATATTGGATATATTATCCAATTGCATAGATTTAATTTCACTAGAAATATTTCTTCTACTGTCTGATAAGTTTTATCGAGACTTTGCCAATTAAAACTTTATTTCTAAAAACAAAATTATATAGTCAACCTTTTTCCGCTTGAATAATGCATTTTACACATTCCATTTAATTTGAAATTAGTGAAACTTTATTCAGAAAATAAGGACACTGCAATAAAAATAAGTTTTGCTCGCAAACAAAGAGTATTTACCGAGATAAGATAACTGGAGAATGAAGAAATTCTTTGTGAAGAAGATTAATAAATCAATCAGTCGAAATTAAAATAAAGCAGACATGCCAACCTCCGGCTTTTTAAAAAACAAACAATTATACTTGTAACCAGAAATTTATTGAGTCAACGAAATTAAGTAAATTTCAAATGATCCTCTCAGTCAATACTAGCTAATTCTCATTAAATAAATTTTCTGGTTCAAAGTACGTTTTAATGAATTAAAAAAAGCCGGAGGTTGGCAACTCTGAATAAAGGAATATTCTGTAACTCATTATAAACACTGTACTATGATAGAAAACCTGAAACATTGACAGGTTTGCCATTTATGATAAACAAATTCTAAGCATTTTTAGTTTTAGTTTTTACTAATTAATTAATTTGGTCAAAATACAAATAATTTATTTGAACAATTGGGGATGTTTGTAAGTTGGTTAACATTTTTGCGCTTATCAAACAAGAAACATTTACTTCAGCAGTAGGCAGAATTATTTGAATTAAAATATAAAAATAACAAATATATGGTGCATATTAATGTTATATATATATTTTTAACTTTTGTTGTATGTTATGTATAATAAATAAATTGTCTATGCATTCATGCCTATGCATTCATTCGTGTTTATATTTAAAGAAAATATTTCTTTAAAAATTGAGACTAACATCATTCAAACGTAAAACAATTGGAAAATGAATTATGTTCTCTCTCAAAAATACGTATAAAAGTAAAACTAGTTTAAAAATTTTATATGAGCTTTTAATTTTATTCTTGATACTCATACCTTATTGTTTGACATCAGTTCATGATTATAAATGCCGTTTTCTCAAAATATTGGAAAATAGCTTTTAAATATCGAAAATATGAAATTTATTTATTTATTTTTTTACAGTTTACAATATTGCAATAATTTCAGAGAAAATATTTAAGCATATTGGATACATTATCTAATTGCACAGATATAATTTCCCTTGATATATTTCTCTTTCTTTCAGATAAATTTTATCGAGACTTTGCCAATTAAATCTTAATTTGTAACAACAAATTTATATAGTCAACCTCTTTTCGCTTGAATGATACATTTTACACATTCCTTTTAATTCGAAATTAGTGAAACTTAATTTAGATTCGGAGGAACACAACAATAAATATAAATTAAAATATAAAAATAACAAATATATGGTGCATATTAATGTTATATATATATTTTTATTACTCGCATATATATTTATATTACTCGCAAACAAAGTGGAGGAAGGTGGTAATTACTGGTATAAGATAATTGCAGAATGAAGGAATTCTTTGTGAAGAAGATTCACAAAGCAATCAGTTGAAATTAAAATAAAGGAAGATTCGGAAAATTCCTGAGTATGGTAGAAAACCTGAAACATTGACAAGTCTGTCATTTATGATAAACAATATCTAAGTAGTTTTAGTTTTAGTTTTTACTAATACATAGGGTCAAAACACAAATAATTCATTTGAACAATTTGGGTTGTTTGTAAACAGATTAACATTTTTGTGCTTATCAAACAAGAAACATTTATTTAAACAGTATGCAGAATTATTTGATGAAAAAAATAAAGATAATGAATATTTGGTGCATATTTATGATATATATCTATATTTTAAATGCTTGTTGTATGTTATGTATGATAAATAAACTTTCTATGCATTCATATATTTAAGTATTCTTGTTTATATTTAAAGCAAGTTTTTCTTAAAAAATTGAGAATAATATATTTTAAACGAAAAACAGTTGAAGATAATATGCTTACTCTCATAAATAAGTATAAAATTAAAACTAGTTAATATAAATAGTAATTAAAACTAGTTAATATACTAGTTAATATAGTTAATATTGGAAAATAGCTTTTAAATGCGGAGAATATAGAATTTTTTTTTAAGTTTCATTTTACTGTTATGCTAGTATTCATATTATGATTAGACACATTAAATCTGTTTATTAATATGTTTTCAGACATTATTACATTCTACGATGTTGTAATACTTTCAGAGAAAATCTTCTACTTTTATATATAAAATACAAACGGAAATTTCGGCTTTTCCTTCAACTTCTCCAGTTCTACTGAAGGTATGTGGATGTAACTTGCACCAATGTAAACATAAAGAACTTTCAAACTGCAACATGTATAATATCATTTATAGCCTTGACACGAATAATAAACAATAAAGCAATCGGTAAAGAGCTTCACAGCAGAGATGTCATAAACGCATCATATATTCGTGATTTTTTTTAACCCAATGTCATATATACATACATCTGGTGTTTAATTGACACCAAAGTGTTATTACTTTGCTTTATATGCTAACCCGGTGTTGTTGTTGAGTTATTTATAAATTGCTTATTTACTTTTATTTTCTTTTTTAAAATTTTATCAATTGTTTTATTCTATAGTTATTAATTAAACTTCATTTTATTTATTACCATTATTCGCTTTTTAAAAATATATATGTAACTGGTATTAGAAAACGAATTTTTTGCCAAATTGGCGTCCGAGAAAATGGCACCAATTTGGCGCGTATATGACATCTGTGCCCTTGAACTGACATAGTAAAATATCTTTTGTTTAAGTTATTTAAAAATTATGACGAGGAAAATTCTATATTTTGAATACATATCCAGTTAGTTTAGTTTAGCGAGATTGCTTTAGGACAAATTAAATACAGTTGTTGAAACCGTTATCGTAAATCACAATATTCGTGCATTGAAACCTCTTTAAATTTACGTCATTCTGACGCAATTACGATATCTATTCAACAGAGAAGATGAAAAATTACATGCTGTTTCATTAATTTTAATGATCAATATATTATAACATGAAATCTATCTACTTCTACTTTATACATAAAATGAAAATCGACATTCCGTTCCGGTTGTTGATAGCGTAAGTCCGGCTAAAAATATTTTCATGATTTTTTTAAGCATTTAGCATCTTTTACATAGTTTAAAGTACTTATTTATTGAATTATGGGTTAAAGTTCTATAATTAGGAAAACTCATTTCTGGAATATTATTCATAAAAAAACTTGAAAAAATTGATGAAACTTGCATTGTAAGACATATAATCTTTTATGGATGGTTTCAGTGTATTGCACATTGCTCTACAATGCTCAGTTATAGTGTTAATCAATTATTTTGGAGTAAATTTCTATGATGAAGTAAACCCGATTATGAAAGATTAGTATTAATAAAACCTGCTAATTGACGGATTTTGATGAGACTTACATTTTTAGATAAATTTTTAAGGGTAGTTTTCGGAAATTGCTTTGGGTTATGTCGTTTACCAACAAAAACTACTCTAAAAAAATCAATGATTCATCTAGGAAAGTGAACCAGCGTAGCTTGCTAGTTAAGCATATTGAATACATTTTCCATTTGCACAGATTTAATTTCACTCGAAATATTTCTTCTTCTGTCTGATAAATTTTATCGAGCCTTTGCCAATTAAATCTTAATTTGTAACAAGAAAATTCTATCGTCAACATCCTTTCGCTTGAATAATGGATTTTACACAATCCTTTTAATTCTAAATTAGTGAAACTTAATTCAGATTTCGGGGAACATTACAATAAATATAAATTCTACTCGCATACAAAGTGGAGGAAGGCGGTAATTACGGGGTAAGATAATTGCAGAATAAAATAATTCTTTGTGAAGAAGGTTAACAAAGCAATCAGTTGAAATTAAAATAAAGGCAGATCCTGTAACTCATTGTAAATTCCTTGGTATGACAGAACACCTGAAACATTGACTGAAACAGGTCTACCAATTATAAAAATAAAAATATAAGGATTTTCATTAAAGTTTTAACTTTTACTAACTAATAAATTGGGACAAAACACAAGTAAATTATTTGATCTTTAGGAAGATTACTTTAGTGGGAAAAGGCGCTTTATTTGTTTGACATAATTTACATTTTAAAGTTAAGGGTTAAAATAATCGTTTTTTTAATATTAAGGCAAGTTAAACCATACTATTAGATTTAGTCTAATAATAAAATTTTAACCTTACGTCTCGTTTTAATATTTTTTAGTTTATCACAATTTGAATTTCTCATAATTTGATATTATTTTAAGTTTTAACGAAAATAAATTGCCGTGTAATTTTACCTTGAAATGGTTGAGCCCATCCGATATTTTATAAAGTTGGCGCCAGTGATCATATATATAATGTTTCAATTGAAATATTTCTTCCTTCCGATCTTCTATTTCTTATTATAAATATTTTTAGGATGAGCGAAGCGGATCCTCTACTAGTCCACTCAAATTACAATTTGTCGTACGCTTTACAAAAAAACTATTCAATATTTTAACTTCAAATTAAACACAAATATAAATTATGATCTGTAGATTTGCAGAATATAATTTTTTTTACAGTAAAACGTTAAAAAAATTATTATTTTAATTAATTTATTTTACATGCATTTCCAATACGGACGCATTTTAGCAAATAAATAAAAAATGAAACGCGTATATTTTCAGAAAAAAAAATTTTAAATCATGGAGTAAATAATTATAGATAGAATCATGATTAATTTATTAAATAAACCATGTTTTCATTATCCCGCAAAATCGTTTGCACAGATGACACTTAAACATTTTAAAAGAATTGTATTATGGATTTTTTTTTTTTTTTTTTTTTTTTTTTTTTTTTTTTTTTTTGTAAACTGGCAACAAAATAATTGTAAACAAATAAAATTAATTCTTAAACTTGTTATATAAATGAAAAATTAAAAGATCTGCGCGAAGTTGTTGGTTCAAGCTCTTTATAAATATTTTTGCGAAGGTCGTATTGTGGCTAAATAATATCGACTCATTAATCAGAAGGATTTTATAGAAAAATAAGACTTTAATAAGTTCGCAAACACAACAATAATTATTCGTGAAAACGTCACTGCGAGAATGAGAGAGCGCTTCGTTAAAAGGTAATTCCATTAATTGAGTTGCCATTCGCAGAAAGTAAAAAGTTCTCCCACGCGGAGAGAATTACAGCAATTCTCATACTTTAACATGTATAAAAACGAAGAAATTAAAATGTTTTACAGTTAAAAATTCATAGTATCAACGAAAGCAGATTTCAAATGTTTTTTCCAGAAAATAGGATTTTGAAGAAGTAACTTTCTTCAAGCTTTCTTCAAATATATTATTCTAAAATAGCTATCAAAGATTATCGGATGTTGATTACAAAGATTGGAAACATGCATATTTCAAACAATTAAAAAACACCAGTGGCTACTTGAAATTGTAAAAACATCTTTAAAAGAGCTTTTAGTTGAAAATTTAAAAAAAAATGTAAAAGTTTGCTTCGAAAATATCTTATTATGCCAGTTTTACATCATAAATAAAAAATTAAAAGGCGCCAAAACATAAAATAACGTTTTTGTTTAATAAAGATGCAAAAATAATAATAAAAAAAATATTGTTACTTTCAAATATCTGTTTTATAAAATAATGCTTCGCGAATCCATACAAAGCATGGCTTTTGCTAGTTATAAATGCTATGGAAATTTTTTTTAATATATATTTGGGTAAAACATTCATGAAATATATTAATCTCACAATTTTATTCACAAATATACTACTTAAAATGTGCATTTTAATGCCAAATATTCGTATCTAATTTTCGTTAATCAAATGAGACTTTATATGCATTTCTAAGTAAATGTTTGATTATTTGATGAACATAAAAATACAAATGCTCTTTCATAAACCCAAAAATTCAGCTGCACATCTTTCATTATTTCCCTAAACGTGATAAGAATTTTATTAATGTTTAATAAGTATTTGTTTCGCCTATGTGTCATCAAACATTCTGGTGGTCAGAAGAAAGCAAAATATTGTGGAAAGCAAAAAATTCATTAGATCATTAGACATCACAGTGAACTGATGTATATAAAAATACTAATTCAGTTTGCGTGATTCATAAATTTAATAAGCGGAGCGATAAGTCTTTCGAAATACATGGACATGTAAAATCATTTCGACTTCATTTTAAATGCGTTTTTCTATCGATGACTGAAATTAAACATAAATTCATCAACAAGAAAAACATAAATATATATAAACCTAAAAAACGGAGAGATGAGTAAAAGCTGGGGATGAAATAAAATTATTTCAAAACATGGTTTACAGTAGGTACACTTTAAAAAGCCTTAATAAGTGAAATATAAGTTAGAATTTTTTAATAATCAATGTGCGATCAAAAACATGTAATTTTGTGAACTTGGTGAAAAACAAGTGTCCTCCTACAGTATAGGAAGCACAAGGTTAAATATAAATTCAAAAATGTATTAATAAAAAATACAATGAATTTTCTTGCTCTATATGTCGATATGAAGGTATATCTAGTCTAAGAAAAAGCCAATATGGTATCAAAGGTCACGGAAATACTATAGCATAAGTCGTACCAGAGCCACACAGATGCAGAACCATTCAGAATAGATTCATTTTTAAATATGGCTTATGGTAGGGATCCTTAAACTGTCATTTTAATCAGCCAGACTAATTCAAATATATTTTTGAATTTAAAAAGAATCAATTCAATGTCAAAAATACAGTGCAACAATAAAATACTAGTGGCGAACCAGAGGTCCTTTCTAGAGTTGGAAGCACAATATTAAATGTTATCGCAAATGTTATCGGCGTATAAGGAATCCAAGCAATTTCGTTCCGCTATACTTCAATGTCAAGTATTGTCTAGTCTAGGCATAATACCGTGAAAGTGAGGACAGTAAGATATCAGATGATACATAAAAATATGAGTAAAATTTATGTCTGAAACTTTACCCATACATACATCTACTGAAAACTAAAGAACAGATAACTATAAATATATTGGAAGAATGGATTTGTGAATTTGGCTAATTTCAAAATCCGATAATATAGATTCTTAAAAAATCCTTTTTGTAAGCCAGTTAAACTAAAAATATCATTTAGAATTTCTCAGTTAGTCTAATATTGTTTTGGGCTCTTTGCAAGAACCATATACAACCTTCGATTATATTGAAAATATGCATTGCTCTATTTAATAGCAGTATTTTTTTTCTATTTTTAAAGTTTTTTTTATTCATTTAGTATAACAAAAAAGAAATAACAAACAGATCAAAAGCAAAAATGTTCAAATGATACAAAATTAAATAAGGAAAAATATATAAAGATATTTACAAGCTATGATGTTGAAGTGCGATTTTAATAATAAGAGTCATTGTTTGGTGTTGTTATAAGAAAACGTTGAAAAAAATGATTTTTTTTTAGTTCCGAAAAAAAAGAGTAATTATCAGATTACTCCTTTTTCTGTCGGTCTATGTGTCACAGTCTGTTCATTTATTAATAAACGTGAAAAGATCAGATTGACTGAAGTAATAAAGGCTATTTTCCCATATATTTATAGATTATTAACTACGTATTAATAAATATATTTGAAGGAAATTGTAGCAAAACTAATTGTATTACTGCTTTTTTCCTGTATATCATGTGGTTTACTGAACTGAACACTGAACAGAATAATACATTTCTTTTCATTTAAGACAATTATTTTAGAGATATCATCGAAAATATTGTGCAAAAATGCGCACCTCAACTCTATTTCCGAATTTTCAAAAACTAAAATTATTAAAAAACTAGTGAAGTCATAAAATAATTTAATTCTTTCAGAAAATTTATAGCAAATCCCTTAAGTGACAAAACGTTTGTGAAAATCACATTTCTTGCGTTGCACACAAACGCATTAGAGGTTAAAATAGCATATAAAGCTTTTGTGCAAAACTATTTAAAGATAGAAAACCAGCGATTATAAATGCACAAATAAATATATTATTATATATAAATATAAATAAATACATTATTAATATATTTTTCGTATATTATTTGTGCATTACACTTATTCAGCAAAGTCGCCAAGGAACGCTAGAGATATCTATCGTCGCAGAAGCATAAAAGGATTCTTGGTAATGATTTTGGAAATAATTTTTCATTACTTACTCCTTCAGTCATGTACCTACCTACGGGGTATTTTTTTAAATATGAAATTTTTATTGAACAAATGGGTTTGTAGTTAAAACAGGAAATAAAACAATAAATTTGGATGAATTTTTAATGGAATTTGAATTAACTTTTCAAATTTATGAATTATGTAGTCAAATTTTAGCAAGAATTGCGTTTATTTCCAACATACTATAACAGAATGTATTTAATATATTCTACTTTTTAATGTAAAAGTGCAGTAGAAAATCAGTTACTTGTGTTATGAAGCAAAATATTTGCCATAGCACTCAACTTACCAACATAACAAATTTTCTATACATTTGTTCTTTACTAGGATGGTTATGTATAAAAAAGAAGAGGTGTTAATATACGCATTCTTAAATGCAGTATTTGGTTTCATAACATACCAGTAGATAAGTAAAACCGTATAACAAAATTTTATTTCAATATCTTAAAAAAATTAAGATATGTTCTCACACTAAAGTAAGTAATTTTTGAAATCTTAAAAGTTTGGAATTTAATTTTAAATAATAAAAACACAAAGGAAAATTCTTTGCAAAGGGGGCGATTTGAGGATGGGACTTTAAAGACACGAGTGATTTGGACATACATAAAGATATACGAGTGATGTAATTTATGCGACATCGTCTGTTAAAAACGAAGTAAAAAACTTTTATTGCATGTATATGTATTGTAATACTCATTAATTCAAATATTTATCATAGTTGACTCTCTGTCGACCGTTAATACTTACACTTGGCCCTTTATTTCTTAGGCACACAAAACACTCGACATTTTGAAAAATCTTTATGCAAACCGCAATGACACGCGATAAACTGTTGTAGTTATTTATGAATTTTTTAAATGGGAACTATCTTAATGGACCCCTTTTTCGTACTTTGCAGTAATACTTTTTTTCCGGAAATTCTTTATAAAAGTACACTCTTATCTAGTAAATTTTCTCTTAAATATGTTTGTTTATGGTTGAATTTTACTTCAATAGTGATAGTGAGGATCATAAATAAACAAAATGTGTAATAAATAAAGAAAAATTCGCATAGTCTTAATAGAAATCTTTTATATATTTGTTATGCAGAAAATATTGAAAAAACCTTTTTTTGTTAATCAAAAGGAAATAAATATGTTTTACCTTAACTAGTGTACTTTGAATAGATTATTAAAAAGAAAATGTTTAAGAAACTTTGATAAAATGTATTTAAACTAATGAAATCCCAAGAGATTCTTCTATCTTGCAAAATAAATCTTTCTTATCATATTCTTATGTAGTAACTACAATTTGTCACGTTATCACTATAAATTCTCAAAGGACTTTTGCCTATTCTGCCATAAAGCTATTTTTCTTGAAATTCACACCATTCTGTTTACATTATAACAGATATATTAATTAGGAAAAAACTAGAAAAAAATTAATGTAAAACTTAACATAAAAAATTGGCTTTGTAAAGGTATATTAAAGCATAAAATTTGTCAAACATAGCATTTTTTATATGTTTGTAAAATATTATTATTTTTTGTATTATTAGAGAGCTACTATGACAATATGTATTTTCGCAGTTATTGTGAAAAAACATGTAATAGAGACATTTCTTTTAAAGATGAAGAATAAGTTTCTTAATAAATAAATAAAAAATACATTGCGAATATTATTTCTTTGAATTATATATACAAACAAAGTGAATTTCGATATGTAGATTTCTACTTTTATTTATTCAAAATTAAATATTGAAAATATTGTGCGTTGAAAGATCTGTTTTTATCTTTCTCATTTTTCTATTTTCAGATTATAAATAATAACTACCTCACGTCACATGTTTATGTATTGGATTTTCATTGAATGAATTCTTTCAACATTCTTTGGAAAAAAAAATGTTTTTTAGCGATTCGAAAAGATGTATCCTATTATTTTGTTACATTTCATATTATAATTAAAAAAACATGTATAAAGAAGAATTACGTTAAAAAAAAAATATTTTGTACATTTGGAATTTTTTATGAAATCGCATTGGCATACCTTAATATGAAAATAGCACATGCCGACAGAATTTGAAATTAAAGCTTTGTCAACTTGCCATTACTGCCAACAATTGTTCGTTTACTTGTATAACTGGCAAATATAAATCAATTTAAGGTTGTTCTTAAATCAAAAAGGGCAACTTTATGACACATGCTTTAATTTATTTTTGTTCGGAAATGCATGAAAATAGCAAATAGTTTTCAGAAACTGTCTAATTGCACTCAATTTTCTGCTTTTTAAAAAGCACAATAGGTTTTTCATAACAAGTCTTCAAAGTTGACACTTTTGAGCACATTTCCCGACGAAACCAGAAAAATCGGTCGAAAAGAAGGAGAAAAATGGGTGATCACGTCATCGAAATAGCTTAGAACTGGATAGGTAATTTAACTATCATAAAATGGAAAAATAAGTTCGATGCGAAATCACTTCCATAGAGAGGCATTCCAATTTGATATATTTCTGTTAAAAAATGAACTTGTAAATGTGTCAAAACGTTTTGCGCTTATTGAGCGGAGCAGTTAAGAACACTCTTAAGGCCTCAACTGCTTTGCTCAAGAAGCACAAAAGTATTGACACATTCACTAATTCATTTTTCGACGGAAATATATAAAAAATTCAAAATCTGACTATGGAAGTGATTTGGAATCTAACTTAGTTTTTCATTTTTGATCAATAAATTATTTATTGAGTTATAAGCATTTTCGATCACGTGATCACGGCTTTTTCTTGCTTTCGTCGACTGGTTTTTCTGAATTCGTCGGGAAATAGCATTCAAAACGACATCTTTGACGGCTTGTTCTACATAATCCGTGACATTTGCAGAAAAACGGTAAAGTAAATGCGATTTTATAGTTTCTGATCAACAAAATACGCTAGTTTCATGCATTTCAGAACAAAAATGAATTAAAACTTACATCACAAAGTTGTCCCTTTTGATTTAAGAAAACACACTTAAGCGATTATCTATAAGCTCATCAGTAAATTTCTATGATATTGTCAAAACATGAAAATCAAAATTTATTCCTGTGCTCCTGTTTTAAAAAAGGCATATTTATGCTTTAACTAAACAAGGAAGTTCCTTACGTAGTTATATACAGGGTGAGTCATAAATATCGGAACAATAGGCTATCTCCTTAAATATTGCCTCTAGACCCATACTTCCAAGTTTTATAAAAAAAGGTGAATTTTTTTATAAGATAAGTTGCAACTCCATGGGGGGTCTATTTTAAAAATTACGAAAATTAATTTTTTATACGGTCCCCAGAGGATAAAACTTCCAATTAGAAAAATTTTCCTTATCCATTCCTGAATTGATCAAAAAAAAAAATATATCATTTCGATATTTGCAAATCCCCGAAGGATATTAAAATCCAAAATTTTCCAAAATTCGCGACTTACACTACTTAAGCATACCTCTCAGCGCAGCGATATAGGTTCATTTGAAATGCAATTTAGGGATCGACCATAAATTTACGTATTATTAAATGTAGATCAAAGACAATATTTTAACTTTTAGATATAAAATAAAAGCGTATAGGTTTTTGCTTTAAACTTCTTTGAAATATGCTAGATGTCTGCAATATCTCGAGCTTGGTGCCAGCCTCGTAATTGGCACGACCCACTGGCCGGACCGTCGAATTAAACACTTATTAAAGTGTTATTAAATTAAGTGATATTAATTAAACTCTCATTAAAAGTATCTTAAAAAGTTATTGCCGCAGGCAATAAGTTTAGTAAAAATAGTAATAGCGATAATGATATTTCTATTAAAGGAATAATTGAAAATATATTTTAATAAATTACACCGAAATATTTTTTACTATTCAGCTTCAAAATTTATGATGGTTTAAACCTATTTTTACATTTTTCTATCTTTACAAGAAGAATTTATCGGATTCATGAAAATTTTGAGTTCTGGTTTTCGACGGATTCACACATTTTAGGGCTCAGAGATACCGAAAAAAATATTTTTACAAAATGTCTCCCAGTGAGTAACTACTCCTGTATCTCTGTATATGACATAAATTTTATGAGCGTTCTATCTCAAGAACTAATCCATGGAGTTTAATAAAAAGTTTTATTTACTTAGTTCTTGATATAAAGTGGCACTGATTAGTTTTTCGTGTGAGGCAGGTGGCTCTATTGTAAAAGTCGTTTGTGCGATTTCCGCAATAGCTGTATGTCCAGAATTAAACGTCTAGTGTCGCCCGTAATTAAGAGCACCTTTTACGCATCGAGCAATAGCAAATTTAACAAGAAAAATATGAAGTTGACAAGGCCAAAACAATGAAAAATTTTGAAATCGACATGATAAAAAAATGAGTTTTAAATCAACTGACGCACTTAAACAGTAATTAAAGAAGGTGAAAATGGCAAAACCTAAACAAAATCTGAAATAGAAACTATACAGAACGGAGTTAATCACCTAGACACTTTTAAAAAGCATTTATACATTAGGAGTCCATCTTTGTTTAAAACTAAATGCATTTTTCTGCATCAAATTTTTTTATTTCAGTTTTTCTCATTTTTAAACTGACATAAGTTAATAATGGTTATGGTTAATATAATAACGTCGGTTATGGCAACAGTCCAGCGTGTTCAATAGTTTTTTAACATCCCTCCCCCTCCCCCCCCAAAAAAAAAAAATTGCCCAACTCGCTAAAAGAAGTTTTCACCTCAGAAAATTTACTTTTAAAAATATGATTTGTATACAAAAACTTGCATCTCTTTTATATTGCTATTTTAAATACTTTTATTTAAAAAAATACATAATATTATTTAAAATGCTGAATCAAAATTGAAAATTAGACATTTTCATTTAATCCAAAAAAGAAAATTCAACGCGAAGAATAATATTTTCAGTTATAACAATTTTAATTTATTCTAAATTTTTTGAAAAAAAAAAATAATTTATTAAAAATTCTGATACTATAATGCTTAAAAATTATATGGTTAACCATCAAAAAACATTCAAAATTCTTACTAAATAAAAAAAATATATAAATAAAATGTTTCCTTGACACATTACAGAAACATTGCTTCTTCAATTACAGGCATTTCAATTTGTGTCTGATCCCTTGAAATCTCACGATTTATTAAAATTGCCATAACCCCCTAAGTTTTGAAAATATCGAGATGATTTTTTTTTTTTTTTTTTTTTTTTTTTTTTTTTTTTTTGTTCAATTCAGGAATGGATAAGGAAAAATTTTCTAATTGGAACTTTTTTTTTCTGGGGGCCGTATAAAAATTTAATTTTCGTAATTTTTAAAATATACCCCCCATGGAGTTGCAACTTAAAAAAATAAAAAAATTCATAAAAATTTATAAAAAATTCACCTTTTTTTATGAAACTTTCCAATTGGAAGTATGGGTCTAGGGGCAATATTTAAGAAGATAGCCTATTGTTTCGATATTTATGACTCACCCTGCAGAATGAAGGGCGATGTTATTCACGTGACTTTAATCACCTTAAAAATACTCTTATTGTCTCACGGTTGTAGTCGGCAGATTAATATACTTATTGCAGATGCAAATTTGTACCTTCCCCCCCCCTCCGGGATTGCACTTATACTCTAAAGCGAAATATGAGTTCCTGGGGTGGTCATCTCTTGTCATCCCTTGCAAAGTTGTACTGGTACTGTTTTATGGCAATCGCCATCCTATTTAAACGAAGAATTTAAGTGATAAATATGACAATGATTTCTTATTCAGAAAGATTGATTGATGTTTGATCCTCTGCTAATCACGTCCTGAATATCAGTAGTTTTATATTTTATACACGTTGACTTGATTTTTCATTGTGGTAGATATAAGCTCTTTACCAATCACAAATTTTGAATAATTTGAAATAATTTGAAGAAATCATACAAAGTGATAAATTTTGAGTATTATTTAAAAAAAAATGATTTGGAGATTAAAAAGGGGGTGAAGAAGCCACGTGAAAAGTTTTGTTGGGAAATCTGCCAGAAATTCTTTAATAACTATTTAAAAAATATAAGCAAATATTATTTAATAAATAAACTAAAAACTTTGTAAAATCACCATAAAATGAAAAAAATTATCTTTCTGTTTAATTTTTCATTTTGTGGGGATTTTACAAAGTTTTTTAACATATTTATCAGTGTATCGCCAGTGATTTCGGTGTTTTTCACCAAATATTATTTAGTTTTTTTAAAAAAAAACATTCTTTGAAATTTATTGATCGTACCTATAAATCCGTGTTTATCCTTATGAAATTTCAGTGATGTACGAAAGTGCGCCAAAAAAAATCTTCAAAGCATTATGGCATTGGACAGTCCTCGTTTATAAATGTGCTACAACTCGATTCATTTATATTTTAAAATAAGTTTGATAAATAGCGTTGCAATATGCTATTGTCTCCATTTCTTTTATTTCCTTAATTTTGTAAGTTTTTTGTACCTGTTATTAGAGAAAATTTAAAAAAAAAATCAAAAATATTTATATCGAGAAAAATCATTTCGAATTCAGAAGCTATTGTAATTTTCTAGAATCCGTTAGAAGAACAGGTGCGATCATACAACGTTACTCCTTGAAGGAGTAGAATGCGTAAAATACGTGTTTACTTACGTAATAATTTTTTAATTTAAAAAATTGATTTAAACCCCAATTATGGTTCGCAAAGTTACTACAGATATTTTTATTATTCCAGTCGACTCGTCCAGTGTTGTTTGGTCAGGCATAACGACATCAAATATACCTAAAATCTGTCTTAAAGTCAAACATTTTTCTCTTTTTTTTTATCTCAAAGAAAACTTATCTAAATTAACATACAGTTACGGACTGAACTTCCGTCATCATCGCACATACTGGAAAGGATACATAAATATAGGTGCGTTTTGACAAGTGAACCTCGAATTTCTACAATATATAGGTGCTCACATGAATGCTACACCAAGTAAATATTGAAAATGTAAGGTTTGAATGAGGTTATTGAAAAAAGCTTCGAACGAGATCTTTTTACATATATATCTGTATTAATGACTTCGAAACAAAATCAAACAGATCATGCAGCAGATTTTGAAGGTTGAATGCACAATAAACCTTTTTGCATGGAATATACTATATTTTATAACTATGGATAACACAAACTATTTTTAACACGAAAAAAAAAGGGTGGTGCGAAATTTCTTATAAAAAAGTCTCAGTCAGTCATCAGTCATCAGTGAATAGTATATTACCATACATTTCAAGAAAAAAAAAATACAAATCGAGTATTCGAGTAATGGAATAATATATATCAAGTTGTCTGTTCAAAAGTTCGTGGTTTTTCTTCGAATGTAGCGTAAATAAACAGTTTCCCTTGAAAAGACTTCGAGTTTTATTCTATGTGTAATTCTATATTCTCGACGGCTTGATCTTGGTAAATAAAATCAAAACCAGTCGTACAGCAGAAGTTTGCAACATTTTAAATTCTGCCTCATGGAATATAGAATATTTTTGAACTATGAATATCGGGAACTACTTTTACCACGAGCAACAAAAATTTCCCCGTTAGAGATAGCATTAACGAAGATCAGGTGGATAATTTCAGTAAATTGGTTGTATGCATATATAATTAATAAAGTGTTTATTATAATTTAATAAAGTGGTAAGAATTTTATTGAAGCATTTAAAGTTTATTCAGTCAGTCATTAGCCATCAGTGAGTAGAAGAATACCATATATGCCAAGAAAAGTAAATATATATTTTTTTATGTAAAACTTTATCGAAGTATGTTGAATGTTTGTAAACAATATTATTGTACAATAAACTTTCGGTTATGGGAAAGTTTTAAGAAAAGTAGCTTAGATGAAAAGCAATTGTCTGTTGAGACTGCAATCCGTCATTTTCTATTTTTATTCTATAGATTGAGTAAATTCGTTATACATGAAAAAGATGTTATTATAATATAATGTTTTGTTATGCAATTTCTTCCAAAAAAAATGGTGAAGCATGATTTAAGAAATGTAGGATGGCCTAAAATAATCTGTAGGACTTCAAAATCCTTTTTAAAAATGAATAGGCTTACAGCAAAACTACTTAAATGACAGATAAAATAATTTAATTTTAAAATAACTGTTATTTTTTTTTATCTGCTGCTGCTGTTTTAATAAATTTCAACATGATATCTTTTCGTAGCATAGAATTTCAAGGCGATATTTAAAGTAAAATTAGGAAAATATCAGTGTGCTTAATTCAAATGCTTATTTTGATCCACATCAGTCGTTCAACTTTTTTTTTTTTTTTTTTTTGAGTATCGGGGTTTGTTTCAATAAACCACTAAACAAAATCAGCTTTCTTCAGACGATCCGCAGTTGTTCAGTAACTGAAATCTTTAATTATTTTTATGTGTTGTACAGCACCATCTAAAACCAGATAAATAGTCTAGAAAAAAGTTTTTGAGTTATTCTATTTGCTCTATTTAAACCATTTAAATATAGAGGTGTGTGGAAGGAATGCACTGCCTTTGGTGCAATACACTCAAACGAACATTATGTGCTTCAGTTTTTTATTTTTTTTCTGCGAATGAGTTCACTAGAGTTAATTAGACCGTATATTATTATAAAAAATCTTTTTAAACGAAATAAATAGCTCTACCATACTGGTTACAGATTTCACTACATTGAGAGGTGAAAAAATGTGCTTAAGGCTAAATTATTTTTGTACACAGATCAAAGTTAGAAATCGTACGGCATTGATGAATAATATCAAATCCGCTAAAATGAAACGAGTTGACTGCGCGGAACATTGTAGTTTCTTTTCAAATGTAACGTAAATACCGACCAGTTTCCCTTGAAAAGATTTCCACCGAATTTTAATCCACTGGTAGTTGTGTATTCTTAATGGAGACTTTGTTAACAAAATAAATACCGGTCATACAGCAGACGGTTGCATGCATATTAAATCTTGTTGCACAGATTATGCAATATTTTTAAACTATGGAAAACGCGGACTATTTTTAACACGAACAAAGAAATTTCCCCATAAGAGTTAACGTTAACGAGGTTTAGATGTATAATTTAAGTAAGGGAGAACCACGTATTATATAATTTAATAAAGTGGTACGAAAATTCTCAAGCGCAAAATGTTTTATCAGTCAGTTATCAGTCATCTTTTAATAGTATAATACCATGCATTTCAAGAAATGGGAAAAAATATTTTCCATTATATATTTTTTTTAATGTTGAAATTTTATTGTTGAATGTTTGTAAACAATTTAATTAGGTAATAAACTCTGTAATAGGCATTAGGTAATAAATTTCTGTAAAATGTAGCTTCCATGAAAATAAATTGTCTTTTAGGGACTGCAATCCATCATTTTCTTTTTTTTTATTCTATTGTTTGGGGCACCCAATAATAGACGGAAAAAATATTATAACATGTTTTGCCCTAAAATTACTTTCAAAAGACTGTGATAAACCATGATTTTAAGTCATACAAGATGTCCAAAAAACAAATTTAAGAATTTTTTTTACAAAATGAATAGGCCTACAACAAAACTAGTTAAACGATAGATAGAATAACGCAAAAGAGTTTCTTTTTAGCACTTTCCAACAAAGTTGAAAAGTGCTTATGCATTCGGCTTGTCTGTCTGTCTGGCCGTCTATTCGTCTATCCGGATGGTCTGGCCGCGCTCTAACTCTCGTAAATATACTCGGATTGTCATGAAATTTTTGAACGTTATTTAGGTTTACCCTAGCACGCACCCTATTGAAAATGAAGTTTCTACTATGATTAATTTATTTACAGGGACAGTCAAAATTTTCCATTACATTACGGCCTATGGGGAAAAACCGTTTCAAATGAATTTTAACGTTTATAACACTTTCTGAAAGTTTGAAAAGTGCTTATGCTTTCGGTTTGTCTGTCCATCTGTCAGTCTATCCGTCTATCAGTCTATCCGTCTGTCTGTCTGTCCGCGCTCTAACACTTGTAAATGTACTCGAATTGCCCTGAAATTTTTGTATATTATTGACTTTACACTAGCACGAACCCTATTGAAAATGAAATTTGTACCATGGTTAGTTTATTTACAGAAAGTGACAAAAATTTTCCATTAAATTATGGCTTATGGGGAAAAATCGTTTCAAAAGCGTTTTAAAGATACTACACCCTGTCAAACATATTAAAATTTATATGCAATTAAGAGGTGCACTAAAATATGGATTCTATAAAACATGCGTTGAAAATATGGCTTTTACTCCTTTACAGGGCCACACAAAAGAATTCCATTGGATAATGATAAAGGGGCGGGATAGTGCGCGACATTTAAAAAATATATTAAATTGTTTCATGAATAACAAAATTGATATATGTCGCTGTGACTTAATATAAATTTTATGATACTGTCTTGCATAATATGAAGTACATTGCATTTACAGGGACACACAAAAGATTTCAAATAGTATATTCCGTCCGACGGTTTGTGTTGTTTGTGGATGTAATATATTTTAATTATGATATATGCATTTAAGTTTTACTAAACCTTTGTACGTTATAAGGGTGTGTATAAATGTTATAGTTGATATACAGTGTTCTCCAAAAGAGTTCGCCAACGTTAGTGATTATGAGCGTAAATTTCTTAAAGGTGGTTCTTAAATAAGGTATAGGTTTTTACGCTGAACTGCATTCAATTTACAAAGAAACGTTTGCAGAATATAGATAAAATGATATACAAGGCCACGCAAAGAATTGTGTACATGGACACCTATGAATGATAAATTAATAACAATGTGATTTCAGTTATTTTAAGAGTGTTTTAATTTAAAATGAATTTTAGTTTCTTACTGATGTGTAATAAAGGTACAAGGTAAACTACAGGGCTGAACAAAAGTTTTCAAGTATGTTTCCCATTTATTAGTACAAATTGCTCAAAAAGAAATTTTAAGCTTTTTTCTTGCTAAAATAAATTTTTCCGTTTTATAATATGTATATCAATTGACAGATCAAATACAGGGCTGTTCAAAAGTATTGGAATACTTATTTGGCTATATACTCTTATTTCCGTAATTAACGAATTTTTGTTAAAGATTTCATTAAGTATTTGAAAGTGCTTCATAATCTATGCTTATTGCGTGATTTTTCTTCTTTATTTTATGTTGCCTGAATAAATTTCAACATGAGAATCTTTCGTAGCACGAACAGTTTCAAGGTAATATTAAAATTAAATTCAAGGAAAATTTTAGTGTGCTCAGTTTAAGCGTTCGATTTCGATCGACATTTTTTTTTTCTATTTGGGGTACTGGATTTTGGTTCGATAAATCATTCAACAAACTAAGTTTCTTCAGGTAATCCGCAGATGATGAATAACTGAAATCTTTAATTATCATTTACGTGTTTTGAAACACCCAGACCACAAACATACTCCACAGAACAGATTTTGAGTTAATCTATTGGTTCTGTTTTAAGTAAATAAATATAGAGTTGTGTGGAAGGGGACGCACTGCCTTTGTTGTAGTACACGCAAACGAACAATATGGGCTCCTGTTTTTTTTTCTGCGAATGAATTCACTAGAGATACTTAGATAGTATATTATTATAGAAAAAACATTTTAAATGAAATAAATGGCTCTACCATAGTTGTTACAGATTTCACTGCATTGATAGTTGAAAAAAGGATCTAAGACTAAATTATTTTTGTACGCTAATCAAACTTAGAATCACTGTGTGTTAGCTTGAAATCCACTAAAATAAATCGAGTTCACCGTGTCAAATTTCGACGTTTTCTACAGATTAAACGTAAATACCAGCCAGTTTCTTTTGTAAAGACTTTGATCGAGCTCTTTTTTACGTGTGTCGCGTCGTCTGGTTCAGTGGCTGTTTTCACACAAATTTAATTTAAGCAATTGACATACTCTCAAATTATCAAACGGGTATCTTGATCACTTGTTTTTAATTGGAAAAAACTATATACATATTATACAAATACTGTACATTATTTACATGAAATTCAATATTCTACATTCTCATAACAATGTCTTTCGTCAACATTGTATCTCGCATCTTTTCTCTCTCTGAAACATAAACAAAACAAAAATATCTTGAGCCCAGGAGTGTTGCCACGCGTAATTAAGATCAAGATTCATCGCCCTTTTGGTGTTAAAACATGATTCCCCACACACTCCCCACCTGGACTCATAAGAGTACATAATGATAAAACAATAAAACTAAATTCTTACAATAAACATTAATTTAAATCATAACTCGAATAATAAAACAGAATTTTTTTTCAATCTTCAGATTCTGACATATAAAGCATTAAACAATGGATAATATAAATAAAAAACGACACTTCAATAACATGTAGCTACATGAACGTATCTGGCCAGATATTTTACCTGAATAAATTGAACTAAATGTATATACATAATATAAACAAATTGAATACTATTGTTAATACTTCAATAATCCTTTCAATTTGAAATAAAGCATAATTATACACAAATGAAACATTTTTTTCTAAATGGATAAATTAACAATTGCAAAATACACACATAAAAAACATATTTCAACTATGAATTTATAATAAGAAATAAATCACATTTATATATTCAAACAATAGTAGAAAAAAAAGCAATAAATTTGAATTTCGAATATTGAAATCAATTTACATTCAACAATCTAGTTCAAAAGGATACAAAAGTTGTACTGTTTTTCTTAGCAGTCCATTAGCAGTCTTTACCATGCAAGCTCGAATAAGCTTATCTCTACCAAGAATCACTTCCTTAACTACTCCTAAGTCCCACAACAGTTTAGATTTAGCAATACCGTCCACTAAGACAACATCTCCAATCTTTAGATTTTTGTGTCTCTCAGGAGTTTTAAATTGATGGATCGATCTTAGTTCAGCAAGTATTGTTCCATCCATTTAGTCCACAGCTGTTTCAACAAGGTAGTTTGGTACCTTTTTCTGCTTAATAATGTCTCTCGGGTAGAGATTTTATTCTCCGATTCGGCAAAATGTAGCGGAAAACTAATGTTATCTCTTTCAAGTTGAAAAAAGTGAGCCAGTGTAAGTGGCTTTGGCTAGCGGAAATCACTTGTTGTATACGTAAGAGGTCTCGTGTTTATTACGGCTTCTATTTCTGTCAAAATTGTTGCCAATTCTTCAAATGTGATGAGAGCTCTTCCCAAAATTTTTCTTATGGGTTCTTTTACATTTTTTACAAGTCTTTCGTAAAAGCCTCCCCACCATGGGGCACGCTCGATGATAAATTTCCATATAATGCCTTTGTTTGATATAAAATCCTGAAGTTCTTGATCTTTAATGATTTTTTCAATTTGTTGTAATTCTTTGTTGGCAGCTTTAAAGCTCAATGAATTATCAGAAAAAATTATTTTACAGTTTCCGCGTCTCGAAATAAATCGACGAAAACACATCGTCAAGGACTTTGTAGTCATATCACTGGCTGCTTCCAAGTGTATGGCTCTTGTTGCTGCACATGTGAACAATATAATGTAGGATTTTGACGTTTCTTTACTATCTGTTTTGATGATTATCCTATAACGGTAAACGCAGGGGATTGTGAGATCCTTTCTTTCGGAAGTTGCCCAGTTAGTTGGTCAGCTGCCTTTGCATTGTATCTTCTACAAATTAGATATTTTCTTAGATTCTTTCTGATAGATTGTATTCCTTGTGCAATCCATAATTTCTTCTGGATTTGTGCAAGCGTTAAAAATACTCCACTATGCAGCAATTTTCTTTGTTCTTGTATAATTAGCAATTCTGTTAATTTTTCATTCTTCGGCAATATGATTGGGTTGGTCTCATTCGAATCAAAGGAACCTTCATTAAGTCTGGTTTTTATTCGTAAAATTTTATTTTCATCCAAATATAGACACAGGGAATAAATTCGTGGTGTTTCCTTAGCAGAATTTCCTTTTTCTAATGATTCAATTTTTTCTTGTAATTCTTCATTTGTACTTCTTTGATTAATAATTTTTCAGCTTCCTTCAATTTTTCAACAGATGATGTATCTTTACGTTTAATTGGATTTCTTAAATTAAAAATAAATCTTTTAACTCTTGCCAATGTTCTAACTGCCTTCAGGAAGGAACTGAAACGCTCAATTTCTATAAGTTGCTTCTGATGTTCTGATGAACAAATATTTTGGAAAATCACATTTCTTTTGGCTTCTAGTCGTTTCATATCTTCATCTATTTCTCTGTCTTCTTTGGGCCATAATTTTGAATCTTTAACTAACCATGGGGGCCCTAACCACCACAGATCATCTTTCTCGAGGTCGAGAAGGGATAGTCTTCTTGTGAGTCGATCAGCAGGATTTGAGCTACCGGGACAATGTCGCCAGTTCTTCGGATCTGTTAAACTTTGTATTTCGGATGTTCTGTTGCTTATGAATGGCTTCCAAGTACTTGACGAACTTTTGATCCAGTGAAGCACAATATTTGAATCGCTCCAATAGTGTACTTTGTCTTCATTTATCTTGAGAACAGACATTACCCGCTTTCCAAGTCTAGCTACAAGCAGAGCACACATCAATTCGAGGCGGGGCAAAGTTAACTTCTTTATGGGAGCTAGTTTGCTTTCTGATTTAACAAAACTTGTCTTTATCCTATTATTGTTATTGTATCTAACATATATAACACTTCCATAGGCCTTAATATTTGCATCACTAAATCAGTGAATTTCTACATTGTCGTAACTGTCTATTTCCTGAAAATAATATCTTGGAATTTTTTTTTTTTACTAAGATATGGAATCTGTGCATACCAGTTATCCCCTTTTTTTCTAAATGTTCTGGCAAATTTTGATCCCAATCGATACCATGTTCCCATAATGATTGAAAAATCATTTTAATTAAAATTGACAATGGTGATAAAAACCCAACAGGGTCAAAAATTCTTCCAGCTGCTCGAATTATGGTTCCTTTGGTCTTATCTTGACAATGAACAAATTCTAACAGACTTTGATTATCTAATTTAAAAATGTCTTCTTCAGTGTCCCATATTAACCCTAAAATTTTAAATGAAGTTGTGTCAGTTTATGTATCAGCGCAAACATTCATATCGAAAGATTTTAAATTTTCCTTTAAAATGGTAGAGTTACTTTGCCATTCTCGTAAGAACATATTTGCCTGTTGAAAAATAGCTAAAGATTCCTTTGAAATTTTAAATGCTTAATTAACGGTATGTGCTCCTAACAACAAATTGTCCACGTCCAGGAAGTGTCAATTTTAGAGCAAGTTACTGGATATAAAGTTGCATACCTCTTCAAATGATGTTTAATTACAGCTCCTAACAGAAATGGACTCGAGGTGACGCCAAATAATATACGGCGCATTTTCATATTTATAAAGTTCATTGGGGAATTTTTATCTTGAGGGATTTCTTCGATCCACAGGAAACGGGTCATATCGCTATCATTTTCAGCAAGACTTATCTGTACGAAAGCTTTTTCAATGTCTGCCACTGCGGCAATTTTATTGCTTCGAAATTGCAAAATTAAATCAAATAAATCTGAGTTCAAATTGGGACCTGGGAAGAGTACATCATTTAGAGAAGGTTCAGAAGAAGCATGAGATGAGGCATCTAAAACAATGCGTAATTTGGTTGTTTGTTTGTCCCTTCGAATTACAGGGCGGAGGGGTAAGTAATAGGTCAAATTGCCATTCGGTGAATTTATTTCTTGCGGTTCAACAATTCCTACTATTCCTAAAGCCTTATATTCATCAATAATTTCTTTGCAACATCGTAATTATTCGGAAGATCAAGATTATCATATTTTATAGGTAGTTTAACTTCATACCTATTGTTTTTAAATTTAATAGAATTTTCAAATTATTCTAATATTTGATTATCGCACAAGATTTTATTTGTATTATCTTCCTGAATCTCTAACTCTTCTATAGTCCAAAATGTTTCAAGTTGAATTGACATTTTATCATCTTTGTTATTATCCCAAATATATACATAGCACCCACTAAATTATTTACATTAATTTCATCTGAGAACCTTCCATGAAGTGTCGAACCTAGTTTAGTTTCATTCAAAACAAGAGTTGGTGAAAGAGTTTAGATTTCCCTGTCATAATTGACCATTAGTTGTCGCTACCAATTAGAAAATCTATTTTTTTCTCACCATCACTTAATTCATTTGAAACATTTGACAACTGTATACCCATTTCTTTTATTTTTTCATTTAACTCTGAACTTGGGGCGCGTATTATATCTGAAAAAATTTTCTCTGTTTCTAATGCTTCCAGACATATCACATTGTCAGAAAATTTATTCTTTAAGAAAATCTTAATTCTATTATGATTATTAACCATAAGTTTCGTACCAGCAAAAGTATGGATTTATAATGATTCCTGTCCTGTCACTTCTAAATTCAAATGCTTTGACAAATTCTTTCCGACAAACGTACGTTGCGACGCACTGTCTAGCAAGATAGGAACATTAATATTTTTATCTTTCCCAATCATTATTCCCTTTAAAGTTTGAAAATAAACATATTCACCTGGCTTACACAAAGTGAAGAAACAGTTATTTTTTGATACTGCGTATTTTGCTTTCCCATTATTTCATCCCCTTCAGTTGAAACAAGGTGAATTTTATTTTCCTTTGATGATCTTTCATTTACTTTTTTGTTACAAAGAGAATTTTGATGAGCTTTTGAATTGCAAAGAGTGCAACGAATATTAGAATTTTTACAAAATTTACTCTTATGAAATCTTTTGTAACATCGGAAACATTTCGCTTGTTTCGATAAAGATTGTTTTCTTTCTTCCTAATTTAAGTTACATAAATTTGCTTCCTGTTTCTGAGAACAAAAAGGGCAAAGGTTTTCTGTAATTATATTATAATGTAAATGCTGAAGGATTTCTATTTTTTGCTTGAAAAAATATTTAGAAGAATTTTGTTTAAATTTATTTTCATGAGATTTAATTTTAAAACTGACAGATGTAACATGAACAACATTTTCCCGCGCTTCGATTTCGCGCTGAAGGAACAACAATAAATCATTTACGAAAACATCTTGTTTCTCGCACTGTTCTCTATGAAATTGTAGTAAAAGATCATTTGGTATACATTTATAAATAATAGGAAGTAATAAACAACATATTGGCCAGTTTTCACATCCAATGATTCAAAACTTCTTATTTGTATCGCTATTTCATCATACAATTTTCTCAACGAATATATATCATTTGATCTTCGCACTACTTCTAAATTTATTAATTTATTAGTGTAGGCAGATATTAAAACCTCTCTTTTTCCAAAACGATCCTTTAATATATTTATTGCCGTTGCGTGATTTTCACCCGTTAATAGTAGCAGCTGCTAATCCTGAAATCAAAGATTTCAAATAAGTAATTTTTTTTATCTCTTGAAGGGCCTCATTTTCGTGAACAGCGACTTTAAATTGCGGCCAAAATTCTTGAAATTCGCAAATGTCGCCGTTGAATTTATTTAAAGAAATTAGCGGCAATTTGGTGTTACATTTTCACTGAGTATCTGATATGGGGGGCGTAGTTATTTTTGGTTCACTTGTAATATGAGAAGTTTTCTTTAAATTATGCAAAAATCTATTTAATCTCAATTTACATGTAATAATCGACTCTTTATATTCTATACAAGTTTCAATTTCAGATTCTAAATTAGAACTTTCGATTTCAGATTGAATCAAATCATCTAAATTTTTAACAGAAATCTTGTGTTCAAGCAGTATTGCTAAACAATCTTCCACAATTTCCGGTTTCAAATCACTTTCTTTCAAAATTTCGTTATCAGTTTTTTTAATGAATTTAGTTAATGTGGATCTAATCCGCGTTTATTAATATTTCTTTTTAAAATTACACCACTATTCATCTTTTATATTAATGATTCTTCCAATTTATCATTCATAAAATCAAGAGAAATATCAATAAAAAACTTACCTGTCAAATAAAATGCCAATCGTCTTAATCTTATTTCATTCTTTTATTCCTGGCATACGATGCACCATTGTCGCGTCGTCGTCTGGTTCAGTGGCTGTTTTCACAAAAATTTAATTTAAGCGGTTGACATACTCTCAATTTATCAAACGGGTATCTTGTTCACTTGTTTTTAATTAGAAGAAACTATATACATATTATAAAAATACTGTACATTATTTACATGAAATTCAATATTCTACATTCTCATAACAATTTCTTTCGTCAACATTGTATCTCGCATCTTTTCTCTCTCTGAAACATAAATAAAACAAAAAATATCTTGAGCCCAGGAGGGTTGCCACGCGTAACTAAGATCAGGATTTATCGCTATTTTGGCGTTAAAACATGATTCCCCACAACGTGTAAGTGTGTATTCTTGGCAGATCAGGCTTAGAAACAAAATCAATACCAACTGTTACGGCTTCCTCATAATCTTGGATTTCGCGCATCCATGGTGCAATCTTTGTACTTTAGGTTTGCCGTTTTGGTAACATTTGAAAATCGTATGTTGTTGTTTTGTTTTATTGGAGATCATAGCGGACCTATCGTGTGTACGCTGGATCCTTATTCTTTAATTAAAATGTAAATATAATGTGTAAATAGTTTGTATATAAAGAATTTTAAGTAATATTAGTAGTAATAATTGAACCAGCGACAAATGAGTATTTCAAATATATTTGCATCATTCGACAGTTTGTTCCACCAACTGTACTGCAGATTTTGACTGTACAGCAATCTTTTTGTATGGAATATACTATATTTTTAAAATATGGTTAAGACGAACAAAATATTTTCCTTGTGAAAGTTTGCGTTAACGATTTTCAGGTGTATAATTTAAGCAAGTAAAATCATGCACGTTATAAGCTAAAAAAGTGGTGCTAGTATTCTAAAGCAAATAATAATAATAATAATAATAATAATAATAATAATAATAATAATAATAATAATAAATATAATAAATAAATAAATAAATAAATAAATAAATAAATAAATAAAAATAAATAAATAAATAAAAATAAATAAATAAATAAATAAAAATAATAAAAGTGTCAGTCATCAGCCATTAATGAGTAGTTCATGTATGTTAAGAAAAGAAAAAAATATATACATTTGTTTTATGTAGAAATTTTATCGAAGTATGTTGAATGTTTGTAAACATTATTATTACACAATGAACACTCATTTATGAGAAAACTTTTATAAAAAGTAGCTTAGATGAAAAACAATTGTCTTTAGGGACCGCAATCCATCATTTTCTGTTTTTATTCTATAGATTGGGTCACTCAGTAATACATGAAAAAAATATTTTAACAGCATGGTTATTTTTCTAAACTTTCTTTAAAAAAGGACAAAGCATGATTTTAAGAAATGCAGGGTACCCTAAAATAATGTATACAACTTAAAAATTCTTTTAAAAATGAATAAGCTTACTATTGTATGTTTTATATTATGCAGCACATAAGTTACTTTATTGTAATAAGAACTGTTCACTGAATGTCAATAGAATAATTTAATTTAAAAACAAAATTTATGTTACAAATATAAACAATCTCAGTGGAAAAAGAGACGTTATGTACATCTATTCAATTTTATATTGTTCACTTTAGACTGAGTAACAATGTTGAAAATAAAAATATGCCATTAATGGAATATTGTATTTACTTTCTACATGAACTGCTATTATTTTTCAGTGTCACATTACCAATTAATTCCACACATTGATATTGATGACACTTATTGATTTTTAACAAAATATTTAATAAAGCAAATTTACGGGCAATTTACTTGAGATACAAATATCCATCAAAAATATTTTAAATAGCATTGGATTAAAATATACCGCTTTCTTTAACTTTGTCACATTTATAAGAAAATTAATTTTTTTTTGATGTTATACATATTTATTTCAAATATAAAAACTATCTATGTATATTCGCCTTAATACTATGTTAAGAATGCTAATTATTTAAAAAAAGATTGTTTTAGATGAATGTAGTATATAATGTTCTTTTTATTACTTTATTATTTCGGTAGCCTTAAATGAACAAAGTGGTTTCAATGTAATCTAGTTGCTAATTACTTTTGAGAATTTCAAAATCCTTTTTAAAGGAGATTTAAGGATTAAATTGTCCATGAAAAGTTATACTTCAGACATCGTTTTTATACTACTCAATAAAATAAATAATTTTTTTAAAGCAAATGTAGCAGCTTTTGTAGAAACTAATAATAATAACAATTTATAATACTGTGTAAAGGAATAATACACGCAATGCAAAAATACCTGTACATGATAATTAAGTAAGCTTTTTTTATTATTCTTTATAATAATTAATTTTTTAGCAATAGAAAATTTCACAAAATCATGCCGGTTCATGATGAAAAGTTGTAATTATAATGGAGATTCCATTATATATTGTTTTATTTCAAAATTCCATTCAATTTATAAAAAAGCATTTTATTTAATCTTTCTAATTGGAGACATATGAATTTATTGCGCCTTGATCCCAGATTACAAAATATTCTATTATGTAAGTGAATACTTTCATTAAATGCTTTCTACTACACTAGATTTATCTGCAGATGAAGTATGAAACAGGAATAAAATAAAGAAAATGAATTCCTTTTCAATCTGCGACTCTCAAAGTACCACTAAAAGCTATTGCTGGGATTTCAACAGCTAAAATAAAAGCTAACTTTGTTCAACTGCCTAGACTATCCTTCCTCTTTAAAAACATATGTTTCCGAAAATTGTTTCATGGGTTTATTTTAATTGTTTTATGTTTATCAAGTGAACATCTATTTCATAGCATAAATTTCATTGTCAGTTCTTATGAAATTAACCCTTTTAAACCTTCCGTGTCAATCCCCAATCTCTTCCAATTTAACCGTTTGGCTATGTTGTCTTAAGAACGCGCTTCTGTCTCTCTCTGTATAAGTATCGCCAAATCGGCAAATATACAAAGAGATTCGGTGCAAACCGCATGCCAAACACAATGTAACATCTCCACTGATTAAAACTTCATTTGAATTTTATCTCTCGCCCTGTATATACAAGATGTAACATCAATTCTAATGCAATAGGGGTCACTCCCTGTGGGGATTATCATTTACGTTCATCCTCCCGCATTAAATAAACCAAAAGGTACTCTGAAATGTTGTGTTTTTTTCTTCCATTTACCTGAGCTTTTGGATACAATGCTTGACTAACATCCGTATAAAAACTATTTCTCTTTAAAATTGCTGCGTCAACAACCGCCCCTATTCAACACACTACATGTTATAGTAATCGTTTTGGAATAGTATAGAAATCTTGAAACATACTTTAGATTATTACCACAGCTTTGTACACAGTTTTGTATTTTTATTACACAGCACATAAATTGTTTTGCTTCGATAAAAACAGCTCATAGGAGATCAGTGGAATATTTTAAGTTACGAACAAAATTTATAGGAGGATTGTAAATAAACTGAGTGAAAAAATACCGTTATTTCTGGCTATTCATCATTTAGCTTGTCACCAACAGACTGAGTAACAACGCTAAAAATAAAAATCTTCCACAAATGGTATATTTCACTGCTTGTCTATGTAAATTGCTATTGATGGTTCGATGTCACATTAAAATTTATATTCACGATAGGGTAATGCTGACAGATATTGATTTTAAAAAATATATTAGATAAAGAAACTTTACGGATAATTTTCCTCATGTTTCAAATATTCATTAAAATATTTAAATTAACATGCGACTCAGTTGTAAGGCTTTCTCTAAATTTGTTACATTTATCAGGAAATTAATTTATACTTTCAATGTTATAGATATTTATTTTAAATATAAAAACAGTGTATGGCTATTTCCATGCGACCTTGTTTGTCTGTTACATATGACGATTTTTGGCTACCAGTATTTTAGACAGGAAAAATGTGACTTATTTTATCGAAAATGTGTCGTCAATTGGATAAGACAAAGCAAACTTTTCGAAAATATCGGGGACAAACAAGCTTAGCAATTTTCAGCTGTTTAATAGACAAACAAATTCGCATGGAAATAGCCGTATGTATATTAGCCATAATGATATGTTTTTAATACTGATTGTTAAATAAATTTGTTTCAGGTAAATGTTGCATCTATTGTTTTTAGGAACGTTAGTAATTATGTAAATACGTATCACCTATATTTGTCATTCAATCCAATCAATTGTCTGTCTTCATATAACAATACGAAAACTACCTGACCAAATCACTGAAATTAAAAATATACATTTGTCACATAATTGTGTCGAGGTATGTCAAATTTAATCAAAATCGGATGCATTGTTCAATTACAGGAACTATAAAAAGTATTCTGTTACATTACGATCAATGGGAAAAAAATAGTTTCAAGTACATTTTAATGATGTTACATTCTTTTGAACATAATACAATTAACATGCATCTTTGAAATATATACTAAAATATGCTTTGTGTACAATGTGTGGTGCAATGAAAATTCCTGTTAATATATAGAGCAACAAAAAAAGTATTCTATTACTTACAGTTATAGAAGGAAAGATTGTTTGGAGTCGTTTTTATTATATTAAAATATTTCAAACATTATGAAGATGATATACGCTGCTGAGATTTACGACAAGTTAATTCCTGTATGATATAAAGCACTGAGTTTTACAGGGACACACAAAAGATTTTGGATATTGTATTATATCTGAATTACTGTACATTTTAAAATCATAATTATATTACGAACGCTCCTCATTTGCTACGTCTCACGTGTAATTTTGAACTTGCCATAATTATTAATAATACTAGGATTGCCTTAAAAGAGCAAAGTGTTTCTCATGCAATTTTGTTATCAACTACTTTTGAGAAGTTCCGAATACTTTTTAAAGCAAATTTGATTATTGAAATGTCTACTGAAAATTATACGTCAGAAATCGTATTTCATACTACTTAATAAAATAAATAATTTTATTTTTAAATAAGTGTGAAAGCTTTTATAGAAAAAAAGTATTAATAATAAAAATTTATAATACTATGTAAAGAAACTATACACGCAAAGCGAAAGTACATTTTTTATTTTGATAAACATCATAGTTATAATTAATAGTTCTTTACAGTAATCACATTTATTTAACGATGGAAACTTTTACAAAATTATATCGGTACATGGTGAGAAGTTATCATCATTCTGGAATGTGTTAGAATTTTTTTTTTGAAACTTACGCTAGATTTTTTCCAAAATTTTGTACTCTATTTTTATTATACAGCACATAAATTATTTTGTTTTCATAGAAACAGTTCTCTGAAATTTATCGGACTATTTTAATTTACATACAAAATTTATAGGACATTGTATATAAACTTAAATGATAAAGAATGTTTTGCCCGGCTTTTCATCGTTTAGCTTGTCACCTGTAGATTCAGACTGAGTATCAATTTTGTTAAAAATATATATATATTTCACAACTGGAATGTTTCATTGCTGTCTATGTAGATTACTATTGATTGTTCGGTGTCACAATAAAATTTGTATCCACGTTATGGTATTGGTGACAGTTATTGATTTCTAACCAAATGGTTGTTAAAGAAGCTTTTCGAAAAATTTACCGGATGATACAAATATCCATTAAAAATATTTAAAATAGTATGGGATTCAAATGTAAGACTTTGTCTAACTTTGTTACAGGAAATATATTAATTCATTAATAACAGGAAATATATTAATTTTTTTCAGGAAATATATTAATTCTCTTAAAGTTATAGTTATTAATTTCAAATATAAAAATTACCTATCTCAATTAACCTTAATACTATTTTCAAAATACTGATAATTAAATAAATTTTTTTTTCAGATAAATGTTATAGTAAATGTTCTTTTTATTATTATTATTATCTAGGATTGCCTATTGATAAGTTTTATCAATACAATTTAGATGTTAGCTACTTTGGAACGGTTCAAAATCCTTTTGAAAGCAGATTTGATTGTTGAAATTTTCATGCGAAATTGTAATCCAAAACTCGCTTTTGTACTGCTCAATAAAATAAATGATTTATTTTTGAAGTAAATGTGATTCCTCTTGTAAAATAAACAAATCGTAGTAAAAATTTATAATATTCTATAAAAGAGCATATATACGCATTGCGAAAATACATTTACATGGTAAACGTCACACATATTTATGTATATATTTTATAATATTTACATTTGTTAGCAATGGAAACTTTTACAAATTCATGCCGGTATATATGATGAAAAGTTATAATAGTTGGGGGATATGTTAGAAATATTGAAAAATACTTTGGACGATTACCATAGTTTTGTACTCTATTTTTATTTAAAAGCATATAAATTATTTTTTTATGATAAAAACAATTTACTGAAGATCAGTGGAATATTTAAAGTTAAAAGAAAAAATTTTATGGCAGGAATGTAAATAAACTGAGGGGATAAAAGAGCTGTGCTATTCATCATTTACCTTGTCACCTGCAAGTTGAGTAACAGCGTTAAAAATAAAAATCTTTCACAAATGGACTATTTTACTTGTTGTCTATGTAAATTGCTATTGATGGTTCGATGTCACATTAAAATTTATATCCTGATTATGGTATTGCTGACAGTTATGTCTTTTTAACGAAATGTTATTTAAAGAAACGTTACGGACAATTTACGTCATGTTTCAAAATATTTAAAATAACATGGAATATAAATGTAAAATTTTCTTTGATTTTATTATATATTTCAGGAAATGCTTTTATTGTTTTGATGTTATAGATATATTTCAAATTTCAAATATATTATTATTAATCAAATCAATACTATAAAAATACGCGTTATTTCAAATATAAAAAAATACCTTGAATTTATGCTATTTTATGTCTCTAATAGTTGAATAATATTTGAAAAGATAATCATTGTTAATGCATTTGTTTATATATGTAGTGAATTTGAGTCTTCTCCCCGATATTGCACTTATACGCTAAAACGAAAGATGAATTTCCTGGTGAGTCTTCATTGTCATTCCTGTCAATTAAGCTTAATAATTTGTAAAAAAATAAAGATTGTGAAATAATTTTTTTATTTGGAAGTGGAAATTCTCACTTACGCTGGTTTTATAAGGTTGGCGTAGTTTTAGGAAGTTCGCCACATTTCTACTACATGCTCACGAAGAAGCGGCAAATTAAAGATAACACACTAACTAAAACAAACTAGTTGGATATAGCTACTTCAGTCATTTTAGAGCTGTTTTATCTATTTATTTTATTTATGTCGTCAACTTCGTGAACCGCATAAAGTAAGCTCACACATTATGTATATATGATTCCACAATAAGCTTTTAATTATTATTATTATTATTTTACTAGATATATTTCGTTTGATTCAAGGCTCCATCGGAGAAACCAACTCGCGTACTGTTGAAGGTTGCTAGTATTAGATAAAGTATCTTTATGGACAATTTAGTGAATTTATCAACAATCCATCAAAAATATTTAAGATAACATGGGATTTAAAAGTTAAGCTTTAGCTGATCTTATTATATTTACCAGGAAATATATTTATTTTTTCGATGTTATAGATACATATTTTACCTACAAAAGTCCCTTTTAGCTATTAAATTTATGAAATGTGGATTTTTAATTACCTTTGTTTCCCAAAAATGTTTGAATTATTATTTATTAGTAGTAGTCTTATCTCGGATCACTTAAATAAGCAAACATTTTCAGTACAATTTATTTGTCAACTACTTTTGAGCTGTTTAAAATAATTTTCAAAGCAGATTTCGGGGTTAAAATGCTAAACAATTGCCTTTATTCTGCTCAGTTAAATTAATGATTTTATTTTTTAAATAAATGTAATTCTATAATAATATTAATAATAATAATGTGTAATACCTCGAACAGAAATTATTCACACAATTCGAAAGAACTTGTAGACGATGAACGTCACACCATTATATATATATATATATATTTATTTATTAATTTTTTCCTAGTGGAAACTCTTACAAAATCTTGCAGGTAGACGATGCAAAATTATAATCGTTTTGGGATAGGTTAAAAATTAAATTTTAAATATACTTAAGATTATTACCAGTGTTTATATTATTCTATTTATAATATGGATTATGTATATTATATAGGAGATAACTTATTTTGATCTGATAAGAACTGTTCACTGAAGATCTGGGGGATACTAAGTTAAAAACAAATTTTATGCGAGGAATGTAAGTAAACTGAGTGGTAAAAAGGGCTTTATATCCGGCTATTCATCATTTAGCTTGTCACCTGCAGACTAAGCAACAGTGTAAAAACAAAAAAAACATTTCACAAATGGAATATTTTATTTCTGGTTTATGCAAATTTTTGTTCATGGTTCAGTGTCACATTAAAATTTATATCCGCATTATGATATGCTGACAGTTATCGATTTTTATGAAAATCTTACATAAAAGACTTTACGGACAATTTACCTGATGTATCAAATATCCATCAAAAATATTTAAAGCAGTATGGGATTCAAATGTTAGGCCTTCTCTTCTTTTCTTATATTTATCGGTAAATATCCATGTTATAAAAACCAAACGTATCTATGGCGAAACGCATACGTCATTTTGCGAATGGCAAGATTTTGAAATTTGAAATGAAATTAAAGTTTCACAATTTTCGAATTATAAATTTTTAAACTTCTAAACATTGCACATTTTTAGCTTATACGCTATCTTTTAGGTTAAAAAATGCACTTTTAAATGGAATTTGTTTTAAAACTGTATCTTAATTTATTTTTGAGACATTATTTTTTTTTTTAGTTTTTATAAATTTTTTTAATCGTGGCAACTTTTGTACTCCATTTGTATTAAAAGTAATTGGGAAAAATGGAGAATATTGTATCTTTTTGTTGCAATTTTCTCATAAAAATGTAAAAATTTTGAAATTAAAGTACAAAACTGTATCTTAATTTATTTTTGAGACATTAATTTTTTTTTAGTTTTTATAATTTTTTTAATCGTGGCAACTTATGTACTCCATTTGTATTAAAAGTAATTGGGAAAAATGGAGATTATTGTATCTTTTTGTTGCAATTTTCTCATAAAAAGGTAAAAATTTTGAAATTAAAGTACGTGCTTTGTCAAAAAAAAATCGTCTGTTATGGAATCGGGTAAAGTTTAGTTTTATTTCGATTTTATTTATCAATTAAATGATTTTTAGTTTATTAAATACTTTGCACACGATACAACAGTTTTTCTTTAAAAATGTTAAAAAGGTGAATACAATATGAGAGGTGCATATGTAAGTTTTGAGGTGATGAAAATAATGTTGAGTATAGATTTCACTAGGAAAAAGTCTATGATTGTGCCAAAGTGGAATAGATGTTGCTGTTTTTCCTTTTAGATTACCAAGCATACGAGACTAATTTGATAATTGCATGATAATAATTGATCTTTATTATATTTTAATGATTACATTGCGATTAAACTTTAATAATTTTTACAACTGGGTTTTGTAGTATTTTGTTAACTTTAGGTTAAATATCATTTGTTTAAGAGTTAGACTCACCAACGTAAGGTGCATTTTTCATTGCAACTGATTAAGTCTATTCATTGAAACGGGTCCTACCTAAATATTTTCTTTCGTCGAAATTCGACGAGTTCTACCTTGCATTTATTCTTTAGATATAACAGATATTTATTTCAAATGTAAGAGTTGCCATTGTCGATTAAAAAAACTCTATACTATATACAAAATACTGAATCTAAAAAAAAAAAATATGTTTTAGATAAATGTTTGAATAGGGTTTTTTTTATTGTTATGTCAGATTATTTTAAGTGAACTAACAATACATGCAATTTTAAAGCTTTAATGGTATCGCATGTGTCTAAAATTCAGAATCTTCTAGGGAATCAATCGGGAACATGTGACTTCTAGTGACAATCTTACTCATCAGATGTCACGAAATGGTAGATCAGGATAAACATTTTGAGGAAAGCTCATAGAAGAATGGCCCACAATTCTTAACACAACAAATTGAACATTCTTCGAGCACTTTTGAACTTAAGCTAAACAATGTCCCGGCAAACTAAGCCAATTAAAAAAAGTATTTCAAAAAGTTGCTCTAAAATTCCGTCAGGAATTTCTAATTTTGCTTCTTTTATTGGAAATGTTTTGAAATTATGTAATAATTATGATAAGCTAAAAAGAATTATTAGCTATGTTTTCATATTCATTTATAATCCCAAGAAGCCAAAAGCAAGATATTCAGGTAGGTTGACATCTGCTGAGCGGAATAATTATTGATAAAATCTGTTAGTCCAAGAAACGGCAGCACAAAAACCTAAAAGCCTGACATATCACTTGCTATATCATTTGATATATCACTTTCAAAACATCACTTTATTTTTCATTTCTTGTTTGCTAATTTCTATGGACCATGTATTTGATATAAAATCTGAAACATATATTAACACATAACAATAGTTTTTTTTTTTTTTTTTTTTTTTTTTTTTTTTTTTTTTTTTTTTTTGTTACACGAGGATTGGCAATTTATAAAAGCTAATATAGAGTTAAAAAAATTTGCCTGAATTGGTAAACAAACCAGATCACATTCTTGCTAATTATTTGTTTTCCGAAGGTATATAAGAATTTATCCCCCGTAGAATTCTTAATTTTGGACGTTCATGGGATTAGGGAGTCATACGCTAAAGTAGTACTTAAAAATTTAGTGGGCAACACTAAATTAACTTTTAGAGCAATGTTAACCATAATGATCCAAACTGAAGACATTTTAAATTTTCACCACCTTACTCATTTCTGTTCAGATACTGAACTTTGGATATTTTATTATTGGTCGTCCACTTAATGCAATTGCTGAATCTGTTTTATATAACATTCAGGATAACAGATTAAACCTATTGCAAAATATCACTAAAACTTTTCAGACCATCTGACAAAGGTGGAAAAATATTTATTTATGCACATTACAGCAGAGAAGTAAATGTATATCAGAAAAAATCCTGAAAATTGGAGATATCGTTGTAACAAAGAAAGATAATTTTCTAGTTTCTAAACGGCTATTAGAAAAATTGTCAGAATTTTTTTTGGCAGTGACAATAGCGTAAGAGCTGGGAAGGTGAAAATTCTAAACTGAGTATCCAAAAGAACAGTTTTAAAAAATTTGTTCCAAAAATTGTGTTTTAAGAAATTATCTGTGTCCAAAAACACCGAAGCTGTGTTATCATGTAAAAAATAAACTCGTTTAAACCAAATTTGAAAATCTATATAGAGTTTTGGTGAAAATTTTATAATACTTAAAAGATCAAATACCATTGATTGCACGTATACATCTTGGCATTATATACATTATGTTTTATTTTAAATAAATTTTCAAAACACAGAGTAGATTTATTATCTTTGAACTATTATCGAGTATTATACTTCAATGGTCGCATTTATGTACAGTGCTATATGTCTCAGTATAATTATACATTAATCATTTTACAGACTAAACTCTGCACTAAAATTGAATATATGATTAAATTACTTAAACCAGAAGACATACAAATACTGAAATTTCTGCTTGAAATATACTTAAAAAAATGCTTTCACTTTTGATTTTATGTAAGTATAACGTATTCAAATTAATTTGTCGTACCTTATAAAAGAACAAACACACAATGAAAAAATACCGTTGTGCAACATATACAGCGTGCATTTTTTTCATATTTATTACATTTTTTTGCAAAGGAGACTTTTACAAAATGATGCAGACAGACGATGCAAATATTAATCATTTTGGAATATGTTGGAAAGTAAATCTAAAATGTTATTTGGAATTTTAGAACAGCTTTACATTAGTTATATTATAGAACACATAAATTATTTTGCACTGATAAAAACAGTTCGCTGAAGATCAGTGAAATATTTTAAGTTTAAAACAAAATTTTAAGGCAGGAATGTAAATAAAATGAGTGGGGAAAAAAGAACTTTATATACGGCCATTCATCATTTAGCTTGTCACCTTTAGACTGAGCAACGACATAAAAAATCGCAAATGGAATAATTTACTTCTTGTCGTTGTAAATTACTATTGATGGTTCGATGCCACATTAAAATTTATATCCATGTTACGGTATTGCTGAAAGGTATTTATCAATAACAAAATGCTTAGATTAAGAACTTTACGGACAATTTAAATTATGTTTCAAAAATCCATCAAAAATATTTAATATAGTATGAGATTAAAATATAAGGCTTTCTTTAATTTTGTTACACACATATAGAAACATATTTTTTCTTTCGATGTCATAGATAGAGGATGTGAGTTGTATTATTTTGGTATATGATTAGAAGTTAAATTAAAAATATACTTTAGGTTATAAGAACAGAGTTATACTTTTCTCATATTATAAAGACCTAAATTATTTTGTGCTGATAAAAACTGTTTGCTGAAGATCATTAGAATATTTTACGTTTAAAACAAAATTTTAAGGAAGAATGTAAAAAAACTGAATAAAAGAAGGACTTTATATCTGGCTTTCCATCATTTAGCTTGTCACCTGCAGACTGAGTAACAACCTCAAAAAGAAAAAAAACCTTTCACAAATGGAATATTTTACTTCTTGCCTATATAAATTGCTATTGATGGTTTAGTGTCACATTATAATTTATATCCGCTATAGAATATTGTAGACAGTTATTAATTTCGAACAAAATGTTAGATAAAGAACTTTACGGACAATTTACCTGATGTTTCAAATATCCATCAAAAATATTTAATACAGTATGGGATTGAAATATAAGACTTCCTTTGAGGCTGTTATATTTATCTGGAAATATATTTATTCTTTCGACGTTATAATAATTTATTTCAAATATGAAAGAGAAATTTTTCGATTAACTTAATATTATTTATAAAATGTAAAATGTTTAATAAATTTCTTTTAGATAATTGTTTCAGAAAATGTTTTTTTAATTATTATGTTAAATGTTATGTTAATTGATTACGTTAAATAAAAAAAAATGTTTCGAATACAAATTAGTTGTAAATTACTTTTGAGCAGTTTAAAACCAGTTTTGAAACAATGCTAATAATCTCAATGCAAAATTATTTTGCCACCAATCTCTTTTACATTGCTTATAATTAATAATTTTATTTTAAAAGTCAATGTGATTCCTTCAAAAAAGGTTAATTATAAAACCAAATAATATTACAACAAATGCTTTATAAAAAGAGAAATTGGAAATGAATCTCAATATATTTAAAAATAATTATTATAACTTACCCAATAACTGATGCTTATCAAAATGATTGCACATATTGGAATAGTTTTTGAATCTGAATCTATGTATTGTAGTCATAATTAGTTTTATATCATTTCAGAATCCCATGGAACATTTAAATTCAAAATTATATTGAATTAGTTCCATGGATTAAAAAAAACTATTCAGACATGTAATTTTCAAATTTTACATTGAAAAGCATACATTATAAACTGTTTAATTTTAATTCTAAATATCCTTCGAGAATGCCTTCGGTCCTTGAGGATACTTATACATTAGATGGGCGTTGGTTATAAATTTTCAAATATTCATCGTAGTGTAGTTAAAAATAAACGGATAGAAGACTAATATTTAAATAAGATGTTTCTGATAAAACTTTTTAATAAATTTAAATCAACTAACAATTGGTCAAACTTTCAAATCCGACTTTTATTGTATAATTGTTAATTTATGATTGAATGCCGGACCATAATTTATTAGGAAACAATAGATGTTTTTCAAAAAAAAAAAAAAAAAGATTACAATGTTTATGGAAAACTTATTAAATTACAGAAAAAATTACTAAAAGAATAATTGAGTATTGAAACTGTTTATTTATCTTACACTTGATTAAAAACTATTTTCTGAAACTGTTTATTTATCTTAAAACATATACATATGATCATGTTACAAATATCTACAATTTGATTACATTTCATTTATATAGAACATATCAAATATTTGATAAACGATATCATAATTTAAAATTATATATGTCTTTCAAAAATAAATTTGTTTTGAAATATACAAAATTGATTTCATTGTATTCATTTACCAAGAGACGATTTCACAGTTAAATTCTTAAATACAATGAACTAGGATTTGTTATTTCTCTATAGATTAAAATATGGCTTATTCGCTGAGCCATAATTTGTTTCATATCTGATATTTGTACACGCTGTATTAATTGTCGCATTTATCTAAAACATTATAAATGACATCCTTTAAGTGTGTGTTTACAGTAGTTATTTATTTTCAATTCGTTTACAGTGTTTGTATAAATATAAAGTTTATGACATTTCTAGCAAATGGTATACTTATTTAGTATCAATTTCAAACTATCTTTTGAATTGAAAACAATCACATGTTAGATGATAGTATTTGCCGTGGTATGTAATTATAAGTTTGTCTTTAAATCATACATTACATGTAGTATCAAATAAACTCTGTGTAAAAAAAGATAAAAGTAAATCATACTTTTTAGATTATTAAACATAAGATGAAAGAGTAAAAAAAAATATATTATTCATTGTTTTGATTTTGGCTCAAATAGGCATTTTTTTCTTTTACAAAGGATTTTTTCCCATGTTACAATTTAAAATTATTTATATCAATATAATAAGGTTTTTAATTTTTTTTTTTAAATCCTTACAATTTATTTTTAATAAATCTAATCCAAACTATATGGCATTTTCTTCTTAACGTGTGTATATCGGACATTCATTTTCATCTGTTTTAAAAAAGGTAATATGGAACTTATTAATGATAGTTTAATCAAGCAGAAAATTACAATTCAAAAGTTTTAGAAATAAATCCAATAAAAAATGTGTATTTGAAAAAAAAAGTTTTTTATCAATTGAAAACACAAACTGTATATATCATCCAATGTTGCATCGTGACGCATTTTATTTTTATTTGTTGAACATTATAAATGTTAATCAATGGTTAACAATTATTCTGAAAAAATTCATGGCCCCAAAACGCTTTAATTAAAGATCGAACACTCCTATGTGACAACTTGTTTGTCTCAAATATATGAATTTGATGTATTTTGCGTTTTACCGGCTGTGAAATCAATGTATCAAGTATGTTATCCCGTTTACTTCTCTCACAGTAGCATCTACTAGTGGTAACTCCGCACTTGTTCACACGATAGACATTTTATGTTGCTTGAATATCGTGATTCGATTGACCCAATTTTTTATATTATTATTTTTAAAATATAATTTTTAAAAGCATATTCAAATATTGTATACATTCGCCTAATTTTAAAAAGTTTTTATTTATGTGATGTAGAGAACCCAGGATAACTGATTATATTACCTTGCTGACTGTTTATCAATTAACATATGTTTCGTTTAGTTTTGCAAAGCGGATGACTCGGTACATTTTAATTAGATGCGTTTCATACTTATTAATTGTATATACACTTTTTAATATATAGTGAAATCATACAAATCGGGATTTCTGTGAGTCAGTGAAACAAAGTTTCACTTAGCTTTAATATTTTTTACCACTATAGGAAACCAATACATTTTAACAGGTGTATAGATCTAAAAATTCATTTAGTAAATTAATAAGTAGAAAACATATTTGGATTTTTCTTAACATTAAAAAATAAAGTGGATGTCCACTCTTAACTGTGGCCAATGGCTAATTTCTAAACTGATCGTCATAGACATATAGTTCCAATTGCAAAAATGCTTTAACCCTTTCCGGAGCACTACTCTTTAAATTTGGAATGTAAAGAAAAAAAATAGGCAATCTATTTAGGCCTAGAGGAGTACACAGGTATTGTTTTGTAAAGATTGCACTAACCATTTTAATTATACAGCTGTTACCGAAGTGGTAACCTCCCATAAGTAAAGCATTGATAAGTGCAGTGAGAAGAGCATTGCTGTGAAGCGCGTATTACAGTAAAACATTTTACCTATTATTTAAAAACAGTAGAGTTTGATCTCTGTGGTGCTGCCATCTAGAACTCATAAGAAAGATTTAAAGTAGCCATCAGAGTAGTTTTTGAAATATTCACGGAGTTTTTGTGTCTCTAAACAGGGGGAACTTTAAGTATTGCCGACCCGGCAACACTGCGCGTTAAAGGGTTAAAAAAGGTAAAGAATTGTTTTTCAAGCGATTTAGGTAAAAAAAAAATGTTTATTAAAAAATTAAAAAGATTAATTTTTTATACGGTCCCCATGTCCTATAAGTGATATTTAGTAAATTTTTACCACTACTCTAACGAGTAATACAAAAAAAGCCCCATTCATCTGCAATTAAAATTAACCGATTAATAGCTGTTTAAAGTTGAAGTATCTTTTTTACTGCAAATTAGGGGTCAGTCACAAATTTACTGAAAATAAAAATAAACTCAAGATATAAAACTTAACATTAAACATTGAGAGTAAAATAATTTTCACAATATTATTTTTTAATTTATGTTGATGATTACATATTAAAACAATGTTTGTTCTAAAAATATGAGTAAAAAAATAACAGAAAGTTTGTTTAATTTAAATTATGAAAAGCAAGAGTCACAATTCGTTACAGAATGACATATATTTAAAATTTTATTGGAATACTTAACTTAACAGAATTTAGTGTAGTCTTATAAAATAAATAAATGGTACGCATCTAAAATTGTATTAATATGACATTGTCATTAATATTACATTTTCATAAGTGTGCAAATTGAACCTCGATCGGATATTTGGAAGTGAATTAAAATTTGAATAGAAATTTTGAACTAGAGAAATATGCATACAAATGTTTTAAGCAAAATAAAAGCTTATGAAAATAGCACACCTTTTTAAAAATAAAATTGCGATTTCCCAATGTTTGATTTTCTCGATAAAGAAAATTTTAAAACTCACGTCTTCAACTATTTTAACCAATCTGGAAGTTAATTAATAAAAACTAACACTACCCTAAAAGTAATACGGTGGTAGCACCTTCAGTTAAATTGCTTTAAAAATTTCTTTATCTCATTTAAAATATTTTTGTAATTGGAACTATATGTCTGTGACAAATGGTTTAGGAATTAGCTATTGGATAGCGTTGAAATGGACGCCTTTTTTGATAATTCTAGCACTTAGTATACTTTCCCTAAAAACTTAGTCCAACTCATTCCTTTTCAGCTACAGAAAAGTGGTTTAAGTCAAGAAATTTAAAGTTTCCTAACTCGATCAATGTTAATGTTAGATGAATGGGACCTTTTTTGTATTGTTTGTTAGGGTGATGGAAATTTTTTACTAAATATCACTAATAGGACCGGAGTACCGTATAAAAAGTTAATTTTCGTATTTTTTAATAAATTTTTTAACCTAAATTGCATAAAAAACAATTTTTTACCCTTTTAAAAGCATTTTTGCAACTGAAACTATATGTCTCTGACTAACGGTTTAGAAATTAGCCATTGGCCACCGTTGAGAGTGGACACCCTGTATATTATCTGGGTTTATATGATTGAAATTAGATTTGTTATATAAATGTCAGTAACTTGCCACAAAACGCAAAAACAAACCGCAAAAAAGGATAACATTTCGAAAAATAATCGCTGAAACAATTCATTTTAAAAGTACAAGATTTACTGCAATATTAGCAATGTGAATAAAAATCATATAAACACGAAAAATAAAGATAAAAAAATTAATTCAAAATACAAAAACTAGCTTCGTGAAGACGTCATACACGCACATACTTTCATGCCGTGATTAAAAGCTCTGTACTCAGTTGTTTTTTTTTAAACGACATCAATTACTGTACAGAAAAGCGGAGATATATTGTTTTTGTATTATAGATATTGAATATACTATTGAGAGAAAATGTACAAACATGTAATGAAAATTACACAAAAATAAGTTTTTAATTTATTAAGTATTATTAAAATTTATTTACAGGCGCATGTTCTTTCTTTGCAGCTTTCAAAAATTATTTTTATAGACATATTTTTCTAAAGCATAGCTAATCATACAAAAATTTGAGAAACTAGCGCATAATAAACAAAAGAAACATTTTTCCCTTCTATAGTAGTTATTATAAATTTTAATATACGGTACATATGAAACTAAAGCTAAGAAATTCTATGATTCCAAATTATTACGAAAACTGTTTGCATAACTTCAGCTATTTTGTTTCAGCGCGTATACTGTTTAGTAAATATTTTCTTAAGAAATTGAGTTCAGATTGAGGCATTTTCGTCTAACAATTACACGTGATGTATTTCACGATCAAAGTTTATTTTCGTACATCATTAAGGAAAATTTAAATGTAGAATTTCAAGTACTTAAGCATTTCACATTAATTACTCTAAGTCATATCCATTATAAAATTTTCCAGAACAGAATATAAATTTCGTTTATCAAAATGCTTCGTAAAAAGTACAAACAATCATTTACATAAACTGAAGTAATTGATTAATACCGTGCTTTTCTAATTTTTTAATAAATTTTTATACCGGATTCGATTTTAATTTGCATTATGCAGCAGAATATTTTCAAAGTATCACAGCTATGGATTTGAAAATTTATTGTTCTACATTATATTTGCATATTGCATACATGCAAAGGGACCCGTGAGGAATGAAAAGACAAGTTCAAAGTCTGCAACCAATCAGGACAGCTCAACTGTTATGTATTGCAACAGTGGCGATGAAGAAAGGAGTAGTAGCACTTCATCAGAGTGTGAAGAATAAATCTCCACATCGTAGGCATTTACTTCCAAAGAAGTGTTAGAAAGACAAATGAAAACACATCTATTTACGGTTTTAAGGGTTTCAGATCACTATAGGCTTTCTGACAAATGCGTAGCAGTAACAGCGTATGCAATTTTACAAGATGTTGGCATTGTCACGGTAAACGATTTATCACATATAATTGGCTGAATCAAAGTACGCAGAGAACGAAAGAAAACTAGAAAATTTGCTTAAAAGGATGATATCAATATTTTAGAAGCCGTAATCATCTATTTTGATGGAAGAAAAGATAAAACATTATATCAAGACAAAACTGGAGATATATTACATGGAAAAACTATAAGGGATGAACTTGTATCTCTGTTCGAAGAGCCAAATTCGCCTTATCTGGGACACATTACACCATCATCTGGATCAGAAAAACATATTGCAGAAAGCATTTTAAAATATTGTACTGATAATAGCTTAAAACTTCATAAACTTAAGACTATAGGTTGTAATGGAGCGGCCGTTAAGACTGGGAGAAAAAATAGTGCTATTAGACTTTTTTAAACAAAAATTAGTCGTCTTTTGCAGTAGCTGATATATGCCAGTTTAAACCAAACGAATTACTATTGCGTCATTTTTTGGAACTTGATGGACAAACAACAACCCCACGATCCTTTTCTGGTACTATTGGAAATTTGTTCAATAAAAGTGAACAACAGCCAGTTCTGGAATTCAAAATACTCGGCTCATGTCTCCCAGAAATGAACTCTAGAGAGTTAAGTATATGCCAAAAAAATGTTAACGACATTTTTCAAGTAGTCTCATCTGGTCAATCTTTCTTAAACCTGGCAAATCGTATTACAGGAAAAAATGATTTATTCTAGATGGTTGACAACTGACTATCGACTGCTCATTGGAAGTGAAAATACTTTCCAAAACACATGATTTTGTCTGAATTTTTAATGAAGTATATGCGCCTATGTGGTTTCACAATACAAAAAAGTAATTCTTCGAAAAGGGAGCCCAAAATGTTTTTAAACAATTGAATATTCTCGATATTTGAGGAAAAATTTACTGAACATTGTCGATCCTGATATTCAACGAAACGCACATTTCTGTCATCCAGAAAACAAGTTACTAGAAATGATAACCTATGAAAGAAGCCAGTTTCGCGAACTTTGTTTTCGAAGAATATTGAAGGGGAGGGAAATGGAATGATCAACAATAAGTGTTATTCCAACATTGCACAACAGTGCGATAGACTATGTTGATATTTTTGACTGCCACGCATGTGAAATAACATCAACCCCTATTTTAAATAGCGTATCAACAGAGGAGCTAAATGTTCTCATTAAAGGATCATCCTTTAAATTCCTCAACTTTTTGTGACACATTCAAGCAGTTGAGAGATGAGTGAAATTAGTTACTGAAACATCATTAGCTATACTAAGAGTAAAAGCAAGGGATGGATATATACGAGAAAAAATCAAATCACGAAAGATAATGCCTAGTTTTGATATCAAATGTCAATATAAATTAAAGTGAAATAAAAGATCGTTTGGCTCACTTTCATTTCATTACCCCTCAAAAAATTTAGATTTATCAGTAAATAAATACCTTTAAAGTTACTTTTTATTTTTTATGTGATTAACCTTTTAGTATTGAAATATCCGAATAAATTATATTTATAAATGCAATAAACTGAAGTAACAGTTTATTTAACAGCAATGTATCTAATCTTCAATACTTTATTTATTATCAATAAAGTTTGTAACATGCATGTCCCAATTCGGAGATTAGTTACTTTCATACTATCTATTTTTATGGTATAAAAATGATGGTTTCGTATAAAGCTACGTCTTAAAGTTTTTATTTCATATCTTTTATCAATTGAATTCTAATACATGTACAGCTAAAAGGATTGAGCTAATTTTTTTTATAAACTTCAATGTTTCAAATTAATTACAATATAATCAACTATTTAAAAAGTACATTAGTATTTTTTACTACATTAGTGTTAAAAGGTACATTATAAATATGTTTAGTGTATTTCTAAAGATTTTATATTCCTTGGTTTAAAAAAAAACATGATAGTCGTGACATGTAATTACACAAGATAGCATAAATTTACTATGCAGAAATCATATGGACTATCGCGTCATTATTATAAACTTAGTCTGAATAGTTGCGCACTGACTTACAACACCTCAAATATCTCATCCCAGATAGAGGACAGTTTCTGTTTGCACAAGATTCACCGTTAGTGTTCCACACATAATTCAACTGGTTTAGATTTGCAATGTTTAAAATTATCGTATTAAATTACCACTATAATGCTCAGATTTGTGATTTCTCTGATGTAATTTTATAGGATACATTTTTTGATGAAGTAATGAAGCAATGAAGAGATGTGCATTACATAAATATTTAATACTTTCTAAATAATATTTCTTGATATCATGCACTGTAAAATGAAATCTGTAGGTCTATAAACGTAAAGTTACAAAAATATTTGAACTTATTAATATTTTATCCGTACATTATACAAAAAGATGTAAATGAACCGAAATTTTTTTTTCAAAGATACAGAAATATGTAGCTTTACAAATAGATTTACTGAAAATACAGTAATCTTACAAAATTTTATCTGTAATCCGGCTTCTTGTTACATAAAAAATTCTAGGTACATCAGTTTCTTAAAATATTAATACTAACCTTACAATTGTTTGATTTTCAGTGAAAACGTATAAGTTTTCCAGAGTTGCAGTTAAGTCAGAAATAATCATTGCATGGATTTTTGTAGTTGTCATTATATAAACAATTATAGGAATCTCAGTGTCAAAGAAAATTCGAATACCAATACACATTTTATATACATTGTGATGCATCCATTGTAGCTACAATAAGTTAGTAAATTCGGACATCAGAAGTCTTACTTTGAGCACTATATGTCAGTGATATGTTACTTTGAATATAATTTTTAAAGTCCGACAATTTAGAATATACGTTTTTACTTTTATAAAACAAATTGATAGATATACTAAAAAAACCCCAGCTTTGCTCGTGTAGTATTTGAAATACTATGCCAAGTGACATTTATGTGTCTAACTTTAATTATAAGGAATAACACTTTTAGAACTAATTAAAAAATTACGAATTAAGCTAAAGTTTGTCTTAAACTCATCGTAAAACTACGTTAGAAAGAAATGTGACTTAAATTGGAAAAAACAACTAAAACGAATTCTTAATAAATAATAATTTAGAAAATATTTTGAAACTTTCATGCTGAATTCATATGCACATTTCAGTATTTATTCATCACGTTTTTAATTTATTTGGACTTCATCTTGTTATTTATGCATTTACATCTTAAATTGACAGAACAAGTTAAATGTAATTGTGTTTCACTCACAAAGTATATATTTAATTTGTAACTAAAAACATTTTACATCTCAATAGATTAAATTAAAATTTTGTTATTCTTGTGACACTTTGGTCAGAAGAGTAACGACATTTTGATTTATTATATAGACAAGAAAAATATATTTTGTTATAAATAAGCTACATTTTATAAGAACTTACCACAATGAATTCACCTTGATAAATCAATTTTTATCTTAATTATAATTTTTAATAAAATAAGTTATAAATAAAATTATTTATATAAATTTTCAAATGTTCTCGAATAGTCTAAGCGCAGTCCCATGCGTAAAAAGTTTTACTTCTTTTAAATAATAAACCATTTAACTTATATTTTTAAATTGCATGAAATACGAACCATAATTTAACAAATTCGAAATTTAAAATATTTTTTATGAGATGGAACATATGGTTTTTGAAAAGTTTCAATGTATTCTTATGTGATAATGAGAAATAATCAAATATCTAATTTTCGTAGGGAAGAATACGAAATGACTGTGCTGAAAGCCAGTGGCTTTTGAATATACTTTTAATTTAAAAATCAGATGATACTTTACAGTATTATCCCTTTATACAGAATATTTTACAGTTTGAACAGAAGTTCACAAATGTATATCACATTATTTCTAAAATACGAATTTTTTCTGTCTGTGTTATAGTTCTCTGGCTATACAGTTAGATTAATGTGTGATTAAGTAAATTTTAAGTACAAGAATTACACAACAACAGCGAAGGAAACAACTAAGAAAAATCATGCGTTAAGCATAGATTATGAAGCACTTTCCAACTCTTCATGAAAACTTTAACCAAACTTCGTTATTTAGGTAAATAAGGATACAAAGCCAAATGTAGCCAAATACGTATTCCAGTACTACTGAACAGCCCTGTATTTGATCTGTCAGATAATATACATACTATACAATGGGAAAATTTAGTTTATCAAAAAATGCCTAGTAGCTTGAAATTTCTCTTTCAGTAATTTATAATAATAGATGGAAACGTAATTGAATATTTTGTTCAGCCTTGTAGTTTTCCTGGTAACTTTATTACGCATCAGTGTTAAGAAAAAATTTATTTTAATCTAAAACACTCTTAAAACAACTGAAATCACTTTATCATAATTTCATAGGCTCCATGTACCTCATTCCCATGTACCTCATTCATAGGCTCCATGTACCCAATTCTTTGCGTGGCCCTATGTATCATCTTATCTATATTCTGGAAACATTTCTTAGTAAATTAATGTAATTCAGCGTAAAAATGCATAATTTATTTAAGAATCACCTTTTAGTAATTTATGCTCATATTCAGTAACGTTGCCGAGCTCTTTTGGATAGCCCTGTATAATAAATTTAGCATTTTTACACAAAATGCATCCATCCATCAGTTATCATAGGGTACATATACGGTACTTCGGAAAGAATGTACTATTTGAAATCTTTTGTGTGTCCCTATAAATACTATGTACTTTATATTTCGACATACATCTATTTCATTATACATGAAACAGTTTAATATATTTAAAATATGTCACACGCAAATGCCCCTTTTACCATTATCTAATGGAATTCCTTTGTGTGGCCCTGTAAATTAATAATAGCTACATTTTAACCTTATATTTTATATCAATATCTTAATGCACCTCGTAAAAGCATATAAATTTTAATATGCTTGACAAGGTATAACATCTTTAAAATTCTTTTGAAACGATTTTTCCCCATAGGCCGTAATGTAATGGGAAAAATTTGATTCTCCCTGTAGATAAACTAATCATGGAAGAAACTTCATTTTCAATAGGGTTCGTGCTAGGGTAAACGTCAATAACGTCCTAAAATTTCATGGCAATCCGAGTATATTTACGTGAGTTAAAGCGCGGACAGACGGCCAGACAAACCGAATGCATAAGCACTTTTCAGCTTTGTTGGAAAGTGCTAAAAAATGTATTCACGAATCAGAAATACAAAAACTTTGAATTGTAATACAAAAGTGCCTCCTGTTGCGCAATTTGTACCAAAATGTAAACAGTATCTATTCATGCTAAAGACTAACTGAATCTGAAGTTTGGTAATACGTACATGAGTTACTGTGGTATAACTATTGCGCAAATCGTAAAAAATGCACCATAGGAGCACCATCTGTTAATCGTTTTACACCATAAACTAATTAGTATGAATTTATATTAGGGGCCACCAAATAAAATTTTAAATAAATTCCGTAAGTTATTTCTTGTGGTAGCGTGCCCACAATAATTATATCACATAAATGAAGAAGGGACATATAGAAAGAAACCGTCACAAAATACCAGACAGACATTTTGTAAAAACATGTTTTTTTGGATTCTGTATTTCTTAAAACGTGCAAATCCGTCAAAAACTGGAATTCAAAAATTTTTACGAATCTAACACTTTCTTCTTGCAAAGATAGTTATAATGCGGGATTTTTCACCTTCAACTTTATAAATCAAAGCTACACTTCTGGTACATGCCGCAATATAAGTGAAATCACATTATCGTTCAGCAATATTTTTGTATACATTGTTGAATATTCATAAAGTAATTGTTTTAAAAAAACTTTTTATGGGGATACGTATTTAGTTTCATTATATTTTTATTTATCTTGCGCGTTGGGAAAAAAAATAACAACAACAACATGCATTTTAAATTTATGTTAAATTCGACTTTGAAGTGAAAATTTCCATTACAATAAAATACGTTTAAGCCAATTTGAAGCTTAAGAAAAGTTATTTTAAGAAGCGTCATTTTGGAACATTTCATCTAATAACACATGCAGTATCAAATTCTTTCTTAACCGGGTTCCTCAGTTTAAATTATACTTATTTAATTATGTGTAACAAACTGCTGTTCTCTATTATGTGTAAAGAAATATCATCTATACTAATATCACAAACAACATCATCCGTAGCCTTCAAATATATTTTACTAATACGGCAGATATCGAAATGCTAATTAGAATCTGCGGCAAATATAAGCGCCAAATATATACAATCCAAGCTATATCTATTTCAGATTACGCGAGCCAGAATACACAGTATTACTCTTTACACGAACTCATCACAATGTTTGACCATTAATAGTATACAATTTCCCAAAGATCATGAAATTGTGATTAGACATAAAAAATATGTCTCAGATAATGCTTTTCACAAACAATCATTTAACACAAAGCATTGATGACAAAATTGCAGTATCATTTCCGAAAACAAAGTAACCAGAGATAAGTTTAAATAGAATAATATTACAAAACAGTTTATGATGTAAGTAAAACATTATTACGTATATTGCCTACACAAAATATGTAATATGTACTGTCGGATTTTATCATATTTAATGAGGACAAAGAATGAGTAATTTATTTAATATAACTTTATTAAATTAAAATTAAAATTACTGAGATAACATTTAATCAGCACTGAGAGATTTATTATGTGAATGCCGGTCAGAATATTAAATAGCAATCTATTTAAATCGTTAAATTTTAAAATAATAAATTCTGTTACATGGGTTTAATCCGTTTGCATTTCCAACTCAACATAAATAGTCAGTTTCATTTCATGAATTCCCGTAAGAACATTTATCAAATGTAAAAATATTTGAAGAATTATTTGAACTAATCATTAAATCCACTATTCATAGCTAATCATATTATTTTTATTCAATTATTTAAGTTATTAATTATTTCAATTAAGCTGCACTTTTAAGTGAATTCATATGTATATAAGGTACCCTGGGGTAATAACGCCACGTTAGGGTTCTACTGATTCTCACGGCTTAGTTTTAGATTGTATTTTTCATACAAATATTGGATCTGATACAGCAACTCATTGACTATCTATATAAAACAAAATAATTTAACAGATATGTATTCATAAAATGTAATGACGTTTTTTCTTGACCAATGCTATTTGGCGTTAATACCCACCTATATGGGTAATAACGCCATGCAAACAAAACTATAAAATAAGATGGAATAATGGCATGTAGATTGCCCAATTCTAAAAATACAAACTCTACAGCTCTAGAATTTGGCAAATTGCAATCTAAGCTATTGAAAATGTACAATTTTTTTGTGACTCTGAAAGAAAAAGAACGCTGTGGTGGTGGCGGGGGGGGGGGGGAGGCAAAAGAATATCAGATTCTAAGCTACGTTTTGCTTAAAAATGACCATTTAAATAGATTATTAGAAACATTGCACGGATTATTTGAATCAGTATTTATATTCCCATGTATGCATTCTATGCGACAGAAAATATTGTTTTTTTTGTGAAAGTGAAAGAAAAAGGTGTGAGGGGGAGTTTCAACAGAATAAAACACCCTGTGTGTCTCTTTGCTTAAAACGTCCCGCTAAAATATGATTATAAGAAACATTGCATGGTTTTAACCATTCATAATGTAATATTTTAATCATGTGAAGTTTTATAATAACTAGAGTTATATGTAATAAATATTTTTGTTAAACTTTAACTGCTGTTAGCGTCTCACATACCCCTGAGTTTTTCAAGTTTCAGAGTTTAACTTGCAATTTTTAGTTTAACTATAGATATCGGGGAAATTTTGTTTCAATTGGAGTCCTATTACTATCTCTAGAAACTTTTGAATAGCTGAATTTTATTTATAATAGTCTTCTATACAAGGTTCAATACAAAAATAACATTCTAAAATTTAATTTAACATTTTATTCATCGTTAGATTAAGCGGTCCGACAGGCCGCTCACAGTAAGTTATGCGACAATTTTTGTCACAGCAGTTAATACTATTATAGTAATCTAGTAAATAGTTTTTAACCCATAACTCCATACTAATGCGGATTCTCCAAACCTACAGTTAAATTGTCGACGTTTTAAAGAGCATGCTTTAATAAATTTTTAATAAATTGAATAAAATTTTTGATTAAAAAATATTATTCCAAAGAGATCTCTTATTCAATTTTATACATAATTCATATGGTTATATATCATTATCCCTATATTAGCAACAAAATTAACTTTTAACCCTTTAACGTTCATTGGTTTCGCCACGAAACCACAAATTTTTAATTCTGATATGTAACACTGACACCGGTATTTTTATCTAAAAATATCCCTTTTATTAAGTTTGTGAAAAATCACGTTTTCTTATTTAGAAATATATTTGTTCTTAATTACCGGTGTCATTCATTTATTTCGACATCTTAGCAATGAAAATGCTTTGATCGTTAAAGGGTTAACTGCTGTTAGCAATCTGACTGAATACTGTACCCTCTCCCCCCCCCCCACAAAAAAAAGCGTTTAACTTGTATTTTCCAGTTTAACTCTATTTACAACTGAAATTCTCTTTCGTTTGGAGTTCTCATAATATTGTTAGAAATATTTGAATAGATTAAATTTAATTAGAATTAATTCTGTACAAAAAGTTTAGCGCAGGGACAGTATTCTATGATTTTTAATCATGGATCGCATTTTAACCTTTAACTAATGTTACCGGTCTCGTAGACCACTATTTTTCTTTTAATTTTTTAATTTAACTTGTAATTTTCAGTTTAACTGCAAACACTAGCAAAATTTTGCTTCATTTGGAATTTTAGTACTATCACCAGAGACTAAATAGGTGAATATTAAGTATAATACTCTTGTATAAAAAGTTTAGTGCAAAAACACAATCCTATGAGTTATTCCCGCCTTTTATTCATCTTTCAATTTTGTGGTCTCACAAACCGCATCACATTCATACGTTACAATTTCTGTCACATCAGTTAAAGGTTAAATTTATAAAGTTTTGAAAAACCGAACGCTGAGAAAGCGAACAGTTAAAATTTCGAACTCAATTGAACAATCCAGGGGTAATTTAATAGAAACCTGATTTTGAAGATGTTCCAATTTGAATCTCGAAAACATTTTAATATAGTTTTATTTACAAGAGTTAAAAATTATTTTTACATTAGTAATATATATATATATATATATATATAATAAAAAATAAAATAGAGAGATTATTTTTAAGTATTGGGCACCCCCCCTCCTCCTTAATCTTACCTAGACAAGAATGATGATAATGCTGTCCCATATTAATATATAAACCCCCTTCGGATGTAGTTCGGCCACTGTTGGGAATCAACCGGGGTAATAACGCCAATCCCTGGCGTTATTACCCCGGGATACTTATTGCGCAGTAAATCCTAAACTACAAATTATCTCGAGAAGATATCCAAAATCTTCTACAACAATTTGAAAGTACATGAAATACACTACAAATTTATGTAATAAACAAAGTATTTCTGGATAAAAAATATAGTCTTCTGATCAAAAACCTTATCTCGCAAATTTTAGATCAAGCGTTAATTTTAGTTTTTTGCAAAAACAATAAGACCTAAAAATGAAACAAATTAACTTGAAGCTGTTTTTTGCGATTTATATGACTCAAAAATCCTTCTGCGCAGAGCACATGGGTGTCATTTACCTGATTATTTCATAATTATGCAAAATATAAGCACTTGGCGTTATTACCCCGCCTGGCGTTATTACTCCAGTGTACCTTACATTTTTTTCCAAAAGTAAATCATCGAACAGATCGCTTTTCAAGCGATATCGTAGAGTCGTATAGGAGGCGTGCTGACCACGCACACTCCAATAACTTTTAATTTTACCAGAAAGGGTGTAACATTTTCAGTATGATCATACGACGATTGTCTCTGTATCCTGTGGCACCGTATACAGTATCGATCTATTAAAAAAACTTTAGTGATCCTTGTAATTACTAAATAATTTTTAGTAATCTTAGTCGGTTAGAAAAAAATCTTTAAGAATTACTAGAAAAAAGTTAGCAACGAATAGAGTTAACAGTTTTATATTTTTAATAGCTCTTACTAACATTTAGTCGGTGTGGCCGTGATAGCATAGTGGTTATAGTAACGGGCTCCAGGCCAAAATGTTCCGGGTTCGAAACTTGCCACCGCCAAAAACGTACTAAATATATGTAGTGTCTCGTTAATAAAGGGATTATGAAAATCCTGACGGAGCAGGTAATAATGTTTGGTGCTGCCATCTATTGCGGTTATACCGAATATCTTCCGCTTCAAAAGTCTGGATGCAGTTCGAAGGAAGCTCCTGACCTTCGGGCGCACGTAATGATATTAAAAAAATTTTTGGAGCTATTACTAAAATTTGCTTGGAGGCTCGTACTAAAAAAATTTTAAGTTAGTTATACAAAAAATTTTTTTGTTCAGTTTACAAAAGAAATGCTTGTTTCACTTGCAAAAAAAAGTTTGTATAGGTTACTAAAAAATTCTGTGGAATACAAATTTACAAAGAAATTTTTAGTAACTTGAATTTTTTTTACAGTGTAGCTAGCGAGCTACGCAAACCCGGCAAATGCCGTTAATATAATTTTCTAGTTCTAGCGGAGCACTCCATTCTACACAAACGACTTCCAGAGCGAAAAAAGAAAAAGGAAATTCAGAACAATCTAGTAACACTGATGTCCTGAATTCTTAGATGCCGATTGGTCCTTGAAACACATGCCAAGAAACACCAATATTGATGTTCACAAGCTAATGTTGACTTTTTGAAGGTCTTATTCACACAACAGTATTGAACAATAACAAATCTTTTAAGCTGACAAAATAGTGTGTTCTTGATGAATTGTATAAAAATTCACGATTTTTGTGGTCTCGATTTGTTTACAGAAATGAAATTTTAATTCCACATAACTACGTACAATCATGCATTTCCAGAACACTTGTCTACAAATTGTACAGCTTCTTGTATTATGAAACCTTTTTTTTAGTCTCATTACTTCATATATTTTTTTCTTGTTCGAATTTAAAACATGTGTATAATGTACATAAAAAAGCATTATGAAATTTACTTCTCTTCATAAAGCGGGATTACTATTTAGCAGATATAAATACTTTTGTGTCTAAATGGGACATAGGTTTCGCTTATAATGTTTTTTTTTTTTTTAATAAAAGAAAATTGAATTAAGATCATTTAAGCTCCTGACTGCCGCGACTGGATTTTTTCGCACACTAAGCTGCAGGTATCACTGCAACATAAGCAACATTTAAATTAATATAATTCTACAAATGAAATCCAGTTTTAAAAAGTTAAGTTGGATTGATACTCTACAAGATTATACACCTATATTTAATAACACATTTTGTATCAGGTTGGAAAAAACATCTTTTTTAAAAATATTTTTAATAAATTAGAGAGAAAACAACGTTACAATTTTATCCTTTTGCTAAGCAGTCAGGGGGTTAATGTGAATGAAAAATAAAATAGTTTGGGCCCCGTTCAGTAAATATATTCCGTTATTTATTAAAATGTAATATTTAAATATCTGATATTTAAATATCATTAGCAAGGAAAAAATCCCATGAGATTCTTTTCCCTTAATTATTCTAAAATACTTGTTTTTTCTCTTTTTATGTTACCTAATTTAAGTTTAGTTTTATGTAAATATTAAATAAATTCTGCTTACTCAGATATAAACTTACCAATTTTGCTCCATAAGCATATTTTTATCCAATAACTTATTAGCTTAATAAAATGTTAAGATTGTAAAAATAACATGTGGCAATACAAGCTAAACATGGAGAATGTATCCGTAAGCATTTATTAAGAAGTTCTACTTTTTTAAAAATTTTCTTTTGCCATAAAATATTTATATTACTTTATTATTTATATATGTTTTTTTCTGCTTACAATGAAGCATAACTTTTTAAAAACTTTTTTGAAAAGTAACATTGATTTTGAAACAAATAACTGTATATATCGTATATTTGAGTGTTACCTTATACCTCCAGCACTATGAAATACTTGTAAGATTCATTTAAAATTTTTATGTTGACTATTTACATTACTTACTAGAATGTGTGAAACGTCTGGGTTATTATTTACAATATAAGAAAAGATACAGACATATTCCTCATGTTTAAAATTGACATAAAAAATAACATAAAATATAACATAAAAAATAACATACATTAACCCCTGTCATTTATGTATGGCAATTCATAAAATTCAGTACGCAATGACGTAACCAACAACACAGTATATAGATTTAAATTTTATGGGAATGGACGAGTAAAAAAAAAAAAAAATACCCAACTCACCTCTACTCTCAATTTTTGAGTCTTTTCTTATTTTTTAAACACCAAGTTGGTAAACGCGAACAATTATTGAAGGGTATTTTATACATTAACTTACCCATCATACGTAATATAGGGTATGTCTTGCAACCGTTTTGAAAATCGAAAATTTTTTTGACGGATTTACATGTTTTAGATAGTGGAGATTCCAAAAAACATATTTTTAGAAAAAAACATTGCCGTCCGTCTGTCTGTCTGTGCGTCTGTAAACGCTCTATCTCCCGAAGAAACTGATCTAAAGACTTAAAATTTTGTACGAACTTAATATGTAAGAATGTGACGAAGCCTATTTAATATCAATAACCACGATTATCCAAAACTATTTTTTTCGGACTCTTGAAAAATTCGTTCTGATGAAAGGTACATAAAATTTTTTTATTTTTTTTATTTTACGGAGTGGACATAAACGACAATAAAATAACACAAATTTTGCATAAAAAACAAAGTCGATCGGATTATTAGTTGCCGAAATATTTGTAATCCTGTTTTCCACATTCTTCGATTTTTCATGACCCTGTATTTTATTCAAATTTCAATTCAGAAATATATTTTAATTGCTTAATCCGACGCAGTAAACTGTTGGATATATGAGTATTATGTTTTGAGTTATAAGGATGTTTCTTTTACGCAGTTCGGTACTACTTAAATAGTTTGGCATTTTATATAATTTGTCGCAATTGGTTCATCAGCAATTCATTAATAGAGCTTACTATGTATATTAACAATATTTAAATATACGTTTAAATTTTTTTTGGAATTGCAATGCACTGTATAAATAATTTTCATATGTTTTATTTTCATATATTATATTATGCATATCCATGATGGGTAAGTAATTTAGTGGCCCCCAACGACTAGTTTTAGAAACATGTGTCCAAAAAAAATACATTTAAAATTTCAAATAGATTAAACATACTTTTAAATAATCATAGTATAACAAACCAGATGCTTCAATTGTGGAACGTTGGCTGGTAAAAAGTTAAAAGCTATGCTTTAAGCAAAATTATTAAAATTAAACATATTCATGAAAAATGATAGAAACTCACCTGTGCGCATTATACGAATCTTAAAAACGAAAATATTAATAAATATACATGTAAACATAATAAACATTTTATGAACCTGCAAAAAAATAATTTTCGATATTTTAATTTCAAAAAAATCAATTAGTTACTATACTTTATTATAATACTAGTAGACCCGCGTGGTAGTTCCCTGGCCCAAATTATAGTAACTTAAAACAAAACTCAAATTTGTATAATTTTATATCTTTTGTAGATATTAACCACTGAATGAATCAGTATTTTTTTTAACTTTCCAATGATGCCCTTTTTTCAGTATTTTACTGAATTTTTAATTGTTTACTTTCAATAAAAAATTTTAATAGAAACTTTCAATAAAAATCTATTGCTGAATTAGAAATTACGATTTTAATATGGGTAACTGTACTTTGTATAGAATGACCAAACAAGTTGCCTGTACCACGTACAGGCAAATCCACGTACAGGAAAGCTATAAATATTAAGCGCTTAATAATTTAGTTTCGAACATATAGATTTAAAATTGGAAACCCCATTAAAACATCAATTTAATAACGACAAACCTAAATTAATGCAATCACAAATTTAAGAAATTAAAGAAAGTAAATGATCTACAAATCCTGAATATACAGGGTGTCCAGCAAATAACACCCTGATTTCAAGTTTAAATTTCTCAAAAACAAAAATCGATAGAACTATGCGGTAAGCGGTTTCTTTATTAGGTAAGCTGTAAAAATGTTATACAGAAGTTTCGAAGGTTGGATATTTTGAAAACATTGTGTTCTGATAGCAAAGAATGCTGGACTTAACATTTTTCTTGCTTTAAATTGCTTGGTTTGAATGAGATTTTGGACGGACAACGCCATATTTTAAAGTTTTTTGGAACAAAATTTCTGGAATTTCAGAAATTTCAAAAATTTAGTTCTAAAAATATGGCTAAGCACCCCGAAAAACTGGTTCTCTACAAGCAATCTAAAGCAAGAAAAACGTCAAGTCAAGCATTCTTTGCAATCAGAACACAATCTTTTCAAAATATGCAGAAATATAAGGCAAAATATAAAGAAACCGTTTACCGCATAGTTCTATCGATTTTTGTTTTTGAGAAATTTAAATTTGAAATCAGGGAGTTATTTGCTGGATACCCTGTATATATATATATAGATAGATAGATAGATAGATAGATATATTGAAAAAAAATCCAGCGGTATACTTATTTTTATTGAAGGAGAAACTGCTTGCCACAACCAAACACATAAAAAATTGGTTTAATTTTACGCATAATATAAAATTTTGATAATGTAACAACACACGTACATTCGGAAGGACAGACAGATTTTTTTTGTCATCTATGACCCCTAAAACGTGTAAATAAACCCCTAAAACTGAAAGTCGAAAAGGAATCGATTACATTACTTTCTTTTAATAAAGATAGAAGATAAAGTGAAGCATTTTATAGATTTTCAATTTTAAAATTTAATTTTTTAAATAGAAAATGAAAAAAAAAATAAACATGGATGTTTTTTTTTCAAAATGCAATTTTAATTGAACATTTAAATATAGCTGTGAGTTTACCATTTGAATAATTTTTTTTTAAGTAAACAAAATAATCCAAATTGTAAACTATTTCCTTAAATAGGTAATATGAACAGAATTTAGCAAAAATTGGCACAAGCAAAATAAATCATATCTCTTCAGATATTTCAGTCTTTTCTATACTTTATGGGATATTTTATACTGTAAGTGCATTTACAAGTACAATCACCTAATGCGTTATTAAAAATTTTAAATTTCATTAAAATGAAATCCTCTGTTCAGCAAAATAAGCATATAATCGTTTTATTTACCGGCAAACGTATTAACTTGTTAAAATCTTAAGTGCTGACAAAAACATAACTTAAAAATGTAATCGACAAAATAAAAAAGTTAATAAATAAATAAATAAATAGCGGCATTTTTTAGCAATACCTATGCTTTAATTTTGATTACATTTTGAATTGTCGATGAGTATACTTTTTTAAGCATTACACAACGTTATTAAAGAAAAAAAAGGAAAACAAATTAAATCTCATCTTTGTGATTATAAGACAATTTTTAATGCATCTAGTTTTTTAGCAAAAATCAATTATTTCATAAAGTTAGGTTTTAATAAGTTTCTGTCTAATTTCTGTCTAAGTTTGCACTAATTATGATAGAGAAAATATAAAATTTATACTGTGCAAATAGCATTATTTAAAAAAAAATGACTGTTATTTATATTATGCTACAAATTAGATAAACCTATTGAAAAGTTTGTAATAAATATTTTTTATAGTTTTGGATAAATTGTTTGAAATTCCGGAATACATGTGATTTAAAATAATGATGTAAAATAAAAAACCATTTTCAAAGATATAATGTATAATTTGTACTTTACTAATATTACAACTAAAACAATCATAAAGGTTTTATGCAGAATGTCTGCGTTGTAATGCAACAGAAATGCACAGAGTGATTAGAAATGAATATCACAACTTTGCAGTGCTATTAAAAAAATAGAAAACAAATCGGATGTCATGCGTAGGAAATAAGGTGTGTTTGTTTTATTACAAAGCCTTGGTGTAACAGTATACAGTACTTCGGAAACAGTATAGTATCCGAAATATTTTGTATTCCTCAGTAAATACAAACAGATTTCAATTACACAGAGAGTAACTTGTCGTAAATCTCATCAACATATATAAATTTCAGAAAATGTGAAATAATTTTACATAATTAAAACGCGCTTCAAACAATGTTTCCTCCTATATCATTATCTAATGGAATACTTTTGTGTTGCCTTGTAAATTTATAACAAATGTTCTTTGCAACACAGATTCTACAGAATGTACATTTTAGAGTATTGTCTCTGTAAGCATACTATACATCCAATTTTCATAAGATTTGAAATGACTCGACAAAATTATGCATAAATTATGTATTTTTAATTTTAAACGATTAGATTGGGAAGTTTTTGCTGAGTTATTTACGGACGGATGGACGGACGACGATTCTAGTTGCTGCGTACTTACATAATTACAAAAGCACCTAAGAAAAACACAACCTTGTCGTTTGACAGAAAGTAAAAATAACAATTCGAAGTTTGAATTATACGTATTTAAAAAAGTAAAATGTAAACCCCTTCAGAAATTTTGACGATACACAAGCATTACGATAACACATTGTATAGTTTTCTCAGCATAATTTCTTTTATAAAGCACCATCAAAGCTCAAGTATTTGTTCAGCCTCTTCCAAATGATGTTGAAAAAATTAGAATGCGTTTATTTGAAAGAATCACACAGAACTTGCTGAAAAATAGGGAGTGTTATCTTACCACTTCAATATCGTTGATGTTTCTGGAGGCACTAACACTGAGCCCTTATAAATGTGTTGTATTTAAATTTTTATCTGTTATTTATCATTTTCAATTAACAACAAGGTTTTACTTTTTTATTTTCTTTTAATGGCCCTGTAAAGTCCAGATATACATTCATAATCATCCTATATTCTGTTTCGAAATGATCGAAGAAACTTCCTAAGCTTAAAATTAAACGAATTATATTATTATAAAAGATTTATTTCTTCAGCTGACTCATATTAGTATCGTTTTTGATACTTTTCAATAAATTTGAAAAGTGTTTCGGAATAGAGTTTATGTGTCTGTCTATCCGTGCTGTAACTTCCGTAAATATACATAAAACTTCTCTATGTTGAATTTTGTGCAATCTTCTTCGGCACTTGGGTCAACATATGTGGATCTATCTTATTTTTCTCCTAAAAACTGAACTGATTTATTACATTAATATGCACTATATTTCTAATCATCTGAATGTTTCTTGCTTTCAAAGCAAGGCTGTAAAGATTATTCTCATTGCCTGATAAAATGGCTGTTATTTTCATTTGAATTTACTGATTACCTCCAAAACAGCGTATCCTAGAAATTGAGAAACTTTAATAATTATTTAATTTTAATTCTGAAAAATATTTTTTTTAAAGATTTGCATAACATTTACTTTTTTAAAGGCTTTAAATTTGTAATTGTGTTAATTTTGATTAGTAAAAATTAAACTGACATTTTAGCGGATTTTGTAATTTTAAATATCTTTTTCTGTCTTCTATGATGTCATTTTTTATTTATAACCAAAAAAGTTCATTTCCAGTGTTATTTTAACTTCCAGAATGATGAGGCTATGATACGTTCGGTGCTGAAAATGCAGAAAGCAGATATTAAAGTTCCTTTACACAAACACTCGAAATAATTTCAGTACAATACGGTCTATAGGAAAAAATACTTTGGGGTGTACTTAAAGATGTTACATTGTTTTAATTATATTGAAAGCTTCATACGTATAAGTGAAGTGCGCTGGAAGATGCTTAATGTAGAATATGTGTGCATAAAATCACATCATTCATTTACATTCCAAATCAAGCTATCTTTAAGCTACCCAAATCGAAAGGTACAAATTCAAGGGTGGATATATGTACTAAAATCTGACCTCCTTTTCCCAGGAATAAGGCTTTCGACATGTGCTTAATAATATCTATGAAATAACCCATCAAAGATTCTTGCTTAACGACATTTACATCCACCCTACGTAACAATGCATGTTGCTTTGCGTCACATTGGGTCAAAAGATTCTTCCAAAAGCTCAGTCCAGGAAGCTATTATTAATTTTCTTAAAGATTTTCATTCTTAAAAAATAACTGAAGTTAATACGACTAGGTCAGTTATTTAGCTATAAACAACATAACCTCATTCCTCTAACCCTATTTGTTTATCTTTACACGTGGTCTCGAACAGCATCTGTCCGAGAATGCATGTAAACACAGACAGATGATGTCAGAACTCCCTCGTAAAGGTTAAATAATAAGGATTCTGATTTAATAGCATAAGCCATTTGTTAACATCGCAGTTTTATAGTATAGTTCTTAATTTAATTTAAGTAGTCTGACTTAATTTCTAGGCTATCTTAAAGATATTTCACAAAATAGTTGTTAGACATAGTAATTAAATATAGTTAAATACTAAGAAATTAATAAATAGTTAAATGTAGGGTTAAAAATATATTTAAAAAGTAATAGTTATTTGTATGCTTAAAGTATATGCAATATGTAAATTTAACCACTTCTCTTCAAAATTTTCCTTCAAAATTTCCTTTTTTTTATCAGGCGAACATAGACTTAGTTTGTACTAGGTCATGGACCCAGTTGAATGGTACAGCCTTTGGAATGAATTTTTACCTGATTGGATTGGGTAAAAGGTTGGAGTCTCGTTTTGGCCGTGACAGTCTTACATTTTGGCCCTAAAATTAATCAGATGATAGTTGTCTTTTCCAGAGACTTCCAATGAATTTCTTCCACCCTTCCTATAATTAATTCTCAAATAACTTCTAAGCAAGAGTCCTTTCCAATATTTAGGCATTGAAAAGTTATAGACTTCCTCATAGACTTTATTTATGAATGTGTTGTGCAGGAGGTAATCAAATAACGTCATAACTGTTAAAAAACCGGCAAAACAGAGCAAACAATAGAGTCAAAGGCTCGATATTTGAATCATCTGGAAGACTGTCCATCCTGGTCATCGGTTTCAAGTAATTGTATATAGTCAATGCACGCTAATGATGATATGTGAATGAAAAATACTCTCGTGCGTGCAATATCTTCCAAGTCTTTATGAATTGTTTTTCGGAGGTTCGCAGTCTGGTAAAGTTATCATCACCTCATCAAGGTTCTAAATTGGGCGACCGACTAGATTGGTGAGAGCCACCAGCAAACCGCCATCATGTGGTATTCCGGTGATTTTGTATCGTACCAATATGCTCAAACACGTAAAACGAGGTGAAAACCCTGAAGGTAGGGGCTTGCTCAGAGGTTGCAATAAAAGTTAATATAATTATGTGTATCATAAATATAAAAATTGACGCCACTAGTGTATTTTTTGAAAAGCTTAAAAACAAATGTTCTTGCACTTTTGTTCATGGCAGTATTATGTTGTTGTTGATGATGATGTTTACTTATAATGACGCACTGTGGTATTTAAATCGATCATTTCATCTGAAACATTAATTTTAAAACAAAAATTGAATTTCTTATTGTTTGTTTGACAAAGAATGGACGATTGTCAAAGATGGAAAGCAAGCGTAAGGTCAATGAAGCTAACTATGATTGAAATTTAGGACTAATTATTTTCATTTGCTTGACATTTTTTCTTTTACTGAGAATCATCTGTCAAAACTTCTGTGAAAAAATACTTGATTTTATACGGAATTTTAAAAGGTATACAGGGATTTTTGGACACATTGTATTTTCATTTTCGTATCTGTCAAACGACCAGGTAAATAATTGGTATATTTAGTATTAAATTTACCCTTATAAAGTTGAACATGACGATAAATAACACATTCCACATTACGCATTAACTATCTTTGTAGGATAATATTTTTTATTCTGGATGTAAAGGAGATGTAGTTTAAAAATTCTTAGATTTATTATGAGTTAAGTGAATTAATACTCCAGTATTCGTTCGGCATGGCTCAGTCGGAAAAGTATTGGAGGTTTCAGCCATTATATCCCTGGTAGGAATCCTGGCCTGGACTTTTTTCACTCACTTTGAAAGTGTACATCTGTTAGATTTATTATTATTTCAGAAGATGTTTCTGAATGTTTTAAATTAAGCCGGAATTTCGGAATCCTTGTGTGAGTTTTAGGTAGCTTTCATTACAAAAAGTAAAAAGCTACCTATTGCAGCCGTCCGGAGGAAAGCACTTCCGAAAAATTTTGGTATATTTTCACCGATCATGACCCCCAGACCCCAAAACCACCCTCCGTTCAAATGTTGACATATATATATATATATATATATATATATAACCATATATATATATATATATATATATAACCATATATATATATATATATATATATATCTGATTTTTGTCATGCGATAACTAACGTATTTATGAACCGATTTGAATGAAACTTGGTATATACATAGTACATACAAATGTCTCGACCGAGTTCGTTGGTCAGCATCATCCGCCATTTTGTTTCAAAATGACGGCCATTTTAATTTTTTAAAAAAATTTAAAATTTAAAATTAAATGCGAAAAAATTAAAAGTTGAAAAATATTTTTCTTTTACGTGTTAGAACTTAAAACAAAGATTCCAGAAAACTTTTTATTTTGTGTATATCTTAAAAAATGATTGAGTTATAGCACTTTGAATTTTTCTTATGGCTGACATTTTGAAACGATCTGATTTTTGTCACGTGATAACAAGCGTATTTATGAACCGATTTCAATGAAACTTGGTATGTACATAGTACATACAAATGTCTCGACCGAGTTCGTTGGTCAGCATCATCCGCCATTTTGTTTCAAAATGGCGGCCATTTTAAATTTTTTAAAAAATTTTTAATTTAAAATTAAATGCGAAAAAATTAAAAGTTGAAAAATATTTTTCTTTTACGTGTTAGAACTTAAAACAAAGATTCCAGAACACTTTTTATTTTGTCTATATCTTAAAAAATGATTGAGTTATAGCACTTTGAATTTTTCTTATGGCTGACATTTTGAAACGATATGATTTTGTCACGTGATAACACGCGTATTTATGAACCGATTTCAATTAAACTTGGTATGTACATAGTGCATACAAATGTCTCGACCGAGTTCGTTGGTCAGCATCATCCGCCATTTTGTTTCAAAATGGCGGCCATTTTAAATTTTAAAAAAAAATTTAAATTTAAAATTAAATGCGAAAAAATTAAAAGTTGAAAAATATTTTTCTTTTACGTGTTAGAACTTAAAACAAAGATTCCAGAACACTTTTTATTTTGTCTATATCTTAAAAAATGATTGAGTTATAGCACTTTGAATTTTTCTTATGGCTGACATTTTGAAACGATATGATTTTGTCACGTGATAACACGCGTATTTATGAACCGATTTCAATTAAACTTGGTATGTACATAGTGCATACAAATGTCTCGACCGATTTCGTTGGCCAGCATCATCCGCCATTTTGTTTCAAAATGGTGGCCATTTTGTTTCAAAATGGTGGCCATTTTAATTTTTAAAAAAAAATTAAAATTTAAAATTAAATGCGAAAAAATCAAAATTTGAAAAATATTTTTCTTTTACGTGTTAGAACTTAAAACAACGATTCCAGAACATTTTTTATTTTGTGTATATCTTACAAAATGATTGAGTTATAGCACTTTAAATTTTTCTTATGGCTGACATTTTGAAACGGTCGGATCTGAACGATCCACAATGTTGCTTTAAAATGGCATACACTTTATGATATCGTGGAATTTAGTGACTCTCCAAATCGCTTAAAATAAAACCAGATTGAATAAAATATGACTAATTTCTAAAAATTCCTATTAATATTCAGTCTTGACAAAAACTAATATTCAATCTTATAAAATCACTAATTTTATAAGATTATTTCCACTAATTTGAGATTAGTATTTTTGAACAATGTAACTTACTTTAAAATAAATAAATAAATATATAAGTATATGAAAGCTACCTCTTCCTCCCGGCATTGCCGGAAGGACTTTTTAAAAATAATTACACTATGTTAAATATTGCTTTCATGTTTAACTGTTCTGTAATATTTACTTAATTAATCAGAATTAATTACTTAATTAATCTTAATTCTGTAATATTTACTTAATTAATTAATCAGATTAATTTATTTACCTCAGTGTTTTAAAATATTTTTAGAGAATAGAATTACATTACTTTTCTTACATCATCTGCTACGTTTACTACCGCGAAACGCAAAGCAATTTAAAATGACTCGATTTATTCATTACTGAACTTATGGGTGCTTCTTACACGTGACCATGATTCAATGATAAGTATAGCAACAAAAAATTTAATTTTAATCTCGTTTGAGTTAATTTATAGATATTTAAACTTGTAATAAACTACATTTCTTACGTATACAAAATATTTATTTTCTTTTAAAAATGTATAAAGATTATTCGTAATGTTATTTCATTAAATCTCAAATTAAATTTAAAAAAAAGGAATGAATGCGATTGAAAAGAATTTGCTTATACGTGAGCATTGAAAAATGCATTTGGAAATTAATGCATTTAAAAACTAATTAATAAAATGTTTCGGGCATTTAGGAAAAGAAGAACGTTCAACTATCCTTATCCCACAACATTTAGTTCTGGTAAATTATGCAATAAATTACTATTGTAATTCACTGGGTTTTTTTTTTTCATGTTAAATTTTCTTTTAATTTAATATAAATTAAGTATATTTTGTAAGCTTTTATCCAAACTTAAAGAATTTGAATAACTTCATATACTTTCCGATTATTAAAAAAAAAGACACAGACATGGGTATTACAGCACCTTTTCCGGTAGATTTTTTTCAAACTCAAAAAGAATCTACTAATCAGAGCTAAGCGATCACATAAGAAATTTACTTCAGTCTAATGCATACTTTCATTCATTCTTCGATGTTACCATATTAAAAAAACACAGAAATCGCTATTAAAGTGTTTTCTTTTGGCGGAATATTTCAAAACTGTAGGAAATCTTGCTTGCTAAACGCAAAAATAGGCACAGAATATTTGGTGCAATTCTATGCATATGTTCATACATTTTTCAGTTGTAATATTGCGACATAATGACTGACAGACACACGGACTGACAAACGAGTACATAAACATGTATAAACAGGTTTTTTGAAATCTCTGATGCCTTTAAAAGTAAAAATTTGTCTTAAACCGGAAGTCGAAAAAAATATCGACTGAAAAAATTTCTTCTATTGAAGACAGAAGAAAGTAAAATATCTATTACAGTTTTCAGTAAAAAATACATAAATATTTTTCATCCGCATCCTTTAACTCGATTGGCCCGGGTTGGAATTTTTCAAAAGCATGTATTGTCTACTTAAAAGTAATATCACTGGCTATTTTATTCAAGTTTAGTAAAAGCTATACACATCATATTTCTTTTATATTTTTATGCTACTTTATTAGCTTATATTTGAGCTGCTTACATTTAACATATTTTATGGGGGGAAAAAATCTGGATTGAATCGACTTTTATATATTAGGCAGAGGTGAAAATGACCTGCTATGGCGATTCAAGTGTTAATTAAATAAACAAAGTAAAGATCCTTGAATATCTTATTATTGAGAAACATGGAAATTAAAAACATTTGAATACCTTTAAATATCAGACAAATTTTGCATTTATAATAAAATAGAAAACATTTCAATTATTCAAATAAATTATGCATAAAGGAAAATAATTTCTATGAGATTTCTCTACTTAAATCATTTCGAAACATTAGCTTTTTCTCTTTTTACTTAGTTAATCTCTTTTTTTCTAAAAACGTTTTAGTCTGTTCGCTCCTTAATAATAAAATATATCTGATTTTGCTAAATAGGCACATTTAACGATTGTATTTCCTGTTGTTTGTAATAGTTTACTAAAACATTAAAATCTTTAAACATAAAGGATGATACATTATTACATGAAGATATGTGACTAACCTATTTTAATCGACTTGATTTTATATTTTCTTTCGAATAAATAGAACATTTTTTCTTCAAATATTTAGTTTTTTATGGTAATGATTTGATATACATATCTAACTACATATTTGAATTTCAATTTTTTCCCTTTTAATGAGAAAATGGCAACACAAAGATACAGTAATTGATTTCTTCTCTTTTTTTTCCTTTTCTTATAATAGAAATGGAGTACTCCTGTTGCCACGATTAGAAAAGCGGTGTTAAAAACTACTAAAAAATTAATATTTCACAAACAAATTAAGATACAGCTTTCAAACATATTTCATTTAAAAGTGCATTTTTTCCCATACACGATGGTGTAACAATTGAAAAAGTGGGTTGTTTAGAAGTTCAAAAATTTGTAGTAGCAAAAATTGCAATACCGAAATTTCATTAAAAATTTGAAATTGTTGCCATTCGCAAAATGACGTATGCGTTACGCACAGATACGTTTGGTCTTTATAATATAGATATTAAACACCAGAGACATTCAACTTAAAACATTTTGTTAAATATTTGTCAGATTTCTTTTTAACTTTGGAATTATGAAGAATATGTTTGAATTCATAATATATATGACCATTTGATCTGTAAGACACTTAGAGAACTAAAAATAAAAAATCAAAGAAAAATGTTAGGGGAAAATTAAATGATCAATAGCTATAGCCTTATGAATATATGGATATTTCATAATACATGTATTCATTTGTTGAAGAATGGGATGTATAATCCAGCAAATATATTGATTTCTAAAAATGTTTTTTCTTTAGATCAAGAAGGGTTTTTATCCAAATTAAGACCAGTTTCAGAAAATTCAACAAATTGCAGTAGAAATAATGCGGTGCATTTGAAATGTAAATACATAAAATATTTGACAAAACATCTGCGTAAAATCATGATTTGGAAGCATCATTATATGAAACAGTTTTTATCTACGCAAGTACGCTCCGTAAAATATACATATTTTCATAATTTGATGGTCAACTTTATAAAGCAACTTCAAAAAATAAACTATTAAATATCGTGAAAATTTAGAAATTTATAATGAATTGATTTTTAGTTGTTCTCTAAAAAGGGCTAAATGTAAAGGTGTTTTCCAAATATTCTATATACTTTTCAACTTTTTCTCAATGGAAGAAGGTATTGTAATGGAATTGTTTTTTCGACTGCGGATTATTGAAGGATTTACAAGTTTTAAGCATCAGACATAAAAAATAACCATTTTCAAATAAAATATTTATCTATCCGTCTGTGTGTTCTTATGCCCGCGTGTCCATTAGGGTTGTCACAAGAAATCAATTTTTGAAATGTTTACGGGGCACCCCCCAAAAAGTTGCCAATTGACTAGAAAATGAGATTGGACTAGTTTCAGCTCATTCATATATCATTAACCCGTGCATCACTGAGATCAACATGTGAAAAAAATGCGATTTTACCAAAAAATTAAGGTTTTCCTTCACGAAGTAAATACATCTGCAGCTAGAATTATAACTTTTGTCTCATTTAATATAAATATAAATATATATATATATATATATATATATATATATATATATATATATATATATATATATATATATATATATATATATATATATAAAATGCTTTGAAAAACCATACATAATATTTTTGTAAAAATTATAGATCTAAACATATATGTATTTTCGGAACTGGACTCGGTGTGAATCCTAAAATTTGACTTTTTATGACAATGTGAAAAAAGATTACAACATTCCATTTCATGGTCTTTTCATTTTTTTGTTTTCATTTTGTACAAAATAAAAGGTTTAATAAAAAATAAATTTTAAGTAAATGAAAAAATATATTTAAACTGAAAGAAAAAAAAGGCAAACAAAGTATTAAAATTAAAATAAATAGTTTTAAATTAATTTTATTCCCTTTTAAGTTATGTCACTAGCAACCTTAAAACTATTTACTATGTTTTCTGTTTTCAAACAATGTTTATTTTTACTCCATACATTGCGGTCAGTATTTAAAAATTGTATCTTAATATAAAATCATTTAAGATTATTATAGTTTGAGACAAAATAAAAACATTAAGTTCTTTGTTTATAAATAATCCTATTCATGTCTATTAATATTTTTGCATTCCTATAATCATCATCATTTTCTCTTTTAATTGAATTATTTTTACAGTCATGCTTATTTTGACTTTTCTTTTAAAAATATCATCTAAAAATGAAAATGCCACTTGGTCCGAGTTAAGGTACATAAGACGGTTTATCATTTTAGTGAGTGCTTTGTTTTCCACCTATATAGCAATTTTTTATAGCCAAGAAGTCATTTTATAAATTGCAGGCCTTGATGGGTGATCAAAATATTAATGGATGAATTGAACTGCATTTTAACAATAAATATTGATTATAAAGAAGGAAAATTTTCTGAATTTTCTTTCTATCTGTCTTAACAATATTGCATACTTTTATGATTAAAATAAATTTGTCGGTCATAAGATATGATATTTTACATTTACGCGAAAATGCAATAGATGCGTCTAATTCTGATAATTTACCAGATAAGAAAATTAAAGAGAGTGCTTGAAAAAAAAAATCGAATATCCATCCAATCAAGAACTAATAAAGGAGTCTCCTGTTTTTGCTTGAAGAACTTCTGACAGAATATTTTTCAGTCTCAGCCATTTAGAATTAAATCATTTAACGAATCAAACAAAAATTCTATTTTCGTTCATTTGTAATAAAAACAATAAAGATCGCTGTTCTATTTATGGAAAATTATTTAATTTTATAAAAGTTTAGTCAAGTGAATAATGATTTAATGAGAACTCTGCCAATATTCTACAAGTATTATTTTTTTTATTAAATACAATTAGACATTAAATTTACTACATGATTTTCTCGAATACATTTTACACGTAAGAAAAATATTGATACGCTCGCTTAGTGATTATTAATATGTGCAATGGAATTAAATTAAGGTAATTTTATTTTTTTATAGAAATCATATTTTTTATATTTAATTAATTATTTCAATTAAAATGATGTTGTACATCTAGAGAATTTTTCAGTCTCCGCCGTTCGGACTTAAATCATTTAACGAATCAAACAAAAATTCTATGATCTTTCATTTGCTTTAAAATGCAGTGAAGTTCACTGTTATACTAGTCGAAAATTATTGAATTTTATAAGACTTTAACAAGTTAATAAAGACTTAATGAGAACTCTGCAAATATATAAGTATTAATTGCTATTTGTTAAATACAATTAGACTTTAGATATATTTCATGAATTATTGGAACACATATTAAATATATCAAAAGAACTGATTCATTCGCTTTATTATTATTAATATCTGCAATCGAATTAAATTAAATTAATTTTATTTATTTAAATTTAAATGTTAATTTTTACATTGACCTTATTTTTTCAATCAATGCCATGTTGTACATTAAGAATATTTTTTAGTGTCAGCCATTTGGAATTAAATCATTTAACGAATCAAGCAAAAACTCTACGTTCTTTTATTTGCTATAAAATGCAGTGAAGTTCTTTACTATGATTGTGAGATTTAAGTGAGATTCTTAAGTGAGATTTAAGTGAGATTGTGAGATTCTTTTTATGAGATTTAAGTCAAATGGTTAAAGATTTAATGTGAACTCTGCAAAGCTGTTTGTCAAATACAATTAGACTCAAAATGTACTTCATGAACTTTTTGAATGCATATTAGATATATGAAAACTACGATTCACTCGCCTCATTATTATTAATATACCGGCATGCAAATTGATATGAATGATCATGTAATTGCCTAAATAAAAATATAATTATGTTTTTCTTCATAAAAACCTTATAAGTTTGTTGTATCATATTAAATTCTCAATATAAACATAAAGGAAACATTCTAAAACAAATGTAACAAATATAATATGTTACGTTTACTTTTTACTCAATATGCAATGAGGTCAAAATGATAAAAATGGCGCAGATTTTACTAAATTATAGACATATTACATGTCAGATAGGCTTCTTTAATATTTAATAAATTAAATGCAATATTGTAGCATAGAGTTTACATTGTTTTGAATTTTGTTGAGGTTACAAAACAAATTATCATATTTCCAAATTTATTCATACATATTTTCAAAAATTCATATGTCATATTTTCAAAAATTCAGATTTTAATTCTGCTTTTGAGTTATACTGTCCAATTTAAGGTACCCTGGGGTAATAATGCCACGTTAAGGTCCTACCAATTTTCACGGCTCAGTTTTAGATTGTATTTTTCAAATAAATATATGATTTGATACAGCAACTCATTGACTATCTGCATAAAAAAAATAAAAAATAAATAACAGATATGTATTCATAAAATGTAATGGCGTGATTTCTTGACCAATGCTATTTGGCGTTATTACCCGTAAACAAAACTATGAAGTAAGATGGAATAATTGCATGTAGATTGCCCAATTTTAAAAATACAATCTCCACAAATTTAGAAATTAACAAATTGCATTCTAAGCTATTGAAAATGTTCGATTTTTTTGTGAAAGTGTAAAAAAAAAATAATAATAAAGGTGTGGTTTTGGGGAGGGGGGGAGGATGAGGCAAAAGAATATCAAACCGTGAGCTTCTTTTTGCTTAAAAAGGACCGCTTAAATAGAATTATTAGAAACATTGCACAGCTTTAACTGTGTTATTTGAATCAGTACTTAGGATGTAGCTCGCCACTGTAGGGATAATGCCAATTACTGGCATTATTATCCCATTATAGTTATTGCGCTATACATTTTAAATTACAAATTATCTCGAAAAGATATCCAAAATCTTCAACAACATTTTGAAAGTCCATGAAATGTACTACAAATTTATGTAATTAACAAAGCATTTCCGGATAAAAAAAAATAGTCTTCACATCACAAAACGTATCTCGCAAATTTTAGATCAAGCGTTAATTTTAGTTGCATGTAAAAAAAAATAATACCAAAAAATGAAACAAATTAACTTGAAGCTGTTTTTTGCGATTTATATGACTCAAAACCCTTCTGCGCAGAGCACATGGGTGTCATTTACCAGGTTATTTCATAATTATGCATAATATTAGCACTTGGCGTTATTACCCCGCCTGGCGTTATTACACCAGACCACCTTAGCATCTTTCATTATACATTTGGATAATAGTATCCGAAACGTTGTTCATGGGTTTTACATTTCAATCGCTAGCTGAAAAATCAAGTTTGAAAGTCGTCATCGACTTCAAACCACTTTTTTGTGCCTTTTTCTAAGTGAATTTAAACATTGTCTTGTTGAAAAATACTTAAAAGTTGGTAATATTTTAACTCAGTTTCAAGAAATAGCTTTCTAACATGCAAATAAAGATATATCAAGTTTCTTCATCCATCTACAAAAACAATTATAAGCTTGGCTACCGAGAAAAAAGTAGTACAAATCATTGTGGAACCTCCACTTAAGTAAGGCGTGGGAAATATGACTTGTTCATTTTTAAAGTCATAGAAATAGGAATGAATACCATCCAGGATATAAAAATTAAACATTTTTTTAGAACTAAAGATAATTTTAAATCAGATGTTTCTTTAGGTATTTCACAGTAAACAAAAAGTGGGCTATTTCATTGTCACATGTTAAAAGTAAACATCGACCTGGTTTTACATCTTGAAGAATATCCGACATTTTTTTTTCGTGTGGTCAATACTGATTCTGACGACCTTATCTGTCTTCCAAATTCCTTTGCTGTTATTATTTTACTTGGAACCGTGTAACAATACAAATTTCCGATTGTTTCGAAAAAACAATTCGAGCTTCCAGTAGGTTTAGTAGTAACATAAATAGTTATATTCTGTAAGAAATTAAATGTAACACTTTGAAAATTTAATTTCATGAGCAATTCTCTGAAATTACATTCCGATATCGTTAGCTAGAATTTGCCTTATTTCAAAGTCATAATGCATTTTGATTCACCCTGTAATCCAAATGTTTTACGATTTAAACGAATATGCTCATAAATTCTTTAACATGCATTTTTAAAAGATATGCAGAAATATAAGCCAATCACGTGCGGCGGTTTCAGAAATATCGACTGAGTTCTTATCATTTTGCTCTCGCGTAAATTTAACAAAATGCATATTTTAAAAATGGTTAAAAATAAATATACAAGTTTTTTAAATGATTGTTTTAATATTAATTACAATATATTGTATTTAATTTTAACACTTAGGTTTGTAGTCCAGTCATTTTAGCAGCTTTTTTTACAAATAGCGGAAAAAATTAGAACAAAGCTGGATTTTTGCATAAGTGCTAGTTAGGGTATGTAGTTTAACATACTAAAAGTCCCCATCGATCCGATGTGAGCTTTCGCCGCCAGGGAGCGCTAAAGAGCTTAAAAATTGCTTTTTTGTGAATATCTCACAAACAACGGCATTTAGAAAGAAAAGTTCAATTACAAAGATCTAGATAATTTAATTTCCTACCAAAAGTGTCCTTGAAATTTTTTTGTCACACCAACCCTTCTCTGTCAAAAATTGAAATAAAGTAAACACTATTGAAAAAATGCGGAAGCACAATCATAACGCGGCGAAGAAGCAGGACAAATACGGAACAACTTTGGATCCTCTCCCACATTGTCGGTATGGCGTTTTCGCACGCTTGTGCAATAGTAATTGCGCAATACCCTATCTCTCGTTGCATTTGTGAAAATGTACCACGTGCAGGTACCTTTCCAACATTTAATTTTCATTTGATGCTCATTTCGCTAGTATGAAATCTCCCTAATTTACTGAATTAAGTATTCTTTATTAGATTAGCACTGTACGAAAGGGGAAGCGAAGGCGACGGTCGCCACCGGCACTGATATTTAGGGGGCGCCAAATTTATACTACCACGAATTTTTGGCCTGTCACATAAAAAAGTTGGGGGCGCCAAACTGAAGCTTTGCCACGGGAGCAGTTTTCTCTTCGCACGCCCCTGTGTGAGATTTTAGGAAGGGAATAGTTTTATTTTCAACGCATGTTATTGAACTTGTTATATAGTTATGACAGTTTAATATGACTCTTTCTTAATTGCTGATTGTGAACGAAAAATGGAGATTGACAGAATAATATGTCTTGTATGCGATGAGGATTGCGTTTCGAAAGATTATGTAAAAATAGGAAAAAAGGGACTGAAGTTTCTTGTGACAGCAATTTCGAAAAGAGGTGACCACAAGTAGAAAATATTTGAAGAAATGGCTAAAAACAATAATGAATTTACAGTTCACTCAAAGTGTAGAAAAATTATACAGGAAAAATTCTATTAAATCATACAATAAATCTATTGCAGTAAAACCAACAATGTCCGCACAAATTACTCCATTGAAGGAAAAATTGAGAAATGATAGTCCGTTGTTTGAATTTAAGGAAAAATGTAATGTTCTGATACATTAGACGAAGCTTTTATACAGAAGGGAAAAAAAGCTCTAAAGTATCGCAAAAAGAATTTTTTTTTAATCTAATCATTAAAATGAGGCATGTCTCATATCTATGCTTATGGAGAAATTTATAGAGAATGGTTTTGAAGCGAAACAAGCAGAAGATAATGCATGCACACTAATTGTTAAAACAGCCATTGAAATAGCAAAGTCTGGTGTGCGCCTACTGCTGTTGTTGGCGAAGATGTTGACTTGCTCGTATTGTTGACTGCTTTAGCACTTCCAGCCGTTGAGATATTTTTTATTAAGCCAAGAAGAGGACGAATTGCAACCACCCTGTATTCATCGCACAGTCTTAAAAATGATGCTGTTCTGAAATATCATATATTGTTCCTTCACGCTTTTTCAGGTTGTGACTCGACATCAGCAATGTTTGGGAAAGGTAAAATGTCGTTAGCAAATTTTTTGAAAAAGGAAGACCATAACATACAAGCTGCCAGCATTTTAAAAAGTGATCAAGTATCCCAATTTGAAGTTACCGAGTTAGGAAAAACTATTTTTCTTTTTTTATACGGTGGTAAAGCAGAAATTTCTCTGAACAAGCACCGTTATGTATGTTTCATGAAAGAAGTTGCTGTTGGTAAGAAAAGCCTTTCACCGTTGCCGCTTACCGAAGATGCTGTTAGATTGCATAGTGTACGTGTTTATCATAATAGTGCATGATAAAGACGAGTATCACATTCGTACAATACCGGTTGGGCAATAAACTACATCCTGAGAACTGGTGCTGACAAAATGCACCTAATTTGTATCCAATTTCAGCTACCCTACAGCCCCACCAAAAAATATTATTGAATCAATTTTTTTGTACTTGCTCCAAAGGATGTGGAAAAGCATGTGGATGCCGTTTAATTGGATTGAAATGTTCTGATATTTGCATAAATTGTTACGGAGTTTCATGTGATAATGCAAGTAAAATTGAATTTTAACTCCAGGAAGATATTGAATTGTATCCTGTCCATTGCAAAAGAAGAGGGAAGCGCTACTTTTGAATTCAGTGATGATATCGAAAGGCAAACAAAAAATACTGAAAGCAGTACAAAAACGAAAGAAAGAAGTACAAATAGTGACGAATCTGAATCGCGTGTAGAAAAGTTGTGCAAAGAACTACTAAAGCAGTTAAACGACTGAAATTGGATTAAGCCAGACACTATAAGTGGAATATGCCTACGGTGGAAACCACAATAAAGAAAACGCGCTAAATGCTTTTCCTCAAGAGTAATGTGGAAATAAGCAAAAATGTATATTATGAATTCACTTTCTCCATTCAAATGTGAGAACTTAGATCTGTTTACATAATTTCTTTTAAAGTAGACGCAGATTTTTCGAATTTTTATAATTTTACTTTCAAATATGTTCACTTTTTTTACATTTTTGACAGGGAAGTGTTGGTGTGACAAACAAATGTTAAAGGCACTTTTTGTAGGAAATTAAATTATCTACAACTTTGTAATTGAAAATTTTTTTAAATACCCTTGTTTGTGAGATATTCACAAAAAACCGATTTTCAAGCTCTTAAGCGCCCCCTAGCGGCGGAAGCTCACATCGGATCGATGGGGACTTTTAGTATGTTTAACTACATAACCTAACTAGTATCTACGCAAAAATCCAGTTTTTTTTCCCTATTTTTGCTAAAATGACTGGGCTATTACGCGTTTGCTTGTAAACGGAAACTGATATTTTTCATTTTGTATCGTTACTATCATTTTACACCGTGCTACATCTGCAATGAAATAAAATAAAATAAATTTTATTTCTTTAAATTTAAATGATATTTTTTACATTTTCTTAATTTTTTCAATCAATGTGTTGTTCTACATCTAGGATATTTTTCAGTCTCAACCATTTGGAATTAAAACATTTAACGAGCCAAGCAAAAATTTGATATTCTTTCATTTGCTATAAAACGCAGTAATGTTCGCTGTGGTACTTGTGGAGAACTGTTGGAATTTATAAAAGTTTAGTCAAGTGAATACAGATTTAACGAGTTCACTGCGAATATTCCGTAATTATTTATTGTTGTTTGTTAAATACAACTAGACTTTAAATATATTTTATGATTTTCTTGAAAACATGTTACATATCTGAAAAATATTGATTCACTCGCTATATGATTAATAATATCTGTAATAGAATTAAATTAAATTAATTTGCTTTCTTTAAATTTAAATTATACTATTTATTATTGAGTTAATTATTAGATTTAAAGTTCTGTACATCTAGAATATATTTGAGTTTCGCCCATTTGGAATTAAGTCATTTAACGAATGAAACAAAATGTCTATGTTCTTTCATTTTCGACAAAATGCATTTAATCTTGATGTGCTACTCGTGGAAATGGGCTTGATTTTATAAGTGTTTAATCAAGTGAATACAGATTAATGATAACTGTGCAAATATTCTATGCATATTAATTGTTGTTTGTTAAATACAACTAGGCATTAAATTTACTTCATTAATTCCTGAAATACATTTTACGTATACGAAAAATATTTATTTGCTCGCTTTGTGATTATTAATATCTAAAGTGGAATTAAATTAATGTAATTTTATATTTTTTAAATGAAAATTATATTTTTTTCAATGACTTCATTTTTTTTAATTAAGTTGATGCTGCCTCATCTTAGACATCTTGGTCAAATATTTCATTTTTTTTAAACGTTCGTAATTACAGTACATGTTGACGAATAACATGCACTTTCGACTGTAAAGTAATTTCTTTTTCCCGTGATTGAAATTATACACTGCAGTATCTATGTTAAATTTTATACTTTTTTTTCAAAATAAAACCTAAAAGATGTGTTTTTAGCACCATAGGCAACTGAAAATTTCTAAATTTTAAAGTAAAAATTTATTGTGCTAAAAGTACAATGTAAAATGTTATTGTACTAATTTCACTTGTTAGTACATGGAGAAATTTTTTATGATTATAAAACGCACACCATACAAAAAATTTCATTTATTAACTTTATTTATTTATTTATTTATTGACGTGTATAGATTTTCATATGACAAATATTTAAAACATTTTTACAATTGTCGTGATACTTCATATTTATGAGATGAGAAAATATTTATCAGTCATAAGAAGTGATATCTTACTTTTACGCGATAATGCAATATGTATGTTAAATTCCTGTAATTTACCTATCATTAAAATAATATATATATATATATATATATATATAGGATGGACGAGTCCTTACTGTAAATAAAAACTATTCTCTGACAGTCACATACATTTATTATCAGACGAACAGGACAAAAACACACAAACAAAAAATAAAACATAGATTCATTCGTCAAAACAATCTTTAAAAAGTCTTAATACGTCGTAAATATTTTAGTTCTTAAAAGAATCGTGTTAAATCGTCGTTTTTTAATTCGTTGGAATCATCTCTTTAGCTTTTTATCACCGTCGTTAGCTATCGTCGAAAAACGTTCTATTTACATTTTCTTCCTCTCAATCCTGACCACACAGCTTCGATGTTTCCCGTTTCTACTTTTAATCTCGAAGCAGAGTTCGGAGAGTGGTGGAGGGAAATACATTCCAATGCAGGTGCAGCAGAGAGAGAGTGTAGCCCACATGCGGGAGTATATCCCACATGCGGCCGTCCTGACATCTGGAGCTGCCGCAGCGACATGTGATCTTATAGAATCTGAAAAGAAACAAAAACAAAAAAAAAGTAACTGTTCTTAGGAAAAAAAAATAGAATTTGTTTGTACACTAGCAAGATCAGTCGTCTTTTTCTGAAATAGTGTAACATCGAATGAAAATGTTCTTTAAAATTGCTGACTTTTAAAATGATCAGACATACACATTAAAGATAAGGGAAAAAAATAAAGTTTCAGTTATCGTCATGCCAAGGCTTCATGTATTCAGCACACGAACTAGTACTGATCGGTCCTTCAGTTGATGAGATTTTCTCTACGTCGTAGGTGTCGTTAGACTTCACTTTGGTTACTTTATATGGACCTAGGAATTTAGACTTCAATTTTAACCCTGGTCCTTGTTGGGTTCTTTTAATTGCTACGAGGTCTCCAAGGTTATATTTCCGGGGTTTCTTACGTCTTAAATTATAATGCTTGCGATTTTCTTGTTGGATTTCCAGAATATTCTTCTTAGCTTCTTTTCGGAGTTCTTCTCTATCTTTCATGAATTGTTCTTCGACTGCACTGTTCAGGAGTTCAATAATTTGTAAATCTTCTTTCTGTTTCATTTTTGTACCAAATAGTATTTCAAACGGTGTTCTCTTAATGCTTCGTTGGTAAGTTGAATTAATGACTTGTTGAACTTTAGGAACATATTTAAACCATTTGGTCGGTTCGTCTTTGGACATTTTAGAGATTACTGAAATTATGATGGAATTAAGTCGCTCCACTTGACCATTAGCACGGGGAAGGCCAGTTGTTATTGTCTCATGTTTTATATTTTCATTTTGGCAATAATCAGCAAATTCTTTACTTGTAAATGCAGGACCTTTATCGCTAATGATTTTGGAAGGGTTGCCAAAAGTATAACTTTGTTGTTGCAATTTCGATATGACTTCGGCAGAAGAAGTAGTTTTACAGTGATATAGCCACACGAATTTGGTAAATGAATCTATTAAAGACAAAATGTGTTTATAGTTTTTGTTAGTTGATTCGAGAGGGCCTAGATGATCAATGTGGTAAGTTTGAAGGGGAGTCTCCTCTTTGTGTAAGGGATGTAACTCACCTTCTTGTTTTCCACGTTTCCGATTATATAAAAGGCATGTTACACAATTTGCTATAACTTTATCAATCTTATTTGCCATATTAGGGATAAAAAATTCTTCATTAAGGAGTTCTTCACAACGTTTGCGTCCGAAGTATCCTTTGTCATGAACGTGTTTAATGACGTTTAGCTGCATTTCATCCGGCACAACTACCAGATCGTAACCTTTATGATTTTTATAAAGAACGTTATTTTTGAGGAAATAATTGTCATATGGCTTTGTTTTCAAAATTTCTTTGATGGCCTGTATATGTTCATCGGTGTTCTGTGATTGTATGATTTTGGAAGTAAAACTGTTTTGAATGGTCATACATACGGGATTTCTGCTTAAAGCGTCGACGTGGCGCATACGTGTACCTTGTCTGTGTTCGATTGTGTAGTTATAATCAGCTAGCATTAAAGCCCATCGAGCTATCTTGGTGCAAAGATCTTTTTTATTCATAGTTAGGGCAAATGCATTGCAATCTGTGACTATCTTGAAAGGAATACCTAAAATATAAACACGAAATTTTTTAAGAGCCTCGATGACAGCCAAAACTTCTAGTTCATAACTCGAATAGTTACGCTCAGCATCTGTGGTTTTTTTGCTCATAAAGTAGACAGGGTGAAATTGATTATCAATAGAAGACATTTGAAGGAGGACTGCTCCGTAACCATCAATAGAAGCATCGCAATGAACTTCTGTTTCATTACTAGGGTTATAAATGCTTAAAACAGGACCTGAAGCAAGAATGTGTTTCAACTGATTAAATGCATTTCGCTGTTGGTCACCGAAGTGAAATTTAGTGTCCTTTCTAAGGAGATCTGTTAAGGGTTTAGCTATTAAAGAATAATCTTGAATAAATTTACGAAAATATGAGGTTAATCCGACAAATGAATGTACATCTTTTACACTTTTAGGTTCCGGAAAATTTAGAACAGCTTTAGTTTTGGAGGGAGATGGATGTAGTTGACCATTTTTAATGTGGTAACCCAGAAAATCAATTTCTCGCTGTAAAAAGTGGCATTTTTTTAGATTCAGTTCCAAACCATATTCTGATGCAGTTGTAAGAACGCGTTGTAATTTCTGGAGTCCTTCGGCTTCGTCTTCAGACGGTATTATAAAATCATCCATGTACACGATAAGTACTTTTTCATTAATGAGATCGCGAAAAACATTATAGATATATCTCTGAAAAACTAAAGGAGCATCGCTAAGGCCATAATTCATGTATAGAAATTCAAATTGACCAGAATGTGTTACAAAAGAAGTGTATTTTCGGCTATTTTCTTCTACTTCGACATGAAAAAATGCATTTTTAAGATCAAGAGTTGTAAATACTTTTGCAGAGTGCAACTGATCAATAATGTCATCGATGACTGGGAGGGGAAAGCGTTGTTTATGTGTTTTAGCATTTAGCTTCCTATAGTCAACACACAATCTATATGAACCATCTTTCTTTTTTACGAGGACAATAGGTGATGAAAAATTACTGGTGCTTTTTCGGATAATTCCCTTTTCAAGCCATTCAGAAATTTGTTTTTCGACAAATTCTTTCTCTATAGGAGCTAGGCGTCTGGGAGGACATGTAACAGGTATTTCGTCTTTCAGATGAATTGATAATGTAACATCAGCAGTCTTTACTTTTCGGGGGGAATAATTTTGAATAAGTTCCGTAATTTTTGAACGTATAGTTTTATCGGTAATATGAGATAAATCAAGATTACTATCGTCTAATACTTGAGCAACATTAATCAGAAAATTATTTGACATATCTTCATTTTGCTTGATTTTTTTGCATCGAAATATTATTTTGAGAAACTGTTAAAATACTTTGCTGCATAATATCTGTACCAATAATAAGATCAAAAGATATAGAATAATCTGGTACTACATAAACGTTAGTTGTGTAATTAAAATCATCTATCGTAATATCCGTAGAGAAAAATCCCAGGGGTTTGATCATAGTATTTCCTAATCCAGTTAATGTGATTGTTGAATGTTCGAGGTTCGAAACCGTTGGGAGTTTGCGATAAATACTTTCTTTTAAAAGACTTCTTTAACTTCCCGTATCGACCAAAGAAAGAACATTTACTGACGAAATAATTACTTGTTTGGTCATAAAAGTATTCGACGTAATGGTGGAAATATTGGATGGTTCACGCTTATTTCTAGATTTCCTTGGTTGATCACATTGAGCCGATTTATGGCCAAAATTCGAACAATTGAAGCAGCGAGGGCCTTTGTCTTTATGCCTACATTGGCTACTTTTATGGTTGGCTAAACCACAATTAAAGCAGAGAAGATCAGGTTTTGGACGAAAAGATTTCTCTTTCAACGGCATTTCTGGTTTAGATTTACGAAATTTAGTGTTCTCATAGTCATGTCGAATTTTGTCATAAATTTTGAGCTTTTGTTTAAATTCTACTATAGATTGGCAGCCATATAATATCGATTTTCGAAAAACAGGGTCGGGTATACCGTTAATAATATACTGCATCAGTGCTGAATCTTCGATGTTACCGCGCGAACATAATTGTTTCATTACGAGAAAATATTCTTCAAGGGATTCATTTTCTTGTAATTTTCGTTTATTTAACATATCATGTAACTCAGCAGAATTATAAGTAATGCCAAATTCAGAAATTAAGAGTTGTTTAAGTTTTTCATACGAGTTAATGTGAAATTCTGTTTGTACTAACAGCTGGGCTTTTCCTCGTAAGGATCGTTTAGCAAATATAAATTTATGAAATTCTGATAAATTGAGCATGCTAGCGACATCGTCAAAATTACTTAACCAAATATTTATATCTTGAAAAGAACTACCATCAAAAGGCGGTAAAACACTTTCAACATCATTAAAATTAATAGTAGATGGCAAAAAACTTTGAACTGGAAATTGCTTGTTTTTATCAAAATTTGATGATTCAGTATTACTTGCAGTGTCCTTATTCAATGTAGTATTATGTGAAGATATTTCAGGTTCCGAATCGGTATCACTTTCGTTTTGGATAATGTTAGCTTGGAGTGAATTCAAGTCTGAAAGATATGTGACTAATCTGGTTGCAAGTTCAGTTAAAGAACCTTCATTTGAAATACAGAGTAAATTACAAATTGTGATTAAATCGTTTAAAGAAAAATCTGCCAGAACTTTCGTAACTTTATTTTTGAATTCATTGCTGGTCGTTTCGAAATCGAAACCAGTGAAGTCACGAATTCTTTTTCGATTTGAGCGATCACCATCAGTGTCGAACAATAATTTATGAAGTCATTTAATTTTATTAGTACGTTCATTTTTAAATGCAACTTCCAGTTCTTTGATGTCGACTAGCTTCATAGTAAATATAAAATATGGAATAATTAACTCACCCGTAAAATGATATCCGGCTTGAATCTGAAGAAAAAATATCTAGTTCATAACAATGAGCAAAAATGGTAAGTGGGCACTTCTGGCACCACTTTATAAGATGGACGAGTCCTTACTGTAAATAAAAACTATTCTCTGACAGTCACATACATTTATTATCAGACGAACAGGACAAAAACACACAAACAAAAAATAAAACATAGATTCATTCGTCAAAACAATCTTTAAAAAGTCTTAATACGTCGTAAATATTTTAGTTCTTAAAAGAATCGTGTTAAATCGTCGTTTTTTAATTCGTTGGAATCATCTCTTTAGCTTTTTATCACCGTCGTTAGCTATCGTCGAAAAACGTTCTATTTACATTTTCTTCCTCTCAATCCTGACCACACAGCTTCGATGTTTCCCGTTTCTACTTTTAATCTCGAAGCAGAGTTCGGAGAGTGGTGGAGGGAAATACATTCCAATGCAGGTGCAGCAGAGAGAGAGTGTAGCCCACATGCGGGAGTATATCCCACATGCGGCCGTCCTGACATCTGGAGCTGCCGCAGCGACATGTGATCTTATAGAATCTGAAAAGAAACAAAAACAAAAAAAAAGTAACTGTTCTTAGGAAAAAAAAATAGAATTTGTTTGTACACTAGCAAGATCAGTCGTCTTTTTCTGAAATAGTGTAACATCGAATGAAAATGTTCTTTAAAATTGCTGACTTTTAAAATGATCAGACATACACATTAAAGATAAGGAAAAAAAATAAAGTTTCAGTTATCGTCATGCCAAGGCTTCATGTATTCAGCACACGAACTAGTACTGATCGGTCCTTCAGTTGATGAGATTTTCTCTACGTCGTAGGTGTCGTTAGACTTCACTTTGGTTACTTTATATGGACCTAGGAATTTAGACTTCAATTTTAACCCTGGTCCTTGTTGGGTTCTTTTAATTGCTACGAGGTCTCCAAGGTTATATTTCCGGGGTTTCTTACGTCTTAAATTATAATGCTTGCGATTTTCTTGTTGGATTTCCAGAATATTCTTCTTAGCTTCTTTTCGGAGTTCTTCTCTATCTTTCATGAATTGTTCTTCGACTGCACTGTTCAGGAGTTCAATAATTTGTAAATCTTCTTTCTGTTTCATTTTTGTACCAAATAGTATTTCAAACGGTGTTCTCTTAATGCTTCGTTGGTAAGTTGAATTAATGACTTGTTGAACTTTAGGAACATATTTAAACCATTTGGTCGGTTCGTCTTTGGACATTTTAGAGATTACTGAAATTATGATGGAATTAAGTCGCTCCACTTGACCATTAGCACGGGGAAGGCCAGTTGTTATTGTCTCATGTTTTATATTTTCATTTTGGCAATAATCAGCAAATTCTTTACTTGTAAATGCAGGACCTTTATCGCTAATGATTTTGGAAGGGTTGCCAAAAGTATAACTTTGTTGTTGCAATTTCGATATGACTTCGGCAGAAGAAGTAGTTTTACAGTGATATAGCCACACGAATTTGGTAAATGAATCTATTAAAGACAAAATGTGTTTATAGTTTTTGTTAGTTGATTCGAGAGGGCCTAGATGATCAATGTGGTAAGTTTGAAGGGGAGTCTCCTCTTTGTGTAAGGGATGTAACTCACCTTCTTGTTTTCCACGTTTCCGATTATATAAAAGGCATGTTACACAATTTGCTATAACTTTATCAATCTTATTTGCCATATTAGGGATAAAAAATTCTTCATTAAGGAGTTCTTCACAACGTTTGCGTCCGAAGTGTCCTTTGTCATGAACGTGTTTAATGACGTTTAGCTGCATTTCATCCGGCACAACTACCAGATCGTAACCTTTATGATTTTTATAAAGAACGTTATTTTTGAGGAAATAATTGTCATATGGCTTTGTTTTCAAAATTTCTTTGATGGCCTGTATATGTTCATCGGTGTTCTGTGATTGTATGATTTTGGAAGTAAAACTGTCTTGAATGGTCATACATACGGGATTTCTGCTTAAAGCGTCGACGTGGCGCATACGTGTACCTTGTCTGTGTTCGATTGTGTAGTTATAATCAGCTAGCATTAAAGCCCATCGAGCTATCTTGGTGCAAAGATCTTTTTTATTCATAGTTAGGGCAAATGCATTGCAATCTGTGACTATCTTGAAAGGAATACCTAAAATATAAACACGAAATTTTTTAAGAGCCTCGATGACAGCCAAAACTTCTAGTTCATAACTCGAATAGTTACGCTCAGCATCTGTGGTTTTTTTGCTCATAAAGTAGACAGGGTGAAATTGATTATCAATAGAAGACATTTGAAGGAGGACTGCTCCGTAACCATCAATAGAAGCATCGCAATGAACTTCTGTTTCATTACTAGGGTTATAAATGCTTAAAACAGGACCTGAAGCAAGAATGTGTTTCAACTGATTAAATGCATTTCGCTGTTGGTCATCGAAGTGAAATTTAGTGTCCTTTCTAAGGAGATCTGTTAAGGGTTTAGCTATTAAAGAATAATCTTGAATAAATTTACGAAAATATGAGGTTAATCCGACAAATGAATGTACATCTTTTACACTTTTAGGTTCCGGAAAATTTAGAACAGCTTTAGTTTTGGAGGGAGATGGATGTAGTTGACCATTTTTAATGTGGTAACCCAGAAAATCAATTTCTCGCTGTAAAAAGTGGCATTTTTTTAGATTCAGTTCCAAACCATATTCTGATGCAGTTGTAAGAACGCGTTGTAATTTCTGGAGTCCTTCGGCTTCGTCTTCAGACGGTATTATAAAATCATCCATGTACACGATAAGTACTTTTTCATTAATGAGATCGCGAAAAACATTATAGATATATCTCTGAAAAACTAAAGGAGCATCGCTAAGGCCATAATTCATGTATAGAAATTCAAATTGACCAGAATGTGTTACAAAAGAAGTGCATTTTCGGCTATTTTCTTCTACTTCGACATGAAAAAATGCATTTTTAAGATCAAGAGTTGTAAATACTTTTGCAGAGTGCAACTGATCAATAATGTCATCGATGACTGGGAGGGGAAAGCGTTGTTTATGTGTTTTAGCATTTAGCTTCCTATAGTCAACACACAATCTATATGAACCATCTTTCTTTTTTACGAGGACAATAGGTGATGAAAAATTACTGGTGCTTTTTCGGATAATTCCCTTTTCAAGCCATTCAGAAATTTGTTTTTCGACAAATTCTTTCTCTATAGGAGCTAGGCGTCTGGGAGGACATGTAACAGGTATTTCGTCTTTCAGATGAATTGATAATGTAACATCAGCAGTCTTTACTTTTCGGGGGGAATAATTTTGAATAAGTTCCGTAATTTTTGAACGTATAGTTTTATCGGTAATATGAGATAAATCAAGATTACTATCGTCTAATACTTGAGCAACATTAATCAGAAAATTATTTGACATATCTTCATTTTGCTTGATTTTTTTGCATCGAAATATTATTTTGAGAAACTGTTAAAATACTTTGCTGCATAATATCTGTACCAATAATAAGATCAAAAGATATAGAATAATCTGGTACTACATAAACGTTAGTTGTGTAATTAAAATCATCTATCGTAATATCCGTAGAGAAAAAACCCAGGGGTTTGATCATAGTATTTCCTAATCCATTTATTGTGATTGTTGAATGTTCGAGGTTCGAAACCGTTGGGAGTTTGCGATAAATACTTTCTTTTAAAAGACTTCTTTAACTTCCCGTATCGATCAAAGAAAGAACATTTACTGACGAAATAATTACTTGTTTGGTCATAAAAGTATTCGACGTAATGGTGGAAATATTGGATGGTTCACGCTTATTTCTAGATTTCCTTGGTTGATCACATTGAGCCGATTTATGGCCAAAATTCGAACAATTGAAGCAGCGAGGGCCTTTGTCTTTATGCCTACATTGGCTACTTTTATGGTTGGCTAAACCACAATTAAAGCAGAGAAGATCAGGTTTTGGACGAAAAGATTTCTCTTTCAACGGCATTTCTGGTTTAGATTTACGAAATTTAGTGTTCTCATAGTCATGTCGAATTTTGTCATAAATTTTGAGCTTTTGTTTAAATTCTACTATAGATTGGCAGCCATATAATATCGATTTTCGAAAAACAGGGTCGGGTATACCGTTAATAATATACTGCATCAGTGCTGAATCTTCGATGTTACCGCGCGAACATAATTGTTTCATTACGAGAAAATATTCTTCAAGGGATTCATTTTCTTGTAATTTTCGTTTATTTAACATATCATGTAACTCAGCAGAATTATAAGTAATGCCAAATTCAGAAATTAAGAGTTGTTTAAGTTTTTCATACGAGTTAATGTGAAATTCTGTTTGTACTAACAGCTGGGCTTTTCCTCGTAAGGATCGTTTAGCAAATATAAATTTATGAAATTCTGATAAATTGAGCATGCTAGCGACATCGTCAAAATTACTTAACCAAATATTTATATCTTGAAAAGAACTACCATCAAAAGGCGGTAAAACACTTTCAACATCATTAAAATTAATAGTAGATGGCAAAAAACTTTGAACTGGAAATTGCTTGTTTTTATCAAAATTTGATGATTCAGTATTACTTGCAGTGTCCTTATTCAATGTAGTATTATGTGAAGATATTTCAGGTTCCGAATCGGTATCACTTTCGTTTTGGATAATGTTAGCTTGGAGTGAATTCAAGTCTGAAAGATATGTGACTAATCTGGTTGCAAGTTCAGTTAAAGAACCTTCATTTGAAATACAGAGTAAATTACAAATTGTGATTAAATCGTTTAAAGAAAAATCTGCCAGAACTTTCGTAACTTTATTTTTGAATTCATTGCTGGTCGTTTCGAAATCGAAACCAGTGAAGTCACGAATTCTTTTTCGATTTGAGCGATCACCATCAGTGTCGAACAATAATTTATGAAGTCATTTAATTTTATTAGTACGTTCATTTTTAAATGCAACTTCCAGTTCTTTGATGTCGACTAGCTTCATAGTAAATATAAAATATGGAATAATTAACTCACCCGTAAAATGATATCCGGCTTGAATCTGAAGAAAAAATATCTAGTTCATAACAATGAGCAAAAATGGTAAGTGGGCACTTCTGGCACCACTTTATAAGATGGACGAGTCCTTACTGTAAATAAAAACTATTCTCTGACAGTCACATACATTTATTATCAGACGAACAGGACAAAAACACACAAACAAAAAATAAAACATAGATTCATTCGTCAAAACAATCTTTAAAAAGTCTTAATACGTCGTAAATATTTTAGTTCTTAAAAGAATCGTGTTAAATCGTCGTTTTTTAATTCGTTGGAATCATCTCTTTAGCTTTTTATCACCGTCGTTAGCTATCGTCGAAAAACGTTCTATTTACATTTTCTTCCTCTCAATCCTGACCACACAACTTCGATGTTTCCCGTTTCTAATTTTAATCTCGAAGCAGAGTTCGGAGAGTGGTGGAGGGAAATACATTCCAATGCAGGTGCAGCAGACAGAGAGTGTTGCCCACATGCGGGAGTATATCCCACATATATATACAGGGTGATTCCGAATTTTTTTTTACAATAAAAGAGGGGTGATAGTACACATCAAGACAAACAATATTAAATAGGAGACCAAGGGTCCAAAACGTTTTCCTAAGGAAATAGCCGCCATTAAAGTTTAGGTACCAAAATTTCAAATAAACATAAAAAACGGAAAAATCGGTCGATTGATTTGCGGTTTTCACTAAAATTATTCTTTATGTCGGCATTTTCTTGAAATTAAATTATAAAGATAAATTTCAAAAAATGCTGATAGAGGGCGCTTTAGACTTTGGAGTAACGAACAACTATTTTTTGCCGGTATTTTTTGCATCTCATTAAATGTTTTCGTAAGCTTAGACTCAAACTTAAATTTTGAGCTCAAAATCTGTAGTTGGGAGTGGTTAAGTAACACAAACTGAGCTGTGTTCAGAGGGTTCAAATTTCAAATGATTTTAAACAAGTTGGAAATTGCACGTGAAGCGTAGCAAATTAGGTGCGTTCGTACGATAGCGAAGTTTTAAAAAATATTACTTTCATATATCAATCTCATAAAATTGTAAATAGTGAATTACAATTAAAACGCTCATCAAACAATGTTCTCCCTATACCATTATGTAATGGAATACTTTTGTGTGGCCTTGTAAATCAATAACAAATGTTCTTTGCACCACAAATTATGTATGATGTATATTATAATATGTACTTTATAATTGCATATAAATTTTATTAAGTCCGCATGAGTGTAACACGATTAAAATGTATTTGAAACATTTTTTCCCATTGACCGTAATGTAACGGAATACTTTTGATTGTCCCTGTAATTGATCTATGCATCCGATTTTCATAAAATTTGAAATAACTCGACAAAATTATGTAATAATTATGTATTTTAAATTTCAAGCGTATAGAATTTATTTGAAACTTTTTCCCCATTGACCATAATGTAATTGAATACTTTTGATTGCCCCTGTAATTGATCTATGCACACGATTATCAAAATATTTAAAATGACTCGACAGAATTATGTAATAATTGCATATTTTAAATTTCAAACGATTAAAATGCATTTGAAACTTTTTTCCCCATTGACCGTAATGTAACGGAATACTTTTGATTGTCCCTGTAATTGATCTATGCATCCGAGTTTCATAAAATTTGAAATAACTCGACAAAATTATGTAATAATTATGTATTTTAAATTTCAAACATATAGAATATATTTGAAACTTTTTCCTAATTGACCATAATGTAATTGAATACTTTTGATTGCCCCTGTAATTGATCTATGCACACGATTATCAAAATATTTGAAATAACTCGACAGAATTATGTAATAATTGCGTATTTTAAATTTCAAACGATTAAAATGCATTTGAAACTTTTTTCCCCATTGACCGTAATGTAACGGAATACTTTTGATTGTCCCTGTAATTGATCTATGCATCCGAGTTTCATAAAATTTGAAATAACTCGACAAAATTATGTAATAATTATGTATTTTAAATTTCAAACATATAGAATATATTTGAAACTTTTTCCTAATTGACCATAATGTAATTGAATAATTTTGGTTGCCCCTGTAATTGATCTATACACACGATTATCAAAATATTTGAAATAACTCGACAGAATTATGTAATAATTGCGTATTTTAAATTTCAAACGATTAAAATGCATTTGAAACTTTTTTCCCCATTGACCGTAATGTAATGGAATACTTTTGATTGCCCCTGTAAATGATCTATGCATCCGAGTTTCATAAAATTTGAAATGACTCGACAAAATTATGTAATAATTATGTATTTTAAATTTCAAACGATTCGGTTGGGTAGTTTTTGCGTTGTTATATGCGGACGGACAGACGGACGGACAGACGGACGGACAGACGGACGGACAGACGGACGGACTGAACGACCACTATAGGTGCTACGTATTATATAATTACGAACGCACCTAAAAAGGAAAAATTGGTCGATTGATTTGCGGTTATTACTAAAACTATTGTTTATTTAGGTATTTTCATGAAAATAAATTATAAAGATACATTTCAAAAAATGCCGATAGAGGGCGCTTTAGACTTTGGAGTAACGAAACACTCTTTTTTGGCGTTATTTTTTGCATCTTATTAAATGCTTTCGTAAGCTTAGACTTGAACTTAAATTTTGAGCTCGACATCTGAATAGCTGGGTGTTGTTAAGTAGACAAACTTAGCTGTGTTCAGAGGGTTCAAATTTCAAATAATTGTAAAAAACGGAAAAATTGGTCGATTCGTTTGCGGTTTTTGCTAAAACTAATTTTTAAATCAGCAGTTTTCTTGATCAATCAGTGTTTTCTTGAAAAGAATTTTTAAAGATAAATTTCACAAAATGCCGATAGAGGGCGCCTCAGACTTTGGAGTAGCGCACAACTATTTTTAACTGTTATTTTTTTAATCTCATTAAATGCTTTCAAATGCATAGACTTAAAGTTTGGGCCGAAATTCTGAATCGTTGGGAGTGTTTAAGTAGCGAAAAATTGAATTGTGCTCGAGGAGGAAAGAGGGTTAAATTTTAACTCCTGAACACACTTCAGTTTGCGCTTCTTAACTCCTCATAACGATTCAGGATTTGAGCTCAAAATTTAAGTTTAAATCTAAGCTTCCGAAAACATTTAAAGTGCTTTTGCAAGAAACCAAAAAACGAAGAACCAAAAAATAATGGTTAAAATGAATTGTTGGTTACTCTGAAGTTTACCCCGCCCTCTGACGGAATTTTTTGAGATTTATCTTTAAAAATTATTTTCAAGAAGATACTGACTTAAAGAATAGTTTTATTTTAAACCGCAAACGAATCGACCAATTTTTACATTTTCTATAATTACTTTAAATTTGAACTTCCCCCTCCCCCTTGAACACAGTTCAGTTTGTGCTACTTAACCACTGCCTACTATTCAGATTTTCAGCTCAAAATTTAAGTTTAAGTCTAACCTTCCTAAATCATTTAAAGAGGTGCAAACAATAACGGCAAAAAATAGTTGTTCGTTACTCCAAAATCTAAAGCGCCCTCTATCGGCATTTTTTGAAATTTATCTTTATAATTTATTTTCACGAAAATACCTAAATAAAGAATAGTTTTAGTGAAAACCGCAAATTAATCGACCAATTTTTCCGGGTTTTTTTAATCATTTGAAATTTGAAACCTCTGAACACAGCTCAGTTTGTGTTACTTAACCACTCCCAACTACAGATTTTGAGCTCAAAATTTAAGTTTGAGTCTAAGCTTACGAAAACATTTAATGAGATGCAAAAAATACCGGCAAAAAATAGTTGTTCGTTAATCCAAAGTCTAAAGCGCCCTCTATCGGCATTTTTTGAAATTTAACTTTATAATTTAATTTCAAGAAAATGCCGACATAAAGAATAATTTTAGTGAAAACCGCAAATTAATCGACCGATTTTTCCGTTTTTTTCGTTTATTTGAAATTTTGGTCCCTAAACATTAATGGCGGCTATCTCCTTAGGAAAACGTTTTGGACCCTTGGTCTCCTATTTAATATTGTTTGTCTTGATGTGTACTATCACCCCTCTTTTATTGTAAAAAAAATTTGGAATCACCCTGTATATATATATATATATATATACATAAGAAAAAATAAATCGTCCTTTGATCCAATCGAGAAGTAATAAAAGAGTCTCATGTTTTTGCTTGAAGAACTTCTGATAGAATATTTTTCAGTCTCAGCCATTTAGAATTATATCACTTATTGAATCAAGCAAAAAATCTACGTTGTTTTATTTGCGATGAAAAACAGCGAAGTTCGCCGTTCCACTTATGAAAAATTGATTCTTGTACTATGATTATTTCTTAAGAATTTAATCAAGTGAAATAGGATTTAATGAGAACTCTGCAAATATTCTATATGTAGTAATTGTTGATTATTAAATATAATTAGATTTTAATTTACTTCAGAATTTTCTCGAATACATTTTTAATGTACGAAAAATATTGATTCGCTCGTTTTATGATTGTCAGTATCTTCAATGAAATTAAATTGATGTAGTTTTATGTTATTTAATGCAAATGATACTTTTTATATTGACTTAATTATTTAAATTAAAGTTATGTTATACATATTGGGTCAAATTTTTCAATTAATTTATTTTCATTTTTCAAGCGTTAATAAATACTTTATATCTCGATGTATAACACGCACTTTGAACTGTAAAAATATTTCAATTTTAAATGTCTGAGTTATACTTAGAATATAACATAGTCGATGTAAAATCAAAGAAGAAAACTTTCCAATTTTTTAAAGCTACATTAGTATGCATTTATGTAGCAATATAATTGAAGAACATAAAAAAAATATCCTTTTCTTACAAACATAATATACTTTATAAGCTAACGAAAAAAAGTTCGCTATACTCTCCCATATTGATATTTTTTCGTTACTATCATTTTGTTTCCCACAGTCACTTTTGATTATTTTATAACTTCTGCTGCTTTCAGCCAGCCATAAATAGACATTTTCTGAATTTTCAAGTTCATTCTCTATATTACATTAAAAAAATATTCAACAATTATTTCCAGTTTATTTTCATTTGATGATGTTATAATCCATTCACACATTTGTATTAATGAGGCATGCCATATATTTCTTTTTTTTTTATACATATTTTTTTACTTGTATCATCCATGTTTTCCATGATGCCGTCTTAAACTTTCTGTGAAAGATGTGTTTATAGAAAAATCTAATGGTTAGACTTACGAAGTCTGCCCACCTAGAATTACTGAAAAACTTATATCAGACTCGCTTATTCATTTTTATTAAGTTTGATCTGCGAGATTTAACCCTTTATCTATCGCATTACGAATGCATAAAAAATTTACATTATAAAGCATTTTACGTAAATTGTTTAAACTAAACTAAACGATTTACATAATTATTCAATAAATTTTTGAAGGATTTTAAGGATTAATTAAACTTGAAATTACAGGGATTTTTGGCAATATTTAATAACCCCACTCATTTTTTTTAATTTTAAATTTTTTTCTTAATATTTTGTAGAATTATAAAATGTACAAGTATGATATTTTTACAATATAAATACAGAAATATTTTCCAATTCAAAAATCCCCCTTCCCATCCCCTCCCTCAGTGCTAAGAGAGCTGAAAAAATACAAATGCAAAAGAAATCATCCTTTTAAAAATACTTTTGTTTTGTATAACCAATAATGCTTTTGGAACAAAATAAAGTAATGCATCTGTGAGTCATTCTAAACAGTATTAGAACTAATTGACGTATTAAAAGAATTTTATAATAAGTATTTTTTATGGTACTTATAAGTACCATTGGTAGATAAATGATTAAACAGATCCCAAATTGGGAAACTTTTTGATTTTCTTAAAGGTCTGGATAATTTTCTCTAACATTTTCCCCAAGTTCGAGAGTGTAATAGACAGTCTGAGACCTGTCTCAAACCGGATTTTTAAGAATCCTGTTATATAGATTCCAAATTTCAGGAATTGAGCAGATAAAAAAATATCACGTTCGCATGCCGCATTGGAAAAAAAATCCCTGTCGGCTTGGCCTATAGGCGGAGGTAGATTTCGAAGAGTGCTCATTTCAACAACAAAAAATAAAATATGATTAGGATAAATCCAGTTTAACAATTTCTTTTGGCCGCCTTTCAAAAAATTTTAATTTATTTTTATGTAAGAACTGGTTTTTATCAAAATCATCTTAAGCGAAATTCGGCTTTGACAACATATTTTGAACTATATTCTGACTTTATTATTAAAAGATCGACCAATACGCAAATTATATAGTTCCTAAATAACAAAACACTGTCAATTGAATGCTTTTGAGAGCAAAATCGAATTAAAAAATGAGTCATAAATAACCAATTTGTTATTTGAATACATCCTCAATTCTTAAATCATGATCGATTTGGGAATTTTTGTGCGAAGTGCTCACTTTGACAGCTTTAAATATATATATATATATATATATATATTTAACCTTTATCAAAAAACTGACAAATACGACATATTACACAGTTCCTAAATAACAAATAACTGTCAATGGAATGCGTTTGAGAACAAAATTGAATTTAAAAATGAGTCATAAAATAACCAATTTGTTATTTGAATACAACCTCAATTCTTTAATCATGATGGCTTTGGAAAATTTTGTGCAAAGTGCCCATTTTGGCAGCCTTTTTTGAAATATATTCTGCCTTTATCAAAAAACTGGCCAATTCGTCACATTATATAGTTTTTATATAAGGGAACCTGTGACCATCAACCTGTGAACTGGATGCGTTTGAGATCAAAAATGGATTTAAAAATGAGTCAGAAAAAATGCAATTTGTTATACTTCCTCAACTTTTCAATCATCATCACTTTGGGAAGTTCTGTTCAAAATACCGTTTTTGCCAGTCTTTTTTGAAAAATAATCTGCCTTTATCAAAAAACTGGCTAATGCGTCATATTATACAGTTCCTAAATAGGAGGATCTGTCATTTGGAAGCGTTTAAAATCAAAAGGGAATTTAAAAATGATTCAGAATATAAGCAGTTTTGATTTGAGTTTTTTTTCTCCAACTCCTATTTTTGTTTATTTATTTTTGCTATAAGAATTGGTCCTATGAAAAACTTGTTAGTATGGGAGTCGTAGATATTACTGAGAAGATGTAAAAAAAATTATTTAGATTTGATTGCTTAAAAATTGACTAAGTTATGGATTTTTTTCTTTTTCCACCCCCCCCCCTTTTTTTTCGTTTTTAATTTTTTCATCAGTAAAAGTTGTTCCTATCAAAAACTTGTAAATACAAAAGTTTTAGATAATGTTGAGACCATTTATAAAAAAATTAGTTGGATTTGATATCTAATAAATTGACGAAGTTATGATTTTTTTTCTCCCCAAAACTCGGTTTTTTTCGCCCCTTGAGCCCATTTTTAACTGTATCAAAAATCTGTCATGCATAAACTTTTGGCCCATTTTTAGAAGTAATATAAACTTTAAACTGATTTGATATCTATGTTAATTTAGAAGTTATCGCGTTTTTTCTGTTTTCACAAAAACCCTCCTAACTTCCACCCCCTTGGTCCGATTTTGCCCATTAACGAACTCGACCTAGATTTTTTGCCTTTTGATTTTATGTAAAAGATTGAAGAAGATCTGAGCATAATTATGGAAGTTATCGTATCCATAAGAAAGTGATATACACCGATTGATAGATAAATAGATAGATAGATAGATAGATAGATAGATAGATAAACTTTTTTACTAATGGTAGTTTTGGGGTCTAGGGTTCGTGATCGGTGTAGATCTGCAACAATTTTTCAGAAATTCCATCATGGGAGCGATCGCAATAGGTAGTATTTCATACGAAATCTACCTAATTAAGAATATGAAGATATACAGACATTAAAGAACAATATATTCAAAAAATATGCTACTAATATGTAAATATCTTCTGCAAATAATCCATCAGCAAAATAAATCCCATCAGCTATTTTTTTACAAGTTTAGGAAAGACGTTTTATACAGTGAATACAAATATATCGGCAAATTAAAAAAAAATGTCAATGTTAAAACGAATACTTCAGTTTTGCCAAATCAGCGTATAATCATTTATTTTAAAACAGACGTATTAGCTTTCTAAAATCCTAAGTACTATTAAAAACATTTTTTTATATCAGCTATAAAAAAGGTTAAGTCATCAAGAAAATTTTTATGAAATACGCTGGCTTTGACTTTACTTATATCTTGTATTTTGTATTTTGATTTTTTTCTATTTTAAATATTAATCAATGTTAACATACATATAAAAATAAATATTTAATCTCATCCTTATTATTTGAGAAAGAAAATATTTAATGAGTATACTTTTTAAAAATGTCAAAATTATTTTATGAAATTCAACTTAAAAAACTCAAAATATTTTTTTAATTTTGCTTATTAGAATAATTAAAACATAAAATTTTTATTTAGAGATTTTATACTAATTAAGGGGAAGTTCAGTTATTTTTTGTTGTGTTACGTAAATAACTATCATTTTTAAAGAAAGATTTTATTTAATATAGTATATGATATGCATTTTTTAATAATAATTAACGCTTTTCAAAATAATCGAAAAGCGTTTAGAAATTAATTTGTCTGTCCATAGTCTAACTCACGTAAAAAAGTTATGCCTTTTGGCAAAAAATGGTTATAAATTATTGGGTATTATTTTGCCATGTTTGGTATTGAATATGAAGTACGTAGCGTTGACGGGTTATTTATAGGGACATTTAAAAGACCGTTGTTAATTTACAGCATTTGTAGAAATATCTTTGTGGTATATTTTAATTATATTGCACCATTTAAAACAACTAAAATTAGAATTTATCCCTGCAGTGTATTACAAGCGTACGTTGAACATAGAATTTATTGTTCATTTACAAAGACACGCAAAAGAATTTGGCTACAGAAGAAAACAAACAATAATTAAATCAATGAAGTCTACGAACAATAATTCCTGGAAGTATGTTTATAAGTTTAATTATTTGTTAAGGGTTACTTGGTGTGCATAAATTCTATAGATAATACGCAAGATCGCGCATTTTTTTTTCAAAAATACCTGTTTAGAGACAAAATTGTCTAAACAGAAATTTTGACTGGGTTATGTTTTTAAATTATCTAACTTTTATCATATTATGTAGTATATACTCAAGAGCTAAAACATTATGAACACTTATCTAATAAAATGTTGGCACATCTTTGAGCCGCGAAAAGAGGGACAGAAAAATAGAAGAAGGCGTAAGTAAGAAGAATAGAACACGGCGTACCTAAACACTGACATCGATGTGTTGCAGAATGAAAATTGTTTCATTCGACGAGGCGATTCTCTCCCTATGTTGCATTGTCGAGCCTGATGTTTCTGGGCCTAGTAATTGACGATGATGCTTGGTCAACCGGGGCATATGAGAGGGATGTTAACCCCGTAGTCTAACATTCAACTGTGTCAGCCGAACTATGTGCTTCGAAAGAATTCCTCTCGAAAATGTATTGTTTTTGGATGTAAACTGAACCAGTCTTAGTTGCCAATGTTGCTTCACCAAGTTGAGAAGTCTCCAACGACATCCTTTTTAGTTGATTATGCCTGGGTGTCCAACACAATGGCATCTACTGATAGTTTTACTACTAGTCATCTATTTTTCACAAATGATAACAGCTACATGTTACATGTTACCAACCCATGTGACGTGCAGTTCCGTAGTTACTCGCTCTAAGTTGTCAGGCTGCTGTATTCTGCCCTTTATCAAATACATTAGATTAGCAGACTCTACTCAAAGAAGAAGACGTAAGCACAAAAAAGTTTCCTTAGACTCAATAGCACATTCTACATACCATTCCCACCGGATTATGTGCATCATACTTCGACCAGGAGAATTCACTGCAAAATGTGGGGGTGGTGCTTTGCTTCATGAGTGTGCATACATATCAATAATCACATCCAATAAATAGTTTTATTAATAGCATTGATGAAAATGTGTTCTTACACTAGTGTTGTAATGAACATCACTTTGTTACGGATTTCGTTGAAATTACACAATCTTAAAAATAAATGTTTCGAAATATGTTTTCAAAATACATTGCATTTCTTGCAATTTTTAACAATACCATTTTGCACAATCTTTTTGTTTAGCACTACAGTACACGTTCACAACAAAATCTAAAATTATTTTAGTAAGAAACTTTAATCAAAATGTTCATTTAGTGTTATAACAGTGTTTCACGAATTTGTAGTTTAAGTAACGATTCTGTTAGCCCGTTTTTTTTTTGTGTCTAAAAATTGCTAAAATATGCTTATTTTATAAAATTATTGTCTCTAATACATATGCAAATGTTATTTAAATACTTCATTGACATTTTTAGATAAACTTTTTTTGTATTGTTAATGGTTTATCTGAATGAAAGTAAGCTAGTGCAATAGTTAAATGTAAAGATATTCCTAGACAAATGCCATAACTTATGTTCATTGGTACAGGAAATTCGCATTGTATTAAAAGGTTCTAAATAATTTCATAAAAGAGTTTTAATATTATAAAATATGTGCAAATTTACATAATTAAACGTGCAATTTCCAATAACAAAGGCATAACCGATTAAATATTTAAGGCAGCAACATTAAAATTTTTAGCTTCCTAATCGTGTTTTTTTCGAGGCATATATATTTTTTAATTAAAAGGCTGATTTATCGAAAAAATGATGTTAATGTTGATTTTTTGACCTGAATAAATACATTAATATCTAGCTACATCAAATATAAATCCTTATACAAATATATTTAATACCGATTATATATATATATATATATATATACATAAAGCTTTAACATACATGCGAAATTTTTTAGAACGCTTAAAGACTTAAACCTTTACCATTGAAATTTGTTTTATTTAAGTATTCAAATAATCAGAAAATGCTTAAACAATAGGTAAATTTGAAATTATGTAAAGAAAATAGGAATTTGTAAAGGGGTAATTTGTAAATTTGGTTGCTGAAAGTTTTTATAAATAAATTACAGAAATAAACTAAATTTACAAAAAATTAATTTACGAAATCGTGAAAAAATGCAAAATTTCTAAAAATCTTTTAACCATTGAAAATGTTTTAATGTACATTATTAAGCACATCATCAAAACAAATTAAATAATGATTGAATGCTTTTAATAAGTTTATCTAGAAGAATATAATCTTTTATATATTGTCTTTTTATACTTCTAAAAAACATACAGATAAAACACTTATTTTATTTCAATAAACGTGATTTCATGACATTTTACTTAACCCCATTGATTATTTTCATTTAAATTAGAATAGAATATACAGATAAAAATAACGGATATCTTGTAATGTACTTTGTATGTACTTCTTTAGATAAATAACGTGCTCTTTAAAATATGTGTGAAGTGCACTCATGCAACGAAAATCTATTTCGTTAAATTTAATGTTTTAAAGCATTTGAAAACAATTTGAATTAGAGTAGACAAAATATCTTTGACTGCTCTGCTTTCTTTATTGCAGTAAAAACACTATAACTATAAATATAAGAAAAAAATTAAATCATTCATTATAAAACTATAATTGGAGTATTGTTACCGAATATAACATATACCTCTTTTTATGAGATACGTGTTTAATTAAGCATAAAAGTCAAAAGTTCATACAAGTACATAAAATATGTAAACTAGTTTATCTGTAAAAGAAGTAAAAGTAAAAGATTAAAATTTAAAAGATATTAAAATATAAACATTTTATTCAAACATTAAGCTTATATCTACAATGTGTAATCAGCAGTGAAGTAGATAAAAAATACTGTATTGCTCATTTTACTAGTATCTATTATAGATGTATTTGGTGTATTGGAAATATTACGCATGATGGTGCAAGAAAGACAAGTGTACAAGAAAATGCAAAGCGATTAACAATCTCAAAACTTAGTTTTAAGTTTAGTTACAATTGCAAACAATGTAATGACATGATAAGTTTATGATGGAACAGGAATTCACAGTTTGGTCTCTCTTTTTATTTAAAAATTTCAAAGTCATTATTGAAACTTTGAAAAAAGAACTTTCACTTTAAGTAACAATCAAATGTAAGCTTTTAAATGAAACAAAGTATATTATTTTTAGTTTCTCGTGTGAAATTGTATTTTCTAAATGCAAATGGATGCCACATTAGCAATTTTGAGGGACACAAATGTGCCTATTTTGGTAAAATGTCTAATGATTTGCATAACAAAAAGCTATTTGTGCCATCTCGTTACAATATTTATTGATTTTAATAAAATAATAATATAGATTACAAAGAAAATTTACTTTATGGATTAGATGAAAACTTGACAACCTGCTATTAGAGTAGCTTGTCTATAGATGGTATTAATAAAAAAAAATATTTTATGATGATAATGCAAGAGCGCTCATCTGATATTAGAATATTTGCTACCGTTGATAATGCAAGATTCAATTAACAGTAGTTGACCTTCCAAAAATGCTTTATTTTAAAGCTGGCTTTTCAACAAGCTTCTTAGGATTCAATTTTTTTTTAACAGGGAATGACCATAAAACGACAGAACAAATGAAGGAGAAAGTTAATTCGCTTCGACGGAATGTGTTATTTAATAAATGTCATAAAATATACGTAAAGAAAAATTTTAAGCTGGGTGAGAAATAAACTTTACTCCGGTTTTGCAAAGCAGAGATTAAACTTCAAAACTTTCATTTTACACTATTATCACTATCTGTGCTTCGATCCTATAGTAAGAGGGGTAAAAAGTCTCATATTTTCATTATTTCATCACACAAAAGGCAATTTAAAGAAAGCGGTGCGAGAAAAAAAAAGAGTAAAATAAACTCAAGAGGCTAAAAACAACATAAAAGAAAAACTGCATATACGTCTATACCCACGCTATTCAAAAATCTACAGAGAATTTGTAGGTGATTGAACCTAGAACATTTTGAAGTTATTGTTAATAAGGGAGTGCACACTCTATGTAGAATGCGGTCGCTAATCTCTATGTAATAAAACATTGTGTAATGCGAAGTACTCCAAATTGTTTTTTCCCTCTAAAAAATGTCATTGAAATTGTCGCTCTCATCAAGAATGATGTGGCGTCTGTGTGCATCTGAATCGTGACAGCAGAAACAGAAATTTGCCAACGAAAAAGAAAAATGGCAATTCTTCTTTTTTTTGAGGGGGATATTAAACGAAAACTGCTACAATAATAATAACAATTATTAATTATTTTATTATTTCAGTTGTTTCTGCAGACTTTTCTAATTGCGTAGTTTTATTGTATATTTGTTAAAATTGTGTTTTATTAAGTAACTTTAATTTTGATATGGCATGTTAGTCGCAAAGCCTTATTTATATAGAAGTATTGTAAATGTTAATAGTGTGTTTATTAGAGCATAAACTAGTCGAACTTTGCTCATCTAAACGCTTGCATATTTTCAATTATTGTTATCAGTTTTTTTTTTTTATTTATGTAAAAAACACATTTTTTTTACCACGGTCTTAGATCGGGCATCTACATTGGTAATATGATATTTGTAACTAAAATGCTTTTTTTTAAATTATTATTGCCATTCTTGCACAATTGACTACGTACACTTTTCCTTATTGTTTGGACAAGAGTGGGTAACCAAAAGGATAATCTTTTCCAGAATATTATTGAACGTGTTTTTTAAGACGCCACGCTACTGACTGAAAAAGACCGGGATGATAATGTAAGTCTATGAGGGTTCTATACGTTCTTTTCAAATATCTCACTCAAATTTTAATATTTTAACTTTTTTATTTATTTTTTCATGGGATAGCTGAGGACGATCCACAGCCGGTCTAGTTTTTACAAGATTTTTTAAAAATACTTTAACTTTCAGAACCGGTTTATGGATTAGATGAAAACTTGACAACATGCTATTAGAGTAGCTTGTCAATAGATGGTATTAATAAAAAAATATTTTATGATGATAATGCAAGAGCGCTCATCTGCTTTTAGAAAATTTGCTACCGTTGATAATGCAAGATTCAATTAACAGTATTTGACCTTCCAAAAATGACTTTATTTTAAAGCTGGCTTTTTAACAAGTTTCTTAGGATTCATTTTTTTTTGAACAGGGAATGACTTTAAAACTACAGAAAGTTAATTCTTTTCGACGGAATGTGTTATTTAATAAATGTCATAAAATGTACGTAAAGAAAAATTTCAAGCTGGGTGAGAAATAAGCCTTACTCCGGTTTTGCAAAGCAAAGATTAGACTTCAAAACTTTCATCTTACACCATTATCACTATCTGTGCACCAAAAACGGTTACGAAATTGAAATTATTCTAATATAAAAACAATATAATCAAAATCAAAAAGTAAAAACTAGGTCGGTTGTTTCTCAAATATCAACCTCAATTATCCTATGCAATTTAAATCATATCAAAATAGTAAAATTTGATTGAAATATTTCGAAAGGTCGCCTCCATAGACTTTACATTATCACCCGTGGCTTTTTCAATCAGTAGTGCGATCTCTTAAGGCATTTTTTTTTGTTGTTATTCTAACAGTTTAAGAATTTAACTCGCAGTAAAAAAAGGTCTAAATATAATGTAAATGCCTAAAATGGTTTTTTTTGTCTAGAATCTTTATTAAATAACGATTAATGTGCCACCTCGATTGACAATTCGCGAAGATTCCTTTCGGTAAGTCACAAAATTTACACACAACTAAACACAATAGCTAAAAATGACAAGAAAGAAAAAAGCACCTCCTACATCCGTTTGTGAGAAACACTTTAAGCACAGCGCCATATAGTGAACGATATTTGGGAGAATGCCCAAAAAATTCCCTTTTTCTTTTTGAAAACTTATAAATCTTAGAGATTCATTTACTTCTTGATTGCGTAGGATAGGTTCCACGTGATTCCATTCGCTTTTTAAACGAACAAACAAACTATTTTACTCTGTGAAACGTACTAAAAAGACAAGTTTCAGAAAGAAATATTTATATGAGAATAGAAATATTTATAGAAATATTTATAGAACGAAATATTTATATGAGAAGATTATTTTATCATGCATGTACTAATTTTTTTAAAAAAGACTGCAAAATGTCCAGATAGGATAAATTCCCGATCTTGGAACTGCTAGATTTAAATAAAGGATTAAAATCTCTCCATTTATTGTTATTATTTTCTTCTTTGTTTACAAGAAAAAAATATTGGTTTCTCGAAAATTTTTGAATTCCGATTTTCGATTGATTTACATGTCAAATTTAGGTGTCAGAAATTCCGAAAAGAGGTTTTTACAAAATGTATGTCACTTAAGTCTATCAGTGTGTTATTCTGTCTATCTGTTTGTGACATTTCACCAGTTAGACCATGATATAAACTAGATCTGATTAGTTCTTGGTGTATATCGCCTAACATTAGCGCTTCTATACAGCTTAATTCATGATTTTTTGCTATGTTTGATTTTTCTGGAAGTGTTAAACTGCATAATATAAAAAAAGAATCGGGATTGCCACATCCGACAACTTTAATGGTATATCTAAAGTTCACACTCTGCACTGCTTTATGCATGTAAGAAAACCTTCATTTTATAGACTAATCTTTCTTGCCATTTAAACGTATTGCATAATTTTATAGGCTTATAATGACCTTATAAAGGTGTTGCTCTTGCCTCAAAATAATAATAATAATAATAATAATAATAGTACAAATTATGAAATGCTTTTTATCAAAGAAAAATACAAGTTATTCTACAGAAATTTAATACGAAATCATTTTACCATATTACAAAAATAATATACTGAAATAAAAAAAGTTAAATAAAAAAAAGCTTTACTTACTAAGCTTTAATATGTTTTCGAAATAAATCCTTTAGAAAATAAAATATCTGTATCCATTTTAAAATGAAATATTTTAATAACATTCAACAAAAGACTTTTAAAATAATCATTATGTCAGAAGTAAAATTAAAATCTTCGTCTACATTCTTTGAATAAAACGCCCTCTGATTTCTGAAAATTATTTTGAAATATATTAAAAAGTATTAAAATTATAAAGTAGTATTAAAAATAAATATTTCTAATGTATAAACCAAACAGGAAATTTCTTTTAACATTGTTGTTTTGAAGCAAATTGCATTCCCTTGAGAGTATAAAAATTTTTTTAAACGAATCTAATAGGAATTTGTCGTAACTTTTAAATATATACGGTATTTTAATATTGATTTCTGCGTTCTTTTCCTTTATCTTTATTCTTATCTTTAAAGGAAATAAACAGAAAAATGTAATGTTGTTTACTTAAGGATATTTTGAAATCAAATTTTAAAGAAAAGAAGATTTTTACAATTAAAACACGAACAAAATGTCATTCACCGCGAAAAAGGTTATTCAACGTTTTTCATCAATATCGGAATATTGTAGAGATATTTTATTTTTGTTCACAGAGTGAAATAAAATAGGTAAATAATAACAATCAAAAATATAATTTTATACAAGTTACAAAATCTTCGTCTAGCAATACGTGGCATGCACGTGATACAAAAATATCGTTTTTGGTAATTGTTAAAGCTTTTTTTGATTTCTTAATTAATATTTTTCATATAAAACTACTTTATTATAGTTAGGTTACACTCTTAAAGGGATATTCTACGCAAAACATTTAATAGAGTTTTCAAAGTAAATAACTAAATAAAATAAAATAAATAAATAAAGATTTTTATTTTTATTTTTATTTTTTATTTTTTATTTTTATTTTTATTTTTTTTTTGTAATCAGGGGAATCAAGGTTTGATCTATTAGTGTATATAAAAAGGATTTTTTTTGACTGACTGATAATTAACGCACAGGCCAAAACAAATTATTTTAGAAGCATGAAGCTTTGAGAGGAGGGAGGCGGGGGGAGAGTAATACTTCTTGTGACAAAAGCATGCACTAAGCCATGATTTTTTAATTTTCCGCCTGCGAAGGAAATTAAAATGGGTTTCGATTTTTTTAAAAATCTGAGCATATGTTAACAACTGTTTTAGGTAAAAATATGGCATTACAGAAAAAAAATTAAACACATATTTTAGCGATTTTACAAACTCCATCGTAAATGGATTAAATGGATTTCAAAACATTTGGCATATATCAACAGGTATATTAGTAAAGAGCGTGAAATTAAAGAAAAAATATATATTAATAAATAAAAAATGGGTATTTCAGAAATTTTAGTTCTTCCTCCTTAAAATATTTAAGAAAGGAGGATGAAATATAGTACAATATTTGTCATACCTCAGCAAGCGTTTTAGATACTAGCGTGAAATTCTGGAAAAAAGTCATTATACATGTATTTCAGCAATTTTAGAATTATTCCTTTTACGAGGACTAAAAAAACATGACAAAAAGTTTTGAACACTTTGCCATATCACAGGAGTTATTTTAGATAGTAGCGCGAAATTACAGAAAATAAATCAAATAAAAAATAGGGAAACACGTATTTAAGAAATTTTATTTTAGAAATCTCCCCCCCCCCCCCCCACACACACACATACACAGAATTTAAAGTGAGAGGTCAAAAATGTTAAAACATTTGGTCATATGTCAGAGGATGTTTAGGTAGGAACTAGAAAGTAAGGATGAAACGTATTTTAAAAATGATTGAATTCGTGTTTCACCCATTTTTTAATTAGAGTAGCCTGACTTAGTTGCTAGGCTATCTTAAAGCTATTTCTCAAAATAGTTGCTAGACATAGTAATTAAATGTAGTTAAATACTAAGTAATTAATAAGCAGTTAAATGTAGGATTAAAAATATTTTCAAAAAGTAATAGTTAATTGTATGTTTAAAGTATATGTAATATGTAAAGTGAATCCCTTCTCTTCAAAACATAGACTTAGCCTGACATAGCAAACATAGACTTAGCCTGTACTAAGTACTGAACTTTATCGAATGGAACAGATTTGGTGCCAATTCTTAGCTGATTAGATTCGGAAAATTTTGAGTCTCGTTTCCTCTGCAACGCTGGATAGTCTTACATTTTGGTTCTAAAATTAATCAGATGATAGTTGTCTTTTGCAAGGATTTCCAATGTATTTTTTCCACCTTTCCTAATTAATTCATAATCACTTTTAAACACGAGTCAACTCCTATACTTAAGGATTGTAAAGTTACAGACTTCCTAGCCAGTCTTGGTTTGTGAATGCGTTGTGAAGCTGCTAATAAATAACGTCATAATTGTTAAGAAATAGACACAAGAAAGCAAACAATAAAATCAAAGGCTCCATAGAAAGGATGTCTATGACGACTGTCCATCCTGGTCATCTGTTTCAAGTAATTGTATGTAGTCAATGCACGCTAATGATGATATGTCAATGAAAAATTCCCTCGTGTATGTGACGTCTTCCAAGTGTCAATGAATTGTACTTTCGGAGGTGCTTAGTCACGTAAAGATCTCATCACCTGATCAAGGTTCTAAATTGAAAGAATAACTTGATTGATGATAGCCACCAGCAGACCGCCATGATATGGTATTCCGGTGATTTTGTGTCGTACCATGATGCTCAAACACTGAAAACTGGGTTAAAGCCCTGAAGGTAGGAACTTGATCATGAGGTTACAATAGAAGTTAATAAAATCATGTGTATCATAATTATGAAAATTGATGCCACCACTGTATTTTTTGAAAAGCTGAAATTCAAATGTTCTTGCACTTTTGTTCGTTGCAGTATTTTGTTCTTGTGATGATGATGTTTACTTATGATTACACACTGTGGTATTTAACTCGATCATTTCATCAGAAATATTAATTTTGTAACAAAAAGTTGAAATTCTTACTGTTTCCTTGACAAAGAATAGACGACTGACAGTGCTGAAAATTGTCATTTCTGTGCTTCAACTTCAAAATTAATGTAAGGATTTTTAAAAAAATGTACAAAAGCAAACATAAGAACAATGACGCTAATTATGGTTTAAATTTAGAACGAATTCTTTTCATTTGCTTGAGGAAAACTTTTAATACTAAGAAGCATTTGTCAAAAAATACTTAATTTTATGCGGAATATTCAATGGTTTAGAGGAATTTTCGGACATATCGTATTTTCATTTTGGTACCTGTTAAATGACCAGTAGTTGGTATATTTAGTGCTAAATTTACTTTTTTGAAGTTGAACATGATGAAATATAATACAATCAGCGTTGCGTATTAACTTTATCTTTGTAGGATAATATTTTTCATTCAGGATGTAAAGAACATGTAGTTAAAAAATTCTTAGATTTATTATTAATTGCGTAATTTAATACTCCAGTATTCGTCTGATTATTTTATTTACCTAAGCGTTTAAATATATTTTTAGGAAAAATAAGTATATTCCTTTTATTACATCATCTGCTACGTTTAGTACTGAGAAATGCAAAGGAATTTAAAAAGTTTCAATTTATTAATAACTGAATTTATGGAGCTTCTTAAATGTGACAATGATTCAATGATAAGTGTAGCTACAAAAAATTAGATTTTAATCCTTTTTGTGTAAATTTGTGGATATTAACTTTAAAGTTGTAACAAAATATATATTTTTACGCATACAAAATATTTCATTTCGTGTAAAAATGTATAAAGTTCATTCATAATGTTATTCAGTTAAATCTCAAATTAAATTTATAAAATAATAAATAAATGCAATTACGATAATTTGAAAAGAAGCTGATTATACGCATGCATTGAAAAGTGCATTTGGGAATAAATACATTTAAAAGTTAATTTATAAAATCTTTCGGGCATTTAGAATAATAATAAAATCGTATAAAAAGTGTAATCCTACAACATACATAGTATAATCCTACAAAGTTCTGGTAAATTGAGCAACAAGTTATAAATGAATTTTTTTCATGTTAAATGTTCTTTGAATTTAACATAAATTAAATATATTTGTAAATTTTTATTCATACTATTCAAAGTATTTCACTTGGGATATTTAAGTAAAAAAAAGTATGTAGTTAAGTGACTTAACAGTAATTTTTAAGGATAATATCAACACACAATTGTTGGACACATATTTCTTTCCGCGTTTCCCATTGCAGTCAATTGTGTATTTTTGCAGATAAATATTAATTTTTTTAAACGATTTTTAACACAGTCAGGGACCACGTATTTAATATGATGTATTTACACATATTTTGAATTAAAGGTAAAATCACAGAAATTTGAAGTTCTTTTAACATTATTATTACGGACCCGGGCAAATCCGGGCGGGTCAGCTAGTTTATAATAAATTAGGAAACATTTAAATATTTCAAAGAAATTATGTATAAACTAATATAATTCCCAGGAGATTTCTCTACTTAAATCATTTTCAAACATTAGCTTATTTTCTTTTTTTTTAGTTAATCTCCTTTTTCTTATTAAGTTATAGTTCTTTTCCTGATTAATAATAAGGTATTTCTGATTTTGCTAAATAGGCACATTTAACGATTGTATTTTCCGTTGTTTGTAATAGCTTAATAAAATCTTAAATATCTTTAAACATAATGGATGATACATTATTAAACATGAAGATATGTGACTAAAGTATTTTAATCGACTTGATTTTCTATTTTCTTTTATTAACATTTTTTCTTGAAATATTTAGTTTGTTATGGTAATGAATTGATATACAAAACTAACTACATATGAATATACGCACATATGCAGTAGATAGATATTAATCACCAGAGAAATTCAACTAAAAACATTTTGCTGGATATTCGTCATTTCTATTAGCTTCGGAATTATGAAGAATATATTTGAATTCATAATATCAATGACCATTTGACCTGTAGGACATTTAGGGAACTAAAAATAAAAAATCAAAGAAAAATGTTTGGGAAAAATGAAATGCACGAAATGATTGATCGCTATAGCCTTATGAATATATGGATATTTCGCAATATATGTATTCATTTGTAGAAGAATGGGACGTATAATCCAACAAATTTATCGATATTTAAAAAGATTAAAAGTATGATAAAAAGATAATTAAATCCAATTGATTTTTTTAAATCATCAGATTTTAAAATATTCACCTTTTATATAAACATTTTAATAACAATTTTAATTTTTCTTAAGAAAGGTGTTAAAGTAAAAATAAAATACATTGTCATGTTTCGGAACCGTCAAATAAGTTCCATAGTCATAATAAAAAAAAAAAAAAATTACAGATTGTAGTAGCTTTTTTATTATGACTATGGAACTTATTTGACGGTTCCGAAACATGACAATGTATTTTATTTTTACTTTAACACCTTTCTTAAGAAAAATTAAAATTCTTATTAAAAAGATTAAAAGTAATTAAAATAATAAAGTTATTAAAAGATTAAAGGTTTTTTCTTTATATCAAGCAGGGTTTTTTTTTTGAAGTTTACACAGGTTTAACAAAAATTCACAAAATGTTGTAGAAATAATAAGGTGCATTCGAAATATAAATATAGAAATAGATGTTAATGAATAAAAAATTAACTTCCGTACAATTTATTATCAGTAAACCATTATAAAATGATGAATTAAAACATTGCCTAATAAAGATATAGATTGTAGCGATGCACCGTCATATAATATCTATCTGGTATGGAAGGATTTGCTGCATAATAAATAAAGATAAAAGTTTGTCCGTTTGAAAAACTTCATACCTTTATCTGGATTACATCAGACGTACAACCTTATAATTACAAGGGCCCCTTCAGAACATTTTTCGAAAATGTGCAATGAAAAATAATAACAACATTAAAACCCCTAATGATGACGGCCGTGTAATGGCTCATTTGTTTGTTTGTTTGTTTGTATTTATGTCGGCCAATTATCTACACGGTGGGATATAGGCCCTAAGGGGTGGGATGCCCTGCGTGGGGGTCTTTAAAAGGTAACCTAACCCGTATTTACGCAATGTTCGAAAAAAAACCACGTAAAACTTCGAGCGGTTAGGCCGACGCGTCTGGGTTCGAACTCAACACCTACCGTCTACCAGTTTGGAGGTCACAACCTTGCGGCCACTGGTGGGGCAAAAATTGCTCAAAACGTTTTGTGTTTTTAGTACATTTTAAGATATTTTTAATGCATTTTGTTATTATTTTTGTATTCTAAATATGCACCTAAAAGTTATTTCACTGCATTTTTTTTACATGAATGTTAATTCGGCTATTTCATTCTGACGAAATATTTTATAAGTAAAAAATTATAAAGCAACATATCTTTTTGCTATAAATAAGAAATTATATCGCAAGTTTCGAATCAAATATACAAAAAATGTGAAAAGTGTAATCTTCAACTTCAAAATTTAAGACAATACTACCCATTCTTAAACTATATATTTTTTTGTGGGCATATATACATACATAGTTGTATTTTCACTTATATATAAATATGGATATATGCATACATTTATATGCAAATGCATACATTCATATGTTTTATATTTTCATTCTAAACAGCTAACTGCTGTAAAAAAATGTTCCGGGTAATATGCTACATTTTTGTGTTTTCATTTCGTAATAGTTATGTAGATTTCTAAAATTATTCTTACAATTAAAGAAAAATTTTATGACAGTCAGCAAAGATTCTTGCGGTTGATTCAAATACATCTGTAAACAGTACCAATATTTTTTATAATATTTTTTTATTTACATTTATTCAGTACTATAAAAAATGAAGATTTGAGCAGAGTTATAACAATACTATAGCCATTTACATTTTCGTTTGGGGTTCTTACACATTCCTTTACTATATTTTTGTCATAGATACAAACCAATTTTTTAAGGATGTTTACTTTGAACTACATAAATACGTTTGACTGTAAGCGCTTCACCCAAGATTTACAGATATATTCTAGCTTTAAACTATATGCTTTTCTTATTTTAAATGCATAATATTTTTTAGAACAACTCCATATCAATAATTATAGATTGAGTGATTATTGGGTGAGCATGGTTGATTATGTGTGATTATTATTGATCACTGGGGATTTTAATCACTAGTCAGTGCAGAGGTAACTCCATTATAATTATAAATCGCATTTAGCTTCGCTTTTAAACAAAAGGAAATTTAATAAAAAAATTCAAAATTGAAAAAAAAATTCTTTTCTATTTGCTTTGTAAACATCACGAAAAAAGTTTGTTACAATCTTCAATTTTATCTCAGTACTTGTATGAGGAAAAACTTTCGTATGCATTTGGGAATATTAATTTCGGTGATGAATTAATAACTGATGCGAATACAAGTAAAACTCTTGAAATGCTTTTTCTTAACTATGTGTTGAAAATATCACATGTGGAGAAAGGAATTGAAAGTACTTATCCACTCATTTACAGAAAAGGCATGTTTTATTAACTTTAGGCATCCAATGTATCCGTGAATTAACAACGAATATACAGATTTATGATTTAAGAAACGAATTTCGTTTACAAATTTAAATGTAAATGATTACAAATTTGAATGTAGGTTTAATTCCGTTAGAAATAAATATTTCAAAAGGTATTAGTTAAAGAAAATGACAGTCACAATGCTATAGAGTAAATAAGTGGTATCAAATACTATATACTTTTAAAAGACATATTTCAATGAAATCTAAGAGCTAAAGCTATATTTTATTTATGTGGATAATTAACAGAAAATATACAAAAACAGTTATTTTTTTTTCCATTTCGCTATCTGGAAAAATTAAAAATTTGTGAACACCGAAAAAAGTTGTCATATAAAAATATAACTGTGTGTCTTGTGCTTCCAATCTTAGATAACACATAAACGATTAAATAATTATTTAATGTTAATTTCAATTATTTCCTTATTTTATTACTTTATAGATAATTATTATATGTAGTTTTTATGTTATAGTGATGAAATATACAAATTTATTATTATATAAAAACATAACTATTTTGACTTGTATAGCGTTTCATATGACTTATATTAAACAATTTTTATAATGTGCACAATACTTCATACTCATGTGATTAGAATATATTTTTCACTCATAAGATAGGATATCTTACATTTACGCAAAAATGCAACATATACATTAAATTCTGATAGTTTATCAGATAATAAAATTAAAGAAGGTACTTGAAAAAAATCGTTCATTGGCCCAATCAAGAAGTAAAAAAAGAATCTCCCTTATTTGCTTGAAGAACTTCTGACAGAATATTTTTCTGTCTCAGCCATTTAGAGATATTTCATTTAACGAATCAAACAAAAATTCTACGTTCTTTCATTTGTTATAAAAATCAATGAAGATCTCTGTTCTACTTGTGGAAAATTATTGGATTTTATAAAAGATTTGTCAAGTGAATAAAGATTTAATGAGAATCTTGCAAATATTCTATAAGTATTAATTGCTATTTCTTAAATACAGTTAGACTTTAAATTTATTTTATGATTTTCTCGAATACATTTTCATGTACGAGAAATATTAATTCACTCGCTTTACGATTATTAATATATGCAATGGAATTATCTTAATGCAGTTTTATCTTTTTTTCAATACAAGTGATACTTTTTTACATTTACGTAGTTATTTCAATTAAACTGGTGGAGTACATCTAGAAAGCTTTTTCAGTCTCATCCATTTAGAATAATATGATTTAACGAATAATAATAAAAAAAAATCCTATGTTTCTTCATTTGCGATAAAAAACAGTAAAGTTCGCTGTTATATTGCGGAAAACTACCTGATTTTATAACATTTAATTCAAGTATATAAAGATTTATTGAGAACTCTGCAAATATTCTATACCTATTAATTGTTATTTATTAGATACAAATAGACTTTGAATAGACTTCATGAATTTTTTCAGTACTTATTAAATATTTGATAAGAATTGATTCACTTGCCTTTATGATTATTAATATATGCAGTGGAATAAAATAAAATAATTTTTATTTCTTTAAATTTAAATGATAATTTTTACATTTACCTAATTTTTTCAATCAATGTAATGTTGTACATGAAAAAAAATTTTCAGTCTCAGCTATTTGGATTTTAATCATTTAAGCAATCAAGCAAAAATTCTATGTTTTTTTCATTTGCTATAAAATGGTCACTGTTATATTTGTGGAAAAATATTGGATTTTATGAGATTAAATTCAAGTATGTAAAAAAATTGAAACTCTACAAATAATCTGTAAGTATTAATTGTTGTTTATTAAATACAATTGCTCTTTAAATGTACTTCATTAATTTCTCGGATGCTTATTAGATATATGAAAGTACTGATTCACTCGCCTTATGATTATTAACATACCGGGGTGGAAAACGATAGGAACGATCATGTAATTGCCTAAATAAAAATATTATTATATTAATCCTATTATAAACCACTTAAGTTTATTGTATCATATTAAATTCTCAATATAAACATAAAGAAAACATTATCTCTACTTAAATCATTTTGAAACATTAGCTTATTTTCTTTTTACTTAGTTAATCTCCTTTTTCTTATTAAGTTATAGTTCTTTTCCTGATTAATAATAAGATATTTCTGATTTTGCTAAATAGGCACTTTTAACGATTGTATTTTCCGTTGTTTGTATTAGCTTAATAAAATCTTAAATATCTTTAAACATAATGGATGATACATTATTAAACATGAAGATATGTGACTAAACTATTTTAATCCACTTGATTTCATATTTTCTTTCCAGTGAATACAACATTTTTTCTTGAAATATTTAGTTTGTTATGGTAATGAATTGATATACAAAACTAACTACATATGAATATATGCACATATGCAGTAGATAGATATTAAACACCAGAGAAATTCAACTAAAAACATTTTACTGGATATTCGTCATTTCTTTTAGCTTCGGAATTATGAAGAATATATTTGAATTCATAATATCAATGACTACTTGATCTGTAGGACATTTAGGGAACTAAAAATAAGAAATCAAAGAAAAATGTTTGGGAAAAATGAAATGCACGAAATGATTGATTGCTATAGCCTTATGAATATATATACATTTATTCAGTACTATAAATAATGAAGATTTGAGCAGAGTTATAACAATACTATAGCCATTTAAATTTTCGTTTGAAGTTCTTACACATTCCTTTATTATATTTTTGTCATAGATACAAACCAATTTTTATGTACAAAAATACAACTAAAAATAAATTTGCTGAGAGTTTGAGGCAAGTATTAATTCTTTCTTCTTTAACACGCAAAATTTTAAGACAAATTATCCAGCTAAATTTAAGCTATGTCTACTTAAGATCATAGTTAAATAAATAAATAAAAAAAGATACAGAAAAAGGAATTACAACCCGATCGTTATAAGAATGTGGATTAAATCTGGAGTTGAATGAAAATATTATATTTTAAGGGAATACAAACGGTTCCGAAAAAGTTACATAGTACACATAATAAGGTTACAAATTCAGGTTTTCATTTGTTTTCCAAATACTTTTATTTAAATCTACTAAATTGTAACCTAATTCAGAAGTACCTGGAGCTATTTGCAATTTCTACATTGACCGAAACTTTTCGCTAGAAATCATACTAAAAGTACTGATTTACTCGCCTTATGATTATTAACATACCGGGATGGAAAATGATAGGAACGATCATGTAATTGCCTAAATAAAAAATGTTATTATATTAATCCTCATATAAACTATATAAGTTTATTGTATCATATTAAATTCTCAATGTAAACATAAAGAAAGCATTCTAAAACAAATGTTACATATATAATATATTACGTTTCGTTTTTACTCGATATGCAATTAGAGCAAAATGATAAAAACGATACAGATCTTTCTAAATTATATTTATATATATGTGTGTGACAATTTAAAGTTAGGGGGGGGGGGCAGAAACATCATCGCCAGGTTTCCCTTTCTTTGCACAGAAATCATGGCCAGCGAGAAAAAAAACAAAATAAAGGAAAAAACATAAATGTTAATTTAGTTTTCTAGCTCAAATGTCTAGTTGTAGGAACATTATCATGAAAATACTGCATTCTGAGAATAGTTCTTTATAACTAAGAAATATCAATAAATTAGAAAATGTACTTTTTAAAAATAAGCTTGAGCTTCTAAATTGTCTAAATTATCTAATTTCAGATTTGAAAAATCAGAAAAACTCGGGAAGTCTAATTCAATGAGTTTTTCTATCAAAATTTTCTTAATTTGTTCATAATCCGTACAATTTAAACAGTAATTGATATAAATTTTTTGCGCTTCTCCTTTCATATATTACGCAATAAAATAAAATTTCCATTCTAGATTTTTCTGTTCCCTATCACATGTTTTATCAAAATAAGTTAACCAAGACAAAATGTTCATTCCAGAACTAGGGTCAAACGGTACGAATTTAGTACCTTCCACAATTTTTTTATTCTTACTCATAAGAATAAATGAAGCACTTCTATTTTCTATATTAAATCCTGATCGTAAAATCATTCGCAATAAATTTCAAAGTTACTAATTTCTATCAATTACATAATTTTTCAAAATTACTATATCAGATCCATAACATACAATAAATAAATAATAAATAAATAAATTAATAAATTAATAACTTAACTTCAAATTACTCTCATCAATAAAATAATAAATAGATAAATAAATACATAATAAATATTTTTCCTCAATCATAAAAAGAATAGAAATAATAATCAAAACATTTAATAAAATAACTAACAGTTTCTCGAAAAATCTTCAATAAAATTCAATCGTCTTTAAATTCTTCATCAAATACTTCTCGCATACTCACCACTTTGAAGTCATTAATTTTCAAAAATTTGTCACTATGACCATGAATACTGAATCACAAATTATGCATCGACGGCGACAGATCGACATCAAGCGTCAGGAAATCCACAATCAGACTCCAAGCAAGTACCAATTATTTCAGATTAGCATCTTTCCAAACATAGTTGTGAAGTCCTTTAGAAAGAAATTCTTTTTACTTTAATTAAGTAATAGGCCAGTCAAATTGTCAGAAAAAAGGGCGGATAGATGCAAAAATTCTGCTAGAAGATTTTATGTTTTTAAAATGTTTATGGGGATGCTAGTAACAAGAATTAATGGTTTTCCAACAAAATATCTCGAGGCTAAACTTTGTGGAGCCAAAAAACTACAAAATTTTCGGACTTTTTTCAGTGTTTTGTCTGTAACTCGAAAATTATTAACTTTTTGCGTAATATACTTAGTTACAAAAAGAAAAAACATTAAATTCTCTATAAATTTTGTTATAAAAACTCTTTTCTAAACCCATTACTAAGCGAGCTATGGTTTTTTGAAAATGTCACTTTTTCTTAATTTCGCAACAAGTGATCTATTTTTCGCCCCCCATTACAAAAAGCTTTTTTTCATCATTATCAATGCAAATTAAATTCACCTATTGATAGATGAGAAATGAAAGTTTAAAGAAAGGCATGCAGAAGAACCACAAATTCTAGAAACCCTATAAGAAAAACAATTACAAAGGGAGCGAGGGCCGGGGATGAAAAAAAGGGAGTGCAGATGGAAGATTGTGGCCACGTGACATTCCCCAGCCGTTTTCATTCAGATGAAAGTGTTCTTTTTTAAAGACATACTCTTCCAATATGCTTCTATTCAGTTTATTGTATCTCTTCTCGTGCAGTAATGAAAAATGAGTGAGCTCGACACAAAATTGTGTTTCATTTGCCAAACGACTTCAAATAGTGATACTCGCGTTGTGAGCCAGAAAGGATTCGCCAAGCTCTTTGAACATAGCGTTTAGCGTTAAAGTAATGTTCATCAGTTTTTTAAAAAGTATCAAGGAAGTTAGAATACAGGATGATTGCCAAAAAACATATGCAAATGAGAAAATGATAACAGCATATGTTCGTCGGGGTAAAGATTATACACAGACTATAGTTTGTCCCTCACATAGAGCACTTCTTTCAAGTTTCAATATAATTGCTTCTTATGTGAAGAAGTTAATCCCGGTGGCTTCAACGAAAAGCAATAAAAAAAGCCCTACGCAAAGAAATATCTGCTTGACAAAGTAATGAAGTTAGAAGTGAAAATCACATTTTTGAAATCTGCAGAAAAACGGGGAAATGAATGGTCCCAAAAAGTAATTGAACGTATTCAGAACAAACCTGACTTGCATACGCATGGTATCATAGTTTTTGTCGCATAAAATTAGATCAATCTGTAACAAGTGGAGAGAAAAGAGGGCGTCGACTCGCATCATCCGTTGACGAAGCCAATGACGCAATCAAGAGCCGCTTCATTTCATTGATTAAAAGAAAATAAAAATTTCAAAACAAGAATTTCAAAATAACAGAATTCAATTTGAGCAAGCAAAAAAGGCTGATGTTATGATATTTATTTCAGCCATTTCAAGAGCCGAATCTTTTGAAGGCATCGTAATTGTCGGAATAACATCGAAACCAAGTGGTTTTCAATCTTGTCGTTCAAATACAATTACAACAAAGTTCTTTTCACTCATGCAATCAGCAGATGCGATACAACATCCGCTCTTTTTGGGCAGAGAAAGTCAAAATTTTGTAACATTTTGAAAAAACTTGATCAGCTTGAAGAAATACCCTGCGTGTTCAATAAATTAGGTTCTACCCATCAAGAAATCACCAAGGTTGGAGAAAAATTCCATGTTGCACTATACAGTAGATGCATAGATACCACACAGAAATTGAACACCTTAAGGTTCCAGCTATTTGCTAAATCTGCCACGAAAAGCAAAGTTCATCGTAGAAGACTACCACCAACACAAGAGGCTGTGCAACATCATTTTCTCCGATGTTATCAACAGGTACAAGCTAGGCTAGAAAACTTCCCTTCTGAAGAATGGAAGTGGGCTCACAAGGTCGGACGATCTCTTTCAGCCAGTTCAAATGTGCCAAGATCCTGCACCTGAATCCTTGATCCATGCTGTGTCATGTAGCTGTAAAAAAGGTGCAGCAAAGCATGTTCTTTTCATAAATAAAAACTTAAATGCTGGGCAATTTGTAAAACATATAATGGGATCAACTACGAAAATGTCGTCAACATTATTTATCCAGAAAAAGGGGATATAAAAATGTCACCGTAACTATTTTTTACTTACAATCAGTTAAATACCAAATATTAATGTTCTCCACTAAAGCTCTAAATACAAAAAAAGTTACAATGTTCTTAATTTTATTACAATGTTACCATTGTAATTCAGCATGATTTTTATCATGCAAATACCTGTAATTTAAATAAGTTACATTAAAAAGGATAAAATAATGAAAAATAGTGTCCATATTTCGTTTTCGCAATTTTTACACAAAGTTAGAAAAAAGAGTCACTTTCAGAAAGCTTTAGCGCGCTTAATAATGGCTTTAGAAAAACAGTTTTCGAATGAAATTTATAGATAATTTAATGCTCTTTCTTTTTGTAATTGAGTATAATGCGCAAAAATTTTATAATTTTTGAGTTATTGGCAAAAAACTGAAAAAAGTCCGAAATTTTTGTGGTTTTTTGGCTTCACAAAATTTAGCCTCGAGATATTTTGTTGGAAAACCGTTAATTCTTCTTACTAGCATCCCCATAAATAGTTTAAAAACATAAAATCTTCTAGCAGAATTTTTGCATCTATTTATGACAATTTGACTGGCCTATAAGAAATTACGGCGATTTTGGCACAAGAACATTCACGTGAAGTCGATTATCGGCGATTCGCAAACCTATCATCATTTCGTTCCACAGCAGACTCCATTAGCAAGCCGAAACTACCATATAGAATGCCCTTTAAAACATAGAATTCAATCGAACTTTGGCGATAGCATGTTCTTCTTCGTTCCATAGCAAATTTCTTTAAAATCCGAAAAAGTCAGCACAGGCATAAGCTATCCTGTCGGACTTTTGAGTAGATTGTGACGATTTAAAGTTAGGGGGGCAGAAACATCATCGCCAGGTTTCCCTTTCTCCGCACAGAAGTCATGGCCATCGAGAAAAAAACAAAGTAAATAGTAGAAGGTCAAAATAATTACTCCTTGGCTGCTGCAAGTTCATTTTATTAAACTGTAGCTATAATAGAGTGAAAAGCTCCTGTTGCAGACGATATTTTACCGAAGTATCCAAAAAATATTCCATGCTTTACTACATGAAGTCGTACTCACGCACCCAAGAATCCTTCTTCTCATCTCATCTCCCTTACCACCTCTCGAGCTTCCTCTTTTAAATCTAAAAAGAAAATTCTAGAACATTCTCTAACCTGAAACCATCATTCTTTTATGTAAACAGAATTCTTGTCCAGCTACGAGACTATTTTCCACAGACGATAATTTTATTTAAAAAAAAATATTTAACCAATTTATAATCGACTCAGAATTTTAAATATCTTAAGCAGACGATTTTTATAGGCGATTAATTTTAAGAGAAAAAGAAAAGAAATGAATTTATGGATATGCACACTATCAAATGTTGACTGAAGGAAAATAAATAAATAGATAAAATAAAATAATGATATTTTTTGAAAGGTATGGTTTTGGAATACATTTAATAAGACTTTCTTAAAAAGGGTTGATAAAAACATAGAAGAAATGAGTTTCATTTGAAATATTAAGAAATAAAATTTAATTAAGAATATTTTAAATTTAGAGCCATCTTTTTAAATTTACGCATACTGGAATAATGTTTTTTAAGGCAAATTAAGAATTTATATCGTCTGTATAAATATTAACAGATTAGATCTAGAAACAAGATTTTAATTTAATAATTTGAAGTAAGTACGGAATATTGTTATAAGAAAATTAAGATAGTATAAAGGTTAGTTTTGGCGAAAAATATTTAAAATTTGTAATATATATTTATATATATACATCACATAGTTTTGAATTTGTTGAGGTTACAAAACACGTCATATTATCCAAAATTCAGATTTTATTTCTGCTTTCGAGTTATACTGCACGATTTGACCATCTTTTATTATACATTTGGCTTTATAATATAGTGGTGGAAAATTGGCCCAGAGGTGGAGCCTATTTATACCAGTTTAATTTAGTTGTAATTTTCGGCTAATTTGATCACAATATTTCAAAATCTTTATTATCTTGAAAAATACTATAAAATTTTGTGGTGTCAATCGGCTCCACTTCTGCGCCAGATTTCCATCAATTTATAATATCCCAAACGCTGTTCTTGGGCATTACATTTGGACCACTGAATGGAAAATCAAGTTTGAGAGTCTTCGTCATCTTCTAATCACTTTTCTGTGCCTTTTTCTAGGGGAATTGTCTTATTGGAAAATTCTTAAAAGTCATTGTATTTTTTTAAAAATCAGCCTTTAAATTTAAATTCAGCCTTTATTAGATTTTCATGTCATTTCATTTTGCCAGGAAAAACAATGCGAAGATAATATGACTAATGCTGTATGAAATATATTTAAAATATTTGCGTGGATTATGCACTGCAAAAGGATAAATGAAGACCATTGAATTTTGTGCGGATAGTTTCAATGGAGAATAGCATATTGTAAGCGAAAAATCACACTGCAACACATATTTGCATTTTATTCTGTAATAACATTTTATTAGTAGGTAGGAAACAATGTTTAAAGGATATCTCTCACTTCTTATTAATTACAAGCTGTTAGTATACCACAATGTATCAATTTCGAAATTACAAATTTAAATTTTCTCATTTTATCAATTCATTAAATATCACATCCTGTATAATTTGAAGGTTAAATTGCATTAAGTCTTAATTAAAATAATTGCATTAATCCTAAGACCTTGTTTGCCTGTAATGTCCATAAAAAACAAGAATAATATAATATAATGACCCATATATACTTAAATATATGGGTCACCATGGCGCACTGCGGTAGTTCTAGGTATACACAAATATGGTAACTCTATTTTTAAATACCACTGGATGAGTTTAATGATTATTTTAAAATTGAAAAAGGTGTTAGTTATTCCTTTATAAGGGTGAGATTGTTAAGCTACACTTAAATCCCGTGATGCCTTTTATTCAAACACAAGTTTATTTAACTAGAAACTGAGAAAAAGCTAAATGAAGGAGGATAGTTAAAAAAAGCATTTGATTTATGGACGATATAAAAATAGTATAGAAACACAAAAAATACTATAATAAATTACGTAGTCTAATTTTACTGCAAGGAAATCAGATTGAAATACGAAATTCAATCTCATCCATGCATGATTATTATTTTACAGCTATTTTTGCATACTGTGTTAAAAATATTCAAAGAATATTTTTTACTGTATTTAATATTACACCGTTATTCAAAAACATATGAAAACAAGAATTATTTTGTAAATATGAAATACAAGTTCATACATATGTATCATTTAGTCAAAATCCAATTAAACCATTACCATGTACACATCTGCTTGTGATTATTAAAAAAAATCACCTCTATTATAAATCACATCTCTGACAAAAAATGGAAGAAATAAATGGTTTAGTCCTTAATTACTTGCTTTAGCGAGTAACATAAAATAAATATAAAAAATAAGAATATACATTTTATTTTTATATGGAAAATCTTAAAAGAAGAAAAAAAAATTCTCAGAACAATCGTTTCTACCTTCAATGATAAAATCAAATTTTGTTAATAAAAATTAAAGTTTCGGACATTTTATAAACAAGTGATTTATCTGATATTTTCCCGATATTCCTGGTTTCATATGCTTTATGCTGTAAGGGAGTGACCTTTGTGATAAAGGCACTCTAGCATTTTTGTGAGATCGTGACGTCAATGATTTAACATGTGTAGCGTGAAAGCGACATCTATCCTCTCTTTTACTTTAACTTTCTAGAGCGAGTGTGTCTTTCTCGGGTCTACAGTTATGTCGCGGTTAGAAGCAATATGCAAGTTTATAGTATCTCAGTTTGCAGCATATAAAAGCTAGGTGTGAGTAGCGGCGCAAGCCAGCTAGGTGGTGGTGAGAAGCGGTGAATTGAATTGGATTGAGCGAGTTATTAGCCTCCAGTGAATTAGCAAGAAGTTTTGCAGTGAGCAGCCAGCAGCGTTTGCTGACTTAGTTTATTCAGGGGAGAGCTATTCAAGAAGGTTGCGTTGGTAAGGGATAATTTATTTACGTTGAGTGTTTTAGACAATAAAGAGTGTGTTACAGCCACGGGCTGTCTAATAAAGATTTTATTTAGCAGTTTAGCTGAAGTCTAAGTAATGAGTTGGCTTTGAAGTGCCCCGACTGAGTCTAGTGCCGGAGCTGTGAGTATATTTATGAGTTTAATCTTTTAGTATAGTGATTAATTATCGAAATTGACGAACTAAAAGCTCCACTTCCCCTGAGCCCTAACAGTCTAAATAAACTGTGGTTTTAACTTATATCTCGAATTATGTCTGCATTCAACCAGCACACCCCCAACGAGCAACCGTCCGTTACAATGCATATCATTTTTATTGCAAATAAATTATTATTTACGTTACAAGGAATACTTATTTTTCGAACTAACTTTTTCAATCTTCTTCTAGATCAGATAAGTGTTGATCTTTCTGAGTGAAAATAAACTTCATATTAAAATAATTATAATAATAATAAAGCATGTGTATGGCTTATTAGTAATTACATATAATAAGAGAATATAATATTTAATATACTGGTCATTAAAATAGAAAGTTACTTAAATATCATAGGCTGAACTTAATGTTTTTTTTTTTTTTTTTTTTTTTTTTTTTTTTTTTTTTTTTTTTTAATAGGGAAAATACGTTAGTTATTTCTTTAAATGACTAAGCTTGTCGAGCTATTCTTAAATCCCCGCAATGCTTCTCTTTCAAATGCAAGCTTATTTTATTCTGAAAACTGAGAAAAATCTTTCCCAAACATAATAGTTATAAAAAGATTTAATTTATGAACAAAGGAAAAATAGTATAGAAGCTCGAGAAATACATAAAAGGATTAAATATTATAATTTTACTGTGAAAAAATCAGATTTAATTATGAAACGCGTCCTCATCCATGCATGGTTATTATTATATAGATAATTTTGCAGATTTTACTTAAAAATATCCACAAAGTACTTTATAATGTATTTAAAATTAATTCATTATTCAAGAAAATAAAAAACAAGAATTGTTTTATAAGATGTTTTAAAAATTACCTGTGAATATGAAATACAAGTTCATACATTTTTTATTTAGTCAAAATCTAATTAAAATTTCAACATATACACATGTGTTTGTTTTTATTAAAAACAGTCATTTGCATTATAAATCACATCTAAGAATGTGACACAAAAATTAGAAAGGAAAAACGGTTTAGACCTTAATTATTTGCTTTAGACACTAACATAAAAAAAATCTATAAAAATGTATAAATTTACATTTCATTTTTCGATGTAAAAAAGCAAAGAAGGAAAAAATAATTACCTGAATAGTGCCGATTAAATTAATTTTTATAGTAAAAAGTAAAATTTGAGATCTTTTATAAACAAGTGATTTATCTGATTTTTTTAGGATATTTATGTTTCCATTTTTATTGCATTTTTTGAAATACATATATTTGGAATTAAGATTTTTCTTCTGTTTCTCGATGAAAATGCTGGTAAGTTGTCATCATTGTGACTGAAAATAAACTTTATATTTAATAATAATAATAATAAATCATGTGTATTGTTTATAAGTAATTACACATAATAAGAGAATACAATATTTAATATATTAACCTTTAAAATAACATGTTACTCAAATATTACAGTAGGAGTTTAATGTTTACTTTAAATGGGGCGGGGAAATGTTAGTTATTCCTTTATATAGGTAAGATTGTCGAGCTAATCTTAAGTGTCCGTGAACATTCACATTTAAATGCAAGTTTATTTTATTCTGAAAATTGAGAAAATATTTTCTAAGCATAATATTTATAATAAGACGGAAATTACATGTCAGCGTAGCAAATGAGGTGCGTTTGTACTGTAACGAAGTTTTAAAAATATTCAGATATTGGTGTAATATTATACAGTACTTCGTATAATGTATAGTATTAGAAATCTTTTGTGTGTCTTTGTAAATACTATCTGATTTCTATTATACAGGAATTAACATGTTGTAAACCTCAGCAATGTATATCTATATCATAAAATGTGAAATAGTTTACTACAATTAAAACGTCCCTACAAACAAAGTTCCCCCACCTCTACACGATTATGTATTGGACAAGTTTTGTGTAGACCTGTAAATTAATAATAAATATTCTTTCCTCCACAGATTATAAAAAATGCACATTTTTAGTACATATTCCATAGGTCCATATTAATTTTATTATGTTAAGAAGAGTGTGACATCAATAAAGGGCACTTGAAATTATTTTTTTCCAATGGCCTCAATGTAACAAAATACTTTTAATTGTCCCTGTAATTAAATTTATTCATCCGATTTTCATAAAATTTAAAATGACTCGAAAAAATAATGCATCAATTATATTTTATAAATCTGAAGCAATTCGGTTGGGTATTTTTTGTTCTGTTATACAGGTTCTGTTATAAATATCGAAACAATAGGCTATCTCCTTAAATATTGCCTCTAGACTCATACTTCCAATTACAAAAATTCATAAAAAAGGGTGAAATTTCTGATAAGTTGCAACTCCATGGGGGGTCTATTTGAAAAAATACCAAATTTACATTTTTATGCGGCCCCCTTAGAGCATAATTCCCAATTAGGAAATTATTCCTTATCTATTCCTAAACTAAACAAAAAAAATTTCATCTCCGTATCTGAAAACCTGACAAAGATATTAAAATTCAAAATTCTCCAAAATTCCTGACTTAGACCATTTTACAACGCCTCTAAATGAAGAGTTTTTAATTAACGTTCAAAGCAAATTCGGGATCGTCCACAAATTATCCGTTCATATATGTCGATTTAAGACTGTGCCTCTTATTTGGACATTATAAAGCAGCGTATTGATTTAAATCAAAACTTGTTTTCAAAATAGGTTTATCGTTAGCGCTGGAGGTCTGCAGGGATCGAAATATATTGGTCCGGTCCCAAACCGACCCATAGAGAAAAAAGTTCTGCCCGGCATGGAAAAATGTTTAAATCATAATCCGGACCAGCCTGGAGAAAAGTATAAATCATAGCCCGGCTCAGCCGTGAATTTCTACATAGTTTTTTACTTCAGTGTAGTTATAAATTGTTTTGTGTGGAGAAGTTCTGACCAAAAATACTTATTATAACTTTTCGTTTTTTATGTTTACACTTTTTTATTATTAAAGAAGTGCCAAATGCTGTGATATATTTATTTTATCAATGAATCTCTGTTTATATGTAAATGTTTCACTTATATTTTAATAACGCTAATCCATATAGTGTGCGTTGGAAACTTTGAAAAATTTTATTCAGTAAAACCTTTTAAGACTTAATCACATAGCAAAGATAAAATACATAATAGACAAATGCCCTTCCTGGTGGGTTAAACGGAGTTTATTTTTTTCTCAAGTAGCATTGTATTTATTCTGCATGGATCAATATATTTTCTTTTTAAGGCAGAATTCCGTCATAGGCAGTTTTTTCTCTGGTTTTATTGTGTTTAATTTTTCGCGTTTAAATATGCTATTCTTAAAGTTTTTTTTTTTTTTTTTTTTTTTTTTTTTTTTGTAAAATAAAAGCAATTTTAAAATCTATGTGGTTTTTGTAAAAATTTTCATTGAACCAAATTTTATTTTTTTCATGTACATATTAGGTCAGTCAGATCTGTGATTTTATTACGGATTGTTCGAGACCGGGATTGAAAATTTCGTCCAGTGCAGACCTAAGAAGAAGGAAACAGTTCCCTCTGATATGGAAAATACATTAGACCTGGATAGGCGAGTCATCAGAAAAAAGTAGCGTCTCAGTCCTGATCCGACCTGGGCCCAGAAAACAGATTTTTTAACAGCCTCTCCAGGACAGTAAAAAGCTTGAAGCTGTGAGAGCTAAAAAAAAAAAAAGACTTTATCTGCATCTGAGAAAAGCATTCTTTTAAATAACTGGTGGGCAGTAAAACAGTACCCCTTCGTTTATCACAGTGTTTCGTTTTTACTCATAATGATTTTTTTCCTACTATTCTTGTCTTTAAATTATTATAAGTTAAGGGGGTAGGATACCTTTGAGCACGTGGAAAAAGCAAAAAATACCGCTATGTTTCAAGCTTCGAAACTTGTCTAATAGTTCAAAAATAAAAATCAAACTTCATTTAAATGTGAAGCTAATATTTAAATTTATATAAAAAATATATATATTTATTTATAAATTCATAAATAAATATTGAAATGATAAATTAAAAAATATACATAAAAATGAGAGAAAAAAAACAGCACGTCTTGCGCGCATGATAAATTTCCAAAATATGCATATAAAGAGGAAATTTTGATGAAAATAAATACATAATAGATGCATCTTTATACTAAAACCAGAATATTTCTAAAAAATATTGTCTAAATTAAAAAAATTACTTAATAATTTAAAAAATTAGAAATTTTCAATTTTTTAAAAATATTTTCAAAGAAAAAAAACAAAGAAAATCCAAAATTTTATCTTTTTCTGGTTTTAAGTTGTAGATAATACTGAAATGAATATACGGTAAAAATTTCTTTTGATTGCCATGCATAGTTTTTTAGTAACACTGCGCGCAGTATCAAAATTCATGGTTTTGAATAAATGCGACGCAAAGTTTAATTATCACATTTCGCTTACTATTATTGATACTTTGAAACTGCCATAATTAGTAAACTAATGGGAATTTTTTAATGCGGTTTTTTGCGTATTGTTCAGAAAGGATTACACAATCAATACATGTAATAAAAAAATTCGAAAATTTTTATGGTTTAAAGGTATCCTACCCCCTTAAGAAATTGTTAAAAAAAAAGTACAAACTTGAAACATGTCAATTCTAATTATTTTACATTTGTTTTGTTTTGAAAAATTTGAAAAATTATTTACTTTTGAGAATATGATTTTTTTAAGTTATATTATCTTTTCAATAAATATCTTTAATAGTTCTAAAAAAAAATATTAAAATACAAAAACCCCAAAACAAAACTAAAATGAGATTTTCATCTTTAATTAAATGGAAAGAAATTAAAATCCGTTAAATAATGTTTTGCGTTATAACGATTTTTAACTATCCCATTTAAACTAGTACTAACTATATGAAATTTTGATAAATTTTAGGATGTGATTTTCTTAGCAAATTATATGGCTAACCATCACAAAAAAGAAAAAAAATTCAAAATTCTAACTCCAAAAAGATAGATTTTTTACACGTTTCCTTGAACTGTTAAAGTAACAATGTGTTTTGAATTTCGCGCATTTCAATTTGTCTCTAATCCCTTAAAACCTGACAAATTATTCAAACGGCTATAACTCTGCAAGTTTTGAAGGTATGAAGATGCAATTTTTTGTGTATGTTTCAGAATTGGATAAGAAAAGTTTTTCTAATTGGAATTTTTATCCTACGAAGACCTTATAAAATGTTCATTTTGGTACTTTTTCAAATGGACCCCCCCCTCCCCCATGGAGATGCAACTTATCTTACAATAAATTTTACTTTTTTAATGAATTTTTGCAATTGGAAGTATGGGTCTAGGGGCAATATTGAAGAAGATAGCCTATTGTTCCGATATTTATGACTCACCTTGTATACCGACAGATGAACAGATGGACAGAAGGTGCTACGTATTTACACAATTACGAACTCACCTAAAAAGCATTTAATTTATGCACGAGATAAAAATTGCATAGAAGCAAGGAAAGAAAGAAAAAAAAACTTTAATAAATTATATATTCTAATTTTACTATAATGAAACCAGATTTAAATATAAAATGCAATCTCATCCATGCATGATTATTATTATATAGATATTTTTGCAGATTATATAAAAATACTCACAGAGTGGTTTATAACATTTTAAAGATTAATTCGTTATTCTAAAACATACAAGAACAAGAACTGTGTTAAAGGATGTCTTATAAATGAACTGTTAGTATGAAATACATGTTCATACATATTTCATTTAGTGAAAATTTAATTAAACTTTCAACACCTACACATGTGTTTGTAATTATTAAAAACAGACATTTGCATTACCAATCACATCAAACAACATGACAAAAAAAAAATAGAAAAAAATGGTTTAATCCTTAATTACATGCTTTAGCAAGTAACATAAAATAAATATAAAAAACATATGAATCTACATTTTTATTTTTAGATAGAAAAACTCAAAGAGGAAAAAATATTTCCTTGAATAGACATTTCTACATACAGCAATAAAATTATTTTTTGGTAGTAAAATGCAAAATTTGAGACTTTCATAAACAAGTGATTTATCTGATTTTTTTTTCAGATATTTATGGTTTGAAAGGCTTCATGCATAACATTTTTATTGCACATAAATTATGATTTGCATCATAAAAAATACATATTTTTTAATTAACTTTTTACTCCTTCTTCTCGTTCGAAATGCCGGTAAGTGTTCATCTTTATGATTGAAAATAAACTTTATAATTAAAAGAAACTAAAACATGCGAATGGTTTATTAATAATAACAGAAAATAAAAGCATATAATAATTAGTACAGGGTATATCTAAACTACTGGACAAAACTTTAAGGGGTGATAGTACAGATCAAGACAAATAATAATAGATAGGAAACTAAGGGTCCCAAAAGTCTTCTGAAGGAGATAGGCGCCATCAAAGTTTATGGTGCAAAATTTGAAATGACTATAAAAAACGGAAATATCGGTCGATTCGTTTACGGATTTCACGAAAACTATTCTTTATGTTAGTATTGTCTTGAAAATAAATTATAAAGATAAATTTCAAAAAATGCCAATAGAGGGCGCATTTGACTTTAGAAGAACGAACAAATATTTTTTACCTTTATTTTTTGCATCTCATTATTTTTTTTTCTTTTGAAGTTTAGACATAAACTTAAATTTTGAGTTCAAAATCTGTGATTAAATTACGCAAACTGAACTGTGTTCAATGAGAGTGGGTAGGTTCAAATTTTAAATGATTATAAAAAACAGAAAAATTGGACAATTGATTTGCGGTTTTCACCAAAATTATTCTTTATGTCAGTATTTTCTTGAAAATAAATTATACTGATAAATTTCAAAAATGTCAATAGAGGGCGCTTTAGACTTTTCAGTAACGTACAACTATTTTTACTGTTATTTTTGCATATCATTAAATTTTTTAGAAGCTTTTACATAAACTTAAATTTTGAGCTGAAAATCTGAATCGTTGAGAGTGGTTAAGTAGCGCGAACAGAATTGTTTTGAATGGGGGTGGGGAGGTTCAAATTTCAAATAATTATAAAAAACGGAATCGATTCTTTTGCGGTTTTCTCTAAAATCATTCTTTATATCAGTATTTCCTCGAAAATAAATTTGAAAGATAAATTTTAGAAAATTCCGTTAGAGGGTTGCCTTAAACTTTAGAGTAACCAAAAACTATTTTAACCCTTTTTTTAAAATCTAAATAAATATTTTAAAAGCTTAGATTTAAATTTTGAGCTCAAAATCTGAATCGTTGTAAGTAATTAAGTAGCGTAAAATTTAACTGTGTTCGCAGGGTGGGCAGGGTAACATTTCAACTCTTGAGCACAGTTCAGTTTGCGCTTCTTTACCCCTCCCAACAATTCAAAATTTGAGCACAAAATTTAAGTCTAAGCTTTTGAAAGCATTTAATTAGATACAAAGAATAACAGTTACAAATTGTTGTTGGTTACTCTAAAGTTTAAGGCGCCCTCTAACGGAATATTTTGAAAATTATCTTTAAAATTTATTTTCAAGGAAATACTGACATAAAGAATGGTTTTAGAGAAAACCGCAAACGAATCGACCAATTTTTCCGTTTTATATAATCATTTGAATTTTGAACCTTCCCACCCCCATTGAACATAGTTCAGTTAGCGCTACTTAACCACTCTCAGCGATTCAGATTTTCAGCACAAAATTTAAGTTTATGTCTAAGCTTTAAAAAAAACTAATGATATGCAAAAAATAACAGTAAAAATAGTTGTAAATTACTACAAAGTCTAAAGCGCCCTCTATCGACATATTTTGAAATTTCTGTTTATAATTTATTTTCAAGACAATACAGACATAAAGAAAAGTTTTAGTGAAAACCGCAAATCAATTGGTCAATTATTCTGTTTTTTATAATCATTTGAAATTTGAACCTACCCACTCCCATTGAACAGAGTTCACTTTGCGCTACTTAACCACAGATTTTGAGCTAAAAATTTAAGTTTGTCTAAACTTCAAAATAATAATAATAATAATAATAATAATGAGATGTAAAAAATAACGGTAAAAAAATAGTTGTTCGTTACTCCATGTCTAAAGCGCCCTCTATCGACATTTTTTGAAATTTTTCTTTATAATTTATTTTCTAAACAATACTGACAGAAAGAATAGTTTTCGTGAAAACCGCTAATGAATCAACCAATTTTTCCGTTTTTTATAATCATTTCAAATTTTTGACCCTAAATTTGATGGCGCCTATCTCCTTCGGAAGACGTTTGGGACCATTACTTTATCATTTAATATTATTTGTCTTGATGTGTACTATCACCCCTTAAAGTTTTACCCAGTAGTTTAGATACACCCTGTATATCGACCATTAAATAAATACTTTAATACCATAAACAGAGTTTAATATTTATTTTAAACGGATCAAATGTGCTAGTTTATTTTTTATATGGGTATGCTGCTCATTTATACGTGATTTTGTTTAATTCTAGAAACTCAGAAAAAAAGTAGGTATCAAGCATGACCCTTAAAAAAGAAATTAATTTGTGCACGACAAAAAGTAACTTTAATCTAATTTAAACTTTATTCTAATGTAATTCTATTAAATTAGAATAATGTAAAACTTTATTCTAACTTAATTCCAATGAAATCAGATTGAAATATTACACGCTATTTTATTTGCGCATGATTACTGTTCTATTGATATTTTCCGCTGAGTTTATTTAAAAAAATATTCGTAGAGTGTTTTACAATGTGTTTTAAGTTAATCCGCTTATGAAAACTATATTACAACAAGAAATACTTCAAAGGTTGTTTTATAAATTAAAAGTTAATATGACATACAATTTCATACATATATCATTTAGTCAAATTCCAATTAAACTTTCAACATGTACACGTGTGTTTTTTCATTATTAAAAACAGTCTTTTGCATTATAAATCACATATGTAACAACAACAACAATAAAAATGTTTTAGTCATAGTCAACATTAAAAAAAAATAGTTTAATGTTTAGTTTAATTACATGCTTAAGCCAAAAAAAAAAAAAAAAAAAAAAAAAAAAAAAAAAAAAAAAAAAAAAAAAGTAACATTAAATAAATATCTAAATAATGTATCAACCTACAATTTGTTTTTAGATGAAAAGACTCAAAAAGGGAAAAATAATTCCCTAAATAACCGTTTCTGCATCCTATTCCACCTATTTCATCCATCCTACCATTCTATATATATATATATATATATATATATATATATATATATATATATATATGTTTCAGATATTTCATAGGATTCAAGCGCATCATTTTTATTGCACATAAATTTTTATTTACGACATAAAAAAGCATATTTTATAAATTAACCTTTTTCCTTTTCTTCTCGATTTTAATGATGGTAAGTGGTCATCTTAATGAGTGAAAATAAACCTAATACTTAAAAAAAGCATATGAATTGTTTTAGCAATTTCATACAATAAGGAAATATATATAATATGTTGACCGTTAAAAAAGCATTTTTCTTAAATACCATACACTGATTTTAATGTTTATTTTAATAGGGAAATAAGTCTTAGTTATTCCCGTATATGGGTATGCTTCTCATTTAAAGGGATTTTATTTTATTTTAGAAACTCAAAAACAGTATTTCTTAGGTATGGCCATTGAAAAAAGAAAAAAAAACATTGAATTTATGCGCGACATAAAAAAGTACAGAAAAACAAAAAATACTGTAATAAATTACATATTTTAATTTTACTCTAAGGAAATCAGATTTAAATTAACAAATTAACAAAAATATGATTTAGTCCTTAATTACATGATTTAGCAAATAACATAAATATAAAAATATATATTCATGAATCTACATTTTATTTTTAAATGGAAAAATTCAAATAAAAAAAAATAATTCCCTGAATAGTCATTTCTACATCCAGCTATAAAATTAATTTTTGATACTAAAAAGTAAAGTTTAAGATTTTTCATAAACAAGTGATTTATGTCATTTTTTTAGCATATTTATGGTTTCATGGGCCTTATGCATAACATTTTTATTGCACATAAATTATTATTTACGTCATAAAAATACATATTTTTGGAATTATTTTTTTTTTCTTTTTCTCAATCTAATGTTTGGAAAGTTTTCATCTGTTTGATTAATAAAAACCTATATATTTAATGAAAAAATAAAGCATGAATATGGTTTATTAGTAACAACATAAAATTAGAGAAAAAATACTTATTTTATCGATAATTAAAAATGTTCTTCTCATTTAAATGCAAGTTTATGTTATTCTGTAAAAGGAGAAAAATATTTCACAAAAATGGTAGTTATAAAAAGCAATTAATTTATGCACGACATAAAAATGATATTGAAGCAAAATAGATATTTTTATAAATTACATATTCGAATTTAACTGCAAGGAAATTAGACACAAATATGAAATGTAATTTAATCCAGTCATTATTTTATTTATATAGATATTTTCTGTAAATTCTATGAAAATTACTCAATTTTCTATAATGTATTTAAAATTAATTTATTAAAATTAATTCATTAAACATATAAAAACAAGATTTTTAAAAAAAAGATGTTTTATAAATTAACTGTTTATACATATAACATTTAGTCAAATTCCAATCAAATCTTAAACAGACACACACGTTTGTCGTTTTTAGTGACACTCATTTGGATTACATACCACATTTAACAATACAACAGAAATTTAGAAGGACAAAAAAGGTTTAGTCCTTAATTACATGCTGAAATTAAACAAATGAAATGACATTCTAATATGCAAATAAAGGTCTGTCTAGTTTGTTTATCCATCTACAAAGGCAATTATAAGCTTGCCTACCGAGGAAAAAATAGCCCAAACATTAGGGAACCTCACCAAAGTGACGGTAAATATATCTTGTTCATTATTAAAGCCATTCAAATATTAATGAATCCATCCAAAATATCAAAATTAAACTTTTTTTAGAATTGAGGATATTTTAAAACCAGGTGTTTCTTTGAAAACAAAAAGAGGGCATTTTCATTGTCAGACGTTAAACGCAAACATCGACCTGGTTCTACATCATAAAAGGCTTCCAGCATTTTTTTTGTTCTTCGTATGGTCGATACTTATTCTGATGTCTTTATCTGGTTTCCAAATTGTTTGCTGCTATTATTTTACTTGAAACCATATGTCAAAATTTCGTATTGTTTCGAAAGAATTTTTCGGTCTTCCTGTAGATTTTGCAGTAATATAAATTGTTGTATTCTGTTAGAAATTAAAAATGATGCTCTTTGAAAATTTAATTTCATCATCAAATTTCATCATCTCTGAAATTACATTCCAATGTTCTTATAAGCTAGAATTTGAATTCTTTCGAAATCCCAATGCATTTTGATTCACGTTGTAATCCAACTGTTTTGCGATTTAAACAGATGTGCTCAGAATCTCTTTAAAATGCATTTTTAAACGATGTACGCAAATATAATTCAATCATTTGCGGTGGTTTCAGAAATATCGACTGCGTTTTTTTCGTTTTACTCCTACGTAAACTTAGAAAAATATATATTTTAAAAATGATTAAAAATAAATATACAAGTTTTGTAAATGATTATTGTAATATTAATTGGAATAGCATGTATTTAATTTTAAAACAAATGTTTACGCTTTGCATAATAAACGCAAACTGATATTTTTGTTTTTGTATCGTTACTATCATTTTGCAACCCGCTATATCGATGGAATAAAATAAAATAAAATTTATTTATTTATTTATTTATTTATTTATTTATTTATTTATTCATTTATTTATGCCTAAGTGGAACAAGATCACCAGATCGCTAGGATCAGGTGTAGACCCTATTTGTCCCACTCGATAAGTTCCCCGGCATGCGGAGAATTAATTTTATTTCTTTAACTTTAAATGATACTTTTTACATTGACCTAATTTTTTTTTTCGATCCGTGTACTGTTGCCCATCTAGAATATTTTTCAGTCTCAGCCATTTGGAATTAAATCATTTAACGAAGCAATTCGATATTCTTCCATTTGCAATAAAAAAGCAGTGATGTTCGCTGTGGTACGTGCGAGAATTTTTTGGATTTTACATTTTTAAATATATTTTGGATATTACATTTGGATTCATGATTTTCTCGAAAGCATTTTATATATACGAAAAATATTGATTCGCTTGCTTTATGATTATTAATATCTGCAATGGAATTAAATTAATGTAATTTTACCTTTTTAAAATGTAAATTATACTTTTTACACTGACTTCATTTTTTCAATTAAGTTGATGCTGCACATATTTGTAAAATATTTCTTTTTTTTATTTAACGTTCTTAATTATCGTATACGTTGACGAATAACTTGTACTTAGAAGTATAAAAGAATTTATTTTATCCGTGATTGAAACTATACACTGTAATATCGTATGTAAATTTTATGCATTTTGGCGGGTTTGTTTTTCACAAAAAGCTAAAAGATGCGTTTTTAGTACCACAGGCAACTAAATACTTCTAAATTTTAAAGTAAAATGTTAGTTCGATTAGCACTAGATGTTGGAAAAATTCGTATGTCTTTTGTTTGCAATAATACTATAAAATGTTCGAATATAAAAATTAGAGCTATTTCACTTCAATAATAACTAATATTAGAAATTTTTGGCGAAAATGGAGTGTAAAATCAGGAGTATAATTAAGGAGTGTAAAAAAAAAGTAATGAAAAATCAAACAGAAAAGGATTTATGTTGTATCAATGTGCCCGGACATACATTGTATCAATGTGGCCCATACAGCCATTTTCAATATAATGAGTCTTAAATCCACACTTCATAATTTACCTAACAATAAAGAATGAGAAACTGATAAAGTGTAGCTTAAAATTTTAGAAAGACACAATGTTTGCATATTTGTAGGGGGCAGGCTCTCGAACTATCAAACAAATTAAAAAAATCTGGGTGACATACTGATCATTACCCTCCCTGTCTCCCACAAAAAATACACTCCAGTGTACAATTTATTTTGAAATGATCTTTAAACAAAAATTGAATTAATCAGTAGTTTTGAGTTTTCCATAACATACACTCTAAAAAAAGTGTAAATGTATTAAAAATTTTCTAGGAAACTGGGATTCCTAGAGCTTTCTATGTAATGCCAACAGCAATAATTTATGTGACAGATATAAGTTTGCGCTGAAAATCAAAAAATGTGTAAGTTTACTAAGAAGTTTTTTGAAAACTGGAATTCCCAGAATTGTTTATGTAAGGATACAGATGAAATTTAGGATACAGATAAAATTTTAGTAAGGTAACTGTAATTTTAGTACATTCGTTTGTAAAGTTGCAGAATTCTGTAGCTTTACAAAAATTAGTTTTGTAGATTTCTATCTTTTGTTGTACAGTGCACGGGGAAAATATTACTAAGCATACAGATTTCGGCAACTTTACATCTGTAGGATTACAATTTTTTCAGTGTATAATTACCTCACTTAAGTATAACTTTATAGGCATTATAACATCAGCACGTTTATGCTTTAACAATTGTGATATCGCAGGTTTTGCCATTGCCATACTTTTTTTCTATTTCTCAAAATTTTAGGTATCAGTGTAAATTATCTTTGATTTAATAATTTAAAACCAAACAATATTTAAAAATGTGTACAATGTCTACATAAACGAAGCAAATTAGAATATGCTGGAAAATGTGATATCTTTTTATATAATAAATGAAAAAGGAGATAAGAGAGTCTGCTTTTTAAAGAAAATGCACATATATGTAAAAAAAAAAACAATCTGTTTTATGTATAATATGAATAAAAAAGTAAAAGAATAAATATCCATAAAAATGTATATAATAAAATTTTATATTTACTCATAAATTTATATAAAATGGTAACATGATGTACATTTTAAATTAAACAAGGTGTAATATATTTGTTAATGTCGAGACAATAAGAAAAGGATAAAGAAAATGAAAAGATTTTTATCAGAATAGTAAGTATGGCAGTTGAGCATATATATATATTTTTTCAGAAACATTGTTATGATAGTGATATTATCAAATCTAGTCATACTTTCGTGAAGGAAATTATAAGGTACCCTGGGGTAATAACGCCAGACGGGGTAATAACGCCAAGTGCTTATATTTTGCATAATTATGAAATAATCAGGTAAATGACACCCATGTGCTCTGCGCAGAAGGATTTTGAGTCATATAAATCGCAAAAACAGCTTCAAGTTAATTTGTTTCATTTTTAGGTCTTATTGTTTTTGCAAGCAACTAAAATTAACGCTTGATCTAAAATTTGCGAGATAAGGTTTTTGATCAGAAGACTATATTTTTTCTCCAGAAATACTTTGTTTATTACATAAATTTGTAGTGTATTTCATGTACTTTCAAATTGTTGTAGAAGATTTTGGATATCTTCTCGAGATAATTTGTAGTTTAGGATTTACTGCGCACTAAGTATCCCGGGGTAATAACCCCAGGAATTGGCGTTATTACACCGGTTGATTCCCAACAGTGGCCGAACTACATCCGAAGGGGGTTTATATATTAATATGGGACAGCATTATCATCATTGTTGAAATGGTAAGATTAAGGAGGGGGGGTGCCCAATACTTAAAAATAATCTCTCTATTTTATTTTTTATTATATATATATATATATATATTTTTTTTTTACTAATGTAAAAATAATTTTTAACTCTTGTAAATAAAACTATATTAAAATGTTTTCGAGATTCAAATTCGAACATCTTCAAAATCAGGTTTCTATTAAATTACCACTGGATTGTTCAATTGAGTTCGAAATTTTAACTGTCCGCTTTCTCAGCGTTCGGATTTTCAAAACTTTATAAATTTAACCTTTAACTGATGTGACAGAAATTGTAACGTATGAATGTGATGCGGTTTGTGAGACCACAAAATTGAAAGATGAATAAAAGGCGGGAATAACTCATAGGATTGTATTTTTGCACTAAACATTTATACAAGAGTATTATACTTAATATTCACCTATTTAGTCTCTGGTGATAGGACTAAAATTCCAAATGAATCAAAATTTCGGTAGTGTTTGCAGTTAAACTGAAAATTACAAGTTAAACTAAAAAATTAAAAGAAAAATAGTGGTCTACGAGACCGGTAACATTAGTTAAAGGTTAAAATGCGATCCATGATTAAAAATCATAGAGTACTGTCCCTGCGCTAAACTTTTTGTACAGAATTAATTCTAATTAAATTTAATCTATTCAAATATTTCTAACAATATTATGAGAACTCCAAACGAAAGAGAATTTCAGTTGTAAATATAGTTAAATTGGAAAATACAAGTTAAACGCTTTTTTTTGGGGGGGGGGGGTGAGAGGGTACAGTGTTCAGTCAGATTGGTAACAGCAGTTAACCCTTTAACGATCAAAGCATTTGCATTGCTAAGATGTCAAAATAAATGAATGACACCGGTAATTAAGAACAAATATATTTCTAAATAAGAAAACGTGATTTTTCACATACTTAAAAAAAGGGATATTTTTAGATAAAAATACCGGTGTCAGTATTGCATATCGGAATTAAAAATTTGTGGTTTCGTGGCGAAACCAATGAACGTTAAAGGGTTAAAAGTTAATTTTGTTGCTAATATAGAGATAATGATATATAACCATATGAATTATGTATAAAATTGAATAAGAGATCTCTTTGGAATAATATTTTTTAATCAAAAATTTTATTCAATTGATTAAAAATTTATTAAAGCATGCTCTTTAAAACGTCGACAATTTAACTGTAGATTTGGAGAATCCGCATTATTGTGGAGTTATGGGTTAAAAACTATTTACTAGATCACTATAATAGTATTAACTGCTGTGACAAAAATTGTCGCATAACTTACTTGAGCGGCCTGTCGGACCGCTTAATCTAACGATGAATAAAATGTTAAATTAAATTTTAGAATGTTATTTTTGTATTGAACCTTGTATAGAAGACTATTATAAATAAAATTCAGCTATTCAAAAGTTTTTAGAGATAGTAATAGGACTCCAATTGAAACAAAATTTTCCCGGTATCTATAGTTAAACTAAAAATTGCAAGTTAAACTCTAAAACTTGAAAAACTCAGCGGTATGTGAGACGCTAACAGCAGTTAAGGTTTAACAAAAATATTTATTGCATATAACTCTAGTTATTATAACACTTCACACGATTAAAATATTACATTATGAATGGTTAAAACCATGCAATGTTTCTTATAATCATATTTTAGCGGGACTTTTTAAGCAAAGAGACACACAGGGTGTTATATTCTGTTGAAGCTTCCCCTCACTCCTTTTTCTTTCACTTTCACAAAAAAATCAATATTTTCTATCGCATAGAATGCATACATGGGAATATAAATACTGATTCAAATAATCCGTGCAATGTTTCTAATAATTCTATTTAAATGGTCATTTTTAAGCAAAACTTAGCTTAGAATCTCATATTCTTTTGCCTGCCCCCCCCCCCCCCCGCCACCACCATAGCGTTCTTTTTCTTTCAGAGTCACAAAAAAAAATTGTACATTTTCAATAGCTTAGATTGCAATTTGCCAATTTCTAGAGCTGTAGAGTTTGTATTTTTAGAATTGGGAAATCTACATGCCATTATTCCATCTTATTTTATGGTTTTGTTTGCATGGCGTTATTACCCATATAGGTGTGTATTAACGCCAAATAGCCTTGGTGAAGAAAAAACGCCATTACATTTTATATACATATCTGTTAAATTATTTTATTTTATATAGATAGTCAATGAGTTGCTGTATCAGATCCTATGTTTGTTTGAAAAATACAATCTAAAACTAAGCCGTGAGAATCAGTAAAACCTTAACGTGGCGTTATTACCCCAGGGTACCTTATTAAAAACTGATTTAAAACAACAATCTTTATCTGATCCACTAATTTGTCCGTACATCGTACGGGCATCCATCAATCATGATTTATTATTCTCTGTAGTAAAATTTTACTGTAAATTTTGCGTTATTTAATGCGAGAATTTTTCTGACTTACTTCATCCCTTGGGGATGTTTGCAACACTTATACGTGCCGTTAAAAGAATCTTTTCTTATCCCCACCGGTAAATTTTTACAGTAGAATTTGCGTCATTTAATTGGAGCATTTTCACGATTTATTGAGATCCAAATTTGTGTTTTTCAAAACCGGTGACAAAACATTAAACATTTCGTAAAAGGCTTCATTTGCATGAAGGGGTTAAGCAAAAATTTTTGCTTGCAAAACCGGTATAAAAGATTAAAAATTCTATAAAAGACATGACAAAAACAGACATTATTTGAAAGTTTGGTACTACTTGGTTATCTCGTCGACCAATTTCGGCAAATTATATTAATCGCCAATCTAACAGCCAAATTATACACAGGGTGGTCATAAAAAACTTTGCCAATATATGGAGCTCTAGCGGCCAGTCCGTTCAACCGATAGAGGTGAAATTTCAAATATAACTATTCAGAGGTATGAGCTCGAGATTCTCTAAACGGAAACAAAATGACACTCACGGTTACGGTTGTAGTTACAGAAACTCGAAATTTTCAAGTGGCAACACCCCTTTTTTTTCATCGCAAAATGCTCAGCGCCCTCAAACCCTAAAGAGGGTTGGAACCGTACGTGTATAGCAAAAAACAGACACGTTATGCATGCACAAAGAACTGTTGTACAAATCCCCTCTCCATAAAAAAGTACGATTTGGACGCAAGAAGTAAATTTGTATATGACACAGAGTCAGTACACTAATCTCTGATTACAACACATCGGAGGAAACTTTTATTTTGATTACACATTTTCCACATGGATGCCATCACAGGCAATTACACATTGCATGGTGGCGACTGTGGACAATACAGCCGAACGTTACATCGCATGAGGGATCTTCGCAATCTCACGTTTGATAGAATCTTTCAAATCCGGCAAAGTTTGCGAATTGCATATGTACACTTTAGATTTTAGATATCGCGAGATCCCCTGAAATCCAAAAGAGTGAGGTCGGGGATCACGGAGGCCATTGACGTTACCAGTTAACGTGAAATGTGCCCCGTTCGTTCACAATATGCGAAAAGGTCAATCATTAACTCCGTCATATTGGATAAGAAATTCATAAACAAAGTCTATATGTTATTGATGGTCTCTTACTTCCAACATCTGGGCGCGCTGCTTTCGGTAAAGAAACATGTGGATTACAGAGCGCAGTAACTTTAAGACCATTGATTTTGGTATATCAAATACACGAGATGCACTTATTGTTGTTTGCATGCGTCCTCTGGTCACTATGTGATGCACTTCAATAACAGTATCCTCAGGAACAGTTGGTCATCCGGATCGCAGACTATCACAGGTGCAGCCAATTTCTTCAAATTTCATTACAAAATAACGAAGAGCTTATGCATAGGCCATGTATTTGGCGAGGGGTTCGATGATAAACGAGCCAGGTTTTCGCAGCATTCATCTCATTTTGATAATAGTTTTACGAACGATGTACGAATAGTTTTACCACGAACAAAGTCATTTTGTTGGCATCTGCGAGCTCCGACTGAACAACTAACATTCCCAACATATTTTTTATCCGTTTTCTACGCTGACTATCTGGCAAACGATATTCCGTGATTGGTATTTTGTCTCTGTCATATTCAAATCTTCTTCGTGCGCCTTGGTCGTGTTTTTTGGGGGCCGTTCGTAGAGCTGATTTTGTGTGAGCATAACACGTCCGTTTATTGCAATAACCATACCGTTCCAACGCTCTTTGGGATTTTCGCATGCACTGAGCATTTTGCGATGAAAAAAATATATGTTGACATTGGAAATTTTCGAGTTTCTATAACTATAACCGTAACCGTGAGCGCCATTTTGTTGCCGTTCACATAATATTGATCTCATACCTCTGAATAGCTATTTCTGGAATTTCACCTCGATCTGTTGAACGGACTGGCAGCTAGAGCTCCATATATCGGTAAATTTTTTTATGAACACTCTATATATTGACATAATTATTATTTTAAATAACGAAAAAACAAATAATTGTGGAGTATTAATTAAAATACAAATAAGAAGTCGAAATTAATATCACTTAATGACGTATTAAGCACGTGTATCGTATTTATATCATTGAATGTGACATTCACGATCATCCATTATTGGCATTTATTCTTAGTAGTAGATCGAACCCAGGTTTCCAGGATTACATAGTAACGATAAAAACCATCTTTTTAAAAATTAAAATTGAAAACTTTAATAAATTTTCTACATATAATATGCTTTTTTAGATTACTAACTAACACTGAAAAAGCATTTTTAATACTTTAAGCTTCTAGTAGATATTTTCATTCATGTTTATCTCATATAAAATAAATAATACTCATAAATAATAACTGTGAAAAGTATTGTTATGAAGAATTGTATTTGATAACTTTACGTATCTTTTATCTTATACAATTAAAAAAGTTAACATTAATGTCAATCTTGTGTACTTGTGTTAAATAAGCTTCTGAATTGAAATATTGCACGATGGAAAAACACGGCTAGGTTGCTTAAAGAATTAAAAGGAAAATATTAATAACTAGCTGTTACCCGTGACGTCGTTCACGTAGCATTAAAAAAAAGATTAACGCTTTAATTAAACAAAACGGTTCATTAACAATAATTTAAAAAATATATAACATTTATCTTATAGAAGGCTATGCAGTAGTTTTTTTATAGGGGACTTAAAGAACTCAGTCAAATAAGAGGAAAATGTGTTAGATAATATGAACAATCGCGAAAATGAAATTGTAACCACTTATACTGCAGAACAACTGTAACGCACCCCAATTGTACAGAAATCATGTTGTAGTGCATTTTAGAATTCCATATCAAAGAAAGAAAAATCATGTGTTAAACCTAGGTAATAAAAAAAAATATCCAACATTTCCATAATGCATAACTTCACCGGGACATTCTTTTCTGCAGCTGTGTATATGATCTATGTGTTTGTAAATATTCTAAATACAATGTTAAAATTTTGCTTAGTGAGAAAAAGTATAACGAATATTAAAATTCACCTTTAGCAATTTCTAATTATAGACAGAAACTTACTTGAATTCTTTTTTACAGTCCTGTATATTATGTGCAAATTTGCATACGATCGCAAATTTAGCTTAAATTATTCAAGCAAAAAACCCGATTCAAATTATTGAATTCATATTTCCGGGAATCGCTATTGCACTGGTGAGTAATCCAGTTTATTGTATAGTCTGATACATGATTTATTTAAATTCTACAAACATCTCTTATTATATCAAATGTAGCTGAACTTCAGGATGCATTAGTTTTCCAAATACATACGATAATTGAAAAATCTCTTCAGCAATCTTGTCTAATAGACCACACTTTGGATACAATATCTAAGATCTGGACACAGGTCCAAAATCTTTTATGCGTCTGTGTAAATGAACAACAAATGTGATGCAAATGATACTTAACTGCAAGCTTATTGTAGTAAATTTCAGTATTTATCATTGTATTGATTATCTCAGTATATTAATTTCATCATGTTTGAAATAGCGCAACGCAATTAAAATACGCTGGGAATATTTTTTTCTCCGTAGACTATTATATTACCGAACATTTTTCTGTAATCTTGTAAGTGAATGTTAAATTTTTTCACCCCATTTTCTACAGAAATCCTATTTTAGTGCACTTCAGAACCTGATATCAATTTCAATACTATTAAAATAACCTTAATAAAATAACATTATTAAAATACGTTGCAAATGGTTTTTCTTTACAGACCATAATATATTGAAATACTTTTGAGCTCCCTGTACGCACACTATAAGTACTACATTTAACATATTCGATAGTAACCACGTTCTTGTGAACCTTAAAAATGCATCTAAATTTCATTACATTTAAAATTATGTAACATTATCAAAATACACCACAAATGATTTTTTTGCCTTAGACCATAATGTAAATTTTCCTTTTGAGTGCTCCTGTGATTCAGCTATAATTGCTACCTGGTCCATTTTTAATGCCGCATATGCTGTAATTGCTCACTGGTAAATCTCAATAACGTATGTTATTTTCGTATGAATTCCACTATATTTACCCAAGTTGAAAAACGGACAGACAGACGGCAGACCCCAGGCACTCGGCATCCGGTATACAGACAGGTTGAAGTCGTAAACACTTTTAGACCATGTTAGAAAGTGTCAAAAAGCGGGTAATTTCCGTAAAACAAAAAAAAAAAAAAAAAAAAAAACAGTGTTAGGAAAAATATACTACAAAACTGTGTTTTAGGTGGCATTTTTGTATAATTTGTACATATATGCTCTGCATACCATAAAAATGTATAGAAATTTATTATAAAAAACCTTCTTAAAAGTCACAACATATTTTTACTTTTTAAGAGCTAAAAAAAATGTGCAATTAATATCCATTTACAAACCTGTTTCCAGTACACTTTGAGAACATTATGCCAAATTGAGATATTGACTGAGGAAATGTATTTTCTCACAATTACATTAAATCTTTAGATTTTAAGCCCGAAAGTGCATTTTTAAAGTGATATTTATTTATATTTTCAGAATTGAACAATTTTCAGAATTAACACACAAAAATATTTTTTTTGATTAGTTGAGCTTTTCTTACTTTCTAAAAATGATAAAAAGTTTTTCATTGATCATTACGTCATTTACGATATGTATAAATTATTAATATTTTCTAATCGTTTAATATTTAACCTTTAAAAAAACTTATTTCATTTTAAAATTAAATATTAGTCACGCTCAGACGACAAACTTAATTTTCTTTAAATAATAACTTTTGATATCATAATTCAATCTCATTTCATTTCAACATCAGAGATATTTTATTTTCAATATGTGACGTCACAGTCGTCTCTTTGTAGCACTTACTCAAAATTAGATTGTGTTATTAAAAATGAAAACTTGAAAACTTATACTTTGTTTCATATATGACGTTACATTGATATTTTTAAAATTCTTAATGGAAAGTATTCCTCTGACGTCACAATTGGTAAAAAGTTGAATTTAATAGCCTCGAACCGAAAGAAAGAAAAAGGTTCATTTTGATTACGGATTAATATCCGGAAAAACTACTAAAATATTTATATTCTTGTAAAGTGTGAAGTTATATTCTTGTAAAGTCTTCTAAGTGTAAAAGAAATTTTATATAATCGTTTGCGTAATATAAGAAGAAAAACAGCATTCCTCTGACGTCACAATTGGTGAAATTGCGGTTTTTAATCTCGAACCGAAAAACAGAATAGGGTCCATTTATTTATTTCATTTTATTTTATCACGTGAAAATCTTTCAGTTGAAAATTAATTACAGAAGAGAAATAATTATTCCGGTTTTTTTTATCTTTTGGCAACGAAAAAAGAAAGATAATTAAATATAATGGAAATTTTTTCAATTTATTCTGTATGAAAAATAGTGAAATATTGAATTATTAAGAAAAATATTTGAATAAAATAAATAAAAATTAGCCTATGTTCATTTCAGGCCAATAATTTACCTATATACAAAAATTCAAAGACATTAATCCATCCGTTTTGAAGCTAAGTTCATTCCAATTTTCGGACACACTTTCACATTTATAATATATATAAGGATGGTATCAAATAAAGCTTTGAATTTAGCTTTTTTTAAAAACTTTGAATAGAGATTAAAATTAAATTCTTGAAAAATAAAAACTTGTAATAAGTGAGTTTTTAATCAAATTGCATTTGAAAGTAGATTTGTTTTCCTATACGACGGAATAAAAATTGAAAATGTGCGATGATTTAAAGATTAAAAAATTGCAGTAACGAAAATTGAAAAAAAAAATCATTTCATCGTCAAATGTTGCGAAAATAACGCAAGTGCTACCCACGGACACGTTTGTTAGTTATAGATAGATATGTTGCGCATATGAAAAATCTTACGCGCATAGTAAAATGCAAAAGTAAAGAAACAACAGCACATGCTCTTTTTCAAAGAAAGTTTGTTCCAAACTTAACTCTATGACGAATTTGAAATTCATTTTGTAAATTAAAGACACAAACACTGCCTGACGTCAATTCAATGTGCAAATCGGATGCCATATTTTCTGTGCAACACGCGTACATTGATTGTTATACATGATGACAAAACAGATATTCAATTGCAATGAAAACCACAGATAATGGTGAATTATAAACTCTCATTTCATCATTTACATCTTTTTTTTCAATTTCGAATCAATTTTTTACGTGAAAAATATACACCTTTTTTTTTCGTTTTTGTAAACATATTTGAAAAATAATAACGGCTCTACAAATGAAGTAAAAAAAAAATGCATTAAAAAAAATCTAAAAAAGAAAGAAAAATAAATAATTTTGTTTTGCATTTTCCTTCTGGTAAAATGACAGGTAACAAAAAAGAACTAAAAAAATCGTCTGCTCTAGTAAGTTTAACTGAATATTATAAAATATTATATTATGCAACTTTTATTATATTGATAAAATTACAGTATAATGTTTAAAGAATAGCAATATTTTTCTATTGCTATTGAGAAGCTTTTGGACAAAAATTCCAAGACTGATTTTTTTTAAGCCTCTAATTACTGCCAAGATCATCTTTCTTTGTTTGTCTAATTCGGCAGTGAAAATTCAACCGGGAGAGTATCGCCAAGCTCTGTAATATAAATTGCTGTATTTTGGACAAAGACTTCCAATCTGATGAAGCACACTGCATGTTACAGCTTTTGCATAAACACGGGCTAATTTTTTAAACTATTGCGTTTAATCAGTGTATGATTTCAATTATGTTATTTTCAAAAATAAGGCATTTAAACCTGTGAAGAATATCAAAGTCACTGGAGAGAAAATTATATACTTCTACAAAATATATTTTAGTTTTAAGACTTTAAACACACGTTTATGTAAGCATATAATGACGTAATTTGCATCCGCTAGAGCATTCGACTTTTACGGTCAAGTCTTATACAACATATATAGAAAAATATGCATCTGATGTCAGAAATCCAACAAAAAAGCGATTTCATCTTTTAAAAAAACTCAGCAAGACATATCGATAGTAAAATGATTCACATGCCTTCATTTTTTTCTTTTAATAGTTCTATGTGTTATCAGACGCTATTATTATTTTTTTTCAAAATTCGAAAAATGGTATTTCACAGAGATTAATGGAACTGTATTCCTTCAGATTCTTGATGTGAATTAAACAAATTCTGAGCAAAAAATCCACAAAAATATTCATTAAAATATATTTTTGTTAAGAGAAATTTGTGTTTTTTTGTAAAGTATGTTTGTAATAAACTAAAAATAATTTTACTGATGTATAAAAACGGAATAAAACCAAAACACACCGGGTTTTATAGCAGACGATACTCTTGAAATTGAAATATGTTAATTAAAATTTTTTTATGTTGAAATGAGAAAATTAGAGCAAAAATGTATGGTAATCTGCTATTTTCTATGGAAGAAAGAGATAGATGGAGGTGCAGTATCACGGAAAAACAGTTTGATGCGCGTTATCACTAAATTTAAATGGCCCAAGTTATTCGGCCCAAACAAGACAATCGCAAGGAGCAGATACCGAATTCTTTAATATCAATTGTGCATTTTTTTTCACTAAATGAAAACGATCTGTTTATATTAAAGCATTCTAAAGTAGCATTGCATTTTATTATAAACTATAACTATAAATAACCGTAATATATAGACTAAAAATCGTAGTACTAAATGTTTTCTTCTTTTTTGGAAAGGACACGCTTGCGTTTGGGCTTTTTGTAGAGGATTTCAGGTTTACATTTTTTGCATCACTCCCAGCTACTATAAGTCCTATCTATATTTATTTTTACTTTATGGCTATTTTCTCTTATTTTTTTTAGAAATATAATACTTAAGTTGCCACCTCCAAAAAAATTGAATTAAAAACTACAAAAAAAAAAAAATAATAATGTCTCAAAAACAAATATAGATACAGTTTTCAAACACATTGCATTTAAAAGTACATTTTTTCTCTATACAATGGTGCAAAGATTAAAAATGTGCGATGACTATAAGTTACAGTAAAAGTTTACAGTTAAAAATTTTCAGTAGCGAAAACTGCAAAAGCGAAATTGTATCCTCAGAAAATGTTGCCATTCGAAAAATGACTTATGCGTTACGCACAGTTGTCCTTTATGATATAGATATTTTGGCGACAGTTTTTTGGTCGATGGCATAACCAAGTAATACCGAAAGTTTTTTTTTTTTTTTAAATATTGATCCCTTAAGTGATTAAAAATGTGGAGTTAAAGCATAATTGAGTGTATATATAAAATGGATTCTAAGATTATATATAGCTTTATATAAAAAGTAATACTAATTTGTTTAAAGTCGAAATTATGTGTCCATCGTATCAAATGAGTTGCGTTCGTACTATATTTAGTTTTATTAATTTTCAGATATTGGTGTAATAGCTATTGCTTATTGGTGTAATAGCTATTGCTGTTAAAAATAAATCTGTGAATTCCAGGTGAAACTACGGGCAGCAATGTAGCCGAACTTTTGCCGTTCCGTTAGTGGATTTTCCGGTTTGGGAAATAAATTAAGAAAAAACTCCGTTTTAAGATGCGGTAATTTTCCATTATAAATTTTGGTATTTCTCCGTTATTTCTAACTCCAGAACGGTCGCTTTCCGTTAGTTAATACAACAAAAAAGGTATATATCCGTTATTTTTCCAAGTTACTGTCCGTTAATTAATGAAGCAAGAAGGGTATATTTTCACTTTTTTATCAGCCCTTTTTCAGTGCACTGTCCGTTAATTAATATACAAGGGTATTTTTCCCTTTTGTATCAGCTCTTTTTTAGGTTACTGTTTTCCATATTTCTTCTTTAGAAATTACTTTTAAAACATACTCTCACTAATATAACGAAAGCATAATTTAAAAGTAAATATGAGTATTTTTGAAGACAATAAAAAGGTTATTATCAGAAATTACTGCATTAATTTTCCTCAAAATTCTCAAACCGTAATATGTAGATTTTACAGAAAATAATCCAGAGCCATGTTTTTAAATGTTATTTTTAATTGTTTTAAATGGATATAGAATTTATATTATTATATATTTATTTTCAAAAGTATATATAGTTTTATGTGAGGAGTAAAGTTACAGTGGTCTCGCAGTTGTGATGTTTTGGTAGGATACAGACTTCAAAGAAACAGGTACTATGTTTTATTTTTCATTTAACATAAATGTAGAAATTTATTACTGCATATAATATAAAAAAAATATTAAGCTATAATATACAAATAGAAAGTTCACATTATCTATTTGTTTGGAGTTAATTTCTGTTTTCATTCGCTTCCATGAAATTCCAGTTCAATGTTCATTAAAAGCATCTATTAATTTTTTGCAAATATATTCTAATTTGCAATTTTACAAATATAATTTTAATTGCAATCGTAAGAAAATTTTTGGCTCATTCTTGCTCAGTAGCACAGAGGTTTGAGATTATCTTTGAACTCATCTTTAATTTATAAAAGAAACTCGCTATACCTTTTTTATTTTCCTGTTAGTATTCGTTTCTTTATTTCTGTTGCAGGAAAATAGGTTAACTATTAATTCAAGTGAAAAATCTGTAGATGAGGTCCCATAAGCCTAAATAAACTTGTAAGAATCTGAATTTTTATATATTTTTAAAAAAAATGACAGATAAAGACCGTAATTTGTGAGTTAAGTTTTGAAAAGTCCTCTTCTTTTGACATCTAAACTGAATATTGCCATTTTCCCCACTGCAGTTTGTATATCCTGTATCAAATACACAAATGTATATACTGTGGTAAATCCTACTACTACAGTAATTTAAGACTAAGTCGATGTTTACACAATTGGATTTTTTTTTTTTTTTATCTCAGAAAATCTCGGTACTTTTAAATAGCTGCAAATTTAACAAAATACAAATTAGAGTGCTGATTTATGGAAAAGTAATTTGTGATTCATCAACTTTTTTTTGCTTTGACTAAAGCGTAGAGCTCTACGTTTTAAAGTTAAATATTTATCACAGTATATACATATGATATCATGATATAATGTTCTTAACAGAATAAATTCAAATTGAAGGTTTTAAAACTGTTATTGTGTAATTTACATGTATTGTATTTAAGATTTTTCAAACTATAATTACTAATAATCATATGTTAAATGTTTAGAGAAAATTATTTTCAATTTAATTCATTTTATTAGATCCAACTTTTTCAAATGCTTAAGAATTCGTTTGAACAAATTGAGTAGACCAAACAAAATTGATAAATTGTCTGAAAAATAATTAAATTTTCATTTCTAAAATTTCATAGAAATTCCTGGTAGATATTACTACAAATGTCACCGAAAAATTTTCTTTTTGAGATCTATGGTTTTAAACAATTTACCATAATTCTCAACTATTAAGAATGCTTTGCGACTATATTACTGAAAAATAAAATCTCAAAACTTAAATTTTGTTTCCGATTTTTCTGCCTTTGCTGCATTTTGACTTGTATTACAGAATATAAAAATTGTTAATTTTAGTGTGAAACAAATAATTGTGCCTTAATCTAGAATACGTGTAATGATAATTATTTTAGGAAGAAGGAATACTTTAGAATATCTAATCATAATTTATCTTACAAGGATGGTAGCCTTAAAAGCATGGTTAAAAAAATAAAGAAATAGGAAAGGTAATGATGTTTTTAAATGCGTACTAAAAGATCAGTCAAATTTATCTAAATAAAATAGACTAAGAAAGTATTGATAAAGCTGTTTACTAGTAAAATTTAATGCCACTACAATTTAATAATAAGTTTTAGTTTTGTCGAAACGTGTCAAACAGTAAGGCAAAAATTTCTGTTAAAGGTTCCAAAATTCATTCTACTTGTACAAGTGACTTAAGGCAGATTAGTTGAAAAATTTTTTAAGATATACATTTTGTTGAGAATTCCCATTTGAGAAGATCTATAAAAGTCTAAATTTTGATATATCAAACAAATCCAGACAACTTTTACGAAATGTGGTGTTTTATAATATCTACAAAGAAACAAAAGATTTTTTAAATGTACATACAATGGAATCCTCATGTAGGAATCCTGTAATAATAATGTACACTTTTTTGTTATATAAAACTTATTTCTGTAAATTTGAGACAAAAATTTGGCTGAAAAAAATTAAACTTAAAAATTCACTGTTTTCGAGTATTTCCTTTTGCATAACAATCTTGAAATTGCATATCAAAGTTTCTACTTAAAAATGGATAAGGAAAAAATAAGTAAAGAATTTCCACTAGGTATATCATTTTTAATTATTAAAATCTACAGTAAAACAGTCTTATAACTATCCCTTTCAACATTTACTATTTCTTAGCAAAGGATGGTATGTAGAGCAAAAGTTTTGTGCATTTAGATTTAAATGAATAATAAAAACTTCCCAATTGTATTACACAAAAACTTATAGCAAAAATCAATTTATTAGAAGATATTATACAATACAATAATGAAACAGATATGAATAACCTAAGTATACAATAATGAAAAATGTTTAAAGGTTGAAAACGCTTTCAAATTACTTCAATTTGTTTACCATTTTAATACTTTAGGAAAAAGAATATTGTTTAGTATTTTTTTTCTTGGGTGCATTAGTTCCTCCTTGTGGATTTATGTTAGCATAGCACCTATATTTATAATAAAATGAAATGCTTATTAATAATGTTGAAATAGATATGCATATAATTGTTAAAACTAAAAAATAAAGGAAATACAAAAATACAATAAGCACTTAAACGTTTTGGAAGATTCAAACTGGTTTTCTCAGTGTTTTCATTTCTAATCACTAAAGATGTTGAGATATATTTTTTTAACTGAAAAAACATTCTATTACAAAATAAAGTTTACAGAAACTTCCTACCTCTTTTAAATTCCATTTTTTTTTCTAGAAAGACACCTTAACAACAAAACATAAGAACATAATTGTGATGTTTTCTCTCAATTTTTAAAAATGCTTTAAAAAAGTTTTCCAACCCCCCCCCCCCCACATACAGGCATATAAGCCTTAAGAATATCAATTACACTTGTTTTTTTTTTTCTTAAATTGATTTATAAGTTCATAATTATATTCATTTAAATATTAATTATTATATTCCTTTAATCATTTATATTCATGTAAGTGAATAGATATATCATTTCATAGAAATGAGAAGGTTAAACGACTTATTATAAACAACTAATTCCAAAAACTTATAAAAAATACTCTCTGAATACGATGAAAAAAGTAAAGCATGCTTTAATGCTATCATCTTAAAATTTTTGTAGCAATTTGTTGCAACGGTGAAAAAAGAAAAACTAAAAAATAATAATAATCGACTTTAGCAAAGACAATAGATTACCTGTAAAATCTTTGTTACTACACACAAGAAACCAATGCATCTGGTTCTATATATTATTGATTCAAGGAACTTAAAATCTATTTTTAGGGACATACGTCAAGCTCATAAACGAACTTCAATTTCCGACTATTAAAAAAAATATGGTCTGAAATTAAAAGTTAGATATACATATTTTAGATTTTAATTAGAAATTCATTAATCATTCAAGTGAACCGTATATTTTATTATTCTGCTTGTAACGTAACCATTTTAAGAATAATTTTGTCTTAAAATTTATTTAAAATCTAATTTTTACTGAAACTTTATGCATCGTTTTCAAGCAATCCCTTGCACCAACGTATAAATGATAGGATATTGTAAATGATTTAAAACAATTTTGAGAGACGAAATATGTGTTATTTCATGTCATATGCTTAAAAAAATTGAAAGATTCAGAATTAATACTTATACTGTGCTTCAAATTGTGAGGCATTGTTCGAGCAGAAAATTGGCAACGCAGGATTATAAAATATATTTTACAACTATAAGAAACAATGTGACACTTAATCATATTTAAAATTTCTTGAAGTCTGGATAAATTTGTATTTAAAGCATTTTTATATTTAATACAAAACTGTATTTAACTAACACAATTTTGAAAACTAATAGTATAACCACTTAATATTTTTTGAATAATAAAGAAACGAAGAAAATTTCTTTAAACTGAAATGAAAGATATTGAAAATTTCATGAAAACTTATTAAAATATTATGCATGTTACGTCCAAAAATATCATTGAGAAAATTGAAAGTTTCAGAAACATCACTTAAGCTATTGAACAGGTATAATTCTAAAATATAATTTTTGTTCTAATAGGAATTTAAAGGAAGCAATTTCCCTGATCAAATCATGTTCCATTCTTCCCTTCACAGGCACGTCTCATTTCTCGACACTTCCTTCTTTTGTATTAAATTCCTTATCTAAACAAAAACGCTGGTTTTAGAGTAAGTTATAGATTTAGGTTAAGTTATAGATAATATACAGTATAGTATTCCATAAATAGGGAAACTATTGCATCTATGCATAAACAAGTTAATATACAGTAAGGGTAAAAAGTATATGAAGCAAATTTACTTTTTACTCTTTCCTTTATATGGTTGATTCTACAATAAGAGGTTCAAAAACATAGAGAATTCGGCCAAAAAGAAAAGTTTGAGTTTGATCAAAAACCTTTAAATTATGATTTTTGTCCCGTTTATTTACTTTTTCATATAAGGGCAAGTCACTTTATACATATTTTATAACTTTTTCTGGTCAGTGACTCGCTCCCCTGGCAATTATCTTGCCAGGGGAAATACGGCAGGGGAAAGACATTTTCATGTAAATTCAAAATTTTTAACTGACTGAATTAGTTTTTGTTTTAATTGTGTATTTCACTTTAATTATTACCGTATTGTTTTATTAGGGCAGTAAATGCAATTGAATAAAATGAATATTATAAGTTTTATGACTTAACAGGGGAGATACACGATCACCGTGCGAAGCCACTACACTGCACGGTCGCGTCGCAACAACTAAAAATGGCGACGCTTAAATGGCTTGCGCGTTTAGTATTGCTAATTTCAAGCCAATAGATGTCCTTAAGCACTACTTCCAATATAGCCATCCTTGAATTTATATTTGTTTCAGCGGAACGAAATTTGACAGGGTAGAGACACAAAAAAAGCGGGACAAAAGTTAATTAAAAAATTATTTGAAATTAACAAAAATATTTTATTTTTTATTTTATAATACGTAAGTATAATTACTTAAATTCCAATTAAACATACTTTAGCTAAACATCTAACGGAAAAGATGTATGTATTGTTTGAAAGTTAAATTGAAACCGACAAGGGGACATGCCAGGGGAGAGACTTTTTTAGACTTTGCAAGAAAATTCAGAAAAATGTGTTTTAATTAGGCATTCAATCGTGATGTTAAGTAATAAAGTATATTAAGATGATGCGATTCATTGCAAAAAATAGCAACATATAGAATAAAATGTCTGTTTTAAACGGATTGCCGTACAAATTACCTCTTATCGTAGAATCACCCATATACAAGTAAGTTTATACAGATCAAAATTTTTTTCCAACTGAAGATTGGACTACCAATGGTTCATCTTCTGTGGGATTGTTACAATGTTTAAAATGATATATAAAGAGTAAAACATTCTGTCCCATTCCTCCCACAGTCCCACTTCACCCCACTCTCTGCTATATTATAAGTATCGATACATCGATTGATAGATCTTTGGAGATGGTGTATAGTAATTTTAAACAGGTTTTTGTTGTCCCTCGTAATATTTGCTTCAGGATTGAAGAGGTTAAAATCTAATTCATATTAATAAAAAATGAAAATTAGAATGGTGAATTATTGTTTATAGAGTAATATTGAAAAAAAAAACCAGAATGTAATTAGAACTAAAGTAGATAGGGGAAGTGGAAAGATACACACATTCCATAAATTTTGGTTTTTTAAGCAAACACATTGGTTTAAACTTGTGTAATTAATGATTAAAATCTTATATTGTAACCTTAGGCCCGTGCCACAATCAACTGATATTCAGTCAAATTATAATTTCCTGAGAAACTAATTTTTAAAAAGACATTGCTCAGCGTAAGTTTGCCCCATTGGTTGGGGTAATAAAAATTAAACTATAGCAGTTGTTTAACTGAAAATTAGAAGTTTATTTGTGGTCTGCTGCTACATGTAAACTACATGTAGCAGCGGTCTGCAAGTCTGTTAACAAAAGTTAAATTTTAAGATCTAAAAGTGTTTTATGAAACAAAAATAGAGTAGGTCGGAGTAAAAGTACGCATTTTCAATAAATCTTTATTTTTAACGAACACATTGGTCTAAATTTATGTACCGAATGAGTAACATCTTAGGTTAGAAACTTAGGCAAGTACCAACATCAATCGAAAATGTGTCAAATTATTATTTCGTGAGAAACTGCATTCTTTAGAAAATATTACTCCTTTGCTTGAGTAAAAGTATGCAGTGAAGGGGCAAAAATATGCAAGTTCATAATTTTGCTTCATTACAGTCGGCTTTTGTCCAATTTCCGATACAACGAATGAGTCATGTAAAACGTATTAGTAAATTTCTCTAATATTTATAGTTTAATTGAAAATTATAAATTAAACAATTAAAAAAAAGAAACAAAGTGCTATTTGAGATCGCAAATACAAATCAACCACTGTGACAGCAGTTAACTGCTGTGAAAAAAATTTCAGCATAAGTAATATGAGTGGTCTCAGAGACTCCTTGATCGTAGAATGAATAAAATAATCAAATTTTTTTTATAAGATTGTGTTTCTGTGTTAAACATTACGTATAAACATGACGAAATCCCCCTATTCAAAAATCTAACGATACTGCTAAATTTCCAAATGAATAAAAAAATCACTAATATGAATATTTTAACTGAAAATTACAAGTTAATTTGAGAAAACTGAATATAGCGGTCTTTTAGATCTATTAGCTGAAGTTGAGTGTTAATGTTTAAAACAAATGCATTATATGAAAGACGAATATAGATTTTTAAAAGTAGGAAGGTAGATTCTTACGTTCTATGTCAAAAAAAAAAAAGAAAAAAAAAAGAAAAAAAGAAAAAAAAACTAGAAAAAAGAAAATGTTAACTGGTTTATAACACTTAAAGAGCTATTATTTTTATACAATGCTAATATATATAGAAAACAAATCTTTCCACAAGGTAATTGTAAAAAGCTTTGCACCTAGCTATATATATAAAAAAAAAATCTTTGCTTCAAGACGTATGTGCACTTTTACTCTATTCTGCAGTATTTTTGTTTAACTGGCTACCTACAAATTAAAACAAATGCGATCGAGATAAACAACACAGCATTTAAAAGCAAATGAATTTGTGTTAAATTTAGGATTTTTAAAAATTCAAGGTATTGCTAGCTAAACAATAAGGTGAAAATTTTAAAATATTAGATAAAAATTCAATAAACTTGCCTATTTTCTTGTCACGGAATGCTACTTTTTCACAAGATTTGATCACACAACTATTACATTTCAAACCGAATTGCTTCCTAGTGGTCATGATTTCTTCATATTAAATCAGCCAGTGAGTATCGATGACCCGTACGTATCTTAGCCCCCATCTACTCTACAATTAGAAAAATAAAGAAATCCTTAAGGGACTTCATTACCGGCACATTTTCTCTCTCTCTCTCTCTCTCTCTCTCTCTCTCTATATATATATATATATATATATATACATATTTGTGTGTGTGTAATGAGGGGGGGGGGATTGCTTGCACAGAAAGTGTCCACAACTACATTTTGGATCTTTTGATATATTTCTGTTATTTGCAAAGACTTTTGATCAATATTGGGAAAGTGGACTATGCAAATGATTAAAGATTATTAATAGATTGATATATTATAAATAGATTGCTATGTTATTGAAAATATTAGAAAACAATAATTACAATTATTAATGAAAAATAATTTTGTTTATAGTTCCTTAAGACGTACATTACTTGGATTCTGCCTTTTTTTGAAAAGCTTATGTGGTATATGTTTAAAAGCATGGTAGTTTAGGAGTCTTTACTAGATAACATTTCATGTGAATTAATACATATACACGTTTTATAGAGGATTATAAGCATGCTTTTGATGATGTTTATCGCAGCTCCAATGTTGAATTGAGGAATTTCCCCCCACACCCACCACACACACATCTAAGGTTTGATATTTAATGCTTTTTAATGGATTAAATAGAAATTTGAACTCTAAAATGTGCTGTTTTCCTCCACCGGATCCGCAGAAACCTCTCCCGTAGAAAAATGTCTAAATTCAACACTGAAGCTCATTCTGTATAACTAATATAAAATTTATTCAAGCTTGCCAAGTTTAATTATATTGAGAATTCAATTCATTAAAAACTTAAATAGACAAAATATCATCATTTGTATCATAAAATTTCAGTGAAAACAAAACAAATATGAATAAAATTAAGAATTATATAAAATAAGAATTCTGAGCTTCAATTACAATGGCGCCATCCTGCTTTTCTATTACATAAATTAATACTTTTGAATTATAAACGGTCAATTATGGCATTACAATAAAAAATAATAGAATATTATCACAAAAATTCAGTCTAAAACTATAATTTAAAAAAGTAAAAAAATCCAGATACTTACTTCTGATTTTGAGTGAAAACTGTAAACAAGGCATGAATAATGTTAAACAACGGAATGAAGCAACTTTTATTTTGATCCCATAAATGCCAGAACTAAGTTCTTCTATAATTTGATGATTGATCCGAGCGATGAACTTGTGAACAAACTGCGTGGCGATGCAGATCACAGTCAAGAAATATAATAGTCTTTAATCTCGATGACAAAAAACAATACAGTTGCAATTCAAACAAAAGAGACAGGCTTCTTTCGTTGAGTTTTATAATTTCTGTGCAGCCACATCTCCATTTTGTAAACATTCGAAATAAATTCGCAGCAGATAACGGTGAATCTCCTTCTATCTTTGTTTGTTTCGTTATTTTCAGAAAATATGATGAAATTTTCAGATTCTTAACAGAAAATGTCCTTTTGTCGTAGAAAGTGAATTTTTCTGTGAAATTCAGGAAAAAAATATTCATGAATTTCAGAATTTTTTTAACAGTGTGATGTAAAAATGCATGAATAAAAAAATTTCTTACTATATTAAATTCAGTAATTCGAAAGTAATATGCATCCACCTTAAAAAGGAAATAATCACACTGGAAACTTAAAACCATTAGCTATCATGAGATATCATTGTATTAATTACGAATAGTAAGATTTTATAGAATAACCACCATATGAATTTACAGTAATTACCATAGCATGAAATAATTAAATAAATCACGTATGATATACTTTAATATAATATAATAAAACTTTTATTAACATTTTTTTTTTCACATTCGTTTTTCACAAAATTTAAAATGAATCGACATAATACTCCAACGATTATACATTTTAAGTTTCAAACAATACTATTTTACGATGGCATATGCAGGCAGTCGAACGAACTAGACGATAACTGTTGTAGCATTGGGAATTTATGTATTTCTTTAAGTAAAAACACACCTAAAAAACGTAAATTATTCATTACAAACATTGATAAACGTAAATTATTCATTACAAACATTGATATTGTATTAAATAGTATGTTGTATCTTAGATTTGTCTTTGATTATATTTGCGATTACTAAAAAATAAGGAAATTGCAGTCCCCCAATAAAATTTCAATTAAATGTTATGTGTTGCAATTTCTTTTGATACATTCTAAGAAAAATATCCTTAAAAATATTTTTAAAAGATATAACATTTCTATAAAGCTAAATACAGTAATTAAAAGTCTTAGAATTTTATATTGTCATTTTTCTGACATGTCATACTGTGATGTGTGTAAAGTTAAAGGCCTTCTGCTAAGTTTTAAAAATATACTTTTCTAGTTTCTTTAATTTATAATTAAAATTTATGCCTCAAAAGACAAATATATGAGTTTGTTTTAGAATTGCACTGCATATTATAAATAATTTACACATGTTTAATTTTCACATATAGTCGGCATATTCATGATGGGTAAGTATTACGGTAACCTCAACCGGCTAGTTTTAAATGATTTAGTATTTATTTGAGAACAACTCAGTATCAATAATTATTGATTGAGTGATTATTGAGTGAGTATGAGTGATAATTATTGATCACCAGTGATTATAATCTTGGTCAATGTAAAGGTAACGCCATTAGAATTATAAATCGTATTTAGTTTCTCTTTCAAATAAAAATAAACTCCGTAAAAAAAATAAATAAATAAAAATAAAAATGAGAAGAAATCCTTTTCTATATTCTTTGTAAGCATCATGAAAAAAGTTATATTTTACATTGCTCATAACACTTATTTTCTCTAATATATCGATATCTTTCTAGTCCAAGTGTTTTTAAATAATTTGAAGTTAAATAAAAACGTTTTGTATTTTTAAATAGAGAAATTTCAAATACATCCCTTTTTCTATTATTTTTCTAAATTTAAAAATGTTTGTCACAATCTTCAATTTTATCTGAGTGCTTGAATGAGGAAAAACTTTTGTATGCATGTGGGAAAATGAAGTTCGGTGATGCATTAATAACTGATGCGGGTACATGTTAAACTCTTTAAATGAGTTTTCTTAACTATATGCTGAAAATATTAGATGTGGAGAAAGGAATTGAAAGTACTTATTCACTCCTTTACATATAAGGGAAATTTTATTAATTTTAGGCATCCAGTGTATTCGTGGATTAACAAAGAATATACAGATTCATGTTTTAGGAAATGATCATAATTTACAAAAATTGAATGCAGGTTTAATTTCGTTAGAAACTGATATTTAAAAATCTATTAGTTAAAGAAACAGTCTCAAAGTAATAGATCTTTAAGTAAAAAAGGTGGTATCAAGCATCATAAAATTTTAAAAGACATATTTCAATGAGGTCTAAGAACTAAAGTTATATTTTATTTATATGGATAATTAACAGAAAATATACAAAAACAGTTTTTTCCATTTCGCTATCTGGAAACATTAAAAATTTATAAACATTGAAAAAAGCCATCATATAAGCAAATGACTATGTGTCCTGTGCTGTCATCCTTAGAATACATATAGACGATTAAATAATTATTTCATGTTCATTTAAATTATTTCATTATTTTATTACTTTATAGATAATAATTATATGTAGTTTTCATATTACAGTGAAAAAATATACAAATTTTTAACATATAAAAATATAACTATCTTGACGTTTATAGAGTTTCATATGACATACCGGGTGATCCAGAAGTCCCCAGACTTTTGAAATGCTAATAATTAGAAAACCATAAACGATAGAAGTATGTGGTTTTCACAGAAATGCTGAGAAACTTGTGGGATTTGTTTTTTCAATGAAAAAAAACATATTATGTTAGTTGCACTTTTTGACAGCAGGTGGCGCTAAAATTGATAGTATTGTTTTTATAGTATGATACAGCTCATTTAAAAGAACGAATTAGTGTCCAAGGGTTACAAAGTTTAATCATGACGCTCATGGCTTATAAGTACCGCCGTGAGCCGATGCAAAACAGCGTGCACAGTATCCTCAAAGCCGAAAGAAATTCCAGAAAATTTCAGTTCAGCGTGATATCACAAGTTTACTGCACTCACTATGAACTGGTGATTTCTACAGAGTATTGGCTATAGAATCCTACCTAATTTACGATTGTAACAGACATTTGGGATCTCTTGCTTCTATTACGATCTTCCAATGAGCCTTTTTCTCAAACCTTGCTTACCATAGCATTTCACATTTGCAATGGCCATCAATTCTTTTGCAGTTTTAACTTGACGTATTGTACGATATGAAACAACGCGGCATGCAAAGATGTATCTAAACATAGTCTAGACAATGTCTAAACACTGCAGTTGCTCGTGAAATTTTGTATCAAATTTCCCTTGCAATGCAATTTCATTTACCTTACAAAAAATGTTTAAACGTAAACCAACCTTAAAACGAAATCTCATCAATATCATAGAAAAGAAGTTTCGCAATGAACTCATGTGTCTATATAACGCATGGTATAGGTACATTCAGTCTTATACAACAGCGCCACCTGTTGCTAAAAATGTTAACTATATATATTTAAAAAAATTATTCTAAACAAAAATCCCACATGTTTCTGAGCATATATCTGAAAACAGAACCTTTGTATTATACATAGTTTCCTAATTATTAACTTTTCAAAACTCCCGAAATTTCTGGATCACCCGGTATATTAAAAACATTTTTATAATCAGCGCAGTACTTCATACTCCTGTGATTAGAATATACTTATCAGACATAACATATGATATCTTATATTTACACGAAAATGTAACTTATACGTTAAATTCTGATACTTTATCAAATAATAAAATTAAATAAAATACTTGAAATAAAATCGTCCATCGATCCAATCAAAAAGTAATAAAAGCATCTCCTGTTTTTGCTTGAAGAACTTCTGGCAGAATATTTTTCCGTCTCAGCCATTTAGAAATACTTAATTTAATGAATCAAACAAAAATTCTACGTTCTATCATTTGTTATAAAAAGCAGGGAAGATCGCTGTTCCACTTGTGGAAAATTATAGAATTTTATGAAAGTTTTGTCAAGTGAATAAAGATTTGATGAGAACACTTCAAATATTCTACAAGTATTAATTGTTTGTTAAATTCAATTAGACTTTAAATTTACTTCATTATTTTCTCGAATTCATTTTACATGCACGAAAAATATTGATTCACTCATCTTATGATTATTAATATGTGACACGGAATTAAATTAACGTAATTTTATCTTTTTCTAAAAAATACAAATGATAATTCTTACATTTACTTAATTATTTCAATTAAAGTAATGTTGTACATCTAGAATATATTTTCAGTCTCAGACATTTAAGAATTAAATCACTTAACGAATCAAGCAAAAATTCTATGTTCTTTCATTTCCTATAAAATGCAGTGAATTTCGTTGTGGTACATGTGAAAAATTGTTGGATTATATAAGAGTTTAGTCAAATAAGTGCAAATTTATAAAGTACTCTGCAAATTTTCTGTAGGTATTAATTGTTGCTTGTTCAATACATTTATATCTTAAATTTACTTCATAATTTTCTTGAATACATTTTACTTATATGAAAAAAATTGATTCACTCACCTTACATTATTAACCCGTTAATGCCCAAATTTTTTCTTCATTAAAAAGGAAATTTTGAGTTTCCCACCACTTTTTAAATAAGAATAACTTTTATCTTAATTTATTGAGAAATTTGTCTCTTGAATAATAGTGCTTATTTATCTTTCTATTTACTGGTGTTAAAAAAGCTTTCTTGCCTTTTTTTATAATCATTCCTAAAAAGGGACGGTAGGCACTAATGGGTTAATATGTGCAATGGAATTAAATTAATGTAATTTTATCTTTTTTAAATACAAATGTTACTTTTTACACTTACTTAATTATTTCAATTAAAGTGATGCTATCCATGTAGAATATTTTTCAGACTCAGCCATTTAGAATAATATCTTTAAACATATCAAGCAAAAATTATATTTTCTTTCATTTGCTTTAAAATACTGTGTAGTTCGCCATTCTGCTTGTGGAATTTTTTTGGAATTTATAAGAGGTTAGTCAAGTGAATAAAGATTTAATGAGAATTCTGCAAATATTCTATAAGTATTAACTATTGTTTGTTAAATGCAATTAGACTTTAATTATAATTCATAAATTTCTTGAATGCATATTAGATATATGAAAAGTACTGACTCATTTGCCTCATTATTATTAATATCTGAAATAGAATCAAAATGAAATTAATTTTGTCTAAATAATTTAAATTTAATAATTTAAGTTTAAATAATCTAAATAATTTAAATTTGATACTTTTTACATTGAGCTAATTTTTTTCAATCAATGTGATGTACATCTAGAATGTATTTCAGAGTCAAGTGAATCAAGATTTAATGAGAACTTTACAAATATTCTATAAGTTCGTTGTTGTTAGTTGCATATAATTAGGCTCCTAGTATGTTTTATGATTTCCTTGAATGCATTTTACATATATGAAAAAGATTGATTCACTCACTTTATGATTATTATTATCTGCAATGGAATTAAATTAAATTAATTTTATTTCTTTAAATTTAAGTGACATTTTTTAAATTGACCTAATTTTTTCAATCAATATGATGTTGTACGTGAAGATTATTTTTCATTAATTATAAATAGAAGTTTTCTTATTACGTCCATTAAAAATCTTTCAAAAATACGCATTAAAATATTTAATTGCTATTAAAGACGTCAAATACTAATAAAGACATTAAAATATCTTAATAATTTTTACATGTTTCGATTGAATTTACTCAATCATCATCAGAAAAACAAAATACAAATAAACACAAAGATGGAAAATGACAATAAACTATTACAAATGAAATTTAAAAATTTTTAAAATAAAAATCACGCGCGTTATACTTTAATTATGTATCACGTTGCTTAATTTTTAAATTATTTAACAATTCAATCCAAATATTTGGTATTTGAAATGACAAGGAATCATTGCAGACCATTGAGTTTCTGACGTAAATTTCAATACTCTCTCTAATAAAAAGTTGCAAAAATTTTTTTAAATTTCATTTGTAATAGTTTATTGTCATTTTCGATCTTTGTGTTTATTTGTATTTTGATTTTCTGATGATGATTGAGTAAATTCAATCGAAACATGTAAAAATTATTAAGATCTTTTAATGTCTTTATTAGTATTTGACGTCCTTTATAGCAATTAAATATTTTAATGCATATTTTGAAAGATTATTTTTTAGTCTCAGCCATTGGAAATTAAATAATTTAACGAATCAAGAAAAAATTCTATACTCTTTCATTTTCTATAAAATGCAGTGTACGCTGTTATACTTGTAAAAAACTTTTATTTTATGATATTTAAGTCAAGTATATAAAGTTTTAATGAGAACTCTGCAAATATTCTGCAAGTATATTTTGTTGTTTGTTAAGCACAATTATACTTTAAATGTCTTTTACGAACTTCTCGAATGCATTATAGATATATGAAAAGTGCCGATTCACTCGCCTTATGATAATTAATATACCGAGGTACAAAATCATAGGCACGATCATGTAATTGACTAAATAAAAAATATAACTATATTAATCCTCATATAAAAAATATAAATTTATTGTATCATATTAAATGGTCAGTATAAACACAAAGAAGACATTCCTAAACAAATATTAGAAATATAATATGTTATGTTTCATTTTTACACAATATGCAAAGAGAGCAAAATTATAAGAACGACACAGAATTTTCTAAATTATAGGAATATTATGTGTCAATAAGGCTTCATTTATGTTTAATAATTTCAATGTAACATTGTAGCATAGAGTTTACAAACTTTTGAATTTGTTGAAGTTACAAAACACGTCATATTTTCCAAACGTAAAATTTTAATTCTGCTTTCGAGTTATATTGGACGATTTGACCAAATTTCAATATACATTTTTCCTTTATTTCCCAAACGTTGTTCATGAGCTTTACATTTGGACCACTAGCTCGAAAATCAAGTTCGAGAGTCTTCGTCCTTTTCAAACCCCTTTTTTGTGCTTTTTTAAAAAGTGAATTTATGCATTGTTTTGTTGAAATTTTTTTTAAAAGTCGGTGATTTTTTAACTCATGTTCAAGAAATGGCATTCTAACATGCAAATAAAGGCATGTCTAGTTTGTTTATGCCTCTACCAAAGCAATTATAAGCTTGCCTACAGAGGAAAATATAGCCCAAACCATTAGGGAACCTCCCCGTAATTAACGCATGGAAAATATATCTTATTCGTATTAAAAGACACACAAATATGAATGAATATCATTCAGAATATCAAAATTAAACTTCTTTTAGCACTGAAGATAATTTAAAACCAGGGGTTTCTTCATGTGTTTCTATGAAAACAAAATGTGGGATTTTTCATTGGCAGATGTAAAACGCAAACATCGACGTGGTTTTACATGATAAAGGACTCCCGACATATTTTTGTTGTTTGCATGGTTAATACTCATTCTGATATCTTTATCTGGATTCCAAATTCCTTTGCTGTTATTATTTTACTTGAAAGCGTGTGAATAATCAAAAGTTCGAATTGTTTCGAAATAATTTTTGGTCTTCGTTTAGATTTTGTAGTAAGAAAAAATGTTGGATTCTGTAAGACATTAAAAATGACACTCTTTGAAAATTTAATTTTATCATTCATTCTCTAAAACTACATTCCGATGTTGTTATAAGCCAGAATTTGCCTTCTTTCGAATCACAATGCATTTTGATTCACCCTGTAATTCAAATGTTTTGCGATTTAAACGGATGTTCTCAGAAACTCTTTAAAATGCATTTTTAAAAAAATTGTAAAACATAAGCCAATCACGTTCGGTGGTTTCAAAAATATCGACTGCGTTCTTATCATTTTGCTCTGGCGTAAATTTAGCAAAATACATATTTTAAAAATGATTAAAAACACATATACAAGTTTTGTAAATAATTATTTTAATATTAATTGGAATATCTTAATTGAGATATTTGGAATATTTTAATTGAAATTGGAGTATTTAATTTTAACACAAAGGTTTACGCATTTACATAACAAACTCAAACTCATATTATTGTTTTTGTATCGTTACAATCAGTTTGCACTCTGCAGTAGAATTTATATCTCTAATGGAATATCTACAATGGAATTAAATTAAATTAATTTTATTTCTTTAAATTTAAATGATATTTTTTAGATTGACCTAATTTTTTCAATCAATGTGTTGTTTTACATCTAGAGTATTTTTCAGTCTGAGGCATTTGGTATTAAATCATTTAGCGAATCATGTAAAATTTAATATTTTTTTATTTGTTATAAAAAACAGAGATGTTCGCTGTAGTAGGACGCTGCAAATATTTGGTAATTATTAATTGTTTGTTAAATACAACTAGATTCAAAATTTACTTCATGATTTCCTTGAATGACTTTAACATATATGAAAAATATTGATAAACTCCCTTTATGATTAACAATATCTGCAATGCAGTTCAATTCAATTAATTTTATTTCTTGAAATTTAAATGATAATTTTTATATTGAGCTAATTATTTCAATTAAATTGTTGTTGTACATCTAGAATATATATTTCATTCTCAGCCATTTGGAATTAAGTCATTTAAAGATTCAAGCAAAATTTCTATGTTCTTTTATTTTCGATAAAATGGAGTGAAGCTCGCTGTGCTACTTGTGGGAAAACGTTTGATTTTATAAGTGTTTAGTCAAGTGAATACCGATTTAATGAGAACTCTGCAAATATTGTAAAAGTATTAATTGTTGTTTGTCGCATATAATTAGACTTTAAATGTACTTCATGAATTTCTCGAATACATTTTACATATACGAAAAATATTTAGTCACTCGCTTTATGAGTATTAATATCTGCAATGGAATTAAATTAATGTAATTCTATATTTTTAAATGTAAATTATACCTTTTACATTGACTTTATTTTTTAAATTAAGTTGATACTGCACATCTTAGTCAAATATTTATTTTTTTTCAAACGTTCGTAATTACCATATATGTTGATGAATAACACGCACTTTGAAATGTAAAGGAATTTCTTTTTTCCGATATTGAAATTATACACTGTAGTATTGTACGTTAAATTTTAAGCATTTTTGGCTTTTTTTTTTTTTTTTTTTTTTTTTTTAATATACAAAAAAATTAAAAGATGCGTTTTCTGCACCGTAGTCAACTTACATGGAGAAATTTTTGTTTATGAAAATCTATATAACGCACGCCATACAAAAAATTAAATTTATTAACTTTAAAAATAAAAATATTTTGACGTGTATAGATTTTCATATGGCAAATATTTAAAATTGTTCTTAAATCAAAAAGGACAACTTCGTGACATATGCTTTGATTTGCTTTTGCTCGGAAATGCATGCATATAGCAGATGTTACTCAGAAACTGTCTAATTGCACTCAATTTTCTGTCTTATTAAAAACATACTAGATCTCTCATAACAAGCCTTGAAAGTTGGTGTTTTTTCAGCACATTTCTTGACGAAAGCAGAAAAAATTGGTCAAAAAGCAGAAGAAAAACGGGTGATCATGTGATCAAAATAGCTTAGAACTGGATAGGTAATTCAATTATCATAAAACCGAAAACTAAGTTCGATCCTAAATCTCTTTCATAATCAGGCATTCCAATTTTATATGTTTCTGTTAAAAAATTAATTCGTAAATGTGTCAAAACGTTTTGCGCTTGTTGAGCTGAGCAGTTGCGAACAAATCGTCATGCTACTTCATATTCATGCTATGAGAATATATTTATCAGTTATAATAAGTGATATTTTACGTTTACGCAATAATGCAACATGTCATGTGAAATTATGATATTTTACCTGATATTAACATTAAAAAAATAAATACTTAACAAAAAAAAAATCGTCCTTCGATCCAATCTAGAAGTAATAAAAGAATCTCTTGTTTTTGCTTGAAGAACTTCTGACAGAATATTTTTCAGTCTCAGCCATTTAGAATTATATCATTTAACGAATCAAGCAAAAAATCTATGTTCTTTTATTTGAGATGAATAACAGCTAAGTTTGCTGTTCCACTTGAGGAAAATTGTTGGATTTCATAAGTATTTAATCAAAAGAAATAAGATTTAATGAGAACTCCGCAAATATTCTAAATATATTAATTTTTGATTATTAAATATAATTATATTTTAAATTTACTTCATGATTTTCTGGAATACATTTATAATACACCAAAAGTATTGATTCGCTCGCTTTGTGATTTCTAATATCTGCAATGAAGTTAAATTGATGTAATTTACCTCCTGTTAATGCAAATGATAATTTTTATATTAACTTAGTTATTTAAATTAAAGTGATGTTATACATATTGGGTCATTCTTTTCAATTAATTTATTTTCATTTTTAAATCGTTCATATTTAATGTATATCTCGGCGTATAACACGCAGTTTGAACTGTAAAATAATTTCAATTTTGCATGTCCGTGTTATACTTAGGATATAAAATGGTAAAATCATAAGAAGAAAACATTCCAATTTTTTAAAGATACATTAGAATGCATTTATGTACACTGAAAAAAAGGGTTCAATTTTAAGTAATTCACAGTACTCAAAATTGCTCCGATCCAAAGGTTCTCAAAACTGAGAAGCACATGCACTCATTTTTGATCCCATGGTTGTGTTCAAATATAAATCACTAATATCGTCCATCTGAATTTACATATTAAAGTGAAAATATACTGGTATTTATTTCTTGCTCAAAATTAAGAACAATAAATATTTATTATGATTATTTATTAAGAGAAATAACAAAATTATAAGTAAAATGTCCGAATCGAACATTTAATGAAATGAGCATTTTTTGCAAGTATACTTTAAAATTATTTTAAAATACTGCGCATAATTTACCATTTATATTAATAAAGGTCTTTTATGCAGCCATAAATGAGATAAACCAATACTGGGTACAAAATTATCGGTTGTTTGGATTCGATAACATATGCCGTTTCAAAATTGAGAAAGCAATGTGTTCATTTTTTATCCAAACATACTCAATTCAATATGAGTATTCAATTCATATTCAATCGTACAAACGCACCACATTGCTACGCTTCACGTGCAATTTCCAACTTGTTATTTATTCAGTTTGATCTGCGAGATTTTACCCTTTATCTATGGCATTATGAGTTCATGAAAATTTTACATTCTAAAGCATTTTACGCAAACTGTTTAAACTAAATTAAGCGATTTACCTAATTATTTAATAAACTTTTGAAGAATACAAGAAGGAGTGGAGTTTTTTTTTCAAAAATTAATTAAATTGGAATTTACAGGTATTTTATGCAATATTTAATGACCCCACTGAAATCTTTTATTTTAAATTGTTTTCTTAGTATTTTATAGAATTATAAAATGTACAAATATGATGTTCTTACAGCACAAATATAAAAATTCAGAATTGAAAAATACCCCCCCCCTTTTCAGCGCCAAGACAGATGAAAAGATACAAAGGCAAAAGAAATTATCTTTAAAAAATTATTTTTGTTTTGTGTAACCAATAATGATTTGGACCAAAATAAAGTAATGTATCTGTAACTCATTCTAAACAGTATTACAACTAATTGACGTATTAAAATAATTTTATAATTAGTATATTTTATAGTACTTATAAGTACCGCCGGCAGGTAAAGGATTAAACAGATCCCATATTGAGTAACTTTCTGATTTTCTGAAGGTCCTGTATAATTTTACCTAACATTTCCCATAAGTTTGAACGCGTAATAGACAGCCTGGGACTTTGTTTCAAACATGATTTTTCGGAATCCTGTTATTTAGATTCCGAATTTCAAGAATTCTGCAGATGAAAAATGATCACGTTCGCATGCCGCAATGGAAATTAAGAAAATGAAGAAATACAAACATTAAAGAACAATATTTTCGAAAAATATGCTACTAATATGTAAATACCTTAAAATATTGAATACTATCCTTTTTTATGATTATAGATGTAATAGGAAAGGAATTCAGCAAAATAATCCATCAGCAAAATAAAACCCATCAGCTATTTTTTTTTTTTTCATTTTAAGAGAGTTTTTTTATACAGTAAATACAATTATGTCTTCAAATTAAAATATATATATATATATATATTTTATGTACGATTCTTAAGAAATACGCTGGCTTTAATTTTACTTATATTTTATATTTTGTTTCTTGATTTAATTAAATAATAAATATTAATCAATGTTAATATACATACAAAATAAATATTTAATTTCATCTTTATCATTTGAGAAAAAAGATATTTAATGAGTATAACTTTTTATTATCGCAAAATTATCTTAGGTAATTCAGTTTTAAAAAATCAAAATATTTTTTCTAAATTTTGCTTATTAGAATAATTAAAACAGCAAGTTTTTATTTAGATAATTTATACTAATTAAGGAGAAGTTCAGTTATTTTTTGTTGTATTACGTAAATAATTATCATTTTTAATGAAAGCATTTATTTAATGTTTTATAAGATACGTATTTTTTAATAATAATTAACGCTTTCGAGCATAATTGAAAAGCGTTTAGAAATTAATATGTCTGTGCATAGTCACGTAAACTCACGTAAAAATAATTTTGACTCATTGCAAAAAATGGTTATAAATTATTGGGAATTATTATGCCAAGTTTGGTATTGAAAAATGTATGTAGCATTACAGGGACATTTAAAACAACTTTGTTACATTACGGTGTTTGTAGGAAAATCATTTAATCTATATTTTATTTATATTACACTATTTAAAACAACTGAAATTTGTATTTATCCCTGCAGTGTACAACAAAAGCACGTTGAACATAGAATTCATTGTTCATTTCTAAAAAAAAAAAAGCAAAAAAAAATTGGCTACAGAAATAAACAAACAATAATTAAATCATTGAAGTATACGAACAATAATTCCTGGAAGTGTGTTTATAATTTTAATTATTTGTTAAGTGTTATTTGGTGTGTATAAATTCTATAGATCATCGTAGGACTGAGCAAATGATTCAAAAATTTCTGTTTAGTGGCAGAGTTAGCTGAACAGAAATTTTGACGGAGTTAATCTTTTAAATGATCTAACTTTTATCGTAGATATAGTACATACTCAAGAGCTAAAACATTACGACCACTCATCTAATAAAGTGTTGGCACATCGCTGAGCCGCGAAATGTCTGCAAATCACTGTCCATATCACCCAAATTCTTGGTATATGTTATTGGTGCATGATAAGATATGATTCTTATTATATGATAAGTAGTATTAGTTGATTATGAAGCGGTCTTTTATATCCAGGATATTCCAAAATAGTTGTTTTTAAGCTCTGCTCTGCCGTTAAATGACAATCGAAAAAGTGTTCTGTCGTATTAAGTTCCGTCCAGTTAGGCAACCAGAACGTTATGTAGAATTCAGTATTACGTTCCTTGAACCAGTGGAGCACAATTGTAGTCATGTAACATGGAATATTTTGTCTTGCACGAAGACTTCATTTCAATTTCGGAAGACAGGCAATAAAAAATGCTACAAATTATCCGCAATGATGTTCAGGTAGTCCGTGGCACTCATTGTCTGTTCTACAGCAACCAAGGGACCAGGGAAGCCCATAATTTCGTTCGCCAGCTTAATATCACCACGACTGACCAGTATCTGATGTGTTGTATAAGGGGGAATAACAGTTCAAATAAAAGACGCCGTTCCTAAACACGGCCATCGACTGTTTCAGGATGAATAGTGTTTCATCCGACGATGTAACTCTCTACCTATGTTCCACTGTCCAGTAACGAGGTTTCTGGGTCTATAGGAGTATTGGACAACGGTGCTTGGTCAACAGGGCACATGAACGGGATGTTAACGCTGTAGTATAACATTCATTTGTGTCAGCCAACCTGTGAACTTTGAAAGAATTCCACTTGCAAACGTATTGTTTTTGGATGTAAACTGAACCACTCTCTAGTGCCAATTTTGCTTCTCCTATGAGGAAAGTCTCCGACGACGTCCTTTTAGTTGATTACGCCTGAGAGTCCAAAACGATGGCTTTTACTGATGGTTTCCCTATCATTCATCCACTTTGTACAAGTACTAAGGGCTATATCTCCCGATCAACCAATATGACATGCAGTTTCGAAGTTACTTGTTCTAAGTCGTCAGGATATTCTCAAGGGATCAATTCCGCCCTTTATCAGCATATAGATCAGCAGACTTTACCCACAGAAGAAGACGTGTGAAATTTTACCTGAAACTCAATAGCAGCATTACTTACCATTCCCAGTGGATTATGTACATCATACGTCGACCATGAGAGTTCATTGCAGAATGTGGCGTTGGTCATAATGCTTTGGCTCACGAGTGTGAATACATATTAATAATCACATCCAAGACTGTAAAAAAATATTTTCCTGATTATTCACGAGAATGTTGAAACTGGCTTTGCCAATGTATTATGTGTTTTGCATATTGTTTATTCAGACGACCTCCTACAATTGCACTTAAAATCTAAAGTAGCTATGGGTCGCGACTAACATTTTGGTGGGCCGAGGAACAATCGATGTCTTTGATGTAAATATAACTTAAGTTTCATCTGTTTAAAAAAATAACAAATTAAACAGAAAATAATATTTCTAGTAAAGATTTTCAGTTTCTATCTTGATGAATATACCAGAATATCTAGAAATATGTAAATCAGCTGTAAGGTCCTTGAAGGGATACAACACGGTAAATTAATGTGAACATTCTCTCTCTAATTTGCAGTTTTAAAAAAAACACCTACAGACAAAAATTGTGTGGAAAGGGTAATTTATGATTAAAATTAGGCAGTTTTAACGCTGATATAGATGTCCTTATCACGAAACACCAGTGTCAAAAATCTCACCGATTATAAAGATATCATTTGATAGTAATTAAATTTATTTTAAGTTACTGTACTGACGCTATACTTATTATACCTTGATGGGATTTTACATGGTACATTCACCTGAACATTTTCTTTTTCTTTGTTGTTTTTTAAAAGTACACCAGTTTCAGAAATGTCACGGATTATAAAATTATATTTTGATAATAACTAAATGTATTTTTTAGTTACCTTTGTAGTTAGTGGATTGTTTGAATTACTATTCTACTTAGAGACATTGGATTACAGATTCTTGTTATTGCTGAGAGTGTATTTTGCGTACGAAAAATTGCTTTTTTCTTAGGAAAAAAAAATAGCTGATGGTTTATAGAGGTCATACAACGATTTTCTACTATATACGCACATAGTGGGTCATGAAAAACGATTTTACTCAAACATGCGTAGCATACCAATAAAGTTAGGAACCGTTATTCTAAGCTGAGTTTCCGGGAGCGGCCACCCCTTGTTAACCCTTGTTAATTTATATACCAACTTAGTAACGTGTGATGTTGTATTATAGTATTCTGAATGTTTTGAAAAATGTTTCATAATCTATACCGTTTACAAGATTTTTCTTTCGTGTTATACATATTTTTAAAATTTCATAGTATAATGTTAAAGAACTAATATAAAATAAAAGATAAGTATAATAGATATGCATATTAATGTATTTATTTTACGATTTGGAACAACTTAATGCTAAAACATATGTATTTCTTAGCTAATATTAAGAAAACGACGGCACACAAAAATATGAAAATTGGTGGTGTTATAGAGAAATGTCTGATAAATACGCTGATGCAGGCAGTTTCTAAATCGAATAATTATTTTAAGATATATTTAATGTTAAACTAGGTCAAAATCGCCTATTAAATATTTTATAGGAGAAAAAATCTATGTACAGGAATTTATTTCAGATCGATTTATATATTATAAGTTCGTGGAGTGCAGACTGCATTTGTTTTTTTTGTTTTTTTGTTTTTTTTTTGTTTTTTTAATTTGACTCTTTTTTTGAGGATATATTTCCATTTTAAATTGAAATTTTCAGCTTTTGGTGAGGCTTGTTTGGTACATTAAAAAAAAGTTTATTAATTTAAATTGTTGTCAAATGATCAAAGAATAATATTTCCTTCAAATTACAAAAAAGTATTCACACACGACTATCAAAACAGAAAACAATCACAAAATTAAGACAGCAACATTAAAAAATTTAGCTTCCTAATCGTGTTTTTACGCGGCATATTTATTATTATTATTATTATTATTATTATTATTATTATTATTATTATTATTATTATTATTATTATTATTATTATAGTTATTGTTATTATTATTATTATTCAAAGGCTATTTATCGAAAAATTGATGTTGATTTTTTGACCTGAATAAGATATATAAATATGCAAGTTTATCAAATCTGAATCCTTATACATAGTACAGATTATTTTTTGAAGCTTTAACATGCATAAGAAATTTTGAAGGACGCTTAAAGAATTGCCCTTCCCATTAAATTTTGTTTTTAATTAAGTATTCAGATAATTGGAAAATGCTGAAACAATAGGGAAAATTGAAATATTGTGAAGAAAATAAGAATTTGTAATGTCTGGTTGCTAAAGGTTATTATGAATAAATTACAGTAATAAACCAAATTTACAACAAATTAAGTTACGTTTCAATCATACAAAATGTACTAATGTACAATATTTAATCACATCATCAAAACAAATTAAATAATGATTGAATGCTTGTAAGATATTTTTAAGAAGAATATGATCACTTATATATTGTATTTTTCTACTTTTAAAAAACATAAAGATAAATCACTTATCTTATTTTAGTAAACATGATTTCAAGACATTTTCTTAACCCCATTGGTTATTTTCATTTAAATTAGAATAGAAAATACAGATAAAAATAACGGATCTGGTGAAATGTACTTTTTATGCACGTAATTAAATACGTGCTGTTTAAAATATATGTGAAGTGCACTCATGCAACGAAAATCTATTTCGTTAAATTTAACGTTTTAAAGCATTTGAAAACGATTTAAATTCAAGTAGACAAATTATCTTTGAATGTTCTGCTTTCTTTATTGCAGTAAAAACACTAGAACAATAAATATAAGAAAAAAATTATTGAAGTTAAATCTCTTCAATATAAAAGTGCATTATTGGAGAATTACTACCGAATATGATATATACTTCTTTTCATGGGACACATGTTTAATTAAGCATAAAAGCCAGAAGTTCACACAAGTACATAAAATATATAAACTATTTTATCAATATAAAAAGTAAAAATATGGCGATATAAAAAAGATAAACATTTTATTGAAAATTTAAGTTTATATGACTATGTTTAATCAGTAGTCAAGTAAAAAAAAATTGTATTGCCCGTCTTATTAGTATCGATTTTAGATGTATCTGGTGTATGGGAAATATTAATGCATGGTGATGCATGAATGACCAGTGTACGAAAATATGCGAAGCGATTAAATAATCTCAAAACTTAGTTTTCAGTTTAGTTACAATGTAATGATACGATAAGTTAATGATGGAATTGGATTTCATAGTTTGGCCTCCATTTTTTTTCGAAATTTTAAAGTCATACCTGAAAGTTCAAAAAAAGAATTTTGACTTTAAGTAATAGTCAATTGTGAGCTTTTAAATTAAACAAAAGTTATTTTAAATTTCTCGTGTGAAATCGCATTTTCTGGACGCAACATTGGCAATTGTCTAATGATTTACATAAAAAAAAGGTATTCGTGCCATCTCGTTACAATATTTATTGTTTCTAACAAAATAATAAAACATATTACAAAGATAATTTACTTTTTTAAAGCATTAAATTAAAATGTGACTACCCGCTATTAGAGGGTTTGGATTAACTTGTAGATAGATGGTATTATTTTTTTTAAATATTTTTTGATGATAGTACAAAAGCGCGAACCTGCTTTTTAAAAAACTGCTTCCGTTGATAAAGCAAGATTAAATAAACAGTATTTGACCTTTCAGGGATGTCTTTATTTTAAAGATGGCTTTTCAACAAGCAGCTTAGGATCCAAACTTGTTGATCAGGAAATGACCATAAAACCGCAGAACATTGAAAATGAGGGGGAAAGTAAATTGTTTTCGACGGAATGTGGTATTTAATAAATGGTAGAAAAGATAAGTAAAGAAAAAATTCAAGCTGAATGAGAAATAAACCGACCTTCGGTTCTCAAAGTACAGATTTGACTTCAAAACCTTCATCTTACACCATTATCATTATCTGTGCTTCGATCCTATACAAAGAGGAGTAAAAAGTCTGATATTTTCATTATTTCATCACACAAAAAACAATTTAAAGATGGTGGTGCGGGAAAAAACAAAAATCAAACTAAAAAAAAAGAAAGGAGTAAATTAAACTCAAAAAGCTAAAAACAGCAAAAAAATAAAAGCTGCACATATGGTCTATATCCATGATACTCAAAAACCTATAGAAAATTTGTAGATCATTGAACCGAGAGCATTTCTTGAAATTACTGGTGGGAAGTGCACACGCAGAGTCTATGTAGAATACGATCTCTAATCTCCATGTAATAAAACACTGTGTAATGCGAAGTGCCCCACACTTGTTTTTCCCTCTAAAAACTTTCATTGCAATTGTCGCTGCCATCGAACATAGTGCATTGGAATCGTGACAGCAGAAACAGAAATTCGAAAAAAAAAAGGGAAAAAAATGACAAGTTTTTTTTTGAGGGGGGGGGGATTATTAAACGAAAAATGTACAATTTCAATGTGCTACAAAAAGTAATAATAATTATTAATTATTATTATTATTTTAATAGATGCTGCAGACTTTTTTAATTACGCAGATTTATTGCATATTTGTTAAGATTTTGTTTTATTAAGAAACAATAATTTTGTTATGGCATGTTAGTTGCAGAGCCTGATTTATCCAAAAGTATTGTAAATAATCTAATTAGAACATAAACTACCGGAACTTTGCTCATCTAAAGCTTGCATAATGTCAATTATTTTTATCGTTTTTTTTTAAATTTATATGAAAAACACATTTTTAACCCACCGTCCTAGGTCGGAAATCTACACTTCTAATATGATATTTGTAACTGAAATGCTTCTCTTTAGGTGCTATCCTAATTATGTAAATACGTAGTACCCATAGTTCTCGTTCAGTCCGTTCGTCTGTCCGTCCGTCCGCATATAACATCGCAAAAACTACCCAACCGAATCGTTTGAAATTTAAAATATATCATTATTACATAATTTTGTCGTGTTATTTCAAATTTTATGAAAATCGGATGCATAGATCAGTTACAGGGACAATCAAAAGTGTTCCATTACATTATGATGAATGGAGAAAAATGTTTTAAATGCATTTTTTGGTGTCACACTCATTTGAACATAATAGAATTATTATGCATCTATTCAGTATATATTATAATATACAATTTGCATGACCAGCGGTGCAAAGAACATTCGTTATTCATTTACAAGGCCACACAAAAGTATTCCATTTGATAATGGTATAGAGAAAACATTGTTTGGTGCGCATTTTAATTGTAGTTAACGATTTACAATTTTATGAGAGTGATATTTTTAAACTTTGTTATCGTACGAATGCACCTCATTTACACCTTATTTTCTTCATGCGCACTCTTGCACAACTGACTACGCAAACTTTCCCTTATTGTTTGTACAAGAATGGATAGCCAAAAGAATAATATTTTCCAAAATAATGCTGAAAGTGTTTCTTAAATGTGTATCGTCACTTTTTTCTTATTCTAACATTTTAAAAATTTAACTCTCACAGTAGAAAAAAAAAAAAAAAAAAAAAAAAAAAAATGTAAAAGCCTAACCCGGCATATTTTGACCAGAATCTTTATTAAATAACGAAAACATGTGCCAATTCGGTTGTCAAACCGTGGCGATTCATTTCAGCAACCCACCGAATTTGCAAACAAACAAACATATTAGCTAAAAATAGCAAGAATGAAAAAGCTCCTCCTACACTTGTTTGCAAAAAACGCTGTAAACAAAACGGATGTAGAGAACTATATGAAAATGTGCCGAATGGGAAAAAATTCCCTTTTACGTTTTGGAAAGTTGTAAATAATAGAGATTCATTGATTTCTATCTTGAGCATGATAAGTCACAATGTAGATAAAAGTATTGGGATTTCCACATCAGTCTAGTTTAATGATATAGGTAAAATTCGCACTCCTTTGCTACTTCATGCATGTAAGAAAACTTTCATTTTGTAGACTAATCCGCCTTGCTGTCTATATATATTACATAATTTTACAGGCATTTACACGGACTTTATGAAGCCGATGCTCTAGCTTCCTGATAATAAAAATAATAAAAATATTTTTTTCTCAAAGAAAAATAGAAATTATTCAACCGAAATTTAATACGAATTCATTTTACCTTATTTCAATAATAATGTATTGACGCAAAAATAAAAAAAAAGGCTTTACATACTCATCTTTAATATGTTTTCGAAATAAATCCTTTAGAAAATAAACTAAATGTATCCATTTTAAATTGAAATATTTTAATAACATTCAACAAAAGACTTTTAAAATAATCATTATGTCAGAAGAAAAATTAAAATGTTCGTCTACATTCTTTGAATAAAATGCCTACGTATACGTACTTCTGATTTCTGAAAATTATTTTGAAATATATTAAAAAGTATTAAAATTATAAAGTAGTATTAAAAATAAACATTTCTAATTTATAAACCAGAAAATTTATTTTATTATTGTTGTTTTGAAGCAAATTGCATTCCCTTGAGTGTATAATATTTCTTGTGCACGAATCATATAGGAATTTGTTGTAACTTTTAAATATATATGGTATTTTATTATTAATTTGTGCATCCTTTTTATTTATCTTTATTCTTATCTTTAAAGAAAATAAACAGAAAAATCTAATGTTGTTTACTTAAAGATATTTTGAAATCAGAGTTTAGAGAAATAATAACTTTACAATTAAAACACGAACAAAAATGTCATTCATAGCGAAAACTATTATATAATGCTTTCCTACAGTTTCGGAATATTGTAAAGATATTTCATTTTTTTTAGAGGGTGAAATAAAATACGTAAATAATAATAATCAAAGACTAAAATTTTATAGAAAATTTTATACAAGTTACAAAATCATCTTCTAACAATATCTGGCATGCGTGTGATACGAAAATATCGTTTTAGGAAAATGTCAAAGCTTTATTTGAATTGAATAATTGATATTTTTCATATAAAACTGCTTTATTATAGTTAGATTGCAATCTCAAAAGCGTGTACCATGTAAAGTATTTAATAAAATTTTCACAAAAAAAAATGTAATTTAAGAAATTACACCAACCATTTGAAAAATGTTTCCCTCGAACATTCATCTGTCATTTTAAGCTAAATACCATTAGTTTTATTTTGTATTATCCGTGCCACTGCTATAAATGACTTCATACATGCTGCAATTTGAAGGTACGGTTATTTTAAGTTACATATAAGTCGCCAAGATTAAAAGTTGGCCACGAAAAAAACATTTCAAACTATGTAACATTGTTGGTGCGAAAGTAATCATTAATAAAACACAGCTTTGGCATATACTGTTATACCTGTAAGACTTTGGCATATACTGTTTGATTTTACAGAGCAGAATTTTGGTGATGAAGGTTTTAAACCAAAATCGATCGCAGTACATGCATCTGTGAATGGGTCCATCAGACATTGAATCAAAAAAAATTTTCCAGTTTTTCCCAAGCCGATTGCTTTTTACTTTTTTTTTTACTTCTCTTTTTAGGTGCTGGAAATCAAGAGTAATAGCTATAACATTTTCCGGCTTGTTAGGATTACTATTGGCACTCAAATTTTCCTGGTTAGAACCGACCGATTGTAAAACGCCATGGCTAGTGAATTGGTCGCCCTTGAGACATGACGTTTTACAATTAATCGGCATTAAATTGCTTCCTTTTTCGTGATCGCCTTTCAACACGTAATTGGTTTTCAGCGGCTCGAAAATCTTTTGATTTTCTCGTTTTCTGCATTGAAAGACGTTTTTGCGCCAAACCAAATACAGTACTACTTAGTTATCCCGTCGACCAATTTCGCCAAATGATACGAATCGCCAAACGAATAAGCAACTGATACATGTTGACTAAATTTTTATTTTAAATAACTAAGAACAAATAAATTAGTAAAAAATTAATAAAAAGTCGAAATAAAAATCACTTTATGATTGTTTAAGTACTGTATTGTGTTTAATGTCATTCAATGCGACATTCACGGTCATTCATTTCTTTGGCTTCGGCTTTTTCCGTATCTGTTAATTTCCGTCTACCCATTTTTAAATTTGTTATTTTTCTTCTTTATTACAATGATTTTGAATATTTTAATTTCCTATTCAAATAAAAATTCTTTTAAAAGTAAAGAATTTAATTTAAATTCAAAAGTGACCACGTCATTTTGTCAATCCTACACGGAAAATAACAACCATTTTTCAATGGTTAAAAAAATGGTTTTAATTTTTTCTTTGTAACTAGTTAAACCAAAGTTTCATCTAATAGTGTATATAAAAGGATTAGTTTTGACTGACTCATAATTAACGCACGGACGAAACAACTCAACCTAGAAGCGTGAAAACTTTGGAAAAGAGAGCGGGGGGAGAAAAATACTTCTTGTGACAGAAGCATGCACTAAGGCATGGTTTTTGAAAATCCCGACTGCGAAGGAAGTTAAAAAGGGTTTCGAAATTTTTAAATGATCTGGGCATATGTTAGCAACATTTTAGGTAGAATTAGTACATTCCAGAAACTAACTTTACAGAAAAAAAACTATTAAAGACAAATTTTAGCGAGTTTACAAATTCCATCATAAATGGATTAAAGGATTTCAAAACATTTCGCATATATCCGTAGGTATTTTAGTTAGGAGCGTAAAATTTGTGAAAAAAATTCTGTTAATAAATAAAAAATGTGTATTTTCGCGATTTTAGTTATTCCTCCTTAAAATATATATAAAAAAAGGAAGATGAAATATGATACAACTTTTGTAATATCACAGCAAGCGTTTTATATAGTAGTGTGAAATACCGAAAAAAAGTAATGTATCTCATCAAAAGTAAAGCATGTATCTCAGCAATTTTAGAATTTTTCCTACTAGGACTAAAAAAATTGTGACAAAAATTTTAGAACACTTTGCCATATCGCAGCAGTTATTTCAGATAGTAGCTTGAAATTACAGAAAATAAATCAAGTAAAATATTGGGAAACACGTATTTCAGAAATTTTACATTAGAAATCCACCTTTCCCCCCCCCCCACACACACACACAGAGATTTTAAGTGGGAGGTCGAAAATTTTAAAACATTTGGTCATATGTCAGAAGATGCTTAGGTAGGAGCTAGTAAGTAAGAATAAAAACGCATTTTAAAAATAATTGAATTTGTGTTTCATCCATTATTTTTTAATTTCTCCTCTACAAATGATAAAAGGGCAATGGGTCAAAAAGTTGTGAAGATTCGTCCAAATCGCGGTAGCTGTTTTAGGTAAGTGCTTAAAATTCTAAAAAATAAATTAATTAAAAGAATAATTATATGTATATTTCAACGACTTTAAAAATCCCCCCCCTCCTTAAAGTGTTAAACTTTGGTCGAAATTTTAGAACATTTGGCTATATCACCGTTACAGTTTTAGGTAGGGACACGAATTTAGGATTATAAACTTATTAAAAAATAATTTAAAATGTTATGATTTTATCTATCTACTACCTTAGGGTGTAAAATGTGTCGTTCAAATCATAGCGCATTTTGCGATATCTGGGCAGCAGTTTAAGTTATAAAAGGAAAATAAAGCTAACAAACTTACTAAAAAGTCGCTGATTACAGTACCTCAGTGATTTTAGAGCTATTTTTTCCGTTATGCTTTAAATATCTACTTTTATCTGGATAATATAAAATTATATGAAAAAGACAACATTTATGCATATGTGATTGGATGTTACGATTTTCACGATTGAAGATTCTTTTCGAGAAACCAACAAGAGGAGCTGTTGAAGGTTGCTAGCATGAGATGTTTACCCTTTCAGGATCGAATTTGTTTTTGTCAATTTTTAGAAAAAAAAAATTAATGCAATTACTTATTACAATTAGTGTTAATAACATTAACACTAGCTATCGAAATAGATTCATTATATGTTAACGAATATTTCAGTGCCTGAAACATAACAAATGTTGATGTTTAGCGTACTATTCAATTTATATTCATATGACAATAGACTAATAATTTTTGCAGACGTTTAGAAAATATTATAGTATAGCAAGATTTTACTGATGCTACAACTTTCTAATATTTTTTGTGCTTCATTACGCATGATTATTTCAGGAAAGTAACATTCATTTTATATTTAAAATGTTAAATACATGTTTAAAATAAAAGAATCGCAAATGATGCAAAGATAATTCAGGAAGTATTATTATTATAATAATATCGCACTAATTAATATTCAACATCGAATCATACAATTTTTTAATAATCATGAAGTAAATTTCAATTAAAAGATATCGCTTTACGCTTGTTTAAAACTTAAAGAATACTTATAGACGAGTCTTTAATTTTCTTTATAATAAATGATAGTTTATAATGTAATTCAAATCTTTGTGAGAGCCTTTATTGCATCAGTACGTAATTTAATATACGGATAGTTTGAAAGTACTGCTTTTAAGGAAACTTAATTTCCTAATCGTGCATTTTTTAATAAATATTTACCATTACTTGCAATTATAAATCTTTTTCACTTACGAGTGCTAAAATAGATTATGAATTATGAAACAGTATTGCATTAATTAATGTTCATCATGAAATCATACAAACTTTCAACAATCATTAAGTGAATTTCAAATACAGGATATCGATCTTCGCATGCGTAAATATTAAAGAATATTTATGAATGAGTCTTTGAGTTTGTTTATAATAATGCTGATTTATAATGTAATTCAAATCTTTGAAAGATATTTTATTGCATTTCTTTATTATATTATTTTTATTGGATTCACCTACGAATAGCAAAATACACACTATGAATTGTGTAACAGTGTTTTATTAATTAATATTCATCAGAAAATCACACGATTTTTTAACAATTATAAAGTAGCTTATGATTAGAAATAAGGTTTTACGTGTGTGTAAAAGCTTAATGACGTACTGTTTAAAGACAAGTAAATATATGATTGGTATTTTTCATTTAAAGTATTTTTTGACGATAAAAGTGCTAAAAAATGTCAGTATGAAAGAATAAGTTATTTAGATACATTTTCTATTATTTAAGATGAGTAAAGTGCGGGATTTTTAGCTAACAGTGCATCAAAGCCGGAGATAGAGTATGTCCGCATTTTCCGTATGTAAGTATGGCAGCAACGCGATAACTCTATAAAGAAATATCTGATTTGCTTCTAATTTTTTATATAGATTCATTCTGATAAGTTATTCATCTGACTAGCTTTAGGGGATTCATTGTTTAATTATAAAAAAAGAGCGGTAATTAATTACCTTTTACTTCAGGTAAATCGTTTTTCATGCAGAATTATTCGATTTGTACAAAATTTTGGATAGAGGTTTATTCTGATAAGGCACATCCTTGATAACTTTGGAGGTTTCATCGGTTAAGTATGAAAAAAGAAATGGGGAAGCTAATCTTCTACCTTAAATTATTATTTTTTACAACTCTCGGAAATAAAATTATAATGTATAACCTGTTTGAATAACCTGTGATTACAATGCTATCGGTTTAATGGGGCAGTTTTCTATTTATTTAAATATTGGGTTAAATAATGGAAATCTCTCATAGTTTTAAATTACAAATTGTTTTGACCCATGCTCTGTAATCGTGGAAGCCAGAGACAGATAATCTAATACACCAGCGGTTCCCAATCTGTGGGTCGCGACCCACTGGTGGGCCGCGGCAGTTATTTTGGTGGGTCGCGGAATAATCGTGGTTTGTCATCAAAATATATTTTTTTATTTCATATGTTTAAAAAGATATGAGAATTTCAACAAAAAATAATATTATTGGGAAAATTCTTTATTTCCTTCTAGAATATCCAAGAAGATTTAAATTAGCTTTGAAGTCCTTGATGAAATTCAACACTTCGTGCTTATGAGATCGTGCTTTTTTTACTTTGCTGTTTTTGAAAGACAAGCACTGAGACAAACTGCATGCTAATATACATAGGTAAACACCAGTACCAGATATGTCATTGATTATAACGCTACGCTTTAGTAATAATTGAAAGTATTTTCAACTATCTTTGTAGTTTGTACATTGTTTTAATTACTATTCAGTTACCATGTTGAGATTATCGATTCTTGTTTTTGTTGATAATGTATCCGCATGTTCCTTTGTAATGTATTCGTACTAAAAATTGCGCTTTTTGTAGGATAGGATAGCCAAGCGTATAGAGATCGTACAAAAATTGATATACAACTTTATCTTGGGTGGGTCGTTAAAGTTTTTGTCACTAAAAGGTGGGTCCTGTACCAAGAAAGTTTGGGAACCGCTGTAATACACACTATGTATACATATATAAGTAAAAGTATTGGGAAAGGTACATAAAATAAATCAGAGTTAGTTAAAATAAATAAAATAAATCGGAGTAATAAATACATATATAATTTAGTAAATGCTTATATTCCTATTATATCGTTATAAGTTGCATAGTTATATATATACATTAAAAGTCAAAAGTTTGGAGGAGAATATAAAATATATGTAATTAACTATTTCTAAATTACATTTATGTATTTAAGTTTACACTTAAACATGAATTGGAATAAATACATAAATCACAGAATTTAATAATATGCTTTCATTTTTAACAAGGGAAAGATCGAAATTCTAAATATTATACTAACATTGAAATTAGAATTACACAATGCAACAGATTTTAATTATAGACTGCGTTATTTTCGGTACACTGGAATATCAAATCCGGTTAATTAAAGCTTTGCAAACTTCACTGCATTTTGACATTTGAAAATCCCGTTTTCGAGTAAGATTGGATATTCTTACTTAGGGGAATAACACACATTTTTGATTAAATTTATACATGAATGCATGTCATAAATCCATAAATCGTGATTATTGCAGTTTTGACAAGTGTAACTTCATGTAAAATTCGAATTGAATTAAACGAATGAAATGTCCACAAATTATACAATATCATATTTATTCAAACATTACGCTAAATTCTTAAACTTGATGTATCATTATATTTAGGAGAATTCTATTACAATCATCACATCGAATATGACAAATATTTTAAAATTGCGCATATTTTTTAAAATATTCTTTATTTAAAACTAATAATAGAAATGGCAATGAGTGAAAAATCTAAAAGTATGGGCATAAAAAGTCGCAATATACAAAATAAAAACAAATGTTTTTCAATTAATATTATATATTAATGGAAAATATCATATATTAATATTAAGTCATGGAAATTTTAAGGAAATAATGATGTTTTTTATACAGTCTTCCCAAAATCAAATACAATTTACACAAATGAGCAAAAATAATGTTTTTCTGAACGGAAATTACAATACTGTTAAGTAGCAAAATAATGTTAAAAATAATGGGTACAGTGTGAAGCCTCTAGAAGTGTCCGCATATAAAATCACTATTTACAAATTGAAAATAGTCGAAAGCTACAATCCCAAAATTTCTTGCTATCCCATACGTGCTAATGCTTGTTAAAACACCCAGCATAATAGCCCTACTTGTAATGGGATTTTTTTTAAAACCTACAAGTGGTAACTTATGTCGACTTCTATGATATTCTATAAATTTTTAGATGTAGATACAACCCCTACTATTTTTGCTTCATTTTGGGATCAATGGATTTTGAGCTAACTCTATCAACGATAATTTTCAGAATTTTTAAATTATCTTTTTGAGACTTTCACAAAAGTTGCTCTATAAATTTATCTAACACATTATACAAATTCTATTTTGATTACTTTCACGCATGAGCAATGAAAAATGTTTTATAAACCTGCTTATTATTCACACAATTTCTATTATTTTTAATTTTTTATTACAGGGTGTTGTACTCAATATTATTTCTCATATTTATATTTTATAAAAAGAACTTTATTTTAGATTAAGAATTCTGCAAATTATAAGCAAAAAACTTTGCAAGTTTGTCACTGATTTTATTAAAAACTTCAAGAGTGTACTTTCTTTTTCCATTTGTTAAACGTCTTTTGTGGAATTTCGGAAAAAATATTTACAGAAATATCTGACCTGTACTATTTTGTTAACACACCTGTAATTTCGGGGAATTTCTCATGTATTTTCCGAGATATTTAACAAGACGTCAAAAATCGGAAAGTAGTCACATTAATATGACTGGAATGTGTGTATGCTAGACCATTTTTCAGCTTTTAGCTTCTTATGGCTAATAAAAAGAGGTAGCCGTATAAGTTTTTTCTGGTTATCCAGTTATTTAGGACCTGGCGATTTTGTTTTGGTTCCACAAATATTTCCATTTTTTTTTCATTGTTTACTGTATTTTTAATTACCTGTTTCACTTGTTATAAGTTTTTTGAAAGAATTTTACATAGTTCTATGCCTTATTTTTAATTTTAATGTATTAATTTATTAGTTATTTATTCACAATATTCATTAGAAATTTGTATTGGTTTATACTAATTATATATATATGTAGAACACACACATATGCGTGTGTGTGTGTGTGCATCCTCTATCCTTACTAACAAGGCAATGGATCTAATTCACGTAGTAAAAGATTAAAGTTTATGTGTTATTAAGACTATCCCTGAACAGCAGCTGCCGATGTATTAATCTTAAATTCCCATAATGTCACTTAAAATGCTCGAGCCACAGATGGTTTAGGTACTTCCTAAATTTCTGCTGTCTTAACAGTTGAATCCATAAAGGCCGTTCGGTAGAATTAATCATATGAATCCCATAGAACATATAATTTGTGCTTCATATAATTAAACTACATCGCATAGAAACTTGTAACATTTACAGAGCGTTAAATGTTGGATTTGGTCTTGGTATATAGTATACAGTTTTTATATTACGAAACAAAAATAATATTTTGACATTTGCACAGTACTCTATTTTTAATATTGTTTTATTATCGCCTTGTATAATGTACTCCAATTTTGTATATTATAATATTTGTTAAAGTTTGAATTTTTAAAAATACAGGCACTGAATTGCTTTAGGTGCATTCGTAATTTTATAAATACATAGCATCTATATCCATCTATATGTTTGTTCATCATTATGCATGTAACATACACTTTAAAAATGTGTGTGTGTGTGGGATTCAAAACAGCTTATGTTTGCGCTGCTGAGTTCTACACTGGAAAGCCTTCATATGGTGAGCGAGAAAATATCAAGTCGACTAGTAAATTTGATTGAGAGTACCGCTCGAAATATTACGGTTGATAAGTTCTTCATGGATTATATATTCTTGATAAAGGATTATTGAAGAACAAAATAACTATTATTGGGACTCTCGTGAAAAATAATCTATTTATTCCTGTAGAATTTCAATCATCAAGTGAGCGAGGAAAATTTTCCTCATTATTCGGTTTTCAACGAGATATCACACTTGTGTCATTTGTCCCCAAAAAAACCCGGTAATCCTTCTTTCAAATATGCATCACGAGGCCAAAGTTTCAGATGAGGAAAAACAAGTTGGAAATTGCACGTGAACGTAGCAAATGAGGTGCGTTCTTACGATAACGAAGTTTTAAAAATATTCATATCTTGCTGATATAGTAGAGCGTACTCCGGATACAGTATAGTAGTTGAAATCTTTACGTTTCTGTAAATATGCAGGAAGTAATTTTTGTTACACCTTAGCAACGTATATCTTATTTATAAAATGTGAAATAGTTGAATATAATTAAAACACGTACCAAACCATGTTTCCCCGTATAGCATTATATAGTGGAATACTTTTGTGTGGCCCTGTAATTTAATAATAAAAATTCTTTGCATCACAGATTGTACAGAATGCATATTTTAGTATATATTTCATAGATTTATGCCAATTCTATTATGTTCGAATGAGTATAACATGATTAAAATGCATTTGAAACTTTTCCCCTATTGACCGTAATGTAACGGAATCCTTTTGATTGTCCCTGTAATTGATCTATGCATCCGATTTTCATAACATTTGAAATGACTCGACAAAATTACTCAATAATTATATGTTTTAAATTTCAAATGATTAAAATGCATTTGAACCTTTTTTCCCCATTGACCGTAATGTAACGGAATCCTTTTGAGTGTTCCTGTAATTGATCTATTTATCCGATTTTCATAAAATTTTAAATGACTCGACAAAATTATGTTATAATTATGTATTTTAAATTTCAAACGATTCGGTTGGGTAGTTTTTGCGTTGTTATATGCGGACAGACGGACGGACAGACAGACAGACGGACGGACTGAGCGACAACAATAGGTGCTACGTATTTACATAATTACGAACGCACCTAAAAACGGATATAATTTTATATTATAATGAAACTAAAGGTGTAGTAGTTACTAATGATAAATTAACTGCTGCATATGCATCAAAAATGAGGCACTAGGTGTTGTCCTGTATGTTTATACTACAATTTAATTGACCTTGCTTCCATAAATGCTTATGTTGTTTTTATGCATGTAAATCCTTTTTACAATCAAACCAAACTATACAAAAGACGCTTTTTTTCTAAAGGAACATTGCAAACAGCTGACCAATCGTCACAGAAATATTAGGATCAAACAAAATATCTGAGTAACCGTAAAGAAGAAATTGGCTAACGCAACAAGTGAAAAAAAGAAGATATTAGTTCAAATATACGTGGAAGATGAAAAGAATGTAGTCCAAAGAGAGATTGAAAAATGCAGACGAGTTATACTTCATGCATAGCTTTTCTTTGCCTGCAGCATGTAAATGTGTATTGTAAATTTTATTTATCATAAAAAATGTGTCAAGAACAATAGAAATAAAACAAATTTGTAATACACTTTTTTTATTATTATTTTCCAAGTTATTGCTTGTACAAACAAGGCACTGCAAAAAAGAGGGAGAAAAGGGGTAGTAAAAAGTGGGTGGAGAGGGGAGATTATCAAATGTGTATTCTTTAATAGTGAATACAAAAATAATATATGAAATAAAGCTAGCAAAAAATGCTTGTCTTGAGCCAGAATAAATATATACAAGTAAACATGGTCTAATCGATCGATTCAGGTAAAATGTAACTTTTTTCAACAGGGTAGGAATGTTTTAAAAATATCAAAGGTTTTATGACAAGATCTTGGTAAAATTACATTTGTTTCAATTTTCATACAATGAATGATATTGTGCAGGCAATGGTTTTTAGAATGTCATAATATGCAGATGACGCATCTAACTTCAACGATGCTTGTGGCAATTGCACGCCACCGTATTTCGTGCTCTTTTAAAATACTTTGAAATGTTACTAGAGTCAACGGAATATCTCCAAACTCTGAGATCTCTGTCTAGACGATTCTATAAATATCGATTCCTGTACAATTATCTTTCAATTGAATTAAAAAGACATCAATGTTGGATGGCAATATTTCGGTGCTCTTTTTTGACACACTCCAATGCCATCTTGGGAAACTTTCGCATGTCCAGATTCTGAAAGGGACAGTGAAGGCTGCTGACATTGAGCTCTTTAGTTAAACCTTTTACAGCTAAGAAAACAGATTCTTTTGTTCTGGTGTGGAGTGTTAAATCTATCACTAAAGAAATTTATTTTTTCAAACGTTAGAACATTCTTATGGATTTCCAATAATAGAGGTCGTAAATGGGAATGGATTGCTCTAATATTATCTCTACAATCTTCAAACAAGTTACAGAATGGTTTGGTCTTCAAAATCTTTTTTGCATCACAATGCTGTAAGACGGAAGCGTGTAATGAAATATGATCCGTGGACCCACCTAAATGAAACGACTGCATTTCCTATATAAATTTAAAATTATAATTTACAGGAAATTCTAAATGCAAAAGTGCTTCATTTTTCTTCATCCTAGATTTTATGTGTCTTTATGCCGAATACTGATGTTTAATGCTGCTCATATGGCGAGCAAATTTTTTTATCAATTGTGTATACACGAACACAAGTTTTTTCATGCTTGTGATTTTCTACTTAGTAATTTTTTACATACCTTATTGGAACCTCTAATAATTATTTCCAAATCATTCATATCCACTGTTGTTAAACAACTCTGCCTTTTTCTTCATATTTTTGAAACATTACAACTTTTTCTTTGCATTTATTGCATATTTTTTCCAAACATTTGCCCTCCATTTTACAATCCTAACCCACCATTTGTAAGATCTCCTCAGGAGGTAATTCTATTTTTATATTCAACTTATGTAATTTCATCACAAATAATGCTGAATTGGTATGCAGTTTGCAAGATTCTATGTTTTTTGCAATCTGTTACAATTATCCAATATGGTCTTAGTTTTCAAAACACCGAATAGCTTAAATTGAAGTTTGCTCATGTTTTAATATAGGAATACACATCAAAAAATATATTTAACAATCTTTTTCACTATGGTAAGTTATAATACAATAAAGTAAATTAAAAAATGTTTACATTTTATAGTCATAAAAATGCATTTTTATACAGCAGAATAAATAAATAAATATATAATTAACATTTAAATGACATCATTATATTTCTACAAATATTTAGAATGTTAAATTTCAATAAATAAATAAACAAATAAAGTTAAAAGTGTTTGTTTTCAAATCGAAACTTATTATCATATCCAGTGCCTGATCAACATTCTTTAGGATAATCAGTGACCATGGATGTCCACGGATATGATGAAAATTGATTTAAACTACTTTAATAACTTGTGTATCAACATCAGATCATGAAAACAATCAGAAGGACATTTAGACAACATTTACTTTATTCATGATAAAAAAAATAATAATAAATTAATAATTATTTGCTTGCTTGTGCTTGTTCTTATATGTGATAGCATGATATTTACAAAACTAAACTTTTCACATTTAATTGCAAATAATTAAGATATTTCAAAAATTGACAAAAATCATTCAAGTTGGCTGAACACTTTCTTCTCCCACCAATGTTGACTGATGTTAGCATCTTTTGAGCTTTTTATAAACTTTAAAAAAATTATCCACATACATGATGCTTTTCTGTGGGACACACATATTTTATTAAATAAATACTTTTAAGAGAAAAATGTAATTTAATATTTTTATTTTCTTTTTTTAACTGCTATGTGATCAACAAAAATAAATTTGGGGTACAAATTACTTTTATTATACATTTATATGCCAGAAAAAATTATATGTTAGGGTGAGACAGTCCACGAACATGATTTGTCATGTTCTGCGGACACATAATATCACTAAAAATGTGTATTTTTTACCAAATAATCATTATATAGAGTCAAGGTAAGATTTAAATTACCAAGTAAATTAAAAGAATTCTAACTCTTATGTAAAATAAAATAAAAATTGCATGAGAGAAAGATTTTAACGTTTTGTGGGGAATGACCAACAATGAGTTAAATTTAAAAGTTTAAATTGAAATTTATTCATAAGTTAGCAAAATTTAACATACTTTACGAAAACATACAATTACTTCAATGTTATTTTTAATATAAAAAAATTAAGTTTTAGAAATTACACATTTACAAAAGTACAAAATGCAAAATCAAGAAATAAAATTTTAAGTGACTTCGCTATTTCACTTAGCGTTAATCAAATATCTGTACTATCGATGCCCTTCCATCCAGCCTAACAATCATTTTTTATAGTCTGGAATCAGAGATATTCAAATAAATATTAAAAAATTCTCTGGTGAGCAACAAAAAAGTTTAATATGTTTTTAACCCTCTGACAGTCTTGCAAAAGGGTAAAATTGTAATGTTGTTTTCCCAGTATTTTGTTTTAATTGCTAAAAAAATATGGTTCTTTCAAAATTATAGAAAAATCTTATTTACGAATATAAATGTTATCCTTGAGTGTGTTAATCATTGCACAATGTATTAAAAATCCATTAAATCAACTGAGTTATATCATTTTAATTATTGCTTGCATTGCAGTGAAACCTGGAGCTTAGGGAACGTCTATAGACGGGCTTGTCAGTGAGAGGGTTTTAAGATGAAAATGTTTTTTTTTTTACAAGAGCTTCTAATTCAGCATGGAAAAGGACAAGGGATCCCTTCTTGGCTGCAGCTCACTATGAATGCCGAATTAGAAAAAATCATATTTGCGCTTTTTCCTTATAAAAGACATCAGTCACAATTACGATAAGTATGTATAATGCAAAGATGTAGACAGAAAAAACGCAGTGTAATTAAACATGAATATAAGGTGAAATAGTACCAAAAGTCTTAGTTCCTGCAGCGTATCATACTCATGCTGTGCCATCAAGCATACCCGCAGCGAAGAACTGCACACAAAAAGGATTTACAGTGCAGTTGCAGTGCAAAGTCAACAGTGCAGTCTACATGTAAAGTAGGATTGAAAGTTTTACTAAAAGAAAGATGGAAAGTTACGCAAATTTCTTTACATGGAAAAAGCGCAATTATGATTTTTTTTTTTGTAAAATTTGGCATTAGTGAGCTGCAACCAAGAAGGGACCCCTTGTCCTTTTTCATGCTCAATTAGATGCACTTGTCAAAAAATTTTTTATACTTAATAACATATTAACCTTTTTTTGCTTACCAGAGCTTTTTAGCTCACAGGCTATCATAGCGTGAGAGCTTGTGTGCCCATCCGTTCTGTATGTACGTTCGTTCGTACGTTCGTGCTTAACGCGATAACTCGTGATAAAAATATCCGATCCACTTGAAATTTTGTATGTAGGTATATCCTGACAAGGCGCTTCCCTGATTAGTTTTTGGAGTTCATTTGATATGTATAAGAGGGGGAACGGGGGGCTCATGCCCCTCCCCTTAGTTGATGTAAATGGGACTTTCATGCAGAATTAAGTTTTCGTCCAAAATTTAGATTAGGATCATTCTGATGAGGTGGTAGTATTCGTTATTTTAATACTTGTCATTTATATTATTTCATAAAAACTGAAGATTTTTTTTATATCTTGAAAAGCAAAATATTTGCTGCTGTCAAAATTTTATAACTATATTAGAAAATTTTGAAAAGTTATTGCATTGTCATATACAAACCACAATGTCTCAAAAATGAACCACGGGGTCGAACGAGCAAAATTACAGTGCGCTCATTATTTTATTCAAAGAACTGAAACTAAATGCTTCACAATAAGAACAAATAACCATGTTTTTCACGTGATTTATTTAATTAGAATAAATTATGTTACATGCATAAAAAAATTATATTTATTTTAACTTGATGGCAATGATAAATAAAACAAGAACAACAAGAAACAACGTTCAACTGGAGCTTTAAGGCACAAATTCGATTTTCTCAGCGATGGTAAAACACAAAGATGAAAAAAATCTAAATTAAGATTTACCAAAAGAATTAAAATAAACCAAAAATAAAGTTAATCCATCCACGGGATTGTTAGCTATCGATTGTTGAAGTCTTCATTTTATCGTTACAAGTTAAATAAAAATACATGTGGCACTCGGGGACTGTCGCGGTAATGCTATTGCATAGCATTTTTTATCAACTTATGCAATTATAATTATTTAAATATTTTTTATTTATGCAGTTTTTTGTCTTTGATATTAATTCAAGTTACACTTTTTAAACGTGAAAACCCATAAAAAAAAATATTTTTCTTTTATTGTATAAATGAGAAGTTAATATCGTTTAAAATATTTTTATTATCTTACAATAAATGTAGGTTAATCAGGAATTTTTATCATTGAAACTATAGGTTTATGGTAACAGAAATAAGAAACGTAAGTTTGAGACTTGATAACCTCTAAATATCTGAAAAATACCGCGTCAATGTCTACTGAAGCCTACCGAAGGATACCGTGCCCAAGTCTGCCGAACTGAAACGGCGTAAGCCGAAGTGTAAGGTTTTTTTCTAGTTACGAAATTTCTAGATTTGGTCGCCGCGCTCAAAGCCCATGATAAAAGCTATACAATAGCTTAAATAATTAAAAAACAAAATTTGGAAGCGCTATGAATATTAGATCGCGAGTTATAAGCAGTTTAAAATTTTCGACCCTCACCGAGGGGGGTCTCCTGTCACCAAAAATTAACACTGTCTCACAATAAATTCCCAAACAAAATTTGGCCGCGCTACGAAAATTAAATCGCGAGTTATAAGCATTTTAAATTTTTCGACCCTTAACGTGAGGGGGGTCTCTTATCAGCAAAAATCAACAGTGTCTCATAATAAATTACCAAACAAAATTTGGAAGCGCTACGAAAATTAGATCGCGAGTTATAAGCATTTTAAATTTTCAACCCTCACTATAGAAGGTCTCCTGTCACAAAAATTATTACTGTCTCATAATAAATTACCAAACAAAATTTGGCCTCACTACGAAAATTAGATCGCGAGTTATGAGTACTTTAAATTTTTCGACCCTCACCGTGGGGGATCACCTGTCACCAAAAATTAACACTGTCTCATAATAAATTACCAAACAAAATTTGGCCGCAAAATTAGATCGCGAGTTGTAAGCATTTTAAAATTTTCGACCCTCACCGTGGGGGGTCTCCTGTACCAAATATAACACTGTCTCATAATAAATTACCAAACAAAATTTGGCCGAGCTATGAAAATTAGATTGTGAGTTATAAGCATTTTAAATTTTTCGACCCTCACCGTAGGGGTCTCCTGTCACAAAAAATTAACACTGTCTCATAATAAATTACCAAACAAAATTTGGCCGCGCTACCAAAATTAGATCGCAAGTTATAAGCATTTTAAATTTTTCGACCCTCACGCTGGGGGTCTCCTGTCACCAAAAATTAACACGATCTCATAATAAATTACCAAACAAAATTTGGCCGCACTACGAAAATTTGATCTCGAGTTATAAGCATTTTAAATTTTTTGACCCTCACCGTAGGTGGTCTCCTGCCACCAAAAATTAACATTGTCTCATAATAAATTACCAAACAAAATTTGTCCGCGCTATGAAAATTAGATCGCGAGTTATAAGCATTTTAAATTTTTCGACCATCACCGTGGGGGAGGGTCTCCTGTCACCAAAAATTAACACTGTCTCATAATAAATTATCAAACAAATTTTGGCCGCGCTACGAAAATTAGATCGCGAGTTATAAACATTTTAATTTTTTCGATCTTCACCGTGGGGGGGGGGGGTCTCCGGTCACCAAAAGTAACGCTGTCTCATAATAAATTACCAAACAAAATTTGGCCGCGCTACGAAAGTTACATTGCGAGTTATATGCATTATATGCGCGAATTATGTGCATTATATGCGCGAGTTATATGCAAACGACGTTAGCCGGAGTGTTAGGTTTTCTCTCGTTACGGAAGATTTTTTCTCGTTACGGAATTTCTACATTCGGTCACCGCGCTCAAAGCCCACGATAAAAGCTATGCAATAGCTTAAAAACTACAGTAAATTACGATCATTTTTTCAATGCTGTCATTTTATTCGATTCGTCGAGTTCTGTCTTTTGTAAAACTATTCACTGTCATAGGTCAACAAGTTCTCCAGAAATTTCAAAAACACGATTGCGTTTTCCATTTCTTAAACATATCACACCAAAACTACCGTTTCGCTATGATTAATAAAATTATTCTTGCTCATATAAATTGACCGCTCTGTGTATATTAGTGTGGATCGAAAAATCGAAATTTTGAAAATCGAATCGCTGCGGGGTGCAAAATTTGCCTTTTATTCATACTAATTCACATTTTTTTTTTTTTTTTGAAATCCATTCATATCTTCCGGTGCCCCAAACGCCTCAATAATAGTTAAAAATTAAATTTTTTATAAATTTTATAAATATATATATTTTTTGCTTCTTAATATTTTTAAAATTATTTTTGACACGGTTGCGAAAGTTGCCTTATATATAAATTAGTTCAATCTTTTTTTTTTTTTTTTATTTAAATCCAACCATATCTTCCGGTGCCCCCAAGCGCCCTAAAAATAGTAAAAAAAATGAAATTTTTATAAAAATATATAATTTTTGTTTTTTTAATTTCTTTTAAATTATTTTATCAGCGGGATAAAAAAGATGTATTTTATAGTATATTAGCATGCATCCAAATAATTGTCAACTTTGATAAATTTCTTCCAATGCCCCAAAACTTTTAATTATTTGCTGAAAATCGAGTTTCATGCAAATTTTGAGCTAAAGAATACAAGTAAAATTAAGAGTTAAAGAATAATTTATCTAACGTAAAACGTAGGTCGAGAGGATGAGAAATCGTTTATAGTATTTTATTAAATGTATAAAATAAACTTTTTATACTTTATTATTTGAAAGATAAAATAGATAGAAGAGTTCTCAGCAATGACCAGCAATATTTATATGATATTTACATAGCAACATCACGTGGTGAATGTGGTTCTGATCTGGCATTAATGAAACCTGGTCCAGTTTATCACTCAAGATGGCTAACAACTGCATGTAGTGTTTTAAGGTTATAAGTGGCTACAAAATATCCTTCTGATAATCTCATTACTCTTACAACATATATTATGAAGGTATATGCACCTGTATGGTTTCATATCAAAACAAAGCGATCCATAACTGAAGGAGCGCTTCATACTTGGAAACCTATCACATATTCTAGATATTTGGAACCCAAATTAAGAAAAATCGTAGATCCTGTTGTTCAACGAAATAGTTTTTTTTTCCTCCCTGAAAATTTGCTATTGTCAATGCTCACAGATAACAGAGAGCATATCAGATCTTTAGCAATACGAAAGCTAATTTTGCTAGAAATAAAAAGAGAAAATCACCAGAAATGAGAATTTTCAAAGTACCCAAAATAAACTTCAAAGCGAAGGATTATTTTGAACTTATTGACTGGCAACGTGTTGGACTTATTGAACAACCTCTTTTGATGAATGTCCCTTGCGAAAAAATTGAGAATATGATAAAAGTTGTAAAAACGAATGAATGGTCAAAATATCCATGCCATACCCAAGCGGTTAAAAGATGCGTTCGACTAGTGTCTGAGGCATCAGAAACTGTATCTGGACAAGAAAAGAGACGCAGTTTTATACTATAAAACACTATGGTACAAAAAAAAGATGACAAATTTTACAAATATGTAAATTTCCAAATTGAAGGATGTAAAACTTTTTTCTACGTAAGTTCGATTTTTGTAATTTTTATTATTTAATGCTTTGATTTTTAAATTTATATGTGGCTTATTATTGTAAAATTAATGTTATTTATAACCTTGTACGTTATTAATTCAACTGTTTTCAAAATTTTCAAGTATTTTTCGTAAATTATAAAATGTAAAATCCTTTGATGTAAAATCCATTCACATCAAAGATGTGAATGGATTTTAAAAATATATGGGAACTGCAGAGTTATGTAGTATTGTAATAACAACTTTCCAACCCAGTGCCAAATGAATTTCAAAAAGTAAAATAAAATAAAACAAAAACAATTTCAAGACAATTTCAATTTTAAACTATTTTTGGGGCGCTTGGGGCACCGGAAGATATGAACGAATTTTATTTTTTTTAAAATATGTAAGCTAAGATAGATGAAAGCTTTTGCACCCCGCGTCAAAAGCAATTAAGAAAAAATAAATAAACAAAAAATATAAAAAAATCATAAAAAACTCTATTTTTAATTATTTTTGGGGCGCTTGGGGCACCGGAAGATATGAATGGATACTAATTTAAAGTATGTATGTTAGTAGTATGCATAAAAGGCAACTTTTGCACGCCGCGCCGATAGTGATTTTTAAAAAAAAAAAATTCCTATACTTTTCGATCCACCCTAGTGTATATACCAGGGATATTGTACGATCAACTACTATCTCTTTCGGCAAGGCTGCCAATTGATGAAGTTTTTTTCAATAATTCATATGCTAAAATATATCCAATACATTTTGTCACATTGTATTAACCTCTTTCCTGATTTGCCCTTACGTCATATGGGCAACATGCTTTTGTCAATCATGATTTTCGTTTACCACGAACGGGCATCCATATTCCTATCATGATTTATTATTCCCACAAGTAAAATTTTACTGTAAATTTTGCATTATTTAATCCGAGCATTTTTCTGTTTCGTTTAGCCAAAACATTCTGTTTTGAAATTCCGATGATAAAATATTAAAAATTCAGTAAAAGACATGAATAAAATTTGGCATAATTTAATTTTTTTTTTAAGACTTTCACTTAAATGGTCATACGACTGTTAAACCGTAAAAAAAAATCGATTTTATGAAAAACAGTTAGATGAAAGACTAGCCTTTCCTGCGTATTTTAAGACAATATGCTTGAAAAAATTCCCATAATTACGGAAGTTATGATTAAAAACTTATCAGCTGTTTACTGTAAACAGATTTAAAGGGCCAGTCCTTCGCCAAGCAAATTTAAAAATGTGTTTTTTTCACATATATATCATAAGAATGGAGTATATGTGTATATATAAAGCATTGATCTAGTAACATAAAAAATCTATCTTTTAAGGCTTATACTTTTCAAGGTATAGAATATCGAAAAAGATAAAATTTTTGTAATTTTTCGACTTTTAACAGTCGTATGAACCCGTTTAAGTGGTTAAACTACTTTTTAATAAGGTAAAAACCATTTAAGGAAAAATTCTCAGAATGCAGCCCAGTGGGCATTGACTCATCATCTTATAAATTAAATACATACACACACGCACACACACATATATATATATATATGTATACACATAATCTTTCTCTCATTTTTAATAGAACAAGAAAGTCTTTTAATTAAATAAAAATATAATTTTTGCAGATTTAATCTCTTTAAAATATTTTAAGCGCACAATTAACAGTCGAATGCTCCCTTTACATGACAGGTTCTTCTAAATGAATACTCAATATTTCTGTTTAAACTGGACAGAAGATCTATTTGATTAACGCTGGGGGTAATTAGCGGAATCGCTTAAACTTTAAATTACATTTTCTGCGTCGTTTGAATTCTTTTGTGAAAGTATATGCTATATAAAATTTAAGAGCCAAATTAATGTCTCTACTTTTATTATATAATTAAATCTGATATAAATGACCGGCGTAAATGTCACCATTAAAGGAGGAATTATTTACGTTAATATTTTTTATTGTGTTTTGTATGATTTTGGAAGTAATTGTTTCCTTAATGAAGCAATATTTATTGCTTTTTTTTTCCGCTTCGTTCTTTCGTGTGTTCAAGCTGCTTAAAAAAGATTAAGATTTTTTTTTCGAAGCAATGCATTTTCTGCAATGAAAAAATAAAATAAAGGGAAACGTAAATAGTTTTTCTAATTAAAAAATAATAAGTTTTATTTGTAACCTCTTTCTGAATAAATATTGAATAATGATTTCTTAACTGTAAAAAAAGACGCCTTAAAAATTGTTCATAGCAATTTTAAAATTACTAATTTAAATTTTATGACGAAATTTATTTAAATTTCGTCATAATTCATTTCATTTTAAATTTGTTTAAATTTCGTCAATAGATGTATTAAGATAGCAGGCTTGTTTAAATCTCAAAGAATTTTTAAAAAGTTCATTTGATGGGGAAAAAAGATAAAAGATATAATATTTGGTTTAATACTCATATTCGAATACTGGAAAAGTAAAACGAAGTAAGTTAAATATTCGGTCCTATAATTTCAAAATAAATAAATAAATAAATACTAAAAGTAAAAATGTCATCTAAGGTTTGTACTAAAATTGAATTAAACTTATAAAATCTTCCCTTTATGAATCCAGGGAACGCTTATAAATTGAAATAGCATCGTTTGATATTTATTAACAGTCCTCTGTTATTGCTTTCGTGAAAGTTACTTAAGAATGTCTATTATTTTGATAACAATGTAACAAAAATGCGAATTTCATATTTTTATTTTAAAATGTGCCTTAGTATTTTTAGATCATTCTGTACAAATATCGAAAAGATTCTGCAAATAATAAAGGGTTTTATATTCAATTTCTCCATGCCTTATTTAAATCTTTTAAAAGATCGAGGTCACAATCATCTAAAAATGCGAAAGAAATAAAATAAATAGATTTATAAATAAATCATATCACTCCATTTATGAAATGTAATATTTCACTTTTTCTTATAGTCACAAGATATAGAAGAACTATTTAAATAATGAAGATTTTGAATAATTGGAACAGTATTTAATAAAATCTTTCCATGATGATAGTCGACGAGATGCGGGCCGAAAGTACTGGGAAATTTAAATAAAGTGTATACTTTTAACTTATGAAATTCTGACTATTATTATCTTTATAGCCTTTTTAATAAAAATTTGGAGATTTTTAAAATTCATATTATGGATTTTGAAAGAATGATAAGTTTAACTCTACAAAACACCTACGTAATTAATAAAAATTCATAAAATAATTAATTATAAATGACAATATTAAACATTTCGTATTTTAAAATCGGAAGACATTCATCAATGAAGTAAACATTTTTAGCAACAGATGTTTTAAATTATTTTATGAAATAATTTTTACACTGTTTTGTTTATTTTTTTAATTCCTAATTCAGGGTATAAGGGTAAAAACGTCATTGTTTGCTGCAAAAATAACTTTCCAAAATTCTTAAATACATCTCTCTGACGCAAAATTCAGAAATGCGATTAATGATCTTACTCGAAAGTTATTTTACTTTGTTAAATGAATATTTAAAAGGTCATTGTAGTATAGTTCTGCATTTTTCTACAATAGCAGAAAGAGGGGGGCGGGGTTCTTGATTAACAGTGTATCCTAAGTAATATGTAGTTATTTATCAAGAGGCCTTAATTAAATTATTTTGTGATTTCTAAAATGAAACAATGTGGAATATCTAGTAAAGAACAGTCGGTAACTTTCCATTGAAAGTAATTATTTTATGTTATATGTAAGATAAATAAATAATCGACACATAATATTTATGTATCATTTAGTATATATTTATGTTTGATTCTACGCGTATTTAAATAAACGAATGCATTTGTCTACAAAGTGCTAAAATAAAATAATTTGAAAAAGAGACATAGTTGCATATTTATGTGAAATTAAAACAGAAGATAAATGATTAATTAACCAGTTCCCTGTTTTACTCGTACTTCGTACGGGGAACTATACTCCAGTCACAATTTATTATTTTCACCAGTGAATTTTATTGTAAATTTTGTATTAATAATCCGGACTTTTTTCCGACTCATTTAGGCGAAAATGTCTGTTTTGAAAGAATGGGGATAAAAGATTAAAAATTCTGTAACAGGCATGAAAAAAATATACATTATATGATTTTTTTTTCAAAAATATTGATCCTTTAACTGGTTAAAGGACATTAAAAAATTAAAACAAATTGGAAATTGCACATGAAGCGAAGCAAGTGAGGTGCGTTTGTACGATAACGAAGTTTTAAATGCATTCAGATCTTGCTGTTATAGTAGATAGTACTTCGAATACAATATAGCGGTCGATTTGTTTTGTGTTCCTGTAAATATACAGGAAGAAAGTTTTATTACACCTCAACAACTTATATCATACGCTATACTATCTGCTTTCGTTTATTGAGGAAATAACTTGTAGTATTCCCACGCAACATATATCACTCTCATAAAATATTAAATAATCAATCACAATTAAAACGCGCACCAAAAAATGTTCTTCGTATACCTTTATGTAATGGAATAACTTTGTGTGTCCTTGTAAATCAATAACAAATGTTTTTTTTTTTTTTTTTTTTTTTTTTCACCAGAGATTGTGCAAAATGTGTATTATAATATGTGCATCATATATGAATAACAATTTTATATTATTCTAATAAGTGTAACTCCGTTAAAATACACTTCAAAGTTTTTTCCCAATCATCCGTAATGTAACGGAATACTTTTGACTGTCCATGTAATGGATCTATGCATCCGATTTTTATTAAATTTATAATGACTCGACAAAGATTATTTTTAATTTCAAACGATTAAAATGCATTTGAAACTTGTTTCTCCATTGACAGTAATGTAACGGAATACACTTGACGATGTGAAAATATCAAATTTCACAAACAATGTGAAACTTTGTGTTTCGTGTTATGCTTTAATTTTTATTTTAAAAAGTTTGCATTACAGCATAAATACAGATAATAAATATTAAAACTTGAAATACACTATAAAGTTTGTAGTGTAGGCAAATATTTATAGTCAATCACAATTTTAATTTTTAGTGTCTATTTCTATAAAAGAATTTGGTAATACGCTATCAATAGTACGCAAGTCACATTTTTACGAATTTGATCGGAAACTAGGAATTCCTACATTTCATAAGAATGTATATGACTTTCTTTTGTCGAAAGATGCAATTTTAAAGCAATGTAAAACAAATAAAATTCTTCAAGCTATCAAAATTAAGATGGTAGATAATACAGAAGATATCGTCATGCAGGACATACTTATACATTTATTGTATAATGCCTAAAAAATGCCAAATAATGTACAACCTACAGAATAAATGTAAATGCTGATAACTCTAATGAGACATACAAAACTGGAGAATTTTTATGAATCATTTAACATCTACAGGATGACATAACAACGTATGTTCATAAAAGAGGGTGATAAAACTTCATTTGCAACATTTTCAAAACATCTGTAAATTAAAACTTTATTTATTTTGTTTCATTTTGTTCATTTATAAAGCATACGTTAAAACAAAGATATATGGACACAATTTGATATCTAGATACATTAATATTTCGTATTGATATATTGTAAATTACGTTACATTTTTAAGCATTCATTAAGTAGCAGAATTTGGTAGATTTACAACAGTGGTAATGATTCTAGAATTCCATCACATTTTATTACATAGTTAAAACATTAGTTACGCTTCATTGCATACCGTCGACATAGCTAATTTGGTCTTTGTGAGAATACTTTGATCTATCCTATAAAAAAGGGTTTTATTCTTTGTATTGAATAAATAATGCAAGATAATTTGGATATTTTGCCCTTAAAAATATTTACTATATATACTTAAAAATATTTACTAATATACCCTATGTCGTAAAGAAATGTTGGTCTCATACGAAATATGTTTCGTACTTCCCGGGATGTGAGTACTTATTGCTGGTCGATAACTTGCATGGTATGGAAAATATTTTTTAGGAGACTATACATAGACAAAATATATGTAACAGAGACAAATAAATATTAAAAATAGGCATTACATGAATAGTCGTTATATATTACCTAATATAAAAAAATAAACTAGATTCAAACAAAAAAAAATATATACATATATATAAAAATTATATTTACGAATTTTTCATAACACGGTATGTTATACAAAAAGGAAAATGAAGATTGAAAAGGTTTCAGAAAAATAATACAATAGGATCGTGAAATAATGTATGATAACAATAAAAACGGGAATGAAAATGAAGTCATAAACAGTAGCATGAACAGTAGTGAATTCTAGTGAGTATGCGTCTCAGTAGGAAATTCGAGCGAATAATATAGGTATCGCGAAGGTGAATATGTTTATTATATTTGGTAGTTTTCAAAGGCCTACACATTGCAATGATCATTTTCTCATATTTAATGTATTTGTGTATGTTATTTCAATTTTTGTATTACTATGTCCATTTGTCATTACATGTATATATTTATAATAATGGTATGGTATTCTTGCACATCTTTTAATTTTAAGTGATTAGATTATAAATCTGTATATATATTATAGCTTATTTTTGGATAGAATAATTTTTTTTCTTAAAGTAAGAGGGGATAAGCTTGTCGTAAAGAAATGTCACGACATCGCTTAGAATAAAATAAAAGAAAAGAAAAAAAAAAAAAAAAAGAGAGAGAAAGAATAATAATAAATAAATAAATAAATAAATAAATAAATAAATAATCTAGAAAGAGATAGAAAATGAAATAATATTAATGTATATAAAAGTATTAAAATAAATTTTTATTTTAGCTTTTGTAAACAAGAAATAATAACAATAATATGTGTTGTTTGTTCGGAAATTTTATTACACTATAAGCTCTTTTTAGCCAAAGCCTGGGAATGGCAAAATCACATGAACGAAGGGATTTTCTCACCATTAGTTTAAAAAGGAACAAATGTTTACGAGAAGCAATAAAACCTAGAGTCGCCATTTGTGACACTAACGTACACAAGCAACAATGAGAGATTTACAATCAAATTTATTACTCTCGTGTGTGGTCTACGTGGGGTCGCCGGCTCGGAATCGTAGCTCAGGCAATAAATAATGGAGGAACAACGGCTGAAAATCCAACCCCGCATCTTTTACTTGACCAATGGACAGTGAAACATATTCAAAGCCAATTGGAGTCCAAATTTTATACCCAATGGGGTCAAAGGGGGCGTACAGGACCTGAAAAAGGAAACCCCACATGAGTCAGTGCATTTTTGGAATTGAAGGTGTAAAGGTGGAAAAAAGATTTTCCTCTCTGCTCCGAGTCTCCCGCTAAGATGATAGGGAAAAGAAGAAATCGAAATAATCTGTGTCATCGGGAGATGCGACCTTATGCCTCCCGAACGAAGTGATGAAAATTGACTGATAATGCTCTGCGAATCGTCGACTGATGTCCAATTCAAAAGGAACACCTGAGTGCGCAAAGCTGACTAATTTTTCATCAGATGATTCATAAGGATTGCTAAGCTGACTATTTTTCATCAGATGATTCCTAAGTTTAGAAAAGTTGCTACTATTTGTGTTAATTAGAAAAAAATGACTGATAACTCGGCGCGAATCGTCGACCGATTTCCAATTCAAAAAGGAACACCTGAGTGCGCAAAGCTGACTATTTTTCATCAGATGATTCCTAAGTTTAGAAAAGTTGCTACTATTTGTGTTAATTAGAAAAAAATGACTGATAACTCGGCGCGAATCGTCGACTGATTTCCAATTCAAAACGGAACACCTGAGTGCGCAAAGCTGACTATTTTTCATCAGATGATTCCTAAGTTTAGAAAAGTTGCTACTATTTGTGTTAATTAGAAAAAAATGACTGATAACTCGGCGCGAATCGTCGACTGATTTCCAATTCAAAACGGAACACCTGAGTGCGCAAAGCTGACTATTTTTCATCAGATGATTCCTAAGTTTAGAAAAGTTGCTACTATTTGTGTTAATTAAAAAAAAATGACTGATAACTCGGCATTTGGATATAAGTGTGTTGGTGTACTAATGAACTGTATGGACAGCTATAAGCCAAGGGAGACCAATACCAGCAACATACTTGTAAGGTGAGAAAATTTCATTGTTCATGTGACTGGCCAATTTATTTTAGTGATATAATGTTGTGTTAAAATTTTGGTTTTAAAATTTGATTTTTTAAAATTTGATCACTTAAAATTTGATTATTTTAAAATTTTTAAAATTATTATTATCTTTGTGACTCAAAATTATCAGAATTTAATGCTCAAACTTAATAGTAAAATGAATAAATAAATAAATTAATAATACCAGTAAGATAAGAGGAATAATAAGAAAGAAGGACTCGAGTTTATAAAATACGAAATTTTGGGGCTTTGCCTATAAGTTGTGTCGTGAACTCAAGCGTAATGAGCTGCGAGGATAAATGAAATAAAATATTTTGTATATTTCGCTATAACCATATTTCAGTAGTTATTGCCTTGCATATTATATTTTTATAGTGTTTGCATGATGCTAATTTATGTGTTTTAATAAAATTTTGTATATATGTACCTATTCTTGTCTTTATTCCAGTTTTCTCCCTTTATGTATTTTAAGGTAATTTCTAGATGCAGATTAGGGAACGTTAACATTTAAATTTGTAGATTAATGTCTCAAGTATTTTATTGACTCATCAATCCCAATTTTCACAAATTCATACGTTAAATAAGGCGATCCTAATGTTATTGCAATGTTAATTTTATGTATGATATTAAGGAATTAATTTCAGTAATTAATAATATCCGATCTTCGTTCACAACGCCGAAGGGATATTATTTTCATTTGTCTTCGTACTAACCACGTCAAGATTGCGTACCTAGTAGGAGGTGTTTATTTTCGTCACCACACCCTACTATAGGGTATTTCAATAGTTTGCGGTAGTTTTGTTAGGGACACTAGATGTGTTTGTTAACAACTGTTTTCGTGTGTAAGTTTAACACTAATTTTTCTATAATGAAACAATCTGCATAAGAGCTTCAAATAACGAAGTTCCGAAAGTATTATCTTTAGAAACACGTAACGTATGTGTAGGATCACAGTTTTTCTTTTGACTTTTTACTTCAATAAGGAACGAGACAACATGAGAACTAATATTTTTGGACTACTTCGTGCTAGGCCTTTTTTGTTTCGAAAACAACCCCACTTACTTAAAAATGCCTTTTATATAACCAAATATCTTGAAAAAAGTTTAAATAAAAGTTTTTTTAAACGCTATTCTAGCAATATATTACATCATTTATTTTTTTCCAGCTTTTGTTTGTGTTTGCTCACAATAACATGGCAAAAACTATTTTTCGTTTCTTCAATATTAACAATTGGTTTATTGTCATTAAATGTTTAAGACATTTTTATAGAGTTTGCAGTGTTAATTCATTACCATATGCTATTGCAAGGGAGTTTCAATAAAAATGTGCTCAATTACATATGAAACTTATTCATTTTATATGAAACTAAGTGAGTGAACCTAAATAGTTCCCATCAGGGGCAACTTAGTCATAAAATTAAAAAAAAAGTTTTAAAAAAATAGCAATTTCCTCTTTAAAATCATGAATATTGCTTCATTGTTTCATGTTAATTGTTTACAACTCAATTTCGACATTGCAAAATCATATATAATATTTTTTAATAATGTCAATGTGAGTTAAACAGGAAAAAATGGCTCAATATAGGCCCATTAATGACAGTAAAAATTTTTCAAGGTAGATATTGTCTATAGTAATAATTTTTTTTATATTGTAAATATGATTCTGCGAAAAAAAATACATTGCGAGGCAGGTATTTCAGTTCACGAGTAACAGATAAAAACTGTACGTCATAGTTACGAATCCTTTTCTATTACTCGTAAACATTTCAGAACCTAGATAAATCGAGAAAATAAATAGGCATGCTATCATTGTCTCACTGGCTGGAGAGCACTTCGATTTACAGATAGTCGCTTACTTGAAACTAGTCCTGTCATTGCTTATTAAATTAAGGAGGAATGCACCAACATTTTATGTGAGCCGCTTCAAACGGGAAACGATATTGTCAGTGATATGATCTTATAAAGACGCAAAAATCGTCAGTCAAGTTGATGACATTTCTAGGAAGTCGATGAGGGCTCTAGCTAGAGAGCTGCAGGTTGAGAAGTCAGCATGCGATCTGTGATCTATGAGGATCTTTGTTATACGATGAACATAATGCAGGTAGGATAGTTTTTGTCCAAATAAAAATGAGAAACAACCTCTTGAGCATAGAGAAGATTCTTCTTAACAAATATAAACATCAAGAAGCACTAGCAATATATTGTTTTTTCTCTTCAATGAGAAAATTTTTTCCAGGTGTTGAAACTGAACCTCAAAATGATACGTGGCTGTTTAAGTTTTTCAAATAGGCTTCGAGCATCATGCATAGAAAATTTCTTTCCTATCTGATGATTTTGGAGGCTTTAAACAGAGAAAAAAAATTGATGTGTCCACATTTCCTTATTTAACGCCAGAGTCAGGTACATCAGCACGGGATAACCCACCAATCGGCATAGGTTTTCAGATTCACGTTGCAAATTTATATAAAAAAAGAACATTATTAAAAAATGTTTGAACATAGAGTATTTTTTTAATAAAATGAAAGTAATGTTTGCAATTTATGACATCGTAAAAAAACTATTTTCAAGTCTTTATTGGAAGTTCTATTTACAAGTCTATAGAAGAGTTGTTAAATATTATATTTACAAGTCTATGAACTGTTACTTTCATGAAGGGGTTAAAACTGTGGATTATTTCAGTAAGATGTAGGAAGTCATAAATTTTTCAAGAGTCCCCCTATCCCAAACAGCCCATATAACCCAATAATAGATTGTCAAACAATTTCAAGATCATGTTATACCGAAAATTTCGCCCCCCATCTATATAGAAATTAACTCAATATACTTATAGCTATTAAGCCAAATTACACGTAGGACGTTGTTTTGAGGGACTTTCGGAACAGTCATTGTGTATTCAAAGGCAAACATTAACAATACCCATCTTAACAATGTCTACAGTTAGTTTCATCGTAGTGTAGAGACGGCTATTGCGGCTGACAGCTGTTTACATGAAAGGTGTCATCCATTTTGTACGAAATCACTTCTACAGATTTCTAAAATGTAAAAAAAAATATCAATCTCTTATCTGTTCTTATTTTCAATCATACATTGTTTTATTTTCAGATACCTTCTGCATCCTGTATATAAATTATTTTCTCGAAAATCACTGTTTTTTAAAAATAATAATGAGTAGTTTTTTTTTTAGATGCACATGTTTTTTTTTTAAATTTAATTTTCATATACATTTTACATGTCTTTTGCGCTCGATGTTTTACAAATGAATCAGATTTTCTTACTTGAAATCTTCATAATAGGCTTAAGCAAGTTTTGGTATTCTCATTTTCGTTTATAACTCAGCCACCCGGCATTTATTACAAAATAATTTAGCACAAGATTACCCTAAAGGTTATTTTCTATGTTTCTCTTAATGCATCAGGATTCATTCCTCAGTCATATTCTTGTTAATAGAAAATATAAACATTATAATAAGACACAAACATAAATGATAATGTGTTAAATTGAAGATTTGAATTGCTTACATACTGTTTTTGTCGCAGACTTTAAAATTGTAGAAAAGATATTTCTGGTGAACTAAAAGTGGGTTTTCATCATTTTATGAATGCCAACTATAATGAATACAAGAAATAAAATTAATTAAAATCATATCAGGTATCAATTTGGTATACAGAAGAAAGCAGTTTTTCGATTGTAAACGAAATCCGCGATTTTTTAAAGTCATTTGAATGCTTTTGTAATTTCGTTTATCTTTAAAATAAGACAGAATTTGATACGTTAAAAACTTTGATCTCCCATTTTCGATACCCATCGAAAATGGGAGGTCAAAGTTTTTGAGAAGAGAGAGAATTGTAGAAAAATGTGCGATTTTTGTCAGAGGGTTACGAAAAAAACGTGAGATTATCATTAAAGGCTTGCGAAAACTTTATTTTTGACAATTGATCGTGAGAAAATACGCAAAATTCGCCAAATGATGGCGATTTAGACGCCGAAAATTAGACTGGCGACTACAAATCTGCACCTGTACAGTGCGTCTGTCTGTTTTGTGACTAAAATTTTGTTGCTGCTATCTCAAAGACTACAGTATAAAAATTCACAAAACTATAGACTCAATTATATCATTATATAAGTTGGTGTTGATTATTTTTTGTGTATATCGAGCGACAGGTGGCGCTGTTATGTATTTCTAGCGGTTTCCGTAACAGCTTTATCTCATGAACTAATACATGGAATTTCACCAATCTTTATATTCGGTTAATAATTGATATATGCTGGATCTGATTACGTTTGTTATACATCTTCCAATAAGTGCCATTATTCAGTTGTACTTTTTATGATTCCCAGAACAGACCTATCCGAAGTACTAACGCACGACAAATCATCTAGCTTCAAGTTCAGTTAGAAGTTGTAAGAATTTGTTTAGATTAGGTGTTCGTAAAATACATCCAATAAGCATTATTGTTATGCTGTATTTTCCAAGATTTTTCCAGTGGTTCTATCAAATATAAATAAGCACATTTGCACCGAACGTTAGAAAAAGTTAGACTTTGAAAAGTTGTTATTGAATAGGCAATGGTATAAAACATAATACCATTCTATACTACATTTTGTATGACTTTCACAATTGTCGATAGTTTAATTCAAAAACTACTAAACAGGATTTCTTATCTTTAGAATACTCCTGTTGTAGATAGACTGACTTTTAATTTTTTCACTGTTATAGACAAGTTTTGATTTATTAACATGTATGAGATAGAAAATTGGGGATTGTCTCATACGACGTTTAATATGGAAATATATATATGCGTATATATGTAATTTTAAAAAATGCGCCATTTTGCCCTCTCTGAGCTATTAATTCTAAATTTGTGGAACATATTTTTAATCTTAGTTTCCTAATGTATTAATATTTCAACAGCAAAAGTTCTCTTTCTTATTTTATTTAACTTATTAATAATCTATTGCTTCTTTTTCAAAAAATGCGGGAAACGATTTCGTAATATTTTTCCTTTTTAGAATATTATCGAGATTTTAATTTTCTTTTTTATTAATATCGTCTGCTCTGTGCTAATGCGCAGATGTTAGCAGGTTAGTACCAGAGACAGTACGGAGTTCTTACGAGAAGGACACGCCTCGTATACCAATCAGAGGTGATGATTTCTGACGCGTAGCCTCGAAGTTAATCCTAATTGGATTTTAATTTACTGACGCAGACTGAGGAGGGGCTAGTGTTTTCGTGTGAGTGTTGGAGTTTCATTCTAGGTTTTCGGAGCATGCAAAATATATCTATCTCTTGAACTGCTAAGACGCCTGTTAAATTTTTCCCGATAATTTGTAATGTAGAATGAGGTAGCTTAGCTCACGAAATTTGGAGTATTCGATGTGTGCCAAGGTAACTGCTGGTATAACTTCACATATTTTATGTGTTCCAATAAATATGAATTCAAGATTGAGTGATTTAATTTTTTACGATAAAATTCTCAAAGACCGAAATCCATTGCTTGGTAAGTTACACTACGGTTGCTGAACCTGCTGTTGATCTTTTAGATGGAATGCCGCCAAAAATATTATTTTAATTTTTTTTATGTTACATATATATATATATATATTCCGGGTGTCCCAAAATGACTGATGGATTTTAAAATTCAATAACTTGCAAACGGTGACAGCTATTTAAAATTTTTTTGCAGGAGGGTTATGTATAATGTCAGGAGATTTTTTACTGTAATTTTTTATTTTAGTTCGCATCTCAAACAATAGAGGGCGCTGACGGCGATTGAAGGCCAAGTAATCAGTGCTGAGTGAAGCGTCGACCTGGCCTTCAATCGCCGTCAGCGTCACCTATTGTTTGAGATGCGAACTAAAATAAAAAATTACGGTAAAAAAAACTCCTGACATTATACATAACCCTCCTGCAAAAATTTTTAAAAAGCTGTCACCGTTTGTAAGTTATTGAATTTTAAACCCATCAGTCATTTTTGGGACACCCGGTATATATGCATTATCTATTCATATGTAATTGTTACTTCTTTTGAAATCGGAATTATGAAATAATGTTAATTAAAAATTTTCAGGAATACATCTCAATGTGCCGTACATTATATTTTAAATTAAATTATTATAAAAAAATTTCTACTAAAACATGTGAGTGCGTGATTGATGTAACAAAGAGACTTTGATTTTTTTATTTCTTTTTATGCTTGAGAATAATTTCAATTATTATCGCTGTATACTTTTTCAGTGACATAGTAACGATAAACTGAAAAATTGAATGGAAATATAAACATCTCTTACTTTACATAACTGAATGAAAATAACTTATTTTAGTATGATGTAATAGATTTTTTCGTAAATTGTCTATTCAATCTTCAGAAAAGTACAGAATAAAAGCTAATAGTATCTATTGTTGCTTTCACTCTAAATAATTGCTATTCACTGAGTTTATGTTTAAACTGAATAGATCTTGTGATTTCAGACATGTTTTATTCATCTCATTAGAAAAACTAAATAGTCGATGGAATACATTGTAAAACAAAAAATCTTTTTTTTTACTGAAATTTTCTAAAAGCATAATTTTTGTAGATAAATTTCCACTGAGAATATTGTGCACATCTTAACAATTATGACTTAAAATTTTCAGATATTAGTTACATTGCATAGAGTTTTAAAAATGAAAGTGATCTATCTGTCTTTTCTCAAATCCAGATTTTGGAAATAAAATGAATAAAAAAAATTCGCTTCAATTATTTATTTTTACGTTTTTCAGTGTTATTAAAAATAACAGTGGAAATATCTTAAAGTGCTAAAAGTGCTAAAAATAACAGTGAAAATATCTTTTATTTATTTCTACAATGAAATCATCTGATAAATTTGTTTTTTGTTTTAAAGTATTAAATGAAATTTAAAACATATATAATGCTGTTTCTTCTAAAGAATTTTCAGTGTTATAGTTCTAAAAGTAATAGTGGAATATCTTTTATTTATTTCTAGAATCAAGTCATGTACATGTGATAAATTAGATTTTTTATTTAAAGTATTAAATGAAATTTAAATAATATATAATGCTATTTTCTTCTAAATATCTTTATGGCATATTTGTTAAATTTGATAGAGACCATTAAAAACCTCTATAATTAAAATTTTAAAGTTTAGTAATTTTGAACGTGCATTCAATATTGACTTTGCATCGCTTATGTTTTGAATAACATATTTTATTTTTTGTAAAATAATCGAGTGATATCATATCTAAAAAATTAGATCTTAAAATATGTGTTAATGATTATTGTATAATTATCTTATTGTTAGATCCTAAATCATATTGAAATTGCTCAAAAAAGTTTTTTGGACGCAGAGGGAGTTTCATCAGTTTAGCAATGTTTGGACATTTTAAAATCCAAAAGTCTAAAATAGTAAATACGGAAATAAATAAATAAAAAGCGGAAGCGAATTTAAAAAGATTTGAGTATGTAGGTAAAATGAAAGAATGTGTAAGATATATGAAATGAAAATAATTCACTAACGATTATATGAATTAAAACAGACTAAACATAAAAACATCCGTTAAAAATAGGACAATATCAGCTTATACAGAAGACGAAACTGAAAGTCACAGCATCATATTAAAAACCGGAGTAGACAGAAGACTTAAGCATCATAAGTGCAACTTACTCATCCGACCTGCTGCAACTAAGATCTGCTGTCTTGAAAACGTGTATGCATTTTTTAAAAAAAAACCTTTTTTACCGATAATGGATAGATTATAACCTCCACTAGCAACTTTATTGATAAAATAAAAGATCTATCTCTTACCGAAAGAAACATAGTTTCATATTTACTATATTTCCACACTTATTATTTTCATATATTTTTCATGGAAATACTACCATTATAATTCTTAATTTACAGGAATGAATTGTTTTACACATATGTCCATAGACAATGAAGCAAGATCAGATATACAATTAAAAAGTACAATAAAATCAAATTTAGAGGATTTTTTTTCATCAAATATAATATATATATATATATATATATATATATATATATATATGTAATATTTATATATATATATATATATATATATATATATATATATATATATATATATACATTGTAAAGTCACAATAAATGTTACTGATTAAAGTAACAAAATGGTATTTTAAGTTATAAGTTAACATGAATGTTATAACCTAATTCTAATTTAATTATTTTATTAATTTAATTTTATGTAAATATCGTTCATTAATTATTTTCTCCAGTTCAATTATATTTCCATTCAGCTTTATCTTTTTTGTTCGTTATGGATAAATCATAGCAAATTTTTTTTCTTCTTTTTCAAATTATTTTTTCGCCATTTGGCGCGCATGACATTCTATTAAAAAAAGAGCAACCCTGCTTTTCCTGCTACGATCCGATGCTTGAATTTCTAACAAATTGGTTTTTCTACGTGATAATATTTTAACTAGTATAGTAAAGTATTGCTTCTTGCTTTTATAATTTATTAATAATTCTATTGCGCTGTCCTCTACATTCATGGTTATAACCAGATAAGTTTTTTTTTTCCTCTCAATATCTTGTTTTCATACTTTTTATAGAAATTATATATGCAAGTAATGTTTATCATTTCCACGTGCATAAATAGGGTTAATTTGTACTCTTGTTACTGACACTATTTGCTGCACGCTATTGTTTCAATATATGTATATTTTCATTTTTTCAACTATTTATTTCTATGTTCCTTGTTTAATAATATGGTTTTTGTGTGCTGGTAGCCCCAATTACGTATTATTTTGCTATTTCATGGCTAATACGTGGATGAAACCGCACACTTCATTTGTAGTTCCAGAGCATTTGGGGGCCTGACGATTCTGTTCTGTGGACTACAAATTTCCTTTGCATTCATTTTATTTTATTTATTTATTTATTCAGATATTCTCGTTTCACTATTTTTTTTTAATTCAATTCTATTCAAATCCTTCGTTTTGGTTTATTGTTTTATTGATAAAATCTATTGGTGAATTTTGTCTACTTTTAATGGTATTATACATATATCTATATATACATGTATATAGTCCAAAAAGTTTTAAAGTTTTAAGTGAACTTAAGTTCACGAAAAATCCACATGATCAGCGCTATAGCTGCAATAATCACATAAATTATGTATATAACACTTGAAGAATAATGTGTATCGGCAGATCCCAAGTCCCGTGCCATAATGAAAAATTAAATCAAACTATTAAACTTTAAAGGAAATAAAAAACGAGTAAGAAAAACAGTATAAAGACAATATAAAGAGGCTGTGGATCTCATCAGCGGTGGGCAGTATTAAAACACAGCAAATACATATGAATGGATATGGAAAAGGACTATTATAATGTAGTGGCAGTGGGTTTCGATCAGAGTGTTACAATTTAAAAAATCAAAAGTACAAAAACATTTGATATCATAACACTCCCCCACCGGACCCAAACGCCACAGAAAACAGCATATAACACATTTAAATATTATACTGCCGAAATAAACAAGTGTGTAATATAAATTAAAACAGAAATAAAGTTGTATTACCCAAGCTTCAAAGAAACAGCCACGCAAAACAACTAAAAACCAGCATCGAAAATCAATCCGTATTCGTTTCCATGTCTTTGCCACACGATTGCAGACATCCTTGTAAAACCTTCCAAAAGGCTTTAAGTTATACAAAATCATTAACTGTCAATCATATAGCAATTACTTAAAAATGTAGACTGTCAGTAAAACTAGTATATTTTTTAATAAATTTTAGAGGTAATTTATTCTTATATTGTAAATTATTAATTAAATGATGAAGTTCCTTTAAAAATAAATTTTTATTTGAACAGAGCTTGTAGTAACGAAAAACTTGACCAATAATTATATTTATGTAAACACGTTTATGAATATTTGAAGTCCAATTAACCAACTGATTAACTTCAAAACTAAAATTATCTCTCTTATTATATATTGAAATGTGCAAATCATTTGAAATGTGAATTTTTAAATCGAGATAGTCAGAAGCGTTATTGTTTTCATTAGGTTTTTTCAAGACCAGCATATCAGGATAAATATCGGATGAAATTTCCAAAAAATTACGATCACAGTTCAAAATAATTAAATCATCAATGTATCTGAAAGCCAGAAAGTTAACATTTTTATTTATACTAGAAAACTGATATTCATAAAAAAATAAAAAGAGATTAGCTGCCGTGGAAGAATAACTTGTACCCATTCCTATCCCATTACTTTGTAAATAAATGTCTGAGCCTGTATATACATAATTATTATATAAACAAAAATTACACAATAATCTAAATAAATTAAGATCCAAATCGATGTCACTAATGATCAAATCAATAATTTTAAATAAAATATTATTCAACTCTGCAATAGGGATGTTAGTGAAAAGGTTTTCAAAGTCATAAGTTTGTATATTCTGTATGTCATTTTTAATCAATTCATTTTTAATTTCAAAGCTATTTAAAATAATCCAATAAACGTTACGATTTTTATATTTAAATTTTAAAATATTGAAAATCTTCTTTAACTTTTCTTCAAACCTGCAATTAAATTCGTTACCGATGCTGTTTACATTACTACATATAAATCTATATTTAACAGGCGTTTTGTGAAATTTGGGGGTTACGAATAGAAAAGGAAAAAACAAATTTTTAACTTTAAGCAAAGGAATATGAGCTTTTTTAGAAAAAGCTAGATGTTTCTTTATAAGCGTTTGTGTTGTAGATTCATATAAACTATAGGTCACACTATTGTTGAGCTCAGCATGTATCAGACCAGCATAAAAGCTTTTTCAGATTATTGCAAAATTATTAGATGCTTTATCAACTGAACAAAAAACAAAAGAATTTTTTAATTTTGAAATTTCCCTCTGTATATCTAAAGTAAGTTTGTGGTAAGTATAAGTAGAGTCATTCATGTAATTGGTTTGAAAAACTTTAAAATCATCCAAAATTTTTAGTTTCCAATCGTTAAAAAGGGGGATAGGTTTATTGTATCTTTAGCTTAAATTAAGTATGAACGTATGTAGCTCTGATTTAAAAAGACTGGAAAGTTTTTTTTAGATTCATTTTCCTGTTTAATCTGAATTTTGTTCCAAAACTCATTAGATGTTTCAATTCATCATTAGATATGAAATTAAGGTTACCGGTCACTACATGTTGTGAATTGTTATCGTAATAGGGGGAATTCTGATATGAGCTACAATCTCAAGGGACATTTGAAAAGGAATCCAAATTCTGTGCAATTTCTCTATAATTAAATAATTTATTACCCAAGGTATTGACATATCTGAAAGTTGAAATAATAGATAAATTTTTTATTGGAAATATTTCACTATGTTTAGTAATAATTTTATTTAAATATAAGTTATCAAAACTTTTTTGTTGGAAAGTACTAACAAAATATATTTTATACATATTGCACAGTTTAAATTTGCCTATTTTATACAATAAAAAGTCGGTTAATAAATCTTTAAATTGCAAATTATCACAGTTAAATTCATTAATTTTTTGCTGTAAGCTTCGTAGAATTTTAAATTTTAAACTAAATAAAATAGTTTTATTTTCTTTAATGTTATAATTCTTAATAAAGAGATTGTATAAATCAAGTAATATAATGGCTGGATTTATATTTTTATATCTAGCAAACAATGTTTTGTTAGAGTGATTCCCTCTTTTACCTCTGTTGTACTGAAATGAAAATTTGTAAACTGAAGAAAACAAACTATATACACTCATTGAATTATCTGTTTGATAGCAAAGTTTAGTATTTAACCCATGTGGATATAATGATTTAGCACGTAGAATGTAAAAACTTTCACTTCGTAAACGAAATGCGTTATCAAAAATTTGTATACTAACATTTTTAAAATCATGTAAGTGCAAATGTTTGATTTCAAAAGTCGAATTACCGGTGTTTCTTTCAGACATAGATCGATGATTATTAATGCGTTTATGTAGCTCGTCAGAAGTTTCACCCACATATTTTTGATTTCATACCATGCAAGTTAACAAATAGACAACATGAGAAATTTCACAGAAATTATAATTCAGGTCTATTGTACTATTAGCATAAATGTTTACCGACAAGTCCGCATTCGGGCAAGTTTTACAACGTTTATCTGTGCACTTTTTTAGTCCCATAGTTAAAGTAAATGATGAATTTTTTATTTAACTTTTGTCGAGCGAGCATACTCCTTGCAAATACAAAAAAAACAAATAAACAAAAATGGACACGAAACAACCAGATCTAATTCGAACACGATGACAAATGCAAAACGATATAGCGCTATAGCAGCATAAATATCGAAATGCAGAATATAGTCCAAAAAGTTTTAAAGTTTTAAGTGAACTTAAGTTCACGAAAAATCCACATGATCAGCGCTAAAGCTGCAATAATCACGTAAATTATGTATATAGCACTTGAAGAATAATGTGTATCGGCAGATCCAATGTCCCGTGCCATAATGAAAAATGAAATCAAACTATTAAACTTTAAAGGAAATAAAAAACGAGTAAGAAAAACAGTATAAAGACAATATAAAGAGGCTGTGGATCTCATCAGCGGTGGGCAGTATTAAAGCACAGCAAATACATATGAATGGATATGGAAAAGGACTATTATAATGTAGTGGCAGTGGGTTTCGATCAGAGTGTTACAATTTAAAAAATCAAATGTACAAAAACATTTGATATCATAAGGAGGTGGGGGAGTGTTATATATATATATATATATATATATATTTGTCATAAGATTTTACAATCAATTATAAACTACAATAGGTTTCTTATTTCAGCACTTTTTACCGAAATTAAATTACTATCCCTGGAAAAGAGACCTTTAATAGATATAGGTTTAAAGTCTGTAGTTCTGTACGAATTCAATGGTACTTTTATTATTATTACTATTGTTGTTGTTGATTAGAAACAGTTTAAATGTACCTTTGATCTGATAAAATTTTAAAAAATACAAAATTTACTCTTGAAATTGAAGAAAAGTTCCCTTAACTTTGAAAATTAAATTAATATCCTGAAAATCTTTTAAAATCCTCTCTATTGGCCTATAGTTTATAGACAACCGATTTGAAAAAATGACAAGATTTAATTTTTATACAAAATTGTGACATAAAACATTTAAGGAAACCTAAAAGTAATATTGTTCTCGTTATAGGTGAAGTGTACGTTGAATTATTGTACACACTACATTATACATTGTTTGAGAGTTCTCATGTTCATCTGTTGTCCAACTGTGAGTTTCATCCTCTGAAAAAAATTGCCATTTTAAAATATTGCGAATGAATAATAAATTACTATATTGCATTTCTTAAATATCATTTTTTTGTGACATCATAAAGCTTAAAATGCAATATTGTGAAAATTCCTTTAGTGAAGTATATATTATTTATTGATATATTAAGCTCAAATAACTTTTTATAACAGATATATAAAAGTATAATATATCTGAAAAGACGTGGCAACGAAAAAAATAGTTCAATTGGAATTTGTTGAGGCACCCATGAAACATGCAAAATTGACAGTCTTGTGTGGCTTCACTGCGGATTTCATAATTGGTCCATTTTTTCGACGAAGTCCCAAAGACGGTTTTCACACGCTGTGACTTTTGGCTGCGGAGATTCTTGAAGTCAAAAATTTACTGCAAACAACCGGTATCGCCAGCAGCACTGGAAGATTCCATCCGCAAAAATGGTCTGCCATAACGCAAAATATGCTGCTAAATGCTCTGAACGGTGTGATACCCCTTCTCTCAGGTGTATTCTGAATGATGGACAGAATACTGAAAATTTATTGCAGTACGAATTAACTGTAATTAAGATGCCTTCAACCTTGTCATATTTTTTTCATTTGTAAATGATCTTTTGAGTGAAATAAAACACTATAGAGTCATCTGTTCTTCACGCACAGAAGTATTTGTTCTCGTTGCCACCCAGTTTCTTTTGCATCCGTTTGATGCAAACGGCATCTTTTTATCTTGTTTCGATTTCGAATTATTCATTTTTGAAATCCGTCCCAATTTTCGGATCACCCGGTATTTTATACATTTGACATATTCTTAAGCAATAAAATGTCTTCTAAAAGACATGAGATAAATACTTATCAAAATGTTAAAAGGAACAGAAGAGATTTACGTAAGAAATCTTCTCACAAATTAAAAGAAATAAATGCCTTGACAAAGAAATGAAAGAGACTTTAAATATGATTTATTATTTTCTGGTTTCTTATCGTTAAAGAATACTATTTTTAATTAAAAACAAGAAAAAAACACATAATTATTTCTGCCATCCTTATTATTCTTTAATAACAAAAAAAAAAAAAAAAAAAAAAAAAAAAAAGAAAGAAAAAAATCATGCTCCAAAAATAGATTATGAAACACTTTGTAACTCATTCAGAATAAATTAAGAAATATTCACCATTTAAAAATTTGAATCTTGATATATAATTGAACCATTTGCAAATATATAATATATTAGAAAACACAATATCGGCAATTGCAGTACAATATATCAATACCTGTATATGATATATAAATGGTTATCTATAAACTACATCAGTTTTAAAGTACAATCTACAGATAAAACTTCATATTTAGCAATTTTCGGTAATAGAGAGATTGGTATGTGAATTATTTTGTGGTGCAGAAATGTATACAATGTTTCGAATTTAAAATCAACGAGTAACAATAATAATAATAGTAATAATATTAACTTAAAAATGCATAGCGAAACTGAAAATGCCAGTGAAGACTTTTTTACTCAAATACAGTTTTATATATACTATAGTATATATAATAACAGATACATATTGTGTTATTTATAAATATGATTATTAATTTCATATTTTTGTGTGTATGTTCCTGTAAATGAACGGAAAATGTTATTACTGCTACAACAGTCATACTACAATAACAATTTTGTAGTAAGATTCAGTGATGCAGATCAATTTAAATACATTTTAAATAGTGCAATATAATTAAAATGTTCTGCAATCGGTTTTAAATCATTCTACATCATGTTAAAGAATTATTTTGAACGCTCCTATAAATAAATCTTTAATGCAACACACACCATCTTCAATATAGAACGATTGTAAACATCATTGTCACATATAAATTACACAAAAATCCGAATACATGTATGCGAGTTAGCTGGTGTAAATACACGTAAATTTACAAAAAATTTCAACTATGTCTCAACTATGTTAAAAAAAAACCGTTGAATTTTAATGAAACAGCTTTATTAAAGTATAAATTCAAAGCGAAACATTTTACTCTGTATCAGTTTTTCCTTTAAAACGGATTTCATAAAATTTGTTAAAAGTTGTTTCGTCATCAAATTCCTCACTTTTAATATACGACTATAAAAATAAATTACAAAATTCCATTCCTCTACAAGCAAGATAAATATATAGATATATGAATGCATATAATTGTTTGAAGGAGGGAAAAATTAACGTATTACGACAAATAAAACCAAATAAAGACATTTTTCTTTGAAGTGCATTATATTTTTTTACTACATGCACGTACATGCTTTTTGCATTCGATAAGTGAAAATAATAATATTAATTAGAAATTTAAATTCCCACGCAAATAAAAATTAGGACAAAATGCAGCGCAGCTAATATCGATCATAGTAATTCTTCAGAAAAAAAGTACTTAATTCTGAATAAATTTGATGTTCTGAATAGGAATATCTATATTAATAAAAGAACAAAACGCTCTGTCTGTGTGTGCCTGCGATGGCTAGCAAAATCTACAGCATGTACAAGGCTCAAAAATTTTTTGAGAGTAGCCCCAAATCTCTCCTGATGCACCTGAGTTTCAGAATTTCGAAATTCTATTTATTAACTGAGTAATTAATTAAATTCCAAAGATCACTCTCATAAAAAATCGCCTTTTTTCTTCTTTTTTTTACCTTCATTTAGTTATGGTTGGTTGGTTGCATAAAATTTTCGCAGAAATAATTAAAAAAGCTGAAATAGACCTTTAAAATTCATAGACTTGCAAACTGTCATTTTAAATGATGATTTTTTATCACAGCGGTTGTAAACCATGAAGGAAAAAGATAGGTGGTGGTGAAGTAAACCGAAAAAAGGGTTGCAATATTAAACCATTTATCGCTCAAATTTTAATGTCCCAAACAAAAACATGTGGAAGGGATTTTGTATTACTAAGACGAATTGAAAGAAATGATTTACAGCTGAAGCATATTTTACGAAGAAATAGTAATTTTTTAAAATGGTCTTTTTTCTATTATATTATTTATTTTTAAAAAAAATGTTTGCTTTTAAAATAATTGAAATTGATAATTTCGAGATAATTAAATGTCAAAATAAAATTAAATAAAATATTGAAAACATTTGATTTGACGTATTACTAAAAGTTTTCTTTTTTTCTTTTCTTTTTAATACTTTATAACGTAGATGAAAAATGTTTATGATTTAAAAACATATTAATAATTCTATATCAATCTATAAAATATATTTATGAAAACATTCTTTTAAAATCATGCGTGAAAACTTAAATAACAAATATTAGTCTAAAATCTAGATTTCAGAGTGCAGACGATTTTAAGACATTAACGAAAGAATGTTAACTTTTCAAGCAAAATCTTAAATGATGCTTCTATATTGATATTTCAAAGTCATATGATAAAAATAATCACATAATTCTTGCCTATGATTGATATATTTGTATCTTTTATGCATTCCGATCGTGTATTACAGTCAATAATGGCACAAAACTTTATTTTTTAAACGAAATTTTAGTCATCTATTCAATAACAGTTTAAAAGGTAAAAAACAAAGAAATACGGGTTTAAACCAGTTTGAATTGATCGGCGTGTCAAAGCACATGGTTTTGTTGGTGCTTATTTGCACTTAATGTAGCGGATTTTAGGGTTATATTTTTGGCGTCAGCCCAAGACATTATACTTCCATTCATTTTCTTTTTACTGTGTGGTTGTACGCAAATCTTTGGCATTTCGAACATTAAAATGTATGAGTCATTAGCTGTGTTGCTGTAAAAATCACACAACACTTTTCTAGGAATTTTTTTTTTAATCATTGATAAAATTTAAATGTATTCTATTCAATTTAAAATTAAATTATGGCTTTAATTTGGTTTAAAAAAATAAAACATAGCTGTTTGGCGTACAATTGTTCGAATCCGCAAACGATTCATACACTATAGTAAATTATCAAATAGCAAAGTAAATTATTTATCAGAAATAGCCATAAAAAGAATAGTAGCAAAATTGATTATAAACTTAATGTTTAGACTAATTAACACATAACCCGATCCCAACCAGAAAAAAACAGACCACACTCCGATCCGTGATAGACAAAATTTCCGTGAGTATAAACCCGACCCGAACCTAAAAATTCTGTTTGAAAAAAAACTATGGCTTTGATAACTGACCCGAACCAAATCTCAATCCCATAAAAATGTTCAAATGAAGAATAACCCGATCCAAATAAGGAAAAATAATTTTAGTGGGCATGAAACCTGACCAGAACTTAAATATTGTCTTAAAAAAACTCGAAATGTGACCCGAACAAAATCTGAAACCGATAAAAATATTCCAGAGAACTATAACCCGATCCCAGCAAGACAAAATACTTTCCGTGGTCATAAACCCGACTCAAACCTAAGAAATCCCATTTGAAAAATTCTGAAATTTGACCCAAACCACATCTAAATCCGACCAAAATATTCGAAAGAACCATAACCAGATTAGAGTAAGACTAAATAATTTCCGTGCACATGAACCCGATACCAACCTAAAACTTCCATTCGAAAAAATACCTGAAATTTGAATCGAACCATATCTGAATCTGACAAAACTATTTTAAAGAACCGCAACTGGATCCGAACAAGACAAAATATTTCCATGGACATGAACCCAATCCGAACCAGAAAAATTTCTTTGAAAAAATCACGAAATCTGAACTGAACCAAATCTGAACTTGGCAAAAATATTCCAGTGAAGCATCTCCTTATTCGAACAAGACAGAATAATTTTCATGAACACGCAAGAAGACCCGAACCCAAAAGTACCATTTGAAAAAAAAAAACCGGAAATCTGAATTGAACCAAATCTAAAACCGATAAAACTATTCCAAAGAACTATAACCCGATCCGAGCAAGACGAAATAATTTCCGTGGTCATAAACCCGACTCGAACCTAAAAAATCCAATTTGAAAAAACCTGAAATTTGACTCAAACCACATCTGAATCCGATCAAAATATTAGAAAGAATCATAACCAGACTCGAGTATGATAAAATAATTTCCGTGGACATGAACGAGATTCGAACCTAAAAATTCTATTTGAAAAAAACCTGAAATTTGAATCGAACCAAATCTGAACCTGACAAGAATATTCCAAAATACCATAACAGGATCCGAATAAAACAAAATTTCCATGCACATGTACCAAATCTGAACCTAAAAATTTTCATTGAAAAAATTTCGAAATCTGAAATGAACTTGATAAAAATATTCCAGTGAAGCATGTATTTATTCGAACAAGGCAGAATATTGTCCGTAAACACGCAAGAAAACCCGAATCCAAAAATTACATTTGAAGAAAAATCCGAAATCTGAATTAAACCAAGTCTTAACTTGACAAAAATATTCCAGTGAAGCATGTCTTTATTCGAATTAGACAGAATAATTTCCGTGGACACGCAGGAAGACCTGAACCCAAAAATTCCATTTGAAGAAAACGCCGAAATCTGAATTGAACCAAACACTGTTCCCGACTAAAATATTTCACAGAAACATAACTAGATCCGAGCAAGGCAAAATAATTACCATGGACATGAATCCGACCCGAACATTTACATCGAATTTCAAAAAAATACCTGAAACCTGAATCGAACCAAATCTGAACCCTTCGAAAATATTCTAATGAATCATAACCAGATCCGAACAAGACAAAATAATTTCCATGGACATGAACTCAATAAATGGTTGGGTAACATTTGGGTTGCAATTACATTGCGGTAAGTCTTTGATTTTATTTAATTTCACGTTAGGTTACAGTTAGATCATGGTTAATTTAAAGTTAGGTTAAAGTTAAATTGCATTTATGTGATGGTTAGAATAAGAATAGGTTACAATAAAGTGACGCCTAAGTTACATTTATGTTATATTTAAGTTACGATAGGGTACTGTTAAGTCGCAGTTAGGTTACAGACAGATTATGGTTACGGTACAAAAGTTTACGGTTAGGAATTTGTCCACAGAGTCAACATTACGCATGCTTTGATTAAAAATATACACTTTTGTTAAATGGCTCTGAAATTATAATACTATATACCAATCTTTTATCATGGTGTATCGATTTCATTCATGATATAGTCGGATTTAAGAGTGATATAATTAGTTTGAAATTCAAAATGTTTCACTTGGGATTTCTATGGGAAAAAAATAATTGGTTACGTGATTTAACAGTGATTTTTACGGGTTAATATCAACACTTTAACACGAAAATAACGCAATCGTTGGATACATGTTCCCTCCCGCGTTTCTCATTGCTCATTTTGAGTATTTTTAGAGCTTAATATTAGTTGTTGTTTTTAAAACCGATTTTTCACAAAGTAAGCTGCGACGTATTTCAGACAATGCATTTCTGCATGCTTCCAGTTAATGATAAAATCATACAAATTTCAAGTTCGTTTAATATTGCTAAAACGGACCCGGGCAACGCCGGGCGGGTCAGCTAGTCTATATTAATAAAATAACAAATCGCTCTGTCTGTGTGTGTGTGTGTGTGTGTGTGTGTGTGTCTGCGATAGTTAGCGAAAACTACGGTACGTACGAAGCTCAAATTTTTTCTGAGAGTAGCTCAATATCTCTCCTGATGCACCTGACTCTCAGAATTTCAAAATTCTATTTATTAACTGAGTAATTAATTAAATTCCAAACCTCACTCTCATAAAAATTGCTTTTTTTCGCTTTTTTCACTTTCATTCTCTTATGGTTGGTTGGTTGCATAAAAGTTTCGCAAAAATAATTAAGAAAGCTAGGACTGACCTTTAAAATTCATAGACTGGCAAGCTGTCAGTTTAAATGAGGATTTTTTTTCCATCATAGCTGCTGTACGCCATGGAGAAAAAAGATAGGTGGTGGAGAAGTAAACCGAAAAAAAAAAGGGGGTTTGCAATATGAAACCATTTATCGCTGAAATTTTAATATCTCAAACAAAAGCAAAAGGAAGGAATTTTGTATTAATAAGACGGATTGGAAGAAATGAATTACAGCTGAAGCATATTTTACGAAGAAATAGTGAATTTTTTAAATGGTTTTTTCTATAATATTATTTATTAAAATAAATGTTTGCTTTTAAAATAATTAAAATTGGAAAATTAAAAATAATTAAATGTCAAAATAAAATTAAATAAAATATTGAAAACATATGATTTGAAGTAAAAAATTGTATTACTAAAAGTTTTCTCTTTTTTTTTCAGAAATGTTTAATACTTTATAACGTAGATGAAAAATGTTTATGATTTAACAATATATTAATAATTCCATGTCAATATATAATATTTTTGGTGATGAAAAGATTCTTTTAAAATCATGCATGAACACTTAAATAATAATATTAATCTAAAATCTAGATTTCAGAGTGCAGACGATTTTAAGACATTAACGAAGAATGTTGATTTTTCAACCAAAATCTTAAATGATGCTTCTATATTGATATTTCAAAGTCATATGATAAAAATAATCAAATAATTCTTGCCTATGATTGATCTAATTGTATCTTTCATGCATTCGGATTGTGTATTACAGGCAATAATGGCACAAAACGTTATTTTTTAAACGAAATTTTAGTCATCTATTCAATAACAGTTTAAAAGGTAAAAAACAAAAACAAAGAAATACTGGTTTAAACCAGTTTGAATTAATTGGAGTTTCAAAGCACATGATTTTGTTGATGCTTATTTGGACTTAATGTAGCGGATTTTAGAGTTGCATTTTTTGCGTCACCCCAAGACATTATACTGCCACTCTATTAATTTCTTTTTACTATATGGTTGAACGCATATTTTTGGCATTTCGAACATTAGAATGTATGAGTCTTTAGCTGTGTTGTAGTAAAAAAACATTACACAACACTTTTCTATGAGTTTATTTTTTTAATCGTTGATTAAATTTAAATGTGTTCTATTCATTTAAAATTGTAATATGGCTTTAATTTGTTTTAAAACAAAAATAAAATAGCTGTTTGCCGTACAATTGTTTGTATCCGCAAACAATTCATTCAACATAATAAATTATCAAATAGCAAAGTAAATTATCTATCCGAAATAGCCATAAAAGAATAGTAGCAAAACTGATTATAACCTTAATGTTTAGACTAATTTAAACATAACCCGATCCCAACCAGAAAAAAACAGACCACACTCCGATCTGTGATACACAAAATTTCCGTGAGTATAAACCCGACCCTAACCTAAAAATTCTGTTTGGAAAAAACTATGGATTTGATAACTGACCCAAACCAAATCTTAATCCCGCAAACATGTTCAAGTGAAGCATAACCCGATTCAAACAAGGAAAAATAATTTTCATGGGCATGAAACCTGACCCGAACCAAAATATTTTCTTTAAAAACCCCGAAATATGACTCCAACGAAATCTGAAACCGATAAAAATATTCCAGAGAACTATAACCCGATCCCAGCAAGACAAAATACTTTTCGTGGTCATAAACCCGAATCAAACCTAAAAAACTCCGTTTGAAAAATCCAGAACTTTGACCCAAACCACATCTAAATCTGACCAAAGTATTGGAAAGGACCATAACCGAATTCGAGTAAGACAAAATAATTTTCGTGGGCATGAACCCGATACGAACCTAAAACTTCCATTCGAAAAAATACCTGAAATTTGAATCGAACCAAATCTGAATCTGACAAAACTATTTCAAAGAAACACAACCGGATCCAGACAAGACAAAATATTTCCATGGACATGAACACAATCCGAACCCAAAAAATTTCTTTGAAAAAATCGCGAACTGAATGAAATCTGAACTTGGCAAAAATATTCCAGTGAAGCATGTCCTTATTCGAACAAGACAGAATAATTTCCGTGAACATGCAAGAAGACCCGAGCTCAACAGTTATATTTGAAGAAAAACCCGAAATCTGAATTGAACCAAATCTGGACCCGACAAAAATATTCCAAAGAACTATAACCCAATCCATGCAAGACGAAATAATTTCTATGGACATAAACCCGACTCGAACCTTAAAAAATTCGGTTTGAAAAAACCTGAAATTTGGCCCAAACCACATCTAAATTCTACCGAAATATTCGAAATAATCATAACTGGATTCGAGTGTGACAAAATAATTTCCGTGGACATGAACGAGATCCGAACCTAAAAATTCTATTTGAAAAAATACCTGAAATTTGAATCGAACCAAATCGGAATCCGATAAAAAATGTTCCAAAGAATCGTAATCGGATCTGAATAAGACAAAAAAATTCCATTCACATGAACCGAATCTGAATCTAAAAAATTTCTTTGAAAAAATCACGAAATCTGAACTGAACCAAATCTGAACTTGAAAAAAAATATTCCAGTGAAGCATGTTCTTATTCGAACAAGGCAGCATAATTTCCGCGAACACGCAAGAAAATCCGAACCCAAAAATTCCATTTGAAGAAAAAGCCGAAATCTGAACTGAACCAAATCTGTTTCCGACAAAAATATTCCAAAGAACAATAACTGTATCCGAGCAAGGTAAAATAATTTCCATGGACATGAATACGACCCGAACATTAAAACTCAATATAAAAAAATACATAAAATTTGAACCGAACGAAATCTGAACCCGACGAAAATGTTCTAATTAATCATAACCAGATCCGAACAAGACAAAATAATTTCCATGGACATGAAACCAACATGTGGTTTGGTGAAATTTAGGTTGCAATTGCATTACGGTAAGTCTTTGATTATATTTAATTTCCTGTTAGGTTACAGTTAGGTCACGGTTAAGTTAAACTTAGGTTAAAGTTAAATTGCATTTATGTTATGGTTAGAATAAGGATATGTTACAATAAAGTGAAGGCTAGGTTACATTTATGTTATATTTAATTTACGGTAAGGTACTGTTAAGTCGAAGTTAGGTTACAGGCAGGTTATGGTTACGGTACAAAAGTTTACAATTAGGAATTTATCCACAGAATGAACATTACGCATGATTTGATTAAAAATAACACTTACTTTTGTTAAATGGCTCTGAAATTATAACACTATATGCCAACCTTTTAGCGACCAGCGAGTATCGATTTCATTCATGGTATAGTCGGATTTAAGAGTGATATAATTAGTTTGAAATTCAAAATATTTCACTTGGGATTTCTATGTGAAAAAAAAAATAATAATTAGTTACGTGACTTAACAGTAATTTTTGATAAATATCAACACTTTAACACGAATATCACGCAGTCGTTGGATACATATTTCCTCCCGCGTTTCTCATCGCTCATTTTTAGTATTTTTAGAGCTTAACATTAGTTGTTTTTTAAACCGATTTTTCGCACAGTCAGTGGCCACGTATTTCAGACAATGCATTTCTGCATGTTTCGAGTTAATGATAAAATCATACAAATTTCAAGTTCGTTTAATATTCTTAATATGGACCCGGGCAACGCCGGGCGGGTCAGCTAGTCACTAATAAGAAGCTGAATTGGACAAAACATTTTTGTGTTTTATATACTCATATTTCTACGCCTGAATATTGCTGTAGCTGTATAATGTAGTTGAATACATTATATTAGACATCTTTGAAGGTCATCCAGAAGGAATAAATATAAATTATTTAATTAATAAATAGCTTTAATCTTGGTACAATTACTATAAAAAAAATTAACCCTTTTTTCTATAACATTTCATTTAAATTTAGCTTTGGAATATATAAATTTTAGACTCGATCCTCGACCAAAAAACTAAAAACAACAACAACAATTGTAATAACCATTAAAATCTAATGCAAAATTGTCGCAGAAAAAAAAATCTAAATATCTAATTTTTTACTTTTTCAATAAGAATACTAAGTTCTATGTTTTATTGAAATTTGACGTTGAATTTAACCTTCAAAGCGGATGTTGTAGAGCTTCAAACTCCCTAATGATAGATTAATTTTTAAAAGTTGAAGAAATTTCGTGTGGATTGCTTAAAATTTAACTTGAGAATTATTGGGCGAGATGAGTTCAAATTTTAGATTCGTGTGTTAAAAGACACCGAAAATTAATCGCTTTTTTATTATTATTTTATAAGTAGAACAAAAGCAATTCTCTAATTTTTTGATTGCCATATTAGTAAAAAAAAAATCAAATAAGTTTTACCATTTTATATCTCTACTTTTGAAACAAGAGCATATAAAGTATATTAACTGTTTCATATTTGCTAAGATAATATGTAGTAATGTACGTTAAAGTCATTGAATGAATATGTAACTTTAAAATACCACTTAGTTGTACTACAAATTCCAGAATACATACCTATTTTAATTACGGATTCAAATCTGGAGTCTTTCTTTGTACATCTAAAACAATGTGGTTGTTCTTTTATAACTACAGAAATTTAAAGTATACAGATATATTCTATAGTTTATTAATGTATTCTTTTTGTATTTTTACTTTACGAATTGGCTAGTATATTTTATTTTATTGAAATCTAAAAATTGAATTAATTATTTATATTAACTACTGTTTATGGATAACCCTAAGTCTACTGCTATTTTTGGTTGAAAGCAATATGGTCTAAATGTAAAATGTTTATTTTCCAAATTATTTCAATTTATTCCAAATGATGTAGAATGTTGAAAAAGTCACTTCGTTGCTTATTCATTTTTTGAATGATTTTTACATTCAATATGAGTAATCATATCTATATCGTACAAATATTTCAACATGTGGACCACATAAAAGATGTTAATGAATGTCGAATATCTTAGAAAAATGGTCATGTTTGTAAAATATAGTTTTTTTATTGGCAAGATAGAATTAACTGCTAAAAGGCTAATAATCGCTTTCATTTTTATTTCTAATCTATTTTTTTAGAACTAAAAGTTATAGCATTGAAGAAAACTGTGATTCTAAGTTTATGAATGTCAAAAGTATTTTTTTGACAACCAAAAATTTCAAATGAAAAATTTAATACCTCCTTACATAAAAACTTAGATGGCACTTTTGATAATCGATCATATGATGTGAGAAATATTTATAAGTTGCTGGAAAATTTAAACTGTGCCCAAATGCTTTAAAAATGCTTATTTCAATTTATATTGAAAACACACCCTCCCACAACATAATTGATTTTAATGAGAGTTAATAAACGACATGATTATGTGTAAGTTATGTTCATTACTTAAAGTTGTGGTAGATCATTATGTTTATGATTATGATTTTCTCGTGTATTCTGTATATGAGGTCTTATCAGAGGTCGTGAAAGTCTTTGCATTATTTTCTAATATCTTTCAGAAAAGAAAATGAAAATTCCATTTTTAATATAAAGCCATAAAATATGCCATGAAATATCATTCCAAAGTATATACATCTATATTCAAGAACCATTAATGTGGGAGCGATTCTTTCTCCCACATCCAAGCAGCAGTGAGTGTCGTAGCTTCCCCATATCACTACTCTGAGACCAAGTCTATCAGCAAGGCAGACGATTCAAGGAGTAGATCAAATTCAAGAGAAACGCCGAAGTGAGATGAAGATAATATTTCACGGAATGTTTGTTGTGGGTCGGAAAAAAGAATGTTCGATGAAGCCCTGGAGTTTCGAGAAAAAGCCTCCCTTACGGGTAGTATAGTATACGTCTCAGTATTTGCCAACCAAACAACCAATAGATGAAGATGACTTCCCGCGTGAGACGTGTACTAATTAACTAAAACATATGAATGTTTAAATTGTAAATAGAATATTGTAAATATTACCTTTGTAAATAATTAATGTTTAAATATAAGTTTCAAAAGTTTAACGGTGTCACAATTTATGTCTATGAATTTAATTATGATTTAAAGAAATGAACTTTAGAAGAATTTTCCATAAAAAATGGTCTCAGTAAGTGAAATAACAGACGCACGCCCACAGAAATGGAATTACTTTTTGAATAGCTTGGAAGCTATAAAATGAATTGATGGAAGTGCTGTCACAGTGTATGAAGCTGAACATCTAATTATGAAGTGAGTTTATTATTTTATTTTTCTTTTCAACTATATCGAAACACATAGATTTCAAGGAATTAGAAATTTCGTTGAAAACAGAAAAATCGTCTAGTATTAAGACGTTGCATAAATTAATTTTTGGCGAAATCGGTGACAGAAATAATAGACGTAGAATTCGGAATTTTACTGGGTTTGCATTTGAAGTAGATTCCGATGAATATCAATCAGAATTGAAAGAAATCAAAGCTAATTTTTCTGTCAACGATTTCATAACCATTTGCAATGTTTTGTGTAAAAAAAATTCGGGAACTTTTGATGAATAATTTCTAGGTTATGTGATTTTAGTATTTCGAAAATTAATACACTGCTCAAAACAATTAAAGGATATTGCAGTTTTAGGTGGATTTTGTATCTGGGAAACTTTTTAGCTGATTGATACATGGTCGACAGACATAGTAGGTTATATGAGAATAAATTACACATGTCTGGCAGAAAAAAATGCATTTTATTGCACATTTGTGTACAAAAGGAAAAAAAAACAATTTGTGCATATGAGAAAAAAAGAATAAGAAAAGGTGTTTTCTTCAAAGAAAATCATTTTCAGTAAGAGGTATGGTTTCCACGTGCGGCCAGCAACGTTGAACACCTTTGAGGCATGGACTCAATGAGGCTATTAATGACGAGTTGGGGAATTCCGCCCCACTCTTCCAGAAGAGCTCTTTCCAGTTCTTGGAGAGTTTGTGGGGTTTGTTGTCGGCCAGAAACTCGTCTTCTTAGAGCGTCCCAAACGTGCTCGATTGGATTCATGTCTGGAGAACACGCTGGCTATTCCATTAGAACGATTCCTTCCTCGAAAAGGAAATCCTCCACCAGGTTTGCACGATGTGGCCTGCAGTTATCTTCCATTAAAATGAAGTTATCTCCGATTGCTGCAGCGTAAGGGACTACAATAGGTCTGAGGATCTCATCCCTATATCGGCGACCAGTCAGAGCTCCATCTCGAATGATGTAGAGGTCAGTGCGCCCGTCAATGGAGATGCCACCATACACCAACATTCCTCCACCGCCAAATCTGACACTTTCGTGCACGAACGCAGGATTATTCCTACTGCCACGGTCCCTCCAGATGAAAATACGCCTATTATCCGGATGCACAGAAAAACGGGACTCGTCAGAAAACAGAATATTGCTCCATTCATTTCTCCTCCAGTTTACAATACCCGGTTGCCCACTCCCTGTGGTCGCGACGGTGCCTTGATGTTAATCTAACACATACCATCGGTCGGTGAGCATACAGTCATACAGCATGGAGCCGGTTTCGGACAGTCTGAGTTGAAATCGTGGTGCCTGTAGCCGAGCGAAGGTGTTGTTGGAGAAGAGTAGCGTTCATGTTTCGGTGTCTCCGAGCTGTTAACGCTAAATACCGATCTTCATTGGGCGTTGTTGCCCGTCTACGACCTTGCCCTGGTCTTCGGCCTGCACATCCACTCTCCAAAAAACGGTTCCAGATCCTGGAAATGACACTTTTTGACACTCCAATGGCTTGCGCTCTTTCGGCTTGAGTTTGGCCCACTTTTAACCTACCAAAAATTCTCCAAGCTTCTGAATGACAAATGACTTCGTCAAATGACTTCGCTGAGACATCGTTCTCATCGAAACAAAGCGATCACTGAATGCCGATCATCCTTGTCTCCATTCTCTTTTATCCAGTTTCAAAGTCAAATTTCATTCGTTGCCGCTGAAGCGACGTTTTTAACGTCGAACTCAAAATTTGCATACTCCACAGTTTATAAACCAGAAAAATTTGCATTTGAGATTCTCTTCTTCTGTTTTCGGCAAAGAAAATTTCGTTTATATCTTTATTTTATATAAAACTTCAAATATCCTTTAATTGTTTTGAGCAGTGTATTATACCCGATGAAGATACTTTTAGTGATGACGAGAGTGCCGATGAATTTAATGATGATTTACGTAAAACTAGAAATATTTCAAATGTTTTTGAGAATAATGTGAGAAACGATTCTGGTAGTCCCAGTTATGAAAGTAATGAAAATCAGAAAATTCTAATTCCTGATTATATTATTAAACCTACTATTTCAATTATGATATAGAAAGTATGATTACAATGTTCGAGGGTGCTGAATTTCAAAATATTCAAAAGTGGGTTGCCGATTTTGAAGATATTGTTTCATTATTTAATTTTAGTGATTTGCACAAATTGATTTTGGCTAAACGCCGTATGACAGGCAAAGCTAAATTATTTATTTAAAGTGAAACAAAAGTTAATTCGTGGTCTAAATTGGAAGCGTTACTTATTTCTGAATTTGTTCAAACGTGCAATTCATCTGAATTACATGAATTGCTATCCAAAAGAAAAATTAGACTACATGAATCATTAGAGGAATATTTTTTAAAATAAAAAACAACTGTGTTCAAAAGGCAATATTGAATATTCTGCACCTATTCAATATGTAATAAATGGCATTAATGATCCAGTTTTAAAATTTTTTTTTGTGTACGGTTGTCCCAATATTGCTGAATTTAAACAAAAGTTAAAGGTCTACGAAAAAATAAGGTCGAAGTATGAAAATGCAAAATCTCATAAATATGAAGGAGCTAAGCCTAAAATTAAATCCGAAGTTGAAGTTAAGAACAAATTTAAGCCTGTAAAGCCACATATACGTTGTTATAATTGTGGCGGAAATAATCATATGAGCATTAACTGTGTAAATAAGGATAAAAGGCCACTTTGTTTTTCATGTAACGCTTATGGCCATAAATCATTTCAGTGTAATAAATCTGAAGATACAAATGTTAAAAATGCTCAGTCACAAGTAAACATTTTTACATCCCAAGATTTAATTCTGAAAGAGATAAAGCTTTATTATTTGTGTTTAATCACTTTAATAGATACTGGTAGCCAAAAGACTCTGTTAAAGAAAAGTATTTATGGTAATGTGGAGAATTTTGTAGAAATAAAACCTACGAGTATCACTTTCACCGGTCTAGGAAAAGCTTCAATTAAACCAGAAGGATATTTCAATTCAGAAATCGAAGCAGATGGCTCAAATTTAAAATTACCATTTTTGTCGTTAATGACAATTGCATTAATTTTGATTTAATTATTGGCACTGATGTTATTCATCAAGGTACATTAACTATTTCTGAGAATGAAGTGAAACTGTTTAAAGCTGAAGTTCAATCTAATGACTTTTTAGTTAATAGTGTAAATGTTTTGGATGTGCCTAAAATCGATTTAATTCACATTGCTGAAAAAATTTATCTTCAGAGTTATCCGCTTTAATTGATAATTATGTGCCGATTAAAATTAAAACAGTAGATGTTAAAATGATAATTAATTTAACTGATGAAATCCCAGTTTGTTCTTACCCTCGAAGATTACCGCCATGCGATAAAGAATTATATCAAATTGAGGAGTGGCTAGCTCAGGGAATCATTCGGAAAAGTTCTTCTAATTTTTCTTCGCCGGTTATGTTAGTTAAGAAAAAAGATAACCCAATGACACTTTGTGTTGATTACAGACGTCTTAACAAAAAGACAGTACGTGAGCATTTTCCCTTGCCAGTTATCGATGATGTAATAGACCAATTATATTCTGCCGAAGTATTTACCACCATAGATTTGAAAAACGGTTTCTTTCATGTAGATGTTGAAGAAGGCTCGCGGAAATACACCTCTTTTGTCATTCATGAAGGAGAATACGATTTTTTTGAAATGTCCAACTGGGCTGACCAATAGCCCTAGTGTTTTTGAAAAGTACATTTATAATGTATTTCGAAACCTATTAAAAGATCACACTGTAGTCATTTATATGGATGACCTAATAATACCTGCTAAAAACGAAACTGAAGGTCTAGAAAAATTAAAACTTGTTCTCGAAACTGCATCGGAATATCGGTTAGAATTAAATCTTAAAAAATGCAATTTTTTGAAACGTGAAATCGATTTTTTGGGGTATAGAATCATAAATGGTAAATTGTATCCCTCCCCACTGAAGACTAAAGCAGTAATAAATTTTCCCGAACCAAAGTGTATCAAAGTTGTACAAAGTTAATTAGGATTAGCAGGATACTTTCGAAAGTTTATAAGAAATTATTCGGTTATAGCTAAATCGTTGAGTGACTTGTTAAGAAAAGATTCAAAATTTAAATTTGATATAGAAGAACAAAAAGCTTTTAATGAACATAAACGTATTTTTTCGTCAGAATCGGTGCTTTCGGTTTACAATCCCAAAAGCGCCACCGAAATTCCTTGTGATGCCAATATTGATGACTATGGAGCTGTTTTCTATGGATCTGTTTTCTGCTGAAATCTAACAAATTTAAGCTTACTGATGTGGCTGCTATAAAACGCACACAACAATGTCCAGGGTCCAACCAATATATTTAGGTCCGTACAAAGTCATAAAAGTAAAAAACAATGACACCTGCGATACAAAGAAACTTGGATTTAATGAAGGTCTCATGGTCACCAGTACTTGCGCAGAGTACATGAAGCCGTGGACACACCACTGGACTGACAACTAAAATAATTTTAACTTACTTATTCCCGAAAAGACGTAAATAAAAAGAAGACAAAAAGACGAAAAGTGAAAAGAAGACGAAAAGACGTAAGAAAGATGACCAAAAGACATAAGGTAAAAGAAAACGAAAGGACGTAAGAAAAAAGAAGACGAAAAGGCGTAATAAAAAAATAGACGACGAAAAGATGTAAGGCAGCTGGAAGAAGAATCAGACGAAAAGACGTAAAGAGAAAGAAAAAGAATACGAATCTTTTCAAGAAATAATTTAAACTTTCATAGAGGACTTTAATAATGATAACTTCTTTTTTTCGAAATAAAACTTTGAATACTGCTGTTTTTTTTCCTTTCTTATCTTTCCAGGTGATCCAACTGCTGCTACCACCAAACCAACATGCATTCGAAGGTGAATGCCAAGTTCGGAAGGCCGTTATGGGAGCGATTCTTTCTCCCACATCCAAGCAGCAGTGTGTCTCGTAGCTTCTCCCTATCACTACTCTAAAACCAAGGCTATCAGCAAGGCAGACGATTCAAGGAGTATATCAAATTCAAGCGAAATGCAGAAGTGAGATGAAGATAACGTTTGATCAAATGTTTTTTGTTGGTCGAAAAAAATAATGTTCGATGAAGATGACTTTCCGCGTTAGACGTGTACTAATTAACTAAAACTTATGACTGTTTAAATTGTAAATAGATTTTTTTAAATATTACCTTTGTAAATAATTAATGTTTAAATAATGTTTCTAAAGTTTTACGGTGTAAGAATTTATGCCTGTGAAATTAATTATGCTTTAAAAAACTGAACCTCTAGAAAAATTTTCCCCATTATCAGTGGCTTTTGTACAAAAATTATATCCTTTCAATATAATCATGAATGAAATATGAAAATATAATCTTACCTTTTTAAATATTTTAATAAAATCATTTTTGTAAGAAAGCGACATTTTCTAATACTCACTTATTAGTAATTTGAAATTCCGTGATTGTTGTCCGAAGGTAACCGTTATTTTTGATTGAAAGCAATAAATTCTAAATGCAAAATTTTTATTTTCCCAAATATTTAAATTTGTTTCTAACGATGTAAAATATTGAAAGTTTTACTAAGATACTTATTTAAATTCTAAATTCTTTTTCATTCAATATATTTTTTCAAATGCATATGATACAAATGATTCAACACGAGGACCACTTAAAAAAATTAGTGTATATCGTAGAAAAAATGCCATAATTTTAATATAATTTTTTTAATTGCAAGTTAATATTAATATTTGAAAGGTTAATATTTAATTTTAGTTTTCATTTCTAGTCTCATTTTTTTAAGAAATAAATATTGTAGCATTTAAAAGGAAACGCAAATCTGGGTTTATAAATGTCAAAAAAGTATTTTCTGAATGCCAAAATATTTCAAATGAAAAATTTAATGCCTGTTTATGCAAAATTTTGTACATTCCCTTGCCTAAAATAATTAGATTTTTTTTTATATTCGATTATTTAATGTGAGAAATACTTACATTTCTAAGTTGCTGGAAAATTTAAATCGCGCCTAAAGGCTTTAAAAACTTATTTCAATTTAAATTGAAAACACTCTCTCATAACATTAATGATTTTGATGAGAGGTAATAAACAACATTGTTAAGCATAAGTTATGTTCATCACTTAAAGGTAATGTGGATCATTATATTTATGGTTATGCTTTGATCGTGTATTCTGCATATGAGGTCTTATCAGAGGTCGTTAAAGTCTTTGCACTTTCTCTAATATCTTTCTGAAAAGAAAATGAAAATTTCATTTTTAATGTAAAGCCATAAAATATGCCTTAAAATGTCATTTATAAATATATACATGAAATAATAAGACTATTTTCAGTAATAATGTATCAGTTCTCGCGGAATACCATCTTTGTTATAAGAATAAATCTTTTTCTTTGAAAATAATAAACAGGCTCAGCAGTCGTCGTTGTAAACCATGGATTTGTGTTCCTTTGGGGTTTTCTCCAATAAAAGGCAAGACAATCAGTTTCTAATCTTTTATTATTTAGAGCACGAACATAAGTAACTCCACAGGTCACCAATTCACACATATTAATACTAGACAACTCGCTCTCTGCATCCTCTCATCGTTCGAAATTATGCCAAGTGGAGACGGGCTTCCTAACATTTGAAAGATTAGCTGCATTCTGGCGCTCTAGTCTCGCAAAATGAGGCTCCCAAATTCCAAGCCAAAACTAGCCCCTCCCCTTTTCCACGTAAGAAATTTAAAGACCCATTAAGATTATTTTCAACGCAAAGAAAACCCAACTCACCATCTCCTATTGGTAGCTGGGCGTGACTCCTTGTAAGAACTTATTACCTAACCACGTAATAGCACAACCTGCTCACACGCAAAGACGCATGAACATCCTCCAGCAGACGATTAATTAAATAATAAAACAAAATTAAAGTCTCGATAAATATTTTCAAAAAGGAAAACTAACCTGTGTACTGAAAGAAAGATTTCGCAATAACATTCCCGCTCTTTTTAAGAAAATAATCAATAGATTGTTACTAAATAAAATAAAAGAAAATAAAAGAAAAACTTTAGCTGTTAAAATATTAATACATTACGGAAACTGAGAATAAAAGTATGTTCCAAAAAATGTTAGAATTAAAACACAGGGCGGACAAAATCGCAATTTTTTTTTTAATTTGTTACCTACATCTATATTCAAGAAACATTAATAATGGCTTTTGTACAAGAATAATATCATATCGTTATTAAATATTTTAATAAAATCCTTTTTGTAAGAAAACGGCATTTTCTGATACTCACTTAATAGTAATTGAAAATTCCGTAATTGTCGTCTGAATGTCACCATTATTTTTGAATGAAAGCAATAAAGTCTAAATCTAAAAAGTTTATTTTCCAAATTATTCCAATTCATTCCTAATGATGTAAATTATTAAATATTTTACAATGATAGTTATTTGAATTCTAAAAGTTTTTATATTCTGTATATCTGATCACATGTATATGAAACAAGTGATTCAACACGTGGCCCACATTTAAAAAGTTAGTGTATGTCGAATATCACGAAAACGTGTCTATTTGGGACAAAATTTGTTTATTTGAAAGTTGAAATTAATTTTTGAAAGGTTAATACTTAATTTTCTTTTTTATTTCTAATTTTATGATAAGGTAATGCCAAGTGACAAGCCTAATGAGAAGTAATAAACGACATGATTATGCATAAGTTATGTTCATCACTTAAAGGTAATGTAGATCATTATATTTATGGTTATGTTTTGTTCGTGTATTCTGCTTGTGAGGTCTTATCAGAGCTCGTCAAAGTCATCTTTCGGAATAGAAAATAAAAATTTCATTTTTAATACAAAGCCATTAAATATGCTATCAAATATCTTCTCAAATATATACATCTATATTAAATAAATATTAATAGTGGCTTTTGTTGATTAATTATTTCATGTCGTTACTTAATATTTTAATAAAATCGTTTCTTTAAAAAATGGCATTTTTTGATTCTCACATGGTAAAAATTTAAAATTCTATAGACGTTATTTTTCTCCCTTAGAAAATTAAAAAATTCTCGATTTTACACTGTTCAATCGTAAATATATTTGAAAAATTAATAATTTAAATAACTTATTTAAATTCATTTTAGCGATAGCTTGAATAATGAGCAAAGAATTTTAAACATTGTGACTAAAGGATTGATAAATGATATAACAAGTCCTTTTCTAAAGAAATGTTAATTGAAAATTCTGAAAATATTAAATATGTTAAAATTCTTGCATTAGATGATTAATACATCTTATTTTCAGAATTTACTCATGAAGATAATGTTTAAAACATGCATTTTTCACAGTTGATTTAAAATTTATTTTAGCTTTTACTTAAATTTTGAGCAGCGTATTCTAAATAATTGTCTAAAATATCAATAATATATATAAGAATTTTTTAATGAGATAAATAAATTAGTGTATGTCAGATATCGTAAAAAATGGTCACATTTATAAAATCGATTTTTCATTACAATTTAAAATTAATTGTTAAAAAGTTAGTGTTTGGTTTTACTTTTTATTTCTAATTTTTTAATAGAAATGTTGTAGCTTTAAAAAGGAATATTATTCTCATTTGATAAATGCCAAAGATTTTTCTATCCCTCCCCCTCCCCCATAGAAATCTATTAAAAATGCAATGTCGGCATATACAAAACATTTCATGCCCCTTACCTAAGGCATTTAAATGGGGATTTTGATAATCGATCATCTGATGTGAGAAATATTTACATTTCTGTGTAGCTGGAATATTTAAATTGCGCCTTAAGTCTTTAAAAAACTTATTTCAGTTTAAATTAAAACACTCTCTCACGACATTTGTAATTTTAAAAAGAGGTGTTAAACGACATGATTACACGTAACTTATGTGCATCACTTAAAGTTCAAGTAGATCATTATATTTTTGGTTATGTTTTTCGCATCTATTCTGCGTATGATGTCTTATCAAAGGTCGTTAAAGTCTTCGCATTTTATCTAATATCCTCTAGAGAAAAAAAAATTAAAATACCGTTTTCAATATAAAGCCATTAAATATGCTATTAAATATCGTTCTCAAATATATAAATCTATATTCAAGAAGCATTAATAGTAGCTTCTTTACATGAATCATTTCATGTCGTTATTTAATGTTTTAATAAAATCGTTTCTGTAAGAAAACGAAATTTTTAGAATATCACACAATTATAATTTGAAATCTGTCACCTATATCATTAATACTATTATTATCATCATCATTATTATTATTATTATTGCAGTAAGTTTATATCATTTCTTTAAATCGAAAAAAAATATTTAATTATTTATATGAATAACTCAAAACTACTGTTTATAAATTATCCTAAGTTTGACATTATTTTTGGCTTAAAGCAATAAGGTCTATATGTAGATTTTTTGAAATTATTCCAATTGATGTAAAAGACTAAAAATTTTACTAGTATACTTATTCAAATTCTGAAGATTTTTAAACTCATTATATGCAACCACATCTATATCGTACAAAGGATTCAACACCACATAAAAAAAAGTTAATGCATGTTGAATTACATAGAAACTAGTCATATTTGTACAAAAAAATTTTATTGACAAGTTAAAATTACTTATCAAAAGCCTAATATTTGTATTTAGCTTTGATTTCTATTTTTTTTTTTTTAATGAATATTGTAGCATTAAAAGGAAATATTATTCTCTCTCATAAGATAAATGATTTTGATGAGAGATAATAAACGTCATGATTATGCATAAGTTATATTCATCACTTAAATGTAATGTAGATCAATGTATTTATGGTTGTGTTTTACTCATGTATTCAGCATATCAGGTCTTATCAGAAATCGTTAAAGTCTTTGCATTTTCTCTAATATCTTTCTGAAAAGAAAATGAAAATTTCATTTTTAATATAAAGCCATCAAATATGCCATCAAACACCATTCTTAACTATACACATCTATATTCAGGGAATATTAATGATGACATTTGTACAAGAATTATATCATGTCGTTATTAAATATTTTAATAAAATCATTTTTGTAAGAAAACGGCATTTTCCGATACTCAATTAATAATAATTGAATATTCCGTAATTGTTGTCCGAAATTCACCGTAATTTTCGGCTGAAAGCAATAAAGTCTAAGTTTATTTTCAAATTATTTCAATTTATTCCTAATGACGTAAAATATAAAAATTTTTATTAGGATGCTTATTTAAATTCTAAAAGTTTTTATATTCAGTATATGCAATCAAATGTAAATAATAAAAATGATTTAACACTTGGACCACATAAAAAAAAATTAGTGTATGTCAAATATCGTAGAAAAATTCTCATGCTTGTAACATATTTTTTTTTTAATTTGCCAGTTAAAATTAATTTTTGAAAGGTTAATGCTAAGTTTCAGTTTAATTTCTAATCTTATTGTTTGTTTTAAGAAATGCATGTAGTAGCATTAAAAAGGAAATGCTAATCTCGGTTTATAAATGTCAAAAGCATTTCTTGAATGCCAAAATATTTCAAATGAAAAATTCAATGCCTGCTTATACAAAACATTGCGCATCCCCTTGCCTAAGGCACTTAGATGGCGATTTTTATAATCGATCACCTGATATGAGAAATATTTTCATTTCTGAGTTGCTGGAAAATTTAAATTGCGCCTATAGGCTTTAAAAAGCTCATTTCAATTTAAATCTAAAACGCTCTCTCATAATTTTAATGATTTTTATGAGAGATAATAAAGGCATGATTATGCATAAGTTATGTTCATCACTTAAAGCTAATGTAGATCATTATATTTATAGTTATGTTTTCTCGTGTATTCTGAGTTTGAGGTCTTATCAGAGGTCGTTATAGTCTACGCATTTTTTCTAATATCTTTCAGAAAAGAAAATGAAAATTTCATTTTTATATAAAGCCATAAAATATGCCATGAAATATCATTCTAAATTATATAGATATATATTCAAGAACCATTAATAGTGGCTTTTGTCGATGATTTTTTTCATGTCGTTATTTAATATTTCAATAAAATCGTTTCTGTAAGGAGAACGGTATTTTTGGATTCTCCCAAAATCATAATTTAAAATTCTCTAATTGTTAAATATTTTAGCATCATGTAATTTTTTAGCATCAGGAAATTAAAAATATCTCGAATTTACACGGTAAAATCGTAAGTATATTGAATAATAATTATTTAAATTCATTTTACGATTGCTTGAATATTGAGCAAATAATTTTAAATATTATGACTAATTATATGATAAATGATATAACAAGGGCGTTTCTAAAGAAATATTAATTGTAAATTCTGAAAATTTTAAATATATTACAATGTTTGCATTAGATGATTAATACAAATTTCTTAAACAATTTAATCATGAAGATAATTGTTAAAATATGCAATTTTAACAGTTAATATAAAATTTACTTTAGATTTATCTTAAATACTGAGCAACTAATTCTAAATAATTGTCTAAAATATCAATAATTGATATGTGTATTTTAATGTGTGAAATAAGTTAGTCTATGTTGCAAATCGTAGAAAAATGGTCATATTTGATTTATTATGGTCATATTTGATATCTTTTATTGAAGATAAAATTAATTCTTAAAAAGTTAATGTTTGGTTTTACTTTTTATTTATTATCTTCTTCTTTTTATAGAAGTTGTAGCTTGAAAAAGGAATGTTATTCTTAATTGATAAACGTCAAAGCTTTTTTTATCCATCGCTTCCCGCTCTGCACCATTAATATCTATTGAAAAATGCAATGCCTGCGTATACAAAAACAAAACATTGTACAGCCCCTAGCCTAGGGCACATGGTTGGCGCTTTTAATAATCCATCATCTTATGTGAGAAATATCTATACTTCTGGGTTGTTAGAAAATTTAAATTGCATCTAAATGCTTTAAAAAACTTATTTCAATTTAAATTGAAAACACTGTCTTATAACATAAATGACTTTGATGAGAGATAATAAACGACATGATTATGGTTAAGGGAGACCCGTAAGAAAAAACCCAAAATTTTTATTATTGATTTTAAAGTAATGAATTTTGGTGTAATATTTAAGAATTTTTTTGTAAGGAATAATTAGCAAAAGATTCGCTTTTTATTAAAAAGTATATTTTTTATGTCGATTTTTCTTTTTTTCTTTTCTCTTTTTTGTGGAAAAATACACTTTTTAAAATTACTACTCCTCATACAATTTTCAATATTTTGGTATAACTAAAATTTCTTAAATAGTGTTATAGTATATGGAAATGAACTAGGGAGAGATATTTTTAACTTTCTACTTTAATCAGCTTAAAAAAAAAGGTAAGAAATTACGCATGGTAAATTTCCTTAAATTCGTTATAATTTTCACGTTTACCAATTTATGTAAAATTTTCAGAAATAGTAAAAAAATATAGCTGTCCTTACTTTTGTTGCAAATTTTTTTAAGATTCTAAAAACATAAACACTTTGTTTCTAAACCATTTTACCATTGAGCCTTAGAACTTTGAACTTAAGAAAAATATGAAAAAGTCATTTTCAGGAAAACACATTTTAAATGGCGGATAGTCCTTTAAACTCTAGTGACTACAATTAAAAAAAGGTTATTTGCTACCTGTTCCAAATGACCCCGAGTTCTGAAATTTTGCATGGATATTCGCAAATATGCATTTTATCGTTTTCTGTGATATATTTTTTTTTGAACTTTTGATGATTTTTGGCCGAAAATGGGGTTCGGGTCTCCCTTAAGTTATGTCCATCACTTAGAGTTGTGGTAGATCATTATATTTATAGTTATGTTTTCTCGTGTATTCTGAGTTTGAGGTCTTATCAGAGGTCGTTATAGTCTACGCATTTTCTCTAATAGCTTTCTGAAAAGAAATTGAAAACTTCATTTTTAATATAAAGCCATCAAATATGCCATCAATTATCATTTTCAAATATATAAATGTATAGTCAAGTAACATTAATAGTGGCTTTTGTACAAAAATTATTTCATGTAGCTGTTATATGTTTCTATAAAATCGTTTGTGTAAGAAAACGGCATTTTTGGATTCTCTCGTAGTAATAATATGAAAATCTGTAATCATTAAAAATTAAAAAAAAAAAGAATAGACAATCAAAAATACCTTGATTTTACACGATTTAATCATGAAATTATAAAATAAAATATACTATTTACACGGTTAATTTAATTTTATTTAAGAGATTGCTTGAATATTGAACAACGAATTTTAAATATTGTTACTAGTGAATTAATAAATCATGTAACAGTTCCTTTTCTAAAAACACTATTCGAAATTCTGAAAATGTTAAAAGTGTTAAAATGTTTTACATCAGATGATTAAAAAAATATATTTTACACGGTTTAATCGTAAAATTATTAGTTAAAATGTACCTTTTTACTTAATTCAAATTTAATTTCGAAGTTCTTGAATACTGGGCAAAGAATTCTAAATGAGTTTATTTAAAATAATAGTAAATCATATATCGTTTCGTTTTTTATTGAGAGAAATGGTGTCTTTCTAGAATTCTATAAATACATCATTATGACATATGTTAAAAATTTTACTAAAACATGTATTTATTCACACAGCAGGTAAAAATATTTAAAGCATTAAATAAAATTAAAAACCGACCAGTTTCGGCCGCTCTTAGGCCTTTATCAGGAACATACAAATCTGTATAATCCTGATAAATGCCACAAAATGGCCGAATTTTTTTTAATTTTAAATTTTGTTTGAAGTTTTAATTTTTTTTAGATGTTGTGTGCATAAATATGCCCTTTGGTATTTTTTTAAATATTAGTGTACTAATTTCAAAACGTAATATTCCTTTAGCTTATGTTTAATTTTTAATTATGGTAAATAGTAATACATCAATGATTTCTTTCACAAGTTAGTGCTTACCGTAACTAAAATTTCATAAAAAGATATTATAATTTTTATTCTAAAGTATGAAAGCTAAAACAAACGTGTTTTGATATCATGCATCCATACTTTTTTTTTAACTACGAGGAACGAGATAGCAAAATAGCTGTATTTTATTATCGATATATTTTTTTCAGAAATACAATTTTAATTAGTAATTATTGTTTCAAAACCATCTTTAAAGATGCAAGCGCATTATGTGCGCACTTTACTGATAAATTAGGCTTGTAAATAATTTTTAATTATCATTATGTTATTATAATAATATAATAAAAATAACAAATATTATAAGTAAGTTAAATAACCGACGACAAAAACGATGCTTATATGATTGTACTTAGATTAATTAAATTAAATATTTTAGCTCAAAAACGAATTTTTAAAAATTTAGTTTTTACCGTAATTAAAATCTCGTAAAAAGGCATTATAATTTTTATTCTTAAATATGAACGCTAAAACAAGTATCTTTTGATATCATGCATACATATATTTTTTTTCAAAACCATAAGAATCGAAATATCAAAATAACCGTATTTTATTATCGATATATTTTTCAGAAATACAATTTTAGTTAGAAATAAATATTTCAAAACCAACTTTAAACATGCAAGTGCATTTTGTGCGAACTATACTTACATATTATACTAGCAAATAATTTTAATTATCTTTAAGTAATTATAATAACATAATAAAAAATAAATATTATAAGTAAAAAATAAATAATAGAATTATTTTTCTTAGATTAATTAAAAGATATATTTTAGGTCAAAAGCGATTTTTAATATCTAATTTTTATTTCAGTGTATGTATAACGTATTTTTTTACATATAATATAAACATTGAAAATAAATGCGACTCATGATAGTAGATGATATATATTTTTAAACTCTTTTATTTCATTATTACATTTTTCTTGCATTATTCCTAAAATGACATCATCAGGTTCAGAGATTGTGAATAATAGCTTTTGTCACAGTGGTATTTACTTAGAAAGAGACGTTTTCCTAAAGGTTTTTCAGGTTTGCGAAGAAGAATAAAAGAACAGCTGGTGTCCAAGTGTAACTAAACCTTTCCCCTTTTTTTCTATAAAAAACAAAAGAAATACTACAAAGCATTTTTACGTTTATATATATTTATTGATGGTTTTATTACAAGATAATACAGTTACATGAACAGAACTTTTTTTTTAATTTTACGAAACAAATTTAACCGATGTTTGTAAAAATGTATCACTTTTACATCCTTTTAGTTGTAATAAATTTAAGATAAAATAACAAACAAATAATGGTAGACATATAAACAAATTTTTGTTTATTTTTAATAATATTTATTAATATTGTATATAATAATATGCTACACACAAATATATATTATGTTGATTTTTAACATTATAATTCATGTATCTTTATTTAGCGGTATGTAGCTAAATTTTAATTCGATCGATAGAAATAAATGATTTGCATAATTAGTATATTTTGAAAATATAAAAGCATTTGCTGTAATGCTTTATATCAACTTTGAAACCGTTTCTCTTAAAAAGGATTTTTTGGTATTGTCTTTACTTTTATTTAAAACCTAATTATCATAGAGTTTTGAAATTAATTCGCATTTCTTAATTTGCATGCGTAAGTTTATGCTGAAGCTCTATTTCGTCTGATTTATGTCACAGAAAATTGTGGATTAAAAAATGAGTGTACTTCTTTTTTTTTTGGGGGGGGGGGTGACATGATCACAAAACCCATTTATTATGCTAAAAACATGGAATATATTATCAAATTTAGTTTCGGTATAAGATAACGTATTATAAATAACAAAATAGGAAACATTAAACATACAACTGCAGAAGAAATTGTAAAATCACACGCACAATGTGCATGATTTAATATTCATGTTTTCAAAAGCAACTTTTGTCGTTATTATTTAATTAATTAACAATGCTAAATATATGCCCATTTGAATTATTTTATGAAATCATACGAATGTGTGAAAGTAAGGTAAAAATGATTCGAGGGGTTTCATTCATTGGTTAAGAATTTACAGAATTGTTTGTACTGCTTTAAAAACGGTCATTTCTTGGCTACTCAGTGATCTTCCGCCTTAAGAAAAATGATTAATTTGCTATAAAATTTACTTGCAGAGTCTTTCGAAAATCAGCAAAATAAACCTTACTTTATTGATATATGCTCTAAAACCTCAAAAGTACATTAGTTTCGGAGGTATATAAAATAAAAGATTATTCTTCAGAATAGTGAGTAATTTAGAAAAAAAATGTTGTATTGTTGTATATTTTCACCTATGAATGGACATATAGGATAGGTATAAGAGAAGTTATATATTTTATTATTTAATATGTAATAAAATAACGAATATATAAACGTAAACATATTGGTACCATTCATATATTTAACACATATAGTTTCTTTTATGTATGATCGTTTTCATAGCACCACCTCCATTGCGGTTTAATCATTCCTTGTTCTTTGAATAGCTAACTGACCGAAAGATGGATTGGGCAAGGTGGCCCGATTTCTTAGCCATCCTAATCACCTAATATAACGTTACTGGACATTTTTCTTGGAAGATTTATAAACTGCATCGTTTACAGTGGGAAAATGTCGAACGCGAATGACCGTAAGGCTGCATTCAGATTGAAATACTTTAAGTACAACTGAATTCTTAGAAGGCCTTTTGTATGGGACCAATTTGCGGTTTCTGCATAATAGAACGAAGGAGAATGAACAAAAAATTCAGGAGATAAGCAATCCACCCTACTTGACGGAAAGATTTTTCTTTTGCCGGACAACCGTCCCTTTCCTGCAAAACTCATTAAAGATCAGAAATACCGTGTCGCTACAATAAATGAACCGACACCGAACCGCAAGGAGTGGTCAGATCTGTTTGGGGCTTAAGGCACAGCCAACTTCATTAGTGGCCGCAGAAGCACTTGTTTGTTAGAACGGAGTACATGACATCATACCACACGATTTAGAGCCGACACAAGCGGCGGAGACATCTCTTGTTTATAATGCATTTTGCTAGGACAGTTTTCTTGCCAGATTGGCTTCCGCGGAGATCATGCCGTAAACTCCGTCCTAAGCCCCGGCTTAAGAATCAAAAGCTTCCTTGGCCTCTAATGAAGTTGACTCTGCTTAACCCGCCATTTTCTTTTTGTCGCTCACATAAATAATCGTCTCATAACTTATATACTTTTACAGATTTAATGGATAATTACCAATAAGCTGACTTTAAATACTTCTAATCCACCACAGTGAAGTCACAAGACATCTTTGTTTTTCCTTTAAGAACATTTTTATGTGCAGAGTGGAAATTAATGGAAAAATCTTTGCAACGATCAGCTCATTGTTACTTTTAACCATTATTCCAAAGCACATTAATAAAATTTATAATTTAAGTACCTACAAATTTATATATTTTTTAATGCAACATTCGCATTTTAAGCGATTTTTTTTTAATTTTCTGTATCCGGGGGGGGGGGGGGCAAAAAGATCGAGTGCGACGAAGTTCAAAAAAAAGATGCGACTATTCTCGGGTTAAGGGCTCGGGTAAAGGCATCTCGGGTTAAGGCTCGGGTTTTGCAAGCATAATAACCGCTGTTGATGCCATCTATCCTTTCCTGAAGTGAAATCGATTGCCGTCATAATATTCTACGTGCGACTAACTGTTCACATGTGGAAATTTTATTACAATGGCCAAATGTTTTTTTTCAATTAATGTAATCTTTTTTGTTACTGAATATTTATGCAATATTATATATTTTACGGATTTTCTTTTCCACTATCATTCCTGAACAAGAGTTTGAATTATAAATACAGAAGCATATCATTCTAAGAACAAAACTGCACTTTCTTTTCAGTATATCTTTTAAAAATAGAAAAAATAGATGCTCATATATACGGACCCAGTAAACGAAGAGGCTATTTAACCATTAAGGCTATTAATTTAAATACATCTTCATTTTTTAATGAACAATTAAAAATGAAAATATGTAAAAGCATTTATAAATACCCCGTATTATGTACACGTAATTATTAGTATATTTTTGGAATATTATTCACTCAAAAAAACATCGCTTTTGCATCAAACGATTTTATTAAAAACTCTTTTCAGTTCCAAAGATCAGAAATGAAATATTTAGCAAGGAAACGAAACATATATAACTTGAATCAAATATGATGCAAATTTGAAAATCACCATATTTTGGAAGCGCGGCTACTTTTCATTGATTTTGAGGCAAAATTTCTTTATCAGTTATTTAATCGCGTTTGGGTGGAGTGAGGTGGTTGCCAATAAAAATAATGGCATGTGCCTTCTCCGCTTGATGGCTAACAAATTATGAACATGCGTGCCGTTAATGACTCTCGACGAAAAATATCAAAGATATGAGCAACAACATTAACTTAATGGAGTTCGAATACATATTTCTAAATCTTTAGATCATTTCTGCATCTTAAGTAATATATTTTCATGACGCGAAGCGTTTTTCGAACACATAAATATGCATTCGTTATAAAAAAGAAAGTAAAAAAGTGCAAATGGTAGCGACATTTATTATGAAGACTTCAGCTTAATTTTTTCTAGTTCTCCAGATTTCTCAAGTCGATTTAAAATATCTTTACATATGTATCTCTTTAAAAAGAATGATTTATCAATATTTAAATATTTAATAGCAGTTTGCTACGCACTAAACTACTTTTTTGTTATTTAAATATATTTAATACCTTTTTAACGAACAATTAAAAGGCTTTATGAATATAAATCATATAATAGAGGAAATTTTGTATAGTAATATTTGTATAGTATTATTTGAATAGTAAAATTTGTAAGAAATAATTTTTTCAGTGATACATATTGGTAGTGTCACACTGTTCGTAAATCTTTGAAAAAAAATTAAATTAACCACATAAATAAAGCACTAACTCTTTCGCAACATTTTAAAAACACCAGCATAAAAAAAGAAAACAAGTTGGATATGCTAATCCCAGAACTTAGATTTCATACGTAAATTTAATATTTCATATGTTATTTCTAAGTAAAGCATGACATAAATTCATTTTGTTAAACTGATAGAAATACTTTGAAATGAAATATCTTTAAATAAATAGCTTAAAATAGAAATTTTCTAAAGATTCGAAGGAATTTTAAAATAAATTACAAGCATGAATTAAGAAGAAATATATACTATAATGTACATAAAATATTGGCTTTTTGACCACAATTACAAAGACTCTAGATGGATAAGGTTAAAAAAATGCATCACACGGCTGATGTTTAAAATAACACATGTGACAATAGATCTCACCGTGAGAATGCAATATAAAGTGTTTTTAGCCCTAACTTTGAACTGTCATTGACATTATCAGAGCTACTATTTTTCAAATGCGTTTCGTTAAATAGTACAAATGTTAAAAAAAACTTAATCCAAAGCCAATTATTGAAGAACATATTAGTTCACATTACATATATACATAATCTTAAATTATTAGAAAAATTTTAACTTACGAAAATATTTAAAAATATTAATGCTGTAATTTTATAATTACATCAACTAAAAAATTACAGAATAATACTCTAAATATGTACTTTTAACATAAATAAATAAATAAATCATTAAAATCAAAGATACACTGTAAAAAAAAAATCTGTGAAGGTACTAAACATTTTCTAGGAAACTGGGATTTCAAGAACTTTCCATGTAACGATAACAGGAAAAATTCATGTAATCGATTCTGAAACTTGAATTTTTGTTGTTACCGTTACAGGAAAAGTTCTTGGAATCCCAGTTTCCTAGAAAAGGTTTAGTACTTTTGCAGATTTTTTTTTTTTTTTTTTTTTTTTTTTTTTACAGTGTATGCTTTTTAAAAATAACGAAAATAATGCTATCAATTTCTTAAAATATTATAATTTTTCAGTTTGTATTTGCAGAAATACGTTGGCATAAATGGATTCGTAAATTCTAAACATTTCGAATATCTGCACACTATGCCAAAACAAAAGAAAATGTTTCCATACTAGTACATATTTCCGTACCTTCCCTATAAATTTGTTTGAAATTTGTAAAAATTCTAATATTTTGCCATACTGAGAATCTATCAATATCAATTCAATGGTCTAGTCAATTGTGCAGTTGAAACTGTATAGGGGTTCTAAATATAAGAACATTAACATTTTGGAAATTACGGCATCTTTCCCAATTTCCAATATCGTATGTTATCATACCTAAACCTGACACCTGACATTTCCTTGTCAATCGGTGTCTTTATATATATATATATATATATATATATATACATATATTCACACACACATATATGTATATATATATATATATATATATATATATATATATATATATATATATATATCATGTCCATTATACATGCCTAAAGAAAGTTTATCTATTGTTCTCACTGAATTTTAAATTTTGGTAAATATCTATGCTGCATTGGATTTATAAATATATGTATTCATAAATTTTTAATGACATACATATGCGGCTATATAAATATTTATTCTCCCACCTTATTGACTTAAACGTAGACAAGAAAATCATAAAATATCACTGTTACATGGCAAATATGTTTATATCAAATAACATTTTAAAGAAATACTTATAATCAAAAAGTACTTAATATTAGCTCTTAGCTATAAAATGCATTGAAAAATAACATTGTTTTCTTGCACTTCCCCCTTGCACAGAACTAAACAAAACTTCTTGCAAGAAATTTAGGTGGACAACTTTCTTTTCCATTTTTAAGTAGCAAAAATAACAAATACGACATCGAATCCGGTTTCTCTAAAAATGAATTATATACGCATCTGTCAGGAGAATATTAATGTTTAACGTTGGATTATTCCATATTAATGAAATTAATTCCTAATTCCGGAATTAGAAATGAAATTATTTTATAATCATTTAATCGTTTTAATAATAAATTTGTATTTTCTTGAAAATAAGAAAACAGTCTAACAAAATAAGATAACAGGTATCAAAAGAAGTTAACAAAAATAAGTAAAAAAACAAATAAATTTCGGTTTCATTAAAAATGACAATGATAACAAATGATAACCATATCCCCCCTACACATATCTTTCTACATAAAGTGATCCCACGTGCTATAAAATCAAGATATGCATTTTGGGGAAACGTTGCGGTTTTGCCTATCAATTCTTGTTATTATTATTTTGGAAGGATTCGCAGTACGCCAAATTAACAGAATATTCACAAATAACAAAAAACCTTATAGTAAGTGCTATGCATGAAAACATTTTCTTTTTTAGACGACTGTGCATCCTGCTCGAATGGAAATATAATGTTTTCACCAACGCATTGATAGCTGTGTATTTCTGCAAATAAAAACAGGAAAAATTACGAATACATTAGCAAGTTGCAAGACTTAATTATAATATAATTAAAAAAACTCATTATTGATTTTAAACAATTTTTTGTTTGTTGTTTGTTAAAATTATACACTTAGAGCATTATTCTGAAATGTTTTGGTTGGTGTTAATATAAAATTACTACATCAGTACATATATATATAGTGAAATATTTTAGTTTAGTTTTGAATGCTAAAATTTGTGTAAGAACGTGAGTAAAAAGTATAAAATTTGAAAGAATTTTCAATAATTAGCATTTTTTTGCCTTTTTTGAGAAAAAAGCTCGCATTTCAAAAACAGCAGTGTCGGGGCATACTTCTCCAATTATCTCAAGGACAGTTCAAGGTTATGAGCAAAAAACGCTCTTAATTTTATTATCATGGTGACACATGATAATTTTTATTATCATATTTTCACACATGTTATTACAAACATTCGCTAGGATGGCAGACTTTTTATAAGCGAATTATATAGAAAAAATATTTTTTTTCTTTTTTCAAAGCATGTTTTTTCTTTTATGTATATTTTATTACTGTTTGGTAACTGTGTCAAATTTGAATCGTTACGGATACGCTGAATTGTAAATGCGAGTACCATGTGAACGTTATAGATTTTAAAATATTCTCTTATTTCAAATATCATTTTGAAAAAAATATGTCATTTTGAAATGGATTATTTAAGAAATATTAACTATAAGATATAGTTTTTTTTTTCAATGAGCAAGTGGATTACGAAAAACGGGCCATAATTCGATAGGAATCCATAAAAAATTTCTATAGATTTATAAAAGACATTTTCGTAAGGTTCAGTTTCAAAATATATTCGCTATCAACTATAAAGGAGAAATGATATTACGATTCTCATATTTAAAACAATTTTAAAACTTCAGAAAAAAGTGTTCAAATATTTTGTTTCATTTTTAGCTCTAGAGACTTTATACATTGAGTGATTAAAGTATAAAATTGAATGCCTCCCAGAAAAATGTTTAAGTTTGTTGTTAACGCAAGTTAAACTTGTTGTTAATGTAAGTTTACTGGTCAATATTTACACAAAATAATGAAATATGCAGCAGCTTTTGAATTTAAGTTGTTCATGTGAGAGTTTATACTTAAATCAAATTGAAAAGAAAAAAAAATAAAAAGAAATATAAACGTGACATGAATTGAATCTACTAGGACAACAGAACCAGAAACTCGTAAAAAAGGCGCGTCATTTACCAAATTACAATAACCACTTTAAAAATTAAATTTTAAAACGCTAAAACTTTAGATAAATTCCATATTTGATATAATAATAATGACATGATTTTATTTAAGATCAAAACATGGCTTATATAATATGTCATATATTACGTACATATATAATAGAACATATATAAGAGTCATACATTACATACGCCATGAATTAAGCATTAATATTTCTAGACCAATCGTAAACTGGACAAATCATTTCGTAAAGAAATATTAAGTAAAATTTTAGTTTTACAATTTACGATTTTGCAAATTTTTAAACTTCTAAATATTGCACATTTTCAATTTTTACACCGTCGTATAGGGAAATAAATAGGAAGTAGAAAATTATATTAAACACTTTCTCTCTACAAACATTTTTATTAAACTTATAAAGGTATAGTATTAAAGCTTATAGAAAATCGGGCCATAATTCTTTAGGAATCCTTAAAAAAATTCTGTAGAATTATAAAATACATTTTCGTAAGATTCAGTTTCAAAATATATTTGTTATCAAACTATAAAGGAGAAATGATATTCACTATCAATCTATAAAGGAGAAATGATGTTACGATTCTCATATTTAAAATGAAATTTAAATCATCAGAAAATAGAGTTCGAATATTTTGCTTCACTTTTGGCTCAAGAGACTTTATACAGTAAATTATTAAAGTTTAAAATTTAAAAATGTTTAAGCTTGTTGTTAATGTAAGTTTACTGGTCAATATTTGCACAAAATAATGATATAAGCAGCAGTTTTTGAATTTAAGTTTTTCTTATGAGAGTTCATACTTAAATCAAACTCAAAAGGAAAAGAATTTAGAAAAGATATACGTGACTTGAATTGAATCTACTAGGAAATTAGAGCTTGTTAATTACCATTGAAACCTTTAACTCTCTCTTTTTTTTTGAGTTATTAATTTTTTATAGTATTTCATACAGTTTTTGTCATTGTCTACACAAAAGTGTTTTATTTAAGTAAAGGGAAAATAATAAGTAGCTGTATCTTTGTTAACACTCGCATACACTCTTTTTTCTAAGAAATGTGGGAATTCTAAAACATTTAATGCAAAGGTAAAAGAAAAAAAAATTCTTGTAACCGATTTTGTTAAATGAATTTTTAGTGTCACGATACATAAAATGTTCTAGGAATCCTAGTTTCCTAGAAAAAGTCTCGTAATATTATATATATATATATATATGTATGTATATACACTATATTACCATTAATTATGGGACACTTGCGATTTTAGACATTTTACTAAATATCTAGAAAAATACATGAGGAATAATCTCGAAACTCTTAGTGTATAAATATAATAATATACTTCATACATTTCCGTGAAGATTTTTTACCAAAACTCCATAGGGGACCGTCAACAAATTAAAAAATAATGAATATCTTTTGAATAACCCTGTCAAAACTAATGTAGCAAAAGCGCTCAAACACTAGATTATGATTGAATGCCTTACTGCAATACACTGTGTTCTTTTTTATGCAAATAGAATGCATACTCGCAGAGTAATTAAGGTTTTTATAAAAATGGTCCCAAATTTTTCCAAGTTTTTCCCTTATAAGTTTCAGAGTTTTTAATAAAAAATAATATTTTTTTTCAGAAAATATGACAAACAACATTGCACACAGTACCCTGTAATCAGAATTAAAAAATGATAAAAATTGTATGAAAAATGAGTAGGTTTACTAAATAATTTTTTACTGCGCATGCGTCAAAGATATCAAAATTTCATTTGCATATTATGTTAGCTAAATGTATAGAGCAACTTTTATAAAAGTCTCAAAATCATAGCTTGAAATCATCATGAAATTCAATAAAAAATTATATTTTGATATTCCCTGATGTAAGTTGCTGGTGATTACTTTTTAATATATAATGACTTAACAGGTCACATTGCTACATAGCATTTTTCACGATTTTCGCAATAGATGTCTCAAGATCTAATGTATGGATTTTATCTTGAAAAATTCGTTCTGATGAAAGACACATAAACAATTTCAATTTTTTTTTAAGGAATGAACGTAATGGGCAATAAAAAATATACAAAGTTTGCACAAAGAACGAAGTCGGTCGGCTTATTTGTTACCGAGATATTTGTAATCTTGTTTTTCACATTCTTCGATTTTTCATGACGCTGTATTTCATTCCAATTTCAATTCAAAGGTATATTTTAATTGAAGATAAGCCGTTTATTCCGACTCAGTAAACTGCTAATTAATGTAATTTTTATTTTTGGAGCTATAAGGATGCATCTTTTAAGCAATTTGGTACTACTTGAGTAGTTTGACATTTTATATAATTTGTCGAAATTGGTTCATCAGCGATTCATTAATATATCATTACTATGTATATTAATTATATTTAAATATGCTTTTAAATTTTGTTTTGGAATTTCAATTTGTTTAAATAGTTTACACATGTTTTATTTTCAAATATTATATTATTTTAAGTATTATGGTGACCCCCAGCCACTAGTTTTTAATTTTAGTGGTTTTGGAGTGTTTTGTGATTATGTAGCAGCATTGAGGAAGATTACAGTGTGTAGCCAATGTGTCTAAATTTAATTACGTTAATAAAAAATATTTTCGTTAAAGTATTTATTTTAATAGAATTCACTGTGAAACTACAAGATATATATTTACATTATTATCGTATTTTAAATATAAGGTAAAGAATAGAGATAAGATATAGATATAGATGTAAAAATTACAAACAGAAATATTTTGTTTCAGCTATTTCATACGAGACTCTATTCAGTAAATTTATGAAAGTTTGAATCTTGTTATTTCTAGAAAGTTATTCATGCTTGTCGTTTCTTGTAAGCTTACAAATCAATAATGTTTGCGTAACATATGGAAATATGCAGCAGATTTAAAATGTAAGTAAGCTCCTATGAGAATTCATACCTAAAAAATCTCAAAAGGAAATAATATTTATGTATATATACAGTACTCAAAGTTTGAGCCGAATGTAATCTATTATGAAATGAAAACGAAAATGAAATTGTAATCCACTTTAAACTAAATTTTCGAAAACATGTATCGTTTGATTGCATTTTTTTTTAAGTATTACGTTAACATAAAATATTCACTTTGAATATTTGATTCTAAATATATTCGCTTTGCAAGTAGAAGTGATATTGACACTCTTAACCTATTTTAAAAACCAAAATCAGCATTCCGACGTTTTGCTTCTGTTGTATCCCACGCGCAACTCTGCAAACTTATAACAATTTATAAGAATTTGAAATATTCAGCATCCCAGCAAAATAGTGATACATGTTATTTCACTTCAGTTTACTGTAACTCGTTAAAAAAAGTATTTTAATAAGAATACGGATTGTTAATTTACGAGGCGTTTCATCTGTGCACTTCTTTTCACTTTTGGCGAATTTATAAAAAGTAATGAATAAATAATAATAATAATAATAATAATAAGATTTACAGAAATTTTTCTTTCTGATTTAGCTATTAAAAATAAATTAAAATAACATACTCATTCATTGATAAATTGTACCAAATAAGAATTCATTTTGACAAACTGCATTTTGTTGTGTGTTATATATACAGTGCTCAGCAAATGTTTAGCTAATAATCGATTACGCTTCTTTATTCAGAAATACATAACGAATTTTTGTAATTCATCTGTCATACATTACTTGTGATCTATCCTTTTTGCACAAGGAATAAATTTTAAATAGCACCTTTACATAATATATTATTACAAAAAAAATTAAATTAACATTGTGGCAAAAGTATAGGCAATCTGTATATTTACAGAAAAAACCCATAAATTAAAATGGAATAGCACCCATATTATCTGCATTTAGTGCAAGAATGTGATTTTCCATCGAAAAACTAAATCCTGCTTCACTTGGGGGGTCTATTTTGAACCACATTCAGCAGCAGCTCAAAGCTCATTAACATAAAAGTACAGCAAAATTTTGAATAAACCTTACAAGATATGATGTCTCAAAGGTTTTGGGTCGAGATCCCCCAAATTGGGCCCAGATCAGGACTACACGCCTGCCAGTTGAGATCAGTAGTATTTTGAGAGTTAAACAAAGTTTTTGTTTTATATGCAGCATGAATAAGCGCATTATCTTGCTAAAATACATATTTTGGACAGCTAAAATTTTCCCAAGTAACTGTAAATTGTTCTCCAACGTATGCGTGTAGTCTTGCGTTGCTTGGCTGTCATTGAATAACTCCAGAGATGCTCGAGCATTAAAGCAAATTGAGGACCAAATCATTAAATAGCCCCCTCCTTTTTTTTGACTAAAGCAAATCCCAGGCTTTTTACCTAAGTCATGCCAATAGTATGCCTACCCATTTCTACCACTCAGATTCCACTTTTTCATAAATTTATATCATAGTGTACTATGGTGGGTCTATATGGCATATGTTTACAAATACATTGCATTTTAGCCAATTTGTAGTGAGATTTAAAAGACGGTTGTTTTACTATTTTCATGTAAATTGATTTACTCCTTTCTTTAATTCATCTGGGAATCATATCCGTCGACACAAAAAGTCCTAGCATACTTTTAACCCTTTTCGGCGCACTACTCTTTAAAGTTGGAATTTAAAGAAAAAATCATAGGCAATCTATTTAGGCCTAGAGGAGTTCACAGGTATATTTTTGTAAAGATTGCATTAACCATTTTAATTATACAGCTGTTGCCGAAGTGGTAACCTCCCATAAGTAAAGCATTGATAAGCGCAGTGAGAAGAGCATTGCGGGGAAGCGCCTATTACAGTAAAACATTTGACCTATTATTTAAAAACAGTAGAGTTTGATCTCTGCGGTGCTGCAATCTAGAGCTCATAAGAAAGATTTAAAGTAGCCACTAGAGTAGTTTTTGAAATATTCGCGGAGTTTTTGTGCCTCTAAACATGGGGAACTTTAGGTGTTGCCGACAGGGCAACACTGCGCGTTAAGGGGTTAATGTGATTAGCAACCATCTTTTTTGTTAATGCCAGTTTATGGATCCTTCTGTCATCTCATTTTCTTGTCACACAAGGTCTTTCAGATTTATATTTTTTTTTGAAGGAGTCACCCTTAGACTGTACTTAATAGATAGATTTCAATGTAACTGAAATTTCTGCAACATTCTTTCATTCCATTTCAGCTTCACTACTTCAATTAGCTCATCTGATTGAATACTTCTAGCTCGTGGCATCTTCACTAAACGATGCTATAGCAAGGCATACTTAAATACTTCAGACATGCGGCATCATGACATTGAAATTTGCATTTTTGTAAGAACAGTTGCCAGAAAATCAAAAAAGTGTCTAAACTTTTGCAATATGCAAATTTAACTTTTTTCAGTTAAATATTATCCTATATTAAAACCTTATTTTCGTCCTTAAATGTTTAAAATACATTCGAAAATATTTATAGTCATTTGTGTAACTCAAGACCTCATATTTTTTATTTAAAGGTTAAATAACACCAGTGTCTAAACTTTTGCTGAACACTGTATTGTATATGTATACACACACATATATGTATATAAATTACATTTTACCGGGCATCAATTTTCGGCAAAATATAACTGATGCATGATGCATTTATTTATTTATTTATATTTACCTTTATTTACTTATTTTCTCTTTTAAATTTAAGAAATTATGTAGTCAATATTTTTTGATAAGTAATGAAATATACAGTAGGTTTATTATAGGTTAATAGGTATAATTGGTAGGATTATAAGATTATAATGATTCTTTAAAACTAAATCTATATCAAAAAGAAATTTGTATTCACACTCCACCATGATTTGAATGTTATATAATAATAAACGTATTGATATAATATAAAAGATTATTACTGTTGTTGCTCATTATATTATTTATTTCGTTTTGCATTATTAAAAAAAAACATATTTCCATTCTTTCGACTAATTTTAAATATAATTTCTTAGGGTATTTTAGTAATTATTTCGTTTTTTTCCTTAAAAAGATTCATATTTTTGAAGATGTTTCATTTGTCCAATTAAAACTAATTAACAATAATTTAAAAAATTATAGTTATGAAAATACATAGATCAATTTTAATATTATTTTTTTGAAAAGAAAATAATTTATTATATTGCAATAAAAATGTTTTACATTTAATAAATAAAAAAAAAATCAATGTCATGCTAAATAAATACCATAATTATTTCAGCAGTTTAACTAGATTTTAAAAGTATTATATTAATACTTAACACAAAAAAATATTCATATGAAAAATAAATTTGATATTCTAACTAAAATTATATTTAATACACACACACGTATACATACATACACACACACACATATACACTGCTCAAAACAATTAAAGGATATTTGAAGTTTTATATAAAATAAAAATATAAACGAAATTTTTTTTTCCCGAAAATAGAAGAAGAGAATCACAAATGCAAATTTTTCTGGTTTTCAAACTGTGGAGTATGCAAATTTTGAGTTCGACGTCAAATACGTCGCTTCAGCGGCAACGAATGAAATTTGACTTTCAACTGGATAAAAGAGAATGAAGACAAGGATGATCGGCATTCAGTGATTGCTTTGTTTCGATGAGTACGATGTCTCAGTGAAGTCATTTGACAGATTCAGAAGCTTGGAGAATTGTTGGTAGGTTAGAAGGGGGCCAAACTCAAGTCGAAGTAGCGCAAGCCATTGGAGTGTCAGAAAGTGTCATTTCCAGGATCTGGAACCGTTTTTTTAGAGAGTGGATGTGCAGGCCGAAGACCAGGGCAAGGTCGTAGACGGGCAAAAACGCCCAATGAAGGTCGGTATTTAGCGTTAACAGCTCGGAGACACCGAAACATGAACGCTACTCTTCTCCAACAACACATCGCTCGGCTACAGGCACCACGATTTCAACTCAGACTTTCCGAAACCGGCTCCATGCTGTAGGTCTGTATGCTCACCGACCGATGGTATGTGTTAGATTAACATCAAGGCACCGTCGCGACCACAGGGAGTGGGCAACCGAGCATGTCAACTGGAGGAGAAATGAATGGAGCAATATTCTGTTTTCTGACGAGTCCCGTTTTTCTGTGCATCCGGATAATAGGCGTATTTTCATCTGGAGGGACCGTGGCAGTAGGAATAATCCTGCGTTCGTGCACGAAAGTGTCAGATTTGGCGGTGAAGGAATGTTGGTGTATGGTGGCATTTCCATTGACGGACGCACTGACCTCTACATCATTCGAGATGGAGCTCTGACTGGTCGCCGATATAGGGATGAGATCCTCAGACCTATTGTAGTCCCTTACGCTGCAGCAACCGGAGAAAACTTCATTTTAATGGACGATAACTGCAGGCAACATCGTGCAAACCTGGTGGAGGATTTCTTTTCGAGGAAGTAATCGTTCGAATGGAATGGCCAGCGTATTCTCCAGACATGAATAAAATCGAGCACGTTTGGGACGCTCTAGGAAGACAAGTTTCTGGCCGCCAACAACCCCCACAAACTCTCCAAGAACTAGAACGAGCTCTTCTGGAGGAGTGGGGCAGAATACCCCAACTCGTCATTAATAGCCTCATTGAGTCCATGCTTTAAGGTGTTCAACGTTGCTGGCCGCCCGTGGAAACCATACCCCCTACTGAAAATGATTTTCTTTGAAGAAAACATCTTTTCTTATTCTTTTTTCTCATATGCACAAATTGTGTTTTTTTCCTTTTGTACACAAATGCTCATTAAAATGCATTTTTTTCTGCCAAACATGTGTAATTTATTCTCATATAACCTACTATGTCTGTCGACCTTGTATCAATCAGCTAAAAAAATTCCCAGATACAAAATCCACCTAAAACTGCAATATCCTTTAATTTTTTTGAGCAGTGTATGTATATATATATATATATATACAAAGTAGTATAATGAAGAAATATCTTGTACACAAGATCAATGTTAATACATGTTGTTTCTTTTAATCTTACAAGCGATTCATGTTTAAATAAAAGCATCAATTTGCTTAGCAATACTATTGTAATAGAACAAGACAGCTTTACAATTTAGTAAAGATATTGAAGTCAATATGAAGCATGAACGGAAAAAAATATGCTTTTGTCATTATGAAATGCTTAGCGGCACACGAGTTATACAGTTCAGAATTTTCATTTTTTAAATTTTAAATAAAAAGAAAAAAGACGTCTAAATATTTTTATATAAATTTTCTGCAATTACTTCCCATATCTCTTATTGTATTCGTATTTTTTGTATCCCTTTTTGTGCATCTTTAGTTTATGATCCGCAGTAATTTTACACACTTAATATCTTTAAAATTAGTTAAATTTAAAAATAATACTGCAGTTGAAAACGCATTCTTAGCAATTGTGGACAGTAATGCATCCTGTAACATCTTTTTAGTTCCATTGAAAAGGAACGCTAAATTTTAGGCACTGTGTAAAAGGAACTATATATGCGTTGCTACAGTCAACTATGTATCTTGGATTACAAAGAGCATTCGTGTCTTCTTGACCATAAGTTCTGGTGCCTTGTGTATCTTATACCACGTCCAGGTTGTCAGCCTAAATTGGTATCGCTATTATTTCCCTAGAAAACATGATATTGAAATTTATCAACCTCAAAATAATGATAGTTTAAGGGGACGATAAACAATCCACAACGCGGATTAGAACTTTGGATATGCTGCAATGAAGGACAACGTGCCAACCACTACGGTATTGGGCATCTACATATTGCATATATGCAGTAGTAAAATTCAATAATCCATTCCAATTTTATTATTTTAAAATATGTAATAGCTTTAAAACATATGCATAATGCATTCTCCACATAGATTATAAAGTGTCGAAATATCCCTGTACGTCCCTATATAAAGGAATGATGGAAGCTCGTTCGTCTATAAGCTACAAAATCTATACAGTTGTCCTCTTAAGTGATACATATCAATGTCATCATATTCGACATATCATAAGATGATGAAAGTTAATCGGAAAGTATAATGTTACAAAATCTTTTCTAACATTAATTTTTTTTCAGCGTAGACAAATTATAAATGCTGCAAACATCATTTTCAACTTAAAACTTACTATAGTTAAATGTAAAACTTACTATAGTTAAATGTAAAACTTACTATAGTTAAATGTAAAACTTACTATAGTTAATGGTCAGAAAAGGTAGAGATTGTATATGAGTTGAAGTCTATTATAAGAGTTATAGTTTTGGTAGGCAGGCAAAAGAAACAGACAGCAATAAAAAAAAAAAACTACGTAAAACAGATTAATTTTTTCAACTACGCTAGAAAGTGTGAAAAGTTAGCTGTCTTTCGAAACGTGAATTACTCATAATGTTTTGGGACCACACTTAAAAGAAATAACTGATTATTCTTATAATTATTATCTTATTTTATTAAAGAAATTTATTTAAGATCGTATAAATTGTTTTGTTTTTTTTTAAATAACAATAATCTTTTTTATTTTAAAAATCTTAAAACATCAAGCTACAGCAATATTTAGAAATATTTGCATCGTTTACTGCATTTTGTTTGTTGAAAAAAAACACCCTTAAACATATTTACTGCCAAATTCTAATTCTAAAAATATCCTCTGAGAAACTAGAAGCGATATTGACATTCTCAAAATATTTGAAAAATCAGAAAAATAATTCAAATATTTTGCGTCATTTATGCCCAAGATATCAAGACTTCTATACAGTGAGCTTCTTGAATTTTGATATATAATGCGTTCTAGAAAATTACTGATAAATGTCTTTTTTTGTAAACTTACTAGTCAATAATTTTAGCAATAGATATTGAAATAAGTAATGGATTTAAACCTAAAGAACATTTTTATGAGATTTGATTACCGTATTGAAATAAAAAGATAAGAATTGAAAGTTGAAAAAGTTACTTGAACATTATCTGTTTCAAATATCATCCCGAAATGGAATAGAAACTATGTTTCACATTGGCAAAATAAGTTGTACATTTATAATATACGTAATAATTTTGGTATGACTTATACGAATGTTTACTATTTATGAGGATTTGTGCTCATTTCATTTCATATTGCATTAATTTTTAAGACCTGTTTCTAAATAATCAAAAATATAATATTATGATAGTGTTTATTTATTATATTATTTGAACCTTATTGTATATTCTTATTATGTATTAAAATATCCATTCATTAAGACTTCTGGTCAATCGTTTTCCGAATTGCCTCCTTAATATTAAGTCTACGGGCGTTTGAAGAATTTTTACATTCAAAATATCTTCTCGGGAATTTAATATTTTAAACTTCTTTCTTAAGTATTCTCTTCTTAAAGGATTCATTTTTTTCTTAATTCTCAATATATTTCTAAAATCTTTGTATAATTTAATATTTTATGTTTTAAAAACTAGAAAAGTGGGAACAAAATTTAAACACTTCATATAAAATTAAGCGTAGCTTTTAAAGATAATTTTGAAACAAGAAGAGAACACTCAAAAAAAGAAGTTAGAATTAATATTTTTCTCAGGACATATTTTTCAATATAAAAGTGCGTCAGACGTCCATAGATTTGTCATTACGGAGGAGAATTTGGAAAAGTAATGATCAACAGCCTTAAAGAATTGATATCACAGATCTGATTTGCCAATATGGTATCATAAAACTTAACACAAGATATTTTAAAATAAATATATATTAAGAAAGTCTGGATATCGTATTAATCAACGCTCAGAAAAAACTACCGAACTTAAAATCTTGAAAATTTGGGTAAAAGTACTTCTTATAACATCGAGTGCCCCTAAGAAAAGATTTTCTGAAAATTCCTTTACTAAGGGGGGTAAAAACAAGAGCAAACTTTATAAAGAACTTAAAAACTGGATTTTGCCGTTATTTTTCAACTGATAAAATATTTTCGTGCATTTTTCTATGCTGAATCGAATGTTACTAAGAAAATTATTTTAAATCCAGTAATTCCTGAGATATTTTATATATTTCTAATTTGTCGATGTCTTTGGCACCAAAACTTTCAATATTTTTAAATTTAACGCGTGTAGCCTAATTACGGAAGATTAACTAATTTGCCCTTAAAACAAAGCAATAAAGTAAGAATTTGTTTCTGTCTAATGCTCCAAACAACTAAATTAAAGCCTCTATTGAAAAATAAATAAAATAATAATAATAATAATAATTTATTTTAACAGACATGTGATTAACTACTATACATATTTAAAGCAGTAAATTGATCAGAAAGGCTGCTGTAAATCGCGAAATAATTTGTCTTATAACTCTCAATATGGGGCATCACACGAAGTTATCACTTTTAATAAATTTTAAAACTTTATTTGATTGCATAGTTAATATTTTTCATCTAATTTTCTTTTTTATACTGGACAATCTAATATATATATTAAATGTAAAAAATGCATTCGAGTTATCAACACTATAGAAAACAAGTAAGAAAAATCATGCATTAAGCATAGATTATGAAGCACTTTCCAGCGCTTCATGAAATTTTTAACATAACTTCGTTATTTAGGCAAATAAGTATATAAAGCCAAATATAGCGAAATATGCATTCCAGTACTACTGAACAGCCCTGTATTTGATCTGTCAGCTAATATACACACTGTATAAAGGGAAAATATAATTAAGCAAAAAATGCCTAGTAGCTTGAAATTTCTCTTTCAGCAATTTATACTAATAGTTGGAAACATTACTTGAATACTTTATTCAGCCTTGTAGTTTGCCTGGTACCTTTATTACAAATCAGTATTAAGATAAAATTTATTTTTAACTAAAACACTCTTAAAACAACTGAAATCACTTTCTCATAAATTATCATTTATAGGCTCCATGTACTCAATTTTTGTGTGGCTCTGTATAGCATTTTATCTTAATTCTGCAAAGATTTCTTAGTAAATTTAATGCACTTTAGCGTAAAAATGCATAATTTATTTAGAATCACCTTTTGGTAATTTATGCTCTATTTAGTAACGTTGGCGAGCACTTTTGGGTAGGAAAGTGCTTATGCATTCGGTTTGTCTGTCCGTCTGGCCGTCTGTCCGCGCTCTAACTCACGTAAATATACTCGGATTGCCATGACTTTTAGGACGTTATTGACGTTTACCCTAGCACGAACCCTATTGAAAGTGAAGTTTCTAAGTAGCTTTTCAACTTTGTTGGAAAGTGCTTAAAAGAATAATTTTCACCATTCAATAACTCGACGCGTTGCATTTTTTATGTAGAATTTTTTTCGTAATATTTCGACCAAACAAACAGTATCTTTTTGTTGTTATAATGTAAATTAATCTTCTCAGTGGTATGTTTTTTGTCATTTTTATGATATTATTTAAAAAATAAACATCAATAATTGAAATTTTTAGATAACAATCCATTATTTGTAAAACATAAAATATGATTTTTTCTTTAAAAAATAACATGACAAAAAAAACCCGTAAATAATATAATATAAATGCAAGACATTTATTTTTATATATATGAAATATTCATATTTTAACACAAAAACAAAACGTAATCTACTGTTGTTTATTCTCAAATATAAGCAGATCTTGTCTTTTTACAAAAATATAAATGCCAAGAGGGATAAAGACTTTATTTACCAAAGTCATCTAGTGAGGTTATTTTTGTGTAGCTCCGATTTTCGTTTCTAGAAAAGTCTGAAACTATAGAATATTTTTCCATATCTCTCCTATCACAACATCTAAATGACAACAGTTTTCTTGTAAAGGAATGAAAATGATCCATTTATTCACAATTGTATACAGTTTCATTTCATGTTTTGTATATAGTATCTAAGATAATCTAACCGAATGTTTGTTAAAATAGTATTCTTAGATATATTTTCTAATGTACTGTTATTTCTTCTCATCTTATTATAGTAAGATCTTGTCATTTTACAAAAAATATATATACTAGGAAGAGTAAAGATTTTATCTATCAATAGTCGTCTAGTGAAGTTGTTTTCTTTCATATGTCCCATTTTCATCTATTGAAACGTCTAAAACTGAAGATTTTTTTCCAAATCTCTCTTATCGCAACATCTAAATGGCAACAGTTTTCTTGTAGAGGCATACAAATAAAACACATATTAGTCTTTGTACAGAGTTTCATTGCATATTTGGTTTATAATAACGGACATAATGTAACCGAAAATTCTAAATAAAAATGGCAAAAATGATTAAAAAGACATTCAGAGAGATCCAGTTATATAATATTTCTGTTTATTCATGAATATATATGAACATTAAACTATACCTTATGCCTTAAATAATATGCATTAAAACATATTAAAAAGCAATATCACACAAAGAATTCATCTTTGCAAAGAGTTTCATTGCATGTTTGGTATGCAAAAACCGACATAATCTAACCAAAAATTCTAAATAAAAAAGGCAAAAAGGATTAAAACGGCATTAAGAGAGATACAGCTGCAAAATATTTCTGCTTAGGCATGAATACATATAAACATTAAACTACAAGATTGTCACTTTCTTAGAAAGTGAATATTTAGTATTACACTTTATGACAAATATACATTTCTCACATGACAAAAAAAAAAAAAAAAAAAAAAAAAAAAAATATTTTAAATTTTCTATAAGTTTTTTTATGTCTTTATAGATTTAAATACATAAATAAATACTACATGCTTATATAAGTATATAGATTTTATACACTATTTTTTGCATATTAAATTAAAACCTAATATTACATTATGAAGATTAATATTACATACTATGCCTTAAAACCTATTGGAAAGCAATATCACATAAAGACAACAAAACGTGAAAAATATGATATAAATGTAACGTATTTATTTTCACGTTTAAGAAATATTCATATTTTACTCACTTTAAAATAGTATAATTCTGCAACATAATATTTTTTAAGGTATATATTTTTACAGAAATAAATTGTAAAAAACAGATGCTCGTTGTTCATACCTAAGAATTCAGAAAATAATACATAATATAACCTACTATTCTTTATTCTCAAATATAAGATGACAATGCCATTTTACAAAAATACAAATACCAAGAAGGATAAAGAATTTACCTACCAGTAGTCGTTTAGTGAGGTTATTTTCTTGGATGGCTCCCATTTTCATTTATAAAAATGTCTAAAACTAAACGTCGCAACATCTAAATGGCAACAGTTTTCTTGTAAAGGCATAAAAATAAAGAATATATTCATCTTTGTACAGAGTTTCATTGCATGTTTAGTATGCAACCGAAAATTCTAAATAAAATAGGCAAAAAGGATTATAAAGGCATTCAGAGAGACCCAGCTGCAAAATATTTCTGTTTAGGCATGAATGTGTATGAAAATTAAACTAGAAAATTGTCACTTTCTTCGAAAATAAATATTTAGTATCACACTTTATGACAAAGATACATTTCATACATGAAAAAAAAAATTTATCTTAAACTGTACATACCGGGTGTCCAGTAAATAACTAACCCATTTTGAACTTAAATAACAAATAAACGGTTTGAGATAATAATGCGCGGTTTGCGGTGTTGTTATTAGAAAATCAATAAATTTTTAAACATGTACTTTGTTAATATAGTTCAAATTTATGAAAAAAAATATCGCGCTGGCGGTAACAGGCTTTTGAATAGAGATATGACTCTAATTTTCATAAATATGAGGTTTTCGGCTGAATCTGAATCTATATGTTGTCGAATGCGAATCTATATGTTGAATCGACTCTCGAATCAGCTTCAGAAATAGGGTACGTTGGTTGGAAAGTGATTTAAAATAATATTTATGATTGAACCATCTTTTTATACTTCACCTCCTCAGTCTTGAGACTGAGATATTATTTTAATTATTATTACATTACATTAACAAAGTGCATATTTTAAAATTTATTTATATTCTAATAACAATACAGCAAGCCGCATTTACTGGACACCCGGTAACTTTATTATATGTATTAATAGATACATATATATAAATAGATTTTCACATACACATATGAATAAATACTACTGGCTTATATAATTTATAGTTTTAATCATTTCATATTTCCTATTTCATTTTATGCATATTAAATTAAAACATAATGTTATATTAATGTTATATTAGATTAATGTTACATACTATGCCTTAAATATTAAAAAGCAATATTACAAAAAAAAAAAAAAAAGAAAAAAAAAAAAGAAAAAGAAAATCTGACATAAATGTAGCGCATTTATTTTCACGTTTAAGAAATATTCATACCTTACTCACTTTAAAATAATATAATTCTGCCACGTAATATTTTTAAGGTATATATTTTTTATAGAAAAAAAGCGTAAAAACAGATGCTCGATGTTCTTTCCTAAGAATTGAGAAAATAATGCATAATGTAATGTACTATTTTTTATTCTCAAATATAAGACCTTGTCTTTTTATAAAAATATAAATATCAAAAGGATACAGACTTTATCTACCAATAGCCGTCTTGTGAGATTATTTTCTTTGATAGCAAGCATTTTATCTATAGAATTCCAAATTTCTGATATCGCAACATCTACATGGCAAGAAGTTTCTCGTAGAGGCATGAAAATGAAGCAAATATTCGTGTATGTACAGAGTTTCATAGCATTCTTGGTTTGCAATACCAGAGATAATCTAACCGAAAATGCTAAATATGGGTTAAAAAGGCATTCAGAGAGATTTAGCACAGAATATTTCTGTTTAGGCATGAATATAAATGAACATTAAACTACAAAATTGTCACTTTTTCTTAGAAAAAAAAATAGTATTAAGCTTTGTGATAAAAATACATTTTTAATATAAGAAAGAAAAATCCTTTACATATTTTTATATATTTATAGGTATACAGGTTAAATCTAAACTCTTGAAAACAACTTTAAGGGGTTATAGTACACATCAAGATAAACAATATTACATGGGATACTAAGGGTCCCAAATGTCTTCCGAAGGAGGTAGGTTAAGGTTTAGCGTCCAAAATTTCGAATGATTTTAAAAAATGGAAAAAAATGGTCTATTCGTGTGCGGTTTTCAGTAAAGCCATTCTTTATATCAGTATTTTATTGAAAATTAATTATAAATATAAATTACAAAATAATGCCGATAGGTTGCGCTTTAGATTTTGGAGTAATAAACAACTATTTTTTACAGTTACTTTTTTGTATCTCATTAAATGCTTTCAAAATTTTTTAATTAGATTTAAACGTAAATTTTGTGCTTATCGTTGAAAGTGATTAAGTTGCGTAAACGGAACTGTGTTCAGGAGTAAAAATTTTAAACCCCTCCTTCCTGAACACAATTCAGTTTATGCTACTTAACCACTTAACCAATTCATATTTTGAGCACAAAACGTAAGTTTAAATCTAATCTTTTGAAAAAAAATAATGGGTTACAAAAAATAACGGTAAAAAATAAATGTTCGTTACTCCAAAGTCTAAAGTGCTCTCTATCGGCAATTTTTGAACTTTTTCTTTAAAATTTATATTCAAGAAAAAATTGATATAAAGAATAGTTTAAGGGACAACCACAAACGAATCCACCATTTATTCTATTTTTTTTGTAATCATTTGAAATTTTGGACCCTAAAAAGTAATGTAGACTATCTCCTTCAGAAATCATTTGGTATTCTTAAATCTCTATTTCATGTTGTTTTCCTTGTTTTGTACAAGCACCCCTTAAAGTATTACCCAACTGTTTATATTCATAATGTGCATATATAAATACATTTTATATGCTTATAAATAAATACCACATGCTTGTGTATATATTTATAATTTTATCCTTTTCATATTTTATGCGATTTTTTATGTATATTAAATTAAAACATAATATTTTATTATGAAGATTAATGTTATATACTATGCTTTGAGCAAACAGAAATACACATAAAATATATGTACATAATTATGCATATTCAGATAATCTTCGTTTAAAAAACTTCAAAACATTCTAAAAGAATATTAATTATAAAACAATGAGCAAAAATATTACGTAACATTTATCCCTTATCCCCCCCCCACGAAAAAATATTAAATATGATCGCAAATCGTAGGTGGAGGTTTCATTTTACATGTCTTTGAAAACACTTTATTATTAAATTAATAAATAAATTTTGCTAATTTATTCTGCCAGAAAAAAAATTGACATTTGTAATTTCAAACTTTTTATTATATATCTAGAAATATATACGAAGAGTTATTCTAAAACTCCAATTCTGTATAAAATATTGTACAAATCACAAATTTTTGCATTTTTTTTTTATTTTTTTTTTTTTTTTTATTTTATATGTGACCGTCGAAAATTTGAAAAAAGAACGAAGATCTTTTGGATAATTCTGTCAAAACAAATGTAGAAAAAGCAAACTGCAGATTATGAATAAGTCTCTTATTGTAATAAACTATGTTCATTTTCATGAGGAAAGCGTGTATGTTCGTAGGAAAAATTAAGGTTTTTATAAAAGCGTACCAAAATTTTTACAAGTTTTTGGTTTATAATTTGGAATCTTCAAAATGTGCTTTTCAGAAAATATAACAAACAACTTTCTACGTTATGTCCAGTAATCAGAATTTAAAATAATGATCATACTTGTGAAAAAATGAATAGATTTACTAAATAACATTACATTACGCACGCGTGAGCACAAAAAATATATTTTGCATAATGTTTTAGCTAAATATAGGTTTAGCTAAACTTTTATGAAAGTAAAAAAAAAAAAAAAAAAAAAAAGATAACTTGAAAAGTCTAAAAATTATCGTTGATAGAATAAGCTCAATGATTGGTGCATCTATTAGTGTCAATGTTGCATACATAATATTTTATGTACTACTATAATTGGATAAAAATCCCAATTTTTGCTACATTTGGAGAATAACATATTTTGAGCTTATTTTCATAATTTTCATAATTTTCATAATTTTCAAGCTATGTTTTTCAGACTTTTTTGAAATTATAAATAGTTTTGTGGGATGTGTTCGGTACTTAAAGTATAGAACAGAGATGTTACAGTCACATTTTTATTGTAGACGACACAGCACAAAACACACTACATACAAATCGCATGACGAAGCGCTAAACAATTAGTTAAACATCCATAAAATTACTTTAGCGCAAAATAACATCTCTAAGGAAGATGTATTCCGAACACACATACAAATCTTCCTTTCACCAAACTAAATTACTTCACTTCATGTTTTTAGTAAGGAAGACAAAATATCTCAGGATATTTTGCCGAAAGTGGCAATAGCGCATCCTGTTGATTCTATAATTTAGAGAAGGCAGTCATCTTGTTACAGTTTAAATATTTTTAAGGTGTAATTTTTTTTAAAAATATTTAATCTCAAATAAAAGTATTTATTTGTTGTTACATTTGATATTAATCGTCACGACAATACAAATCTTTTCACGATAATTTTTTTGTCATTTCTGTTGTCATATACTTTAAAAAAATAAAATGTTTAGATAAAAATTAATGATTATTGAAACATCCAACTTATTAGAGAACGAAATCACATCATGACAACAAAACATGAAAAATATGATATAAATCAAACAAGCCTATCTTCACTTTTTGGAACATTTGTCTTTTACTCATGCATTTTTTTTGTAGAATTTTTTATAATCTTCCGACCTAACAAACACTTTTTATTTGTTGTTCTGATGTAAAATTATCTTCGCAGTAATACATAGTTTTTCCTTTTTTATCATGTTACTTAAAACATAAAACATCAATAATTGAAATTTAAAGTTAAAAATCCATTATTTGTAAAATATAGTATATGATTTTTGATTTAAAAAAATAACATGGCGAAAAAAAAGTAATTAACATAATATAAATGCAAGACATATGTTTATATATATATGGAATACTCATACTTTATTCACTTTTAAATAACACATTTCTGTAGCATAATATCTTTAAGTTTTTTATTTAATAATAAAAAAGCGTTCAACAAAAAATCAGATTCCCCATGTTATAAACAAGAATTGAGAAAATAATACATAACGCAATGTACTGTTCTTTATCCTCCTCTTATTATAGCAAGAACTTGTCATATTACAAAAATATAAATACCAGGAGAGATAAAGACTTTATCTACAAATAGTCGTCTAGTGAGGTTATTTTCTTTCATAGCTCCTATTTTCTTTTCTGGAAACGTCAGAAACTGAAGAATATTTTTCGAAATTTCTCCTATCACAGCATCTAAATGACACCCGTTTTCTAGGATATGAATGAAATGAACCATTTATGTATTCCCTGTATACGGTTTCATTTCATGGTTTGTATATAGTATCCAAGATAATACAACCGAATATTTGTAAAAATGGTATTCTTAGAGATCCAGCCATTAAACATTTCCGTTTAGGCATGAATATAAATGAAGAAGATCTTGGAATTGGTCAAAGATAGATTTTCCTTTTTTGATATATAATGATTGTTCAATTGTGAATATTTTTACTCCTATCTAACTTTATTACCTTTCAAAGGGTAATTATATCGCGATGTATTTTATGTTATGTTACTACGTTCCTGCTCAATTAATCACGTAAATGGATATTTTAAATGGTCTTTTCTGCATGCTTATATTTTCTTCACTAACATGTTTGTAAAATGCGAAGTCTTTTTTCAATTTCAGATACAGATATAGCATTTTTGGCACACGTTCTTTATTATAAATACGATAAATCTGTGCATTGAATTAGCGTTTCGGTTTTATGTTATTTTTTAAAAGAAATTTAAATGTATGAAGATTCTTTAAATTTCATCTTTTTACATTATATGTATTATATGTAAAAATTATATTAAATGTAATCGTAAATGTATCTAAAAATTCATGCGCAATACTGTGTAACAAATAGTTAAAACATTTTAAGCAAAAATATCAATTTTAAAAATATATGTATTAAGGTTATTAAAAAATTAAACTTTTTATAAACATTTTAAACTTTTTATTTTAAGATGCATTTATTTTTTAGTGTACTTTTAGTTAAATTTTGAAATGAAGTCATTTCACAATTTGAGCCATTTTTTAAAAAGAAACAGAATTGCTAAAAAGGTGAATTGTTTCCTTAAACTATTAAATTGTCGCTTTTTTAGGAAAAGGAATTTCATTATAATTTTTGCAAAAATACTTTTGTTATTTAACAATATATATATGTGTGTCTGTGTGTGTGTGTATTATTTCAATTTTATTATTCTGAATCCTTATAAATTTTCGTACATAATTTAATTCGCGCATTCAAAAATAATTTCACTCCAGTTTCTACTGTACCATGAGATACTATACAAAAAATGTCGGGATTTAATCTTAACTTATGCATTGATGTTTATAGTGAATTGAATTCCACCGTCCCCGATCTGTTTATTCTTTGTAAGTAAAAGGTAAATGTATGACAGCAATTGTAGTAGAGATCTGTATTTTAAAGTATTGCGACCAGGTTCTTTTCAAAAAAATGCATTCGCTAGAGTTGTAGGCTGTGATCAATAAAATAAATGCCTTTTGAGAACTTTGTTTATTTAAAGTAGAGTTATAAAAATTAAATCATTTCTTACTGAAATAATTAGGGATGGTGCCTGTAACCATTTTTTAAGAGACCTTTGTTACATGACCGAGTGCATGAAGCGAGAGAGAGGCAATTAAATTTCTCATTCAGAATTCACACATTGGCATCTTGGAATTGGCGAAAAGGAGCATATGAAAAGTGAATGATATCATAACCATGAAATTTTCTGTTACGCTTTAAACAATTAAGATGATTTTGAATTTAATGCAGGGCAACCAGAAATGGGCAGTCCTAAAAAAATACGCCAAAAAGAATTCGCGCCAACATCGTACGTTATATGTCTGTTTTGGGAGAATGTTATCAATAGACAAAATACAGAGCATGTACATGAAAAGTTTTTATGTAATAAAGAAGTTAGGCTCAACATTACGCAGAGAGAAAATGAAATTTTACTGACCGCAAACACATTCGAACTTTATTCTTTTTTTATTTGTTTCCAGCAAGGGTGAAATACGCATCTTAATGAATTCTCTTTATCTGATAGCCGTTTTTTCAGTAATAAGGCAGATGCTAGATGTTTTTCTTTCTTTTCTTTTGAACGGAAAGTTATTGTGGAATCGAAAATAAACGTTAAGATAAAATGGACATTTAATTAAAGATTAGCTTTAACTGTAATTTAGAAAAATGTAAAATTTAAGAAAACTATATGTGATTCTACATCACAGCAATGAACTGTAAAGCCGAATGTATATTAAATGGGTGAGTAAAAAGGTTCTATCCGTTTTGAGTACATGAAAATGTCAGTTGACATGTTGAGTATGGACACCTAAACGTACGTTGGCCAAACACACGTGCAGCAGTTGAGTATGTATACACGATATATACAATAATGTCTAATTATGTGCGATTTTAGATGTTTTGTTAAAGATATAGAAAAGTACTAGATGATTTACCCTCAAACATCAGAAGTGTAAACATCACACTAGTACGCCATATACAGGGTAGTTATAACTAAAGTTTCAATTTGAAATGGTTATAAAAAGAAAACTACCGAATCAAATGCTATCAAACTTGTTCATAATTTAAAGAAGGTAATGGATATTTATTTACACCGAAAAAAAAATCCAATACACACCACCAGAGGGATGGTGTATGTAATATTGTTAAACAAAATAAGACATGAAGAATTAAGTTTAAAATAGGTTTAATCGCTTCTGAAACATTTTACAAAGCATGTCTAGTGTGGCGCCTACCAATTTGATTTGTGATCTTTAATTATGTGACTGCTAATTTTTGGTTTGATGTTTTAAAAACACGAACGGATATTTTACACGTATGATACACTTGAATTTTTTCGAATCTAACGCCTTTAAATGGTAATTTTGCTTTTTAAGGGAACATCAAATGTTGAACCCGTGTAACAAAAGGGTTAAGTTAAATTTCGACCATTATTTCGTTTAATAATAACGCAAACAGCACCATTTCTGCCCCTGGTGGTAAATATTTAAACTTTTTTTTATTTTGGAAAATAAGTTCTTATGATAACTTTTTGAATTATTACCAAATTTTAAAACATCTGGTCTAGTAGTTCTCCTTTTATGACCATTTAAAAGTGGAACTTTAATTATATCCATGCTGTATTTCTGGATTAAGATTTTTTTCGCGAAGTCCAGCAGAGGACCGCAAACCAATTTAAGAAAAGCGGACATATTTTTGGTTACTCTGTAAAAAAATAATAATAGAATGAAAAAAATAATATGTCATACACGATTAAGTGCCTTTTTATAAGAAACTGGTACCATTTATTTGAGGAAAATACGCATATTCGTGCATAAATCAAAGCTTTTATTAAAACAATCTAAAATTGCATCAACCTTATAATTTGCGGAGTTCTTAATACACCATACTGACATAGGTGACTAGCCAATTGCAATTTTATACATTTTGTTAAATATCTAGAAATATACATGCGGAATTATTCTGAAATTCCAGGTGTGTAAACAAAATAATACAGGTCATATATTTCCGCTAAAATTTCCACCTAAAATTTCATAGAGGAAGATCAGCAAACTAAAAAAAAAAAAAAAAAAAAAAAAAAAAAAAAAAAAAAAAAACGAATATCTACTGGACAACCCTGTCAAAACTATTATAGCAAAAGCATACATTGGAGTTTATGAATAAACGACTTACTGTCATTAACTGCGTTATTATTGTTTTTTTATGATAGTATGTATAGTAAAGAAATTAAGGTTTTTATAAAAAAAATCTCACTTTTAATAAGTTTTTTTTCTCATAAATTGCACAGTTCATCATATAAAAAAATGATTTTTTTTTAAATATGACAAACAACATTTTGAACAATATCCTGTAATCAGTACTAAACATAATAAACGTTGTATGAACAATGAAGAGGTTTTCTAAATAATATTTCTCTGCGCATGTGTGATTGCAATCAAAATATAATTTACTTAATGTTTTAGCTAAATATATAGAGTAACCTTTGTGAATGTCTCAAAACATAGCTTGAAAATTCTCGAAACTATTGTCGACAGCATAAGCTTAAAATCCATTATTCCCAAAATGAAGCAAAAAGATGAAGGGATATATCCATATATCTATTGATTAGTTTCAATATATCGCAGACAATACTGCATGTACTACTATATTTTGATATAACCCGCTCACTTTTTTCCTTAATTTTGGGAATAACACATTTTGAGCTTATTCTATCGACGATTATTTTCAGAATTTTCAAGTTATGTTTTGAAACATTTACACAAGTTGCTTCATACATTTAACTAACATACTATGCAAATTACATTTTAATAGCGGTCACGCATGCGCAGGGAAACATTATTTAGTGAACATGTACATTTTCCGTACAATTTTTATAATTTTTTTTTACTCTGATTGAAGGGCATTATATGCAATATTATTTGTTATATTTTCTGCAAAAAGCTGTTCTTTACATTAAGATCTTTACAAATTATAAGCAAAATAACTTGGAAAATTTTCGGACTGCTTTTATAAAAACCCTAATTTCTCTGCGCGTATTCATGATATGCTAATAAAAATATAGTTTATAACGATAAGGCACATTGTCATTATATGCAGATTGGAAACTTTTGCTATTTTACTTTTGAGTTGGTTATGCAAAAGATTTTTATTCTTTTATAATTTGTTGACAGATCCCTTATGGGTTTTGAGAAAAAATCGCCACAGAAATATGTGACTTGTTCTATTCTGTTTATGCACTTGGAGTTTCAGAATAATTACTCATATATATATATTTAGTTATTTAACAAAATATCTAAAATCTCAAGTGACCGATCATCTTTGGCCATATAATGTATGAAAGAATGCTCGTCTTGAGAGAACCAAAGGAAATAACAATGTGTACAAAACATAACAATAAAAATTAAAATTCTTAATTAATCTTATTCAATATTTAAACTTCTCTAGATCTTATTTATATTATTCACTTAAAATTTTTTAATTTTATCGTTTCCGTGAAAACAAATGAAATTTTAAACATTTAAGTATGATATATTCCACTGTACACCAACATTTTCTCTGATGTCTTTCACAAGAAATGAACGTAAGCTACGAACAGTAAGTTGCTTGTCTGGCATAATAACATCGTTAATAAATAACTGTTGAATTATTTTAAGGTAACTGTGATGCAGTTTACTTTAAAAGTAACTCTACATAAACTTTAATTTAAACAAGAATGAAATAAGCTGTAAAATAAGCATTTAAGAGTTTTGTTTGTTTTCATAATTACGTAAACATAACAGTACAACATATGAACTGATTTAAATAATTATGTTTTATGATTCACATATACCAAGAAAATAAAGAATCTAGTATCTTGTTTCTGTAGGAATATATTTAATTTTAATTTCAACCATTTCTAAAATGGTAGTTTGTGCAAAATTAAAATAAATTAAAGGCATCGTATGTAAATGAATAAAATATCACGCCGTCTATTTCATTGTTATTCAACGTAAAGTATCAAATAGCTTAGTGGGAAATCTTTGCAAAATGTTATAATATATATTTTTTTAAAGCAGCTTGCTCAAAATTATTTTCTTATTAATAATAAAAGGAAGTTTGCAATTTTCAGAGACATTAAAATATTGTTTATTACAACGAATATATTTTTCTCCCAAAAATGGAACCGAAAATCTTCAGAAAGTATCATACAGTAAATTAATCTAGTCTACAATGCTGAAGATGCAAAATTTGGCGAAATTATTCCTAGAATAAACAATAGCCAATTATTAAAAGTATTTTTATAATCATATCACTTTAAATTAACGTAATCAATAAAGGAAAATGGCTGAAATGAATTTAAAGATTCTTAAATTGCGCGTGCAATTTATGTCCCGTGTATTTACATAAATATGTCCATGCAAATTCTTTATGCTGGCATAAATGACTCAATGGAAAAACTCAAACCACACATTTTACAGTAAGATTTACAATTTTAAATTAATAAATAGATTTTTTAGGAACAAATTTTGTGAAAATTAAACCAATGAGTTCTAGAATTCGAATGTATAATAAATCGAAATATTCGTTGTATACTACAGTAGTATATATTTCAAATATCTTAAATAGTGTGTATCTAAAGATGGTTTTTGCTTTACAAAGCAATTTTAATAAATATCCCATTATTTTTTTGTGAGTTTCGTTATCAAGATTCCTTATTTTCTTTATTTTTTCATTGGAATTGAATCACATGCCTATAAATTATTGTAAGGAGAGTTATTGTTACCAGTTTGTTTATTTTCTTTTTTACTATTTAAGAAACAATTTTCAATACTTTTTACAGAGTAGAAAGTCCCTCTTGAACAGTGAAGTAAATTATTCTTTAGCCTCGTCAACATTGTATTTCTTACCAAATCAAAAATCTGGAATATTTCTCACAATAACTGCATCGAACAAAAGCACATGATGTAGCTTGTTCAATTTAATCATTCAGTTAACAAGTAACAACTCTGTTGATTAAAGTACGATGAGCAATGTATCGTTATACTAACTATTCTCTAACTTTAAGATAAGAAAAATGCAGAATAAGTAAAGAGCATTTTTTATTGTTGTTTTTTGTTTGTTTGGGAATTTTATTATTCCGGAATGTAACAAAACAGAATGGCAACGTATTTAGATAATTTGGGTGTACGTTGGAAATAATACATGAAGTTTCTACTTTGTAAAGATTTTTATTCAAACAAAAATTAGCATGATAGATCTCCATGAATGATAGATCTTCACATACAAGATAACTTTAAGGTATCCGCCTATGTTTGAAACATCAATTGAGATAAAAATACGCATTTTTTTCTTTTAATTTTCTTATAAAATGAACATTTTTGTTCCTAAATCTTTTATTTTTTATTTTTCCTGTACTCAAATTAGAAATGAAATTAGGTCTCTTAAGTAAAAAAAAAAAAAAAAAAAAAAAAAAAAAAAAACAGACGACGTTAATTTAATCCGAAGTCGAAAACAGTAAATTGTTTTCAGAAAAATCAGATTTTCATCGGAATAGGTAAACGATTATTGCTCTAACTCAAAATTTTATTATCCAATAACTATGAAATTTTATGTGCAGCTTTTCGATAGTGCCTAGAGTGTAATGAAGTAAAACAATAGTTCTAAGTGATTTATTTGTTGACATACAGCTATTTCTATGAAGAATTACACGTGACATTGCTGTTTGTTTGTTTGTTTGTTTGTATGTCGGCCAATTATCTACGCTGTGGGATATAGGCCCTAAGGGGGGGTGCCCTCCGTGGGAGTCTTTCTAAGGGAACCTAACCCGTATTTACGCAAGGTTCGAAGTAAACCACGGAAAACTCCGAACGGTTAGGCCGACGGTCGCGACTGGGTTTGAACCCAGCACCTACCGTCTACCAGTTTTGAGGTCAGAACATCTCGGCCACTGGTGGGGCTCACGTGACATTGCAGAAATGTTCTATGTAATTGTTTGTAAACAGCCGTATCTCTTTTAGATTTTTTTTATATTTACTGGTTTATACTTTATTTAACACACGAATGTCTGGTATGCATGCGTGGAACAAAGATTTAAATTGTATAAAAATTGCTCTACTTTTAAATTACATAAAAATGAAGAATTGACAAAATCTAATTGTTTAAATAAAAGAAATCAGAAAACTATTCATATTAAAACTTTTCTACAAATAAATAAAGAATGCATAGATATGTAGGCTAAAAATGTTAGCATACATCTTCTAAAAGCAATAGTCTTATTATAGCTTATTAGTTTCCATATTAGCAATCCTTTTGATGCAAAAAACTTCTTAAAGGTAAAAATGTTTTTTCGAAATAAGATTTTCAGAAGATAAGCAGATCTTTCAGAGGTAAAAGATAATCTAAATAAGAAAATTCTTTTAAATCTTTTTTTAAAACAGCATTTGAACGTTTATATTATTTATGTGCTAAAAAAGTTAAATGACCATTAATGCTTTTTTTAATAAATCCTTCCGCATGCATTTTGTGATAATATTTTCTACGGATTTTTCACTGAATGATACAGCGTTATCTGTTATTTCACGATGAAAACAATGAATATTTAAGACAAAATATATAAATTCAATCGATTGTGGTTCAATAAAAAAAATTTTAAAAAATTAATCTATATTGTAGTAAAATCCATATGCTTCCTGGAAAATGTTTTAAACATAAAAACATTTTATATCAATCATAATGAAAAGAAATAAAAGAAATTCCAAAAACCAGATTATTTATTTTATATGGTGTACATTTTTTGGAAAACAAACATTTCATTCAATGATAATACATCGTAGATGATAAAAATAGTTTTGAATCTTTTCATAGAAGCATCTGAATGTTGACAACTTTTTATATACAAATAAGGGAAATGGCCATTAACTCTAATTTTATAAAGCTTTCCACATGCATTTCCGTGAAAGCATTTTCGATAATGTAGAATAGGAAAATATTCGAAATATATTTTTCTGTCGTATTAAATTTTTTTACTGGTATTTTTTAGGATTGTATAATGCTTAAAATTTTTTAAATTCTGGGCTGTTCTCTAGTATATATTTTATATTATGCTTGTGCAAATTGTCTAAGTATTTTTCATTTAATGCATTTAATTTCTATTTTTGCACAATGAAAATAATGAATATCAATGACATAATTAATGAATTTAATCGATTGTGGCCAACAAAATTTTTCATGTATGTAATACTGCAGTAGTATGTATTATAGTATGTTTTCATTTGTATGTATTATTTACAAATCAATATACATCTAAATCGGTACATAAATACGAGTATTATCGCGTGACAAAAAAACTGGTCTTTTTAAATTTTCAGCCTCACTAGACATTCAGTGTCTTGAATCTTAAACTGAGTTTTCTCCATATTCAAAATTTTATATTAACTTGTTCGATAAATATTAAGGCTATTTTTATAACTTAGGCAGACGTTTGAATATTTTATACTTGTTTTCCTTGGTGCATTTAATATTTTTGATCATGCATATGACATTCAAGCTTACGGCTATTTTTTTAATATTTAACTTGAAAGTTTGTTGAATTTCCTTCTTTTTACTTTCTTCTATCTTTACAAGAAGAAAGTATTGGATTCATGAAATTTTCGACTTCCGGTTTTCGACGGATTTATACGTTTTAGAAGGTCCTGAACACGTTTTGACTATTTTTAGAAAATGTCTGTCTGTGAGTCTGTCCGTCTGGCTGTGAGTCTGTCTGCATGTGACAAAAAATTTGTGGGCGCTCTATCTCAAGAACTAATGCTCGAAATTTAATAAAATTTTATATTCAGTTAGACCTTGATATGAATTAGTGCCAATTGGCTTTTGATGAAAATTGGCCTGCAGGTGGCCCTGCTATACTAGGTTTTTCATGATTTTCAAGCTTGCTGTATCTCAAGAACTAATGCACAGAATTTCACCAAACTTCAGATTCTGTGACCCTTTGATATACATAGACGCTGATTAAGTTTTGGTGTAAATTGACCAGCAGGTGGCGCTGCTATGCCACGTTTTTATGATTTTCATGATAGTTATATCTCAAGAACTAATGCACAGAATTTCACCAAACTTCAGATTCCGCGATACCTTGAGATACATAGCCGCTGATAAGGTTTTGGTGTGAACTGCCCTATACGTGGCGCTGCTATGCTACTTTTGCACTACTTTTGCGATAGCTATATCTCAAGAACTAATGCAGAGAACTTCATCAAATTTTAGAATCTGTTATACTAGAATATATAACATAATTAGACGCTGATTACATTTTGGTATTAACCTTGCAACAGGTGGTGCAGCTATGCTGCATTTTGCACGATTTTTCCGATAGCTATATCTCAACAACCAACGCACATAATTTCATCAAACTTCAGATTTTGTTACAAAATGACATATAACATAATTACACGATGATTACGTTTTGTTATAAATCCTTCAATTGATTGGCTGCTGTGCTATAGTTTACACGTTTTTTTAACTAGCTATATCTCGAGAACTAATGCACAGAATTTCATCAAATTTCAGATTCTTATACACCATAACATAATTAAACACTTTTTTAAGTTTTGGCATAAATTGTCCAAGATATGGTATTGCTGTTCTACTTTTTGCAAAATTTTTGTTATAACTATATCTTAAGAACTAATGGACGAAATTCCATCAAATTTCAGATTCTGTTAGGTCTTGACATAAATAGATGCTTATTAGGTTTTAGTATAAATTACCCAACATGAGGCACTATTAAGCTCATTTTCTCAGAATATTAATTAAATTTTGCGTTTTAGGCTTTTTGGATACCAGAATCGCATTAAGCTATGTCAAATGTTCGAGGAAATTCGATAGTGGGTAACTTTGGGCTATATGAACTCTATCTCATGTACTTATGAGATAGAAGAAAGTTTTGGGATTGACACATCCAACTAGTTTTAATATACACTAATGAAAAATGTTCATATTAAATGTTGCAAGAATACAAAATTCCAATGCAATACATATATATTTAACATGGAATCAGAAAATTCCTCCTACAAATAAATAAAGAATGTATAGATTAATATGCTAAAAATGCATGTATACATTGTCTAAAAGCAAAATTTTTATATTGGCTTATTAGTTTATAAAGTGGAAATCCATTCCATGCAAAAAATTTCTACGGTAAGAATGTTTATTTCGAAATAAGGTTTTTGGAAGATACACTTTTTTCAAAGTTAACACAAACTAAATGACAAAAAATGCTTATATTTTAGCTTATTAGTATACAATCTAGCAATCCTTTTGATTCAAGAATCTTTTTACTGGTAAAAATGTTCATTTCCAAATACGATTTTCGGACGACATGCTGATCTTTCAGTGCTAAGATAGCCTAGATAACAAAAATGCTTTTGAATCTTTTTTATAGCAACATATGGACGTTGACATTTTTTTATATGTAAAAAAAAGGGAGATGACCATTAACTCCAATTTTATAAAGCTTTCCATATGCATTTTCGTGAAAGCAGTTTCGATAGTTTAGTATAGGAAAATATTGCAAATATATTTTTCTGCCGTTTAGAAATTTTTATTATTAGACTGTGAAGGAAATCTTTATCTGGTAAATCTTCTTTACTTTGAAATTGTGTAATATTCATTTAAAATAATACAGATAGAAATTAAATTTCATACTTAATTATTCGTAAGATCTAATTTTTAATATTCACTGAAATTTAAAAATTTTATCGTTTGTGTAGAAACGAATTAAGTTTTAAACATTTCAGCATTATATATACGCTATCTACCAATAAGTATTTGGACACTTTCAATTTTTGACATTTTGTCAAATATTTAAAAACATACTTATCAGATTCTTCTGTAACTTCAGGATTTTGAAGATTATGTTTGACCTCATATTTATCAACATCTATTTGATAAGCAGGGTAATTAGGAAACCGACAAAAAATATCAAAGAATAATAGAAATATTTGCGATCACCCTGTACATGAAAATGCACAAAACGGTTTATCGCAGCAGAATACAAATATGTGGATACTGTACAACATGTATACTGGTCTTTGTAAGAATAGCTTGAATATTTATGGAAAAAGAGTGATTTTTTTTTGAAAAATTAAAAAAATGCAGGTATGTTTTTTGTTTATATCATGCAGGGGTTTTGACTAAATTTCGCGCGAAGTTCAGAAAAATTATCAAAAATAGTAGAAAAATAGCGCAATTTTAATATAAATGTATTTAATATTTTATGAAATATGAGTAGTTGTATGAAATAATTTTTATCTGCGCATGCGTGAAAGATAAAAATGATTTTTTTACATCATTTAATAGAACATTCTATGGGGTAACTCATAAAAAAAATCCAATCAAATACAAAAAGATATCATTATTATAGCAAGCTGCTTTTACTTTGCTCTCTAAAAACGGCTGAATAATAAGGGATTCTTCACAAATTGACATTTTTTATTAACTGGCTTTCAGGAAAAAAATAGTATCTAATGAATACTATGTTTAATACAATATCGCAGCTGATAAGTGGCTTGACACCTTTGATAGAAAAGAAAAAAAAAGATTTTATTCACATTCAGGGCCAAAACTAAGAGAGGTGGGAAGAAGAGCATGTGCCCCAGCCGCAAGAGCAAAAAGTTTTTATCATTTTTTTTTTCAAAGCAAATATGGATTTTGACAAATTCCCCCCCCCCCCCTCCTATGCAAAGTATATTTATAAAGATAATTTCTCTTATTTATTATTAGCCGACTTATTTTAAAACTTAAAATATATAATACAGAACAATGTAATCTGCTTTGTTAATGATTAATACCTTAAAATCGTGAAACCGAATCGAAAAAAAAAATCTGCTTTATACATGATATTTATGCATCATCTCTGTTTCTATGTTACTCTTCTATGTTTTGCCATACCCCAGATAGGAAGATTTTAACAATATCACGCTAAATATAGACATTAAAAAATCGCCAAACAAAATCTACATTAGGCACCCTTCACCGTGGCGCCCTGGGTACATGCCCTTCTTCCCTATCTCAAATAGTTTTGGTCCTGAATTTGAATAAAAGACTTTTCTATCGCAGATGTCAAGATACTTATTAGCAGCAATATTGTATTAAATATTGTATTCATTAAATACTAACTTTTTCTAAATGTCAGTTAATAAAAAATGTCAATTTGTTGAGAATCCCTTATCATTCAGCTGTTTTTAGAGAACAAAGAAAAAACAGCTTACTATAATAATGATATCTTATTGAATTTTCACGATATTTGATTGGATTTTTTTTTTATGAGATACTCCATAGAATTGACTATGAAATGCTATAAAAAATAGTTTTTATCGTCCGCGCATGCGCAGGTAAAAATTATTTCATATAACTACTCATATTTTATAAAATATTTAATATATCTAAATTCCAATTGCACTATATCTTTTGTATTACATTTTGCTAATTTTTCTGAAATTCGCATTAAATTTGGTCAAAAATCCTGCATGATATAAACAAAAGACATACCAGAATTTTTTTCAAATTTTCAAAAAAAATCACTCTTTCTCCTGAATATACATGCTATTCTTACAAAAATCAGTGTACATGTTGTAAGTATCCACATATTTGTATTCTGCAGCGATAAATCGTTTTGTGCATTTCCATGTACAGGGTGATCCCAAATATTTCTATTACTCTTTGATTTTTTGTCTGTCCCCTAATTGTCCTGCTTATCAAATAAATGTTGAAGAATATGAAATCAAACATAATCTTTATAATCCTGAAGTTCCAGAAGAATCCGAAGAGTATACTTTTAAATATTTAACAAAATGTCAAAAATTGAAAGTGTCCAAATACTTATTGGTAGATAGTGTATTCCACTGTGAACCAACATTTTCTGGAATGTCTCTCAGAATAAATGAATGTAAGCTACGAACAAGAAGATGATTTTCTAGCATAATTACATCGTTAATATATAATTGTTGAATTATTTTAAGGTAAGTCTGATAATGTATGCTTTTTATGTAACTTGTTTGAGCCTTAATTTAAACAAGAATGAAAGAAGATTGTAAAATGTGCATTTCAATTTGTCCGCGCAGTTTTTTTTTCATAACTAAGTAAATGGAACAGAATACTATATGAACCGATTTAAAAACTACATCTTACATTTCACATATATAAAGAAAATAAAGAATCTATTAAAATATGCATTTAAATTTGTCCGCGCAGTTTTGTTTGTATTCATAATTAAGTAAATGGAACAGCATACGATGAACTGGTTTAAAAACTACATCTTACATTTCACATATATAAAGAAAATAAAGAATCTTCTAAAATATGCATTTAAATAAAGAATCTAGTATCCTATTTCTGTAGAATTTCATTTATTTTAATTTCAATCATTGCCGAAACGTAAGTGAAAGCTTACTTTGGAGACACGAAATTTTTTGTGTCTGTCTGTCAGTCTGTCAGTCAGTCTGTCTGCGATAACTTCCGTAAAAAGCACCCGATTGGCTTGAAATTAAGTGGGTATGTTAGTGAGGCACTGGGATTAAACTGTATAGTTTTTGTAAGATTTCATTCATTCGTTCGGAAAATGTAGAATATTTTATTTTGCGCAATAATGCTTTTCTATCGCAAATCCAATGATTTTTAAATTTTTTTTCTTGAGAGAAAATGTCACATTTCATTAATGGAATTCAATGATAGATGGATACTAAATTTTCCAGTTAAATTATTATTATTGTTGTGAAATTTCGTCTACACATTTGTCAGATTTTTTAAATTATTACTGTAAATTTTGGAGATATTTTATAAATGTGTTCCAATAATTTAAACTAATTTGTTTTAGAGATTTACTTATTTCAAATGTATTTATTTCATTTTCTTTATTTTCTATTAATGGTTGGCAAGCAACCATTCATCGTAATCCTTATTTTTATAATGTTATAAATTTGAATGCTTGTACGAAAATTTAAATGAAGTCAACGTCAAAACTGATGAATTAGTGTGTTTGTATCTTTGTGTATAACTATAACATAGCCCAAAAAAGAACATAGGCTATGTTTTATTAATTTTATTCACATACTTTCCTTAATAATTCAAAATTTTCTTCTTTTTCATGCAGAATTAATAGCTATTTTTTAGATAAAATTTAACCAATTTCCTTTATCGTTGCCAAAAAAATTATGGAATAAGATTTCAACGGCAATAAGTTTCAATTGAGCAATTTCCATTCGAAAAATTAGACTAAGAGAAAATAAATATGACGTCAGAATTAAAATAAAAATAAATATAGTACTTTGTTAAATATTAAACACGGAAATTTGTTTCGTTAATAAGAATTTTTCTGGCAAAAATGGGGACATAATTAGAAGTAAAAGAAATAAAAAATAATTATATTTTTAACAATTATTTCACCTGATAAAATTTGTCGTCATAATTGAAATAAAACTGGTATTTTATAGTAGTCGTAAAAAAATATTTGAAACATGGATAGCAATAACTCATGAATAATGACGTCATTGTCGAAACTTCAGTTTTATTTTGGCGACACAAAATTTATTGCTTTCCGCCTGTAAGTCTGTTCTGTCTGTCTGTCCGCGATAATTGCCACAAAATGCAATCAAAACTTCTTTTTTTCGGAAACAAAATTGTAAAGCCCTAGATTACTGAGTTTACACTTTCCTTATAAATCAAAATGTATAAAGAAATATAAGATATGCGATAACTGTTAGCAAATTGATAGAAAGATACAAATTTAAGTTTAATGAGACTATGGGGGGTTAAGGGGGGCGGAGCCCCCTGAAAAAATCTACTATGTTATAATAAAAAAACAAAAATAATAGATCATGAAAATTTCAGAACATCCTAACAGAACTAAATCTTTAATTTAACGCTTTTGATGGCTGAAAACTTCTTATTCTTATTTTATCCTTTTAAATAATTACGTAATTTGAAAATTTTAAATTATAGTTTTCAGAAAGTTGAATATTACCCAAAGTGTGTTAAAAAAAATGATGTGCAAAGCTGACGTTGAGGCTCCTGATCTGCAGATTTACTAGTTTTCTAAATGGTAGTTGCTGAAACGTCAGTGAAAGCTTACTTGGGAGACACGAAATGTTTTGGTTTCTGTCTGTCTGTTCCGCGATAACTGCGCCAAAAAACATCCCAGTAACTTGAAATTAAGTAGGTATGTTCTTGTGATACCTGGATTTATCTGTATATTTTTTTGTTCTATTTGATTCATTTGTTCGGAAAACACAGGACGTTTAATTTTGCACCATAATGCTTTTCTATGGCAATTTAGACGTCTTTAATTTTTTTAATTTGTTGAAAGAAAATGGCTCACTTGCTCAATGGCATTAAATAACAAATTGGATACTGAAATTTATGAATACGAGGCTGAAATTATTCAAATTAGTTTGAAATTTTGTCTATGTATTTGTGAGAATTTTCAAATTATTACTGTAATTTTGGAATAATTTTTATAAATGTGTTCTATAAATATAAAACATTTTTTTTTCGAGATTTACTTATTTCAAATGTATTTATTCCATTTTTTTCTTTTACTTTTTATAGTTGCCTAGCAGCACTTTATCATCATAATATTAAAAGCATGTATAATGAGTCAGTGTAATGCTTGAATTTTCATGTAAATAAAGTTAAATGAAAAAAATATGTATGAATTAAAGGAAAATTAATATAACTTGATACTGGAAAGAAAAACGAAATTTTCAAGTATCTTTTAATAATACAAGATAAAGGAAGATTCATTTATGGGTACAAAAACAATTATGACATCATATACCGAAAATATAACTAATGCACTTTGGCGCTTAAATTAAATGGTCCCGGATTATGATAATAATCCTTATTTATTTACAGAAATTAATCATCAAAATTTTAAAATTTGTCGGATGCGCGACAAATAAATATTTTTTAATATTTAAAATAATAATAAACTTGTTGTTAATCAAGTGGTTGGATAGTAAATTTTAATAATATGTCCCACATAGATATCAATGCCATTAATTTGCATCGCATAGATATCGATGTCAAAATGACGTCAAGATTAGCGGGAAATAAGTGTTTTTATTACGTGATTTTAGCAAGGTAAAGTTATCAAAAAGATTTGGGTTTATATTTAGATAAAGTTAAAGATCAAAATCTTATAGAAAGTAATAAAAGTGAAATTTTTGAAAAACAGATATTGTAAAAAAATTAGAATTCTAAATTAAATAACTCCTTTACATAATTTTTTATATCTCTTTTTCTATAAATTATTTGTATATCAAATACAGGTTTTTGTGGTTAGTAGGTAAGAAAAAAAAATCAATACTGCCGCACATTTAACTGAAAATGACGAATGCAAATTTAATGACTCAACGATGGGTTCAGGGGCAGGTCCCCAAAAAGAAATGTACTTTGTTGTCTAAAAAATTGTAATAATATACAGTTTATAAAATTTTAGAATATCGTTTCATAAAAATGGGTTGAAAATAATGCATCAAATTTCTGAAAACTTTTACGTATTTTTAAATGGGTTATATAAATTATATAAATTCATAGCACTTATAGTCGTGTCTGGTCTGGTCGTATGTCCGTCTATCCGCACATAACTATGAAAATTTTATCCAATCAGATGATTTTAAATTTAAAATATACAGGGTGAGTCATAAATATCGAAACAATAGGCTATCTCCTTAAATATTGCCCCTAGACCCATACTTCCAGTTGCAAAGTGTCATCAAAAAAGGTAAATTTTTTGATAAGATAAGTTGCAACTCCATGGGGGGGTCTATTTTAAAAAATACGAAAATTAAATTTTTATATGGTCTTTAGAGGATAAAACTTCCAATTAGAAAATTTTTCCTTATCCATTCCTGAATGGAACAAAAAAAATTCATCTCGATATCTACAAATCCCTAAAAGATATTAAAATGCAAAATTTTATAAAATTCGTGACTTACACCACTTAAGCATACCGCTGAGCGCAGCGATATCAATTCATTTAAAATTCAATTTAGGGATCGACCATTAAGTTACGCATTATTAAATGTCGATCCAAGACAATACTGTAACATTTAGATATAAAATAAAAGCGTATAGGTTTTTGCTTTAAACTTCCTTGAAATATGCTAGATGTCTGCAATAACTCGAGCTTGGCGCCAGGCTCGTAACTGGCACGACCCATGGCCGCACCATCTTATTAAACACTTATTACAAGTGTTATTAAATTAAGTGATATAAATTAAACTCTCATTAAACCTGTCTTCAAAACTTTTTGTCGCAGGCAATAAGTTTAGTAAAAATAGTAGTAGCGATAATGACACTTCTATTAACTGAATCATATGGAATATATTTTAATATTAATGTATATTTTAATTTTAATGGAAATATATTTTAATAAATTACACAAAAATATTTTCAGAAATCTAGTTCAGCTTCAAAATTTATGTGGTTTTAAACCTATTTTTACTTTTTTCTATCTTTACAAGAGAAAAGTATTGGATTCATGAAAATTTTGAATTCCTGTTTTCGACGGATTCACACGTTTTAGGGCTTAGAGAATCCGAAAAATGTGTTTGGAAAATGTCTGTCGGTGAGTCACTGCTCCTGTATCTCTGTATATCACATAAATTTTGTGAGCGCGCTATCTCAAGAACTAACCCATGGAATTTAATAAAAAATTATATTTACTTAGTCCTTGATATAAGTTGGTGCTGATTAATTTTTGGCGTGAATCGCTTAACAGGTGACCCTACTGTACAGACTTTTGTGCGATTTCCGCGATAGCTATATCTCCAGAATTAATGCAAGGAATATCATCAATCTTCAGATTCAGTTAGTTCTTGACATGAATTTATGTTGCTCATATTTTGTTGTATATAGCTCCACGTGTGGCGCTGCAACACCGAATTTGTTACCATTTCTACAATAGCTCTACCTGAAGAACTAATGCAGGAATTTTCATAAAAATTCAGATTCAGTTACTTCTTGACATGAATTGGTTTTGTTTACGTGTTTGTATCAATCATCTTTCGGGTGGCGCTGTTTTAATGAATTTTGTATAATTTACACGATTTCAGTGATATCAAGTACTAATTTAAAAAATTTCTTATCTTTAGAGTCCTCCGATTGCTACATCCGAGTAGTTTATTTATTTCAAATGGCAATTTAAAAAACAAAAATATTTATTCGAATGTTAAAGTCTAAGAGTATAACGTTTCTGTTGCGTATTTTTTTTATTTTTTTTTATGCTAAGCTCCCACTAATATTTCGTTATAAGTGTATTTAATTGATCAAGGTTTAATGCGTTCGAACCAATCAACTTTTAAGAAATTCAATTGCATAATTTCAATTTACAACGTTTAAATTAAATATGCCAAAGAATCCTTAAGCACATGTTTTTGTTTGAAAGTGGATAATTGATTCGCAAGTTAAACAAAATTTAAAATGTATTTGTAGCTGAACTAAAAACTGTATGTTAAAAAAAAAAAAAAAAAAACCGGCCTTGTGACCGTTTACAGCGGTTAATAGCTTGGGAGTTTTATTTATTATTATTTTTTTTTTTATTTAAGCCGGCCAATTGACTACAATAGTGATATAGGCCTTGAGGGGAAGGGTGCCCTCCGTGAGGGTCTTTTTAAGGAAATTTAAACCGTATTTACGCAAAGAAATCCAGGGTTCGAAGAAAACCACGGAAAACTTCGAACGGTTAGGCTGACGGTCGTAATTGTGTTCGAACCCAGCACCTACTGTCTATCAGTTTGGTGGCCCGTAATTAGAGGCACCTTTTACGCATCGTGTAATAGCAATTTTAACAAGAAAAATATCAAGTTCACAGGGATCAAACAATTTAAAAAAATGAAATCGGCGTAATACAAAAGTGAGGTTTAAATCAACTGATGCATTTAAATAGTAATTAAAGAAAGCGAGAATGGCAAAACTTAAACAAAATCTGAAATCGAAACTATACAAGACGAATTTAATCACCTAAAAACTTTTTAAAAGTATTTAAACGTTAGGTGCCCATCTTTGTTTAAAACTAAATGCCCTTTTCTGCATCAGATGTTTTTATTTAAGAATTTCTTATTTTTAAACTGACATAAGTCAATAACCGTTGGTTACGGTAACAGTCCCGCCAATTCAATAGTTTTTTACACCTCAAAAAAAAAAAAAAAAAAAAAAAAAAAATGCCCAACGCGCCGGAAGAAGTTTTCATCTCAGAAAATTTCCTTTTAAAAATATGATTTGTTTACAAAAAAAATTGTATTTTTTTAAATTGCTATTTTAAATGTTTTTATTTAAAAAAAATATTATTTAAAATGCTGAATCAAAATTGAAAATTAGACATTTTCATTTAATCAAAAGAAAAAAATTCAACGCGACAAATAATATTTTGAGTTATGACAATTTTAATTTACTCTACATTTTTTGAAAAAAAAAAAAGATATTTTATCAAGAAAGCTTATGATGTGATAATGCTTACAAATTATGTAGTTAACCATCACAAAACATTCCAAATTCTAAATCTATAAATAAATAAATAAAATAAATGTTTCCTGGACAACTTACAGTAACATTGTTTCTTCAATTACATGGATTTCAATTTGTGTCTGATCCCTAAAACTTCACGATTTATTAAAATTGTCATAACTCTCTGAGTTTTCAAGATATCAAGATGAAATTTTTTTTGTTCAATTCAGGAATGGATAAGAAAAATTTTTCTAATTGGAAGTTTTATTCTCTGGGGGCTATATAAAAATTTAATTTTTGTATTTTTTAAAATAGACCCCCCATGAAGTTGCAATTTATCTTATCAAAAAATTTACCTTTTTTGATGAAACTTTGCAATTGGAAGTATGGGTCTAGGTGCAATATTTAAGGAGATAGCCTATTGTTTCGATATTTATGACTCACCCTGTATAATTGTTGTATAATTTTGTCGTGTCATTGCAAACTTTATGAGCATCGGATATATAGTTTAATTATAAAGACAGTCAAAAATATTTTTACATAACGCCAACAGGAAGAATACCTTCAAATGCATTTTTAACATGTTACACTTTTCGTACATTTTGAAATTGTTATGCAGCTATGAAGTACATTAAAATAAATATTCTGTACAATGTGCAGTGCAAAAGATATTTGTACTTAAATTACAGGGCTACACAATAGTATTTCATTGCACAATGGTATACAAGGAAACATTGTGTGGGGAGTATTTTAATTATATTGAATTATTTAACATTTCATCCAATTGATATACGTTGATGAGGGCAACTACAAATTACTTTCTATACAACAGAAAACGCATAGTATTTACAGGAACACTCAAAAGATTTCAGATGCGATACTGAGAGGAAGTTGTGTATATAATCGATGACTGCTGGTGGTTCATTTTTATTTTGATATGAGCTTTTAACTAAAATTTTGTAACATTTTATATATAAATGTTATAATTTATATACAGCATTATAGAAAAGAATTTCTAAGGTATATTGAGTATAAACGGAAATAGCTTAAAAGTTTTTTTATTTTAATTATGCATTTTCATGTTGAACTACATTTAGTACACTAAGATATCTTTGTCTAATGTAGGTTAAATAAAATACAAGGCCACTCAAAGAATTGGATACAAGGCCTTCTATGCATGATAATCTCTAGAACAATGATCTCAGCAGATTTAAGTGTGTAGAAGTCTAATTAAATAACAGGCAATTAATATCGTGTAAATAAAAAGTGGATAAAATACAGAGTTGTATAAGAGTATTCAAGAATGATTCCATTTATAATTTCTTGAAAGTGAAATTTATTCTATCGTGCGTTTTTAAAGCATTCCAAGAAGTTAAAATTAGTTTGTGAATTATGTGTGTCTGTCCATCTTGTTGTCAGTCTGTCTTTCCGAACTTGCTTCAATGTCATTGGATAGATTTGTAATTAATATTTTTTACTGAGATTTGTATGCCCTGTTCGTTATTGAAAATAAAGTGCGTAAAGCTTATAGTTTATTTCCTGAGTCACTTAAAAGATTTTTATTAAATTATCGTTCATGGGAAAATATCATATTTTTTTTTACTTTGTAGCACCTATAGTCGTTACCTGGTCCATCCATCTGTTTGTCGGTCTGTTCACACATAATAGCGTAAAAACTACCAATCTGAATGATTATATATAAAGTGCTGAATAGATATATAAAATCGTTGCAAATTGTTTTTGCATCATTTCAGATTTTATGAAAATCTATTCACAATCCAATAAAAGTTTTCTCCAATCTATTAAATCCTATCATTTTTAAATAATTCAATCATATACCATGATAGATATTACATCCAAGTTGCTATGGTGATTATGCCCAGTTAAGAAGTAGTAATATCATCCGTATAACTGATATCATATCTATGTAACTGAATTTAATATATAAAATCGTTATAAATTTTGTATCCTTACATTTTTGCGTAGGAGTGTAGGCCGCGCAATTTTTGACTTGTTTATTCATTTATAAATTTATTAAATTTGAAAACTTTTTATTGCTGTTTGTATAAAGTTAAATTATACACAAAGTGTGGTAAAAAGTAGTCATTAAAAGAGCTGACGTTGAGGCTCTTGATCTGCAGATTTACTAGTTTATGCGAAATTGAAATAAATTAAAGAGATCGTGTGCGTAATGTAAATGATTGAAATATCGCGCTTTCCAATTATATTGGTCATTCAGCGGAAAGCTTACATCAGTGGAACATTTATGTATAACGTTAAAATAAATATTTTAACATAAAAAACGATGGAAATAAATTTTATATTGCCAGAAATTAAATGCATGTTAACGAAATTTACTGAGAATAGTAGCAAAATAAAGTCTCGATAAAATTACTTCAATAATATATTTTCCCCCCAAAAATTGGTTCGAGGAAAGGTCCAAACCACCAATTTTACAATGAACTTGTTAATTTAAATTAGTTACGTGATTCTGTGCATAACATAATTTATAAAAAAAAATGAGTTCTAGAATTTGAATATAATGGAATTAATTTAAATTTTTATTTTATTATTTTTCCTCTTCTGTTTACATTTATATCCTCTTTTTACATGTCTAAAAATTATTGTCTGGTACATTTTTTCCTTATGTATCTATTTTAATAATATTAGTATGATCTATTTTTAATGTTTTTTTTCTCCATTTTATTTTGGTTTTATGTGTGTTGGTAACAACAAATTAGTATTATTTTGCTTTTCAGGGCTGATACGAAGATGGAACGACACACTTTATTTATAGTTCTATAGTATTTGGGCCTGAAAAGTCTACTATAGTTCTGCAAAATCCAAATAATGCTTCTAATTAATAGAATTTAAATAAATATCTTATTATTATTTTTGTTTCTTTATCTGAGTATACTTCTATACTTTTTTTTTAATTTTACGGCATACAAAGTGGTTATAATTAAAGTTACCTGATTAGATTTACATAGAAACCACTCTGATTTACAGGTATCGATGAAACTTTGAATAAAGGTTATATGGACCACGCAGAAATGAAATCTGCAATAAAAAAAAAATAGTTCAAATTTCGAACCCCAGGTGGGAAAAAGGCACACGAAAACCACCAATCTCAAACTGGAAAAACAAAAGTTTTTTTTATTTATTTATTTACAGCGTATGTTGAATGTGCATTCCATTTGCATCAAGCACATGTTCAAAACGCATTATAGCCTGTTCGACAGTAGCGCGAAGTGTTTCTAGATCCATATCAGCAACACGGCGAGTTAGCTTGCTTTTAAATCAGGCAGAGCCTGAATATTTCTCCATTCACACGATCTTTCAGGAATCCGCACAGCCAGAAGTCACAGAGATTCAAGTCCAAAGAATAAGGATGCCAGGTTGTCGGAAATTTGTAAGAATTATCCGATAATTTCCAAAACGGGCACGAAGAACGCTGTGACTGATCAGGTTATATGAGGTGGGGCACCATCCTGCATGAACACGGTAGTCTCTAAACACTCCCACTCTTGTAAGGATGGAATGTCTTGCTGCTGAAGGAGGTTTCAAAAACGGGTACCTGCAATTGAACACCTTTTAGGACCCTGAGAAGTACACTCTCGAAAAAACTTCCTTCTTTTCACAGATAATTTACTGACAGCAGTGCAGCCGGTAATTTTCTGTAAATTGACGGATTTACGTATTTTGTTTTCCGTAAAAAAAAAAAAAGAAAAATACCCGGCAATTCAAAATAGTTTGGAAAAGATAAAAGTGGCGGACAGGGGGATCAAACCACCGACCCCACCGTTGGAAGGTGAGCGCGCTAGCACGGTGCTACTGTATTACAGTAGGAAAATGTTTTGAAGTAAATGTGTTTGTTTCATACAGGTGTGGTTTGGTCTATTTCGTTAAAAGCTTTTAATTCTGAAGCTAATTCTGGGAAGATTTTGTTTGTAATCAGATTGTGGCTTGAGTTTTTATACGATAATTTTAATGTATCATAAAAATGTGAATTTTAAATATATTTACATAGATTGCTAGAGGTAAATTATGGGAGTTCTGTTTTTATTTGATAAGATTATTTTGGAGTAATATAAATTTTTTTGTATTTAATTTTTTAATAAAATTATCTTTTAAATGTGTTCCCTTAAAGTATATTTAAAATGCTTATATTTATTTATAAATTACTTTGTAAATTCAGCTTTATTCAACTTATCCAATTGTAAATAATAAATTGCGAGTATTTTTGAATGAATGAAGAAATTAATTGTTATTTATTATTAAATTCGAAAACATTTTTGTCTTTTTAAACTAAACTAGACATCTTAATCTATAGAATTTTTTGTTTTTCATTTTAAAAATAAATTTGAATTTACAACCCTTGGCAAAAAGATTCCGATCATTACTCCAACACTACCATTTTTTTATAATAAAGCATTATTTATTCTCACTGCATGAAAATTAGATGATTATTGACTATAATAATTTTGTATTATATATCATGAAGAAGAATATGCAATAATGAAAAATCATTATACATCAATTTATAAACATAATAATGGTGATTGAAATTTAAATACCAATAAAAAAATTATCCAATCACACTTTGATTTGGAAAAAAATAACCGATCACTATAATCCATTTTTATTAAATCCACTTTTAGCTCGGATGACAGCCAAAATTCTTCGTATAATGGACTCAATAAGCTTTTTATACTCATTGGGTGCGATTTCCCACCGATATTACCTTATAGCTACGTAGTTATACTACCTTATAACTACGTATTACATAGTTCTATGGCAATTGTCATCCTTCAAAAAATCGGTTTTTCTTTTTAATATATACCATGGATTTCCGATGAGATTAAGATCCGGACTATTGGACGGCCAAGTGATGCTTAATTGGATTATTACATACATTTTGTAGAAATTTCTTTACTGATTTAGTACGATATGGAGCTTCGTTGTGATCTTGAAATAAGAAGTCATTTTGATTCCCGAACCATTGATCAATGCTGGAAATCAAAAAATCCTGTAAAGTGTCAATGTAAACCTCAAAGTTTTCGATACGTAAAACAATACACGACATGCCTACGCCTTGTGATTTAATACAACTCCAAACTGTCTTCGTATTGACACACTTATTATTGAACTTTTCACCAACTCTCCTAAGTTGCAACTTTTATCGAGAGATATGCGAGATTCATTGCTAAAAATAACTTTGTTTCTTTTATTATATGGCTAGTGCACATGTTTTTTACACCATTTCAGACGTTATTTTCTGTGATTCTTTGTGAAGTATGGTTTTGTTTTAATTTTACATAATTTAAATCTTGCTACATTTGGACGATTAAGCACTGTGCGGTCACATACATTTACGTTATACTTAGACCATTCAGAATAGAGTTGTTTTCTGGTTGCTCGCCCTTTTCTTTTTGCTGTTTTCACAAGTTTTCTTTTCCTTCCTATATCTTCATATTTGTGGTCGTCCTGTTCGAGGCAAGTTTTCCACGATATTCGTCAACTGATATTTTTTCCAAATATCTCATTGCGTACTCTGAGCACAATTTAATAAAGCAGCCACTTTATTAAATTTTGAGCTGCAAGTGGAAGATCTCTTCTTTTAAACAGGATTCAGATATTATAGGCATGCGCAGGTACTCTAATCTGTCTTCAATATGCAAATTTCAAACTTATTTACTCAGTGGTCGATTATTTTCCAACTTCCATCTTGATCGGACACTTTTTTTTTCGCACATGGAAACATTTTTGCCAGTACTATAATTATAAATTATTTTATTGTAATATTGAATTCGCTTGGTTATTCATATTTTAACATGCTTTCTTTTATTTGGCATATTGTAAAACGCCCCTATGATCTTGAATCGTGAAGTATATGCAGCAAAATACGAAACTCATAACACTTGATAACAGATTGGAAATATTTTGCCAAGGGTTGTATTACTTATAGACCCCATGCGCATGTTTGCCAGGAATATGCGGAATATCTTCCACTCTTTTCGACTTTCGGAATGAATTCACGGATCAACTATGTTTTCTGGGAATACGGAAATTATTTGTGAAAAAATAGGGATAATTTAGTGTATATTGACGAATATTTAAGACAGTGTACACTGCTCAAGAAATAGGGACCAAGAATGAAATGAGCCTTAAAACTGCACCATTCAATTATGTAATCAGGTTGCAAAGACTGTTTATAGACAATATCTGAACTTTCTCATTACTTCAGTACCCCATACGCGGCAGTTTTGAGTACTCATTGCTTCATCAAGGCTAAAATTCATCTCATTCGACCACAAAATGTTCTAAGGCCATGGATTGTTAACGGTTATTCAGGTCAAAAACAACCTCGCAAATTGATTTCGTGCACCCGGGTCTGCAGGTTTCAGCAGCTGCAAAACGTGAATCTTGCATGGATACCGCTTTATAGTAAATCGAAGAACCTTTCGTACTGTAGACTAAGGGAGAGACAAATCACGTGATACTGCTCGAGCATTTGTCGAAGAATATTGGGAACTTGATGCTCTTTCGACCACACCAAGAGCAACTTCTCAGGCAGTTTCTTTGAAATTCGTCTCCGCCCTCTTCCTTGCAGCACGCCCAACTCCCCAGTCTTTTCGAATTTAAACATCCTCATTTTTAAAGCCGACATTGGTCCTTTCAGTACACAGTAAAAATGAAGACCCAAATTGGGTTGAAAGATTTCTGGGTACAGAATTGTTCCAATTTGGAAAGTTCTGTTTGTAGCACAAAATCGTTTTAAATAAGTCTGATTTTTAATGACATTAAAACATTTTAAATATCTTAGATAGTATATACATTATACCTCAGAAATTTTGATTAATTTAATGTTAATAAAGATCTGCTCTGTTTTGAACCATTTTGGGTTATCTATTTTGGGAACAATACTCTACCATTTTGGAATCCTTACTGTAACATTTCAGGAAAATTACTATACCCAGAAATCTTTCAACCCAATTTGGGTATTAATTTTTTACTGTGTAGCATTTCAAGCGTCGATATTTTCGCAATTCAGTTGAGAAATTACTGCCGTTCTTATAAACCAACTTCACCAGTAACGCTCGTTCCTTCTTCTCTAACGGCATGATGCAGAATGACTGAAAGGCAGAGATTACTGGCTTTTTAAAAGTTCCAAATTTGCATAATGTCCTTTTAGGTAGAGGAAAACCAGCATCCATTGGTCGAAATTTGATATAAATTTTTATGACGGATTTCATTTCTCCATTGCCCATACAGCATTTATTCAAAGTTTAATCGATATCTGTCAACTACACTGTTAAATAAATCTGAAATTCACGGATATATATATTTTTTTTAATTTCACAGAAAGATTCCTTTTTCGCTCCAAAAGAACATTTTCCGTTACAAATCTTAAAACTCCACGATATTTCTTGAAAATAATGAAAAGGATGGAAATAAAAACAAAAAACGGAGACACTCCGTTACCCGGATATCTCCGTGGCCTAGTGGTCAAAGCACCACACCACTAAACACCTGGGAGCGTAGATTGTGGGTTCTTATCCCACTAGCGCCATAAAATAATGAAAACTCAAAAAGTCCCTTTTAATTACTTTTCTCTGTTTATTTTTCCTCTGATTTCTTATAAAAAAAATCTTTTAACTAATTGGCCTCCCAAAAAATAAATAAATTTCGCGCGATAATTTCAAAAAATTGTCTATTAAAAAAAAAAAAAAAAAAAAAAAAAAAAAAAAAAATGAATAATTTTTTTTTATATACATTCATTAAAAAAAATTGTGATTTTAAACAATGATTTTTTTTTATTTAAGATAGTTATGAAATTAAAATTGGTTTTAAAAATAATAAGTATTATGCATCAGTCTAAAATAAAATAAAATAAACCGCTTACGAATATTCTAACGAATATATTTGAAAGGAAATCTTTGAAAAGCACAACAGATTTTCCAAGTAACTCATAAAATACATACTTTGTACAGACTGGCATCAGCAGCTTTGTCTGAATCAAAAAGGACTTATTCCGCTGTTCAAAGGTCCCGAGTTCGATCCTCATGACGGCTTGAAGTAAATAATGCGAAAAAGTAATAATAAATAATTAATAAATGGTTTACATTAAGTATATGGCCACTCAGAAAGTTCGAATTCTTTGGCGAATGTTCGGTTCACTAAATTTAAGTTGAATTATTTTCATTACAAAATCAATCTTTATAACGGAAAGTACTTTCACCGTGAATTCACATATTTATTTTTAACAGTGTAGAGCAGACTCTACGTAGATCTAAACAGGGTAAATTTAATTATAAACACCTTCTACTTTTAAATTCTTATAAGGAGAGATATTATTTTTAGTTTATTTATTTCCTTTTTTAATTTTCAATATTTTCTACAAAATAGAAAGTTCTCTGGAGAAGAGTAAGAAATTATTCTTTAGCTTATTCAACATTTCTCACAGAGTTAAAAACATGGAATATTTCTCACAATAACTACATGTAACAAAAGATGATAAAATAGCTTGTTTGGTTTAATCATTCTGTATAAAACTAAATACTCGGTAGTTTAAAGTTTAATGAACAATGTATTTTTAAACTAATTATTCTCCAATTTTAATGTGAAAAAAATTTAAATTGCTGTAAAATAACTGCAGAATATATATATATATATGTATATATAATCCAAAAGGTTTTAAGAAATCACAAAAATTCATATGACCAGCGCTAATAGCTGCAACAATCACATAAATTACATATATGTATAGCACTTAATGAATGTAGTGTACTGGCAGATCCAGAGTCTCGTGCCATAATATAACTGAAGTCAAACAATTAAGCATTAAAGGAAATAAAATTCGAGCAAGAAAAAGAAAATAAAAAAGCTGTGAATCTCATCAGTGGTGGGCAGTAGGGTGGAGCGAAAAAATTATTTTTTTTAAATCAAAAACGGGTAGGTGCCAAAAGTTGCCTTTATACTAGTACATCAACTGTGTGAAATTTTACCGCTGAAAAAAAATGGCTTGAGTCTTCGCTTTTGCTCCAAAAATCGAAATTTTCGGTAAAATGTGTCATTTTTTGAAATTTTTTCAAAAAAAATAAAAAAATTCCTACAGAGCTGGTTATTATTTAAATGTGTTACTTAAATATTTATATTTATCTACTTAATATATTTAAACTATAAAACAATATTTGTAGTCTGTATAATTGGAGCAAATCTGACAACTTTTGGTAAAAACAAGCGTTACCTCTCTATTGGAGCATACAACGAAATGTTGTTTTGAATGCATTTCTTACCTATCTGCTTTCAAAACTATTCTGTATATAACTCGTAGATGTGACTGCATTTCATATCCCACCCGTCTCAGCCACCCAATCTAGGCCCAGTGTTTTATTTATGTACTAAATAGTTATTTTTTTCACGAAGAAGGGCATAAGTTTTCAATGTATCAAAGTAGTTTACCTCTTCTTTTTTTTCACTGACATTGGATGCTACTGGTGTGACCTGCTGTACGTATATTTTTATACCTTGTATAACAGAAGAAGAGTAATGTATTAGGTATGTTGTTAATAGAACCTATTCAACAGTCTATTACCATAATTAAATTTTCATACAATTAATACATTATGATTAGGAGTTCTGTTACCACAACATTTTTTCAACCAATTACATTATACATATAATGATATGCCTAAAAATTGATTGTATGAATTCAATTTCTAATACGACATCATTTTCTGTACCTATTACATTGAATATATTTTGAGAAGCTAGCAGTTTAATATTATGACGATCGTCACAGAGGATTGCAAACAAAATTTGCGTGTAAAGCAACAATATTTCGAAAGAAATTTTACTATTTGTTTTATGTCGTTTCCAATGTTGTTTCGTAGTCACGTAATTTCTAATAAGTTTTCAGACCTGTTGTTTAGGTGTGTATTACATTTGATATAAAATATCCTGCGATATAAACTTTATTTTGTTGGTGAATCTATAGACTCTGATTACTAATCTGAGCTTATATAAAGCGGGAAATTTTATTCGCTTTATGAGCTTTTTTTGTGCGAGATGTTTTCTAAATTCCTATTCCCCATTTCTTCTGAGAAATAACTTTTCTTATGAATTAGCTTTGCAATCTCCGACAGAAATTTCTAGTCTGTTCTGAGTATCTTTTGTTAAATTTGAGAAAATATTATTTCAAAATTATTATCTATTTTATAAAAAATTGCAATACGAAGTGAATAGTACGTAGACAAAGATTTTCTTATTGATCCAGTGAATCCATGTAGATTATAACGTTTTACATTGACTTCCCTAATAATTGACGCAGAGGAAATTCACTGGAGTTGAAGTAGCATATGATGCATTATTATGCACAATTCTAAGCTTCCCCAATGGAAAATGGTTCTCAGCAAAAAAAATGGAATTCTCCTAAATTTAAATGGGTACTTATAGTCGATTAGAGTCTGTACATTCTCTCAAAAGGTACTATGCATTATAAGTTTATGCCCAGGACAGTTCACCATCAAATATTGTTCACTTATAAAATGAGGATCTAAAAGTTAATGGGAAATTACCTGGCAACGAAAACATTTAGAAAACGGCATAAAACTAATGCAAAAAAAAGGTTATTTACAACAACAGTTGCTCTGCACGTGCAGGACAAATTCCCATTGCAATGATCTCTGACGATCACCAGAAATCACATTAAACAGCTCGCTTCTCAACATATAAAAAATGCAAAAGCAGAATAAATGATGTCATACTTATAGTTGAAATACCTGAAATCCTCTTTGAAGTAGGTCATTACGTAAAAAAATATAACTGACTGAAAAAATGTTGTGGTAACATCCAATTACTTTTATCAACTTGATGTAAGTTTGATAAAGATAATAGATGGCCGAATAGATCCTTTTAATAATATTGCCGTACATTACTCTGCTTGTCTTTTTTTGTATAAGCTGTAAAAATATACATTAAGATAGTCACAGTAGCATGTGGATACAAAGAACAGATAAACTAGATGGATGCATCGAAAACATGCCAAATTTTGATAAAGAAAATCACAAATCAATATATAAATAAAACAATGTACTAAGATGATCGAATAGTTGGAACATGTGGTATATGAAATATAGTCACCTCCACGACGTATGTCCAAGGTAGTTTTGAAAAGAAGAGCTGTATTAAAAGCAACAATTCATTGTATGTCCCTATAGAGTGGTAATGACGTTTTCTTACCAAAAGTTGTCTGTTTTGCTCCTACTATACGGAATAAAGATATTGTTTAATAGTTTAAATACGTTAAGGAGATAAATATAAAGGTTTAATTAACACTTTGAAATAATAACCAGCTCTGTAGGATTTTTTTAATTTTTTTTGAAAAATGTCAAAAAATGATAAATTTTACCAATTTTCGATTTTTGGAGCAAAAGCGCAGACTCAAGCCATTTTTTTTCAGCGATAAAATTTCACACTGTTGATATACTAGCATAAAGGCAACTTTTGGAACCTACCCGTTTTTGATTTTTAAAAAATAATTTTTTTCGCTCCACCCTAGTGGGCAGTTTTAAAAACACAGCAATACTTCTGAATGAATATGAAAAAGAAACTCATATTCATTCAGAAGTATTGCTGTGTTTTTAAAACTGCCCACCGCTGATGAGATCCAAAGCTTCTTTATTTTCTTTTTTTGATCGAATTTTATGTCCTTTAATGCTTAACTGTTTGACTTCAGTTTTATTATGGCACGGGACTTTGAATCTGGTAATACACTACATTCATTAAGTGCTATACATACACACACACATATATATATATGTATATAGATAGATAGATAGATAGATAGATGATGTATATATATATATATATATATATAATACCATTAAAAGTAGACAAGATTCACCAATGGATTTTATCAATAAAAGAATTAAATTGAATTATAGTAAACAATATTAACCATTTGAAATTAACCATTGAATTTAATAACTTATAGTACATTGAACATGGAAGGAAAAAAGAATAATATGAATACAAATGAAATTTGTAGAACCAAAGCAGAATCTTCAGGTCCCAAATACTTTGGAACTACAAATGGAGTGTGTGGTTTCATCTTCGTATTTGCCATGAAAAAGCAAAACAATACGAATTTGGGACTACCATCACACAAAAACCAAATTATTAAACAAGGAACAAAGATATTTTACAAAAAGGAGTTGAAAGTAAGTAAAAATAATAGTTTTCCACAACAAACAAAAAAGATAAAGCAGAATGGAAATATAATTGAACCGGAAAAATAATTAATAATCGATATTAACATAAAATTAAATTAATAAAATGATTAAAATTAGAATTAAGAGATAACATTCATGTTAACATATAACTTAAAATACATTATTGTTACTTTAATCAGTAACATTTATTGTGACTTTACATGGTAAAAACTCATTATCTTAATATAGGATAATAAAAATTAAAAAATAAAAAATAAATAATAATAATAGCAATAATATTAATAATAATACCAAAAATTATATCAATAACATTAAAAATAATTTGATAATTAAAATATAGCTATTTAATTATAGATATAACTAGACAAATATCCATATATTGGTGTAAATTAAACAGTTTAAAAATTATGTTAAAATAAATAACCCACTCTCAATTTTTTTTTTAAATAAATAAATAATTAACCTTTGCGTTTTTATCCAGACAACACCACCCTCCTCCATACTCTAACATCTACCCACCCAACCAACCTATATATATATATATTTATTACTTTTTAACATTTTTAATTTTTTATTATTATTTTTATGTTTTATAATTTTTTTATACATTTTTTACGCAAAGAATTAATTATAAGATCATGTAATATCTAATTATAAATTAAAGAATATATGAATTTTTTAGGATAACCATTATTTATAGAATCATATACAAGCTTTTTAATATTAGTATTAATTAAATGGGAAGAACATAGACATTTTATTCTATATAAATGGTTAAGTATTATATTACGATATACAGAATTATGAAGACAAGATTTAAAATTAGTAAAGGTATTAACTTTAACATTAAATTCTTTCCTTTTGTCATAAATATCAGTTATAAATTTGTTCTCTTTTAATATAATTTTAATATCTAAGAAATTGATTGTATTATTAAAAAGTAGGTTTTTTGAAAGTTCTAGATTAGAAGGATAATCAACAGGGAATTGAGATAAACAGGTGCTATCAGTATCAATTAAAATTATATCATCTATATATCGATATAAATGTTTTGTATTATTTAAATAATGACGTTCATAGTAATATAAGTATAAGTCAGATAATACACTAGATGTACTACCACCTTGTGGTATACCAACATTTTGAATATATATATTGTTATCATGCATAATAAAATTATTATAGATAATGAAATTAGTTAAGGTATGAAAGTAATCAGAATCGATATTATGTGATATATCCAACTCGTGTTGATATTTTTTAAAAAGCTCATTTATGATATTATGTAAATCCGATAAATCGATATTATTAAATAAATCTTTAAAATCATAGGTAGTGATATTTTTTATACATTTAAGATTTTTCATAATATGGACCAGTTCATAACTATTTTTTATGCAATGTGTATTATCACTTTTTTTTTGTAATATTATATATTTGATTAAGAATTACTAATAGAAGTTTGTTAGCAGCATTATTATAAGTATTGCAACCAATTGTAACAGTTCTGAATTTAACAGGATGCTTATGAAATTTGGGTATAAGGACTAGATAAGGATATTTCAAGTTAGTAGGGTTAATGTCTAATAATTTATAGAATCCTTTAATTTTACGATTATTGGCAAGTAAATTATCATTAATTTTTTGGAATGTGTTATTATTAGATATACTAGATTTAAGCATTTGATGATAATAAGATTTACAAATAATGGCATAATTATTAGGAGATTTATCAACATAAGTTATTACAAAGTTTTGTTGTAATTTATTGATTTTCTTAAACAGATGCTGTGTATTTACATATTCTAGGTGTGAAATATTATATTTTAAGGACCTGGTTAATTTATCGATAACTAATATTTTCCATTGATTAAAATATTCAATGGGTTTATTATAATAAATTGCAAGTTTATAAATAAATATATCTATATCATATGTAAATTGTTTTATGATAGATTTAATGTTTAATTTGGATGGAATTCTGTACTTGGTCCCATAACCCATAATTCTTCTAAGTTGTAAATCATCTACAAGATTAAGATTACCAGTAATAATATGTCCATGATCTTTATTTATATATTTTTGTAGAGAGGGGTCATTGCATTTACAGGGTAAACTACTAGCATCAAAAGAAGATTTAGCGAAAGAATTATAGTTAAAAATCGTTCTGCCGATAGATATGGGATACTTAAAGGTTTTTGAAATATGAATATTATTAATAGGAAATTGACAGTTTTTACCATTTAATATGGAATTAATATTGATTTTATTAAATATTGGATTAGAAAAAGTAATTACCATTTGAGTATTAGTTTGTAGATTTTTAGGTTTTTTTAGTAAATTTGTATTGTAAAGGTTGACACGAGTCATAATGAGATCATAAAAAACATCTGAAAAATGTTTAGAGTAAGTTTTACTGAGAAAAATATTTAAATATTGTACTATATGTTTCTTTTTTATTCCAAAAGTATATTTACGTATTAGAAACCAATTGTAATTTTTTAAATAATTACGATGCAGATTATTAATTTGTTGAATTATAATGTTTTTAGGAGTAATACTAGAAGATGAACCTTTACCTCTTTTGTTACGTGTAGTTTTAGGATTTATAAGATGATTTAAACTATGATAAATGGGAGAATAATCTGTAGTATCATTTATAGATGAAAAAACTTTAACAGATCTTTTAAAAACCTCACTATTAAGACCATAAGGATAAATTGTATTATAATATTTCATATATGAAGACTCTAAATAGTGACGCTCAGATTTATTTTTCTGAATTTGTATTATTTCAATAGTAGTATTTTTAAATTTATGTTTATGAAAATGCTGTATTTCAGCTGTAGACTGTATATTTTTTGCTAAATTTTTATCAGAATCTGACCGATGTTGATTCATGCGTATATGAAGAGGACCAGAAGTTTCACCAATATATTTCAAATTGCAAATGTTACACTTTATACTATAAATTACATTAAAAGCCTTACAAAAAAATAGAAATATGAGGATCTGATACGATTTGTGACTGAGAAGCAGATGGACAAGTTTTACATCGGATATCAGAACATTTCTGAAAATATAATTGAGGAGGAGGAGCATGTATATGGAAACTGGATGACGGTCCAGGAGTAACCCTATTATTGCTCCTGTACCGGGCACTACACTGCAAAGAAGCGTTGTGTATCTTGCCAGGATCGAGATTTTTACTAAGTACTGCCATAATATAAGAGAAAATACAAATATAATAAAAAGATAAAAATAGAAAAATTACAGTTAAATAATCGAGTATCTTGACTAATATAATTTACTAAAGAAAAGGATCTAGAATAATACAACTATAAAATGAAAATAGATACAATATGTACAAAGCTTTAAAGCAATACTCAAACCTCCAAAAGGAAACAATACACGACCATAATACTACCAACCCACACCACATATAAAAAGAATCATAGTACTCACAGTACAATAAATGCAAAATCACAAAATCGACTCATTTAAAAGTGAAAAAATCACCGTACATAATAATCCACAAACTTATCCAATTAACATCTCAGCACAATGCTCACATTGTTACTACATTTCACATAGGCTTAACTAATCATAATTTCAATGTATTTATTTAATGTAAAAAAATAATAAATAATGATAATTTCAATGTATTACTTTAATATTAAAAAATAATAAATAATGAATATTGATTTTGACATTTAATATACCAAGACAATGAATTAAACATAATAGCAAAATTAACAGTTAAAATATTATAAATATACCACATATAATATTCATGATGAAACAATTTGCAACTCTTAATGGAAATCCTATTAAGTGGTAACGGAAAACTACATTGTAGAAATCTCACAGACAATACACAAAGGTTATGCGGATAGCAGCAATTACCTATGCGCACCATATTTATAAAATTGCTATTAGCAACGGATGTTATATATTAATTATATATAAGATACCACAATAGGAAAAAATTCATTATGACTATTCAAAATGAAAAGATATCAATTAAATATCAAATTGTATACATTCATAATTACACGTGCGGAGCAGCATAATAATTTGAATGCTAATATAATACCATTAAAAGTAGACAAGATTCACCAATGGATTTTATCAATAAAAGAATTAAATTGAATTATAGTAAACAATATTAACCATTTGAAATTAACCATTGAATTTAATAACTTATAGTACATTGAACATGGAAGGAAAAAAGAATAATATGAATACAAATGAAATTTGTAAAACCAAAGCAGAATCTTCAGGTCCCAAATACTTTGGAACTACAAATGGAGTGTGTGGTTTCATCTTCGTAATTGCCATGAAAAAGCAAAACAATACGAATTTGGGACTACCATCACACAAAAACCAAATTATTAAACAAGGAACAAAGATATTTTACAAAAAGGAGTTGAAAGTAAGTAAAAATAATAGTTTTCCACAACAAACAAAAAAGATAAAGCAGAATGGAAATATAATTGAACCGGAAAAATAATTAATAATCGATATTAACATAAAATTAAATTAATAAAATGATTAAAATTAGAATTAAGAGATAACATTCATGTTAACATATAACTTAAAATACATTATTGTTACTTTAATCAGTAACATTTATTGTGACTTTACATGGTAAAAACTCATTATCTTAATATAGGATAATAAAAATTAAAAAATAAAAAATAAATAATAATAATAGTAATAATATTAATAATAATACCAAAAATTATATCAATAACATTAAAAATAATTTGATAATTAAAATATAGCTATTTAATTATAGATATAACTAGACAAATATCCATATATTGGTGTAAATTAAACAGTTTAAAAATTATGTTAAAATAAATAACCCACTCTCAATTTTTTTTATAAATAAATAAATAATTAACCTTTGCGTTTTTATCCAGACAACACCACCCTCATCCTTACTCTAACATCTACCCACCCAACCAACCTATATATATTTTTTTTTATTACTTTTTAACATTTTTAATTTTTTATTATTATTTTTATGTTTTATAATTTTTTTATACATTTTTTTACGCAAAGAATTAATTATAAGATCATGTAATATCTAATTATAAATTAAAGAATATATGAATTTTTTAGGATAACCATTATTTATAGAATCATATACAAGCTTTTTAATATTAGTATTAATTAAATGGGAAGAACATAGACATTTTATTCTATATAAATGGTTAAGTATTATATTACGATATACAGAATTATGAAGACAAGATTTAAAATTAGTAAAGGTATTAACTTTAAAATTAAATTCTTTCCTTTTGTCATAAATATCAGTTATAAATTTGTTCTCTTTTAATATAATTTTAATATCTAAGAAATTGATTGTATTATTAAAAAGTAGGTTTTTTGAAAGTTCTAGATTAGAAGGATAATCAACAGGGAATTGAGATAAACAGGTGTTATCAGTATCAATTAAAATTATATCATCTATATATCGATATAAATGTATTGTATTATTTAAATAATGACGTTCATAGTAATATAAGTATAAGTCAGATAATACACTAGATGTACTACCACCTTGTGGTATACCAACATTTTGAATATATATATTGTTATCATGCATAATAAAATTATTATAGATAATGAAATTAGTTAAGGTATGAAAGTAATCAGAATCGATATTATGTGATATATCCAACTCGTGTTGATATTTTTTAAAAAGCTCATTTATGATATTATGTAAATCCGATAAATCGATATTATTAAATAAATCTTTAAAATCATAGGTAGTGATATTTTTTATACATTTAAGATTTTTCATAATATGGACCAGTTCATAACTATTTTTTATGCAATGTGTATTATCACTTTTTTTTGTAATATTATATATTTGATTAAGAATTACTAATAGAAGTTTGTTAGCAGCATTATTATAAGTATTGCAACCAATTGTAACAGTTCTGAATTTAACAGGATGCTTATGAAATTTGGGTATAAGGACTAGATAAGGATATTTCAAGTTAGTAGGGTTAATGTCTAATAATTTATAGAATCCTTTAATTTTACGATTATTGGCAAGTAAGTTATCATTAATTTTTTGGAATGTGTTATTATTAGATATACTAGATTTAAGCATTTGATGATAATAAGATTTACAAATATATATATATATATATATATATGAGTGTGTGTGTATTTTCTTGAGGAAGGGGGGGCGGGGGATTTTACTGCTTCATAATTTCAGATGAATAACAATACGGAACGGAAGCCGAATTAAATAAATTTATAGCAAATTGGATGTACAGAGGAAATAATGCATCTAGTTTCCGCTTTGTAAACATTTTTATTCAATTAAAATGAGCCCATTTTATCTTTGGTAGCTAGAGAGTTAAAAGTGTATAATATTTGAACTTATCATTTGTATGAACGTTTAATTCAAGTGTAATATTAAAAGTGTGTTTTTTCAACCTTATGCTAATATATTACTTATACAATAGTTTATTTTCATAGGAAAATAACTATTCCAGATAAAAAAAACAGATGTTCGCTACACATATATAGAAATATAAAGTATATAACCCAATATACTATTCTTTATTCCTTGTTCTAAGAAAATTTTGTCCTTTTATACAAATATACATACTAAGAAGAATGAAGACTTTATCTTCCGACAGCCGACTTGTGAGGTTATTTTCCGTTTATCTTCTCTGGAAACTTGAAATCAGCAGAATATATTTGCAAATCTCTCTTATCACAGCATCTAAATGGTACCAGTTTACTTGTAGAGGGAAATAAAATCAACATTTGTCCAACTTTTTAATTAGTTCCATTTAATGTTTTCAATGAAGCAGAAACCTAATAGAATTCGCCTAATATAAGTTCAAGTGTTATTCAGAGAGATGTAGCTATTGAATATCTTTGTTCTAAATGGATGCGCAGTAGCGGTTAACTATGACATTGCCGATTTTCAAAGGCAAAAAATGATCATAACTGTATAATATTTTTGTCTCTTAGCAAAGCCGTTTAATTTTATTTTTCCACTATTATACAATTTCCACCTTATGTGGATTTCTTTGGTTTCATTTTTTACTCAGCTTTCGGTGTATCTGTTTTGAAAAAGATCGCAGTTGCCTTAATTGGACCAATTTCAGATGCTTAATTTAAACAAAATTTACTGCTTGAATCTGAAATGTAAGTAATTAAACTTTGAAATCTAACTTGTGAAATTCAGATAAGTTGAAGTACAGAGCGATCCAGAAAACAGCTGCGTTAAGAAATTCACATATGAAGTTAATAACGATTTTTTCATAATGAATTTTTTAATTAGTATTTTCTTATAGGATGAATATTTTAGTTTCCTAATCTATTTTTATTTTTCTTCTACGTCAATTAGAAGTAAAATTAGAACTCACTGAAAAAAAATCAAATGACGTTAATTTAAACCGTAGTTTCCTGAAAAATTAGATTTTCATCGGAAAAGATAAAAGACTATTGCTCTTACTCAAAATTTTACAATCCTACAACCATGAAATCTTTTGTGTAGCTTTTCAATAACACCTGGAGTGTAATAGATTAAAGATTTAGCTGTATTTTGCTTATTTGTTGATGTATATATATATTCATGAATAATTACAGGTAAAATGGCGTAAAATTTCGATGTATTTGCATGTAATCAGCTGTATCTCTTTTAGATTTCCTTATATTGCTCAGTTTTTAGTTCACTTCTCCCAAGAGTGTCTAATAATCATGTGATGAAAAAAAAAATACGTTATAGTGTTTTTTTTTATTATTGAGCCAAAGTCGTTTTTATAAAAAAAATGACCGAAATTCTTCAAAATTTTAACAAGTTACATGGATATCATATATTTTCTATAATTTTCTTTATTACAACACAAACTTAACACAAATATTTTCTTTCAGAAAAATCCTATTACTAGAAAATAAAGTCTACATAGATTAATATGCTAAAAAATTATGTATGTAATATTTTAAAGTAATATTTCTATATTAGCTTATCTGTTTACAAATTAACAATCCTTTAGATGCATAGGAAAACTTTTTTAAGATAAAGATTATTTATTTCCAAATAAGATTTTTGGAAGACAAACATTTCTTTGAATGCTAAGATATCCTAGATGATAAAAATGCTTTTGAATCTTTGTTATAGCAGCATCTGAACGTAGACATTTTTTGTATGCGAAGAAAGGGAAACGGCCATTAACTCTATTTTTTTCTATATTCTATATTCTATAAAGCCTACCACATGCATTTTCGTGAAAGCATTTTCGATAGCGTAGAATAAGAAAAAAAAATATTGAAAATATATTTTCTGCGGCATTAAATTTTCTCAATTGGTATTTTTTAGGATTAGGATTGTTTCATATATAAAAAAAAATAAATTTTCTGCAGTTCTCTCGTACATAATTTTTACCATGCTTGTCCTTCTTTCTATGCATTTTTCATTTAATGTTACAGCATTTTCTGTTTTTGCATAATGAAAATAATGAATATTGGCGACAAAATTAGCAAATTTTATTAATTGTTGCTATCGAAATTGATCAAGATATTGCAATGTATTATGTACATATCAAATTACATCGAAATCGGTTCATTAATATGCGTATTATCGTGCGATAAAAATTGTAATCCTAACTAGAAGTTCAATGTGCTAAACTTTAAACTCACTTTTCTCCATGTTCACATTTTTTTTGAATTGCTTGTTCGATAAGTATTGTGGCTTTTTCACGAATTTAGAGAGCTGTTTAAAATTTTTACATTTGTTTTTCATTGTGTATTTAATATTTTTGAGCATGGATTTAACATTCAAGTTTCTAGTTATTTTTATTATTATTTAAATTGAGAATTTTTTGTTGCAATTTCCCCCTAACAACGAAAAAAATGTATTTAAAATGCGTGATAATGTGAAAAAATATAAGTGAATGATTTCTGGTAAATCTCGGTATTATTATAAAGTACATTTAATTCGATCGCGAAGGAGATATTTATCTAATCTATTTTATTTATTTTGAAACCCTGTAATTTTCATTTAAATTATTATAGTTAGAAATTTAATTTCAAATTTATTTTTTTCGCAAGATTTTCTTAAATTTTATCATCTGTGTAGAAACAAATTAAGTTTTAAACATTTCAGCATTATTTATTCCACTGTACACGAACATTTTCAGAAATGTATCCCATAATAAATGAATGTAAGCTACGAACAGAAAGATGTCTGTCTGGCACAATTACATCATTAATGTATAACTGTAAAAATATTTTTAAATTACTCTGATGCTGTAAACTTTTAAAGCAACTTTGCTTAAAGTTTCATTTAAACAAAAGAATGAAATAAGACTGTAAAATATGCATATAAGTTGTCCGAGCAGTTTTGTTTGATATCATAATTACGTAAATGAACAGAATAATATATGAATTAATATAAGAATTTTTTCTTATAATTCATATATACGAAGAAAATAAAGAATATAGATTCCTGATGCGTTAGAATTGCATTTATTTTAATTTCAACTGTTTTCTATATGGTAATTTTTGTGAAATCGAAATAAATTAAACAGATTGTATGCATAATGTAAATGAACAAAATATCTCGTCGTCTAATCCATTGTAATTCAGCGGAAAGTATTAAATTAATTACAATAATGGGAAATCTTTCTATAATGTTATAAAAAAAGAGATTGTACAAAATCAATTTTTTATTCCGGTCAAAAAGAAGTTTGCAATTTTCAGGGAGAATTAAAAGTTATTAAAAAAACAACAATAAACTTTATTATCGGAATATAAATACATATTTCAGAAATATACTGAGCGGAGAAATTTCTTGCTAAATGTTTTAATAACTTAAATAGTATATTTTCCCCAAAAAAATGTAGTCTAATATTTTCAAAGCCTATCATACAGTAAATGAGGCTAATCTAGAATGCTGAAGATGCATAACTACTGTGATTATTCCTCGAATAAATAACTGCCTACTATTAAATATATTTTTACACTCATGCCATTTTAAATTAATGTTAGAAAGAAAAGAAAATGGCTGAAGTGTATTTAAAGATTATTAATTTGTACGTGAAAATTTTTAAAACTGTTGTTAGCTTTCGTTTTTTCAAAAACTAAAACAAAATCACTTCACCTTTTTCATTCACGTATAAAAACATTTCATATTTATTTACTTAGAAGGTGTCACAAATAAAAATTAAATTAAAAAGTTGAAATGTTTCGGTTCATTCATAAGAACCGTATTCATAACATATAAAATCAGTAGAAAATTAAATGACACTGGATATAAATATAATTTAAAAATCAAAACAAAACATTGCGCCCCCTATGATCGTGAATATAGCCATTGCCACCACGGCATATAAATATAATAAATTTTGACCATATATTAAATTTAATATGTATAAAATTAAAATTAATAAAGGTAGAAAAACTAAATGACTCTGGATATAAAGGTAATTTAAAAACCCAAAACACAAAATATTGCGCCCTCTATGATCGTGAATAGCCAATGCCACCGCGGCTCCCCCTATTAGACTCACCCTTTAAATATTTATTAAGTAATTCTAACCACAAACTCGGAATGTCATAAGAATAAGAATCATTACAAACCCTATCCCTCCTAGAATATATCTCTATGGATTCACGGATGATTAATTTTCGGAATAAACTTGAAATGAAGACTAATCTACTATCTTTAAAACAAATTTTAACCCCCTTCTTTAAAAACAATTTTGATAACGCAGTCTTATCCCTACCAAATTTTATGTCACATTCATGCTCTTTCTTTCTAACCCCAAACTTTCTACCTGTCATACCGATATAAAAATTAATATCCCCCCCTTCATTCTCATATGGAATTTCATACACTCCTGCTAGATCATCTTGTGGAACCTCTGTATAAAATTAATAAATTGGTTAAAAATTATAGGGATAAAAATAATTCTCAGGTTAATTGTAATTTGGTTGATAATGCCTGTGAGAAGGGGGAAGAGATTGGGGTTAAAAGACTATCGTTTCCTTATATAAAGGGTAATTTTGAGAGGCTTAAAGCTAAATTAAAAAAGTTTAAAATAGACTTAGTTGCTAAGCCACCTCCTAAGTTAAAACATCTTCTATACAGAGCTTTTGATCCGGTTCCACAAGATGATCTAGCAGGGGTGTATGAAATTCCATATGAGAATGAAGGGGGGATATTAATTTTTATATCGGTATGACAGGTAGAAAGTTTGGTGTTAGAAAGAAAGAGCATGAATGTGACATAAATGCTCAGTTTTTTAGGTTCAAATTTGGTAGGGATAAGACTGCGTTATCAAAATTGTTTTTACAGAGGGGGGTTAAAATTTGTTTTAAAGATAGTAGATTAGTGTTCATTTCAAGTTTATTCCGAAAATTAATCATCCGTGAATCCATAGAGATATATTCTAGGAGGGATAGGGTTTGTAATGATTCTTATTCTTATGACATTCCGAGTTTGTGGTTAGAATTACTTAATAAATATTTAAAGGGTGAGTCTAATAGGGGGAGCCGCGGTGGCATTGGCTATTCACGATCATAGAGGGCGCAATATTTTGTGTTTTGGGTTTTTAAATTACCTTTATATCCAGAGTCATTTAGTTTTTCTACTTTTATTAATTTTAATTTTATACATATTAAATTTAATATATGGTCAAAATTTATTATATTTATATGCCGTGGTGGCAATGGCTATATTCACGATCATAGGGGGCGCAATGTTTTGTTTTGATTTTTAAATTATATTTATATCCAGTGTCATTTAATTTTCTACTGATTTTATATGTTATGAATACGGTTCTTATGAATGAACCGAAACATGTCAACTTTTTAATTTAATTTTTATTTGTGACACCTTCTAAGTAAATAAATATGAAATGTTTTTATACGTGAAATTTTTTGTCGTGTATTTACATAAATTGCATGAATATAAATTATTTTTGCTTGCATAAATAATTATGCTAGAAACTGAACACGTGTAGCTCTAAGAAAACACAAAATACCTGTTTTACAGGGAATTTTATTAATTTAAATTAGTAAAGTGATTTTCTATATTGAGAAAAAAAATAACAATAAATACAACTTTTTCCGTAAAATTTTACGGAATACTTATATTTTTCTTAGAAAATAGTACAATTTCCGCAACTAACAATTTGAGATTACAAATCCGTACACATGCAGTAAATTTTCTGATAATTTTACGGAATATTTCTGTATTACTTTCAATGAAGATGTTCCGTAAATGATGTTTAGAAATAATTGCTGTCTTTCGAATATGAAATAATTAATAGATCGTTAACTAGTTTTATAGTGAAACTATTTTCAATAACACCCTGATATTGGAAAAATATTATTATTTAAAATATGTCCAATCATTGTCCAGTGGTGGGTAAATGATGGTTGTAGATCAGTTTTCAAGTTAAGTCGATTACATTGACGGTGCCATCTATGCTATGAATTAAAAAAAAAATCGTTATAATATTTTTCTTTCTTTTTTTTAAATAAAAGCTGAGATATTTTTTATCATATTTTAAAAAATTGAAATTTTCTTACTCTTTTGAAATTTGAGACAGTTGAAAAGAAAATATTGCAGTTTATTTTTATGATAATTTTAAAGTAACGTTTCAGTTATTTATAGCAAGTTATTATATTTTTTTAAAAAGTCTGTGTATTTTTAAGATGCTTGTTTTTAAATTTATTTTTAATTTTAATACTTTAGAATATATTTGCTTCAAAAATTTTGCAATCAAAACTAATAATATATCTAAAGTATAATAAAGATAAAAAAAAATCCAAGTTATAATAAGCAAATATGTAATAAATATCATTATCTGAGTGTATGATCACACAAATAATTTAAAAACTTTAAAAAATTAACGTTTGAAAAAAACAGATACTGGTACTATTGCAAATAAATAAATGATTAATATAATAAAGGCTTTGTTTGTCAATCTTTGAAAAAAGGTGTAAATAACTCTTGACAAATTTTTCCATGCACTTTATATTTTAAAGATTAAAAATAATCTTTTGCAAAGCAAGAAATGTGAATATATATATATATATATATATATATATATACATGAAATAGATAACAATATTTTGAAGCGTATCTTGTATGACCGTGGTGTAATAGTCGAATGTGCCAATCTGGAAGCAGTTAGTTCCCAGGTTCCAATCTCCGGGAGGCTAAGTGTTCTTTTATTGTTGTTCTTTTCATTGTTAGATATTCTAACAATGATATAAACCTGTTAAGGAAAAATGAAATTCGTAATGACGCAAATTTGTCCTTGAAAGATTGCATTTTGTCTTTTAATCGAAAATTTTTAAACACAAAAATATAAAAAAATGGAAAATTTTCTAAAATTTAGAGAATTTTTTTTCCTGCTAAAATACGGGAACAGTAAGCTTGTTTAGAATACCAGTACAATTTCCGTATTTTAACGTATTGGTTTTAAGGTCACATACCAGAATTTGTGAAAGATTAAACAAGTGACTTCTAGAAAATATGTTTAATTTTCCGTCGTAGACATCAGTAGTATTTATTCCAAATATTTTTGAACGTAAATATCTAAAGACTGTTTTTCTTTTATTATGTAGTTTGAATAGGTATTTCATTAATTTGTTTTTTATATTTTTATCAGTTTTTTTTCATTGAAATTGAATTACAAACTTTTACGTTTTTATTATGACATATATTATTTTTAGTTTTTTATTTCCTTTTTTTTGTTTTTTAAGAAACAATTCTCAATATTTTCTGCAAATTAGAAAGTCTCTCTTCAACAGAAAAATAAATTAATGTTCGACCACTTCAACATTGTATTTCTCACCTAGATAAAAATCTCGAATATTTCTAACAGTAACAGCACCTAACAAAAGAAGATGATGTAGCTTGTTTGGTTTCATCAGTCAGTTAACAAGTAACTACTCAGTTGTTTAGACTTTCAATAAACAATGCATTTTTTACTAATTATTCTCTAATTTCAAGGTGGGAAAAATGCAAAATGGCTGTAAAATTCTCCCAGAGTATTTTTTTATTTCTTTGCTTATTTGGGCAGTTTTATTATTTTTTATTTATAAAACCTTAACAATACAGAATGACAGTTGAATAAAATAACTTTGTAAGAAATTAGGTGTGCGGAGGAAATAATGCATCAAGTTTCTACTTTGTAAAGATTCATATTTAAATATTGAAATCAACTGTAATGAAACAATTTTCTCCGCAATTAGAGAAATAAAGGGGTATAATGTTTAATTGTATCATATGTATGAACGTTTATTTCTAGTGTGATAAAAATTTGTTTATTTATTTATTTTTATTTCATACTAATGTAATTCTTATACGGTATTTTATTTTCATAGGAAAATAACTACAGCAGATAAAAAAACAGATGTTCCCTAAACATATATATATAAAAAAGAAAAGCAATACATAAAATATTCTACTATTCTTTTTTTCCGTCATAATAAGAAAGTTTCTCCTTTCACACAAATATAAATACCAAAATGGATAAAGACTTTCTCTACCGATAGTCGACTAGTGATGTTATTTTCTTTGATAGCTCTTATTTTCTTCTCTGGAAACCTAAAATCGGCAGAACATATTTCCAAATCTCTCTTTTCACAGCATCTAAATGGCACCAGTTTACTTGTAGATAGAAATAAAATCAACATTTGTCCAACTTTTTATGTAGTTTCATTTCATGTTTAGAAGGAAGTTTCCGAGATAATTTAACCGAATTCACCTAAGATGATTTAAAGGGCCATTGAATGAGACGCAGCCATTAAATATGGCTATTTCGAAAGGATGTGCAGAAACTGTCTATATTCGAAATTCCCCGTAAACAATAAACAAATTTGTGCTATATTTCTGTCTGTTAACAAAGCCTTTTTAATTTCCCCTTTTTTATTATTCTACATCTTATATTATCACATATTAATACATATCATAAATTACTCTATATTAACGTAAATCAGTACTAACTCTTAATCTAATAATTTATATTTCGAATATCTCTTTGCATAGCACCTTAATTGTGCAACATTGTTTAAGTACAACTGTACCCGGGTAAGGCGCATCTTAAAGAACTGAACAAAAAACACTTATTAATTAGCATTGAGTATTAAAGTGATTTGTTGAATATTTCAGATATTGATTGTTATTTTATAGCTTTCGCCCCTAAAATTTTGACTTCTGTACATATTTAAATATACATATATCTATTTAATTAATGTTTAAATAATTTTTTTTAAATTGTAGAACCGACAAGAATAACAGCTTAAAATAAATATGGCGAAGTGAACAAGCTTTTAACTAAATAAAAAATACCGTAAATATTCAATTTTTTCTTCTTTTCAAATATCTTCCGGTATTTGTCCCGTTTTTGTACTGCCGTATTTATATTTGATTTTTTTTCTACCTATTTAACAAAAATAAATAAACTGCATGTTAATATGCAATAATTCTATACAGTTATAATACACATATTTACAAGATTGGTTAATACATTTAATATTTAAATGCTTCATTCAAATCGTATCAACCACAGACGCTCAGCTAGGTTCAATAATGTCTAGATTGTAAGTAAAAAAATAGCTCTAAGTGACTAGCTTGTTGATTTACAGCTAAATTAATGAAGAGTTACGCTTAAAATTACTGTAATTTTCTATATAATTGTATATAATAAGATGCATCTCTTTTAGTATCTCTTATATTGACTGGTTTAAGGTTAACTTCACTCAAGAATGTCTAATATGCATATGTTGAAAAAAGAATATTAATTAAATGAAAATTGTTCTACTTTTAAATTGCATGAAAAGGAAGAATTGACTAATTTCAATTGTAAAAAAAACACTTATATCAGGAGACTATACATATACAGGGTGAGTCATAAATATCGAAACAATAGACTATCTCCTTAAATATTGCCTCTAGACCCATACTTCCAATTGCAAAAACTCATAAAAAAAAGCTGAAATTTCTGATAATGTAAGTTGCAACTCCATGGGGGGTCTAATTGAAAAAATACGAAAATTAAATTTTTACACGGCCCCCGTAGAGCAAAATTCCCAGTTAGGAAATTATTTTTTATCCATTCCTAAATTGAACAAAAAAAAAATTTATCTCCCTATCTGAAAACCTGACAGAGATATCAAAATTTAAAATTCTCAAAAATTCGTGACTTACACCACTTTACCATGCATGTAAACGAAGTGTTTTTCATCAATTTTCAAAGCAAATAAGGGATCGTCCACAAATTGTAGCGTTGTTATATGTCGGTTTAAGACCGTGCCTCTTATTTGGCCATAATAAAGCAGCGTATTGATTTAAAATTGAAACTTGTTTCTAAAACATGTTGATTGTTAGCACTGGAGGTCTGAATAAATCGTAGTATTTAGGTCCGGTCCTAGACCGACCCATAGGGAAAGAAGTTCAGCCCGGCGGTTAAAATCATAATCCGGACCAGCCAGGAAAAAAGCCTAAATCGTAGTCGGCTCAGCCGTGAATTTCTACATAGTTTTTTACTTCAGTATAGTTAAAAATTGTTTTGCGTTGAGGAGTTCTGACCAAAAATAATTAATATAGAATTTCGTTTTTTATATTTATACTTTTTATTATTAAAGAGGCGCCAAAGCCTGTGATATATTTATTTTATCAATGAATCTATGTTTATATGTAAATGTTACCTTATATTATATTATTGCTAATCCATATCCCGTGCGTTGAAGAATTTGAAAAATGTTATACAGTAAAACCTTTTAAGACGGAATCACATAGGAAAGAAAAAATACGTAATAGACAAATGCATTTCCTATGAAGGTTAAATGGAGTTTATTTTATTCTCAGGTATTATTGTATTTATTTTGCATGGATCAACACATTTTCTGTTTAAGACAAAATTCCGTCATAGGCAGATTTTTTTTTTTTTTTTTTTTTTTTTTTTTTTTTTTTTTTTTTTTTTGTATGGTTTTATTTTGTTTAATTTTTTAGCATTTAAATATAATATTCTTAAAAAATAAAATAAAAATAAAATAAAGTTTTTTTTATTGTTTTGTAAAACAAAAGCAGTTTTAAAGTTAATGTGGTTTTCGTAAAAATATTGATTAAACCAAAATTTACTTATTTTACGTACGTATTAGGTCTGTGATTTAATTACGGATTGTTCGAGACCGTTATTAAAAAATTTTGTCCAGTGCAAGTGTGGGAAAAAAAAGCAGTCCCCTCCGGTATGAAAAATACATTAGACCAGGATAGGCGAGTCTTCAGAAAAAAGTAACGTCTCGGTCCTGATCTGAACTGAGCCCAGAATACAGATTTTTTAACAGCCACTACCGGATGATAAAAATCTTGAAGTTGAGAGAGCTAATTTTTAAAAAGGACTTAATCTGCATCTTAGAAAAACATTCCTTTAAATAACTAATGGGCAGTAAAACAGTACCTTTCGTTTTTTTGTATAATGATTTTTTTCCTACTACTTCTTGTCTTTAAATTATTAAAAGTTAAGAATTGTTAAATTAAAAAAAGTACAAACTTGAAACATGTCATTTTTAATTATTTTACCTTACTTTTGTTTAAAAAAATGAAAAATTATTTACTTTTGAAAATATGATTTTTTAAATGTTTTTTTTAATAAATATTTTTAATAGCTCTAAAATATGTATTGAAAAACAAAATCCTCGAAACAAAACTAAAATTAGATTTTTATTTTTAGTTAAATAGAAAGAAATCGAAATCCGATAAATAATGTTTGGAGTTATAACGATTTTTAACTATCGTATTGAAACCAGTACTAACAATTTGAATTTTTTTTAATTTTATGATAAATTTTAGCATGTGATTTTCATAGCAAATTATATGGCTAACCATCACAAAAAAGGAAAAAAAAAATCAAAATTCTAACTCAAAAGATAGATTTTTTACGAGTTTTCTACAACTGTTAAAGTAACATTGTCTTTTGAATTGCGCGCATTTCAATTTGTGTCTAATCCCTTAAAACCTGATGAATTATTCAAACGGTTATAACTCCGCGAATTTTTAAGATATGACGATGCAACGTTTTGTGTATTATTCAGGACTGGATAAGGAAAGTTTCCCTAATTGGGAATTTTGCTCTACGGGGGCCGTATAAAAAGTTAATTTTCGTACCTTTTCAAATAGACCCCCCATGGAGTTGCAACTTATCAAAAATTTCACCTTTTTTTATGAATTTTTGCAATTGGAAGTATGGGTCTAGGAGCAATATTTAAGGAGATAGCCTATTGTTTCGATATTTATGACTCACCCTGTATATATAGATAGACAGATATAGATAAATAGATGCATATTGAAACTTTACTACAAATAAATAAAGAATGCATGGATTAATAGACAAAAAATACATGCGTACATTGTCTAAATGAATTTTTTTATTTTAGATTATTAGTTTGCAAAGTAGCAATCCTTTTGATGCATAAACCTTTTTACGGGTAAGAATGTTTATTTCCAAATACGATTTTTGAAGACAAACATTTCTTTCTACACTAAGATATCATAGATGACGAAAATGCTTTTGAATCTTTTTTATTGCAACATCTGAACGTTGACATTTTTTATAGACGAAGAAAGGAAATGGTCATTAACCCTGTTTTTATCAAGCCTTCCTCATGTATATTCAAGAAAATTTTCGATAGTGTAGAGTAGGAAAATATTGGAAATATATTTTTCTACCGTATTAATTTTTATAGGTATTTTTTTCTTTTTTTTTTGGGGGGGGGGGAGATTGTTTAATGTTAAAATTTGAATTTTCTGCATTTCTTCTGCATTTCATACCACGTTTGTGCAATTTTATAAGCATTTTCCATTTAATGTTTCAACATTTCCTGTTTCTTAACAATCAAAATAACTAATATCAATGACAAAAATTATAAATTCAATTAATGGTGGTTCAATCAAAAAAATTGAATTTTTTATGTTATAATAAAATTTATATGCTTCTTAGAAAATTGTTCTAAAAATATTTAATTTCAATCATAAAAAATATAAATAAACTAAATCAGATTTTTTATTTTATATGATGTACAATTTTTGGAACACTAACATTGCTTTCAACCTAAGACATCCTATATTACAAAAATGCTTTTGAATCTTATTTTATAGCAGCATCTGACTGTTGACATTTTCTTTTTCCAGACGAGGAAGGGAAAAGACCATTAACTCTATTTTTATAAAGCCTTCCACATGCATTTCCGTGAAAGCATTTTCGATAGTATAGGATAGGAAAATAATGGAAATATTTTTTTTTCTTTCGTATTATTTTTTTCCATTGGTATATTTTAAAAACGTTTCATGCGTAAAATTTTTAACATTTCAGCAGTTCTCGGGCATATATTTTATACCATGCTTGTGCGATTTTCTACAGATTTTTCACTGAATGATTCAGCGTTACCTGTTTTTCACAATGAAAATTATGACTATGAATGATATAATTTATAAATTCTATCGATAGTGGTTGAATTAAATTAATTGAAAATTTTTAATTTAGATTCTAGTAAAATTTATTTACTTGCTAGAAAATGTTCTAAACATAAAAACATATGACATCAGTCATAATGATTAGAAATAAAAGTAAATTTAAAAACCAGATTATTTATTTTACATAATGTACAATTTTTGGAATGCCTATACAATTGCGTGTACATTCCTTTCAATGCTGAGAGATCCTAGATGACAAAAATAGTTTTGAATATTTTCATAGAAGCATTTGAATGTTGAAATTTTTATGTATGTACAAAGAAGGGAAATGACCATGAAGCCTATTTTTATAACTTTTTCCACGGGCATTTTCGTGAAAGCATTTTTGATAGTGTAGGATAGGAAAATATTGGAAATATATTTTTATGGCATATTAAATTTTTTCCATTAATCTTTTTAAGGACTGTTTCATACGAAAAAAGTCTGAATTTTCTGCAATTCTCTGGTACATATTTTATACCATGCTTGAGGAATTTTCTATGCAGTTTTCATTTAATATTCAGTTTTTCTGGTTTTTCACAATAGAAATAATGAATATGAAAGACAAAATTTATCAACTGGGGTTCACATAAATAAATTGAAAAATTTAAATTTATGTTCTAGTAAAATCCATAGACTTCTTTAAAATGTTCTAAAAAATGAATATTTTATAACAATCATAATGATTAGAAATAAAATAAAATTTAAAAAGCAGATAATTCAATTTACACGATGCACAATAGGAATAAATCAGAAGGCATGTTTAAATACCCGATAGAAATTAAACGTTTAAAATAAGTGTTACTGACTACTCGCTATTTTTCTATGACTAAAAGTAAAATTGGAAATTACTCCTTAGTATAATTACATCTGTTGTATTCAACTGATAATTGATTTGCACATGGCGAAAGATGACCATCCACTTGCGATTTTTGACATTTTCTTAAATAACTAGTAAAATACTTGAGGAATTATTCTGAAACCTTAAGTGTATAAACATAATAGTACTGGTCATATATTTCCATGAAGACTTTCTCCCGAAACTCCATAGGGGGCCGTCAGTAAATTGAAAAAGAACAAAAATATTTTGGACAACCCTGTCAAAACTAATGTAGCAAAAGCATTCAAACTGTAGATTACGATTAAATAGCTTATTGTAATTAACTGTTTTCATTTTTATCCGGATATCATGAATAAGCATAGAGATATTGTGGTTTTTATAAAAACAGTCCCAATTTTTTAAAAAGATTTTTTTGCTTATAACTTTCAGAGTTCTAATAATGTTTTTTTTTCCTGAAAATATCACAAAAATATTGTACACAATACCTCTAATCAGAATTACAAAATAATAAAAATTGTATGAAACATGAGCAATTTTACTAAACATTTTTTCATTGCGCATGCGTCAACTTTATCAAAATTTCATTTGCATATTGTGTTAGCTAAATGTATAGAGCATCTTTTATAAAAGTGTCAAAAGCAGATAGCTTGAAAATTCTGAAAGTGTTGGTCGATAGAATAAGCACAAAATCCGTTGTTCCCAAAATGAAGCAAAAAAATAAGGGGTTGAATTAAAATACAGTAGACGCGCCATATTATGCATTATATTTTAGCCCTAATCAATGGAGAAATGAATACAACCCCTCATCTTTTTGCTTCATTTCTGGAATAACGGATTTTAAGCTTATTCAATCGAAGAAAAATTTCAGAATTTCAAGCTATGCTTTTGAGATTTTTACAAAAGCTGCTATATATATTTAGCTAACACAATATGCAAATTAAATTTTTATAACGTTGACGCAAGTGCAATGATAAAATATTTAGTAAAACTGCTCATTTTTCATATAATTTATTTTAAGGGGACAAACGATCCTTAAGCTTAAAAAAAAATAGATTTTTCACAAAAAAATATATCTCTAAAGTCTGAATATTTCTGCGTATTAAAAAAAATCATGAAAATATTCCAATTATTTCCAGAGATATGATACAAAACTATGGTGAATTCTATGGTGAATTATTTAATAATTTAACTTTAAAGCCATTTATCTCAGAATGAGCTTTTTTCACATTGCGCGCAGGATATCTCTAAAACTATTTAATGTTTTTTCTTGAAATTTTCACAGATTGTGTAACATATCTGGTCCTTCAAACTGAATTTAAATTTTTACATCCCCCATCCCCCCTCCCTATTTTTCATACAGTTCATACTTCAGATTTTATTAAAAAATAATTATTATTTTTAACTTTTTTAAAAAATATATATACTTTTAGCCTACATTTTAACAATTTTAGGTTCAGATTAAAGAGAAAGTATTTTAATATGTTATTACAGTTGATTTTTTTTTATTACATTGGGTATTTTGTTTGAAAACATGCGCGCAAGTAGTTGGATCAGTTTTTAAAAAAATATTACTGTTTAAACCTTTACAAAAAATTAACTTTTTTTTTTCCTTTAAAAAATGTCTTTTAAATTATAATGCTTAAATTTATAGCCAGTAAAAAAGTTATGGTGATAGAGCAAATACATTCTGAGAAAATAAATGTTAAACATGATGATTTTTCTTGCCTTATTTTCACTTTTAAAGGTCGAATGTCCCCTTAAGAACTCTGCAAATTATATGCAAAAAATTAAAAAAAAATTGGTGCTGTTTTCTTCACGCTCCGCGATCAATTTTTTTCAATCCGTCTTTTATATGTAATAGTTCGTTTTGAAAATTTAATAAAAAACCCGAATTTTAATTTTTTTAAAATGCGTTAGAAATATTAAATAATAATTAATTGCTAAATTTTAAACAATAAGGAGTAATTCGTAAAGAAGACAAATGAGCAATATCTTATTTAGACAATTCTAGTGTTAGAATAAAACTTACTAATGCTAGTAACTTTTGTAAAACATCATTGTATACATAAATAAAGATTGTATAAATTCATCGTAAAAGAAAAAAAAAAATTCCAAGCATTTTTTTTTTTTTTTTTTTTTTTTTTTTTTTTTTTACGTACATATATATTTTTTTTAATATTAACTTACTTAAGTTTACGATTTTCCAATCACGTCCAAAATATATATATATAAACAAGAATTTATATTTCCTCAGAAGACTTATGGACGGCAAACATATCTTTCTTCTGGAAGATATCCCAGGTGACAAAAAATGTTGTTCAATATTTTTTATCGCAGCATCTAAACGTTGACACTTGGCTTATACATAGAAGGAAAATGACCATTTACTCTATTTTTATAAAGCCTTCCACGTGCATTTTGTAAAAATATTTTCGATAGTATAAGATAAGAAAATATTGAAAATATATTCGTCAACCGTCTTAAATATTTTTACTTGATATTTTTAAAAATTGTTTCGTCTATGAAAGTCTTTTTTCAGTAGTCGAATAAATATTTCATTTTTTTTAATCAGATTTCAATATGTATTATTTAGAATAATTCCTTGTTTGCTGTTTACATTTAACGGGAATTTTTATGAGAAAATATATAAATTGTAAAATATATTGTAGAATAAATGCAACTTAAAATTTTATTTGAAATAAAAGTAAAATATTTTTTTCAATGATCTTATAATGCAATTATTTGATATTCATAAAAATAAACACAAGACGTTTATATAAAGTACTAAAAAGAATCAGATTTTTTTTTTTTTTTTTTGATTACATTTCAAACCGGCATAAATTATAAAATAAAATGAAACTTTAAAGCACACCGTAGAAATAAGAAAAAAGTGTCTTATTTTCTATTAGCTAAATTTAATTTACTTTAAATCAATTAGTAAACCACTCTTTAAACAATTTAGTCTTATATATTATTTTTATGGTGACCATTATAAATTTGTATACAGATAGGTGATAGTGACCAGTTGTTTTGACAGTATATTATAGGTTGCATTTCAAATAATCTAGATGTTTTGTTACAGCTTGTTGTTTACATTTTCGTTTCATCTTTAAATATAAATTAAACGAAATCGGAATAATTATCTTTTAAAAAGTACAATGTCGTTGGAACTTATGGTCGAATTTTCAACTCAATAGACAACATGTTTCAAATTTCTAACATTAAAACATTGAAGACCCTGAATAATGGGATAATTTGCATTGATGGAATGATATCATATTAAAGATAGGTTTTAGAAGCACATAAATGTGCGAAATTCCGATTTCATGATATCATATATCAGTAAATGAACTTTATTCTAGCTATTCGATTCACTATACATTCTAGTACCATATATGAATTTACAAGTTTTTAAGCTATTGCACAGCTTTTATCGCGGGCTTTGAGCGCAGCGACCGAATCCAAAAATTCCGTAACGAAAAAACCTAACACTCGGCTACCGTCGTTTCTCTTCGGTAGACTTCGGCAGACATTGACGCGGTATTTTTCAGATATTTAGAGGATATCAAGTCTCAAACTTATATATCTGATTTCAGTTACTATAAATCTATAGTTTCAATAATAAAAACTCCTGATAGAATGTGTATAGAAAAGAATCGTCTCAAGATAAAATAAGGTAGGATAATGTAGCTTTTGGTGAGTGGAGACCCGCCCAATGATGAGGATCGAAAAATTTAAATGCTTATAACTCGCGATCTAATTTTTGTAGCGCGGCCAAATTTTGTTTGGTAATTTATTATGAGACAGTGTTAATTTTTGGTGACAGGAGACCCCCACGGTGAGGGTCGAAAAAGTTAAAATGCTTATAACTCGCGGTCTAAATTTCGTAGCGCGGCCAAATTTTATTTGGTAATTTATTATGAGACAGTGTTAACTTTTTGGTGAAAGGAGACCCCCCCCCCCATGGTGAGGGTCGAAAATTTTAAAATGCTTATAACTCGCGATCTAATTTTCGTAGCGCGGCCAAATTTTGTTTGGAAATTTATTATGAGAGAGTGTTAATTTTTGGTGACAGGAGACCCCAACCCCCACGGTGAGGGTCGAAAAATTTAAAATGTTTATAACTCGCGATCTAATTTTCGTAGCGCGGCCAAATTTTGTTTGGTAATTTATTATGAGAGAGTGTTAATTTTTGGTGACAGGAGACCCCAACCCCCACGGTGAGGGTCGAAAAATTTAAAATGTTTATAACTCGCGATCTAATTTTCGTAGCGCGGCTAAATTTTGTTTGGTAATTTATTATTACTTTTGGTGTTACTTTTGGTGACAGGAGACCCCCACAGCAAGGGTCGAAAAAGTTAAAATGCTTATAACTCGCGGTCTAATTTTCGTATCGCGGCCAAAATTTGTTTGGTAATTTATTATGAGACAGTGTTAATTTTTGGTGAAAGGAGACCCCCCATGGTAAGGGTCAAAAATTTAAAATGCTTATAGCTCGCGATCTAATTTTCGTAGCGCGGCCAAATTTTGTTTGATAATTTATTATCAGACAGTGTTACTTTTGGTGAAAGGAGACCCCCCATGGTGAGGGTCAAAAATTTAAAATGCTTATAGCTCGCGATCTAATTTTCGTAGCGCGGCCAAATTTTGTTTGATAATTTATTATCAGACAGTGTTACTTTTGGTGACAGGAGATCCCCCCATGGTTAGGGTCGAAAAATTTAAAGTGCTTATAACTCGCGATCTAATTTTCGTAGCGCGGCCAAATTTTGTTTGGTAATTTATTATGAGACAGTGTTACTTTTGGTGACAGGAGATTCCCCCATGGTTAGGGTCGAAAAATTTAAAGTGCTTATAACTCGCGATCTAATTTTCGTAGCGCGGCCAAATTTTGTTTGGTAATTTATTATGAGACTGTGTTAATATTTAGTGAAATGAGATCCCCCATGGAGAGGGTCGAAAATTTTAAAATACTTATAACTCGCGATCTAATTTTCGTAGTGCGGCCAAATTTTGTTTGGTAATTTATTATGAGACAGTGTTAATTTTTGGTGACAGGAGATCCCCAATGGTGAGGGTCGAAAAATTTAAAATGCTTATAACTCGCGATCTAATTTTCGTAGTGCGGCCAAATTTTGTTTGGTAATTTATTATGAGACAGTGTTACTTTTGGTGACAGCAGACCCCCCACGGTGAGGGTCGAAAAATTTAAAATGCTTATAACTCGCGATCTAATTTTCGTAGCGCGGCCAAATTTTGTTTGTAATTTATTAAGGTATTGCATAGCTTTTATCGCGGGCTATGGGCGCAGCGAAAGAATCTAGAAATTCTGTGACGAGAAAAAAATCCTAACACTCCGGCTAACGTCGCTTCAGTTTGGCTGACTTCGGCACGGTATCCTTCCTTAGACTTCGGCAGACATTGACGCGGTATTTTTCAGATATTTTGAGAATATCAAGTCTTAAACTTATGTTTTTTATTTCAGCTACCATAAACGTATAGTTTCAACGATAAAAATTCCTGATTAACCTACATGTATTGTAAGATAATAAAAATATTTTAAACGATATTAACTTCTCATTTGTTTAATACAAGAAAAAAAATTGTTATCTGTCATCACGCTCAAAATGTTTAACTTGAATTAATATCAAAGACAAAAAAAAAAAAAAAAACTGCATAAATAAAAAAAAATAAATAAGTAATTATAATTACATTAGTTGATAAAAAATGCTATGCAATAGCTTTCCCGCGGCAGTCCCCGAGTGCCCCACGTATTTTTTTTATATTATACTAGATTTCTTCGTCCGCTACGATGGTCGATTTCTCTAAAGGAATATTTAATCAATTGAAACATATCTAGTAAATAATAAAAATAGTAATAATAAACTTAATATCAAATCAAACATTCATAATTGTTGTCTTATTCGTATATCTAAAATTACACGGTTCAAAGTCGATTTTTACGACATAAGAGACAAAATAGCTCTAAATGACTAAACTATCTTTGTTTCACTATGTTTTAGTAAATGCTCGATTCTGCCGGAACTACTGCAGAGATAAAGCGAAATGTTTAAAAGGTGTGACCATCTCATTATATCCGCTTAGTTAGGATTGTCTAAAATATATAAAATATATTTTTTAAGTATGTTTTAGTAGGTAAGATAACTTCAAACTCATATCTGTATCTAAACTCGGCAAAGTGTATTCATCCGGTTGAGAATTATTAAGTTCTGTAAGATAAATTTCTATTTTGGGACAAAGATTTCAACAACACCATGCGCACTGCATGCATTTTTCCATAAAACTCTCTAAATTTTTTGTAAAGAATAGCGTTTTTTATCATATGTGGTTTGGTGTGATCGCAGAAGTATTGCAATGCAGCTGGGTTCAAAATGACGCACTTCTACAACAAATATTTCAGTCATAAAAATTAAAACACAGGCTTTTTCAAAAAATAAAATGACGTCATTTGCATCCGGCAATGCTTTTCTTTTTACGATCTATTCTTAAACAGCTTCTATAGAAAAGTATACATATGACGTCATTATCGTTAAATAATACACTTCCAAACCCCCCCAAAAAAGACATCATTTAAGAAGCAAATTGTGTATTTAATGATTCATATGCCTTCATTTGAATGTCTTTTGCGGCTTCATGTTTATCGGAAATCATTCATTGATATTTCTTGAAATTTGGGAAAATAATTTTACACACGGATTAATAAATTTATTTTCTTTCAACAGTTTAATACGCATTTAAGTAAAAACGGAGAAAATAATTCACACAATTACTGTTTAAAATACATTTTTGTAAAGTAAATATGTTGTATCGAATGTAAAGAATGTTTGTAATAAAGTAAAAATTATTTAATTGATAAACAAAAACGAAATAAAGCCAAAACATACCGGGTTTTATAACACATGAACTAGTACGCGTTTTATTTTTTCCAGCTTTTTATAAAAAATGACAACAAAATGATACAGTAATTTGCTTTTTTATCTACTTTTAATAAAAAATTTAAGTGTATTTTTTGTTGCGATTACAAAAGCAATATTAAAAGCTATCAAAAAATTAATATCTTAAAAATATATTAAGTTACGTTTTCAACAAAATGCATTTAAAAGCACATTGTTTCCCTTATGCAGTGATCTAACATTTGAAACTGTTTAGAACATTAAAAATTTGCAGTAGCAATTGCAAAACCGAAATCACATTTCAAATTTCAGTATTGCTATTCGCAAAATGACACATGCGTTATGTTTGAGTTTTATAATTTAGATAAATAGAAATAAAGCAAATTTTTACTGAAACTTTGGTGGAATTAATTGTAGTTCTCTTCTTTTCTGTAAAAATTGCAGGAAGGGAGAAAGTGTATAAAGCAGTGGTTCCCAACCTGGAGAGTACGCCCCACCAGGGGTTAATTTTGAATTCGTAACTCATTCTTTTTTTGTCAAGTTTTTTTTAGAAAAGTAGTCTTTTATATTAAAAACAAAAGCAATACATTTAAAATTAAAATCCTAATAATGTGTTGATAAAAAATTGATTTAAAATACATTTCAAATCAAAAGCTTAAAAAAAAAGAGAATAATTACATAAATTCCTTAAATAAATAAATAAATAGATAAATTTTAAAAAATGCGTGCAGCAAAGTATCCGTACAACTGCACAGTATCTGTACAACGGTACAGATACTTATTGTACGCCTGTACAGTAACTGTACAACTGTACAGATAATTTGCTGCATGCAACAGCAAAAATGTTTACATAAGATACTTAAGAGTGTATCTAAATTTTACTGAAACATATTTATATAAAATAAGCGCTGCCACAGCAGAATGCTTTTTAATTTTATTTCGCACCACTTTTTCAAAACAAAACTATCTTACATACCATTTGACAAAATTTAAATGAAAAAATATCCAAGCATTTTTTTCTTTGTGATAGTGATGAGAACAGAAATTAAAAAGGAGTCCACGGTGGCAGTCCTGAATATCTATTTGAAGTTCTTAAAGGTGATTGTTTCAATTTAACGAATTTTAAAATGACAAAGGAATGAGTAAAAGGTAAATATTACAGTTAGCAGTATTTCAAAAAATTAAATACACTGCTTTAAAAAATGAATTTTTGAAAGGAAAAAGAAAGCACACACACTCTAAAAAATAAAGTGTAAATTAGACATATTTACATATATATGTGTATAAATTCCTAAAATATGTGTATAAATTCCACCTGACATGAAAATTACCCACTTTTTGCAAAGTTTTACCTGTTGTTATGTGTATTTTAGCTTATAATATTAAGTATGTATTTTGTTATCACTTGAAAGAAACAAACAAATGTGTAAATGCTGAAATATGCCTGAATTTATTCAAATTGGTATGTTATTGTAATTTACACACAATGCTATATACATAGGTAAGTGTGTAAATTTCTAAAATCACCCACTTGGCTAAAAAATACATTTTTCCTATGAAAAAAATACATATTTTAATGTGTGTTTAGTTTATGGCATTATGTTTGTAAATTGTTATCAGTTCATAAACTCAGAAAAATGTGTAAATGTAGATAACACCTTAAATTACACTAATTAATGTGTTACAAAAATTATAAATGCGTGAATTTTAAAGTAGACGTTACGGAATGGATGGAAGTTTTAAATATTATTCAGAGCTACACTTTTTATTTCATTAACCCCATTCCGTAAATAACATGATTTCATTGCATTGCTGTAACAGCATTTTTAAATAATAGACCAATATATTTATTTATTTTTATAAGATACTCTGACCACCTCTCTCACTTTCCCCGTTTCAGTAGCGTATGAACAATTAAAAGAAGCTAAAAAAATTAATCTCGACAAATGTAACAATACGTTAACAACTCGTTACATGTAACGTAAAATTTTATTCATTTAATTAGTTAATTTCGCTTTCCGAATTACCTTTTGAAATTTGTACACCAAATATAAGAATCTTTGGTTTTATAATTCTAGAATTTGGTTTAATCGTAATTTCTTTCAGCCGTCTCGCTGACCGCTGTTTTTTCACAATTTTACTTGTAATTTTCAGTACTAGTGTTAGATTTCATTCTTAAAGCGAAATTAGGAAGACTTCATAAAGAGGCATTATAATAGAGATATAATTCTACTTTATGCTTATTCATAAATTTAAATTATATTTTTTGTACTGTTGGTAATTTTTCTGCTGCCCTCCCCCCCCCCACACTTAATTTAAAGGAAAGTAGTTTATCCTTCAGTAGAATCTAAAAACTATTTTGAATTCATTTAATATGTAACATAAAATATAATTCATGTAATTAAGATAATTCTAAATTCGTATCCTGAGTTATTTTTACATTTAGCATATCGAATATAAGTATGCTTGATTTTACCCTAAATTATTAAATCCAAATTATAAAGTCTCATAGCTTGTAACCATTTAACCATTGCAAAGTTTAACTTGTAATTTTAGTTTAACTTCAGTTCGCAGTACAATTTACGGTTCTATTCTTGAACTACGCGAATCTAGCATCCAAAACTAAAATCATAATCATCGCCGACTTGGCTTCATCAGGTTTAAGTTGAAAACTAATGGTGGGTCCAGTAACTTGACCTTGATCATGCCGGGATCGAAAATTAAACTTCTCAACCAAGTACGCATAGAAAGCAAATCACGTACCAATGTAGTGGCCAAAGAGGCAAACTGAATGCAAGCACTCGCGTTGATAAAAATATAGAAGTTATTCTCCTATAAAATATAAGGTACGCAATCTCATACGTTCGTATTACCTCCAATTCTTTTTATCTGATTTGTTTATATTTACATATACATGTATATTCTATATGTTGGATTGTTTTTTTTACATATAAGAATTTTTTTCACGAGTAATTTACTTGCCTTAAAATGTCAACATTACCTAACTCCTGAAACTTACTCCTTAAAATAACAACTGTTGTATCTAAAGTTATTTATTTTTTGAAAAAGTTTCATCTTAAAAAGAATTTATGAATGTATTTTAACAGTAGCAAAATAAACGTGAACATCATTTTATTGTGTGTGGGGGGGTGTTAAATTTCGGGTCGGTTGTGTGAAAGATATTCTAGTTTATTTATAAACTATTATACAAATATATATTATATTTATAAATTATGTATTCGATTTATAAGCTAAGCAGTTCATCTGAGTTCTATTTTTTTATTGAACATTTCTTTGTAAGTTTTTTATTATGAAACTTATAATGTTAACTAAGTTTATCATCGATTAAAACTATAGCGTTGTTTTTGAATTTATACGTTACATTTTCCAATTTTGAGAAGTTTGAAATATTTATTTACCTTAATTACATTTAATTTTCAGCTGTGTTTTTATTTGAAGATAATACATCAGAAGACATTACAGCAAAAGATGTTATTTTAATGATTCAACAGCCTTTTTGATATTCTTGATAAATTTTTAAGGTAAATTCTTTGTAATAATGAATATTTATAAAAAGAAAACAATTCAACATATAATATAGGTGATTCATGTATATATAAACAAATCAGCTGTAATTTTTGCAGGTAATATATGTGTGTGTGTGAAAGGAAGTTTACATATATTTTTCTATTTTTTATATTATTTTAAATTTTACTTTTATAACTATATGTAACACAATATGTTGAGTATAATTGACTTTGTATTTTGAGTCTAAAAAATAAAAAGTGAAAAATTTATTCTGAACTCTGAAAGTAAAAACTGCGAAGATTGCAAGTTTACCAACTATCATTATTCCATCTGACTAATCTAAAATCTATAATTAATTATTTTTTTCTTTATCTTAATTTTTAATCGCATGTACTAAATAATATCTAACTGAAGGGAAAATAAAATTAAGAAGCAAGGAAGAATATAGAAAATAAAACAGCAGTTTTTATGTGAATATTTAGAGGAGAGTGGGGAGGAATGGGACACTTTTTACAAAAATAATAAAATCAGCTTTATTTGACACAAATACAAAAATTTTGATTTATAGAATACAAAATGAAACACTTTCTTATGTCCTTGAGCAATATAGAAACATAATTTGCAGAATCAGTTTTATAATTAAAGAAATTGTAAATTTCGAAATGTGTCTCATACTTTCCCATTAACAAAAAAGCAATATTTGAACTACGATGGCGGATGAGGAATATCGAAAACTAATGTCTTAAATGGCAGTATGCTGAATTTTAGAACCGTAGCTGCTGTAATAACATAGTTTTAGAGGGAGGGGTGAAATTCTAAAAACCTATTTAGAGGGAATTTTCAAGAAGGGGGGGGGGTGAGTGTGATAGGCTGATTTGGAGCTTATGAGGCTACACTTGTGACAGTGGATGAGAAGTAGGTGCATCACTATGATCCCGAGTCCAAAGAACAGTAATTTTATCTCATCCACTGTCACAAATCTAGCCTCATAAGCTAAAAATCAGGCTTTCAACTACCACCCTCCCATTTCACTCCTCCATCCAAAACTATATAAATAATGCAGCTACGGTTCTGAAACTAAGCATAAAATCAACAAAGACATTAGACTTCAATATTATGCATCACCCATTGCAGTAAAGATATTTTATATACACTAGACACAATAGTTATTGAACCCCCATTGAATATGCTTATTTTGCATATTACGCAAAGAACTGTGTAAATTACAATAACACAATAATGCGTGTTTTTTGCATAATACGCATTTATCCGTGTGATCACTGAAAATTACACAGATAAATGAGTAAATATATTACGCAGATATATGTGTATTCTTGCGCAATTTACACATTAATGTGTTTATTTCATGAGTGATCACTATAACTTTTACACACTTAGTGTTATCATCAAATTACACACTGAAATGTGTATTTTGGCAATTTACACACAAATTTACACATATAAACAAATCGTTTTTGTATCATCGATTTACACATTTTTGTGTGTAAATTTACATTTTTATTTTTTAGAGTGCAGTGTCAATTTTGTATTGATTTTACTGTTATTTATATTACAATAATTTTCAACTTTTTTTTAAAAAAAATGGGTTGTGATGTATAGCATGAACAATCCATGTAAGTATAAATTTTTCACTGACAAATCCACTGGTGTTAAGTTGTAATGAGAATTTACCCTGAACTTACCCTGAAATTTTATTGTTGAAATGAAACAACATTAAACGGCTTCTAATATTCTAAAGGAAACCTTTATCTGTTCCATTTTATTTACATTGAAACTATGTGATATTCATTTAAATTTTTACAGTTACAATTTAACTTTCAATTTTTATTTTTTCTTAAAATCTAATTTTTAATATTCACTGAAATCTTTTTAATTAACCGCTTATGTAGAAACAAATTAAGTTTTAAACATTTTATCATCATATGTTCCACAGTACCCCAACATTTTCTGGAATGTCTCCCAAAATAAATTAATGTTAGCTACGAACAGGAAGATGCTTGTCGAGCATAATTACTTCTTTAATATATAACTGTTGAATTATTTTAAGGGGATTCTGATACTATATACTTTTAAAGTAAGTCTGCTTGAACTCTAATTTAAACAAGAGTGAAATAAGACTGTAAAACATGCATTTAAGTTGCCCGCGCAGTTTTATTTTCTTTCATAGTTACGTAAATATAACAGCATATAACATCAAATGTTTTTAAGAATGATTTCTTAGAATTCACATAGATGAAGAAGATAAAAAATCTAGTTACCTGTATTTGTAGAATTCCATTCATTTTAATCTCAACCATTTTCTAAATGGTAGGGTATTAGATATAAATTAAAGAGATCCTATGCTTAATGTAAATGATTAAAATATCGTGCCGTCCATTTCATTGTTTTTCAGCAAAAAAATCAAATAGCTTCCATCAATGGGATATCTTTGCATAGTTCTACAACAAATATTTTAACACAACTTGATCAAAATTAGTATATTATTCTGGTTAAAATAAAGTATGCTATTTACGGAGAATACTAAAAATTGTTTTTAACAATAAGTAAGAAAATAAATAAGTAATAACTAAAACAATTAAAAATAAACTTGGAATTAAATTTCTGATTATCGGAATTAAAATACATGTTTCAGAAATTTTTGGAGCATAAGGGAGGAGAGATTTTTAATATTTATTTTAATTATTTCAAAAGTATATTATTTTTCCAAAAAATCCTCAGAAGGTCTCATACAATAAATATCAGTCTAATATTAAATGTATTTTTATACTCATCCCGCTTCAAATTAATGTAAACATGTAGAGAAAACAGTTGAAATGTATTTAAAGATTGTTAATTTGTACCGGAAATTTTTGTCTCCTGTATTTACATATATATATATATATATATATATAAATCTTTTCTACTGGCATACATGAATTTACTTAAAAGTGAACACAAGTAATTCGAGGAAAACCACCAACCACCAATTTTACAATGAATTTTATTTATTTAAATTAATAAAGTGATAGTCTTCATAATAGAATTTTTGAAAGATAAAACCAATGAATTCTAGAATTTGAATGCATAATATTAGTTTACAGTACATATGTTGCCGAAAAAAATTTATCTGTTGCTAACTACATATGATAGGCTATTTTCAAAAAATATAATTAGAATATTTTAATGAGCTCTAGTTTATGAATTTCAGCTACGTAGGTATTACACAGAAAAAAACAAGTATTTTCTAAGTAAAGCTTTACTAAAAAAATAATTAATCATTGAGTTTTAAAAAACTTTGTTTTAAAGGTCTGTTTCGATGTGTAGACTTTGGAAAATGACGTATCAGAGACCAACAATAGTCAGATATTATATTCGTATACCATAAACCCTGATAACGCTCTTCCATAACACGTAAGTTCTCATGGCTCCTAAATTTTCCGGAAACTTGACTAGGTGACTATGGAGGAAATAGAATTTTATGCTCATATTGCACCCCATACTTTTTAATTGTAACAGAAGGTCTTCTAAAAGTTCAATGTAATTCTGTTTCTCTTTCACGATAAAAACTGTGGAAATATCTGAGTATCTGAGGAAAACATTTGTTTTCTTTTCGTCTTGATGTTAACAATTCTGAAGCTTTTTTAGAAAGATTTAAATCTGTTACAAGAACATCTAACTCATTTTGGGAAAAGCATTTTGGCTCATTTGACATACCTTCAAAATCAGCATCATTTTGTGATGAGTCAGGTGAGGCTCTGAAGAGTCAGGTGAACGCTGCACTGGACGTAGAACACAACTAGTATTTGGATGCTGCCATTTAGCTCGAATTTTAGTGTTCAAACCGTTTATGTTCACGCTACAAAAATAACAGTCTTCGAGATGATTTCGTGGTTCTCGCCAAATAGTCGATGCTACAAATTTATAGGCACTTCTTTTACCACTTTTTTATAATCTTAAATATTCCACATACTATTTACAAACACAATTGGGAGGCCCAACACTTCTCATTTTTATCCAAGAGCATCTAAAAGTACTCAAAATAGGTATATTTCACCAACTGTGATATAATTTTTCTACAAGTTTCAAACACATAGTCTCCGTGTATATAGCAAAAATAATTTGGATAGTTTAAACAACGTCTGCTTAAGCTACTCATGACTCAAAACTTAAGAAACTAATCTTAATACAGTAAAATACGGCTGTTATCGTTTAATATATGTGCTTAAATGATAAAAATCAAAAACAAAGTATCTCGAATTGCTCAAAAATATCTCCGGTTACATTTGACAAAAACAAGTCATAAGTGAATATTATCAGCAATAAAATGCGCGGCAACAGTCAAAAAGTTTAATTTTGTAAACTAGTGTAATATATGAAATTATTCGTCGTATACTTCAAAGTTATGTATTTCAAATAGCTTAAATAGTGTGTATATAAAAACGGTTTTTTTGAATAAAATTTTAACACTAGAAGCGCCGTTGGGGTCATTTCGCATTTTTTTCAATTTCCAATGCTTTATTTCATCATGTACGCGAACACCGCAGCTCATATTTTTTTACTTTTTCTAAAACTATATTAAGCGTACTGTGACAATGTTTCATGTTTCTATATTAATTATTAAAAAAAAATAATCAAAGAAATACCTAAAACAGCCAATAGGTGTCATTTTGACCCCCATAAGAAAAATGATAAATTTTCAAGACAAAGTCTGTTTTTGAATTCGCCATATCTCGGTTTTGATTACTGCGCATGGGGGAACACACATTTCTTATCGTGATGACAAAAAAGAGAAAAGTAAACTCCAGTTTTACTTTGTTTCGATGACGCATAGCGACGCGGAGAGGGGGGGTTGGGGGTAGTCTTCTCTCTATTGGGGGGGGGGCGTTATTCTAAGCATACTGTCTCTTCTATGAAATGCGCACGCATCCTAGCAACGCTGGCATACAACAGAATTTTTGGAGGGAAAATCGTTCTTCTAGAGCTACGGCCGAAAACGAAATTTGAAACCATTTTCCACAGCAGTGTTTTTCTCTAAGATTTCGATTGCGACAAAAGTGTAGTCTTTTTCCTTTATAAAAAAAATGCGGAGAAGATTGAGTACACAGGAGTGCCTTGCGCTCCTGGAGCAGTTAGATTCAGATATGAGTGGTGTTGACAGTAATGATGAAGATTTTTGCGTAGATAATGTGAATTTACAGAATGCATCGTCTTCTGAAAACAGTGACAGTGATGCTGTAGAATATATTACCAATGTGATTTCCCCTATTTCTCGAGGATGAGGAACCTCACGTGGAACGTGGACGTGCGCAAAAAAAGAGATAATAAGATATCTACTCTTTCTGTTGTCAGCAGTAACGAAAAGTACACGTCATCCAGCGATATTCTTTGGACTCCGATGAACCTTAGCACCTCTACTTCTACTACAAGTCGCACACCAGCTCGAAATATTATAAAAATTGCTAGTGGACCAACACCATATGCTCGTCGCAACATTGGGGCTAATCCAACTTCAGCCTGGCTTTTGATGGTGACTGAAAAAATGGTGAAACACATTCAAACATGCACAGTTGCTGAAGCACGACGTCAGCTAGGAGATGACAGCAACTGGTATGTTACTCTGGTAGAACTGGATGCTTTTTTCGCCTTCTTATACGCCCGTGGGACACTAGGTCATTCAAAGCTTTGTGCAGATGACTTATGGAATAAAAGTTGGGGACCATCTGTGTTCAAAGAGACAATGCCACGCAATCGTTTGCGTGAAATCATGCGATATCTCAGATTCGATCTGCGAATTAGCAAATCGGAACGCCTGGCCACGGACAAATTTGCTCTTGCTTCAGAAACTTGGAAGAAGCTGATTGAAAATTGTTATTTATGTTATAATCCTAGTGAAGAAATAACCGTTGATGAACAGTTGTTGCCTTGTAAGTCAAGGTGCAGATTCATCCAATACATGGCAAATAAACCGGACAAATTCGGCATCAAGTTCTGGCTAGCAACTGATGTAAATTCGAAATATGCGTTAAATGGCTATCCTTATTTAGGTAAGGATGAAGAGCGGCCAACTGATTTACAACTTGAAGAAAATGTAGTGCTGAAATTACTACAACCATATCTAAACTTCGGTCTCAATGTCACTACTGACAATTTTTTCACGTCTGTAAAGCTTGCCGATGAACTTTCGGCAAAGAAAACCACAATCGTTGGGACGATGCGTCTAAACAAGAAAGAATTACCTCCTATTGCCCGCGACATATTTTCTCCACGATACTCATTTTCTGCACTGAAACATGGAAATAAAATACTCACGATATACAGGTGCAAGAACAAAAAGAATGTCGTGATTCTAAGCACTATGCACACGATTGTGTTTGCAGAAAGTAGTGCAAAGAAGAAGCCGAACACTGTTGTTTACTACAATAAAACTAAATGTGGTGTAGATGTAGCAGATCAGATGCTACGAAAATATTCTACAAGATGTGGAACTGGCAGATGGCCTCTTCACGTCTTATATCACGTCCTTGATATTGCTGCACTAATTGCTTGGATAATTTTCAAGGAATGCTCAAAAACCTGAATTTCATGTCGGGAATTTATTCTTGCCCTTGTGGAAGAATTGAGAAGTAGCGCGTTGCGCAACATGCCCCTCAATTGATCGACCACAGACCCTGAAGCAAAAGAAATGTGCTTTTCAACATTGCAAGGGACGAAATAAAACTTCTGCAAGCTATGAAGGATGTCAGAAACCAATTTGTGGTAAGTGTGTTGATGTCACGATCAAGCACGTATATTGTATTACTTGTGCTAATGTCTAAATAACTTTGGAACACATTTATATGCTTATCCAGGAATTATGTTTTTTATTTTCTCTCTTTGAAACATGTTGTACGCTAATTTCTATTATTTCTATTTTTATTTTTTGTTTCTTTTCTTATCAATTTTATTGTGTAATATTATATCTATACTAATAAAAGAACAAAACGCTCTGTCTGTGTGTGTGTCTGTGTGTGTGTCTGCGATGGCTAGCAAAATCTACAGCACGTACAAAGCTCAAAATTTTTTTGAGAGTAGCCCAATATCTCTCCTGATGCACCTGAGCTTCAGAATTTCAAAATTCCAATTATTAACTGAGTAATTAATTAAAATCAAGAGGTCACTCTCATAAAAAATCATCTTTTTCCCAATTTTTTTCTCTTTCATTTGTTTACGGTTGGTTGGTTGTGTAAAAATTTTCGCAGAAGTAATAAGAAAGCTGAGACAGAATTAAAGAATCCCATGGAGGAATAAGATAAGTGGAGGTGAAGTAAGCTCAAAAAAGGTTTGAGATATGAAACCATTTATCGCTCAAATTTAATGTGGCAAACAAAAGGACGTGGAAGAGATTTTGTATTATAAGACGAATTGAAAGAAATGAATTACAGTTGAAGCATATTTCAAGAGGAAATAGCAAATTTTTAAAATAGTCTTCGTTCTATTATTATTTATTAGAATAAATATTCGCTTTTAAAATGAAGGAAATTAGAAAATTAGCAATAATTATATATCAAATTAAAATTAAATAAGATATTGAAAACATTTGATACGAAATAAAAATTGTATAACTAAAAGTTTCCTTCATTAATGTAATTTTCAATACTTTATAACGTAGATAAAAAATGTTTATGACTTAATAATTGCATGTAAATAAATATTTAAAATATAATGATGAAAACATTCTTTTAAAATCATGTACGAAAACTTAAGTAATAAATATTAATCTAAAATATAAATTTCTGACTGCAGACGATTTTAATGTACTAACAAAATAATGTTATATTTTCAAGCAAAACGTTAAAATAATTTTCTATATTGATATTTAAAACACATATGATAAAATAATTAATAAATTTTTACCGGTGAAGCGATAAATTAGTTCTTTTTTTAAAAACGAGAGAAAAAAAAAATACAGGTTTAAACCTGTTTCAATTGATAGCGAAATTTTAAAATGGAGGGCCAAAATCACAGTCCGGTGAAATCCAAATACCTCATTGGTCATTGAGCCGCGTCCTTTTCAGGGAACAATCTCTTAGCAGTTGGGTAAATGTTGTCATACTCCTTTTTCAAAGAAAAAATCGTAGCGGCAGTTTTGAAGTAAATCTTATGTCTTTTCATTTATAATCTAAATTTTTCACTCTCATTTTATAAAATGGCATCAAAATATCTTAATTGAGTTAATTTCGATGGTTTATCTTAAATAAGAACAGACGGTAACAATCGCTTAAAAAATAGTTTCCCCCTCACCTTTTTCAAATGGAGAAACAAGTTCGTGATTTTCACCCTTACCACACGACCAATGGGGTGGCTGGATTTCACTTGACTGTGATTTTGGCCCTTCATTTTAAAATTTCGCCAATGGACCATATTCTCCTTTTTGGTTCGAGGCTACAAGAAGTCGTCTGTTTGGGAATAACATTCTTAATCGCGCCATTTAAAAGCATTGTGATTAGAAAATTTATGCTTATATTTTATTTTTATATGAAGTTTTAGACTTTTTCAGGGACATGTATGAGTTATATATGAATTTTTTTCTCTATTTTAAAGCAATTGCATTCATCTTTTTCATTTTATTTATAAAATAAAAATTTTAAATTTTAATTAATAAGCAAATATTGATTTTTATTAGTATGTATATAAATATTTATCGAAAATTATTCGTACAGAATAAATTTGCATTATTTTACACATGCATTTATCTGTTTTTTAGGCTTCATCAAATGATGAAAAAACGACAGCCGCTTTTTTACCCAGATGATTCCCACTGTGACGTCACGAGAATACTGTCCATTGATAGGCGTGTCAAAGCACATGCTTTTGTTGGTACTTAATTGGACTTAATGTAGGGTTACATCTTAAGCATCATCTCCAGAGATAATACCTCCACTCTATTAATTACTTTTTACTCTATAAAAGAAACCAATCTGAGATTTTGACATTTCAAAAGTGACTGTTTTTATCCCAAAAACCTTTAAAATTCATAGACTGGCAAAATGTCAGTTTAACTTAGGATTTTTGAACATAGCTATTACGTCAGATCGTTGGTACTTCGTACATTAGAATGTATTTGTGGTTGGCTATGTTGCAGTTAATATATGTATATGTATATATGAGGCTTTTTTAGCAGTTTTTTTAAATCATTGATTAAATTTGAATGCATTTATTTAAGTTAAAATTTTATTAAGACTTTAATTTGTTTTTAAAACAAAAATGAAATGGCTCTTTGACGTACAATTGTTCGAATAGGCAGACGATTCATACACAGTAATAAATTATCAAATAGCAAAATAAATTATATATAAAAAATAGTCACTAAAAGAATAGTAGCAAAACATAATGTTTAGGCGTATTAACACATAACCCGATCCCAACCAGAAAAAAACAGACTATACTCCGATCCAAGCAAGACAAAAATTTCATGAGCATAAACGCGACCCGAACCTAAAAATTCCATTTGAAAAAAAAACTATGGATTTGATATTTGACCCGAATCAAATCTGAATCCCACAAAAATATTCAAATGAAGCATACCCCAATTCGATCAAAGAAAAATAATGTTCGTGTATATGCAACCCGACCCGAACCTAAAATTTTTCTCTGAAAAAACCCAAAAAATGACCAGAACGAAACCTGAAATCGATAACAATATTCCAAAGAACTATAACCTGATAAGAGCAAGACAAAAAAACTTCCATGACATAAACCTGACTCGAACCTAAAAAATTCCATTTGAAAAAAAGCCTGAAGTTTTATGCAAACTACATCTGAATCCGATCAAAATATTCGAAAGAACCATAACCGGATTCGAATAAGAGAAAATAATTTTCGTAGACATGAAACCGATCGGAACCTAAAATTCCATTTGAAAAAAATACCTGAAATTTGAATCGACAAAAATATTCCACAGAACCATACCCGGACCTGAACAAGACAAAAAAATTTCCATGAACATGAACCCAATCCGAACCTAAAAAATGAACTAAATCTGAATCTGACAAAAATATTCCAGAGAAGCATATCCTTATTCGAACAATGCAGAATAATTTCCGTTGATGCGCAACCAAACCTGAACCTAAAAATTCCATTAAAAAGTCGAAATCTGAATTGAACGACATCTGAACCCGAAAAAAATATTCCAAAGAACCAAACCCGATCCGAGCAAGACAAAATAATTTCCCTGGACATGAATCCAACCAGAACCTTAAAAATCAATTTAAAAAAAATACCTGAAATCTGAATCGAACCAAATCTGAATCCGACGAAAATAGTCCAAATAACTATAACCGGATACGAACAAGACAATATAATTTCCATGGACATAATCCCCATTCCAAACCAAAAAATTTATAAATAAAAGAAAAAAAACCCCGAAATTTGAACCAAACTTAATCTGAACCTAACAAAAATATTTCAGTGAAGTATAACCTCATTGGAACTAGGTAAAATAATTTCCATATAAGTACAACCCTACCCGAACTTAAAAATCCCATTTGAAGGGGAAAAAAACCCCCACGAAATCTGAATTGAACCGAATCTAAACTGAACACAAATATTCCAAACAATCATAACCGTATCCGAAGAAGACAAAATAATTTCCATGAACATGAATCCAATCCGAACCTAAAATTCGGATGTTCTACAAAGCATAATGCGCTCCGTAGCGGTGGAAAGTGAAACTAAGTACTTAGCGCGAGATGGTTAAAATATTTCGTTTATAGTTAATGTTAAATTAGAACTTGGTTACGGTTAGATAACAGTTAGGTTGCAATTACGTTCCGGTGACCCTTTTGTTATTTTATTTTCCGGTTAGGTTACAGTTAGGTCATGGTTAAGTTACAGTTAGGTTAAGGTTAAGTTGCGGTTAGGTTGTGGTTAGATTATGGGTAGGTTATGATTAGGTGACGGCCAAGTTACATTTATGGTATATTTAACTTGCAGTTAGGTTACTGTTAAGATACAGCTAAGTTACAGACAAGTTATGATTCCAATACAATTAGGTTACGGTTAGGATTTTGTTCATAGAATAAACATTACGCATGTTTGATAAAAAATATACACCTATTTTTGTAAAATGGCTCTGAATTTATAATATTATATACTAACCTTTTAGCGAATCATCGAGAATCGATTTCATTCACGGTATAGTCAGATTCAAGAGTGATATATAATTAGTTTGAAATTCAAAATATTTCACTTGGGATATCTATGTGAAAAAAGTATTTAATTAAGTCACTTAACAGTAATTTTAAGGATAAATATCAACACGAAATCGTTGGACACATATTCCCTCCTGCGTTTCCCATTGCAGTCATTTTAGGTATTTTTGCAGCTAAATATTAGTTTTTTTTAAAAACCAATTTTTGACACAGTCAGGGGGCACGTATTTAATATAATGTACACTGTAAAAAATTGGACCCTTTTGCTGTATCATCACTCCCCCGCTTTTATAGAATATATCTCTTTTGACCTATGACAATGCTCCAAAATAGGCTGAAGTAATCATTTTCTATAAAAGCGGTGGAGTGACGATGCAGCAAAAGGGTCAAATTCTTAACAGTGTATTAACACATATTTTGAGTTGAAGATAAAATCATAAAAATTTCAAGTTCGTTTAACATTATTATAACGGACCCGGGCAACGCCGGGCGGGTCAGCTAGTATATATATATTATTAAATCTATTGTATTTGTGTACTATTGTGTAGTAAAATATTTTGAATTATACATTGTCATTTATATACTGTCATTTCAAAAGAATGTAAAAATTGGGATAAATGATCTCTAAAAACTAAATAAATAAAAAAGAAAAGTTATAAAATCTTTAAAAGCTTTTATATTTTTCAATTTAAACCTCATTTATCATTTAAAAAATATATTTATTTTAATATGGCTTGAATTTCTCATGGGGGTCAAATTGACACCAAACGGCGGTTTTAGGTATGTCCAAAATCCGGCTGTTCTAGTGTTAATAAGCATCTTATTAAATGTTTTTTTAGGTTACTTCATCAGAGTATCCTTTTTTTCTTCCCCATTTTTCTTTCATTGAAATTAAATGACATACTTTAAAAGTTATAAAAATAGGAAAAGCTATTATTTCCAGTTTATTTATTTCATTTTTTGTTTTTATGAAACAATTTTAAATTTGTTTTCTGCAAATTAGAAAGTTCCTCTTGAACTGTGAAATAAATTATTTTCTGGCCTCTTCAACATCTTTTTTCATGCGGAGTTAAAAATCTGGAATATTTCTCATAAAACTGTATGTAAAAAAAGAAGATGCAATAGCTTGTTTGGTTTAATCATTCTGTTAACAAACAACTACTCAGCAGTTTAAAATTTGACGAACAATGCCTTTTGTACTAATTATTCTCTAATTTTAAGGTGAGATAAATGCAAAATGGCCGTAAAATACATAGAGAGTATTTTGTTGGGATTTTTTTTTAATTTCGTAACAATAAAGGATGAAAACTCAATAAAAAAATTGTAGGAAATTGGGTGTAAAAAGGGAACAATGAATCAAGTTTTTGCTGTTTAAAGATTTTTATTCAATTAAAATGAAACCGTTTTCTAAATGGTATTTAAAGAGGTAAACGTTAAAGAAGTATAATTTTTAAATGTGTATGAACTTTTATTTCTAGTCTAACAATAAATTTACTTTTAATACCTTATTCTAATATATTACTTATACAGTAGTTTATTTTCAAAAGAAAATAACTACTGCAGATAAAAAATAGTTGTTCGCTACATATATATAGAAATAGAAATGTAATACATAACCTAATCTATAATTCTTTATTCGGCATTCTAGGAAAGATTGCCCTTTACACTAATATAAATACCAGGAAGAATAAAGAATTTACCTACCTATAGTCGACTACTGAGGTCATTTTCTTTGATAGCTCCAATTTTTTTTCCTAAAAACGCGGAAGCTGCAGAATATATTTTCAAATCTCTCTTATCACAGCATCTAAATGGCACCAGCTTTTTTGTAGAGGGAAAGAAAATCAACATTTGTCCATCTTTTTATGTAGTTTCATTTTATGTTTTTAAGAAGTTTTCCAAGATAATCTAATTGAATTCATCTAACATGAGTTAAAGAGCCATTCAATGAGATGTAATTATTGAATATTTTTGTTTTAGATGTATGCTCAGTAGCGCTGAACTAGGAAATTTTCCATTTTTGAAATGTGAACAATGGCCAAAATTGTAGTATGTTTCTAATTCTAATCAAAGCCATTTCAATTTTATTTTTTTTTATTATTCTACATCACATATTATTACACATTATCATGTGTCATACTTTAACATACATGGACATTAATTGGTACAGAGTTTTTAATGTAATATTTTCCACTTCGAATACCTCTTGGAAGCACGGTACATTAATTGTGCAGCATCTTTTAAGCACAATAGAACGCGGTAAAACTCAATTCAGGGAACTGTGAAAAAACTGCCTATTAATCAGAATTACGTATTAAACATGTTTTGTTTAATGTTCCATGTGTTGATATGATTTACAAGTCATATCAACTTTTACAGCATTAGTTTAGAGCTTGCGCCCCCAAATTTGTGTTTTACGCGCATATTTAAATAAACATATATCCACATAATGAATGTTTAAATCATTTTTCTTTATTGTAGAACTGATTAGAATAACAGCTGAGAATAAATATGGTTTCGTAAATAATCTTTAAAAATAAATAAAAAATACCATGGATATTTTAGTTTTCTATTTCTATCTCGTACGTTCCGGCTTGCATGTTGTGTTCGGACTGCTGAATTTTAGTTGATCTAATTTTACCTATTTAAATTCACTGCGATCTTGTCCACATCTTGGTTTCCACTTAAAATTATAATTTCTAAGGAATACTTGATATATAACTCACTTTTATCTATTTAAAACTGCTGCAATATCAGAAAGAGTTTTATTTTGTGATTTCCATTTAAAAACTTTCAAATTTTCACATTTTTTTCAATTTTTTACGCATCGGCATTTTTAAAACGAGAGGAAATAATTCCCCCATTTTTTATACTTTTATAAAAGTGCAATATCATGTCATAGAACGTCATTACGCACCACCAATCGCGTATTTAAAAAATTGCATAAAGTGCTTAAACTTTGGGACAGCGTTTTTTCAGGAAGAAAAAAAAAACAAATATATATTAACCACCCAAAAAGGCTAATTTTATTATACTTTGATTAAATGTCGAGTATTTATTGAAAAATAGCATAAAATATTTTCTTCCTCAATTATTTTATACCATATTTGCGGAGTGCTTAAACTTTTGAGACAGACTATACCTTAAGCATCATATGTATACAACTGTATATCCTACCAGTATAGAATAACATAGAGAATATCGAACAATCCACAGAGATGAAACTAACGTGCCTTAGAAGATAAACTACTACCGGTAGAATTTAATACGAATATTCGGCTCGTATACTATTGTTCTTTGCATAAACCCTCTTTTATGTCATGGATTTAAATATAGTGTTGTCAATTAGATATTTGGTGTGTATTTCAACTGCTATACCTAGTGTATAATAATTGGATTAAAGCCTTTAATGGTAGACGTCCAATGAGTTTACTTACATTTGTAGCTTTGTTAACAGAAATTTACTTATCAAAAACAGCAGAATGCATTTCCAAATCTTTTAACACATCTATATTGCAATAGTTTTATTACAGAGGGAATGGAAATTAGCATATGTTCATTTTCAAGGAAGTTTTCTTTTAATATATTATAACCGGAACTCTCCAAACATGGGTTAGAGAAATATTTAAAAGGAAGTAGCCATTGAATATTTTTATTTACGTATGTATATAAAATAATAAAAACTCTAAAAATACATCACGTCTAAGAATTTTCACATAATTTTCATCAAAGTTATTTAATAAAATTCCTTCTTAACAAAACAATTTTATTTTCAACATTTTTTTAAATATTACAATGTTTAATATATTCATAAATGCGTTTTAGCATTATGTTTTCAAAAACGAATTTTTGAATTTTGTAATTACAAAAATATAATAATACTGAATTGAAGCCGAATTAAATAACTTTGCGGGAAATTGAGCGTGCGAAAGAAATAATGCATAAAATTTCAGCTTTCTAAAGATTTTTTTTTCAATAAAAAAAAAAATGTTTCCTTGGTAGTTAGAGACATGAAGGGGTATATTTGAATGTATCATGCGTAGAAATTTTATTTCGAATGCAATAATAAATTTATGTTTTTCTTTATTTTTAACGATTAATAAATGTTATTTTTACAGTAGTTTATTTTCATAGGAAAATAACTATTGTAAATACAAAACAGATGTTAGTTACACATTGTATAAATAGAAAAGTAATACGTAGCCTAATTTCTATTCTTCATTCATCATTCTATGAAAGTTTTGTCATTTTATGCAAATATAAATACCAAGAAGGATAAAGACTTTATCTAGTCGACTAGCAAAGTAATTTTCTTTGATATTTCTTACAATAACTGCATCTAACTAAAGAAGATGAAGTAGCTTGTTTGGTTTATCAGTCGGTTAACAAGTAACTACTCAATATTTACCAATTATTCTCTAATTTTAAAGTGAGAAAAATGCAAAATGGCTGTAAAATACTTAAACAGTATTTTTTGTTTATTTGTTTATTTGGGCAATTTTATTATTTCGTAGTTAATAAAATCTAACAATACAGATTGACATTTGAATTAAATATCTTTGTAGGAAATTAGGTGCACGGAGGAAATAATGCATCAAGTTTCTACTTTGTAAAAAAATTTATTCAATTAAGATGATACCATTTTCTCCACGGCAATTAGAGAGATAAAGGGGTATAATATATGATTGTATCATGTGTATGAACTTTTATTTCTAATGTATTAAAAAAATTGTTCCTTTATTTATTTATTTTTATTTGATACTAATGTGTTATTCATACGGTATTTTATTTTCAAAGGAAAATAACTACAGCAGATAAAGTAAAAAACAGATGTTTTGTAGACATATATAGAAATAGAAAAGTAATACATAACCTATTCTACTATTCTTTTTTCGTCATAATAAGAAAGTTTTCCCCCTTTAACACAAACATAAATACCAAGGAGGATGAAGACTTTCTCTACCGATAGTCGACTAGTGGGGTTATTTTCTTTGATAGCTCCAATTCTTTTCTCTCGAAACGTTGGAATAGGAGGAATAAATTTCCAAATCTGTCTTATCACAGCATCTAAATGGCACCAGTTTACTTGTAGATAGAAATAAAATCAACATTTGTCCAACTTTTTATGTAGTTTCACTTCATGTTTAGTTGGAAGTTTCCGAGATAATCTTACCGAAATCACCTAAGATGAGTTAAGCGGCCATTCAATGAGACGTAGCTATTAAATATCTTTATTTTATATTTTTGAATGTATATGCAGTAGCGCTGAACCATGAAGCTGTCTATATTCGAAATGCCCCGTAAACAGTAACCAAATTTGTGTAATATTTTTTTGTATTTTAACAATGCCTTTTCAATTTTATTTTTAAAAATTATTTTACATCATATATTATCATATATTAATATATATCTTTAATTACCATATATTAACGTAAATAAAGACATAACACTTAATCTAGTATTTCCACTTTGAATATCTCTTAAAAGCACAGCACATTAATTATGCCACGTTGTTTAAGTACAATTGACCCGGATAAGACGCATTTTAAAGAACTGAACAAAAATCGCCTATTAATCAGAATTGCGTATTAAAGGATTTGTTATATGTTTCAGGTATTGATTGTTATTTATTATTAACTTCACCTGTATGTTTGTGAGTTTCTGAGTTTCTAACTCTCCTTATTTTATGTATGTTCACCGATTACTACGAAACCATGCAACCGATTAACTTGGTTTTGGTGTTAAATGAAAGCCGATGCTCTCGAATTGGTACCACTTCAGTTTCATCGAAATTGGTTCAGTACCTTTTTAGTAATTAGGCAAAAACTAATAAAATTAGTAATTTTTCGCTAATTAAAAGTGTTGAATACGTTCACTGAATGGAGTGTAGACAGCATGGCCGAGCGGTCTAAGGCGCCGGATTGAAGCTCTGTTTTTCGAAAGAGATTGTGGGTTCGAACCCCTCTCCTGACATTATTTACATCTATGTAAAATAAAAATAAAAACCGTATTACAATCTTTATTTTTAACTGGCTTCAGAAAATGAAGAGGAAGTTATCAATTCGACGCGTATGTATTTTTTTTCTATGTATGTTCACCAATTACTCTGAAACTATCCAACCGATTAATTTGGTTTTTGTATTAAATATAAATATAGTTTAAAAAAACTAAAAACCACGCTTTTAAAATAATCAAACTAAAAAGGAAAAAATAAATATAGTTTAAAAAAACTAAAAAACACGCTTTTTAATTATATCAAACTAAAAAGTGAAAAATAATTCGTACTATAAGCTGAAAACGAAAATAGATGAAAAATACTATATTACTATAAAATCATTGTTATTATAGAAATCAATTAATAAGCAATAAATAAAATTATCGTGGAAAAAAGCGTGGGGTGCTTCTTAAGAACTGATAGATGGAACATGGTAGATGGAGCACTCCACACTTTTTTTCCACGATAATTTTATTTATTGCTTATTAATTGATTTCTATAATAACAATGATTTTATAGTAATATAGTATTTTTCATCTATTTTCGTTTTCAGCTTATAGTACAAATTATTTATCACTTTTTAGTTTGATATACTTAAAAAGCGTGTTTTTTAGTTTTGTTAAACTATATTTATTTTACAAATCTAATCAAGTAAATGATTTTTAGAGCTTTCAGCCCAAAAATTGTGACTTTTGCAAATATTTAAATAAACATATATATGTTTAATACATGTTTAAATCAATTGTTTATTGCAGAATTCACGAGAATAACAGCTTAATGATGACGTGAAAAAGCTTTTAAATAAATAAAAATAACATATATATTAAATTTCCCTTTCTTTCAGGTATGTTCCGGTGTTTGTCCTGTGTTCGCACTGCCGTATTTTGATTTGATCTATTTCTACCTATTTAAATTCAATAATAACAAAAATATATAAACTGTTCCTTCTTTTTCAATAATTATACAGTTATAATACACATATTTTCAAGATTGGTTAATGCATTTAACATTTAAATGCTTCATTCTTATAGCATTAATTACAGACAAGCAGTTAGGTTCACAAAATAGAAACATTCTACTGAAATAGTAAACATTCTAAAGCTTATTAGTTGAGTTCAGTTAAATAAGAGAAGTAAAAATTTCTGTTATTAAAGCAAAGATACAATGCATTTCTTGTGTCAGCGCAGAGGGAAACAGAGGGAGCTGTCCACTATGTAGAGGAGAGTAGTTGGAGAGCTGAGGCTTTAAATGGAGGGTTGCAATTTTCCCGTTAATTACCGCAGGAGACACATGCTACTGCTAAAACTCTACTAATAAGAATAGTGCCGTTTATTTAGAACAAACACCCACCTTCCACGTGCTGTTCAGACAATTTTCAAAATACCAAAATTTTGCTAAATAAAAATCATATAAAATGCACAAATACATGGAAATTTATGTGTAACTTCTCTATAATGTCTAGAATGTAATGAAGTAAAAAATTAGCTCTAAGTGTTTTACTTTTTGATTTACAGCTAAATTGAAGAAAAATTTCTCCTAAAATTTCTATAATTTCCTATATAATTGTATATAATCAGCTGTACCTCTTTTAGATTATCTTATATTGACTGGTTTATGGTTCATTTCACTCAAGAATGTCTAATATGTATATGTTGGAAAAATGATTTAAATTGCATAAAAATTGCTCTACTTTTAAATTGCATGAAATTGAATTGACAAATTTCAATTGTTAAAATAAAAACATTCTACATCAGAAAACTATATATACATATTAAAACTTTACTACCAATAAATAAAGACTGCATTGATTAATAGCCTAAAAATACATGCATAGATTGTTTAAATGCAATACTTTTATTTGAGCTTATTTGTTTACAAAACAGCAATCCTTTTGTTGCATAAACCTTTTTATGGGGAAGAATGTTTATTTCTAAATAAGATTTTTGGAAGACATTTTTTTTTTCAACAATAAGATATCCTTGATGACGAAAATACTTTTGAAACTTTTTTTACAGCAGCATCTGAACATTCGCATTTTTTTATAGACGAAGAAAAGAAATGGCCATTAACTCTATTTTTACCAAGCCTTCCGCGTGTATTTTCCTCAAAACTTTTTAAATATAGTGTGGGGAGGAAAATATTGGAAACATATTTTTTTGTCATATTAATTTTTTTCTATAGGTGTTTTTTGGGATTGTATAAAGAGTAAAATTTAAATTTTAAGCAGTTCTCAGACACATATTCTATACTGCGTTTGTGCAATTTTCTATGCATTTTTCATTTAATGTTTCAGCGTCTTCTGTTTTTTTTTCACAATAAAAGTAACTAATATCAAGGACAAAATTTATAAACTCAATTGATGGTGGTTCAATTAAAAAAATTATAAATTTTTACTTTGTCCTAATAAAATTTATATGCTTCTTAGAAAATTGTTCTAAAAATTTAAAAATGAGGCAAAGAAATAAAATAAAATTTAAAAATCAAATTATTTATTTTATATGATGTACAATTTCTGGAGGAAAACATTTCTTTCAACGCTGAGACATCCTATATGACAAAAATTTCTTTGAATCTTATTTTATAGCAGAACCTGAATTGCAGACCCTTTATATATATATATATATATATATATATATATATATATACAAAAAAGGGAAAAGACCATTAACTTTATTTTTTTAATCCTTCTACATGCATTTCAATAAAAGAATTTTTCATAGTGCAGGATAGGAAAATATTGGAAATATATTTTTCTGTCGTATTATTTTTTTTTCTATTGGTATATTTTAAAAGCGTTTCATGCGTAAAATTTTTTAATTTTCTGCAGTTCTCTGGTATATATTTTATACCATGCTTGTGCAATTATCTCCGGATTTTTCACTTAATGAATCTGCGTTACCTGTTTTTCACAATGGAAATAAGGAATACCAATCATATAATTTATAAATTTAATCGATAGTGGTTCAATTAAATAAATTGAAATTTTTTTATTTATTTTTGAACGTTTCTATTGCATTAGTTTTCACAGGGTCATCCAAACGATCTTTGATCTTTTTCATGCCCTGTGGGATTTCGAGGGAAAAAAATCTTCGCAGAAAAATATGTCAATGTATGTCATTTTTGTAGATATTTATCAAAACCTCTAAAATCGCAATTGACCGGCCATGTTTGGCCATATGGTGTATACCTAAAGGAAATTAAGAAAGAAAGAAAAAAATACCGTACTGTCAATTTATATGTCCGTTGTTGTTTCAATTTAATTGAAATTGATTATTTGAATTATAATGTGTTTTAAATTGAGGAATTTAAATTTTATTGAGGAATTCTGTATTAAGCATTGTTAAAGCAGCAGGAATATGTAGAACAGTTGTCCCATATGTGATACGGAATGACCTCTTTTAATAGATTAACAAATTTCTACAATTTAATAACCCAGACATAAACAAAGCTGCCTCGCTTCAATAGATTTAAAATTCGTCACTTTGTATACCACAGGCCAATGTAACCTCTGTACTTCTGAATAATTGCATTAAAAAAAAACCCTGGGTGTAATATTTACACGAATATCAAAATCTATTAACCCTTAAGTTCTTTTTTTAATATAAACTGTTTTCTTCGTACCCTCTAGCGGTCTGTCTTTCTGTCGTGTAGTAAAAGGTCGAGAGTCTGCTGCATCTTCTACGAATTCCATCCCACCCGCTGCCTTTCTGAGGGGGCCAGTGCTTCCTTGTCTGAGCGGTCCCTGTAACCAAAACAGATCTGACTACGTTGTCGGCTCGTTTCTTATGGTGACGCGGTATTTTTGATCGTAGTAGGCGTAGTTTTGAAGGAAAAGTTCGGTTGTCCGGCAAAAGAGGAACCTTTCCGTCAAGTAGGGTGCACCTGCTTATCTCCCAGTTTTTTTGCCACTATTATGAGTAAAACGCTAATGGGTCCTATTTAAATGACTCTTTAAAAAATTCAGTTGACGGGAAGAGTATTGTAATCTGAATGGAGCCTAGGCATTTAAACTATGCATTAAAAATAAAATCGAGATTTTCATGTCAGCATAGTATTTTTTTTATCTTGAAGATACAACAGTGTTGTTAAAACAGCAGTAAAATTCAGATCAGCTGTCTCATACGTCTTACGAAATTAAACATAAATTGGCTTTAAAATCTCCAAAATGCATATCACAGATACAGTTATTCATGCAAAAATACATGGTCCCAGCTTTATGTTTATGAAATTATCCGAAATTAGCAATGTGAATCTGTTTAAGCATTTGATCAAATATAGTATGCAAAAACTCTATTTGTTTTTTTTTTAAATATTAATTTACAGCTTAGCTATATGGTTAGGTCTAAAAGAGATATTTTTCTACATTATATATTTTTATTTGAGTAGATTAAACAATGTACGATAAATCAAAGTATTAACATTTTTTAGTTGTCTTCATAATGTTTGTATGCCAAAATGCTATAAGACCGCTTACTCCAAAAAACATTTAATAGCATTTTCTAAAAATAACTTTTTTGACGCTTAAAATAGGATGTTTACTTTAAACGAGACTGTTTATCTAGTAAATTAAATAGGTTATTAAAAAAAAAACACAAATAAACAAACAAAATAGCCCGTATTCTAAAGGTATATGCAGATTTTGATCATTCTCATGAACGAAATAAAAGTGTTTGAAATTTTCTGCGATTTTATTGATTACGAATAAATTAAATATGTATGAATATGGGGAAAAGACAACGAATTATGTTTAAAAAGTTTTTGTAGTTAATTTTAGTGTTTATTTTTCAAATTACTTTTTGAAACTGCATTTGATCGTACCTAACAATTGCACACACACACACATATATATATATATATATATATATATATAAATTTTAATGAATGAAACATATTATTAAAAATAATAAAAATACTATTAACCGCATAAAAAAAACATACTTCTTCTAATTGCTTTATTAACGTTAACAAACAATATACATACAGACTTATAACAGAATTAAACAAACAGAGATCCATCCAAAAAAAGCATATTTATTAATATTTTAGAACAATATATGTGTGTGTGTTTTCTTCAACGATTGAATCCGGATTCAATTTTTTGGTACTTTTTTGCAAGATAGGAACTACTTAGAAGAAATAAAGTTACTTAGAGAGCTTAACTGACATTTTGTAAAAATAATATTCATGTTCTATGTATTATATGTAATTCGTCGTTCTGAAAACTTAGAAAAAACGAATTTTAAATTTTTAAAAATGCGTTAGAAATATTAAATGATAATTAATTGCTAAATTTGGAACAATAAGGAGTAATTGGTAAAGAAGACAAATAAGCAAACCTGATGTTTTAAAGTGTCAAACATACCCGTATATTTAGAATTAATGAAACATTAGTATAATAAGAATTTTTTCTCTTGATTTCAAAAATCTGAATAGAATAGGAAATATTATTATTTATATTAAATGAAGAAATTTTTTCATGAAAATATTCCTATCCATTTGTCCAAAATATCATACAGTAGAAGTAAAGTTACTTGTTATGAATACGCATATGTTTCGATTATAATAATCTTTAAATATTGGTGTAGTTTTATTTTGCTGTTAACTATCTAATTTAGAGACTTCTAACGTTAGAATAAAAACTCACCTTAGACTAGTAACTTTTGTAAAACATCAATGTACACATAAATAAAGATTGCATAAATTCATAAGTACTTTTCTTTACATATTTTTGTAATATTAATTTATAAGTTTACGACTTTCCAATCATCCCCCCCCCCCCCAAAAAAAAAGTGTTGATTGATTTACTTCAATACACATAACTAAAGACTGCATAAATTCATAGGTAAAAAAATCTTTTACTTTACATATGTACTTTTTTAATATTAACTTATAATTTTAAGATTCCCCAATCGCTTCCAAGCAAAAGACACTGTATTTACAAGAATGTATATTTCCTCATAAGACTTATGGAAGGCAAACATATCTTTGAACACTCAGATATCCCAGATGACAAAAAACTGTTTTTTGATATTTTTTATCGCAGCATCTGAACATTGACACTTGGCTTATACATAGAAGTGAAATGACCATTTACTCTATTTTTATAAAAACTTCTACGTGCATTTTCGTGAAAACATTTTTGATAGTATAAGATACGAAAATTTTGGAAATATATTTGTCGACCGTATTAAATTTTTTGTTCGATACTTTTTAAAATTGTTTCATTTTTAAAAGATTTTTTACCGTAGTCGAATAAATATTTCCTTCTATTTTTATCAGATCTTAATATATTTCATTTAGAATAATTCATTATTTGCTGTTTTTATTAAACAGGTTTTTTAATGAGAAAATATATACATTGTAAAATATATGGTAGAATTAATATAACTAAAATTTTTATTTGAAGTAAAGTGAAATATATTTTTTAAGAAAATGTTCTTATAATACACTTATTTGATATTCATAAAAATTAACGCAAGACGTTTATATAAAATACTAAATAGAATCAAACTCTGTTTTTGCTTACATTTCAAAATGGTATAAATTACAAAATACAATGACATTTTAAAGCACTCCATACAAATAAGAAAAAAATATCTTTTTTTCTATTTGCTAAATTTAATTTACTTTAAATAAATTAGTAAACCACTCTTTAAATAATTTAATCTTATATCTTCCTTTTTGTGGTGACCATTATAAATCTGTATAGAGATAAGTGATAATGACATGCTTTTTGGCGGTATATTATGTGTTGTATTTCAAATAATCTAAATTTTTCGTTAGAGTTGTCAAGGACCTTTTATTGTTTAGATTTTTGTTTCACCATATAAGTGTAATTTAAACGAAATCTGTATAATTATTTTTTAAAAAGCACAATGTCCTTAGAACTCATTGTCGACTTTTCAACTCAGCAGACAATATGTTTCAAAATTCCAACATTAAAACGTTCAACATCCTGAACAGTTGGATAATTTGCACTCAAAGAAAAATATCATATTGAAGATAGGTATCAGAAGCATATAAATGTGCGAAATTCCTTTTTAATGATATTATAGATCAGTAAATAAACTTTATTCTAGGTATGCGATTAACACAGATAATGCACATTGACATTTAAAGTAATCCAGAAAAAGAAAAAAGCTACATAATATCCATTTGAATACTTTTAAATTAATATGGTTTCCCGCAACAATCAGTATTTCTCCAAGAGTATTTTAAATTTTCACAATTTTTCATAATATTTTTGACTCCGGTATAAAAATTGATTGTCCATTCTTGTTGTTATACTCCTTCAACCTGTTTAAATGTTAATCTTGTAAAACTGGACAATCAGAGTGAACAGCCTACTCATAAAGTAAACTTGACATTTATTAAATTAAAATTTTAGTATCAAATTATTGTGAAGAAAGTATCGTTACACATTACCCTAAACGTTCCAGTACCATTTATGAATTTACAAGTACTTTTTGTATCATACTAGCGTTCTTCGTCTGCTACGCTGGCTTATTTCTCTAAAAGAATATTGAATCAAATGAAACACATCTAGTTAATAATAGCAATAATAATAATAATAATAAACTTTAATATATAATTAAACATTCATCATTGTTGTCTTGTTCGCCTAGCATTTTACGTTCAAAGTCTATTTTCATGACATAATAGATAAAATAGCTCTAAAATGACTGAACTATCTATGCTTCCCTATTTTTAAGTAAATGAATTATCTTAAATTTGTTGATTCTTCCAAAATTACTGCTGATATATGGCGAATGTGTATATGGGCCTAAAGGTGTGGCCATCAAATTAAATCCGCTTAGTTAGTAATGTCTGAAATAGATAAAATACTTTTTAAAGTTTGTTTTAATAGATAATGTAACTTCAAACTCATGTCTGTTTTTAAACTCGGCTAAATGAATTCATCAGGTCAAGAATTATTAATTTCTGTAACTTAAATTTCTATTTTTGTGCAAAACAACGCCATGGCTCTTCTATAAAGACATTCTAAATTTTTGTAAAGCACACCATTTTGTTGTGTGTGATTTGGTGTGATAGGAGAAGTATTGCAATGCAGCTGTCGTCAAAATGACGCCCTTCTACAAAAGATATCTCAGTCTTAAGAATTAAAACACAGGGTTTTTTTAAAGTAAAATGATGTCATGTGCATCCGCCAATCCATTCCTGTTTACGATCTATTCTTAAACAGCTTTTATAGAAAAGTATACATAAGAAGTCATTATCATTAAATAATACGCATCACCCCCCCCCCCCCAAAAAAAAAAGAGAACAAAAAAGTCGTGATTTAAGAAGCAAATTGTGTATCTAATGATTCATATGCCTTCATTTAAATGTCTTTTATGGCTTCGTGTTTTATCGGAAATCATTCATTGATATTTCTTTAAAGCGGGGGAAAATATCTTACAGACACATTAATAAATTTACATTCTTTCAACTGTTTGATACGAATTAAGTATAAACGGCGAAATTAATCCATGTAATTATGGTTTAAAATACATTTCTGTAAACTAAAAATATTGTATTGAATGTAAAGAATGTTTGTAATAAACTAATATTTATTTAACTGCTAAAAAAAGAAAAAAAAACTCAAAATTTACTAGATTTATAACACATGATGTTTTTGAAATAGCATGCATTTATTTTTTTTCACTTTTTTAAGAAAATCACAACAATATGATAGAGTAATCTGATTTTTTGTCCACTTTTCATAGCAAAATGAAGGGCTTTTGTTGTTATGATTCCTAAAGCAATATTAAAAACTACCAAAAAATTTATATTTAAAAAATATATTAAGTTACAGTTTTCAACAAAGTTCATTTAAAAGCACATTTTTTTTTTCGTATACAATGATCTAAAAATTGAAAATGTGCGATGTTTGGAAGATTAAAAATTTGCAATAGCATAAATTGCAAAACCGAAATCACATTTGAAATTTCAGTATTATCATTCGCAAAATGGCATATTACGGCATATTATACGTTTAACTTATATAATATAGAAAAATAGAAAAAAAGCAAATTTTTAGTAAAACTTTGATGCAGTTAGTTTTAATCGTAGTGCTTTTTTTACTGTAAAAATTGCAGGAATGGAGAATGGGTGGAAAGCAGATGTTCCCAACGTGGGCGTGCACACCATCAGGGGGAATTTAAATTTGTAACTCACTCTTTTTTAGTCAAGTGTTTTAGAAAAGTAATTTTACAAAATTAAAATCACAATAATTTATTGTTAAAAAATTTATTAAAAATAGATTTGAAATCAAAAGTAAAAAAAAAAAAAAAAAAAAAAAAAACACCAGAATAATTATATGAATTCCTTAAAAAATAACTTTAAAAAAAGTGTGCAACAAAGTATCTGTATAATTGTACAGAAACTTTGCCGCATGCAACAGCAAAAAGTTTTACTTAAGATACTTAAGAGTGTATCTAAATTTTACTGGAACATATTCATTTCAAAAAAGGCCTGCCACAGCCGACTACTTTTTAATTTTATGTCGCACGACTGTTCAAAACAAAAGTATCTTATATACTATTTGACAAAATTTAAAAGAAAAAGTATTCAAGCATTTTTTTTTCAGTGATGAGAAGAAAAATTAAAAAGTAGTTCACGGTTGCGGTACTGAATATGTATATGAAGTTCATAAAGGGGATTTTTCCACATTTCTAACATTTATGAATTTTGAATTGCGAATAAAATGAGTAAAAATTAAATATTACAGTTTGGAATATTTCTAAAAATTTAATATACTGCTTTAAAAAAAGAATTTTTGAAAAGAAAAAAAATCACACAGTCTCAATTTTGTGTTGGATTTCCTGTCATTTATATTACAACATATCTAAACATTAGGGTTTTTTTATTTTTAAATTTTTTTATTATTATTTTTTTTTTACTGGGTTGTGTCATATAGCATGAACAAAGCATGAAAGTATAAATTTTTCATTGACAAATCCACTGGTGTTAAGTTGTAATTATTACAATTTAAATTGAAAATAAAGGAAAATTATATCTAATAAGAATGTATTTATTAAAATACAGCACATTGCTCATTGGTGCACAAAACAAGAATTTTAATATACACTTGTACAATTAAGATAAAATAGAAATATCAACATTTCGCGCCGTCTTCTGTGGGCATTATCTCTCGATCAAGATGCAAACTTAGTCCTTCCATTATCATATTTTCCTGAAGACGCCCGCAGAAGACGGCGCGAAACGTTGATATTTCTATTTTATTTTAATTGTACAAGTGTATATTAAAATTCTTGTTTTGTGCACCAATGAGCAATGTACTGTATTTTAATAAATACATTCTTATTAGTTAAAATTTTATAGTGCAACTTTCCTGTATATATTTAGGAAAATCATATTGTTGAAATGAAACAAAATTCAACAGCTTATTAGACTCTGAAGGAAATCTTTATCTGTTCCATTTTATTTACATTGAAACTATGTGATATTCATTTAAATTGTTACAGAAGAATTTAACTTTCAAATTTATTTTTTCTTAACATCTAATTTTTAATATTCACTGAAAATTTTATAATTAACCGCTTTGTAGAAACAGATTAAGTTTTAAACATTTCAGTATTATATATTCCACAGTACGCCAACATTTTCTGGAATATCTTCCAAAATAAATTAATGTTAGCTACGAACAGGAAGATGCTTGTCGCGCATAATTACATCTTTAATATATAACTGTTGAATTATTTTAAGGGGATTCGGGTACTATGTACTTTTTAAAGGAAGTCTGTGTGAACTTTAACTCAAACAAGAATGAAATAAGAATGTAAAATTTGCATTTAAGTTGCCCGTGCAGTTTTTTTTTCTTCCATAGTTACCTAAATAGAACAGCATAATATATGAAATGATTTAAAGAATGATTTTTCAGAATTCACATGAACGAAGAAAATAAAGAATCTAGACTCTTGTTGCGTTAGAATTCCATTTAATTTAATTTCAACCGTTTTCTAAATGGTAATTTATGCGAAATTGAAATAAATTAAAGAGATCGTGTGCGTAATGTAAATGATTAAAATATCATGCTGTCCGTTCCATTGTTTTTCAGCGGAAAATATCAAATAGGCATCAATGGGATTTCTATGCATAGCTTTACAATAAATATTTTAACACAGCTTTATCAAAATTAGTATCTTGTTCCTGTTAAAAGGAAGTACGTAATTTACAGAGAGCACTAAAAGTTGTTTATCACAGTAAATAAAAATTAACGTTTAGCCGGATGAGAAATTTTTCATCACATGAGTGGGAGCCTGTTGTAAATTGTACAACAGATGAAAAACGATCAATTATTCACGTTTTATTTTAATTTTACAAATAAATTAACTTACAAATATCATATAAATTATCTCTGATCATAGTTTTTTAAAAGTATTCAGCAATACACTTATTTTGTCATAACATATTAAAGCGGAAGTTTAGATGTATAAAAGGTTACCTGCTACTACAATCACAAAGAATAAAAAATAATAATGAATTACTAAACAATAATTAAGTACTTTCGAATTTACAGAATTAGTCCTATATTTCATCTATATTAACTGCTTCCTATATTAAGCATAAGACTTGCTTCTTTGAAGGTTGTTTACATGTAAACCATGCGAATTTCATGCACTGTTAACATATTAAAATGACAAGTGCAGCTAATTGCGCAATATGAAATACAAATAACTTCCAGGAATTAGTTAAAGAGATCCAATAAACGAATACAAATGGTTATTAATAGCAACTAGTGCTTCAATTTTGTTTTAAAGAAAAAAGAAAATGAATGTTGTATTTTTTACAACGGCGCGCCCAACGGACGGTTAAGTAAGTAAAAAATAAAATAAATATATATAAATTTGAAATTAAATTTTTGACTATTGGAATTGAAATGCATGTTCAGGAAATTTTCTGAGCATAAGGGCGGAGAGATTTTTTAATATTCATTTTAATTATTTCAAAAGTATATTTTTTCCAAAAAAATCCTCAGAAGGTCTCATACAATAAATTAATCTAATCCATAATACTGAAGATGCAAAACTAGCGCAATAGTTCTTGGAATAAATATCAGTCTAATATTAAATGTATTTTTATACTCATACCGCTTTAAATTAATATAAATATGTAGAGAAAACGGTTGAATTGTATTTAAAGATTATTAATATGTACCAGAAATTTTTGTCTCGTGCATTTACGTAAATATATATTTATATAAATTCTTTATGACGGCATACATGAATTTATAAAAAGTGAAAACAAGTAATTCGAGGAAAAGCACCAGTCACACATTTTACAGTGAATTTTATTTATTTAAATTAGGAAAGTAATATACTACATAAGAGAATTTGTGAAGGATAAAGCCAATGAATTCTAGAATTTGAATGCATAATGTATGCAATTATTTTTCGTATACTTCAGTGGTATGTATTTCCAATAGCTTAAATAGTGTGTAGCTAAAAAAACGTTTTAGCTTTAGAATGAAATTTTAATAAGCATCTTATTAAATGTTTATTTTAGGTTTCTTTATCAAATTTCCCTTTTATCCTTTCACATTTTTCTTTCATTGAAATTAAATGACATACTTTAAAATTTATAAAAATAAGAAGAGTTACTAATTCCAATTTTTTTTTTTCATTTTTTGTTCTTAAAAAACAATTTTAAATTTATTTTCTGTAAATTAGAAAGTCCCGCTTGAACTGTGAAATAAGTTATTTTTTGGCCACTTCAACATCTTTTTTCACGTGGAGTTAAAAATCTGGAACATTTCTCACAAAACTACATCTAATAAAAGAAGATGGAGTAGCTTGTTTGGTTTAATCATTCTGTTAACAAGTAACTACTCAGCTGTTTAAAGTTTGATGAATAATGCATTTTTTACTATTATTCTCTAATTTTAAGGTGAGATAAATGCAAAATGGCCGCAAAATACTTAGAGGGTATTTTGTTTGTTTGAGCCTTTTTTTTTTAACAATATAGGATGACAATGTAATTAAATAATTTTGTTGGGAATTGGGTGTAAAAAGGGAAAAATGCATCAAGTTTCTGCTTTGTAAAGATTTTTTCTTAATTAAAATGAAACCATTTTTTAAATGGTATTTCAAATGTTAAACGTTAAAGGAGTGTAATATTTGAATGTCTCATGTGTATGGACTTTTATTTCTAGTGTAACAATAAATTAATTTTTTTAATACCTTATTCTAATATATTACTTATATAGTAGTATATTTTCAAAAAAATAACTACTGCAAATAAAAAATAGCTGTTCGCTACACATACATAGAAATAAAAAAGTAATACATAACCTAATCCATTATTCTTTATTCGGCATTCTAAGAAAGTTTACCCCTTTACAAAAATATAAATACCGGGAAGATAAAGTCTTTATCTATCGATAGTCTTCTAGTGAGGTTATTTTCATTGATAGCTCCCATTTTCTTCTTTGAAATCATCGGAATCTGTAGAATATATATTTACAAGTCTTTCTTACCACAGCATCTAAATGGCATCAGTTTGCTTGTAGAAGGAAATAAAATCAACATTTGTCCATTTTTTATATAGTTTCATTTTATGTTTTGAAGAAAGTTCCAAAATAATCCAATTGAATTCACCTAACATGATTTAAAGAGCCATTCAATGAGATGTAGCTATTAAATATATTTGTTTTGTATGTATGCGCAGTAGCGCTGAACTAGGAATTTGTCCATTTTTTAAATGTGAACATTGCTCAAAATTGTAGAATATTTCTGTCTCTTAACACAGTGTTTTCATTTTTATTTTTTTTTATTACTCTGCATCGCATATTATTATATATTACCATATATCATACTTTAACATATATTAACATTAATCAGTAGAGGATTCTTAATGTAATATTTTCCACTTCGAATATCTCCTGAAAACACGGTACATTCATCGTGCAGTATCGTTTAAGCACAATAGAACGTAGTAAAACTCGATTAATGGAACTTTGAAAAAACCGCCTATTAATCGACAATACATATTAATCAAATGAACTTTTACAGCATTCGTTTAGAACTTGCGTCCCAAAAATTGTGTCTTTCGCGTTTATTTAAATAAACATATATCTACATAATACATGTTTGAATCATTTTTCTTTATTGTAGAACTTAGTAGAATAACAGCTGATAATAAATATGGTTTCGTAAATAATCTTTTAAAATAAATAAAAAATACCATGGATATTTTAGTTTTCCCTTTCTGTCTGATTCTTCCGAATTATGGCTGATCTAATTTTACCTATTTAAATTTACTCATAACAAAAATAAATAAACTGTTCGTTAATATGCAGTTTATATATATATATATATATATATATATATATATATATATATATATATATATATATATATATATATATATATATATATATATATATATATATATAGCAAATTAGATTCAAACCCGTCAAAACGTGACGGCACCAAAGAAAAAAAAAGATATTTTTCCAGCTATTAAAGGATTTTTTACCGACTAATATTCAGCACAGATTTCAATAAATAAAAGATAACCTGCATTTTACATCCAGGCAAATGACCCGCAATTTTCCCTGCAATGTCCACTATGTTTCGTGATATTTTGCGAATATTCGGAAAATGAAGTGAGTTTCAATGTATAAAATTGAAACTGGTGCTATACACAATTGAAATGAAAAAAACTTCTTTAAACACCATAAAATAAGTTAACTGCGCAAGGCCTTTCGAAAGAACTTAGTCTTTCTTCGTCAGGCGCAAAAAAGACGTGCGTCCACAATGAATGTAGCGGCACGACTGACTTCAATCGTGCCGCTACATTCATTGTGGACGCACGTCTTTTTTGCGCCTGACGAAGAAAGACTAAATTCTTTCGAAAGGCCTTGCGCAGTTAACTTATTTTATGGTGTTTAAAGAAGTTTTTTTCATTTCAACGAAGTGAGTTTCATTTGAATATCAGTCAAGTGGCACATACTCGACTAGTTTCATTTATGCATTCAGGTATACCTTTATTAATGATCACTACATAAATAAAAAAAGAAGTAAAAATAATGTTTGAAATTTAATAAAACCATTCTAGTGTAAATAAAAAAATAAGGTAGAAAACGGCAACACTAATAGTTTCTTAAAAACATTAACCTTTAATGAAAATTATCTGATACATTTCAGGTTAATATGGAGTATATTTTAAATATTATTCGTTTACAATAGATACACGTAAATAAACCAAGAGATTACAACGTTTTCCCAGTTTGAAAAGTTTAAACTTTTATTAGACATCCTGACCTTGAAGCCATACTTATTTTTTCTCAGATTGTGAAACTATATGCATCTATTTAATGTAAAATTTAAAATGAAAAATATGATAATAATGAGTCAATGCGTGCCTGTTTACAAAAAAAGTTAAATGCACAGATGTATTAAATATCGATATTAGATTTTTTTCCTCTCCATGAGTATGAGCAGAAGTCTGTTATTTTTATTTTTGTACATGCTGCTCTACCCCCAATAGCTCGCTCGTCAACTCCCATTCAGATACCACAAACTCCAAAAACACACTAATTTGAACGACTTTTAAAAGATTGCGAAACACTGAACTATATATTTTTTAAAGAAAGGGCAATGTACATGTAAACAGGTTTCTATTCAATTCCCTTGGACTGGGAAATTTTAAGGTTGAATGAGCTACTGTAAATCATCTATTGGTTATCTACATGATTGATTAAATAAGATCAGTTAAACAGCGAAAAACCCAGAGTCATTATCGCTTGGTATTCTTTAAACTGCAGTTTTTTTCTTCTTTTTTTAAGCAAGGCACTATAAATGTATCGATTATATCTGGTGTAACTTAATTATTAATATGTGTAACTGTAATATTTTCTTTATCTTTTTTATATTCACGTAAAAATACTTTTTTGTTTGAAAGGAAATAGTATTTGTACAGTCTTAGAATTCGAAACGATAATAAAGATCCTATCAAAAAAAAAAGTAATTTTTTGGTCCAAATATATTTTTACATTTTAAATGTTTTGTAATGTAGCTTGATCAATTTAAATATGACGTACTTTCTTTCACATGCTGCTTTTCATGACATTCGACAAATGAAAATGCTTAAAATAACTTACTGAAAAAAATATACTTTATTCCTTACGTCATCAGTAATCTGCTATTAAGATAATGAAATTGGTAAATTAATAACCTCTTGACCGCCGAGCAAAAGGACAAAATTGTTATGTTTTTTTTGCCTGTAATTTATTAAAAATATCAAAAAAAGATGTTTTTTCCAACCTGATATAAAATATTTCAACAGGTATAAGTATATAATCTTTGAGAGCCTTAATCCTAGCTTAATAACTGGGTTTTATTTGTAGAATTATATTAATTTAAATATTGCTTAAGTTGCAGTGAAGCCTACAGATTAATGAACGGAAAAATTCGTTCGCAGCAGTTAGAAGTTTAAGTCAGTCTTTGATATTCGATTTTACGTAAGGAAAATCATTGAAAATTACGTTACTATAAATCAAATATAATTCAAAGAAATCTAAAAATAACGAAACAACGAAATCTTTTCCACAGTCTCAAAATATTCAAGCATACACTGTAAAACATCCATGCAACATTACTCCATAAAACTGGTGGCATCGATGCTTCCACCAGTGTGATTAATTTTTACTTATAAAATGGTGTAATTTAGACATATGTTACTGGTTAACATTACATATTAGTGTAATGTTATACTGGTTATCTTGGTTAATCATTTTTTTTTACCGTAATCTTGGTCAAAGCTCGGCTGTCACCAACTTTATGGAGTAACGTTACACAAATGTTTTACAATGTTTTTTTAATTCATTTTCACTATTTTAAATATATTTTAACGTTTAATTGATTATTAATAATTATATTCTCACACTTTATCTAACGTTTACTAACTTTGCATAAAATTAAATTATTTTTACGATAATTTCATTGTCACTAGATGAAGCCCTGTGAGATGAAGGGCTCAATTTCTGTGTCAGCTGAATAAAAACAATATAATGTAACAGATTCGTGAATAATAATGCATTACATTGAATTTGACATAATTTTCTTTACTAAAGTTTTTTTTCTTGGTTGTTTTTAATTGTAATACGATAATGGCATCGATATTTTGATATCCCATTTTTACATTTATCTTTTAAACAATCAAAGTAACCTGGTTGCCACCAATGTGAAGAAATTTCATAAAATAACTTTAAAAATTAAAATAAAAGTATAAAAATGGAAATATTTAAAAAAATGGTGAGTACAGGCACATCTGCAAAAAAAAAGGCTTGTTTTTTAAATAAAGCTTTTTGTTTATTATTTTAATACGACTTAATTTGTTTTCCATTTACGGTTCTTAACGCATTTTATTGAAATCATTATTTAAAAATTATTTTAATATTTACAAATGCATGTATATTTATGACGGATATTTTCCTGTATTTCCCATCTTTAACTCTTAATTATTTAATTGTCATTTGAAAGTTATTTTTTCTGTTTGTGATAGTTGCGTGTATATATGTATATATATATATATTTCTATATATGTATTAATTTAAAGGAACCATTATTCTTAGATCATTTGGCAAAAATTTATAATAAAAACCTATTTTAAAATATGCAAAAGACTGAAAATTTTAATTTAAAATGGAAATAAATCTTCAAACAATGAGTGAAAAAAAAATGAAGTCTGCACTGAACTTCTAATGTATAAAATTATCTAAAAATATTTAAATTCCTATGTATAGTTTTTGCTCCAATAAAACTTTTTTAACGGATTAATTTTGACCAATTTTAACATTAAACGTTTCTTGAAATCGTTATTCGATTTAGAAACTGCCTACAATGGCGTGTGTATCAAACATTCCTGTATAATACTACTAATTTGCATATTTTTATGTCCAGTAGTTTTCTTAATATTAGCGAAGAAATACCTTAAATAAAAAATAATAATAATAATAATAATAATAATAATAATGCATTGTTAGCGGCACTTACAGCGTATGTTACTTTTTTTTTAAGAGAGAGATTTTAAGTGTAAAAATGTATGCAAATGAAGAATTGCCAAAATTCCAATGCAAATATATGTATATATATATGTGTACATATAGTTTATCAGAAAACCCCTCCTACAAATCAATTAAGAATGCTTAGGATAATATGCTAAAAAAGATATGCATACATTGTCTAAAAGCACAATTTTTATTTTGGCTTTTTAGTATACAAAGTAGCAATACTTTTGATACAAAATAATATTTACGTATAAAAATGTTTATTTCCAAATAAGATTTTGGAAGACAAATATTTCTTTCAACGCAAAGATATACTGGGTGACAAAAATGCTTTTTGAATCCTTTTAGAGAAGCATCTGAGCATTGACATTTTTTATATAGAAAGTATAAAATTACCATTAACTCCATTTTTATAAAGCCCTCCACATGAAATTCCTTGAAAACTTAAGTGTAGGATAGAGAACATTGGAAATATATATATATATATATTTCTGTCGTATTAATTTTTTTTCCGTTGGTATTATTTAGGATTGTTTCCTGCTTAGAAAAAGGAATTTTCAGCAGTTCACTGCTACATATTTTATACCATGCTTGAGCAATTTTCTATGTATTTTTCATTTAATGATTCAGCGTTTTCTGGTTTTTCACAATAAAAATAATGACTATCAATAGCAAAATTTATAAATCCAATCGATTGTGGTAAAATTAAATAAATTGAAAAATGTATTTTCTTTAGTAAAATTTATATGCTTTTTAGAAAATTTTCTAATAATTAAAATATTTTATATCAATCATAATGAATAGAAATTTAAAAAAAAATTAAAAATCAGATTTTATATTTTAAGTATTTTTAGTAAAATCTATTTTCAGTAAAAAATACACATTTGTCTAAAATAATTATGTTTTGTGTACACAATTTGGTACATGTTAGTAAATTTTAATGCTATTACAAAACTATTGCTTCATAACATATGTAATGGGTTTGCTAATATATTAGTGAAAAAAAAGTTAAATATTGGGTAGCTTTCATTACAAAAAATAAAAAGCTACCTATTGCAGCAGTCCGGAGGAAAGCACTTCATGAAAAATTTTGGTATATTTTCACCGATCATGACCCCCAGACCCCAAAACCACCCTCCGATCAAATGTTGACATATATATATATATATATATATATATCTGATTTTTGTCATGTGATAACTAACGTATTTATGAACCGATTTGAAAGAAATTTGGTATGTACATAGTACATACAAATGTCTCGACCGAGTTCGTTGGCCAGCATCATCTGCCATTTTGTTTCAAAGTGGCGGCCATTTTAAATTTAAAAAAATTAAAATTTAAAATTAAATGCAAAAAAAAGTAAAAGTTCAAAAATATTTTTATTTTACGTGTTAGAACTTAAAACAACAATTCCAGAACACTTTTTATTTTGTCTATATCTTAAAAAATGATTGAGTTATAGCACATTGAATTTTTGTTATGGCTTACATCTAGAAACCATCTGATTTTTGTCACGTGATAACACACGTATTTATGAACGGACTTGAATGAAACTTGGTATGTACATAATACATACAAATGTCTCAACCGAGTTCGTTGGCCAGCATCATTCGCCATTTTGTTTCAAAATGGCGGCCATTTTAAATTTTAAAAAAATTAAAATTAAATGCGAAAAAATTAAAAGTTGAAAAATATTTTTCTTTTACGTGTTAGAACCTAAAACAACGATTCCAGAACACTTTTTATTTTGTCTATATCTTAAAAAACAATTGAGTTATAGCACTTCTTATGGCTGACATTTTGAATCGATCTGACTTTTGTCACGTGATAACACGCATATTTATGAATCGATTTGGATGTAACTTGGTGTGTACATAGTATATACTGAGGCCTGAATCGAGTTCGACACTCAGCTCCATCCGCCATATTATTTCAAAATCTCGGCTATTTAAAAATTTTTATAAATTTTAAAATTTTAAATTAGATACAAGAAAGTGAGAAATTCAAAAATATTTTTCTTTTATGCATTTGACCTTGATACAAAGATTCCATTTTTTATTTCGTCTCTATCTTAAAAAATGGCTGAGTTATCGCATATATATATTAATCGATTTCAATATGAATGTGCATGTGCACCTAAATTAAGATTTCGACCAAGCTCATAATCAGGTTCTACTAATTTGAGCTTAGTATTTTTGAATAACTTAATTTAAAATAAATAAATAAATATATAAGCATATGAAAGCTACCTCTTCCTCCCAGCACTGACGGAAGGACTATACATAATCATTTCGTTATAGAAGGGATAAAGCACTTTTTTACTAAAACATAACTAAATACTTCGTAAATTTGAAATGCTGATTAAAATTCCATTAAAATGTTATATTTATTCATAGTTTTATTCGATCTTTTAACTAAAATCACAAGTGTTTCATAAAAATTTCATATTTTTTAAAGAAAAATGCTCGGAAGACTAGTATACAAAAGATCAGTCTCAAAAAATTAAGCACACGGATATACAGGGTGATTCCAAATTTTTTTTACAATAAAAGAGGGGTGATAGTACATATCAAGAAAAACAATATTAAATAGGAGACCAAGGATCCTAAACGTTTTCTAAAGGAGATAGCCGCCATTAAAGTTTAGGGACCAAAATTTAAATAAACATAAAAAATGGAAAACTTGGTCGATTGATTTGCGGTTTTCACTAAAATTATCCTTTATTTCGGCATTTTCTTGATATTAAATTAAAAAGAAAAATTTCAAAAAATGCCGATAGAGGGTGCTTTAGTCTTTGGAGTAACGAACAACTATTTTTTGCCGGTGTATTTTGCATCTGAGTAAATGGTTTCGTAAGCTTAGACTCAAACTTAAATTTTGAGCTCAAAATCTGAAAGTGGGAGTGGTTAAGTAACACAAATTGAACTGTGTTCAAAGGGTTCAAATTTCAAATGTTTATAAAAAAATGGAAAATTGGTTCATTGATTTGCGGTTTTCACTAAAAATATTCTTTATTTCGGTATTTTCTTAAAAATAAATTATAAAGATAATTTTCAAAAAATGCCGATAGAGGGCGCTTTAGACTTTGGAGTAACGAACAACTCTTTTTTGGCGTTATTTTTTGCATCTTATTAAATGCTTTCGTAAGTTTAGACTTAAACTTAAATTTTTAACTCAAAATCTGAATAGGTGGGAGTGGTTATGTAGACAAACTGAACTGTGTTCAGAGGGTTCAAATTTCAAATGATTATAAAAAACGGAAAAATTTGTCGATTTGTTTGCGGTTTTCGCTAAAACTAATTTTAAAATTAAATTAAAAAAAAAAAAATAAATGTTAAAGATAAATTTCACAAAATGCCGATAGAGGGCGCCTTAGAATTTGGAGTAGCGTACAACTATTTTTAACTGTTATTTTTTTAATCTCATTAAATGCTTTCAAATGCATAAACTTAAATTTAGGCTCATATTCTGAATCGTTGGAAGTGTTTAATTAGCAAAAAATTGAATTGTGTTCGAAGAGGAGGGAGGGTTAACTTTCAACTCCTGAAGACACTTCAATTTTCGCTACTTAACTACTCCTAATTATTCAGATTTTGAGCTCAAAATTTAAGTTTAAATCTAAGCTTCCGAAAACATTTAATAAGCTTTTGCAAGCATTTAATTAGAACAAAAAAATAATGGTTAAAATTAATTGTTGGTTACTCTGAAGATTAAGGCGCCCTCTAATGGAACTTTTTGAAATTTAACTTTAAAATTTATTTTCAAGAAGATACTGACTGAAAGAGTAGTTTTATTTTAAACCGCAAACGAATCGACAAATTTTTCCATTTTCTATATTTATTTTAAATTTGAACACCCCCCCCCTCCCTTAAACACAGTTCAGTTTCGGCTACTTAACTACTCCCTACTAATCCGATTTTGAGCTCAAAATTTAAGTTTAAGTCTAAGCTTCCGAAAACATTTAATGACATGCAAAAAATAGCGACAAAAAATAGTTGTTTGTTACTCCAAAGTCAAAAGCGCCCTCTATCGGCATTTTTTGAAATTTATCTTTATAATTTATTTTTATGAAAATACCGACATAAAGAATAGTTTTAGTGATAACCGCAAATCAATGAACCAAATTTTTCGTTTTTTTATAATCATTCGAAATTTGTACCCTCTGAACACAGTTCAGTTTGTGCTACTTAACCACTCCCACTTTCAGATTTTGAGCTCAAAATTTAAGTTTGAGTCTAAGCTTATGAAAACATTTAGTGAGATGCAAAAGATACCGGCAAAAAATAGTTGTTCGTTACTCCAAAGTCTAAAGCGCCCTCTATCGGCTTTTTTTGAAATTTATCTTTATAATTTAATTTAAAAAAAATACCGACATTAAGAATAATTTTATTGAAAACCGCAAATCAATCGACCGATTTTTCCGTTTTTTATGTATATTTGAAATTTTGGTCCCTAAACTTTAATGGCGGCTATCTCCTTTGGAAAACGTTTTGGACCCTTGGTCTCCTATTTAATATTGTTTGTCTTGATGTGTACTATCACCCCTCTTTTATTGTAAAAAAATTTTGGAATCACCCTGTATAGTCGATTTTAAGGGAATTATAAAAAAAAATAGAAATAATAACATATTATTATTTGCAGACTTCTCAGTATTATTTAAATAAATGGTATCAAAGTTAAAAATAAATAAATAAATTACATAATTGTAAAAAACACAATAAAAAAATGTTTAAAAAAGTCTCAAACGTTTATGCACAATGCCAAAAACAAACAGATTTATACTTTTTACAAACAATTTGTTTACGCATTATTTTTTTCTGATTTCGGATTAGTTCAAATAAACTTGTGTCCATTGAAATTACTAGTATTTGTGGGGTTTATGGTGGCAATGAGTACCATGCTTTCTCAATGGCATCTTGGATTCGTCAATAGAGTCACATTGCTTTCCATTGCCCTAAATCTGGCGGGTTAAAATACCTCAGACATTCTTAATCGAGTTTAAGTCTGAACTTAAAGCTGGCCAGTCAAGAACTTTTTCTAAGAAAGCCATAGTTTCGTACAAGGTTATACGTGGATTCTGGCTTTGTCGTGTAGAAAAGTCCATTCAGGATCCACCAAAATGTCACTCAAAGGAAGCAAATATTGGAATAGCGTCTCTGATGCTTTTTTAAAATTTTGTCTTCCTTTTAGAAAAGCCAGAAATGTCTCGCTATTGTATACAAATGCTCCCCAAACCATAACTGATCTGTTGCCTAACGAAAAATGATCTTGGTTCCTTTCGTAAATTATGCCAATACGCTTTCTAACCATCAGTGCCATCTAAATTTCACTTTTTCTGATCGCTGCATAAAATAGTAAGCCATTTGTCCCCGTAGGACATGTGTTTTTTCCTCATAACATGCATGGTCACAGTGACGTCACAATGACGTCACTCTGAGTCACTTTGGTGACATGACATCTGTGACCAAAATTCCAACACTCAGTGACGTCACATTGTGACTGAGATGTGACTTTCTTAAAAATTTTTAGAAAATTACAAATATTCTTCAAAACATGTCATTTACTTTAAAAAACATGTTTCTGACAAATTAAATATCATTGATTTTGTCACAATTTCGTCACAATGTTAATGTCAATGTAGTTACAAATGACACATTTTTCACAAATTGGTCATACCGAGACTTCACAAAGTGGTCACAATGTGACGTCACCAAAAGCTATAAAACGGCCATAACGACTTCACATTTTAGTCACTGTGACTTCACATCGACGTCACGTGACGTCACATCTGCAATCGATGGTCAGAAAGTCACAATGTGACTTCACAACGACGTCGCAGTGACGTCACCATGCGTTACGGGTTAATCCAGTTCATTCTTAACTGTCTGTGATGTAATTTCAGAGACGGTTTGCGAGCCATTTTCTTTAGTATGGTGTAATAACTCCTTTTAATACGTATTTGGACACCTGTGCACTGTACATTATTTTTAATTTTCTGTATGGACATATTTTGTCCAGATGCAAAACTTTGTATTCTCCTATCAGTCAGAACAGTCGTCATACGTGGTCGTCCACATCTTGGTTTCCGCTTAAAATTATCATTTCTAGGGAGTACTTGATATATAACTCGCTTTGATCGATTTAAAACTGTTGCAATTTCAGAAACAGTTCTGTTTTGTGATTTCAATTTTAAAACATTCTAATTTTCACATTTTTTCAATTCTTTAAACTTCATCATTTTTTAAACAAGAGGGAATAATTTCCCCTTCTTTTATAATTTTATGAATGTGCAATATCATGTCAACTAACGTCATTACGCACTACCAATCCCATGTTTCTAAAAAAGTTGCATAAAATGCTTAAACTTTTAAAACAGCGTTTCTTCAAGAAAAAAGAAAAATCAAATAAAAATAAATATGTATTTTTTTAACCATTCAAAAGGGCTTATTTTATTTTACTTTGATTAAATGTCTAGTATTAATTGAAAATTAGCATAAAGTATTTTCTTCATCAATTATTTTATACCAGATTTGCAGAGTGCTTAAACTTTTGAGACAGTCTATTTCTTAAGCATCATATGTATGCAACTGTATAGCCTACCTATATAGAATAATATATCAGGACCCCAGAAGCCAAGGGGTACAAGTGACAAAATTTCGATTTTGAGTAAATTGAGTTTAAAAATAATCAGTGTTAAATTGGAACATCAATAACAATTGAGTAAATTGAAATAGGAAATTTCTGCTTGTTGCATTCTGGTCTTTAAACTCTTATTTCAATAACTGTTAAAAAATAAAGTACAATTTTCTTTAAATGTAAAATTAATCAATATTGCTTGTTTTTCAAAAAAAAAGTGGTTTGCCTCTATAACTCAGCAAATAATAGTTTCTGAATCGGCCAACTTTGCTTTAGTACATTTATAAAGAGCTTGAATCGAGACAACAACTTTAAGCAGTTCTTTTAATTTTTCATTTATATGGCAAATTTAAAAATTAATTTTATTTGCTTACAATTCTTTTGTTGCCACTTTACTAAAAAAAAATTATATTTCTTTACCTGAAATGAAAAAAGCATATTTTTAGGTCGTCTGTATATTTAGTTTATTTATCTCAATTTTGTCACTTATACCCCTTGGCTTCTGGGGTCCTCATATACAGGGTGTATCTAAACTACTGGGCAAAACTTTAAGGGGTGATAGTACAGATCAAGACAAATAATATTCAATGGGAAACTAAGAGTCCTAAACGTCTTCCGAAGGAGATAGGCGCCATCAAAGTTTAGGGTCCAAAATTTGAAATGATCGTAAAAAACGGAAAAATTGGTCGATTCGTTTGCGGTTTTCACGAAAAATATTCTTTATGTCAGCGATGTTTTGAAAATAAATTATTAAGTTAAATTTCAAAAAATGCCCCTAGAGGGCGCTTTAGACTTTGGAGTAAAGAAAAACTATTTTTTACCGTCATTTTTTGCATCTCATTAAATGTTTTTAGAAGTTTAGACATAAACTTAAATTTTGAGCTCAAAATCTGTGGTTAAGTAGCGCAAACCGAATTGTGTACTATGGGAGTGGGTAGGTTCAAATTTCATATGATTATAAAAAACAGAATAATTCGTCAATTGGTTCACGGTTTTCACTAGAACTATTCTTTATGTCAGTATTGTCTTGAAAATAAATTATTAGGATGAGCGAAGCGAATCCTCTACTAGTCCACTCAAATGACACTTTGTCGTACACTTTACAAAAAAACTATACAGTATTTCCACTTGAAATTAAACACAAATATAAATTATGATCTGTAGATTTGCAGAATATTATTTTTTTACAGAAATACTTTTCAAAAAATTATTATTTTAATTAATTTATTTTACATGCATTTCCAATGCGGACGCATTTTAGCAAATAAATAAAAAATGAAACGCGTATATTTTCAGAAAAAAAATATAAATCATGGAATAAATAATTATAGATAGAATCATGATTAATTTAATAAATGAAATATGTTTTCATCACTCCGCAAAATCGTTTGCACAGATGACACTTAAACATTTTAAAAGAGTTGTATTATGGATTTTTTTTTTTTAGTAAAGTGGCAACAAAAGAATTGTAAGCAAATAAAATTAATTTTTAAATTTTCCATATAAATAAAAAATTAAAAGAACTGCTTAAAGTTGTTGCCTCGATTCAAGCTCTTTATAAATGTACTAAAGCAAAGTTGGCCGATTCAGAAACTATAAATGGACTTTAATCATTTCTTACTTTATCATTTGGATTTAAAGTAATGTTACGTTCTTATTTGTGGACCGAAAAAGGTTTAGTGAACGGTACTTTAGACTTTGTTGCGCGTATTAAAGAAAATCACAAGCCATCAGACCAGATACCGTGAATAATCATGGATAAATTTGAATACTGCAGTAATTTAACTTATAAGATTTGGTGCGTACCAATTCCCCCAATATTTAAATTCTGGAAAAATGGAAGCATAAATTGCTCAATAAAACAATTTCCTTTGCAATCAGTTTTTGCAGTTATAATTCATAAATCTCAAGGTTTGACATCAGATAAAGCAGTAGTAGATATTGGGGATAAAGAGACACCAGTTTGCTTAACGCACGTAGCGTTGTCGAGAGTGAAATTCCTTCAAGGTTTATCATTTAATAGAAAATTTCCTTACGAGAGATTCTACAATATAAAAAATTTTCATATGCTAGTATGCAGAAAAAAAGAAGAAATTAGAATTAAAAAAATTACATTTAATAGTTCTTAGTATCAACGAGAGTAGATTTTAATATTTTTCCAAATATTTTGTTTGAATGTATTATTCTAAGATTGCTATCAAAGATTATTTGATGTGAATTACAAAGATTGAAAACATACCTATTTCAAATCATTTCAGATAACTCCAGAGGCTATTAGGAAATGTAAAAACATCTTTAAAACTTTTGATTAAAAATTAAAAAAATATTTTGTAAAATTTTGCTTCGAAAATATTTTTATTTATACCAGTCTTATATCACAGATAAAAAATTCCGAGGAAATTCTTAATTATTTGGCTGAATTTACATTTCTAAAATTTAAATACGCCAAAACATAAGATAAAGTTTTTGCTTAATAAAGATGCAAAAATAATATAAAATAATAATGTTATTTTCAAATATTTATCTTATGAAATAATGCTTCGCGAATCCAAACAAAGCACGGCTTTTGCTAGTAAATATAAATTTCAAAAAAAGTTGACAGAGGGCGCTTTAGACTTTGGAGTTACGTACAACTATTTTTTACCGTTATTTTTTGCATCTCATTAATTTTTTTTGAAGCTTAGACATAAACTTAAATTTTGTGTTGAAAATCTGAATCGCTGAGAGTGGTTAAGTAGCGTTAACTGAACTGTGTTCAATGGGGGTGGGAAGGTTCAAATTTCAAATGATTATACAAAACGGAAAAATTGGTCGATTTGCTTGCGGTTTTCTCTAAAACCATTCTTTATGTCAGTATTTCCTTCAAAATAAATTTTAAAGATAAATTTTTAAAAATTCCGTTAGAGGGCACCTTAAACTTTAGAGTTTTTAACTGTTATTTTTTGTATCCACTTAAATGCTTAAAAAAGCTTAGACTTAAATTTTGAGCTCAAATTGTGAATCGTTGGGAGGGATTAAGAAGCGCAAACTGAACTGTGTTCATGAGTTGAAATGTTAGCCTGCCCATTCTACGAACACAGTTCAATTTTTCGCTACTTAATTAAACGATTCAGATTTTGAGCTCAAAATGTAAGACTAAGCTTTTAAACATTTATTTAAATTTAAAAAAAGTAATAAAATAACGGTTAAAAATAGTTGTTGGTTACTTGAAAGTTTAAGGCGCCCTCTAACGGATTTTTTTGAAATCTATCTTTAAAATTTATTTTCAAGGAAATACTGACATAAAGAATGGTTTTAGAGAAAACCGCAAACGAATCGAGCAATTTTCCCGTTTTTTATAATCACTTGAAATTTGAACCTCCCAACCCGCATTGAACGCAGTTCATTTTGCGCTACTTAACCACTCACAACGATTCAGATTTTCAGCTCAAAATTTAGTTTATGTCTGAGCTTCTAAAAAAAATTAATGAGATGCAAAAAATAACGGTAAAAATAGTTGTAGGTTATTCCAAAGTCTGAAGCGCGTTCTATCGACATTTTTTGAAATTTATATTTATAATTTATTTTCAAGATAATACTGACATAAAGAAAAGTTTTAGCGAAAACCGCAAATCAATTGACCAATTTTTCTGTTTTTTATAATCATTCGAAATTTGAACCTACCCACTCCCACTGAACACAGTTCAGTTTGCGCTATTTAACCACAGATTTTCAGCTCAAAATTTAAGTTTATGTCTAAACTTCTAAAAAAATTTAATGAGATGCAAAAAGTAACAGTAAAAAATAGTTGTTCGTTACTCCAAAATCTAAAGCGCCCTCTATCGGCATTTTTTGAAAGTTATCTTTATAATTTATTTTCAAGAGAATACTGACATAAAGAATATTTTTCGTGAAAACCGCAAACGAATCGACCCATTTTTCCGTTTCTTATAATCATTTCAAATTTTGGACCCTAAACTTTGATGGCGCCGTCTCCTTCGGAAGACGTTTGGGACCCTTAGTTTCCCATTGAATATTATTTGTTTTGATCTGACCCTTAAAATTTTGCCCAGTAGTTTAGATACACCATGTATAATGTCCGACAATCAATAGAGATGAAACAAACGTGCCTTAGCAGACAAATTACGTCCTAAATATTTTAATACCACTATTCGGATCGGATATTATTGTTTCTTTGCTTAAGCTCTGTTTTATGCCATGGATTCAAATATACTGTTGTCAATTAGTCTTCTGGTGTTAAAACTGCTATATGTAGTGCTTAATAATTAGGGTAAAAATTTAAAAGGAACTAGCCATTGAATATTTTTTTTTACGAATGTATGTGAAAAAATGTTAACCTATAAAAGTATATCACGTCTAACAATTTTCATCTAACTTTCTATTCTGCAAGGAAAGTTATTTAACAAATTTCCCCCTTAACAAAACAATTTCATTTTCAACATTTTTTAATATTTCACGGTTTAATATATTCATAAATGTGTTTTTGTATTATGTTTTCCGATACGAATTTTTGAATTTTGTAATTACAAAAATATAATAATACTGAATTGTAACCCAATTAAATAATTTTTCGGGTAATTTGGTGTACAAGAGAAATAATGCATCAAATTTCCGCTTTCTAAAGATTTTTTTTTCAATAAAAAATGTTTCCATGGCAATTAGAGAATTAAAGGGGTATAATATTTGAATGTATCATGCGTATGAATTTATTTCAAGAGCAATAATATTTTTTAAGACTAATAAATAATATTTTTACAGTAGTTTATATTCATAGGAAAGTAACTATTGTAAAAACAAAACATATGTTCGTTTTACAATATAGAAAAAGAAACGTAATACATAGCCTAATTTACTATTCTTTATTCCTAATTCTAAGAATGTCTTGTCCCCCTTTTATACAAATATAAATACCAAGAAGGATAAAGACTTTATCTACCGATAGTCGACTAGTGGGGTTATTTTCTTTCATAGCTCCCATTTTCTTCTAGGGAAACGTCGGAATCGGCGGAATGTATTTCCAAACCTCTCTTATCACAACATCTAAATGGCACCAGTTTACTTGTAGAGGGAATGAAAATCAACATTTGTCCAACTTTTTATGTAGTTTCTTTTTATGTTTTGAAGGAAGTTTCCGAGATAATCTAACCGAATTCACCTTATATGAGTTAAAGAGCCATTCAGTGGGACGTAGCTATTCAATATTGTTATTTTGAATGCATGTGCAGTTGCAAATTTTATGGAATTACATGAAAAATTATTTCATCTATTGGATTTCTTGGACTTATTATTTCATGTCCTGGATGCATATAAATTACTAGAGTTTTAAATTTAATTTCAAGTTTATCTAAAATAAATAAATAAACAATATTTTCCACAAATTTAAAATTTCTTCTTCAGCACGGACACAAATTAATTTTTAAACATCCTGAACATTATACTTTCCACTAAGCAGAACATCTTCTGAAATATTTACACAATAAAATAAATTAAACTGCAAAGATGAAGACGCTTGTCAGACTTAATCAATATGTTAATAAATAAAAGTATAGTTTTTAATTTAACTATGATGCATTGTAATTTAATATTTATTTATTGTTAACTATAATGTATTCAAAAGTGGAAAAATATTGTAATGCATTGAAAATGTATTCAAACTTGTCGCAAAATTTTGTACTTACATAATTGTTACAGTTTGCAATATTTCTACTGATTTAAGAGACAACTTTAAAAAATTGCATTTTTGAAAAGAAAAATAAAGTGCATAGATTCAATTTTATGCTGAATTTCCTGTAATTATTATTATGATATTATTTTACAAAAAGTATTTTTTTCTTTCTTATTTTTTTTATTTTTTACTGTGTTATATATATAGATAGAATACCGAATAATGCATGGATGTATAAATTTCCAGTCACAAATGCACTGGCGTTTGTAATAGCATCAATATCTTTGATCTTAAGGAAAGTTTTATTGCTGAAATGAAATAACATTATACAGCTTATTAAACTCTGAAGAAATTCTTTATCTGTTCCATTTTATTTGCATTGAAACTGTGTAATATTCATTTATATCACTAAAATTAGAAATTAAATTTCAAATTTATTTCTTCTAAACATCTAATTTATAATATTCACTGAAAATGTTAAATTTTATAGTCTATGTAGAAACAAATGAAATTTCAGCATTATGTATTCCACTATACGCAAACATTTTCTGGAATGTATCTCCCAATAAATTTATGTAAGCTACGAACAGGGAGATGCCTGTCTAGCATAATTACATCGTTAATATATAACTGTTGAACTAGTTTAAGGTAACTCTGATGATATATACTTTTAAAGTAACTGTACTAGAACTTTAATTTAAATAAAAAGGAAATAAGAATAAATATATATTTAAATTCTCCGCTCAACTTTTTTAAAATTTTTTAATTACGTAAATATAACACCATAATGTATTAAATGATTTAAATAATCATGTCTTGCAACTCGCATATATGAAGAAAATAACGAATCTAGAATACTGTTGCGTTATAATTACATTTATTTAAATTTCAAATATTTTCTAAATGGTAATTTTTTGGAAATTTAAATAAATTACTGAGATTGGATGCTTAATGTAAATGATTAAAATATCGCGAAGTTTATACCATTGTTATTCAGCGGAAAGTATCAAATTGCTTACATCACATACCTTTGAATAATGTTATAGGCAAAATGTAATGTAAAAGGCAAAAGTGCTATAAAACACTAACAAAGTATTTTTTTTTATTTTTATTGTATTTATTGTATTTTATTTTATTTTTGAAGAGGTGGGGGCAATTTTATTATTTTGTAACTAAAAAAAATTAAAAATACATAATTGCAACCAAATTAAATAACTGTGTAGGAAATTTGTTGTACGGAGGAAATGGTACATCAAGTTTAGGCTTTATAGAGATTGTTGTCCAATTAAAATATATTCGTTTATATTCGTAAGAAAATAACCATTGCAGATTAAAAAAAAAAAATAAAAAAAAATAAAAAAAAATAAAAAAAAAACAGATGTTTTCTACACATACATAGAAATAGAAAGTAATACATAATCTAATCTACAACTCCTTATTTCCCATACAAAGATAGTTTTGTCCTTTTATATACAAATATAAATACCAAGATGGATAAAAACTTTATCTACCGATAGTCGACTAGTAAGGTTACTTTCTTTGATAGCTCCCATTTTTTTCACTGGAAACGTCGGAATCGGCAGAATGTATTTCCAAATCTCAATTATCACAGCATCTAAATGGCACCAGTTTACTTGAAGAGGGAAATAAAATCAACATTTGTTCAACTTTTTATGTACTTTTATTCCATGTTTTCAAGGAAGTTTCCGAGATAATCTAACTGAATTCACCTAATATGAGTTAAAGGGTCATACAGTGAGACGTGTAGCTTTTGAATATTTTATGTCTTGAATGTATGCGCTGTAGCACTGAATTTTGGAATTTCATATTTTCGAAATGAAAACAATGAGCGAAATTGTACAATATTTCTGATTGTTAAGGTTGCTGGTCTCTCATTTCCAAATTCTCCTCCTTAATGTAAAGTCTTTGGGCATTTGATGTATTCTTATATTTGAAGCATCTCCTGACGAAATTAATATTTTTAACTTCTTCTTTCGGTGATCTCTTCTTAAAAGGATGTCACTTTTTTACATAGTTTTCAAAATATTTCTAAAATCTATGTTTAAATTTATATGAAGTGTTAAAATTTCACTACCAGTTTGCCAGTTTTTAACATATAAAACATTAAATTATGCGTAAAGCTTAGAAATATTTTGAAAATTAAGACAAAAAGTGACACCCATTTAGAAGAGATCACCGAAATAATACGTTTAAAATATTAATTTACTTCAAATGTAAGAATGCATCAAAAGCCCATAGACTTCACATTACGCAGGGGAATTCGGAAAGTGAATGTCCAACAGCCTTAACAAAGACCTTTCAATTTTATTTATTAATATTTTTTTTTAATTCTACGTGATGTATAATTTCATATATTATCAAATATCATACATTATCATATAGTAACATAAATCAATAACTGACTCTTAATCAAGTATTTTCCACTTGAAATATCTCATAAAAGCATAGTACATTACTCGTGCAACATACTTTTAATACAATTGAATGCGGGTAAGGTATAATTTATGGAACTGGATAATACTCGGCTATTATTTGGCGATGGATATTAAACCTGATTGTTTAATGGTACAGATGTTTTTACAAATCTGCTCCAGTAAATGAATTTTACAGCTTTCGTTTAGAGATTGCGAAGCAAAATTGTGTCTTTCTCCAATAAGGTGTCCAAGCATAAAAACGCCAGGTTAAGTAATAATGCCAAGTGCTAGTATTATGAGTAATTATACAATAATCCAAGAAATTACAATTACGGGTTCTGCCCAGAAGGACTCTGAATCATTTGATACCCAAACAACAGCTAAAACTTTAATTTTTCCTTTTGTATGCCTTATTGTTTTTAGAAACGCTTAAAATCAATGCCTGATATAAAATTTGCTAGGTAAGTTCTGTGATTTAGAGACCATATATTTATCAGAAAATACTTAGCTTATTGCATCAATTTATACTGACTATCATGTACTTTCAAAATGTTATGAAAGATTTTAAATGTGATCGCGAGGAATTTCCTAGTTTTAAATAAACTGCACAATAAATTTACCCGAGTAATATAGTCATACCTTGGCCTTATTACGATTGATTCGTTTAATGGTGGAACTAAACCCGAAGATGGTTTATTTTTTATTTATTTTATGCAAGAGAGAACAGCAATAACACTATTGAAGTATATAGATTAAGCGAGTCTGATTCCCTAAAACTAAAAAAAAGATCATTTTACTTTAATTAACATTAAATAAATTTCAGATCCTTATGAATAAAATGATGTCAAACAATTGTTGATATTCTAAGTCAAAAATCTTCAAAATCAGATTTCAATGTAAATTTACATGTTCAATTGAGTTCAAAAGTTCATTTTTTCGCACTCCTTTTTAATAAACTTACTAAGTCTACAAACGAATATTCTGATAATGAGAGATTAACATAAGGCATACTTTTTATACACTATACTTTCTTTAATTCTAATATAATTTCACTCTTTCAAATATTTCTAATGATAGTATCAGGACTCCAAACAAAAGAAAATTTCAGTGGTAACTGTAGTTTTGCGGTAAATTACAAGTTAATTTCTGAAAAGTTGAAAAAAAAACAGCGATCAGTTACATTGCTAACAACATTTAGAGGTTAATTTTGTTGAAGTATGGCGATAATGAAATATAACCACAGGAATCAAGTACAAAATTTAATAAAGGATCTAACTCGAATATTGTTTTTTATGTTATTTAATTAATTAAAAATAAAAATTTATTGAAGCATGTTTTAAATAACGCCGACAATTTAAATTCTGGTGTGTGCTAATCCAGATTAATCTGGGTTTTACGAATTATTAAGTATTTAAAAGACATTTATAACAGTATTAATAAGAATGTTTATTACATAAAACTCATGTTATTACAAACTGTCGCATGATAAAAATACTAGGTTTAAAAACTTTTAAAATCATGCAAAGTTTCTGATAATTCTATTTAAACGGGCTTTTAATTTTTTTAGAAACATATCAGTGTCGACATTATAACAGAGGTAGAAAACGTCAACACACAATTTTTTTTAAGACATTAGAAATCTTTAATGAAAAGTGTGTGAGAAATTTCAGTTAATATGGAGTAAATTGCAAATCTTACTCGATTGTAATAAATAAAATAATAACAAAATTTTCCCGATTCTGAAAGTTCAAACTTTTAATTATTAACCATGAATTTTTAGTGCAATATTTATTTTTTCTTCTACGTCAACACACAAATTTTTTAAAAACATTAGAAATATTTAATGAAAAGTATGTGAGAAATTTCAGTTAATATGGAGTAAATTGCAAAGCTTATTCATTTGTAATTAAAAAAGTACATAAACAAAGGAACAACAGTATATTTTCAGTTCTGAAAGTTCAAACTTTTAATTAATAATCACGAAATATTAGTGCAATATTTATTTTGTTTTTTTAGTTTTACAAATTTCATGTCTCTATTTAATGTCTAATTAAAAAAGAAATATATGGTATTAATTAGTTAATAAGTACTTATTTGAAAAAATAAATGCACTGATGTCTTAAATATATATAAATTGAAAGAAATTATTATTATTATATATACATATACGTATTGGTATAAGGGTAATTCCATGTACTACGATTTCCCGAACTACGATTTTTTCTACCAATATTTTCGTTTTGAAAAATGAGACTTATTTTAACACGTATGCCTCATTAATTGAATAAAGCCAAGAAAACTTTTTGAAAATAACGGGGGGTAACAATTTCGCAGTTATAATCTTCGTAACTCACTTTACAAAACCTCATGAACCGACCCCCAAGCATATTTCTGTTATCTTTATTTTTTATACATTACTCGACTTTTAAATTTCATAAAAAAACGAATTTACAAAATTCCAGTGTTAAAAACTAAAATTATATATTCAATCAGAAATTTTTTTTTACAAATAAATAAAGAATTCAAAAAATAATATGCTAAAAATGCTTGATTACATTGTCAATAAGCAATATTTTCATATTAGCTTATTAGTTTACAAAATTAGTTATTAGCTTATTAGTTAACAATTCTTGCCATTCAAAAGAAATTCTACGGATTAGAATGTTTATTTCCAAATAAGAATTTTGGAAGACAAACATTTTTTTTCACCGCTCAGATAGTCTAGATGACAAAAATGATTTTGATTTTTTTTTTTATAGCAGCATCTGAACAATGACATTTTTTATATACGAAGAAAGGAAATGACCACTAACTCAACATGCATTTTCCTGAAAGCATTTTCGATAATGTAGAATAGGAAAATATTGGAAAGATACTTTTTCCCCAGTATTAATTTTTTTTTCTATTGGCATTTTTTAGGTTTTTTTCATACGTAAAAATATTGAATTTTCTGTAGTTCTCTGGAATATATTTTATGCCATGCTTGTGAAATTTCTTGTGCATTTTTCATTTAATGATCGACCGATTTCTGTTTTTTCACAATGAAAATAATGAATATCAACGATGAAATTTAAAATTCAATCGACTGCCATCTAAGTAAATAAATTGAAAATTTTTAGTTTGTGTTTTAGTAAAATTTGCATGCTTCTTTGAAAATGTTCTAAAACTAAAAATATTTGATACCAATCATAATGAATAAAAATAAAAGAAAATTTAAAAATCAGATTAATATTTATTTTATATGATATGCAATTTTAGGAAGACAAATATTTCTTTAAACGTTAAGATATCTTAGATTAAAAAATACTTTTAAATCTTTTTTATAGCAGCATCTGAAATTTTTTTATATATAAAGAATGGAAATGACCATTAAATATTAACCATTAAATTGACCATTATCTATTTTTATAAATCCTTCCACATGTACTTTTGTGAAAGTATTTTGGATAGTATAGGATAAGAAAATATATTTATCTGACGCATTAACTTTTTTCATTGTTATTTTTAAGAATTGTTTCATGCGTAAAAAATTGAATTTTCTTCAGTAATCTGGTACATATTTTACGCCATGCTTGTGCAATTTTTTATGTATTTTTCACTTAATGATTTAGCGTTTCCTATTTTTTCACAATGGAAATAGTGAATATCAATGACAAAATTTATAGCTTCAAACAATTGTGGTTCAATTAAATAAATCAAAAAAATATTTTGTAGAATATATATATGCTTCTTACATTTTTTTTCAAAAATTACAAATATTTCTGTCCATTTGTCCAACATATCACTCAGTAGAAATAAACATACTTGATTTAAATACACACATGTTTATATTATCACTACATTTAACCCTTTCCAGTTTGGTGTTCTATTATTAGCACATGTCTTTTAATTGAGTATTATTTTGTTCTAACTAATATTTTTGTTACTGTTTACATTTAATAATGTTACTATGCGTCTGGGCATTTACCATATAGTTCCATTAATCTCTACGCATTTGATAATAATATTAATAACAATAAATATTTTTAGCTCAGTTTGCGATTCTGTTAATTTAAACTTATACTTTACTCTTTAAATTTAAAATAATTGCTATTTTACTGAAAAAAAAATCATGAGTAATAAAGCGCAAATATATTAGAAAAACCTAATATAAATATAAATTGAACGACACGCGAAACAACAGCATTCAGGCAATGAAATATTCGTTAAACCCTAATTAATCATCGTATAACAAGTGGTAATATTATTAACGTATTTTTCTTAAATTTGAAAAAAAAATCGGACCCAAAAGGGTTAAACATTTGTGTGCCTTTAGATTGCTGTTAAATATCAAATTTAGAGACTTTCAGTGTATATCCTTATACCAGACATTTTTTGCAAAGCATCCATGTACACATAAATAAAGAGTGCATGAATTCATAAGTAAAAAATAATGCGTATTTTATTTTAAATGTATATATTTTTTAATATTAACTTATAAGTTTATGATTCTCCAATCGCTTCCAAGGAACACGTATTGTATACACAATAATGTATATTTCCTCATAAGACTTATGGAAGGCAAACATATATTTCAAGACGAACATATCCCGGATGACAAAAAATGTTTTCCAATATTTTTTATCGCAGCATCTGAACATTGACACTTTGCTTATACAAAGAAGAGATATGACCATTTACTCTATTTTTATAAAGCCTTCCACGTGCATTTTCGTGAAGGAATTGTGGATGGTATAAGAAAAGAAAATATTCGAAATATATTTGTAGACCGTCCTAAATTTTTTTCGCATGATACTTTTTTAAATTGTTTCAACTGTAAAAGTTTTTTTCGAAAAAAGTTCAGCATTCGAATAAATAATCTTCGACTTTTAATGTGTTTGATTTAGTATAATTCGTTGTTTTTATGTTAATGAAAAAAATAATGGCAAAAATATTATACAAAATAGTATAAAAAATAATTTACAAAATTACTACTATTGTATAACATATAGTAGAGAAATTTTAACTTAAAATTTTCTTTTAAATACAACTAAAATGAAAATACCTTTTAGAAAAGGTCTTATAATGCAGTTATTTATTAATAATAAAAATTAGTTGAAAGTAGTTAGTATAAAATACTAAAAAAAAAAAAAAAAAATCTAAGACTATGCATTTGAATCATGTCAAAAAGGTATAAATTACAAAACAGAATGAAATTTTATAACAATCTGCAGAAATTACAAAAAAAAAAAAAAAAATCTCATTTTTTATTCGCTAAATTCAACCACTCTTTAAAAAAATATCCTAACATGTTCCTTTTAATGATGACTAATCCTTATTAATATAAGTGAAAAAGACTTGTTTCGTTATGAGATATACAGGGTGTCAGAAAAGTCTGGAAACGGCCGAATAACTGGAGAAATACATATGAGATTGAAAAATGTAAATATACGTGTTAAATATTTTTAAATAAGCTACTCAGTGATACCAAATTTGACCTTCGAAACCGACCCCTTGGGGGTCAGAGGGGTCCAACTTTGAAATCTTAAATTATAACCCCTATTTTTTATTGCAGATTCAAATTCTACGGACAAAAATACGTAACTGTTGTATTTGATGTTTATTTCAAATCCTCGTTTATCACGGTGTAATCGAGCATATTAAATCGATACATATTTCGGCTTTTCCAACGGGAATTTCCCTAATCGAAACTGATTGGGCAGAATTTTAGACGTCAAATTCCTCGTCTTTTGTAGGAATAGCGTTTCCTGAAAATCACCTGTGGCGATTATTTCAATAGTGCTACACTGTTAAAAATTTGACCTATTTGCTGCAGCGTCATTCCACAGCTATTATAGAATATCTCTTTTGTGATCAATGAGAATGCTCCATAACACAGTAAAGTAATCGTTTTCTATAAAAGCGGTGGAGTGACGATGCAGCAAAAGGATCACTTTTTTACAGTGCACTTTATTGTGTTGTGGAACATTCTCATTGGTCATGAAAGAGATATTCTATAAAAGCTATGGAGTGACGCTACAGCAAATGGATCAAATTTTTAACTGTGTAGCACTACCGAAATAATCAGCACGGGTGATTTTCAGGAAACGCTATTCCTGCAAAAGACGAGGAATTTGTTGTCTTAAATTCTCCCCAATTAGTTTCGATTAGGGAAAATCCCGTTGGAAAAGCCGAAATATGTATCGATTTAATATGCTCGCTTACACCGTGATAAACGAGGATTCGAAATAAACATCAAATACAAAAGTTAAGTATTTTTGTCCGTAGAATCCGAATCTGCAATAAAAAATGGGGGTTAAAATTTAAGATTTCAAAGTTGGACCCTCTCTGATCCCCAGGGTGTCGGTTTCGAAAGTCAAATTTGGTATCATTGATTAGCTTATTTAAAAATATTTAACACGTATATTTACGTTTTTCAATCTCAAATGTATTTCTCGAGTTATTCGACCGTTTCCAGACTTTTCGGACACCCTGTATAAAGTGTTTAACTACCAGAACGACAAACTTGTAGGAGGTGTAGGGGGCGCAGAGATGACTAGGAATCACTTAGCAATGCAGGGTCGAAAATGCCGGAGACATGGTACAAAGCTTTGTTTCCAGTGGGTGGTCAGTCAATGTTGTCAGTCACCTTTTTAAATTCAGATTTCTTGATTTTCTTCACTTTTGAAAATGGTAAAATTATCCTTATTAAATAATGTATTAATTAAGGTGAAAATAAGAAGAATTAAACAATTTAAAAAATTGGTGCCTGTTAAGAAATCTGACTATAAAAAATGTAGCCTATTGGCAACACTGGTATAAAGAAGTAGAGAAAAAGAACAGAAACAGAAACATACTAATTGGACAAAAACATTTTATTAAAAGGTTGTTGTACTACAGAGTCTGTTAAAATTACAATAAAGTGAGGCAGGCTTGTCAACGTCGCCGCATAGAATTCCTTACATTCTAGAAAATTTAAGCCGTCTCGCGTAGACAGCTACAGATGACAAGACATCACGGTACTTTATTGCCAACGCAATGTGAAACCATTACGGGTAACCTCCAACTAAATTGAAAATGAACATAAAAAGGGAATTTTGAAACAATGCACGTTAGAAAAGTATAATTTGGAAACTCTGGTGGAAAGCCTAAGATCATTCCAGAGTGGAAGCACGAAGTAAAATATAACCTCCTAAAAAGGGGCGCATAGAGCATCCAAAACAAGTTTGGTTGCCCCACACTTCGATGTCATTTCACCGATTGGCGTACGCAATACACGGAGAATGTAAATGCAGTATGGTACCAACTAGCACAGAAAAAACAAGCCTGACAACTGACTCTAAGAACACAAAATGGGGCTACATATCTCACTAGTTTTGAGTGACAGTCACCTAGTACTCATTTACCGTCGAAGTTTCCCAGGGTCCCCGCAGGCCTAGTTTTGGAAAAGACACTTTGGAACACCATAACAGGGCCAGAACTCCAATAAACAAAGTATTTCGGTTCCTGCCGTAATATTAAAAAAAAGTTAAGTTGAAATTAATTTCCAGTGACGATTGCCAGTGGAGAGTTAATCACTGCGAATCCCCGATAACAGCTCGGAAGTGGCTAATGGCCTATAGGTATTCCAGCGAAGAAGTATTAATGTGAAGGAATTACGAGTCGCTGTCAACCGTGCCTGACAGTTTCTGACTGTAACTTTGTCAACCTTTCAAGAGAAAAAAAATCTGTCCCATTAATGTATTGCTGTTTCTGGTTTTCTTCTCTAAATTTTGTACCAGATAAGCCAATGGTTTACTTTTTTTTTAATTTAGATATCTTGATCGGTACCAGCTGTTTGAAATTATTTTTTAACACCCTGACCACCTTCCGTAGTACAACTTTTCAATTAAAAAAATGTCTGTCCCATTAATATATTAATGTTTCTGTTTTTTCCCTCTTATTTTTTGTGCCAGTTTTGGCAGTGGTTTAATTTTTTTTTTTTAAATTCAGATATCTTGATTGTGACCAGTTTATGAAATTGTAAATTTGCCCTTATTTTCGCCTCTAGGTATACAATAAATCGTTTGTATAATTTGTTTTAAAAGTGATTTTTAAAGATATAAAAACGATTATTTTCGAAAAAAAAAAGCCGAATTAATGTATTTTACAATATATAACATTAGATTTGTTTTTAAAAAAATATTTTTCATGAAAAAACAATAATAAGAATAAAATAAATAAATGTATGGGAGACAAAATTTGGTGACATTTATTCCATCCATGTGCAAAAGTTGTACAAATTTGCGCGCGTTCGTACTTCTAAAGTACCTAAAATAATAATAGTACAATATCCATTAATTCATAATCAATTATAAACACGCATTGCCTTTAATTATTTATATTGAGCAGCAATGACTCCTAAATAAAATATCAATTTTGAACATTTTTATTTTCTGCAAACTAATCTTTAAAAGATTAAAATCTTAATAATAAAAAGTTATTAAAATCATAGGATAAAGTAACATGTCAAAATTTTGAGTCTTAAAATTTAAAGTGATCTCTAGAAACTTATTTTATGCTGTTCATTAATCGTTTTCCTGTGATTTATTACTCCTTTAAACTAAGAAATGATTTTATTTTATCCTTTTTGTTGAAACTTTTAAAAGGTATTTGAGTGAATGAAACAATTTTGCTCATGTCTGAAATTACTCTTGAAAAGTAATAAAAAGGAATACTTGTAGAAAATAATAAAGCATTAACAGTTTCTGGTTGAAATATTACTATTGAATTGTTAACTCTAAATTTCTACTTTGTAAGCTTCATAAAATGTATTATAAGAATAAAATTTTTAATATAAAATGACTTACAAAATATTTAAAGCTTGGGGCAGACATGTCAATTTAGTAGATGTATATAAAATCATATTGTTCAAGTAAGTTCAATAAAATTTTTTACTTGTGATTAACAATAAAATGGGGGCATATAACTATTTAGAAATATATTAGTTTATATTTGCAGTTACTGAAACGTATTGACCATTTTGTTATATTTATTACACTATACAAAGCTTTTTCACTTATTTATAATGATGATATATGATGTATTAAACTGAAACAACATTATTTATACAAGTAGTTGTATAAGATATAAATTAGACGTGATTTTTTTGAGTTAGACAAATGTAGAAATAAAACACATTCTACTTTTTCTATTAGTCCAAGAGCCAACAGCACAAAAACCTAAAGTATCGAACAGCAGAAAAAAAGAAACATTTACTTTATGAAAAAGTATCAATAGGATATCTATAAGTTGACTAAGTGGTGCATCAGTCAAAAAATAATACTACCAATGGTTTACTCGTAGGTTTATTATTGTGTTTGTCCTACAATAAAAGGTGTGAAATGATTCTAGAACAAACACAGAATTAAAACTACGAACACATTACTGTTGCTATTAATTTTTGTCTCAAGCATCACTTAACTTCCGGCAGACGGCAGATGTAGATCATTAGATTTCCCTATTAATACTTTTCCATAAAAAAAAAGTTTTTTTATGCTCGATACCTTAGATTTTTGTGCTGTCGGTTCTTTGACTATATTAACTTTGCAATAAATCTTTGTTTAAAAAATGTAACTAACAAGGGCTAAATGATGTTATACAAATTAGTGCTAACAGATTACATGCACATCTTACATTCTAAGCTACACTTATAACAAGTTTCGGGTTCATATTATAGGGGCAAATTCACGGTTGCCAGTCACCAAGTGGTGACTAAATATTTTGACTTGATGATAATTTTCGGCATCTAAGACGCCAACTTTTGATGCTCATTTTATCGCTATCCTCTTACGACACTCGCATGTTTTTTCGCAATCATCTGACAAAAATCAAGTGTTTTTTTGCAATCATCCAACTATTTTTTTTTAGATTCTTTGAAAAAATTGCCTTTTTTCCGCTCTTTTGGTGAAATTCACGTTATTTCTAAGTTGTTTTGCATTATTTCGTAACATTTGTAGAAACTAAATCCTGGTGGCGACTAGATACTGTGGGTTTAGGAGCCACTGACTCCATAAAACCTTATGAATCTTCACCTAACGTACATGTCCATATTGAAACTGTGATAAATTTTACAATTAACCTACTAACATACAAAATATTAACTATTTCCAAAATTTTTAAACAACGGAAATAATTCGAAACAACTACCTTATGACGGAACGCAATTTTCACTTTATTTCAAACATAAAATATATGATATGAACGTTAAAACACACACTGTTTTTCTTAAAAGATGATTAAAAATAATGAAGGATGTTAATCGTTAATTTTATTTAAAATATCTTAGTACTTTCAAACCTGATCGATTCTCTTCATCAGAGAAAATATTTATAACATAAATAAAAATTGTATTATGAATATTTATAAGTTATAAATAGTTTATCTGATAAAGAACCTCAATGTGGTTTAAAAGTGCTAAGATATTTTAAATAAAATAAATGATTAAGAACATTGATTATTTTTAATTGTCTTTTAGGTAAAAGAGTGAACATTTTAAAGTTTATATTATATATTTTAACTTAGTTTAGTTTTGTTTTGTTAATTCATAGGCTATCATAGGCTGAGAGCTTATGTGACCGCCCGTTCCGTATGTATTTAAATACGTTTGTTCGTGCGTAACGCGATATCTCCTGATAAAAATATCCAATCCACTTGAAATTTTGTATATAGGTATATCCTGATAAGGCATTTCCCTGATTGGTTTCTGGAATTCAGTCGATATGTATAAGAGGGTGATGCTCCTACCCTTAATTGATATAAATAAATTTTTCATGTAGAATTATCAGTTGTCGTTCAAAATTTAGATATAAGCTCATTCTGATGAGGCGCTTCTGTAATTGGTATTAGGTGTTCATTGGATAAGCATAAACAGGAGGATTGGGAGTTCTAATGCCCCTGCCATTAATTTTTATAAATGGGTTTTTCATAGATAATTATCAGATTTCATTCAAAACTCTGAATAGTTTTGGGAATTTAATGGTTAGGTATTAAAAAGGGCGATAACTCCTCTTAAATTATACAAATCGGTTTGTTTTAAGAATTTTCCGATTGTGAATTTTGGATATAGATTTCTTATATGACAAAGCATGTACCTGATTAGTTTAAGGGTTTCAATGATTAAGAATAAAAAGGGGAAAGAGTAGAGCTGTTTCCCCTCCTTATTTTTTTCGAACGGAATTAATCCTTTAAAATATAAGTTGTAATGTACAATTAGTATGCGTCTCCTGTGAGCTCAATGCTCTCACTTTAACCGGGCAATATTATTTTTGTTTTAGGTTGTGTCTGTAAGAAATTTTAGATTATAGTGAAGTGTCAAAAAATAACTTTTCAAAAATTAGTTATAAAATTCTTTTAACAAGAAAATTGTTCTCTATAAACTATTCTCTACCTCCATGTTTTTTTCTTTATTTTCAGTGAACGTATCTCACAAAAATATAAATCCTTATAATGGTAAATTTAATTTCTAATTTAGAACTTCTGACGAAACAAATTTTAATATCATTAGCAAACTTCCTCTTCAGTAGCGAAACAAATTTTACTTTTGTCCACTTCAACATTATATTTCGCATTAAGACAAAAAAAGTAACCAAAAAGTGCTGAATTGTTTCATACAATAAATGAAACTACGCTAGAATCTAAAATCTACGAATCTCGATGAACACACTTGTCTGATAAAATGATCATCATGTTAATAAATAAGAGTTAAACTTTAAAAGTAGCTGTCATGCATTGTATTTTTATAGTAATTCTGATTTAATGTACGCAAGAAAGTGAAATGACTGTAAAATATTTATTTTTTTTCTTTCATATTTTTAAGATCGATCATTTTATATATTTAGATTGCATAAATTTGAAATAATTTAAAATGTGAATCTAAGAAAGACATTCTTTAAGAGCATAGATGTATCAAGAAAATAATGATTAAAATATCTTTATTCTAAAAAAGATTATTTATCTAAATTTCATTTTTTTCTGTTTAAAAAGTTTTATCAAACAGGATGCAGTTAAAGATTTAAAATTTCCGAATATATAATGCATATGAATACAAATATTTATGTACGTACTGCAATGATATTCTTCAATACGAATGATATAGCTAAATTGTATAAAAGCTTTTATAATTAACCTTTCGTACACTGGTGGTACTCTTAAGTACCATTGAAGAAAATTCTATATAACAGCTACTGACGTGTAATACGCTGTTTTTAATGAAATTATCTTTTTTCTTTTTTGCATTATAAAATTTTATCGATGAAATATAGATAGCGTAGAAAAAAGTCGAAGATACATATTTTCAAAAAGTGGTAATATTTTAATATTAAATATCGGTATAGCTTTTATTTTTAAGAAAAAAAATACATGAAACATTTTCAACTTTTTTTATTTACACAGATGATCATAAAACATTTAATAAATACATTGCTTTTAATAAGTTTGCGATATTTTCATACGAGTATTTTTGGTGAATTTATATGATTATTTTTATAAATATTTTTAATAAAAATTTTTAACAACTTATATATTTAATCAGTATAAATGAAAAAATACATCTAAATTTGACAGTATTATAATTTAAAAATTACATTATATCTTCAGACATTGAAGGAGATAATTATTGAGGTGAAGATTTTTTTGTAATTAATTCCATAGATAAAGAGCTAAGATAAAATGAATATGAATAAAGAAAGAATATAACGTATATGGTATGATTAGCTAATTAAGTCTTAGTAGTTTTAGCTTACACTCACAAACACACATATATATATATTTATATATATATAAACATATGTATGTAATTAAGAGTTTGTTAAATTTTCTTCTTTATTTACTATACACGAGAGAAAAAAGATGAGAGTAAATGCAAAATCCCATACATCTAAGAATCCATGCACAGCTTTATGTAGTATTTTTAAATGTGGAGAAAAAAAAATGGAAGAAAAAAGTTGTGGGGATTATTAAAAAGTTATTTTTTTTAAGTTTTGTACAATAGACTATTTTACAAGTTTCTTTTTTTATTTTATTAAATTTCTAGTATTAAGCATTGTGCCATCACATATATTACATTATTATTCAAAATTGGAGGGATGGTTCAAAGGTACTGTGCCCCCTTAAATACATCTTTAAAATCACAGTAGACATATGACCACAAGAAGTTTATTTAACTGTAATAAAATAGAAAATTATGAACGTGAAGATTTAATGGTCCGCTAAACGTCTTTTCTTTTATTAATTTTCATTTGCAATAACTTTTGTAGCTATCTCTTTTATACGAAATGGAAATTTATTAAAACATAAATAAATATTAAGTTCGATGCTTAAGTGTAGCATAAGCGGTTAGTGAATAAAAATTAACTGTCAGAAATGCAATGTGAAACAAAAATGAATTAATTTTTTATACTGATTTAAATGAAAAATGTCTCACAGTACAATAATAATGTATTCGTAATTATCTTCAAACCATCCATATCAATATATTTGATGAAAATTTTAATTTCGACTTAATTTTTCTTCTTAAACATTGCAACTGTCTTTCCAAATTCCTTAGCATTTCATAAGTGTGAAAGAAATTAATTTTTAACAATTTAAATTAGATACTTTAGCTTAAGGCGCTAGGTCTGAAGAATAGGCCTAGAAATAACTTTGCATAATTTGAAAATCACAAATTGGAACGAAAAAAGTACATAGTTCTTAATTAGGTTTTAGTTTTATTCAGAAATAAAACAACATCAATCTTTTTTTTTTTTTAAAGAAAGATATCATTATAACAATATGTGACATACAGAGTATATTAGAGTACATTTCTTAGATGCTCGAGATTTTTATATTCATGAATTTTGTATGAAATTCTTTTTAATTGCTTGTCAAAATACTTTTTTAATAAAGCATACTTTATGAATTGGTGTTCATAATTCATTATTTTATATTTAAATCTAATTATTTGTAACATGTGAGCGGTATTTGTTTTTTTTTATTTTTACATTTTTCATCCACGGAATATACATCTAATTTCTTTACATATGATTTTTAGAATATTTAAGGTTAATAGTAGGATGTCTATAATTTTATTATAATTTTTAACAGGATTTATTGCTTCATTTAATAGCTGAAGAAAATTACAAATATGATGGTTAACCCTAAGTCTTGCAAAAGAGTAAAATTTTAATATTTTTTTCTCTTTCATTTTGTTTTAAATGCTAAGATAATATGATTCTTTCAACATTATATATAAAAAACTTAATTGCAAATGTAAATGTAATCCTTGAAAGTTGTTATCATTCTTCAATGTATTGAAAATTCATTAAATACATATAATTATATTATCTTAATTATTGCTTATGTTGCATTGAAACCTGGAGTTTAGTTAACGGAATATTACATGTCAAACACTTAGATATTTAAAATTCATCATTAGAAATTGTGCGGTTTAAATAAAACAAAAAAAAAAATAATCTTAATGAAGAGTTTCTTTAGATGTTTAACAGTTATTTGTCGTAATGCTGTTAAAAAATGCTGTTTGTTCTCACGGAAATAGTAATAAAAAAGTCCTTCAGGCAATGCCGGGAGGAAGAGGTAGCTTTCATATACTTATTTATTTATTTTAAATTCAGTTATATAAATCAAATATACGAAGCTCAAAATAGTGGAACACGATTATGTAAGATTGAATACTAGTTTTTGTCAATACTGAATATTAATAGGAATTTTTAGAAATTAGTCATCTTTTATTCAACCTGGTTTTATTTTAAGCGATTTATATGGTCGCCAAATTCCACGATATCCATTTTAAAGCAGAATGATGGATAAAAAAAAAACCAATGAGCTTGATCGAAATTTTAATTCATGTGAGCATGCACACTCACATCGAAATCGATTAATATATACGAGTGCTGTCCCGGGCAAATTGACTTAAAAAAATGTCACCCACATTAGAAATTCAAACTGCTATATCCCAAGCATTTTTCAAGGTAAAGACAAAGCAAAAAATACTCCGGAATTCATTATTAAGATAAATAGTTTAGAAAGAACCCTTTTTCAATTTCTAATTTTTTGTTTATACATCATTATACATTTAAAAGATTTTTGATAAATTTAAATGGCCGCCATTTTGAAACAAGATGGCGAGAAAGTTGGCCCGTGAACTCGGTCAAGACATTGGTATGTACCATGAACACACGGAGTTACATTGAAATCAGTCTATAAATATGCGTATTGTGACAAATTTCAGATCGCTTCAAAATGTCAATCTCACTGGAAATTAAAAAAAAACTATAACTCAGACATTTTTTAAGATACAGACGAAACAAAAAGTGCTTTGGAACCTTTGTATCAAGGTCAAATGCATAAAAGAAAAATCTTTTTAAATTTCTCACTTTTTTGTACCGAATTTCAAATTTTAATTTTTTTTAAATTTAAATGGCCGCAATTTTTAAACAAGATAGCGGATGAAACTGGTTAACGAACTTTGTTCAGGCCTTATTAAGTACTATGTACACACCAAATTACATCCAAATCGATTTATACATACGAGTGTTATCACGTGACAAAATCAGATCGTTTGAAAATGTCAACCATAAGAAAAATTCAAAGTGCTATAACTCAATCATTTTTTAAGATATAGACAAAGTAAAAAGTGTTCTAGAATAGGTGTTTTAGGATCTAACACATAAGATAAAAATATTTTTCAACTTTTAATTTTTTCGCATTAATTTTTAAATTTTTAAAATTTTTAAATTTTTTAAATGGCTGCCATTTTGAAACAAGATAGCGGATGATGCTGGCCAACGAACTCGGTCGAGATATTTGTATGTACAATGTACATACTAAGTTTCCTTCAAATCGGTTCATAAATACGTTAGTTATAGTATGACAAAAATCAGATCGTTTCAAAATGTCAGCCATAAGAAAAATTCAAAGTGCTATAACTCAATCATTTTTTAAGATATAGACAAAATAAAAAGTGTTTTGGAATTGGTGTTTTAAGATCTAACACATAAAAAATAATATTTTTTAACTTTTATTTTTTTCGTATTTAATTTTAAATTTAACATTTTTTAAAATTTTTAAATGGCCGCCATTTTGAAACAAGATGGCGGATGATGCTGGCCAACGAACTCGGTTGAGATATTTGTATGTACTATGTACATACCAAGTTTCATTCAAATCGGTTCATAAATTCGTTAGTTATAACATGACAAAAATCAGATCGTTTCAAAATGTCAGCCATAAGAAAAATTCAAAGTGCTATAACTCAGTCATTTTTTAAGATATAGACAAAATAAAAAGTGTTTTGGAATTGGTGTTTTAAGATCTAACACATAAAAAATAATATTTTTTAACTTTTATTTTTTTCGTATTTAATTTTAAATTTAACATTTTTAAAAATTTTTAAATGGCCGCCATTTTGAAACAAGATGGCGGATGATGCTGGCCAACGAACTCGGTTGAGATATTTGTATGTACTATGTACATACCAAGTTTCATTCAAATCGGGGTATAAATACGTTAGTTATCGCATGACAAAAATCATATATATATATATATATATACATATACATATATATATATATATATATATATATATATATATGGTTATATATAAGTAGTATATGGCCCCTACTATGGGACACTTTTTATATTCCATTAAACGCAAATATTTAACGATTTTTGTAAGATTTTCATCAAAAAGTTTGTCTGTTAAAATGTCGAGGATATAACGATTTTAGTACGATTTATCGAGTAAATGATGATAAAAAATGCATGATTTGCATTGATTGGATATTTTTATTTTTTCTTCTGAATTATGTAAAGACGAAGTTTTAAGAAAGGGTTATAGAATAAAGAATCATGATTATAAATAATAACGTAATCAATTGAGATTAAATATTTATCAATTTTAAATGCTTTAAATTTTTAAGAGATAACCAATTCTCTCTTTTTATTAGCAATTATAAATACTATTCTGTTAGTTTGATAAAATAAAAAAAAATAGTTTGTGTTGAAAAGAACACGTCTAGGACAGAAAAGAAATTTGTACTTAAAAACAGATATATTCAGTAAATACTATTCTGTTAGTTTGATAAAATAAAAAAAAATAGTTTGTGTCGAAATGAACACATCTTTGCCAGAAAAAGAAATTTGTATTTAAAACAGATATCTTCATAACTTTCATACAGATATCATCAGATACCTTTATCAATATTCTTTCTCTGTTTATGTCCAGCGCAACGTCATCAATGTGACGTCATTTTTTCTGGAACGGACGCGAGGATGGACTTACGGGATGATTCCAAAAAATTTTTGGAACGCATTTCCGCTCTGTATATCGCGCGCCTCTTATCAATCTGTCTGTTATCAGAGCTCGAAGCGAGTTCTATAAATGCTCCTTGAATATTGTGTTGGATTTTATCGCTATCTCCTCTTACGGAAATTAATTAAAGCCTGCCTGAAAGACGGAAGTATTAATAAGAAAAGCAGAGAGCTGCATTGTATAATAAATTATCAATTGCCTTACATTGAAGTTTTCTAACAGAAATAAAAAGTTAAATGCTTTTTATCATATGTTTTTTAATCGATCACCAATTGAAATTTTTATTTAAAATTATGAATATTATTTTGATACTTTCATAGTTAGATAAATGGTATTGAGTGGAATCCATTTGATTACTGTGTTATCAAAAAGTTCGTCAAATAAAAAATTGAAATATTAATTAAAAACCATTTATATATGATATCCATTCCCAATCAATTTTATCTTCAAATTCTTTTAGAAAATTATGGGATAATATTTGACGAAAGGATATTCCTTCCCAATCAACTTTATTTTGAAATTCTCTAATAAAATCTTCTGATAGTGTCTGATGAAACGATATATAATACCAATTAACTTTATCTTGAAATTCTCTAATAAGATCTTCTGATATTTTTTTCATTCTGTGATATACAATCCCAGTCAAGTTTATCTTTAAGTTTTCTTATAAATTCAATAGGTAATTTCATAACTTTTTCACTTAAATGAAAATTAATTTTATTGATATATAATGAAATAAATGTGTAAAATTTTTTACATTGCGATAATTCGACAAATAAACACTTTTATTTTTCATCTTTATTCAAAACTTGTCTCAATTCATTAATAAATCGTATTAAAATATTTTTTAATTCGAAAATTTCATCCATTAATCTTTCCCTGTTTGGTTGTTCTTCTTCGTAAAAATGGCCAAATTTTTTATTTAATTCACCCAGTTGAACGGAGAGTATTTTTTTCCAATTATCGTTATAAAAATTATCTGGTAATTGATCAAACTTATATTCAATGAGATTACAAAAATCTAGTTTATGCATAAATTTTTCTAAAAATCTTTCACCAAATGTTTGAAAACGGGTTATTAATAGCCAATTAAGTCCTTCTTCCAATGTGCACATATTATTTTCTGCAAGCTGTTAAAATTGAGATACTTTATGTAAATCTAATTTTTCATGATAGGTTTGAATAAATTCGTCACTTAAGGTTTGATATTGAGATATAACAACCCAATTTATATAATTCGAATGTTTTAATATAAATCTTTCGGAGAGCTTCTGATTTTTACAAACTAAATTCCAATCTAATTCTACTTTGTACTTTTCGATAAATTCTTCCGAAAGTTTTTGAAAAATACATATAACATTCCATTCAATATAATCTATGAGTTCTTCCATAAAAGGTTTAGATAATACTGAATATCTACAAACTAACTTCCAATTGAGTTGATCCTTCAAATTTCGTAGGACATCTTCGGATAAATTTTTCGTTTTAGAAAATTCGTCCCAGTTGATATCCGTTTAATAATGAAGTATTTTTAAAAGGGAATTTTTTCAATATGCATCCAAGGTTTTAAGGTGACTTGAAAACTACTTTTGGATTTTATCAAAATTGTAATCATGTCACCACTTTTTCCATAATCAAAACGAGTTAAGGAATAATCATCAGACATTTCTCCGCTTAAAATTATTTTATCTTCGATTTTTAGTTCTATCTCTGCAACCCTATTTTTGCCGATTAAACTATTATATATTAAATATATAGTAATTTCCATATGCATATCTGTAGATAATCGCATATCTTGATCCAGTAATTTAGAAATCATCAAATCGAAATTTACAATGGAAAATTCTTTTCCTGTACAAATCTGAAAATCCTTCACAGTAAGCCAGGTGTCTTTACTGTCTACATATATTTTATTGACTATGTCTTTATCGTTTTCGGGTTCTGGAATGTTGGTTTTTGTCTGGATTGTTGCATTTTTTTCTACATATCGTTTATTCACAACATTTTTATCATCTTTCGGATCTGCTACATTTCCTATTCTTTTTCCTTTAGCATCGTAAGCTTTTCCTTCGATTAGATGTAAAGTGTTTTCATCCAATTCTTTAATTCTCTTACCCGTTTCTCCAGTGAAGGTTAAAAAATTTCTATCGTAATTATTATTATTTTTTTCTATAAAATCTTTTAGTTCAAAATGATTGTTTTCTATTTTATTCAAAACGAAACTTTTAGTGGTTAAATCTAAATCATCGATTGGATCTGAAGCATTTTTTAATATCTTATTATCCATATCGAAATTTCCATCCGGCGTTAATTTAAAACCGATCCCTGGAGGTCCTACAGCGCCTTTTCGCACAGGATTATCATAAGGTGGATAATAAACAGCCATTTATAAAGAGCAAAAAATGTTATTCTCCTAACGTTTTAATCATAGTAATTTCTTTTTTGTTCATATTTAATATACATTTCTTTCTTACTTCTAAAATATAGTAAAATACATATTCTTTGGTTGTTTCTTTTTCTAATTTCCAATTGAATTCTATTCTCAAATTTTCAAGAGTGGTATAGTTTACATGATTTGACAAATCAAAATGAATTATGGGATATAATTTACCAAAATCTGAGTAGTTTACCATACAACCGGTTTCTGTGTTTAAATTATTGAGAGCTGATTCCAGAAAAGATTCATATAATCTAATGTATTCTTTTTTACCAAAATCCATAGTATATCGCTCTGCAGGTAATGGCGATCTGTTAATTATCAACCAACATTCGATCATATCCCCCAAATTATCAAATATCATATTATTTTTTTAGGATTTTCATTTCTTTCGAAATATTGCGGTATTACAAATAATCTTAAAACTAGAGTTGCAAAAAGTCGGTTTATTCCCGGATTTATTTCCAATAGACCAGGTTTATTCCCAGGTTTATTCCCAAAAAACCGAATTATTCCAAAAAATCCCGGGTTTTTTTCAGGTTTATTCCTAAAAACCCGGTTTATTCCCGGGTTTAAACCGGGTTTTTTCTAACCTTTGCAACGCTACTTAAAACTTCATCGGATGTAGCAGATATAGAATCGGAACCGCTTTTATATTTATTAATAGGACTAGATCTGTTAATTTCATACTGATTCCAGTTTATTTCTACATCCGTATTAGATTATTTTAATTCATTATACAGAATCTCCGCACCATTTTTAAATCAACGTATCTCACCCACAGCGCTATGTCTTTAATTTCTACTTTATAATCTGGATTTGCAGCATCTGTGTAAATCATATTTCTACTATCATCTCTTTGGAATTCCAGTCTTATTATGAAACCACAAATGGCTTTTTTATATTCTGCGACAAAATCAAAAATTTCCTTTAAAGGCGTCCATGTTGTAACTGAATTACTATTTTTCGACAATTCCCATCTTTTAAATCCTTTATTGTAGTTTTCATTTTTTACAATTTTTAATTTATTGACGACATCTGTGTCAGGGGTTGTAGCCGTTATCGTACCATTGTCTTGAAATAAACTTTTATTTCTATCAGCACTATCACTGGTATCTGGATAAAAACCTACATTGGTGGCTTCTGATGTTGAATAATCTCTGGTATAATCCTTGAGTCTCTTAACTTGCAGAATGTAGGAGTGATAGTCTCCAACTGATTCAATTATTTGTTTACCTATCTGAAGTTTTACGCCTTTCATAGAACATACAGCTGTGACATTATCATCATTTATAGAATCGCCACTGGATTTTTAAATTTTCCACTTTGTCTCCAGGTAACTCTCGGATAATAAAATAGGATCATTGGTATCGGTAATTTCGAAATGAAACGTCGTATTTCCTTTTTTGTCATTATGGCTTGTACTAGGCAATCTTATTTTTTTAAATTCGCTACTTTTTATATCGTTATTATAATAATAATGAGTATCTCTCAGATCATAAATTTTTTCCATTTATTTAGGCAGAATTTTTAGACCTGTTCCTTTCATCTTTTTTCAAATTATTTCTTTCAATATGTCAGCATCAGTCAATCTGTCAACAACTGCTTTTTCATTCAAATCTACTTTTTTAGATTTAAAAAATCCTTTTCCTTGAATTCTTTTACTTTTCCTATATAATCTGTGTTGATTCATTTATTTATTGAGAAAATTTAGTTAATATCAATTGATATATTTTTTCAACATAGTCTTCTTTCTCCTCTACGACTCTAAAATTATACTCAATTAAACCTTTATTTAAATCAATTAATTCACCTTTTTGATTCGTAACTCTCATTCTTATTCTACGAATTGAATCCCTATTCACAGGATAATATATTAAATTATTGAATTCTTTCGAAATGATAACACCCGGTACATCCCTCGGTGTAAAAGAATAAATAACTTCTGAATTATTCTGGTTGATTAAAGATCCATTAACTACATCACAATGAATATATATAATGTCGTTTCCGTTCGTTATATCCGCTATATTTTCACCTTCTATTACAGTCTCTTCATCATGACTTTTATAAACTTTTTTTTTCAAAGCCTATTAACTTATGAAAATCGCTTTTTGTTAAGTCGATATTCCAACCTTTAGTTAATTTAATAAGCATTTTTAGTCTAGATTGTATTCTACCAAATTTTACCGGAGGATCGTCTGAACCAAACGCTTTCATTACATCTATATTTAAATCTTCAACATTTTTATTACCATAGGGAATAGTGATAGATTTAACATTATTCTCATCTGCATACAGGTCAAACGTATTAGTTTTGTCTGTTATGTTAAACCATGAAACTGTCATAGTAAAAGATTGCAATGCTATTTTTTTTAATTTAAGAGGTTTAGGAAATTCAACAGTGAAATCCTCTGATTTTTCATGACTTTTTGGTTTCAATTTGATCATTTATTAGACAGAAAAAATCTTTAAAGATGAAAAAAAAGCTCTTCTTTATAATCGCTAGGCTGTTAAGTAAATGAATTAAGTACACATTCTGGACATTTACCTTTATTTCTTTCTTTTATATATTTCATACAAAATAATCCACATTTTACAGAAGAAGGTTTTTGTAAAAAACTGTCATTGTGGGCTATACTGAACTTTTTATTGGAAAGTTTAAGAAATTTCATAATATTTTCAGGAATATATTTTTCTTTGAGTTTAATATTTTTATATATATATTCCCCAAAAGGATCGAAATATTCTACATAGTTATATTTTGGATCATTATAGTAACAAACCCAGTTTGTTCCTGGGCCGGTCGAGATATCTAAATTAATAATCCCACTTTCAAACTTTCCAATCTTTTTAGGAAGTAAATCGCTTGTAAAAACCCCCTTGAATCCTCTTTCATCTTTCATATTTTCTTTAATCGTTTCATCCGATATACCCCATTTTGTTATCGGGATTTTTTTTAGACAGGGATCGTCTAGGAGTTTCGAAGGTTTGTATAATTGTACAGATTTTAAATATCTTAGATCTAAATTTTGATCAACATTATAAGTAAGCGGCGGCTCTTTATATAATTCTTTGACATCTTCGATCGCCTCAGGAATAATTCTGGATGATTCTGCAAAGGTTGTAAAGATATATTTAATTCGTCCAATTTATCATTGATAGCTTTAATATTTTCTTTTCTACTTTTATCATGTTCTTCTAATTTTTTAGTGACAGGTTTATGAAATTCAGTTAAACTTCTGTCTATACCTAGCTTTCTATCACGCCGTGCTTCATTATTTTTCCTAATAGCTGCTTGTAATTTGACCAGTTTTATTGCATTTTTTAATTCTTCTTTTTGTTTCTTATTTCGATCTTTTTCTAAATCGTTTATTTTATTCATTTATATAGTTTAAAATTTTTTACTGACAGCTAATTAGAAGCGATAGCTTAGACGTCTATTTTTACTGACAGCTAATATATTTTTACTGGCAGCAACATTAGAAAGTGTCAGCTTTTCGCTGTCTAATAAATGATTAAAATTAAAGATTACACAGAACCGGAAGAATTGCCGGATCCCAAACAAAACCGTTTTTTACCCAGACATCCTTTCAAATTATTTATAATCGGCCCATCAGGTTGTGGAAAGACAAATTTACTAATAAATTTATTAAACGGTTTTGAGAATCCTAGTAATTTAAGATTAGATTTCGACGCGTTATATTTATGTGCAAAAGACATTTCTGAGCCAAAGTATTCTATATTGCAAGAAAATTACACACTGTTTGAAGGCGTTGAAAGAGACGATATTTTAAAATGTAAAAAAAAAAAAAAATAAAAAAACGGAATTATTAAAATTGTATGATAAATATAAAAAGAAAGTATTATTTTCTTCAGATTTAAGTGAATTTATTACTGTCGATTATTTAGATTCCTCAGAAAAAAACCTCGTTGTGTTCGACGATTGTGTTACAGAAAAAGATCAGAAAGTTATAGAGGATTTGTTTATAAGAGGTCGAAAGAAAAATGCATCCATTATTTATTTAACGCAGTCTTATTACTCAACTCCTATAAATATTAGAAAAAATTGCAATTATTTCATATTTTTTAAGCTACAGCCTAGAGAAATCAATTAGATAATCAGAGAAACAGACGGAAATCTAACAAAAAAAGAATTTCTAGAAAAATATAAATCTTGTATGGGTAATTTCTTTATGTTAGATTTATTAAATTCTGAAATGAGATACAGAAAAAAATTTTAACCTACTTAAATGGAAGAATATTTAGAAAAGACATTATATGTTTATCGGAAAAGTTACAATTTGTATCAAAAGATAAGTGTTTCCTTATCCACTAGCAAATTTATGCTGAGTGCCTCGGGTCTAACAGCATTTGCTTTCATACCACTGGCTGCTTTGAGTTTGAGTGCTGGAATTGTAGAAGTTATTGAGAAATCTTTAAGTATTTTAGAACGAAAAGAAGAATACAAGCAATCTTATAATTTTTATAAACAACAATTACATTTTTTGAAAGCTAAAAAAATTTCAGAAGAAGAAGTGTATGTTAGAGAACAAGATTTTATAAATAATTTAGTATACTTCCCAATTGAAAAGTATGTGAAAAAAGTACAGTTGAATGGATATAAATATTCTTCTTAGAAAGCATCAGCTTTTTGCTGCCTAATAAATGAGTTGTAAAAGTAAAAAAATTTGTTGTGACGTCTTTAACTAAAAAGGGTAATTTTAAAGGCGGTTGTTTAAAAGGCGGACAAACGGGATCGGGTTTTCTGAATAAAGTCATTAGTAATTTACCTTTCGAAATGCATTTACCAGGCCATTCTTTTACCGGCCCGGGAACACAGTTATTATGGAAAAACACGATTAAATCCAGATTTAACGTATAAAAATTCGTCTAAACCTGTTACAGAGTGGATGAAATTGCATATAAACATGACAAATGTTATTTAGAAAATAAAGATACAAAAACTAGAAATGAAGTATGCGATAAGAATATGATTGATGAACTACATAATATTGAAAATCCTAGAATTAGAGAAAGAATTGAAAGAGGAATTGTAAAACCGATTATTAAAGCTAAAAAATCTTTTGGTATGGGAAATACACAGATCTATTGTTTAAAATGTAAAAACCATACAGAAACAAAAGATATTTAAAATACAATGTCTAAAAATAACAGGCCAATGATGAAAGATATTTGTCGAAATTGTGGTTCTAAAAAGAGTGTTTTATTAGGAAAACCTTAGGGATGAAAGAGCCTAAAAATATCTTAGAAAAAAATATATTATCATCCTGAAAGTGGTTATTGTGGGATCAATGAATTAAAACGGAAAACAGGTTTCAGTCAAAAGCAAATTACAGATTTTTTACATAGCCAAGATGTTTATACCAGACATAAGCCTTTAATTCGTAAATTTAAACGAAGACGCATTTATGTAAGTCATACCGATGATCAATGGCAAGCAGATTTATTATTTATCAAACCTTTTAGTAAATATAATAACGGAACTAATTACTTATTGACAGTAATAGATGTATTTAGTGGGCCATTCCGATAAAAAGAAAAACTGGACAAGAAGTAACGGACGCATTTAAAAAGATATTTAAAGAAAGAATTCCTGAAAAACTTCAATCTGATAAAGGTACAGAATTTGTAAATAAGTTAACTTTAGAGTTGTTTAAAGATCATAATATTTAGTGGTTTACAACTGAAAATGTTGAAATAAAATGTTCTGTAGTCGAACGTTTTAACAGGACAATTAACAAAAAAATTAGAACCTATCTAGCGGCCAACAATACTAAAAGATATGTAGATGTTTTGGATCAATTGGTTAAAAATTATAATAATACCAGGCATAGGTCAATCAAAATGACGCCTAGCGAAGCGAGTAAAGAAGAAAATGAATCTGAAGTTTATAAAAGTTTATACGAAGAAAAAATAATAAGAAAACCGAACTTCAAGGTTGACGATAGAATAAGAATTTCGAAATACCAGACTGCTTTCACGCGCGGATACCAACCTACTTTTACTGAAGAAATTTTCATCGTTTCAGAAATATTAAACACTGACCCCAGTACTTACAGAATAAAGGATTTCAATGGAAACGAAATAAAAGGAACTTATTATGAACCAGAATTAGTTAAATATAGTAAGGAAGATAAGCTGTTTAAGGTTGAGAAAATATTAAAAAAGAAAGGAAATAAATGTCTAGTTAAATGTTTAAATTATTCCGACGAATTTAACTCTTGGGTAGATGTAAAAGATATCAAATCAATTTAGGAATTATTTTTTCCGAATTATCCACTTTTAAATGATTAGATTTCATAATTTATGTTTTCTTTAATTCTGTTAAACAAATTAACTGATTTCTATACGTATAATTTTCCACACTTAAACCATATCTTTTCATGATCAATTTGACATCATTTAAAAATAATTTCATGATATTATATGAAATTGCTTTTACATAAATAAAAACTTTATCGATATTAAAAAATCTGTTATCCTTTACTTTAAGTGACTTTTAGCCTTTTAGCTTAAAAAATTTCTGTGATTTTATAAAAGAAAATAATAGCATCTTATTTTAATAATCATAGATATCATTATCAAGTTCGAACGGTCGAAAAAAAACACCGAAAGAACAGCGTAACTTAATATCAGGAAGGCCAGCTGAATGAAAACACTGACCTCTAATTGGAGTTCAACTCGGATATCAGCGTCAAAAAGTCAACTCACTTATCGAAAAATGTACTTAGAAGGAAATGACGTCTTTGGTATAAAAAAAGCGTCTGCTTTAATCGACGTATTGCTAGAATATAAGATTAAAAAATGAATTGCGACTTTTTAAAAAACATTCTAATAGATGATACAGAATCAAGCTTAACACAAACTTTTGACAAATTAAAAAAATATGAAATGCCTGAAAACTATCTAAAGATTTATGATCAGATGAAAAGATACGAAATTATATACGATTCAGACGGTGAATATTTTGCTTATAAAAATGTAGATGCTTTTTTAAGCGAAAGACGAAAATCCAGAATAAGTCGTTTTAACGCATTGAAATGGAAATTTAAGTTAAATATTACAAATGAAGTTGAAGAAATATTTTATAAATTTTTAGATTTCGCGTACTATAAAAAATCGATAAATTATTTGTGTTTCATTTTAAAAATATTAGATTATTGTCAAATAGAAAATAATTTAAAAATAAAATAAAGTAAGAAAAACGAAGACATTTGGAATACCTTTCTAAAATTTCTTTCTTATTAAATGGAGCTGTCTAAAGTTTGCAAGCATTGCCAGATGACAAAAAATTTAGACCGATTACGTTACGCTAATCGCCTATTAACATTACGCTAATTGCAAAAGTTGTCATTTAGCTATGAAAAATAGAAAAAATGATTGAGAATGTGGTTAAAAAATACACTTTAGCTCATAAAAAGAGACATTTAAAAAGCAATTATCATATCAAACGAACGTCAAAATAAGTTTATGAAAATCAATGGCGTGTTTTTATTCAACCGTATTTTATTCATTATTTTAAACAGATTATAAGATATTAAATGTACATGAAAATACTATATTAAATGTTGAGTATTTATTTGAACGTATTTTGAATGGAACTATTATATTAAATGTTGTGTTTTAAATTGAACATGAAAATATTACATTAAAAGTTGAGTATTTATTTGAAAATATTATAGTCAATGTTGTGTTTTAAATTGAATGTGTTTTTTAATTGAAAATATTATATTGAATGTTGCATTTTCAGAAATTATTCAAATGGAATGAAAAAATTTACATTTCTTTCAATGGACAGCAATTAGTCCTTTTGATTAAACGATCTTATTTTTGGAATATATCATTTTCAGAAATGATTCATTTTTATATCTTTTTTATTATCAATTTAAATTAATTTTTTAAAATAAATCATATCTTTTAAAATATCAACATAAATAGATTTTATTTAAATTGTAGATCCATAACTATTAAAAAGGCTTCTAATCCAACTTTTAAATAGAAAGGTAATTAAAATAACTGCAATTGTTAATCTAAAAATATCTGCCGTCAGCATTTTTCATAGGACTTCGGACCTGCATAATCAGGGTTCGCATAATTTTACCACTAAATTTTAACAGTATTTCACCACAGAGAAGTATTGCTAAATCTGTGAATTCTGTGTTTTAAAAATTAAATGTTAATTTTCTTCTCATTAATAGTGGTGTCAGAGCGAACCTTGATAATGGTAGCTTTACAGATAATTCTAGATTAAAAGTATTTAAGTTAATTCATAATTTTACTGAAAAATTACATTTATTTTAAACCGCTTAATCTAAAATTACCAAGCCAAAGAAGGCTTTTTTTAAATTTGTTTACATTATATTATGTTCGTTACATAGGTGTTATAACATCATCTATATTAACTTTTGAATCCTGAATCATTTGTATCTGCATTTTTAAATCTTAAATTTCTTTTTCATATTTTGTTATAAAAAATAAATTATTTCTTACCTCGCTTTGCAGTTTTCTTATATTGTAATTTTACTTCTATTATTTTTTCTTAACTTTTCTATTTACTTTACGCATTTTAAAATTTCCATGTTTAAGTCCGGAATTGATAAGTTTAGTTCTTTTTGAGCTTTTATTAAGGAAAGTTCATTTGAAAGATTTTGATAATTAATTAATAATGCCTGGTGCTCTTGATATAATTTTTCTATATTAATCTCGGTGTTAGTATTAGCCATAATTAAAAAACAACCTTCTTTGGCAGAGACTAAAATCAGTCTCAGAGATGAAAGTACATCTCATTACTTCCTCAGTTTTTTTAAATACGTCACTTCCTTGTTACTGACATCAGAATGCTTCGAAGAAACGTTCTTTCAGAAGGATATCCACTTTGATAAAGTCAATTGAACTTCCGGGGTGAAAGTCTTTTAATTAGTTTGATAGATTAAAAAAAAGTGAGTAGGACACTTTGCATTTATAAATAGTTGTCGCTATTAAAAATGTGTAACAAAAAGTATTTATAAATTTACATCTATATAAATGGAGTCGACTCTAAAATTATATCTATTTCAAAAATACATATTTCAAAATTAAGACAGGTCGTGAAATTTTTAAATATAAAACAACCCAAAAATTGTAAAAAAGATGAATTAATTAGATTGATAATGAGATACATAAAAAGAACAGGCCATTATAAATTTATTTTATTAGATTTATTAAATTTAGACGTCACAGATTATTTAAATGAAATGAAGAAAAAATTTATCGAAAATCCTAAAAAAAGAAATAAATTGAAAAAAATATTCGATTCTTTCGATTTAAAATATAACAATAACACAGAAGAATTTAATCCAAAAAATAACGAAGAAAAAAAGATAAAAACAGTGGTAAACCTTAAAAAATTATTTCCTGATTTCAATGAAAAATTGAAACAAATTATAAATAAACCGAAAAACCGTCCAAAACTTAAGAAACTATTTGATTATTACGGATTGAAATATAAAGATGAAGAATTGATTAAAAAGGCAGAAAAGAAAGTAAAATTACAGGCAAATTTGGAAAATCTGTTTAGACCCGATTATGAAATTGTTAAGATAGAAAAAAAATTCATAAAAAAATTTAATACTTATAAATATGTTTATAAAATAAGGCAAATAAACGAACTCACACCGGGCCAGTATTACAGTATCTTAAAAGATTTATTCAGGAGAGCAATTGGAAAAATTGAAGGAATGGTAGATATAATTGTATACAATGACTATTTAACACAGCCCTTCCATCCTAAAATGATGTCAACGAAAGAAGCCTATGAGACCTAGTTAGATGTTTTAACGCATAAAATTGAATACAAAGAGTTGGATATTAAAGACTGTAAATTTAGTTTTACAGTGGTTGATTTGCCTAAAGGCGGTAAACATTTGAAATTACTGAACGATAACGATGTTGTCGATAAAAGAAGTATAATTCAAATTAAAAATGACGATATTATCTGTTTGGCTAGGTCCATCGTTACAGCCCTAGCTATTCAAAATCGTAAAATTTTATGCGAAAAATTGAATCTAGAAAAACTTACAGATAATGAAAAAACATATATAAAAAAAGGTAGAAAATTACAAAAAAGTTTAGCGATAAAATTGTATGAAATGTGTGATATTCCATTAGAAATGTGTAATTTAGAGCATATTAAACAATTCGAAAATTTTTTAGATATTCAAATAACTATATTTTGCAGAGAAAATTTCAACGAAAGAATATACAGCGGCGCCTATAAATCTAATTGTGTTTCATTTTAAAAAAATCGAAATCATTTTGATGTCATTACAACGGTAACAGGATTTTTAGGGAAAAAATTATTGTGATTATTCTAAAATCAGTTATTGTAGAAGTGATCAACATAAATGTTCTTTAAAATGCAATAGATGTTTTAGAGAAGAGAGTAATTGCGAAGGCGATGATATCCAGTGTAATGATTGTTTTAGATCTTTTAAAGGAAAAAATTGCTTCGAAAATCATAAAGATAAAGAGGAAAAAAAATACTCAGTCTGTGAAACACTGTGGAAATGTTTAAAATGTAAGAGAAATATCAGTCAAAGAAAACCGAAAGATCATAATTGTGGCGAAAGACACTGTAAAAATTGCAGAGAGTGGGTTTTGGAAGATCATAAATGTTATATACGTAGGAAAGAATCTATGGGAGGGACTTGTAAAAATATCTGTCCTAAAAATATAAAAGACAGAGAGAAATGGTGTAAGAAATGTCAAAAGTCAGAATTTACAGAAAAATAAATGTTTTTTTACGTTGAAACGAACCAAGAGACAGGAAATCACCAAGTCAATCTAGTTATAAATCATGATTTTAACGGAAAAGAAAAAATATTTAAGAATGAAAATGAATATTGTGAATGGTTATTCCAAAGAAAACATTGCGGTTATACAGTATTAGCGCATTATGGAAAAGGATTCGATTTTCAATTTCTAGCTAAATATTGCTTTAAAAATAAAATTAAAGTGTTTACAATATATCAAGGAAATAAACTCATATAAATGCAAGCAACCGTATATAATATAAGGTTTATCGATTCTATTAATTTTACACTGATTCCGTTAGGAAAATTTCCTAAAACGTTTGGACTAACGGAATTGGCTAAAGGTTATTTTCCTCATTTGTTTAACACTTCTGAAAATCAAAATTATGTAGGAAAATATCCTGAAAAATACTATTATGGTTATGGTACAATGCCTTTTGATCAAAGAAAAACTTTTGATAAATGGTATAAATCGGTAAAAAACGAAACATTTGATTTTCAAAAAGAATTTATAAAATATTGTAGATCTGATGTTGATATTTTAAGAAAAGGATGTTTAGAATTGCGAAGATTATTTCTAAACATTGCTAATATTGATCCTTTTAAATATGTCACTTTAGCTAGCGTTTGTATGGCTATATACAGAGATAAATTCATACCAGTGAATACAATAGCAATTGATGAGGAGTGTATTTCAAAGGATCAATACAGTAAGAAATCGATCATTTGGTTAGACTATCTGTCTGAAAAACACAATATCAAAATACAGCATGCTTTAAACGGTGGTGAGAAAAAACTGAAATTAGGAGATAAAACTTATAAAGTAGGTGGTTTTTATAAGAATACTGTTTATCAGTTTGAAGGCTGTCATTGGCACGGTTGTCCTCGCTGTTTTACAGAATCCACTGTTAATCTTCAAAATCAGATATGTATGAAAGATTTGTATGAAAGAACTCAAAAAATAAATAATAAAATAAAAGATAAAGCATTTGAATTGATTGAAATATGGGAATGTGATTTTGATAATCACAAAGAAATTAAAAAATATATGAAAAATGAATGGAAAAGAGATTTTGTAGATCCTTTAAATCCTAGAAACGCATTCAGTGGGGGGAGATGTGAGCCTACCAAATTAATATACGAAATGAAAGAAAACGAAAAGGGTACATATATCGATGTTTGTTCACTTTATCCAACAGTGAATTACTTTGATTACTATCCTGTTGGTCATCCGGTAAAAATTTATAATCCGGAAAAATATGATAAGAATTGGTATGGTTTGATACAATGCAAAGTACTGCCACCTAGAAAGCTCTATCATCCTGTTTTACCTTATAAAGGAGAAAAATTAATATTTAGTTTGTGTAAATTATGTTCAAAACCTGTAAAATGCGAAAAGAAACAATGTCGAAATTGTTATGAAATGCGGAATAAAGAATGTAATCATACGGATGACGAAAGAAGTTTTACTGGTATATGAACAACTACCGAAGTTGAACTGGCTTTTGAAAAAGGTTATAAGATTTTAAATATCTATGAAGTTTGGCATTTTGAAAAAAAATCTAATACATTATTTAAGGATTATGTTAAAATGTTTTTGAAAATCAAATTAGAAACAGATGATAAATGGTCTGAAAATTTCAAAACTGAAAAAGAATATAAAAGTTGCGTAGAAAACAAATTGGGTATAAGGTTAGGAGAAATCAAACAAAATCCAGGAATGCGATTTATATCCAAAATTTGTTTAAACTCTTTATGGGGAAATTTCGGACAAAGAAAAAACATGAAACAGACAGAAAATATTATACAATTATCTGATTTTTATAGAATTATACTGAACGACCGATTATAAGATGAAAGATAAATATGTCAAGAATAACTTTAATACGAATATTTATATAGCGGCTTTTACTACCAGTTCGGCTAGAATAAGATTATATAGAATGCTTGATAGATTAGGAGATAAAGTAATGTATTACGATACAGATAGTATTGTTTATATCGACGACGGCTCTAATAAAGTAAAAACGGGTTGTATGTTAGGGGAATGGACAGATGAATTAGGAGAAGATAAATATATTAAATCGTGGACATCTGGAGCAAGTAAAGATTATGGTTATATTCTGAACGACGGTTCTGCAAAAGGAAAAGTAAAAGGATTTAAAATGAGTTATGAGAGTGAAACTAAGCTGAATTTTGACGAGAGAATGAAAATAATAACTGGGGAAATTGACCATATAGATGTAGAAATAAATCAATTTCAGATACAAAAAAATAGAAATATTAAAGTGAATAAAATGAATAAAAGATATATGTTTGGATATGATAAAAGAAGAATTTTAGATAACTTTGATACTGTACCTTTTGGATTTTAAGCCGATTTTTTTTTATTTATAAAAATTGTTTTCTAATAAAATGGACGATGTCACCCTTATCATAAATGTTCAAGGTTTTATACTTCCTTTTAAGTCTATAGCGAGAGAAATAAGCTGGGTTCATTTAAAACAGGGAATAGGTGAAACTATTTCTGTGTTTACACCTAACTATGAATTAAGTGATCAAGACCAAGGAATAGTTCGTAGATGTACTAACGATGTCCATGGTTTAAGATTTAAAAGATATTCAGATAATACAGGCTTATGGAATAGTAGTGACAATGTAAAAGATTATTTCATACAATTGCATCAGATATACGGAGGCACATTTGCTTTTAAAGGAGGCGTTTTTCCGAAAAGTACCTTTGAAGAATGGGGAATTCCTATAAAAATATTAGAAGTACCGAGATGCGTAAGAATCCTAGGACCGGGTTGTTCTATGTACAGATGTCTGTACTATAAAAATTGTCTTTAAAAAAATATACCTTAATAAATCGAAGAATTCAACAGTCTCAGTTCGTTTCCTGTAACTCATAAGTTAAAAGATTTAGAGAAAAAGATTTAGAGAAAATACAAACTGATTTCGTTAAAGAAAATTCAAACAAAATTTGGAAATATGACTATTGCTAGATTGGAAGTTAATGATGTAGAAAAAGATTATTTTCTTAAAAAGAGTCATGGAAAAATTTCTGAAACAGCAATAACAAAACAGAATAAAGGGGGTTATATCTTTCATTTTAAAGGAAAAAATAATGACGGCTATTATGAATATGAAGTAGAAAAAGCTTAATCCTGCAATTTGTTTAAAATCTTACAATAATCGGTAGGATCATTTATCGAACTATGAAAATATCGAACTCACTATAGAATATTTACTAAAATTCAAAATATATCTGTTTTAAGTACAAATTTCTTTTCTGGCAAAGATGTGTTCATTTCGACACAAACTTTTTATTTTTATTTTATCGAACTAATCTATGGAAAATTTATTTCTAAATAAATGCTATAATATTTTGTCATAAGTACTTTACTCTTTAATTGTCTTTCGCCTACCTTTCATTATTTCAAATTTGACCCCGTTATTACAAATCATAGTATAGATAACTCTAATAATTATACTATATTTCATAATCTCAATCATACAATAAAATTAACTTTGACCGCAAAGATATACAAAATGGATCAAGCCTCTAAATTTTCTCAACCAGGTGTTTATTTTTGGATAGAAAGTAAATGTGATGACAATTGGATTATAATACCCGAAACAAAAGAATGGTTTGATATTTATATTCCTGGAGCTAATAACGTACATTATTTTATAGCTTTTAATGCAACTAAAGATTTTAAGATTGGTTATAATGCTAATAATTTATTATACAATGCAGCTCTTTGCTTTTCCTATCAAGACTATCCTAGAGGAAGATTGTTTATTAGCATTTCGTAGACTAAGGGCATCAGGCAAAATTTTTTCATCACTACAATAATTAAATATTAGCATTTAAAATTGATAAATATTTAATCTCAATTGATTACGTTATTATTTATAATCATGATTCTTTATTCTATAACCTTTTCTTAAAACTTCGTCTTTACATAATTTAGTAGAAAAAATAAAAATATCCAATCAATGCAAATCATGCATTTTTTATCATCATTTACTCGATAAATCGTACTAAAATCGTTACATCCTCGACATTTTAACAGACAAACTTTTTGATGAAAATCTTACAAAAATCGTTAAATATTTGCGTTTAGTGGAATATAAAAAGTGTCCCATAGTAGGGGCCATATACTACTTATATATATATATATATATATATATATATATATATATATATATATATATATATATATGTCAACATTTGAACGGAGGGTGGTTTTGGTGTCTGGGTGTCATGATCGGTGAAAATATACCAAAATTTTTTGGAAGTGCTTTCCTCCGGACGGCTGCAATAGGTATAGCTTTTTACTTTTTGTAATGAAAGCTACCTAAAAGAGCTGACATGTATTTAATATAGTGAAGCTTCAATTGTAACCACTTTTTAAGATGCTCATTATCAACGGGTCAAACTCCCACCGGAAATTTTAAATAGAAAATGTCATTTTATTTTAAAAGCCTTATTAATGCAAAATTTCAGTCATGACTGCAGTCAATGACTGCAAAGACAGATTTAATTTTTACTGGTGGAAATTTAATTCGGCGATAGTGGTTCCGACACATTGTGACAACAAAAGGTTTGTGTCGCCGAGAGGATTATAATGCTTGTTCAATCTGACACTAGTAAAAAGAAATATAATTTTTTTAGCACAATTGTGAGAGAAAGTTTCGATATTTAAGGCTCTTAAAGTTCACAAAATTTTCCATTCAAGTGTACTGGTGGAAGAAACTGTTCATCTAATTAAAAGAAACCGCCATCACTTTGTGACAATCATCTCAGTTACTTCACTCGCAACTGGTAGACTATACACACTGTATGTCTTCTCCTCCTTATTCATAGCTCCATTTTTGTTCTACACTGTAAAAAATGTCAGATGCTTCTGAATATGTAAAAAGGTACTGTAATCAAGAATGAAAATATACAGTGACCTCTTCTAACTCATCCAAGATTTCGAAAAACGTTCCTTTACCTTCAAAAATCTCAGAAAGTTATTTGTTTTCGAAATTTAAAGAAGAATTTATAAAAATTAATTTTTGTTAGCTGCCCGTCCATTTCGGAAACGTTTCTAAGTAGTTTTTACACTACAAAAATCACTTTTCTCAAATCAAACTATCACTTTTTCGGATTCTATCAATTCTCAAGTAAACATTTTCAGCTGCATAACTAATTTTGTGCATGTAATTGTAGCAAAATAATGTCAATTTTAATATTAATGATAATACTGTTAATATTGTATATTTGTCCATACTAAACGTGCACGCTGAATAGCAAAATATTTTCTTATGAATTAGTAGCATCCGGAAGAGTGATATTTTGATTTAAGAAAAGTGATAATTGTACTGTAAAAGCTACTTAGAAACGTTTCCGAAATGGACGGGCAGCTAATAAAAATTAATTTTTATAAATTATTCTTTAAATTTCGAAAACAAATAGCTTCCTGGGATTTTTAAAGGTAAAGAAACGTTTTTCGAAACCTTAAGTGAGTTAGAAGAGATCACTGTATATTTTCGTTTTTGATTACAGTACATATTTATATATTCAGAAACATCTGACATTTTTTACAGTGTATGGAAATAATATATTGGTGTTTAACTAACACAAATTCTATTTAATACACAAAGAGATTAAAATACTGTTTTAATAGTTTTCCATAGGAAATTAACTGTCGCATCTAAATAGGAAAGGTACATTATACATATATAGGAATATAAAAAATAACATATATATTCTAATCTACTATTCTTTATTCTCAAGTCTAAGAAACTTTCGTTCTTTTATACAAAGATAAATTCAGGAGAAGTAAAGCCTATTTTATGATATTCCTTTATTGAGTTTTTTTTTTCTTCGATGGTACCCATTTTCTTCTCTGGAAATATCAGAAACTATAGAACAGATTTTTAAATCTCCCTTATCGCAGTATTTAAATGACTTAAGTTTACTTGTAGAGGAAATGAAAATCAACATTTGTTTATATTTCTATGGCGTTTCCATTTATGTTTTGAATGAAATATCCAAGATGATCTAACCGGATTTAACAAATATGGGTTGATATGAAGAGACATCGAAAAGATGTAGCTAATGAAAATTTTTGTTTTCAAATGTATTTGGATGTGATTTAACAAACAGAAGCACTTTTTTTTCTTATTTTAAAATTCCCAGTCCATTACCCAAATCATGTTTGCTTCGTAACAAAAATATTTCATTTTCATGAATTCTTTATTTTGCTAGCTTATAATATTTTAACATAACCTCATCTGCACTTCCCTCTAATAATGCATTCTATACGCTGTGCATTAAGTGAGCAAAATCTTATAAGTACACTAACTTGGCTTATTCCAAAATATCAAGTTCTTGCTTCCAATGTAGATTATTGTAAATGTGCCTAAAATAAAACATTACACTCTGAAAAATAACTAGTTTTTCATTACTTTATCATTATGTTAGCTTATAATATTTTAAAAGAACTTCATCTATGCTATATATATATTTTCTCGCCTAAAATTGTATTCAGGATACTGTACGTTAAATGTGCAAAATCATGTAAGTTCTAAACACGACTTATTCCAAATTTTAAAAAACCTAGTTTTCTCTATTAATGTTGGCTATTTGTGAACTTAAATAAAATAAAACACTACAATCTAAAAAAAACAGCTTCTTTGTTTATTTATGGCGCTGCAAAATATTGGTATACAATAAATAACAATAGATTCAGCATGAGGTAGTCGAGTTTTCTCAAAATTAGCTTTACTTGTCAAGGCTAGTTTTGAAACTCACTTCCCCATGTAAACAATAGCTAGATAGAATGATGTCATGAACTTTTAACCTCACCTGATCCAATACAAAAAAAAAACATGTTTTCTCTCTGAATATATTCTGCTGTTGAAACATTATTGAAAAAACTCTACAATCTGCTAAAAAATGGCATTTTTATCGTGTATTTTTGGTATTTTATTTCACCGTGCATTGTATTTAATGACATTTTTATCGTGCATTGTAAATACTCGTTCACAATGAAAAAATAGTCGTTGGGGGGAGGGCACCGTAATACTTACCCATTATGGATATGAATAATGTAAAATATGAAAATAAAACGCGTGTAAACTATTTATAGAATGCATCACAATTTCAAAATAAAATTTAAACGCATACTTAAACAGTTTTAATATACATTAAATGCTCTATAAATGAATTGCTGATGAGCCAATTTCGACAAATTATATAAAACACCAAAATACTCAACTTGTTCCAGATTGCGTAAAACAAACATCCTTATAGCTCCAAAAATAATAATCATATTAACTAACAATTTACTGCAACTGTATAAGCGTCTCATTTCCAATTTAAATATATATAGTATTTGAATTGAAAATTTAATGAAATACAGGATCCTGAAAAATCGAAGAATGTGGAAACAGGATTACACATATCTCGGCAACTAATAATCCGATCGATTTCGTTCTTTAATCAAAATTTGTGTTACTTTATTGCCTTTTACGTCCACTCCTCAAAATAAAATAAAAAATTGAAAATTTTTATGTACCTTTCATCAGAAGGAATTTTTCAAGAGTCTGAAAAAAATAGTTCTTGAGAATCGAGGTTACTGATATTAAATAGGCTTCGTTCCATTCTTACATACTAAGTACAAAATTTCAAGTCTCTATCTCAATTTTTTCGGGAGATTAGAGACGGCGGTTACAGACAGAGAGATACACAGACGAACGGACGGCATTTTTTTTTCTAAAAATACATTTTTCGGAATCTCCATTATCTAAAACGTGTAAATCCGTCAAAAAATTCGATTTTCTAAACGATTGCAAGACTTACCCTATACTACGTATGATGGGTAAGTAAAAGTGGAAGCAGACAGAGTTTTTTCGCTGTTTCCAAAAAATTAAAAAAGAGAATTTTGATCGATTAAGAAGAATAAAAATTAGAAATAAATTTAGATGTAACACCTAGCAAAATGCTGCTGAGCTATTAAAGCAATTTTGAAAAAAAATCATTTTTTTAATTGAAGCTACAGTTAAACATACGCTTAAACTTGCCCTTATAACTTTAAAAAAACTTGCACGACAACTTAAATAATAGACACAATTTTGTTTAAACATAGTTTAAGTAGATCGTCGCTGTAGTTTCATGTAGCAACTTACAATCAATTTCAAAATGCATAAAATATAAATATAAAAAATACAGTAAAAAAATACATGCTTGAAAAACGATTTATATTATTTTTCAGATGTCACATTTGAACATTTTTGTCATATTGCGTATGTTTAAAATTTGGTTGAATTAAATTTTGAATAGCATATTCTTAAATAACTTCCTGCATTTTCAATATGCAATTTTGTTTTTCAATGGAAATGATTATTACGCTTATATACGTTATTTTTAAATATGATTTTAGGAATACAACAAATATTTTACAAAAACAATCGATTTTTTCTGTAATATTTATAAATTCGCTGTTAAAAAAATAAGGTAACTGTTTTATAAATTAAAACTTTTTTTACACTCCAAATCTCAGATATCGCGTATTAGTATTTCACGGAACAAGGATTGAAAATTCCTGTACTGTATAATACTATATAAATGCACTAGAGAGGCATTGAAATGCATGATAAATGTTTGACGAATTGTCATACTTCATACTCAATAAGGTATAGTTTGTAGAGTAAACTAGTTTGTAAAACTTAAATAAGAAATATTTCAATAGTAAAAAACACATAATAAAAATATAATAAAGAAACAAAGTAAAAAAGCCTTTTTTTTAGGTTTAAAGGTAAAAAAAAAAATAACTAGAAATATTAAATTAGTACAATTATGAATATGTCTCTGATTCACATAAACTACATATCTACTAAATGTAAAATAAGCATTTAATACTGCTAATTATTAAGTTAAAACAATTTTTCGAAAATTTTATTTAAAGATGTCTTAACTATTACAAGATGGAAATAAAGGTATATTTTATTAGTGCAAAAATCTTCTAGTTATGAATATCTTTGAAATTTAGTGAACAGTAACTGGCAGAAGGAAAAAAGAATTTGGAAAATTTAGAAAATTAACTTCAGTCAAAAAATAATAAACACATCTTAGTGCATTCAAATGAATAATATATAAGTAAATACACTGGAGGACAAAATAAAAAGATGGAAGGCATTTTCCCAAATATCTCGAGAAATACTGGATAAAAATAAATGAAAATTGGTATGGATATAACTTATAGTATGACAATAATATGTGCAAAGCAAAAATTAAAGTGCCATTCATTGGCAAGAGTTATTGCCTACAGTCCAATGTAGACTGAAATTCATGATGAAAGATGGCAATGAAAGAGAGGCTGAATGGCGTGTGGTCACCTCTGACAGATAGACAGCATGCACAACGAGTATGCATGCTGTTAATAAGAGAGTTAAAGCTTGCTTGTGGAAGACTCTCCCACTCTTCCACCAGAGCAATTTTTTAACTCCGGAATGGTTCTGGGTGGGGGTTGGCGTCTCGCAATAGAACTTCCAAGAGCATCCCAAGCATGTTTAATGGGATTAATTTCAGGAGATTTGGCTGGCCAATCTATTCGATGAATATCCTCGCTTTCCAGATACTTCTCAACCAGGCGAACCCTATGTGGTCGGGCAATGTCGTCCATAAAAACGAATTTTAGGCCAACAGCACCCCTGAAAAGACGCACGTAGGATTGTAGGATCTCCTGCCTGTACCTTTGAGCATTCACGGAACCAGTGTCAAACATATGGAGTGGTGTGCGGGTATCTTACATGATCCCTGCTCAAACCGTCAGTCCTCCACCAGCATAATGGTCCCTTTCCATGATGTTACGTGATGGTATCGGGTTCCAGGTTCCTACCATATGAATATTCGCCGAGAATCACGTTGAAGACTGAATCTGGACTCATCTGTGAACAGAATATTAGAGCATTGGAGCTGTGTCCAGTGTTGGTGCTGTCTGCAGCATTTCGCACGTTCTCTTTTGTGGAAGAGAATGAGTGGGATACAAATAGCGGGCTTCCTGGCATACAATTCTCTTTCACTGAGCCTCCTGGCAACAGTCTTCCTTGAAACTAATGTTTCTGTGGCAGCAACAAGGTCCCTAGACTGTTGTGTCGCTGTAGATGTCCGTTGAGGAGTATCTAGAAAGCGAGGATATTCATCGAATGGATTGGCCAGCCAAATCTCCTGACCTTAACCCTATTGAATATGCTTGGGATGCTCTTGGAAGTGCTATTGCGAGACGCCAACCCCCACCCAGAACCATTCCGGGGTTAAAAACGGCTCTGGTGGAAGAGTGGGAGAGTCTTCCACAAGCAATCCTTAACTCTCTTATTAACAGCATGCATACTCGTTGTGCAAGCTGTCTATCTGTCAGAGGTGACCACACGCCATTCTAGAGGCGACCACACGCCATAAAAGCTTCACTTTTATTGCCATCTTTCATCATGAATTTCAGTCCACATTGGACTGTTGGCAATAACTCTTGCCAATGAATGGCACTTTAATTTTTGCTTTGCACATATTATTGTCATACTATAAGTTATATCCATATCAATTTTCATTTATTTTTATCCAGTATTTCTCGAGATATTTGGGAAAATGCCTTCCATCTCTTAATTTTGTCCACCAATGTATTTAAAATTTTTTTTAAATTATCTAAATACAATATATTTATACTAGCTTATTAGGCTACAAAAACCAATCCATTCCAGAAACTTTTGTGCAAAAAAAAGGGATATTTCTTTCCAAATAATACTTATGGGAGGTAAACTTATCTTCTTAGTGTAAAAAATGCAAGCTGAAAAGAAAAGTTTTTCAATCGTTTTTATCTGAAGATCTGAACGTTGACACTTGCTTTATACAAAGTAATGAAATGACCATTTACTTTATTTTTAAAGCCTTCAACTTGCATTTTTGTAAAAACATTTTTGATAGCATAAAATATGAAAATATTGGAAAAATATATTCCGGCCTTATACGTTTTTTCTAAGATAATTTAAAAGATTATTTTACCTGTAAACATTTATTTATTTATTTATTTGTAATATTCTACTATGTATTTCAGTTCTGTTTCATGTGCTTTTCTAAATTTGTCACAAATAATAAATTATTCTCTCTCTCTCTCTCTCTCCTCTTTTTATGCATTGAAAAGGATTGTATAAAAACTTTGAATTGTGGTCCAATGGACGTATAATGGGACCATAATGTATGTGTGAACATTACGGTCCAATTAATTGAAAAAGTTTTAATTTCAGTTCTATTAAAAGGAAAAGCTTTTTGGAAAATGTTGCGATACGAAAGAATATTGATAATAATAAGAGTTGTAAATCTGAAACAACTTATTTATATACCAATTAATTGAAAGTATCAAATAGAAAAACAATTTAATAACTGAAAATGTAGACAGGGGTTTACAATATGTTTTTCATTGAAATGTGCAGGATATATAGTATTACAAGCGATTTTTAAATGGGAAAAAAATATTGCCTGAAAAATAATTATTGCCAGAAGATTAATATTTGCCAATTATGCCTGGAATTAATTTTAATCTATTTTTGAAGATTCTGACCTCCGCTTTTGTTTTAATACCGACTCATTCCATTACTTTAATTTTTTTTCTTAATTTCCAAATGTATGAAAGAAATAGAAATGTGAAAATTGAAATTTAAAGATCCTACATAACGCATAATGTTTAGGATATAGTTTGAAACAATACAATAATGAAAATTCAGTATGAGTTCAACTCTCACATAAACGAGAGGAAATCGCATGTCCAGCGTAGCAAATGAGAATCATTTCTACTAACCCAGTTTTTCAAGTATTCAGATCTGTGTTATCCTCCCGGATTTGCTTTTATTGAATTTGAAGAAGATCAAGATGCAAATGAAGCTATCAAAGAAATAAATGGTGCAACGATAAATGAAGCAGAAATCAAAGTTGATATCTCATTCGGGAGAGGTGGAAGACGAGGTGGCGGTGGAAGCTTCAGAGGTGCGAGAGACGGAAGTAGAGATCGTGGATTTAGAGGACGACGTGGAGGCGGAGGTTATGATGGAGGTTTCAGGAGTGCATAAAATACTTCGGATACAGCAGAGTGTCCGAAATCTTTTGTGTATCTCTGTAAATACTACCTGCTATCCATCATACAGGAAGTAACTTGCAGTAAATCTCAGCAACGTATTTCAATTTCATAAAATGCTAAAAGTTACTTTTTTGAAATTTCAAATGATTCGGCTGGATAGTTTTTACTCTGCTATATGCGGACAGACGGACGAACTGAAAGACGACTATAGCTGCTTCGTATTTACAAAATGGCGAACGCACCTAAAAATAAAGGTACTAAACGAATTCATCACTAACAAGATAAAGTTAAACTTACACCAGTGACTTTTTAAAATAGGGTAACTCTACGATCGATAGCCATAGACTATAAATTGCCAGTCTCAACATTTTCAAAAGGAAATCATATATTGCAGCATAAACATTGTTCGCACAAAATTGAAACAAGACGGTTAAAATGCCTTTTTTAGGTGCATTCGTAATTATGTAAATACGTAGCACCTATTGTTGTCGCTCAGTCCGTCTCTCTGTCCGCATATAACAACGCAAAACTACCCAATCGAATCGTTTGAAATTTAAAATATATTATTATTATATAATTTTGTCGAGTCATTTTAAATTTTTAGGTGCATTCATAGTTATGTAAATACGTAGCACTTATTGTTGTCGCTCAGTCCGTCCATCTGCCCGTCTGTCCGTCCGTCTGTCCGCATATAACAACGCAAAAACTACCCAATCGAATCGTTTGAAATTTAAAATATATTATTATTACATAATTTTGACGAGCCATTTCAAATTTTATGAAAATCGGATGAATAGATCAATTACAGGGGCAATCAAAAGTATTCCGTTACATGACGGTCAATGGGGAAAAAAGTTTCAAATGCATTTTTATCGTTTGAAATTTAAATATATGATTATTACATACTTTTGTCGAGTCATTTCAAATTTTATGAAAATCGGATACGTAGATCAATTACAGGGACAATCAAAAGTATTCCGTTACATTACGGTCAACACTGTAAAAATTGAAGACCCAAATTGGGTTGAAAGATTTCTGTGTATAGTAATGTTCCTAAAATGGTACAGTAAGGATTCCAAAATGGTAGAGTATTGTTCCCAAAATAGATAACCCAAAATGGTTCAAAACAGAGCAGATCTTTATTAACATTAAATTAATCAAAATTTCTGAGGTATAATGTATATACTATCTAAGATATTTTAATTGTTTTAGTGTCATTAAAAATCAGACTTTTTTCAAACGATTTTGTGCTACAAACTGAATTTTCCAAATTAGAACAATGCTGTACCCAAAAATCTTTCAACACAATTTGGGTATTTTGTTTTTACAGTGAATGGGGAATAAAGTTTACATGCGTTTTAATGGTGTTACACTTATCCGAACACAATAAAATTGTTATGTATCTGTGAAGTACATGTTATAACATACATTTTGCACAATCTGTGGTGTAAAAACTTTTGTTATTGATTTACAAGGTCACACAGAAGTATTCCATTACATAATGGTATAGTGAGAACATATTTTGTTGCGCGTTTTAATTGTAATTAACTATTTAACATTTTATGAGATTGATATACGTCTCTGAGGAATACTACAAATTATTTCCTGTATAAAAGAAAGCATGTAGTATAGCATGTGATATACGTTGCTGAGGTATAATAAAAGTCACTTCCTGAGTATTTACTGTAACGCAAAAAAAATTTCGACCACTATACTCTATCCAAAAAATACTATCTATTATAACAGCAAGATCTGAATATATTTAAAACTTTGTTATCGTACGAACGCACCTCATTTGCTACGCTTCACGTGCAATTTCGAACTTGTTGTTTTACTGTTGCGTATTTATACACTTATAAAATAAATAAAATTATGTTTTCTCTGTCGCAATATTTAGAAGAAATATCATGAATAATAACACCTCAAAATAATTGTAACAAAAGAGTTCGACAAAATCTGAATTATTTTAAACAATAGAAAAGCGTAAATATTAAATAACGGTATTCCCATAATTTAATGAAAATTTATTTAAATTTAGGGCTTTGAATAAAAATGTGGTTGGAGAAAATTTTAAAAAGCAGCATTTTATCTATCATTTCTTAGTCAATGGAATTAGAAAAAAATAGTTCATATAATGAAAGGCATTTGAAAATATATAAGTACAAAAAAGAATATTTTATAAAATCTAGCCATAGTATGACATAGTGTTAGATACATATGGTATTGACGAATTTATGTTTGGCAAAACCACTATTAAATAAAATGTTTCAAATTTTGCCAAAAACGTGAAAGAAAAGTAAAAAACTAATTAAAAGTAAAAAAGTAATTAAGAAATTAATAAAATTCCACAATGTATAATATGTAAAAATTAAAAAACCTTAAATGTGATGCGATCTCTATAATCTCATTTTTCCTGTTCATTAATCGTTTTTCTATAATGTTTATTTATTTATTTTTTTTTTTTTACTTTTTAAAATTATTAAATTATTTTCGTTATCACTTTTGATAAATGTTTTAAAACGTTCTAGATTTAATTCATTAACTCATCTCGAAATTATGTTTATAAGGGTAATAAAAAAGATTGTCTGTAGATAATGGTAAAGGAAATATAGATTCGGATTAAAAAAATAATAGTGATGCAATAATTCTAATTTGCTCATAAATGCGTAAATTTTCACTTTAATATGGATATACTGATAATACACATACAATTTAGCTGTATGTGTAAACTGACCGGTAAATTACCAAATGCATGTCTGGTTTGTCTGTTCTTACTCACTGTTACACATTGCTTTATGTATGTTGATGGTAACGCATTTAAGAGCTTAAATGTCTAAAAATATGTGGCAATTCTAAAGTACGCAGTCTAGCGTGTAAATTGTTCAAAATATTTGCAAAAGTGTGTACTTGCAGCAGTGCGTAACACATGCTATATTTCGATACTTCCCCTCATCTTTTTGCATTCTTTTTGGAAAAAAAAACCGTATTTTAAGGTTTTTTTATCGCCGTTTTCAAGATAAATTTCTTAAGATTTTCACAAAAGTTGTTCTATTTATTTCATGAATACATTATGTATATAATACTATGATTGCATTCGCACAAACGCAATAAAAAATTATTTATTAACCCTTAGCGCTCATTTGGCTTCTCTACGAAGCCGTCCGTCATAAGGTAAAAGAACGTGCGGAGCGCTAAGGGTTAAATATGCTAATTTCATTCAATTTTTATTATTTTTTAATTTTGTTTCGAGAGTATTGTGTAAAAAAAACATATTTTATAAAAATAACTCAGCAAATGAAAAAAGTGAAAAAAGTTGCTGCTCGAATTAAAATACGTTATTCAGATTTTTCTATTTAAAGTGTAATTTTCTTTTTGGATGAAAAAAGTTACTGCCCGAATTAATATACGTTTTTCAAATTTTTATAATTAAAGTGTAATTTTCTTTTTAACTACGCGTATTTTAAGACTATTCCCGCAAGGTTTCTTTTTAAAAATTGTACATATATTTTTCATTTTGCAGGTTACTATGAGCGTGGAAGATCACGGGAACAATTTTAAGCTCTTATATAGGACTAGATGACAACGATTTTATAAGAATAATAATAATTAGTTAATCAAACTCACTCCAAATTTGATTCATCCTCTTCAACCGTTTTCTTCATCTTTGTTCCATTATCTAAAATCCCACTGGAGACAAATATGGTCAAATTAAAACTAAAAAAACATCTCTGGTAATAGATGCTCACTATTAGAAAAGAAAGAATTTCCGTATCATTTATAGCACATGACTGCCCGGCAATCAGACACCAAGGAATTATCAGAAGTTTGGATATCAGACGATTGGAACAATTCCGGTAAACAGAAGCAAAATTTTAGAACGGCTTTAAATCTTGATGAAAATCTACATGGAAGAGCAACATAAAGTAGGAAGAGATATGAAAAAGCCAAGGTCAAAAAATGATTTTCCTTCTGAGCAGAAGTATTTGTATTGCTGATGTCCAAAAAGTCAGAGAAAATAACGGGCTTGTGAAAAATCAGGAAGTGATAGGAAATTATAGGTTTCTCCAAAACCAATTTTTGAGCTTTATCCATTTTTAGCTGCACTGAAAAGTAATCATGTACTCCACATTTTCACTTTTTTTCGTATATTTTGTCCAACTTCATTTACTAAAACATAAAACGAAATTGTATTTATTGTTGAATTATTTTCTCATTTTGTATAATTTATCACTCTTCTTGTAATTCTTATATATTTATTAGTTATCCGTCATTATATTGTGCGGCCCTATTGCCTATATTACATCTAAAAAAGTCCAAAATCTTATTTTTTAATTACACAATTCAGGATATTAAATTAAAGAGGTTTTTTTTATTGAAAAGAAAAATTATGAATATGTATTATTAAGAAAATTTCATTAACAATTAGTATGGAACTTTTACAAGAAACTGCAAAGCGCTTTCTATAATTGGTTCAAACTCCTGTACAGTAAAATGGAGAGAAAATATTTTTTGACAAAAGATAATTATGCTACGATGATTCCACTGGCTCTCTAACTCAATATGTCACACATAAACACTCGCATCTATATATATATATATACAATGGTGTGCAAAATTTAAGGACGAAACCCGAATTGCCAATTTTCAAGGGATTGTCAAGCGATAATTTTATGCGAATATTCAAAAGGACGTAATACAATTCGAATAATTACTATCCCTGCTTAACAGCTAGTCCATACTGTACCTCATTCAGGTCACACATTGTCACAAGAGTCACAGTCACTGCGGCGAAACAAAAAATAGAAAATTCCATACATCTCTTTTATGAGTCTCAAATGACTACTATATGTGATTCTACTGACAGATCATTGTGACTGCTGCTTTGTGGCGAGTCACCAGGTGACTTTACAATGTTGTTTCATTGAAACTCTAGTGTGACCTCTCATCTGGAGACTCAATTTCAAAGTCATTTTGAACGTTGCATTATGATAAATTACCAAATAATGTCCCATTAATATCACATGCTGACTTTTCACAACTTTTTACAGTGGTTAGTTTAAAATAAGGTCTCTGTCACCATTTGATCAAGTCTTGAGACAGAAAATTACCGTGTCATTTGAATGCGACATTATTTGGTGATTTATCATAATGCAATATTCAGAATGACTTTGAAATTGAGTCTCCAGATGAGAGTCACATGAGAGTTTCAATAAAACAGCATTGTAAAGTCACCTGGTGACTCGACACAACGGAGCAGTCGCAGTGACCTGTCAGTGGACTCATATATAGTAGTTCTTAGTGACTCATAAAAGAGACATATGGAATTTCCTGTTTTTTGTTTCTTCGTAGTGATTGTGATTCTTCTGACCCTGTTACTTGAATGAGATGTTATATGGACAAGTTGTTATGCAGATACAGTAATTAATCGAATTATATTAATTATTTTGAATATCCGCCTAAAAATCATCTCTTGAAAATCCCTTGAAATTTGGCATTTTGGGACTTGTCCTTAAATTTTGCACACCAGTGTATAAATATAAATCTAACATCTTTTCAACTTTATACTCAATAATTTCGTATGACATGAATTTGTATTCTTACAATTTTAAATTAAATTAAGTTATATATTACAAAAGAAACAAATTTTAAAGTCTTCCGCAAATTTTAAATTTCCTCTTCAACAAAGAAATACATAACTTTTAACCACTTCAGCAGTTTATTTCTCAATGAGACCAAAATCTTCTTGAATATTTCATACAATAAATGAATTTAAGTTGTGAGGATAAAGAGGCTTGTCAGAAATAATTATTTTGTTAATAAATAAAAGGTAAGTTTTTAAAATAACTCTGATTAAATGTTTTTTAATCCTTAGTCTGTTATTACTATATCGCAAGCAAGTGTGGAAAATGGATGTAAAATATGTAAAGGAAATTGCTCGTGACTTTCTATTCTCTTGTACTTACACAAACATAAAAGTATAAAATATTTATACTTATTTTTTAAACTATTCTTGAAAATTGAACATCATGATGAAATAAATCATTAAGATTCATTGTTCTAAAGAATTTAACTTATTTAAATTACAATTCTTTTATTCTAGACTTCTAAAATAAATAAATTTAGAAGAATACGTCATTAAATAAGGGAATAGTTAAAGGGAAGTTCTACTGCATTTAGAAAAGATTTCTTTTAATTTTTCTAAATTTTAATCCTTTGATTGGCGTATGTGTTGAAAATTTTTAAATACAGAATAAAAATGTTTAACATTAAAATGGAGGAGAATTAGATAGGAATAAAAAAATTAATTTCTGTATTTTAGCAAAATTTCATGTATTATCATTTCAATATTACACAATGTTATAGAAATATTAAAAGTAGGGGGAACTGGGGGACATTGATAAAGCTTTTTTCAAAAAAAAAAAAAAAAAGAAAAGAAAAATTGTGTCTAGAAAGCAAAAATTTCAAGTTATTTTTCTATGTGATGTCAGCAAAACCTGTGTAGTGTGTTATAAAAATGTACAATCGTTGTTTTATAAATTATTTTTGCATGTAATTTTTAAAAAATCAAGAAAAGTAATTTGTATTAATGCTCCAGCCCCGGGGCAGATTGATACACTTTAACTCGCCTGGGAAAAATGGAGACAAAATAACACCAATCCATATTTTTCATAGAAAAATAGTTAGCAAACCATTATATATATATTTATAGACATTAAAATCGCACACAATTTATTTGTAAGCGATATTAAAGCAATCAAAATGGAAATGTATAATGACCCGATGTTCTGGCTGTTCCTTGTCTGTTTGTTGACTGTGGTAACTTTGTCATATCTGGCACTTTAACCCCAAAATTTTCTTCTTTCTTAGGAAAGGTGAAAGAATTACTAGGTTTTCTATTTATAAATCGGTTTACAAAGAGAAAATAAAGGATAATTTTATTAAAAATTATGTTTATAATATAATTATCCTGTACTGTTCTGCAAATTGTTTCTCTTATTTGACATTTTTCATGTTGATAATACTTTTTTCTCTGGAGAATCGATATAAATTTGAGATTTGCCAGGCTGCCGTCCATTTCTTTTATTATTTATACTAGCACTAGATATTGTGTAAGTTTTAACATCTTCTGTTAGCAAAAATACTATAAAATGTTCTAATATAAAGAAATTAGAGCTATTTCACTTCAATAAAAACTAATAGTAGAAATTTTTGATGAAAAATGGTTGAATTAAGGAGTGTATGGTAAAAAAAAAAAAATAAAAGGTAATGAAAAAATGAACTAGAAAAGGATTTAGGTTGCATTAATGTGCCCCGACAAAGACTGTATCAATGTGCCCCATACAGCCATTTTGAATAAAATGAGTCGCAAATCCAACACTTCATAATTTATCTAACAATAAAGAATGAGGTACTGATAAAGAGTTGCTTTACTTGCCAGGGAGGGAATTTTTTTCGGTTGAAAATACTGGAACAGTTGTATAATACCATTTCAATTGTAAAACTCAAATTTACTTTTCACCTACAAAAACAATTAATCACCCATCCCATTTCATCAAACTATTGAATCATTCCAAAACTTTCTGTATGCAGTTAATTTCACTAGTATCGCCTTTTGGAGCTGTTGTGAAACTTCCTGTAATGACCCTGTGTGCTGTACAGGGGGTGTATTAATGTGCCCCAAGTATCAATGTGCCCCACTTCCCCTTATTATAAAACATTTATAATATTTTCTTAAGCGGTATGCAGTTATTTCACATTGTTTTATAAAATTATATTTGCAAAGTAATGTTTAATATTTTAACGGAATCTTTAAATTTATATAATAAGATCTTTTTAGAGATATATGTATTACATCAAAAAGAATTCCAGATAATTAAAAGAAAGCTTGAATTAATATTTTTGTCAGCTTTTTAAAATAACTTTTCGTATGAAACACTACATCAATTGAACTTTATTTTCATTAAACTCGTATTATGATATGAATTTATATTATAACAATTATAAATATAATTAAGTTTTATTTTACAAAAGAAACTAATTTTAAAGTTTTTTACAAATTTCGAATTTTTTTTTGAACTAAGAAATATATACATTTTTAACTACTTCAGCAATTTGTTTCTTAATGAGCCGAAAATCTCCTTGAATATTTCATATAATAAATGAATTTAAGTTTCGAAGATAAAGAGAGTCAGATTTAATCATTTTGTCAATAAATAAAAGGTAAGTTTTTAATATAACTCTGATTAAATGCAATTTAATCTTCAGTCTATTAGTACTATATCACAGGCAAATGTGGAAAATAGATGTACAACGTATTGAGTAAAATTGTTTTGTTCGTGGTATTGTATTCTCAATATTCACAAACATAAAAGCATAAAGTATTTATACTTATTTTTTAACCCTTTATCTAACACGGTACTTATAAGTACCACTAAATTAACTTATCATAAAATTCTTTTAATACCTCAATTAGTTGTAATACTGTTTAGAATGAGATACGGATACATAACTTTTCTTGTTCCAAAAGCATTATTGGTTATACAAAACAAAAATATTTAAAAAAGGATGATTTATTTTGCTTTTGTATCTTTTCAGCTTTCTTGGCACTGAAATAGGCGGCTGGGGATTTTTCAATTCCGAAATATATCTATATTTATATTGAAAGACAATCATATTTGTACATTTTATAATTCTACAAATTACAAAGAAAACAATTTAAAATAATAAAAGATTTCACTGGCGTTATAAATATTGTACAAAATCCCTGTAAATCAAAATTTTATTAATCCTCCTAAACCCTCCAATCATTCTAAATTTCTTTCAAATTATTAATGATTATGTATAGTTTTTTATTTAGTCTAAAAAATTTGCGTAAAATGCTTTAGAATGTAACATTTTTATGACTTCATAATTTTGTAGATAAATTGTTAAACTACGCTTGAAAATTGAACATCATGATGAAATAAATCATTATGCTTCATTGTTGTAAAGAATTTCCCTTATTTAAATTACAGTGATTTTATTCCAGACTAATCTAAAACAAATGAATTTAGTAAAAGATTGGGATATACAGGGTTTTTACGGCCAAGGTTCAGAAGAATACGTCATTAAATAGGAGCATCGTTACAGGGGAGTTCTACTGCATTTAGAAAAGATATCTTCTAATTTTTCTTAGTTTTAATCAGAGCCGTAGCTAGAAGGGAACAATAGGAGGGGCTCAAGAGAATTTAGGGGGCTCATATATATATTTTTTTCTCTCTCTCTCTGCGGCAGAAGGATACATTAGTGCATATTCACATTGTAGGTACTATGTTTCGTAATTAAACTGTTGTAATAACTTCATTATATGCTAAGAATATAAAGAATATAAAGAATATAAAGAATATATAGAAATGGGGCATAGGAAAAAGAGGCAGTAGTAAATAAAAAAAATTCCAAGATGTTACTATCTCAAAATTTAATTAACAGTTTCTTGGATAAATATTTTTATACACAAAAACAGAATAATAATCTCTTGGCTAACATAGGTATATATATAAAAAAATATACATTACTAATTATTCGAGGATGGATGATCAATCGATTCTTTTTAAAAGGTTTTTAAAGGGAAACTTCGTTAAACGGAAAGCACAAGCATGCGGAAGCCCATCTGCTCCCAACCGAAGCTGACATAAGATGAGGTAGTGTTGAAACACTTATTTCAGATACAATTTAGTAATTCTGCAAAACTGTGAAAGGATCTCAAAACTAAACTAGACTTTTGAACAGCATTTCATTTGAATTTTCGGAACAGAAATTCCTTTAATGACCTGGGCATGTTTTCCAGGGGGGGGGGGGCACAAAATATTTTAGGGGGGACTGAGCCGCCCATAGCGCCCCGTTAGCTACGGCCCTGGTTTTAATCCTTTGATTAGCGTATGTATTGAAAATTTTTAGAGACAGAATATAAAATGTTTAACAATAAAATGAAGAAAAATTAGATAGGAACTATAAAAATTAATTTCTGTATTTCAATAAAACTTCATGTATTATCATTTCAATATTACACTATATTATTGAAATATTAAAGCTGTTATAAAATATTTAAAATGCTTTCGTTAGCGGTATGCAGTTGTTTCACATTTTTTTATAAAATTATATTTGCAAGGTGATGTTTAATATTTTAAACAAACCTTTAAATTTCTGTAATAGGATTTTTTTTAGATATATCTATATTATATCAAAAAGAATTCCAGATAATTAAAAGAAATCTTGAATTATTATTTTTGTCAGTTTGTTAAACTAAACTTTTCTTATGAAACCCAAAATCAGTTCAACATTATATTCATTAAACTCATGTGACAGGAATTTGTATTTTTTCAATTATATATAAAATTAAGTTAATTTTAAATAAAAAAACAAATTTTAAAGCCTCTCGCAAATTTTGAATTTCCTTTTGAACAAATAAATGTATAAATTTTTAACCACTTTAACAGTTTATTTCTTAATGAGCCGAGAATCTTCTTGAATATTTCATACAATAAATGAATTTAAGCTCCAAAGATAAAGAGGCTTGTCAGACTTAATCATTTTGTTAATAAATAAATGGTAAGTTTTTAAAAATAACTCTGATTAAATGTTTTTTAATCCTTAGTTTGTTGTTACTGCATTGAGGCAAGTATGGACAATGGATGTAAAAAGCATTAAGCGTTATTGTTTTTTTCGTAGAATCGTACTCTCTTGTTTTTATATAAAAATAACTGCATAAAATATTTTTTTCAAACTGCTCTTAAAATTCAAATATATTAATTAAATAAATCATTACGTTTCATTCGTGTAAGTAATTTTACTTATTTTACCCTTTATCTATTGACGCTACGTAGAAGTACCATTAAAATTACTTATTATAAAATTCTTTTAATACGTTGATTAGTTGTAAGACTGTTTAGAGTGAGTTATCCATTACTTAACTTATTCCAAAAATATTATTGGATACTCAAAACAAAAATATTTTTAAAAGGATGATTTCTTTTGCCTTTGTATCTTTTCAGTTTTTCCGGAGCTGAAAGAGGGGGATGGGGAATTTTCAATTCGGAAATGTTTCCATATTTATATTGTAAGAACATCATATTTGTACATTTTATAATTCTGCAAAATACACTGCTGGCCATCGTAAATGCAACACCCTGAAGGAAGCATGCAAATAATATGAAATTTACAACATGCATTAGCTGAGGTGAGATATTCAAATGATTAGAATTTCAGCGCAGACGCATATCAAGCGCGCCTGTGGCGCCACCTCAAAGCGCTATTTAAGGCTTGGAGATTTCGACGGTTTCAAGTACAGCAATTGTGTTTTTCTTGTTTTTCTTGTTTTTTTTTTTTTTTTTTTTTTTTTTTTTTTTTTTTTTTAACGATAAATTATGCCTCGTAGGAAACAACGATCATCTTTTGATCAAGTATCCGAGTTTGACAGAGGAAGGATAGTGGCATACCGAGATTGTGGGTTATCTTTCAGGGAAATCGGTCGTCGTGTTGGAAGAAACCAAACAACTGTGATGCGGATATGTGATCGTTGGGTGCAACAGGGTACGACGGACAGACGTGATCGACCGCATCGACCACACGTGGCACGCATTGTCCAAGGGTTCTTCGTCAATCACCAGATTGAATTGCTTCCCTGGCCGGCGCGCTCTCCGGATCTTTCGCCGATAGAAAACATGTGGTCCATGGTTGCTCAACGACTGACCCAGAGTTCATCCCCAGCTGTCACACCAGATCAACTTTGGCAACGTGTGGAAGCTGCTTGGTCTGCTGTACCCCAAGAACATATTCAAAGTCTCTTTGTATCAATGCCGAGGCGTGTGGCAGCTGTGATCTCCAACAACGGCGGTTACTCTGGGTACTGATTTTGGCAGGAACCACGCTTCATAAAATGCTGTAAATTTAATCATTTGTTACTTGGTCAACATGTTATCTACACAATAAATTTTGTTGTGATATCTCTTGTTTTTCTTGGTGTTGCAATTTGGGTGGCCAGCAGTGTATAAAAAAAAGATTAATAAGTATAAAAGATTTGAGTGGGGTTATAAATATTGCACAAAATTCCTGTAAATTCAAATTTAATTATTTAACCAAGCAAAAAACTTGGAAAAATTTGAGACCGTTTTTATAAAAACCTTAATTTCTCTACGAGTATTAATGTTATCCTTATAAAAATAAACACAGTATATCACAATAAGTCACTCAATCATAATGTGTCGTTTGAAAGCTTTTACTTTATTAGTTTTGACAGGTTTATTCTAAAGATCTTCGTTCATCTTCAATTTGTTGACGGTCCCCTGTTGGATTTCGGGGAAAACTCTTCAGGAAAATATAAGAAGCGTACTATTTTGTTTACACACCTGGAGTTTCAGAATAACTCCTTATATATATTTCTAGATATTTAACAAAACGTCTAAAATTGTAAGTGTCAAGAATATTTTGCGGTACTTTAGAAACGAAATTTCTTATTTTCGTTTAAATGATACTAAATTATAAATGTCTTAAAATTTGTTCAAATGAAATTTTAATAAATATGTTTTTTAAATTAAAAATTTTTTAAAACAAAAATAAATAAATGAATAAATAAAAACGGAATTTATTCTTCACTTTCGTTTTATCATCAATGAGCTTTCATCACATGAACATAAATTCTTTAAATGAGACATTTAATTTCTCTTTTAACACTTCTGATGAAACAACATTTAATATTACATATAATTTTCAAAGTTTTCTTCAACAGAGATACAAACTATACAAATTTGTTTTTATTCGCTTTAACATTATATTTCTCAATAAGCCTATAATGTTCTGGATTGTTTCACAATATAAAAGAATCTTTGCTGCGTAGATAAAAAATCTTGTCTGGCATAATCATCCTTTAAATAAAAAAGAGTTTAAATTTTGAATGCACTTTTTATTTATTTATTTATTAAATTTTTAATGTAACTGACATGTATCTCCATCAAAAACTTTGAATATTTCTCCTTTCAACACTCTCTCGAGAATCTTTGCACCGGGAACCCTGTCCGTCTTATTCATTGGCATTTGTCTCTCAACTACGGTGCTAAGGGTCTTATTTTCTGATCTGGCTTTTTCAATGCCCTTACTGCGTCAGGAATGTATTTCCGACAAAGCATTCTATGTGATTCCGAGTCGTCTAGATATACCCTATCTGTTCTCGAAGCTTGTAACATTTTACCTGCGACACCTTGTATATACAGTCGTGCAAAAAAATAGCCAACCCCTGCTATGCGATTGATTAGAATAGATAAAAATTACTGCTATTAATAAACAGAAAATAAAATCTACATTTAAATGATGCATAAAAAATTGCAAATCTTCGGCTCGCATTGTGCTTACAAACGAAATTTCTAAACATTTAAATAATAATACTTTGAATTATAAATATGTTGAAATAAAATTTCTATAAATACCTTTTTAAAAATTTGTTAGATTATAAGTTATTTTAAGAAATGAAACTTGAATTCTTTCAAAATTTTCATATTATTTTATATGAACTTGCATCACATGAATTTAAATTCTTTTAATGAGATATTTAATTTCTATTTTAACTCTTCTGATGAAATAACATTTAATGTTACCCATAAATTTTTAATTTTTTCTTTAACAGAGGTAAAGATTTGTTTTTATTCGCTTCAATATTATAACTCTACTAAGCCAATAATCCTCTGGATTGTTTCATAAGATAAAAGAGTCTTTGCTGCGGAGATGAAAAACTTTGTCTGGCATAATCATCCTGATTATAAATAACAGTTTAATTTTTTTATGTAGCTGTCATGTATTTCACTTTTGAATTAAATCTGAATTAATAGAAGCAGGGATTAAAATTATTATAAAATAATTAAATTTTGTTTCATTTAATCGAAAATTTTGTTCTTTTGTAATTAAATATATGTGAAATGAATCAAAATTTGAAGTGACTTAAGAGACCATGATAGAAATTGTATATGCGAAGAGAAAAGTGTATGAAATGCCAATTTATGAATAAATTTTGTTATACAATTTTCAATGTGCCATTTTTTGTCAAACAGGGCACAATTAAATATTTCAAATTTTTCTGTATATAATATATATAACAATATAAATATTTAGTGTCAAATTGATAAGTATTCTGCTGTAGAAGTGATATAGATTGTTACACACTGTGACCTAAAAAAGGATCCACTAATCAAAATTTCCAAAACATACATGGTCGTCCTGAATCATGATCCTTAAGTTTTCTTTTTTATCAATAAACTTTTCTAGCATGAACACACCGCTGTCTATCGCAAAGGTCCTTTGTGCTCTAGCGTCTTTATTATGTGTTTTATAAGTTAACGATTTTTTGTGCGTTTTGCTATTTGAAAACTCGATGTTTTATGTAATGAAATTCCTGAATACATGGGAACTGTTCGAATGGTTGTTGTATTTTGTGTCGGCCGATTATCTGCGCTATGGGATATAGGCCCTATGGGGAGGGATGCCCTTCGTGGGGGTCTTTCTAAGGGAACCTAACCCGTATTTACGCAAGGTTCGAAGAAAACCACGAAAACTCCGAACGGTTAGGCCGACGGCCGCGATTGGGTTCGAACCCAGCACCTGCCGTCTACCACTGTTCGAATGGAGCAAATAGGCTCTACGCCAAATACTAGCGGTTGATGAACTGGGCTCCACTTATGCAATTAAAAATAATCTTTTCGTAATCCAAAACGATAAGATACAAAATTTAATCAAGCATTTTAGATCCGTTTTCTAAATACAATTATCTTGGATCTTACCTGTTATTAACACAAAATTACAAGCAATCAATTTTTTTCGAACAATTGACTCATACAACTTGTCTACTTTCTCAAAATGGTAGGATAAAAAAGTAGCTAAAATCATTAAAACAGTTTTTAAGCTGAAAGAAAATTGATGTTGACGCATAAGGAGTTACTAATAATTTTTTTTCAAACATGTGACTTAGCAATATAGACTTCTCATAATCCAAACCTGTTGGGCACAGGTCAAAAATGTTTGAGCTAATTTTAACGACACAAAATGATACACTAACCAAATTCAATCGTATATGTGTCACAGCCTAATAGTATACTAGTAGGGGAGACTGGGACTTTTTTTATATTAGTCGTTTGATTTGAACTGAAGGGAAACATTTAGTGTATCATATCATTAGAGAAAGTCTTGCGTAACATAAATACATTTATAAAACTATTATTAACGTTATTAAGGTTTTTCATAACACAAAATTAATTCTGCGTAACCTCGAAATTTGTCACTACTAATCCCCGCTACGGGGCAAGTTGTGATATGCTTGGAGGCACATTGTGACACTTAAATGACACATACAAGTACATTGTAACATATACAAATTATGTAAGAAAGGCGGTCAGGAATGTAAAAGACGAAAGTGAAAAGGCGGGATATGTTGAATCAAAATTGAGAAATTTCTCCATTTATAACATTCTTAACACAATAAAACACATTCACGTTTTAAAAATATTTAAATCAAATAGTTAAATTTTTAACACATGTAAACTCTCAATCCTTTATAAAGAAGATACCTTTAGAGAAACTTAGAATTGAAAAGAAAAAAAACTGTCTTAATCAGGAAGGAATTAAAAAGTAAGCCAACACTAATCTCTGCCAAATTGGTCTTTGGCTCGGGAGCCTACTACAACGCGTGGGCTTACATCCTATATTTTTAATCACCCCTACATCATTAACATCGCTTGTTTCAGCGTCTGATTTGCAGTTAATATAAATGTAATAAGATTCATTTTTGGTATATTTGACATGCGCCCATCTTTTGCATGTCATACGTCGCACCCAGTCTTCTCCGGGTCTAGAAAGTATATATTGCTCCAAGCAAACTAGACATAAGCAATTTTCGTCATCTTCAGAGCTATCTAAGTTTTGCTTCTCCCTTTTTTCAATAACCTTAGTGAAGTTTTTTATGAACAGCTTAGCCTTTCCATAAAGTTTCCGTTTTGGTTTTCTTTCTTCAATTTGTTTTCTGCTTTCTTTTCCTTTTTGTTCTGCTTCAATTTTCTCTTTTACTGGTGTGCTTGTTAGAATGGTAAATTTCAAACTTTTACGAAAAGATCGCCTGCGTTTTAAGGTCTCGCTTTAGGAAGTGGTCTCGTACCTCTGACACATTGCTATTATCATTTGTCATAGAATCATCTCATTCAATGAGATTTCTTAATTGTGAAGACGGTCCTGCAATCTCACCATCATTGAATAAAGTTATTGCTGACGTGTTTGGTTTATTAATAGTTACATATTTACTAGTTTTTTCATTGTCATTTCTGGTCTTTAACGCTCTCATCTCCGATTGATAACGATTGTTCAGTTACTGAGGACATAGGATGTCTTCATCTGTAAAAATGTTCCTATGAAATTACCAAATTCCGCTACAACGAAATCCTGCTTGATTTCTTTTGGAGTGGCAGCACTAGGAAGGTTTATAATTTAACAATACCTGGTATAACGTAGATCGACACAGTGCTTCCAGGATGCGAATTGAACCATCCACATATAGCATGAATGTAGAATTTTTTCAACGGTCCATATACCACATGAAAGAGCTGTAATCTGTGACTCGTGTGAGGTGGAAGTTATCGTAAAATTACTCCGTTGTCCGTACAATAATCTAAAACATCAATATTTCGATGAGAACTATGGTTATCAATCAATACTAAAACTGGCGACTCTTTCGAGCACCTTACATTTTTAACAAAATGCTTCATGAAAAGTAAAATGCCAGGTCCTTTAATCCATCTACTTGAGTTTGATGTCCTACAACAGCCTATGGGACCGTGGCGAATAAAATGAGCTTTAAAAGACTTAAGTGGAAATACAAATATCGGTGGCACTGAATTTCTCAGAGCGTTAATGCTATTAACCATAGTTGCGTTTATTCCCCTTTTTGCTGAGGTTATTCCCCCAACTGTTTTTTTACCCTTTTATGCATTTTTTTTTACAGGTTTCTGCACTGTTCCTACTCCTGTTTCACCAATAGTCCCTATGTCATTTGCATTACATTTATTAGCTTCTAATATATAAGCTAAGTTATTAAAAATAGTTCTACATTATGTTTATTAAAACTATTCATTTATTAACTATTCATTAAAACTATTCATTTATTTATTTCTTCTTAAACTTGTTGCTTCAGGAACTTGAAAGGAAACTGTAAATATGTCGTTGCATATACTTTTTCAACCAATCAGCCCTTGCAGTTTTTTTTGTTAACTAATTTTCACGCATGTTTATGTCATTTCTAATGGCATACTCATACTCTAAACTTCTCAGTTCAGCAGGAATAATTCCATAAAACATATTCGCTGATTGATTGGTGTATTCACACAGCTCTATCTCCTGTTTAGGTGTGAATATCATACGCGGTTTTTTATATCTCGTTTCAATATTTCCTTCCGTATTAGTACTCTTTTTTTATTTAAAGGTCTAAGAAGGGATATTCGTTTTACATTGAGCAGCTCTTAGGCTTTCCTTAAACTGCAATTTCCGTATTTAACTTCTATTGCAGCCCTTTCATAATTTACTAAAGTATCTTTAGCTCTTTCAGTACGCCTCTTGTAATTTTGCATCATTTTTCCTGAAATATAAAAACCCTCATTAAAAAATATGCTGGGGTAAGTAGTGACACTGTCACAATGTACCTCTTAGACTTCGTCACAACTAGCCATGCGTTACGCTATTTTGAACTTTATTCATAAGTTTCCGAAATGTTGACATGATTAACAAATGAAATACATAGAATAATAGCTCAAAATATAAGCATTTAAATAATTTTAGGGAAGTTTACAGACCTCAGTATCGCTAGTGGCAATGACGATTGAAATGTAGGTCGCAAAATTTACTTTTACGATAGAAAACAGGATAAATATTTTTACCTCGAAAACAACGCGACGCTATACTTAAAAAAATATGACAATCAATCTCTTTAAACAGAATAATGCGACAGGTGCTGCAACCTATTGGCTCAGTCAGGAAGCTCAATGGCACAACTCGCCTCTGGTACAACTAACCCCGATCTCCCCTCCTTTTTATTGTAGCATATAAAATATAGTCAAACTCATTAGAGCCGTTTTTTATATGAAATAAGCTTGATCCACTGTGATTCAAAAATAACTCACAAATTGAATTTTCTTGAAAATGTGATCTTCTTAATGGTCTTCTCGTAACCGAAAACGGTACAATACAAAATTCAGACGAAAATGTGCGAGGCGTTTTTTAAAAATAATTATCTTCACTTTGTTTCATAGTGACAAAAAATGATCAATTTAATAGATTTTTCTTAATCTAATCCACTAGTCTGCTCCTACCCGAAACGGTAGGATTCAAAATGTAATTAAAATCATTAAAGTCTTTGCTAAAATAAAATTTACTCTCACACTATTTTACTCATATTAGAATGTAAGATAACTGATCGAAAGAAAAATATTCACGAATTCATTCCATATTTCTTGTTTTCTCAGCATTTTGTTTGTTAAAATCGGATGATGTATATTTAAATTCTTATACTGTAAAATTTAGTTCCAAACTAATACACTCGTTTTTGACACAGGTTTTAGTGCACCTGTTATGCTTAAAACTTTCTGTGAAATCAAAAAAAAAAAAAAAAAAAGAAAAAAAAAAGAAAGAAAGAAAGAAAGAAAAGAAAAGAAATTTTTTAACCACTTCCGTTTATATTTTTCACTGAACCAAATCTAGAAACTCTGAAACTCTGATATTGTGGATTTATTGTTTATTTCTAAATTTACTAAAGTAAAAGAAATGATATTTGCTGCAAAATATTCTGTTGTTGTTGTTGTTGTTTTGATTTCTTTTCTGATTGAAAAATGGCTCTGGCTAATTTTTCAGTCCACTTGTGTTTATTGTATTTATTGTTTGTATGTCTGCTTGTTATTTGTATGTACCTTTATGATTTGAATGCAGGCGTTATTTGTGCGTTATAATATTTATTGTAGACCGATGGAATAGTTAATCTATGCATCGTTGTCCCTAATTCTAGTCTATCTTAATGATGGAAGATGACTTCCCCAACTTGGCTAATAAGTGAGAAATTTCAGACTCAGGTATCTTCCGGAATAGCTCAGTGGTTAGAGCAACAGCCTGGAATGCTGTGGTCCCGGGTTCGATTTTTTACTCCGGGTAATTTTTCACTCCAGTTGGGTTTATTGTGTTTATTGTTTATATATCTGTTTATTATTTGTGTGCACCTTTTTGCTACACATTTTCAAACATAATAAAATTGATATTAATCTATGAAGTATTTAATAAATTATACATTCTATACATATGTATAAAGAATATTTGTTTGTAATTTAAGGGGTCACACAAAAGTATTCCATTGCCTAATGGTATCGGGGGAACATTATTTGGCGCGCGTTTTAATTATAATAAACTATTTCTCATTTTACAAAATTGATATACGTTGTTGAGGTTTTAAACTTTTACTTGATGTAAAATAGAAAGCAAACGGTATTTATGGGGACATACATAAATTTTCGGCTTCTATACTGTATCCGATGTACTGAATACTATTACACCAAGATCTAAATATTTTATTATCTATATTTTTTTTAAACTTCCTTATAGTGGGGACGAACCTCATTTGATACGCTTGACTTGCAATTTTTAACTTATTCTAAACCTTACTTGAACTTGAAAATAAAAAATATTTTTAAATTATTGAGGGACTACTCTTCAAATATTTAAAATTTTAGTTATCAGATTTCAATTGCTATCACTTTTCTAAAACTCAATTTATTCCAGATTTCATTTCATAAAATCAAGCATTCATAAATGTCTAATATTTGCAGTTAATTAACAGAATAATATACAGTGTCTCACAAAAGTTATGGGACACTTGTGCTTTATAAAAAGAAACTGCAATAAAATAAATAAACAAACATGTGCAAAACATTTTTGGGTGTGTTTCATATTTAAAGTTAGTAACAATTATTACATAACATACATTTTGTCAAAATATTAAAATATTAATTTAGTAAAAATACAATTGGTCAGAACGAAGCAAAAAATGGCTCACATAAGTGATGGGACACTTACTTTTCCATCAAATATTTATCTAAAAATTTTACTTTTTAAAACGTTTTAATATTTTTTTTTGGATTTCTTTTTACTTTCAAAACATGATTTAATCTTTTTGGGATGGATTCAACTAATTTTTTCGTGATTTCTGGAGTGATTTTACACCATTCTTCTTGAAGCATCGATTTTAGTTGTTGTTTTGAAGAAATGGTGTGTTTGCGAATTCTTGCCAAATATTCGCTATGGGATTTAAGTCAGGAGATTGTGGTGGTGTTTTTATTATTTCAGGACAGTTATATAGCAGCCAGAGTCTAACGTTCAGAGCAGTGTGCTTGGGGTCATTAGTCTGGTAGAATTTAAAATCGTTATGAAGGTTCAATTTTCGTGCTGAAGATTTCAAATTTTGCTTTAAAATATCAATATACTTGTACTGATCCATTATACTGTCAATAAAAACAAGATTACCAACTCCAGCGGACGACATACATCCCCATACCATAAATCCTCCTCCACCAAGTTTTACTATTGGTACCAAGTTCTGTTTGCGAAATTCTTTCCTGGGTTTACTCCACACCAAGATTCTACCGTCAGAACCAAATATATTAAATTTACTCTCATCAGCAAATATAACTTTATTCCAGTAATCAGAATTCTTATTTATGTTGGATTTTGCGAAAGCTAGTCTGAGTTTTCTATTCTTTTCACTTACGAAGAATTTTTTCCTGGTTACTCTACCGTGATATCCAGCAGATCGAATTACCTTTCTAATAGTCTCAGGATTAACAATTATTCCATATAATGCTTGTAAATCAGCAGCAACTTTTGAAGCACTATTTCTTGGATTTTTTTTTAATATTTCGAACGGTAATTCGCTTTATTCCATTGGATAGCTTTGATGGTCGGCTAGGTCTTCTTTTATCCTGAATCATATGATTATTTTTATATCGTTTATGATACTGAAAACTGTTGAATGACTCAAATTAACTGTTTCAGCAGTTTTTCTAATAGATTTTCCACGTTCAATATCCAAATTAATAACTAATTTTCGAATTTCAGGCGAAGTTCTTTTTCGTTTAGCATTCATGGCTACATAGAGCTAAAAAACACAAAAATTCCAAAACAAACTGGAGAGAAATACTGCAGACGATTTTATAAATTATTGCCAATTGCTTTTAAGTAAAAAAAAAACACGAAAAAATATTTTTTTTTTGCTTATTTCAGACGATTTTTGTTGCATATATAAATGGTGTCCCATCACTTATGTGAGCTATTTTTTGCTCCGTTCTAAACATTTGTATTTTTATTAAATTAATATTTTAATATTTTGACAAAATGTATGTTATGTAATAACCTTTACTAAATTTAAGTATGAAACACACCCAGAAAAAAATGTGTACATGTTTTTTTAATTTATTTGATTAGTTTCCTTTTGTAAAGCACAAGTGTCCCATCACTTATCTGAGACACTGTATGTGTCCGGAAAAAAAATAAGAAATTAAAATGAATACATTTTAATATTATTTTTTCACTCTCTAATCATAATACCATCTTAAATATTCTTGCAAGACGTGCATATAAATTTATGCAATGAAAATTTTAATTTCAAGTTAATTTTTCTTCCTAAACAATGCACGTGTCTTTTCAAGTTCCAGTGATTTTCATAAGTGTGAAGGAAATTAACATTTAACAATCTAAATTAGATACTTTTGCTTAAGGCAGCAAGTCGGAATAACTGATTAAGAAACAACTGTATATAATTTGAAAATAATAATATGCGAGGGAAATATATTTGGCTGTTAATGAGTTTTTAGTTTTATAAGCCTTTATTTTGAAAATCAGACAAAGTGCGATCGTTGTACTTTTTTAATTTTCTTGATATTTTTTATGTTGAAGAAAATCATATTTCATGATTAATCTGCAATTTTGAAGCTCTGAAAAAATTTTCTCTCCCCTACAGAAAATATCAAAGTTCACGTTTGTGAATGCCATTTTTATGAAAAATGATATCCCAATATTTTTGTAGCCCTATAGCTCTGGCAAGCAACAACATTACAACATTCTTTTGGCATAAACTTATTGTTTAACACTACCTGCTTATTAAAATGTATTTGTTTCCATGGGGCATTGTTATTTTACATTGTTATGTTGCCACAAAAAAACAGTCAAAATGACGTTTTTGTCCATTTTCCGCTCTTAATATATTATTTAAGCTATAATACGCCAAAGTTTTTCTTATACAATATGAAAGTGCACTAAAAGGACAAGCTAAATAATGTAGTACTGCACGGAGATAGTGTTGCTGTCAGTAGCTATAACCTGTTAAATGTTCAAAATTCCTAAAATCTGCAACATTTAAAATAGTTTATTTCAAAAAAGTGCCACAGTTGAATGAAAATAAATATGTCACGCAATAGTTGATCATATGTACAAAAACATGGAAAAGAAAAATAATGGAGGTCTCGTGATATACTTAGACAAAAAAAAAAAAAAAAAAGACAAAAATTACAAGAAAAGCAATGTCCATGATCACATTTTTTCCCTAAAAAAATTAAACATCCAAATTCTCTTTCCTCTTTCTATGATTTTTTTCCCATGAATAAATGAAATATCCCTTTTTTTGACGCCTCTTTCCGAAAGAGAAACGGGATATTTCATTTCCTCTTAGGGAAAAAAAATGTGATGATAGACATTGCTTTTCTTATAAATTTTGTAATTTTTTTACTAAAAAAATCACGAGGCCCCACTTCTCTTTCTTTTCCATGTTTTTGTACATATGTTCAACTATTGCGTGACATTTTTTTTCATTCAACTGTGGCGCTGTTTTGACATAAACTACTTTAAATATTACAGATTTTGGAAATTTTGAATGTTTAACAAGTTATACCTACCAACAGCTCAATATCTCCGTGCAGTACTATATTATTTAGCTTGTCCTAGTAGTGCACTTTCATATTCTATAAGAAAAACTTTGGGGTATTATAGCTTAAATAAGATTTTAAGAGCAGAAAATATACATAAACGTCATTTTGACTGTACTTTGTGGCAACATAACAATGTTAAATAATAATACCTGATGGAAACTAATAAATTTTAATAAGCAGGTAGTGTTATAGTATAAGTTTATGCCAAAAGAATTTTGGGATGTTGTTGCTTGCCAGAGATAAACACTCCAAAAATATTGGGATATCATTTTTCATAAAAATGGCATTCACAAATGTGAAATTAGATATTTTCTATAGGGAAGAGAAAAATTTTTCAGGGCTTCAAAATTAGAGATTAATCATGAAATATGATTTACTTCAACATAAAAAAATATCAAGGCAATTACAAAATACAACAATCAAACCATCACTTTTTTGTCTTAATTTCAAAATAAGGGCTCTAAATCTGATAAAAAAAAGCATACTTAAAAAAAATGTAAAACTTCTCAATGACAAAACATAGCATCATTATTAAAATTTTACTTTGGTAATTAAGATTTTTAACAGAGTATAATTTACATGATGCAAAAAATACATACACAATTATATCTGGAAAAGAATTGTAAAAAAAGTGTATGACTATGGATGTTCATTGATATAATAAACTGTTTCACATATAGCGATATTGATATATTTTGCTCAGGTTTTCTACAAATATTTCCTACAAAATAGAAAGCAGAAAGTATTTATAGAGACGTATATAAAATTTCGACTTCTATACTGTATCCGAAGTACTGCATTACTGTTACACCAAGATCTAAATTTCTTTGAAACTTCGTTATATTACCAACACATCTCATTTGTTATACTTGAGATGAAATTTTCTACTTATTTTAAACTTTAATTGAACTTGCGAATGATAAAAAAAAAATTAATAATCAAGCGGCTATTCTTCAAATATTTAAAATGAAAGTTAACAGTTTTCCATTGCTATCACTTTTCTAGCAATGCACTTTATTTAAGATTTCATTTGATAAATTCAAGCTTTGATAAATATGTAACAATTGCCGTTAATTAAGAGAAAACTATGTGTCAGAAATGAAACAAGAAATTAAAATGATTTAACTCGTGAAATATACTTTAATGATACTTTTTGCACTCTCATATCATAGTAGCACCTTAAGTATTCTTGCAAGATAAGCATATAAATTTATGTAATGAAAATTTTAATTTCAACTTAATGTTTCATACTAAACAATGCAGTTGTCTTTCCAAGTTCCAGTGATTTTCATAAGTGTGAAGGAAATTAATTTTTAACAATCTAAATTAGATAATTTTGCGTAAGGCAGCGCGTCGGAAAGACTGATTAAGAATCAACTGTATATAATTTGAAAATAAAAACATGCGAGGGAAATATATTTCGCTGTTAATGAGTTTTTAGTTTATAAACAATAAAAAAAGAGGTTTTTTTTCTTTATTTTTTTTACTTTTTTAAAGTGAAAAGCATCTCTATGACGAAATAAAGTAACTTTATTAAAATTTTACTTTATTAACCGAGATTTTTAACACAGTGTATTTTGTATGACGCAAAAAGTACATTTATAATTGTATCTGGAAAAGAAATATTTAAAAAAAATGTATGACTTTAGATATTCATTGATATAAATATGTTAAACCGTTTCACTATTTACAAAATTGATATACGTTGCTCAGGTTTTCTACAAATTATTTCCTGTAATATATAAAGCGGATAATACTTGCAGGGACATACATAAAATTTCAGCTTCTTTACTGCATCCGAAGTGCTGCATACTTTTATATCAAGATCTAAATATTTTTAAAACTTGTTATATTATGGACTCATCTCATTTGTAACGCTTGATGTGCGATTTTTACTTTGTTTTAAAATTTAATTGAACTTCCGAATGGTTAAATTAATTAGCGACTACTTTTCAAATATTTAAAATTTAACTTATTAGTTTTCTAATGCTATCGCTTTTCTAGCAATTCACTTTATTCCAGATTTTATTTGCTAAAATCAAGCTTTCATAAAAGTGTAACATTTGCAGTTAATTAACAGAAAATGATTAAGAAACAACTGTATATAATTTGAAAATAAAAACATGCGAGGGAAATATATTTCGCTGTTAATGAGTTTTTGGTTTTAATACGATAAAAAAGCAAAATGTTTCTGGAAATTTTAAAAGGGAAAAATATCTGGATGATGAAATGTAACTCATTTATTAAATTGTACTTTTATAATCGAGATTTTTAACTGAATATATTTTGTACTAGCTGACCCGCCGGCATTGTCAGGGTCCGTGATAGCCACGAGGTATAAAAAAACCTATAATATTGAGAAAAATGAAAAAAAAATCGATTCTACAGGTACAAAAACGCGAAGAATTGTGAAAAATTACTTCGAAAATCGCAATGAAATTCGCATTAAAAATTGCTGAAATTAAAAAATGGTAGAAAACAAAATTTAGTAAATTAAGCTAAAAGTTTGAAACAATTTTCCTTTTATCAATGTCAAACAACAGCCTCAAAAAGCGAAAAAAGGCTTTTAGTATTTTTTCGCACTAATAAATTTCGCGTTAAAAATTCAAAAACTTCTGGGCGAATTTCGGATTAGTTTTATTGAAAGAGAGCTAAATTTATTATGCCGGGTTAAAAGAATAAAACCGTACTCCTTTCTCTAAATTGCCTTGAAACATAAAAAGAAAGCTCAAAATCGACCAAATAATTAAATTAAAAAAAAAAAAAAATCGAAAATCCGGCTTCGAGGGGTAAACTTCATATATTGAGATACCTTCCCTCCAAATATTGTAACTCTGCATACAGCGGTCTCTTCAGAACAGCGCTGATATTCAGAAACTTATCTCTTAATTATTATAGATTATGCAAAAAGTACATACATAATTGTAACTGGAAAAAAAAATTATTTAAACAAAATGCATGACTATCGGTGTTCATTGATAAAAAACGTAACCAGTTACAAGAGGAAGACGGTTATTTTATCGCCTTATCAAGTTGATACCGGAAATTTCCGTTTTTGCAGGTTGCCAAGACTCCGGCTTTTTGTGTACCAGTATTTTGATACAGGAAATCTTCTTTTATTTAACTGGGACATTTGGGCGATTTAATAGAACAATATTTTTTTATAAAATGGTAGTGGTGTGCAAAAATCCAGACACTTGCCATCTCTGGTTTTAGGCTGAACACCATTAACATATGAAAATATAACTGGTCTGCAAAAAAGTATGTTGATGGGAAGTGTAGCGGAGATTATCGCTACATATCTTTTCCTCTTCATAAAAGCAATAATTATTTCCCTTTAATAAATTCTTTGGTTTATTTTAATTTCCCTTTTCACTAATAAACCCAGTAGTTTAAATTAATTCTACATTTAATAGTTAAGTTCTAACTTTCATACTCCCACTAATAGAAGTAAAACTTTTCATCTTTTGGAGCTCTCTGTATAAAATTAATAATACATCTTCCTTTCTCACAAATTTTCTGTTGTGTCTGGAAAAACATCTGCCCATAGAAACCGCACTTATTAACAAAAGAAAGAAAGCTCTGGGCTTAGTTCATCATAATCTCTTATCCGTTACATTTTTATTAACATCTGTCTTACACACCCTGTTTTCATTCTCACAATTAATGCTTAAACCTAGAAATACTTTTATCTCTGTTTATCCTGACTCTGCCTTCTTTCTGTTCAATTGCGCATCTGGATAATATAATTGTGGTCAGCAAAACTTCAATTTAAGTAACGGCCTGCTTTGCCCTTGTCTACTTCCCAAGCTTAAAATATTCCTTTAACCCTATAAAATATGCGCAGATGTGAAAATGATCTGTGGGTTCCCAGACCGCAAAGGTTTGCTGATACTGAATGTGTGGTTTATCAAATATCGCCAAAATTCTTTGTATGAAAAACTTCTTATGCCTTTTTTGGCGATAAGGGCTGTGACGTTTGTGTATCACTCCACTGATTGCCATCGTATTGACGAGATGTAGCTCTTGAGAGCTCTGAGAAGTTCTCCCCTTATGGGGAGCCTGCAGTCTGTTAAGTATTGTGAAATAAATGCGTCCTAAAATGTAACTCGCTTTTCGGAGTTTTTTTGTGTGTGCTTCTTTTGGTAAATCACCTGGGCCTATGAACTAACACCTTTACATATAATTTCTGGTGCATCAGGCCTTTGTTTTTTCTCCGGTCAAAAAAAAAAAAAAAAAAAACGCACACACACAGACTGTTCAAAAAATTAGTAAAAAAAATCTTCGACGACAACACGTATGCACCGACGGACGAAAGCATCGACGTACGTCAACGGGTCAAGACTACGCAAAAAAAAGGGGGCAGCATTCCCCGAAGTTCCAAGGCTGTCTGTACTTCACTGTGTGACGTATTTCCCTCCCCGAAACCTGCAGTATTCAATTATGTTTTCTCCTGCACTTAAGAAAGATTGAATCTCTCTTTTTCTCTCCACTCGTTCTTCAAGAAAATGCGTCGCACCAGCTGTTCGCCCTAGTCAACATTGGAAAGTGGAACTTTCGTTTTCGAAGCGTTGGATATGGGTCAAGTGTTTTCGGCTCCGGACTGCAGCATTCTCGGTTCCGTTTTACCCAGTGTTGTGATATGGCTAAGTTTTTGCAGTGTTGTGATGGTGAATCACAAAAGAGTGCATCTATGGTGCTAATCTACAGAATTATAAGGAATGTTTCCTAAAAGTGCTCATCGATGTGCAGGCCTGTTTAATTGTGTATAGATTTTAATCTGCTTGTGTGTGAGGTGTGCAACAGATTATTCTGAGCCTCATCCCATTTAGTTTTCTCATCAGTAACTAGATCTGTGTGATAGATTAGCTAAAGAAAGGGTTGTCGAACCCAAATAATTTGTGAATAAAAAAAAAATCAAATTTATGCGTGCAGGTCGTCGAACCTACACGCATCTCAGTTCATTTTAACGACAATATCAGTTAAATTTTTTTTAATGCTACAATATGTTTAATACGGTACAAATACCAGTTGTTTTGGTGCATGAAATTCTGTTAGGTCCATAATCATCAAGTTTTTAAGTACAATAGCACTTAATGGTGCAATAAGGGGTCGTCGCACCCATTGTTGTACCTACAGTTTTATTCTTTTTCTAAACAAGCCTTGCTTGAAAAAAAGTGCTGTGCAAAAGAAAAAATAATAATAATAATAACATTTAAAAGGTGATAAAAAAACCTTAAATTAACAAAATTTTATGTTGTGGAACATCTGCATGAGTGCACGGCAACAGTTCATTTACTTTATTGCTTAAAAAAAAAAAAAAAAATGATTTGTAGTTAGGTTACTTTATTCTTTTTAGCAGCTTGAACAGAGAAGATTTTTTTTAATTTAAATATAGTGCATTTTTGAAATTTTATATGTATTAACGGAAACAAAATACATTTTAAATTTTAGTATTTAATTTGAACTTTTGAAAGTATTCTTCTCTTTTCATGCTCAATTTTCAAAAGTATTATTATTTTCAATGCATGTTGTTTTAGTATTTATGTGTTGCATACTTAAATATCACAGATTTTTATTTTATGTGTTCGCGCATTAATTTTTCGCTGACATTACTTGTCCTTAATTAATTGCAGTTTGAGATTCGCATTCTCGTTGTTACAAAATTTTTTTTGCCATTAACTATGCCAGTACCTTATTAAACAAGCCTTTTTTTTATTTTTTTTCACTTTCGGTTGTTATGTAAAAAAAAAGGAGTTTTGGCATTGGTATTTTTGAATGGTTAATTAGTTTATTTTGAAGGCAATACATTTTTTTTTGAAAAAAAAAAAAAAGAAAAATTTGTGCTTGCATTTTTTTAAAAAAAAGCGTATTATTTAGTGTCTGCATTTTGATTGTTTTGTTTTCAGTGCTCACAGATTGTTTACCCCCCCCCCATTAAATCTGTCTAGATTCACTCGTATCTTACCAGGGTTTACTCTCTGACTAATGCAAAATTTAATTTTTGGTTTGGACTTGATTTTTCCTGTTATTTCCCCCAAATTATTAATTTTAATAATGACGTTTGCAGTCAAATTTGTTTTGGTGCACCTAGTTCAGTTATAATTCTTTCTTTTGATTTATATTTGTGCATTTGCTTTTGGGTGAACATCTATGGCTAATATTGAGCTAAAACAAGCTTCAGCTACTTCCCAAACAATGTCAGAGAGAGATAATAAATTTGGGTCTGCTCTGGGGCAATCACAGGTTTCAATATCCCCTTTACTTGAATTTTATGAGGAAAATTTAACAAAGTTTTCAGACACAATTATTGCTGAAGCCACAGCATTTCAAAATCAAATAATAAATCAAAACACCACTGATACACTTGTCTCTAATTTTAAGGAACTCAAATTCACAATCGAGTGGGATCTTAATATTTTGAAAGAGACCTTTCAGGGACTCAAAGATGAATATACTAAAGTAAAACATGATAAGGAAAATTTATTTTTGGTAAATAACAAATTGTTAGAACGAGTACGTGACTTGACTCAGGAACTAGAAAGTAAAACTAAACCTCACATATCAATTACTCAAAAAGATATCACTCCTTCGGTCAATTCTGCTTGTTTAAAAACTGTTCAGAATATGTCCACACAGACAGATAACAAACTCATTATCAAATCTCCACACACTACAATACATGAAAGTGGCAATACAAATCCCTCTTTCTCTAGTAATCAACAGGTTAATGATTTATGTGACAGTAACAATTTTCATCCCAGTATTTTCAGTACCCCTAGGAAAGATTGTACCAATTTTATCCCTGTTGTAATCATGCGTTTGCCTGAAAATTTTAGCATACCTGACATTATTTTGGCCATTTCAAATCTAACTGATACTTCTTCGCCTCCCATTTAATTTCAAAGCAAAATAAAAATAAAGCATTGTAATTTAGTTAACTGGATTTTTCTAATGCCATCCCACTTTGCTGAAACTTTGCTTGTACATAAACATATTATTATTCAGTCCACAAAGTTTACTCTTAAAAGGTACATAGATATAAAAAGATGTTTTACATGTCAAAGTCTATTTCATTTAAGTAAATTCTGCCCTAATGACATAATATGCCCTGTCTGTGCTATGTCACATAAAGATCCTAATTGTGTAAACACACCAAAATGCATTAATTGCATGAGGTGCAATGAATCAAGTAATACCCATTTTGACATTCAACATACAGCTTTTTCTCATAACTGCCCAGCTGTCAAGAGATATATAAACATACAAAGACAATCGCTTCATACAACTGAGTTTATTTCGAATGAGAAATGATGCTTTTTTCTTTAATTTTTCCTGGTCACACATTACATACTAAAGGATGATTTCACTACGCTTTTTATGCATTCTTTATACATTTTGACAGATTTGTTTTTCTTTTTATAAAACATTTAGTATTTTGTTCCCTCACATTTCCTGTTACACTTTAAATTTTAACAATGTTTCTTCACATTAATCTTGTGTACAAATGCATATTTTTATTTCTTTCTCTTATTCGGCTATCAAGTGCACAGATGGTTGAGTAATAGAAAGAAGGCAAGTAAGAGTGAAAATTTTGATGCGGGTCGTCAATTTTGTTTTCACTTGGTTATGGTTGTTTCGTGTTGGTGTACACAATCATTTTAAACATATTTACACATAAGCACACTTTTCTTTCCCCAGTTAACTTTTGTGGATGCAGTAACAGGAATGCAGTTAACATTAATAATATTTATACTCTATTGTTGTAGAGCCTACATTTTCCACATTTAATACATTTTTCATGGTAGATAGATATTTTTTTTTGGTTCTCAATTATATTTTAACTTTAAAAGGATTGTTGACAGTACAGTTACATTTTTACTTTCCTCAACTTTGAGTTATATATTTTTTTTTCTTCTTTCATGTGTTTTTACACAAGGTCATGTGCATTTCTCTAGGTCAAGGTATATTAGATACCCGGTCATGTGATTTCTTTTACACACTTTTTTTTCTTTCATGTGTTTTTACACAAGGTCATGTGTTTTTCTCTAGGTCAAGGTATATTAGATACCCGGTCATGTGATTTCTTTTACACACTATTTTTTCATGTGTTTTTGCACAAGATCATGCGATTTCTTACACTATCACATTGTGTTTTTTTTTCTATATACACTCAGTCATGTGCAATACACAAGGTCATGCGAACACACTTTAGGTCATGTGCAACATATCAGGTCATGTGGTTCTTACATTTTTTTCTCCTATTTCTCGGGTTGAGGATTGTACACTAATTTCACTTGTTTTCTCAAAACTGGTTCATGAAAACACACAATAACACACAACACAGTCATGTCATGTGTTTACATTTTTACACTTTTATCAGGTGATATAAATCCTTCCCTCATTAAATATAAAATTACTTTGTAATTAGGTATTTGAAACCCTCATTCACACAAATATCTCATATAGATTTTTTTCTTTTAACACACTTACCGTTAAATTCTCTTTGGTTCATTTTTTGTTTTGTTTTTGTTAAATGGCTCATTCTAACATAAAACAGTTGACTTTTTACAGTTTGTCATGCTCACCTTATACATTGCATCTCCATTGTTCAAAGTTTTATTTATTCCCTTTACATATTACAGTGCTTCAAACGACACTTAGTTTTTTTGTTTGTCACATCTACATTATAGGTTTATTTGTTTTTTTCTCACACTACATGTAAATTCCCTTGTTACACTTACCTCTTTTTATGTAGTGGCAGTACATGAAAAGAAGGTCACTTACTTCACTAATAATTAATTTTCATTACATGCAGTTTATCACAACATTGTAATTCCACAATAATTACAAATTATTTTGGACAATGAAATAGTACCATGCAAAAAAAATCTTTCATCGTTCTGTTTTTGAAATATTCCAGTTGTAGTAGCACCTGATCCTGACTATTTGTTTACCTTACCCGGACTGACTGTTTCAATTTATGAGATGAATTACATTTCATCTTATAGTTTTATTTTTGCATTTTTAATTTTAGCCCCCCAAAAAGTCGTGAACCGTTCAAAATTATGCCCCAAGGTTTCACGCCACTCCTGTCTTGCGAGACATGTCATTTTCACCTTGAATTGGCCTACCAATTCTTTTATGTTAAATCTTATGTGACTTCCAAGCGCGCTCCTTTCGTAGATCAGTGCGATTTTACTGAGGAGCGGGGCGGACTTATATTGTACGCAATGTGGGTTCGTCCACTACTCCCTCCCCCCCTAGGGCCGACGTCTTAAACTGAAGCCATAATACTTGTACTGTTTGTACAAGAATAAGGGCTACAACCTTTTTATGGGCATGCCAGTGGCATCTCTTTTTTTTGTAGTCCTGTGCCTTATGCACAAATTTTCATTTTCAATTTTTAACAACATACATTATTTTTAGAACATATTAGTTTAGTTAGTTTTTCTTTTATTTTTTTAAATATATACTATTTGTGTTTTGTGTTTTATAAATATATTTTTGCTTGCAATCATGCTATTTTGATCTCAAAAATGATCAATTTAAAGAGAAGTTATCAAATGCTAAGCTAACAGGTGATCACAAATAAATAAATAATATACTTCTCTCAATTTTTGCTCATGACAAAAATAAAATAAATAAATAGCTGGTACCAGCGCCACAACAAAAAAATTGAATAAAGGATCCAATAATAATCAAATATTATGTGGCAATTTTTGAACTATTAAGGAGCTCCCTGTCATGACAATTATAAAGATATATATGGCCATTGTTTTTATTTACATATGCTGCAAGCAAATACTATAAGCAATCATTTTTGTAGTACTTATATATATATACTTGTATGTTTTTGATATGTGTTTTTATATATATTTTGGTAGACGACACATTCAGTATCCTCAAAATTATGACAACAATAGTAAAATAAAAAAAAAAAAAAAAAAAACTTTAATACAAGTATAAAGTTTTTTTTGTGGTGGCTGGGGTGAGTTATGTAGCGGAGATTATCGCTACATATCTTTTCCTCTTCATAAAAGCAATAATTATTTCCCTTTAATAAATTCTTTGGTTTATTTTAATTTCCCTTTTCACTAATAAACCCAGTAGTTTAAATTAATTCTACATTTAATAGTTAAGTTCTAACTTTCATACTCCCACTAATAGAAGTAAAACTTTTCATCTTTTGGAGCTCTCTGTATAAAATTAATAATACATCTTCCTTTCTCACAAATTTTCTGTTGTGTCTGGAAAAACATCTGCCCATAGAAACCGCACTTATTAACAAAAGAAAGAAAGCTCTGGGCTTAGTTCATCATAATCTCTTATCCGTTACATTTTTATTAACATCTGTCTTACACACCCTGTTTTCATTCTCACAATTAATGCTTAAACCTAGAAATACTTTTATCTCTGTTTATCCTGACTCTGCCTTCTTTCTGTTCAATTGCGCATCTGGATAATATAATTGTGGTCAGCAAAACTTCAATTTAAGTAACGGCCTGCTTTGCCCTTGTCTACTTCCCAAGCTTAAAATATTCCTTTAACCCTATAAAATATGCGCAGATGTGAAAATGATCTGTGGGTTCCCAGACCGCAAAGGTTTGCTGATACTGAATGTGTGGTTTATCAAATATCGCCAAAATTCTTTGTATGAAAAACTTCTTATGCCTTTTTTGGCGATAAGGGCTGTGACGTTTGTGTATCACTCCACTGATTGCCATCGTATTGACGAGATGTAGCTCTTGAGAGCTCTGAGAAGTTCTCCCCTTATGGGGAGCCTGCAGTCTGTTAAGTATTGTGAAATAAATGCGTCCTAAAATGTAACTCGCTTTTCGGAGTTTTTTTTGTGTGTGCTTCTTTTGGTAAATCACCTGGGCCTATGAACTAACACCTTTACAGGAAGCACCGAAAGACAAGATTTTTGTGGTAAGCGGTAGGTTTATCTTTACGTTTTCCTAAACACAAAGGTATGGAAACATGATAGTTTTTAAATTATTCTGGTAATAATTTAATTATTCTTTCATAAATGTGTAACATTTGCAGCTAATTAACAGGAAAGCATGTGCAAAAGTGAAATAAGATATAAATAAGAATATTAAATAAACCTTAAAGATTATTTTTTCACTCACTAATAATAATGTCATTTAAATATTTTTGCTAGGCGATCATATAAATTTATGTAATGAAAATTTTAACTTAAACTTAATTTTTCTTCCCAAACAATGTAGTTGTCTTTCCAAATTCCAGTGATTTTCATAAATGTGGAGAAATTTATTTTTTATCAATCTAAATTAGATGCGTTTGCTTAAGGCAACATGTCGGAATGACTGATTAAAAAACAACTGTATATAATTTTAAAGCAAAAACATGCAAAAGAAGGTATTTTGCTGTTGCTGAACTTTTAGTTTTCATACCAAAAAAAAATGCTTCTGGACTTTCTTAAGGAGAAAAAGATGGAAAAACATCTCCTTCACGAAATGCAGAATGTTTATTAAAATTTTAATTCATCATCGAGATTTTTAAGAGATTGTATTTTATATGATGGAAAAAGTGCAAACATACATAATTATATTTGGAAAGAAATATTTTTAAAAAATGTATGACTATAAATGTTCTTTTTTAAATAACATAACCTTTACACTCTTAAAACGAAAGAGCTGATTTGGCTTCTTATGAAAGAGCTGTAATTTTTTTCGATCATAAAAGAGTTATTTTTCAAACGATTAAATCTTCTTGATCTAAATTGCTCATTGCTGATTAAATTGCTGATTAAATAGCTCAACTTCATTTAAATTGGTTAAAACGCGAGTTATTTCAACTCTTTTTTAAGACGCTGCCTTTCAACATTGAGATGAGTGCATTTCAGCTCAACTTGAGCTATTTTGTGGCTGACTTTTTAAGAGAGTAAAATCGGAAGACGGTTGTTTCCCGGTCCATCACATCGCATGAAATCCGAGGACTAGACAAAACTCAATTATTATATCAAAATGAGACTGGTCTACAAAAGCGTATGTTGAAAGGAAGCACTGACGGACGAGATTATTGAGGTTGAACCGTAGGTTTATAATTATGAATTCGACAACTGCAGCATAAAGTATATTAAAAATATGTAATAAATATATATTGCTAAATGGTACACTTATAAAAAAATATATTTAAAATATCTTTAAAAATTATCAACGTTTCATATCGCATCTGCGAACGTCGTCAGAATAAAGGAAAAGGAATCAGAAAGAAAAAAAGCGAAAATAGGATAAAATAACGTATTTTTTCACTAATTATGACTAACTCCGTACATTAGTGTAACATTAAACTATAACGTTTTGATCTGTATGCATCTTAAATAAGCAGAGTTAAACGCGTATAATTCTTCAGAGGATATCTTTATTGAAACATAAGATCGGATATCATTTTCTACATTTTATTTTTCGTTGTAAACATAACAAGAAAATATAACGATAAGTACCATTCTCAACTTCAGAGTTGCTATTTTTTAAAAAGTTCTCTGCAGAGAAAAAAAAAACGAAGATATGGTCAGGATTTGGGAACACTTAAGTAAAAATGACGTGTTGTTGACTGAATAATCTGAATTTTTTTTTTTTTTATCGAAATGAAACGAAGGATGTCTATTTTCATAATATATTAAATCAATATACATAATTTTGGATATTTTTCGTAAAAAGGTTCACACGTCTTGAATTTAGTACTTTTAAAATTTTATTTGCTTTAAACACGTAGATATCCAACAGCTGAAAAAGTATCCTAGCCTGGAATCGAACTAAGGTCATTGAATATATAGGTTAATATATTGTCACTAAGATTTTTGGACGATGCAAAACCTAGAAATTATTATAACGCCAATGTTTGTAAGGCTGCAAAAAGCAATATAGAATAATTTAATTTTCGTGTTTTTCCTCTCAGTTTCGTTTTTGAGTTTCAAGGTCGGTGACGAAAAAAATCTTCTTTTGCTTTTTACCACCTTTCCAACATATTAGAGTGGGAAGTGGTAGGGTTGGCATCGTCTAGAAAAGTTAGTGGCAAAATATTGACACGTGTAGTTAATGACCTTGGTGCGATTCCTGGCTATGACACTTTTGCACTCTGCTAGGAACACACCTCGCAACCTTCCACACCTTACACCTTGCAAGGAAATAAAATTTGAAAATAACTTTCATAATATATGCATTATAATTGCCTTTGAACGGAAGATATTAACTTATGCTTATTGTAAACAAAATGACGAACATTGGAATGTCAAACTTATTTTTTGTCCTAAAATTTGCAAAATCTAAAGAGCAAAAAATTATAAAGTTTTATTCAGAAATTAAAATATTTTTTTCAAAAGTTAAGATTTTTGTCCTAATTAGCTACAGTTTCGCTGAATTCCGTCTAAAATTTCGTTTATAATCATATTCATCGATATAAAAATCTTCCTTTCATGAAAAACGATTTGAAACACGGATGTTTTCAAATGAAATTAAGTAATTATAACATTCACCTGAAATTGTTACATTTAATAAGTGATTCATTTAAAAAAAATCAAACTTGTTTGCATGAGTTGAAAAAGACACTTTCTGCAAGCCGAAGCTGCTGCGTTAACTGAAGTTCGCGCGCAGATCACTGCTCAAAATCGCATTTCTAAAAAAGAAAATCACAACGATTTAAAATTCTGGTATTGAATAAACAACGGACTATATTCTCGCATGTTTACATTTGCCTAGAATTGACATTTCCAAAATGTATCACTAAAGAGTAACAACTTAAGAATCATGATGTTAAATGATAGAAAGGAGGGATGAATAAATTTAGCCCTGCAGAAAATTTATCTTCCTCCTGTGGATTTTTACTGTCGAAAGACCCAAACATTGAAACTAGCAATAAAAAAGTACAGAAAATGACTTTTTTCGAGTGTACCTTTTTTTAGTGTGGATATCAAGAAAAAAAATGTAAAAATTACCGTACTGTTAAAATGTTTTTTGAAAGATAGACTATTCATGTATTAGCGAAACATATCATAAATTTTTTTGATTGCACCTTAAAATTGTCTAAAAAAGTGAGCTGATTCAGCAAGATTCAGCTCCAGGCTACACAGCAAAAGTTTTTCTTTGCATGGTTTCAAAATAAAGGCATAGATATACTACCATGGCCAGGAAACAGCCCTGATCTCAATCCGATAGAAAATTTGTGCAACGTTTAAAAATTCTTCTACGAAAAAAAGTCCATCCAATAAAAGATAACTTATTGAAGCTATAATTGATTCTTTGCACCATTTGATTACGAAAGATGAACCCCAAACACTTGTTCACTCGATGAAAATACGCTGTGAAGCTGTCGTAAAAAATAATTGTTATCCTACTAAGTATTGATTCTGATCACTTTAAAAAAAATGCAAATCTAAGATATATCTTACTATTAGTCTCAAAACTTTTTTGTAATACAGATATTGTAATACTGTTTTTATTATTAAATTCTAGATTAAATGACATTCAATTTGATATATAAATGTCTGTATTTAAGTGAAAATTAATATGTTCTACGAGCACACAAATTTAAGAAACCTGGAACTTTAAAAAAATGTCCACACTTTTGGCCACCACTGTATGTTATGTGCTCCAATAGTGAGACTGCATGAAATAAGCTAAATAACCAAATGATTCCAATTGACCCCTTTGTATTTATCATTGCTTTACATGAATTCCACTTTTCAAAAGCATATCTTGAAAATTTTCGTAAATTGAAAAAATATTCAAAAAAGATGCCAATTGCATAAACTAGCCCCACTAAAAAAAATCTGAAAAAAATCTGCAGCTTTTTGGCACAAAATCTGTGTGAAATCCGAAGGTATTTGGCCCATTATACAGATATTTTTAAGAATATCTTAAAAAATTCTGGAGATATTTTAAAGATAAAGCTAAGTCAGCAAATTTTCTTCACATTTCTGTAGAATTTCTGTAGAAAGTGGCGATTTCTTCAGATAATCTTAAGATTATTTGTAATGAGGAGAGAATTTAAATTTTTTCTTGTTTATAGAGTACCTATAACAATATTCAAATGGAAATACAATTCGGTTTTACCTAGTGCATAAAGATTGAAAGATTTTAATATGCATATCACAATCAACTTGCTATTATTTGTCATTGACATTTTTTATCTTCCAGTCGGAATTTTTTTCCCTAAACACTTCATTTTAATCAAAAATTTACTTTAGAAGCTTTTATATAACTGCAGCATTATGAGATAATTAACGTGAAATACCTGTCAGGAATTAAATGGGAAATTAAAATGTATTCGCCTAAAGCAAAAAAAATGACTTATTCGTCACTTTTAATTTATTAGGTTTCTAATTACACTTGGTATGAGTTTCTAATAAATACAGGTTTTGAAAAATTTAATTTAAAATTTAATTTTTCTTCTTAAACAATGCTAATGTCTTTAGAAATTCCAGATATTTTCTTTAAGTGCGAAGAAAATCAATTTTTAACAATCTAAAGTAAGTAGATTTGCTTAAAGCACAGCACTTTTGACAGTACACAGGGAAACATATAAAAGTAATAACAATCTGACAGGAAACATTGTTTGGATGTTAATTAAGTTTTAGTTTCACTTGTTTAAAAGTAAATGCAAGCGATTATTCAATTTTCTAAAAATAAGTCATAACCATGACAATAATTTTTCAATCATTGCGAGATTCGAATTTTACAATTCGAACTAATGTGTATGAACATCACTTTTTCAATGTCAAGAGAAATGATTTATTACAATTAAATTAAAGTTCATATGAATAGGTTTTAAATAATAATTGACTTAGAACTTTTCCACTGTCTTTTGAAACTACTTTGCAATAATTAAAAACTCTAAACTATTATGCTTATTGTTTTTTAAATTTCCTAATAGCTGTTATAAAAATAACTCGAAAAAGCAGGAATTCTAATTGAGATAGCTATATTTTTGTAAAAGAAATTTACATGCAGATACTTTAGAGAAGCTATATTTTTTAAAGACAGTAATGAAATTTATGTATTTTGTAATAACCAATTAAAGTATAGATATACTTGAAAATGACTTGTATAACGCTGATAGTTATTTTCAGGGTTGCAGAAAATAATTGACTACATTTCTGTCTATCTTCAAAACGTACATACTGTATACACTCGTATAAGCCCGTTTGCTTTTAAGCCGAACCCTATATTTGAAATGACAATATAATAGTAAAATTCTTGACCCGTGTATAAGCCGACCTTAAAAAAGTCTAATATGTTTTCAGACAAAATACACAATGTATTAAATTAAATACTGAACAAACAAAAATAATTGTGCTAGAACACGAAGAAAATCCTTTAAATTCAGAATCACTAAACCAATCTCCAAAAAATTTCATGAAGTCCTATTCCGTTTCTTCCTAGTCATAATAATTTAGACGCAGTCCATGATGTATTTTAGAATCTTCTTTCCGAAATAAAATCATATTCAGTTCCATCCGGCATTGCTTATAAAGCACTTTTTCAATGATTTTACAATTATTTCAATTAGAATTGACGTACACGCTTTTTCAACCTAAAAGTTGATAGCATCGATATCCCGCTTTTTACAAATTGCCTTGTTATGTTTTATGCACATCTAGCAAAATAAAACATTGTTACTGCAGTAATTAAAATTAATCTATTAAGGTAATCTGGAGTAAATGCACCATGAAGAATTTTGCCTTAGGCCAGTTTATAAAAAAAATTCATAGATGACTTTTAAGTTTTAGCTATTGTGGACCTCTTACACCCAACCCATACCAAAAATTCTGGTTTCTTTGTTGAAAAACAACGTCAATTTGGTTAAGCATCTTGAATTGTATTTTAAAATACAATACGTGTCTTTATTAATCAAAAACTTAAAAAAAAACAATATTATTATTAGTATGCCTTATGATACATTATTATTAGGTATTTATACATATTTGTTTCATGTTTCAATTGTACGATCCATGTCAGTACCCCATAATATTTTCAAGAATGTGCTAACTGGGACATGAATCATCACTGAACCATGTAGTATCTTGTTACCTCAACAGTTATAAATACATCATTGGTTATAAATTAATTTCTCCATTGTGTTCTGCTTGTAGTAAGAACATCATATAATACATTATAAAAAATACATAGTAGCATGTTTAAAAAAGCATGTCAGCGGGTTTTAAACCAAATTTCTTAACCCTTTCCGGCGTACTACTGTTTAAAGTTGGAATTTAAAGAAAAAAAAATTAGGCAATCTATTTAGGCCTAGAGGAGCACGGGAGGTAATGTTTTGTAAAGATGGCACTAACAATTTTAATTTTACAGCTGTTGCCGAAGTGGTAATCTCCCATAAGTAAAGAATTGATAAGCGCAAAGAGAAGAGCATTGCTGTGAAACGCGTATTACAGTAAAACATTTTACCTATTATTTAAAAACAGTAGATTTTGATATTTGTGGTGCTACCATCTAGAACTCATAAGAAAGATTTAACACTTTCCGGCACACTGTGCCCGGTCTGGGATACCTAATTTTAATTCCAAACTTACAAACGGCACCAGTAATATTTTAGTAAAATTTTGCTTTTACAATAAAAGCTTAATTTAAGGGATTCAAATTTTTTAAAAATTCATATGTGAGTTCCGGTGACAGTCGATAATTTCTCATTTTAGTACAGATTTTGCCTGTGCCGGAAAGGGTTAAAGTAGCCGTTAGAGTAGTTTTTGAAATATTCACGGAGTTTTTGTGTCTTTAAACAGGGGGAGCTTTAGGTGCTGCCGACCCGGCAACACTGCACGTTAAGGGGTTAAGTAAAGGTAACTAAACCTTGAAATTTTACGATGCAGATGAATAGGGGTACATAACACAATTTGAACATGATTAGAAAACTATCGAAACCAATAAGAAAACATTCTGTTCGATTTAAAAATATGGTTAAACCTTACATAAATGTATTGGATTTATCGAATTTTCATTGAGGTAAATAAAAAGAAAAAGAATATTTTTAAATTCTTTCGTACTCATTTGTTCATATATTTATTTCCTTTATGCTATTACCAAAATACCCATGTAACTTTTGTACTTATTATACTTATAATTTTTAAATAACTTTTTAAAACAGAATACGTATCTCATATTAAAAAAAAAAGTTAGTAGAAATTAACCTGCCAAGCTCATTTTTATGATACAGGAGGACTCATGAGTATCTTTCGTTATATATATATATATGTATATATATATATATATATATATATATATATATATATATATATATAACGAAAAAAAATTGTATTGGCGGTATTCCATCTAAAGCTCCATCTCCATTCCCTTAAGCACTAGATGCAGGTTAAGAAGCCGTAAGTGTATGTTAACAAGCAGCGGATTGATGTCTTTGGGTATTTCCCCATAAATAATTTAAGTCACTCAGTCTTTACTTCATATTTATTAGAACTCATAAAATAAAGGAAGTTATTCCAGCATTCAGCGTTGCGCACATCAGGTACTCCAACCTTCGTGAACTAAGCTACATCATTCTATAATACAATTTATCGGAAAAATTTAACGGTCGTCTTACCAGTTCAATAGAGAGATGCATTCTGAAAGCTCTTCCAACCTAGAATGAAACTTCAACACTCCACGAAAAAACTAGCCCCTCTCCAGTCCACGTCAGTAAATTAAAGATCCAATTAGAATTAACTTCAAGGCTACGATCTCTGATCATCATCTCTGATTGGTAAATGGGGCGTGGCCTTCCCTTAATATCTTTATACTGTCTCGGAAATAGACTAACCAGTTAACATCCGCGCAAGGACACATCGGCAGACGATCTTAATAAAAAATAAAATTAAAATCTCGATAATATTCTAAAAAGGAAAAATAAACCTCTGCATTGAAAGAATATTACGAAATCAATGGCGCATTTTTTTTTTATTTTATTACACACACACACACACACACACACACACACACACATATATATATATAAATAGATAGATAGATATAATTTTTAGACATTAAAATGTTATTTTTAAATTTTTGTCTGTAAGAGTGGACCTAGCTGAATACATTTACAGAGATTCGGGCATTAATTCAAGTGATCATTAGCTTTTGGAAGCTGAATTCACAGTATATCCAAATTCGCATTGTAAAATCTTGTCCCAATTGTCCCATGTAACCTTATAACAATCATGTACAAATTAAGTCTTGTAGCTTTTTCTTTCACTTAAATGCTTAATATGTATTTATTTAGATATAAACAAAAAAATATACAAATATGTATTTATATGAGATAGTTTTAAATGAAAACATGATTTAGATTAAGATTATTCTGAGCACACTCAAAATCAGACGATCGGTGGAGTGGCAAATGAAAAACGTACTAGGCAACCATTATCGTCTGACGATACCGTCAAGAGGCAGTTGAATGGGACTCACTTTCACAAGTAGCCAGATTTTGGCTAAAGCCAACTTGAGCCTGACTTTGGCAAATTAAATTAATTGATAATTGCTTTCCACATTTAGGGTTCTACTGCACGACGCACTTTTTTATATATTTTATCATCCAGTTTCCAGGAAACGACGTCTGTTCTGTCTTCTAAGGAGACCATTTTTCAAATACCCGTAAAAGAAATGAATAAATTTGTGTTTTCATAGAAACCAGGTAAGATTTTATAGGATCATTACTTTTTAACACCCTATACATACAAAAATTGTCCTATTTTTTATTTTTACAATAGTTTTTATTATTATTATTATTATTATGTACGGGTCTTTTAAAAAGTACTGCGCATATAAATATGCTATGTAAATATCTAATCCTTTAAGAAGTTTCAATATGAAATTTATAGTAATTTACCATATATGTTTACTATATAAGAATTAGAAAGTCATAATAATAATAATAATAATAATGGAATAAATTAAAACTATATATATATATATATACTGCAAGAAACAAGTCAAAAATCTATTTTTAGATGATATTTATGAATAATAAAAATATACCATTTATAAATGTCATACACATTTATAGATAAATAAATATAACTGCACAAACAAAGCAAATAAATACCCATTTTCCTTCTCAGTGGTCAATAGTAATGCTTCCAGCATCTTATGATAAAAGGGATAGCAGAACTATTTGAACGGGGTAGAACTTTTTTGTTGGAAATATTTTTATAAATAAAATATTACATTGCTTTTTGGCTTTATCGAATATAATATTAATCATCCATTTAACTTCTTATGAATGGTAACAATAAAATTTGCTCATAGGCTGTAGATTTATATGAATTGCATTATTCTATCATGAGAATAATTTCCATTCGTGTGTTATTATTTTTTGAATATAAAGATTATAATAATAAATTTTAATGTAAAATGAATAGCATATACATTTTTATGGGTACTCGTAAAATACATCAAAGTACTGTAAAAAAGTATTATATTATACATTAGTATGCAATAGTCTTTGGTCAAACGTAAAAATTAACTGAAAAGTTTAAACCACTGTAAAATAATGATAGTTTAATTTAGAATAATATTGCACATGATGTAATAATAAAATATAGTTAAACAGTTTAAATATTCAATTTACAAAATATGTGAGTTGTAATTGAGTAGTGTCTTTGCATTAACTTTCTCATTGCCGCGAAGTGATTTTTCCGCTCACTATACTGTAGGTTTCACTGCAAAAAATGCATTTTTAAATTAATATAATTTTACAAATATAATGAAGTTTTAAAATATTTTGCTATGTTTAATACTCACACGGCTTATACTCCAATATTTAATAAAAAAATTTTATGTTATGTTTAAAAATAATCTTTCTTTAGTCTTTTTAAAAAATTGCTGAGAATACAACGTTACAATTTTGCACTTTTGCCCGGCGGTCAGGAGGTTAAAATTTTACAGTTTAAAGTAAAATATGGGGTGATTATGAATGAATTTCTCTAATTTATACGTCTATTTAAAAATTATAATATTGATGTTCTTTTGATAGCAAAAATACCATTCGGAAGATATACAAATTCAACAGAGTTATAAGCGTTTAATGTGAGCCGCTGTAGAAAAACGAGCAAAATCAGAGTGGTACTCTGTAAAAACATAATACCCTAATTGTGATGTAAGATTTTTGGGTACAGCAAAGTTCTAAATTAAAAATTTCACTTTCTAGCCAAAAATAATTTTAAAAAACGGCAAATCCTTAATAAAATTAAAGCAATCAAAACATGTTATACAATATATGCATTATATCTAAGAAATTTTAATTGTTTTAATGTTATTAAGAGTATTTTCTGTTTTGAACCATTTTGAATAACTGCTTTAGGAACACTACTGTACTATTTTGGGAATACTAATGTACTATTTTAGAAATACTACTATACTTAGAAATCTTACAACACAATTTGGTTCTTTAATATATACAGTGTACGGTAAATCATCTCACATATTTCTCAGAACGATTTTTTTTGTATGTGTGCTTGTTTTACTTCTATCGAATTTCGTTGACCGCCTGATGACACACACATTTTAAGGGGTTACAACGGACACGCTGAAAATAACAGTGAGATCAGTAGTCGTGCCATTCGTGTTTCTAGAGGGTCTCGCATTGAGCACCTGCGTTGAAGATAAACATTCAGCTATTAGTTTTCATTTCCACTTGTTTTCTTTTAATAGCCCCGTAAATTTAGGTTATTCATTTTTTAACACCTTGTGTTTTGTAATAATACAACGCACACTTTTAAACGGTCTCAATGGACATGCTGAAAATAATAGTGGGATGAGTAATCGTGAAACCTCAATATCGTTCGTGTTTCTAGAGGGTTACAAATTGATCAACTGCATTCAAGTTAAACATTCAAATGTTAGTTTTTTTTCTATTTAACAAGAAATCTGAACTCTTTTGTTTTCTTTTAATAGCCCAGTAAATTTAAGATATTCGTCTTTATCCCCTTGTATTTTGTAATTAATACAATTTTTGCATTAAGGAAATACACAGTCAATTTTGTTTAATATTTTACATTAAACGAATTCTGTTGATTATTATTATTATTATCAAATATTTGCACCATAAGAATATTTTCTATCAAGCATTTTTATTTTACTATTACTTAAAATAAAGAAAAATTTAAATAAATTGTACAACATAATTGACAATTCGCAGTTTGTCTCTTTTAAAACTATTATTTTGCGGTGAATTAAAAGCAGTAAACAAAGAGTTATCCTAAATAAGATGTATCAAAAATCAGATAAAAGTAGAATGCAATGTTTACGAAAGCGCTAAAAAAGTAAATTTTTTACAAATGAAAAAAACTTTAAAAAATATCAAACAAAACAATAAAAGAAGAAAACGACCGACAAACATACTTCCAGTATTTTTTTTTTTTTTTTTTTTTTTTTTAGTAATACTACCGAAAATGTTTTTAAAAATAGGTAAATGATTATTTCGTGTTCATTTTAAAGTGGTTGTAAGCCATAATAGTTAGATGAACATGAGCGGATGTTTCTTTCGCATTGGTGCAATATTATTGACATAATAATATAACTTAGAAGAAGAAAACAAATATACTGAAAAATATAGCCACTTACAATTTCAAAAACTCCCCCTTTTTGCAAAGCATAGTCAGTACCCATTTTATCGAGTAACCAATACAATAATGTGATAATATTTTCTAACGTACTCAGATAGATAGTAATGTACTTACAAAATCTAGTTCCAAAATATGCACTATTTATTGATTTACAATTATTTATAGACGCTGAGTGCAATTGAAAATCCTTTGATATTAGAGATTTAAAACTCGTTTTCTCAAATAAATAAATTTGGAGTTTGTGCACGCGGTTACTTTCAAATTATTAAAGCTACAGCTTAAAAAAGTTAATCAAATATTCGTTTCTTTATAGTTGTAATTCTAAAATAAACAAAAAATAACATTTTTCGCTCAAAGAATGAAAAGAGAAATAAAATTGAAATTTTTGTATAATTTTTAAATTATTATTTTGTGTTGAAAATAAAATTTAATCAAACATATTTTTTTATATTTATATAAAACTAAGTCTATTGTAGTTTTATTGTTTTAAAGACATTTTCTATACGTAATGTAGAGTTTTTTCAGGCTCTAAACTCTTAATGTATTCAGTTCATGCAATAGTGAGAGAATTTTTTATATTTAAAATTACTTTTGAATATGCAACACTTGTTTTTCTTTATAATATATCTAATTATATGTACCTTTAGACAGAAAGGATAAAGAATCAACTTAATTGCATGTTACTTGTGTTTTGGTACTTAGAAAAACATGATGATTTTATCTTGTCAACAAACTGAAATCTAAAGTGCCTCCTTAACAACAACAATAATAATAAAGAGGTTAACACAAGAGTGTAAGGGCTTCTAACATTTGATGCTGATACAATTAACAAATAACGGAATTTGTGCATCTTAATAAATAGATGATATCTAAGACATAAACAATAGGGTGGATCGATTGTCTACGGCGAAAAAAAAATTACCATTCATTAAAATCTACCTAAGCGGAAAAGATGTTCTATTGTATGGAGATTAAGGGAAAAATAATAAAAAAAATTAATTTTAAAATTTAAAGCTGCCACAAAAGGGTTGAATTTTCGAAAAAAAATTGAAAAAAGACCTAATTTTGGTCAGGCTATTTTTGTCAAAAACTAATTATTTTAATAATTTTTTTAATCCAACAATGCGGAAAAGACGTTAAATCGTATGGAGGTTAAGTAAAAATCAATAATAAGTAATAAATTCAAAATTTATAACTGCCACAAAAAAGTTGAAAATGCGATAAAATATTGAAAAAAATGGAAAAAGATCTAATTTTGGTTAGATTTATTTTTGACGCAAAATAATCATTTAAATCTCAATCAAAACCTATCTTTGTGTAAGAAATATTATATTGCATGGATATTAAGTAAAAAAAAATAAAAAAGCTAATTTCGAAATTTAATACTGCTGCAAGTCATTTAAAGTTTCGAAAAACTGGCAATTCCAGTTTTTTCAGTTAGGATTTGTCTGCTTGTGTATTTTGTAGCTTAGTGTACCTTGAATATTATTGTACGATGGCGTTGTTAAAAAAATAAAATAAATAAAAATAAAAAGAGAGAGAGAGAGAGATGAATTACACCCTATTTGGGTCTGGCTTTCATATGCCAGTAAATATGCTCCATATTACAAAAAGTTATAAAATTTATATATTGGTATTTAAAAAATAACCGAAGAAAGGAATCGGTCAACATCTATTTATTTCCTGCCAGTGAGAAGGAGTTGCTAATAAGTTACAAGTGATCTGTAAATGAGATTCAATCTCAATAATTTACCACAGCAGCATTTTAAGAAAAAATTAACTGTTTAACGACAAATATTGCACTCTTCTTAATTCTTGTAAAACAAAATAAGCTTTGAAAGCTACTACAGTCTTTTGGACCATTTCCAAAAATACTGCCTTTTTTTCAGTTCAATAGATTTGAATATGAATATGAATACTGAGTGTAAACTAAACCTACGTATTGAGAGCAAACTCACTTTTCTGCGTCATCAGCTATCATTGAAAAGCCAAAATGCTGCCGAGCTAGGTGTCACATCACCTGTAGTGATGAAGATTGGCATCAGCCAGAATATTGGACAGTTTGGGCACTTCCGACTAAGCAGGTGCTGCCAACGTGTCTGGTGCACTTCAAGATGTGGGCATTATCTCACAAAACTATGAATCGAATGCTATTGACAGAAAAAAAAATCGGCATGACAAACCAAACCAAAGACTACTCCATCATTTTAGTCATCCTCTTTAGTCATTTGTAAAAGATTGTGATCGTGGCAAACTTTGATGGGTGTAAAGACAGACTACATCACTAGAAAACAACAGAAGAAAAATCATAATAGAAGCAGACTTGAGCTTGAAAAAAGAACTTGGTTCCGAATACATCGGCCGCAATACGTAATTTCTGGGAGAGTACCAAACAATTTGAAAACACGACGTACATTTTTTCGGCATGTGTTAACAATAATATACATGTAACAAAGTTGGTTGCGATCGGTTGTGACGGAATATCTGTTAACATAGATGTTAAAGGATGTGTTATTCGAAATATGGAACTGATCTTCAAGCGTCCACTATTATGGTTTATGTGCTAGTTACACACCAATGAGGTTTCACCATGTCATCTTTTTGCAGCGTGGATGGAACCACGGTTGGGCACAAATGTTTCACTGGTGAAATAGAAAGATTATTCGCAGCATGTTAGAAGTTTTTTGTATTTTCATTTATGTCAGTATATGAATTCTAAAAGCACGCGAGTGAAATCAAACGGTCTTCTGTAATCCTAAACATTGCATTATAAAATATCTATATTTTCCATTTACCAGCTTTTTGACCTTTTGCGGCGGATTACATAGATTTAATTAAATAGGAAAATGTGTCGAACCTCCACTAACTGAAGGATTTAGTAACGACATGATTTCAGAAGCAATAGGTAAATCCAGCAATCATTCCAGTGGCAATAACATTTACTATCAATAATATCTATTCACGCAACGCTCATTCTACAAAACTAATAATCAAAAGAGTCACGGAAGTTTTTCTGCTGTGTATGGACCATACATAAAAGACGGTTTTATAAAAATCGAATTGAATTACAAAATCTCATGTCGATTTTCAATACTGTACGTCATTATCGCGAATTGCAATGTTGTCGGTTTTTCTGGATTTAATACTAATGAAGCTGTTAAATAAGAAGCTAAAGTTTTTATCTTGTAATCAATTAAATATCTCTCATTGCAAAAAATGTTAAAAATTCTAAAATTCATATTTTATTTTACCAAAAAAAAAAAAAAAAAAAAATGCACCGAAAAAATGTTCAAATACATAAATTTGAGCCACATTGCAGCAGATTTAAATTTTGAAATTATTTTTTTAAATTATTTTTCTCATACTCAGCATATAATATAACATCTTTTACGCATAGGTAAGTTTTGGATATTTTTTTAAACTATTATTTTGAATCAAAAATCATCTAGCCAAAATTAGACCTTTTTTCACTTTTTTATCGAAATTCAACCTCATTGTGGCAGTAATAAAATTTAAAATAAAATTTTCTAATTATTTTTTCTTTAATCTCCATTCAAGAGAACATCTTTTCCGCGTAGGTAGGTTTTGACACTGTGGAAAAAATTTTTTTGATCCACCCTAATAAACAATCATACACACACAAAAAAATAGAAATTCATGTACATCAAGAATTACAAATTTTAATATGAAAAAAATAAGATGATCACAGATTTCTTTTTAACAAAATAAAAATATCATTACTTTCAAAAGCTTTATGATAAAAGAAACCAAAGTGCAGATTCTTTAGATGGAATAATTTCAATAGAAATATCTCCTATTTGAAACATTGCTTCGCTTTATGTCTTCATCGTAATGTAATATCCTGGATACTTTACTCGTTTGTGAAATGGAGTGTTAGAAATTTGATCTAGAGAATGAAGGAAGATGAACCCCATTACAGCAGCCGAACAGAAATAACTTACTGTGATTACATTATCGTTTATGAATATAAATGGTTATAGCAATAAACAGCGATGCGTCAATATTGTACATGTATTTTCTCATCACTTTATTGCAATGGACACATCATCATTTAGCATAAATCGAAGACGGATTTCTAAAAGAAAATATATTGCAGCCGTAATTACTATAATTATACAGTTATTACTGAAGAAATAGTCCAGAAGGGTGAGATGGAGCAGCCAATTACTTTCGTATTTCAGCATTCAACAGATGGTACATATGTCTTAGCGAGAAATCTAGCGGTATTTTGCATAGAATGCATCTCTTAAAAAAAAAAAAAAAAAAAAAAAAAAAAAAAAAAAAAAAAAATATTTTTTTTATCAAAAAATTATTATTGTTTTTGGTAAGTAAATAAATTTTTCATATGGTTACAGTTACGCATATTAAGGATTTGGTTTATATGTTATGTTCCTAATTTCAATAACATAACATACAAACAAAACCCTTAACAATTAAAACAGTTGACGTTAAGAAAAATGACCGATTGATTACCGTGTGTAATGGCTTCTAAAATTTAATTCTGGTACACGTAAACAAACGTGGATATTTGTGCATCTTAAAAAATAATTGACATCTAAGGCATAATCAGTCATACACACGAAAAATAGAAATTAACATACATCGAAAATTACAAATTTTCTTCAGAAAAAATATGATTACAGATTTCCCTTGAACAAAATAAAAATATCATTATTTTCAGAAGCTTTATGATAAAAAAAAGTGCGGTTACTTTAGATGACATAATTTTGAATTCGCTTTTTGTATTTATCGAATATAATAGCCTTGATGCTTTTCTCGTTTGTGAAATGGAGTGTTGGAAATTTGATCCAGACAACGAAAGAAGATGAACTCTATTACAGTAGCAGATCAGAGATAACTTACTGTGATTCCATTATCGTTTATGAATTTAAATGGCTATAACAATAAGCAGCGATATTTGAATATTGAAGCAGGTACTTTGTTACAATTTTATTGTAATGCACGCAGCAAAGTTAAATATAAATCAAAGACGGCAATGTAAAATAAATAAATAAAGATATTGCAGCCGTCTTTACTTTAATTATACTGTAATTACGGGAGAAAGGGTCCACAAGGGTGAGATAGACCATACAATTTTTTTCTTATTTTACCATTCAAGAGGTGGTACAACTAAGTTAGTCAGACACTTAGAGATATTGTGTATGGAGTGCACCTGTTTATTTCTAAAAAGACAATATTTTCAAGCAAAATATCATTATTGTTTTTGGTAAGTGAAAAAAAAAATCATATGGTTATAGTTACGCATGTAAAGGTTTATATATTATGTTCCCAAGTTTAATAACATAACATACAAAAAAACTCTTCACAATTAAAAAAAATATATATGTTAAGACAAGTGATTGGTTGATTACCGAGTGCAATGGCTTCTAAGATTTGACGCTGGTAGAAGTAAATAACGAACGAAATGAAATTTGTGCATCTTAATAAATGAACGATACCTACATAATCAATCATATACACAAAAATAAAAATCCATATACATCAAGAATTACAAATTATACTCAGAAGCAATAAATGATTACAGATTTTCTTTTAACAAAATAAAAATATCGTTACTTTCAGAAGCTTTATCATAAAAGAAATCAAAGTGCAGTTTCTTTAGATGGAATAATTTCGATAGAAATATTTCCTATTTGAAATATTACTTGGCTTTATGTCTTTATTGAATGTAATATCCTTGATACTTTTCTCGTTTGTGAAATGGGGTGTTAGAAATTTGATCTAGACAATGAAAGAAAATGAACCCTATTACAGCACCCCAATAGATACAACTTACTGTGATTACATTATCGTTTATGAATATTGTCTATAGTTGTCTATAACAATAAACAACGATGTTTCATTATTGAAACTGGTATTTTCTCGTAATGTTATTGTAATGCACGCATCTACTTTCAGGATAAATCGAAGACGGCTTTGTAAAAGAAAAGATATTGCAGCCTTCGTTGCTTTCATTATACATTAACTACTGTAAATATCTGTCCCAGAACGGTGGGTAAAAAATGTGTTCTTGATTTAAAATGTGAAAAAAATGATAAAAATGATTGATAATATAGAAGCCTTTAAATGAGCAAAGTTTATGTTCTAATAAATACAATATTAGTATTTGCAGTACCTTTGTGTAAACCAGGCTTTTCGACTAAAATATCATAACATAATTAAGATTTCTTAGTAAAACAAAATTTTTTAAAAATACGAAATAAAACTGCGTAATTAAAATTGTTAAATAATGCAGCCACTATTGAAATAATAATAATAATTTAATATATTTTTATAACGCTTTGAAATTATATTTTTATCGTTTACTTTCCCCTTTCCACCAAAAAAATGTATATTGATTAATAAATATGATAAATTGAAAAGAAATAAATTAGTCTCGGTGTGTTTTAAAATCTGTCAATAAAATTTCTAAGAAAAGGACGGAAGCTATTTTCATTCAAAGATAAGCTTTATAAATGCTTTTTAGTTTTTCTTAACCTTATTTCTTTTATATATGTTGTTTTCATTTTATGAAAAACTAATGCCGTTTGAGTTTTGAAAACACCGCCGAAGAAAACACCCTCCGAAAAAGACGTTATTGAACGAAGGGAAGCAGGGCCGTTCCGACCCAGTGTGCAAAGTGTGCAGCACACACATGCGCTGAAGCAATAAAGGCGCCAAAACATTTCAGTTGAGAAGCAAATATAAAAAAAAATATATATCCTTAATTTATTCATGCTAAAATGTATTATATATTTTCTTGGCATCTGGATTATCTTTTGTAGATTTATCTTATACAAATTATTTATAAATATTCATTTCTTTCTTTAAAATTTTATTTTATTCTAATTATGAATCCTGTAATAAATCATTTAGACAAGACCTGCCCAACCTTTATAAACAGAGGCGCACCTCATATAGTTATAAATAATAAAAGGCGCCGTAATTCACATAGCAGAAAATATGCAACTCTATTATAACACTATTATTATTATTACTGCAATGGAAAAGAATAATATACAGTTTTAATATCACAGGAGCGAAATTTCACTTGTTTTATTATTATTATTTATAAGAAACAATTGTCACTTTACTTCAGAATTTATCATAAATAAGAAGAAAATTACTATTCGGAAATATTGGTAAAAGTTAATGTCTTACATGAAGTGCACATCTCTCACGCTGATAGCTGAAGTCCCCTGTGATTCAGAAACTATTTTAAAATAATTTGCATCAATAATTTAATTCAGAATACATTTAAAATTAGATTTTCAGAGGGCAATCTATTTTCAAAAGTTTTGTAGATGAAGAAGCTACAGAAACCTTAATCACTGAATAACAATTTAATAGCATTAAATAATTAAAACTTATTTAAGGACATCTATAACTATTACAAGAAAACTATTCAAATATTTTTTATTTTAAAAAATGTATCCCTTAAAATGGATTTTTAATCTTAAAAATAGCTAGTAAGAGGATACATTCGAATGGGTGCCAAGAAAACCTTCTAAGGGCGTCATCGTGGCGTCCGCGGGGGACGAAGAATCCTGAATAGAGAAGCAATGTAAAACCAGAACTTGGGGGCTATGCACAGGGCCGTAGCTAAGGGGGTCTATGGGCGGCTCAGCTTCCCCTAAAACATTTTGTTCCTCCCTGGAAAAGAGTCCAAAGTCACTTTCAAATGAAATTCTGTTTAAAAATCTAATTTAGTTTTGAAGACCTTTCACAGTTTTTGCAAAAATACTAAATTGTAACTAAAATAAGTGTTTCAATACTTACTCATCCTACTTAAACATATAAAGCTAACAAGTTGTTTAAGATTTCACTCGTTTTACACTCGAATTTTTCCTCATCCTATTCTTTTCTTAGCTTAAAATGAAACTATTACAACAGTTTAATGAGAAACATAGTAACTGCAGTGTGAACACGTACTAATTTATTTTTCTGCGTCACAGAGAGAAAGTGAGAAAATATGAGCCCCCCCCCCCCATTTCCCATTATTCACTTCTAGCTACGGTACTGGCTTTCCATGTATAACGTTATCACTTTAGGGAGAAGGGGGGGGGATCTGGCATTTGATATCGGAAGATATCTCTAGTGAGGGGTGGGGAGTCTTGATGTATTTATAATGTAATGATTCAAGTAATGATTTCAAGTAATGATTTCAAGTAATGATTCAAGTAATGATGTAATGATTCAAGCAAAACTTTCTCTTTCTCTTTCTGTTTCTTTTTTTTTTTTTAATCAAAATTTTTTCTTTTTACTTATGATTTGTTCGTTGCATCAAAATAGTCTGCGATATACATATATATATATATATATATATATATATATATATTAGTTTGTTAACTATTTTTATGAAAATACTCATTAATGACTATAAAAATATTTATTTTCAAAATATTGAGTATTTCAATGTTTGGTATTTCTATTCTTCTGTCTTATGTGTTTGCATTTATATAATCTGCATTTAAGGGTGTTCTCAACTGCTCCGCTCAAGAAGCGGAAAACAATTTGACACATTTACAAATTCAATTTCTAACGGAAAGATATAAAATTGGAATGCCTGATTATGGAGGCGATTTCGAACCGAAATTAATTTTCCATTTTATGATAGTTAAATTACCTTTCCAGTTCTAACCTATTTCGATCACGTGATCACCCGTTTTTCTTCTGCTTTTCGACCGGTTTTTCTGCTTTCGTCTGGAAATGTGCTCAAAAACATCAAATTTGAAGGCTTGTAATGAAAAATCTATTGTGTTTTTAAACAAAACCCCAGAAAATTGAGTGCAATTAGGCAGTTTCTGAATAACAACACCTGCTATTTTCATGCATTTTCGAACAAAAGTAAATTATTATATGTGTCACAAAGTGCCCCTTTTTGATTTAAGAACACCCTTAAATGATAATCCATCCAATAGAAGCTGGAGTTGATTTCCCACTGCCTGCAGCAGAGTATACCGGCGGTGCTATTCATGTTCCGGTCTGATTTTTCAAGCTAGCCGACAATTTGTATTTATTTTCTGATATTTAGGTATAAAACTTTCAATTTTGGCAAGAAAAAAAAAATCTTGATAAAATAAATAATGGAAATGCGCACAACCCCTCATACATATTTTTTTATTTATTAACGCGAAATGATATTCAAATCACATATTCCTTAATTGGGAAATGATATCTTGAGATAATTTGCACCGAGATAAAAAATATGATTGGCGAATCCTTGAAATGACTTCAAAAAAATTTGTGAACAGTAAATGTTAATATTTTCATACCAGATATATTATCAGAACCTGAGAAATACTATGAATGCATCAACAGTGTTTTTTGTTGTTTGTTTGTTTGTTTACGTTTGAAACTTCAGAGAAAGGGAAAACTTGAAAACTGATGCGAATCGCTGCCAAATAAAAGGGTTTTTTGAAATAGTAATTAAAAATACCATTGAAATTCATTTTATTTTTTTCTTTAATATGATTTATTAATTTGTAAATTTACCGGGATCTCACAATATCCCAATTTGAAAATGCAGAAAAAATCAAACGTTACGCTTTTGCTCAGTGGAAAGGACTGCTCACACAAGCATGATCTCGTTGAGGAATAAAAGATCGCCATTTTGCGATGATCATTAAGGGGTTTTAATTAATATTTCGGGTAATTAACAAAAAAAAAATGAGTTTCAGGTGCACGGTGCATCTACCATCATCGATCCTTATCCAAATTCTGAGATCTATGTGCGGCAGATTTTCTTAGCCATCGCCAATACATGCAAAGTAAAAACAAACATCTTTCTTTTTGATGCAATCTATTGTTATTGCATTAAATTATTTTCTCCGGGATAATGAAATTTTACCGAAACGCAGTATTCTGATAGAGAGTGCTTTCATTCACACAGGTTTTACTGTGTTACGAATTTTATTTACATAGCTGCCATCCTTCTTTATTTTTCAAGTAATTTAAACATCTTGGAAATAGAAATTAATTTATTTAATGAAATAAAGTACGAATTGTAAAGAAACAATACTATTTTATTAAATAAATTTTCTGGTTCAAAAAACTCGAAAAGAATGGCAATTATACATTTATAAATATTTATAGTTTTTTTTGGGGGGGGGGGATAAAGTTTTATTTTTACAGGCAATTGGATGGGGGTGGGGTTGTAGGGCGCCAATTGCAGTTCTGCACACAGACGCCGATTACTGCTGGCACGCCCCTGAAGGGAAGGCATTGTTAAAACGTTCTTAAGGCCAATTGATGTTTGACCGCAGCCTCGCTGCTGACATCACATGAGAGCGTTACAATGCGTTTTGTTACATAGAGATTACGGGAGAAATGGTCCACTAGAGATCAGTCAAATATTTTCTTAATTTAGCATCCCACAGATGGTGCAACTCTCATAGTTCGACACTTAAAAATATTTTGTATGACGTGCAACTGTTTATTTCTCAAAAGGGATAATATTTTTTCATAAAAAAACCATAATAATAATATTGTTATTGATAATTACTGTTTTTTGGTAACTCAAAACATTCGTCCTATAGGTATAGGTATGCATATAGAAGATTTGGTTTATATGTCGTGTACCTAATTTTATTTTGATAATGTCGGGGAATATCTAACTTTCTATAAAAATAAAATATATGAAGGAATGAAATCTTCGCCTTGATTTTAGCATAGTATGAACTTTAGTATAGTGTGAACTTTAAAAGTCCAGATTTACATAAAAGACGATGAAAATAATCAAATAACGATGTTAATAGTTAATTTTATTTAAAAACATCTGAGTACTTTCAAGCCTTTAATTAGGCTCTTCCTCAGAGAATGTTTTCTTTGTTTAGAAATATAGGTATAAATGACGAATAGGTATAAATATTGGTATATAATACGGATATAGGTATAAATATCGGTATAATTTAAGAAAATATTCTCTGAGGAAGAGTTTTATATTTTTAAATAAAATTAACTATTAACATCTCTACTTGATTATTTTAATCTTCTTTTAAGTAAATCTGAACATTTTAAAGTTCATATTAGATATTCTGAACTTTTAAGTAAACTAAAATCGTGACGTATATCTAAAAATGTAAAATCAGGGTGGGTTATTATTCTCATCTAAGTAATCCGGAGTGATGAAGCACGTGTGAAGAGGGAGAGATTTATCAGATTTTATGCCTTGAGGGTTACAGGTGAATTTAAAATATTGAGATCTTGTTTGTTTTCTTGATTTCGGAAAATGCCGAATACATATATTAAAAAATGTTCGTCTCTCGATATAGACATTCAATAAAGTTTGACAACGAGCATGCTTATTTAGAAAATTGATTCAAAATGAAAGGTGTTGGTTGCTTCAATAATTACAATGAAACGAAACCGAAAGTAGATTATATGCAGTGTACTTTTTGTTCGCGTTAGATGCTGACGGTTAGAGGTAACATTTTTAATTACTTGAAGAAATTAAAAAGATACAAATAAGTTGCCGTAAATTTATCTTAATTTATAGAATCTATAAAGTTTTCATAAATAATGAGTAACTTCGTTAGGATATTAAGAAAGAAACATGTCTTTCATTGGTATACATATTAAAATGCTTTAATAATTTATGTAAACTTTCTAGGGGATGGAATAGTTATTATCGATCAGCAATCGATCAGTTATTAATCGAACTATAATCGTTAAAGTATCGATCAATTGATCGATACTAATTTATGTAATCTATTTGTAATGAGTAATTTAATTGTAAATAAGTCCATTTAGTTTTCATATAATAAAAATGAGTCTTTTAAACTTAATATGTAAGCAATTTTTTGCAATATTTTATTTTGCTTTACCTCAATTGAAGTATCCACATAGTATGAATAATGAATATTATAGTCAAAACTTCTAGTTAGAAAATTTTTAAGAACCATCAAATATTATGCATGTATACTGTGAAAAAATATGTGTAAATATATGGCGTATATAGCACGAAGAATAAACGGTTCCATCTCTTCCTTAATTAACTCTAATCCTAACATTTTAACAAGTTACAGGATTAATATGTTCTACAGAAATAAAATTCTTATTCATAAGTAATGTATTCATGTGACTCAAATCGACATGAATATTCAACTGCGATTATTTTTAAATTCAACTCGCACCACTCTTTCAATCCAAAGAATTTTAACATATTTTTTTATTCATACTGACAAATTCCGAATTGCTCTCGTAATATTTTACTTGACCCACTATTTTTTAAAACATTTTTGGTAGTGCATTTATCAGAAAATTATATAGAAAAATATGTTAAAAGTCTATGGATTGAAAGAGTGGTGCGAATTGAATTTTAAAATAATCGCAGTTGAATAGGCCGGCGGCAGAAATCTGTGACGATGGAATTTCAAAGTTGATTTACCGTTATGATAATTGTTTTAATTAATACGCCAATTATGATGAGAAGTAGCTGAAGAACGTGTCTTTCATACGTAAGTAATAAAACATATTTCCTTTCATTAGGTTTTTTTTTTAAATTCATCAACGGAGGTTACTTTCCGAATTACCCTCGTATTTTGCCTTGAAGTAACAACAACAACAAAATTATGAACATTAATTTGGACAATGCAAGAAAATAAACTTCAAACTTTGTTTTCAAATGCTTTGTATGTATTCGGGCAGAAGAAAATTGTAAAAGAAAATTTTCTTAACTATATCTAGGACAATATGCCATTGTTTTTTAATCCATATAATTCTTGTTTACCTTCTACTCAGAATACGTATAGTAAATTATATTAAATTTGTTTTATTATTTACTTTTATGGTCTTGATATAATAATACACTATTAGAAACAATTTGAGAAAATCTTATAAATGCAGTAGTTAAATTAAAATCTTCTTAATATATTCTGTGCATCATTTGTTTCACTGGGATAAAATGAAAACAATAAGAGATAATTAAAGACTATTAAACTGTTTAAAGATATAAACCAAAATAGCAAGACGTGTGGGAAAATATATTCGGCGCAAGTGTATAAGTAAAAGACTTGAATATATTATTTTTAGACAGATTTTACGAATGTTGATATATTTGGTTTAGTAGAAAAAAAAAATATCAAATGCCCTTTTTTAATTTTTAAATAAAACACATAAACTACTTTAGAGTAGATATTTATAGTTTTATACTGTATGCCTTTATTATTTATGCTACTATGTATTTACGCGTGTCCCAAAAATGACTGATGGATTTTAAAATTCAATAACTTGCAAACGGTGACAGCTATTTAAAAAAAATTTCGCAGGAGTGTTATGTATAATTTTAGGAGTTTTTTTGCCGTAATTTTTTATTTTAGTTCGCATCTCAAACAATAGGTGGCGCTGACGGCGATTGAAAGCCAGGTGATCAGTGCTGAGTGAAGTGTCGACCTGGCCTTCAATCGCCGTCAGCGCCACCTATTGTTTGAGATGCGAACTAAAATAAAAAAAATACGGTAAAACACTCCTGAAACTATACATAACCCTCCTGCAAAATTTTTTTAAATAGCTGTCACCGTTTGCAAGTTATTGAATTTTAAAATCCATCAGTCATTTTTGGGACACCCGGTATATGCTAACAGTATTTCGTAATAGTAAAGATTAACCTTAATTTTTATTAAAAACGCGGCAAAACATTTTTTACTTCTGAAAATTAATAGTCAAAAGGAGAATAGTACATGGTTTGAAGTGACCTTGAATGCTTGATGAGTGACCGGCATATTTTATGCTGGTTTAGGATGCCGAAGCAGTAAGGGATGCATGTAGCAGTAGCAATGGTCAGGTCACATGTTTCTGTCGTTAGCCCGTGCAAGCAAATGAATCGTTTGAGCAACAAATGTTTTTATGCTGATCTTTGTTGGATTTTGTTTTTTTGTATGAGTTTGTCAGCTTGAATATTAGTGTAATTTACTATTCTGCTGGAATATTAGTTAATTTATTGGTTAAAACTTTAAGTTTAGTGTGATGGCAGAGTCCGTTCAGACGAGACAAAAGTTAGAATGCCCAATTTTGGGGTACTCTAAAGAATTAAGCGATTTAAATCTTTCAACTTATTACGGCATTCTGAAATATTATCTGTATATTTGACATGAGCTAAAACCAGAAAAAACATCAAAAGAGCCAACAGTGAATGAAATACTTCATATTCTTATTAAAAAGTTGAATTTATTTGATGGAAAGCATCTATTCCTGTAGTATCTCACACCCGCATGTGGGGAAAATGGGAAAAACCTATCACTATAAATAAAGAAGTATTTTAAGATAAAAAAAATTAGAAAAGATTCAGAAAAATATGATTTAATTGCAGTAAAGTTTTTAAATGAATGCAAACGTCTTTTTGATGTAGCAATCTGTAACTTCGAAAAAAGAAAAAAAATACCTAAACATGAACAAGATTTTTTAATTGACCAAAGAACTGTGAGAAAAATGAGTATAAATGGAGTCGATAATGTTATTTACAAGATTTTAACACAAAGAGAACCGAAGAAGCAACTGGTAATACACAAACAATTAAAGTACAAATACAATCAGAAATTAGTAGTTAAGGCTGCTAGAAAAGCTGAAAATGATGCCCTTCAATCAGATCCTGAGCAAACATCTAAAGGAAACATAACATACAATCCCCAAAAATACTCTACTTCTTTTTTTGGATACAACTGCAAGCGAGCAAAGCGAGTAATACTTCCAACAGTAGCAAGTGCCTGTGACTGAACTAGAGTTTCAGACAGAGTTGTTGCAACTATCGCAAATGCTGTTCTGCAAGATGTTGGAATGATTGCAGAGGAGCACAATGGTAAGGTAATTGATAAGATGAAAATTTGAAAAGAGAGAGCCAAGAATCGGACATAAAAGATAGTAAAAAGCCTTAACCAAGTTGTAGAAAAGATATGTTGGTTTTTCGATGGAAGAAAAGATAAAAGAATTGTGCAAGATAAAAATGGAAACAAGTTTTAGAAAAAGACGATCATCGAAGAACACATTTCTTTAGTAAAAAAACCCAATTCATTCTTTCTAGGGCATGTAATTAGGCAAAGCCATTAAAAATAGCATAATAGAGTATTTTAATGGTAACAATCATTTGAACATATCAACTGTAATTGCTATTGGATGCGATGGGACAGACGCAAACACTAGAGTTAATAACGGTGTGATTGCTTTAATGGAAAAAGATCTAAACATACCACTGCCGTGGCTTATTTGTTTGTTCCGCTTAAATGAATGGCCATTGCGCCACCTGCTTCGTGAATTGGTCAGAAAAACAAAGGGCCTTAATGAATTTGGCGGGTTACTCTGTAATACACAAGCCGTAGAAAGAGTTATCAATAAGTGTCTGTGGTCCTGAAGCAAGAGAAGGCTTTATTAAAGCAAAAAATGCTTCGCAAAAGATGATGCGTTTATTTGACTCTCATGCTTCATGCTCATTTATTTGACTTTTGCAAAAAATGAATGCATAAGTTTACCTCAATTGAACTTAATATTATTATTGTTAAAGTAAAGAAGCTTCTATAGATTGCTATTAAAAACAATATTTGATTTTTAAAATTTAAAAATAAAACAGTGAAAAAGATTATAATTTTATGTTAAATTTGGATTTTTCTTTAAATCCTCATTTTTAAGGATCTTGCGGCACCTCAAGATATAAATTTTGAACGAAATAACTTCGTAGTTTTATTGTTAACATACAAAGACAACTTTTAATTACTATTAGAAAATTATTTTCTGAAGAAATTATTTTCCCCTATACTTTCGTCCCACCTTATTGCACATGGCGCTGCGCATAACTGGTAGTGCCGAGGCGGTTTTTTTTTAAGATAGATCTGTTGACGTCATCTGTCCCTGTGTATGTTACAGGATACACAACTTTAGATTATTTTCACGATATGAATAATTTGATATGAATGGAACTTAACAGGTAGAAGCACTAAGCAAAATAGCATTTGTTTCTGATAGCGCTTTTTTATAGCGAGATATGTGTTATATTAAAACAGGTTGTATCAAAAATGCACTAAATGAAAAAAAATGTTTGATACGTTTCCTGGAATTTCCGGACCAGATTATTCGTCGGAACCAGTATTTTCTTAAAGAAAATCTCTCTATAAGTAACTCGTAGTTTCGTGCACTTTAAAACTGGATTTATTTTACTAATTTTTTTCATTTAATTTAAGAAATTACAAAGGCTATTTGTATAATGAAATTACAAAGACTATTTGTATAATGATATTTTAAAAGACTTATAACTAAATTCTATATTTACATTGATAAACATTATTTTTATGAAGATCATAACGAGTCTTATATTACGTACAGCATTAATTAAACATTAATATTCTAAGATCAATGATAAAAAAATGATAGTTTATAGATGGACAACACTAACTGCTTGAAGTATGTATTTTTGTTTCATGGAGTTAATCAGATTGGCTTCTGAACGCCTCATATTACGTACGACATGGATTAAAAATTAATATTCCTGGACCCATCATAAAGAAATTTTAAATGAAATTTCAGTTTTACAATTTTCGGAATTCCAAATTTTTAAACTTCTAAACATCGCACATTTTAAATTTTTAAACCGTTGCGTAGAGGAAAAAAGCTAGTTTTTCCCGCTGCTGCTGAAGCTTGCACATAGCCATGTGCCTAAACTGGTACTGCCGAGGCTTTTTTCATCAAGGATATATTATCGATAGACCTAACTTCTTCTGTCTTTGCGTATGTTACAGGATACACATCTTTAGATTATTTTCACATATCTATATTATAAAGGCCAAACGTATCTGTGCGTAACGCATACGTCATTTTGCGAATGGCAGCAGTTTCCTCTACAATTTCGATTTTGCAATTTTTGCTACTGCAAATTTTACATTTCTAAACATCGCACATTTTAAAATTTTACACCGTCGTATAGAGAAAAATGTACTATTAAATGCAATTTTTTTTTTAATTGTATCTCAATTTATTTTTCAGATATTAATTTTTTTTTATAGTTTTTAGTACCAATTTAGTAAATGTGGCAACGAAATCACTCCATTTTCTCTTACAATAATAATAATAATTAAAAAAAAAAAAATTAAAATTCGCAATACTTTTACATGCAATTTTCGGTACTGCAAATTTCACACTTTTTAACGTCGTAGATTTGAAATTTTTACACCGTCGTATAGAAAAAAAATTACTTTTACGTGTAATATCTTTAAAAGCTGCATCTTAATTCATTTTTGAGATATTAGTTCTTTTCTTTGTAATTTTCAGTACCAATTTTGCAATTGTGGCAACATAATCACTCCATTTTCGCTTAAAACTGAAAAAAAAGAAGCTAGAAATTAAACTGCGCATGCGATTTAAAAAATATCGTATGTTATAAAATCCGTTTAATTTTGTTTTTATTTTGTTTAATAATTTGGATAATTGAGTGTTATAGTATTTTGTTAAGTTTGGCTTAAAATAATATTTGTTTGAGAGTTAGATTGACCAATATCGATGCATTTTTTACTGTAACTAATTTTGTAGATTTATTATGAATCGATGAAACAATTCTTCCTGAAAGATTTTCTTTCGTCGAATTTCGACGAGTTACACTTCGTATAAACAATGTTAAAGATAAATAACTTGATATGAATGGGATTTAATAGGCATCAGCTCTAAACAAAAGATATTTTCTTTCTCATGTCCTTTTTTTTAATGTTTTAATGTTCTAATGTTTAAATGTTTAATGTGTTATACTAAAATAGGTTGCAGGAAAAATGTACTAAATGAACAAAATTTAAAACGTTAAATTTTACAGACAATGCAAGTTATGTATACTTTAAATGCCTAGTAAATAATTTCTTTTAAAACGTATGTAACACGAGCTAAACCGATATAAAATATGTTATCCATAATGTCAACAACTTTTTTTTTTTTTTTTTTTTTTTTTTTTTTTTTTTTTTTTTAAGCACAAAGATGAATTTGGTATCATGCCCAAAAATGCCTCACAAGATTTCGAAATAGTGCACTCAGATTTACTCAACAAAGATCACGGGTCTTTTATTTATTATTATTTTCTATTTTTATTTATTTATTTATATATTTATTTATTTATTTATTGTTATGTATATGAATTATCGTCTCCTATCTCATATCCTTTTATAAATGAACCGCGAAATTAACATGCTAAAAACTTAAAATGTTCATCCAACATTATTGTAAAGTAACAAAAAGGGTCTTTTTTTACCGACAGGTGCAATTTTAATGTCCACTCTATGATATTTAATGTCAGTTGGTTCTTACATTTTCCCCATTTTCTCAAGCTTACGAATAAAATGCATAATTTAAGTAAATTGTAAATTTATAGCTTAAATTTAATATTCGATTTTTAAGTGAAAAATGTTTCATTTATTACATTATTTGTATGGGACCGGCAGTAAAAAGACCGAGCAAGATTAATAATTGTCTAAAAAAGAACGCGGTTAAACTAGAATTTAAATAAAAAGAAAAAAAACACGTATTTTGGTTTTTAAAAGTTTCACTTTATTAAATAATAATGAAAAAGTGTATGGAGAAATAATACAATTTAGGATAATAAGAATCTACTGAGTGGAACTAATCGTTTGAAATAAATAGTGTACTGTGTTAGAAAGTTTAGTTGGGCGGCCTTTAAAATCATGACACGAAGTAATTAATATATTTATAAAACAACATAAAAAAAGTTATTGCAATTTGTTTAGGAAATACTTAAAATTAACTTTGCTTACACATATATAAAAAAAAAGTTTAATAAAGAATACGAACTGTATAAATTGACAAATCAAAAAATTTAAAAAGGAAATTTTTTTCGAAACATAATTGAGAAATAATAATTAGAATTTTAATGAATGACATGGAGATTTGTAGGAGAAAATATAAAACGATGCAATTAGGAAAATATGAAATCGGATTTTTTTCTAATTAAGATTATCTTATCTAATTTGATCTCATGAAGATACTAAAGTTCAGTCTTTACGTACATAAAAGCATTATTGGTAATTTACGTATTGGTCCTATGAAACATAGTATCTAATCATAAACTAATATAAATATATACTAAATTATATATGCTAAATATATACTAAAATATATCTATGGATAATAATAGCAGGTGTCCATATAATTTAATATTATATATGGATTTTTAACAGCTTCTTATTGAAATAAATATTTAGAAGCTATGACTAATTTAAAAAATATATATTGAAAAATATCATTAAAAAAGTCTAATTAAAATATTATTTACTTTTTCTGCAGAAAAAAAAAATACCTACAATATTTTGGTAAATAATGATAAAGTAAACGTTAGACAAAAAATAAAGATTTAAATATATCTGCAAGCATATAACCCCTTTCTTAACTCTTATTATAGAACGCTGAATTGTTAGATACCGTATTGTTTTGGTGTCTCTCTAAAACACGAATTTGTATTTTACGGATTTGGTGTTAAAAAAATTCATTAAAGATATACTTTAACCATGTAAGTTCCACAAAATTAATGATTTTGAAATAAACCGTTGTTTCATATCTACGATAACATGCATTATATTACAAAATGTGACATAAACAGCTTTCACCAAGGTAATAATAAACAGTTTATCAACTATGTTGCACAGTGCATATTATAACATTATTTTGTCGGAGGCTAGAATGACAAGCATTGCTATATACAAGGTTTTAGCTCGCAGAAATGAGAAACTACGTTAAAAATATGTCAAAATTATTTTAATAATTCATAAGTTGAGTTATGTCTGTTAAATGAGTTGCAGAAATACAGGATAGTTTTAAATGCCACATGTATTCCTAAAATAATAAATTAAAAATAAATTAAAAATATAGTATTTATAAAATAAAACTATAAATTGGAAAACATTGAAAATTTGTTTAAAATTTAATAACAACAAAAACAGCTTTGTATTATTTTACTTTATTTTCTAAAGTCAGTTTTTATATATATATATATTTATATAGTTATAAATTGAATAGAAACAAAAAAGCATAAAAAGGCAAAAACACACCAGAAAAACAATACATTAACTATTCTTTGTAAATAATTTAGAAATAATCACAATATTTCTATTCTCCATAGACGGAATGTTTATATTTTAACATATAAAGACAACAATGAAGTGGTCAAATCTCTAGTTTTGCATAATTATCGTTGTCAGAGAAATGAAAAAAATAGCTTTGTATTAATAATAGGTTGTTGCCTGGTGTAATATGGTTAAAATTATTTACAACGTTAGAACACCAGAATATTCGAATTCCAAGCATACCGGTTTCGGTAGCATATAGCATACCTTCCTCAGTGCTAAAGATAGAGGAAGGTATGCTATGTGCTACCGAAACCGGTATGCTTGGAATTCGAATATTCTGGTGTTCTAACGTTGTAAATAATTTTAACCATATTACACCAGGCAACAACCTATTATTGTTCTAGCTTTAACGGGCATTGTTTCTATAGGATTTGCTCATTTAATTGCTGAGCAACCCAATCTGAGAAGCCTCATCAGAGGGGGAGATTGGGTCAGCAACTTCATATATATGAGCAAATCTCCTTTATCTTTAGCACTGAGGAAGGTATGCTATATGCTACCGAAACCGGTATGCTTGGAATTCGAATATTCTGGTGTTCTAACGTTGTAAATAATTTTAGCTTTGTATTATTTTACTTTATTTTTTAATGTGTGTCTTTTTATATTTTTACTTTCTTCTATTTTCAATAGAAGAAAGTAATGTAATCAAAATTTCTTTCGACTTCCGGTTTTTGGCGGATTTACACGTTTTAGGAGTCAGAGATTCTAAAAAACGTGTTTTTACAAAATGTCTGTCGGTCCGTGTGTCTGTGTGTCCGTATGTCGCCATTCTACCATCAAAAACTGTATGAAGATACATAGAATTTAACCAAATTTTTTGTGGAAGTTTTTGGCTGTAGCAAGCAGATCCTCCTTTAATTTTAGAATATTCCGCCAGGAGGGGGGCGCTGAATTAGCGGTTTTTGTGTCATTTTCAATATTATATAGACTAAAAGAGTATGAATTTATGCATTGAAATGAACCAAATTTTTCGTGTAAGTGTACGGCTATGGCTAATTGGTCCTCCCTGAATTTGAAAAAATCTGCAGGAAAGAGGGCGCTGCAATAGCGATTTTTGTAAATTTTCCATATTGTTGTATATGAAGTTATGCATAGAATTGAAACAACTTTTTGTGTAAGTGTTTGACTATGGCTAGTTGGTCCTCCCTGAATTTGCAAATAATCCACCGGAAGGGGGTGCTGCAATTACTATTTTTGTGCCATTTTGAACATTGCACCACTTAAAAATCTATGAACTTATGTATAGAAATGAACGAAATTATTTGTGTAAGTGTTTGACTATGTTGATAGGGGCACTTTGATTTTTAAAAAAATCCGCTGGAAGAGGGCGCTATAATCACGATGTCTATGCCATTTTCATTATTTTATCATCAAAAAGTGCATGAAGTTATGCATAGAATTGAACTAAAATTTTTGTGTACGATTATTTTTGGGTGAGGCAAATATGTTCTCTCTAAATTTGAAAAAAATCTACCTATCATTCTCCATCGGCTCGTGGAGAGACGGTAACTCTTTATTACTCCGATTAATTGACTGAAGCAGAAAATTAAGATGAAAATCAATATTGATATAGTATTCAATTAAAATTATTAAAGCATTAACATGTGTAACTATTTTGTTAAATATTAAAATATACGTATGAGATATAAGAAAGTTTTGGGATTAGCACATCCAACTAGATCTTACATTTTTTAAAATTGAAAGAAACAAAAATGCAAAAAATGTAAAAACGCACCCGAAAAACAATACATTAATTCTTCTTTGTAAAGAATTTAGAAATAATCACAATATTTCAATTCGTCCATAAATGGAATATTCTAACAGATAGAGAAAACAGTTAAGCGGTCAAATCTCTAGATTTGCATAATAATCGTTGTCAGGGCAAATGAAAAAATAGCTTTGTATCATTTTAATTTATTTTCTAAAGTCTGTTTTCGTATTTATCTTGTGTAGTTATAAATTGAAATGAAACAAAAATGCATCAGAAAGCAAAAACGCACCTAAACAACAATACATAAATTCTTCTTTGTAAAACATTTAGAAATAATTACAATATTTTAAAAGGTCCATAAATGAAATATTTTTATTATAACACATAGAAACAGCGATTAAGAAATCTTATCTCTATACCGTAATACAGTGCGTGTCAAAAGTTTAAGCACAACAGAAAATTTCAAAATGAAATTTTATTAATGGGTGAAAATTACTTCCCTTTTCACATAGCCTACAAATTGTAGTTTTAAAAAGATAGTTAACAGATTCATGCTATAAAATTTAACTTAAATAGAAGAAATTATCAAAAAAGAATGAGTGTGTCAAAAATTTAAGCACAGTAGTTTTTTAGTCTTTAGCAGAACAAGAATAAAAAAAAATAATAAGGTACCCTGGGGTAATAACGCCACGTTAAGGTTCTACCAATTTTCACGGCTTAGTTTTAGATTGTATTTTTCAAACAAATATAGGATCTGATACAGCAACTCATTGACTATCTATATAAAATAAAATAATTTAACAGATATGTATTCATAAAATGAAATGGCGTTTTTTCTTGACCACTGCTAGTTGGCGTTATTACCCACCTATATGGGTAATAACGCCATGCAAACAAAACTATGAAATAAGATGAAATAATTGCATGTAGATAGCCCAATTCTAAAAATACAAACTCTACAAACTTAGAAATTAACAAATTGCATTCTAAGCTATTGAAAATTTTCATTTTTTTGTGAAAGTGTAAGAAAAATAAAGGTGTGGTGTGGGAGGGGGGATGAGGCAAAAGAATATCAGACCGTGAGCTTCTTTTTGCTTAAAAAGGACCGCTTAAATAGAAATATGAGAAACATTGCACAGTTTTAACTGTGTTTATTTGAATCAGTATTTAGGATGTAGCTCGGCCACTGTAGGGAATCAACCGGGGTATTAATGTCAAGGATTGGCATTATTACCCCGATATAGTTATTGCGCAGTACATTTTAAATTACAAATTATCTCGAGAAGATATCCAAAATCTTCAACAACATTTTAAAAGTACATGAAATGCACTACAAATTTATGTAATTAACAAAGCATTTCCGGATAAAAAGATAGTCTTCACACCACAAAACGTATCTCGCAAATTTTAGATCAAGCGTTAATTTTAGTTGTTTGTAAAAACAATAAGACCTAAAAATGAAACGAATTAACTTGAAGCTGTTTTTTGCGATTTATATGACTCAAAACCCTTTTGCGCAGAGCGCATGGGTGTCATTTACCGGATTATTTCATAATTATGCAAAATATAAGCACTTGGCGTTATTACCTCGGCTGGCGTTATTACCCCAGGGTACCTTACTTGATTATTGCTCCTTTCTGCTGAATTACTTTAAATATACGGTCTTCCATCGATAAAATGAGATTCTGTATTGTTTTTAGTTCAATTTTGTACCTAGAGTTCTCACTTGCATCTTTCAAATCTTTAACTGAAGAATACTGCTTCCCATTTGGATAAACTGCATGAGTGAGAATACCCACATATTTTCTATAGGGTTTAAATCAGGACTAATTGCCGGCCATTTCAAAACAGTCACCTAAAGTGTTTATTAATGCTCGTAATGATTTTTAATCGTATAATAATAATGTAAAAACATTTTTTTTTATTGGGCGTTGCATGTATGGTAAAGATCCTTCAGCTAATTTCATGAAACATAATCACGATATTCATACAGATATGGCGTATTTAGGATGCCAGTAGCTTGGGATCCGGATTTCAATTTAGTTAAATCTATGGACGATGCATTCATGCATTCAAAATATCTCCTGTTTTTGAATTACTATTACTAAAAAAAAAAAAAACATTAAAAAGCATCATTTTGGAAAAAAATAGCAATTGAAATATTATTTACATATCCTAGAGAAATAAAAAAAAATTAACAGACAGTGTTTAAGTAAATATTGATAGAATAAACAGGAAGACAAAAAAGAAAGACTTAAATATATTTCCGAACATAAAACTGTTTTTTAACTTTAATAATAGAATGTTGAATTGTTGAATGCTAGAATTGTTTGCTTCGTCTCTAGGAAGTTTTATTTTACGGATAATGTATAAATAAAGTTCATTAAAAATATATTTAAACAATGTAATTTCCACGAAAATAATTATTTTGAATTTATCCGCTGTTTTATATCTACGATGACATGCAATATATTACAAAATGTGACATAAACAGCATTCTCCAATTTCATAACAAACAGTTTATCAACTATACTGCTCAGGGCATATTACAACATTTCTTTGTTAAAGGGTAGAATGGCAAACACTGCTATATACAAGGTTTTCGCTGAAATTAGAAACTGTGTTAAATATATGTTAAAATATTTTAATAATTCAAAATGAATGAATTTTGAGTTATGATTGTTATATCAGTCGCAGATGTACAAGGTAGTTTTAGAGTTGCCACTTATGTTCGTAAAATAATAAACAAAATATAAATAAATAGGTTAATGATATTTATTAATTGTTTAATATTTAATTACACTAAAGATAAATTTGTATAAATTTAACTATGTATGTAATAATATGTATAATAACTGATGTATAATAACTGATCTTAATTATATTTTGCTTCATTATTATATTTTTACATATCTATATAATAAAGGCCAAACGTAGGGTAACATCCCCAGTAATTGGCACATTAAGAATTTGTCGTTAAACTTACTTAAATATTCATTACAAAGAAATAAGCTATTTACTTGGAAATATTTTTAAATCAAAGAATGCATATTTGTGCATCTATTTTGCCCACTAAAAGCAAAAAAAATTGAAAAAGTATTTTTATAAAAAATATATTTATAAAAAGTTGCTGAAATCACCAGTAATTGGCACCTAGAGCACCAATGTATGACACCTTGTGATCCAGTAATTGGCATATGTTTATATTTAAAAAAAACTTTACATTTTGCATTGGGTTTAATCGCTTTAAATTAATTTACTGTAGATGAAGATGCCATATTTCAGGTTTTTGAGAGTAAGAAATCAGCATATTAATCTGAAATGTGAACACTTTAAAACAATACAATATACTTACATTAATACCCAGTAATTGTCATGCTGTCCCCAGTAATTGTCATATGAAGCTTTAATGGATTCCAATTACTGATAAAATTTATATTTTCAAATAAAAATAAATGATAAACAAAATTAGTCTATAATTTTAAAAGTACTTCCAAAATAAATGGTTTAATCTCAAATTCCTTGCGAATTCCTTGTAATTGGAATAGGTGCCAATTACTCGGAACTAGCAAAGTTGAAGCACCATTAATTGGCAACTACCATTAATTCAGAAATCCAAATATTTGTGTCGAAAAAATACTTTTACACAATTAAAGTAACCCTTTTTAAATAAACAAAACTGTTGTCAATTAAAATTTAAAATATATTATAAATCAGATAATAATGAATTGAAAAGCATGCCTTCCTTCAGCCAAAGAACAAGCATTTACAACAAAATGGATAATTTGATACAAGCCAGATTTGTTTCTCTTTCCTAGGCTCTATTGTCATCTTGTAAAATAAGCCAAAGTTATAATCTTTAACGTAAATGAGCATATAACTGATATATGGTCTTGAATTTTTAAAAGACTGGATATAAATCTTTTTTTAGGACATGTTTGTAGAATGTGCCAATCACTGGTGCATGCCAGTTACTGGGGGTGTTACCCTATCTGTGCGTAACGCATACGTCATGTTTTGAATGGCAACTCTTTCCAATGAAATTTCGATTTTACAATTTTCGCTATTGTAAATTTTTAAACTTCTAGACATTACACGTTTTCAATCTTTATACCATCGTTTAGAGAAAAAAATGCACTTTTAAATGCCGTTTGTTAGAAAACTGTATCTCAATTTGTTTTTGAGATATTAATTTTTTTGTAGTTTTTGGTTTAATTTCTCTAATGGTGGCAACTTGAGTATCGCATTTATGAGGGAAAAAGAGAAAAAATAGCCATAGAGTAAAACTAGTCATTGGGAGCCACCGTATTACTTACCCATCATGGATATGTATATGAAAATAAAACATGCGAAACTATTTATAGATTTGCAATTCATTTACGAAATTTATGCATTGCAATTCATAAACAAAATTTAAATATTGTTAATATACATAGAAATGCTATATTAAAGAACTGCTCATGTACCAATTTCGACAAATTATATAAAACGCCAAACTATTCAAGTAGTTCCGAACTGCGTAAAAGAAATATCCTTATAACTCCAAAAATAATAATTCTATTAACTAACAATTAACTGCGTCGGATTAAGCGTCTCATTTCCAATTAAAATATACTTCTGAATTGAAATTTGAATGAAATACAGGGTCATGAAAAATCGAAGAATGTGGAAAACAAGATTACAAATATCTCGGCAACAAATAATTCGATCGACTTCGTTTTATATTCAAAATGTGTGTTATTTTATTGCCTTTTACGTCCATTCTTTAGAACAAAAAAATTCGAAAATTTTGATATACCTTTCATCAGAACGAATTTTTCGAGAGTCCGAAAAAAATAGTTCCGGATCATCGAGGTTGCTGATATTAAATAGGGTTCGTCCCATTCTTACATACTAACTACATACAAAATTTCAAGTCTCTATCTCAATTTGTTCGGGAGATAGAGCGTTTACAGACAGAAAGACAGACAGACAGACGGACGGCAAATTTTTTTTTCTAAAAATATGTTTTTCGGAATCTCCACTATCTAAAACGTGTAAATCCGTCAAAAATTTTTTTTCGATTTTCAAAACGATTGCAAGACTTACCCTATACTACGTATGATGGGTAAGTAAAAGAAAAAAAATAGAGATGCAGTTTAGTGGCTGGAGGTGACGCCAAAAATGTAACTTTAAAATTCGCTGCATTGTATCAAACACAACGGCGTGCTTTCAAAAAAAAAAAAAAAAAAAAAAATTTTTAGCGATGCAATTTTATTTCATAATACAATGAAATGCTATTTTATAATGCTAAAATATATTCAAATTTTTTCATCTAGAGAAAAAATGATGTTAAAAAATTCGGTCTCTGTTCCATGTGATTCTTTTGTTTCGGTCGAATGAGAGACTTATATCGGAAGAATAACGCCAATCAAACGGTTTAATCGCATACGGCACCTCCATCTATCTCTTTTCTCCATGGAAAATAACAGATGACTGTATATTTTAGTTGTCATTTTTTCATAGCAACTGAAAAAAACAGTAATTAAAAACCTGTTATGTCAATATATCGTCGGCTATAAAACCCGATGAATGTTGTCGGATTTATTTCGTTTTTATCTATGAATTTAGTGACTTTTAGTTCGTTGTAAACTTACTTTACAAAAGATACACCAATTAACCTTTACAAAAATGTATTTTAAAGAATATCTGGGTGTTATATTTTCTTAGTTGTTTTTAAAAACTGAGAATGCGCTTTTATTCTTTGGCGAAATCTTTGGCTAATAACTGCTACCTTGCGTCTAATACGCAGGGTCGTAGTGAGCAATAGGGAGGGCTCAAGAGAATGTAGGGGGGCTCATAGTTTTTTTTTCTCTCTCTCTGACGCAGAAAGATAAATTAATGCATATTCATATTGTAGGTACTCTGTTTCTTATTAAACTGTTAAAATAACTTCATTTTATGCTTAGAAAAGTATATGATGATGAAGTTTTGAGTGTAAACTGGTGCAAAATAGCCCATAATTTTAGCTTCATATGTACAAATAGGATGAGGGAGTGTTGAAACACTTATTTTAGATACAATTTAGTAACTCTGCAAAACTGTGAAAAGGTTTCAAAACTAAATTAGATTTTTAAACAATATTTCATTTGAATTTTCGGAACAGAAATTCATTGAGTGACCTTGGAATCTTTTCCAGGGGGGGCGCAAAATATTTTAGGGGGGGCTGAGCCGCCCATAGCTCCCCCTTAGCTACGGCCCCGCTAATACGGAACTACCGATAATTTTTAAAGATGTATATGATTACATAAATAATATGTTTCATATAAAATTGCTATTTGGAATTAGTTGGCAGTTTAAAAAGCCTATTACGCAGAAAAAATTTATTAGAGTTTCCAACTTTAGATTTTAAAAAAGTTTTTCATCTTTACTTTGTGACCCGGGAACCCCGGGTTCGGTGTACTAGTGTCTTTAATTTTAATTTTAATAATTTGGACAACTGTGTTTTATAGAAATAGTATTTTTTTCTTAATTTTAGATTTAAATAATATTTGTTTGAGTGTTAGACTAAGCATTGTAAGATGCATTTTTTACTGTAGCTAATTTTGTAAAGTTTATTATAAATAAATGAAACAATTTCTTGTTAAACATTTATTTTCGTCGAAATTCGACAGGTTCCACCTTGTATATATAAATAAATAAACCCTGGGGTCTGAAAAGATTAAGGCGATAGGATGTGGCGAGCGTGTTGCTGAGACTTAGTGTCCTGTTTATGATTTTATTTTACTTCTATTCCCTTTTAGATAAAATTATTTTTAAATACTAGATATCATAACTTTTTTTTTTTTAATTACTTCGAATTACATCCATACATGGAGCTCAGGAAATCAGTTTTGATGGCTTATTCAAGCCATTTATAACAGTTTTGTATTAAAGTAGTGAGTTTAGAAATTATCACTAACTAAAAATAAATAAATAAAAATAAATAAAATAAAAAAATAAAAAGCATCATTTTCAGAAAAACATTAAAAATGAAATAGTATTTATATTTGCTACAGAAAAAAGCAAAAAAATATCTTGTTAATAATGGGAATGTAAACAGGAAGACAAAAAATATATACTTAAATATGTTTCGTAACATATGATCCCTTTCTTAAAGTTTATAACAACACACTAAGTTTTTAGATGCTATATTGGTATGCTGAGTCTCAACGAATTTTCATTTAATTTACCTGGTACCAATAAAGTTATTTAAATATGTATTTAAATCATTTAACGTCCAAAGATTAATGATTTTGAGTTAAACCGTTGTTTCATGTGTACGATAGCAAGCATTGTATTACAAAATCTGACATAAACAGATTTCACCATGGTCATAATAAACAGTTTATCAACTACGCTGCGTAGTGCATATTATAACAATTCTTTGTCGGAAGCTAGAATGACAAGCACTGCGGAATGCAAGGTTTTGACTCGCAGAAATGAGAAACTGCGTTAAAAATATGTTAAAATTATTTTAATAATTCAGAATGAAGCAATTTTGAGTTATGAATGTTATAAGATAATTTTAGATGCCGCATGTGTTTCTAAAATAATAAATTAAAAATATGAATCTATAAGTTAAATGATATTTGAAAATTGTTTAATGTATAATGACAAAGAAAACTTGTTTTCATTGTGAACAAAATAATTTATACATTTTCATATTTGAGATAATAATCGCAATTTTTTTAAATTGATTAATACCGTAATTTCGGGTGTATAAGCCGCGGATCAAACAATTCTTTTTGGACCCAGAAATTTTATTTAGTGATTGAAGACAAATATTTACGGCGATCTCACTAGTTATATTTGTTTCTTAAAAATTTCTGGGTCAAAAAGAATTGTTTGATCTGCGGCTTATACACCCGAAATTACGGTAATTGATCAATATAGATGTATTAAATCTCAGTCGTTTGTTCAATGGTGGTTTCCTGAAAGGCGCGTAATGATGCATTGAAAAGAGACAATTTCGACTTATACTGAAATTAAAAATTGAACTGAAATCTAGCAGTAACCTGCAGATATTTTCAGTTGTGTTATTTGTAATAATAATTTCAACTTTCAAGAATGATAAGCAATTCCCGAGGAGAAAATATATAACTTTAAATCTACGAAAATATAAAATTGAACATTTATTTTCAAAATAAGATTACAATAGCTATTTCGATCTCATGACGACTCTAAATTACAATTTTTACGTATATGAATGCTTTTATGATAATTTATGTTAATTGCAAATTTATAATTTATTGACGTGTAATATGCAGTGAGTTAGTTCCATAGTGGTTATATGAAACTTAATACTTAAAACGTATAAGTATAAACTTTATAATAACAGCTGTTCATATTTTATTGCAGGGGAAGAAAAAAACGCAGTTCTATTCGATTCATTAAAAATATAATTTTGTCGATAAACTTGTTGTTATTTATTTTACATGACATTTTAAACAACTCATTCGTGCCCTGTTTGAACAACTTTTTACTGAGTTTAGAAACTATCACTAACTAATATATATATGTGTGTATACACTGTTGGGCAAAATTTAAGGACGGGTCCGAAAATGCCAATTTTTAAAAGATTTTTAATTGATAATTTTCACGCAACTATTCAAAAGGGATTAATATAATTCCAATAACAGCTAGTCCATATAACATCTCATTCACGTCACACATGGTCACAAGAGTCACAGTCACTACGGCGAAACAAAAAATAATAAATTCCAAACGTCTCTTTCATGGGTCTCAAATGACTACTATATGTGATTCCACTGACAGGTCATTGTGACTGCTACTTTGTGGCGAGTCACCAGGTGACTTTACACTGTCGTTTCATAGGAAATCTCCTGTGTCCTGTCACCAGCAGACTCAATTTCAAAGTCTTTGTGAAAGTTGCATTATAATAAATTACCAAATAATGTCCCATTAAAGTCACATGGTGACTTTTCATCATTTTTCACCGTGGTTACTTCACAGTAGGGTCTCTGTCACCATTTGATACCTCTGATTTGATCACCTCTGTCACCAGTCTTGTAATAGAAAATCACCGGTGTGCTTTAATGTGACATTATTTGGTGATTTATCTTAATGCAACATTCACAGCGACTTTGAAATTGAGTCTGCAAATGACAGTCTCACGAGAGTTTCAATAAAACGACATTGTAAGGTCACCTAGTGACTCGAAACAAAGCAGAAGTCGCAGTGTGACGACCCCAGGTAACTGACTGTGGCACCTAACTCCCAATTATGATTTCGCAAGAAGCGATCTTGACTTTCTGCTCTGAATTTGAACTGTTTCGCCTGTATTTGCCAGACGGCGCATTATGCGGTAAAATCAACTGATGGAAACGAAGAGCAGATAGTGGGGAGGACGGGACGGTGATTTTTGGATTTCGGTGTCTCAATTTTAATGATGATTTGAACGTTTTTATTTGTTTGATTTTTATGTGTGTAAAGTTTTTAGGTGTCAAGTTTTATATAGCTGTTAATGTCATGTGCTGTAATAAAGAGATGATTCTCATGAAAAAGCGAATTCATCCTGCTGCCTTACACATCGGAACCAGAGGAAAGATGTAAAACGTTACAGTCTTAAATTTTGGAGCTTCCCACCGAGAGTTGGACTTGGAGTTTGTGGCAAGAATAAATGTGTGGTCACAGGTATGTTTTTTGAATTCATTACAGTGTGCCATATTTTTTTTAAAGCGTAAAATATTGGTGATGTTCATTTGATTAAAATTCTTGCTTGATTGTGTTGCTTTAAATTATATAGCGGCCGCAATATCCAGAATTGTGTTTTATACTTCTGATTATTATAAATGTGTAAATAACAAAAAAATAATGTTTAAAACCAAGCTGGTTTAATAAGAATAGTTGATGACTAGAATTGAATTCGAATTAAATCGATTTAATGGTTGAGAAAAAAAACTGATTTTAAAATTGAAAATGCGATTTGTGTTGAAAAATATGGTGATTGAAACCAGATTGGTTTACTGATTAAATAAAGTCAAACTGGTTTCAGATTTAATGTGTTTCGCATCGAGAAATATATTTCAAAACCATACTGGTTTATTGATTAGATGAAGTCAAACTGATTTCAGGTATGATATGTTTCGCATCGAAAAATGTACTTTTAAAATCAAACTGGTTTATTAATTAAGTGAAGTCAAACGAATTTTAGGTATAGTGTAGTTCTCATTGAGAAATGTTCTTTTAAAACCAAGCTGGTTTATTGATTAGGTGAAGTCAAACTGATTTCAAGTTTAGTATGTTTTGTATTGGGAGGTATAGTGTTTAAAACCAAGCTGGTTTATTGAATAAATGAAGTCAAACTGATTTCAGGTTTCACATTTCGCATTGAATCTTATCGTGTTTAAAACCAAACTGGTTTATTGAATATATGAAGTCAAACTGATTTCAGGTTTATTACGTTTCGCACCGAAACATATCGTGTTTTAAACCAAACTGGTTTAGTCAAAACTGTGAGTTTTCAGAAGGTGAAAATTATCGTAAAAGTTTATCAAATTGGTGTATTATTTCTGTTCAATTGAAGGTAATGGTATATTGATGTTTTAAATTGTTTTTCTTTTTAGAAAAATATTTAATGATATTTATTTGTATAAAGTGTATAAAAATAGTATTTCTATACATGTTTTAAAGTTATTATGAAAAATATTTATTTAGTGTTTTGAATAAATAGGTTGATAGTGTATTGATTTAAATTGAAATTGATTATTGAAATTGAAATTAAATTGAATTAAAGGCATAATTGGTTGGGTGACCGTTTCTCTTACAAAGTGTCTGGCTCACCCATCGGTGAACTTGAAAATTGAAAATGGCTTTCCTTGGAAGAGGGCTAAAAGTGGATTTGAGAATCGTTGCAATGGAATTGGGTGAGAAAGTTAATGATGATATGATGATCATTGACTTGTATAAATTAATTACGAAGAGAGTTTGGTATGAAGAAGAATTTGTAAGATATATGCTTGAGACTGTGATAGATGAGAGATTAAGTCGTGAGAAAGCTTTCGAGAGGAAAAGGGCGGATGAAAGAAAGTTTATACTAGAGGTTCCTGAGAAAGGAATGGAGACATCAAATATTGTTGAGATTGATAAAGCAGTAGAGGAAAAGTGTCATATCGAGGAAATTTTGTTGGACCTTGTGTGTTTGTTTAAAGAGATTCCAGAGAAGAGAAAAACAACATTAAGTATTGATGATGTTGATCAAGTAAAAGAGGGAGTGGAGAGTAATACTGATGAAAACTTATGTAGCTATACGAGGCCTTTGGACTGTGAAGTTACGGAAAATCAGTCATCGACTAAGAAATTAAGTAGGTCTCTTGAAAAGGAAATCTTGGATACTATAGACGTAATCGAAGTGTTTGAACTTTCTGAACTTCAAAATGCGGGGGGAGAAGAGATAAAATTGATAAGGAATAGAAGTGGAGTTAATGATAAGTTGAACTTAAAACTGAACTGTTTAAATGATGAGAAAGTTACTGAACAGGATAAAGAGTGTTTTCTTTTATCACAAGATAGAAATCTGAGAGATGTATCTGAAGTTAGTAGTGCAAGTACGTTTGAAGGTAATCTTGAACTTGTTCAGGTTGATATTGATGAATGCTGTAGGGAGAATGAAACTGGCTCTCTTGTTTCAAGTAATTTGAAAACTAAGGACAATTTGGAGACTGTAGATGAGGTTCAAGAGGAAGATAATCTTAATGTTGAGAATTTATGCGAAAATTTTCAGTTTATAACTGATAATGAAACTAAAAGTACGAAGGAGAGGAGAGAGAGTACGGATATGAAACAAAACTCTTCTGCAGTTGATTTAGTTAGGAAGGCATTTCAAGAGAAAGATGAAATTGATCTTGAACTTGACTGGCTGATTGAAAGATGTGAAGAAACTGAACAATTGTCCGAAAGGGGAACCGGAAATGTTCATATTCTGTTCAAGCGGAGAGTTTATGGAAAATGGAGCCATGAGTTTCATAACAGAAAGTGTTTCAAGAGGTTTGGCGAGAAGAGGGAGATACCAGAGAAATGTAAACCAGGAAGAACTCGAATGATGAAAAATCACAAGAAGAGAAAAAAAATCCAACAACGCCGACACTTTATCACGGCACCCATCCTTTCATTAGTAGCTATTAAGTTTTATAGATTTTGTGCAGTTTTATTAATGATAATAGTTGTTTACAGAAAATGTATGTTTAATGTTATTTATTGTTGCATAATAACATGAAAAAAAAAATCTTGTGATAATTTCGATCTGGTAGTCCATAATTAGATTAATATGTATTGGGTTTTTTTAGATTTATAATTGAAAAAAACAAAGTGTATTTCAGTTGATTAGAAAACAGAAAGATATGCATTATTTAATATTTATTATTGTATAATGTTAAGTTTTAATGAAAAAAAAATAGGAGGATTTTCTGTTAATTGTAATAGTACTTATGGAAATTAAATTGGTTATAATACTTAGTTTAAATAAGAAAGATCTGGTATTTTTATATTACAGAAAATTAGTGTTATGTAAATTGAACAACGAACTTATATTGTGACTGGTATTGCGGAATGCTATACTGCCGCGTATTCAAAATTTGTAGAAATGTAATAGAATTAAGACAGTTTGGTCAGGGCGGCACAATGCTGTAATGGGATTCGGGAAATGTGCCTGTGGCAAATTTGCAAGTAGTCGCGGACACTATGAATTGAAAAGGACTTTTTAGTGTTCTTTGAAACTTGTCGCATTATGACTCCTTTATCTAGGACTTTGTTTGGACATGTCCAAAATTTGCAGGGGGGAGGAGTCTGTGACGACCCCAGGTAACTGACTGTGGCACTTAACTCCCAATCATGATTTCGCAAGAAGCGATTGACTTTCTGCTCTGAATTTGAACTGCTTCGCCTGTATTTGCCAGACGGCGCTTTATGCGGTAAAATCAACTGATGGAAACGAAGAGCAGATAGTGGGGAGGACGGGACGGTGATTTTTGGATTTCGGTGTCTCAATTTTAATGATGATTTGAACGTTTTTATTTGTTTGATTTTTATGTGTGTAAAGTTTTTAGGTGTCAAGTTTTATATAGCTGTTAATGTCATGTGCTGTAATAAAGAGATGATTCTCATGAAAAAGCGAATTCATCCTGCTGCCTTACACATCGGAACCAGAGGAAAGATGTAAAACGTTACAGCAGTGATCTGTCAGTGGAGTCACATGTAGTATTTATTTGAGACTCATAATAGAGACGTATGGATTTTCCTATTTTTTTTCTTTCGCCGTATTGACTATGACTCTTGTGACGATGTGTGACCTGAATGAGATGTTATATGAACAAACTGTTATGCAAGAATAATAATTATTTGAATTATATTATTTCCTTTTGAATATTATCGTTAAAATTATCACTTGAGAATCCTTTGAAAATTTGCATTTTGTGACTCGTCCTTAAATTTTGAAAACCAGTGTATGTATATATATATATATATATATATATATATATTAAAAAGCATTATTTTGAGAGGAAAATGTGCAATTGAAATATTTTATATATCTTTAGTAGAGTAAAAAATAAAATTAAATAAAATAATAGGTAATATTTTTGCAAAATAAGGTGGTGTAAAAACGAAGAAAAAAATTAAAGACGTATATTTCCAAACATAAAACCCCTTTTTTAACATTAATAATAGAATATTCAGTTTTTGGATGCTAGAACTGCATTGCTGCGTCTCCAGCATTTTTTTAAAACATATTATGCATAAATAAAGTTCATTAAAAATACATTTAAATCATGTAACTTCCACAATATTAATGATTTTGAGTTAAACCGTTGAGATGCATTATATTATAAAATGTGACATAAACAGCTTTCACCAAGATAATAATAAATAGTTTATCAACTACGCTGCTTAGTGCATATTACAACATTTCTTTGTCGGAATGTATAATGACCAGCACTGCCGAATGAAAGGTTTTATGTCGGAGAAATGATAAATTGTGTTAAAAATTTGTTACAAGTATTTTATTAATTCAGAATGATGGATTTTTGAGTTATAACAGTTATATTATTTGCAGGCATACAAGATAATTTCTGATGCCGCATGCATTGTGCTTACAAGGTGCTTCCAGACTACGCACCCTGTAAATTAATAAAATAATAAATTAAAAATATGAATCTACAAATTATGTAAATATATATATCAATAAAATATGATATTTAAAAATTCGTTTAATGTGTAATTACACTAAAGATAGCTCTGTATTATTTTACTTTAAAATATTTTTTAGAAAATGCCGAAATTATATTAATTTATTAATATAATTTCGGAATTATTATTATATTATTTTGCCGAAATTATATTAACTTTAATTGAAAGAATAACATTACATTTGTGAATGCAATATGCTAAAATAAGATTTCATTTTACTAATGGAATTATAGAGTCACTCATGCAGTGCTTTGTATTACATGTTCAATTCCTTGCATTATACGATTTTTTTAAATACAAACATTCTAAAATCCTTTAAAAATTCCAAAATAGTTTGTTTAATTCAATTTTTGTCAAAAATTTTCTTTTTTCAAGATCTTTTAAATTTAAATTGAAAATTTCCTTTTCCTTTTTAAACAGAATAATTAAATATGTAAATTTGAAAAAAAGAAAAAAAAATTGTTAACATTTCCTTTAATGCCCATTATGAAGTTTTAAGCCCTTTATTTCTTTCAAGATGAAATGCAGTCAGTATCTTTAATCCAAAAGAAAAATGACGAAATAAATATGTTTTAGTTATTTAACCTATATACGTAGGTTTATCATAAAATAAATATTATATTAGAATGCATTCATGCTTTAAACGCGCAAAATCCCGAATGTATATTTGTTATGGTTATAGCCTCTTCCAGTATCATTTCAAAAGTTCAAAATGAAATACATTTATTTGGAAAATAGTCAAAAAGTTATATATAACTCTGATTGTTTGGGATTTTATGGTTATAATATCGTTCTTCTAAGAGTTTTTTTTTTCCAATGAGAAAGCAATTTATTTTAAAGAAATCATATTTGAAACTAAAAAAAAAAAAAAAAAAAAAAAAAAAAATTCTTTATAGTTTGAATGCGGCTCTTCATATTCCTTTGCTAAGAATTTAGCTACAAGAGATTTAACTTTTATTTGTAAATGAAGCTGCCTTTAATTATTTTTTATTTTAGTAATTGTAATATATACGCGCACAAAACCGGACATCTCAAATATACACAAATTTAACCGTTTCCGAAGTTCGTTTATTGATATTTGAAAATAAAATTATAATATTTATCAATTTCTTGATATCCGTATCTTAAAACTATGTTAAAGAAAATTATTCAATAGATATAAATATATGTAGATCTTTAATAGTTAAAAACGTAGAAGATTTTAACTTTTAAAATTTCTATTCATTTTGTCTCATTAAAAAAAGTCTCTATAAGTTGTTCAAGCAATTCGAATAGACAATATTTCTGGATTCGATACCAATCATGCCGGTGAGGGTTTCGGAGTTTTCCGTGGTTTTCTTCGAACTTTGGATATTCTTGCGTGAATACACGTTAAGTTTCCTTGGAAGTCCATCCTTCCTAAGGCCTATATCCCTCGTGCAGTTAATCGACCGTCATAAATAACAATACCAACACTAATAATTTTAATGGATCACCAATAGTTTACATCTAAATAAACATCTAGGATTAAATCATCTGAAATAAAATCCTGTAAAACTTAAATTGAATTTGAAATATGAAAGCAAAATGTACAAAGCAGATTTAATGTAGAATTTTTCAATGAGAAAAGCTTAATGAATTGCATATATTTTTAAGTAAAAATGAATGTGGTATTTTCACAGAATATATTAATTCATTTGTAACAGTATTCGACATTATAAATCTCTTATTCATTATTATTTCTTGTTCATATATAACCTCTTAGACCATGAAGCTAAAATGTATCTAACAAGAAAGAAAAAAAATCAGGCGTCAAGGATAGATAATAAAGCACATTCCAACACATTCAGAATACTATAACAAACTGCACCGTTAAGATTAAAATATTGCGTCTCATTTCACCGTACAGAAATGTAAAATGCATTTCAAAATCGAATTTCGATTGTTCTAATCTACAATTGGGAAATAATCCGAATTTTTTAGTAGCCCTGTATATAATATAGCGACTTGTATCTATTAACAACATGCATTGAAAAATTTATTTCAGTAAGTAATTTAGTAAGAAATCCATGCATTCAAGTTGAAAATTCCCTTTCAGATATTTTTTCTAAAAAGGAAATTGGTATGCGATTTTTTTGTGCATCTCTGTATTTGAGGTATAGAACTTACTAGCTGACCCGCCCGGCGTTGCCCGGGTCCGTAATAATAATGTTAAATGAACTTGAAATTTTTATGATTTTATCTTTAACTCGAAATATGTGTAAATACACTGTTAAAAATTTGACCCTTTTGCTGCATCGTCACTCCACCGCTTTTATAGAAAATGATTACTTCAGCCTATTATGGAGCATTCTTATAGGTCAAAAGAGAGATATTCTATAAAAGCGGGGGAGTGATGATGCAGCAAAGGGTCAAATTTTTTACAGTGTACATTCTGTTAAATACGTGCTTCCTGACTGTATCAAAAATCGGTTTACAAAAACTTGCAAAAATACTCAAAATGACTGCAATGGGAAACGCAGGAGGGAATATGTGCCCATAGATTGCGTGATTTTCGTGTTAAAGTGCTGATATTTATCCTTAAAATTACTGTTAAGTGACTTAATTAAATACTTTTTTCAGATAGATATCCCAAGTGAAATATTTTGAATTTCAAACTAATTATATCTCTCTTAAATCAATCCAACTATACCGTGAATGAAACCGATTCTCGATGATTCGCTAAAAGATTAGTATATAGCATTATAATTTTAGCTAATTTTAATATAATTATATTAGAGCCATTTTACAAAAATAGGTGTATATTTTTTATCAAACATGCGTAATGTTCATTCTGTGAACAAAGTCCTAAACCTAATTGTATTGTAATCTTAACTTGTCTGTAACCTAGCTGTATCTTAAAAGTAACCTAACTGTAACTTAAATATATCATAAATGTAACCTGGCCGTAACCTTATCATAACCTACCCATAATCTAATCACAATCTAACTGCAACTTAACCTTATCCTAACTGCAACTTAACCATTACCTAACTGTAACCTAACCGGAAATTAAATATAACATAAGGCTCACCGGAACGTAATTGCAACCTAACTGTTACCTAATCGTAACCAAGTTCCAATTTAACACTAACATAAACGAAATATCTTAACCATCTCGCGCTAAGTACTTAGTTTCACTTTCCACCACTACGGCGCGCGTTATGTTTTGTAGAACATCCAAATTTAGGTTCGGATTGGATTCATGCCCATGGAAATTATTTTGTCTTCTTCGGATACGGTTATGGTTGTTTGGAATATTTTTATTCAGTTTGATTTGGTTCAATTCAGATTTTTTTCCTTCAAATGGGATTTTTAGGTTCAGGTTGGGTTGTACTTCCATAGAAATTATTTTACCTAGTTCCAATGAGGTTATACATCACTGAAATATTTTTGTTAGGTTTGGTTCGAATTTCGGGAATTTTTTTTTTCAAATTTTTTGGTTCGGATTGGGGGTATGTCCATGGAAATTATATTTTCTTGTTCGTATCTGGTTATAGTTATTTGGAATATTTTCATCGGATTCAGATTTGGTTCGATTCAGATTTCAGGTATTTTTTCAAATTGATGTTTAAGGTTCTGGTCGGATTCATGTCCAGGGAAATTATTTTGTCTTCGGATCCGGTTTTGGATCTTTGGAATATTTTTTTCGGGTTCAGATGTCGTTCAATTCAGATTTCGGTTTTTTTATTTATCAGTTCTTTTATTTTTTTGCTCTTGTTTCTTAAAAAGAACTAATCTATTGCTTCACCGGTAAAAATTTTTTTAATAATTTTATCATACGTGTTTTAAATATCAATATAGAAAATTATTTTTACGTTTTGCTTGAAAATATAACATTCTTTTGTTAATACATTAAAATCGTCTGCAGTCCGAAATCTATATTTTAGATTAATATTTATTACTTAAGTTTTCATACATGATTTTAAAAGAATATTTTCATCATTATATTTTAAATATTTATTTACACGCAATTTTTAAGTCATAAAAATTTTTCATCTATGGTATAAAGTATTTAAAATTACATTAATGAAGGAAACTTTTAGTTATACAATTTTTAGTTCGTATCAAATGTTTTCAATATCTTATTTAATTTTAATTTGGTATTTAATTATTGCTAATTTTCCAATTCCCTTTATTTTAAAAGCGAACGTTTATTTTAACAAATAATAATAGAACAAAGACCATTTTAAAAATTTGCTATTTCCTCTTAAAATATGCTTCAGTTGTAATTCATTTCTTTCAATTCTTCTTATATTACAAAATCCCATCCTAGTCCTTTTGTTTGGCACATTAAAATTTGAGCGATAAATGGTTTCATATTGCAAAACTTTTTGGAGGCTTACTTCATTTCCACTTATCTCATTCCTCCATGGGTTTCTTTAATTCTGTCTCAGCTTTCTTATGACTTCTGCGAAAATTTTTACACAACCAACCAACCGTAAAAAAACGAAAGAGAATGAAATTGGGAAAAGATGATTTTTTATGAGAGTGACCTCACGATTTTAATTAATTACTGAGTTAATAAATAGAATTTTGAAATTCTGAGCGTCAGGTGCATCAGGAGAGATATTGGGCTACTCTCAGAAAAATTTTGAGCTTCGTACGTGCCGTAGTTTTCGCTAACTATCGCAGACACACACACACACAGACAGAGCGATTTGTTATTTTATTAATATAGATATACAGTGAAACCTCCGAATAAGGGACACCCATGGGACCGGAACTTTTGTCCCTTAAATAGAGGTATCCCTTATTCGGAGTTTTTACATTTTTTTAATTAATCATTCTTAAGGACGTGTAAAAAAAAATATATATATATATATATATATTAAAATTGAAGTTTACATGTAGCCGAAGATTATAAATTACATTAATTAGGCACAAAAGTAATAGATAGTTAATTAATTTAATGTTTTATTTGATTACTTAATCAGTAAACGATTTGTTGAGTTATTGATTGGTATTTTTTACGCAAACATTTCAATAATGTAAAAAGTGTAATAATATTTTTAAAAATCTTACTTGCGAAGTAATCAATAAAAAAAGTGACTGTTTTGCAAATTTCAATTTTTCTACTGCTAAATTTTCAGATATTTATTTACCATACTTCTAACTTTTAGTCCTTCATTATAAACAGTATTTACGAAAAAAGTATTCCACTACTTTGCATGGTTTAAAGCATCTGTAAAGTTCTTTATTTCACAATTTTCCTTTCTCTTTTATTTTCAGAGTCATCCCTCACAATTTTCAGCATTCTTTTCAATATAGACTGGGAGATGGCAGCACAGACAATCACCACATCGAATTCGCAACAGAAATTCTAGAAAAAGTTAAAACTCAATATGCATATTAAAACGCAATCGGTCTACTTGAATACCTAAAATTCTGAACTCTGATAATCTGAAATTTGTCTCGTACACTTGCCATTATATTTTCCAGCACTAAAATTTATGAAAATATAGAGGACTAGCTGCAGGATACCCCAATGATAAACCTACGAATACACCACTAAAATCGGGTTTATATGTTCTTTCCAATTAGATATGACTTGGCAGACCAATTGTACTTTAATATGTGAATCGAATTTTAACCAATTCTGGAATATCAGCTGTAAACTCGAGGAAGTTATTGTCTGCACTGCCACCTCTGGTCCTAACAGGGATAAACACACTTCGATATCTACATCTGAATTGTGGATAAATAAATGCTCATCAGTTGAGTTGCATACCTCTGTACCAACATAACTGCCTATCTGATAAGTTCACAAAATTCTGTATTTTCATTTTCATCACAGACCGGAACTTTTGTCCCTTAAATAGAGGTGTCCCTTATTCGGAGTGTCCCTTATTTGGAGGTTTCACTGTATAAAGACTAAATATGCATAAAATAAATTAAATTTAAAAGCACATAACAAGTTTTAAAACGTGCGCTCCAGCATTAATTACGCAAATATTGTAACCGAATTTTTGCGTGTTCTCGTAAATTAATAAAAAATTCTATGAATGATCTTTTAATTTGATCATAGTGAAATTTAGTCACTTATGTCAGTTTAAATATGTTTGAAGTAAAGTAATGTCGTTCAAATGCTATCCTAACGATTTTTCCCATATACCATAATCGGATTTTTAAGTGTCCCTGTAAATGGATCCCTAATCGTTGATATTTCATATGCACTGCCAAACATATTTTGGTGATCCTAATCAAGCTTTATCAAATGCCTAAAAATTCCAGTGTATTTCAGTAATGAGAGTGTCGCCACACACCCAGACGGCCAGACAAAACGTATGCATAAGCATTTTTCAACTTTGTTAGAGAGTACTAATAATAATCATTTCTAAGAAAGGAAAAAAAGAACTTTTAGAAAATTAACATTGACCTGTAATTTAAGCTCCCAAATAAAAGGGTCGTACGTGTCCTGGAATTTCTAGAGCAGATTATTCGGCACTACCAGTAATTTCTTATAGAAAATTTCTCATTAAATAACTCGGAATTTCGTGTACTTATAAACTAAATTTATTTTACAATAAATAAATAAATAAATAAATAAATAAAAAATAAAAACTTAACAATATAACAAATTACAACGACTATTTGGAAAATTATATTTTCAAAGACTAAAAATTTAAAGAATTATAACTAAATTCTACATTTAAATCAATTATAAAAATAAATATCATTTTTATGACGATCATAACGGATGATATATTACGTATGCCATACATTAAACATTAATATCCCTAGACCAAGGATAAAAAACCCAAAAGATTATTGATATACAACTTTAACTGTTTAAAATATGCATTTTTTTGGATGGAGTTAATTAGACTGAATTCTGGACGTAACATATTACGTATGACATGGATTAAACACTAATATTCCTGTACATCTTCATATAGAAGTTTTAAATGAAAATTCAGTTTTACATTTTTCAGAGCTGCAACTTTTAAAACTTCTAATCATCGCACATTTAAACTATTACACCTTTGCACGTAGAAAAAAAATGCAGTTTTAAATGAAACTTGTTTGAAATGTTTCTCATTGTTTCTTTCCAAATTATCATTATTATTTAAAGTTTTTAATATATTTTTGTCCTTGTGGCAAGATAAATATTTCATTTTTGGGCATTAAACTTTGACTAGTCAGAAAACGAAAAATATGCAGAATTTATCCAATGAAAACAATCAGATATACTTCAGATTTCTCAATTCCCGACCGAGGATATCATTTATTTTCCAAATAGTTGTAGAATAAAAAATACTGGTATTTCACCTAGAAAATAACGTTACCCGTTTGAACCCTCAATCATGATCTAAAATTACAAATTTTTATAATATAGCAATTTTAATATGAATAACTCAAATTCACACTATCACTAATTTAATGTTTTTATACAAGTAGATGATATTCAAACCCTCAAAACATTTTGTTCTAAAAGATTAATGTTAAAAAATTATGATTTTTTCAATTGTTTTTTTTTTGTTCATATTGTCTTAAAAACGTTTTGCGAACTTGGTTGAAAACAACACGAGCAGGCATTCAGGTCGAGTACACAAGTCACACGTATACGTTTAATAAATAAATAAATAAACAATATCAATTTTAGACCGATCAGAATAGAAGTTGACATTTATTAGTTTGTTTTTAAAGCAAAAATATTCAGCAATTAAGAAATGTAAAAAAAAAAAAATAAACTGGTTAGTTCTAATAAGGAGGAGTATGGCTCGACACACGAGAATTAAACCTGAAAGTAGTGATAATGATGAAAACACTCTAACCTAATATATGTTTTTTATATCGGCTTTCAATATTTTGAAAATTATGAGAGGTCTGACACACATATATATATTAATTAGTTTTAATTAAAAAATGTAATATTGTATTTGTAATGATTAAATTAATATGAAATCTTAGCCTAACAATCAAATCTACAAACTTTGTTTGTATTATTTCCAAATAATCTGAAATATTCTGAAATATTCAGCTACATAAATTATTGAATCAAATATGGAAAAGATTACGAATCAAGACAGTCACACTAAAAAAGAAAACGGCAAATTAGATAACCAGATAGAACGGTTTTTTTCAAAGTGAACAGTAAATTAAGCAAATATAATTATATACAGCAAATATAAGTACGCATAAAGAGTCGTTATTTCCGCACTAAAACTTTTAATTCCAGAGAAATATTTTCTTATTTCCAGTAATGAAATTGTATATGCTATATATTAACGTGAAATGTATTTCATTAGTCTAAAAGGAATGTAATGCATGTAACAAAATAGATATGTATACATTACATTAATCAAAATAAGGCATATCGTATTACTCAAAATAAGATGTATATCGATTTAATCACAACTTACTTCATACGTTTCATACGCACACCTCCATTTCTAGTTGACATCCTTCAGTAAATGTGATATTCCGTATTCCTGTTGCATACCTTGTTGAATCATCTTAGAACACTGGAATATAGTTTCGGGAATTCTGTTGTGTAGCTACACAAAGCAGGATACTGAATGCTTCAAATTCAGCAAACATACTCTATAGTTGTGATCCGTCTATTTAAAGGAAATTACGCATATTCCCATGGCTGCAAAATGGAATTACGGATTGTTGCAGAATGTTATCATTTGTAAGTTTAGAATATGTTAGTTTAATTATGTTGTGTTTACTTTGCTTTTATATATTCTGGTGATTCTTTTGCGAAAACAGATCATTTATATGAAATACACAATAAGCAGAGGAATATATTAAAGATTAGAAAGTGTTGTATTTATCATTAGAAAGTTTAAAAAACCAAACTATTTCGAAACTTAAGGAAGAATTTAAAAAAAAAATCATCACTATTAAAAAAATAAAATAAAGTGATGGATGCATTTTAAACAGGATAATTTTTTAATTAAAACGAAATTTAAAGACTAAATTATTGAAATTTAAACACGAATTTAAGAAAACAATGTTTCTTTTCATAATAGAAAAAAGTTTCTAAAACTACGTAAATTTAATAGATTCACAAAAAAAAATAATTGATAACATCTTCCAAGTCACCCAATATTCCGAAATATGTTATTTTATCATTAAAAAAATTCAAAAAATAATTTATTTCCAAAAATTGAAGAAATATTTATAAAAACTAATTTTTATTAGCTGCCCTTAATTTTCGGAAACATTTACTAGTAAGTTTTACAATGCATAAAACTGTTCCCACTACCCGAAAAATTTCTTTTCAGCTTTACATATGCTATTACACCTCAACTAAACACTTTCAGCTGCACAACAGAAATTGTAGTAGAAAAATGTTAATTTAGATTTTATTTTTTCCGTTAATCAAGTTTACTAAACATTAATACATTTACTTGAGACTTTGCATCTAAAAAACGGGTTTGCTAGATAGAGAGATTTGAATAATATATTATTATTTGTCTCGCTCAAATTTAAACTTGAATCACAAATATGATTTAAATATGAATATAATTTAAGTTCATTTGTATACATCATTTAAGCGAGACACATATTGGGAATAAAACTTATTTTTTAATTACAATAAAATATTCTCTTATTTCCCACAATGAAATTGTAGATGTCATAAATTAAGTGAAATGTATTTCATTAGTCGAAATTGTATTGCATGCATCGGAATATATATGTATACATTACATTAATCGAAATGGCGAACATCAAATTACTCCAAATAAGATGTATATGAATTTATTCACAACCGACTTCATACGTTTCTTACACGAAAGTCCATTTCTAATTGACACCCTTCAGTATATGGCCTTATTTCGTACTCCTGTTGCTAACCTTGTTGAATCATATTAGAATACTGGAATATAGTTTCGAGGATTCCGTAATGTAGCTACACAAAGCACGATACAGAATGTTTCAAATTCAGCAAACATATTATATATTTGCGATCCGTCTATTTAATGGAAATTACGGAAATTCATATGGCTACAAAATGAAATTATGGTACAATGGAAATGGAAATGGAACGATTAGGATATGATATTATCTTTAAAAAAAAGTATTTTCGGAATTCAAAAAAGAATTGAAAAATCCCTTTTTTTCGCATTAAAAATAAGACAGGTGTTTTTTAAACTACAAAAATTTTCTATTTTCACGAATGGGAATATTCGAGAACAGATTCCAAGTCACTCAATGTTCCAAAATGTGTTCCTTTATCTTTGTAACCTCAGAAAATAATTCATTTTTAAGAGAACAGATATACAGAGTTATTAAAAAACAGATACTTAGATGTATTCATCAGTTTTGAGTTTAAAAAAATGCTATGTTGTATTTGGAATGGTTATCTAAATTGATAGAAATGTTAACTGCGCTGAATGAAAAAAATCGGTTTAATCAGTTACATAAAATATTCAATTAATGTTGGTGAAGATCACCAATCGAAACTAAAAATTTTGAAGATTTGATAACCAGTAGTAAGACCTTTTTTTTCACCGTGAACAATAAATTAAGTAAATATGATTTAAATGTCTGTATAATTTATGTTCATTTATATTTATCATTCAAGTGAGACAAAGAGCCGTTATTTCAGAAATAAAATTTAATGTTTAGTTGCATAGAAATATTTCTTAATTACTCGTAATAAAATTGTGTATGTCATGAATTAAAGTGAAATGTATTTTGTTAAATGTGATATTCCGTACTCCTGTTGCATACCTTGTTGAATCATCTTAGAATACGGTATATAGTTTCGAGACGTCTGTTGTGTAGCTACACAAAGCAGAATACTGAATGCTTCATATTCAGCAAACATATTCTACAGTTGTGATCCGTCTATTTAAATGAAATTATTCACATACCTGCAAATGGTCTGCAAAATGGAATTATGGATCATTGTAAAATATCACTATTAGAAAGTTTAGAATATGTTAGATTAGCTCTGATGTGTTTCCATTGCATTTATATAATCTGGTGATCTTTATGCGAAAAAAAAATCGTTCATATGCAATGTACAGCAAAAACATTAGAGGGCTTATTAACGACAAGGGCGTTATAAATTTAGCACAGAATATATTACATGAAATTTAAAATTTCTAATTTCTTCAAAATTAGAATTACTCAAGTTTTTTTACGTGAACTTTCAGTATTACTTAAAAGCAATTAGAATTATCATATAGAGATATTAATAATGAATTATTTAAAAATATCTTATTACTGCCTAGCCTAAATCAGGCTCTTCTTCTGAGAATATTTTTTTGTTTATTTCTATAAATACACGATTTCATTTAAAAATGAAAGAGGCAATAATTACTACATTTGATAGTTTTTTGAATTAAACTTAATGAGAAAAGATATATATTACTACTAATTGCAGTTCATTCTCTTTGTTATTCTATTCTGTGTTCATTTGTCACTTTTCTTTTTTTTTGTCTTAAATAAAGTCTTAAAAATATTTAAAAAGTTTAAAAAGCAAAGTATTTTCGAAATTGAAATACGAATTTAAGAAAACACTGTTTACTTTACCAGAAAAAAAAGTTTCTTAAACTATGTAAATTTACTAGATTCACGAATAAAAATTGTCGATAACAGCTTTCAAGTCACGCAATATTTTAAAATGTGTTCTTTTATTATTAATAAAAAATTCAGAAAATAATTTATTTCCAAAAATTGAAAAAGTATTTATAAAAACTTATTTTTTAACTGCCCTTAATTTTCGGAAACATTTACTAGCAACTTTTGCAATGCATAAAACTTTTAACTCTAATCAAAAAATTTCCCTTCGGTTTTTCATACTCTATTAGATCTCAACTAAATATTTTCAGCTGCAAAACCGAAATTCTATAAATGTAACAGAAAAATGTTAGTTTTATTTTTATTTTTTCAGTTAATCAGTTTACTAAACATGAATACATTTACTTGAGACCTTGCATCTGAAAAACGGATTTTCTGGATAGAGAGAACTGACCAATGCACTGTTATTTGTCTCGCTCAAATTTAAAATTCAATTGCAAATATGATTTAAATATTATATAATTAAGTTCATTTATATGCATCATTAAAGCGAGACAAATATTGCGAATTAAACTTATTTTTTTAACAACAATAAAATAATCTGTTAATATCCACAATAGAATTGTGTATGTCATAAATTAAAGTGAAATGTAATAATTAGTCGAAATAGAATGTATTTCATGCATTAAAATATATATGTATACATTACATTAATCGAAACGCCGAACATCGAATTACTCAAAATAAGTTTATATCAATTTTTTCACAACTGAATTCATACCTTTCATACGAACGCCTACATTTCTAATTGGCATCCTTCAGGAAATATGATCTTCCATAATCCTGTTGCATACCTTGTTGAGTCATCTTAGAATACTAGAATATAGTTTCTCGGATTCTGGTATGTAGCTAAACAAAGCAGGATATAGAATGCTTCAAATTCATCAAATGTATAATGTAATTGCGATCCTTCTATTAAAAAGAAATTACACACATGGCTGTAAAATGGAATTTCAGATTATTGCTGCGTATGTTATTATTATGAATTTTACAATGTGTTAGTTTAATTCTGTAGTGTTTATTTTGCTTTTTATATAGTCTGGTAATTCTTTCGCGAAAGTAAATCATTCATATAAAATACACACAAATAAATTATGGGGGATTACTAATAACAAAGAAGTGATATCATTATCTTTAGAAAGTTTAAAAAACAAAGTATTTTCAAAATTCGAAAAAGAACAGAAAAAACAATGTTTTTTTTTCATAATAAAAATAAGACAGATGTTTTTTTAACTACAAAATTTTTCTGCAATCACGAATGAAAATATTCAGAAGCGAAATAACAGCTTCCAAGTTACTAAATACTCTAAAATGTGTTCATTTATCTTTGGATCCTCAGAAAATAATTTATTTTTAAGAGAATTAATAGACAGAGTTATTAGAAAACATATGCGCAGCTATATTCATTAGTTTTAACTTTAAAAAAATGTTATGTTGTATTTTTAATGATTTTCTAAGTTAATAGAAATCGTAACTGAGCCAAATGAAACAAAAATCTATTTATTCAGTTACATAAAATGTTCAGTTAAATTGGATGAAGATCACTAATCGAGAATAAAAATATGGAAAGTTAGATAACCAAGTAATATTTTTTTTTCATAGTGAATAATAAATTAAGTAAATATGATTTAAATCTGTGTATAATTTCAGTTCATTCATACCTAACATTCAAGCTAGACAAATAACCAGTATGTTGGAAATGAAATTTAATGTTTAATTACACTGAATTATTTTTTATTACTTATAATAAAATTGTGTACGCATATATTAAAGAGAAATGTATTTTATTAGTCGAAGTAGAATGTATTGAACGCATCAAAATAGATAAGTATATATTAAATTAATCAAAATGACGAACATCGTATTACTCAAAATAAGATGTATATTAATTTATTCACAACTGACTTTATACGTTTCATACTTACGCCCCCTTTTCTAATTGACATCCTACAGTAAATGTGATATCCCGTATTCCTGTTGCATACCTTGTTGAATCATCTTAGAACACTGGAATATAGTTTCAGGGATTCTGTTGTGTAGCTACATAAAGCAAGATACTGAACACTTCAAATTCAGCAAACACATTCTACAGTTGTGACACATACTCCTTTGGCTGCAAAATGGAACTACGGAATTACTAGAACCGCGGTTACGGGTCATATTGAATAGCAAATAAACAAGTGTCGGTTGAAATCAGAAATTTCTTAGCAGAATAAGTTATGTATGTTTCGAATTAAAATAGTTTAAATAAATAAATTAAATAGTTTTATTAAAAGTTGTGGTGTGAAATATTTTTATGAAATTTGAGTATTATTACCAGCAGTTCAAGTGTTAATATATTTAGGTGATCATTCATATCAGAAGAAAATCATTCATATAAAAATGATATCAAAAACGTTGCCGGAGATTATCAATGGTTAGGATGTGATATTTTTTTTACCTTTAGAAAGTTTAAAAACCAAAATGTTTTCGAAATTTAAATAATAATATAAATAAACAAATGTTTCTTTTCACTATAAAAAAAAGTTGAATGTTGATTAAAATACGAAAATTTTCTATATTAAAGTACGAAAATATTTGTAAACAATTTCCAAGTCACTCAAAATTTCTAAATGTGTTCCTTTATTTTTACAAACTTGAGAAAAAAAGTTATCGAAGTTATATAGTCAAATCCTATAGAAGAATTTATAAAAAAAATATTTTTTTATTCGCTGTCGTTAATTTTCCGAAACATTTTTGAGTAAATTTTACAATGCATTAAACTGTTCATTGTAAACGAAAAATTTCTACCTTATATTTCATATGCTATCAGACCCAAACTAAACATTTTCAGATGTTATCATATGCTATCAGACATAAACTAAACATATTCAGCTGCATAAAATAAATTGTGTATATAATTGCAAGAAAAAAATATTATTATTTTTAATGATGAAAATTCTATACGTTTTCGCTCAAGAATGTTTACTAAACATGGAGATATTTACTTATTGTCTTGTATCCGAAAAATGCCTTTTCTGGATAGAGAAGGTTGAATATTGCACTGTTATTATTTATCTCCCTTGAATTGTAAATATGATTAAAATCGGTATATAATTTAAATTCATTTATATACGTCATTCAAGTGAGACAAATAGCGCAATTTATTTTTAAATTACTTTAATATATTTTCTTATTAACCGTAATAAAATTGCGTATGTATAAATTAAAGTGAAATGTATTTCATTTGTCGAAATAGAATGTGTTGCATGCATCAAAATATACCGGGTGATCCAAAAGTCAGGACGAACTTTAAAAATGAATAACTCGAAAACGAATCAAGATACAAAGATACGGTTTGCACCAAATGGATGGAAAAGAAACCGGATTTTGTGTGACAACAAAAAAATATTGTTCTATTGGCGACCAACGGCATCACTAGCAGCATTGAAAGATGCCATCCGCCAAAACGTGTCTGCCATAAAGCAAGAAATGCTACTAAATGCTGTGAACGGTGTAGTGCCTAGTCTCACAGCTGCACTTATGAATGAGGGACAGCACATTGAACATTTTCTGTTGTACTAATTAACTGTAACTAAGCTGACTTGGAAATTGTCAACATTTTTTCATTTGCAAATCATCTTTTGGTGCAAAAAACACTACCGTGTCATTTTTTGGATGTCAACGGCAAACTATTTTTTTCGTTGTCACACAAAATCCGGTTTCCTTTCCATCCATTTGGTGCAAACCGTATCTTTGTATCTTGATTCGTTTTCGAGTTATTCATTTTTAAAGTTCGTCCTGACTTTTGGATCACCCGGTATTTGAATGCATTACATTAATCGAAATGCCGAACATAGAATTACTCAAAATAAGATGCCTATCAATTTATTCACAACTGACTTCATACGTTTCTTACATGAGCCTCCGTTTCTAATTGACATCTTTCAGTAAATGTGATATTCCGTATTCCTGCTTAATACCTTGTTGAATCATCTTAGAATACTGGAATATAGCTTAGTGGATTCTGGTATGTAGCTACACAAAGCAGGATACTGAATGCTTCAAATTTAGCAAACATATTATATAATTGCAATCCGTCTATTTACGGAAATTATTCACATTCACATCGCTACAAAATGGAATTACGTATTATTGTAGAATGTTATTATTAGGAAGCTTAGTATATGTTTATGTAATTCTGTTGTGTTTGCTTTGCTATTTTATAATCTGGTGTTTCTTTTGAAAGAAAGTCATTTATATGAAGTACACAGCAAATATAATACGGAGGAATTATTAACGATTAGGAAGTGGGTTTTTTTTATTTTATAAGAAAGTTTTAAATCAAACTATTTCCAAAATTTAGAGAGGAATTTAAAAATAAAATTATTTTCACTATTAAACAAAGGAAAAATAATCTGTTATTATCCACAATAGAATTGTGTATGTCATAAATTAAAGTGAAATGTAATTCATTAGTCAGAATAGAATGTATTGCATGCATCAAAAGATATTTGTATACATTACATTAATCGAAATGCCGAACATAGAATTACTCAAAATAAGATGTATATCAATTTATTCACAAGTGACTTCACACCCTTCTTACATGAGACTCCATTTCTAATTGGCATCCTTCAGTAAATATGATATCGCGTATTCCTGTTGCATACCTTGTGTAATCATCTCAGAATATTGGAATATAGTTTCGTGGAGTCTGTTCTTTAGCTACACAAAGCAGAATACACTGTTAAATATTTGAAACTCTTGCTGCATCGTGACTCCACCACTTTTAAAGGAAACGATTTTTCTGTATTATGGAGTATTCCCATTGGTTAAAATAAAGATATTCTATAAAAGCGATACAGTGACGATTCAGCAAAAGTTAAATTTTTTTTAACAAAGTACTGAATCCTTCAAATTCAGCAAACATATTCTATAATTGCAATCCGTGTATTTAAATGAAATTATTCACATACATACGGTTTCAAAATGGAATTGTGGATTATTGCAGAATATTATTATAGAAAGTTTACAAAATTTTAGTTTAACTCTGTTGTGTTTCTTTTACATTTATGTAATCTTGTGATTCTTATGCGAAAAAAAATCGTTTATATGCAATACATAGCAAAACAATAGGGGATTTTTAACGACAAGGAAGTTATATTTTTAACACAGAATACATTATATGAACGTTAAAATTTCTTCTTTCTTCAAAATTTAATTTAATTAAAAATTTATTGTTATTTATTTATAAATTCGTTGTTATTTATTTATTTATAATTTTTTTTATTTTAAAAGTAAATTTCAATTTATTACTAATAGACCCCATACGCATACGTGCTAAGAACAAACGGAATCTCTTCCTCTTATTTAAACTTTCGGTATGAATTCAAGGATCAAGTATGTTTTTTGGGAGTAGGGAAACTATTTGTGAAAAGGAAGGATAACATAGTGTATATTGGCGAGTTTTTCTGACAATGCAGAATATATTACAGAAACTTTAAAATTTCCAATTTCTTCAAAATTTCTAAGTTTCTTTTTAGTGAAATTTCACATTTACTTAAAAGAAATTAAAATAATCATATCGAAAAGTTTATATTGATTTTTTAAAAAATATCTTATTACTGCCTAGCCTAAAACAGGCTCTTCTTCAGAGAATATTTTTGGATATTTTTACAAATACACGATTTCGTTTAAAAATGAATGAGGCAATAATCATCACATTTGACAGTAGTCAAATAGTTTTTTTGGAAAAAATAAATGAAAATGATAGTTATTATTACTAATTGCACTTCTGTCTCTTTTTTATTCTACTCTGTGTTCAATTGCCACTTTTCATTTCTTTACTTTAAAAATGTTTAAAATTTTAGAAAGCAAAGTATTTTCAAAATTTAAAGACGAATTTAAGAAACCAATGTTTCTTTTCACTATAAAAAATGTTTCTTAAAAAACACAAATTTACTAGATTAACGAATGAAAATAATTGATAACAGCTTCCAAGTCACTCGATATTACGATGTACGTTTCTCATTAAAAAAAATTCAGAAAATAATTTATTTTGAAAAATTTAAAGTTTATTTATAAAAACTAATTTCTATCAGCTGCCCTTAATTTTTGAAAACATTTACTAGTAAATTTTATAATGCATAAAACTGTTCCCTCTACATGAAAAAAATCTCTTCGGTTTTTCATATGCTTTTAAACCTCAACTAAACACTTTCAGCTGCATAACAGAGATTGTGTGTGCAATTGTAACAGAAAGTTTCTTAAACAATGAAAATTTACTTGATTCACGAATGAAAATATTCAATAACAGCTTCCGATTGATCCGATATTCCGAAATGTGCACGTTTACATTAAAACAATTTCAGAAAATATTTATTTCCAAAAATTTATGAAGTAGTTATAAAAACTAATTTTTATTAGCTGTCCTTAATTTTCAGAAACATTTACTAGTAACTTTTAAAATGCATAAAACTGTTCCGTCAACCCGAAATATTACTCTTCGGTTTTTCATATGCTTTTAAACCTCAACTAAACATTTTCAGTTGCATAACAGAGATTGCTTGTGCAATTGTAACAGAAAATGTTAATTTTAATTTCAGTTTTTCAGTTAATAAAGTTCACCAAATATGAATACATTTACTTGAGGCCTTGTATTTCAAAAACGAGTTTTAATGTTAGAGAGAATAGACTAAAGCACTGTTATTATTTGTATCGCTCAAATTTAAACTTGAATCGCAAGTATGATTTAAATATGTATATAATTTAAGCTTATTTATATTCATCAATTACGCGAAACAAATATTGCGAATAAAACTTATTTTTTAATTACAATAAAATAATCTCTTATTACCCACAATAAAATTGTAGATGTCATACATTAAAGTGAAATGTACCTCATTAGTCGATATAGAATGTATTGCATGCATCAAAATATATATGTACACATTACATTAATCGAAATGTCGAACATCGAAATGATCAAAAGAAGATGTATATCAATTTATTCACAACTGACTTCATATGTTTCTGACATGCTACACCTGCCATCCTACAGAAAATTGATATTCCGTACTCTTGTTGCATACCTTGTTGAATCATCTTAGAATACTGGAATATAGTTTCGTGGATTTTGTTATATAGCTACACCTAGCAGGATACTGAAAGCTTCAAATTCTACAGTTGTGATCCATCTGTTTAAAGGATATAACACACATTCACATGGCTGCAAAATGGAATTACGGATTATTGCAGAATGTTATTATTAGGAATTTTAGACCATGTTAGTTTGATTCTGTTGTGTTTACATTGCTTTCATATTACTTGGAGCTTCTTTTGCGAAAGAAAATCATTCATATGAAATATATAGAGTAAAGATTACGGGAGAATATTAACGATTAGGACGGAATATTTTTTTAATCTTTAGAAAGATTAAAAACCAAAGTGTTTTTGAACTGTAAAGAATAATATAAATAAACCAATGTCTTTATTCACTATAAAAAATATGAATGATTCTTAAACTACGAAATTTTTCTATATTAACATACGAAAATGTTCCTAAACAGTTTCCAAGTCACCGAATATTCCAAAAAAATTTTCTTTATCTTTAATAAGCTAAGAAAAAAATATTGAAGCTATATAGTCAAAAATTGTAGAAGAACATAAAAAAATATTTTTATTAGCTGTCCTTGATATTCAGAAACATTTTTGAGTAAATTTTATAATGCATTAAACTCTTCACTGTACACGGAAAATTTCTACCTGGTATTTTATATGCTATCAGACCCAATCTAAACATTTTCAGCTATTTTCATATGCTATCAGACATAAATCAAACATTTTCAGCTGATTGAAAGAAATGGTAATAGAAAAATGCTAATTTAATTTTAATCTTTAATGCTGAAAATTCTGTATGTTTTTCAGTTAAACATGTTTACTAAACGTGAAGATATTTACTTGAAGTCTTGCATCCGAAAAGCGGCTTTTCTGGATAGATAAGAATGAATAATGTAGGGGGAACTGGGGCACATTAATACACCCCCTCTACTGCTCACAGGGTCATTAAAGGAAGTTTCACAACCACTCCAAAACGTGGAGCTAGGGCACTCAACTACGTACAGAAAGTTTTGGAATGATTCAGTTGTTTGATGAAACGGGATGGGTGATTTATTGTTTTTGTAGATCAAATGTAAATTTGAGTTGTACAATTGAAATGGTATTATACAACTGTTCCAGTGTTTTCAACCAAAAAGAATACTCTTTCTGCCAAGTAAAACTACTCTTTATCAGTTTCTCATTCTTTTTTGTTAGATAAATTATGTAGTATTGGATTTGAGACTTATTTTATTCAAAATGGCTGTATGGGGCACATTGATACATTTTTTGTCGGGGCACATCGATATAACCTAAATCATTTTCTAGTTTTCTTTTCACTACCTTTTATTATTTTGTTTTATAATGCACTCTTTAATACAACTATTTTTCGCTAAAAATTTCTAATATTAGTTTTTATTGAAATGAAATAGCTTTAATTTCTTTATATTAGAAATTTTTATAGTATTTTTGCAAAGAGAAGACGTACGAACTTACCCAACGTATAGTGCTATTAGAACTAATTAAAGAAAAGGACGGCAGCCTGGAAAATCTCAATTTTATATCAATTCTTCAGAGAAAAAAGTATTTTTTACATGAGAAGTGTTACGTAAAAGAAACAAGCTGCAGAACGGCACAGGATAATTATATTAAAAAGAGAATTTTTAATATAATTATCTTTTACTTTCTGTTTAAAAATCGATTTATAAACAGAAAACTTGTTAAATTTTCATCTTTCCTAAGAAAGAAGATAACGCTGGAGTTGAAGTACCATATATGACAAAGTTACCACAGCCAACAATCAGACAAAGAACAGCCAGAGCATCAGGTCATTTTTTATTTCATTTTTATTCCTTTAATATTGTTTACAAATAAAATGTTGGTGATTTGAATTTTTATAAATAATATAGAATGGTTTGCTAACTATTTTTCTATGAAAAATATGCATTAGTGTTTTTTAGTCTCCATTTTTTCCAGACGTATCAAAGTGTATCAATCTGCCTCGGAGATGGGGCACATTGATACAAATCACTTTTTTTTTATTTTTTTTTTAAAATTACATGCAAAAATAATATATAAAACAACGATTGTACATTTTTATAACACACTACACAGGTTTTGCTGACATCACAAAGAAAAATAACTTGAATTTTCTGCTTTCTAGACACCAATTTTTTTTTTTTTAAAAAGCTGTATCAATGTACCCCAGTTCTCCCTACTGTTATTATTTGTCTCCATTGAATCGCAAATATGATTTAAATCTTTATATAATTTAAATTCATTCATGTACCATTCAAGTAAGACAAATAGCGCAATTTATTTTTAAACAACAGTATTCTTATTAACCGTAATAAAATTGTGTACGGCATAAGTTAATATGAATTATATTTAATTAGTTAAAATAGAATAGATTCATCCATCAAAATAAATAGTATGTATAACGTTAATCAAAATGAGGCACATGGTATTAATCAAAATGTTAATGATGGTATCGATTTATTCAAAACTAACTTTATACGTTTCATACGTACGCCTCTATTTCTAATTGACATCCTTCAGTAAATTTGATATTCCGTATCCCTGTTGCATACCTTGTTGAATCATCTTAGAATACTGGAATACAGCTTAGGGGATTCTGGTATGTAGCTACACAAAGCAGGATACTGAATGCTTCAAATTCAGCAAACATGTTCTACATTTGTGATCCATCTATTTTAAGGAAATTACATACATTCATGTGGCTGCAATATGGAATTACGGATTGTTGCGGAACGTAATTATTACGAAGTTTGAGATATGTTAGTTTTTACTATTGTGTTTACTTTGCTTTAATATTTTTCGGTGATTCTTATGTGAAAGAAAATCATTCATATGAAATACATAGCAAAAACATTACGGAAGATTATCAAGGGTTAGGAAGTGGTATATTATTTTTATCTTTAGAAAGTTTAAAATTCAAAGTGTTTTTGAAATTTAAAGAATACTATAAATAAACCAATGTTTCTTTTCACCATAAAAATGAATATTTCTTAAATTACGAAATTTTTCTATAATAACGTACAAAAATATTCGGAAGCAGTTTCCAAGTCTCTCAATAGCCCTAAATGTGTTCCTTTATGTTTAAAAACTTATGAAAAAAGTTATTGAAGTGATATAGTAAAAAATTATAAAATAATATATAAAAAATATTTTTATTCGCTGTCCTTAATTTTCAGAAACAGTTTTGAGTAAGTTTTACCATGCATTAAACTGTTCACTCTACACGAAAAAATTTTATCTGGTATTTCATATGCTATCAAATCCAAACTAAACATTTTTAGCTGTTTTCATATGCTATCAGACATAAACTGAACATTTTCAGCTGCCTAAGAGAAATTGTGTATATATTTGTAATAGAAAAATGTTTTATTTATTTTTAATGCGAAAATTCTATATGTTTTGCAGTTAACCCTGTTAACTAAACATGAAGATATTTACTTAAGGTTTTTTATTCGAAAAACGGCTTTTCTGAATAGAGAAGATTGAATAATGTACTGTTATTATTTTTCTCCACTTGAATCGCAAAAATGATTTAAATCTTTGTATAATTTAAATTCATTTATATACCATTCAAGTGGGGCAAATAGCGCAATTTATTTTTAAATTACCGTAATTTTTTCTTACTAACCGTAATAAAATTATGTACGACATAAATTAATGTGAATTATATTTCATTAGTTGAAATGGAGTGTATTCATCCATCAAAATATATATGTATGTATAACATTAATCAAAATGAGGAACATCGTATTACTAAAAATAAGATGTATATAAATTTTTTCACAACTGACTTCATACGTTTCTTACCTGAGCCCCCGTTTCTAATTGACGTTCTTCAGTAAATTCTTTTATGTAGCTACACAAATCAGGACACAGAATGCTTCAAATTCAGCAATCATATTCTATAATTGCGATCCGTCTATTTAAATGAAATTATTCACATACAAAAATGGAATACTGCAAAATGGAATTATGGATTATTGCGGAATATTATTATAAGGAGAGTTAGAATATGTTAGTTTAGCTCTGTTGTGTCTCCTTTACATTTATATAATTTGCTGATTCTTTTGCGAAAAAAAATCGTTCATAAGCAATACATAGCAAAAACATTAAGGGTAATATTAACGATAAGGAAGTTATACTTTTAACACATAATATATCTGTGGCTTCCTTTTATAACCGGTAAAGCACATTTTTAATATTTGAGTAATAAACCTTTAAAGTTTTCAAATTTCTTTTTATCATTACTTTTATAAAGTAGATTAGAACTAAAAAATTTTCATTACATTCATTTAGGATACAAGAACCTCTTTTGTGCTAAAAGAGTTATATAAAAGTGTTTTTTTTTTTTTTTTTTTTTTTTTTTTTTTTTTGAGAACTAATGATTTTTTTTTCTTCAATTTTTAAATGAAAATCTATAGTCGCTCCATGACGGGAAGCTTGCGATTTTCATTTTTCTGTACTATGGCAGATGAAAGTACACTTTTTAAGTTATATTTTCCCAAATTATCTCAATTTTTTTTCAAAAATGTGGTTATTACCTGGTTATTACCGTAAGCCACAGACATAGAGACGTTAATTGTGATTTTTTTTTAAATTATCGTATTACTTCCTAACTTTAATCAGGCAATTTTTCAGAATTTTTTTTTGTTTATTTCTACAAATACACGATTTCGTTTAAAAATAAATGAGACAATAATTACTACATTTGTTGTAGAAATAAATTTTTTAATTAAACTTAATGAGAGAAGATATATATTATTAGTAATTACAGTTCATTCTTTTTATTATTCTACTGCGTGCTCATTTCTCACTTTTCAGTTTTTTTTTTACATTAAAAATGTCTTTAAAAAATTTTAAAAAGTTTAAAAGCAACGTATTTTTGAAATTTAAAGAATAATTCAAGAAACCAATGTTTCTTTTCACCATAAAAAAAGTTTTTTAATCTACGTAAATTTAGTAGATTCACGAATGAAAATATTCGACAACAGCTTCCAATTAACGCAATATTCCAAAATGTGTTCCTTTATCATTAAAAAATCCCGAAAATAATTTATTTCCAAAAATTGAAGATGGATATATAAAAACTAATTTTTATTAGCTGCCCTAATTTTCGAAAACATTTACTAGTAACTTTTACCATGAATAAAACTGTTCTTTCTATCCGAAAAAAATCTCTTCGGTTTTTCATATGGTATTAGATTATAATTAAACATTTTCAGCTGCATAACAGAAATTGTGTGTGCAAATGTAACAGAAAAAAGTTAATTTAATTTTTTTTTTCATTTAATCAAGTTTACTAAATAAGAATACATTTACTTTGTGACCTTGTATCTGAAAAACGAATTTTCTGGATAAAGAGAATTGAATAATTTGCTGTTATTATTTGCCTCGCTCAAATTTAAACTTGAATTGCAAAAATGATTTAAATTTTAATATAATTTAAGTTTATGTATATACATCATTTAAGTGAAACATACATTGCAAATAAAACTTGATTTTTAATTACAATAAAATAATATCTTATCAACTACAATAAAGGTGTGTATGTCATAAATTAAAGTGTAATGTATTTTATTCGTCGAAATTGATAGTATTGCATGCATCAAAATATGTATGTATACACCACATTAATTGAAATGTCAAACATCGAATTACTCAAAGTAAGATGTACATCAAGTTATTCACAACTGACTTTATACGTTTTATACTCACGCCTCCATTTCTAATTGACATCCTTCATTAAATGTTATATTCCGTATTCCTGTTGCATACATTGTTGAATCATCTTAGAATACTTGGATATAGTTTCGGGATATTCTGGTATGTAGCTACACAAAGCAGGATACTGAATGCTTCAAATTCAGCAAATATATTATATAACTGCTATGCGTCTATTAATAAATATGTAATGTGAATGTTAATGTGAATGTATGTAATTGGAAATTACATACATTCACATGGCTACAAAATTGAATTACGGATTACTGAAGAATGTTATTATTAGGAAATTTATGATAGGTTAGTTTGATTCTATTGTCTTTGCTTTGCTTTTATATAATATAGTTTCTTTTGCGATCAAAAGTCATTAAATGAAATACACACCAAAAATAATGCGGAGGAATTGTTAGCGATTAGTTAGTCTTGTTTTTATCATTAGAGAGTTTCACTATTTTCGAAACTTAAGGAAGAATAAAAAAAAAAACAATGTTTTTTTCTGCTAAAAAAATAAAATAAAATAAATTTGATGGATATTTTTTTAACAGGACAAAAATGTCTTATATTTAAGAAATATATTATTAAACGATAGATTCCAACTCACACAATATTCTAAAATATGTTCCTTCAATTTTTAAAACCTCAATTTTTTTTCAAAATTTAAAGAAGAATTTATAACAATTAATTTTTGTTATCTGCCTCTGATTTATGGTGATAATTACGAGAGATTTTTACAATGCATTGAATTGTTCTCTATATCCGTTTTTTTTCGCTACCAGATCTCAACAAAACATGTTAAGCCCAATAACTGAAATTTTGCATGTAATTGTACTAGAAAATTTAATAGTTAATTTTATTTTTATTTTTAATGTTGGGAATCCTATATGTTTTTCAGTTAAACATGTTTGCTAAAAATGAATATATTTACTTGAGACATTTAATCCGAAATACGGGTTTTCTGGATAGAGAGAATTATAGCTGTGTTAAATCTACTCAGAAACGTTATATAAAAGTTAGAGCAACTAAAAAAAAAGATTTTTCACAAATTCTACTTTTAATTTCAAAGATAATGCTTTTCTGAGGATAGTAAAGATAAAAGAACGCTTTTCGTAATCTTGAGTGACTCGGAAGTGTTTATTATATATTTTTATTCCTAAATGTAGAACCTTTCTTAAGTTTTTTTTTTTTTTTTTTTTTTTTTTTTTTTTTTTAAAGTATTGTTATTATCGAATTTTGAAATTATGTTCGAATATTTCAGTGAACTAGTGTAATTTCTTAAACTATATGTAGGTTTATTGTATACTACCACCTCTTAAATAAATGCTTTAATGTACAAGAAATATATTTCTAAAACAAATATGAGAAATTAAAAGCATTAAGATTAACATGAATATTAAAATAATTGTTATTTTGCTACTATCAAAAGTTCCAATTCAACTACGCAGCTGAAATTTTTTAGTTGAAAAATAATACTAACATTTGATCTAATATTTTGTTGTGAATAAAGTAATGAATACACTAAAAAATAAATTTAAAAAGAATTGTTCTTAATTTAAAAAGGTTTGCAAAAGTCACGGACAGACAAAGAACTTTTTTAATGAATGAATCTGTAACCAATTAATACCCAAATTGATTTAAATGTTTATTTGACCGATAATATTTTTAGAATATCGTCATAACATCTAAAATTATAAATTTCTAAAGTTTTTTATTATAATTTGAAAGAAAATCATTTATGAAATATAACCATGGAAAAAAGTAGATAATGCAACATGTTTCGAAACAAATACACTTTTTCATTCATCAGGTATTCTTTCAAAAAGAAAAAAAAAAACATTTTGAACAGAGAAAGGAATATTTTTTTACGATTTTGTAATATTAGTAAGTATCGTAGACTGTACATAAAAATCAATAATATCACTTTGAAGGAAACAGATAACGATTCTTTGCAGAATCAGAGTAATTTTCTTAAAGGCTTCATCGGATGGCAGGAAAACTTAACTATTTCAATGGAATGGAAGACATAAGAAATGCAGTGATACACAAATGTGCGCAAAAAAATCTGTAGCTCTCAATAGCTGATTAATGGGACACAGTACCTTTAAAACCATCTCTTCAATTTTTAGTATTACTGCAATATATGAGATGGTAAAATACACAATATTAAAAATTAAATAAAATTGAAAATTAATAATAAACAGCCTGTTTTACTAATTTTTTTTAAATAAACAATTTTTAAAAATCCCCACTATTTATATATATATAAATATTTTGGCTTCGATTTTTTCATCCATTCCTTGGAATATACTACGCAAAACTGTGTATGGATTTTTAGATGTATTGGATTTTACATTTAATATATATATTTTTTTCTGTCGTGTACATCACAAAATGAAAGAAATTCAACAAACTTTCAATTGAAATATTTTTTTAATGTAACTATAAACTTAGAAATATTAAATACCTCATAGAGAACAAGAAGAAAAATTCAACCCTCTATCTAAGTTATTAATTTAAAAAAAGCCTTTTTGTTTTTGAACAAACAAGTTTTAAAAATATGAACACGATAAAAATCCAATTCAAGCTTTTCACTTTTATGGATAATTGCGCTGTATCTATTGACAAAATTTATAATATTTCGCGATACGATAGTCGTATAGGTAAAAATGAGGAGTCAAAATATTCACAATGAAAGAAACTGTTAGTTAATACTTAAAAAAGGAAAATCTATATTTTGAGCAATTTCAAGGTACTGTGTCCCCTTAATATACTAAAACAAACTGAGGCTGACCTCCTTATACGTATGACGATGGATATTAACGTGTTAAATCTTTTTAAAATATTTTGTTCTGAAGTTTATAAGGATGAAGCTACTTTTTATGAAATCTGGGTTTCCTATACTTTCGTTAATTGTTGCATTATACTACTGTACGGATTCTGAACCATTAATTCTTATTCTAGCGCGTGAACAAAAAATAAAAAAAATGCGTTCTGTTTTTTTTTTTTTTTTTTTTTTTTTTTTTTTTTTTTTTTTTTTTAATGAGAAGTGTAGTTTTTTCAATTACCATTTGTGAAAGTTGAAAAATGTTTATCAATTAGGTTTGTCTATCCATCTGTCGACGCTTTAACACCCGTAAATATTCTCCAATTTATATTCATCCAAGAACGTTTAATATCTACAAAGTATATAGAATTATCAGCTCATTAGAGAGATTCTTAAAAGAATCCCTTTACCTTAGGGTATATTGAAAATATCGTTTGTTGAGTATTTTAATGAGGTTTTTTTATGTATTGAAACTGATATAAATCACTGAATATCGCTGCAAGATAATTACGATAAAATAGGCCATTCATTGCATTTGTCGTACTATTCAAGGACACACAAAGAAATCGGATAGACTATTATCTTTCAATAGTTATCGCTAGAAGAATGCTTTAAAATTTAGTATGTGCTATAAAATTTAAATAAATCTTCTGCATGTTATTCTTTGTATATAAATTCTATACTTCGTATACGAAGCAGCACAAAATAATTCACGCATCAATCTCCTTAGTAACAGAAATTGCGTTGGGAAATTTTTATCTGAGCTATATGTATTTCGAAATTCAACTTATTTTTAGCTTGAATGCAGTAATAGATACATATATTATGCATATATTATGCACTGGGTTCTCAAAGAATTCGCAGATGAAGGCAGCCAAAATTAATTTTTCTATTTTTTTGCGTTTTCGTATCATTGAATTACAAAAATTTTAACTTGTAAAGAGTGAGATTTTGACACATTATTCTGAATGTGTTAGAAAGTGTTTCATAATCTATGCTTGATGCATGATTTGTTCTTTCTAGTTTTTATTAATCGTATTTTTTTTCCATTTCTGAAATATAAATGTAATTTTAATTAAATTACCTTCTACGAATATATATACGCTGAATTTTCCAATTGTTCGAAAGTTTATTATTAATTTCTTACTCAACTCAAAATTAAATACGCATCTCTCATTTTAAACAGTTTATTCTCATGAGAAAATTCTTCTCAGTTCTTTCGAACATAGATAATTTAACAAAATACAACTCCAATAAAAAACCGTAACATTTTTTTCACATATATTCATAAAAAACATTCTAATCAAACTCAAAAACAAAAAGAATATTGTTTCACACAGCTTAGGTAAAAACTGAAGAAATAAACAGATAATGTATTTATCACAAATTATCGTTTGCACAGAAAAATTTTTACATTTTGAATTAATTAAGTATATCTTGGTTGCTAGATGACACAGCCAGTAGAAATTAAATAGCATTTTATCAAACATACGCAATTAACAGAATGCGTGAAAAATATACATTTGTAACCATTTATTTATATTTTAAGATAAAAATTCTTAATTGTTAGATTTTTGAACATATAAAAGTCAGAAAGACATGATTTAATATAAAAAAACACAATTTTTAATCTAAAAATATTCATTTGAGGAATTTTGGTACTTATTTAAGTGGAAGCTGATTTTAAGCATTTATTCATCTTTTAAATATTCATAAATGTAGCATACATGTTATTTAAAAGACATTTTTTAAGCCACCATGCACTCTTATCGTAACTACTGAAAATCAGCAATAAAATGAAATTGTATTTTGAATTAAATATTAAAACTTTTTAATGTAAAATGTTAGAATTCAAAGTCTCTTACATAAAAAATAAAACGGTTATTTTGAAAATTATTAAATTATTAGTATTATTTAATGATTAATATTTATATTTTTTATTTATCATGTATTAGTTATTCTAAAAAATGATGGATAATCCTACATTTTTAGAACTACTTTTTATATTATTTGAAAAAATTAAAAAGATTTGTTACTTATGTTTTTAACATTTTCACTTTTGTTTCTCCTTAAAATAATCCCTTATTACTTTTTTATGTTTTGTTTTCGCGTGTACAGGTAAAAAATATCAACTAAAAATATTTTTAAAAGGAAAGATACATAAAAAAATAATTAATTAGATGTTAATATATTGAATGATTCTATTGCACAATAAAAATAAATAAAATTTAGACAATCTAATTAAATGCACTGACACTGATAAAAAAAAAAAAAAAAAAAAAAAAAAAAAAAGATTAAAGAATAATGAATGATTGGACTAATTTTAAAAGATTTTCAAATTTACTTTAAACCTTCAACATTAGTATTGCTTTTATTCCACAGAGTCATTTACAAAACTTCTTGGGCTACGAATTTTCAAATGGAAGCTCTTTCTTTTACTTTCCATTTTGTTTACATCTGTGAATTAAAGCCTGCATCCGAGACTTTTTTAAAAGCGAGCCTTAAGTTTTTCACGTAGTACTTTATGAAACTTTTCTTCTGCTTTAAACTGAAGATACCGCTATTACAGACCAAAGGCATAATATACAGCATTAACAGTTCAAAATGTGATTTGTAAACATTTGTGACCTAGTTGCGCAAGAGCACATGAGACCGCGTGAAAGAGCATTTGCATATCTTCAAGACTATTACAGTCTGAAGGTGCAACATACAGCATCCCTTGAAAAAAGTGATTTTGTATACATCCGTAGAACTAACAGTACATTCGAGACAAGTTTGTAAGAGCTTATGAAGGTCTTAGAATTATCAATAAAATACTTAACAAAACTTTTATTCTACTTTCCATTAAATATGCTCCTATTATAGAATAAATTCGTAATATACAGCATTCCTTCTAAATAATGTGATGTTTCATGTATTGGTGGAACTAGCGGCATATTCGCCACCCATTTGAAAGAGTATATGAGGGTCTTTAAGTTACCTACATAGTATTTTACGAAAACTTTTTTTTAAACTACTTAAAATTGAATATACCTCAATTACAGACTAAAGATGTAATATAGAGCATTATCCAAAAGAAACGTGTAATGTTACACTAGTAACATATGTATAAATCACACCATTATATAAATGAAAAAAATTCAAAAGTATTTTATGGAATAATGTTACACAAATGTTTTACTGTGCTATTCAGTTGTAGTTTATTTAAGTGCTTTGTGAGAAATTAAAAATGTAATTTATGTAGTTAAATTAACAGTTGATGTTTATTGTTTGTCTGATATAAGAATATATAAATAAAAGTATTTAAAATGACATAAACAAGTAAACGTAAACAGTTGATTATATTATGCTTGGTAAAGAAACGGTTATAGAATAACTCGTTTTTGTTTATCTACAGAATTATTACATATAGATATAAATTTTCTAAACTAAATAAACAATTGTTTTAATTGCTTGTAACAATTGCTCCGTAATTGCCATTTCTCCTTATATTTTTCTATTATAATTATTAGACGCACAAAAAGGATATATATTTTAATATTGTGAATAAAATTGTTTTGATTTTTGTTTACTTCTCAGGCTATGTTTATAGACAAAACTATCTTAACTCGTAAACATACTTGTATTATGTTAAACTTGATTTATTATGGAAAAATTTTGTTGAAACTTTATTTATTTATATATTTAAATTTGATCAGCAATAAAAATAAGTTATTTAAATGTGTAAATAATACCATGAATTTAGATACTTTTATGCTTTTCGTGTTTAAGAGTTAAAATATTTTTTTTTCTTTAAACTTGATTATTAATTTAGTTTGAAGTTAAAGTACTTCTGCATTTTAAGAATATATATGTGTAATATTAAATGAATATATTGAATATGTTGAATTATTTTTTATAGTCTTTTTCGAAAACATGAATATCATTGAAAAACATTAATTAATCTGCAGTAATTAAACTACAAATTATGCATCGCTAAAATCGTTAAAGGAATTCATAAGCAAAGATTTCTACAATTTATTCATTTTTTTAAATCTTTGATGAGATATTTATAGCTCTAAATTCGTTTTTAAAAATATGCCAAAGCAGTATCGAACTCGTGTAGGTAATATCCGTTTTCCCCATTAAGAAACACGTCTTTCCCATAAACATAATAAATTCCAGCTTTACATTTACATTTACATTTACATTAAAATTAATAAGAGCTCTTAAGACTTTCTTTATTATTAAGGAGACGTTTAAATCATATTTCTATCTTAATTAAACCATTATATATATATATATATATATATATATATATTTACGTTTGGTTTATTTTCACAATCTAGCTTTAAAGAAATAGTTGTTATGGAAACTACTTCTTTTGAAAATGCGTTTTTCTACATGATGGTTTTTCTCAACATTTCTCCTATTTAAAATGTTATAACTCAAGATCCGCTTAAGATAAATGATTCAAACTTGGAACATGTCTTTTTCTAATTGCTTTACTTTAATTTTATTTCCATATGGCAGTATTGCCATATTAATTTTGAGGAAGCCAAAATCATAGTTCCATGGAATAACCCAGTTCAAGGTAAAATAAGAGAATCCATCGAAATCATAACACGAGAAAATAAACCATGTAATGATAATTTATCCTACAATATACCAAAAATATGGCATAACATCATAAAATCTTAAAATTTTTATTTCCTTGCAATATTTTAATTTTTACTCACATGTAAATGGAAAATTTTTTTAAAAATTTTTTAATTCATTTAGATTTTAATTTAGTAGAAATATTATCTCTCGATCAAGATGCAAACTTAGTCCTTCCATTATCATATTTTCCTGAAGACGCCCGCAGAAGACGGCGCGAAACGTTGAAAAGTTTTTTTTTAATTGTACAAATGTATATTAAAATTCCTGTTTTGTGCACCACTGAGCAATGTGTTATTATTAATTTTAATTTAGGTAGTTTTAACATTGTTTAAGTTTGAATTTAATTTGAGATAATTACCATTGTGTAACAAAGTTACTAGGTAAACTACAGGGCTGAACGAAAGTTTTCAAGTATGTTTCCACATGTTAGTATAAATTGCTTTAAGAAAATTTTAACCTCTTATGCGTTTTATTGGTAAACTTAATTCCCTCACTATATAGTACATATATCAACCGACAGATCAAATGCAAAGTTGTTCAAACGTATTGGAATACATATTTTGCTATATTCAGTAACACCTTATTTCCCTAAATAACGAAGTTCTGTTTAAGATTTCCGGAAGTGTTGGAAAGTGTTTCATAGTCTATGCTTAACGCATGATTTTTCTTACTTATTTATTAATGTGTTAAAATCAAACAATATCAAGCTGTTGTACGTAATATCCCCTTTTCCTTTGAAAAACATATCTTACACACAAGTGTTATAAATTCCAGTGTTTACATTTACAGTAACATTTAAATAAAAATTAATGTGATCCTTTTAAAACTAGACCTACATAACTGTGCAATAATCCTTATGCAACAGGTTTTTTTGGAGGGGGGGACTCAGAGTCAAAAACACATAATTGTGTGGATCTTCTCGTTGCGTAATATCCTGTCATGCTATAAATAAAATCCATTTAAATATGATCCTAATTATTAAGGTTAAAAACCAAGACTTTTAATTCCTACCAAAGCTTATCAGGTCAAGGCTTAATTTGTTTCACTTGCAAGTTTAAATTCAGTAACGCAGTTGCTAATTTTTAATTCAGAATAGATAAAATCCTTAAAAACCGTCTTTCTAATTTTTTTAATTAATATACTATAAAAACTATTTAAAAACGTAACCGAGAATACAGGCAATAAAATGAAAATCTATTTTATAAATGCTTTATGAAATATCGAAAATCTATTGGTTTGCCAAAATAGAAGAAAGAATTCAGAAGAGATTATTGAATATTTTTGTTGATGGTAATATCACATTTTCGTAAATTTCGTAATATTCGTCTCTTTAGACAGTGCACAGTCTTGAATTATAGAAAACACTTTATATTTACACAACGTGTAAGTAGAAAGCATACATTACAGAAGTATTTAGAAAATAATTTTGTGAACAGTTCAAGTTTCTGATGCCACTTTTTTTTCAAGAAATATAAAATTATAAAAAATATACATAGTCATTTACTCACAGCGTCCAATTAAATTTTTCGTAAATTAACACGTTACAATTATGGAGATCTATATTAAAAGAAATACTATGTGGGAGGGATCCCAACTAAAGTGTTCTTGCTTGGAATACTCTGAAGATATCATAAATACACGTATTATTTCAATAATTAGAGTATATAATTTTCAGGCTTTTGATAGAAAATTGTTGCACTAAACAATAATTAGACACCAAAAATTTCTTTCATGCGAAGTGTAATCGTTGACAGCATTAATTTTGTGGATGATGCGATCAACAAAACAAATCTGATATCAAATGATTCTAAAAGACGTAATTTTTCTATGTTCAGTACGTTAAAAATGCTGCGAAGACATCTACTTTTAACGTGTCACACCACGACCAAAGCAGCACGTAAATAGAGCCAATTTATGCATTTTTTAATCATTTAGACTATATTTTTTAAAATTTTGCAAACGAAATCTACTGGATAATTTTTTTTAAATGATGACGGATAATATATTTCCCACAGACCATCCTTTATGTAAAATAATTCTTACATGAAGAGAGTCATTTAGATTTCGTCTACCTATGTCTCTCATTTTCTTCATCATACGCCGTTAATTAATATATATATAAATCAAAATTCCTGATATTTATCACATCTCTGAGCACGATTATTACACATATTACTGAACGCAAACATTACACTGTCACCGAATATCCTTACTGGACTATCCACATCAGCGGATGTCAGTTGATCTACTTTTATTTCTCAAGAAGGAATTAGGGGATCACCCCGGGAACCCAGCTTTTGCTTTAGAGTATACGTGCAATCTCGGATGGAAACTCAATTCCACTGCATATGGTTAGGTATATTAACAATGATTAACTTTTACAATATTCGTCAACAGTTATTGACATAGAAAAACATAAATTCAATTTGCTAGATTTGACACCGAACTCATAAGAAATGTTATCAGTACTACTTTGGGAGAGATTTTATATTCTAAGTTCTATAGATGCATTTAAAATTAGAAGACATAATTTTTAAGTTTTAGAGTTGAAAATGTTCAGAGAAATAACAAAAGCAACAAAATGATTGTATCCCTTATAAACAACAAACTAGTCCTCAGAAATTGCAAGATGTTACCGTTAATGGCTGCTACTTTATTTTTATAGCCCTTTTACATCTTTAATTATTTTTGCGAAACTACTTTTATTACAATATACATTTTGAAAAAAACAGAGAGTGTTAGTATTGAATAAATATTGCTAAAAACAAATTCGTCTTTTTTTTTTCCCTTTAATTTATTCTACTTTTGGATACGATGTCTTTTCATGCTCATATTATTCAGATTTAGGGTACTTTTCGGCAATCCGGGAGCCAGTGTTATACATCAATATATATATATATATATATATCATAATAATAATAATAATAATAATCAACGATTTTCGATCTACTGCTGGATGTAGGTCTCCCCCAGATTTTTCCAATGTTTCCAGTGCTTTCGTTATCAAATTTACACCAGCCACTTTCCGAATTTTGTCACTCCAATTTACCTGTGGTCGTCTCCCTGTTCGTTTTTACTTCTCTGGTATACCACTGTAGTACATTTGTGCTCAATCTATTGTCTTGTCTTTTTGCAATATGCCGAGCCCATTTCCATTATAGCTGCTTGGTTATTTCAAGGATGTCAAAAACTTTTGTCTGATTTCTTATTTAGGTTAACCTCTTTCTGTCTCTTCTAGTTATGCCTATCATGCATCTTTCCATACTTCTTTGTGTTGTTTGTAGTCTTTGTATCATCCGTTTTGTTAGTGTCCATGTTTCTGCTCCGTAAGTTAGTGCAGGTAAAATACATTGAATAAACACTATTCATTTCAAACAAAGAGGCATATTATTTTTCAGAATAATATTGTTCTTCCGAAAAGTACTCCACACATTTTTAATTTTTCTATTAATTTCATTCATGATACTATTTTCCAATGATATTTCCTGTCCTAGGTATACATAACTTAGCACTTCTTTAATCTCAGTGTTCTTGTAGACAATTTTCTTTTTAATGTAAATGAATTGAACATCACCTTAGTCTTTTCTAAATATTTTTTAATCCCACATCGATGCTAGCTTCTGCAAGACCTTTAGCATATTTTCCAACTCTTCAGGGCTGTTACTGGAAATTATAATGTCGTCAGCGAACCGGAGATGACTTAAATATTCCCCATTTATTCTAATCCCTTTGTTTCTCAATCCAACTTCTTGAAGATATTTTTTAAGACAGCACTAAAAAGCTTAGGTGAAATGGTGTCTCCTTGTCTTACTCCATTTCCGAGCATGATCGTCGCTTTTCCTTTATCTAAACGGGTGGTTTCGGTTGCTTTCTTGTAAATCTTCTTTTTGATATTGATGTAAGGTTTGTCGATACCAATATCCTCCAGAGATTCTACTACTGCTGATGTGTAGACTGAATTAAATGCTTTTTCATAATCAATAACGGCAAGGCAGATAGGTAAATTATATTCTTTATGTTTTTCTATAAGTTCCCTTACTGTTTGGATATGATTCATTGTGCTGATTCTACTTCGGAATATTGCTTGTTCCCCAGGTTGAGCTGTGTCCAGAGCTGATTCAAGTCTTGTTGTTAAAACTTCGGTGAAAATTTTATAAAACACTGACAGTAAGCTGATTGGACGATAATTTTTAATGTTTTCCTTCTCTCCTTTCTTATAAAGTAATACCATCACAGCATTATTCCAATCTTCTGGTACGTCTGGCTTCTCGAAACATTTTGAAATCAGCAAGGATAGGCTTTTTGCAATTTCTTCACCTGCTTCTTTGATAAGGTCATTTGTAATTCAGTCTTCTCCAGGGCATTTACCTTTTCTCATAAACCTAATAGCTTGTAAAACTTCATGAGGGGATTTATCATGACTTACTGGGATTATCACTTCTGTTTCTGTTAAGATTTCTTCTTGATCGTGTACGTTGATTTCCCTTTGATCTTCACATTTATATAAATCATTATAGAATTTTTCAACAATGTGTACTATTTCTTTACTGATTTTGGTGATTGTTTCATGTGCTCTCTTCAGTGCGAAAAACCTTTTCTTCCAACACATAGCTTGAGCTTAGCTGATTTTAAACTTTTGTTACCTTCCAGAACTTTTTTGTCAAGATCACTGTTAAATTTTCTGATATCTTCGGTAACGCATTTTCTTACTATTATTATTCAGCATATTCAACTCTTGATTTAGGATCATTTTTCTTCATTTCGAATTCTCTACGTTTTTTCACCAATCTTCTTGTTACTTCTGTTATTTTCTTTGTCTGTTTAACTTGTGCATCACCGACTATCTTCTTTGCAATTTCTTGTAGAGTACTGGTTAGTTCCTTGTTCACTATTGTAACAGCTTGCTCTTCTTCTAAAGTTGATTGAAGTACTTGGAAACGGTTTTGAAGTTCCAAATAAAATTCTTCTTTATGGTTCTGGAGGATTGTAATATCGATTGATTTCTTTGAGTGTAGCAAATGCTTCATTCTTTCCTCTTTAGTGTTTAACGGCAGTTTGCATCTAACCAATCTGTTATCGCTTCCTGTAATGAAGTTATTGAGAACGCTGCAGTCTTGAATAAGATGCTTTTTCGTGGTTAAGATATAGTCGATTTCATCTTTTGAGCCATTTGCACAACGCCATGTCCATTTAATATGTGGCTTTTTCTTGAAAAATGAATTCATGATATACATCTGTTCACATTCTGCAAACTCAATCTATCTTTTTCCTCTTTCATTTCGCATACCATATCCATGATTTCCTACAGATAATTCACCTTTCTTTTTCTCCCAAATTCTAGCACTCTAGTCTCCCATTACTAATTTAATGTAGCAATTTCCCTTTGGATGCATTGAAGCTACTTCTTCATAGGAATCTTTATTTTCCTCATCAGAATAAGTTATTGTTGGGGCATAAACTTGGGTAATTTGCAGCTTGTATCTTTTGGACACTTGTAATACTAATCTTACAACTCTATCTGATGCACCTTTATGAATCAAAAATCCTACACTGCTTGTTTTTCTATTTTCTGTGCCACTGTGGTATAGTACATTTCCGCTGGCAAGATCAATCTTTTCTTCTTACTTCACATAATCCTAAAATGTCCTAGTTGATCCTATCCAACTCTTCTTCAAGTTCCTGTAAACGGTTTTCAGAAGATAGAGATCGTCCACTATACGTAGCCAAGGTCATCAACTTATGGCAGCCTAACGAAGCCCGGTGATTCTTAGCACCCCCTGTCTTCATGTCTGTCTGATCGCTGCCGTAACCAGAAATATGCAGACTACCGGGAACTGAGGGCCGTGATTTGTTTTGAGAATTCATGGTAAAAATAAGGGGGAGGTTGTGGCCAAATTTCTCCACGCTAGCCAAGCGTGTTGGAGGAAGTTCGTTCGTTTAGCTTGCAGTAGGCAAGAGTACTAACAGGCTGTACCGATGGAAGGTGCGAATTGGTCAATAAGCCTCTACTCCAAGTCGATTCTTTTAAGTCCTTCTTGAAGGCAATTAAAGGGTCTTCTGGTTAATAGGAAGAGGCTATTAAAGAGCCATATATATATATTGTTACGAATTTTGTAAATAGTTAGTGTTTGTACTGTAAAATAATGTAAATAATTTTATTAAGCTTCATTCCCCTACTAATATTAGTTTTTGCTACATTGTCTCTGTTATCAAGCAAACTTGCCTATTATTTTCAGAGAATGTCTATGGCAGCTTTGCGAAATATTAGAGATATCGCCAAGTTAGCGTCACTTTTGGCGACTAATTTTGGTTGCCAAATTTGGCGATATATCGCCAAGTTGGCGACAAACTTGGTGATTGTTGGCGATGGTAACCATTCCGTCTCTATGGTAACCCCCCTTTAGATGTGCTGATACATTGAATGTTATTCCATGATTTTCTGGAATATTCGAGAGACCTGTGGAAATTTCCCGTGCATGCTGCGAGCCTATATAAGGAGAGAAATACGAGCTGTGGTTGTTATTATTTATCAGTCAGTCATTGAGTGAGCTACGATTGTTTAAGCAAGTTTGCTTGAGTTTTATTTACGTTGTTTTGCATGTGATTTAGTGTTGAGACATTGTATAAAGAGTCTCTGGAACCTATATCTGCACTTGTACGATAGATTTGGACAATTATTTTTGAATATCTAGTAATATTTGTGAGTTTCGAAGACTCTGTTGTTCTAAAGATCTGCAAATAAATTATTTTCTACTTTTCTAAAAGACAAGAGTTTGAAGTTGTCTAACCTTAAGATCAAAAGAACCCCATATACGCAACATATTTTGGTGCCAGAATTTGGAATCTTATGGCGGAATCGAGAGCAACGGAAGAGCAACTGAGTGAGTTGTTGAAAGCTATTAATGGTTTATCAACAAAAATGGATAAAGGCCAAGAAGAGTTGGCGGAGAAAATGAATAAAGGCCAAGAAGAGTTGGCGGACAAAATGAATAAAGGCCAAGAAGAGTTGGCGGACAAAATGAATAAAAACGGAGAAAGAATGGAACAGTTGACAAATAAAATTGAAAAAGTCCAAGAAGAGGTGACTGAAGAAATTCTAAATCAATATTTATTCGCTACCAATCATGATCCTTTTTCTTCATATCTAGTTAAGTTTAATAAAGTAGATTCTGACCTCTGTACTTGTGAACAGAAGTACCTCCTTGCATTTCATGTTAAATTGTCCACTAACTTCAACCTTTCATCTGCGAAAGCCATCAAATATGAAAATAAATGAGTGGTTTTCATATGTATTGAAATGTCCGAAATTATTACAGAAAATAATTGACTGCATCACCCTCGTTGAAAAGAATCAGTATATATTTCAACTTGCGCATTAGCAAGCTTATCAAATCATATCTCTGTTTAAACATTTCTAAAAACATTTACTCTATTATACTTATGACAGTTGAACTCAGTTGAACTTTCTAAATAAAAAGTGCATCTAAAAATTTTTATAGACATTCACAAACTCTTAATTGTTTTAATTAACTTTTCTATTTAAATTTTGAAATTTATGCATTTTAATATTGTAAAAACTTTAGGTTCGCCCAGAAGAAATTGGGCAACCATTTGTGAAACAATTGTACTTTTTTTTTTATAATAATAAATGTTAGGTGGGGCTTGTTGAGCTCAAGCCATATGTTAGGCCTCCCCACCTAACTGAATCTGAATCTGAGAAGAAGCCAAGAGAGAATGGAAGAATTAAAGGAGGAAGTTAATAAAAGCCAAGAAGAAATGAAGAAAACTTTGAAAGAAAAGTTCTCGTCGGTAGAGAGAAGAATAGATTCAGTAGAAGAGAAAATTCAGAATGAAGTTAGTAATGTTGAAGAGAAAATGGAAAGGAAAATAGAGGAAGTAGAAGAGAAAATTAGGAATGAAGTTTGTAACGTTGAAGAGAAAATAGGTGAAGTAGATAAAAAGCTAAATAAAAAAGTACAAGATCTTGAGAAGAAGTTTTCAGCGTCCAGTGGTATTTATGAAGAATTTAGGAATCCGCCTGCTTCTCCCGTGCACATCAAGCTGTCGACATACGACGGAAAGAGTTCTTGGCAAGTTTACAAGACCCAATTCACCATTGTAGCCGAAGCGAACAAATGGAGTGACGAGGTGAAAGCTTGTCAACTGGCAGCATCTTTGAGAGGAGAAGCCGCCGACGTGCTGCAAACATTGCCCGATATGACGCAACTCAATTTTGAGACTCTAAATTGTGCACTTGAAATGAGATTCGGAGAAAAATTCTTCAAAGATTATACGTGAATACAAATGAAGAGCCGCCATCAAAAATCGAGTGAAACCCTTCAAGAGTTTGCCTCAGAAATAGAACGGCTGGCAAATTTAGCATTCAGCGACTGCCCAACAAATGTACGGGAAATGCTCTCACTGCAGTACTTTGTAGACGGAATAAAAGATCCCGAAGTGCAGAGAGCAGTACTAATGGCAGATGTACAGGATTTAAAGGCTGCATTACTATATGCCTTATAGTTGGAAGCAGCTACACAAGCCAGCCGAAGAGATCGTCATTCAGTCCGAGGGGCAACGGTGAACAAAAGCTCAGACACTGAAATCGACCTTTTGAAAGAAATTAGGAAAATAAATCAAGAGCTGGAAGCTTTAAAATATGGAAGAACAAGCTCAAAAAGACAGAATCTCACGTGCTGGGGATGCGGTGATACAGGACATCTCCGAAGAAATTGCCGAAAAGTCCACGAACATGAGATGAATTAAAGACCAGAGAATAAAAAGCCCCGCCTGAAGATCCTTCAAATATTGAAAATGAGTGGCGGCGATAATGAATTATATGTGATAGGATTAATTAACGAAATTCAATACCGTATGATTGTGGATACAGGAGCCAATGTAACAATAAAAAGAGAAGATGTGGCTCGAAAATTGAAATGTATACTCATCTGGACTCCGCCCTGCGTTACCCTGCAAATTGTGACGGGCGACAAGATAGGCAAATATGGAAAGGAAAATTTAACCATCAACTTTGGAGGAAGGAAATATCACCATACGGCATATGTGGCTGACATAACAGATCCTTGCTTAATCGGGCTAGATTTTCTGAAGAAGTTTGACTTCAAACTTGATTTCAAAAATAACAAAATGCTTTCAAAATTTTAAGAAATAAGTCTTTCTGGATTAAATAACGAAATTGAATGTAAACAAGCAGTAACAGCCAAAGAAGACATCAATCTAGATCCAAGAACAGAATTTATAGTTACAGCTGTAATTAAAAATGAAACTAATTACCGATTTGGTCACATAGATTACCAAGAAGACAATAGTACACAAGCAGGAGTATTGGTGGCTTCTTCTGTGGTAGACCTCTCGAAAAAGACCATTCCAGTCAGAATTGCTAACATCAGTGATACGACGAGGACTATCAAGGAAGGAGAGGTGATAGCATCATGTGCTCCTGTGACGTGCATAAGTCAAAATTCCAGTCACTCTGAGAAATCTTCAGATAATTTAGTCAAAGATTTGTTACAAAATACAGACTTAGATCCAAAACAAAGGGATGCTGCGGAAAGATTAATTAGGGAATTCCAAAGTTTATTTTCTCAAACATCTGAAGACTTTGGACGAACTAAAATGGCACAACACCGAATTGACACGGGAGATCACTCTCCTATTAAGCAGCACCCCAGACGATTACCTTTTGCCAAGCAAGAAGAGGTGCAAAATTTAATTAAAGATATGGAAGAAAATGACGTCATCGATCAATCGACAAGTCCATGGGCGTCTCCCATTGTATTAGTAAGAAAGAAGGATGGTTCTACAAGATTTTGTGTAGACTACCGCCGACTGAATGACGTCACTAAAAAGGAATGTTACCCTCTACCAAGGATTGACGACTCTCTTGACACACTTGCGGCCAACACCTGGTTCTCGACTCTGGATCTGAGGAGTGGTTACTGGCAGGTAGAGATCCATCCCGACGACCGCGAGAAAACTGCCTGCACAACGGGATAAGGATTATGGCAATTCAAAGTAATGCCTTTTGGTCTATGTAATGCACCTTCAACTTTTGAACGCCTTATGTAAACGGTTCTCCGGGGGCTGTCATATGAAGCATGTCTTGTTTATTTAGATGACATCATAATCATAGGAAAATCTTTTGATGAACATCTGAACAACCTCAGGCGGGTGCTACAAAAATTAAAGGAAGCTAATTTGAAGTTAAGCCCTTCGAAGTGCAGTTTGTTTCGTAATGAAGTCGCCTACCTTGGACACATCATTTCAGCGGAAAGAGTTAGGACTGATCCAGAGAAGATATCGGCTGTGAAAAATTGGAATCATCCAGCAGATGTTCACCAGCTTCGGAGCTTTCTAGGATTATGCACCTATTACAGAAAATTTGTCAACGGCTTCTCGATGATTGCAAGACCACTTCATAAATTAACTGAAGCCAATCACAAATTTGTGTGGACAAAGATATGTGACGCTGCTTTCGCAAAGATTAAGGAGGCCTTAACATCCACTCCAATTCTGTCATATCCTCAAATCGATAAACAGTTTATACTTTATACGGACGCAAGTAACGAAAGCATTGGCGCTGTACTGTCCCAGGAAATCGACGGCCAGGAGCGTATTATCGCCTATTTCAGCAAGTGCTTATCAAAGGCAGAGCGAAACTACTGCGTAACAAGAAAAGAGCTTCTTGCTGTAGTGAAAGCCATAGACCATTTTCATCATTATCTTTACGGTCGAAAATTCCTGATCCGAACTGATCATGCTTCTCTAACTTGGCTATTGAATTTTCAGAACCCTGAAGGCCAGATAGCCTGGTGGATACAAATGCTTCAAGAGTACGATATGGAGATACGCCATCGAAAAGGCTCATCACATAGAAATGCAGATGCTCTCTCAAGAAGACCTGCTCAGAGAATTGTAGATACTGCAAGCGGGTTGAGAAGAAATTTAATGTCAAAGGTCCTATTGTAAGACAAGTTACAACTGGGTCTACATCATCGCAAGATCCGTGGAGTGACGAGAGCCTGCGTAAAGATCAACTTGCTGATCCTGAAATTAAGCCAATTCTAGAGCTGAAAGTGGAGACCAACAGGAAGCCCAGCCGGCAAGACATGGCCCATTACCATCCTACGACTGAACGTTATTGGAAAGACATGTAGATGGCAACTACTACTTCCTAAGTCGAGAATTTCTATGGTCCTTCAAGAACTTCATGGTAGTCCTACAAGAGGTCATTTTGGTGTGATGAAGACCCTGCAAAAGTTTCGAGAGCGTTTTTACTGGAATAATGTTCGCAGTGATGTGGAGAAGTGGTGTCGAACTTGTGACACCTATGTAGCACGTAAAGGTCCAAAGAGGCGCACCCGTGGACAATTGCAGCGTTATAATGTAGGAGCTCCTTTCGAACGAATTGCTTTAGATATCCTGGGTCCTCTTCCTAGAACATCTGATGGCAACACGTACATCCTCGTTGTCATGGATTACTTCACCAAGTGGCCTGAAGCCTACGCCATACCTAATCAAGAGGCGGTAACCGTAGCAGAGGTGCTGGTTCAACACTGGGTTTCCAGATACGGAGTTCCTCTTCAAATCTATTCCGATCAAGGAAGAAACTTTGATTCGGCTGTGTTTAAGGAGAGGTGTGTCTTACTCGGCATGGACAAAACTCGAACTACACCTCTACATCCTCAATCGGACGGCATGGTGCAGCGGTTCAATCGTACCATCCTAAATAGCCTCTCCCTCCTGGTGTCTAAAGATCAACAGGACTGGGACAAGAAATTGCCTCTGTTCCTGCTTGTCTACAAGAGTGCTGTTCATGAGGCCACTGGTTATTCCCCTTCTCAAATGCTCTTTGGTCGTGATCTTCGTCTACCTGCGGATCTTTTGCTTCGCCGTCCTCCTGATGCTCCTTTATCGCCCGAGGAGTACGTGGATGAACTCCAGACACGAATTGAGGAGATTCATTGTTTAGCGAGGAACCGAATCGGACTGGCATCGGAAAAGATGAAGACACGGTACGACACAAAGACAACTTGACATGAGTTAAATGAAGGTGACAAAGTTTGGTTGTGGAATCCCATACGTCGTAAGGGACTGTCGCCAAAATTACAAAGAAACTGGGACGGTCCTTACACAGTCATCAACAGGCTGAATGACGTCGTCGTACGTATACAAAAATCGCCACACACCAATCCCAAGGTCGTACACTATAACCGGCTAGCCCCTTATTTTGACCAAAGTGATTAGAAATTCAAAACTGGAATTTCAGACCATGCTTATGAAAGTCACTTTTTGTAAATATGTAAATAGTAATTAGTTCTTATTTATGTAAATCTTATTATTATTATTATTTATTTATTTGTTTGTTTATTTATTTTATGTGTTTTCCTCTAACTCAAGGATTGCACTGCCCTTGACGTGCAGTCTTTGAGGAGGGGGTAGTGTTACGAATTTTGTAAATAGTTAGTGTTTGTACTGTAAAATAATGTAAATAATCTTATTAAGCTCCATTCCTCTACTAATATTAGTTTTTGTTACTTTGTCTCTGTTATCAAGCAAGATTGCCTATTATTTTCAGTGAATATCTATGGCAGCTTTGCGAAATATTAGAGATATCGCCAAGTTGGCGTCACTTTTGGCGACTAACTTTGGTCGCCATATTTGGCGATATATCGCCAAGTCGGCGACAAACTTGGCGATTGTTGGCGATGGTAACCCTTCCCTCTCTATGGTAACCCCCCTTTAGATGTGCTGATACATTGAATGTTATTCCATGATTTTCTGGAATATTCGAGAGACCTGTGGAAATTTCCCGTGCATGCTGCGAGTCTATATAAGGAGAGAAATACGAGCTGTGGTTGTTATTATTTATCAGTCAGTCATTGAGTGAGCTACGATTGTTTAAGCAAGTTTGCTTGAGTTTTATTTACGTTGTTTTGCATGTGATTTAGTGTTGAGACATTGTATAAAGAGTCTCTGGAACCTATATCTGCACTTGTACGATAGATTTGGACAAGTATTTTTGAATATCTACTAATATTTGTGAGTTTCGAAGACTCTGTTGTTCTGAAGATCTGCAAATAAATTATTTTCTACTTTTCTAAAAGACAAGAGTTTGAAGTTGTCTAACCATAAGATCAAAAGAACCCCATATACGCAACAATATATATATATATGTATACATATATGTGTACATATATATACAAATATGTACACATATATGTGTATACAGGATGATGGAAAATTAACAATTCCTTTCTATGAAAACTTTAACCTACTGATTTCTTTAACAGGTATTTGAAAAAATGCTTGACTTAGAAGAAAGAATACCCATAATTTCCCGGAAACTGAGTGATAAAATATATGAAGTACGTAAACTGTAAATCGAGAATACGGAAATCAGCCACCAAACAAGGTTTATAACCGGTCTACTTGTAATTAAATTCACACAAACCGGTAGCGTGGCGGATGAAAATCTTCGACCATCAACATCTGACGATACCGTCAAAAGCTATGTGAGACAGTAGACAGGAGCATACATTCGCAAGAAGCCTTGTTGGTGGCTGTTTTCCGCATCTCTTTCCGGGAAGTGGGAAGCCTTCATTCCAATAATAGGGGCCCTGAAAAACCCAGAATGCGCACGCCTTGCACGGGATTGATTTTCCCATGTGGCGTCATCTGCCTGCATTTTCTCAAGTACGTGTGCTGCCCAACGTACATCACACGCTCTTAACCCAAGAGCGTGGTGACCGGTCGAAGCGACAGGATCTTCGACCCACTCAAGGAGCCTAGTTGTCCATTATCTTGGTTGCTCCCCACACAAGAGCCTCTGACAAGCCGCAGGACAATGATGCCTATGGAGACGCCTACTCTACGACCCATATCCCGAGGACCCCCGAGAAAGAGTTGCTCTCCGGAGTCTCCCTAATGTCTAATATAAAAACAGTAACGAGACTAGATAGAACAACTCTCTCATTTTCCGTAGCTCTCATAGCATAGCTGACTCACCTTTTCATAAGTTTAATCACGAAATTTCCAGCAAATATTGGTTGTTTGTTCACTTAAAGAGAGTATTTCTTTAAACATATGTAAGTATTTTTTTAAACATATGTAAAATCCATTTACTTAAGGGGTTAATGTGACACAATTAATGTGTTAATGTGTTTTTTAAAAGCAAAACAGCTAAAAAATGTTTGAAAATTTATTTTTATAAACAAATTATAAAATTTTGGTTTATTAATATAGTCATAAATAAAATAAATTGATAAAGTAAAACGAAATAGCATAAAAATTTTTGTATGAGGATTCAAAAATAAAGTATTAAAAAAGGGAGGGGAGAATTCTGTTTACCACAATAAAGTTATGAATCAAAAACATTAAGTGAAAGAAAAAAAAATAGATAAATTTCGTTTCAGGAAATATGAATAATTAAATATGAATTTCTGGAATTTAATTCTTTAAAATATTAATTTCAAACAAAAAGTAAATATATTACAAATAGAAATCTTCAAAGTATAATAATAAAATATATAATAACGAGAATAAGTAAATTGTTCTTTAATTATGTAACAAAATATATACTTGCTTACAAAAATAATAATAAGATGACTTTAAAGTTTAAAATTTTTTTCGTTCCCAAAGAGATTTCAAATGACTTTAAATTTAATCCACTTTTGCTTTTAAGAAAATCTTTTAATACATTAATAGCGAAAATTTACCAAAAAATATTTTGCTGAATTTGTTAATTAACTAGTAATTATTTTAGAAAAATAACATTATTAAATTTGTTTATATACCTTTGTAGAAACAGAAAAATAGTTTTCTATTCTGTGCAAAAATAGTTTTCTATACTGCGCTAGTATTTTATGGCTTAATACATTTTCTACTTTAATTTTATATTTTATACAAGTTAAATCATTTATATTAGTTAACGTATTTCTAGATAAATCTAGTTTTTAAAATTTATTCAAATTTTAGCCTCACATATAAATAATTCATTTAATAATTACTACATTTGTTTTAAGTAACCCAATAATTAATGCACTATATGGGCAAATGTGATCGGCCACTTACGAATTTAGAGGTTTTGTTAAATATCTGGAAAAATACATGAGAAAATTACCTGAAACTGTATTTTCCTAAGCAGAAAATGGTACTTGTTATACACTTCCGCAAAGAATTTTTTTGAAACCCATTATTAACAAATTATTAACAAATTGATCATTCATGGTTATTAACAAATTGAAAAAGAACGAATATATTTTGGACAACACTGTCAAAACTAATGTAGCAAAACTATTCAAACTGTAAATTAAGTGCGTTACTATAATAAACTGTGTTAATTTTTATCAGAATAGTATGTATATTTGTAGAGAATATAAGATTTTCATACAAGCAGCCCAAAATTTTTACCAAGTTTTTTTCCTTATCATTTGCAGAGTTCTTAATATAAAAAAAAATGTTTTCTTTAACAAAATACGGCAGACACCATTGTACAAAATACGGCAGACACCATTGTACAAAATACGCTGTAGTCAGACTTAAAAATAGTAACAACTATAAAAAAAATGATGAGGTTTATTAAATAATATTTCATTGCAAATTTGCTAATGCATTTAAAATATAATGTGCTTGATGTCTGAACTGAATGTATGTAGAGCAACTTTATGACAGTGTCAAAAACATAGCTTGAAAATTCTTAAAATTATCGTCGATAGAATATGTTAAAGATTCGTTGTTCCCAAAATGAAACCAAAACATGATGATCTGTATTCAGATATAGTAGTGCATACAATATTGTGGATGTTATCCTCTGATTAGTGTCAATATAACATACAGAATATTACACATATTTACTAAATTTGGATTCTTTTGTGACGAAAATTATTGTATGCAAGTTATTTCCGTTGTATTATATTTAGGACGTTATTATATTTCCGTTAATGATATTTGTTGTTGATTGTACATTGTTTCGGCCAAGAAACGTTTGTCATTTCTTAACGTTTGCTAACCTAGTAACAGATAAATTTTCTGTTTACATGTTTTAATTATAAAGGATAAAAATTTGAAACATCTGTAATTTTTCTGCTTAAAATTTAAAAAAATCCACATTACAATACATATTTTTATATAAATTTGCAATTTAAGAAAATGTTCCATTCATAATAGTCATGTTATTACTTTATGTGTACTAGAAATAATTTATTGGAGTAAAGATAATCGGCTATTTTTATGTCAAATTGAGCAGCATTTTACACACAAAATAAGAATAATAATAATTACAAAATCGTTTCAGGCAGATTTATCCAGTAAAATATGATAGTATAAATTTATGGTATAGATTATTCTTTAAAGAACGTTAATAATAAAGCCGAAAAAACTTAAACAGGACCTATAAGTGCCTATCACTAATTAAAGCATTAATGTACAAAAATTGCAATTGTTAAGGTAGTATAATTCCATTAACTATCATTGATCTAATACCACTTTTTATGCCTGTGAATCGATACGGATAGATGGTGTTAATTTCTGGGCCAAATTTTCCATATTTTAGCAAATAAATATTAGCATAATTAGTCGCTCATGTATTCGTTTTATAAAATCATTCCCTATACCCAATTCATTATGCTTATATACGGTAAATTTAATGCAAGAATATTCCACTTTTAATATTTCTGTTTTCATTGAGCGTATTGAAAATGAAAATTACTTCAATAACTATAAATGAAATTAATTTTATAACGCACAAATAAAAATTTACAATACGATCGCTATAAATAAATATAACAATGTTAACTTAAACAACAAAAGTATTTTCTTTATAGCGCAATCCTGTCAAAACATTCCAAAAAGTTAACGGTTTAGCTTCTTTTCCTGTATGTAGTGTAAAAATGAGGAGCAAATTTGTGTCACATGCAATGCTAGATTCATCGTTGCATTTAACATATGCACGAGGTTTTAATTAACTAGATATCTAAATGTTTTTCAGCATCTTAAGAGTAATATTATTTTAAATTTGACATTTAAAAAATATATAATTTTTATGTAACGCATCACAATTCAAAGATTTTAATAAGATTTAGTGAAGTAGTAGTAATAATAATAATAATAATAATAATAATAATCTTATATATTGTTTCTAACCATACAACAGCTTTGCTTCTATATGCTACAGATCAAGTAAAATAACCCATTTTTTTAATATATAAATGCATGTCTTTTTGTAAGTATACTTCACGTACTAAACACTCAAATTGGCAAATGCACTAAATTATTATATATTAATAAAAATTAAAAATTTATGAAAATATCAATATTTTAGAGCAACGTGCTTTAAAAGCTTATTTTTACATCTGTTTCTTTAAATATTTAAAGAAAATACGATTTCATTACATATCTTCTTTACACTAATTACGTGGATTGAAATTTTGACTCATGTAATGAAGTTTAAATAAAACATGGGTTTTACAAAATTTATGAATATTTTTAGTATGAATAAAGCAGACTTCTATCTCGCAGAAAAGCAATTTTAAAGGATTAGCTTTTCAGCTGAATGTTTGTTTTTAAATAAAAGTCTGACATATTCACAAGCAGTTACTTCTTCTTAGCTTCTTGTATTTTTTCCTCCTGAAAGTAAAAATTCTGAAGGTTTACACAAGATAAAATATGGTTTTCAGACATTATGCTCATTTAAAATTTTTACTTTTAAAACGCAATTTATGGCAAGAATTTTAACTGTGGAGAGCATATTTAATAAAGTTAAAATTTTTGGAAAACACTTTTTTTATTATTAGTAGTATTTAAGTCCTCATAAGTTAAAACATGAGCTTCTTTAAATTTTAAATGGCAGAATATAAATAAGCTTACGTTTAAGGTATAGATGATTTCTAACATTTTTCTACATTGATGAATAATGTGTATGATTTCGATTCAACTGTCTATCTCCTGCTCTGCCTTCCCTCTATATTTTTTTGCTCATGCTATAATTAGGTAAATAGACTCAGATTGAAATGCATTTTTTATGTTTTTTGAATTTTCCTACAGAATTCTCGGTATTGATCAATGAAGAATATATCAATTATAACTCGTTTAAAAATCTCTGGGACAAAACAAAATTCATTTTTTTTCTACTGTAATACAAATTTTGAGCTTATTCTGCTAAAAGTGATTTTCAAATCATGTTCTTTATTAATTAGAGTATGAAATATTATTTTTTATGTTTTAGTTGTTTTAAAACAGCTAGCTTTCAAACAATGTTTTTATGGAAACAACTTTTTTTGAAAATACGTTTTTCTACAAAATGGGATTCCAGTCCTCCTATTTAAATTCTTATGACTCAAGAACCCTTTAAGATATATAAAATGGGTTACTTTAATTGTGCAAAAGTATTTTCTACACAAATATTTGGATTTCTAAATTAATGATAGATGCCAATTAATGATGCTTCGATTTTACTAGTTCCAAGTAATTGACACCTATTCTAATTGCAAATAATTCGCAAGGAATTTGATATTAAACCACTTATTTTGGAAGTACTTTTAAAGTTATAGACTAATTTTGTTTATCATTTGTTTTTATTTGAAAATAAGAAATATTATCAGTAATTGGAATCCATTAAAGCTTCACATGACAATTACTGGGCATTAATATAAGTATATTGTATTGTTTTAAAGTGTTCACATTTCAGACTAATATGCTGATTTCTTACTCTCAAAAACCTGAAATATGGCATCTTCATCTACAGTAAATTCATTTAACCCTCTAAGCGTTTGGCCCGTAATATTCCGTACACTAATCTCCAGGTTTCACTGCAATATAAGCAATGTTTAAGATATTATAATTCTATAAATTTAATGGATTTTCAAAGCATTGAAGAATGATTAAGACTCTCAAGGATTACATTTATATTTCTAAATAAGATTTTTTATGTAATATTGAAAGAATCATATTTTATTAGCAATTAAGACAAAATGCAGGAAAACAACATTACAAATTTACCCAGCTGCAAGACGCTTGGAGGGAGTGATTAAACCCATTGTAAAATGTAAAATTTTTTTTAATATAAACTTGTGCCAATTACTGGATCACAAGGTGTCACACATTGGTGCTCTAGGTGCCAATTACTGGTGATTTCAGCAGTATTTTATAAAAATACTTTTTTAATTTTTTTTTTGCTTTAAGTGGGCAAAATAGCTGCAGAGATATGCATTCTTTTATTTAAAAATATTTGCAAGTAAATATCTTATTTCTTTGTAATGAAATTTGAAGTAAGTTTAAAGACAAATTCTTAAAGTGCCAATTACTGGGGATGTTACCCTACTGCATTCTTATTTGTTACATCTGAACTGTTAAATTTTTAATTGAAAATAAAGTATCACTTTATTTTACTTCTTCTGCTAATTATCTTGGTGGTGAAATCTGTCTCCGTTAATGAAGTTTAAATGAAATATGACTTAGGTGCATTAATAAATATTTATGAGGTGTATAATAAAGAGGTCGGTTGCTCGTTTAAATCTTTTTTGTTGATTATTTATAATATCTTGCATTTTTTACATGCATATTTTTCATGATTCTTAAGATATAGAAATGTATGTCTATATTATATCATAACTTACAAGTGCTTTATAATAGGTTAAATAATATTCTTGTAAGTAAATTTATGAATAAATATAATTGTAGTTTAAAAGTAATGAATTCAACTTTCTATTACTACAATTTACTCGAATGCAAGCTTTAACACTTGAATCAGCTTAATTAAATATTTCTAAACTTTAAGTTTTATCTTTATATTGTGTATATATTATAATAACATACATGCATAATATATTGGAAAAATGGATGTAAAATCCCAGGGCTGGGCTTTTATGCCTTTATAAGATTTCGAAGATATGGAAAACCTTAATTTTTATAAAGTAATGTTCACTATTTTGAAACACAGCATTTATTTTTTAACTAATGTAAATATTACTTTAAGAAAATAATTCAAAAGAAACATCCATCATAGCATGCATGGTCACAGTGACGTCACAATGACGTCACTGTGAGTCACTTTGGTCACATCACATCTGTGAGGAAAATGCCACCACTCAGTGGCGTCACATTGTGACTAAGATGTGACTTTCTAAAAAACTTTTCACAGTTCGTCACAATGTTAATGTCAAAGTAGTCACAAATGACACACTTTTCACAAATTGGTCATATTGTGACGTCACAAAGTGGTCACAATGTGATGTCACAAAAAAGCTCTAAAACGGCCATAACGACTTTGCATTTCAGTCACTGTGACTTCACATAGACGTCACGTGACGTCACATCGACAATCGATGGTCACAAAGTCATAATGTGACTTCACAACGACGTTGTAGTGACGTCACCATGTCTTACGGGATTGTGCACAATAACTCATCAGGCAGATAAGTAAATTGACGTTCGACTCCATTTACACTTATCGGATATTTATTTTACTTCAAACTAAGATTAATGCTCTGTACAAAATAATTAGTTTTTTTCGCAGATAGTATTTGAGGATTGGAATTTGAAAAGATTATTTGCCAGTAACTGATAGATTCGCTCTGTTTAAAAACCTAGCAAATATACATGTTGAATTTGAAGTTCGGTAGATGAGTTGAGATGTTTAATTTCTCTGAGGAAGTAAAGATGAGACAGATATCAATATGATTTAGGTTTTAGTATATCGATTATAATCTTTAGATTAGAATATAAAATCACTAAAGAGTATACTAAAAATCATCACACATAAAATCTTAAACATTGCATAAATACTTCTACAATTTGAAATGCGACTGTATCCGGGTAAGTTTTAGCAACTTACCAGGCATTCAGATGACCAGAAAACAACATAGCAGGTTTACAGTTAATAATTACTAGCAGTTAAAATAAAATAAAAATGTATTGTATTAAAGCATACTGCGTATTCAGGTTGAACTGCACAGGATTCATTAATCGTATCTGACTCGACCCAGAAAAACTCTACTTTTACCGCTATTGCAACTGAATTTGATATCTGTCATACTTACAAAATCATGGCTATGATAGTTATCAATAAGTAACTATAAACATGACATGCACTTTTCTGGTTACTTTATTGCACTGATGAGGGACTAAAACATAGCTCGGAGCGTTTGCAATTTCAATTGTATACGTGCTTATGTATTTTTTCACTTGAGAGTCATATATATATATATATATATATATATATATATAATACATATTAGACAATAAACGATGTTCAATTCTTTTAATAGGTTATAATAATTTGCTTAGCATTAGACAACTACAGAGAAAGAAAAATACTTACAAATACAAAATCTCGAATTTTGTAAAAATCCATTAAATGATTAAAGACCATAAATTGTAAAAAAAAAGAAAGATTTGTCTAGGAAACAGCATTTTGGCACAAACTCAAATGTTTGTGTTGTTAAAAGTAGTATTGAAAACTAGTATATATATATATATACATATATGATATATATGATATATATATATATATATATATATATATATATATATATATATATATATATATATATATATATATATATATATATATGTATATTAGATATATATATATATATATATGGAAATATGTCTGAAACGTGACAAAGTAAACTCAGTTTGCGGTATTTCACAGAAATTAACAGAAATTTTAGTGATATCCACATAGCTCAAAGTTAGAAAATGGAGTAAATTATAAAAACGCATTATTTTCCCAATACTTAATTGTAAAACTTGTATTGTTTACATGTGTTTTAATTGTCATCTAAATGTGTATGTTCATAAACACACACACATATATATTTTAATGTATTTATTTATGTTTATTTATTTAACACCCAATGAAACATTTTAAGTAATGTACAGTACAAAATTCTACCTAGTGCAAGAATAAATGGGAATATGATAAAATATCGCTGTTGACACTGAGTGTGGATGGAATATGACAGAATAATAATAATAATAATTATTATTATTATTATTATTATTATTATAATTATAATAATAATAGTAAAAAAATAATAATAATAATAGTAATAATAATAATAATTATTATTATTATTACTATTATTATTATTGAAAAGGGATTGCTTTTTCACATACTGTCGCGAAATTTTCTAAAATTTTAATTTTAGCTTCAGAAATCCAGCATTGATATAAGAATAATCACAAAGTTTATATACTTAATATCCCAGAACATGCAGCGTTGTAAATAATTTAATAATGAAAAATGAAAAGGAAGCTCTTCAATTTCAAACTGAATTTTTTAATAGCTTACAATTAAATGGTTTGCCTCCACATACTTTCTCCTTGAAAATCTGAGCTACTGCAAATATTATTATGAAATTCGTATGTTTTGTTAACGTTTTTTAAATGGGACTGGATTAATTGTACGAAACATGTACGATAATTGTTTAAAAATTAATTTAGAAAATATTACAGCTGAAACAGTTTGATAGAGATTTTTTATTTCTAAAATCAATTTAATACGATTAGAGACAAATCTTCTTTTTTTATTTAGAAGAAGTCAGTTTCCTAATCATGACCAGTTTTGTATGAAGATTAATAAAGCACAAAGAGAAACATTAGATTCTGTTTGTACTTATTTACCTGAGCAAGTATATAACAACGGCCAGTTATATGTCGTCATGTCTTGAATACATCCTTTAACCCGGGAGAACTCGCTACATGAGATTTTCTCTCACTATCGTAACTTTTTTAAGACTTTTATTTAAACCCCTTTTCCTTTTAATTAAAATTTGATAATGTCATTTCAATTATTTCATCTGTTTTTTTTTATGAATAAAAGAACTAAGGCAAAAACAGCTGTTATTAAACGAATGTAAAATAAAAGAAAAGAAATTGTTGGAAACATTCTAACTAGCGAATTCTGCCGGGTTAAACAAGTGCAAACAGCTCCAAAATGTAGCACGACAAATATATAAGAAAATACTTTTAAAAAACTGAAAAAAAGAAATATCTATTGTCGAAACAACATGAAAATTTATTTGAAATTTACTATAGATAAAACTGAATAAAATTAGTATTTTCTTCTAAATACCTTTTTCTTATAGTCATAAGTTTCATGTGTTACATACTTATCTAATATATCTAATAATAATACTAATTTAACAAATTACAAAGACTGAGATTTTAGACTTATAAATAAGTATTTTAACTATTTTTTAAAATTAATTTAAAAAAATAATAAAAATGAAAATGATTTTTCTGATGATCAATAGTTGAGACTCATATAATAGGTAATAGTAGAGTCATTTTACATATGCCATGAACTAATCCTGGAACAATCCTAAACAAATTTTAAATGAAATTTCAATTTTCAATTTTGGGTATTGAAAGTTTTTAAATTTCATAACATCGCAAATTTTAAAGTTTTTCACTGTCATATAGGGGAAATATCTAGTTTTAAATGCTATTCGATTGAAAGTTGTATCTCTTTTTGTGAGTTATTAATTTTATTTTTAATTTTTTGTAGTTCTTTATACTTTTTTCTCTTGGTGGTAACATTAGTGTTGCATTTCTGGATTTTAAAAAGGGTTCAATCAGAAAAGGAATAAAATTGAGACATTTTAATGATTCACATATGGGTCAGTTATACCTAGATCGAGAGCAACAATCGTTTTCCAAATAACGTCAGTAACGTCTCCTGTGTCAAAGGGGATTCCAAAGAGCATTTCTTTAACTTTAAAAGTATCACATAATTTACGGGTACCATGAACCAATTAGTGCTCTGTAAAAACTTCTAGGAAACATTTCCAAAAATTGCGCGCAGCAAAAAAAGCTTTTTTTTTTTTTTTGGAAATTTGTAAATTCTTTTTTAAATATTGTTTTCTAAAGCTTCTAAAGAAAAAAATATGGAATATTGGGTTTCTCGGAATAGGTTATTATATATTTGAGTCTTGAATATTATACATTTTTGAAGATTAAGGAAAATCTGTAATTTTTACACTGTAAGTCTCTAGCACATCACCACAAATTTACCTTTTATGGGGATATTTTCAGTCAAAAGTGATCGATATACAGACACACACACACAAAAAAAAGTGACAACAGCGAGTCAAATATGATTAGATCGATTCCAACAAGCGAACTCAAGACAGATTCTTAAGAATTTCAAGCAGAGATTTCATTTCATTTTTCTGATTTTAAACATTTTGAAAATATTAATTTTATTTTTGTATATTCGTCTGAAATTTTGATGCATTAATTTTTGCCATGTAAATTTTTGTCAGTGCTTTAATATTTCTATGACATTTAAAGCACGTTGTATAAAAAGAAAAAGTACAATAATGTGAATTTCATATTGTAATATTAAATAAATGAATTAGCAAATGATTTATTTATTACTATTTTAATAGTAAAATAATAATATAATTAAAGTAGATACTAAGATTGTTATGAAAGAATCGACATTCATGTTCATTTAATTGAAAACAGAAACCCAACATAATAGTGTCTATGAAAAATACTTTAAAAAACCTGAATATACATATTTCAAAAAGAACATTCTTTAGAAAACCAAATAAGTTCATATGTGTCGTTGAATGTAATACATAAAATTATCATTAACCAATTAAGTGAAATAAATCAATACTACCACCTTCTCCTTTACAAGCATCTTTGATTCACTTAATCGCATCTAAATACCCATTTCCTGTATGTTGATCCCAAAAGAGCTGAAATATTTCATTTAATCCATCTTTTGATACGACATTGTGTAACATTTATTTTTTATAAGGATTACGCCAAAACAATTTTTCATTTCATCACTTCCAACGCTGTGTTCTTTTATTTCATAACAGTAATTGAATTATTTTTCCAGCAGACTGTTAGTAATTTCTCAGTAAGGTACATTTTGAAATTTTTCGTTTATTATTTATTCGTTATTTATAAGCATTTAATTTTGATTTAAAATATATAAAAATGTATTCAATTAAAAGAATTCAGTAAACGGAACCTACAACCAAATAGCGGATAATATCATATTTACAATACGTTTGAGCAGAATAATTTAAATAACAAAATAAATGTTCAGATTTAGAAAATTTAAATAATGTGTAGATAAATAATGAGTCTTTTTAAATCTAAAGCATGCTGTGTCCTTCTTGAATATCGTGGGTTTACAAGATAACTACATAAGAAGGCCCTGATTTCAAAATTTAAAATCACACGCACAAAAGAAAAAAAACATTTAGAAGAATGCAGCAAACGGTATATTCATTGTGAAAGATACAAGAATCCTATACAAGTCTCCAAATTTGTTGCAACGCTTAGACGTTTTAGTTATCGCAATTAGTAAATGTTTATAGATAGTTTTTGAAAGTAATTTAAATTACATCAGATTTCGTGGGAAATACATAGATTGACCTCCAAAAACACTCAATCTGACGCATTTTATTTATTGAACAACATACATTTGACTTGTGGGCTCGAAATGAAACCTGCTTATAAGTCATCGTCAATATACAGGGACGAGATAGCACAGGTAGATTTTACAAAACAAGTAAAGTACAACCGGAAGCTTCACACAAAGAGTGTGTGTAATGGAGTCAAAGGGATTCGCACCTACAGCCTCCTAAGATCGCAAGCGAGTAGAGGCGTGATGTCTTAAGCACTTGGCCACGAAGGCCCGAAACTCAAGCATTATGGTTATTTTTCGTGCAACACATTGAAGCCACTGATCACGCAATTATCCAACCACGCTGGATGAGCATTAATCATTCATCTGTTTGGCTACTGAATCTATTTTCGTTGAGGTATTATAGAATGCAATGGCAAATTTCCTTTTGCGTTTGCTGCATTAGATTTTTACAGTTTTCACGGCATGAATAATATTTGTTGCATTGTTCTACTGATCTTCATTTTAGGGGTATGTATAATATAATTACTAATTAAAGCACACTAGAACACAATTTTAAATAATGAACGCTAGGACTGTATCTTTAATTTTAATCACACACGATAAGCAGCGAACACTCTGGTCGCCATTTTTTTTTCACACACTCTAAGCAAACATTTTTCTCTACTCAGTTCACTTTACATTTCAACCAAAAAGAGTTCAAGACGCCCTCTTACGGGACTTATAAATTTCTGAAATTTTGAACAATAAACAGGGTATTGCATATTGAAATGATGTACAATGTTTGATTAAGGTTTGTGTAAATGAAGGGAAAATGGGACTTTTATGTATGTGGGATGCAGCTGAAACAGTTCTCCTAGCACATTCTACTGGTAAATATAAAATAATTTTTTGGAAGAAAAGAACAAGCATAAAGGAAAGAAAATTTATCATGACGATGAAGTGAAAAGGTGAAGACGAAATTCACGAAAAGACATGAGATAGAATGCCGGTCACCGTACACTGTAAAAAAAGACAAATGTTTTTTAATTTAGGAAAATGTTCTAAAAATCACGTACGGAAATGTACAATGGCCACTTCCGAGACATCCAACATTTTGAAAGTGCTCCTTTATCTTTAGAAATTTAATTAAAAAAATATCATTGAAATTTAAAGAAGAATTCAAAAAACGAAATATATCTATTAGCTTCCCGTAGTTTTTGAAAACATTTTGTAAGAAGTTTTTAAAATGTATATATTCGGTTCTCTCTAGTCATAAAACTACTTTTTCTTATGCTGTGAGGTGTCAAGTAAATATTTTCACGTTCAGCAAATATCTTTGATTTCAACAGATGTAGAATTAATAGTATTAACATTTACATTAAAATTCACATTTTTCTGTTACAATTGGATGCACAGTTTCAATTATACAGCTGCAAATGTCTATCATCGAAAAAAAAAACGATTTTCCTGCATAATCTATGATAAAAGCTATTCGAAAATGTTTACAGAAATTACGGGTACCAGATACAAATTTATTTTTATGAGTTCTAAATTTCGAAAATAGAGTGTTTTCTGAGGTTGCTAAAGATAAAGAAGTGCTTTTCGGAATATTGAGTACGAAAGTCGATATAAGAAAGTTTAATAAATAATTTTCGTTAGAAATTAGACTTTACATGGGACATCGTTTACGTGTAATTTCTACTATAAAAATGATGTAATTATACATGTTTTTGATCATCGAAATCGTTTGCTTGATTGATGAATTTATTCTTCTTTAAATATTGTGTGAAAGAAGTCACGGATCACAGTTGGTAAAACATAAAACAGAGTTTTATTTTCCCCAAACGTTTGCTCATTTTATATAATTTCATCGTTTGCCTTGTAATCGTTATTTTTATTAATTAATCCTATTTATAATATGCTGATTTCATATTACTCCCCGAAAAATTCTAAAATGCGTTTTTTTTTATTTCATATATTCAATTAATGAGGATATCTTACTTTTCAATTGAAAAATATGAGTGCAAATTTTTATGAAAGTGCCATTATAAATAAAAGCTTGATGCATTTAAAAGATATTGCAAAACGCTATTCGATTCTTTTCTAACAAATCTGGATGGATAATGGGATAAATCCATGAGATATCAATGTCATTTTTACAGTGTAACTTGTATTTAAAATAGTTTACATAGTTGAATTTTTTCATATTTTTTTTCTCTTGCGTTTCATGGCGAAAACGCAACTGTCACAAAGTAACCCCACTTAATGGGGGTAATATTGTGACGCCATTAAACAGAAATATCTCAACTGGTATTAAAAATTTAGATTATCGCGATACACCACTATGTAAGAAAAGGATATATCAACGTTAAATAATAGTTAGTTTCGGGTTACATAGAAAACACACCAATTATGTTATCTGTCATAAAAACCTCAAAATGTGTCAAGAAGTTTTTCTCATAATGCGATAGATAAATTTTCTTAAAAAAAAAACCTTAATGTTAATTAAATTATAAATATTCTTCAGTTCACAAGATATTATTTTTTTAAATATTTAATTCAGGTTACATTTTAAGATATTTAATTTAACTTAAAATAATTATTTCTAAAAAAATACGTTATGCTGAATTTGATAAGTTAAAATTAATTATTTAAGTCTTTTTTCTAAATTTTGTGATTAAGTTTTTTTTTTCAATTCATATATTTTTTCCTTAAAAAAAAATAGAACTTTTTTTTTTCTCGTCGCTACGTTTGATGAGAATGTTTTTAAAATATTCTTATGTTTATTAAAAACACATTTTTATAAAGTATTCTTAAATATTAATTACAACAATATTCAAATATTTTATCAGTGATTATTTGTTTTATTAAAAATCTGCCGTATATATATATATATATATATATAATATATATATATATATATGTATGTAATAAATATGCTAATTAACTGTAACATTTTAAAGAATTTTGTCGTTATTTCTAATGCAATATTTTAATACTATATATAAATTTCAACTCGTCTAAATTCATAATTAGGCTGGTGTAAATATGAATATAACGGTAACTAAATACTAAAATTAGTTTCTTAACGATGTTTATCGTACGTTTTGTTTTAAATAACTTGCTAAATGCTTATCATTTCAAAATTGTGTTCAATATGGCAGCTGAATAATTAAATGCTACAGTTTCAGTGATATGAAATCAGTCCTCAGATTACCAGACGAGTCCAATTGATGCTACACGTACATTAATCTTTTTTTTCTTTCGCAATGAATAAATATGTATAAAAAACTGAAAATTATGCAAATATGCGCTTTTTTCTGGGATGTTCTATGCTTTTTTTATATGGAGTTGTGATAATTTTGTTTTTCATTTTTATATTTTTATTTTTTCTTTTATTACTTACCATGTGTGCTGTAGCCTAATGACATTAATACATAATACCCTAAGAAATGTGACATAATTGTGACCATAAAATAACCTTCTGTAGTCCACTTTGCCGTCATCGGTAGTGAAAAATGAATCCCTAAACCGCTACTGTAAAGTAAATTTATCCAATTTTGTTACTAGACATTTGTGAAGGTAATGATTAAACAAACTCTCGAGATGACCTATTAAATTGAGAAATTACGAAGTAGCCACTAAATAAATTCAAATTTACAATTTGGAAAGCCAAGTGATCCTAGCAGAAGCACTCCAACTTGAGCTCTGATCCTTTAGACTTGGATAAAGACGCCTTACTGCTCCAATACAGTTTTCAAGACTCCTACCCCACATTTCGGCGTTGATAAATGATTAAGAATATTTATAAACTCTCAAATAAATGCAATATTTATAATACTTTTTTCCTATCCGTAACAAAATGTAAACAAGATAAAATCAATTTTTGTTCCAGTTTTTATTCGGACTGTTAGCGAGATGTTTGGCACCAAATTGACGTCATGTATTCTAACTGCATTATTAAGAAAATTTACGTATATGTTTTGCCAATAATGATCTTTATAATTCTATAATTACATATTTTCTTCTAATTTTAAATAATTGAAAATCCATAGTATACGAAAATGTCTTTCATTAAAAACACGAAATAAATTATCGCGGTAGCAAATTCAAAACAGAAAAAAGTTTAAAACAATTTTTATGAAACACACACACACACAAATGTTATTATTAGGATGGAGTCTATGCAATATAATAAAAATGTAAAAATTTCATCTTTATAAGCACCAATAATTTTAAGCAAACGGGTTTTCGTATTCTCAGAGGTCAAACTGAAGACGGTAAGCTATATGAATGTTGGTGCCGGTGAGCTTTATGTTTAAATCTTGCGGTGCTTTAAACGTTGATGTTTTTACATTTTTATTTTAAAAAAATATGTTAAAGGTATAAAATGATTTAACAATTTATATAAATATTACTGGTAATGTTAGTTATGAGTATCTAATTTACGTTTTGAAATGAGAGCAATCGAAAAGTTTTTATACTGTTTATTTTTTAATTATTCAAAATTTTAAAAGTGAGAATACTGAATTCACATAAAAATAAGTAAGAAATTAAAATATTTTGATCAAAAAACATCTGGATTGAAATAAAATGCAGGGAAATTACAGCAGATATTATTCTAACTTTGATTCATTACCATGACCATTTTATTTTAATGTACTTTTTTAGATTAAATTTGACTTTAAAACAATTTGATTTTACGTTTGTCATTGTGAAAAGAGCGTTGAAACATGAATCATAAAATGTGAAAATTTTGATGACAGAATAAATTCTAATAAATAATTTAAATATAATTTCACAATTTAATGTTTCACTTATCTTATCTTTTCGTTAAATTTTGTATTTATAAGTTTGTACATTATATTAAAGTGATTAAATCTTGTTAAATTGATTGAAATGGGATAAAATACAAAAAAAGTTTTAGTATTACTGAAATAAATAAATGCACATATTTTTTGTAAGTAAAACGAAAAAAGTTACCTTTGTTTCAATAATTATGAATAAGTTTGTTTATAAAAAAAAAGTGATTTGTGAATTTATTTATGTGGATTTAGATTATTAAAAAGTGAAATAGATAAATTTGATAATAAAATTAGAAAGAATTAAATATTCACACTGTATTTTTAAATTCGAAAATAAACATAGTTGTTTCTCTAATGTTCATGATACACTGCAATATTTTATTAAATATTTGTTATACAATTATTTGTTTCAAGTCCAATAAAGCAAAAATAGTTTGAATCAACATATATGTATTAACATAGTACTCTTAATAAATCTTTAAATATTAAAGAAAATTAATACAATAAATTAATCTCAATTTTTTCCATAACTATTTAACAAAAAATAATATTTGATTTCGTATTTGCTTTACACATATTACCTGAATAAGTATGTTGACATTTGTAATGAAGTTTAAATAAAACGTGCATTTTCTTACTTTATGAATATTTTAAATATGAACAGACGATATTTTAACTTAATTAAAAAGTAATTTTAATGAATTAAGGATTTCTAACAGAAACGTATTTTTATATGAAAGACTGACATTATAACAACTATTTATTCTATGCTTTTAACTAATTATTAACATTTATGTGAAAGAAATATATTTTATATGAAGAAGAGTACACTAATTATATTAGTTTGTCTCTTCAAAATTTTATCATAAAGAAAAGCAGTTCGTACAAAAGTATGAAGATAAAATATGTTCTTATAATATTTAAGATATTCTTTAAATATATGAAATTATTTTTCTTTGAAATATTGTAATTATTCGAAATTTCTTAAGTCAAAGATTATATTTGTTTATAATTTGAAAGGTCAGGATGAGTTAAATAAATTTTTACCGTTTTCTAAATTATGTTTTGAGTTTATACATAAAGGGTCAACGAAAAAATTATCTGAATTCGAGCAGCTGACATAATTATTTTTTAAATTACAGTAAAACCCCGATCTATCGTCTCGCATCCAGTGTTTTTCCACATTGATCTTTTTATTTTTCACAAATTACAGTGTCTCACAAAAGTGATGGGACGCTTGTGCTTTATAAAAAGAAACTGCAATAAAATAAATAAACAAGTGCAAAAATTTTTTGGGTGTGTTTCATATTGAAAGTTAGTAACAATTATTACATAACATACATTTTGACAAAATATTAAAATATTAATTTAGTTAAAATACAATTGTTCAGAACGGAGCAAAAAATGACTCACATAAGTGATGGGACACTTACTTTTCCATCAAATATTTATCCAAAAATTTTACTTTTTAAAAGGTTTTAATATTTTGCTGGATTACCTTTTACTTTTAAAACATGATTTAATCTTTTTGGGATGGATTCGACTAATTTTTTTGTGATTTCTGCAGTGATTTTACCCCATTCTTCTTGAAGCACCGATTTTAGTTGTTGTTTTGAAGAAATGGTGTGTTTGCGAATTCTTGATTCCAATTCTTGCCAAATATTCTCTATGGGATTTAAGTCTGGAGATTGTGGTGGTGTTTTTATTACTTCAGGACAGTTATATAGCAGCCAGAGTCTAACGTTCAGAGCAGTGTGCTTGGGGTCATTGTCCTGGTAGAATTTAAAATCGTTATGAAGGTTCAATTTTCGTGCTGAAGATTTCAAATTTTGCTTTAAAATATCAATATACTTGTACTGATCCATTATACTGTCAATAAAAACAAGATTACCAACTCCAGCGGAAGACATATACCCCTATACCATAACTCCTCCTCCACCATGTTTTACTGTTGGTACCAAGTTCTGTTTACGAAATTCTTCCCTGGGTTTTCTCCACACCAAGATTCTACCGTCAGAACCAAATATATTAAATTTACGCTCATCAGCAAATATAACTTTATTCTAGTAATCAGAATTCTTATTCATGTTGTATTTCGCGAAAGCTAGTCTGAGTTTTCTATTCTTTTCACTTACGAAGAATTTTATTCTGGCCATTCTACCGTGATATCCAGCAGATCGAATTACTCTTCTAATAGTCTCAGGATTAACAATTATTCCATATAATGCTTGTAAATCAGCAGCAACTTTTGAAGCACTATTTCTTGGATTTTTTTTTAATTTTTCGAACGATAATTCGCTTTATTCCATTGGATAGCTTTAATGGTCGGCCAGGTCTTCTTTTATTCTGAATCATATGATTCTTTTTATATCGTTTATTGATATTGAAAACTGTTGAACGACACAAGTTAACTGTTTCAGCAGTTTTTCAAATAGATTTTCCACGTTCAATACGCAAATTAATAACTAATTTTCGAATTTCAGGCGAAGTTTCTTTTCGTTTAGCATTCATGGTTACACAGAGCTAAAAAACACAAAAATTCCAAAACAAACTGGAGAGAAATACTGCATACAATTTTATAAATTATTGCCAATTGCTTTTAAATAAAAATAAAAAACCCCAAAATATTTTTATTGCTTATTTCAGACGATTATTGTTGCATATATAATGATGTCCCATCACTTATGTGAGCTATTTTTTGCTCCGTTCTAAACATTTGTATTTTTATTAAATTAATATTTTAATATTTTGACAAAATGTATGTTATGTAATAATCTTTACTAAATTTAAGTATGAAACACGCCCACAAAAAAATGTGTACATGTTTTTTTTTAATTTATTTGATTAGTTTCTTTTTGTAAAGCACACGTGTCCCATCACTTAGGTGAGACACTGTATACTTAAATAATATATACAAAACCCGCAAGCATCGTTCTTCAAAAAATCGTTTTCCCGCATTCATCAATTGTAAAAATTTTCTGATCATTGAAATGAAATTGAAAGTCATACGCATCATTTGACATACAGGCTGAAATTACTTCTTTTATCCTAAAATAAATCATCTGTGCTGTTGGCTTTGATGATGGCGACAATAATGCAGTTGAAATGTAGTTGTCGAAGCAGAGGATGCGATTATGTTTCCATTGATCAAGATTCTGCGACATGTGGTGTTCTAAACATAGGAGAAATATGTGATAATGCAAAAAATTGAAAAAATGCCGAGGAAGCAGAGAATAACGTTCATGCCGAGGAATCTGATCCACCAGTACCATGTCTCTCTGATGTAATCGCAGCATTTTAACTTTATGAATTTTTATATATGCATATGAAATGATAAAAGATTTTATAGACCTTTAAAATTGTTTTTTTGATAAAAAAAATAACAAAGAATCAATGTATATATGTATTGATCTTTCAACAGATATCAATTTTCTATAACTTCGTTTTTTTTTTTTTTTTTTATAGTTTAATAAGCAACAAATCAATATTTATTAGTATATTGTTTACATTGCTTGCATTAATAAACGTGCATAAACATGTGTTTTTTCGTATTTTGAAGCTAATCCATATTCATCTCTTTCCCCTGCACCGCTTGAAAAACGATGGATCGAGGTCTTACTGTATCGTGTTTTACCTTTTAAAAATAAATGTACCCAATCACTATTTTATACTTATGCACATTTTACGTTATATTATAACGATTTTCTTGTACTAAATTAAATTATTTGACTTTGCTATTTAATTATTGTAACTTGGTATTCTTATAAAACCATAATGTACCAATAAAAATGTATATAAATATATTTTTGTTCCTAATTTTTTTCAGTATATCTTTTCGAAGAAATAACATCCTGTTTCATATCTGTTTTGTACTAAATATCCACTCATAAATATTTACTCATACAGGGTGTCCACTCTCATCGGTGGCCAATGGCTAATTCCTAAACAATTAGTCATAGACAAATAGTTACAATTACAAAAATGATATAAACGAGATAAAGAAATATTTCAAAAGTGATATGGGTCAATAACAACATTTGTTTAAAAGTTACGAAATTTAAATTTTTATACGGTCCTCCAGTCCTATAAGTTATATTTAGTAAATCTTTACTATTACAATGACATGCGAGACAAAAAAGCCCCTTTCATATAACAATAAAATTTACCGAGTAATGAAACTTTAATTTTTTGGTTTATATTAGGATTCTTGCAGATAATCAGCTAAGAATTCTGATAAAGTTGGAGAGGGGGTTGAACTTTTTAATTTTAAAATTTACAATGTGTGAAAAACCCTGACGCTGACGTGATGATTAAAAATGGTCTTTTATCGGATTCAGCGGTTCAAGATACAGAAAAATCAGTTATAAAATATTATAAATACAAACAGTCACATCTGTTTTATAGTATCAAATTTTCGATGTTTTTATCTTTTTTTAAGCTTTAAAATTTATGCTTTTCAGAAAAACCTTTACGTGATGGTAAAAAATGAATGTCAATTTCGAAGTCAGCGGAGTAAAATGCAAAAGAATGGATTATAAAAAGCTAAAAAAATATTTATAATAACATATATAACACAACTTTTGCAGATTAGTGTAATATAATAGCATTTTAAAATTTGTATAATTTTGTAAAAAATTGAGGCTATTAATTTTCATTTTTTATTTAACAAAAATTCTGTTCTCCTTTTCTGCTTATATGTTTATTACAAATTATATATTGTGCATTAATATGTCAGAAAGATTAAAGATTTTAAATTTATATTGCAATGTTTATTTTACTTTCAACCATTTTTCAAATACATCTGACGAAATTATATTTTTACTAAATTTGTAATAAAACCCCTAATTTGTCAATATTAATCGTAGAATAACGGGACGTTTTTTTCTTACTTGTCAGTGGAATAGAAAAAATTTACTAAATATAGCTTATAGGACCGGAGGACCGTATAAAAATTTAAATTTCGTAACTTTTTACGAAATGTCTTTATTGATCCAAACCACTTTAAAAATATCTCTTTACATAATTTAAAACATTTTTCTAATTCAAAATATATGTCTATGACAAACGGTTTAGGAATTAGCCATTGGCCACCGTTGAGCGTGTACATCCTGTATAATGAAGTTTAAATAATGTATGAGTTTTGCTTAGTTTATGCATATTTAAAATATAAATAAACTAGACTTCAACTTGCCTGAAAAGCAATTTGAATGATTTTCCAGCAGAAATGTGTTTTATAAGCTAATGACTGACATTCAAAGAGGTATCTGGTCTATACGTTTTTATAATTAGGCATGTTTGTATAAAAGAAGCAGCTATTACACACGAAAGAGTATACTGATTACATTAGTATCCCGCTTCGAAATATCATTATATACAAAAGTGATTTGGGCAAGGATTTAAAGAAAATTGTATATCTTTAATACGTTTATAAATACTTAAAATTATTTTCATAAAAAAAAATATGTATTTTTATTAGTCAAGTTTTCCTGAATTAAATGACAATTTTGTGAGTGACGCCGAATGAATGATTTTTTGTTGTTTTGCAAACAACATTTTAAAACCATACATACAATTTGAACAAAAAAATGTATTTCAAATTTAGCATTTGAAAAAGTATGTAATAATTAAATAAAATAATTATGATAATATTATGTACTTAAAATTTGTATAAATAAACTTATTGAAACAGTGTTTTGTAAGTGTACATTTTAAATATGTTACAGTAATTTTAAACCTTTTGCAACTGTTTCTTACGTGATATTGAAAAGACATATTTATAGTTATAAACATTTTTAAAGACTAGAGTAAAAGTTCTGTCTAACGCTTGCAAATAGAAATATAGTCCAACTAGTGGAAATGCCGTCACGCGGGCATTGTATGTGGTAAATGACAAATATTTAAAGCATTTATTGAAACCACACTGATAAATATTATTCTCCTTTTCAGTGACAGGGGTACATAACCTTCTCAGTCATTTTCGCCAACTGACGTGAAAATCACGTATGGTACCGTCTATTCTACTACGCGTTAATGCAGAAACACGGTTTCAACTTGTAAAGATTAATGAAAGATATGCGCCTCTGTTCGTGAAAAGAAGTACAGATGCTGTAAAACAATTGCAAGTCGTAAAATATTTTTTATTGGACTACCATCACCAGGCATTGTAAAAACAATATCTGCTCAAATACTTACAAAATTTTTGCTTAATATGTAGATCACAGACTTTATGGTATCAGTGAAGAATTACTATACCCAGATATGACAAATCAAAGACCCTGAAATATCTACATAATTTCTATATAATGTTTTTATTTTAGTTATTAAAGAAATCTTTCTCTACCACATTTTTCGTAAAATATTCCCCAGAGCTGGGGATTAAATTTCCTTGCTGTCTTCATTCACCAATTTTTATTTTGATGGCGGAACGATGTCGTGCTCAAGAGTATTCAACATACAAATTTCTCGTGATTAAAACAAGATCAGGCAAAAAAAAAAAAAAAAAAAAAAAAAAAACACAAAAAAAAACACAAAAAAACACAAAAAAAAAAACGCAAAGACATTGTAGTGTTTTTTTAATTTTACACAGTTTCTAACAAATTTTGGTACTTACGTATTAACGCCATCACAGCAGAAGTTACGCTAACGCGCCAATAAACAACAATCTTTTTGTTCGCACGCGCACAAAAAAATGCGTAAAAATTGAGCCAAAAAAAAACTAAAGCACCAAGAAAGGCGCTAAAAAAATGACAACATAGAATCAGCAAAAAAGAAAGCACTAAAAAAGCACGAGCAACAAGATTGCTCTTTATTGGCGCATTTCCGCGATTTCTGCTGCGGTGGCGTTAATAGACAAATGCCCAAATTTCTAACAAATTATTTTTGAGCTAGTAATTTTTTCAGTAACTTAAATTTCTTCGTTCTCCGAGATAAATCTGTGGCAATGACTACCGACATAACCAGCAGTCAGCAGCAAGTAGCAATTTTATAAAAGAGGATTCTTTAACAAACATCAATTATAAATTTCTTTGTTTCTAGCAAATCGAACTGTTGAAAACCGCACATATCCGTTACTATGCAACGGGTATTCTTTAAAATATGAAATGCCGAATCGTTGCTTAAAAATACGACTCCTTAGTCGTATGTGTCAATACGAAGCCGAACAAAATGAAGCTAACTTCAAACGCTGCTTCCGTTTGTATAATTCATGAATGCAGCCTGACTGTTGAGTGAGGTAAAAAATGCGAAATTGTGTTCGAACTCAGACAATTCAGCGTCAATTATTTCCGTATCAATATATGCGTATCATTCTGTTTGTATCAGTTATTCTCAAACCTCAAAGGATTCGGATTTCGTACGGTAGGGTTAATATGAGTCCTGGAATTTCACTAGTGTTTTCTTATAGGAAATGTATCTTTAACTAAGGTGAAATTTCTGGCGTTTGAACTACATTTATTTTTTGAATAAAAAGAAGCACGCATATTTCACCTGGAAAATAATGGTAACCGTATGTAAACTGTGAACATATTTTTCTGAAGCATCAAATTAAAGCAAAATGGGATTTCTTTTTAAGCCAAGCGAAGTAATCAATTATAGAAGGTTGAATTAAAAAAAAAAACATTTATAGGTAAAGCATTGTCTATCATATGTAAGGGCAGATCCTGTTCTCAATTTAGACGGTGTGTGTGGGTGGGTAGAGGGTCATAGCACTTCTTTTTGGGAAGAGGGAGGTGTCAGATCATTTCACGATCAATTATTACATTTAACTTACACAGATTTTATTCAGATATTAAAAAAATTATATGTTTCACATTTTCTTATAAATGAAAAAATGTTTTAGAAAGGTTATTAAGTTAGCGTTTTATGATAATTTTTAGGACTTTACTACCACAGAACTGTCGTCATGAGCTAGCAACTAGTAGTCACGTCCGGAATTTTAGTTTAAAAGGCCGAATTTCTTGAAATTTCTTGACAGTTTTATTTAAAAATCTGCCTTTATTTAAAATGGAAAACACATTTTAATCACATAGTTTTCAAATGTGTACACTAGCATATATTTCAAGATTAAAAATGCTTTCACAAATGTGACAGAAATTACCTAATTTTGATTTGAGTAAAACTTTACAGAATAAAAAGGATTCACATTATTGAACGTGGGGAATAAGGATTTAAGGTATAATTAGATTTTAAAGTAATTTTTCGAAAGTCTAAAATGAAACACATTTCTTTTAAATGTCTTGAATTTTTTCGAGCTATTAAATATTTACAGGCTTGCTTTCAGTGCAATCTGCTGATTTTTTTCCTTCTTTTTGTTGCTTGTAAAAATACTTTTGTTTCGATGTTTTTAAGTCTCAATTTTCAAAAAAAGTATTTTTAGACATAAAACAAAGATTATAGAAATAATTATAGGATTAAAGTACAATGTTATTCATAGGATGTTCATGTAAGAAATCAAACATATTTTTCAAAAATATCTTTAAATTTTTATAGAAATAAAATTTTCATAATACATAACTAATTTCAGTGTAAAATTATTAAATAAATGTGTTTGTAAAAATGCTCTATTAGTGTAATTATATTTCGTAGCTATATTGTATAAATTTTGTATACTTTTTCTCTTCGTAAACTATTTTCTCCGATTATTCTTTATTTCATAAGTAATAAATTCTAAAATTTATGAACAATTATGAAACAATTTTAGCTATGTTGACGTCTTAATTCAAATAAAAATGTCATATATTAATATTATTAAAATTATTATAAAATAAATTATATAGAGACTGATTTTTTATTAATATAAAGCCGTTATAAATTAATATAAATAAAATTAAAAATATTGGCATTACGTACTGAAATATATCAGCCGGGTGCGGGAAGGTTTATAGCTTTTGATATTCTTATATCTCTATAACGCGAAAGAAACTTTCAATTTTTTTCTGTAACATTTCCTTATATCAAAAACGTCTGCTTATTTTTATTGAAATTCAAAGTAATTGTTGAGTTTCTACATGTTCTTAAAAAATAATCTTACAAAATTTGCCATATCCAAAACATTTCTTTCCATATGCACATATTATCCATATATAATTCATTATTGAATGAATTAGGAGCAAAATATTTGAAATGATACTTGCGTTTACCAATAAAGAATGAGAAAGAATGTTGTCATGCTATGTTGATAAATTCAACGATTATTCTCCCGAGGCGCTGGCAAGAGCAAAAAAGCAATAATACTGTAAAATGCATTATGTAAACTAATTTAATATAACTAAAATGCAGTTATACACATATTACAAATATTAAATTGAAATATAAATCATTTAGATGTGATTTGATATAAAAGTTTTCCATTTTTAATATTCACTAGCAGGGGTGACCGAGCTAAGCTCGATCAAAATTAACTTTATATTCAACTCGACATACTATTTTCACTGTATCATTCACTCTGTATCATTACTGTAAAACATGTTATTACAAAAACAACCAATAAGAAAACTATGTTTGTATGCACATGTTCATAAATTTTACTTTATTTTAAAATTTACAACGAAAGGACATCGATCTAAATCACTTTTTTAGCTCGACTCTGGTTAATTTAACCATGCATCTCGAATCCTATTAAGAATGTATAAAAAAATCTTCACATTTTGAAACACAACATTTTTTGCCAGATATAGCCAAATTTGGAGACATTCTTTCATTTGGCACCAAATATGTGTTGTGGCTTTCGTAATCTTAATAGTCAGTTTTTCGGCCAAATGTCGCCAGTATTTTGTCAAATATCGCCAACTTATTGGTTGCTGCCATTTTATCGTGTCCTTGACCCGTATTACCCATAATGACCCACTAATCAAATTTGATCAAAAATGTGACTTAGCTTAATGGTCTTCAGGTAATCAAAACAGTAGAATATAAAATTGAATCAAAATCGTTTAAGCCTTTTCTTAGATAAAATTAGCTTGCCAGCATTCAGCAATGAAACGAATTGGCCCACTAATATAATTTTGTTTAACATGCGACTCAGCCCAATAGTCTTCGCGTAACAAAAGTTAGGTAAAATTGATTGAATCGTTGTTATATATAATTAGAATAACACTAACACATTATGATCCAAATGACCCATTAATCGAATTTTCGCCAGCATGTGTCCTGGTCCAATGGTTTTTTCTTGCCCAAAACATCATAATACAAAATATAATCAAAATGGTGAGAGCTATTTTCTACATAAAATTAGCATGACCATCAATGACCTACAAATGACCCTTATAATTGAAATCTGTCGAACATGTGACTTAGCTCATTTTTTTGCGTACCGAAAAATGTTAGATACAAAATTCAGATAAAATCGATTGAGCTGTTTTTTAGGTATAATTACTTTGCCCCCTCACCCATGATAATTCAAAATGACCCATTAATCGAATTTTCTCAAACATCTGACCTAACCCAATGATTTTCTTGTGCCTGAAAACATGTTTTACACAAAATTTCGTTAAAATCGATTTACTCGTTCTATAGATATAGCTTGACCATGACCCATCATGACCCACAAATGACCATTAAAATCGAAATCTCTCAAACATATGACTTAGCCCATTAGTTTTCGCGTGTCTAAAAATTGTTCATATAAAATTTAGTTAAATCGATCCTGCCGTTCTTTAAATGTAAATAGCTCGACTCAGACCCTTTATGACCCATTAATCGAAATTTCTCGAACATGTAATCTAGCCCAGTGATTTTCTCGTGCCAAAAAAATGTCTTATACAAAATTTCGTTAAAATCGATCCACCTGTTAGATCCTTTAGTTATAGCTTGACATGACCCATAATCACCCATCATGACCCACAAATTACCCTATAATCGAAACCTCTCAAACTTGTGACTTAACCCGTTAATTTTATCAAATCAAAAAACTGTTATGTGATAAATTTCGTTAAAATCGATCGCGTTGTCGTTTAAATATAAACAGCTTGACCCAGACACTTTATTACCCAATATGACGCATTAAAATTTTTTCTCGAACATGTAATCTAGCCCAGTGTTTTTCTTGTGCCCGAAAACCAATGGAATTTTTAGTCAAAATTGCGTGAGAAAATCTCTAGATTAAAATAGCATAACCCACAATGACCCCCAAAATGACCCACTAAACAAATTTTCTTGAACATGTTACCTAACCCAATGGTCTTCTTGTAATCCAAAACGATAAAATATAAAATTTGGTCAAAATCGTTTGAGCCGTTTTTAAGATAAAAATGACTTGACCCATAATGAGCCAAAAATGACCGACTAATCAAAATTTTTCGAACATGTGACCCAGTTGAATAGTTTTCTCCTGCCAAGAAATGATTGGATACAAAATTTCCTTAAAATCGATCCTGCCTTTCTCTAGCTATAAATAGCTTGATCCTGACGCATTATGACCCAAAATGACACAATAATCGAATTTCCTCGAAATGGGACCTACTAAAATGGTCTTCTTGTGCCCAAAAATTGTAAAATCCAATTTTTTGCGAAAATCGTTAAAGCCGTTTTTGAAATAAAATTTACACACAGAGACACACACATGCAATTTTTGCTCGTATTATAGTATAAGATATTTCACTGACATCTTTTTTTGCATTTGAATCCATAAAATATGTGACCAATTAAATATACTAGCAGGACTGACCGAGCTTAGCTCGGTCAAAATTATTTTTGTGTTCAACTTGATGTAGTATTTTCACTTAATCAGTCTCTCTGTATTATTATTATAAAACACGTTATTTATAATAGTATTATTTACAAAAAAATCAATAAGACAATTATGTATGTATGCACTTTTTTACATTATTTTAAAATTTACAAAGAAAGAACATTAATCCAAATCACTTTTTTAGCTCGACTCTGATCGGTTTAACTATGCATTTCGAATTCTATTAAGAATGTGTAAAATTTCCTTCACATTCTGAAAGACAATATTTTTGCCACATATAGCCAAATTTGGCGACATTCTTTCATTTGGCGTGAAATACGTGTTTTGGCTTCCGTAATCATAATAGTCGATTTTTCGGCAAATAGTCATCAATATTTTGTCAAGAGTTGCCAACTTATTGGCTGTTTCCATATTATCGTGACCCTGACCCGTATTACCCAAAATGACCCACTAATCAAATTTGATCAAACGTGACTTAGCTCTTTAGGTAATAAAAACAGTAGTATATAAAATTGAATCAAAATCGTTTAAGCCATTTCATAGATAAAATTAGCTTGATAGCATTCGGCAATGAAACCGAAAAGACCCACTAATATAATTTTTTTTAATATGCGACTCAGCCCAATAGTCTTCTCATGAAAAAAAAGTTTCTTCCTAAAATTTAGATAAAATTGATTGTGTCGTTGTTACACATAATTAGAATGAACTACAAACCGAATTTTCGCGAGCACGTGACCTAGCTCATTGGTTTATTTTTGCCGTAAAACGATATAATACAAAGTATACTTAAAATGGTGAGAATCATTTTCTAGATGAAATTAGCATGACCCATCATTGGCCACAAACGACTTTTATAATTGAACTTTCTCGAACATGTGACCTAGCCAATTCATTTTTACGCGTCGAAAAACGTTTGAATACAAAACTTAGATAAAGTCGATTGAGTCGTTTTTTAGATATAATTAGTTTGTCCTTAACCCATTATGATTCAAAATGACCCATTAATCAAACTTTCTCGAACATCTGACCCGACTCAATGATTTTCTTCTGCTCGAAAATGAAAGAATTCAAAATTTAGTCAATATTGCGCGAGACACTGTCTAGATAAAATTAGCATGACCAACAACGACCCATTAATTAAATTCTGTCGAACACACCACTTTACCCAATAATCTTCTTGTAATCCAAAACGATAGAGTACGAAACGTGGTCAAATACATTAGTGCTATTTTTAGATAAAATTGGTTTAACCCAAAATGACCCAAAAGTGACCCACTAACTGAAATTTCTGAAACATGCGACCTAGCCAAGTAGTTTTCTTGACCCCCCAAAAAATGTTGTATACAAAATTTCCGTAAAATCGATCCGCCCGTTTTTTAGATATAGCTTGACCATGACTCATTATGACCCGCCATGACCAATACATTATCCTTATAATCGAAATCGCTCGAATATGTGACCCAGCCCAATAGTTTAATCGTGCCAAAAAATGCTGTATACAAAATTTCATTAAAATCGATCTTGCCGTTCTTTAAATATAAGTAGCTTGACCCAGACCCTTTATGACCCATTAATCGAAATTTCTCGATCATGTGACCTAACCCAATGATTTTCTCAATGATGTTGTATACAACATTTCGTTAACATTGATCCATATGTTCTTTAGATATAGCTTGATATGACCCATTATGACCCATCATGACCCATAAATGACTCTTATAATCGAAATCTCTCAAACATGTGAGATAGCCCATTAGTTTTCTCGTGTCAAAAAACTGTTACATATCAAATTTCATTAAATTTGATACTGTCGTACATTAAATGTAAATAGTATGACCCAGACATTTTATGACCCAAAATGACCCAGTAATCGAAATTTCTCGAACTGAGACCTAGCCGAATAGTTTTCTAGTGCCAAAAAAGTGTTGTATACAAAATTTCGTTAAAATCGATCCTCCTGTTCTGGTATAGCTTGACCATGGCCCATTATGACCCATCATGACCCACAAATGACTCTTATAATCGAAATCTCTCGATCGTGCGACTTAGTCCATTAGCTTTCTCGTGTCAGAAAACGGTTACAGGCGAAATTTCGATGAAATTGATTCTGTCGTTTTTTAAATATAAATAGCTTGACCCAGACCCTTAATGACCCATTATGACCCATTAAATTTTTTTCTCGAACATGTGACCTAGCCTAATGTTTTTCTCGTGCCAGAAAACCTTAAAATGCAATTTTTAGTCAAAATTTCCTGGGAAAATCTCTAGGTAAAAATAACATGACCCACAATGACCCCAAAAATGACCCACTAACCGAATTTTCTCGAACATGCTATCTAACCCAATGGTCTTCTTGTAATCCAAAACCATAAAATATGAAATTTGGTCAAAATCGTTAGAGCCGTTTTTTAGATAAAAATGGCTTGACCGATAATGACCCAAAAATGACCCGCTAATCGAAATTTTTCGAACATGTGACCCAGCCCAATAGTTTTCTCGTGCCAAAAACGATAAGATACAAAATTTCCTTAAAATCGACCCAGCCGTTCTTTAGATATAAATAGCTTGATCCTGACCCAATATGACCCAAAATGACCTAATAATCGAATTTTCTCGAACATTTGACTTAGCCCAATGGTCTTCTCGTGCTGGAAAACGGTAAAATCCAAATTTTTGAAAATATCGTTAGAGCCGTTTTTGAGATAAAAGTTACACACACACACATACACAATTTTTGCTCGCATTATAGTATAAGATAACCAGTTATGTACATCAATGCATACGTATAAAAGAAAAGTAATATAAAAATAAATATATTTTTAGCCATTGATAACGATATTATCAGGAGGGGGAGATGTTCCGCAAATAATAACGCATTTAATCTTAAGGGGGGATGAGTCCAACGTTAGAAAAATGTTCATAATGTCAGATGTGCACATTGAAGGTCTATTTTCCAACTAGATATGTCGAAATGTGAATTATATTTAACAGTTATATGAAAAGAGAATACTTGTTGCGCATTCTTTTTATAAAGTTTGAATTCATAGTTAATTGGCTGTTTGTTAAATTTTGATTAAAAGCTCTAATTATTCTCAAATTTATACACATATTCATGAAAAAGACCTTATTTTTTGGTTAGTTTGAAGTATGATAAGATGTGTGCGATATTTTTCTTTTTTTAATTGCAGTTTTAAGAGAATACTTTTAGGGAAAAAGTTCACGCTTGATTAAATTGGTGCATTTTTGTAAAAGAGTACAGATTTTTTTTTTCTTTCAATTTATAGAAACAGAAAAATAGAACTTTTAGAGTAAATGAAAAATCATCTTTTCATAGCATAATTATATGGATAGATTTAAGAATCAAGTATGAGATAATTTTGAATAACATTGAATAAAATAAGAAATCTAAGCTAAGTATGTATTTTGTATAGAAGAGAGATCATTTTGTATAAAATATATGTATTTTGTATAAAATAGATTTTGCCAATATATTAATTAAATAATGAAAGGGCTTTAAACAATGGGACGTTCTCACTAAAAAACACATTAAAAATACATTAAATAAAACACGAAAATATTTCTGTGATCTTTGACATATATTTGACATTAAACAATTTTAATTACATAAACACAATCCAATCGCAATCAATTAAAGCTGAATCGAATCAAGGTTATTCTATCACTGCCACAGAATAATATTCGACAGTGCTCTGTAATGTATTTTATATTCATATGAACGCGTCCAACTTTCTTGAAATAGAGAGATTGCAATTACAGATTATCATTGCTAAATCAGACTATTGATTATTAACGGATTGTGAAACAGCAACATTGAATGTGAGGAATTCCATTCCAAAATTACAAGATAGTTTAATATAGAATGCTGCAGAAATACCGAATTTTATATTTAGACGTGACAGCAAGATCTATTCAATTGCAAATGAAAATGCATTTTAAAAATATAGTTTTCAGCAAATAGTGCATCTCAATTTTAAAATTTATATATCTCCCTTTTTGATAGAATTAAACCAATTATAAAAAAAAGTAATCACAAAAAATACATACATTGTTATTTTTTCATATATTGCATAGCTCAATTTATCTATCTATCTATCTATCTATATCTATATCTATCTATCTATCTATATACAGAGTGTCCCTAAACAAATGGTATATACGCTAGGGGGTGATAGATCACAGCAAGACGAGTAATAGTAAATAGGAAACCAAGGGTCCCAAACGTTTTCCAAAGGAGGTAGCAGCCATTAAAGTTTGGGGTCCAAAATTTCAAATACACATAAAAAACGGAAATATTGGTCGATTGATTTGCGGTTTTCACTAAAATTATTCTTTATGTTGGTATTTTCTTGAAAATAAATTATAAAGATAAATTTCGAAAAATGCCGATAGAGGGCGCTTTAGACTTTGAAGTAATGAAAAACTATTTTTTGCTGTGATTTTTTGCATCTCATTAAATGGTTTCGTAAGCTTAGACTTAAACTTAAATTTTGAGCTCAAAATCTGATTAGTTGGAAGTGGTTAAGTAGCGCAAACTTAACTGTGTTCAGAGGTTTCAAATTTCAAATGATAATAAAAAACGGAAAAATTGGTCGATTCGTTTGCGGTTTAAAATAAAACTATTCTTTAAGTCAGTATCTTCTTGAAAATGAATTTTAAAAATAAATTTCAAAAAATTCCGTTAGAGGGCGCCTTAAACTTCCGAGTAACCAACAACAAATTTTAACCGTTATTTTTTGTATCTAATTAAATGCTTTACAAAACCTGTTAAATGTTTTCGAAATCTTAGATTTAAACTTAAAGTTTGAACTCAAAATCTGAATCGTTGGGAGAAGTTAAGAAGCGCAAACTGAAGTGTGTTCAGGAGTTGAAATTTAACCCCCCCCCCCTCGAACACAGTTCACTTTTGCGCTACTTAAACACTCGCAACGACTCAGAATTTGATCTCAAAATTTAAATCTAAGCATTTGAAAGCATTTAATGAGATTTAAAAAAATAACGGTTAAAAATAATTGTACACCACTCCAATGTCGAAGGCGTCCTCTATCGGCATTTTGTGAAATTTATTTTTAAAATTTATTTTCAAGAAAACACTAAGTAAGAGAGTAGTTTTAGCAAAAACCGCAAACGAATTGACTAATTTTTTCCGTTTTTTAGTAGTTTTCCGTTTCGTTTGAAATTTAAACCCCCTGAACACAGTTCAGTTTGTGCTACTTAACCACTTCCAGCTATTCAGGTTTTGAGCTCAAAATTTAAGTTTAAATCTAAGCCCACGAAACCATTTAATGAGATACAAAAAATAACGGCAAAAGTAGTATTAGGATGGATAATTTTGTTAATCCAAAATCTAAAGCGCCCTCTATCAGCATTTTTTGAAATTTATCTTTATAATTCATTTTCAATAAAATACCGACATAAAGAATAGTTTTAGTGAAAACCGCAAATCAATCGACCAATTTTTCCGTTTTTTATACTCATTTGAAATTCAAACCCTCTCAACACAGTTAAGTTTGTGCTACTTAACCGCATCCAACTATTCAGATTTTGAGCTCAAAATTTGAGTTTAAGTCTAAGCTTACGAAACCATTTAATGAGATGCAAAAAATCACGGCAAAAAATAGTTTTTCATTTATTCAAAGTCTAAAGCGCCCTCTATCGGCATTTTTCGAAATTTATCTTTATAATTTATTTTCAAGAAAATACCTACATAAAGAATAATTTTAGTGAAAACCGCAAATCAATCGACCGATTTTTCCGTTTTTTATGTGTATTTGAAATTTTGGACCCCAAACTTTAATGGCGGCTATCTCCTTTGGAAAACGTTTGGGACCCTTGGTTTCCTATTTACTATTACTCGTTTGATGTGTTCTATCACCCCCTAGCGTATATACCATTTGTTTAGGGACACCCTGTATATATATATATATATATCATTTTAACAGAATTTAACAAACTATAAGAAAAATAAATCACAAAAATATAGGTTATATTATTTTTATGTATTGCATATCTTAATTTTAATATTTGTGTATTTTTCACTTAGATAGAATGAATCTAAATGAAAAAAATTTAAAAAATCACAAAAATACATGTTATTTTTTATGTATTGTATTACTCAGTTTTAATATTTATATATGTGTCAGTTTGTTTGGCTTACACTAAGTATAATGAAAATAATCACAAAAAACGTATATTGTCTACATTTTATCCATTGCATTTCTTAATTTTTATGTATATATATTTCCCAATTTGTTATAGTTAAATAAAATATAAGAAAATATAATCGCAAAGAAATATATTGTATTATTTTTTGTATATTGCATATCTCAATTTTATTATTTATGCATCTTTCCCTTTGATAGAATTAAACCAAATATAAGAAGGAAAGAAGAACAAAAAACATGCATTGTTTATTTCCTATCTATTGCATTTCTCACTTTTATTATTTATGCATCTTTCACTTTGACAGAATTAAAACAAATATAACAAAAAAGAATCACAAAAATATATGTTGTATTATCCTTCATCCACCCCAGGAAGAGGACTTTTTTTAACTTTATGTTTTACTTTTTTTATTATGAACTTCTGATATAAATTAGATAAATTTATATCTTAAAATTGCAAGTTGATTTTAAAAGAAATCAACATCAATACCAGAAATTTCATAACTAATGCTATATTTAGAAGAGACTCCGACATCTCCATCAGTTAGAAATGAAAACACATATTTAAAAGCTAGATTTAAGCAAAACTATTTCATATTTCAATCGGGGTTTCAATAGGGTTTTGTCAGATGAACGAAACCTTAAAAATGATTGAAATCATTTCTTGTCCTAAACATCATAAAGACACTCTAGAAATTTTAATTATTATTCCCAACATATAAATATAAAATTCAAGTTTAATATATAAATCAATGATTAAGTCTTTAATTAGGAACATACTGTATAGAGATTATGAACTGGGCATAATTTTTAGAAATCCCGGATTCCGGAAGTTCATGAAAATTTTATTATCAAATTACAATTTAACATATATTAAGCTAGTTAAATAAGGGAATTTCATAATACTAAACATTTAACTTATTTATTTCATATGTCGTTTCTCAAATGTGCATTGTTTTATTATTTTAGCTAAAATTGAAAATACTTTCTACATTTATGTATGAACGTACGTTTGATATACTCCTATCAGGGTCAAAATCCTTTATCCCTGAAAATTATTTCAGGTTAATTGTAAAAACATTAGTCATATAATTGTTTAATATTCATAATTTTTTAATACTCATTTTACATATCGCTTTTGAAATGCAAACTGCATTAACAATTATGTCTAATTAAAAAAAAAGATTTTCTATGCATTGCAATTTTAAAACGTTCGCTAAAGGCCTGATTTTCAAACTTTTTCATAGCTACCAATTTTTAAAATTTTTGATCTACGAAATTTTGCAAAATATATTGTTGAATGCTGTTTATTTGTAAAAACAGAAAATAAATCAACATTTTATTTTAAGCATTATATACTTTTCTGGCGAAGTTTATAAAATTTAGTAAAGTTTAAAATGACAGTTATTATTTAGTAAAGCTAGCGAGCTACGCCCGCTAGCTGGGCCACTTTTTCCAAACGAACCTCGATATTAAGCAGTATATAATAAGCAAAAAAATTCATTTAATTAGCAAGTCTTAGCGTTCGAATCCTCAAGCACAAAAAAGTAAATTAAAGAGGTATGGTTGTTATGCGCACATTATCCCGTTAAAAATATGTGACTTCGCACAGTGGGTGCTACGCGCCCCCCGTGCGAAGCCGGCCCACCGGCGCTACGCTCCATGGTTGCCATCGTCCCGTTAAAAATATTTGGTTTTGCACGGTTTGTGCTGCGCGCCCATAAGACATTTATTCGTATTTTTCGGTTCATCAGAAGCAGACTTTTACGCAGATTCTGAATATGTAATCAGTTTTTTTCTTCTTTAAAAACTGTCTGCATGATGGTTTAAGAAAAAACGCGCAAAAAAAGTAATTTCATTAATATCACGAACAACATAACTAAAAAATAATTTTGGCAGCTCGTTTTCCATTTGTACTAACAGAAATTAGTATTAATCGCGTAAATCTTAGGTTACACAATATTCGTGTATGTTACCAAAAAGAAAAAGTATGAAAATGAACTACAACGATTAATACTGACATACAGAATAAATATATGAATAGCCAGTTACATCTGAGATCCTCAAAATATTAATTAGCAACACTATTACCTCTTAGTGAACATATCTTGCTGTGCTTAAATAGTTGCACATATTATATTAATTAAACCGTGTTTAACATTTTTTTACCAATTAGTTCTTTTTCTCTTAAACATTCTTTGACAAAATGACGGGAGAAAAAAAAGGTTTTCGGCTGCTTCTTCTTTTAGCCAAAGGGGAAAAGTTCTAGTCGATCACCGCAAGGTGGCGCAGTGTTCTGCCTAAGAGCTCCGCTTGAGCTCCGTTTGGGAAATGTGACGTTTTCCGTTCCGATTCCCGACCGGTTTTTAATTCATAACTTTTTTAATTTTGGTCCCACGGTCTCGAAAATGCCCGAAATGACTTTCCCGGAATTTTTCGAATCGAAAGACACCTCTCGCGACTTCCAACTCGCCCGCGTTGCGAACTGTAATCGGCTTCAAGCAGACAGACAGACAGACAGAGGCGCACGGATTTTATTAGTATAGATAATCTTCAAACAATCAGGTAGGTTTTAAAAGGATTACAAAAATAGATTCTAAATTTTACACAAAATAAGAAAAGAATGTACATACATATATATAGGTATATGTATATATATACATGCATACAATATGCACATTGTTCTATATAAGATAAGGGGTTTTTTGTGGGGTGATTAAAAGTATATTACTGAACTTTTAGTTATAAACAAATGTTTATGTTATTTTCGATTTTAATCTCCATTATTTAATTATTTATTTCCTTGATGTAAATATTTTTAGAGTGTAACTTCACTAACTAAATTTTAATAAAAATATGAAAATGCAAGGTTAAAATATGATTCATGAGGCATAAATTATTAAACACTTTCAAGACAGCAGGATTCTATTAAGAAATACTATTTTTTAGAAAAAAATGTAAATTAAAATAAGCAACTTCAAAAACAAAATTCTTTTAAAGTTCATTTTCATAATTTCTGACAAAATTCCATAGCATGTGTGATGTCTTTAGTTTTGTCCCGTTAGGAGTTAAAAAATAGTATGTACATCAACAAATAGTCTAGAAATTAGATAAATTGCATGCCAGGGATTAAAATAAACTTCTAGAAATGATCAATGTTTATTCTGTGTTTTAACTGAATTCTTTAGCATGTAATTTTATTTTTTGTATCTGTTAATCCAAGGCACATGCTATGCAAACATTTAATCTATAGAGAAAATGTGATGCATTTCGGTGAGCTTATGCTATTTGCAGTATAACACGATCATCAAATGACACCGTAAACAAGTTTACCAGAAGTCAGGAAATGATTTTATAATTTGAGAATCATTGTAAACGTGCAATTAATTCAAACAACTAAAAAATATTCATTATATTTCCGCAGTGTAATGGGATTTTGGTATGTCACTGCTAAAAAACAATAAATGTTACATACTTCATCTCTAGTACCAAACATCTCAAAGTAAGTCCTAAAAAAGAGAAACATTTAGTCACAATATGAGTATGTTTAAAAGAGTTAGCCTCTTCAATTCCAAAAGTAAAATAATGATGCAGATACTTATTCATTGTTTTTTAGAAAGAAATTAAGATCATAAATTACAGAATTATTTTTCTGAAATTGATCATTTTGGCCCATAGTAATTTTGGTTAAAAATAACGGGTCTAAAACTACAAACCTCCTTAAAACAATTCTATAACCACTGACCTAAAATTAACACAATCATAAATTTGAGAGCTTTAAACAAGTAAATAATAGACAAAACCTCAAAAGCTTCAAGTTAAATTTATCATTATGAAAATTTATCACCTATCTGGGCACACTGTCTTTTGGGCATTTTTAGGAATTTTGCAAACTTTGAAGAAAGTAACCTTTATTTTAAGAAGGATTCAGCGTAAATGCAGACATTTATTCTTTTGCTTTTAACTCAAAAAATACCTATTAAAAAATCACGTGAAAATGTAAAAAAAATGTGCATTTTATTTTTTTTCAAGGAAAAGATCAAAGGTCATCGAAAGCGATTGACCCACAGGGACAGACAGACTGACAAAGGTGAGAAGTAGTAAGTCTAATTCATAGAAATTTTGTCAATTACGTTTTAATTTGTTAAAACTTTGGTAAAAAGTATAACACTCAGAAAGACATATCTTATATTTTTTATTCAAATAATAATATCGATAGATATTATGTATTTTTGAAAGAATTAAAAATTCAGCTACTCTGTTTTTGACACTTTCCAACATATTTGAAACATCTCTTTCGTTTCTCTGTTTCTCCGTTCTCTAACATCAGATTCGACAATATCTAATTTAAATTTTTCTATAAGTTTTTACAAAAATTTTCTCGAGTTCACACACTTAAAATTTTTATAAAATCGAATTTTGCATGCCTAAGTTATTTTACTGACCATCCAAACATTGCTTTATTTCTTTTATCACATTTTCCCCTTTAGCATTTGAGTTAGTTCCGGCTTCAAAGGAATTAAATTAATCTCCAGATGTGCATAATCATCAGATGGATTCTGTTACACATTTGCAGAATACATAAGATATTTTACTTATTGTAAGTCTTCTTTTGAAGAGTTCATAACTTAAAATCATAGTCGTACATTTAGTAGTTCGTAGTAGTAGTTCGTACATTTTTACAGATAAATATCTATCTGTAAAAATATACGAATATTTTTTGAAATAAAATATTGCTCTAATACAAGATGGCGCTTGCAGCAATATTTATAAACAAAGGATTTTAATAAATAAAAATAGAAAATAAAATAGAAATCATAAAAGAAGAAAAAAGAAAAGAAAAAGATTTCAATTCTTTGTTTTGTTAATGAACTAGTTAATTACCAGGCAATGCCCGGGATCTTTGTATTTAAAAAAGAATTTTCAAAAACCAACGATTGCGTGCTAATTTACGTAATTTTTATTATTATTTTTTTTTTAATTTTTCATTTAATCTGAATAACAGATTACCTATTTAGTTAGTGAACATAATCTACGATCTGGATTGAGGCCGAGATTAAAACCTTTTTATGTGAAATATTTTCTGGGTATTTTGCTATATCATTTTTATTTATTTATTTATTTATTTTTATTTATTTATTCATTTTTTTACTTAATTACATGACAAAAGTGGGAAATACAAAATTTCTCTGAACATTTGCGGAATTTTAAACATAAACGCGAACATATGACATAGCTTAGTACTCTATATAATAATGTATTTCACAATCGCTACATTAATAAAGTTATATTTTGGTATCACATTATCCTGGTATCACACTATTTTAGTATCCCACATGTTTTGGCCACACAATCGTGTTTTGATCAGAAACTTCTATTATGATTTATTGATGAAGTCTTTCTTTTGGTGATTCTAATAGATATGGTTTACTTTATGTATAGTAGTGGTTTTAGCAGGTAGGTTACTTTTCATGTACATATTATTATGTTCAATTATTATTCATTATTAATCAAGATATTTTTATTACAAATTATTTTTTTTCTTATCCAGTCTACCATTCACGCCGGAAACACATCAACATCCGTCATCATTCTATGCTCGAAATATATCATATTTCTGAAATAGATATTAAGGGGTCTCAGGACTCTTAAAATCGGAAAAAAATTAAAAAGGAGACCATCTTCAACATTTAGTATCTTAAAATTTTTATGATGATAGAAGACCATATTTATTGAGATAAAACATATATGTACGTTCTAGTACGTTCTTTCAATTTATGTCTTTAAATTATTGTAAGGTGCCGAATTACAGGGCGCTCCAAACTGTCAGATATTGGATGAGCAGAAAATTGGTATAAGAGATTATGTGAACGATTACAAAATAAGTATGGTAACTAGAATAGAAAATTTGGTGCAGGCTTATACATCATATTGTAATAGATACCTTGAACCTAAACAAATTTATATTTAAAGCATTTTTCCATTTCTTATGCTAAGCTGTATTTAACTAATACAAAATTCTGAAAATTTCAACAACATAATCACGTAAGAAATAAACTTTTTTTGAACAACAAGAAGGAAAATTTAGGTTCAGTTTATACAGAATAACATAAAACATATATTTTGAAAATTTTATGCGAAAATACTTACAAGATTTTGAGCTATTCTGAGCACTATGAAAAAAAAATATCATTTGGAAAAAAATAACTTTTAAGTTTCGGAAACGCGCTTCAGCTATTGAGCGGCTAAAATTCTAAAACCCACACTTTTGTTCTAATAAGAATTTCGAGAAATAAATTGCATTAAAATTTTCAGAAAAGATAGCAGTTGAACATATAAAAAAATTGAATATTGAAAATTTGGAATCTTTAAGAGTCCTGAGAGTCTTAAATGCCTAGACAGAAAATATGCCTACAGATATTTTCACTAAAGTTTTAAAAACTAATATTAGCATGAATAATGTTGTGATGTGATAGAACTAAATATTTTAAAATATTCAACAATTTTTTATATCCTTTTCCATATAAGTTTAAAGAATTTATATTTGGAATTTTCATATTGATTTTACTTCTCTATAATTTGCACCTATAATATATTTTTATTAAAAGAAGTGTTTAGTTACGAAAATACACATTGTGAAAGGAGAATTGGAACAGAACAAACATTAACGTATCTTTTTCAGTGAACACGTGTACAGTGACATGTTATCCAACTTCGCTCTACAAGCGAGAGAATTCAGTTCTCTATGAAACATGCCAGTGCTTTGTCGCACTCAACCCCCTGACCACCGATCAAAAGGGCGAAATTGTAATGTTGTTTTCTCTTTAATTTATTTTAAATATTTTAAAAGTAAGGGTTGTTTTAATATGGTATAACAAATTTTGTTACGTATATGTTTATAAGCGTTTGATGTATACTTATATTCAAAATATTACTTCACGAAATTAATATTTGGAACTTCTTCTTTCAATACTCTCTAATTAAAAGATGTCCATTTTTACTTACCCATCATACGTAGTATAGGGTAAGTCTTGCAATCGTTTTGACAATCGAAAAATTTTTTGACGGATTTACACGTTTCCGATACTGGAGATTCTTAAAAACATATTTTTAGAAAAAAATTGCCGTCCTTCCGTCTGTCTGTTTGTTTGTCTGATGTCTGTCTGTCTCCAGAACAAATTGAGATAGAGACTTGAAATTTTGTATGTACTTAGTATGTAAGGATGGGACGAAGCCTATTTAATATCAGTAACCTCGATTATACAAAAATATTTTTTCGGACTCTCAAAAAATTCGTTCTGATGAAAGGTATATAAAAAATTTCGCATTTTTTTTTATTTTAAGGAGTGTACGTAAAAGGCAATAAAATGACATAAATTTTGAATAAAGAACGAAGTCGATCGGATAATTAGTTGCCGAGATATTTGTAATCCTGTTTTCCGCTTTCTTCGATTTTTCACCCTGTATTTCATTCAAATTTCAATTCAGAGGCATAGTTTAATTGGAAATGAGACGCTTAATCCGACGCAGTAAATTGTTAGTTAAAAGAATTATTATATTTGGAGTTATAAGGATGTTTCTTTTACGCAGTTCGGTGCTACTTGAGTAGTTTGGCGTTTCATATAATTTGTCGAAATTGGTACATCAGCGGTTCTTTAATAGAGCATTACTATACATATTAACAATATTTAAATTTTGTTTTGGAATCGCAATGCATTGTATGAATAGTTTCCCCATGTTTTTTTTTTCATATGCATATTAATGATGGGTAAGTATTACGGTGGCCCCCAACGACTAGTTTTATTATTTCTCAAAATATTTCTAAAATATATGATTAATTCAATATTGTGTGCTTTAAAAACTGACGAACTGACAGTAAAACTTTAACACATTATGTAAAATTAAGCTTAAATTTTAGAACTAGTTTCAGAACAAAAAAAAACTGACTTTTTTAAAGAGGAAAACAATGAAAGTAGAAGTTAAAAATATTAATTTTCAGAGGAGATATTTTTGATATAAGAATGCATCAGACGTCCATAGGCTTTACATTAACGAATGTTTGAACGTAAGTGACGAGCCTTATGTTACGTATATATTCTTCATGTGATTTGTTGCCTTCACATGATTATAAATAAATAGTTTATATTGAGCTATTCTGTTAACTTTGTGTGCCCCAACAATGTATATCGGAATTTGTTACTTGTGCGGAGGTTGTATTGAACCGACATGTATCAGAACGGCAAAGAGAAAAAATTCTAAAGGATTATTATTTATTTGTTTACTGCATCATTTTTAAACAATGTTATAGTTTATGTAGATTTCTAACATGACTTTGAAATCTCATCAAAGTTATAAATATACACACCAATAAATATACGCACAGGCGCATATATAAATAAAATATAATAGTTATACACTTCTAAATAAGTATAAATATACACATTTCTCGAATTGACGAAAACATTACTAAATTTCAATTTACTAATCTAGAAATAACACAGATACTCTATATTTAAAACAGTTTTTTTTATGTTTATACTGTTAGTAACATTAATCTCTTTCAGAAAATCATTTACAATAAATAAACTTAATATCTTTCAGAAAATCATTTACAATAAATCAACTTAATATACTTCAGGAAAATAATCACCATAAATCACATTGATTATTTGTTATGATGACTGTCAATCTTTTACTAAAGTACTCTTACATCATTTACTCGTCATAAATCTATTTGATGAACTGATTTGTAATTAAGTGTCAAAAGAAGCAATAGTTTTATCATCTATTCATCAGAAACAAAGAACTAGTTTTATAAATTTATTCATTTTAAACAAAAATAATAAGAACTTAATGATAATGTTTATAATAACTTTTATTTCTTTTATTTTTATGTAATCATTTTTCTTTGCTATTATTTTCACTTCTCTCTGTGTGTTTAAGCAGTAAGGAGCTAAAAATGTATGCTCCAGTTTGTAATTTTTTTTTTAATTTTTATCTTTAAGATTTATATATAAATTAATTAATTTAAAACTTGCTCAGATGATTTCCCAGTGAACACACATACACATTAATAAAATTTAACAAGCTTTTCCAGGATTATCAATCTCAATGGATTTTCCAAATGGATATTTAAAAAAGTAAATCTGAAAAGACGTGGACGATCGTGGACAAAGAAGGTAAGCTACATCTTACCTATTATTATTTAACTTTGATGCAATTTGATTAAATATACACATTCTCTAAAATTTACACATCAAAGATTATGAGAATGATCATGTGCTCATATATAATATTGACAAAAAAATAAAAAAATTAGAGAACAATAAGAGAAAATGTGTATCATGCCTTCTTTAAATATTAAATATTAGTTTATAACAATTTAATTAATAAAGGGGTTTATTTAAAAAGTAAAAAGTGGTGATATAAATAAAGATGGCATCCGTAAAAGATGCACAGATTATAGAGAAGCTAAACTCCACAAATTATTCCTCTTGGAAATTTAAAATGGAGATGCTTCTCATAAAAGAGGATCTTTTTGAGATCATAACCGAAACACCACCGACCCCAATTACTAATGATTGGTCCAAAAAGGACCGGAAGGCTAGGGCTGTCATTAACCTAAGTATAGAAGACAGTCAGATCGTCCACGTGAAGAATATTCAAACTGCGAGAGACACTTGGAATGCACTTAAATCAATACACGAGCGCTCAAATCTATCAAGTAAACTTTATTTACTTAGAAAGCTTTATAGCACGAAATTAAATGAGGGGGGCAATATGGTAAAACATATCACAAATATTTTAGAAATCGTTGATAAATTATCCGCAATTGGAGAAAATATTAAAGATAGCCATATATCAGCCCTTTTGTTGTGCTCATTGCCAGCATCATACGACACTCTTATCACAGCGCTTGAATCGAGAAATGAAGAGGAATTAACTTCCATTTTTATAAAAAATAAATTAATTGATGAATTTAATCGCAGAAGCGATAGTAATGAATCGTCTGAAAATACAGCTAAAGCGTTCAAGACTACGAAGAAATTTAACAATGCGGGATATAAATTTAACAATACAGGATATAAAAAAGATCAAAAGTACTGTTCGAATTGTAAAATGAAAAACCATTCCACTAAAGAATGTTGGCATATTAAAAACAAACAAACAAATCCTTCAAATAATACATATTATAAACAAAAGAAAAATTTCAATTCTTCTCTTGTTTTCCAAAAGGATGAGAAAAATGTTAGAAATGGTGTTGAATTAAATTCAGATCAAAATACCAATGATAATGAGTATGAAAGTAATCAAGATTACAAACACTGTGCGTTCATAATAAAACCACGGAATAACAAAGCTTGGATAGTTGATAGTGGCAGTTCCAGTCATATAACAAATGATGAAAGTTTATTTACGGAATTAAAATCAAATGAAAAAACTAACGTTGTTATTGCGAATGGTAACAAACTAGTTTCTTATGGATCGGGTAATACACAAATAAAAACCAAAACCTCAGACGGTGAAACACACAACATAACCCTTAAAGATGTTTTGTTTGTACCAGAGATCGAGACAAATTTGTTCTCCGTTAGTAAAGCTACAGAAAATGGCTGCGAGATTTTATTTAAAGATGACAAATGTAACTTAACATTCAATGGAATTACCCGCCTAGAAGCACGAAAGAAAAATAATTTATATGAAATTCAATTAGAAAATGAAACCGCTAACACAAATTATGTAAATCAAACTTACAGTTGTAACAATAAAAATTGTGTAGAGTTGTGGCACAGAAGATTAGGCCATAAAAATTTTGCGTCTATCAAACAAATTGAAGAAAAACATTTAGCAAAAGGAATACAAATAAATCATTGTAAGCACAACACAACATGTGAAACTTGTATCAAAACAAAGCTTACAGATGCACCCTATCCAAAATTAGCAGATTATAGAGCCACTAAACGATTGGCATTAGTGCACTCTGATGTATGTGGCCCTTTTCAAACACCAACCATAGGCGGAAAAATATATTTCCTAACATTCATTGATGATTATACTCGATTTACAATTCTGTATTTATTATCTAAGAAAACTGAAGTTTATGAAAAACTTAAAGAATATGTTGCCCTAGTTAGTAATAAATTTGGCGAAAAGCCAAAGAGCATCAGAACGGACAACGGAGGGGAGTTCGACAATGATTTAGTCGACAGTTTTCTTAAGAAAAACGGCATCAGACATCAACACACTGTTCCATATTCTCCGAGCCAAAACGGCGTTGCGGAACGCAAAAACAGAACACTTATTGAAATGACCAGAGCTATGCTTAGCGAAGCAAACTTACCTCAAAAATTCTGGGGTGAAGCGATTTGTACAGCAAATCACCTTCAAAACCGATTACCAACAAAAGCTACTGAAAAATCTCCATTTGAACTTTGGAATAATAGACCACCTAATTTATATTACCTTAGAGTATTTGGCTGTAAAGCCTTTGCTTATGTGAATAAAAATAAGAGACAAAAATTAGATGACAAGGCAGTCGAAGGCATTTTCGTCGGCTACGACAATTACTCCAAAGGATACCGTATTTACACTAGCGGTAAACAAATAATAATCGCCAGAACAGTAAAGTTTCTAGAAAATAAAAACATGAGTCCAAAGGTAGAAACTCAATTAAATTTTAAAGAAAAATCATCTAACGAAAGTGAAAAATCACAGTTTAAAAACATTATAGAAATCGAAGTATCTAATAATGAAGACACACCAAATGAGTCCAAACAATCAACACCCGAACCAAGACGATCAGAAAGAACCACTAAAGGTGTCCCTCCAGACCGATTTATTTACATAGTAAATCACGAAAACATTAAAGAACCAGAAAATTTTCACGACATAATGAATATAGAGAATCCAGAAGTAAAACAAAATTGGTTAAATGCCACCCAAGAAGAGATAGATTCTCATATCAAAAACAACACATGGACACTTGTAGATCCCCCACAAGGTAGAAAAATAATTGGTTCCAGATGGATTTTTAAAACTAAGTATGACGATAAAGGTAAAATACAGAAATATAAAGCTAGACTAGTTGCCAAAGGCTATTCTCAAAAATACGGCATAGACTATGAAGACACCTTTTCACCTGTAGTTTCATACACAACAATTAGATCCTTCATAGCAGCAGCAGCTTACCACAAATTAAAAATAAAACACGTTGATATAAAAACAGCTTTCCTATATGGAAATTTAGATGAAGAAATTTATATTACTCAGCCAGAAGGCTATATTATTCCAAATCAAGAAAACAAAGTATGTAAATTAAATAAATCAATTTACGGGTTAAAACAAGCAGCCAGAGCATGGCATACTAAGATAACAAAATCGTTAAAGGATTTAAACTTTGAACAATCTAATTCAGATACATGTTTATACATTCGAAATGAAGGAAAAAATAAATCATATATCATTGTTTATGTAGATGATATATTGATTGCAGGAAAAGATGACGAAATAACCGAGATAATACAAAAACTCAACAATGAATATGAGCTAAAGAATCTAGGAGAACTAAGTTTTTATCTGGGTATCAAAATAGAGAAAACAGCAGATGGTTATCAATTAAATCAAAACACCAAAATAGAAGAATTGGCAAAAAAGTTTAAGTTAGAAGAAGCCAAACCAGTAGGTACTCCGATGGAACCCAATTTTAGTAGATTAGAAGACAATGATAATCTACTAAGTAACAACACAAATTATAGAAAAGCTATCGGAACTTTACTTTACATTGCATCGGTCACCAGACCAGATATTTCTGCCGCCGTAAATATATTAAGCCGAAGAAATGAATCCCCACGGGAAAAAGACTGGATAGCAGTTAAAAGAGTAATCCGGTATTTAAACTGCACGAAACAGTTAAACTTGCACATAAACACCAAAGCTGAGCCGATTCTAAAAGCCTACGCGGATGCTGACTGGGGTGGGGATACTAAGACAAGAAAATCAACAAGCGGTAATCTTTTCCTTTTGGGGAATAATGCAATACAGTGGAGCACAAGAAAACAATTATGTATAGCTCTTTCACCAGCTGAGGCTGAATATGTTTCTGCCTCAAACGCAAGTGTAGAAATTCAATGGTTAGTGAAACTCTTAGAAGATTTAGGTCTACCTCAGACAAAACCAATTGTTTTATATGAAGATAATCAAAGGTGCATAAAAATGGTGGAAAGTGAAAAGTTTTCAAAACGCTCGAAACATATCGATATCCGCTTTCATGCAATAAAACAATTAAAGGAAGATGGAATAATTGATTTAAAGTACTGCCCATCAAAACACATGATAGCGGATGCTTTGACTAAACCGGTGCCCAAACCTGAACTATTAAATCACAGAATATCTATGAACTTGCTTGCTGATTAATCTGAAGAGATTAAGGAGGGAATGTTAGTAACATTAATCTCTTTCAGAAAATCATTTACAATAAATAAACTTAATATCTTTCAGAAAATCATTTACAATAAATCAACTTAATATACTTCAGGAAAATAATCACCATAAATCACATTGATTATTTGTTATGATGACTGTCAATCTTTTACTAAAGTACTCTTACATCATTTACTCGTCATAAATCTATTTGATGAACTGATTTGTAATTAAGTGTCAAAAGAAGCAATAGTTTTATCATCTATTCATCAGAAACAAAGAACTAGTTTTATAAATTTATTCATTTTAAACAAAAATAATAAGAACTTAATGATAATGTTTATAATAACTTTTATTTCTTTTATTTTTATGTAATCATTTTTCTTTGCTATTATTTTCACTTCTCTCTGTGTGTTTAAGCAGTAAGGAACTAAAAATGTATGCTCCAGTTTGTAATTTTTTAATTTTTATCTTTAAGATTTATATATAAATTAATTAATTTAAAACTTGCTCAGATGATTTCCCAGTGAACACACATACACATTAATAAAATTTAACAAGCTTTTCCAGGATTATCAATCTCAATGGATTTTCCAAATGGATATTTAAAAAAGTAAATCTGAAAAGACGTGGACGATCGTGGACAAAGAAGGTAAGCTACATCTTACCTATTATTATTTAACTTTGATGCAATTTGATTAAATATACACATTCTCTAAAATTTACACAACATATACTTTAATTTCTAATAATATTTTTCGCAATAAAAAAACAAATATTCCAAAAACAAAGTTACGCAAACATAACAACAAATTCAATTTTTTTTGTTTTTGTAATTGTCCTAATATTACATATATATATATTAAAAATTTTTATTTTTTTCACCAAGATTAACTTCTTACTATATTAATTTCCCTATAACCATATTCTGTACTTAGTTCAACTTATGAAATTAAAATCTTGTTTCTAGATCTAATCTATTAATCTTTATGGAAACGATATAAATTCTTAATTCGCCTTAAAAAAACATTTATTACAATATGTGTAAATTTAAAAAGATGGCTCTAAATTAAAAATATTCTTAATTAAACTTTCTTTCTTAATATTCCAAATAAAACTCTTTTTTTTTTGTGTTTATCAACCCCTTTTAAGAAAGTCTTATTAAATTTATTCCAAAACCATGCCTTTCAAAAAATGTCATTATTTTTATTTATTTATTTTCCCTCCTTCAACATTTGATATTTGTGCATAACAATAAAGTAATTTCTTTTCTTTTTCTCTTAAAATTAATCTTTTATAAATATAGTCTGCCTAATATATTCAAAATTTTGAGTCGATATAAATTAGTTAAATAATATTTTTAAAAAATAAAATTATCGTCCGTGGAATAAAAATCTCGACGCTGGACATTACTTATGTTTACATGGGAAAATGATAGTTAGAGAGTAGAGAATTTTCTAGAACTTTGTTTTTAGATTTAAGAAAGAACCCTGGAGGGGGGGGTGAGATAGATTCTTGGTTTTTTCTTCGATGAATACGGCTTGCTGAAGTAATGATGGAATATTCTTTTTGATGTTTCGGTTAAAGACGGCTTGCCAAGGGAGCATTGCCCTCTCTCATGACTATAGTTTAATAAATTAACTTGCAGCAGCCAATGTGTAATTTAATGAATCTTCTAAATGTATTTATTTTGTTTTTTCCCTCGCTTGCCACGACTGTGTGTTTTTTTTTTAAAAGGGGAGCCAGTGAAGATTTTTCGAGTTTCTACCTTAAATCGTCACACACACACACATATATATATATATATATTTATATTGCAAATTTAATTTTTTTTCGCCAAAATTAACCTTTATTCTACATTAATTTCCTTTTAACAATATTCCGTACATAGTACAACTTATTAAATTAAAATCTTGTTTCTAGATCCAATCAATTAATCTTTATGGAAATGATATAAATTCTAAATTCGCCTTAAAAAACATTTATTCCAACATGCGTAGGTTTAAAAAGATGGCTCTAAATTAAAATTATTCTAAATTAAACTTTATTTCTTAATATTGCAAATAAAACTCAACCCCCCCCCCCGTTTTTATCAACCCTTATTAAGAATGTCTCATTAAACTTATTACAAAACCATACATTTCAAAAAATATCATTATTTTTATTTTTTTTTTCCTTTCCTTCAACGTTTGATATTTGTGCATATCAATAAATACATTTCTTTTTTTTTTTCTCTTAAAATATCGTCTGCAGGATATTCGAAATTCTGAGTTCGATTATAAATGAGCTAAATAATATTTAAAAAAATAAAAACTTCTCTTCTGAATGAAATAAAAATATCAGCGCTGGACATGAATTATGTTTACATGGGAAAATGATGGTTGGAGAGTATTGATTTTTCTAGAAATTTATTTTCAGATTAAGAAGGAAGCCGGCATTTGATGATAGATATTCTTTGCTTTTTCTTTGATAAGTCCGTTAAAGACGGCTTGCGGAAATAATGATGGAATATTCTTTTCAATGATTCGGTTCAAGACGGCTTGCAAAGGGAGCATTTCCCTTTCTATATGACTATAGTTTAATGAACTAAGTTTCAGCAGCCAATGTGTAATTTAATGAATATTCTACAATTATTTATTTATTTTGTTTTTTCCCTTCTTGCCACGACTGTGTGTTTAAAATTGGGGAACAAGTGAAACTATTTCAAGTTTCTCCTTAAAACGTCATATATATATATATATATCAAGAAAATGTTAACGATAATCCGGTTGTATTATTTGACTAAGTGTGTTTTAAGTACGTACATTTTAATGCTCTGATGTCAGAAGGTTTGTGCGGAAGATAGAAGTAGGAACATATTAGTAAAATTGCATATTTTTTCATTGACTACTTTTATTCTTTATTTAATAGGCTATATATTGAAGCAGTTTTACCGTATGCTATCAATCTTGAGAATAAAGCTCCATTATGTTTTTTTTTATTTTTTTTTTCCAGCAGCTAAAGCCCTTGTTTACCGAAAATTTGGACAGGCCGTAATAAAGTTCTTAAAAAAATTATTCAAAAGCCAATACCTTAGTATAGATGTTAAATTTAAAGGATTCTTGATTATATGCATTTTGAGAGAACCCGAGTAATATATATATATATATATATATATATATATATATATAAAATCCACTTATACATTAAAATCACACGACATTTTCAAGCAATATTATCATAGCAGAGAGCTGTAAAAGTGTAAGCATTTTATTATTATATATTATTTAATTTATTAAAAACATGAGTCATTATTTTTCATTAAAAATATTCCCTATATTCACCTGTGTACATTTACATTAAAAACCATTTTTATAAAAAATATTTCGTTAGGTTTTTGTGAAAAAAAATATAGTCTAACATTTCAGCGATATACTATGTATTAATATTTCCCAGTACTTGCCTCATTATGTACAATTTATCTTCTATACTGCCAAATACAATTTCAAGAAACATTTCCGCCCTTTTCATCGGAAGCTCTTTCACTTTGAAAAGTTGATATATTTGCACAGTTGCAGTTTGGCATGAGATCTCATAGTTTTTTGGAAATGATCTTTTTAGTATAGGAGCTACATCGAACATAATATGACAGGTAAAATGTGATACTAATACATTGCATACGTGAGAACTGTTAGATTATAAATTTTTATGAAAATAACGAAATATATTTTACAATTTTTCTTTTAATGTAAATGTATACAAATCAATGTAATGATCCTTATAAATGAAAAATAATGTTTCATGTGTATAATAGCTTAACAAATATAAGATGAAAACAAATGCTTGTACTCTAATAGCTCTCTAAAGTAACAATAATGCATGGAAATATGGTATTATTTTCAAGTAAAATTTTAATATGGAAATTACAAGAGGCAGTTTTTCTGTCAATAAGAATTATGTAAAAATATATATAATTTATTTAGCAACAGACAGACAATTATATATCGCCCAATCCACAAAAAAACGGACATGAGGATGAAAATTTAAATTTCTTTAAATATGATTGAAATCTTGCATATTAACTGTTAAGGGTGTACTATTTCATATTTTATCAAAAAAGAATTACATTTTTGTCATTAACATACTTATTTTAATTAATAAAATGACACTATGACTTTGTAAAATAGACTGCGGCAAATATCTTTACATTTCATGGTCTCGTACAGCTGAACAAACATTCTGAAAATCTCCAAACTTGGATATATATGATCTGACAGTTATTATTGAGAGTTTTTAACTGCAGAGAAGTGTTCACTAATCTTCATTACAAAAGGTAAGCATATTTAATTACTCTTAATTATTGTGTCACACCCGCATCAAAAAGTTACATTTATATCTCTACAGAAAAAAATTTTTGACTTAAAGTTATGAAACTTTATATTCAAAAATAGTTTATTAAGACACTTTTAATTACAGACACAAAAAAAATTAATTAATATTTTAATTATAATTATTGAGCGTTGCGGGCGTGACATGTCCCTGTTGCGGGTGTGACATTTAATTAAAGTCACACCCGCAACGTCTTTTAAAATTGATTACAAATGTATATTTGAACAAATTATATGTAAATTTATATAGGAATAATATGCTGGAAAACATTACTTGGCAGCTTTAACTATATCGTTTGATTTAATAGAGTGAATTCCAGTTAATAAATAAAAATTTGCATCATCTGAGCATGTGACTCTGTGTGTAGTTGATTTATTCAGTTTGGATTGATAAAATTGTTGCTTTACAGCAAGAAAATAATTTTATTACTGATATATGATTAAGAAATTAATTTAAAAGGTAAGATTTTTATAGAAATGTAAAAAAAGAAAATTAAGAAACAATATTTTAGTAATTTTCTTTAAATTTGTTAATTTTGTTTTGTTATATATATATATATATATATATATATATATATATATATATATATATATATATATATATATATATATATATATATTTGTTATTTGATAGTATTTATCTAATATATATATTTAGTTTTTTTAAAATAAGTAAAGTATCATTAGGGGAAGATTTTTTCTCTTTTAATTCAAATTAAATAAAAAGTAGAAGTAAGAATAATAGAAAATGTTAAAATGTTTATTAAGTTAGCATATAATGTATATAGTCAGTTTGAAATTAACCAAAATTTAACATAATTAACCTTATGTAAGATTGGAAATTTCAAGGGATAAATATTAACAATTTGTTAAGCATATATTTTCGGACTGGAAGTGCTGTATTTATTAAGTTTACACATTAATTTCTTCTCTTTTGCAGAGAATGAAGAGTACAGAAAGATCACGATATCATAGAAAAAAGATTAAAGAAAACCCTTTTAAATATGAAGCATAGCTACAAAAGGAGAAGGAAAGAGACAAAGCAAGGAGAGAAAAGAAGAGAATATTTAAAAAAATCATGGTAAAGGATGGCAATCCTTTTACATTTCATCTCATGGTAAAGGAGTTGTCGACGGGGTTGGTGCAGTTGCCAAGAAATTGGTAACGCTAGCAACACTCTGCAACTATAAATTCAGCTTCAGATTTTGCTATGTGTACAGAAAAAATCCTAAAAAATATAAAAGAACTCTGCTGAATGTGAAATTTCAGAAGATATTGTGAAAATGCTTCATGCATTCTGGCACCAAGCACAATCGGAGCGCAACATTCAATCGATACATCATGTTTATTTCTATTGACGTAGGAACAATTAATGTCGCAATAACTTCAGAAAGTGATCACAAGAGAATTTGTTTGTTATAATATTTTGTCAAAAAATATAATATCCAACGATAAGAGTGCAGTTGGAGATTTTGTAGAAGTTGTTTTATTCTCCACATTAAAAAAAAAAAAAATAAAAAAAATAAAAATAAATAAAAAAGAGATGATATAGAGTATCTGAAAAAAAAATCAAGAAAATGTGTATATTTGGCTCAGGCAGTCAAATTTATCCATACTTTGACAAGGATATAATATCCAACAATGAATGTGCAGTGGAGATTTTGTAGAAGTTGTTTTATTCTCGACATTAAAAAAGTAAAATTTTGATGGGCAAATAAGACAAATGGATGGTGACGATATAGAATTAGAATGTTTGAAAAAAAATTTAAGAAAGTGTGTATATTTGGCCCAGGCAGTCAGATGTATCCTAGGGAAAAAAGAGCATTTTTGTAAAAAAAGATACTACCACCAGAAATTATAAATTCAAGATTGGAAATGAAATTTGTTTGATGTTTTCTTCTGTAGATATTATAATTGTAACATTGATTAATTCTTCAATTAAAAAAATCTGCCTTGAAAATATTTGTGTATGTCATTATTTTATTGGCCGTACAAGTCACACCCGCAACAGGGCGTCACACCCGCAACGAAAATTTTGAATATTTTCTACAAAAGCAAGAATTGAGTAAGTAATTTAATTTTTTCATAGAATAATTACTTAAGTATTGCTCTTTAATATTTAAAAAAATCAATTCACTCAGTTGTCATAATTCACAGAGTTTTGCGTTTTTGCACTGAAAGGTGAAAATGCATGTCCTTTTTGTGTCACACCCGCAACAGGTAGAAATTATTTTTTTTTTATAAATAAATGATACATCGAACAATTTTCAGTTTTGGGTAAATGTATATGTAAGTGGTCTACATTGAAATTCATACAAATTGAAACCAATGCTCAAAAATATTTTTGCTGGTGACTAATGTAAGTTGTGTAAATGTCACACCCGCAACTTTGGATTGGGCGATATTAAACACATCTGTAACAGTTTAAAACAACAGAAAATAAGTTTTAAATTATCATATACTGTTTTATGTTTCATAAATTACAAATTTTAAAATATTCATAATGTTTATGAGCCTTTAAAAAATAAAAGTAATAAAAAATTTAAAATGTTCGCATATAACCACTAAAATAATGCTTTAAAAGAAAAGGTTGCAGATTTAAATGTTTCCAAATCATTTGTACTTGGGAATATAATTTTATTTTTGGCAATAAAGAGAAACCACAAAAGAAAAGAGTGAAACACGGTTGCATATTTAAAAGCTGCACCTCTGCTTTCTTATTTGTCATATTTCAACCTCTGAATATTTTATAACAAATGAGCTTTCATTTAATTCTTTGGATACTCTAATTATCTTTGGTGAGGAAATCGCCTTCTTTAATGAAGTTTAAATAAACCATGAGCTGTTAAGTTTTATGAATACTTAAATGTTGTTTTAATGAGACAGTTGTTTGACTGAAGAGACAGCCACTGTTATAAAGTTTCATATACCAAGTTGGTGTTTTTTAATAAATGTCATGTGTTATCCTCACATGCATGTGTCAAGTTACTCAAGATAAAAATAATCCATGCTTATGGAAAATGATAATTTTCAAATATTATAATTAATGTGAAATTTTTATTTTGTAAATTATCCTAATGATAAATAAATGCAGTTAAAAACCCCAATAAATTCATGCGTGCATTTTAAATTTCAAAATTCAAAAATTCATAAATTGTTCGCAAAATTGCAGTTTGGCATAAGATCGCATACTTTTTTTTTTTCAGCATAGACGCTACATTGGACATAAAATGACAGATAAAATATACTATTGGCATATTGCACACATTAGAAATGTTAGATTATACATGTTTTTTATGAAAAGTTATAAAATTTGTTTTAAAACATTTTTTGGATGCAGATGAATACAAACCAATATTAGGATTTATTTGAATGAAAGAAAATAAGTTATGTTTTTAATACCTTCAAAAATATATAATGAAAACAAATTTTTATACTCTGAAAGCTGGTTCAACTTATTGAGCAATTAATTTGTATGTGAATATAGTATATGAATATATAATTTATATATGAATAATTTGTATATGAATTATAGCATAGTTATGAAATAGACCTGATGATTCAGAAGAAATTCGTAAAAATACGTATAAAGGTAGTCATAGTTACTAAAGATGGACATACAGAAGGCTAAAAATCATGAGCGGACATCTATAAATCTGTTCATTGCAAGAAATGCATGTGTATTCACTTATCATTAAAAGTAATGCCATTACTAATTACAAGGGTGATTTATCTATCTAAATTATTATTTTACCATAATAAGTTTGCTAGTATTATATATATATATATATATGTATTAGCACGTGTATTTCAAAACTCGCATAATCTAGAAAATAGAATTTTATAAATTTTGTGAGCTACTCTTGGCAGCTTTATTTCATTTTTTGTAAATTATGGTTTTAAAATGTCAAAAATGCAGTATATAACTAGTTCTTTAAGCAGATATTTTTTCGAAGCAAGTTCACCAGAAGATTGGATTTATAGAAAAAAAAAGGGTTTTTTTTTTTTTTTTAAGTTTTTGGGTTAGGCATAATATTAGGATTATATTTTTCAAAACTCACGAGCTCGTATAGTACATATATATATATTTAAAAAAAAGAAGAAAATTTTAAATATTCGACTGTTCTCTATTAGTCTATTCTACTTGTTAACTTCCACGAAAAAAAAAAAGAAAAAAGACTATTATTCCCTCATCTAAACTAACATTTATTTTATAGTGTATTTTTGAAATTGTAAAAAATCGTCTTTTACAATAAAAGCAATGAAAACAGACAATCGTTTTTAACGATTTCCCAATATTTAATTTGGAAGTCAGTCCTAATAAATATCATGATTATTTGCTCCTTCCCTCAAATATATTTGCATGAATGAACAAGTAATTAATATATTATAGCAATATTTTTGTATAATAAAATGTTGCCACGTTAGATAAATTCCTTATAGGGTCATTCTTCTAAAATTTGTAATACTTTTTATAGTGATATGAATTAATGTAGTGCAATTTTACTATACAGGTAACATTTTTAGAGAATACATTATAGAAGCATTCGCAATTGTAAATGGTACTAATCCCGTTCAGCATGAAAGCCTATTCGAGTATTCTAAGATTATTCAACAGAGGATGCAAGAGAAATGCAGATTGTGCAATTTCATCCCGATATTAATTAGATAAGACGATTCTAACTATTAAGTAGAGAATTGATGCAGTAAAACAATGTTATCTTAATTTCAGTGGAATATCAGACGACCTATCTGTAATATAAAGGCCAATTTTATCTGTGCGTAACGCATACGAAGTTTTGCGAATGGCAATACTTCCAAATTTTAAATGAAATTTCAGTTTTGGCTAATTCCATGAAAACTTGTCATGTCTGTCACATACGACGATTTTTGGCTACCAGTATTTTAGAACAAAAAAATTTGACTTATTTTACCGGAGATATCTCACCAGTTGAAAAGGGCAGAGGAAACTTTTTGAAAATAAGGGTGGCCAACAAGCATATAGATGTTTAACTGTGTGACAGACATGACACGTTTTCATGGAATTAACCTTTTGCAATTTTCAATATTGCATTTTTTCAACCTTCTAAATATCCCACATTTTTACATGTTATACCGTCGTGCAGGGAAAAAATTCACTTTTAAATGGATTTTTTTAAGCTGTATCTTAATTTATTTTTGAGATATTATTTTTTATAATTTTTAATACCAGTTTTTTAATTGTGGCAACAGAAGTACTCCATTTCTATTAAAAGTAAAGGAAGAAAACAGATTGTTTACCTTTTTGTTTCCATTTTTTCATAAAAAAGAAAAACTTTGATACCTGCTGTGCAAAATATAAAAAACTCAGAGGATTTGGTTTTATTTCATTTTTAATTATCAACAAAATGGGGGGGGGGGTTACAGTTTATTACAAACTTACTTTACACATAATGCAACACTTTCACTTTACAAAAATACTTTTTAATGATTAGTAGTGTGATTTAATTTTCCTTTATAGTTTTAAAATGATCAAATTCAATACCTTTTTTTAAAACGTGAAACGTGGTGCGTATGTAAATTTTGAGATGCTGAAAATGATGCCGGGTTTAGATGTGACAGAGAAACAATTCTACGATTGAGTTAAAGTGGAGCAAACTTTGCTCTTTTTCATTTTGAAATGCCAAGCAGCAAATCCTTAATTGATAAATGTATCATAATAACTGATCTTCATTACATTTACTGAATACACGTACGATTAAAATTTGATTTAACAATTTCTGAACAGAGTTTAGTAAAAATAGTATTTTGTTAACTTTAGGTTAAGAGTTAGACTTACTAATATAAAATGCATTTTTTATTGTAACTAATTTTGCAGGTTTATTTAAAATAAATGAAACAGTTCCTTCTTAAATATTTTCCTTCGTCGAAATTCGATGTGTTAATATAAAAATGAAGTTGATGAATGCGGGAGTACATTAAAAGAGTATTATGTCATGATGTTTAAGTCTCAGTACCCCTGTTTTTTATCATTAATCAATACATCTTGTAATAACCAAGTTTGTCACCGTAAAATGTAAAGATAGATATTCTCAATGTATTCACAATGTGAAAAATTTATGACATCTGTTTTATATAGAGATAAATTTAAAATATATATGTATGAAAGGATTTTAAATTTTATGTTTTTAGTATTTAACTTTTTCAGTGTTACGGAGCCGATATTAAAGTATGATATTGAAGTCATGATATTTTTATTTTTAAAAATGACAACATTTTCAAATAAACAATGTCGATTATCACATTTCTTTTCTATCAAAAAACGAAAAATTCTATTTCTCTTTTATCTTTCTATGTTTTTTCCCCTATGAGAAAATGAAATGTCCCTACTTTGCTGTCCCTTCCGAAAGAAAAATGGGATGTTTCATTTTCTCTTAGGGAAAAAATATAATTATGGACATTGCTTTTCTTCTAACATTTTTAATTTTTTTTCCAAAAAATATCACGAGGTCCCACTTTTTTCCTTTTCCATGTTTTTGCACATTTGTTCACCTATTGCGTGATTTTTTTCATTCAAATGTGACGCTTTTTAAAAATAACACTACTTTAAATTTTGCAGATTTTGAAAATTTTGAATATTTAACAGGTTATATCTATTAACAGGAACAATATATCCACGCAGCAGTACATTAATCAACTTTTCCTAGTAGTGCACTTTCATATTCTATAGGAAAAATTTTGGGGTACTATTGCTTACATAAGATATTAAATTCGGAAAATGGACAAAAGCGTCATTTTGACTATAATTTGTAGCAACATAACAATGTAAAATAACAATGCCCCAAGGAAAAAAATAGCTAATAAGTAGGCAGTGTTATGCTAACAGTTTATGCCAAAAGAAATTTAGTTTGTTATTGCTTGCCCGAAGTATAGCCCTCTAAACATACTGAAATTTCTTTTTTAATGAAAATGGCAATCACAACCTAGAACTTTGGCATTTTCTACAGAGAAGGGGAAAATTTTTCGGGGCTTCAAAATTTCAGATTATTCATTAAATATGCTTTACTTCAACAAAAAAAATATAAAACAATAAAAAATACAACTATCAAAACATCCCTTTTTTTGTCTGGATTTCCAAATAATTGCTCTTAAGCACTAACTGAATCTGAAGTTTTATGAAAATCTATGCATTAATTCTAGATGTAGAGTTTTTACGATATAGTAAAAAATGCAGCATAGCAGAGCTATCAGTTAAGCAATTTACTTCAAAATGCAGAAAAAAGCTCAAGTCAATTACACTTTGACATTAAATTTTGATGAAAACCCTTGTATTAGTTTTGGAGATTGAGCTACTGCAAAAATTGCAAAAAATGCTGCATAGCAGCACCACCTGATGAATAATTTAGACAAAAACTAATCAGCACTAAGTAATTTTAGTGACTAACTGGACATAAATTTTTATTAAATTACGTGCATTAGTGCCTGAGATAAAACGCTTACAAAATTTGTGTCACATGAACACAAAGTCACACATTCACAGTCTCACAAACACATGCTTGTAAAAACATATTTTTAGTGTCTCTGACACCTAAAACGTGTAAATCTGTCGAAAACGGAAACTAAAAAAACTTCACGAATCCAATAATTTCTTACTGTAAAGATAGAAAAGTAAATAAATAAAATAAACAACTAAATTTTAATATCATATCAAATGATTTATGAAGCTTTAAATGAATTTGGTAAATCTGGCCTCTCTTTAGAAATTTATAAAATTTCGTCATTGTATTTTTGTATGTGTGTGTGTGTTTGAATTTTTCAAAGAGTACTTGCACAGTTATTATTGCTGAATCCTTTGACTATATAATACGAACAATGACAATCAGACATTTTCGTACGAAAAAAAATAAAAATAAAAAATCCTCAATAACTCTGTGCATTTTTTATGCTATATATTCACTACGTTATCTGAAAGATTTGGAAATAACTTTTTTCCTTTAGAATCTTCATCTTTCAATGCTAAGAACCCAGTCCTGCGATATTTGTGAGGTTTGACGTATAATAATTGATTTCTATATATTTTTCTACGAAAATGGCCATTTTTTTTGCCACCATAATAGCATATTCTGCAAATCATTAGTTAAAAAGAAAAAAAATTACAAAAATCTGACACTAAAAACTAAGAAAATGGTTGGTGTTTCAAAATTTTTTTAAATAATTGATTGTTATGCATTTAAAAAAAATCCGAAAAGGACTTTCATTTTTAAATATTACGTCAGAATTTTTCGCACATGAATATTCAAAGTTAAAAATGGCCGAAAATCTAATACCACAAAATACATACAAAACTATTTTTATTGAACTTAATTTAAATTAAATCAATATCTTACCATTTTTTTTTTGCTTTTGTCTGTAAATAGTACCCCTAAACTAATAGTTCAGGGGTGTTATAAACAGGGGAGAGATGTTTATTTTTTACTTTGAATTTTATTTTTTGTTAGAAATCTTGACGTCATGGTTAAAAAAGTGACATTTTTTGATTTAATAGTAAAAACATATATAACAAACAGTTGCCAAAGTAAAAAGTCTATAAAAAACACATATGTTTTATAGTAATTTTTTTTCTTTTTCAATTTGGAAAAAAATGTTATATAATGGTGAAAAATGAAGGTCTTTTTGGATTCACCGCAACAAAATATATAACAATTAATTATTTAAAGTTTAACAGTATGACACAACACACATTTCGCAACAAAGGGTAATTTGCGGTTAAAATAAATAGGTTTTTTATATTTTTTTTTCTACAAAATACAGAAGCCGTATGTTTCAAAATAATACACAAACAAATCAAAAATGAACATTTTATTCGTTACCAGGGAACAATACTATACATAGAATGTGTAAAATAATATACATTCTAAAATTCCTAAATTCAATTCCACATTGGCCTGAACTCGTGTAGTTTCATTTTAATAGATCCATTGCGTTTACAGTTACTATATTATAAGCATTCACTATTGTTAAGTACATTTATTGTTCTGGAGAATATAACATATCAAAATCATCCAAGATGCTAGATCTATGGAATACTAGCAACGGGCGAAATACTCACTTTCAAAATGATAGGAATTCAAAAAGAGATTTATAATTTTTAAACAGCTCTGTCGATATAATAATTTAGTATTATTCAGTTTTAGGTGAGTTCGTAATTATTTAAATATGTAGCACCTATAATCGTACGTCCGACTGTCCGCATTTAATTTAACAAAATCTACCCAACCAAATCGCTTGAAATTTAAGAAATATAATTTTTGCATAAATATCTCGGGTCATTTTAAATTTTATTAAAATCGGAATAATAGTTTAATTACAGTAACAGTAAAAAATATTCCGTTTCTTTAGGCCAATGGCACTAGAGTTCATTTTAATAGTGTTACACTCTTTCGAACTTATTAAAATTGAAATTCATCTATGAAGTATATACTAAAATATAACTTCTGTACAATATGTGGTGCAAAGAATATTTGTTATCAATTTACTGGTCCACACAAAAGTATTCCATTACATAAAGGTATGGGAGAGTGGGGATGAATGGGACAACAGAAATTTATATATGTTTCCCAAATATAAATAATTTGATAATTTACTTGACTGACGGCAGTACTGAAGACATTCAACAGACATAGTTTCAAAGCAATATCCATAACAGGAGATTAGCTATTGCACAAAGTGTATTTTTCAAGAACCAAAGTAAGTTTTTCTATTTAATCTTTTTAGAATTTAATTGATAGTTAACCTTCTCAAAACCTTATAATTTTTTTATGTTAAAATGATATAATCTCTTGTTATACTTATGATGCAAATGAACAGTATTGATAGTGCTTTCTAATCACTGTTTTACATAACCATGTGACTATGGGGATGAATGGGACAGTGTTTATGGGGATAAATGGGATACTCCATTTATCCCCAGGGCTATTCCATAACAAATAAAATTACATTTTGTCATTACCTAGAAACCAGATGTTAAGAATAGAAAACGAGGACAGTATCATGTCCTAACCGATACACCAGAAAAACACTATTTGAAAAAGGAAATTGTGAAAAAACAGAAACCAAGAAAAATGAATTGCCTGCCTTCAAGAAATATTTTTGGTAAAGGCCAGTAGTGATGAATCTGACAATTTATCACTTCATGATGAAGAGGAAAGCGATTTGAATATGATTTCAAGTGATATAGACCACTAAAACTGAAGCTTGGATAATATAATAGAAGACGACTTCCTCCTAACAAAGAAATGTGGAAAAAAATATTTATCATTACGTTGCTAGGGCTTTAAAGAACAATATTGATAACCTTCAAGTACAATTCTTGAGAAAAAAGGATAATAATTTCTTATTTTGTACTATACCGATCGACCAGAAATTTATTTTATTAATCTGTAGGATATTGTTATGAAACTGCCAAAGCCTAGACCTCTGGGAATTGCCAGGACCAAAGGACTGTTGTCATTTGATATTAGTTTCAGTCAATATATAGTAAAATAAAATGTATAACTCACTTTTTAAATAAAATATGTTTAGAATAACTTTTTATTTACCTGTCCCGTTCATCCCCAAAGTTGTCCCATTCATCCCCACCATGGGGATGAATGGGACAGTATGCATGCAAGTTAAAAAAATATTAAAAATAAAAAAAAAACAATATTGAAATTAGTATGTCAATAAGTTGCTAAATGCTGAAGTAATCTTTAAGTAATAAGGTACCCTGGGGTAATAACGCCAGACGGGGTAATAACGCCAAGTGCTAATATTTTGCATAATTATGAAATAATTTGGTAAATGACACCCATGTGTTCTGCGCAGAAGGGTTTTGAGTCATACCCATATAGCACAAAAGCTCCTCAATACCTCCCCAGGAGCTCCAAGCCATCCCATATTCCTCCTAAAACTAAAATGACAAGATCAGGACGTCCTGGGGAAGAGTCTTTTACGATGTCCTCAGGAATGAGCTCCCAGTAACATCCCACGGAGCAATTTCCCAGGGACGCTACTCCTGAGAAAGTATCTGGGAAATCCTTCCTGGGGATGTACCCAGTTAGTCATTCCTGGGGAAGTGCCCAGGAAGTCACAGTGCTGGCGCCATCTTATGAATGATTCAGGAATACAATACTCAATTGTTTTTTAATAAAATATCGAATGCAATTTAATCAGTATCGATTTTAATGGCTTAATTTTATTTTATTAATTATTCAATTCCTTATTTATTAGCAAATTAGATAATTGTTATTAAATTGCTATTATTTTTTATTATTGCTGTAACTTTTAATATTTTTAGTTAAATTAAAAATTTTTATTTATTATTTCAGTTACTTACTATTTTTATATACTAAGTACTATTATATATCTTTTAAATCAAGTTTTGTTCATTTATCAATATTTTATTAATTATTAATAAATAATCTATTGCGTTTTGCTTTATTATTATTTGTTTTATTAATTTAGAAATTAATTTAACTTGTTTAAATTAACTAAATAGTAAGTTTCTAAATTAATACACTAAAATCTCTAAATAGAAGAAATGTCTATATCATATATTTTTCTGATATTTAGAGGTAAAAATATTTATGCAAAAAAAAAAAAAAAAAAAATCTTAATGTAAGTTGTTTATGAGTATCCTTTAAATCTTTGTTGTGAAAATTATCTAAATTGAGTCCTGATGCATCTTAATATCAGATGTTAAATGTTTTTGTGTGTGTATATATATATATATATATATATAGAAATAAAATAAACAAAAGTGTCCCGACGAAATTAGACATATTTATCACAGCACCTAACACAAAATCGAAGATAATTCATTTAAAATGGTATATTTGGATTTAAAATACATAAATATTGAGCCGCTCACCCCCCCCCCCCTCTCCGCATACACATACCAATAAATGATTTATTTGAAAAGATTTTCTGTTCAAAAATATACATTCTTATAAAATCAGTTTAAAAAATATAAATTCACGGTCATTTAAAGTTTAATTTAGGTTATTATCAATTATTTATCCAGTGTAATTTATGTATGTATTGAAGATAAGAAATTGTTTTCTAAATAGAAGCTTCAATTTAAATGTCATTTTTGAAGGTTTAACTTATTTTGTTTTATTTATCATTAATATTTTTTTTAAATGTAAGTTGTACTTAATAACAAATTATTTTTCTAATATCTTTTATAGATTATCAAACATATTATTATTATTTAAATTCTGAAAGATAAAATGAAGTCTTTATTTTGAAAACTTCAGATATATAAATAATTTTTTGGTTCAGAAATTACAGATAAATATTTATCTGTATTTCCTAAGTAACAAATATTTTTATCACAGTTTTCAACTGAATGGAATGGAATTTCACTACCCCAAGTGACCTTCCCAACCTTCAGGCAGTCACCTTCCCAAACTTTCAACAATTGAATTTTTAACAAGATTATTCTGCCCCCCCTCCCCCAGTCAGTTGTCAGCTGAGAATGCGTTTTGCCGGTCACTCAATGAGAGAGAGAGAGAAAAAGAAAGTGCGATATTCCAAGAATAGACTATTTCTGAATTTGTAAGAAAAAGCGTTACAAACAATTTTGTTAGTAAATGTAAAAGAAATATATACATGTATTGAAAACATCTTATATTTTAAATAAAAATATCAGTTTTTTAGGCTTTTTAAATTGCCTAAAATCTTAGTTTCTAAAATTACATGTAAAGAAATCAACAAAAATATTCCCGTCTTTAATTAAATGAAAAATGGTGCATATTGTATTTTTTATGCATATAAATATTTCATACAATTTTCAAAGACAATTAAATGGAGATTTAAATGAAAAGTAATTTTATTTATAACAATAAGAAAATAAAATGATTTTGTAACAAATTAAAATTTTATTAATAGTTTCTATTTTATATAACTCAAGCAGTGTTTCGGTGTAAAGATAGAATTTTACAAATGATTTTCACACCAAATTCTGATATAATAAAATTATACAAATTTGTACAATGGTGTGTTATTCATGAAAATACAAAATTTTAATATTTTACTATGTTATAAAATAATACAGTGGTTTTACAGTATTTTTTAATCCCGCAACAAGTGGTAAATCTCCAAACATCTGTAACTTATACCGTCGTATAAGAATTTCATAAGTAACGGATTTAATTATTTCTTAACAAATACTCGTCAAAATATACCTAATCACTTTAAAACGAGTTTGTTGATTGGTTGTATTTATGACGGACAATTATCAACATGAGGGACATATCAAGGGAAGGGGGGGTTGCCCTCAGTGAAGGTCTTTCTAAAGGAACCTAAGCCGTATTTACGCAAGGAAATACAAGATTCGAAGAAAACCCCGGGAAACTGCGAACAATTAGGTCGACGGGCGCGATTGGTTACAAACTCTGCACATCCCATCTATCAGCTTCGAAAGCAGAATCTCTTGACCACGGGTGGGGCCCAGAATGAAACTGCAACAATGAGATATTTCAAAGAGAAAAAAGTAGGAAAGAAAAGGCTTAAGAAAAGACTAAGCAAATTTATATTTTTTTTTTTTCATAAATTCATATAATAAGAGCACCTTTTACAAAGCGTAAAAAAAAAATCGCTTAAAATTTCTGTAAAAAATAAATAAATAAAATAAATAAGAGAGAGAGAGAGCGAAAAGATTTTACTTTTGAAAGATTCACTTAGAGCGTATATGTCTATCATAAACAAAAAATCATCAAAGACATATCAAGAGAGGGGGGGTTGCCCTCCGTGAGGGTTTTTCTAAAGGAACCTAACCCGTATTTACGCAAAGAAATCCCAGATTTGAAGAAAACCGTGGAAAACTCCGAACGATTAGGCCGACGGGCGCGATTGAGTACAAACTCAGCCTCTCCCATCTACCACCTTCGAAAGCAGAATCTCTTGATCGTTGGTGTCACCTACAATGAAAGTGTAACAATGGAATATTTCAAAGAGTAAAAAGTAGGAAAGAAAAGACTAAGAAATTTACATATTTTTTTCATAAATTCGTATAATAAGAGCCCCTTTAAACAAGCGTAAAAAGAAAAAATATCGATAAAAAATTCTGTAAAAAAACTAAGATCGAGATAGAGCAAAAAAGTTTCATTTTTGAAAGGATTTATTTAGATTTTATTTGTCAATCATTAAAAAAAAACAAAAAAAACAAGGTACATATTAAGGAATGAGGGTTGCCCTCCGTGAGGGTTTTTCTAAAGGAACCTACCCGTATTTGCGCAAGGAAGTTTAAGATTTGAAGAAAACCGTGGAAAACTCCGAACGATTAGGCCGACGGGTGAGATTGGGTACAAACTCACCACCTCCCATCTACCATCTACCACCAAGAGAAAAAAGAAAAAAAATCGATTAAAATTTCTGTAATATTCATAATTTTAGAGAAACTATGTGTTTTAATCTCTTGCTATTTTAATTTCTGGAAATAATATTTTTATCAACTAAATTTAAATTTTATAGGGGATATCATCAGAAACATTTTGCATCATTCACTGTGTGTCAAAATATATAATTCATAATCAATTTTATAACTACTGAACAATTTTAATGGATTTTAAGTATTAAAAGCTAAAAGGATATTTTTATCATTTAAAAATACAATTTCATTTAAAAATTTGTAAAGCCAAAGACATTTATGTAAATAATTATTGACAATTTATTTAGAGTTATTAACTTAAATTTATTTCGAGTGTATGCAAAAGGCACAAAATATGAGGAAATTTCCTAGTTTTAAGTTTCAAAAGCGGAATAAAAATGCATCTATACCTTAGAAACCTTTATTCCTTACTGTCCCGACAGCATAACGGACAGAGTGCGCGTCCGGAATACCAAGGTACTCGGGTTCAAATCCAGCAGGAAAAATAAAGGTAAGGAATTTGTTCCTGAATAATCTCTATATATGTAAATCCGTCTGAATAATAGAAAAAATAAAACATTCGCGTTTTCTCCTAAAAAAATTTTTAATTAAATCATAGCTTTAATTTTTTTTGAACATATTAGTGACCTTGAAGTTTCCCAAAGTCCTCCTATATCACTTCCTCAAATCTTCCCCAGAACCTCCCGGGGAGGACCCTGACGGAGGTCCTGGGGAGCGCCCCAGGATGCTGTAAAGCGGACATTTTCGGTTCCTGAGGACCTCCTGGTTACAATTTCCTGCATCCTCAGGGATGCCTGGGGGATGAGGGTCCTGGGTTGTGAATCCTCCCCAGGACATCCTGGGGAGGCAAGTGTGCTATATGGGTATAAATCGCAAAAAACAGCTTCAAGTTAATTTGTTTCATTTTTAGGTCTTATTGTTTTTACAAGCAGCTAAAATTAACGCTTGATCTAAAATTTGCGAGATACGTTTTGTGATGTGAAGACTATTTTTTTTTATCCGGAAATACTTTGTTAATTACATAAATTTGTAGTACATTTCATGGCCTTTCAAAATGTTGTTGAAGATTTTGGATATCTTCTCGAGATAATTTGTAATTTAAAATGTACAGCGCAATAACTATAAGGGGGTAACAACGCCAATCCTTGCAATTTTTACCCCAGTTGATTCCCTACAGTGGCCGAGCTACATCCTAAATACTGATTCAAATAAACACAGTTAAAACTGTGCAATGTTTCTAATAATTCTATTTAAGCGGTTTTTTAAGCAAAAACAAGCTCACGGTCTGATATTCTTTTGCTTCATCCCCCCCTCCCCACACCACACTTTTATTTTTCTTACACTTTCACAAAAAAATGAACATTTTCAATAGCTTAGGATGCAATTTGTCAATTTCTAGAGCTGAGAGTTTGTATTTTTAGAATTGGGCAATCTACATGCAATTATTCCAATTTATTTCATAGTTTTGTTTGCATGGCGCTATTACCCATATAGGTGAGTAATAACGCCAAATAGCATTAGTCAAGAAATCACCCCATTACATTTTATGTATTCGTATCTGTTAAATTATTTTTTTTATATAGATAGCCAATGAGTTGCTGTATCAAATCATATATTTGTTTGAAAAATACAAACTAAAACTGAGCCGTGAAAATTGCTAGAACCTTAACGTGGCGTTATTACCCCAGGGTACCTTATTTTTTCAATTAAAAACTGTATACAGCTTGTTATTAGTAAAAATGCAAAAAATGTCCCATTCATCCCCACTCTCCCCTACAAGGGGAAACATTTTTGGGCGCGCTTTAATAATAACAAATTATTTCATATTTTATGAAATTCGTATATGCTGCTGAGGTTTATTACAACTTACTTCTTGCATATATTATTCATGCATATACTTCCTGCATGTCTAAGCATACAGTGTGTCCAATCCCAACGGTGGCCAAAGGTTAATTTATAAACCATTAGTCATAGGCATATAGTTCCAATTGCAAAAATGTTTTATAAAATGTAAAGAATTGTTTGTTAATTAATTTAGTTTAAATAAAAAAAACCACTCTTTATTAAAAAATTACAAAAATTAAATTTTGATACGGTCCCCCGGTCCTATAAGTGATATTTAGTAACAATTTTCCACCACTGTAACAATCAATAAAAAAAGTCTCATTCATTTAACATTAAAATTGACCGAGTTATGAAACTTTAAATTTCATGATTTAAACCACTTTTCTGTTTCTGAAGACGGATGAGGTGAACTAAACTTTAAGGGAACGGATACTAAGTGCTTAAAGTATTATAAAGGGCGCTCATTTCCAACCGTTGTCCAATGGCTAATTCCTAATAGCACTTCGTAAACCATTTGTCACAGACATATAATTCCAGTTGCAAAAATGTTTTAAATGAGGTAAAGAAATGTTTTTAATGCGACTTAACTGAAGGTCTTGCCACCGCATAAGTTTTACATAATTTTTTATTAATTAACTTCTAGCCTGGTTAAAATAATTTAAGACCTGTACTTTAAAATTCCGTTTATTTAGAAATACAAATTTTGAGAAATTGCGAAAATAAAACATTTTTTTTTAATTCGCCGCTCTAAGAGTATTTATTATTCATTTACATCATGTTTATTAATCATTAACAGGTTACAAAAGAATTCCGTTAAATAATGACACAGATGGGGACCATTATTTGCGGCATGTTTAAAATATGTCGAACAATTTCCCATATAATACAATAAAATATTTTGTTTAGGTTTACTAGAAGTTATTTCCTGTGTAATAGAAGGTGCATTTCAATATTTTTGAATTCAGGGCTGCCACAAGCGGCTATTTTTTAATTATGACTTGCACCACTTTTTCGAAAGAGAAATCCTTAATAAACACTTTGACAACATTTGCAAGCAAGATATGCTTCAAAAATTATATTTAAAAAATACTGGTACTAACGAAATATACAAATAATCGCCTGTGGCAGCCCTGTGAATTATATATAATATTTTAACTTATTAATCGGTGCATTTTTGTTACACCTTTCTGAAATTGCCGGAGTTTGTTTCATAATCTATGCTTGATGCATATTTTTTCTTTCTTGTTTATATTTAAGATTAAAAGAATTATTTTTCATTCGAATTTTAAGAAAAACACAAAGAAAACAATGACACTAACAGGCTCTTTTGTTGGAGCATCAGAGAGTTAAGGACTGGATTTCTGACTTTTTTTTTTTTTTCTAGACTCTAATATTTATTATTATATCATTATTAATGTACTGAAAAAAGGGATATTAATTTTTTTATTTCATATATTACAATATTATTTTTCTAGCTATAAACACAAAGAGCTGTGCTGTGGGTTGAGAAAAAGTAATTAGTACCTTTGAAATTGACTACCATCATCGTTTCAAAAAAGATTTTAAAATGATTTTTGAAGATTTAACAGCAAATGTTACAGTGCATAAAATTGATCACTTCGGCTATGTGATTTTGTTGATTTGTCTAACATTTTTCATTTTTGGAAATTTAGAAAACAAATTCCTATTGTCTGTACATAAAACATTTCGTGGAGGGGATATTTAATGTACATGATAAAATACATGAAATCTCTGGAGAAAAATACAAAAAATATGAAAATTCGCAATTTTCTTATATCTTTGTGGAAAGTACATAAAAATATTTTATAGAAAATAGCTGAAGTAAATAAATACCATCACCATCCGCACCATAAAGGAGTTAACTTTGATACAGTTAATCCTATCGAAAGACCACTTCCTGCACTTTGAGCCCAATAGAGCTCCCCATATCTTACTTAATCCTTATTCTGATCCTGCATTGTATCACATACCAATTTTCTAACAAATATGACAAGCTAATTTTTCCTTTCTATCATCCATCTCAATTAGCTCTTAATTTTTCATGGGCATATGATTAGGCCAAAGGAAAGCTTTGTATATTTAAAACATACATAAGATGATAAATTGTATCTTAGGTATATAATTGTTGCTATTAAAAAAAAAATAGCTTCTACTCTAAAACCTTAAATTACGTTTTTCACAGGATTAAATCATTTTTTGCCATACAGTTGATAATTTATTTTATATTAATATCATAAAAAGAGAAAAATTATAAGTGCTTTCATTTACAAATTCAAATTGTAATCGATTTACGAATACCAATGCATTTAAATATATATAAAATATTTACCGTTAAAATAAATAATCATTAAAATTTAGTAATACTTTACATAGTATTATTTACCACGCAAGCTCACTTGTTAGCAATAAATAACGCTTTAAAAATATTTACCCTTTTCTGCAAAAATATAATATAACTTTCTGTAGCATTTTGTATATTATCTTCAATGTTTGTCATATTCAAGATAACTAGCTATGTTTCACGTAAGAATAAATCTACTATTACGAAAAATATATGCTTCGTGCAACATGGAGAAATTAAGTGGTAAGAATTATTAAAGTATTCCAAAATTAATGAAATTACAAATTAAATTAATTCAGTTCACATATTTCTAATTAATACGTAAATTTACGATTTCATTTTAATTGAATATCTGATGTTACAAAATTTATGAAAATTGTTCTCTTTAATATAACTGAAAAACATTTCCTTACGTAACATAAAGATTTAGGACACGTAATGAACAAATTATGTTTGTGTTATGTGATTATTTTTCAATTTTGTTTATCTCCTCGATCCCACTCCCTTATTAATCGAGATAATTGGTAAGCATATATTTAATCACCTTGCAGCAAACATAACGTGAAGGGAAAAGGGGCGAGGATTACATGCATTATATATGAACCTCAGAGAATTCTTTTCGAAATTAAATTTTGACAAGTTAATAGAACATATATAAAATTTGAATGGTATGCTCCACAGAATAAATATTTAAGTATAAAAAGCACACTTGCATATACAGACCGTCGACAAATAGCCGGAACGTAACATTTACAAGAAGCCTTTAAATTATGTTATTATTTATTTATTTATTGTTGCAAACGACGCTGTACCGAGTACTAAAGAACAATTTAAGTGCTATTTGTAACTTAGTGTTCTGACAGTCTGTCTTTTTTAGTCATTATATTTTTAGCAAAACTTTCTTTTAATTTTGTGCATCAGACAATATTTTGTGTTTCAACCATATAAAAAAAAACTCTATTTCGAATTGATTATGTACAATGATAATATACCTTCGCATATATTTATACACAATATGGTCAAAGGTGATCGGCCAGTTGCAATTTTAGCCCTTTTGTCAAAAAAAGTGAAGAAATAACCTGAAACTTGAATTGTGTAAACATATATGTTCAAACTGTAGATTATGATTAAGTGGCTTATTGTAAACAAGTTGGAAATTTCAATTGAAGCGTAGCAAATGAGGTGTGTTCGTATGATAACGAAGTTTTAAAAATATCACTCTCATATATCAATCATATAAAATTGTAAATAGTTAATTACAATTAAAATTCGCACCAAACAGTGTTCTCCCTATACCGTTATATAATGGAATACTTTTGTGTGGCCTTGTAAATCAATAACAAATGTTCTTTGCACCACAAATTATGAAAAATGTATATTATAATAAGTAATTTATATTTGCATATCAAATTTATTATGTTCGAATGAGTGTAACACCATTAAAATGCATTTGAAGCGTTTTTCCCCACTGAGCGTAATGTAACGGAATAAATAAACGTGTCCATGTAATTAAACTATGCATCTGATTTTGATGAAATTTCAAATAACTCGACCAAATTATGTAATAAATATGTTTTTTAAATTTCAAACGATTGTAATGCATTTGAAACTGTTGACCGTAATGTAATTACGGAAAATTTTTTAATGGAATACTTTTGATTGTCCCAGTAATTTATCTACGCATCCGATTTTCATAAAATTTGAAATGACTCGACAAAATTATGTAATAATTACATATTTTAAATTTCAAACGATTCGGTTGGTTAGTTTTTGCGTTGTTATATGGGTGCGGACGGACGGACAGTCGGACGGATTGAACGACAACTATAGGTGTTAAGTATTTACATAATTACGAACGCACCTAAAACTGGTGTTCATGTTTATGCGGATAGCATATATACTTCTAGAGAAACTAAGGTTTTCATAAAAACAGTCCCACATTTTTCCAAGTTTTTTTCTTATAAGCTGCAGAGTTCTTAATATAAAATAATCTTCTTTTCTTGAAAGTATGAAAAACAATATTATACACAATATCCTGTAATAATAATTAAAAAATAATAGCAAATATATGATAAATGAGCAGGTTTACTAAATAATTTTTCATTGCGCATGCGTGAATGCTATTAAAATTCATTTGGATATTGTGTTAGCTAAATGTATCGAGGAACTTTTATAAAAACTCTCACGAACAAGCTGGAAAATTCTGAAAACTTTGTCGATCGAAAAGCTCAAAATTAGTTGTTCCCAAAATGAAGCAAAAACTTAAGCTGATATATCCAAATATAGTAGTACGTGCCATATTGTGTATTCTGTATTCAAACTAATCAAAGGATATGTAGATACAGTCACTCATCTTTTTGTTTCAATTGGGGAATAACGGATTTCGAGTGTATTCTATTGACGGTCACTTTCAGAATTTTCAAGCTATTCAAGCTTTTACAAAAGTTATTCTAAACATTTAGCTAACACAATATGCAAATGAAGTTTTTATAGCGTTTACGCATGCACATGCACAATAAAAAAATATTTATCATAACTGTTCATTTTTCATGCAATTTGTATTATTTTTTAATTCTGGTTACAGGATATTAAGTAGAATGTTGTTTACATTATTTTCGGAAAAGAAAATTATTTTACATGGACTCCAGAAATGATGAGCATAAATTTGAGAAAATAAAATTGGGCTATTTTTGCAAAAAAGTTAGCTTCTCTACGAGTATACTTGCTATCTGCATAAAAAATGAACACAATTTATAACAATAAGCCCTTTAACCATAGTATACAGTTATGTATAACCTGTACTATTTTATAAATATACATAGGACAGTTGCACCATACAATTTAACTAATAATAACACATTGCTCAGTGGTGCACAAAACAGGAATTTTAATATACAACAAATAGTTCAACAGTACAATACTCCTCCCACATCTGGCCAACGACAGAATAAACTGATGGTTTACAGAAAATTTCATTATATCCCTTACATATTTGAAAAAGTAAAAAAGATCGCACAAAAATATAACATAAAACTTGTCGCCATTCCGACTCCATATCTCATTGACCTCGTTACAGATAAGATCGACAAAATTCCAATAGATCAAAAATCTCGTATTTATGAAATCCTCATCACTTTATCTTATAATCTTAAAAAAGTCTACATCGGTATGACTACGCGGAAACTTTTAATTAGAATTAAAGAGCATCGCAGAGATATAAAACAATATAAACAGAACACTGTCCTTTCTCGCTTCCACTTGGCGAACAAGGGTTGCCATATTAATTTTGAGGAGGCCAAAATCATAGTTCCATGCAATAACTCAGTTCAAAGTAAAATAAGAGAATCTATCGAAATCATAGCACGAGAAAGTAAACCATGTAATGATAATTTATTCTACAATGTACCAAAAATCTGGCATAACATCATAAAATCTTAAAATTTTTATTTCCTTGCAATATTTTAATTTTTACTCACGTGTAAGTGGCAACTTTTTTTGAAATTTTAATTCGTTTAGATTTTAATTTAATAGAAATATTATCTCTCGATCAAGATGCAAACGTAGTCCTTCCATCATCATATTTTCCTGAAGAAGCCCGCAGAAGACGGCGCGAAACGTTGAAAGTTTTATTTTATTTTAATTGTACAAATGTATATTAAAATTCCTGTTTGTGCACCACTGAGCAATGTGTTATTATTAGCTGTACTATTTTGTTTACGCTGTTAGAGTTTCAAGGTTCCTCATGTATTTGTTGGAATATTTAGAAAAAAGGCTAAAATCGCAAGAGGCCCGTCACCGTTGGCCATATAGAGTAGATGTGCAGCTATTTTTGGCTGACATGTAATGAATTTCATGAACCAAGCTGCGCACTCACCTGATATGTTTTTTCCATGTTCTCGGAGCTACATTTTCCATTTAGAGGAAAGACTTTTTAGTTAATTTAGTCCATGCAGGAAAATACACAAAGGAAGCTCAATATAATACCTCAATCAGCATATTAAAAATCTCTAGAGGATTGATTACTTTGTATCAAACCTGAATTGTTTGATATATACCCAACTCAGGTAAATATTATTTTTCAGTATTATTATAGCTCTAATGTATAGTAATATAAACGTTGTCAAATGATAGTTCTGTGATATATGGCAACGCAATCAAAGAATAAATACTTAAAAGGGCTATTTTGTGACAAAACAACATTGCTGAAAACTTACTCTGCCAAGTTTCATTTTGAAGATTAAACATATATTTTATATTTTCCATGGACTTGAACAGTGACGATAACATATAAATTAAGCTGGATTACGAACATGAACACTCATGTAAGTCTTGAAATAGCATGTCTTTAAGAAAAACATAACATTGAGTTCATCGCACGCTCTCCAAATTCATTATTTCCTCCACCCGTTTGTTGTAGTGCACTTCCGACTTCTAAAATCCCTCTGGAGAGATGTGTTGTTGAAGAGCCAATTTGGAAAAACAAATCATTTATGACGGCAGATGTATAAATGTACCAATGGAGGTATTTCTGCATTATCTAAAAAACCCATAACTGCCTGGCAATCGGACGACAAGAATAATCTGAAATCGGAATATTGAGCGACCGTAATCTATCTACTAAACATAAACAAAATATTAGAAACCATTCAAAAATCGACTCTCGAAGAAATCTTAGAATCGATGGCAGAATAATAAGTGAAATCATTATGAAAGAGTTAAACCAGCAATGAGAAAAAATAATAAAAATCTGGTTACTAAACGATGCAAATATTCGAATTTCCTGCTTGGCAGAATAGTTCGTGCTACCGATGTCCATAAAACCTGGAGAAATGTCAATGCTACTGCGTCAAGAGTATGAAAAGGGGTGACGAATTATGACTGCTTCGTTACTTGCGTTCGGTACGCCTCGTTAGATTTTTAGTGGAAAATCTATCTAAAAAATAGCAAGTCTCATATAGCTCTTCGTACTACAAAATTAGAATTTAAAACAAATTCATTATAAAAGTATCTTCTAATATAGATTTTTAATCACTTGAAAGAAGACATTAAAAATTTAAGTGGAATGACTATTTCTACTATTTATTTTGAAAATTTTGATATTTTAATTTATGGAGTTTTGAATATTTATTTATTTTTTTATTTATTTTTTTACAAAAGCAGCATTAGAAAGTTATTATACATTTTTTTTCTATGTCCATAGTTTCTAAATACTACATTTATGGTTTTCATTGATGTTTATGATAGGAAAATTTCAGGAATCTAACTTTTTAAGCTTACACTAATTTAATTTGAAGGCAAATTACAACAGTTAGATTTAACACAATGCTGAAAAATATAAATACATATCTGTTAATATTACTTCTTCAAAGATTGATTAATTCTAAACGAAGAATATACTAAGTATCAGTTAAAAGCATCAGATATGAAAAATCAACGCGAAACTTAAAACATTTATTAATGAAACTTTTCTTCCATCAAGTAAATGTTTTCATTTCAAACACCTATTAAGTATGTATAAATTGAGAAAAGGGAAAAACTATTTAAAATTCATTAAACAAGAAATTTTACACTTTCATACCTAAGCTATTTCGCAAATGAAACTATTTTTCTTGTTAAATATTTAAAAGGACTAATGTAGGGATTAAGTATACAGGATATGGCGTTTTAAAATTTGCAAAAGTATTTAATTTTATTTAAGTCAAGTTGTATGACTAAAATTAATCTTCTTATTCTTCTTAGCTAAGAAAAGAATCTTTTGAAGTAGTGAGTAGAATAGTCTAGGCAGATAAAAATAATGGTTTGTTTAAATATATGTATTATAATTTTAATTAAAATTTCATAAATATTCACAGAAATGCAAGCGTTAAATAATATAAAATATTTCCAAAATATGTATTATATATGTGCCTGTTATTGATGGTTTGGTGTATATAGCTAAATTTGTATTTATACTAGTTATATGTTTCTAATTACTAAATTATTACTACTAATTACTAAGCTTATATATAGGTATTATAATTTTACTCAAAGTCTCATAAATATTCAAAGAAATGAAATGCATTGGATAATATAAAATATAAATGTGCCCGTCGTAGACAATTTGGTGTATATAGCTTAAGTTATATTTATATAGTTATATGTTTATAATAATGTAGAGTTATGTTTTATTACGTAGATGTATAATCAATGGTTTCACCGATGCTGGGTGGTTTCTTTTCTTTGTGTCCCGTGTTTTGCCGTAGGATTGTGTGCTCATGAACACTGTTCCATCCTGCGCTGCTCTTGTAACCTTTCCATCATGTTCGAATGAGAGATGATAAGTTGAATATCATTGTCTTATCTTATTTCTGTCTTTACTCTATATCATTGTCAATTGGTAGAGCACGGGAGTGGTATTTGAACGGTTCCAGGTTCGAATTCTTCTCTCCCACCCCCTGTCATTTATATTTAACTCAACTGATCCCTATCTTAATACCCCAACTCCTGTTACTATATCTTCGAAAAAAAGTTTCACATTACATAAATATCTTAATTATCTGAACTGACTGGCTTAGTTAATTTATAAGAAGTAGTTATGTTTTATTTTCTATGAGTAGTTTCAGAACATATATTAAATTTGGTTTTTGGATTCGGGATACCTCAAATATTTTACCATTACTTCAGTCCTCGTAATTTGCCATTCGTGGAAGAGTACTAGTATCTTCTATTGCTCCCCTCCCATCGATTTTTGCTTAGTTTAGCATATTCTAAATTCATTCTATTATTTATCATAAGCTTATTCGTAGCTCGTTAACATAGCTTATTTATGTACATTAACATCCCTTTTGAATTTAGAAGAGAAACTATTATATGAAATATTCATTTTGTAAAACTCCAAAACGCACATTAAACTTGTTAATAAGTCAAACCTACCTTGAAGTTCAGTTTGTACTTTTAAAAAGAATAAAATAGAAATATAGAAATGAATGCATGGCTATAGATAAATGATATATATATATATATATATATATATATATATATATATATAACTTAAATTTGAATTATAAATTTAAATTTAAATTTTATATATTTTTATTATTATTTCTTTCTTCTAAGTTAATGACTGCAAAAAAAAAAAAAAAAAAAAAAAAAAGATTATTTTAATAAAATTATTGCATTAGACAGAAAATCTGAATAACTCATAAATCGTTAAAAAAAAAAAACTTCGTTTTAAAATCCATGAAAGTTTAATAGAAGTGGAAAACAAAAACTGTCTAAAATAAATTATTTTAATTATATTGCTTACATAAGTTTAATTAAAATGTTTCTAAAAATTGCAAAAATAAATATATAAATAAATAAATAAATAAATAAATAAATAAATAAAAAAGAATAAAATAAAGTAAAATATTGCTGTTTAAATTTTTTATTATTTTATGTAAAAATCATTTGATACATTAGATTTATTATAAAATATTTTAACGGAATTCAGTCACTGAAGGAAGAACATTTTATGTTTTTTTTTTTTTTTTTTTTTTTTTTTTTTTTTTTTTTTTTAAGGAAACAAAATTTAATTTATTCTAATTATGATAAAATAATTTTTGAATTGAAATTGTTTTCTATTATAACATTATTTTTTTTATAAAATTATCTGAATTGTTTCATTTTGAAAAAATTAAATATCTTAACTTTCATAACGTATTTTATTGAAGAGCATGGTAATCCAAATGAAAAATAACTTATGAAAACCAATGCTGTGTTTTAAGTATTATTAATTAATATGACATTCTTGTTTAAGAATTTTCGTGATTTAAGGATAACTCGCAATTATAATACAGTGTCTTGCAATAGTTTATGGATAACAACATTTTATTTATTTATTTAATGAACTTACTGAACGAGTGACAAAGACGAAATAAAAAATGGATTTATTTAACGATCAAATTAACAATAATAAATTATTCAAAAAATATTTTGAAGCCATAATTTTGTACGCACACAAAATATGGCGTTCTTAAAATATATAGACAAGATGTGTTAAAAGCTAATTTAAATACTGATACTCAAAAATTGCATATTTTAAGATCTTAAACATTTGATCCAATATTTTCTGGAGATAAATTTGTATCCTTTTTAGCGATTCCGACTGATTGCTAAGATGCTCAGCAATGTGCAATTTTTCAAACAAGGAAGTTTTGAAAACATGTGGCTTAAGGGCTGGTGGGCGGAGTGTTGTGAACATTGCAACAGAAAGTGGACGCAGCAAAATTGGTATTTACCGTATTCTGTCAAAAGGAGACAATCTGAAACATAGTTCCATTCTAGACGACCAAAGAAAACAACTAAATGATACTATGGAAAAATTTTGACAGAAATTTAAAACAGAACTTGTTTTTATGGCCATCTTCTATAGAAATAAAAGTTCCTGTAACAAAATCCACAGTTCATTAAAAACTGCTAGTAAGTACATGTCTAGATCTACGGAAATGTGTCAGTAGGACGAAATATAGAAAATGAAATAATTCCAATCGTGTTCAAACAACCTGAAATTACAGGAATTCTTGCCAGTGATGAAAAGAAATACAATGCCGATGCCCCGATGATTGAGCATATTACTACCAAGATATTTAAAAATATTCACGAACTTAATTTGTTAGTACTCAATGAGGGGTTTTTGTCATGGAGTGGACAGCATTTTGTTTTATAATGAACAACCCATATTGCTTTTTTAGAAGATCATCAATGTTCCACACATTACCAGAAAATGCTTTAGGTACAGTTACTTCCATTTGGAAAATTTCTAGGGACATAAATGGATATAGCAGCAAGACCAGCGTCTCATCCTGGTATCCATATGTAAAATGCAGTGGTTTAGATAAATCCGAATAAACGTTTGCACTGGCCAAACATTTAGACATGACACGAAACAATGCAGAACATATAGTGAAGATAAGCTACAGACGTATATGTTAAAATGCGTCAATTTGAAATGATTCAAGTTCTAAAGTACAATCTGATTTATGTTGATTTAGTTTAAAGTTAAAACTCCTTCAAAATCTTGTTTTGAGTAAACCTGGGAGAATTGTTTAAGTGTTTAGAGGAAATGGCTTTAAAATTTGAACAATAAAGTGAAAAAATAAGCTGTTTATAAACTTTGGGGAATGTCAAATTTCAGTTTTATTTTTTATCTCACGAAGTTTACGATAATGTAATATATAAGTAAAGTATTATTTTTGCCTTCCTATTATTTATAATTATAAATTGTTTTGAAATTGTTACTTTTTACTTCTTTTTTTTTTCAAATGTATAATTAAAACACCAATTTTTAATAAAATTTTGGGTTGACAGTATTATTCACAGATTCGTTATGGAAATACCGTATGATTAAAGACACAAATTAATTTAATAAGACGACATTATTCAAGCACACTTTTTACTAACTAAAATATACAACTGATGTAGCATTCACATAAGAATAACCTCAAAAATATAAATATGTATAAAAATAATATTTCCAAATGTGATCCTTCGATCCAAATTCTGCTCATATTAGTCCAGGCATTACGTGCTCAAAAAGGACAAATAAATGCACGTTTTGGTGTAGTTTTTATTTTTGGTTCCCTTTATGTTTTTTGGGTCGCTGAACATGAATCTGGCATTATCCAACAAAATTTCTCCCCGGAAACACGTTTTTTTGGCAAAAAACGTTCAAAAAACGTGGCTTTTTTTCGTTTTTTCTAAATAACTTCAAAATTATAGATTTTACATAAAAGTCATCAATACATAAATTAAAGAACACAAAATTTCCTACATTTTATGTATTTAAAGTTTTTTTCTCTGATCAATGGTTTAGCCGTGAGAGAGCCGAAAAAAAATTTAGTTGTGAAAAACAGAAAATTCTGAAAAACGTGAATTACAGCACCGTACGTCGATGAAACATGAAAAACAACCATTTTACGCAAATTTTTCCCACTTAATAATACTAAATATACTATTATTGACTATATTTTATTAATCTGATGTTCATTGTTTCTTTCATAACTAATAAATATATAAAAATGAGCATATTTTTGATCAAAATCTTCATTTGCTATTACAAAATAATAATAGTAATAATTTCTTAATTTACTTTTAAATAATGTAAATAAAATAACTAAAACAGGCTTTAACATATAAAAGCTGACACGGATTCCAGTTCTTAAAGTTCTAGAAGTTCAAAATGTGGGTATGAAAATTTAAAAAAAATCCGGAAAATACGAATTATGGTACTGTACATAGATTTAACATGAAAAATGACCATTTTTTTTAGCAAAGATTGACTTTAAATGATACTGAAGATATTATGATCGACTATATTTTACAATGAAGTTGCTAACAATAAAAACGACGAATCATTATGAATTATTATTTAATAATAAATAATTATGTACATTAGTAAGTACATTTACTTAAAAAACAAAGTTCTATTTTCGCTTTCTTTTATTTGAGGATCCCTGCTTTTCACCGACATCTACAAAATAGAAAATAGATGAATGGAATTAGTGGGGGTTTTTATAACTATCAATATTATAAATAAAAGTTTTTTTAATAGCAAATATTTGATACCTTGCGGCATAACTATTTCTCCTTCCATTGGGTCCTCTGATTCATTGTGTGGGCAATCCATTTCCAGATCGGTTTCAAAGTCTAGTTCACCCTCTTTGTCTTGACACACAATTGCGATGTTTTTGCAGTTTCCCGCAGCAAATCTTCTATCTGATATCTTCGCAAATAATGTTTGCTGCTGCTTCAAGCACTCGCAGTCTCTCATCTCGATCAGATTTACATGTTTGCTGATACCATGCATTAGTTAGAATCTTCCCTCCTATATTCTTGAAACACACAATGAACTTTTTTTTCTGATTCTATGTGATCAGTATGTCGTCTCCATATCTCTCAATGAGGTTAAACTTTATAGTTCTCATAGTAGGTCGGTAACCCCATGTAACCTGTTTCATTAGCTCTTCCATGGAGAATTGATACTCATCATCATGATTTTCAAGGTAATCATATGTACTTTGCATAGCTCTGTCGATTGCCTTGGCAAACGGACCACGATTCTACTGTTTTTGGACCTTCGGCCTCCTATAAATATATTTAAAACATTTGATGTGGTATTGAGTATCTGCTGCGATCAAATCATTCACTGGCTCGATGGGCTGAATTATAGCCTGCCCACAATCATCATTGCGAGCTCTTGCTGCTTTCAGAATTGTACTCCCATGTGTCGCACACTGTATACAGTATTGCGTTCGCTTGGTGGATTTTTCGCTTGTGTTGCAATGAACTCTTCTGAAATGCACAGTACACATCTAAAACAATTAGTTCGAAAATTAAACTGAGGAGTTGATGATCTTAAAATTTGAGAAATGCTAGCACTTTGTTCCTCAACTGTCTTCACATAAGCAGTAATCATCCGTTCATTTGCGTATGCTTTTCTACACTTAACATGTATATCTACTGAGGTTTTCCCCTTTAGGAAAACTGCTTTTCCATCTTTTCTTTCTGTATTTGCCTTGATTCGCTGCAATACCTCGACTAACTTTCACTGACGGCCCCTCTTCTAAAGAAGAGTCACAAATAAAACACAGCGACATCGCGCGAAATCACTTTAGCTGTTCACTATATTCACGAAGACACAAACAGTGAATTACTAAATTATAAGTAAACAGTTGCATATGGAAACTGAGAGGAATGTGTCCTCCTGATAAGCCAGTGATCTGTGCGACGCATATTTCTAACAGAGGCGAGACTGGTGGGGAACAGGGGGGCGGGGTAGTATTCTACTGAACGTGGACATGGGATGCGGGGGTGGGCGCTTGACCAACGTTATTTCACACTTGTACCCCTTCAATCAAGAGGGAAAGTGCAGATGGGATCAGTTAAAGCCTGATTTAGTTATTTTATTTACATTATTTAAAAGTCAAATTAAGAAATTATTACTATTATTATTTTATAATAGCAAATGAAGATTTTGATCACAGATATACTCATTTTTTTTTAGTTATAAAAGAAACGATGAACATCAGATTAATAAAATATAGTTAATAGTAATATATTTATTATTATTAAGTGGGGAAAATTTGCGTAAAATGGTTGTTTTTCATGTTTCATCGACGTACGGCGCTGTAATTCACGTTTTTCAGAATTGTCTGCTTTTCACACCCATTTTTGCGGCTCTCTCATGGCTAAACCATTGATCATAGAAAAAAACTTTAAACACATAAAATGTAGGAAATTTTGTGCTCTTTAATTTATGTATTGATGACTTTTATGTAAAATGCATAATTTTGAAGTTATTTAGAAAAAACGAAAAAAAGCCACGTTTTTTACACGTTTTTTGCCAAAAAAAACGTGTTTCCGGGGAGAAATTTTGTTATATAATGCCAGATTCGTGTTCAGCGACCCAAAAAACATAAAGGGAACCAAAAATCAAAACTACACCAAAACTTGCATTTATTTTTTACCAAATGCCTGGACTAATATAACATTTAATAAAAAACAGATATTGGCAAACAACCACGTTTTCAGAAAAATCCCAAAAAAGCATGCTTTTAAAAAAAATTTTCAATTATTCAAATTTAGTATTACATTTTTTAATAGAAAATAAGAAAGGTACCAAGATATTATTAATGTAATATCAAAACTCCAGTATGGTAGCATCATATCTTTTACCGTCGCAAAACAGCCAAAGTTTCTAAGAATTGTTAAAACTTAATATTTTTATGTGTTTTTTGTTTTATAAAAATCATAATATATCTGCATTTTAGGCGTTTATAATGGATTGGAAAATAGCATTTTCTGTTGTTAATTTCAAGAAGATTGTTCATCATGACCACTATAATTGTATCAAAAACATCCATCTATGATAAGAATAACTGTAGGTGCTTGTAATTAATTTTTTTCTTGCTGCTAGAGCGTCATATTTTACTTGCTTCTTTTATATCTAATGTACTCTTTTAATCTGTATTTCGAAGGTCCTAAATATATAATATCTTCAGTCATTGTTACGAAGTCAAAGAAAAATCAGGATACCAGGAATTAAATTGATACATGAACCAGATTATCATTATTTTGATCATCTACAATTATCGTTAAACAAAATCTATAACAATGACAGTGCACATTTTAAAAAATTCCTGAAATAGTAATTGCAAAAACAATTTCAATCAAACATGATGCAACCACATCTATATAGGAAGCAAAACTGATGCTGTACGTTTTCTTAAAGACGACTAAAAACCATTTTTAAGGTTTCCTTACTGTCCTTTAATTAGCTTTCTCTAGAGATATCTTTTCGAAAAGAACTATAAACAGTCCACGGTTACTCGGTCATATATTGACCCAATTCGTAAATACTCAGTTAAGGGAGACCAGAACCCCATTTTCGGCCAAAAGTCATCAAAAATTCAATTTTTTTTTAATCTAAGAAAACGATAATATACACACTTGCGAATATCCATGCAAAATTTCAGAACTCGGGGACAGTTGGAACAGGTAGCAAATGAGCTTTTTTAATTGTATTCACTAGAGTTTAAAGGACTAGCGGCCATTTAAAAAGCTTACACATCTTTGTTTACTTTTATATTACAATATTAAACAAAGTTAGGTACAGTTAATAACATTTTAATTTTAGTATCATTAATCAAAGAAGAATACATTCTTCTGTTCTGAATTATCCATAACAGTTAGCTGTTAAATCGAACGCTATCGTGTTTGTTTACATTTTACACCTTTCGATTCGATTCTGGTGAAAAACTCTTCTATTTTTGTTTGTATACATCGCATTCTTTCGTTTAAATTAGTGTTTGCACGTGAATATTTTGTATTATTAATTCAAGTTTAATATTCTACAAGTTTATTTTAAAATAATACACTGAAATGCCTCGTTCGAAGAAACGTAAACAACATATGAACGTGATGGCTTCTAAAAGATGGAAAGCAAAAAGTGTGATTACTCAAGTCCCTGAAAAAAGTATACCCAGTGTTTCTAACTTATCTGTTAATACTGATAATAGTATGAAACAAAACGTAAGATTACATAATCTTGTTTTTGATACAGAAATTGCAAGTACTACAGAATTTTACATATATTGGTAAACATGAAAATTATAACAAATTTAAGGAAATTTACCATGCGTATATTTTTTCTTTTTTTTATCTGATTAAAATAGAAAATTAAAAATATATCTCCCTAGGTCTTTTCTATATACTATAACACTATTTAAAAATTTTTAGTAATACCAAAATATTGAAAATTGAATGAGGAGTAGTAATTTTAAAAAGTATATTTTTCGGAAAAAAAAATCATAAAAAAAAATTCATAAAAATCCCCATAAAAATATACTCTTTAATAAAAAGTGGTTTTTTTTTGCTAATTATTCCTTACAAAATATTTCTTAAATAGCCACCTGACCAAAATTCATTACTATAATAAAAATTTTGGGGGTTTTCTTACAGATCTCCTTTAATGATTCAAACATTAATGCAATGATTAAGCCAATCAATTCTGATATCCTATCTGCTTCTAAAGATTATTTGTCAACTGAGCAGAAGTAAATTGTAGAAAACTGCAAGTTGTTTCAACAATCTAGTTTTCAATTGATCTTTCTTGCCGATGCCCTGGAGCTAAATCTCAAGCAAAATGAATCACAACTCTTAATCGAATTGTGAGACTGTATGCTGGACCAGATAAACTCTCTTCTGAATTTAGCGTACTCAGTGGGAATATCCTGAATGTGTACTGTATCGGTTGTTTCACAATTAAAATTAATTCACCGTGTTTCCATGATACCTATAATCACGAATATAGTTAAAAACTTTCGTTACTTGCTTGACCACCTATGAAAAATTATATTTTCTGCAATATCATGAATTGCCGATTCCGCAAAGCAATAAGATATCCTCATTGAAGTACTATCAGATGAAATCCGATGAGTATCCGATTCTTAGCCATGAAAAGCATTGCCAAAAAAAGAAGTTCGATGTAGTCAATTAGTGCATTCTGTATGTTCATCATTCCAAACTTGAAGTTGAAAAAAAAGAAAAAAGATCTACAGATTTTATCGACTGGCAATGTTGTAAATTAAGTGTTTCCAGTGACAATTTCGGTGTCTTGATGAGTTTGGTAGACAACAAATTCCATGCACTTGGTTTTTTTCGGTTCATTTTGCACTTACCGAAGATGCATCAGTTTTTGATTGGGATTTTCGAATACAATAAATTTCAGACAATACCACACAACAAATTTCTTGACTATAGTGTCTTTTTAACAGTTTAAAAGACGCTTTAAGCTCATACATAAGTTTGTAGTTGTGGTTTTAATAAATTTCATACAAATTGGAGATTACTGTATAAAGATTTGGCAGGAAAAATTGATTGGCAAGATTATGATAATTAGACGCTCTCAACAAACATAAAAAAGAAAGAATTCATTAAAAGATAGAAATTTCACATAGTATGATACGCACGAAAACTGAACTTTACAGTGTTCTATTTATAAAAAAATTATAATAAATAATTTGTTATGAGTTAAGCAATCACACATATATGACAAATTATTATGGCATTTAATTTTTATTTGCTTCACTGTTAATTTTCTAATTAACAGAGTTAAAAAACATTTCATACTCAAACAAACTGATTGAATTGTTTTAAGTTCTACTCAAGAGTGAAAATGATTTATTTATTTGCATATTTATTTATTCATTTTTTTAATTCGTTTTAAAAATAAAACAGCATAATAATTTTTATCCTCTAATCTTAAATTATAAAATAAAAATTACCGCGAAATGATTTAATATGCATATATTTTTTCATTTGAGTGAAGCAAAGGCTTCTTATATAAAATTTTTATTGTGTAGATTAAAAACAAAGCTCATTAAATTTACATTAAAAAATTCAAATTTACGTTAATTCAAACTATAAGATATTTATAAAAGTTCGTTACAAAAGCAGAATGTTTTACGAGCTATACAAAATCTCAGCTGTATAAAAGGAAACAGATTTTTAATTAGTAAATTTCTTCAAATTTACCTACAAGTTCCTATTTAATCTTTTGAATATTTATATATTAAAATCAATTAGAAATAGTAAACATTAAACAAATGACAAACTTACAAAATTTTAGGAAGTTAAACGTGATTTATGATTGCTGTTTTACAATTATTTTTTTTTCAAATATGCAAAAATAAGATTCATTATCTATTTTTCAAATCCCATAAATGCAACACATGCTTCTTATGCTTTTTTAAACAAAAAAACTTGAATGTCTCGTTATTTATGCATAAAAAAATAAAATTAAAAATTAAAAAAAATGTGCGGTCGTATATCTTTCTATATTACTTTTTAAGATTTTTTTTTTTGTTTCAATGAAAAAAAGGCCACATAAAAATGCTGAAGAATTCGCTGCGTTGGCAGTACATTTTTATTATTAAATATATGTTGACATGAATAAAAAACAACGAAAATCCATATTTTACGTAACAAGAAAGAAAAAAAAATCGTGTATTCCATTTTTAAAACCAGTGTTTAAAATAAGTATTTCTTTAATAAATTTTATATTTATAATTAAATAAAAGAATACTCATAAATGAATAGAACAAGTACAATGAATATTTATATTTAATTTTATGTCTACAGAAAAATATTTGGGAATGTATAAATATATTATTGATTTTTATTAATAAATCTAGTATAATCTTCGGTCCGTCCATATTTTTGCTTTTAGTTAGTACTGCACAAAAGTATTTGGAAGAATATTTCTTATAAGTTTGCATAAAATGTTGCCCATATTTTGGCGCTCATTCTTTGTAAATTATAGCACCAATGTTGCCGGAAATGTTATTGCAATCTATCACTAATATATCAGCGTATAGAGAAACATAGATAACATTTGAGAAATTTTATCAATGTATTTTCAAAATTCTTATTAATTTTTTGGTATTTTATTGTAAATATTTATAAGATAAACACACAATTTCTGCGATATATACGAATATATGCATGCCGCAGTACATTTTTTTTAAATAAATTCAAAGCAGAGACGAAATTCAATCAATATTGTAAATACATTTTAATACAGTTTCTCCAATAGTATTTTAATCTCATAATAATTATTTTTTTCTATGAAAATCTACAAATTTAGCATTTACTGATTTTCAAATTTGTCGAATGTTTTTGTAATATGAGTACCATTAAAATATAGATAAAACTTGCACAATATAGTAAATACGTAAAAACTCAGTGAAAAAATAATAATAAAGTCAAGGACTCCTTAACCTAACTCCAATATCAAGAACCCTGCTCAAAATAATGGTTAAGCATAACAAAGATAAAAAGAAAGGGGGCAGTTCTCAAAAGATGGGCACTGTTCACACATGATAACTTTAAGCTCCTAATAAATAATTTTAATTATCATTGACTTTATCATTATTTTTTCACTGAATTTTGAATTCTGTTCAGAGATAATAATTAATGTAATTTATTGTAAAAGTTTTGTATAAATATCTTGAAATTTTATTACTTTTGGCTAAAGTGACCAATTTTGGACATTCATAACGCTAAATGCTCCAATGTACCAAGAAAAAAAAATGTTTTAACTTGTTTCCAGATGATTCTAATGGTAAACAACAAATGCATAAAGGAAATTGATGATTGTTTGATAATTTTGTTAACAAATGGCAATACTGATTTATTGCTTTTTTGAATTTAGAAGGACTGTTCTGGAAAGAATCTTTTTTATTTTCAAATGTCCAAATGTAACGATCGAAACAAAGCTGTTATTCCCACACAAAACACATTATGTAAGCACTTTAAACTCTTTTATATATCTTTAAAATAATTTTTGTTTAATTTAAAAGTATCTGTATGTGTTTTTGTAAAAAAAAGTTTTTGCAATAAATGCACTTTTCTCAAATAAGAAACTGGAATGCCCGAATTGCGTAACGATTGAAACGCCGATTATTTTTTCCTTAAATTTATTTTCAAAGATGATCCGATGACCTGAAACGATAAAAAATATAATGCACCAAAAATAAGATATTTAATGTAATGTGTTATGATAAATAATGTTGTGTTTTGTGTAAATAAACAGTATTTAGTACCTATAATGATATAATTTTACTTAGAAGCACGCTAAACTTTCAAGTTTTAAGATCGATAATTAATATTAATTAATTTTAATAATTAATTTTCCAAAACAGTTGCTGTCTTTTAATGTTTGTATATAAGATTACAGACTTACATACTGTATTGTAAAAAAAAATGGTCTTAAATTTGAAAATTTTAAAAATCTCTAATAGTTAACGTTTAATGATCCAACGTTTTGATAATCTCCCGAGGACGAATTAAAAGAAAAAACTTTAAATTTAATTGAATCTGCAATTTTTTTTCGAAATTTTGCCTTTTTCAGTAGTAATAACACACATTTGAGGAAATCTTCTAAAGGCGATTCAAAAATGCACTGCATTTACAAAACTTATTGTAAAAACGACTTTTTGTTTTAACATAAAGATATTGTGAGACCTGACTATGAAATAGATTTGGAATAAAAATGATTTTTTTCTTTTTTTTTGATACATAAATTACCTACCGAATTTTAAGCGTTTCCGATAACGTGACAAGACATTATTTTTCTCCCTTCGTTAACTGATTTTTCGGCTTTCGTCGTAAAAATCTGCTAAAAATGCCAAATTTCACAGTATCTAATGTAACTTGAAATTGCCCTAATGACCAAATGCTAAAGTTTCCCATGACCTACAAATCGCAGACATGATTATGCAAAGAATTTGGAATCGAAATGATATTTCGAATTTTACGTAAATGAATTACATGTCGCATTATAAGGTTTTTGATAACATGGCAAGACGTTTCTCATGGCAAGACATTTCTCTCCTTTCGTTTACTGGACTTTGGGCTTTCGTCAAAAACTTCACTTCAAAACACCTATTGACAGAATTTTCTAATAGGGCTATTGGGATTAAAAAAAAAAAATGTCTTTCGATTACATAGTTTTAAAATAACAACATCTGCCAGTTTCATAGATTTCTGAACTAAAATAAATTTAAACTTATCACATACATTTGCCCACTAGGAATTGAGAGCAGCCTTAACGAACTTCTTAGACCTTAACTGTTAAAGTGGTAAATATTCCTATAGGTTATGGTCATACAATAAGATGATTAGTCATGGCTCTAGAAAATTTGCTAAATAAACAGCATCATTTACGGAAAAAACTCTCACGGATAATATTGTTTTAAAGCATGCAAAATCTATACAAATTTGTAAAACTGTTCTAATAATTCTGGGGAAAATATTACATATATATAATGCACATTTTACATAGTTAGATATTGATACAGTGTAAAAAAATATTCGTGTGAATTTACACCAAAAACTTAAAAGCATTTTTGGTGTAGGTTTAAGGAAAGTAGTGTAAGAAAATGTTCCAATAAACTGGTGTAAAAAAACACGAGCAATCGACCGATGTAAACAAACACCACATTTGGTGGCAGCTTAGTTGCCACCATTTTTTATGTAGAATACGTAATGCGTTTAAAATATACGGTACAATATATTGTCTTAATTAAAAGGAAGTTTAGAGTCTCTTTGCGTGAAACTATTTTAAAATATGGCTGTATTAAATTTATAAAGTAATTTTTAAATTATTTTTTATTTTGCTTTCTCAGTACACTAAATAAATGATAGTGCGAGTTCATAAACAACGAAATTTTTATATGATATTAAAAGCGAAATAGAAAATTATTGAAATATTACATTTTAAATTTTATACAGCCATAATTTAAAATAAATAGTTTCACACATAGAGATTGCTAAACTGTCTTTTATTTGAAACAATTTTTTATAACGTACATTTTAAACATAATACTAGTTTGTAAACAACGAAATTTCCTATATCTTTATACTTTCAGAACAAAATAAAAAATAATTTAGCGATTACATTTTAAATTTAATATAGCGATAATTTAAAATAAATAGTTTAACACAGAGGCTTCGAAACTTCCTTTATTTGAAAGAATTTATTATAACATATATTTTAAACATATTACTAGATGGTAAACAATGAAATTTCTTGTATTTACATAGTTAAAAATATCTTTTTTCATAAGTTAATAATGCGCCCAATAAACGAAAAAACACATAATGAATTTATTATGGAATTATTTTATTGTTTGTGTTCGGCAAATGCCATGGTCACACGATATAAAATATTTTTGTAACAAAAATTATAATTACTTGTAACTATAAGTTTAATTCGGAGTTGCTAGTTTTTTTAGTAAATAACAAGCATAAGTTTAAAGATAGAAAAAAAACGATTATAAATGCACAAATAAAGTAAGGAAAGGTAGCAAACAGCCGTTTCGAATCTACAATGGAGATTCTTTATCAGTGCAAAACACAGCGAGCTAACAAATGCAAAAGTGAGCAAAGAGACAGAGAGACGCAGACTTAGATACCCGCTACGGGAACGATCCCGCCTAAAGGAAAGCAAACAATGAGAAGAGAGCAGCCTAACAACTGGGTGGACAGGTAGGACATCTACCGAAGAATAAACAAAACAAAAACTAAAAAGCCAGGGGAAAAAGTTTGAAATTAAAGTAAAGATTTCCAAATGGTAGGAAAATAAGGCGTACTTGATAAGTCATTGACTAAGGAGTGAGAATTTTTAATGACGTGATAAGCTTCCCAAAAATTAAGATCAAGAATGGAAGGACAGTTTTGGATGATGGTAGCTGAAGAAAAGTTAAACTTAAGTTGTAAAGACCAACAATGTTGAGAAATGGAAGAGCGTTTAAGCTCTTGATTTTTGACATACCTTTTATGTTCCGCTAAAGGAAATCGGAGAGCACGTTTAGTCTGACCAATATAAGAAAGGCCACATTGGCAAGAAATTTGGTAAATACCCCAGTTATCTAAGCGATCAATGGGATGCTTAAGATCTGAAAAGGCAATTTTATTAATAGGAGAAAAAATAACATTGAAATCGAAACTTTTTAAAATTTTAGTAACTTGCTGACTAATTTTAGGGAAAAAAGGCAAAATAACCAAAGTATTGGAATTCGAATTAAAGTTTTTTCTTTCAGATTGGGTGGATTTTGTCAATTTTCTATGAATTGAATCTATAATATTAGGGAATAACCACGATCAACAGCAATAGCTTTAAGATAATTAAGTTCATCACTGAGTAACTGAGGAGTTGAACACATATTGGAAGCCCGGAAAACAAAAGTTTTAAAATCCGCAACTATCTGGTTAAGAGGATGAAAAGAATATTTATGAGGTGGAAGACTGACAGCAAAAGGTTTACGGAAGACAGTAGTCTGAAAATTATCATCATCGCGAATAACAAGGACATCCATAAAAGAAAGACAATTGTTCGATTCAACTTCAAAAGTATGAATGTAAGAATCAATAGAATTCATAACAGGGAGAATATGATTAATATCTGAATTCACATCAATTAAAACAAGATTCCATTCACTTGATTCGCTCTAAATTAGCTCTTTTAAGATCTTTGATTCAAGAGACACGTCAGAAAATTGCTGATATAGAGCATGAGTTATATTACTTACATATCTCTCTTGCTAATTCGTCACCTGATAATTATTCTATACACAGAATTTCATGGATTTCAAGTCCTCAAAGCTTCCTTGATTCATTGCTCAGTTCTAAAAAAGAAATTTAGTACACTTTGAAATAATTCTTTCGTTAACAATTCCAACAATTTACCTACTGTTAACTAAAATGCTGTCGTCAATCTTTCTAGTGTCGCTTTAAATAATAGTCAGCTTAACACTAGAACGTCCGTTGGTGTCATTTCGACACCAAACCAAATTTAGCCTTATCTCTCTATCCCATTTTTTTATCTATACTCTAGAAATTTATTGACTTTTAATCAATTTACGTAATAAACAGACTGTTGAAATTTTTATTATGTGATTCTATTTTTCAAAAAGTTATAATTAAATTCACCTAGAACGTCCGCAGGTGTCATTTTGACACCAAGCAAAATATGAAAAGAGATACTTTACTTTTGTCTTTTTTCCAGTTCGTGTGACCTTGATTTCTATCTCTTTCAGTTACGGAGGGTCTATTATACTTCCAACCCTTTAAAAGGGAGGAAAATAGTATAGTCTTAATCAGGAGACCAAGTGTCTCCTGTTCCTTTCTTTGTGTTTTTATCATGTTTGAAAGTACTTGAAAAAAGTTTTATTGTTGGGAGGTTTTTATTCTTTCACATGCAATTTTTTTCGGAATTATATACCACAAAAAAGGTCTTAGTCCCGAAGAAATCGCCAATCTTTTGAGGGAATTATCCAAAAATGAATCGGATGGTGGTGATCTTTCTTGCTCTGAATTAGATTCTAAAAATGAAATTCCATTGCAGAAAAATGAAATTCCATTTCAGAAAAAGGAATCAGGAGAATCTGATGAATGCGATATGGATGTTAACAGTACCCATATGAATTTAGACGCTTATCTAGCTCGAGATGGAACCGAATGGAAACACTTCAAAGCTACTTCTCATTCGGGTCAATTTTCTGAAAGAAATATACTGCGTGAAAAAAACGGCCCTACAAATTTTGCAAAGCGAAATCTTGATGAATCGCTTATAAGCTCCTGGCTTCTTTTTGCGGATAAACCTATGATGGATCATATAAGAAAGTGTACAGAAACGGAAGCCATGCGAGTTCTGCAAGTTGATAGCTGGACATTGTCCTTCGATGAAATATGTGCTTATTTCGCAATATTATATGCTCGTGGAGTAAGCGGTGCTAAAAATATTGAATTACAATCCCTATGGTCTGACTCTTGGGGCTTTAATTTTTGTAAGGAAACAATGACAAGGAATAGACTTAGAGAAATATCTCGCTTTTTGAGATTTGACGTAAAATCAACTCGTTTTGAGTGACTTCAAGTAAATAAATTCGCTATGATTTCGGAAGTTTGGGACAGTTTTATAGAAAATTGTATTCGAAGCTACAAACCTGGAGATAACATAACAATTGATGAACAATTATTTCCGATAAAAAAAACAAGATGCCCATTTACCCAATTTATGGCTTCAAAACCAGACAAATATGGGCAGAAATACTGGATTTCTGTTGATTTAGAAACAAAATATGTGTTGAATACATTTCCGTATTTGGAGAAAAATGAATCTCGACCTGATGGTAAACGATTAGCCGAATCCGTAGTTCTAAAACTAATGGAACCTTATAAAAATATAGGTCATAATATAACAGTGGATAACTTTTTTACTTCACTGTAATTGACAAAAGAACTGGTAAAATATAAAACAAGTCTAGTAGGAACTGTGAATCGAGCTCGAAGAGAAATTCCAGATTGCTTGAAAAATAAAAAAGACAATCTTTATTCCACGAATATGTATAAATACGAAAGCACCGGTACCCTACTTACTGTATATCAAGGAAAAAAGCAGAAGAATGTTATAGTACTCAGCACATTTCATTCGAGCATTACAATTGGAAGTAATGAAAAGAAAACACCAGAAACAGTAACATTCTATAATGAAACCAAATGTGGGGTGGACATTTTCGATCAGATGGCTAGAAAATATTCCATAAAATCCGGATCAAGGAGATGGTCGGTACATACATTTTACAACATTTTAGACATTGCGACTGTAAATGCTTGGATTGATTAGAAATCAGTGTCAGGCAAGCAGATTTCAAGGAAATTTTATATTCAACAGTTAGCAAATGAGTTGCGTTCAAATTATGTAAAGGTTAAAAAATGTGCTACTATTCAAAATTATGTACCAGAATTAAACCATAAGTGTAAAAAACGTGAAATTAAAATGTGTAAAGGTAATGCCACTAACAAAAAATGATCTTCTTGCTTGAAGATGGTATGTGGAAAGTGCACTGAAAAAGTCACATATTACTATAAAAGTTGTAAATAAGGTATATATATGATACCGTAAAATGGGGTGAATCGGAACACTTTTCAACTTTAACGTTAAAAAAAAGCAACAAATTATTTTTTTATTTTTCTACTAGAAACTTCGGTCTTGTTTTGATCTTTACTTTTTAAGCAAAAACGAAATATTTTTACTGTTTTTATGTATATTATTTAATTTTTTGATGTGTTCCGATTCACTCCACAGATAGGGGTGAATCGGAACAAATTAAATAATCTTTATTTATTCCGATTCAAACTTTAATACGGTTAATAAAAACAGGTAATAATGATAAGGGAGGATTAGGAACACGTAGTTAATGTGAAACCAAGCCTTTATTTTACATACAAGTAAAGATATGCCTTTTTAAAAGTTAGAAAACAACTTTTAAATAAAAAAAATTAAAAGTTATTTTAAGAAAATATATTTGAATTGTCGAAGTACAATTTAATAGAAATTTAACCATGTCCTGTGTTATCCTTTAATAGTTGCCATTGGTTAAGTGAATCTATTTAGTAGCCCCAATCGCTGCATGTATTAATACGATCTACTAATACGCCCTCATCCCCAGCCCTTAGTACTGCTTGCATCCATCTCTTTTTTAATTGGTTTTTCACTATGAGATGTTTGTGTAATGTTGTGGATGTCAGAGAATAATTTTGTGTAGTTTTTCTAACTAATTTGCTATTTTTTAAATTCTTTTATTGTGTGTTCTATGTTTGTTGGATTAGGCGTTGACTTTTTTGTTTATCCAAGTAATTTCTTGGCACCTTTAAACTCTTTAAATAATTAGAACAAACAAAATATTGTTACAATACATATTCATACCTATGTTTTCATATATTACGTGAAACTATTACTGTATAGAAAAATAAACCATGAGAGAAAATGTGTTCCGATTCACCCCGTAAATCTTAAACCTCTGATGTTACAAGTCATTTTTCATTTTTTCATTATGTAATTTAGAAATAAGTAGAATTATACAGAATATCGTTTACAGGTCTATCATTAATTAAAAATCCCCTCTCTTAGGTTTAGAATATGAAAAATACTGTACTTACATACAAAGTTTTGAAGACGTTGAAAAAATGAGGTTTTTGAGGATCCTCTTGAAGTTTTTTTATATACCTCAATAGTTATTCAAACATGTCAAAACTGGGTTTTCCAATTCTTAATGTTATTACCTTTTTGTAAAAAAATGGCAACTAAAAATATCACCACATATATTTATAATGAGTTTATGTGTATGACCGGGAAGTTTCGTTCCTATTCACCCCGCTGTTCCTATTCACCCCATTTTACGGTATTACATTATTTAGATAATGTCTACATATCCATAAAAATTATAAATGTGAAGAAAAATAACAATTTTATTTTTACTTACCCATCATACGTAGTATAGGGTAAATATTGCAATCGTTTCGAAAATCGAAAAAAAAAATTTGACGGATTTACATGTTTTAGATAGTAGAGATTCCAAAAAACATATTTTTAGAAAAAAAAAATTTGCCGTCCGTCTGTCTGTCTGTCTGTAAACGCTCTATCTCCCGAACAAATTGAGATAGAGACTTGAAATTTTGTATGTAGTTAGTATGTAAGAATGGGACGAAGCCTATTTAATATCAGCAACGTCGAATATCCGGAACTATTTTTTTCGGACTCTCGAAAAATACGTTCTGATGAAAGTTACTTAAAAATTTCCGAATGCTTTTGTTCTAAGGAATGGACGTAAAAGGCAATAAAATAACACACATTTTGCATATAGAACGAAGTCGATCGGATTATTAGTTGCCGAGATATTTGTAATCCTGTTTTCCACATTCTTCGATTTTTCATGACCCTGTATTTTATTCAAATTTCAATTCAAAGGTATATTTTAATTGAAAATGAGACGCTTAATTCAACGCAGTAAACTGTTAGTTTATAATATTATTATTTTTGGAGTTATAAGGATGTTTCTTTTACGCAGTTCGGTATTACTTGAGTAGTTTGGCGTTTTATATAATTTGTCGAAATTGGTACATCATCAATTCATTAATAGAGCACTACTATGCATATTAACAATATTTAAATTTTGTTTTGGAATTGCAATGCATTGTATAAATAGTTTTCACATGTTTTATTTTCATATGCCTATCCAAGATGGGTAAGTATTACGGTGGCCCCCCCAACGACTACTTTTTTAATATTTTTGTTTCCCTTTATTTAATTGTTAATTTCACTTTATTTAATAAATCTGTCTATAAAATAAATTGTCGTTTTTTTCCGTAAAAATGTAACAATATAAGCTAATTAAAGTATAATGATCATATATAGTGTAAAATTATACTTTGTAGCATCCATTTTGCATAATTTAATTTGTGATGTCGAAATGATACCAGCGGCTGATTTAGGATGGTGAAATTCTCGGACGTTCTAGTGTTAATGCTCTCAAATTAAACAATTTCTCTGTATCTGCCAAACCTTCGTTACTCCGTCTGATTGCTCCTATTGAACGCGCCTTTAAACATAGCGCTATTTCGCCATCTCAAAAAGAGTCTATTAGGCATCTCATTGCCAATACTGTCGATTTTAATTCTAATGTTTATAAGCCAAATCTTAATAGTTCAGTTAAACATTGTCTTAAAAGTTTATGTTCTGATCCGAATTTGATCATAACTAAGGATGACAAAGGTGGTCAGATTGTTGTTTTTGCAATTCTACATATTTGGAGAAATCCAGAAATTAATTAATGATGGTCCCTATGTGGATATCCACAAAGACCCTTCCTCTAGTGAAATTGATACTATCAAATCTGCCATTGAGTCTTCGCACATTATTCCTGCTAAATTACAGAGGTCTCTTATTCCTTCATTTGCTCATCGTGCCAGGTTTTATGCTTTACCTAAGGTTCATAAACCTGACATTCCTTTTTGACCCATTGTCTCCAATATCGGTACGGCTTCTTATAAACTTGCAAAATATCTTGTTTCCATATTTTCTCCTCTTCCAAGCGGTTATTCTTTCACTGTTAAAAATTCTTTTGAATTTTTTAAGAAACTTCACAGTTTTAAGCCACAAGGCCACATGATGGTTTCTTTTGATGTTTCAACATTATTTACTAATGTTCCTGTCGAAGGGGCTTTAGATTGCCTGAAGAAAAGGCTCTATGAATTTCATTTTTCTTTTTTCGAAATCAAAGAGCTCATTCATCTCACTCGTGTTTGCTTGTCTCAAAACACTTTTGTATTTAACGGGAATTTCTTTCGTATGACTGACGGTTTAGCTATGGGTAACCTTCTTAGACCGATTTTATGTGATTTTTACAAGGACTATTTTGAAATAAAATTGTTTGAAGTCTTAAAATTTCGGTTTTATGTTCGTTACGTAGATGATTTTTTGCTTTAATTGAAGTGGATTCAGATATAAATCATATTCCCCCTGTTATGAATTCTATTGATTCTTACATTCAATTTACTTTTGAAGTTGAATCGAACAATTGTCTTTCTTTTCTGAATGTCCTTGTTATTCGCGATGATGATAATGTTCAGACTACTGTCTTCCGTAAACCGTTTGCTGTCAGTCTTCCACCTCATAGATATTCTTTTCATCCCCCTAACAAGAAAGTTGCGGCTTTTAAAACTTTTGTTTTCCGGGCTTCCAATATTTCTTCAACTCCTCAGTTACTCAGTGATGAACTTAATTATCTTAAAGCTATTGCTGTTGATCGTGGTTATTCCCTAATATTATAGATTCAATTCATAGAAAATTGACAAAATCCACCCAATCTGAAAGAAAAAACTTTAATTCGAATTCCAATACTTTGGTTATTTTGCCTTTTTTCCCTAAAATTAGTCAGCAAGTTACTAAAATTTTAAAAAGTTTCGATTTCAATGTTATTTTTTCTCCTGTTAATAAAATTGCCTTTTCAGATCTTAAGCATCCCATTGATCGCTTAGATAACTGGGGTATTTACCAAATTTCTTGCCAATGTGGCCTTTCTTATATTGGTCAGACTAAACGTGCTCTCAGATTTCCTTTAACGGAACATAAAAGGTATATCAAAAATCAAGAGCTTAAACGCTCTTCCATTCCTCAACATTGTTGGTCTTTACAACATAAGTTAAACTTTTCTTCAGCTGCTATCATCCAAAAGTGTCCTTCCATTCTTGATCTTATTTTTTGGGAAGCTTATCACATCATTCGAAATTCTCACTCCTTAGTCAATGATTTATCAAGTATGCCTTATTTTCCTAACATTTGGAAATCGTTAATTTAATTAAAAAAAAAAAAAAAAAATCCACTCGCTTTTTAGTTTTTGTTTTGTTTTGTTTATTCTCCGGCAGATGTCCCTACATGTGCACCCAGTTGTTACTCTGCTCTCTTCTCATTGGTTACTTTCCTTTACGCGGTTTCGTTTCCGTAGCGGGTATATAAGCCTGCGTCCCTCTGTCTCTTTGCTCAGTTTTGCTTTTGCTAGCTCGGTGAGTTTTGCACTGATGAAGAATCTCCATTGTAGATTCGAAACGGCTGTTTGCTAACTTTTCTTTCTTTAATTGTGCATTTATAAGGCTTTATTTGCTATTTTAACAAACATAAGCTACATATGATATTAAATTACCACACAATTATAAAATTTACTGCATAACATAATTTTTTTTAACTATTCCAACTAACAAATAAGCAAAGCTGTATTAAAAAAGTTAATTATAACTGTTATACTAAAGACATACTTCTCGTTAAACTCGACTATGCCGCCATTGTTCTAAAAATGACAGTGGACTAGTGCACTTTTAAAAGAATAATCTAATTTTTAAAAAATGCAAACATTAATTAGTCTTACAACTTAAATCTACAAATAATAATAATAATATTGCTTACTTTGTTTGCTACTTCACCTGCTTTTCGAAAGGAAAATGGACGCCGCCGTGTCATCTGCAAACATATGATTCGTAATTAAAACAGAAAGATAATTTCTTACACCTAATTTGGTGTGATATAATCTGTCTCAAAAGTTTAAGCTCTCTGCAAATTTCGTTTAAAATAATTGAAGAAGAAAATATTTTATGCTAATTTACAATAAATACTCAACATTTAATCAAAATAAAATAAAATAAGCAATTTTGGGTAGTTAAAATAAAAAAATATATTTATTTTTATTTCTTTTTTCTTTTTTTCTTGAAGAAACACTGTCTCAAAAGTTTAAGCACTTTATGCAATTTTTTTTAGAAACACGGGATTGGTATCGTGTAATGACGTTGTATGACATCATATTGCACTTTTATACAAGTATAAAAAGTGGAGAAATTATTTCCTAATGTTTTAAACATGACAATGGGTAAAGAATTCACAAAATGTGAGATTTTGAAAGATTTTAAATTGAAATCTCAAAATAAAACTGTTTCTGAAATTGCAAAAGCTTTAAATTGATCAAATCTATGTACATATCAAGTACATTCTAGAAATGATAATTTTAAGCGGACACCAAGATGCTGACGACCACGTATGACGACTGTTCAGATTGATCGGAAAATACGGGGATTGGTATATAGACAAAATATGTCCCCATACGGCAAATTAAAAATAATTTCAGAGTGCAGATGTCCAAAGACACTGTAAATAGACGTATTAAAGCGTGTGTTTACATCATATAAAAGAAATTGGCTCGCAAACCGTCTCTTAAATTACATCACAAACAGGTAAGAATGAACTGGGCTAAAAAACACATGACCTACGGGGACAAATGGCTTACTGTTTTATTCAGCGATGAGAAAAAGTGGAACTTAGATGGCCCTGATGGTTGGAAGGCGTATTGACATGAGTTACGCAAGAACCGAAGGACATTTTTCAGCAGGCAGCAAGGCGATAATTCCGTTATAGTTTAGGGGGCATTTGGGACATTTGCCAGCCCTCTCTAGCTTTTCTAAAAGGAAGAGAAGAGTGGAAAAAGTTTCAAGAGACCCCAAACCACCATTTGCTTCCATTCGGTGACATTTTGGGGGGTTTTGAATGAACTTTTCTGCAAGACAATGCCTCAATCCACGTATCCCATTCTACAAAACTTTGGAGTTTTCAAAAAAATAATAAAGTAAGGTACCCTGGGGTAATAACGCCAGGTGGGGTAATAACGCCAAGTGCTTATATTTTGCATAATTATGAATTAATCAGGTAAATGACACCCATGTGCTCTGCGCAAAAGGGTTTTGAGTCATATGAATCGCAAAAAACAGCTTCAAGTTAATTTGTTTCATTTTTAGGTCTTATTGTTTTTACAAACAACTAAAATTAACGCTTGATCTAAAATTTGCGACATACGTTTTGTGATGTGAAGACTATCTTTTTATGCGGAAATACTTTGTTAATTACATAAATTTGTAGTGCATTTCATGTACTTTTAAAATGTTGTTGAAGATTTTGGGTATCTTCTCGAGATAATTTGTAATTTAAAATGTACTGCGCAATAACTATATCGGGGTAATAACGTCAATCCTTGACATTAATACCCCGGTTGATTCCCTACAGTGGCCGAGCTACATCCTAAATACTGATTCAAATAAACACAGTTAAAACTGTGCAATGTTTCTCATATTTCTATTTAAGCGGTCCTTTTTAAGCAAAAAGAAGTTCACGGTCTGATATTCTTTTGCCTCATCCCCCCCCCTCCCACACCACACCTTTATTTTTCTTACACTTTCACAAAAAATTGAACATTTTCAATAGCTTAGAATGCAATTTGTCAATTTCTAAGTTTGTAGAGTTTGTATTTTTAGAATTGGGCTATCTACATGCAATTATTTCATCTTATTTCATAGTTTTGTTTGCATGGCGTTATTACCCATATAGGTGGGTAATAACGCCAAATAGCATTGGTCAAGAAAAAACGCCATTACATTTTATGAATACATATCTGTTAAATTATTTTATTTTATATAGATAGTCAATGAGTTGCTGTATCAGATCCTATATTTGTTTGAAAAATACAATCTAAAACTAAGCCGTGAAAATTGGTAGAACCTTAACGTGGCGTTATTACCCCAGGGTACCTTACTTGACCAGCCAGCTTTACGTCCAGACTTAAACCCGATTGAGAATGTCTGGAATACTTTAACCCGCCAAGTTTATGCAATGGAAAGCAGTATGACTCAATTGAAGAACTCCAAGTGGCTATTGAGAAAGCATGGTATTCTTTGCCACCAGAAACTCCACAAAAACTAATAATTTCGACGAAAGCACGTTTATCTGAACTAATCCGAAAACATGAGAAAAAAAATGTTACTAAAAGTTCTGTAAAAATTATAAATACGGTTGTTTTTGACATTGTGCATAAACTTTTGAGACAGTTTTTTTATAACATTTTTTTAAATTGTATTTTTTAAAATTATGTAATTTATTTTTTTCTATTTTTGATATCATTTATTTAAATAATATTGCGAAATATGTAAATAAAAAAATGTTATTAATTCTAACTTTTTATAATTCATTAAAAATCGATATTTTATGCTTGTGCTTAAACTTTTGAGACAGACTATATTTCAATAATTCCGATTATAGAATAGTATACAACCCTTCCGAGATTATTCTTACACTAAATTTGATGTCTCATTTCGATAATTGCTAATAAAGAATAAAATACCAACATTCCGATGTTATTTTTACATTTTTACGGAACTACTACCGAAAATAGTTTAGATTTAAAGTTTATTTAGCATTTTATAACTCCAATTTTAATTTAATAATGTTTCTTTGTTTTTTTCAGTGTAGAAATTAACGTACAGCGATATATGTTTTTAATTTCTTGAATACCAAATTCGACCGAATAAAATATTTAACCTTAAATAATATAAAACTTTCAATAAAAATGATAATTTGGAAAATAGTTTATTGCTTTTTACATCATATTTATCTCTGTTTTAAAAAATAAAATATTCCATTTTCTAGCTTCTAGGACTGGTAAAAAAAATCTTAATATTGTAACTGCTTAATACAGAGTGTCCCGTGTAGACCTGCTAAACTCTGCATAATCAGTTTATCACTTACAGTATATAACAAAGACTCTAAGGACAATTATTATTTTCGTAAGATTGTTGTTTTCAAGAAAAATGATAAAGAAATGTATGATGTGAAATCCAGAACAAGGACAGATACTTCACTGTTAAAACGAACACGGACATTCGAATTTGATAAACCAATTGAAAAGCATATAAGTTACATTATACCAAAATTGGAATATTTTGGTCGATAAATATACTGAATATGACTCTCAGTCACTGATACAGTCTGAGAAGATATTTCCAGCTTTTGATGGTTGAATTTTCTACTGTTTAATTTTAATTCCGAACTGTCATAATGGCACCGAAATATCCGACAAAATTTATTTGACAAAGATTTAATTCATTTTTATTTCGTGTATATCATAAATTGAATTTTTCTTTTACTTTTTTTTCAAAATATTTGTGTTAATTGTATCTTAAGGCATGATGCACATCACTATCCAAAGTGCGAGACTAACTGCCCAGTTTTTCGCGGTAAAACTGACTTGCCCTTCTATTATTTATTAGCTTCCAATGCTATTTCTTTCAGACAAGCTAAAAAGTGTCCTGTCAAAAATTGTGGCCTACTTTTAATAACCTATCATATGTAGTATACGGTAAGTCTTGCAATTGATTTGAACATCGAAAAAAATTTTTTTTGACGGATTTACACGTTTCAGATACTAGAGTTCCGAAAAACATATTTTTAAGAAAAAAAAATGCCGTCCGTCTGCCTGTCTGTTTGTAAACGCTCTATCTCACGAAAAAATGAAGATCGAGACTTAAAATTTTGTATGTACTTAGTAAGTAAGAATAGGACGAAGCCTATTTAATATTAGTAACCTAGATTATCTGGAACTATTTTTTTTTCGGACTCTCGAAAAAATTTTCTGGTGAAATGCATATAACAATTTTCGTTTTTTTTTTTTTTTTTTTTTTTTTTTTTTTTTTTTTTTTTTTTTTTTTAATTTTAAGGAAAGAACATAAAAGGCAATAAAATAAAACAAATTTTGCATCAAGAACGAAGTCGGTCGGATTAAAAGTTGCCGAGATATTTGTAATCCTGTTTTCCAAATTCTTCGATTTAACATGACCCTGTATTTTCTTCAAATTTCAATTCAACGATATGCTTTAATTGTAAATGAGACGCTTTATCTGACGCAGTAAACTGTTAGTTAATATGATTATTGTTTTTGTAGTTATAAGGATGCTTCTTTTACGCAATCCGGTACTAGTTGTATATTTTGGTATTTTACATAATTTGTCGAAATGGGTTCATCTACAATTCATTAATGGAGCATTACTATGTATATCAAGAATATTTAAATATACGTTTAAATTTTGTTTTGGAATTGAAATGCATTTTATAAATAGTTTTCATATATTTTTTTTCACACATTATATAATGCATATCCATGATGGGTAAGTACTACGGTGGCCCCCAACGACTAGTTTCGTAATCGGACCGTTAAAACGAGACATTCATAAAATTTTATTGTTAAAATGCATTTCCTTTTTCTCAGAGTCTATAAAAAAGCGTTTAAACTAAAGAAAAAATCCGTTTTTTTATGAATCTAGTCAATGAAGTAGTAGCACGTCAAATTGTATCACTTTATTATTCCGCAATTCCAGTGTCTCAGAGAGAAATTGCTAATCAATTGGGTATTTCACGCCGCTCTGTTTGCTATTATATTGATAAACCCAAAAAATTTTTTTATTTATTTTTATTTATTTATTTATTGTCGGAGACGAAATTGAATTCTGCAACAGCAGAATCTACATTCAACATGTCTTTCTATTTTTCCTCAAACAAGAACTGAAGTTCTTCTCACCAACTGGTCAGACATGACTTTACCCTTGTTTTCATCCAAGCCCCGCAATTTCTTTATAATAAAACAACCCTTCCATTCACCCATGGAAAATTGTCAAGGTGAAAAATAAAACTTGTTATCTTCATCCTGTATTCCTTTTAACAAAATTCTATGTACTGCCGTTTCTGTTGTTGCCTTACTGTCTTTGTGTGTTGAAAGCACGATGAGTACTTTTATATACTTTACAATAGGTTTAGAAACTTCCAATATCGAATTTCACATTTCCAACAAAATCTTATTCTTGAAAGAATATACGTTGAAACTTCTGTGAGCAATAAGACATAAAAGTCTTCTTAAACAACATTAATAAAATTTATTTGCGCTAATCCTTTTGAAATACGTTAGGGTTTTTTTTCGTCATTGACTTACAGAAGACATGCTTCTACTGCCATGTAAAAAAAAGAAAAATCTGTTAACATGTTAAAATTTTTTGTAATATTTATGTAATGACAGCAGGAAAATTCGTGTGATTTAATGTTTTATAAAATGTTTTGTTGTTCACGTTACGTGAAAAATTTTAGGAATCCCAATTTAATTGAAAATATTAATAACTTTAAAGTTTTTTAAGTATGTGAAAACAGCAGTAAGTATGCAATGGAAGATAAGGAAAAGGAAAAAAAGGCTGAAGCATCAAACAATAGGAAAGTAGAGATCACCAGGCAACAAGAAAGAAGAAGACAACAGCCAATCATAAAATACTATAATGAAATGAAAAAAAAAACAGAAAGGAAGACAAAGAATATACGTTGAAACTTCTGTGAGCAATAAGACATAAAAGTCTTCTTAAACAACATTAATAAAATTTATTTGCGCTAATCCTTTTGAAATACGTTAGGGTTTTTTTTCGTCATTGACTTACAGAAGACATGCTTCTACTGCCATGTAAAAAAAAGAAAAATCTGTAAACATGTTGAAATTTTTTGTAATATTTATGTAATATCAAGCAAATAATCAAGCAAATTGGAAAATAAATAAATAATTAAATGTACAAAAATTAAGTACATTTTAATGCAGATAATAATTAAAAAAAACACACTTGCGTATAAAAAGCGTGGAAACATGTGAAAAAAAATTAATAATATGTAATACATAAAAATATAAATTAAATTAAAAATAAAATATAAATTTTCAAAATAATATTAATAAATGAGAAAAAAAAATATACTTTTGACTCTTTTTTCTTGCACCATATATGGCGAAATACTTCTCTTTTGCATTTTACTCAAAAACCATACATAATTGACTTTTTGTTTTAACTCCAAAAGACGCATTTAACGATGAACAGTTTGATGTCTTGATGGGACACCCAATATTTTAAATACATAAAGTATAAACTTTTCCAACATATATTATCAAAACATACTATAAAATGCATAGTTCATTTTTAAATAGGTTCTACAGAATATAAAATGGTCTAAAAAGTATTCTTTTTTTAACAATAAAACAAGCAAAGTGAAAAAAGAACACATGAAAATCATCACGGTGCTGGTTTCTGTACAACATCCCCGGAATTCGAAAAGCGTGAAACTAAAGTTCTCAGAAGTGAAAAAGAAATCCTGTCATTGAAGAGGAAAGAAATAATGCTAGAAATTCAAAGTTATTTCTTCTGTCGAGTTTTGTGGCCATTCTTTAAGAATACTTTCCGATTTTTAAGATTGGATTCAGACACTTTATATCTTACGTCTTGATTATATATCACCTAGAGGTATTTCTTTCTGACATTTTCAACGGTATTTCTGAAAGATGCATAAAAAAGAAAAGTTTTGATTTGATTTTTAAATAATCTTTTACTTTTAATGTAGTTTGTTTCAAAATAACATTCATATAGAACGAAAATCTGTTATATGGAAATTGTGGAAGGTATATTGAAAGCGTTCTATTTTAATTAGAAAAATCGTTAAAAAAACACATATATGTGTTTAAGCGTCTCTAAATATTTGTACAAATTATGCTAAATATTTTTAAATTATATAAAAAAAATCATTAATTTCTCTAAAAAATTGAAATTTCTACAAATTACATATTAATTATATTGAAAAATGATTAATTAGTATCTTTTATTTATTAAAAACAAGTAATGAGTAAAAATATAAATGAAATTAAAAAAGAAACATTAATTTTCAGAATAATATTACTAAATACAAAAACAAATATGTATTCTGGACACCTTTTCTTTGCACCGGATATGGCACCATAAATTTTCTGTCGCATTTTACTGAAAACCATATAATATGAAAGTTATTTTTTATGAACTCTAAGAGAAGAATATTACTATGAAAAGTTTGATGTCTTGTTGCGACATACATTATTTTAAATAAATAAAGTATAAACTTTTCCTACTCAAATTATCAAAAAGTTTTATTATTATTTTTAATATGTTGTACATAGAATAAAATCGTGTTAATGTATTCGTTTTAAACAATAAAATAAGTTAAGTGAAAAAAGAACGCATGAAAATAATTATGTTCTATTTTTAATATAATGTTCCTGAAATTTGAAAAGAGTGAAACTAAAGTTTTCTGAAGTGAAAAAAATTCTGTCATTGAAGAGAAAAGAAACCATGCTGGAAATTTAAAGATATTTCTCCTGTCGAGTTTTTTGGCCATTCTTTAAAAATATTTTCCAATTTTTAAGATTGGATTCAAACACTTTCTCGATTATATCATACCTCTGGATTATTTCCTTCTGACATTTTCTACTATATTTCAACAATACGCATAAATAAGAAATGTTTTGATTTTAACTTTCAACAATCTTTTACTTTTAATGTGTCTTGTTTCAAAATTAAGATGCAGATGGAAGAGTACACTGTTATAGGGAAATTCGGTAGATATAATTTAAAATCTTCCTTTTTAAAAATAGAAAATTTGTTAAAAGGTCATACGTGTAAAGGCATTTCTAAAAAATTAAAAAAATTATTCAATATAATTTTTAATTATGCGTATTTTTTTTTTTTTTTTTTTTTTTTTTTTTTTTTTTTTTTTTTTTTTACTGCTTAACTTACTTTATTGATGTATTTTGAGAGCATGTTGGACTATTTCAGCGTGCGCAGTTTGGCATTTGGCATAAGGTCAGAATTCTGATGTCCTGATTGAATAGTGTTACCCCCCCCCCCTACTTGTAAACTTACAATTGTTCTGATTTATTTACCAGGCGGATAATTGCGTTGAAAATTATTCTAATATAATAACACACGCGCCATTCATTACAGTTCCAAAGATATATATATATATAATAATAATAAATGAAAAACTACTTTGTAGTTCCACCGTAATAGTTTCACATCATGGATATGCATAGCATAAAAAAAGAAAATAAAACTATAAGAAATTTTGTAAACTATATGAAATTTATAAGAAAAAATGTAAACTATTTTTGAAATGCATTGCAAGTCAAAAATGAAAATTAAACTTACGTTTAAATATTTTTAATGCATAGTAATGTTCTATTATGGAACTACGGTTACTACTTAACATTCCCGTCGACCCATTTCGACAAGTTATATAACCGGTTAAGCAATTGGTACCAAACTGCGTAAAAAAAAAAAGTATAATTTAAAAAATGACAACCATATTAAATAACAATCTACTGCGTTAAAATAAGCGTCTCATATCCAATTAAAGCATATCTTTATAACTTTAAATTTAAATTTGATCGAAATACATAGTCATGAAAAATAAAAGTGTTGAAAATAGGAGTACCGGTTAATTAAAAAATATCGTTTCGCTCGATTAATTAACCGGTAATTTAAATAAAATCTAATCTAAAATCTAAAAAAAAAAATCTAAAATCTAATCTAATTTAAATTAAATCTAAATTAACCGGTTAGTACCGGTTATAAAATAATAAACCGGTTAATCCCAGCAACTATTTACCCGGTCGACTGCTTTTTTTTTTTTTTTTTTTTGACAATTTACATTTTTTAATATATTTTACATGCATACCTTAAAATTAGAAAAAAAAAATGTGAAAACTTTTATCTATCATCATCCGAATGAATATTTCAAGAATCCGAAAAAGTAGTTACGTGTAATCGAGGTTACTGATATTCAACAGATTTCTACCAGAAACATCTAAATCAGCTTTCAGGTTCATAATGTTCTTTAACACGCCATACGTGTCAGAATGTGCTTTTCTTACAGTACTGTTTTTGTTTCTTAAAAAAAAAAAAATAAATAAATAAAAATTGCAGAAGTATACTAAGATGTTGAAAGAGATTTGAGGTTAAAATTTACTAGTTTTAACCTTATAGATGTCCTCATCCATACACAGCAGTGTCAGAAATTTCACTGATTGTAAAATTATATTTTGATAATGATAAACTTATTTCTTTATTATCTTTTTAATATGTTTATTTTTTTAAACTATGATTTAAATTATGATATTATCTGCACATATTATAATTATCGATTCTTCAGTTTGTTGATAGTGCAACTTTCGTTGCCTTTATTCGTAAGATAGGATAGCTGATATCTTATAAAGACCGTGCAATACTTTCTATACTCTTATTAGATTCCTCATATTAAGTGGACTGAAAAATATTTCTTTAACCCTTTTGAGTCGAGCGACTGCTATACGTGTCGCATAAGTTGTTCCTTGATTATTGTTGTCGTAATTTTGCCTTATTAATTCTGCGCATTTTCGCCATTCAGTTAGAAAAAAATAAAAATTCTGCAATGATTAGTTGGTGATACAAGATTAAAAATCATGTAAAAGACGCTTGATCCGAAACGGGTTAAATGTGGATTGTGTAGCAAAAAACTTTGCGAACCGTTGCCCTACATGTGCGATGCTCCGGGAATTTGTAACTGTGCCATTCACTTCAGCAAAATGCATCTAAAATTTTATGCGTTTGAGATGTGAATAGTTTCCGTTCGTTTTCGCGAAAGAAGTAATATTTTATAACTTGAATAATAAGTAAAAGACAGCCGTAGAAAAAAGCACACAACATAAAATTCCATTACCAAAAAAGCCCCAGAAAAAAATGCAGAAAGTAACATTTAAACTGAAAATAACACATTTTTTTTGCAAGTTAAGCAAAATAAAATAATCGAAAAATTAATATTAAAATAGTGTTGCATGAAACTCTAAAATATCAAACATTAACACTCATGTATTTCTCGTAAAAGGATCTTTATTCATTGGTGTAAATAAAAATAATTATAATAAAATATTTTTGTTTTTAATTCGTATTTTTTTCTGCATTTGACCTTTCTGATTTTTGGTTATGAAGATTACCAGATAAACTTAAGACTATTGTGTTGCAGTATACTATAGTCTATCTCAAATGTTTAAGCACACTGCAAATCTCGTTTAAAATAATTGAAGAAGAATATATTTTATGCTAATTTACAATAAATACTCGACATTTAATCAAAATAAAATAAAACAAGTTGGAAATTGCACGTGAAGCGTGGCAAAATAGGTGCGTTTGTACGATAACGAAGTTTTAAAAATATTCAGATCTTGCTATCAGAGTAGACAGGACTTCGGATACACTATATAGCGGTCGAAATCTTTTTTGTGTTCCTGTAAATATACAGAAAGTAACTTTGTTACACCTCAGTAACGTATATTATATTCATAAAATGTGAAATAGTTTAATATCATTAAAACATGCCTCAAACAGTGTTTCTTCGTATAGCATTATGTAGTGGAATACTTTTGTGTGACCCTGTAATTTAATAATAAATATTCTTTGCATCACAGATTGTACAGAATGTATATTTTGGTATATATATACTTCATAGAGTCATGCTAATTTTATTATGTTGGAATGCACACCATTAAAATGCTTTTGAAAAACTTTTTCCCCATTGGCCGTAATGTAAAGGAATACTTTTGATTGTCCCTGTAATTGATCTACGCATCCAATTTTCGTAAAATTTGAAATGACTCGGAAAAATTATATAATAATTAAACATTTTAAATTTCAAACGATTGAAACACATTTGAAACTTTTTCCACATTGACAGTAATGTAACAGAATCCTTTTGATTGTCCCTGTAATTGATCTATGCATCCGATTTTCATAAAATTTTAAATGACTCAATAAAATTATGTAATAATTATGTATTATAAATTTTAAACGATTCGGTTGGGTAGTTTTTGATTTGTTATATGCGGGCAGACAGACGGACGGACTGAATGACAACTGTAGGTGCTACGTATTTAAATAATTACGAACGCACTTAACTAGTAAATCTGCAGATCAGGAGCCTCAACGTCAGCTCTTCTAATGACTGCTTTTTACGACACTTTGCGTATAATTTTACTTTATACAAACAGCAATCGAAAGTTTTCAAATTACATAAATTTATTAATGAATAAACAAGTCAAAAATTGCTTGTCAAACCTATCAAATGAGGTTTGCTCTTACTATAATGAAGTTTAAAATATACTCAGATCTAGGAGTAATAGTTGCTGCACTCCAATGCAAAAATGTATGGATACAAAATTTATTACGGTTTTATATATTAAATTCAGTTATAGAGATATGATATCCATTGTACGGATAGTATTACTACTTCTCAATTGAGGCATAATCATAGGGGCATAATCATAGGTAGTATATTTTTTTTTAATTTACCTACTAACCACCAAAAACCTGTATTTGATATACAAATAATTTATAGAAAAGGAGATATAAAAAATTATGTAAAGGAGTTATGTTATTTAGAATTCTGCAACCTGGAAACATAGCAATCTGGGGGCATAACATGGGGCATAAACCTGGAACATAGCAACCTGGAATCAGTATCTATCATGAATTATTTAAAAATGATAGATTTTCATAAACTGGAGAATTTGCAACAATTTTACATATTTAATTTCAAATCATTCAGCTTGGTACCTTTTGCGCTATTATATGTGAACAGACCGACAAACAGATGGATGGATCAGGTAACGACAATAGGTGCTACAAATTTGAAAAATTATCATATTTTCCTATAAACGACAATGTAATAAAATTGTTTTAAGTGGCTCAGCAAATAAACTACAAGCTTTATGCACTTTATTTTCAATAACGAACAGGGCATAGTAAATCTCAATAAAAAATGTCAATTACAGATCAGTCGAACGATATTAAAGCAAGTTCGAATCTGAAAGACAGTCAGACAACCAGATGAACAGACAAACATAATTCACAAACTAATTTTAATTTCTTGTAATGCATTAAAAACGCATGGCAGATTTAAATTTCACGTTCAAGAAATTATAAATGAAATCATACTTAAATACTCTTATACAACCATGTATTTTACCCACTTTTTATTTACACGATACTAATTGGCTGACATTTAATTAGATTTATAGACACTTAAATCTACTGAGGTCATTGTACAAGAGATTATCATCTGTAGAAGGTCTTGTATCCAATTTTTTGCGTGGCATTGTATAATATTTTATCTACATTATACAAAGATATCTTAGTATACTAAATGTAGTTCAACACGAAAATGCATGATTAAAAAAAAAAAAAACTTTTAAACTATTTCCGTTTATACTCAACAGCCATTATAAATTCTTTTCTATAATCCTGTATATGAATTATAACATTTATACATAAAATGTTACATGAAAAATTTTAGTTAAAAGCTCATATCAAAAGAGAAATGCACCACCAGCAGTCATTACATACATTACTTCATCGCAGTATCGCATCTGAAATCTTTTGAGTGTCCCTGTAAATACTATTTGTTTTCTGTTATATAGAAAGTAGCTTGTAGTTGCCTTCATCAGCGTATAGCAATTTGATAAAATGTTAAATAATTCAATATAATTAAAATGCTAACCAAAATGTTTCCTCGTATACCATTATGCAATGAAATACTTTTGTGTGGCCCTATAATTTAAGTACAAATATCCTTTGCACTGACCATTGTACATAATTTTTATTTTAATGTACTTCATAGATGAACATCAATATCAAAATGTACGAAATGGGTAACATGTTTAAAATGCATTTGAAGCTATTCTTCCCATTGGCGTTATGTAAAGAATATTTTTGACTGTCCTTATATATAAACTATATATCCAATTCTCATAAATTTTGCAATGACACGACAAAATTATACAACAATTATGTATTTTAAATTTCAAACCATTTGGTTGGGTATTATTTTCATAGTATGTGCGGACAGACAGATAGGCGGATAGACAGATATACGAACAGACAACACGACTATAAGTACTACTTACATATATAGTTACGAACGCATTTAAAAATACGTAGAAGTTTTCAGAAATTTGATGCATTAAATTGATCCCGTTTTTATGCAACGATATTCTAAAATTTAATGAATTGCATATTATTATAATTTTTTAGACAACAAAGTACATTTCTTCCGCCCTGAACACCCCGTTTACTCATTAAATTTACATTCATAATTTTCTATTAAATGGGCGGTAGTATTGATTTTTTTTTTTAATTTACCTACTAAACACCCAAAACCTGTATTTGATATACAAATAATTTATAGAAAAGGAGATATAAAAAATTATGTAAAAGAGTTATGTAATTTAGAATTCTAATGTTTTTACAATATTTGTTTTTCAAAAATTTCACTTTTATAACGTTTTTGTAATTTTTAGAATCTAAGATTTTATCTAAATATAAATCCAAATCTTTTTGATAACTTTACATCGCTAAAATCACCCAATAAAGACGCTTATTTCCCGCTAATCTTGACGTCAATTTGACATCGATATCTATGCGATGCAAATTAATGGCATAAATGTCTATGTGGGACATATTATTAAAATTTACTATCCAAGCACTTACTGAACAACAAGTTTATAATTATTTTAAATATTTTTAAAAAATCTTCGCGCATTTTAAAAAAATGCGCATCTGACAAATATTAAAATTTTGATAATAAATTTCTGTAAATAAAAAAGGATTAATATCATAATAAAAGACCATTTAATTTAAGCGCCAAAGTGCATTAGTTTTATTTTCGGTATATGATGTCATAATCGCTTGTTTTCGTGCCCTAAAATCATTCTTCCTTTATTTTTATTATTCAGATACTTGAAAATTTCCATTTTCTTTTCAATATGAAGTTACCGCCCAATCCAAAGTTGCGGGTGTGACATTTACACAACTTAAATTAGTCACCAGCAAAAATATTTTTGATCAATGGTTTCAATTTGTATGAATTTCAATGTAGATTACTTACACATATATTTATCCGAATCTGAAAATTGTTTTATGTATCATTTATTTATAAAAAAAATAATTTTCACCTGTTGCGGGTGTGACATAAAAAGGACATGCATTTTCATCTTTCAGTGCAAAAACGCAAAACTCTGTGAATTATGAAAACTGAATGAAGAGATTTCTTTTAAATATTAGACAGTAATACTTAAATAGTTATTCTATGAAAAAAATAAATTACTTGCTCAATTCTTGCTTTTGTAGAAAATATTCAAAATTTTCGTTGCGGGTGTGACTTGTACAGCCAATAAAATAATGACATACACAAATATTTTCAAGGCAGATTTTTTAAATTAAAGAATTAATGAATATTACAGTTATAATATCAGAGAGGGAAATATCAAACAAATTTCATTTCCAATCTTGAATTTATAATTTTTGGTGGTGGTAGTAGCTCTTTTTTTTACAAAAATGCTCCTTTTTTCCCCTAGAGACATCTGACTGACTGGGCCAAATATACACGTTTTTTTTTTTTTTTTTTTTTTTTTTTTTTTTTTTTTTAAATATGATAGTTCTTTATCGTCACCATCCATTTGTCTTATTTGTCCATCAAAGTTTTCACTTTTTTTAATGGCGAGAATAAAACAACTTCTTTAAAATCTCCAACTGCACATTCATCGTTGGATATTATATCCTTGTCAAAGTATGGATACATCTGACTGACTGAGCCAAATATACATATTTTCTTTTTTTTCAGATACTCTTAGTCTATATCATCCTCATTCACTTTTCTTATTTGTCCATCAAAGTTTTCACTTTTTTTTAATGTGGAGAATAAAACAACTTCTACAAAATCTCCAACTGCAATCTTATCGTCGGATATTATATTTTTGACAAAATATAGTAACAAAGAAATTCTCTTGATCACTTTCTGAAGTTACTGCAAGATCAATTGTTCCTACGTCAATAGAAACAACATATGTGTCGATTGAATTTTGTGCTTGGTGCCAGCATGCATGAAGCATTTTCACAATATCTTCTGAAATTTCACATTCAGCAAAGTTCTTTTATATTTTTTGGGCCTTTTTTACACACATGGCAAAATCTGAAGCTGAATTTATAGTGGCAGAGCGTTGCTAGTCTTACCATTTTCTTGGCAACTGCACCAACCCCATCGACAACTCCTTTACTATGAGATGAAATGCAAAAGGATTGCCATCCTTTACCATGATTTTTTAAAATAGACTCTTTATTTCTCTCCCTGCTTTGTCGCTTTTCTTCTCTTGTTGTAGATATTCTTCATATTTAAAAGGGTTTTCTTTAATGTTTTTCCGATGATATCATGATCTTTCTGTACTATTCATTCTCTGCAAAAGAGAAGAAATTAATGTGTAAACTGAATAAATATAGCAAAATAAATATAAGCCTATCCAAATATATATGCTTAACAAATTGTTAATATTTATCCCTTGAAATTTCTAATCTTACATAAAGTTAATTATGTTAAATTTTGGTTAATTTCAAACTGACTATATACATTTTTTGCTAACTTAATAAACATTTTAACAGTTTCTACTATTATTACTTCTACTTTTTATTTAATTTGAATTAAAAGAGAAAAAAAATCTTCCCCTAATATTGCTTTACTTATTTAAAAAAATTAAAAATATATATATTAGATAAATACTATCAAATAACAAAATAAAAAGAAATATATAAAAAACAAAACAAAATTAACAAATTTAAAGAAAATTGCTAAAATATAGTTCTGTAATTTTCTTTTTTTAATTTCTATAAAAGTCTTACCTTTTAAATTAACTTCTTAATCATATATCACTAATAAAATTATTTTCTTGTAGTAAAGCAACAAATTTATCAGTTATCAGTAATAAAATTATTTTCTTGTAGTAAAGCAACAAATTTATCAGTCCAAACTGAATAAATCAACTGCATACAGTGTTACATGCTCAGATGATACAAATTTATATTTATTAACTGGAATTCACTCTATTAAATCAAAGGATATAGTTAACGCTGCCAAGTACATGTTTTCCAGCATATTATTCTTATATAAATGTACATATAATTGTTCAAATACGCATTTGTATTCAATTTTAAAAGACGTTGCGGGTGTGACTTTAATTAAATGTCACACCTGCAACAGGGACATGTCAGCCCGCAACGCTCAATAATTATAAATAAAATATTAATTAATTTTTTTTGTGTCTGTAATTCAAAGTATCTTAATAAACTATTTTTGAATATAAAGTTTCATAACTTTAAATCAAAAATATTTTTCTGTAGAGATATAAATGTAACTTTTTGTTTCGGGTGTAACACAATAATTAAGGGTAATTAAATATGCTTACCTTTTGTAATGAAGATTATTAAACACATCTCTGTAAACAAAAACTCTCAATAATAGCTGTCAGATCATATATATCCAAGTTTGGAGATTTTCAGAATGTTTGTTCAGCTGTACGAGACCATGAAATGTAAAGATTTTTGCCGCAGTCTATTTTACAAAGTCATAGTGTCACGTTATTAATTACAATAGGTATTTTAATGACAAAAATTTAATTCTTTTTTGATAAAATATGAAATAGTACACTCTTAACAGCTAATATGCAAAATTTCAGTCATATTTAAAGAAAATTAAATTTTCATCCTCATGTCCATATTTTTGTGGATTGGGCGTTATATTAATTTTCTTTTAATTCGTATATATTTTTTCATTTACCTTTATTTACATGAAAATTCAAACACTACACTGACGCATTATACATGCTTTTAATACTATAATGATAAAGCGTTGCTAGGCAACTATAAAAATTGAAAGAAAAAATGGAATAAATACATTTAAAACAAGTAAATCTCTAAAACAAATTGTTTTATATTGATAGAACACATTTATAAAAATCATCCAAAAATTACAGTAATAATTTGAATAATCTGACAAATGCATAGACAAAATTTCAAAATAATTTGAATAATTTGAACCTCGTATTCGTAAATTTCAGTATCCAATTTGTCATTTAATGCCATTGAGCAAGTGATCCATTTTCTTTCAACAAATGAAACTTTTTAAATCATGTGAATTGCCAAGGAAAGGAATTATGTTGCAAAATTAAATGTCCTATATTTTCCGAACAAATGAATGAAATAGAACAAAAAACTATGCAGCAAAATCCAGGTACCTTAAGAATATACCTACTTAATTTCAAGTTATCGGGTGTTTTTTGCAGCAGTTATCGCGGAACAGGCTGATAGAAACCAAAACATTTCGTGTCTCCAAAGTAAGCCTTCACTGACGTTTCGGCTATAAGCCATTTGGAGTGAATAAAATAAAAAAAAATATATTTATTTTCATTTAACTTTTCTTTTTTCTTCAAGAAACGGTGTCTCAAAAGATTAAGCACTTTATGCAATTTTTTTAGAAACACGAGATTAGCCGTGCTAAATGACGTTGAATGACATCATATTGCACTTTTATAAAAGTATAAAATGTAGAGAAATTATTTCCTCTCGTTTCAAAAATGCCGAAGGATAAAGAATTTTCAAAATGTGAGATTTAAGGTCTTTAAACTGAAATTGCAAAAAAAAACTGTTTCTGAAATTGCAAAAGTTTTAAATCGATCAAAGCGAGGTATATATCAAGTACTCTGTAGAAATGGTAATTTTAAGCGAATACTAAGATGTGGACTACCATGTCTGACGACTGTTCAGACTGATTGGAGAAAACGGGGATCAGTATCTAGACAAAATAAGTCCCACACGGCAAATTAAAAATAATATCAGTGTACAAGTGCCCAAAGGCAATGTATGTAGACGTATTAAAGGGAGTGATTACGTCATACGAAAGAAAATGGCTCGCAAACCATCTCTCAAATTACATCACAAACAGACAGGAATGAACTGTGCTAAAAAACACATATCCTTTGGGGACACATACCCTTTGGCTTACTGTTTTATTCAGCGATGAGAAAAGTGCAATTTAGATGGTTCTGATGGTTAGAATGCGTATTGGCATGAATTATGAAAGGAACCAAAGGCATTTTTCAGCAGACATAAAAGCGGTAATTCTGTTACGGTTTGGGGGACACTTGGATTCAGCGGTCAAACCACTCTGGTTTTTCTAAAAGGAAGACAATATTAAAAATAGTATCAAGATACGCTAAACCAACATTTGCTTCCATTCCGTGATATATGGGGGGTTTTGGGTGGACTTTTCAACAAATCAAAGCCTCTGTACACGTATCATATTCTACAAAAATGTGGCTTTCTCAAAAAAAATTTAAAGTTCTTGACTTATCAGCCTTAAGTCGTGACTTAAAACCAATTGAGTATGCTTGGGGTATTTTAACTCGCCAGGTTTATGGCAATGGAAAGCAGTATGACGCTACTGAAGAACTCCAAGAGACCATTGAGAAAGAATAGTGCGCTTTGCTCTCAGAAACCCTACAAAAGCTAATAATTTCGATGGATGCACATTTATTTGAATTAATCCAAAATCACGAAAAAATAATTTGTAAGTAAAAGTTATGTAAAATTTATAAATCTGGTTGTGTTAGACATTGTGCATAAACTTTTGAGACAGTTTTTTTAAAATTTTTTTATTATCTTTTTTTACAATTATCTAATTTATTTTTTCTAGTTTTGATATAATCTATTTAAATAATGCTGCGAAATCTGCAAATAAAAAAATGTTATTCATTCTCAATTTTTATAATTTCTTGAAAATCGACATTTTATGCTTGTGTTTAACTTTTGAGACAGACCTTATTAATGAGAAATGATTGCGATTTTCAAGGTTTTTCAGTATAAAATGTAAGAGAATGTAAGGAGTATAAATGTATTAGCTATAAAAAAATCTATTAAGCTTTTCTTTATTTATTTTTTTAAACATTTGTTTTTCTGGATTACAATCTTGTTACATGGGTTGCTGCAGGCTTTTGAATTTCAATAATATAAACAAACGTTTTCTATTAATCACTTTTTAGCACCAACCGTTATCCTTACATTTATTGAACCACTTAATTCTTAGATATATATGAAATGCATAAATAGCATAACACGAATCCCAGTAATCAGAATGGACTGTGTCAGTGATGGGATGAAATGAATTAATCATCGTATAATGGAATGGTAATGTGGAATCTTACCTCAAGGCGTATGAATGCACGCCTATCCGGAGGCCCCAGAGAATCTTAGATTAAACCTTAATGATACTGATAGCTTGTACATTTATACATAATCGTATAGGTATTTCGAAGAGAGTAAAGTTTTTGATTGAAATTTTACTGAATTTAATCGATATTACTAAATACTCTCAAAATATTTATTTCCAATTTCATATCTTCTATTGTTTATTCTGAATAAGGTTGAGGTAAATCTAATTTGTTGCTGGATATTTCACTACAAAGGAGTCCTTGAAGAAAAATAATGCTATACTGAATCTGTAAGAATTGATTTATCCAATCTTATTTTTTCAACATTTACAAATGAAAAATAACTGAGGCATTCATCAGAATCAAATGAATTTAGCATATATTTTTATGATAATTATAATATAATAATAAAATAATATGCAGTTTTTTGTTAAAAATATTTTTTGCAAGAACTTAGCGTTTGTATAGGTAATCTTAGAAACATCGAAGACTTTGGAGTGACCTATGAAAAATACCTTTTCCTGCCAATTCCCAAAACTGAACTCTTTGGATATACAGTCAAGCGTTTCGGGTTTTAAAAACTATTAAATGAAGAGAAAAACGCCGATCGATTCGAAATTTTCGGAAATGCTTTCCCCAAATACACACCAAGCATATAAATGGAATATTTAAAATAACAAAGGAGAAATATTTTTCGAAAAATAAAATGGGTAAAATAAGTTTAGGTTTCGTTTTTTCTAAAAAAAATTTTTTTTCCTCGATTAAGTATATGTAATTTTCCATTATTTTGGAGACTGTTTTTAACTATACAAAAGCAATACTTGAAGATATGTTTTAAAGGGATTTGTAATGAAACAGTTATTTTTTTATTTCACGGTAAAATTATTTTAAGCAGTTTTTGATTCAGAATGATTTTTTTACTTACTGGATTGCCACGATCGCTAATTCGGCTCAAATGATTAATTTTGACATCACTTTCTTTAATATCTTCCAACGTATTAACTGAAGGATAAATCGCAAGTATTTACTAAGTATCGTTTATTTTGAAAGATCTATTTTAATGTTTTTTAATATTGCAAGTGGTATGCCTGATTGATATATTTAAAAACGCACATAAAGTGGTACCATGGGAATAATACTTTTTAGTCAAATATTTTATTTCCTTGAGTAATACTTCCCATCGTAAGTAGTACTTCAAAGTGGATTTTACCTGTTTATGACTGAATAATATTTATTAGAGTTCTTTACTTTTTGCAATGCGTGCTTTTTAGACAGTATTTTAGCTATTTAAAAATCCACTTGATGTACCTTTTAAATGTACATTAAAGGGACAATCACCCGTAGTAAACAGGGTTTTTTTTATTTAAAAGAATCTTACACTTTCAATAAACTTACATTCTTATTAAATATCTAGAAAGGGATCGGTTTTCAGAAATTAGATTAACCAAACAGACATTTTTTATTTGATTTCTAATTATGATCATTACCTGCTTTTTTAGGTGTTACGCACTAGCTACAGGATGCAACAGATATTTGAAAACAAAGTATTGCTGATATCAAATAGGAACTATACTATAGACTATATTTTGTATACTTTAACGTTTTTTATAGGCCAACATTTGTATTATAAAAGACATCATTCATTGAAACCATTTCCATTCGCAAAAATTAACTCTGCATGCTATCGAAACTAACTACAACAGTGATAAGATAGGTGCTACAATTGTTTGCCAATCCATACACAACAGCACCTTCAGAGCCGCAGCGATGTTATGTACTTGATTTTTGGAGTCCTTCCTCAACAGACACTCCCATACGTACTAACCAAAAATTTTACTATATAGTGAGCTGGGTGGCATCAAGTGCAGGACGGCTTGGTTAAAAAAGTATTGACCTTGAATTATTGAGTTGTAAGGGCTGTCTCTCATGATGTAATGTCTTGATGAAAAACATATGGCCTCTAATGTGCTTCAAATGTAATCTAGAACTTTCGAATCTAGATATAAATAATGGCATCTTAACTTCCCTTTTCTGGCACCTTGAAGAAAGACATGTGTAAGGTATCAGTCTTTTGTCGCCTGATGAAAATCCCCAGATTCGTAGGTGAGGCTAAAATTTTTTTATAAGTCACAATAGAAGCCACTTCGATGATTTGACATACCCACCAACATTTTGCGGCTTATTTCCTAGACGATATAAAGCTTTCTAATCGGAAGGAAGCAATGTTATCCTGTATTTCTCTTAATGTTTAAGCTTGTTAAGGAGGCATTTGGGTGTGTTCGAGTTTTATTCTTGGTATTTTAGTCCAAAAATTACTCCTTCTTCATCCTCTAATGAAGGGTCTCATCTATAAAGCATGGAATATTTGCCGTATCATTCTGTAGTTCCCTTACAAGTGCCTTAATTCACATCCTAGGATTTTTATCGAATTGAATGACAAATCTGGCATCATGAAAACGTGATGTTGTTGACAATGTCTTTTCCTCTATGAAATGGTTCTCGCATCAAACCTGATACGTTTCGTTTTTCTCTTATTTGATAGACAATTGAACGGGCAAGATTTAAAAATGTGTCAATCTTTAAATTAGATTCCTCTTCACCCAAAGTAACATATCTCTTCATTTCATTTTGTTATTTCAGATTTTGGCATGATTTCATCTAAGAAAAATATTTATATCTATGATATACAGGATGGTACTTCATCTATAACGTGTACTGAAATTCCTGACACATTTTGTAATGTATTCAAAATTCGAATCCCAATTCAGACATGGATTTTTCGTTATTTCGGTGTCAAATTTTCCCATACTAGATGCAAAATCCTTTCGTCTAGCTTTCAAACAAAAGAACATACTGCTCCAAGACCAGCCATTTTATAATGGGATAAACATAGAGCCCGATACAACTTAATTTTTATTAAATATAGTTTTAATAAAGATTAATTTATCTTTAATTTAAATTTACAATAACATATTTTAAAGATATTCTGTAAAATTCATACTTTTTCCTTTAAATGTATAATTACCACTATAAATATTTAAATTCTACTGAAAAACTTAAATACATGAAAGAAGTAGCATAAAGCTTAAGAAGTTATAGATGTCAGCGACATATGTAAAGCTGTTATATTTTATACATTAAAAATTATTATTTATTTTTCACACCAAACCAAAACATGTCTTGAATATCAAGCAATAAAATATTAAAATTCTATAATTTATTTAAAATACCTTGTCAGATTTTCTGAGTGAATAAAATTCAAAAACAAATATTTGAACTGAACCTGTTGCTTTAAATATACCCAGACTAGTAGAGTGTGTCATGAATAGGTGTTCAAAAAAAAACTTCGAACAGAAGTGACATCACCTTTCGAAATATTCCACTTGATCGGAGTGACAAGAAAAGCTTCGGAAAAGTCTGTACGAATAAGAATTTTTAAAGATCGATAAACATTCTTGAAATAGGGATAGGATGTAAAAATTGATTAATCAAAATTTAATGTGTCACGGGTTTTGTGTACTTAATATGGATTAAATACTGTAGAATTTAAAATTCCTTAATTTACATCCATTGCATGAGAAAGAAAGGTTAATTTAATAATATTCCTATTAGTAACTTAACCCACGAGAACTCGCAGCCATTTTCGAACACGAGAACTCGCGCCGGGTATGTCATACCCTAGTTCATCTCTCTTATTAAAATATCATTTAACGCAGTTTATAAGCCAATTTTACTTACTTAAATATTTCAAAATAACACATTAAAGAATTTTAATGAATTTAAAATTAGAAAGTTACATGTTTAAAGACAATTTTGACAAATTACATACTGTTGTTCAACACAGAGACTTTTTTCACATTTTTGGCACATGAATCTTAATTTACTGTCCTTATTACATGGACAAAATGCACATCGTTTATAATTCGCCTTAAGTTTTTTCGAAGGTGGTTCACTGTTCGGGATTTCCAGTTCCTTAGACGTGCTTGGACAAGTTGTTTTTCTTTCATATTTAAGGTTTCTGTGTTTTTCTGAAAGAGCGAGACTCAGTGTTTTCAGAAAGAGACGTCTGTTTCTGAAGTGTGAGGGTGGATTTTTTGTGGACATGAAAAGAATCCTGGCGTTAATAGCAACCTCATTCAACATTAAAAATAAAATAGCCATTGGCCAACGATTTGATAGTCTTGCCGTAGTGTATGCTGCAGCCATTTCATCGACGACGTCCGCAGCTTATTTCGTGAGATTATAAAACGTGATGATATCTGTTTATTTTTTTTTTCAATTCCATGGTAGTTTCATCTATCTTATCATCAGTATGCATTGTAGACACTATAACTACATTTTTGTTCTTTTTTCCTGAGTATGAAACAATTGTTGATCCTTTTTGGAATCCAAAGACTGAAGGGTACAATTCTTTTTTCACTAAAAATTCAGGCGGTATTTCTCTTTTATTTTGTCTAAGTGTTCCAACAATAGTAATTTTATTTTTTAAAAGTTATTGACCAAGCCCATATCCCGTATACCAGTTGTCAGTTGTTAAGTTTTGTTCAGAATTGAACAGCGGTGCCATCAACCGCATCACAATGGCTTTCGAACTACAGTCTATTTTGAAGGGTGCGTCGGGTTGCTGACCAGCATAAATCTCCATATTCCAGGTATAAAATACTCTCAAATCTACAAGTGCAAATATCTTTATGCTATATTTAGCAGGCTTTTTAGGCATATACTGACTAAAGCTGAACCGTCCCCGAAAAGGTTCCAATTTTTCATCAATTGTGACAAATTCTCCAACAGTATATGCATTTTTGCAATTTGCAACAAATGTTTCAAAAAAAATCTCTAATTGGAGCCAATTTATCTATTTCTCTCCTACTTTGTCGATCATTAATATTGTCAAAGCAAAGGCATCTCATCAAAAAGAGGAAACGAATGCGACTCATGGTTTTAGGAAATATGTCAATCCCGGTTCCATCCATGGCATACAAATCCTTCAAATTAGTGTGGGACGATTTATAAGTTCCACATAGATATAAAAGTACGAGAAATGCTTTTATTTCGATTTCATCTGTCTTCTTTCCATCTCTCTCGAGAGTAAAATACTCTTGAATTGATTCGATATAAATGTTTGTGCATTGCACCGTCATATCTAACATTTTGTTATCGAACGGAATTTTCAGAATTATCGAACAGTTAACAACAATTTCTATGGACATACATAAAAAATATTAATTACAAGTGATCTTAATATGAATTTGCATGTTCATAAAAAGATATTTACATTTTCCGACCTATCCATTTTTCAAAAAAGCATTTTTTTTTATCTTTAGAAATTTGAAACGACTCTGTTTTGAAATTTAAAGCAGAATTTATAAAATAAAATTCATTTGGCTGCAAAAGATTTGCAGAATCGTTCTGGGTAGTCTTTAGATTATAACATTGAGTTTTCTAAAGAATAAAACATCTTTGTTTTATTTATTTATTTCAATTCAAAATGAAACACTATAAGCTTTGCAGCAGAATATAAACGTAGAAGATAGACAAAAACTAAAACAACAATAGCATCAACAACAAAATAATAAAATAAACATTTTTCTAACAGAAATAAGTATTTAAAATACGTAGCAAGGACAAAAAAAAAAAAAAAAAAATCAAAAAAATCTAGAAATATATGGTAAAGTAATCTAAGAAAATATCACGATGAAAGAACACATCGTTATTACCATTTTGAAAAGAAGTTGGTGTCTTTGAAATAAATGGAAAATATATTAATATCCCAAAATTTTACCAAAATAAAATATTTATAGTGGGCATCAAGAAGATGAAAAATAGCAACAGAACTTGGGGTTGAAAATCTCATTTTTATTCTCGAATACAGGGTCTTTGTTACTATTGAACTCAGGTCGACAGTAATAATTTCGGGAAAAAAATGCTCTGAAAATGCAACAATATGTATCTTGGTATGTGGTAAATGTGATAACATCACGACATATTGTTCAAGAAATTGATAACATCATATGAACTGATATTCACGATCCAATATTAGGGCAGAAATTATACTATTAGCGTGAGCAATACAAACTTCTAACCTTTCTTTTGGCGGTATCACGTTCAGAGAAAAAGTGAGCATGCATCTTATCTATACTAATAAAAGAACAAAACGCTCTGTCTGTGTGTGTGTCTGTGTGTGTGTCTGCGATGGCTAGCAAAATCTACAGCACGTACAAAGCTCAAAATGTTTTTGAGAGTAGCCCAATATCTCTTCTGATGCACCTGAGCTTCAGAATTTCAAAATTCCAATTATTAACTGAGTAATTAATTAAAATCAAGAGGTCACTCTCATAAAAAATCATCTTTTTCCAAATTTTTTTCTCTGTCATTTGTTTACGGTTGGTTGGTTGTGTAAAAATTTTCGCAGAAGTAATAAGAAAGCTGAGACAGAATTAAAGAAACCCATGGAGGAATAAGATAAGTGGAGGTGAAGTAAGCTCAAAAAAGGTTTGCGATATGAAACCATTTATCGCTCAAATTTAATGTGGCAAACAAAAGGACGTGGAAGAGATTTTGTATTATAAGACGAATTGAAAGAAATGAATTACAGTTGAAGCATATTTCAAGAGGAAATAGCAAATTTTTAAAATGGTCTTCGTTCTATTATTATTTATTAGAATAAATATTCGCTTTTAAAATGAAGGAAATTGGAAAATTAGCAATAATTAAATATCAAATTAAAATTAAATAAGATATTGAAAACATTTGATACGAATTAAAAATTGTATAACTAAAAGTTTCCTTCATTAATGTAATTTTCAATACTTTATAACGTAGATGAAAAATGTTTATGACTTAATAATTGCATGTAAATAAATATTTAAAATATAATGATGAAAACATTCTTTTAAAATCATGTATGAAAACTTAAGTAATAAATATTAATCTAAAATATAAATTTCTGACTGCAGACGATTTTAATGTACTAACAAAATAATGTTATATTTTCAAGCAAAACGTTGAAATAATTTTCTATATTGATATTTAAAACACATATGACAAAATAATTAATAAATTTTTACCGGTGAAGCGATAAATTAGTTCTTTTTTTAAAAACGAGAGAAAAAAAATACAGGTTTAAACCTGTTTCAATTGATAGCGAAATTTTAAAATGGAGGGCCAAAATCACAGTCCGGTGAAATCCAAACACCTCATTGGTCATTGAGCCGCGTCCTTTTCAGGGAACAATCTCTTAGCAGTTGGGTAAATGTTGTCATACTCCTTTTTCCGAGAAAAAATCGTAGCGGCAGTTTTGAAGTAAATCTTATCTCTTTTCATTTATAATCTAAATTTTTCACTCTCATTTTATAAAATGGCATCAAAATATCTTAATTGAGTTAATTTCGATGGTTTATCTTAAATAAGAACAGGCGGTAACAATCGCTTAAAAAATACTTTCCCCCTCACCTTTTTCAAATGGAGAAACAAGTTCGTGATTTTCACCCTTACCACACGACCAATGGGGTGGCTGGATTTCAATTGACTGTGATTTTGGCCCTTCATTTTAAAATTTCGCCAATTGATAGGCGTGTCAAAGCAGGTGCTTTTGTTGGTACTTAATTGGACTTAATGTAGGGTTACATCTTAAGCATAATCTCCAGAGATAATACCTCCACTCTATTAATTTCTTTTTACTCTATAAAAGAAACCAATTTGAGATTTTGACATTTCAAAAGTGACTGTTTTTTTCCCAAAGACCTTTAAAATTCATAGACTGGCAAAATGTCAGTTTAACTTAGGATTTTTGGACATAGCTATTACGTCAGATCGTTGGTACTTCGTACATTAGAATGTATTTGTGGTTGGATAAGTTGCAGTTAATATATGTATATGTATATATGAGGTTTTTTTAGCAGTTTTTTTAAATCATTGATTAAATTTGAATGCATTTATTTAAGTTAAAATTTTATTAAGACTTTAATTTGTTTTTAAAACAAAAATGAAATGGCTCTTTGACGTACAATTGTTCGAATAGGCAGACGATTCATACACAGTAATAAATTATCAAATAGCAAAATAAATTATATATAAAAAATAGTCACTAAAAGAATAGTAGCAAAACATAATATTTAGGCGTATTAACACATAACCCGATCCCAACCAGAAAAAAACAGACTATACTCCGATCCAAGCAAGACAAAAATTTCATGAGCATAAACGCGACCCGAACCTAAAAATTCCATTTGAAAAAAAAAAACTATGGATTTGATATTTGACCCGAATCAAATCTGAATCTCACAAAAATATTCAAATGAAGCATACCCCAATTCGATCAAAGAAAAATAATGTTCGTGTATATGCAACCCGACCCGAACCTAAAATTTTTCTCTGAAATAACCCAAAAAATGACCAGAACGAAACCTGAAATCGATAAAAATATTCCAAAGAACTATAACCTGATAAGAGCAAGACAAAAAAACTTCCATGAACATAAACCTGACTCGAACCTAAAAAATTCCATTTGAAAAAAAAGCCTGAAGTTTTATGCAAACTACATCTGAATCCGATCAAAATATTCGAAAGAACCATAACCGGATTCGAATAAGAGAAAATAATTTTCGTGGACATGAAACCGATCGGAACCTAAAATTCCATTTGAAAAAAATACCTGAAATTTGAATCGACAAAAATATTCCACAGAACCATACCCGGACCTGAACAAGACAAAAAAATTTCCATGAACATGAACCCAATCCGAACCTAAAAAATGAACTAAATCTGAATCTGACAAAAATATTCCAGAGAAGCATATCCTTATTCGAACAATGCAGAATAATTTCCGTTGATGCGCAACCCAACCTGAACCTAAAAATTCCATTAAAAAGCCGAAATCTGAATTGAACGACATCTGAACCCGAAAAAAATATTCCAAAGAACCAAAACCCGATCCGAGCAAGACAAAATAATTTCCCTGGACATGAATCCAACCAGAACCTTAAAAATCAATTTAAAAAAAATACCTGAAATCTGAATCGAACCAAATCTGAATCCGACGAAAATAGTCCAAATAACTATAACCAAATACGAACAAGACAATATAATTTCCATGGACATAATCCCCATTCCAAACCAAAAAATTTGTAAAAAAAAGAAAAAAAAATCCCGAAATTTGAACCAAACTTAATCTGAACCTAACAAAAATATTTCAGTGAAGTATAACCTCATTGGAACTAGGTAAAATAATTTTCATATAAGTACAACCCGACCCGAACTTAAAAATCCCATTTGAAGGGAAAAAAAAACCCACGAAATCTGAATTGAACCGAATCTAAACTGAACACAAATATTCCAAACAACCATAACTGTATCCGAAGAAGACAAAATAATTTCCATGAACTTGAATCCAATCCGAACCTAAAATTCGGATGTTCTACAAAACATAATGCGCTCCGTAGCGGTGGAAAGTGAAACTAAGTACTTAGCGCGAGATGGTTAAAATATTTCGTTTATAGTAAATGTTAAATTAGAACTTGGTTACGGTTAGATAACAGTTAGGTTGCAATTACGTTCCGGTGACCCTTTTGTTATTTTATTTTCCGGTTAGGTTACAGTTAGGTCAAGGTTAAGTTACAGTTAGGTTAAGGTTAAGTTGCGGTTAGGTTGTGGTTAGATTATGGGTAGGTTATGATTAGGTGACGGCCAAGTTACATTTATGTTATATTTAACTTGCAGTTAGGTTACTGTTAAGATACAGCTAAGCTACAGACAAGTTATGATTCCGATACAATTAGGTTACGGTTAGGATTTTGTTCATAGAATGAACATTACGCATGTTTGATAAAAAATATACACCTATTTTTGTAAAATGGCTCTGAATTTATAATATTATATACTAACCTTTTAGCGAATCATCGAGAATCGATTTCATTCGCGGTATAGTCAGATTTAAGAGTGATATATAATTAGTTTGAAATTCAAAATATTTCACTTGGGATATCTATGTGAAAAAAGTATTTAGTTAAGTCACTTAACAGTAATTTTAAGGATAAATATCAACACGAAATCGTTGGACACATTTTCCCTCCTGCGTTTCCCATTGCAGTCATTTTAGGTATTTTTGCAGCTAAATATTAGTTTTTTTTAAAAACCAATTTTTGACACAGTCAGGGGGCACGTATTTAATATAATGTACACTGTAAAAAATTTGACCCTTTTGCTGTATCATCACTCCCCCGCTTTTATAGAATATATCTCTTTTGACCTATGACAATGCTCCAAAATAGGCTGAAGTAATCATTTTCTATAAAAGCGGTGGAGTGACGATGCAGCAAAAGGGTCAAATTCTTAACAGTGTATTAACACATATTTTGAGTTGAAGATAAAATCATAAAAATTTCAAGTTCGTTTAACATTATTATAACGGACCCGGGCAACGCCGGGCGAGTCAGCTAGTTGTAATATATTTTAGTTATCTGAAACTTAAATCGTCTACCCAAATTCAGTTAAAATAATGTAACCCTTTATTCATTATTAATTATGTGATTTTTAACTCCATGTTTTGTGGTAATTTTTTATTCGCTTCATGTGATTACTTATCTGAATTTATCAATTAAATTTTGAAATACCTTGTATATTTTTCCCAAATATATCAACATTTATGTAGATGAATTTTTTAAAATTATTTTTAATTTTTGATTTAATACAGTTTCAAAAGTTTTACAGTTTAATCATCAATTTCTCAACCGGTTACATACTCTTTTCTTATATTATTAATTCTTAATTAAATATGTTTCAGATAAACATTTTAAATTAATATTATCAACCCTAATGTTATTTTATTCCTTCTGCATAGATAGATTCACATATGTAGAGGCAAATATTTAATTGATATCATTTTCAATAAAACACGTTTTTTCTTCATTAAAGGGATTGATTCACTATAAAACCAATAGAAAATTGGTGGCAGCAAAGGAAACTTTGTTTATTGTGATTTCTGAGGTTTTATTCATAAGAAACTATTTTCGGAAATTGTGTACAACTCGGAAGAGGCTATTAGTTATTTTTTTCATCGTTATTGCCGAAACGTCAGTGAAGGCTTACTTTGGAGACACGAAATTTTTTTGTGTCTGTCTGTCAGTCTGTCAGTCAGTCTGTCTGTAACGCGATAACTACCGCAAAAACATACGATTGGCTTGGAATTAAGTGGGTATGTTAGTGAGGCACTGGGATTAAGCTGTATAGTTTTTTGTAAGATTTGATTCATTCGTTCCGAAAATATAGAATATTATATTTTGCGCAATAATGCTTTTCTATGGCAAATCCAATGATTTTTAATTTTTTTTTTTCTTGAGAGAAAATGTCACATTTCATTAATGGAATTCAATGATAAATGGATACTGAAATTTACCAGTTAAATTATTCGTATTGTTTTGAAGTTTTGTCGACACATTTGTCAGATTTTTTAAATTATTATTGTAAATTTTGGAGATTTTTTATAAATGTGTTCCAATAATATAAACTAATTTGTTTTAGAGATTTACTTATTTCAAATGTATTTATTTCATTTTCTTTATTTTTTCTAAATGGTTACTAAGCAACCATTCATCATAATCTTTATTTTTATAATGATATAAATTTGAATGAGTGTACGAAAATTTAAGTCAAAACTGCTGAATTAATTAATGTCTTTGTATCTTTGCCTATAAATATAACATAACACAGAAAAGGACATAGGCTATGTTTTATTAATTTTATTCACATATTTTCCTAAATAATTCAAAATTTCCTTCTTTTTCATGCTGAATTAATAGCGATTTTTTAGATAAAATTTAACAAATTTCCTTTATCGTTGCCAAAAAAAAAATCAAAATATGGAATAATTTTTAAACGCCAATAAGTTTCAATTGAGCAATTTCCATTCGAAAAATTAAACTAAGAAAAAATAAATATGACGTCAGAATTGAAATAAAAATATAGTACTTTGTTAAATATTAAACACGGAAATTTTTTTCGTTAATAAGAATTTTTCTGAATAAAAATAATTATATTTTTAACAATTATTTCACCTGATAAAATTTGACGTCATAATTGAAATAAAACAGGTATTTTATAGTAGTCGTAAACAATATTAGAAACATGGATAGCAATAACTCATGAATAATGACGTCATTGCCGAAACTTCAGTGAAGGCTTATTTTGGCGACACAAAATTTAATGTTTTCCGCCTGTCAGTCTGTCTGTCTGCGATAACTGCCACAAAATGCAATCAAAACATCTTTTTTTCGGAAACAAAATTGTAAAACAGTAGATTACTGAGTTTTCACTTTCAAAAGTTACCGATACATCAGATTAAGTGTTTGTGGTGGGCAGGTATGTAGAAGTATGAGTATAATGAAAAATGCTTATTAAAACTGTTACTTATCCTTATAAAGCAAAATGTATAAAGAAATACAAGATATACGATAACCATTAGCAAATTGATAGAAAGTTACAAATTTAAGTTTAATGAGATTACGGGGGGTTCAGGGGGGCTCCCCCCCCTGATGAAATCTATTATGTTATAATAAAAAAACAAAAATAATAGATCATGAAAATTTCAGAATATCCTAACATAACTAAATCTTTAATTTAACGCGTTTGATGGCTTAAAACTTCTTTTTCTTATTTTATTCTTATAAATAATTACGTAATTTGAAAATTTTAAATTACAGTTTCCAGGAAGTTTAATATTACCCAAAAAGTTTTTTTTTTTTTTTTTAATGATGTGCAAAGCTGACGTTGAGGCTCCTGATCTGCAGATTTACTAGTATAATATATAATTTTACACATATATATATGTGGGATACATTCTCGCATGTTGGCTACACTCTCTCTCTCTGTTGCACCTGCATCGGACTATTTCCCTCCGCTACTCTCCGAAATGCTGGCACGAGATTAATTAAGAAACGCGAAGCTTCCAAGCTGTGTGTGGAGGTGTGAAAGAATTAAGAAGAAGTAAACAGAATGTTTCTTCAACGATGAACGACGTTGATTAAAAACCAAGAGGATATTTCGAAGAATAAAAATGACGATAGTTTTTACGACGAATTGTTAAGTGATTTTTAAAGTAGTATTTTGTAAAGTGACGAATAATTTACCTGTTTTATTTTTTTGTTTATTTTGTGTCCTGTTCGTCTGTCAATAAATGTATGTGTCCGTTAGAAACCGCTTTTCTATTTTGAGTCAAGACTCGACCATCCTATAAAGTGGTGTCAGAAGTGCCCACTTACCATTTTTGCTCATTGTTATGAACAAGATATTTTTTTCTTCAGATTCAAGCCGGATATCATTTTACGGGTGAGTTAATTATTCCATATTTTATATTTACTATGAAGCTAGTCGACATCAAAGAACTGGAACTTGCATTTAAAAATGAACGTACTAATAAAATTAAATTACTTCATAAATTATTGTTCGACACTGATGGTGATCGCTCAAAAAGAAAAAGAATTCGTGACTTCACTGGTTTCGATTTCGAAACGACCAGCACTGAATTCAAAAATAAAGTTACGAAAGTTCAAGCAGATTTTTCTTTAAACGATTTAATCACAATTTGTAATTTACTCTGTATCTCAAATGAAGGTTCTTTAACTGAACTTGCAACCAGATTAGTGACATATCTTTCAGACTTAAATTCACTGCAAGCTAACATTATTCAAAACGAAAGTGATACCGATTCGGAACCTGAAATATCTTCACATAATACTACATTGAATAATGACCCTGCAAGTAATACCGAATCATCAAATTTTGATAAAAACAAGCAATTTCCAGTTCATAGTTTTTTGCCATCTACTATTAATTTTAATGATGTTGAAAGCGTTATATCGCCTTTTGATGGCAGTTCTTTTCAAGATATAAATATTTGGTTAAGTAATTTTGACGATGTCGCTAGCATGCTCAATTTATCAGAATTTCATAAATTTATATTTGCTAAACGATCCTTACGAGGAAAAGCCCAGCTGTTAGTACAAACAGAATTTCACATTAACTCGTATGAAAAACTTAAACAACTTTTAACTTCAGAATTTGGCATTACTTATAATTCTGCTGAGTTATATGACATGTTAAATAAACGAAAATTACAAGATGTGGTATATATTCTCGCATGTTGGCTACACTCTCTCTCTGTTGCACCTGCATCGGAATATTTCCCTCCGCTACTCTCCGAAACGCTGGCACGAGATTAATTAAGAAACGCGAAGCTTCCAAGCTGTGTGTGGAGGTGTGAAAGAATTAAGAAGAAGTAAACAGAATGTTTCTTCAACGATGAACGACGTTGATTAAAAACCAAGAGGATATTTCGAAGAATAAAAATGACGATAGTTTTTACGACGAATTGTTAAGTGATTTTTAAAGTAGTATTTTGTAAAGTGACGAAGAATTTACCTGTTTTATTTTTTTGTTTATTTTGTGTCCTGTTCGTCTGCCAATAAATGTATGTGTCCGTTAGAAACCGCTTTTCTATTTTGAGTCAAGACTCGACCATCCTATATATATATATAAACAAGTGTATGTATATTTCTACATGTTGCACGTATACAAAAAAAATGTCAGGATTAAACCACGACACATTGTTTAAAAGGTAGCATTTAATTAAGGATTCTGACTGTGAAACTGTGCGCATTTAAAAAAAAATTGTGTGTGGCACTCGGAGACTGCCGCGGTAAAGCTATTGCATAGCATTTTTTATCAACTTATGCAAAAATACCGCGTCAATGTCTGCCGAAGTCTATCGAAGAATACCGTGCCGAAGTCTGCCGAACTGAAACGTCGTTAGCCGGAGTGTTAGGATTTTTTCTCGTTACGGAACACCTAGATTCGGTCGCGGCGCTCAAACCCCGCGATAAAAGTTATGCAATAGCTTAATAAATTACCAAACAAAATTTGGTCCCCTACGAAAAATAGATCGCGAGTTAACCCTCTCACTGACAAGCCCGTCTATAGACGTTCACTAAGCTCCAGGTTTCACTGCAATGCAAGCAATAATTAAAATGATATAACTCAGTTTATTTAATGGATTTTTAATACATTGTGCCATTATTAACTCACTGAAGGATAACATTCATATTCGTAAATAAGATTTTTCTATAATTTTGAAAGAATCATATTTTTTTAGCAATTAAAACAAAATGCTGAGAAAACAACATTACAATTTTGCCCTTTCGCAAGACTGTTAGAGGGTTAAAAGCATTTTAAGTTTTTCGACCCTCACCGTGGGAGGTCTCCTATCATCAAAAATTAACACTGTCTCATAATAAATTACAAAACAAAATTTGGCCGCGCTACGAATATTAGATCGCGAGTTATAAGCATTTTAAATTTTTCGACCCTCACTGTGGGGGTCTCCTGTAACCAAAAATTAACAGTCTCATAATAAATTACCAAACAAAATTTGGCCGCGCTACGAAAATTAGATCGTAAGTTATAAGCATTTTAAAATTTTCGACCCTAACTGTGGGGGGTTTCCCGTCACCAAAAAGTAACACTGCCTCATTATAAATTACCAAACAAAATTTGGCCGAGCTACGAAGATTAGATCGCGAGTTATAAGCATTTTTTAGTTTTTCGACCCTCGCCGTGGGGGGGGGGGGGACTCCTGTCACCAAAAATTAACAGTCTCATAATTAATTACCAAACAAAATTTGGCCGCGCTACAAAAATTAGATCGCGAGTTATAAGCATTTTAAATTTTTCGACCCTCACCTTGGGGGTCTCCTGTCACCAAAAATTAACACTGCCTCATAATAAATTACAAAACAAAATTTGGCCGCGCTACGAATATTAGATCGCGAGTTATAAGCATTTTAAATTTTTCGACCCTCACTGTGGGGGTTTCCTGTCACCAAAAATTAACAGTCTCATAATAAATTACCAAACAAAATTTGGCCGCGCTACGAAAATTAGATCGTGAGTTATAAGCATTTTAAAATTTTCGACCCTCACCGTGGGGGGTTTCCCATCACCAAAAAGCAACACTGCCTCATTATAAATTACCAAACAAAATTTGGCCGAGCTACGAAGATTAGATCGCTAGTTATAAGCATTTTTATTTTTTCGACCCTCACCTTGGGGGGGGCGGGTTTTCTGTCACCAAAAATTAACACTGTCTCATAATAAATTACCAAACAAAATCTGGCCGCGCTACAAAAATTAGATCGCGAGTTATAAGCATTTTAAATTTTTCGATCCTCACCTTGGTGGGTCTCCTGTCACCAAAAATTAACCCTGCCTCATAATAAATTGCCAAACAAAATTTGACCGCGCTACGAAAATTAGATCGCGAGTTATAAGCATTTTAAATTTTTCGACCCTCGCCGTGGGGGGTCTCCTGTCACCAAAAATTAACAATGTCTCATAATAAATTACCAAACAATATTTTGCCAAGCTATCAAAATTAGATCGCAAAGTATAAGCACTTTTAATTTTTCGACCCTCACCGTGGGGCGTCTCCTTTTACCAAAAATTAACAATGTTTCATAATAAATTACCAAACAAAATTTGGCCGCGCTACGAAAATTAGATTGCGAGTTACGAGCATTTTAAATTTTTCGATCCTCACCGTGTGGGGTCTCCTGTCACCAAAAATTAACAGTTTCATAATAAATTACCAAACAAAATTTGGCCGCGCTACGAAAATTAGATAGTGAGTTATAAGCATTTTAAATTTTTCGATCCTCACCGTGGGGAGTCTCCTGTCACCAAAAATTAACACTGTCTCATAATAAATTACCAAACAAAATTTGTCCGCGCTACGAAAATTAGATCGCGAGTTATAAGCATTTAAAATTTTTCGACCCTCACTGTGGGGTGTCTCCTGTCACCAAAAATTAACAATGTCTCATAATAAATTACCAAAGAAAATTTGGCCGCGCTACGAAAGTTAGATCGCGTGTTGTAAGCATTTTAAATTTTTCGACTCTCACGGTGGGGGGTCTCCTGTCACCAAAAATTAATACTGTCTCATAATATATTACCAAACAAAATTTGGCCGCGCTATGAAAATTAAATCATAAGAAACATAAGTTTGAGACTTGATATCCTAATATCTGAAAAATGCCGCGTCAATGTCTGCCGAAGTTTACCGTAGGATACCGCGCCGAAGTTTGCCGAACTGAAACGACGTTAGCCGAAGTGTTACGTTTTTTCGTTACGAAAGTGTTAGGTTTTCTCGTTACGGAATTTCTAGATTCGGTCGCTTCGCTCAAAGCCCGCGATAAAAGCTATGCAATAGCTTAAAAAATAATAAAATATATGAAATATCTCACACAAAGAAAAAAACTGACAAACAAAAATCTGTGGATAATTTAAACATGTTGCGTGATATTTTTTTTTCTCAATTTGTTTTGTTAAAAACTTACTTCCTGCATTTAGTCACGTAATATTTCATCAATGTAATTGCTGCCATACTGCGATTTTCTTATCAGCCATTTCACAACTGAAAGAATTTGTGCAGTTTACTTATATGCATTCTGTTTATAATAAAAGACATATGAAATATATTTTAATTTCTTAATTGGCGCCCTTTTCGTTTCACAAATTACAAGAAACTACGTTACATGTTTTAATTATCTCTTAAGTTCTGAGGTGCATAAATAACTACTTTTAAATTTATGAGTTCTAGTTACTCATTAATAGTTGGTTTAGGCAAGGAAATAGTAACTTAAATTACATATTTGCATGAATAATGTAAAAGGTTTTTATGATTGAGAAACTTTATTACGCTTATTTACAAAAGAATTTTACAAAACTTTTTTTTTTCATAATATAAAATTACTGATACTATTAAAATATTATTTTTCATTCGGCATATTATTATTGAAAATGTTGCTCTGAAAATTTAAAAGGAACGAAAAATTGCACAAAATAATAGAACAAGAGACACACCTAAAGATTCGATGCCAGATTGTTACGACTACCCCATAACAAAAAAAAAAAAAAAAAAAAAAAAAAAGAAAGTTGAATAGGTTTTTATACTTATTTTGGCTTTTAAATTGATAATAAAAAAAAAAATTAAGAATTAATGGACCAGGCGTGCTAGTAATTGGAGTTCCACATATGAGTGATTCTCAAAATAGGGGACGATTTCAAAAATGAAATCTTAAAAAAATTACTGTTAGCAAAATTTCTGAAAAAATAGGTGTTGTTAATATAGTATTAGGTATACTTTCCATGTAGTCAGCAGAGCTAAATATTTAAAAATTAACTTAAAAAAAATTACTATTTTTTTAGCCATGCTAATGACAAAACGAATTGTATGGAATAAATATATTATAAAATTTTTATTTTCTTCCTCTTTAAATATTTTTTTTTCTATATTTATTAGCCTTCTTTTTCAGCAAATGGTTTCCTTTTTTACATATATATATATAAGGAGAATAAAAACATTACCAAAGAGCAAACTTTGTTACATGAGCAACATTCTGACACTAACAATGTAAGAAGCTGTCTTAGTGATTTTCCTACAGATTTAATTCATATTTTAGGGATAATAAATGTAATACCTAAATTTATACGTAAAATTGAACTTTATAAAGGATACAATATAAGCACTGGTTACATTTATGTACATAGGAGTCTATAGCATGGACAGAAAAACCATGCTAATGACACTGATATCTGCCCATGCTAATGACAAATTTTAATTTAAATAAGATTATGAGCCATAATATAATCACAATGCAATATTCCTTTCTGGGGCTTTTTAAAACACAAAAGTTCTATGCAAATAAATAAAATAAAAATTTTAACTATAAAATAAACATGAAAATTATTATCCATTCTAATGACATACAATTGATGTAACTCCCTAATATTCAAATTCTATTCTTAAAATACAATACATGCTTCTATTTTCTGGCTGGTTTAAAATGACTACTTGTTGCCGTGCAGAAACTTTGTTTTCAAACTATTGTCATATGTGAAAATGAAATTTTGATTAATAACCAGCTGTTTTAGTATGACCTTGTTTTGAAAATCGAATATGGAGGACAAACTTTAATTCTTTTTTTATGTACTATAATTTTATTTTTAAAAAGAAGTTTATTGGATAAATTCTCTGAATGATTAATATAAAGTAAGAATAACATTTGTTTATTTTATAAACATCACATAAACTCTTGAAAAATGCTAGTATACACAAGGCACAGCTGCTGTGGACATCCATGCTAATGACATTTTGAATCTTTATTCTGTTCTTTTAAGGTGTTTTTAACTAAAAAGTGAGTAATTCTTGAGTGCAAATAATGAATAATATTAAGACAAACATATCTAAATATAAAAACATGACAGAAAACCTCTCATTTTTTTTTTATGCCGAAAGACTAAAATTGTCCCCTATTTTGAGAATCACCCATATGTGGTCCTTGGGACTCAATTGTGTAAAAGTTCAAAATTTCAGAAAACCATTAAAAATCTTTATTTCTTTTTAAAAATGCAAAAATAAACATTTTGTTTTATTATATAACATAATTAAATATTAAAGTTACTACTTTAAACAAATTAAATATATTGAATCGTAAATTGAAAATTTTTAAATAATTTTTAATGGGAACTATTGTTTAGAAATGAGACAAAAATTATATCTTGTTATTTTATTTTTTACTTACTGTTAAAATTTTTAAACAACTTCAAAAACTGTAATAAACTTTACACTTTATACACATAACTTTTTTTTTACTTACATCCTTCCAAACAACCCTTAGGCGCATTTTTGCTGTATAGAGATCTTGTAAATGTCCCACATTGTCAAAGCGGATTTATATTTCGCATGCAAAGTAAACTTGTTTGTTTAACTAATTCGTCATTAATAACTGGTAGTTAAATTTTATTTTGAAGAAAATTATTAATTTTATCAGTATTAGGCAATATTTTTATACACTTAAAAATAAATATATATTGAATTCCCATCATGTAATTTAAAATGAATACATAAGATAAAATTATATAAGCGCATTAATATTACAAAATTGAGATAAGAAAATAAATTCAAAAATTATTTTAAGTATATATTTCAGTATTTTATTACAAAAACGTCAATGAAAACTTACTGTGAAGACACGAAAATTTTTTTTTTGTTCTTGTCCATCTGTCTGTTCCGAGATATCTGCCGCAAAAAGCGTTAATTTGCTGGAAATTAAGTATGCATGCTCGTGATGCATCAGGATTCAACAGTATACTTTTTAGGTGCGTTCGTAATTATATAATACGTAGCACCTATAGTGGTCGTTCAGTCCGTCCGTCTGTCTGTCCGCATATAACAACGCAAAAACTACCCAACCGAATCGTTTGAAATTTAAAATACATAATTATTACATAATTTTGTCGAGTTATTTCAAATTTTATGAAAATCGGGTGCATAGATCAATTACAGGGGCAATCAAAAGTATTCCAATACATTACGGTCAATGGGGAAAAAAGTTTCAAATGCATTTTAATCGTTTGAAATTTAAAATACGCAATTATTACATAATTCTGTCGCGTTATTTCAAATTTTTTGATAATCGTGTGCATAGATCAATTACAGGGGCAATCAAAAGTATTCAATTACATTATGGTCAATGGGGAAAAAGTTTCAAATATATTCTATACGTTTGAAATTTAAAATACATAATTATTACATAATTTTGTCGAGTTATTTCAAATTTTATGAAAATCCGGTGCATAGATCAATTACAGGGACAATCAAAAGTATTTCGTTACATTACGGTCAATGGGAAAAAATGTTTCAAGTGGGAAAAATGTTCAAGCATCTTAATCGTGTTACACTCATGCGAACTTAATAAAATTTATATACAACTATAAAGTACATATTATAATATACATCTTACATAATTTGTGGTCCAAAGAACATTTGTTATTGATTTACAAGGCCACACAAAAGTATTCCATTACATAATGGTATAGGGAGAACATTGTTTGATGAGCATTTTAATTGTAATTCACTATTTACAATTTTATGAGATTGATATATGAAAGTAATATTTTTAAAACTTCGTTATCGTACGAACGCACCTAATTTGCTACGCTTCACGTGCAATTTCCAACTTGTTTTTGTTAAATGTGATTCATTTGTTCGAAAAATACTGTGCATTTAATTTTGCACATAATGCTTTCTTATTGCAATTCAGACGTTTTTATAATTTTCATTTGTTGTAATTAAATGACTCATTTGATTAATCGAATTAAAGTATAAATGGATACTGAAACTTACCAATACGCGGTCTTTATTAATTCCTACTAGCGAGCTACGCCCGCTAGCTGGGCCACTTTTTCCAAACGAACCTCGGTATTAAGCAGTATATAATAAGCAAAAAATTCATTTAATAAGCAAGTCTTGGTGTTCGAATCCTCAAGCACAAAAAAAAAGTAAATTAAAGAGCCATGGTCCCGTTAAAAATATGTGATTTCGCACTGTGGGCCACGTGCACTTGAAAAAAAAAAAAGATTGTGGATCGGAACTATGGTCGCTTCGCGCCCATAGTCCCGTTAAAAATATTTGGTTTTGCACGGTGGGCACTACGCGCCCTTAAGACATTTTCCCGTATTTTTTAGTTCATAAGAAGGAGATTTTTACGCAGATTCTGAATATATAATCAGTTTTTTCTACTTTAAAAACTGTCTGCATGATGGTTTAAGAAAAAACGCGCAAAAAAAAAACGCAATTAGCGCTGGTAGAAAAAGCGGTTTTCGGCTGTTTCTTCTTTTAGCCAAAGGGGAAAAGTTAGGTTCTTCACCGCAAGGTAGCGCAGTGTTCTGCCTCGGAGCTCCGTTTGAGCGCCGTTTCGGATTTGAGACACTTTTCGTTCCGATTCCCAAGGGGTTTTTAATTCATAACTTTTTTAATTTTCGTCCCACGGTCTCGAAAATGCCCGAAATGACTTCCCCGTAATATTTCCAATCGAAAGACACCTCTCGCGACTTCCAACTCGCCCGCGTTGCGAAGTTTAATCGGCTTCAAGCAGATAGAGGCGCACGGATTTTATTAGTATAGATTATTTTGAAAGTTTATCGCTGCTTTTGACAGATTTTTTAAATTATTATTGTAACTTTTGGAAAGACGTTTTATAAATGTGCTTCAATAATATAAACAATTTGTTTTAGAGATTACTTATTTCAAATGTACTTTTTTCATTTTTTTCTTTTTCTTTTAATAGTTACCTAGCAACCATTCATCTTAATAATATTATGAGCGTGTATAATGTGTCAAAGTAATGTTTAAATCAAAGAAACGGCAAAACGGATGAATTAATTGTACAAAGACTGTAATGTCTTTGTATTTTTGCGTATAGATTGGTTTTATAACCCAGAAGGAAATTTTGTTTTAGAAACATTCTTATTTCATAATTATTTATTTATTTATTTTACTTTTCTTTTTTGTCTAGCAAAATTAACTGATTCCAAATTTTTATAAACATGCGTAATGTATGAGTGTAATAAGTAAAAATATTTCTGTGACGTCACAATTAATAAAATGATGATTAGCGGAATATAATAAATTTCCTTCTTAAAAACTAAAACAATGACAAGATTGCCTCAATAATCATATTCAAAAATCACGTTTGCTATTTAATCAAACATCACTGGATACGATGATAAATGGTTACCCATTAGTTTTATAAATCTCCAGAAATGCTTATTTGGGGAAATGTTAGTAAGGTAATGGTATGAAATACATCAGGATTTGTATTTAGATAAGATTTCAGATCTAATTATAATGGAACGGTAATAATAAATATTTTTGGGAAAGAAAAAACAAAAAATATACATATATATAAAAGTCTAAATTAGATAACTCCTTTACATTTCGATAAGTTACTAATGCATCAAATACAGATATGTTTATGAAAAATATCTGCTAATTAGAATAATACAGAAAGCTTTTAAAAAACTGTAAGTTACCTATAAAAATCTCTGTGTAAAATGAAATCTAAGATGAATTCTGACCAATTGCTCAATGAATAGAAAATTACGATTGTAAATTTAAGGAAATCGGGGGGGGGGGGGGCGTTCAGGACGGTAGAGCTCCCCTGAAGAACTGTACTTTTTTTAATCTAAAAATGCATCGTAATGTGCATTTCATCAGAATTTTAGAATGTCGTTGCATAACAACCTAATCATTTAATAACATGATCAAAGCAACTAATTTCTGAAACCTATGTGCTATTTATTCTTCTAAATATTTACGTTATTTCAAAACTTTCAATGGCTGTTTACATGAAGTTAAAAATTATAAAAATGCGGAAAAATACAGTGATTTGTAGAGCTTATATTGAGGCTCTTGATCTGCAGACTTACTAGTTGTTATTGTGCATTATTTACTTAAAAGAATAATTTACAAATATAAATATTTAAAAATAATTATCTTTATTTATTTTGAGTAAAAAAGTACATTACATATGTCAAGCTATGTTCTCCAATATCTATGTAATTTAAATAAATTTGTAGACTTGAACCATCATTAAATAATATTTAACCAAACAAATATACAAAAACAATTAGCAAATTGCTGTTAAATAAACTATTTTGATTTAATTTAGCGGATTTTCTTATTATTTCTTAAACCGATAACAGTAATCTCTGAGTCCCCCTAACAGTAATCCTATTTATAGTCTTTGAAAACTGAGGTCAACCTGTGTAGGCCTCAGTAAAACGGTTCCTTAACAAATCAAAAACTTGATAAAGTTAAGAAAAAGAATCTATCTAGTAAATACTTATAATGTCTTTAACAATAAAAAACTATATAACGTCTTACTTAAAATTTTAATACAGATAAATATAGCTTCCTTTTACGAAATTACGGAATTGAGGATATTTTTTAAAACTTCACATTCAATCAACGGTTTAGCCATCAAAATAAGTAAAGTGTTGAAATTTGTTGGATTTATGTTCAATCTTAAACATCATAAAACTGACCTAATAATTAAAGTTTAAATATTTATCGCAATTTTATTACGATGAGCTAACGTATAAAGACTACATATATGAACCTCAATAGCGAACAGATTAAGCCAATCATCATGCATACATTCTTTCAGTTTCAAAATATATTCAAAGGAAATGTTAATTTTATAGACATAGAGTTGGTGAACAAACCGTCAGCTCATTGAGTTGATAATTCAAAATTAAAGGATTGGTTAAAACTTGATTCTCATATGAAACTACAACTGGTCTACCATGTCACATATTCGTTGAGAAAAAGGTGATTTTATTGCAAAGGTGATTTTATTGATTTACTTGAAGTTTTTCTATTGTCTTTTCCTGATTCTAGTTTCAGATGTTTTTATATCGCTATGTGCACACAAAAACACAATCATAAACATACCGAATAACCAGTAAAATCTTATCTACACATGATTTCCACCAAGATTACACGATTTCATACATGACATTAAACTGTATACTTTATGATTATATAAAAAACTTATGTTGATTATTTACAAACCTCTATTTTCTATCAAAGTTACTTCTTGCGTTAATCTTAGAATATATAGATAGATGGATAGATAGATAGCAATGTATAATAAAACTGACAGCAGCGACTTGTTTGTTTTGATAAAAATAAACAGATATTTGTACTGAAAAAAATCTTAAATAACTTATCTTAAGCAAGTTTTTTCATCACTGTGTTTTCTATATTTTAAAAATATGGTTCAGTAAATATCTGAAAGCTTTCTTTGAAGTTTTAAAAATTATGATCACATAATGTGTTATTTTAAAAGTTACTTAGAAGAAAATATTCCCATCAAATTTTTTTTCCATGTTGACACTTTTCTGTCATGTTCATGGTTCAAAGCTTTAAAGAAGCAGAAAATACGCTTTAGAAGCAAATTTGATGTAAAGAGAAGACATTATTTCAAAATTTTAAAACAAAAGAACGTAAAAGAAAGCCTTATGTTGAAGGAGTTTCATCACAAACACTTTATAGTAATTTTATAATACAAAATATGGTGAAAATGGAAGATACTTCTAACTAAATTTCAACATTGGTAAAGTTTAATTAAAACATGATAGCTTCCTTTTTTGTTAGTATTATAATTTTTATTTTAATGATAAGTTAGTATTAAAAAACTCTTAATTATCCGGCGAAATTACATTTACATTTTCTTTACTTGTCATATTTAAATTCATCATCTGCACAGTTACTAAGTAACTGTAAATATATAATGGTACTCATCCTTTAAAATTTAAAAATTCGACAAACTCAAAACTATCTGCAAATTAGTACCTATAGATTTCAAGCAATAAACATGTTGTAAAGAAACATAATTACTTATGTTTTTAATCCATAGTCAAGTGTTCTATATACATCCTGGACAATGAGGGACTTTCTTTGGTAAAAGCACACTTATTTCGATCAGGTTAAGTGATAATATTTTGATTATAATGCGCATGTTAGCATCATTCTGCAACTAAAATAATCGTTTAAAATACTTTTAAAAATTTTACATGTTTTAATATTCACATTGTAGCATTTTCTTTAGAGATACTTTTTGTAAATGTGTATATATTTATGTGTGTGTGTGTATGTAAATATCTAAGTACATATGTAAATATGTGTCACAATCTTTCGTTCATGTGTACATAAATTGTAAATTTTTGACCAAATAACTCATTCTTATGATTTTTACATACGTGTATATATGTATATACGTATATATATACCGGGTGTCCCAAAAATGACTGATGTATTTTAAAATTCAATAACATGCAAACGGTAACAGCTATTTAATTTTTTTTTTGCAAAAAGGTATGTATAATGTCAAGAGTTCTTTTTTTTTAATTATGATTCTTGATTTTAGTTCGAATTTTAAACAATATATGGCGCTGACGGCGATTGGTGCTCAGTCGACACCAAAACTGATGTCACTAATTATTTATGCAAAGGAAAGAGATCAAGGATATGGAGTGCATCTCATTCGCCAGTACAATCCTGCTCTCAGACCCCGATTCTGAACTCATTCGATATGATTTCAATGGAATGCGTTGTTGCCATGGAAATAACAGATTCTTCGATAGTGGAAGAGAGTTTTCAGAACTGGGCTTAAATTTCACAAGCAGTATTCGAGTATGCAGGAGGTTTTACATTTATGAAGTTTTATTTCCGTGGATTAAATTGCTTTTTATGGAATGATTTAAAGAATATTTTATGCATCGTATTTTAAAAGTACACTGTTAAAAATCTGAAACCTTAGCTGCATCGTCCCACCTCCGTTTTCATAGAAAACGAGCACTTCACTATATTATGGAGCCTTCTCATTGGTCAAAATATAGACATTCTACAATAACAGTTGAGTGGCGATGCAGCAAAAGTTTAAAATTTTTAACAGTGTAGTTGAAGATATCTTGCTACAATCTTGCCTTTAAGGCTCGATTCTGAATTCATTCTATATGATTTCAATGGAATATATTGATTGCCATGGAAAAAATAAATTCTTCCACAGAAAAATACGGTGTTAGGAATTGGGCATGAATATAACAAGCTGAATTTGATTTTGAAGGCTATATTACATTTATGAGTATATATGGGAATTTCATCGAACCAATTTAGAAATTTAGTAAAAATTTCCAAAATTTTAGTTTGGAATAAAATTTTCAACAATTTAGTTAAAAGATCTACAATTTCTTAGAATATAACAAAATTTATAAAATTTTTAACAAAAAAAAACTTTTTATTTAGTTTTAAAATACAATTCATAAAATATTCTTTAAATCATGCCATAAAAAGTAGTTTAAACTGGGATAATAGAACTTCATAAATGCAAAATATATTGCAAACACGAATATTGCTTGCGAAATTTATGCTTATTTCTGAATAGTGTATTCCACTATCGAAGAATATGTTATTTCCATGGCAACAACGCATTCCATCGAAATCATATCGAGTGAGATCAGAATCGGAACCTGAGAGCAAGATTGTACTAGCGAATGAGACGCACTCCATAGCCTTAATCTCCCTTCTTTACATCAATGCTGGGCGATGTCAATTTCGACATCTATCGTCGTCAGCGCCATCTAGTGTTCGAAATCCGTACTAAAATCAAAAATCACGATAAAAAACTCCTAACTTTATACATAACCCTCCTGTAAAAATATTTTTAATAGCTGTCACCATTTGCAAGTTATTGAATTTTAAAAACCATCAGTCATTTTTGGGACACCCGGTATATATATATTTATTTATTTATTTATTTATTTATATATAAATAGTAAAAAGCTAAAATCCAAAAAAAATAAATAAAACAATGAAAATCACTTTAATATTTATGAAAGGCATTTTTTTCCCGATTATAACTCTGAAAAATTCCAAAGTATTTTAGGAAAAGTTCCGAAACAGCCAAATACTCTTTTTTCATATTCCATTTCAAACAATAAAAAGTGATATCAAATGAGATTCAGAAATAGTCTACGTTTCATCGATTTTTAAACTAGAAACTAAGAGACCTATCGATATCATCCCAAATGCGGAAAAAGTTTCTTTCTAATTCCGAAAATTTCGACAGTATGTGTTCAATTAGAAACTTCACTTGCAAGTGACTTTTCACTGCACAAAGTTAAAATTTTCTTTTCGAATTTAAATGATATTTTAAGTAATTTATCGAAACTAAAAAAAAAAAAATTATGTTAATTTTTAGCTGTAACAAGCAATTCAATGCATGTAGATCTGCAAAAAATAAAAATTACGCTATCATAGCCAAAAGCATATTTTGTAAAATTATAAGTAATGGGAGAAAGTCAGGCGTATGTATTATCTATATTATAAAGTCCAAATATATATGTGCGTAACACATACGTCATTTTGCGAATGGCAACTTTAAATTTAAAATAAAATTATGGTTTTACAAGTTTCACTACTGCAAATTTTTAAACATCTAAACATCGGACATTTTCAGTTTTTACGCCATCGTATAGTGAAACAAATGTGCTTTTAAATGAAATTTGCTTGAAAAATATTAATTTTTTGCAGTTTCTAATATCATTATTTGTAATAAAGGCAACAAAAGTACATCATTTTTGTTAATAGTAAAGGAATAAGAAATAACTGTATTTTTTTGTTGTCATTTTCTCATAAATGTGGAAAAAAATTAAATTACATACGTGCTATTTCAATAAAATGGTTTTTCAGAAAACCTAGTGAATTTTATTTTTATTTCGTTTTTATTCATCAATCAGATGATTTTTTTAGTTTATTAATATCTTACTGTACACTCAATACAACATTATTGTTATTATTATTATTGTTGGTTTGTGCATTATTCCACTATAATGACGTCAGAGGTATAATTTTCTATAGATTATGTTTAATTATTGATCGTATAACACGAATGCTTTAGCATATGCAAATAACATCATTTTATTTAAAAAAATTCAGTATGTTCATTCTTAAACTGAAATATGTTCTGTAAAAGTATGCCATTTAGACCCCAGCTCCTTCGCAATATTTTGCAGACGGACTTTACTTTCGAAAATGACGTAATCGAAATCACACCCCCATAAAACGCATTGTTTTGCAGTAATATAGAGTGTCTTTATAGTAGAACCATAACATACAGTGTGCATGGTGTGATCGGAAGTATTTGTTCAAAAAGTAACGACTTATGTTACAGAACTTGATTCGTGACTCGATTGATTCGTTTCACCGAATTAGACAAGCAATTGCAGTAATTCGAGATCAAGACAATAAAAATAGTCATTTTACCTTATGTGATATCTTAGGATTTTTGTCTATCGTATTTATTGTGAGCAAATTGTTTCAGAATATTTCATTTACACTTAAAAAAATATAAATAGTTTAGAACCTAGCTAATAGCAATCGATACTTCAAGTTTTGAATTTAAATGATTTTAAAATGTTCAAATTAGAATACCTTTTTTTAAAGGTAAATACGGATATGAATGGTGCGCATGTAAATTTTGAGACGGTTAAAACGATGTCGGGATTAGATTTCACGGGGGAAAAAAATCTAAGATTAAGTCTAAGTTGTATACATTTTCCTATTTTACTTACCCATCATACGTAGTATAGGTTAAGTCTTGCAATCGTTTTGAAAATCGAAAAAAAAAATTTTGGCAGATTTACACGGTTTAGATAGTGGAGGTTCCGAAAAACATATTTTTAGAAAAAAAATTTGCCGTCCGTCTGTCTGTCTGTCTCTAAACGCTCTATCTCCCGAACAAATTGAGACAGAGACTTGAAATTTTGTTTGTAGTTAGTATGTAAGAATGGGACGAAGCCTATTTAATATCAGCAACCTCGATTATCTGGAACTATTTTTTTCGGACTCTCGAAAAATTCGTTCTGATGAAAGGTACATAAAAATTTTCGATATTTTTTGTTCTAAGGAATGGACGTAAAAGACAATAAAATAACACACATTTTGCATACAGAACGAAGTCGATCGGATTATTAGTTGCCGAGATATTTCTAATCCTGTTTTCCACATTCTTCGATTTTTCATGACCCTGTATTTCATTCAAATTTCAATTCAGAGGTATATTTTAATTAGAAATGAGACGCTTAATCCGACGCAATTAATTTTTAGTTAATAGAATTATTATTTTTGGAGTTATAAGCAGGGTTCGTTGATTTAAATCGGCTTGATTTTAATCATGATTTAAATCACGATTTAAATCAACTGATTTTTTTTTAAATATCATTGATTTAAATCAGTTTTTCTTTTAAGTTATTTTTTTATAAATTTCAGATGAAACAAACATAATAATGTGCTTTAATATAATTTAGTTTTATATACCATATATAATCAAACAACTTTCAGAAAGATAAAGCTTAAGCTTAGTATAAAAGTAAAATAAATGTAAAGTTTAGAAAAAAAAATGCTTTCAAATTTCATTTGAATCAAATTATAAAATAATCTTGCAACAGTAAAGAAATCTAAGCAGAAATATATTAAATATTTGAATATTTACTCATTAGTATTTAGAAAAACTTTTGCAAGTTGAGGTAAAATAAAATTGTATGACTTTATGTGCTGTATTTTGGTGAGGCCTGCTATATAGGATTTGAGCAAAATCTGAATCAGCAATTGATTTATTTATTTAATTTAATATAATTGATCTCAGCCCTTTAGAATGGTGGAAGATATTTTTGTTACAGTTATCAAAAAAGCTCATACTAAAAATAGAATTAATGATCAACTAGCTTTTTACTGCAATAGATTTATCTGCTTCATTCGAACAAATGTTTTTTGCCTTCGGTTTGATACTTTCAGAAATTAGAAATCAACAGATAAAACTGTTAAACCGCTGCCATCGAAATGCTCAAGGCCAGAGGAAACAAATTGTGAGGTATTCACTAGTTGATTTACTTCTCAATTATGTTGGAATTCACACTAGAAAATTTTGAATAACAATTTACTTTTATTTTGTTTGTGGAATATCACTCATCGTATAAAACACTGAACATACTGATTAACTCATGATTAATTACTTCTTAAACATATAAATGAGAATTTGGAATCCCCCAATAAAAAAATATCCAGATGCGGCAACACTGTAGCATTCCTTCTCTGGCTGAATTTTTATTTAGGGATTCCAAAGTTCTTATTAGTGAGTTTAAATAGTTATTGTTTTATAAGATGATAAATATTCCACAAGTAAAATAAAATTGCTATTCAAAATTTTCTTGTGTAAATTCCAACACTACTGAGAAGTCAGTCGATTAGTGATGACATCTCAATTTGTGTCCTCTGGCCTTAAGTATTTTGATGGCAGCAATTGAACTCATTTTTCTCAGTCAACACTTAAAAAAAAACAAAAATTAAAAACTTAGTTAAAAACTTCCAATTTTGTTTAAATTTTTTATGTGTTGCAGATGTTTTTTATTTTAATTAAAATATTGAAGGTTGAATTAATTTTTGACATCTGATTTGTAGTTTTTTCATGCATTTTGTGTAATCAAGATTTTTTTCATAGCCTAAAATTTTACCTTGAAATAGTATGAATCATTTATGTAAATTGTGTAATATTAGTAATAGATAATACTTATAATATGCATTTCTATGTATGTAAACTTTATATTATTTAAATCAATCAAAAAATCATAAAATAATAATAATGTGTGGCAATTTTTAAAAAAGTCAAAAAAATCTGATTTAAATCAAAAAAATCCGATTTAAATCAAAAAAATCCGATTGTTTTGATTTTTATTAAAAAAATCAAAAAAATCACGAACCCTGGTTATAAGGATGTTTCTTTTACGCAGTTCGGTACTACTTGAGTAGTTTGGCGTTTTATATAATTTGTCGGAATTGGTACATCAGCAGCTCTTTAATATAGCATTACTATGTATATTAACAATATTTAAAATTTGTTTATGAATTGCAATGCATTGTGTAAATAGTTTTCATATGTTTTATTTTCATATACATATCCATGATGGGTAAGTATTACGGTGGCCCCCAACGACTAGTTTTTTTTGGTCGACGTCGTAAACAAGTAGTACAAATAATATTTAAAAAAAATATTGTTACTTTCAAATAGTTATCTAATGAAATATTGCTTCGCGAATCCAAACAAAGCATGGCTTTTGCTAGTCTAATTTATATTCATTGTGAAAAAAGTTGTCATCGTAATATAGGGTAAATTGGATGAACATGCCAATTTTTTTATTTAATTGTTTTAAAATTTTCCCGTTGATTTTATTTGTTATTCATTTATTTCTTGTTGAAGTTTGTCCACTTACGTGTGATTTAAAAATATGGTGCACTTTAGAGATATTATACAAAGCAACGAAAACTTTGCACCACTAGGTTTTGCAATTCGGCATCTTATTCCAAGGTATTTGTAAGATGACCTACAGAAAGAACTGCAGTTTCCCCACACACTTGAAGAAGCTGGATCCGGCGGCCATTTTTGCTTTGTAGAATTCCCAGGTATCATTACTCTGAAAAATCTGATCTATTTCTCTGGTATTTGAAATAAGGCTTATAAAAAAATCACGTAAAAAATTTTGCAAACTTATCAGAAGTATTAATACGAAATATAAGTAAATAATAAAAAAAACGCTGAGAAATTTGTAAAAAAAAATAATAATAAAATAAAACAAAAAACTGAAAACGGAATTTAAAGTATCCATAGGGAAACCTCTTGCTTACAACTGTACTCCACGGATTTCCCTATTGCACCTGCGCATAAGAAAAATACGATATACGGCATCTTGTATAACATCGCATCTCCCACCCCCCATTTCAAGTTATTCTATATAACCGTTGGCTTTTGTATATAATAATATATCAATCAACCATACAATTTAAAAATACATCTATTTCATATAATTTTTAATCTAGATATATTTTTATATACGCATTACTAAAATGATCTACATCAATATGATTCACGGATAAACTGATGCATTGTATTTTCATTTTATATTTAATTATTTCAAAATTTAAACGTAAAGATTAAGCTCAAATAAGGTGTTGTGACGTAATTACTCAAAATTCATCAAAATAAATAAAGGATCATGTAGTCAATTATTCACATGTATACAAATAAGTGTTTCTTTAGCAGATTTGTACGGATAAAATCAGGGCTACACTAGATACCGGGCCTGGTCATTCTTTATAACGACGTCACAAAAGGTGGCTGGACGCTATCTGCGATTGGTTCAAACAGGGCTCAAAGTGACGCACCCATCGACATGTACCAATCGCTGATGTCATTCAGCCACCTTTTGTGACGTCATGAAAGGAATGATCAAGCCCGGTATCTAGTGTTGCCTTGATAAAATGCGGTGTGATTTCCTGAACAATGCTTTCTGGCGTTATTATAGGTATAATAGGGTACATAATAATTTACGTAATTTTAACTATAATTTACGTTACGTGGGTAATAATATTCTGCAAAAAAACTATAAAATAAGATGGGGTTAGCATGTAAATTGTTCAGTTCAAAATGTGCAATCTCCATAACTCTAGAAATTGACGAATTGCTATTACATACTATAATTTGAGCTATCTAGATTTATTAAAATTCGTCTGATGTTAAAATCATCTGAAATAAAAAGTAGCAGCATTTAGGACATAAAGATTTTTCGTCATCCTTTTCGGTTTTCAACAATGACAATAATTCTCTCTCATGCATAAAATAATAAAAAATAAATAAAAATAGAGCCTTTCCAGATGTTGTTTTACAACTGAAAACAATCAACTAAGAGAATCATGCAAGTGGATTGCGTTATCATCCAGGTATACTTATTGCACCGTATATTTTAAATTACAAGCTACCTCGCAAGAACGTTTAAAATCTTCCACAACATTTTTAAATGCATGAACTAAGCTACATTTTTATCTAATAAACAAAGTTTTTCCTACTATAAAGCTAATCTTCACATTCCAGAATTTACCTTGCACATTTTAGATCGGAAGTGTTACATCCGTCTTTCAGTGCCAGGTTCTACAAATATATATAATTGACTTTCACCTTTTTTGTGTAGGAGATTCTGGTGACTCAGAGGCTGTCTAAGCCCAACACGTAGTGCTATTTTGTGGTTTCAATCATAATTGTGTTCAATATTAGCCCTTTGTTTTTTTTTACTATTCCTGATGTTACGACCACAGGAACCTTATATGAAGATGAGTAAAAAGCTCATTATTTTACTGACTATATTTTCTGTCTCCGAAGTTATGATATTACTCCTTATTAGTGAAAGAAAAACAACTGCTATTTTGCGGAATAGACAAGGTGTCGGAAACAGAAGGATTCCTTTTTCAGTATAAACCGGAATCGTATTAAACCTGATAAAGAAAGATCCCGAAGAAAAATATGACAGCTAAATTCAAAACTAAAAAATGACCGTTAGAAGGAAAAAATAACCTGGATTTAATGAAAACTATATTGTACTCCAAATAAAACTTTTAAAACAAATATATTTACCAGGAAATTTACATTATCGTGGCACCGGCTATATAAACAAATTCGTATGTACACACTGACACAAATTTCGAAACACTACAGAGAATAGATGTTATCTTTCAAAGCTCGCAGCACAGATTCCCTGAGAATTTACCGAATCACAAAGCGCTCGAAAAAAAAAGCTTTGACATCGCATCAAGAGTAATTTGAGCAGCTGTTTGGAAATATGTCAGGTTGTGATGGAACGACCGGTGTCACCAGAATTTACAAACAATTCTAAAAAATATATCATTTTTGCTGCGATAATAAAAATTATCGAGCAATAAAATATTCATGCATTTCACTTTAGCATAAAATTGCCCTATATTTTAATTCAATCGGAGCGAGTCAAAACTGTATTTTCCACTAGCTCTAGTTGTTTAGGTCAAAAGATTAAGTTCTTTTTTCTGACAGAAGAAAAACTGTTTATAGTTTGTCAGTATTTCAAAGATTTGTATGATATTAATTTAATGTTGTAAGTGCTTTTCCATTCTCGTTACAACCGGGAGTATACTCGTATAAGTAGATTGTAGATATTTCTTAAAAGGTCCTCTTCGATTAAAAACTTGCTCTCTTTTATCGAATGCTTTTGTATTGTAGATTTTTTGCGTCCCATACTATAAATGTTAAATATGTCTTAAAGCATGACTAATTTATTGTAACTCAAAGATTTAATTTAATGGTGCAACGAAGTTATGTCTTCATTGAACTGGCCTGGAAATCGTAAGGTTTTGCAATAAGATAATTTAGCTGTAGAAGCAAAAATATTTTCACGTATTGTAGTTCGGAAACCTAGCAAAAATAGAGGAAGAGCTTAGAATCAGTCAGTTTGATTAAACAGTAAGGACTGTTTTATAGGTCAGTGAAGTCGATTCACCAAACCACTAGATTGTGGCTTATTGAGGCATTTATATTATTCAACTTATTCCATATTTAGATTTGTCAACATTGACAGGGTCTTGAGAAATTCGAATTCAAACTGTCATCACGTAAAATGGCAGTCATCGATAGACAATATCAAAATTCACGGACCGCAGGCAAAAGAACGACTACATCAAACAATCGCGGCGCTCAAGTTAGCGTATCTAATAATTTCAACCACAATGCACTTTAATTGGTTTATATATCTTGAAATGTTTTTCAAAAAGTTTTGGATGACATTAAATATAGATTCTTTAATAACAAATTTTTTAATTTATTATGTATATATATATATATATATATATATATGTGTGTGTGTGACTATATTTATTGTTGCTTCAAAGAACGAATGTGACAAGCATAAATTAAAACTCTGAATATTACAGTTTATCCTTTTCACGGTGATTCGGAGAGCCTCTGTCCGACATCGCATGCTAAACTGAACAAAAGTCGTCCGATATCGCCTGCTAAACTGAACAAAAGTTGACCGAATGCCCATGTTAAAGTTAATTATAAATAATGAAATTGATGAAAATATGGATATCAGAAACAAAAATCACAAATATACAATATAGAATTAGATTCTTGTTTGTTTCTAAAACTGAACACAAGTAATACAAAATATTTCGCTAACAATAGGGATTATGCATATATTGAATAATTATGGTTCGTAATAACTGGCGGAAATGTTAATAACCAATTTGTGATTGCCATGTCTATTAGGGTGTATCGATTTTTAACTTTTTCTTTATTTTCAAATTCCAAGTTGATAAAAAGTTTCTACTAGACACCACAACTTGCCACAAAAAATTTTGGATTTTTTAAAAAAATGTATAGGTCTCCCGCACAAGGCCTAAAGTTTAGAAATTATATTTAAAAAGTAAATTTTTACAAAACTTTTAAAGAAATCTAAAGCACTTTTTTTTTGTAAATTGCAAGTTAAAATTCCACTAACAATAAGCACAAAAAACGATATAAAATGTATTTCAAAACCTTAGCGCAACATTTAGGTCTCCCTCATAAGGCCTAAAAGTCGTAAAGTTCAGCCAATTTTTGAACATTTTTCAGTGCCTTGATATTTGTGTTGTTGCTGGTTTAAAAATTAATTGTAACTAAGGCCTCGTTAGGCTTGATTGGAATTGTTAAAATAAGTAAAATAATAAATCACATTTCAATACGTCAACAGTCAACTTGAAGCGAAGGGGTGGGGTAGGTTAGACTGTTGCGTCGGGGTGACTCGACACCTATGAATCCCCGTACAGACTTGACAATAGTCGTCCGCCCGCGAGCGAGCATTACGGTTGTGTTTCAGTGCGATAGTCTTGTTGTAAGAATCATTTGAGTGAGTGCTGTTGTTGTTCATTATGAGCAAAAAACCACATTTAACTAGACAAACTACCAACAGGCCGATTTTCGGGCAACCTATTGATGTGAGTGTGTTTAATGTTCTGCCAAGATGGATGTTTCGAAATATTTTGAGTTGGTACATATTGAAATGAAACAAGAGGGAATACATCAGCCTGCAAAGAGGGTAATTGCGTTAAAAGTAGCTTTAAAACTTGAGGAAATATGGAAAAGAGCTTCAATTCCTGTTTGTGGCACCAAAAACACAATATTTATGGTTTTAAAACAGCACGAGCAGCTTGAGAAAAATTAAGTGTTCAGGGCCTAAAAGGAAGTATCCAAACTCGTACAAAGATTCAGTAACTAGCTTTCAGTCAAAAACTGAAACTGCATTGTTTGATATTAGTACTTGCAAATGTGACCTCAGCCACTGTATTTGCTATATTGACAAAAATGTCTCGGCACTAGAACACGAGTTTTTGCTCGACCAACGTGGTCCTAGAATGATGTCAATTGCAGAGTGTGGCAAAAAAGAGACTAAAAAGCGATTAGAAAGAAAATCTAGGTCTCAAGCTTCAATGCAGGTAGTTGTAAAAAGGACTGAGGATGAAAACTTAAAATCTGTTGATAACATTGATTCTGGTGATAGTACAGATGATTCAATGTCATTATTCACACATCATGTCAAGATAGTGATTTTGAAATAAATATACTTGATACGAGTCAAAAAATGTTTCAAGTGTAGAAGTAAAACAAAAACTACCATAAAGCTTGTCTTTGTTTTCATGAGTTTGTGACCGCAGGGGCATTTCTAGTAGAGCTGGAGCTCAGTTAGCTACTGCACATTTGCAAGACTGAAATGTCGTTAATGCGGAGAACCAAGAAGCAGTAATCCATAAATCAAAAGTAGCACGTGAAAGACTTAAGTCTCGTAAAGAAGTATGCTCAACTTGATCTGTTGGCTCCAATCTGTTGGCCATTTACTTTCATGGTTGTAAAGATGAAACCCTAACAAAAGAAATTGTAGCTGGTAAAAGTTTCCAAAATATTTAATGGAAGAACAGATATCTATTGTTGAAGAGCCTGGATCCAAGTATTTCGGTCATGTAACTCCCATAAATGGAACAGGAAAGGAAATAGTAACATCACTTGTAAAGTGTTGTGACGAAAAAACTGTCAATCTTAAAAGAACTAAAAGCTATTGGTTGTGATGGTACGGTAGCAAACACAGGCACTTCGAACGGAGTTATCACCTTATTTGAAAATAAAATACAACAGCCACTGCAGGCAGTTGTGTGTATACTACATTTGAACGAATTGCCATTTAGAAAAAAATATGGTTGCTCTTGATGGTCCAACTTCTGGACCAACACATTTAGCGGGCTTTATCAAACAATATACATCGTTAAACTATCTTTTTTTTAGGTATACAACATTTATATCATATTTATGTAGTATACATATATATATATATATATATTGTGCCATTTTATACCTCCTATAACAAAAATACACTTAAGTCTGGTGTTTTTAACGAAAAAAATGGTTCATTTACACTAAAAATCAAAATTACTCGTCAAAATTAATAAAATTTAGGTCTTGTGCGGGAGACCTAAATGCTGTGCTAAATTTTTGAAATACATTTTATACCGTTTTTCAAGCTTATTGTTAGTGGAATTTTAACTTGCAATTAGAAAAAAAAAGTGTTTTATTTTTTTTTAATTGTAAAAATTTAATTTTTAAGTAAAATTTCTAAACTTTAGGCCTTGTGCCTAAAGTTTAGTGGTTTGTGGTGTCTAGTAGCAACTTTTTATCAACTTGGAATTTGGAAACAAAAAAAAAGTTAAAAATTGATACACCCTAATGTCTATATTATCACAAATAATATTTATTTGTGTATTTGGTTTGTTGAAATGAATTAAAAACAGTTTTTAACAGTAAATTCTTCATGTAAGAAAGTAAATGCAGGGAAATAATAAAAAGTATATAAAATCAAAAAGTAAATGTTTTAGTAGTCATTTTGAAACAATTATTTATTTCTTTGTATAATAATTTTAATTTTTTCGTGAACATGTAACAAAGAATGAGCTTGCTTAAATCCTAACTTTGAAAGACACATTTAAGGTTCTGAAAACATTTATCTTTATAAACTGCTAAAACTTTTCTGTTGCTTGTACGATCTTCTCATATATTATCCCTTTTACAACTTATTTCTTAAAAAAATGGCTGGACAAAGAAAGATTTAAGATCAAACATAATTTTAAAGTTCCCATTTGGTTTTAAATTGCTTAAAGAAAATACATAATGCAAATATTATTGTTTTGTCAGCAATTTATTTTATAAGATTAATCTAAACTATATTGCAAATATTATTGTTTTGTTAGCAATTTATTTTATTAGATTTGTCTGAAATGCAAATAAATATCATGTATTATAGAAACTAAAATCTAAATAAATTTAAAATAAATTGCTTTGTAAATGAAACTTGTGTTTTATGCTTTATTTTTTTAATTTTATTATTGCGTTTAAAATTACGCTTTGAAATATTTTATTGATATGATTTTGCAGTTATGAAATAAGTCCGAAAAACTGAGTTTTGATTTTGTGCACTGTTAGCAATTAAAAAATTCATGCAATTAATAAATTCAATACTTTGTTGATTTCTTAATTGAAAAAAAATTATTCTCAGCATAAAATTAGAATTATTTTTGTATTAAGTGTATTAGTTACACATATTTATATGTATACATATATTTGTAGGATTTATGATCACAGACTTGAAAATTGGATTCTTTGGTCGATAAAAGCTAATGATTATAAGTATTTATAACGCAGAAAATTTTTACGCATACGCATGTACGCTGAACTACAATGTAACACAAAATATACAAGGTAGAATTAATTATTTCCTTGTTTTTAAAACTGAAACGAAACAATGTAAAATATTTCGATAATGTAAGAAATTTATATATTATTTTTTGAATAATTATGGTTCGTAATAATTGGTGAAAATATTAATAATCAATTTGTGATTGCAATTTTTATAGTATAAAGAGAAATAATTATTTGTACATTTGCTTTGTTCAAAAGAATTAAAATCTGTTTTTAACAGTAAATGCACTATTTAAGAAAGTAAATGTATGGAAATACTAAAATGTGTTTAAAATAAAAAAGTAAATGTTCTAAGTGTAATTTTGAAACAATTATTGATTTTTTTGTATAACACTTGTTTTATAATTTTCAATTTTTCGTGAACATATAACAAAGAATGAGTTTGCATTAATCCTAACTTTGAAAGACACATTTACGGCTCCGGAAACATTTATCTATATAAACTGCTGAAACTTCTCTGCTGCTTGTACGATCTTCTCATGTATTATCACTTTACGACTTATTTTCGAAAATACTGGCTGGACAACAAAAAGATTTAAGATCAAAGAGAATTTTAAAGTTCCCATTTTGGTCTGAAATTGCTTAAAGAGAAAATGTAATGCAAATGTTATTGTTTTCTGAGCAATTTTAACCGACTTCAAAGAGGAGGTTATGATTTCGACCTGTATGTATTTGTTGTTCACGCATAACTTTTGCAAATATGAACCGATTTTGATAATTCTTTTTTTGTTTGAAAGCGTATGAGGCCCATGTGGTCCCATTCGAATTTCATAAAAATCTGATAATTAGAACTTTTTTAAAAATAAAAACTTTAAATTTCAAATTCATTTTGAAGCAATCGACCAATTAGAAGTGTTCCTTTTGCATGCTTTTGTGTTACACTTACATAGACATACGATCTTCTCACTGTTAAAACTTTGAAGTTTTTGCTGCATCGTCACTCCACCGCTTTTATGGAATATCTCTATTTTGACCAATGAGAATTCACTATAATACAATGAAGTAATAATTTTCTATAAAAGCGATGGATAGACGATAAAGTAAAAGCAAGGCAACACTAGATACCGGGCTAGCTCATTCTTTTCATGACGTCACAAAAGGTGGCTGAATGACATCCAGCGGTTGGTACAAAACGATGGGCGCGTCACTTTGGCCCTGTTTGTACCAATCGCAGATAGCGGCCAGCCACCTTTTGTGACGTCGTGATAATGAATGAGCAAGCCCGATATCTAGTGTAGCCCTGGTAAAAGTTTAAAATTTTTAACAGTGTTCAATGTGCAAAATCCTAACTGGATGAGGGCCAGGATTCACATAAATTTTGCGTTGTTTGCGAAACGAGATTTATTAACATGAAAATTTATTTAAAACATTGAAAAATTTTCTAAAATTAAGACTTCTGATTCGTTAATCTGGTTTTGCTAACAGCGCAAATTCTACCTGGATTCCGGACAAGTTCTCTTATGCAAGAAACTGGAAATATAGCATCTAGGGGATACAGTGTGGAAATCGGCTATCTCAGGGCGTATTCAGAGCCAAGTAACCAATGTTACCGACCGATTGTAAGGCAATACGAAAGCAAATTGTGGCATCAATGAAAACTATTCTGTTGAATTGTAGCTGACGTCACACTTCGCTTTGATTTTCATCTTGTACTTGTCTACATTCGGTAAGTGGTCGGTAAGTAACCGGTAAGTTGTGCTGAACACGCCCTTTGTAACACTTAAAAAAAAGCGCTAAAATGTTCTATTCTTTAAATGTGCAACAATGCTAATGAAATTTAAAGATAGAAGCGACATCTGCAGGACATTTTATAAATATGCAAGAATTATTGCTAGTCTAGATAATGTATCACGAAAATGCCGCAGATTTCGCTGTGATCTACACTTTGGAATTCAGTAGCATCGTTGCACATTTAAAGGATACAAATTTTTAGCACTGCTTGCATTGTAAAAAATTGAACCCAAAGAAATTCTATAAAAGCGATGGAGTAACGATGCAGCAAAAGGGTCAAATTTTTTACAGTGTCGATAGCAGATTTTCACTCCATGTATTCCAGATTCTCTCCTTCGAACAGTGAAAAGTTCTCAAAAATGAAGGCTTATGATTGGTCAATCTTGTTTTGCTTAACAGCGAATAATCCTTCTGGATCCTAACCACTGTTGCAGAAATGCTAGGTTTTTTTTTTTTTTTTTTTTTTTTTTTTTTTTTCAAAGTACGAAATCTTAGCTGGAACAATTCTCGTATCCACCAAAGTGAAAGATACACATCTATCCAGACATGAGAATTCGATATCGAAAAGCTGAAAATTCATCTCTAAAGAGCCTTACACGTTAAAGCAAGAGTGTCTATGTATCAGGGCGTTTGTTATGCCGGATTCACAAAGTGATTAAAATACATTGCTGTGTGCTAGATTTACATTTGGACAAATATAAATGACGAAAAATTTTGATAAGCTTACCATTAAAGTTAAGCTAGTTAACTTCTCTCAACCCATAAAACAAACTCGTTCAGGCGACTACCGCCAAGTTCTGGAATAAAAATTCTTAAATTTTCTGTGCTTTGGAAAACTGCGTTTATCAAATAACTCTTAACTTCTAATATTACTACTTTCATATAGACGCATGTTGAATCATGGTGTGATTTTGATAATATCTTCCTTTTTAGTTTTTATGACTGAAAAGGGTATTTTAATACATACGAACATTTAGAATTACTTTGCTATGCATTGAATCATAGAAGCAACTTGACGCGCTCTGATTGTGTACACGTACTTTAAACTGTAAAAAATCTGACCCTTTTGCTGCATCGTCACTACCCCGCTTTTATAGAATATCTCACTTTTTATCCATGAGAATGCTCCATAATAGGCTGAAGTAATCGTTTTCTATATAAGCGGTGGAGGGACGATGCAGCAAAAGGGTCAAATTTTTAACAGTGTACCCTGTTTAAAATATCTTGAAAAATTACCTCTGTTTTAAAGACTATCTATTTTCTGACCAATGAAAACGCTCCATACACGTTTTTAGATCGCATTCATTAGTCAGAAAATAGATAATCTTTAAAAACAAAGGTAATTTTTCGCAATAATTTTAACGTGTACTGATGGATTGTCAGCTTTTCAATGCCCATTTACGAAGTCTGTGGATTTCAATGTGGACCTTAAGGCACTACACTAGTCTCAGGAAAAGACCCGGATGATAGTGTAAAGACTATGGGTGTGTTCTTTTCAAATATCTCGCTGACATTTTAATATATTTACATGATTTTTTTTTGCATAGGATAGCCGAGGATGATCTACAACCGGCCTAGTTTTTACTTCTTCGATTTTGCTTATGTATGTTTTATATAATGATAGTTTCAGTTTCAGAACCGTTTAAACAAATTTTGAAATTTAAAATATTTTTTTTTTAAATCTGAAACCAAAATTGAAAAAGTAAAAATTAGGTCGGTTGTGGAATATCTTCAGTTATCCTATGCAAAAAAAAAAAAAAAAAAAAAAAAAAAAAAAAAAAAATCACGTAAAAATTTTAAAATTTGAGCGAGATATTTGAAAAGAACGCCCCCATAGACTTCACATTATCATCCGGAAATTTTTCTGTGCCTAGTGTGCGGCCTTAAAGTTTGCTGGAAGCAATAAATTTCCGAAATGTTAAAGCTTAAATGGACAAGTTCTCGCATCCACTTAAGCGGAAATAGACATCGATACCAATCGACATCCTTAAGTTGTTGAAAAGATAAAAATCCTTTAGTATATATTTTGCTCCGGAGAAAAAAATTATTTCTACATATCAATGCAAAATAAAGTTCATAGATATGTGTAACAAAATTATATTTAGATTCAGATTTGGTTACCGGATTAGACACCAGAATGATTTGAGATTTTGTGAGCCCCACCAGTGGCCGAGAGGTACGGACCTCTCAACTGGTAGACGGCAGGTGCTGGGTTCGAACCCAATCGCGGCTGTCGGCCTAACCGTTCGGAGTTTTCGTGGTTTTCTTCGAACCTTGCGTAAATACGGGTTAGGTTCCCTTAGAAAGACCCCCACGAAGGGCACTCCCCCCCCCTGGTCCTATATCCCTAGCGTAGATAATCGGACGGCAAAAATAAACTAAACCAAACCATTTGAGATTTTGTTCATGTAGGATTCGTCGATGTGAATATGACGACACATGAAGCACAGTATACGATTGATTGAAAAGATTCTGGACAAAAATGAGTCATCAAGGGAGTCCTTGTGGCCGAGTAGTTAAGACACCACGCTGCTAATCTCTTGATAGCGTAGGAGATTGTGGGTTCGAATCCCACTGGCTCCGTTGCACACACTCTTTATGTGTAGCTCCGGTTGTACTTTTATTGTGTCGTAATATTTCCTTGTGCTATCTTGTCCTTGTATGTCCACGAATTTGTAAAATAATATGGATTATGTATTTATGTCTGTGTAGAAATAAAGGATCATTCGGCGTACAATCGAATTCTACCAGGAAATCATCATCAAATTTTATAAAAGAAAATGCCTAGCATTGCGATACATTGTTAAAAATTTAACTTTTGCTGCATCATCACTCCATCTGTTTTATGGAATATCTCATACATACACTTTTTAAAATTTTACCCTTTTGCTGCATCGTCACTCCCTCGCTTTTTTTAAATATTTGTCTTTTGACCCATGAGAATGCTTCATGATAGGCTGAAATAATCGTTTTCCATAAAAGCGTTGGAGTGAGTTTCAAATTTTTAACAGTTTAGTTGGGACAAATGCGTCCGTGAAAAAAGTATTTGGGCATCGAATGCTGTCACTCTCTTGTAGATGCAGCCAAGTACAGGTTATGATTTTCGGATTCCTCGTCGAATCATTTCCGATGTCTTTACTGCATTTATAGGAATTAGATTATTGTTGTTTATCTATTGAATCATAGAGCGATTTTTGTTAAAAACTTTCTTTTTGCTTTTTCTGACTGAAGGGGGGGGGGTACTTTTGACTACACTAGAAAAGCATTTTACTATTCATTGATACATGGAGTCATTTTGCTGTTTATTCATATATGGAAGCGCTTTGCCGCGCGCTTATGTGTAAGGACACTTTACTTGAGGCATTGTCACCTTTCGATAACCACTTCCGATGTCCGTACGATTAGATGTTGACTTTAAGATTTCATGAATGCGGCAGCTTTTCGTCGTGCCAGATCTGAAGAAGTTATCACATCCAGAAAACCTAAAGATTCACAACGATACTAACCGATATTTTAAGTGTCTTTTGAAAAGTTGACAATCAAACAGTGACAAGTAAAGCGAATACATCAGAACTCAGCAAAGTGCGTTCATTAGAAATGCGTTGCAAAGAGCCATCATATGTCAGTACACATAATTATGTATTACGGTATAAATAACTAAAAAATAGGAAATAAATTTAACTTTTTCAAAAAAATGTATAACCGACTCCAAAAAAAGCGCTAAAAAGAATTAAATAATTCTATAAAATTCTCTAATGACAAATTGTTATCCAATAACCACACATTGACTATCATGTACCGGTATAAAACGGTTAAATTTAATATATAGAATTTAATATCCACCAAACATAGGTTTTCCAGAGAATATTTTTTACAAGAGATTAATTTACATATTTTTGATTTAATTTTTGAATATATACATATAAAAAGTAAGGAATTACTTTTTGAAGTTGGTGCCAAGCTATCTTAAGTATAGTAAGAATTGTGGATATATTATGCCTAGTACCATAAATAAAATGGGGAAATCATTATCGATTATGATTGTTTGGCACCAACTTCAAAAAGTAATTCCTTACTTTTTATATGTATATATTCAAAAATTAAATCAAAAATATGTAAATTAATCTCTTGTAAAAAATATTCTCTGGAAAACCTATGTTTGGTGGATATTAAATTCTATATATTAAATTTAACCGTTTTATACCGGTACATGATAGTCAATGTGTGGTTATTGGATAACAATTTGTCATTAGAGAATTTTATAGAATTATTTAATTCTTTTTAGCGCTTTTTTTGGAGTCGGTTATACATTTTTTTGAAAAAGTTAAATTTATATTTTATTAGATTGATCTGAAATTCAAATATATATGATCTATTATCGAAATAAAATTTAAATAAATGTAAAATAAATTGTTTTGGAAGTAAATCTTGTGTCTTATACCTTAGTTTTTGCTTTTTATAATTCTGTTTAAAATTATTTTATTGATGTAATTTATGAATTTTGACATGAGTCCGAAAAATTGAAATTTTATTTTATGTAGAGGGAATTGGGGCACATTGATATAGGTTTTTTCTAAGAATTTTTTGGTATCCAGAAAGTAGAAAATTCAAGTTATTTTTCCATGTGGTTTCAGCAAAACTTGTGTAGTGTGTTATAAAAATGTACAATCGTTAATTTATATATTACTAGCTGACCCGCCCGGCGTTGCCCGGGTGCATGATAATAATATCAAACGAATCTGAAATTTGTGATTTTATCTCTAATTCGAAATACGTGGCCACTGACTGTGAGAAAAATCGGTTTAAAAAAATAAACAGCTGAATTTAGAGTAACAAATATTTAAAACGACTTCAATGTGAAACGGAGGAGGAAATATGTGTTCAACAATTGCGCAATTTTCGCGTTAAAATGCTGATTTTATTCGTAAATGTCACTGTTCAGTCACGTAACTTTTTTTTTTCACCTCGAAATCCTAAGTGTAACATTTTGATTTTCAAACAAATTATATCTCTCCTAGATCCGACTATACCTTAATTAAAATCGATAATCAATGATTAGGTAAAAGGTTAATATATAGTAATGTAGTTTCAGAACCATAGAACAAAATTAAGTATATTTCAATTAAAACGTGTGTAATATTCAATCAGTGGATAAAATCCTAACCCTAACTTAATTGTAATGTAATCGCAACCTATCTGTAACCTAACTGCAACTTAACCTGAGCCAAACTTAAATGTATCATAAATGTAACCCAGTCGTCACCTTATCATAACTTATCAATTTTCTGACCGTAACCTAACTACAATTTACCTTAAACTAACTGTAACTTAATCATAACCTAACTATAACGTAACCGGAATTTAAATATAACGTAAGACTAACCGAAATATAATTGCAACCTATCTATAACCCAAATGTAACCTAACTGTTACCTAACCGTAGCCAAATTCTAAATTAATTAAAATTAACACTAACTATTAACTAACAATTCTAACCGCGTACGTGTTACAAAGTACTTTAGTTCCACTTTTCATCACTACGGGGCGCAGTATATTTTGTACGAAAATCTGATATGGATCACCGCCACCTGCGGTCGGATATAATAAGCTTGCAATGCACGATTTGCAGTGTGCTTTAGTTTCACTTGCCATCACCAGAATAGGCATTTTTCCGTAAACAAACCTAAATCCGATCGATAATCAGATTTTCATTCTTTCCGTAGATATATTACCCAACGGGATGGGGATACAAATAGCAATTTATGAAATTTGTTGAAATTTCTATTCAGAAATAATGATAACCACCACGCAAGTAAGAGTCCAATATTAAAAATTAGAATCTCCTACACTGCTGCTGCATGCTCTGTAAAATATGTTAGTTCTACTTTTCACCTCCAGGAGCTCACTAATTCCTTCATAAACCTATATCCGAAGGAAACTCCAGTATTAAGCGAATTCGTACATATATCAGTCGAGAGGGCGGTAAAATCCAATAAGAATTTAAGAAATTTAATGAAATTATTGTTCGGAAATAACCACTACTTATAAATTAAGGATGAAATATGGTCTGTGCAAATATCCTACATTCCCACTACCTGCAGCACTCTATGACAGGTGTGCGTTAAACTCGAAACAATTTTTTGTATTTAAAAGCGAAAAAAAAAGAACAATGAAAAAACGTGTTTAAAAATAAAAAGTCATGCATCAAGTACAGATTATGAAACACTATCCAACACATTCAGAATAATGTAAAAAACTGCACCGTTTAAAAATTTAAGATATTGCGTCTCATTTTACCATGTGAAAATATATTAAGCATTTCAAAACCAAATTTCAGCTGTTTCCATCTGCATTCGGAAAATGATCCGAAAATTTTAGAAGCCCTGTATATGATACATCGATAGGTACATATTAACAACATGCATTCCAAAATTTAATTCATTTAAGAGATACACATATTTCAATTGAAAATTCCCCTTCAGCAATATCCTCTAATGAGGAGAATGGTAGGCAAATACTTTTGTGCTGCCCTGTATATGATGAATAGAATTTATATGTAAAGTGTAATGTGGAAAAAAAGTATTTACATTTAAAAGCGTACACCGAATTTTAAAACGAACTCTCCAGCAATTATTAAGCAAAGACAGTATTGTAACCATTTCTTTTGTGTGTCCCTGTAAATTTTTTGTAAAATGCTGTAAATGCTCTGTTTTAAAGTAACCGTAGTTAAATTAATTGATTTATATTAGTTTGAATACATTAGAAATAGCGGAATGTCATTAAAGTACGCTCTAAACGATTTTTACCCATATATCATAATGTAATCGAACTCTTTTGAATGTCCCTGTAAATGAATCAATATTCGTACATATTTCATATGCAATACCAAATATGCTTTAGTGATGATAAATAAGCTTTATCAATTGAGTATATTTACGGGATTTACTGTATAGACAGACGGACAGACAAACCGAATGCATAAGTACTTTTCAACTTTGTGATAAAAACACTTCTGAGATTAAATATATATATATATATATATCATTAATATTATCTATCGAAAATGAGAATTTAAATTATATTTAAAATGTTTTCAATAACTTATTTAATTTCAATATGAAATTTAATTATTTCTAATTTTCCAATTTCTTTATTTTAAAAGCGAACATTTATTTTAATAAATAATAATAGAACAAAGACAATTTTAAAATTTTGCTATTTCTTCTTAAAATATGCTTTAGTTGTAAATCATTTCTTTCAATTCGTCTTATAATACAAAATTCCATGGAGGATTGAGATAGGTGGAGGTGAAGTAAGGATCAAAAAAGGTTTGCAATATTAATCCATTTATCGCTCAAATTTTAATGTTCCAAACAAAAGGACGTGGAAGGAATTTTGTATTATAATACGAATTGAAAGAAATGAATTACAACTGAAGCATATTTTAAGAAGAAATAGCAAATTTTTTGAATGGTCTTTGCTCTATTATTATTTATTAAAATAAATGTTCGCTTTTAAAATAAAAGAAATTGGAAAATTAGCAATAATTAAATGTCAAATTGAAATTAAATAAGTATTGAAAACATTTGATGCGAACTAAAAATTGTATAACTAAAAGTTTCCTAATTTAATGTAATTTTAAATACTTTATAACGTAGATGAAAAATGTTTATGACTTAATAATTGCATGTAAATAAATATTTAAAATATAATGATGAAAACATTCTTTTAAAATCATGTATGAAAACTTAAGTAATAAATATTAATCTAATGTATAGATTTCTTACTGCAGACGATTTTAAGATATTAACAGAAGAATGTTATATTTTCAAGCAAAACTTTAAAATAATATTCTATATTGATATTTAAAACACATATGATAAAATAATTAATAAATTCTTATCAGTGAAGCGATAGATTAGTTCTTTTTAAAAAATAATGGCAAAAATATACGGGTTTAAACCTGTTTCAATTGATAGGCGTGTCAAAGCGCGTGGTTTTATTTGGACTTAATGTTACTTAATGTAGGGTTACATTTTTAGCATCACCCCCCGAGATAATAATCCCCCCCCCCACCTATCTCATTCCTCCATGAGAAAATCTCTTCCATGTCCTTTTGTTTGGAATATTAAAATTGGAGCAATAAATGGTTTCACATTCAAACCTTTTTTAGACTTACTTCACCTCCACCTACCTTATTCCTCTATAGTCATCGTCTTGAAACATCAAATACTCCAATGTCATTGTTACACCGACTTATCTGATTACTTCTGCGAAAATTTTTACACAACCAACCAACCGTAAAAGAATGAAAGTGAAAAAAATGGAAAAAAGATGATTTTTTATGAGAGTGACCTCTCGATTTTAATTAATTACAAAGTTAATAATTGGAATTTCGAAATTCTGAGCGTCAGGTGCATCAGGAGAGATATTGGGCTACTCTCAGAAAAATTTTGAGCTTCGTACGTACCATAGTTTTCGCTAACTATCGCAGACACACACACAGACAGAGCGATTTGTTATTTTATTAATATAGATTTTTGCATGTAATTTTAAAAAAATCAAAAGTCATTTGTATCAATGTGCCCCATCCGCGGGGCACATTGATACACCTCATGAGACACTTTGATACGTCTGGGAAAAGGGAGACAAAATAACACCAATGCATATTTTTCATAGAAAAATAGTTAGCAAACTTTTTAAAATTTATTTATAGAAATTCAAATCGCACATAATTTATTTCTAAGCAATATTAAAGCAATCAAAATGAAATATATAATGACCTGATGTTCTGGCTGTTCCTTGTCTGATTGTTGGCTGTGGTAACTTTGTCATATCTGGCACTTTAACCCCAGCATTATCTTCTTCCTTAGGAAAGGTGAAAAAATTACCAGGTTTTCTGTTTATAAACAGAAAATAAAGGATAATTATATTTAAAATTATGTTTATAATATAATTATCCTGTGCTGTTCTGCAGCTTGTTTCTCTTACTTAACATTTCTCATGTCGAAGATACTTTTTTCTCTGGAGAATAGGTATAAATTTGAGATTTTCCAGTCTACCGTCCTTTTTTTTTTGTTGTTAATTCTACTAGCACTAGATGCTGGTAAGTTCGTACGTCTTCTGTTTGCAAAAATACTATAAAATGTTTTAATATAAAGAAATTAGAGCTATTTCACTTCAATAAAAACAAACATTAGAAATTTTTGCCGAAAATGGTTGGATAACGAGTGCATGGTAAAAAAAAAAATAATAATAAAAAGTAAGGAAAAAAATGAACTGGAAAAGGATATAGGTTGTATCAATGTGCCTCATACAGTCATTTTGAATAAGTTGAGTCTCAAATACAATACTTCATAATTTATCTAAGAACTGATGAAGAAGCTTTACTTTCTAAGGAGATTATTCTTTTCGGTTGAAAATACTGGAACAGTTGTATAATGTCATTTCAATTGTACAACTCAAATTTACTTTTAACCTACAAAAAATTAATCACCCTTCCAATTTCATCAAACTACTGAATCATTCCAAAACTTTCTGTATGAAGTTGCGTGCACTAGTATCACCTTTTGGAGCTGTTGTGAAACTTCCTTCAATGATCCTGTGTGCAGCACAGGGAGTGTATCAATGTGCCCCAGTTCCCGCTACATTTTGCAATCCAAAAATTCATGCAATTAATAAAATTTAATATTTTATTCATTTCTAAATTTAAAAAAAAGTATTTTGAGCATTAAATTAGTATTATTTTTGTATTAATTGCATTAGTTATACAGATATATATAGATTTATATTTGAAGTATTTATGATTACAGACTTAAAAATTGTATTATTTGGTTGATAAAAGCTAATTAATATAAGTACTTATAACGTACATAACTTTTGTGCATACTCGAAAACTTTTATCTCTACTCGAACTACTGTCTGTTTGAGTGTCTTATCAATGTATTATTAATATATCACAATATTATTAAATGGTATTTTATTAAAGAATAATCCTTTAATCACGCAAAAGGGCAATTTTTATAGAACAATTGATTTTAATTTTAATTCAAACAAAATATTAAAATTACAACGGTACATATTTCAGAATTTGAAATATTATTTGCTTAATATATAAATTAGAAGTACGTATTTTAACTGCAATGATCAATATTCCGAAAAGTTAGATAGCAGAAGACAAGTAAATTCATGACGCATAGCAAAAATACAGTAAAAGGACTATTTGCGTAACATTTTTATTTTAAAAAAATTAAAAGCTCATTAGTCATCATTTTAAGGAGATAGATATGCGGAATTATTGTATGTTACTTTGGCAACAGAGCACGAAAGTTTAACAGCAATAGATGGGTTCTACAATAGATGTTTATTTTACGAGGCATCATTATTACTATCAATACAAAAGCTACTATCAATTGCAGAATACTGAGTATCATCACCATTAATACGCACATAGTTATTTAATTGAGAAATAGCTAAAGAAAGTTCAAAATTAAAATTACAATATTTTACAGAAGAAAACGGGGGGGGGGGGAGCAGGACGATTCACAGATAAGGTAGAGGAACTCGTCCAGGAAGGAATCGGAGAAGATACTATTGCAGGAAGAGGGGGAGCATTAGTAGAATGTAAAACAGTAACAGCAATATAGTTGTAATACTGTGGCGTAGAACGTGGCGAAGTGTTTCAAAGGAACTGTGCAGTTTCAAAACCTACAATTACCAATTTGATTTTCAACATTCACGCCATTGAGAGGAAATAGATTAAGCCTTGACATATAATTCCACCTGTAATCGGTAAAACAAGAAAAAGTCCCCTGGATGAATATAATAGGCTGAGTCCTTCGATTTTGAGAAGCAGTAAAATATTTTTTTGTTGTCAGAATAATTGTTGTGAGAAGTAGTGCGAGTGGCACGTAAATTTTCTCTTAGAGGCTTAAGAACTTTCGAACGATTCGGTATGGTAAACCCCCAGCGAGAATTGGAAACTGGGTGATCGGTATCAATTATCCATCTCACCCTAGAATGCCATGCAGTCTGACAAGCGTTGGCGAAAACTATTGCATTAAAATTCTCAGAAAAAGATTAAGATTTTAAGTAGGTATACACATAATTTAGAGCCACGGGATGAGGAAAACGATTACCTCGACCAGTTGTTAATCGATACGCAACAAATGAGGTTAAAACTTTCCAAGCCAGATTTAGCGACAACTTCATCGGCAGATCCGGGGAATTTAAGAGCTCGTCAATAATGGAAAAAATAAAGTTTTGGTCTGTATTTCGCGAAATTGGACCCAATATCACCGACTTCCACCTAACCAGACCATAAATTCTGAAAATTACTACTGGCAACTAGACGAACTGGAGGTAGGAATAGCCTCGAAGCATGTTGAATTCGGAAAAAGGTATTATCTTCCATTATGACGATTCTATCCCATATGTATCCTTGATTATCAGAAACAAACTCTTTGCATTTGATCCAGACATTCTGATATATACTTCTTACTCTCCGGACATTGGGTCGTGAAACTGCTATTTGTTTCTTTCTCTCAAAAATTTTGTTCATCAAGAAAGTATCAACTTTTTGAATGACATTAAAAATGATCCCGGTAAGTATTTTTTACGAAATCGGAAAAGTTTTAGAATGAACGTATTATTAGACTACTGGAAAGATAGAAGATTTGTTTAACAGATTGGCACAAGAGCTCTTCAATAAAAGGATTGCCTTCATCGAAATTTTCATAGTTTATTTTTTGAAAAAACAACAAAAAAAAAACAAGCAGAAGAACCTTTTGGGACAACGTAACACATTGTACGCTAAAACGGTTAAGAATGTTATTTATGGATTTATTGTTGTTTTTCTCATTGAGTGTGTTTTTCATTAGTCTTGTACTAGCACGATCTTACTGAACCGAAATAATCGAGTAAAATATGTGGTTAGAATACGCGAAGTGTGGAATGAAAATGCAAATTTAATCATAGCTAACTTTCATAAAATCTTTATAACTGCAATCTAAAAAATTAATGCTGTGCATTTTAGCTCGAAAATATTTAACTTCTATTAAAATATACGAAGAATGATTAAAGTCTTCTAAAGTGACTCTTGCTACTCCCTGAGGATTATGATTTTGAACATTCAGTTGCTTTAAGTTAATTTTTCCTCATATATGTAAATTACTCCAATCCGAATAAGGATTTGCACTAACCCTGTGCATATTTCAGATCGTACTACTTAATTTTCTAAAACAGTTTTGTGAATTTAAGGAACATAATAGTGAGCATTTGAGATTTTTAAATGCAATGCATACAGCATAAAATTACAAAGTTCTTTAAAATAAGAATTATATCAATGCAATGTTAACGATATTTTTATGTATCTGGACAACATTTTTATAAAAATATATTTTTAGTACGGAATAATTTTAATGTACATCTGCGGCAGTTAATATAAAAATTAAATTTTTTTTACTATATCATGTTTATGTAAAATATTAATTTCATTAACGTAATATTTTAGATTGTATTTAAAATTATATTTTTCTTCTTCATATGCTTTTCAAACATAAATCAAAATTTGTTTATTTTAATTCTTTTACTGCACGGTTAGTAAAGAATGTGTTAGTTTAAAAATCTTATAGCAACTTTCGCATTAAGCAAATGAAAAACATAATTTTAATAATTGAATCTAATTCGAAATTTTATGTTTTTTTAAATAAATGAAATAAATGCCAGTACACGAGATAGTAATAATATTAAATAATTTCTCATCTATCTAAAAATTTAACCACATCCTCATAGTTAATTATGGGGTTTGATATTAAACAGGATCTTTTAGGAATATCTCTAGTGTTTTCGTTTTTAAAAATACATTTGTGCTTTCTACAAGAAATCCGTACAAAGTCAAAATAACGTCATTTGCTAAATCAAAATTGAAGCAAAATAATTGAAAAACACACATTTCAATTTTGAACAATTTATCTTCATTGGCATTTTACTTATAACATTTTAAATATGAAAAATTGTGAAAAAACCCATCATGAAGAAATAAAGATATTTCACAAGAATTCACGTCCATGACAACCATTCATTTAAAGCTACATTTTGAAAACAAACAAAAATGTAAATATTTTTTTCTGTTCCTATTAATCATTGAACATGACATTGTGCTATAGAAGCTTGTGTAGAAAGAAGATCGCAAATTTGCAAAGCCACTTTGGTCCGTGACTCACTTTTTTTCCAGATAGGTTTTTAATTAATTTTTAAATATAATTACTTACATATTACTTACATTTTTTAAAATATAAGTAATTTTTAAATAATAAGCAAAAATAATCGTAACGAGAAACCCAATCAAATGAAACTAGCTGCGAACCCCATAGTATTTATAACGGAATCGCATGCATAAGAATTAAAAAAAAATAGACATTTTAATGTCAGAAATTTCGTGACGTAGTGGCGTGAAGTTTTCTATTAAATAAGGCAAATAATACTTTAAAAAAATCCTGGTACTAAACAGGATATTTTTTTTTTCTTAATCGTACGAGCCCTGATTTATGTGATCAATTCTAATTAAATTGGTATGTTTGCAACAGTAGGAAGTTCATCGCTTTTGTATTACTATTAGGTATTGAATTACACAAATATATATTTAAAAGTTGTTATATGGGCTTTAAAAGCCTATAGTATGCAGACGACGCAATCCCCGTCATTATTTATGTCCAAACCGTCCGTGTCTTTAAGAGTTAAATATATTGGCTATTTACCAACGAATTTTTTCAAAAACCATTATCAACAATACTTTTATATTTCTGCCGCGATAAGCCTAAACCTATGCTCAATGAGCAGAAATCGAAATTTTTGTGTAACAGAAAAATGTGCTTTTCTCAAAAACTATGCGATCTAGAGTAATCGCTATAGTTTTCCTGCAAGGTATAAAGTAACATATATACCTCGATTTTTTTTCATAATTTTAGTTTCAGTAGATTAAATGGAGGGGGGGGGGTGGAGAAACATCTTTTTCCACAATATTTTCGAGGATATCTCTGAAAATATGATACCTAAAATTAAAGGAAATATATTTTTGATTTTAGATTAAGAAAAGCTTTTACAACTATTGACAACCATGACAACCATTCATTAAAAGCTAGATTTTGAAAACAAACCAAAATGTAAATATTATTTTTTTCTGTTCCTATTAATCATTGAACATGACATTGTGCTAAAGAAGCTTGTGTTGAAAGAAACTCGCAAATTTGCAAAGCCACTTTGGTCCGTGACTCTTTTTTTTTCAGATAGGCTTTTAATTAATTTTTAAATACGCAAGAGTAGTAACGAGAAACCCACTCAATGGAAAATAGTTGCGAACTCCATAGTATTTATAAAGTATCGGTACGCATAATTGTTTTTTTAAATTAGACATTTTAATGTCAGAACTTTCGTTACGTAGTGGCCGCTATTTCCGAATTAACGAAAGTTTTCTATTAAATAAGGTAATCTTGGTACTAAACAGTGTATTTTTTTCCTTAATCGTACGAGCCCTGATTTATGTGATTAATTCTAATTAAACTGGTATGTTTTGCAACAGTAGGGCGTTCATCGCTTTTGTATTACTACTAGATACTAGATATTGCATTACACAAATATATTTTTTAACGTTGTTATCTAGGGTTTAAAAGTCGATGGTATGCAGAGTACGCAACCCCTGTCATTATTTATATCCAAACCATTCCTGTCTTTAAGAGTTAATATATCGGCTATTTACCGACGATTTTTTTTTCAAAAATCATTATCAACAATACTTTTATATTTCTGCTACGGTAGGTATCTATGCTAAATGATAAAAAATCGAAATTTGTGTGTTACAGAAAATTTTTGTTTTCACAAAAACAATGAGATCTAGAGTAATCGCTATAATTTTCCTGCACGGAATGAAATAAAATTTATAGCCTCTAATTTTTTCATAATTTTAGTTTCAGTAGATTAGGAGGGGGGGGGGAGAAACATCTTTTTCCACAATATTTTCAATATTATCAATATTTAAAAAATAAATATAATTACTTATTTTTTTAAATAAACATAAAATTTGTATAACTTCGATTTACAGTTTAGTAAGCAACAAATAAATATTAATTTATTAGTATAGTTACATTGCATTATTAGTAATGAATAATCAATGTGTTTTTTCGTGTTTTGAAGCTAATCGTTTTCATCGGGTTCCCGCATTCATCGGTGTTTCTCGCACCCCTTGAAAAACGATGGATCGAAGTTCTACTGTATTAATTAAGGGCACTTTTTGGTAGTATAAATCTTCCAGGATGTCGTTTTCTTATAATTGTTTATAATCAAGTAAGGTACCCTGGGGTAATAACGCCACGTTAAGGTTCTACCAATTTTCACGGCTTAGTTTTAGATTGTATTTTTCAAACAAATATAGGATCTGATACAGCAACTCATTGACTATCTATATAAAATAAAATAATTTAACAGATATGTATTCAAAAAAGGTAATGGCGTTTTTTCTTGAACAATGCTATTTGGCGTTATTACCCACCTATATGGGTAATAACGCCATGCAGACAAAACTATGAAATAAGATGGAATAATTGCATGTAGATTGCCCAATTCTAAAAATATAAACTCTACAAACTTAGAAATTGACAAATTGCATTCTAAGCTATTGAAAATTTTCATTTTTTTTGTGAAAGTGTAAGAAAATTAAAGGTGCGGTGTGGGGGGTGGATGAGGCAAAAGAATATCAGACCGTGAGCTTCTTTTTGCTTAAAAAGGACCGCTAAAATAGAATTATTAGAAACATTGCACAGTTTTAACTGTGTTTATTTGAATCAGTATTTAGGATGTAGTTAGGTCACTGTAGGGAATCAAACGGGGTATTAATGCCAAGGATTGGCGTTATTACCCCGGGATACTTATTGCGCAGTAAATCCTAAACTACAAACAATCTCGAGAATATATCCAAAATCTTCTGCAACAATTTGAAAGTACATGAAATACACTACAAATTTATGTAATAAACAAAGTATTTCTGGATAAAAAATATAGGCTTCAGATCAAAAACCTTATCTCGCAAATTTTAGATCAAGCGTTAATTTTAGTTGCTTGTAAAAACAATAAGACCTAAAAATGAAACAAATTAACTTGAAGCTGTTTTTTGCGATTTATATTACTCAAAACCCTTCTGCGCAGAGCACAATGGTGTCATTTACCTGATTATTTCATAATTATGCAAAATACAAGCACTTGGCGTTATTACCCCGCCTGGCGTTATTACCCCAGGGTACCTTATTTAGTACAGAGAACATGTCTTTTGATGCAAACTGAATTGAGAAAGGGTGAAATAACATAGTACATACCGAACTGCAATTCTGATATAAACTCGGAAGAAATAAGTAGCTTTCATTACAAACAAATTGGTAAGTGATGAGAATGTTTGAAAAAAAAAAAGAAACCTGATAATGGGAAAAATTTATTAAATAAATTGCAGTATTAAGGTTTTTGCTTAAAAAACAGTTTTTAAAATCTATATTATTTTTGAAGAAATATTCTTGTATTTCTGTATTAGTATGAAAATTCATCCAGTTTTTAGAAAATGTTGAAAATTCTATTTACTTAGTTGGTTCAAGCTTATTTTTACTAAAAAATGCTTTTATTTGTAGTATTAATTTCATTTTCCACAATTAAATTTTATAGAAATATAGTTCTTTTACGAAAAACAAAAGGATAATATTACTGAAATATCTTATTGTAAACTGCAACATAATAATTTTCTTTTAAGGTTACCTTGCTATGCATATTATATGTTCCTCAATTACTTCCGTATGTATTAAAAGTTTTCGAAAACTGCATGAAATACTTCGATTTTTAAAAACAAACTCTGTATAACATAAACATAAAACACATTATCGATTCATATTATTTCAAAATTACTTAAGAATTGAAAGGACAAACATTTTTCTCGTCTATTTTTTATTTTAGATATCAATTTACAAATAATCAGGAATAAAAAAATATAAGAAAAAAAAATCTTTCGGAAACATGTTGTTCGGATGTGTTTCGGACATGTTGTTGTTATGTTCGGAAACATAAAAAAAAATATTTTTTTTCTTTTTTTATAATAATACTTCTTAATGTCATTCAGATTAATCCGAAAACATTTAAAGAAATTTTTAATATTTTATAAATAATGTTTTATTCTATATATACATATATATATTTTTTTTTAAATAAAAGAAAAAAATAATAGTTAAAATCAACAATTTTAATTTGTTTGTTCTTTTTTGTACCAAATTTTTTTCTCAATTGTCCAAACTATTGTGTTTTTAGTACATTTTAATGAAATCGTGCATTACGCAATTTACTAGCTATACATACATTACCATAAACTATGCCTATAATATTACCAATGAAACTTTTTTTACTTGAAATATAACTAAAACTCATCAATATATTATTCCATTATAATTATTTTCTTAAATTTCTTTCATATAACATTTGTGATTTAAATACCATTTTTTTTCTTATGTTCATTCATTCTAAAATTCCATGAAATATTTGCATGTAAGATGTTGCATAAAATAAGCATAAACTCCATTATTTAAAAAAAACTTAGGACGCGAAAGAAACAATTTCCTTGAAGTAAATATAATAAGTTTTTTTCTGCCACGCCTAGTAATTAAAAATTAAAAGATGCAACGCCTATTTTCGAAACCAATTGGATGGAAAAGTATGAAAATATTACAGTACGTAACTAAATATAACTTTGGTACAATTGTGTAACAAAATTGGTCCTTTAAGAAAATAAATGGAATAAAAGAACGTAAGTACGAGTAATTTTTTTTAATACTGAGTTATTTTTAAAGAAAAACATGGTAAGTATTGAGGAAACTGTTCAGTGACATTAATATTTCATGTTTATGATATAAGGAATTAATAAGTCATACATTATTATTATTATTATTATAGGTATATTATAGGTACATGTATACGAATGTTACTTTATAAAAAAAAATGGTACACTGTTAAAACTAATGGTGACACATTGCACCTTTTAGGGGTGAAAGGCTTGTCTCACTGGTGACACCCCTAGAGGAGCTAAAATGGCACCCTTAACTAGGGTGAAAGGATGGCACCCCTAATCCAGGGTGTTTCAGGGGGTGAAAGGACGGCACCTCAGGGAAGAATAATGGCACCCCTTATCCACAGTGTTCGAGAGGGTGAAACGATGGCACCACAGGGGAGAATAATCTCACCCCTTATCCTGGGTGCCCCTGGAGGTGAAAGGATGGCATCTCAGGGGAGAGTAATGGCACCCCTTAACCAGGGTGCCCCAGGGGGTGAAAATATGGCGCCTCAGGGGAGAGTAATGGCACCCCTTATCCAGGGTGCCCCAGAGGGTGAAAGGATTGCATCTGAAGGGAGGGTAATGGCACCCCTCATCCAGGGTACCTTAAGGGGTGAAAGAATGGCATCTCAGGGGAGAATAATGATACCACTTATCCAGGGTGCCCCAGAGGGTGAACGGATGAAACGCATAATCCAGTGTGCCCTGTGGCATCCTACAAGAAATATCACTCACAATCTATGGCCCACAGTTGCAACCCCCCTCCCCCCCTGCTTGTCAAGAAATTGTATTGGTTTGAATCATGAAATACAAAGTGTTTACCCATTTTTAAATTGAATTCTGCAGAGAAAATTATCATGATCAGTCTATATTTTGAGCCTTTTTTTTTTCTTTTAGATTTATGGAATATTATATTTTTAAACTCATTATCAGGTGTCCAAAGAAAAATTGTAGCATATTTTTGTAACTCAGAGAGGGATAATATGAACTACAAAAATAATCATAGAAAGGCAGAGAATTCAAATTGTACTTTCATTTACATGGAGAGTATTTTAAGAAAAATCCAAAATTTTAATATTTTATACAGTCTTTGCATTTCAAAATCACCAATCATAAGTCATCACTATTGCATTGTTAGTCATACCCAAAAGGTTTTGTTAGAATAAATCGAAAAATTTACAGAACCTCTACACCTCTTTTCTGCCTCTAAAAATCACTGAGTTAGAGGCAAATATTGTGACTTTGCCATGCAATTTGAAGCCTGATTTTCAATTTTATGTTTTGAAGTTTTTGTAAAATGAAATAAATAATGATTTTGACTGTCTCTAACTCATATGTTTGGATCAAAATTTTTGGGTATGTTTAAGAAAGGGCCAGTAACTATTTTTGTGACTGGGCATTTTTAGATGCAGGAACATTATAAAAATTTTATGTTTTTTGACTCCAAAATAAGAGAAAGTACAAATTGAATTATCTTTCTTCATATGAATATTTTTATAATTTTCTTATAGTTTCAGAAGTAATTCGTAACCATCTTTTTTGACACATACTATATTGCTTGACATGTATTTTCATTATTTTATATACAGGGCAACTGAAAAGTATGGGGACACAGAAAAATGCTATATCCTGTAAAATATATGCCATAATTTAATAATAAAAAAAATAAAAGAAATAACAATATTTTAACAAATTGTTCACTGGCTTGATATTTATTTTTTACACAAGTTTGAAAACGAAAGATCACAGAATTGACAGTCCGCTGCAGATAATTCTGATTTAAATCATTCTATGCCTTGATAATTTCGCATCACATACAATGCAAACTGGGGATTTTCTATTTCTAGCTTTTCTACAGAAGTCAAGTGAGTTAAGATCTGATTGTTCGAAGGCAATACACCTGTTATTAAATATCCACGCAGATGGGTGTTGAAGGTCAATGTTGTTTTTGCTCCATGTGAAGGCCCCAATACTGCTGGAAGTTCCATTAAAATTATTTTGCTTCCATGAGGCGAACACTTCGTTAAACATATTAGTTGCTGATCATTTTAACTGTTGTGAACTTTTCGGAGGATTAAAATTTTCATATAATAGAAGAAATGCTACAAAATTTTAAAATAGGCATTTCTCAGATTTTAGTTGTGAAATATCAATGTCAAACAACGCACACATATTTTTTCAGCTACCCTGCTGTATCTAATTAAAAAAATGTAAAACACAAATTAGAAAAGAATATGTAATAAATGTTGTGTAACTTTTAAATTAGTAAGAATACTTCATATTCTTTAAAATTCTTTCAGAAAGTTAGCCATCAAGCTATGAAATGAGTTATAGAAAATAAGTTCATTTAATGGTTGTGGTAAAATCACAGATGAAATTGAGTAAAAAAAAAAAAATCATTTTTACAATATATGTAGAACTTACCTTTATAGTGAACTTATGCAAATCCATATTTTATAGCATATATCCACACAGGATTAGAAATTAAGAACTGTATGTAAGGTGTCAAAATAATGCCTACAATTTTTTTTCGATGTGCCAACTGCATTTCATATTTTCTTATTTCTTTTCACAGCCATGTTAATAGTAATAATATTGCATTGCATATTTAATTTTAATGTATTGAAGGGAAGTGGGGAGGAAACTTTATATATTAAACACCTTTTTCTTACTAAACAAAATAAAAACTGACTTTCCATAAGTGTGAAAACTGATTAAACTACAATATTTGGATTCTGGAAAAACTTATTCTTTTTATAAAGCTAATATGCATACAAAACAGATAATCAAGCAAATATGTCCACAGAGAGAAAATATGAGCTATAGATATAACTAGAGATAAGCTAATTTTTAAAAAATCTGAGAGTAACAGTACATCAGAAAATAAAAAGTTAGCAAATAAATGAATCTTTGGTTGCCAATTATGGTGTGGCATTTAAAACATTTCCAAATCACACATATTTTTTTTGTTTGTTTGAGAAAGGGAATACAAAAATTTTAAAACAATTTTAATATAGTTTTTTATTTTAGGAACATATAAGGATGCAGAAATATCTCATAATAAAAGAAAATCTTGTTTACAGGAGTGTAATATCCAAGGAACAGTTTTATTAGTCATTGGTGAAAGCGAAGTTAACTTAGAGGTTATTGACAGGTTCAAAATTCTTAAGACACGTGCTGATGTCATGGTACTGAGGGGGGGATGTATGCTAAAATACAAATGAAAGTATTTGCTAAAAAAAATTAAAGAAAGCTAGCTATCAAGATTTGACGACTAGGAATAATTTTTCTATAATTTAGTTTCATTTGACGACTAACGACTGCTGATTTCTAGTGCTGTATCCACATCAAAACACTTTCTGCCAAATTGTTTTTGTATTTTGACTTATTGCATCTGAAATTTTAATCCAAAGGGTAATTATAATGAAAGGAATAAAACACTGAATTAAAAAAACAACCTTTTAGTTCAAATAATCTTTTTATTGTAAACACCAAGAATGTATTAAATATTATTAAACAAAGACGTAACACTATGTGGAACTGATGCCACTGAGAAAATTTTGAAGACATAAGTATCTAATAAAAATGATAAAAATTTTAAATTGGCTTTTGCTATAGTTAACGTTAAACAACCAAAATAATGCATACCACAAAGTAACTAAGCTTATAAAATTATCAGTTTTTGTAATTAACTGTTTATATAAAATTAATACATAGCATGAGTAATTTAACAAGTTGCTTGAGTTGCGGAGCACAGTAACAGGTAAAAACACAGAAATTTCTGCACCTTCTTCATGATAAAAAGTCGGAAACTTTTCTTGTATCAAGGATGGTAATGTAAGTACTATAAGTGTAAGTTCACTATCTGAAATAATAATAATAACACATTAAGGAAAACACACAAGAAGACAGTCCAATTAAAATGTATCATCAAAGTACAGCAAAAATGGTAGATAAACAAAAAAAGAAAGAATAAAATTTAAATAAAATTTAAATTATAGCTCACAAGGCTATCAAAGCCTGACAGCTAATGTGCCCACAGGTTCTGTATGTAACGTGATAACTCTTTATATAAATATCCGATTTGCTTCAAATTTTATATGTAGTTTCATTCTGATAAGGTTCTTCACTGATTAGCATTGGAGGTTCATTGGTTAAATATGAAGGGGGGGGGAGAAGAGAGTGCTACTTTCCTTAATTTATATAAATATGCAGAATTATCACTTTTTCTTCAAATTTTATTAATAGGTTCACTCTGATAAGGCACTTCCCTGATTAGTTTTAGGGGCTCAATGGTTAAGTATAAAGAGGGATGGCAGTTAATCCACTGTCCAATAACTTACAGTTGATTTCTTTTATTTTTGGAAGGGCATTATTCTTTGAAATAAGAGTATAATATACAGTTGTATGTATAGCCTGCGAGCTCAATGCCATCAGTTTAACTGGGCACTTTCCTCTTTATTGCGTATTTTCGGACAGCACGAGAAAATGACATGACCAACTCATACTTGTCATTCAGATATTCTTTTCCTGTATTATCATTAAGAGTTACAAATGTTTTACATTATTAACCATATTTACAAAACATATCTTGCAACAAAGTGTCTATTCCAGATTAGCAACGAATGTCCCTAACATGTACAAGTATTCCATACCAGTAATAATAATAATAAAAATGAGGAATTTTATTCAAATTTATTAGTACGCTCCTATTATGTATCCTATATTGACACTAATCAATGAATATATGGATACAACCCCTCGTGTTTTTCCTTCATTTTGGGAATAACGAATTTTCAACGTATTCTATTGACGATTATTTTTAAAATGTTCAAGATGTGATTTTGCGACTTTCACAAAAGTTGCTCTATACATTTGGCTAACATAATATGCAAATGAAATTTTGATATCTTTGACGCATGCGCAGTGAAAAATTATTTAGTAAACCTACTCAATATTCGAACAATTTTTATTATTTTTTAATTCTGATTACAGGATATTGTGTGCAATGTTGTTTGTCACATTTTCTGAAAAGAATTTTACTTTACATTAAGAACTCTTCAAATTATAAGCAAAAATCTTGGGTAAATTTGAGACTGTTTTTCGGACTCGTAGAAAACCTTAATTTTTCTACGAGTACACATGCTATCGACATAAAAATGCTATATTAGTTTTGACAGGGTTATCCAAAAGATATCCAAAAGGTATTCATTCTTTTTTAATTTGTTGACGGTCCCCTATTGGAGTTTCGGAATAAAACCTTCAGGGAAATATATGACTTGTACTACACTACCTGGCCATTGATTATCGTCCACTTGAGATTTTAGACATTTTGTTAAATACCTAGAAAAATACATGAGGAATTATCCTGAAACTCTCAGTGTATACACATAATAGTACAGGTCATATATTTCCGTGAAGATTTTTTCCAGAAACCTTATAGGAGACCGTCAACAAATTAAAAAATAATGAATATCGTTTGGATAACCCTGTCAAAACTAATGCAACAGAAGCGCTCAAACCGTAAATTGTGATTAAGTGGATTATTATTATAAACTGTGTTCATTTTTATGTCGATAGCATGTATTCTTGTAGAGAAATTAAGGTTTTTATAAAAATACTCCCAAATTTTCCCAAGATTTTTGCTTATAATTTGCTGAGTTCTTAATATAAAATAATGATATTTTCTGAAAATCTGACAAACAACATTGCACATAATACCCTGTAATCAAAATTAAAAAATAATAAAAATTGTATGAAAGATGAGTAGGTTTACCAAATAATTTTTCACTGCGCATGCGTCAACGATATTAAAATTTCATTTGCATATATGTTAGCTAAATTTATAGAGCAACTTTTGTGAAAGTCGCAAAATCATAGCTTGAAAATTCTAAAAATAATCGTCAATATAATAAGTTGAAAATCCATTGTTCCCAAACTGAAGCAAAAAAAAATGAGGGATTGTATCCAAATGTACTAGTAAGTTCCGTATTGTGTATTCTATATTGACACTAATCAATGAATATATGGATACAACCCTTATTTTTTGCTTCATTTTGGAAATAACGGATTTTTAAGTGATTCTATTGACGATTATTTTCAGAATTTTCAAGCTATGATTTTGCAACTTTCACAAAAGTTGCTCTATACATTTAGCTAACATAATATGCAAATGAAGTTTTGATATCGTTCACGCATTCGCAGTGAAAAATTATTTAGTAAACCTACTCATTTTTCATACAGTTTTTATTATTTTTTAATTCTGATTACAGGGTATTATGTGCAATGTTGTTTGTCTCATTTTCAGAAAATATTATTTTATATTAAGAACTCTGCAAATTATAAGCAAAAATCTCGGAAAAATTTGGGAGTATTTTTATAAAAACCTTCATTTCTCTACGAGTATACATGCTATCGACATAAAAATGAACACAGTTTATAACAATAGGCCACTTAATCACAATCTACAGTTTGAGCGCTTTTGATGCATTCGTTTTGACAGGTTTATCCAAAAGATAGCCATACATTTTTTAATTTGTTGGCGGTCCCCTATGAAGTTTCTGGAAAAAATCTTCACGGAAATTGATGACCTGTACTACATTGTTTATACACTGAGAGTTTCAGGATTTCTCATGTATTTTTCTAGATATTTTGCAAAATGTCTAAAATCGCAAGTGGACGATAATCAATGGTCAGGTAGTGTATTATATTTATGCACTAAGATTTTCAGGATAATTCCTCATACATTTTTCTAGATATTTAACAAAATGTCTAAAATCGCAAGTGGACGGTCATCTCTGGCCATATAGTGTATATCAGGAGCTTTAGGGAACTGGCTAATTCTTTATTTCCCCTTTTGCTATATGGGGGAAAGTCGGGTGGAATGGGACTGTAGGTTTTTCTCTTTGTGCATTATTCTAAACATTTCATCGATCGCATACAAGATGAAGCGATGATAATCCATTCTTCAGTTTACAAAAAAAAAATTGATATACATAGACTTGCAAATGTATGAAAGAAAAAAATATTTCAAAAATCCAATTTAAATTTGATTTATTTGCTCTCAATATATTAAAGGCTTGTTTATGTATAAATGTAATTGTTTCCCTATTTATGGAACATTATACTGTATTTTATTCATAATTTAAACTAAGCCTAAAGCAGCATTTTTGTTTGAACAAGAAGTTTAACACAAACAAGGAAGTGGCGAGGAATGGGACATGCCAGAAAAGGGATGAATGGGACGCGCCCAGTTCCTTTTTTTAATTAATAATAATGCGAATTGCTAATATGCAAATTTTTTAGAGGATAATATATTAATTATAACATTGATAATATATGCACTCATACTTCAAAATGTAAATAAATTGATAATTTTTTAAGGCGCAACGCTAGGCACAGAAAAAGACCCGGATGATAATGCAAAGTCTATGGGGCGTTCTTTTCAAATATTTCGCCGAAATTTTAATATTTTTACGTGATTGTTTTGCACAAGATTACTGAGGGCAATCCGCAACCGGCGTAGTTTTTACTTTTTCAGTTTTGGTTTCAGATTTTTTTTTTAAATTACTTTAACTTAAGAAATTGGTTTAAACCGATTCTGAAATTTAAACTATCGTTAAACAAAAAATATAAAAGCAAAATCGAAAAAATAAAAACTAGGCCGGTTATGGATCATCCTCAGCTGTCTTGTTCAAAATAATCATGTAAAAATATTAAAATTTGAGTTAGGTATTTCAAAAGAACGCTCCTACAAACTTTTACATTATCATCTTTACATTTTGAGCCTAGAGTGGGGCCTTAATGACACCTATGACAGAGAATCCTGAATTTTCATTCCAGTCATGAAGATACTGGAAGCTTATATTGTGGCATATACATTATCAACTTACAACCTTTGTTTGATTGTTTATTTTACCTACACTATAGGTTATTTTGTGCCTTATAGCTTTTTTTTTATTATTGCTGTCCCATAACTCTTAATGAGGAGATATGAGACACATTTTGAAACTTACTTTCTTTTTAAAATAAAATAGTATTTGCACGTTATGTTTCTATATTGTTCAGGGGGATTAAAAAGTGTTTTACCTTGCATGCTATAAATTGATTTTTTTCTTTTTGTATATATATATATATATATATATATATAAAATTCTTACTTTTGTAAAAAAAAGTCCCACACCACCCCACTCTCCCCTATATAGATATTATATATTAATACACCAATTACATGAAAATAGAATTTTTATCAATAGTTTTAAAATACAGTTTAAGGGCTAACAGTTTATTGTATATCCTTAGGTTTTTACCACCTTCTCCCCAGGTTTTTACCGGTAAAAAGCCAATCCTGTTTATTGGTCTTGTTTCAGAACGGGTGGAATGAAAAATTGTTAAAAATTATGTCATTAGAAAAATGTTTAAGATTTATAAATGACAGTGCAAAAATCGCCTTTAAAACACGAGATCTTCATCATCTGCGGAAAATTTTCACATTTGTGTAAAATTACGATATAAGTTTTTATTCATTGTTATATTTTTTGAACACACACTATTTCTGTAAACTATTCTGAAAGTTCAGTGGAGTAAATACAGATTGTTTTCCTTTTATAATTTGAATGTTCATGACTACAAATTTGTCATATCGGATGATGTTGATGATTGAGAAAGGGGGGGGGGCGGGACTGATTGCGGTCTAATCAAACTTAAATTACTATTATTGAAAAAAAAATATTTTATTTTATTTAACCATAAAATTCTGCTACTAAATAAGGTTTAATGCGAAAGAATACTTTCGAAAAAAAAATGGGTGTAAATCTGCATAGCCGATAATCAGATCATAAGGTTTATTCAATTCAATACTCTAACATTTTCTCACCTCTTGAAAGAAAATGAAATTAAAAGAATGAAAATATGAAGAATTAGGAGTAAGAAAACGTAATGGTAAACCCAAGATACCGCTAAATTCGGGTTTTTAAGGCATTTCCCACCAAGGTATGACTTGGCTGACTAATAACGTTTTAATATGCAAATCGAGGTTTTATCCGTGATTTTTGTCCTTAAATGAGATTAAATGATTGTCCGTGCTACCGCCTCCCGATCTAATCTTATTATGAAGATTATTTTGGAAATAATGGTGGTTAATAAGGAAAATATTAATAATGAAAACCCTGTAAATAAGTTTTGATTACTTTAAGATTTGCAAGTATTCAATTGTCTTAAATGAAAAAGTTACCCCCCCCCCCTCTCAAATAAAGACAAATCAGGTATACTGAAACAATATTAGAGAAATTACGCGAGGCTGCAATATGGTGTGAATTAGCCTTTACAGGAGGGGTTCGGATAGCATCTATCCGACAATATATGCAAAGCCGGCCAGATGCTGTCCGAGATCCCGTGTAAAGGTTAAAATTAAAACTTCGCGAATAAAATTAATTGCTTTTAACTGTATATAGACGGAAAAAGATATTTTAACCTTAACTGCTCTGACAAAAATTGTTACATAACTACTGTGAGCTGTCTGTCAGACCATTTAATCTGAAGATGAATAAAATGTTACATTAATTCTCAGAATACTATTAATGTATTAAACTTTATGTACAAGATTATTATAAATCAAATTCAACTATTCAAAAGTATTTAGAGGTAGTAATAAGACTCCAAACTAAAAAAAATTGACCAGTATCTATAGTTAAACTAAAAATTACAAGTTAAACTGTGAAACTTGAAAAACTCACGGTGTCTGAGACCACTAACAGCAGTTAAGGGTTAAATCTAAACAGTTGATTTTAAACACAAGGTAAAATGGTCATAGAATATTCCGATTGCAACAAGATTCGTCTATAATAACTGATTTGGAATGAAAAAATATGTAAATATTTTTACAATCTTTCATTTCGCTCTTTCTAACTGTGCGCCCTTAGGATTCCCGTGCCTAGAGCAGTTTGCTCCAATTGCTCCTCGGTAGCTAAGGCCTCGATAAATCATTTAAACATATTGACATGTAAACGAGAAATTGTAAAATAACTACCTCATAGGTTTAACATTAGCAAGCGGGTATTTTGGTGAGAGTGTAGCTTGTAGCTTCACATAATAAACTTAACAATCAATCATACTAACAAAAAAATCTAATTTACTGTTTTTTTATGACATTACTTATAGGGATGTACGATAAATTAACGTAACAATAAAATAAAATAAAATAAAGTTAAATCTTACCTTTAATCAGACTTTGCCCTGTTCACTGGTCGCTCAAATCGGATCGTTAAGTCCTCGTTGTTTCATTGTAGCTCAGTGGTTAGTTCTCAATTAATATCGCCAATTTACACACATGTTTTGATTTGCTCACACCCGTAAACTTTTCTTGCCGACACCGAAAGCAGAAAGACACGCGTCATAGCGCATGCGCAAGTTGCCAGTCACCCGATGAGGTGGTTACGAAGTGCATGGCACCTTATTTAGCTCCCATCATCCAGTAACAGATCTGTCGTCACCCCAACCGCATATTCAAGCTCCTATGACACCCTAGGGTTCCAAATGGCACCGCCTTTTCACCTCCGGGTCCCAAATGGCACCGGTTTGTCACCTTTATTTTTAACAGTGTAATAACTGATTTATTATGATGCCAAATGAACTTTTAACTACTTTAACTTTCATTTGTTGCAATTACTATATCGCCAGCAATAAGAGTATTTACTAGTCATTCAATAAATAATGCTGGTGTGAATAGGAAATGAAAAATAACACTTAATTTTTTTAATTGAAAACATTTATATGTGTTGTATCTAGCCATTACAGATAAAATAACGATAACAAAGCAAAATTCTTTTCAGCATTTTAAACCTATCGTTGATGAAGACTGCCATCATACAGTTCCTTAATAAAACATCTAAATGTACAAACATCGTAGTAAAAATGTGCTTGATCATTTTGTGGGATAGTGGTTTAATTTATCGATATATTTTCTAAAAACAATTTATTCTATGCCATTAGGAGTTTTGATTAAAAGTACAACCAAGAAAGAGGTTGCAGGATTATGTGTTCACATTCCAAAAGTAAAATAAATCTTAGAAAAAATATTATTAATCTGTGATAAAACGTTAATCAGTAACATATCTGTATGTTGGCATACACTGAAAAAAAAAATGGTTTCTCAGAATTAAGTAAAAAGTACTCAATTTTAAGTACCTCACCTACCATCCGATCCAAATGAACTCAAAATTAAGAAACATATGTGCTCATTTTTGATTTCATAGCTGTGTTCAAATGTAACTCGCTATGAATTGCCTCCTTAACTTATATATTAAAGTAAAAATGTACTAGCATTTATTTCTTGCTCAACATTATTAACAATGAAAGTTTGATTGTTTATTAAGAAAAAAAATAGCAAAAATTATTAGCAAAATACCCAAATCGAATATTTTTATGGCAAGAGCACTATTTGCAAGCACTTTAAATTATTTCAAAATACCGTGTATAATTTAATATTTATATATAAATAAGCATCTTTTATGCCACCATGAATGAAATTAACCATTACAGGGTAGAAAATTATCGTTTTTTTGGATTTGATAACATGTGATGTTTCAAAATTGAGAAATCAATGTGATCATTTTTGATCCAAAACTCAATTTAGTATGAGTACATCGATGTACTCATTTTTGAGTGTTTCATTTTTTTCAGTGTATGAAGAAGAAATCGCCTAGATAGTTCAAGCATGTATAGGGAGTGCAATCAACTTTATTATAAACAAGCTGATCTGCACGGTGTTGATATGGAACTTTAATGTTTCCCAATGAACCACGAATGCTTAATCACTTGATTCATAATTTAAAAACGAACGGACCTCTTAAAATTAACCTCTGTGATGAATATTTCTACATGTTAAATTAATTTATAACACGATATTATACAATCGTAAATGAATTACAACAGATATCAATTTTCCAAGTGGGTGAAAAAAATAACGCACAGATGTCATATACGCAACATATTTGCACGTGTTTTTATATCTCCCGCCAATTTGGCGAAAATTTTGTTTTTGAATATTAGTTATATTTACATGCAATAGCAGGGCGCGATTTTTTATTGCAATATAAAAATAAAATAGCTTGAAAAACTAAAGCGATTCTAGTATTTTAAGAAAGGAAATAATAAAATTCAATAATGATAGTCTGATGTATATAATTATTGATATAGTATATAAAGAATAATTTAAAAAGTAAAAGTAAAAAATAAAAGTAAATAAACATAAATTTAATAAAAAAGGAAGCAATAAATAAACAATTGTAAATAAGAAACTTAATAAGAAACAAAACAGTAAATATAATTTTCACAATAAATCTTAAATAGTAATATCTATAGCCATGTTGAATGCATGCAGTTGTATCATTTAATCAGTACATTTTACTGAGATGTTTAACGTTCACCATTTTATTTTCCTAACAATTGTTATAAACTTGTAGTTTTAACATATACATTATTAGTTGTTATAAACTTATTAAACGGATCTTCTCCTTTGCACATATGTGCAATGCGAAATTGGCGGGAGAAAAAAGCACGAGCAAATGTTATGCTTATATGACATCTGTGCCAAAAATCCGGGCCAGGACTCGAACGAGGGACGTACTGGCTGAAGCCGCCAGTGCTCTTCCAACTGAGCCATCCTTTACGAAATACTGGAGGGCTATTTCACCCAAATAACCTCAACGATCACATTTGACCTCATTGTCGTACTGGATGGCTCAGTTGGAAGAGCACTGGCGGCTTCAGCCAATACATCCCTGGTTCGAGTCCTGTCCCGGACTTTTTTCACCCACTTGGAAAATTTACATCTGTTATTTTTACATGTGCCTTCAATTTTTCAAATCGATATCCTAAATAATAATAATATTATTTTTTTTCACACAATAATGAAAATTCTTAATACATTTAATTTTAGCTGTGAAGACATGTCGAAATTTCGGGGCTAATTTGCAATTATGTGAAAGAAGGCACGTGTTTTTTGATGAGTTTTACTTGCATATCGGCTGATTATTAAAACTGAAAAAAAATCTGTGTCTCAGGTGGACCAGGACTTGTCTTGGGCTATACTCGATGGAATTTTCATATATACTTGTAGTAGGTTTACCTAATCATTTTGACGACATGTAGGGAGTGAGAAAGAGAAATTTTCTTTTTATTAGTATGTCTGTTTCTATAGGCTGCAATATAATTTCGTCTAAGTGTCTCAGCTCTCGTGCCTTTTTTTTAAAAATTATCGTGAAAGATAAAAGAGTCATTATAATCGGTAAGATTTAGATCACATTTTAATGTGGTTTTCAAATTTTCATTAATATTCAACATGCGGTCAAAGCAGTTATTTATTCTTATAATGACTTGTTGCGTGTCAATGGACGGGTATAATTATGCCCAAGGGTAAATTATATGGTATTAGAATGCAGCGTATGTAAGTACGTGATCTTTTTCGATAGAAGAGTAAAATTTTACTTACTCTTGTCAGATATTAATAATTACATCTCCTTTTTCTTATCCCTCAATAAAGTGTATTTCAAACACCCTGGTTTCATGATTTACTCAATAGCGACACATGAGATTCTACCTTTAGATATAGCAAAATAAATACTTCTTATTTTATAATGATTTGCTAATTTAAATTCAAAATGCTAACTTTCAAAATATAGACCGGAATCCAGATAGATTTTTTGCTGTTTAGCTTCTATATTTAAGTAATTCGCTACCTCCGAGTCATCTAGAATTTGGCGAAAGATGCTTTTGTACATGAAATAAAAAAATATAAAATTTAACATGTTTATATATGACACGTTTTATTTTACCCCTACTTTGATTATACCTGTGATCTCATGATTTTTGTTTATCAAGTTAATTTAAAATTTTTTTTTAAACAATACTTTTTATCAATGTCGATCTTAAAAATATCGCCAACTGTTTGTACGAAACATCTAGATATGTCTATGAAAATATATTTTTTAAGTTTTAAATGTACCATTACGATTGATAACTCATATATGTGAATTTATTAGACTATTTCTAGATGAGACTAATTTATTACACAATTATTTAGTTGATAAATAAATCATAATTGTTGTAAATTTTCTAGTGGGTGAATAAATACGGGCCAGGATTTGAACCAGGGTCATAATGACTGAAGCTACCAATGTTGTTCCAATTGAGCGATGCAGGACGAATAACGGCAGACTAATTGACCCAACTAATCTTGATTACTTAACTTAACAAAAAAACATAGGATAATTTGATGAATTATTTAGTTGGGTTAATTTTATTTTACGGAGATAAGTTATATAATTTTTAAATTATAGGTTATCTTCAAACGGTTAACTTATTTTTTTTCCACCGATCCAAGTTTAAAAAATAGTATTATGTCTCTTGGGATACGTCACAGTCTTTTAACATAAGAAAACGAACTGCCATCAATATATCCCTTTGACGTGCATATTTAACCCTTAGAGGGAGTTGGATACATTTTATCCCATCTAATGAAATTTTATATCTTTAACTTTGTCGGCAAAAAGCTAAAATTTGCTTTTATTTATTTTAATATAAAATTTTCTAATTTTTCCGCTGAGAATTCAATATTACAGAGACATTATTGCTTGCATTTCAAGGGATTAAGCGACTGCAACAACAAAAACATATATCTGCACAATATCTATAGAATTATATCCATACAACCATCAAAAAGGGAAAGTAGAGCTTTAGAAAGTTTATATAACAAGTTGAATGTAGATGCTGCCATTGCAGAATTCAGTTTCGCCTCCGATTAAGAAAAAAAAAAATCAAAAAAAAAAATCGATAGAGGTTTTTTAGAAGGACGACTCCGTTTAGAATGCAATGAACTAACTTCATTTTTCTTGTGTTTATCAATATAACAGAGCAAATAAAATCAATTTGTGCAATCAATAGCAAATAAAATCACGCAAACAGAACGGCGTGAAATACCCAGTTGATTAGCAATTTCTCTCTGAGACTTTGGAATTGCGGAATAATAAAGAGATACCATTTGACGTGCTACTTCTTCAATGACTAGATTCGTCAAAAACGGATTTTTTCTTCAGTTTAAACGCTTTTTTATAGAATCTGGGAAAAAGGAAATGCATTTTAATAATAAAACGAGTGGAATCCCGTCGAATTCGACGATTGAAATGTTTAAAAGACCCGATCAATTTGGCTTAAAAAAAAAAAAGCAAAAGTATTTACAATTTTGAATCAATATGTAATCAATATGTAATAAATATATTTCCAAACTTAATGTCAAGTTTTCCAGTTACAATTTTGCATGCAAACATTTGCACATCTTCAGTTAAAATTGTAATCTGAGTGTCGGCGAAATCAAGAAATTTCATTTTATATGCACTACAAAAAAATAACTTTGTTTAAAAAAGAAAAAAAACTAATCTTATTTTTACTATGACATTAATTTCACTAACTGAAGTAATCTGTAAGTAAAATCTCAATCTCAGTGTCCATAATGAAAAGAAATATTGAAATGTAATGTCGTTATTAGTAAAAATGCGATGTTTTAAATAGTAACGTCATTTTCTCTTCAAATGTTTTTTTAAAAGTTACTGATAAAATATATGAAAATAATTGATATAAATGATAATATGAAAAAGGCGTTCGTAATAATATTGTAAATTCATTTTATCTAGTTGCTGAATGCCATCATTTTCCTCATTTGAAATATTTCTTACTTTGCTTTAGACATTAATTTTTATCATAAATTATTTTCTATTATTTTATTTACATTATTAATATTATTTCTCAGTAAATATATTTTCTTACCTCAATTAGTGCATAATTATATGCAATCATTTTATTGTGGTTAAATTTTACGAAAACAATTAACTTTTTTCTTTTAAATGCGAGGACATGTTCACTGATGAAATAAAGTTTCTGACTTGTGGAAAGTAATAATAGAAAATAAATTTTTATTATCGAGAGAAAAGCTAAACTAAGTTGCCACCATTTTGAAGAAATATCGTAAAAAAGCATTTAAAATTAAAAATAAAATATAAAAATGGAAAAAAAATTAAAAAATAGCTAAAATGGGCACAAGTACAAATAAATAGCTTTCATTTAAAAAATAATTATCAAAAAATCGGTTCAGTAGAAAATTCAGGGCTGATGACACGACATTTTTAGCTTGTCTGAAAGAAATAGCATCGGAGGCTAAAAAGAGATAGTTAATGTTTTTCACAAATTAAAAACAAAATAAATCGGAAAATAAATTACATATTATGGTTATTCAGTTACATTTATATTGTTTCATTTATATTATTCTTTATAGCAAGAATTATTAATTAAATAACCGCTCCTAATGTGTAAGGATTCTCATGAATCTACAAAATAATCATTAATAACTATCCCTAGTTTGCGAGGTTACATTATTTTATCTGCTGTTTTAAAATATTCTGCATAAGATGTTTTACATTAAAGTTTCACAACAAATTCCTCGATATTTATACTAGCTATTCATTATCTCTATCGCAAACACACTTTAAATGGATACCAGATAGAAAGTTTCGGGAACATTTTCCAAAATAATGCATGATTGCCCTGAAATATTTATAGGCTCGTCATCATTGTTTAACTTTGTGAGAGTCTTATGATAACTATCTGTGTTAGATCCTATATTGAATCGTTTCCAAAATATACAGTATTTTATATTGTTTCATTTAACATAAAATTATGTAAACGAAACAGATATAGAAATATTTTTAGTACTAATTTACAAAATAATCTTAGTAACGATATATTTTTGATTGATTGAATAAATTATTGCCTGCATTATTAATTTTATTCCAAATTAATAGTGAAGTATAATTAAATTTTCACTGCATGATTTTTTCTATTTTTATTTTTTTTTAAATATTTGAAATCTATAGCTCTGACTAATAATGGGGAAAAATGTAAAAAAAAAAAAATAATAAATTTGAAATTTTCAGCTGAAATTTGATAGTTTAAAGTGTGTACTTTATGTGCACATTTAGGCATTTGAAGTATTGTATTGGTGTATTTTTCAATTAAATGGCTTTACATTAACCCATTTTATCTACTTTAGACTTTGCAACTTTCTTTATATTAAAATTTTTAAGTATTTAGTAAGAATAACAAAAGTAAATTTTGCTTTAGTAGCTTGATCGTTATTTTTGTTTCCGAAATACAAATTCTACTGTTTACTTCCCATCATATGTAATACAGAGTAAGTGTTGCAATCGTTTTGAAAATCGAGAAAAAATCTATTCTGACAGATTTAAACGTTTTAAATATTAAAGATTCCGAAAAATATTTTTTTTTTTGTGTGGTACATGATGTACCACATGGTCGACTGTTTTATTTAAAAGTGCGTTTTTCATTTATGTTTCATGTTCAAGCTTGTGATTTCAAAAAAATGTATTTCTTCCTAAGTAAAAATATTATAATATGAATTAATTGAGGCGTTTCAAATTGATAAATTTAAAGCGTTTCCTTATTACAGATTACAGATTACTTCAGAATAGAACTGGACGAGCAACACTGAGTTGGTTTCAGAGAAGAAGAACACAATGCTACAACCAAAATGTACGACTAGATACAGTGAAAAAGATGCCTAAAGTGATTCCATAAAACGTGTACAAACTACCAAGATATTTGTCAAAAGTGTTGAAAAAATTTACAAAAAGTGAAGTTTTAAAATTGTACGTTATAGACCGAGAGGCGGCAGCACAGGCAATCACCTCATCGAGTTCACGGATATGAATATCGGATTAGTTACATCTCTGTTCGCATATTGCAATGCAATTGGTCTGCAAGTCATATCTTGTCGGAAAGTACCTAAAAATATTATGTTAGCAGTTAACTCGTTGGTTTACAAATCTTATATCCATAAGTATGTTTTCTTGTACCAAAAGTATGAAAAAATGGAAGATTCGGAGCAGGAAATCATAATGGTAAATCTATGAGTCAATTACTAAAATAGTGTTTCAGCTTTTTTTCACCAAGATATGACTTGACAGACCGAATGCGTTTTAATATGCAAATCTATATTTAATTAATACAGTATTTTTATCTCTGAATTTGATGTAGTTTTTTCCAGTGAGGCTACATTTCGCTCTATTAAGCTTTATTTATCTGTTTTTTTACACAATTTTCTTTGTATAATTGCATCTTTACAAAGTTCTATATGTTTTTATTAATTAACTTTATGAAATATACACTTTTTTTAATTCCTTTTTTCTTTCTTGAAGAATAAATGACCATCTGTCATTTTATTTCAATTTTGTTTTGCTTGTTTTTAATCAATTATTTAATTATTTTTTTATCCAAAATAAGAAGATTATAAATATAAATATTTTAAATATGTATAAATATTTCTTGTATTTGCATTAAAAGAATTTTTTGTTTCAGTTTTTAAAAATTATTACCAATTATAATAGAATTACCTATCTAAAATGGAGAAAAAATGTCTGTCAATGATAAAAAGTTTATTTAATCCGTTCGGTTTTTTAAATCACAGGATTTTAATAACTTCACCTTTTCATAAACATTTCAATAAAAATTTTATATTAATTAAGAAATATATTAAAAACAAATAACTTTGCCACGTTTCCGGTTAATTTTCTTATAAGAACAATAATCCTAATAAACATACAAATGATTTTACGGCCGAGGTTCCACACTGGAATATAATTTTAAATCATATTGTATTTTTAGTTTAATGTTTTACAGCAGAACAGGTGGTACTGTTATTGTTGCGTGTCATTTGTATTTACCGTAAGCTGATTTGTATTTTAATTATGATTATGTTTCTTATTATAATTGGAACAGAAATATGCCAATGTTATTTAATGTAAATTGCTTATTGAAATATATCTGTCAATATTTATATAAAGTATTAGCTTAAAATGCATAAGGAATTGCAATGAATTATTTGCACCAAATTCTCGGGGAATTTTTAAAAATAAAATGCTTTAAGCCTTTTGGGTCTGGTGTACTATTAATAGTACATGTATTTAAATGGAGTACTATTTTGTTTTAATAAATATTTTTGCTAATATTTGCATATAGTAATGTTAGTATATGTCTATTCATATATCATATGTCTTCATTTATGATTAGGCATTTAGTAATAATTTTTTTTTTGTTAATTCTCTTTGCGCCATTTGCGACTCTTTTATTTTACACATACATTTTACTTATCAAATTTAAAATAAAAGATACTTTTCTGAAAGAATCCTACTTAATAAAACGCTAAATATATTAGTATGTCGCAAAATAAGTTAAACCTTGTTGTAATACAATATTTTTTAAACATCTCCAAAAATTCTTCCTTAGCCTATTGTCATATGAATATGAATTGAATAGCACGCAGAACACCAATATCCATTATTTTTAAGACAATGATATATTTGTTAAACATTAATTAGCCTACATAAATCTCTAGTGTTAATGTTATTAACGTAAAAACAATTTTTCTAAAAACTGGAAAAATTTCGCACCCGAAAGGGTTATGCGAAATATTAGCATGGTTTTAAAAAAATGTCACATATAAAAATGTAAAAAAAAATTTACTTTATTTTTACCTTTACGGGCATTAAAAAAAGGTAGTGTGTTACTCCAAGCGTTTTGAACACACATTTCCACGTATTTTATTCTTAGTCTTTTATACCTGTGAAACTTTTTTTCTATTGTTTGTACGATCAACTCGTATATATTTTTCCTTCTTTCATCTACGATTTCTTTGCCAAAATAATGGTTGAGCAAACAGCAGATTTAAAATCAAAGAGAATTTTATAGTTCCCATTTCGCTTTCAAATAGCTACAAGAGCCAAAATAAAGTAAATGTTATTGTTTAGATGGAAATTGCTTTTAGGGGAACAATCTGAAATTCAAATATATGGCCTCTATTACATAACAGCTATTTAAATAAATTCAAGTAGAATGCTCTGAAATTACAGCTTATTTTTTTTCAGACCAGATATTATTTTTCAAATGGATTCAGTTGGCCTTTTGAGATATTTTTTAACGGAAAATTTACAGCACAGTTAATCGTTTTCTTTTTTAAAGAAATATATTACACATTACATCTTTAATTTTCAGTTACAATACCTTTTTTTGGAAAAGAAAAGCGCTCTTCTACTTTGAGAGAACATATATATATATATATATATGCATTTATTTGAAAATTTATCAGGTAATTACGAAGTCGAATTATTTCATTAAAGTATTTTGGAATAGTAGAATATCGGCAAATGAACTCGAAACATGTAATATAAGAGAATTTAACCCAAGCAATTTAAACAAATTGACGTTCTTTTAAACAAAGAGACCTGCATTTTTGGTACACTATCACAGAAAAGACAGAGCTTATGTATGAATAAACAAACGTTATTTTTAAAAATTGAAAGTAGTTGAAATGGTCAAATAGCTTAAGCACTAATGTCATCTAGATTTTTCTAAAATTGCGTTATCGTTCATTTACCTCAGAGGTACAGTTTTCTCAGCTTATCTCTGTTACAAAATGTTTTCAAATGCATTATAAAATGCTTTCGCTAATTTGTATTTTTAGTTTTCACATAAATGGTATACATGATTTTTGGTACAATATACTTAGCGCCAAGGTACTACATGAATGCTGTACCTTGGTTGTAAGATAACTATTATTATTATTATTTAAAAAAATCTATAATAGGCCTACTATTAGAGTTAAAGGAGATTATGGGAAATACAGAACATCAGAATCAATTAGAAAGTAACATTATATTTCATTTTATACATATAATTATTAACTTTAATGTCAAAATATCAAAACAGGACTGGGTTTCGTGGCTTCACGCTATGCTTGCAAAGTGTACTTAAGAGATTTCTAGCATTCACGGCAAACCAAATATTTTCCAAAATCATTATTTCACGAATTTTTATTTGAATAAATTCATTCAGGTGCAAAATTAAAAAATGCGCAGAATTGAATAGAAAATTTCAACGTGAACATGTAAAATTGTTAAATTGTTAACCAAATTTGTTTTCTAAGTTTTAACAGACTTTTAACATAGATATTCTAATTTAAATAATCCCTAATAAATATATAAAAGGCTTATCATCTTTTGAAATCTATGAATAAACAATTACTTATTTATGTTCAACTACATATTTAAATGACTTCATGATATGGATATAAACTATTCCGATGTATACTTTAAAGTGAAATTTAAAAGTACGGTATAATTTAAATTCTGACTGAAATATTTTATTTTGGGAAATGTTCGTTTATTGTTGGATAGTTGCTAGCTTCAAGGTAAAATCAACGATGTATTATCGGACATTAAATATTTTATTATGATTGCATTTTGGTTTAGTAGAGCATAGATTATTTGAATACAAATATCATCAGCTAATCTGTTATTTGAAAACGACACATTTGAAATATTTAATTTAATCATATGGTAATTAGCAGATCTTATAAATTTATATATCTACATATTTATTTGTATAAATTTAAATAATAAATGCACAGAAAAATAAAAAAATACATACATCTATACAGATTATCCTATAAAGATCTGCAGAACAGTGCAGAACGATAAATTTTCACTTTGTGGGCATAGAATTTGAACAAAATACGATAAATCTACGCTCATTTATTTTCGGATATATAGAATTAAATTTATTTATTAAGTAATATCCAAACGAGAAGATGCTTAAAATGTACAAAATACATATTGAAGAGTGTTTCAGTACAATCTGAATGAATGTGTGAGTACAATACATTATCGTATGGTCCAGAAAATCAAATATATCTGTTTTTATTGTATTGAATCTTTCGAGATTCAACTTGTGTTAACAATGATTTATAATGCAAGTGCTCACTTTCATGATCCCCAAAAAACCTTACTTTCAATCAATCGAATTTCCCTGTGACTCACACATACATAATATATATATACATATACGAGGGTTGTTCAAAAATTACTGTCCTGAGTGTATATAAAATATTTGTACTGCAATGGTTGATGCGGTATATCGATACCAAATGTCTTAAATGCCGATATGATTTGTGACAGTGGATTAGACTGGGCGTTTGGGCCCGGGATTATAGTGATGAAGCCAAGTATCAGTCACTGTCACAAATTTCGTTCTATGAGCTCAAAACCTGCCACTCTCCCTCATCCCCTCTTAAAAAACCCTTTAAACCTAATTGTCCTTAATACACATAAAACGGAAAAAATATTATCTTAATATCGCAGATATACGGTTCTGAAATTCATAATGTAGACATGTTAAGATATTAGGCTTGTACATTCCACATAAACTATTGCAGTATTCATATATATATAAATATATGTTACAACAAAAGCTGTAATATATATGATTTCTAAGTAGCTAACATAATTTTTAAAATTATAACAAATTTCTATATTTAAAAGTGCTGAGTATTTTCCCATGTCGGAAAAAATTCATGTAGCAATTGGCAGCGTGATGCATGGAACAGAAATAATTCGATTTTCACTTCACTTGTTGATTTAGCTCACTTCCACAGTATCGGTAATTGAACTCGATTTCATAAATTCATTGATAAATTAGAACGTAAACAACAAGAAAATCAATTGCGCTGTACAAGAAAAAGTGCTGTACAACGAGTGCCAAAAAGATTGCAGTAAACCTTCAAATTGCTGTATTTTAGAGTGCTGTAAATTTTCTGAAGTCTGGGGAAAGTCGCGTTTCGATTCACTGGGTTGTGCATGTGACAGTGAGAATTAGATGTTGCTTGAATTCCTTTTCATAACATTGGTACTTATATTTAACAGCATCGGTGCATGAAAAATATAAACATAAATTTCAGTAAAAATCAGAACATTTTTTTTTACATTATGTGATTAGCAGCATACCTTTGTATTATAACCGAAAACAAAATGATAAAAAGTTCCAACTGAAATCGTATGTTGTAAGATAGGATCCTCATTTTTGAGGGTCTTCATGGAACACTCTTTCCAAGCATTGTATCCACGAATTTTAATGTTTGTGTTAAATATTTTTTATTAATCAACTAAAGATTTAATCTTGCATGATGCGCAATACGCGCAATGTGTATAAAAGTTTTATTTATGCATACTTCTATTATAAATCAAATACAGACATTCCTGATGCAAAAACGTTTCTTTCTAATCAACAAGATCTGAGTCGCGAATTTCTCTTGCATATTTCTAGTTTTTCTTTCTACATTGTTAAAATATTTTATTATATTTACATACCGAGCTAAATTGCTCACAATATTTGCTGTTTTGATAGAACACACAAAATATGTAAGAAATCCCAAATTGTAGTAGAAAGCAGAATTCTTGTAAAAATCATCTTACACCTTACGACACCTTCTAAATTTTTATTTATTTGTTCATATTTTTTTTATTTAATGTTTGTATTAAGAATAATGCCCGTGTTATTACGCGAAAAAATTATTTAATAATACTATTTTAAAAAATAAGTACCAAATAAAGGAATTGATAGTTTCAACTAATAGATGGCTGCAGTCAACATTATTGTGCAGATGGAGGTATATTTTTAGCATGATTTCCTTGCATAAATACAGTCGACATTTTGGCATATCACTAGAAAATGAAGAATTTAGCCCCCTGACTGTCGAGTAAAAGGCCAAAATTGTAATGTTTTTTTCTCTGTAAATTATTATAAATGTAAATAAAAGAGGGATTTTCAATCATGGTATAATTTTTTTTGTTACATATATGCTTATAAGCCTTAAAAGTATCAATCATAACCTAATTTCTTAAAACTGAATTGTATTTGTAGAGTTATATTAATTTAAATAAAGCTTCAACTGCAGTGAAACCTGCAGCTTAGTGAACGGATATGTACGATCGCGGCAGTTGGAAGGTTAGGAAATCTTATCACAGTGATCATCGAAGTTTCCACATTTACTGATATGCCATTTTAAAACGTTAACAACCAAATCAACTGACGCGTACACTGTAAAAAAATCCTTTAAATTTACGGGAAAATCTGATGGTGGCAATGGTGCCAGAAGTTTATTTAGACAAATTTCATAACATTCTAATCAATAATGTTGACTACATAACAAATCTAAATAAGTGAATTTTAATTATTTATAAAAGGTATTTTAAATAAGTGACATAAATTTTACTTTGATATTTAGAGTAATGTCATCAAAATATTTATTTATGAGCTCTCAAAATAAAAATTCAATAAGTTAGTTATATCGCATATTAGTTTAGAGCCTGTAATATGCATTTATTATTATTATTATTACAGTTTTAAAAATTTTTATATGAAGAATGAGAGTAACACCATTAAAGTAAATACTTCTTAACCAGCAAAATAAAAAAATATTATTTTTGTAGCATCACATACGAATTAAAAGACCACTACACGTTTTTTTCTTTGTAATTTCAGTAAGTGTTTGTTGCAAATGACGAAACACTGAAACTTAGCTGAAAATAATAATTATTCCTCTAACCTGTACCATACAGATTTTTTTCATAAACACTGTGCTTTTAAAAATCTTTAAAATAATTTCAACTTTCATTTGAAAACTTTGCATAACATAAACACGACGTTATTTTAAAATTACGTAGGAAGAAACTAGAAAATGTTTATATGAAGTAAATATTCTAAAATGACATTTTTCAATGATGTTACAGTCTCTAAACTTCGAAAGAAAAAAGAAACATCTTTGGAACTAAAATTGGGCATAAGAGAAAAATACATATTATGCAGTATAAGTAAAAGCAGTTTTGAAACAAATTCAAATCATAAAAGAATATTTAATGGAAGTATTTTTTCCTACTCTGATAATTTTAGTAAATAAAAAAATTTTGAAAATAAAAAAAGAATATTATGAATTTAATTATTATTTGCATTATTATATTAATAATTGTTTTTCAAATGTTTACTTATGAATTCAAATTGAAACATAATTATAAACATTATGAATCCAAATTGAAAAATAGTGTAAAGCTAGTATATTTTATCATAAATCATAGTTTTGATTTAATTTTTGAAGTCTATGAATTAAAGAACACTAATATATAGTCAATTTTATCGTAGAAATTCCCTTAAACCATCATTTTGCCGTTTGTTAAAGCTAAATTTGGAAAGTAGTTTGAAGAAATATTTGAAACTATGGATTTTCATATAGCAGGGCTTAATAAATCTAAACACATAAAAAAATTTCTAGGCTGCAATTCATATTTGTTTTCAAATAGTAAATTCATAATCCCTAATTTATATTATAAAATTATAAAAATTGAAAATTGAAAATTCGTGCGGTACCCCCTAATAAGTTCAAAAATCAATTTTTGCGACCAACTTGCTGTACATTTCATTCATATTGTGGTAGCTTAGACATCCTACTGTCAGTGTCAAATTAAACATTATTATGTCAAAGCAAATCGACACCAGTAAAATGAAATACATATCTTTACCATATCTGTAAGAAATTATTTCTATGAAGAATGTGCAAAAATACGACAATGTTTTCTATCCAAATTTACTGGTGGTAAGTTTCTAGGTGGTTTCTAGGTTTACTGGTGGTAAGAGTTAATATGATCTGTTAATTTAACTAGAAAGAAACAGCCGCCATCTTGAGACAATAACCTCAGTTACTTTATTAGCAATTATTACGCAATATACTATATGTCTCTTTCTATTTATTTGTAACTAAGTTTACTATACAAGCCAACAGTTTAGTTTTTTTTAATTATGTTGAGCCATTTTAAAACACTTTATAATGTTTTTTTAATTAAAAAGTTAATTTGACATTCGGTTTGAAAATTTAATTTTATTTATGGTTGGCGTTTAACTTAAAATTTCTCTCACTCAAAAAAGACTCTTATATTATTGCGTAAATTACTGAGGCTATTATCTATAATCTAAAATTTAGTTACACTTCTTAATGCAATATGAAAATATGTTAAGATGTTTTAAATGATTCTTAAAGTTATTCCTATTGGTAGATATAAATTTTATGCATATAATTTGAGAAAACATTGAAAATATTAATCCGTTCAATGCAAAAAAAGGCTTTGCGTTATTAATAAATAAATTATTACATAACATTTACTGCATAAATTAATTAATCACATTAGATGTGGCAAAAGCAAAAGTTATAAATAACATTGATCTTTGAATTTATTAAAATCGCAATTTATTTAAAAATATTAAATTTATTAAAATATTGAATTTATAAATATTGAATTTATTAAAATCGCAATTTATTTAAAATCGCAAGTTTCACAAAATATTCAAAGAAGATCTAATTTTAAAATATCATTCCAAATGTCTTTTTACGAATTTTGATATGTATACTTTTTGCATCCATTTTATGACATTAATTTAATCATCTTATTTAAATTATCATATTTCATAAGTTTCTGCAAATGAAAATATTTTGAATTCCGTAATATGTTAAAAAGCTAGGGAGTTCTTCTTGGAATAACGCACGCTTCAATATTTACATTAAAAATTTAAAAAAGGGGTTAAATTTTACAATAATTGCAAACGTAGCTAAATTATTATTAAAGTAAGAAGTTTATTTACCGTTAAAACTTACCCATATGAAATTAATATAATGTCACATGAAAATTTCGAAAAAAGTATTAATTTTGATAGGTCTATAAAACACTAATTTTCCAATTTTTATAGTAAATACTTTTCGAACTTTGAATATAATATGCGTTTAATGCTATTTAAAAGAACATGCAATAGGAAAACAGTATATAGTTAACAAAGTCTGTATGAAAAGGTTTATAATACACTTATTGATGTAAATACATATTCATTGTGCTTTTGTTTAATAAATTCTGTTAAATATAACCTCTTTACAGAAATACAACTTATGGTATTTATAATAAAACATTTTACATTAAAAAAAATCATTACTAACTTTTGTTCATTTGTAACTTTTGGCATTTATAAACAACCATGCTAGTCACAAAATTTTATGTTAATGTTATTTATATTATAAACAATACACTTAACACTCAAATTCAATGAAACTTGTAAACAAACTATTTGTAAAAGGAAGAGTTATATTTTTATATTTCAAGTATGATAATATAAAATCATGGGGAAAAAATTAACACCCCTTCCCAATTAATACTAGAACAATGTAGAATAAAGTTACTGAAATCAAAAGATTGTAAATCGAGTCACTTTTAAATGATGCACGTTTTTAAATAATGAACTGGTTAATAATAGGTAAAACAGTTTAAAAAATAAAATATTCAGCTAAAATTAGTGTTATTTTATAGCATGTACAGTAAGTACACAGTTGAGATTTTTTAATACTGTATTGCTATATTTTATAACTAAATGAGCTTAAATATTTTCCTCTCTAATAGAGATCTAAACAATTTTAACATTATTATTATTTTTAATTATTGTGAAAAGAGATCGTAAATAAGTCTTATCTCAATAGCTTGATCGAAATTTCGTTTGTTTCAGAAGAACAAATTCTTTCTCTCTCTCTCTCTCTCTCTCTCTCTTATATATATATATATATATATATATATATATATATATATATATATATATATATAAGACCATTAATTATAAACAATACGAACCATTTGAATTTAATACATATTGAACATGAGGAAAAATTAAATAAATAAAATGAATAAAATATATATTAACAGAACCAAAGCAGAATTGTCAAGCCCCAAATACTTTAAAACTACAGTTAAAGTGTGTGGTTTCATCTTCGTATTAGCCATGAAAAAGCAAAATAATACGAATTTGGGGCTACGAACACACATAAAACCAAAATTATATAAAGAAATACCAAGTAATCTATAGTGGATATGCAGAAAATAAAACGTTAATGAACTATGAAGTAGAAGGAGTCCCAAATGCACGTCCTTAACCCTGATATCGAACGTGGTAAATTAAAACATGATGTATTCATATATCATATGACAAAAAATGGAGATAATAAAATAGCAAAAATAAAATACGACTTATCTGTTGAACACTGCTATGCTAGTCACATGGGACGACCCTCGGTACACAAATAGAAAGTGACTACGTTAAAACAATATACATCTAGAAGGTACACAGCAACGGACAATACAGCTTCCGCTGAATCGAACGTGGCCAATACACGAGCAAAGAACCGTTGATTCCTTTCGGCCACTAACGCAAAAATAGCAATAAAGAAACACTATGGCAACGCAAATTTAGACGGAGCGCGAGAAAAATCACTCTCTCCCGTGACGTTTGAAGTAATGGCGCTTGTTCAATAGGGCTGGAATAGCTTAGAAAAAAATACGAACGCTCACTCAAACAAGAGAAAAAAATAAACCGATTAAGCTATGAATGAAAGTGATACATCATATTGAAGGCATTTAAAAAATCTTAATAATGGGAGCAATAAAATAAATATTAATGTTAAATTACAAAAAGTGTTAAGATTAAGTTAAAAAACAGAGAGTTGTATCCACGGGTACACTTCAAAGTCGCAAAAACAAAGAAAATGTGGCGAGAAAAAACATCAATAGCAAAGAACAACAAATTACTGAATTGGACATAAAACTGAATAGGAGAAAAAGTAAAATTAATTACCGTACACATCATAATATTAAATTAATAAATTAATTAAAAGAGAATAATGTAATAACAGAAAAATTAAACAATACACCGTATTAGATTAATTTAAGAAACACGATTGTTCAATCGGTAAATTAATAAGAGACGTATTTTTTTTTCCATTTTTCAATATTGGGTGAAAAAATCCTGGCCCGGACTTTTTTCACCCAATATTGAAAAATGGAAAAATTTACATTTATACGCCGTAGTTTACCCTATTATTACTTAAATCAATAACATTTATTTTGACTATGCTAGGCTAAACTCAATATCTTAATTTAGGGCTGTAAAAGATTAAAAAATAGCTTATTAATAAATGTACCCTATACATTTAGTAGTAATATAGTACTCACATTTTTTAAAAGTGAGGTGCAATCTAATAACGTAAATGATTAAAATTATTTTATATCCATACATTGGTGTCAATTAAACTCCATAGAAATTTTGTACCAAATTAACAACTGAATTTACCACTCGCAATTTTTTTATTAAATTAACCTTTGCGTATTATCTAGACAACACCGCCCCCCCCCGTACTCTAACATCTAACCACCGAATATATATATATATATATATATAGCGCAGTTATCTCACATGGACAAAATTAGTGTCATTCCACTCTTTTATTTATTTCTGATCTGGGACAAAGATCATAATAACCAAATTCAAAGTACAAAACAAAAATGTATGTACCAGGTATGTCACATGGTGCAGTTAAGGTGTAGTTATATTAAGATTTCGTTATAAGGTATTTATCTGGAGAACAACAGTTGATCTGTGTTCATGTTGGAATTGAGGCAAATCCATTTTAAAGAGAATAATTTTTAATGTTGGTTTATTTTCCCAAGATTCAATAATAATTTCCTTGTGACTGACTACATTAGAAACCTTTTACAACAAAAATAAAGTAAAGTAAAATAAAATAAAATAAATGCCTAAATATTGTGTTTAGTTTAGATTCAAATGATCTCATATTTAAATATAGTCAATTTAATTGATCATATCTCATTAAAAATAATGACTAAGCAACTAAATTTCGATTGATAATTTTCAGAAATAAAATACTGTTAATATTTTTTTCATCTTTTAGAAAAATAAATATTGAATTACATAATAAATAATTCGATGTTTATTTATCTATACAAAGTAAGGGATACAGAGTTTTAAGTATCATTCAAATGAAAAATTCTTCTTTTTTTTTCTATTTTTGTTTTTCACTCATTCTGTATTATCAAATGATTTTTGTCCTATTTTATTTAATAAATAGTTCTTTTTTTTAATTCGCTTAATGTTCATGTATTTAAAGGTGGAATTTTATAATCACTTTTAAATCCCTTCCGGAATCGCGAGGTGTTATTTTCTAATATATGTGCATGGTACTACAATATTTTCATATTTCAATTTTTGTAACTATCAGTCACAACAACACGGACATTTCGATTTTAAATGTAGCAAACAATTACAGTATTCTTAATATATTTTAAGATTTTTGGCATACTTTTTAGAAACATTCTTAATTCTATAATTATGTAGTATCTATAGACATCATCTGGCAAATCTGTCCGCATATAACAGTACAAAAACTGTCCGATCAAATGATTTCACATTTAATATAAGGTATTTGTACCCTATATGGACAGGGCTCTCAATACGGACATCCCTAATATTTTTAAAGGTAATGAATTTGATCAAGAAATGGCTCAACATTATCGCAAAGCAAAGCAGTTGAAAAGATAATTAAGGCTGGAAGGTGAAAAAAAGCGCGTTGTTCGCCATTTAGGAGGAAACTTGTTGTTTCGAGATGTGCTGATCTTAATAATTTTAAGTTTAAATTCTTATAAGATATGATAAAATTACATTAAATGTAGAAAAGTGGAGTATTTTAGAAAGCTAATAAAACATATTTTCGATTGCTATTGCATATTTTGTTTAAAAATATTTTCCTTATTCATTTGTGACAAGATTTAGTAAAACTACGCTCGGTTCTCAATATGGACAGCTTATGTCCCCATCGACTACAACTGTAAGAAAGAAGAAAATTCAACGTTGCCAAGCAATAAATTGAAAAGGAATCAAAGTGGTAAAATCTTTGTTCAACAAGATTCCATTTGAACAATCTCCCGAAAACCTTCCTCCAAAAAATCCTTGCAGAAAAATAAAAAGAAGCCCTCCCCTCCCTGTAGGATATCTGTTAGCGAAATCGTAGGTACCAATGGTATGACTTCCTCAACAAAGGAGAGCTGGTACTGTTTCTTTTGCAGTATTGAAGCTTTTTCAAACATGCGGCCATGCATCAAATGTGGCAGATAATGTTCATGAGGATTATCTGGGACTTACTACCCATGGTGAAAAAGTTTCCATTTGTTCATGCTGTGAGGACTGAGTAATAACAGATGTAAATTCACAGACAGATGCAATAAAGCTAAGCAAATGTAACAATATTATTTCATAATATTTAATAGTAACTAAGGGGCTTTGCATGGGTCTTCGAAGGGTAAAAACCGAAAATAACGCCCCCCCCCTTTCTAAAATGCATGTTCTAAAGATATTTACTGTTCCCCTCTCCTCTTCCGAATAATTTAAGATACATTTTTTTTATTCCCTCTCCTCTGAAATCCCTTGGAAAAGTGGCTCTTCCATACACACTGTGTAGAAAGTGAATAAGGAAACACCTGTCCATAATAGGGACAGATAGTTCTTTATATGGACTTTGTAAATATCTTTTTGTTTTTATCATTTAAATTAAACCAGAACAATTACAAGGTCGCTAATTTTAATAATGATAGTCAATAGTCTAAGGATAGTGGTCACATATTTTTGGAGCCCTATGACTTGTAGATGGGGGTGAAAAAAATACACCCTTAGGGTGTACATTTGGGTGAACATTAGGGTGTGTGTTTTCCTTAGGGTGTCCATATTGGGTACAGGTACCTTATATAATTGTTGTAGAACATTGTCGAATTATTACAAATTTTACAATAATCGAATCAAAATTTTAAAAGGTATTAATAAAACATGCCCAGGTAAAAAAGTCAGCAAAAAACCTTTAAAAAAACCTTCAGGGAAGCTCAAGGTATTTCGGATAAAAAAAACCTGAAAGCTACCTTAAGGTAAAAAACCTGTATTTCCCCTCCACATTTTTGTCCGAAATACCTTAAGTTTCCCTGAAGATAATAAAACCTACGTAATGCCTTGACACTTTGTCCGAAATACCTTACACTTTCCTGAAGGTAATAAAACCTGCGTAATCCCTTGACACTTTGTCCGAAATACCTGAAGTTAGCCTTTAGCTAAAAACACCCCCGGTTACCCCCACTAGGGGACACCCTGGGAGGTGTCCCCTCGGGGGGTCGCAAAATGAAGGTAGAGGGAAAGGAGGAGCATAACATGTATAAGGAGCCACAGGCTTTTCTAACAATATGTCACATGGGGGGGCAACAAATTTAGAAAAGTGTCCCCTTCAGGGGGGGGGAATGGAGGACAAAGTGGGAAAAGACAAACTGTAGATGCATAACAAGATTAAGTGGTTACATGCCTTTAAAATGGTATGTCACAAAAGGGATATCAGCAAAAGAGTCCTGCATTGGATCCCTCGAAAAATTATGCCCCTTGAAATGTGCACCCTTTTTCCCCCTTTCTTTGATATTTTTAGATATTATAAATATTTATCAGAATACCATAAAAAAAGGATCTAAAATGCTAAAAACACGACAATTTCAAACGCATATGAAAAGTAGAAAAAATAATGAAAGTCTTCGTTCGTCCACAGGAAAAATCTGCTAAATTCATCCGTCGACCCGATGAAAAAATTCCGAAGAATTTCGTAAATCGATTACAGCTGCAAATTTTTTTAACATGTAGGAATAAAATGTTTCAAAACTCTTAAATCAGTAATGTGAAAAACATTTATCCAATAATTCACTCTTTAAAAAAACTCACAATATTTCCCAGTCAATTATTTGAAAAAAAGGGTGTTTTTTTTTTATTTTGTTGCTTTAAAATAATGAGAAATTTAACAATCTGTTGCAATAAAAGAAACTCACCAGTAAATTGTGAGAAAAAAAAATCTTGAGATTTTTCAGTCGGTGGCAGGAGAAAAAAAAATGCAAAATTTATAAGCCGATTTCTGGTGAAAAATCGTTAAATGAGTGTTCACACAGAATATTACATGTGAATAATAATTAATGTAAAGAAAAAATATTGCATAACATTAAATAGGGAAAAGTCACAAAATTTCATCTGCCACAGGAAAACATTTCAAAATTTTACTGATAAAAAAAGTGTAAACAAACCAATTCAAAATATTTTATTTCTGAACAAGGTACATATTAGCCCTTTTATAAAAATTCACACCCTTTTTTCTTGTAGAATCAACATAATTTTAGTATTGATTTGAGAAAAAAAAATCGGGGGGGGGGTCTTAATTCACTGATGAATTCAGTGATTCGCCTGTGATCAAATAAAGAATTTTGCTTTTTTTAAAAGAAATGTTAATTCTGTCACTAGGCTGCCGAAAAGCTTTGCAAACTTGTCTATCGTTTTTGTGAAAAAATCGAGAAATTCACCAAACAGTTGGCTATGATGAAAAAACAATTATTCAGTCCGTCAAAAGAAAAAAATAACTAGTTTTGCCAGTATGTCGCGAGGGAAAATAGGGAAATTCACCAACTGTTTGTCCTCATACACAATTAAAGTTATTGACCGTTACAGTCTAATGTGAAAAAAAAAAACCTTTAAAAGTAAAAATTGTTTAATAATAATTAAAATGCTAGCAAAATATATGTGAACACTCCCATAAATTAGCATTAGCGTGAGTGTTTAAAATCTTAAATAGTCATGCAAAGAAATTGAATCGCTAATGTTAAAAATTGGGTTACTGTTTACTTTTCGATTTTTATTACAGATTATATATACAGGGTGGTCATAAAAAAACTTTGCCGATATACGGAGCTCTAGCGGCCAGTCCGCTCAACCAATTGAAATGAAATTTCAGATATAGCTATTCAGAGATATGAGCTCCAGATTCTGTGAGCGACAACAAAATGGCGCTCACGGTTACGGTTATAGTTACAGAAACTCGAAAATTTCCAATGACAACACCCATTTTTTTTTCAGCGCATGCGAAAACCCTAAAGAGCGTTGGAACCGTCCGTGTATCGCAAGAAACGGACATGTTATGCACGCACAAAAAAACCATTCTGGGAATCCTTCCCCCCCATACAAAAAACTCGATTGGGGCGCAAGGCGGAAATTTGCATATGACACAGAGTCAGTACACTAATCTCTGATTACAATACAGATCGGAGAAACTAAAACTTTTATTTTGATTACACATTTTCCACATGGGTGCCGTCACCATCACAGGCAATTACGGCACCCATGTGAGAACATTCTTGCTGAGAACAGCTGAGATTGAACTCTAATTGGGCTATTGTATACTTTTTAATTTTTATTACAGATTATATATATAATTACTTTTAGTTTCACATATCTCAAAAGGTTGCTCCCATAGGTTTAACATTAGCTTGCGAGTTTCTTTGTATATCATAAATATATACATTTTTGTATGAAATGACTAACATATTCTTCATTTAGCACCCCCTCCCCCGCCTTTCGTTCTGCTACCCTGGGCACATGTGGGAAGAAAAAAAATGAAAAAGTCATACAAGTGTTGGTATAATATAAATAAATAAAAATAATAATAAGTAATGCAATAAGTAAGCAGACATGGTACAGGCTCAGCAACAAAAAAAAAAAAAAAAAAAAAAAAAAAAAAAAAAAAGCTGAACTTTCACAACTTTACAGACTTTTGAAAAAATTAGCATTTTCTCGCAGTGTTTTAACAAAATTAGCACTTTTCTGTAATTTTTTAACAAAATTGGTGTTTTTTTGTGAGCATTTTACGAAAATTGCACTTTTTTCCACGATTTTTTCAATGAAATTTATATTATCCATGATCCTTTAGCGATATTCACAGTTTTTCTCACCCTTTTTGACAAAATTCACATATTTTCCACAATCTTTCGAGAAAATTCAAGTATTTTCTGTAATCTCACACCAAAATTCGTGCATTTTCTGTGATCTTTCATCAAAATTTGCATATTTTCCAAGATATTTCGTCAAAATCTACATATTTTCTGAGATCCTTCGTCAAAATCTACATAATTTCTGAGATCTTTTGAGAAATTTCTCTTATTTTCCACGTTCTTTCGATAAAATTAGCGATTTTTCTTCAATCTTTCGATAAAATTCATGATTTTCCACTGATCTTTCTTCAAAATATGTCTATTTTCCGTTATCTTTCTACAAAAAACTTCTATTTTCCTCGATCTAATGGCAAAATTCTCATTTTCCACAATTTTTTGGCAAAATTTGCATATTTTCGGAGATCTTTCATCAAAATTTTTATATTTCCGCTGATTTTCTTAATAAATCCACATATTTTCTCCGATTTTTCGACAACATTAGAATATTTTCTTCGATTTTTCGAAAAAGTTTGAGTATTTTCTATGATATTTCGACAAAAAATCGAGTATTTTTCATAATCCTTTAACAAAAGCCGTGTCTTTATTCCGTATTCCTTTGACCAAAATCGCATTTTTCTTTCTGCAATCCGCTGAAGAAAACTTCGCTAACTGACAATTTTTTTTCCGCGATTGTTTGACGAACTTATAGGTTTTTTGCGATCCTTTGGAGAAATTTGCATTTTTTCTTACAGTCCTTTGAAGAAATTTTCTCAATTTGGTGAGATTAGTATTCGTATTTTTGTTGTATTTCCTCCCCCCCCCCCTATATCAATAAGACCAACAAATTATAATGCAGATTTGCATCGATCCCAGTGATGATAAAATTCATCGCCTAAAAAGCGGAATTCAGCGTTTCTGCGGAAAAGTAGCATGTATGAGTAAGTCAGCCCACAAAGACAAATCCAAAAACTCACCATGTTGTAAAAGGAGTTGTAAAAAACGCAAATTTTAATAAGTGATCGTGAAAAAAATGGAAAATTTAAAACAATTTTCATCAAGATCCGAGAAAAAGACAAATTTCGACAAGCGATTTCTAAAAAAAAATCTGCAAATTTTCTAAGCAGATTGCTAAAAATGATAAATATTGTAAAAAGAGTACAAAAACGACTAATTTCGTCAAAGAATTGTTAGAAAAACTACAAATTTTGTTTAAAAAAATCCCCCAAAAACAGCATATTTCAACAAAAATCCCCAAAAAAAAGACAAATTTTGTAAACAGATTGCAAAAAAGGTGAATTTCATTAAAAGATCATGAGATAACACCTCATTTTATATAGGTATCACAGAAAAAAAATGTGAATTTTGTTAAAAAATTGTGAAAAATCTCAGAAACGCAGCAAATTTTGACAAAAAAACCTAAAAGAGAAAATTTGTAAACAAATCTAATAAAAGGCAAATTTCATTAAAAGATGATGAGAAAATGAGTGTTTTGTTAAAATATTGTAAGAAAACTAGGAAATTTGTCAAGAGGTCGAGAAAAAATTCAAATTTTGTCCACATATCGCAAAAAAATGTGAATTTCGTCAACGGATCGCGGAAAAAAAGGCAAGTTTCAACAAAAAATCGCTAAAAAAAAAAAAAATGCAAATAGATCACGAAAAAAAACAGCAAATTGCATCGAAAGATTGCGAGAACACAAATTTTGTTCATGAATCACCAAAAAAAATACACAAATTTTGTCATCAGATCATGAAAAAATGACAAATTTCATAGAAAAATTTTGAAGAAGGGTAGATTTCATGAAAACATCGCAAAAACAGCAAATTTCGACAAATGATAGCAAAAAAAACACCCACAAATTTTGACAAAAGATATCCACCCAACCCAAAAACGAACAACTTGCTAAACAATAAAAATTGGTGCTGGCAAGGGGGAGGGGAGGAATCTTCACTCTGGTATAGTCAGAGTTCTATAATATAGACGCACGCGCGCACGCCGTGCGCAGAAACTTTTATGATTTTTGCAAAAAATTTTAGAAAATAAACATTTTTTTTAAATTTTTTTGTACCAAAAAATAAAAATATTCCTTCAATTTTACCTACGAATTATTTACTGTTAACGCAAATTTCGTCAAAAGACCTCGGAAAAAAACCACGAATTTCAACAAAGAATCGCATTAAATTATGCACTTCGACAAAGAACCGCGTAAAAAAATAAACGTGCAACCAAAAATTGTGTTAAAAACGAATATTTTGACAAAGGACCAAGCGAAAAACGTTAATTTTTTCCAAAGACAGCATAAAAAACATGAATTTTGTCTAGAGACCACGCCAAAAACGTGAATTAGATCCATGAATCGCGTAAAATACGCGACTTTCGAACATAAATTGTGTAAAAAACGCGCTAACTCACCTGAAAAGATATTTTATGCGATACCAGATTGGGTCACGGTTTTGTATTTAATTTTTGGAAATTGGAATTGGATTTAGCATATGCTAGAATTTAGCAAAATAATTCTTTCGGTTTTCTGTTAGAAATCAGGTAGGAACATCTAATAGGTTTCCTGAATTTAAGATTTCAATATTTGAATAAAATTTTAGGAATGGACTTTACACCCTTGAGTAATACATGAGCAATGTGCTAAAAAACTCTGATTTTTATATACAGGGTGAGCAAAAAGTCCGTAAAAACTTTAAAAATTCATAAAAACCGAAAAAATAACCGAAATGAAAAACGGTTTGCAGGGTTAGTATCTATAGGTCACGAAGATTTTTTTAAGACATGAAAAAAAAAATAATTTAAAAACAGCCAATAGGTGACGCTGACGTACCCAAATCAAAGAAAAGATACCCGAATAAAGAACAGAATGTTTCCTCAAACCGCCGAACAAGCTTTATGAGGCCTGCCGCTGTTAAAGGCCCCTTTCCCGTCCTCAAATCCTTTTGAAATCGGAATTTACGCAAAGCAATAGTCGCTGATTCCTTGTTCATGTAAAATAACTTCACCAACAAAGCCTTGTCCTTCGCAGTGGGCATCCTTGATCAAGTTCACTGCTCACAACGGTGAACTAGTTGTGGATTAGGAGAGCAAGCTCTTATAACCGGTTCATTTGCATATTTCCGCGGAAATCGCAAGTACCAGCGCCATCTGTCGGCTGTTTTTTGAATTATTTTTTATTTCTGTCTTAAAAAAAGCCCCGTGACCTATGGATGCTAACCCTGCAAACTGTTTTTCATTTCGGTTTTTTTTTCGGTTTTTATGAACTTTTAAAGTTTTTACGGACTTTTAGCTCACCCTGTATTTAATTAATCAGTGTTATATCTTTCAGAAAGGCCAATATAAATTGGCATATATAAATTGTATGCATATATAAATTGTAACATAAGAAAATTGACACAAAATATTCGAAATAAAAAAGGCATACACGCATATATGCATGATTATCAAAAACATGCAGCACGTAAATATAATTTATTTAAAGATAATACATCGGAAATCATTTTTTCTTATTTTGCAATCTAATTATTTTATAAATATGCATTTCTAGTAACATGAAACTGCGATAAAACCATAAAATGTCATATTCAAGTGATTTTCAGAATTATCTTTCATATCGATTTATTCTAAAATTTAAATCAAAATATCCCTATTAATCTTTAATTAATTCAAAAGTTTGACTCCCGACACAAACCTGTTATCAAAAGGAATAAACTACAGAATATATTGTGTTTTTTAGAAAATCGTTTTCGTACTGATAATTTGAAAAGGAATATCACATGTGTTGTAATAAAGAAACATCCAGCATTTAATTAATATGTATAAGGAATGAACAGCGTAATTCATAGAAATTTATTTCGTAGTTGTAACTGCATTATCTGACTCTGTCCTCAATGGAATATTATTTTGAATGTATTTTACTGTAAAACCTAAATTTCCTGTAAGTATGCAGCTTACTCTAGTCTGGTAAGATATTTTATGCAATGCCTGTTGGAATCTAGATTTTACATTTAAATTTTGAAAATTGAGATTGAACTTAGCATATGCTAGAATGTAGAATAATATTTTTGGGGGGGTTCTGTTTGAAATTCAGGTAAGAATATTAAACAAGTTTCAGAATTATAAGATTTCAATATTTGAATATAATTTTAAAAGTGGACTTTACACCTGTAAGTAATACATGGACAATGCTTAAAAAACACTGATATTTTATTACAGTTAGTACAGTTACTGAATCAGTGTTATGTTCTTCAAAACGGTCAAGTGGTTTTGACTGAAACTGTTCATTGAACGTTTTTAACATCGTTTAATGTTTAAATGTCACCACACATGTAAGTTTAATGTATATTTTTAAATGTTTTGTATAGTGCATTTTCCATTGCACACTGACTGGACTAAGGTATTGAAAATCTGAGTTTTTACCACATTGTTAATACATAAGATTTCATTTTGCTACTTTTTCAGCTTCTGCTCTTTCATACAATTTTTTAATTACGAACAATTTCATCAAATACTGTTAAAAGCTGATAAATGTCTAACTTTGTGTAAAGGCTCCATGCAAATTCTATAACAGTTTCAATCCCCCAATATATTTTAAGCCATTTTTTACCTTAAATAAATACAATTGGAAGGGTTACAATTAATTAAGTGCACATATACAATACAAAAATGCTGAAAATTTAAAATAATTTAGAATATATTTTTTAATCTTACGTTTGTATTCAAATATAGAAAATTCGAAGCTCAGTTTTATTTGAATAGCTAAACCAAATTAGTGTAAAAACTATTGCTTATTTTAATTGATGTTTAATGCGGGTAAAGACTTTTTTATTTTATTTATAATTTTGATTATACTGTATTGTGTGCAATGTTATTTGTCATATTTTCTGAAAAGGTTTTTTTTTTATTAAGAACTCTGCAAATTATAAGAAAAAAAAATTACAAAACTGGGGTCTGTTTATATGAAAAACGTAATTTTTCTACGAATATACATGCTATCAACAAAAAAAGAAATGAACACAGCTTATTACAATAAACCACTTAATCATTATAAAATGTCTCATCTATTTTTCTAATAATTAACAAAAATTTATAACCGCAACTGACTGGCCACCTTTCACCATTTAGTGCATTTTAGCAATGAAATGTCTTACAATTCGTAAAAATCGTAACTTCAGTGTCGAATTAAAATTTTAATTTTTTTTTAAGTTAAATAAATTTAATATAAGAATATATACCACACACGGTTATATCATATCAGTCAATTTTATTTAAACATTTGCAACTTTTTTCAGCTTCTGCTCTCTCTTACAAATTTTTAATAACTTACAATTAATTCAATATCTAAAGTTATCAGTTTATAGGCTGCTACATTTGGTTAATGAACCAATGCGAATTCCATAACAATTCCAATCTCCAAATATATTTTACGACATTTTGGTTTACATATAAAAATAAAACTGTATTTTTTTAAACTAAACATATTTTAAATCGTTATAAGTAATTAAGTGCACAAATATAATGCAAAAGGGCAAAAAATTTCGTTTTAGATTATATTTCTTAATTTTATTTTTATACTGAGATATATAAAAATTTTGTTTTATTTGTATAGGTAAATTAAACCAGTATAAAAATTTTTGCTTATTTTAATTGATATGGAATGCGAATGGGGGATTTTCAAAAGTTGTTCATAGATCTTGAAATAGCCTAAAAACACCTTAACATGTTCGCTGCCGTTAACATGAAGATGTGATAATATTTAATGCCGCACTGTAGAAGTGAATTTTTCCCAGAAGCCGATTTACTTTTTGTAACAAAGAATCAGTGAAATATTTTCCCGCGCCAGCGCGTGACTGGCTATTGCACATCACCCCCTTATCACACACTGGCGCGTGATCGGCAGCGAACTTGATAATATTCTCCTTTTTTTATTTCTTGTGTGTTAAATATATAATACAATTCATTTAGTGCAAATTTTGGATAATATTTGAAGTACAATAATAAAAACACAGTTGAGATTTGGAACTGGATTCAGTCGGAAATTGAATGCGTAGCAAGTGAGGTGCGTTCAAACTATAACGATTATTTAAAAATATGCAGTACTTCGTATGCAATTCAGTGGAAATTATTTTGTGTGTTAATGCAAATAATAAATGGTTTCTATTATAAAGAATAAACGGAACTTACGTATTAACGCCACCGCAACAGAAGTTGTGCTAATGCGTCAATAGAGGTCAATTATGTTGTTCGCACGCGCACGCAGTTATCTTTTGGATTCCTTCTTGTCTTGTTGTTTTTTGACGCTATTTGTTAGTGCTACAAAAAAGCGTATTTGGGATTTGCCAAAAAAGAGATAGTTTTGAATCTATATTAAACTCTATATCAACTCATTTTCCAACTAAATCCGACTGATTACTTTATTTTTACTAAAGTGTTTAGAATTTTGAAAGTTTTTTATTTTATCACAATTTTCTCGCAAAAATTTTAGGTGTAGATTGGCGGTATTTAAAAACCGTAGCTGCGGTGGCGTTAATACGTAAGTATCGAATAAACTTGTAGTAACCTCAGCAACGTATATCCTCAGCAACCTCAGTAACCTCAGCAACGTATATCAATTTCATAAATTATGAAATAATTTAATATAATTAAAATGCACCCCAAAAATTTTCCCCCGATACCATTATGTAATAAAATGCATTAATAAAAAATTACACATTAATAAAAAAAATATTCTTCGCACCACATATTGTACAGAATGTATTTTTTAGTAATATTTTAGAGATGCATATGAGCTGTGTTGTGTTCGAAAGAGTGTAGCATCATTAAAATGCACTTTAATCTATTTTTTCTCATTGACCGTAATGCAAAGGAATAATTTTGATTGTCCCTATAATTGAGCTATAAATCCAAATTTCACAAATTTTGAAATGTATCAAGAGAGTTATGTAATAGTTATATAACGAGTTATGTATAATTATATTTTAAACGATTCGGCTAGGTAGTTTTTGAGTTTTTATGAGTGATTAGACGGACGGATTGAAAGAGGGCTATAAGTGCTACGTATTTACACAATTAGGAACGCGCCTAAAAATGAACTCTAAAGTCCCTTATTTTCTTATGTTAACAGTTACATGATAGAAACAATGTAATGTTTAATTTGGTACAAATTCTATAGATTTCCTACATAAATATGAAGAATTTGTAGCGGAATAAAACTTAAAGAAATTGAATTAATCATATCCCATTATAGGCCAGTCAAATTCTCAGAAAAAAGGCCGATATGTGCAAAAATCCTGCTAGAAAATTTTATGTTTTTAAAATGTTTATGGGGATGCTAGTATCAAGAATTAAGGGTTTTCCAACAAAATATCTCGAGGCTAAACTTTGTGGAGACAAAAAACCTCGAAATTTTTGGACGTTTTTCAGTGTTTTGCCTGTAACTCAAAAAGTATAAACTTCTTTATAACACACTTAATTACAAAAAGAAAGAGCAATAAATTCTCTATGAATTTCATTCGAAAAACGTTTTTCTAAACCCATTACTAAGCGCGCTATGGTTTTTTAGAAATGCCCCTTCCTTTAACTTTACAGAAAGTGACCTATTTTTTGCCTCCTATCCTAGAAAAACTTCTTTTCATCATTAACAAGGAAAATTAAATACACCTATTGATGGATGAGAAATGAAAGCTTTAGTGAAAGTAGGCAGAAGAAGCACAAATTCTAGAAATCCTATAAGAAAAACAATTACAAAGGGAGGGAGGGCCGGGGATAAAAAAAAAAAAAGGGGAATGCAGATGGAAGATTGCGGCACGTGACGTTCCCGAGCCACTTTCGTTCAGATGCAAGTGTTTTTTTTTTTTTTTTTTTTTTTTTTTTTTTTTTTTTTTTTTTAAAGACATACTCTTTTAATATGCTGTTATTCAGTTTATTGCATCTCTTCTCGTGCAGTAATGAAAAATGAGTGAGCTCGGCCGAAAATTGTGTTTCATTTGCCAAACGACTTCAAATAGTGATACTCACGTTGTGAGCCAGAAAGAACTTGCCAACCTCTTTGAACATAGCGTTCATCGTCAAAGTAATATTAATCCCAAGTAATATTGATCAGTTTTTAAAAATTAGAAAGGAAGTTAGAATACATAATGACTGCCGAAAAACATATGCGAATGAGAGAATGATAGCAGCATATGTCCGTTGAGGATCAAGCACTTCTTACAAGTTTCAAGATAATTGCTTCTTATGTGTTATGTACCGATGTGTTAATCTCGATGACTTCAACGAAAAACAATTAAAAAAGCATTAAGCAAAGAGAAATTTGTTTCACAAAGTAATGAAGTTAGAAGCGAAAATTACATCTTTGAAACATGCAGAAAAACGTGGGGATGAATGGTCCTAGAAAATAATTGAATATATGTAACAAGAACATTACTTGCAGATGCGAACCTTACTTGTAGATGCATCCGTTGACAAAACCAATGACAGAAACAAGAGCTGCTTCATTTAATAGCTTAAAACAAATTAAAACTATTTCAAAACAATAATTTCAAAATAACAGAATTCAAATTGAGCAGGTAAAAGAAGAATCTGATATCATGATAGTTATCTGAGCCATTTCAAAAGCCAAATCTCGTAATACTCGGAGCAGACACTGACCTTCTCGTGATCATGACGAGCTTAGGCTATCCGCCCCAAAATCTGTTTTTCCAAAAGCCAGGAAGAGGATCATCAAAACCAATTGGTTTTTTACCCATGTCATTCAAATACAATTATAACAAGGCTCTTTTCACTAATGCAATCAACGGATGTGATACAACATCCGCTCTTTTTGGGCAAAGAAAGTCAAAGTTTTGTAACACTTTCAAAAAACATGATAAGCTTGGAGAAATAGCTTGCATGTTCAATAAATTAGGTTCTACCCGTCAAGAAATCATCAAAGTTAGTGAAAAATTCCATATTGCACTATATAGTTGATGCATAGCTACCTCACAGAAATCGAACACCTTAAAGTTCCAGTTATTTGCTAAATCTCCCACAAAAAGCAAAGTTCATGTTCCAAGACTATCACCAACACAAGAGGCTGCGCAGCATCATTTGAATTATTTAATAGTGAAAGGAATTTTTAGTTTTCAAGTTTATGTATTTTCTTTTAAACACAAGTTGGTAAAATAAGATTTTTATTGCAAAAATGTTTGTGATTTGATACTTTTGACATGGGAGTGCTTTTGACAGTTTCCAGAAACTCAAATATCCTGTAACCTCTTAAAAGTAGATATTATACATACATGATTTTTCCCGTGTTTAACATTTAAATATTATAAATTCCATATATATGTTTTAGTGGGCTTATTCCGCTGGCGAGCATATTTATTTGGAAAAAAATGCATTCACACTGAGCATTGAAATTTGTACTTCTCTAATTCCAGGCTGATAATTTTATTTTATTAAGAGTTTAACTCGTTGTGATAGTTAAAATTGTGTTTGAAATACATTTTTTGCTATTATTTTACTTCTTCCTTTATGGAACTTTCGTTTGGTTGCGGAACATTAACAGGAAACAAATGGTGAACTATTCATGATGATGCAATTAAAGCAGTTTAGTATTTTGTAATCATGTTTAATCTTGACGATTAAAAAACATCACGATTTAAAAATAGTGTAATAGCCCTAAAAATGAGCATATTGAAATGATTTTTTAAAATAGTATTTTAAAGAACTTTTATTCGATCTTATAAAAGCTGATTTTACTATGCTTAGAGATATGAAAAAAAAAATCTGGCTGAAATAAATTTGGTCGAAATTTATTAGCCATGTATTGTCACTGTCCTTTTGATGCTGAATTACTCACAGAACATATTTTTCTTTTATTATACAGATGCAAATATTAAAAAAGAATTAATTGTAAGAATACAATTGCAATTTTCATTATGGATAATATCTTCTGTTCAAATTTTCCACCATTTAATTTTCATAAAAATACCAACATGTTAAATTTATTCTTAATTTATCGATTTTATGCGACTGGTAATTTAGTGCACTATTTAGATACTATTTTCGGTTTTAAATAAATATTCTAAACATCATTATACTTAAAAGAGATAAAATAATAAAATATTCCAAATAATAATACCCGTGTATCCCATTTATTTATTATCTTTAGAAAGTATATAATAAAGCATCTGAATAATTACAGATATACCTCCAATCTCTATTTAAAAGGTATTCAATTTATTTAAAGAAATTTTACTCGTTTTTTTGATTTGAAATCTTAAAACTCACTTCAAAAGAAATTTTATATTGAATTCAAATTTGAAAATTATATTCAAAGAAAATTTTAATCGTCAGAGCAATTTTTTTTAATTCTAAGTATGAATCGCATATCAATTATAAACGTTTTAATGAATTTTTGAATTTATGCATCAGATTAACAAACTAATAACTCCTAAAAAACAATATCATAGAGAAATTTCTTCAAACTCAAAGTAGAAGGTTGTCGATGTATTTAAGAAAACTTTACTTAATTTTTGCTTTAAAATTTTAAACCGATTTTAAGAGAAATTTTATGGCGAATTCACACTTAGACAAATCTATACACTTAGACAAATTTTAGCAAGTCAAATGTCAATTTTTAGGTAGATTTCGTATGAAATACTACCTATTGCATTCTCCCCCATGTTGGAATTTCTTAAAAAATTTTGCGGATCTACACGAATCATGACTCCTAGACCCCAAAACTACCACCAGTAAAAAACGTTTATGTATCTATCTATCTATCTATCTATCTATCTCCCTATCAATCTATCTATCTATCGGTGTATATTACTTTCTTCTAGACACGATAACTTCCATAATTATGCTCAGATCTTCAAACTTTTACATAAAATCAAGGCGCTTAAAATCTCGGTCGAGTTCGTTAATGGACAAAATAGGACCAAGGGGGTGGAAATAGGGAGGGGTTTTGTGAAAAACGAAAAAACGCGATAACTTCTTAGTTAAAATAGATATCGAATCAGTTTAAAGTTTATATTACTTCTGAAAAATGAGCAAAAAGTTTATGCATGACATATTTTTGATAAAGTTAAAAATGGGCTCAAGGGGCGAAAAAAACATGGTTTTTGGGAGAAAAAAATTCATAACTTCGTCAATTCTCAAGATATCAAATCCACCTAAGTTTTATATAAATGTACTCAATATTATATAAAACTTTTGTATTTACAAGTTTTTGATAGGACAAATTTTTACCGAAGAAAAAAATTAAAAACAAAAAGAAAAAGGGGGGAGGAAAAAGAAAAAACCCATAACTTACTCAATTCTTAAGCAATCAAATCTAATTAAATTTATTTTACATCTTCACAATAATATCTACAACTTTTATATTGACAAGTTTTTCATAGAACCAATTCTTATAGCAAAAATAAATTAAACAAAAATAGGAGTTGGAGAAATAACCTCAAATCCAAACTGCTTATATTCTGACTCATTTTAAAATTCATTTTTTATTTTAAACGCATCCAACTGACAGATCCTCTTATTTAGGAACTATATAATGCGACGTATTGGCCAATTTTTTTTTATAAAGGCAGAATATATTTTTAAAAAGGCTGCCAAAAAAGGTATTTTGAACAGATTTCCCGAGTTATCGTCATTAAAAAATTGATTAAGTATAACAAATTGCGTTTTTTCTGAGTCATTTTTAAATTCATTTTTGTTCTCAAACCAATCCAATTTACAGGTCCTATTATTTAGGAACTATATAACTTGACATATTGGCCAGATTTTTGATAACTGCAAAATATATTTTTAAAAAAGCTGCCAAAAAGGGTATTTTGAACAGAATTTCACGAAGTTATCGTGATTGAAATTTGAGGAAATTTAAGAAATTGCGTTTTTACCGAGTCATTTTTAAATCTTTTTATGTTCTCAAACGCATCCAATTTACAGGTTCTCTTATTTAGGAACTATATAATGTGACGGAGTGGCCAGTTTTTTGATAAAGACAGAATATATTTCAAAAAAGGCTGCCAAAACAAGCCCTTCGCACAAAATGTCCCAAAGCGATCATGATTAATGAACTGTGCATAATCAAATAACAAATTGGTTATTTTATGACTCATTTTTAAATCAAATTTTGCTCTGAAACGCATAATATGTATTTAAAAAAATCTATCAAAGTGGGCACTTCGCACGAAATTTCTCAAAGCGATCTTGATTAAAGAATTGTGGATGTATTAAAATAATAAATTGGTTATTTTATGATTCATTTTTAAATTCAATTTTGCTGTCAAACGAATTTAATTAACAGTTTTTTGTTATTTATGAACTATAATGAACATATTGGTCAATTTTTTTAAATAAAGTAAGAATATAATTCAAAATATGTTGCCAAAATGGGCATTTGAGTAGAATTTCGTTTAAGATGATATTGATAAAACCAGTTCTTACAGAAAAATGAAATTAAAAAATTTTTAAAAGCGGCTAAATAAAGTAGTTAAACTAAGTTTATCTCTAATCATTTTTTTTTTTTTTTTTTTTTTTTTTTGAAATCTACCTCCGCCTATAGGCCATGCCGAAAGGGATTTTTTTTTAACTCGAGGTACATAATCGTATGTCAGTCATAATTGTTTTAATGCATGATTTGAATTCATTTTAAGTTTAACAATTCTATATACTTAATAAAACATTGAACTAATTAGAGAAATGCCTGTAAATTCCACTTGTGAGCTAATCGAGCTAAATTTTACTTAGTTTTTGCATTAAAATTTCTATACATATTTTACAAGTCTTTTTTTTTTAGCAAAACTGGTTTAGCAATTATATTTAGAGGTAAATTTTAGTACTACTAATGTCATTTTTTTAAAATTTTAGGTACATAACCGTATATCAGTTATAAGATTTTTAATGAATTATTTGCATTTCTTTTCTTTTTGAATTCATTATTTCTTTGCATAGAGATTAATCAATCGATCGATGTGCTGTAAACAACATTTATTTTAAATTAATAATGTTCAGAATAAATGAATGATATAATCTTAATATATATATATATATATATATTTTAAACAATAATAAAAAAAGAAAATTAAATGCATTTTAGTGGAATATTTGTTAAACTTTTAAATTTTCAACTAAAGTAAACGAAAAATTAAACAGGTAATTCTAGACATTTATAAGAGTTTCTCCTTATTTATATCTATAGAGTGGATTTTTCTGAGCAATTATGTCCTTAAAAGCACCCAATAAGTGAAACATTACGTAAAATAACAATAAATACGTTAGAATTGCATGGAGGAATATGTTAATTTGAGAGAAAATATGTCACCAAAAATATCATAAAATGAAACGCACGTTAAGTTGAAACAGATTCAGAAGCTACGAGAATGAGCAAAAAGTACGCATAATTATTTAAACAGATTAGCAACAACTTTAAATATTTATTATTAAAAACTAAACATTATTTTACTTTAAGTTTTTTGAAGAAGTTCTTTTTATCATGTGTTTTTAAATTATGAATAACCCAATCTTTTTTTTCAGAAGTCATTCATAGAACCACCTAAAATTTTCATTTTTAAAGTAGTGGTTTAAATTGCTTCAGTATTTTTAAAATATAACTCATGAAAAATCACAAAGATTCTAAAGAATCCCCATTAAAATAAACGTTCGCTTTCGAATAAGTAAACATTTTGAAATTTATTTAACAATTTAATTAATTCATAACCCGATGAAATGAAAATCTTTCCTTATGAATATTTATGAGTTAAATTCGTCTGGAAAAATAAACGACAGGATGCGTAACTTAGTCTATTTAGATAGTATATATGAATGTAATTTTGATAACTTTTTAAAAATAAATATTTTTGGTGTGTTAGAAAATACATTTTAAATTATTTTAAAATTACATTACAAATAAACTTTGTATCTTTCATTTGTGTTTTAATTTTATTAAACTCATCATTTGATCAAATGTATAAAATGCAAAGTTTTCAAGATAAATAACCTTTAAATAGTTCCTAAAAATTTTATTTTTATTATATTTAAAAAAAAAATATCTTTATCAATTTGAAGGTGTTTATTGAAAATCTATTTATTATGCAATAACTATGTTTTGGTGTTTTTTGTTTTTAATAAAATTTTATTTTTTGTCTAAACAAATGTGTTCTCTTCTGTAAATAAAACGAAGATCGTGTTATGAAAAAGTATATGAGGTATACTGGGTAATAACGCCACGTAAGAGTTCTACCAATTATTACTGCTTAGTTTTTATTTTAGTCTTTCAAACAAATACAGAATCTGATACAGCAACTTATTGACTATGTATACAAGAAGGAATATTTTAGAAGATATATATTAATAAAATTCAACGGCGTGTTTTCTGGATCAATGCTATTTCGCGTTATTACCCACATATTTGTGTAATAACGCCATGCAACCAAAACTATGAAATAAGATGGATTAATTACATGTAGATTATCCAGTTTTAAAGGTATAAACTCGAAACCAAAATAAATAAGAAAAAAATATTAGCACTTAGGGCATACAAATTCCTCTTTATCTTTTTTTGGTTTTAAACAATTACAGAAATGCTCTCTGAAGAATAAATTAGAAAATAAACCCTCTTCGGATTAGTTCCAAAATTGAAAAGAATCAACAGGAGTAATAACACCAGTATATTGCGTTATTACCGCGATATACTTAATGCGCAATACATATTAAACTACAAACTGCCTCGCGAATTTATCCAAAATCTCGTGCACCATTTTCAAAGTACATGAAATACACGACAAATTTATATAATAAATAAAGTATGTCCTAATAAATATATAACCTTCAGATCACAGAACTTAACTCTCAAACTTTTAATCTGGCGTTGACTTTTACACGTTTCTTCCAACGATAAGATCTAAAGAGAGAACAAATTTGCGAGATGCAAAAAATAACGATAAAAAATAGTTGTACGTTACTCCAAAGTCTAAAGCGCACTCTATCGACATTTTTTGAATTTGATCTTTATAATTTATTTTCAAGATAATACTAACATAAAGAATAATTTTAGTGAAAATTGCAAATCAATTGACCAATTTTTCCGTTTTTTATAATCATTTGGAATTTGAACCTTCTTCCACGGTTGAGTTTGCGCCCCTTAACCACTCCCAACGATTTAGATTTTGAGCTCAAAATTTAAGTTTATGTCAAAGCTTCTAAAAAAAATTAATGATATGCAAATAATAACGGTAAAAAGTAGTTGTTCGTTACTGCAAAGTCTAAAGCGCCCTCTATCGGCATTTTTTTATCTTTACAATTTATTTTCAAGACAATACTGACATAAAGAATAGTTTTACTGAAAATTGCAAATGAATCGACCAATATTTCTGTTTTGTATAATCATTTGAATTTTTGGACCCTAAACTTTAATGGCGCCTATCTCCTTCGGAAGACGTTTGGGACCCTTAGTTTCCTATTTAATATTGTTTGTCTTGATTTGTACTATCACCCCTTGAAGATTGTACCATGAATTTAGAAACACCCTGTGTATATATCTATCTATCTATATATCTCACTTTTTTATGGACACGATAACTTCTATAATTCTTCACCAATCTCCACCAAACTGGTACATAAAATCAAAGGGGTTAAAATCTTGGCTAAGTTCGTTAATGGGCAAAATCGGACCAAGGGGGTCGGAATAGGGGGCATTTTTTTGAAAACCAAAAAAACGCCATAATTTCGTAATTAAAGTAGATATCGAATCGGTTTAAAGTTTATATTACTTCTGAAAAATGGGACAAAAGGTCATGCACAACAGATTTTTGATAAATTTAGAAGTGGGCTCAAGGGGCGAAAAAAACAGGGGTTTCGAGAGAAAAAATTTCATAACTTCGTCAATTTTCAAGATATCAAGTCCAACTAAATTTTTTGTACATGTTCTTAAAATTATCTAAAACGTTTGTATTTACAAGTTTTTGATAGGACCAACATTTACCGATGAAAAAAATTAAAAACGAAAAGAAAAAGGGCGGTGAAAAAAGAGAAAAATCCATAACTCCTTCAATTTTTAAGATATCAAATCTGATTAAATTTATTTTACATCTTCTCAAAAATATCTACAACTTTTATACCGACAAGTTTTTCATAGGACCAATTCGTATAGCAAAAAGAAATTAAACAAAAATAGGAGTTGGAGAAAAAACCTCAAATCCATACTGCTTATATTCTGACCCATTTTTAAATTCATTTGTGATTTTAAACGCATCCAAATGGTAGATCCTCGTATTTAGAATTTGTATAAAGTGATGCATTGGTCAATTTTCTGATAAAGATAGAATATAATTCAAAAAAGGCTACCAAAAAGAGTGTTTTGAACAGAATTTCCCAAAGTCATCGGGACTGAAAATTTAAGGAAGTATTTAAATAAGAAATTGCGTTTTTTTCTGACTCGTTTTTAAATCCATTTTTGTTCTCAAACGCATCCAATTTACAGATCCTCTTATTTAGGAACTATATAATGTGATGCATTGATCGATTTCTTTGATAAAGACAGAATATATTTTTAAAAAGGCTACCAAAAAGGGTATTTTGAACAGAATTTCCCTAAGTCTTCGCGATTTGATAATTTAGGGAAGTTTTCACATAGCAAATTGCGTTTTTTATGGCTCGTTGTAAAGTCCATTTTCGCTCTCAAACACATTCAATTTACAGATCCTCTTATTTAGGAACTATATACTGTGTGTTAATTTCAAAATGCGATATTTCAGTAGAAAAATGTTCTTAAAATAATAATATAAAATTTTCCTACCTTTCTTGAGGGTTCTTGAGGGATGCACGGTGGTCAGAATCTTAATTCTTGGCCGTCTTCAAAAACAGAAAATCAACAGCAAAAATAAGAGACAAAACGTAAACACACAAAAAAGAAAAGTTGATTATTTACACACTCGCGCAGATATTACATGTTTCTTGATCATTATTCTTAATTTGACTACATCGAAATCTGAAAGGTACAAAAAGAACATTAATAAAAAAGATCGTAAAATAACCAATCAGCTTTGAGTTTGCACAAGAAAGAAAAAAAAATAAATAAAAAAAGAATGTTCTGAAAATCATCGGCTACTGGCGCCAGGGAGTCAGGGAGTCTTCGTGAAGAGTGTTTTCACACTCCCCACCTTGAGTTCATTAGGGGTCAGAACTCAATCACTGCAGTTGGAGTCTTTCGGGCGGCCGTACAATTCGACCACGGCGAGTAGTCAAACGCTTTTGCAGTACTGCATCACTTTGATTATCGGTGATTCCATTCACCTCCAAAGAACAAAGTTTCTTAATGGGACGAATTAGCATTCCAGTTGCAGTCTTCAACTTTACTACGCGCACAACGCCATCTTGACTGGGTATAAGTTCGACAACTCTACCAAGAGGCCAGTTTATTCGGCTAGAATTTTCCGTCCATATCAGGACAACATCTCCTACACACAAAGATCTTGATTTTTTCCCACTAAAGGCCGAACATTTTAATGTGCCGAGGTATTCGCTTCTAAATCTTGATTTTAAATCGTTTCTAATTTTAATCCTATAATGGTATCGTTTATTCATTTCTTTGTGGTCTAGAAATTCTAATTCAGGCATACCTATTTTAGTATTTTCCTGTAAGAACATTGAAGGAGTTATAACTTGAAGATCTTCATTATTATCTGTAACATACGTCAAGGGGCGGGCATTTATAATACTTTCACAATCGCAGATAACGGTATGTAGTTCTTCAAAATTTAAAGACGACTTGCCCAATACCCTTCTCAAGATTCGTTTCAGGATTCCAACAAGCCTCTCCCAAAATCCACCCCACCAAGGTGCAGAAGGTGGAATAAATTTCCAATCTATACGTGAAAACGCCGTAACCGCTTTTACTTTTTCATAATCAATTGTTTTCAATAAATTGTAGCAGCCAGTAAAATTTGTGCCGTTATCTGAATATATTATTGCAGGACGACCTCGTCTAGAAATAAAGCGTTTCAGTCCTAAGATAAAACTTTCGGTTGAAAGAGCTGTCAATAGCTCGAAACGCACAGCTCTAAAAACTGCACACGTGGCTATCAAAATCCAAACTTTAGATTCTTTTCTCAAATAAAGAGGCTCGCACAGATCTATTCCTATTATTTCGAAAATCGCGGCTTCTCTGACACGATCAAGAGGTAAGACACTTTCTGCTACATCAGGTGGTTTTGCTGAGTGTCTTTTACAAATGATACATTTGCCGATTACCTTTTTGATTGTTTTCCTACTCTTCAGTACCCAGTAATTTTCTCGTAACGCAGCCATTAGCAAGGGTACGCCACAATGACCGAATTCTAAATGTTTCGAAAATATAATCTGTTCTACGACGTAATGATTTGAAGGGAGTAAGATAGGTAATCTAAAATTAAATTCATCTTCTCGTTGAAATATCTTCGTTTTTACGCGTATGATTCCTTCCGAATCTGTAAAAATATTCAGGCATTTCAGTCTTTGATTATGTTCATTCACAAAGGATTCTTTTTGCACAAGTTTTAATAATACTGTTTCTGCCGCTTTTAATTCGTTGTGTGTTAATTGACCGAATATTCTGTCGGTACTACCTCTTTTCGAATTTTGGTAAAATCGCAAAATCCAACCAATAACTCGCAAAATTTTATTGTAAGAAGAATAGCGATTATAAAATGGTGCCTCATCACTCTCTACATTAGGAGCGGCACAATAGTTTTTCTTTTTTCAGAATTCACTATATCCTTATTAGGAAAAATATTAGTACTAGGCCAATTTTCCTTTGATTCTGAAAGCCATGATGGTCCTAACCACCACTGAGATTTAATAAGGGATTTTGCACAACAACCGCGTGACGGTAAATCTGCTGGATTCATATGTCCAGGTACAAAATTCCATGAAGTGTTGGGGGTAAGCTTTCGAATTTCTCTAACTCTATTTTCTACAAATGTAGCCCAAGGACCTTCCCGTTTTATCCAGTATAACACGTCCATTGAATCTGACCAATAGAAAGTATCAACATTTTCTAATTTCAAATCGTTTTTAATACTATTAGACAATCTAGCTCCAATACAACAGGCCACTAACTCAAGGCGTGGAATGGAAATGTCCTTTAGATGAGCTACTCTAGAATAGAGATGGGAAATATGGTTATTTTTGGTTAACAGGTTACATCATTCCACAGTAGCGCTGGTAACAGGTTCCAACATTCTGTTATTTTTGTAACAGGATACAATAAACAATTTATAAACAATTGCTAAATATGCTCCCAAACGGGCAACACATGGGATATGGGCCCCACGTGGAGGGAGGGGGGTCTTTCTAAGGGAACCCAACCCGTATTTACGCAAGGAAATCCAAAGTTCGAAGAAAACCACGGAAAATTCCGAATGATTGGGCTTACGACCGCGATTGGGTTTTGTTCTAATCCAGCGCCTGCCGTCTACCAGTTTTGAGGGCAGAATCTCTCAGCCACTGGTGGGGCAACAACATTTAAGAAAATATCTATAGGCATATATATTTTTGAATATAAAATAATGTATCCAATAGGAAATACGAAAAGCAGGAAAATTAGAAAGTACAAGAAAACATATTAAGAAAACTTTCTTTAACATACAGAGGAAAACGAATTTTTCAAAAATCCATTTTCCGTATACCGCGTTTTCTCAATCAGCACTGTTGATGTTTTAAAATCTGAGATGAAATGCATTACTGAATTTTCGTTCAGCAAGTCAATGCGTGCTGCCACTACTAGAGCGGCTGCAAAACATCAAACAAATATTAACTGATAGGACAAAAAAAACTTGTGAGATAGGACAGATGGTAGAGAATGAAATTTTTTCCAGACTCAGTTTTTTTTACTAGTTTCTTAATAGCAGATATGTATAGTATGCAAGATCGATTGTACGCTATTATGAAAGCAAAAGAGGGCGCTACAAAAAATTAACTACCATTTACTTCATATAAATAAGGTAATATTGTTGCACAAAATAAAATATTCTAATACTTTGAACTCATCTAAATTTTATCCTACTATTTTTATGTCTTTCAGAAAGCTGTAAACCTAATATATTGTACTGTATTTTGTATTTTGTAAATATTAAAATCTTATCTAAACATTCCAGATTCAATTTATAAGAAATTTAATTGCATTTACTTAGTATAAAAATGATTAAATTGAAAATATTTTTTTAATAATTTTTCTCAATTATTTTAATATTTGGAATATGAGTTGTATTAAAATGGTTCCAAAGTTCACTAGCTCATACTTTTTTATATGGATCCATACATAAATAAAAAATAAGACTTATTTCCACAAAATTTTCACCCCCCCCCCCCCCTAAAAAAAGTGACATTTTTGGATTGCCGACAGAAGTGAAAACTTGGACAATTACGTCTTTCTTTTTTGAATTGTCAGGACATATTTTTTTTGTAATCGTCAGGAAAAATTTTATTGTGCAGGAAATACTTTTAAATAATGTGTTTTTTTTATTCATTATTATAAATTACTACTACAAAAATTGCATTACAATTTTCATTTAATGCGCAATTGTGCATGAAAAATAATGCATTTTGTTTTACATAAAAAAATTGCAATAAAAAAAGACTGAATAATATTTATATGGCGCAGATGTCATACACACATCACGTTGGCACAATTTTTTTCTGATACCGATTTGGCAAAAAACCCCGAAGAAGTTTAAGAAATTTAAATTTCAACCCATTATGGGTCCGTAACGTGACCCAGAATAACGGGAGAAAATTTTTTATGCTAGATTTGTAATGTATGAAGCATAAGAAATGTTTTTGCACAAAGTTTATATACTCTTTTATGAGAAAAGTATGAAAAATGATGAAAAGATGAAAAAAATGTAAAAATGGGTGAAACAACAATGAACCACAAAAGAGCAACACCAAAAAAACAAAACAAAATAAACTCCCTGCTCTTCAGAAGGTGGGAGGAGCAACAGGTATAAAAAAATTGTACAAAAGTGTATCCTCACAGGTTTCGCAAGGCATCACAAAGCTGCATACTCCAATTATATAAAAAATAACTGAGAAAAATTAAAAAAAATTTAATATACCAAAACAGTAAAATGAATTAACATAAAACATTAAAAAATGAATTTAATAAATAGCCAACAGCGAAATCATAAAGTAAATCAACTCGTAACATAACACAAAAATATTATATTTAGAAATTTCCAAAGTAACATGAAGAACCTCAAAAACTAAACAATAAACTAAACTAAATAAACATGCAGCAATGCGATGCCCCCACCTTTACCTATGAAGAAAACAGAAAAAAGATACCTGTTAGAATATTTCCACATAAAACCTCCTTATTGCATGAACGAGGGAAACTGTTAGGCCTAAGATGATAGCAGGCCAGCTTCAAAGTTTAAAACACCTTGAATTGTCGTTCCGTTGTTCACTACTGTCCATTTTCAAGCTTGGTCTGTCACTCTCGAAATGTTGACAATCATCGCCCTGTGAACTTTCCTTGTCGGACTTTCATTCACAGATCCTCATATAATTCAACACCCAAGAAGCAACCTCCATAGTGGCGTTTGGCCCTACTGTTGCCACTTCAAAAAACCTTTTTTAATTCATTTACATAAAAAAATATAAAATTATGAGGAATAAAAATTATTGTAAAATAAGTTTGCAGCAAATTTAAAAATTTGTGTTTCCAAAATTTTAATTTTTTTCGACCCACATATATTATAATATCTAATTATTTGACCTAAAATAATATTTACAAAAACTCTTTTACTTAAATTGGAGTGCCATTGAGGCATGGAGTGGGTTTTAAAATTAAAAAAAGTTCTTTTATCAAATAATTTAACAACTAAGTTGATTCAAGTTGACTCATTTTCAATATTTAAGACAAGATCTAAAAAAACAACATGTAAATTATCGTCTAAAGCACAATTCAACTTTAAACAAGGTGGATAAATGTGATCAATCGATTCCAAAAAATTATAATCGAAGACAATTATGTCATCGATATATCTCAAAACTCTGAATGATTTGTTAGAATTTAAAATAAATTTATATTCATAATGCTTGAAAAATTTGTACCCATACCTATTCCACATATCTGATAAAAAATAGAACCATTAAAAGTTATAAAATTATTATAAAAACAAAAATTACATAAACTTAGAAAAAAATCTCTATTAATACCCAACTCTTCCTCGATATAAAAAGTATCAAACAAATCCTCCAGAGTTTTAAACAGCAGATCAATAGGAATATTTGAAAAAAGATTTTCAAAATCAAAATTAAACAGATTTGTGGGCGTTGTAGGCGTGTTTAATTTCTTTAGAACCTCAATACTGTTATCAATACACCAAAAATAACTAGAATTTTTAAATTTAAATTTTAAAAAACCATAAATTCTCTTCAAAAAATCCTGTAACTTAACATTGAAACTTTTACCAATACCTCTGGAATTGCAGCATATACATCTAAATTTTATAGGATTTTTGTGAAACTTAGGTGTCAAAAACAGAAAAGGAAGACTGAAAATTATTGATAGGAAAATTGTATGCATAAAGATTTTTAACCTTTCTAGAATAAGCACTAAATTTTTTAATAATTGTACTGTGATTCAGATTATATTTTTGATAATATTTTGTATCATTCAATTCAGTAGTAACTTTTTCTATGTAAAATAATTTTCAAATGATTGCATAATTAGAGGAAGCCTTATCAACAGGAACAATGACAAATTTACTATGTAAAAATTGTATATAGCTGCAGTCCTCTTTATTTAAACGATGATAAGTGCACTGATTATTATTTAATTTTTGGTCAACAAGCTCAAAGGTTTTCAAGCACTGCAGCTTACCTTTTTTTATTTTTTTATGAATATAAATTTATTTTAAATTCTAACAAATCATTCAGAGTTTTGAGATATATCGATGACATAATTGTCTTCGATTATAATTTTTTGGAATCGATTGATCACATTTATCCACCTTGTTTAAAGTTTAATTGGGCTTCAGACGATAATTTACATGTTGTTTTTTTAGATCTTGACTTAAATATTGAAAATGAAGAATTAGTTGTTAAATTATTTGATAAAAGAACTTTTTTTAATTTTAAAACCCACTCCATGCCTCATTGGCACTCCAATTTAAGTAAAAGAGTTTTTGTAAATATTATTTTTGGTCAAATAATTAGATATTATAATATATGTGGGTCGGAAAAAAATTTTGGAAACACAAATTTTTAAATTTGCTGCAAACTTGTTTTACAATAATTTTTATCCTCATAATTTTATATTTTTTTATGTAAATGAATTAAAAAAAGGTTTTTTGAAGTGGCAACAGTAGGGCCAAACGCAACTATGGAGGTTGCTTCTTGGGTGTTGAATTATATGAGGATCTGTGAATGAAAGTCCGACAAGGAAAGTTCACAGGGCGATGATTGTCAATATTTCGAGAGTGACAGACCAAGCTTGAAAATGGACAGTAGTGAACAACGGAACGACAATTCAAGGTGTTTTAAACTTTGAAGCTGGCCTGCTATCGTCTTAGGCCTAACAGTTTCCCTCGCTCATGCAAGTATGGAGGTTTTATGTGGAAATATTCTAACAGGTATCTTTTTTCTGTTTTCTTCATAGGTAAAGGTGGGGGCATCGCATTGCTGCATGTCTATTTAGTTTAGTTTATTGTTTAGTTTTTGAGGTTCTTCATGTTACTTTGGAAATTTCTAAATATAATATTTTTGTGTTATGTTACGAGTTGATTTATTTTATGATTTCGCTGTTGGCTATTTATTAAATTCATTTTTTAATGTTTTATGTTAATTCATTTTTTAATGTTTTATGTTAATTCATTTTACTGTTTTGGTATATTAAAAATTTTTTTAATTTTTCTCAGTTATTTTTTATATAATTGGAGTATGCAGCTTTGTGATGCCTTGCGAAACCTGTGAGGATACACTTTTTTACAATTTTTTGATACCTGTTGCTCCTCCCACCTTCTGAAGAGCAGGGAGTTTATTTTGTTTTGTTTTTTTTGGTGTTGCTCTTTTGTGGTTCATTGTTGTTTCACCCATTTTTACATTTTTTTTCATCTTTTCATCATTTTTCATACTTTTCTCATAAAAGAGTATATAAACTTTGTGCAAAAACAGAGCTGCTATGCGCCGGTTGCATAAAGATAGTAATATTTTTTTCACTTAGTCAAGATATATTTATTGGGCAATATTTAAGCTGCTTAGCGCTGTTGTTGCTGAAGGAATTTTTTAACTCATATTTATCATTGGTTGAAACGGGTGTTTTTGTTGATTTTTGTTGAAAAAGTTTTTTTGCAACTAAGCCTAAGTGTTTACAAAAAATTTTATAAAAACTTCGCTTTATAAAAATGATACATTATGAGATATTACAAATGAAAGGATACTAGATGAAAAACATGTGTGGTGAGTCGTGCCGATACTGTTGCTGAGAGTGTTCCTGCAGGTTATACTACTTTTTGAAAATTTAATAATGTAGTCTATAAGATTACTTGCTTAACTTGCACACAGGTATATGTGGGTGAAACTTCTGGTTGTTTAAATATACGTATTAATAACCATAGATCCAATGTTTTTAAAGAAAATTCACAGTATACTTCATTTGAAATTTTACATTTTAGATTGCATTCTTTTGAAAACATTCAAATAGAAATTTTGGCTCATGTTGAAAATAAGGATGATAGATTAAAAATGGAGAATGAGTTCATTTTGAAATTTAGAAGTTTATATCCGTACGGATTGAATACTAAAATAAATGGGTACAATGTTAAGAATATAGATAATATTTACAATTTTTGTAATTTATATGCTAATGTTAATGCTACTAAGAGATTCAAAAGGGGTTCTCATGCTAATTCAAAATGGTTAAATTGTTTGGTTCCTTCTGATTGGATAAAAGATAACGGAAAAAAATTTTCTAGCTGTTTATAATGTTAAAATTGTCAAAAATGCTGTTTTTAGTTTGAAATTAAAAACACTTGATAAAATTAAGAAGGCTGTTGGGGGATACAAGTTTTTAAATACACAGTATAAAGATTTGCTTTATGATCTTTTGAATTTTAGATTGAAGTCATTTTCTAGTTTTGAATATACAAAGGCCTTTTTTTACTATAAATTGTCAACAGAAATCATTTGATGATTTCAAAATAAATAATTTCATTAGGCAATTTCATTTTCTGTTTCCAATAAAAAAGATAAATGTAGTTGTTGCTTATAAATATGATATACCTCTAAGTAAGAAGCTTTTTAATTACAGATATATAGCTTTAACAAAGAATGATAATGTTTCTTGAAATTGTAGGGAAGATTTTCCAGACTTTATAGATGACTTTCATGGGCATGTTGTAACTGGTAATTTAGAAATTATTGAGAATAAAAACTTAAAATTTTTGATGGGCTTCGGTACCAAATTCAGATTAAATAAAAAAGTTAATAAAGAGAAGGCTGTTTTGAAATTTAAAGGAGATTTGTCTGCTTTTGTCTTAAAAATGTGTTACAAATTCAATTTGCCTTTTGAGGCTTTCAATGAATGGAGGTGGAATATTTTAAATAGTTTTGTTAATTTTGTTGACCAAAAATTAAATAATAATCAGTACACTTACCATCGTTTAAATAAAGAGGACTGCAGCTATATACAATTTTTACATAGTAAATTTGTCATTGTTCCTGTTGATAAGGCTTCCTCTAATTATGCAATCATTTGAAAATTATTTTACATAGAAAAAGTTACTACTGAATTGAATGATACAAAATATTATCAAAAATATAATCTGAATCACAGTGAAATTATTAAAAAATTTAGTGCTTATTCTAGAAAGGTTAAAAATCTTTATGCATACAATTTTCCTATCGATAATTTTCACAGTCTTCCTTTTCTGTTTTTGACACCTAAGTTTCACAAAAATCCTATAAAATTTAGATGTATATGCTGCAATTCCAGAGGTATTGGTAAAAGTTTCAATGTTAAGTTACAGGATTTTTTGAAGAGAATTTATGGTTTTTTAAAATTTAAATTTAAAAATTCTAGTTATTTTTGGTGTATTGATAACAGTATTGAGGTTCTAAAGAAATTAAACACGCCTACAACGCCCACAAATATGTTTATTTTTGATTTTGAAAATCTTTTTTCAAATATTCCTATTGATCTGCTGTTTAAAACTCTGGAGGATTTGTTTGATACTTTTTATATCGAGGAAGAGTTGGGTATTAATAGAGATTTTTTTCTAAGTTTATGTAATTTTTGTTTTTATAATAATTTTATAACTTTTAATGGTTCTATTTTTTATCAGGTATGTGGAATAGGTATGGGTACAAATTTTTCAAGCACTGCAGCTAACCTTTTTTTTATTTTTTTATGAATATAAATTTATTTTAAATTCTAACAAATCATTCAGAGTTTTGAGATATATCGATGACATAATTGTCTTCGATTATAATTTTTTGGAATCGATTGATCACATTTATCCACCTTGTTTAAAGTTGAATTGTGCTTCAGACGATAATTTACATGTTGTTTTTTTAGATCTTGACTTAAATATTGAAAATGAAGAATTAGTTGTTAAATTATTTGATAAAAGAACTTTTTTTAATTTTAAAACCCACTCCATGCCTCATTGGCACTCCAATTTAAGTAAAAGAGTTTTTGTAAATATTATTTTAGGTCAAATAATTAGATATTATAATATATGTGGGTCGAAAAAAATTTTGGAAACACAAATTTTTAAATTTGCTGCAAACTTGTTTTACAATAATTTTTATTCCTCATAATTTTATATTTTTTTATGTAAATGAATTAAAAAAAGGTTTTTTTTGAAGTGGCAACAGTAGGGCCAAACGCCACTATGGAGGTTGCTTCTTGGGTGTTGAATTATATGAGGATCTGTGAATGAAAGTCCGACAAGGAAAGTTCACAGGGCGATGATTGTCAACATTTCGAGAGTGACAGACCAAGCTTGAAAATGGACAGTAGTGAACAACGGAACGACAATTCAAGGTGTTTTAAACTTTGAAGCTGGCCTGCTATCATCTTAGGCCTAACAGTTTCCCTCGCTCATGCAAGTATGGAGGTTTTATGTGGAAATATTCTAACAGGTATTTTTTTCTGTTTTCTTCATAGGTAAAGGTGGGGGCATCGCATTGCTGCATGTCTATTTCGTTTAGTTTATTGTTTAGTGTTTGAGGTTCTTCATGTTACTTTGGAAATTTCTAAATATAATATTTTTGTGTTATGTTACGAGTTGATTTATTTTATGATTTCGCTGTTGGCTATTTATTAAATTCATTTTTTAATGTTTTTTAATGTTAATTCATTTTACTGTTTTGGTATATTAAAAAAAATTTTAATTTTTCTCAGTTATTTTTTATATAATTGGAGTATGCAGCTTTGTGATGCCTTGCGAAACCTGTGAGGATACACTTTTTTACAATTTTTTTATACCTGTTGCTCCTCCCACCTTCTGAAAAGCAGGGAGTTTATTTTGTTTTGTTTTTTTTTTGGTATTGCTCTTTTGTGGTTCATTGTTGTTTTACCCATTTTTACATTTTTTTTCATCTTTTCATCATTTTTCATACTTTTCTCATAAAAGAGTATATATATATATATATATATATATATATATATATATATATATATATATATATATATATATATATAAGACCATTAATTGTAAACAATATGAACAATTTGAATTTAAAGAAAAAAACACACATATTGAACATGAGGGAAAATTTAATAAATAAGATGAATAAAATAGAAATTTGCAGAACCAAAGCAGAATGGTCAAGCCCGAAATACTTTGGAACTACAATTAAAGTGTGTGGTTTCATCTTCGTATTAGCCATGAAAAAGCAAAATAGTACGAATTTGGGGTTACCAACACACATAAAACCAAAATTATTTAAAGAAATATCAAGTAATCTATAATGGATATGGAGAAAATAAAGCAGTAATGAACTATAAAGTGGAAGGAGTCTCAAATGTACTCCCTTAACCCTGATATCGCACGTGGTAAATTAAAACATGATGTATTCATATATCATATGACAAAAAAATGGAGATAATAAAATACTAAAAACAAAATACGACTTCTCTGTTGAACCCCGCTATGCTTGTCACATGGGACGACCCTCGGTACACAAATAGAAAGAGATTCCGTTAAAACAATATACAACTAGAAGGTACACAGAAGCGATCAATACAGCTTTTACTGAATGAACTATAAAGTGGAAGGAGTCTCAAATGTACTCCCTTAACCCTGATATCGCACGTGGTAAATTAAAACATGATGTAGTCATATATCATATGACAAAAAAATGGAGATAATAAAATATTAAAAACAAAAAACGACTTCTCTGTTGAACCCCGCTATGCTAGTCACATGGGACGACCCTCGGTACACAAATAGAAAGAGATTCCGTTAAAACAATATACAACTAGAAGGTACACAGAAGCGATCAATACAGCTTTTACTGAATCGAACGTGGCCAGTACACGAGCAAAGAATTGTTGATTCATCTCGGCTACTAACGCAAAAATAGCGATAAAGAACACTATGGAAACGGAAATTTAGACGACCGAGCGCGGGAAAAATCACTTTCTCCCGTGACGTTTGGAATAATAGCGCTTGTTCAATAGGGCTGGAATAACTTAGAAAAAAATAATACGAACGCTCACTCAAAAAGAGAACAAAAAATAAACCGATTAAGCTAGGAATGAAAGTGATACATCATATTGAAGGCATTTAAAAAGCTTAATAATGGGAGCAATAAAATAAATATTAATGTTAAATTACAAAAAGAGTTAAGATTAAGTAAAAAAACAGAGAGTTATATCCACGTGTTGACTTCAAAGTCGCAAAAACAAAGAAAATGTGACGAGAAATAACATCAATAACAAAGAACAACAAATTACTGAATTGGACATAAAATTGAATAGGAGAAAAAATAAAATTAATAATCGTACACATCATAACATTAAATTAATAAATTAATTAAAGGCAGAATAATGTAATAACAGAAAAATTAAACTATACAACGTAGTTTATCCTATTATTATTTAAATCAATAACATTTATTTTGACTATGCTAGGCTAAACTCAACATCTTATTTTAGGGCGATAAAAGATTAAAAAAGAGCTTATTAATCAATGTACCCTATACATTTAGCAGTGATATAGTACTCACATTTTTTAAAAGTGGGGTGCAATTTAAAAATATAGATGATTAAAATTGATTTATATCCATACATTGGTGTCAATTAAACTCCATAGAAATTTTGTACCAAATTAACATCTGAATTTCCCACTCTCAAATTTTTTATTAAATTAAACGTTTCGAAATATCTAGAGAACACCGCCCTCTTCCGTACTCTAACATTTACCCACCCAATATATATATATATATATATATATATATATATATATATATATATATATATATATATATATATATATATGTATATATATATATATATATATGTAGCGCAGTTATCTCACATGGACAAAATTAGTGTCATTCCACTCTTTTGTTTATTTCTGAACTGAGACAAAGATCATAATGACCAAAATCAAAGTACAAAACAAAAATGTATGTACCAGATATGTCACATGGTGCAGTTAAGGTCTAGTTATATTAAGATTTCGTTAAAAGGATTTATTATCCGGAAAACAACAGTCTGCATTCATGTTGGAATTGAGGCAAATGCATTTTAAATAGAATAATTTTTAACGTTGGTTTATTTTTCCCAAGATTACAATCACAATTTCCTTGTGACTACATTAGAAACCTTTTACAACAAAACTAAAGTAAAATAAAATAAAATAAAATAAAAGTATAAATATTGTGTTTAGTTTAGATTCAAATGATCCCATATTTAAATATACTCAATTTAATTGATTATATGTCATTAAAAATAAAGACTAAGCAAATAAATTCGATTGATAATTTTTAGAAATAAAATGCTCTTAATAACTTTTTCATCTTTTAGAAAAATAAATATTGAATTATATTAAGTAATTCGATGTTTATTTAACTATACAAAGTAAGGGATACAGAGTTTTAAGTATTATTGAAACGAAAAATTCTTTTTTTTTTTCTATTTTTTTCCCTCATTCTGTATTATCAAATGATTTCTGTCCTATTTTATTCAATAAATAGTTTTTTTTTTATTCGCTTGATGTTCATGTATTTAAAGGTGGAAATTTATAATCACTTTTAATTCCCTTCCGGAATCGCGAAGTCTTATTTACTTATATGTGTGCATGGTACTACAATATTTTCATATTTCAATTTTTGTAACTATCAGTCACAACAACACGGACATTTCGATTTTAAATGTAGCAAACAATTACAGTATTCTTAATATATTTTAAGGTTTTTGACATACTTTCTATAAACGTTCTTAATTCTATAATTATGTAGTACCTATAGACATCATCTGATAAATATGTCCGCATATAACAGAACAAAAACTGTCCAATAAAATGATTCCACATTTAATAAATATAATCGTTGTAGAACATTGTCGAATCATTAAAAGTTTTACAATAATCGAATCAAATCTTTAAAAGTTATTAATAAAACCTGTCTTCCTTCCATTTAATCCTATAATATGCAATTAATTCAAGTATTTAACATTGTAGGTTGCCATTCTCGGTTAATATGGCAATTTTCCATTAAATCCTATAGTTTGTTAGTAATCCAAAGATATCACTTAATAAGTAATGTTTCTAGGTTGTTATGTTCATCTTATTTCAGATGAAAATATAGTATTTCGATATTACATAATTCAATGCATTTAATCGTAACAAATTCTGTGGTCATAAAAATTTCTATACAAGCACAACAGTTATTGTACCAAGTTCTGAATATTTATAAGTTTAGTTATAAAATTTGAGATACAATTTGTGATGTGTTTTAAATCTATTACCACGTGGCTCAATAGATAATACACGTTTGTTACTATGAAATTTTTTTTTTTTTTACTTACAAATTAATATAAAATGTTTGCTTATCTTTATCTTGCCATAACATTATCAGAAATGGGGAAAAATAAAATTATTTTATAACAATCCATCCATTTGTTTTGAACCTATAATATCTTGTTTTTACTCGGTAATACCATATAAAGAAAACTAATTTCACGTATTTGTATTTTTTATTACGCTATTTTATTTTTATTATTGTGATTTTTAATTTTTAGTTTTTAATTTGGACTGCACTATGGACAATGAATATTTATATTGTAATACCGTACTATTCTAAAAAATCTGTAAAATTACTAAATCTTCTGTAGGAAACTGGGATTTCTAATTATTTCATGTAACGGCAACAACAAGAATCGTGTAACAGATACATATCCTCTTCAGACCTGACACATTTTAAGCTATCATAAAAATTATTTCACAGTTTGTTCCATGTATTTATATGTATAGGAACATAATTTTGTACTAAAAGTAAAATAATTATTATTAGTTTCTGTTTACTAGCTGGTACACATATGTGCACCTCGGGTTCATACTGCAGAAAAACTTCATTTTTTAAAAAATTATTTAAACAAGGAATTTGGTGGACAATTAATACATATAAGCTTATTTTACATGCTGTTTTAGAAACAATTATTTTTTTGACACAGATATATATATTGCTCTTTGTACAAATATCTCTTGTTCTTGATTTTCAGCCTTCATAGTTACATTTTTACATACTTTCATCAGTAGTTATTCAATGTCTAAAAATACCGTAACAGAGATAATCTGTCTTTTCGATGAACTTCACCTGCTTTCCAATTTCTGATACACATTATCCAACAAATAAAAATAACCAAATCTATAAAATGTACAAAAACTTTTGTTGACTGCTTTTTTTTACGAACAGCACAACGATAGTAAGCTAACAGCTATCATTTAAATCGGTACCATCCAAACAGGTATTGTATGTATTCACAATTGTAGGTTGTGTTACATTAATTTTACAGTTTTGATCTTTAGACCATCTAACACAACTTCTTTCGGGATCGCTATCTATGCAAGTCGAAAGCAAAGTTACACATTTATTATCTTTCCATTTTAGTATGCACATATCCTTCGTTTCATTAGTCTCTCATCCCACTCTCCGAGTTAAAAATCTCGATCATTCTTGATTTTTTTAACTGCTCCTCCAATTCTTTTGTTCATAATCATTCCAGTTTGATAGATATTGTTCCTCAATAAAATGGTGTCGCATTTTACACTAGTAAAAAATTTGTCCGTGTGAATCATCCGTCTGTTGTCTTTTAGTATAAATTAAAAAATCAATTTGACAATGCCTCCTCCTAGACCTACTCATAATTATTTTGAATCAGCTGGTAAAATTCATTTTTCATGATATATTTGGTAGTCAAGGGTATTGCCATCCCTGTCGGATAAAACAAAGTTTTTTAATCCCAAATCATTAGATTTTAACTACAGATACTGTCTAAATCCACAACGTCGAGAAACTGGGATTTAGTGATCTCTTTTCATCTAGTGATATATGTTCTGGCCGGAGCAGGGACAAACATTTAATTCTTACTGCATTCAAGATAAGATTTACTTTCCACAATTTATCATTTGCTTACTGATCAATTAATTTATCTACAAAATGAAGAATTTTTCAAATTTCAAAAAATCGATCATGTGACATAGTAGCTGCCAGTGGCTGACAAGTACTGACAAGTATTTTTGCCAGTGGAACCTTACTTGGAGATATTTTAAAATCCCATGAGTTTCTTTACGTTTGCAAATTTTATAATTTAAGGTTTGGATGCATTTATTGAGCTATTGTTTTGTGTTTGAATGGAATATAAATTTGTTTCATGTAAAATTTTCCACATAAAATCTTCATTTAACTAATCTAGAAATGATTCAAAAGGATTTATGGTGCTGGAATCTGCTTTTGGATAATCTTCATCAATCAATTATCCTCGGAATACCATTAAAAAAAAAAAAGGTTAAATACATATTTGCGAAAAGGTAAGCTATTATTCTAGGCATCATTATTCTAGTTTGCTGTAACACAGGTTTTAAAAATGTACTTATTTTCAGTTTACCATAACAAAGGTCTTTTACGTTAAATTTTATTGCTACATGGACTTTATTGCAACTGAAGCAATATCCTCATTGGTTATATCTGTGTCTTCTAAATTTTTATTGTCAGAAGACTCACCATCACCATTGGCCTCATCATTTTATTTACTCTTACAAAGATATAATAATTATGATTTAAAAAAATAATGTTTTATTTAAAGCATCTACAAAATGAATTCTTATTTATAATTAAGTGTAATGTTTTAATCATTCAACAACTTCAGCTCTGCACCAAATAGATATCATTTAGTACAATTTTTTAGTAAAATTACTTCTTTCCAAAAACGCAGAATTGAATCCGGAGGTGCACATACGTGCACCTTAGAAATTACATCTAATTTAAAAAAGATATTATGATCTAGCTAAAAAATGTAAAGGCTTTATGCAAAACTGAAGAGTTTATAAGCATTCTTAAAAATTATTGTGAATAAACGTTAATTTTCTAATTATAAAAATATACTTACTTTTTTGAAGTCTTATATTTTTTGCCATTGCTCATTTATTTCCTTCAAAATCATATGAAATAAGATTTCTAGCGCCATTTCTTGCTGAAACTAGAAAAAAACTAACGTACACAAATGACATTCTCTCGTCTCAATAAAATAATTTCGAATAATAAGTGAGATATGCAGTTGAAACCAGAGATACAAAAATGTGCACCTTGGGTCTGAAGAGGACGTGTATGTAATGAAAATTATAAAAAAAATATGTATGGTTTGCAATAGTTTTTGATAACTGGGATGCATAGAACTATCTATGTGAGAGCAACTCCGGTTACATAAAAAATTTTAGTAATGTTTCTGTAATTTTTAGATTCTTTTGTAAATCTATAAACTTTTCTATCTTTACTAAAACTAATTTTGTAGATTTCCACGTATGAACGTACGCAGTATACAGATAAAATTTTATTACACATACACATTTCTTCAAATTTACATCTGTAGAGTTTTTTATTTCTTTTATTTCTTTTTTATAGTAGTTTTTAAAGTTTACCTATGTGTAACATAGCATTTAATTGTAATCGATGATGAAAATTCTTTTCTTTTCCCTGCTAGCACCTGGATCGCATACACTATCATAAAAAATGTATTAAATCTTTTAGATTTTTAAATCACAAGATTTTAGAAATCCACCTTTTATATATAAACATTTGAATGAAAAATTTTATATTATTTGAGAGAGGTGTAACAATGAAAGCAAATTACATTGGCGGTCAAAAGTTTCCGGCCAGCAAAAATTTTTCAGTTAATTTGTAAGTATACCCATATGAAAAGGAATTTCAAAGTGATACTTATACATTTTATTGACATAATGACTAGATACTTATTTATGGAATAACTTATAAATATTAATAAATTTAATTGCCAAAATTAAGCACCGAGGAAAACGCATGTTCTCAAAAGTTTCCGGCCACTTTCGCAAATTTGGAAAAAATGGCAGGGTAATAGAAAATTACAGTGATCAACAACATTTACAATTAATATTTGATCAGAATACCTTTAATAATAAGTACTGCGGCACGGCAACGTAACATTCAATTAAGATCGTCTATGATACGTTTTTTCCCTTTTTATTACAATTTTTAGGAAATTTCGGCTGAGTTGAAATATTTATAGCTCTACACACGTTTGCCAACTTCTTTCCAATGATTTTCTATTGGATTCATGTCGGTCGCTTGGGATGGCCATTTCGAAAGCGAAATTGTTTGGCCGAAATTCATTACTTGTCAAGGATTACAAAGAATCTTTAAATCGTTATCATGTTAAAATAAATAGCTGCGACCAGAATTTTTCCTCTAATAAAGCAGCAAATAATCTTGCAAGATATCCTTTTGCATTGCATCATTCATCTTGTCGTAGATTTTAAATAACGGACCTACACGTTTTTAAAGAAAATACTCCCCACAGCACAACGTGGTCTCCGCCATGCTTCATTGTGGGAATAACATAGATCAAACCATATATTTTGTTGTACGATTATCGGACGTAGTGTCTGCCATCATTTCCAAAAAAGTTTTAAATTCGATTGATGGAAAAATAGTACTTTTGTCCAGTTTTCACTTGACCAGGCATTGTGTTATTTGGAAACCGGCAGTCGGGTGCTTTGATTTTTTTACCCATGATAATTTTTTTAACACTGACTCTTCTATAAAGTTCTGTATGGTGGATCGACTATTTCAGCAATGTTTTCATTCCGTAAATCACGGCATATTGCAACAGAATTTTTATGCGGGTCATCAATTGATTTTCTCCTCATAATTCCCTCTATACAAATAATCCGTTTCTGGGGTCTCCCGGACCTCAGAAAGTCTTGGAGGCCATGGCCATCTTTACACAATTTTTAAATATCATTTACATTTGAATTACCGATCGATAAATTTGCCGCAATATCTCAAGAAGTTTGACCCTTTAGCGACAAACTGATCACTCATTTACGAACAATAATTGTTGAAATTTTCAATTTTTAATCCAAACTATGCTATTCACATTTATTCATTCACAAACACGACCAAAAATCATTTTATCGATAGAAAAAAATACAAAGAAATGATGAGTGGCTGGAAACTTTTGCACACGCGAACTTCGAATTTTACCCCTTTACATGAAGCGTTTCCATTATTCAATCAAAATGATCAAGTCGTCAGAGGTCATTCACATATTCCTAACTTTTCAAGCAATCGTGCTTCTTCTTCGCTGAAACCTGCTGGTAAATAAATCAGAGAAACTAATTGGTCAGAAACTTTTGACCGCCACTGTATGATTCATTTCAAATTGTTGTCGCAAATCCATTATAAGGGAGTCTATTAAAATTCATACGCGTAAAAATTTTGTTTGCAATGATATTTTTTCTTTTATTATCAATAAGTTATTGTTATATTTTATGAATGAATTCCTCGTGAAAACTTGAATAGGATGAATCAAGTTAAAAATTAATTTTGATCATGGTCTATTTTTAATTTATTGTTTATACAATACAACGCGTGTTTTTTAATTTACACCTCATTGCCGCGTGCCGTTTACATTGACCGTGAAACGAATTGTATTTTTATTTTATTATAATTATTGTTCTTATTAAATTGGAATCGAAACATGCCAGTAATATATTTTTTTTTTTCGTTACACTTCTTATAAGCAAAATAAAATTGTTTATTCAAAAGTTTACATATACTATCATTTTAAATTGAATACTACACGATGGTCAATGAAGATTTCTTTTCAAATATTCCATAAAAATAGTATTACTATCGCAAACCGATATTTAGGATGAGCGAAGCGAATCCTCTACTAGGCCACTCAAATGACACTTTGTCGTACACTTTACAAAAAAACTATGCAGTATTTTGAGTTGAAATTAAACACAAATATAAATTATGATCTGTAGATTTGCAGAATATTATTTTTTTTTACAGAAATACTTTTCAAAAAATTATTATTTTAATTAATTTATTTTACATGTTTTTCCATTACGAACGCATTTTTTTTTTCAAATAAAAAGTAAAACACGTACGTTTTCAGAAGAAAAACTTAAATCATGGGGTCAGTAATTATAGCTAGAATCATCATTAAATAAATAAAATATATTTTCATTATTCTAACAAAATATCTCAAAAACTGCTTTCAGATTTTCAAACTATGCTCATTCCTTTTAATTATGTATAGTTTCATGATTTCTTTTATAAAATTTATAAAATACTTTTTTTTAGAAAAATCATAGCATATTTTTAATGAATTCTCTTATTAACATTCAATTATAAAAGTATTTTTCTGTGTTAGGAATTCAAATACACAATTTATTCTTATTTTGTGAAATCATTCAAGCAGACGATATTTATGAATTTTAAAAGAATTACATTATATTTTTGTGAAGTGGCAATAAAAGAGTTGTAAACAAATAAAATTAATATTTTGTATAATTCTACTTCGAAAATATTTTTATTTATACCAGTCTTATATCATAAATAAACAATCTGAGGAAATTCTTAGTTATTTGGTTAAAGTACATTTTAAAATTAAAATGCGCCGAAACATAAAATTACATTTTTGCTTAATAAAGATGCAAAAGTAATTTAAAAAATATATTATTATTTTCAAATATTTATCTTATAGCATAATACTTCGCGAATCCAAACAAAGCATGGCTTTTGCTAGTTTATAAAAATTGGCACAGTGGAGTTTTACTTTCTTTAAGGCAGGACATGATTTCGACCTAATGCCTTTTTAGACAATGAAGATACCCTATTGATAGGAAAGAAATGGAATTTGAATCATATTGAACTTTAAAACTAGAAATTTGGTGAGATTTTAAATCATTCGTCATTTGAATAGTGATTTATGTTAATTTGAAAATATGATAAAATATTTTAAAATGATGATGAAAGAGAGCACTTTCGATTCATTTTATGATAAAGTTTTCATTTAGTCATTGTGTAAAATAATGCGTTTTATATTTAGAACATTGCAAATATTATTAAAATATTACAGGAAACTTTATTATTTATATAATAACTTATTGTATGAATTTTTAATTGTACTGTCCGATAGAAAACAAAGATTTAAATCCAGTGACGCGTTATAGGAGCAATGATATCAAATGATATGACGATACATTTTCTTGATTGGTACTTATTAATAATAACAGGTTATTAATTTGATAAAATCTCATAAATTTATCATATTAACCGATCTATTTGGATATCATATGTCATAATGAAAACCAATTACTATTAATAACAACCGATAAATCAAATTGACCGTAACATACATGAATTATAATATAAGAAAATTGAGACAAAGTATTAGAAATAAAAAAGCCATACACACATATGTGCATGATTACTAAAAACATGCAGCACGTAATTATGATTTATTTAAAGATAATACATGGCAGATCACTTTTCCTCATTTTGCAATCTAATTATTTCATAAATATGCTTTTTTAGTAATACGAAACTGCGATAAAACCATAAAAGTTCATATTCAAGTGATTTTCAGAATTATCTTTCATATCGTTTTATTCTAAAATTTACATCAAAATATCCCTATTTATCTTTAATTAATTCTAAAGTTTGATACCCGACACAAACTTGTTATCAAATGAAATACACTACACAATACATTGTGTTTTTTAGAAAATCGTTTTCGTACTGATAATTGGAAAATGAGTATCACATGTGTTGTAATAAAGAAACATCCAGCATTTCGTTAATATGCATAAGGAATGAACAGTGTATTTCATAGAAATTTATTTCATAGTTGTTACTGTATTATCTGACTCTGTCCTCAATGGAATATTATTTTGAATGTATTTTACTGTAAAACCTAAATTTCATGTAAATATGCAGCTTACTCATCTGGAAAGATATTTTATGCGATACCAGATTGGGTCACGGTTTTGTATTTAATTTTTGGAAATTGGAATTGGATTTAACATATGCTAGAATTTAGCAAAATAATTCTTTCGGTTTTCTGTTAGAAATCAGGTAGGAACATCTAATAGGTTTCCTGAATGTATAAGATTTCAATATTTGAATAACATTTTAGGAATAGACTTTACACCATTGAGTAATACATGGACAATGTGCTAAAAGACTCTGATTTTTATGTATTTACTTAATCAGTGTTATATCTTTCAGAAAGGCCAATATAAATTGGCCTAACATACATATATAAATTGTAACATAAGAAAATTGACACAAAATATTCGAAATAAAAAAGGCATACACGCATATATGCATGATTAACAAAAACATGCAGCCCGTAAATATAATTTATTTAAAGATAATACATCGGAAATCATTTTTTCTTATTTTGCAATCTAATTATTTTATAAATGTGCATTTCTATTAACACGAAACTGCGATAAAACCATAAAAGTTCATATCCGAGTGATTTTCAGAATTATCTTTCATATCGATTTATTCTAAAATTTGCATCAAAATATCCCTATTAATCTTTAATTAATTCAAAAGTTTGACACCCGACACAAATCTGTTATCAAATGGAATAAACTTCAGAATATATTGTGTTTTTTAGAAAATCGTTTTCGTACTGATAATTTTAAAATGAATATCACTTGTGTTGTAATAAAGAAACATCCGGCATTTCATTAATATGTATAAGGAATGAACAGCGTAATTCATAGAAATTTATTTCGTAGTTGTAACTGCATTATCTGACTCTGTCCTCAATGGAATATTATTTTGAATGCATTTTACTGTAAAACCTAAATTTCATGTAAATATGCAGCTTACTCTAGTCTGATAAGATATTTTATGCGATGCCTGTTTGAATCTCGATTTTATATTTAATTTTTGGAAATTGGGATTGAACTTAGCATATGCTAAAATGTAGAATAATGTTTTTAATGGGTTTCTGTTTGAAATTCAGGTAAGAATATCAAACATGTTTCAGAATTATAAGATTTCAATATTTGAATATAATTTTAAAAGTGAACTTTACACCCGTAATCTTATACTATAATGCGAGCAAAAATTGTGTGTGTGTGTATGGGGGGGGGGGGTATATTTTATCTCAAAAACGGCTCTAACGATTTTCGCAAAAATTTGGATTTTACCATTTTCGGGCACGAGAAGACCATTGGGCTAGGTCACATGTTCGAGAAAATTCGATTATTGGGTCATTTTGGGTCATAATGGGTCAAGATCAAGCTATTTATATCTAGAGAACGGCTGGATCGATTTTAAGGAAATTTTGTAACCAATCGTTTTTTGGCACGAGAAAACTATTGGGCTGGGTCACATGTTCGAAAAATTTCGATTATTGGGTCATTTTTGGGTCATTATGGGTCAAGCCATTTTTATCTAAAAAACGGCTCTAACGATTTCGACCAAATTTTACATTTTATCGTTTTGGATTACCAGAAGACCATTGGGTTAGGTAACATGTTCGAGAAAATTCGGTTAGTGGGTCATTTTTGGGGTCATTGTGGGTAATGCTATTTTTATCTAGAGATTTTCTCACGCAATTTTGACTAAAAATTGCATTCTATGGTTTTCGGGCACGAGAAAAACATTGGGCTAGGTTACATGTTCGAGAAAATATTTCACTGGGTCATATTGGGTCATTAAGAGTCTGGGTCAAGCTATTTATATTTAAAGAACGGCGTGATGGATTATAACGAAATTTTGTATGTAACAGTTTTTTGACATGAGAAAACTAATGGGCTAAATCACATGTTTGAGAGATTTCGACTATGAGGGTCATTTGTGGGTCATGATGGGTCATAATGGGTCATGGTCAACCTATATCTAAAGAACAGGTGGATCGATTTTAACGAAATTTTGTATGCAACATTTTTTTGGCACGATAAAATCATTGGACTATGTTACATGTTCGAAAAATTTCGATTAATGGGTCATTTTGGGTCATTAAGAGTCTGGGTCAAGCTATTTATATTTAAAGAACGGCGTGATGGATTATAACGAAATTTTGTATGTGACAGTTTTTTGACATGAGAAAACTAATGGGCTAAATCACATGTTTGAGAGATTTCGACTATGAGGGTCATTTGTGGGTCATGTTGGGTCATAATGGGTCATGGTCAAACTATATCTAAAGAACAGGTGGATCGATTTTAATGAAATTTTGTATGCAACATTTTTTTGGCACGATAAAATAATTGGACTAGGTTACATGTTCGAAAAATTTCGATTAATGGGTCATTTTGGATCATAAAGGGTCTGGGTCAAGCTATGTATAATTAAAGAACGGCAGGATCAATTTTAACGAAATTCTGTGTGTAACAATTTTTAGAAACGAGAAAACCAATGGACTAAGTCACATATTCGAGAGCTTTCGATTATAAGGGTCATTTGTGGGTCTTAATGGGTCAAGGTCAAGCTATATCTAAAGAATGGGTGGGTCGATTTTAACGAAATTTTGTATACAACATATTTTTGGCATGAGAAAATCATTAGGGTAGGTCACATGTTCGAGAAATTTCGATTAGTGGGCCACTTTTGGATCATTCTAATTTTATCTAGACAACATTTCGCGCAATTTTGATTAAATTTAGTATTTTATCGTTTTCGGTCACAAGAAAATCATTTGGTTAGGACAGATTTTTGAGAAAATTCGATCAATGGGTCATTTTGGATTATAAGGGGTCAGGGTCAAACTAACTATATCTAAAAAACGGCTCAATCGATTTTATCTAAATTTTGTATCTAATGTTTTTCGGCATGCTAAAATTAAAGAGCTAGGCCACACGTTCGAGAGATTTCGATTATAAGGGTCATTTGTTGGTCATGATGGGTCATGCTAATTTTATATAGAAAATGGTACTCACCATTTTGACTATGCTTTGTATTATATCGTTTTTGAGCAAGAGAAAATCATTTGGCTTGGACACATGCTCGCGAAAATTCTATTAGTGGGTCATTTTGGGTCTTAATGAGCTAGGGTCATTCTAATTATATATAACAACGACTCAATCAATTTTACCTAAATTTTTAAACAAAACGTTTTTTGTCACGAGAAGACTATTGGGCTGAGTCGCATGTTAAACAAAATTATATTAGTGGGTCATTTCGCTTCATTGCTGAATGCTGCCAAGCTAATTTTACCTAAACAATGGCTTAAACGATTTTGATTCAATTTTATATTCTACTGTTTTTGATTACCTGAAGACGATTGAGCTATGTCACACGCTTGATCAAATTTGATTAGTGGCTCATTTTGGGTAATACGGGTCAGGGTCACGAGAATATGGCAAAAGCCAATAACTTGGTGATATTTGACAAAATATTGGCGACATATGGCCAAAAAATCGACTATAAAAATTTCGAAAACCAAAACACGTATTTGGAGCCAAATGAAAAGAATGCCTCCAAATTTGGCTATATCTAGCAAAAAATATTGTCTTTCAGAATGTAAAGAATTTTTTTATACATTCTTAAGAGGATTCGAGATGCATGGTTAAACCAATCAGAGTCGAGCTAAAAAAGTGATTTAGATCGATGTCCTTTCGTTGTAAAATTTAAAATAAAATAAAATTTATAAATATGCGCATAAAAATATAGTTTTCTTATTGATTGTTTTTCTAAATAATACTATTATAAACATGTTTTACAGTAATAATATAGAGTTAATGATACAGTGAAAATACTATATCGAGTTGAACACAAAGTTAATTTTGACCGAGCTAAGCTCGGTCTCCCCTGCTAGTACATGGATAATGCGCAAAAAAACACTGATATTTTATTACAGTTAGTACAGTTACTGAATCAGTGTTATGTTCTTCAAAACGGCCCAGTGGTTTTGACTGAAACTGTTTATTGAACGTTTCTAACATCGTTTAATGTTTAAATGTCACCACACATGTAAGTTTAATGTATATTTTTAAATGTTTTGTATAGTGCATTTGTCATTGTACACTGACTGGACTAAGGTATTGAAAATCTGAGTTTTTACCACATTGTTAATACATAAGATTTCATTGATTGAGAGATTCATCATAAGATTAAGAATACAATTTTCTAAAAAAAGTAACAATATGCATTTTATATTTTAACAATGAAACACCATGCAATTTATGAAAAATATATCTTCATTTAGAATTTAAATTCGGATTTTAGTAAATTTAATATACGATGTATCTTACTGGGTCATATCATATAAGTCAACTTTACTTAAGCATTTGCTACCTTTTCAGCTGCTGCCCTTTCATACAATTTTTAATAACGGACAATTTCATCAAATACTGTTAAGAGCTGATACATTTCTAATTTTGTGTAAAAGCTCCTTGAAAATTCTATAACAGTTTCAATCCCCCAATATATTTTAAGCCATTTTTTACCTCAAATAAATACAATTGGAAGGGTTACAAGTAATTAAGGGCACATATACAATACAAAAATGCTGAAAATTTAATATAATTTAGAATATATTTTTTAATCTTAAGTTTGCATTCAAATATACAAAAATTCGATGCTCAGTTTTATTTGTATGGCTAAACCAAATTGGTGTAAAAACTATTATTTATTTTAATTGACATTTAATGCGTGTAAAAACATTTTATTTTATTTTTAATTTCGATTATACTGAATTGTGTGCAATGTTATTTGTCATATTTTCTGAAAATAATTTTTTTATTAAGAACTCTGCAAATTATAAGGAACAATTACAAAACTGGGGTCTGTTTAAATCAAAAACTTAATTTTTCTACGAATACACATGCTATCAACAAAAAAAAGAAATTAACACAGCTTATTACAATAAACCACTTAATCATTATAAAATGTCTCATCTATTTTTCTAATAATTAACAAAAGTTTATAATCGCAACTAACCGGCCACCTTTCAACATTTAGTGCATTTTAGCAATGAAATATCTTGCAATTTGCACAAATTGTAACTTCAGTGTCGAATTAAAATTTTAATTTTTTTAAGTTAAATAAGTTTAATATAAAAATATCGGTTATATCATATCAGTTAATTTTATTTAAACATTTGCAACTTTTTTCTGCTTCTGCTCTCTCTTACAAATTTTTAATAACTTACAATTAATTCAATGTCTAATGTTATCAGTTTATAGGCTGCTGCATTTGGTTAACGAACCAATGCGAATTCCATAACAATTCCAATCTCCAAATATATTTTACGACATTTTCGTTTACATATACAAATAAAACTGTATTTTTTTTAAACTAAATATATTTTAAATCGTTATAAATAATTACGTGCACAAATATAATGCAAAAGGGCTGAAAATTTCACTTTAGATTATATTTCCTAATTTTATATTTATACTGAGATATACAAGAATCGATGCTCAGTATTATTTGTATAGGTAAATTAAACCGGTATAAAATTTTTGCTTATTTTAATTGATATGGAATGCGTATGGGGGATTTTCAAATGTTTTTCATAGAGCTTGAAATAGTCTAAAAACACTTTAACACGTTCGCTGCCGTTTACGTGAGATGTGATGATATTTAACACCGCACTGTAGAAGTGGATTTTTCCCAGAAGCCGATTTAATTTTTATAACAAAGAATTAGTGAAAGATTTTCCCGCGCCAGCGCTTGACTGGCTATTGCACATCACCCCCACATCACGCGCTGGCGCATGAGTGGCAACTTAACATTGTCGCCATATCAGGCACTGGCGCGTGATCGGCAGCGAACGTGATAATAATCTCCTTTTTTTATTTCTTGGTTGTTAAATATATAACATAATTCATGTAGTGCAAATTTTGGATAATATTTGAAGTGCAATAATAAAAACACAGTTGAGATTTGGAACTGAATTCAATCGGAAATTGAATTCGTAGCGAGGGAGGTCCGTTCAAACGATTATTTAAAAATGTGCAGTACTTTGAATACAATACAGTCGAAACTGTTTTGTGTGTTCCTGTAAATAATAAATGCTTTCTATTATAAAGAATAAACGATACTTATGTATCAACGCCACCGCAACAGAAGTTGTGCTAATGCGCCAATAAAGGGCAATTTTGTTGTTCGCACGCGCACACAATTATCTTTTGGATTCCTTGTTGCCTTGTTGTTTTTTGACGTTAGTTGTTAGTGCTACGGAAATGCGTATTTGGGATTTGCCCAAAAAGGGACAGTATTGCATATAAGTTAGACTCTGTATCAACTCATTTTCCGCTTAAATCCGATTGATTACTTTATTTTTAAATAAATTGCTTTGAATTTTGAAAGTGTTTTATTTTATCGCAATTTTCTCGCAAAAAAATTAGGTGTAGATTGGCGGTACTTAAATACCGCCATATCTGTAGCCGCGGTGGCGTTAATACCTAAGTACCGAATAAACTTGTAGTAATCCTCAGCAACGTATATCAATTTAATAAAATATGAAATAATTTAATATAATTAAAATGCACCCGAAAAATATTTTCCCTAATACCATTATGTAATAAAATGCATTAATAAAAATTTGCACATTAATAAAAAATATTCTTTGCACCACAAATTGTACAAAATGTATTTTTTAGTAATATGTTAGAGATGCATATGAATTGTGTTATGTTGGAAAGAGTGTAGCATCATTAAAATGCACTTTAATCTATTTTTTAACATTGACGGTAATGTAACGGAATAATTTTGATTGTCCCTATAATTGAGCTATGAATCCAATTTTCATAAACATGGAAATGTATCAAGAGAGTTATGTAATAATTATGTAGCGAGTTACGTATAATTATATCTTAAACGATTCGGCTAGGTAGTTTTTGAGTTTTTATATGCGATTACACGGACGGATTGAAAGAGCACTATAAGTGCTACGTATTTTCTCAATTAGGAACGCGCCTAAAAATGAATTCTAAGGTCCCTTATTTCCTTATGTTAACGGTTACATAATAGAAACTTTGAAATATTTAATTTGGTTCAAATTCTATAGATTTCCTATATAAATATGAAGAATTTGTAACGAAATAAAACTTAAAGAAATTTACTTAAACATATCCCATTATAGGCCAGTCAAATTCTCAGAAAAAGGGCCGATAAGTGCAAAAATTCTTCTAGAAGATTTTTTGTTTTAAAAATGTTTATGGGGATGCTAGTAACAAGAATTAATGGTTTTCCAACAAAATATCTCGAGGCTAAACTTTGTAGAGCCCATAAACCACGAAATTTTCGGACTTTTTTCAGTGTTTTGCCTGGAACTCAAAAAGTATAAACTTCTTGCATAACATACTTAATTACAAAAAGAAAGAGCATTAAATTCTCTATAAATTGCATTATAAAAAAGTTTTTCTAAACCCATTACTAAGCTCGCTATGGTTTTTTTGAAATGTCCTTTTTTTTAACTTTACAGAAAATGACCTATTTTTCACCTCCTATCCTAAAAAACTTCTTTTCATCACTAACAATGATAATAAATACACCTATTGATGGATGAGAAATGAAACTTTAGTAAAAGCAGGCAGAAGAAGCACAAATTCTAGAAATCCTATAAGAAAAACAATTAATAAAGAATACTGCCCAGTTAAACTGATGGCATTGAGCTCACAGGCTACAAATACTAATTGTACATTAAAGCCTTATATTTTCAAGGGTTAATTCCGTTAAAAAATTAAGAAAGGGAAACAGCTCTCTTCTTTCCTCTTTTTTTATACTTAATCATTGAACCTCCTATACTATCAAAGACATGCTTTATCATATAAAAAATCTATATCCAAAATTCAGAGCAAATTAGATAATTCTTAATAAAAACCCATTTAGCATTTATATAATTTAAAAGGAGTTATCCCCCTCTTTTATACTTAACCATTAAACTTCCAAAACTATTCAGAGATTTGAACGAAATCTGAAAATTCTGCTTGAAAAACCCATTTATATAAATTAAGGGGGGGGGGCATTAGAACCTCTGTTCCCCCTATTTATACTTATACAATGAACACCTAATAACAGTCACTGAATCGCCTCATCTGAATGATCCTAATCTAAATTTTGAACGAAAACTTAATTCTGCATGAAAATCCCATTTATATCAACTAACGGGGGGGGGGGATTAGAACCAATGTTCCCCCTATTTATACTTATTCAATGAACACCTAATAACAGTCACGGAATCGTCTCATCAGAATGATCCTAATCTAAATTTTGAACGAAAACTTAATTCTACATGAAAATCCCATTTATATCAACTAACGGGGGGGGGGATTAGAGCCCCTGTTCCCCCTATTTATACTTATTCAATAAACACCTAATAACAGTCACGGAATCGCCTTATCAGAATGATCCTAATCTAAATTTTGAACGAAAACTTAATTCTGCATGAAAATCCCATTTATATCAACTAACGGGGGGGGGGGCATTAGAACCCCTGTTCCCCCTATTTATACTTATTCAATGAACACCTAATAACAGTCACGGAATCGTCTCATCAGAATGATCCTAATCTAAATTTTGAACGAAAACTTAATTCTGCATGAAAATCCCATTTATATCAACTAACGGGGGGGGGCATTAGAGCCCCTGTTCCCCCTATTTATACTTATTCAATGAACACCTAATAACAGTCACGGAATCGCCTTATCAGAATTATCCTAATCTAAATTTTAAACGAAAACTTAATTCTGCATGAAAATCCCATTTATATCAACTAACGGGGGGGGGGCATTAGAACCCCTGTTCCCCCTATTTATACTTATTCAATGAACACCTAATAACGGTCACGGAATCGCCTCATCAGAATGATCCTAATCTAAATTTTGAACGAAAACTTAATTCTGCATGAAAATCCCATTTCTATAAATTAAGGGGGGGGGGCATTAGAACCCCTGTCCCCCTATTTATACTTATTCAATGAACACCTAATAACAGTCACGGAATCGCCTCATCAGAATGATCCTAATCTAAATTTTGAACGAAAACTTAATTCTGCATGAAAATCCCATTTATATCAACTACCGGGGGTATGAGCCCCCCGTTCCCCCTCTTATACATATCGAATGAACTCCAAAAACTAATCAGGGAAGCGCCTTGTCAGGATATACCTACATACAAAATTTCAAGTGGATCCGATATTTTTATCATGAGTTATCGCGTTACGCACATACGCACATACATACAGAACGGACGGGCACATAAGCTCTCAGGCTATGATAGCCTGTGAGCTAAAAACGGAGGGAGGGCCGGGGATAAAAAAGGGAATGCAGATAGAAGATTGCGGCACGTGACGTTCCCGAGCCGCTTTCATTCAGATGCAAGTGTTCTTTTTTAAAGACATATTCTTCTAATATGCTGCTATTCAGTTTATTGCATCTCTTCTTGTGCAGTAATGAAAAATGAGTGAGCTCGGCCCAAAATTGTGTTTCAGTTGCCAAACGGCTTCAAATAGTGATACTCACGTTGTGAGCCAGAAAGAACTTGCCAACCTCTTTGAACATAGCGTTCAGCGTAAAAGTAATATTCATCAAAAGTAATATTGATCAGTTTTTGAAAATTAGCAAGGAAGTTTGAATACATATTGACTGCCGAAAAACATATGCGAGTGAGAGAATGATAGCAGCATATGTTCTTTGGAATCTTCAGATTCTACACAGAGTGTAGTATGTCCCTCTGATAAAGCACTTCTTTTCAGTTTCAAGATAATTGCTTCTTATGTGTTAGGCAATCCCGATGACTTCAACGAAAAACAATTAAATAAGTCCTAAGCAAAGAGAAATTTGTTTCACAAAGTAATGAAGTTTGAAGCGAAAATTACATCTTTGAAAGATGCAGAAAAACGTGAGGATGAATAGTCCTAGAAAATAATTGAATATATGCAGCAAGAACCTGACTTGCAGATGCGAACCTTACGTGCAGATGATTCCGTTGACAAAGCCAATGTCAGAAACAAGAGCTGCTTCTTTTCATTGCTTAACCCATTAATGCCTGAATTATTTTCCTCGTTAAAATTCAAATTTTGCATTTTCCCACCACTTTTAAAGCAAGAATAAATTTTATGTTAATTTATCGAGGACTTTGTCTCGAGAAAGAAAGTATTTATTTATCCTCCTTTTTTACTGGTGTGAAATGCGCTTTCTTGAATATTTTAAAATTGCCCCAAAAATGGGACACTAGGCACTAATGGGTGAAAACAAATTAAAAATATTTCAAAACAAGAATTTCAAAATAACAGAAATCAAATTGAGCAGGTATAAGAAGAATCTGATCTGATGTCATGATAGTTATCTGAGCTATTTCAAGAGCCAAATTACGTAATACTCGGGGAAGACATTGACCTTCTCGAGATCATGACGAGCTTAGGCTGTCCGCCCCAAAATCTGTTTTTCCAAAAGCCAGGAAGAGCTATCATCAAAACCAATTGGTTTTTTAACCATGTCATTCAAATACAATTACAACAATGTTCTTTTCACTAATGCAATCAACGGATGTGATACAACATCCGCTTATTTTGGGCAAAGAAAGTCAAAGTTTTGTAACACTTTGAAAAAACATGATCAACTTGGAGAAATAGCTTGCATGTTCAATAAATTAGGTTCTACCCGTCAAGAAATCATCAAAATTAGTGAAAAATTCCATATTGAACTATATAGTGGATGCATAGATACCACACAGAAATCGAACACCTTAAGGTTCCAGTTAATTGCTAAATCTGCCCCAAAAAGCAAAGTTCATCGTGCAAGACTATCACCAACACAAGAGGCTGCGCAGCATCATTTTCTTGGATGTTATCAGGTACAAGCTAGGCTAGGAAACAACATTCCTCCTGAAGAATGGGCGAGCACTCACAGATTGGACGATCTCTTTCAGCCAGTTCAAATGTGCCAAGACCTGGCGCATGAATCCTTGCTACATGTTGTGTCATGTAGTTTTAAAAAAGTGTGCAGCAAAGCATATTCTTTTCATAAATTAAGACTTAAATGCTCGGCAATTTGTAAAAAAATGTAATGAGATCAATTACAAAAATGTCGACGACATTATTTTTGCAGAAAGAGGGGATGTAAAAATGTCACCATAAGTATTTTTTGCTTATATTCAGTTAAATACCTAGTATTAATGTTCTCCACTAAAGCTCTAAATACAAAAAAAAAAAAAATTAATGTTCCTAATTTTTTTTCCAATGTTACCATTGCAATTAATCATGATTGTTATGATGAAAATACCTGTAATTTAAATGACTTAATTTAAAGAGGATAAAATAATGGAAAATTCTGTCAAATTTTCGTTTTTCAAATTTTTTCACTAAGTTAGAAAAAAAAAAGTCACTTTCAGAAAGTTGTATCGCGCTTAATATTGGCTTTCTAAAAACAGTTTTAGAATGACATTTGTAGAAATTTTAATGATCTTTCTTTTTGTAATTGAGTACTGTACGCAAAAATTTTATAATTTTTGAATTATAGACAAAAAACAGAAAAAAGTCCAAAAATTTTGTGTTTTTTTTTTTGGCTCCACAAAATTTAGCCTCGAAATATTTTGTTGGAAAACCATTAATTTTTGTTACTAGCATCCCCATAAACAGTTTAAAAACATAAAATCTTGCAGCAGAATTTTGCATCTATTTATGACAATGTGACTGTTTTTAGTTGTCATTTTTTCATAGCAACTGAAAAAAATAGTAATTAAAAACCTGTTATGTCAATATATCGTCGGCTATAAAACCCGGTGAATGTTGTTGGTTTTATTTCGTTTTTATCTATGAATTTAGTGACTATTAGTTCGTTGTAAACTTACTTTACAAAAGATACATCAATTAACCTTTACAAAAATGTATTTTAAAGAATATCTGGGTGTGATATTTTCTTAGTTGTTTTTAAAAACTGAGAATGCAATTTTATTCTTTGGCGATATCTTTGGCTAATAACTGCTATCTTGCGTCTAATACGCAGGGCCGTAGTGAACAATAGGGAGGGCTCAGAGAATGTAGGGGGCTCATAGTTTTTTTTTTTTCTATCTCTGACGCCGAAAGATAAATCAGTGCATATTCAAATTGTAGGTACTATGTTTCTTATTAAAATGTTAAAATAACTTCATTTTATGCTTAGAAAAGTATAAGATGAAGAAAGTTTTGAGTGTATAACTGGTGCCCAATAGCCCATGATGTTAGCTTTATATGTACAAATAAGATGAGGGAGTGTTGAAACACTTATTTTAGATGCAATTTAGTAACTCTGCAAAACTGTGAAAAGGTTTCAAAACTAAATTAGATTTTTAAACAATATTTCATTTGAATTTTCGGAACAGAAATTCATTGAGTGACCTTGGAATCTTTTCCAGGGGGGGGGAGCTCAAAATATTTTAGGGGGGGGGGCTGAGCCGCCCATAGCGCCCCCTTAGCTACGACCCCGCTAATACGGAAGTACCGATAATTTTTAAAGCTCTATATGATTACATAAATAATATGTTTCATATAAAATTGCTATTTGGAATTAGTTGGCAGTTTAAAAAGCCTATTATGCAGAAAAAAATTATTAGACTTTCCAATTTTAAATTTTAAAAAAGTTTTTCACCTTTACTTTGTGACCCAGGAACCCTGGGTTCGGTGTACTAGTTATATAAAACGCCAAACTACTCAGGAAGTACCAAACTACGTAAAAGAAACATCCTTATAACTCCAAAAATAATAATCATATTAACTAACAGTTTGTTGCGTCGGATTAAGCGTCTCATTTTCAATTAAAATATACCTCTGAATTGAAATTTGAATGAAATACAGGATCATGAAAAATCGAAGAATGTGGAAAACAGAATTACAAATATCTCGACAACTAATAATCCGATCGACTCCGTTTTTTATGCAAAATTTGTGTTTTTTTATTGCCTTTTAATTGCATTCCTTTTATTGCATTTTTTTTATTGCATTCCTTAAAATAAAAAAATCGAAAATTTTTATGTACCTTTCATCAGAACGAATTTTTCGAGAATCCGGAAAAAATAGTTCGGGATAATCGAGGTTGCTGATATTCAATAGGCTTCGTCCCATTCTTACATACTAAGTACATACAAAATTTCAAGTCTCTATCTCAATTTGTTCGTGAGATAGAGCGTTTACAGACAGACAGACTAACAGACAAACAGACAGACGGACGACAATTTTTTTTTTCTAAAAATATGTTTTTCGAAATCTCCAGTGTCTAAAACGTGTAAATCCGTCAAAAAAAATTTTCGATTTTCAAAACAATTGCAAGATTTACCCTATACTACGTATGATGGGTAACAGATCTATTAAAATAACAAACTATGTGCTATAACTATTTCTAAAAATCTCTGTTGTTTGGTACAGATCAACACGTTTCTTTTTCTTTTACAAAGCGTTGTTTTTTGTATAATTAAATTGTTCTATTACAAAAATTGTATTACATTTTACATAAAAGATGCCTCTATCAGATATCAAGCAATATATACTATCTTTTAATATTTAAATTGTGCTTTACCCAATGAAGATTTATATCAAATATGTATTATACTACTAGCACTATCACAAATATTATTAAATAAAATTTCTCCGCATAGAATATTACGTTTCTTAATAGCAGGACATGAGTCCAAAAGAATTCCTTTTTAAACAATGAAATCATTGACTTAATGAGAAACGAATGAAAGTTGAATCGCATTGAATTTTAAACTGAAAACTGACAAAAGTTTTAAGGTCTTTAGAAATTTAAATAGGGAATTATCTTAATTGAAAAATATGATGAAATATTTTAAAACGATAAATTGTTTTGAGATATTCAATGATAAAATTTCGGCAAAGATAATGGGCTTTATGTATTAAAATTTAAAGAATTAAATTTTTCATCCTAACATAATATGTTAATGTATGAAATATTTTAAAAGAAGTAATTTATAGAGAGGTTTTTACTATAAGTATTATCTTTAAAACGGATAAATAAATATTTATGAATCAGACTTTCATTCTGTGTAATGATTATCATAATTCGCAACACTGGCAATTAAAACATTTGATTATATTTCTACTTATACAAGATAATTCATCTGCGCGAATGTCTGACAATATGGTCTTTGGAGATACTAGTCGTCATAATTCTCATGGAGTAATTTTTTTATTTTATTATTATTATTATTATTATTATTATTTTGATGAATTCTCTATCATTGTAATTCGTCGGAATTTTCTATGGAAATTATATAGGTATCAAAACTATAGATTCCAATACAGAATTCTTATGTTGCATAACATAGTTCATAAACAGAGAACTGTAAGAAATTACGCAAATAATAATAATAATAATAATAATAATAATAATAATAATAATAATAATAATAATATATTGTTTTAGATTGCGGATTGAGAATTTCAAAAGCCAATAAAATATCAAGTAAAGTTTTAGAATGCATTAAAATTTATTAATAAAATATACTTTTGTATTTGCTACATCTCAGGTGTTAATCTACAAATAAATTTCGAAAGAATTCTCTATATAGTGAGGCAGGTATATGAGAGAACCCGTTTAAGGAGAAATATCATCCTGTCTAAAATATTTATAATTTTTTTGTGTTTATTTAAATGTACCAGAACCTAGATTAATTGAGGGAATGCTTGGACAATATGTCATTGGCTCATTAGTGGAAGAAGACTTCAATTTAGAGATTGCCACATTCTATAAAATCGCCCGTTCATTCGTGTTTAATGTAAAAAGAAGGCTGAAGGCTGACAAGTTTTATGCTGTAAATTTTTCATGCATAAACCTACATTGTCAACAATTTAAAATTATCAAAACACCGGAATTTTTTTGTCAAGTCAATGAAAATCCTATGTCGTCGATGATAATAATTTACAGTAAATTAAATACAATAATGAACAGAATTAACAAATAGGAGCTGCTTTGGAATATCCAGGTAAATTAGAATAAAAATTAATGTATCATCAACATATCTAAACCAAACGGAAAGTTATGTAAATTTAAGAGTTTTTTTTTTTTTTTTTTTTTTTTTTTTTTTTGAACAAAATGCATAAAAATGTGACATAAATAAGGCCATCGGTTTCAGATAGGAAAAAAGTAGTAAACTGGAAGAAGATTTGTCTGAACACTTATTGCGGTATTTATCAACTTCAATGAAAGAGTGATAAAATTCATATAGGCTTCATTCCAGACCGTGTTTATATATCTATATAGAATTTGTTTATAAATTGTAAGTTTTATTCTTTGAAAGAATGATTTTCCAAACTGTAGTTCTAATTTGTTAAAGTTTTTTTCTTTTTTTCTAAATTATTGCAGATTTAGATTTTTTCTCATTATTTTAATTTTTGTGCAGTTTTGGCTTGAAAAGGTGAATTTTATTTGCTTACTTATTTATTTTTTTAAAGATATAAGCAGTTATAAAAACCCACCTGATGAACGTTTATTCTTATTCTTATAAATAAATATGGCACATATGTCTTTTACGCACCGAGTATTAAATTGGTGCCAAAATGGCGCTATTTGTTTGACATATAAATGGTATAATACTCTAGGAAGTCCCCTCTACTATTAGACCTGCATATTATCTTCTACGCATCGCAACTCCGATGGCAAAGGCTCTCCAGCAAGGCAGGCATTTCAAGCAGCAGCTATGATTTACACAGCCAGACGAAAGCCGAGACACTTGAGAAGTGAAAGGAAGATAACGTTTAATGGAATTTTTTGTTTGGTGTTGAAAGAAGAATGTTCGATTAAGAGAACTTTTCGCATAAGATGCCATTAATTAGAGTTTATGATGTTTGAATTGTAAATAGAATTTATGTAAATAATCTTCTTTTTGTAAATAATTTAACAGTTAATATAAGTTTTAAAAGTTTAACGATATCATATTCATGTTTGTAAATTTAATATGATTTAAAGAACGGAACTTTTAGAAGGAATATTCCACAATACCAAATAAATGGTATAATAAATTGTTTTGCTCTACAATTATTATCATCTATTCAGAGTTATTTCTTTAAAAAAATTACAGAAAATGATTATTTCATCAAGAAAATAAAAAATAACGTGCTGTAATAGCATGCTATATGTAATTCGTAATCGAAAAAGTTTTTCGTCAAATTAACATAAGAAATCTCGCCAAACCCAGTGCTTATATGGCATTTCTTGAATCGTTTTATTTTTATATAATAATGTTATTGTTTTTTATGTACCACTTACTTCTTCGTGCTTACAAAAAAGGTTAGTGTCTTGTTTAAGCAAAATAAATTCTATAAATCTCTAAAAAATTGCTTGGATATATGAAACAAGGATTAGGTTGCGAGAAAATTCGAGTTGTCATGCGAACACATTTTATCTACCTCACGAAGGTCAATGTACTAGAAAAGTACGATTTTAATTTTAAATTCTAAAAAGAAATAAATTAAAATGTTCATGTTGTTGTCGTTGTTTTATTAATTTAAATTTAAAATCTTAAAAAAAATGTATATTTTTTAACTTGTTTTCATTAAAATTAAGAAAAATGTAGAAAAATGAATGTTTTTAAATACTCAAAAAAGTAGGAAAGTATTAAAAAACTTAAATATACCAAGTTTAAATTAAATTGCTGTTAGTTTATTTGTGAAAGGTAAATGGATTTCAATTTTAATTTTGCAAAATTTACCAGTTATCACCAGTCTGTACCAATTGGTATCATATATGGTAACTTATGTTAGCTTGCTAAATTTGATGATAGTTTGCCAAGTTGACCAAAATTCGGCGATATTTTGAGAAGTAGGCTAAAATTTGGCGCTATTGTATTGCCTCAGTCGTGAGTATTTTTCAACAAATACTCATTGTTGAACCTAATGCTTATTTCTCCATGAGAAATAAAAGGTAATAAAATCAATTATTTTTAAATCAATCTCTAATTCCTGTATTTCTCCCACGAATACATGTATATTGAAAATTTCAAAGCTCTATGTCAACAAGAAATGTGTGAAAAATGGGCACAGATGTCATATACGCGCCAGAGTATCTAATTTGCGTCGAAATAGTGTTATTTGCTTGTGACAGTAAATCGGCTACTATTTTTTATTTATTAATAAAATTTTATTTGCTTTCATTATATTTATTAAAATAATAAAAATTGTTTGTTTGTATAGTTATCAATTATTTTTTTTATTTACTGTAAGTTTATTTTTAAAATAAGAGAAAATAATTTAAAAATGTGTATGTAATTGGTATTCGAAAACGAGGTTTTCACCAAATGTGCGTTAGAGAAAAATCGCACTAAATCTGGTGTGCACATAACATCTGTGTCGAAAAATGTATCCCACACACAAAATATAAGTTAAACCAAAGCAAGTTATAAAAATAAATTAAATGTGAAAAAATGATGTCATAAATCGAAATATTTTATTAAAATATACAATTGTTTCTATTTTTGACACTCGAAATATTGGTGATTAAAACATGCTGTTTAGAAATTATCATAAAATGTCAAAATCAATTTTTTAAACCTTTTTTCAATAAAAATGAAAAGAAAAGATTTTTTCCCTGCTTGATTAAATTGTGATCTATATATATATATTACGCTAATGTATGTGGCACCAAAATCACGATATTTTGAAAATTGTTTAATGGCAACATGTAAATGAAACACATCTTATGGGTTACTGTGCAAAAGTCCCCTGGTAAGATTTAAGCTGTGGTAAATTGGTTTTATTTATGGTTTGTTACTTCGCTGTAATTATGGAGCTTCAAAATATCAGTATTTGTTTGTGTTCTTTTTAATCAGAAAAATAAAATAAAATAAAATAAAATAAAATAAATAAAAGTGATGAATTTTAAACTTTCCAGTTTAGAATTAAAGTTATGTATTATAAATGATATGAGTGAAAGGATTACATTACTATAGTTTAAATAATTAATGAAATACGAAAAAAATGCCATGGGTACAGTATTTGGCGAAGTGCTAGCATAAAAAATACTGAGTTCTTGATTTTTCAGCCCAGATGTCATACATGCACTACATTAGCGCGTTATTTTTATGACGCTAGTTTTGGCGAAAATTTCATTTTCAAATACCAGTTACATACTATTTTTAACTAAATTTCTATTATTCTAAAAAGGAAATAATAGTGAAAAGCATCGCAATCACTGGCGATAAATTGATTTTTAAGCTAAACATCTTGGTAAAATAACCATTTTGCATTTTATGCTGATTTTACAAAGTTTTTTAGTTTATTTAAGGAAATAATATTTTTAAAAAAAAGTTTATTTAAGAATTATAATATAAAACGATTTATAAAATAGGACAAAATAAGAATAAAACATTTTAAAAAGTAAAATAAAAGTAAAAGTAATAGTTGATTAATAAATAAATAACAATAGCCGGGTTACCATGTGTTGGTGTCCGAGATTCATGAAGCAGTTCTTTAGTGTTGTCAAGTGAAAATAAATTCGCACTAATATCTTTTTTGCTTTATATTAACAACTTAAAGAAACATTTAGTAAATTGAAAAAAACAAGATACAGGAATGCAGTTTCCTGCTGCGGTTGCGGGATTAACATATCCAAGAATGCGACACAGTAAGAGAAATATAAAGCACCGTGTGTGCTTTACAAAAACATAAGAGAAACTGAAACTGAGTTCGTTCACAGTAAAATGTTGTCCTTGAAGTAATCAACACAAAATTTCGCAATCCTGTGCAATCATCCACTTATGAATTGTTTAAATAAACAATGATATTAAATATTTCATTAATGTCACTTTTGAATAATGGATTAATTTATAGTTTATAAATATTATGGTTTTAAAGTAAACAGTTAATGTAATTAATGTCACTTCTGAAATATGAAGTAATTTGATGTTTATCAATATTACTGTTTTTAGAATAAACACTTTAAGTACTTAAACACACTCCCACCCTATCAGGCCTTAGTCCTGATATATAGGAAGGAGCGCTAATTTGTGTACAGGTCGTCTCAAAAACGATCCTCTACACTGTATGGTCACAACACGGACATGTTCGTCTTTTCCTGGGTGCACCTCTGTTACCCGGCCCAATGGCCAAGAGTCTGGTGGCTGGGTATCATCAAGGAGTAGCACAACTTGTCCAGGTTGAAGATTACGTTGCTCGACTCTCCACTTGCTTCTTTTTTGGAGCGAGATCAAATACTCCTTCTTAAATCGCTGTGAGAATCCTCTTTTTAAATTTTGCAGTAGCTCCCAGCGATTTCTAGGGTTGCATGTGATGGATGAGGTCTCCTCCGGTATTGAGAAGATTACATCACCTGTAAGAAAATGTGAGGGTGTGAGAACATTTATGCAGTCACTATCATTGTCATTTAAATGTATGAGAGGTCGCGAATTTAACAAGGCTTCGACTTGGCTAAGTAGGGTGGCGAGCTCTTCGAAAGTCAGGAGTGTCTCTCCTATTACTCTTTTTAGATGATGTTTGGCGGATTTTATCGCAGCCTCCCAAATTCCGCCAAAGTGAGGGGAAGAAGGAGGGATAAAATGCCATTCAATGGATTTTTCAGTTAAATATCGAGACATGATTTCATTTTTAGGAAATGACAACCATGCCCTCTGTATTTGGTCGATTTTTCTTGATGCCCCGACAAAGTTCTTCCCGTTGTCACTATAAAGGTGACGTGGGGTACCTCTTCTTGCACTAAAACGTCGAAGAGCTGCTATAAATGCTTCAGTTGTTAGGTCACTTACAGCTTCTATATGGACCGCTTTCGTAGCAAGACAAATAAATAAGGCAATGTAACCCTTAGTTGTTTTTGCACCCCTACCCTTGCTAAATTTAATGGATATGGGGCCTGCGTAATCAATTCCACTGGCAAAAAAGGGGCGTTCAAGATTTACTCGAGGTTTAGGTAAATTCCCCATTAATGGAGGAGTTGTAATAGCTTTTTTGTATCTGAAACATTTTAAACATCTATTAATGCATTTGTTGATGAGCTTTTTTCCACCAATTATCCAAAAAGATTGTTTTATGATGTGCGATAGTAGAGAAGGTCCAGCATGTAAAGTGGCAATATGCTGTTGTATTATCAATAGTTCACTCATTTTATGTTGTGATGGAAGTATTACCGGATGCTTGTGATTAAATGCTAACTGTGAATTTTGCAGGCGTCCTCCCACCCGTAAGATACCCTTAGCATCAATAAACGGATATAGGGAGTGTAATTTGCTTTTCTTAGCTAGAGGTTTTTGTTCTTTGATGCAATTTAACTCTTCTTTAAAGTAAGAATTTTGAATCCAAAGAACGATCATTTCTTCAGCAGATTTTGTTTCGTTAAATGTAAGTACTGTTGAAGGGATTTGATATTCATTAGCATTTTTGCATTTTTTAATGAATCTTATGCAATATGCCAGAATGCGGATAATTTTTGAAAGTGAAGAGTGCTTTTGAAACAAATTATCTAGTACATCATTTGAAGCATGCGTGTGAAATGAAAAAATGGGATCCGACCTTTGCTCGGATTTGATTTGCTCATCGAATTCATCAACATTTAAGTCATCTTTCGGCCAATTAGATGGGTCTAGAAGTAGCCAGCCTGGCCCTTTCCACCATAGCTCGCATTCTGGCAAACACTTTGGGTCGATACCGCGAGAAGCGATATCTGCGGGATTATCTTTTGAGGGAACGTGTCCCCAGTGCTTAGTAGGTAAAACTTCTGTTATTTGAGAGGTTCTGTTCGCGACAAATGTTTTCCACTTGCGGGGGTGTGCGGATAACCATGAAAGGACTACTTTAGAATCAGTCCATGCAAAAATATCGAACTTGTAATTCTTTAGTGTGTCCATAACTGTGCGGAATAATTTAGATAATAAGTGAGCACCGCAAAGTTCTAATTTAGGGACAGAAATTTGCTTGATTGGTGCAACTTTTGTTTTAGAAACCAAAAGAAAAGCATTGGTTTTTCCATTGCAAGTTTGTCGGCAATAAATTGCGGCAGCATAAGCTAGTGTTGACGCATCGGAATATCCGTGTAATTCGAAGGCATTCTCGGATGAAAACGTAACACATCTTGGTATCGAAAATTGATTGATTTCATTGAACGAATCTTGAAATTTGAATAATTCCTCAGTTAGATGTTCTGGAATAATAGTGTCCCAGTCCCCTTTTGTCAACCACAGTTTTTGATAAAATATTTTTAAAGTTACAGTGCATGGTGAAATTAGACCCAGTGGGTCAAAGATTCTAGCAGATTCTGCTAAAATTTGCCTCTTTGTAAGAGGTGGAGTGAGATTTAGTGAAACCTTGAAAATAAAAGTATCTGAAGAAGAGTTCCAGCTTAATCCTAGAACTTTAGAGCTTCCGTTATCACTAGGAATTATTTCAAAATTCGATTCGGTATTGGAATCATCTTGAAACTCTCTAAGAAATTCCCTTGAATTTGAATTCCATTTTCTTAAGTGGAAACCATGCGCGTGCAAAACATCGCTAATTTCTTTACAAGTTTCTATTGCCTCGCTAACAGTGTTTGAGCCTGAAAGAAGATCATCCATATAGAAATCTTTCTCTAATGTTTGAGAAATAACAGCATTTTTTGTATAATCATCAGCAATTTGTTTGAGACATTTAGTGGCTAGATAAGACGCTGGAGCTAGCCCATAAGTAACCGTTTTTAATTTGAAATTTTTTATTTCCTCATTAGAGTTAAACCTCCAAACTATTTTCTGATAATTTTGATCTTCTTCAGAAACTAAAATCTGGCGGTACATCTTTTCTATGTCAGCGCAAAAAACAATTTTCGGAACTCGAAAATTAAGTAAAATTTCAAATATGTCCCTTTGTAATTTAGGACCTACTCCCAAAATTGAATTCAAGGAATTACCTTTTGAAGTATTACATGATGCATCAAACACAACTCTCAACTTGGTAGTAGTACTAGAAGGTTTAATAACCGCATGATGAGGAAGAAAATATTGTTCATTTTCAGAATCGTTAATGTCATTTTGTGTTATTAATTCCATATGGCCTAACTGTATATATTCGCGCATAAAATCCTTGTATTGCTTTTCGAATTCTGTGTTTTCTTTAAATTTCCTTTCCATCGCCAACAAGCGAGAAATTGCGGCAGGTCTAGAATTACCTAATTCTGTCGTAGGTTTAACAAAAGGTAATTTTACCACAAAACGACCCTCGGAATTAATTGAGTAAGTTTTCTGAAAATGTGATTCAACAAATTGTTCTTCTGGAGACAGAATTTGAGCATTATTATTGAATACTTCTTCCATTTCCCAAAACCGTTTTAATTCATTATCAATATTAAGTTCATAAATATGTAAATTATGCATTGAATTAGGAGTTGTGTTAAGATGCGGCATTTTTCCCGATACGAGAAAGCCAAAGATGGAATTTTGTGCAATTAAACTGCTCTGAGCACATGTTATTTGACCAGGAAGCAAAATAGAAAAAAAGTAATCTGATCCTAAAATAACATCGATTTTATTTGGAGTCCCAAAATGTGGATCTGCCAAGTTTACATTTTTTAAGTGTGAATAATGCTCTTCACTTATTTTCTCAGAAGGTAATGGAGCTGTTAATTCGTCTAAAATAAAAGCTTTCACTGACAACTTACTGTCAGCATTATGAATTGATATAAGATCAATCATTACGTAACCCTTTGTTACTGCGATTTTTGAATTAGAAAGACCTTTCACGGGAAATCGGGCATTTTTCCTTTTGAATCCTAACACTTTCATGCATGATTCTGAAACGAACGTAGATTCTGAGCCACTGTCACACATAATTCTTAACGTATGCTTTTGACCCATGCAATCATAAATATATACTGTAGCAGTGGGCAAAAGTGCGAAAGATGTTTGAACAGAATTTATTGAAGGAGAAACTTCTTTTTTATTATCATCAGGAATCGAAAGGTCCTCTGAATCAGATTTGCTTTTCCGACTCTGTTTTTCATTCGAACGTGAAGTTGACATCGCATAATTTTGTAGTTTATTCTCGCATAATAGCGTATGGTGTTTAAGCTGGCAATGATGACAGCTAAATGTAGAATTACATTGATATGTGTAGTGTTTGTCAGACAAACAGTTGCTACATAATTTGTTTTTTCTCACAAATTGTTTTCTATCTCTTACATTTAATTCCTTAAATTTAATACATTTGTACAATAAGTGATTAGCTTTACAAAATAAACATTTGATAACGTTATTGGCGGGAGCTTTGTGAAAATTAAATTGTTTCTCTTTTTTATGTAACCCTGTATAATCATTATTATACAATTCTAAAGATAAACATCTGTCATTAATGAACTGAATAAATTGATCAAAAGAAGGAAAATCATCCTTCGATGAATATTGAGCCCATTCTTCACGTGTTTTATTATCAACCTTTTGAAGAAGAATATGAATTAACCAAATGTCTCTCTCTGATGCTTTAACATCGATTGATTTGAGAGCACGAATTACCTCGTCAGAGATATCTGATATATTGCGTAAGTTAAGTGCATTAGCATGAATAATGGGAGGTATATCCATAAATGTTTTGATAAGAGCTGCGACAATTTGTTTTCTTTTGTCGTATCTTGACAATAATTTTTCCCATGCTTCTGCATAACTGGTTTCAGAAATGGGAATATGTTTTATAATTGACGATGGCTCTTCACCGAGCAAACCTCTTAAGTATTGAAATTTTTGAATGTTTGTTATACTGGCATTGTTATGCACTAACGATAAATATAAGTCTTTAAATGACATCCAGTTTTTGAAATTACCATCAAATTGCTCAATATTCAATCTGGGTAATTTAAAATTATTAGTTGTATTAACTATAGGTAATTGTTCATTAACAACTTGAGAATGTGCATTCATACTATTTATAGAAAATTTTTCAAGTTCTAATTGCAGTTTGGCTTTGGTTTCATAATATTTTGTTTCAAATTCCTCCATTTCCGAGGATTCTTCTGGTAATTGTGCATCATATTTATCAAAATCGAAATAAGCTGTTTCTAATTTTTCTAATTTATTCAATAAATCATTCTTTTGAAAAACTTGATCAGCGTCAATGAAGTTCGTGATACGTGTTAATGCAGATTTAGCTCTGCCACGTAAATTTATTGCTGTCTTTTCTAAATCTTCTTGACTCATTATTAAAATAATGAGGGAACCAAGTAGTGTTGTCAAGTGAAAATAAATTCGCACTAATATCTTTTTTGCTTTATATTAACAACTTAAAGAAACATTTAGTAAATTGAAAAAAACAAGATACAGGAATGCAGTTTCCTGCTGCGGTTGCGGGATTAACATATCCAAGAATGCGACACAGTAAGAGAAATATAAAGCACCGTGTGTGCTTTACAAAAACATAAGAGAAACTGAAACTGAGTTCGTTCACAGTAAAATGTTGTCCTTGAAGTAATCAACACAAAATTTCGCAATCCTGTGCAATCATCCACTTATGAATTGTTTAAATAAACAATGATATTAAATATTTCATTAATGTCACTTTTGAATAATGGATTAATTTATAGTTTATAAATATTATGGTTTTAAAGTAAACAGTTAATGTAATTAATGTCACTTCTGAAATATGAAGTAATTTGATGTTTATCAATATTACTGTTTTTAGAATAAACACTTTAAGTACTTAAACACCATGTGAGGCACATATAATTGCCATTTTGTTGCAATCGCGCCAATGTGGTGCGTATATGAAATCTGCACAATTTTCTAGCAGAATCTTCTAATTTGGCAAAAAAAATGAGCAATTAAAATAAATTATGAATAAAAGCAATTGGATTTAATGCTTAGTATACATTCAACGGCGACCAAACTGGTCGCCAAGAGCGACTAGTATGTTTTAATGCACTTCAATATTACTGTGTGTGTAAATGTTGTAAATGATGTCCTTCTTTTTCACCGTGCATCATTTTCGATTTACTCCATGTATTTTAATACGATTGTCTACGCCAACAATTAACCGATGAATTTGACACGTACCGCATTTCTGTGACGTAAGCAAATAAATTGTGCTTTTATTATAAATTTTTTAAATGTAAATTTTAAATTATTTGTAATTAACTTATCGTAGTAGGTGCATTCAGCAATTAACCTTCATTGCTGCCTTCTGGTACAATCGGAATCAAAATCTGACGAATATTTTTTTGAGATTTGCTTCACGTTACAGTTTTGTTTGAATTTTAATATCGTTTCGTAGCTGTTTTATCCAGTAAGTAATAGTGCGAATGTGTATTAGCCTTCACTTCGCCCAGACAATTAATAAATGTGTTCTTTGCCTAATATTATACTTTCGTTACGAACCGTGTATGTAAGAGATTTAAATTAGTAATTACTATTATATGTCTAGGATATTCTGACAAAATAACGCTACTTTAAAGAAATTTGATTTGCTAATGAATTATAAAACATAAATAGTGTACAACTAATAAAATAATGAAAACCTTAAGTGACAGACAGTGAAAATTTTAAACTGATTCGAGTAGATTTGCTATTTTTCATCATTTAATTTTGATTTTTTTCTAAATTTATTTATTTCAATATTACTTTAAATAATTATTAAGTACAACTAAATATCAAATAGAATTACTTGAAATATTTATTATATATTATTATTTCATTTCAATAAAACTAATTTATGCGTAGAGAGAAAAATACTTAGCTTACATAATTTAAAATTTACATAAAGGTATTTCCATCAGCACTTGTCGTGTAAGTCACATTTCTAGTAAATGTTAAGTTGTTGGCCACAGTTATTTTCGAAAGGTTTGCATGGCCTTATCCAAATAATGAGATATCTCTGATAAAATAAGTCCCATTTTTTTAATTCTAAAATACTGGCTTCCAAAATCATAGTATGTGAATACACTATATAGCCATTGATTATGGGACACTTGCGATTTTAGACATTTTACTAAATATCTAGAAAAATACATGAGGAATCATCTCGAACCTCTTAGTGTATAAAAATAATAGTATAAGTCATACATCTCCGTGAAGATTTTTTCCCGAAACTCCATAGGGGACCGTCAACAAATTAAAAAGGAATGAATATCTTTTGAATAACCCTGTCAAAACTAATGTAGCAAAAGCCCTCAAACTCTAGATTATGATTGAATGCCTTATTGTAATACACTGTGTTCATTTTTATGCAAATAGCATGCATACTCGCAGAGTAATTAAGGTTTTTATAAAAATGGTCCAAAATTTTTCTAAGTTTTTCCCTTATAATTTTCAGAGTTCTTAATATAAAATAATATTTTTTTCAGAAAATATGACAAACAACATTGCACACAGTACCCTGTAATCAGAATTAAAAAATAATAAAAAATGTATGAAAAATGAGTAGGTTTACTAAATAAATTTTTACTGCGCATGCGTCAAAGATATCAAAATTTCATTTGCATATTATGTTAACTAAATGTATAGAGCAACTTTTGTAAAAGTCTCAAAATTATGGCTTGAAAATTCTGAAAGTAATCGTCTATAGAAAAAGGACAAAATCCATTGTTTCCAAAATGAAGCAAAAAAAAATGAGGGGATTTTATCCAAAAGTAGTCGTAACATCCCATATTATGTATTCTATATTGACACTAATCAATGAATGTATGGATACAACCCCTCTTGTTTTTGCTTCATTTTGAGAATAACGGATTTTCAAGTTATTCAATTGACGATTATTTTCAGAATTTTCAAGTTATGATTTTGTGACTTTCACAAAAGTTGCTCTATACATTTAGCTAACATAATATGCAAATGAAATTTTGATATCGTTGACGCATGCGTAGTAAAAAATTTTTTAGTAAACCTACTCATTTTGTATACAATTTTCATTATTTTTTAATTCTGATTACAGGGTACTGTGTGCAATGTTGTTTGTCATATTTTCTGAAAAAAATATTATTTTATATTAAGAACTCTGAAAATTATAAGGAAAAAACTTAGAAAAATTTGGGACCATTTTTATAAAAACCTTAATTACTCTGCGAGTATGCATGCTATTTGCATCAAAATGAACACAGTGTATTACAATAAGGCATTCAATCATAATCTAGAGTTTGAGCGCTTTTACTACATTAGTTTTGACAGGGTTATTCAAAAGATATTCATTTTTTTTTTATTTGTTGACGGTCCCCTATGGAGTTTCGGTAAAAAATCTTCACGGAGATGTATGACGTATACTATTATATTCATACACTAAGAGTTTCGAGATGATTCCTCGTGTATTTTTCTAGATATTTAGAAAAATGTCTAAAATCGCAAGTGTCCAATAATCATTGGCAATATAGTGTACACGACATGTGTTCATGAATTTATCTATAAATAAACAAAATGATGCATCGTCATTTAGGAAGGTAATATTTTGTCATATATATAAATTATATATCAGGTGACTTATATTTACATTTTCCAAACATTGCAATTAACCCTGCCATGTATACCTAATTGATTATTCTGTTTATAACACATTTTAACAAACAAATTTCATTTATCTGTACTTTTAATGGATATTTTTCCATTATCCAGAATAATAAATCAACAATTCTTTAAATATTACTACTGATTGCAACAGAATAACAGATTACAATGAGAAATTACTTTGCACAATGCAACATAAATAAATAAATTAATATTATGTATCATATTATCTTTTATCATAATTTACACTTATAACGACATGCTGTGTATACAGAAACTAATTAAGATACTTTTTCAAACATTTCTTTGCTTGCTACTTCATAAAACTAAATAATATCAAATGGCTCAAAATACTTCACTTCTGAAAGTGTAACCTAACAATTGTAAATAGAGATTGATAAATTTGGTGACCGTTTAAATCGGTCGAGCTGCATTTTTAGAATCGTAGATAGGTTATCTACACTGTAAAAAAAATCAAGAGGTTACTAAAAAATCTTTAGTAAATTTGTATTCCACAGAATTTTTTTATCAACCATTACAAGCATTTTTTTACAAGTGTAACAAACTTTTCTTTTGTAAACTGAACAAAAGATTTTTTTGTGTAACTAACTTAAAACTTTTTAGTATGAGCCACCAAGCAAATTTTAGTAATAGCTCCAAAATTACTTTTAGTTAATTAAAAATTATATTTAGACTTCTGAAGCGGAAGACTTTCGGCAAGACCACAATTGATGGCAGCACCAAACATTGCTACCTGCTCTATTTTGACACGTTTCTAAATGGGAGGGAAAGTCCAGAGATCATTACCCATGGTAACTGCTAAGACAGAATTTTCATAATCCCTTTATTTAACGAGGATTAACGTTGCATACATTCAGTGCATATTTGGTAGCGTCCAGCATCGAACACGGGTACTTTCAGCCGGGAGTTTGATGCTTTATATTAATCCTTCGGTTTGGAAACGTTCGTAAAGTATTTGTTATAAAATATTGAAACTTTTTGTTTCATCAATATACAGAATAAGACTCACTCTGAGTGTTCGTAATTCCAACTTTCACGTTTGTAACTTTATAAATATTAGCTCACATGATAGATTAAAGAGGCAGAAGATTAAAAGATAAAAAATAATAATTTTTTGTTTATTCTTTTTTTTTCTCAACAGGATATAAAAAACACCAATCAAAATCTCCATTTTTTTGGGTTATAATAATTTACTGATGGTGAGTACAAATGAAGATCCGCACACATTGAAACTTAAAAATCCCTGTCGACTTGGCCTATAGATGGAGATAGATTTCGAAATTAAATGCTCACTTCGACAATAAAAAATAAAATAATGTTAGAGGTAAACCCTGTTTGAAAATTTTATTTGGATGCTTTTGAAGAAATTTTAATTTCATTTTTCTATAAAACCTGTTTTTATCAAAACCATCTTAAGCAGTATTCGGCAAAAATGACCATTTTGACAGAATACTTTGAAATATATTCTGATTTTATGAAAAAATCGCCAACACGGCACATAATAGAGTTCCTAAATAAAAGAACCTGCCAATTGAATGCGTTTGAGAGAAAAATTGAATTTAAAATTGAGTCATAAAATAAGTAATTTGTCATTTGACTACATCCTCAATTCTTAAATCCAGATCGCTTCGGGAAATTTTATTCGAATTGCCGACTTTGACAGCTTTTTTTTTTCATATATTCAGCCTTTATCAAAAAACTGGTCAATACAAGACATTGTACAGTTCCTAAATAAGGGAACCTGTGAATTGAAAGCACTTGAGAACAAAAATGTATCTAAAAATAAATCAGAAAATAAGCAATTTGTTACTTGAATAATTTTTCAATTTTTCAATCACGATTGATTCAGAAAATTCTGTTCAAAATGCCTGTTTGACAGCATTAATTTTAAAGGTATTCTGTTTTTATCAAACACACTGAGCAATATGCAACATTATATAGTTCCTAAATAAGAGAACCTTCCAATTGGGTGTGTTTGTGAGAAAATTGAGATTTTTTCTACAACTCCTGTTATTGTTTAATTTCTTTTTGCTATAAGAATTAAGCCTATGAAAAATTTGTCAGTATAAATTTTGTAGATATTATTGAGAAGTTGTATAATAAATTTAATCGAATTTGGTAAGCTAAAAAAGGGCAAAGTTTTGGATTTTTTTCTTCTTCCACTCCCCTTTTTTCTTTTTGTTTTTAATTTTAATTTTATTTTTTTTTCAATAAGAGTTGCCCTTATCAAAAAGTCTCAATACAAAAGTTTTAGATAATATTTAGAGCATTTATAAAAAAATATATTTGGATTTGATATCTTGAGAGTTGACAAAGTTATGAATTTTTAACCTCCAAGAACCCTATTTTTGCGTTCCTTGAACCCATTTTTTAATTTATGAAAAATCTGTCGTGCATAAACTTTTGGCCCATTTTTTTAGTAGTAATATAAATTTTAAACGGAATCGATATCTATTTTAATAAAGAAGTTCGGGTTTGTTTTCATTAACGAACTTGACCGATATTTTATGCCCCTTTAATTTATATATCAGTTAGGAAGAGATCCGCGCATAATTAAAGAAGTAATCTTGTCGATAAAAAAGTGATATTGATAGATAGATAGATAAACTTTGTTACTAACGGTAGTTATGGGGTCTGGAGTCATAATCGGTGTAAATTGGCATTTTTTTTTTTTTTTTTTTTTTTTTTTAGAAATTTAAACATTGGAGTATAGGTACTATTTCATACTACATCTACTTAAACCGTGTTTTGTCAGATAAGTAATTTTGGCAAGCAGTTTAGTATTTTGAAATCATGTTTAACCTTGACGATTAAAAAACATCACGATTTAAAAATAGTGTTATAGCCCTAAAAATGAGCATATTGAAATGATTTTTTAAAATAGTATTTTAAAGAACTTTTATTCGATCTTATAGAAGCTGATTTTACTATGCTTAGAGATATGAAAAAAAAATCTGGCTGAAATAAATTTGGTCGAAATTTATTAGCCATGTATTGTCACTGTCCTTTTGATGCTGAATTACTCACAGAACATATTTTTCTTTTATTGTACAGATGCAAATATTAAAAAAGAATTAATTGTAAGAATACAATTGCAATTTTCATTATGGATAATATTTTCTGTTCAAATTTTCCACCATTTAAATTTCATAAAAATACCAACATGTTAAATTTATTCTTAATTTACCGATTTTATGCGACTGGTAATTTAGTGCACTATTTAGATACTATTTTCGGTTTTAAATAAATATTCTAAACATCATTATACTTAAAAGAGATAAAATAATAAAATATTCCAAATAATAATACCCGTGTATCCCATTTATTTATTATCTTTAGAAAGTATATAATAAAGCATCTGAATAATTACAGATATACCTCCAATCTCTATTTAAAAGGTATTCGATTTATTTAAAGAAATTTTACTCGTTTTTTTGTTTTGAAATCTTAAAACTCACTTCAAAAGAAATTTTATATTGAATTCAAATTTGAAAATTATATTCAAAGAAAATTTTAATCGTCAGAGCAATTTTTTTAATTCTAAGTATTAATCGCATATCAATTATAAACGTTTTAATGAATTTTTGAATTTATGCATCAGATTAACAAACTAATAACTCCTAAAAAACAATATCATAGAGAAATTTCTTCAAACTCAAACTAGAAGGTTGTCGATGTATTTAAGAAAACTTTACTTAATTTTTGCTTTAAAATTTTAAACCGATTTTAAGAGAAATTTTATGGCGAATTCACACTTAGACAAATCTATACACTTAGACAAATTTTAGCAAGTCAAATGTCAATTTTTAGGTAGATTTCGTATGAAATTTTACATATTGCATTCTCCCCCATGTTGGAATTTCTTAAAAAAATTTGCGGATCTACACGAATCATGACTCCTAGACCCCAAAACTACCACCAGTAAAAAACGTTTATGTATCTATCTATCTATCTATCTATCTATCTACCGATCATCTATCTATCTATCGGTGTATATTACTTTCTTCTAGACACGATAACTTCCATAATTATGCTCAGATCTTCAAACTTCTACATAAAATCAAGGCGCTTAAAATCTCGGTCGAGTTCGTTAATGGACAAAATCGGACCAAGGGGGTGCAAACAGGGAGGGGTTTTGTGAAAAACGAAAAAACGCGATAACTTCTTAATTAAAATAGATATCGAATCAGTTTAAAGTTTATATTACTTCTGAAAAATGAGCAAAAAGTTTATGCATGACATATTTTTGATAAAGTTAAAAATGGGCTCAAGGGGCGAAAAAAACATGGTTTTTGGGAGAAAAAAATTCATAACTTCGTCAATTCTCAAGATATCAAATCCAACTAAGTTTTATATAAATGTACTCAATATTATCTAAAACTTTTTTATTTACAAGTTTTTGATAGGACAAATTTTTACCGAAGAAAAAAAAAAAACAAAAAGAAAAAGGGGGGAGGAAAAACAAAAAACCCATAACTTACTCAATTCTTAAGCAATCAAATCTAATTAAATTTATTTTACATCTTCACAATAATATCTACAACTTTTATATTGACAAGTTTTTCATAGAACCAATTCTTATAGCAAAAATAAATTAAACAAAAATAGGAGTTGGAGAAATAACCTCAAATCCAAACTGCTTATATTCTGACTCATTTTAAAATTCATTTTTTATTTTAAACGCATCCAACTGACAGATCCTCTTATTTAGGAACTATATAATGCGACGTATTGCCCAATATTTTTTATAAAGGCAGAATATATTTTTAAAAAGGCTGCCAAAAAACGTATTTTGAACAGATTTCCCGAGTTATCGTCATTAAAAAATTGATTAAGTATAACAAATTGCGTTTTTTCTGAGTCATTTTTAAATTCATTTTTGTTCTCAAACCAATCCAATTTACAGGTCCTATTATTTAGGAACTATATAACTTGACATATTGGCCAGATTTTTGATAATTGCAAAATATATTTTTAAAAAAGCTGCCAAAAAGGGTATTTTGAACAGAATTTCACGAAGTTATCGTGATTGAAATTTGAGGAAATTTAAGAAATTGCGTTTTTACCGAGTCATTTTTAAATCTTTTTTTGTTCTCAAACGCATCCAATTTACAGGTTCTCTTATTTAGGAACTATATAATGTGACGGAGTGGCCAGTTTTTTGATAAAGACAGAATATATTTAAAAAAAGTCTGCCAAAACAAGCCCTTCGCACAAAATGTCCCAAAGCGATCATGATTAATGAACTGTGCATAAACAAATTACAAATTGGTTATTTTATGACTCATTTTTAAATCCAATTTTGCTCTGAAACGCATAATATGTATTTAAAAAAAATCTATCAAAGTGGGCACTTCGCACAAAATTTCTCAAAGCGATCTTGATTAAAGAATTGTGGATGTATTAAAATAATAAATTGGTTATTTTATGATTCATTTTTAAATTCAATTTTGCTGTCAAACGAATTTAATTAACAGTTTTTTGTTATTTATGAACTATAATGAACATATTGGTCAATTTTTTTAAATAAAGTAAGAATATAATTCAAAATATGTTGGCAAAATGGGCATTTGAGTAGAATTTCGTTTAAGATGATATTGATAAATCCAGTTCTTACAGAAAAATGAAATTAAAAAATTTTTAAAAGCGGCTAAATAAAGTAGTTAAACAAAGTTTATCTCTAATCATTTTTTTTTTTTTTTTAAATCTATCTCCGCCTATAGGCCTTGCCGAAAGGGATTTTTTTTAACTCGAGGTAGATAATCGTATGTCAGTCATAATTGTTTTAATGCATGATTTGAATTCATTTTAAGTTTAACAATTCTATATACTTAATAAAACATTGAACTAATTAGAGAAATGCCTGTAAATTCCACTTGTGAGCTAATCGAGCTAAATTTTACTTAGTTTTTGCATTAAAATTTCTATACATATTTTACAAGTCTTTTTTTTTAGCAAAACTGGTTTAGCAATTATATTTAGAGATAAATTTTAGTACTACTAATGTCATTTTTTTTAAATTTTAGGTACATAACCGTATATCAGTTATAAGATTTTTAATGAATTATTTGCATTTCTTTTCTTTTTGAATTCATTATTTCTTTGCATAGAGATTAATCAATCAATCGATGTGTTGTAAACAACATTTATTTTAAATGAAAAATGTTCAGAATAAATGAATGATATAATCTTAATATATATATTTTTTAAATAATAATAAAAAAAGAAAATTAAATGCATTTTAGTGGAATATTTGTTAAACTTTTAAATTTTCAACTAAAGTAAACGAAAAATTAAACAGGTAATTCAAGTCATTTATAAGAGTTTCTCCTTATTTATATCTATAGAGTGGATTTTTCTGAGCAATTATGTCCTTAAAAGCCCCCAATAAGTGAAACATTACGTAAAATAACAATAAATACGTTAGAATTGCATGGAGGAATATGTTAATTTGAGGGAAAATATGTCACCAAAAATATCATAAAATGAAACGCACGTTAAGTTGAAACAGATTCAGAAGCTACGAGAATGAGCAAAAAGTACGCATAATTATTTAAACAGATCAGCAACAACTTTAAATATTTATTATTAAAAACTAAACATTATTTTACTTTAGGTTTTTTGAAGAAGTTCTTTTTATCATGTGTTTTTAAATTATGAATAACCCAATCTTTTTTTTCAGAAGTCATTCATAGAACCACTTAAAATTTTCATTTTTAAAGTAGTGGTTTAAATTGCTTCAGTATTTTTAAAATATAACTCATGAAAAATCACAAAGATTCTAAAGAATCCCCATTAAAATAAACGTTCGCTTTCGAATAAGTAAACATTTTGAAATTTATTTACCAATTTAATTAATTTATAACCCGATGAAATGAAAATCTTTCCTTATGAATATTTATGAGTTAAATTCGTCTGGAAAAATAAACGACAGGATGCGTAACTTAGTCTATTTAGATAGTATATATAAATGTAATTTTGATAACTTTTTAAAAATAAATATTTTTGGTGTGTTAGAAAATACATTTTAAATTATTTTAAAATTACATTACAAATAAACTTTGTATCTTTCATTTGTGTTTTAATTTTATGAAACTCATCATTTGATCAAATGTATAAAATGCAAAGTTTTCAAGATAAATAACCTTTAAATAGTTCCTAAAAATTTTATTTTTATTATATTAAAAAAAAAAAATATCTTTATCAATTTGAAGGTGTTTATTGAAAATCTATTTATTATGCAATAACTATGTTTTGGTGTTTTTTGTTTTTAATAAAATGTTATTTTTTGTCTAAACAAATGTGTTCTCTTCTGTAAATAAAACGAAGATCGTGTTATGAAAAAGTATATGAGGTATACTGGGGTAATAACGCCACGTAAGAGTTCTACCAATTATTACGGCTTAGTTTTTATTTTAGTCTTTCAAACAAATACAGAATCTGATACAGCAACTTATTGACTATGTATACAAGAAAGAATATTTTAGAAGATATATATTAATAAAATTCAACGGCGTGTTTTCTGGATCAATGCTATTTCGCGTTATTACCCACATATTTGTGTAATAACGCCATGCAACCAAAACTATGAAATAAGATGGATTAATTACATGTAGATTATCCAGTTTTAAAGGTATAATCTCCAAACCAAAATAAATAAGAAAAAATTATTACCACTTAGGGCATACAAATTCCTCTTTATCTTTTTTTGGTTTTAAACAATTACAGAAATGCTCTCTGAAGAATAAAATAGAAAATAAACCCTCTTCGGATTAGTTCCAAAATTGAAAAGAATCAACAGAAGTAATAACACCAGTATATTGCGTTATTACCGCGATATACTTAATGCGCAATACATATTAAACTATAAACTGCCTCGCGAATTTATCCAAAATCTCGTGCACCATTTTCAAAGTACATGAAATACACGACAAATTTATATAATAAATAAAGTATGTCCTAATAAATATATAACCTTCAGATCACAGAACTTAACTCTCAAACTTTTAATCTGGCGTTGACTTTTACACGTTTCTTCCAACGATAAGATCTAAAGAGAGAACAAATTTGCGAGATGCAAAAAATAACGATAAAAAATAGTTGTACGTTACTCCAAAGTCTAAAGCGCACTCTATCGACATTTTTTGAATTTGATCTTTATAATTTATTTTCAAGATAATACTAGTATAAAGAATAATTTTAGTGAAAATTGCAAAGCAATTGACCAATTTTTCCGTTTTTTATAATCATTTGGAATTTGAACCTTCTTCCACGGTTCAGTTTGCGCTCTTTAACCACTCCCAACGATTTAGATTTTGAGCTCAAAATTTAAGTTTATGTCAAAGCTTCTAAAAAAAATTAATGATATGCAAATAATAACGGTAAAAAGTAGTTGTTCGTTACTGCAAAGTCTAAAGCGCCCTCTATCGGCATTTTTTTATCTTTACAATTTATTTTCAAGACAATACTGACATAAAGAATAGTTTTACTGAAAATTGCAAATGAATCGATCAATATTTCTGTTTTGTATAATCATTTGAATTTTTGGACCCTAAACTTTAATGGCGCCTATCTCCTTCGGAAGACGTTTGGGACCCTTAGTTTCCTATTTAATATTGTTTGTCTTGATTTGTACTATCACCCCTTGAAGTTTGTACCATGAATTTAGAAACACCCTGGGTATATATCTATCTATCTATATATCTCACTTTTTTATGGACACGATAACTTCTTTAATTCTTCACCAGTCTCCACCAAACTGGTACATAAAATCAAAGGGGTTAAAATCTTGGCTAAGTACGTTAATGGGCAAAATCGGGCCAAGGGGGTCGGAATAGGGGGCATTTTTGTGAAAACCAAAAAAAGCCATAACTTCTTAATTAAAGTAGATATCGAATCGGTTTAAAGTTTATTTTACTTCTGAAAAATGGGACAAAAGTTCATGCACAACAGATTTTTGATAAATTTAGAAGTGGGCTCAAGAGGCGAAAAAAACAGGGGTTTCGAGAGAAAAAATTTCATAATTTCGTCAATTTTCAAGATATCAAGTCCAACTAAATTTTTTGTACATGTTCTTAAAATTATCTAAAACGTTTGTATTTACAAGTTTTTGATAGGACCAACATTTACCGATGAAAAAAATTAAAAACGAAAAGAAAAAGGGCGGTGAAAAAAAGAGAAAAATCCATAACTCCTTCAATTTTTAAGATATCAAATCTGATTAAATTTATTTTACATCTTCTCAAAAATATCTACAACTTTTATATCGACAAGTTTTTCATAGGACCAATTCGTATAGCAAAAAGAAATTAAACAAAAATAGGAGTTGGAGAGAAAACCTCAAATCCAAACTGCTTATATTCTGACCCATTTTTAAATTCATTTTTGATTTTAAACGCATCCAAATGGTAGATCCTCGTATTTAGAATTTGTATAAAGTGATGCATTGGTCAATTTTCTGATAAAGATAGAATATAATTCAAGAAAGGCTACCAAAAAGAGTATTTTGAACAGAATTTCCCAAAGTCATCGGGACTGAAAATTTAAGGAAGTATTCAAATATGAAATTGCGTTTTTTTCTGACTCGTTTTTAAATCCATTTTTGTTCCCAAACGCATCCAATTTACAGATCCTCTTATTTAGGAACTATATAATGTGATGCATTGATCGATTTTTTTGATAAAGACAGAATATATTTTAAAAAAGGCTACCAAAAAGGGTATTTTGACCAGAATTTCCCGAAGTCTTCGCGATTTGAAAATTTAGGGAAGTTTTCACATAGCAAATTGCGTTTTTTATGACTCGTTGTAAAGTCCATTTTCGCTCTCAAACACATCCAATTTACAGATCCTCTTATTTAGGAACTATATACTGTGACTGTTAATTTCAAAATGCGATATTTCAGTAGAAAAATGTTCTCAAAATAATAATATAAAATTTTCCTACCTTTCTTGAGGGTTCTTGAGGGATGCACGGTGGTCAGAATCATAATTCTTGGCCGTCTTCAAAAACAGAAAATCCACAGCAAAAATAAGAGACAAAACGTAAACACACAAAAAAAGAAAAGTTGATTATTTACACACGCGCGCAGATATTACATGTTTCTTGATCATTATTCTTAATTTGACTACATCGAAATCTGAAAGGTACAAAAAGAACATTAATAAAAAAGATCGTAAAATAACCAATCAGCTTTGAGTTTGCACAAGAAAGAAAAAAAATAAATAAAAAAAGAATGTTCTGAAAATCATCGGCTACTGGCGCCAGGGACTCAGGGAGTCTTCGTGAAGAGTGTTTTCACACTCCCCATCTTGAGTTCATTAGGGGTCAGAACTCAATCACTGCAGTTGGAGTCTTTCGGGCGGCCGTACAATTCGACCACGGCGAGTAGTCAAACGCTTTTGCAGTACTGCATCACTTTGATTATCGGCGATTCCATCCACCTTCAAAGAACAAAGTTTCTTAATGGGACGAATTAGCATTCCAGTTGCAGTCTTCAACTTTACTACGCGCACAACGCCATCTTGACTGGGTATAAGTTCGACAACTCTACCAAGAGGCCAGTTTATTCGGCTAGAATTTTCCGTCCATATCAGGACAACATCTCCTACACACAAAGATCTTGATTTTTTCCCACTAAAGACCGAACATTTTAATGTGCCGAGGTATTCGCTTCTAAATCTTGATTTTAAATCGTTTCTAATTTTAATTCTATAATGGTATCGTTTATTCATTTCTTTGTGGTCTAGAAATTCTAATTCAGGCATACCTATTTTAGTATTTTCCTGTAAGAACATTGAAGGAGTTATAACTTGAAGATCTTCATTATTATCTGTAACATACGTCAAGGGGCGGGCATTTATAATACTTTCACAATCGCAGATAACGGTATATAGTTCTTCAAAATTTAAAGACGACTTGCCCAATACCCTTCTCAAGATTCGTTTCAGGATTCCAACAAGCCTCTCCCAAAATCCACCCCACCAAGGTGCAGAAGGTGGAATAAATTTCCAATCTATACGTGAAAACGCCGTAACCGCTTTTACTTTTTCATAATCAATTGTTTTCAATAAATTGTAGCAGCCAGTAAAATTTGTGCCGTTATCTGAATATATTATTGCAGGACGACCTCGTCTAGAAATAAAGCGTTTCAGTCCTAAGATAAAACTTTCGGTTGAAAGAGCTGTCAATAGCTCGAAATGCACAGCTCTAAAAACTGACACGTGCTATCAAAATCCAGACTTTAGATTCTTTTTTAAAATAAAGAGGCCCGCACAGATCTATTCCTATTATTTCGAAAATCGCGGCTTCTCTGACACGATCAAGAGGTAAGACACTTTCTGCTACATCAGGTGGTTTTGCTGAGTGTCTTTTACAAATGATACATTTGCCGATTACCTTTTTGATTGTTTTCCTACTCTTCAGTACCCAGTAATTTTCTCGTAACGCAGTCATTAGCAAGGGTACGCCACAATGACCGAATTCTAAATGTTTCGAAAATATAATCTGTTCTACGACGAAATGATTTGAAGGGAGTAAGATAGGTAATCTAAAATTAAATTCATCTTCTCGTTGAAATATCTTCGTTTTTACGCGTATGATTCCTTCCGAATTTGTAAAAATATTCAGGCATTTCAGTCTTTGATTATGTTCATTCACAAAGGATTCTTTTTGCACAAGTTTTAATAATACTGTTTCTGCCGCTTTTAATTCATTGTGTGTTAATTGACCGAATATTCTGTCGGTACTACCCCTTTTCGAATTTTGGTAAAATCGCAAAATCCAACCAATAACTCGCAAAATTTTATTGTAAGAAGAATAGCGATTATAAAATGGTGCCTCATCACTATCTACATTAGGAGCGGTCACAATAGTTTTTCTTTTTTCATAATTCACTATATCCATATTAGGAAAAATATTAGTACTAGGCCAATTTTCCTTTGATTCTGAAATCCATGATGGTCCTAACCACCACTGAGATTTAATAAGGGATTTTGCACAACAACCGCGTGACGGTAAATCTGCTGGATTCATATGTCCAGGTACAAAATTCCATGAAGTGTTGGGGGTAAGCTTTCGAATTTCTCTAACTCTATTTTCTACAAATGTAGCCCAAGGACCTTCCCGTTTTATCCAGTATAACACGTCCATTGAATCTGACCAATAGAAAGTATCAACATTTTCTAATTTCAAATCGTTTTTAATACTATTAGACAATCTAGCTCCAATACAACAGGCCAATAACTCAAGGCGTGGAATGGAAATGTCCTTTAGAGGAGCTACTCTAGAATAGAGATGGGAAATATTGTTATTTTTGGTTAACAGGTTACATCATTCCACAGTAGCGCTGGTAACAGGTTCCAACATCCTGTTATTTTTGTAACAGGATACAATAAACAATTTATAAACAATTGCTAAATATGCTCCCAAACGGGCAACACATGGGATATGGGACCCCCGTGGAGGGAGGGGGGTCTTTCTAAGGGAACCCAACCCGTATTTACGCAAGGAAATCCAAAGTTCGAAGAAAACCACGGAAAATTCCGAATGATTGGGCTTACGACCGCGATTGGGTTTTGTTCTAATCCAGCGCCTGCCGTCTACCAGTTTTGAGGGCAGAATCTCTCAGCCACTGGTGGGGCAACAACATTTAAGAAAATATCTATAGGCATATATATTTTTGAATATAAAATAATGTATCCAATAGGAAATACGAAAAGCAGGAAAATTAGAAAGTACAAGAAAACATATTAAGAAAACTTTCTTTAACATACAGAGGAAAACGAATTTTTCAAAAATCCATTTTCCGTATACCGCGTTTTCTCAATCAGCACTGTTGATGTTTTAAAATCTGAGATGAAATGCATTACTGAATTTTCGTACAGCAAGTCAATGCGTGCTGCCACTACTAGAGCGGCTGCAAAACATAAAACAAATATTAACTGATAGGACAAAAAAAAACTTGTGAGATAGGACAGATGGTAGAGAATGAAATTTTTTCCAGACTCAGTTTTTTTTACTAGTTTCTTAATAGCAGATATGTATAGTATGCAAGATCGATTGTACGCTATTATGAAAGCAAAAGAGGGTGCTACAAAAAATTAACTACCATTTACTTCATATTAATAAGGTAATATTGTTGCACAAAATAAAATATTCTAATACTTTGAACTCATCTAAATTTTATCCTTCTATTTTTATGTCCTTCAGAAAGCTATAAACCTAATATATTGTACTATATTTTGTATTTTGTAAATATTAAAATCTTATCTAAACATTCCAGATTCAATTTATAAGAAATTTAATTGCATTTACTTAGTATAAAAATGATTAAATTGAAAATATTTTTTTTATAATTTTTCTCAATTATTTTAATATTTGGAATATGAGTTGTATTAAAATGGTTCCAAAGTTCACTAGCTCATACTTTTTTATATGGATCCATACATAAATAAAAAATAAGACTTATTTCCACAAAATTTTCACCCCCCCCCCTAAAAAAAGTGACATTTTTGGATTGCCGACAGAAGTGAAAACTTGGACAATTACGTCTTTATTTTTTGAATTGTCAGGACATATTTTTTTTGTAATCGTCAGGAAACATTTTATTGTGCAGGAAATACTTTTAAATAATGTGTTTTTTTTATTCATTATTATAAAGTACTATTACAAAAATTGCATTACAATTTTCATTTAATGCGCAATTGTGCATGAAAAATAATGCATTTTGTTTTACATAAAAAAATTACAATAAAAAAAGACTGAATAATATTTATATGGCGCAGATGTCATACACACATCACGTTGGCACAATTTTTTTCTGATACCGATTTGGCAAAAAACCCCGAAGTTTAAGAAATTTAAATTTCAACCCATTATGGGTCCGTAACGTGACCCAGAATAACGGGAAAAATTTTTTTATGCTAGATTTGTAATGTATGAAGCATAAGCTTTCGATAGACATATTACATCAAAAAATGAGAAACGCCCCCCCCAGCCTCCCCCCAGCCCCCCCCCCTCCCAAAAACGGTCCTATAGGGAAAAACCGGAAAATTGAAATAGCAAAAAGAATGGCGAGTAAATGTTAGCTATGCTAGAATTTTTATTTCCGCTTTAGCTCCCATAGAAGCAAAGTTATAGCCTTTTAAAGATTGAAATGAAGTGAAGAAATGAGCAAAATTAGGTGGGTTACCGAAAGGGGGGGTGTCATGTTAAAATAGGGTAGAGAACTAAATAAGCTAAATTTGAAGGTGTATGTTTGGGCGGTGAACCCCCCCCCCCCCAGAAGAGCCCTTTAGAAATCAAACCCACAAATCTCAAATTCAGTCTTTCTGATATTTAATAAAAAAGAGACGAAATCATTTTTTTATTTATCCTCTTTCTTCAACAACCGCGAATGAAAACCAAACAGGAAACGAAACTTTAAATCAAAAGTCGTTAACGATAACAACATTATCCTCAGACAAAACGTTTGAAAATAAACAACAGTTACGAAGCGATAAAATGTTCTTTTGTAATGTAAAAAACTACATTTTTTCAAAAACGGGTGGAAAATCCAGCAGAAAAGAACTACATAACTGAACTGAATTGAAAAACTGGTGAAAAATCTAACAGTTATTGAATTAGCGATTGTTAAGGAGTTATTTCTTCTGTGGTTGCATAGGCGTAACCAGCATTTTGAACGGGTGGGTGCCCAGAATTTTTAACCTGAACTTACTGGATACAAGCAATATCTTATTTTATATAGTAAAACCTTCTAAAACGGAAGCCTATAAAACAGTTTTAAATTCCGTTTTAGACAGTTTTTTTAAATCTTAGAGTGTATAATTGTGAGATTTTTTTTAATAAGGGTTTTTAAGGGTGTTTTAATAAGGGGGGGGACGCAAATTTTTTAAATAATTGTGAATGGGTCTGCGCAAGCAGGGGGGGGGGGCTGTCCGGGCTGTACTTGCTGGATACAAACAATATCTTATTTTATATAGTAAAACCTTCTAAAACGGAAGCCTATAAAACAGTTTAAAATACCGTTTTAGACAGTTTTTTATCTTAGAGTGTATAATTGTGAGATTTTTTTTAATAAGGGTTTTTAAGGGTGTTTTAATAAGGGGGGGACGCAAATTTTTTAAATAATTGTGAATGGGTCTGCGCAAGCAGGAAGGGGGGGAGGCGCTGTCCGGGCACCCAGCCCGCACATTCAACATTGTTCGGCAAACGTCTCAAAAGAAACGATTAAGGACGTTTTTAATGAATATTATTATTATTTTAGAGGTACAAAAAATGAAATCTTGATTAAAACAAGTGAAGGAAGATGCTGTCATTAAGAACATGTGTTATTTATTTAACAGAGACTTTTCAGTAACATATTAATGCAATATTAGGTTCTAGCGTAGTAACACTGTTATTTATTTTAATACGATAAATAATGCCCATCCCTACTCTAGAACGAGCCTGAATAAGTTGACAAGTTACACGATTTTCTACTTCATTTCTGAGATAAATGCATGTAGCGTAAGAAAATTTACTAGCGTCGCAGAAAATATGTAAAGATAAGTTTCCCTCTTTTAGAGATAAATTAGACAATCTTCGCGGGATCTCAAGATTTCCCAAATCATTAATTTCCTTAGTCCATTTTCTAAATTCCTTAACTATCTCATCGGGCAGCTTGGAGTCCCATGACGCGTTTATTTTCCAGCATTTCTGTAAAAGTAATTTTGGAATTAAGGTCACGGGGCAAGTTAAACCGATGGGATCTAATATTTTATGAGTTAAGGACAAAATTGTTCTTTTAGTGATGCACTCATTTTCCAATTTAAAATTCCGAAAATCACACGATAATGTATCACTCTTGGTGTCCCACATTAAACCATGTAAGGGAATCTTATCCTCAGCCGCATCACTCAAATGACCCTTTTCATTAAAGCCTAATCCAATTTCTTCGCACCGATTATGACACCAACCACGAAGATCAAATTGTGCCGAAGCTAAGAGTTTCCGTGCTTCATTGCGACAATATTCTAACTCTTCTAACGATTCTACACTAGCTACACAGTTATCTACATAGAAAGATTCTTTAAGTTTTATAGCAACATCTTTAATGTTCTCAGGTGCTTCATCTAAGTGACGTGTTAGAGTAGCGGCCAAAAGGAAGGGGCTACAACTAATCCCAAAGACAACCCGACAATGTCTATAAATTTCCAGGTTTTCTGAATTCCCATCTCTCCACCAGAAAAAACGTAAATAATCTCTATCCTTTTCATTCAGTGATATCTGTAAAAAAGCTTTACGAATATCTGCTACAATACCTATCTTTCCCACTCTAAATCGATTTAGAACAGAAGGAATTAGTTCAATTAAATTAGGTCCCTTCTCTATACAATCATTTATGGAAACAGAACCCTTAACATGTGCTGATCCATTAAATACCGGCGTAATTTTGGTCGTAGAATTAGGTTTTATTACAGCTCTATGAGGGAGATAATGTACTTTGGTGCTAAGTTTTTCCTCTCCTTTCACCTTTTCAATAATCTCTTCCGTTTCCCACTCATTTAAAACTGCTTCGTAATCTTTCAACAAACCGCAATTTTGGAGATTCTTAATATTATTTTGCAGGCGTTTTATCGCTAAATCTTTATTACTTGGAATGGGGGGATGGTCACTTAACCAGGGAAGAAAAACTTTGTACCTACCATCAGTTTCGCGTCTTACGGTTTCTTTAAAATGCTCCAAAACTAATTTCTGGACTTCTTCATTAGTTTGTTTTTCCGCAGGATCTACTATGCCTAAAGAATCTAAATTCCACAAATCTGTAATTTTGGCATCGTTTACATATAATGAAAGGACCAAAAGAGACCTATCCCTTTCATTTCCGCCAATTTTGCCCATAGTAGTCCAACCTAGTTTTGTTTGCATCGCAACCAAACCACAAGATAAATTTTCTATTTTTCCTGTAAACAGTTCTCCCACAACATCTGCTCCCAAAAGTACATGTATTTCATTTAAATTTCTTTCATATAAACAATTTTTACCTTCAGGGCAGATATTGCTCAAAAATATATTTTTTTCCTTTTAATTCCGCAATACAACGAATGTCTCTAATTTTGGGTACATTAGCACAAATTTTTTCTTGTTCCATTACCTCAATTTTAATCTTTTTACCTCCCCTTAAACCCCTTAAATTAACAGAATAACAGTTATGATCTACCGTTGTTTCGGTACCTCCAAACAACCCGTGAGTAATTCTGACCTATCTTAAACCTTTTAATTCCATCTTATTGGCTACGAACTTTGAAATATACGACTTAGAAGACGCCGTATCTAACAATGCGCGTACTATATATTCACAACCATTATTTCTTACATAAACATATAAAGTTTGTAAATAAACTTCTTTCGGCAAGTTTTCATTCGCAAAAAGGGCAGTATCCGACACTTCGGTCTGTTGTTTAGATTTTTCTTTCTTTACGTTTCTATAACAAAACAATGTGTTATGATTCCCGTTGCAAATCCAGCATTTTATATTTTTTTTGCAAAAAAGCGATAAATGTTTTTTCATTTCTAGGCACTTAAAACATGCTCCCTTTTTCATTAGAATGTTCTTAATTTCATCAATAGATAACTCATTAGTTCTATCGCAATCAACCGATGAGTGATGAAATGATTCACAAAAAACGCAGTTTATTACGTTTAAATTCTCTTTTTTGTCCGTTGACCCTAAATCATTAGCTGTGGGATAATTTTTTTGTTTATTGTTATTTCGAAACGAATTAAAGTTTTTCTTTTCAGGAGGATTAAAAAATTTTCTATCTTCGTTCATTGGGTTTATTACTAAATTAGCCTTTTCTCTTGCTTTTAAACAAGTAGATAAAAAATTCATTAGTTCTTCAATTTCATAAAATCCTTTTTCATTATCGGATTTGTTAAGTTCTATTAACAAATCTTTCGGAATTGTTTTCAAAATGGTTGTACATAATACACTTGAAATGTTATTTAAATCTGTTCCTAAGCTTTGCAAACTTCTCAGTTCTACTGATAATTTATCAAAATATTGTCGGAAAGCATATATATCATTCGAAGTTCTCAAAGGCTTGATAGCTAAAAGATTACTAATATGATTGTGTATTAATAATTGTTTATTAGCAAACCTACTTTTCAGCAATTCTATAGCCGCATCGTAATTTTTTTCGGAAACAGGAAAACCTTCAATTGTGTTTAAAGCGGTCGATCTTAATTGCGATCTTAAATAATTAAATTTATCAACTTTATTTAACGATTTATTATCATGAATGGCCGATTCAAAACTGCTCCAAAAGGAAAGCCATTCATTTATATTTCCATCAAATATTGGTATATGCAATTTCGGTAACTTAACTTTTACAGAATTATCCACTTTTTCATTAGTACTGTCTGAAAATTGTTCTTTGTTACTTTCTTGTTTTGATTTTAAATTTAAAAATCCGGCATTTAATTCTCTAATTTTCTGATTTGCGCGTGACTTCCATAATATTACATTTTCGCTATACTTTTCAGCGGCTTCTAATTCTTTCTCTGAATCATCGGGATTGATTAATAATTCAATTGAATTATCTGTTGTCTTAAGTGACTTAAATTTGTCGGTCAATGTTTCAACATGTTCTTGCAGTTCTTCGATAGACACATCGTCTGATTTTATGGAAGTTTCGATTTTATTTAGAATTTTCGTAACAGCCGATCGAAAAATAGTTCTTCTTTTTTTAAGTGTTTCTAAATTTTCAGCCATTTTCTTTTTCTCTACTTAATTAGTTAATTTCAAAATTCAAATTCTTAATTGTTTCAAAATATATTACCACCCTACATCCCGCGACAAGGATGCCATGTTAATTTCAAAATGCGATATTTCAGTAGAAAATTGTTCTTAAAATAATAATATAAAATTTTCCTACCTTTCTTGAGGGTTCTTGAGGGATGCACGGTGATGAGAATCTTAATTCTTGGCCGTCTTCAAAAACAGAAAATCCACAGCAAAAATAAGAGACAAAACGTAAACACACAAAAAAGAAAAGTTAATTATTTACACACGCGCGCAGATATTACATGTTTCTTGATCATTATTCTTAATTTGACTACATCGAAATCTGAAAGGTACAAAAAGAACATTAATACAAAAGATCGTTAAATAACCAATCAGCTTTTAGTTTGCACAAGTAAGAAAAAAAAATAAAAAAAGAATGTTCTGAAAATCATCGGCTACTGACGCCAGGGAGTCAGGGAGTCTTCGTGAAGAGTGTTTTCACAGTGACTCATTGGCCAGTTTTTTGATGAAGAAGGAATATATTTTTAAAAATGCTGTCAAAGTGAGTATTTTGCACAAAATTTTCCGAAGCAATCGTGATTAAAGAATTAAGGATGCATTCGAACAACAAATCGGTTATTTTATGACTCATTTTTAAATTCATTTTTTTTTCTGAAAATGCATTCAACTGACAGTTTTTTGTTATTTAGGAACTGTATAATGTACTGTTTTTGTCGATTTTTTAATAAATTCAGAATTTATTTCAAAATATTTTGTCAAAATGGGCATTTGAGCTGAATTTTTCTTAAGATGATTCTGATAAAACTAGTTTTTGGAGAAAAATGAAATTAAAAAATTTTCATAAACGGCCAAATGAAGTTATTAAACTGGGTTTATCTCTAATCATATATATATATATATATATATATTGAAATGAGCACTCTTCGAAATCTACCTCCGCCTATAGGCCCAGCCGACAGGGATTTTTTTTTAAATATTGCTTGTACTGCAGTGAAACCTGGAGTTCAGGGAACGTTTTAACACGGGCTTGAAAGTGAGAATGTTAAATGGGACCGTCTCAACGGAAGTTCACTGTTTTAATAAAATGTTAAACATAAATTGAAATTTCTTTTGAATGTGTAAAAAAGCATTTTATTAAAATATATATGCATATAATATTGTATGAATATCAAGTTAAAAAAATATATATAATTACTTCTCATAGTATTTTATTATTGTTCACTTACGTGTCTAAGTAGAAGGTAAATGTTATTCGAACAATTAAATGAAGATCTATGGGCTTTAGATAGTGTTCTCAATTGCATATGACCAACCTGGGCAATTATCAGAATTAAAAAAAAAATAGCCAAACAGCCACAACAACAAATTGAATGTAATTCAGATGTTTCATGCAGTCCTGTATGTTCTGTGTAGAATTTATACACACTAAGAAATACTTTTAAAAAAAATCAGTTAAAATTTTTAATGTTTAAAAGAAGTAAAAAATAAACGAAAGAAAAATTATTGTTTATGAAGTGTAGTGTGATGCGCGAACTAATTTGTTTGTCCCTGTGTATCAATGGTGAATGATTGCACATTATATTTCATGGTAAATGTCTTGAAATGAAACTCAGAGATATTTAAACATATTTGAAATTTTCGAAAAAGGGCAACATGAATGAAATACACTGTAAATGATTTATCATTTTACACAGTATTGTGATGAAAGTCTTTTGCATGCCTCTGTAAATGAACTATAAATGTTCATAATATATATACTTTAGTAAAACTCTTAAAGTATATGTGAGAAATTTATGAATGTAAATTTCGGAAAGTTTGACTCGTGAATCATTATTAAAAATCACCGCAAACAATTTCTCCTCATAGGGCATAATGTGAACAAATCCTTTTGAATGCCTCGGTAAAAGAACAGTTAATAAAACAATTTTCTTTTTCAGTATCAAACATGCAATAGTTATCATCAGTAATATATACAAATTTCATGATGATGTGACTATATTTAAGTGATTTTGACCTTTGTCAGACACTCGGCAAACAAACAAAGAGAAATCATAAACTAATTTCAAAAATGTTAGAAAGTGTTTAAAATGAGAATTCAAAATTAAAAAAAATACTCTGAGTAAGTTTCCTACAATAAGAACCTGTTACTAATTATTAACATTCGATATTTTTAAATAGAAATTTTAAAATGGTTATTAATTTTTTTTTTAATTTTTTGCGCTGAGGTAGACATGCCGTTACGCAGCCATCGAAAACAATATCGGCATCTGTCAGAGTTGGAGAGGGGAAGAATTATCGGGATGATGGAAGCTAGATGGTTAGCTTGGTGAGTAGCTCGTCAAGTAGGTCGTTTTGATTTCACTGTAAGATTGTGTACGAACCAGTGAACTGAAGAGATGTCATTTACACGGTCACCAGGGTCGGGACGCTGTTGACAAACCAATCGTCGAGAAGACAGTCACATCATAAGAAACGCACGCGTAGAGCCAACTGCCTAATTGACCGCTATTCAGGTACAAGCAGCACCTTCACTACACACCTCTGTGTCTTCCCGAACCATCACAAGGTGCCTGGCTGAAGGACATTTAGTATCGGGGCACCCATTAAGTGTGCTGCCAATGACACTCAGCCACCGACGCCTCCGTTTGGAGTTTTCTCGCGCACGACGGGATTGGACTGCAACGCAATGTAACCAGGCGATCTTCAGCGACAAGTCTAGATATATTGCAGCGATGACAATCGTGCTCGTGTGTGGAGCCTCGTGGAGAACGCCTGAAACATGTCTACGCTTTACAGCGACACACTGTTCCCACAACTGGTGTGATGGTATCGGGTGCCGTTGCTTACGATACACGATCACTTCTAATATTGATCCGTGGCACAATGACACCCAGCGGTACGTCAAGGATATCCTTTATCTACATGTGTTGCCACTCGTAGCAGGGCTCCCAGGAACCATTTTTCAGCAGCACAGTATTCGGGCACACTCAGTAAGGATGTCACAAGCTTGCCTCCGCCAAATTACCATCCTTCCTGGCCTGCTCGATCCCCAAATCTTTCACCAACGGAGCATATCTGGAATCATTCGGGAAGGTAAATTGAACACCGTACAAGTTTTGTTGAAATCGAGGCGCGTTTACAGCATCCATTTACATCGTGCATTCACGCTAGAAGGGGTCCAACAAAGTATTGAAATTTCCGTTCATTTGTACTTTTTTCTGCAATAAATGATCCTTTTCCTTTGCCTTTCTAATCACTTACTTATATCACAGTAGTACTTACGCGTGTAAAAATTCGTTTCATTTCGACATCTTTTTCTTGGTGCGGGAAATTTTTATGGCAATGAGTGTATTATACTCTGCCCTCTACGAACTCATTTCATTAACACCCCTTCAGACACTCATAATTCTCAAAGCACGTCAAATTTATCGGCTTTAAAACGATTGAAATATAATTTTAAAATTCAGAGGCAGACTTCAATTCATATTTATTTCTTTGAAGATCTTTAAAACCAAATCAGCTGCCGTTAACGCAGTAAAACATTTGTCTGACAGTACTCCATAAAATTGGAGGCCTGCATGCTGCCTTCAGTTTTATGGAGTACTTTCACCGATATAATGAGTTAAAAAACATGTAACATTGTATAACATTGGTGTTAACATTGCAATACTACACCAGTAATGTATGTTTAAATTACATCTTTATATAGGTGTAAAAATATGTGATGCACATTATGTAAAAATTATTGACTTTTTAGCTTAATAAATACTATTCTTAAGTGACTACTATAACAGTAAGTTGATATTTTTAGTGGTTAATGCATCGAATTTTTTTTATGTACATATTTAATTTTCTTAACCACTCGTGAAAAATTTTAAATTAAACGTTTATACTATAAATTTAGTATACCAAAGTGGACTGTTCATTTAAATATTTCATTGCTTAATTTATAGTGTTTTGCATCGACTTTATAATTACTTTAATGTATGATTCCACAATGCGTTTCAAACGTAGGTGATGATTAAAATAAATGTGGAGGAGACGGCATACGTGAAATTAAGTTTATTGGCAAAAGGATCTTAAAAAAAATATTCAATGATTAAAACAAGTTGATAATTGCACGTAAAGTGTAGCAAATGAAGCCCGTTCGTACAATAACAATGTTTTAAAAATATTCCGTTCTTGGTATAATGGTAAACAGAACTACAGATGTAATATAAAGGCTGAAATCGTTTGTGTGTCTTTGTAAATACTACCCGCTTTCTATGTTACTGTAAGTAACTCGTAGTTAGCCTCACCAACGTGCATCAATTTCATAAAATGCGAAATAATTTAATAATATTAAAACGCTCCACAAACAAAGTTTCCCCCTATACTAATATGTAATGGAATAGTCATGTGTGGCCCTGTGAAATAATAACAAATATTCTCTGCACCACAAATTGCGCAGAATTTATTTTTAGCATATACTTCATAGATGTATATCAATGTTATTATGTTCGAAAGAGAGTAACATCATTAAAATGCATCTGAATTTTTTTTTGTCATTGACCGTAGTGTAAGGGAATGTTTTTGATTGTACTAATAATTATACTGAACATCCGATTATCGTAAAATTTAAAATGATTCTGTAAAATTATGCAATTATACATCTTAAATTTCAAACGATTTGATTGGGTAGTTTTTGTTTCGTCACATGCGGACAGACGGATGGATATAGGTGTTACATTTTTATGTAATTACGAATTAACCTAAAAATGAGAGAACATGTGTAGATGAAAAACTGGCGGCATCAAGATTATAAATCTTATTGGTCAATAGTATTTCAAAAGAAATCTAAATAGATGAGTACTTACAGTTTCTTTATATACAAAGTAGCGCCGATACAATAGCAATAATTTTTCATTTGTTGCGAAATATTGACTCAAAATTTAGGTTATTCACCAAGCCATGTCTGGCGACTTCATTTTGACCATCATTCGTTTAATAAATGATTTTCAGGCATTATCTAGAGTGTTATTTCGAATATTTGAATAAAATCGTTCAAACCGATCACCCGCTATGTGTACATCCTAAGTTTTAATTTAATATTTCATTTTCAACAAATTATCGCATTTTTCTATCAAACGAATCAGAATTTTAAAAAAATATATTTATTTTGTTATACACATACATTCACTTTCCATTTCTTGTAGCACTAACATTTCATGTTTAATTTAGCAAGAACATGTAAGAAAATTCATTTGAAATTATCGCTCTGTACTAGTATTGCTTACATAAATCAATATCTAATAAAATTCATCCTGGTTGAGTGCAGTTTCCTTTTCGCTAGGACATGACTTCAGCTAAATTCCTTTTTAAACAATAAGGGCAGTCGTTTGATGAGGATGAAACAGTATTTGAATCATATTGATTTTAAAACTAGTAACTTGGCAGCAGAATCGATATATCCCTTTATTCGGATATGGTTTAGTCCTAATTGATAAATGTCAAATAAAATGCCTTACAACGGTATTTTATACGAAATAATTTAAGGATTTTTATTTTAGGAAAACTAAAATAGGTTTCATTCTTATTATGAAATTCAGAATTCAGACAGTTTTAAATGTATGATTTATGTTAAATTACAAAGTAAATGCTGAAAAAAAAAATAATGCTAGATTTACAGAAAATGTTCAGTATGACGCTTTTTCTTAATTTTATTTTTTAAATATAGAGAAACATAATTATTACTTTTATTGAAATATGAATTTAAATTTATTTATTTTAGAAAGATCAACATATATTATATTATTATTATTATGAAATAGAGAATTTAATCAGTTTTAAATGTATGATTTGTTTTATATTATAAAGCGGACGTTTCAAAATATTTTACGCTAAAGTTACGGAAAATGCTCTTTGTGAAGTTTTCTTCTAATTTATGCATATATATATATATATATATATATATTGTTAATAAAGAAAAAAAGTAATTATTAATTTTAAAGGAATATGAATTTTAATTTATTTATTTTAGAAAACTAAAATATACATTTTTATCATGAAATTGAAAGTTCAGAAAATTTTTAAATGCATGATTATTGTTATATCACGAATTGATTGTTGGATAAAGTTTGAAGCTAGAGTTACAAAAAATGTTTATTGTGACTTTTTTTTTCTTTAAGAAAAACATAATTAATATTTTTATAGAAATATGAATTTAAATTTATTTATTTTTGGAAGATTAAAATATGCTACATTTTTACTATGAAATTCAGAATACCGACAGTTTTAAATATTTGACATATGTTAGATAAAAAAGCGAGTTTTGCAAATATTTTACGCGGAAATTATGACGCTGGAACTATGGGAAACGTTCATTGTAATAGTTTTTTCTTACTTTTTAAATTATAGAAAATAATAATAATAATTTTTATAGAAATACGGATTTAGATTTATTACGATACAAATATGCACAATCATCTTAAACCCCCAGGGGGATACCTTCTTTAGGTATTCACGGGCTTCACTACCCCGGGGCACCTGAGTGATCTTTCTCTTTTCCTTTTCCTCTTACTCCTCTGGTCTTCCTTTCCTCTTTGTTTCACTCTCATTGTGGTTTTCTCTTTCTGAGGTGAGGGCAATTCTGCATGGGCCGATACATCTTGTTTATCGACTCATGGAGAATTGTAAACCACCCACGTGTTGGCCGTGCGTGGCGACCCGTGTCCCTGGAAAGGGGGATCCTGGCAGTTGAGGGAAACCAACACACTGCTTTGGCCTCTGCTTCAGGTAGACGGGAGGTGCATATTGGACCCGTATGCAGCAATCGGCTGGTCAGCTGGCTTTTGTCACTGGCTTTGGGGATCAAGTGAGCGAGCAATTACTAGTCATCTCGTTAAGGGTGGAGACTGAAATATGATTGTCTTGTGACCGTATAGGCCCTGGCTAGCACTGGTGCACGAATGTGCATCCCCTTGTTGGGCTCGGTAGTGGGTGGTGCGGCCGGGGCCCAAATTGTTCTTTTCTAACATAGATGGAAAAGCTTCACTTCCTCCTACTTCTCTCCCTCCCGGTAAGCAACAAATTGTGCAGAATTCTTCATTTACTCGTTTTTTTGTAATTAAACGCACCGATAGCCTCTCACATAGTTCTTTCAAGAGAACCTCACCATTTCTTATCGCAAAAACATTCCAGTCTGTTTTTGGCGACGGTCACAGTCTTAAAAAACTGCAGTCTGGGGATTTATTGGATGAGGTTTCTTCAGCCAGCCAATCACAGCTTCTGGACAATTGCACTAAAATAAGTATTTTTGCTGTTTCTGTTAAAGCCCATCCAACTCTTAATACTTGTCGCGGTGTAATATCTGAACCAGATCTTTTATATTCCTCAAAAGAAGAGCTTCTCTAAAATTTAAAAGAACAAGATGTAATAGATGCACGCCGCATTACTATCCGAAAGAATGGACAAGTTATTCGGACAAAACACATAATACTAACCTTCAATAGCCATTATTTACCATCTAGAATTAAAGCTGGATACCTAAGCTGACCAGTCCGACCTTATATCCCTAACCCTTTACGATGTTTCAAATGCCAGCGTTTTGGTCATACTAACATTAACTGTCGTGGCAATGTTACCTGTCCTCGCTGTGCAGAAGTCGGCCATGATGGTAAATTTTGTGAAAAACCAGAACGCTGTGCGAACTGCAAAGGTAATCATACGTCATACTCTCGCTCCTGTCCAATTTCGAACAGTGAAAAAGAAATTCTTGCAGTAAAAACCAGCCAAAATCTTTCATACCCAGAAGCTCGAAAACTTGTTGAAACCAGAACCACATCTATGGGTCTCTCTTATTCTAGTTTACTCAAGCAGCAATCAAAATCAGTAAGACATATAAGCAACCAGACAGAATCACCTAATCCACCTAGTACCCCAAAGAAACAAACACGAGATGTCAGTTGCCCTACTAAATGTTCTGCTAACCCTGAATTAGAGCGTTGATTACCATCTTCAGAGCCTCTTACCACCAACCTGTCCATCAACCTATTCAACCACAAAAACCGAAAAAGTCCACTAAACCCCAGACAAGAACTAATACATTTGCATCTACATAAAAAAAATCCTAATCTCTCTGCATCAAATTGCCAGAAACCTAATGCTAGTCAAAAAATTAAAGCAATTACACCCATTAAAAAAAACCGTTGATCATTCTGCTTCTAACCACCAAAAGACCAATTCTGCTCAAGCTGTTAAACCAAACCAAAAGACAAAAGAAAATAATGCGCTTTGTAATTCTTACCAATGGCAAACTGTAACAAAAAAACAGCGAAAATCAAATAATGACCCATCTGTTGCTTATTTGAAAGATCCCAAAAAGCTAAACAACTACGTGGAAGAGGCTATGGAAGAATCATATGAGTCAAGTGAAGACGAAGGGAACATTGTTTACGAAGAGTATGTGCCCGACTGATCTTACCACTTACCTTTTTTAATTTCTGTGTTTTTAAAATGTTGTCGTCATTGTTTTTACGTTTTACTATTTCTTGTCATGTATCACTACTTTACTGTTCGTATTGATTGTTCAGTTTTTATCCAGTCATATATTCTTTTTTAAACCTTCCTCTTCACTCTTTGATTAGTTATAAGAACTTTTTATTCTCATGTGTTACCAACATTGCATCCTTGTTTTTTTAAACCTGTTTTTATGTCAACTTATACAACTGTTTGTATTTTAACTTTTAACTTTTACTATCAATTTTTATGGTTTTTAATTGACATAAGTGCTTTTTAGCTAAGAATTTTAGCTTTCAATTGCATGTTTTATTTACCTATTATTACTGATTTGATTGGTTGTTAACACTATATAGTTATAGATGTGTTTTCATTCTGACATTGTCTTGGCGCAGCATGTCCCAAAGGGGATCTTGTGCCATTAAACCCAAATCAACCAACCAACCAACCAACCAATCATCCGAAAGTTAACGAAAAGTGGCAATGTACTTTCGATTGAACACGGTTTGTGTAATGTCTACCAATATTTTTGGATTCTGTAATATGATATATGATGATGTAGGTGGTATAATAGGGTTCCGTAATTAAAAACTGAAAACGGTATATTATAAGATCAATCCCGTGTCTGTCTCTAGCAGCCATCTTACTGAAAATAGTAGAATGTGGAACTTTCAAATTGGCCGAAATAAAAGAGTACTGACTGAAAAATTTATAGATTATAAAAAATTTCATAAATATATTTAGGGAAAATGTAGAGAAGCCAATTAAGTTACTTGAAAAATAATACATATCTTCTATATCGCTTTAAAAACGTTGAACTTAAAATACATTTTTTCATATTTAGGTAGTATATTTTCTGAGAGATGGTCGGAAATGTAGGTCATAAATATATCCCCTTCCCTATATATTTTCGAATCTACTGAAACAAAAGTTATTTAAAAATTAGAGGCAATAGATGTTAATTTAAACCTTACAGAAAAACTATAGCAATTTTCCCTATGTCATACAGCTTTTGAAAAGAGTGGATTTTTCTACAACATACAAAGAATAAATAATTTTAAAAAGTACACTCAAATATAATTTTACCGAGTAAAAAAATAAATAAAGGATTAAGCATAGGAATTCATATTTTAGTGTTAATGAAGAAGAAGGGGACATGTGATTATTAAAATGAAGACAGTGTGATTGCGAACGGTTTTTGGGGACTCGATAAATTAGGCGTTGAAATAATAAACATCCTGAAGTCACATTTGATTATATTCTTTTTGTTTGATGATAGTTATACCTTTAAATGTTGTTTATTGAATTTAAAGTTGCTTGTATCATGAATGTTTCTTTACAAAAGATGGTATATGCCTACACTCAGAAAAAAAATCTGTAAAGTTACTAATAGTTTTCTAGGAAACTGGGATTCATAAAACATTTATATAACGGCAACAGCTAAAATTCATGTAACAGACACAGATTTTCACTAAAAATCAAAAAATCTGTAAGATTACTAAGAAGGTTTTAGGAAACTGGGATTCCTAGAATTTGTCATGTAACGGCAACCCAGGTTACAGATTAAATTTTAGTAAGATAATTATAAATTTAGTAGATTCGTTTGTAAAGTTACAGATTTCTGTAGTTTTACAAAAATATGTTTTGTAGATTTACATTTTGTCTTATACACTGTACAGATAAAATGTTTGTAAGCATACAGATTTCGGCAACTTTACATCTGTAGGATTACACATTATTTTTGCGGTGTAATATATCGTTTACAGTCGCAAATCGTCCACTATCACTGTGTACCAATACACATGATATCGATTTAAAATGTGGTATATTTTGTAAAAAATCCTGAGATTTTTTTCAAAATATTCTGTAAAAAATAAAACATACGTGCCAAAAAAGTAACTTTTGTAGATGTATATGCATCTTATATTATTTTGTAATTAAATCCATATGTGTGCTTATGTTATGCGTATGTGTATGATATATTTATCTATCTTTATATTTTGTGTCTTTATCCTCATATTTTACTTTGCATATCATTCTTCTTAAATATATAATTAAATATCTATCTATATCTAAATCTAAATGGCTCTTTCTCCAAAGGTATTTTATTAAAAAAAAGAGATACACCTACAGAAATATAAAATAAAGTTTCTGAAATGCAAACATTCTTTTCAAAAATCTTCAGCCGGTAGATTTAAAAGATTTTTTAAAGAATTTTCCGCTTTAAAATATACTTTCCCATATTCCTTTTCAAACAATAAAAGCCGACGTCAAATGGGGTTTCAGAAAGAGATTTAGAATAGCATCGATTTTCAAACTGCTCACATAAGGATCGATAAAAATCCCGTATTGAGTAATAATTTACCATCGAGAAAAATGGTAAGTAACTCTTAAATGAAATAGCTTTGCCACAGAATAAGCATAAGAAATTAAATAACAAGATTCAATATAAAAAAAAAACAGTTTTTTGAGAACTTATTAGACCAGACTATTATGAGAACAGTTTTTTAATTTATTAAGATTTATTACTAGATTAGAAGTTAATTTAGTGTATTAAATTTTATATAGACGGAATAAATAGATTAAATATAAAAAAAAAATCTTTACAAATATATTTTGAAAATATAAATTAAACTCATGACTTATAGATAAACAATTTTTTTTCTATTTGTTTCGATACCTTTCTAAAGAGATGGTTTATGTATCGTAATAGCATTATTAAAATGTTTTCCTCTGTTTTCGGCACATAATTTGCAAACAAAAGAAATAGGTTTAGATATAGATAATTTAGCTAGCAAGATATAACTTTCATTTACATTGTATAGATTAAAGAATATTTTTTAGACAATATTTCTTTCATCAGCGGATTATAATGCTTCAAAAACACTGGTTATAATGTTATAATCAGTGTTTTTATGCCCCGGACCCATTTTGATGTTTAATAACTCATAAAATAATAAATATAGATTAAAATTAATAGCATAAATGGTTAGATAGACTCAAAAAGTTTCATGATCCTTATCAATGAACTTCCATGTGTGCCTCCTTCGTCGCACGAAGAATATCAAGTCGATAGTCAATTTCACGCCAGATAGCGGCAAGCATGTCGACATCCAGAGAGGCTATTGCGGTTGTAATTCTGGCATTTAAGTCATCAATGTTCGACACTCTCCTCCTGTAAATATTGTCCTTTACAAATCCCCAAAGGAAAAAGTCCAGCGGCGTAATATCAGGTGATCTTGGTGGCCAAGGAAATTTGACCTCTTTGCCCAATCCATCTTCCTGGAAAATGGTCATTCAAACAAGTACGGAAGATGGTAACACAATGAGGTGATGCTCAGGTGATACTTGGCCATACAGATCACCTTATATAACGCCACTGCACTTTTTCCTTTCGGGATTTGTAAAGGACAATGTTTACAGGAGGAGAGTGTCGAACATTGATGACTTAAAAGCCAGAATTACAACCGCAATATCCTCTGTGGATGCCGACATGCTTGCTGCTGTCTGGCATGATATTGACTATCGACTTGACATTCTCCGTGTGACGAAAGGGGCACACGTGGAAGTTCATAGACAAGGGTCATGAAACTTTTTGAGTCTATGTAACCATTTATGTTATTAATTTTAATCTATCTTTATTACTTTATGAATTATTAAACATCAAAATGGGTCCGGGACTTTATAAACACACTGTACATTCAGTGCCGACCAAATTATTATGATAATAGGAAAATTACACATAAATCTGTCTGGAAGTTATTTTATTGTATTACATTTAATGTTGGTAAAATATATTTGCAATATGTACAATAGACATATCTATAGATGTCATCTCATGGCTGTAAGTAATTCGTAAATCCATCTTTAGTAAGTATGTTTGACTGGCTTATATCTTGGCATCACTTGGATGTATTTCTGAACCAATCATTCCATTTCATCACTCTGATGCCATGAAAAGATTGATCGGTCAATTAATTGAACTTTCTTTGCTGCTGCAATTTTGTTGACCCTGTTCTTAGTATTAGATTAATTTAGAAAGCGATTTTTTAATCGGTAAATCAATTATAACAGACGTAAATTTCGCATGTTAGTAAAAGAATTCCGGGATGGGATGAAATAGTCCTCCAGTGTTCGTATCCGGAATGGCTCAGTTGGAAGAACATCGGCGGCTTCAGCCAATACATCCTTGGTTCTAATCCTGGCCCGGACATTTTTCACCCACTTGGAAAATTTACATCTGTTATAGCTGAATTACCGATTGAAAAATCGTGATATAATTTAATCTAATACCGTTTCGTATGCAGCGTTTTCTGCAGTTTCATATATTGACCTTAGATTTATTCTGTTGAACTGATACATAGTATCAGATCAGATTATATGACCGTTAAGATTACTTGGGTGAAATAGTCCTCCCGTGTTCGTTACCAGGATGGCTCAGTTGGAAGAGCATTGGCGGCTTCAGCCAATATACTCCTGGTTCGAATCCTGGCCTTGACTTTTTTCACTCACATGGAAAATTTACGTTTGTTATAACTGTTCTTACGGTCCACAAAATTGCAGAAACGTTTAAGACCCAACTAACTATGTGAAAATTTTGCGCATGGGTATGGGCCTTCAGCTTATTATTATTATTATTTTAAAACAATATATATGAAAATATATAAAACAATATTTATATTTATATATAAAACAATATATAAAACATATTTATATATAAAACAATATATAAAACATTATTTATATATTATTTTAAAACAATATATATGAAACTATCTTCGATTTCATCATTTTAGAAAACACATGTCAATAAAAAAATATATTGAATGCTATATTATATCTATATTTTTATCCATTTCCCAGTAGCCAAACAATATTGGACCAATATTGGCTACATCTTGGAGCAAAATTGGCATACTGGCGCAGTGTTGGCATGAAATATTGCTCCAATATTGGGGTGTTTACATTTTGCTCTTATTTAGCCAATATTATGCCAATATCGGGGTTTCATTGGAAATATTGCCAATAAAACGTCAATATTGGTTAAATATTGGGATTTCATTGGAAATACTTCAAATTTAATGCCAACATTTGTACAATATTGGCGTTTTATTGCTAATATCTCTAATGAAACCCCTATATTGGCATAATATTGGCTGGAAATTTTGGCTAAATAAGAGCAAACTGTAAACATCCCAATATTGGAACATTATTGACGTTTTATTGACAATATTTTCAATTAATGAAATATTGGCGCAACGTTGGACCAATATTGGTTTGCTACTAGGGTTGCTGTCTTGTGTAATATAGAACTGAAAATCTAAAAAAAATATACTCAACAAAAACATTAGTATTTAAAATGTGGAAGATATTTATCAAAATTCAAATTTTCGTAAATTAAAAACTAATCAAATATGTGTTTATTTATTTATTTTTTTTTTTTCAAAATTTACTTTTAAGTGAGCATTGAAATGCAGTAAGTCCAGCATTTGAAGCATATTTTTTAAATTAAAAAAAAACTGAAAGGTAAACTGTGCATTTAATATATTATTTCTGATTGCTGAGGATAAGTTAGGATAAAGTATTTTTTATATTGTCTTATGTATACTATTTCACGGTAAGTTATTTTATTCTTATAGCATAATTTCTATTAACAATTGTCCTAATACATTTTTATTACTGCGGGTACTCACTATACTTATATTTTTAATTTTTAAATTCAATCAAAAATGTTATTATCAATGTTTGTGATGTTATCGGTATAGTTACTCTTTGATGCTAATTATCAGATAAGGTAAGCGGAAAAATTAATTACTCTGAAATCTAAAGTAGTAAAGTTTATTCATTATACGGACGGACATTAAGTATTCTGAAACATTTATTTGAAAGTTATACTACTTATAAGTAGGAAAAAATGCAGTAAATAAATTTAAATGAAAACTTTTATATTTCTTAATGTACTGAAACACATTTGACAATATAAATAAACAACTATATTCAGCTATACTAACAGGAGCTAAATTTTTAAATATATATATATATATATATATATAGAGAGAGAGAGAGAGAGATCATTCAGCTTAGAAATTTACGCTAGTTACAATGTATGCAAATAATGAGGGCAATAAAAAAAATAAATCATGTTTAATATATTTGATTATTTACACTAAATTAATGCCTATAATTCATATTTGGTCTTTGTTTTCCATGTAATTTCTTCGATATTAATCTATATTTAGCCCTTTCTTGCGTCCATTTATGTTATCCAATTAATCTTACATAATGATTATACACCATTTTTTACGTAGTATATTGACCAGAATGAATGAATGAATGAAATTCTAATTAGTAATAAAGAATTTTGGGGAACATTGCCACGTTAAGAATATACCAATTTTCAAGACATAATTATACATATAGTATATATATACCGCGTGTCCCAAAAATGACTGATGGATTTTAAAATTCAATAACTTTCAAACGGTGACAGCTATTTAAAAATTTTTTGCAGGAGTGTTATCTATAATGTCAGGAGTTTTTTACCGTAATTTTTTATTTTAGTTCGCATATCAAACAATAGGTGACGCTGACGGCGATTGAAGGTCAGGTGATCAGTGCTGAGTGAAGCGTCGACCTTGCGTTCAATCGCCATCAGCGCCACCTATTGTTTGATATGCGAACTAAAATAAAAAATTACTGTTAAAAACTCCTGACATTGTGCATAACCCTGCTGCAAAAATTTTTTAAATAGCTGTCACCGTTTGCAAGTTATTGAATTTTAAAATCCATCAGTCATTTTTGGGACACCCGGTATATATATATACATATTAAACAAATATAGGATATGATACAGCAACTCATTGACTATACATCTCTCTCTATGTATAATTAACAGATAAATATTCATAAAGTTTAGTGGTGTTATTTCCTGACCAATGCTATATTGCGTTATTGCCATCCCTATCAGGATAATTAAACCATACAGACAAATATAAAAAATAAGATGGAAAAATGACATGTAAAGTGTCCTATTCTAAAAATACAAATTCCAATTCTCTAGAAATTGACAAATTGAGTTGTAAGCTAAATAAAATGTACAATTGTTTCTGAAATTGAAAAAAATGGAGGATTAGGTAAAAGATTATAAGACTTTGAGACGAATCTCTTTTAAATTTAATTATTTCAAACATTGTACGGTTTAAACAATTTTAAATGTAACATTTTCACATGAAATTTTATAATAAATGGATCTATACTTAAAAAATATCCTTGTTAATATTCTTATAATTATCTTTTAAATAATTTTTAACATGCAAACTCAACATCAATGTGGATAAATACTGACCAAATTCTAAAATGTCGGCGTACTTAAAACATGCTTTTAGAAATCTGAGATTTTAGTTGATTAAATAAGATTTTTTGGTAAAAATCTATATGCTTGCTAGATCTCTTATTAAACTTTATGTAAGTTTATTGTGGTTATATTTCGTTTTCACGATATTGCAACAAAAACAAATGCTTACTGCTGTTACCGATTTAATTAATCGTGCTTTATTTAAATTTTCAGAGTTTATCTTGTAATTTTCTATTTAATTATAGTTACTATCGAAATTTTCTTTCGTTCTGAGTCGTAGTATTATTGTTTGACGTTTAGATGACTCATAATCTTTTTGTGCAGAACCTGTAAGCGCCATCTTCATGATTCTATGAAAATTGTGCGAACATTGGTTTTTATCGTTATTATACCAGAACACCCTTGTTTCAGTATATAATTAAATTTTCAGAATAACAAAATAAAATTTAAGTTAAAACTAGATTTCAGAAATTTGAATTTTGTTTTATCGATTGCTAATATTTTTTCTTTGTATATGTGTGGTCTCAATGAGCATTGCTTAAAAAATTACTTAATTTTTCTGTCATAATTTAATCATTGCGAATTCACGTTTACTGCAGAATTCATTTTCACTCAGTTTACTTCAGAATATAGGTATTAAATACCTGATAGTGATATTTATAAGCACAAAATATTCTGTTTTTTATAATTTTGAAATATTTAACAAAAAAAAATGCAACTTAAGAACGTTTAGTTGACACCTTTAGTTGTCAACCTTCATCTTAACTTTCGTAAGATGTCGGTTAATTTAATGCAAGTCGCAGACATTTCTAACTAATTCCATCCCATGTCTCATGAGACTTATTTTTTACCTGTTGGTGCAATTTATCAACATATCACATTTAATTTTGTTTTTCTCAGTCGATGCAAAGCATAAATGCATAAAAATTTTATATAGACAGCTTAAAATTTTTGCTATTTATTTTTTTTTTAATATTCTACTATGAACTTTTATCTTATTTTATTTTGTTTAATTAAAAATAAAAAAGACTTGCATGCATTGCGCGCAAGAGTGTAGCAAAAATATTGGTTCAAGAGCCCCGAAAATTATTCATAATGATGTATTACAGATGTACCTGGAAATTATACTTCATTTGAAAGCAATTTATTTATTTATTTATTTGAAATTCAAATTCAAATTCAGATTAGGAAATTTAAAAAGAAATCGGTACTTCTAGGTTATCCCGTCGATCAAATTATACGTCGCCAAACTAATAGCCAAATTATACATGTTGACATAATTTTTATTTTAAATAACGAAAAAACAAATAATTAGTAGAATATTAATAAAAATATTAATAAAAAGTTGAAATAAAAATCCGTTAGTGTCATTTTAAACACGTAATTCGCATTTAATGTCATTGAATGTGACATTCACGATTATCCATTATTGGCATTTAATCTTATAGTTTGGCGATAATTTTTTGGTCGGGATGACCTAGAAGTACCAAAAAATCTTTTTTACAGATAAATTTCCAAATTTAAAAATCGATACAATTATAATGCTAAACCAGAAGTATAAATTATTTCTTACATTAAAATGAAGATATTTACCTAGTTTAATCGAATATGCTTTATTAGTTTTTGAGAATGCTGTGCGTAGGGGGTGTAAATAAATAAAAAAAAAATTACTTCATTTTTTTAAATAAAAATGAAACATTGCAATGTTGTATATAAAAAATATTTTAAATACACTCACTTCCAACAGTTAAGCACGAAGATGTAAAATGCAAAAAATATCAACAAATGCTGCTTTGATTGACACAAAATTTGGCAGAAAAGTAGCATGTATATTTACGCATAAAACAAAATAAATAATTATATACAGAAATGAAAACAATATTTAATTTTCATAAGTTATCGGATAATGACACACTGAAGACTTAATCAAATAGAATTATGTATAAAGTGAAAATACACAGCATAAAATGAAAAAAAGACATTAATAGGGTATGTGATCCCCCCTCATTTGTATACAAATTTTACACCTTGTGACCATACTTTCAATTAGTTGGTCAACCACCGCAGAATTGAGCAATCGCCATTCTTCTTGCAGAGTAGTTTCCAGCTCAATAAGAGTGGCTGGAGGTGGGAAACGTAAACATACAGCACGGCCGAGAGCATCCTAAAGATTTTCAATGGGATTAAGGTCGGGCGCATGTGCTGGCCACACCATACGCGCAATCCCTTCACTCTCCAGGTAGTCATCGACGATGCCAGCTCAATGGGGACGTGCGTTACCGTCCATTAAAACAAAGATAGGGACAACTGCTGCAGCGTACAATCTCACAATGAGTTCTAAGACTTCATCTCGATACCAAACATCCCTCACATAGCTCATTTAAAGAAGTGGTCGGTGCGGTATCCTAATGAAATCCCTGTCCACACCATAATGCTTCCGCCTCGGAATGCGTGATGTTCGGTGATGTTTTGAGGCTGATTGCGGTTTCCTTGTTCGCGCCATATCCTTATACGCAGTATCCTTATATTTGCAGTGCATGCATATATCTTACACACACAACAATAACATATTAAAGCATAAGTCATTTTTATTTTGAGCATTTGTCAAGAAATTCTGTAAGTATTTAAAATTTACTACACTACCTTGTAAATACTCCGTGTGTTTAAATTAATTTTTTAAAATGTCGGATTCTTAAAAATACGATTTTCTTGGTACGTGTAATTCTAAAAAGAAAAAAAAAACTAATTTATGAGCATATAATGCTTATAAATAACATTAAAAGTTCCATATTTTAAACTTTTTGTAGCTATTAAATACCTTTGCTAAATGATTATAATTTATGATGTTTTTATGTGGTGACATTTACGTACATTTCACCAGATGTAATCTTTCAAATTTAAAGACCACGTCACTGCTTATTTTTAAAAGAAAGTAAATATACCTAAGGAACATTGCATGTAATCTCATTTTGAATTTATGTTAAAATATTCCTAACTTTGATGTTTTTTTTTTTTAAAAAAAGCAGAACAAACAAAAAATTTCGATTGAAAGAGATTTTCGAAGTTTCCTTTTACTTAAAATGGTTAAAGGATGCAAAATAAAATAAATGTCATTGTTTAAAAGCTAATTTCTTTACTTGAACTATTTGAATTTCAAATGTATTGAATGATTTATATCAATTTACTTGTAATTTTTTATGCAAATGACTTCAGAAAAAAAGTCTTTTTATTATGAATTCATTTCTTTACAAGCAAAATATTTTTAAATTGCCGATTTAACCATTAAAACCTGATTAATCGTCTATATTTGAACTACATTTTTAGAATTTGCAATCAGATAGAAAAAGTTTAAAATACATTTAAAGAAAAATAAACTGTATTTGTTTGGATTCTAGAGAACGTTTTTACTTAAAGTATCTGAATTTCAAATATATAATAATTGTTATATAATTATGGAACATAGTTCGTATTACATGGCTTACTAAACAAACACCATTTTATTTTCTTGAAAACTGTAATAGAGGGTTTTTTCTTTTAGATGTTCCCCTAACATTGCCAACACGAATTTTTTATGTGAAAAGTATCAATGAAACAAGTTTGGAAATTTTTCAAAAGCAATAGTTTCCTATTAGCTAGTTGTCAGAGAATATTAGTGGTAGATATCGCCAAAAATTTCGCACTTAAAGCAACTTTTTGAGTTGATAGTTTCATTGACTTAAGCTCGTACTCGAATTATATGTTTGTTAAATTTATGTTTTAATTATACATTTTCATTTTTTTTTTTTTTTTTTTTTTGAATGGAATATTAACCGGAAACAAATGCTCAAATATTAATATTATTTTAAGCATAAGCAGGTTAATCTTTTTGGAAGTTAACTGCATGGGATTTAGATACATATAAAAAAAATCGTGCTTGATTTTATTTTTTTTAATAAAAAAAACAGTAAATAGAGAACTTGTTCAAACAAATTATATTTGTAAAAAAAAAAAAAAAGTTTTTTTTTTTTTTTTTTTTTTGATTTAAAATAATAAATTTGTGTTATTTTCCCTCTTGTATAATGGTAAGTCTAATGGTAAGTCACGTTTGATGCATTTTCATATTTAAAATATCTTTTCAGGACATAATTTTTTTCTGTTTGATTTTCTTAACATTTCATTTCTGCTCTAAAAATGTAAAAATAATTTACTGACACCGCAATTTTCAAATAGATTTTTTTTAAATAATCGAAAGCTATTTTTCGCGTTCAGTTTAAGATCCAAATTGTACTAAAATATTACTTATGCCATTTGATAATTTTATCAGTAACATTAATCGGTTGCAGACGGCAAACGGCTTCCATTCTAAATGGGTAAATGTTTTTTCACTTTTTTTTTAAAAATGTCATATTTTGTGGGTTAAAAGCGATCGAACAGGCTATAAATCTTTAGCAACTTATATAAATTTAAGCAGAGACTGTAGAAATATATTGAGAAGAGAGGAAAAAAGGTTATGCAGAAAAATAATTTAGAAATAGTAATTATACAAGAAGATATTATAAATATAACAGTGAATCAAAGACCCATACAAAGTAGAGATGGGAAACATAGTTATTTTTGGTTAACAAGTTACATCGTTCCACACATTCACAGGTAACAGGTTTCAACAACCTGTTATTTTTGTGACGTATAACTAATCGATGAGACTATGCTGTCAATGGACATTTTAATTAGAGGGTCGTTAATTAAGGTATCTTGAATAATTTTGATACATAAGTATAGACGCTGTTTTAGTTCAGATAAACCTGCGCCTTTAAAATCCACATAGAGTTAAAATTTTAATTTTTGCAAGACAAAAACTTAGTTATTTGTTATACTTTACATTTCACGTATTATTATCGTTTTCATGCACTAAAAAGACATTTTTCCTCGTTGAAAATTTAAACGTATCATAACTCAGTAAATTTTGCCCGTAGAACTTCTTTTTTTTCTGATTTACTTGTTAAAACACATAAAACCTTTTTCTAAATAAAAGTTATAGGAAACTTACTGAACACTGTATAAAATATGTAGTTTCTTAACAATTTAAAAAATAATTATTTTAATGTTAATTAATATTTATATGATGCAGAAGAAAGTTTAAAGCATTTTTGCAATTGTTACAATGACTCCAAAACTGACGGTTTACAAATTATTTTTTTCTAAATGATCAGAAATATCATCCATAAAAGCAACACCGTTTCAACAATGCGATTTGTTCAATAAATAAATAAATAAATAAATAAAATTGATCTTCATCCGTTAGCACCTTGATTTGAAGTTCGAATTTTGACATCCCCGAATCAATATCTGTCAACGCATATTCAAAGCTTATCCCACAAGAGCACGAAACATTACTTGTATATTTTTAACCCGCGAGTAGTCGCGACTTTTTTCACAACGTCATTAGTCGCGCTCGGTCTTTTCGCCGCTACCCCCCCCCCCCCGCATACCACATATGTAAAATAAGAAATATTTTTCACCTAATATACGAAGTTAACATTTCAATGAATATATAAATTTGCAGTTTTCTTAAACTATGCATTTTATTCATGAGATCTGGAGCAAATGGAAAAAATAAAAATGAACTGACACTAGTGATTGTTACGTAGAATTTTCGCCAATTTCAACTTTGTTTCTAAAAATGTACCTGAAAGAAAAACAGAAGTGTCCTGTTACTTTACTAAAATGGTCGAGAAACTTTCAAAGTCAGCTACATGTTAGATCTCCGTTATATTTTTAATGTGATACAAGTTAGGAGAAGATAAGTTATACGGGCGGCGAAAAGACCGACACGCGACTACTGACGGGTTAATCAAATGCCATTCCTCCCACACATATGGTATGTGCAAGCACGTATTTAAAATCCCCTCCCCAAAACTTGTGACAGGCCAAAAAATGACGTTGGTAGTATAAAACTGGCGCCCTACAAATTTCTGCGTCCGTCGGGACCGCCCCCCCCCCCTGCCATCCCTTTTCGAATGACTGTGTCCTCATCAGGCTATTTTCTTCTCTTTTTTCAGGAAAATACAATTACAAAAGTAATGTTTTCCAGTTCGTATTTTCTAACGACGCAGTTATAACAAAATAATAATGATTAAAAAAAACAAACAGTAAAAACATTTTATTAAATAAAAATCATAACGCCAGAATACCCCCCTTCCCCAAATACCATGAGTACATAGTAATATCCCTTTTAAATATTCAAACTCAAATATTGCCACCGTTTTACCCATCTAACTACATCAACAAAAGATTATGTCCCGTGCCCGAGCGATAAAACAGCTTTCTATCAACAATTAAATCCGTAAATCTCTTTAATTCCATTTTTCAAATAGAGATTCCTTCCCATTAAAAATATGACCAAAGATTGCCGATATTACCTCCTTGCTTTTTAATAATCTGCAAGCGTCACTAACTAACTTCACGTACTCTAGAATAAAAAGACATTTTTACCCCCATTTCATTTTCAGTATTCTAACCAGTTTTCATTATTCCAACTGTTTTTTTTTTCAATAAATGTTGTTTTCGTTATTCTAAAAACTGAGTCTATTGCTTTAATCTTTGTAACTGTGAGCGTTATAAAAAATTCAAACGATAAAATATATTCTGTGAAGAATCGAAGCCAGACGTTTTTAAATATTCATAGAATAATCAACAACGAATAGCTTTTGAGAGATTTTATCACGTAAACTTTTGAGATAGCAAAAGGACAAGGTTTCCTATGATTGGCTTTCTTGATTAGACCAAAAAGATTCTTAATGTCTTGGACAATGCAAAAGAAAAAATGGTTCCTATGAATGACTTCCTTGATTAGACCAAAATGATTTTTAATGTCTTGGAATCGTAGATCGACAGTGTCGCGTCTAAAAAAAAGTTTCATAGTTTTTTTTTTTTTTTTTTTTTTTTTTTTTTTTTGTGCGTCGGAATTTTTTTTTCTTTCTCTGTCTCAAAAGCGTTTTAATGCAGTTGGGGATTTTTGTTTTCTGCAATAATAGAAATTCTTTGCCTCAGAATTCAAATAGATTTATAAGTTGGAATTTTTTTATATAACTAAACTTTTATTAATTTATAAATATGTATTCCTAAAATAATTTTCAGCCTTGCTATTTGTTTCTTCTTTTTAAAATGCTTATCATACGAGGCGTTCCAAAATTAACAGGGACGTTTTGGTAATCTGTTATTGAATAATAAGCTTTTGGTTAATATTATGAATATTTATCCTGTTATGTTAAATAATGCCCATCTCTAACACAAAGTAACATTACGGAGTTTAATTCGGAAACAGAGAGAAGAGCAGCTTTTAAAAAAATTGCAGTTCATTCGTCAAATGAAGCTACACAGTAGTCAGCGTTAATCACGGGCATGTTGTTAATTCTTAATGTAGATTTTTTTCTATGTACAGTCGTGGAGAATAAGGTAAACACTTAAATAAGAAATATATAAAATATGAAAAATTTAATGTAATTATCACTTATTAAATTATTGTTCTAAGTTACACCTTTTTCTTCATAGAAATTTTAAACGGGCAATTGAGTCGTGTCAAAATACCTTTATTCCAACCAAAAAAATGTCATATTTTTTTTTAAACAGGTTACAAAAGTATCAAAGTATACTTTAACTATTATGTTTATATTTCATGTAAAATTTCAACCGATTTCAGTAGAGTTTATTCATAGGTAATCTTGTTGTAGAAGATTTTAACTTTCGCGTATACAGGGTGATTCAGCTCGTCGGTGACAAACTTTAAGGATCGATAGAGCACACCTAGACGAACATTTTTGAATAGGGAATGTAGGGTCCCTGACGCGATGGTAAGGCGCTAGGCGCTTTCGAAAATTTGGGTGCCGAAATTCGAAACGTCATAAAAACTAGGGAAATGGTTAGATTTTCTTGCTTGTTGCGTCGAAATGATTCTGTTTGTTTAGACTTTCTTCAGTACCAATTTGATAGGCGTATCTCTTAAAACATGGATAGGGGGCGCTGCAGACTTTGGAGAGCTAGACAACAACTTTAAGCCCGTTATTTTGATAATTTAACACATGCTCGCCAAAGTTTATACTCTAACTTAAAGTTTGAACCCAAAAGTAGAGCCCTGCAAAAAGCGTAAGAGCCGGAATAAAATGTCAAAGTACAGGGTGGTCGAAACTCGAAGGCTCCTAAGAGATAAACAAACAGATTTCTTGACTTATGGCATGCATTTTCATGATTCTGTTTGCTGGGGCTCTCTGAAACTCAGTTGAACGGTACAAAAAGAAACATCGATAGGGGGCGCTTTGGGCAAAAAACATAATTCGTTGACATTTCGGACGCTAACTGGAAACGGGGCGCTACGATCAGTTAGTAATAATGAAAACACATTTTCTACCTCTGCTCAACACTTCTGAATAAATTTAGACCAAAAACATCAATGATACTGGAAATTTATTTACAAAAAATAACACTACAGAAGATGCTCGAAATTTCGACCTTGGGCCATGATGCAGGCTTCGCACCTCCGTCGCATTGAGGAGTGTGTGTTTCCAACAATGCCAGGAGTATCTCTGATCTGCCCTGCAGCTGCCACAATGCGCGCCACAAGTTCTTCAGCACTGCTGACAGGTGTATGGTATACCTCGGCCTTCAGGTAACCCCAAAGGAAAAAATCCAAGCAGGTGAGGTCTGGTGATCGGGCAGGCCAGTGAACTGGACCCCCACGCCCGATCCACCGCTGGCCATACCTTGCGTTTAGATGGAGACGCACGTCGTTCGTGTAATGGGCCGGAGCTCCATCGTGCTGGAACCACATCTGGCGACGCGAACCTTCGGGTACGTGCGCCTCCTCCAGAAGCTGCGGCAGCACTTGATCCAGGTAAATCAGGTAATTTCCACCTGTCAGCCGTTCAGGTAACAAATAAGGGCCAATGAGGCAATCCCCCAGAATGCCGGCCCACACATTTACTGAGAAACGCTCCTGGGCTGCTCGGCTTCTGGTTTCATGTGGAATTTCATCACACCACACATGACTGTTGTGGGCGTTCCACATTCCCTCCCGGCTGAAGGTGGACTCGTCCGTAAACAAAATGCTGTTTACAAAACGGGGATCCCTGGATCTCATCGCCAAGTACCATCTTAAGAATTCCACTCGAGGGCCAAAATCCTGCTCTCTGAGCAACTGCACCCGCTGGATGTGGTAGGGGTGCAGATTCCGGGAACGTAAGATGCGCCACGCAGTTGCTTGCGAAATGGCAACATGTCTGGCGATATCTCTCGTGCTAAGACCTGGGTTGTCCTCAACCAGGTTAAGCACAGCCTCTTCGTTGTCGGGGGTGCTCACTGATCGCTCCCGTTCAGACCTGCCTCCGTCGAAAGATCCCGTTGTGGACAACCTCTGGTGTACTCGAGCGAAGAAGGCATGGCAGGGGATTTGCCTGTTGGGGTAACGCTCGGCGTACAACCGCTGAGCGTCTCGTCCATTACAACCAGCAGCGCCATACGCCAAATGCATGTCAGCCAATTCAGAGTTTGTGTACCGTTCCATCCTACTACCGATCTGCAGACAAGTAACCCGAAGCTTAAGTAGGTACCGCACGTTCAAAAGACGTGTCTGCGCATACAACTACGTCATCTCGCGTTGTCGTCTACGCATTACGTATCTTTTGCATATCGATATGGTACGATATCTTTTGCATAAATCAGCAAAAAGCACCTTATGTAAATTTTATTGCGCGCATTGTGCATGATTGAAACCAGCTATGTTTGTTAAAAAAAACAAACAAACTGCAGTTTTAATAGCTTCTTATGATAAGTAAATTACTCTCTTGTTTTGTTTCTAACTGATCGTAGCGCCCCGTTTCCAGTTAGCGTCCGAAATGTCAACGAATTATGTTTTTTGCCCAAAGCGCCCCCTATCGATGTTTCTTTTTGTACCGTTCAACTGAGTTTCAGAGAGCCCCAGCAAACAGAATCATGAAAATGCATGCCATAAGTCAAGAAATCTGTTTGTTTATCTCTTAGGAGCCTTCGAGTTTCGACCACCCTGTACTTTGACATTTTATTCCGGCTCTTACGCTTTTTGCAGGGCTCTACTTTTGGGTTCAAACTTTAAGTTAGAGTATAAACTTTGGCGAGCATGTGTTAAATTATCAAAATAACGGGCTTAAAGTTGTTGTCTAGCTCTCCAAAGTCTGCAGCGCCCCCTATCCATGTTTTAAGAGATACGCTTATCAAATTGGTACTGAAGAAAGTCTAAACAAACAGAATCATTTCGCCGCAACAAGCAAGAAAATCTAACCATTTCCCTAGTTTTTATGACGTTTCGAATTTCGGCACCCAAATTTTCGAAAGCGCCTAGCGCCTTACCATAGCGTCAGGGACCCTACATTCCCTATTCAAAAATGTTCGTCTAGGTGTGCTCTATCGATCCTTAAAGTTTGTCACCGACGAGCTGAATCACCCTGTATATTTTCTTGCTTTAACTCTAAGAAATTTAGTACTACACATTTATAGATAAAATATAAAACACATTAACATTCTTAAGGTAGGAACTGATTACTGAGGAAGAAATATAGATCTCAATTGTCTCTTTCAGCTACCAACAGTATATTCCATAGCATGATTAGTTGCTTTCAAACGTATTTTAGTCAATATGTAGATAACGCGAAGCCGGAGGGAAATCTTATTTTATGTTCGGATTTGTAAAACGATACACAATATTTTCTAAATACGGTGTAGTATACGCAGATGTAAATTAGTTTTATTTATGTAACTTGCATCGTAAAAAGGGATCAATAAATAAGAGTTGTTCAATAATACGCATTATATCATTATCTGCATTATATTTTATAACAGTTCATTGTCATAAAAACATTTTTAAAATTCATAAGGTAAGAACTGGCGGCGGATTACGGCGGAAGATATATAGATTACAATTGTCTATTTCAGCTCCCTACAGATTTTTCAATAAAATGATTACTTTATTTATAAATGTATTTTAGGCACTATGTAGATAACGCAAACCCGGGGGGGGGATCTTATTTTATGTTTGGATATGTAAAATGATAAACGATATTTTCAATGTAAGTTGTAGCATACACAGATGCATAGTTTTATTTCTGTAGCGCGCATTGTAAAAAGGAGCCCATAAAAAAGAATACTTCAAAAGAATTTTAATGTGTCTAACGACTCTTCATCATCGCGTATATTTGAAATATAATAAAATATTTAAACATGTAGTAAAATTCAAAGACATAATGCTTTATGTTTTAAGTTTATTATACGTGAATCATTTTTAATATTAAAATGAAAGCAATATACTGTAAAATTAGCGAATAGACGCATGTATTTACATATAATCGTAAATTTTAATTTTCTTCAATTTTAAATAAGGAAAAATTTAATTATTATCCCTTTTTTAAAATTACTGTTCAAAGTTACATTTTTTCTTGTTATATACATTTTAAACGAGGTATTTAATCATATCAAAACACATTTATTCAAACCAAGTCACAGTCATATTTTTGTAACCAACTTTCAAAGGAATCAAATTATACTTTAACTGTTATCTTTATTTTTCCAAGTGAAATTTCATCCGACTTCAGCAAAGATTATTCACAATATAATCTTGTAATAGAAAATTTATACTTTGGTATATATATTATTCTGGCTTTAAATCTGAGAAATTGAGTGCTACACATTTTTAGTGGAAATATAAAAACTCATTAAGTTTCATAAGGTAGGAACTGATTACTGAGGAAGAAATATAGATCTCAATTGTCTATTTCAACTACCAACAGAATATTCCATAGCATGATTAGTTGCCTTGAAACATATTTTAGTCGATATGTAGATAACGCGAAGCCGGAGGGAAATCTTAGTTTATTTTCTTATGTGTAAAACGATACATGCTAATTACCAAATAAGGTTTAGCATACGTAGATGTAAATTAGTTTTATTTCTGTAACTTGCATCGTAAAAAAGGGCCAATAAATAAGAGTTGTTCAATAATAGGCCTTTAATTTCTATAACAGTTCATTGACAAAATCGAAAAACATTTTAAAATTCGCAAGGTAGGAACTGATTACTGAGGAATATATATATATAACGATTGTCTATTTCAGCTCCCTACCGAATATCCTATAGAATAATTTGTTGACCCAAAAAATTTATTTTAGTACTAAGTAGATAAGGCGAAGCTGGATGGGAATCATATTTTATGTTCGGATATCTTACAGTACGATAGTGTATAGTAGAGCTCAGCCGCATCTTTAATGTTAAAGTCCAAAGTTTGCCTCTTAATAACTTTGGACCCAATCATCGGATCGCGGCGAAATCGAAAAAGCAAAATGTCCTACTCTAGACCTCAAAGTTTACGAAAAATCATCTAGATCCACCGATTAGTTATTGAGATCCAGAACCCCTGTTTTGTCACTTTTTTCTCGCGAAACAAGAAAAAAAGACAAACAACTCAATTACAACCCGAACCACGAAACATACATCGACGTGTAATAGCTTGTTCGAAAGCTTTTAATTTAAGTATGTGCCTTTCGAAAGTCCAGTCAAAAAATATCCAATATTAAGGAAAAAGCACCCATTTAAATTTTATATTACGCTATACCTTCCATAATTTAACATTAAAGAAATCTCTCCTTTTTAATTACTAAGTCAACTATTTCTTTCAAGTTGCCGCCAACTAAAAAACAGTTCAATAATTTAAAATAAATGATAACACGCTTTTATTTTTTTTATAGACCAATAAAAATTTTGATTTCCCTGATAGATTTTTGAATTCCTGAAATTGACATCATTCGAAACAAAAAGTACCTATTTATCATAAACATATATCTAAACTGTAACTAAAATGTGTTAAAACAACATCGCACCTTTATTTGAGTGTTTTCGACGTCAAAAGAGTTACCACAGTACAGATATTTCAATTATAAAGGAATAATTTAGAAAAAAAAAATTTCTATATTTATAAAAATAACGATTTGAAAATGAAGCTATGAAAATCGGCGTAGATACCGAGAAACTACACAGGGATTACCAGCAAGGAAGGGGCGTTTATGTCGCCAAATGACGCCAAGTTTTTCGCCAAAATTGAAGCCAACTTGGTGTTATTTCCAGTATTTAGTCAAACTAATATGACTACAAATAACTTCAAACTAATACTAATAATAATTTAGATTTGTTAGTTGAAGGTGATTGATAAAATTCCTGAAAGGAACTGAAAAGTTATGAAATCATATAAAAACTGGTAGAACCAGAGAGAAAAGTAGAGCTTGATCTAAAAAAATATTACAGTAAAAATATGGAAATATTTTCAATCTAAAAATGTGCTTAGAAAAGAAATGAAACCAGGTGATCTGTAAAGCTGATGAAATAACCCAAATTTTTGTTAGCTGAAAATGTGGAATGAGCTTTACTGGTGCCTTATATTCAGAATTACAATATTATCCACTCAAAATGATTACTGAGGAAAGTAGTCAATAAAATGCATTGTTATATTGTCTCAAATCAGTTAAGCTCCACAACGCTAAACGAATATAAACTATGAAGCAATAATTAAAGTATAATATTAATATAATCAGGTTGTTCAGGAATTGATGTAGATAAATATGTCTGAACACAAATATTTAGCATATTGTTGGATCATATCTGTTCAAGGTTTTCAGTTTATCTGGAGCATTGATCTTCCACTTATCTAAACCTCTGGAAAGGAATTGTGTCCACTTTGTACTGAACTAATCATTCTCATGTTTCATTACATCAGCCTGTAACATAGTTATGAACTCGAAGTTCTAAACTGGTTATGGATAATTGAAATACGAAGTGATTTAAAAATGCCTCTTTTTCCCTGATCTAGACACACGGCAGTGTGTCAGCCAAGTTCACAAAATAAAAGGCGACACACCGGCCATGGGTTATATTACCCGAACCACTTCGGGCCACTTTTGACCCCCCAATAACTTAAATTCTATTTCACCTACACACTTGCAATTTTTTGTGTAGTGTAAGACCATCTTCTAATTTCCGAATCCTATAATTTAAAAAAAAATATTTTACCGTTCACGAGAAATTGACGTCTGAAAACCGCTGTTTTTACCACTGACTCACTGACTCACTCATAGAAATATTTGACTACTTCCAGGTGACTTAGAAAGTTGAAATTTGGTGTGAAGGTAGGTTATTGGATCTATAAATAGCAAAAAATCAGAAATCACCATTTATTAAACATTAATGGTGGTTAAAAGATAAATTATTGAATTACAATGGGAGTTTACGAGAATTTCACAAAATACCAGAAATAGTTCCAAGTTGGCGTCACTTTTGGCGGCTATCGGGGCTAATCTCTGAAACTACCGAGCCGATTTCAAAAGTAATGGTACCAAAATAATGGTATTCTCCCCGGTTAAAACAGACTATATCTTATGTCTGTGTCACTAACCAAAAAGGGTTCAGAAGCCAAAAACATTCTAAAAATGAGATTTTTGTTTTACTAAAAGGCATAGAAGCACAAAATTAGGCATGTCAATTATTTATAAGATATAAATGATCTCTAATGACATTTGCTAAAAAATACCAAATTTAAAAGGGGGGGGTGCGCGAAAAGCGTTCTAAAAATGTTCTAAGTTGAGATTTTAAAGCAATCTAAGCAAACAACAAACCTATCTTAAAAGTAATAATATCAAAATGATGGTGATAGTTTAAATTACATAAAATTTGGCATGTTCATTATTTATAAGATATAAATGATCACTAAGAACATTTGTTAACAGATACAAAATTTAAAAAGGGTAAAAATGCGCTAAAAGCGTTCTAAAAAGCAATATTTAAGCAATCTTGGGAAGTTAGCGAACCGTTTCATAATAAAGATGCCAAAATGATGGCGACAGTACTTGCTCTAACAGACGTATTGGATAAATTACCAGATTACAATGGGAATGTATGGGAATTTGGCGAAATACCAGAAATTGCGCCAAGTTAGCATCTCTTTTGACGCGTATTTTTTGTCGTCAATTCAATGATATATCGCCAAGCTGGCGACGAGGTAATTAAGTAGTACCCAATCACGTAAAAGAAACATCCTTATTAGTGGAATTTAAAGGAACATAAGTACTCATAATGTTAAAATTTTAAATTTGATTGAAAAAAAAAACAGTGAATAAAAGCAGGAAAAACTGTAAGATTGATGAATATTAAATAAAGTTAATTTAATATTAAGCCTATTTATTTCAAAAAGGAAACAAATACCTACTTATTTGACAAAAAATAATGATATCGTATCAAAAACATGAATGTGAAATAATACCAAGTTCGTTAAAGGTTTCGCTAATAAAAGAAGTGATTTGACAAAAAATATGATATCTTATCAAAAACATGAATGTGAAAGAATGACAAGTTTGTTAAAGGTTTCGCTAATAAAAGAAATGAGATCTAACTGCAAACCAAGTTCTTTCGAAGCTCCTTAAACCCTAGCTCCTGTCATGCATAATATTCTTCAATTGCTTAAAATGATATGTTACGTTACTTGTTATTCAATTGAGCGACTTGACAAGTTTTCAGCCACCAACTTTAATTTTTGAGTCGGACAAAGATCTAGTCAATCGAGTGTTCGATTAAGTATCTTGAAGTTAAGGTATTAATAAATTAAGGAAGCGATCAACTTTAAGTTCTTATCAACTAAATAGAGAAATTTGAATAAGAGAAAACTTGCTAAGTCGCTCTATTGAATAACAAGTAACGTAACATATCATTTTAAGCAATTGAAGAATATTATGCATGACAGGAGCTAGGTGGTGGTGGTGGTGTATTTTGTCGTCCGATTATCTACACTAGGGATATAGGACCAGGGGGAGTGCCCTTCGTGGGGGTCTTTCTAAGGGAACCTAACCCGTATTTACGCAAGGTTCGAAGAAAACCACGAAAACTCCGAACGACAGGAGCTAGGATTTAAGGAGCTTCGAAAGAACTTGGTTTGCAGTTAGATCTCATTTCTTTTATTAGCGAAACCTTTAACGAACTTGGCATTCTTTCACATTCATGTTTTTGATAAGATATCATATTTTTTGCCAAATCACTTCTTTTATTAGCGAAACCTTTAACGAATTTGGCATTCTTTCACATTCATGTTTTTGATACGATTAATTTTAAGGCACCAGTAAAGCTCAGTCCACATTTTCAGCTAACAAAAATTTGGGTTATTTCATCATCTTTACAGTAAACCTGGTTCCATTCCTTATCTACGCACATTTTAAGATAGAAAGTATTTCCATATTTTTGCTGTAACAATTTTTTAGATCGAGCTCTACTTTTCTTTCTGGTTCTACCAGTTTTTTATACGATGTAAAAATGATACATGGTATTTTCCATGTAATTTGTAACATACGCAGTTGTAAATTAATTTCATTTCTGTAACGTTCATTGTAAAAAGGAGCCAATAAAAAGGATTCTTCAATAATATACCTTTAATGGGTATAACGATTCTTCGTTATCGTGTATATTTGAAATATAATAAAATATTTAAACATACAGTAAAATTCAAAGTACAATGCTTTATTGTTTATTTTAATGAAGCTTTTTAAGCTTTATATTGAAAGCCATATACTGTAAAATTCGGCGTATCTATTCGTGTACTTACATATATTCTCAAATTTTCAGTTTCTTCAATATTAAATAAGCAAAAACTTAATTTAATTATCATTTTTTTAATTACTGTTCTCAATAACCACTGGTTTTTTTAATTTATTTTTATTTTTTTTATTTTTTTATTTTTTTATTTATTTTATTTTATTTTATTTTTTTTTGAAATACGAATATTAAAAGAGCTCGGATGTTTATGTTCGGATATGTAACATGATACATGTTTTTTTTTAATTAAGTTACCTGTACCCAATATGGACATGCGGAGGATAATTTATTTTCTTCACCTCCATGTACACGTCATAGAACTCCAAAAATACATGACCACTATCTCTGGACTGTTGACTATCATTATTAAAATTAGCGACCTTGTAATTATTCTGGTTTAACTTAAATGATAAAAAACAAAAAATGTTTACAAGTGTCCATATAAGGAACCACCTGTCCCTATTATGGACATGCATGTCAATATTAGTTAGAAGTGGCTTCTTACTGACTTACTACACAAAGTGTATGGATAAGCCACTCCTCCAAGGAATTTTAAAGGAAAGGGGATAAAAAAATATACCTTAAAGGGGGGGGGGAGCACAGCAAATATCTTCAGAACATGCAGTTTAGAAGTGGGGGTCATTTTCGTTTGTGAATCTTCGAAGATCCAATGCAAAGCATATAATTGGTTTTATTGCGTCTGTCTGCAGATTTTTCTTGTGAATCTGAAGATTCACTTGCGTTACTTCCAATGGAAACATAAGGTGTGCATATTGGGAATCTGGCATAGTTTTACTAAATCGTGTAATAAAAAACAAAGAAAACATTTTAAAGCAATATATGCAAAATCAACCGAAAAAATATTTTATCAGCTTTCAAAAACACTCCACTTTTCAATATTTAAATATATCAATCACCATATCTAATAAGAATTTAAACGTACTTGTAATTAAGATCAGCTCAGCACGAAACAACAAATTTCCTTCTATAAAATGAATAACGCACTTTTTTGCACTTTCCAGGTTTAATTATCTTTTTAACTGCTTTTCTTCACGGATCTGTAGAGCAATCTCGCGATCAAAATTGATATTTTTAAAAATACTAAGGGTGTCCATATTGAGACCTCTTTCCATATAGGGTACAAATACTTTATTATTATTTTATTAGGTGTAGAATACGCAAATGTAAATTAGTTTTATTTTTGTAATTTGCATCGTAAAAAGGAGCCAATAAACAATGATTGTTCAATAATATTTTGTGTAACGGATCTTCGCCATCGTGTCTATTCGAGACATTATACAAATTTTAACCTTACAGTATTCAAACATATGATGCTTTGTGTTTTAAGTTTGTTTTACGTAAAACATTTTAAGCATACTAATGAAAACTATATGCTGTAAAATCACGCGGATAATGCGCAATTTTAATACCAAAAATAAAATTGTAATTACAGTAGCCGGTTATACGACGAATTAAAAAGAAATATGTGTATTTTTTCACATTATTGATAAAATGTGCTTGACAATAATATTCCTCTTATCGCCCATATATTTGAATATTATTAAAATAAAAATTCAAATTTGAAAAAAAAATGATAGCTGCCAGCTATATCATTTACATAGATGCACAATTCATCTCTTCTTAAATTAATAATAATACTACTAATAATAATTTTCTCCAAAATTTTATACATTAAACAATACGTGAAAATTAAAAATTTTACATGCTTCTATTTACATATATTCACAAGTTTAAAATATCTTCAATTTTAAATAAACGAAATTTTAATACATTTATTATTTAAAAAAAAATACTGTTCTAAGTTACACCTTTTGCTTGTCACAGAAATTTTAAGCGAGCTATTGAATCGTTTCAAAATACCTTTCTTCCAACCAAATCATTTTAACATTTTTGTAACTATGCTACAAAAAATCAAACTATACGTTAACTACTATGTTTATTTGTGAAGTAAAATTTCATTCGATTTCAGTAGAGTTTATTCCCAGATAACCTTGTAATCGAAAATTTATACTTTTTTATACATATTCCTCCTGCTTTAAATCTGAGAAATTGAGTACTACACATTTTTAGCGAAAATATAAAAACACATTAAAATTCATAAGGTATGTACAGATTACTGAGGAATAAATATGGATCTCAATTGTCTATTTCAGCTCCCAATAGAATATTCCATTGGATGATTTGTTGCCTTAAAAATATATTTTAGGCAATATGTAGATAACACGAAGCCGGGGGGGAAATCTTATTTTACGTTTTGATGTGAGAATGATGTTATTTTCGAAGTAAGGTGTAGCATAAGCATGTGTAAATAAGTTAGATTTCTGTAACATTGCATTGTAAAAGGAGTTAATAAATAAAAATTGTTCAATAATATTGTTACGAATTTGTAAATAGTTAGTGTTTGTACTGTAAAATAATGTAAATAATCTTATTAAGCTCCATTTGTTTACTAATATTAGTTTTTGTTACATTGTCTCTGTTATCAAGCAAACTTGTCTATTATTTTCAGTGAATGTCTATGGCAGCTTTGCGAAATATTAGAGATATCGCCAAGTTGGCGTCACTTTTGGCGACTAATTTTGGTCGCCAAATTTGGCGATATATCGCCAAGTTGGCGACAAACTTGGCGATTGTTGGCGATGGTAACACTTCCCTACTCTATGGTAACCCCCCTATTGATATACTGATACATTGAATGTTGTTCCGTGGATTTTTCGAGATGGTTCTAGAAATTTCCAGCACCTGCTGCGAGCCTATATAAGGAGAGCGATACGAGCTGTTGTTGTTATTATTTACCAGTCAGTCATTGAGTGAACAAGGCAATTGTTAAGCAAGTTTGCTTGAGTTTCATTTATGTTGTTTTGAATGTTATTAAGTGTTGAGACGTTGTATAAAGAGTCTCTGGGATCTAAAGCTGTACTTTTACGATAGATTTGAGCAGTTATCTTAGAATATCTAGTAACATTTGTGAGTTTTGAAGACTCTGTTTTTCTGAAGATCTGTAAATAAATTATTTTCTACTTTTCTAAGAAACAAGAGTTTGAAGTTGTCTAACCATAAGATGAAAAGAACCCCATATACGCTGTAACAATATACTTTTAAGTTGCATAATGGTTCTTCGTCATCGTGTATATTTAAAAAAATTTAAACACTCAATAAAATTCAAACATTTAATGCTTCATGGTTTCTGTTTGTTTTACGTGAAAAATTTTAAGTATTATAATGGAAACTATATATCGTTAAATCCGGCATATAACGTGCTATTGTAATACAAAAAATAATATTAAAATTTGTGGGTGCGCGTTATACGCCGAATATAAAATATTATACGTGAAGCATGTTAAAGATTATAATGAAACTATGTAAGGTAAATTCCGGCGTGTAACGTGCAACTTTAATACCAAAATTAAGATTAAAATATATGGGTGCGCGTTATACGACGAATGTAAAATTAAAAACATTATGTATATTATTTCATATTATGAGTAAAATGTGCTTGTGTTTGAGAATATTGTTCTTCTTATCGCTTTTCACTTCACTATAAAATTGTTCAAATCCGTTGCTTTTACAGAAGTTTGAATAAGGTGACAGTTACTTTTACAACAATATTGTTCATTTTTATAGTATACTTAAAATGCCAAACTCATTGGTTCTCAATGCTCAACTGAAAATATATTTTGAATAAAAAAATAAATTGCATATTTTATTAATTTTTGAAAACAGTTAAATTTAAATTTGAACAAATATTATTACTTTTTTAAAGATGAGAATTTTTTATTTATATTTATTTAATTATTTATTTATTTATTAAGATTTGAAAATGCATACTACACAAGACTGCTTAAGCATTTTTTGATACCTCTAATATTACATTTAATTTGTTTTGTTATTAATAAATAGACTGTAAAATCATGAAATCTAATGCATTTCCATGCATTTTTTTCTTTTTAAATAAACAAAAATCACGTGTGTTTATAGCATATCTAGATTTATTAAATGCATAATAATTATAATAAATAAATATAAATAAATATATATATATGTAAACTTATATATCTGAAAAAAAAATCTTAGCATTTTGAAAACATAAAAGTGAAGAAAATGTAAAAAAAATGAACATGGTGGAAAAACTGTTAAAAAACTTTTTCTCTGTGTGGTGATTTGCGCTGGTTACAAACAGCAGCTTAGAAACAAATATTACATTATTTAATAATTATTAACAAAATTTACAATATCGCGCGATATAATAACTGTATGAGTAAAAGTTAGATTCAAAATATTCAGAATTAAACCGAATTTCATTTAATATTATAAAATTAGCATCTGAACCAATTCTGAGGTAAACTGTCGCTTTAAATTAATAAAATGTAATTTTTATTGAAATCACTTTATTTATTAATGTCATATCGAACTCAATTAAAAAGTATTTTATTATTTCATACAGTATTTCAGAATTAGCATCTATATTACACTTACATCAGTTCTGATGCATATATTTCTGATACAGAAATGCTTTTTATTAATTATTTCTTGAATTATTTCTTTGGCTTTTCGCATGAAACATTTTAAATATTTACGAAGATGCTACAACTATCGCTTATTTTTAAATTAACTATTAACCTGCATTCCTTAAATGTAATATGTTACTTATTAAATTATAAAATACTAGCTTTAGAGTCATTTTATGTTTTCTTTGTTAAAATTATGCATAATTTGTACAAAAAACCAAAAGAGTATAATTTAGTTTTAACTTGTGTATAAATATCTTTTAAATCTCATCCTAGAGAGCGATTTTTCATATTGTTTCACTTTAACCCTTTCGTGGTTATAAGCGCGTATACGCGCCCAGAATACCACTTAATTTGAATTGCGAAATGCCATACTGGCACCGGAATTTTTAAATGAAAATTTTAATTTTACAAAGAACGTAAAAAAAAAACATTTATATATTATGAAATAAATTTGTTTTTAAATTCCGGTGTCATTCAATCATTTTAGTATTTTATGAATAGAAGTGCTTTAACCGTCAAAGGGTTAAAAAGAAAATTCCATACAGTTGGGCACTGTAAAAAAAAATCTGTGAAGGTACTAAACATTATTATTATTATTATACCGCAGACCAGGCCCCTGCCTGCCGGGCAATATGCCTAGCTTAACGAGATTTTTTTTACCTGGCTGCGGGGCAGAAGCCGCTTGATTGCACAAGCTGAGATCTACCTGAATGTAGCTGTATCGCTATTATATAATATTAGTTGCTATCCTGGCCTGTTCTAGGTTATTTTTAATTATCTGATTGGGTTCATTCGTACGATGTTGTAATTGGAAGGGAAGAAAAAGAAAAGGGGTAACGCTAATTCTTCCACAGAGCTCATACGAGCTGCCTATACGACAACCGATACTCAAGTTTGATCTCGTAATTTAGAGCCTTGATCGGATGACGAGATCTTCACCTGACAATTCACCCCCGGAGGTATAATTCACAGGTAACTTGGAGGACTTTGCACCCACGACGGATTTTATATGCACCAGGTGCCGTTAGCGTACATGGTGGGTTTTTAGCTAGCGGTGAGCCTCAAACCCACGATCTTTACTTCTATAAGCATTACGCTCTGCCACTTGGGCCACCGCTGCCCATATATTCCTATTTCTAGGAAACTGGGATTCCAAGAACTTTTCATGTAACGATAACAGGAAAAATTCCTGTAACCGATTCTGAAACTTGAATTTTTTCTGTTACCGTTACAAGAAAAGTTCTTGGAATCCCAGTTTCCTAGAAAAGGTTTAGTACCTTTGCAGATTTTTTTTTTTTTACAGTGTGGCACAGGATATTATACATAGCATGGAATTGTTATTTAATTTTTTAATTTGTAAAAACTGCTACGGGCATAAATCTAACCACTCTATATTAAAAACATATGCAGAGTGTTATCGAATAAAACAAAAATATCAGGAAACAGTATCATTATTTTTTAGATTTAAATTGTAAAAATATGCTGCGTTATGCAATTATTCAGATTTTTTTTTAATCTTGCATAAAAATTAATTATTGTTTATAAAGACTACTTAAAAATGACCATTATACCATATAATAGCTAAATAATAACAGTAATTATTATAATAATTATAATAATTATAATAATAATAAACATGTTTTTATACACACACGTACACACACGCACATACATATATACATGTTGTTAAAGTTTATCCAATCATTTACGTTTAAGTGCATTTTTGTGATATATTTTACATTCATTTTCTTGAATATCAAACTATCCTCAACTACGGTATGTATGTTTAAGCTGTTATAATTTTAATATTGTAAAAATTTTACTGGAGAAGTACACTCACTTTACAAAAGTAAATATAATTTTAATGCATTTCAGTGATTAGAAAGTATTTTTATATTTTATACCTATACATGCCTAACCTGCTGACTTATTTTCCATTTGAACGGATATTTAAATATATCCTCTTTTAAACAGAATGCTATTTTACTGATACATATTTAATATTTTTTATGTTTCACGATCCTTATAAATGATATAAGATATTTTTTCCCATTACGGACTGATAAAGATGGCTATCTCTCGACTGCACATAAAACAAATTAAAGAAAGAAATAAAAATCTATTTCTAAAAATATACATTTTTCACATCGTAAATCTGAATTTATGCGCAATAAAAGTATTATATAGTAAAGCCTTCGAAATCATAAATATTGAAAAAAAAATCAGATAAGTCAGCAGTTTAGAAAAAGCGTCAAAACTTCAATCTTACTATAAAAAACATACTACTTCTCACGATGCAGAAACTAATATTTCTACAAACTTTCAATGATTTTAATCTAAACATAAAATATGGATTCACAATTCTCCCCATTTCTTACTTTTCGTAGTGACAAAAAAAGTAATTAAAGTTTCTAGTTATTTTTTCTTCGCAAATGTCTACCGCATATTAAGATGCTAATTTATACACGAAAAAAGTAATTACGCGTTTTTCTTGAACAGACATGTGATTTCAATTAAAGACGGAAGAAATTGCATTCAGATTTCCATACAGGTTGGAATGTAATATGTATATATATATACACTGGTGTCCAAAAGTTAAGCATAATTGGTAATTAAGTAATTATTTTTAAGTAATAAAAGAAATATGAATCGGAATGTACTGAAACTCCAGGTGTGTAAACAAAATAGTACGCGTCACATATTTTCGCGAAGAGTTTTCCCCGAAATCGAACAGGGGACAGTCAACAAATTGAAAAAGAACGAAGATCTTTTGAATAACCCTGTCAAAACTAATGTAGCAAAAGCGTTCAAACTGCACATTATGATTAATTGGCTTATTGTAATGTACTGTGTTAATTTTTACAAGGATAGCATGTATACTCGTAGAGAAATTAAGGTTTTTATAAAAACAGTCCTAAGTTTTTTACTTATAATTTGCAGAGTTCTTAATATAAAATAATGCTCTTTTTTGAAAAAATGACAAACATCATTGTACACAATACCCTGTCATCAGAATTTAAAAATAATAAAAATTGTATGACAAATGAGCAGTTTTACTAAATAATTTTTTACTGTGCATGCGTGAACGGTATTAAAATTTCAGTTGCATATTATGTTAGTTAAATGTATAGAGCAACTTTTGTGAAAGTCTCATAAACATAGCTTAAAAGTTCTGAAAATTATCGTTGATAGAATGAGATCAAAATCCTTTATTCCCTAAATGAAGCAAAAAGATGAGGGTCTGTATCCATATTCCGTTGTTTAGTGCCTACACAATATTGCACGCACAACTATATTTAGGTAAAACCCCTGATTTTTTTGCTTCCTTTAGGAATAACGGATTTTGAGTTGATTCTATAGGCGACCATTTTCAGAATTTCCAAGCTATGTTTTTGAAACTTTTACAGAAGTTGCTTTATACATTTATCTAACACAATATGCAAATAAAATTTTGATATCGTTGACGCATGCGCAATGAAAAATTATTTACTAAACATACTCATTTTTCATACAATTTTTATTATTTTTAAATTCTGATGACATTGTATTGTGCACAATGATGTTTGTCATATTGTCAGAAAAGAACTTTATTTTATAATAAGAACTCTGCAAATTATAAGCAAAAAACTTGGAAAAATTTAGGACAGTTTTTATAAAAACCTTAATTTCTCTACGAGTGTACATGCTATCCTTATAAAAATAAACACAGTACATCACAATAAGCCAATTAATCATAATGTGCAGTTTGAACACTTTTGCTAAATTCGTTTTGACAGGGTTATCCAAAAGATCTTCGTTTTTTTCAATTTGTTGACGGTCACCTGTTTGATTTCGGGGAAAACTCTTCGTAAAAATATATGACGCGTACTATTTTGTTTACACACCTGGAGTTTCACCACATTTCGATTTATATTTCTTTCATTACTTAAAAATAATTACTTAATTACCAATTATGCTTAACTTTTGGACATCAGTGTATATATATATATACAGGGTGTTCCGTTAAAGGGGTCCAATATTAATAGGGGTAATAGAGGAGATCACATGGAGCATAAATCAGTGTATAAAGCCTGGTCGGATATCAATAGTTTTCAAGTTGCAGCAAATAGAATGAAAATTCGGAAAATTGTAAAAGAACCCTCATTGCTAAACTATCGATAACGCTACATAAAAACGAAGCACATATTTAGAAAGAACAGAAAAAAACCTACAAAATGACATCAATTGTATTAAAATAGCAATATGTATTGACGAGTTACAAGCCCTGAAACAGTGAAAAATGTACGAAATCCAATATACATCAAAATAGTTAATCGTTAATTCCAAAAAGACAACTCTAGCTACAACAAGGAAAATGTAGAAGAATTTGGTCCATTCCGAAAGCTTTCGAAAAAGCTTACAATGAACCATATCGGTTTAATTGTGTGAGAGAAATTAATCAGTTTCTTAGTTACAACTCCGCTTTCTTTGACACTAGCAAAGGTTAAACTCCGCCCATCACGATTGGAAACACCGCCTTTTTAATTACTCTCAACTATACATTTTCGATCATGCTTCTTCTGAGATGCAACATTTTTAATTATTCAAGAGTTGAATGAACCAGAATAACTTTACAATAATAGTCTACATTTTAAAGTGGTCTTTTATTGATATAAAGCTTAAGTTAAATTCTTTAAAATTAAACTGGTGGTGAAAATTCGGAAATAATTAACAATATTGCGATTTGTAACTATGCAAGAAGTTTCAGTACATGTTTTACATGGACAATTATTGTATGTATATGTGCATCATAATTTATGATAGGAAATAATAATAACAAATAGCATAATAATTTTATTAATTATAAATTTAAAAAAGCCACTAAATTTTAAATTAATTCATACGAACTTTGTAATTTACAATTTGAGTACACCACAGTCTGTGACTTACAAAATACTGTGCCAAAAAGTGTTGAAAATAAAAGAAAAAGGCCAAATAAAGAAGTACATTCCACGTACTTTATGACATATGTGAAGCATAGTCTTCTGGCCTGCGCTGCACAGTTCAATGTGGGAAGGCAGACGAACGGACATTATTATAATAGGTGTTCGAAGTTGCGCCCATTAACAGAATCGCACAGCCGACAGCGACGTCGTAAAGATTGGCGAACACGCCGAAAAACTCCGACGGAGTTGGGAATGTCTCCTGCAGCGACAACGATTCGCGCTAGTAAATCCTCCGGTGTATCCACAGGCGTTTCATACACCAGCGATTTAAGGTGTACCCAAACAAAAAAGTCTAACGGATTGAGGTCTGGAGAGCTTGCAGGCCAAGCAACAGGTCCACTGCGTCCAATCCATTTCCCAGGATATGTTGAATTGAGGTGATTGCGAACACCTATGAAAAAATGTGCCGGTGCGCCATCGTGCATAAACCACATATTGTGGCGCAATGTTGCTGGCACATTTTGCAGTAACTGCGGTAAGATATCCCGTAGAAAAACCCAGTACGTACTGCCATTGAGTACATCTGGGAGTAAATACGGTCCTATGAGATAATCGCCGAGGACACCTGCCCATATGTTCACACTGAACTTTTGTTGTGCGTTCGACGGGAAAACAGTGTGCGGATTTGTATATGACCATGTGTGCATATTGTGCGTATTTACCACTCCTTCTCTCGTAAATGTTTCTTCATCAGTAAATAAAATATTTTCCAGAAATTGTGGATTATTTTCTGTTACATTAAACAACCAGCGTACGAAATCTGTCCGCTGAGCACAATCTGTTACTGATAACATTTGTACCCGCTGCACATGAAAGGGGTGCATGTTTTCTGCACGCAGAACACGCCACACACTTTGGTGAGAAACACCGACTTCAGACGCAGCAGCTCGTGTACTCGTGGAGGGGTTATCTTTAAAAATATTCAGTACATCATCTTCCATTGCAGGTGTTCGTACATGTCGAGGTTTCCCTGCATCAATGCTTGCTGTATTAAACGATCCAGTCTCCCGTAATCTTCTATCGATTTTTATGAAGAGTTTCGAACTTGGGCAACGTCTCCTTGGAAATTGCTCACCGTACATGCGCTGTGCTAGACATGCATTTCCATGAGCTTGCCCGTACATCAGATGCATGTCCGCATATTCTTCGTTAGAGTATTCCGGCATAATTATTATACATCAACTTACTACAATCCCACTTACAACAGCCTCCCTTTAACATAACGCCCACTGATGACTGCTGTTTTATTACACTTTTCTTCCTATACACATAGAAAATTTGCATAAAAAGTACTTCTTCTTCATCATCCTGAAAGTTCATGGAGGAAACGCAGCAGTCACGGAGTTTGCTTTAAGACAAGGCGAGAGCTGCACAATATGTCATTCACTTGACCAGACTGAATAATGAAAGGGTATTGATAGAGGTTGATCAGAAATGTATAATTGAAAGATATTAAAACGGGGTGTTTACAATCGTCATGGGCGGAGTTTCGCCATTTCCGAGCGTGCAACAATACAGAGTTGTAACTAGGGTTGGTTGGTTGATTTTTGACGTCCGATTATCTGCGCTAGGGATATAGGACCGGGGGGAGTGCCCTTCGTGGGGGTCTTTCTAAGGGAACCTAACCCGTATTTACGCAAGGTTCGAAGAAAACCACGAAAACTCCGAACGGTTAGGCCGACAGCCGCGATTGGGTTCGAACCCAGCACCTGCCGTCTACCAGTTGAGAGGTTGTAACTAGGGAACTGCTTGATTTCTCCCATACAATTAAACTGATATGGTTTATTGTAAGCTTCTTCGAAAGCTTTCGGAATGGACCAAATTTTATAACATTTTCCTTGATGTAGGTAGAGTTGCATTTTTGGAATTAACGATTAACTATTTTGCTAAATATTTGATTTTGTATTTCTTTCACTGTTTCAGAGCTTGTAACTCGCCATTAATTCTCAATATTCTAAAACAACTTATGTCATTTAGTAGGATTTTTTCTGCTCTTTCTAAATATGTGCTTCGTTTTTATGTAGCATTATCGATAGTTTAGCAATGAGGGTTTTTTTACAAATTTCCGATTTTTCATTCTATTTGCTGTATCTTGAAAATTATTGAGATCCGGCCAGGCATTATATACTGATTTATGCTCCGTGTGATCTCCTCTATTATCCCTATTAATATTGGACCCCTTTAACGGAACACCCTGTATATATATATATATATATATATGCTAAATGCATTTGTTAAACGTTCATGCTTAAGAAATACTTTTTTCTCAGTTTCCAGAATAAAATAAACTTGCACATAAATAAGTTGAATTGCGGAGAATTAAGTATAGATCGACAACTTTACCCATATAAGGAGTTCGACTCAAGTTACTCAAGTAACATGTTATTTTATTGATTCATACATTAAAAGTTTTATTCTCTTATGTTATGTAATTATTAATAAAATGTACAAATGATTTTATATTCACACATTTTATGTTTTTTATTGGTGATATGTGCAAAATTTTTGCTACATTCTATATAGTATTATGTATTTTCATCTTGAGTATAAATGTCTTTTTAATTTGACATTTGAAAAAAAATTATAATGTTTGCAATTCAAAATGAAAATTTTATACAATTGTGGGACAGGATATTATGCATAGCGTAGAACATAACATTATTATTTTTTTTATTTGCTAAAATTACAATTGACATAAGTTCAACGACTCTGTAATACGGCTCTATATTAATAACAGATCATGAATTTTTTCGAATAAAATCAGAAATATCAGGAAGCAGTATTATTTTAGATATATATTGTAAAATTGCGCTGAGTTATATGATTATTCAGATTATTTTTCTGTATGGGAATTCATAGTTTTTTAATACAGATTATTAAAATTTTTTGTTAAAATTTCTTCAATCATTTACATTTACATACGTTATTTCAAAGTATTTTAGATTCATTTTTTTAAGTATCAATTTATTATCAAATATGCCTGTATGTTTAAGCTATCATAATTTAAATACGGGAGAAATATTACTAAATATGTAAACTCTTTTTTAAAGTAAGTTTTATGTTAATGTATTTCAGAGATAAGAGTGTAATTTCTCATTTTATACTTATAAATGCTTTACCTGATTATTTATTTTCCATTTGAACGATTATTTAAGTATATCTCTTTTTCTGAAATGCGTTATTTTTTTGTTTGATACATATTTTTAGTTATGCTTTACGATCCTTATAAATGCTATAAGATTTTTTTCCCATTACGGACTGATACAAATGGCTATCTCTCGACAGCACATAAAACAAATTAAAGAAGTAAATTAAAAAAAACTGTTTCCAAAAAAAAAAAAAAAAAAAAAAAACATTTATCACAGCATAAATCTGAATTTATGCGCAATAAAAAAGTTATATCCTAAAGCCTTCGAAATCATAGATATTGAAAAAAAAATCAGATATGTCCTCAATTTAGCAAGGGAGTCAAAACTTTAATCTAACTATCTAAATCCTACTACACCGCATAACGCAGAAACGAATATTTCTGCAAACTGTACTTCCCTTTCAATGATTTTAACTTAAACATAAAATATGGATTCACAATTCTCCCCGTTTCTTAATTTTTGTATTGACAAAAAATGTAATTAAAGTTTGAACTAGTTATTTTTTTCTTTTCAAAGGTCTACCGCATTTTAAGATGTTAATTTATACACGAAAAAAGTAATTACACGTTTTTCGTGAACAGGCATGTGGTTTAAATTAAAGACGAGATTGATTGCTTTGCACATTTCATTCAAATTTCCATATAGGTAGGAATGTATTATATAAATATTACTCATTTACTTATTTTTGTATTTCTCTACAATTTTTATGGCATGCAAAAGCTAAATGTTTTTTGATTTATTTATTTAATTATTTAATTATTTATTTATTCATTTATTTATTTTTTTAACGGTCGTGCTTGAAATTTTTTTTTTCTGCATTTTCGGAATGAAATTAAGTTAAATGAATGAAATGCATTAAAATGAGAAGCATTATGGAGACTTTACGACGACATTACCCATTCAAACCCTCATAGCATGCATGGTGATAGTGACGTCACAATGACGTCAATGACTGTGAATCGCTGTGGTCACATCACATATGTGACGAAAATGCCGCCACTCAGTAACGTCACATTGTGACTGTGATGTGAATTGCTTAAAAACCTTTAAAAAAATTACAAAAATTCTTCAAACATGTTATTAACTTTAAAAAACACTTTTGTCACAGCGTTGCTTTTGTCACAGTTTCGTCACGATGTAAATGTGAAAATTGGTCACAAATGACACATTTTCACAAATTTGTCACACCGTGACTTCACAAAGTGGTCACAATGTGACGTCACAAACGAGTTCTAAAACGGCCATAACGACTTCACATTTTAGTCATTGTGACTTCACATCAACGTAACGTGGCGTCACATAGACAATCGATGGTCACATAGTCACAGTGTGTCTTCACAACGACGTCGCAATGACGTCAGTATGTCTTACGGGAAGGGATAAATAATATGATTTCCCTGTTTAAAATGAACATTGAACTCGGCTCATGTTACTCAAGTAACATATCTATATTATAAAGGCCAAACGTATCTGTGCGTAACGCATACGTCATTTTTCGTATAGCAGCACTTTCTGGTGAAATTTCACTTTTGCAATTTTCATTACGGCAAATGTTTTAACTCCTAGACATCGCACATTTGCAATCTTTACACTGTTGTGTAAGGATAAATATGTACTTTCAAATGCAATTTGTTCGAAAAGTGTATCTTAATTTGTTTTTGAGATATTAATTTTTTGTAGTTTTTATTTTAATATTTTTGGAGGTTGGCAACTTGAGTACTCCATTTCTGTGCAATGTAAAGAAAAATAGCGATTAAGTAAAAAGAAGAAGTAGAGTGAACTTATGGTGGCTGGGAGTGGTACAAAAAATGTAACCCTGAAATCTGCTACATTAAACACAAACACAACCGCGCGTTTTCGCTAAAAAGAATGAAACTTTCAATGACAAAACTATGGAAACTTTTAGTACTATAGTTTTTAGTTAAAACATCCTTTAAAAAAATTCTTGTTTTGATATGGTTTTGAATAATGAACTAATTTTAAATACATCATAAAAACTGAATATTTTTTTAATATAATCTATAGAAAATATATAATTAAAATAAGGACTGCATAAGATTACAGACTGGATGTGATTTCATATTTATATCCAATTTCCTAGCAGTTAAATTAGAATATGTAATTTATAAAAGTATTTTTTGTGCTTCTATACTATTTTTATGTCGTGCATAAATTAATTGCTTTTTAGAACTACCATGTTTGTTAAATATTTTTCTCCGTTTACATTATAACATAAACTTGCATTTAAATGAAAAGAATATTTTTAATGATCGATATATTAAGTATTTTATTCTCTTATTTTGTGTAATTGCTAATAAACCACATACATGCTTCATTTTTTCATTAAATAAAAGGTTTATTTTCCATCAAACAGATGACAACTTTCCAATTATTAGATCGAGAAGAAGAAGGAAAAAATTTATTCCAAAAATATGTATTTTTATGACGTAAATAATAATTTATGTGCAATAAAAATACTATGCATAAAACCTATGAAACCATAAATGTGCTAAAAAAATGAGATAAATCACCTGTTTATTAAAAGTCTCAAACTTTACATTTTACTATAAAAAATTAATTTTATAGCTTGATATAGGAACGACTATTCAGGGAATAACATTTTCTTCGTTGAGTTTTTCCATCTAAAAATAAAATGTAGATTCATATATTCTTTTGGATATTTATTTCATGCTACTTGCTAAAGCATGTAATTAAGGACTAAACCATTTTTTTGTTTCATTATTAGATGTGATTTGTAATCCAATGATTGTCTTTAAATTGTTTTAAACACATGTGTGCATGTAGAAGGTTTAATTGGATTTTGACTAAATGAAATATGGATGAACAATGTATTTCATACTAACAGTTAATTTATAAAACATTTTTTAACATAATTCTTGTTTTTGCATGTTTAATGTTAAGTTAATTCCTGTATAATAGAAATCAAGTAGTATTTACAGAAACACATAGAATATTTCGATAACTAAACAGTTTCCGAAATATTGTATACTGTTACCAAGATCTGAATATTTGTAAAATTTCGTTACAGTATGAACGTACCTCATTTGATACGTTGACGTGTAATTTTCGTCTTATTATAACTATCATGCCTGAGAAAGATCTTTCTCAATTTCCAAATTAAAAAAAAAAACACTTGCATTTGACTGAGAAGCATCACCGACACTTAATAGTAGCTCGACAACCTTACTCATTTAAAGGAATAACTAACATATTTCCCCCATTTAAAGTAAACATTAAATTCCTCCTTTGATATTTAAGTAACATGTTATTTTCAGGGTTCTGGCTATCGCTCACCACTGCGTCAAATTGCGACTAAATTCTTCATTTGGCGAGTAAACAAGCAATAAGATTCGCCAAATTGCGAATGCTCAATTTTTGCATTTTTTTTTTGTTTTGTTTTTCAAACATATGCTTTACATATTTTAATATATTTGTAGCGGATAGTTGAAATTAGATTAATAACAGTCGTTTTCGCAGCTATTAAAACTTAGGATATTTTAGAACATATTGAGAAAAGGGAGTACAATAAAAGATTATTTTTATTTTTTATTTTTATTTATTTTATTTATTTATTTATCTATTTTATTTATTTATTCATTTATTTGATACACGGCGAATCTATTTTGCTAATACTTTTTTCCTTTGGCGAATATTTTTTTATTTTAATTAGCCAAATTACTAAAGTTGGTCAAATGCCAGTGACAACACTGGTTGTTTTAATGGTTGATATATTAAATTTTATATTCTCTAATTATATGCATTTACTAATAAACCATACACATGCTTTATTATTTTTATTTAACTATAAAGATTATTTTCAATCATAATGATGGCAACTTACCAGCATTTTGATTGAGAAGAAGAAGAAAAACTTAATTCCAAATATATGTATTTTTATATCGTAAATAATAATTTACGTTCAATAAGAATGTTATGCATAAAGCTCATGAAACCATATATATCCTATAAATATCAGATAAATCATTTTTTTTTTATGAAACATCTCAAATTTTACTTTTTACTATGAAAATTAATTTAATCGCAACTATTCAGTGAATCATCTTTTCCTTCTTTGCGTTTTTACATCGAAAACTTAAATGTGGATTCATGCATTTTTATAGATTTCTTATGTTACTGCTAAAGCAAGTAATTAAGATCTAAACCATTTTTTCCTATTAATTTTTGTGTCACATTGTTAGATGTGATTTATAATTCAAATAACTGTTTTTAATAAAGACAAACACATGTGTACATGTTGAAATTTTAAGTGGATTTTGACTAAATGAAAAATGTATGACCTTGTATTTCATATTAACAGATAATTTACAAAACATCTTGTAAAATTATTCTCGCTTTTTTATATCCTTGAATTATGAATTAATCTTAAATACATTAGAATACACTTTGTGGATATTTTATTAATAAAATCTGCAATATTACCTGTATAATAATAATCATGCATGGATGAGATTGCGTTTCATATTTAAATTTGATTTTTTCACAGTACAATTGTAATACTTAATTTTGCAAAGTATTTTTTGAACTTCTATACTATTTTTATGTTGTTTATAAATGAAATGCTTTTTATAACTATCATGCTTGGTAAAGATTTTTCTCAGTTTCCAGAATGAAATAACTTTGCATTTGAATGAGAAGCATCACGGGGATTAAAGAGTAACTCAACAAGCTTACCCATTTAAAGGAATAGCTAACATATTTTCCCCCATTTAAAATAAACATTAAACTCAGCCTATGGTATTTACGTAACATGCTATTTTAATGGAAAATATATTAAATATTATATTCTCTTATTATATGTAATAAATAATAAACCTTTCAATAAACTATTTTGTTTTACTTGATAGGTGTAACGAAAAATTAAAAACAAATATTGACATGTTTCTATTCCATCTTATAAGAACCATAATCAAAATTAAAATAAAAATACGAATTGTTTCACGGTCAAAACAAACGGCTCTTCTTAACCGTGAAACAATTCGTATTTTTATTTTTATTTTATTATGATTATGGTTCTTATCAGGGTTGGCAAGTTTTTGACAGTGTGCGGTTTTATCTGGTTTAAACCATGGTTTAAACCGTCATTTCAAAAACCTCTTGTCAAAAACCGTGTCAGAAACCTCAAATACTACACTGATTTGTAAAATTTCACGTTAAATACCTGTCACACATATACAAGATTAGAAGTAATATTAAAAATTCACTATTACTGTATTGTACAACATCATTTCCAAGTAAAAAAGAAAATCTCATAAATTCGAAAATTTTGCCTGCCTCCAAACATCCAAACTTGCTCATCTAGCAATGCTTCTTCTATCAAACCCTGCTAGATCAGCATCAGTTGAGAGATTATTTTCTAACTTTGGCTTTATACACTCTAAATTCAGAAATTGTTTGGGTGTAAATAAATGTGCTAAATTGGTTATATGCTATAGGATGCTGCGGGGTAAAATTTATTATTGGTCCAGATTATTAACTGTATAAAATCATTTTCTTCGGTTTGAACATTCTAAAAAACAAAAATGTTTTATTGCTATTAAAATAATTTTATTTTATTGTAAATATTAAATTACAGTAGTTAATGTTAAATGAAAAATTACTTAAATCATTAAGACTTAATCAAATTTTCCCTCTTGTTCTTAAAATGTTTTAAGGCACATTGCATGTTTTGACGGTTTAAGCCAGTTTTTGACGGTTTAAACCAATTTTCGACGGTTTAAACCAGTTTTTGACACCTGTCATGTCAAAAACCAGTTTCTGACGTCAGAAACCCAACCCTGGTTCTTATAAGATGAAATCGAAACATGTCAATATTTGTTTTTAATTTTTCGTTACACCTATCAAGTAAAATAAAATTCTTTATTGAAATGTTCATATGTAAAATGGTGTATTTCTTAAAATCTTGTGATTTAAAAATCTCAAACATTTAATAACTTTTTATGTTAATGATGTTAATAAACCATACACATGCTTTATTTTTATGATTATTGTTTTTAATATGAGCTTTATTTTCACTCATAAAGATGATCACTTATCTGATCTAGAAGAAGAAGGAAAAAGTTAGTTCCAAAAATAAATATTCTTTATAACGCAAATAATTAATTTATTTGCAATAAAAATGATATGCATAAGGCATATGAAACCATAAATATCGGAAAAAATTCAGAAAAATCACTTGTTTATAAAATGTCCCAAACTTTACTTTTTACTAACAAAAATTAATTTTATCACTAAATGTAGAAACGACTATTCAGAGATTTAATTTTTCTTCTTTTAAGATTTTCCATATAAAAATAAAATGTATATTCATATATTTTCTAAATATTTATTTTATGTTACTAACTAAAGCATGTAATTCAGGACTAAACCATTTTTTACTTCTAATTTTGTTTTCGGCTGAATCTGATTTGTAATGCAAATGATAATTTTTAATAATCAAAAAGCAGGTGTGTACATGGTGAAGGTTTAATTGGATTTTGGTTAAATTAAATATATGTATGAACTTGTTTTTTATATTACGAGTTAATTTATGTAACATCCCTTAAAATAATTCTTGTTTTCATATGTTTTTGAATAACAAAGTAATCTTAAATACGTTATAAAACACTCTGTGAATATTTTAAGCATAATCTGCAAAAATATCTATGTAATAATCATCATGCATGGATGAGATTGCGTTTCATATTTAAATCGGATTTCAATGCAGTAAAAATAGAATATTTAATTTATTAAAGTATTTTTTATGCTTCCATAAAATTTTTATACCGTTCATAAATGATATGTTTTTTAGAACTACAAGGTGTCCAGTGAATAACTGACCCATTTTGAACTTAAATAACAAATAAACGGTTCGAGATAAAAATGCGCAGTTTGCTGTATTGTTATTAGAAAATCAATAAATTTTTAAACATGCACTTTGATAATATAGTTCGATTTTCGGCCAAAACATATCGCTGGCGAAACAGATTGTTTGAATACAGAAATGACTCTAGTTTTCATTGGTATGAGCTTTTCGGCTGAATCTGAGTGTATATGTTGTCAAATCTCAATCTGTATGTTGAATCGACTCTCGACTCAGCTTCAGAAATAGGGCATGTTGGTGGGAAAGATACTGAAAATAATATTTATGATTGAACAATTTGTATCATATTTAAAATGCTAAGTCCTGATACTGAGATATTATTTTAAATATTATTATATTATATTAATAAAGTGCATGTTTTAAAATTTATTGATATTCTAATAACAATACAGAAAACCGCGCATTTTTAACTCAAACTATTTTTTTCATTGAAAAAAGGTCAGTCATTTACTGGACACCCTGTATCATCCTTCAGTAAGCTTTCTCTCAATTTCAAGAATAAAATAAACCTGCTTTTAAATGAGAAGCATCACGGGGATTTAAGAGCAGCTCGACAATCTTACCCATGTAAAGGAATAACAAACTTATTTTCCCCATTTAAAATAATCATTAAACTCAGCCTGTGGTATTTAAAACTAGAGTTATTCATTTACCAAGAACTACCGGAGCGCACCATGTGTGACCCATAGATTTAAATTATATAAATTATATTATTCTTGTTTTTTTATGAATGTTACAGGCTCATAGTAAGGTCTTATGGTTAATGCCATTATTTAAATTAAGAATTAATGCAATTTAACCTTTAAAGTATTACAGAAAGTAAAATTTGATCAATATATAAAATGAGAAAATTTAAATTTGTAATTAAAGAATTGATACATTGACGTATACTAACAGCTTGTAATTAATAAGAAGTAAGAAATACCATTGGAACATTGTTTCTATATATTAATAAGGTGTTAGTACACTGTAAATGCAAATATGTGTGCAATATGATTTTTTACTTGCATTGTGCTATTTTCCATCGAAACTATCCACAAAAAATCCAAAGATATTAGTTTTCTCTTTTTACAGTGCATAATCCGCACACAAATTTTAAACATCTTACGCATACAGTATTGGTCTTATTGTCTTCGCATCGTTTTACCTGACAACTTATTCATTTCTTTGATGCCTGTGGGGTTATCCGTAGATGGTTAATGTCTTATAATAAAGACTTTTTAAAAACCTTTTGTACACTGAGGAAGCGAGCCCCGGTGCTCGTATACGTCTGTAGCATGTTTTTATTTATTGTGTATTAAACGTTGATTTTAATTATTGTAATGGTTAGTGTCATTTTCCTTCGCAACGTATTTCTCCCACAGTTCCAGTGCTAATTTTAGAAACTAATGCTCGTATTACAACCTGCTGTTTCTTCATAAACTACCCATGCTTTTAGGACAGCTAGATTTAAAGTATTGAAAAAAAAAGCGCCTGGATGCAGATTTCACGGAATCTTTCCTAGCCATTTCGCCTACAATATGAACTCCAACCTTTTTGCAAATTCCGAAATCTATAATTGTGGGAATTTTCTTCTCATTTTAAATACAGGTTCAGTGACGAATGCAATGTGCTAAGTAGAAGTACATTTTTGTTTTTCTTAGATTGGTAAGAAACTAGTATTGTATTTTTATTTGTCATGAAGGTTGTTGAATATAATTTATTTTCTTTAAAGATTTTGAACTTATTTTTTCTATTCTATAAATTTTTCCAACGTAGCTCAAACCAATTTTTTAACATTTTCTACAAGCTTTAGCAATGAAAAATAACTTTCACCTGTTACATTTCGTCATGTACTTAGATAAGCCGAAGCAGCATTTTTGTCAACACGTCGATCAATTGTTTTGGAATCATCTTTTTCTAAATGTGGAAAAGCACGGATTTTATGTTTTGAGTTCATATCTGCAGCAATCAATATTAGATACCCAATTTATGAGTTTTGTATGGTATATACTGCAAAACTCTACAGCTCTTTGGAGGGAAACGTTGCTCAACCTTAAAAATGTTTACTCTGGTTTGTAACACATAAGACTATTTTCTTTAAATGTATTCCAGACATCTGATATAAGTTAAAATCTATCGGTGTTTTTAGTCTCTCAGATCTTGACATTTTTACGCCAAAACGCGTATACCCTATGATTTCTAAAAATCTGTTTCTCCTCATTGTTAAAGGGAAATAATTGTGACACCAGGTGTTTGACCAAAGACTGATTATGAAGACTCCTTTTGCGGCTAACGCTTCTTGAACATAAAATATTACAGAAAAAAAACCATTTCATCAAGAAAAATGTTCCGATTTTCTTTATTTAGTTTCGACCTTGCTTCTACTTCTGTGCAATTTTTTTTAAATATTTAAAATTTTATCATTTATGATAGGTCTCCAAGAAGTCATGGCGCCTTATTACCAACATTTCTTTTCGAATAAGGTATAGGTTCTGGATTTTCTTTTAGAAAATATTGAATAGGTTTTCATCAGAAGAAAAGAAAGATTTTGGCTTTATTTTTCACCAAGTTCCATCTTGGTGAAAAATAGTTCTTCCAAATCACTTTGAAGAGGCAATTTATTTTCGGTATTTATCTTTTTATACTGTTGCTGTTGTTATTTCCATTATTTTGTTTTTTTTTTTTCATAACACTTTTGTGAATTTTTGGTATTTCAGTACTTCCACCACTGCATTTACTTGGAATATTTTAATTTATCATACTGTCACTTGGGGGAAATAAATTCGAATGATGAGATTTTGTTGCCATTTCCTCAACAATTGATTCATCATTTATGCAAAAAATATCATCATAATCAGACGTAGCTTCAAATATTTCTTTTAATCTTTATATTTCTACCTCATTACAAAGGCCTTTACGCCATGAAGCTTTCATTGTACGTGTGCGAAAATCGAATGTCACTAACAGACGATATTTCTTTTCTTTTCCACGTTTTTAGCTTAGAATCGCAAAACATTTTTATTTAGTTTTAACTCATAATAGAGATAAGAACATTTTTCAACATTTCAAATAGATCCATATAGTAGCTTAAAATTAGATAAAAGCTCGTACATCTGTCTTGCAGGTTCATGTCGGTGGCATGAAACCCCTGCGCCTAGATCCGCCAATTTAGTTATAATGAATAGGACTCATCGTCAAGATTGACAAGTAAAGGTGAATAAGGATTTCTTCTAGCTCTATGGTAAAAGGATTAAAAGTGGGGTGAAAAGTATAAAAGTAATCCAAGGAAAAATCTTAATTACATTTTTCTACTTTATCATACTATTTGGCGACTTTTTCTTTAAAAAAGTGTGAATAATTTTCCGATAAAACAAAAATCACTGGAAGAAATTAATATATTTTGTAAACATCTAAATATAAAAAGTTTTATATTCTCTTCAAAAAATGAAAATTTTATCGCACTAAAACTTTAAACTTAAATATGTTTCATCTGTGCATAAAAATGAAATTGTAGAAAAACTATTATGCATGAGAAAAGTAATTTATTGAAAACAAACAAATAATAATAATAATTATCATTATTATGATATTGGAACATATGTCACGATATTAAAAAAATCCACTTTTTTTAAGCAGTTTATTCTTTACAAAATGGAGCGCGTTTCGCATCTCTTCAAAAAATGAAAATTTTATCGCACTAAAACTTTAAACTTAAATATGTTTCACCTGTGCATAAAAATGAAATTGTAGAAAGACTATTATACATGAGAAAAGTAATTTATTGCAAACAAAGAAATAATAATAATAATTATTATTATTATGATATTGGAATATATGTCACGATATTTTAAAAATCCAGTTTATAAACTGGTTCTAACTCAATCTGAGTATAAATTTAGAAATGCACGTTTAACACCAATCATTAAACTTTAATAGGATTTGAATAATTTTCCTTTAATCCAATATCTAATTGCTTAAAATAAAATTGTACTTGTCAAGTACTTTTATTTTAGAAAAATTTTCCCACATGAAAATAAATAGATATATCTATTAACTTAAAAAAATACCAGTTAAATAAAGATGATAAACTACATTTAGTCCCAAATTTCTACATAATTTTTAATGGAATGAAATTGCCCTCAATGTTAACAATAAAATTGGCAGGATCAAGAGTAAAATAAAAAGAAATTGTGCATAAATTTGAGTTTTTTCTTTTATTTTAGAACCTCTGAAAATTTCCATCATATTATACTTTCAAATAAAAAATTGTAAATAAAGATAAATTATTTTGTTGTAAATCACAACTATCTGTACAGATTATAATGAAATCTGAAAATTTCAGTATATCGCAGAAAGTCCCTGTGTATTTTTCGTGAAATATGTTATTTACAGGATTTTTTTTTTTTTAGCTCTAATATAAGTTTGAAAAATATTTTAAATAAAAGGTTTCAATCATAACAAAATACTAAAATCTTTTTAATATTATAATGATTTTTTCTTATTTGATCTAAAAACAAAATCGCTAAATTCTCTTACATTTATGAAATATAACGTTCATTCATAAATGTATTTAATACCCACGATTTTCTGAAAAATCAAATGACTTCCCAGGATATACCATGAAATTTAGAGACAAATAACTTAAACATTTCCAGTCTAAATATGTGTAATCATATTTTTCAATTGTTATTGACTGTGTCATTCAGAAGACAAAGGACTTTTAATTCTGGAAATGCTTTTATAGCTTAAGAAAGTTTTTTTTTTCTTTTTTACATGATTGAAACTGAAATTTTCAATAGAGAACCAATAATTTTGTGATAGCAATATTAATTTCAGGTTTCGTAAATATATTTTCGAAAATATAAAAGAAGTATCCGATATTTTTGGCACATATTTGATAGATTAAAAGTAGTACACTTATTAAAACTTATAAATATTTTCAGACCAAATTTAAATTAGAAACTAAAAAAAATGAAAATGTTATGTTTTATGCAACAAAATTTTAAACACAAATTGAAAAACATGAAAACAAAATGTATGCGTGTCTTTTTTTTTCATTTTTTAACTTGTTGTACAATTTAAATTGAACAAAACTAAAACCAGTAAAGATAAATGAATATTGTCCAGTCCAATGAATAGTTAGATAATTTATCTAATTAAACAGTTCATCTTTCAACACCTTTTCTAAGTAGATATTGCATCCCCACATAATTATTGATTCTACATTTAAGAATTCAACTTCAGAAGTAAAACGTAACTTTTTTTTTGTTGGTTGTAGGGGGGGGTGGGGGTAAAAATCATTTCCGTAGCAAATACTTTTTAACTGCAGAATGACACAATTAATAATGATTAAAAAAATTTTACATTTGCTTTGATTGAAAATATAAAAAGCATTAGACAGAATATTTTAAATATAAATTAAATTATATCAAAAATACCAAACTTCTTGATATTTTGAAAATAATAGTTGGACATACATCATGGTATATATATCGTAATATGTGTATATATATATCACCGAACCCTGCTCGATCGGTCATTAAAAGATAAATTGTCTAATTCAGGCCAATCCAATGCGACGCCCGAGGATGTCCCTAAAAATTTTTTTGGCATCTTTTGAAGGTTTTGATTGCTAACACTTTTAAGAATAAAATTCCAAATTAAAGGAAGCTTTATTAAAAATCTTTGTTATTTGTTTGAGAGATATCTTCAAATTTTCTGTAAGTTTATTTCATACCTCAAAAAACAAAAATAGATTTTAAAAAATTGATCCTGTGTAAATCTTTCCTCATTAATTTACAGTTATTCTTCATAAAAAATGGTAAGGAAATGATGGCGATAGAAAATGGAAAAAGTTAGCTACTCTGGCTGATGTTGTTACTATGGCAAATTTCTATGCCATAATACGAAATAAAGAATGCCATTTTCTCTTATAAACTTGTAAAATTTCAGGTATTTTTCTCACCTGAAATTTTTCTCATTTCAAATAGCGTTTTTAATTTCCTATAAAAACAATGAAACTTTCAGCAGTGGATGTCGAAGTTAAAATTTTGAATCAATTTTCACGACACAACATAAAGGACAAAAAGTCTATTATAACTACAGCTGTAAAAAGTTTATTAAAAACAAATGTTATTATATGAGATTTAAACAAAAACATTATGATTTGATGTTTAATTTTTATTTTTTTTAAGGACAAATTCCAGCCTAACTCTATTTTAATGGTGGTGAAGGGATCTCAAGATTGGGTTTTTATAACAGAGTTCTAAGTTTGTCTAACAGAGTAAACAAGCAATTTCGTAAAATTGAGATAATTGTTTAGAATTTCATGTGGAAGGAAATATGTAATGACCAGTTACATTATGAGAATAAGCCGGGGATTTATTTGCCAAAAAAGTTGAAAATCGCCAATAAAGGGTTAACAAATTATAGTTTTCTAAAGAAACAAAGTATAGAAAAAGTTCTCTCATAAATGTAGGAGGAGTCCAGTTCTCCAGACTCGCTTAAGAAGAGATTAGGTGACTTAACAATGCTTGTCAATAAACAATGGCGTGCCGAATGTCCATCTCCCGTTCATGGCTGATGTGTGAACACTCCCTCATCCTCCCCCTCTTACGAATACCAAAGGAAACAGATTCCCTGAGTTCAATTGATTGCTAAAGAATGTAAAGTTGAAAGGCCTTTTGGCATAAAAGAAAATGCTGTTATTTTGTTCATTTAAGCCATGATCCACTCTGGTAGTTCTAGATATACATGAATGTAGATAAAAATGTATTCAATGGATTTCAGCTAAACATGTGTTAAGGCATTATAGTAAACATTTAGGAAAAGTCAAGCGATTTCAAAAACATAACACTGATACGAGAAAAAAAGCTTGCTTTGAGTCGCAGTTGACCCGTCACGGTAATTCTAGTGTTAAGTAACGCGTTAGTTTAATGATCGATAGGTTAAATATTACATTCTCTTATTTTATGTAATTAGTAATAAACCATACACATGCTTTTATTTTTTTAACATAAAGATTATTTGCATTCATAAAGATGAACACTTACCACATCGAGAAGAAGATGGGAAAAGTTAATTTAAAAAATAAGTAATTTTTGTAACGTAAATAATAATTTATGTGCAATAAAAATGATATACATAAAGACCATGAAATAATGAATAACATAAAAAATATCAGTTAAATCACTTATTTATGAAAAGTCTTAAATATTATTTTTTTATTATCAAAAACAAATTTTATCGCTGAAAATAAAAATGACTATTCAGGGAATTAACTGTTTTACTGTATTACGTTTTCCATTTAAAAATAAAATGTATTTTCATATTTTTTATGTATATTGATTTTATGTTACTATTCACTAAAGCATGTAATTAAAGACTAAACAAACTAATTTTTCATCGAAAGTTTTCTGTCGCATTGTTAGATGAGATTTGTAATCAAATTACTGTCATTAAATAATTTTAAACACATGTTTACATGTTGAGGATTTTTTGGATTTAGACTAGATGTAATTTGCGTATCATACTAACAATTAATTTATAAAACATCCCTTAAAATTCTCATTTTCTTATATATTTGAATAACGAATTAATCTTAAATATATTATAAAACACTCTTTGAATATGTTTTAATAAAATCGGCAAAAATATGTACATAATAATAACCATGCATGGATGAGATTGCGTTTCATATTTAAACCGACATTTTTAAAAATAATTTATGTTTTCGTATATTTTTGAATAGAAAGTTACACCTTAAATACATTAATAAATACACTAAGAATATTATGCAATATAATCTGCAGAAAACCAATATATAATAATAATCATTTATAAAAAAATATTTATAATATTATGTTATATTAACCCTCCAAGCGTCTTGCAAATGGGTAAAATTGTAATGTTTTTTTCTCTGCATTTTGTTTAAAATGCTAATAAAATATGATTATTTCAATATTATATAAAAAATCTTATTTAGGAATATAAATGTAATCCTTGAGAGTCCCAATCATTCTTCAATGCTTTGAAAATTCATTAAATTTATAGAATTATAATATCTTAAACATTGCTTATATTGCAGTGAAACCTGGAGCTCAGTGTACGGAATTTTACGGGACAAACGCTTAGAGGGTTAAAAAAATTCAATTATACTAAAAAGAGAAATAAGGTAATATATCTAAGGTTATTACTCAAGAAGGTACCTCTGAGAGCTCTGTTACCCCTATTGTGGACATCCCTTCACTAATGTCGTTAAAAATAACAATAATCCTTATCTACTTCAAATTGTAGTCAAATCCCATCGATTTCTAATAATTAATTACAAAACATTCTCAAAAATGTTGAGGATAAGATGGAAATTCTTTGGATCAAGAAGTTAATTTAAATATGTAACTATTCTCAGAAAAAAAAAACCCAACAAAATGGAGGTAATGTTAGTGTTAGAGTGGTTACTATGAACACTTTGTACATTTTCAACATTGTATTTTTTGCTTTTTTAATTTTTTTTATATTTGGAAAAGTAGTGTTTTTAATACCAAAGTAAGTAACTTTGGCTCTTTAAGAACACATTATAATGTTATAAATCTCACAGGTATTTTTTGAAAATTATAGGATGGTTACAATTACTCTATCAAAAACTGATAATCACAAAAGTTTCGGGCAGTTAAGGCCACTACATTTTCTCAATATATTTACGTGTACACATTTGCTTGGGGTAATAGAGAGTACCAGAACTCCAAACTTGCAAATCCGTTTACCAAAAATTTTGGTAGACATTGATTCAAGTTACTGTTCGGATATTAAAATACTTCAAAATGGTGATAAAGAATATCTAAAATGACAAATTCATTATGGGGTTAATATTTAAATGTGAAAATAAATTTTACCATACACATTTTTCTCCCATATGAAAGTGATCACAATTACTTCCTGGTCACAATCATCCACTTGATCCTAAATTTTTTATTATCAAATGTTCCAGGGATTTAAACGGGCTCAATAAAAGGAAAGATACTAGCAGTGTATGACATCGCATACCATAACAATGCACAGGAAAGCTTACCTGATAGCTGAAACAGTTAGGAAAATGAATTACACTTCGTATCATTCATTTTCAACTTTGAGCAGCATGAAAAAAGTCATATTAACTTTTTTCGAAATTTGTGTCTATATATATATATATGTATGTATTGATTAGCTATTTTATCCATTTTTTCATCAATTCTATATAAAAGAATTAATTTGCAAAGTTAGCGACTCTTTTTTTCATAAATATTTTAAACCAGAAATTTTCTTTAAAGCATAATATCTGGTTCAAATGAGATATTTCATTAATTAATTTTAAAAGATTCACAATACAGTTAAAGGAAAAGAAAAACTATTCATCAATCCCATTTTTAATGTAATATATATAATGTGCATTTCAGGCAAATTGAGCCTAACAGTTGAAATCAGCGGATTTTCAAAAAGCTTTTTTTTATTTATTTATGTAAAATTTAAAATATTCACTTTTAGTGTACAAAGTTATCCATTGATTCACCTATCACCGATCCTGTTTGAAAAGTTAAAGATGCCTAACTTAAATTAATTATCCATGGTTTTTTTCTAAAGTGTATATATAACTTTGCTGTGCTATCTTCAACATTTCTGTCCTCTTCTGTAAATCAATAAAGTATATTTGAAATACAAATTTGAATTAATAATGAAAAAAATACCCCCAAAGAAGCAGCATATATATCACCAGTTCTTTTTCTAATTCAGTATATGCTTATTTGACTAGATGCAAACTTTAAGTTCCTTAACCTGTATCAAAATGTAAGGCATTTGTATAAATATATAAAATATCTCACCCACCTGCAAAGCTACAGTACTCGCAAAAATTCATTTTGCGTTTTATTAAACTAAAAGTTGTGTCACTGATTCGTCTTGAAACAGGCAATGTTTCATAAGTAAAATATCTGAAAAGTCACTTTATTACACTGTATGACCATTCATGTCTAGAAAAATGGACAAATTGTATGAAAAAGTAAATTATTCAATCCACCAAACAACATCTACGTGTTCACGCTCAACTATTTTACATTACACAGGTTTTTACTGCTGCGTAAAGAGTTAACTTTTCTAATTTCGCTCTTACAGTAAAATCACGTGAATCTTCTTTTAGTTCTTCTATGAAATTTACTCTTGTCAAGATGTTTCACTTTTTCAAAGGGTAAGATATATACATTTTTTTAATTAATGCAATTTTCATTATATTACTTTTAATGGGTAAATATTTTTATCATCCATAGTCACGAAACAAATATTACTAGTGAACACTAATACCTCTTTAAAAGTATTAAAAAACACCTCCAAAGATGTATCAGGTTATATATAAATGTTTACGATATGCACGCATCTATTAAAAAGGTCTAGAAGTAATTTTAACAATTCTAGAAGGATTAAAATTCATTTAAAGGGTGTTTTTTAGCATCTCATCAGGACATCATACATTTATATGTTATGCAGGTGACATCAAGCCTTAGAAGGTTAAATAAAACAGTGAATATTTCAATTTTTTTAAATCTGACATCAGGCCTTAGGAGGTTAAATTAAGCGGTGAACGTTTCGAGTTTTTTATCTGTAATATTAACGATCGTGGTTAGTTATTATACAATTTAATGTCTTAAACTCAGAACACGATACGGATGATTAAATATAAGCAATACTCAGTGTCATGTTTAAATATTAATTAGATGTGTCTACTGGCAGATATATAGATTATGATAATAAATTAAAATAAGAAAGAAGTATACATAATGAAACAATTGTAGAATGAATTAAATTCATTTAAAGAGTGCTCTTTGGTGTCTCTAACAGGCGAAATTAGGCGTAATAAAGTTAAATAAAAAAAATCGTCTTTTTTACTTTCTTCTATCTTCAATAGAAGAAAGTATTGTAATCGCAAATTATTTCGACTTTACACGTTTTATGTATCAGAGATTCCAAAAAACCAGTTTTTAGAAAATGTCTGTTTGTCAGTGTCTCTGTGTGTCTGTGTGTACGCCGTGGTGTTGATAAATTAAAATCGGAAGCAAGTCTTTATATTAAAAAAATTTTAGAAGTATTTAAATTCATTTAAAGGATGTTCTTTAGTGTCTCTTACAGGCAACATCAGGATTGAAGAGCTTAAATGAAACAGTGAACGTTTCGATTATCATTGTTTTTTTTTTTTTGTTAATCTGTCACATTTATGTTCGTTAGAGGTTATTATATAATTTAATAACTTAAATTCAGAACACGATACAGACGATTAAATATAGGTAATGCGGAACGTCATGTTTAAACATTAATTAATTGTGTCTAATAGAAGATATATAGGTTACGTTGATAAATTAAAATTAGAAGCAAGAATTTATATTAGAACAAATCTAGAAGCATTAAAATTCATCTAAAAGCTGTTCTTCAGTGTCTCCTAAAAATAACTTCAGGACCGAAAAAAATAAATAAATTAGTTAACTTTTTTTTTTTTTTTTTTTTTTTTTTTTTTTTTTGTAATTTGATACATTAATGATCGTGAGCACTTTTTATAAAATTGAATAACTTAAACGCGGAAAGGGATACGGACGATTAAATATAGGTAATGCTCACTGACATGTTTAAATATTAATTAGTTGTGTCTACTTGTAGATATATAGATTACGTTGATAAATTAAAATCAGAAGCAAGTACTCATATTAAACGTTTAAACCATGTACCCTTATTTTTGAATGCAGATTCCTTTATTCGAATAATTGATATGATATATAGTTAATTAATTTTGTGTAATGATACTAGTAAATCAATATATTATAATGACAATATATTATATAAAAAAACAGCATTAGGAAATAATATATAGATATGCATGCATCTAATTATGTCTGTATACTGTTACATTTTATAATAAATATGTCAATTTCCTAAAAAAATGCAAATAAATTGTGTAATAAATGAATTTTATTTTAAAACTTAATTATAAGTCTTAAAATAAGTTAGGCGCGATGCTTTTTGAAATATATATGTACTTACACACACATATATATATATATATATATATATATAATACGCATGATAAATACAACGCTCTCAATTTAATTTCTTATTAAAATTATGCAAGGAAATTATTTTTCTCTTTGCAGTAGTTTTTGAAGTCGGTTGAATTTTTTATAGAAAAGTTTATTTTTCTCTTTTTATTTAAAAGTTAACGATTTTCCGAAGTCGGTTAATTAAAATTATAATGCAGGAAAAAATATTGTAAATCAGACACGTATGTCAGGTGTGATGTTTGAACACACTATCACTTCGAGAACCAGAGCTTAAATCTGGCGCCTTAAACCACTCAGCCATTCTGTCCACACGCTATTCAGCGAACTTATTCAACACTTTTAATTAGCGAAAAATTACTAACGTTATTAGTTTTTGCCTACTTACTAAAAAAATACTGAATCAGTTTCGATGAAATGTGGATCTAAACCATTCTCGAATCCACTGGAACACACACACGCATAGAAGAAATATATATATAAAGATATATATATATACTTATATACATTGCTTACCCACACACACACACACACACACACACACATATATATATATATATATATATATATATATATATATATATATATATATATATATATATATATATATATATACTAAGATATTTTTACCCTGCGAGATACGCCTACAACATCCGTTCAGAGTTTTAAAACATGGCGATTTGTTTTATCTTTTAAAAAAATCTACTAAATTACGAAGATTATTAAGAACAATGATATTTTTTCTAATTGGGTTGCCATTCAGTCCTGAATAGAGCATTTTTGGTTACTATGGTTTAATCCGCTGCTGTAAACAGTTGACAGTCGTATTGGAAATAGATAATTAAAATCAGTTATACATTTGAAAATTCGCTTAAAAAGAATGGTTGTGTTTAATTTTTACTTAGGTGCTCGGACAGATGTCGTCCGAGCCCCCATGTAAAGGTTAAAATATTGCTGTCATTCAGTATTTTATAACGACGTCATAGACAATATTCTTACTTTTGGTACAAGTTTTAAAAAGTTCCATTAACTTAGAAATGATATTTAAAACCACGAAATGCACCGTGTATTGAATTTATGCGCTTATATATCATAATCATGTTTTCATCGACTTTTATGTCAGATATTGTTGGATATTTAGATATTGTCTGAAACAAGTTTTAAACTTTTTTTTATTTTAATGCACCATCATGCATATATTCATACAAAACAAAATTAAAACAAAATTTTATTGCTATAGATGTCATCGTTGCATTATTAATGTAAATTTCTCTTTAAAATTGAAACGAATACCAAGCAGGAACTTTTATCCTCTCTACATTCAATTGAGGAATGGATCATATTCTTCCGTTATGTTCGATATTATTTTAAATCTTCCTAACTATAAATATTTATTTAAAATTATCTAACACCTGCATGGCGATCTCATCTGTGATACCGATTAATAATCTAACTATCAGCATAAAATTTAAACTATTGTATGGCAGTATTTAACACATTTTCTTCGATGTCAATTATTCAAATATTATTATTATAGAGTTTTTTTTCTGGTTTATTTTAAATTTTCAAAAAAGATTAAACCGTGATAATATCTCTTTGCTTTCTTATAATGAGAAATACGGTAAATTGTCAAGGTTTTCTTTTTATTTCATATAATGTAGAAAGGAAATTACAATACTTTTATTTCGACGATATCATTTTCCTCTTCCATGAAAACTAGAATTTAAGCACTGCCGGTTTTAAAACAAAACATAAGAAAATCCCTTAAAATTCATAAGGAAAGGCCTGATTATGCACAAATACAGTAAGATCTCAATAGTCTGTTTCTTGTCCCAGTGGAATCTCATGTTGAAACGCTTGTTGCTTAAAGCGAAATTTCAGGGAAATATGTAGATTATTCCAAGTCGGGGAATATTTTATTTGGTGTAGCCTTACATTTAAAATGCTACATTTCGTTTTCCTAGAGAAGAAGAACATGAAATATTTTTTAAAAAAAGTGAATACGTTTCTATAATTTGGTAATATCAACCGCAAGTACGCAACTGAGACGAAACATTTAAAAGTCTTGATTTATGATTTGGGCGCATTATCTATATTATAAAGGCCAAACGTATCTGTCGTAACGCATACGCCATTTTGCGAATGGCAACACTTTTCCCTGCAATTTCGGTGTTGCAATTTTCGCTACTGCAAATTTTACACTTATAAACATCGCATATTTTAAATCTTTACGCCGTCGTAGAGAAAAAATAAATGTGCTTTTAAATGCAATTCGTTTGAAAGCTGTATCTTAATTTATTTTTGAGATTTTTTAGTAGTTTTTAGTATTTTTAATTTAATTGTGGCACCAGAATCACTTTAATTTCTCTTAAAAATGAAAAAAAGAAAGAAAGAAATTAAAATGTGTATACTATTTTAAAAATATCGTCTGTTATAAAATCCCGTGAATTTAGGTTTTATTTCATTTAATAATTTGGATAATTGAGTTTTGCTGATTTTGTTAATTTTAGTTTAAAATAATTTTGTTCGAGAGTTAGACTAACCAATATAAGATGTATTTTTCACTGTAACTAACTTTTTAGATTTATTATAAATCAATAAAAGAGTATTTTTTCTTAAAGATTTTCTTTCATCGAATCTTGATTGGTTCCACCTCCTCTCTATAAAATAAATAAATATCAAGTAATCCAGGATACAAGTTCTCTTTGCCATTTTCGCCGTGGAACACTTATATTCGTTAGTTCAAGCATAAGCGTTTTTTCAATTGATTCATTGGTAAATGAGGAAAGCTATTTTCAGATCTCTAACAGCGCTTGTTTTTGTGAGAGTTAAAAATGTTTAAAACAACCGAAAATCCCGCCTCATGCAACATACGGAGAGTCATCTAATTTTTACACGTAAGCTAAGTTATAGAAATGGTCATCCCTGTCATTTCTGTAAGAAATACCAAAGCATATGAAATACACAGGTAAATTTGTGAAATTTACACAGACCCAAAGTGATGGACGATTGCATGCTCAGAAGATAGTTGCGGCACTTTACTGAAGGACATAAAAAGAAAGTTTTTTTTTAACCTCCTACATCGCTTATTCTTGATTTTCATCTTTTGAGGCACCTGAAGACCTTTTCTTGCTACTAACCAGTTCAGTGACGACGATGCTGTTAGATCCGTTGCTATTTAACGGTTGAAATCGCAGGTGGTATCGGTCTTTTAGAAGGGTAAACAAATATTCGTGCTCCGTTACAATAAATGTCTAAAAAATGGTTGTACTTAGGTCGAAAATTTGTCTGAACAATACAGATCATTATTGAATAAAAAAATAGTTCCGAATGACTGTTTCCTTTTCTTGTATTGCTGAACGGAACTTACTTGCTGGATTATCTGATATAATAAAAAATTAAATTTCGTAAAAAATAAATAAATAAATAAATAAATAAAAATGTACCGCAAATGTTATTTCTGTATTTTTCTGACTTTATTTCTATCAATTTTCAGTAATAACATTTTAGCGATACGTCTACAATAGTAAGTTAAATTTTGTATTTAATTAAATCAGTAAAAAAGTAATACGAAATGAATACGGATTGATCGGAAATGAATAAGAATTAAGGAAAGGACTTTTCCAAAGCAGTACCCTGATCCTTCCTCTATTATTCTTTTAAATATTTTTAGTCTAAATTATGTTATTCTTTTACATGATTATCAAATAAGATAACCAGAATTGCAGGTTAAACGAGAAATTACAAGCATATAATTTTACAGATCAGAAAACCCCCTAAACAACGTTTGAGAGCATTTGAAACAATATATAGCATTTATTTGCTTTATATAGTTTTGTTTCTCATATTTTTTTTACAAATTATAATACTTGCAGGTTTCTGTAAACCTCATAACTATAAATCTTCATTTTAAAATTACCAAATATACGAGTACAAAGTACTTACGTACGTATGAACTAACGATATTGATAAATAATCATATAATATAATTATAATATACTATTACTACTACTAATAATAATAATGTAATTAAAATATATAATAATACATAATAATAATATGATTAAAAATAATGTAATCTACTTATAAAAAAAGCGACTTCAGAGACTGTAGGAACGATTCCGGCATAAGCCACTCCAATTTGTATATCGACTGCAGCCAAACGCCACGTTAGGCTTAGCTGAAAACAAATGCTAAAAATGATTGTTTTAAAACTTCTTACATTTGGAACAATGTTTGTTCAGCATATTTTCATATAAAACCCCATTATAATACATAAAGATAACAGCGGAAGTGTAAATTGATAAGTTTTTAATCATTTAAAAGTATGATTGTGTATTATCGGCTCAAAGCGCCGTTTTACGCTGATCTCACAAATCTTTAGTGCTGCCATCTATGAACTAACAAAGGACTAGCAAATCTGTTTTTAAACCATTGTGCTACATAGCTATTGCGGACTTTTGAAATTTAGTTTTATTAATTTTTTTAAGATGCTAGCATAAGACGCTTATTATTTTTTCTATTATAAATAAAATGAGCTTTTTTCCCCTTCAAGTTGTAATGGATATATCACATATTATCATGCTGCATTAGTATAAATGAACTTTTTTTTCCACATCCTCTTAAATCAAAATTTTATCTGCTTTGATGTATTTAACATATTTAGTGCATGATATGGAATAGATGACTTATAAATGTGCACCATAAACTTAGCGATTTTTTTCGCGCCAAAAAGCCGTTTTCGAAAATGATCGAGAAACTGAAACTGCATGAGAAACCCGTTTTTAAATACAGCGATCACTTTCAAAACTCCTGAAAAATTGCATTTTTTAAATATAAAAAAATGAATAATTTACACTATGTCACACAGCTCCCCTAAAGCCCCCGTTTTTTATTTTTATTTATTTATTTATTTATTTTTCAGGAGAAAAAATTTAAAATATTTAAGTGATCGCCAAATTCCAACACGAATTATTTTGCTATTAATAACGTTTTATTTTGCAAATTATTATTATTGTTGTAATAAATACTGCTCTTGATTTTGAAATTAAAATTTGCTCAAAAACTAAAAATCAAATTAAAAAAATAATAAGTCTTTATTATTTGTATTTGTAGAAATTTATTGCTATCTTCAAAATGTGCTTTTCAACAATACAAACACTTCAAAATAAAATCTTCATTCTGTTTGTTTGTATGAAGTATTATGAAATATTTTATCTGCTTTGATGTAATTAGCGTATTTAGTGCATGATATGGAACAGACGACTTATAGATTTGCACCATAAACTTAGCGATTTTTTTCGCATTAAAAAGCCGTTTCCGAAAACGATCGGCAAACTGAAACTGCATGAGAAACCCGTTTTCAAATACAGCGATCACTTTCAAAACTCCTGAAAAATTGCATTCTTGTAAATATAAAAAATGAATAATTTACACTATGTCATAGGGGGTAAAGCCCCCCCTTAGCCCCCCCCTTTTTTTAAGATGAAAAATTTTTAATTTTTTAATTGATCGCCATAAAAAAAAGTTTTATTATTTGTGCTTTTCTACAATACAAACTCTTCAATAATAAAATTTTCATTCTGTTTGTATGAAGTATTATGAAAATGAAATGCAAGTGAAAATTCCGCCATTTTTGACGGGGTTATATACTAGTATTAATATAATGTTGAATTAACAACATAATTTTAAAATTATGACACTGGGGAATTTAAAATATTTTCTTCAAAATTCGTTCCCATAACATTTTTATTTCAAATTTTTTATTATGTTTTTCTTTCAAATTTCGAAAGAAATTAAATTTTGATAATATCCTATCCTCTCTTATTTTCTTATAATGTTGTAATATGACATTCTGTTATTTTTTTTGTTTATATTATAATGCTGAAAGGAAATTACAATTTGTTTCTTTTCATCAGCCATGAAAACTAGAATCTAAATATTACGGGTTTTAAGCGAAGACACAAGAAAATCCCTTAAAATTCAAGAGGAAAAGCCTGATTACGCGCGAATATAGTAAGATCACTATAGTCTGTTTCATGTCCCATTAGAATACCATGTTGAACCGCTTTTTGCATATAGCGAAATTTTAGGGAAGTATTAGGATTATTCAAAGTCGGGGAATATTTTACTCGTTGTAGCCCATACATTTAAATTGCTACATATAATTTTTTTTATCTAAAATGATTCCTCCTTTCATTTTTGTTTGATTGTTAGTCATAACATTGCAAGGATATATTTAGATAAAGAGGTATAATTCTCGATTTAATTGAATATAAAGTAAACAAGTAAATTTTAAGGGAATACGAACCTTGAAACTGCAATTTCACGCCTATTTTCCAAAGTATCTTGACAATTCCTCTACTGTCTACAAGCTAAGATATGAGGTACCAATATTTATCCAGTATACATAATTGCACATTTTTCTATATAGCATTCATATATATATTTCAGTGTAATACGCAAAGAACACATATATTTGTATTTTGGAAGGGATAAAAAAAAAAATACCCACTTCTATTAAATAGATAAATGCATATAAATACAGGCATATTTTTATCTAAGTAATCTAAATTTTATGATATGAGTTTAATTTTACAAATTTACATATACTCTTATGTAAAACTGTCTAACTTGCATTATGTTTTTAAGGTAAATTTGTTTATATTTTTAACGAGACAATGGAAAATTTTATTACTAAATGATTATACGTTATGATTTTTTTAAGTTTGCCATAAAAATTACATTTACAATGATTATTAATAGTGAACGAAAACTTTAAAATTGTAAACTCATTAATATTCTTTAGTAGCAGTAAATGGAAGAAATTACGTGATATTTAATATAGCTAGAGATTATGTCGGCAAACACTTAAAAAAATAATGTGTCAAATTTAAATTATATTTTAATATTTCGAAATAATCTTTATAAAAATGTTGCCAAAATTCTAAAAAACTACAATTAATAATTTATAAATATATGTTTTAAGTACTTTCATGCCAATGTTAAAAGGATAAAGAAAACTGGTAAAAATTGTTTCAGATTTAAAATGATACACTTAAATTTCTAATTTAAAACCATCTTTTTATAGTGATAATAAAAATACTGGGAGGAAAAGATTCTGTTTACTTGATTCATTTAAAAATAACTTATTTTTAAATGTTTAACTTATCGGATTTAGTCAAACTCGAAAACAGTATTTAGATTGGTTAACAGTAACTGATAGATTCGGTCTTAAAGTTTTGAAATCAAAGGGAAATAAATAGGACCCGTTTAAAAAGGTTATCACCAGTTGTTTTTTAATTATAATTTAATCATCTGTAATCTCTTTAAAACCTATCAAATTGGCGTGTATTTACAATATTTTGTGTGCTAACGGAGATTGGCCAGCGTAGCCCCATAGTATATTTAACCTTTTTCTTAATGTGTACATTAAGAAAACTTATTACTGGCCATTTTTACAATTTTGCCAAGGCAACCATGCTGAAAAGTTACTTTTTATCATTCAGTAAAGTACATATGATCATTCGAAACAAACAGCACTAAAATTCAAAAAACTAATTAACCCTGAAGAAATATATAGTAATACATCCGTCTTACTACAATATAAAAATAATTTCAGATTTAAAAAAAAATCCATTTAAAATGAGAAATTATATCAGGTTATATTAACAACAACCAAAAAAATTTTTTTAAACGGAGTATAAAATTAATCAAACAAAATAATTTATTGACAGCATTTTGATAAAAAAAGAATGATATTTCTTCTTTTTTTACATTATAGAAAATTTTCAATTTTCAATTAACTCATCACCTCACCACTTAATAATTTATCAGAGTATATTAGTTTAATGTTTTCATATAAAAAAACATTTGAAAACAATATCATTCTTTTAAAAAAAGCTAAAAAAGCTAAAAAAAAACTTTTTTCACAAAGTTTAAAATTTATTTGAATTGCATGATTCAAGCCAACTTTTATCCCTTATCTGCACGCCTTCCATAAACTCAAATGAAAATAAATACATAAAATAACTCCCAAAAAATGTATCTCTCACTTCAAAGTAAAAATAGAACTTGGACAATATATTCAAATATAGAAGGAGTCATCTAAAATTTCATGCGAAATTGAAAAAGGGAGAAGAGATTACTTTAAAACAAATGTGGTGTAGGAGTTTTATATACACTCCTGGTCAAAATTATAAACTCAGAATTTTTTTAATTTGTTTACATAATAATATAAATAAGCTTAGCTTTATATTAATAAAATAATGATGAATATTTATAATAAGACATCTAGATTTAATATAACTTATAAATAAAATGGAGTAAGTAATTTAAATAAGAAAATACATAACTTTTAAAAAATAACATTATGTGAGTCCTGGACAAAAATATAAACTCAAAGTTACGAATTTCAATATTCTGGCACATTTCATATAAATAACTGCATTTTATGATAAAAAACAAATAAATGGAGTCATTATGGATGAATACATTTCAATATATCAATACATGTTTTAATTTTTCCCATAAAATAACATTATGTGAGACCTGGACAAAATTATAAACTCAAGGCATGAATTTCTATACTCTGGTATTTAATATCTAAATAATAAATGTGTTCTGTGATAAGAAACTAATTCAATGAAAGTATTTTTCACATTTGTATTAAGGCAAACGACATTTATTCATATTTTCAATTCTCTCCATTATTTTATTAAAGATCTGTAATGGTGTGAGCTGGTTCTTTTCAGAATGGTAAAACTGCTTTGGCTTTTCTTAATGGAAAACAAACAGCAGAAGACTGCAAGTTAATGCTGGCAGATAATCTTTTGCCATATGGACCATTGATCGCTGGAGTAAACTGGGTATTTCAGCAAGATAATGTAGAAATACACACTGCAAAAAATACAAAAGAGTGGCTGCAGCGCTGGCATGTAAATTTCTTGAATTGGCCAGCCCGCAACCCTGACCTAAACTTCATTGAAAATTATTGGGATGCAATGGATCGAAGAGTCTAACGCGATGGACGTCAATATCAAAACACATTTGATTTAAAAGTGGCTATATTTTCAGCCCGGAACCAGTACTCTATGGAGTAGTTGGAAAATTGCATATTCGAAGTCATTCAGAAAAATGGCGATTAAACACATTTTTGAATGTATGCGTTAATACTTTGCACCAGGATTCAAAAGTACGTTCACAATTTTATGTTTTCAGTTTACACATGTACTATACTCAGACTGTACTATATTACTCATCTTTTTTGAAAGAAAATCTTAAAAATGCATTGATGTATTGAAATATATACATCTCTAATAACTCTATTTATAAGTTTATTATCACAAAATGCATTTATTTATAATAGAAATTCACAGCTTTGAGTTTATAATTTTGTCCAGTTTGACATAATGTTATTTTATGAGAAAAATTAAAATATGTATTGATGTATTGACATGTATTGATCCATAATGACTGCATTTATTAGTTTCTTATCATAAAGTGCATTTATTTATATCAAATATGCCAGAATAGAGAAATTCATAACTTTGAGTTTATAATTTTGTCCAGGTTTCGCATAATGTTATTTTTTTTAAGTAATGTATTTTCTTATTTAAATTATTCGCTTCATTTTATTTATCAGTTATATTAAATTTAGATGTCTTATTAAAAATATTCATCTTTATTTTATTAATTTAAAGTTAAGTTTATTTATATTATGATCTAAACAAATTACAAATTTTCTGAGTTTATACTTTTGTCCAGGAGTGTATATAATCAATAAGAACGTTCCGAATAAAAGTTTTTTGGGTGAAACGATCCAATGCTGTTTTAAATAAGTCTCCAGTTTTACCAATGAATAAGAATTGAGAAGTGTTCTGTGGATAGAAGTAAAATGGAAGGAAAAAATTAATAGATTTTAATACAAGTTTCATCATTTTAACCCTGGCACCTTATACCAATAAAGAAACTGTTTATCATTAAATAAGGTTAATATGAGTATTAGAAAGAAATTGATATTATATTTCGAAAAATGTACAAATTCTCTATAAGTACTCAGAAGAAACATCCAACAGATTCAATCAGAAAAAAAAAAATCTAAAAAAGTCTCAAAATGAGAAAGTATATGACTTTACATCTAAATAATTTTTTTAAAATAAAGTACAAAAACAAAATTAATCGATAAAAATGGTAACAGTACTTTTATAATAGAACAATTAAGTCATTTTGCGCTGCCGAAAATTATAATTTTATATTATCTTACTTCTTAATTAAATATCAGGGTATTACGATTCACGATTTCAGGGTTTTACGATTTTAGCTAAGGAACCTTATTCTGATAAAGTAAGTGTGTATCAGGTTAATATGACTGTTAAAAAGAAATTACCTTATAACTCAAAAAACGTATTAATCCCGTGTAAGTACTCATGAAAACATCCGAATAATTCCATAAAAAGAAAAAAAAGAATTTCTAGAAAAAATCATCAGAAAATTCGAAATTATATCACTTTATTTAGAAAGATTTTTTTTTCAACAATGTACAAAACTAAAATTAATCAAAAAAAGGCCGACAATACTTTCATAAAAGAACAATCAAATGATTTTACGTTACAGAAAATTATACTTTTCAATTATATTACTTCGTAATTAATTATCAGGGTATTGCAATTCGCGATTTCAGAGTTTCACGATTTTAACAAAGGCATCTTATACTGATAGAGAAATTGTGCAGCATTAAATAAGATTTGTATGACTGTTAGAAATAAATGATATTTTAATTTAAAAAAAAAAAAACTACTAATCCTGTGTAAGTACCCAGAAAAACATACTACTTATTAAATAAATAAATAAATCACCCGAAATTGAGAAAGTATATGGTTTCACATTAAAAGAAATTTTCTTTAAACAAAGTACAAAAACAAAACTAATTAAATTATAATAATAAAATAATAATGCCAGTATTTTCATTAAAAAATATTCATATTACTTTACGTTACAGAAAATCATAATTTTCAGTTATCTTACTTCTTCATTAATTACCGCAGTATTAGCCTTAAACATCTGGTGTGAAAAGACATTCGAAAATACTTAAAAAATAGCGTAATTAAAATTCTGCATTAAGAATGATCCATTTATTTAAAATATAAATATAAATGCTTTCACACAAGTAAAAAACTTATTTGAATTGCATTATTCAAATCCAGTTATTGTCCCTTATCCATGCGCCAGCAATAAATTCAAAAAATAAATAAATAAAAATAATAATAAAATAAAGAAATTTCTAAAAAAAATCCATTCAAAAATGCGAAAGCGTATAACATTATGCCTTAAGAAATTTTCTTTAAACAAAGTTCAAAAACAAAATAAGTCAAATAATAATAAATATATATATATATAATGACAGTATTTTCATTTTTAAAAAAATGAGAAGACAATTTATAATTTTCAAATATCTTTCTTCTTAATTAATTATCAGGGTATTATTCCTAAACATTTCATGTGAAAGAAATTCGAAAACATAAAAAAATAGAGAAATTAATTTTTTGCATTAATAATCACTATTTCCTTAAATATATATAGTATATATAAATTAAATTCTTTCGCATAAAATACAAAACTCCATTGGATTGTATCATTCAAGCCGTACGCCAGCAATAAACTAAAAAAATTAAATTAAATTAAATATCAGTTATTGCAAAGAAAAAATAGAATTTACAAAATTCACTGGCCTCCAAAACTTAAGGTACAACGTGTTTTTTGAAGCTCACCAGGAAAAAGATGGCTGTCAGAATAAACTTCATAGTTTATATGAATGACAATAATAAGCTTTACAAAAACTTACGCAAAAATTACTTATACAATTTTATTAAATAGAAAAGAATAGGTATTTGTGAATGAGAAAAATGTGCCATTACGAAGCTTTCGTAATTTCGCGTGTAAGTTTTGTTGCACTTGAACTATTTTGTTCAGTTTTGTTCACAACAACCAGTAGAGTCTAGAAATGTCTAGAAGAAGTCGTTTTCCCGATTCTTTAAGGTGGCGGCCGGTAGGATGAGTGTAAATGTGGTTGTCAAAGGCCGATACTGCTACACGGCTCAATGTGTTTTGCAGTGTAGCCCAAAGACTCTGGGATCAATATGAATCTGAAGATTCTGTGTCCAGAAAAAGTGTTTCAGGCCGCCCACGTATTACAACACCTGCAGCAGACAGGTTTCTACCTGTTTCGGCCCGAATAAAAACTCTACTGTGCCGCAGTCATTGCAAATCACTTTGCAGTATCAGGTTGAAGAATCTCCACTACTACATTGCGAAGACGTTTTCACATTTCAGGTCTCTATGCAAGACGATCAGTTGTGTGCGCCCTCCCCTCAGAAGACAAGAGAGAACAGTCCAGTTATGTTGGGAAAGAGAACATGTTTCCTGGAACAGACAACAGTGGGCTTCTGCACTCTTCACAGGCGAGTTCAGATTCACAATGAAGAGCAATTCAGGACATCTGATCTGGAGAAAACCATGCACTCGATACCATCAATCAAACACTACCGAAACACACAGGTACGGGGACGGTGGAATCATGATTTGGGCAGGGTTTTCACTCGGAGGCCACGTCGACCTACGTGTGTTCTATGGAGGAACCCTCACTGGTGCGAAATATCGGGATGAGATCTTTGATGCATATGTGCGCCCATATGCCGGTGGTATTGGCAATGGTTTCATTTTATGATGATGCGAGACCACACCGAGCTGTGGTTTTAAAGGATTATCTTGAGGATTACGGTTTGGAGAGAATTGAATGGGCAGCTCATTCTCCAGATTTGAATTCGATCGTTGGGACTATCTTGGAAGACAGGTTGCGGCTTTAAATCCTCCTCCAAGGTCATTAAATGAACTTAAACAACACTTACTCCATGTCTGTTCAGCTCTATCTATTTTGGTGTCCGACAATTTATTTGAGAGCACGGAAATTCGATGCCGTCCATTCATTCAAGTCCGGAGTGACATATTCGGTATAACAACCAGTTAGTGTTTTAATGTTTCTGTCACATTCGTTTGCATACTTCTGCGATGTACCGATTTCTCAAATGATAGAATATTCTACCATGAGTGCTTTTTGTTGTAATTTCATTTATACGTTTAACTTAGATAAATTTCTGTGTTGCATTTAATAAATAACAGTTTAGCGCCCATTTCCACCAAATCTGTTTTTTCATTCATTTGCAAATAAAACACAAAAACCCGGTTGCGCCTTAACTTTTGGAGGCCAGTATATTCGAATATAGAATGAGTCATCTAAAATTTCACCCGAAATTGAAAAATTGAGAAGAGATTACTTTGAAACAAATGTAGTGTCAGAGTTTTTTATGTAATCAATAAAAACGTTCTGGGGAAAATAATTTTTCTGTGAAACGCTTCAATATTCTTTTAAATATGTATCGTATTTTACTCTTTAATAAGAATCGTAAAATGATTTGCGGTTAAAGGTAAAAAGAAAAGGAAAAGGAAAAGGAAAATTTAATGGAAAGGATTATTTCATTAAATAAGAGTAATATAACTATTAGAAAAAATGATATTTAAATTAAAAAAAAAAACTTATCTTGTGTAGGTACAAAAAAAAACTTTCGACTCACTCAATCCCGAAAGTAAAGATTTTCTACAAAAAATCACCCGAAAATGATAAAATATATCGCTTTACATCACAAGAAATATTCTTTAAATATAGTATAAAAGAAAAAAAAGATCAAATTAAAAAAAAAAACATAATGAAAGTATTTTCATAAAAAAAGTATTAAATTATTTCACATTATGAAAATTTGAAATTTGCAACCATCTCTCCACTTAAATAATTAATAGAGTGTTTGGTTTTTACTTTTTACACAATAAGACATTCGAACACATTAAAAAGTAATCTAATTAAACTTTTGCATTAAGCATACCTTCTAATCAGTAAAAAGAAAGAAAAAATTAGTGCCATTTCACAAAGTACAAAACTTATTTGAATTGCATTATCCAAGCTTTCTTTTATCTCTGAATTGACCGCTGGCAATAAACTCAAATTGAAATAAATAAATAAATAAAGATTCCTTTTAAAAATATGTATCGCATTCTAAAGAAAAAATAGAACTTGCAAAATATATTCAAATATAGAAGGAGTCATCTAAAATTTCACATGAAAGTGAAAAAATGAGAAGATAGTTTTAAAATAAATGTGGGATGGAATTTGTTTTCTTTATATATATATATATATATATAGAATCAATATGAATGTACTGTAGAAAAGATTTTTTGCGTGAAACGATGCAATGCTGTTTTAAATATGTCTCAGAATTGAATAATTCAGAATTGAAAGACTATTTTAGGGTAGGAGTAAAGTGGAAAAGAAAATTTAAAAGATTTTAAAACAAGTTTCACAATTTTAACTAAGGTACCTTTTATTGATAAAGTGATAGTATATCACTAAATAAAGTTAATTTGATGACTAGAAAGAAATTATATTGAAATTCAATAAACGCATAACCCTGTGTAATAACCCAGAAAATATCCGACTTAGCCAGTCATAAAAATAAAGAATTCCTAAAAAAATTCCTCCAAAAAAAGGTATAAATCTTTATGTAGAAATTTTCTTTAAACAAAGTACGAAAATAAAATTAATCAAATTGAAAAAAAATATGATGTCAGTATTTTAATTTAAAAAAAGAACAAAATTTATATTAAGTTACTGAAAATTATTATTTTTACTTATTTTACCACTTAAATAATCATCAGAGTATTAGGTTTTAGTATTTCACCGGAGAAGCAGAAGAATTTAAACAAATTAGAATAATTAACCTTCTGCGTTAAGAATCACCCTTCCTTTAAGAAAAAAAAAAATAATTTCTGCTTTCATACAAAGTATAAACCGTATTTTATATGCATTATTCAAGTCTACTTTTTATCTATCTACCGACCGCTAGAAATAAATGCAAATAAATAAATAAATAAAAAAAGATTCATATAAAAATGCACCCCTCTTTCCAAAGTAAAAACAAAACTTACAAAACATATTCAATTATAGAGGAAGTCAACTAAAATTTCCTCCGAAATTGAAAAAATGAAAAGAGATTACATTGAAAAAAAGATGTAGTGTGTAGGGGATCCTTTATATAGTCAATAAAAACTTTCCAGAAAAAATGATGTTTTGTGTGAAACGATGCAATGCTGTTTTAAGTATTTCTTATCTTTTACCCTTGAATAAGGATTGTGAGATGATTTGCGGCTAGAAGAAAAATAAAAACGAAAATCCAATAGATTTTAATACAAGCTTCACAAATTTCGCCAGGACACCGTATAATGGTAAAGTAACTGCATTCAAACAAGATCAGCATTACTATTATAAATATTCAAATCGAAAAAGCGAATTCTGTGTAAGTACCAACAAAAAAAATCTGACTTATTCAATCAAAATAAGAAAAAAATTTTAAAAAAATCATGTGATAATGAAAATTTATATGTATTTGCAATTATTATAATAGTCTTTGTAAAAATCACTCTAAAATAAAAAAAGGAAGCAAAACACGTTTCGATCTAAAACAATGTAGCTCATCAACTGACGCATATACATGCCCGTAAGTGCAAAAGGTCGAGTATGAACTGTTCATCATCAATTGGTCAATTCATCTTTGATCTTGTAAATTAATTTTAAAAAAAATGTTTGCTAACAGTATTTTCTTAAAAGAAAAATCAAATAATTTTACGTTACTGAAAATTATACTTTTCAAATATTTTACGTTTTAATTAATTATCAAGGTAACGATTTACGATTTCAGAGTTTCGCGATTTTAACAAGGGCTTTTTTTCTGATAAAATTACTATGTAAGATTAAATTGACTATATGAAATAAATGATACTCAAATTTAAATTAAATAAATAAATAAATAAATAAATAAAATCTAATACTTTATAAATACCAACAAAAAATCCGAACTATTCAATCTCGAAAAAAAAAAAAAAATAAGAAATGAGGAATTATATAACTGTCTTTTTCTAAATAAATTTCTTTAAACATAGTACAAAAAAAATAATGAAATAAAATAATGACCACATTAGTTTCATAAAAAAAAAGAAATTTGTTATTCTACATTACGGAAAATTATTGTTTTCAATTTTCTTCCCCCCTTACATATTTATCAAAGTGTTTGGTTTTAACTATTCATACGAAAAAACATTCGAACACATTTAAAAAATTAAAGTAAAAGAACTTCTGCATTAAAAACATTCCCACACTTAAAAAAGTAAAAAAAAATAAGAAATTATTTTTCACAAAGTATAAAACGTATTTGAATTGCATTATTCAAGCTTACTTTTATCCTTTATTTGACCACAGGCAATAAACTTAAATAAAGGTAAATAAAAATAGACTCTTTTAAAAATACATATCTCATTCCAAAGTAAAAATTGAACTTGCAAAATATATTCAAATATAGAAGGAGTTATCTAAGATTTCATACGAAATTAAAAGAAAAAAAATTAAACAAATGTGGGGCAGAGTTTTTCATATAATCAATAATAATATTTCCGGAGAAAAGATTTTTTTAGGAGAAACGAGGAAATGCTGTTTAAAATAGGTTTAATCTTTTACGATTAAATGAGAATTGAAAGGTGATTTGTGGGTCGAAGAAAAATGGAAAGATAAAATTAATAGAATTTAGTACAAGTTTCGCGATTTCAACCAAAACACCTTATACTGATAAAACAACTGTGTACCACTAAATATGGTTAATATGACTACTAGAAAAAAATATATTAAAATTGTAAAAACATACGAATCCTGTGTAAATACCCAGAAAAGATTCGACTTATACAATCATATAAAGAAAGAATTTCTCAAAGCATTCATCCTAAAATGAGAAAGTATGTGACTTTACATTAAAATTTTTTCTTTAAATAAAGTACAAAACAAAATTAATCAAATAATAATAATAATAAAATTACGACAGTATTTTCATATAAAGCAGAACAAATTATTTTTCGAAACCGAATGTTATAATTTTCAATTATCTTACGCCTCAATTAATTATCAGCGTATTAGGTTTAAGCATCTAACATGAAAAGAAATTCAAAACACTTTAAAAAGTTAGAGCAATTAAAATTCTGTATTAAAATCATCCTTTTCATTAAAAAAATTTATAATAGCTTTTGCACAAAATATAAAGCTCATTTGAATAGCATCATTCAAGCTCACTTTTACCCCTTATCAGTGCACCAGCTATAAACTAAAAAAATTAAAAAAATACTAAAATAAAATAAAAATTTCTTTAAAAATATATTTGACACAGTTAAGAAAAAATAGAACTTACGAAATACAGTCAAATATTGAAAGAGTCATCTGAATTTGAAAAAAATGAGACGAGATTATTTTGAAACAAATGTAGTGTAGGGGTTCTTTATATAATCAATAAAAATGATCCGGAAATAAAATTTTTTGTTCGAAGCGATGCAATACTGTTTTAAATTTGTCTTATCTTTTCCCCTTGAACAAGAAATTGTAAGATGATTTGCGGTTAAAAGGAAAATGATGAGGAAAATTTAATAGGTTTTAATAGAAATATCACGATTTTCACCAATGCACCTTATGCTTGTAATGTAATCGTCTATCATTAAGTGAGGTTAATATGACTATTAAAAAGAAATGATATTCAAATTAAAAAATCTAATCCTGTGTAAGTACCAACAAAAACATCCGAATTATTTATTCCCCCTCCCCCCCAAGAAAAAAAAAAGAATTTCTAAAAAAATTCTTTCGAAAATCAAAAATTATGTTACTTTACGTATAAAGAAATTTTCTTTAAACTTAGTACAAAAACAAAATTAGACAAATCCTAAAACATAATGACTTTATTTTTTAAAGGAAGAAATTATTGTACGTTTCTGAAAATTATAATTTTAAATTACCTTCCGACTTAAATAATTATCAGAGTATTTAATTTTAATTTTCAATTCTATAAGACATGCAAAAACTTATGTAATTAAACTTCTGCATTAAGAATCGCCCTACCATTAAAAAAGGAAAAAAAAATATTACGTGCCTTTACACAAAGTATAAAACTTATTTGAATTGCTTTATCCAAGCCTACTTTTATCGCTTATTCAACCGTTGTAAATAAATTCAAATAAAAATTAATAAATAAAGATTTTTAAAAATATATATATATCTCATTCCAAAGTAAAAAAAAAAAAAAAAAAAAAAAAAAAAAACTTGCAAAATACATTCAAATATTGAAGGATTCGACTAAAATTTCAACCGAAAGAGAAAATAATGAGAAGAGACTACTTTAAAACAAATGCGGTGTACAGGCTTTTTATATAATCAATAAGAATATTTTAGAGAAAAAAAAATTAGGTGAAACGTTGCAGTGTTATTTTAATATTAGAAATGCCAAGAGCATAATTTTGACGGTTTTCAAATTTTATAATTAAAATTTTGATATAATTTTTGTATTGTTCTAGAATTTTATGACACACTTTTAATTAAATATAAAAATTGTTAAATATTTCTATTCAATTTAAACTCACGCACTTTAATTCCCATAATCTTCATGACCTAGTTATATCAAGAGAGTCAAATTGACGGCTTTCGCAATTCACAAGCTCATCCCGAGGGGGTACGGACTTCCAAATTTTCGAAATGGACTTGCCCTTTCGCATATTTTCACTTCGCTCCAGGTTTCTATCAAACGTGGTAAAACAATAATTAGCAAATATAATCAGAACGCAATCCTTATCAATTGCACTTCTATGTGATAAAGTTCTTTGTGAAAAGTGCAATCTATGAAGAGTGTAATCTGTGAAAAGTCCAATCTCGGAAAGTAATATGAACATATTATTGAAAAAGAATAAAATTTATTTTTTGTAAATTCTGGGAATAATGAAAAATTTTCTTTAAACAGAATTTAAAAAAAAAATGTATTTTTCTTTACAAAAGAATCAAACTTATTTTACGTTACGTTACTGAAATTCATTATTCTTAGTTTGGAGAAGGCACGGTTGACCAAATGTCCCGCAAATATAGCGTAAAAGCATCGTCACGTAGATGGCCTTTGCAGAGAAGAAAGTAGGAAAAAGAGAAAGTTTGCAGGAAAAAGAGAAAGTAAAAATCTTTGCATTCAAAAAAAAAAATTTCTCTAAACAGAATTAAAAAAATGTATTTTTGTTTACAAAAGAATCAAATTTATTTTACGTTACGTTACTGAAATTTATTATTCTTAATAATCTTACCACTTAAATAATTATCAGAGTATTCGGTTTTTAAAGTATATACGGAAATCCGAACGCTCTCAATCAAGATCGCTTCGGGAAATTCTGTTCAAAATGCCCATTTTGGCAGCTTTTTTAATAATATTCTACCTTTATCTAAAACCTGACCAATACGGAACATTAAAGGATTCCCTAAATAGGAGAACATGTCAATTGGATGCGTTTGAGAGCAAAAACGGATTTAAAAATGAGTTAGAAAATAAGCAATTTATTATTTGAATATTTCCTTAATTTTTCGATCTCGATTGTTTCAAAAAATTCTGCTCAACATGCCCACTTTGAGAGTATTTTTTGAAAAATGCTGTGCTTTTATAAAAAAAAAAAAAAAAACTGGCCAATATATCACATTATATAGTTTCTACCATTTGACAGCAAAATGAATTAAAAAATGAATGAGAATATAAGTAGTTTGGATGTAAATACACACTTAATACATTTTTTCCTTCAACTTCTATATTTTAATTTGTTTTCGAAATAAGCATTGGTCTTATCAAAAACTTGACAATATAAAAGTTGTAGATATTATTAAAAAGATGTATAATAAATTTAATTGGATTTGATATCTTAAGAATTGACGAAGTTAAGGATTTTTTCTTCTTCCACCCCACTCCTCCCCTCTTATTTTTATTTTTATTTTTATTTTCGATAAGAATTGCCCCTATCAAGAAACTGTAAAAACAAAAGTTATGGATAATATTAAGAAAAGTTGTAATGCATTTAATTGGATTTAATATCTTCAGAATTAGCAAAGTTATGATTTTTTTTTTCTCCCCAAACCCTTATTTTTTTCGCCCTTGAGCCCATTTTTAACATTATCAGAAACTTGTCATGAATAAAATGTTGGCCCACTTTTTAGGAGTACTAAAAATGTGAAATTGATTCGATATCTATTTTAATTAACAAATTATGGGTTTTATTTCGGTTTTCTCAAAAACCCTCCATATTTCCATCCCTTGGTCTGATTTTGCCTATTAATGAACTTGATTTTTTTTTCTCCTTTGATTATATATATATGTAAGAGTTATAATAATTATCGTGCCCATAAAAAGTGATATAGCTGGAGAGATAGCTAGAAAGATAGATACATATAAACTGTCTTTACTCGTGGTATTTTTTGGATCTAGGATTCATGATCGGTGTGGATACTCAAAAGTATTTCAGAAATTCCAATTTAGGAACGACCGTAGTTGGTAGTATTTCGTATGAAATGTAAATAATACTAAATGCTTTCGCACAAAGTATAAAACTTATCTGAACTGCATTATCAAAACTAATTTTATCTCTGATCCGACCACTAGCAATAAACTACCGCTAAAAATAAAGAAAAAAATAAAGATTCTTATAAAAATATAATAATCTTTCCAAAAAAAAAATAGAACTTTCAAAATATATTCAAATATAGAAGGAGTCATCTAAAATTTCATCTCAAAATTTAAATAAAATGTGAAAAGAGAGTACTTTAAAACAAATGTGGTGTAGAAGTTTTTTATATAATCAATAAAGAACGTTCAGGCGAAAATATTCTTTGGTTGAAACGATGCAATGCCGTTTTAAATATGCCTTAAATTTTATCCTTTTATAAGGATTGAAAGATGATTTGTGCTTAGAAAAACGGGAAAGAAAAGTTAATATATGGTTTTAATGCAAATAGATACCAACATGCTTATATTTCCTTCAAAAAAAAATTTTTTTTTAATGGCTTTAAAAATTTATTTAAAAAGAATTTCTCGTTTTAAATTGAAAAATACTGACTGTAATTTGTTTATCACGATGTTGATAAGCTATTTTATATTTAGCTAAATAATATTCAAATTCAATTAAGGTGGTCTGGTGTAATAACGCCAGGCGGGATAATAACGCCAAGTGCTAATATTATGCATAATTATGAAATAATCTGGTAAATGAAACCCATGTGTTCTGCGCAGAAGGGTTTTGAGTCATATAAATCGCAAAAAACAGCTTCAAGTTAATTTGTTTCATTTTTAGGTCTTATTGTTTTTAAAAGCAACTAAAATTAACGCTTGATCTAAAATTTGCTAGATACATTTTGTGATGTAAAGACTATTTTTTTATCCGGAAATATTTTGTTAATACACAAATTTGTAGTACATTTCATGGACTTTCAAAATATTGTTGAAGATTTTGGATACCTTCTTGAGATAATTTGTAATTTAAAATGTACAGTGCAATAACTATAACGGGGTAATAACGCCAATTCTTGTCATTAATACCCCGGTTGATTCCCTACAGTGGCCGAGTTACATCCTAAATACTGATTCAAATAAACACAGTTCAAATTGTGCAAAGTTTCTAATAATTCTATTTAAGAGGTCCTTTTTAAGCAAAAAGAAGCTCACGGTCTGATATTCTTTTGCCTCATCCTCCCCCCCCCCAAACCACACCTTTATTTTTCTCACACTTTCACAAAAAACTGAACATTTTCAGTAGCTTAGAATGCAATTTGTCAATTTCTAAGTTTGTAGAGTTTGTATTTTTAGAATTGGGCAATCTACATGCAATTATTCCATCTTATTTCATAGTTTTGTTTGCATGGCGTTATTACCCATATAGGTGGGTAATAACGCCAAATAGCATTGGTCAAGAAATCACGCCATTACATTTTATGAATATATATCTGTAAAATTATTTTTTTATATAGATAGTTAATGTCTTGCTGTATCAAATCATATATTTGTTTGAAAAATACAATCTAAAACTGAGCCGTGAAAATTGGTAGAACCTTAACGTGGCGTTATTACCCCAGGGTATCTTATTTAATTTAAAGGGTAAAATTTCAGATTCATTTTTGTTTTAAAAATTAATTAAAATGCTACAACTGTGCGATTAAAGATAAAATTTAAAACCTTCAGAAAGAATAATCTTTTAATCGGCAACATTTTTATCACTTTCCAACAAAGTTTAAAAGTGCTTATGCAATGAGATTTTCTGTACGCTTTACTCCCGTAAATATGCCCATATTTTCATTCAATTGATAAAGCTTATTTGGAGAAACCAAAGGATGTTTAGTATTGAATATGAAGCCTGTAAGATTAATGGTGTATTTACAAGGACACTCAAAATAATTACATTACATTACGACATAGGGCAAAAACTCGTTTAGAGAGTATTAATGTCATTACGCTATTTCACATGTATTGAAACTGATATAAGTCGCTGACTTTCACTACGATCACATTAAAACAGAGCATTCACAGAATCTTTTTTTTTATTTACAGGGTATTACAAAAGAAATAGGTTACAGTACTGTCTTCGCGTAATACTTGCTTGATAGTACGTTTTTAAATGCAGGGTGTGCTTTTAAATTTAATTAGTTTTTTTGATAATTACTCTTTATACATAAATTCTCTACCGCATATACAAGGCTGCACAAAATTATTCGCATACCATTCTCCTTATTGGGGGAAATTGATGAAGGAGAATTTTCAACTGAAATATATGTATCTCTTTAAAAAAATGAATTTTTGAATGCATGTTGTTAATGGATACAAATATCTATTACGTATACAGGGTTGTTAAAAAATTAGGATAATTTTCCTATTGTAGACGGGAATAGCTGAAATTCGATTTTGAAATGCGTTACATATTTGCATATGGTGAAATGGGACTTGATATTTTAATTTTTTAAGCAGTTTATGTAGTTTTGTTACATTATTCTGAATGAGTTTGAAAGTGCTTTATAATATATGCTTGACGCATTTTTTTTTGTTCTTGTATTTTTATCATACGCATTATTCAAGATTATCTTTAATTTACCCGTATTAGTGCTCCGGCTAACAGACGCTGTAAAAAATGAGGTTGGTGATACGGAAAGAGAGTTTTGATATAACTTAGTTAAAATATAATGAAAGTTTTAAAATTTTAAGTATGTAACAAAATTACTTACAACCAGATACGACAAGCTATGGGCGTCAGATCGCCCGGACGACTAAAAAAATCTTCTTGGCGACTGATTACTACATACGTATTAATACCTACATAATATTTTTTTCTTCAACCATAAAAATTCCATGTGTCAAAATATTTATTATCGATAGCGCGATTATTTGCAATGAAATAAAATGCACCATGAGTGCGTTTTAAACAGGAAACAATAATTAATAGCTTCTTATAAAAAAGGCTTCAGCGAAATGAACATTATCAAAAGGAAACTCAGTTTAAATTTAAAAGAGGATAGTATGAACAGTTTATTGTTTATAAACTTAAATCTACCATTTTTAAATGATTTCAATCCCGAAGAATCATTTGACAGATAGTATTTCAAATCAAAATCTCAAAGGCATTGTTAATTTATGTATTTAATTTCTTGTTGAGAACTAAAGGTAAGGATATTAATTTGTCTACTGTTTAAATGTTTTACTTTATAGTTTTTCTATTTAATTTTTACAGTGTGAAAATGATACATTAAAATATCTATTTAGTTTGATTTTTTTTATTGAATCACTAATTTCATGTCAGAAAAAAATTATTCTTAAAGCCGGCTTCTATGAAATTTTCCTGGAGCCTAAGAATTTTGAACTTTTGTCAGTCCCTGCTATCAACAATCGAAATTAAACTAAATATTGCTAACATAGATAAGAAAAATAAATTTTTAGGCATAAGGTGTTGGTACATCATTCATTAATAAAACGTCATAGGTGAGCCTTCAAAGCATAATTTTTGCATTTATTATTCATACTTAAAAAAAAACTACTTGAAAACAAAATAAATTGTGGATTTGCATAAAGGAGAATTTATAATAAATACAAATTTATCAAAAAAAGGTTGCAACTCATGCTTTAGTTATTAATTATATAATTATACGTTAATTTCATAATTCTTAATTCATATTATAAAAGTTTTAAATCTACAAATTCAATGTATTTATGCTTGGCATATTTAGTATTATAATGAAATAAATAAATATATAATACGATTACAATTTCAGGAGTTATATAAATAAAAATATGAAAACACAAATTAACAATAGAAACTTAAAATTTTTAATGTTTATAATTGAAAAACTTAATTTAATTAATTTGGAAATTTTATTTCTAGACATAATTTAAACCAAATATTTAAATTATGATATACAAATTGCAAGTTGCCATTGAAAGAAGAAGTTTGCTATGGTTTTGATCTGTAGATGGCCTCTAAGAAAATTTTATAAACAAGAGTTGGTTAAATATCTCTAAATACTATTCAAATAAATATTTAAATACTTCAATAACTCTAGTTTAACAAATTATTTGAACGATTGATCGTTTAATATTTCTAAAGTATTCTTCTAACTTTTTATAAACTATATAAATACTATAAATTTATTTTGCCTTACATATCACTTTCCCATTAAAAAATAGTAGCCGATGAAAAAAAAAGCACGCATTTCAAATTTATGCATTTTTTCATCGTCCGCAGTATTTTATGCTCTACAAAAATGCTGTGTCCTGGAGCCTCTGAAATCATAAATCAGATAAATTACCTATTTATCACACACATGAAAAATTATTTTTACTATAAGAACTAAAATATATGTTTCTTAATCCATAGTATAATATTTGGCTAAATTATTCGTCTAAATATGTATATTTTAAATATATGTTTATTGTTACATGTTCCTTTTATTGTTAACTGAATAATATTTAATTAAATATTCACTCATTATGTTTCATCCCAATTTTCTACCGCATTACCACATGAAATGTGAATTGCATTTATGTTTTTATTCATGGCAAAAAAACTAGGACAAAATCCAAAATTTTCAAAGGATATTAAATTTAATACGGATGATATTCCACTTTATATAAAAGTCTAGTTATGCATTTTGCTTTAAAATTATTCTTATTTCCATATGCTTATGACAAGCAAATTCCATCCTAAATATATTAAAAAGCTACACATAAAATTTTGAAAGATAATCTCTAGAATATTATCTACTCTAGAGTAATAATGTTCTTGCATCTTAACGGAACCATCTAAACATGATTTTCTTTATTAAATGGAAATATCATTGGAAGAATTATAAACATATTCTAAACTTATAAAAATATTAAAATGACGTTAAAATTGCTTTTTAGATAATCAATTTCAAACCCGTCAAATTTCTGACTCCTCTTTTGTTGTGAAGTGTCTTGATTAATAAATATTAGCATCCAATCTGTATATCTGACTTGTTAACATTTAAGGCTCAGTAATATCTCCATACAGAGCAGCTGAAAAGTGTAAGCGCGCACAAAAAATATATTTTATGAAAGATGAAAAGTACCTGATCATACTTTTTATTTTAACAAAATAAAAATTTAACAAATAACATAATTTAAACAAATTGTTTAATGTATACACCATTCATTATAATGCAACTTTACATACAAGAAATCGTTGAATTAATAATGAGCCGAAGGAAACTCAAATCTAAATCTTTAAAAAACTTCATAAGTTCGCATGTGAATAATCCAATCTGCCTATTTTCTTGCTTTTTAACTTTTTTTTCCAAATAGCCGCAAACACAAAAGTGGAGTGAGTTCAGTATCAGACTGTTGTTGCGACCCATCCGTCGTTAAATATCCAGGCACATGGACGTTGAATAAGTCTGTCACATTTGCTGAATGCGCAGACGGCCAATCCTTTTGAAATGTTCTATTAGGTTTATATTCAACTGTGGTGTCACATTTGAGTCATATATATATATTTAGCACTTTCCAACAAAGTTGAAAAGGGCTTATGCATTCGGTTTGTCTGTCTGCCTGGCTGTCTGGCCGTATGGCCGTGTGGCCGTGTGTCCGCGCTATAATTCTCGTAAATTATCTCGGATTCTCAGAAAATTTGCGGTCTTTAATTCCGTTTACCCGAGCACAACCCTATTAAAAATGAAGTGTCTGCCATAAAAATATTTTCCATTATATTAGGGCCTATGGAGAAAAATCGTTTCGACTGATATTTAAAGATGTTACACGCTGTCAAACATCTGCAAATTTACATGTATCTACAAAGTGCATTAAAATAAACATTTTGTAAAGTGTGCAGCGAGAAGAATTGTTATTATTCATTTACAGGGCCTCACAAAAGAATTCCAAAACTTAAAAAAAATCGGACGGGGGAATTGTTTGCGACATATTTTAATTATAGTAAAGGATTTCATATATAATCAAATTGATATACGTTGCTGAAGATTGATACGAGTTATTTCATGCACAATAAATAGTGCATCTCATTTACAGGGATACTCAAAAGATTTCAAATAGTATATTCTAGTATAGTAGTCCTGTATATTACGGAAGATGGTTGTTAGATGGATGAAATGCATTTTTAATTATGTTATACGCTTTTAAATTTTAATAGATCTATGCATAATATATGGTTTATATATAAGCTAATTGCTGCACAATTTAGATATACAGGGTTACACAAAAGATTTCGGAAAGATTACTGAATATGAGCGTAACTTACTTAAAGGTGTTTTTTTAAATATGTTATACCTTTTTACGATGAATTCATTTAGTTTACTAAGAAATGTTTGTAGAACATAGATAAAATGATATACAGGGCCACGCGAAGAAATGGATGCATGGTCATCTTTGGATGATAATTTCTGGAAATTTTATTTATATAGTTTAAAGAGAATTTATTGTTAAACTAAACTTTAGCAAATTACTTTTGTGTGCACTACAAAGGTACTGTGTATTTTACAAGGCTAAGCAAGTATGTTTTCATCAATTTATATAAATTGCTGAAAGTAAAATTTCAACCAGTAGGCGCTTTCTTGCTAAACTAAACTTTAGCATTATATAGTCCATATGTTAACTCATTGATCAAATACAGGGCTTTTCAAAAGTATTGGAATACATATTTGGATATGGACAATAATACGTTATTTCCCTGGATAACAAAATTTTGCTAAATATTTTATGACGTGTTGGAAAATGCTTCATAATCTATGCTTAACGCACGATTTTTCTTCCTTGTTTTGCATGTATTGATATTAATCTTTACGATTTTATCAATAAAAATTAAAGGTTTTTCGTCCGTGGTAATAACTCCGCTGCCTAAAATCACTAAACCTTTCAGAAAAACGATTGCTTGACGATTTGTCTTTGTATTGGGTTTATCAGCAACCCCCTCATTCTGATGGTGGTGCGACGCGTTCTCGATGGTAAATATTTTCTCATCCCACCAAAAAAAATCTTACATGCCGTAAATGTTCAAAATTTGGAGCATTTTGTTAGCTTCTTTCTCTCGGCATCGTTTACAAATGTAGCTTATCGTACAACCGATAACTAGGAAGTCCTAGATAGTTATTAAAAAAAATTTGGACATTCTGGCGAAATATATCCATGCTTTTGCAATGAAATTTTGGCTTAAGATGTTATTTTGGGTATTTTTCTTTCTAATAATCTTTGGAATTCTTCAGGTATTGGTAGAAGGCGGTCCTCTTAGTTTATTTCTTCTTTTGATTTTGAGTGTTTAATAATCTTCTGGAGAGTTCGAAGTAAGAAATTAAGACTAAAAATAGTCCGTGAAATTCTTTTCTCCATTCGCTGTTCGTTAAGTAATGACTAAATTACGAAGGTAGAACTCCATACGCTCCTTCAAAGTAAAAGAATAATATATCACAAGAACGTTCATAAAAAAAAAAAAAATACAAAAATTGGAAAAGTAAACAGACTTTCTCCAGTTTTAGTTCTAAAATGTCAACGACTAACGGCACGCTCATACTTTTTTGCCAATGTGTCATGTGAGGGAAATCAAAGAATGTTTCGCAGGTTTTTATTTTGACAAAATTAACAAGGATATGGAAACATACCTATAATAATGTCATATAATTTTTAAACATTTTTTTCAACAACGCCAGAATGCATATTATTATAATATTTATTCCAACATTATAGTTTATGTAAAAAAGTCTAAAAAATTTATAATTAAATATGGTATTTCCCCGTCAAACAACAGTGCAATGAAGAATATTAATATTTTTTTAAGTGAATTTTTTATAGGCCTGAAGGCGGCTGAACACGCAGTCACTTTATCGTGTTGATAGCTGAAATTCCTGGATTAGACAAATAACATAGTAAAATGCAACTGGTCTGCCTAGTCGCATCTTGGTGGAGTCATACCTTCACGTCCTATTTTATTGTTTGAATTGCAGGTTTACCTATGTGTTTTCTTGAAATTAAAAGTATGAAAAACATGGATAGTTAAGAGTACAAAAATGCGGGTACAAAAATATGTTAAGTCTACGAGTCAAACAATAAAATCTGGTGTCCAGGTGTTATTCAGCAGAATATACCTTGGCAGACGAATTTCGTTTTAATATGCGATTCGAGATTTAATTAATTCTGAAATTTCAACATCCAGTTCTATGAGTTAATTGTCTGAGCTGACACGTTCTGTCTATTAATAAAATCTAAATTAGATGTGCAAATTGCTATCCTAGCAACCGTATAAATGATGTTCAACCAGGGTTCTCTCTGTCGCTCGCCATTGCGTCAAAGTGCGCCAAATGACTTCATTTGGCGAGTAAATGAAAACCCAGTCTCATCAATTGCGATTGGTCATTTTTTTTCTATTTTTTGTGTATGGTGTATGGTTATTAAATAATGTGAAAAGTGATTATACAGTCTACTGCTTTCTTCAAATATATCGACACAACATTTTGGTCGGCATCGCAGCCGGAGTATTGCGAAATTTAAGTAAAAAGTTAATAGAATAATTCGTGAGTGAAATTCATTCTAAAGTAAAATGAGCTAATTGGAATTGTGCCAAATAGAATAACACAAGAAAAAAAAATGGATAAGAAAATATTGACTGATAAAAAAGTTTTAAAATCTTCAATTACAAGAGTGAAAAATAAATTCTTCAAAACTGATTTGAGTGTGTGTGACTTAGAACAAATTCAGTTATTTAAAAAAGAAATTGAAAAATTAGACGAAGAGTTAAAGAATTTATTTAAATCGATTTTTTATGCATGTGAAGAAAAAGACATTGATTTATTTATAGAAGAGAAGGATGAACAACAAGACATCTTAGATGAATTAACTGTAAAAATTGAACGTGAAATTAATGCTAGAAAAATAAATTCGGACAATCCAAAAAAGGAGGTGAGTGAAATGAAATTGCCTAAACTTTCTTTACCATCTTTCAGTGGAAATATTCATGAATGGTTAAGCTTCAAAGATTTGTTTACAGCAAGTATACACGAAAATGCTAATTTATCGCCTGCTCAGAAACTGCAATATTTAAAATTATCGTGTCATGAACACGCGTTAAAAATTATAAAATCAATACCTATTGAAGATTCGAAATACAATGTAGCATGGCAATTATTAACGGAACGGTTTTCAAATAAAAGAGAATTAATATATTCTCATATAAGAAGATTATTAAATTTTCCATTCGTGCAAGGCGATTCACCGGCAGCAATACTTAATCTAGTGGATATGACGAATGAATGTGTTCGATCTTTCAAAATCTTGGATCAGAAGGTAAGTGGCTTTTCAGAAACTTTGTTGATTTATTTACTTTTGCAAAAACTTGACTCTAATATTAAACTGTGGTGGGAACGGCAGTTAAAAAATGACGAACTTCCAACGTTAGATCAATTAATAAATTTTCTGAAAGATTATGCTCGTTCATTACAATCTGCTAAAGGAAATAGTGTTTATAAGAAAAACAGTTATCCTAAATTAACTGCGATGAATGTTTCTGTTAACAACAGTGAGTGTAAATATTGTTCTTCACCTAGTCATAAAATACCTAAATGTAGTGAGTTTCTAAAATTATCTGTTCGTGAAAGAGTGCAATTTGTAAAAATTAAAAATCTTTGTTTTGCATGTTTATCTGCTGACCATAAATTAACTAATTGTAAGTCAAAAAGAGTTTGTTCAAAATGTAATTTGAAGAGTAATAATAGCTTATTACACTATGAAAGACGAGAAACTAACTATCCAGATATAAAAAACCAAGTAACGCCTCAGTCCTCGTATCATACTAGTGAGACTGCTCTTGAAACATCTAATAATACAAAATGTCCATAAATTCATGTCTTGAGGAAATAAATTCAAAATCATTTGGCAACTGCGCTAATTAATGTGAAAGATAATTATGGAGGTAATAAATTATTGAGATGTAAAATAGATGTCGGAAGTACTAACAATTTTATAAGCGAGCGTGCAACACAATTATTAGGTATAAAAAGAAATTCTGCTAATTTACAGATTAAATGTTTGGGAATGGGATACTCCGAAGAGATACGTGGTGTTGTAAGATTGGAATTTTCTCCACATTTTGATAAACAAAACACACGATTATGTACATTTTATATTTTGAAAAAGATAACGAGTAATCAGCCAGTTGTATCATATGATATTAATGCATTCAGTCATTTAAAGAACATAACACTAGCTGACCCTAAGTGGAATGAACCGGGACCAATAGACATATTATTTGGCGTGTCATTATCATTATCTATAATTAGAGGAGAAAAAATATTTGGAAAACCAGGACTTCCTTTTCCAGTAAATTCAGATTATGGGTGGTTAATAACAGGAAATAGTGATACATTTTCAGAAAATAAACCAAATATTATAGTTAATTTTGCAAATGTTGAAACAGATTATGTAAAAAGATTCTGGGAGTTAGAAAACATCCCCTCAAAAGAAATATAGACAAATGAAGAAAAATATTGTGAGGAGATTTTTGATACAACTCATTCACGCGATACTAATGGAAGATATATTGTGCGTTTGCCATTTAAAAAGCAATGTAAAGAATTAGGGGAATCAAAATCGTTAGCTATGAAAAGATTTCTAAATTTAGAAAAACGATTTAATAGAGAGCCCGATTTGTATGAAAATTATTGTATATTTATGAATGAATATCTTGAAATGGGACACATGGAGAAAATACCAAAGAGTGAAATTCAAAAACCCGTTAATGAAATCTATTATCTGCCACATCATCCAGTAATCAAGGAATCTAGTACAACAACCTGTCTTAGAGTTGTGTTTGATGGTAGCGCAAAAACTACAAATAATGTTTCTCTTAATGAAAATTTAATGGTAGGTCCTAGGGTTCAACAAGAGTTATTTTTTATTTTGTTAAGATTCCGCACACACGCTATAGCTATTAATGCTGACATTGCAAAAATGTTTCGTCAAATTAAAATATTTCCTGAAGATCAAAACTTTCAAAGAATTCTCTGGAAGGATAAATTTTCCGACGATATAAGTGATTATCGTCTTACTACAGTTACATACGGACTAACGTCTAGCCCCTATTTAGCTACTAAAGTTCTACAGAAATTAGCGTTGGATGAAAAATTAAATTTTCCATTTGTGTCAAATGTTGTATTACGTTATTTTTACGTAGACGACTTACTTACAGGTGCATCATCTCCCGAAGAACCTATAAAATTAATATCAGAGTTACAAGAATTAATGAAAAGAGGCGGATTTGAGTTACGCAAGTGGGCCTCGAATGACAGTAGCGTACTAAAAAACATTCCTGAAAATTTAATTCAGTCTAAATCAGATTTATCAATTGAAAACGATAACTCAATAAAGGTGTTAGGATTAAAATGGCACTCAAATCTCGATGTCTTTAAAACTAGTGTCACCATAGAACCAACATTAAAAGAAGTCACAAAGAGATCCATATTGTCAGATATAGCAAAATTTTTCGATCCACTTGGTTGGATCTCCCCCTTTATAATTTCTGCAAAAATTCTACTTCATGAATTATGGAGAAGTAATCTGGCATGGGACGATCCTGTTCCACTTCTAATTAAAAATAGGTGGATAAAAATTCGGGAAGAACTCAGATGTTTAACATCAATTACTGTGCCTCGTTTAGCAATTATTCCTTCAGCTAACACATTTGAAATTCATTCATTTAGTGACGCTTCCTTAGTGGCATATGGTGCAGTTGTTTACTTAAGATCCTTATCAAATGATTCGGCTGCATCAGTTAGAATATCAGCAGCAAAAACAAGAGTTGCACCTTTAAAAACAACAACTTTACCTAAATTAGAATTGAGTGCCGCCCTGCTGTCAGCCCGTTTGGTAAAAACTGTTTTAGATTCATTGTGTTTGGACATCTCTAAAATTAATTGTTGGACGGATTCAACAATAGTTCTTTCTTGGCTATCAACCGAATCAAGAAGATGGCAAACTTTTGTTGCGAATCGTGTTTCTGAAATAAAGCAACTTGTTACGTCTGAGTGCTGGCATCATATAAAGGAAAAGGAGAATCCAGCAGATTGTGCATCAAGAGGTCTATCACCCTCAGAATTATCATTGCATGATCTGTGGTGGAATGGCCCCAGTTAGCTCAGTGATCCATCTTTCACTTCTCCAAAATCACAATTAGGGAGTGTTTTCTGTGACGAAGCTTTATTAGAACAAAGGAAAAATTATTTTTGTGCTACAGCCCAATTAAGTGTGAAATGCTTATTCTCTCAAATATATCATCATTTACTAAGCTAAAACGTGTTATTGCTTGGTGTTTGAGATTTCTTACGAATTCTCGTTTATCTGTTTCAAAAAGAAACTTCGGCTTTCTTATACATACAGAAATTCAGAGTGCCTTAAAGGTGATAATTAAACAAGTGCAAGAGTCATCATTTCCTGATGACATTAAATGTATGACTTCTGGTAAGTGTTTACCTCGCAATAGCAAACTGATTAATCTTTCTCCATTCCTTTATAAAGAAGGAATACTCAGAGTTGGAGGACGTTTTCGTCATTCAAATCTCACACAAGAACAAATCCATCGAATATTGTTACCAAAAAATCATCCAGTGACAGTGTTGATTATCAGATATTTTCACTTATCTCATTTTCATGCTGCCCCTCAGCTATTATTGTGTGTTATCAGACAGAAATTTTGGATTTTAAGTGGACGAAGTGCTGTAAGAAAGTTCGTAAGGAATTGTGTAATCTGTGATCGTGCTTCTGCTTCTACAGCTAAACAAATCATGGCTGATTTACCTTGAACTAGAGTGCAACCTACCCGTCCGTTCCTTATTACAGGAACTGACTATGCAGGACCTATATTGTGTAAATTTAAAAAAGGTAGAGGTTCAAAATCTTTTAAGTGTTATATTTCATTATTTATATGTTTTTCTACTCATGCAATTCACATTGAATTAGTGTCTGATTTATCTACTCAGGCTTTTTTAGCTTGTCTGAAGCGATTTATATCCAGACGAGGAAAACCAAAAAAGATTGTAAGTGATTGTGCCAAAAATTTTGTCCGTGCGAGCAAGGAGTTGAAAGAATTGTATAAATTTGTGGCTTCTTCTCAGCATAATGAAGAAGTGACAAAATACTTAAATTCGGAAGAAATAAATTGGCATTTCAATCCACCCTCAGCTCCTCACTTTGGAGGACTTTGGGAGGCTGGCGTTAAATCGATGAAATTTCATTTAAAAAGAACCGTTGGCAATTCAGTTTTGACATTTGAAGAACTTTCAACTCTTTTAGCTCAAATCGAAGCATGTTTAAATTCGAGACCCCTTTGTCCTTTAAGTTAAGATCCTAATGATTTACAGGCCTTAATCCCTGGTCATTTTTTAATTGGTGCTCCTCTTACTTCAGTACCAGAAGTAGATATTTCAGAGGTACCTGCATCAAGATTGACCAGGTGGCAATTAGTACAGAAAATACAACAACACTTTTGGAAAAGATGGAGCAATGAGTACCTTTCGACCCTTCAACAGAGAGTAAAATGGTTTAAAGAAGAGCCTAATATTAAAATAGGTGATTTAGTTATAATAAAAAATGAAGGCCTCTCCCCTTTACAGTGGAATTTAGCTAGAGTGATCGAAACTCACCCTGCATCTGATAAAAAGGTTCGTGTAGTTACCCTGAAAACTGAAAATAGTGAATTAAAAAGGCCAATAACTAAATTGTGCAAATTACCTTTAGAGTAAATTTTTGAAACCCTTTCGGCTTTCAAGGCCGGGAGTATGTTTAATTAAAAAATCGTCTGCTTTTTATCCCAGTGCTTTTCCCTCTGCGAAGGGATAATATGTGTTTTTCCCTCTGCGCAGGGATATTATTGTTCTCTTATGTTTACTTTATAGATGAGTTTGTGAATCTCGACGATATGTGCATTGTGTTCCCTCAGCGGATTTTATTTGTGAAATGTGTTATTAAATAGTGTGAAAAGTGATTATACAGTCTACTGCTTTCTTCAAATTTATCGACACAACACACATCAATTGCGATTGCTCATTTTTTTTCTCTTTTTTGTGTATGCTGATGGTAAGATTGAAGTCACATTTAATCTTTAAACGCATCCTACCATTTACATTATTATTTATAGAGACGCTGACTCAACACAAATATATTTTAGAAACAGCCAAAGACATAGAAAGGATTATACGATAAGTATTTCTCTGTAGTCAATTTATCACAAATTATACGCCTGTAAAATTACAACCAAAAGTACACACATAAATCGTCAAATCGAGAAAAATTTTGTTAAAATTCCGCGTTCAGTTTTTCATTTGACAATGATATTGCAAAATATAATTGGCCAATCATAAATTTTTTCTATCGGTTATAATCAAAATCTCATGAAATTGTTCACGTTTGAATTATTTAGACGTTTAAAAGACAGTTAGAATGTACTTATTTTTAATAGCTTTTGTAGCGTTTGGTAGAATTTCTGTTTTTTAAGCAATGGCAAAAAATTATGCCATTTTAGTATGCATTGAAAAAAAATACAATAAGGGGTTAAAGGTACATTTTTCAGTGTTTCACACCAAATCAATTTTGCTAACATTTTTTTTCATTCCGCTACTGTTTTTATTTTTTATTCACTAAATCGCCGAAGTAGCTCTAAAGCCAACGAGAACCCTTTGTACAATTGTTTACAAACATCCTTTTTTTTTTTTCTTTTTTTAGTTTCCCTGACTCTGTTTTTATTCCATGAGTTTGTCATAAGTCTAAGGGTACTGAGTCGAAGAAATTAATTCTATAATTGTCTCCGAATGCGAAAAGTTTAGAATACATTAGATGCTACGTAACTGTTTTTCCAATGTTTAAATTAGAATTAATATTTTTCAATAAATGCATGTTCTATACATTTGTATAATCTCACATTCTGGAAACTAATAATAGAGAATGGTCACAAAGTATAAAACAAGACTGACATTCCTATCGTAAGTATATATCAATTAGAGTTGGGTATATGTTAATTTATATAAGATAAATATTGGGAATTGTGTTGATAAATATGAAAAGGTAAAATCTATGGAATATGAAAAATAACTTTTCCCGTCTCTTATAAAGATATTACGGCATTATTTTGCAATTTTTTACCGTAAATTGCATACAGCCCGCAATATTTACATATACATGAGTATGTATGTTTAGTTTTATAATTATTTTCTAAGAAAGTTAGGGGTTTTCACTTTCATAAAAATATCATAATTTGAAAATGCTATAATTCGTGTTGCAATTAAATATGTTAAATTAAAAAATCATAGAGAAACAAAATTTGTATTTTTAACAATTTTCAACATAGGTGAAGTATTTTTGAATTCGGTTTGTCTGTCCACCTGTTTGTCTATCTGTCCGCCTATATATGTGTCTGTCCGTCTATCGATCCGCCTATCTCTGTGTCTCTCTATGAAATAACTCACGTAAAAATAGTCAGTGACATGAAATGTAAGTCGATATAGGAGTTTATTATGGTAGCTTCGATATTAAAATGAAGGGCTTAGCATTTTCTGTTCATTTCTACAGCCACTCAAAAGAATCCCTTTACACTACGGTCTATGAAGAAAAATCATTTACAGCTCACATATATATTAGCTTTATGTATTACAGAATACGCTTGTATAGAACTTGTCCTTGATTTACAGAGACATGTAACTGAATTTGGCAGCAGAAGAAAATGAGTAAAGATTGAGCTATTGACGCCTGAAACAATTATTGATGGAAAGCCAATTCTAATGGTAGTACAGACTTTTAAATGTTTTTCTTTTTAAATATATCTTAGTGTGTATAAATTATGTAGATTACATGCAGAATCGCACACAAGTTCTCAAAAACATCCGTTAATTGGTGGAAATTACTAAGTGGACATTTTCAACTGTGTTTATATTTAATTGAACTAACTTTTAGAACTATTTGTAGTATGTATAATATTTCTGTAGATCATACAAAGAATCACTCAATAGTTCTCAACAATATCTATTTACTGGAGAATATTGCTGAGTGGAAATTTTCACTGTGTTATGAGTCTAACTGAACTAACTTTTAGTATATTATGTAATATCGCTCACTCGCAAGAAAAGTGAGATACTATCTGGCAAAAATTAATTTCGCATTTTATTTCACTAATATGTTTGCCCTAGGTGTGTCTTGCTACACACACATTTTCATAGAAATAGTTATGGGGGAAATGCATTTATAACACTATATGTCCATTTGTGACCACAGAAGAGGGCTGGATTGTGTGGAGAGGTAAAACTCCCTCCAAACCTCGTCCAAAACCACCATGAACAATTTTCCAAAACTCATCTTATGTCTTCATTTTTAAGAGTTTTATCCTTTTTATACCCACAGGAGAGCTAATTGCTGCATTTAAATTTTATGGTAAAATCATGGAAATTTTCTTTTGGCTCTCTTATGAAATTTACTTTGGTCGAGATGTGTCATTTTTCTTACGGGTAAGTGATGAGAATAATATATCTGCAAGACATACACATGGCTGCAAGAAAAAATAAGTTGAAAGTTGCACGTGAATCGTAGCAAATGAGGTGCGTTCACACGAAACAGTTCACAGTTTAAAAAATATCACTCTCATATGTCAATCTCATAATATTGTAAATAGTTAATGACAATTAAAATGCGCAGTAAAAAGTATTATTCCTATATCATTATGTAATATAATATTTTTGTGTGGCCTTGTAAATCAATAAAAAATGTTCTTTGCACCTCAGATTATGCAAAAAGCATATTATAATATGTAACTTATAGATGCGTTCTAATGAGTGTAACACCATTAAAATGCATTTGAAACATTTTTCCCCATTGACAGTAATGTAACAGAATACGTTTGATTGCCCATGTAATTGAACTATGCATTCGATTTTAAAAAATTTGAAATAACTCGACAAAATTATGTAATAATTATGTATTTCAAATTTGAAACAATTAAAATGCATTTGAAACTTTTTTCCCATTGACATAATGTAATGGAATAATTTTGATTGTCCCTGTAATAGATCTATTCATCCGATTTTCATAAAATTTGAAATGACTCGACAAAATTTTGTAATAATTATATATTTTAAATTTCAAACGATTCGGTTGGATAGTTTTTGTGTTATTAAATGCGGATGGACAGACAGACGGACGGACTGACGGACAGACGGACGGCATGAACGACAACTACAGGTGCTACATATTTGCATAGTTATGAACGCACCTAAAAAGCATATATTTTAAAGATTGTTTATAGTAATAGCAGAAATCGAGTTTTGAAATATACTGCGTAGTTTAAAATTTTTCATTTAGACGTCAATTTTTATATGAATAAAACATGAAACATTGTTATAATAATCTGAATGTGTTAGAAAGTATTTAGTAAACTATGCTTTATGCATAATTTTCATTCTTGTTTAAAATTAACTTGAATGTTTCGAAATAAGTTTTTTTCAATTTACTAGGCTTTGATGACAACTTTCAGAACTATTTGTAAATGTTCATTTTCTATTTCTACGACAATACATCTGTGTTTATTCCTCGCTTATTTTAGTAATTACTGTAAAATATTGTGATGAAGTTGCTTCGAATGAAATTCCTAAATTAATATATTGTATTAATGAATTGTTAAATGAAGCAACATAATTAATACACAGAGTAGTTGATAATTTTTTGTACTTTTCATCTCTATGAGTAAATATATCCACATACATTTATATTAGATCTGAGACATCTGATAATTTCTTAAGGGAAATTAACAAATTCCCCTTTGCCTTTGAGATACCATAAATTGCTTCGATCATAATTGGGTTAGTTCATGAGTAGCTGTTTTGAGCAATGTGTTATTCCATGTAAATGTAAATACAAGTCAACATATAATTCATTAACTTTTCAATCATCTTTTTTCTGTCTGGGACAATGTTCTGATATACTGTACTTTATCAATTGATAATATTTATGTTACCTAATAAAAGATGAATAAAATATGAATTCGTAATATTTCAGAAAATATTAGGAAGATAAACTTTTAAGTTTTTAACCTTTGTTTTATTTACTTATTTATATGTCTTTTTTGAATTATATTATTTGCATTTAAAAATGTCCCAATATACAATCATATACGGGAATATTTTAATTTTCATCTTGCCTTTGAAATTCCGATAATTGATGAAATGTTTATCAAGTTAATTTGCCTCTTTTAAGCAGTTAGTTATTCCATGGAAATCCAATACAAGATAACGTATAATTTGCTCGACTTTTCCGTTAATAAGTAATAATTTTTTCATTACATCTAGGATAAAGTTCCGTTGTGTAGGTCTTTATCAATTGATAGAAATTAGTTACCAAATGAAAGATAAGTTTAATATAAATTTAGAAAAATAAGAAGGTAAAATTATGAGATTTCAACCTCATATTTATTTATTTATCTACCTTTTCGAAATAAATTTTTGCATTGAGAAATTATTCAATACGCATTCACACACAGTGATCTAAGCTCTCAGATAAATTCTGAAGGAAATATTACAATAAGTCCTCCTGTGTTTTAGTTTCCAATAATTGGTGATATCTTGATCAGGTTAATTTGCCTATTTAACACTTTAATGTCCAAATTAACGTATTTTGAAAATTTCCCTATAATTGATATTTGGGTAAATATACATACATTAAAAGTATTTCAAAGTCATTATAAAAATTTTAGCTGCAATCATACTTTTTAGGTCTTCTTCATTTGATGACAGTGGGCATTTATATGTAAAAAAAATCTTTTTTTTTCTTTTTTTACATAAAATTGTTTAATTTAAACATATAAATAAATTAATGAGCAAGAAAAGGTGAAAATTCAAAATTTACTTTTAGACATTTTCGGAAGCATTTTTTTTCTTGTTAGATTTTTAAGGAGGATTTTTTGTATGAAAAAAAAGGAATACTTTGCATCGTAGTGTTGCACTGCATTTCATACAATATGTCCCTGCGTTTGAAGAACAGTTATCATACTGACAACGCCTTTCTTTCTTCCTATTGCAAATAACATGCTGAACTTTGTTAATTTTGTCATGAAACACATTAGATCCCGTGCCATTATGTGCCTTTCTATTGGTCTTTCTCCAGCACTGCTTCGTTTTAGGCACTACTGAAATATGTTTTCTAAAATTTTTAATTGATATCATTGCATAACCATGGAATATTTTTATAAATGTCACATCCATTTACAACAGTCATAACTATCAGCCTAGTAATAAGGAAAAAGTACTAGTTGTTTACACTTATGGCAATAGAATATATCTGAAGAAGCCAAACGTGAAGGTCGACAATACTCATAAATGCGATATAAGAATTGTCAGCTTGAGCCTGATACTCCTTTCGTCTTCTTAAGAACTGAATCCAGAAGGAAATGGCAATATAGTATTAAATTTAGTAAGAAAAGAAATACACAAAATGTCCTTCCATTTAACAAAAATAATTTTAGGGGTTTTGTCAAATTTACTATATTGATTTATTAGCTTTTTTATGCATTTTCTTATGATCTATTCTTGGCTTTTTATCAGTATTACTTTCTCGTATTGTTCCATTAGCTCTGAACTGCATTTCTTTCAGTTTTTAGCAACGTATTACTGATAAAGAAGTTATCAAAACTAACAACACGGCCATTCATTGTACAGATTGTATACTTTAATATAGATTTCATTGATACTAATGAATTGTAAAACGAGTGTAAAATTAAAATTAAAATTTAAATTTATTTAAATGCACTGGATTCGATTTAAATGCACTGGAAACTATTTTTTCCTATTGACCGTAAGGTAATGGAATACTTTTGATTGTCCATGTAACTGAACTATAAATCTGATTTTTATAAAATTTGAAATGATTCGACAAAGTAATAATGTTATATATTTTGTATATATTGGAAGTTTCAAATTTAAATTGATGATGGCATTAATCTATTTGAGAATTGCAAATCACCGATACACAATAATGATTCGTGATTTAGCAGTTTTGACTAACAAAACCTGTTTCATTTTGTCTTTCCCAAACATTATTTCTGGTTTTCAGAACTTATAAAACGGAATTTTATTTGAGGTTTCTTCATAAATTGAATGAAGGAAAAATTTTAATCTTCCAGAAGTATCAGATATCCCATTAATGTATTTCAAAGTATATTTTAAAAATGTTCTCACAACCAAACAGAGATAATGTGTGTTGTTTCAACAAGGAATTTGGGATCAACTTTGATGGATTTAAGTTTGGTTAAATGGTAAAAAAATTTCTAATTTAAATAACATGTTGCTATTTAATTTTTATTCATATTACTTTATATTTTTGAAAAATATGCAGTTTTTTTTAATAAACACTATCAATATTCCCAAATTTTGATCCTTTGTTCAAACGTACCCCTGCATGGGACAGATTTGAACAGAATTATTCCAATTTTTTAAAGCCTTAAAACTTATTTAATTTACATGCAAAACTTTTACTTTCTCGTTCACATGATGAAGAATTCAATTCTTTTTATTATGTAATATTTAAAATTCAATAAATATAATTTAAATAAGAACTGTATTGATTTATTAAAAATCTGTTCATACGTGCCCCTCTCACCCCTATTTGATTACATAATGTTATAAGGGAAAATATTGTTTGGGGTGTGTATTAAACTATTTCATATTTTATATAATTGATATACGTTTCTGAAGTTTACTAGAAGTTAATTCCTGTATAATAGAAAGCCTTTAGTATTTTCAGGGATACACAAAGATTTTGATTCTATATAGTATCCGAAATACTTTATAATTTAAAAACTTTGTTATAACAGAACGCACCTCATTTGCTACGTCCGACGAGTGATTTCCTACATGTTTATTGATTATATGATAAATCTGCTCATGAAATTAGCCTTCGGGTTTTTTGTTATTTTTGAAAAAAAAAAGTATATGCAGATGTATTAGATTTCATACTTTCTCACTATGTATGTACAAATGTAAAAATTTTAAATTCATGCGCAGTCTTGTGTGATATACATTTGAGAATCGTAAAAAAAAATGGACAAAAATACGGGTATTTAAAACATATGTAATTTTCAAAATATTCAATTAAAACAATTAAAAGTTTTATTTAAATTTACCGTTAAAACAGATTTTTCAAATTTACTGTGAATCATTTAAATTCACCATTTGAATAATATTTTTTTGAATATAAACAAAATTGTTGGAAATATAAACTACCCTATGTGAATAAATGGTACTGGAAAGTACAAATCTTTATATAAATTAAAGCATTTTTTTCTTCTTTCAACTAGAATAAAACATGTAATTTTCTTTTGCTATTTTTCTACTTCCTCTGCTTTCCTGTCATCTTATAATTCGATTTTCTCCTGTAAAATGTAAAAAGAGTTTTCGACTTACATCTGGAAAATTCTCTAACATATTTCATTCATGTTTCTTTTACAACACACTGGTAAATAAATTGAACCTGAATACAATTTTAGTTACATTTGTACAGGATAAAAACTGAAGTATTAACGACTTTATTTTTGTTCTTGTAGAAATCATTTTTTATTTCTTAAAAATATAATCGTTGTGTTAATGAAAATCTTAAAATAATAATTTAATTACGTTGCATATAACTCAACCATAAAATGTTAGCATGAAAAAGAGATGTAAAAATAAGAACTATTAAATTAATATCTCAGAAATCTTTATTAGGATGCTTTAATGCGTATTGGTAAACAGTGAAGTTTTTGTTTAGCGTTGAGCTTAAGTTGATGAACATCTAGATAACAGTGCCGGGAGCGAGACGCACGGTTGCAGATTTGCAAAATTACCATTTTCCTTTGAATTAAAAAAAATCACATTATTTTTTATTTTCACACAAAATTGAATTTTTAAGTGATAAATTTTATACAATTGCATTTTTTATTATCTACCATTAAAATAAACCCGAGTTGTAAGTCATAGATCTATTTTTCTTTTATAGTATGTAAATATCAAATTCAATTCTTCAGCAAATGTACTTATATTTAAAGATATTAAACTAACGATTAGATATGCACAAATAAAGTATGAGAAGGTAGCAAATAGCTATTTCGAATCTATATTCGAGATTCTTCATCAGTGCAAAACTCAGCGAGCTAAAAAATAGCAAAACTGAGCAAAGAGACAGAGACGCAGGCTTATATACCCGCTATGGGAACAATCCCGCCTAAAGAAAAGCAACCAATAAGAAGGAAGCAGCCAAAACAACTTTGTGGACAAGTAGCGAGATCTATCGGAGAACAAGCAAAACAAAAACTAAAAGACTCTCTAACTCTTTTAGTTTTTGTTTTGCTTGTTCTCCAATAGATGTCGCTACTTGTCCACAAAGTTGTTTTGGCTGCTTTCTTCTTATTGGTTGCTTTTTTTAGGCGGGATTGTTCCCATAGCGGGTATATAAGCCTGCGTCTCTCTGTCTCTTTGCTCAGTTTTGCTATTTTTTAGTAAGTTGAGTTTTGCACTGATGAAGAATCTCGATAGTAGATTCGAAATAGCTATTTGCTACCTTCTCATACTTTATTTGTGCATATCTAATCGTTGGTTTTCTATCTTTAATCATTTGTGCACAAAGGCTTTATTTGCTATTTAAATGTACTTATATATTTGGAATATATCTACAGATTGGCTGATTCCACGTTTTTTTTTTTTTTCCTTTCGGTTTTAGTCGTTTTTTATGTTAATTCTGTGGAGTGTAAATATGTATTTTTTGATGCTGTAGAACACCTATCATCCGATTAACCGGATTGTTCATTTGACCAGATCCAGCAAGGACCAAACTTCTTTTCCCGCCTTCTCTGTTTTTGAAGTAACTTACTTAGCGGGGAAGGATACATTTAACTGGATGCCACAAAAATTAACCAGCAAAAAACTATTTCCTAATCCGAAAAAAAATAAAAAGGACAACAAAAGAAAGGATTATGTAATACTTATATTTTTTTAATTTTTAAACGATTCGGTTGGGTAGGTTTTTCATTGGTTTATGCGGACAGACGGACGGACTTAACGACGACTATAGATGCTATGTATTTACATAAGTACGAACGCGCCTAAAAAGAGTTATAATGTAAAACATATCTTTGTTTTCCAAGCAATGATTTTTACTCCCGCCATCAAATCTGGGAATTGAATCCTAAAGATTTAAGAAAATGTATCTTTTAAAATTCACGGAAAAACTGATTACTTACAAATATACTTGTACCTTAGTTCCAGTTTTTATTCCCAGAAGAATTCTGTGCTGAATGCATATTTGCTTGAAAACTACATTTTTGAAAAATATGCAGATTATTCGTTGCCGGGGGAAGACATGGGAAATGTATTCGATATGTTTTATAAAATGATACATGTTATTTTTCAAGAAATGGGGATTATATAGAAACTGCAAATTTTATATCTATAACTTTTAGCATAAACAAATACAATATTTAAATACTACATTTAAGTATGCTTACTTTTATTCTTATATTTGCATACCTATGTAATAAATCCACGTACGTTCCAAACTTAAAAATATATATATATATATATAATAAAAAATGAGATTTATTAATGAGATTTATATTGTCATAGGTTTATGTTTTTTTGACAATTTTTTTTTTTTTTTTTTTTTTTTAATGTATACTTAGCGTTAAATTTGGAAGCATTTTTTAAGTGTTTTTTTTTTTAGGAAGCTTTTTAAACTATGGATATTAATATATACTACATACGCATATTATTTTCAAAGAGATGTGAAATATTACATATGTAAAAAAAAATACTTTATATAATTCTGTATTGAAAATAACTATTATATAAATATATAATTAAAATATTTTATATTTGTTTTTAAATATCTATCTATATTTATCTGAAATAGAAATGGGATGTAATTAGATACTGAAATATGATGTTTCCATCATAAAGGCAAATTTTCCTGAAAATGATTTGAAATAAAGCATTAAATTTTCATAGAAATATAGATAGTTTTTTTTTAGAATCTTATAGTAATATGTGACGAACATGCAAGGTTAATGTAGGAGAATGAGGTATGGTGCTTGTGAGTATTGGGTACTGGTGTATTTTTTACATTCTTATAGCATTAATTTCATTTTTATGACACATTTTATTTAAATTGTATTCGGCACACCGAGAATTTTAAACCATGAATAAAGTGAAAATATACAATATAAACATGAAAGAAAACTCAAGGATGCAATCTGAACAAGAATAATAAATCCCAAAGGCTTTGGCGTCATCGGCAATGGGTATTTTGTAAAAGCACTGCAATTTTTCAGACTAAATACTATATTCGGCGAATTGTTGCAGAGTAGCAGTGGGTTTCAGCCAGATTCCAGTATTGAATTAATCAAATACTCAAACTATTTAAAACATATCACGAAACCTCCCATCCCATGCCAGGCGCCCAAATAAAAGGCACATCTTCCAATCTGAATGTACAGCTTATTTAAAAATATGTATGTATTAATTCAAACAGGGATATTTTCTTTCTTTTGTAATTTCCCTTTAAAGTGTAAAAATGTGCTAATGTTTAAAATTTTCTGTTAAACATATGTTTAAAAATGTATATATTTAGTGAGTATTTATATACGCTAGCAAAAGCCATGCTTTTTTATGATTAGCGAAGCACAAGATAAATAATTGAAAGTAATAATGTGTTTATTTTAATATTATTTTCTCCTCTTCATCAAATAAAAACATTATTTTATGTTTTAGAGTATTTTAATTTTAGAAATTTAAATTCAGACAAATTACACAAATCGTTTTAAAATGGCAAACATATTGAAAAGTATACTAATAGTAATTACTTCTTTATAGTAAATATGTTTTATTTGGTTCAATTTTCAATCTTTAAATATGAATAACCCTCTATAAAACGAATTTAACAATTAATTTCATTAATTTGCAATTTTTTTGTTGCCACTTTATAAAAAAATAATCATAAAATAAGTCTTTTAAAATGCGCTGAGTATCGTCTGCGAAAATGATTTCACATAATGAGAATATTGTGTATAATTAAGAATTGTATGTTTGGTTAAAATATATATTTTTTATTAATCATGCTTTTTATATATAAACTAAATCCATGATTTACTTTATCTTCTGAAAATTTACGTGGTTAATTTTTTGTTTGCAAAATTGCGTCCGTAATGGAAAAATGCATTTAAAATAAATTAGTTAAAATAATAAATTCTTTAAGATTATTCTGAAAAAAAAAAAAAGACTGTGCAAATTGAATGATCATAATTTATTTTATGTCAAATTTCAAATCATAATACTAAATAGATTTTTTTTGTCTGTATGCGACAAAATGCAGTTTGTGGAGTTTAGTAGATGATTCGTTTTGCTCATCCTAACAACATGTATTATTTTTTTATTGGAAAGATATTATTCAGGTTACATATTGTTAAACTATAAAAACTTATTCAGCTATAGAAATTTTTTAAAAATTGCATAAATTCTTTTCATGTTAAGGTGTTAAAACATCTTTCCTGATTAAAATTTTTGAATAAACAAAAATCAAATTGTTTTTAGCTAAATACGTTTATGAAATCATAAAAAAAATGATGGAACCAGAGAGAAAAGTCGAGCTCGATCTAAAAAATGACATAGTAAAAATTGACAAATATTTTTAATCTATAAAAGTGCGTAGAAAAGAAATGGAGTCATATTATCTGCAAAGCTCATGAAATTACCTAATTTTTTGTTAGCTGATAATGTGTACAGAACTTTACTGGTGCCTTAAAGTCCGTCCGGAAAAAAGAAACATTTTTAACACACTCCATATCTCAATGATTCATAACCAGTTTAAAATTTGGGTTAATAACTATAAGTTACAGACTGATGTAATAAACAACGAGAACGGTCTGTTCAGTAAAATGTGAGGACATACCATTCCAGGTGGTTTTGATAAGTAGAAGATCAAAGCTCCAACTAAACCGAAAATCTTAAACATATACGATTCAATCATACACTAAATATTTGTTTTCTGAAATATTTATCTACAAAAATTTCTCAACAACCTGACTATATCTATGTTATACGTTATTTATTACTTCATGGTTAATATTCGTTTAGCGTTGTGAATCTTATCTGATTTGAGACAACATAACTACACATTCTATTTAAAATTTTGCCAAGTTATCATTTTCTGTGGATAATAGTATAATTCTGGGTATAAGGCACCAGTAAAGCTCAGTCCAAATTTTTAGATAACAACAAGTTGGGTAATTTCATGAGCTTTACTGATAACCTGATTGCATTTCTTTTCTATGCACTTTTTTATAGAAAATACACTGCTCAAAACAATTAAAGGATATTTGAAGTTTTATATAAAAGAAAGATATAAACGAAATTTTTTTTGCCGAAAATAAAAGAAGAGAATCACAAATGCAAATTTTTTTGGTTTTCAAACTGTGGAGTATGCAAATTTTGAGTTCGACGTCAAAAACGTCGCTTCAGCGGCAGCGAATGAAATGTGACTTTCAACTGGATAAAAGAGAATGAAGACAAGGATGATCGGCATTCAGTGATTGCTTATTTTCGATGAGTACGATGTCTCAGCGAAGTCATTTGACAGATTCAGAAGCTTAGAGAATTGTTGGTATTAGAAGGGGGCCAAACTCAAGCCGAAGTAGCGCAAGCCATTGCAGTGTCACAAAGTGTCATTTCCAGGATCTGGAGCCTTTTTTTGGAGAGTGGATGTGCAGGCCGAAGACCAGGGCAAGGTCGAAGACGGGCAACAACGCCCAATGAAGATCGTTATTTAGCGTTAACAGCTCGGAGACACCGAAACATGAACGCTACTCTTCTCCAACAACACCTTCGCTCGGCTACAAGCACCACGATTTCAACTCAGACTGTCCGAAACCGGCTCCATGTTGTAGGTCTGTATGCTCGCCGACGGATGGTATGTGTTAGATTAACATCAAGGCATCGTCGCGACCGCAGGGAGTGGGCAACCGAGCATGTCAACAGGAGGAGAAATGAATGGAGCAATATTCTATTTTCTGACTAGTCCCTTTTTCTGTGCACCCGGATAATAGGCGTATTTTCATATGGAGGGACCGTGGCAGTAGGAATAATCCTGCGTTCGTGCACGAAAGTGTCAGATTTGGCGGTGGAGGACTGTTGGTGTATGGTGGCATCTCCATTGACGGGCGTACTGACCTCTACATCATTCGAAATGGAGCTCTCACTGATCGCCGATATAGGGATGAGATGCTCAGACCTATTGTAGTCCCTTACGCTGCAGCAATCGGAGATAACTTTATTTTAATGGACGATAACTGCAGGCCACATCTAGCAAACCTGGTGGAGGATTTCCTTTTCGAGGAAGGAATCGTTCGAATGGAATGGCCAGCGTGTTCTCCAGAGATGAATCCAATCGAGCACGTTTGGGACGCTCTAGGAAGACGAGTTTCTGGCCGCCAACAACCCCCACAAACTCTCCAAGAACTGGAAAGAGCTCTTCTGGAAGAGTGGGGCAGAATACCCCAACTCGTCATTAATAGCCTCATTGAGTCCATGCCTCAAAGGTGTTCAACGTTGCTGGCTGCCCGTGGAAACCATACCCCCTACTGAAAATGATTTTCTTTGAAGAAAACATCTTTTCTTATTCTTTTTTCTCATATGCACAAATTGTGTTTTTTTCCATTTGTACACAAATGCGCAATAAAATGCATTTTTTTCTACCAAACATGTGTAATTTATTCTCATATAACCTACTATGTCTGTCGACCATGTATCAATCAGATAAAAAGTTTCCCAGATACAAAATCCACCTAAAACTGCAATATCCTTTAATTGTTTTGAGCAGTGTAATTATCAATTTTTACTATAACATTTTTTATATCGAGCTCGACTTTACTCTCTGGTTCCAGCATTTTTTTTTTAATATCAATTCACAAATTTTTCTGATCCTTTCGGGAACTTGATCAATCAACTTCAACTAACAAATTTGAACTAATATTAACATTAATTTAAAGTTATTGGTAGACATATTAGTTTGGAAAAATACCGGTAATAGCAGAAAGTTGGCATAGTTTTCGGCGAGTAATTTTAATCGCAAATTTGGCGTATATTGTCAAGTTGGATACAAACTTGGCGACATTTGATGACAAAACTGCCCCACCCCGATGGTAGTTCCCAAACAGTTTAGCGGTATCTATGCAGATTTTCATTTGTTAATTGGTATCTACATAGATTTTCATTTTTCCATTTCCAAATCGTTATTTTTTTATATATAGAAGGATTTTTTTTTTCTAAATTATTTCTTTCTAATAGAAATATCTGCATTATAGTGACTCTTTGGACTCCAAAAACATTTAAATGAAGTGCGATGCTGTTTTAACATATATTTAAATATATCTTTATAATATCCCAACATTTATGCATATATTTTTATAAAAATATGCTTTTTCTGTTTCGTATGGCATCAACTTCAAAAATGTAAATTTCTATCAGGAGAATCTAAATTTTTATTGGCTTATTTAAAAAGAACACGTGTTACAATTTCTTTTTTAAATAATTGTGCTGTTTTTAAGATGGTGGTAACTCGAAATAAATAATTAAATTAGAATAAAAAAGGAGAGATATCTATAATGTGAAATTATGGAAGGTATAGTGCTGCATAAATTGTAATAGGTGCCATTTCCTTAATATTGGATATGTTTTTTACAGAACCTTCGAAAGACACATACTAAAATTTAAAGCTTTCGAACAAGCTATTACACTCCGTTGAATGTTTCCCTTTTCGGGTCATAATTGAGTTGTAGTTTCCCCCTCTAAGTGTTTGGAACGTAATATTCCGTTCATTAAGCTCCAGGATTCACTGCAATATAAGCAATATTTAAAATAATTTAATTTTATAGATTTAATGAATTTTCAATGCATTTTCGAATTATTAATAATATCAAGGATTACATTCATATTTGTAATTAAGCTTTTTCTTTATAATGTTGAAAAAAGCATATTTCGGAACATTTAAAATAAAATGCAGAGAAAACAACATTACAATTTTACCCATTTGCAAGACGCTCAGAGGGTTAATCATGTTTTATGTAGAAAAAAGTGAAAAAGCAGCGGTTCTGGATCCCCGTAACTAATCGGTAGATGTGAATGAAATCTAGTAAAGTTTGAGGCCTACAGATAGGCAAATTGCAAATTTCAATTTCGTCGGTATCCGATGATAACCCCAAAGTTATTATGAGGCAAACTTTGGACTTATACATTAGAGATGCATCTGAGCTCTAATATACAGCACTATCGTGCTATATGAAAAAAAAAAAAAAAAAAAAATTGCAGTGTATTTAAAAAAAAAAAAAAAAAAAAAAAAAAAAAAAAATGTAGATAAAAATAGAAATCAAAAGGATAATGATCTATCTTTCCTGATTCTACATTTTATCCTTCATTTAAAAAATGTACGTGAAAGTAGAGAAATCATATTTTAATAATATTTAAGTAATTTATTTTGTATTTATTATTTTAAAGAAATACTTGAGTTTGTGTAAATAAAAATCCTCGTTGACTTGTTTTCCCTTTAAAATGCAAATTGCGCTTTTTTAGTATATTGACAAAGCCTATTTTAAAAGATTGTCTTAGCGATAATAAAAGAATTTATGAATTCATTTCATTAAATTTTATCAGAATATCTTTTTATTTCATTTTTATTTATAAATGATGTATTTTAAATCCCTACTCAAGGTTGAAAAATGAGAAATTCTTGAAAACCGGCATCGCATAGTTTTTTTTTTTTTAAAGAAAAAAAAACAGGATTTTCTTACTGATTATGTGAGTATCTTCTATTCAGCATTTGTTTTAAAGTAATCTCTTCTCATATTTCCACATTAATATGGAAAATTTAGAGGATCTAAAATTCTTTTTATGGTTAAATATATTATTTTACGGATATTTTTCTACTGCTGAGAAATCTGTATTTCTAGGAAAATCTGACTATTTATTTGAATTAATTATTATTAATAAAAATCGAATGGATTTTAAACGTCAAGTAAAATCATTTTGTCACTGTTTATAAAACATGATTCACACGGTAGACGTTTAATGATTAAAATGTTTCAAAAAGTTTAATAGGTGCATGATTATGTTTCATTTGAAAACATTTGTAGATTAAAAAAAAGGTGGGGGGATCGAAATATTATTATTATATTATATAAAATTATTTAAAATAGAAATTTTTTATAATATTAATTTCTTGATTCAGGATAAAATTCTCTACATATCTATTCCTATATTATAAAGAAGTTTGTGTATTTGTAGGAGGTAATCTCCACAACTACTGAACCGATTTAAAAAGTAATTGTTCTAAAATGATTATTTTTGTACCGAATTAAACATTAGCTATACCCTATGTCGTACCCACGAACCCAAAAAAAGTTCTAAAAATGCAATATTTTTGTTAGTTTAGGGCCTAGAAACATGCAATATGGCTTGTTAATTACTTATAAGATATAAATGGTCTATAAGAACATTTTTTTTAATATAAAATTTGAAAGAGGTGAAAATGTACGAAAATGATTTTTAAAACGTTCTAAATTGAGAGTTTTAAGCAATCTCAAGTAATAATGAAGTGATTGTAAAACTAATGATGTCAAAGTAATGATGACAGTCCTTGCTCAAACATAAGCTATATCGTATTTGGTGTCACTGCCTCAAAAGAGACGCAGGAGTATAAAACTGTTCTAAAAATGAGAGTTTTGTGTTATTGAAGTGTCCAAATATATAAAATTTGGCATGATAAATATCTGTAAAGTATAAATGATCTTGAGAAACACTGCAATCACTGGCGATAAAATTATAAATAATCTAAAAAACTTTGTAAAATCACCATAAAAAGGAAAATTAAACAGGACGCGTCTCGAGCTTCAAAAATACAGCTCGTCATCTGCTCATCCAAACACGTGTCACAAGGGACAGAGTGGAAATAATATAAAAAATAATTTATTCGCACTCTGTCTCTGGTGGCACCTGGACCCTGGTGTTTCGATGAGCTAATGACGAGCTGTATTTTTGAAGCTCGAAACGCGTCCTGTTTAATTTTCTTTTTTATGGTGATTTTACAAAGTTTTTTAGATTATTTATAAATGATCTATACGAACATTTTTTAGAAAATACGAAGTTTAAAATGCGTAAAAATAAAGGACAAAAGCATTTTTAAAATGTTCTAAATGGCGATTTCTACATACTTTTAGCAAGTTAAATATCAGTTTAAAAAATATTGGTCCCATAATGAAGATGACAGCTCTTGCTCTTATACAGGGTGTCCCCTCTCAACGGTGGCCAATGGCTAATTTCTAAATCGTTAGTCATAGGCATATAGTTCCAATTGCAAAAATGCTTTAAAAAAGGTGAAGAATTGTTTTTTAAGCGATTTAGGTCAAAATATATTTTTATCAAAAAATTACGAAAATTAAATTGTTATACGGTGCTCCGGTCCCATAAGTGATATTTAATAAAAATTTCCCAACACCCTAACAAGCAATACAGAAAAGGTCCCATTCATCTAACATTAAAATTGACCGAGTTATAAAACTTTAAATTTCATGACTTAAACCACTTTTCTATAACTGAAAACGGATGTTTTCGGCTAAGCTTTAAAGGAACGTACACTAAGTGCTTAAAGTATTATAAAGGGCGTCGATTCCAACGCTGTCCAAAGGCTAATTCCTAAACCATTTGTCACAGACATGTAGTTCCAGTTACAAAAATATTTTAAATGAGTTGAATAATACATTTAAAGGGATTTAACTGAAGGTGCTGTCACCGTATAAATTTTACGGTACTGTTAATTTTAATTAATTAACTTCTATATTGGTCATTAAAATAATTGAAGACATGAATTTAAAAATTCTCTTTATCGAGCAAATCAAATTTTGGGAAATAGCGAAAACCTTTAAATGCGTCAATTGATTTTCATTATAAATTTGGAGATTGCAGTGTTACAATAGTGCAGATTTGTATAGACTGATAGAATAAACAAAAGCGATAATGCAAGTTTTGAAATTCATATCCTGAATTATATTTTTATATATGTTTTATTTATTTAAGCAAATGAAGCTGATTATTTTCGTGATTTTATTTTTATAAGGTATGCTATTTTGATAAGCTTTTGTTTTACTCATTGTTTTCGTATGTAAGTTTTCCTAGTTCAAAATTTATATTCAAATTTTAACTCCCTTCCAAATATCCGATCGAGGTTCAATTCACATACGTATTTATATCCAATGACACTGTCGTATTAATACGCTTTTAGGTGAGTACCATTTATTTATATTAGGTTAAGTAATCTAATAGAATTTTAAAAATGTATCATTTTGTAACGATTTGTGACTGTTGCTTTTCATAATTTAATTTAACAAAATTTCTGTTATTTTTTACTTATATTTTTAGCACAAATTGTGTATTTTGATTTAATATGTAAACGTCAACATAAATTTCGAAACAACATTGCAAAAATTATTTTACTCTCAATGTTTAAAGTTAAATTTTCTATCTGACAGATATTTTTATTTCCAGTAAACTTGTGACTGACCCCTATTTTTCAGCAAAAAAGATGCTTAAATTTAAACAGTTACAACTCGGTCAGTTTTAATCGCAGAGGAATGGGGCTTTTTTTGTTTTACTTGTTAGAGTACAGGTAAGATTTTTCTAAATATCATTCATAGGGCCGGGGGACCGTATAAAAATTTAATTTTCTTAATTTTTTAGTAAAGCATTTTTTTTTTTACCTAAATTGATTAAAAAACAATTCTTTATCTTTTTTGAAGCATTTTTGCAATTGGAACTATATGTCTATGACTAACGGTTTAGAAATTAGCCATTGGCCACCGTTGAGAGTGGACACCCTGTATAGGCTTACAATAATTAAATGGGGTGAAAATGAAAGAAAAGCATTCTAAAAACTTCTAAACTGCCGGTTTTAATCAATCTTAGAAAGTATGAAAAAGATATAAAAAATAGTGATGTCAAAATTATGGTTATCTTGAACATAAAAGATGCATAAAACTACTGATTCTTTTTCACATGCATCTCTTATAAATTAAAAATATGAGGTTTAAAATATATGATAAGATTAAAGTGACGTCTTTATGTGGCTTTATTCATTTATTTCATTTTATAAAATATATTTACACATATATAAAAAAAATTAATTTTCCAATTCGTTGTTAAATTTATAACTTTAATTGAATCCATACTATACACTGAAATGTATTTATTTCGATAAATTGATTTATCTTTTTGTTACGTTATTCAAAATTTAAGTAACATTTATATCAATGGTTCCTTTGCGTCAAATTATCCATTTCCATGCGTTTAACTTAGTTTAGATAATTTGACGCTAAGAAACCATTGGCATAAATGTTGCAATTTTGAATAACCTGACACAATAGATAAATCAATTTATTGAAATAAATGCATTTCAATGCATAGTATGGATTCAATTAAAATTTACAACGAATTGAAAATTAAAAGTGATTTTTGTATGTGTGTAAGTATACTTTATCAAGTAAAATAAGTAAATAAATTGAATTTTAAAACAAAACCTTTTAAAGTTACATAAAGGTGTCACTTAAATTTTATATTATATATTTTAAAACTCATATTTTTAATTTATAAGAGATGCATGTGAAAAAGCATTTGTAGTTTCATGTATCTTTTATCTTGAAGAAAACTTTTGCACATGCTATTATAAATAGAACAAAAATAAAATGATGAAATAAATAATGCAAAAATGTATTTTTTAATAATAGTATGGCGCCACTCACAATTTGATATCTTTATTTTTAAAATTCCTATTTAAAATTCTTAGAGCCATAAGATAAATAGCTGCGTAAAAACTTTTAACCCGTTAAGGGTATTTTTATTGATATTCTCTATACCACATAAGTTTTAATGCAATCACTTCTTATATTTCTATAGTCGAGTGGAAAATTTAGAGTATCTAAGAATATTTTTATGTTAAAATATATTCCATATATTTTATATATTGTTAAAATATAGAATTTTTATTTTGTTTTACTTTATTTTATTTTATTTATATTTTTGGATTTTTAAAAATATTGCTTTAGTCTGTAAATGTTTAAAGATCATCGTGATTTAGAAAATGTAATAATCCATCACTCATTTATTATTTTAAGAAAAAATTACTTAAATTTAGAAAAAAAAAATCGTCCTCGAACCTCTTTTTTTTCTTTCAAAATGCAAATAAATGTGCTTTTTAAATTCTTCGTTAAAAGCTATTTTCAAAGATTATATGCTGTATTATAAATGAAAGCTTATGTGCTTTCATTTATGTTAAATTCTATCAGAATTTCTTTTCCTTTTAACTTTCTATTTATAAATCAAATTTTAAATCAGTATTCTAGAATAAAAAATGAGAAATTTTTTAAAACGGCATCGCATCATTTCATCGAAAAAAAAAGTTTTTCTCGAAATATTTGTATAGATTATGTAAGAATATTCTCTACACCACTTTTGTTTTACAGTAATCTCTTATCATAATTCTATAATCGAATAGAAAATTGAGAGCACCTAAGATTATTTTTATGTTTAAATATATTTTAAGGTTTTTATTTTAAACTTTTAAAAAATTGCTTCAGTTTGTAGCTGCTTTATGATAATAATAATTTAGAAAAGTGTAATAATTCCATCACTCATTTATTATTTAAAGAAAAAAATAATTAAATGTAACTAGAAAAAAAATTGTGCTAGACTTTTTTTTTTTCAAAATGCAAATAAAGGTGCTTTTTAAATTCTACGCTAAAAGCTATTTTCAAAGATTATCTTATTAAAATTAAAAGCTTATGCCCATTCATTTATGTTAAATTCTATAAGATTTTCTTTCCCATTTAACTTTCTATTTATAAATCATACTTTAAATCCGTTCTCTAAAATAAAAAATGAGAAATATTTTAAAACAGCATCGCATCGTTTCATCGTAAAAATTTTCGTATTGATTATGTACGAATATCCTCTACACCGCATTTGTTTTAAAGCAATCTCTTCTCTTAAATCGACATTCGAATGGAAAATTTAGAGTATCTAAGATTATTTTTATGTATATTTATTTATTTATTTATTTATTTATTTATTTATTGTACGTTTAAAAAGATTTCTTCAGTCTGTAGATATTTAATGATTATAATAATTTAGAAAAATGTAATTAGTCCATCACTCATTTAAATTACTTAAATGTAACGAGAAAAAAATCGCTCTAGATATTTTTTTTTCTAAAAATGCAAAAAATGAGCTTTTTAAATTTTTTGTTAAAAGCTCTTTTTAAAGATTATCTTAGTGAAATTAAAAGCTTATGTACATTCATTTATGTTAAGTTCTATCAGAATTTCTTTTCCAATAAACTTTCTATTTATAAATCAAATTTTAAATCCGCACTCTAGAATAAAATATGAGAAATAATTTAAAACGGCATCACATCGTTTCATCGAAAAAACTTTTTCTCCGGTATTTTCGTGTTGATTATTTATGAATATCTTCTACACCATATTTGTTTTAAAGTAATTTATTCTCATATTTCTATAGTCGAATGGAAAATTTAGAGTATCTATGATTGTTTTTATGCTTAAATATATTTTGCGGGTTTTTATTTATTTATTTATTTGTACTTTTAAGAAGATTTTTTTCAGTCTGTAGATGTTTAATATATATAATAATTTAGAAAGTGATTGTTTTTATGCTTAAATATATTTTGCGGGTTTTTATTTATTTATTTATTTGTACTTTTAAGAAGATTTTTTTCAGTCTGTAGATGTTTAATATATATAATAATTTAGAAAGTGTAATAAATCCATCACTCATTTATAATTTAAAGAAAAAAATACTTGAATGTAACAAGAAATGTAATCGTTCTAGATTGCTTTTTCCCTCAAAATTCAAGTAAATGTGCTTTTTAAATTCTTCGTTAAAAACTATTTTCAAAGATTATCTTACTAGGGAACTGCAAGAAGTGTAAGTCACCAATTTAGACGAAATTGGTATCGTTGAAAAATATCTCACCGAGAGCAGTAAAAAACTCAATGGAACTACCCGTCTCACATGAGCCGTTTTCGAGATATCCTCTATTTATGTCACGTAATTAGTGCATAATTAATGGGGGACAGCAAAAAATCTTAGTCTCGATTTTAACGAAAGTGGTATCGTCAAAAAGATATCACGAGGGAGAAAAAACTCAATAGAACTACCCGACGGAAATGAGCCGTTTTCGAGATGTTTGATAATTTATGTCACGTAGCTTGTGCATACTATTCTAGTGCACACTTAATCGGGGACCACAAAAAATTGTTTTCTCGATTTTGATGAAAATGGTGTTATTGCAAAGATATCATTGTCAGAAGTAAGAAACTCAATGAAAGTAACCATCTCAAATGAGCTGTTTTCGAAATATCCAATAATTTATGTCACTTAATGCAGTTTCCCAGCAGTGTGTATTAGCAATGTGACACAAATTGTCGGATATCTCGAAAACGTCTCATTTTCGACGGGTGATTCCATTGAATTTTTTAATACTCACGATGATATCTTTCAACAATATCACTTCCATTAAAATCGAAAATAAAAATTTTTGCGGTCTCCTATTAAGTGTGCACTAGCTACGTGACATAAATTGTCGGATATCTCGAAAATGGCTCATTTGCGACGGGTAGCTCTATTGAGTTTTTCACTCACTCGGTGAGATTTTACCAACGATACCACATTCGTCAAAATTGCTGGCTTAACCTTCTTGCAGTCCCCTAGTTAGTGAAATTAAAAGCTTATGTACCTTCGTTTATCATAAATTCTATAAGAATTTGTTTTTTATTTATAAATCAAATTTTAAATCCGTACTCTAGAATAAAAAATGAGAAATATTTTAAAACGGCATCTCATCGTTTCATCGAAAAAACTTTTTCTCTGGTATTTTCGTATTTATTATGCACGAATATCCTCTACACCACATTTGTTTTAAAGGAATCTCTTCCCATATTTCTATAGTTGAATAGAGAATTTTGAGTACCTAAGATTTGTTTGTTTGTTTGAATTGAATAGTCTCGGAAACTACTTGACAGAGTTAAAAAATTCTTTTACCGTTGGAAAGCTACACTATTTCCGATGAACATAGGCTATATTATATTAAAAAAAGGGATTCTTACTAAAATACCAATAATGTAACCCAAGGTGTAGAAAAATGACCTTAAAAATACCTTACATCGCGTCCGCTGCGAATACTATTGATTATCTATACTAATATTATAAAGAGGAAAGATTTGTTTGTTTGTTTGAATTGAATAAGCTCCGAAACTGCCTGACGGATTTGAAAAATTCTTTCACCGTTGGAAAGCTACACTATTTCCGGTGAACATAGTCTATATTATATTTTCAGAAAAAAAAAGATCCTTACTAAAATACCAATAATGTAATCCAAGGTGTAGAAAAAGACCTTAAAATCACCTTACATCGTGTCCGTTGCGAATACTATTGATTATAATTTATATACATTAAACAAAGTCGGGTTCTTTATACCATTTATAACTCAAGAACGAATGGATCGATTTTTAAGAAATTTTGTATGAAGGTATCTGAGACCATAGTTTAACATATAGGCTACTTTTTACACGACTATCTAAAAGTAGGTAGTGTTTTTAGTAGTTAAATTTAATGGGATGAAGTAGTAGTAATAATTTGCGGTGTCAGTAGTGGCACGGGACTGGGCGACTTGCTGTTCCCGTAGCAAAGCGAGGGCGGGCTGCTAGTATATATATATATATATATATATGCTAGCTGACCCGCCCGGCGTTGCCCGGGTCCGTATTAACAATATTAAACGAACTTGAAATTTGTATGTTTTTATCATTAACTCGAAACATGCAGAAATGCATTGTCTGAAATACGTGACCACTGACTGTGTGAAAATTCGGTTTAAAAAATAGTTAATTTTAAGCTCTAAAAATACTCAAAATGAGCGATGAGAAACGCGGGAGGGAATATTTATCCAACGACTGCGTGATTTTTGTGTTAAAGTGTTGATATTTATGAAAAATCACTGTTAAGACATGTAACTAATTATTTTTTTTTTCACATAGAAATCCCAAGTGAAAAATTTTGAATTTCAAACTAATTATATCACTCTTAAATCCGACTATATTATGAATGAAATCGATACTCGCTGGTAGCTAAAATGTTGGTATGTAGTATTATAATTTCCGAGCCATTTAACAAAAGTAAGTGTTATTTTTAATCAAATCATGCATAATGTTCACTCTATAGATAAATTCTTACCCGTAAACTTTTGTACCGTGACCATAACCTGCCTGTAACCTAACTTTGACTTAACAGTACCTTACCGTAAATTAAATATAACATAAATGTAACCTAGTCTTCACTTTATTGTAACATATCCTTATTCTAACCATAACATAAATGCAATTTAACTTTAACCTAACTTTAACTTAACCGTGACCTAACTGTAACCTTACGGGAAATTAAATGTAATCAAAGACTTACCGTAATGTAATTGCAACCTAAATGTTTCCAAGCCATAATTTGGTTTCATGTCCATGGATATTATTTTGTCTTGTTCGGATTTGGTTATGATTCATTAGAATATTTTTGTCGGGTTCAGATTTTAGGTTTTTATTTTTTTTATTATTATTTTTTTTTTTTTTTAGTTTTAATGTTCGAGTCGTATTTATGTCCATGGAAATTGTTTTTGCCTTGCTCGGATACTGTTATGGTTCTTTGGAATATTTTTTTCGGGAACAGATTAGTTTCAATTCAGATTTCGGCTTTTTCTTCAAATTGAATTTTTGGGTTCGGTTTTTCTTGCGTGTTCACGGAAATTATGCTGCCTTGTTCGAATAACAATATGCTTCACTGGAATATTTTTTTCAAGTTCAGATTTGGTTCAATTCAGATTTCGTGATTTTTTCAAAGAAATTTTTTAGGTTCAGATTCGGTTCATGTGAATGGAAATTTTTTGTCTTATTCAGGTCCGGTTACGATTCTTTGGAATATTTTTTATCAGGTTCTCATTTGGTTCGATTCAAATTTCAGGTATTTTTTCAAATAGAATTTTTAGGTTCGGATCTCGTTCATATCCACGGAAATTATTTTGTCATACTCGAATCCAGTTATGATTCTTTCGAATATTTTGGTCGAATTTAGATGTGGTTTGGGTCAAATTTCAGTTTTTTTCAAATCGAATTTTTTAGGTTCGAGTTGGGTTTATGTCCATAGAAATTATTTCGTCTTGCTTGGAATATTTTTGTCATGTCCAGATTTGGTTAAATTCAGATTTCGGGTTTTTTCTTCAAATATAACTGTTGGGTTCGGGTCTTCTTGCATATTCACGGAAATAATTCTGTCTTGTTCGAATAAGGACATGCTTCACTGGAAAATTTTTGCCAAGTTCAGATTTCGTTCTGTTCGCGATTTTTTCAAAGAATTTTTTTCGGTTCGGATTGTGTTCATGTCCATGGAAATATTTTGTCTTCGTTTAAATCCGGTTGCGTTTCTTTGAAATAGTTTTGTCAGATTCAGATTTGGTTCGATTCAAATTTCAGGTATTTTTTGAATGGGAGTTTTAGGTTCGTATCTGGTTCATGTCCACGGAAATTATTTTGTGTTACTCGAATCCGGTTGTAGTTCTTTCGAATACTTTGGTCAGATTTAGATGTGGTTTGGGTCAAAGTTCAGCATTTTTCAAACGGATGTTTTAGGTTTGAGTCGGGTTTATGACCATGGAAAGTATTTTGTCTTGCTGGGATCGGGTTATAGTTCTCTGGAATATTTTTATCGGTTTCAGATTTCGTTCGAGTCATATTTCGGGTTTTTTTCAAGAAAATATTTAGGTTCGAGTCAGGTTTCATACCCACGAAAATTATTTTTTTCTTATTTGAATCGGGTTATGCTTCACTTAAACATTTTTGCGGGATTCAGATTTGGTTCGGGTCAGTTATCAAATCCATAGTTTTTTTCCAAACAGAATTTTTAGGTCAGGATCGGGTTTATACTTACGGAAATTTTCTGTATCACGGATCGGAGTGTGGTCTGTTTTTTTTTCTGGTTGGGATCGGGTTATGTTTAAATTAGTCTAATCATTAAGGCTATAATCGGTTTTGCTACTATTCTTTTTATGGCTATTTCTGATAGATAATTTACTTTGCTATTTGATAATTTATTATGATGAATGAATCGTTCGCGGATACAAACAGTATAATGTCTTGGGGTGACGCAAAAAATGTAACTCTAAAATCCGCTACATTAAGGGGGTAGTAAGGTATTTTTTTTTATTTTTTTGCATTTTTTTATTTTTATTTTATATTAATGTACAACATCTTAAGATTATTCTATGAAAATTTGAAAGCAATTGAAGTAAAACTGACGGAGATATACACATGTAAGTCTCCGCCCCCCGATTTCACACTGAGGAATGTGGCCGCAACAATCAGCTACCAAGTAGCTGCTACTGCTTGACCAGGTTTCAAAGGCCTGTCCTGGCATACTGCCAAAATAATGGACCTTTCCGAAGGTACACGTACACGTGTGTACACGGTGCATTGATGATTCTGTGTAAGTATATGAAAAAACCAGTAATTTACAAATATCTATTTCGACAAAAACGTCTGTGAAACTTTAAACGTGTTTTTCTAACACTTCGCTTTTTCGAAGCCGGTGAACTCTGTAGCTCAAAATCTACTGAACTGATCTTTTTTTAATTTTACACACTCTTTCTTTATATAAATTACGAGATAACGCTGTCGAGTTTTTTTAAATTTTAACTTACTTTTAAAAAACAAAATATCAGATTTTTTTTATGAAAAATCAGTATTTTGACTTCCGAGCCTTGTAAAAAATTGAAAAACCAATAATAAAAAAAAAACTCGACTGCGTTCCCCGAGGAAACTTATCAACTAATTAAATCAATTTGGTTTTATAATTTCAGTTGATCCAGTCATGAGTTATGCGGTTCACCGTGAATCAACTTTTTTTTGGGACGTCTTCGAAGATTCGCTGTCATCGGCTCATTTTTTAATATTTCTTAATGAAAATTTCACAGAATACTCTTTAAATGACATATAATTATACTATAATCATACAAATAAATAAATATTAATTGTATCCTTACAAAAAATGACAGAAAATATGCTTTTTTTCCCTCGAATTAACCTTACTACCCCCTTAAGTCCAAATAAGCACCAACAAAACCATGTCCTTTGAAAATCCGATCAATTCAAACTGGTTTAAACTAGTATTTCTTTGTCTTTGTTTTTACCTTTTAAACTGTTATTAAATAGATGACTAAAATTTCGTTAAAAAAAATAACGTTTTGTGCCACTATTGCCTGTTATACACGATCAGAATGCATGAAAGATACAATTAGATCAATCATAGGCAAGAATTATTTGATTATTTTTATCATATGGCTTTGAAATATCAATGTAGAAGCATCATTTAAGACTTTGCTTGAAAAATCAACATTCTTTCGTTAATGTCCTAAAATCGTATGCACTCTGAAATCTAGATTTTAGATTAATATTATTATTTAAGTGTTCATGCATGATTTTAAAAGAATCTTTTCATCACTATATTTTATATATTGACATGGAATTATGAATATGTTGTTAAATCATAAACATTTTTCATCTACGTTATAAAGTATTAAAAATTTCTGAAAAAAAAGAGAAAACTTTTAGTAATACAATTTTTTGCTTCATATGTTTTCAATATTTTATTTATTTTGTTTTGACATTTAATTATTTTTAATTTTCCTATTTCAATTATTTTAAAAGCAAATATTTATTTTAATAAATAATATAATAGAAAAAACCATTTACAAAAATTACTATTTCTTTGTAAAATATGCTTCAGTTGTAATTCATTTCTTCCAATCCGTCTTATTAATACAAAATTCCTTCCTCGTGCTTTATTTTGAGACATTCAAATTTCAGCGGTTTGGTAATAAATGGTTTGATATTGCAAGCCTTTTTTTTCCGTTTACTTCGCCACCACCTATCTTTTTCCTCCATGGCGTAAAGCAGCTGTAATAGAAAAAATCCTCATTTAAACTGACAGTTTGTCAGTCTATGAATTTTAAAGGTCAGTCCCAGTTTTTTAAATTATTTCTGCGAAAATTTTATGCAACCAAGCAACCATAAGAGAATGAAAAAGAAAAAAGCTAAAAAAAGCGATTTTTTTTATGAGAGTGAGGTTTGGAATTTAATTAATCACTCAGTAAATAAATAGAATTTTGAAATTCTGAGCGTCAGGTGCATCAGGAGAGATATTGGGCTACTCTCAGTAAAATTTTGAGCTTCGTACGTACCGTAGTTTTCGCTAACTATCGCAGACACACACACACACAAAGCGATTTCTTATTTTATTAATAGACTAGCTGACCCGCCCGGCGTTGCCCGGGTTCGTATTAACAATATTAAACGAACTTGAAATTTGTATGATTTTATCATTAACTCGAAACATGCAGAAATGCATTGTCTGAAATACGTGGCCACTGACTGTGTGAAAAATCGGTTTAAAAAACAGCTAATGTTAAGCTCTAAAAATACTCAAAATGAGCAATGAGAAATGTGGGAGGGAATATGTATCCAACGACTGCGTGATTTTCGTGTTAAAGTGTTGATATTTATCAAAAATCACTGTTAAGTCACGTAACTAATTATTTTTTTTTCACATAGAAATCCCAAGTGAAATATTTTGAATTTCAAACTAATTATATCACTCTTAAATCCGACTATACCATGAATGAAATCGATACTCGCTCGTAGCTAAAGTGTTGGTATATAATTTCAGAGCCATCTAAAAAAATTAAGTGTTATTTTAAATCAAATCATGCATAATGTCCACTCTATGGATAAATTCCTAACCGTAAACTTTTTTACCATAACCATAACCTGCTGTAGCCTAACTTTGACTTAACAGTACCTTACCGTAAATTAAATATAACATAAATGTAACCTAGCTTTCACTTTATTGTAACATATCCTTATTCTAACCATATAACAAATGCGATTTAACTTTAATCTAACTTTAACTTAACCGTGACCTAACTGTAACCTAACGGGATATTAAATATAATCAAAGACTTACCGTAATGTAAGTGCAACCTAAATGTTACCAAACCATATATTGGTTTCATGTCCATGGAAATTATTTTGTCTGGTACGGATCTGGTTATGATTCATTAGAATATTTTTGTCGGGTTCAGATTTTAGATATTTTTTGATATTGAGTTATAATGTTCGGGTCGTATTCATGTCCATGGAAATTATTTTGCCAGGCTCGGATACAATTATCGTTCTTTGGAATATTTTTGTCGGGAACAGATTTGTTTCAATTCAGATTTCGGTTTTTTCTTCAAATGGAATTTTTGGGTTTGGGTTTTCTTGCGTGTTCACGGAAATTATGCTGCCTTGTTCGAATAAGAGCATGCTTCACTGGAATATTTTTTTTTTTCAACTTCAGATTTGGTTCAGTTCAGATTTCGTGATTTTTTGCAAAGAATTTTTTAGGTTCAGATTGGGTTCAGGTGAATGGAAATTTTTTGTGTTATTCAGATCCGGTTACGATTCTTTGGAATATTTTTTATCAGTTTCCTATTTGGTTCGATTCAAATTTCAGGTATTTTTTCAAACAGAATTTTTAGGTTCGGATCTCGTTCATGTCCACGGAAATTATTTGTCATACTCGAATCCAGTTATGATTCTTTCGAATATTTTGGTCGAATTTAGATGTGGTTTGAGTCAAATTTCAGTTTTTTTCAAATCGAATTTTTTAGGTTCGAGTTGGGTTTATGTCCATAAAAATTATTTCGTCTGGCTTGGATTGGATTATAGTTCTTTGGAATATTTTTGTCAGGTCCATATTTGGTTCACTTCAGATTTCGAGTTATTTCTTCAAATATAACTGTTGAGTTCGGGTCTTCTTGCATGTTCACGGAAATAATTCTGTCTTGTTCGAATAAGGACATGCTTCACTGGAATATTTTTGCCAAGTTCAGATTTCGTTCAGTTCGCGATTTTTTCAAAGAAATTTTTTGGGTTCGGATTGTGTTCATGTCCATGGAAATTATTTTCTCTTACTCGAATCCGGTTATGGTTCTTTCGATTACTTTGGTCAGATTTAGATGTGGTTTGGGTCAAAGTTCAGGCATTTTTCAAACGAAGTTTTTTAGGTTTGAGTCGGGTTTATGACCATGGAAAATATTTTGTCTTGCTGGGATCGGGGTAGAGTTCTCTGGAATATTTTTATCGGTTTCAGATTTCGTTCAAGTCATATTTCGGGTTTTTTTAAAGAAAATATTTAGGTTCGGGTCAGATTTCATGCCAACGAAAATTATTTTTCCTTGTTTGAATCGGGTTATGCTTCACTTGAGCATTTTTGCGGGATTCAGATTTGGTTCGGGTCAGTTATCAAATCCATAGTTTTTCCCAAACAGAATTTTTAGGTCAGGGTCGGGTTTATACTCACGGAAATTTTGTGTATCACGGATCGGAGTGTGGTCAATTTTTTTTTCTGGTTGGAATCGGGTTATGTTTAAATTAGTCTAAACATTAAGGTCATAATAAGTTTTGCTACTATTCTTTTTATGGCTATTTCTGATAGATAATTTACCTAGCTATTTGATAATTTATTATGGTGAATGAATCGTTTGCGGATACAAACAATTGTACGCCAAACAGCTATTTTATTTTTGTTTTAAAAACAAATTAAAGCCATATTACAATTTTAAATTGAATAGAACACATTTAAATTTAATCAATGATTAAAAAAATAAACTCATAGAAAAGTGTTGTGTAATGTTTTTTACTACAACTGTTAATGACTCATACATTCTAATGTTCGAAATGCCAAAAATATGCGTACAACCATATAGTAAAAAGAAATTAATAGAGTGGCAGTATAATGTCTTGGGGTGACGCAAAAAATGTAACTCTAAAATCCGCGACATTAAGTCCAAATAAGCACCAACAAAACCATGTGCTTTGAAACTGCGATCAATTCAAACTGGTTTAAACCAGTATTTTTTTTGTTTTTGTTTTTTACCTTTTAAACTGTTATTGAATAGATGACTAAAATTTCGTTTAAAAAATAACGTTTTGTGCCATTATTGACAGTAATACACGATCAGAATGCATGAAAGGTACAATTAGATCAATCGTAGGCAAGAATTATTTGATTATTTTTATCATATGACTTTGAAATATCAATATAGAAGCATCTTTTAAGACTTTGCTTGAAAAATCAACATTCTTTCGTTAATGTCTTAAAATCTTCTGCACTCTGAAATCTAGATTTTAGATTAATATTATTATTTAAGTGTTCATGCATGATTTTAAAAGAATCTTTTCATCACTATATTTTATATATTGACATGGAATTATAAATATGTTGTTAAATCATAAACATTTTTCATCTACGTTATGAAGTATTAAAAATTTCTGAAAAAAAAGAGAAAATTTTAGTAATAAAATTTTTTACTTCAAATCATATGTTTTCAATATTTTATTTAATTTTGTTTTGACATTTAATTATTTTTTATTTTCCAATTTCAATTATTTTAAAAGCAAACATTTATTTTAATAAATAATATAATAGAAAAATCATTTAAAAAAATTAAGATTTCTTCGTAAAATATGCTTCAGCTGTAATTCATTTCTTCCAATCCGTCTTATTAATACAAAATTCCTTTCTCGTGCTTTATTTTGAGACATTAAAATTTCAGTGATAAATCGTTTCCTCTTGCAAACCTTTCTTTTTTTCGGTTTACTTCGCCACCACCTATCTTTTTCCTCCTTGGCGTACAACAGCTGTAATAATAATAATAATAATAAAAAAATCCTCATTTAAACTGACAGTTTGCCAGTCTATGAATTTTAAAGGTCAGTCTCAGTTTTTAAAATTATTTCTGCGAAAATTTTATGCAACCAACCAACCATAAGAGAATGAAAAGGAACGCTAAAAAAAAGCGATTTTTTATGAGAGTGAGGTTTGGAATTTAATTAATTACTCAGTTAATAAATAGAATTTTGAAATTCTGAGAGTCAGGTGCATCAGGAGAGATATTGGGCTACTCTCAGAAAAATTTTGAGCTTCGTACGTACCGTAGTTTTCGCTAACTATCGCAGACACACACACACACACACACACACAGAGCGATTTGTTATTTTATTAATATATATATATATATATATATATATATGTATACATATATGGGCGATTCTCAAACTAGGGGACAATTTATGTCTTTCGGCATACAAAAAAACAATTGAGAGGTTTTCTGTCATGTTTTTATATTTAGATATGTCTGTCTTAATATTATTCATTATTTGCACTCAAAAATTACTCACTTTTTAGTTAAAAACACCTTAAAATTACAGAATAAAGATTCAAAATGTCATTAGCATGGATGTCCACAGCAGCTGTGCCTTGTGTATACTGGCATTTTTCAAGAGTTAATATCATGTTTATAAAATAAACAAATGTTATTCTTTCTTTATATTAATTAAGGAGAGCATTTATCCAATAAATTTATTTTTAAAAATAAAATTATAGTACATAAAAAAAGAATTAAAGTTTGTCCTCCATATTCGATTTTCAAAACAAGGTCATACTAAAACAGCTGGTTATTAATCAAAATTTCATTTTCACATATGACAATAGTTTGAAAATAGAAAGTTTCTCCATGGCAACAAGTAGCCATTTTATCCCATTTAGAAAATAGAAGCCTGTATTGTATTTTAAGAATAGAAGTTGAATATTAGGGGCGTACATCAATTGTATGTCATTAGAATGGATAATAATTATCATGTTTATTTTATAGTTAAAATTTTTATTTTATTTATTTGCATAGAACTTTTGTGTTTTAAAAAGCCCCAGAAAGGACTAATGCATTGTGATTATATTATGGCTCATAATCTTATATAAATTAAAATTTGTCATTAGCATGGACAGATATCAGTGTCATTAGCATGGTTTTTCTGTCCATGCTAAAGACTCCTATGTACATAAATGTAACCAGTGCTTATATTGTATCCGTTATAAAGTTTAATTTTACGTATAAATTTAGGTATTACGTTTATTATCCTTAAAATATGCATTAAATCTGTAGGAAAATCACTAAGACAGCTTCTTACACTGTTAGTGTCAGAATGTTGCTCATGTAACAAAGTTTGCCCTTTGGTAATGTTTTTATTCTCCTTATATGTAAAATGGAAACCATTTGCTGAAAAGGAAGGCTAATAAATATAGAAAAAAAATATTTAAACAGGAAGAAAATAAAAATTTCATAATATATTTATTCCATGCAATTTGTTTTGTCATTAGCATGGCTCAAAAAATAATAATTATTTTTTTAAGTTAATTTTTAAATATTTAGCTCTGCTGACTACATGGAAAATATACCTAATACTATATTAACAACACCTATTTTTTCAGAAATTTTGCTAACAGTAATTTTTTTAAGATTTCATTTTTGAAATCGTCCCCTATTTTGAGAATCACCCATATATATATATATATTGAGAAATTTTTATTTCTGAAAAGATCTTAATATTTAGAAGTATTAATAATTGGTGTCAGATGAATTAAAGGCAGCATGAATGAAGAATTTTAAAGGCATTTTTAGTAATTTAAAAATATTGTAACTGTATGCAAAATCATTATGTCATTTTTTATAAGGAACGCTTAGGTTGTAAATGTTTAATGACTGGAATGTTTCAGAAAGTTTGATAGTTGCTTCTCTCATTTTTTTTCTAAGACATTAATAAACATTGCATTGTTTGTAGTTTTTCGAAAAACAAAATAAATAAAAATAATAAATTGAATGTAAATTACGATATCAAATAAGGTTGGCAATACACAAGTAGGCGGCAGGGCACAAGTAGCGAAGAATCTGTATATTATAAATTTAGAAATATTCTAACAAACATTATTTCTTACAAAAAGTAATTTTTTAGATTAAAGTATTAAATAAAGACAGTAATACTAATATAAGAAAACATTTTAGGACTGCAAAGTGGTACACTAAAAATACTTTTGTTCTAAATTTCATCTTAACAATTTTTTTTCTTTTGCACGTTTTTAGATGCGTTTGTAATAATATAAATACCTGCTGGGTGACGAGTGATCCAGGAATTACATAGTCAAAAAAGGTGTGAAATATTAGTATTTTTTTAACAGAAATTCGACTTCTGTAATCCTTTTATATTATTCGAAGTATTTTATGTATGAAAATACTGGGAGTCCTTTTCGTTACTGTCATACTGCTTCCGTATTACAGAAGTTATTATATATAATCTCAATATATATTTTTTTTTTTCATGCATTTTTGCATAAGCGTGAAAAAGCTATTGCACAGAGTTCTAGATATTTAAAAAATATTTTAAAGTACAAACACGTCTTATTTGTAACGTTACATTTTTTTGTATAATCATGGAGTGTGTATGAAAATTACGGATATTCCTAAACAATATACGCAGAAATATATTTTTAATTTTTTAAACATTTTCCATTGATTCTATACAGAATGACCTTTAAATTAGTTATTATATATCTACATAAGATAAACGCAAAACACGATTCAAATGATTAAACACAGGTAATGCATAACGTAGCCACACATTATTCATTAATACTGTCTACTGAAAGACAGACAGAAAGCGTTGATAAATTATAACCCTAAGCTGGTTTTCATATTGAATAGGTAAAGCGTTTACCTGTACTTCTTTATGGGTATTCATTTATTATACCAATTAATATGAAATATTGTTACGTAATTTCCCGAAATGAAACGTTTCCAGGTATTAATATATTGTGATAATGAAATATTAATTGAAACTATCAACAGTAGAGAATCACATGTATGGCCATTTCTCCCACTCAGAATTAGTAATATCTCTTAGAGACAACAAGTGAATGTACATTTATATGAAAAATGAGGTGCCAGATTATTTTTCAGGATAAATCACTTTTAACTTTCAACATATCAACAGTCTGGGTTATTTTAATTTATTCCGTAAAGTGTTATAAGCAGTTATTAGTATAAGTGAAAGAAGAAATTGTTCGTGGGTGTTTTATAAAATGCATGTATAAGCACCATAATTAAAAATTACCTTTTTGCAACTGCAAGTTGCTGCCTTTGCATATTTTTTTCTCTAATAAAAAATGTGGAAAAATTTAAATATATTTATGTACCCAAATTTTAAAGAGATATTTGGGTATTACACTTCTGTATAGCACAGTAGAACTAGCATTGTTATGGAATTTATGGCACGGTATTGTATTGTTTTAATTTGATGTTAGAAAAGGTAAAAATGTAAAATTTCAAACATTTTTTTATTGAGAATATTTTTAGAGCACATAATGTTCATATAAATAGCTCAGTAAATAGGAGTATAATATAATAATTGTAGCTATTCCTACATGTGTTTATAGTATAAATTGTAATACAAGAAAATGTAGTGTACTCAGTTTTTTTTTTCCCTAAACAGTTTGATTAAATTTTTTATCCTACCGTTTTGGGGGACGAGAAGATCATTGTGTTAGGTCACATCATCAAGAAAACCCGATGACTGGGTCGTTTTGGCTCACTACGAGTCAATGCAGCTTAATTATAATGAAGATAGAAACAGTTTTTTTTCGTTTTTAAACAGATGACCATAAACAAAATTGCAAAGTTTCTAACATTTCGTCAATTGGGTGGTATGTGAGTAAAATTTCATCATTTGTGAGATTTGGTGGGAAGCATTGATGTTTTCCAATGTCAAAACACATGCTTTTCGCCTAATGAAAGAAAGGCACAAAATTTGGTGATATATGGCTAAATTTTGCTAAAATATTGGCTTTAAGGGAGACCCGTACCCCATTTTCGGCCAAAAATCATGAAAAGTTCAAAAAAAAAAATTATCTCAGAAAACGATAAAATACATATTTGCGAATATCCATGCAAAATTCAGAACTCGGGGACACTTGGAACAGGTAGAAAATGAGCTTTTTTAATTGTACTCGCAAAAAGTTTAAACGACTAGCGGCCATTTAAAACGTGTTTTCCTGAAAATGACTTTTTTCATATTTTGCCTAAGTTCAAAGTACTTATGCTCAGTGGTAAAATGATTTAGAAACAAAGTGTTTATGTTTTTAGAATTTTAAAAAAAATTGCAAGAAAAATAAGGAGAGATATATTTTTTAACTATTTCTGAAAATTTTACATAAATTGGTAAACATGAAAATTATAACGAATTTAAGGAAATTTACCATGCTTATTTTTATTTATTTTTTTAGCCGATTAAAATAAAAAATTAAAAATATCTCTCCTTAGTTCTTTTCTATATACTATAGCACTATTTAAGAAATTTTAGTAATACCAAAATATTGAAAATTGAATGAGGAGTAGTAATTTTAAAAAGTGTATTTTTCGACAAAAAAAATATCGTAAAAATCCCCATAAAAAATACACTTTTTAATAAAAAGTGAATTTTTTTGCTAATTATTCCTTACAAAAAGATTCTTAAGTAGTACACCAAAGTTCATTACTTTAAAATCAATAATAAAAATTTTGGGTTTTTTCTTACTGGTCTCCCTTAAGAATTTAAAGGATTTTTCTAGAATTTCCTTACAGTATTCGCCGTACATAATTCAATCAATCAGAGTTCAATTAAAAATGCACTTCGAAACGATGATTTTTCGTTGTAAAAATGCACGTAATATAAAATTTAAAATATGCACAAAGTTTTAATTTTGATTATTTCAAAAATATTTACTGTTAAAAAAATAAAATAATTTATAACACTAATGCAGCGAGAATTTATTCTTATTTTGAGTAAAATGCAAAGCTGATAAAAAGAGTTACATAAAAAGTCTTAAAAACAACACAGGCACTTATTTTGTGTTTAGCGTGGAATACATGAATTATAGTACGAAAATTTTTTTCCAATGAAGTTATAATTCACGTTATATATACCTCAAGATAAATGGCCAAGGCTAATAGAGTATAAGAAATATTTGTCTTTTTACAGCATACATAAAGGGGCAATCTTCCTTTTAAACAATCTCTTCAATTTTGAATAATACTATAGTAATATGTAGTGGAACAATATTTAATGTTAAAAACTAAATAAACTTTTTAAAAAACCTTATAGAACAAGCTTATTTACTAAAATTTAACTTAAAAAAATAATTTTTTAAAAATTCATAATTATGTTAAGAAAATGATTTTTCCCCCTTTTTTTTTACCATATTTAGTGTAAGAGTATATGTATGTTTAAAGTATGCTTAAAGTAGAGTGTTTATTGTAGGAGTATTTGTATGAATCATTTATTTACAATAAAAAAGAAGAAGGCACAGGAAAGTTGTTTGCATTCATGTTTTACAAAATTGCAACACCACCAATGAATCATCAGAACTAAAAGAAATTTAATATACAAAGTACTGGCATTTTTACAAACAAATGATTACATTTTTAAAGGGAAAAAAACAATTGTCTGAAATCATCATTTGCTGTAGAAGCCACACACTGCAATAAATGCTGTTATACGATGGCAAGAAATGAAAAAGATTTACAATGTCTGTCTGAGGAAAAAACATTACATATTATTTCTATAGGCATCCAAAATTCATCTGTAGAAGCTGTAAGACGAATGTCACAATCAAAACACTGATCAACGAAATCCTAAATATGTTCACTAGGGGCATTTCTGGCGAATAGGCAGACCGCAGAAGAAGCTATATGATCTCTGCAGATAAGAAACCTAGAATATTCCTTGAATCATGTGGGTGGGCATTATGCTGTAGATAGATAGCTCTGGAATACCTTGATGGATTTAAGGCTCCAGAATTTAACAGATTTTCTTGATTTTGTTCAGATTACTCTTTATCCGTAGCAACTTCAATCGTCTATGATGAGCAATCGCACCCTATAACATAACATTGGCTTTTCTACACTACGGTGTTCGATAATGCACTCTGTAACGTAACATTCAGAGCCATAGCGTCTTACACGAATGCAGCCTTCATGGTATCTTAAATTAAATTGGAATTCGTCATAATAAACGACTTGTTTTCAATTTGGATAACTGAATTGTGAATATCAGTCTATAACTTCTATAACCCAGTTCGCCTCTTACACGCAGTCCATGGTGCAGACGATGTCGATGTATTGGCGAAGCAGGCAGGGATACATCTTTAGATATTGATCAAGGTGCTCACAACTATTTAGATGAAGATGTATGGTTCATCAGTGCCATGCAAACGATAAGTTGTCATTGCGCGTTGACATCGTCGTTCGACATCGTCTACCATATTTCCCTGTTGATTCACTGTTTCTAAACTCAGAGCTTCAAACTCACTAACTTCTATTGCATTTGGAAATCCTTCTTTACAAATATATTGTCCTATTTAATTCCGTCAATTGTTAAAAAGTCGCTCTCGTTCATGAAAGAGACATAGATACGTCTTATATAACGCCTATCCCTCTCAGACAGCCATAGACAAACTTCTACGTCCCATTACAGCACTCGTTGTATTTATATCGTTGTATTTTGCATTTATATCGTTTCAGCAGCAGTTTAGAGAGATCTGCTCCTTCCACAGTTACGCAGTCATTCTAAAAATAGATCGTATGCATAACATAGTATACTTTAGATTCTCTGAAATTCTCATCGAAATCGCGTCATTTTTTTCTGGTGTGAAATTTTTACAAACGTGAGCGTATAACATTATCTTGCAATAAATTGTTGTACAAAGACTTTAAACATTTGTTCGTGATCATTTATAATTAATACAACATAAACTGTATTGGCGCATTTATAGATTTTTTAAGGAAAAAATCGTTATGACATTCTAAATTTTTCTAATAAAGTTTAAAAAAAAGTGGTTTGCTTTTTTGTTATTTTAATGACAGTTATTTCATGAATAATAATAAAAATTTTCGAACTTTTACACGAAATGTCTGAATAAAACACACCTGAATAAAAGCAAGATAACTTTTACCCAGGGATATTTTTTAGATTATTGTTAGTGGTTCAGTATTCATTAAGTTTCTTTAAACATTAATTATTCCTATTTGGATAACTACTAATCTATATTTTAAAGTTAATATAAAATTTCTAATAAGTAAAAAACAAAATTTGATCTGTAAGGTGATTAAGTGATCTGTAATGTAAGTATCTCTGTGCATTTAAGTTTATTTTAAAATTATGGTAAAGTATAAAAAACGTATGCTAGACATAGAATTATGAAGAATATTTTCATATAAATCTTAGTAAGCATAAACAAAAACATACTTTAATACTAAATATAATTTTCATGCAAAGATATTCAACCTTATTGGGTAAAATTAGTTTACTTAATATAAATTTCAGAAGTTAATTTTCAGTTTAAAGTTAGGTCTTATTTATTCGAAAATTTTGTGTCTATAGCAAATATTCTATTATTAAACAGTTTCAGCTCATAGGCATTTAGAGCTACCAGATTAAGTTCGATATTTAAAACATTCATTTAAATAGTTGTTCACATACTACTGAAAATAAATAATATTACACATCGATGAATGAAAATTCATTGCATATGTGAGCAAAAAGAAAATCTCTTTACAGTCAGTAGTAGCCAATTTTAAAAATCAAACTAGATGTCCAAGACTGAAGAACACTTTACCATAATTGACTTCCACTTAAAAAAAAATATATATATATATATAAGCAAAATGTTCTTAACGTATGTTAAACATAAAATTTATATTTTCATTTTTATCTACAAATTTTATATAAAAAACGTATATACAAAGAATAATTGTATTTAAACAGAATTATTTAACTGAGCAATGACCGGAAATTTCAGTAACACATTATATAAAATTTATATAAAAATTTTTGTATGTTTTAATGTAAAAATAATTAACGCATTTATTTCTTCTCATTGCACTGCTAATTAATTTATATATGTATTGAAAATTTTTATTATCAGAAATTGTTAAATCTTCAAATAAAATAATATTGTTTTCTTAATTTCCGTTTATTGCACTATTATATTACGAGCGAGTAACAATGCGTAACTCAAACTATTCATTTTACTACAATAAAAAGAATCCTATATACATATGCATATACTTTTATAAATGAATCCAGTGTAACACAGATAGATATTACCAAAATTGAAAATTCAATAAAAACAATGTATAAACTGTGTGTATGCATAATAAACATGAAAAAATGGATTCCTATTAAAATAAACAAAAAAAAAAATATCAGTTGAAGTATGAAGTTCTATGGAGTGCAGATTAAAAGAAATATGAAAAATAGATGGATGTAAAAGCAACAGATAAGCTTCTGCAGTAAACCACTCACCCGGGGTACATAATTTACAAATATAAGCAATAATCCAGTCAGTTTCTGTAATATATCGAGCTATAAGCGAAGACATTTGATCTATTATGTACTCTACTGACTAGATGAAACCACAAAACAAAATAGAAAAAGGTAAAAATGATTTACCAATATTAATATTGAACAAAAATAATAGTAATTTATACATGTTTATTCTGCATAAAATTGTTATAGCATAAATTCATCAGTACCACTTGCTATATTACTTCTAAAAATGTAAATTTACCAGTAGTATAAGGATTGTAATTTACAGTTAGTAAAACAGAAATATATGATAAAACAAAAATTAATAAAAATAATTAGTAGAACATACATTATTTATAATATTAAATTCCAATCATGTTAAAATTAAAATTAATAATCAATACTCATTTTATTGTTACTATTTAATATAATTATTAATGATATATTTATATATTTTTTTTTCAATTATTAACTTATAATCAATGTTTACTTATATATTTATATAGATAGATAAATTTATGTATATATTATCAGTAATTTATTCTTCCGTATTTGATGTAATTTACATAAAATTAAAATGCACAAATTAAATGTTTTGTTTCATTTTTGTCCATGCAGAAAAAAGTAGAAGAAACTATAAAAAACGCATGCTAGACATATAATTATGACGAATATTTTCATAAAAATCTTAGTAAGCATAAACAAAAACATACTTTAATACTAAATATAATTTTCATGTAAAGATATTCAACCTTATTGGGTAAAATTAGTTTACTTAATATAAATTTCAGAAGGTAATTTTCAGTTTAAAGTTAGGTCTTATTTATTCGAAAATTTTGTGTCTATAGCAAATATTCTATTATTAAACAGTTTCAGCTCATAGGCATTTAGAGCTACCAGATTAAGTTCGATATTTAAAACATTCATTTAAATAGTTGTTCACTTAGTTAATATATTAAAATTTAAGATTGAAAATATTTATTATTTTAATATTTTTACTATATTTACAATTTTATTATTGTTATTGTTAATTGTGATTGTTTATTATTATTCTATTTATATTTATTATTGCATTATTTTTGTAGATTAATAAACATATATATTTACATAATGTTGCGCAATTAAAAAAGAAGCGATTTTCTTTTAAAATATAAATAGAAATTATAATGCAATGTCTAAAATTACAATAAAATATTTTCCTGATGAATTTAGAATAACTCTTTTATTTGTATTAAGTTATATTTTTCTTTTAACTTTTCTGCGATGCATAAATCATTTTTTGCATCCCTCATGGATAAAAAATGGAACTCATCCCTCATGGAACTCATGGATAAAAAATGAGAAATTTTTAAAAAAGCATAGCCTCGTTTCATCCAAAAAACCTTTTCCACGGGACTCTCTTATTGATTATATGAGAAACCTCTACTCTACACCACATTTGTTTTAAAGTAATCTCTTCTTATATTTCCTCATTCCAATAGAAAATTTAGAGGATCGAAGATTTTTTCTATATTTGAATATATTTTTTGGACTCTTTCTACTTTGGTGTTATATATATTTTGAAGAAGATCTTATTTTTTATAGGAGTTTATTATTGGAGCCGGAGTAAGAGAAACATAGACCTGAATCATGAAAATCATAATGGATTTCAGACATTAAGCAAAATCATTTTGTCACATTTTGTAGAGCACGTTTAATTTTGAAGACGTCACTTTTTAAACAGGTATAAGACGGAATATACTTAAATACCGTGAAATATATATAACTGCCAAATGGCATATTTTCTTTCAATTGAAAGAAAAACAAGTATTATGCTGATTTATATTTGAAGTACACATTTGAGTCTATTACTGTATTTATTTAATTTTTGTCTATGTATTTTTAAATTATCAGAAGAATACTTATGTCGAGTAATGGAAACTTCATGTTTTTAACCGACTTTGAATTGCATGTATTTCGAATAGTATGTTTGATTTCGAATTGTGTGTATTTCGAATTGTATGTTTGATATCGAATTGTATGTATTTCTTGTTCACCCATAACTTCCGTAAATATGAACCGATTTTGATAATTCTTTTTTTGTTGGAAAGAGTAAAATGCCCATATGGCCCCATTTCATTTTCATCAAACTCTTGTGATTAGAACTTTTAAAAATAAGAACATTAAAAATTTAAATTCTTTTTGAAGCAGTTGTCCAATTAGAAGCGTTCATTGTTCAGGTAACCACAGGCTTTCATGTCGAGCACACAAGTCAGATGTGTGTGTAAAATAAATAAATAAAAATTCAGGCAAATACTGTTACACCGATACCAGATCTTTTTTCTTCGAAGTGCGAAATCTTGACTGGACAACAGCCGGTGTTTATATAGAATTTGCGCTGATAACGAAAGGAGATTGAACAATGTGAACATTTACACTGTTAGAAATCTGCAGTTGTCGCAGCATAATCACTCCACCGTTTGTTTAGATCTCTAATTTGACCATGATCTATTTTGATCTTGCGAATTTTTGACTTGACTGGATTCAGATAGATTTCGGGCTATTACGAAATATGATTGACCAATCAGAAAATTTACTTACTTTAAGCGGCGACAATTTCGCAAAAATGCGGACTTCAAATTGGTCAATTTGATTTCCTTGAGAGGGCAAAATCTATCGGATCCTGACCTAGTTCTCTTTCGCTGTTAACGAAATGAGATTGGCAAATTAGAAGCTGCATTTTTGCTAACTATTCTCTGTTTACTTCAAACAGTGAAAAGTTTGCAAAAACGCAGGTTGCTGATTGGTCTATCTTGTTTTGCTAAATAGTGAAAAAAAATATGGATCGTAGCCGTTGTTGCAGAGATGCGAGCTCTTTCCAAAGTGCGAAATCTTAACTAGATCAATTACCGTATACACCATCTTGGAAGGTCTGCATCGATGCTTACCGACATCGGAAATATGTGTCAAAAAAGCAGAAAATTTACCTTTAAAGTACGCTTATATGTCGGAGCACAATTGCCTGTGTATCAGGGTGCATTTTATGGCGGATGCACAAAAGAATTAAACTTTGATACATGTATCGACACTGCTACATATTCAGTTATCAAGTTAAATATCGGAATGCTTTCAGATTTTCTTATGAGAGAATACCTCGATATCAAAGTGGAAATGTACGGGATATTTGATAAGTTGAATCTATACTGTTAAAAATCTGCTGCATTTTGTTGCAACGCACTACCCTGCTTGTATAAAAAACGGTTACTTGGCCGTGAAATGGAGCTTTCTTATTGGTTGGAATAGAGATATTATATACAAGCCGTGTAGTGCGTTGCACAAAATGCAGCAGATTTTTAACAGCGTAGTCTAGACAATAAAAAAAAATTGCGAAACATTTTGATGAACATGTCATTACACCGAAGCTAATTAACTTCTTACACTCGTCGTACTCCTTCACGTGACTATCACCAAGTTTTGGAATAAAAAATTCCAACATTTTTTGTAGTTTGAATAACCATGTCTATCAAAGTACAGTCTGAACGTAGAATGTCGCACTGTGGCACAGAAGCACTGGAGTTCAAGTTATCAGATTCGAACTCAACAAAGAAGCACCAGTGCTCATTTCGGATGCCGTTATTTATGAATTAGATGACTGCAGATTATTAATTAAATCATGGTGAGTTTTTGATAACATCGGCCTTTTTAGGTGCGTTCGTAATTATGTAAATATGTAGCACCTATTGTTGTCGCTCAGTCCGTCCGTCTGTCTGTCCGTCTGTCTGTCCGCATATAACAACGAAAAAACTACCCAACCGAATCGTTTGAAATTTAAAATACATAATTATAACATAATTTTGTCGAGTCATTTCAAATTTTATGAAAATCGGATGGATAGATCAATTACAGGGACAATCAAAAGGATTCGTTACATTACGGTCAATGGGGAAAAAAGTTTCAAATGCATTTTAATTGTTTGAAATTTAAAACATATTATCATTGCGTATTTTGTCGAGTCATTTCAAATTTTATGAAAATCGGATTGATAGATCAATTACAGGGACAATCAAAAGTATTCCGTTACATTACGGTCAATGGGGAAATAGTTTCAAATGCAATTTAATTGTTTGAAATTTAAAACATATTATTATTGCGTAATTTTGTCGAGTCATTTCAAATGTTATGAAAATCGGTTGCATAGATCAATTACAGGGACAATCAAAAGGATTCCGTTACATTACGGTCAATGGGGAAAAAAGTTTCAAATGCATTTTAATCGTTTGAAATTTAGAACATATAATTATTACGTAATTTTGTCGAGTCATTTCAAATGTTATGAAAGTCGGATGCATGTATCATTTACAGGGATAATCAAAAATATTCCATTACATTACGGTAAATGGGAAAAAATTTCAAATGCATTTTAATGATGTTACACTCATTCAAACATAATAGAATCGGCAGGAATATATGAAATATATATTAAAATATGCATTCTGTACAATCTGTGATGCAAAGACTTTTTATTATTAAATTACAGGGCCACACAAAAGTATTCCACTACATAATGCTATACGGGGAAACATTGTTTGGTGCGTGTTTTAATCATATTCAACTATTTCACATTTTATTAATAAGATATACGTTGCTGAGGTGTAATAAAAATTACTTCCTGCATATTTACAGAAACACAAAGATTTCGACTACTATACTGTATCTGAAGTACGCTCTACTATATCAGCACGATCTGAATACTTTTAAAACTTCGTCATCTTACGAACGCACCTCATTTGCTACGTTCACGTGCAATTTCCAAATTGTTAGTTTTTATGACTGAAAAGAGAGTATTTTAATATGTAACAATTCATGGAGGTACTTTGTTCTTCATCAATTCATGGAAACACTTAACGCGCTCTGATTGTGTAAGTACACTTTACTGATGAATTTTCAGCTTTTCGACGCCCTCTTTCGATGTCCGTAGATTTCAATGCAGATCTTAAAGTTTGTTGGATGTGATAAATATTCGAAGTGGAGAGCATTCGAAAGTGCTAAATCTGAACTGGGCAAGATCTCCTATCCACTAAACCGGAAATCCACATCGATGCCAATCGACATCCGATGTAGGTGCCAAAAAGGTAAAATACCACTACCACACTGTTAAAAATTTGAAACTTTTGCTGTTTTGACTCTGCACCGTTTTTATAGCAAACGATTATTTCACTGTGTTATGGAACAATCTGATTGGTCAAAATAGAGATATTCTGCAAAAGTTGTGGAGTAACGGTGAATCAAAAGTTTAAATTTCTTAACAGTGTATACATGTTGTTCTGGAGGAAATAAAATATCCCCATAAGTAAACGCGCCGTAATGGTTATGTGTAGTGACATTGTCTTTAGATTCAAATTTGATTACCAGTTTAGATATCAGAATAATTTTAGATTTTAATCAGATAGAATTCCTCGATATTCAAAGTACGAAACAGGGACTATATTATTTGATTGAAACGACTCTGGACAAAAGGGAGTCACCAAGCATCTTCTTGAACCGGCCATTATCGTGAAACTTGTTAACATCTCATATACGTAGAATCGAATTCTTTCAGACAAGTATTATCAAGATCTGTAATAGAAAATGCCAAGCATTGTTACAGTTCTGACAAAATGTCTGTAGAAGAAATGTCTGAATGTTGTCACTCTCACAAAGAGGCAGCTAGTTTAGGTTATCAGTTTCGGATTCCGCACCCAATCATCATTGTTCCTTTTCGGTGCCATAAATGTCTTTATAGTAATTAGACTGTATTGTCTGTTGAAGAACAGCACTATTTTTGAAAATCGTTCTTTTTGCCTTTTCTGACTGAACTGAGAGAACTTTTGACTATAATAGAAAAGCATTTTACTATGCATTGATATATGGAGTCTTTTTGCTATGCACTAATATATTGTAAGCACTTTGCCGCTCTCTGATACGCTTTACTTGACACTTTACTTGATGGATTGTTAGCTTTTTTATACCCATTTCCGAGGTACATAAGAATCGATGTGAGCCTTAAAGTTTGATGAATGTGATATTTTTTCGAAGAGCACAAATTTATGCAAACAAGTTATCACATCCGAAAAATCTAAAGATCCACAGCGATACTAACCGACATTGTAAGTTTCTTTCATGTAGCTGAAAATTAGGAAATTGACTAGCGAATTGAATACTTCAAAGAACAGCAAAGTACATCAATAAGTCAATGCATTGCAAAGCGTCATCATATGTCAGTATACATAATTGAGTATTATAGTATGAATAATTAAAAAGTAGGAAATAAAAAATACATATCAACCGACTTAAAAAAAGTGCGAAAAAGAATTAAATAATTCTTTAAAATTCTCAAATGACAAAACGTTATCCAAAAATCAGACATCGGATATCAGATACAGGAATAAAAACAGTTTAATTTAATATATATAATTTAATATTCACCAAACATGGATTTTTTGAGGGAATGTTTTTTTACAACAGATGAATTTGCATATTTATGAATTAATTTATGAATACATACACATCAAAAGCAATAAATTACTTTTTTGATGTTGAAGCCAAATTATCTTAAATATAACAAGAATTGTGAATATATTGTACCTAGTACCATAACTAAATAATAATGATGATGATGATTATCGATTGTGATTGTTTGGCACCAGCTTCAAAAAGTAATTCATTAATTTTTATGTGTATATATTCAGAAATTAAATCATAACTATGCAAATTCATCTGCTGTAAAAAAATATTCGCTCTAAAATCCATGTTTGGCGGATGTTAAATTATACATATAAAATTTAACTGTTTTTATGCCGGTACCTGGTACCCGATATGTGATTTTTAAATAACGTTTTGTTGTTAGAGAATATTAAAGAATTAATTGGTTCTTTTTAGCGTTTTTTTAAGTCGGTTGATTTTTATTTTTTTAAGCTTATTTTATCTTATGTTTATATCAGTTAATTAATTCCTAATTAGTTCGTGAATTTTGTGAATTATAGATTTAAAAAATATCTTTATATCTTTTAATATCTTCTATCGTTTATCGTTCTTTATATCGTTAATATCTTTTATTAAATGTAATGTTAATTCTCCTAAATACATTAAATTTATATTCAGTTAACTGCTGTTAAAACTATGTAAATAAACGGCTACCAATTTAAGTACATTTGTAAATGCATTTTAACGTTATAAATAATAAATATAAATAACATATTTTCTTTACATTATATGTCACAAAGTGTATCCATTCTTATACAGATATTTGGGAAATGCGATTTGAATGAAACATCAAGAAGTTATAATTGGAAACCAATTTCACTAAGTGCATCGAAATCAAAAACAATATTTGAAATCAATTTATGAATACGAAAAATTGTTTTTTGTCAAATTTCCAGTTAAACTGTACAAGGTGGTTAGTGGTCAAGTCTAAATACAGCCAAAAAAGGCGCTAAATACTAATACATTTTTAAATAGAAATTCGCCTTCCTCAATACCTTTATATTATTTGAAGTATTTTCTATAAGAAAATACTGGTATTTTTCTCTTTTTAGGTGCGTTCGTAATTATGCAAATACGTAGCACCTATTGTTGTCATTCAGTCCGTCCGTCTGTCTGTCCGTCTGTCCGTCCGCATATAACAACGCAAAAACTACCCAACCGAATCATTTGAAATTTAAATTACATAATTATTACATAATTTTGGCGAGTAATTTCAAGTTTTATGAAAATCGAATGCACACATCAATTACAGGAACAATTAAAAGTATTCCGTTACATTACGGTCAATGGGAGAAAAAATTTCAAATGCATTCTAATCGTTTCAAATTTAAAATACATAATTATTACCTAATTTTGTCGAGTTATTTCAAATTTGATCAAAATCGAATGCACAGTTCGATTACAGGGGCAATCAAAAGTAATTCCGTTACATTACGGTCAATGGGGGAAAATGTTTCAAATGCATTTTAATGGTGTTACACTCATTCGAACATAATAAAATGCATATGTATCTATAAAGTACATATTATATATGTATTTTGGACAATCTGTGGTGCAAAGAACATTTGTTATTGATTTACAAGGCCACACAAAAGTATTCCATTACATAATGATATAGGGAGAACATTTTTTAGTGCGCATTTTAATTGTAATTAACTATTTACAATTTTATGAGATTGATATATGAGAGTAATATTTTTAAAACTTCGTTATCGATGAATGCACCTCATTTGCTACGCTTTACGTGCAATTTCCAACTTGTTTAAACTGTGTTTTTCTCTGATCACTCGCCATCCTGACCTTCCTAAATTAAACATCCATGTGTACACATTTACATAAAAAAGTACTGATAATATTCAATATAAATAATTCTAAAATATCTTATTCCTTCATACATTGTACTCAATTTGTCAAATAGATTACCTGATTTATAAGGAATTTCTTTTATTTATATTTGATAAATGCATGTATTGACAGTGATAATGAACACTGCAATTGAACACTGTCATGTGAACATGAACATATCATAGTGTAGTTAAGTTCATCTCATTTACTGTTTAGCACAGTCCGAAGGATTACGCGTGGTTTTTTGGATGTTTTATGATACTGCAAGGAAAATTAAACATAACAAATGAAAACAATAAATCAAAATCAAAAACAAAAACAAAAATTATAATAACACAAAACACACGTTTCATAAAATGCAAACTCTTATATATTATTTTAAACAGAATGTTAGAAACATCAAAAGACATTTTAAACAGTCACACAATGTAAGTTAACAACATAGGTCATTTTAAAGAAAAAGCTAGAAAACATAAAAATTTCCATAAGTGTCTACAAATTCAAATTGTTTCCATTTTGGAACAAGATGGCAGTTGAAGCTGGCCAATGAGCTTGATCGAGAAATTAGTACTTCAACTATGCACATAAAAATTTCATTAAAATCGATTCATAAATTCGAGAGTTAGAGCACGAAATATATCAGATATCTATAGCTTGATATATATGGATATACATATATATGCTAAGTCAACATTAAAATGGAGGGTATTTTTGGGATCTAGGGTCATGATCGACGAAAATATAGTAAAGTTTTCCGAAATGCTTTCCTCCGGACGGCTGCAAAAGGTAGTTTTTTACTTTTTGGAATGAAATATCCTTTCTTTTTATACGAGTAATACATGCTATATTCCTAAAAATGTACACAGGTTATTATATCCATTTAATCATAATCTGAAGTTTGAACGTTTTTGCTACATTAGTTTTACAAGGTTATTCAAAAGATCTTTGACATTTTTCATTTTGATGACGGTCCAGTATTGGATTTCGAAAAAAAAATCCTCACGGAAATATGTGTATTCTGCTTACACACCTGGAGTTTCAAAATAATTCCTCAGGTATTTTTCTAGATATTTAACGAAACGTCAAAACTCGTAAGTGGCCGGCTAATTTTTGCCATATCGTGTATGACTGCAAATAGAAAAAAATGGCTGATTACTAATGCAATAAACATATGTACATTCTTTGCTGACCGTTAATGACGCATAAAGGATGACTGCAAGAGCAATTATAATATTTATTTTGGAACGAAAAATAAGCTTTGTATAAATTATTTTAACTCATTGTGGTCGAATACTGGAGGGGGAGGTAGCCGATTATTGGTGTATTTACAATATGATTTTTTGTACATTTATGTATATAAGCAACTATTAAGTTCCAAATATACGTTAACGAATTTACCATTCACTTCCATAGCGTAAATGACGCGGTAGTACAATATTCTAAAACTAACCTGCCGAGTATTAGACAACATCTAAATATTGCGTGCCATCGTTTTGTAAGCTTAAATGCCTTCAGGATTATGTTTTATTCGATTTAACAGCATATGCTATAAAAATATTTAATTACAGATTAAAATTTATATTGCAGGAAACTAATTGTTCTTTTTTGTATGTTTCATTATAACAGTAATGTTACAAAAATCTCTATAAATACACATTTCAATAAAATTAATATGCATACTTAAAACGCTTACTACTGGAAAAAAAATGATCTTTTTTTATTATAACATGTGAAAAATAGTTGCTTTTAACAATGCCACTACATTTTTTTTGTGGTAACTATGTTACATATATTTTTTCAAAGTATAATGAGAAGAGCAAATAAATTAAAATGTCTGAGATTTGAGGATTGTACAATTTTATGAATTCTTGTTATTTCACATTCTCCTGTATGATGCCTTCTTTAAGTACATATTGATGCATGCATGCCATTCTAAAAGAAGTTTATTGGTGCTCTTTCTTTTTAAAGCCTTATTCCATAACTAAAACCCTACATGTTTAATGTAATTTAATCTGCTTATGTAAAAATAGTCTGAAAGCTTCAAGGAACTTTGTCGTGCATCGAGAATTCTTCGCATATTTCTTTCCCTTATTTACGGTATTTATAATCTTCGAGAACATAATAAAAATATTAAAATATAGATGTTTTGTGAAGGGCATCTTTTACCAATTCACAATATTTGTTTTAAAATTTTTATGTATTTGTATATCTGTTCTACTTGAAATTTTAATGAATGCAAAAATAAAAAGCAGTTAACTGTTTTGTCAATTATGTATTTGTGTAACAATTTCAGGATTAAAAATTTGCATTTCTGTAATATTGGATTCACACCAGAATAAAAACAAGTGATTAATTGTTATCCCAGATCGCACAGAGGGTTTCGTTTAATACCTCCTTCAAATTGTTTTATCATTAAATTAACAAACGAAAAGTGTTTTTTCGGCGCTATTTCGGATTTATTCGCCAATCGTGCAAACCAGAGCGGAATACTAAATTCTTTCCCTAAATGCTGCCTTTACCGCATAGATTCTTTGATTTCTCTATCAGAATATAGAGGTTTAGTGAAGATATGCAAGTAAATAATGTTGTATATAAAAGTAAAATGTTTCAAAGCTTAGCATGAGTTTAATTTAGACCAAACCGGTCAACAGATGCGGCTAGTAATTTTAATGAAATTATTTTAATTAAAATAATAGTCTTTTTCAAAATTTTATGATTTGATGTGTGATAATATGTATTCAGCTATAAGTGCACACAATTTGAACGCTCTGACTTGTATTGATTTTGTGTACGGACTCTGCACCGTAAAAGAAAATTCTGTAAAGTTACTAAACTTTTTCTAGAAAACTGGGATTCCAAGAACATTTCCTGTAACGTTAACAGCAAAAATTCAAGTTTTAGAATCGGTTACATGAAATTTTCATGTTACGGTAACATGAAAAGTTCTTGTAATCCCAGTTTCCAAGAAAAAATTTAGTAACTTTACAGAATTTTTTTTTTTTTTTTTTTTTTTTTTTTTTTTTTTTTACAGGGTGTGACAGACAGAAGACAGAGACGAATAGGATTTCGCCAGATCAATCAAACCCTAAAAATGAAAATAAGGAAAAGCATTTTATGAACATTTTTCCACCAAAGTTATAAAAGTAAAACTCAAACAAATATTTCGTGTTTAAATCTTAATTAAAACTGGGTGAAATGTAATGTATCCTACGGCAATTTGAGGATTAAATTGTGTTTTTTGGCCTCACAGTCAACTGATTTCACGACTTATCACTATTCCTCCATACCACTGTACTTGTTTTCTGTTTGGACTATAAACATGTATAATCAGAAATATTAAAATATTTGTTTTCCCTTCAAGCTATTTTTCATAGAATGAGCTACGGTTTGAAACTAGTCAGTTTTAGAAAATTAATTTATTTTTAGAAAATAGAATGTTAATTTAGAATATTTTTAGAAAATTAATTTTTAGAAAATTAATATATATATAATAAATGTAATATATATATATAAGTTTTTCATGCATTAATTCGTAGCTAGTTGATGATAAAATTTTAAATTTCAAAATCAACACTTTCATATTCATTAAGAATTAACTGGAATAATGCCAAAATTTTACAATTTATATGCGTTAGAAGCAAAGTTCTCGACCATATTTTAGTTAAAGTGATACATTTTTTATGGAAAATAACTGAAAATTTGCATTTAACGGAAATGCGATATGCCAAATCTAATAAAAGAAAAAAAAGCCAATAAAAATATTTCATAGTGACATTTTATAATTTATTTTAAAAATTGTTATTTTTACGATTACTTAAGTAAATAAATATCAATTCAAACTGTACATAACAATCTAAAAAAATCTACTACTATTCAAACTGTAAATAACAATCTTTAATTAAACATATGTATATTCATATATTCAATATTTTCATTTCAATATTAAAGTATATATCAAAAGAATTAATTTCAAAGCGTAAATATAAATAAATTCGTAATATTTGAATCTTATTATTAGCTTAATTTATATTTAATATCAATGATAATTTGTAATACTTTATAACAGTAATATACAGGGTAATTCATAAATGTCGGGAAAATTTGCAATTTCTTTAAATATTACTCCTAGATCCATGCTTCTATTCGCAAAGTTTCATAAAAAAAGGGCAAAATATAATTTTATAAATAGGGGGTTTATTTGAAAAAATATGACAATTACATTTTTATACGGCTCAGGTAGTGTAAACATTCTAATTGACAAAATTTCCTTATCAAGTCTTGAATTCAACACATGAAATTGCATCTCCATATCTGAAAAACTCACAGACTTATGCCGGTTAAAATATTCATCAAGTTTAAGGGATTAGATGCAAATTGAAATGTGTGTAATTCAAAAAACAATTTTACTTAACAGCTCAAGGAAACATGCAAAAAAGTATATCTATTGAGTTAGAAATTTGATTTTATGGTTAATTGTATTATTTGCAAACAAAATCCCATTCTAAATTTTCTGACAATGTTTATAAAAAATTCAAATGATGAGTATTTTTAAGTGGCATGAATTAAAAAGCATTATTCATCGGATTATTTAATTAAAAGGAGAATGTAATTTTAGTTTTGTTATCTCATTTAATATAGGTTTTTAATTCAGTATTAATTTTTAAAATATTTATTTAAAAACTGATGTTAGTTATTTTAAAAAAAATCATATTCTAAAAACTATTTTTTTTTATTTGCCGAAACGAAATTAAAGCAACATAATCAAAATATATAAATTTCAAGTTTGTACTCTATTTTTTTAGCGATTCTTAACTTTTAATAATTTAAAGACGACAAAAAAAAAGTAAAAAAAAGTCATTCAGAAAAACACACTTAAAGTTTTAAAGAGAGGTTAGACCTAATAAAACGTTAATATGTTTCTTTCTTACAATTGCAAATAACTTCTTTCTGTTCCTTAAAGCTCAGTTTAACTTTTGCCGTTTCCATCTTTTTTCTGTACCATTTAAATATCCGTCAGTTATTTAAAATAATACTTTTTCTAACATGCAGATTAAAAGCTTTTCCATAAGTTTAGTTTTTTACAATTTCAGGCTTTTTGTCGTGTCAACGAGTGTGTATTTTGGTGTCTGTATTTAAAGTCTAGATTTGTATTCCAAGAACTTTTCATATAACGATATTAGCAAAATATCATGTAACCGAGGAAGGTTACATGGGTTTTTGTTGTTACCGTTACATGAAAAGTTCTTAGAATGCAAATCTACTGGAAAAATCTTACTAACTTTACATTTTTTTTTTTTTTTTTTTTTTTTTTTTTTTTTTTTTTTGTACAGTGTACTTTACTCTGAAGAATCCGCAGAGCCGGGCCTAATGTATTTTTTTCATATTGTACCGGGACTGGCTTCTTTCTTTTTATGGCTGCACGCGACGAAATTTTCAGTCTTGGTCTCGACAAAAACCGTATTAAAATCATTGTCTCTGACAGACCTAGTCCGTGCATAAAAATAAGTAAAATTTGGCTCAGTCCAATTTTTTTAGCGGAAAACTCATACATTTTTAAATCACCTTTATTTTACAAAAACTTTAAAATTATTTTTTAAGAGTAGCAAATTAAAAAAAAGTACAATAAAAGCCGTGAAAAAGAACCCGCGTAAGACGGTGTTCAGTTTTAAATGGAAAAATGTATTCATCCACGGAAAATGAATATCATAATTCCTCAGGGAAAAATAAACTACATTTATACTTCTTAAGCGGGTCTATAGCGCACTTTTTTCTTTCCTATGTAATTCCGTCTTAAAAGGTTTTACTATACAGCATTTTTCAAAGTTTACAATGCATGGAATATGGATTAACAATTTTAAAGGATAAGTGTTACTTTTGCATATATTTCGGTATTCATTCATAAAATAAATATGTTATTTTGGCGCTTTTTTAATAATGAAAATTATAAACATGAAAAAAATAAAAGTATATTAGGTTTCTGGTTCTTAACTCTTCCATATGAGTCATTTTTTAACCTTATCAAAGGAAAAATCTATGAAAAAATTTTAGGTCGAGCTGTGGAGGCTATTACTCTAACTTTTTACCAGGCCGGGCAAAACATTTTCCTTTATGGATCGGTTCGGCTCCGGACCTAGATTTTTCAATTCGCACGGACCTCTAGTTCTAACTACCAGTATACAGGGTGTATCTAAACTACTGGGCAAAACTTTAAGGGGTGATAGTACACATCAAGACAAATAATATTAAATGCGAAACTAAGGGCCTCAAACGTCTTCCGAAGGAAATAGGCGCCATCAAAGTTTAGGGTCCAAAATTTGAAATGATTATAAAAAACGGAAAAAATTGGTCGATTCGTTTGCGGTTTTCACGAAAACTATTCTTTATGTCAGTATTGTCTTGAAAATAAATTATAAAGATAAATTTTAAAAAATGTCGATAGAGGGCGCTTTAGACTTTGGAGTAACGAACAACTATTTTTTACCGTTATTTTTTGCATATAATTAATTTTTTTTAGAAGTTTAGACATAAACTTAAACTTTGAGCTCAATATCTGTGGTTAAGTAGCTCAAACCGAACTGTATTCAATAAGAATAGGTATGTTCAAATTTCAAATGATTATAAAAAACGGAAAAATTGGTCGATTCGTTTGCAGTTTTCACGAAAACTATTCTTTATGTCAGTATCGTCTTAAAAATAAATTATAAAAATAAATTTCAAAAAATGCCGATAGAGGGCGCTTTAGACTTTTGAGTAACGAACAACTATTTTTCATCGTTATTTTTTGCATCTCATTAAATTTTTTTAGAAGTTTAGACATAAACTTAAATTTTGAGCTCAATATCTGTGGGTAAGTAGCGCAAACTAAATTGTATTCAATGGGAGTGGGTAGGTTCAAATTTCAAATGATTATAAAAAACAGAATAATTGGTCGATTCGTTTGCGGTTTTCTCTAAAACCATTCTTTATGTCAGTATTTCCTCGAAAATAAATTTCAAAATAATTTTCAAAAAATTCCGTTAGAGGGCGCCTTAAACATTAGAGTAACTAACAACCATTTTTAACTGTTATTTTTTGTATCTAATTAAATGCTTGCAAAAGCTTAGACTTACATTTTGAGCTCAAATTCTGAATTGTTGGGAGGGGTTAAGAAGAGCAAACTGAACTGTGTTCAGGAGTTGAAATGTTACCCTACCCACCCTACGAACACAGTTCAATTTTTCGCTACTTAATTTCTCACAACGATTAAGATTTTAAGCTCAAAATTTAAGTCTAAGCTTTTAAAACATTTATTTAGATTTAAAAAAAAAATAACGGTTAAAAATAGTTGTTGGTTACTATAAAGTTTAAGGCGCCCTCTATCTAATTTTTTGAAATTTATCTTTAAATTTTATTTTTAAGGAAATACTGACATAAAGAATGGTTTTAGAGAATATTGCAAGTGATGCGACCAATTTTTCCGTTTTTTATAATAATTTGAAATTTGAACCTTCCCACCCCCATTGAACAGAGTTCAGTTTGCGCTACTTAATCGCTCTCAACGATTCAGATATTCAGCTCATAATTTAAGTTTATGTCTAAGCTTCTAAAACAATTTAATGAGATGCAAAAAATAACGGTAAAAAAATAGTTGTACGTTACTCCATAGTCTAAAGCGCCCTCTATCGACATTTTTTGAAATTTATCTGTATAATTTTTTTTCAAGACAAAACTGACCTAAAGAATAATTTTAGTGAAAACCGCAAATTAATTGACCAACTTTTCTGTTTTTTATATTCATTTGAAATTTGAATCTATCCACTCCCATTGAACACAGTTTAGTTTGCGCTACTTAACCACAGATTTTGAGATCAAAATTTAAGTTTATGTCTAACCTTCTAAAAAAAATTAATGAGATGCAAAAAATAACGGTAAAAAATAGTTGTTCGTTACTCGAAAGTCTAAAGCGCCCTCTATCGGTATTTTTTAAAATTTATCTTTATAATTTATTTTCAAGACTATACTGACATAAAGAATAGTTTTCGTGAAAACCGCAACGGAATCGATCAATTTTTCCGTTTTTTATAATCATTTCAAATTTTGGACCCTAAACTTTGATGGCGCCTATCTCCTTAAGAAGACGTTTGGGACCCTTAGTTTCCCATTTAATATTATTTGTCTTGATGTGAACTATCAGCCCTTAAAGTTTGCCCAGTAGATTAGATACACCCTGCATTTTGAAAGCAGGTATATCATAAAACTTATACGTTGTTATTTTATGTCCAAACGAAACATACTCTGTCTTAAATCCGCTTTTAATAACGGACAATTTGTGTTTGATCCATACCTTGCAATCGAACTGAGTCACTCGTCTCGCAAAGGTATGGTTAAGTGGTGTAAGTCAGAAAGTTTGGATTTTAATATATGTGAGATTTATACATATCAAGATGGATTTTTCTTTGTTTAATTCAGAAATGGATAATGAAAAATTTCCTGATTAGAAGTTTGACCCTCTGGGGGGGGGGGGCGTTAAAAAATTAATTTTTGTATTTTCCCAAATAGACGTCTCATTGATTTGCAAATTATCTCATGAAAATTTGCACTTTTTTAAGAAATTTTGTAGCCTTGGGCCAATATTTAAGGAGATAGTCTATTGTTCCGATATTTATGAATCACCCTGTATATATGTGTGTGTGTACCTAAAATATTAACATATTATGTAGCAAGTCTACAATAAGTTCTTACATTTATTGGTAACATTGTAAAACAATATCTAAATCTAAAATATATATAAATCTAAAATATATATATATATAAATCTATATTGTTTATATATTGCGTGAAATGGATTGAAAATGAAATGAAAGTCTATCATTTCCAGAAAATCACGAATATTATTTTAAGATCAACATTTAATGGTCAACCACATTTAAAATATTTAAACCTCCTATAATGCCTTTACTGACGTTTGAAAAATATTGAAGCCATTAATGACGGTATTTTATGATCAATAAAGGCAGATACTTGTTATTTTAAGAACATATTTCTCGCCTCAAAATTTATAGGAATATTAAGTGAGGCAGCTTTGATTATGATATTAAATAGAATGTATAAATATGATGCTCCATATATTAACAAATAAAGAATTACCAAGTAATTTAAAACATTACAGTCTTAAAATAGCAAGATTATTTAGTGCAAGAAAATGTATAAAAAATTATACAAGTAAAATTTAAAATGTGCATTGTTGTTATTTAAAAAGCATATTTTTTTTCAATTTTATGCAGAGGGTGAACGGCTAACGAATAAAAAAAAAATGGTTTACCAAACCGAATTTTCATTAACCGATCATAGATATAGTATAGTTTCATATGGGGATTGAATTAATTCGTTCTTAAAAAGAATATATTATTAAAAAATAGAACTGATTATATAATTCTCCTTTAAAGATGGTTAATATGTGTCCTTATTTAATGTAGACAGATCGTGTTTTGATGGAACAACTTTTTAAAAACATCATAACATATAATAAAATACACTAGGGCTTTCGAAAGAATGAAGTCTTCCTTCGTCAGCGGCAAAGAAGACGTCGGTCTATTACGAAAGCAGGGCATCACTGAAATGAAAAGGCGGTAAAGGGAACAAGCTGAAAGAAAAGCCAAGAAGAATAAAGATGACAACAGCCAATCACTGAAGAGTACAATGAATACATACTACGGACACAGTGAAGAAAAGGAAAGAAAGTAACTTATAAGGGAAAAAAAATAAAAATATACTATAATAAAATGAAAATACATATATATACATATATATATATATATATGGCTCAATTAAATAGAAAAAAACATATGATAAAATAAAAATGCAAACATATACTATCTACCAATAATTATTTGAACACTTTCAATTTTTGAAATTTTGCCAAATATTTAAAACTATACTTGTCGGATTCCTCTGGAATTTCAGTATTATAAAGATTATGTTTGACCTCATATTTATCAATGTTCATTTGAAAAGGAGGAAAATTAGGATGTCGACAAAAATAAAACAATAATAGAAATATATGGGAACACCTTGTACCTTGAAATGCATGAAAAGATCTATTGCTGAATAATATTGTAAAATATGGCAACCAATTTTTCTAAAAAAAGCACTTATATTCATGGAAATATAGCGACTTTTTTTAAAAAGTTCAAAAAATTCTAGTTTGTTTTTTCTTTATATCGTGCAGGGTTTTCAACCAAAATTAACGCCTGCTTCAGAAAAATTCGCAAAATTTAGTAGAGTCAATAAAGTACAATTGAAATACAATATATTAAACAGTTTCTAAAATATGAGTAGTATGAAATATTTTTTTTAATCTGCATATGCGTGAACGATAACACTTATACTTTTATATAACTTATTTTTTAGCTCTATAGAGCTACTCATAAAAAATACAATAAAATTTCATGGAAATTCAGAAAGATATCGTGGAAAGGAGTGAACTGATTTTCAATAGGTTTCTGAAAGCTGCTGAATGATAATAGATTTTACGCAAATTGTCAAATCTTTTTTTTTTCGTTTTTTATTGATAATTTACTTCTTGGATAATTTGCCAGAACGAACCTATTCCATGATAAAAATAACTATAAAAATTGAAGGCGTAGATGTAATGTACGCGACATATTTGCACGTGTGTTTTCCCCCGCCAATTTGGCGAAAATTTTGTTTTTGAATATATGTTGGAAATTGCATGAAATAACAGCATGTGATTTTTTATTGCAATATAAAAATAAAATAAAGGGAAAAATATAAAAAAAGATTCTAGTATTTTAAAAAGGAAATAAAAACATGAGTTACAGTTTCATATAAATAATTATTTGTATGCTTTTAATAATTTAAAGAATAAAATAAAAAATAACAGTTACTAAACATGAATTCCAAAAATATAAACGATAAATAAACAGTTACAAATAATAAACTTAATAAGTAATATAAAACAGCAAAACTAATGATAAATAAACAGTAAATAAACGATAAATAAACAGTAAATAAACGTTAAATAAAGAGTAAATATAATTTTCACAATGAATTGTAAACATTAATACTTGTAGCCATGTTGAATGCATGCAGTTGCATCATTTAATGACTGAAATCTTTAATTTTTCCCATTTTATTGCGCTAACAGATTTATAAACTTATAACTAACGGATCTTCTGCTTGGCACAGATGTGCTATGCCAAATTGGCAGGGGAAAACACGTGCAAATGTAGTGCGTATATGACATCTGTGCCAAATCGAAACATTTGCTCCAAATCTACTCATGATACACTATCTGCCAATAAGTATTTGGACTGTTATGTAAGTACCGGTATCTGCGATCCCGATACACGTCAAGCTCTCCACTGTTAAATGTGTTACTATACTGCCATCAATCGCATGCAATATGACACGAAGAACAGAGCTGTCCTATTTTCAGAAAGGTATTATCACTAGGTTCCACAGAAATGCTCGATAATCGACATATCTAGAAAGCTTAATTTCGCCAAATCAAATGTGGCATATGTGATTCGGAATCGGAAACTGAGCGGTTATTGTCATAATGCGGCCTGAGTGAGCAGACGAAGACGAATCAAGTTACAAAGATACAGTTTGCATCGAACGGATGGAGAAGAAACCGTGATTTGTAAAACAACGAAAAAAATAGTTTTGCTGGCGACCAACAAATGACACTATAGTGTTTCATTGCACCAAAAGATGATTTACAAATGAAAAAATGTTGAAAGCTTACAAATAGGCTCAGTTACAGTTAATTAGTACTATACTAAACGTTCAATGTGCTGTAGATCATTCATACGTGCAGTTTCTTGCCTACGCACCATACTATTCAAAGCATGTAGTAGCATTCCTTGCATTCTGGCAGACACATTTTAGCGGATAGCGTCATTCAGTGCTGCTAGTGATGCCGTTGGAAGCCAACATAAAAATTTTTTTTCGTTGCCACACAAACCCCGGTCTCTTTTCCGTCTGTTTGGTGCAAACCGTACCTTTCTATCTTGATTCGTTTTCGAATTATTCATTTTTAAAGTTCGTCCTGACTTTTGGATCACCCGGTACTTTAAAATTGTCTACAATATAAACTCTTGAATGACAAAAAACATTATTTGTATTAAGTCTTGTGGCAATGAAACGCAGATGAACATTCCGTCATATTTGATGGGTGGCTATTTATTGGTTTTAAAGTAATTTTATTCGTCTCATCTATTTGCAGAACCATGTGCAATTAAACATGTTGAAATTATGTGTCAGAAATTATTGTTTTCTGAAATATTTTAACCATGATTAATGTGTTATATCTCTCAACAATACTTACATTCTAAAGGCCTATTCTTTTTTGTATCTTTTTTAACGTTATTTTAATGTTATTATTATTTTTTTTACTATCTAATATTATTAAATAGTGCGGCAGTAGTAATATATATATGGGTGATTCTCAAAATAGGGGACAATTTATGTCTTTCGGCATACAAAAAAATTTGAGAGGTTTTCTGTCATGTTTTTATATTTAGATAAGTTTGTCTTAATATTATTCATTATTTGCACTCAAGAATTACTCACTTTTTAGCTAAAAACACCTTAAAATAACAGAATAAATGTTCAAAATGTCATTAGCATGGATGTCCACAGCAGCTGTGCCTTGTATATACTAGCTTTTTAAAGAATTAATATCATGTTTATAAAATAAAACAAATGTTATTCTTTCTTTAAATTAATCAAGGAGAGGATTTATCCAATAAATTTCTTTTTAAAAATAAAATTATAGTGTATAAAAAAAGAATTAAAGTTTGTCCTCCATATTCTATTTTCAAAACAAGGTCATACTATAACAGCTGGTTAATAATCAAAATTTCATTTTCACATATGACAATAGTTTGAAAATATAAAGTTTCTTCATGGCAACAAGTAGCCATTTTATTTCAGCCTGAAAATAGAAGCATGTATTGAATTTTAAGAATAGAAGTTGAATATTAGGGGCGTACATCAATTGTATGTCATCAGAATGGATAATAATTTTCATGTTTATTTTATAATTAAAATGTTTATGTTACTTATTTGCATAGGACTTTTGTGTTTTAAAAAGCCATAGAAAGGACTATTGCATTGTGATTATATTATGGCTCATAATCTTATTTAAATTAAAATTTGTCATTAGCATGGACAAATATCAGTGTCATTAGCATGGCTTTTCTGTCCATGCTAAAGACTCCTATGTGCATAAATGTAATCATTGCTTATATTGTATCTTTTCCAAAGTTTAATTTTACATATAAATTTAGTTATTAGATTTATTATCCCTAAAATATGCATTAAATCTGTCAGAAAATCACTAAGACAGCTTCTTACATTGTTAGTGTCAGAATGTTGCTCATGTAAACAAAGTTTCGCTCGTTGGTAATGTTTTTATTCTCCTTATATGTATATATGTAAAAATGAAAACCATTTGCTTAAAAGGAAGGCTAATAAATATAGAAAAAAATACTTAAACAGGAAGAAAATAAAAATTTCTTAATATATTTATTCCATGCAGTTTGTTTTGTCATTAGCATGGCTCAAAAAATACTAATTATTTTTAAAGTTAATTTTTAAATATTTAGCTCTGCTGACTACATGTAAAGTATACCTAATACCATATTAACAACACCTATTTTTTTCAGAAATTTTGCTAACAGTAATTTTTTTAAGATTTCACTTTTGAAATTGTCCCCTATTTTGAGAATCACCCATATATAATATGTATATATGTATATATATAATATACATATATATATATATATATATATATATATATACAGGGTGTCCGAAAAGTCTGGAAACTGCCGAATAACACGAGAAACAATATTAAATAGGAGACCAAGGGTCCAAAACGTTTTCCTAAGGAAATAGCCGCCATTAAAGTTTAGGGACAAAAATTTCAAATAAACATAAAAAACGGAAAAATTGGTCGATTGATTTGCGGTTTTCACTAAAATTATTCTTTATGTCGGCATTTTCTTGAAATTAAATTATAAAGATAAATTTCAAAAAATGCCGATAGAGGGTGCTTTAGACTTTGGAGTAACGAACAACTATTTTTTTGCCGGTATCTTTTGCATCTCATTAAATGTTTTCGTAAGATTAGACTCAAACTTAAATTTTGAGCTCAAAATCTGTAGTTGGGAGTGGTTAAGTAACACAAACTGAGCAGTGTTCAGAGGGCTCAAATTTCAAACGGAAAAATTGGTCGATTGGTTTGCGGTTTTCACTAAAACTATTCTTTATTTAGGTATTTTCGTAAAAATAAATTATAAAGATAAATTTAAAAAATTGCCGATAGAGGGCGCTTTATACTTTGGAGTAACGAAACACTCTTTTTTGGCGCTATTTTTTGCATCTTATTAAATGTTTTCGTAAGCTTAGACTTGAACTTAAATTTTGAGCACAAAATCTGAATAGCTGGGAGTAATTATGTAGACAAACTTAACTGTGTTCAGAGGGTTTAAATTTCAAATAATTGTAAAAAACGGAAAAATTGGTCGATTCGTTTGCGGTTTTTGCTAAAACTAAATTTTAAATCAGCAGTTTTCTTGATCAATCAGTGCTTTCTTGAATATAATTTTTAAAGATAAATTTCACAAAATGCCGATAGAGGGCGCCTTAGATTTTTGAGTAGCGTACAACTATTTTTAACTGTTATTTTTTAAAATCTAATTAAATGCTTTCAAATGCATAGACTTAAATTTTGGGCTTAAATTCTGAATCGTTGGGAGTGTTTAAGTAGCGAAAATTTGAATTTTGCTCGAGGAGGAAAGAGGGTTAAATTTTAACTCCTAAACACACTTCAGTTTGCGCTTCTCAACTCCTCATAACGATTCAGGATTTGAGCTCAAAATTTAAGTTTAAATCTAAGCTTCCGAGAACATTTAAAATGCTTTTGCAAGCATTTAATTAGAACCAAAAAATAATGGTTAAAATGAATTGTTGGTTACTCTGAAGTTTAAGGCGCCCTCTGACGGAATTTTTTGAGATTTATCTTTAAAAATTATTTTCAAGAAGATACTGACTTAAAGAATAGTTTTATTTTAAACCGCAAACGAATTGATCAAATTTTCCATTTTCTATAATTACTTTAAATTTGAACCTCTCCCTCCCCCTTGAACACAGTTCAGTTTGTGCTACTTAACCATTCCCTACTATTCAGATTTTCAGCTCAAAATTTAAGTTTAAATCTAACCTTCCTAAATCATTTAAAGAGATGCAAACAATAACGGCAAAAAATAGTTGTTCGTTATTTCAAAGTCTAAAGCGCCCTCTATCGGCATTTTTTAAAATTTATCTTTATGATTTAGTTTCACGAAAATACCTAAATAAAGAATAGTTTTAGTGAAAACCGCAAATCAATCGACCAATTTTTCCGTTTTTTATAATCATTTGAAATTTGAACCCTCTGAACACAGCTCAGTTTGTGTTACTTAACCACTCCCAACTACAGATTTTGAGCTCAAAATTTAAGTTTGAGTCTAAGCTTACGAAAACATTTAATGAGATGCAAAAAATACCGGCAAAAAATAGTTGTTCGTTACTCCAAAGTCTAAAGCGCCCTCTATCGGCATTTTTTGAAATTAATCTTTATAATTTAATTTCAAGAAAATGCCGACGTAAAGAATAATTTTAGTGAAAACCGCAAATCAATCGACTGATTTTTCCGTTTTTTATGTTTATTTGAAATTTTGGTCCCTAAATTTTAATGGCGGCTATTTTTTTAGGAAAACGTTTTGGACCCTTGGTCTCCTATTTAATATTGTTTGTCTTGATGTGTACTATCACCCCTCTTTTATTGTAAAAAAAATTTGGAATCACCCTGTATATATATATATATATATATATATATATATATACAGGGTGTCCGAAAAGTCTGGAAACGGCCGAAATAACACGAGAAATACATATGAGATTGAAAAACGTAAATATACGTGTTAAATATTTTTAAATAAGCTACTCTGTGATACCAAATTTGACCTTCGAAACCGACCCCCTGGGGGGTCAGAGGGGGTTCAACTTTGAAATCTTAAATTATAACCCCCATTTTTTATTGCAGATTCGGATTCTACGGTCAAAAATACGTAACTTTTTGATGTACGTATTTTATGTTTATTTCAAATCTTCGTTTATCATGGTGTAATCGAGCATATTAAATCGATACATATTCCCGCTTTTCCAACGGGATTTTCCCTAATCGAAACTGATTGGGCGGAATTTTTGACGTCAAATTCCTCGTCTTTTGTAGGAATAGCGTTTCCTGAAAATTACCCAATGGTGATTATTTCAATAGTGCTACACTGTTAAAAACTTGACCCATTTGCTGCAGCGTCACTCCACAGCTATTATAGAATATCTCTTTTGTGACCAATGAGGATGCTCCATAACACAGTAAAGTGATCGTTTTCTATAAAAGCGGTGGAGTGACAATGCAGCAAAAGGGTCAATTTTTTACAGTGTACTTTACTGTGTTATGGAACATTCTCATTGGTCATGAAAGAGATATTCTGTAAAAGCTGTGGAGTGACGCTACAGCAAATGGATCAAATTTTTAACTGTGTAGCACTACCGAAATAATCGGCACGGGTGATTTTCAGGAAACGCTATTATTGCAAAAGACGAGGAATTTGATGTCATAAATTCTCCCCAATTAGTTTCGATTAGGGAAAATCCCGTTGGAAAAACCATAAATATGTATCGATTTAATATGCTCGAATACACCGTGATAAACGAGGATTCGAAATAAACATCAAATACAAAAGTTGCGTATTTTTGTCCGTAGAATCCGAATCTGCAATAAAAAATGGGGGTTATAATTTAAGATTTTAAAGTTGGACCCCCTCTGACCCCCAGGGGGTCGGTTACGAAGGTCAAATTTGGTATCACTGAGTAGCTTATTTTAAAATATTTAACACGTATATTTACGTTTTTCAATCTCATATGTATTTCTCGAGTTATTCGACCGTTTCCAGACTTTTCGGACACCCTGTATATATATATATATACAGGGGTTGGACAAAAATATGGAAACACCTTAAAAAAACACGTTTCCTTGCCTAGTATTGTGTACGGTACCCGTTGTTATTCAAAACAGCTTGCAGTCTTCTCGGAATGGATAAATACAGTTTCTGTATGTTTGCCAAGGGAATATTCTACCATTATTCCTGCAAAACGGTGGAAAGTTCAGATAACGATGTTAGCGGTGGATAGCGAGAATGCACTTTCCGCTCCAATGTAGACCACAAAGGCTCGATAATATTCAAGTCTGATGACTTTGGTGGCCTGGGGAGATGCGAAAATTCACCCTCGTGCTCAGAAAACCAGTCCTGGACAATGTGAGCTGTGTGAACGGGAACGTTGTCGTCTTGGAAGATACCATCATCATTGGGGAACAAAGCTTGTACCACTGGATGGACTTGATCGGCCAAAATGTTCACATAAGTCTGAGCAGTAACCGCCCTTACAGAAGTATCATGGGGCCAGAAGAGAACCACGATATGGCTGCCCAAACCATCAAAAACCCCCGCCATGTTTCACTCTTGGCAACAAGCAGTCTGTATTATAGGCTTGAGATGGCGTTCTCCAGACGTAAACTCGGCCAGAAGTGGGGAACAATGTGAAAGAAGACTCGTCAGACCATATTACGCTCTTCCACTGCTCTATAGTCCAGCCTTTATGACTTAAGCACCACTTTTTCCTGTTACAGGCATTAGCATTACTGATGGATGGCTTTTCAATTGCAACACGGCCAGCAATTCCCTATTTATGAAGCTCCCTTCTAATTGTTTTTTTACTTACAGGATTTGGTAACACGATATTCATTTCAGTAGTAACTTTTGCAGCTGTGGACTGCTTATTTTTCGCGATAATCCTCCTTAATGATCGTCTGTCACGATCACTCAGCACACACTTTCGTCCGCGCTGTGATTTAGCGGATGATGTTTTTTCCGCATTTCAAATATGCGGAATAAATCTTCGACATAGTACCTCTTGAAACACTAAAAACCTCGGTAACCTTGCTTACGGAAGCATCCACCATACACGAGCCAACAATTTGTCCACGTTCGAAGTCTGTTAACTCTGACATAATGCAATGATAATCTCACATAACAGTGCTCCAACAACAACTGAACGGTGCAGAGATTTTACGAAGTTGTATAGGTGGCATCAGTAGGCGAAAACTCCAGTGCCATCAACATAGTTCATTATAATCAATCTTTCTTTTCAAACATGCATTTCAAAAGGTGTTTCCATATTTTTGTCCAACCCCTGTATATATATACATAATAAATGATTTGAATCAGTATTAATTAAATAACATCTTAAGCTCATTAAATACATTTTCAGTTGTTTGCCTTTAAATGTATACAAATAAACAGCCTTTAAAATAAATGGATAATTATAATAAAATTTAACTACACATTACAAACTAACCAAAATATAACCTTTTTATTGCTTTTATGTATTCAGAAGTTTAGTAGTTCTTACACCAAATAGAAGGAAGGACATTTATAAGTTTAATTAGGAAATTTTGAAATAATTTTTAATGTATTGAAAATATTTTAATAAATACTGATAACTAAAATGAATAATTTTCATTTATTTTCTTTTCATTAAAAAAATAAATTAAAAATATAAAGTTGGCTTTTTATCAGAAAACCCTACTTTAACAATCATTTGATATATATCTGAAATTTTTAAATCTGCCACTCTTCTATTGAAAGAACAGAAAAGTAATCTTTACATGTAGGTAGAAAATTATTCGAAAAATCTATTAAGATTATTGAAAAACTTTTTTGTGAATATTTATTGTATGAATAGACAACTTTACATGGTTTAATAAACTATTTATGATTGGTTTTTTAAAAGTAAATTATGCTAATGGTTTTCGACGAATGCTTTTCTATACAATAAATATTCTTTTAAATTTTACACCATGCAACATAGAATAATTACAATTTGCAACAAATTGACGTGACTAAAATTTATGATATTCAATTATTACTTATTCAGCCCCCTCTTCCACCCATGTCACTGCCGTTATGTATACTGGTTACTTTTGTTCTTGAATCGAAAGCAACCTACAAAAAATATGATTATGTTTACTAAGCATTACACAAATTTACAAAGAAATTTACCTTTTGAAAAGAGTTTCATTTTTTAAAAGGTCACTTCGTGATCTCGGGCTTTCAAGCTAGTTTTCATTTATCTTCACTTTCGCAACGCATTTTTTTCTAAGTTTTGCTTCAACCCCTTATCCTTTTTTTAAATTTAAGGCGATTGGTTATATTATTCGTAAAGCGTGGTGCCGATGTGGGTGACAGATGAAAACAGATCTTCCCTCAACAAAAATGAAGATATATACGATCCATTTATTGCCCTTTTACCATTAAACTGAAAAAATCACCCCTGTAATTATAGAATAATTTGTTAATTCAGCTAAACTTGCACCTTAGGGAAATTATCGCAATGTAAAGCAACCGGTACACGGCAGTTACACCCGATGTAGATGAACCGTGAATGTTTTTAATTTTTTTTAAATTTAACCATACCTTTTTTTTATGGCATTGCAGACTATAATCATACAAATTACTTACCCATCATACGTAGTATAGGGTAAATCTTGCAATCGTTTTGAAAATCGAAAAACAATTGACTGATATTTGACGGAAATTTCATATATTGGATATTCCAAAAACATGTTTGTGGAAAAAAATTACCGTCCGTTCGTGTATGTGTCTGCGTGTGTGTTTGTAATAATTTGATCTCAAGAACGAATTGAAATAGAGACTTAAATTTTGTATGTACTTAGTATGTAAGAATGAGACGAAGCTTATAGTTAAAATCAGTAATCTCGATTATCCAGAACTATTTTTTTCGGACCCTTGAAAAATTCGTTCTGATGAAAAGTACATAAAATTTATCAAAAATTTTAAATTTTATTTTAAGAAATGGGTATAAAAGGAAATAAAATAACACGGATTTTGCATAAAGAACGATGTCGATCATTTTTATTGGTTGCCGAGATATTTGCAGTCATGTTTTCAACATTCTTCGATTTTTCACGACCCTGTATTTCATTCAAATTTCAATTCAAACATATATTTTAATTTGAAATGAGACGCTTAATCTGAAGCAGTAAACTATTCGTTGATATGATTATTTTTGAGTTGTAAGGATGTTTCTACAATGGATGTTTCTACGCAATTCAGTGCTACTTAAGTAGTTTGGCGTTTTATATAATTTGTCGAAATTGGTTCATCAGTAATTCATTAACAGAACACTACTATGTATATTAAAATTATTTAACTATACGTTTAAGTTTTGTTTTGAAATTAAAATGCATTTTATAAATAGTTTACACATCTTTTATTTTATATATATTATATTATGCATATCCATAATGGGTAAGTAATATGGTGGCCCCCTGTTAGAGTTATTTGTAATTTATCTTTGAAATGTGGCATCACATAAGTTCGCTAATGTTTAATGTATGTAACTATAGAAACGCAAATTGTCTGTGTTTTTTGTTAGTTGTTGTTTTGATTTGCTAAGAGTAAGCAACGCTTTCGCTATGTCTTAAAATAAAGGATGACAGTCTACTAAAGCATGTCAATTTATTAATTAAGTTAATACGCATCGCCGCATCATACATTTGGTTACGTCGAGCCAAAGTCTACATATTTTTTTTCTTCACTTCGAAAAGAAAAGTTCGAAAATAATGAACTGTTTTCATCATTGAATTTTATTAGAACATTATTCCGCAAGCTGGACTGGTAAAAAAAAGAAAGAAAGAAAATCGTCTGCCGCAGCAATCAAGGTAATGAATAATTTATTATTCCTTTTGCTGTTAATATAAGTTTTTGAACATGGAAAATATTGATAAATTAAAAAAGAAGCGTGCAACATTACGCACTTCAATCACGAAATTAATTAGTAAATTAGAAACCTTGATAAACGATAAAAATAATGATATTGACAGTTATTTAGAAATTTCGGAACAATTAAATGACAGAGAACAAACTCTAAAAAACCTAAGTAAAGAAACAGAATCTGGTATTAATTTAGAAAAAGAATATAAAATTGACATTAGTGCTAGCGAAGAATACCAGGAAAAAATTATAAAGGCCAAATTTCAAATTAAAAAGCAACTTAAACATTTAGAACAAAGTAAAGTTTCCAATGAAATTCAACCAAAATGCTACTCAAATAAACAACGCGATAAATATTAAATTACCCGATATATCTCTTCCGAAATTCTCGGGAAAACCAGATGAATGGGGTATATTTAAATTACAATTTAACAACTTAATAACTTCAAAAGAGCAACTATCAGATGCGCAAAAGTTGCATTATTTATCAGCGGCATTAATAAGTGATGCAAGAGCTTTGATTAGCAAAGAAGACACTTTTTCAAAGAAGACAAAGAAGACAAAAGACAGATATGAAAATGATAGAATAGTAACAGAAATACACATCAATTCACTCTTAAACGCAGATAAACTTACACAGCCTTCCGCTAAAGATCTTCCAAATCTAGTCGATAATATAAAAAAAAAGCATTCGCGCCTTGAAGATTTTGAATTATAATAGAAATAATTTTTCAGATGTTTTAATATTGAACTTCATTCTCCAAAAATTAGATAGAGATACCCGAAAAAATTATGAAATGACGATAAGTTCAAAAGAAGTTCCGAAGTTAGATGAATTACTTTTATTTTTAGAAAAACGATCTCAATATTTGGAAAATATTCATACAGTCACGTCTGTTAAACCTTTCAGTAAGGATCAGAAACGTTCATTTAATTCTAAGTCATTGACTTTGTTAGCAGAAAGTCCACACATTTGTTCAATGTGTAAAGGCAATCACATTTTAATGAGATGTTCCCAATTCTTAAATTTACCTGCAAAAAAAGGTTTAATATTGTTAAAATGAAAAAAATATGCTTCAACTGTTTATCATCAGTTCATAACATTAGCCAGTGCAAAAGTTCAAGCACGTGCAGAAAATGCAACAAACGTCACCACACACTGATCCACCTGGAACGCGGTGAGGAAAATATTGATACTAATCAGGCAATAGCAATTCAAGATGAAAATACTATTAGTAGTAATCTATCACCAACCGCAAACGCATTTACTCCTCATAGTTACACAAATAATCCGATGTCTGTTACCGCTTTGGGTGAAAATACACATTCATTTGATAACACGCATTCAACTATTAACAATACTGTAATGAGTATGACATCTTCTTCTAGTAAACAAGTAATGCTTTCAACTGCGATAATATATGTACAAAATGCTAGACGAGAATTAGTTCCTCTTAGAGCATTGTTAGATTCAGGATCGCAAAATAACTTTATAACGAAGGAATGTTCTGAGTTATTGTTCTTGAAAGGAAGGAAAATAAACGCATCAGTTTCAGGGCTAAATGGTTCAGTTATGAATATAAAGGAAAGTATTATAACAACCATAGCAAATAAAAACAGGAGTTTTAATGAAACATTGCAATTTTTTGTTGTTCCTAAAATTACGCGCATAACACCAGCTACATATCTAAACATCATGCCTATTAAGCATTTACAAACTTTTCAGTTAGCTAATCCACAATTTGATAAATCAGGTCCAATACATGTTTTATTATCAAACGAAGTATTTTTTAAATTACTTGGACAAAATAAAATAAATATGCAAAATTTGGTTTTTCAAGAAACTATTTTTGGCTATGTTGCCAGTGGTTCTACGTCTATGCCCCAACCGAATTTTAATAATTATTGTGGTCTTGTTCGATCTGTGGATGATTTATCCAACGCTATACAAAAATTTTGGGAAATTGAAGCGATTCATGATAAAAACCCAATAAAAAGTAAAGAAGAGCAGTATTGTGAGGAACATTTCTTGCGTACACATACTAGAAGAGATAGAAGAGATGGTGATGTAATTGTGGAAAATTCTGAAATGGGTAGTTTGCTGTTGCAAAAAAATCGTGAAAAGAAAATTGCTCAATCTACAGACCGAGATGGAAAAAGTCTCTATTCATTTGAATCAAATAGCAAGAAAACTATCGATAAGTTTCAAAATATAAAATTGAATAGTTCATTACCACAAACAAATCCTGAAACGGAAATCATATCATCTTTAGAACATAAAGTCAAAAGCATCGATTGTTTTGCTTCAACTGAAAAAAAAAAGATGTGGTCCAGCCTCTAAATGTGAGTGATGATTGTGCATTGTTAGAAACAAATTCTGAAACGAGATACAAATTATCTTTAGAACGAAATGAACAGAATATTTATTCCTTTGTTTTAAATGAAAAGAAAACTATCCAGTATCAAAATACAAATATGGACAGATCATTCTTGATAGCAAATCGTTTAACGGAAAATAAATCACCTTTAAGAAGTAATGAAGCAAGTACTTTTTCACATACATTAGATGAAAAGAAAATTGACCATAAGTATCTGAATTCGAATTCCGGTGAAATACAAAGAGAAGCACCAGTTCAACATCAGGTTGATGATAATAAAATGTTTATTGATGGTAAGTTTGAGCCTTTTGATAATTATACAGTGGGTGATGTAAGTAAACAGCATGAATTACATAATCTTCTCAATACAAACATCCTACAAGCAGCAGTTGTATCGAAGATTGATTCTGGGAAGAATACTGAAATTATCACGCCTAAGAAAATGATCGCTCATGGAGAAAAAATTCAACATATTCAAACCAACGATTTTCAAAATAAAGGCAATATTAGTAAAAAATCTCTAGTATGCATTCAAGCCAACAAAATCTCGCATTCGCCTGTGATATCTTCCCCGAAAAATTCTCAACCTGAATTCAAGATACCGACCCCTCCGAATCCAAAAACACCAGCATCATTGGATTCGAATCTCAAGACACCCTTAACAAGACAGTTGCAAAATTCTGGGGAGCCACAGGTCGATATAGAAAGTTCAAATTCTGCTCTTTTCAAAGCTGATTCTGCTTCTCCAGGATTTGCCTATACTACTCGATTAATGTACCCAGTGAATGCTGCAAGCACCATCAAACACCCAGCAGACCTTGTATCTCAAGGACTAACCTTCGACAAATTAATTGACTGTGAACTCTTTTGGCATGGCCCTCTCTTCTTAAGAAAAAGTGACATTGAATCATATCAGAACATTGATTTAGAACGAGTCAAAAACTTTTCAACAGAATTAAAACTGAAAAATAGTACAGTACTAATCAGTCTAAATCCTAGTGAATTTGTAAATGAAATTTTAAGTATAAGTAACAATTATACTAAAATATTACGTGTTTTAAGTTATATTTTCAGGTTCTTAGATAATACAAGAAAATCAGCTGAAAAAAGAAAGGGACACGTAAGTATAGAAGAATTATCACGAGCAGAAATATTTTTAATTCGGGAAATCCAAAAACTTGGATTTAAGGCAGAATATACTGCATTGTTAGAAGGTAAGCAAATTTCTAAGAAAAGTAAATTGCGATTGTTGAACCCCTTTTTAGATGCAGATAATGTGCTAAGAGTTGGAGGGCGTTTAGATAATGCAGACCTAAAATTTGCTGAAAAACATCAATATATTCTGCCAGGTAAGGGTAAATTGTGTAGCCTAATTGCAATTTACTATCATAAAAAATATCTTCATATAGGTGCACAAGCATTGTTATGCCACTTGAGGCAAAAATACTGGCCTCTACGGGGAAGATGGTAAGATTAGGGTTGTAGAAGTTAAAACCGCTAGGGGAATACTTAAAAGAAGTATTTCAAAAATTGCGTTATTGCCACAACAAGTCTCGGAAAATTAATTACGAAATGTAAAAAAAAAAAAAAAAAAAAAAAAAAAGGTTTTGTTATGCATTTTTATTTTTAGTTTTCCTATTATTGTATGTTCATAATTGTATTTTTCATTGTTAAAAGAAAATTGTTGTATTGTATCATATTACTTAAGCATTTATAATGTTAATATTTTGTACTGTATAATTTATTGAAGTTGACCCTTCAATGTCGGGGGGTATGTTAGAGTTATTTGTAATTTATCTTTGAAATGTGGCATCACATAAGTTCGCTAATTTTTAATGTATGTAACTATAGAAACGCAAATTGTCTGTGTTTTTTGTTAGTTGTTGTTTTGATTTGCTAAGAGTAAGCAACGCTTTCGCTATGTCTTAAAATAAAGGATGACAGTCTATTAAAGCATGTCAATTTATTAATTAAGTTAATACGCATCGCCGCATCACCCCCTACGACTAGTTTCTGTACGAATTTTCTTTTCTTTTCTTTGCGTGTGTGTGTGTACATTTAAGACCGTGGTACGTGTATCGTAAAATATTTCAAGTAAGAGATTTTATTATGATTCAAATGTTGTTCAGACGATAAAATGACATTTTAAAAACCAAACGTCTAAATGTGAATGAAATAAGTGACCAGATTATGAGTAAAATTTCACAGATTTGAAAATGTTCTATATATGAAGTTAACGACTAAATATAACGAGCATATGTCAGCACACTGAAAGATAAGTACAATATGTTCCTTTTGAACACTGAATTTAAGAGTTTCACAATTTAAGCCAGCCCGTTACACATGAATGCATTTTTCATTAATGTTTCATACTTTTTTTTATTTAATAAGTATACTGTTCGTAAAAACCTAAAACTTCTTGCAAATAATTCTCGCATTGACATTTTTATATGCATGTTAAATTCAAAAACGCTCCCACATGCATAAATATTATAAAATAATGTAAGGCCCTTCGTCTTAATTCATTTACAAGGACACTCAAAAGATTTGCGTTACAATACGGTCTAAGGGGAAAAGTCATTCAGATGGGATATTTTAATGGTATCACACTATTTTTTAAAATAATTAAATTTATCACTGAAGTAAACTGCAAGGTTTTTACTATAGAACATGGAGTGCATAGAATTTTTTGTTCATTTACTCTGACACCCAAAGAGTTTATAACGGAAGAAAATGATCTGTAATTTAACTATTGAAGAATTCAAACAATATACTAGGGAACGGAGGTTGGTTTTGTGGTCTAGAGGACATAACCTTTTTTCTAGATTTTTTTTTCTCCAGAGAGGCTGTAATAGTTAGATTTATACTTTTTCTAACGGAAGCTACCAAGATATATAGCAATGCTCAAACATTTTAAAGGATTATCAGTGGATATTAGAGGGAATGCAACATACAGTAGAACCCCGCTAATTCAGACCCCGTTTTATCCGGATCGGTTTGGTCATTTTTTTTCAAGTTTGAGAAGCGACAGGCTTATTTCTATAACATTAACTTGTTTCATCGTTGTATTCTGAACAAAAAAGCAAAAAAAAAAAAAAAAAAAAAAAAAAAAAAAAAAAAAAACTTTTTCTGAAATTGTTTCGTAGGAATACCTTAAGCTTTCTTATTTAAACTCTTTGATGATAGCTTTCAAAGAAACAACAATGTATCACTAAGTTTGGCAATTCCAGTTTTCCCAATTTTCTGTTTAAACCATTTAGAAATGCCATAAAAAAATCACTGCGCAATAAATTTTTACTTAGAGCATTGCAAGAAAGCAAGGTAAAATAGTTCCTATAAGACTTTTTGTCTGATGAGGATCGCTTTCTGATTTTTCTCAGCCCATAGGTCTGTTTCCTTGTTATTGCGTCAAAACGCTTCTACAATATTACATTAAGAAAATTATTTATATCTATGAAGCAGCGTAGAATTCAGGGATTTTTCAGTTTCACATATAAATGGAATTTTCCGAAATTTTTTATTTTTTATTTTTTTTTTTTTTCATTTTTTTTCTAATTGTCCGAATAATCCGGATTGGGTCTGGTCCCAATTAATCCGAATTATCGGGGTTTTACTGTATTTGGAAATGTAACATACACTATTGAAACATTTTTAAATCTCCTACATCAAGCTTCTGTATTAAAATGCTTCACATGATAGCCCATGGTTCTTTTCTTTATACGTGTGCTATGCATGACTGAAAAAACGCAAGCAAATTAGGTTAAATTTTGCATATTAGAATTATACTGTAGATATATAAAATACCTTATTTTTAAAGAATTACAATTGTATACTAAACAGTGCCATTTAGAAAAAAACTATTAAATCAAGTTATGGAAAACAAATGTAATATAAACATCCTTTAATCAGAAATCTGCATATCAGGTGATTTCTTTTATTTAATTTTTTTTAATTGATACGTCTAAGAGAATGGAAACAAAAAAGTACGCTTTTGCTTCAGATCTTATGAGCTTTCAGCGCTTACATTGTCGTTATATTTTTATTTTTATAGATCTATGTTTGAAATAATACTTTTTTATTTCGTTTTTAAATATTCGTTGCCATGGTTTTTAAAACCATTTGACACTGAAATAATTAGAAAAGTGATATTAATATTATTTGTAAATTATTTTTTTTATATTAAAAAAATAATGTTAGATTTTTTGAAAAAAAAATACACTTTAAACAAACAATTTTCGATTTTGCTTCTTACATAGGCATAGTATATGCTTTTCAGATTTCAGAAAGTAAAGTTTTTTATAAACTGTATTTATCGGAAATTACGTTTTAAAATATTTATCTCCGAAAGATTTATGAGTAATTTTAAGGGATTATCAGTGGATATTAGAGAGAATGAAGCATGCTTAAAAATGTAATACACACTATTGAAACATTCTTTACACCTTCTACATCAAGCTTTCACATTAAAATGATTGGCATGATATCCCAGTGATCTTTTCTTTATATATTTGCTATTCATCCCTGCAAAAAAGCAAGCAAATTAGGTTAAATTTTACATTGAAGAATTATACTGCAGATATAAAATATCCCATTTAAAAAAAAATACAATCGTATACTAAACAGCGTCATTTAACAATAAACTATTAAATCAAATTATAGAAAAAATCTAATGTAAACATCGCCCCCCTTTAATCAGAAATTTGTATATCAGGTGATTTCGTTAAGTCTTATTTTTTTAAATTGATACTTCTAAGAGAATGAAAACAAAAAAGTATGTATTTACTTCAGATCTTATGAGCTTTCAGCGCTTACATTGTCGTTATATTTTTATTTTTACAGATCTATGTTCGGAATAATACTTTTTATTTCGTTCTTAAATATTCTTTGCCACTGTTTCTAAAGCCATCTGACACTGAAATTATTAGAAAGGCGATATAAATATTATTTGTAAATTAATTTTTTTAATATATCTTTTTTAAATTAATGTTAGGTATTATAGAATAAAGTTATACCTTAAACTAACAATTTTCGACTTTACTTTGTTACATAGGCATGGTATATACTTTTCAGATTTCTGAAGGTTTTTTATATGAATTGTATCTATCGAATATTTCGTTCAAAATTATTTATCCCTGAAAAGTTCATGAGTATATTTATCGGGAGACGAATTAATTGAATACAGATTAAGATAAAATTAATGGATGGAAACTTAGATATTATGAGCTATTTTTTTCATTATTTTTTAACTGTGAATATAATAAATAATAAAATATTAATATTTAATTTGTTTATGTTTAAAATATAATATTCATTATGGGTGATTTGATTTTTGTTCGTACATTTACTTGAATAAATGCATTTTCGTAAAGAAATGATGTACATAAAAAAAATACATGTTGTATCTTAAAATTACTATTTAAGTTTAATAGATTTAATATTTTCGATACTCATTCTGCATTTTTTTAAAGATATATCCTTCTTATACTATTAAAGTGAATATTGCAAGTTAATATTTCTATATTCCTCTAATTTCCTTTTCATATTATTTTTTTAATGCTTTGTGGAATTTTAACGATGAAAAAAAACTTATATATGAGGAAAGCTTTATAGATGTCTAAAAATGTCAACTCATTAAAAAAAAAAGGGGGTTATGAAGCGACTTTAATTGATTTTTAAATGATGTATCAATATTTTTTGTGTAATCATTTATCTTAATTGATTTAAATATTTTGTTATCAGTATCTGTGAAGAAATAAATAAACTTTATATGTGTGGGTTTTTTTTACTCATAAATGTGCTACGTTTTGACAATATATAGTACCTAATAAATTAAAGAAAATATTCTTTAAGAAAATATGCATATTTTACGTTGTAAAGGTTAATTTATACTTAATAAAAATTATATGTACTAAATCCTATAAAATAATAATCAAGTAAAAAAATCATGCCTTAAGCATAGATTATGAAACACTTTCCAACACTTCCTGAAATCTTTAACAAAACTTCATTATTTAGGAAAATAACATGCTACTGTCCATAAAAAATAAGTATTCCAATACTTATTCGGAACAGCCCTGTATTTGATCCGTCGGTTGATATATATATACTATATAAAAGGAAAATTTAGTTTACCAAGAAAATGCGTAATTAGTTGAAATTTCTCTTTCATCTTTTTATTCTTATAGATATAAAATACTTGAATACTTTTGTTCAGCCCAGTAATTTACCTAGTATTTTTATTAAACGTCAGTATTTTGTCAAAATTTTATTCAAACTATACATTCTTAAAACTACCTCAAACATATTTCCAGAAATTATCATTAATGGGTGACTATGTAGCTAATTTTTTGCGTGACTCTGCATATCATTTTATCAATATTCTACAAACATTTATTAGTAAACTGAAAGCAATTCAACATAAAAATGCATAACTTATTTAAAAATCACATTTAAGTTTGTAACGTTCAACACACGTTGGGTGTCATTTGTAACGGTTGGTTGGTCGTGGTGGGGGTTAAATGCAGACATACTCAGTAATTAAGATAAAACAACACAGTTTATTAAAATGATAAGGGCTCAAGGGAAGTGGAGCAAGTCTTAATTTTTTGCAATTGAGAACACTCTTAAAAGACTAAACGCATACTCACAGGCTCCGGACTAGCTCCATCGTGGCACCTTCTATCACTTCTTAACTATCTTTCGGCTAAGCTGCTAGATAAAGCTTAATTAGACAGCCCGTGGCTGTGTGTAATTCTTTATTCACTTTCAAATAATCAAAATGTAATTACTATGAATTTTCTTACCACGGCCAACTCTCAAGTCGAATACCGAAACTCCTTTACAACTCACTGGAGGCTCGCTGCTACCTTCAATCTGCTAGCACTTCGCTGACTAATATCTCCAGAACATTCGGCTGGCTAATCGCCAGTGATTCACTTTGCTATCTAATGTCGATACCAGAGACACTCACTCGCTGGCTAATGCCAGAAGTTAATTACCTTCACATTTGGTAACCTTTATTAGATCTTTTGTGAAACGCTGTATATCAACTATAACATTTATATACACCATATAATTTGCAGACATTTAGTAAAACTTAAAAACGCATATCATAATTGAAAATGTATTTCATCCATCCATCAGCTATCATCGATAATATACAAAACTTCGAATAAGAATATAAGATTCGAAATATTTCTTTGTGTCCCTGTAAATGTTCCCCACTTCATATTATGCTTTAAACGTTAAGTCTCAGAGGCGTATATCAATGTTGTGTACTTGAAATCGTTTAACATTATTAAAATATGTCACAGAAAGTTATCCCTTTAATTATTGTGTAATCGAATTCTTTTGAGTTGCTCTGTATGAATAATAACTATTCTTTACAATGCATATTTTAGTGCACTTTATGAATCTATGTAAATTTGAATATGTTTGACAGGGTGTAACACCTTTAAAATTCATTTGAAACGAGTTTTTCCCATAGGAAAATTTTGACTATCCCTGTAAATAAACTAATCATAGTAGAAACCTCATTTTCAATAGGGTTCGTGATAGGTTAAACATCAATAACATATAAAAATTTCATGGAAATCCGAGTATATTTACGGGAGTTACGGACAGTCGGACAGAAAAACCGAATGCATAAACATTTTTCAAGTTTGTTGGAAAGTGTTAAAAACGCAAATAAAGAATACTGCCCAGTTAAACTGATGACATTGAGCTCACAGACTACAAATACTAATTGTACATTAAAGCCTTACATTTTCAAGTGTTAATTCCGTTCGAAAAAAAATTAAGAAGGGGAAACAGCTCTCCCCTTTCCTCTTTTTTATACTTAATAATTGAACCTCCTATACTATCAAAAACATGCTTTATCATATAAAAAATCTATATCCAAAATTCAGAGCAAATGAGATAATTCTTAATAAAAACCCATTTAGCATTTATATAATTTAAAAGGAGTTATCCCCCTCTTTTATACTTAACCATTAAACTTCCAAAACTATTCAGAGATTTGAACGAAATCTGAAGATTCTGCTTGAAAAACCCATTTATATAAATTAAGGGGGGGGGGCATTAGAACCCCTGTTCCCCCTATTTATACTTATTTAATGAAATCTAATAACAGTCACGGAATCGCCTCATCAGAATGATCCTAATCTAAATTTTGAACGAAAACTTAATTCTGCATGAAAATCCCATTTGTATCAATAAGTGGAGGGGCATGAGCCCCCCGTTCCCCCTCTTATACATATCGAATGAACTCCAAAAACTAAATCATGGAAGCGCCTTGTCAGGATATTCCTACATACAAAATTTCAAGTAGATCGGATATTTTTATCACGAGTTATCTCGCACGAACGCACGTACATACAGAACGGACGGGCACATAAGCTCTCAGGCTATGATAGCCTGTGAGCTAAAAACGACAAATCACCAGTTTACAATGCTTCACAAAAATATTTTTTTACTATATCAAATTGATTTTATCTCCTTCTGGAGAAACGGTCATATAAGAGAATATTCTTCAAAATACTATGCTGTTAAATAGAAAAATGAAAAGAAGTTATTAGATTTTTTTAGTATCCTACTTGCTAATTCATAGAAAAAAGTAATTAAACAATCTACTAATTATTTTTCCGTTAATTGTCTGGCGCTCTGAAGATCTAAATTGTAATGCAGATGATTTTTTTTCACCAGACATAGAGAATAAAAATGCGTTTATATAGAATATGAAAAGCCAAATTTAAAGCTAAATTTATAGTACTTCTTATTCAAACAAATTTAAATTTATACTTCTTTATAATTAAGTTTTTTATGCATTGTTCACCAATTGCATAATTTAAAGATTGCCTGTCTTAACTCATATAATGTATATTTTATCTAAATGCTGCGTGAAGAAAAAATGCAGTTTTATCAGGGCTCTACGAAAAAAAAAATCCAGTGAATAAAATCTTAAAAGCTTTTGTATATCGAATTTGATTTCAAGTTTCGTAGTAGAGTAGAGTCCCACTATTCCAAACCCTGCTGTTCTAAAGGTCCGCCTATTACGAACAGAGTTCAGAAAAATATCGATTTTTTGAATTTAAAAACAGGAAAAATTAAAAGGACGTCCGTGAAAAAACGTACTTTTATTTGTTCCCCAAAGAAGTTAAATAGAGACATACATAGAGCTTAAACTCGATGACAGCGTTTGAAACTAAATTATAATGCAAGCTGGTTACTTACAGTACTTGTCGTTCCATTTACACAATTCTGTCATTCAATCATTTTTAATCACTGCTAATAACAAAAGATAACTAATTTACACACACTTAAGAAGCAAAACAAATTAGAAACTGGAAGTGAAGCGTAGCAAATTAGGTGCGTTCGTACGATAACGAAGTTTTAAAAATATTCAGATCTTGCAGATATAGTAGAGCGTACTTCGGATACAGTATAGTACCGTAAAATGGGGTGAATAGGAACAGCGGGGTGAATAGGAACGAAACTTTCCAGTCATACAAATAAATTCATTATAAATATATGTGATGATATTTTTAGTTGCCAAATTTTTTATAAGAAAGTTATAACATTAAGAGTTGGGAAATTCAGTTTTGACATGTTTGCACAACTACTCGGGTATATAAAAAAATTTCAAGAGGATCCTCAAAAACCTCATTTTTGCAACGCCTTCAAAACTTTGTATGTAACTACAGTGTTTTTCGTATTCTGAACCTAAGAGAGGGGATTTTTTATTAATGATAGACCTGTTAACGATATTCTGTATTAAATTCTTACTTATTTCTAAACTACATAATGAAAAAATGAAAAATGGCTTGTAACATCAGAGGTTTGAGATTTACGGGGTGAATCGGAACACGTTTTCTGTCATGGTTAATTTTTCTATACAATAATAGTTTCATGTAATATATGAAAACATATGTATGAATATGTATTGTAACAATATTTTGTTTGTTCTAATTACTTGAAGAGTCTAAGGGTGCCAAGACATTGCTTGGTTAAACAAAAATATCAACGCCTAATCCAACAGACATGGAACATACAATAAAAGACTTTTAAAATAGCAAATTATTTAGAAAAACTGTACAGAATTATTCTGTGGCATCCACAACATTACACAAACATCTCAAAATGAAAAACCAATTAAAAAAGGAGAGGGGTGAAAACAGTACTATGGGCTGGGGATGAGAGCATATTAGTACATCGTAATAATACATGCAGCGATTGAGGTTACTCAATAGATTCACTTACCCAATGACTACTAGTAGAGGATAACACATAACAGGGCTAAATTTGCATTAAATTCTACATTTCCAATTCGAATATAATTTCTTAAAATAAATTTTAATTTTTCTTGTTTTAAATGTTGTTTTCTAATTTTTAAAAAGGCATACCTTTACTTGTATATAAAATAAAAGGTTGGTTTCCCAGTAATTACGTGTTCCTAATCCTCCCTTATCATTATTACCTGTTTTTATTAACCCTATTAAAGTTTGAATTGGAATAAATAAAGATTATAGCATTTGTTCCGGTTCACCCCTATCTGCGGGGTGAATCGGAACACCATTAAAAATCTAAATAATTTATATATAAACAGTAAAAATGTTTCGTTTTTGCTTAAAAAGTAAAGAACAAAACAAGACCGAAGTTTCTAGTAGAAAAATTAAAAATTAAAAAATAAGTTGTTGCTTTTTTTTAACGTTGAATTTGAAATGTGTTCCGATTCACCCCATTTTACGGTAGTCGAAATCTTTGTGTTTCTGTAAAATATGCAGGAATTTTATTACATTTCAGCAACGTATATCTTATTCATATAATGTGAAATAGTTGAATATAATTAAAACACGCCCTAAACAATGTTTCCCCATATAGCATTATGTAGTGGAATACTTTTGTGTGGCCCTGTAATTTAATAATAAAAGATTGTACAGAATGCATATTTTAGGATATACTTCATTTATTCATGCCAATTCTATTATGTTCGAATGAGTGTAACATCATTAAAATGCATTTGAAACTTTTCCCCATTGACCGTAATGTAATGGAATACTTTTGATTGTCCCTGTAAATGATCTATGCATCCGACTTTCATAATATTTGAAATGACTCGGCAAAATTACGTAATAATTATATGTTTTAAATTTCAAACGATTAAAATGCATTTGAAACTTTTTTCCCCATTGACCGTAATGTAACGGAATCCATTTGGTTGTCCCTGTAAATGATCTATCCATCCGAATTTCATAAAATTTGCAATGATTCGACAACATTATGTTACAGTTATGTATTTTAAATTTCAAACGATTTGGTTGAGTAGTTTTTGCGTTGTTATATGCGGACAGACAGACGGACGGACTGAGCGACAACAATAGGTGCTACGTATTTACATAATTACGAACGCACCTAATCATTGATTGTTTTCGAATGAATGGCAATGAATTGAATAAGTAACTTATCACCTTTACGGTTATCGCTTACTCAGATTGATGTGTGGCAAAAAGCGTATTTATTGGTATGGTATTACAGTTGTACACTAACCGCAAAAAAAATCTTGACACTTATGATTTTATACGTTTTGTTAAATATCTAAAAATATACGTGAGGAATAACTCCGAAACTCCTATATGTATAAACAAAATAGTACTAGTCATACATTTTCGCGAAGAGTTTTCTCCAAAATCCAACAGAGGGCCGTCAACAAATTGAAAGAGAACGAAGATCTTTTGGATAACCCTGTCAAAACTAATGAAGCAAAAGAGCTCAAACAGCAGATTATGATTAAGTGGCCTATTGTAATAAACCATGTTTATTTTTATGAATATAGCATGTAAACTCGTAGAGAAATTAATGTTTTTATAAAAACGGTCCCAAATGTTTCCAAGTTTATCGCTTATAATTTGCAGAGTTCATTATCAAACTCAATGTTCTTTTCAGAAAACATGACAATGAACATTGTACATAACACCTTGTAATCAGAATTAAAAAATAGTAAAAATTGTATGATAAATGAGCAGGTTTATTAAATAATTTTTTACTGCCCATGCGTCAACGCTATTAAAATTTCATTTGCATATTATGTTAGTTAAATGTATAGAGCAACTTTGTGAAAGTCTCAAAAACATAGCTTGAAAACTCTAAAAATTGTCGTCAATAGAATATGGTCAAAATCTATTATTCCCAAAATGAAGCAAAAAGATGAGGGGGTGTATCCAATTCCATTGATTAGTACCTATACAATATTGCACGTACATATTTGGATAAAGCTCCATATCTTTTTTGCTTTATTTTGGGAATAACGGATTTTGACCATATTCTATTGACGATAATTTTCAGAGTTTTTAAGCTATGTTTTTGAGACCGTTTTCACAAAAGTTGCTCTATACATTTAACTAACATAATATGCAAATGAAATTTTAATAGCATTGACGCATGTGCAGTAAAAAATTATTTAGTAAACTTGCTCATTTATCATAGAATTTTTACTTTTTTTAAAATTCTGATTACAGAGTGTTATGTACAATGTTGATAGTCATATTTTGTGAAAAGAACATTGAGTTTGATGAAGAACTCTGCAAATTATAAGCGAAAAAATTTGGGACCGTTTTTATAAAAACCTTAATTTCTCTACGAGTTTACATGCTATATTCATAAAAATAAACACGGATTATTACACTAAGCCACTTAGTCATAATCTGCAGTTTGAACTCTTTTGCTTCATTAGTTTTGACAGGGTTATCCAAAAGATCTTCGTTCTTTTTCAGTTTGTTGACTGCCCTGTGTTGTATTTCGGAGAAAACTCTTCGCGAAAATGTATTAGTACTATATTGTTTATACATCAGGAGTTTCGGAGTTATTCTTCACGTATATTTTTAGATATGTAACAAAACGCCTAAAATCGCAAATGTCAAGATTTTTTATGCGGTGACTGTAGTATCATAGTAGTCTTAATATGAAGACTCTGTTATATGTTAACAGTGAATTTTAAATTTTAAAAAAAATAGAACATGTTTATCAAGTGTTTATCAACGCTATATACAGATGACACAAGCAGATATCCCCATACTTAATTTACACTTTAACAAGTCAATATGTTGATTATTATAAATGAAACCTCTTTCGAAAACACACTAAATCGAACAATGTTCGGTCCCAAACATTGCATAATAGCGGAATGCAACTATATAGTATCGATTTTTATGATACAATTGCTAAATTGAAACATTGGTAATTTTGAAAATTAGATTACCACTATAATACTGTGGCATTAAAACGTATCGTAATAAAATCTTTCAGTAGAAAGAGAAAAAACAAATCGAGGAACATAAAACTTAAAACGAGTTCTAAATGAAACAACACATTCACCTTGCGCTAAAATCTAAAAATAAATTTCTGTTTCCAAAAAAAAGTGCATGAAAACTATTAAAACATTAAATTATAAAATGCATAAATCTTTAAAAACTTAAAAATCATGGAAATTAAAAATCATATGCAAAGAAACACAAAAGATGATTCCCGTGAACATTTTCTAGGGATAGTTTCTTTGAAATGTCACCAGTCTATGAAAAAGTATCAGTTTGCTATTTGTTGCAAGTGTCTATGAAACTGTTTCCTGCCGATGCTGAAGCATAAGATATTTTTGGATTATTAAACCAAAAATAAGGTTGTAACGTTATATGCATGCTGTGTGTCATTTTTAACGATTGGTTGGTCGTGGTGGAGGTTAAATGCAGACATACTCAGTAATTAAGATGAAATAACAAAGTTTATTAAAATGATGAGGGCTGAAGGGAAGTGGAGCAAGTCTTAATTTTACACAACTGAGAATACTATGAAAAAGCTAAACGTATATTCACAGGCTCCGGCCGAGCTCAATCGTGGCACCTTCTAACACTTCTCACTATCTCTTGGCTGAGCTACTAGATAAAGCTTAATTAGACAGCCCGTGGCTGTGTGTAATTCTGTATTCACAAATAATCGAAATGAAACTACTATGAAGTTTCTTACCCCGGCCACATCTCAAGTCAACTATCGAAACTCCTTTATACTTTACTGGAGGCCCGCTGCTACTTTCAATCGGCTAGCACTTCGCTGAACAATATCTCACTTCGCTATCTAACGCCACAGATACTCACACACTGGCTAACGCCACAGATGCTCTCTCGCTGGCTAATGCCAGAGACACTCTCCATTCTTTCAAACCCAAGCTTTTATATGCTGCAAACTGAGATACTTCACATTAACATATTACTAATAACCGCGAGCTAACTGCAGAATCCGAAAGAGACACGCACACACTAGAAAGTTAAAGTAAAAGAGAGGATAGATGTCGTTTTTTCGCTTACACATGTTAAATTATTGACGTCACGATCTCAGAAACACTAGAGTGCCTTTATGCAAAGGTCACTCCTTCACAACCCCCCCTCGGATTCCGCAGAGAAAAAGGACTGGGCCAAATGCATGTCCAGGACTTTTTCTTGTTATAAATTTCAAACCGTAAAAAAAACACAGTGATGGGTGAAATTTAGCGCCGAAACATAACTTTCAAAATATTAACTTTAACCCATCTCAACCAAAAAACCTCAGTTTGCCTCAAAAATTCACATATTCAATCCAATCATTCTTCTATCTTACAAATAGCCTCCGTAAAACTTCCAAAAACTCGTAAAACATTCAAAACTAAATACTTCTTCTTTCAAAACAACCCACTCCACTGGCAGTGCTAAAATTTCTCAAAACACTAAACTTCCGAAACTTTCCTCAATATTGAAATACAACTATAACTTTACCAAAAAATTTCTCCATAACTTTCCTAATACTAGAATTCGCACCAAGTCCAAAAAAAACCAAATCCGCAAAAATTTTCCTCATCCAAATTCCGAACTCATCTAAAATTCATACTAAAATAACTCTGCTACTACGTAATACCTACATACCCATTGGCCAATGAACTAACTCCCAAAATTCTTCAGAACTTAACTCCACTTTGACAATAATTGGGGCACATACGTACAGCGTCACATCGCTGTGCTTATGCAACAATCAAAAAAAAAATATCAAAAATTTACAAAATGACGTCATCATGCTCTTCATCTGTAATAAATAAAAGAAAAATAGCAGAATCAATACATAACACAGGTATACTTCCCTGCAAGAAAATCACATTAACATTCAATTTTAATACAATACAATTTCAAATTCAAACGCAGCTTAAAACTTCGCAACTTGCGGAAACCATTCCCAACTAAAGTACAAACGCAACACATAAAACACGAACGATAAGGAGAAAGTTAATTCATTAAATGTTAGTATAAGAGATAGAAACGCGTGTCAAGGACTTCTTGACCGCAAAACACGTGCGCGCTTGAACCGCGGCGCGTGTACAAAATAACCCAAATTACTATCTGTACTTTCTGAAAATTTAAACATATATTAACATACATTTTCTAACACATGAACAATATAACAATATAATAACATTTTTAACAGATAACATAACAATTTAACAATAGATCCAGAATTTTTAAAAGCAGTTAAGACCAAAATCTCAAACATACATAAAACTAACAATTTTGCAAACAAATTTTGAACACAATTAATCACTAAACGTGAGTCCGTCAAAAAATTCCAAAAATTGGCCAAAAATACAAAACAGTCTCTCTGCTTTCCATTCCTTCACATTGCTACCACATATATGCACTCTAATAGAAATTTAATAAAGAACATTATCACCCAATCATAGAGATGATTCGCTGTTGGCCGGCTTCATACTACAGGATGGCTTTCTCCTCTTGTCCCAGAAACCTTGTATGAAGGATCTTTCGTCATCAGAACTGTACGGTGACGCCACAGTTGACTGTCGTGCCTGCAGCCTGGTTCTGAATGGAACCGTGGAATACTTGTAGGTTCCGCTCGACGACTCTGCTCTGGCCGGTCCGCTGGGGTCACTCCATGGCGAGATTCACACTGTTGATGCCGGTAATCTGAGCGTTGTCTCCTCTTTCTAGATGCACCCGAAGTTACTGAAGATCCTAGACCACGTTTCTTTCCGGACCTATGCTGTTTCTTATTGGGCAAAAATTCCGACTTTAAAGTCCTTTTAACAGTTTGGCGAGTGTCCATCTGAAAACTTTTCCGGGGATTAAGTACACTGTTAAAAATCTGCTGCATTTTGCTGCAACGCACTCCCCTGCTTGTATAGAAAACGGTTACTTGGCCGTGAAATGGCGCTTTTTCATTGGTTGGAATAGAGATATTATATACAAGTGGTGGAGGGCGTTGCAGCAAAATGCAGCAGATTTTTAACAGTGTACCGAAGATGGTGATCTATAAGATAATTTGTTTTTCTGAGGTTGCTGTCTAAGAAGTGGAGGAACGGGACAGTTTATAATCTTTTGCCTTTTATGGCACACAGTATCTGATGTATTTGACACAGTTCTCTTATTTTTATTATCATACTGTGCTCTCGGATTGATAGGCTTTCTACTTTCAACAACAGTTTTTGGAGCTGTTTGACCAAATTTTCTTCTTGAATATTGATGAAAAGAATTAGATGAAGAAGTGCTGGACTCGGGACACTCATTGGATCGGGAATTTCGCGAAACACCACTCGACACATGAGAACCTTCACTACCATTTTCTCTAAACTTATAAACTCTAACCTGATCCAGATTAACAGTCATTCTTTCACCATTGACATTAATAATCAAATTATTATTTCAAACTTCCAAAACCTCGAACGGACCTACAAACTTCGGACCAAACTTAGCTACTCTCTTTTGACGACTTGAACATAACCAATGCTTTTCTACTAACACAAAATCTCCAACTTTCACTTCTAACTCCTTCCTACGCATATTATAATACTGAGCCTGCTTTTCTTGCGCTTTTCCCATCTGAACTTGAGCTTCCTTAACCAACCTCTCAATATCCTGACACATGTACTGACTTTCCGCATCTGATACCATAACTAGCCTTTGGAATGGAGTAATGACTTTTCTACCCAAAAACAATTCAGCTGGCGTTTTCCCCGTCGACTCGTGAACTGCTGTACGAAGTGCATACGCAAAATGCTGAAGAAACTGGTCTCAATTTGCATGATGAGAACCAACATAAGAAGAAATCATTTGAATTAATGTACGATTTACACGTTCAGCCATATTAGACTGAGGACGATAAGGAACAGTAAAAGAATGATCGATCTCCAGCTTCTCACACAGGGCCTTAAATATATCAGAAATAAAACAAGGGCCATGATCGCTAACTACCCTAATTGGTGCACCATATTTAGAAATATAATTCTCAAAAAATGCATCGGCAACTGCAGGTGCAGAAGCCTTCCTGAGGGGGACTAACTCTACCCATTTACTGAAATAATCAACTATAACTAGTACAAATCTATATCTTTTAGGATTAGACAATGGATAAGGACCAATTAAATCTACACCTACACATTCATTAGGAAAATTTACTTTAATAGGAATTAATTTGCCAGCTGGACTTACATTTTTATAATTATAACGTTGGCATGTGCTACAGCTGGAGACATAAGCGCGCACTGCTTCCCGCATTTTAGGGAAGTAGCAGGATTCACAAATTCGAGCATAAGTTTTCCTGATTCCTAAGTGACCTGCTAATGGATTATCATGAAATTCTTTCAAGATGGCCTTACGAAGACTAGCCGGAATAAAAACTCTTAATTCTCCACGTGAATTTACAATTTTAGAATAAAAAAGAAGACTATCGATAAGCTTAAAAGATTGGGACCATTTCTCAAACATAGGCAATATCTGCGCTCGGGACATCATCAGGATTTTCCAAATAACGATACAAACTACCAAACTCCTCATCTTGTTTCTGTTCCCTTATTAACTGCTCTCGTGACCTTAACACCAACGATGACAATGCACAACACTTAACTTCCTCCGTGACCTCTAAACCACCATGCGGGTTTCGTGACAAAGCGTCCGCTACCGCATTCTCCTTGCGAGCCCTATGTTCTATAACCACATTATACTCTGCTAACTTCAAACACGATCTGACCATACGAGACGACAAACCCTTTCCATTAGTTAACTTTGTCAAAGATGAATGATCCGTAATGACTGTAACCGGTATATTAGTGAAAAAACAACGAAATTTATTCAAAGCCCAAATTACTGCAAGACACTCCCTTTCCGTAATCGAATAATTCCTTTCCGCTGCATTTAAAATTCTCGACGCAAACGCTATAGGTCGACCTTTCTGTGCTAACATCGCTCCAACCCCCACTGCACTCGCATCGCAATACACTTCAAACTGAGACGAATAATCGGGGTGAGCCAAAACAGAAGGGGAAACTATTAACCTCTTTTAATAACTCAAACGACCTCTGAGCCGCTGATGACCACACAAACTTCACCCTCTTCCTTTTTAAATTATAGAACGGTTCACATAACTCCGAAAAACGTGGAATGAACTTGGCAAACCAAGCCACCATCCCTAAAAATGTCGCCACTTCCTTACTATTTTTGGGGGGGACTCATTGACGTAATTGCCTCAATTTTCTCATTATCTATATTAATACCATCACGCGTAATTTTAACTCCTAAATACTTTATCTCTTTTCTCAAAAATTTACATTTTTCTAACTTAACTGTTAACCCAGCATCTCTTAACAACGTAAATACTTCCCTCAATAATCTTAAATGCTCTTCAAAAGTAGCTGCCATTATAATTATGTCGTCCAGGTAGACCAGGACACCCTTACCAATCAAAGGTTTAAGGATATTATTCATGGCCTTCTGGAACGTTGCTGGCGCTCCCGATAAACCAAAACTCATTCTTTTAAAAGCAAAACAACCGTCCCGAGTAATGAACGCAGTCTTCGGTATGTCCTCCGGCTTCATTGCAATCTGAAAATAACCCGACGTAAGATCCAACGTTGACATATAATTCGTACTCGTTATATTAGCCAAAATGTCATCAATAACTGGAATAGGATACTGAGGGTATTGCGTTATCGCATTTAACTTTCTGTAATCTACTGCAAACCTATATGCCTCTGGATTATCTAAACTTTTCCCATTATTTTTACGACATAACACTACTGGCGATGCAAAAGGAGACTCAATTGGCATTATAATATCGTCCGCTAGCATTTTTTGAATATGATAATCAATTATACCTTTTTTAACTTTATCATAACGATATGGTTTACTAGCAACAGGTGCTTTTAAACCAGTATCAATCTCATGCCACGCAACATGCGTTAAACCCGGTTTATCAGAAAAAACCTCTCCAAATTCATTCAAAGACTTATTAAATTCCTCCTTCTCGATTTCACTTAACCCCGACTCCTCCAAATTAACTGACACTGAAACAGGCTCTTTCTTACTCACATTCTCATCATTATTCACTATTAACGACTTTTTTAAGAAATCCAAACTAATTCCTCTATCATTCATGTAATCCACACCAACTATACAATGCACTGTTAATCCATCTAACACACAAATCTCCCAACATGTCTTAACCGAACGAATTTCAACTTCCAATTCTACTGAACCTTTATTATCGCAAGCTACTCCCTGTGCCGACTGAACCACCAGACTTAACCTCTTCAACTTCTTATACGAAAAATATTTCCGATAACAATCAAAAGAAATGAACGACTTATCTGCCCCTGTATCGAAGACACTTTTAACGACAATACCATCTAACACAATTAACACTTCAGGTAACTCCACCGGATTAATAGTAATTTTATTCAAACTCACAGAAGGCTTTTCCGATTTAATCTGTGACTGCATACCTTCCCAAATACAGTCACCTACCAGTTTAACTGACCCGACCTCTGAACACATCTCTTTTGCATTGACCTATTTTCCAAATTCTCATCCGAAGTTAATCTCCTTACTTGCGAAGAAACATTCCTGTCCCGTACTCCCCCTCTCCGAAAATAACCACTATTCTGTCTATTTCCATACATATTTCTTTCACCACTTCTAAAACTATTAGCACCACCACAATTCCTATTACCATTACTCGTATTCGACATATTACGACCAAATCCATCATTTCTATTACGCAAATTATTATCCGGAAATCGCTGTCCCCCTCTCAAAAAATTACGATCCCCCTCATTTCTCAAATTACTATCCGCGACAGGTCTCTGACGACGGCTACGCAAATCTCGTTGATCCGAGCTATGCCGAGTCTCATACTTCGATAATATCTGATGCATTTCTGCAAAATTCTTCGGTGCTCTAACTTCAATAAAGTCCTGTATATTCGGATTAAAAAGAGGAAAAACAATGTCCAACAATTCCTCAAATGTGATATCTAAATCTAATTTATCTTTTAGTTCAAGCTTACGTAGATAAAATTTTGACGCCGACTCATAAATATTCTGCTTATTACAATAGAACTCTTTTCTCAAAATACTTTTATCTTTAATGGGAGGAAATGCCTTCTTTAACTCAATCACAGTTTGTTCAAATCTTTTCGCTTCATCAGTAATCAAAAACTTTCCTATATTCTCTAACCACAAAAGTGCTTCGCCCTTCAATGAGCATTTAAGCACTACGTATCTACTTTTCTCAGGTATATTATTGAACAAAATATAATCATCTAGTTTAACTAAAAATTCACTAATATCACCCTCACCGGTGAAATAGACCCGTGGCACAATCTCACAATGTCCGACATTTCGTTGGGCGCCATTTGTAACGTTATATGCATGCTGAGTGTCATTTGTAACGATTGGTTGGTCGTGGTGGAGGTTAAATGCAGACATACTCAGTAATTAAGATGAAATAACAAAGTTTATTAAAATGATGAGGTCTGAAAGGAAGTGGAGCAAGTCTTAATTTTACACAACTGAGAATACTATGAAAAAGCTAAACGTATACTCACAGGCTCCGGCCGAGCTCAATCGTGGCACCTTCTAACACTTCTCACTATCTCTTGGCTGAGCTACTAGATAAAGCTTAATTAGACAGCCCGTGGCTGTGTGTAATTCTTTACTCACAAATAATCAAAATGAAACTACTATGAAGTTTCTTACCCCGGCCAACTCTCAAGTCAACTATCGAAACTCCTTTACACTTCACTGGAGGCCCGCTGCTACTTTCAATTGGCTAGCACTTCGCTGAACAATATCTCACTTCGCTATCTAACGCCACAGATACTCACACACTGGCTAACGCCACAGATGCTCTCTCGCTGGCTAATGCCAGAGACACTCTCCATTCACTCAAACCCAAGCTTTTATATGCTGCAAACTGAGATACTTCACATTAACATATTACTAATAACCGCGAGCTAACTACAAAATCCGAAAGAGACACGCACACACTAGAATGTTAAAGTAAAAGAGAGGATAGATGTCGCTTTTACTCTTACACATGTTAAATTATTGACGTCACGATCTCAGAAACACTAGAGTGCCTTTATGCAAAGGTCACTGTCTCACAAGGTATGTCATAAGATACATCATCACATTAATAAGCTTGTTACATGCGCTATTTCTTTTACTTAAAATCTCGAGTAATTTCCTAATTTTCAAAGTATAATTACTTATAATTAATAACATAATCTTTAACGTAATATAATAACTTTTATGTTTTCAAAGTATATTTTTAAGTTTTGGCGTTTATTTAATTTTGAAAATGTGGCAAATGCTCGATTAAATTTAATATATCTTTTGTGCTCCCCGAAACTTTCTTTAAATATTCAATCACTCAGGCGTTGGACCATTAATTCATTTATATTTTTTTGTTTTAAACGGGATCAAATAGACATCTGAAATTTTCTTATTAGGTTTGAGATCGATTTTCCTCTGAATTAAAGCTTTAAATTTTATTGGAAGTTTGGATATGAAATTAATATCGAATTTCCTTAAGGGTTATTTTAATCTTTCATACAATCTTAGTGCGTAATTGAGTACACCTTAAATTAAATCCCTGACACAACTCTTCAACTGATACATTTTAGAAAAGAAACTACTACATTTATTTATCCACTAAATAATATCACTAAGTATTGTTTGAAATTCGACCATTTAATTTTCCTACAAGACATTTAATTGTTTTCATGTGTTCATTATTTCATATGGACAATAAAGTATGAAATGTTATAAAGTCATTTCCAGGCATGAAATATATATATATGTGTTAGATTACCATATAAATATTCCAAGCAAAGTGACATATACGCTCGAAGATATTTATATATCTGTATACTACTCACGCAATAAATATGCATTCCTATCAGATATAGGCGCCGGATATTTGCTTATGGGAAATTAATCTATTTCTCTCTTCTTTTCACTGTCCACAAATTGGTTCAATTTTAATTTGCCTATTTCATGAGTAGTCATTATAAGTTGTTATACAAACAAACAAATATAAATGTATGCCATTCAGAAAAAGAAAATGTAATACGCATGAACGTACAATATACAATTTATCTTAAAATAATGATAAAATTTGTCAAACTACTATAATTGAATTATAACTAAGTGATCGCATTTATTCTTAAAGGAACGTAATACTAAGCCAGATTTACTTTTCCCCCGGTTTCTTTCATTTATAACTAGGAACTTATGGAAAATATAAAGAGCATAAACATTTTGACACTGTAAGAAAAATATACTCGACGTTACTCGATAAAAATTTATGGATAAACATTACCCGCCACACCAAGAACCGCTTCTCAAATTTAATTGAAAAATTTTTTGATATTATTTAGGTTAATTTTAAGATTGAATTCTGCATTTCGAAGTGTTATCTAAAATAAAAATAATGTTATAGGTGTGTTCCACTTGTGGAATGTTGGCGGTACGAGTAACATTTGAAAATTTTGGCATTTTTTTGTTTCCAAATCATAGCAGTACTACTCACAGAGATATACCCTAATTTCCTGCGTATAATCCGCGGATCAAACAATCATTTTTCGACCCAGAAATTTTATTAAGTAAAATATAACTTTTCAGATCGCCGTAAATATTTGCCTTCATTTACGAAATAAAATTTCTGGGTCGAAAAAGAATTGTTTGATCCGCGGATTATAGGCAGGAAATTAGGGTACATAGGAAACCAGTTAAAGTAAAATATGCTTTCTACTTTAAGAACATAATCATTTGTCAGTAAAAATAAAATATTTATGAAAGACTTGAAAACATTTTTTCATGCGTACGTTTTCCAGAATATCCGCATTATTCATCAATTTTCTAACAATGTGAGCCTATTCCTCAAGTAGTTGTTGACAACCAATAGCTACTATATCAGGCAATGCAGTCTACATATGGTGGAGCAGTAGAATCTAGTATTATCTTTTCCAAACGACAAATCAAATTTTTATGGCAGCAGCAATTTAAAACGTTAAATGGTTCACGTCTTTTTTTTTAGCCTACTGCGCAAAAATGCAGTTTTCAAGCAGTAACAATAGTCATACTTGGTTAATTTGCAAAAAAATGTCGCCACCGTTTTACTTTATGGAAGAACTGAAAGATATGTTCCATGAAAACAATCCAAAACTTCTGCACCACCTAAATTCTGATTATATAATATAATCAATAGAGTGGTTGTATTGAATGTTCTCACTTGAATTTGAGAGATTATTTATACCCCTTGGAAATACCCCTTTCCAATTCTATATAACAGACAAGACATTGTCACCATTACATCAGACACAAATAACGTTACCATCACTGTAATAATCACTGTTCCTTCGTTCTTGCTTAAGTTTGCTTCGTTATTGCCTTTTACGAAATTTTTAATGTTTTTTCACCGCTTTTTAAAAATAGAAATTTGTGATTTATTAAATCGAAAAATTGCTCCGATTAAATAAGGAAAAATTTACCGTATAATTTTATTGGTGGCGATAAACACGGATTCTTAAGCCTATTTGCGGCACGTATACGTGTCGCTCGTGCCCAAAGGATTAAGAATATTTCATAGACTCTTTAAGAACGTATGCAAGAGTCATATATCTTAAAAATTATTCTTTAATGATATTGGTACAATAATAATAAAAATGTAGTCGCTCGTGGGAGCCCAGTAAAAAATAAAAATCAAAATCCTAAAAAAAGGAACACGAAGCCAATTTTGTATTCTGAACCACCATCATTACCCATGTGGAATATTGGCTTTCAAATGATCATAAAGCAAAAACAAAATAAAATAAATAATTCATTTATGCATAAAACTTCATAAACTATTGTAAGCAATACAATAACCATCATCACAGCACTCATATTTGCATCCTAAATTTATAGATGGAATAAAAAACACAGGCAACAAAATTTACATTTTTTGTTACATTTCAACAAGTTTGAAGATAAAAAATACAAAAAAAAAATATGAAGCAATATTTTAAAATCCATTAAACCATATTATAAAAAAATTTAAATTTAAAATTAAAAAATTAAAAATACAGGTTTAAAAACTTAAAAATAGATTTACAGTCCTTTTTACTGTATATTTACTGTATTTTAAAGGTTTTTTTAGGTTTTATTATGCACCTTTTAAGTAATTTATATACAGTTATATGTACTTTTAATTTAATTTCTAAATTAGTAAACAAGGAGAATTTTGCACTGTTTTTGTTCTTAACTCCAATTATATGTGAAATTTCAAATTTAAAACAGTTTGAACCAACGTTTATAAAGATACAGCATAACATATTTGATGTTTTACCTGTACAACGTTGATGGTTAAAAGGTGAATTTTGAAAATCACTAAGATTTTACCTCACCATTTATTTCTCCACACATTATTAAGTGATGCATTTAGATAACATTTTATTTGCCTTAGTTTACTTACAACAAAATTACATACACCTGTACCACTTCAGATGTCGGGAAATGTCACTAATATTTGTCAATTTCACTTCAAAAGACGAAATCGTTGTTTTACAGAAAAGTGACTTGCTTATAAGATTTGATCAATATGCATTAATTTTATCTTAAAAGAACGATTTAAGCAAATCATTTGGAAAAGATGAACAATAAAAAAATCGGTTAAGATGGCACCATCTCAACCCATGAAGTTATTCCTCTTTGATTTAAACCAGTGATGCACAACCTTTTTGCCAGAAAATTGTTTCCTACCAGAATATTTGAAAAGAGTCGTTTGTTTTATTTAATAACAAAGATTTCGTCATAGCTATAAGGAAAACTATTCTGCATAAAAATAGTGGTATCTTTGTGGCCCGCGGGCCAAAGGTTGTGCACCGCTGATTTAAACCATAAATGAGTGTAAAAAAATCTTAGAAACTTTTACTCTGTTTTTAGGTGCGTTCGTAATTATGTAAATACGTAGCACCTATTGTTGTCGTTCAGTCCGTCCGTCTGTCCGTCCGTCTGTCCGTCTGTCTGTCCGCATATAACAAAGCAAAAACTACTCAACCGAATCGTTTGAAACTTAAAATACATAACTATTGCATAATTTTGTCTAGTCATTTCAAATTTTATGAAAATCGGATGGATAGGTCAATTACAGGGACAATCATAAAAGTTACATTACGGTCAATGGGGAAAAAAGTTTCAAATGCATTTTAATCGTTTGAAATTTAAAACGTATATTTATTACATAATTTTGTCGAGTCATTTCAAATGCTATGAAAATCGGATGCATAGATCGATTACAGGGACAATCAAAAGTATTCTGTTACAATACGGTCAATGGGAAAAAAGTTTCAAATGCATTTTAATCGTTTGAAATTTAAAATATATAATTATTACATAATTTTGTCGAGTCATTTCAAATGTTATGAAAATCGGATGCATAGATCAATTACAGGGACAATCAAATATTCCATTACCTTACGATCAATGGGAAAAAAGTTTCAAATGCATTTTAATGGTGTTACACTCATTTGAACATAATAGAATTGACATGAATCTATGAAATATGTAGTAAAAAATACAATTTGTACAATCTGTGATGCAAAGAATATTTATTATTAAATTATAGGGCCACACAAATGTATTCCACTAAATAATGTTATACGGGGAAACATTGTTTGGGGCGTGTTTTAATTATATTAAACTACTTCACATTTTATGAATAAGATATATGATAATGAAGTATAATAAAAATTACTCCCTGCATATTTACAGGAGCACAAAGATTTCGACCACTATACTGTATCCAAAGTACGCTCTACTATATCCGCAAGGTCTGAATATTTTAAAACTTGGTTATCGTACGGACGCACCTCATTTGCTACGCTTCACGTGCAATTTCCAACTTGTTTCATTTATAGGAAATTTATTGTTATATAATTCATACTGGCACTGATTCAATAAAGTAATAACTTCGATATTTATTAATGTCCATATAAACAATCAACTTACTTACAAACATTAAGTTTAAGAAAACATTATGTTTAAAAAATTATTTTGCACTTTCGATAGTCCCAAATTTATAAAAACAAACTCTAAACTTAAATAATCACCTAATAATTTCATTAATATTTGACGACTAGCTTTTATTTCATATTTGCCGATTTGTTAAATTGTGCAAATGCAATTCTGTTCACATTCTATTGTCATGCTATGACAAGTAATGTAAAATATTATAAGTTAATTTACTGAAAAGAAATTTCCAAGAAAATATATTTTAATATCGAATTATTTAAAAAAGGCATCGTGAGTCAAATAACACATACTCTCGATGATTTATCTTCTCGGTATTACGTAATAACTCCAACAGAGAATATAACAACATACAATCTGATTAGTTCCGAATAATTTCTTAAGGGGAATTAAGAAAATTCTCTCTGCTTTTGAGATTCAATCAATTGGTTTGATCTTAATTAGGTTATTTCACAAGCAAATGTTATAAGCAGTTAGTTATGCCAAGTAAAAGCGCGTTTTTATCTTCCTATAATTCAATTTATTTTCGCAACACAGTAAAAGATAATATTTTACATTTTGAATAGGGAAATTTTTCTAATTCATTTTAATTCATTTATTGCAAAAATACATACATGGAATAGAAAATAAAATAAGTATAAAGCTTAAAAGTTCGAAATACAGAATGAATACGATAGTCTCAGTTGTTAGCAAATTTAATTATAAGGTAACGATAACTTACAAATGTTATTCATTTAGAAGAAGAATACTAATAAAGTGAAAACAGATCATTTTCCAGTTTAGTTTCAAATTAGCATCCCAGATAAAGACGCTATGCAAATTTGATCTTTTAAACTAATGTATAAAAATGGATTAACATCCTTGCTGTTTTACCGTTTTTTATAGTGAGTTTCAGAAAAGCAGAAATATTTTCTGTTTTAGAATTTGAATGAGAGAAATGGTTACAGCGATATCTAGACGTAAAAATGAAGTGTAAATTAAAATACCTGGCTTTGATTTTCTTGGCTTCACCCAATATTTTTCATCACAATTATTCACAGATTACTCCAAAAACTGCATTGAAAAATGTGCTACTCCATAATGGAAAAGACTTGCTGTTTATTTCAATAGCTCATTCTTGCATAATGAATGAAATTTAAGAAAATTTGACCGTGCTTAATACACTTGATTACTCACTTTACTCATATCATAAATCGAACATATGTAGTTGATATTCTCATTAGTATTTATACAAAATATTGCTGTATTTTATGCATGTGGCACAGCAGAGCAAACCATGAGCTAGATATAAAAAGAAGTTGCCTGAGAGTAAACAATATATTGAAGGTGGAAAGAAATAAAAAATATTCCTTTAATCAATAGTAAGAAAGTTATTCACTTACCATGACACATAAAGTTGGGATTCGTAAAATATTTCGTTAAAGTGATGAATGAAGAAGGTCGTTGATTTTAATATCTACAAACGTAAATTCTGCTGCTAAGCTACGCAAAATTAATCATACTATTTTTATTGACCTTTAATTAGGTTTTTTTTTTTAAATAAAAATTTTGAAGATATTTTAAGTAATTTGGTAAAACTATGAGTTTCCCGATTCAGAGCTGAGCGGCTTCATACAGTCCTTCAATGAGATCACGAAAACTCCGATTTAAGAGAAACCAGCTGACGACCAGTCATCGCAACAGCTCGCTGCCTTCCAGGAAAGTCAGGCATGAACACCAAGCACATGACCCAAGTGTCACAACCAGACAAAACTGCCAACCGTCGTCACGGAAGCGATAACGCTCGTCACCCACCACGGAGCAAAAGCTGCCTGAGTACACCGCTGATCGAACGGACACAATCATCAGGGAGGAGTTTCAAGAAATAAGCGACTCGAAATCTTGTTACGCACAAGGGAAGCCCAGAAGAACTTTGTGTAATCATTTATCCGAATCGCGCCAACAAGTGGCCTTGGACTCCTCTAGTAAAGTAGTGCGTTCGAATTATTACAAAATCTGCGTTCGAAAAATACTTCGGAACAAGATGGCCGAGAACTCAAGTGCCCTGGTTTACAACCCAATCTAATGTCTTTGTCAAGAGACCGCTGATTATTTCAACGATACCCCTCCTGGTATAATGATCAAAGCAAAGATCGGAAAGCGTTCAAGTTTGAAAGTTTTGGGTTAAACTCTTTTCCCTGATGGACCGACACAAGGGACACTTATAGGCACAGTATCTAATCGTACTAATCCCGTTTCCGCAAAAACACGGAGAATGATTTGGTTAAGAAACAATGATTTATTTTTAAATGATGACACATTTCGTAGTAAATAATTAAAATCCTAACTATGAGAAATAATCCTAACTAAACAAACTTTAAAAAGTCAAAAATAATAATAATAATAAGGATATTTCATGTCATTGAAAATTTACCTTTTAGCTTCTCATTTATTTATTTTTTTTTTTTTTACTTAAAAATATAAAAACTGTGAGCGACGCTTATTAAAAGCGCTTCCACCAGGATATTTCTGCAATGAAAGCCAAGTTTCAAGACAAGTGGACCCCTGATATGCTCGGAGATTATTGTTCAACTATATTAGGTGGGGGGGGAGAGAAACTAATGATTGTGTCTGTGAGAGACTATCTAGAGTTAAGAAATTTAGGTTATATAATGAATGCAGGGAAATTTCGTATGAATATCGTTTCTTTTCACAAAAGTTCCCTTATATTTTCTTGAAACTTTCAAACAATGTATATTTTCAATGTTTTAGAAATGGATTTTAAGCTTCACGAATGTTTATCGTTGCTAAATTAGCAAAAGACAAAATTTCTATTCTAATTGTATTAAACAAATTACTCACAATTGAGATTTTAAAGATTTTGGATTTTTAAAAAGTCTGTGCCTGATAGGATATTTTTGATACCACATGCTTTTTCTACACTGCGCAAAAAGTAAATGTTACACTTACTGTTTAAGGAACAGAAACCATGTTTATAATCGTTAAATTTACAAAAATGTTAATTATGTATGTTATATGCTAAAAAATTAATTCATTTCAGTATAAAATCGACGGATGCAACTGAGTGAAATTAAATTTAGAACTTTTAAAATTACATAGGAAAGTAAGAGGAGATACTCTGTTCTAAAGCGTTTTTGAAAACTGTGGGTTTTTTAGAGAGAACGCGGGCCTTAGCAGATAGCAAAATAATTTTCGTAACTTTTTTTTTTAACATAATTTATTCCAGTAACATCATATTTTATATCCTTAGAAGAATTTATATGATTTGTATATATTTTCATTTCTATTAATTGAATGCTTTATAATTAAAAAAAAATTGATTATTCAAAATAACAATAATAATAAAAAGATTCACCAATTATATGTAAAAATATTTTAGCTAAAATATTTTACAAATAATTATTATACAAATAAATTGAACTGATTTAGAAATTCAAGTACTACATTTTCTGGCAATTATCAAAGTTATATGTGTAAGTATTCAAAGAGTGTTTTATCAGTATATTCAGTAAAATAAAAATATTCTTATAATAACTTTGGAATTCAAGTACCATATATACATGCGTATAAGTTGTCTCCCTAACATTCGGATGCAAATTCGGTTTGCTTTTTTCGAATGACTTCAGTAATGTACAACCCTCCCCCTATTTGCTAGCCGAAATGTGTCAGAAATTTCTCGAATTATATGCGAGATATGCGAAAGTTAAAAAATATATGCTATAAATCGTCACTGATAGCATCAAGTTTTATGTTTAAAGGTCTTACAATAAGACTAATAAAAGTAAAGTTAATTTAACAGTCTTTGCAACAAATTATTGTTAATTTAACCCTTTCCGGCGCGGAGTAAGTTTAATTGAAATAATTATCTGCCACCAGAATTTATAAACGAATTTATTAGAGAATACGAACTTGCTTATTTTCAGGCATTTTATCAAAGGAAAATTTTAATTAAATATTCTTGGTGCCAGTAAAATTAAAATTAGGTGTCCTTTTTAAGGGACACCGCGCCGGAAAGGGTTAAGAGTCTTGTATTTTATAGGTAAAAAATGCAATTCAGTCTTTAAATGGCTTTTTCTAAAAATGGCTTTTTTCACTCTGTCGCGCATGATATCTCCAAGACCATTTGAAAAAGAGCTTTAAAATTTTTGCCCATCATAAATTTTATATTATTATGAAAATGAACTAGAATTATAATGTTCTGTTCAGTATGAAAAAAAAAGTATGCTACTGAATGCATGTCAAAAATCACAGTATTTCTAATTATTCTAATTAAATGATAATTATTCCTTATCTAATTAACCGATTAGAAATATCCTAGTTTAACTCATTAACCGCAGCATTATCTTTAATTTAAGATAAAGTTTATGAAAATACAATGAAATTAGCATGCGATATCGTGCGCGCAGTGAAATGTTATCCACTGTAGAAAATTTAAATAGCACTTTGAAAGTGACCCCATGATTTTTTTATAATTATAATATATCCAAATAAAAAAATTAAATGTAGTTTAATATCATCTAAATATACTTCAAAAAATTGTGCTTCTTTAGTTGTTTATATTTTAAAAAAATTGCTAAACTCATGACAAATTCCGTGTGTTTTACGACCGTTAAAACTGAACTATCCCCTTAACAGTGTAACAATAAAAAAAATTCTCAGAAACTTTTACTCTGTTTTTGCATTTACAGGAAATTTATTGTTATGTAATTCATACTGGCACTGAATCAATTAAGTAATAATTTCTACATTTATTAACGTCCATTTATTAACAACATTCAACTTACATTCAACTTACAAGCATTAAGTTAAAGAATTAATTTTACACTTTCGATAGTTCCAAATTTATAAAAACAAACGTTAAATTTATTTAATCACGTAATAATCTCATTAATGTTCTACGACTAGCTTTTATTTCATTTTTGCTGATTTGTTAAGTTGTGCAAATGCAATTGTGTTATTGCCATGCTACAACAAGTAATGTAAAATATTGTAAGTTAATTCACTGAAAAGAAATTTCCATGAAAATATATTTTAATAACGAATTATTTAAAAAGGCATCTTGAGTCAAATGAGACATAATCTCGAAGATTTATCCTCTCTATATTATGTATGAAATTCCAACAGAAAATATAACAACATACAATCTTATTAGATCTGAATAATTTCTTAAGGGAAATTAATAAAATTTCCTCTGCTTTTGAGATTCAATCAATTGGTTTTAATCTTAATTAGATTATTTCACGAGCAAATGTTATAAGCAGTTAGTTATGCCGAGTAAAAGTGTGTCTTTATATTCCTATAATTCAATTTATTTTCGCAACACAGTAAAAGATAATATTTTACATTTTGAATAGGAATTATTTTCTAATTCATTTTAATTCATTTATTGCAAAAGTACATAAATGGAATAGAAAATAAAATAAGTATAAAGCATAAAAGTTCTAAATACAGAATTAATAGGATAGTCTCAGTTGTTAGCAAATTTAATTATAAGCAAACGATAACCGTTACAAATGTTATTCATTTAGAAGAAGAATACTAATAAAGTGAAAACAGATCATTTTCCAGTTTTAGTTTCAAATTAGCACTACGTAAATTTGGTATTTTAGAGGGCTGAAATTAATGTATAAAAAAGGATTATCATCCTTCCTATTTTTCCCTTTTTTATTGTGAGCTTTAGAAATCCAGAAATATTTTCTATTTTAGAATTTCAAGGTTTTATTATGTACTAATGAAATATGGGTGAGAGCAATTTCATGTGATAGCGATATCTAGACCTATAAATGAAGTGTAAATTAAAATTCCTGGTTTTGTTTTCTTGGCTTCACCCAATATTTTTCATGGCAATTGTTAACAGATAACTCAAAAAACCACATTGAAAGGTTTGCTACTCCATAATGGAAAAGTCTTGCTGTCTATTTCAATAGTACATTCTTGCATTATGAATGAATCTTAAGAAAATATAAAGATACTGCTTAATGCAATTGATTACTCACGTCATAACTTGAACATAAGTGCAAATTTTAATGTAAGTGAAATTACCATTCCTATGCAAATAACTTATAGAAAATATTGTTGTATTGTATGCAAGGGGCACAACAGAGCAAATACGAGCAAGATATAAAAAGAAATGACCTAAGAGTAAACAATATATTGGAAAGAAATAAAAATTGTTTCTGTAATCAATAGTGAGAAAGTTATTCTCTTACCATTACACATAAAGTTGGGATTCGTTAAAAATTTCGTTAAAGTGATGAATGAAGAAGGGCGTTGATTTTAATATCTACAACAATAAATTCTGTTCCGAAGCTACGAAAAAGTTAAAAATGCTAGTTTTGATGTCTCGCAAATTAAGCATTTTTTAAAGACAAAATTTTGAAGATAGTTAAAATGATTTTGAAAAGCAGAAATGATTTATTTTTAAAGTGTTGTGATACTTAAGAAATAATTAAAATCCTTAATTAATGAAAGTATGAGAAATTAACCAAACACACCTTTAAAAAATTAAAAAACGTTACGATATTTCATGTCATTGAAAATCGCCTTTTAGCATCCTTTTTTTTCTTAAAAATATGAGAACTGTGAGCGACGCTCATGAAAGGCGCTTCCACCAAGATATTGAGCATGAAATTAGTGATCGGTTATTGGTCATTGATACTGTATGAAAACCAGATTTCAAGACAAGTGGACCCCTCATATGCTCGGACATTATTGTTCAACCATATTATATAGGGGGGAGGGGAGAAATTAATGATTGTGTCTGTGATAGCGCATTTAGAATTATGACATTTAGGTTAACATAAAGAATGCAGTTTTGTAAATTGCGTTAACCGCTCCAAAAATAGACTCTCTCGAGTCAAGTGACCTTGATTTTTGTTAAGTAAGAAATGTAGTTAATTCAATTCGAAGTTCGAAGTTGGTTATGTGTTACTGAGCACTACTATTGTTTTTGTTGTATGCAGCCAGAATATGTGACGAGCGCATTTTTGTAAATGTTTTATTTTTGTGTATTGTTCTACGTGTTAAGTGCCGTGTGATGAAAATAAAAATATTTGAAAAGTAATCACCCCAAGAAAGTAATATAAGTGAAACTTCTGCTGTAAATAATTTGAGCCAGCCTGACACAGTTTGTGAAATCTTGCATGGATATCGTTTCTTTTTATAAAAGTTCTCTTATATTTTCTTGAAACTTTACAAACAATGTACATTTTCACTGTTTTAAAAATGGATTGTAAACTTCATAAGTGTTTGTCGTTGTTGAATTAGCAAAAGAGAAATTTTCTATTCAAATTGCACTAAAAAACAACGCACAGTTGAGATTTTAAAGATTTTGAATTTTTTTAAAGTCTGTGTCTCATAGAATATTTTTATAACACATTATTTTTCTACACTGCGCAAAAAATAAATGTTGCCACTTACTGTTTAAGGAACTGAAACCTTATTTATAAGCATTAAATTTACAAAAAATATTAATCATGTATATTAAAATTTAAAGAATGAATTCCTTTCAGTATAAAATTGACACATGCAAATGAGTGTAATTCAGTTTAGAAAACTTGAAATTTTAAAGTAAGTCGAGGTACTGTGTTCTAAAACGCTTGTGAAAACTGCGGTTTTTTAGAATGCAGTCCCTAGTAGATAGCATAATAAGCTCCGTAACATTTTTTGAACGTAATTCACTCCAGTAAAATAATATTTTATTTTGGGAGCAGAAGTTATATCATTTGTATACATTTTTTTTTTATTAATTGAATGCTTTATAATTAAATAAAATTGATTATAGAAAAAAAATATGATTTACCGATTTTATATAAAAACATTTATGCTAAAGTGTTTTACAAGCAATTATTAATCAAATAAATTGAACTGACTTAGAAATTCAACTGCTACATTTTCTGACCATTATCAAAGTCATACATGAAAGTTTTCAAAAAACACTTTACCAGTATATTCAGTAAAAAATAAAATAAAATAAAATAAATAAATAAATAAAAAAATCTAACCGAATTCTAGTAACATTAGAATTCGAGGCTATATATATTCGCGTATAAATTGTTCCCTTTGCTTTCAAATGGGAATTCTGTAAAAAAAATCGAAAACCCGCGTATAAGTTGACCCTAACTTTTTACTTGAGTTTTGTATAAAAATAAAACAGTAACAACATAAGTAAGTAAAGATTTAAGAAAGTTAATACTTAACATTGTGGGTACATTTGATTGTAATTGCAATGCATTTCATAAATTTTCATATTTATATTATTTTGATATTTTATATTTTGCCTATACTTTTTGGGTAAGTATTATGGTGGCTCCCAACTACTAGTTTTTACACTCGGTAATTATTCTTTATGTCATAAATTTAAATATGTATTCATGAGAGAAGAATAATACATTTTTATGTGAGAATTATATAAGGAAATTATTAAACAAGAAAAATGAAACATGGTAGAATGCTTTTTTACCATACTCTTAAATAGTAGGACAAATATTAGACTTGAAGCACATAAGAGATAAAAGTACAAATTGTTTACGCGTCCAAAGACATTTTAAACATAACACTAAGTAATAATTTTATCAATATCTATAATCTATTTATTAGGCTATTATTTCGAGAAAATATGTTTAAAATACAGCTTACCGTACCTAATTGTCTACATTACTTTCTGATCAACATTTAAGAGTCAACAATGTGTATTTAAAATTTTAGAGCCGTTGAAAATATCTTTGCTGACGCTTGAAAAACATTGGTGCTATTAATGGTCATAAATTATGATCACTAAAAGCTTGAACTTGTTAGTGAACATCATTTTTCAAACATTAAAATTTATACTTATTAAAGAATAAAGAGCTATGATGTTAATATTAAATATTGTTTGAACGTATAAGTTTTCCTGAAAATATCAAATAGAAGAATTTTTGATTTATTTTAAATTGCGTAATAAAATATGTAATATTTTGGTATTGGTAAAAAATTGCTGCAAAAAATGAATTTATGCATTCGTAAATAAGATTTTAAATGTTGTGTTGCTGTTAATAAATGAAAGTTCATTCACTTACATACCTATATAGTTTTATTTTTATACCTTAAAAAAGAATTTGTCATGACGATGTTTGGTTTATAAGATCACTGAACACATAAGTACCGTTTATATATATAAATTTTTAAGTTGATATGTGGTGGTACACTATAAATATTTCACGTTTCTAATATTCTCATTGAACCGGCAGCTCTACACACACACACACACACACACACACAGGTTGGTAAGACGTGCAAACTCAGGACTTGGTGTATACACCGCCAATTGGGGACTTCGAAAATAACAGACTTAGAAGTTTATTTCCGGTGAATAATTGTTACTTATACTCTATTAAATATGAATTAACTTTGATTTTTGTCAAATTTGCAGAATTTCACAAAATTTCACAATATGTATTTTTGCTATATAAATGGGGACATTGATACACACTTACATACACAGTGAACTTGATACACACAATCAATTGGGGACTTCATTATTTTACAATCAACTGAGGACATTTAGTATGTTGATACACACAAACAACCCCGGACATTGTGAAAAAAATTCGTGCTACGATACAATTTACATGTTGTTTCTTTATAAGTATAAATAATAATCTTCAGTTTTTAATCTTAAAATTCATTTTAGTGTTTTTTTTATCTTTTATGTACACAAGAAGAACGTATTTTAATCGCGAAAATTTTCAATAAAAAAAGTGTCTATTTTCTGTAAATCTCAATTAACTTTGATTATTATTATTATTATTATTATTATTATTATTAATTAGTTAATTTATTTATTTATTTATTTATTTATTTATTGTATTCCTGTATCTGAATCTGCAGATTTAGTGAAGGTACGCAAGTAAATAAAATTATGAATAAAAGTAAAATACAGCAAAGCTTAGCATAAATTTAAAGAGACCAAAATGGTCAATAGAGGCAGCTCTTAATTTAAATGAATAATAATTTAATAAAGGTAAAAAATATTTCATTTCGCGTGTCAAAATAAATGATAAATATGATTTAGTATGATGAAATAAAAACAAATAGGCACATTTTTTACGTGATCTATTTAATCCATTAATTTTAGTTATATACATAATAATTTTATTTAAACTTGCGTGCAACAATTAAAAGAAATGAATTTTCAATTTTGAAATTTACGCTACTGCAAATTTTTAAGCTTCTAAATACCGCACACTTTCAATTTTTACACCATAACAAAGGGAAAAAATGTATTTTTAAATGCATTTTGTTGAAAAGCTGTATCTCAATTTATTTTTGAGATATTATTTTTATCGTAGTTTGTAATACCAATTTTATAATTTTGGCAACAGGGGTACTCCATCACTTTTAGAAGTAAAGGGTAAAAAAATTATTTTTATATCTATTTAAACTTGCGTTTGCAACAATTAGAAGAGAAAAAACAACAAAAAAATAAACTGATGATTCAAAAAGAATAAAAATAATATTTTTTTTCCCACACCGACAAACAGAGACGCAATACGCACCGACAATTTAAAACGTAATACACATCAACAACCCACGAAGTATACACACCGGTAAGCCAGGACCTAAAACACACCAGCAAAAGAAGACAAAATACATACCAGGAAGTCAGGACGTGAAATACAACGGCAACAAAGGACGTATACACACCGGAGAATCAGGACGTATACACACCGGAGAATCAGGACATATACACACCGGAGAATCAGGACGTATACACACCAGAAAATCAGGACGTATACACACCGGAGAATCAGGACATATACACACCGGAGAATCAAGACATATACACACCAGAGAATCAAGACATATACACACCCGAGAATCAGGACATATACACACCGTAGAGTCAGGACGTATACACACCGTAGAGTCAGGACGTATACACACCGTAAAGTCAGGACATAAACACACCGGAAAGCTAAGACATAAAACACACCAGCAAGTGAGGACGAAATACCCACCGGAGAATCAGTACGTAATACATGTCGACAGGCGAGGACTTAATAGAGGCTCTCTACACTGTCAAAAAAATCTCCAAAGTTGCTAAACTTTTTCTAGGAAACTGGGATTCCAAGAACTTTTCATGTAACGATAACAAGAAAAATTCATGTAACCGACTCTGAAACTTGAATTTTTACTGTTACCTTTACAGCACTCTAAAAAAAAATGTGTAAATTTACACACAAAAATGTGTAAATCGATGATACAAAAACGACATGTCTATATGTGTAAATTTGTGTGTAAATTGCGTCAAATGTGTAAATATCAGAATACACATTTTAATGTGTAATTTGATGATAAGTCCAAATGTGTAAAAGTTATCTGATAACTCTTGAAATACACACTTTAATGTGTGAATTGCACTGAAATACACATATTTCTGAGCACTATTTTTACACATACATATGTGTAATATTCTTTTTTTACATATATTTTTGTGCAATAGGAAAATACCTACAATGTTGTGTAATATGCAAAATACACATGTTTTTGTGTTATGTACAGAATGCACAGATTTTTGTGTAATATTCTGTTTTTACACATATGTCTACATAACATGGAAAACACATTTTTGTGTAATATTTAAAATAGACAGGTTTTTGGGTACAAAGATTTACCTTATTCTTTGATGTGTAAACTGCGAAAAAGTTTTTAAAATAGCAAAACAAAATTACATGAAGTACAAATTCGTATATGCTTGACTTGTTTCTAAGTACGCGATCGTAATTATGTAAATACGTAATAACTATAGTTGTCATTCAATCCGTCCGTCTGTCTATCTGTCCGTTCGCATATAACAACGCAAAAACTACTTATCCGAATTGTTTGAAATTTAAAATACATAACTCTTGCATAATTTTATCAAGTCATTTCAATTTTTATGAAAATGAGATGAATAATTCAATTATAGAGACAGTGAAAAGCGTTCCCTTGCATAACGGCCAATGTATAAAAATAGTTTCAAGTGCCTTTTAATAATGTTACACGTTTTCGAACATAATAAAATTGACATGCATCTATGAAGTATATACTACAATATAAATTCTGTATAATCTGTAGTGCAGAGAATCGTTTTAATTAATTTACAGGGCCATACTAAAATATTCCATTACATTATGGTAAAGAAGGAAACATTGTTTTGGGACGCGTTTTAATTATATTAAAATATTTCACATTTTATGAAATTGATGCTTATGTTGCTGAGATTCGTTAAAGATTACTTATTTTATAATAGAAAGCAGATATATAGTGTTTACAAAGACAAAGAAAACATTTCGGATACTTAAACAGTATCCGAAGTACTGTCTACTATTACGCTAAGATCTGAATATTTTTTTAACTTCTTTATAGTACGAAATGCACCTGATTTGCTTTGTTTAACGCGCATTTTCCAACTTGTTTCTTTCTAACAGATTTGTAATCTTAAAACAAGAATTATTTACGCTCAATCAAGAAACAGGGTCGTCTCAAATTGTAATCTATTATCTTTCTGTTATTATAATCTATTTTCTTTATTTTTCTTAATCTGTTTTCTTTCTGAAATTATAATATATTATCTCCTTCTGTTTGCATATATACAACGTGATGACAGAAAGGATTAATTCATTTTACATAAGGGTTTGCAAGCAGTAAAAGAAAACTTAAAAAATATTTTTTGATTGTTAAAAAAATAACTTTAATAATAGGTTGTAGATATTACATTCTTATTTATGAAATTATACATTTAAATCAATAATAACTCTTGATACATGATTTTTAAAAACGGTCATTAATTGTTTATATCTTACAGAACTGAATTCTGTACTCTATTTTGCCTATAATGTGAAATTTATGTTCGTTTTTTTTTTTTTTTTTTTTCAAAAATATAATTTTTGGCTGGATTCTGTTGCCAAAGCCACTATAACACTGATACTATCATAAATAGTACAAGGGATTAGAATTATTACTATGCAATTTTTAGAATAAAATGAGGTGAAAAATTTATTTTTAGCAGTGTATTAAAAATACAGGTTATTTTTTATAAGACACAATAGAAAAAGAATAAGGAATGTGAATCCAGTAATGGAACCTCACAAAAGTAATAGATTTTATAACAATAATTAGAGCCAGAATTTAATGAAGGCATGCTATTAAAAAATATATTTGCTTCAAATAAATTTAACAAATTAGCATAGCAATAATTAATGAAATATTTTGAGAATTGTTCACTGTTTAAATAAATCATTGTAACTATCACAATATCAAAATTTTAATTATTTTAGATACATTTTAAGCGTATCTTTTAAGCGTATCTGTAAATAAACTATAATCTTTACGCACTTTATTTTCAGTATCGAACATAGAATAATAAATCTCAATAACGCATATCGATTCAGATCAATCAAACTATTATTAATGCAAGTTCGAGTTCGGAAAGATAGACAGATAAACGTAATTCACGGACACTTTTTAAATGTTTTGCAATGTTTTAAAAACGCATGAAAGATTTAAATTTCATTTCCAACAAATTATATCAACAAATGGAATCATACTTGAATACTCTAATACAAGCAGTGTTCTCGCTGTCGCTCGCCAATGCGCCAAATTGCGACTAAATTCTTCATTTGGCGAGTAAACAAGCGATTAGGTTCGCCAAATTGCTAGTGCTCAATTTTTGCTTTCTCTTTTTTTTCTTTTTCGTTTTTCATACATATGCATACATATTTAATATATAAATATTTTTAATATATTTGTAGCACATAGTTGAAATTAGATTAATAACAATAGTTGTCACAGTTATAAAAACTTGGGTTATTTTAGAACATATTGAAAATAAGGGAATACTTTAAATAATTAAAGGCTTTTTTTCTGCTACACGGCGAATCTATTTTGCTAATACTTTTCTCATTTGGCGAATGTTTTTTATTTTTAATTAGCCAAATTACTAACGTTGGTCAAATGTCAGCGAGAACACTGAATACAAGCCTGTATTTTACCTACCATTTTTATTTACACGCTACTAATTAGCTGTTATTTAATTATTAGACGTAATTTATTTAAGACTTAGACACGCTTAAATCTACTGAAATCACTCTTCCAAAAAGTATCATCCATAGAAGGCCTTGAGTCCAATTCTTTGCGTGGCCTTGTATATTGTTTTATCTATATTGTACAAAGATATCTTAGTGTACTAAATGTATTTCAGCATAAAAATGCATATATATATATTTTTTTTAAGTATGCATTTTTTAAAATGAATTAAAAAAAAGTTTAAGCTATTTTTGTTCATACTCAGTATCCCTTACAAATTCTTTTGTGTTAACCTGTATATGATTTATAACATTTATATATGTAACGTAGTACACAAAAAAAGAAAAAAAAATAGTTAAAAGCTTATATAAAAACTAAAAATGAACTTACATTAATCATCGCTAATATACAGTATATTGGATACAGTATCGCATCTGAAAATTTTTGTATGTCCCTGTAAATACCACGTGCTTTCAGTTATATAGGAAGTAAGTTGTAGTAACTCAGCAACGTATTTAAATTTAATAGAATGTCAAATAATTCAGCATAACAGAATACGCCTGAAACAATGTTTCCCCCTATACGATACCCTATGGAATAGTTTTGCGTGGCCATGTAAATTAAGCATAAATATTCTTTGCACCGTATATCGTACAGAATATGTATTTTAATGTACTTCATAGATGCATTTCAATCTCATTATATACGAAAAGTGTAACATCATTTAAATATACTTGAAGGTATTTTTTTTCCATTGGTGGAATGCAACGGAATAATTTTGACAGCCCCTGTAGTTAAATTATAGATCCGATGTTTTCATAAAATTTAAAATGACTCGACAAAATTATAGAAAATTTTATAGTTTACATTTCAAACCATTTGGTACTTTTGGGTAATTTTTTCCATAGTTGTGTGCGGACAGCTAGTCAGACAGACGAACAATCCAAACGCCGACTATAAATGCTATGTATTTATATATAAGTTACGAACTCACTTACAAATATATAGAAGGTTTCAGAAATTTGATGCGTTAAATTGATCCCGTTTTTATGCAAATATATTCTAAAATTATTATGGACTGCATATTAAGATAATTTTTCAGATAATAAAGTACATTACTTCAGGGGAGCTCTGCCCCTCTGAACCCCCGTAGCCTCATTAAACTTACATTTGTAATTTTCTATTGATTGTGGGAAAGGTTAGAATACATCTTAGATTTTATTTTATACTAATTTTTACGGATAAGCAACAGTTTGGACAAACCTTTTATATTATTTTAATACACAAATATTATTAATTAAAACAATATACAGTTCTTTAAAATTCAGTTCGTATTAATAAAGTGCAGTAGCTATCTACTCAAAGGTATGTAAGTTAAATTTACATTCCTGGTTATAAATTACAATATGTTGACATATGATTTCTCCTTCTGTGGAAGAAGTTCATTAATCACGCTTCAACATCTAAAAATATGTTTTTAGTTAAAAAAAAAATACTGTCATTTTTATATCATCTATACAAATTGAAATTAAATTCTTTTTAACTTTAAAGGGAAAAAATGGCGTAAAAGAAATACTAATCAGTTTTTTTTGCTCTTTTTTCCACAAAAAATGTTTGCCACTGATAATTATGTGTTTTAAATGAAAATTTTCATTTGTATGTAATTTGGAACTTAGTAAAAAATATTTCTCATTCATTCTAAATATGACGTCATTATTTATCTAGCTCCATTTGTTACTGATATCTATGTCCCTTGTATTTTTAATGACTACTGTAAAATACCTCTTTTTCAATAATATTTGGAAAATTTGCAGATGAAACAGGATTTTAATGCTTTCGTCAATTTCTTATAACAAAAGTGCTTCCAATTAATTCCTTCAATCATACGTTAACTCATTTACTTCGATGAATAGCCGACAGTTTTCCGACATGAGTGCAGATCGGAAGTGGTGCATACTGGCAGTGGAATAAATTTAACTAAGTTTCTCCATAAAAAAATAAGAAGCCATTTCTAGCTTTTATACCTTTATCAGCAACAAGCCATTTAACAGCTCCCACCGTTTACTATAAACCTCAGATCTTGATGTTACGAATCACAGTTGGTATTAGAAGAAATTAAAATGAAAAAAACTATCATCATAAGGGAAGTATCAGCAGAGGCGGATTACCCATTAGGCTGACAAGGAAGGTCTCCATACGGGCATACTCAGAAAAATCTGAAAAAATTACAGAATGTTCTTCTCATATAGTTATATATGTTTATAAAAAAAATTTCGGTGGAACCTCCTTATAACGTCCGTAAAAAAATAGTTAAAATTTCGTTTATTTGGCGATTTATCTCCGGTTGGCGAAAAAAAGGAATTTTGAAAAATACGCTTTTACGCTTCGAATACTTTTTAAAGAAAAACTTTCTATGTTCAATTTATTTTAATAAGTTTAGTTTAAGTAATTTTAGTTTTGCTTTTTTACTTTACTTTAAGTGTAATTTTGTCATATACGTTTATATGTACTTATAACAAAATGAAATTAATATATTTTATCATTTAAAACACAATTTAAATTGATTAAAATTGTTCCAAATTGAAAAATACTCTGTTAAAAATCTGCTGCATTTTGTTGCAACGCATTCCCTTGCTTGTATAGAAAACGGTTACTTGGCCATGAAATGGAGCTTTCTCATTGGTTGGAATAGAGATATTATATACAAGCGGTGGAGTGCGTTGCAACAAAATGCAGCAGATTTTGAACAGTGTATGACATGGTCAATTCTCCGTGCTATGGAGCATTCTCATTGGTCAGAAGAGAGATATTCTATAAAAGTAGTGGAGGGACGTTGCAGCACTCTAAAAAAAAATGTGTAAATTTACACACAAAAATGTGTAAATCGATGATACAAAAACGACATGTCTATATGTGTAAATTTGTGTGTAAATTGCGTCAAATGTGTAAATTTCAGAATACACATTTTAATGTGTAATTTGATGATAAGTCCAAATGTGTAAAAGTTATCTGATAACTCTTGAAATACACACTTTAATGTGTGAATTGCACTGAAATACACATATTTCTGAGCACTATTTTTACACATACATATGTGTAATATTCTTTTTTTACATATATTTTTGTGCAATAGGAAAATACCTACAATGTTGTGTAATATGCAAAATACACATGTTTTTGTGTTATGTACAGAATGCACAGATTTTTGTGTAATATTCTGTTTTTACACATATGTCTACATAACATGGAAAACACATTTTTGTGTAATATTTAAAATAGACAGGTTTTTGGGTACAAAGATTTACCTTATTCTTTGATGTGTAAACTGCGAAAAAGTTTTTAAAATAGCAAAACAAAATTACATGAAGTACAAATTCGTATATGCTTGACTTGTTTCTAAGTACGCGATCGTAATTATGTAAATACGTAATAACTATAGTTGTCATTCAATCCGTCCGTCTGTCTATCTGTCCGTTCGCATATAACAACGCAAAAACTACTTATCCGAATTGTTTGAAATTTAAAATACATAACTCTTGCATAATTTTATCAAGTCATTTCAATTTTTATGAAAATGAGATGAATAATTCAATTATAGAGACAGTGAAAAGCGTTCCCTTGCATAACGGCCAATGTATAAAAATAGTTTCAAGTGCCTTTTAATAATGTTACACGTTTTCGAACATAATAAAATTGACATGCATCTATGAAGTATATACTACAATATAAATTCTGTATAATCTGTAGTGCAGAGAATCGTTTTAATTAATTTACAGGGCCATACTAAAATATTCCATTACATTATGGTAAAGAAGGAAACATTGTTTTGGGACGCGTTTTAATTATATTAAAATATTTCACATTTTATGAAATTGATGCTTATGTTGCTGAGATTCGTTAAAGATTACTTATTTTATAATAGAAAGCAGATATATAGTGTTTACAAAGACAAAGAAAACATTTCGGATACTTAAACAGTATCCGAAGTACTGTCTACTATTACGCTAAGATCTGAATATTTTTTTAACTTCTTTATAGTACGAAATGCACCTGATTTGCTTTGTTTAACGCGCATTTTCCAACTTGTTTCTTTCTAACAGATTTGTAATCTTAAAACAAGAATTATTTACGCTCAATCAAGAAACAGGGTCGTCTCAAATTGTAATCTATTATCTTTCTGTTATTATAATCTATTTTCTTTATTTTTCTTAATCTGTTTTCTTTCTGAAATTATAATATATTATCTCCTTCTGTTTGCATATATACAACGTGATGACAGAAAGGATTAATTCATTTTACATAAGGGTTTGCAAGCAGTAAAAGAAAACTTAAAAAATATTTTTTGATTGTTAAAAAAATAACTTTAATAATAGGTTGTAGATATTACATTCTTATTTATGAAATTATACATTTAAATCAATAATAACTCTTGATACATGATTTTTAAAAACGGTCATTAATTGTTTATATCTTACAGAACTGAATTCTGTACTCTATTTTGCCTATAATGTGAAATTTATGTTCGTTTTTTTTTTTTTTTTTTTTTTTTTTTTTTCCAAAAATGTAATTTTTGGCTGGATTCTGTTGCCAAAGCCACTATAACACTGATACTATCATAAATAGTACAAGGGATTAGAATTATTACTATGCAATTTTTAGAATAAAATGAGGTGAAAAATTTATTTTTAGCAGTGTATTAAAAATACAGGTTATTTTTTATAAGACACAATAGAAAAAGAATAAGGAATGTGAATCCAGTAATGGAACCTCACAAAAGTAATAGATTTTATAACAATAATTAGAGCCAGAATTTAATGAAGGCATGCTATTAAAAAATATATTTGCTTCAAATAAATTTAACAAATTAGCATAGCAATAATTAATGAAATATTTTGAGAATTGTTCACTGTTTAAATAAATCATTGTAACTATCACAATATCAAAATTTTAATTATTTTAGATACATTGTTTAAAATTCTAAATGTCAGGGAATTACAGTTATCAAATTATTTATATATTGGAAGGTTTAGATGGATAAAAGAAAATATGAAATTTTTTTTATTTTAGCACAAATTCGTTTACTTTCCTCTATTTTTATCAAATAATACGTTGAGCGCCACTCAGTCTCCGGTGACAGATGTGGCACAATAGATGCAGTTAATTTTTCAGAATACAATTGATTTTTAACAATTTCTGTAACTTAATTGTTTTTATTTAAATGGGAATTATTAGATTTAATTGAGCGCCCCCCGACCTCAGTAACACACGCTTCTTAAATTCTTAAAAATAAATGAAATTTTGCAAATAGTCAGAAGTACATAAAATTCAAAATTTTCTTTCTTACGAAACATGAACACATGCAAATTTTGCAAGGAAAGAAAAATGACAGTATTAGTTTTTTAAATGAAGACAACTCTTAGCAAATTCATTCAAATTTTCCTGAAAATCGATGGAACTTTGAAATATTATTTTCTGTGTCTTGATTAGGAGCATAAAAAATAATTTAGATTTTAAATCATGTAGAGAGGAGTTAATGAAATACATATACATAAATTAAATTGTTAATAAGTATTTTTTATTAACCAAAAATATTGAAGCTTGTCCATTACCTTCCCATCTAGCCTATATATACCTCATATGTATGTTGTGCATATCATATATTTCATATTCATACATTTTATAATGCGATATGATTCATATATGAGTTAAATCTCTGTTTAAAGTAGAAACTTTTGGGATGTGATAATACATGTATAGTAATTATGTTAACTATTGGTTAAATTACTTAAAACCCAAAACTTTTAAAATTTAAAGAAACATAATTTTAACCGCATAGTTTTAAAAAGGAAAAAAAATCTGATTTAAATACCATTTAAATGAATAAATCGTTGGCATGCGGCCTTTTATTTCAACAAAATAAAAATTAAATTTTGTAAAGTTTATTGAATTGATAAAAGCTAAATGAATGTTAGTCATTGCTTTTATAAAATGTTTATGTGAAATTAACTAAAACTAAAAATATTAGCTAAAAGAGAAAGCTGAGAAAATACTTTTTCCTTACTTATTTCTTATGACCTTCCTCTGTGTTAAACTGGGATAATCCAAATAGAAATACGTAGATTCTTTCGTAGATTTATGTCCGAATACAGTACAATGACATTAATGAGATCTTTTTTAACTACATTACTGACACTGTACCTTTTCGGACTGTCATGTAAAGTATCCTTTGGCCGCATTCTTGTAACATTTTCCTAAAAGTTTTAAAATTCATGCGAACTATATACGTTTATGAAAGAACAATATATACGAGCAAACAAAACGTTCTTTATTCCAAAGACTAACTGTTTTGATCGTCTGCAAGTGAATTTATTGCCGAACAGCGCAGATGTGAAACGCAGATGTTGTTTTCCGTTTATTTATACAAGGGTAGATTTGGAAGTTAAACGGACGTTATTTTCATAAAAGTGGCTCTAATTAAAATTTTCGGGTTAAATTTTTTTTAATGCATTTCACTATTGTTTTTATTCAATTTCAAAAAGTTTCCTGTTAAAATGAATTGTAGAGTTTCTTTTTTATAAATTATTATATTATATTAGTCATAATTTGGGTTATGAATTAAAATATTGCCTTAATACATGTATCAATTACAGAGCAATCCAACTATTAACGCAAGTTAGAATACGGACAAACAAACCGTATTCTTAAGCATTTTCAACAATGTTGTAAAGTATTAAAACGACTAATAGGTTGATATTTGACTTTTAGAATTTTATACTCAAAAGACGATAGCAAATTTTAATTCTTTTGTACAGCCCTGTATTTTGTCTACTATTTTTGCATAAGGTTATGCCACTATTTAACTATGATTTAATTAAAACAAAAACACGTTTAAATCTAGTGAACTTACATTTCCAGAGGATATCTTACATAGGCAGCCATGTATCAAATTCTTTCGGTGGTCCTGTATATCATTTTTCTCCATATATATCTTAGCTTATTAAATGCAATTCTGTGTAAAAATGTAGAATTTATTTTAAAACCACCTTTAAGCTACTTCCGTTCATGTACTGTAATCTGTGCACTTTCTGCTGTGTTACCCTGTACAAGATCTACAGCATTTGTACACAGAACGCAATATGCAAATATCAATTTTAAAACTCATATCTCAATTAACAATAAAGAAAAATTATGCGTTAAGGGTAGATTACGAAACACTTTCCAACACTTCCTGAAATCTTTAACAAAACTTCATTATTTAGGAAAATAACGTGTTAATGTCCATAGCCAAATATGTATTTCAATACTTTTGAACAGCCCTGTATTTAATCTTTCTGTTGATGTATATACTATATAATAAGAAAATTTAGTTAAGCAAGAAAACGCTAAACTTTCGTTAAATTTATTTATTAGCAATTCATACTAATGGATAAAAACGTACTTGAATACTTTTGATCAACCCTGTAGTTTACCTAGTACCTATATTACAGTCCAATATTTACCTAAAATCTATTTTAAACTAAAACACTCTTAAATAACATTTCCAGAAGTTATCATCGAATTGTGACCACGTATCCAGTACTTTACATGACCCTATATATCATTTTATCTATATTCTACAAACATTTCTGAGTAAGCGGTTCAACATAAAAATGTATAACTTATTTAAAAACCACCTTTTAATAAATTACGCTCGTATTCAGTAACCTTTACGAGTTCCTTTGTGTAACCTTGTATATAAACTATAGAATTTATACACACTATGTTATATGCATATATTTAGGGAAACTTAAAAACGCATATCATAATTAAAAATGCATTTCATCCATCCATCAACCATCATCGATAATACACAGTACTTCAAATAGAATATACTATTTGAAATCTTTTGTATCTCCCTGTAAATGCTATGCACTTCATATTATGACTCAGCGTATCAGTATATCAATTTTATTGTACACGAAGTCGTTTAACATTATTAAAATATCTCGCAAATAATCCCCCGCCCTTTTGTTCTTGCATAATGGAATTCTTTCGTGTGGCCCTGTAAATGAATAATAACTATCATTTATACTGCATTTTTTTAAATACATATTTTAACGTACTTTGCAAATGCATATAAATTTAAATATGTTTGGCAGGGTGTTACACCTTTAAAACTCATTCGAAACTATTTTTTCCCATAGGCCGTAATGTAATGGTAAATTTGAAATATCCCTGTAAATAAATTAATCATGATAGAAACTTCATTTTCAGTAGGGTTTGTGTTAACGTGAACATCAATAACATCTAAAATTTTCATGGAAATTTGAGTATATTTAGGAGAGTTAGAGCGCGGACAGATGGACAGACAAAACGAATGCATAAACATTTTTCAGTTTTGTCGGAAAGTCTTCTAATACATTTTGAAACTGTCTTTTAAAATTTACATATTTATAATTATGTAAAACACTCCAATTCGCGTAAATACACGTAATCTTTAACATTTACACACTTCTGTGTGTCTATTAACTGATAAAAACTTACGTACTCATTCTAATAAACAAAATACACGTAAAAACAGGCAATTTTTTGTACGAAATGTGTAAATTTTAAAACAAGTGGGTGATTTCAGAAATTTACACACTTCTCTGAGTAAACATTATTATGCTTAAATTAGAATAACACTTCAATTCGTGTAAATTCAGGCATTTTTCGGAATTTACACACTTGTCTGAGTTTATCAAGTGATAACAAATTACACACTTACTTTCAGACGCTAAATACACACAAAAAAAGATAAATTTCCGAAAAAAATGTGTAATTTTTATTACAGGTGTGTAATTTTACAAAATTACACATATATGTGTGTAAAATTAGCCAATTTACACATTTATTTTTTACAGTGAGGAAAAGTTCTAGGAATCCCAGTTTCCTAGAAAAAGTTTAGTACCTTTGCAGATTTTTTTTTTACAGTGTACCACACGTTTAACTTTTATGAAGAATTGTCTCCAAATAAAGCAAGAATCTTATAAACAATTATATTTTTTTCAAATTAAAAACAAAATATGAAAATCTCATTTTTGGTCCCACTTTAGAAAAAGAGCAAAATTTTTGAAAAATCCTGAAATTGTTTTTTAGCTATCTATGTTTATAGTGATTAATGCAAGTTTTTTAAATCTCTATTTGAAAAAAAAAAATAAATAAATAAAATAAAATAAATGAATAAATGTCATGTTAAAATCTTGTTCCCTTTTCTGTCCCTTTGACTAAGAATATTTAAAATTCTAAGATATGAAATTTAGGTAATCCTCTGACTATATTTTAAAACATTAATTTTATGAATAACTTTCCTTAATTGAAATATAATGAAAAATGTAAAAAGCTGGATTGTCACCTGGAATCTAGATTGAATTTTTTTTACTCGTAAATGATTCCGTCTTAAAAGGTTTTTCGATACAGAATTTTTCAAAATTTTAAGTCTCCAAACCGTATAAATCTATTAATGAGTTTAGTAATAATTCAGATATTTCTAGAGTAAATTTAACGACAAACAGTTAAAATTAGTCGAAAATTTAGTCGGATTGTCGAAATTTTTGGGTTTTATTGATGGATATCCTAGCACGAACACTATTCCAAATGAAATTCTCAGCATGATTAGTTTATATATATGGACAATCAAAATTTGTTCGTTACATTACGTTCTATGGGAAAAAATCGTTTTAAATGAATTTTAATGATGTTACGCACTGTCAAACATATTAAAGCCTATATTCATCTACAAATTGCACTAAAATATAAAGTGAAAAGTATAGAAATTATTTGCAGCGTCACACAAAAGAATTTCATTATAGAATAGTAAAGAAGAAATTATTTGCGACATATTTTAATTATATTGAACTGTTTCAAGTATAGTAAAACTGATATACGTTGCTGAGGCCTAATATAAGATATTTCATGCATATTACGAAGTGCACAGATTTACAGGGACTCACCGAAGATTTAAAATAGTATGTTCTATCAGAAGTACTGTATATTATTGATGATGGCTAATGTAAGGATAAAATGTTTTGATTATGATATGCGCTTTTAAGTTTCACTAAATTTATACATATTATATGGTATGTATAAATGATATAGTTGATATACAGGGTTATACAAAGGAGCTCGAGGCTACTGAAAATAAGCATAATTTACTTAAAGGTTGTTTTTTTTAAATAAGCTGAACTGCATCCTGTTTACTAAGAAATGTTTGTAGAATATAGTTAAAATGATATACAGGGCTACTCAAAGAATTACATATATGAGTCGCGAAAGGATATATAATTTCTGGAAATGTGATTTCAGTAGTTTAAAGGGTGTTTCAGTTCAAACTAAATTAAAGTTAAATACTGGCATATAATAATGGTCCTAGGTTAACTACAGGGCTGAACAAAAGTATATAAGTATGCCTCCATCTATTAGAATTAATTGCTGAAAGAAAATTTCAAACTGTTCCGCGTTTTCTGGTTAAACAAATTTTCCCTTTTTATAATATCTACATCAATTCACAGATCAAACAAGGCTTTTCAAAAGTATTAGAATACATATTTGCCTATAGACAGTAGCATTAGTGAAGTTTTGTTAAAAATTTCAGGAAGTGTTGGAAAGTATTTCATAATCTATGCTCAACGCATGATTTTTCTTACTTGTTTTTTTTTTCTTATCAGAACTCCTCGCATAAAACAAAACTTTAAATATCTCGATGTAAAAATAAAAATAACCACACACATCAACACTATTCGGTGCATTTTATGCGTCATTTATAATAAGTATAATTAAGGTGTATTCAAATTCAAGTTGTTTATTTTTTGATTTATTTTTAAATTCATTTTTGTTTTGAAAACATCAAATCCGGAGGTTTTCTTATTGAAAAACTATATATTGTGAGGTGGTTTGTCGATTTATTGATAAAGGAGAGTCTTTTGCCAAAACTGCAGTCATAGTTGGCGTTTTAAACCAAATTTCCTGAAGCGATAGTGTTGAAAACGGAAAAAGGGTCATACTGGGAAGATAACTATTTTTAAATCAAGTTGCAATAAATTGAGTGAAAAATGAAAATACACGGCCGTTTATAGATATTTTCAAAAATCACGTCAGCAAGTTTTCTGTTTTTATCCTTAAAAAAAGTCTGAAAATGTGTCCTAAAATTTTGAGTATTTGAGCATGGATATTTTTCTTTGTATATATACCATCTCAAGAAATTTCGGAAATTTCCCCGAAAGTTTGAATAATTATTTTCTATTATTTTTTTATTCAAATGTGCTGGATTGGAACTGGGTTTGGTTTAGGTTTATTTTATGACGTCCGATTATCTACGCAAGGGATATAGGACCTTAATGGAGTGGGATGCCCTCCGTGGGGGTCTTTCTAACGGAACCTAATCCGTTCACCTAATCACGCAAGTAAATCCAAGGTTCGAAGAAAACCACGGAAAACTTCGAACGATTAAGCCGACGGCCGCGATTGGGTTCGAACCCAGCACCTGCCATCTACCAGTTTAGAGGTCAGAACCTCTTGGCCACTGGTGGGGGATTGGAACTGGGACTGAAAATTTTTGCCTATTCAGATTTCAACAATAATATAGCACATTCCTACTAGTAACTACTTGTAACTTGCCCCGGAAAATAAATCCAGTCGCCCATCTTGGTCTGAACTATAGAAAAAAATAATTTCCTGAACCAAACTCGCACACAGAGTCGACAAGGAAAATGGAAATGGAGACCTTATGTCGAATACCAAAAGAATTGTTCACAAAATTTTGAAAATTTAGTCGATAAAAGTCTAATTGAAATATATATATATATATATTGTTCCTTTGAAATCCTTTTGATGTTAAGTTTGAACTTAACTCATTTTTGAAAAATTGAGTTCAAATTTAAATTATTTTTTAGCTCACAGGCTATCAAAGCCAGAGAGCTTATGTGCTCGTCCGTTCTGTATATATGTATGTACGTGCGTACATACGTACCCAACTGGATAACTCGTGATAATTTTTTTACAATTTTACATGAAATTTTGGATATAGGTTTATGATAAGACGCTTCCCTGATTACTTTTGAGAGTTCTTTCGTTCAGTATAAGAAGGGGAATGGCAGCTATTGCCCCTCCCCTTAATTTACGTAAATGGATTTTTCATGTAGAATTAGTAGATTTCGTTCAAATCTTAGATGTTGGATCATTCTAATGAGGTGTCTCCGTTACTAGTATTTGTTGTTCATTGGATAAGTTTAAAGAGGGGGAATGGGGAGGGGATGATCCCCGTGTTAATTTAGGTTTTTCACGCAAAATTTACCGATTTGCTTCAAATTTTGTATACAGATTTATTCTAAATGGCGCTTCTATAGTTTGTTTTTGAAATTCAATGCATAAGTACAAAGGGGGGATAGAGGAAACTACCCCTCATAATTCATGTAAATGGTCTTTCATGCAGAATTAACCGATTTGTTTCAATTTATGTCAGGGGCGGATCCAGAGAATCTTTTGGGAGGGGAGATTCTGAGACTTATGCTTTTTTTGCTATCGTTTGATGAAATTCGCTCTTTTTTCGGGATACTTTGAGAAAATTAGCTCTTCTTTTGCTGCCTTTTGACAAAAATCGCGCTTTTTTAACGATCCTACGTCAAAGTTCGCGTTTTTTTCATGATCCACTGTCAAAATTTGCGTTTTTTTCCCGACCCTTTGACGAAATTCGCCCTTTTTCTGTGATAATTTGACGAAATTTGTGATACTTTAAAAAATTAGCGCTTTTTCAGCAATCCTATGTCGAAGTTCAAGGTTTTTCAACGATCCTATGTCGAAATTCGCACTTTTTCCGAGTTCCTTTGCCTTCCCTTTTCGCAACCTTTTAAAAAAATAGCGCTCTTTCCGAGAACTTTTGACGAAATTTGAGCTTTTTACACAACATTTTGACAAAAATCGCGCCTTTTCAGGGATCGTATGTCGAAGTTCTCGTTTTTTACGCGATTCTCTCTCAAAATTCGCATTTTTTCCGCGACCCTTTGACGAAATTCGCACTTTTCCGCAGTACTTTGACAAAATTAGCAGTTTTTTGCAAGCCTTTGAAAAAAATAGCGATCTTTCCTCGGACTTTTGACGAAATTCAAACTTTTTGCGCAACACTTTGACAAAAATCGCGCCTTTTCAGCGATCCTATGTCGAAGTTCGCGTTTTTTACACGATCCACTGTCAAAATTCGCGTTTTTTCCGCGACCCTGTGATTGAATTCGCGCTTCTTCAGTGATAATTTGACGAAATTAGCGCATTTTCAGCGATCCTATGTCAAAATTTGCGTTTTTTACGCGAACTTCTGTCGAAATTCGCCTTTTTCTGTGACTCTATGATGAAATTCGTGCTTTTTCCGTAATAATTTCACGAAATTCGCGTTTTTTTCGCGATACTTTGACAAAATTAGCGCTTTTTCAGCCATCCTATGTCAAAGTTCGCGCTTTTTCAGCGATTCTTTGTCGAAATTAGTACTTTTTCTGCAATACTTTGCCTTCCTTTTTTCCAACCCTTTGACAAAATTAGCGCTTTTTCCACGACCTTTTGACAAAATTTGCTCTTTTTCCACGATACTTTGAATTAATGTTTTTTTTTGCAAACATTTTTTCCGCGACACTTTGACAAAACTCGCGCTTTCAGCGATCTTGTGTCAAGATTCGCTTTTTTTAGCGATCCTTTGTCAAAATTCCTTTTTTTTTTTTTTTTTTTTTTTTTTTTTTGCGCAACCTTTGACAAAATTCGTGCTTTTTCCGCGATCTTTTGTCGAAATTCGCCCTTTTTCCGCGACACTTTGACAAAATTAGGGCTTTTTAGCGACATTTTAATGAAATTCGCCTTTTTTCCGGAACAATAGAATGTCTCTGACGGAGTCGCAGAAATCCCTTCCGGAAAAAAGTCTGAATTCAACACTGGTTTGGGGGGGTGATCGCCCCGATCGCCCCCCTTCCCGTTGATCCGCGCCTGATTTATGTATACAGGCTCATAAGAATAAGAAGCTTCGCTCATTTATTGTGTTGTTCTTTTGTTAATTATAAAAGGGATACGGGCGATCATCTAACAACGAAGTTAGCTAAATAGAGTTTTATGCAGAGTTATCAGATTTGCTTTAAATTTTGGATGTAGGTTCTTTCTGATAAGGTGAATTTCTGAACAGTTTTGGAGTTTTAATGGTTAATTATAAAGGAGGAAACGGGGGACAATGTTTCTTAAATTACATAAATGAGTTTTTATGCAGAAATATTTGACTTGCTTCGAATTTTGGATACAGGTTTTTTATATGATAAGGCGTATCCCTTATTAGTTTTGGGGCTTCAATGATTAAGTATAAAGAAAGAAAATAGGGGGGTACTTTCTTCCATATTTTTGTTCGAAAGGCATTTCTATATAAGACTGTAATATACAATTAGTCTGCATAGTCTGTGAGCTCTATGCAAGCAGTTTAACTGGACATCATTCTTTTTATTTTTTTCTGTGCGTGTGAGCATGACTAACAATGGACTAAGCTGTTAAACAGATGTCATATATGAGAAAGCATATGAAAACAAGTTGGGTTCACTGTTGGAATAGATAAAATAGATATTATAAGCACCTTCTAATTGCACAATCTCTTTCTTTTTTTCCGAAATGGTATTGATATACTATGGTTATGAGCTCCTCATTTATGTAACAAGATTAGTTTTGACTGCTCATTGATGACTTGAGAGCACGAATTAGCCGTGAGATGTTTCTTTGTGTATATAATTATACACTATTAAAAAATCAATAATATTTATTTATTTATTTTCATTTTTATTAGTAAATAACAAGTGCATGACATTTAGTTATATTCAACCAAACAGTTAAATTTAAATTAAAAAGAGTAATAGAGAAATAATATTTTTTTCTTTCAATTATTCCTCTAATAGCCCTTTCCACCAGTTATACTTAAAGCCCATGGTATGTTTTTAACAAAGACAACATCCAGCAGTAATATAATCGAATTTAAGGAAACTTGGGGTGCAGGTAGAGGTCGACATTCATAGTTAAACCAAACGGAGATTCACCTTAACGAGTGTCACCGATGTATAGCAGAAAATATTGTTATTTGTTATTTGGAGAAATACAAAGACAAAATTAAATCATGCAGACAATTATCTTTTTTCAAAATAAATAGATAAATAAAATATTAAAAATGGAAGGAATTAAAATAATAAAATTAGCTAGATATTAACCAATATTTTTTTTTTTAAATAAAAATTACCAACATATTTGTCACGTTTACGGATACTAGTGAGATACTAGTGAGCAGATAATTATTTAGGGTACTGTTGTATTATTGTTTAACTTATATACTGAATTCATATTGCTCATTGTGTACTTGAGATTTTAAGATAGCATTTTTTTCATATCTTAAGTTACTTGAGATATTTTAGTTTGATAATGTGAACAAATCCTAGAGTATCAATCCTTCAGTTCCTCTTTCTAATTAACTTATTTCATAGATAAAGAAATAATGAATTCCCAAACTATCTGGACGTAAGAGAAAGTATAAATAATATTTCCTATAGTCAAAAATGTAGTTTTTTTTTTTTTTCGTTTGTTCTCTCGGGGTCAGCTTTGTTTTCCTTGGTAGAGTTTTGAGGGAAAGACTTTGAGGTTCTTGGTATATATTGCGTGGAAATCAAGGGTGATCTTCCGATAAATACCTTTAGATATATTTAATGTAAGAGGACTATCATGGTAGATGTAGGGCCGTAGCTATAAGCGGCTCAGCCGTCCCTCCCCCTCCCCCCCTGTAAAAAATTCCATGGTCATTAAATGTTCCAAAAATTCAAATGAAGTTCTGTTCAAAAATCTAACTTAATTTTGAGAACTTTCCACTGTTTTTCAGGGTTACTAAATTGTATCTAAAATAAGTGTTGCAACACTCCCTCATCCTATTTATACATATGAAGCTAACATAATGTTTCATTTTGCGCCAGTTATACACTCAAAATTTTCAACATCCTATACTTTTCTTAGCATAAAATAAAGTTATTATAAAAGTTTAATGAGAAACATAGTATCTACAATGTGAATGTACACTAATTTATCTTTCTCAGTCAGAGAGCGGGAAAAAAAGTTATGAGCCTACCCTCTACATTTTCTTGAGCCCCTCCCTATCGTTCACTTCCAGCTACGGGCCTCGGTAGATGATATATATGTTATTTTTTAATTGTAAATAATATTTTGTTTATATGTAAATAAAAGTTGTAAATAAATTGTCCGCTAAATTAAACTAAATAAGTTAGCAATTTTTTTTTTTTTTTTTTTTTTTTTATAATTATTTGTTAGAATGTACCGGATATCACTTAGTTATATCAGTTGTGGCAGCATATTGTTTAAATTTTTTTTCCAAAATCTACGCGAGTGGTAATCGTGGTTCTAGAAAAATTCATCAGGAAGTGGACTAAGGAAAGGTGCAATATTATTATTTCTGAAGATGATGAGCAAATATGATTAGATGATGGATACCTTGTAAATATGATACATTTGTTCAGACATCTTCCCCATACAATTCACATTTAAAAATTTATTTTATGTTTATACATTAATGTATGCATTTGAAGTTTCAGAATATGTGCCGAAGTATTGTTCCACCGCCATTCAGAAATTTAAGCAATTAGCTAAAAAAAAATTAAAGTTTAACAAAAATAATGCATATTGATTACAGAAAATATGATATAACTTTTAACGGAAGTAAAAAAAATGTCATTATATATTAATAATAATAATGATAATATAATTATGTAGATAAGTTACACAACTTGGTTTTTAGATGTTTGTGTTTATAATACTTTATAACGAAAATGACTGAAATTTCGATTTAAATTTACATATTAATAGTAATTTTAAAATCACGTCCCACCCATTTTCGTTTGGACAGGAATTTCGAAGTTACTAAGAATTGATTTTTATGTATTCCTTCTTGTTATATTGTAAACCAATAATTTCATGAATGTATTTTTTCTAAATTAAAATATGAATAAAAAAGAGGACAATAGTCTTATTGCACTCTTCGTCCCATGTATTTCTCTTCCTCTTTGCGTGAGTGGAAGGGGGTTATTTAAAAAAAAACCCCTGTCGGCTTGGCCTATAGGCGGAGGTAGATTTCGAAGAGTGCTCATTTCAACAACAAAAAATAAATTTGATTACAGATAAACCCAGTTTAACAACTATATTTGTACTCTTTTGAAACATTTTTAATTTCATTTTTCTGTAAGAACTGGTTTTATCAGAATCATCTTAAGCTAAATTCAGATCAAATACCCATTTTAACAACATATTTTGAAATAATTCTGACTTTATTAAAAAATCATCTAATACAGTACATTATATAGTTCCTAAATAACAAGAGATTGTCAATTGCATGCGTTTGAGAGCAAACTGGAATTTAAAAATGAGTTATAAAATAACCAATTTTGAATACAACCTCAATTCCTAATCATGGTAGCTTCGGGAAATTTTGCGCGAAGTGCTCACTTTGACAGAATTTTTAAAAAATATATTCAGCCTTTATCAAAAAACTGACCAATACGGGACATTATACAGCTCCTATATAAGAGAACCTGTCAATTGGATGCGTTTGAGAACAAATCTAAATTTAAAAATGAGTCAGAAAAAACGCAATTTTTTATTTCAATGCTTTCTCAAATTTTCAATCACGATAACTTCTCGAAATTCTGTTCAAAATACCCTTTTTGCAGCCTTTTTTGAAATATATTCTGTCTTTATCAAAAAATTGACCAATGCGTCACATTATACAGTTCCTAAATAAGAGGACTTGTACATTGGATACGTTTGACAGTAAAAATGGATTTAAAAATGAGTCAGAAAAAAACGAAATTTGTTATTTGAATATTTTCTCAAATTTCCTATCACGGTCACTTTGGGAAATTCTGTTCAAAATACCCTTTTTGGCAGCCTTTTTTGAAATATATTCTGTCTTTATCAAAAAACTGGCCAATGTTTCACATTATATAGTTTTTAAATAAGAGGATCTGCCATTTGGATGCGTTTAAAATAAAAAAAAGGATTTAAAAACCGATTCAGAAAGTAAGCAGTTTGGATTAGAGGTTTTTCCTCCAACTCCAATTTTTGTTTAATTTATTTTTGCTATACGAATTGGTCTTATGAAAAACTTGTCGATATAAAAATTATAGGTATTATTGAGGAGATGTAAAATAAATTTAATTGGATTTGATAGTTTAAGAATTGACAAAGTTATGGATTTTTTCTTTTTCCAAACCCTTTTTTATTTTCGTTTTTAAATTTTTTTACCGGTAAATGTTAGTCCTATCAAAAACTTGCAAATACAAAAGTTTTAGATAATTTTGAGATTATTTATAAAAAAATTTAGATGGATTTGACAAAGTTATGATTTTTTTTTCTCCCAAAAACCCTATTTTTTTCGCCCCTTGAGCCCATTTTTAACTTTATCAAAAATCTGTCATGCATAAACTTTTGGCCCATTATTTAGAAGTAATATAAACTTTAAACTGATTCGATATCTATTTTCATTAAGAAGTTACGAGGTTTTTTTCTGTTTTCACAAAAACGCCCACTATTTCGACCCCCTTGATCCGATTTTGTCCATTAACGAACTTATCCGAGATTTTATCCCCTTTGATTTTATGTATCAGTTTATTGGTGGAGATTGGTGAAGAATTATAGAAGTTATCGTGTCCATAAAAAAGTGAGATATATAGATAGATTGATAGATAGATAGATAGATAGATAAACTGGTGCGAATGCAATAGGTAGTATTTCATACGAAATCTACCTAAAAATCGCAGAAAAAAAGCAAGAATCTTTTGAATATCTATTATTTCTTTAAAATATCAGTCCAACCTGTGTCTGAGAGGTTCTGCTCTTGAAGACGGTAGACGGGAGTTGCTAGGTTCGAATCCAATAGCGCGCTTACTGTTCGGAGTTTTCTTCAAAATTTGCGTAAATACGGGTTAGGCTACCTTAAAAAAAAAAAAAAAAACCGGCGCGACGGAGGGCACTTTCTCTAGGCCTATGTCCCACGTCCAGAAATAGGCAATAATAAATAACAACTTTAAATTATCAAACCTACATGTTTTTTGTTGTTGTTGTTGTTATTTTCAACTCCACACCTTGAGTTGAACACAAAAAAGTCTCATGTTCTCATTCTTGTTATTTATGATTGCCAATTACCTGGACGTGGAATATAGGACTATAGAGAGTGCCCTCCAGCGAGGTCTTTTTAATGTAGCTTAAACCGCAATTTCGTATGTTTTGAAGAAAACTATGGTATATTCCGAATGGGGACCCGAAGGGTGCGATTGGGTTCGAACCCAGAACCTCCCGTCAAGTAGTTTCTACCAGCGTTTACCAGCGAAATTTGCAGAGTACAGTAACTGATTATTAGCTATCTGTGTTTTTAATTCTTCAAGAATAGATTATTATGATTCTCTGTTTTTCTTTACAATGTGAAAATATGTGTAAATCATGTTTTTGTCAAATGATTCTCTTGCAGAGAAGGAAAATGTTACAAAGTTCTAACAATGTGTTTTCATATATTCATTCGGTGCAGTATTTACAACCACGAAATTTATGAATATATTTCTGTAAAAGAAAATGACTGTAAATGTAAACTCGTGCATTTTGTATGTGTGGGAAAAGAATTTTAAAACTTACATTTTTTTTTTTTTTTTTTTTTTTTTTTTTTTGTATTTGTAATACATTATAGCAAGAATCTTATGAATTTGATTTTAGGGTTTCGTTCATCTCATGAAACTTTATTCATCTCTTCCATTGTCTGTTCGTCTGTCACAGAGCCCGAACACAAAACCAGTATAAGTCAGAGACTTCAAATTTTGTGTACTTACAGCTGAAAACCTCGTGTCCCACGACAAATGATAAAATTTTGAGAAAATCGTTAATTAACATCATCAGAATTATAAAAATATAATTGAAAATGACGGTCAGAAGCACAAAATATTTATGATTTTTTAAATTAAGTTTTTGATGTGATCTTATTTTAAAAAATAAAAAAATATGAGTTTCATAGCATTTTTTAAAGGAATGTTTCAACTATATAGCAATCTAAATAATAATGATAATAATAATAATGAGGTGAGATGTTAAAAGACTGAATAATATAAACAAAGACAGACACATACAATTGTGTATAAATCAAATTTTAAACTTATTTTTCTCACTTTTTTCATTTTATTCGAAATAATTTATTTAGGCATTTTTGGTACGTTACGGAGGAGAGGGCGGGTCGGAAAAATGCACTTCTGCGTTTGTCAAGGTCTCAGCAATGAAATCTTGTTAAATATAAAATAAGAAGGGTTCAAATAAAGCTATGAGGGCGGAGGGCAAAGAATTATTCGGAATAGGGAGTCCCACTTTTCCACCCTTCTATCTATTTGTTGATTTTTTTTTTTTTTTTTTTTTAAATACTATAGAAGTGCCTAATGCTGAGCTTTGTACATATTATATGTATGCATAAATTTTGTACCCAGCACTGCTTGCTCACGTCTGTACATAGGGTATAACTCACACAACTTTATGAAAAAAAAAAAAAAAAAAAAAAAAAAAAAAAAAAAAAAAAAAAACAAGTTGGAAATTGCACGTGAAGCGTAGCAAATGAGGTGCGTTCTTACTATAAGTTTTAGAATATTCAGATCTTGCTGGTATAGTACAGCGTACTTTGGATACAGTATAGTGGTCGAAATCTTTGTGTTCCTGTAAATATGCAGGGAGTAATTTTTATTATACTTCATTAACGTATATCTTATTCATAAAATGTGAAGGTAGGTTAATATAATTAAAACACGCTCCAAACAATGTTTCCCCGTATAACATTATTTAGTGGAATACATTTGTGTGGTCCTGTAATTTAATAATAAATATTCTCTGCATCCCAGATTGTACAGAATGTATATTTTAGTACATACATCATAGATTCATGTCAATTATATTATGTTCAAATGAGTGTAACACCTTTAAAATGCATTTGAAACATTTTTTCCCATTGATCGTAATGTAACGGAATATTTTTGATTGTCCCTGTAACTGATCTATGCATCCGATTTTCATAACATTTGAAATGACTCGACAAAATTATGTAATAAATATAAGTTTTAAATTTCAAACGATTAAAATGCATTTGAAACTTTTTTCCCCATTGATGTAATGTAAGGGACAGACGGACAGACGGACGGACTGAGCGACAACAATAGGTGCTACGTATTTACATAATTACGAACGCTCCTAAAAAGACTACTATGATAATAATAGGAAAATTAGTAGATTGGTTGATATGAGTATTTCTTTGCAAGTTTTACCTTTGCGAATCAAATGCATTACATGATGTCTAAAAGAAAATGTCCCAAATTGGTCATAATTAATGCTTTTTACTTGATATATTACGAGGAAAATGTTAGTAAAGAATTTCTTTTGAAAATAATATAATACTAAATTGTCATAATAAAATTTTAATCATTAGTTTTCTAATGATAGTTTGTTTTTGGAAAGAATAGAGGGGGTTGTGGGCGCTGAAAGCAGAGATGTGAAGGTGGGGTACACTTCCTTCATTTCTTAAGGAAAATCCTGATTACTTTCATGGGGAATCTCAAAATGTGTAAGATAAGCAATATGTTTTGTAAAAAATATCAATAGTGATAATGAACATCTGTTAACGGAATCTTTGGAAATGCACCTTAAGGTAGTTCTCAAATTCATTGCTCAACAACCCAAATCTTTGAAAAAATGTTTGACTAACTTTTAACTGTAAAGCCCTAAAATTGACAAGCATGATTATTTAAAGTTTTGGGAATGAAATAGTGTTTTTCATTTTTTTCTAAACGAATTACGTAACGACGTATAAGAGATTCTTATCAGGGATTTAAGTTTTTCTCCTTTCTCGTTATGTCGCTTCCGAAATTCGATTCAAAACGCTATCTGTAGCCGTATTTCCACAAATAAATGATCTCTTTAATAATAATAATAATAATAATAATAATAATAAATGGATAACGCCATTCAATTCATAGTTTTTGAATGAGAAAACCTGTCAATTTTATACGTTTCCGAAAAGAAAAGAATTCAGAAATGTGTCAGAAAGTAGCTATTTTGAATTTGTGGAAAGATTTAATAAATCGGAGAGAAATATATTCATAAATCTACGTTTTACTTAACAACTTCAAAGTTTTTCATCAATTTTTTAATTAATAACACTTTTCATGTTCCAATATGACTATGCTTTATTCAAACATGAACCTAAAAATGTAATTCAAGTTACAGTTACAAAATATTTTCTTTTGACAACTAGCCCTTTAATTATATTTTCTAACTTAAAATGTAATTATTTTTTTAGTATTTATAGCATTGTTATGGCTTCAATGAAGCATGTAAAATAGTTCCTTATTTTTCTTTTGTATTTAAAGAATACTTATTTTTGTGATTTAAAAAGAAAAATATAATTAGCAATTATAGCAATCTGTATGAATAACATTAAGTTTTTAATTTTTTTTTATTGACACATCCAGGTTTATGCTTTGGAGGGGCAAAATTTCCCGTTACTACACTTCATGCTAACATTATCTATAATATTCCTATAAGTTCAATCAATAAGTATAAAATGTTTCTTTCTTTTTCTCTTTTTTAAATTAATGTAATTTGCTTTACAAATTAAAAAATATATTATTAATGAATATATCATTTTTCTTATTAATGTTAATATCTTAAAGTATAATTCAAGCCATGTAACAAAAATTATTTATTTCTTTTGAAAAAAATTAAAAATAATTCGTTAAATTTTTAAGCTGTTTTTATGAAAATATTTAAAGCTACCTTAAAACAACAAATAGCGGGCAAATGTTCTTTAAATTTGTTGCTGGAAAAAATTCGAAAGAAACACAATCCGGAATTTTTTTTTTCAATATTCTGTTTAATTTTCTTTCCCATTTATGCTCCTGGCTGAATCTAGGAAAAAAAGTGACCGGAAAAAAAGTTATCGGAAAAAAAGTGACCTAAATTACAAAAGCGGAAAAAAGTGACACGGAAAAAAAGTGACAAGGAAAAAAAGTGACACGGAAAAAAAGGGACACGGAAAAAAAGTGACAAGGATTGATTTTGGGGAATTATTATTGATTTTGGGGATTCATTGGTTAAGTATGAAAGGAGGATGGGGGGGCTCATAATTTAGGTAAATGGGTTTTTCATGCTGAATTAACTGTTTTGGTTCAATTTTTGGATATACGTTCATACTGAAAAGACGCTTGCCTGATTAGTTTTGGGAAGGGACGATTACCCCCCCCCCCCATCCGTCCTCAGTTAGATGAATGAGCTTTTATGCAGAATTATCCAACGTGTGTCAAATTTGAATATACAGGGCCTGACTAAGACAGGGGCATGCGGGGCAATTGCCCCGGGCCCCCGGTTTGAGGGAGGCCCCCAAGGAGAGAAAAGTTTATTGTTAAAAGAGGGCCAAATGATATAAAATAGCAAAGTATTACCAAAATTCTTTTTTTTCAATTTTAAGGGATCTTTTTTCTCCTACCCCCTTTGCTTCCCTGCCCCACGTTCCCTTAAAGTAATAGTTACATCATAAGAAAATTAATAGTTAAAATTATTTATCATCTGTTATTATGTATAAAGATGTGAAATATAAATACTTAAATCAGTACTTGGTACAAAATTTATGCATACATACAATAGGTTTGAATTTTAATTTTAGTCACTTGAGTATAATTCACAAACATTTTTAAGATAGAACGGGGCCACTCTAATAATGTTTGCCCCAGGGCCCCCCACTGTCTGAGTCGGGCCCTGTGAATATAGGTTCTTTTCGATAAGGCTTATATATAGTATATAATGCATGAAGAGTTTTAATGGTTATATATAGAGGGGGAACGGGGGATAACCTTTCTTAAATTAAATTAATAACTTTTTACGCATAATTATCCGATTTGCTTAGAATTTCGGACATAGATTCATTATGATAAGACATATCTCTGATTAGTTATGGGGTTCTTCTGCTTATTATAAAGGGTGGGGGGCGAGCAATTATCTCCCCCTTAAACGAGATAAATAGGTTTTTATGCAGAACTACCCCATGTATTTCAAATTTTAAATATAGGTTCTTACTGATAAGGTGGATCCCTGAATAGTTTTAAGGATTTGATATCTAAGTATTGAAGGGGAATAGAATATAACCTACCTTAAATTAAATTACTTTTTACGCAGAATTATAGGATTTGCTACAAATTTTGGATTATAGATTCATTATGATAAGGCGTATCCCTGATTACATATGGGGTTATTTTTCTAATTAAAAATTAAGGCGGGTGATTTTCCGATCTCCTTAAATTATATAAATTGTTTTTTATGTTCACTTATCCGATATATTTTATACTTTGGATATATGTTTTTTCTCATAAAGTTAGTCCCAGAATAATTTTAAGGGTTTAATGGCTAAGTATACTGTCAGGTTCTGAGACCACCTCTGCTAAAGATTGGAATTTCCGTTATTTCTCTATCTTAATCTCTTTTATATTATACCGGCTGTGTACTAGAATTTTCAAGGTGACATTCTTTCTTTGTTGAAGGGAGAATTGACAGGTAATCCTCTACATGTGGTAAGTGAGAAAGAGGAGATTGCGGAGAGGTGTGTTCATCCGTCAGTGAGGTATGTGGATGATGAGCTGACAAGCAACATGTCACTAATCAAGAAAGGAATGTGGAATGTGTCCAATGGATAAGCCCCAAAGGGGGTTGACATTGGGGAAACACCGGGATTTGAGAAGAGGAAGTCTTATCTCAGATTAGTTCAGTTCGTATCTGGGTTCATACCTAGAGAGTAGTGTAGGACAGAGGTCCTGATAGGGTGTGCTCTTCGTTGTATAGCGGAGGCAGTGCGTATCTGGAGAGCAAGGGACACAGACGTCCTGGTGTTTAGTGCTCTGGGCCGAGAAGTGCAGGCCGAGTATCCATGTGTTGGGAGATTCGAAGTGATCTCCGATAAAGTTAATCTAACGTGCATTGAGTGTGAGGGAGAAGGTGTAATTCGAATAGTACACAGCCAACCTATACTGTATTTAATTTAATGTTAAACCGGATCACCTATATCCGAGTTGTAATTGTATATAATGGTAAATAGCGTATTTAGTGTGTACATATATTCTAAATAAACTGTTAATTTAGTTAATTGACAGCGTCAGTGTTCATTTACACAATCCTCACAGTGGGTGACCGATATCACCTAGTAATATCGGTGGTGGCAGCTATAACTACCACGGACTTTCTTCAAAGTTGTGCGGGCTGAGAGGAACGTCCGACATATACAGTGGGGGAACGGAGGATAACCCCCCTTAAATTAATAAATGACTTTTTACGCAGAATTATCTTATTTGAATCAAACTTTGAATGTGCGTTCATTATGATAAGGCGAACTCCTGATTATTTGTGGGTTATCCCCCGTTCATACCTCTATACTTAGCCATTAAACCCTTAAAACTGTTCAGGGATTCACTTTATCAGGTAAAACCTATATCCAAAAGTTGAAATACGTTGGATAATTGTGAAAAAAAAAATCTTATTTAAAGAGTGGGGGATTAATCGCCCGCTTTCCCTTATTTAATTAGCAAAAGAACCCCATAATTAATCAGAGATACGCCTTCTTATAATGAATATACATCGAAAATTTGAAGCAAATCGGATAATTCTGCGCAAAAAGCCATTTATTTAATTTAAGGGTGTATTTCGATTCAAACTGCCTATTTTCCGATTTATTTTTAACTTCATTTTTACTCTCATATGCATCAAACTGGCAAATTGTCTTATTTAGAAAGTACACAAGGTGCCGTAATTGTCAATTCTTTGATAAATGCAGAAAATATTGCGAAAAAAGCAATCAAAAACGGCATTTTGAACAGATTTTCCCCTGGCGGGAGATCTGCGAACGAAAAAAAAAGGGTCATACTGAGAAGATAATTGTTTATAAATCAAATTCTAATGAATTGAGCGTAAAAATACAGCACATGGCACCTTGTACATCTCTTCAAAAATATCCTCAGCAAGTTTCATGTTTCTACTTTTGAAAATGTGTCTGAAATTGTATCGGAAAATTTCGAGCTGTTGAAGGTGGAAAAGCGTTTTTTTGAATACACCCTTAAGGGGGTTTATCCCCCGTTCTTCCTCTATACATAGCCATTAAACCCTTAAAATTATTCAGGAATTTACTTTATGAGAAAGATCCTACATCCAAAATTTGAAATAAATCGGATAAGTGTGCATAATTTTTTTTAAATCTAATTTAAGGCCGGGAGTAGTAATCACCCGCCCCTTTTTAATTAGCAAAAGAACCCCATAAATAATCAGAAATACGTCTTATCATAATTAACCCATGTCCAAAATTCGAAGCAAATCGGATAATTATCCGTAAAAAGCCATTAATTTAAGAAAGGTTATCCCCGTTCCCCTTCTATACTTAACCATTAAACTCCTAAAACTCTTCAGGCACTTTATACTATATATAAGCCTTATCGAAAAGAACCTATATGCAAATTTGACACAAGCTGGATAATTCTGCATAAAAACCCATTCATCTAATTGAGGACGGATGGGGGGGGGGGTAATCGTCCCTTCCCAAAACTAATCAGGCAAGCGTCTTTTCAGTATGAACGTATATCCAAAAATTGAACCAAAATAGTTAATTCAGCATGAAAAACCCATTTACCTAAATTATGAGCCCCCCCCCCGATCCCCCTTTCATACTTAGCCAATGAATCCCCAAAATCAACAATAAATCCCCAAAACCAATCCTTGTCACTTTTTTTCCGTGTCACTTTTTTTCCTTGTCACTTTTTTTCCGTGTCACTTTTTTTCCGCTTTTGTAGTTTAGGTCACTTTTTTTCCGATAACTTTTGTTCCGGTCACTTTTTTTCCGTTTACCCTCCTGGCTATGTCATTACGGCTCACTTCCGTCCGCAGTTTCTATCCTTACTTATCTTCTCCAGCCCTGGGAAGTACCGGTTATAGTGCAATCATTTTGAAAAATCTCTTCCTATGAATATTACCTGTGTTCGAAACTACAAAGAACTAAATAAGCTGCAATGGGTTTGAAAGAATGGAATTTTTTTTAACATTCCGCACCGCACCACACTTGTATGTTACGCCTTTTTTATTTTACAACATCAGTAGTTTTTAACATCTGTTAAAATTTTAGCTATTAGTTTTTTAACATCTGTAGCTATTTTTCTTAAAACTGCGTTTAAAAGCGAAGACAATTCTTCTGACTTCAAAGGAGCATTATGAATGTTGTTAGTATCATTCATTATATGAAGTTAACTGAAGACGGGAGACTAAGCATCTTAGTTTCACTTAAACAGTTACATTGCAGTAGTAAATATTTAAATATCTTATCCTTGTACTGTGTCGATTGTGAAACGATTTAGAATCGTTTCTTTTTGAAACAGTCTTTTATTCAAAGAGGGGAGAGAAGACACAGTAGCTTTTTCACTGTTAGCGAACGATTGACAACATTTGTTCTGTTCATTGATCTATTCAGAGAACGTTCGAATCCATTATGTGGCAGTATTGTGGATACAAATCTTTTTTAGAAGAATGCAGTATTTTTTAAAATTAAAATCGCTTTGATAATAAAGTAAGTGGCCCTCTCAAAATCAATTATTACCCAATGTTTTAAACTATTAATAAAATTGTAATAAATTACAGTTTTTTTATAAGTTGTGTTAATCATTTTTTGCAAAAGAAGAAAAGTATGAAATTGATTTATATGAATGTAGAAATATATTTCATTAAAAGACGGACCGTTTAAAAAGTTTCATATCATTGTTATATTTTCCCTCTCCGGAAATGGAGAAAACTTCTTTTCTTAAATAAATTTATTTCAAAGTAATGAAATGAGCTTTTTAAAAAATATATTTTTTAGCTCTCTCGCTTTAAGTCAATGGTTTACGCTTGGGGAGGTGGGGGGGTTCTAAGATCTTTCTAAAAAAAGAGAGAAAAACTAATATTTTTTAACTTTCCAACAAAGTTCAGAAGTATTTATGATTTCAGTATGTCTGGCCGTTTGACCGCGCTCCAATTCTTGTAAATTTAGTCGGATTGTCCTGAAATTTTTGGATGTTATTGATGCTTACCCTAGTACGAACCCTATTCCAAATGAAATTCTTAGCATAATTAGTTTATTTACATGGACAATCAAAATTTGTTCGTCATATTACGTTCTATGGGAAAAAATCGTTTCGAATGAATTTTAAAGATGTTACACCCTGTCAAACATATTAAAACTTATATGCATCTACAAACTGCACTAAATATGCATTTTTTTAAATATGAGGTGAAAAGTATAGATATTATTCATTTACAGGGCCACACAAAATAATTCCATTACATAATGGTAAAGGAGAAATTGTTTGCGACATATTTTAATTATATTGAACTGTTTCAAGTATAATAAAACAGATATACGTCACTGAAGCTTAATATAAGATATTTCATGCATATTACAAAGTGCACAGATTTACAGGGACACACAAAAGATTTCAAACAGTATATTCTATCAAAAGTACTCTATGTTATCGATGATGGCTAATGTAAGGATAAAATGTATTTTTAAGTATGATATGCGCTTTTAAGTTTCACTAAATTTATACATAATTATATGGTATGTATGAATGATATGGTTGATATACACTGGGCTAAAGAAAAGAGCTCAAGATTACTGAATATGAGCATAATTTACTTAAAGATTTAAAAAAAAAATAAATTACGTATTTTCATGATGAACTGCATTCTGTTTACTAAGAAATGTTTGTAGAATATAGTTAAAGTGATATACAGGGCCACCCAAAGAATTGGATACATGGATCGCCTAAGGATAATAATTTCTGGAAATGTGATTTCAGTAGTCTTAAGGGTGTTTTAGTTTGAACTAAACTGTAGCTAAATATTGGCGTATAATAAAACTAATAGGTTAACTACTGGGCTGAAGAAAAGTACATAAGTATACTTCTATCTATTAAAATAATTTGCTGAAAGATAAATTTGAGACTGTTCAGCGTTTTCTGGTTAAGTTAAATTTTCCCTTTATATAGTATGTATATCAATTGACAGATCAAACACAAGGCTGTTCAAAAGTATTAGAATACATATTTGTCTATAAATAGTAGCACTTGTGAAGTTTTATTAAAATTTCAGGAAGTGCTGGAAAGTATTTCATAATCTATGCTTAACGCATGATTTTTCATACTTGTTTTTTGTTATCCGAACTCCTCGTATAAAACAAAACTTTAAATATCTCGACGTAAAAATAAAAATATCCGCACAGAGCAATCAACACTATACAGGTTACTAATGCATTTTATCCGTCATTTATAATAAGTATATCATTAAGGTGCATTCAAATCCAAGTTTCTTACTTTTTGATTAATTTTTAAATCTATTTTTGTTTTGAAAACATCAAATCCACAGGTTTACTTATTCAGAAACCATATATTGTGCCGTATTTGTCAATTTATTGATAAAGGCGAATATAAGGCCGAAAATGCAGTCAAAGTTGGCATTCTAAACCGAATTTCCTGAAGCGATAGTGTTGGAAACGGAAAAAAGGGTCATACTGGGAAGATAACTTTTTTAAAATCAAGTTGCAATAAATTTAGTGAAAAACGAAAATACACGGCCTATATTATATAATAAATAATATAATATATATATATATATATATAATATATAATAAAATTTCGTAAGCAAGTTCTCTATTTTTATCTTTAAAAAAAAGTCTGAAAATGGATACTTTTTTTTTAATACCGTCTTAAGGAATTTCAAAATTTTCCCAGAAAGTTTAAATAATTATTATTGGAAATTTGAAAAATTGGAAAAATCTATTAACTGGAACGGAAAATTTTTGCCTATTCAGATTTCAAATGTAATGTAGCACACTTTTAACTTACCCTGGAAAATAAATCCTGTCCTTTTCCATCTTGGTCCAACCTATAGAAAAAAGTAATCTTCAAACGAAACTCGGACCGAGTGACGATAAGGAAAATTGAAATGGGAATGGGCTCTTGAAGACCTTATGTCGAATACCCAAAAGAATAGTTCACAAAATTTTGTAAATTTGGTCCATAATAGTCTAATACATATATGTATATAAATTTATAGTGAATTTTGCTTACTTTCATAAATGAGTTTCAGCTGAGCGAGTTCGTTTGAAATCTTTTTGAATTTAAGCTTGAACTTAACTCATTTTTGAAAAATCAAGTTTAAATTTAAATTATTTTTTTTCTGTGTGTGAGAGTATGATTAACACCGAACCAAGCTTGTAAACAGATGCCATATATAAGAAAGCATATGAAATCAGGTTGTGTTTATTGTTGAAATAGATAAAATAGATATTGCGTGCACCTTCTACTGCACAATCTCTTTCTTTTATTTTCTTTATTTTCTTGAAATGGAATTCTTATGCTAGGGTTATGACCACCTCATTTACGTATCAAGATTAGTTTTGGCTGCTCGTTGATGACGAGAGAGCGAATCAACCAGGACATATTTCTTTATAGATATAAATAAGTACTATAAAAAAAATCAATGTTTTTTATGTATTTATTTTATTTTATTTTTTATTAGTAACTAACAAGTGCATCATCTTAGGATGAAACATTTGAAAGTACAGTCAATGAGAAATTAGTTTAAACTTGATGAAAATATTCGCTCCCATACATAATTTTCTAAATGTTTTCCTACTATGTCAAATTAAAATATATATATATTTTTTTAAACGGAAAATAATGTTTTTTATTTATTATTATTATTATTATTTTAATGGCACTGTTGAATAACAAGTGTTATTTCTTCATAAAATTTTCTCTTCGCAAATAGTTAAACAATTTTCCAATGCTTGAATTACTTGTGAAAAAATATATATACGAATTTTTTATTATCATCTTTTATTTATTTATTTAATTTTTTTTTTTTTTCAATTTTTCAATTTGTGCAACATACCTTTTCATGCTGTCCATTTTTATGTGATTTAAAAGCTATTATTAGCAAAAAATTATATTATATATGTACATAAAATGTGTTTAAAATTTTTGTGAGTTGAAAAAAATTCCATTATTGACAGCTGAAATAATCCATAAAGTTCCCAATTTAGTGAATTGATGGCTTAGGCGCAATTAGCCGATCTCCTTATTTCTGTGGGTACGTCTTTGCTTCTTCAGGATGAAAAACAGCATTGTAAGATTTTTAAAAGATTTGAGACTTTTAAACTGGTCGTTATAGTTTATGAGTCCTTATGTTGGATGTTCGATATATTAAGTGACTATTTCCCTCACGTGAAAATATCCTCTTCCTAATGCTAATCCTATGGAAGAAATTCATAAAGATATCTCGTTTGCATTTCAATATTTTAAATTTTTTTTCATTGGATGGCTGAGGTTGATCTGTACAAAGGCCGTTTTTTCACTTTTCTGATTTCGTTAGCAGATTTTTTTTTAAGAGGACACTTTCCCTTTTGAAACTGGTTCCGGGAGTAAAAATGTCCTCCTTTAAAATACCTATAAAAAAAATCAAACAATTCAGAAGTTGCACGTCAAACGTAGCAAATGAGGTGCATTCGTGCTAAAAAGAATTTTTAAAAATATTCAGACATTGATGTCTGAATACTATAGTATGTAATACTATTGATGTAATAGTATTATATACAGTATCAGAAATCTTTTGTATGACTCACTCCTTTTGTGTGTCCCTGCAAATACTATCTACTTTCTATTATACAGGAGATAACTTTTAGTACACCTCAACAAAGTTAATCAATTTCATAATATGTATAATAGTTTAAGAAAATTAAAACGCACCCCAAACAATGCTTCCTCCTATACCACTATGTAATGGAATACTTTTGTGTGGCCCTGTAAATTAATATCAAAACTTTTTTTTTCATCTAACAGTAAGTATATTTTTATATATTTTTCATAGATGCACATAAATTTTGTTATGTTCGAAAGCACATGTAGCATCATTAAAATGCAATTAAAAACTATTTTTTTTCCCATTGGCCGTAATGAAAAGGAATAATTTTTATAGTATCTGTGTTACGGCTTCACCACAGTCTTGTATATCGCGTCTCCATGGCGCATTCTTTTGTAACGGCTTCACCATAACCTCGGATGCCGTGCGTCTCCTTGGCGCATTCTACTGTACTTTAGGTTTGCCGTTTTGGCAACATTGGAATATCGTTTGTTATTGTTTTGTTTTCGGCGATCTTAGCGGACCTATTCGTGTGATTCGCTAGATCTGTATTCTTTATTCGAAATGTAAATAACGTGTAAATAATTTGTATATAAAGAATTTTTAAGTAATTAGTAGTATTAATTGAACCAGCGACCTAATGAGTGCATTAAATGTACTCGCAACATTCGACAGTTCGTTCCATTGGTCCGCTCGCCGGTAGGACTTTCGTTTTTAATTCGAACTTGTTCTCCTTGTTCTAATTGAATTAAAATGGCTTCGTTAATTAGCTTGAATAGAAGTAGAGGCTCTTTAAAAGCCCAGTTAACAAGATTAGAAAATTCTGTAAAAGAAAAAACTGATGAACTGTCTAGAATTCAAATTGAAACAAAAATCAAGAATCTTCAAAAACTGTCTACAAATATCGATGTACTTCGTCGTGATTACTATATAACAGCACCAGAAGATCATGATTTAACAGAAATTGAAGCTTCATTCGTCGAAATGGAAGAACGAGTAGAACAGCTAGAGGTAAGTTTCAATCAATTATTATATTCTAATAAATTAGAAACTAAAAACTCGGAATTAAGGATAAGTAACTGTAAAATTAAACTTCCTGACATACCTCTTCCGCTATTTAGTGGCAAATATGAAGATTGGAATATGTTTAAAATAGAGTTTAATAATATTGTTACGAATAATGAAGAATTGACTGATGTTCAAAAATTACATTATTTGCATTCCGCACTAAGAAATGATGCTAAATTATTAGAAACTCCAGATGATACATTTGATTCGTTATTCAAAGCGTTAGAAAATAGATTTGAAAATAAACGAATAGTTGTCAATATACATTTAAAGGCTGTGCTAGATTTTGAAAAAATTACACATGAATCATCTAAAGAATTAAGGCGTTTCTTAGATGTTATAAACAAAAATATCAGGGCTCTAAATAATTTAGGATTTGAGAGAAATAACCTTTCTGACATTTTGTTTACAACTATAATGTTAGAAAAACTAGATAAGGAAACGAGAAAACAATTTGAACTGTCAATAAACACATCTGAAGTTCCTAGTTTTGACAGTTTAATGGACTTTTTAGAAAAAAGAAGCCAATCTCTCGAAAGCATAAATAGAAGTAATTTAGCTAGACCAAAAATTTCTAGTGAAATAAAATCAAAATCTCTTTTAGTAAATACAAGTTCTGAAAAACAGTGTATTATTTGTGATTCATTTCATCCCCTATATAAATGTAACAAATTCTTAAATATGAATTTTGGTGAAAGATTTTTTATCGTTAAAAAAAATAAACTTTGTCTCATATGCTTTAACAAATCACATTTAGCAGCTAACTGTGTTTCGAAACATTTATGTAAACATTGCAAATCCCCTCACAACACTTTATTACATAGAGATAAAGAAATAGGTTCCAGTAATGAAACTCATTTCCAAAAACCAGGTGTTGATCAGACAGTACGTCGCCCAGAATCAAGTCCGACGCCTTCAGTCTCACAAAATCTTTCTAATTGCTTATTCGCTTCAAATAAAACTGTTATCTTGTCAACTGCAGTTATTGACATAAAAACAAATAAAGGAAATTTTATCCAGGCAAGAACTCTCTTATATTCTTGTAGCCAAATAAATTGTGTGTCGCTTGAATTTGCAAAGAAATTGGGCTTAAAGAAATCAAAGGTTTTTGCTCCAATATCGGGTTTGAATAACACAACCACAACATTAAATTATAAAATTAAAACTGTGATTTCAAACAAAAATAGAGATTTCACAAGGGAACTGGAATTTCTTGTAGTGCCAAAAATTACAGAAATAACCCCACTTACACCTATTCGTATAGAAATTGCTGATATTCCTACAAATATCCAGTTAGCAGATGCTGAATTTTATATCCCTGGGAGGATAGACCTGTTGCTCGGCGCGCAATGTTTCTTCGATTTATTAAAATCTGGTAAAATTCGCAGCTCATCTCAAAATTTATTATTTCAAGAAACAGTGTTCGGATATGTTGCTAGCGGTGTCGTGAATAATTCCTCAGATGATTCCCAATATTGTGGTTTATTAACCAATGAAAAAATAGACGAATCCTTAAGAAAATTTTGGGAAATCGAAAATATTAATGATTCTAGTTCTTTACTTAGTAATGAAGAGAAATTTTGCGAAAATCATTTTGAAATGACTCATTATCGAACTTCTAATGGTCAGTATGTTGTTAGCATGGCTATGGAGGATGCTACACTCTTAGGAGAATCCAAAAAACTAGCCGAAAAAAGGCTCAATCAAGTTTGGCACCGATTAGATAGGGATTCGAACTTACAACCTCTCTATTCGGAATTTATGGAAGAATACAAAAACTTAAATCATATGGAATTAGTCGAAGAATCAAAACCCGTAAAGAACCTTTATTATATACCACATCATGGGGTCTACAGGCCAGAAAAAAGTACAACACGCTTGCGAGTCGTTTTTAACGCTTCAACGCCAACGACATCTGGTTTGTCATTGAATGACATTCTTTTAAAAGGAAAAATTCCTCAACAAGAATTATTCTTAATTATGATACGTTTCCGAAAACATCGGTATGCATTCACAGCGGATGTAGAAAAAATGTATAGAATGGTATTAATTGACCCATCCCAACGAGACTTCCTTAGAATCTTGTGGAAGGACAATATTAACGCGCCTGTAAAAACTTACAAACTTAATACAGTTACTTATGGGACATCTAATGCTCCTTATTTAGCAACTCGTGCTCTTAAACAATTAGCTCTTGATGAGCAACCAAACTTACCTCTAGCATCGTCAGTCGTTTTAAAAGATTTTTATGTAGACGACCTTCTTTCGGGGGAATCGACTCTCGAAAAGGCGAAAATTTTAAAGTCCCAATTGATTGAACTTTTGAAGCGTGGAAATATGAAATTGCACAAATGGTGTGCAAACCACCGAGAATTACTTGAACCTAATACTATGGCTGCCACCGAATATAATTTCGATGATCAAACAGATTGTGGTTCAGTAAAAACTTTGGGTGTTCTCTGGGAACCTTTAAGTGACTGTTTTCTGTATAAATTAAAGATTCATAACAAGGAATTGTATAGCAAACGAGATGTTCTCTCTTTGATTTCAAAAATCTTCGACCCACTCGGATTAATTGGCCCTGTAGTAACAAGGGCTAAGATCTTCATGCAGAAAACGTGGCTAGCTAAGATAGATTGGAATGAGCCATTACCAGATTCCATAGCGAAAGAATGGAGTGAATTTGTTTCCACTCTTTCAGAATTAGAAAATTTAAAAATTCCTAGATTTGTTTTTCGTGCAGAGCGCATAGTCGTACATGGCTTCGCAGATGCCTCTTCTTTGGCATATGGAGCCGCCATATACATCCAGTATATACCAACTGAAGGTTCTCCTGATGCACATTTACTCTGTAGCAAGTCTAGAGTATCCCCCATAAAAACAGTGACAATCCCTCGTCTTGAACTGTGCTCATGTCTTCTCTTAGCAAAATTAATGCATAAAGTTGTACCGTCACTTGACATTCCAATAGAAACTGTTCTTCTCTGGAGTGACTCCACAATATCACTGGCATGGATTAGAAAATCTCCCCACCAATTGAAAACATTTGTGAGTAATAGAGTGGCTGCTATACAAAACCTCACGGACTCTTATCAGTGGCAACACGTATCATCGGAAAATAATCCTGCTGACGTCCTATCTCGAGGTCTAGATGCTAAAGAACTGACTAACTGCAAATTTTGGTTTAGTGGACCAAATTTTCTTCGGGACAAAATTCAATATGCAGAAGATTATCCAGTAAAACTGGAAAACAACACTGACTATGAGTCCGAATTTAGAACTGAAAAAACCACTAACTTTTCACTTAGAACTCAAAATTGTTTTTATAATTGTTTATTCTCCTTAACTAATAATTTTTTGAAATTAATTCGTATTACTAGTTATATTTTTAGATTTCTAAATAATTGTCGAAAGGGTAAGGAAAAAAACTGTGGTGCCTTATCTGCAAGTGAATTGAAAGTTGGAGAAATTTTCCTGATTAAACAGGTACAGTATTCAGCCTTCTCTGAAGAGCTTAATCATATGAAAAACCAGAGGAGCATTTCAGGTAACAGCAAATTAAAATTTCTAAATCCTTATATAGATTCCGATAATTTAATTAGAGTTGGAGGTCGTTTAGACAATTCCAGTCTGACCTATGAGAGGAAACACCCTATAGTGTTACCACATGATCATAAAATAAGTGAAATGATTTTTGAATATTTTCATTCCAAATTTTTCCATTTAGGGCCACAATCATTGTTACATCATGTCCGGCAAAAATATTGGGTAATAAATGGACGATCTTTGGCTCGTAAAATAGTTCACAAATGTGTAACGTGTTTTAAAAACAAACCAATAGGGGCAAATCAAATTATGGGAAATTTGCCAGCCGAACGAGTAAATCCTAGCCCGCCATTTCAAAAATGTTCTGTTGACTTTTGTGGACCCTTTATGATTAAGTATAAAAATCAGAGAAAGGGGATATATAATAAAATTTACGTCGCGATTTTTGTTTGTCTTGCCACAAAGGCAATCCATTTAGATATAGTGACAGATTTAAAATCTGAATCATTTATTGCCACACTGAAACGATTTTTCGCTAGAAGAGGTAAAAGCTCAACCATAATGTCGGATAATGGGACTACTTTTGTAGGTACAAATAAAGAGTTAAAGAAATTACATGCTCTTATATGCAAACCCGATGAAGCTTTGTCAAATTTTTTGGCTTCCGAGGCTGTCGATTGGAAATTCATCCCTCCTCGTGCACCCAATTTTGGTGGATTATGGGAGGCTGGGGTGAAATCCTTTAAACATCATCTCAAAAGAACTTTGGGCAATTCTCGAGTCACGCTCGAAGAATTTTGGACATTAATCACCGAAATCGAAGGGGTTCTAAATTCTCGTCCCTTAGTTCCTTTGTCATCAGATCCAAATGAAATTGAAGTCTTGACCCCTGCCCATTTTTTGGTAGGTCGACCCATAACTTCAATTCCTGAACCAAATTTGACCAAAATTAATGATAATAAATTATCACATTGGCAAAAATTAACAAAAATGACCCAAATTTTGTGGAAAAAATGGAACACTGAATATTTAGTTAATTTACAGCAACGGAATAGGTGGTATATTGAGAAGGACAACCTAAAAGAAGGGTGTATGGTTATCCTAAAGGAGGACAATTTACCTCCTGGCAAATGGGCATTAGGTCGTGTCATTAAAGTAACATATGGATCTGACAAAAAAGTCAGAGTTTTAGATATAAAAACATCAACAGGTATAGTTACGAGGTGTGTCTCTAAAGTTTGCCCACTTCCTTTAGAGAATTGATGAATTCTGTTATTTTGAAAGATTTAAATAATTATATTATAGTTACCATTATTGTATTTGTATTGAACTGTTTATTATGTATAGCAATTTCATTGAGATTTAAAAATATTTCAATTCTTAGCTTCATAATTTGTGTAGCTTAACTGTATAACATAAGTGTAAATTTACGTGTCTTCGTCTGTATATATTCTTGATTAACTATTATTAACTTGCTAAATTTATTAGATTGTTACATTTATTGAGTGTTAATTTGATAACTATCTTGCATACTATTCAAGCGTAATTATTGTTTGTATTATAACTTATCTATTTTGCATTTTGGTAAACTTATATTAAGTAATACATTAAGTAATAATATTGAAGAAGTATATTGTATTTTATCGAAAATACTGTATTATTGATTGTAGAATTGAAAATTCTATTATTTGCAATTGTTTATTGTTACATTTAGTATTATTGTTGAATGTTGGCACATATCAACGGGGGCCGGTATGTTACGGCTTCACCACAGTCTTGTATATCGCGTCTCCATGGCGCATTCTTTTGTAACGGCTTCACCATAACCTCGGATGCCGTGCGTCTCCTTGGCGCATTCTACTGTACTTTAGGTTTGCCGTTTTGGCAACATTGGAATATCGTTTGTTATTGTTTTGTTTTCGGCGATCTTAGCGGACCTATTCGTGTGATTCGCTAGATCTGTATTCTTTATTCGAAATGTAAATAACGTGTAAATAATTTGTATATAAAGAATTTTTAAGTAATTAGTAGTATTAATTGAACCAGCGACCTAATGAGTGCATTAAATGTACTCGCAACATTCGACAGTTCGTTCCAATCTGAAATAGAACTATGCATTCAATTTTCACAAAATTTGAAATGAATCGATAAAATTATGCAACAATTACATAATTTAAATATCAAAAATTTCGGTAGGGTAGTTTTTGCGCTGTTATATGCGGACGGACGGACTTAACGACTATTATAGCTACGTATTTATATAACTACGAACGCACCTAAAAAGGGATAGGTGGCCTTAGTTCTCAGTTATCCAATGCAAAAAATACTGAAATGGAAACGAGATATCTTTTTGTATATATTTTTATAGGAATTGCATTAGCAAACACTTATTTTTACTTGACTGAAGCAGCCTCTGAAGGGGCTAATTATGCGAAAATATCCGCAAATATTAATCCTACTTGAAAAAATTCGAAAAAAATCTCGTTTGTATTTCAATATTTTTAGATGCGTTTTTTTCATTGAATAGTTGAGTCAATCTCTACCAATGCAGTTTTTTATCTTTTCGAATTTTTTGTACCAGATTTTTTTCTTTCTTTTCAAATGAGGATTTTTTCATTTTTGAAATCAGTTTCATAGAAGAAAGCATCTTCATAAAAAAACCTTGCAATCAAAGAAAAAAAAATAAAATAAAAATAAAGCGTTCTTTGTAGAGATCAAACTCAGCTATACCGTGTAATAAACAAATAAATAAATATAAAAGGAGAAATACTGAAATGCAATAAAGATAGCTTTAAAAAAATCTTCATGGAATTAGCATTTGCGAGTGGATGATTTCGGTGAATGAGATAGCTTCTTATGAGCACATGCAATATATAATTAGTATATTCGCTGTAATAACTCTAAATCTGTGGCTTTTTACTGCTTATGACAATGCCAACACAGAATTATGGAGTTATTAAAAATTCCAACACGGTGAGTTACATTTAAAACAATAAATATATCTACAAAAACAATCAATAAAGAAAATATCTATCTGTACATTTAAAAATACAATTAAAGCAAAAATTCTATCCTAAAGATTCATAATAGGCATACAAATGCATTATATATCTTAAAGTTATTATTATTATTATATAACTTGCAAAGCAAAATTATATTGGCAAAATTGATTAAATCCTGAGATTCCAGTTGCTCAGTTTTTGGACCATAAAACAATAGGGAATTATTCTCTGAGTTATCTCATATGTTATTTAAGAGTGCAATTATGTTTCTTTTCACATTAAAAAAAAAAAAAAAAAAAAAAAAAAATCTGTAAGATATGCAAAATTTTTCAGTTGGATTTATTTTACTTTTATTAAAATCTTTATCCGAAAAATTATGTTTTGTAGAGATAGTATTACAATTCTAAAAATACGTGGGAATTTTGTCCTTGGGGATTTTGTCTGGTGGAAGTTGTTGTCCTTAGGGAATTTGTCCGCGGTGAATTTTTCCTGGAATTAAAAATTCATCAGGGTGTGGATTGAGGAAAAATACAATGTTATTATTTCTGATTATGACGAGCAAATATGATAAGATAGTGGATATCTTGTAAATATAATATGTTTGTTCAGACATTTTCCCCATAAAATCCACATTTAAAAATTTATTTTATGTTTATACATTAATGTATGCATTTGAAGTTTCAGAATATGTGCCGAAGTATTGTTCCACAACCATTAAGAAATTTAAGCAACTAGCTAAACAAATTAAACTTTAACAAAAATAATACATATTGATTACAGCAAATATTATATAACTAATAAGGGAAGTAAAAAAAGTCATTATAAAATAATAATAATATTGACAATATAAATATGTGGACAAGGCATTTCAAAAGATGTTTTACTTTTCCTTTTTTTACTCGTAAACATTTTTTTTCGTTATTATGAAACTAATTCGCATAAAAATAACTTTAAAGAACGGAAACGGAAATTTAAGTTTTTTAAATTAAAAAAAAAAAGTAGAATTTTATTGTACATATTTAAATACTACTCATATTTCTTTCTTTATTATATACTACAGACTTCTACAAGAACATATTCAAAAAGCCTAAAGATCCTATTCTCTTTCCTATAAATAATTTTAGAGAAAAATAATTTCACCAAAATCTTACGTATTTTTTTAGTTAAATAATGTACACGAATGATTACATATTTTACTTTTTCTAAACATTAAAGTATTACTATTGAAAATAACTTATCCATAAATTTCTCACAAATGATATGCTTATATTGAAGGAATTTCAATCAATTGCATGCACATTTGATAAAGTTTAACATACTGAATGCATCAAAAATCTTAACAATCGCAAACGAAGATAAATGAGTTTTAAAAAATCATTTAGTTAACTTTGTTAATTATAATCAAAACTCATTTTTATTTTTTATATGCATTTATTCAGCAACACACTACTAATTAAGTCCGTTAGATGATTAAATCTCATTATTAATGTATGAAAAACCCATAATTTAATAAGTACAATTTAAAAATAAAATATTAAAGAATAGCGGTCGAAGCTGTTTTAAAGGGAATATTAGGTTGTTATAACGAAACTTTAATTGTTAATTTTCTAATGTAATTTGTTTATTAGCACAGATAAATGAGGTACTGAAAGCGAAAAGAGGAAGGAGAACCCCTCTTTCCTCAAAAATTGTCCATTCCCAAATTACTTTATCTCAAAAAGCGACAGAAACAGGTTATTACAAATGCCTGTGGTCAATTTTCAAACACCCTTTTCAAATAAAAACGAGTTGGTTGTACCCTTTTTTCCACCCACGGTGTAAAAATCTTCAAATGCTTTCTAAACCACCATTCGTTAGCTTAAGGCGATTACTGACAAAATTCTTTGAAACATATATGCAGATGTGCCGTCTAAAAATAAATCTTTTCACCTCAGAATAAAGTAGCCTGGTCAGTTATGTTATCACTGAAAAGACAGCCAGATACTATTAACTAATACTATTAACAGCAGTTTAGCTAATGCATTTTGTTTGTAAAGGGGGGTGGGGTACACATCGGATTTACCGAATGTTCACAGTAAAATTACCGAATGATTGTAATTTTTCATTCTTGTATATTAATGCCTTTTTATATTTTAGAGCGAGCACTGTGAAAACAATTGTTGTATGATAAAAGTGCCGATAGACCAAGTTTCATTAGTGCGATTTCTTCGCACTACGATTGTGGTAACACATCGTAGTGGTTTTCGCCAAATATCAAATACTGAATATTTGAATAATATTTTTTTTTTTTTTTTTTTTTTTTTTTTTTTTTTTAAACAAGAAACAATATTTTAATCCATTTATTGTGGTAACACATCGTAGTGGTTTTTGCTAAATATCAAATACTGAATATTTGAATAATTTTTTTTTTTTTTTTTTTTTTTTTTTTTTTTTTTTTTTTTTTAACAAGAAACAATATTTTAATCCATTTATTTCATCAAACGTGCAATGCATTAGGTTATACATATTGGGTGTAAAACAAACTGAATTTTTATTCGCAACTTTATCTGTAATTATGACATTTCAAAGACATTTATTTCAAATTAATTTTGTTTATAATAAATGCGATGATATCATTCAAAGTAGATTACGATTATGGTTTCTTGAACGAAATTTGTCTGTTTTGATTCTTATTATCAGCTAAAAAAGCTTTTCTATTTTGTTTAGAAAACTTTTTTTGTGGAAAAGCCGCAATAGATAATGTACTAAACAAAATGTAAGAACTACATGAAATAATTCTACGAAAATCCTAATTAATCATCATTTTAACACTCTTTATGTTTAATTTTCTTAACTTATACTTTACAAATAGTAAATTAATAATCTAAAAACATTATTAGCCTCCGATGCTATTTCTTTCAGACAAGCCAAAAAATGTCGTGTCATCAGCCCTGAATTTATTACTCAACCGATTTTGATAATTATTTTTTTAAATGAAAGCTATTTATTTGTAGTTGTGCCCATTTTAGTTATTTTTTAATTTATTTCCATTTTTATATTTTATTTTTAATTTTAAATGCTTTTTACGATATTTGTTCAAAATGGTGGCAACTCATTTTAGCTTTTCTCTCGATAATAAAAATTTATTTTCCAAAATGATTGCGTATAATTATGCACTAAATAAGGTAAGAAAAAATATATTTACTGAGAAATAATATTAATAATGTAAATAAAATAACAGAAAATAATTTATGATAAAAATTAATATCTAAAGCAAAATAAGAAAAATTTCAAATGAGGAAAATTATGTCATTCAGCAACCCGATAAATGGGAATTACAACGATAACGATAACGATCATAACGATAACACATTTCAATATTTCTTTTCATTATGGACACTGAGATTGAGATTTTACTTTCAGATGACTTCAGTTAGTGAAAATAATGTCACAGTAAAAATAAAATTAGGTTTTTTTTTTTTTTTTTTTTTTTTTTTTTTTTATAAAATTAGTTTTTTGTGAGTGCATTGCATATAAAATAAAATTTCTTGATTTCGCCGGCATTCAGATTACAATTTTAACTGAAGATGTGCGAATATTTGCATGCAAAATTGTAACTGGCAAATTTGACATTTAGTTTGTAAAAATATTTATTATATACTGATTCAATAATGTAATTACTTTTGCTTTTTTGTAAACCAAATCGATCGGGTCTTTTAAACATTTCACTCGTTGAATTCGACGGGATTCCACTCGTTTTATTGTTAAATTGCATTTCCTTTTACTCAGATTCTATAAAAAAGTATTTAAACTAAAGAAAAAATCCGTTTTTGATGAATCTAGTCAATGAAGAAGTAGTACGTCAAATTGTATCTCTTTATTATTCCGCAATTCTAATGTCTCAGAGAGAAATTGCTATTCAATTGGGTATTTCACGCCGTTATGTTTGCTATTATATTGATAAACACAAGAAAAATGAAGTTAGTTCAATGCAATCTAAACGGGGTCGCCCTTCTAAAAAACCTGTATCGTTTTTTTTTCTTCTAATCGGAGGCAAAACTCAATTCTGCAATAGCAGAATCTACATTCAACTTGTATTTTATTTAAATACAAGTTTGTTTCCAATTACTTTTTAAAAGCCTTACCAGTGGTCGAAAGATTCGAGTCTAAAACTGATAGATCTAAAGTGCTGGGTTTAAACCCATTCGCACCCGTCGGCCTTATCGTTCGGAGTTTTCCGCTATATTCTTCGAATAAAGGTTAAATTCCCTTAGAAAGACCCCCCCAAGGCGGATACCCCCCAGGGCCTATATCCCTCTTGTTGATAAATGGCGGACATAAAAAAATCAACCAACCAATTATTTTAAATATTTATAAGTACATAGTTAAAAGTAGAAATTGTGAATAGTTTTTAGAAATGTGTTTTAAAAGGTTTTTAACTTTAGGATTTGGCCAAGTAGTTTGATATTCGGCAAGCAGAATATGTATCTTTGATATTTATCCAAGCCGAATATTCGGCCTGGCCGAACATGCAGAATACCGAATGGATGTTTAATATTCGGTGTATTCCTAGTTTAAATATATACAATCTTATAAATCCGAGTGTGTACGTTGCCGGTGACAAATGGGGCTCTGACTGTTGGCTCGTTTGTATAGATTTCCATTTTGGAATTCCATTTTATGCATTTTCAAAACGTTAATACTTGGACAGGCAAGTACTTTAAATTTAACAACAAAGAACAGTGTTAGTCTTAAAATTATTAGATTATTTTTAAGATGTTACTTTATTTGTCTCAGCTGCATTCAAAATGCATTAAATCAAGCATTCGACTTAACCTAATAATATGATATTCGGTATTACCGAATATTCGGTAACATGGCCTAATAGGCAGAATACCGAATGGATGCTTAATATCCCATGTATCCCTAGTTTAAATATATAAAATCTTATAAATTTGAGTATGTAGGGAGTCAAAGGCAGTTGTGGCTCTGATTGTAGGTTCGTTTGGATAGATTTCCACACACGTATGCATTTTCGGAATGCTAAATACTTAGGCAAGTATTGCCTTCATTATGAAGGAACCGAGTTACTCTTAAAATTATAAGGTGATTTTTCAAGTGTTATTTGTCTCAGCTGCGTTCAAAGATCGATGAAAATATGAAAATAAATAAGTAAAAGACGATTGCCTTGTGCAGTTTAACAATTAGTTAGTTATTTAAAAGATTAACCGATTTAAGTTAAAAAGCGGTATAAAGCCGATTATGGGAGCTCTTGGCTGCGTTACCCCCTGTCCCCATTTAAATTTGAGGCACAAGAGGAGCAGTCCCAACATCTCTTTAAGCAAGACGACAAATATTTTTTTTTTCAAACTTTTCGCATTTTTACGAGAAAATAGCGGAAAAGTGAAATAGTAATCGATTCAGAGCGAAAGAAAAATAATATAGTGCAAAGAGCAGAATATTACTAATGAAAAAAATAATTATTATTACTTTAAATATTTGTTTTTACATTGTTATCTGTTCTGCAATAATTTTTTTAGAATATGTCTAAAAATTCTTAAGAGGGCGTTCTTAACAGCGTCAAATGATGCAATTTTTGGACAAAAGTGAAATTACCGAATGTAAATGATTATTTCGAATGGGGAGGGGGGGGGGTCGCACCTTCGCCTTTTCCTGTAGCTAAGCTCCTGACTACTACTAATAATAAAATAAAAATGTAAAAGCTAAAGCAACTGAGACATTATTTTGCCCTTAGGAAATAGAGTCGCCATTTCAGTACGAAAGGAGCTCATTTTGTTTTTATTCGGTAAATGGCAAATAGAACGTTATTCCAATTTGAAAGGTTTGAAGGGTTAGGGCGTTAGAAAACTTTACAGAGTTTACCAGTAAATTTTTCAAAAAAAAAAAAAAAAAAGAAAAGAAAATGACAATTTATTGAGTTCTAATGCTGATATTTTTCTATACAAATAGGCTTTCTAAGCTCTTGCGTCTCCCCTCCCCCCACTTCTCCGAAGTAAAGCGGAGATAATTTTTACGTCAGTGGGCAGGCTACAGTAAACTTTTCAGTTAAATGCTATTGCAATTCAAATATGTTGCAGTGAGAGTAAATGTTTTATAAATCTTTAAAACAACTGCTCACATATGGATTAAAATATACAGTGTTGTAAAAAGATGCTTCGTATATGTTATGCCTAAACTGGGGGTACCCCATAGGCTTCCGCCCATATCCTAATACCATCACTTAGGATACCGAATATCCTTAGCCTTTATACGATGGCGGCTTTTGCAAACTGGGTCAAAACACAGACAGAAAAAATTTCAATATCTGTTTTACACCTTTAATAAAATTTAGTTTGAAGTATTCTTTCCTTTTATATAATAGTCAGCATATTTATTTCAATTATACATCAAAGTGACTTATTCACAACACTAATCCAATCCACCACTAAAGTGTAACATCTTTAATCGATAAATCAACGAGTCAGCTTCTACAGGTTAAGTAAAACTTCAGAAAACTTTATGCAATTTCATTAGTAATTTATTCCTAACTAAGAACAGATGAACAAAATAATTTTACATATATAAGTATAATCATAAATTATTACGAATTATCATCTATTAAGGGCTTATGGGGCCCCGCTATATATATATTTAATCTAATAGTGTAAAGTTTTTTTAATTGTTTGCTTTTGAAGGCGCTTGTAAAAATAGGTCGATATATATATATATATATATACATATATATATATATATATATATATATATATATATATATATATATTTTTTTTTTTTTTTTTTTTTTTTTTTTTTTTTTACAGGGACACTATACGTCTAAAGTTCGAACATGATATCATTTATTGTTTCCTTAAAACATTCCAAAACGACGCCAAGAAATTTAGATATGGTTTTCGAATAGGGAATATTACTTCATATGCTAAAATTGTTATTCAGACAAATTTTGCAGCCATACAACAAAAGTTTGAATACATTAGCATTCCTTTTTTCAGTAAAATATTTTGCATCAGCATCATATTTAACATCTTAGTAAGATGCGCAAAATTACTTAACACATTAAAGGATGTACTCTGCTGCTTTGTTCAACAAGTGTGAAAAGTTTTGACACATTTACAAATTTATTTTTTAATGGAAAGATATAAAATTAGAAAGCCAGACTATGGAAGCAATTCGGAGTCGAACTGTGTTTTCTATTTTTTGATGAATAAATTACCTACTGAGTTATAAGCGTTTGCGATCACATGACAAAGATGTTTTTCTCCTTCTTGCTGACCTGTTTTTCTCTCTTCGCGCAGGATGTCGGTTCAAAAAACCCACATTGGCACTGTTTTCTGAAAACTCTATTATGTTTGACCAAAAAAAAAAGAAAAAAAAAGAAAAGAAAAAGAACAGGAAAGTGAATAAAACTAGGTATTTTCTAAACAACAATACCTGCTACTTTCGTGGATATCCGAACAAAAATAAAATAAAACTTATGTTATAAAGTTACCCTTTTTAATTTAAGAACTCTGTCATTGTATCATACATAGATTTTTACAGGGTTATATACAAAGCTTGAATGCACTAGGATTTACGAATTCCTAAAAATGTTTTGAATCGGCATTAAATTTGAATTATTTTTTAAATGTTGGAAGTATTACTTTTTACACTAAAGATAGTCATTATATTATACATAAATTTTACAAGAATACGTCAAAACTTTGAATGCACTGTGATGTACTGTTTCTGGACAATTCTCAATTTGGCATACTTTATAATACGTATGTTTTCTATGTTTTAATATATTACATGGTTAACTGAATTCATTCCATCTTTTAAAAAAATTGCTTGTTAAAAATTTCGCTTGAGAATAATACTTTTTTCGGTTGTAATTTATTTCAAAGAAAAGCATTCTCCAAATATTTTAAATAAGATATTATAATTTTGGAAGTTTGTGTACTTTATCTATTTTATAAAAATAATATTATGTAGAAACAGGTTTTGTGTAAATTTAAAGTGGTAAACTGATTTTGTGTATTTTTTCCTTTACATGTTTAAAAATTATTTTTTGGGACGGAAACGCATTATATGTATTGTCAGAGAATTTCATCTTTAGAAAATTCTGTCAAAAGCCAAATCACTCTTAGATACAATCCTCTCCACTTAATCGGGTAACGGATAATCGAATACCCCGCTTATTCGAATACAACTCTCCGGAACCGAATTTATCGTCATTGGATCTGTGTTAATTTTCCCCGCTTAAACCGAATAAATTTCGCGAATCTCTCCGCTTATTCGAATACCATCTGGGTGACCTATGTTCGAAAACAGGCGCGAAAAACACGTTTCATATTGAATTTTTCTTCACCTTTGGTCATTTTCGGCTCATCTCCATTGAAGACAAATTATCAGTTCTTCCTGCAACGATTTCGGCTGGCAGGTGTATAATGGACAGGTTAAATGATCTCCCTTCCTTTTTCTGCGAATGAGTAAAATAAGTTGGTCAATGGATTATTTTTAAGTTTAGTCGCGGTTTTGTTCGGAAAAAGGCGTTGCTATGAATTTTAAATGGAAAGCTACCTATGAATTTTAAATGGAAAGAAACCTTTATGAAAAACTGCAGTTTTTGAAGCGTTAAATAAGAAAACAGAAGTCCAGGTAGCAGAAGTAAGGTTCCAATATAAAACACAATGACAAATATGTCCAAAAATAAGAGAGGTAAAATGGAAATTGGGATTGAAAGAGGGAGCATAATTCCAGTTATCATAACAATATGCACTGGAATAGGTTTAGCGAAAAAAGCGAAATTTTCGTTAATAAATGGCGCTATGATTTAGCAGAAGGCGTGTGCTAATGCACAAAAACGCAACCACGTTTTTTCTGCTAGCAAAGTTTTAACGAAATTCCATTGAACTACATTAAGTATAATGTAAATCATACAGTTACATAACTGATATTATATTATTACGTACTTACTTTATATTAGAAATTGTATTTATTTTACTAATTTACGTTATTATATTAACGATTTTATTATGCTATTAATTAATTATGCTGCAGATGGTCGTTTTACCTTTTTATTGCGCATTAAATATCACATTTCTGTGTTCCCCGTTTAATCAAATACCCCGCTTAAACGAATATTTTTTCTGAAACCATCAATATTCGTTTAAACGGGGACGACTGTAGTTTGTTGTTTCCATTATTGGTGTAAAATAAAATTTTAATATACATTATTTAAAACAGCAGTTACCGTTCACGGATTGTCATATTTAAGAATTCTTTTATGTTTCGGCGTGGAAAAAGCACTATATACAACAATTTTAGTGGTAAATATATTGTTCGCGTTTGATACATCGCATTTCAATTTCGTAAGGCTTATGTATAGTATAAAATGCCTGGAGAGATTCTAGGAGTTTAAGGGTTAAGTATAGAGGGGGAACGAGGGATAACCTTTCTTAAATTAAATTAATGGCTTTTTACGCATAATTATCCGATTTGCTTATAATTTTGGACATAAGTTCGTTATGATAAGACGTATCTTAGATTAGTTATGGATTCTTCTGCTTATTATAAAGGGGGGGAACGAGCAATTCTCCCCCTCAAACTAGATAAATATGCTTTTATGCAGAATTATCCCATGTATTTCAATTTAAATATAGGGTTTTTCTGGTAAGGTGAATTCCGGAATAGTTTTAAGGATTTAATGGCTAACTATAAAGGGGAGATGGAGGAAACCCCTCTTAAATTAAATAAATGGCTTTTTATGCAGAATTATCCGATTTGCTTCGAATTATGGACATGGGTTCATTATGATAAGACGTATTTCTGATTAGTTATGGGGTTCCATTGGTAATTAAAAAGGAGGGCGGATGATTACTATACCCACCTTAAATTAGATTTCAAAAAATTATGCACACCTATCCGATGTATTTCAAATTTTGGATATAGGATCTGTCTCATAAAGTGAATTCCTGAATAGTTTAATGGCTTTGTATAGAGGGGGAACGGGGGATAAACCCCCTTAAATTAAATCAATGGCTTTTTACGCAGAATCAACCGATTTGCTTCAAATTTTGGATGTATATTCATTATTAGAAGGCGAATCTCTAATTAATTATGGGGTTCTTTTGATAATTAAATAGGGGAAGCGGGTGATTAATCCTCCACTCTTTAAATAAAATAAATTGTTTTTTTTTCTTTCACAACTATTCAACGTATTTCAAATTTTGGATATAAGTTCTTCCTGATAAAGTGAATCCCTGAATATATTTAAGGGTTTAATGGCTAAGTATAGAGCGATGAACGGGGGATAACCCACAATTAATCAGGACTTCGCCTTATCATAATGAACGCCCAGTCAAAATTTGAATCAAATCAGATAATTCTGCGTAAAAAGCCATTTATTAATTTAAGGGGGGGGTATCATCCGTTCCCCCAGTGTTTACTTAGCCATTAAACCTTTAAAATTATTCCGGGATTCACTTTATGAGAAAGAACATATATCCGAAATATGAAATATATCGGATAAGTGAGCATAAAAAACATTTTTCTAATTTAAGGGGGGGGGGGGATAATCCCCTCCCAATTTTTAATTTGCAAAATAACCCCATATGTCATCAGTGATGCGTCTTATCATAATGGTTCTATAATACAAAATTTGAAGCAAATCTGATAATTCTGCGTAAAAAGTAATTTAATTTAAGGTGGGTTATATTCTATTCCCCTTCTATACTTATATATTAAATCCTTAAAACTATTCAGAGATCCACCTTATCAGAAAGAACCTATATTTAAAATTTCAAATACATGGGATAATTCTGCATAGAAACCTATTTTTCTAGTTTAAGGGGGATATAATTGCTCGCCCCCCTTTATAATAAGCAGAGATACGTCTTATCATAAAGAACCTATGTCCAAAATTCTAAGCAAATCGGATAATTATGCGTAAAAAGTTATTAATTTAATTTTAGAAAGGTTATCCCCCGTTTCCTCTCTATACTTAACCATTAGAACTCCTAAATGTCTTCAGGCATTATATACTATATATAAGCCTTATCGAAAAGAACCTATCGGCAAATTTGACACACGTTGGATAATTCTGCATAAAAACCCATTCATCTAATTGAGGACGGATGGGGGGGGGGGGTAATCGTACCTTCCCAAAACTAATCAGGCAAACGTCTTTTCAGGATGAACGTATATCCAAAAATTGGACCAAAACAGTTAATTCAGCATGAAAACCCCATTTACCTAAATTATGAGCCCCCCACCCCGTTCCCCCTTTCATACTTAAGCAATGAATCCCCAAAATCAATAATAAATCTCCAAAATCAATTCTTTTTCACTTTTTTTCCGGTAACTTTTTTTCCTTGTCATTTTTTTTCCGCGTCACTTTTTTTCCGTGTCACTTTTTTTCCGCTTTTGTAGTTTATGTCAATTTTTTTCCGATAACTTTTTTTCCGGTCACTTTTTTTCCTAGATTCGTTAATAATAGACAATTTTGAATCGTTTCTTCTTTGAAACTACCTTCTGTTTAAAGTGAGGGGGGGGGGGGGGGGAGAAGAAAATCTTTGTTGACCGTTTGAAAAAGATTAACAACATGTATTGCTTGAATTATCTATGTTAAAAACGTTCGAACTTTCCCTGATAGAAATATGGAACCAGTTTTTTTTTTCTTTGGAAGGAAGACCAAAGTTATTAAGGGTGTATTTCGATTCAAACTGCTGGTTTTCCGATTTATTTTTGAATTCTCTTTTGCTCTCAAACACATCAAACTCGCAGATTCTCTTATTTAGAAAGTGCACACGGTGCCGTGAAGGTCAATTCTTTGATAAGTGCACAAAATGTTGCAAAAAAAGCAATCAAAAACGGTAATTTGAACCGATTTTTCCGACGTGGGAGATTTGGGAACGAAAGAAAGGGTCTTCCTGAGAAGTTAATTTTTTATAAATCAAATTCTAATGAATTGAGCGTAAAAAGACATTACACGGCACCTTATACGTCCCTTCAAAAATCCCCTCAGCAAATTTCATGTTTCTACTTTTAAAAATATGTCTGAAATTGTATCGGAAGATTTTGGGCTGCTGAAGGTGGAAAAGCGTTTTTTCGAATACACCCTTAGGTACAACTTTTCAAAGATACAACCACATCGGTAATAAAAAAGAGAACCTCCCCCCCCCCAAAAAAAAAAAAAAAAAAAAAATGAAATTAATTATTTATGAATGTTTTTAGAAGTTGATAAACTCGTAAAAAATCATAGATCTTTTATAAGTTGTGCTAAAAAAAAAAAAGAAAAAAAAACTAATATAACCTAATAAAACTAATAAAAACTAATATTGCATATAAAATTAATATAAACTAATATTTCATTATTTTATAATAATCATTATAAAATAATGCAATTCAACATCTACAATGAATGTAGAATAAATTATGTATATATAATATAATATTATATCATATATTGTATTTTATGATGCAGTAATTATATTATATTTATATTATTTAAGCATATTAATGCATAATATTAATGCATAATAATTTATATTATTATGCATTATGCTAGATTCAATTTTAGCATAGCAATTTAGCCTCAAATAAAATTGATTTTGGTGTATTAATTTTTTATTTTCATTTTTATACGAGCAATTTACTAAAAAAAAAAAAAAAAAAAAAAATGTTTCTATTAAGATTGTTCTTAAATCTAAAAGGACAACTTTGTGACATATGCTTTAATTTATTTTTGTCCGGAAATGCATGAAAATAACAGGTGTTGGTATACCGAAACTGTCTAATTGCACTCAATTTTCTGTTTTTATTTATTATTTTTTAAACACAATAAATCTTTCATAACAAGCCCTCAAAATTGACATTTTTAAGCACATTTCCCGACAAAAGCAGAAAAAGTGTGATCACGTGATAGCTTAGAATTGGATAGGTAATTTAATTATCATAAAAAGGAAAACTAAGTTTAATTCGAAATTGCTTCCATAGTCAAGCCAGGCATTCCAATTTTATATCTTTCTGTTACAAAATGAATTTGTAAAAGTGCTAAAGCGTTTTGCGCTTGTTGAGCGGACCAGTTTGAGAACACTAAGAAAAAAGCTACCAGTAGCAAGTCAGGTGTTTCTCCCCATGCCGATTCATTTAACATAAACCACTCAATCTTCAAATGTGACATATCCTTTTTTATTTCAATGGCTGCATTGCCTCAGGACTTATGTATTGGCGTTACCTATTGAAAGCATTCGTTAATGACCTTCACACATGGAAATGCATCTTTTAACTATGAGCCAACAGATGTTAAAATTTGAGTGAAGTTACATTGAAAATATCAACCATAGTTATATTTTAGATTTAACAAATTAGGATTGACTGAATTAAACAGAACTTTATAGTTTAAAAAAAAATAATTTCTGAATGGATATTTTATTCCCATTTAAATTTATTCACATATTACTACATAAAACAATATATTTAGCGTTAAAATAGATTTATTATTTTTTTCCTTTTAAATATTTATTTTTAAGTAATATTCAAATCTAATGTTATTTGTGTTAAAGTTTATTTTTCTTCTTTACTTTTTATATTAACTTCTTTAATCTATATAATTCATGGAAAATTTTCTGCAGAATTTTTCATTTATTTATTTACTTATTTATTCATTTATTTTAATTACCTTTTTATTTAAGCATTCAAAAATCAGATAATACTATGCATTTCCCGAAAATACTTGCTATTATGCAAGTATATACTTGCTATACTTGCTTATACTTGCTATTATTATTATACAATCGGAAATTTGGAAAGTTGGCTTCCAAATAAAGATGAGATTTATTCATTTTTTTACTAGACTGCAGTGGCATATTCAGGGGGTGGGAACCGAAATTTCAAAAAGAAAAATTAATTATGAAAGTTTATCAAAAAGTAATGAAATCTAAAAAAAATGAATTTTAAAGGAACTGTAAATATATTCCGTTTTCAGCAGGTTTTCATTAAAAGATTTCTTTTTTTTTTTTTTTTTTTTTTTTTTTTTTTTTTTTTTTTTGCTGAGTCCACAAAATAACAATATCATCTAAATGTCAGATATACGCAGGCTCTCTTTACGTGCCGTAAATTTTTACTAGTTAAGACGAGAGCCTGCTTAAAGCGAAAATCCAATCCCATGCAAATTCCAAATTAGCAGATTTGATTGTATAATGTGTGCACTACCGAAATCATAAAACTCTGTTTAAAGCAAAAATATTAACGTTTTTGATATTTTTTTTCAGAATTTTTTACAGTATTTTAGCCCCTTCCGAAATGATAAGTCTAGATTCGCAGCCATACAGTTTACTTTAGATAGACACAGACTTTAGTTCTTGTTATTTAGATATTGCAGCATATTTTTTTTTTCCCAATCTCAAATATTTTTGTTACAAATCATTTTATTAATTTCAATCTGCTCATCTGCGACTAAGTCTGACTATTTAGTAACCAGGTCTTTGAAGTTTTGAATTCTTTTATAAAATAGCACAATCTTCAAAAGTTTTGCTTTTTTCGATATTGTATTTATACAATTTTTTAAGACTAATATATATCTATATTGATTGTATTTTTACACTTTGTTTTCTAATACTTTCGTTTATTATTATTATTATTATTATTATTATTATTATTATTATTATTGAAAAAATATTAAGAGGGAATTATACGAAAATATATATATGCATATATATAAACTAGAAAATGTGAACAATATTTTTCCAAAAAATGTTCTTAGTACACAAATTTAGCCGTTTTGCTTAGAATAGACTATTATTTCCATCAAGTATTATCTCTCAGTTATGTTATAAGCCGTGTATTAAGCTGTTAAATTATAGTAATCAAATACTAAATCCTTGTACAACCTTCAATAATAAACACGTGACAAGGTGATTAATACATTAAAAGTCTAAAAAAAAAAAAAATACTTAGTCTATTTTTAGAATTCTAAAAATAAATATCTAGCATAACTATCTCTTTGAAAAGAGCATGCAAATTTGTTTTGAATTTTATATTATTAAAAATTCAAATACATTTTAAATCTGTTAGTCTGTTTCTATTTTCTGAAAATACGGAAAACATTAATAATACGTAATTAAAGCTCAAAAATATAAAATTCGATAGATTTTTCTGATATATATATATAAAAGTCAAAGCTAGAAAAAAAAAAAAAAAAAATCCTTTTCAAAAAACGTAACGGTAACATTTCCCCCCCTTAATCACTGTTTTCCGTACAATATTCACCACTATTACCGATATATCGAGTTCCACCCTTCCATCAAAGTATGTTCCAATGTATCCCACTTTTATAATATTATTTAAAAGATCATTATATATATGTAATGATCAATATATAATAATATGTAAATAATACATTGGTTTTTAAAAAATGTTAATTGAAATATATAAAGCTAATCTTGACTGCAATATAGAAAAAAAATTGGTTTTGCTGTAAAAATACTTTGTTACACATAAAAAAAAAAAAAAAAAAATCGCTCTCGAGCACACACTTTTCTTTTCAAGCAAAATGATAATTATTGTTATTTATTATAACAATAATTATCAAGTTTATGCTTTCCATTGCAAGCAGCTATTGACAATAGTTGATGCAATGGAAAGCATATAGACATTAAAAACGTTTATTATTTTTTTCTATATAAAAAAGAAATAGTGAGAATGCAGGAAAGAGACTGTTACTGAATAATTATTTTAATTTTGTACTTTTTGTGCATTTTTTTTTTTCAATTTCTTTCTTTTTCATTCTTAAATAGCAGTATTTTTTATGAGAGGCGATTTTGATATAATTTTCTTTGACTTTTGTACAGTTTTAAAATTTTTCTTTCGAAATATTTGTCCAAACGCACAATAACAATTTATCATTTGAACAGAAAAAAAGGCCTTCGAAATAGATTAGATCATTATTTGCTATAAATAGGATGATTTAAATCACGAGTTAAAAAGTTGATAAAGTCTGTGATAAATACAGTAATTATTATTATTAAAGATCAACATAAGTGTTATTCTCCACAATACAGCAAAAAGTGATTCCCAGCCATATAAATGCTCTAAATTTCATTTTATTTTTATTTATTTTTACTTTCATTAGAAGATATAAAGCTTGTTTATTAAGGTCATGAATTAAAATTTAAAAATATACAAATTTAATGTTTAAAAATATAAGTTATATCATGCAAATATCATTCCTTCACCTTTCCCCAACCCATACTACCATACTTTAATGTCTGATTTTTTCCATGCAGAAATAAAAATAATTAAAGACACACTAAGCAAAATAAAATTCCCAATTGGTACTTCACAAAAAGTAATGAATATATATATATATATATATATTTACTATTATTAGATAGTCTACTCAATTATATGTAGTTTCCCCATGTTAGACCATCATTCCTTCACACATTGCTATTATCTCAAATATCCTATCACTAAAGAAGAGCAGCAGTCTATCATCCTTCACAGTGAGGAAGCTAATTTGATTACTTGTCAGTCCAACAACATAAATTGGTGATGCAAGTTTTTGTTAATTTTCTAGAATTTTTTTCAATCAGAAAATCAGGAAGTATTTTTATTAGCAGTCATTCCCTCACACAGAATGCTAAATTTTTGGTAATTTTCAAAATTTTTAATTTTATCATATATTATATTTTAAGTGTTCTTCTTTAAGGAATCAGTTAGTTTTTTCCATAATTCATTATCATTCATTATCATGTCACTGTTAATGTGGTTCTTGTTTCCGCTAGCGAAGACACTTGCGAACTAATGCTATTCCTATGGGGAGGTTATTTTCTAATAACTCATTTGCATTTTGACATTATTATTATTATTATTATTATTATTATTATTATTATTATTTTCATATTATAGGTGAGGTCCTTTTCCACATCGCTCTTTTTTTATCTTATTTTTCCATTTTGGTTGCAGATATTCAGAAGATATTCAGAAGTTAGTTCCATTTCAAAAACCGGTTTTGAAAATGAAAGTATCATTTTGGAAAATATCTGCTACCAAAATCAAAAAAGATAAAAAGGGGGATATATATATATATATATATATATATATATACACAAATTTCAAAATGCAAGCAAGTTAATTGAAAATAATCTTCCAATAGGAATTAGAGATCTGCATGGGCCGGGCCCAGGCTACTTTATTCTGAAGACTCGGGCGGGATCTAGTCACTTATCTTTCCGGCCGGGCTCGAGCCTCAACTTTTTTCTGAGGGATCGAGCCTAACTTATTTTTTCCGTTCGTAGACGGGACTGATTTCATTATTATTAGTCTTCATGGGCCAAAATAACTGTTGAATGAACTTGAATGATAATTATATTTTCATCGGCGCCAAGTCTGTTCAGAAATAATTAAATTTGGCTTTGTCCAAAAATTTTTGCAAAAAAGGCATATAATTATAAATCGCCATTATTCGACAATTAAACACTAAACTTTATTCTTTTAAAAAAATCGGAAATTTCTAGGCTTATTAAAATAGAGTAAAAGGCATGTAAAAAAGAACATTGTCTATGACGGCATCTACTTTTAAACTTAAAACTGGAAATTTCTTTTAAATTTCTTTTAAACTGATCATCTATGCAAAATGAAGAATCTAGGAAAAAATGACGGAAAATAAGTTACTGGAAAAAAAGTTACATGAGAAAAAGTAACAAGGAATCGATTTTGGGGTTTCGTTCTTGATTTTTGAAAATTTATTGGTTAAGTATGAAATAGGGATCGGCGAGAGGCTCTTAATTTGGTTAAATGGGTTTTTCATGCTAAATTAACTGTTTTGGTTCAATTTTTGGATATACTTTTATACAGAAAAGACGCTTGCCTGATTAGTTTTGGGATCGGACGATTACACTCCCCCCCCCCCAATCAGCCCAAAATTAAATAAATAGGTTTTTATGCAGAATTATCCAACGTGTGTAAAATTTTGGATATAGGTTTTTCTGATAAAGCTTATATAGAGGGAGAACAAGAGATAACTTCTCTTAAATTAAATTAATAGCTTTTTAGTAGAATTTTCTGATTTGCTTGAAATTTTGGACATAGGTTCATTATGATAAGACTTATTTCTGATTAATTATTATTTTTTTGCTTATTATAAAGGAGGGACGGGCTCAAATCTCTCACTAAAATTAGATAAATCGGTTTCAAAGCAGGATTATCCTATGTATTTGAAATTTTAAATATAGTTTCTTTCTGATAAGGTGAATTCCTGAAAAGTTTTAAGGGTTTAATGGAGGAGAGAACGGAGGATAACCCCCTTAAATTAAATAAATGGCTTTTACGCAGAATTATTCGATTTGCTTAAAATTTTGATGTAGGTTCATTATGATAAGGCGTTTTCCTGATTAGTTATGGGGCTCTTTTGCTAATTAAAAATGAGGGACTGTAGGAGATTACCCCCCCCCCCTTAAATTAGATAAATTGTTTTTTATACACAATTATCTGACGTATTTCAGATTTTGGATACTGGTTCTTTCTCATAAAGTGAATCCCTGAAAAGTTTTAAGGGTTTATATATATATATCCTTAATAGGTGTTCGCATTTAAAACTGTGGTTTATGTTTTTGCATGGCATTTTTCATTATTCTATAAATATCCTTATAAAGAAAAAAAATATCCTGTTTTTAATAAAGTCTTTTTAAAAAAAAAATCTGCTTTTATTTTATTTTGTTTTATTTTATTTTTTATGCGTTCAAACATTGAAGACCTATCAAGAACTGCAGGTTTTTAAACAATTAACTTTCTAATTACTAACATAATCTAATAATAAAAAACTATTATTATTACTACAAATTTCACTAGTTTATTCGTTCGTGACATACAACATAGTTTGTACATTATAATTTTCTAACATGTGTTTTTAAAAGTTTTGTGCTATATTTTGTGATGTGTAATATGGGATATTTATTAATAAAAATTCAGTTTTAAATGATAGATATTCATTTTGAATGAAAAAAAGTAATTAATAATTATAAGAAAAGGGTAAAATGTGTTATAGTGTTTTCTGACATAATTGTTTTCAATCATTAAATAATTTTTTTTTAATCTGTTATTGACATTTATTTGCGTTCAACTCGCTATTTTATCTTTCTTGGGTCTTTTTGCGGTAAACCTTTACCAAGAAATCCCCTGATCGACAAATTTCCTAAGAGACTAGACGTCCACAATATCTACCGGACATCCCCCTCCGTTAAATGTCGAAAAAAAAGCTTTTCCCCCCGTAAGTGTTTCCTAAATGGACTGCTGCATCTCGCGCTATTTTAACAACATTCATTAGCTTATACGCCTTATGATAATGAACCTACATCAAAATTTGGCAAATCTGAAAATTCTCCGTAAAAAAACATTTATTTAACATTTATAAGGGGGTTATCCGCCATTCCCCCTTATTTAATTAATCATTAAACCCTTAAAACTATTCATGGATCCACTTTATCAGAAATAACCTATATCGAAAATTTGAAATACATTGGATAATTCTTCATAAAAACCAATTTATCTAATTTAGGGGGGAGTAATCGTCCTCCCCCCTCCTATTTAATTAGCAAAAGAGCCCCATAGCTAATCGGAGATACGCCTTATCACAATGAACCTATATCTAAAATATGAAGCAAATCGGATAATTCTGTGTAAAAAGACGTTTATATAATTTAAGGGGAGCGTATTCTTTTGTTTCCCCTCTATACTTAGCCATTAAACCCCTAAAACTATTCACCTTATCAGATACAACCTGCATTTGAAATTTGAAACACATCGGATAATTCTGCATAAAAACCGATTTTTCTAATTTGAGGGGGGATATACTTGCCCGGCCCCCTTTATAATAAGCACAAGAACCCCATAACTAATCAGATATACGTCTTATCATAATGAATATATGAATTCCAAACAAATCGGATAATTCTGTGTATAAAGCTATTAATTTAATTTAAGAGAGGTCATTCCCCGTTCCCCCTCTATACTTACCATTAAACTTTCAAAACTCTTCAGGCATTATATACTATATATAAGCCTTTTTAGAAAGAACTTATACCCAAAATTTGACACACGTTGGATAATTCTGCATAAAAACCCATTTATCTAATTTAAGGTGGATGGAGGGGGGGGGGATACTAGTCATTTCCTAAAACTTATCATGCAAGCGTCATTTCAGTATGAACATATATCCAAAAATTGAACCAAAACTTTAATTCAGCATGAAAAACCCATTTACCTAAATTAAGAGCCTCCCCACCTTCCGAACCCCTTTCATACTTAATGGGCTGTACAAATATAACGTTATCAAATTAGAGGGGAGGGGGGAGGGTCTTTCATATAATGCCATAAGATATCGCTAGGGGAGGGGGGTTGTTTTTTGATGTCGATATAATTTTTGATCCTATCAAAATTTCCTCTCTTTATTTGTAGCAAGTTCTTTGGTACATGTTCACAAGTTCTTTGGGCATATGCAACAGAACTTTATTATTGTTGAATGCATTATGTAACAAAAATCTATTTTAAAATACATTTAAAGAGTAACTATTTCTTTTAGTGTTTTTTAATATAAAATTTTTTCATAAGGAAAATGATATTTTATCGACTTATCTTCATTTGAATCATAAATATAACCAGTTTTGTATGTCGCTTCAGACAAAATAAATAAATTCTAGGAAAAAAAAAATATATACTTTGAAAACGATATCATTACCGGGGGGGGGGGGGGGAGGGGTTCGAGGAATGATAATGTATGATATCGGAAGGGGTGGGGGTCGAAAATTACAGAAAAGTTGATAACGTTATATTTGCTCAGCCCCTAACCAATGAATCGCCAAAATCAATAAAGAATCCTCAAAATCCATTCCTTGTCACTTCTTTCCGGTAACTTTTTCCTTGTCCCTTTTCCCCGGTAACCTTTTTTTCCGTTTTTATAGTTTATGTCACATTTATCCAATAGCATTTTTTCCGGTCACTGTTTTTTGTTTACCCAAAATGAATAAGATAAAACCCGAGAAAAAAATATATTATACATTTACACCTGCGAAGAAGGGCACTTATGTATGACGTATTTTTACTTTCTTCTATCTTTACAAGAAGAAAGTATTGGATTCATGAAAATTTTCGACTTCCGTTTTCGACGGATTTATACGGTTTAGAAGGTCCTGAACACGTTTTGACTATTTTTAGAAAATGTCTGTCTGTGAGTCTGTCCGTCTGTCTGCCTGTATGTGACAAAAAATTTGTGTGCGCTCTATCTCAAGAACTAATGCTCGTAATTTAATAAAATTTTATACTCAGTTAGACCTTGATATGAATTAGTGCCTATTGGTTTTTGGTGAAAATTGGTCTGCAGGGGGCGCTGCTATACTACGTTTTTCATGATTTTCAAGATTGCTGTATCTCAAGAACTAATACACATAATTTCACCAAACTTCAGATTCTGTGACCCCTTGATATGCATAGACGCTGATTAAGTTTGGTGTAAATTGGCCTGCACGTGGCGCTGCTATGCCACATTTTTCATGATTTTCATGATAGCTATATCTCAAGAACTAATGCACAGAATTTCACCAAACTTCAGATTCCGCGATACCTTGAGATACATAGCCACTGGTAAGGTTTTGATGTGAACTGCCCTTTATGTGGCGCTGCTATGCTACATTTTGCAGGATTTTTGCGATAGCAATAGCTCAAGAACTAATGCAGAGAACTTCATCAAATTTTAGTTTCTTTTACACTAGAATATATAACATAATTAGACGCTGATTACATTTTGGTATTAACCTTGCAACAGGTGGTGCAGCTATGCTGCATTTTGCACGATTTTTCCAATAGCTATATCTCAACAACCAATGCATAGAATTTCATCAAACTTCAGATTTTGTTACAAAATGACATATAACATAATTACACGATTATTACGTTTTGTTATAAATCCTTCAACTGATGGTGCTGCTGTGCTATATTTTACACGATTTTTTTTTTAAACTAGCTATATCTCAAGAACTAATGCACAGAATTTTATCAAACTTCAGATTCTTTTACACCATAACATAATTAGACGTTTTTTTATGTTTTGGCATAAATTGGCCAAGATATGGTGTTACTGTGCTACGTTTTGCAAATTTCTTGTTATAACTATATCTCAAGAACTAATGGACGAAATTCCATCAAATTTCAGATTCTGTTAGGTGTTGACATCAATAGATGCTTATTAGGTTTTAGCATAAATTACCCAACATGAGGCACTACTAAGCTCATTTTCTCAGAATATTAATTAAATTTTGCGTTTTAAATTTTTTGGATACCAGAATCTCATTAGGCTAGGTCAAATGTTCGAGGAAATTCGATAGTGGGTAACTTTGGGGTCACCATGTTTTTTTTTTTTTTTTCTTTTTTTAATATTAAAATGTATTTATGAGATAGAAGAAAGTTTCGGGATTGACACATCCAACTAGTTTTCTTTTCAATGCAATTCCATCTTAGAAGATTTTAGCTTTATAATATACCATTATTAGATGTTGCTGTATCCATTACGTGGAATATGGATTAATAATATTCTGACAACTGAAACATTTACATATAACAAACAGAGATTCTTGTCAAACATAAATATCGCAGCCTACGGCACTGCTGCATAAATGTTTCAAAATGTTAAAAAAAAAAGGATCTAAGTTTTTTTTTTTTTTTTTTTTTTTTTTTTTTTTTTTTTTTTTTTGGTCAGAATTTTTCCGTAAGAGTAAAAATCATGTACTGTAGAAATTCACTCGGATCGAAATTTTATTTTTTTTTTTCCGGTCTGGACGGGACCCGAACGTGTTTTTAGCTATTATTGGGCCAATATTTTTTCGTTTGGACCGGGTTGAATTTTTCCTTACTATGTATCGGTCTGGAAATTTTGGCTTGTTCAGACTTCTTACAGCATTAGCCCGCGAGTGTCTTCACTCGCAGGGAAAGCCTTAACGCTGTCTTCTCAAGCTCAACTCTCTGCTCAACAAGTGCAAAAAGTTTTGACACCTTTACAAGTTCATTTTTTAACGAATATAAAGATATAAAATATCAAAGCCTTACCAGAGATTTGGAATCTAACTGAATTTTCCATTTTTCGATCGATAAGATACCTATTGAGTTATAAAAGGTTTTGATCACACAAAAAATACGTTTTTCATCCCCGTGTGAGTGGTTATCCTTCTTTCACTCGGGAAGTTGGTTCAAAAAGCCTAATTTGACACTATTTTCTGAAAAATATATTGCGTTTTCAAAAAAGTGGTAAAATGAGTTCAATTCGATAGTTTCTTAACAACAAACACCTGTTAATTTTATGCATTTCGGAACAAAAATTAAACTTAAACCTATGTCACAAAGTTGCTCTTTTTTATATGAAAATAGCTTTAATCTCATTTTCAGATTGGTATTTAAAACATTAATTTTATCATTCTTATAATTTTAATCAAAACAAAATTTTAAATCTGGTACTCCAAGCTTTCGAATCACTTTCGATGCACCCAATTAAGAAAATTTTCTTAGCTTCTTTAGTCACTAGCATTTCTTTTTAAGTTTCATTTTTAGGCATTAAAAAAAGTTTTAAACCAGCAAAGACTTTTCTTCTATATTAAAGCCTTTTTCCCCTTAAAATTTTTCAGTAATATTACATTTTTGTTATAAGAACAGAAAGTGATGTGATAAAGGCTTGGATAGTTGAAGTTAGTATACTCAGCGCTCACTGTACTTTGTTTTACTTTATCAACCTTTCAAAATAATTATAATAATAATTAAATAAAAAAATAAATAAAATTATATGACTTATTATTAAATCAGGTGTAGAATGCTATTGCGTAATTTTGTACTAAATTTAATTTAAAAGATTCCAATTTGATATTCTTTGCAGATTCTTCAAAACTGCATTAAAAAAAAAAAAGGTTTTACTTTCAATTTTCATTTATTTTCATTTATTTTGAATATGAAAATAATAATCTGTGAGTCACAGAAGTCAATACAGAAGAAAAAGACAGTAGTATTAGGGAAAAAATACAAAATTCCATCATAAAATAAACACTTTTAAATAGCTAAGAGAATGGGGTGAAAAGACTTGAATTTGCAAAAGCTTATGTCAGCAAACCACTTAGAGTTCTGGAAAACTGTTATTTTTTCCGATGAAAGCAAGTTCAATATTTTTTGGCTCAGGTGGTAAGAAAACTGTATGGCGAAAGCCAAATATTTCTCTTAAAATTAAAAACTTGAAACCAACTGTAAAACATGGCGGTGGTTATGTAATGATTTAGGGATTCATGTCTTTTAACGGAGTTGGCAAAATGACCTCCATCGAAGGCAATATGAATGCTAAATAATATATTAATGTATTGCGAGATCATTTATTTGCTCCGAAATTAGGAATTCGTAATTCATATTATTTCCAACAGGATAACGAACCGAAACACACATCATATATTACGAGGTTATGGTTGCTTTATAATGTAAAAAATCCCTGTCGGCTTGGCCTATAGGCGGAGGTAGATATCGAAGAGTGCTCATTTCAACAACAAAAAATAAAATATGATTAGAGATAAATCCAGTTTAACAATTTTCTTTGGCCGCTTTTGAAAAATTATTTATTTATTTTTATGCAAGAACTGGTTTTTATCAAAATCATCTTAAGCGAAATTCGGCTCAAATGCCCATTTTGACAACATATTTTGAAATATATTCTGAGTTTATTATTAAAAAATCGACCAATACCCTAATTATATAGTTCCTAAATAACAAAATACTGTCAATTGAATGCTTTTGAGAGCAAAATCGAATTTAAAAATGAGTGATAAAGTAACCAATTTGTTATTTGAATACATCCTCAATTCTTAAATCATGATCGCTTTAAGAAATTTTGTGCGAAATGCCTACTTTGACAGCTTTTTAAAAAATATATATTTAGCCTTTATCAAAAAATCGACGAATTCTCACATTATATAGTTCCTAAATAATAAAAAAATGTCAATTGAATGCGTTTGAGAGCAAAATTGAATTTAAAATTGAGTCATAAAATAACCAATTTGTTATTTGAATACATCCACAATTCTTTAATCAAGATCGCTTTTGGAAATTTCGTGCGAAGTGCCCAATTTGACAGCTTTTTTTAAAAATATATATTTAGCTTTTATCGAAAAACTGATAGCTGACCCATACGGCCCATTACACAGTTTCTAAATAACAAATAACTGTCAATTGAATGCGTTTGAGAGCAAAATTGAATTTTAAAATGAGTCATAAAATAACCAATTTGTTATTTGAATACATCCTCAATTCTTTAAACATAATCGCTTTAGGAAATTTTTATTTGCGAAGTGCCCACTTTGACAGCTTTTTAAAAATATATATTTAGTCTTTATCAAAAAATTGATGAATACGCACACAATTTATAGTTTCTAAATAACAAAAAACTGTCAATTGAATGCGTTTGAGAGTAAAATTGGATTTAAAAATGAGTCATAAAATAACCGATTTACTATTTGAATACATCCTCAATTCTTTAATCATGATCGCTTTGGGAAATTTTGTACGAAATGCCCATTTTGGCAGCCTTTTTTGAAATATATTCTGCCTTTATCAAAAAACTGGCCAATCCGTCACATTATATAGTTCCTATATAAGAGGATCTGTAAATTGGATGCATTTGAGAAAAAAAATGGATTTAAAAATGAGTCAGAAAAACGCAATTTGTTATACTTCCTCAATTTTTCAATCACCATCACTTTGGGAAATTCAGTTCAAAATACCGTTTTTGGCAGTCTTTTTTTGAAAAGCATTCTGCCTTTATAAAAAAACTGGCTAATGCGACACATTATACAGTTCCTAAATAGGAGGATCTGCCATTTGAATGGGTTTTAAATCAAAAATGAATTTAAAAACGATTCAGAATATAAGCAGTTTGGATTTGAATTTTTTTCTCCAACTCCTATTTTTGTTTAATTTATTTTTGCTATAAGAATTGGTCCTATGAAAAACTTGTTAATGTAAAAGTCGTAGATATTATTGAGAAGATGTAAAATAAATTTAATTAGATTTCATTACTTAAGAATTGACTAAGTTATGAATTTTTTTCTTTTTCCGCCCCCCTTTTTTTTCGTTTTTAAATTTTTCATCGGTAAATGTTGTTCCTATCAAAAACTTGTAAATACAAAAGTTTTAGATAATTTTGAGAACATTTATAAAAAAATTTAGTTGGATTTGATATCTAATAAATTGACGAAGTTATGATTTTTTTCTCCCCAAAACCCTGTTTTTTCCGCCCCTTGAGCCCATTTTTAACTTTATCAAAAATCTGTCATGCATAAACTTTTGGTCCATTTTTCAGCAAGTAATATAAACTTTAAAATGATTCGATATCTATTTTAATTTAGAAGTTATCGCGTTTTTTCTTTTTTCACAAAAACTCTCCTAACACCCCCCCCCCCCCTGGTCCGATTTTGCCCATTAACGAACTTAAGCGAGATTTTATGCCCCTTGATTTTATGTAAAAGTTTGAAGAAGATCTGATCTTAATTATGGAAGTTATCGTGTCCAGAGGAAAGTGATATACACCGATAGATAGATATATAGATATAAACTTTTTTACTAATGGTAGTTTTGGTGTCTAGGGGTCGTGATCGGTGTAGATCTGCAAAAAAATTTCAGAAATTTCAACATGGGAGCGATCGCAATAGATAGTATTTCATACGAAATCTACATAAAAATCAGTTGAAAACACCATCACAATCACCAGACCTCAATTCGATGGAAAATTTATGGAATATTTGAGATGTGAAAATAAGGAAAAGGAAAGTTTCTAACAAATCACAACTTAAGCAAGCTCTTGGGGAAGAATGGCTACAAATCAGCAGTGAAACATGTCACAAATTTATAGAATCAATGTCCAGACGATTACAAGCTGTAATTAAAGCAAAGAGCATGCATTCTAAATATTAGCACTGTTTTTAATTTAAAAATAATTCCTCTAGTTCTATTTTTATTGGTAGTGTGTAAATATTTTTTTGGCAGTACAAAGGCTACTTTTTTATGTTTTCATATTTTACGTATACTTATTAACTCAAATATTAAATATGTTAAGTGTTGGTATTTTTAATTCGTAGTTGCTTTTCTTTTATTTATACATATGCTAAACAAATTTACTTGGTGTGCAAATACTTTTTTGTTTACCGTATGTGCCCGCAAAATTAAAAGCTAATTCGTTAATAATTTTGATAAATTAATTTCAGCAAAATTAAGATGAAGTCCCCCCCCTCTTTTCACCTAGTCTTCACATCGACAATTTAAGACGCAATACACATCAGCAAGCTAGGGCATTATACAAGAAGCCAGGAAGTAATGGACACCGGAGAGTAAAGACGCAATACATTCATGCAAACTAAGATATGATACACACTGTAGAGTGAGGACATAATACGTACCGGCAAGCCAGGACGTAAATTATACGGAAGAACGAGGACGTAAAACATGCCGGCAATATAGGACGTCATACACACCGGAGATTTAGGACGTGAAACACACCGACAAACTAGGACTTGAAACACAGCGACAAACCAGGACGTGAGACTCACCGCCAAGCCAGGACGTGAAACACACCGACAAACTAGGACTTGAAACACAGCGACAAACCAGGACGTGAGACTCACCGCCAAGCCAGGACGTGAAACACACCGACAAACCAGGACGTGAAACGTACCGACAAAACAGGACGTGATACACACCGACAAGGGAGGACTTGGAAAACAACGGCAAACTACGACCCGAAACACAGCGGCAAGCCAGGACGTGAAACACACTGGCAACCCAGGGCGTACATATCACCAGTAAGAAACGACGAAATACACACAGGAGACATACAACATACAGCATGCATATATATCGGCTATGTAAGGAAACCATAAATTCAACTTTTATGAAATATGAAGTCTTCATAATAAAGCAGTAATCTCGTGAATAACTATATTTTCTTTCAAATAAAAAACAATACAAGAAAACCATTGTGCCTTTCAAGAAAAAAAAAGGGGCATTATGTACACATGGTAAAGTGTACTACTATATTATATAGTAAGGTAAAATGAAATAATTTCTTTTGTTATTTCGATACGACTCTCTCCAAAATAATTATTGGGTTTCTATATCATTGAATGATTTTTTTTCATTATTACAGTTAAAGTAAAGTAATTTTTCAGACAATTCTATGTTTAAATATGAAGGTTACTTTCAATGATAATTCGTGTAAAATTTACTTAAAAGATAAACTGCAGCTTATCTTTTTTTATAAAATATTTGAAGCTAATCGGTTAATAATAAAATTAAAAGAGACAAAATATTACGACCCTGGGCATAGATACTTACCAGGGTCCCCTTGCATTAATACTTAAGGGGAGTTAAGTTAAAAAACCTTACTAAAATAACCATATAGATTTTAATAATTACTTTTAAAAATCCATTAAAAATTAAATTCATAATTATTAATTTATTTTTAAATAATAATTTCAAAATTATGAAACTTAAATGGATGGGCGTTTTATAATAAATTGTGAGGCGCTGATTATCTTTTTATATAAAAGTCTATATGTCGGAAATAAGTATGTTACAATTAATAATAATTTTTCGACAATATCAAGCTACAAATATTTAAAATATTTAGGAGGCTCTTCTGCCTACAAACTACGCTTACCAATTACCAAATAATCTGATAGGAACAGGAACAGGATAATATAAGAATTAAAAATACAATGCATTTCTAAAGTGATAAAGATAAAATAAAATATTCATTATAATAAAGTAATTATAAATGCTTTGGTAAAATGATACCGGAAAAAAAGCGAGAGAAAAAACAAGAGTGGAAAAAAGTGATATGGAAATAAAGTGACTAGGAATTGATAAATATTGAAATTGTCGATAAATATATAATAAAAACTAAAGTGTAACAAATGTCTAATTTATATAATAATCGTAGGCCAGCGGTTATCAACCAGGGGTACGCGTATCTATGGGGAAACGTTGCGGGTCGGGAGAAGCTACATGACAATGTCTTAAAAAAGTAATGGCTTAAATCACAAACTTGTCGATGGGGGTTCTCGTAATACTTACCCATCATGGACATGCATAGTATAAAATATGAAAATAAAACAAGTGAAAACTATTTATACAATTCATCGCGATTCCAAAACAAAATTTAAACGCGTATTTAAATAGTGCTCTATTAATGAATTGCTGATGAAACCATTTCGACAAATGGTATAAAATTATATAAAATGCAAAACTGCTCAAGTAGTACCGAACTGCGTAAAAGAAACATCCTTATAACTCCAAAAATAATAACCATATTAACTAACAGTTTACTGCGTTGGACTAATCGTCTCATTTCCAATCAAAATATATCTCTGAATTGAAATTTGAATGAAATATAGGGTCATGAAAAATCGAAGAATGTGGAAACCAAGATTACAAATATCTCGACAACTAGCAACCCGATTAACTTCGTTCTTCATGCAAAATGTGTGTCCTTTTATTACCTTACACGTCCATTTCTTAAAAAAAAAAAAAAAATAAAAAAAAAATAAAAAAAATAAATATATATATATATATATATACTTTTTATCAGAACGAATTTTCCGAGAGTCCGAAACAAATAGTTCCGGATAATCGAGGTTATTGATATTAAATAGGTTTCTTTCCATTCTTACTTACTAAATACATACAAAATTTCAAGTCTCTATCTCAATTTATTCGGGAGATAGAGCGTTTACAGACACTCAGACAGACAGACAGACAAACGGCATTTTTTTTTTCTAAAAATATGTTTTTCGGAATCTCCTGTGTCTAAAAAATGTAAATCCGTCAAAAAAAGTTTCGATTTTAAAAACGATTGAAAGACTTATCCTATACTAAGTATGATGTAGAAATGCTTTTTATCGATTTATAATATGGTTCAGAAAAGATAATTTTTAATAGAAAAATACATAATTATTATGGTTTATTATAATTTATTTATTATATATTATTATATATTTTTATTATTTTAAATTAATTATTAAATTATATTAATATATTAATTACTGTATTATACAATATATATATTACATTATATAAATATATTATGTGAGTATAAATATAATTATAATTTTATAAAATATTAATATATACCTTATAATAGAAAAAATAATATATAGATTATTTCATATGATTAAAATTATAAATAATAATTTAAAAAATATAAATATAAATAAATAAATATGAATAATAAATATAAATAATATAAATATAATACATTTATATTGTATTCAAAAATTTATTTGAACACTTTCCATTACATTAAACTAATTATTATATAGTGAGATTACTCTTTGCAAAGAATAAAAAAATAAATATAAAAACAGAAAGTATAACCCCAAGCTATGTGTGTTTAGAAAATTGCTTGAGTAAACACGTGGAAAAAAAGGTACAAATTACTACATCGTAGTAAATAGTATTTTTCCCCCCGCCTCCTTCAAACCAGTTTAACCATTGACTTTCTCATATACGTAGACGCCAAATCCCATTGTTATCTCGGCATGGTTTCGAATCCAACATCTTTGGCGAAAAGATACTGTTTTTTGGCGGTGATCGCTTTATTGGCAACTTTCAGATTTCACAAAGAGAAAAGAAGTGCGGTCCAATGAGGAATTCTCATGTTTTCTAATTTTAGCTAAAAACAATAGAAAACTAAAAGATATGACGGGCAGTGAAATTTTTTTTTGATTTTGAGCTTTAATTATTCATTTACAACGGTGTTTACATGGCACTATTTACCGTGTCGCGAAAACGGCACTTTTCCTACGCCGTCGGTTGTGATGTCATCGTTCATGATAACACAGACGCGTTCGGAAGGACTGTGTTGATTACTGCGATTGTGATCATGATATACCGATTTTCTTTTTCTCCCGTTATAAAATCCATGTTTATTGCATTAATTATCATGACTGACATTATACTCTCATCATAAACATGTATATTTGTTAATATTTTGTCTAATTATTAGTACATGTATGCAAATTAAGACATATTGTCTAAATTTCTTATTTGAAACAGATGCAATAATTTATTTTGCGGATTTTATTTAATTATCTTATATATAAATAATATTATAATAATATATTTATACATTATCTAATATTTTTATTTAATTATTTTAAATCCAATGTTTTTCCATTATATGTTATCACAATGACCATAAAGCAAATTTATATGCAGTGGTGTAGTCGAAAAAAAAGGAGGGGGCGGTACTTTCTAAGCAGATGATAAGACACTCAAGGTAGAAGGTAATTCCTACAGATTATATAGATATTAATGCTTTTTTGAGAAACAGAGGGTATAACGGTGTTCCTTTAAAAAACGAAGTGATACAGTAACGGTGTATGGCATGTTTATTTTCTTTCTTTGGGGGGGGGGGGGGAGGAGGGGGTGTAAAAGCAGAAAAATGCAGTTAAGTTAATGTTTAGAAAGAAATTTCCCGGCCTTATAAGGCAGGAAAAGAAAAAAAACTGCTTTAATGAAACAACAATCACTTATAGATCAAGATTTAAATAAATAATTTAATGAAAAAATAAAAATTTGTTCAGTTACGAATCGCTTCCGTAATCATACCTAAAATTGGTATATTTTCAAATTGAAAATGAGTCAAAATTCCGATTTATTGATTAGGAAATAAGATTTTTTTTTAAATCCTCCTTAAAAGAAAAGAAAAAAATAACGCACACACAGTTAAATCCAAAATGGCAACTTTGTGACACAAGTTTTAATTTACTTCTGTTCGGAAATGCATGAAACTAGGAAGTTTTGCTATTCAGAAACTATATAATCAAACTCATTTTCTCTCTCTCTCGCTCTTTTTTTTTTGGGGGGGGGGAGGGGGCAAACACAGTAGATTATTTAGAAAATATTGTCAAAATGAGCATTTTAAACCGCATTTCTGTTAGTAAGAACTATAACCAATCAAAAAGAGGTGAAAATAGTGTTTACCACATGGTCAAAATTACTTATAATTCAATAGGCATTTTTTATTTATCAAAAAGTGGAAAATGTAGCTCGATTCCAAATCGCTTCCATAGTCAGGCTCTCCAATTTTATATCTTCCCGTTAAGAAATTAATTTGTAAATGTGTCAAGATATTTTGCGCTTGTTCTTCAGAGCAGCTGAAAACAGCCTTAAGGGTGTTCTCAACTGCTCCGCGCAACAAGCGCAAAACGTTTTGACACATTTACAAATTCATTTTTTAACACAAAGATATAAAATTGGAATGCCTGACTATGGAAGCGATTTTGAATCGAACTTATTTTCCCACTTTACGATAATTAAATTACCTATCCAGTTCTAAGCTATTTCGATCACGTGATCACCCTTTTTCTCATTCTTTTCGACCGGTTTTTCTGCTTTCTTCGGGAAATGTGCTCAGAAACGTCAAATTTGTAGGCTTGTTATAAAAGATCTATCGTGTTAAAAAAAAAAAAAAAAAAAATAGAAAATTGATTGCAAATAGATAGTTTCTGGATAATAACACCTGCTATTTTCATGCATTTCCGAGCAAAAATAAATTAAAGCATATGTCACAAAGTTGCTCTTTTTGATTTCAGAACACCCTTAATAAAGAGCAAAACTGAGAAATTTCATTACTGGCCAGTTGCCAGTAGTATCAGTTTTATAACTGCTCATTTTCTTTGAACTGCGAGTCACTTTTCTGTTTAAAAATACTAAACAGTAAACTTTTGTCAAATTTCTATTAGCAATAATATAAAACTGAATGGCACAAATAAATATGCTACTTATAAACATACTGCAACCAGAAAAAATAGAAAAACATGATGGAATCCAAGATAATTTACTACTACTTTTGTTCTTTATTGCATAAAATTACTTCGACATGATACAATGTACAAATATGTAGGGGAAGGAGCAGGGAGAAAACTGCACAGATCAATTTTTTAGAATTATATATCAAGATAGTGATCTGTGCACCATGGATTCCAAAATCAGTGTTGCACCCAATGTTTGTGCTCTGATTTTGTTTACCTCTATTTTTTAAAAATATTTTTTGATTTTATATTCAAGGTTATCTGGCTCTGAAGCCAGGTTATTTTGCATTTAAGTGTACATTTAAATTTGAGTTTGTTTTAAAATTTGACTTGCTAAGAAATGCGGAAATTAGACCAGCGAAAAAAAAATTTGTATAGTAAATATATTGTGAAAAAAAAAAAAAAAAAAAAAAATTCCAAATAGTAACCTTTTTACTAGGAATTTACCACGCAGGTTGTTTTAAAACTATAAAAAAAAAAAAAAAAATGTAGTTTGTGGCAAATGGCAATCATAAGAATTGAATGTTTTAAAGCAATTTATGCACGATAACATCTTTTATATTTTAAAAAACATGATAGGCCCTCTCATATATGCGCATTGCCTTGGTGCAGATTTAAGACAATTGTTTTATTTTTTATTGTTATATATACATGTGTGTGTGTGTGTGTGTGTGCGCGTGTAATTTTTCCGAACTGTAACATTAAAAAAGCTTTAACTAATATTTTACAAGGAGAATTTATGTTTTTAATTTGTTAAAAAGAAACAGACTAATGTAGCTGATTTCTTTTTAAATCAAAACTTTTCTTTAATGCCGGAAATAATTCCATTTTATTTCCATTATTACGATACATTGATGAAATCTATCAAAGATCAAAGAATAAATAAAATTGGATGTAAGAAAAATTTTAAATGCTTGAATAAATTTAACTTTTTCAAAAAAATGTATAACCGACTCCAAAAAAAGCGCTAAAAAGAATTAAATAATTCTATAAAATTCTCTAATGACAAATTGTTATCCAATAACCACACATTGACTATCATGTACCGGTATAAAACGGTTAAATTTAATATATAGAATTTAATATCCACCAAACATAGGTTTTCCAGAGAATATTTTTTACAAGAGATTAATTTACATATTTTTGATTTAATTTTTGAATATATACATATAAAAAGTAAGGAATTACTTTTTGAAGTTGGTGCCAAACAATCATAATCGATAATGATTTCCCCATTTTATTTATGGTACTAGGCATAATATATCCACAATTCTTACTATACTTAAGATAGCTTGGCACCAACTTCAAAAAGTAATTCCTTACTTTTTATATGTATATATTCAAAAATTAAATCAAAAATATGTAAATTAATCTCTTGTAAAAAATATTCTCTGGAAAACCTATGTTTGGTGGATATTAAATTCTATATATTAAATTTAACCGTTTTATACCGGTACATGATAGTCAATGTGTGGTTATTGGATAACAATTTGTCATTAGAGAATTTTATAGAATTATTTAATTCTTTTTAGCGCTTTTTTTGGAGTCGGTTATACATTTTTTTGAAAAAGTTAAATTTATTTCCTATTTTTTAGTTATTTATACCGTAATACATAATTATGTGTACTGACATATGATGGCTCTTTGCAACGCATTTCTAATGAACGCACTTTGCTGAGTTCTGATGTATTCGCTTTACTTGTCACTGTTTGATTGTCAACTTTTCAAAAGACACTTAAAATATCGGTTAGTATCGTTGTGAATCTTTAGGTTTTCTGGATGTGATAACTTCTTCAGATCTGGCACGACGAAAAGCTGCCGCATTCATGAAATCTTAAAGTCAACATCTAATCGTACGGACATCGGAAGTGGTTATCGAAAGGTGACAATGCCTCAAGTAAAGTGTCCTTACACATAAGCGCGCGGCAAAGCGCTTCCATATATGAATAAACAGCAAAATGACTCCATGTATCAATGAATAGTAAAATGCTTTTCTAGTGTAGTCAAAAGTACCCCCCCCCCCTTCAGTCAGAAAAAGCAAAAAGAAAGTTTTTAACAAAAATCGCTCTATGATTCAATAGATAAACAACAATAATCTAATTCCTATAAATGCAGTAAAGACATCGGAAATGATTCGACGAGGAATCCGAAAATCATAACCTGTACTTGGCTGCATCTACAAGAGAGTGACAGCATTCGATGCCCAAATACTTTTTTCACGGACGCATTTGTCCCAACTAAACTGTTAAAAATTTGAAACTCACTCCAACGCTTTTATGGAAAACGATTATTTCAGCCTATCATGAAGCATTCTCATGGGTCAAAAGACAAATATTTAAAAAAAGCGAGGGAGTGACGATGCAGCAAAAGGGTAAAATTTTAAAAAGTGTATGTATGAGATATTCCATAAAACAGATGGAGTGATGATGCAGCAAAAGTTAAATTTTTAACAATGTATCGCAATGCTAGGCATTTTCTTTTATAAAATTTGATGATGATTTCCTGGTAGAATTCGATTGTACGCCGAATGATCCTTTATTTCTACACAGACATAAATACATAATCCATATTATTTTACAAATTCGTGGACATACAAGGACAAGATAGCACAAGGAAATATTACGACACAATAAAAGTACAACCGGAGCTACACATAAAGAGTGTGTGCAACGGAGCCAGTGGGATTCGAACCCACAATCTCCTACGCTATCAAGAGATTAGCAGCGTGGTGTCTTAACTACTCGGCCACAAGGACTCCCTTGATGACTCATTTTTGTCCAGAATCTTTTCAATCAATCGTATACTGTGCTTCATGTGTCGTCATATTCACATCGACGAATCCTACATGAACAAAATCTCAAATGGTTTGGTTTAGTTTATTTTTGCCGTCCGATTATCTACGCTAGGGATATAGGACCAGGGGGGGGGGGAGTGCCCTTCGTGGGGGTCTTTCTAAGGGAACCTAACCCGTATTTACGCAAGGTTCGAAGAAAACCACGAAAACTCCGAACGGTTAGGCCGACAGCCGCGATTGGGTTCGAACCCAGCACCTGCCGTCTACCAGTTGAGAGGTCCGTACCTCTCGGCCACTGGTGGGGCTCACAAAATCTCAAATCATTCTGGTGTCTAATCCGGTAACCAAATCTGAATCTAAATATAATTTTGTTACACATATCTATGAACTTTATTTTGCATTGATATGTAGAAATAATTTTTTTCTCCGGAGCAAAATATATACTAAAGGATTTTTATCTTTTCAACAACTTAAGGATGTCGATTGGTATCGATGTCTATTTCCGCTTAAGTGGATGCGAGAACTTGTCCATTTAAGCTTTAACATTTCGGAAATTTATTGCTTCCAGCAAACTTTAAGGCCGCACACTAGGCACAGAAAAATTTCCGGATGATAATGTGAAGTCTATGGGGGCGTTCTTTTCAAATATCTCGCTCAAATTTTAAAATTTTTACGTGATTTTTTTTTTTTTTTTTTTTTTTTTTTTTTTTTTTTTTTTTTTTGCATAGGATAACTGAAGATATTCCACAACCGACCTAATTTTTACTTTTTCAATTTTGGTTTCAGATTTAAAAAAAAATATTTTAAATTTCAAAATTTGTTTAAACGGTTCTGAAACTGAAACTATCATTATATAAAACATACATAAGCAAAATCGAAGAAGTAAAAACTAGGCCGGTTGTAGATCATCCTCGGCTATCCTATGCAAAAAAAAATCATGTAAATATATTAAAATGTCAGCGAGATATTTGAAAAGAACACACCCATAGTCTTTACACTATCATCCGGGTCTTTTCCTGAGACTAGTGTAGTGCCTTAAGGTCCACATTGAAATCCACAGACTTCGTAAATGGGCATTGAAAAGCTGACAATCCATCAGTACACGTTAAAATTATTGCGAAAAATTACCTTTGTTTTTAAAGATTATCTATTTTCTGACTAATGAATGCGATCTAAAAACGTGTATGGAGCGTTTTCATTGGTCAGAAAATAGATAGTCTTTAAAACAGAGGTAATTTTTCAAGATATTTTAAACAGGGTACACTGTTAAAAATTTGACCCTTTTGCTGCATCGTCCCTCCACCGCTTATATAGAAAACGATTACTTCAGCCTATTATGGAGCATTCTCATGGATAAAAAGTGAGATATTCTATAAAAGCGGGGTAGTGACGATGCAGCAAAAGGGTCAGATTTTTTACAGTTTAAAGTACGTGTACACAATCAGAGCGCGTCAAGTTGCTTCTATGATTCAATGCATAGCAAAGTAATTCTAAATGTTCGTATGTATTAAAATACCCTTTTCAGTCATAAAAACTAAAAAGGAAGATATTATCAAAATCACACCATGATTCAACATGCGTCTATATGAAAGTAGTAATATTAGAAGTTAAGAGTTATTTGATAAACGCAGTTTTCCAAAGCACAGAAAATTTAAGAATTTTTATTCCAGAACTTGGCGGTAGTCGCCTGAACGAGTTTGTTTTATGGGTTGAGAGAAGTTAACTAGCTTAACTTTAATGGTAAGCTTATCAAAATTTTTCGTCATTTATATTTGTCCAAATGTAAATCTAGCACACAGCAATGTATTTTAATCACTTTGTGAATCCGGCATAACAAACGCCCTGATACATAGACACTCTTGCTTTAACGTGTAAGGCTCTTTAGAGATGAATTTTCAGCTTTTCGATATCGAATTCTCATGTCTGGATAGATGTGTATCTTTCACTTTGGTGGATACGAGAATTGTTCCAGCTAAGATTTCGTACTTTGAAAAAAAAAAAAAAAAAAAAAAAAAAAAAAAAAAACCTAGCATTTCTGCAACAGTGGTTAGGATCCAGAAGGATTATTCGCTGTTAAGCAAAACAAGATTGACCAATCATAAGCCTTCATTTTTGAGAACTTTTCACTGTTCGAAGGAGAGAATCTGGAATACATGGAGTGAAAATCTGCTATCGACACTGTAAAAAATTTGACCCTTTTGCTGCATCGTTACTCCATCGCTTTTATAGAATTTCTTTGGGTTCAATTTTTTACAATGCAAGCAGTGCTAAAAATTTGTATCCTTTAAATGTGCAACGATGCTACTGAATTCCAAAGTGTAGATCACAGCGAAATCTGCGGCATTTTCGTGATACATTATCTAGACTAGCAATAATTCTTGCATATTTATAAAATGTCCTGCAGATGTCGCTTCTATCTTTAAATTTCATTAGCATTGTTGCACATTTAAAGAATAGAACATTTTAGCGCTTTTTTTTAAGTGTTACAAAGGGCGTGTTCAGCACAACTTACCGGTTACTTACCGACCACTTACCGAATGTAGACAAGTACAAGATGAAAATCAAAGCGAAGTGTGACGTCAGCTACAATTCAACAGAATAGTTTTCATTGATGCCACAATTTGCTTTCGTATTGCCTTACAATCGGTCGGTAACATTGGTTACTTGGCTCTGAATACGCCCTGAGATAGCCGATTTCCACACTGTATCCCCTAGATGCTATATTTCCAGTTTCTTGCATAAGAGAACTTGTCCGGAATCCAGGTAGAATTTGCGCTGTTAGCAAAACCAGATTAACGAATCAGAAGTCTTAATTTTAGAAAATTTTTCAATGTTTTAAATAAATTTTCATGTTAATAAATCTCGTTTCGCAAACAACGCAAAATTTATGTGAATCCTGGCCCTCATCCAGTTAGGATTTTGCACATTGAACACTGTTAAAAATTTTAAACTTTTACCAGGGCTACACTAGATATCGGGCTTGCTCATTCATTATCACGACGTCACAAAAGGTGGCTGGCCGCTATCTGCGATTGGTACAAACAGGGCCAAAGTGACGCGCCCATCGTTTTGTACCAACCGCTGGATGTCATTCAGCCACCTTTTGTGACGTCATGAAAAGAATGAGCTAGCCCGGTATCTAGTGTTGCCTTGCTTTTACTTTATCGTCTATCCATCGCTTTTATAGAAAATTATTACTTCATTGTATTATAGTGAATTCTCATTGGTCAAAATAGAGATATTCCATAAAAGCGGTGGAGTGACGATGCAGCAAAAACTTCAAAGTTTTAACAGTGAGAAGATCGTATGTCTATGTAAGTGTAACACAAAAGCATGCAAAAGGAACACTTCTAATTGGTCGATTGCTTCAAAATGAATTTGAAATTTAAAGTTTTTATTTTTAAAAAAGTTCTAATTATCAGATTTTTATGAAATTCGAATGGGACCACATGGGCCTCATACGCTTTCAAACAAAAAAAGAATTATCAAAATCGGTTCATATTTGCAAAAGTTATGCGTGAACAACAAATACATACAGGTCGAAATCATAACCTCCTCTTTGAAGTCGGTTAAAAATACAGGTTTATAAAAACATAAAACCGCTTGCTTGCTTTCTCCGTTTCGCCTTCCACTGGGATATCGTGAACTATGACGTCACAGCCAATCACGCAGCGTTTTCTAGTCGCGCGCTCTTCTATCAACTTTAAGCTTAATTTAAAAGCTCTTGACCAAATTTTTTTACATTTTCGATGAAATTTTTGGAATGTATGAGTCTGTAATCACCAGAAAAACATGCAGCTGATTGATTTCCCGACATGTGCAAATTCCTCATTCAAGACAAACATAGCAATATGCGTTTCGGCGGGAGAAAAACCGGTTTGGCGTGCTAAATCTGCCCTCCGTCACGTGACGGAAGGCACACATATCGGCCTACGAAAAGGTTGCTATTTTGGAGTCTAAGTATCTTAAGGTCATTGCAGTTTAACCCCTTTTCTTCATTATCCGCGAAACATGTATTTTCACCGCACAAATGGGGACATAACATTTCAGCTATACACACTTCTCTCTGAGACACACATGTGAGCTATACACATTACTTTAAAATACCGGCAAATGAGGACCTATAAAAATATTGCTCATGTTAATGTCTTGATACTAAAAATACATCACTTAACAATATAAAACAGAAATTTTTAATTTTTCCAACCGAGGACGTCCCCGGTTGAGTGTGTGTCCGAGGTTTGAAGGTGTGTATACATATTGAAGTCCCCGATTGACACCTTTTGCAAACACACACACACACACACATATATATATATATATAAAATTGCTATTAGCAACGGATGTTATATATAAATGATATATAAGATACCACAATAGGAAAAAATTCATTATGACTATTCAAAATGAAAAGATATCAATTAAATATCAAGTTTTATACACTTATAATTACACGCGCGGAGCAGCATAATAATTTGAATGCTAATATAATACCATTAAAAGTAGACAAGATTCACCAATGGATTTTATCAATAAAACAATAAACCAAAACGAAGAATTAGAATTGAATTGAATTATAATAAAATAAAAAAACAGTGTAACGAGTAAATCTGAAAAAATAAATACAAATTCCATTTGCATTCATTTTATTTATTTATTTTTTCAGATTTACTCGTTACACTATTTTTTTATTTTATTATAATTCAATTCAATTCTAATTCTTCGTTTTGGTTTATTGTTTTATTGATAAAATCCATTGGTGAATCTTGTCTACTTTTAATGGTATTATATATATATATATATATATATATATATGTATTTGTATGTAGAATTACATTGTGTAGTATGATAATCAAGCACACTACATTTTTGTGTGGATATTACAATATACGATAATTTATTGTACATAGCGGAGTTTCGCAGTGTGCGTAAGTCTTAGTAGTAGACGACAAATGCTGCATGTAATATAAAAATACCATAAAATTCTTTCAAAATAGTTTATTTTTTAATTAATACATCTGCCTGTTTAGAAACGTGTTTTTCGATAAGAAAAATATCTAAACAGGGCTTAAAATTACAGTATTAAATATTACAAAAAATAGAATTAAGAATATGAGAAATTTTTATGCAATTTACAAATATATAATGTTTACAAGGATAATATTTTTCGTTCAAAAAAATTATGGTCAATATATATTGTAAATTAAAATAATCGTATTTCATTTATTTCCTCTATACGATTCAAATGTTACGCATAAAATGAACGAATTCAATTTTTTAAAGAATTCAAATCTCATTCACTTTTTATAGTTAACCGGCAAAGTTGTTCAGGAGTCAAAAGTTACCACATGGTATTTGGGTTGGATGGACGATATTAAAATGTTTTAATGATATAATTCCATGCCTATTATATATATGTATATATATATATATATATATATATATATATATATATACAAGGTGATTAAAAAAAACGTGGACAAAATGATATGACAAATCAAGCATACAACTAGGATCAAAAATCACATAGGAACATAGAGTTGCAAACTACTTATTGAGTCACAAATACAGGGTGTTTCATTCCAGCTACAACCGGTTTGAAAGTAATAATTTGAGGAAAATAAAAATATTGTAATGACAATGCAACCTTATTTTGTGTGAAATGTGATAAAATTACGAAAAGATCTCGAAAAATGTATTGCTCAAGCAATCGATGATACCGCATAAACTGATTATGACAGTCGAAAATGTGAGGTGCAAAGTTCATATTGCTGGTGCGCATAATCCAGAATTCTACCACTTTTGTTTGGTGTTATCACACTTAAAACAAAGCTGAGAAAGTCTGTTAAATGTTTTATTATAATATACTTCAGTTTTCTGAAATTTATTACCGTCAACGCAAATTGAGATAGGATGAAACACCCTGTATTTATGACTCAATAAGTGATTTGCGGCCCTATGTTCCTATGTCATTTTTTTATCCTTGTCATATGCTTGATTTATCATATCAATTTGTCCACGTTTTTCTGAATCACCCTGTATATATATATATATATATATATATATATATATATATGTATGTATGAAAATACTTTAAATTGAATAATATGTTGTCTTAAAATAGATTTTACCGCCTTTTTAAAGCAGAAGACCTTTTTAAATGCAATGTCTAAAGCTATTTTAACTAATGCATTCTGATGGAATTATATTAACTTTAGTAACTAATTTATTAATTTCTATTTGATATTTTTTTTTTCCTTTTTTGTCTTCCAACTGTGAATTATCTTTTGAATCCCTACTCGAGGATAAAAAAGAAATCGAAAAATGTTTAAAACGGCATCGCACCGTTTTATCGAGAAAATCTTTTCTCCGAAACTTTCTCAATGCTTATAAAAGAAACCTCTACACCACATTTGTTTTAAAATAATCGCTTTTCATTTTTATTCTTCAAGAGGGAAATTTTGGAGGATTTTACATTCTTTCTGTATTTGTATATATTTGCAGGTTCTATTTCTACTTTAGAGTGAGATACACTATATTGCCATTGATTATGGGACACTTGCGATTTTAGACATTTTACTAAATATCTAGAAAAATACATGAGGAATCATCTCGAAACTCTTAGTGTATAAATATAATAGTATATGCCATACATCGCCGTGAAGATTTTTTACCGAAACTCCATAGGGGACCGTCAACAAATTAAAAAAGAATGAATATCTTTTGAATAACCCTGTCAAAACTAATGTAGCAAAAGCGCTCAAACTCTAGATTATGATTGAATGCCTTATTGTAATATGCCTTGTTCATTTTTATGCAAATAGCATGCATAGTCGCAGAGTAATTAAGGTTTTTATAAAAATGGTTCCAAATTTTTCCAAGTTTTTTCCTTATAATTTTCAGAGTTCTTAATATAAAATAATATTTTTTTCAGAAAATATGACAAACAACATTGCACACAGTACCTTGTAATCAGAATTAAAAAATAATGAAAATTGTGTACAAAATGAGTAGGTTTACTAAATAATTTTTTACTGCGCATGTGTCAACGATATCAAAATTTCATTTGCATATTATGTTAGCTAAATGTATAGAGCAACTTTTGTAAAAGTCTCAAAATCATAGCTTGAAAATTCTGAAAGTAATCGTCTATAGAAAAAGGACAAAATTCGTTGTTTCCAAAATGAAGCAAAAAAATGAGGGATTTTATCCAAATGTAGTAGTACATCCCGTATTTGTGTATTCTATATTGACACTAATCAATGAATATATGGATACAAACCCTCTTGTTTTTGCTTCATTTTGAGAATAACGGATTTTCAACTAATTCAATTGACGATTATTTTCAGAATTTCCAAGTTATGATTTTGTGACTTTCACAAAAGTTGCTCTATACATTTAACTAACATAATATGCAAATGAAATTTTGATATCGTTGACGCATGCGCAGTAAAAAATTATTTAGTAAACCTACTCATTTTGTACACAATTTTCATTATTTTTTAATTCTGATTACAAGGTACTGTGTGCAATGTTGTTTGTCATATTTTCTGAAAAAAATATTATTTTATATTAAGAACTCTGAAAATTATAAGGAAAAAACTTGGAAAAATTTGGGACCATTTTTATAAAAACCTTAATTACTCTGCGACTATGCATGCTATTTGCATAAAAATGAACAAGGCATATTACAATAAGGCATTCAATCATAATCTAGAGTTTGAGCGCTTTTGCTACATTAGTTTTGACAGGGTTATTCAAAAGATATTCATTCTTTTTTAATTTGTTGACGGTCCCCTATGGAGTTTCGGTAAAAAATCTTCACGGCGATGTATGGCATATACTATTATATTTATACACTAAGAGTTTTGAGATGATTCCTCATGTATTTTTCTAGATATTTAGTAAAATGTCTAAAATCGCAAGTGTCCCATAATCAATGGCAATATAGTGTATATTTTTAGAGATATTTGTATTTTTTATAGGAGTTTGTTGTTGAAGTTGGGATAAGTTAAAGTAGGATTGAAAAATACGAGTCAAATGAATTTAACTTTATTCAAAGGTACTTTTTTGAAGTCCTTAGATACTTTTTATGCAGCTTGCTTAATGTAGACGATGTTTAATGTATACGAATTCAGAAAAGTGATCATAATTATTATTAATCTTTTTTAAGCTAGCGTCACTTACCCAAATTTTATTTGGCCAACACTTTTTTAAGAGAAGTTTCATTCCAGTACACATTTTCAAAACTTATTCCACGTGTTTATTTGTTCATTTAATAATGTTATAAACAATTTAAGGCCTCATAAAAAGGTTAAATACCAATTGGATCTATTCCCAATATGCAGCGTAAACGACTAAATGTAGTGAAATAAACCTTCTGGATTGACTAAAACTACGTCTAATATAAAAGTATCATAAAATTCTTTTCAAATAAGTTTATTAATTTATTAATACCTCTGCCTGTTTGGAAAGATGTTTTTCGATAAGAAAAACATCTAAACAAGGCTTAAAATTACAGTAATTAATATGGCAATAAAAAAATAAATAAGTAATAAAGAATATGTGAAATTTTGAATACAATTTACAAATACAGAAATCTTATTAATATATTATATAATGCATTTCGTTCAAAATACGATGTTCAATATGTATTCTAAATGAAAAAAAATCATTTCCTCTATATGATTCAAATATTACGAATAAAATGAACAAATTCAATTTTTTTAACAATTTAAAAACTTATTCATTTTTATAGTTATACGGCAAAGTTGTTCTGGAGTCACAAGTTACCATAGGGTATTTGCAAGGTATACCTACCTTGAAAAAAAATATTTTTGACATACATTTTATTATGACCCTCCATATATGTAAATACTTTAAATTATATAATCTTTTGTCTTAAGAAAGATTTTATAAACGATTTTTTCCGCCTTTTTAAAGCAGAAGACCTTTTAAAATGCAATGTCAAATGCTATTTCAACCAATGCATTATAACTTTGGTTACCAATTTATTAAATTCTATTGGATTTTCCTATTCTTTTCTGCCTTCGATCTGTGAATTATCTTTTGAATCCCTACCCAAGGATAAAAAAGAAATTGGAAAATATTTAAAACGGCATCGCACCGTTTCATCCAGAAAATCTTTTCTCAGAAACTTTCTCAATGATTATAAAAGAAACCTCTACACCACATTTGTTTTAAAATAATGGCTTTTAATTTTTAATTTTTTAGAGGAAAATGTTGGAGGATCTAAGATTCTTTCTGTATTTGGACATATTTTGCAGGTTCTGTTTCTACTTTAAAATGAGATACATTTTTAGAGATATGTTCTTTTATAGAAATTTATTGCTGAATTTGAAATACGTTAAAAGTAGGATTGAATAATGCAAGTGGAATGAATTTAACTTTATTCAAAAGCACTTTTGGGAAGCACTTGGATTTTTTTATGAAGCATGTTTAATGTAGAAGAAGTTTAATGCATTGAAACGCAGAAAAGTGTTTATATTAGTAATTAACCCTTTCGGAACTGGCGTCATTTTTTAATACAATTTACAAATACACAGTGTTTACTTATATATTATATAATATTTTTCTTTCCAAAAGCAATGGTTAAATATATGTTGTAAAAATAATCCTATCTTATTTATTATCTTTATATGATTCAAATGTCACGCATAAAATGAACAAATTATTATTATTATTTAAATTTTAAAACCATCTACTTTTCATAGCTATACGGCAAAGTTTTTCTGGAGTCATAACTTACCACATGGTACATGGTAAATTTCATGCCAATCATATATATATATATACTAGCTGAGCCACCCGGGCCCGTAATAATATTCTTAATTAAACCTAAAATTTGTAATACAAAACCTCAAAGGAAAAAAATCGCGAAACGAATGCCGGCTGCCTACTTACCGTTTAGCAAAAGTGACTGAGGACGCTCTGGCCCGGTGGCAACGGATAGCGATCGTCTAGGGCTGTGTATTGGAAGGAGCGCAGTCCTGTGGTCCTCGGTTTTTGAGAGAAGCCACGTAGGGATGATCATAGCCCAATCCCAGAGGCGGGCTTTGGGAACCCGGCAGCGATCCTCATGTGAGGGTCAAGCCATAGGCTACCAGGGCCTGCATGGTGACTCTGGGCAACGGGGAACTAAGATGATCGGGACCTCGACCACAAACTTGACTGAGAGGGAGCCTGGAAGGAGAGTGTGGGCTTTGTCGAACAAGTGGTAGGTACTCTCTAGTGTCATTGCAGCTCGCAGGATCGGCATGCAGCATCTCCTGGAGTTAGTGATGGGAGAGGCTTTGGGCCAGTGCCCGGTGTGACTTTATCCACCGGGAAACTCAGTCACCTATCACCTCTGTAGCGGAAGCAGTGGTGTGCCAGCTCCTAGGTGGGAGGAGACTGGGGGTGCTCCGCTCGAACCAAGGGACAGGTCGAGTCGGAAGGGCGCCGTGGTGGCGTTTGTCCCACACGGCCTGGCACCCATGGGAGGAGGTTGGCTGGCAGGCCCGCCTCCTGATCCACTCTCCGCAGAGTCCTGGGCCGGACGCTCACTGGTTAAAGCAGTGGCACATCTCCCCCGGGTGAGCTCTTTGGTCCGATCAAGTCTGACGTGTCTAGGCGGGACTAGGGCTTTCTGCGTCCAGTGATACAGACTTAGCAGTGCCTCAGACTAACCTTCCCGCTACTAACCCCTGAGCCGGTCGTCGCTTCGGATGACGTGGGGGGACTTTCTTCGTCCCCCAGGGTTTGTCTAGAGGTACCTTCACTCTTCTGGTAGGTGTCCTCATTGCACGGTGAGGGACCCTCGGGTCTATGAACCAACGAGGGCTCTGGGGTAACGGTAGTGCGTGGCGGGCCTGGTTTTGGCCCCGTTCGGCTTCCCGGCCGGAGGGCGGGGGGGGGGGCGGAGGGAGGCGCGCGGGGTTCCGTTCGCGCCAACACTCTAGCGAGGCTGTGGCTTTGCAGTCAAGGTGAAGCTTTCTGGACCCGCCTGGGGTCGCTACCAGCACCTAGTCCGAGACTCTGGACCCCTCCTGGCTTGCCGGGAGAGTGAGGAGTTTTTCGGGCGACCAAAGCCTAGACTGGGTGGCTTCTCCAGCCACCGCGAGGGGTTTTCTCGGCCCTCGAGGCTTCAGTTACGAGCACCTAGTGTCCGGCCCTGGGTCCGTACGCAGCAGATGCAACCTAAGGGTTGTTCGTAAGTCGTCACGTGCAGGGATAGGGGGCGAAGAACCCTAGAGAGAGTTCACGTCTATGCGGGCAGGAGGGACTTTCCCCGTCCTCCTAGTGTCCTGCTAGGGGCACCTTCCATCCACGGCTAACCCGCATAAATGTGTTCCCTGATATAGTGGTTTCATCTTGTGGGGCTGCCGTACAGCAAATTTGCATCCGTTGTCCCATGGCAATGGGTCACTGGTTTCGGCGTTCTTGAGGGCGTCGTCATCCTGGGGCTCGTCATGGTTCAATGGGTGCAAATGCCAGGTGTCCGTTCACCATTGAGGCTACTCAATGGGCAGGGGAGCTGTCGCTTTCGACCGCTGCATCAAGAGCTGGGAGCTTGTCCGGAGACCAGTCTCCGGACTGGCCACGACCGTAGGCGTCGGAAGGTGAGGTGTGCGGATGGGGACCCGGAGTAGTAGCCGGCTAGCGGTTTGCGAATCCCGACCCCAGTCGATGCCCCTCACTAGATGAGCAGTATGGGCCTGACAGGGCCATTGGACGGGATGGTGGATCTTCATCATTATCCTAGAGCTCTGAAAAATTCGCATATAAAACGGTAGGGTTTTAAATATTTGATCACATTCTTCCTAAAATAATAATTGCCCCCCCCCCCCCTCCGGTACATAATTTGACGTCCCCTACTCTTTAAAATCTATATTATGTGTTTTAAACTATCTGCAAGTTTTATATTTAATAAGTAATATTTATCTCGGTGCTTAGTGAAAAGTCCGCATTTAAAATGGTAGAAAACGGTACCATTTTAAATATTTGACAGCTCCCTCTAAAAAATCCTCTCGCCCTATATTTGATGTTCGATACTCTTTAAAATATTTACTTTATGTTATAATTTATCTGAAAGCTCCAAAAGGTTTTGTGAGGATATTTGTTGTTTTTTTTAATTTAATAATTTTATTTTCTTAAAATCGACTTTTTTATTTAAAAAAATTGGATTCTTCTAAATTTAGACATTATTAAACAGCGTTTAAAGATATTGCATGATACACAACTTTAAAATCTCTAAATGATGCAGTTTTAAAAAATTCGTCCGTGTAACAAAGAATCAAAATATAAAAATCATTTGTGGTTTCGAAAAACTTTTTTAAATAGAGCAAGTCATCTAAGTATCGAATTAATAATTAATACATAAGGTTGCAATTGAGCGACTACGAAGAAATTTACATATTTAACATCAGCGAAAAATTCTTCATCTGAATTGATAAAAATTAAATTTATAAATTCAACATTCGAAAACATTTACAGGTCGTCTAAAAATGCCACTACTATCTGACGCCTAGCTGTCTGCATTCCAAAACACCTAGTCTCGTTCAGAAAGATTTATGGAAATTCCGTTTCTTTGAATCGAAATAAAATGAGATTTTATAAATGGATTTTTAAGGATTTTTCAAATATTTACAGGAGTAAGAAAATAATTTTTAAAATTTCTGAAAGGGGAATTTTTTCTGCATGTAGCTGTCTAATTTTTGAGTTTTTAGGTCCAGAAGAACTTAAAATACAGCCCTTTATTAAAAAGCCTAGTACATACATCGCCATGGCAACCCTGTATTTACATTAACCCTTTTCCTTTTCTTTGAGTTTTCCAAGAAATATTCTGTGGTTTGATAAAAATCAATGCTCTTATTGGATTATGAGTACTTTTCCTTTCTCCTAATTTGGGGATTTTAATTAATTTCTCAACTAATTATTAGAATTTTAAAATTCTGAGGGTCAGGTACATTAGGAAAGGACTTGGACAATCCTCTCAAAATATTTGAACCTAGTACGTGCCGTAGTTTTCGCTAACTATCGCAGACACACACGCAGACAGACAGAGCGATTTGTTATTTTATTAATATAAATACACATATATTAAATGTTATTACAATTCCATCAGAATGCATTAGTTGAAATAGCTTTAGATACTGCATTTATAAAGGTTTTCTGCTTTAAATAGGCAGGAAAATCATGTATAAAATCCTTCATAAGACAATATATTATTCAATTTAAAGTACATACATACACACATATATATATATGCATTTACTTTAAATTGGATTATATATAGTCTTATGAAAGATTTCATACATGATTTTTCCGCCTATTTAAAGCAGAAAACCTTTTTAAATGCAATGTCTAAAGCTATTTCAACTAATGAATTCTGATGGAATTATAATAACTTTGGTAACTAATTTATTAAATTCTATTGGATTTTTCTATCCTTTTCTGCCTTCTATCTGAGAATTATCTTTTGAATCCCTACTCAAGGATTAAAAAAACGTAGAAAAATATTTAAAACGGCATCGCACCGTTTCATCCAGAAAATCTTTTCTCCGAAACTTTCTCAATGATTATAAAAGGAACCTCTACACCACATTTGTTTTAAAGTAACCGCTTTTCATTTTTATTCTTCTAGAGGAAAATTTTGGAGGATCGCAGATTCTTTCTGTATTTGGATATATTTTGAAGGTTCTCTTTCTACGAGTAAGATACATTTTTAGAGATATTTGTATTTTTTATAGGAATTTATTGCTGAAGGTGGACTAAGATAAAAGTAGGATTGAATAATGCAAGTCAAATGGATTTAAATTTATTCAAAGGCACTTTTGTGAAGCCCTTAGGTACTTTTTATGCAGCATGTCCAACGTAGAAGAAGTTTAATGTACATTAATCAGAAAAGTGATCATAGCAATAAAATAGAATTAAGAATATGAGAAATTTTGAACACAATTGACAATTATATAATGTTTACTTATATATTATTTAATATATTTCGTTCAAAAAATGGTGGTCAATGTACATTGTAAATAAAAAGAAAATCCTATTTTATTTATTTTCTCTATATGATTCAATTGTTACGCATTAAATGAACAAATTTAATTTTTTAAAGAATTTTAAACCTTATTCAATTTTTATAGTTATACGGCAATGTTGTTCTGGAGTCAAAAGTTACTACATGGCACTTGGGCTAATTGAACGATATTAAAAAATATTGATATAATTCCGTGCCTATTATATATATATATGTAAATATTTTAATTGGATAGTATATTGTTTTAAGAAAGAATTTATAAATGATTTTTCCGCCTATTTAAAGCACAAAACCTTTTTAAATGCAATGTCTAAAGCTATCTCAACTAATGCATTCTGATGGAATTGTAATAACTTTGGTACCGTAAAAAGGGGTGAATCGGAACATTTTTCAACTTTAACGTTGAGAAAAAGTAAGAATTGATTTTTTAATTCCTTTACTTTTTTTTTACTTGAAACTTCGGTCTTGTTTTGTTCTTTACTCTTTACAAAAACATTTTTTATTGTTTATATACATATATTTTTATTTTTTTAATGGTATTCGGATTCACCTTGCAGATAGGGGTGAATTGGAACAAATATTATAATCTTTATTTATTTTGATTCAAACTTTAATAGGGTTAATAAAAATAGGTAATAATGATAAGGAATAGGAACACGCAGTTACTGTCAACCCAGGCCTTTATTTTATATAAAAATAAAGGTATACCTCTTTAAAAATTAGAAAAAAACTTTGGCCTCACGAAAAATTAAAATTTATTCTGAGAAATTGCATTCGAATTGCAGAAGTTGGAATTTAATTCAAATTCAGCCTTGTTCTGTGTTATCTTTTACTAGTAGTGATTGGGTAAGTGAATCCATAGATTAGCTCCAATCGGTGCATGTATTAATACGATCTACTAGTACGTCTCATCCCCAGCCCTTAGTACTGTTTGCATCCCTTTATTTTTTAAATGATTTTCAATTTTGAGATATTTGTGTAATTTTGTGGATGTCAGAGAATAATTCTGTGAAATTCTTCTTAGTAATTTGCCATTGATGATTTCTTTTATTGTGTCTGTTGGATTGGGAGTTAACTTTTTTGTTTAGCTAAGTAATTTCTTGGCATTTTTAAATTCTATAAGTAATTAGAAGAAACAAAATATTGTTACAATACATATTCATACATGTATTTACAACATGTATGTACATACATGTATGTACAACTTATTAAATTCTATTGGATTTTTCTTTCCTTTTCTGTCTTCTATCCGTGAATTATCTTTTGAATCCCTACTTAAGGATGAAAAAGAAATTGTAAAATATTTAAAACGGCATCGCACCGTTTCATCCAGAAAATCTTTTTTCCGAAACCTTCTCAATGATTATAAAAGAAACCTCTACACAACTTTCGTTTTAAAATAATCGCTTTTCGTTTTTATTCTTCGAGAGGAAATTTTTGCAGGACATATTTTGCAGGTTCTGTTTCTACTTTAAAGTGAGATAAAGTCTTAAAGATATTTGTATTTTTTTTTGCTGAAGTTGAAATAAAATAAAAGTAGGATTGAATAACGCAAGTGAAATGAATTTAACTTTATTCAAAATCACTTTTGTGAAGCATTTGAATACGTTTTATGCAGCATGTTGTATGTGGAAGTGGTTGAAAATTGCAGAAAAGTGATTACACTAAATATTAACTTTTCGAATCTGGCGTCACTTACACAAACTTTATTCGGCCAACACCACTTAATAAAAAAAAAAAAAAAAAAAAAAAAAAAAAAAAAAAAAAAAAGTTTTTTTCAAGTACACAATTTCAAAAATGCTCTGATAAATTATGCTAATTTTTTCCCCATTATTGCCGGTGCTAGAAACAAATTTTACAAGGAAAGATTTAATCGTTGAAGCGGTGACAGCGGAGAGGGGATAAACTTGCAGAAGTTCATAAATTTTACATTGACTTTTATTCTATATACATAATGTAAATAATGCATTATATAAATAGTACATAGCATTTATATATTTTATTTATGTAAAAAATTAAATATAATATATATTATTAAAAATTACCGTATATATTCCTGTAAAAATGATTACATTAAACTAATAATTTTTATTATCCCTTTCAAACTTATTTGAGACGGTTAATGAGCTAAAGGGGCCATTTTTGGAACCTTCCAACAGCAGACCCAAACATCATAGAGGGAATAGAGTTAAATGGTCAGGAACTACCTGTCAAAGAACAAATTAAATACATAGGGGTCATACTCCATAAAAACCTAAACTGGGAACCACACTGTCAAACACAAGCCGACAAGGTAAGAAACAACTTCAAAAACCTAGCATACATGACAGCTAAAGGATGGGGTCTTACACCTAACAAAATGAAAATTTGGTACAACACAGTAGTTGAGGAGAATCTAACCTTCGCGGCCCGATTTGGGGGCACAGCCTTACGAAGAGGTGTAAAGAAATCCTCTCGAGCTGCCAAAGACACTTCGTACTGGCCATAGTCAGGGCCTATAGAACGGCCCCAACCTCGGCCCTATTGGTACTTGCTGGCCTGATTCCAATTCCCCTTAAAGTAAACTATGAAGTGGCATACGGCACAGTCTCAAGATTAAGGAAGAATGTAACAATACACAACAAAATCATCTTTCACAGAGAATACACTCAGAAAGTAAACATATGGCAAAACCACCCGGCAGAAACAATTGAACCACGTATAAGCCACAACCCAAAAGACACATGCATTTACACAGACGGCTCAAAATTGGAATCAGGTGTTACAGGTTCGGCTTTTGTAGCTTTCAAAAATAATAAAAAAATAAAGACTTGGTCAGTGCCTCTAAGAAGTTGTAACAGCGTCTTCCAAGCGGAACTACTGGCTATACATAGAGCAGCGGAATGAGGAAATTCATTGTGTGAGCCATACAGCATTAGGTCGGACTGTCAATCAGCAATAGATTCATTAAGCAAGCCATTCAATACCAGTGACACAGTCAACAAAATACAGAACCTAATCAAAGATTCAACAAACAATTTTAAAATCAGCTGGGTCAAGGCGCATGTCGGCATCCAAGGAAATGAAGAGACCGATGTGTTAGCCAAACACGCAGCACTAAACCAGAACAATAAACGTGCATACTACCTGGAAAAACCTAATTCAAAACTAAAAAGAACACTAAAAGAGTTAACAACTGAACAGTGGCAGTTCGAATGGGACTATGGGGACACAGGCAGGGAAACTTACCAGTACTTTCCAAAAGTAGACGAAAATAGATTAGTTAGCGACTACCTACTCTCACAACTTTACACAGCTCATGGAGCATTCCCAGAATACCTCCACAGATTCAAGAAAGCGCACACACCGGACTGTGATTGCGGTTCGGAGGGTACGCCTAAACACTACCTGCTACACTGCCCACTCACACAAGCAGATCACCTAGCAAACATAACAACAGAAAACGAAAAATTATGGTATAAACAATTAGCAAAAATCAAACACGTACAGAGAAAGGCAAAAATCATAATCAGGTGGCTCCAAGACAACTGCGACAACATCACGTCACTCATACATCAGAACACATAGACAAATGACCACACTTACAAAAAAAAAAAAAACCCTCGCAATCCTTTTCTTCAGCCACTAATTTTCATGTACCCGCGTGCATTTTTGTGTTATATGTTATTATATGTAAAAAAAAAATAAAAATAAAAAAAATAAAAAAATAAAAAACTTATAAAAAGGCCTAGGATTCCTATTGCCACAAAAAATTATAAAATAGTGTATTTTGTCTTATGTCCCAGCAGTGTGCGGTAGTCGTGCGATATCAGCAGTATCCAAGGCCCGAAACAGGTGCCCCGCATTAACTTCCTGCATGCATGTCGTAAGACATCACGGATCTGCAAGTCGCACACCATGACATAGTAAAAAGCTTCACCCGCCTCCGGCACTGCTTGTCCGTCCTATATCTATATTATAAAGGCCAAACGTATCTGTGCGTAACGCATACGTCATTTTGCGAATGGCAGCACTTTGAAATTTGAAATGAAATTTAAGTTTTGCATTTTTTTCTTTTGCAAATTTTTAAACTCCTAAATACCGCACATCTTCAATTTTTATGCCATCGTATAGGAAAACAAATTTACTTTTTAATGCGATTTGTTTGAAAGCTGTATCTTTATTTGTTTTTAAGTTATCAATTTTTTCGTAGTTTTTTATACTGTTTTTGAATAGCGGCAACAGACGTATTCCATTTTTATTAAAATTAAAATGAAAAAAGCAAATTAATGTGTCTTTTTGTTGCCATTTTTTTTAAGTGAAGAAAAATCGTTTTAGTTCGTTTTTATTTATTACTTAAAGGTTTTTTAGTTTATTAAAACTTTCTTTAAACTTGATACAACACTTTCTTTTTACACTCTGATGTCACAGGAATATTGTATATCGTATTTATTGCATGCATGTTATTTCAGAAATTTTCATTTACACTTAAAAGTACATAAATAAATTAGTATCTGTTTATGGCTAATAGCAATCGAGATTTCAAGATTTTAATTAAAATGATTTTGAAATGATCAAATTAAATACCATTTCTTTAACGTGAACACCGATAAGAGAGGTGTGCATATGTAAATTTTGAAGTGGTAAAAATAATGTCGGATTTAGATTTCATGGGACAAAAAATTCTATGATTGAGTCAAAGTGGAGTACATTTTGCTATTTTACATTTTGGAATACCGTGCATAAAAGCCGTAATGGATAACTTAATAATAATATAAGATCTTTATTATATTTTACTGTTTACATATCGAATAAGTTTAATTTTAATAATTTCTACAACTGTGTTTTGTAGAAATAGTATTTTGTTGACTTTAGATTAAATATCAGTTGTTTAAGAGTTAGACTTACGAACATAAGGTTTATTTTTTATTGTGACTAATTAAGTAGATTTATTATAAATCAATGAAACAGTTCCATCTTAAACATTTTCTTTCGTCGAAATTCGACGGGTTCTACCTTGTGTTATTAAAGGAAAAATGGCCTAAGTCTAAAACCCTACGGTCAACAATAAAAAATCATAATATGCTAAAATAATGATATGTCTTATGATCACAGCAGAAAGCGGTAGTCGTGCAGTAACAGCAGTATCCACGGCCCGAAACCGGTGCCCCGCAATAATACTATTGCAAGCACGTCGAAAGACATCTCGGATCTGCAAGCTGCACATTACGACACATCAAAAAGCTTCATCCGCCCCCGCCTAACTGCTTGTCCGTCAAGATGTAAACAACATAAGATATATATTACAAAAAAAAATCAAAAGGGAATTCATGGGGTGTGCTTGGGTTAAGTGAACTATCTGGTTAATTCTTAAGCAATAGCAATGTTACTAACCCATTTACCTTCCAGGATTCCCTCCTCTAGGACTTGGCTCCAGAAAATTTCAAGTTGACCTAATCGACGCAGGGACTCAAGGGACCCTGTGCGGTCCGAAGAGATTCGGGAGCATCAATCAAGTCCACTGCACCAGAATCGTACAGGTTGACCTCCCAAACGCAGTGACTCAAGGGATTTCGGCCGGTCCGACACCGTTCTGGAATCCCCCCCTAGTGGGCTAACGCCTCTCAGGCTTTCAAGTTGACCTCATTGACGCAGGGACCCACGGGACTATGTGCGGTCCGAAGAGCAATGGGAAGCAACCTACTAGCCCACTTACCCCGAACCGCACACGTTGACCTCATCGACGCAGAGACTCAAGGGACTCTTTGCGGTCCGAAACGTGTTCGGGGTTTTCCTTTTTCGTTTTTTTCCCTTGTTTTATTCTAGTGACAGTACGCCTCTTTATTAGGTGCATTTGGACTCTGTCCGCAAGAGCTACCGGACCCGCTCCAATGGGACAGCCCATGGAGCACTTTTTTTCTTTTCTTTTCCTTTTTTTGGGTACGGTAGAAAGGAGGGATCTCGTCACCACCAGCAGCGATTCGACTGCCTTGCATTTCGGCCCAAAAATTCTCCCTTCTCTGGCACTACTTAGCTTTCGGCTTTTTTAGTTTTGGTTATTTATTTTTCTAAATCTCCCTCAAAATTGTCCCCCCTGTTGTCTGCTAAGGACATGCCACCGTCTCGGCTCAAAAATAATTTTAGCTCCAGCCCCATTTTACCTGGCACGGCGAGTGGGAGTGATGTGCGGTGCCAAACTCAGTACATTCACAAAGGCAATAAACCACTCAGTCCAGTAACCGTTAGCCACAATCAGCCTACCTCGGCACTTGTCTGCGTAGATCGTCCCCACTTTGCCGGCTAAAATTATTCCATGTACGCTAATGGCGCCTGGTGCATGTAAAATCCATCGTGAGTGCAAAGTCCTCCAAGTTACCTGTGAATTATACCTCTGGAAGTGCCTTGCCAGGTGAAGGTCTCGTCATCTGATCAAGGCTCTAAATTACGAGACCATCTTGTGAAGCCATTTGCAGTTCAAACATCAGGATGTACCATTAATTAACAAGCGAAACAAAGTATGCTCAATGACAAGCAAATACTGCAGAAATGATGGCATGCGAAGCAAAGTTTATTGCCACTACGTGGCAATTAGGCGGTCGTCCGTCCCGGTACCAGGTATCTAACCCGTTAAGCTGAGAAAACTCGGCAGGTAGGGGCCTGGTCATCGGTTAGAAAGAATGTAGTATTGTATGTATTTGGACACATGATATATAAAATTATAAGACGAAACGAAATTACACACTTTATTTCAATCACGAAATGCACACTATTAATTTTAAAAAGCTCACCGTTTAATTTAAAAGATGATATTTAAGCGACATGTTGCCTTTTAATTAAAATGTTGATCTGTTTCAAATTCATATTCTGTATTTTACATGTAAAGAGTTTTGGTGTAATAAATATTGCTAATTGTAGTTCGTTTAGTACATTTTTAAATATATAAATTACTATACAAAGTAGGCTTTAAAAGTAAAAATTTTTTCATGCATATAAGTTGTAAATTTCCCAAATTAATGTAAAAGAGTAGACTATAATTTAAACCCATGATAATGCCTTGAGCAAAGAACAATCTACCAAATAAGCTAAAAGTAAATCTGGTAAGAGAAAGTTTGAATATTGCAAGGAGGATATATACTATATAAGGGTAACTGATAATCCAAGAGCCGACTGTACAAAAATCTAAGGAAACGAGCACAAGAAAAAACCCTTTATTTTGTGGAAGAGTAGTTCTAGGGGAATCTAATAATCATGCACTCTAAAAAATAAAAGTGTAAATTAGACAAATTTACATATATATGTGTGTAAATTAATAAAATTACACACCTGACATGAAAATTACCCATTTTTTGCAAAGTTTTACCTGTTTTTATGTGCATTTTAGCTTAACAAACTAAGTGTGTATTTTGTTATTACTTGAAAAACATAAATAAATGTGTAAATGCTGAAAAATGTCTGAATTTACACAAATTGGTACGTTATTGTAATTTACACATAATGATAAACACATAGGTAAGAGTGTAAATTTCTAAAATCACCTACTTGTCATAAAAAATACCTATTTTAATGTGTGTTTAGTTTATGGCATTAAGTTTGTAAGTTTGTTATCAGTGCATAAACTCATAAAAATGTGTAAATGTAGATTACTCCTGAAATTACACTAATTATTGTGTTGAAAAAATTATAAATGCGTGAATTTTAAAGTAGACGTTAGGAAAGGGATAGGAGCTCGTAAACTTTTATCCATTTCAAAGTTTAACTTGTAATTTTAGTTTAACTTCAGTTTGCAGTGCAATTGATGGTTGTATTCAGGAACTACTTCAACCCCGAGTTAGACGCGAATCTAACATATAAAACTGTAAAATCGTAATCTTCGTTGACTTGGCTTCATCATGTTTAAGTTGAAAATTAATGGTGGGTCCAGCTGATTGCAAGCGCTCTCGTTCAGAAAAATATAGTATATAATAAGTTATTCTCTTATAAAATATAAGATGTGTAATGTCATACGTCCGTATTACCTCCAATTCTTTTTATCTGATTTGTTTATATTTATGTATAAATGTACATGATACATGTTGGATTGTCTTTTACGTATAACAATTTTTTACACGTATAATTTACTTGCCTTCAAAAATGTCAACATTGCATAACTCCTGATAAATGTCTATTAAAATAACAACTGTTGTATCTAAAGTCATTTATTTCTTGAAAATTTTTCATCTTAAAAAGAATTTATGAATGTATGTTAACAGTAGCAAAATAAACATTAACATCTTTTTTTTTCGGGGGGAGGGGGGAGGTGTTAAATTTTGGTTCGGTTGTGTGGAAGATATTATAGTTTATTTATAAACTATTATACAAATGTATACCATATCTATAAATTATATATTCTGATTTATAAGTTAAACAATTCATCTGAGTTTTATTTATTTATTGAATTTTATTTAAATTATGAAACTTATAATGTTAACTAAGTTTATCATCGATTAAAACTATAGCGTTGCTTTTGAGTTTCTACGTTACATTTCCTAATTTTGAGAAATTAAATTTTAAATTTTTTATCGTAATTTCATTAAATTTTCAGCTGTGTTTTAATTTGAAAATATTACATCGGAAGAACTATGTTCCACTAAAATAGTCATAGTAAAGAACACATAATTTTTTCTTGTTAATTATAGATTTAATAAAAATACACCGAAGTAAATTGCAAAAAGGCGCAAATACGTTGATTTAAAATAACTCCAGATCAAAAATTCTGAAGAAAATTTAGATTAAAGTAATGGCTTTTTCTTCAAATATGCTTTTTTCCATTCCAATTTTGCCTATTATTACAGAACTTATATGACATAAAACATATGATTGTATGACGATTGTAAATCGTTAAAACATTGTAAATCGTAAAAACATTGATTGTAAATCGAACTTATCATTCTCTCCCTCCCCCTCTACATAAATATCCCCCGTTGGGTGAGTTTTATACACTTAAGACACAAATGTAATTATCAAATAAATTCTACGAGCTTTAATTTCGAAAATTTATAAGAGTCAATTCATATATGGATATAGACACAGTATTTTTCGTTTTATTTTTTACTATAGCTGATAAATAAAAATACACATTAGTTTGATAGCTAAAATTTTAATTAGAATATCTGAAAATTTCATTTATGAAGATAGGATTAATTTCATTAATGTTAAAATATATTTGTATATTTTTTCCTTTTTTAAGACACAAATTTCTAAATATAAATGTAATGCAAAAGATGTTACTTTAATGATTCAACAGCTTTTTTGATAGTCCTGATAATATTTTATATGGCAAATTCTTTGTAATGATGAATATTTATGAAAAGAAAGCAATTCAACATGTAATATAGGTGATTTATGTATATATAAACAAATCAGCTAAAATATTTGCAGGTAATATTTGTGTGTGTATGTGAGATGAAGTCTACATACATTTTTTCTATTTTTTTTATTGTATTTTAAATTTTACTTTTATAACTGTATGTAATACAGTACCTTCAATATAATTGACTTTGTATTTTGAGTCTGAAAAATAAAAAATGAAAAATTGAGTCTGAACTCTGAAAATAAAAAGTGTGGAGATTGCAAGATTACCAACTATGATTATTCCATCTGATTAGTCTAAAATCTATTATTAATTAATTAATTATTTTTCTTTATCTTAATTTTTAATTGCATGTTCTGAATAATATATAAATGAGGGGAATATATAAAATTAAAAAGCAAGGAAGAATATAGAAAATAAAATAGCAGTTTTTATGTGTACATTTAGAGGAGAGTGGGGAGGAATGGGACACTTTTTACAAAAATAATAAAATCAACTTTACTTGACACAAATACAAAAACTTTGATTTATAGAATACAAAATGAAACATTTTCTAATGTCCTTGAGCAATATAGAAACAATTTGAAGAATCAATTTTATAATTAAAGAAATTGAAAATTTCACAATGTGTCCCATACTTCCCCACTAACAGAGAAGTAATATTTGTACTATGATGGTTGATGAGGAATATCAAAAACTAATGTCTTAAATGGCTATATGCTGAATTTTAGATCCGTAGCTACTATAGTAGCATAGTTTTAAAGGGAGGGGTAAAGTTCTAAAAATCTATTTATAGGGAGTTTTTAAGAGGAGGGGAGTGAGTGTGATAGGCTGATTTGGAGCTTATGATGCTACACTTGTGATAGTGGATGAGAAGTGTGTACATCACTATGATCCCGAGTCCAAAGAACAGTACTTTTATCGAATCCACTGTCACAAATCTAGCCCCATAAGCTAAAAATCAGATTTTCAACTACACCCCCCCCCATTTTACTCCTCCTTACAAAACTGTATGAATATTGCAGCTACGGTTCTAAAACTAAGCATAAATATATCGATATTCTACATCAAGCCATTGCAGTACAGATATTTCATATACACTAGACACAATAGTTATTGAACCTCCATCGAATATGCGTATTTTGCATATTACGCAAAGAACTGTGTAAATTACAATAACACAATAATGTGTGTTTTTTGCGCAATACACATTTAACAGTGTAATCACAGAAGATTACACAGATAAATGAGTTAGAATATTACACAGATATATGTGTATTCTTGCGCAATTTACACATTAATGTGGGTATTTCGTGAGTGATTATTATAAGTTTTGCGCACTTAGTGTTATCATCAAATTGCACACTGAAATGTGTATTTTGAAATTTACACATTAGGTGTGTATTTTGGCAATTTACACACAAATTTACACACATAAACAAATCGTTTTTGTATCATTGATTTACACATTTTTGTGTGCAAATTACACTTTTATTTTTTAGAGTGATTCTGGCGGAAGTGCAGTGGTGCATAAACCAAATTTTTATTCTACTGGATGTTCATCCGTAAGTTTATCATTGTGTTTTCCGTACAATCATTTCATACATTTTTTTTTTAATTTTAGCCGAGAAAACAAGAAAAGAAAAGCGCAAAAGAAAAAAAAAATCTTTGCTCATGTTTTTTCTGAGCTAGTTATCTGATTTTTTTTCATGAAAGGTTCTAATAGAGACAAAAATTTTCTAAAAAAAACTAGAATTTCAAAGTTTGGAAACAAGAATTTAAGAAGAAAAAACTGTGAAGAGACCCGACATGAAGAAAAATAAGTCATCTTACAAGTCCTTTCACCACCACTTGATAACATTGTTTCACGAACGTTTCATATAAAACTGTAAATTTCTACAAAATCTGGTTAAAGATATAAAATAATAAAAATCAGAGCCTTATATAATGTTACTATCAGGAACTCGGACAACCCCGGACAGTTCAGTTAACTATGGAAGATTTTTCGATTTTTCTGTGATAAAAACGCACTGTTAAAAGAAATTTTGAAAATCAGGGATATATTTTTCCTCAATTTCACGGAAAAAATTCCTTTTCACAAGAAGCGGGCATTTTCCGTTAAAAATCTGAAAACTCCACCATGTTTCCTGAAAATAACGAAACGAATCAAAATAGGAACAAAAAAGGAGACAAATCCGCTATCTAGGGGACTCCTTTTTTTAATTTAAAGTAGTTAAAAAATTAAAAGTGATTTAAAAAATAATAAGTACTATACATCAGTTTAAAATAAATTAAAATAAACCACTTATGAATATTTTAACGAATGTATTCAAAAGGAAATCTTTGAAAAGCACAACAGATTTTCCCACAAACTCATAAAAGACCTACTTTGTACAGACTGACATCAGCAGCTTTGACTTGTCAGTAAGGACCTATTGCGTTGTCAAAAGGTCTCGCGTTCGATTCTGTAGGATAACTTGAAGTAAATTATTTAAAAAATAAAATAAATAAATTAAACTAAATTCAATTAAATATTCTAGCCGCTCAAAATCACTCGGAAATTTCGAATTCTTTGAAGATTGTTCGGTTCATTAAATTAAATTAAAATATTATCTTTAAAAATCAAACCTTGTAACGGAAAGTTACCGCTTTTTCAAACGGAGTTTTACTTTCTTTTGTTTTCCAAAACGGAAAATCTACTAATGGAACGGTAAATGTCTGGCTACTTTGCTGCCAGTAATTTTACCGTGAATACACAGATTTTTTTAACAGTGTAGATATAGTGAAAAATGAATTTTGTATGAGATCAGTGTTTTAATTTTGTGGATTTATTGTTAAAATATAATTAAAGAAAATAAAAAGAAGATTTTGATTACATAATTTAAAAATAGTTTTGAAATTCACGAATTTCGTCATTTTTTACTATATATGTAACACTAAAATGTACAATTACAGTGCTGCGTAAAAAAAGTATTTATACACATCATTCTATTATATTTGTATATCATAAATGATTACATGCAGAATTCTTTGATTTTTCATTTTTATTTGTTAATGAATTATATTTCGTTGCAGTTATTATTTTTCTCTTTATGCCAGCTGCGTAATATATAATTTCTGGATAAAATAAAATATGAAGTAATACTTTATCACAATATTTTAAACCTAATTTAATGTAAAATCTTTCTAGGTGCATTTATGAATTTTCAATTATTTGATTTAAAATCAAAGCAGAATAAATTGTCATCACTTAAATCTGATAAATGTAATAAAATTTAAATTCATTTTATAAATATTAAAGTAACTGTAAGTCTTTTAGTACTTTCATAAATACGAGAGTTTAACAGTTTTGACACAAGCTGTCGGGAAATGCAATATTAACGTAGATAATGCATTTATGACTTTAATTTTATATTTGAAAATCAATTTAATAGCAAGAAAGAAATCAATAATTTTCATTGTTTCTCTCTGTCATTTTTTGTTTCATCGATTAATTTAATTTAAACTAAAAAATGTACGTTGGGAAAATGCCAAATTCTTCTAAATTTCTTTTAAAACTGGCCACGACTGCATAAAAAAGAAGAAAAACATTAATTTGTATTTTCTAGTATTAAATTATTCTAAAATTCTACTAGTTTTATCAAAAAAGTTTCCTTTATTAATATTTCTGTAATGTATGAGTTAACTATACAAGGCATGGATTAACTCACAACAATCTACTCGGTTTTATTATGTGTCACATTTAAAGTAATGCACTTCAAAAAGTATTTTTTTTTTATCCATTCATATGTTTTCATAAAACCTGACATTATAGAAAGGTCACAGACATCAACACGAGACAGGGGTAATCAAATTTTAAATTCTTTACAAGCCTTTGAGATATATTAGGACAAGAATATTTTGAATGAAATAAACTAACTACAACACTACAACATACATATAATACAATCTGCTGGAAATGTAAAATAGTGTCATTGGACGCTTACAATGATGTCGCTACAGTATTTTTATCGCTATTATTTTGTCTTAAATAAAAAATGAAAAAAATATTATGTTTTGCAAGTATTACACAAATTTTCCAGGAATTTATTCTCCAAAAGGACATTTTCTGAAATAATACAATTCGTGAACTAGGGTCTTTAAAGCTAGTTTTCCCTTTTCCTCCTTTTCTGAACACAATGCACTTTTTGATGTGCTTGTTTTGCTTTATCATTATATATGTATATATATTTATCTTTCATTACGAATGAATTCTATTTTATCATTAGAGCGTGCAATGAGGATTGGTGATTAGATGAAATCAGATGAGGTCTTCCATCAGTTCCAATAAGAATCGAACACTTTAGCTTAATTCTTTTTTATTTGCGTTCATAATCATGTAATTACATAGCACTTGTAATTCTCATTCCGTCAGTCCGTGATATAAAATCCAAATAAAAATGTCTTTAGAACAACATACATATAACAAAGAAAAACTACCCATTCCATTCGTTTGAAATTAAAAATGTACAATAATTACATAATTTTGTTGAATCATTTCAAATTTAATGAAATTCTAACGTATAGTCCAATTACTGAGACAGTCAAAAGTATTCTGTTACATTACGGTCAATGGGAAAAAAAGTTTCAAATAATGGTACACTCTTTCAAACATAATAAAACTGATATGATTATATGCACTTAAGAAAGTTTTAAGTGCAATTTAATGATGTTACACTTTTTCAAACATAATAAAATTGATATGTATTTTTGCAAATATAAAATTGTATTATGAAAACATAAATATTTGAATGCATCTATGAATTATATACTAAAATATGCATTCAATACTAATATATACTGTAAAATGTACAGTCTGATATCCAAAGAATATTTGTTATTAATTTACAGGGCCACACAAAAGTATTCCATTACATAATGGTAAGGAAGAACTTTGCTTTATGCGCGTTTCAATGTTATTAAGCTATTTAACGTTTTTTTTTTTTTTTTTAAATTACCATACGCTACTGAGGATTATCACCAGTTACATACTGCATAATTGAAAGCATATAGTATTTACAGAGACACAAAGGATTTCGGTTACTATATTGTGTCCAAAATATTGTATGGTATTACAACATGATCTGAATATTTTTTAAACTTCGTTATTGTACGAAAGCACTTCATTTGTTACGCTTGAAGTGCAATTTAAGACTCATTTCCTACTATGCTGAAAAATACTCCTTTAATTGCACAATATTTTGCTAATTTAGCAGATGTTACTGCATTGTGAGAAATCATGTTAATGTGATGTTACCATACCGCAACAATAACTCTTGCTTTACAAGCAGCGAGATGAAATTATATATGTATATATATTTGTGTGTGTGTGTGTGTGCATGTATATCAAGATATATCTACAGGGTTTCCAGCAAATAACACCCTGATTTCAAAATTAAATTTCTCAAAATCTAAGATCGGTAGAATTATGCGATAAACAGTTTGTTTATTAGGTAAGCTGTAAAAATACTATACAAAAGTTTTGAGCAGTGAATATTTTGAAAAGATTGTGTTCTGATTGCAAAGAATACTGGAGTTGACATTTTTCTTGTTTTAGCTTGTTTGTAGAGAATGAGTTTTTCAGTGTACAGTGCCATATTTAACGATTTTTCGAACTTAATTTTTGAAATTTCGAAACTTTTTTTCGAAAAATCGTTAAAATATGGCACTGTACGCCAAAAATTTTGTTCTGTGAAAAAAAAACTAAAATTAAAACAAAAAAATGTCAAATCAGGCATTCTTTTAATTAGAACACAATCTTTTTAAAATATTCACTGTTCGAAACTTCTATATAAGACTTTTACAACTTACCTAATAAACAAACCGTTTACCGCATTATTTTCTAGATCTTCGTTTTTGAGAAATTTATTTTTGAAATCAGAGTGTTATTTGCTGGACACCCTGTACATATATATATACATATATATATATATATATATATATATATATATATAGCTTTGTTAGATATTACTATCATTTGTAGAATAATAGGCGACAGTTGGGGAAATTCCTTGATCATTCCTGTCTTACATCTGCACATACTTTTAAAAAAAGTATAATTCTCATTATGTGCAGTGAATTTCTGATCACTCAAACTGATCAAGAACAGTTAAAAGAATGGAATCACACTTATTTTGTCCATGTCAGTTAGCTGCATTTGACAAAAATATAAAATTTGTTCCTCAGAAACAAACAAATACATATTGATGAAGCCATTAACCTGTTCGCTACTGGCGATTATTACAGTATTTTTAATTATTACTGAATTATTTCTTCGCTCGTTTGACTTCAGAGCGAGATTTTTGTTTTATTTTCATGAGCTCGAATCTTAGAATTCGAAACATATTATTCTTATATCGAAATTTCATTTATTTTTGAGTATCATTAATAAAATGGGACAAAACTGATGTACCCATTTGGGTACTCAGGGACTGAAGAGGTTAAGGCAAAATTTACTTTTATTACATTTATTGAAAACTTAAAAATATTAATGCAAAAAAAAGTTGTAGAGTGTATAGAGGTAAATAAAATTAATATAAGCCCATTTAATTTCAAAATATAGCAGTACAATATTTTAAAACACTAAATGTGCAAATAGGGTACATGCCATAAAATATCAAATTTTAGCTAGAATTTTTTAATTAATTAATTTATTTAATATTTTTTTCATTGTTTGAGAGATATACAAATTTTAAATACTTTTTTTCATACAAATAGAAAATCGTGCAGCGAAAGGTTAAACATTTAATATGTGTTGAGTTAATTAACATAAGTAGCTTTGATTAATTCAAAACTTAAAAGTAGCAATGTGTTGTTATAAACATGTAAAAATTAACAACAACTTTTCCTATGGGCATAATAGTGATTCATTTACTATGAAAATATGTAAAAGGAAACGAAATTAAAAATTTAAATTGTTAATGCATAAAATAAATATTTTTAATAATTTAAAATTAAGTTCAGCATTATATTAAATATTAAATGCATTTAAAGTACATAAGCACACTACTTTATATGTAGAAATTACTAAGTTCGTCATTTGACTAATCCATTCAAATGTTTTGTAGATCATTTAAAAAGAGGAAAAAATGTAAAAAAAGACTGGTTTCAATAAATATTTAAAGTTTTTTGAATTTTTAAATAAGTGGTATGGATTTTTCTAAAGAATAATACAACAAAATATTTCGTATAATTTAATTTTGCATTTTCATATATGTACTTAATATAGTATTATTAGAAGGTAATTTTATGTAAATTTATGTAAAAGAATTGTTCAATTGTTTATTATGCTATTATATTTTTAAGTAAAATCACCAGACTAAGTTTTAATTACCATTCTTATGCTTAGTACTATAGCAAAGGAAGGTTTCACAAAGTGCTTTCGCCAGTGGTAGAAACTATGGCCTATATGTGTTGAGAAGCAAGTGTGACCTTTGAAGGATATTAAGGCCCCATTCCTGTTAAGTAACTTATTTATGTATTTATGTTTTTTCAAAAGCTCGAATACTTTTCAGATAAATCACAAATATTGAATATAAATATATATTTGCTTAGTTTTAAAAGTATTAAAAATATCTAACTACTGTCGTTTGCCGATTTTGTATTTTAGATGGTTGTTAATTTGCATTCGAGTAAAGATAATAAAATTATGACTATTTCTAAACAGTTAAATTTTGAATGTTTGAGTTTCTATGATAACTATAATCATTTTTATAATCATAATTATTCATACAAAAAAATTACAACAATATGTATAAGCTATAGACGATCAAAAGAAACATTGAGTTACTAGCTACACATTAAAAGAAATAAAATTAAAAAATGTTAGAAATGACTTTTTTTTAATATTTGAAATAAACTCTCTGTAATTTGAAAATCCTTGTCGGCTTGGCCTATAAACGCAGGCAGATTTCGAAGAATTTTCATTTCAACAACAAAAAATAAAATATTATTAACGTTAAACCCAGTTTAACTACTTTATTTGGTCGCTTTTGAAAAAATTTTAGTTTCATTTTTCTGTAAGAACTGATTTTATCAAAATCCTCTTAAACGAAATTCGGCTCAAACGCCCATTTTGAAAAAAATTTTTGAATATATATTCTGACTTTATTAAAAAATCGACCAATACGCACATTCTATAATTCCCAAATAACAAAAAAAAAAAAAAAAAAAAAAAAAAAACTGTCAATTGAATGCGTTGAGAGCAAAATTGAATTTAAAAGTGAGTCATAAAGTAACCAATTTGTTATTTGAATACATCCACAATTCTTTGATAAAGATCGCTTTGGGAAATTTTGTGAGAAGCGACCAATTTGAAAGCTCTTTTCAAATATATATTTAGCCTTTATCAAAAAACTGACCAATACGGCCCATTACACAGTTCCTAAATAACAAATAACTGTCAATTAAATGTGTTTGAGAGCAAAATTAAATTTAAAAATGAGTCATAAAATAACCAAAGGTTATTTGAATACATCCTCAATTCTTTAATCATCATTGCTTTGGGGATTTTTTTTTTTTTTTTGCGAAGGGTCCACTTTGACAGCGTTTTAAAAAGATATATTTAGTCATTATCAAAAAATTGATGAATAAGCCCATCATATAGTTTCTAAATAACAAACAATTGTCAATTGAATGCGTTTGAGAGCAAAACTGGATTTTAAAATGAGTCATAAAGTAACCATTTTGTTATTTGAATACGTCCTCAATTCTTTAATTGTTATCGCTTTGGGAAATTCTGTGCGATGTGCCCATTTTGGCAGACTTTTTTGAAATATATTCTGCCTTTATCAAAAAACTGGCCAATTCGTCTCACTAAATAGTTCTCAAATAAGAGAACCTTTAAATTGGATGCGTTGGAGAACAAAAATGGATTTAAAAATGACTCAGAAAAAACGCAATTTGTTATACTTCCTCAATTTTTCAATCACTGGGAAATTCTGTTCAAAATACCCTTTATGGCAGCCTTTTTGAAAAATATTCTGCCTTTATCAAAACACTGGCCAATACGTCACATTATATAGTTCCTAAATAAGAGGATCTGCTATTTGGATTCGTTTAAAATCAAAAACGAATTTAAAAATGAATCAGAATATAAGCGGTTTGGATTTGAGGTTTTTTCTCCAACTCCTATTTTTGTTTAATTTATTTTTTTGTATAAGAATTGGTCCTATGAAAAACTTGTTGGTATAAAAGTTGTAGATATTATTGGGAAGATGTAAAATAAATTAAATTAGATTTCATTGCTTACGAATTGAGTAAGTTATGGATTTGTTTCTTTTTCCTCCCCCCTTTCCTCCCCCCGAATATATTAGGATTTATGCAACGAACTTGTCTTTAGGGTGTTTCAGGAATCTTAAAGATTCAAAATTTCAAAGTTTAATTTATTAAAATAAATTAAACTTCTATTTTTTTTTAACATATTGATATTGTTGTTTCCTAGAATTTCAAATAGAAGAAAAATTGTGTCTTTTAGAAATGCACACACCTATATCTAAGACAGAGTTTCCGAAACTTTGAAGAAATGCTTTTGGTTATGACACGCAGGATATCTCAAAATCTTAACAATATTTTTTTTTCATGCAGCTTTCAAACGATACACATAATGTTAATCATCAAGAATATAATCTTCTTTTATTTTTATTTTTATTTTATTATTATTATTTGGAAAATTAGTTGTAGTTCTCGGTGGAGTATTAGGAAATCTAAAGTATATTTTTATTCTAAAGTATGTTTTTTATTGGTTGAATTCCGCAACTTATTTTATGTTAGTCGTTTTTAGATTGGTCTGTGTTTAATGTCCAAAAACGAAATATTTCAGATTTTTTTTTGTTCCTCTTTACTTACCCATCATACGTAGTATAGGGTAAATTTTGCAATCGTTTTGGAAATCGAAAAAAATTGGGGGGGGGGGGCGGTTACATGTTTCAGATAGTGGAGATTCCGAAAAGAATATTTTTAGAAAAAAAAACTCCCGTCTGTCTGCCTGCCTGTCTGTGTGTCTGTAAACGCTTTAGCTCACGAACAAATTGAGATAGAGACTTGAAATTTTGTATGTGCTTAGTATATAAAAATGGAACGAAGCCTATTTAATATCAGTGACCTCGATTATCTGGAACAATTTTTTCGGACTCTCGAAAATTTCGTTCTGATGAAACGTACATAAAAATTTTCGAAACTTTTTCTTTTAAGGAGTATACAGAAAAGACTATAAAATAACACAAATTTTGCAAATAAAACGAAGACGATCGGATCATCAGTTGCGGAGATATTTGTAATCCTGTTTTCCACATTTTTCTATTTTTCATGACCCTGTATTTCATTCAAATTTCAATTCAGAGATATATTTGAATTGAAAATGAGGCGCTTAATCCAGCTCAGTAAAGTGTTAGTTAATAGGACTATTATTTTTGGAGTTATAAGGATGTTTATTTTACGCAGTTTGATACTACTTGAGTAGTTGGGCATTTTATATAATTTGTCGAAATTGGTTCATCAACAATTCATTAATAGAGCTTTACTATGCATATTAGTAATACTTAAAACTACGTTTAAATTTTGTTTTGGAATTGCAATGCATTATTTAAATAGTTTTCCCATGTTTTGTTTTCATCTATTATATTATTCATATCAATGATGGGTAAGTATTACGGTGGTCCCAACGACTAGTCGTATTGGTCCATGCTTAATGTCCAGAAATAAAATACTTTTTTTGCCACGATAACAAAAAAAGCATTAAAAAACTACAAAAAAATTATAACTTAAAACAAATTAAGATAGAGCATTCAAACAAATTGCATTTAAAAGTACATTTTTTCTTTATACGACGGTATATAAAAATTGAAAATGTGTAATGTTTAGAAGTTTAAAAATTTGTAGTACCAAAAATTGTCAAACTAAAATTTCAATAAAATTACTATATGATTGGTACAAGAATGTTAATTTTTAATCCATGGCGTACGCAATATAGGACTCTGTTTTACGTAAACCACGGTTTGATCATCATAAAAATAATGATGATTATTATTTTTTTAAATATAAGGTACCCTGGGGTAATAACGCCAAGTGCTTATATTTTGCATAGTTATGAAATAATCAGGTAAAAGACACCCATGTGCTCTGCGCAGAATTGTTTTGAGTCATATAAATCGCAAAAAACAGCTTCAAGTTAATTTGTTTCATTTTTAGGTCTTATTGTTTTTACAAGCAACTAAAATTAACGCTTGATCTAAAATTTGCGAGATAAGGTTTTTGATCTGAAGACTATATTTTTTATCCAGAAATACTTTGTTTATTACATAAATTTGTAGTGCATTTCATGTACTTTCAAATTGTTGTAGAAGATTTTGGATATCTTCTCGAGATAATTTGTAGTTTAGGATTTGCTGCGCAATAATTATCCCGGGGTAATAACGCCAGGGATTGGCGTTATTACCCCGGTTGATTCCCAACAGTGGCCGAACTATATCCGAAGGGGGTTTATATATTAATATGGGACAGCATTATCATCATTGTTGAAATGGTAAGATTAAGGGGGAGGGTGCCCAATACTTAAAATTAATCTCTCTATTTTATTTTTTATTATATTAATATTATCTTTTTTTACTAATGTAAAAAAATAATTTTTAACTCTTGTAAATAAAACTGTATCAAAATGTTTTCGAGGTTCAAATTTGAACATCTTCAAAATCAGGTTTCATTAAATTTCCACTGGATTGTTCAATTGAGTTCGAAATTTTAACTGTCAGCTTTCTCAGCGTTTGGTTTTTCAAAACTTTATAAATTTAACCTTTAACTGATGTCACAGAAATTGTAACGTATGAATGTGATGCGGTTTGTGAGACCACAAAATTGAAAGATGAATAAAAGACGGGAATAACTCATAGGATTGTGTTTTTGTATTAAACTTTTTATACAAGAGTATTATACTTAATATTCACTTATTTAGTCTCTGGTGATAGTACTAAAATTCCAAATGAAACAAAATTTCGGTAGTGTTTGCAGTTAAACTGAAAATTGCAAGTTAAACTAAAAAATTAAAAGAAAAATAGTGGTCTACGAGACCGGTAACATTAGTTAAAGGTTAAAATGCGATCCATGATTAAAAATCATAGAATACTGTTCCTGCGCTAAACTTTTTGTACAGAATTAATTCTAATTAAATTTAATCTATTCAAATATTTCTAACAATATTACGAGAACTCCAAACGAAAGAGAATTTCAGTTGTAACTGTAGTTAAACTGGAAAATACAAGTTAAATGTTATATATATATATTTTTTTTTTTTTTTGGGGGGGGGGTACAGTGTTCAGTCAGATTACTAACAGCAGTTAAAGTTTAATTTTGTTGCTAATATAGAGATAATGACATACAACCATATGAATTATGTATAAAATTGAATAAGAGATCTCTTTGGGATAATATTTTTTAATCAAAAATTTTATTCAATTTATTAAGAATTTATTGAAGCATACTCTTTAAAACGTCGACAATTTAACTGTAGGTTTGAAGAATCCGCATTAGTGTGGAGTTATGGGTTGAAAACTATTTACTAGATTATTATAATAGTATTAACCCTTAACTGCTGTGACAAAAATTGTCGCAAAACTTACTGTGAGCGGTCTGTCAGACCGCTTAATCTAACGATGAATAAAATGTTAAATTAACTTTTAGAATATTATTTTTGTATTAAACCTTATATACAGGACTATTATAAATAAAATTCAGCTATTCAAAAGTTTCTACAGATAGTAATAGGACTCCAAATGAAACAAAAATTTCCCGGTATCTACAGTTAAACTAAAAATTCCAAGTTAAACTCTGAAACTTGAAAATCTCAGCGGTATGTGAGACGCTAACAGCAGTTAAGGTGTTTCAAAAATATTCATTGCATATAACTCTAGTTATTACAAAACTTCACATGATTAAAATATTATATTATGAATGGTTAAAACCATGCAATATTTTTTATAATCATATTTAAGCGGGACTTTTTAAGCAAAGAGAGACACGGGGTGTTATATTCTGTTGAAGCTCCCTCTCACTCCTTTTTCTTTCACTTTCACAAAAAAATCAATATTTTCTATCGCATAGAACGCATACATGGGAATATAAATACTGATTCAAATAATACGTGCAATGTTTCTAATAATTCTATTTAAATGGTGATTTTTAAGCAAAATGTAGCTTAGAATCCGATATTCTTTTGCCTCCTCCCCCCGCCACCACCACAGATTTTTTTTTCTTTCAGAGTCACAAAAACAAAATGTACATTTTCAATAGCTTAAGATTGCAATTTTTCAATTTCTAGAGCTATAGAGTTTGTATTTTTAGAATTGGGCAATCTACATGCCATTATTCCATCTCATTTTATAGTTTTGTTTGCATGGCGTTATTACACATATAGGTGGGTATTAACGCCAAATAGCATTGGTCAAGAAAAAACGCCATTACATTTTATGAATACATATCTGTTAAATTATTTTACTTCATATAGATAGTCAATGAGTTGCTGTATCAGATCCTATATTTGTTTGAAAAATACAATCTAAAACTAAGCCGTGAAAATTGGTAGAACCTTAACGTGGCGTAATTACCCCAGGGTACCTTAGAATTTCTTTATAAGTCTGAAATTTAAAACTATTCAGACCTTGGTGTAATAGTATAAAGTACATCGGCTGAAATCTTTTGTGCGTTCCTGTAAATCTTTCCTGCTTCATATTGATCAGGAAGTAATTTGTACTAAACCTCAGCAATATATATCAATCTCATAAAATGTGAAAAAGTTTATAGCATTAAAACGCGTTCAAAACAATGTTTATATTTATACCATTGTGTAATGGAATACTTTAGTGTGGACTGTAAATTAGCAAAAAAATATATTCTTTACACATCAGGTTGTACAGAATATAAATATTTCAGAACATATTTCATAGATGCATATCAACTTTATGATGATCAAAAGAGAGTAACATTATTAAAATGCGTTTGAATATATGTTTTCCCTTTCGCCATAATGGAGCGCGATACTTTTGGTTGTCCCTGTAATTAACTATACATCCCATTTTCACAAAAGTTTAAATTACTCGAAAAATTACGCAACAATGATATATTTTGAATTTCAAACGATTCGGTTGGGTAGTTTTGCGTTTTTATATGTGGACGGAGTGATAGCCAGATAGATTGAACGACGACAATTGATGCTGTGTATTTACACAATTACGAACGCACCTAAAAATGTTTTAGATGCAAATTTATTTAGATTCTGGCTAATTATTCTAGCCTGAAATATAATTATAAAGAGTAAATTTTATTCTAGATGCAAAAATTTTTTTGCAATCCTGTGCTTAAGCTGTCATGCAAATTTTTTGCTCGAAAAATGCCTGCCAGTTTGCAACCTGGTATAAATATTAACTTTGCTATCTAGTAATATTTATTCAACATATGACATGCAGGAAATTATATCTTTCATATATACAGATATATATATACAGGGTGTCCCAGAAGTAATGGGACAAATTTTAAGGAAAGGTAGGGGACATCACAAGGATTCAAAATTGCATAGCGATCCATGGTCAGAAACGTTTTCCTGGCGCGGTAATGACAACACAAAACACAAGAAAGAAAGGACACGACTAGGGGAAGAAAACATGTTTATTATTCTTAGTGCTGCAAAAATACTGAGACAATGCTGGGAAGTGCTGTGGAACTTGTTACACACATCGTGGCAGCTTTTGGGGAAGTTCGAGACATTCTTGGTGTTTTCGAGATCATTAGATTATTCATGCGTTTCTAGATTAGCTCTGTGTATCACGGCCCGGGATCGTAAATTTGAACACCTGTTTTGATGACGATCGTTGTCTGTTTGATGTTATTTTTCCTTAGTTTTTTGCTGTATTAAGGATAATAAACATGTTTTCTCCCCTTATTCGTGTCCGGTCTTTCTTGTGTTTTCTGTCTTTCATACCGTGTCAGGAAAACGTTTCCGACCACGGCTTGCTATGCAACTCTAAATCCTTGTGATGTTCCCTACCTTCCCTTAAAGTTTGTCCCATTACTTCTGGGACACCCTGTATATATATATATATTGACATCATATACATTTTAAGGAATTAAATGATGAAAATGGTCTTCTTTTTTTTTATATATTTTCTCCCAATTTTATGAGTAAAGATACTTCCTTAATTCTTCCGATCTGCTCTGTATGGTGTTTAGAGATTTAATGATTAAAGATTAATTTAAAGCTCTTTTATTAAAAAAATAAATAAATAAAGAATTTTATATGCATGGTTTATACGTGGCAGTATATAAAAAAATAGTTACAGACGAATGTTTCTTAATGCTATCTAGCTTCACATTTTTAAACCAAATTTCTTTTAAATACTCTTTGAGAACATGCAAGAGAAGTATACTGGGTATTGCGTTTTTTAAAAGCTCTGGTGCTAATAGAATAAAAAAAATATTCGCCTGTATTTCAAGCATTGTGATAACTCTGCGTATATATAGTAATAAAAATCGAAAATCAGTTTTATGTGTTTTTCTAGATTTTTGTGAAAATCATTTAAAAATGTTTTTAGCCATCTTGAAATGTTATTGCATTAATAACTAATACTTTAAATATAGGTTCAAAAGTAATTGTTTGAAAGTTTCAACGTCTGCAGAATGTGGCTAAGAGCAAATATTACATTAAAAACAAAGATCTGTTTTGTTCAGATACTATGGAAAAAACTTGCTAAAATGTTAAAGTCACTCAGACATGAACATTATTCACCGATTTCTCTTTACGTTATGCTGATCTAAAACTTTTTTTTTCAGTTTATCATCTTTCTGTCTATATTATACACTTATTCAACTTTTTTTAAGGTTTACCTTCCCTTTTTACTGGGAACATTGTTGGTAAATTATAATGTGCCCCAAAACGTAACACATAACAAAATGACACCTGAAATTTTCAGAAAATGGATTACTGTCTTTCTCGGAAAAATTTGTCAAATGACAAGACAGAAATAATGTTTCTGTGTATACAGTTACATTTTCTTATCAAATCTAAAACGAAATAATGGCCTATTCAAAATGCACATTAGTTTTTTTATAGTTCATGTTCGGTATTTTGTAAGAAACGGCCCTTTTAAAAATATCTCATAAAGTATTTATAATACAGATACTAGTTTTTAGAAATAATAAAGTGAAAAATACTCTTTCAGAAAATTATTTTATACTTCGATGACATACCGGATCAATATAATAATTTTAAAAAAAAACCATCTTTTGTGCAAAAAATTGTTTTTGTTTTAATTCTCTGAATGATCTTGGTGTTAAAGAAAATATAAATTTAAATTATTAGATTATAATTCAATTGTTATTGGGCGATTAGTGTTTATAAAATAAATGTACTTCGATGTATATTAAAATACTTATGTGATAATAATTATATTAAAAACATAATATAAATATACATCTTCATCATTATATTTGGAATTGAAATAGATTGTTTATTAAATTAGAATACTTATCTATGTTATAGAATTAAAAAAAAAACATAAAGTAGAATTAAAAAATGTAAATGTTTATTGCGAAAAACTATTTATTTTTTTAGTGAACTGTAGTATTTTTATTTAAAATTAATAAACAAGTTAAATGTATGAAAAAATTGTTTTTGAGTATTTTATATTTTAATATATCCTAGCTATTTCATATCTTTTAGTATGACGTCTTCTTTAAAAACATATTGATTTTTGCCACTTCGGAAAGAACATATATTTTCGCTTTAAATTTCAAGCCTTTTTTCATAGATAGAACAGTACAGATGTATAGTCTAATTTAATCAGCTTATGTAAAAAGAATTCGAAAGCTATAAACAAATATTTAGCGTATGAAATAGTCTGTGCTATGTATTTGTTTTGCTATTTTAAAATTTTTAGATTTTCAGAGAATTTTATAATTATATAAGAATATGGATGTTTCATAATAGAACATCATTTACTAACTGGTACATTTTTGTTTTTTACATTTTGCATTTTGTATGTGTATTTTACTGCACTAGACTAAAAAAAAATAAAAATTGATTTAATAGTATAGATTGGAAATAAAAAAAAGGTTGGGTTTGAAAAGAATTAGAGAAAAGCTGAAAAATGTTTTGATCCCTTTTGTTAAGGTCAAGAATTAGTGTACAGTTGTGGAAGAAAAAGAAAATACTCTTAACTAACGTAGAAGAACGCTAATAGTTTAGAACGATTGTAAATAAAGTCTACTTTCAAACGATGCATATAAAATTTACTTAGGGTCATAACCATATTAATACAAACCTTTTTATTTTATTTTATTTTATTTTTATTTTTATTTTTTATCAATAATAGGATCCAATTCGGACAGCATAAATGAACTCTATGTCCTTCAGTTAGCCTTAAAGCAAATTTTCATGAAAAACCTTCCGAGAAATTAATTGCTTTAAAATGAGCATATTTTTTAGTTTATTTATTAAGATCGGCACACGATTGTTGACCGAGAGAACCCCCTTCTTGATTGGGAAATTTGAGGTGCCACTCAGACTAAAGACTGTTAGATTACAGGATAGCAAAAAAGTTTCAAAATATGTGGTTATTTTTTATGGCAGACCTCCCCGTAAACCATTATTTTGCCATTTTTTAAGCATAATTTGAAAACTAATAGGAAAGATAAATTGAAAATTTGGATTTCCACAAAGCAGGATATAATAAATCTAAATTCATCAAAGAAAAATTGTAGTTTGCAATTCATAATTTTTCGAATATTAATTTCATAATTCATATCATAAAATTGTAAAAATAGCAAATTATACGCGTTTTGGTTGGGCTAGTATAATTGCAAAATAAAATAAAAACACATTATGAATATAATTACTGGATATATTAATAAAAACATGAAAATGTAATTTAACATTAGAAATACCAAATTTGAATGCTTATAATTCAAAAAATTATAATTTAAATTACAAGAAATTTGCTGTCTAAATATAGTTTGAAACGAAGATTTGAAATATATTGTTAAAACTATGTAATGTCTTTAAAAATGAAATTTGGACACATTTTAGTATGCAGATGCTCCCGACAAGTTAAGCGAATTATACATATGTCATTTAAAATGAGACTTAATCTCCAATTGTTTTGTACCAGTGACTTTCCTTTACAATAATTTATTAAAAAAATAGTAAGAAGTGTTGTGTATTTTATTTAATCTTCTTTTTCTTTCGAGACTGCACAAAGTTTTCAAGAAAATGGGTACAGATTTATTACCAAGATTTATTTTTGTATTACAATAAAACTATTAAAACTAGTCAGATGTGGCAATCCCAGAATTTCTTCTATCTCATGCATGTTAAGACTACCTGATAAATGCAGCATTGGAGCACCATCCATCGGTTAGGTGGTTTAAACCAAAATCTAGTTAGCAACAACTTATGTCAACTTATACCTGAATCTGAAATTTCATGAAAATCCGTGCATTAGTTTTTGAGATATAGCTATTGAAAAATCTGGATAACAACGTGGCATATTGAGTGATGTACAGGAAAAATATCCAAGTCAATTTTTTATCACGTATTAGATGAATCTGAAATTTGATGAAAATCCATGCATTACTTATTAAGATACATTTATTGTGAAATCGTGAAAATTGCAGCATAAGCACGCTACCTGCATGTTGACTTACACCAAAAATTAAAGAACAGTAATATATATCAGGCACAAACTCAAACTGAAGTTTTATAAAATTGCGTTTTTTAGCTCTTGAGATAGATCTTTTGCAACAATTACGAATAATGCACCATATCAGCGTTATCTGTTGAGCAATTTGCACCGAAACATAACCAGCATCATGTTGTGGCAAATATAAACTAAATGTAACTTTAAAAAAAATCCATGCACAAGTTCTTGATATATGGCTACTGTAGGAAATGTAATTAATGCCCTATAGTAGCGCCACCTGTTAAGCAACATACACCAAAAACGAATCAGATCTAGATTATATCAAAGTCTCATAAAATGTAAAATTTTATGAAATTTCGTGCATTAGTTCTTGAGATCGAGCTATTGCGATAATCACGAATAATGCACCACGGTAGGGCCAACTTTTGAGCGATTTGCATTAAAATATAAAAAGCACTATGTTATATCATGTACTAACTAAATGTGAAGTTTTATGTGCATCCATGCAATAATTCTTTGGATTTTGCTATTGTGGAAATTATGAATAAAGCGGCATAGCAGAGCCACCTGTTGAGCGACGTACACCAAAAACTAACCAGATCTTGTTTATATCAAGTCCGAACAGAATTTAAAGTTTTGCGACATTCGAAATATTCGGAAGAAAGGACAACAGTAGTTTGTCCCATGTCCCTTCCACGAGTACATTTATATTACACCAAATTTGTGCTTTATTTAATTTCCCAAATATAGCTATATGCTGCATATGAGAGAGTATATGTTTACGTGACGGCCGATGAAGTGCACGGGGGTTTTAGGCTCGAAGTGGATTCCCTCCGTACGGGGTTTTATCGGGGAAACTAATCCTTATTTACACAAGAATATCCTAGGTTCAAATAAAACCACTAAAACCTCGGAACGATTAGAATAACGAGTGCTATGGTTTCGAACTCAGCATCTCTCGTTTATCAGCATTAATAGCAACCTTTCCGCCACTGACGGGACATGTATACACAATCTATATAATTGTATTTACATTAATAAATTTTAATAAATAAACAGTAAGAATCATTATATTCTAGAGTGAAGAATTCTCAATATATCCTATTCATCACGGACTTTTAAAAATCAACTTTCAAAATAAGGACCCAGCGGTATTCTCGTGGGCTTCAATGCATAGTATCCATAAGTATTGGCAGGTTTTGACAAGCATATACAAAAAACAAAAAAGTCCTTTCATTAACTCAAGACTTTTAATGTACTACATTCAGATGTTCCCGATGTTTTGAAAAAGAAAAAAAAATATTTAATAAATTTTAATTGCACATATTTCTCCAAATTTTGAAACAAAACTAACACTTATTAGATTGATTTCAAACACAATTTTCAATCGGTAAATTAAATATAACAGATGTAAATTTTCCAAGTGGGTGAAAAAAGTCCGGACGAGGATTCAAACCAGGGATGTTTTGATTGAAGGCGCCAATGCTCTTAAATTTCAGCCAGTACATCCCTGGTTTCAATCCTGGTCCGTACTTTTTTCACCAATTTACATCTGTTGAAACTAACACTTATTCCGCAAATTATATTTAAATAACTTTATGTATGTTATTACATTAATTTCCTTTCTTTTTGAATTATATGATACACTGCTAGTTCGTCAGCTTTCCTATGCTTCAAACTACAATTTAATTCTTTTATAAGATTTTTATTTTAACAAAGAAATATAAGACGCGCTAGAGGTTAGAAACGAATAAAAGCGTTTAATTGTCTGTGGTTAACTCTCTAAAAGCGTTTACAAAAGCTGAAAAAAAGGAGAATTTCCCTTTTAAAAAAGTTGTATTAAACTGTTTTTATTAAAACTACGTTTTCGTTTAAAGATTTGAAAAGAAAAGTAGAACAAATACTGAACAACCTATATATTCACCAAGGTGTAAATTTAAATTCGTATCAGGCGTTACAATTTTGCATTTTTATTAAAACTCGAAAATACTGTAGATTCATTTCCCAAAACAAATCCGGTGACCTATTCATTTAAAGTGTGATGTTGCTTATCTTTATTATTAAGTAAATAAATAAATAAAAAAACACATTTTAGTTATTACTCCTTTGCGTGTAAGGAAATAGCGTGAAATTATCAACCAAAGACTCATAAAAAAATTAAAGTAAACAAACTACTGAAATAATTTAATATTTATTTAACGGAAATAGCTTCCTTTTTAAAAACTTTCTGAAAGAGCTATTCAACTATCGATTACTTTTAATCGAATAAAAAGACAACAAGATGTATGTATATACAACATACACACACACACACATATAATATATATATTAGAACCATAAGAAATGAACGGAATGCTTTTGGGAAGACCAATATTATTCTGAAATGTAACATACCTCATTTCTGTTGGTTCTGACAAATATTTAAAAAAAAAAAAAAAAAAAAAAAAACAAAGATGCAATTTCATTCAAGCAAGACTCTTAAAGTAGTACATTCAGATGTTTTGATAAAAAATTACTTTTTTAACCAATTTTAATTGCACATATGTCTCCTTATTTTGAAGTGAAACAACACTTACTTCCAAAATCATATAAAAATGATTTTATGTATGCTATTACATTAATTTCCTTCTATTTTGAAATGTTTGAGACACTGCTACTTCGTAGACCTTCATATTCTTTGAACTTGAATTTTGTTTTAAATTAGATTTTTTTTTTATTTTAACAAAGAAATATAACACATGCTAAAAGTTAGAAAAGAATAAAAGCATTTAATTGTCTGTATTTAATTTTCTAAAATGCGTTTACAGAAGCTCGAAAACAGGATAATTTCCCTTTTAAAAAGGTTGTGTTAGATTGTTTTATTATTATTATTATTAAAACTACGTTTTCGTTTAATGATTTGAAAAGACAAGTAGAACAAATGCTTCACAACCTAAATATTCACCGTAGTTATGACTCTTTTGTGTGTAAGAAAATAGCGTGAAATTATGAACCAAAGACTCATAAAAAAATTTAAAGTAAACAAACTACTAAAATAATTTAATATTTGTTTAAAGGAAATAGCTTCCTTTTTGAAAACTTTCTGAATGGGGTATTCAAATATCGATTACTTTTAATCGAATAAAAAGACACCAAAATGTCTGTATATACATACATACACACATATACAGGGTGATTCAAAAAAAGTGGACAAAATGATATGACAAATCAAGCATACAACAAGGATAAAAAAAATCACATAGGAACATATGGCCGCAAACTACTTATTGAATCAGAAATACAGGGTGTTTCTTTCTAGCTACATCCAGTTTTAAAGTAGTAATTTGGAGTAAAATTAAAATATTGTAATGAAAATGCAGCGATATGTACCTTATTTTGTGTGAATGTGATAACGTTATGAAATGATCTGGAAAAATATATTGCTCAAGCAATTTGATGATACCATATAAACTGATTATTACAGTCCAAAATGTGTGGCGCCAAGTGCATGTTGCTGGTGTGCATAATGCAATATTCTACCACCTTTGTTTGGTGTTATCACATTTAAAACAAATGTGAGAATGTCTGTTTAATGTTTTATTATAGTATACATCATTTTTCTGAAATTTATTCCCGTCAGCCCAAATTGAGTTAGGATGAAACACCCTGTATTTGTGACTCAATAAGTGATTTGCTTCCCTATATTCCTGCGCGATTTTTTATCCTTGTCGTATACCTGATTTTTTATAACAATTTGTCACAGTTTTTTAATCACCTTGTATATATAATATATATATTAGAAAAATAAGAAATGGATGGGATGCTTTTGGTAGACCAATACTATTCTGAAATGTAACATATCTCGTTTTTGTAGGTTCTGACTAATATTTAAAAAAAAAAAAAGACACTTTTTTATTTAAGAAAGACTCTTAAAGTAATATATTGAAATGCTTCAGTTTTTTTGATAAAAAAAATACTTATTTAAGCAATTTTATTTGCAAATATTTCTCCTAATTTTGAAGCAAAACTAACATTTACTTTCAAAATCACATTACAATAATTTTTATGTATGTTATAACTAATTTTCTTCTATTTTGAAATGTATGGAACACTGCTACTTCGTAGACCTTCATATGTTTTGAACTATACACACATATATATATATATATATTAATTGGATTTTTTATTTTAGCAAAGAAATGTAACACGCAATAAAGGTTAGAAAAGAATAAAAACAGTTAATTGTCTGTGTTTTATTCCCTAAAGCTTTTACAGAAGGTGGAAAAAGGATAATTTCCCTTTTAAAAAGGTTGTGTTAGATTGTTTTTTATTAAAACTACGTTTTTGTTTAAAGATCTCAAAAGACTAGTAGAAAAAATATTTAAAAATATAAATATTTACCGAGGTGTAAAGTTGCATTCGTGTCATGCGTTACAATTTTTCATTTTTATTAAAACTCGAAAATACTGTAGACTTAATTAAAAAAATAAAATCGGTGACCTGTTCATTTAAAGTATGATGTTGTTAAGCTTTAGTTTATCAGGTAAATAAAAAAAACATTTTAGTTATGACTCCTTTGCGTGTAAGAAAATAGCGTGAAATTATCAACTAAAGACCCATAAAAAAATTGTAAGTAAACAAACTACTGAAGTAATTTAATATTTTTTTTTAACGAAAATAGCTTTCTTTTTAAAAACTTTCTGAATGAGCTTTTGAGCCATTGATTCCTCTGAATTGAAAAAGAAGACAACAAGATGATGTACATACATACACACATATTTACAATGTGAATCTAAACTCTTGTGCAAAACTTTAAGGACTTTAAGACTAACTATATTAAATAGAAAAATAAGGGTCTAAACATCTTACAAAGGAGGTAGGCGCCATTAAAATTTAGGATTGTAAATTTCAAATGATTATAAAAAATAGGAAAAATTGGTAGATTCGTTTGCGGTTTCGAATTTTTAATTTTATTTTTCTGTAGGGGCTGATTTTCTGGGAATTATGGTCCATTGAAGAGTATGAAACATAAAGTTAAATTGATAACATATGAAGTAGAAAGTGGTTCATTAAAAAATATTTCTGACTTTCAGTAAAATGGAAAAAATCGCGAAAAAAAAATCGTGCATGAATTTCGGACATTTTATAATTAACTTTTTATTCACTATTTCCATTGTAAAAGTACAGTAGTGTAACAGCATTTTCAAAATAAAGAAATTCTTGTACCATGCTCTGCACCCTATCATTTCTCAGTTTAGCGTAAATTAGCACCAAAATTACATTTAAAAGAAGAAATGAATTAAAAATCGTCTTAAGCAAGGAATCCAGGGTGGAAATGGAGTAATTCACAATTCTGAAATTCTTAGTTCCTTTTTTCTTTTAGCGTTTATATATCCATATATTAAGCTTGATCTCAATAATATCACTGCAAATACGGTAATTACGGACATCTGTGATTAAATTGCCAATACTCATGGACGTCAATGTGAGTAAAATATGAATTCTTTAACCATACCTAAAAAAAATTGAAACGCCATTTTAAATCTGTGATTGATCTTTAAAAAAATCTATGGCATCTTTTTGAACAAAACTAAAAACTGCATTTAGAGAAAATATCAACATTTTTCTAAAGAAACGTTTTTGAAAGAAATAATAGTGGTATTTCCGTTACAAACAAATGTCAACAATTATTAATCGAAGAAATTTGTGAAGATTACTCGCAGCTTCCATTTTATATCTGATCTCAGTGGTTGATGCGTGAAAGTGGAATACAATCAGTTAAATTTGTGTTTTGCTTATATTATTCTATTATTTATTTATTTCTGTAGTTTCAATTTCGTTATGGGGAATTAGCTTGAAACAAATATCGAATATTTATATTGGTTAAATTGGAAAAGTTTTAATCGTCTGCGCGGAACTGAGATAATAAAATTCTGATTAAAATCATGCTTGATTTTTTTTATTATTATTATAAGAAAAATCAGTCAATTTCAATAGCGTTTCCAAAATACAGTAAAACCCCGATCTATCGTTCCCGCATCCGCCGTTTTCCCGAGTTCATCGTTTTATTTCAAGGATCCCTGCACAAATTGTACTTAAATAATGTTAACGAATCTCGCTTGTATTATTCTTTAAAAAGTCGTTTTCTCGCATTCATCGTTTTAAAATATTTCTTTTCATCAAAATGAAATTTAAAGTCATATGACGTACAAACTGGCATTGCTTCTTTTATACTAAAATAAATTATTTGTACTGTTTGTGATGATAATAGTGAAAATAAGGCAGATGAAGAGCGCTTGTATATAGCAGAGGATGTGCTTATGTTTCCATTGATGAAGATGTTGCGACATGTGGTGTGATAAACATAAGAGAAATGTGTGATATTGTAAAAATTGATAGTAATGGCAAAGACGGTATTTCTAACTGTACGAACTTTTATATATGCGTATGAAATTGCAGAAAATGACCCAAAAAATGCTGCATGTCTTGCAAATTTCTTTTTTAATAACAATAATAATAATAAACGAAAATTTAAATAATAATATTGATTTTTTAAAACAAATATCAATTTTCTATAACCTTAATTTATTTCTTCCACAATATAGTAAGCAACAAATTTGTATTTATTGGCATACTGTATACATTGCACTACATTTTAAATGCATCAACATTGTGCTTTTTCGTATTTTGAAGTTAATCCGCATTCATCGTTTTCCCACATTCATTGTTTTTCCTGAACTCCTTGAAGAACGATGGATCGAGGTTCTAGTGTATATTGCATTTAAAAGCATATTTTTCGCTATTCAATAGTAGGACGAACCATAAACGTATTTTTTGTTTCGATTTTCTCTTTCCTCTTGCGCGGAAAAGTAGTAGTGTGGTTTTAAAAATATAAAATTTCAAAATAATAAATCAACAGTTTCAAATTCTAGTTTAAGGTCTAATACTGCAATTTTAGCCGAAATTTTTAACATTTTTCTCATTTGAGCGATATTTTTAACCTTCGACTTCTTATTCCCGCCTCCGCAGAAAAGTTTAAAGATTATGTAAAGGAACATATGTCTAAAATTTTAGAGCGATTAATAAGTATCTCCAGGTTTCCTCTTGGGGTCGGCTAAAATTGCCTATTTAGACCCTAAACTGAAACCGAAAGATGTTTATTAATTATTTTGAGTATATTACTGAAACCACTCAATAACTTTTCAGCGGTCGTGGAAAGAGAATTTCGAAAAAAGAAAGATTTCTTACGCTCCAGCTGTTAAAACAAACAAAAAAGAAATTTAATCTTTAGATTTTCAGTTAAAATCACGACTTTTTTACATGCTTGCACGTTTGTCCTTTTTAATATATTAATTTTTAATAAACTTAAAAATAACTTTCCCTACATAAAATATATTGCATGATAACTACACATGACATTTCTCGACATGAAATGTAACACGTTAAATGCGTTTTTTTTTTCTCTCACAATTGGTTACAATCATCAAACCATTTTTAGGCATAGTATGAAATAATAATTTAAACTTTTAGCCTGCATTTGAAATTAATTGCTAGTAGGAACATCTATAATTGATTTGAAGGATTTACTTTTTATGTAATAAATATCTACTAATTACAATATAATTTTATTTGTGTTTTTATTACAATTTTGTTATTTTTTATATTTTAAAAAAATCTAATCTCCTCTTAAATTATTACTACTGTAATTGTTAATTTACTTAATTAGCTGCCCATTCTTAATCTGTCCGCAATGGGAGAAAAAAAAAGTTTGTTATTTATGCGTTTACTGTGTTATATCTTTGAGCATTAAATAATTTCAAACAACTTTGTTTTAAGATCATTAAGATTCAGAAATTAAAACACATGTGTGTTAAAATAATGTTAATATTTTAAACTCTGGTGTATATTTTAAAATGTTCTGAATTTTTTACAATAGTATCTCATTTTAAATATCCATTTGGAGTAGGAAGTTGCTCGTAAATTAACATGTTTTGATTCTTGACATCTTTAATTTTCCACAGTCGGGGGAAAGTTAAATTCGTCTATTACATACATCAAAACAGTAATTTATTAAGAATCGTTTAAAGTGAATTTAAAGCTATTTTTATGAGTTTAAAGTGGCAGTTTACCTTAAAATTCGTCAAAAGATTGATCTTTCTTTTTTTTTAAATATTATCTTTTTCAGTTCTAATGTCGCCTGTAGGCGACACTAAAAAACATTTTTTAAAGTAATTTAACAGTTTTTATAGTTATTGTTAGTATATAGCTATTATAGTTTTATAGTAATTACATCTAGACATTTTAAATAAATGTACACATATTAGAAGCATCGATATATATTTATTTATTTATTTATGCCAAGTGGAACAAGATCACCAGATCGCTAGGATCCATTGTAGACCCTATTTGTTCCACCCTGTAAGTTTCCCGGCACTCGAGGATTCATTACAATAACTTCCAGTCCACATATATATGTATATATATAGAGAGAGAGAGAGCGAGAGAGAGAGACATAAAATACATAACATACAGGCCGCTAGAGTACAAAGCTCTTTCGTGACGGACAGCGGCGAGCAGAAGGTGGAAACTTGACTGTTGATTGAAGGTAAGTCTACTGATTAAAGGGAAGTCTATCGCCTGAAAAATAAAACTTGATCTGTACAACATCACCAGAGTGGTATGCGCGCCGGAGACCTGCTCCATCGCGACAAGAGGCGCTACGACTGCGAAAAGCTCGACAAAGGATCTAACGCGACAGTGGGCAGCCTCAAGAGTGCAGATGCAACTTTGGAGATGTTTAATGATAATTTTAAACTGGTTTTTGTAAAGCCACACCAAATTTATATCACGACTGACGTGGCTAAATAAAAACATATCTAACCTCGAATATTTTGACCCTATATTACTACCCCTACGATAATTATTTCGCGAGATTTATTTTTTTATTTTTTTTATTTATTTTTTGTTTATACACCCAATTTACATACACAAACAAATTAAAATTTTAAATATTTTTGTCTCCATTTACATATTTTTTTCACTTTCGTGTTTTAAAAATGCTAACTATTTCTTTCTTTATATTAGAGATTCAGAATAATAAAAAAATGCATTTTTTAATGTAAATGATAAATCTGCGCATAGACTTAGTCTTCGAGTGTTTTGTTATTAAGAAAATTAAAAACCTATTTGTCACATTCAAATGTAAAAATATGCTTGTTTTTTCATATCTTTGCTTTGTCACACTGTAATACTTCTCCATGTTGCAGGAGTTGAAATAGAAAAATCTTTGTAAAATGACCAATGAGAAAGTGTCAAATGCCTGCCTACAGTAGTTCATTTATATACCACCGTCAATTAACACATAAAGGCATTTATTAAAAATTTATCGATATTGATGTAAATACACTGGTGTCCAAAAGTTAAGCATAATTCGTAAAATGCTAAAAACGTGGAGTAAATATTCGTAAAATAATTCAAAATTTCTTGCGGAGATTAATTAGTTGAAGAAGAAACACTAGGTTTATGCAAAACTTTTCAGTCGACTACGTCATGCGCAAAATACCTGCGCATGTCGGAACACTTATAAAACGGTTCACGCGTTATAGGCAGTTCAGACGAATTTTGTATTATTGATGTGCCAAGAAATATTGTTACGATGAAACATGATTAATGATGGCACAAAGACGCAAATTGGACATGTTTTCGAAAGGAAGAATCGTTGGAATGCTGGATTTCGGACGATCCCAAACCGAAATGCCTCGAATTCTGAACGTGGACCTGTCTGAGATCTCAAGACTGTGGCAGAGGTTTCAAGGTATGGGAGATGTTACCCGACCACCAGTACCCGGTCGATCAAGAGTCAGAACCAATCGCCAAGACAGATATCTGGCGATAAGTGCGCGACGTCAGAGGGGCAATATCGTAAAAGGACTGGGTTCGGCGATCACACTCGCCACAGGAACACGAATTTCGAGACAAACTGTTTACTGGAGACTCAATCATGCTGGCCTTTATGCTATAAGACCAGCAGTTTGCATTCCCCTCATATCTGCGCATAAACGTGCTCGTTTAAACTGGAGTTTGAAACATCAACATTGGAGTTAGAGAGAGTGGGTCGATGTGATGTTCAGTGACGAATCCCGTTGAGTATGAGCTTGTTTTGCTTCTTTTGAGGTGCTGTCGGTCCTGATTTCATATTTATAGATGATAATGCGCCTTGTCCCGGGCGTTACTGGTTGAAGACTTCCTTGAAACTGAAATCATCCAGCGCATGTCGTGGCCTGAGAAATCCCTGGATTTAAATCATATTGAGCATGTATGGGATATGCTCGGGAGATAACTTGTAACTCTTTCCCACCCACCACGCTCCGTTCCAGAACTGAAAAGAGCTTTCAAAGAAGCCTGGAACTGTTTGAGCCCAAAACTCATTCATAATCTCGTAGCAGGTAAGGGAAATCACTCTGTAGCGTGTCTGGCTGTCAGAAGTGACCACACGCCTTATTAAACCACAGCATCGCCATTTTATTTAATGTTTTCCTTAATTTTTCCTTTAAAGTGTGAACCTTTACTATGCTCAGTTTTCTTTCAAACTGCTACTTTGCATAATAAAAGTAAATATTACCGTTCTTTTGAATTGTTATCTTACTTTATAACCGTTTTATACTGGCATATCACGTTTCAGCACATTCCGATTTATATTTCTTTCATTACTTACTTAATTACCAATTATGATTAACTTTTTTACACCTGTGTATATAATGAATAACAATTTAAACTAGAAATTAAAACTTAATGATATTCTTTTTAAAAATTTTTGACCCATTTCCTTGATAGATTCCAGATTTAATTCCAAATTTATGGCAGCAGTAACATATTTTTCATATTCAAATTGGAAAATATACATGTTAACTTGTGTTTTTGCTTTGCTACATGTTATTGCAACCCCATACTGCCAGATCTGAAATAAAGAAACATTTTGTAAAATAACAAACAAGAAAAAGAAATATTCCTTAGTATTGTAGTATAATGACGCATTGGCAATATTCAGCAAATAATGATGGTTAATAAACAGTTTATTTAATTAATACATATACATATTCACGAGAAAATTTTCTGAGCGTACTGTGTTTATAAATAAATTCAACTCTTTGAGATATCTATTTAGCTTTTTATACTAAAGCATTTAGAATTGAATCGAAACTTTTTTTTTGAAACGATAAATGTCAAATCTGTCATACATAAGAAATAAAGTATAACTTTACTTATTTCACTAATCTGGATAAGTGATCTTATTAAAACTATTCTTATGTACTTCCAAATTCACACCCGTGACACAATAATTTGCGTATCCAATTGCAAATAATAATAATAATAATAATAATAATAATAATAATAATAATAATAATAATAATAATAATAATAATAATAATAATAAATAAATAAATAAATAAATAAATAAATAAATAAACTTGATATTTTTTTTACATCTTTCGACATACACATTTTATGAGATCTAAAATAGAGATAAACTATTTTTATTTAACAAGAAGAAAAAGCACATATTTCTCTATAAATTAATTCATGAGCACAGCAGTAGTTCCGCTTTAAACTCACTTCTTATGCACTGAAAATCAGATAAATGTATTGGAAGATTTACCAAAAAAAGAAAAAAAAAATGTAAATTTTTACCTTTTACATAGTTCAGTGAAAATAAAAGTATATAAATTAAAATATAATGACTTAAACTATAACGATACTTAATAAAATTTATATTAAACTAATATTGGAATTAAAATTTCGTAAATTAAATAATCGGAATATTCATATAAATATTTTAATATATTAAAATACAACGACACTGTATAAAACGTAATGATATTGATTAATATTCTATTACGTTATTCAGCAACATATAATGGACTAATATTATAATATAATGAATAAAGCTTAAAAAGAAGAAATTAAAATATGATACTCTTTTAAAAATTTTATCACTAATTCTGAAATCCTCAATATAATTTTAAATTTATGGCATTTACATCTCATTTCTGCTATCCAGATAGGAAAATAATGCGGTATGCTTTTAATGGTTACATTTTATTCTATTAATATCTTTTGATATCTGAAACAGAGAAATTATTCGTAAAATAACAAACTCTAATATAATGCATTTCTCTATAAAATAAATAGAAGTTTAATAGCACAGTTACATTTTTCAGAATGAAATGTGTCTTACTAAAAGGTTTCGTTTCATTTTTTAAATATATAAAGAAGCAAAAAGATTTTTTTGGTGGATTATTTATACCAATTATTCTCTTCTTTATTTGAAAGTAGTTAATTTTAGTTAGAATTTCAAAGTTATTTTGAACACCTCTTTGTATTGAAAATTATTATTACACATGAAAAATAATATAACGATACTCGGGCATAGTTCACCTAATTTTTCCTAGCTTAATACAAAATTCTCGCCAGTAGCATATCATTTAAGATAACCAGTTAAATTAATACACCTGTTAATTAGTGCTTTCGTTGGAAGAACTTACGCTTTGCTTATTTCTTTCTGATTCCGTATCCTCTGTGATTCGTAAAAGAGAAATGGACTACCAAAGAGAGCGAGACCTATTATAATAAATACTAGTTCTAAGCGTAGAAGCATTTGTGCACTTCATTTAATTAGTACTTTAATTCGCTAATAATTTGTGGTGTTTTACACATTTTAGGCGTACATAATTTTACATGTATCACACATATTTATTTAAATTAAACTATTTTGTACTTAAAAAACATCTTTTTATCAACAAACTTTTTATTTATTTATTTACTTTGTATACATTAATTAAGAAAATGTGATTAAAATTTGGAAATTAAACTATAATTATAGTATTATAGTATTTATATATATATATATATATATAGTATGTATAGTATATATATATAGTATAGTCAAGTGCGTAAAGGAGTATAAATATTTATACACCATTGATTATTGGATACTTGCGATTTTAGACATTTTACTAAATATCTAGAAAAATACCTGAGGAATCATCTCGAAACTCTTAGTGTATAAATATAATAGTATACGTCATACATCTCCGTGAAGATTTTTTACCGAAACTCCATAGGGGACCGTCAACAAATTAAAAAAGAATGAATATCTTTTGAACAACCCTTTCAAAACTGATGTAGCAAAAGCGCTCAAACTCTAGATTATGATTGAATGCCTTATTGTAATACACTGTGTTCATTTTTATGCAAATAGCATGCATACTCGCAGAGTAATTAAGGTTTTTATAAAAATAGTCACAAATTTTTTCAAGTTTCTCCCTTATAATTTTCAGAGTTCTTAATATAAAATAATATTTTTTTCAGAAAATATGACAAACAAAATTGCACACAGTACCCTGTAGTCAGAATTAAAAAATAATAAAAATTGTATGAAAAATGAGTAGGTTTACTAAATAATTTTTTACTGCGCATGCGTCAAAGATATCAAAATTTCATTTGCATATTATGTTAGTTAAATGTATAGAGCAACTTTTGAAAAAATCTCAAAATCATAGCATGAAAATTCTGAAAATAATCGTCTATAGAAAAAGGACAAAATCCGTTGTTTCCAAAATGAAGCAAAAAATGTGGGAATTTATCCAAATGTAGTAGTACATCCCGTATTGTGTATTCTATATTGACACTAATCAATGAATATATCTATACAACCCCTCTTGTTTTTGCTTCATTTTGAGAATAACGGATTTTCAACTTATTCAATTGACGATTATTTTCAGAATTTTCAAGTTATGATTTTGTGACTTTCACAAAAGTTGCTCTATACATTTAGCTAACATAATATGCGAATTAAATTTTGATATTGTTGACGCATGCGCAGTGAAAAAATATTTAGTAAACCAACTCATTTTGTATACAATTTTCATTATTTTTAATTCTGATTACATGGTACTGTGTGCAATTTTCTGGAAAAAATATTATTTTATTTTAAGAACTCTGAAAATTATAAGGAAAAAACTTGGAAAAATTTGGGACCATTTTTATAAAAACCTTAATTACTCTGCGAGTATGCATGGTATTTGCATAAAAATGAACAAGACATATTACAATAAGGCATTCAATCATAATCTAGAGTTTGAGTGCTTTTGCTACATTAGTTTAGACAGGGTAATTCAAAAGATATTCATTCTTTTTTAATTTGTTGACGGTCTCCTATGGAGTTTCAGGGAAAAATCTTCAAAGAGATGTATGACTTATACTATTATATTTATACACTAAGAGTTTCGAGATGATTCCTCATGTATTTTTCTAGATATTTAACAAAATGTCTAAAATCGCAAGTGTCCAATAATCAATCGCCATATAGTGTATTAAACCATTTATATAAATATTAATGCTTTAAAAATACTTTAAAGTGTATTAATATTAATATTAAACTCATTTATGTAAATATTAATGTTTTAAAGAATACTTTAAAGAGTATTAATTATAAGAGTAATAGTATTAAATTTTTGATCTTTATATACAAAAAAATATTTTAATAACGAATCAAAGTTTTATTTACTTATTTATTTTGTATAGATTAATTTAGAAAGAGTGGTTAAAAAGTTTGAATTAAACTACAATAGCTGTATTCTCAAATATATATATGTATATATTTAAAAGGTTCATAAAAATTTAATTATGTAATTAAAACATAATGATAATCTTTTCAAATAGCTGAGTCAATTATGTAACAGTGAATTAATATAATCTCAAATCTACAACATTTTCAATATCCAGTTGAATAAAAAATGTGTTTTATTCTACTTTTTTTGCTTTGTGACGTCTTTCTGTATCTATTTCTTTTGAAAGGAGATTTTCCTTCACTGGAAAATACGTTCAATACGCAAGAAGATTTTTAAAAAATTATTTTGTTTTATGATCAAATTAAATTTCCTCTTTCTGCACTTAAAATTAGCTACTTATATAGAAAAGTGTAAAATTACTTCGATTCACTTATTTTTTAAAAAACTATTAATTTCTAGGAATCAAAATATAATGAAAAAATATAATGATACTCCTTTTTTTAAAATATGACTCAGTTCTTAAAAAATTCGCAATGTAATTGTAGTAGCATTACAATTTTAATATCCAGTTGAATAAAAAATCTTTTTTTTTCTCGCTTTTGCTCCGTGACGTATTTTTGTATCTGTTTCTTGTTAGATGACATTTCCTTTCACAGAAAAATGTATGCAATCACCAGAAATTTTTAAAAGATTTATTTCGTTTTTTATCAAAAATAATTTCACTTCTTCTGCACTTTATATTAGCTATTATCGAAAAAAAGTAAAATTATTTCGATTCACTTATTTTTTGAAACGATTATTTTCTTGAAATCAAAATATAATCATACTCACGCATATTAATTTAAGTTGAACTATTTTGTACTCCAAAACATCTTTTTATAAAGAACCGTTTTATGATTTATTTATTTATTTTGTATAGATTAATTTAGAAAGAACGGTTAAAATCTAGGAATCAAAATATATTAATATTATTTTCAAATGTATATAATTAAAAAAAAGTATTTTTTCTTAGTAATTAAAACAAAATTATATTCTTGTTAAAAGCTAAGTCAAATATATAAAAGGGTATCAATATAATTTCAAATTTCCGACATTTTTAGTATTAATTTGAATTTTAAAAAAATGTTTTTTTATTCTAGGCTTTTGCTTCAGAAAGTCTTTTTTCCGTCTCTTCTGAGATGAGATTTTCTTTCACTGTAAAATATGTACAATCACAAGAAAATTTTTGAAGATTCATTTTGTTTAATAATAAAATTAAATTCACTCTTTTTGCACTTATAATTAGCTATTTATAGAAAAAAAAAAGTTTAAAATTATTTCGATTCACTTTATTTGAAACGATTAAAATATAATAATACTACTAAAAAAAAAAAAAAAAAAAAAAAAAAAAAAAAGATTCAGTTCTTAAAATATTCGCTGTTTAATTGCAGTGGCGTCCCATTTTTAATGCCCAGTTGAATAATAATAATAAAAATATTACTCCTCGCTTTTGCTCCTTGACGTCATTTTGTATCCGTTTCTTATTAGATGCAATTTTTTTTCACAAAAATTATATTCAAACACATTTTTTTTAATTTATTTCTTTTTTGGTTTAAAAAAATCACTTCTGCATTTAAAATTAGCTATTTATAGAGAAAAGTTTAAAATTACTTCGATTCACTTATTTTTTAAATACGATTAATTTCTTTGAATCAAAATATAATGAAAAACTATAATAATACGCCTTTAAAAAAGAAAAAAGACCCAGTTTTTAAAACATTCGCTGTTTAATTGCATTGGTATTCCCTTTTTAATATCCAGTTGAATAAAAAATGATTTTTATTCCTCAATTTTACTCCATGACGTCTGTTTGTATCCGTTTCCTGTGAGATGTGATTTTCTTTCACTAAAAAATATACAAAAAAAAAAAAAAAAAAGTTTAAAAAATTATTTCTTTTTTGATGAAAATAAATTCTCTTCTTCTGCTCTTAAAATTATCTATTTAGAGAAAAAAAAATATTTCGATTCACTTTTTTTTTAAACGATTAATTTCTTGGAATCAAAATTTAATGAAAAAATAGAATGATACTCTTTTTTTTTTTTTTTTTTTAATATAACCCAGTTCTTAAAGTAATCGCAGTTTAATTGCAGTGGCATTCCATTTGTAATATCCATTGAATTTTTTTTCGTCGCTTTTGCTCCTTGACGTCTTTTTGTATCCGTTGTAAGTGAGAAGCGATTTTCTTTCACTGACAAATATATACAATTAGAAGAAAATATTTTACGATTTATTTCGTTTTATGATAAAAATAAATTCACTTCTTCTGTTCTTAAAATTTGCTATTTATAGAGAAAAATTAAAATTACTTCCATTCACTTATTTTTTTAAAAACCATTAATTTCATGGAATTAAAATATAATGAAAAAATATAATGATACTCCTTTAAAAAAAGACCCTGTTCTTAAAACATTCACTGTTTAAAGCAATGGCATCCCGTTTTTAGGTGCGTTCGTAATTATATAATACGTAGCACCTATAGTGGTCGTTCAGTCCGTCCGTCTGTCCGTCCGCATATAACAACGCAAAAACTACCCAACCGAATCGTTTGAAATTTAAAATACATCATTATTACATAATTTTGTCGAGTCATTTCAAATTTTACGAGAATCGGATGGATAGATCAATTACAGAGACGATCAAAAATATTCCATTACATTACGGTCAATGGAAAAAAAAGTTTCAAATGCACTTTAATCGTTTGAAATTTAAAATACGCAATTATTACATAATTCTATCGAGTTATTTCAAATTTTTTGATAATCGTGTGCATAGATCAATTACAGGGGCAATCAAAAGTATTCAATTACATTATGGTCAATGGGGAAAAAGTTTCAAATATATTCTATACGTTTGAAATTTAAAATACATAATTATTACATAATTTTTTCGAGTTATTTCAAATTTTATGAAACTCGGATGCATAGATCAATTACAGGGGCAATCAGAAGTATTCCATTACATTACGGTCAATGGGGAAAAATGTTTCAAATGCATTTTAATCGTTTGAAATTTAAAATACGCAATTATTACATAATTCTGTCGAGTTATTTCAAATTTTTTGATAATCGTGTGCATAGATCAATTACAGGGGCAATCAAAATTATTCAATCACATTATGATCAATGGGGAAAAAGTTTCAAATATATTCTATACGTTTGAAATTTAAAATACATAATTATTGCATAATTTTTTCGAGTTATTTCAAATTTTATGAAACTCAGATGTATAGATCAATTACAGGGGCGATCAAAAGTATTCCATTATATTACGGTCAATGGGGAAAAAAGTTTCAAATGCATTTTAATCGTTTGAAATTTAAAATACGCAATTATTACATAATTCTGTCGAGTTATTTCAAATTTTTTGATAATCGTGAGCATAGATCAATTACAGGGGCAATCAAAAGTATTCAATTACATTATGGTCAATGGGGAAAAAGTTTCAAGTATATTCTATACGTTTGAAATTTAAAATACATAATTATTACATAATTTATTCGAGTTATTTCAAATTTTATGAAAATCGGATGCATAGATCAATAACAGGGATAATCAAAAGTATTCCATTACATTACGGTCAATGGGAAAAAATGTTTCAAATGCATTTTAATCGTGTTACACTCATGCGAACTTAATAAAATTTATATGCAACTATAAAGTACATATTAAAATATACATCTTACATAATTTGTGATGCAAAGAACATTTGTTATTGATTTACAATGCCACACAAAAGTATTCCATTACATAAAGGTATAGGGAGAACATTGTTTGATGAGCGTTTTAATTGTAATTCACTATTTACAATTTTATGAGATTGATATATGAAAGTAATATTTTTAAAACTTCGTTATCGTTTGAACGCACCTAATTTGCTACGCTTCACGTGCAATTTCCAACTTGTTATTATCCAGTTCGATAAAAAAATTTTTTGTTCCTCGCTTTTGCTCCGTGTTGTCTTTTTTATATCCGTTTCTTGAGAGAAGCGGTTTTTTTTCACTGAAAATTTATACAATCACATGAAATTTTTTGAAGATTTTTTTCGTTTTATGAAAAAATAAATTCACTTCTTCTGTTCTTAAAATTTGCTATTTATAGAGAAAAATTTAAAATTACTTCCATTCAATTATTTTTTTAAATCGATTAATTTCATGGAATTAAAATATAATGAAAAAATATAATGATACTCCTTTAAAATAAAGACCCTGTTCTTAAAACATTCGCTGTTTAAAGCAGTGGCATTCCGTTTTTAATATCCAGTTCAATAAAAATATTTTTTGTTCCTCGCTTTAGCTCCGTGTTGTGTTTTTTGTATCCGTTTCTTGAGAGAAGCGGTTTTTTTTCACTGAAAATTTATACAATCACATGAAATTTTTTGAAGATTTTTTTCGTTTTATGAAAAAATAAATTGACTTCTTATACACTTAAAATTAGCTATTTATAGAAAAAAACATTAAAATTATTTCGATTCACATATTTTTTGAAACGACTAAATACTTGAAACCAAAATATAACGAAAAAAATATGACCCAGTTCTTAAAACATTTGCGGTATAATTGGAGTGACATCCCATTTTTAATATCCTGTTGAATAATAATAATAATAAAAATTATTCCTCGTTTTTGCTCCGTGACGTCATTTTGTATCCGTTTCTCGTGAGATGTTTCTTTCACAAAAAAATATGTTCAATCACATTTTTTAATTAATTTCTTTTTTGATTAAAAAAATCACTTTTTCTCCACTTAAAATTAGCTATTTATAGAGAAAAGTTTAAAATTACTTCAATTCACTTATTTTTTAAAAACGATTAATTTCTTGAACTCAAAATATAATGAAAAAATATAATGATACTCCTTTTTTTTAAATATGACACACTTCATAAAGCATTCGGTTATTAATTGCAGTGGCATCCCATTTTTAATATCCAGTAGAATAAAAAAAAATTATTCCTTGCTTTTGCTCCATGACGTGTTTTTGTATCCGCTTCTTAAGAGATGTGATTTTCTTTAACTGAAAAATATGTAAAATCAAGAGACGAATTTTTAAAAACATATTTTTTATGACCAAATTAAATTCACTTTTCCCGCACTTGTAATTAGCTATTTATAGAGAAAAGATTTAAATTATTTTGATTCACTCATTTTTTGAAACGATTAATTACTTGGAATCAAAATATAATGGTACTCAAGCATATTGATTTAAATTCAACTATTTTGTACTTGAAAATATCTTTTTATAAAGAAACGTTTTGTTATTTATTTATTTATTTTCTATAGATTAATTTAGAAAGAGCGGTTAAAATCTAGGAATCAAAATATAGTAATATTATTTTCAAATGTATATAATTTAAAAAAAGTATTGCTACTTAGTAATTAAAACAAAATGATATCCTTGTCCCATTTTTAATATCCAGTTGAATAAAAAAACATTTTTTATTCCTTGCTTTTGCTCCATGACGTTTTTTTTGCATTCGCTTCTTGAGAGGTGTGATTTTCTTTAACTGAAAAATATGTAAAATCAAGAGAATAATTTTTAAAAATATATTTTGTTTTGTGACCAAATTAAATTCATTTTTCCGCACTTGTAATTAGCTATTTATAGAGAAAAGTTTAAAATTATTTTGATTCACTCATTTTTTGAAACGATTAATTACTTAGAATTAAAATATAATGGTATTCACGCATATTAATTTAAATTCAACTATTTTGTACTTGAAAATATCTTTTTATAAAGAACCGTTTTGTTATTTATATATTTATTTTCTATAGATTAATTTCGAAAGAGCGGTGATAATCTAGGAATCAAAATATAGTAATATTATTTTCAAACGTATATAATTAAAAAAGTATTGTTACTCAGTAATTAAAACAAAATGATATCCTTGTTAAATACTAAGTCAAATACATAAAAGGGTATTAATATAATTCCAAATTTCCGACATTTTTAGTATCCAGTTAAATAAAAAATAGATGTTTTTTATTCCACGCTTCAGAACGTCTTTCTTCGTCTCTTGTGAAATGAGATTTTCTTTCACTGAAAAATATGTACAGTCACAAGAAGATTTTTGAAGATTCATTTTGTTTTGTAAAAAATTAAATTCACTTTTTCTGCACTTAAATTTAGCTGTTTATATATATAAAAAAAAGTTTTAAATTATTCCGATTCACTTATTTTTTAAAAAGAAATAATTTATTGGAATTTAAAATATAATGAAAAAATACTCCTTTAAAAAATATATGAACCAGTTCTTAAAACATGCGCTGTTAAATTGCAGTGGCATTCCATTTTTAATATCCATTTGAATAATGATAAATATATATATATATTCCTCGCTTTTGCTCCGTGACGTCATTTCGTATCCGTTTCTTGTGAGATGCGATTTTCTCTCACTGAAAAATATATACAATCACAAAAAAGTAAAAAAATAAAATAAAATAAAATAAAATAAAATAAAATAAAAATCACTTCTTCTGCACTTAAAATTAGCTATTTATAGAAAAAAGTTTAAAATTACTTCAATTCACTTATTTTTTAGAAACGATTAATTTCTTGGAATCAAAATATAATGAAAAAAATATGTAATGATACTGCTTTTTTTTAAAGAAATGTGACCCAGTTCTAAAAACATTCGCTGTTTAATTGCAGTGGCATCCTATTTTTCAATATCCTGTTGAATGAAAAATGTTTTTTATTCTTCGCTTATGCTCAATGACGTCTTTCTGTATCCGTTTCATGAGAGATACGACTTTCTTTCACAGAAAAATATACAATCACAAGAAAAAAATTGAAGATTTATTTCGTTTTATGGTAAAAATAAATTCACTTCTTCTGCACTTAAAATTTGCTATTTATAGAGAAAAGTTTAAAATTACTTCGATTCACTTATTTTTTAAAAACGATTAATTTCATGTAATCAAAACATAATGAAAAAATATAATGATACTAGTTTTAAAAAAAAGACCCAGTTCTTAAAACATTTGCTGTTTAATTGCAGTGGCATTCCCTTTTTAATATCCAGCTGAATAATAATAGTAATAATAATAATAAAATATTCCTCGCTTTTGCTCCGTGACGTCTTTTTCTATCCGTTTCTTGTGAAAAGCGATTTTCTTTCACTGTAAAATATATACAATCACAAAAAAAGAAAATATATATATATTTCTTTTTGATAAACATAAATTCACTTCTGCACTTTATATTAGCTATTATAGAAAAAAGTTTAAAATTCTTTCGATTCACTAATTTTTTAAACGATTAATTTCTTGGAATCGAAATAGTATAAATATAATGAAAAAGTATAAAGATACTCCTTTTTAAAAAGTATGACCCAGTTCTTAAAACATTCACTGTTTAATTGCAGTGGCATCCCATTTTTAATATCCAGTTGAATAATAATAATTAAAAAATAAAAAATGCTTGTTAATTCACGCTTTTGCTCTGTTACATCTTTCTGCATCCGCATCCTGTGTGATCTGAAAGAGAGTAAGAACTCTCTCTCTCTCTTTAGCGGGCACTTCTGCTGGCCATCCTTCGACATCCCCTCCCCTCTCTCCCCTTCCGAGCGCAACATTATCGAGCCAGGAGCCAGCCAGCAGTACTAGATGGCATTAGAGCCTGCGCGGTAGCGTGGAGTAAGCACCCCTCCAGTCTACCCCACTTTCCAGCACAGCAGAAAGACTTGAGCTGCATCTGCAGTAGTGTTCGTGTCTCTCTCATCTCGACTTTTTTTCCTCTCTTCATTTTATTCCTGTTGAAAATCGAAACAGGATAAAGAGAACTTGCATTGAAAAAATAACAAGAGAAAAATAATCGTGGATTTGATTTTTTTTTCATGCTGTCTCAAACTTTTCTGTCCGGGAGCTATGGTGCCCCATAGCCAAAAGGCTTTCTTGAACTGGCACGGATTATAAAATTACTTCTTCTTGGAGGAAAAAAAAGTGGAATTTATTTTAATTCGTTTGTATTTTTTTCGTTTATACCATCCGACACGTCAAGACGTCGTTGGATTCTTCTTCAGTTTTTCCTTTCAGTGACTTACAGTTAAAATATGCACGCACTGAAATTACTGCGTGATTGTGCGGTCAACGGGGGTCTTGTGGCCGCCCCTTCCGTTCTTTTTTGGATCACTTTAGGACTAGTTCTGCATTCCTGGCCCGTTATGCTTGCCAAAACGCCAGTTACAGGTAAAAACAAAATAGATAGTATTTTATATATGTTTACAGATATTTTTATGCTTTGAAAGTATGTTTATTTTGTATAAAGTTTTTGTTTTCGTTATATTATTTGTAAAATATTTATATTTTGTATTTTTTGTTAGGTATCAATATAGTTATTAAATATATTTTCTATTTCTGTTAAATATTAAACAATATGTTTAGTTTTATATGAATGACAAATTTGTCAAAAATGTCTATATGATTTATTTTTGCAATCGTATTGTGTGAATTTTGTTTTATAAAATAAAAAATTGATGTATGCATACATACAAATATATATATATATATATTAATGGAAGGGATATTTAAGTTCTACAAATAAGTTTTGTTTTGATTTAATTTTTAATAAACCTGATTAGATCTTTTTATAAGTATTAAAAATAAACATATTTTATAACATGAAATTCACTCTAAATTTCGTATTAAAATATAAGAATGCTTATTATTTTGCTGTAAGGATAAACTATGTATTAGACATAAGATAAAAAATTAAATAGTAATTTAAATCATAATAATTTTCGTCAATACAGAAAAGTTCAACAAAATGTACTAGTATTTGTATATTATCAAATTTAAATGATGTTTACATTCCCTTATCTTATATACACGTTTTTTCTTACATTTAATTTGTACGTTTTAATGTTTCATCAAAAATATTCTAAATAAATGTTTAAAAATTTAACTGCGAAGTTATTATTATTATTATTATTATTATTATTATTATTATTATTATTATTATTATTATTATTATTATTATTATTATTATTATTATTATTATTACTATTTACCAATTGAATAAAATGTATCTCTTAAAAATTATAATAGAAATAGGATTATTTAAACGAAATATATTTAAACGATTCAAAATTACCGAAATAATTATTAATCTGTGCTACATTTATTTAAATTCCCAACACATTAATGACATCGGTCTTACCCAGTGTCATTAATTCTCTTTACGCGAGGAGCAACATTAAAAATGTATTTCGTTGTAAATGAAGTCCATTTTCTTATTATTTATTAAAAATTCTATGTATATTTAAATAAATGACTATATTTTTGTAAATAGTAATGTCATAATTTGTATAATCTAGAATCTATTTGTGCACATTAATGATTTTAAATCAAAATAAACATATGAAATGCATTATAAACTGTAAATTATTAATTTTAAAAAAGGCATTTAAAGGTATGTAATCCTTCATTGTTAATCTTACATTACCCTATACTCTATTACTAACATACTCTAATTTTTAAAGTAAGCTACATTTTCTGTTTTATTTATGTATGATAATGAAAGAGAAAAAAAAATAATATAAACAAAGCTGGTTCCCATTCGAAATATTTGGTTTAGAGAATTATTGTATATTAAGTTGACAAATAGATTAATTTTGGGGATAATTTTAAAAAAATGAGAAACGTCAATTTAAAAACCTGAGTATAAATTTAAAGATGACTTATGCTGCATGCGTTATGTGTATATGTAATAGTATGTTTTGTAATAACATATTTGAACTCATAAAATGTTATTGAAATTTGATTTTAAATTATTTGAGAAAAATTGTTTGGAATGATTTCATGTGGTTCAAATCCTTATTTTTCGAACGTGAGAAAAAAATGATAACGAAAAATATCAATTTCTGTATTAAAAAAAAAAAAAAAAAAAAAAAAAAAAAAAATGCAGATTTTTTTTTTCTAAAACATTTTCTCCCCAAAAGCATGTCTAAAACATCTATCAAGCCATAATTTACATTCTTAATACATTTCCTTTCAAAACATATATTTCAGTTCTAATTTATGTAAATATTTATGAATTATCTTTTACGATTCACATTACAGAGCATTAAAAATTTATTCTTATTTAAATTTTAAAGACAATTTTCGAATGCGTTGTTGACATTTTATATTACGTAAACTTATTTGAAGTCATAATGGATTGTCTAGACATCGGATAAATATTTAAATTAGTACATAAAATGTAATATAATATATTGAAAGAAGTATATAATAATTCTGTAGGTGTATAATTTATAGTCCTAAAAATAAAAATTTTGACGTATTACAATTAGTTACGACCAAGGTAAAAAAAAAAAAAAAGTTGTTTTATTTATTGTAATTATTATAAAAATATCAGAAGCGAAACAGGTTTTAGGTTCACAATCTTTCGAGTATAAAATGTTTGCTTAAGAAATATTTCAAACAGAGTACCACTAGTTGTGTTTACAGATGTAACATTAACTTTGTCTACAAATATATCGTGCATTATGTATATTTTTTGGCTTATATTTTCATTTTTATGTAAATTATTAATGAAAAGATGAAAACTAGAACAGTAAAAAAAATTACATATTACTTCTGTAAATATAAAAATAATAAGTAGTTTCGTAAGCAAATGTCTAAAAATATAATAGGTCCGTATAAATATAATCTTATATTTCTATACATCTAGCACATTTTAAGGCTTTAATAATAGCGTAATTGTGAAATCTATGCTTGTAAAATCCAATTGTATGATTCATTTTTGACATATTAGTGTTTAGCGAAATTTATTGGAAATAGTTAAGAACAGAATAAAATGTTCATTTTCTTTTTTCCGGAATATTAAATTTCTTCTGACGTATTTAAAAAGTAGAAACATTATGCAATTGCAACTGAAAAATAAGGGATTTCTTGAAAATCTTCATTATATATGAGGACTTCGAATAACGGAAATATGCCCCAAAAGTACGGTTTCCCCCCCTTAATCCAGATCTTTTATATACTGCTATGACCTACGATATATTACTTATATTTGATATCATATTATTTAACAAATATAACTAATCTCTCATTCTATTTTTTTTAATTCTAAAACAAAATATTTCTCAAGAATCTCAGTTTCTTTTAAAAGTACAGTTTTCAATATTTTATAGTTTATAAAGTTCGGTTACTTAAATTTAGGCACAGAAGAACTGATCACGAAAGAAATTAATACATTATAGCATTCATAATACATATACTATTCCTCTTCAAAAATAATAATATTTCCCTATTTATATAAAAATCCTCTAAAATGTTAAAGATTTGATATTACGCATAATGACGAATAAAGCGTTTTTACTGAATTATTTATCATGTTTTCTATAATGATTTGAACAAGACACAGTACTATTAAAATGCTTATTTCGAATCAAATTATTGAATCACAGAAATATGAAATGATATAAATATTTTAAAATTTGTGTTCCTTTCTAGACCTTTAATGACCCATATCACTTAGCTTGAAATGCTCGCTTCATTTTAACGGCATATAAGTGATACATTTCTTCTGTTTAATCTAAATTGTTTTACATTTTCTAATTAATTATTTTAAAGTGGTCAAAATATTAAATCTCATATGTTTGGTTAGATAATGTACATAATACGCATTTTAAATTATTAATGATACAATTATTAAACTACTTCGCTTCTACTAATAGGCAGAGTAAAATATCATACCCATATTTTATAAATACATTTCAGAATTTTTTAATTTCTTATTGTAATCAATTTGAAATATGTAATCTAAATGATTAAGTAATAAAATAAAGGCCCGATTGGCATAATGAGTGCATATTAGTGCTACTCATCTTCAGACACATTTCATGTACAAAAAAATAAATTCTTGGCTTATATAATTCTTTCCGGTCCGAATTTTTTTTCCATTTTGAGAAACAAAAATCACTTTTATTTTAATAACGTTTGTCATAGCTATCCAAATTAATTTACTGAAGTTTAAATATATGTCATTGTCTGAAATTTAATGAATGTACTTATTTTTGGTACTATTCAATCCATATTTATACAATGACAGGCTAAGGAAGATTTTTTGATGACGTTTGGAAACTAACATATTACAACAGGATTTGAGAGGATACTGCAACTTTCTAATGTTTTTTTGCGTTTTATCACATATAAATGGTTCAGAAAAGTAAATTATTTTAATTGAGTCAGTGAAATATATGCATAAAATAAATTAATCGCCAACGGTGCAAAAACGATTAAATAAATTATTATTATTATTATTACTTAATGTCAAAACATAAATGAAATCATAATAAAGAGTCATAACCATATACTTTCATTTTTATATGCAGAAAGTAACTAAGTAATTACTCAGACAAAGTAATACTCGATGAAAAGGCATCTATTATTAACAAAACGTCAGACCCGAAAGGGTTAAGATACATATAATAGTCTTTAAAAATATAATCATTCAATATGTTTTTCGAAAACGGAAATCACAGAAACCAAAAGGATATATGAAATTTCTAATAACGACGGATATACAGTTTCTTCTGAATTATTTATTATGATTATACAATAATATACTGAACAAGTCTTAATATTATTAAAATGAGTAGAATAAATCAAATTATCGAGTCACAGAAATATGAAATATAATAAGTGCTTTAAAATTTATATTCGTTCCTAGACCTTTAATGACCTATAGTAACCCAACTTGAAATGCACGCTATGGTTTAAAGACATATCGGTGATATGTTTTCCTTGATTTATCTAAATTATTTTGCATTCGTAAGAAATGATTTTCGCTTGATCACGCGATTGTATCTCATATTTTAGATTAGAGAATATATATAATAAGCATTTTAAAATACTAATTTAGGATTTTTTGCGTAACGCTTTATAAACTTATTTTATAAAATTCTGCATTAGTTTTTGTATGAATAGACTTCTTGTGTAAAATAATAGAGGGTTGAAATAAATAAAAAAAAGTTGTATACTTTACTTTCTCAAAATTTTTTCGTTTTCGGAAATACAGTTATACGTCACGTAATATTTAATTTTTAAAATTCAGAAACTTTGATTACTTAATTCTTAATTTTATAAATATAATAATATATAATATATATATATATGTATATATATATATAATAGATGTTATATATGAAATTTATAATTATATATCATTATTATATTATATAATAAAATATTTTTAAAATCTTATTAATTTTATTGCTTTTAATTATTTAATAGAAAATTATTTTCAAGTAAAAGAATAAACTTTAAAACATAGGCGGGATTAAAGTTGGTGCATGTATAATACTTTCTATTCGCACACACATTTGATGCATTAAAATTTCTTAACCTTTATTATTTCTATCTGATAATATCAGGATTATTCAAAATATTAATCTCGTGCGATAGTTGTTAAAATGCGAGTAAATTCCTTTAATACAAAAGCGAGAAAATTATTTCACATTTCGTAGGAAATACGTTTAAGTTGATCTCGCTCTGTGCTGTAACATGTTTGATTGGAATGTTTTTATCGTTTTATTTTAAATTAATATACTATTGTTTTAAATTATGTACCACCTATTTTATTTTTATTGATCAGTTGAATGTATAGAAACGCTGAAGCCTTCAAAAAAATTTAGATTTTAAAAATCTTTCACTTAAGTTAATGAATTAAAGTAATGCGTGATTTAAATATTAATTTTAGTGTTTTTAATTACTTATTGTTTTTTATCAGATTGAATAATATGTTAATGTACATAAAATATAAGTTGGAAAAAATGTTCACAAGAAACAGAGAAGGTAACTGCGCATTACGTTTAGAATATTACTTTTTCATATAAAAAGATTTAAAAGATTTAGCTTTTAGAATTTAGCGGAGATTTATTCTAGATTATAACATATATGTTTTTAACTAAAAAATTTATTTTAAATTGCAAAGGCAAGAAATTTATTTTATATTCTGTAAAGAAACAGTTTTACTTGATAACGCATTTTCGCCCATTTGCTATCACAGTTTGTGTAATGGTCATTCTGAATTCATAATTTACGACTTCATAAAAAAATTTATTATATTTTAGTCAAAGTATCACATTAAAAAATCAAAACATATAATTATTTTTTTTTAAGCAATGTAGTTAATAAATTAAACAATGAATAAAGGTCTGTTATATATAGAATATTACGTTTGATGAATATTTTGATGACAGATGGATACTTGAAGTACTAAAATATTAGAGATAAGCGAAGACTCTGTATTACTTTGTATCATATTAGAAAATTTAACTAGGAAATTCCTTTTGAAAGCAAAAAGACGAAATTTATTTTACATTTCAAAAAGAAAGATTTTTATTTGATAATGCATTTTCGTCAACTATTTGCCAACACAGAGCATATTTTGTATTTCTATTTTACAACTTTAAATATCTGTTTAGTTTGTTTTAATCCTTACTGCTATCAAACCATACAATAATTGTTTGTATCCCTTTAAGCAATGTAGTTAATACATTAGTTATGTATAGTAGTTCAATAGGTAACAATATATGATTAAGTTTAACCTTACGAAAGCTCTAGTCTTTTTTTAAGAATTAAGTTTAAGAATATATTGTATAAACTTTTAGGCATGGCTAGAATATATTTTTGGAAAAAATATAAACATATACACAAAATGAATAATTAAAAACTATGACGGATTATTTAATGTAGTTTAATAATGTTTCATTTTTTAAAAATTTTATATAATACATTATAAATAATAATATATTTAATCTGAAAATTTATAGAAAAAAATATTTTTCGAAAAATAATGAACAAGGATTAATTTTTTGCTTCTTTAAAACTTTTTGTCTGGTAACGCATTTTATGTGACATTTTAGATAAGGGAAATTTATAACATGTCTTCAAAAAAATGTTTTATCTTATTCAATCTGTGTGCTCCGTCTTATGTATCTACTTATTTCGTTAAAATACCGAAACACAAAATAACTTAAAAAGCTTTTAGTGTTTTTAGTTTTAAGCTTCTTTCATTTTACTTAATGCATGAAAACATTACGTCAGGTTGTATTTTAAAAGATTTTAATTAAATAATTTTATTAGATTGAAAAGTGAGCAAGTAATGTGAAATTTTACATGTATTTCCCACCAACTAAAATGTAGCGATAAGTATACAATATTTCGTATAATGGAGAGGATTTAAAGTAGAAGAATTATATATAAAATAAATTATTTTATTTTATATAATAACATAAAATACTATTTGTATATCCAGTATTTAAATAAATAATTACATAATGTGGAATAAACACTTCACATTTTTTGTTGCTTAATTTTATATGGTATTTTAGATAAGATGATTTATAACATGACTTCAAAATATTGTTTTATGGTATTCAATCTGTGTACTATGCCTTATGTATCTACTTATCTCGTTAAAATACAGAAACACAAAATAACTTAAAAAGCTTTTAGTGATTTTAGTTTTAAGCTTCTTTCATTTTAGTTAATGCGTGAACACGTTGTGTTAGGTTGTATTTAAAAAGATTTTAATTACCTAATTTTATTAGATTGAAAGGTAAGGAAGTAATGTGAAATTTACTTATATTTCGCACCGACTAAAATGTCGCGATATATAAACAATATTTCTTAGACAGACAAAGATTTAAAGAAGAAGAATTTTATATTAAAATAAATTCCTTTATTTTATATCATAACATAAAAATACTATTTTCTATCCTATATTTTAAAGTAAATAATTACATAATTTGGAACAAACAGTTTTTAATCGCTTAATTTTATCTGATACTTTAGATACGGTGATTTATAAAATGAGCTCAAAAGAGATGCTTTACGGTTTGAAATCTGTGCAATCTATCTTATGTGCTTACATATTTTATTAAAATATAGAAAGAAAAATAATTTAATAAGCTTATAACGTTTTCAGATTTAAACTTCTTTCATTCTTATTAATACGTGAAATCATTTCGTTTGATTGTAGGAATTCATTTAAAAAGGCTTTAATCACTGGATGTTATTAGATTGAAAGGTAAAAGAGTTGTGAGAAATTCTACAGAAATTTTATCTGACATAAAATGTGGTAATATGCATGCATTACTTCTCAGATTTTTTTAAGTAGAAAAAATTTAGATACAAATGAAGTAAAGTAAGATAAAAATAAAATACATAATAATAAATAAAAATGAGTAAATTAAATCTTTTACTTTATAAGACAACATAAAAATAGCATTTCTTATACAATATTTTTAAAATAAATAATTAAATAATATCAACAAACACTTAACCATCTGACCGCTCAAAAAAATTACAAAATTGCAATGTTCTTTTTTCTGCAATTTCTGTGCTTAGTAATAATAATAATAATGATAATAAAAGGTATCAATAAATGTAACACACACAATGAATGTATATATATACATATATATATATATATATATATATATATATATATATATATATATATATATTTACATATATAATTTCATAAATTATAATAACCATTTGGAAAAATATTTTTTTCAGAAACTGAAATTTAATACAAAAAAAAAAAAAAAAAAAAAAAAAAAAAAACATGTGTTTTATTTCATTTAATCGGTTCAACGCGTTAGACTGTTACCCCTGTCATGATCGACGCACATTTCGAAATCTGATGGTTCGTTAATCAGACCTCGTTTCTTTGCTTTAAAAAACGATCTTTCATACGACACCTTTCTTCGAATTCAGTTTTTTTTTCATATTTGATAATTTTCGTCTACCCATTATGTAACTTTTTACTTTCTTCTATCTTTACAAGAAGAAAGTATTGGATTCATGAAAATTTTCGACTTCCGGTTTTCGACGGATTTATACGTTTTAGAAGGTCCTGAACACGTTTTGACTATTTTTAGAAAATGTCTGTCTGTGAGTCTGTCCGTCTGTCTGTGAGTCTGTCCGTCTGTCTGTGAGTCTGTGTGTCTGTCTGTGAGTCTGTCTGTCTGTATGTGACACAAAATTTGTGGTCGCTCTATCTCATGAACTAATGGTCGAAATTTAATAAAATTTTATATTCAGTTAGACCTTGATATGAATTAGTGCCTATTCGTTTTTGGTGAAAATTGGCCTGCAGGTGGCGCTGCTATACTACATTTTTCATGATTTTCAAGATTGCTATATCTCAAGAACTAATGCACAGAATTTCACCAAACTTTAGATTCTGTGACCCCTTGATATACATAGACGCAGATTATGTTTTGGTGTAAATTGGTCAGCAGGTGGCGCTGCTATGCCACGTTTTTCATGATTTTCATGATAGCTATATCTCAAAAACTAATGCACAGAATGTCACCAAACTTCAGATTCCGCAATACCTTGAGATACATAGTCGCTGATAAGGTTTTGGTGTGAACTGCCCTATAGGTGGCGCTACTATGCTATATTTTGCACGATTTTTGCTATATATAACATAATTAGACGCTGATTACATTTTGGTATTAACCTTGCAACAGGTGGTGCAGCTATCCTGCATTTTGCACGATTTTTCCGATAGCCATATCTCAACAACCAACGCACAGAATTTCATCAAATTTCAGATTTTGTTACAAAATGACATATAACATAATTTACACGATGATTACGTTTTCTTATAAATCCTTCAACTGATGGTGCTGCTGTGCTATATTTTACACGTTTTTTTTTTTTTTTTTAACTAGCTATATTTCAAGAGCTAATGCACAGAATTTCATCAAACTTCAGATTCTTTTACACCATAACATAATTAGACGCTTTTTTACGTTTTGGCATAAATTGTCCAAGTTATGGTGTTGCTGTGCTACGTTTTGCAAATTTTTTGTTATAACTATATCTCAAGAACTAATGGACGAAATTCCAACAAATTTCAGATTCTGTTAGGTCTAAACATCAATAGATGCTTATTAGGTTTTAGTATAAATTACCCAACATGAGGACTACTAAGCTCATTTTCTCAGAATATAATTTAAATTTTGCGTTTTAGGCTTTTCGGATACCAGAATCTCATTAGGCTAGGTCAAATATTTGAGGAAATTCGATAGTGGGTAACTTTGGAATCACCACTTTTTTTTTTTTTTTTTTTTTTTTTTTTTTGAATATTAAAATGTACTTATGAGATAGAAGAAAGTTTCGGGATTGACACACCCAACTAGTTAATTTTTACTTTCTTCTATCTTTACAAGAAAAAAGTATTGGATTCATGAAAATTTTCGACTTCCGGTTTTCGACGGATTTATACGTTTTAGAAGGTCCTGAACACGTTTTGACTATTTTTAGAAAATGTCTGTCTGTGAGTCTGTCCGTCCGTCTGTCTGTCTGTCTGTCTGTCTGTCTGTCTGTGTGTCTGTCTGTATGTGACAAGAAATTTGTGGGCGCTCTATCTCAAGAACTAATGCTCGAAATTTAATAAAATTTTATATTCAGTTAGACCTTGATATGAATTAGTGCCTATTGGTTTTTGGTGAAAATTGGCCTGCAGGTGGCGCTGCTATACTACGTTTTTCATGATTTTCCAGATTGCTATATCTCAAGAACTAATGCACAGAATTTCACCAAACTTCAGATTCTGTGACCCCTTGATATACATAAATGCTGATTAAGTTTTGGTGTAAATTGGCCAGCAGGTGGCGCTGTTATGCTACGTTTTTCATGATTTTCATGATAGCTATATCTCAAGAACTAATGCACAGAATTTCACCAAACTTCAGATTCCGCGATACCTTGCGATACATAGCCGCTGATAAGGTTTTGGTGTGAACTGCCCTATAGGTGGCGCTGCTATGCTACATTTTGCACGATTTTTGCGATAGTTATATCTCAAGAACTAATGCAGAGAACTTAATCAAATTTTAGATTCTGTTACACTATATTATATAACATAATTAGACGCTGATTACATTTTGGTATTAACCTTGCAACAGGTGGTGCAGCTATGCTGCATTTTGCACGATTTTTCCGATAGCTATATCTCAACAACCAACGCACAGAATTTCATCAAACTTCAGATTTTGTTACAAAATGACATAACATAATTACACGATGATTACGTTTTGTTATAAATCCTTCAACTGATGGTGCTGCTGTGCTATATTTTACACGTTTTTTTAAAACTAGCTATATCTCAAGAACTAATGCACAGAATTTCATCAAACTTCAGATTATTTTACACCATAACATAATTAGACGCTTTTTTACGTTTTAACATAAATTGTCCTAGATATAGTGTTGCTGTGCTACGTTTTGCAATTTTTTTTGTTATAACTATATCTCAAGAACTAATGGACGAAATTCCATTAAATTTCAGATTCTGTTATGTCTTGACACAAATAGATGCTTATTAGGTTTTAGTATAAATTATCCAACATGAGGCACTACTAAGCTCATTTTCTCAGAATATTAATTAAATTTTGCGTTTTAGGCTTTTCGGATACCAGAATCTCATTAGGCTAGGTCAAATGTTCGAGGAAATTCGATAGTGAATAACTTTGGGGTCACCACGTTTTTTTTTTTTTTTTTTTTTTTTTTTAAATATTAAAATGTACTTATGAGATAGAAGAAAGTTTTGGGATTGACACATCCAACTAGTTCTTCTTTATTATCAAAGACATTTCGATTTATTGTTCAAATAAAAAGTATTTTAATGAAAAAGAACTTCCTTAAAAAATAGAATGCGGACATCTATTGTCCATAGCAACATGTTTGAATGCCTTGAGTTAATGAACTCAGTAAAGATTTAAGTATTATGATGATCAAATCATGGCTTACGCAATAAATGAGTCTTATGTTACTTACGCCATGAATTAAACATTAGTATTCTTGGACTAATCATAAAAACATAAAAAAAAAACTAAAAATAAAATTCGGACATCACAAGACCAAAAACAACAACTATTTTCCAAATAGCTATAAACATTGCTGTAGAATTATTTCTTATCTATAATTTATAATTTTAAATCATGTTATAAAATAGCAATTCTCTACCACAAACAATCTTTAAAATGTCCGTTCATAATAGCAAAAGTCTTTTATAAAACTTACAAGTAAGTTGCCGATGATGCTGTCTTTGTATACAAATGCAAATTTTAAAAGTTGCCTTTTATCTCACAATTTATGAACGATAAAAATAGTTAATAAATACTTGGTAATGTAATAAATTTGTTTCGACATTCCTTAAGTGTACTTGCATGAATGGGAATCCATTAAAAATATAATAGTACGCTCCGTTTATAAACAAGTTTTCCCAGAGAGGAGAGGATTTTGAAGCAGTACGACTTCATAAAAAAAAATATTTTTTTTTACCTCTCGGTGTGTCACATGGAAGATTAAAAATAAATGCTTTGTCCAATGATCTCTAAAAGATAATAAGAAAGACTTACTGATGTTTTCTATATAAAATATTTCTCGTACTTTTTATTTAAAATCAAATATGTAACATAAATTAATATTATTACTTAAAAACGTTGTATATTGTATATTGTTCTCGCCTCAATGCATGAATGAAAATCTAATAATAATGTAAGAGTATTCTGCATTTATAACATATTTTTATCTATCCGAATAAGGTTTTTGTAGCACTGTGGCATCACGAGAAGAAGAGATTATGTCTGATTGTATAGCATGAAATATAAAAAGTAATCTGTCTCAAATAATTCTTTTTCAATAATAGGAAAGTTATGAAAATATTTTAACGGAAAATTTTAGACTTGATTTTGTTATAAAAACAATATCCTAAATATGGAATAGTGCTTAATTCAGAATTTTTTCCCATAATGATTTTGTTTTTAACGAGAATCTTCTCTTACAAATTAAATATATCATCAAATATTTTTTATAAACACAATAACGTTAATCAAACGTAAAACGCATATTTATAAACCTATAACTTTTCATAATTCATTATTATTATTATTATTATATAATTCATACTTACTCCTTAGAGTTTGATATATTAAAATTGTTCTCATTGAATGTGTTATAAAATTACAACTTTAAAACAGAAATAAATAAATACTAGAATTCTTCATTCTTTTTTATGTAGTGCCTTCTAGCCCCCTGGCTGACCGGCAAAAGGGTAAAATTGTAATGTTGTTTTCTCTGTAATTTATTAAAAATATTAAAAAAAGATTTTTTTCCCAACCTGATACAAAATATATTATTATGTATAGGTGTATAATCTTTGAGAGTATTAATCCTAACTTAATTTTTCAAAACTGGGTTTATTTTTGTAGAATTATATTAATTTAAATATTGCTTATGCTGCAGTGAAACCTGCAGGTTAGTGTGCGAAAAAATTAGCCAGCGGCAGACAGGAGGTTAATATTCGCACAGGCATCGGCGCATAGATATTGCTAAATTCTGCATATGCTATGCACCGGGGATATTTCTTTCTGGGAATGTGCAGCAATTAGCTACAGGCTTCTCCAGAAAATGTCTTCGAAACATAAAAATTTTCATACTAAAGCAAAATATACCGAAAAGGCCAGACGTGGTCTTAAAAATGTATCAGACATTTTCCTTTTAGTATAATTTCATCCTAGAAAAAAAAAAACCGTTACGTTTACATCTTTATAACTGAATGAATAAAAAGACACGGTTTCTTATAGTTCCTGCTGTTTGTTTTGTGGTGATTGTAATTTTTCTGCTCATAGATTGATAACATAAGATTTTAGAAATAACAATTCTAAATATATTTGGTTAATCAGAGCTTTTTTCACTCCTAAATATTACAAGATATGCTTTAAATAACATTTATATCTTGTTTAGTATGTTACAAAAATAAGGTATTTATAAAATTTTAAATCCGTTAATGACTTTTTCATAGTTCAAAATATTTTTTTTTTTTTTTTTTACAATTCACAATTTTGTAGCTATGCTTATTGCACTGTGATTTGTGATTTTTATTAATCTAAATTAATACAAAAAATATGATACAAGTATATTTTTGAGCAAAAAGCTATTGTATAATTTTCTTGTTTTTTACACATTAATTGTTCAACTTAAAATATCTTGTATGTTCAAATAAATTTTACATAAGATAAAAGTTAGAAATCACTTTTTTTTTTACCTTTAGTACTACCGATTTATAGATGTTCTTCCTTTTATTTGTATGAATTGGATCCTTGACAATGGCAATTGTAAGCAATAAATGAAACTGAACATAAGAAAAACATAGAAACTTTCCTATTTTTTCTCCAAATAATAAATATTTAGATTTTTTTAAAAGATGATAGAACCATTTTGGCAGATATTATTAAATAAAAAAAAGAATGCCGGATCCTGCAGGACTGCACTTTTAAGCTCTTTATACATACATACATACATACATACATATATATACCGGGTGATCCAGAAGTTTCGGGAGTTTTGAAATGTTAATAATTAGGAAACTATGTACAATACAAAGGTCTGGTTTTCAGATACATAATCAGAAACATGTGGGATTTTTGTTTAGAATGAATTTTTTTAAATATATATAATTAAAATTTTCAGCAACAGGTGGCGCTGCTGTCTGGTGGTAACTGCTATGTTAAGACAAGCTTTCTTCGCATGTCGAGTTGTGTTCTTATCGTACAATACGAGAAGTTAAAACTGCAAAATATTCCATGGCCATTACATACGTGAAAGCTATTGTAAACAAGGTTTGAGAAAAGGGCTCATAGGAAGATCGTGATAAAAGCAGGAAACCCCAAACGTCTCTTGCAATCGTAAATGAGATAGAATTCGATGCCAATACTCAATGGAAATCATCAGCTCATGGTGAGTGCAGTACACTCGTAATTTCACGATGAACTGAAATTTCTTATGGAATTTCTTTTTGCTCTGAAGATGCTGTGCACGTTGTTTTACATCGGCTCACGGCGGTACTTTTAAACTATGAGCGTCATAATGAAAATTTGTAACCCTTAGACACCAATTCTTTCTTTTTAGTGATCTGTATCAAACCATAAAAATAATACTATCAATATTAGCGCCACCTGTTGGCAAAAAGTGTAACTAACATTATATGTTTGTTTCATCGAAAAAAAAATCCCATAAGTTTCTAAGCATTTCTGTGAAAACCGCATATTTCTATTGTTTATAGTTTGTTAATTATTAGCATTTCAAAACTCCCGGAACTTCTGGATCACCCGGTATATATATATATATATATATATATATATATATGGCCTCTGACAATAAAGTTCGGTAAATTAATTCAGAACGACCGATCTGGCAACACTAGGGAAACAATGCACCTGCATAGAGGCAAGTGTAGACCATCTTCCCCCACCGTTGTTCAGTTGAGCGTCGTTTATGTTCTGTGTAAGACTTGCTTTACTAAGTATTTGTTCAGCGTGTTGGTTCTTAACTGAGAACAGGAAAATGAACGAATAAAAGATCAGTTTAAAGTTTGGTTTGGAGCTTTGCAAGACATCGAAAGAAATTCATGAGGGATGGTGCAAATTAAACATCTACCATACTCACCAGATCTCCTATTTTCACGACTTAAACTATCTTTGAAAGAGATTTGATCATATTGCTGACATCCAACGAAACGTAACGAAGCTTTTGAATTTCATCGCAAAAGAAGACTTCTTACTAATTTTTCAGGACATGCATAGCAGATCTCAGCAGTGCATATGCATAGTTATAGATGACTATTGTAGGGTATTAGACTATGTAAGGAATCATGAGTTTAAACCACTGAAGCTAAACATGTGTCCTTTCCTAATATTTGACGCATACTTCCATGATCTGTACAGGCCGGGAATTCATCAGGAGAAATATCAACATTTGTTATGGCATAATAAATTAAAGTCGAACTTTACTTAAGTAGAAATTTTCTATTACAAAAAATGCTGCTATAACAGAATTTCCTGGTCTAGAAATTCTGGGAACAGCCCGAAACTCTGATTTATAACAAATATCCTGTATATATATTAAAAAAAATCCGTGTTAGATGCCATTTGGGTAATCGAAGTACATTCATTACAATTCAATTTTTTATATAAATATCCTGATAATATACATACATAAAATATTAAAACCATTATCGACAGGAGCTTTGAAACCAGCCTCCGTTTATACGGAACCAAATTCGCATTTTTTATAAGATGCAATAGGTTTTCCCAGCAATCTCCTATCAAAAAATTGATACGCTTATAAACAACTTTTCTTATTCATGTAAAAATTAAAGACTTGAAAAGTTATTTTATCCTCTGTTCTATAACATACATGTATTTAAAACTGGATATTTTGTGCATGCTTACAAGCGGATTAAATATAAAAACTGTAAATGTTGCCTACAGACACCGAATCTATTTCATTTCAAGAAAAGCTAAATTCATTTGTTTTGTAGAGTGCTTTTATCTAGCAAATATTCTGTGAAAATTTAAATGAAGTCATCCCAGAAACACGAACTATTTTCTCTCTTATAATAATAGGCATCCTTTAGTTTTATGTTTAGAAGTGTTCCCGAATAAAGTTATTAGATCAAACGTATTTACTCAACGTCCCCTCCAATTTGACTTTCAAAGAACATCATTGCCTAGGGTGAGGGGTTCTCTTCTGTTTACAGAGTTGTAGGGCCACCTGGGTCGATAACCCCTAAGGGATGCTCTCAGATCAGTACTTTAAATTACTTCCTTCATGCAAAGGATTTACTGCAGTCAAAATGTAGATTTTCCAAGCAAAAAACAATGTATAACTTAATAAGACTGTCATGCATAATACTGTTGTATATTATTTCAATAACTTTTAAAGATAGTGCATTTTTCGATATTCTGCGGAATCTGTTTCATTTTATTTAGTTTTACTAATGCTACATGAATAGTAATATTCCTATAAAAATTACGGTTATCATGATTTTATGGCAATATGTGTTATTTAAAATACATATATAAAGATACTCAAGAAGACGGTTGTTTTGTTCAGTAAACGTTGCATTGACCACTATTAATACCCAATTTTTTTTTCTGTTAGTATGCATTTGATGTTTGCTATATTATAAACTGTTTTTATTTTATTTTATTTTAATGCATAAATAAAAGATTTAAAAATAATGTAACCGCAGCAGAAATACACCAAATACACATTTTCATATCAAGAAGAGTTTTGTAAAAGTACAAATATTTTAAAGTAGGGGAGAGGGGAGCATATTTGAACATTTTTTCAGAAAATCAATATATTTCTTACTTGAATTATATTTATTGAGTTTTAAATATTACACAATAAAAACAACGCAATTCTTCATCATAGGAACCATAAATTAAACATTTTCCAAGGAAATTAAATAAATTGTGAGGATTTAATAAGTTGAAATATTTTTGTTCAAACCTGCCCCATGTATCTTTGAACAAGCAAGAGGGACATTTGAACAAATGAATAAAATATGAAAATATTGAAAGTTTTATAAAAAGTTGCATATGTTACAGAAATATAAAATAATATGAATAAGATTAAATAATTACATTTTGTTAAAATTACGAATTTTTTTGTTATTTAACCAACTCTAATCCATCAAAGTTGATATCAAAACTCATTGTTGATAAAACACGAAGTGTCCCTCCAGTTGTTTTTGGTTGTGAACACTTTTTAACAATATTCTTGAAATATACGAATGTGATATCTGATGCTTCTGGAAAATTTTCGCTATTTTTTTTTAAGAGGCTTGCTATAAAATTCCGTTTTATTCGTTACGGAAATCAGAAATAATGTTTGGAAGCCTGTTAAATCATGAATCATTATTTTGTATCAAGGATTTGCAATTATCCAATAAATGAATTAAGATTTGATTCAATTTAGATTAGAAACATCAAATCACTGATACATACAGAGGTTGGAACCTATGTGTGCAGTAAGGGGAAATGTTATAATCAGTATTATAAGTCCATGTTCTTTGACATTCTTAATTAAACTCTTTCTGCATTAGAAAAGAATTCAGAAATAATAATATTTAGATACATTAACAACTGTTTACATCATTGTGTTAAGTGTTCTCTTTGAATTATTTAAATTATTATTTATCACTAGTTTATTCGGTGTTTATTCGCTGTTGAATGGTGCCTCAACTTTTTTGTTCAATGGTGCTCCATCACATGGAGTTCAACATTACAAAGGTTTACTCAATTCGGCAGAAGAATTTGAATAAAACAAAGCTTATAAATTAAAGGTAACATCTTTATTTAAGCATTGAACAATAAATAAAAATTTTAGGGATAGAAGTTTGTAAGCAAAAATCTTACAACCTTATTTTTTATGTTTAGATTCAAGAAGGAGAGAAATACATATCTTGTTTAGACAGTACTGTTCTTAAAAAATAGTACAGCTTTGTATAATTATTCCCTTGAAGCAGCAGTAATGTATTGCCATATAAGAATTTTTGAAAGAATTTATTTGAATGAAAATATTTAGAGTGTTCAAAGGTGCCCCCCCCTCTCCCCTATATTACAAATGGAAGAATAAATGATTTAAATAAAAAGTTCATTATGCAAACTAATTACTAAAAAATTATGAGCAAATGATTTATGAGTGTAAAAATAGGATAAACCATTAACTCATTTTCAACACATTAAAATGTTTCCTATTAAATGTATTATTAAAGGAGAGAACATAGCACTTTTATAATATTGTAACTATATTCATGTATAGTATTTGTATGTGATGGACGGTAGGCGACAGGCGTATTGTGAACCAAATTGAATCTGAACAAAAAAAAAATCATATAAATATTTAAAAATAAATAAATAAATAAAAATAAAAATAGGGCGAAATGTTAAATAAAATTAATTATATTTATTCAGAAATCAAAAATGTTATATACAGAAACCATAAATAATCTAGAGCAAATTAATTTTTAAGCTGAAGTGAAATAAATGATATGTAATAAAATTGTAATAAATTGAATGTGTAATAAAATACATAATATAGCTAAATGAAATATTAATGATATCCATAAGTTTGAAATATTTTTTGTAAGAATAACTTCGAGATTAATAAGAAATATTTGAGCATTTAAAAGACAGAGAAAATTGCATTGTTTTACTAGATTCTTACTCGATTTTTTTAAAGTTTTAAAAATGACTTATTTCACATTAAATAATGCAGCTACATATCATTTGTTAATTCAGTTAGAAGATAATATAAATTTGTATTAATAATTTTCAAACAATCAAAGATAAATAATCATTTTTTTTCTAAAGAATAAATAATTTTAATCTGTAGACTGAAAGAAATTAAAAATCTGTTAATCTTTTTTTTTTTTCAGCCATTCATTGCATACTTGACTGAAAATGTTTTTAATCGCATAAAATTGACTTAAAATATTATAACCTCTATATAAATATTTAAGCATTGGCTTATATTTTTCACTTTAATTTTTACGAATAGTTTAGATACATGGGATTTTTTACGATTGACATCGTTTCCTCAAGAATGTTTAACCCACATTTATTGAAACAATGCTTTTAAGTAGATATTTTCACATTAATTCTTTACTAAAAGAAAACTTACCAGATTTGTAAATTATTCTCATTGAGAATATAACATAAAAAATCATTACAGTCATATATTTCATCGTTATTTCTTTCATCTATGCCTTGCTTGATAAATATTATCGAATAAATCTTTTAAATAAGCATGTAAAATATATCGCATTTTTCCTATGAAAACAGCATTAAATAGCATATAAAAAAATGGCAGAAACATTTACATACGTTATGACATTGCATATATCGTTGTACAAATATATTAAAAATGAAATTTTCATTTTTGTAGCATTGGTTTTACTCAAACATTTGCGATTTATTCAAAGTAGTATTATTGAAATATATTGAGTTCAAAAAACTATTCTTAAAAGACATTTGAAACTCAAAAATAAAGATACGAATTTTTAATTTAAAAATTCAATGCACTATGTTATTTAACATATTAAGATTAATGCTACATGTTATATATGCACTCGTTTTTTTTTTTTTTTTTTTTTTTTTTTTTCCAAAAAAAAGTCAATATGCTATAGTTTCAGATTTTTGAACAGAAATTGTAGTCTCTAATTATTATGGTGCTTTCTTCTTTAAAATTTATAACGAATTACACAGTATTTATCTACAACCGTACATTTAATTTAAAATCATCCATTTTCAGTTAAAATCAAACGAACTTCTATAAGCAACGAAAAACAAAAAAAATATTATACTTAGTATAATAAGACGAGACAAAAACTTCTTAAACACGCTATTAAAAATACTTGTATTGGTAGGCTTATCGAAAGAACTGAGTCTTTCTGTGTCAGGCGCAAAGAAAATGTGCGTCTACTACGAAAGCAGGTGCACGCCAGAAATGAAAAGGCGGAAATATCTTCCCGCGGTTGGCTGTTGTCTTCCTATTGGCTGACCTTCAGCTTGTTTCCTTTTCCAACTTTTCATTTCTGCTTTCATAGTAGACGCACGTTTTCTTTACGCCTGGCAAAGAAGGACTATAGCAATCTCAGAAATAAGTAATCTTAATGTAATTAACCATTTACGCAGCTTTTGTTTCTTATTAAAATATAAAAAAACAATATGTTTCTTATGTTGAAACAAGACACTGGAATTGATTATATTTCAAAAGAATCTAACTATATTATATAATCGACTTTAATTTGTGTAACTAAGAATTATATATAAATCAAATGGCCGACTTAAAATATAATATTAGCGTTAACATGCTTTTAAATATACAGTCAAACCTCGTTGAGATGAACACTCTTAATGTGAACTACTTTTAACACTCTTTTCACATTTCCCTGTAAAGACGAATACAAAGATCTGATACTGATAACAAGAATTACTTTTATTATAAACAAAATTTTGATTCCTCTTGAGGTTCTTGTTAACGAGGGTCGACAGTATCTCACCATAGTTTTTGAATAAGCTTCCCTGATGCCCTGAAATTTATTAAGTCAGAAAATAATCTGGCCATATTATTTTCAACAGAAATGATGATTATTTAAAATATTGAGTGCCACTTCAGTCACTGGTGTCCAACAATGAAGTTTCCGTTTAGGTGGCATCAGTGACCCATAACGGACAGTACTAGGATTGTGCAACATGAATCTTATTTCGCGGCCAAAACGGAAAGAGAGACAAACCTGATTTGGCACTTAATGTCTTCATTGAAATTTAGAAAAAAACCAATATAAATTATGTCATTTTAAAATTTAATATTAGTATTAATATTATTTTGAATGGCAATTTCATATTAACTGAAAAATTTTAATTCAACAAATTTATTTTTTAAAAATGTTTGAAACAACATTTTTATCATATTTTAAAGAAGACATTACTGTATTTTGACAGATTTTTTTTTTTTTTTTTTAATATTATTCGTGAACATTTTCCTAAGACTTGCGAGAAAATAATTATATTTTCTAGAATAAATATTAATTTATCATGATCATGATATTTATTCATTATATTTTAATTAAATTCTACAAAGTTATTAGTTGCAAAACAATTCTCTTGAGTATGTTATGTATTTAAAGGTACAACTCAAACTAAGCAATTAAAATACAACTGCTAATTTTCAAAATAAGATTTCAAATTGTTAAAGTTAATAAGTGAAATAGCTGATATCGCTCATACACCTTTCCGGATACAAATATAAGACATAAATTTTTATTTTTTTGAAAACTTTGATAAATCAAATTTTGTTTAATTCATTTAAAACAGTCAATAAACCGAATAAATATGCGCTTGGAATAGTCACTGATATTAGCCCACATAATAATAATATTATTACCTATAAGCTAGTAATATTTTAAGTACAAACAAACAATGTGTACAAACAACTATATTTCATTCGGAGAGTTGAATTAATTTCCACGGGATTCATAAATTTAAGTATTTCTATCGAGTAAGATCGATTGCATTTTAGTAAACAAAATCCTTCAATCAAACTGCATATTTATGTAAGCTTTATATAAAATGTTTAACGGATTGTCATCAAATTAATTTATTTAATAGATATTTACAACGTTATTTTGGTTGAAATGTTTTCTAAAATGCTCTCGGTATATAATTTTTAACAAAGAAAATTTTACTACAGAAGATTTAAAAATATATATATTTAATAGGTTATGGATGAATAAACACTGTTAACGAGTCTTTCATTATTAATTCAAAATAGTGTAAAATGATCAGCTCAGCTATTCAGGCTGTACTTACTGAACGGAATTTCGATTTAAAAATGCAGGAACTCGGAAAATGCTTGCAATATTTAGTGTGAAAACATTGCAGTTAAACAAATGAAATCTTTATATTAACTTTCCTACCAATCTGTAAATGTTTCTCAGAGAAATGATGGAAATAAGTAATTTTTCTTGTAATTGAAAATTTTTCCAAAAAAAAAAAAAAAAAAAAAAAATATATATATTGAGATTTCTATGACATTTAGAATCGTTTGCCCACAGAGAAAAAGTTCAATATAACATTCATAACCACGTGAATTTTTATTTTTTTTTCCAGAAAATTTATAATTTACAGGTTTCAATTTAAAAATAAAAATAAGAACGCAATTGTAAGTATTATTATGGTTCACTTTAAAAAACAACGATAATTTAATTTCTCTAAAAATAAAAAAAATATACAGGGTGGTCATAAAAAAACTTTGCCGATATATGGAGCTCTAGCGGCCAGTCCGTTCAACCGATAGAGGTGAAATTTCAGATATACCTATTCAGAGGTATGAGCTCGAGATTCTATGAACGGCAACAAAATGGCGCTCATGGTTACGGTTATAGTTTCAGAAACTCGAAAATTTCCAATGATAACACCCATTTTTTTTTCAGCGCATGCGAAAACCCTAAAGAGCGTTGAAACCGTAACATGTATCGCAAGAAATGGACATGTTATGCACGCACAAAAAAAATGTTCTGCGAATCCTCCCCCCCCCCCAATTGAAAAAACTCGATTTTGGCGCAAGGAGGAAATTTGCATATGACACAGAGTTAGTACACTAATCTCTGATTACAATACAGATCAAAGAAATTAAAACTTTTATTTTGATTACACATTTTCCACATCGGGGCCATCACCATTAATTGCCTGTGATGACACCCATGTGGAAAATGTGTAATCAAAATAAAAGTTTTAGTTTCTCCAATCTGTATTGTAATCAGAGATTAGTGTACTGACTCTGTGTCATATGCAAATTTCCTCCTTGCGCCCCAATCGAGTTTTTTTTTTTTTTATGGGGGGGAAGGATTCGCAGAACGGTTTTTTGTGCACAGCATAACATGTCCGTTTCTTGCGATACACGTACGGTTCCAACGCTCTTTAGAGTTTTCGCATGCGCTGAGCATTTTGCGATGAAAATAAATGGGTGTTGCCATTGGAAATTTTCGAGTTTCTGTAACTATAACCGTAACCGTGAGCGCCATTTTGTTGTCGTTCACAGAATCTTGAGCTCATACCTCTGAATAGCTATATCTGAAATTTCATTTTGATCGGTTGAGCGGACTGGCCGCTAGAGCTCCGTATATCGGCAAATTTTTTTTATGACCACCCTGTATTTAAAAAATAATAATACATACTAAATAGAAAATAATAAACAAGTTAGAAATTGCACGTAAAACATAGCAAATGAGGTGGGTTCGTACTATAACAAAGTTTTCAAAATATTCAGACTATGCTATAATAGTATAAAGTACCTCGGATGCAGCATAGTGGCCGAAATCTTTTGCGTTCCTGTAAATATTCTCTGCTTTCTATTGTTCAGGAAGTAATTTGTAGTACACCTCAGCAACATATTTCAATTTCATAAAATGTATTCTAAAAATCCCGGTTTAATATTTTTTTTCAACTATGTAGTGGAAAAATCAATATTTGTATAGTAAACACGTATTCAGTCTGATTTGAATCAAAAACTTATTTCAAACGAGTTTTTTAAATGCTAATTAAAAAAAAAACTGTTGTTGAAAACTGGTTTTTTTAGACATATTTTCTTTGTAAAATGTGAAATGACGTTGAACCTCAATTGTAATAATAACAAAAATAACTGATTATTAAACGCATTGGCTTTATCGCATTCAATGTAATGCATATAAGAATTGTGGCTGTCATACATTTTTCAATCTGAAAGAATTTGTAATCATTTTCTTCGTTTTAGAACGACAAGCCGTCAGATTTTGCATTCTGTACTGCTATATAGAACAAAAATTCTGCAATGAAAGGCTTCAAATAACCATTACTAAAACATATATGTAAATAATCAAAACAGGAGAAACCTGAGCCTTTATTTTAAAAAATGATAAATTTGACAGAATGGTGCTTCAAAGAAATTCGAAACTTTCGCAGTTTCATCTCCAACTCGGCACGTTGCCAATATGATACTGATTGAAATTATTTCGTTTCGAGTTAAGGAAATTGAAATAAGCAAAAAAGAGTTGAAATTTAAATAAAGTTAGATGCTCAGAAAAATCTCAGAAAATTATCATCGATTTTATTTCGTCAGGATGTTAATTTTCCATGCGGGATAAAAAAAAAAAGTAAAAACGAAAGAAAAAGTATTTCAAAAGTATTTTTAAATATGATTTTATCTAGTTTCATATTTTTTTCCTTTACTCGATTATTTATAAGTATTTTTATGAGTTATAATACTATTCGTTTTGAATTACTAAGATTATAAACGAGAATACAGAAGATTTTTAATCATTAAACGAAATAAATATATAAATATATATATATAGTCATGAGGTTAATAATGTACGTGAACATTTATGTACATTTGAATGAATGCCATATATTTTAACCCTGCTGTTCTGTTCGCATTTACTATACGTATGTAGTGTTCGGGTCAATGTGACCCGATTTAGAATATTACCTTTTCTAGCAGTAAATGAAAATAACTATTTTAGAAATAATTTAAAAAATAGTAAAATAAGCTTAAATATATATATCAAATAATACAAAACACCAGTAAAATAACTTAAAAATATTTGAATACTTACTTTTATTTACAATTTGGACAACAATACCTTACGTGAAATTTGCAAGTATGTTTTTTTGCAATTGTAACATATATTAGTTTTGTTGTTGTTGGTTGATGGGCAGAACTTGCATCTTGCACGTTTAGTACACAATGAAGTGTTCTCATCTGATTCAGAGGGTACGTTCGCAGTTTTACTACGCATTCTCTTCAAAATTTTGACTGAATCTTCGCCTCTGGGAAGATGCTGTCCAATGTGTAGAAAAATTAGAGATTTCCCCAATTCTTCTATAAAGAGCCTTCGTTTGGTTAATTTATTTTCATTCCATTTGCTGTTTATTGAAATTCACAGAATAAATGCATTGTAAGCAGATGTATCAAGCATATTATAGAATACTATCATAGGTCAGAGATTTGTTTTTCTCTTACAAGTGTATGTACTCAAAAGTTGATCAAGACTATCCACCGCCCCTTTAGTTGCATTATAATTGTGGTTTTTTGTCAGGTCTGTCGCTAACTTCATTTTTATGATGGAAAGTGCTCATAAGAATAATATTTTGTTCTTTTTAGGGATGTAGTTCACAACTGTTGTATCTTCTGTAAAATAAAATGATGAGCTGTGCACTTCTTTGTTTAGCATTTTCTCAGAAAGTTCGGGCTTATTTTTTCTAATGGTGCCAAGCATAGTCATTTTCCGTTTTAGAAAAAGTTTTCCCAAGTTACAGGATGTGAAAAAGTTATCACATGTAACATTGTGCCACGAATACCCATAAGTAAGGTCACTCACTACCCGCATACCCTGACTTTTCTCTAGCTTTGATCCTTGATTTTTACCAGTATAAATATGTGCATTCAGTACATAGGAAGTTTTGCTAACACATAAAGTCCATATTTTTATCCCATACTTGGAGGGTTTACTAGGTATATATTGTTTGAAAGGGCATCGTCCACGAAATCCTACTAATTGTTCATCTACAGTAACATTTTCACTTGGATTATACAATTTAAGTTGAATTTCTATCCACTTTTCCCAAATATCTCGAATAGCAGCTAATTTATCTACAGACCTTCTTTCTTGCCTGGTAGATTTATTGTCAAAACGAATAACTCTCGATATCATATGAAAGGTTTCGAGGGACATTGTAGCACGAAATATATTTCTGCCTGTTTCTTTATTCCACAAACTTTTTGTTGATTATCCATATGATTTGTACACACCAGCTAATAATAACAATCCGATGTATGCTTGAAAAGTTTCAGTACTAATATCTTTCCACTCTTTTTCATACACTTTTCTTCCTTCTATATTAGTCATTTTTATGATTTCGTTCTCGATTGTAGAATTGAATACCGTCGCAAATGCTCTTTTTATGCCAGTTATCCTTGTCGTTGCATATCTTGTGACACCTAGAGTAGTTTTTATAATATTAGCAGACGTTAATCGACCAGAATGAAGAAGGGGATTCAAATGCCATATTATTTCACGATTCTTAGACTGAATACTCTGTATATTGTGCGTCTTTTGAATATCAATATCAAAATCGTTGTCAGAACTTTCAATTTCCTCATTTGTATGATTTTCATACTCAGACGCATTTTCCTTTTCGATGTCAGAGGCTTTCATTAATTATTTAGCAATATCAACGTCGCTCAAATTTCTACAAATTCGCCATTTTTTCACTAATACTCAGAGATACAACTGTTCTTCAGATTATTAGAAATTGAAATACAGCAAGAAAAAAGAAACGCTACTAACAGGTGCATTTTTTTCCTTCCGCCAATGATATCAACATTTGACTTTGCTCTCCTGTCACGAGATCTAACGCCTGTGCCAACGAAACAGATTTCAAAATAGATACATTGAAGTAATTATTTTTATTGAATGATTCCAAACAAAATTAAAAGTGCATGATAAAATTATTTTTTAACTCGGGTGAATATGACCCGAACAGTACATTAGGACTAAGTTAAAAATTATCTCTTGGAAATATAAATAAACGTAAATACTTCTAGGAATATATAGTTATATTACTAATGAACAAAGTCAAAAAGTTTTATGGGAATATCCCTGCGCTAATCTTTTTTATAAGTGAACAATAAAATTTTCGGGTCAAATAGACCCCAACAGAACAGCAGGGTTAAATGATTCCATATTTTTTCCCCTTTTGTTAAATCTGAGGATAACTGTCGTTATCTTCTCGCAACATTGACTGAAACAATATTAGACCCGATTACCAAGGATCACGCCATAAAGTTTTAAAAACTAAACTCAGTACATTTAGAACATCGATCGGCACGATCAGGGGGCATTTTATACATTGGTGGATATTAGATGTTTCTAATCATAATAATGAATCTTCTTGTCTGTTATGGAATTTTCCCTCATGCCCCATCATTAGAAATAACATAGAATTTTCGAAAATATTACAGTTAATTGATGACAAATTTATAACTCAGCTGAAACGGAAAGCTTCTTAAAACACTTTAAGCTTTTAAGGTTCAATAGTTTTCCTTTTAGAAAATTTTGTTGTAATATAAAATAAGCTTATTTTTGATAAATGTTACACTGCTAATATTTCTGTTTATATGGCATAGTAATATGTGAAAAATTCAATGCAGCATTTACGTAAATGATAAATTAATTCCTAAAAAAACCTCATTATTAAAGGTAAGTATAAGAAAGAAATCTTATTCTGTTTGTCTCGAAGAACGACTAATTTAATACTGAATGAATTTATTGCAGCCGAATTTCAGGAAAATTGGAATAAGCTAAAGTAATTTAAATAAATTTGTATTTAGAAAAATATCTCAGAAAATTTCCATGGATTTTCTTTCGTAACGGTAGTAATTTCTTAGACTATGTAAGATGAAAAACTAATGTGCAAAATGAATAATTTTCTTAAAAGACTTTAAAACACTTTATTTTGTTTTAATTATTCACACACATTCTTAAGGTGATTAATATTATTTATAAATTACAGATGAAAAATTTTTAATGCAATAAAATTCTTTATTTTAAAATTAAATTTATAGTGCGTAAATAAATAAATAATGAGCAGAAACATGCAAAAGCATATATGCCTGAGCTAGAATTCTCAAATACGCTTGAACGAAATGAATGAAACTCGACAGGAAAAATAAATTATTATCTTTAAAAAAAAAAGTGCAGCCAAATATACATTGCAGCTGAGTGTGAGAAATTTGATATTCTCAAATATAGATTTATACTTGTTAGTTGTTCTTTATTTCTAAGACCGTTTTGCCCTGTTGCAATATAGGAAGTCACTAAAAACAAATGCGTGTCTTAATATTTATATCCTTCACAGTTATGCCCACAATGGGTTTTCTCATATTAAATAGATAATGCTCTAAAGCTTTGTAAATTCCTTTTCCCCTATCTACATCTTTTTTCGAGATAAAGAATCAAATTATTCAGCCTTCCACCAGTGCACCGAAGTTCGTTTTATTCAATTAAACATGGCTATGTTACACTGCAAGCAAAAAAAAAAAAAAGCATAAATTACAATTTTTAATGTTTCAATATTTTACTTTATTTTTTCCAGTTTTACATAGAAGAAGTGGGGTAGAGTATCACGTTTTGATTACTTAGAGTGGTGACCTTTGAAGTTTAACAGGATTTAGATTTCTCACTTTATTTTTTTTAATGATTTGAAAAGAGGAATTTATTTAATACTTTTTCTTACAGAAAGAAACTCTTCAGGTGCACATAATTGACGTAAAAGCTTGTAGTTTTGAATAACCTCGTGCTTTAAATTTGTTAGATCAAAATGCTCCTGTAAGTAGCAATGCCTTAGATTTACAAGAATCAGGGCAAATTATCCGCGTCCTAAAACAGCAAGGTTGGCTCACCACATGGCAGTACACCAAAACGAAAATTCGACAATGGACTATACCTAGACACTAGAGATGATTTCGGGATCTTTTTTCGGAACCCGACACCGCTCTATTCCGATCGTTCTTAATCGAAGCCCGAGGAAATATTTTATGTCATGACAATTACTAATAGACAAGGCACTACACTACAAGGCAATACTAGAAAAGGCACAAAGATAGACAGAGAGGCAAAATATGCACTATGACCAAAAATATGCACTGAAACGGAAAGTATTTCAAAATGCTTCATAAGTAAATATCATTTTAAGCAATTTAATACATGTAAATGAAAGTAGAGTAAAAATTTAAATTCAATATTATCAAAAGAGAAGTTTGGTACACACACACATACATATATAAATACTTCATGAGTAAAAAGATTCTCATTTTTTTTCGTCCTTAGAAAGCAAATCTCATAGTCAAGTTAATGGAGTATGTTTAATGAATAAAAGTACGAAATTTACGAATAAATATTACTTTATACGATGAATCAAAGTATGGTTTTCAGCTTTCTATAAAATGTGCCCATCTTTAATTTTAATCAATTACTTTTTTCAACAATCTCATTCAAGTGCTGCTGAAAATAATTTTAAATTAAAATATGAAATATCTGAGGCTTTTATAGGTAAATATGAAAAGCTTTTTATTATGTTTTATCGGGATAACATGATAATTATATCACATACGATTAAAAGTGACTTCGTAAACAAAGGCTATTAGGATTTGTGTGATACATAATACACTAAAATATTCTCAAGCATCAACTAAGTTTTGTTTGACTAAACCTGGTTGATGCATAGATCTCTAAATAAACGATGTCAAACTAAAAACAAATTCGTTATTCGCGCTTCTTCTATTGACAACTTATTACAAATCTGCAATAATGACAAAAGTTTACCTTTTTTTCTAATCTTCATTCTGATCAAAACAACAACACAATAACTTGAAAAGGAATAAGTGATTTTTAAGAGAAAAATATTCTTTTTATTTTTGCTGTTCATCAATGAATAAATTTGTAAGGTTTCAGAAAAAATAGGTCCGATCCCAAAGATTAGAATAAAAGTAGAGCCTGAACACCTGTCGGGAATGACTTCAGGCTGAGTCCATCTCATGTCTGCAGACATCACTTTAAGGAATATATCAGTGGCCGTTCCGAAGTATAGAGGTTGACAAAGGAAATTAATGGGGAAATTGTATGAGATTAATCTCCTAATCAAACGCATCTAAATAACAATGGATGATTAAAAAAAAACTCCCTTAAATAAGCATTTTCTTGTAAAAAAATTTCTGTAAAGTAATTTCATCTGGATGTAACTTAAAAAATTATTTTTATTTTGTGTCAATTTTTTCTCCACTAATATTTAAATAATATATTTAATGAAGTGGAGGCTCCAGAACACAAAAAGTAACATTTTGACGTATCTTCCCATTTCTTTTAATCTATTTCTAATGGAACCATCCTGAAACTTCTATTAAATTATACGTGTAGAAATTAGATAAAAGATGTGTACAATACATTTGGACTACAATTTCTAGTTTCTAGTTTGTTATTTCATCTTAATGGAGAGGATAGAAGTTATTGATTCCAGTAGTTTCATTTCGTACGTCTACAATGGAAATAGTACTCAATAGTAATACGTATTAAATAATGTTTAAGTATTTTATTAGAATTGTTTCAAAAGTATAATAATAAATTGCATTTCTGTTGTAGTTAACACCAATGACATATAAGTTGTTCTATAAGAGCCTGACGTCAGTTGCAAATAACTTTTGCATGAATCGCAGCCTTGGATTTAAAACACTAAAAAGTGAATGCCTGCATATGCAGTATATTAAGGGGACAGTCGGTAATAAAACTAAATCACTGATTTTTTGTTGCATTCATTGTTGCTTTAAAAATTGGCAGATGCGTTAATACCAAATAGTTCTATTTAAAATTTGGTGACAAAAAGATAAAAAAAAAAAAATTGAATTATTCAACTTTAAAATTTGTAATATAAGGAATAATTTTCTTATTTTAAAATGTCCCATGCGCATTTCTTTTGCATAAAATACAACAATATTTACTCATGAGATACTTTTTATATGATTTGAGAAAACAGAATTTCAAGTAAAACAGATTACATAAATATGCACAGTTTTCACAAATACCAAATTTTATGGCTCTATTAAGAATTGTCAAAATTAAAAAATGCTTTTTGCAACAAATAAATTTGAGCATCTAGTTTCATAATTCTCGAAAAGAAAAAATATCTATTTTTTAAAAAACATTTTGTGATTGTGAATGTCAACTCTCACCTTAATAAAGTTTAAATATTTTGTTGTTATAAAAGATATCACACTATTTTTAAAGCGTAAATAAGCAAATAATTTTTAGAACGCAATGTATATATATTTTAAAAATTCAACAGTAATTTTTTATCATATCAATACTATTTTTTCATAAAGAAAATAAACATAAAATGGGTTTAAAACTTTGTAATAATAATATTATTATACCGCAGACCAGGCCCCTAAACTGTTAAAAATAAAGGTGACAAACCTGTTGCATTTGGCGCCAAGTGGTGAAAAGGAGTTATCATTTTGACACTCGCGGGCTTGAAAATGTTTTTGGGGTGCCGTTTGATCTCTCACTGGGGTATTGAGGCGAATTATGGTGCCGCGCAGTGCATACCGTTGGAAGATTTTCACCCCTTAGTCATTTGAGCATATTTTGTGACTTGTACCCTTCCCCTTCAACTACAGCAATTTCTCCATATGATGACTATCACCGCTATGCGCTATCCCAATTTCGTTTAGAACTTTCGATGGCTAACTTTTGGCGAGTTTTTTTATATAAAGCAATCTTTTAATTTCAGGACATTTGAACATTTTAGGGTGACTTTGAAGGTGAGCTCGATGGCCGAGCGATTAAAGCGCGGGGCTTGCAATCAGATGTTGTGGATTCGATTCCTTCGAGGACTAAAAGTCAGTTTATATATATTTTTATTATTGGGCACTCTGGTTTTAAGGGTGTCATCTTTTCACCCTAATTAAAGCATTCCAAATAAAGCCATTCTGGATCCCTTAGGGGTGTCACCAGTGAGACAAACCTTTCACCCCTAAAAGGTGCAATGTGTCACGATTAGTTTTAACAGTGTAACTGCTGGGCAATATGCCTAGCTTAACTAGTTTTTACCTGGGAACGGGAGAGAAACCGCTTGGTTGCCACATACTTAGATCTACCTAATTATTGCTGTATCACTGTTATTTTTATCATATTTATAGCTATACTGGGCTTTCCTAGATTACTGTTAGTTATTCTGTTTGTATTCGTTCGTATATTATTGAAAATGGAAGAGATTAAAATAAACAGATGAGAGTACTGCTAACTTTTCTACAGAAATCATACGAACCGCCTATAAGGGCGACAACCGATATTCGATTTTGATCTCATAATTTAGAACTTTTGATCAGGTGACGAGATGTTCACCTGGCTAGGCAATTACAGAAGTATATTTCACAGGTAATCTGGAGGATTTTGCACCCACGATGGATTTTACATGCACCAGGTGCCATTAGCGTACATGGCGGTTTTTAGCTAGAAAAGAGTCTCAAACCTACGACCTTTTTCGACTATGAGCACCACGTTCTCCATCTGGGCGACCGCTTCCCGTATATTCCTATTTGTCTGATGTTATCGTACCGTTAATCATTATCGTTTGATTTTTACTCACGTTTTTTAGTTTATTGTCAAAAAAGTCTTTCTTTCACTTTATCACTCTTGATAGCGGGATCTCTTGTCATAATTAAATACAGGTTATGGTCGTAATTGTCGTATTTCTTGGCTGCTGTGTTTTCTTCTGTATTCTTCGAATCTGATCATGCTAACATTATCAGGAGATGAATTGTAAATTATTTTCACAACTCTTGATAGTTGGTGTCACATATATTATTTGTTTTAGTCACAATCGGGAGAACCAGTTGATATTTTCGCCAATAACTTGTTCACTGGTGGGATACTGTTTTTTTTTTTTTTTTTTTTTTTTTTTTTTTTTTTTTTTTGTGCACTATAGGGTGGAGTTGGTCGTTTAGCCTTTAGTTCGCCTATTCTTTTTAGAGATTTCTATTTTCACATAAAGTAGCATTTACATTTTTATTTATTGGCTGTTTTTTATTTCTGTCATATTAAGCTCGAGGGCTTTCAATTAATCCATTTAATTTGTTATGATGGCTGTTATCACTTCTATTGTATTCATGAATGGGCTCCTGGGTAATCAGTTCATTTCTAAAAGACTGCAACTTTGCTATGGCGCAAAAAAGAAATCAATTTGTATGGTGCACTTAGATGCTAGTTATATTTTTTATTTTTTATGCACACAGTGCTTTTTTGGTGCAGAAAAATTACAGTTCTTTTAATGATCCCCCCCTCTTTTTTTGGTTTAGAAAAAGTAAAGTTTCTTAATGACCTTTTATTTTTATTTTTGTTTTCAGTAAAGTTCCCTATTTTTTCGGAAGTTAGGAGATTTAGTAACAGAGGATTCTATTTTGTTTTAGGGAATTGAACAAGAATGATTCCGTAAGGTGTAGGTTAAAGGAGGTTACATCCAATACCCAATTGAATCAGAAGCGTTTAGCACACTATATGTCTAAAGGTGTCAGGCCACTTGCAATTTCACATATTTTGTTAAATATCCAGAAAAACATAAGAAAAATTATTCTGAAGCTCCACGTGTGTAAACATAATTGTACAGGTCACATATTCAGGCGAAGATTATTTTCGATTATTATCCTCGAAATCCTATAAGGTACCGTCAAGAGATTGAAAAAGAATGGAGATCTTTTGTATAACACTGTAAAAACAAATTTAGCAAAAGCGTTCAAACTACAGATTATGATTAAGTGGATTACTGAAACGAACTCTGTCCATTTTTATGCGGCTAGTATATATATACTCGTAAAAAATTAACATATATTATAAAAACATTATAAAAATATATATTATATATTTTTATAAAAATATATATTATATTATAAAAATATATTATAAAAATATATTATAAAAACATATATTATAAAAATTTCAAAATTTTTAACAAGCTTTTTGCTTAAAAGTTGCAGAGTTCTTAATATTAAAAAAAATGTTCTTTTCAGAAAATATGACAAATAATATTGCACATAATAATTTGTAATAAAATAAAAAAAAAATAACAAAAATTATATGAAAATGAACAGTTTTACTCAATAATGGTTCTCTGTTCATACGTGAACGCAATCAAAATGTAATTCGTATAATGTGTTAACTAAATGTATAGAGCGACTTTTGTGAAAGTTTTAAAAACTTAGCTTGGAAATTCTGAAAATGATCGTCGATGGAATAAGATCAAAATCCATTGTTTCGTAAATGGATCAAAAAGATGAGGGCTGTATCCATATATCCATTGATTAGTGCGAATATAGAATAGACAATATTGTACGTAGTATAATATTTGGACGGTCATGTTTGGTCATATAATGTATCCATAAAATAAACTTTAATTGCAAATTTCTTATTTCAAATTAATATTAAGTAGATATATAATAGTTTAAATAGAGTAAAGTGGATTGTCCTTTGTGCAATCATGAATAAAATGAGTCGAACAAAAAATCTGCCGGATTGAATAAAATAGTAAACAGTATGTTAATCATCATTTATAGTTGAATTTTATGTGATACTAAAACATTATTTAAAACTATTTATCCTCGCAAATATTTAACAAAAGTACATATGATTTATCTTATTATTTTATCATTAAATAAATTCGAAAATATAAGCTGTAAGTGTTAATTAATATGTCTTTACGGGAATAGCATTATAAAGACAAAAAAATATGCAATTCATCAATTAATTATTAAATTCCGTAACGCACCTTTAATTTGACGAATTCTGACTATAACAGATTAAATATATTCAGAATGCGAATTTATTAGCCATTTATTAATTATCATCATAATATATTAAACATCAGACTAATGTATCTGCGCGCGCATGTTCATGCAGGAAAATCATTATGTTGATACACATACATATTCAGTAAACGGAAATTGATATCCCTATATATTAGGAAATATATGTTTAGAGCAGCATGCCATTAACATTATATTATACTTTTAAAAACGCTTTATATAACATCACTGAAATATTGTTAAAATATTTTGTATTTAAATTAATGCTGCAAACATACGTTGATGAGAAAATTGAATTCGGGTATGCAAAATACGATTTTTAATTATTTATAAAATTCATGAATGAAAAAAAAAACTTATAAAACTTCAAACAAAATATTTTGAACACATACATTAAACTAATTTAATATTTTAGTAAAGTGATAAAATACCTTTAAAAAGGAAAGAAAAAATCATCATACATATTGAACTGAGAATCGGTGAAATGCTTTAATACAATATGAATAATAAATTAGTTTGATGAACTCAAGTGATTAGATATATGGTTTTATAACATTTCATTGATGGTTAATTATTATGTATGATAATTTGTCTTTCTTTTTTTAAAAGTATTTTATAATTTTAGGCAAATATTAAATTTGAAGAAACATAAATAAAAGTTATATATATACATTATCTTCATATAATTAAATTTCTACACAATTTTAATTTGTTGAATAAGTTTCAAACCTGTTTCAAATTAGAAATAATGTGCATGTAACTAATTTACAAAAGAAAAAAAGCGTAAATAAAATTTCGATGTAAGTAAATGTTGTGTCAGTAGGCAAGTATCTGAAATCCTGTGGTGTTTTTTCAAGAAAAAAAAGGCTGGACTAAAATAAAGTGTGTCCAGAATCTCCAGAATCGTAGCATGGATAAAATTAAATGCAAAACAAATTAAAACTGAAAACATGAGTGCAAGATGAGAACATTTCGAGGCTTAATAATACAATTAAAAACTTTCCATGAAAAAGAATGTTATAGCTCTCTTGAAATGATATTAGTATTGATATTTTCTCATATGTATGTAAATGAGTTATAAAAAACATCACACTATCTTTTACTTATTCATTTCATACTCAATCCATCTTAAACTAAACGCAATTTTATCAAAGTAATCTTTAATATTTAAATCAAAACATACCAAGTTTTCACCATGTGTTACGCAATTTAATATCTTCCCCAATCGAGTTTATTTAATATATTAAATTCAATTTCGTTTAAAATGTTTCATACAGCGCTTCTGTTTGAAGAGATTTTTATGCATTTCCCAGTTTCATATTTTTAATAATAAGAAGAAATCATTTCATATATATATATACATATATATACATATATATACATACATACATATATATATATATATATATATATATATATATATATATATATATATATATATATATATATATATATATATATATATATATATATATTACATGACAATTATTTTTTTCTTTAAAAATAATTTAAAAATTTCACACAATAAACACCTAAAAAATCTCTATTGGGAAAAGATTGAAGATTTGTCCAATTTTTTATTTTATTTAAATAATTGTAATTATACCTATATATTATACCTATGATAAATACTACATTTAATTTTCTTTAATAATACTTTCATTTTTTATAACAATAAATGTGATGATACTTGATAAGTATCGTGTTATAAAACACACTAGTGCCAATTTTGTATGCTTCATAAATACCTCTTTTTGCAATAGTATCAAGGAAATATATATTCTAAATCATAAGATATACATACATATATGTTATATAGGTGTACCTACCTGTAAGTTTTATAAAAATCATCTATTTTTAGTTTTTTTTTTAGACGATTTAATGATTACAATAACATTATTATTATTGTTTTTAATATTATTATTACTGTTGTTGATGATGTTGTTTTTGGTCTTCCTATCTCTTACTCAATAACAGGCTCAAAAGTGGTTACAAATTAAATGCTAAATTTATAACAGTCCTGTAAAGAAAACTTTTAGCTTCAGTCAGTAATTTCTCGCAACCCAATATATAAAATATTTTATTTTTAGAAAACAGGGTAAAAAGTAAAGAAAATAGTTCAATAAATCTTTAATTTAAAAAAATGACGAGTTTCATTGAAATCAATTTAAACGATTCTTAAGGCAAATGGTCTACAAAATATAATCAGTAAATTTTTAGTTTTTGATTTACTAAAATTAATTTTAAACTATATTAGAAAGTAGATGCAACGATATAAATAATAAGGAACTAAGATTAGCCTCTCATCATTGATGAGACAAAAGTGAATGGGAGACCAAAATAGAAAGCATTTAACACGTCTGGAGTTAGATGAGCATGATTCTCAGCCTTAAAAACTGCGGCCAAGAGAGGATAAAGTGTTGCATAATGGATAAGGCTGAGAACACGCTTCACCACCGAGTTCTCAAGAAAGATACACAGCGACGCTTCATAGTTTGGTTTTAACCCACACTAGAAAGGGTTGGTGATTCTGAAGCAAAACAATCTAATGAAATAGAATAATATCTAATCCCTCAACTGAAGTGAAGGATAAGGTGGACCAAGCTTTGTAGAGCAAAAGTCGTGTACTTCCCAGAGTCGACGCGTTACACGGGTACGACATGCAATGTGGCCTGGTATCAGAGCGGGGAAAGTTTTGGACAGCATTTTAACGGGTTACCCAGTAAGGAGTCTGAAATTTTCAGTAAATTGCAACTGTGAGAGTTTTGCGCTGTCACTAAGTGAATTTGGAAAGGATTTTACCAATTCCGAACGGGAACTGCATAGCAGATATTCCTTGAGGGTAAAACAAACGAAATTTTCTTAGATCATTACTCCACGGATGACGGTACAGGTTGTTCTTCAACTAACGTGAAAATTCGAACCAAAACTAACTCCTCGGGCCGATCAGTTTGGATTGTCTATAAATTAATTGATTTCCCTGTGCCCAGCAATGTATGCTAGCAGTACCTAAACTTTGCATTTTATCTTTTATTTCGTCAACGTGCAAGGTCTGGGAAGAAAATAACCACAGCCTTCCCGATGCAATTAATTGCTTCAACAGCTTCCTGATATGGTACAAATTGTGCGGGGAAGAGGAGCTTCGGTATTAGGAACCTAATTTCTTTCACGATCATGCAGTTGACAAAAGTGATCTGGAGTACAGATCTCCCACCAAACGTGGGCCTGTATGCCATATCGCGAAGTCCAGATAAGCCTGTAGATCTAACGAGAATTTGTCTCTAATTCGTTGTGAAAAGTTAATGTGGAGCAATCCATTTGCTTTTTGTGCAAACCGGATTACCTAACCGGATTACTAGAAATTTCTTAAGCTGGAAGTTTTCTTTTTCTTAGAGACAAAACGTACAAAGTGCAATAGGACACAGACCGAATGTAAGGCAAAGACCTTGGTAGAAAGCAGGGAACATCGCAGTTTCAGTTTCGCGGATCTTGTCTGACGAATGTAATATGGCTAAACGAGGGTGATCCTATTATGACGGATGCATTTTGTTGACTTAACCTAAATCTATATGAACAGACGAAGCGGGGAAGTATGGTTTGCTTAGTTGTATACCGTTTAGAAATTGATAAAAATTTAATGAAATTTTGTACGATAATATGAAGCGTTATCTTAAAGCATTTTCTTTGAAAAGTTAGGCAATGAAGATATTCAATAAAAACCTTGTGTGAAAAACTAAAATCATTAAAACCAACGATTGAACACACAATAATTAATAAAAAATATATTGCCCAGTTGAAATGATGGCATTGAGCTCACAGGCTACGCATACTAATTGTACATTACAGCCTTGTATTTTCGTTAATTCCGTTCGAAAAAAAAATTAAGAAGGGGAAACAGCTCTCCCCGTTCTCCTTTTTTATACTTAATCATTGAACCTCCTAAACTATCAAGTACATGCTTTATCATATTAAAAAATCTATATGCAAAATTGAGAGCAAATCGGATAATTCTTAATAAAAACCCATTTAGCATTCATATAATTTAAGAGGAGTTATTCCCCTCTTTTATACTTAACCATTAAACTTCCAAAACTATTCAGAGATTTGAACGAAATCTGACAATTCTGATTGAAAAATCCATTTGTACACGTTAAGGGGAGGGGCATTAGAACCCCCGTTCCCCCCATTTATACTTATTCAATGAACACCTAATAACAGCCACGGACTCGCCTCATCGGAATGATCCTATATCTAAATTTTGAACGAAAACTGATAATTCTGCAGGAAAATCCCGTTTATATTAATTAAGGGGAGGGGCATGAGCCCCCCCCCGTTCCCCCCTGTTTATACTTATTCAATGAACACCTAATAACAGCCACGGTATCGCCTCATCCGAATGATCCTATATCTAAATTTTGAACGAAAACTGTTAATTCTGCATGGAAATCCCGTTTATATCAATTAAGGGGGGCATGAGCCCCCGTTCCCCCTATTTATACTTATTCAATGAACACCTAATAACAGTCACGGAATCGCCTCATCAGAATGATCCTATATCTAAATTTTGAACGAAAACTGTTAATTCTGCATGAAAATCCCGTTTATATCAATTAAAGGGGGGCATGAGCCCCCGTTCCCTCTGTTTATACTTATTCAATGAAAACCTAATAACAGCCACGGAATCGCCTCATCAGAATGATCCTATATCTAAATTTTGAACGAAAACTGTTAATTCTGCATGAAAATCCCGTTTATATCAATTAAGGGGGGGCATGAGCCCCCGTTCCCCCTGTTTATACTTATTCAATGAACACCTAATAACAGTCACGGAATCGCCTCATCAGAATTATCCTATATCTAAATTTTGAACGAAAACTTAATTCTGCATGAAAATCACGTTTATATCAATTAAGGGGAGGGGCATGACCCCTCCGTTCCCCCCCCTAATCAGGGAAGTGCCTTATCAGGATATACCTACATGCAAAATTTCAAGTGGATCCGATATTTCTATCATGAGTTATCGCGTTACGCACGAACGCACATACATACAGAACGGACGGGCACATATGCTCTCAGGTTATGATAACCTCTGAGCTAAAAACACATAAGCAGACGTATACGTTTCGCGAGTAACTGGAAGCGAGTCCCAGTTTTTCGCGAAACGTATACGTCTGTTTATGTGTTTTTAATTATTGTGTGTTGAAACGTTGGTTTTAATGAATGAAAGTGTATTATGTCAAAAATTACAGCTTCGTCGATAAGTCAGCTTCGATAAGTCAATGAAAACTTTTAGAAATAAGACGCCGTTTTTTTTTTTTTTTTTTTTTTTTTTTTTTTTTTTTTTTTTTGTAGTAAGTTGTTTTGTTGTACCTTCATTATTTAAATTACTCTTGGCTAGTAACTGACTTGTCAACAATTTTAATCAGATAACCAGTAATATTATCGTAATTTTAATCAACTTTCTAAAAAACTTCATGGATTAAAATCATAAATTTTCTAAATGTCAGACTCAAAAAACACGCCAATTTGATCTACTTTGAAAATATTATGAAAGATTAAATTATAATTAAACGACTAATAACGATGTCCAGTAATCAGGTTTCCATTAATGTTTCTTTGGCTGGCAGAATCAATTACTGTCGAAGCATCTTATAGGTGTTTTTGTGGTTGATTTAATAGGATCAACCGAACAATTCAAAATTAGCTGCATAAAAAGGCTAAGTAAATAATTTTATAAAGACACTATAAGAAATTTATTTTAAATTAGAAATTTTAAAGGTATTGCTTTAAATATGGCGTAATCTAAGTTTTGTTTCTCATTTTAACATTCACATAAAAATAATTTCAAAATCTTATTAAAACCATGCAAAATCAGCGTGACAACAGCAACTGCGATTTCTAATGTGTCTCAAGACTTTCAAAAGAGGAATTAGATAAGGAGAAGTCAAGGGCTCGAAAGAGAAAATCTTCAACTGACTAATCTATGGATGATGATTAAATTCCCTACCAAGATTCAAATGAGATATTTTTTTTAAATAAATGAGAATGAGTGTCTAGAGTGTCTAGCAGAGTGCAAGAAAACCTCGGAAAATGTATTCTATCAAGTACATTCACTAACACTGTTGTTACATAAAAAATGCTCAAAGTTCCTAAACAAATGTGCAGTTTGTTTCAGATTCGAGATACTGTTTAAAAAAATAAAGCGATATAAAAGACAGAAAAAAATTGACTCTAGAGTACTTTATAACAGGCTTTACCGTATTGAACTTGTTACAATGTTTCTAAATCTGCATACTTAAGAGCCATAATTCTTCTAAATGTTAAGTAGTTTTTTAATTTTTTCTTCAAATATCACTTTGCTCTTTTATTAAATTGCATTATTATATTGCTTATTATTATATTATTTTTTTATTTGCTTATATAAAGTAAGGTTAGTATTTCTACAACATTAAAGTTACTTTTATTCTTCACATTATGATTTATATTGCTGCACAAAAATTATTGTTTACATCGAAACTCCAAAAGGTATTTTGCCCCTAGAAGTCGGACGTCTTACTCATACCTTATGTTAGGCTATCGAAATACAAGTGTTTACAAAAACAAAATTTTCGATGCTTTCTGTTATGTCCGCAAAATGAAAATTTTTTTTAATCAAACATAAGAATGCAAACTTTTATAACAACCGCATCTTAAGCCAATTTTATTCAAAAAAATTGCATTCAAAATTATAGACTATATATATCTGTGCATTATATCATAAATAGATGCTGAGATGTGTATAAACAAATTTACATTCAGATGAATATTATGTAGATAGAAAATGTGTTTCTTTTTAAACTTTTGCAACATATTCATATGTATTTAAAAACATATTGAAAATATATATAGACAACAATATAGCAATTTATTTTAGATTTTACTAGAAAAAAAGTGCCTTGTTAATTTCATTATGATTAAAACCATTTATTTTTGATTGATTTGATAGTATTTTTATATTGATAGTAAATATTTAAAAATTCACATACATTGAGGTAATAATTATTTTTAAAATGTCTATTTTAGAAGTAAAATTACATACTAATACAATATAACCCCACTAATTTGGATCCCGTTTATCCGGATCGATTTAGTCATTTTTTGAGAAACAACTAGCTAATTTCAATTACTTTAACTTGTTTCATCGTCGTATTTTTAATCAAAAAAAATCTGAAATCTTTTCGGAAGACTTAAGTAAAGTAAACATTTTTACTGCTTGCAAATATTCAATAAGTTTAACATAAAGGTAATTTTATGTAAGTATGTTTTATTTTATTTCATTTTTTTTTCTAATTATCCGGATAATCTGGATTTTCGATTATCCGGATCGGTCCAGTCCAAATTAATCCAAATTATCGGGTTTTACTATATTAGTTAACAATAATTTATTTGATCCTTAAAATGTGCTACTCTTCGAGAAATAGGTATCGCGTACAAAATGTTTTCTTCCGCACTGCTACATTATCCTACTACCTCTTGAGAGCATTGCAGTTCATAAGGATAATGAAGCAGCGACTACTCTTATCGCATAAGCAAAGCCATAGTAAATGCAATAGTGGGGCTTATTATCCTAGCGGCAATTATCTTGGACAAGTTACTCTCTTAAAGTGCCTGTTAAGTTAAACGATAATTTAAATTACTGTATAATCTATAAGATAAATTGAAATCTCAATTATGTGTGGGATCCTATCTACTAATTATAATATAGGTTATTTGAATATTATTTCTCATTATCTGTTATGCAAACTGTGCGCTGGATGTTTTGGAAATAACATAATTTAAGAAATTTTAGATTCAATTGGTAACTAAGAAATTTTAGGTTCATTTGGTACTCTTAATGTGTAAAATAAAGATAGAAATTTACTGAAAGCTTTAAGAATTTATAATTTAAAAATAAATTAATATTAATAATTAAATACAAGTACCGCTACAAATATATAATTATAGAAAATATTGATTATGTAGTCACCACTTTTTAAAGTATATTCCACATTTTTTTTTAAATTATTTTAATGAAACATTTCTTCAACTTAAAATATCACTAAAGAATTTAGATGGAAATCCTTTTGTATATTTTCCTGGAGTACATAAAATACGATGCATCGCTATTTATACTATGTACAAAAATTAATATATTTTTAACTGAATTAACCTCCTCAGTCCTGATGTCGTGTGAAGTAAACACAAAATAACACTATTTAAACACACTTAAATGCTTTTAGAATTGTTAAAACACTTCAAGAGCTTTTTAGTAAGTGTGCGCATACCATAAGTATCGATATATAGAATGAAACAATTTTGGAGATGTATACAGCAATTTTAAAATGGTTTTCGTGGTCCCTCGTGATATCTGGCTTAGGACTGAGAAAGTTAATAATAGAAGAAACACCTTTGTTGCTAAACATTATTACGCGCATAAAAATAAACTGCACGCATATTCTTAGAACTTTACATCTCAACTACGAATGTAAGATTTGACTGGTACTCTAAACTATAGGGATGCGTAATGGCAGGTTATTGCTGGCACTTATCATAATAATGTTAAAAACACACACACACACACACACATATATATATATATATAAAACCACTAATCGTATTACAATATATGAACCATTGAATTTAATAACTTGTAGCACATTAATCATGGAGGGGGAAAATAAATAATTAAAATGAATACAAATGGAATTTCTAGAAGCAAAGAAAAATCTTCAGTTCCCAAATACTTTGGAACTACAAATGAAGTGTGAGGTTTCATCTTAGTATTTGCCATGAAAAAGCGAAAAAATACGAAGTATATATATACGCCAGCTACAATTATATATTTTAGGATTTGCAAGATTTATTAGAAGCATATTTTGTTCAATTATGCATTTATTTTTAAAAGATAATTTATAGTTATCAAATAGTAATTTTGAGTATCAATTGGGCCAAATAAACATTTTTTGTAGATTATTCATAAATATAGAAATGTGTCATAACGAATTTTCTTTATATAGTGCAGTCTACATTTCAAACAGATTGCCTCTTTGATCTATTTGACTAGTTGCGTCATTGTGCATATGTTGTGTCAGAATTCCGAACGACGTTCTAAATCGTCAATAATTTGATATGTCCGTTTGTAAATTTAAGCAATTGCTAACTAGTTTACATTCTAATGTCAGATTTGTTTACAATAGAAGACAAGTTGTATCGAAATATTTTGTTTATCTGTGTGGACTGTCTATTGTGCGTCACAGTTTCAATGTGACAGAAAAAGAATTGAAAGTGCTCTTATATACGAAATATAATATCAGTGTTGGTAGCTCTAAACTTAATCTATTTGGCAGTTAAATTATTTGAAGTAAAAAAAAAATAGTCTAAAATTAAAAAAAAAAATCTATAAGAAAAACAGAAAACGTATGTTTTTTACTTATTATAATCTTGTTTCTGAATTGAAAAATGTGCATCACGACATTAAAACAAGGAAAAAAAATCATGATTCAACCATTGATTATGAAACATTTTCGAACTTATTCAATATAATATAACAAAAGTAAACTGTTTAATAAGTGAAATTATTATGTCTGATGCAAGCATATGAAAACATATAACACATTTAAAATCCGAAATTTCAGTTCTTTCCATCTACAGTCGGAAAATTATCCAAATTCCTTGAGCAATTTTGTATATGATACATAGATTTCTATCTATTAACCCTTTCCGGCAAGGACAAAATATGTTAGTGAAATGAGAAATTATCGACTGACACCGGAATACACAAACGAGTTTTTATAGACATATTGAAATCCTTAGTTTAAGATTTTATTGTAAAAGCAACATTTTACTAAAATATTATTGGTGTCTAATGCAAGTTTAGAATTAAAATTAGGTATCCCAGAACGGGGACAGTGTGCCGGAAAGGGTTAAATACATAAATAAACTAAAAACTTTGTAGAAATCATCATAAAATGAAAAATTAAGCAGGACACGTTTCGAGCTCCAACAATAACAGCTCGTCATCAGCCAATCCAACACGTGTCGCAAGGGCACAGAACCAAGATGTGCCATCTCGACTCTGTGCCCTTGCGACACGTGTAGCTCGAAACGCGTATTACTTAATTTTTCACTTTATGGTGATTTCTACAAAGATTTTAGTTTATTTATCAATTTATCGCCAGTGATTACGGTGTTTTTCACTGGGTTAACTACATGCATATCAAAATTTTTTGCAGTTAAGTATTATTCATGTACTTACGTTAAAAGTTCTAATTCCGCACTTTCCTTTAATAAAGAGAATGGTACGTGAATTCTTTTGTGCAGGAGACTTTATGAGGTAGAGAATTTATATTTTCGAATCAAGTGAAAAAAATAGAAGTTTAAAAGTTCGAGATGAATATTAAAACGCACATCCAATCATTACTTTTGAATGTATCCGATTTGTTTTATGAGTCCCTAAGAAATGAACAACAAACCCATGAACTGCCTATTCTATCGTTATTATCTTCTAATAGAATTTAGTAATTTATGACAGATTGAATAAATTTGAAATAGTGTATACTCAAAGTAAAATATATATATATATATATAATGTAAATGTGTTATTTACATTAAATATAAAATGTAAATATACTATTGTTCCCATATGCGTCATATACATTACGAAACATGCCTAGGTGACCCTAAATGAGGTTGAATGTATTTACAGGAGTTATAGCATGAGCAGTCGGACAGATATTGCGCCTGGTGCATGTAAAATCCGTCATGAGTGCGAAGTCCTCCAAGTTACCTGCGAATTATACCTCTGGAGGTGCCTTGCCAGGTGAAGGTCTCGTCATCTGATCAAGGTTCTAAATTACGAGATCAAATTGAGTAGCCGTTTGCAATACAAACAACAGGATATAAAGTTAAACAACCGTCAAAACATAGTATGCCAGACTGAGAAGCAAGTACTGCAGATGTAATGACGCGCGAAGCGAAGGAATCATGTTTTTTGTGTTGCACATCATGAGGTCACCCGCCCCGGTACCAGGTATCTAACCCGTTAAGCTGTGGTAACTCGGCAGGTAGGGGCCTGGTCATCAGTTAGAAAGAAAGAAAGAACAGTCGGACGGATAAACCGAATACTTAACCACCTTACTCCTCATGTCGCCTGTAAGAGAGACTAAAGAACAACCTTTAAATTAATTTAATTTTTTTCCAGCATTATTAATTTTTTTCTAATTTTATTTTATTTTATTTCATTATTTTTATTATTATTTAAAATATATCTGTTTATATCATAAGAATTGATATGTAGACCTCTACATTTTTGGAAAGGTTTCATAATAATTTTAGACTAGATTTTTAGGTTCCCCGTAATATTTGTCTGTTGATAGAGGAGAATAAACACTTTTCATGTTTGTTGGAATGTGTTAAAAATGGACCTCTGTATAAACCATGAAGATGTCTCTCGGGAGATTTTAGAAGATAAAAATAACAGTTATTTTAATGACGGATAGATGAAATGTGTTTAATCAGTAGGTTTCAGTCTGTTGAGAGAGTGTTGAAATTATTTTAATAACACATTTTAAGATACTTTGCAGAGTACGAGTTAAAAATAAGGGAAAAAAATTAAGATGCAACAAAAAATAATAATTTTAGGACAACTGCTAAATTATAAGAAACCTTTTAGAAACTTTCCTTTAACCCTCTACAGTTTTTTTTTTTTTTTTGGTAAAAATTGAAATTTTTATTAAATTTACATATCGGTCTAAAAACGGTAAAAAGAGAAAATGTTCAAATGTCCTGAAATTCATAGGTTGTTTTATATAAAAAGCTCGCCAAAAGCTAGCCGTTTTGATCCACCAGTGACGGCGAGTTGGAGGGAATGGACACATGTCACAGAGCATGTGCAAATGACTAAGGGGTGAAAATCTTTCAACGATATGCAATGCGCGTACCCTAATTAGCGTGCAATCACCCAGTGAGGGAATCAAACGGCACCCCAAACACATTTTCAAGCCAGCGAGTGTCAAATGATAACACCTTTTCACCCTGAGCGCCAAATGCAACTGATTTGTTACCTCTATTTTCAACCGTGAAACTCTTTTTGTTTCCGCATTTTTCTTCTTCTTTTATGTGTTTTATTTTTTCTTTAAATCTTGGGTATCTATCTAACATGGACAAAATAAGTGATATTCCATTATTTGGACTGTTCCTGGACAGAATTAAAATACATCTAAAGAAATCTTTATATGACAATTTCTTAACATTAAATGCTGTCCGGAAAGAAATATGTTAGACATCATGTTTAATTCCTACATTGCTCACATTTCTTGCGTACATGTCTGCATCAAACACTAAGGTTTTAAACTATTCTGAAATCAATATGTTACCTTTAAAATTCAACATCCTCGACGGATAACTGGCACATGGAAACCATCTTCATCTGCATTTCCAAATCTCCGCTGTAGTTCCGGATATTATTATCGTTCATAAGGATAATGAACACCCTGCTGTAGTTAGCATGTGAATAAAGCTACTGTAAATGCAATATTAGAGCTTATAATCTAAGTTACAATTATCCTAAGCAACATATTCTATAGGAGTACTTGTTAAGTTAAATGATATACAGAAAGTGCTGAATAAATTCCTATGCAAATTTAAATTACATATTGTATACATCAAAGTTAATTAATGATAAATGTATGCTTGAGCTCCATAGAATTTTTATGAATACAAAACCTTTTATTATGACCAACATACAGAAATAAAATGAAAGAGACACCATAAATACGTGTTGCTTTATTAAAAATCACATATTTTATCTCATTACTTTTTTCTACTTTTTTCAAATTTATTATTCATTATTTTTATATTATAAAATTACTATCCATTCTAGGAATTAAATTCAAATTACATATGCAATTACATGATATATGAATTACAATATTCATTAAGATATATGATGTTTGAATCTAGATTTTTTTATTACATGTACACTGTTTATTCTATATAAAATAACTGTGTACAAGCGTGTTTCCAAAATTTGAAACAAAAAAATATGCCAAATGGATATTTAGGAAATGTGATTGAAACAATGGAAAAAAATATATATGTGTTCCGGATTGCCTAATTGTAATTTAGCTGTACATTCTGTGTGAAGGGGCCATACTTGATAGGGAGCCATGAAAAACTAAATGTTTAATTGCGGTTAAGCCATAGAAAGTAATACAAAAAAATATGAAACTATCTTTTATTAGTTAAAGTACTTAGTAGCTTAATAAAAATATCATCCCACCAAAAACATTCTGTAAAAAACTAGCCAAGTTTCGATGGAGCTGCTTGTTTATCTCTAAAAAGTAATGAAATCTAGACAAAGTCGTGCCAAGTCTAAGGTTCCTTACTGCGATTTCTTTATTATTATAGTTAATGTTGTGTGACTTGGCCGTTGAAGGGTACACATCAATGGATCATCGTCAATGGGTAGCGGTTCTGACGACAGATTGGTGCAATGGTGTCGTGGAGCACCTGGTTTTGTACCCTTGTGTACCCTTCAACGGCCAAGTCACACAACATTAACTATAATAATAAAGAAATCGCAGAAAGGAACCTTAGACTTGGCACGACTTTGTCTAGATTTCATTACTTTTTAGAGATAAACAAGCAGCTCCATCGAGACTTGGCTAGTTTTTTACAGAATGTTTTTGGTGGGATTTCACTTCTTTTTGTAGAAACGTGGGCATATTGATTTATTTTATTAGATTTTTTTATTTGACACATTTTTTTTTCTTTTTAGGAGTAGTTTTTTTATTTATTACAAATCTTTCTTTTCTTTTTTTCCGGTTCTGACTCTTGTGCAGTAGCAACAGTTTTTCGTATTGCCCATTCGCGTTCATTATTTATTCTTTTAGACGGTTTAATTTCTGAAAGATCGGCGCGGTTTTTACGCTTAAGCGGGTTGTATTCTGTGATCGCTGAAGCTTGAGCTTTTATACTCTTGAAGTCAACATTTATGAGGTGCACTCCATGAAGTTTGGTTACTCGGGAAAGCGTCACGTAGGCTTGGCCACAAGAGAATATGGAGGTGCCAATGTCCATGAGGGCATTTTTTAGACTTAGACCTTGGCTCTTGTGAATTGTTAGGGCATACGCCACACAGATTGGGAATTGTTCTCTGTACACGTATGTCCGGAGTATGATCTCAAATTTTGACTTAATAGGTAATAATTCGTGAATCAAATTGTTAGCGAATTTTACTACCAATTGTTTAGGCTTTGTTTGATCTTCCGGGTCCCACCTCACTATCTGTACAACGCCTATAGACCCATTCACTAAACCTAAACTAACATCAATGTTTATCCTAAGCATTACTTTAGCTCCCTCTTAGCATTATCTAACTGCATACACATATTTCTAGTCGGTAGTAAACAAACAGTATCTTCTGTTAAGTCCCTCAAACATTGTGCTATTTCCATTAACCTTCCTTCATTGGGATGCGAAAGCAGAAGTATCAATCGGTTAGACAGTATATCTCTGTCCGATTGAGGCTCAATACGGCTCAGAAAATTGATTTAGTTCAAATAACCAATTTTTACTTAACTAATCAATGTAATATGCATTATCACGGTTTTAAGTAGAATTTTTTCCATTTTATTGAATCCCTTTATTAAATGAAATCTGGTTCAATAAAGTGGCGGAATCTGATGTACGCCAAAGCGTTTAAATATTAAGTATGATTTTGATTCATATAAGCGGCAATTGTAGCGATCTTTCTTAGCTCTGGGAGGGGTTTTAACCCCAAAACCACCCCCTTGGCTGCACCACTGCTAATACAGCTAAGACCAGCTGAGGGCTCTTCATTAGATATTTCAGACCTTCAATTTTTGACATCAAATGAAGAGGCCCACCAAGTTGAATTTTTTTTTATAAAGGCGGTATGTCGATCTCTAATAGTTTGGTTGGGCTCTTCTGTTTTCTAATCAGGGTCACCAGGTACTCCAGATCTTCGTTTATCTCAGTTTTTACAGTTTTCCCTTTATGTGGCCATAAAACCCTAACTCTGTACCAAATTTCAGCTCTCTGAGTTTAAGGGGAAGTATTAGTTCTATTCTGATGATCATGAGTGAGTGAGTGAGTGAGTGTCATAAATGCGAAACTTTGCTTTCGTTTAACTGCGGAACTAAATGACCTATAGACTTGAAATTTTGGATTTTAAGTATGTGATTATAGCTTACTGGTTGACGAAAATTTCAGCGTTCTGGTCTTATCCAGAGGTTCTCAAATAAGGGCCTAAAAATGCGGCGAAATGGTTCCAGTAAAGGATGGTACGGCAGTGTTTGCTTCGCGCTCGACTTGGCGAGGGCACTGCCGTGCCCCCTGGTTATATTTTAAGGAAAAATCATCCTTTAAAATTCTTCATTTTTTTTCTGGTTTTAATTTTTGACTATTTGGAAAATAGTTTTTGTATTCGTTAGGAAACTGGGAAATCTGAAGTATATCTGGATGTTTTTATTTGTTGTATTCCACATCTTATTTCATTTTATTCGTTTTCTGATTGGTCCATGATTAATGTCCCATGATTAATGGGTTCAGGAATATTAATGTTTAATCCATGTCGTACGTAATATGAGGCATACAGGAGTGTGATTATCTCCATCAAATATAAATGCACATTTTAATCAACTAAAGTTATACATCTATACATTATTTTTTTCTTTATCATTGGTCTAGTAATATTAATTTTTAATGCATGACATACGTAATATATGACTCGTTATGAACATCATAAAAATGATGTTTATTGTTGTTATTAATTTAATATACAGTATGTTTATAAGTCTTTAAAATTCTGTCTTTAAAATATCATTTTCCAAATAACCGTTGTAATTTGTTAAATTACAATTTTGTTATTTCATAATTATAAAAATTACATTGTTTTAAAGTTCTACAAATAAATACCTTTTCGAAATATATGTTAAAATAGAAGAATAAGTACGATACAAATCAGCAATTTAACTTCAGCGGCAATTTATACGTAACCCTTTCAATGTATATTTTTTATGCAAATAATTCAGTTATTAAATAAATACATATTTACACACCTTATGGTTCAAATAAAGTCTTTATTCTTAAAACAAATTTTATTTTATTAACATTATAGAAATGAAACAGATAAAATTAATTTATTTCTTACATTTGTATTGTTGAATTATATTACTAAAATATGCCTTTCACAAATAATATAATTATTCTATAATTTTATTGAATTATTATCCATTCAAAATTGCATTCAAAAAGACAAAACGGCGAAGCATAAATAAACATTACATGCATTGATTAAATTCTTCTTCAAATTTATTCATGAAATCTAATAAAAGTTCAGTTTCACTAAGAATATGTAGTGTAACCTAATTATAGTTTTTATACTGAATGTTATATTGAACAATGTATGTTGCGTTACTAAAATCTAAAGTTATAAACATATTTTAGTTTTAAATATATTCAAATGTGTTCATCGAATGTATATTCAAAATCATATAATAAGTGTCTGTGTAATAAATGAATTCTATTTACATTTCTAATTGTATTAGTTAAAGGAATATTAAAACAATAGAAGAACAATTTCACATTATGGTTAATTTCAATTATAAATCTTTGCGTTAGTATAAAAATGGGAAATATTAAATTTCTATCAAATGTGTATCTATTCTTTTAGGAATGAATTTAATAATTTAAATTTTATCTAACAATTTCTGTTTCATTTGGTTTTAGAGCAAAGCCCATGAATTGCAAAAATTATAAATGTAAACGCATTCAAAATTTTATAATGTCACATAAGAATTAGATTAAAACATTTGCTTCTAAATTTAAATAATGCCTTAGGTAGTTCGCAACTCATATGTTGAACAAGCGCAAAATCTTTTGACACATTTACAAATTCATTTTTTAATGGAAATATTTAAAATATGAAGACCTGTCTATGGAAGCGATTTCAAATCGAATTTAGCTTTCGATTTTATTATAATGAAATTACCTATCGAGTTATAAGCGATTTCTATCCTGTAATCACGCATTTTTCTATTTATGTAAAACTAGTTTTTCTCTATTTTTCGGGAATGTTCCAAATTATGATAATTAAATCACCTATCGACTTACAAGCGATTTCTATCATGTGATCCCGCATTTTTTCTACCTTTGAAAAACTAGTATTTTTCCATTTTTCGGGAGTGCTGCATATCATGATAATTACCTATAGAATTATAAGCGATTTCTATCATGTGATCACTCATTTTTTCTACCTTTGAAAAGCGAGTATTTCTCCATTTTTCGGGAGTGTTGCATATTATGACAATTGGTACTACTAGGTTATCCCGTCCACCAAAAAATTATCACCAATCTATAATATTAAGTACCAATAATGGATGATCGTGAATGTCACATTCAATGACATTAAATACGATTCACGTGTTTAAAATGTCATTAAGAGATTTTTATTACAACGTTTTATTTGTATCTTTATTAATATTCTAATAATTGTTTGTTTTTCGTTATTTAAAATAAAAATTAATTCAATATGTATAATTTGGCTATTAGTTTGGCGATTTGTATAATTTGGCGAAACTGGTTGAGGGGATAACAGAGAAGTACCTGATAATTAAATTACCTATAGAATTATAAGCGATTTCTATCATGTGATCACGGATTTTTTTTTTTACCTTTGAAAAACTAGTATTTCTCCATTTTTCGGGAGTATTGCATATTATGATAATTAAATTATCTATAGAATTATAAGCAATGTCTCTTATGTGATCACGCATTTTTTCTACCTTTGTAAAACTAGTTTTTCTCCTTTTTTTCGAGGGTTTCCATTTTATTTTAATTAAAACACCTATCGAGTTATAAGTGATTTCTATCATGTGATCACGCATTTTTTCTACCTTTGAAAAACTAGTTTTTTTTTTCCATTTTTCGGGAGTGTTGCATATTATGATAATTAAATTACCTATAGAATTATAAGCGATTTCTATTATGTGATCACGCATTTTTTCTATCTTTGTAAAGCTAGTTTGTCTCCTTTTTTCCGGAGTTTTCCATTTTATGATAATTAAATCACCTATCGAGCTATAAGCGATTCCTATTATGTGATAACACATTTTGCTTCCTTTGAAAAACTTTGTTTACTCCTTTTTAATGCCAGCTTTGACGACACCAACAATCACCAACTTGATCTAAAAAACTTTGTGCATTAAAAAAAAAAAAAAAATGTCAATATAGTTTATTTTAATAACATTGTAAAACCAGATGTTAAATAATTTTATCTTTTTAAATTTAATTTTATTTAAAATAAATTGTCTAGAATAATTGTATGAATGTATTTATAAAAAGTGCTTTCAACTGGAAAATTGCACTACGATTCTTTAAAAGAAATAAAAAATGGCCATTCCATATAACGGCTGCTTGAAATTATATGTTTTAGAAATTATCGGATAAACTCTTTACTGATATATATGTGTTTCAAATTATAAGAAAGAGATTAATTAAGCTTTTAGGTGAAATTTATTTTAAATCTTTTTTTCTATTTTTAAAAAACTACATTGGTACAGTTTGCTATTAAATGCGCTTAAATTAATTGTATCTGTTTAACACTTTGAAACATTTTAAATATTATTATTTTTACGTATTCAGTGTAACTAATGAATGTAAATCTCACTTTAATAGCTTGATCAATTTTTTTTTTTTTTTTTTTTTTTTTTCAAAGAACAAATTCCATTTTTTGTCTAGTGCAGATATAACATGTGGATAAAAAAAAATTTCATTCTATTGTATGGATTGTTCCTGATCAGGGAAAAGTTCATATTTGCCAGATACATGGTATATAATATAAAATGTAATATTTTAAGTCATTTAAAATATATGGCATGTGGGAAAATAATGGATTATAAATGTTAGTAGAAGTATTAATATATGAAGGTTACTTTTTTTTATAGGTTCATTCTTTCCTAAAATTGAGAATTAGAACTAGGATGATCAACATATAAGATGCATGTTTAAATTAATTGTTATTTCTGCGTAAATTTTTACCGATTTATGGCACTTCGAACTGAATTTTGTGAACAGCAATGTATTATGGAGCTTCAACGCGTCGAAACTTTAGTGAAACTACTTTATCGTTGTTCTGACAATACCAGTATAAATTATAATCTTTTAAAATTCCTCATTCCATGATAGATAATTTTTACAAAAAGTCATATTTGTTAATTGTATTGTAAACTGTAAAGTGTCAAAAGTAAATAGTATATATATATATATTTCTTCTGTTTTCAGAATTATCCTCTATATTATTATTATTATTATTATTATTATTATTATTATTATTATTATTATTATTATTATTATTATTATTATTATTATTATTATTATATTTCCAATTGATTGCATCTGAAGCAATTTATCTTAATATAATCTGTTTACATGTTGTATGAAACAATGGCAAATTTCGTTGAGCGCAGTACCAGACCTTAATAGGACTATTCCTTTGGCGGGATAGTATTAATATTTCCCTTGACTTTTATGTACTAAGGTTTTATAGATATTTATATTGACTTTAAATTTTATAATTTTTGTTTATATCTCTAGTATATCTCAATTAATTATTTTATGTAAATCTGTTTTATTAATTAATTATTTTTATTAATGACAGTTATTTAGCTTCTGCGGAAGAGAATTTTAAGTGGTAATTTAATAATAGTTTAAAATAATAATATGTGCTGAATTTACATTGCAAATAGTAAAAATCCTGTAAAATTTCAAAAATTTCAAATATATCGCCTTCCCATCGAATTTTTCTTATCCTTTTTAAAAAAGTTCCAATTATAAGATCCTTTTAAAATCAATATAATTTCTGTCCGTTAAATGGGGTTTTACATTCGGTACTTCGATATATATTTAAATATTTTAATAGATATTCGCGAACTGATTTAATCAGACATGCTTAGGTTGCACATTCCTATTCATTGTTCAAATGCATTATAAAGCCACCAGTAACGTACAAGTCGTTCAACAAAAATACCATAGCATTATAAACTCAAATATATTAGATAAAAACACATATTTTAAACTTATAGTATCCGCACCTCACAATAAAAAGTATGACATTAATTACAATTTATGTATTTCTGTTAATAAAATCAGCCCATCGTTTTTATAATAACAACACATATTTTAAACTTACCACATCCGTACATCATAATAAAAAGTATGACATCACATACAATGTATATATTTCTGTAAATAAAATAAGCCCTTTGTTTTTATAATAAAAACACATATTTTAAACATACAGTATAAGTACCTCAAATAAAAAGTATGACATCAATTATAATTTATACATTTCTGCAAATAAAACCAGCAGTTCGTCTTTATAAGAGTCTGTGCAATCATTAAAAATGTATTTTTCTACAGCACCTAATTAAAATTTTTTAACAAAAACAAATGCCAATCATACTGCACAACAACTATATTCAAATGTTTCCCCACTCCTTTAGTGCGATCATTATCGTGTTTCAATAAAGATTTACCTCCAAGACTTGAAATTAATACCATATATCATTCACTTATTGAAATAATATGATTTTTAAACAGAAATATATTAGATAAGAACGCTTATTTTAAACTTACAGTATCCGTACCTCACAATAAAATGTATGACATCAATTACAATTTATATATATCTGTAAAGAAAATCTGCCCTTTCGCTTTTACAAGAGTCTGTGGAATCATTAAAATGATATTTTTCTACAGTACCTAATTTAAAATTTTTAACAAAAATCAAATGCGCACAACAATTATATTCATATGTTTCCCCACTCCTTTAGTGTGATCATTATTCTTTTTACAATGTGGTAATATCAGAGCACTAGGGGATCTCTTATCACGACAAATAAATCTTCTTTGTTTCAGTAAGTCACGTGCGATAAGTACTCATTTAGGAAGGTTGTAAAGAACGCTTTCGTTTGGCAGTAATCGTGTTTCAATAAAGATTTATCTCCAAGACTTGAAACTAATACCATATATCATTCATTTATTGAAAGAAGAGTAATTTAAGATAAGATTTTTGTCTATTGTATCGTATCTGCCCAATTACTTTTATTTTGTTTTTCGTCGTGTAAAAATATTTATAGTTTAATGATTAACACTATTTTTATTAAAAATTCATTATAGACGTTATTAGACATTAATAAATAAATGATTTAATATAAAATAAGAATATTTCCGTGTTATCTTATAGTTTACAAAAGTTTTCTTTGAATAGGGACTTTGACTTTTCAAAATTTCTTTGAATAGCATTCCTAAAAAAGAAAAAAAAATGGTATTTTCCCCCCTTAAAAGTATATTAAAGCATTTAATTATAAAATTCAGGAATATTTTTGTTTACCTTTTTGTCCACACTATTATGAAAGTGGAAATTCGGATAAAAATAGCATATATTAGAGCAAGAGCCCGTGACTGGCAGACCTTCGTTATTTTATAAAGCTGAAACTTTCCAGCGCAGTCTTCCAACAAAGATAGGAACGATGGGCAATTATGAAATTTGGATCATGGTGGCTTTGGCAGTGACCAGGGAGCAAAGTTGTAAAAAATGCCAACTTACTTTCGTCATTTTATAAAGCGTAATTTTTTGATATTTCCTTTGGAATGATGTTAGAAATCACGTCCTCCATTGGCAGACACTTCCTGTGGTTCCAACCCCCGGCCGACAACCACTAAACTTATGTTATTTGGGTAACTACCAAAAGATATTTCCTCAGTTGGCAGACAGTTTTTGTAGTTCCAACCCCCGGCCGACAGACATATACAGCGGCTTCTCAATACACAAGAGTCTGCGCGAAACAGACATTTTCCCCGTTTTCCCTTGGGTCGGAAATTGGCGACAGTTATTTGAGGTTGTTGCATGTTCTACGGTTGTTGACATTTTGAAAAAAAAACCACAATGAAAGAAAAAAAAAATTAATTTAACAAATTAGAACGACTATTAGGAAAATGATATTTTAAAAGACTAAAATTTTAAAGACTTAAAAAGGAGTTCTATATTTAATAATAATTATAATAAATTATTTTTGGGATGACCATAACGAGTCATATATTACGTACGCCATGCATTAAACATTAATATTCCTAGACCATAAATTAAAAAAAAAATCCAGTAGTTTATTGTTATATAACTTTAACTGTTTAAAATGTGCATTTTTATTTGATGGAGTTAATCAGGCTGACTGCCTCTTATTACGTATGACATGGATTAAACATTAATATTCCTGGACCCATCTTATAAAAATTTTAAATGAAATTACAGCTTTACAATTTTTTTGAACTGCAAATTTTTAAACTTTTAAACATTGCACATTTTTAATTTTTATACCGTTGCATAGAGAAAAAAATGCACTTTTCAATGAAATTCGTTTGAAATTTTTATGACAATTTGTTTTCAAATTATTATTATTATTTAAAGTTTTTATTACTTTTTTCTCATTGGGGCAACAGAAGTAAACCATTTTTGGACATTAAACATGGACCAATCAGAAAATGAATAAAATGCGGAATTCAACCAATAAAAACATTTAGATATACTTCGGATTTCTCAATTCTCTACCGAGGACAAAAACTATTTTCCAAATTACTAAAAATCAGTTATTTATTTATGAGTATTAATGAACGTTAGCTCCGAATTCTCTCCAAGCTTGGAAACACTTATCGTCAAATATTTAAAAATATCACCAAATTTGAAGACAAAAATTACGAAATCATAAATATTGCCAATTTGGCTATAGATTACTAATTTGGCACAATTCTCATTCAAATTCAGTATTTACGAAATTTCTTTTTATAGGGTTCGTAGCATTTGATCTTCTTAAAATTTCAGTAAAATTTTCAATGAGATAATTATCAAGCATTAAAGAATTTTTATTACCTCATCTAATCGAGTCGCAAAAAAGCTATATATAACAAAAACAACGAATATGAAAGCTACATCCTTCCCCTGGCACATGCCGAAATTGCTGTTTTATTATGTACTTATTTATTAATAAAAAAAATTGCATGTTTATAATGTTATTGATTATGATTTCCATTTTGATACTTGTTTTAAAAATAAATGAAATACGTTAGAAAATAATATTTAGGTATTTTATGAACTTTATTTTTAATATGCACTTTAATAGAAAATTAGAGTTTTATTGTTTATTCATACATAGTGTTAAAAAACTCTATACGTGGTGTCCCAAAAATGGCACCCAAACTCTGCGCAGCCAGATTCCTCATTGGGAATACATAAAAGAAGCCCAAAGAACTGCACCTATACGATTGATAATATACGAGATAAATTGAAAAACAAAGTATACATCAAGTTCTTGATTATTATCTCAATGAAAATTTTACTGAATTTTTAAGAAGATCAAATGCTACGAACCCTATAATTTTTTTTTTTTTTTTTTTTTTTTTTTTTTTTTTTTGTAAATACTGAATTTGAATGAGAAGTGTGCCAAATTAGTAATCTATAGCCAAATCGGCAATATTTATGATTTCTTAACTTTTGTCTTCAAATTTGGCGATATTTTTAAATATTTGGCGATAAGTGTTTCCAAGCTTGAAGAGAATTCGAAGCTAACGTTCATTAATACTCATAAATAAATAACTAATTCTTAGTAATTTGGAAAATAGTTGTTATCCTCGGTAGAGAATTGGGAAATCCGAAGTATATCTGAATGTTTTTATTGGTTGAATTCCGCATTTTATTCATTTTCTGATTGGTCCATGTTTAATGTCCATAAATGGTTTACTTCTTTTGCCACAATGACAAAAAAAATAATAAAAACGTTCAATAATAATAATGATTTGAAAACAAATTGCCATAATTTCAAACGAATTTCATTCAAAAGTGCATTTTTTTCTCTATGCAACGGTATAAAAATTTAAAATGTGCAATGTTTAGAAGATTAAAAATTTGCAGTTCAAAAAAATTGAAAAACTGAAGTTTCATTTAAAATTTTTATAAGATGGGTCCAGGAATGTTAATGTTTAATAATAAGAAGCAGTCAGCCTGATTAACTCCATCAAATAAAAATGCACATTTTAAACAGTTAAAGTTATATAACAATAAACTACTGGCTTTTTTTTTATTTATGGTCTAGGAATATTAATGTTTAATGCATGGCATACGTAATATATGACTCGTTATGGTCATCCTAAAAATGATGTTTATTATTATTATTAAGTATAGAATTCCTTTTTAAGTCTTTAAAATTTTAGTCTTCGAAAATATCATTTTCCAAATAGTCGTTCTAATTTGTTAAATTAATTTTTTTTTCTTTCATTGTGGTCTTTTTTCAAAATGTCAACAACCATAGAATTACATGCAACAACCTCAAATAACTGTCACCAATTTCCGACCCAAGGGTAAACGGGGAAAATGTCTGTTTCGCGCAGAATCTAGTGTATTGAGAAGCCTCTGTATATGTCTGTCGGCCGGGGATTGGAACCACCAAAACTGTCTGCCAACTGAGAAAATATCTTCTGGTAGTTACCCAAGTAACATATATAAAATTCAGCTTTTATAAAATGACGAAAGTAGAATTTCCTATCATTGAGGTTTAGTGGCTGTCGGTCGGGGGTTGGAACCACAGGAAGTGTCTGCCAATGGAGGACGTGATTTCTAACATAATTCCAAAGGAAATATAAAAAAAATTACGCCTTATAAAATGACGAAAGTAAGTTGGTATTTTTTACACCTTTGCTCCCTGGTCACTGCCAAAGCCACCATGATCCAAATTTCATAATTACCCATCGTTCCTATCTTTGTTGGAAGACTGCGCTGAGAAAGTTTCAGCTTTTATAAAATAACGGAGGTCTGCCAGTCACGGGCTCTTAGACTATATGTATGACGGAACATTAATCAGAGCTGACGCTTATTAATTTTGGTATTTAAGTTTTCAGATATAACAGTAGTAAAATAAAAATGTGCAAAATCCGAACTTTTTCTGTTTTAATAAGGAAAAAAATAATAAAAATGCAGTCGACTAAGGTAACTTTGACCCATAATGGAAATTTTGGCTCAAAAGAGTAGAAAAACATTAATTATATTATATCATTTAAGTTATCGACAATGTTTTAGTCTCATAATTTTGGTAGCAGCACTAGCATGAGGTTCAAAGCTCACTGTCAGAGGTGTAGTCGTAAAAATAACAGAGGATATACGCTCTAAGCAGAGAGTATACTCTCGAGGCAGAGGGTATACCCTAGAGTGTGTATACTATAAGCTTTCTTGGGAAACAGAGGGTACATGATGTGCCTTTAAAAAATCCAGAGGGTATGCGGCGAATATCCCCGTATACCGTCCACTACATCCCTGTTCACTGTATATAATTTACCATGGCCAACTAGATATATAAGGCCCATCTATTTGAGATTAATAGGTTAAGCCTCCCGCCAGTTGACTCTGATTCCCTGCCCAAGTTATTCTGACCAATCGTTCAAATTCTGAACCAAAACAATCACCATGTGAACGGAACAGAAATCAGCTTATTCAATGTTAATTTGGGCAGGGTCAAGGCTAATTTGCGTCACGTTGTCCAATGAAATGGTTCTGGGTTTGAAACTGAATCCAGCTGCACTTTTTCGGCGGTTTTTAGCGATGTGCGCGAGCCGTTATACATCTAGTTGGACATGAATTTACCAAGATCGAGAACGACAGCGTGGAGCATAGTTTCCTATATGTGGACCTAAGTTACCCGCAAGTTGGACAAAAGTTATCCCGCAACTGTCCTTTTTGCGTATCTCTGAAATGAGGAGTTTAAAACCATTAACATGGACAGATGCCAATCATAATGCGAAACAATTATATTTTAACGCTTTTCTCCCACTTTGGTCAATTAATTATTCTTTTTGGTAATAACAGGACACAGAGGGGTTGTTGACATTACAAATAAGTTTTCTCAGTTTCAGTAAAGAACGTTTTATATGCAATCATTTAGTAGTGTTTAAGGAATGTTTTCGTGAGGCATAATTTGCGTTTCAATACAAATTTATCACCAAAATTTAAAACTAGTGTCATATATCACCCCATTATTAATAGACGAATCATGATAAGAAACATTTTAGACTATGATATCATATATACTAGTTTAATTTGCTATTTTTAAGAAAGCAAAAATAAGTTTAACTTATTAGTTTATCAGTATTATGATATATAGAAAAAAATTAATGGGTTTAGTAGAGTTAAATATATGATGCATTTTATCTTTATAATAAATAAAATAATAAATAAATAAATAAAGTTTTTGAAAGTTTTAGTATGACATGGTGTATTTTCACAAACGCGATATTCTTCTTATTAAAATGATGCAATACATTAGATAAACTATACAGATTTAGAAAACAAATTAAATCTCCAATATTTTACTGTGTCATTTTATATTCTTTGTTAATCCTACGGACAATTCCATGAATATAATACCTTCTTCTTGTACACTTTAAATAGCTATTAAAAATATGATATATTTAATTGTATGTTCTAAAGCGTGATTTTAATAATTAGGAATAATCAGAAAAAAGCAAGTTGTTAATTATTTTACATCATAAACTTTCTAAAAGTGTCATAAAGAACGATTTCAGCTCTGACACTTAATAAATCATAAACATTGTAAAAGTGCTATAAACAAAAATAGCTTTTTGATCTGATACTTTAAAAATCTTACTTTACGGAAATGTCATTTAATATCATTTTCTTTTTTCTTTTTTTAACATTTATGCAACCCACCACTGCAAAATATACTACATATTTGAATTTCTTTCAGAAAAGTAAAACATTCAACAAACATTATACAATGTAAAATTATCAGAAAATGTAAACATGTTCCATAAAAATTATATATCATAAATAAATTTTACTCTGCATAATAAATACGTAAACATAAAAAAATAATTGAAATATTTTCTAAGACATTAATATAACGTCATTATTTGTTACAGTGTAAATATTTTTAAAACATTATTATTTTTTTAATTTTCCGCTTGTTTATTTGCCAAATAATTCATATAAATATTATTGGTCTTTGAACTTTTGGGAAACGCTATTAAGATTCCATAAGTTTATTGTAAATAAAGAGGATTTTATTATTATTTCCAGCGTATTCATATTAGAAATTTGTTTTAACGAATTCATTTTTTTCCATGCAGAAAAAAAAAATATTTTTTTCTGTTTTATTTACCAATCATACGTAGTATAGGGTAAGTCTTACAATCATTTTGAAAATCGAAAAAATAAATTTCACGGATTTACACGTTTCAGATACTGGAGATTGCGAAAAACATAAAAAAAATTGCCTTCCATCGGTCTGTGTGTCTGTCCGTCCGTCCGTCTGTCTGTAAACGCTGAACAAATATCTCCTGAACAAATTGAGATAAAGCCCTGAAATTTTGTACGCACTCAGTATGTAAGAATGAGACGAAGTCTATTTAATAACAGTAACCTCGATTATCCGGAACTCGAAAAATTCTTTCTGATGAAAGATGTATAAACTATTTCGAACCGCAAAAGCAATAAAATAACACAAATTTTGCATAAAGAGCGAACTCGATCAGATTATTAGTTGCCGAGATATTTGTAATCCTGTTTTTCGCATTCTTCGATAATTCATTCAAATTTTAATTCAAAGATATGTTTTAATTGGAAATGATACGCTTAATCGGGCGCAGTAAATTGTTAGTTAATATGATATATAGTGTGTTATATGATATATATTATATTATATTATATTTATGGTATATATTATGTTTGGATTTATAAGGATGTTTCTTTTACGTAATTCGATACTTTTTCAGTAATTTGGCGTTTTATATAATTTGTTGAAATTAGTTCGTCAGCAATTCATTAATAGAGCATTACTACGTGTTAAAAATATCTAAATATACGTTTACATTTTATTTGGATTTCCTATGCATTTTGTAAACAGTTTACATATGTTTTATTTTTATATTTTATATTATTATATCCATGATGAGTAAGTATTACGGTGGCCCCGCAACCACTAGTTTGAATTGTGTTAATAACCTTTTTAATGCAATATTTGTTATATCAACCAAAGCGAAAAGTTGTTAATCTTGATTTAAAATACCATTATTTGGATAAACATACGTTTCATTGCACAAATTCGACACTTTCACGATTATTCTGAGTAGAACTATTTTCTGTTCGCTCGAAAGTCAGCATAATTAGGCCTAATGTAATTTTCTTTGCAAAAAAAAAAAAAAGTGCATTTTTAAATTACATTATTCTACAATTAAACATTAAAATTTTGAGTTTTTACGGAATAGTTGATTTCTACACTTATCAAAATATAATAAAACGTGTGAAAAAGAATATGCTTATGACGGAATACTATTTTAAACTGAAAAACGTGTTGATCCAAGCAAACGTAATAGTAAAAACTCCTACTACGGTCACTCCGAACAACGTTAACCACCAAATACCGTCATGTTTTAGTGTCACCGACTTTCTTTCATATAAATAATATTACACTAATTCTCTAAATAACGAATTCCGAACAATGGCCACCCCATAGAATTTAATATTCCTTATTCTCGCATTTTTTATATTCTTGTCTGCCTTTTTTATATTTTTTAGAATTAAAATCTAAATCTAATGACAAATTTTGCAAATCGGGAATCCGAAAATATAGAAATAATCGTAGATGATGTTGAGTTAAATAATATTTTAAATAACACCGGAATGACCATTAAATGCAGCGAATATGTGAATGTAGATTAATGATTTGGCAGTTATTTTTAATACGACATTGGAATTGACATAAAGGAAGTTTAATAAGAATTAAATATATCGTGAAAATTAATTAAAAATAACAAGGAATTAAAAGAAAATTATAGCGTATTTTTATTAAGCTTCAGAGAAATTAAAAAGATTGCGCTTACTTAAAAGGATACTACAAATCTAGGGAAATGATAATGCATTTAGAGAAAAAAAATATGCTTAAAAAAGTGATTCATTTGTATAAAATAACAATATTTATTTTTTAACTGTAAAAATAAAATAATTTTTGTCAATTATTTTCATTTTAATGTTATGTAAATTTGACCTTTTAAAATGTGGAATCTCTGAATAACGGCAACCTCGGAAGTACGGTCACTTTATCGTGCTCCCAGTGGTGGCCGCTATTCAGAGGTTTTACTGTAATAATATGCATGAAAAGAATATATGATGCATTTACAATTGCTAAGAAAAGAACATGTCTATAATACATTTTTTTTCCATTCTATGCAATTCTGCCACAGATGATTTTACTGCACAGCATTTTTCAGATTTTTAACATTTCAATACATAGAATATGAATTAACAATATTATTGGTAACTACAAAAAATTACATACAAAAAATAGAAATTCATTTAAAAAAAAAAAAAACATTATAGTTTTCGGCAATTTTATAAGCACGAATATTATAAATATGAAACCAAATATTATGATAAATATTTTTGACAGAACTCTTCGTATAAGATACATTTTTAACCAATTCGACGCAAAAAGCATTGTTCTAAGAAATTCTCTGGACCTGAGATTTTACTTTCTTCTGGGCCGAGCATAGTTTCGATTTGCCTGTATATCTTCCTCTCAGTAAAATATGCCGGTATGTGTCTGGTTTTATGTATAAGTGCGTAGCATTATTAAAGTAAGTGTTTAGTATCAAACATTTTTGAATTACATAAATCAAATAATAATAAAAAATATTGTCATTTTTTATAAAAAAAAAAGTTATAAGCAAAATTTGTATGTTAAACATGTCAAAAATAATTTACTTTCTTTTGATAACACTTTAATACGATTTCGATTCATGATTAATTTGAATGCGCACACGCATAATTATTGTTATTTTTTTTTTTTTTTGATAAACATATATTAAGAAGATGAATATCTGTAGAAATATCATAATAAATATTGAAATCGTGATAAACAAACACCATTGATTATTTGAATTTAATTTCTAAAATAAATTATTTTTTTATTCATTACACTTTAATAATTACTGAAATAAATAAGTTTGAGTACTTTCTTTTTTCAAATAAACTTAAAAAAAAAAAAAAAAAAAAAAAAAAAAACGTTTAGTTAAATTTTGATCTGACGACGTTAGCTTAAATTTTCTTTCTAAGATTTTGGTGACATTTTTTTTATTAGTTTTAAAAACTTTATATTAATTCGATGTATACCTAATAACTCAAATTTCGATAGAGCGCCACGAATTAGCTATTCAAAACTCTCATAAAACTAAAAGAATCAATTGTGAATAAAAGCAAATAAAACAAACAAGCAAAAAATAAATAAATAAATAAATAAATAAATAAATAAACTTTTGTTTAAAAAGTGTACTTTGTTTGTTTTTATATCACCAATTTAATTCATAAAACAACTAAATTATATTTTTCATTACGGATGTTATTCAGTGCATTTCTGTTCCTCTACAAAACATAACATATTTTCTCTGAAATTTTACTTCTTATAGCGCCATCTGTTGTCATCCTTAGTATCAAGATGCTGCTAATAGTCGTCTCTCGGAACGGAAGTTTCATTAACAGAATTATGCATTATTTGTAGTTATAGAAAACAAATAACAGCAGTGCATAACGTAGGTTTTTTAATTTGCAATACCCCTACAACTATGACATAATATTGTGAAAATTAAGAATATATTTATTGAGAAAATCAATCTCATTTAATCTTGTGGATAATTTCTTGCATTGATCATAATTAAAAATTGCTTACAAATATTAATTATTTTGAGACATGTATGGTTGAATACTATTATTATGATTCAAACAGCATAGAATTTCAGATATAATCTAATATCTTCTTTAATTTCTTCTTCCCTGGTACAATCTGTAAGAAGTTTTGATTGCATATATTTTTACCATCATATAAATGTGGTATTTTTTCTTCTACGAATTCATTTTACAAATATTAAAAAATAATAATACATAAAAACGGAAATTACTAAAAAAAATATATGCAATAAAAATTGTAATTTTAAATTATAAAACCTCAAAAGTACACTTCGGTGATCCACCAATGTTTAAAGATTTTGAAGTACATAATTGGTAATTATACATTACCAAACATTACTTTTGAATAATGACAATTAAACTAAAAAAATCGGTAAATTTTCGGCCACGAATTTATTTTTCTAAGATTTAAGAGGGAGTTTTTATATAAAAAAATGAGTACACAAAAAATCACACACAATCAAAATTTCAAAGTATTTTTAAATTATAAAACTTAAAAAAATACATTTTAGTGATTAATCTATTTGAGCTAATCTGTAATCATGAGTGAGTGAAACCATGAGTTATCTTTCAAACAATTATAATTAAGAAAATCTACATTTCCCAATATTAATATTCTACTTTTTAAACGAATATAAAACCAAATTAAAACTCCAAATCTACAAGTCCATGTATCATAAATGATTTGATTTTGTATTGACAAAATAAAAGGAAAAAGAAATTTCTTACCCGTAATTATATCTCTGTTCATCTGCCCACAAAGAGAGGTCTTATATCAGATTATTTTCATCACGTGAGCAATTTTCGGACATAACCGTTAAATGAGATCTTAATAGTTTTTTCCTGTCATTTTGTAATTCTTATGTAGGGAGAAGCATATTTATGATGTCGTTCTGGTATGAATAATATACCTTAAGATTAAGGAATATTAGTTTCGTGGAGTTTTTAAAGAAATGATAAAAATATCCATATAAGTGTGGGGAAATGTGGTGTTAAAGAGTATGATTTCTTTAAGGCGCTAGAATGATTGATGAGATTTTTAAGAATTTTAAAAGTGTTTAATTGAACGTAGATTGATATTGTTGCAATAGTTACAAATTATGACTTTTATACTAGCGTTACGAAGATTTAAATATCACAAATAATTATTGTATGTGATTATGAAGCTTCTATTATTGAGATGAAGAAAACTTTATATTTAATGTTTCTTTAAATAATATTCTTTCATAATTAGTTATTTTTATTATAATACGCATTATTAATTCGATTTTATATTTCGATTTTATTGTAAAAAATTATCTTATTGCGTATATCATAATTGATGAAATGAAATAAAAATAAAAGTATGCTTTGATATTATATAAAGCAAAAATATATTCGAGCCGAATAAATGGATAGAATCATTCAAAAGTTTATATGAATTTTCGAACTCACCTAACAGGATTTTGTAAAAAAATCGATGATCTATTTCATGTATATTTAAAGAAAAATTAACTTTTTAAATGTAATTAGTAACTTGCAATCAAATTTTTTGATCATATAAAAGCATCTGGAGTCCTTGAAAGCGATTTAATAGTTTTTATTTTTCTAATTGCGTTTGAGATGTTTGCAATTTTTTTGTAAACTAATATAATATGTTTAATTTCCTTACCATATTATTGGAATATCTAGTCTTACAAAAATCTATATTTCCCAATAATTTTCAATTAATATCCTATTTCTTAAACCAATATAAAATCAAACTAAAATTCCAAATTTACCAGTCCAATCCTCATAAAAGATTTAATTTTATATTAGCATAATGAAAGGAAAACGAAATTTCCTACCCTTAATTATAAATCTGTACATCTGCTCACATAAAGAGATCTTAGATCAGACTACCTTCATCATGTGAGCAATTTTCGGACATAAACAATAAATGAGATCTTAATGAGATATCATAATATAGATTTACAAAAATCTATATTTACCAATATCAATTAATATCCTATTTCTTAAACCAATATAAAATCAAAGTAAAATTCCAAATTTACCAGTCCAATGATATCCTCATAAAAGATTAAATTTTATATCGATATAATAAAAGGAAAACGGAATTTCCTGCCCCTAATTATAAATCTGTTCATCTGTCCACATAGAGAGAGATCTTAGATCAGATTACCTTCATCACGTGAGCAATTTTCGGACATAACCGTTAAATGAGATCTTAATACCTTCTCCCTGTCATTTTGTAATTCTTATCGGAACAGCATATTTATGATGTCATTCTTATATGAATAATATACCTTAAGATTAAGAAGTATTACTTTCGTGGGGTTTTAAAGGAATGAAAAAATATCCATATAAGTATGGAAAAATATGGTGTTAAGGAGAATGACTTTTTCAAAGCACTAAAATGATTGACGAGGTTTTTATGAATTTTAAAGGTGTTTAATTAAACGTTGATTATCTTTGTTGCAATAGTTATAAATTATTATTTTTATACTGCCGTTAGGTTAATTAACAATCGAGATTTAGAAACACAAATAATTATTTTATGCCATTATGAAACTTCTATTATCGAGATGAAGAAAACCATTTATATTTAACATTTAAAAAAATAATATTTCATAATTAGTTATTTTTATTTTCATATGCATTACTAATTCTATCTTATATTTCGATATAATTGGAAAAAAATATCTTACTGCGTACTTCATAGTTGATGAAATGAAATTTAAATAAAATACATTAATATCTCGTAAAACAAAAATAAATTCGATCCGAATAAATGGATACAATTATTCAAAGGCTCGTATGAAATCTCTAACTCACCTAACAGGCTTTAATAAATATTTCTAATGAGCTATTTCATTTATATTTAACAAAATATTCCCTTTTTAAATATAATTAGCAACTTGTATTCCAATATTTTTCTCGTATAAAAGCATCTGTAGTCCTTGAAAGCGATTCAATAGGTATTTTTTAAATAATTCTGAATGTGTTTGAGATGTTTACAAGTTTTTTTAAACTAATATAAAATTATTCATTTCCTTACAGTATTATTGGAATATCTAGATTTACAAAAATCTATATTTCCCAATATCGATTAATATTCTATTTCTTAAACCAATAAAAAATCAAAGTGAAATTCCAAATTTACCCGTCCATCCTCGTAAAAGATTTAATTTTATATCGACATAATAAAAGGAAAAAGTTTCTTACCCTTAATTACTGTTCATCCGCCCACAAAGAGAGATCTCGTATAACATTACCCTCATCACTTGAGCAATTTTCGGACATAACAGTTAAAGAAGATGTTAATAACTTTCCTGTCACTTAGTAATTCTTATGGAGAGAGAAACATATTTTTGATATCATTCTTGTATGAATAATATACCTTAAGATTAAGAACTATTACTTTGGTGGGTTTTTTAAAGAAATGAAAAAAAAATATCCATACAACCCGTAAGGCAAGGCATGGTCACGTCACTGCGACGTCGTTGTGAAGTCATGCTGTGACTTTGTGACCATCGATTGTCGATGTGAAGTCACAGTGACTAAAATGTGAAATCGTTAAGGCCCCCCAATAGTCACAGAAAAAGTACTCAAAAGGACCCGGATGATAATGTAAAGTCTATGGGAGCGTTCTTTTCAAATATCTTGCTCAACAACTTTTTACATGATTTTTTTTTGCATAGGATAGCTGATGACGCTCCAAAACCGGCCTACTTTTTACTTTTTCGATTTTGCTTATATATTTTTTATATTTTAATAGTTTCAATTTCAGAACCGGTTTAAACCGGTTTTGAAAGTTAAGTAATTTTTTAAAAAAAATCTGAAACCAAAATTGAAAAAATAAAAACTAGACCGGTTGAGGATCATCCTCAGCTATCCTATGCAAAAAAAAATCATGTAAAAATATTAAAATTTGAGCGAAATATTTGAAAAGAACGCTCCCATAGACTTACCATTAGCGTTCGGCCTTTACTGCGTGACTAGTGTGTGCTCTTATGGCCGTTTTAGTGCTCGTTTATGACGTCACATTGTGATCACTTTGTGATGTCACAGTGTGACAAATTGTGAAAAATGTGTCATTTGTGACTACTTTGACATTAACATCGTGACGATACTGTGACAAAAGCGACGATGTGACAAAGTGTTTTTTAAAGTAAATAACATGTTTTGAAGAATTTTTGTAATTTTCTAAAGAATTTTAAGAAAGTCACATCTCAGTCACAATGTGTTGTCACTGAGTGGTGGCATTTTGGTCAGAGATGTGATGTGACCCTGCGACTCACAATGATGTCATTGTGACGCCACTGTGACCATGCATGCTATGAGGGAAGTATGGGAAAATATGGTGTTACGGAATTTGATTTTTTTCAAGGCATTTTCGAGGTTTTTATGAATTTTAAAAGGGTTTACTTGAATATGGATTATGGGTTGTACAATAGATATAAATTATTATCTTTATATTGGTTTTAAGTTGATTAGTAATGAAGTTTCATGTACGCAAAAAAAAAAAAAATTACACTATATGATGCATGGGAAGTTCTATTTTAAATTTTGATAATTTTGTCCAAAATATCTTACTACATATTTTATAACTGATGGAATGAAAGAAAATTAACAACGTAACCATATCACGTAAAACAAAAATATATTCAAGCTGAATACATTGATACAATTATTGAAATGTCATATGAACTTTCTACCTTGTCTAAGAGACTATTCTAAAGAAATTTATTAAACCATTTCAGGTATACAATATAAAACAGCTGCAACAGAGATTTACTGCAGCAGATATTCCAGACAATGTGCGTACAAAAAAAAAAAAAAAAGACTTTGTTCCTATATCAACGGACATTGCAATTACATTAACGATTTTTGCCCGTAAAATACTAAAAATTACGGACTTTGACTGTTTATATAAAAAAAGTTGCATATTCCATAAATTTACTGGATAATTCATGGTAAAGAACCGTAAATGTACATTTTTTGCGGTGTACTTGATGAAAATTTAATTTTTAACGCAATTAGTAATTTGTATTTAAATTTTTTACTCGCATAAAAAAATCTTCTAAGATTTGATTTTATACCGGCATAATAAAAAGAAAACGAAATTTCCACCCGTAGTTGTAACTTTCCTTGAAAGTGATTCAATAGGTTTTTTTAAAATATTTCTGAATCCGTTTGAGATGTTTCCGAGTTTTTAATACTAATATGAAGTATTTATTTCCTTAGAATATTATTGGAATCTATAGATTCACAAAAGTATATATTTCCCCACATCAATTAATATTCTATTTTTTAAACCAATATAAAATCAAACTAAAATTTTAAATTTACCAGTCCATTCCTCATAAAAGATTTAATTTTATATCGGCATAATAAAAGGAAAAAGAAATTTCTTACCCATAATTATATCTCTGTTCATCCGTCCGCAAAGATAGACCTTAAATCAGATTACCTTCATCACGTGAGCAATTTTCGGACATAACCGTTAAATGAGATGTTAATAGCTTTTTCCTGTCATTTTGTAATTCTTATGTAGAGAGAAGCATATTTAGGATGTCGTTCTGGTATGAATAATATACCTTAAGATTAAGAAATATTATTTTCGTGGGGTTTTTAAAGAAATGAGAAAATATCCATGTAAGCGTGAGAAAATATGGTGTTAAGGAGCATGATTTTTTTCAAGGCACTAAAATGATTGACGAGGTTTTTATGAATTTTAAAGGTGTTTAATTGAACGTTGATTTTCGGTGTTGAAATAGTTATAAATTGTTCTTTTTTTATTGGCGTTACGTTAACTAATAATGAAGATTTAGGTACACAAATAATTATTTTAAGTGATTATGAAGCTTCTATTATTGAGATGAAGAAAATCTATTTACATTTAATATTTCTTTAAATAATATTCTTTCATAATTAGTTATTTTTATCATCACATGCATTAATAATTCTATTTTGTATTTCGATATTATTGGGAAAAATTATCTTACTGCGTACGTCATAATTGATGGAATGAAACAAAAATAAAAGTAAAAATATATTGATATCACGAAAAAAAAAAAAAAAAAAAAAAAAAAAAAAAAAAAAAAAAAAAAGACTCGTATGATTTTTCTAACTCACCTAAATGCTTTTCTAAAAAAAAATAATGAGCTATTTCATGTATATTTGACGAAAAATTCACCTTTTTAATGTAATTAGTAACTTTATTCCAATGTTTTGCTTGTATAAAAGCATCTGTAGTCCTTGAAAGCGATTCCAATGACTGCGTGATTTTTTAAAAATATTTCTGAATGCGTTTGAGACGTTTACAAGTGTTTTAAACTAATAAATAGATATCCATTTCTTTACCATATTACTGGAACATCTGTATTTACTAAAATCTGCACTTCCCAATATCAATTAATATTCTATTTCTTAAATCAATATAAAATCAAAAGTAAAATTCCAAATTTACCAGTCCTATTCTCATAAAAGAATTAATTTTACATGGACATAATAAAAGTAAAACGAAATTTCCTACCAGTAATTATAACTCTGTTCATCCGCCCACAAAGATATATCTTAGATCAGATTACCTTCATCACGTGAGCAATTTTTAGACGTAACCGTTAAATGAGATGTTAATAACTTTTTCCTGTCATTTAGTAATTCTTATGTAGGGAGAAGCATATTTATGATGTCGTTCTAGTATGAATAATATAACTTAAGATTAAGGAATATTACTTTCGTGGAGTTTTTAAAGAAATGATAAATATCCATGTAATGTGTGGGAAAATATGGTGTAAAGGAGTATGATTTTTTCAAAACACTAAAATGATTGACGAGGTTTTTATGATTTTTAAAAGTGTTTGACTGAACATGGGTTGCCAGTAAGTACAATAATTATAATTTATTATTTTTATACAGCATTATGTTGACTGATAATGAAGATCTAGATACTAAATAATTATTTTATATGATTTTAAAACTTTATTACTGAGATGTAGAAAACACAGTATTTTTAATATTTCTTTAAGTAATAATCCTTTACAATTTATTATTTTTATTATCAGATGCATTCATAAGTATATTTTAGATATCGATATTATTGAAAAAAAAAATTTGTTTATTTCATAATTTATGGAATAAAAAAGAACGTATTTATATCGCGTAAAACAAAAATATTTCTAGCTGAATAAATGGATATAAAATTTTTAAATGCTGGTATGAAATTTTAACTGGTCTAAGAGGCTTTTTTAGAAATTTTAAGGAAGCATTTCAGGTATATTTAACAAAATTTTACTTTTTTACTGTAACCAGTAAGTTGTATTCCATTTTTTTGTTCGAATAAAGACATGTGTAGACGAAGAAAGCGATTCATTGTGTTTTTAAAAATGTTTTTGAAAGTGATTCAGCTAGTTACAAGTTTTTTAACTAACATGTAATTTTTTATTTCCTTATAACCCGTCAGTAGTCGCGTGTCGGTCTTTTCGCCGCCCTTATAACTTATCTTCTCCTAATTTATATCACAATACAAATACAACGGAGATCTACCATGTAGCTGACTTTGAAGCTTTCTTGATCACCTTAGTGAAGTAACAGGACACTTCTGATTTTCTTTCAGGTACATTTTTTAGAAACAAAGTTGAAATTGGCGAAAAAGTCTACGTAAAAATCACTAATGTGAGTTCAGTTTTACTTTTTCCAATTACTCCAGATCTCATGAATAAAATGCATACTTTAAGAAAATTGCAAATTTATATCTTTATTGTAATGTTATTTTCGTATATTAGGTGAAACATATTTCTTATTTTACATATTGGGTATGCGGGGGGCCAGCGGCGAAAAGACCGAGCGCGACTAATGACGTTGTGAAAAAAGTCGCGACTACTCGCGGGTTAATATTATTCGAATAACTAGATTTACGAAAATCTACCATTTTTTGAATACCAATATATATTCTACTTCTTGAAGCTTTGAAATACCAAATCTATCAGTCACATATGTTTCGATTTTATATCGACTTAAAAGACGATTTTCACTGAATTTTAAAGAAATAATAAAACATCCATGTATGTATGGGAACATGCGGTGTTAAGGAGTATGCTTTCTTTAAGACATTAAACGAACTGATGAGATTTTTATCAATTTTCAAAGCGTTTAATTGAAAGTGGATTATCCATGCTACTTTGGTTATGAACTATTATTTTGAAACTGCAGTACTCGAAACAAAATATTGGCCAAAAATTATTTTTCATGTGTTTTACAGCTAAAATCATTGCTGTTGGCATATTAGTAAATATAATTTATTAATGTTGTGCACACATAAAAATATGCTTGTATATATGAAAGTAAAAAAAAAAAAAAAATCCTTGTCAGCTTGATCTACAGGCGGAGGTACATTTCGAAATTAAACGGTCATTTCAACAAGAAAAAATAAAATATGATTAGGGATAAACCCAGTTTCACAACTTTACATTGCCGCTTTTGAAGAATTTTTAATTTCATTTTTCTGTAACAGCTGGTTTTATCGGAATCTTCTTAAAAGAAATTCGGCTCAAATGGCCACTTTGATACCATTTTTAGAAATGTGCACTGACTTTATGAAAAAATCGTCCAATATGCCACATTATATACTTACTAAATAAGAGAAACTGCCAATTTAATGCGTTTGAGAGCAAATTTGTTTTTAAAAATGATTCATAAAATAAACAATTTGTTATTTGAACACATTCTCAAGTCTTCAATCACGATTGCTTCGAGAAACTTTGTTAAAAATGCCCAATTTGACAGCATTATAAAAAAAATATATTTTGCTTTTGTGAAAAATGCTAACCAATAATTCACATTATACATTTCCTAAATAAGAGAAATTGTTAATTGTATGCACTTGAGAGAGAAAATAAATTTAAAAATAAGTCAGAAAATAAGCAATTTTTTATTTGAATATTTCCTCCACAGTTCAATCACAATCACTTCTGGAAATTCTGTTCAAAATACCCTCTTTGACAGCATTTTTTGAAACTTATTCTGCCTTTATCAAAAAACTGTCCAATGCATCACATTATATAGTTTATAAATAAGAGAACCTGCTGTTTGATGTGTTTGAGAGCAAAATGATTTTAAAAATGAGTCAGAATATAAGCACCTTGGATTTGAGAACACTCTTCATAAGATTTTTCCTTCAACTTCTATTTTTGTTGAATTTCCTTTTGCTATAAATATTGGTCCTATCAAAAACTTGTCAACGTAAAAATTATAGATATCAATTAGAAAATATATAAAAAATTTAATCGGTTTTGATATCTTAATAATTGATGAAGTTATGCATTTTTTTCTTCTTTCACCCGTTTTTAGCTTTCGTTTTCATTTTCTTTTTCAGTAAGATTGCTTCTATTAAAAACTTTTAAGTATAAAAGTTTTAGATAATATTAAGAAAATTTATAATGAATTTAAATGGATTTGTTATGTTGAGATTTGACGACATAATATTTTTCTCCCTAAAATGCTGTTCTTCTCGCCTTTTGAGTCCATTTTTAAATTTAACAAAAATATAACATGCATAATATTTTGGTCCATGTTTTAGAAGTAATATAAACTTTAAACTGATTCGATATCTACTTTTTTTTATTTCGCAAACACTCTCTATTTCCACCTCCTTGATTCGATTTTGTCCATTAACGAACTTGATCAAGATTTTATGCCCTATCAGTTTGGAAGAAATATGAGCAAAATTGAAGAAGTTATCATTTCCTTAAAAAAAGATATACAGATAGATAGATTAAGTGTTATGGTAGTTTTCGGGTGTAAGGGTCATGATCAGTATAGATCTGCAAAAATGTTTCAGATTTTCCAACATAGGAGTGACCGCAATAGGTAGTATTTCATACGAAATTTACCTAATATAAGGTTTACATAGCATTTTGTTGATTATAAGAGGAAAGTAATGTTTCATAAATTTGTTTACTTAATTTAATGGAGTTGATTATGAGCATTTAGGCTTTTGACTATTCATATAGTTGTATTAATGTATATGTAATTTTCATTTAGCATTTAATAAGGTTGAATTTCTAAATTTGACTTGTAGAACAGATTTTAGTTCTTTATTACTATTAATAGATTACCAAAACATTTTATATTAAAATATGTCAACTATTTTGGGAAGATATATATGTATATATATAGAAATATACTGCAAAAACATGTTAAAGATATTTTTTACAGTTATGTAGCTCTAAACTGCAAATGTGTCCAAATATGCCAAATAATTTAAATTAAAAAGAATTGTAAACTTATATGAATATAATCCATTGTGTAAAATTTTGAAAAATAAAAAAATAGCGTCCCGATCGTTGAACGCTTCAAAATGATTTTTATTTTCAATATATTGATCGTATGTCTGAGTCCAATTTAAGCAACATAAATTAATCAATTTGAGGCAATAGCCCCATTTTTAAAAACAGACAATCTGGAGATCAAAATCAAAGCGAAAAAAATACGTATATTATGCGCAATAAAGAGAAGTATTTAGATATTTATATAAAAACATAACAACTTAACTTAGTTTTAAAGTATTCTCTGACATTTATAGGAAAAATCTAGATCAAAATAATAGATAAGATAGCTAATTTTAAGTTTTTAAAAAAGTGTCTGAAAATAATACATGGGAGATGGGTACTTCCTTTATTCATAAATGATGTCTTTCTAATGAGCAGGTTTTGAGAAGTAGGTGGCTTTTATTTCTGTAATTTACAGCAGAGTGGCAACGGTCCATTTAAATCGGCGGTCCAAATACGGTTACTCTTCCCTACAAATATGAAATCAATTTCTTACATATTTTACACAGCTAGATGTGAGACTGTCTCTATACCAATACATCAATTATATTTTCAGCTGTATAGGCATAAACAGATTCTTCTTTCATTTCAGTTACTGTGCAAGTGATTTTTTATTTTGTTTTCTATAGCACTGTACATAATATTTAAAAAAAAAAAATTAAACGCAAAACGAACGGAGCTGTGAAAAACAAAAACATTCTTTACTTCGAACAAGATAGAAAATCACTTTGTAGCGTAAAAAGATTTCAGTGCGTTTTTAGGCACAAGCTTCGTACAGTTCCAAGTATTTTCAGAATTTAAATCATTATATACAAGACAAAGTAAATAAATGATGAAGCATTCTAGTAGGGTCTGAAGTGTTTTCCAGCTAGATTTTTGTGCTAAGTATGACATTTTTACTTTATTTTGTAGCTTTTGACATGTAGATTCCGAATATCTTAGGTGCCATTTTTTTTCTTACACATTTTTGACGTGATTTTCAAGATGGCGTCCAAGATGGCTGCCATTAACTGATTTTTTTTTAATATTTGTGAAATATTATTGACCAGTATGTCAAATTATATGTTTTCGGGGTCAAGAAATACGAATATATAGTTAAAATAGGCATCAATTGTGTATTTATTTATAAATTTGTTACAAAATTACTATTATTGCTCGCTTTCTCTTTTGCTGCAGATGTGAATACTACAAGTTTCCTGGATGATACTTACTAATAAGAGTGACTGTGTTGTGAATACACAATGGTTTAGTGACTAATTGCTTGGAAGGTGGATAATTATGTCAAAAACCTGAAATATACAGTCTTGAAAAACTGAAATAATATGCTACAAAGTGAGCAAAATTTCGTGTCAAAGTCAGCCTCATTCTGTTACCGTGTAAATTCTGTTGTCTATCGGCAGTAAAAAGTGGCTGCTCCGAGTAGGAGAGCTTCATGCTTGTTTTTCATCTCTCCATGCACTAGAAAAATACATTGACGGTAGTGGCCTTGATCTCATATGTACTGAAATTGGTCTGTACTCTTCTGCAATAATTCCTCAGATTTTTGAAGGGAAGAAATACACTAGAAGTAACGAGATTCACATGACTATCATTTTTACATGCTATGACTTTCTCTTTGAAACACTGCCACATTCTAAAGAGATTATTTCTCTGCAAGAAAAATACAACTGTGTACCTGAGAAATTGTAAAAAGTTGTTGTTGCTTTGTTTCAAGAGATCAAAACAGTAGTTGAAAAAGATTGTTTTCCACATATTACACAATGTAGTGATGGCATGGGAAAAGTTCCTGCTACAGAGTAGAACTAATTTGGATATTTGCTACGTTTCATCCGTGTTGCTCGTCCAAGCGATTGGGCAATTTATTAGAAGAACTTACTCAATATTATTTTGCTCATGACTTATTTTATTATGCTAGACGCATTCCAGTAGACAGATAAAGGATGTCAAAACAACAGATCCAGCACTATGGAGTGCTCTTGAATCTAGTTGTTTTACAGTATCTAAATCAAATATGCCGTTTACGAAACTATATTTAGACCAAAACATGGTACAGAAAATGAAAAGGCTTGAGAACAATGATGGAGTTGTTAGTTTAACTCGGAATGAAAGCGTCCTTGAAAGGTATTTCTTGGTGCACCAGTAGTATTAAGCATTGCTTTATTTATTTTATTTATTTATTTATTTATTTATTTTGAAAAAAACTGTTTAAATGAAATCTCTAATCAAAACAGGAGACACTATCAACTTCATTCCTTCATGCCACTAAGAATTATAACAATGCAGAAATCATCAAGGAGAGTATTTGGAATCATTGTGGAGGATATCTTTTCCAAGATAACACCACACTCATCAACATTGCATTATCTATGAAAATTCTAGCATTTGCGAAAGATTATATTCTGAATCGTGACAAAAATGGCCAATTGGAATTCAAAGAATTTGCAAGAGCTAGACTACAGAGTAAACAAGTTAAGTTGCCACTTATCAATCGTACTATAAAAATTAAAATTAAAAACATTCACTACTTGTAACAAGAAGACTGTATTTAAAATTAGTGATCAATTGGAAAGGATAGGCAACTTCTTGCTCGTTTTCTTGTTGTTATGGAATCTAGACCATAAATGACTACAAACCTAAAAGATGCAATTGGAAACTACGAGTTTTCTGTAATATCTAGGCCATTATTTAGGTATTATGATAATTTGGATATCCTCCATGTTCCATCTGACAAACGTTCATTTATTGCAGAAATAGAGCAATATAATCGTTCGTCCATACTTTAATCATTAGAATCTTCAATTACTTCTTCGATATAAAAAGTCTGTATTATAGATGGAATGACAATCGTACAATCAGTAAAACAGATACCTGCTGTGAAAACTTCTGAAGACTTCGCAAATACTTTTACCGAAATTATTATGAAAATGACAAACGGATAATCTGAGACAAGAACAATATTTGACCAGTACGTTGAGCATTCATTGAAGGGGAAAACTGGTAAGAAAAGATTGGCGTGAAAGAACCTATTAGATTTATTCGAATAAATTGTATCAATACCACGTTGGTGTATTTAAATTTTAAAGACCTTGCTTTCACATAATGAAACTAAATCACAGCTAGCAGAGTACCTCTAGAATAAATTATTACAGGTTTTTGCTGCCTGTGAGGAGAAAGTTATTGTCATTTTTGGCAATACGGCATACAGTAACCGCGGGAATGTTTTTCATTCAGAATTATGTGATCATAATGAAGCAGACACCATTATATCTCATCATGAATTTGATATAGTGAACCATCATGATAATTATGAGATCGATATATTTTCGCAAGATAGTGACATTTTCATAGAGCTGATTAGCTTGATTTCAAATCATATAGTAAATAATAAAATCAATTTTGTTGTTGGTTGAGGCATTAAACACAGAAAAATTAATATCAATGAAAGGTGTCGAGCAATAGGTGCTCTTAAAAGCAAAGGCTTATTAGTTTTACATTCATACACTGGTGGAGACTAGAGAGTAAAACTTGTACGCATTTCATAACAGAAATGGATATAAGTGTACATAAATAATCATTGTAATGATGGCATTAAGACAACTTTTCAAGAATTTGAGGTACCTAAAGTTTATTCATTATGCAATCTGTCGTTGTTTGTAAAATTCACCATCTTGGTTTATTTAAAAAATAGCAATTTTTCAAACATTTCAGAGTTAAGGTAGCATCTTTGCAAAATTAAAAGTTTTGATGGAGAGAAGTTATCACCAATCCTTGGAGCACTGAAGCCACATATTCTATGGTCGAACTTAATTTGTACCAGTGGAAAGGGCTAGAAAAATCCTCGACCTGAAATACCTCCACTCATTTGCAATGGTTAAGAAGTAAATGGAAGGAATAATTTCTCCAGTCAAACACCTGGAGTTACCTGCGCCCAAAGGAGTTATTGAACTTGTGAAATGTGAGTGTAAGAGAACGTGTACAGTTTCGAAATGTTCTTGGTTGAAGACTTCGCTAGTTTGCAAGTACAGTGACTGCAATACTACTGGACTATCAATATCATGACAGTAATGGTAGTGATTCAGAAGAGAATATATAATATCCCAGTACTATATATACATATAAATGCTCTTTTTAATAACTTTATTATCTTCAGTTATTTATATTATTTCGTTTAAAGATTTTGGTTGTGTATAACTGGTTAATAAAACACTAGTTTATGTGATGTTTTTCATATTTTTGTGCTTTATTTGCATTTTATCACTTAAAACACTTTAAAAACTCAATTTGCTCCTAATTTTATGATAGATCTGTATTTCTTGACCCCAAAAACATATAATTTGACATACTGGTCAATAATATGCCACAAATATCAAAGAAGTCAGTAAATGGCAGCCATCTTGGACGCCATCTTGAAAATCACCTCAAAAATTTGTAAGAGAAAAATGGCACCTAAGATATTTGGAATCTACATGTCAAAACCTTCAGAATAAAACAAAAATATCAAACTTAGCACGTCAATCCAGCTGGGGCTACATTTTACGACACTTCAAACCCTACTATTCTTTGTATTTGAAAGTATATTTTTATTTAGGATAAACAAAATTATCTTTCAAAAAATGTTCTTCTTTTAACTGAACATTCCAAAGCATTCCTAAGAAATTTGTTCTATATATTTTTTAGATTCTACATAAAGTTTCTGAATGAATGGAGAAAAAAAAGATGATAAAATGTTTGCAATAATAGATATTAATCTCCCCCCTCCCCAATTATAGAAAACATTCCAACCAAAAGTAAGGTATCCAATTCTTAATTTAATGTCAACACGTTAAAATGAATGATTTTGGATTATACACTATAGTTAATATTGCAATGTAATCGGTATTTTTTTATTAGTTTAAATATTACTCGTATTTTCTTTCTCTGTCACCATAAATTGATGGTAAGTAGTTTTGGTACATATATTTTAGAAGACGAAAGAAAAGGGAAATCATTAATTGCTTCTAAATGTTTTTATTTATTTTTGCAATTTTTTAAATATATATATATTTTTTAAATATGAGAATATGGATAAGCAATAAGGAAAATTGGCTAATGCAAATATTAATCTTACTTTTTTGATTTTCTAAAAGGCTAAACATCCTATCTTGTACAGTTACTGCGTTTAAGAATATTAATCTTATAAATGATTCTTTATTTTTAAAATCAAATATGTATAATATAATATTATTACTAGACTATATCGAAATAGGTTAAAACAATGTCTTTTAAGAATCATAATTTCAGTTTCATGCCAAACAATTTTGTTTGTTGTTCAATATTTACAAATTGTTAAAATATTGTGATCCGATTGTTTAAAGCTGTATATTTCGTATAACTAATTTCCAATTTTATCGGAATTATTTCGATGTAGAATTTGAGAATTGATTTCATTCATTGAATATATTCCATTTCTCCTAGAAATAGGACTGATTTGTAATTTCAGAACGTGCTGTAACATTTTACGCAATATCCCTCATCCATTTCAGATTCAGTTTCAATTGAAACTGAAAGTGCATTTTCAAATTTCTATGAAGAGCTAAATTCTACATAATAAGGGAATGCATTTTGCACGTATTCAGAAATTCGATACTGATTTTACAAAACGATGTCGAATGAGTGTCTATAAATTGAGTATAACCTAACCTATTTTTGATTCAAATGCGTACGTTTACTCCATGTACAATATACAGTAAAACCCTCATAATTCGGATTAATTGGAACCAGACCCAATCCGGATTATCCGGAGAATAAAAAAAAATTGAAATAAAATAAAACTTATTTGCAGAAAATCAGCTTTATGTTTAACTAATTATTTCCATACAGTAAAAATGTTTACTTTGTAATATTTTTTTTTTAATTTTTTGTTGTGCCAGTTTCCTATACCTTTTGCGAGCAGTACAGTCACGCATTCGCTTGAGCATAAGTAGTTCGTTAGGTGTAGTTTAAGTAAAAGTTTAAATAAGAAAGCGTAAGGTATTTTTCCGAAATGATTTCAGAAAAAAATATTCAGAATACGACGATGAAACAAGTTAATGTTATGGAAATTAGCCAAATCGCTTCTCAAACATGAAAAAGAAAATACCAATAGATTCCGGATTATCCGGAGATCCGGTTTAACGGGGTACGAATTATCGGAGTTCTACTGTCGTACAATTTGCAATTATTTTAATCTTTTACAAACAATCTAATTATGCGCGTATAATACGTAAGAGTATTGTAAAGTTTCAATTACAAATCAACCTTTTTTGAAACTTTTTCACATTATTTTTTCAAAACGAAAATCTTTCACGTAACACATGCTTTGAGAACATTTGCAAGAGAAATATACTACACTATAAAACAATTTGTAAAGTTTTTCGAAGAAACTGGGATTCTAAGAACTTTTCATATAACGATATTACCTAAATTTCGTGTAACCGATTGTGTTCATGATTTTTTTTCCTGTTACCATTACATAAATATTCTAGAAATCTAGTTTCCTAGAAAACGTTTGGTAACATTTCAGACTTTCTTTTACAGTGTAAGATATATATGTTTTTTTTTTTAAATAGTAGTGAAATAGTAGTGAAATAGTAGTGAAAGTAGAATGGAATGTATAAATATTTGCCTGTAATTGAAATTTTACGATATCCCCGCGTACACCATTATGTGCAACATAAATTTGTCATGAATGTTTTCAAATATTTAAATTTTAGTAGTAAGACGGAACAAACAACTACTGCTTTTATGCTCTAATCATATACTTTTTTGAGATAGAAGCATCTGATATATCTTGAAGTAGTCTTATGATTATTAACACAAACATTAGTTTCTAATGTGGGGAATTTTTATTCAATCGGGCAATATTGTGTCAGATTTTGTAATTTTAATTTAGTTAGACAGTTTTAAAAATATATGCTACATTATAGAAAATGCCTCGTTTCTACTTCTGCTGGATGGAATTTTTACTTTTAACCCCTTGGGGACGAGCAACCGTTATACGTGCTGCATAAGGTACTCAAAATCCCTCTTTATTCTCAACAGTAAAATTTTATTGTAAATTTTGACTTACTTAATCCCAGCATTTTCCCTATTTCACAAAACAAAAATATCTTTAAAAAAATGTGATAAAAATTTAAAAATCCGTAAAAGACAATCGCCTCGAAGGGGTTAAATACAGTCGAGTCTCTATACAACGAAACTCCATCTAGCGAATTTCGCTATTTAACGAATTTTTTGTAGGAACTGTCAATTTTTTTCATAATTACATTTTAAAATATCTCCATATAGCGAAATATATATCTCCTTTTAACGAATTTTTTTTCAAAAATTCTCTTTTATATGTTCAGAGAACACTTCAAATTATTTGTGGTATAAATTTTTTTGCGGATTTCTGGTTTATATTTCATAGATGCACTCCTCTACCTTGTTTGTTATGTCCAAAAAAAGAGATTCACCCCACCCCCCCTTTAAGAAAAACTTCCTTTTTTGCATGGTTAGACTTGACTTTGTTTTAACCATGATGAGCTTGCTTTCTTGGAACAGATTGAAACATATCACAAAGCATGCTAAAAGATAAAATTATTCCATTGTCGCCTTGAAATTTTGTTTGTTCCTTGGGTTGGATTGTAAAGCAGGGATAAAATAATAATTTCAGAAAAGGCGGTCTATTTCAGGAGGTTTTCATCTACCTACACTAACATTCATTACTTTTAGAGTTTAGAGTGGATGTTTGTTGTTTGTGGCAATTTGGAACATTTTTTTTGAAAGAGATCATTAGAATGAAGAATTATTATAAATGTCATCTATGCTGGTATGATTTCTACTGCATCTGTATAAAATGGCTCTTAGGATAAGCAAAACTCTCTCTGATAAAGTAATAATTCTGAAAACAATCAATAAGACACTGGGAAAAAAAAGGAAGTGACAAAAATGTTTGAGATTCCAGCAAAAATTCATTAAGTATTTCAAAAACTTAATTAAACAGTTCAAAAAACAAGACTGTTTCAAAATTTAAACATTACATGAAAAATTTTTGTCATTCTCTATGCAACGAATTTTTCCATACAACGAATTTTTTGACTGAACAATGGATTTCGTTATATAGAGACTCGACTGTAGTTTGTTTTATCTTTTAAGTCGAAAAGAAATGTATTTTTTAAAATTTATGTACGTATTAGTTCAGTAATGAATTAACATAATGTTACTAAAAATACTAATAATTCATAAAAATAATATTAAATTATTTAACGCAAGAATTTAACGAATTAAAATACAATGTATATCATTTCTTTCATTGTGCAAAATATGTGCGACACTAGCTGAAATGTCCGGAGTTGCCTCGAATCGTTATAATAATTTTAAATAGTTCAATAGCTTTGAAATTTATTTAAAATAAATTTAGCGTTAGGGGACCAAATCCATTCAACAAAGTTTAGTGTATCCCAAGAAGCCTCTGTCTGAAAAAGTATGTTACCTGTGTTAACGCTAGCTAAATCATCATAAACTGAAAGAGCTTCGCACACCCTGGAGATGATTTGAAAACAATAATAGATTTACTATTGCGTAGTTGTTACATGATAAGTAAAATTAATACTTTAGGTTTAATTGAAATTTTCCTCAAAAATTATAGAAAATAAGATACTCAGACAAAAGAAGTTTACAGTCTTAAAAACAATAAAGTTTTTTTTTTTTTTTTTTTTTTTTTTTTTTTTTTTTTAATTAGAAATTTCAGTACTCAGGCTGGAATGAAAATTTTCGATTAAAAAAAAAAGAATGACAATTTTGTTATAACTCTTATATAGCAACTGGAGCATGCACAGTGCAATTTTCCATTTTATTTGATTTTAAAATTAAAACATTCTGTTTTAATTTTTTTTATCCTGCGATGAGAGCAAAATGTTAGACCAAATATTATGCTGAAAAAAGTATAATTTAATTCTATATTTTTACGTAAAATGAAATAGAAATGCACACACACACACACACATATATATATATATATATGACATTTTGAAGTTAGGGGGGCAGAAACATCATCCCCAGGTTTCCCTTGCTCCTCACAGAAGTCATGGCCAGCGAGAAAAAAACAAAATAAATAAATGTAAAAGGTCAAAATAATCACTCCTTGGCTGCTGCAAGTTCCTTTTATTAAACTGTAGCTATAATAGAGGGGAAAACTCCTGTTACAAACGATATTTTACCGAAACATCCAAAAAATATTCCATGCTTTACTACATCAAATCGTATTCATGCAAGAGTGCACCCAAGAATACTCTTCTCATCTCTCTTACCACCTCTAGAGCTTCCTCTTTTAAATCTAAAAAGAAAATTCTAGAACATTCTCTAACCTAAAACCATCATTCTTTTATGTAAACAGAATTCTTGTCCAGCTACGAGGCTATTTTCTACAGACGATAATTTTATTTTTTTAAAAAGTATATTATTTAACCAATTTATAATCGACTCAGAATTTCTTAGGCAGACGATTTTTATAGATGATTAATTTTAAGAGAAAAATAAAAGAAATGAATTTATTGATATGCACACTATCAAAGGTTGACGGAGGGAAAATAAATAAATCGATAAAATAAAATAATGATATTTTTTGAAAGGTATGGTTTTGGAATAAATTTAATAAGACTTTCTTAAAAAGGGTTCATAAAAACATACAAGAAATGAGTTTTTATTTGGAATATTAAGAAATAAAGTTTAATTAAGAATATTTTTAATTTAGAGCCATCTTTTTAAATTTACGCATACTGGAATAATGATTTTTAAGGCGAATTAAGAATTTATATCGTCTGCATAAAGATTAACAGATTAGATCTAGAAACAAGATTTTAATTTAATAATTTGAAGTAAGTACAGAATATTTTTATAAGAAAATTAAGATAGTATAAAGGTTAGCTTTGGCGAAAAAAATTTAAAATTTGTAATATATATATATGTACTAGCGGACCCGACAGACGTTGTCCTGTCACCGACAGACGTTATCCGTCTTGGCACCGATTCCAGAAAATCAAATAAATGTACGTAAATATGGTAATATGCACGATAAACACTCGATCTTAATTTAATTTCTCATTATAATTATGTAAGGAAATTATTTTTCACTCTTCAGTATTTTTTGAAGTCGGTTCAATTTTTGAAAGAAAAGTTTATTTTTCTCTTTTTAGTTAAAAGTTAAAGATTTTCTGAAGTCGGTTAATCAAAATTATAATATAGGAAATATTATTGTAAAGCATACACGTTTGTCAGGAGTGGGGTTCGAACACGCGATCTCTACTGGAACGCACACACAATATTTCATCAAACTCGGTCCAGTCGTTTAGGAGGAGTTCAATTACATACACGCGCACAGAAGATTTTTATATACACTATATTGCCATTGATTATGGGACACTTGCGATTTTAGACATTTTACTAAATATCTAGAAAAATACATGAGGAATCATCTCGAAACTCTTAGAGTATAAATATAATAGTATACGTCATACATCTCCGTGAAGATTTTTTACCGAAACTCCATAGGGAACCGTCAACAAATTAAAAAAGAATGAATATCTTTTGAATAACCCTGTGAAAACTAATGTCGCAAAAGCGCTTAAACTCTAGATTATGATTGAATGCCTTATTGTAATACACTGTGTTCATTTTTATGCAAATAGCATGCATACTCGCAGAGTAATTAAGGTTTTTATAAAAATGGCCCCAAAATTTTCTAAGTTTTTCCCTTATAATTTTCAGAGTTCTTAATATAAAATAATATTTTTTTCAGAAAATATGACAAACAACATTGCACACAGTACCCTGTAATCAGAATTTAAAAATAATAAAAATTATATGAAAAATGAGTAGGTTTACTATATAATTTTTTACTGCGCATGCGTCAAAGATATCAACATTTCATTTGCATATTATGTTAGCTAAATGTATAGAGCAACTTTTGTAAAAGTCTCAAAATTATAGCTTGAAAATTCTGAAAGTAATCGTCTATAGAAAAAGGACAAAATCCGTTGTTTCCAAAATGAAGCAAAAAAATGAGGGATTTTATCCAAAAGTAGTCGTAACATCCCGTATTGTGTATTCTATATTGACACTAATCAATGAATATATGGATACAACCCCTCTTGTTTTTGCTTCATTTTGAGAATAACGGATTTTCAACTTATTCAATTGACGATTATTTTCAGAATTTTCAAGTTATGATTTTGTGATTTTCACAAATGTTGCTCTATACATTTAGCTAACATAATATGCAAATGAAATTTTGATATCGTTGACGCATGCGCAGTAAAAAATTATTTAGTAAACCAACTCATTTTGTATACAATTTTCATTATTTTTTAATTCTGATTATAGGGTACTATGTGCAATGTTGTTTGTCATATTTTCTAAAAAAAATATTATTTTATATTAAGAACTCTGAAAATTATAAGGAAAAAACTTGGGAAAATTTGGGACCATTTTTATAAAAACCTTAATTACTCTGCGAGTATGCATGCTATTTACATAAAAATGAACACAGTGTATTACAATAAGGCATTCAATCATAATCTAGAATTTGAGCGCTTTTGCTACATTAGTTTTGACAGGGTTATTCAAAAGATATTCATTCTTTTTTAATTTGTTGACGGTCCCCTATGGAGTTTCGGTAAAAAATCTTCACGGAGATGTATGACGTATACTATTATATTTATACACTAAGAGTTTCGAGATGATTCCTCATGTATTTTTCTAGATATTTTGTAAAATGTCTAAAATCGCAAGTGTCCCATAATCAATGGCAATGTAGTGTATAAAGATGAGCATTAAAAATTTCAGGTTTTTTCGCCGAAGAAATCGCCAAATTAGGAAAATGTGAATTATCTCACGAACTACTGGATTTAAACGAATTTGCTTAATACCATTCGATTCAGAATGAAAAAATACATTAAAATATGTTATCAGTTGAAAAATATCTACAAAAGCCGATTTTAAAAGAATTTTTTTTTAAGTTCGTTCATTTTTTACCCTCCTTAGGGGGGGGGGGAATTCGAAAATCCCTTTTTAGCGGCACTCGACGTTATAAGAAGTATTTTTACCCCAATTTTCAAGATTTTTGGTTCGGTAGATTTTTTTGTGCTGTGATTAATACGAAATCCATACATTCTTCTATATTTATAGCACTTTTAATTAGCGAAAAATCACTAACTATTAGTTTTTGCCTAATTACTAAAAAAGTACTGAATCAATTTCGATGAAATGTAAATCTAAACCATTCTCAAATCCACTGGGACGCACACACAAAATTTCATTAAAATCGGTCCAGTCGTTTAGGAGGAGTTCAATTACATACACATGCACAAAAGATTTTTATATATAAAGATATATATATATATATATATATATATATATATATATATATATATATATATATATATATATATATATATATATATATATATATATATATATATATATATATATATAAATTTTTCTTATTATTTCCTGAGAGCACGTTTTTTGAATATGCCATTTAATGTCGTTTAGATTTTTTTAAATGTATACGAAAAGATAAATAATCTTTTGATATTCTAAGAAAAAAAATGTAAAATTCGTTAATTAAAACAAATCGGCTTTGAGAAATGTAAAAAACACAAAACATTATATTAAAAATGTATCAGTCTTTATTAAACAAATGAAACAAATTTCGGAGATCAAAAATAAGGAAACCCAAAAAATTAATTCTTGTAGATTTCTCATGCTTATTATATGCACTAGTCCCATATCATCACTGAACGGTTATACGCAGATTTCTTTTAGATATTTTGAAATTTAATCTCACATTATTACTGCCATTAATTAGTTGAAAATAATTAATGGAAAACATTAAAAAACTCCCATATTTCGAAATGAAATAGTATTTAAATCTTTTGAACGTCTGATAGAAATTTTCTAAGCAATTACATTTGGGAAGACGGCTTAAGTACTAATTACTCACGTAAAAAAACCAAAATCATAATTATTTTTAAGGATGTATGGGATACCAGAAATTGCACGAAAATATATCATGACATTTTAATTGCTTTCTCAGCATCTAATATTTTAATATAAAAAGCAAAAATTTGTTTCCCCAAAGTACAAACATCAGTTTTGTTATTTTTAATATCATAAGTTAGTATTTTCCCTCGTTGGATACTTATTGTTGTTAATCATTTTAATTAAGTTACTTCTACTGTTTAAATTATGTTTTTTATCGAAAATAGCTACATGATCCCAATAAAAGTGGTTTCGGAAAATTTATAATTATGCGATTTAAAGTTTGAATGATAAAAATCTACGGCAAACTATCCAGCTATTGAATAGTTTTTATAGATAACTTTGTTTGATTATATTATGAAGCGTTCTCATTGGTCATAATAGAGATAAATTATTCTTATGTAACCATTTTCCATGAGAACTGCTAAATTCCTGAAGAGTAGCACGTAGTTTTCAACCCTTTATCTATCGACGTACTTATTATTATCATTAAAATACTTATTATATATATATATTTTTTCAATACGTCGATTAGCTATAATACTGTTTGAGTGAGTGACAGATACATTACATTATTTTGTTTCAAAAGCATCATTAGTTACACAAAACAAAAATAATTTTTAAAGGATGATTTAATTTGCCCTTGTATTTTTTCAGCTTTCTTGGCGTAAGGAAGGGATGGGGATTTTTCAATTCAGATATATTTCTATATTTATATTGTAAGAACATATTTGTACATTTTATAATTCTGCGAAATACTAAGAAAACATTTTTAAAAAAAGATTTGAGTGGGGTGATAAATATTGCATAAAATGTCTGTAAATTCAAATTTAATTAATCCTTCTAAGTCCTTCTAAATCCTTCAATTCTTCTAAAGTTTTCCAAAATTGATTGAATGATTATGTAAATCTTTTAATTTAGCTTAAAAATTTTACGTAAAACGATTTAGAATGTAAAATATTCATGAATTCATAATTCAAGAGATAAAGGGTTAAAGTGAATATATTTCTAAATGCGCAAACATTTGCGTTGCCTTAAATAGTTCTGTCACACTGTAAGAGATACTCCTTAATATACACAAAATTCGTTTTGTTTAACAAATAATTTCTGTACACATAGTAAACATGTTTTATCCGTGAATTTTTCCAGAAAGTCCAAATTAGAGGCAGAAATTCCGTTCATTACTAGTATGGATGTATTCGGTTTATACTTAAATACGAATTAATTTTTAAAATGAACATCCATAATTCTCTAAATTAAGATTTCTAATTTAAATGAAAAACAAAATGCATTTGCAGTTAAAAATAAATAACAATTGTAGGGTTTGTTGCACAAAAAGAAGTTGTCAGCTTATCGGTAAATTGAGTTGGTCTTTCATTTTATGTATAAATTACAATTTTAAGTTTTATGTAACATATATTACAAAAAATTAAAAAGCCGATATTCATTAAGAAATTCTCCGTATTCTGTTAATGTTGAATAGAATTGTGTAAAATGATTTTTCTATAACTATCACTGTTACAAACAAAAACTCTTATGTTTTAAGCAAAAAGATTTTTGTTAAATTTTTCTCAAACAGATTAAGTAATATTTGTGATTTTAAAAAAGTCTGGTCTGCGTTCTTTCATGCACCTGTCCTTATTTTAAAGTTAAATGGGTCACAAAATTTTGATCAAAATGATATTAATGCTTGAAATATATGTTAAAGAATATCCTTTTCCTTAGACAATTTTATTAAAGAATAGTTTTAAAGAAATTTGAGTATCAGACCTCATTTTAAAATGTAATAACTGAGCGGATATTTTATTCATAATTCAAAAGTTTCTGCTCTAAATATGGAAATGCATTTAATCATATCTGACTTTCAAATAGAAAGTACAGTTTCATTTCTGTGTATATATAGAGTTTCCTTTTTCGTATCGAATAATTCTTACTAAACTGTCAGTTTTAATAACATAGTTCCAATTGCAAAAATGTTTTAAAAATTGTTTTCATCATATCAAAATCCATTTACGTAAAAATAGTCAGATTTTCAAATTTATAAATTTTAAATTTTCATATAATAGTAATTGATCTTTACGTTATTTACAGAAATACTTTCGAAATATTTTTATAAGTGTTACAATATATATCACAAAGATGTGCTACCAAAAGCTAACTATTTATTATATTTCGGTTTTGATAGCAGCATATTTCCAATTGCAAAACTACTTCAAAAATTGCTTTTTATCATATCAAAATCCATTTACGTAAAAAATAGTCAAGTTTTGAAATTTATAAATTTCAAGTTTTCATTTAGTCATTGATCACAAAGTTACTTAGAAAAATATTTCTTCAATGTTGTTATAAGTGTTACAGTAGAAGTCACATGATGTGCTACCAAAAGCTAACTCTTTATGATTGTTTGCTTCTTATGCTGTCATTTTTTACTATATAGTTTCAACTGCAAAACTGATTCAAAGATTTTCTTTCATCACATCAAAAGTACTTAATTTTATTAAATTTTTAAGTAAGATTTACGTAAAAATAGTCAAATTTTCAAATTTGTGAATTTAAAATTTTCACACAGTCATTAATCTCTACCTTTGAAGAAATATTTTTTCAATGCTGTTACAAGTATAACAGTAGAAATAACAATGATGTGCTACCAAAACCTAACTATATATGATAGTTTAATTTTAATATGCTTTCAGAATTTTCTAGAATTAAAAACTGAATTCTCATTAAAAGTATATATTGTTAAATTTTTGCTTTATTGGAAGATTTTCTCCCGTGAAAATTGACCATAAAGTTTCCACTCTGTTAGAAAAATGGAATTTCTCCGTATATCTATAGCCATTTTAAGTTTACAGTGTTTCAAATATGGAATTATTACTGTAAAAATCTTTCATCCAATGCGATTCGGGATTTTTTATAACCATGTATGCTCTTTATGCTCCTCAAAATACTGCTTCAAAAACGGAGACTAAAAAGACGGAACTTTTTAAAAAAACAGAAACATTTCGATAACTCAACTTCAAACTTTTTCCGTAAATTCCCATTTTTTTATGCATTTTAACGTCAGAGGTTAGAAAAAAATAAAAATAAAACATAAAAAATTAAGAACAATATTTTTTAACAAAATAAAGAATGATTCTAATTTAATTTGAAATATGCTAGTGATTTACGTTTATTGCTATACATTTTTCTTATATGAATATTCAAATATATTTACTCATATTATTATGCCGGAAAGTTTAAATATATCATTGTGTTCTTTCTAAAAATGTTATGTTATAGCGATTATTATTTTTTACAAAATGCTTCCACCTAAGCGAACACATTATTCTTATTGCAAATAAATCTTCTAAATATCCTAATGCATGTATTTATGCTTGAATATGAAATGTACGACAGATAAAACCTTTAAATTTTATTTTACAAAAATAGTAATATAATAACTGATCCTATTTAATAATAATAATAGTAAAATCTGTCTCAACAGTGAAACTGATAACTGTTCCTAGAATAATGCTTTTTAGGAAGAATTGCTGTTTGGTCATTCTTTGTATTCTCTAGCGTATTTGTTTAGCTAACGAATTGTGACAAAAAAATATACATTGAATTCAGCAACGTATTTGAATTAAATGTTATTGTACATTAAAAGAAAAAAGGAAAAATCATAAACTTAAAAAAGAAGTAATAATAAAAATAATAATAAAATACATCAGGCGGCAATATTATTATTATTATTTTTTTTTTTTACATTGTAAAGTTAGATTTTCAAACTAATCATTAATTTTTTGCTAACAATTTCTCATTGTGTACATGAAGATCAATTATATGCATGAATTATCATTTAAAAGAAGAATAACCCATATGATTTTATTCGCATAATGTAAACAAAAGCTCATCAAATATTCCAAATACCCACAATTATTTTACTTCAGTAAAAAACTAGTTTTTATAAAATGCAAATTATTCTCTTACGAAAAATCGAATAATCTTAATAATATATAATATACAAAGAAAACATTGTATACTGAACTACCTATTTTTTATCTATTATAGAAAAAAACAGATTTTAAAACGAAAACGTATTGTTAAGATCCAAATTCTAAATAATATTTAAATAGTAATTAATATTTTATATAATAAATACATTCCTGGAAATAAAATGTCACAATACGAATCATATGAATCATTATGTATTAAAAAATATTTTCTTAATATTTAGAAATAGAATAAAATAAAATTTGTAATTTTTTTCTTTTCACATAAATGCCCATTTTAAATCGCCTGGCTTATAGAAATAGTTGGCTATCAAAATATATAGTTTCATGCCCGGCTTGAGCGGACTTAAAAAATTTACCAAGTGTCAGAAACTTTTTAAATAAAAAGCTAATTCATCATAACAACTACTCTTATTTCACGTAACAATGTACTTCATTTTACTGTAAAACAGATAGTTACAATAATGCTGCCATAAATAATTTATTTAAAAACCGAAAATATAATTCCGGATTTTTCATATTTGTGTTCCACGTAATAAATAAATAATAACTGATATTCGAAATACTACATAAAATACCGGAGGTAAATTATCACAAAATACGAAACATATAAAACATTATATTTAAAAATATATATATTTTCGCCTTAAATAAAAATGGAAATAAAATGAAATCCAATTAAAAAAGTTCTACATAAATGCGCATTTCAAAACTTCTGGCCAAAAGAAATAGTTGATTGTCAAATTGTAAAGCTCTATATTAGGTTTATGACACTTCAGATAATTTAGCTTGTACGAAAATAGAAAAAAACTCTTTGATTTAAAAATAAACTCATCATAGTAACTAATCTTATTTCTTATACAAAGAAATCATTGCATTGAACTGTAAAACAGACTGCTATTAGATGAAATTCTTGCGATAGTGCTGTCATGAATTGTTTATTTTGTTATAGAAAAAACATAATTTTGCATTTTTTATACTTATAATCTAAATAATAACTAAATAACAACAATTATTCGATTTACTAAAGAAATTCCTGTAGACAAAACTATCCCAAAGCACGAAATAACTCTAAATAATAACTCTAAATACTAAATAAATTTTCGGAGGCACAGAAATATCAAAGTATGGAATACATTATACCATTATAGGTACAATTGAAATATATCTTCGTCTTTATATATATATATATATATATATATATATATATATATATATATAGTAATATATAGTATAATAATATATATAGTTTAATAATATATATACATAGAGAGAGAGAGAGAGACATCTTCGGTCTGTGTCAGTTCAAATAATTTAGGTTCAAAGAGAATATGAGAAAACATTTGTCTAAAAAGCAATTGTTACTACTAATCTTATTTCACATACAAAGAAAGTATTGCATTCAACTGTAAAACAGATAGTTCTTCTTAGAAGAAACGCTTGCGATAGTGCTGACATAATTTATATGTTTATTAAAGAAAATAAATAAATAAATAAATAAATAAATAAAAAACGTGATTTAAAATTTTTTATACCTATACATTAACAATTGACTAAATAATAACTATTATTCTAAATATTAAATAAATTTCTGGGAAAAAAATGATCGCAAGTTGCAAAATATGAAAAACGTAAAAAAAATTTCATCTTATATGGAAATATATATAATAAAATCTAAGTCATATATATATATATATATATATATATATATATATTAAATGCGCATAGGAAATGATCTGTCTAATAAAATATATATGTTCATATTCGGTCTGCGACAGTTAACATAATTCAGCTTGAATGAAAATGGGAAAAACTATTAGACTAAAAAGTAAATGTAACAACTAATCTTATTTCATATACAAAGAAAACATTGCGTTCAACTGTAAAACAGATAGTTCTTCTTATAAGAAACTCTTACTATAGTATTGTCATGAGTTATTTATTTATTATATAAATAATAATAGTAATAATAATAATAAAAAAAATTTCTTTTTATATATTAGCAACTACGTAAATAATAACTATTATTTTACATACTAAATAAATTCCAGGAGGAACGAAGATCTCATGATACATCAAACATTATAAAATATATTTTCGTGATATATAGAGAGATATAAAAATAATGTGTATTAGTCATATAATTTTACATAAATGCGCATTTCAAATGATCTGTCTAACAAAATATATAAGTTCATATTCACTCTGTGACAATTCAGAAAATTTAGTTTGAATTAAAATGTTTGACTATAAAAATCAAATGTTACATTTAAATTTATTTCACATACAAAGAAAGCACTACATTCAACTGTAAATCAGATTAGAAGTAACTCTTACGATAATGCTGTCATGAGTTATTTATTTATTATAGAAAAAAACATGCGATTTAAATTATTTTTTCTTATATATTAGCACCTACGTAAATAATAACGAATATTCTATATAAATACATTCCTGTAGAAAAGACGATCTCAAGATACAAAATACGTGAAACATGATACGTTATATTTTTGTCTTATACAGAAAAATATATAAAATAAAATATAAGCCATATATTTTTTAAATAAATGCACATTTTATACGATCTAGCTAAATATATATCTATATATGTGTGTGTGTGTGTGTGTGTTCCTATTCGGTCTGTAATACTCTTACAATAACTCTTACTATAGTACTGTGATGAATTATTTATTTATTATAGAAAAATATGTCCTTTAATTTTTTTCTTATTATATATTAGCAACTACATAAATAATAACTAAAATTCTATATACTAAATAAATTCCTCGAGGAAACAGGAGCTCAAGGTACAAAATACATCAAGCATTATAAAATATATTTTCGTCTTATATAGAAAAATATAAAGAATAAAATATAAGCCACATATATTTTACACAGATGCGCATTTTAGATAATCTGTCTAACAAAATATATATGTTCATATTCACTCTGTGATAGTTCCGATGATTTAGCTTGAATGGAGATGTGAGGAAATATTTGACTAAAAGGCAACTGTAACAACTAATCTTATTTCTCATACAAAAAAAAGCATTATATTCAATTGTAAAACAGATAGTTCTTCTTATACGAAACTCTTACTATAGTACTGTAATGATACATTTATTTATTATAGAAAAAAATATGTGATTATTTTTTTTCTTCTTATGTATTAGCAACTACATAAATGATTACTAATATTGTATGTACTAAATTAATACCTAGAACAAAGAAGATCTCAAGATACAAAAAACATAAAACATTATAAAATATAATTTCGTCTTAAATAGAAAAATATAAAAATAATATGTATAATTCACGTTTTTTTTAAAATGTAAGTGCGTATTTCAAATGATCTCTCTAAAAATGTATCTATGTTCATATTCGTTCTGTGACTATTCAGACAATTTAGCTTGAATTAAAATGTGAAAAAAATATTTGACTAAAAAGCAAACATTACAAATAATCTTATTTCACATACAAAAAAGCATTACACTCAACTGTAAAACAGATAGTTCTTATTATATGAAACTCTTACTATAGTACTGTCATGAATTATTTATTTATTATAGCAAAAATACATGATTTAACTTTTTCCCTTCTTATATATTAACAACTACGCGAATAATAACGAATATTCCATATACTAAATAAATTCCTGGACAATAAAAGATCTCAAGATACAAAAAATACATGAAACATGATAAAATATATTTTCGTCTTATACAAAAAAATATGTAAAATAAAATATAATCCATGTATTTGTTACATAAATGCGCATATTAGATGATCTCTCTCTCTCTCTCTCTCTATATATATATATATATATATATATTCATATTACCTCTAAATAAAATGTGACGCCATTAATTAAAATGTGAAAAATATTTGACTAAAAAACCAATATTACAACTAATTTTATATCACATACAAAGAAAACATTGCATTCAAATATAAAACAGATAATTCTTATAAGAAATTCTTACTATAGTACTGTTATGAGTTCTTTATTTATTATAGAAAAAATATTTGATTTTAAATTCTTTCTTCTTATATATTAGCAACTACCTAAACAATAACTATTATTCTATATACTAAATAAATTCCTGGTGAAAAGAAGATCTCAAGGTACAAAATACATCAAACATTATAAAATATATTTTCGTCTGATACAAAAAAATATATAAAATATATTAAGTCATGTATTTTTTACATAAATGAGCATTTCAAATGATCTATTTAACAAAATCTATGTGTTCATATTCGGTCTGTGACAATTCAGATAATCCAGCTTGAATGAATATGTGTGAAACTATTTGAGTAAAAAGGAAATATATCAACTAATTTTATTTCACATACATAGACATCATTGCTCATAATTGTAAAACAGATATTTCTTTTTAGAAGAAACACTTACGATAATGCTGCCATGAATTGTTTACTTATAATAAAAAAATGAAGGCTTTTGAATTTTTCATACCTGTATATTAACAACTGCGTAAATAATAGCTAATGTTCTACATATTAAATAAATTCCTGGAAGAAAAATGATCTCAAACTATAATATACATGAAACATTATAAAATATATTTTCGTCTCATAAAATAAAATCTAACTCACATATCTTTATATATATAATTCTTCTGTGTGTGTGTTTGTCAGTGAACTCCTCCTAAACGACTGGACCAGTTTTAATGAAATTTTGTGTGTGTGTTCCAGTGGATTCGAGAATGGTTTAGATTAACATTTCATCGAAAATGATTCAGTACTTTTTTAGTAATTAGGCAAAAACTAATAGTTAGTGATTTTTCTCTAATTGAAAGTGTTGAATAAGTTCGCTGAATAGGGTGCAGACGGAATGGCCGAGCGGTCTAAAGCGCCAAATTTAAGCTCTGGTTCTTGAAGAAAGAGATTCGAACCCCACTCCTGATATACATGTATGAGTTGCAATATTTTTTTCCTGCATTATAATTTTAATTAACCGACTTCAGAAAATCGTTAAATTTTAACTAAAAAGAGAAAAATAAACTTTTCTATCAAAAATTGAACTGACTTCAGAAATTACTGCAAAATGAAAAATAATTTTCTTATATAATTGTAATAAGAAATTGAATTAAGAGTGTAGTATTTATCGTCTGTATTATTATATTTATGTACATTTATTTGATTTTCTGGAGTCAGTGCCAGGACAACGTCTATCGGTGCCAGGACAACGTCTGTAGAGTCCGCTATATATATATATTTTTTTATATAAATGCGCATTTCAAATAATCTGTCTAACAAAATACATATGTTGATATTCACTCTGTGATAGTTCAGATAATTTAGATTGAATTGAAATGTGAGGAAATATTTGACTAAAAGGCAAATGTAATAATCTTATTTCTCATACAAAGAAAGCATTACATTCAACTGTAAAATAGATAGTTCTTCTTATAAGAAACTCTTACTGTAGTACTTTAATGAATTGTTTATTTGTTATAGAAAAAATATGTGATTTTATTTTTTTCTTATATATTAGCAATTACGTAAATAATAACTAATATTCTACATACTAAATAAATTCATGGTCGAAAGAAGATCTCAAGATACAAAATACATCAAACATTCTAAAATATATTTTTGTCTTATATAGAAAAATACATAAAATAAAATATAAGATATATATTTTTTACACAAATGCACATTTTAGATTATCTGTCTAACGAAATATGTATATTCATCTTCATTCGGTGATAGCTCAGATAATTTAGCTGGTATGGAAATGTGAGAAAATATTCGACTGAAAGGCAAATGCAACAACTAATCTTATTTCTCATACAAAGAAAGCATTACATTCAACTGTAAAACAGATAGTTCTTCTTAGAAGAAACGTTTGCGATAGTGCTGTTTTGGGATTTTCTGTATTCTCCAGTGTGCTTGCTTAGCAGACGAGTTCTTGACGGAGAAAATAAGACGCTTATAAAATAAATAAATGTAAGAATACATCTTAATAAAACAATCTTTCTTACCGACAAACGAAAAGGAAATAAAAGATGCTTCATAAAAATTATAAATATTTCATTTTTGTGTGCAATAGAAGGCGAAACCAAATGTGACACATTTGAAATTTATTACTATATTTAAAGTATTTTGTAAATATTAACAAATAATTCTTTAAAAAGATCTTCATTTTATGCATACACATATGCGTATATATATATGCATGTGTGTGTTTGTGACTAAGTTATTCAAAAAGAATGAAAATACTAAAGTAAAAAAAATGAAGATAACTGCTAATAATTGTCTTAAAAAAATAAAAATAAAAAAACACAACAAATAAAAAATAATAACTAATATTCTACATACTAAATAAATTCCTGGAGGGAAAAAAAACTCAAGATAGAAAATGCATCAATTATTACATAATATATTTTCGTTTAATGTAGAAAAATGTATTTTTAAATCTTAGTGATACATTTTTTACATAAATGCGTCTTCAAATAATCATTCTAACAAAATATATATGCTCTTGTTCAGTATATGATAGTTCAGATAATTTAGCTTGAATGGAAATGTGAGGAAATATTTGACTAAAAGGCAACTGGAACAACTAATCTTATTTCTCATACAAAGAAAGCATTACATTCAACTGTAAGACAGATAGTTCTTCTTGGAAGAAACTCTTACGATAGCGCTGTTTTGGGATTTTCTGTATTCTCCAGTGTGCTTGCTTAGAAAACGAATTCTTGACGGAGAAAACAAGATGCACATAGAATAAATATAAGAATATATCTTAATAAAACAATCTTTCTCACCGACAGACGAAAAGGAAATACAAGATGCTTCATAAAAGTAATAGATATTTCATCATGTGTGCAATATAACGCGAAACCACTTATTAAAAAATTATTTATTACTAAGTTTAACGCCATTTGAAATTATATTTGAGTAATGATTTAAAAAAAAATATTTAAATTTATGCATATATATATATATATATATGTATATGTGTGTGTGTGTGTAACGACGCTGTGCAAAAAATAATGAAATTAAGAAGACGTAAAAATGAAGATAACTGTTAATAATTGTCGTATTCTAAAAAAACCCATTTAAAATACTATCAATTTTAGACATTTAGTGAAATATTTAATGATAAACTTGAGGAATTTTTCTGTAACTTCAGTATTATGCAGAATTTGTATGACTTGATATATATTCATCGTTTTTTTAATTTTTAATATTACTTTTATTGATGCCTTAGTTTTTCTTGGAAAACCACCAAAGCAAACTTATCCTAAAGAGGAAAAAATATCAATATCTAAGTATTTGTTCTCAATCTACTTGTTGATATTCGATAAAAACAAACTAATTTGCTGAAAGCCAGTTTATAAAAAATGAAAATTTGTGAATTTAAGAGAATTCTAAAATTCCCTTACCATCCAGGAGCTTTTACAGAGCATTTCTACTCTCTATCGCCGATATCTTTCTGAATTTTCACGATATTTTAACGGATATTTTTTAAGAAGTACTCATAAGAATTGACTATTAAATCATAAAAAACAACCTTATCAACTGCGCAGATAAAAAAATATCTCTACGCAGATAAAAAAATATCTCATATTACTGCTCGTATTTAATCAAATTTTTAATATATTTACATCCCAATTGTACTATATTTCTACTACATTTTGTCAAATTTTCTGAAATTTTTTAATTTAATTTAAAAAAAATCCTCCATAATGTAAACAATAAATATGTGGGTAAATGTGATCGGAGATCGCACTTTGTACTTCGTTTACTATTTATCTCATAGCAACTTATTTTTAGGGTTCCTTTATTAAAAAATGAAAAAGAAGCCATTATCAGATTACTCCCGTGTCCGTCTGTACTTCTGTCACAGCCATTTTACTCATAAAATATGAAACGCGAAAAGCTCAAATTGGGGGGGGGGGGGTAATAAAGACTACTGAACCACATATTTACAGATTATTAAACATTTAAAAATATCTTTAGGAGGGGGGTGGAAGGAGACCAATTAAGTTACTTAAAGAAAAAAAAAATATTTTCTTTGTATATGGTGTAGGGTATCTTGTGAAAGCTTCGTTACGCTGAACTCAAAAGTATATATTTTTTTAATTTAGGTTATTTTCAGCGATATATTCAAAAATATTGTGAAAAATTGGTCCCCCCCCCCCATCTCATTAAACTCTACTAAAACTAAAACTATGGTAAATATAGAGGTTATAGATGTTACTTTAAACCTTTCTGGAAAAACTATAGCGATTATTCTAGATAATATAGTTTTTGAGAAAAGCATATTTTTCTGTTACATACAAATTTCGATTTGTGCTTTGAGTAAACGTGTTGAGGAGCGTTGGATTATCTATAGTAGCAGAAATATAAAAGCATTGTTGACAATGATTTTATAAAAAAAAAAAATCGTCAGTAATTGGTCGAGATATTAACCCTTAAAGACAGGGACGGTTTGGACATAATTAATGACGGCGCATCGTGTTTTGCATACCATTGTCTTTTTTAAAGCCTAGATAACAACTTTAAATAATATATTTGTGTAATACAATACCCAATAACAGTATAAAAGCAATAAACTTCATACATTTGGAAAGATACTAATTTAATGAGAATTAATCACATAAATCACGGTTCATACGCATAATAAAATTTAAAATTAAATTAAGTACCAATTTTTGTACCAGGATTTTTTTCCTTTAATAATCATTTGCCTTATGAAATGCAAAGCGTTTTTTAGTTCAGATATAGCGGCCAGTACTTCATGAAAATTTTGGTATTTAAATGTGTATTTTTACCTTATGCATGTGAACCTTTCATAAATTCTTTGTGGTTAGATACTAGTATTGTGCAGGTCTATCATTACGACTCTTGTGTATTTAAATGTTAATTAAAAATCTGTGCGTCTTTGCGAGCTCCTTTAGCACAATCTCAAGATTAAACATTAAACAAGGATTTCCTGTTAGGTAACTGGAAAAATAAAAAAAAGGTTGTTATTACGCTGAATTTAAATTTGTGAATTGCAAAATGATGTTTTAACCTGCACTTTTTTTCTCAGTACTTAGTTAAGTTCCTTACGTATAAGATAAAAAAATAGAGTTGTACAGAACAACAATATTTGATATATTTTATATTATTAGGATTCTTATCTCTTTGAACTTTTATTTGATTTTTTATTTGATTGAATTTAACTTATATTTTTTTTAATTTAACTTATTTATCTCCTCGATATTGATTTTAAAAGATTTTTCATCTACATATTTAATCACTAAGTTTTGTATGTAAATATTTGGAAAAAATAAATACTCAGGAAATTTGGTTGTTTCAAATTCAAATATTTCATGATTGGATTCTTTGTTTTAAAACGTCCCCAAACTGCAAATGAATGTAATTGTTTTCCACTTTCCGTTTTTTAATAACTACTCTTTTTGTCTCATGATATATTATATTTTTCATTTTAATTTAATTAAATCTGTTTTGGCTTTAAAACTTTGTCCTTTAATGTGTCATATTTTCCATATTTCAAAACAGCATAAATATACTTTTGCACATCAAAAGATTTTTCTGGAATAGAGTTAATTAAATTTTCATAAAAATTACGTCAATTATTTGTTTTATTTTTTTAAACATATAAAAACGGATGAATATATTTCTTTAAGAATTAAAAAGAGAATTTTTTATTGAAGTTTTCTGACTGTGAAGAAGTGTGTGTTTAGCTTTTTTATGTTTAAGTTTTTTTAATCTCGACAAAAGTTCAATTATACTTATATTTTATTTTTTTAAGGAAATGATACACTCAAAATGTATTATTTTGCTTTAGAAACATTTTTTTTTCTTGAAAACGATTTATTAATTTTTGTATGCTGAAAAATTAACGAAACATATTATATAAGTATGTTTAATTGAAATAGTCTAACGCAATGTATAAACTTATGGATCATGAACATGCGAAAGCTGCAACAATTCGACTTCATGATTTGTTTTAAATTTAGTTTTCAGTTATGAGTTTTCGAAGTAAATACTTCCCTACTAATATGAATTCCATTTGAACATTTTGTATATTGTTTACTTTGATGATATTAAATCAATCTAATTAAATTAAACGGAAAAACTTTATGTCCTTAAGATGCCACTCAAATCAATGAAAAAGCCCCGGGCGACAAGTTAAGTTTAAGAGGCCATTACTTTCAAATATCTCGCTGAAATTTTAATATTTTTGCATGGTTTTTTTATGTATGGGATAGCTGTTCTTGCTTCCCAGTACATATACAACAGAGAGATCAATATGGAATTTTCTCTAGTGGCGTTATGTATTTCGCCATTTCGTTGTTGTTAATCGTTTGGACAAATGCCAAAAACGTTCCCACTAGCCAAATTTCGCTACAATCCGACTATTGCTTCTAGTTACACCTGATGTTATGGCAATGAATGTGTAATACATTAAACAAACATTAACCCTTTCGGGTCTGGTGTACTATTAACCGTACATGTCTTTTCATTGAGTGTTATTTTGTTTTATCAATTATTTTGTTACTTTATACATCTAGAAATAACAGCATATGTCTGCACTTTTCTTATTATGACTTAATGATGTTCGATATCTAGTAATAACATTAATAATAAAAGTTTACTTAATTACCTTTGCACCACTCGAGATTCCTTTATTTTAAACAATTTTAAACAACCTTTTTAACTATAAAACATAGATATTTCTGAACAAATTATGTGTGATAAATGGGGAAAAAACACTAAAAAGTTGTAATATCTGTTAAACCCTGTTGTTATACGATATTTTCCGAATGTTTCCAAAGACTCCTACTGGGCCAGTTATCGTATAATTATATATTAAATAGTATACAAAATAATTCTATTCCTTGCATTTCAGGCAATGCGATAGCATTTAAACATCAATAAGTCTATATGGAAAGCTACGATTGACGTTATTGCAGTAAATATAATTTTGTTCTTAAAATGAAAAAATAAAATAAAATAAAATAAAAACATTCCGACCTGAAAGGGTTAACATCGAAAACCAGAATCTGCGTTATTAAAGCTAGATAGTTCAAAGAACTTCGAACAGTTAAAAAAATCCATCGGTTTGCTACACATAATATAAAAAAGTATTTTACGAGGCTAAAATAAAATAAATATCATTTGTTGATTTATTATTTTTTGATAAAAAGCATAAAAATTTAAATTTTATGCGAATTACCAGATATGAATAATTAAACAAGCTATAAATTCACCCATGATAAAATAAAAAAGGAAAAATAATTTATGTCTATAAAGATAAATGTTAAAACGAAACAACGCAATTTTTTACAACTATGATAAATTTAACATATCTTCTTTCCTGTAAATTCATCGCAAATTGTGTTTATTCTAAAGAAAATATTAAAAATTAATATTTCCTCTTTCAACAAACAAGTTTTACTTTTTCGACTGATATGACAGTAATGTTGAAATAAAATATTCAGCGAACATTTATTGCAGTTTTGCATGTAGAAGATTTAAACAAAATAGACTGAGAATAAAAATTTTATATCTGCGAAATTATCTATGAATGTAATATTCTGGGAGGTGCTAGACAAAGCTTATTTTATGTTTATATACATATACATTTAATACTTTTGAAAATGAAGAGACAACTATAAAGTTATTTCAACAAAAGCATGTATAGATATTAAGTTGAGTTGAATATGATAGTTGATAAAAAGTATAATAGTGTTACAATGAAAGATAATATTTAAAGCATATTAGTTTTCATATGTATATATTTATTTATTTTTACAGTTTCTATTCTCAATAAAAATATCAAAATTCTTTGCAAAGTAGTTATCAAATATGTTTCCATTTTTCGTTTTAAATGATAAAAAAAATCTCACGATACGATTTAAATATGCATAACAATTATGTTATGCTACGATATTTTAAATGAAAAGGAAATTCTCGCAGATTGTTTAGAAATTTTGTTTTATAAAATATATAGTTTTGATTTATAATTTATGCATACATAGATGATTTTATAGATGACATATAATTTATGCCAACTTCATGCGAGAAATAAATGGAGAGAGAAAAATAGCGTGCTATGATATTTATTAATGTCATGGTAACATTTATTTATTTATTTATTTATTTATTTGTATTTGTGGTTGAAGCATACTGACATAAACTCAATGTGTCACGTGCCCAATGTGCAACGCTTTTAGAGATTTAAAAATGTTAAACGTTACAATAAATGAATAAATTAAATTAGTGTGTTGAAGCTACGTTGAATATGCTGCTTCAGGAGTATTGCGTTAGGAGTTTTTTTTTTCTTATTTGATTTGCAAACAAACCGAACCCCTCTCCCTGCCAAACCAAGGAGACGATTAATATATTTTCATGTATTTATTGAACAAGAAAAGGCCAGAAAATTCAACATTATAAAATAAAATCATCTAAATGAGCATTTAACAAATAATTAACAAATTCGGTTATTCAAAATAAAATTGATTAAAATTGTTAATCTGATTCGACAATCCAAAATTATTAGAAAGTCACTTTTTTTAAGCATCAAGAAAAAAAGTGTGCTCGTTTTTAAATATTCTTCTCTATAATAACAATTCATTTAATAAAAATTGATTAATTTTTACTTAAGTTCTTATGACTTTATTTTCGAGTTCTTCATAATTAATTAAATAAATTTAGATTAATTTTAAACACGATAATTCAATCGATTAATAAATTATTTACATTTGTTATAACTAAATTTAGTTTTAGATCAACAGAAAATATTTGAAAAATAATTGAATTTTCAACTTATTTGAAAGTATGCATTATTATTTTTTAAATACAGTGCATGATTATAATAGAGAAGTTTAACTGTTACTTTATAGAATTAAATAGACGTAGTTTCATGAAAGGTTTATTTAAAAATTTTATAATGGTTTTATACTTAAAATATTTGAAATGCGTTTGATTTGTTGTTTTCCTTTTAAACCCGAGGAAGATCACTCGAGCTCTGAATCACCCCCAGAATTTAAAAAATATAAAACCCGGTAAAAATGTATAATCCTTTCAGTACCCTCGTGTCTGCAACTCCTCTTGATAGACTTTATTTTTTTCCTTTCTTCCAATTAAACTAACATTTCTTGCAATCCATTTAATAAAAGGTGTGATTCACTCCCCAAGCGATAGTTAATGCTTATTAGAGAAAAAATATAAAAATAAAGACGTATAGTATCTTAAATACGTTATTAATGAATTAATGCATTTACTGTTTACTAGCTCAGTCGCTCGACTTTGCCCCGGACCGTAATAATGTTCTTAAATAAACCAGAAATGTATACTGCAAAATCTCATAAAAAGAACATAATATGGAACTGAGTTAACCCAAACCGGATCCCCACTGCCTACGACACCGTATAGAAATCACGTTGGAGGAAGAAAAAAAGTTTTTTAGTTACATATTTTAGCACTAGGAGGAAAAAATCTGTTCTTAAAGAAACTATTTTTGAAGAAAACCCCGTTAAATAACCTAACCGTAAAAATATTAGTCCAGGTGGTGGCGGACTTTAGGAAAAAAATTACGACAATTGATGAAATTAGTATTCGAAAATAGTGGTAAGTACACAATTTCATATTAAATAAGTAATATTTGTCCCAGAAGTCTGTTAAAAATCCGCATATAAAACGTTTTTAATATTTAATCATTCTCCCTTTCCCTAAAAAATTTAATCGCCACCCACTGAAAAATTTATTTCCTCTCTCCCCTTCCTTAATTTTAATGCCTTCTATTTTTAAAAGTCCTTGTTATGTGTTATTAATTATCTGAAAGTTACAAATCGATCAGTTCCTTAGTTTTTATTATTCTTAAAAAATCGGCATTCAACGATGTATTTTTTTCACTTTTAAGTATTTATATTTTCATTTAATTTATTTTTGATAAACATTATTTTAATAAAAATAAAATATCTCATTTTTAAGTTTGAGTTATTACTTTTCTTTATTTATTTTTATGATAAGTATCAAAATTTACTAAACACATAATTTAAGTGCCCCAGTTAACTTAAACAACGATATTATAAAACAATAACATTATTCTTTACATGTCCATAGTTTAAAATATTAATTTATAAAAAACTGTAAAAAAAAAAAAACTGTACAAAAAATCTGTAAAAAAAAACATTTAACAATGTTTGGGTTAAATGAAAAATTGTTTCCAAACATATAAAATAAAGATTAAGTGCCTAAAAAAAGATGTATTTGATTAGATTTGTATATTACGAAGTGTAAAATGCAACACTGTTTCCTTAAAATAGCAAATTAAATGATACTGAATGAAAATATTTTAAAGAAATTGCTTTGTAATTAATCCAGAAAAAATGAAGTATCATCCTTTGAAATTAAAGTAAAAACTAACCATTTACCTCTCTAATATCATCACTGATTGTAATATATTTACACAGAATCACATTCTAAAGGAAAGTAATGTGGTAACATGCCTCTATCACTTTTTCAGATTGCTGAAGTTGAAAAAATTTCTTTTTCTCGAGCTATTGTGAGGCATGACTACTGTGCGTCACAGTAAATTACTCCAGAATTGTTTTTAAACAATCTCAATCAATTCATTTGAATTTATCTTTCTGTTCATGATAATATATTTCTCTCAAAGCCATAAAAAAACTGAAAAAAAAGTAACGTTGTTCTATAAATTTTACAATTACATGCTGCGTCGTTTTTCAAGAAAGGATTTAACTTATTTAATAATAATGTAATTTAATGAAATATGTTACCATATTACTTTAATTTAACACTTTATTATAACTTAAATGTTAAATTTATATCTAGTGGAATTCCAAACCTTCGAGCCAATTAGTTTTTTTTTATTTGATTGACAGAACATTTTAGTAAAGAAGAAGCGCAATTGCTGCAAAAGTTAAGAATTTGCAAATTACCTCTAGTCGTGTGATCACTCTGATTGGATAGTGAAGATATTTGAACAAAGATGGGGAATTTGAATTTCGCGTATGTAAAAGTTCTGGCCATTCATCATTATTATTATTTTTTCAACCGAAAAAATATTTTCGGCCGTTTTTGTTAATTGATCAACGTGAATAATGCAGTTGAAAATTAAAAACAAAAATTTTAACAATTGTTGTTGTAAACGAGTGATTTGTTTGTTGCTAAAAGCCCAATTCTCATGTGAGGTTTCGGCAAAGTTATCGATCGGAAAAATTACTACAAAAAAAATAAATAAATAAAATAATAATAAAAAGAACGAAAAGAAGAAGATGGCCATGAATTTGAGAACTTGCCACGATGCGAGGGACACAGGAAAATGACTATTTACGTGGACAGAATTGTCCGGCAAAAAGCAGCAGTTGGTGAATAGCATTAAAAAGACGTTGTGATATCCCGCTATTTACATCGTGGAAAATTATTGCTGAAAAAATTCAGTCTACCGTGTCAAAAGGTTTACGTGACGAAGCAGTTATTGGAAGAGTCGGTGTTAAAGAGCGTTTCATAAGTTTAAAATAAAAACAAAAATAAAAATCAGTCATTCCGACTAACGTTTGTTAAGAAGCACAAAGACTTATCACGCAAAAACTGGAAAAAGTATTATTTTCCGATGAATCGAAGTTAAATTTTTTTGGAAATGACGGCATGCAGTATGTTTGATGAGCTACAAACAAAAAACATCATTCGGGAAATGTTATTCCTCCAGTGAAGAATTTTGGAGGTCACTTTATGCTGTAGAAAGCCCACTACGTACTAAAAACGATTTAAGCAATACCTATTTAAGTATATGGTATTATCAATTCTTACTTAAATTTATTTAATGGAGTGGTCGCCTTTTTTTAGGAAATTTTGCCATATTTCTGCAGCAATTGTAGATAGAAGCGGGGAATTTAAGATAACAAACATATTAAAATCGGCTAAAAATATATACTTCGGTGATTTAAAAAGCTATTTTGTCTATTATGTCGTCAACATCGACTTTGGATTGGATACTGTAAGATCATACAAATAAGGACAACAATTACTAGGTATTACTTTTTTTTACTATATATATTACGTTTGATCCAAGATTCTTTTAGAAAAAACGACCAGCCTGAGAAGACCACTAGTAATTTTATAAATAAATCAATAAAAACGCGCCAATAAATTGAAAAGTCAAAGAAATTAAAAATTGCATTATTATTTTAATTCCCTGCTTTTGCCTCAAATAGAAATAAATTACTAAGACATTTTCATTTTCTATAAAATAATGTTTATTTTATTAGTGGAAGGTTTATATTTAATTTAGAAAAAACTGTTCAATTAATCACAGTTAAAAAAAAAATACATTAAAATTTACATTTCTTCGTTCAAGACACTAAAAAAGAATTTTCTAACTTATTTTAATTATATTTATTGAAATGGTCATGTTACTGAAATTTAAAGCACACCATTGAAAAAAATAAAAGCAGATAATTGATTGAATGAATTATTTTATCAAAGAAGAATATTTTTTTCTCTTTTAGTGAAATAATTCAGTAACAAATAAACTCTCAAATATTTCATATTTAATGTTTTTTTTAATTCTCTTCGTTAATTTTGAAACTAATAATTAATATTAAAAATTCTAATTTTATTTTCTAGATGATTACGTTACCTCCTACAGCAAATAATTTTTCTTTGATAAAAACTGAAATCAAAAGGAGAATTGTTAAAAATAAGTCGTATTTAAAACTACTTTTTTTTTTGTTTATTTAGAATCGGATGTCAAAGTTTGTACTCATTAAGTTAGTATCTTTTGTTTATTTATAATCTTCTATACTGTATTTATTAATCTTCGTGTTTATGAAAACTTATTCAGACAAAAAAGAATAAGCATATTTCAAACGCGGTACTCTTAATTTATCCTTTAATACAATTTCTTTATATGTGTTTTTTTTTATTCAAATTAAACAAAATAAATGAGTGTTAAGTGGAGGTGTAAGTTAAAATCGCATAAATTACATGTGTGATAACTGAAATCTATTTTTATTTTACAGATAGCCTTTTTTATATTAGACTTTTTGGAATTGTTTTCTGATAATTTTGGACAACAAACAAGAAAAGTATACTAGCAGATACAATAGAAAACTTTTAATTATTTCATAAAAAATAGGCGACAATAAATTGAAAAGCCAAAGAAATAAAAAAAATGCATTATTATTTTAAATCGATACTTTTGACTTAAAAAGAAATAAATTACTTAGGATTTTTTCATTTTCTATAAAATAATGATTATTTTATTGCTTGAAGGTTTATATTAAATATAAAAAACTGTTCAATTAATCACAGTTAAAAAAAATACTACAACAAAATTTACATTTCTTCGTTCAAGACACTAAAAAAGAATTTTCTAACTTATTTTAATTACATTTATTGGAATGGTCATGTTACTGAAATTTAAAGCACACCATTAAAAAAAAATAAAAGCAGCTAATTGATTGAATGAATTATTTTATCAAATATGAGTATTTTTTTCTCTCTCCCTCTCTCTCTGAAATAATTCGGTTACAAAGAAACTCTCAAATATTTCATATTTAATGATTTTTTTATTATCTTCGTTAATTTCGAAACTAATAATTAATATTAAAACATTCTAATTTTGTTTTCTACATGATTACGTTACCTCCTACAGCAAATAATTTTTCTTTGATAAAAACTGAAATCAAAAGGAGACTAGTTAAAAATAAGCCATGTTTAAAACTACTTTTTTTTTTTTTTTTTTTAAGAATCGGATGTTAAAGTTTGTACTCATTAAGTTTGAACCTTTTGTTTATTTATATTATTCTATACTGTATTTATTAATCTTCGTGTTTGTGAAAACTTGCTAAGACAAAAAAGAATAAGCATATTTCAATCGCGGTATTCTTAATATATCCTTTAATACGATTTCTTTATAGGTGTTTTTTGCACTCTAATTAAACAAAATAAATGAGTGTTAAGTGAAAGTATAAGTTAAAATCGTACAAATTATATGTATTGTAACTGAAATATGTTTTTTCTTAACAAAAAGCACTTTTTTATGTTACACATTTTTATATTTTTCTTATACTTAAATGTTAATCATTTATCATCTGATGGCAAATGATTTCTGTTTTTAAAAATAAAAAAAAATCAATCAATAAATAAAAGAATATCTGCATTTATGTATTTATGTATATATATAGCATTATTATACATAAACAGTACTTTTTCACCTCAAATAAAATAAGTCATAAAATAATTTCAATTAAGTATAGGTTTTAAGAATAGCAGACATTTTAACTGTATGTTTTAATAGTTTATTTTTAATTTAATCGTTTTACTATCTATGATTTTTTTTTAAATAAAAGTATATATGTGTAATATAATTTAAGCATATATCGATATTTTTCTTTTTCAATTTTGTAAAACCCCTTAAAAAAAAAATCAGATTTTTTTTTTTTTTTTTTTTTTTTTTTTTTGTATTCAAGTACCAAAATTAGCTTTAAAAAAACTTGCATTTTTATTAGCATGTTTTATATGGATAACTTAACATTTAATTAAATCCTGCCTTTTTTAAACTGTTTTCTGGTATTTTCTGAGAACAAATGAGAAATATACACTAAGGGATTAATATATTTATTAATTATTCCCAAAATATATCTTATCCTCTTCAGTCCTGATGTCGCCTGGAGGCGACACTAAACAGACCTTATTAAAACTTTTATCACATTCAAAATTTTCATTCCAGATTTTCAAAATCTGGTTCCTATTATTGTTAATAGATGACAGCATATTGCAAAATGCTTTTTTGTTACCAAAATAAATTTTTTCGTTCGATTAGCGGTATGCAAAAATGGTATCGCCAAAAAGAAGGAAAAATAATCACTTGCGTACAGTTAATCTCTTTTATCTATTAATAATAATTTTGCTAAAATTTATTCATCCTAAGATTTTATAATATAAAGATTATTTTTTTTAATGATACCATTTGTGTTAAGCTTTAACTGCTCTAAGCGTTAAAAAAAGCAAGGTCATTTTAGTGTCGCCTGTAGGAGACATCCGGTCATGCTCAAGTAAAACTTCATTTTCTGAAGATGTTGGTAGAACTATTTTTTCTGAATTTAAATTCAGTATTTTTATAAAGATTTTCTTACCGTAAGATGGGATTACTTTGTGACAGATGAGGTAACGTTGTGACACATGGTCTAGTTTCGGTATTTTGAATCTCCCGCTCTGTTCTGTGTGGTAGGAAAGCAAACAGTAGTAATAACTCCCAGTACAGAATGCCACATAACCTAACAATTGTCTTCGGAAACTTTAACATGAAATACGCAAAGTAGACCAGGTGTCACAACGTAATCTCATCTTTGCGAAAATAGATATAATTTGATTTCAAACAGTATATTATAATTTCAATCATACGAGCTAATTATTTTCTTAATTTTTCAGTGTGAGAACAATTTTAAATTAAATGTGGATTTTTTAAAATTATTTTGAGGTAAATTGAATATGTTTTAAAATTCATTATTAAAAAAAAAACTTAGAGAATGTAGAGTTAAACTTTTTTTTTATAGCTTTTATGTAAAACAATAAAAATACTTAACTAAAAACAGTAGAGACTCCAAAAAGCCTTTTACTTACAGAATCTGAGATATTTTTTTTTTCCTTTTCTATTATAATGACCTATCTAAAATATCCTAGAATACGGATGTAATGTTCGAAAGACACCCGCTTTCAAGATAACATGTCGAGTGATACTTACTTTTCAATAGAGACAATTTAAAACAAAGAGATGATCTCACAGTAACCGATGAAGAAAAGTCTGAAGATAAATTTGGGAAAGCCAAATATATTCTCCAAACTGTTATATCAGGATGTCTGTTGAATAAAAAAATTTCAGCTGTAGCTATAGATGAACAAATTATTCCTTTTTATGGCCATGCACAAGGAAGACGATTCATCAAAGGAAAACCGAATCCCTGTGTATTGAAGGTCTTTTATCCACAGATTCAGATGGTCTCCCATAAGACATTTTTATGTATCAATGTACAGGAGACAAAATAAATACGGATATAAATGAGAGTGATGAAAAATATTTAGATACTAGTGAAAAAAATAGTGTTTAAACTTACAGAGAATTTACTTCCAAGCTGTACCTTGTATATCAGATATTTTATATCAATTCGTTTATTAGACATTTATTATATATTATATAAAGCTGAATGTCAGGGAACAGGTACTCTACGAAAGAGTAACATACCCCCAAATGTAAATTTTAAATCCGACTCTGATATGAAAAAGCTTGGACGGGGTTCAGTTGACCAAAAAATTCGTAATGATGTACAAATTTGTATCTTGAAATGGTTTGATAACAAACCAGTTATACTTGCCTCATCAGCGGACGGTAAGCATCCTGAAGATATATGTAAGCGATGGTCGAAAAAGGATAAAGAATACGCGTCAGTGAATCGTCCATACATTAAAAAAAAGTATAATGAATTTATGAGATATGTTGATTTCTTTGACTGATATTTAAGCTATTATAGAATGCATGCGAGGGCAAAAAATAAACCATAAGAGTCATTATGATTTTTTTTTTTTTTTTTTTTTTTTTTTTTTTTTTTGCCATAGCTGCCAGTTGATATTGAATATAGAAGTCATCAAACGTTGCTCAATAGAGCAAAGAAAGAAATATTAGACTATCTTGCATTTAGAATTCATCTACAAGAATATCTTTTCTATGGCATAGACGAATGCTGTGGCTCAGAGTATATTCCTAGTGAGCCATCATCACCACAGAAAAACAGATATAACCAAAGAATTTCCTTGTCATCCACTCCTTTGCGAAAAAGAAGGGTTTCACATCTTCCTAAGATATCCAAACCATCCACAAAAAAAGATGTAGGATGCCTGGTTGTAAATCCAATTCTGCAAGGATTCGATGCACTGCATGTAAAGTTTTTTTTTTTTTTTTTGTCTTTAAGAAGACTGACAATGTTTCAAATTGTTTCACGAAAAATAATATTTTAAAAAATGATTTAAAAATTATAACTGATATTTAGAAAAGTATCTGCAATAATTGTATATATATATTTTATATATTAGATATATATTTTAATTTAAGTTTCAGTTATTTCTAAAAGTGTAGATAATTACAATTTAATTTTCAAACTATTATAAATGATGTTTCTATACAATGAATTAAATATTTAATCTTAAAAATATGTTCTGAATTATTATAAATGTGTACCATAACAAGAAAATGTTATTTGATCGTAAAATAAATAAAAATGTATACATTAAATTTATACTTCGTATTTAGCATATCGTACTTGATTATGACCGGATGTCGCCTGTAGGAGACACTAATTTTCTAACTAAAAAAAATAATAAAATTTTTTTCAGCATTTTTCCACTGTTTTTCAGAGTATTTAAAACCCCTTTAACAAGAATTTTTTTTAATTTAAGACTCAAAGTTGGTCTCAGGACTAAGGAGGTTAAACTTAATTATGTGTCACCTTGCAATTATAACATTTTGTTCTTCCGATATCTTTTCAATTGTTACAAGTATAAATTCACGATTTTACATAAAATACACATTCACGTGTATACTCTCACTTCCCACTATCAGAAGTATATACTGTAAAATACAAAAAAAAAAAAAAAAAAAAAAAAAAAAAATCTGTATATTTACTAAAAGTTTTCCAGGAAACTGGGATGCCTAGAAATTTTCATGTAACGGCAACATCAAAAATTCATGTAACAGATACAGATTTGTACTGAAAATCAAAAAACTCTAAGATTACTAAGAATTTTTTTAGGAAACTGGGATTCCTAGAATTTTATATAGCTGCAACTCAGTTTATAGATAAAATTTTAGTAAGATAACTGTAATTTTCTTAGGTTCGTATGTAAAATTACAGGTATAGGTGCGTCTCAGGTGTAGGTTTACAAAAATTAGTTTGGTAGATTTACATCTATTTTTTTTTTTTTTTTTTTTTTTTTGGGGGGGGGGGGCTTAATGTACAGAAAAAATATCAGCAATCATACAGATGTCGGCAACTACAGTGTATCACTTTAAAATGTCTCACATATTTAATCTAAATTTTATACATAATAATCTTTTTTGATCTTTGAGAAAGAAAACCGGAAAAAATAACTTATGCTTCTGGCATACTATTTTGACATACTATTTACAAATAAGACCATAAACTTCGAACATTTATAAGAAAAAAAAGATGTTTAGTGCAAAGTTAGAATTTTCTAAACGACTAGCAGAAATTTTATTCATATAAAAATCACCATCCATATATTATCAATATTTTATTAAATAGATACAAAATGGGCACGGGGTCGCCCTTTTTGAATGAACGCATGTGGCTTTGAAAAAAAAAACACTCTTTAGAAATCTACCGGAACCTAGTACTTATCATCGAAAGTGACAAAAGAACTTAGTTTTTTATTTCTCCTTCAGTCATCTAGAAAAGCGACAAGGAAAACCAGTGTAAAGATATTCGCTTAGTAAATGCTGAGAAATAATGTTACATTGGATTGCATAAAAATCAATGATTATATAAATATTCTCAGTGATATACTTCATGCAAGTTTCAAAGTACAATCTTCATTGTTGAGATGATAGAAAAATATTGCTCCATTCCTCACATTCTAATTCTGAAGATTGCATACTTTGAAACAATCAGAAACACACTAAATACAAATAGGACCATAAAATTCTAACACACAGTGTTTAGGACCAAAGTCTTAAACGAATTTTTTAAACAACCAGCAGAAAATTTATTCATATAAAAATCACCATCCATACATTAACGATATTTTATTAAATAGATGTAAAATGGGCAGGAGTTCACCCTTTTTAAATGGACGCATGTGGCTTTGAATTTGGAGATCACTTCATTGTGAAGAGGGAATTACATCCGAAGCTATTGATTTATTCCGATAAAAAAAACCCCGCTATAGAAATCCACCGGACCCCTGTACTTATCAATGAAAGTAACGAAAGATATGAACATTTTTTTCACCTACAATCATCTGGAAAAGCGATAAGGGAATGCAGTGCAAAGACATTCGCTCAGCTCATGCTGAGAAATACGGTTACATGAAAGTGTATTAAAATCAGTGATTTTATTAAAGCTTTTTATTGATATATTTCAAAGTGCTTCCTTTGTTGTTGAGATGATATAAAAAAATGCTTTTCAATATTACTCCATTCCTGACATTTCGAAATGGATGATGCAAAAAAATGAAATGTTTAGAACAAAGTTATCTTTTTTTACATGACCAGCAGAAAATTTGTCCATGTTAAAGAATCACCATTTATATGTATAATATTTTGTTAAATAGATACAAAATGTGGGCGGGATCACCCTTTTAGAGTGGACGCACGTGGCTTTGAATTTGGAGATCACTGTGGATAGGGGATTACATCCGAAGCTATTGATTTAATCCGAAGACAAAACCACTCTATAGAAATCCACCGGACCCAGTACTTGTCATTGAAAGTGACGAAAGAATTGCGTTTTCTCCTTCAGTCAAAATAAAAAGCGATAAGGAAAGGCAGTGTAAAGATATTTATTTGCTTAGTTCATACTGAAAAATACGGTTACATGAGAGTGCATCAAAATTAGTTATTATATAAAGATTCTCGTTGATATATATCATAAAAGTTTCAAAGTACAATCTTCGTTGATGAGATGATAGAAAAATATTCTTTTTTAATATAGAACCATTCTTTCCATACTAATTCTGAAGATTGTATATTTCAAAACAAGGAGAAACATACTATATACTTATAAGACCATAAAATTCTAACATTTATATGAAAACGCACAATGTTTACAGCAAAATTTTAAAAGAATTTTTTAAACAACTAGCAGAAAATTTCGTCATATAATAATCACTCTCCATATAATATCAATTTTTTTAATACATACAAAATGGGCGCGGGGTCACCCTTTTAAATGGACGCATGTGACTTTAAATTTGGAGATCACTTCACTGTGAATAGGGGATTACATACTAAGCTATTGATTTATTACGATAAAAAAACACTCTGTTGATATCCACCGGAAACCTGTACTTATCATTGAAAGTGACGAATTGAGTTTTTTTCCCCCTTCAGTCAGATGGAAAAAGGATAAGAGACGGCAATGTAAAGATATTCGCTTAATACATGCTGAGAAATACTGTTACATAATCAGAGTGCATCAAAATCAGTGATTATATTAAAGCTTTTCATTGATATATTTCATGCAAGTTTCAAAGTAAAATCTTAGTTGTTGAGAGAATAGAAAAATATTTCTTTTTAACATTGCTCCATTCCTCACATGCTAATTCTGAAGATCGCATATTTTAAAACAAGAAGAAGCATACTAAATACAAATAAGAGCATAAAATCTTCATATCTATATGAAAACCACTGTAAAAAAACTGTAAAGTTACTAAAAGTTTTCTTGGAAACTGGCATTCCTAAATTTTTCTATGTAACGGCAACAGCAAAAGTTCATGTAACAGATACAGATTTCAACTAAAAATCAAAAAATCTGTAAGGTTATCAAGAATTTTTTTGGAAACTGGGATTCCAAGAATTTTTCATGTAACTGGAACCCAGGTTACAGATAAAATTTTAGTAAGGTGACTGTATCTTTAGTAGACTCGTTAGTAAAGTTACAGATTTCTGTAACTTTACAAAAATTAGTTTTGTAGATTTACGTTTTTTCCTGTACAGTGTACAGATAAAATGTTAGTAACCATACAGATTTTGGTGACTTTACGTCTGTAAGATTACAGCTTTTTTTACAGTGACACAAAATGTTTAGAGCAATGTTTTAAACGAATTTTTTTAACAATCAGCAGAAAATTTATTCAGATAAAAATCACCATCTCTATATTAACAATATTTTATTAAATAGATACAAAATGGGCACGGGGTTACACCCCTGGACGCATGTGATTTTGAATTTGGAGATCACTTCACTGTTAATAGGAAATTACATCCTAAGCTATTGATTCATTCCGATAAAAAAAAAAAACACTGTATGGAAATCTACCAGACCTAATACTTATTATTGAAAGTGACGAATGAATTGTTTCTTTTTTCTCCATCAGTCATCTGGAAAAGAGATAAGGAAAGACAGTGTAAAGATATTCGCTTAGGTCATACTGAAAAATACGGTTATATGGGAGTGCAATCAAAATCAGTGATTATATAAAGATTCTAATTGACATATTTCATGCAAGTATCAAACACGGTAAAAAAAAAAAAATAAAATAAAAATAAAAATCTGTAAAAGTACTAAACATTTTCTAGGAAACTGGGATTCCAAGAACTTTTCATGTAATGGTAACAGGAAAGATCCATGTAACCGATTCTAACTTGAATTTTTGCTGTTTCCGTTACATGAAAAGTTCTTGGAATCCCAGTTTCCTAGAAAATGTTTAGTAACTTTACAATTTTTTTTTTACAGTGAAGTACAATCTTCGTTGTTGAGAATATAGAAATTATTGTTTTTTAATATAGATCCATTTATCCCATATTAATTCTAAAGATTGCTTATTCTAAAACAAGCAGAAACATACTAAATATAATTAAGACAATAAAATTATATTCTTTAATATGACACGCACTATGTTTAGAGCAAAGTTTTAAACGAATTTTTTAAACAACTAGCAGAAAATTTATTCATATAAAAATCACCATCCATACATTAGCAATATTTTATTAGATATGTACAAAATGGGCGCGCGGTCACCCTTTTGAATGGACATATGTGGCTTTGAATTTGGAGATCACTTCACTGTGAATAGGGAATTACACCCGAAGCTATTGATTTATTTCGAAAAAAAAAAAAAAAACCTCTCTATAGAAAAATACCGGATCCCTGTACTTATCAATGAAAGTGACGAAAGATATTTTTTTTTCTCCTTCAGTCATCTGGAAAAGCGATAAGGGAATGCAGTGTAAAGATATTCACATGCTGAGAATTACCGTTAGATGAAAGTGCATTAAAATCAGTGATTATATTAAAGCTTTGCATTGTTATATTTCATGAAAATTTCAAAGTGCTACCTATATTGTTGAGATGATAGAAAAATAATTGCTTTTCAATATTACTCCATTCTTGACTTATCAATTATCTGAAATGAATGAGGAGAAGAAATATAATGTTTGGAGGAACGCTATAATTTTTCAAACGATCGGCAGAAAATTTCTTCATGTAAAAACTTCCATCCATATATTAGCAGTATTTTATTAAATGGATATAAAATGGGCGCGGGGTCACCCTTTGTGAATGGACGCATGTGGTTTTAAATTTTGAGATCACTTCACTATGAATAGGGGATTACATACTAAGGTATTGATTTATTCCGATAAAAAACCGCTTTACGGAAATCCACCGGCCCCCTGTACTTATCATTGAAACTGACAAAAGAATTCAGTCTTTTTTTTCTCCTTCAGTCATCTGGAAAAGCGATAAGGGAAGGCAGTGTAAAGATATTCGCTTAGTTCATACTGATAAATACTGTTACATATGATTACATAAATATCAGTGATTATATTAAAGCTTTGCATTGATGTATTTTATGCGAATTTCAAATTAAAACCTTCATTGTTGAGGTGATAGAAAAACATGGCTTTTCAATAAAGCACCATTCCTGACATAATAATTCTGAAGACCGCATATTTATATAAGCAGAAGCATTTTGCAACAATAAAATGTTATGTTGCATTGAAAGATTTTATTTTTAATAAAATAAAATAAAATAATATATTAAATGTACTTCATTAATATACCATAATTTAAATATAATATCATTACTGTAATAAGCTTTCGTCATGACTATAACTTTACAAAATATAAATAAAGAAAGAAAGAAATAAAATAAAAATAATGAAAATAATGAAAATAAATAAATAAATCAGCATCAATGTATCACCATTATTTTATTAAAAGCAACAATGCAACAAAAGATGAGACATCGATTTCACAAATTTTCTCAAGCTTTCTCAACGTTCAATCGTTCAACATTTATATTTTCTCAAAATCGACAAATTTTCTATTTTTAAAACTTATTTTAAATTAATCATGGCGTTACAGAATTATTATTACTAAAAAAAATGTGAAGATATTTTTCCAAAGTTTATAACAGTATAAAAATATATAATTTATGTTAAGTAGTTTTCAGAATTGCACACATGCCATTCTATGTCATAAGTTTTGTAAATGTTCAGAAATATCAAAACTTTTTATTTTTTGCCCAGATATTTTGCATTGCTGTATTTTAATATGTAATGAATCTGTGTATCAAATTTTATTAAATTTGGTGCCTATGTGGCCACGAATTTAAAAAAAAAATCCCATTTTCTGTGGAATTAGCCAGATATGAAATATTTAAAAAGGGTTTGTCACTAGTGATTATGTCGTGGTCTTTCAAAGAATTTCTAACTTTCCCGTCAGAATAAACATTTATGCTTGGGTAGAGTATTGTGTAATATTATTATGACAGTAAAGAAACGTTTATTATTAGCTTACTGAAAGTTTATTATTGTATTTTAAAGGATATATCTTAGAGAGTGGTAATTGATATAAACGGCAAAAAGATCAAAATGTAGTAACTATTGGATGAAACAATTTTGTAATTGAATCAAAAGTTGTTAAAAAAATACTTTTATATACAGCTGTTTTTGATATTATTTATGGGAAAAGAAAAATACGCACTATCCGGTTAAATGTTTAAATGATTTAACCACTATATAGAATGCACTTAGTTAAATCAAGGTTAATATTAATATTTTTAAATAGCAATATGTTGATCGCATACGCAAAATTTGTGAGAAGATTGTTAAAGCAACTTAATTACATGTTAAAAGAATAGTAAATAATATATTTTACTAAAGGGTAAGGAAGCGAAAATTTGCCAAAAATAAAGAATATTTCGTTTTACAGAATCATTAGAATTTTAGCAACTTAGCGAAAGTTTTCCAAGTTAATCATTACGAATGCGGATCCAGTCGCAAAGCGGACATGAATAAATATGTCTGCAGTATTCACTCATGCATACTTGGCGAAAAATTATGAGCAAATTTTTCTTTGTGATATTCATACAGCATCCAAAATTGTTCATTAACGTTTTTAAATAATTAATGTGAGCATTGTATTAAGTAATTATTAAATAAGACTCATTGCATATTACATGCCGTTTTAATGTGATTTAATGAAAAGTCCTTGTATAAAAATAAATTGTGAAAAAATTTGTACTTCGATATTAATAACACATATTCTGTTATGCTTATTTATCATTTATTTTGGGTGCATTGAAGCGGTAAATTATTTTAGTGAAAAAAAAATTACGCTGATTGCGTGACTCCGTTGTTAAATGCTCTAGGAATGTCTAAAATATTTTAATTTTAAATTATAGTACTAATTTCAATAGTTTTTAATATTAGTATTTAAAAAAATGTATAAATATTAAATTTGAAAAAAAATAATTCAGTGCAAAACCAGAATAAAGATAGTTATAATGAATTGTTTATTCATAAAATACTTTCTCTCACTCCTTTTAATACATTTTTTGAATAGTTTATAAACTTACTCCTTAATATTTTACGTACACATAACGTTATGATATAAGGTGGTCATAATGAATTTGACAATACTCAGAGTGTAGTGCAGTGCAATCCAATTGAGTGAAAAAAATAATTCAATAGTCACCACTAGGGGGGAATATAGCTCTGTCTTACAGGAAAAAAGAGTTTTAAAAGATGCAAAATCAATACTAAAATCATGAAATTTTTTAATAAAACGCACTCTTTTATCAGTATTAATTCTGCATTTTTTAAAACTCTCTTTTTATATTACACAGCAACATATATACTCTTAGCGGTGACTTTTGAAACTAATATATTTTCACTGAATTCTTAGTTTCCCGTGTGTTTTGACATTCTAACAAAATTTGCGTCATTCTCTCTATAAGTTTGCGTTACAAAAATCTATGATTACTATTAGTTTAATTATGGTCACCTTGTATTTACAGTAATTGTATAGTTTACGTTGTAAATATAGAGTGCTATGCACGAATTAAACTTTCTTAAAATATTCATTTATTTTTCTTTAAATGCATACTATAGTAAAATTTTCAGAAAAACAGACAAAATTAATCATTTGGGTATTCTATATAATAATGTTTGCATTTGAAATTAATGTATATCTTTATCTTTTCAATTTCCAATAAAAAAAATAAAAAAATAAAAAATAAAAATTATGCGTCAAGCATGGAATATGAAAATATTTCGAAAGAATCCAGAATACTGTAACAAATTTTCACAGTTTTATAATGTGAAAGTCAATGATCAAATTTACAAACTGGATTTTTTGCAGTTACCATAAATATCTGGAAAACTGCTAAATTTATTTTTTGAATGCTTAAATATAAATTATCGATTTCTTATATAGCACATTTTATACTATATATTTTTCTTGTCCATTTAAAAACGCTTTATACGGTTAATGATACCATATCGTCAATTACATTCGATAATTGGAAATCTATTCAAATTGCTTTGTACAGTTGTTATCCATATAACTTATACACACCAAGTAATATGCAAAATCCACAGGAGAAATATGGACACACTTCTACCAATTATCGCTCGTAATACTCTAAGCAAACTTTTTTGTGTGCTTCTTTATACACTATATTGCCATTGATTATGGGACACTTGTGATTTTAGACATTTTACTAAATATCTAGAAAAATACATGAGGAATCATCTCGAAACTCTTAGTGTATAAATATAATAGTATACGTCAAACATCTCCATGAAGATTTTTTACCGAAACTCCACAGGGGACCGTCAACAAATTAAAAAAGAATGAATATCTTTCGAATAACCCTGTCAAAGCTAATGTAGAAAAAGCGCTCAAACTCTAGATTATGATTGAATGCCTTATTGTAATACACTGTGTTCATTTTTATGCAAATAGCATGCATACTCGCAGAGTAATTAAGGTTTTTATAAAAATGGCCCCAAATTTTTCTAAGTTTTTCAATTATAATTTTCAGAGTTCTTAATATAAAATAATATTTTTTTTCAGAAAATATGACATACAACATTGCACACAGTACCCTGTAATCAGAATTAAAAAATAATAAAAATTGTATGAAAAATGAGTAGGTTTACTAAATAATTTTTTACTGCGCATGCATCAAAGATATCAAAATTTCATTTGCATATTATGTTAGCTAAATGTATAGAGCAGCTTTTGTAAAAGTCTCAAAATTATAGCTTGAAAATTCTGAAAGTAATCGTCTATAGAAAAAGGACAAAATCCGTTGTTTCCAAAATGAAGCAAAAAAATGAGGGATTTTATCCAGAAGTAGTCGTAACATCCCGTATTGTGTATTCTACATTGACACTAATCAATGAATATATGGATACAACCCCTCTTGTTTTTGCTTCATTTTGAGAATAACGGATTTTCGACTTATTCAATTGACGATTATCTTCAGAATTTTCAAGTTATGATTTTGTGACTTTCACAAAAGTTGCTCTATACATTTAGCTAACATAATATGCAAATGAAATTTTGATATCGTTGACGCATGCGCAGTAAAAAATTATTTAGTAAACCAACTCATTTTGTATACAATTTTCATTATTTTTTAATTCTGATTACAGGGTACTGTGTGCAATGTTGTTTGTCATATTTTCTGAAAAAAATATTATTTTATATTAAGAACTCTGAAAATTATAAGAAAAAAACTTGGAGAATTTTGGGATCATTTTTATAAAAACCTTAATTACACTGCGAGTATGCATGCTATTTGCATAAAAATGAACACAGTGTATTACAATAAGGAATTCAATCATAATCTAGAGTTTGAGCGCTTTTGTTACATTAGTTTTGACAGGGTTATTCAAAAGATATTCATTCTTTTTTAATTTGTTGACGGTCCCCTATGGAGTTTCGGTAAAAAATCTTCACGGAGATGTATGACGTATACTGTTATATTTACTAAGAGTTTCGAGATGATTCATTATGTATTTTTCTAGATATTTAGTAAAATGTCTAAAATCGCAAGTGTCCAATAATCAATGGCAATATAGTGTATTAATGATAAACGCTATCCAAACCATATTAAACAATAAGAATCGCATTGTGTAGTTCAGCGATATGTATCAAATTCAAAATTTTTGTAATAGTCTAATATCATCAAACGATTTTATTATATAGCGGTATTATGTATCGATAAAATTACATTCTATAAACGATTCTCAACATAGAGCGTCTTGTAACGAAATAATGTTGGGTTTCGATCAAAATAAAGCATGATTGATACGTACTTAAATTTTAATAAGAACCTATAAATATATATGCCAATCCAAATGTAGTTATGTCAATTTGAGCAAGGAGTAACAACTAGAGAAATACAAATATATTTAGAACGTACAGACCGACAACTGTTTGGAAAGTATTAAAAATAAAAGCTAGAAAACCTCTACCGTCATAACAAGTAGACCGCTCTGGTTTCGATTCGATGAAAATGAGACCTCTCATATTTTTGAAGCATGCTACTTAGTAGACTATGTCTGCTGTATAAATCGTATTTTCTCTCATTAGCCCACAAGCCGGACAAAATCGAGTTACACTAACATGCCGGAAAAACTCGTATGTATCCGCATGCTGGAAAATGTGAAATTTTGTCTGGATAATGGACGGCTGATTTATTTTCTATTTTCTAACAGCATATTCCAGCTTAAGGGGAAAAAACATCGAAACTTATTGTTCTTCCTGTCTTTTTCTATATATATATATATATATTTATTTATATTTAAGTGATTATAAGATTTTATTTATCTTATTAACATGAAAAATTATCATGTATGACGTTTCTATTCCTGGATGACGATCTTAAGTTAATTAAATTATCATGTAAAATTACTGTTTTCATGTAATGTAATCAATATTCTCTCTTTATATATTTAAATAATAACATTTGACTTATTTCATGCATTATAAAAGTATTTTTGTTCATGTTTAATAATTTATGAGATAATCTAGCTTTACATTGTAAATGTCGGATGGGTGCTGGGGAAACAGCTTTGTGTGAAATGATATCTGAAACATGTAACATGCTTTTATTCTATTGAATAAATAAAAAAGGTAAACTAAATAATTATAAAAGTGGGGAGAAACATTATATTGCATTCCTCCTTCCCAAAAGAAACGCTGCTACTGAATGCAACTAATGAATCGTTATTCTTTTTGTTATCGAAGATCCTCGCTTTTTTCACTTTACCGGAAAAGACCAGGGACTTATATTTAAATATCTGCCCTACCTCGAATTTTGTGGCCTGCCAGTTAATGCGGGGGAATGCGGTATATAACATATATCTTTCTACCAACATATTAAATACACATGTCCCCTATCTAAATTTTCTTTCCATTACTTAAACTATATGATCAAAAAACATAAAAAAAAGTATGTAATGAGCAAGGAGGTATTTCATCTTGCAAAACGTCATTATTTAAAATCACAAATAAAAGTACATTAAAGAATGTAAAAAGAGAAAATATCTGAACCTGAAATCTGCTAAAAACACTGAGCTTAAATGTAATTATTTTTTATATTAGAATTCAATATTAAGAAAATTCAGTAACTATTAGAAAATGAGAAATATAAATAAGCTATTGCGGATACTTAAAATAAATGAAATTTAAAACGAGACATCGGAAATATAAAATGAACAAAATCTACGTCAATCTTTAGTCGGAATGTAATCTAAAGCAACGATTTCTGAGATGTTCGGATTTAATAACGACAGGCCGCTTTCTGCAATAAATTTGTCTGAAAACTTTAACTTGTTCATTAATAAATTCTCCCTATATTCTATTTCGTAGGAAATGCAATTCCGATGCATTGTACTGAAATGTTCATAAAGCTTTGAAACGAAAATCTAAAAGCACGTTTCCCTCATCGTATATAATACATGAATCTCTAAATGTAATATAGACGCAGAGTTTAGTGAAACTAATAAAATCAGAAGGTTTGGGGAATTATTTCAATTCCTATGTTGTGCACATTTAATGAAATTGTTGAAATTTCATATTCTCAAAGGGAAAAATAAACCTAGTAAAGTTAATCTAATGCAGTCACAATGTTTCTAAGTTAAAAATTATATTTACTCAAAAGAAGAAAATGTAGCAGTTAAAACACTTGTTTCACATTTATAATTTTATTATATTTCAAAAAATATTTTTATCATGAAGATTTATGTATATTAGTTGTAATAAAATACATTATTTTATTTAAATTGCAGTGCTTTAATAGATAGAATAGAATTTACTTTATAGAAGAACTGTTATCATCATTTTGACATCATTATTTTTAATTGGTTTCTTTACTTCCCGAAAATGTTTGTAAATCGCTATTTATAATATTTCAAATTTCAAATTTCATGTTTTTTAGCAAAAGTTTCTAGTGATCAGTCATATCTTATAAGTAATTAAAATGCCAAATTTTATGTTTCTAGGTTCTTCAGTTACACAAAAACTGCGTTTTTTGAATTTCTTTTACACCCCTTTTGAATTAGTCGCATCGATGTAAATATAGTCTATGTTTGATTTTATGCAAGTGCCATCATTTTGGCACCATTACTTTAGAAATCGGTTAGGTTGTTCTAGAGCTTAGCGCGTACAAAAGAACAAGCTTTACTTCTTTAACATATATGTAAATCAAATTATCCCATCAGTAGTTGATCAAATAAAATCAGTTGGCATGGGGTTTTTATTATATTTCCTTCATGTTAAATTTTAGAAGTAAACTAACATGATTACTGCAGTTCTTAAAGAATGTCCTATAATAGACGAAAATGAGTAGTTAATTAAGTATCAAATAGATTTAAAAACAAAGAAAAAAATTAATAGAAAATAATAAATACATTCTTTACATGCCATTTTAAGAGAGGGGTTTATGAAACTAAAGAAATCAATCAAAAAAAAAAATTGATCTTTAAAATATCATCATTGTGCTATAATCAACAATAATTCCTATAAAAAATATTAGTTAAAATAAGTAAAATGGAATTTGATCATTTATTCTTACTGTAATTTTCTCGAACTAATAAAAAACTAATTTACATTAATTAAAATAAATAAATAAAATAAAAAAGGGTTTTTCCTACAGCAGACAAGTTTGAACAACGTAACAAGAGATACACATACTCATATAAAAATATTATGCTAGTTTCACGTATAAAATTCATTTCCGACTAAAATGGTAAAATACCTATTTTTTAAATGAACAATTATTGGAGGGATATAAACTACAGGTTTTGTCATCCCATGTACGGGAAGAAAGTTTAAATATATTATATTTCGAAAAAATAAATCATCTAAAAATGCAGCTATAGATTTGAACTTGGGTTGATCATATTTAAAAATGTCATTTCATATATAATGTAGAATAGTATTCTTTTTTAGCATGAATTCAGTTGTTTGTGAATGTTTCATAGACAAATGAAATTCAAACGCACATTTGTGTTGCTCTTTACTAACAAATCTCAATCTACCGTTTTTTTAAATATTTTTCCACTGCTTTAGATTTAAAAAATAATCAAAGAAATTATTTGGATTTCTAATATGAAAAGGCAAATTTTCATTGTTTGTATTTTCAAATAACGTAGTCTTCGAAAATAATGATAATAATAATAATATATTATTAATGTTATGCATAGAAATCAAAGAAAAGCTAGTTACTCTGTAATATATGAATAATTATCCATTAGCATTTAAGATGAAACTTTTTTAAATGTATTTGAAAAGTGTTTCAGGTTTTTTCCTTTGCCATATCTGCATGTTTATTGCTCTTTTGCTGTTGTAAATATTCTTAGAATAAAAAACAAATTCCCATTTTTCTGACATTATTATTATTATTAATATTTTTTTTTTCAAATTCGATGTCTGATATTATGTTATAATGTTACTTTTTACATAAACTAAGTATAATTTTAATGCATTTATTATACATTATTTTTTTTTCTAAATTTTTGACATTTTCAACAATACATCTCATATTGTGTTCTATTTTCGAAGTTTGAGGAAAAATACCACGCATTCAAAAAATGCTATTAAAAATAAATTAATTAATAGCATAGAGCATATTATTTTTAATTAAATATTAAAAACTTAACCGCCGTTTTATACTTCATATTAACAAAATAACCAGTAATTTCAAATTTCCATATAATATTTGCATAAATTCTGTGCATTTATAAGGAAAAAGAAAACTGTACAAAATGTACATGCATTTAAAATAAATAAACATTCTCAAGCTAACATTCTGCTAGAAATTTATATAAATAAATTTATTAAAAGTACAGATTTCTTATATTAATTGATATGTGTGAAATATGAAATTTTAGAAGACGGACTGACGAATTTAGAAAAAAAAATAAGATAAATAAATAAATAAGTTAAGGGCAGAATACTATTTTTATAGTAAATACTAAAATTTAAATTGCAGTTTTATATTTCAATTTACCTAAATATTTAGTAGTGCAAGCTGTGGCGCCAACATATATGGGATCATGGTGCATAAGCCTACCCAATAATTTTTACGCCCATTGAATTTCAATATGCTTAATAATTATTTAACTAATTTATATGTTTAATCGCTGAAATGAAATTTGATTTCATTAAAATCAATTTTGAATGGAAAATAGAAAAATCATCAGTTAGAATCACAGGTGTATTTAAAACTTCTTCAGCGGAAATATTGTTAAATTTCTTATAAAAAAATCTTTCATATTTCGTTGTCTGTTTTAATGCTTGAATGCACTTGAGTGGCTAAAATGTATTTTTTAAATTTAGTTTTTGCATTTTCAATAGCTAATAATTTTTATCTTATTTATAATAAATATTAATGTATTTGTAAGAAAAAAACTTGAGACAGTATAATTAAAAAAAAAACTTACTTATAAAATTATAATATAATAATATTAATTTAAAAACTCGCTTAGAAAAAAAAAATATTTTTGAATTATCTTGAGTCACTCATTCCCACCTCTCTCTCTCTCTCTCTACACACATACTTAAATAGTAAAGAACTGAAACTGAGTTATTTCGCTAAAAACATTTTGTATTCACCCAATATTTTTGAAAGGTTGGCGCTACGGAATGCAAGTTTCCTTCTAACCAGTGTTTAATTTCTGAGCGGTTAAGAGAGAAAAATATACAAAATACATTTTTTATTTTTATTTTGGTATTATATGTTTAGAGTATAGATGCAGATTCAAGGTCATGTGGATATTACATTTTTTCATTTAGCGTCTAATTTTCGTCAACTAGTAAAGTCGCCATCGTTTAGCAAAGTTTGTGTTTTTACTCGTGATCATTTTACGAAAATTGCGTTTTTTCCTCAAATTTATGACGAATTTCAGGTTTTTAAAGAGATTTTTTATGAAATTCATTTTTTATGAAATTTTTTAGATGCTTTGAAGAATGTCTTGATTATTTTTCTAGATTTTTATTATCGATTTTTATAATATTGCAGTTACTAAATCCTATACTGATTGTAAGAAATCTTCCTCACGCGAAACAAATCTCGCATTTAACCATTTATTTTTATAGCACATTAAATAATCGTAAAGCCTAACAGACGCTAAAGTATTTTACACATTTACGAGAAATCTAAAAAAATGTTTTGTTTGCATTTCTCTGCTAAACATTCATTCTTATCTGCAAATATCTGCGTGTAATTGCTATATATCTATATAATTGCTTCAACAAATACATTTTCTGAGAAAAATGTACAAGTAAATAATTCTGAGCCTTAAAATCCAAATTGCTCCCAAAAAAATCTTATTCTGAATTTTGATCAAATTTCTAAAATAGGCATGCAAGCAATATCTTTTCTTGTTTCTAAATGATTTTCACTGCAATTTATCGCTGAAACCAATTCATTAAAAAGGTTAAAGATGTTAAGTGATTTTCCTATACTATCTGATATTGTGACAAAATTTTCTCACAAAATTTATTATTCTCCTGTCCCGAAAATCCTAGCCACTTCATTATATTTAATAGAACTTTATGCCTGGAAATAAATCTCATTCAACTTAAAATGCAATCGCCGAGTTGTCAGGATTAAGTTAGAGAGAGGAAATATTATTAATTTATTCCTAAATTTTAAGTGAACGAAGTGAAGTAGTCTTAGTACCACATACAGTAATTAGTCCAAATAAGATGAAGCACACGCTGAGGATAACTGTACAGAGAGTTGTTGCCTCCATTTATCAGAAAATATTAAGTATGAAGTGACATAACAGGAAAAGTATTTTTCATGAAGCCGTCATGCCGTCTTCAAAATGTTCATATTCCATATTTTATTAAATACAAAACATTTGTACTGTAACCAAATTATTTACCATAAGTTTTCAACAGAATATTCTCTTATGAAGGTTTAAGTGTCATATTGATAATCTATTCCCCAACAATGTTATGAAATGTGGCATTATTCATTTATTTTTTAAACATTTTTAAATACATTTAGATAAAATTTTAAAAATCTACGCAGAATCGCAATATTTTATACTATTTATGATAAATGTCCCCCGAAACCTTATACTTTTCTAATTTATATTGCTATACACAGCAATGTATTGTATAATATATATATATATATATATATATTTACAATATCTTATTATTCATTTAGCAACAATTTTAATAATATTGCAGTTACTAAATAATATACCGGGTATCCCAAAAATGACTGATGGATTTTAAAATTTAATAACTTGGAAACGGTGACAGCCATTTAAAAAATTTTTGCAGGAGGCTTATGTATAATATCAGGAGATTTTTACCGTAATATTTTTAGTTCGAATTTCAAACAACAGATGGCGCTGACGGCGATTGAAGGCCAGGTGATCAGTGCTGAGTGAAGCGTCGACCTGGCCTTCAATCGCCGTCAGCGCCACCTATTGTTTGAAATTCGAACTAAAATAAAAAAGTACGGTAAAAAAAAAAACTCCTGACATTATACATCACCATCCTGCAAAATTTTTTTTAATAGCTGCCACCGTTTGCAAGTTATTGAGTTTTAAAATCCATCAGTCATTTTTGGGACACCCAGCATTTATTGTACGTAACCCTCATTACGTGGAAAAAACGCGTATTTGACAAAAATAAATAAAAAAATATCACATTCATTAATATTAAAGTTTAACAAACGCTGAAGCTTTATATATATATATATATATATATATACTGGTAACTTAAAAAAAATTGTTCGAATTTTTCTGGTAAACATTCCTTGTTCCCTACAAATGTGGGATTGTTATACATCTATATAATTGCATGAAAAATGCATTTTCTAATAAAAAGAATAAGTAGATACATGTGAGCAGTAAAATTAAAATATCTCTCAAAAAAGTTCATCATAGAAATGGATCGAATTATGAAAATAAGTATCCAACCAATTTCTTTTCTTGTTTCCGAATTGATGTCATCGCAATCTGTCGTTGAAATGAAATCATTATAAAGGTTGACGACGTTAAGTGATTTTCCTATACTATTGTAACAAAATTTTCACACAAAATTAATTATTCTCCTGTCCCGAAAATCCTAGCCACTTCATTATATTTAGGAGAGATTTTGTCCAGGAAATAAATCTCTCTCAACTTAAAATGCAATCGCCGAGTTGTCAGGATTACGTTTGAGAAAAGAAATGTTATTAATTTATTCCTAAATTTTAAGTTAACGAAGTGAAGTTGTCTTAGTATCAGATGCACTAATAAGTCTAAACAATGATGAAATATACGCAGAAGGCGACTGTACATAGTGTTGTTATTTCCTCCATTTATCAGAAAATACTATGTATGAAGTGACATAACAGGAAAATTATTTTTCACGAGGCCGTCATCCCATCTCAAAATTTTCAGATTACATGCAACGTTAAATACAAGAAATTCGTTCAGTAACCAAATTATTTACCATAAATTTAAAGCAGAAAGTTTGCTTAGGAATGTTTAATTATCGTAAATGCTTGTATTTTGTATATCTTTCTGATTTCTCCTAACCGCACAGAAAAATTGCATTGGTTGTATTATATGAACATCTGTATTATAAGGTACCCTGGGGTAATAACGCCACGTTAAGGTTCTACCAATTTTCACGGCTCAGTTTTAGTTTGTATTTTTCAAACAAACATATGATTTGATACAGCAACTCATTGATTATCTATATAAAAAAAGTTATTTAACAGATATGAATACATCAAATGTAATGGCGTTATTTCTTGACCAATGCTATTTGGCGTTATTACCCACCTATATGGGTAATAACGCCATGCAAACAAAACTATGAAATAAATTGGAATAATTGCATGTAGATTGCCCAATTCTAAAAATACAAACTCTCAGCTCTAAAAATTGACAAATTGCATCCTAAGCTATTGAAAATGTTCAATTTTTGTGAAAGTGTAAGAAAAATAAAGATGTGGTGTGTGTGTGTGTGGGGGGGGGGATGAGGCAAAAGAATATCAGACCGTGAGCTTCTTTTTGCTTAAAAAGGACCGCTTAAATAGAATTATTAGAAATATTGCACAGTTTTAACTGTGCTTATTTGAATCAGTATTTAGGATGTAGCTCGGCCACTGTAGGGAATCAACCGGAATAAAAATTGCAAGGATTGGCGTTGTCACCCCGGTATAGTTATTGCGCAGTACATTTTAAATTACAAATTATCTCGAGAAAATATCCAAAATCTTCAACAACATTTTGAAAGTCCATGAAATGTACTACAAATTTATGTAATTAACAAAGTATTTCCGGATAAAAAAAATAGTCTTCACATCGCAAAACGTATCTCGCAAATTTTAGATCAAGCGTTATTTTTAGCTGCTTGTAAAAACAATAATACCTAAAAATGAAACAAATTAACTTGAAGCTGTTTTTTGCGATTTATATGACTCAAAACCCTTCTGCGCAGAGCACAAGGGTGTCATTTAACAGATTATTTGATAATTATGCAAAATATTAGCACTTGGCGTTATTACCCCGTCTGGCGTTATTACCCCAGGGTACCTTATTATTTTTTTACAAAGTCTTATTAATCTTTTAGCAACAATTCTTATAATATTGCAGCTACTAAATAATATATTTATTGCGCTGTAGACTCTGTACGCCTGTAAAACTCGCATTTGAACAATTAATTTTATATCATTTTAATAATTTTAAAGATTAAAAATCGCTGAAGCTTTGTACACATTTACGGGGAACTAAAAACTGTTTGGTTTGAATTTCTCTGTTAAACATTTATCCTTTTCTACCAATGTCTAATTGTTATATATTTATATAATTGAAACAAAAATGCATTTCCTGGTAAAAATGTACTTGAAAATAATTTTGCGCCTTAAAATTAAAATTTCCCCCTAATTGTTTTAGTTTGAATTTGGATTGAATTATTAAAATAAGTATCTAACCATTTTTTTTCTTGTTTTCGATAGATTGTCATCAAAATTTATCATTGAAGCCAAATCATTATAAAGGTTGACGACGTTAAGTCACTTTCCTAAACTATCTGATATTGTAACAAAATTTTCGTACAAAATTAATTATTCTCCTGTCCCGAAAATCCGAGCCACTTCATTATAATCAAGAGAACTTTATTCCTGGAAATAAATCTCACTCAACTTAAAATGCAATCGCCGAGTTGTCAGGATTAAGTTAGAAAGAGGAAATGTTATTAATTTATTCCTAAATTTTAAGTCGACGAAGTGAAGTAGTCTTAGTATCACACGCACTAATTAGTCCAAATAATCATGAAACATACGCAAAAGGCGACTGAACAGAGTGTTGTTTCCTCCATTTATCAGAAAATATTAAGTATGAAGTGTTATAACAGGAAAATTATTTTTCATGAAGCCATCATCCCATTTTCAAAATGTTCAGGTTCCATATATCATCACATAAAATAGATTTGTACTGTAACCAAATTGTTTACCATAAATTTCCAACAGAAAGTTTGCTTATTAATGTTTAAGTATCTTAAATTTACGATTTTTAAAAGCGCATACCGAAATTTAAAATGGACCTTTCACCTATTATTACGAAAACACTGTACTGTAACCGACTTCTTTTGTGTGTCCCTGTAAATTAGTTTAAAAACGTTCTGAATGCTCTTTTAACGTAATCGTAGTGAAATTCTGTGATTTGTATTAGATTCAATACATTTCACGTCATCACAATATTTTCTAAACGATATTTCTTCATATACCATGATATATTCGAAGTCTTTGGACTGTTCCTGTATAAGAACCATTAATCGTACATATTCATAATGCAATACCAAACATACTTTCATGACTGTAAATAAACTTTATCAGGTGCATGAATATCCGAGTACATTTACGCGAATAATTGAGCGGACATACGGACGGATGGACAGAGAAATCGTATGCATAAGCACATTTCAACTTTGAATATTTAATAAGTAATTATCACATTGCTAGTTAACCAACAGAGTGAAAAATGTTCAAGCAGAGGATCAATCCCAGAACGCTTGCAATAACGCTCCAAGTGCTTTACACAGTTAAGCTACGAGGACAACGTCCATAACAAGACGAAGGTCAGACTACGAGGACAACAGATAGGCATTCTCACTCAAGTCGTCAAATGTCTACATGAGCACACAAACCTGTTGCGTATCACGAGATACACAAATAGACCCAGCATTGGTGAACACATATTTAATTATAACAAGCAAAAGCCATGCTTTGTTTGGGTTCGCGAAACATTATTTGCGTATACTATGGGGTATTTTAATTATGTAAATTCTGCCAAATTCCATAAATGGTTTTTAAACGGCAAAGATATTAAAAATAATAGTAATAGTAATTGCTTGTAAATAATAAATGTATTTCATTTGGTTCAATTTACAAACTTCGAATTTGAATAACACTTTATATAACGAATTTAACAATTAATATTATTTGTTCACAATTCTTTTATTGCCACTTTACTATAATAATAATAATAATAATAATAATAATAATAATAATAATAATAATAATAATAATAATAATAACTTTTAAGTATTTTTATTAATTTTTAAATGCGTAAGTATCGTTTGCTAAATGATTTCACAAAATAACATGAAGGAAAAAGATAGATGGAGTTGCGATATGCCGTAAAATGGGTTTGAAATATGATGCGCGTTATCACCCAAATTTAAACATTTTCTTTCAGCCCCAACAAAATAATCATGTGGAACAGGAATCAAATTCTGTGACATCAATGTATTTTGTTTTTGTTTCAGCGCAGTGTTTTTTATTTATTTTTTATTTATTTTTATTTTTTTTGTGAAAATTAAGTGTTTATATTTACTCATTTTAAATTCTTCTCATCGTATTATGAATTAAAAACTATATTATTAAAAGTTTTCTTTATTTTTGCGAAAGCACATAGTGTTTGGACTTAATGTAGCGAATTTTAGGGTACATTTTTGGCATCACCCGCAGTCACTATACTCCGTCTACTGTTTCCTTTTTTTACCCATGACATAATAAGAATAAATCGAGCATTTGAATTCTCAACAACGAAAAATATTTTTATAATTGAATGTAAATAATTGAATTTTCACAAATTTTAATTTAGTAAAAATGTGCTATAATTTTCATAAAAGATATTTTAAAAACCCCATCAAAGAAATCGTGAAATTATAATATGATTAAAAAGAATGAACATCAAAAAATATGCGCTATTTTCAACAAATCTTAATGAAATATACTCTATTAAAATATATATTTTCCTCTTCAATAACATACATTTTTAATATGACAAAGAAGTATGTCCTGTTACGGATTGAAGTATAATTTCTGCAGTTATTTTCAATAGTCTAAATATAGAAACTCACCATATTCACCCACCTTTCGTTTATTATTTATTTATTATGGGGCAATATTTGCTTTAAAAAAATCCGCAAGCTATTTATTTTATTTTCCGTTTTTACATGGAAATCTTATATGGAAAAATTATGACATAGTATTCCATTTTTCTTAAATTCGTCAAACTATTTTATATTCAATTTTAAAGTCAAACATTTGAATTTTAGTCTTCAAACGTTTGAGATATTTTGGACAATGATGGAAATATATTTTATTTGTTTAATAATGCATGATTCTATCTATAATCACTAACACCATGGTTAATTTTTTCTTCTGAAAATATGCGTGCTTATTTTTTTATTTGTATAAAAGTGTCCGTATTAGAAAAACATGTAAATTTAATTAATTAAAATAATAATTTTTTAAGGTTGTTCTGTAAAATAAATAACATTGTGCTAATCTACAGATCATAATTTATTTTTATGTTTAATTTCAAATCAAAATAATGACTAGTTTACTTGTAAAGTGTACGACAAAATGTAATTTGTGTAGACTAGTAGAAGATTCGCTTCGCTCATCCTAATTATTTTTTCAATTAATTAAAAGCAGTGAAAATGTGCTTGGAATTATTGAACATTCAATAAGTAATTATCACGTTACTAATTAAGCATATAACCAACAAAGTATAAAACTAGTCGTTGGGGGCCACCGTAATACTTACCCATCATGGATATGTATATGAAAATAAAACATGTGAAAACTATTTATACAATGCATTGCAATTCATAAACAAAATTTAAATATTGTTAATATACATAGTAATGCTATATTAAAGAACTGCTGATGTACCAATTTCGACAAATTATATAAAACGCCAAACTCTTCAAGTAGTACCGAACTGCGTAAAAGAAACATCCTTATAACTCCAAACATAATAATTCTATTAACTAACAATTAATTGCGTCGGATTAAGCGTCTCATTTCCAATTAAAATATATCTCTGAATTGAAATTTGAATGAAATACAGGGTCATGAAAAATCGAAGAATATGGAAAAAAGGATTACAAATATCTCGGCAACTAATAATCCGATTGACTTCGTTCTATATGCAAAATGTGTGTTATTTTATTGCCTTTTACGTCTATTCCTTAGAACAAAAAAATTCGAAAATTTTTATATACCTTTCATCAGAGCGAATTTTTCGAGAGTCCGAAAAAATAGTTCCGGATAATCGAGGTTGCTGATATTAAATAGGCTTCGTTCCATTCTTACATACTAACTACATACAAAATTTCAAGTCTCTATCTCAATTTGTTCGGGAGATAGAGCGTTTACAGGCAGACAGACAGACAAACAGACAGACAGACAGACGGACGGCAAAAAATTTTTTCTAAAAATATGTTTTTCGGAATCTCCACTATCTAAAACGTGTAAATCCGTCAAAATAATTTTTCGATTTTCAAAACGATTGCAAGACTTACCCTATACTACGCATGATGGGTAAGTAATATACAAGTTTCGCATTCGGTCCCAGGCTCGGACATTTTTCACTCTGTTAGTTCTACACTTAACTAGCAATGTGACAAATATTTATTAAATATTCAATAATTTACAGAGTATTTTCACTGTTGATGATTAATAGAAAAATTAATTACAATTAAATAGTTTTTATATTGTTAGAAAGTGCTTAAAAAGCACAAATCTTGTTCAACAATTTATATATATATAAAGAGAGAGAGAAAGACTTACACTCATTTCTTTAATAAAGTAGATTTACCTCTATTTTCTTAGGGATATATAAGATTTGAAAATTAAATTATTTTTTCACTTGAAATTCTTTATTTTTAAGAATATTTGATACAATTCTTATGTACTTTGTTTTTATTAATAAATAAAGGAAATAAAAACGAATTCTTCAGTCTTGTTTTAAAGCGAAGCAATATTTAAAAAATATATACATTGCTGGCAAGGGGATGGAAAAATTTTATTGTAAAAACAGGAATGAAGCGAAAAAGATATATTGGAATATCCAGTTTAGTCATCTCAAACTACAACTAGCATAGTTTCCTGACATGAAATCGATAATTTCTTCTAGTAGGCATATATAAGGTAGAACAAAACCAGTTCTTTTTTTTTTCCTTTTTTTCCCTTGAAAATTCTATACTCTGATAAAATGTTTTTATGACACTTTTGTCAAAAATCAATAAAATAGTTATCGGAATGCACTTTCTTTCAGACAACGGATGGTGTAACTGCTCTTTGAGAGAAAACATCGAATGTATAGATCCTTGATACGATAATACAGGAAAGAAATATTTCATCTTTATATTTTGTTGAACATACCGAGCGAAATCATAATTCTTGATCATTGGACAGTTACTTAAATTCAGTTTTTTCGTTATTTTTAATACTTTTATTTGGCGCATAATATAATTTAACAATATAATTTATGATACCATTTGTGGATCTTTTTCACTTGAAATTCCTGATTTTTAAGAAAATACATAGTTAGAAATTTTTAATTCATTGCCCCTTATGTATTTTGTTTTCATTAATAAATACAAACTAAATAAAAACGAACTCCCAAATCTTTCTTTAAAGCTAAGTAATATTTTAAATATAAGGTATTTGTACCCTATATGGACACTGGACAGGTCCCTCAATATGGACACCCCTAATATTTTTAAAGGTAATAACTTTGATGGAGATGGCTAAACATTTTTTCGAAGAAAAGCAGTTGAAAAGATAATTAAGTCTGGAAAGTGTAAAAAAGCGCGATTTTCGCCATTTAGGAGGAAACTTGTTATTTCGAGATGTGTTGATCTTAATTACTTGTAAACTTAAATTCTTATTAGATATGGTAAAGTTACATTAAATGCCGAAAGGTGGAGTATTTTAGAAAGCTAAAAAAACACATTTTCCATTGCTATTGCATATTTTGCTTAAAATAAGTTTCCTTATTCATTTGGCACAAGATTTAGTAAAACTACCCCCGGTTCCCAATATGGACAGCTTTTGTCCCCATCAACTACAACTGTAAGAAAGAAGAAAATTCAACGTTGTCAAGCAGTAGCTTGAAAAGTCATCAAAGTGGTAAAATCTTTGTTCAAGAAGATGCTATTTGAACAATCCCCCAAAAAACTTCCTCCAAAAGAACCCTTGCAGAAAAATAAAAAGAATGATCCCTTAGTAGGATATCTGTTGGCGAAATCGGAGGTACCAATGGTACGACTTCCTCAACAAAGGGGAGCTGGTACTGCTTCTTTTGCAGTATTGATGCTTTATCAACATATGGCCATCCATCACATGTGGCAGATATGTTCATGAGGATTATGTGGGACTTACTGCCCATGGTGAAAAAGTTTCTATTTGTCCATGCTCTGAAGACTGAGTAATAAGAGATGTAAATTCGCAGACAGATGCAATAAAGCTAAGCAAAACCAACAATATTACTTCATAATATTTACTAGTAACTGAGGGGCTTTGCATGGGTCTTCGAAGGGTAAAAACCGAGAATGCCCACCCCCTTTCTAAAATGATGTTCTGTTACTGAAGTCCTCCTTTTCGGAATACTTTAATATGCATTTTTTAATTCCCTTTCCTCTAAAATCCCTTGGAAAAGAGGATCTTCCATACAAACTCTGTATAGAAAGTCAATAAGTAAACACCTGTCCATAATACGGAGAGGTAGTTCCTTATATGGACACTTGTAAAAAAGTTTTTGTTTTTATCATTTAAATTAAACCAGAATAATTACAAGGTCACTAATTTTAATAATGATAGTCAATAGTCCAAGGATAGTGGTCACATATTTTTGAAGTCCTATGACTTGTTCATGAAGTTGAAAAAAATATATTTTCCTTAGGGTGTCCATATTGGGTACAGGTACCGGGTGTCCAGTAAATAACAGACCCATTTTGAATTTAAATAACAAATAAACGGTTTGAGATAATAATGCGCGGTTTGCGGTATTGTTATTAGAAAATCAATAAATTTTTAAAGATGTACTTTGTTAATATAGTTCAAATTTCGGAAAAAAATATCACGCTGGCGGTAACTGGCTGTTTGAATAGAGACATGACTCTAATTTTCATAAATATGAGATTTTCGGATGAATTTGAATCTTTATGTTGTCGAATCTGAATCTATATGTTGAATCGACTCTCGAATCAGCTGCAGAAATAGGGTACGTTGGTTGGAAAGTGATTTAAAATAATATTTATGATTGAACCATCTGTATTATACTTCACCTCCTCAGTCTTGAGACTGAGATATTATTTTAAATATTATTATATTACATTAACAAAATGCATATTTTAAAATTTATTTATATTCTAATAACAATACAGCAAGCCGCGCATTTTTATGTCAAACAGTTTTTTTGTTATTTACATTCAAAATGGGTCAGTCATTTACTGGACACCCGGTACCTTATGTATATTTATGGCGAGGGGAAAGCCTACACTCATGTTGTCAATGAAGTAAATTCAACTCTATTTACTTAGCGGTATCTAAAATTTGAAAAATGAAGTATTTTTTTTTCTCTTGAAGTTTTTAAGAATATACATAGTTAGAGATATTTGACAGATTACATATATACTTTGTTTTCATAAATAAAATAAAACTAAATCAAAATGAATCTTCAGTCTTGTATTGAATAGAAGCAAAGTTTTAAAAATGTATACATTGTTGGCAAGCATGGGAAAATTTTATTGTAAAAATAGGAATGCAGCGAAATATATATATATTGGAATATGCAGTTTAGTCATCCCAAACTACAACTAATATAGTTTGCTGACGTGAAATCGATCATTTCTAGAGCAAAACCAGCTTTTTTTTGAAAATTCTATATTTTGATAAAATGTTTTTATGATACTTTCCTCGAATATCAATAAAATAGTTATTGGAATGCAATTTCTTTCAACCAACAGATGGTGTAACTGCTCTTAGAGAGAAAACATTGGATGTATAGATCCTTGATAGTAGAATACAGAAAAGAAATATTTGATATTTATATTTTGTTGAACATATGAAAGGAAACATTAATTCTAGATCAAATTATGATGGAATTCTTCCAAACAGTTTTTCTGCATCTACCATAATGTATTCGAATTATTTTGAGTGTTTCTGTAAATAAATCATCTTACTTACTTCATATGTAATACCATACATGTTTTGGGGGCCCTAAATAAGCTTTATCAATTACATGAAAAACCGAGTATATTTAAGGTAGTGGAACGGTGGATAGACTAACAGACAAACTGAATGCTTAAGCACTTTTCAACTTTATTGGAAATTGCAAATAAATACTCAAATCTAGTTCAATAATGTACATAGAGAGATAAAGAGCGACTCTAATCTTTCCAATGATGTAAATAATTGGAAAAATGAAATTTTTCTCATGTAAAATTCTTTATTGTTAAGAATAAAAGTACATAGAAAATTTTGACTCATTACTTATGTATTTTGTTTTCATAAGTATATAAAAACTAAATCAAAACAAATTCTTCAGTCTTGTATTAAAGAAAAGCAATTATTTTAAAAATATATGCATTCACGGCAGGGGATAGGAAAATTTTATTATAAAAATAGGAATACATGGAAAAATATTCATTGGAATATCAGTTTAGTCATCCCAAACTACAACTAGCACAGTTTGCTGACGTGAAATCGATAATTTCTTCTAGTTAGGCCCATATAAGGTACAACAAAACCAGTCCTTTTTTGTTTGAAAATTCTATGCTTTGATAAAATGTTTTTCTGACACTTTTGTCGAATATCGATAAAATAGTTATCGGAATGCAATTTCTTCGAAACAACGGATGGTGTAACTGCTCTTTCAGGGAAAACATTGTATGTATAGATCATTGATAGGAGAATACAGGAAAGAAATATTTCATATTTATATTTTGTTGAACGTACAGAAAAAAATCATAATTCCTGATCACTGGACAGTTATTGGAATTCAGAGTTTGTGTTATTTTTAATGATTTCAATTGAAGCATGATATTATTACAATACATTTGAAATTGCGTATTGCCATTAAAATTCTCTCCAAACAATTTTTCGTCATATATCATAGTATAATCGAATTCTTTTGAGTGTCCCTGTAAAAGAAACATTAACAGTACATACCTCATATGCACAACAAAACATGATTTGGTGACCCGAAATAAGTTTTATAAATTGCATGAAAATTAGAGTATATTTATGGAAGTTCGATAGTAGACAGATGGACAGACAAACCTGTGCCATAAACAATTTTCAACACTGCTGGAAAATGCTAAAAACACAAACATCTTGTCCAACAATATATATATAGAAAGAGAAAGATCTACGCTCAAGTACAGTCAACTCTGTTTCCTGAGGGAAATCTAAAATTTGAAAAATGAATTATTTTAAGAATATACATAGTTCGAAATATTTGACAGATTACGTATGTACTTCGTTTTTATAAATAAATAAATAAAATAAATAATTCAAAACGAATTCTTCAGTTTTTCTTTAAAGCGAAGCAATATTTAAAAAATATATACATTCCTGGTAAGGGGATGAGAAAATTTTATTGTAAAAACAGGAATGAAGCGAAAAAGATATATTGGAATATCCATTTTAGTCATCCCAAATTACAACTAGAAATAGTTTGCTGACGTGAAATCGATAATTTCTTCTAGGTAGGCCCATATAAGGTAGAACAAAACCAGTTCTTTTTTGTTTAAAAATTCTATACTCTGATAAAAATTTTTCATTACACTTTTGCCGAAAATCAATAAAATAGTTATCGGAATGCAATATCTTTGAAACAACGGATTGTGTAACTGCTCTTTGAGAGAAAACATTGAATGTATAAATCTTTGATAGCAAAATACAGAAAAGAAATGCTTCATATTTATATTTTGTTGAATATACCAAAGGAATATACCATAATTCTTGATGATTGGACAGTTACTGAAATTCAGAATATCGTATCAGAATTTTCATAATTTTTATTGCATTTATTTAGAGTACGATATAAAATCAAGGATATTGTTTATGATGCCATTTGTCAGATTTTTATTTAAAAACTCTGTTTAAACTAAATATTTCATGTAGATCTTTGAGGAAACTCCCTTAAAAGTTGCCAATTAGTAAAAAAAAGAGAGATTTGCAAAGATTTAGGTCAGCTGAACTACATTAATACGTGCCTCATTGAGGTTGATTTTTTTTTAAATTTGAGATTTTTGGCAACAAACTGTATTTTTTTTTCATGAAGGGAAATTTTTTGTCTTATAAACCTGTTCTTTGTTTTATTTCATAGAAAACGTTGTTGCCTTGAATTTTCACCTTATCAAAGTTTAAATTAAATGATATTTAGTATTTTTCTGGTCAGTTCAGGTACATTAAAAATTTGGAAAATGAATTTTTTTTTCACTTGAAATTCTGGAGGTTTAAGAATATGAATTGTTAGAAATATTTGACTCATTGCTTACTTTCTTTGTTTTCATAAATAAATAAAAACTAAATCAACACGAATCTTTCAGTCTTCTATAAAGAAAAGCAATATTTTAAAAATATGGACATTCATCGCAAGGTTATGGGACAATTTTATTGCAAAAACAGGAATGCAGCGAAAAAGATATATTGGAATATCCAGTTTAGTCATCCCAAACTACAACTAGCATAGTTTGCTGACGTGAAATCGATAATTTCTTCTAGGTAGGCCCACATAAGGTAGAACAAAACCAGCTGTTTTTTTTATTTCAAAATTCTATACTCTGATAAAATGTTTTTATGACACTTTTGTCGAAAATCAATAAAATAGTTATCGGCATGCAATTTCTTTCAAACAACGGAGGGTGTAACTGCTCTTTGAGAGAAAACATTGAATGTACAGATCATTGATAGAAGAATACAGGAAAGAAATATATCATCTTTATATTTTGTTAAACATACCAAGAGAAATTATAATTCTGCACCATTCGATAGTTATTAAAATTCGGAAATTTCATTATTTTAAATACTTTTATTTGAAGCATGATATAATTACAGTACATTTGAACTAAATTAATGTCATAAAAATACTCTCCGAACGATTTCTCGTCATGTACCAAAGTATATTCGAATTATTTAGAGTGACCTGTAAATGAAACATTAATAGTACAAACATCGTATGCACTACAAAACATGCTTAGGTGACCTTAAATAAATTTAACAAATTGCATGAAAATCAGAGTATATTTATGGGAGTTAGATCGTGCACAGATGGACAGAGAAATCTAATGCATAAGCACTATTCAACTTTGTTGGAAAATGCTAAAAAACAGAAAAATTTTGTCCAACAATATATATAGAAAGAGAAATATCTGCACATATGTTGTCAATGAAGTAAATTCAACTCTATTTCGTCAGAGATATCTAAAATTTGAAAAATGAAATATTTTAAGAATATACATAGAAATATTTGACAGATTACGTATGTAATTTGTTTTCATAAATTATTAAAATATAAATCAAAACGAATTCTCCAGTGTTATATTAAAGCGAAGCAATGTTTTAAAAATATATACATTCATGGCAAGGGGATGAAAAAATTTTATTGTAAAAACAGGGATGGCAGAAAAAAAGATATATTGGAATATCCAGTTTAGTCATCCCAAACTAAAACTAGTAACAGTTTGCGGACGTGAAATCGGTAATTTCTTCTAGGTAGGACCATATAAAATTGAAAAAAAAACAAAAACCAGATTTTTTTTTTCTTTTTACACTTTTTTCGGAAATCAATAAAATAGCTATTACAATGCAATTTTTTTCAACCAAGGAACAGTGTAACTCCTCTTTGAGAGAAAACATTGGATGTATAGATCCTTGATAGTGGAATAAACGAAAGAAATATTTGATATTTATAATTTGTTGAACATACCAGGGGAAATCACAAATTTTGATCATTGGACAGTTATTGAAACTCAGAATTTCCGTTAAGTTTAATAGTTTTTTTGGCGCATGGTATAACCATGGAAAATATTTGTTTTTTTAACAGTCAGTCACCAATTTACGTTTTACCTAAAATGAAGAAATTAAGGCTACAGCTTATCATTTTAAAATGAATATGTAACCTTACTAATAAACGGGTGTTTACGCTAATTTGAAAATGCGTAATATTTATTCTACTATCCTGCACTGAAGATTTTATAAACTATTTAAATTTAACACTTAAACATCATCATTCCGAAAACATAATAAAATAACTTATTTTATACGTGAAAAATGTATAGTCTAACAATTTTTACTCTCCGCATTTCTGAAAAATAATGCATAAGATTAGAAAATATTACATCTAAAAATAACATTAAATATGTGCATAGTATCATGTTCATGATTTGTTCTTCGAACTTCTTCAGAGAAATAGGTTATCTTTGAATAAAAGCTCAGATTATTCCAGCTGCAAAGTTATATTTCGAATCAAGAAAAAATTAAATCTCCGATTGCCTATCATTGTTGTACAATAAGTCATAGCTTAAATATCTTCAAGATTAGAATTATTTATTCGCCTGTTTCTTCCAATCACTTGAATTTTCAGGAAGTATAGGAAGTTAGGGTTTATATTATTATTATAATAAAAATCGCGATAAACTTCAGCAGATCTCTCGTCATCTCTTTTCTCTCTTCAGCCTCGAAATTCCTTATGTAATTATTATCCCCTCTTTTTCGTGTCTTTCCAGTTTAATTAATGTATAAATATTTTTTAATCACTTTTTCGTCTAGTATTTTCTCTTATTACTTTTCTTTCTTTTATTGCTTTCTTTATATTTTATTTGTTTGTAAAACCAGCTATTCTATTCTTTTCTGATAATTCTTTATTTCAATTTGGCAATACTTTCTTTTACCACATGTCACCTTCTGTGAATAGTGTTTTCCATTCTACTAGCGCCACCTGTTGTTGTCTTGTAAATTACTCTCTGTGAAGTAAGCTACTATCAGATTTATCTACCTTAAAGCAGCGTTCAGACGTGTCGTTTACTGAAGTTGAACTGAGTTCCTGGAACTCTCTTCTTTTCTTCTTAGCTGCAGTTTACTGACAATAGAAAACGGGGAGATGACAGCTGTCCAGAAGATAACTATCTCAATCCTACTTAAGAAAAAGATTCCTGTTTTACATTTGGATTGAAGTTGAACTGCAAAGGTCATTAACATAAATTGCGCCGCCTGCTAATAGCAAAAAGTATTTGTGGGTGTTCGCAGCCTAAGGGTAGTTTTTGAGCCAACTCATTGTTTCAGCCTTTTTTTTTTTTTTTTGCTAAAAATTTCCTCAAAACCCAATGTGATGGCAAACAGTTACAACTGCAATTTTTTTACCACTATTCTAAAAAAATGTCTCCGCTAGCCACAATTTCAGCATTTCAGCCAATGAGAGACACATGATTTTTTTAACCTCATTCTTTTCCCATCTACCGAGATGATCGACGCTGCGATAAGCTGAAATAGAATAATGTCCAAGAAAAAATTTGATGTAATGCGTAAAAGAACATATACAAATATGGTACATAATACACAGTTTATATATAAATATAACTTTCAAAAGATGTCCATAATAAGAGATAGATGAAACACTGATCGTAAAGCTTAAGGAACGTTTATTTGTGTCTACAAAAGAGCTACAAATAGCTAGTAACAGTAGTACCAATTTTTTCTCCAAATTTGGCAATAACAATTGCAAACTTTTATTTTTTTCATTCTGTGCACGGAAAAATGAGAGAAAAGTTGGCCAAAAAGTTAGAGAAAAATTAAGATGAATAGTTGGGTCCCCCAGCCCGTTTTCGGCTACGGTTTTCCTTTAGTTGCTGATGGATCGTTAATAATTTAACCCCGGAACGCCTCCGGAGTGTCATTATATAGTTTATGGTGATTTTAATAAAGTTATGTTTTAATTACAGCTTTCTGCCGGATTTTTGGTGATGTTACAATATAACTTTCAAGTATAATTCTACAGCATGTCGTAAAACATTCTTTCGCTATTAATTTTATTTATTTAGATTTGAAAAAGATTTGTTTTTTCATGTAAAAAAATTCATATATTTATATAATTGCCACCATTATGAACATTATTATGGTTAAAATAAGTACATTAATTTTTGGAAAGAAAATATCTTACAGGCATATTTGAAAAAAATCTGTGTACTTGTTTTACATCAGATTAAACTACGGCCAATAAAATATTAGCAATAGAGATGAAAAAAAAGTTTGCAATGCTGCTTTAGCATCTTTTGTTTCAAGGGACAATTTTTGCTTTAATTATTATTTTTATTTATTTTTATTTTTATTTTTTTTTTTTTTACAAAGAAACACTTTTTGATCAGGAAAATTTTATGTTAAAATTCAATTCAGTAAACTAGTATTTCTTCTGCAACACAGTAATTTTACACAGACAGATACTGTGGAATTCACAGATACAGTTAAGTGATAATTCAGTTAAATGCACTTGTTTTAAAATTGTTCGTCTGCTCTGAGATATTATTTCTACTTTTCGACTAATAGTTCTTTACGGGCTATGCGGTATGTTTAGATTTTGCTTACAAGCTCTGAAAAATGTCATCAGCATGGTTAAATTTTATATATTTCTTTCAGCTCATCTATTTCCAATCGTTTTATTTTATGTTTTTATATGAGTCGTACATTTATGGTAATTTCTATATGTCACACCTTTATTATTACTTTTAATAAATGATTAAACCAAAATATCTCTTTTGTATGCGTATTGTTTGACACTGTAAGTTATTTCTTATTTTTAAAATCTTTGTTTTTATATACTTTTTTTCATCACTTCTTATTGATTAAAAATTAATCACATATGACGTCAAATGTACGTGATCTTTTCCAAATTTTTAAAATGTCTTGAAATGGACTATTGTGCTCACATCATAAAAAAATAAATATATCTTTATTTAATACAAAAAATTTTATGTTAGTCTTTTTTGCTGTTTTTGACAAATGTTTAAACTAAAAATGTCTTTTGTATTCTTATTGTTTGAAATTGTAAGCTATTCCTTAATTTTTAAAGCTTTGCCTTCATATATTTTCTCCAAAACTTCTTATTGCATAAAACTTGAATCAGGGAAGTATCATGCATGATGTTAACTACTTTTAATGCTAACTAAATTAAAAAATATATATATCAGTACGTTTGTACTCACATCATAAAATAAACTTTTACCTTTTTTTGAAATTATCTACGAATGTATTTGATGTGTTAATTAATTATGAAAACATATAAGCAATTAATACAATATATTGATTCTTCACATACAGCCGAATATAACTGATTCACATAACGCATTCATTAATAATATATAAACATATGTGAGTGCTTCATTATTGAACCTTTCGCAATTTATTAAATAGACATTATTTAGCTATGAATTAAGTAAAATACATCTCTCTAAATCAACATTGCTTTCATACATTCAAACTCAATTTCAAATAAAAGACAACTTTCATTTTTTTAGATACACAATTCTTTGCCATCGCATTTATAAATTTTATTCTTCATGTTTTTTTTTTTTTTTTTTTTTTTTTTTTTGTAAGTATGTGCATTTTAACAACATATATTACTTTAACATTAATTTATTTTTTAAATAATCGGACTGTTTTACTTGGGAATAACGTTTCAGAATATATTTATATTTTACTTCGAAACGGAAAAATAACATTCTAACATTTCTGATCATAAATTTCTTTTTTTGTCTTGAGGCAAAATATTTGCAAAAACTAAAACGAACTCATGCCTCTTAAAAGTTACATTTAAGTTTCTTCTGCAATCTTTATATATAAAACATAATGCTGTTTCCTCATTCAAATACGATTTCTATGTTCTTTTATACTTGGAACCTACGGTTGGCGTACATGTATTCATGTTCCGTATTTCGAATAAATATGTACTTTAAGTTCATCTAGAGAGCTTTTCTGAATAAATATTTAATTTCAATGCAAATAGTTCTCTTGGATGACGAAGAATAAAAATGTATCACGAAACAGTAGTTTGCTTTTAAAAAGAAATTATTAAAAAATAGAACATGTCCTACTATTTGCATGCATAAATTGCAAATGACAATTTCTTGTGATCAATGTTATAATGCTTTGAATTTTAATAATCTATGTTCTACATAAATAAAGGTCTAAGTCTATAGCACATAAATATTGAAACGTTTACACATGGTTTGCTGATAATTGTGCATGGAAAAGGACTTGGCTTTAATCACAAAGCTACTTTTAAATAAATGCTTAATTTAAGTATTTTCTGTATTTAAAATTACTTTATTATCATTCTGAATTAAAAATATTTTTGAAAGTGTATATTAAAAACATAATTTTTTTCTTTCGAGTTACCTCATAAAAAATCGGTTATCACATGTCAATATGCCCTTCTGATCGTATTTCTTCAATTTTGATGTAATTGATGTTGGAGATGTATATAAACAGTTATAAGCTAGATTGTTAGTTTAGGAATTAGTATAGTTGTATCATTACGGGCCTTATAATAATGTATACTGTTTCACTGCTGTAGAAGAACTTCATATTAATAAACTATGCACCTGCTTACCATAATCTGCGTTCAACAAAAATAAAAGTCCAAGTAAATAGCACATAAATATTGAGATGTTTACATATATATCGCTAATAATTGTGCGGAGAAAAAGACTTAGCTTTAACCACAAAGCTTTTGACAATTTAAAAAATGGTTTATTTAGGTATTTTGCATAATTAAAATTATATCATTCTGAAATTAAACTTTTTTGAGAGTGTATATTAAAAACACGCAAAAGCTTTTTGTTTCGAGTTGCTCTATAAAAATTCGGCTTTTCGGTGCAAACTTGCCTAAAAGCGTATGATCGTATTTCTTCAATTTTGATGTAATTGATGTCGGAGATGTATATAAACAACTATAAGATAGACTGTTATTGTCAGAATTAGTATAGTTGTGTTATTACAAGTCCTGTAATGTTCACTATTTCACTGCTGCAGAAAAATGGCAGCATTGCGAAGTTTGTCTTTTTATTACACATAATACATAAAATAGAAAAATGTGGTCCAGTACAACTTTTTGTACTTAAACATATAATTCAAATATTGCAGTTGAGAAAAACCCTTACATTCTCAATAATTTTTTTCTCATAATAGTCAATCCAGATTTTTCGTCATGAATTTATCATTTACTTACCAAGGTTTAGCCACAAAATAAAATACTTTTAAATTAGTATTTTCTTCTAATGACCCATAGTTTTCTCATAGATGTGTTAATTTTTTTTTTAAATCTCATGTTCTTATATATATTTTTTTTACTTTATTCAATTTTGAAATCCTTTAAAATTTTTTGATAAATTCAACCTACTGAACATTCCAATAAATTTAAATAGCTATTGTTGCAGAAATTCTTCTATCTTCCAAAATCTATCTTCCAAATTTTGAATATTTCGATGTTATTTTTAAAAAAGATTAAAGTTACAAAACCATAGAGCTTTATTTATTTGGTATGAACTTGTATCTCGCATGAAAAAATATATATATATTAGAAACTTTGAAAATATCGGAATGATCGGTGTTGTCTTTAAATAGGTGATTGGTTAAATACATATAGAGCGTTTACAGACATACAGCATACAGACGGATGGAATTTTTTTTCTAAAAAAGTATTTTTCGGCATCTTTAGTGTCTCAAACGTGCAAATGCGATTTTTTTATTTATTTTTTTATTTTTTTATTTTTATAACAATTGCAAGATTTACCGCATATTACGTAACATGGGTAAGTAAAAATATTAGATAAAATGATTTTCACTTGTATTCTGTAACCTTTCAACACTGGGTTTATCCTCATGTAGTAATCACATTAATTAATACTGTTTCCGCATTCGACTGTAAATTACTTTTATTTTGTGTGTGGATATACATTTTATGTACATGTATTCATATTGTGCACTTCTAATAAATATGCACTTAACTTTAAATTCAAGATTTGTTCAAAATAAATATTTAATTTTTAATGCAAATAGTTTCTGCGTTTTGTCGAGAATAAAAGTATATTCGAACAGTAGTTTGCTTGCGTAAATAGCATATTAAAAGAAAGAACGATGTTTCTACATTTACATGAATAATTTGCATCGTAAATCTGACGATTTTTAAAGATGTAACATTTTAATGATTAGTCTGTATATTATTTGAGTTAATTTTCCTGTAAGTTATTCATAAAAATTACCGTATTTTCCACTCATTGAAAGTAAATATGTAGACCGTTTGATTAAATTCAGATTCGCAAATATTATTAACAGCAAACATTTGTAAATATTTAATTATAAGTAAAATTCAAGTATATTTTATTAAGCATAATGTAATATATAGTTAATATTTCTTTTACATATGTGCCCGAAGAATTAAAAATTTTAATAAGAAATAAAAAAAATCATATATTTCGATGTATAAATATATAAAATTAATTCAAAAACTTTAGATAAAGCAAAAAGATACATCCCGTTTAAGTTTGGTGGCAGTAACACCGAAAAAATATTTTTTAAGACTAAAATATAAGATGTATAAATAAATCATATATATATATATAAACATATTTTTTTTACAATTAATTGATTAAATATTAGATTGCTTCCTTTTTTTTTAACGTCGCACATTTCGTTATCCTTGAGCTCAATAATTAGCCCCCTGTTTTTTTTTGCTTTAAAAGATGATCTTTCATACATTGTTAAAAATCTTGTTCTAGTTTGAACCAAAAAAGTTTGTTTTTTGGTGCTCAGTAGCTGCCACCGTAAGATGGTGAAATCTGGAACCAAAATTTGGAGCTCCCATTAAAGCATAGTTCCAATACTTGGAACAAGGTTGAACTAGGAAGCTTCAAATGTTGGAACGAGATTTCACCATCTTATGGTTGATGCTATTGAGCACCACAAAACAAACTTTTTTGGTTCAAACTAGAACAAACTAGAACAAACTAGAACAGTGTACAAAGTCTTTCTTTGGATTCGTTTTTTTTCCAAATCTTATAATTCGCGTCTACAGATTTTGTAACTTTTTACTTTCTTGTTTACTAACAACGACATTTCGATTGCCTATTGAAATAAAAATTCGTCCAAATGTAAACAACTTCAAGATAAATAAATAAATATATAAAATACTGGCACCCTTTGCCCAAAGAAAAATATTTGAATGTTTCCCATTGAGTAAATTAAAATCACTTAAAACATAATGTTTTTAATGATCAAAATGTGGCTTACGTAATAATAGAGTTACGTAATAATATAATATGTTACGTGCACTGTGGATTAAATATTCATATTCCTGGCCCAATCATAAGCAGATTTTAAATGAAATTTTAGTTTTACAATTTTCGGAATTACAATTTTTTAAATTTGTAAACGTTATTCGTTTTAAATTTTTGCACCTAAGTATAGAGAAAGATTATTATTACTACTCTACGTATAGAGAAGAGTACAATTTTTTTAAAAGCTGTACTTCAATTTGTTTTTGCGCTATTAATTTTTTGTAATTTTGTTTGTCATCCTAGCAACAGAAGTATTCCAAAAATGCTGACGCCACAGATATTCAGATATAGAGTAAAACAACCATTTTCTGAAGAGTTTTAAAATATGTTTCATTCGAATTCCACTTAATGCAGTTGTCAAGTGAAAGCTCTTAGCAAATCGTAGCTCAATATTTTTTTATATCAGCACAGAAAATACTTTTATCTGCTATGTATGACATTTTTCTTAGAATTTTAAAGAGGTTTTGTCGTTTCACCGCATTTCATTACGATTTTTTCCTTTTCTTAATTTTATTTCTGGATCGAAAGTAAAACTTTGTTAAATTTTGCTACTACAACAGCTAAATTCAATATTCAACAAAATATGTTTTTATTATAGCGTGTATTATTATGCTAAAAAACTTCCATTAATCTTGGTTAAAATAAAAAATACCTATAATTCCTTTGATTGGACAACATAGCCTCTGTGCGCATGTACGTTGCGCAAGGCAAGTTTTAGTAAAGCAGATAATAAGTCCATTAAAATAAAATATAACAAGCTATAAAAGATTCTTTAGTTGAAACTTGGGTTTAAACAGCTGATGTTTTGGACGAAGCAATGTTGAAGCAAAGGGGGCGAAGCAATATCATTGAATTAACCTCCTCAGCCCTAATGTCGCCTGGATGAGATATTAAAATACACTCTTTAAATTTACTTCAATCCTTCCAGAAATTTTAAAATTACTTCTAGATGTTTTAAATAAATGCATGCACAAAAAAAGCATCGATATATAGACCTCTACGTCTTTGGAGATGTTTTACAATAATTTTATACTAGTTTTTGTGGCCACTCGTAATATTGTCTCAGGACTGAGGAAATTAAGGGATTACAAAATAATAATGGTGAGACTTTATAATGTTATACTTTTTATGCTACCTTAACTTACACCAGAATTCGCCATATACTGAATAAACATGTTATAATGTAACGTACATAACTTAGGATTCAAATAAACGTGTAACGGAACGCCAACTATTCTATAATGTGTAAACAAAATACGGAAATTTTTCACTTTGAATACAATCTCAAAACAAATTGTAACTTTAAAATAAAATTTTTTATTATATGTTGTAAAATAAATATTTACTACATATCATTAATAACTTTTTAATTACTATGCGTAAAGCGCTAAAAACAAAATTAAATATAACTTTAGACCATGTATAATTTTTATATAGAATGATTTTTCTCATTTAATTTACTTGTTTAGTTAGAATTACATTTTCCCCAAATCTTTTGATTTAAAAGGACAGTATTTAATACTAAAGAGTTACGTAATATATTTAACTAAGCACTTTTTGTTTGCTATTCTTTGAATTAACACATAAATAGTTCAAAACTCTGATCGTTCCATAATGGAAAAAAAATATATTATAAAGTAATTAGTAGCACAGTTACGATAAGCTATTTTATAGCTATGTAAATGTTTTACTGAATGCGGTTTGTAGAAATATATTTTCATATTTAAAAATACTACATACTTTTAAGTAAAATACAAATATTTATTTTAAAAAGAATATTTTTGTTTGTTTATCAAAGTAAAGATGAAAAATATAAAAATAGATATCATAATGTGATTTAATGACGTGTTTTTAAATTTGTAAATAAACTTTAGTGGAATATCCATTTTTAGATAAAAGGATGCGTCCTCTGTTAACATTCCATTATATAACATTATACTACAAAATAAATACAGTAAATGGTGCTTCATTTTAATGCACAAATCTGCCGCCGAAAATTTGCTGCATTTCAAACTGTTAAAAGAATAATTATAGCAAATTCTATGTAATCCTGCTTTTAAATGTATTTTTTATGTTAGATCTATTAATATATTTTAATATGTTTATAACATTACAAATAAAAAAAGTCCTTCCGGCAGTGCCGGAGGAAGAGGTAGCTTTCATATACTTATTTATTTATCTAAAATTAAGTTATATAAATCAAATATACGAAGCTCAAAATAGTGGAACACGATTATATAATATTGAATACTAGTTTTTGTCAATAGTAATTATTAATAGGAATTTTTAAAAATATTATTCAACCTGGTTTTATTTTAAGCGATATATAGGGTCGCCAAATTCCACGATAGCCAATTTAAAGCAGCATGATGGATAAAAAAAAAAAAACCAATGAGCTTCATCGAAATCTTAATTCATGTGAATATGAACACTCACATCGAAATCGATTAATATATACGAGTGGTGTCGCGGGCAAATTGACTTTGTTTGAAAAATGTCACCCACATTAGAAATTCAAACTGCTATATCCCAGACGTTTTTCAATGTAAAGACAAAGCAAAAAATACTCCGTAATTTATTATTAAGATAAATAGTTTAGAAAGAACCTTTTTTCAATTTCTAATTTTTTGTTTATACATCATTATACATTTAAAAGATTTTTGACAAATTTAAATGGCCGCCATTTTGAAACAAGATGGCGGCCATTTACGCTCGGTCAAGACATTGGTATCTACCACGAAGACACGGAGTTATATCGAAATCAGTTTATAAATATGTGTACTAACGCGTGACAAATTTCAGACTGTTTCAAAATGTCAATCATGCTGGAAGTTGAAAGTGCTAAAACGCAGCCATTTTTCAAGATATAGATGAAAAAAAAATGCACTGGAATCTTTGTATCAAGGTCAAAACACAAAAGAAAAATATTTTTCAATTTCTTACTTTTTTGCACCAACTTTTAAAATTTAAATTAAAAAAAATTACATTCCGCCATTTTGAAACAAGACGCACCAAGTTTCACCCAAATCAGTATATAAATACGCGTGTTATCGTGTGACGAAAACCAGATCATTTCAAAATGTGAGCAACACTATAAATTAAAAGTACTATAACTCAGAATTTTTTTAAGATACAGACGAAGAAAAAAATGCTTTGGAATCTTTGTATAAAGGTCAAATGCATAAAAGAAAAATCTTTTTCAATTTCTCACGTTTTTTGTACCTAATTTCAAATTTTAAATTAAAAAAAAATTAAATGGTCGCCATTTTGAAGCAAAATGGCGGATGGAACTGGTTAACGAACTCGGTCCAGGCTTTATTACGTACTATGTACACACAAAGTTGCATCCAAATCGATTTATAAAAACGAGTGTTATCACGTGACAAAAATCAGATTGTTTCAAAATGTCAGCCATAAGAAAAATTCAAAGTGCTATAACTGAATCATTTTTTTAAGATATAGATAAATTAAAAGGTGTTTTAGAACCGGTGTTTTAGGATCTAACACATAAAACAAAATTATTTTTTAACTTTTAATTTTTTCGCATTTAATTTTAAATTTTAATTTTTTTTTAATTTTTTAAATGGCTGCCATTTTGAAACAATATGGCGGATGATGCTGTCCAACGAACTCGGTCGAAATATTTGTATGCACTATGTGCATACCAAGTTTCATTCAAATCGGTTCAAAAATACGTTAATTATAGCATGACAAAAATCAGATCGTTTCAAAATGTCAGTCATAAGAAAAATTCAAAGTGCTATAACTCAATTATTTTTTAAGATATAGGCAAAGTAAAAAGTGTTCTAGAATTGGCATTTTCAGGTCTAACACATAAAATAAAAAAAATTTTCAACTTTTAATTTTTTCGCATTTGATTTTAAATTAAAAATTTTTTTTAATTTTTAAATGACCGCCATTTTGAAACAAGAAGGCGGATCATGCTGGCCAACGAACTCGGTCGAGATATTTGTATGTACTATGTACATACCAAGTTTCATTCAAATCGGTTCATAAATACGTTAGTTATCGCATGACAAAAATCAGGTATGTATATATATATATATATACATAAACATTCGAACGGAGGATGGTTTTGGGATCCGAGAGTCATGATCGGTGAAAATATACCAAAATTTTCTGGAAGTGCTTTCCTCCCAACGGCTGCAATATGTAGCTTTTTACTTTTTGTAATGAAAGCTACCTAAAAGAAAAAACATGCATCAAGTATGTATTATGAAAGACTTTCCAACAACAAATGGTCACTGTTATATATTTCTTTAAATAGTTAAATTCTTTGATAGAACAACAATATTTTCCACACATACATTAAAAAAATAAATAAAGATTGAAAGAAATAAATTGCATTAAAAGACCAATTTTAGCAGTTGGTGTCTAAATGAAATAGTGTGTACTAATTTTGTCTTTATTATCTACTTAACTTTATATAATCTACAGTATTCCGCCTAAGTCCGTTGTCACCCCAATAATTTTTTGAATGGCAAGAGTTATAGTGATAAAAATGGGCTTAGGTATGGTAAATAGCCATTCATTACTCTGACCGTCTGAACATGAACTGCACTTTAGTATTACTGCCTCAAAAACAGAAAGAAATAAAAAAAATAGTTACAATGCTGTAGAGTATCATAGATTTAATACGAAAAGGCACCTTGTGGACATTAACATGAGTTTTAGACAAGAAGCCAGTCGAAGAAAATAATTTCGTTATTAAACTTACAAATATCTAATAGTTCTTGATTATGCATGGGAATATACACATTTAAAGTTGAAATTTTGATAATGATTAATCTACAACACTAAAGTATTTGTTACTTTCCGAATATAAACCTGGATCCTATCTTAGTTAATAAAGGGACATCACCCCAATCTTAAAAAAAAAGCCAATAGAAACGCTCTCACTATGACTGAAGCTTAAAAACATATAGCGTATTGGTGCATCGCGTAGAATTTCCCGTTTAACTTTCAATATTTGGCTCGAACTTACGAAAGAGGGAAGTGAAAATAATGAACCTGGGTTTGATTACTTACAATTTAAATAAAAAAGCCGAATTCGATTCATTTGAAAGTTTAAAACCTTCTTATGTAACTCTAATAATTAGGGGTTTTTGATTATTAGAATTTTTCCTGTTAGAAGCGATATGGCAGAGACTCAAGATAGATTCACGTCTTTGAAGTTATGACGCGTCATAAAGGTATTTTTTTTTTCATAAGAAAAGTCAGCAAAGCCATTTTGTCTCTTTATTAAAAGGGAAAACGACTTTTTTTGGCTAATTTAGTGACTGAGAAAGAAACTTGGGTTTGCATATATTATTTGGAAAACAATAAAACATTAAAAAAAGATCATCACAGTGGGACTCCGCGGCAGAAGAAATTTCACGAAAAAGATCAGCTGAAATGGTCATAGTGACAGTTTTTTGATATAAGGATGGCATTTTATAGAGGATTACTTACCACAGGTAGCAATATTATAGTACAAAATTATTCTAAGCTATTGGGTCAATTAAAGGCATTCATCAAGTGTAAACGACGATGGAATATGACTAAAAGTATCATTTTGTTGCATGACAATGCAAATCCACACACGTCCAAATTTTCGGCTGTTAAATCTAAGACTTGGGCTACCGTTTGGTCAATTAACCTTTCCACTCACCAGACCTTACTCTGTCAGACATTTTATGTCACCAAACTTGAAGATACACATTTAAGGTCATTATATTGAGGGTATAGAAGATGACAAAGAAGCTGCTGGGAGTTGGTTTCGGGACCAGTCAAAGAGCTTTTATTTGGAAAGACTAGAAAAAAGCAACAACGATGTAACAAGAACATCAGTGTCATGAGATAATATATTTAAGAAATATTTAATTTCTTTACTCTAGCTGTTTTTTTTCTTATCTAAGCCATTAATTTTTCAGCACCGCTTGAATATGGTTTTCTGGTTATCTGGTCTGAGCTGATATTTCTCCACCAAATTAATGTGAAAAATATAACAGCCAAAATGCACGTTTCTTGTTCCGTGTTTTAAAACAATAATACGATAATTCGCCATCTAATTTTTCTTCAGGTAAATACTCTGTATGTCTTTTAATGGCTAGAGATAAGCGTGTTCTAAGATTTTTAACATCAGTTGTAACGGTTGAATAAACATCTGAAGTTTGACTTTCAAAGAAAAGGAATGCTAAAAACTGTGGTATGAGAAATAGTACTGTTTCAAAACCTTTCGTGTTTCTGAAGAGAATCATATTGAACTTACAAAAGTGTGGAATTTAAAATTTCGACTCTTATTACATTCTTCTATCGTAAAAAAAAAAGCATTACATTCATGAATATTTTCGAATTCCCTTTTTCGAAGTATTTACATGTTTTAAGGGTTCAGATATCACATAAGACATATTTTTACAAAACATCTTTCTGTGGGTTTGTTTGTCTGCATGTGACACGAATTCAGTGGGCTATGTAATAATAAATGCTCGGAGTTAAATAAAAAATTATATTGAGAGAGTCCTTGATAGGTTTTGTTTCTTATTAGTTTTTGGCGTACATTGCTCAATATGTGGCGTTCTTATTTAGAATTTTTACGATTTCTGCAATCGTTCAATTACCCAGATCCAATGAACGGAGTCATACCATTTCAAATCCAATTATTCCTTGTCATGGATTAAAGTTTTTTTACATTTTGGTGTAAATTGCTCGATATTACGCATCAATTTTTGCATCAATTTTCGCGATATCTGCAAATAGTCAATCTCAGAAATGAAGAAAGTTTTTTCATCAAACTTAAGATTCGGTTAATCCTTGGCATGAACTGAAATTTTTTTCATTTTGGTGGATATCTATCAAGAGGAGATGCTGCTGTTCTGCAATTTTTTCTTACTATTTTTTTAATAGATATAATTCATCTCCAGAAATAAGGAACAGTATTACATCAAAAATAAGATTCAGTTAATACTTGACAAAATTTGACATTTTAATTGTCTTTTTTGCTGTAAATTTCTTTGCAGCATTTTTTGCTATTGTTGCAATATCTCTATCCCAAAAATTAAACCACGGAGTTTCATCAATCTTCCGACTGATGTATACCTTGATATATATTGGTATTTGGAGTAAATCGCGAAACAGTTGGCTCTGGTATACTACATTTTTTACTATTTCTGCAATAGTTCTGTCTTCAGAACTAATGTACATATTTTCATCAAACTTAGGATTCAGTTAAATGTTATTGCTGATTAGATTTAGGTGTTGAACGCTCTGTTATTGGCGCTGCTAAGCTGTAATTTGTTGGATTTACATGATTTTGCCAATAGTTTATTTCAAAAGCTAATGCACGGAATTTCATATCTTTAAAATCCGTATAATAGGAATGGATTGTCATTTAGATTTTTGCACTGTGATAGCGAATTTTGAAGTATTGAAACAGAAGAAGTTTTGAAACATCCACATATGCCAAGTTTTTTTTTTATTTTTCATAAACAATAAGTATGCACTGATTTCTTGTAAAAGCCCTGTAAAAATAGGATGCTAATTTATAAAAATTATGTCTAAATTCTATGTAATGAATATCGTGCAGGTTATGGAAAATAAGTTTTTAAATGTAGAAGTCAAAGAGTCTCTTATCATATAGTTTCGCTACAACTACTTCCAAACTATAACTTTGTTGCAGCTTTCCAGCCTACATCACTTCTGCACATAATCTGCTGTAACAAAGATTACCTATCTAACCGTTTCAGTTTTCTTCAATATGTACAAAAGTATCTACAACGACATGTGAATAAATACCTTATTATAAAATGGTTTTAAAATATTAGTAAAAATATGTATAAAAATATATAGGCCACTGCAACTTTTGTTTAAAGTGATATGAATGGAATTTCCATGATCGTAAATAATCTATTTCGTTCTAAGCAACTATATTTATGTCGCTTTCCTTTTTCGGTAGATCTCAAATTGAAATATTTTTATAATACCGTAAAATAGGGTGGATCGGAACACTTTTCATCTTTAACGTGCAAAAAAAGCAACTACTCATTTTTTAATTATTTTATTTTTTAACTAGAAACTTCGGTCTTGTTTTGTTCTTTAATATTTATGCAAAAACGAAATTTTTTTTTACAGTTTTTTTATATGCATTTAATTTTTTTTAATGGTGTTCCGATTCACCACGTATTTAGGGGTGATTCGAACAAATGTTATAATGTTTATTTGTTTCGATTCAAACTTTAACAGGAAGCATAAAAATAGGCAATAATGATAAGGCAGGAATAGGAACACGTAGTTACTATTAATCCAATCCTTTATTTTCAATACAAGCAAAGATATGACTTTTCTAAGATTAGAAAACAGCTTCTTCGGAAAATTTATTCTAATAAAATGTATTTGAATTAAGAAAGGTAAAATTTAGTACAAATTCAGCCCTGTTCTAAGTTATTCTTTACTGTAGTCGTTGGGTAAGTGATTGTGTGGCCCCAATCACTGCACGTATTAATATGATCTACTACTACGGTCTCATCCTCAGCCCTTAGTACTATTTGTACTGCTCTTTTTTTTAATTTATTTTCCATTTTGAGATGTTTTTGTAATGTTCTGATAGCCAGAATTTATTCACAGAAATTTTTCTTAATGACTTGTCATTTTTAATTTCTTTTATTGTCTGTTCCATATCTCTTGAATTGGGGGTTGACTTTTTTGTTTAACTAAGTAATTTCTTGTCGTATTTAAACTTTTGAAGTAATTGGAACAAACAAAATATTGTTATATTACATAGTTATGCACATATTTTCAGATATGACATGGAACTATTACTGTTCAAGAAAATAAACCATAACAGTAAATGGGTTCCGATTCCCCCCGTAAATCTGAAACATGTAAGGTTACAAGACATTTTTCACTTTTTTATTATGTAGTTTAGAAATACTTGGAATCTGACATAGCATATCTTTTCCAGATTTTTCATTAATTGAAATACCCTACTATTAGGTTTAGAATACGAGAAATACTGGAGTTACATACAAAGTTTTGAAGACATTGAAAATATGAGGTTTTTGAGGATCCACTTGCAGATTTTTTTGTATACTCCAGTAGTGTTGCCAATATGGCAAACCAACAACTGTTTTCCAATTGTTTATGCTATTACCTTCTTGTAAAAAAATTGACAACTAAAAATATAATCAAGGATATTTATACTGAATTTATTTGTATGATCGAGAAATTCCGTCCCTGTTCACCCCATTTTACGGTAACTTAATTAATAAAAAATATAGTTAATATAATACAATGTGTTTTAAAATTGGCTTGCTAAAATTAATATATATTTTATAACATTGTAATATAAACTTAAACACAGTAACACTTCTTGTAAGATGTATAATTAAATATAAAATGCACGTTTATTCATCATCTGTGGGTAAAAAAAAAAAAAAAAAAAAAAAAAAAAAAAAAAAAAAAAAAAAGATCCCCTTACGTGATTACGTCGCCTGCATCTCCTTCTAATGATTTTTCTCACTCCATTAGTTTCGTGAGAAGAATAATGCATATAATTACATTTGATCGTTAGAAAGAAATCATGTCATCTAAAAATGTATCAACATATGTTGTTACATAGCGATTATTGCGGCAAATTTACGTGTAAAAATATGCTGTATAAGTTGTCTGTGTTATAAGCTTCTACAGAAAACCAGAATAGTAGCCAGAAAAAAATCTATGTAATGGCATATCACGAACGCCATGTGGACCTGTTACCAAAAGGGATCAGCATGCGTGAAAAGACAGTAGAATTCTTCGAACTTTTATTGCCACAAATAATATAAAATACAGTTTCTTTTTGATAGATAATGACTCGCTTCATATGATATTGTGTTATTCTCTAATAATGTTATTATTTTTTAATATTATATTTTAAAACTAAGACGCATTTTAAAAAGAATACAATGTCAAAATATAAGAGGATACACACAAAAAAAAAAAAAAAAAAAAAAACATTTTAGTTAATGATTAAAAACTGACATAATATTTTTCAATTACATGTATCACTGCTATTTAAAATTCACTTTTTAAATGTTTAATGAAACTTTCCCACATCGAAGATTTGTGTTATAAATGGCTGATATGATGCTTTATAATACATTTATGAATAAATATTAAAAAGTGTAAAAATAACACGCTTTGTTTCTTTTTCTTAATTGTGTTAAATTGTTGCATATAAAAAAATGAGGGAAAATTTCTTTAAATTTCAATCTTTTAAACTACACTAAGTAAATATATAGCATTATGCACGGCTTGCTCCTTAATTAACTTAGGCTGAAATGCATTGTATACTCCTTGATAGTGAAATCGACGAGAACTCCTAAATTTGCGTAATATTAATAGGCATTATGGAAGGGAATGCTGCATATATACCAGAGCTCTCTCACGCATGTTATAATATAGTTAATGCTAGTATAACATGTGCAATTTCCCATAAGTATTGAAGGTAGGCTTGCGATATAATGTTATCGAAACTCTCAATTAGAGCCAACCTAAATCGTAATGAAAACAACTGCACATATTACAGATAATTTACAATATAGAGCATTTGGCAAACTGAGGCGGAACAAGTACCTACTGCACAACCAGTGGTATTTAATAATATAGATTTACCATCCTTAGTGTAATTCTTTTCTTGCATTATAAATCATTACTTAAGGGGTTCGGAACACAAAAATATTTAAATTTTCAAAAAAAAAATATTGCATTAAAATTTTCTGTGTATTTAATTCTTAAAATTACGTTTAAAACATGTTTCTATCTTAACTAGAATAGGAAATGTTAATGTTTTTCGTTTTGTTTTGTTTTCAAAATCTAGCTTCAAACCAATGTTTGTTATGAAATAACAGGCTGTAAAAATGCTTTTTCTTCATAATTTGTTTTTTTCACAATTTCTCGGATTTGAATTTTTATAGATCAAGACCCACTAAATGCTTCAAACTTAGAATATGTCTGTTTAGATTATTTTACATTAATTTTCAATCAGCAAATTTGAAAAAAAAAAGTATTTACTTTCGAAAATATGTTTTTTTAATACAAATTACATGATTTTTTTTTCAAATTGTTACTTTCAATATTTTCTTAAATTAATATTTTTAAAAATGCTGAATCAAAATTAAAACTTAGATATTTTTGTTTATTTAAGTGTAAAAATAATTAAATTCTACAAATAAAAGCTTGAGCTACAACGATTTTAAACTACCGCACTTGTTTAATAAAAATTAAATTTTAAACTTTTTGAAAAAAAAAAGTATGTGAAGTTTTATCACGTGATTTTGTTGAGAAATAATATGGTTAACTATCACAAAAAATCAAATTTAACTTAATATGTATATATATGTGTGTGTGTGTAATTTTAAATGTGTCACAGACCCCCTTAAAGATCCAATACTTCAACTGTTATCCAGAGCGAATTGAATTAAATTGTAACATTTTAGAGCCCTCAAATAAATATTTCAATAAGAATATCAAATTTCGGTCTATAAAATTATATCCAAAAATGTGTCCACATTGTTCTTTAAAATGAAAACTTTTGTCACATTGTTTCACTGTTTCAACACATCACAATTCATTGTTTCAACAACTTTGTTCACATTGTTTCAATACATTAAATATAAAGGCAGATACCGCTCTGCAATATGCATTCTCTCTATAACTGTGAGACAAGTGGTTATGACTGTCATTCTACTCGAAACACAAATATGATGCACAGCACACAGAATATCAGGTTTGTCGATCGCTGTATTTATTAATATGACAATAACACTAAAGGTATAGCTCCAGTTTATGCCTATTTCAGAATATTACGAGAGAAAGGACATGTTTATGCTCTGCAATATTATATATTCTGTACCTACTATTGGTCAACATAGAATGACCGATAATAATGCAAACATTAACTGCAATTCAATATAATAATGATAAAAATCTTTATTAAGATCTGAGTATTTATAAGTAAATTTTTGTGCCGTATAACAATGTTCGTCTAGAAATAAGAAAATGACCAAAACAACGATTAAAGATAAAATTCATTTTCTGCTAATATGCCATTAAAATGAAAACTCTTTGTCTATGTTATAGTATACAGTGATTTTGATGATTTGAATGTGCACATTTATAATTTTCATATATCATCATTTCCAGTTTTTTCGTGCGATTAAAATCTATATGTTTTTTTTTATATTTCACATATTAGCACTTTATTTAACAAACATTTCTCGTGAGTAACGTACCCTCTCGTTACTGTGCTTTACATTTTCGTTTAAAAGAAAAAGTTTTAAAGCGATTAAATTAGAAGATATTTTAAAGAAGTGTGTAAATTTTAGTTTACATTAAAGGCCAGTTTGAATTGATAAGGGAAACTGAAGTATAAACATGCAACGTAAAGCTTACAATCCAAAACATTGTTACATTTTGAAGTAAATGTTAGATATATAACAGTAAAAATATAATTAAAATGAATTCTGACATAAAAGTAAAGATAAAAATAAATGAAAAATGCCTTTAATTTTTACAGAAAATATTATCTTTTATAGATGGATTAAACCCAGTTATGTATGAATTTTTGTTTTCTCAAATTTGACTTTAAAATGCTGCAAAATGAAGTAGGAAATTACAAAAAAAAAAAAAAAAATAAACGTACTAAATACATAATATTTACAATAGTATAATATGCGTAATTATATTTTTTTCTTAATTTCTGTAAAAGTGTGTCCATAAAAATGAAATTAAAATTAAAATTAAAATAATTATTTTTGTTCTTGTAACTATGCACGAATATGACTTTTACTTTTTGTGTCAAACATGAAAGAGGTTAAAAGTTATTTTTTTATTGTAGTATTAAAAAAATCCATGTCCAAATAAATGTATTAAGGATTTAAAAAGTTAATTGCGGAGGGACCTGTTAAAATATATTTAATAAAATAAAGGATACAAATAACTAAACTTTGGCAAATAAAATCCAAAAAAATAAAAATTGAAATCTCAATAATGGCTTGCAAGCATATCATTTTAATCAAATAATATGGCAACAGGAAGATTAAATAATTGCAAAATTATTTAATTTATGAAACTTTGATTAATATAAATGTTTTCTGTTTATCATAATTCTATTTGCAACCGTAGTGATTTCTTATTTCTTAATATTATTCATGCTTTTTATATTTGTTTAAAAATACTGGAAAATTTACATTTTATTTAAAGCACTACACTATTTTTAAATATATTTTCTTAATAATTTATTGATTCTTTAAACTTAAATTTTTTTTCCTATTAATCATGATGATATTTCTAATCTCAAATTTTCCATTATCCGCAGCTCATGTCCTATCATTAAAATATATTTATTTATTTTTTTTGTTTCAAATACGACTGTTCATTCATTAACTATCCTCACGTAGTAATTTAATTCTTGTACATTTTGATGGCAGTTCCAATAATGAAGTGTAAGTATTTGAAGTGAAAATTAATTTCCATAGGTATTTTACTACATCCTATTTTGAAAATGTGGCAAATGAAACAAAAATCAGCAGATTTTAAAATGAAAAAAAAATCCATTATAATATGTATGATGGTAATTTTTTTTAAAAAATATATTCAGCCCTTTGAAATTTAAAAACGTCCATTTTAAAAATATTTACTCAGATGTCAATAGTCTACTTTAACCATTTATAAAATAATTTTAAAACTTTCGAATTTCAAATAATAATTTAAAAAAATTGGTAAAGTTAAAATTATTTACAACGTTAGAACACCAGAATATTCGAATTCCAAGCATACCGGTTTCGGTAGCATATAGCATACCTTCCTCAGTGCTAAAGATAGTGGAGATTTGCTCATATATATATAGGGAGGATGGGGATTCAAGTGATAAGTTTCTTGACCAATAGGAAAACAGAGGATCCTAGGCAACAGCCAATAGGAAAACAGAGGATCCTAGGCAACAGCCAATAGGAAAACAGGGAACAGTTAATAGGAAAATTGGGTGGAAAATGGAAAAGATATTGCGAGAATTGCATTAAAAGATTAAGAAAAATTAGTTTTAATGTAATATTTCCAACAGTCTGATAATGGTGGAATAGCAAAATCACAATTAACAAGATTAGGAAGATTTTTATGGATATGGAAAGCTTCAAGGAAGTTGAGTTCTTGTATAGAAGTAGGTTTAGTTAGTATCTTAACCGAATTGAAGTCAAAAGCATGACTCGTCTCCCAGCAATGTTTTGCGATTGAGGATTTCTTGATTTCTTGTTTTTCAATATATTGCTTATGTTCTTTAATACGAAATTTTAGACTGCATTTGGTTTGACCAATGTAAGAAAGACCACACTGACAATTGATATTGTAAATGCCCCATGAATTTGATAAATCAACAGGATCTTTAAGGTTGGAAAGTTTGAGTTTATTAGTAGGAGTAAAAATTATTTTGAAATCGAACCGACTAAGAATTTTAGCAATGGAAAAACTTGATTTTGGAAAGAAAGGTAAGACAATGCTAATATTAGAACGAGTAGAAGACTGAGATGAGTTTGAGGAGTGAGAGTTTTGCAATTTAGAAAGGGCAGTATCAATAATAGAAGGGTTGTAACCTCTATCAAATGCAATTGCTTTAATGTATTGAATTTCATTATTGAGAGACTGAGAATCAGAGCAAACATGAAGAGCACGATTTATGAATGTGTAAAAGGCAGCCATTTTTTGACTTGGAGGGTGACATGAACGAGCGTGGGGGGGTAGAGAAACAGCGAAGCTTTTTCGATAGACAGATGTAGAGAAGCCAGTTTCACTGCGAGTGACAAGGGTGTCCAGGAAAGGGAGTGAACCATTATTTTCTGTTTCATACGTAAACTGGATATTGTTATCAATAGAGTTCATGATGCTAAGAATGTCCACAATATTGTGAAGAGAAGTGTCAAGTAAGGTGAATGGGTCATCAACGTACCGAATCCAGAAAGGGAAAGATAATTTATCAAAAAGAGAGCATTCAAAATAGTGCATGTAGAAATCTGCAAGGATGGGAGACAGGGGCGAGCCCATAGCTAAACCATCAGTTTGTCTGTAAAAATTGCCTTGGAATGTAAAGGTGGTTTGAGAAAGACAAGTACGTGTAAGGGAAATAAGTTCTTGAATTTCGAAGCTTGAAAAATGAAATTCACGGAGTCTTTGTTCAAGACAAGAGAGGGCGCCATTTATCGGGACATTTGTGAAAAGGGATTTAACGTCAAATGAAACCATAGTGAAATTAGTCGGAGACAAATTTTGTATCATTTTGGCAAAGGTGATGGAATTCTTCACAGTGTATAAATTTGCTGATAGAAGGGGTGAAAATATTGTTGTTAAATATTTTGCTAAATTGTAAGAGGCTGTGCCAATATTTGAAACAATCGGACGAAAAGGGATATTGGGTTTGTGGACTTTAGGAAGAGCATAAAATCTTGCACAGTGTGCAGCAGAGGGAGAAATGTAGGGATGAGAAGACTTAGGCAAGAGAGGACAGGATTTAACTATGGACTTAATTACTGATAATTCATGATCAGAAGGGTCCCGAGATAGAAGTTTATATGGGCCATCTTTAATAAGGTTAGTTACTCCATCAATATAATGCTTTTTATCTAGAACGACAATCTGGCCCCCCTTATCAGCTTTCGTAATTACAATATTGTTATTTGATTTAAGGTCTTTCAAAGCAGTTTTTTCAACAGGAGTGAGATTAGATTTTATACTGGAATTGAAATCAACATTAGCCATAATGAGATGACGTAAACTATCTTTCTGAACTTCAGTAAGACGACTGTTTTTGAATGCTTTTTCAATAGGAGCAATTAATTGGGGGAAAGAAGCTTTTTTAGATATTGCAAAACGCAGTCTAAAATTTCGTATTAAAGAACATAAGCAATATATTGAAAAACAAGAAATCAAGAAATCCTCAATCGCAAAACATTGCTGGGAGACGAGTCATGCTTTTGACTTCAATTCGGTTAAGATACTAACTAAACCTACTTCTATACAAGAACTCAACTTCCTTGAAGCTTTCCATATCCATAAAAATCTTACTAATCTTGTTAATTGTGATTTTGCTATTCCACCATTATCAGACTGTTGGAAATATTACATTAAAACTAATTTTTCTTAATCTTTTAATGCAATTCTCGCAATATCTTTTCCATTTTCCACCCAATTTTCCTATTAACTGTTCCCTGTTTTCCTATTGGCTGTTGCCTAGGATCCTCTGTTTTCCTATTGGTCAAGAAACTTATCACTTGAATCCCCATCCTCCCTATATATATATGAGCAAATCTCCACTATCTTTAGCACTGAGGAAGGTATGCTATATGCTACCGAAACCGGTATGCTTGGAATTCGAATATTCTGGTGTTCTAACGTTGTAAATAATTTTAACTTTACCATATTACACCAGGCAACAACCTATTATTAATTTAAAAAAATATTATATGAAAAGTAACTTTTCACATCTATAATAATCAATAAATTATATACTTCTCCTAAATATTGCGAATTTATCTAATGCAAAAGCCTAAAGTATATGAATCCATCTTTCTAAAAAAATATAGGATTACATGAAGCAACTGGGGTATAATTTTACAATGCGGCTATGGAGATTCTGGTAATTCACCTTCCAGAAACTAATGTTCATTTGAATTAAAATTTGGACCTCTCTACTGAGAAAAAAAATATAGTTGTAGCATCTAGAATCTAAATTGTGGCTCTGGAGAAAGTATTTTCATGTCATCATTATAAATTCTAGCTCCCTCTGCCGTCGAATTCAAGAACCTCTTACTGGAATTCAAGAAAGTTATCCTATTATTTTATTGCCAAACTTATTTAAAAATCTCTTTAAATAGATGCGAACAGAAAAGATTTGATTTAGTAACTATAATTCGTGTTTATGAAACCATTTCAGAAATTAAACGGTAATTCCTAGTTACTGAAACGATTAAATAGTATTTTTTCACGTGGAAAACAAGAAAGTAGATATGCTAGGTCATTTCGTCTATTCAGCTTTGATGTTTGACCTATTCGCATAGTTCGGTCATCTATAGTTCTACTTTAGGTATTCAAAAAGTGGCAAACTATTCATTCTAGATGAAGGCGGTATATATATATATATTTTTTTTTTTCTCAATTAGTAAATGTGTTTAGTTAGGTTCACTCTGTCAGACAAAAAAAAAAAAAAAATACATTTTAATGTCTAAAAATAAAAACATGCATACATGTTTAACTTTACCCTTTTCGTGTTTAACTTTATCTTTTACCCAATTTTTATGGAGCAACTGGACTATCAAGTTCTGATATCCATACATGTTTATGTTTTTTAATTACATGTATTAGGTCCTGTTTGAAAAAGTGTAATCAACTTTAAAAAACTTAAATCAGGCAGTTACTGAAAATCATCCACAGTTTGAACATTGCTTTTATTTTTCGAGTTATTAAAGAGACATTGGTACAATTGACAAATTTGTGATCTCTAGTCTTGATATTTTGTAATATTCATTTATTGTTGCTATATTACTAAAAACAGAGACAAATTCTTAACTCTTCACTAATTATAATAAAATAAAGAAAATATTGCGTGTTATAATTAAGATGTTAGAATTTATGAACGTTCTAGTATTGTAATCTTTTCTAATTATGTTATTTTCCTTTCTGTTCATAGTAACATAGCTCTTCAATTACGGTAATTAAAGCAAATAAAATAAAGTCATATAACGCTGCAAAGTAATGTATCAACAGTATGATTCAAAGAAGGCAATTAAAGACATTTCCATTTTTACGAGTAAATTCTTTATTAAATGATGAATCAAGATGAGATCCTCCTTCAAGATGTTACACAGTGTTACTATAATATATCCCTGAGAACAATTAAAAGCGGATTCCAAGGAGAATATTATTTTTCAATAGGTTTTTAAAAACGTCCCTATTTTACTAATCACTTAGTGAAAAATTGAGTGTCATTAGTCCACCGTACAGTTCGTGCCTAACTTAGCGTTTCACATTATTTTTCCGTTAAAGAGATAGGATCTTAGCATATTATTCTAGAATGTAATTAAAATCTTGATTGCCTTAAAAATTGTGTTTGCAATTAGAATCTAGATTACTTGGAATGCGGCCAATTGCAGAGAAAAACGGGAATTAACGAAATTAGATTAGTTTGGACCTTAATCACTTTGTCTCTTCCTTTTTTTACTCATCGAAGATTAAGTGCATTCTTTACGAAATTGTTTCGTATTCGAGGAAGTAACATTTTTACAGTTATTTGAAATACATGCCGATTAGGTTTCTTAACGAAAAAGGGAAAAGAAAAAGGCCAAATTCAAAAACATTGCAATATTTGACCCATTAAGAATGTGACCCTTTATACTTGATACTAATGAAATAAAATTTTATTTTGCATATGTAAATATTTAATTGAAAGGAAAAAATTGATATTGTAACATTTTATTTATCTGAGATATCAGAAATTGCACAATATACAAGACAACTACATTTTTGTGGCATTAAAATATTTGGAGTTTATACTGTGTAGGGATACATTACGTTTACTAAATATAAATGCAGTTTGATTGCTACAATAGCTACATATCTTGAATTTCTGAATGTTATTTCATTCTTTAATATGTATATATATATATGAACATAATTCTAAATTTATTAAAACACTTGATTTCTACAAGATTCGTATTTCTAATTTTTCCCAACTCGATTAAATTGATGTTTTTTACTTAAAAATAAAAGTTTTATATGCAATATATAGTGTAATATTTGATGAAAAAATATTTATAATAAAATAAAACAAGTGGGTAAGTGTGATCGGAGATCGCATAGAGGGATTCGTTTTTTATTTCTTTCAAAACAACACATGCTCTTATTAATAAATCCAAATTGTTAATCCATAATAATTAAATTCTTACAGAGATGGTAGCACCAACAAATTTATTTTAAAAATAATTATAAAAGGAAGCTTTTATTTTAATTAAATTTAAATAAAATAAAAACAAATCAAATTACTTGAATAAAATACATTTTTTTATAATCCAAAAATCTTTCCCCTTCCCCCCCCCCACAAAAAAAAGAGAGGAGACATTATTGAAAACGAAAAAAAAAAAAAAAAGGAAATTTAAAATCATTCATAAACCACAATATTGCTATGAAATTGAAATCCAATTAAATTCAAAAATTTATTATTACTGTCAGATAAACATAAATCTAATAATATAAACAAAATTGGCAAAAATACGAAATTACTTTTAATGATTTTCATCTTAATTCGAAAGTTCAGCACCGAGGTTTCAACTAAGAGGTTTAACTCGCTATTCGCAAGCGAGACACTTTACCCCTAAGCTACGACGTCAAAGCTGGAAATGTTCAAATTAAAAATTTCTTTAAAAATTTAAATCGCTTAAAATGAACAGATGACAATTAAGAAAAAAATTATCAAAATTATCGATTTTTTCACAATTCTATGGTTTTTCGTATGTCATAAGTTTCTCGAATATAAGTACACAAAATATGAAGACTATTTATTCAGTTTTTGTGTGGGGATTCTGTGACGGACGGACAGATATAGGACAGAGATAAATAAAGTTTCGCAGGTTGAACGAAACTCTAATAACCTCAAACATAATTTCACGAAGACGAAATGTCAGTTGTTGATGGAGAAAATATATATATGTTAACGTATCTGCATATGGTAGAGACACTTTAAAATTAAATTATAACAATGAATACAGGCACATATTTTAGGTTCAATCGCATCACAGAATAACGAAAAGACACAAAATCCAAGAAGCAACTTCACAACTTCTTAAACCATTCTAGATTTTTGCCATTTTTAATCGAAATTTCAAGACCTTTTAAAAAATTGTTGGTTTTTTGCTCTTTTTTATTAGCAAAATAGCATCTGTTAATTACATCACAGACGGCATACGACATACGGACAAACCGGTTTTATAAACATTTTTCAACAAATTTGAAAAAAAAAATTCTTATTAAGATATATTTATTAAGAAGATTATATTAGATATCTTTAGCAAGAAATCATATTTTTTCTGAAAACAAAAAGTTTTTATTTCTCTAAACGTAAATATATAGAAGGAAAATTTAATTAATTTTGATTAATATTGGACTAAGTTTGAAGATACAATAATATCTCAACACCGTAATGTAAATATTAAAATTTAAACTCATTTAACATTATAAATCAGATTTCGTCATAAATTAGATTTAACGAAATTTCTCAAATGAATATAAAAAACAGCATAAATTTCGTTTTAAAAATAAAGATATATAAAATAATGTAAAACGTATAAAATTATCATGCACGGCTTAAACTTTATAATTATATGTATAAAGGATTATGTTCTCTGAATTGTTCCAATGAATGGATGTTCTAGATTGTTGAAATAAGGCAATTTTAAAGATATGAAAAAATCAAATCTATTTTAAAAATAACTTTTTATCAATGTGTTAATCTGGCATTCGAAAGTGTTCTTTATAATTGGAAACATGTGACACTAACTTAAAAACGGTTATCAAAATTTATTGTTTGCCAAAACAATATAAAATCTTATTAAAAATTTCCTAATACTAAAGCAATATATAAGCTTTATTGCCAGATGTTAAAATATGTCAATTTTGTCGCACAAAATTTATATAGAAGTTTTAGCTAATTTTATTTTAGTAGCAGATTTAAATTTAATTTGCTTGTTCGTACAATGCATTGGTTCGAAAAGCGTTACCATAATGGAATATTTCTGTCATCTTAGTATTAAGTGATAATTCTCAATTTAAATTTAAAAAAATAGTCCTAAGACAAGATTTAAAGTTTTCTCATTATTTTAATTAGATTTCGATCTTTCGAAATTTTCTTCACGGGTAATAAAGGTTTAATGGTAAAGAATCGGAAATAATTATTCGATTAGTGATTTTTATTTTTTTGTTTTACTCACATCGGATCAATTTAAATAGTGCAAAATGCTGTTTCTATATTTTTTAATTGTAAAAATAATCAATAAGTCTATTTTTAGAAAAATAAATTTATTATAAAAATGAAATCGGATTACTGATGTAAATATCATAGTTCTCAAACTGATGTATATTTATACTTAATTCATTAGGAAATATTCTGTATAACTGGAAACGACGATAACTTAAAAAAACATTTATCAAAATTTATTGTTTGCCGAAACAATATAAAATCTAATTAAAAATTTCTTAATATTACTTTCTAGAGAAATGAATAACCTTTATTGCAAGAAGTTAAAACTGCCGATTTATTCGCACAAAAAATAAAGTAGTTTAACGTCATCTTGTTTCAGTAACAGATTTAAATTTAATTTCCTTGTTAACACGATGTATTATTTTCCGTCACCATAATCGGATAATTCTCTAATCTTAATATTAAGAGATATTTCTAAATTTAAGTTTTAAAAGAATTGTCTGAAAGCAAGATTTAAAGTGTTCTCATTAGTTTAATTAGATTTCCATCGTTCAAAATTTTCTTCACCGATGATAAAGGTTTAATGGTAAAGACTCAGAAGTAGTTTTTCGATGAGTGATTTTCCTTCAGTTTCGACATTTAAATTGATCCAGTTTGAATCAATTTAAATGCTGAAAAACGTTGTATCCATATTTTCAAATTACAAAAATAATCAATAATTACATGCTTGTAAAAATAACATTATTATAAAAATAAAATAGGATTACTGATATAAATTAAATAATTTTGAATCTAAATAATTGTGCATTTATATTTAAATAGTATAGATATATAAATGAATTAAATATAAAGATGCATTTATATGTATATATATATAAATGTATTAATGAATATGTGCTCTGAAAAATTCCAGTAAAGTGATGCTCTAGATTGTTAAAGCAAGACAATTTTAGATGTAAGGAAATACAACATTTAAATAAAAATAACATTTCATTAATATGTTATCATAAACTGCCATTAACCCACCCTTTCCGATCAAACGCCCTCGAATAACTTTTTAAATAGATTGGAATTTTCAAAAAATCTCAAAAAGCGCCTTCCCTTTTCCCCTTAAAGATCGTTGATAAATCGTAAATTACATCAAAAGATTGCTAAAAACAGAAAATAAAAAAGAAATTGTATCTAATGATCGCTGAAAAAACACGAATTTCGTCAAAGAATCGTGAAAAAACGCTATTTTTTTCAAATTTGCGCAAAAATTCGTGAATTTCATCGAAGGATTACCAAAAATGAACATTTAAAAAAAAGATCGCGGGAAAAATTCGAAATATGTCAGATTTGATAAAATGATCTGAAAAAATGCGAATTACGTACACAAATCTCTAAAAAAACGTGAATTACCTCAAAAGATTGCAAAAAAAATTGAGAATTTATTAAACGATCGCCAAAAACGCCCATTTTATCAAAAGATCGCAGGAAAAAAGCGCCAGTATGTGAGATTTACAAAGAAAACACTGTTAAAGGATCGTGAAAAAAGCTTAAATTTCGTGAAAGGATCGCAAAAAAATGCAAAAGTCATAAAAAAGATCACGGTAAAAACGTAATTTTAGACAAAAGTTCGCAGAAAAATGAGAATGTTCTCAAAAGATTACGGAAAAATATGAATTTCATCAAAAATCACGGATAAAAGCGAATTCCGTTACAACACCTCGAAAACACAGGAATTTTGTCAAATAGCTCTAATCTTATTTTTTTAAAAACCCTACCAAAAAAACGACTTTCATTAAAAACTCGAAAAAAACGCCCATTTCATCAAAGGATCACGAAAGAAACACGCGGGAAAACATGAAATCCGTCAAAAGAAGGCGGTAAAATGGGATTTTTGTTAATGAAAAAGCGAAAACTACTCAAATTTTGTCAAGTATCGATAAAAAAACATCGCAATAAACTCTGCACATTTAACCAAATTTCGGAAAATAACGCGAAAAAACCCGAAAATATTGCGAAAAAACTTAAATTTTGCGAAAAAAATCACAAAAAAACCCGTGACGCCTCCTCTCAATATTTTTCGACTTTTCGTTAAATTTTAGGGGGCGGATTAATGGTATTTTACGGTAATCTGTTATTCTAAAATGTTCTTTATAACTGAAAAAATGTTACACTAATTGTAAAACTTTTATCAAAATTTATTGATTGCAGAAAAATATGAAATCGAATTAATATTTTCTAAATACCGTAAAATGGGGTGAATAGGAACAGCGGGATGAATAGGAACGAAACTTACCGGTCATACAAATAAATTGCTTATAAATATATGTGATGATATTTTTAGTTGTCAATTTTTTATAAGAAGGTAATAACATTAAGAGTTGGGAAATTAAGTTTTGAGATGTTGGCACCACTACTGGGGTATATAAAAAAAACTTCAAGAGGATTCTCAAAAACCTCATTTTTTTAACGTCTTCAAAACTTTGTATGTAACTATAGTATTTTTCGTATTCTAAACCTAAGAGAGGGAATTTTTAATTAATGATAGACCTGTGAACGATATGCTGTATTAAATTCTATTTATTTCTAAACTACATAATGAAAAAATGAAAAATGGCTTGTAACATTAGATTTAAGATTTACGGGGTGAATCGGAACATGTTTTTTTTCTGTACAGTAATAGTTTCATATAATATCTGAAAAAATATATATGAATATGTATTGTAACAATATTTTGTTTCTTCAAATTACTTGAAGAGTTTAAAGGTGCCAAGAAATTACTTGGTTAAACAAAAATGTCAACGTCTAATCCAACAGACATGGAACACACAATAAAAAAAAATTAAAATGGCAAATTAGTTAGAAAAACTGCACAGAATTATTCTCTGACATCCACAGTATTACACAAACATCTCAAATTAAAAAACCAATTAAAAAATAGAGGGATGCAAACAGTACTAATGGTTGGGATAAGAGCTTACTACTAGATTGTATACATGCAGCGATTGAAGTTACTCAATAGATTCACTTACCCAATGACTACTAGTAAAGGATAACATAGAAGAGGGCTGAATTTGTATTAAATTCTACTTCTGCAATTCGAATATAATTTCTTAAAATAAATTTTAATTTTTCTTGATTTCAAAGTTGTTTTTACTTTTTAAAAAGGCATATCTTTACTTGTATATAAAATAAAGGCCTGGTTCCTCCTTGGCTACGTGTTCTTATTCCTCTCTTATCATTATTACCTGTTTTTATTAACCCTATTACAGTTTGAATCAAAATAAATAAAAATTATAACATTTGTTCTGATTCACCCCTATCTGTGGGGTGAATCGAAACACCATTAAAAAAATAAATAATGTATATATAAACAGTAAAAATGTTTCGTTTTGCTTAAAAAGTAAAAAACAAAACAAGACCGAAGTTTTTAGTAGAAAAATAAAAAAATAAAAAAAATTGTTGTTGCTTTTTCTTATTGTTAAAGTTTAAAAATGTTCCGATTCACCCCATTTTACGGTACTACTTTCTAAGCAATATGTAAGCTTATTGTAAAATGATAAAATTGTTGATTTTGTCGCACAAAATCTGAACTAGTTAAACATAATTTTGTTTTAGTAATAGATTAAAATTTAATTTGCTCGTACGCACGATGTATTGCTTCGAAAAACTTTACAATTATTGAATATTTCTGTAATCTTAATATTGTGTAATAATTCTCAATTTAAATTAAAAAACAATAGTCTGTATACAAGATGTAAAGTTTTCTCATTAATTTAATTAGATTTCGGTATTTCTAAATTTTCTTCATGGATGATAAAGGTAAAATGGTAAAGATTCGGAAATAAATATTCGATTAATGATTTTTTCGTTGTTGTGTTTTTTTTTTTTTTTGTTTGTTTGTTTTATTCACATTGGATAAATTTAAGTGCTGTAAAACGCAAGACGATTCAAGCGCTTGACTACGCCGTCTGTTTCAGGATTTGCTTTTTATAATTATTTATTATTTTTTATTCAATTTTTGCATAATTTCAGATTTTGTGTGATATTATGTCCCGAATTACATGAAAAATAAATATTTCCTTTTTATAATGGCTCACTGAAACGTAGTGTCAACATCAGTTCGTCTGAGACATCTGTGCTACATTTTAAATAATTATAAATTAAAATCCACTTGATTTAGGACAGGCATTTACATTAGTAGTTAATAAATGTTATAATTTAAAAAGAATCCATCTCTCTCTTTTTTAACATAGATTATACTATTATTAATATTTTAACACAATCAAACTGGTAAAGTTATCATACGAAATGTATATTTCCAACTGAGCGAAAAATTGCCCAGGCCGGTAATTGAACCCAGATACATGGCTTGCAAGGCCAATGCTTTACCTGTTAAACTAACCAGCTGGAATTTTTCTCTCGGATAACCATGGTAGATGATATCGATATAGATGATACTATATTTATATAATGTTTAAAATTTAATTTATTGGATTTGTTTGCTTGAAATTTAATGTTTAGATTTGAATTACTTAAGAATAAACTTTTAAAACATCTTTCGTTCAATAAACAGCTATTTTTTTCCACTGAAAACAATGATTATATATATCTTCTAATTTACAATTTACACAGAAATAATGACGGAAGAACTTCAAAAATTTAAATCCTTTTTTCTTTAAAAATAGTGAAAAAATGTACATTAAAGTCATTTGAAATAATTTAGTAATGTTAAAGACAAACTTTTAATTGTTAAAAATGCAACTAAAACGTTAAAAACTATCGAATCATGCACAAATGAATTCAAATACTTTAATAAAATTAAATGTTAATAATAAATTTAAATAAAACTTCGACAATGCATTAATTAAAAAAACCTATACCTTTAAGCATTTTTCTTTATTCCTAATGTAATTGGATAAATCACTCTTTAAAAATTTAAAAAGTTTCTTAGAAAAGACACATTATTCTTCTCATTATTTTAATTAGATTTCGATACGTTGAAATTGTTTTCATGGATGATATAACCTACATTAAGAAATCTCGGAAGTAACTATTCGATTATTTTTTTTTCTCGATTACTTACTAAAGTATTTGATTTATAAAGGAAGTAACATTTTAAAATTACATATATATATATATATATATATATATATTAATTTCGGAACTACTTATTAAATTTAGAGTTGTGTTTTTTCTGAAAGTAGACAAAATGTTGCATTAAAAATTACCTTTAAGTATCTAAAAAAAAAATTATTTAGAGAAATTCATAATTTCAAAATTAGTAATTTATTAATGTGCTAAATATGTTCAATACATGAGTTTAGTTTAAATTGCCATTTTATGAAAAAAAAATTTCATTCAGTAACTAAAATAAAATAAATTGTATAAATTATGTTGACAGAAAATACTAAGGATTACTTTTTAATAAATATTAGGCACACAATTTATTAAACAAAAAATATTTTGTTAACTTATGGGTTTAAAAAAACAGCATTGGAACACAGGAAATAAATTAACAAAAGTGACTAATTTTTAAAATATTAAAAATCCATTTTTTTAATGGTGAAAGCAATATAAATCTATAAAGGATAATTTAATAACAGTTAACGGGTGAAATACGTTATTATTATTGTTATTATTCCTATTACACGATCTGTAGTGTTAATTTTTGTTTGTTCTTAATTTGAAAACCCCTATTATTTAACACTAAAAACCATAATAAAAAAAAAATCTAAAAAAAAATCTTTTTTTTTTTTTTTTTTTTTTTTTTTTTTTTTAGTAACGCAATTTTTTTTTTCAAAATCGTCGTCATTTTAAATGAGATATAAATTTAATTAATATTAACAGTAATATTCAAAATATTTTAAACATTACGTTGAATAAAAAGTTTTCCGCCAAAACACTTTCATATTTTTAATTGATAAATACATATGAAAATATAAAGCTAATAATGGTAATTGAAATGAAAAAAACTTCTTTAAACACCATAAAATAAGTTAACTGCGCAAGGCCTTTCGAAAGAACTTAGTCTTTCTTCGTCAGGCGCAAAAAAGACGTGCGTCCACAATGAATGTAGCGGCACGACTGTCGTGCCGCTACATTCATAAAAAGTTTTCCGCCAAAACACTTTCATATTTTTAATTGATAAATACATATGAAAATATAAAGCTAATAATGGTAATTGAAATGAAAAAAACTTCTTTAAACACCATAAAATAAGTTAACTGCGCAAGGCCTTTCGAAAGAACTTAGTCTTTCTTCGTCAGGCGCAAAAAAGACGTGCGTCCACAATGAATGTAGCGGCACGACTGTCGTGCCGCTACATTCATTGTGGACGCACGTCTTTTTTGCGCCTGACGAAGAAAGACTAAGTTCTTTCGAAAGGCCTTGCGCAGTTAACTTATTTTATGGTGTTTAAAGAAGTTTTTTTCATTTCAATTGTGTATAACACCAGTTTCAATTTTATACACTAATAATGGTAGCAAATTATGTTCAAATCTACACTCGTCTGCTAACATTTTGGCAACTTTTCCATCCCTTCTGTAAATAAGAGTTGCGCGCACAAATTCAGAAAAAGATAGACCTCATTTATGACTTCTTCATCTGCATCAAGGATTTTTTTCATCAAAGCTCATCTGCAGATGAGAAAATAGATGTAAATCAGAAGCAGTCATAACGGGGCTGTATGGTGGATATTGCATCAAGTCCCACTCTTACTTCTAGAGCGTCCATTTGGTCATCAATCTAAAACCTGGCAGGGCGTCATCTTACTGAAAGACAACCATTTACATTCTGGACTCATTTCTTTGTCTAAGACTTAGTCAAATGTGACTAATAAATTTAATATCAAATATGTAATTTGAGCAATTCGTTAATTATTTTTTCTCAAGAAAGTAATTTTTGATATTAATTGTGTAATACTTCTTATTGCTATTATAAGAGTGAATTTCTAGTTTGTACAAACAGCTATTTTTCGAAACGTAATTTGTTAAATTTGTTTTAGTTTATGTTTAAATTTCTTATTTATATGTTATAATAAATGCTCATTTCTAATTTTTTTTAAATTTATTTCATTTTATGTTTCAGGTATGAATTCATTTCCTGTTAACCTGATTTTGAAATGTAAAAGATGCAAAGTTATTTTGGTAAAAACCATATTTATATTTATACAATTTTATTTTATTTTTTAAATTGTTATTTCGAATTGTTTCCGTATTAACATTTAAGCATAATACAATGAAATGAAAAGGAAAAGGAGCAATTTTAATAGTTTTGAAGGTCAAATTTAAGACAATATTCACATGTTATATTTCGCAGTCAACCTTTGATCATGCACTTAAATACTTTCTTGTATTGTATGAGTACGAGCGTGTATCTGTACAGGATACTTTTAATTAACTTTTTCGAATGTCCTTATGTATCTTAACATTATCTTTATGTACCTTGTAATTAAGGTTGTATTGTTATGTTTATTCATATAATATTACATTGTAGATCTTCAAATATAGAATGTGTAGTTAATAGTATTGGCAAATTTAACTAAGCATTATTTGACATTGGTTTAATAATTTACGGCTCATAGTTTTCAGTTACACTCCTTGCCTCTTTAAAAATGATCACGGCATATTCGAAAAAAAATAAAAATATTTAAAAAAAGAATCCGAAAATGGAACGATTAATAACTCACATTATCATAAAGTATAAGTTATTACGTGGAACTACGCCATTCTCTGATTGCACAAATCAATGTTATCCCATTAGGCGACATACACCAAAAAATAATCACCCATTTATACCAGGTACTAATTAAATTTAAACCTTTAGTAAATTCCGTTCATTAGCTTTACGATACAATGCATTTAATTTTTTATCACATATAGACACATTCACAGACATACAAAGGGACAGACAGTTCCACAGAGTTCCATACCCAATCACAGACAGTCATTTTGTAACAACATTCATTTTGGGATTTCTGACCCTTAAAAAGTGTAAATGCATCTAAACCAGAATTCAAAAATGTTCTCGAATTAAATACATTCTTCTTGTAAAGATAGAAGAAAACGATAATTAGTAAAAAAAATGTTTATTAAAAATTTTTGTTTGAAGTTTTTTATTTCCAAAAATTTAGTTTTCTATGCCCCAGTATTAGTATAAAACCATTCTGACACAATTATTTTTTTTAAATAAGTCATCACTTTAAATGCACGTTGCTATTGCTACCATTTTGTAATTTTCAATCTTAATTAATTCAATCTTAACAATTTTCTTTTTATCTGGCAATTATCAAAATACATTGTCATTTATGTATAACAATCTATGAAGAAAATGCCATATTATAAAAACAATATTTACAGTTATTAAAATTAGTTATTGTTTTTATTTATTTATTTCCTAACGAATAAATTCTAGAAATACAGATTTTCAATAAGAATTCCAAAAGCGTAAAAACCATACTCCACTTGGTAAGGCGGGGTGAAAAATGTTTTTGTTGCTCATTTATTACGTCACAATGAACAAGAAGTGCCGGGGCTTTCAAAATAATAGCGGTGAGAAATCCGAAGTAATATCTTAGAGGATCAAATATCACTTACGAGAAATATTATTTTTAATAAGAAAATTGTCTTTGAGCTTCAGTTAAAACAACCGTTCGCCGATAGAATATAGAAAGTGATACAAAAATATCAGGGTCAAGAACTGACATATCAGCAATATTGATAATTATGGAAAAAATATTCAATACAGGATTCGTACGCATGAAAATTGTTCAATGGATTTTTAGTGTTTTAAAAGAAGAAATTTCGTTAAGTATTGGTCTGTATATCTGAAGACAGATTTATTTTTCCTTTACCCATCACTGTGCGTTTTTATTTTTATTTTTAAATAAACTTCTAAATCTAAATACCGCTCTAATAATGGAAAAATAGTAAAAAATAATAATTTTGAAATTTTCAGCTAAATTTTATTTTTTTATGGCGTGTTCCCGTACAAACATAATTAAAGTTTTTTAATATTATAGTGAAATATTTTCAATTAAATGGGCTTATAATAATCGTAATTCCTCGTCAGGCGCAAAAAGACGTGCGCCTACTCTGAATGTAGCTGCACGACTGTAGCGGTACAGTCGTGCTTCTACATTCAGAGCAGACGCGCGTCTTTTTGTGCCGACGGAGAAAGACTAAGTTCTTTCAATAGGTCTTGAGCAATTAAATTTAATTCATGATATTTTAAAGAAGATTTCTCACTTCAATTGATTAACAGCTGTTTAAACTTATTATCTCTATGTTTTTGTTAATACAGCCATCTGACATAAAAACAAATAAGTGTTACAGTAGAACCCTGCTAATCCGGACCCCGTTAATCCGGATCTCCGGATAATCCGGATCGGTTTGGTCAATTTTTATTTCAATTTTAAGAAGCGATTGGGCTAATTTGTATTACATTAACTTATTTCATCGTCGTATTCTGAATAAAAAAACTTTTTTCTCTCAAAAGGTATAGAAAACTGGCACAGCCAAAGATTGCTAACTTTTTTATTACAAAGTAAACAATTTTACTGTCTGTGAATAATCAATATGTTAAACATAAAGGTGATTTTCTGTAGGTATGTTTTATTTTATTTCATTTTTTTTTTATAATTCTCCGGATAATCCGAATTTTTGATAATCCGGATCGGTTCTGTCCCCAATTAATCCGAATTATCGGGGTTCTACTAAATTTCATTTTTTGGTTTGCTCTTGCTCAATTATAGTGATCTTTTTGTCCAATTCATGGCACATACTGAGAACTGCAGTGCTTTTAGGTATGTGCCAGATACGATTGGCACGGTACAGTACAGGGTTAAATAATGCAAAATTTCTTTAGATAAAATCTGGTAGGAGGTGCTCAAAAATCCTCGAATCAATATTTATTTTTAAATGCTACAAGTAACATGTGAAAGCATTCGTAATGTGAAAAGTTAAATAAGTGAAAAATTAAGTAATGCGTAAAGTACACGTAATGAAAGAAATTATTCCATTCTTATCAAACATGGTTTGTTAAATATAAACTGAACTATTTAGGAGAATATTATCTTTTACCAACAATCTATAAAAACCACAGTTATACTTCTAAAGAAGTGGTTTTTGATAGATTAAATACACTGATAATCAGAAATCACACCAATATCTTCGAAAATTTTTAATCTAAGCGCCACACGCTTATTCATTATTTTCTATGATTATTTTTTCTTTTAATGCATAATGAGTAGTAAATGTGTTTATGAGTAATTTCAATTATTTTATTAAAAATAATTTAAACAATAAAATATTTAAATAAAATTAAAATTAATAAAATAAATATAAAAAGTATTTTATTACAAAATATACAAAAATATAATTACAAAATACAAAATTGCAAACTAATAATATACAAATATAAAACACAAATAATTTAAAATAAATTTTTACTAGAAAAAATTATTGCAAAAATATTAAATAAATTTTTATTAGAAAAGTTTATTATAAAAGTGTTAAATAAATTTTTATAAAAAAAAATATACAAATTATGTGTAACAAATAATTAAAAAATATTTATAATTATTTATTACAAAATAATTACTAAATAATAAGGATAAAACTTACATAACTTGCAATATATCACTGTGTTTCCCCCACAAAACCTTCATCAAATTTGAAAAAAAAATGCATTTTATTTGTCGATATATTAATTTAAAATTTTGTTATTTTTGTGACCAGAGATTCACAAGAGTAACAAAATTTTGCCTTATTATACATTCAAGTAAAATGTTCTTTATCATGTTTTTTTTATGTATCAAGTTTTATATTAATTATAATTTGTTATAAATTACTCGGAAAAATTAAAGAAAATTTGCTCGATTGTTCGACAGAGTAAAAATAGACTTTCACATATGCTTTCGGTGCTTGAAAAATTCTTTAAGTAATTTCAAAAGAATAAATTAAAAAACTTACGTCGTTTCAATAAGATAAGTATTCTAAAAGCATAAAATCCACACTCCACTAACTAAAATGAGGGAGAAAAGCTTTTTGTTGGTATCATTTATTATATCCCAGTGGACTACTGCGGGACTTTCCAAAGAATAGTGGTCGCAAATCCAAAGAAATATCTTGCGAGATAAAAGATCTCTCATGCGAAAGATTCCATTTTATGTATATAAAAATGGTCCTGCAAATGTTCTAAAAAAGAATCGTTTGTAGACAGAATACAGAACTAGGTTCTGAAATATGAAAGGGAAGTTGCATTTTCATATTGCAGATTATAGAGGTACTAATGGAAAATAATAAATCTTTAATTTGGTAGCCTATATATATTAAGTACAGAAGATAGACTTTCACACTGAATGGATTCTATTTTCCAAGGTTTATTTGAAGTGTTTATTCCTTTTTACAATTTTTGAGAAATCAGTAAGTAATGGAACATTTACAAGAAAGCATATAACAGATTTTTCACATAACAGACCTTATGCGCTTTAAATGCACATTTCTATAACTGAAGAATGCAGGTTTATATTGCTTGCTTGGCAGAAAGAATTTTTGAAAAAAAAATTTGAATGATTTCGTAGGAATAGCATTAAAAATATCTGTTGTTTCAGTATCATAAGTATTCTGAAAGCATAAAATCCACACTCCATTAACTAAAGTGTGCAAGAATAGCTTTATATATCAATCATTTATTACATCCCAATGAACTACTGGGGGAATTTTCAAAGAATAATGGTCATAATTCCAAAGAAATATTTTTGTGAGATAAAAGTTCTCTCATGCGAAAAATTCTATTTTATGTATGTAAAAATTGTCTGGAAGATGCCTTAAAAAAATTATTTACAGCCAGAATACAGAAATAGGTACTCAAATATAACTGGAATGCTGCATTTTCATGTTGCGTTATATGCAGATATTATTGGTAAAATGAAATCCTTAGATCTTTAATTTGGTTTTCTAGCTATATTAAGTACAGAAAGATTGAAAGATTGTTATTAAAAATATATGCGATAATCACTTACAATGAATCCATCTAAACTAAATAAAAATTAATAGAGATAAAAGTGATTTTATTTAGATCAATATATGTTTTATCACACAAACGCACTGCAAAACACGTGTGAAACGTTACTCCATAAAATTGATGACAGCCTTGCTGCCTCCAATTTTATGATGTACTTTAACTTTTATAACTAATGTAACATTTCGAAGCTACACCAGTAATATATCTTTAAATTACACCATTATATAAGTGAAAAATTACTCTGTAAAATGGAAGTCGTAGCTGCCACCAATTTTATGGAGTAACGTAAAACAAATGTTTTACAGAGCTATTGCATTTCCAAGATCATTCTTGATCGAAATATTTTGGAAACAAAAGTGTGAACTTGGTTAATAATATAACGAGACTTCATATGAGGACCCCAGAAGGGACAAAATTTAAAAAAATGAACTAAGTGCACAATGCACCTATAAATATGCTTTTTTTTTAGTAATGAAATATAACTTATTTGGTAATTATGTGCTGCATTATAGAGATCAACATTTTTACAGAATAATTATCAATAACGATTAATTATAAAAAATGAAAGAAAAATGTGATCTACTTTTTTCACTGTTATTGAAATAAGAGTTCAAAGACCAATATGAAACAAGTGACAGTTATCTATTTCAAGTCAGCCAGTTATTATTGATTTTCAAATTTTACGTTAATTATCTTTGACCTCAACTTCAAATCAAGTTTTTCATTTATAGCGCTTGGCTTCTGATATACTCATATATACTAGAAACCAATGCAAAATTAAAATAATAAAAATGGATATTGTTGAGCGTTAATTAATTTCTACTATAGTTACTAAACCAGCATAGTATCACTTTTCGAATTTTAGATAACTCAAGAAATACTGAAATATTATAAAGCATTCGCGCTGCGTAAAATTATCTCGTTTGATTATCGGGTAATAAATGAAAAAAATTTGACGGATAAACTATTTTATTATTTTGAAAGTCAATCTGTAAATTACCTTTTTTGTAACCATACACTTAGCTCGATAATACGTAATATGTTGCCCGAACTGCACTCGGGTGCAATAATTACCTGATTTTATATTGAATTTAAAATAAGTCGATTTGCTAATTTTTTGTAAATTACGTACAGTTTTATAAAAATTGAAAAATAAATATTGAATTTAATAGTAATCTTTTCAGTCTGGAAAATCCAAAGTGTACTTCAAGCCTTATTACAATTGAGAATTCAGCGTGTCCTCATACTTCGAAAATTCGTATTGCATTGCTTCTAGTCACTTTTTATTAAACGGTATAAAAACAATCATTAACCGAAGTCGTCTCTAACTAAAGTCGATCTTTAAGTGCCATTAAAATTAGAATTGCTAGCTATATTGTAATTATAGCAATGATTTTGGAAATATTTGAAGTAGCAGCATACAATTAATGATATCATGAAAACTGACTACCTGAATATTGGAACTCATAATTGCTTTCATAAAATTACACAAACATGTATCCATCCATATCACATACTTAAGGATTGAATTTGCAAACTTCTCTGTAAAATTTTATTTTTCAAAAATAATCTATGTAATTGAATTGAGAAGTATTCACGGTGTCTTTTAAATCTCTGATACATTTTAAAATCCAATATAAAAATTAGAATTGCTAGATATATTGTAATTATTACAGCAAATAAATCGGCAGTATTTGAAGTAGCAGCATGCAATTAATGATATCTATAAAAATAGCTACCTGAATATTGGAACTCGTAATTATTTTCATCAAATTATTGAATTTGAGAACTCTTTTGCTGAATTTTATTTTTGTAAAGCAATCTATGTAATTAAATGGACAAGTATACAGGGTGTTATATAAGTCTCCGACACATTTAAAATTTTAATGTAAAAACGAGTAGTTGTTATATTGGAGTGATATTTGGACTAGTGTGCTCAGCACGATAAATTGCTTTCTTCAAATGAATATAAAAAATATAGTAGCAAATACCGGTCATACATGGCACAATTGTCTAAATGTTTTGTTTCAATTAGGTTTGATACTATGACTCATAAATGACACTTCCATACAGAAAGAAAATTAATAGTCTAGGTTACTACTTACATATTATCTATCATTATTTATTACATATCATTAATATAAAAATTGATACTCAATTAGAAATATAGTTTATTTCAAAATCTGTTCCATTTGATTGGCTAATTTACGTAAAATCTTGCGCATTTTATGATTATATCAAGAATTATTTGTTCACATAATATACTTTCAAATAATGATATTAAAATATGTTGATGCACCAATTTTTAATAAATTGCATACAGTTTTATAGGAATTGGAAAATGAATTTTAAATTTAATAATATTATTCAGTCTGGAAAATCCAAAGTATTCTTCAATGCTTATTAAAATTGAGAACTCAGCATGTACTCGTATTATGATAATTTATATTACATTGCTTCAAGTCACATTTATATTAAATGGTTTACAACCGATCATTAACTGAAGTCGTCCCTGAATTATTAGGATAATATCCTTTAGACTACCATGTTCTACGACGAACTACCTTTAAATGCCATTAAAATTGGAATTGCTAGATATGTTATAATTATTACAGCAATTAAATCGTCGATTTTTCAAGTAGCTCCATTCAATTAATGACATCATGAAAAATAGCTACCTGAATATTGGAACTCATAACTATTTTCATTAAATTACACAAACATTTATCCCTCCGTTTCACACTACTAATGATTAAATTTATGCCTAATTTTATTTTTGAATGAAAATCTGTGTAATTAAATGGACATGTATGCAGGGTGTCCCATAAGTCTATAACACATTTAAAAATTCAAAATAAAAACTAGTAGTTGTTATATAGGAGTGTGATTTGGACTAACGTACTCAACATGATAAATTTCTTTCTTCAAATGAATTTAAAAATATAGTAGTAAACATCGATCGTAGATGGCACAACTGTCTGAATGTTTCGTAACCATTTGTGAAAAAATTATTCTTTTTTTTCTTTTTTTAGTAATAAATGTTAGGTGTGGCTTGTTGAGCTCAAGCCATATGATCGGTTTCATGACCTAGTTGATTTTTTTTCATTAGGTTTGATAATATGACTTATAAAAGATGAAAATTAATGGCCTAGGTTACTACTTACGTATTATGTATAACTTTATTTTTAAATATCATTAATACAAATTTTATACTGAAATAGAAAAACAGTTTATTCCGAAACACGTTCCATTTGATTGGCCATTTTAAGTAAAATCTTCCGTATTTCATGATTGTTTAAGGATTTATTTGTCACCTAATATACTTTCAAATGATGATATTAAAATACGTTGATGCGCTAATTTTTAATAAATTGCATACAGTTTTATAGGAATTGGAAAATGAATTTTAAATTTAATAGTATTATTCAGTCTGGAAAATCTAAAGTATTTTTCAGTGCTTATTAAACTTGAGAATTCAGAGTGTACTCATACTTTGACAATTTATATTACATTGCTTCGAGTCACATTTATATTAAAAGGTATACAACCGATCATTAACATAAGTCTTTCTTGAATTATTAGGATAATATCCCTTAGACTACCATGTTCTACGAAGAACTATCGTTAAGTGCCATTAAAATTACAATTGCTAAATATGTTATAATTATTAGAGTAATTAAATTCGTAACATTTGTAGTAGATGCATACAATTAATGATATCATGAAAAATAGCTACCTGAATATTTGGACTCATAACAATTTTCTTTAAATTACACAAATAATTTATCCCTCCGTTTCACATTTCAAATGATTAAATTTGTGAACTTCTCTGTCTAATTTTATTTTTGAAAGGCAATCTGCGTAATTGAAATGACAGATATGCAGGGTGTCCCATAAGTCTCAATACAATTAAATATTCAATATAAAAACAAGCATTTGTTGTATACGAGTGCAATTTGGACTAACGTGCTCAGCACGATAAATTGTTTTCTTCAAATGTATTAAAATATATATATAATAGTAAACATCAGTCATAGATAGCGCAACTGTCTGAATGTTTCGTTTCAAATAGGTTTGACACTAACTCATAAATGACGTTTCCATATGGAAAAGAAATAATGGCCTAAGTTACCGCTTACATATTATGCATTATTTATTACATAGCATTAATACAAAAATTAATAAGGAATTAGAAAAATAGTTTTTTATTCAAAATATATTCCATTTGATTGGCTATTTAACGCAAAATATTTATTTCATGATTGTTTTAAGAATTATTTGTTCACATAATATACGTTCAAATAATGATATTAAAATATTTTGATGCGCCAATTTTTAATAAATTACATACAGTTTTATAGGAACCGAAAAATGAATTTTAAATTTAATAGTAATATTCAGTCTGGAAAATCCTAAGTATTCTTCAAGGTTTATTAAAATTAAAAATTAATCGTGTACTCATACTTTCACAATTTATATCACTTTGCTTCTAGTCACAAATTATATTAAACGGTATAAAACCGATCATTAACTGAAGTCGTCCCTGAATTATTAGGATAATATCCCTTAGACTACAATGTTCTACGAAGAACTATCTTTAAGTGCCATTAAAATTAGAATTGCTAGATCTGTTATGATTATTTCAGCAATTAAACGGGTAATATTTGAAGTAGCAGCGTACAATTAATGATATCCTGAAAACTAGCTATCTGAACATCGTAACTTTTAATTATTTTCATCAAATTACAGAAGCATGTATCCCTCCGTTTTACATAAATAGAAAAGTAACTCAAAATCATAATTTGTAATGATATATTTTGTAATTGATTGTGTGATAGGATTAAACAGAATTTTTATTAATAACTTTTTAAGCTTTGGTTTAATTTTCATATAATTTCAAAAGAATAGACAAAATTTTGCAACGATTGTACATATTAAACATAAAACCATTCTTTTGGGTAGTATATGCTCTGTTTCCTGAGGAGAGACGAACAGTTCAGACTGACGGACGGACCAGACGACGACTAAAAGTGCGACATATTAACATAATGATGAACTCACCTAACAAATAAAAGAAAAAGCTAATAGCCCAGTCATTTTAGCAAAAATAGGGGCAAAAATTAGAACAAAGCTGGATTTTTGCGTAGGTACTAGTTAGGTTATGTAGTTAAACATACTAAAAGTCCCCAGCGATCCGATGTGAGATTTCGCCGACAGGGGGCGCTAAAGAGCTTGAAATCGGTCTTTTGTGAATATCTCATGAACAATGGCATTTAGAAAAAAAGTTCAGTTACAAAGTTATAGAAAATTTAATTTTCTATAAAAAGTGTCATTAACATTTGTTTGTCACACCAACGTTTCCCTGTCAAAAATGTAAAAAAGTGAACATATTTGAAAGTAAAATTATAAAAATTCGAAAAATCTGCTGCTACCTAAAAAAATGTATGTAAACAGATCTAAAATTCTGACCTTTGAATGGAGAAAGTGGTTATATAATACACGTTTGTGCTTATTTTCACATTACTCTTGAGAAAAAGCATTTAGCGCGTTTTCTTTATTGTGGTTTCCCCCGTAGGCATATTCCCACTTATAATGGCCGGCTTAATCCAATTTCAGTCGTTTATCTGCTTTAGATATTCTTTGCACAACTTCAATTTCTACACACGATTCAAATTTATCACTATCTGTATTTCTTTCTTTCGTTTTAGTGCTCCTTTCAGTATTTTTTGTTTGCCTTTTGATATCATCACTGAATTCAGAAGTAGCGCTTCCCTCCTCCCTTACAGTAGGCAGGATATAAGTCAATATCTTCCTGGTCTTCAAATTCAATTTCATTTGCATTATGATATGAAACTCCGCAGCAATTTATGCAAATAGCCGAACATTTCAATCCAAATTATCGGCATCCACATGCTTTTCGTCATCCTTTGGAGCAAGTAGAAAAAATTGATTCAATAATATTTTTTGGTGCGGGCTGTAAGGTAGCTGGAATTGCAGACAAATTAGGTGCATTTTCCCAGCACCAGTTCTCAGGATGTAGTTTATTGCCCAACCGATATTGTACAAATGTGATACTCGTGTTTATCATGTACTATTATGATAAACACGTAAACTGTGCAATCTAGCTGAATCTACGGTAGGCGGCAACAATGAAAGGCTTTTTTTACCGACAGCAACTTCTTTCTTGAAACATGCATAACAGTGCTTGTTCAGAGAAATTTCTGCTTTACCTTTTCCAAAAAATTTGCTAACGACATTTTACCTTCCCAAACGTTGCTGATGTCGATTCACAATCTGAAAAAGCGTGAAGGAAAATATATGATCTTTCAGAACAGCATCGTTGTTAAGAGTGTGCGATGAATACAGGGTGGTTGGAATTCGTCCTCTTCCTGGGCTTAATAAAAAATATCTCTATCGCTGGAAGTGTTAAAGCACTCAATAATACGAGAAAGTCAACATCCTCGCCAACAACAGCAGTAAGTGCACCAGACTTTGCTATTTCAATAGCTGTTTTAACAATTAGTGTGTATTCTGATTGTTTTGCTTCAAAATCATTCTCTATAAATTTCTCCATAAGTATAGATATGAGACGTGTCTTATTTTAATGGTTAGATTAAAAAACATTTCTTTTTTGCGATATTTTAGAGATTTATTTTTTTTTCCTTTTATGTAAAAGCTTCGTCTAATGTATCAGAACATAACAAACATTTTTCCTTAAATTCTAATAACGGACTTTCATTTCTCAATTTTTCCTTCAATGTAGTAATTTGTGCGAACATTAATGGTTTTTCTGCAATATATTTATTGTTTGATTTCATAGAATTCTTTCCTGTATAATTTTTCTACACTTTGGGTGAACTGTACATTTACCATTGTTTTTAGCTATTTCTTCAAATATTTTCTATTTATGGTCACTTCTACTTTACCTCTTTCCGAAGTTGCTGTCACAAAGAACTTCAGTCCCTTTTTTCCTATTTGTACATAATCTTTCGAAACGCAATCCTCACCGCATACAAGACACACTATTCTGTTAATCTCTATTTTTCACTCACAATCAGCAATTAAGAAAGAGCCATTTTAAACTGTCATAACTATTTAACAATTTCTATAACATGTATTGAAAATAAAATTATTCCCTTCCTAAAATCTCACACAGGGGCGTGCGAAGAGAAAACTGCGCCTGGAGCAAAGCTTCAATTTGGCGCCCCATCTTTTTTATGTAGCAGGCCAAAAATTAGTTGATAGCATAAATTTGGCGCCCCCTAAATATCCGCGCTGGTGGCGCCAACCCCCTGCGCCGCCCCTTTCGTGTGGCGCTAATCTCATAAGGAATACGTCGTTCAGTAAATTAGGGTGATTTCATACTAGCAAAATGAGCACCAAATGAAAATTAAATATTGGAAAGGTACCTGCACGTGGTACATTTCCACAAATGCAAAGAGAGATAGGGTATTGGGCAATTACTATTGCATAAGCGCGCTAAAACGGCATGCAGACATTTGGGGAGAGTTGGGTGAGAGAGGGAGGGAGATCCAAAGTTGTTCCGTATTTGTTTTGCCTCTTCGCCGCGTTATGACTGTGCTCCCGCTTTTTTTTTCAATAACGTTTACTTTATTTTAATTTTTGGCTGGGAAGGACTGGTGTGACAAAAAAAAATGTTAAATACACTTTTTATAGGAAATTAAATTATCTAGAACTTTGTAATTGAACTTTTTTTTCTAAATGCCATTGTTCGTGAGATATTCACAAAAAACCGATTTTCAAGTTCATTAGCGCCCTCTGGCGGCGAAAGCTCACATCGGATCGATGGGGACTTTTAGTATGTTAACCTACATATCCTAACTTGCACCTATGCAAAAATCCAGCTTTGTCCTATTTTTTTCCGCTATTTGTAAAAAAAGGTGCTAAAATGACTGGACTATAAGATAACAACTGAAAAATACAAAATATTTAATTTATTTTTCCTATTATTTTATATGTTCTCTATTCGATATTCTAACTAACATTACCTCTTTAACTGCAGACGAAATCTGGTGCGATATCCAGTGTCTTTTTAATAACATAATTCTACAATTAAATAAGGTGGTGGTTAATTTGCTTAAATAACTTTAAGAAAACGCACATATTATATGTATGAAAAACACGTCTCTGTTAGTGAAAATTGACCCGCTCGCTGTATTGAAAACTGCGTATTAATGCAAACACATGCAGGCATTTTCAGAAGACATGCATATACATCCTGGGCAGTTTAAGGATTGAAAGAAATTTCAATCTTAAATTCTAGATTTAATCTCGTAAGTGCTGAAGATACCCTAATAAGAATATTTGTCAATTTGTATATATTTCTCAACATTCATTTATTAGATGTCATTAATATAAAAACTGATTGTCAATTAGAAAAATTGTTTAATTTATATTATTTAATGCTGTTTATATTTGTTAAACATTAAATCACATTTAATTGGCTATATTTCGTAAAACCTTGTGTATTTCACGATAGTTAAAAAAATTATTCGTCCACATAATGTACTTGGAAACAGTGACATATAAATGTGTAAAATTTTAATAAAATGTATGCAGTTTTATGGTAGTTAAAAGATAAATTATAAGATCAATAGTAATATTTTTTATCTGGAAAATACAAAGCATTCTTCAAGTGTTTTTAAAATTGAGACTTCATCGTGTACTTATAGTTTGACAATTTATATTACATTGCTTCTGGTCACATTCATATTAAACGGTATACAACCGGTCATTAACTAAAGTCGTCCTTGAATTATTAGGATAATATCTTGTAGAATAATACCATGTTCTATGAAGAACTATCTTTAAATGCCATTAAAATTAGAATTGCTAAATATGTTATGATTATTACAGCAATTAAATCGGTAATGTTTGAAGTAGCAGCATACAATTAATGATATCATGAAAACTATCTGAATAGTGGTACTTATAACTATTTTCATCAAATTACACAAACATGTATCCTTCCGTTTCACATACTTAATGATTAAATTTGTGCATTTCGTTGTCAAATTTTATTTTTCGAAAATAATTTATGTAATTGAAAGGAGAAATATGCAGGGAGCCCCTAAAATCTCTGACACATTTTAAAATCATATCAAGCAGCATATAAAAAATCAAGTAGTTGCTGTATAAGAGTAAAGTTGTTTGGACTAAAGTTGTTAGCACGATGAATTGCTTTGTTCAAATGAATAGTTGTAACAATTAAAAAATAGTTGTAAACATTGATCATCGATGCACAACTTGGCCGTATTTTCCGTTTCAAACAGGTGTTTTTATCTGATTTTTAGATTAATGTTATTATTGCTAATGGATTAGCGATTCTCCATTAGCGAAACAGCTAATGGAGAAGGTTGGTACTTAAAAACCAAATGAAAAGTAATATGAAAATCAGAAAAAGAAGCTTGTTTCAAACACAAAAGGCGGATAACTTTCGCAATATATGATGTTCACAATTTTATTATTAGTATTAGTTTTATTCGTTTGAAAAACCTCTTTTTTTTTTTTTTTGGAGAAACGTAGTAATCAGAACCGCATTTGTGTATGATAATAATTTTTTTAATTGAATTTTAGAAAGCGTCAAGGTCTTTTATGACACCCTGTATACAAATACAATGACTAAATGCTTGTTCCTGACTAATAAACTTTATTAATGAGTTTTGTATACGTCATGATTGTTTAAAGAATTGTTTGTCCATACAATATACTTACAAATATTGTGTTTTAAATATGTCAATGCGCTAATTATTAATAAATTGCACATGTTTTTTCGGAAATTGAAAAAAAAATTCTGAATTTAACAGTAATACATCCAGCCTGGAAAATCCAAAGTATTCTTCAAGCCTTATTAAAATTGAGAATCCATCGTGTACTTATACTTAGTTATAGATTATATTACATTACTACTGGTTTCATTTATATCAAATGGTGTATAACCGATCATTAACTGAAGTCGTCCTATAATTACTTTGAAAATATCCTTTAGAATACCATGTTCTGCGAAGAACTATCTTTAAGTGCTATTAAAATTAGAATTGCTAGATATGTTATAATTATTACAGCAATTAAATTGGTAATATTTGGAGTAGCAGCATACAATTAATCATATCATGAAAACTAACTACCTGAATATTGGAACTCATAACTATTTTCATCAAATAACACAAACATGTATCCATCCGTTTTACATACTTAATGATTGTATTTGCGAAACCTACTGTTGAATTTTATTTTTGGAAAGCTATCTATGTAATTGAATTGACAAATATACATGGTGTCACTTAAGTCTTTAAAACATTTTAAAATGTAAATTAAAATCAAATAATTGTTGTAAAGGAGTGCGATTTAAACTGAGTGATTAGCACGATAAATAGTTTTCTTTAAATAAATAAATAAAAAAATAGTTCTAACATCAATCATAGGTGGTGCAATTTGTCCGCATGTTCTGTTTCATACATGCGATTTATTTTATTTTTATGATTAATTTTAAAGCTGTGACTTATATTTGATGATTCACAGCGGAAAAGTTTATGGAGTAGGTAGATACTTCAAAACTAAACTAAAAACTATTCTGAAAATCAGAAAAAAACGCATGTTTGAAACCAAAATTGCGGATAAGTTTCGCAATCTATGATCGATATTCACAAGTATTTATTATTATTATTATTATTATTCATTTGAGGAAAACTTTTATTACGAGATTCACTTTAATCAGAACTGTACTCGCGTTCGATAATAACCTTATATTATATTGAATTTTAAAAAGTATGAAGGATTTTACGCACACCCTGTATACAAATACAATGGCTAAATTCTTGCTCCTTATCAATGAAGTTTATCAATAAATTTTGCGTTATTTAATGATCGAATGCTGCAATTAAATATGTTGAAAGGTTTTATTAAATTTTAGAGTATTATAGTATTATTTATTTAGAAATTTGTAACAGCTCTTTGGTATGCTTAAACGTTAGATGTTTGTTTTTAATTTTATTGAAGATACATAGTTAAGAATAAAAGTATTTTATCTTTCTAAATCTGAAATAGTGTCTCAATACTAAGTACAAATTACATTTTTTTTCATCCGTCCCATGTAAGAGGTACACTGTTTAAATTATTTACTCTTACAAATGATTTATTCGTTTATAGAAAAATACATTTCCAGTATAGAGAACTTGGCAGATTTTTACAAATGCTGGTACATTTTGGCTTACAGAAATTGAAATTTCTCGCCAAATAATATAAAAAAAATGAAAAGAAAATAAGAAACTAGTATTCATGTTAATTGATTATGTATGTTTTATCATCAATAATTAGGAATAATTATTATTATCATCGTTATTATTTTACCTACTAATTACCTCAGTATTTTTATAAACACAAATGATTTATTTTTATTAAGTAAGCTAAACAATCATTGAAATAAATGCTTATGCGCGTGAAGCTGTGAAAAATTTAACAAAAATATGCACGAAGCTTTTACTTAACATAAGTAGATCAATTGTACGATAAAATAAAATAAGATAAAATGTATATATTAAAAACACATCAACATGGTCAATAATACACATAAACACGATTTTTTAATGAAATTGTACAAACAATTTCAATGATAAGAATAATATAACATTAATAATAATTGATATGATCAATGTTCTCTCACCGACATTCTTAATGTCACCGAGGATTCTAGAAAATTTCAATAAAACCTAGAATTTTTTTTCTGTCTGTGTACTCTTTTATGTTAAAATAAATAATGACAGCGATACGACAATGAGCACCAATATTACCGCATCTCAAGATTTTATTTTTATTTAAAAATTCTAAATTTACACAAGAAAATTTTAATAATAGTAGTTTTATTTTATGTTCTTAACAGTGTTTATAACTGTAAGGTAATAAGTTTTTTCAGGGTCATCTAACTTGATTAGATGTCTAATTGTGAGTGAACCATAGGGAAATAATAGATTTTACTGATACACTACGTAATTAAAACCAAGCCATTTTACTATCGAAAAGTTCATAAACTTATGCATAAAATTGAACCAAAACTGTTGTATATGTTTCTAAATGCGGTAAGCAGTTTTTCCTTCAATATAGAAATATTTCGTCTAAAAGGGATGTTGTAATAGCGTTGTGTGCGCCATTTTCATCATCGTACCTTTGAAGAGAGAATAAAGTACCGCATAGAACTATAACATTTTTATTTTATTATATTTATTTATGTTTGTATAATTTCATAAATGTCAAACAAATCTTCCCTAAATATGAAAAAAAAAAAGTCTGTCAGAAAGGGGCGCTGTGATGAATTTTTTTTTGAAAATTTCATTATCCCACCATTAAAAGATATATGAGATTATGCAGAGAACTGAAAACATTTTTGTGTATGTTTTTGGCTATAAGCAGCCCATCATCATTCAATTTAGAAATATTCTGTCCGTAGGCATTGTAATATTAGCGTATAAGTCAGTTTTATTAGCTCACAGGCTATCAAAGCCTGAGAGCTTATGTGCCCGCCCTTCCTGTATGTATGTACGTGTTTACGTTCGTACGTAACGCGATAACTCATGATAAAAGTATCCGATTTACATGAAATTTTTGATTTAGGCTTATTATGATAAGACACTTCCCTGATTTGTGTTTAGAGTTCATTCGATAAGTATAAGAAGGGGAACGGGGGCTATTGCCCCTCCCCTTAATTTATATAAATGGGTTTTTCCTGTAAAATTAGTAGACTAGTAATTAGGTTTTTCACGCAAAGTTTATCTATTTGCTTCAAATTTTGTATAAAGGTTCATTCTGAAATGGCGCTTCCCTGATTTGTTTTTGGAATTCACTGGATAAGTATAAAGAGAGGATAGAGGAAACTACCCCTCATAACTTATGTAAATGGTTTTTCATACAGAATTAACCGATTTGTTTCAATTTTTGTATATAGGTTCATGATAGTAAGAAGTTTCGCTCATTTGTTGTGGTATTCTTTTGTTAATTATAAAGGAGGGTACGGGCGATTACCTCCGCCTTAAGTTAGCTAAATAGAGTTTTATGCAGAGTTATCTGATTTGCTTTAAATTTTGGATGTACGTTTTTTATGATAAGTTGAATTTCTGAACAATATTGGATGTTCAATGATTAATTATAAAGGAGGGAATGGGGGAAAACGTTTCTCAAATTACATAAATAGGTTTTTATGCAGAATTATTCGACTTGCTTCGAATTTTAGATACAGGTTTATTATATGATAAGGCGTATCCCTGATTAGTTTTGGGGCTTCAATGATAAGTATAAAGAAAGAAAATTGAATGGGGGGGGGAATTCCTACCTTATTTTTTTCGTAGGGCATTATTATATAAGGCTCTAATATACAATTAGTCTACATAGCCTGTGAGCGCTATGCCATTAGTTTAACTGGGCATCATTCTTTTCTATTATTATAGAAGCATCAAAAAGGGTATGAAGTTATGCATAAATCTGAATCGACTTTTATTTTTTTGTATGGCAAGCAAGCTCACTGAGATTGCTTGCCATACAAAAGTAAATTGCCATACAATTGCAAAAATTGCTGAGATTTGCAAGCTCACTGAAATTGCTCATATAGAGCGCGAGTTATATTACTTACATATCTCTCTTGGTAATTCTTCTCCTGATTTTGATTCTATAGACAGAATTTCATGGAATAGAGTCCTCAAAGCTTCTTCAATTCATTGCGCAGTTCTAAAAAGGAAATTTAACACGATTTGTAATAATTCTTTCGCCAACAACTCTATAAATTTACCTACTGTTAACAATAATGCTGTTGTCAATCTTTCTAGTGTCGCTTTAAGTAATAATCAGCTAAATGCTCTAAAATTAAACAACAATTTCTCTGTTTCTGCCCTTCTTCGTTACCCCATCTGATTGCCCCTGTTGAAAGAGCCTTTAAGCATAGCGCTATTTCTCCTTCTCAAAAAGAGTCTATTAGGCATCTCATTGCCAATACTGTTGATTTCAATTCGAATGTTTATAAGCCAAATCTTAATAGTTCAGTTAAACATTGTCTTAAAAGTTTGTATTCTGATCCGAATTTGATCATAACTAAGGCTGACAAAGGTGGTCATGTTGTCGTTCCAGACAAGTCTTCATATTTAGAAAAATCCCATAAATTAATTATTAATGGTGGTCCCGATGTGGATATCCACAAAGACCCTTCCTCTAATGAAATTAATACTATCAAATCTGCCATTAAGTCTTCACACATTATTCCTGCTAAATTAAAGTCTCTTATTCCTTGAATTGCTCATTGTGCCAGGTTTTATGCTTTACCTAAGCTCCATAAACCTGACATTCCTTTTAGATCCATTGTTTCTAGTATCGGTACGGCTTCTTATAAACTTGCAAAATATCTTGTTTCCATATTTACTCCTCTCTCAAGCACTAATTCTTTCACTGTTAAGAATTCTTTTGAATTTGCTAAGAAACTTCACAGTTTTAAGCCACAAGGCCACATTATGGTTTCTTTTGATGTTAAATCATTATTTACTAATGTTCCTGTCGAAGGTGCTTTAGATTGCCTCAAGAAAAGACTCTGTGAATTTCATTTTTCCTTTTTTGAAATCGAGGAGCTCATTCATCTAACTCGTGCTTGCTTATCTCAAAATACTTTTGTATTTAACGGGAATTTCTTTCGTATAATTGACGGTTTGGCTATGGGTAATCCTCTTAGTCCGACTTTATGCGATTTGTACATGCATTACTTTGAAATAAAATTGTTTAAAGTCTTAAAATTTCCGTTCTATGTTAATTACGTAGATGATATCTATGCTTTAGTTGAAGTGAATTCAGATATAAACCATATTTTCTCTGTCATGAATTCTATTGATTCGTGCATTCAATTTACTTTTGAAACTGAATCGAACAATTGCTTTTCTTTTCTAGATGTTCTTGTTATTCGCAATGAAGATAATTTTCAGACTACTGTCTTTTGCAAACCTTTTGCGGTCAGTCTTCCACCTCACAGATATTCTTCTCACCCTCCTAACCAGAAAGTTGCGGCTTTTAAAACTTTTGTTTTCCGGGCTTCCAATATTTGTTCTACTCCTCAAGTTACTCAATGATGAACTTAATTATCTAAAAGCTATTGCTGTTGATCGTGGTTATTCCCCTAATATTATAGATTCAATTCATAGAAAATTGACAAAATCCACCCAATCTAATAGAAAAAACTTTAATTCGAACTCCAATGCTTGGGTTGTTTTGCCTTTTTTCCCCAAAATCAGTTAGCAAGTTGCTAAAATTTTAAAAAGGTTCGATTTCAATGTTATTTTTCTCTTGTTAATAAAATTGCTTTTTCAAATCTTAAGCACCCCATTGATCGCTTTGATAACTGAGGTATTTACCAAATTTCTTGCCAATGTGGTCTTTCTTATATTGGTCAGACTAAACGTGCTCTCAGATTTTGTTTAATAAAACATAAAAGGTATGTCAAAAATCAAGAGCTTACGTTCCTCTATTGCTCAACATTGTTAGTCTTCACAACATAAGTTTAACTTTTCTTCAGCCACCATCATCCATAAATGTCCTTCCATTCTTGGTCTTAATTTTTTGGAAGCTTATCACATCATAAAAAATTCTCACTCCTTAGTCAATGACTTATCTAGTGCTCCTTATTTTCCTAGCATTTGGAAATCTGTAATTTAATACTTTTTTTTTCCACTTGCTTTTTAGCTTTCGATTTGCTTGTTCTCCGATAGATTTCGCTACTTGTCCTCCCAGTTGTTTTAGCTGCTTTCTTCTCATTGGTTGTTTTTCTTTAGGCGGGATTATTCCCGTAGAGGGTATATAAGTCTGCGTCACTCTGTCTCTTTGCTCAGTTTTGCTATTATTAGCTCGCTGAGCACTTTTGCACTGATGAAGAATCTCGATAGTAGATTCGAAATAGCTATTTGCTGCTACCTTCTCATACTTTATTTGTGCACTTATAATCGTTGGTTTTCTATCTTTAAAGTTCACTGAGTTTGAATTTGAAAAGATATGTCTGTAGAGGGCACATATATTAATATCGCAGAAATCGGGCGGGAATATCATAGAAAACTTTAAATTAGTCTGCAAACAAAATTATTTAAAAGTTATTAACAACATAATTTTACTTGAAAATCCAAATGTCTTAGTATATTTTTCCATATTTTGAATAAAAAAATTAAAAATTTTTAAACATGTATTATTTTTTTCAATAATAAAATATCTTTTTTTTTTTACTATGGATAGGAATATTTATTCTAAATATTCAATTGAATACCTAATGTTATAAAATAGTTTACTAGTTATTTTATACCAATTAATACGAAAACGTTTTATAAAGTCATTTTAGTTTTATTAGCTATGACTTCAAGTTTTTGGTAAAATGTCTTACGCGTTTAAAAAAGGGAAAGAAAAATCTTCATATTTTTAGGAATAGATAAATTCGAAAGTTTTATGAATACTAAAGTTGAACTTCGTTCATATATTCAAGATACTAGCCGAAGTTCGATCATATGGAATATGAAAATTTCCTAGAATACTCTAGTGCTTGCGCAGTGGGAAATATACATCAAAAAGAGAAAAAAAATGCAATATATTTCCAGCTGCCTTCAGATAGCTTTTGCGTTTGTGTACAATATATTTCCGTAATATTGTGTTGATTTCTTTAAAAATTCAGCTCAAAGTTTCAAATAACCGTAGGGAATTGGTAAACTTTGAGAAATATATCACAGCATGTTATTTACATAAAAATTGCAGTTCAAGGATTTTCACCTTGAAAGATGAATGCTTGATACATATTCACCAAAGATATTGGCACACACATATATTTTGCATATTCCCATTAAAATAGTGCAAAATAGTTACATTTGAAAACATTTTTTATCCGTATGCAAAATAATAATAATTAGAAATACAATTGTGATAATAACAGTAATAGCAAATATAATAATAATAATAAAAAAAATAATAAATAATAATAAATAGTTGTACACAATCGTATAGTACTTAGTAAAATAAATTTTAGTGTATCAGAAGTAATGCGTATATACGTATGGCATTTTTTAACAACCGTTTGGGTTTAAAATAAAAATAATAAATACAATTGTGATAATAATAGTAATAGCAAATATGATAATAATAATAACAATAACATTAAAAAAATAATAAATAGTTGTACACAGTCGTATAGTACATAGTTAAATAAATTTTTGTGTATCGGAAGTAATGTGTATATACGTATGGTATTTTTTTAACAACCGTTTGGGTTTAAAATGAAGACAAGAGTGAAGAATAAAAGGGTTTTCAAATGAAGAGTCACGTACAATTAAGTATACTTTCAGCCACACACACTACGAATATTGAACAATTTGTCTTACTGTATGATGAGAATCTTGCTTTTAATAAATTGAGATACTCAATAGAGCGTCTTGAAGATTTTCTTTCCCGAGGACGTGCTGTTACCCATACTTGTATCGAGTTCTTGCAGAAGTGAAAGTCACTTGGTACCAGATATGAATTATACGCTGGAGGATCAAACATCCCTCATCGAAATTTTGAAAGAAGCTGATGGGCCATAAGTTCATCCTGCCAGCGAGTGACTGTCAGCTTTTTCCAGAAGTGAAGGCAGATCTGGGGCGACAACTCTCATCCAAACAAGAATCTACAAGATTCTGAATGGACCGATTTTCAAGACGCTCATGGCTATCTTCTATAAAGACAGAATCGGAAAACTTGCTCAACGGTATGGCAAGTATCTCAATATTCATGCTGATTGTATCAAAAGGGCATTTCTTTCTACTTGATAGCTGCTTATGATGCTTTTTCGTTTTTCACAGATTTTTTCAGAAGTCAGAAATGAAGAAAATTTAACAATTAATTGAGTCACAGTAGTTAAAACTTTCGAATCAGTCAAAAAATGTCGAGGCTAGGATACGAGCCAGGGATGTACTAGTTGTAGTCGTTAAATCTTTACCAATTGAGAGGTTTCTGACGAATATGGAGAACTAATTCACACAACGTAACTTTCACAGTCACACACATGGAAATTTTCAACTATTATTATTTATTTTGAATAGTTAAATAATTATGTCAAAGTTAATCTAATAGGCATTCGCATCCAGTGTTTACTTCAGTTCTAAAAATAACCTCTGATTTGTTTTGTTTAGCTCATTTAGATATTAGGTCAGATGCTAAGATTATAAAGATTTAACTTGTGTAACTTAGACTTCAGTTTCGTTCAGAATAGCTCAGTTCGTAAAGTGTTAGAGGCGTTATCTAATTCACCCCATCCAATACATCTAATACATCCTGGCAAAGAGTTTTTCACGTTGAAATTATCAACTGTTATAATTGAATTTTGACAACTGAATACTTGTGTTAAAAATTAATCTAACTGATTAATTTAATAATGAAATTTGAGTTTTTAGTGTAATACATATGATCATAAAAATAGTATTGCACTTTAATACAATTTCTATCGAATGTTTAAAAAAATGCTATTAATTTTAATTTATAATTTCAGAGATTGCAATAATTAAGCTCCTTTAGAATTGTTAAAAATTAAAATTGTGATTTTTTTTAGTTATGAAAGAAGTAAATATTTTTTATGAATAAACAATTGTACTAAACTAATATTTTGTGTAAAATCATTTTTGTTATCTTTCTAGATGTTATTTTTATCATAGTTATAGTAGTTCTAGTATTTGATGTGCATTCTTACATTTGTAATAACCAGTTAGAGAAAATATACTATTGATTTTCCTATTACACTTATGTATTATATGAGTAATTCACGGGAAATTATTTAATTTAAAAAAGAAAAAGTTTATATTGTTTTGAAATACACTTACTTATTTTATTAGCACATTATTATTTGTGTTATATTTTCTTTTCTCTAAATGACATTCATCAACAATATATATATATATATATATATATATATATATGTATGTATGTATATCTATCATAAATCATTAAATTAAATCATAAATCATTATGAAATTATTAATTTTTAAAGGAAAATAATTTTGTAATTTTATGTCTTTGAAAAAGCACTGGAATTCAATGCTATAAATCGCATAGATTTAAATAAATATTTTGCTTTCATCTAACTTGTTATTATTATCCAGTTTCACCATAAGATACAAAACAGAAAATTCTGCATGAGAATAGCGACAAAATATTAAATGTTTGTAGCAAATTCAATTTACATTCAGCCATTGCCTTTCGAAATTATTCAGGAAATCGCGATTAATTAAGTTAACGCTAAGCAACCTAATTAAATAACAATGTAGAACCTTGTATGAGGTTTGCATAAATCCATAATGTGTTTTTTATGCATAACGACATAGTAATTATTCGGAAAATCCAATGTAATATGCATGTGACTAAGAACAACTTTCCAAAATAATTGTTTTAATTAGTTGGGAATTTCATAAGGTTTTATTACGAAAGCAGATTTGTTTTCACAAGTCACTAACATGGTATAGAGAAAAGGAAAAACAAATTTTTATAGAATGTTGCTGAATATCATTTGAAAATTGCTTGATTATTTCATGTAAATTTGGAAAGCATTTATTTTATTTCCCTGGATATTTTTAAAATACAAAAAATTAAATGATAATATAAAAATGCATAATAATATATATTTAAGAATATGTATTCATATTTATTCAATTAAATAACCAAAATATCTGAATTAAAGTTGGTTAAAATTTAGTGTAGTAGGCAATTTTCAAATTTATGCTGTGAATAAATTTAATTATTTGTGCAAATCGAAATGATCACTTTGTACAGAGAATTAATTAAAAATCTGTCTGAATGCGTACACATGAAGAAATCTCAATTAAAAATCTTTGGATATTGTCTAAATTTGTTAGAATTGAGTTCACAAACTACATAGATAACATCGATTAATAAGAATTTAAGGATCCAGTTAGTTAATTCGCTAATAATTATGTGAAGAGTGCAATAAGATTCAATTAAAACACATCCTTTGAAAACTGTTGCTTAAGAACAGTAATGTTTTCGAATTATTTTTATAGCCGTGTATATGATCTTTATACTTTATATGGAGCACATTATAAGGTACCCTGGGGTAATAACGCCACGTTAAGGTTCTACCAATTTTCACGGCTTAGTTTTAGATTGTATTTTTCAAACAAATATAGGATCTGATACAGCAACTCATTGACTATCTATATAAAATAAAATAATTTAACAGATATGTATTCATAAAATGTAATGGCGTTTTTTAGTGACCCATGCTATTTGGCGTTATTACCCACCTATATGGGTAATAACACCATGCAAACAAAACTGTGAAATAAGATGGAATAATTGCATGTAGATAGCCCAATTCTAAAAGTACAAACTCTACAAACTTAGAAATTGAAAAATTGCATTCTAAGCTATTGAAAATGTTCAATTTTTTGTGAAAGTGTAAGAAAAATAAAGGTGTGGTGTGGGAGGGGGGGTAAGGCGAAAGAATATCAGACCGTGAGCTTCTTTTTGCTTAAAAAGGACCGTTTAAATAGAAATATGAGAAACATTGCGCAGTTTTAACTGTGTTTATTTGAATCAGTTTTTAGGATGTAGCTCGGCCACTGTAGGGAATCAACCGCGGTATTAATGTCAAGGATTGGCGTTATTACCCCGGTATAGTTATTGCGCAGTACATTTTAAATTACAAATTATCTCGAGAAGATATCCAAAATCTTCAACAACATTTTAAAAGTACATGAAATGCACTACAAATTTATGTAATTAACAAAGTATTTCCGGATAAAAACATAGTCTTCACATCACAAAACGTATCTCGCAAATTTTAGATCAAGCGTTAATTTTAGTTGTTTGTAAAAACAATAAGACCTAAAAATGAAACAAATTAACTTGAAGCTGTTTTTTGCGATTTATATGACTCAAAACCCATCTGCGCAGAGCACATGTGTGTCATTTACATGATTATTTCATAATTATGCAAAATATAAGCACTTGGCGTTATTACCCCACCTGGCGTTGTTACCCCAGGGTACCTTATGCTAAATTTATTTAACCGTTAAACCGCATAACAGGTCAGGAAACCGATTTTTCCAGCTTTTATCGCTCATACATAGTAATGCAACCGAAATATTTGTATGTTTTTGTAAATAGTAATTAATAACACAGATAAACACAAATCTGGGTTTTGTAGACTAGCACTTTTTTCTTAGTATATCAGACACGCTGATCACAGATATGACATTTTTTGGCTATCACCCACAGTTTTTTCTAAAAAAAAGGAGGTGTTTCCTTTCAATAAAATTAATGTGTATTATTTATTAAATGAAATACATTCTTAGTAAAAACTAAAATTAATTTCTTTGTAAAATGGCATTAATAAATGCAAAATGTAATGCTTCACTAAAAAATATGAAATATAAAAGTAGATGGAATCTCATTATGTGTTGATGCTTGCCTGAGAAGGTGCAATATTGTGAAGGTGCATTTCTAGGGAGAAAATATGTTTATTTCGTTCGTTTACTGATATTTTACGTTTGTTTTATCAGCTTCTAAAGAATAAAACAACTTCTGAAACAACTTATTCTTGGTATGGAAATCGAGAAAAAGAATTTATCGAGTATTTTTTTTCAAGAAAACTCACATACTGAACAGATATTCCTGAACTTAAGACTCATTTACTTTGCACCCCTGATCATGAACAATCTGAATAAAGACTGTTTATTGATTCTAGTAAAAAAAGCTAAAAATGTGTCTTTCTTGATAATGGTGATGTTCTACCTTTAATTCCTTTAGCTTATTCAGTAATTTTGGAATTTCAAAATTTTATCAATGTTATTAAACCAATAAGGTAAAGTATATCAAAATGCTCTGTTTCTTATACGAGTATAGCAGCCAAGCTAAACATCAACGCTGGATAAGGAAAGAATGGTCCTTAAGAAAAGATTTCAATCCAAGATTAAAAAATATGTGATTCGTTAAAGCTTAATTGATGCAAAAAAAAGTCCCTTTGCTTCCCCTGCACATTAAATTAAGATTAATAAATCAATTCGTAAAAGCCTTAGATAGAACAGGGGATTGTTTGCAATATTTGAATGAAGTTTTTTCACATTTACTGGAAGGTAAAAACAAAAAAGTGTGTTCGTTGACTCAGATAGAAGACAATTACTGAAAGACGAAAATTTTTTGGAAAGTATGGAAAACTATTTTCTGTACCTTTATTATGAAAATTTTCCTGAAAATCTTGGTGAAATAAGCGAAGAACAAAGGGAGAGATTTCAGCATGACATAAAATGCATGAAAAATGCTATCAAAGAGACTGTAATGTCAATATAATGGCAGATTACTGCTGGGGGCAAAAAAGAAACGCTAAACTAGCTTCAAAATTTAAGGACACAAGCGTTCTTTTGAGGAAAAAAAAGTAAATTTACTGCATATATTAGAATGAAATTCCTTATCAAACAAGCCCACACACTTATGTATGCATATATGATTTTATAAATTTATCGGATTTCTTCTGTGCATTTTTTAATTAATGGTGTGTAAATTGTATATTCTTAAATTCCAAACTCCTTATTCCTTAATTGTAAAAAATCCTGAAGTGATACATAAAAATCGATACTACTTATGAAATAAACATAGCAAATTTGTTAAAATTTACATCAATTCATAAAAACCCAAGACAAAAAGTTAAATTTCTAGGCCTGTGTAATAAATAATAAATGTTTTTCTTCTATGTATATTACCATATACTTACTATAAACGCAACGATCTCAACAGGATTCACATATTTTTGTATTTTTGTTTAATCCCTTTTAATGTTTAAAAAATAAACGATAGTTGAAGTTTAATTCTACAGTATTCTACGCAATATAAAAAAATGAATAAGTTATACTCAAATCAAAAATTTTCATTAAAAAGTGAATAAAATCACTTGTGAATGAAATCAATTTACAGCATTGATAAAACACAAATTACAAAATATATATGTTTTCTGCGAGATCAAAGTAAATATCATATTAAATAATACACATATATATATATATATATATATATTTTCTTGTGATAAACTTAATAAAATGTAAATACCTATTGCAATGATTATGAAAAAAAAAATTTCGGGGCAACATTACAAATCTAATTAAATATTCATATAAAATGACTTTGCGAGGAACATTATCTTCATCAATCTCTGTGCAAAATCATTTTCTTATGTATCTCTCTGTCAGAAAGCCACTTTGTATATAAATTACTTACGCCCACACGGAATAAAATCTCCCCGATTTTGAAGAAATGGAATATAGTTCATGTGACTATTAAGTTGGACCACGCAATAAATTAGTTTCTTGGAAATTGCAGTATTTTTGCTTATTAAAATACATTATTATATGTTTGAATTTATACATATATGCAAACAAATATGAACAGTCTATATAGTTTTACGTTCTGCCATAGATATTTTACGACAAGGCAAGAGATTTGAAAAATATAATTGTACAATTAATTTTATTTCTCTTTTGTTAAAAAAATTATCAAACATGTCATTTTAAATTGCATTTATTTTATAAAAGTTTGAAACTTCTTACAGTTGTAACCTCTATTCTTCAACAACATGCTGCAATTCTAGATATAAATCATTTAAAGACTTTCCATTTTTCATAAGTCAAAGAGAGTAGTTGCCAATTGTAGTTGACCATAGTTAACAACCTCCCAAATTTTTAAGTAGCAGTAAATTTTTATAAAATTGTCCGCTTAATTAAAAAAATTCTGCAATTGTGTAAAATAAATATTTCTACATAAAAATATTGCGGTTAAAAATCGGCCATCTGCGCATTGCTCATTTTATATCATGCCTTTTAAATTTCTACAACAAGAAATTGCGGATCCAGTTGTAGTTTTTTATTCATGTATGCAAAGTTCATCCATTCATTTTAGATACTTTAGCATTACTATATTCCGTATTCTTTTCGTATATACAGGGTATCCCAAAAGGTCGTTTACAAACTTAACATGCTGGTCTGTCATATCATGATGAACAATATTAAATAGGAAACTAAGGGTCCCAAACGTCTCCCAAAAGAGATATGCGCCATTAAAGTTTAGGGTCCAAAAATTCAAATGATTAAAAAAAACAGAAAAATTGGTTGATTCGTTTGCGGTTTTCACTAAAACTATTCCTTATGTCAGTATTTTCTTGAAAATAAAATATAAAGATAAATTTCAAAAAAAGTCGATAGAGGGCGCTTTAGACATTGGAGTAAAGATAAACTAGTTTTACCATTATTTTTTGCATCTCATTAAACTTTTTTAGAAGTTTAGACCCTAAACTTAAATTTTGAGCTCAAAATGTAAATCGTTGGAAGTGGTTAAGTAGCGCAAATTGAATTGCGGGGTTAGGTTCAAATTTTAAATGATTATAAAAAACGGAAAAATTGGTCAATTGATTTGCGATTTTCACTAAAATTATTCTTTATGTCAATATTATCTTGAAAATAATTTATAAAGATAAAATTCAAAAAATGCCGATAGAGCGCGCTTTAGACTTTGGAGTAACGTACAACTATTTTTTCCCGTTATTTCTTGCATCTCATAAAATTTTTTTAGAAGCTTAGACATAAACTTAAATTTTGAGATGAAAATCTGAATCGTTGGGAGTGCTAAAGTAGCGCAAACTGAACTGTGTTCAATGGGGGTAGGGAGGTTGAAATTTCAAATGATTGTAAAAAACGGAAAAATTGGTCGGTTTTCGCTAAAATTATTCTTTATGTCAATATTTCCTTGAAAATAAATTTTAAAGATAAATTTAAAAAAATCCGTTAGAGGGCGCCTTAAACTTTAAAATAACCAACAATTATTTTTAACCGTTTTTTTTTAAATCTAATTAAATGCTTGCAAAATTTTATACTTAAATTTTGTGCTTAAAATCTAAATCGATAGGAGGGCTTAAGAAGCGCAAACTGAACTGTGTTCAGGAGTTGAAATGTTACCTTCCCCACCCAACGAACACAGTTCAATTTTTGGCCGCTTAATTACTCACAACGATGCAGTTTTTGAGCACAACATTTAAGTTTGAGCTTTTACAAGAATTTTATTAGATACAAAAAATAACGGTTAAAAATAGTTGTTGGTTACTATAAAGTTTAAGGAGCCCTCTGACGGAATTTTTTGAAAGATATCTGTAAAACTTATTTTCAAGAAAATATTGATATAAAGAATAGTTTTAGCGAAAAGTGACCAATTTTTCCGTTTTTTATAATCATTTGAAATTTGAACCTCCCCACCCCCATTGAACTGAGTTCAGTTTGCGCTACTTTACCACTCCCAACGATTCAGATTTTCATCTCAAAATTTAAGTTTATGTCTAAGCTTCTAAAAAAATTTAATGAGATGCAAGAAATAACGGGAAAAAATAGTTGTACGTTACTACAAAATCTAAAGTGCCCTCTATCGGCATTTTTTGAATTTTATCTTTATAAATTATTTTCAAGATAATACTGATATAAAGAATAATTTTAGTGAAAATCGCAAATCAATTGACCAATTTTTCCATTTTTTATAATCATTTGAAATTTGAACCTCCCCCCACAATTCAGTTTCAGCTACTTAACCACTTCCAACGATTTAGATTTTGAGCTCAAAATTTAAGTTTATGTCTAAGCTTCTAAAAAAATTTAATGAGATTAAAAAAATAATGGTAAAAACTAGTTTATCTTTACTCCAAAGTCTAAAGCGCCCTCTATCGACATTTTTTGAAATTTATCTTTATAATTTCTTTTCAAGAAAATAATGACATAAAGAATAGTTTTAGTGAAAACCGCAAACGAATCGACCAATTTTTCTGTTTTTTATAATCATTTGAATTTTTGGTCCCTGAACTTTAATGGCGCATATCTCCTTTGTAAGACGTTTGGGACCCTTAGTTTCCTATTTAATATTGTTCATCATGATATGACAGACCAGCATGTTAAGTTTGTAAACGACCTTTTGGGACACCCTGTATATATATATATACATACAACAAGCTTGCTGCATTCAATATATATTTGTTACAAAATCTTAATGTCGTAGAAATCAAAGTTTATTCTTTCATTGTTTAATGAAAACGCATTGAGTTTAGAGTTCTTCTTGATAAATGGTAGTTCAGATTCTTTTGAAAATAATTCAATAAGTACCAATGACTTTGTGATGATATTTCATTTGGAAAGCACAGTATGCTCAATACGATGCATGTTATTTTGTGCTATGTACAATAGTACTAAGTATGGTACTATGAATCTTTTGATTCTGATCGCTGAGTCATTTCCCGCAGATTAAAGTTTTCTCGCTCGGTAGATTTATCTCGTTTGATTTCTTTCTATGGGATTATCTGAATAATATAGTTTAATGTGACATACTGATGCTGAACTGAAAAGAAACATTGAAACAGTCGTTTGTAATATCAATGCTTTCATGCTTTACAAAATCTAATGAAATCCGGTGAAATAAACAAGCTTTTGTATCCGCGAAAGCTGCTGTCATTTTTAACATTTATTGTAACATCTATAGTATGTTTTCGTATTCGTTAAAGAGGACGTCATTTTCAATATTTATTTTAACACCTCAATATTGTCCGATAAAATGAATACTCTTTTGTATTCGAGAAAAAAGACGCTGATTCCAATATTTACTATACACTTAAAATTTGGCTGCAAAAAGTAAAAGCCATTATTTCACCTAATCATTGTGATACTACCTGAATATAAAAATTTATATTCAGGTAGTCCTGATATAATTTAATGCTGATAAGTTTTTGCTGTAAATCGTTCAACATGTGAAAGGTCTTATGCTTTCTTTTTTAAGATTTCCGAAATAGATCTATATTTAGAATTAATTAGCAGATATTTATTAATAATCAGATTCAGTAAATCCGTGATATGAAATAGTTTTGCTTACGTGTTGCTGTGTATCACCCAAAAAGTGGCGCCACTGTGCTGATTTTTTTCCGATTCCCACAAAAAATATATCTCAAGAACTAATGGAGGAATTTTTATCAAACTTCAGATTCAGGTATAGCTTGATAAATATTATTGCAGTTTATGTTTTCGTATAAATACCCCATTGGGTGGCACTTTAATGTTGCATTTATCTCGGTATCCACAATAGTCCCATTTCAAGAACTAATGCGCAGAATTTCTTGTTTTTAGAATCTTCATGATGAGTCATAGATCGTCATTTAATTTTGGCACTGTGGTAGTATTAACGTACAGAATATAGAAAAAAGTTTTGGGTTTCCCACATCCGAAAAGTTTGCTGTTGTTGTTGTTGCTGAGTGGTTCAAAAGTTTTCCTGTACTTACAAAACACAAGTAATTGTAGACTAAAATTAATATATTCTATGAAATTAATGATTTATTTCAACTGTAAATTTTTTTAAAAAATTATTTTTTAAGAAATCATTTATAGAAATCAATTTTAGTTATTATTTTTTCGATCAGTAAAATACAAATACCTTTAAGAAACCGTTTTCTAGAAACTTTCAAAATTTATATTTTTTAAAGTTATGTTAAAAAATTATATTTATATATTTATAGATAGATAAAGTTCTTTACTGGTGGTCTAGGGGAGCTTGGGGTTTAGGGGTCATGATCGGTGTATATCTGCAAAAAATTTCTTTTATTTCCAACATAGGAGCGACCGCAATATGCAGTATTTCATAGGAAGTCTTCCTGAAAAAATTTGTATAATAACACAACTTAAAAATTGTTTTTGTTCGCTTATTACACATAATTAATAAGCATTAAAATGTATTAAAATAACACCCATAACAGATTTCTGTTTTACAAGGAAAATCATGATCTTGTGAGCGGCAGAAAATATTACATTCGTGTCATATAAAATGGGCCTTCTGAACATTTTTAATGTTGTTGTGTTTTCCTGGTTTAAAGGTTCTCTCTATTTAAAAAGTCAAGTTTCTGCACACTAAAATTGGTACATATATATAAATATATATTTTAACTTTTAAATTATTTTTAATATAATTTTTTAAAGAGGATTTTGTCTTAAAAAAACCACAAATGAAAATTATTTTTAGCTGTTAATATCTCTAACTTTAAAAATAAAACCAACATTAATCAAGTATTTTTCTACATATTTTGAAAATTTATAAGTTTTAAAGTGATATTTTCAACCATAGGTATATAACATTAACTAGGAAATTATATGAAGAATAATTAAAAATTACAATTTTGATTAATTATTTTACCATGTGTAATAAATAATATTAGCATGATATGCATTCATGTAGTTTTAATTTTTATTTATGTTTTTAATTATCTGAAGCAATATGTACAGTACTTAGAAAAGCACTGTTGTTTAAATGAAATTACTGTAATGATTATTTAAATAGAAAAATTCTTAAATTAATTATTAAAGAAAATTGTTTTCTAATTGATAAAAAGAAATTTATTTAGCAATTTAGTTAAAAATTGGTTTAAAATTATGAACTTTATTAATTAATTTATCATGTGTTATAAATAAATGTTGACTAGCATGGTTGCATATACTTTTCATTTTTATTAAAGTTTTGAATAATATGAGACAATATTTACAATATTCAAAAATGCATTGTTATTTAATTTATATTATAATGTTCATAGTTTAGATAAAAAAAATTCTTACATTCATTGCTTAAGTGAAATATTTTCTATTGGCATAAATAGAAAGTTACTTATCACTATAAAAAAGAGAAATTTTTTTTTCAAGAATGATTAATTATCTTACATTCTTATAACTAAACAAGATCAAAAGATCTTCATTTAATCAATGTGCCGGTACATTCTGTAAACGAATCAGTCTTTTAATAATTATCGCCCTGGAATCTTTAGGAAAAACAGTATCCCTTATCAGAGTAACTAAGCAATAAACCATACGTTGTTCACGTTGACATTTTACCGTCACTACTTGAGTAGGTTTGAGTAATTGTTAGAGAGATTCCTTTGCAAAGGAAATATCTTATAAGTAATTAAAACATTGTGCCTAAAGGAGATTTGTCCAAGAGATCTATCTTCACTAATTGGAAATCGGAAAATCGATAACCTCTATCAACCAAATTCTACCGAGAGATCTTTTTCTAAACTTTTGAAGCACGTTTCCTTTAAACTGTTTCCAGTAACTTTTAAATTTTGTACAAAGGCTTGCCGGTAAAATTTTACTTTGTTAAAGTTCTCTTTTTATCCAAAGCGTTTAATCTTAGCGGAGAGGAATTTTATTTGGTATATATTTTAACTAAGATGTTTACATGCTATTAACGTCTTTGAGAAAGTATATTTTTAAAATACGTGGAGCTGTTTACCTAAGGAAAATTACCAAGTATTATATATTTCAATGTGAAAAGCTTTGAAATATTTTATTTTTGTAGTAAATGGACAAAATTATCATAAATTAATTAAAAATGGAGATGGTTAAAAATTCTCACGGTTGCTCTTTTATGTTGGTTATGTTGATATTTGTATTTAATTTTTTTAAAAAATAAATTTATATGCAATGTGACGAAAACCTCTGACTTTCTGAAGTAAAAAAGAAAAAAAAAAGTTGTTATTAAAAGATAAATTTTTTATTTCATGAATGCTGTATGTTTTATTTTATTTCTAGAAACACAATTTATGTGTTTCTAGCGTGGTCCTTTTACCCATTTCACAAAAATTGCTAAAAAACGTAATAATAAAAAGCAGATAAGCACACAAACATCACTACTCAAAATTTTCTCTCAAATTTATAAACTCTTCAAATAACTAACAAGGAGAGGGCCAACCTTTGTAATCACGGATTTTTATTATTTTAAGAAACGTTACGGGGTAAAAAAATGCAATTAAAAGTTGAAGTTTATATTCCATGAATTCTGTGTTTTACATTATTTCTAGAAACACAATTTATGTGTTTCACATATGTTATAGGGTAGAGATTCCAAGTCCCCCTTAGCCTCAAGTTTTATACAACGCTGCTGGGGTTCAAATATTATAACAGAACTTAAATACTTACTTTGTAACAAATGAATAATCGTGATTGTAGCTCAGTTGTTGCGGTGTTTGCTCGCTGTCCAGCGGATTCAGGTTCGATACTTTGACGCGTTTTGTTTGTTTTCCTCATTTTTTTAATTTATAAATATATTTTTAGTCATAATTTAATAATTTCAACTAAAAACTTAATATCGTACCTTAATTACAATATTACCATATACGAACATTAAAATAGCATTTTTGATTCCTAAACCTTTATTTCTCATCATTTAAAGATAATTTTGTTTTTAATATTCTTCAATCATTGTACAATAAAATCTCTAAAATCATTACAGAATCTGTTGTGGCGCCTTCTACTTAAGATAAAATAAAACATACTGAAATAAAATAAAAATAAAAGCTGAACCAAGATAAAAGTGAAAGGGATATAACCAGTGTTCTCGCTGTCGCTCGCCAATGCGCCAAATTGCGACTAAATTCTTCATTTGGCGAGTAAACAAGCGATTAGATTCGCCAAACTGCTAGTGCTCAATTTTTGCTTTTTCTTTTTCGTTTTTCATACATATGCATACATATATATGTATATATAATACACTTATTTTTTATATTTATAGCGGATATAAGATTAATAACAATCGCTGTCACAGTTATAAAAACTTGGGTTATTGTAGAACATCTTGAAAATAAAGGAGGTACAAAGGGTTAAAGATAATTTTTTTTAAATGCTACACGGCGAATCTATTTTGCTAATACTTTTTTCATTTGGCGAATGTTTTTTATTTTTAATTAGCCAAATTTCTAACGTTGATCAAATGTCAGCGAGAACACTGGATATAACTCAAAGAGCAAGTATACGTATTAGAAATTTGAAAACCTTAAAATGTAAAAAAATAGGTTGTAAATTAATTATTATGCTAATTTTTAATATAATCATCTTTGTTATTTTAAAAAAGGAGCAATATTATCATCGCATTGACTTCTACTGTTAGAGCAATGCATAAATGATTTTTCTCTAAAATCACGAATTCACGAAATTGTTCAATATCATAGCATCGATAAATATATATATGACATGCATTTTTAATCACATTTTAAAAGTGATTAAAAAATAATTGTTTTATACAACAATTTAATAACAGATAAAAAGTAAATAGATTAATTTTTAATTGATATAATTTATTAATTTTTAATTGATATAATTTATTATAATCGTCTATTGAAAATGGGATTATTAAATTATAATTAAAAGAAGATTAATAAATCAAAATATGAGAAATACAAATGCATCGTGCCCCAGTAGTGAATCTGGGCCCAGGGGGCAAAGACCGTACACAGAGATATCAAACGCCGCGCCGTACCAACTGAGTTGCTATCAACGTCAGCCTCTCATTACAAAGTAAGTATTTAAGTTATGTTATAATGTTAGATCCCCTGTTTTTTTAAGAACTAAGGAGCTTTGTATAAAATATGTTGAACCTAAGACTAAGGGGTCTCTTCCCTAAAACATATATTAAAATATTCACAATCTGTGATTGTCAAGGTTGGCCTTTTCTTTCTAAGTGAGAGAATCGTCTTTCAATACATATTACTAATGATAATGATGTTAACCGAGAAAATATCGCTCATCTGCCAAAAAACTTGAGAAATTTTCATCATAGGTTTATTATTTTCCGAACTATATAATTGACTATAAGATGCTTAACAGATTCAAATTTCCACGTGGGGAAAAAGTCCGCACTAGGATTCAAACTAAGGATCAAGCCGCTAATTCTCTAAAACTGACCAATGCCAGGCGAATGTAGAGGGAAATGCATACAACTAACTTTTAAAGATCACATCATTTGGCTTCATGTTTGAATTCTAAACATTACAATTTGAATTTTTGAGGGGGGGATGAGAAAAAATGTACATTTTTTACCTGAAAATCAAATTAAGTAATTGGTAATGCTAAAATGACCATATTATAATTGAATATCAAGTGCTTTAACATTTTTATGCAAAAAGGTTGATGCATTCAAAATCATTTTTTCTCAGGTTCGTTCGTAATGGTGTAAATATGAAGAATATATAATCATCGTCTCGGTCTCTTAATCGGAATACTTATTTGTACGCAAGTTAGAGCTCAAAAACTATATATCCGAGTAGTTTGAAATTTCATGCATATAACCTTTGTAATATGTTGTGGACTCATTTCAAATTTTGTGAAAATCAAATCAAGACTTAAAAATATATCAGTAAAACTTTTATTATTGCATTAAGTGTTTCATTTGTAATTAATTTCATCATAGTCCATGATTGCTAATGATTCAAGTTGCCATGATGATTATTTTGCTAAATCATATCATACGTAATTAAAACTGGGTTACTATGTACGATAGGTAATGCATTGACATAGTGATTACGTAAGATTTAAGATGGAATCATATTATTTCTGTTTTGGTGCATTTAATACATGTAATTGTAATAAATTTTTATGCATGGATTTTTCCATAAAAATGCAACAGCTATTGTGCCAAGATATGGATATTTATAAAAAAAGTTTTGATACAAAAGGACCTTCTTCGCCGCGTTCCGCGTCCAATTTTCGGCTTCTTTCATGGCACAGGCATGCGTTTTTATGATTACACTATCAGGTAGTTTAGTATACATGAAACTCCTTTTTAACTATACTTCCTACATTCCAGATTTTTACATTTCTTTTTTCATAAGCCCGAAGCTTACATTTTATTTCAACGGCTTTACTGATTTTGATGGGTTTTTAGATTTTTATCCTAGAAAGCGATGTATCTAAAGATTTTTTTTTTTTTTTTTGACTGTCGTTAATGCAATTTAGTACAAGCATTTAATACATTTGGTACATGCATTTTAGTGACGTAGAATTACTGAATATCATATATGTTTGAGAATCCTATCTACAAAATTGCGACATTGAGTTATATATCATATTTTTTGTTTCTGATCGCGAATAGTATGTACAGGTGTATTAGTGAGCGCAACATTACCGAAATTCATATTCTTTTTACAGTGCAATATAAAAAAAATCGTCACCCTCAGAAAAAAATAATAATAAAAATAAAAGTAAAAATAATAAAATTATTAATAATAGATGCATTGGTACCGACGATCAATTTGTTTACGATATAAAATACGTTTTTTTCATTCTTCTAAAGACCGTACCTTAACAGAAAAATATTAATTTTCATTTTTAAAATCTGCAATGACCAGGGAAAAGATTACTCACTCCTAATTCGTGAGCTCTCTCCACATAATTTTATGATGACACAGGCCCATAATAATAAAGCATGGGATACGTCATATATGAGGAGACATAATTTGTTATCACTTTTGGGATATCCATTTTTTCTGCGTATTACAATTAGTTATATTTGCGTATTTTTATTTCACTGTATTTTATATTATCTTACTTTCATATAAAACAGAGAAAATGTGTCACACATTGGGGATATTTAATGGGATAGAGCTAAGATAAAAATACATATACAAAAAAAAATAATATACAAAACAAATAATAATATAATAATATACATAAAAAATTAATATATAAAAAATACATATACAAAAAAAAACTTTTTTCCAAAGTAATGCTTTATATTATTTATGTTATGCAATTTTGCTCAATTGTTTGATCATTTTAGTCACGAATTTTATATGGATATTTGCAATATTTAAATTGCTTCTGCTGTATTGTATTACATATTAAACAGCTAGTGACAATAATTGTTTTTATCTAGTTTTTACTTTCATTACTCATGACATAGTTCAATTCAGTATATATTTCCAATTTAACACATTCATTAATTTACACGGAATTCTATATTTCTTTAATTAAAAAAAACTTTGTACTAATTATATATCAAATGAATCTTTGAAAATCATAAACACTTTAAATTTGAATACAAAAAAAAAAAAAAAATAAATAAATAAATAAATAAAAAAGCAAATACACAGAACATAAAAGTGACAACAACGACATCCAGTTTTACTATATGACATAATAGTACTGAATTTATTTGAGTGTATCTATAAACGAATTTTCAATCCTATACACTTCAATTTAAATATTAAAGCTTCCATAGTAAAAGTCATTAAAATGGATAAATTACAAAACAATCCAAGAGTATTTACTTGAATTAAGATACGAAATTCCGCCAGACAGTCAATAACCATAATAATAATAATAATAATAATAATAATAATAATAATAATAATAATAATAATAATAAATACCATTTAGCAAATTGCCTATATTAATTTCTAATATAAGAACAATATTTTTACTCCATAATATTGACAGAAGAATAAGAAGTGATTAATTACAGTTTATTTGAAGCTTAATGCATTATAGATGAAAGACTATATATTTACTACACTTACTTTGGTAATTACTTCGACGTTCGCACGATGTAGTCTTAAAACCATGTCTGCTTTAATTTATACTGCTGTAATCATTTTAAGGCATACTAATAATATATTATCCATTAATTTTTTTTTTCGAAAATTACGTGGGCAAACATTTTGAAACAAACATGGATTAATATAAAAAATAGAATTCAAAATATCTAAATATATATCTAGGGTTTATCTGTATATACTTGTTTTACAAAAATACGCAAGAAATAAAAAATAACAAAATTAGAAATACAGACGCACATTTATTTTTAATAATAAATAAAGAAAAAATGCCTTTAACTTTTAAAAGCAAATAAACTAGAACGTTTTTTAAAATGCACCCTGAAATTAAGAAAAAAAAACTTCGAAAAATATTTATGAATATTATTTGATAAAAGTATAAAAAAGTTTATTTTTTAAAAACATAAAATGCGCTTTTTTGTAAGAAAAGTTAAAAAACTACGATAAACGGTACCGCAGGCTTTTTTGCTTACTCTAGAGTCCAAAATACTCAATGTAAGACATAAAGGTGAACTAAAAATGTTTTTGACACTGATGAAATATTCATAGTATTTGAATGTAAGGAATTTGCAAAAGTGCAAAGATTTTTAATAGCGTCGCAATTCTTTGGTTTCTCATTTAAAGTACACTAAAAAGTACAATTTCGTAAGATTTCATCGTCGTAAATTCTTTTATATAAAAAAAGCTGTGTGTATTTATCTATTTATTTATATATTTTTGAATAAACAACCAACAAAATTAAATAATAAGAACTAACTATTTCTTGCAATATGAATAAAAGTTCACAAGTATCAGTTTAAAAGCACAAATAACCAGAATGTGCTTATTTGAGACAAGGTTATATTGCTTGAGTGTATCTAAATTTATTCTTTTAGTTGCTGAATATAATCATATATTGATATGACTGCTATTTTGTTTAGAAAAAAACTACTTAGTTCTCCATATTATAATCGTTTTTAAAGCTAAAGCAGACAATTTCGAAGCAACCTTTAATTTTGCTTGCTCTTTTAAAAAAAATTAAAATAGAATAAAGTAAAATGTTGGTAAAACGCTCAGCCTTATCAAATATTAAATGAAGTAATAGCTGACCGTTTAGTTTAGAAACTTATACAAAGATACGTTTTTTGCCGTTATGTTGTTTTGCATGGCCACATTTAATTATTATTATAAGCTCTCTATATGTTTATTTTCAAGAAAAAGAAGTTCAACGTGAATTTAATCAATTATTGTAGATTCTATCATTTATGAAAATAGGTATATTTTTAAGAGTTATTTATTTTTATATAAAACGATTTCTGTGGAAATATTTTGTTTTGAAAATTATATCTAAATCATGTTAAAAGGATAATTGCAACATAATTTCGTTTTAAGAAAATGATATGAAAAGGGAAAAACGTACAACCAAGGGTAAAGAGAAAAAGACCTAATTGTGTTTTACCATAATCTTTTTATTTTTTATTATGATACATGCACTGTAAACGGTTTGTCTTAAATACTTTTTCCAATAATTTAACTTTTTATTCTTTAAGCTTTTTTTTTCTTTTATAGTAAAATGTCTGCTAATTGTAATGCTAAGTGAAAACAAGCTTATTTTTAATTATAAAGTTTGAATAACTATTTTCATTGAATAAATTCATCAAGTTTATTTCTCATTATAACAAAAGTTTTATACACATATACCACATATAAAAGCTCACATTATCTCTAAATATATATATTTCAAATTTATGCAAGTGCATAAATTTCTTAATAAAGGGATCGTACTTCACTCTTTCAAAGTGTATGTAACTTGAAACAATAGCTCCCGTTGAATAATTTTCATAATTGGTGAGTAACTAATTTTACTAAGGAAAGAAAGCTAGTCATAGCTAATTTGTGGAAAGTAATACATGAAATACAATAAAAAAGGGGTTTAGTTAAGTGAGCGGAAGAATTAGACATATAATCAATGCATTCATACTCATAGAAGTGTTTTTCTCAAATGTTAATACGATATGGAATTTATAATGTATTTTTGACGAAGATAAAGCTAAAAAACTAACTGCTAAATCTTTTTCAAACTTTAAAAGTCCTTTAGTTTATAATTCTTGAGATTGGATAATGTGTTTGATATATTTTTTTATCCTTATCACCACTTCTATGACGTTATTACTATATTTATGGATTCCAAATGTAAGAACAAGACATTATGTTTTATAATTTTAATAAATAACTTCAGGATTTCGAGAATTTGATATTTTGAGCAGTGTGTGGAAGAAAAGCACGAGAGAGGTTCTTATACCGGCTAGTAGCGAGCAAAACACATGAGTGCATTACCTTCGAAAATAATATATTATTTAAAAACTACCAGAATTTGGCGTTACAAAGAGATAGAAAGTAGTACACACACACATGCATGTATGTATATATATCATTTTTACATACTGGTAGATTTTTCCTTGTTTTAAATCAACTGTAAACAAATTATGGCAGATTCATTTCTGCATTGGACGCTTTCACTCGTTCTACTCCAATTAGTTTCCCAAAAAATGAATTCATGACAAAATATATATCAAAATATTCGTTACTTAAACTAGTTATATGGACAGAACTGACATGAACAACAAAACACAAGAGAAAAGATAAACAAGTTGGAAATTGCACGTGAACGTAGCGAATGAGGTGCGTTCATTCGATAACGAAGTTTTAAAAATATTCAGATCTTGCTGATATAGTAGAGCGTACTCCGGATACAGTATCGTAGTCGAAATCTTTACGTTTCTGTAAATATGCAGGAAGTAATTTTCATTACACATCAGCAAAGTATATTTTATTCATAAAATGTGAAATAATTGAATATAATTAAAACACGTCCAAACAATGTTTCCCAGTATAGCATTACGTAGTGGAATACTTTTGTGTGGCCTTGTAATTTAATAATAAAAATTCTTTGCATCACAGATTGTACAGAAGGCATATTTTAGTATATATTTCATAGATCCTTGCTAATTCTATTATGTTCGAATGAATGTAACATCATTAACATGCATTTGAAACTTTTTCCCAAATGACCGTAATGTAATGGAATACTTTTGATTGTCTCTGTAAATGATTTATGCATCCGACTTTCATAACATTTGAAATGACTCGACAAAATTACGTAATAATTATATTTTAAAATTTCAAACGATTAAAATGCATTTGAAATTTCTTTCCCATTGACCGCAATGTAACGGAATCCTTTTGATTGTCCCTGTAATTGATCTATGCATCCGATTTTCATAACATTTGAAATGACTCAACAAAATTACGCAATAGTTATATGTTTTAAATTTCAAACGATTAAAATGCAGTTGAAACTTTTTTCCCCATTGACCGTAATGTAACGGAATCCTTTTGATTGTCCCTGTAATTGATCTATCCATCCGATTTTCATAACATTTGAAATGACTCAACAAAATTACGCAATAGTTATATGTTTTAAATTTCAAACGATTAAAATGCATTTGAAACTTTTTTCCCCATTGACCGTAATGTAACGGAATCCTTTTGATTGTCCCTGTAATTGATCTATCCATCCGATTTTCATAAAATTTGAAATGACTCGACAAAATTACGCAATAGTTATATGTTTTAAATTTCAAACGATTAAAATGCATTTGAAACTTTTTTCCCCATTGACCGTAATGTAACGGAATCCTTTTGATTGTCCCTGTAATTGATCTATCCATCCGATTTTCATAAAATTTGAAATGACTCGACAAAATTATGTTATAATTATGTATTTTAAATTTCAAACGATTCGGTTGGGTAGTTTTTGCGTTGTTATATGCGGACAGACGGACGGACAGACAGACGGACAGACAGACGGACGGACTGAGCGACAACAATAGGTGCTACGTATTTATATAATTACGAACGCACCTAAAAAGAACTTTTCTGTTCCAACATAAGTGTCAAATCACTGACAGCACAAGAAAATATGTAAATAATAAAATCTTCTACTAATGTTTGCAGCATACAAAACAAACATTTACTTTTCCATTTGGCAATGGAAATGTTTTTATTATTATAGTAATCTATCAAATGCGATTTCTACATCCAAGCAAACTAACCAAATAACCATGACCGAACACGCACGCTATTTGAAGAAAGCCATAAATAAAGTTTTAGTCAGAAGACTTTGTAATTATTCAGGAAATCCGATATAATATGTGCATAATTGTGTATAATTATCCTATATAATTGCATTAATTAGTTAGGAACGTTATGATACATTCATGTGTGTGGCTTTACAGAGAAAAATTAGTTAGCATGCTAACAAGATAAATCACTAATGTCATTTTACATATGACGGTTGCCAATTTTGAACAATTCAATATTTCTTTCTTCAAGTAGGTTAATCTTTTATTTTCCAAAGAACATAATCTATCCAAATACACAAAATATTTATTTCTGAAGTTAATTATTAAGAAAATAAATGCATTTTCGACACAAATAATTCAATCAGAAATATTTTCATTCAAAATGCAATGTTTAATCATTCAACGGGAAAAGAACTAATAATTTAATGATAGCTACCGCATACAGAATAATAATTTAATTTTGTAGCTATGCAGATTAATGAAACAACCATGAACATACATGCACACTATGCGGGCAGTGTATTAAATAAAATTTTATGCTAATAGATTTAGTAATCCAATGTATATAAACACATATGATTGTGCATTTCTCTCTAAAATAAATGCATTGTCTAAGTTAGAAATTTACGATAGGTTTATGTTAGTGCTATTTCCTAGTAAAAACGCTACTAAGCATGCAGGGGTTAAAGTTTACTTTTATAAGAAAAAAAAATCGGAAATATTTCATGAATACGAAAATAAATTAACGCTAAACGGAAAAAAAATTTGAAACAACGCTAAACATTGCACTTAAAAAACGCTGAATTTTAAAAATCGTAGCAGGCAAAATTTCATGCATTAAGCTAAAAGTTTGAAACAAAACTCATTTCATAAATGTTAAAAAATAACCGCAAAAAGTTAAATAACATTAAAAATCACATTAAAAAATTCGCTAAAAACTAAGAAATTGCTGTACACTGTTAAAACTAAAGTTTGCATATGGCACTCCTAGGGGTGAAACGCTTGTCTCGTCAGCGACACCCCGAAAGGAGTCAGAATCACACCCCTGAAGGTGCCCTAAGACACCACATGGCACCTCGTAGGATGCCATGGGGGTGCCTTGGGCTGTCGTGTGGTGCCTTAGAGCACCTCTAGTGATGCAGATCTGACTCCCTTAGGGGTGTCGCTGACGAGACAAGCGTTTCACCCCTAGGAGTGCCATATGCAAACTTTAGTTTTAACAGTAAACGAATTCCAAATAAACTTTATTGGAAAATATTATATTTAATATGTTAGATAAAAAAATGGATCTATATATTTTTTTATTAATGTGAAAAAAATCGCCTCGAAACATTAAAAAACTGCTAAAAACCGCATAAAAATTAAATTAAATCAAATCAAATTTCTAAAATCGGGCTGCAAGTGGAAAAACGTCATACATAGAGCTACATTTCTTTCAAATTTTGTTCCCAAACGTCCAGCGGTCTCTTCATAATCATTGACACACTCTCAAATTGATGTCGAAGCAAACTGGTGTTGTTTCATCGAAGATGAAAATGTTAGAGGTATTATATTGTAAAACTAACATATTAAAACTCTACATAGTATTTGAGTTATAAGACACTATATTTAATATTTTAAATGGTGAAAATAATCTCTAATTATTAATAATTAAATTTGAATAAACTCTTCTAGAGAGTTTGGTATCACCTAGTAATACTCAAACCTATGAGACTAAAAAGGAATTTAAAAATAACTAAAATACAAGAAAAAAACTTTCAATGCAACACTGTTAAAACTAATGGTGACACATTGCACCTTTTAAGGGTGAAAGGCTTGTCTCACTGGTGACACCCCTAAAGGAGCCAAAATGGCACCTTTAATTGGGGTGAAAAGATGGCACCCTGAATCCAGAGTGCTCAATAATAAAAAATTAAAAATTATACAAACAGACTTTTGGCCCTCGTTGGATTCGAACCCACAACGTCTGATTACAAGCTCAGCGCTCTAACCACTCGGCCATCAAGCTCACCTTCAAAGCCTCCATGAAATGTTCAAATGTCCTGAAATTCAAAGGTTGCTTTATATAATAAAGCTCGCCAAAAGTTAGCCGAGCGAAGTTCTGTTCTAAACGAAATTGGGATAGCGTATAGCGGTGATAGTCATCATAGGAAAAAATTGCTGTGTTGATCCACCAGTTCAAGGATACATGTAACAGAGCACGCGCAAATGACTAAGGGGTGAAAATCGTCCAACGGTATGCATTGCGCGGCACCCTAATGAGCGTGAAACACTCAATGGCACTCCAAACACATTTTCAAGCCGGCGGGTGTCAAATAGTAACACCTTTTCACCCATGGGTGCCAAATGCAACCGGTTTGTCACCTTTATTTTTAACACTGAACTTGACGTAATTTCCTGCGTATAATTCGCGAATCAAACAATTCTTTTTCGAACCAGAAATTTTATTTTGTAATTGAAGGCAAATATTTACGGCGATCTAAAAAGTTACATTTTATTTAATAAAATTTCGGGGCCGAAAAATGATTGTTTGATCCGCGGATTATAGGTAGGAAATTATTGTACTAGAATTCCAATTTTCGTTGCATAGCATGTTGTTCCACTCGTATCTTCAGTTGTATATAATTAGCCATAATAATTGAGTTAGTTAAGTACTTTACGATATATTCTATAAAATACTACAGAACAGTTATGAGAAAAATCACATAAATTTCTTTTTACACGCAAAGTTAATTACTTTTACAGTTAAACATTTATTACTTAAAATGATTTATTCTACTATTTTCACAAAAACATTTTATAGCAAAACGTATATCGAAATATTTATCTGAAACAAAAAGAACAGTTGCAAATAAATAAATAAATAAACAAACAAACGAATGCACGACTGCAAGCATGCACGATTTGCAACCTGTGTTCTAAACAATGTTAAAAATTAGAGGAAATAGTAACTATTCAAGAAATGTGATACAGTATATATATATATATATATGACTGTGTATAGCTCTTCAAAATAATTGCGTTAATTAGTTAAGAAATTTACAGAATGTTAATATGAACGAGATATCATTCAGAAAAACTACTTGGCATACTAACATTGAAAGTCAGATTAATAATACCGTTATTTTTTAAAGGTCATTCTCAATTAGCGCGGTATTTTTTCTAATTAATTTCGAAATAGTTAATAAATTTAATTAATTGTTATTAAAATTTGTGGCTATTGAATAAGATTTATTTATTCAAAACTACACAATGCACATACATGCAGCTTAATTAAATTACAAACGCTCCGTTGCATTTTCACATAATTTCAGAATTTGCGTTTCGATTAATTTAAATCAAACATGTACATAGAATTAAACAGGACATGTAGCCTATTAATTAAAGATGATTATTAGACCGTGGTTTTGGAATTGAAAGTATTATGCAACTTTAAGTGGAATTTTTGTTTGCTTATAATCATTTATAAACTGATGAGATTGTGATTTATTAAATGAAAACAAACAAATGACATACTCGATAATGTATGAAGTTATTCGTTTATTGGTTGTTAAAATTTACATAAAAAAGCACCCTATAAATAGTTAAAATTTCAAATAGTTTATAAAAGTGACTTGGGGATCATATAAATTAAAAAGTAAAAATTTTCGTATGAACGTGCATTCGTGTAAGCGTGTGTGAATGTATGCGTGTATGTATGTATGCTTGTACGTGCACGCAAGCATGGGGACATACACTTTCTTGTTTGCTTGTTATAGTATTTTTCTCTGAAACATTTCTGTGCATTTGCGCTGAATTTACTTGATAATATTTATGTGTTTATAATTGAAAGCGCCATTGTTATAAATACTTAAAGTTTGACTAAAGAAAATCAAAACATTATTATGGTAATTTTTCACTTCTAATGTGTTATTTGTGAAGAAATATATGGGTCATTCTCAGATAAAGGGAAATTTTATGTCCTTGACCAAAATAAGAAAAAAAAATAATGAGTCTATCATGAATGTTTAAATTTTATTTTTTAAAATAGATAAAGAACTACATTGTGAAGCCGTTTAAACATGGGAAAAATACTAATCTTAATATAAAAAAATAATAAAATGTTGCAAATGTCATTACCATGGCATGTCCCTAACTTCAAATTTAATAATTAAAAATTAAACTTTTAAATGTTGGAAAGCCTTTGAGCAAAAACAACAACAATATAATAAAGTTTTATCTCTCTACTTATGATATAATTAACATTTTAGTTTCAAAATATTTTTTTTCTTAATTTTAATTAATTAAACTTTGTCTCTGGAGTTGATGGTCATTACCATCGTGAAAAGTGTTTTCTTTCATAGCTCATCACTAGTGGGCGTCAGAGTGTACGTTTAGGTGGTGCTGTATTGTAGAATAGCACATGTTCTTACAAGCAGTGGTGTGTACCTTTTTTGCAATAGGTATGTACTTTTTCATTTTGATAGGGGAGACTGGGGTACAATGGTCCACTTTTGTAAATTTTGACTGTTTACTCTTAAAGTATTGATTTTTTTTCTTTTGATCAAGTACATGCATGTTACCTATACATTAATGTTTATACTGCATCAACTATAAAATAATAATTATGCATACTTTTTTTAAAATATTTTCTTAAATAGCAAGTGACAAAGTGGACCATTGTACCCCAATGCCAGGGTACAATGGTCCACAGCATGGGGCTCTATGGACCACTTGTATCTTGAATAAAAATATATCAGTGTAGTTCATTTTTTAACAATAATAAACATAAACTATATCATAATTTGTTTATTCACATTTTATTACTCATTTTTATTTGTTTATTCACATTTTATTACTCGTTTTTTTTTTGTTGTTGTTGTTGTTTATTCACTCTTTTAGCTCTAACTAAAGTAACATTTTTTTTCTTCATTTTTTTTATCAGTAAGTCATTATACCGGTCGCAGATTGAACAATTAGGTTTATTATCATCCACAATACATTTTACAGCATGTTCCATAACTTCATGTGGCGCAGAACCTCTATTGGTTTTCCTAGGCTTGTTTATTGGCATTGCTAAAATAAATAAGAAAAATAATATGTCTTTTTTTGTACAATGATGCCACTTAAAGTTAAATATAAACCTTTATAATAAGAAATATACATATCTAGATATATGACTAAGGAAAAAATATAATAAGATTTTCCTGTCTACTTTACATCATCTGTAATTTTTTAATGAATTTTACCTTATTTAATTATTATATCCAGACACAAACTAATAGGTAGATGTAATTTTTTTCTCATTCTACTTTTTATTTAAATCTAACTTATTATGGATGCATGTATGTATAAGTGCAGGCATATTGAATTAACAAATTATATGAAATTAAATAAAACCCCTCAAATGCACAAACTATTTTGTTTACTAATTTTTGGTGTTCAATTTGGGTTAATTTTTTAATTTGAAAGCTTATATAGATAAATATTTCAAAAATGCATTTCAAAACATGAATCATTAATTAATTCACACACAGAAATAAAATTATTTATTAATTCTTAATTTGAGCTAATTTTTATGTTTGAAAGCATATATTATACAGATAAATATTTCAAAAATGCATTACACAACATGAATCATTAATTAATCTACACACAGAAGTGAAATAATTTATTAATTCTGAATTTCACATATAATATTTAACTTTAAAAACATGGGATACAAAACTGGCGTACAATGGACAATGGTCCATTGTACCCCGATTTCTGATGGTCCATTGTACCCCATATGGAAGTTTGACAAAAACGTGATGGTAAAAAAAGAAATTTAGAATTATATTATTTTAGCTATAATAAATATAATAATGTATTGTATTACCTTTTTATTTTGCCACGCAATGTCTTTCAAATTACAAATCTGTAATAAATAATTGAAGATATGTTTTACTGAAAATATTTACTTTTGCCTTACACCCCCTGTGTCAAATCAATTATCAAACATTAAATGGCTAAAATGTCAGCTATACACATTGTTTCAAACTTCTTTCTACTACTTCATGACTGCCATCTATATACTAAAATATGAAGCTTTCAAAAACAGAATTAATATCTAAAATAGGGGTTGGACCATTGTACCCCGTGGTCCATTGTACCCCAGTCTCCCCTACTTTTATTAAAAAACTGAGAACAATATGTTTTTTATGTGTTATTACCATGTTTCAGTTTACTAAAATATAATAGAACAAACTATTAAGCGTATTAATTGAATTGTATAGCTCTCTAGGACTATTTTGAAAGTAAATGTTATGTAAATCTTTAATTGCTATAATTTACCCTAAAATGAGGTTAAACATTAAAAAGGTTATTACCATGGTAGTCATAACTATGTCTTTTCGCAAACATGGTAATGGCCAACAGATTATGGAAATGAGAAATTTTAAGACTTTTTGTATTTTATAATATTATTAAACAAAAATTATCATCAATAACATAAATTTGAGTTAATATAAAGATTTAAACTTATTGACTTATTGTTTAAAATTTAATTAAATCCGATTTTACAAAACAATCATTTTCATTTATCTTTGTGAGCAGAAATGATTTTTCATTTACATTATTAATGTTTATATTTATTTCATGAATGACAATAACAAATAACAAGTGGTCAGTGATTAAATACAAATTTCTTAATTTTTAATGCATTTATACTTTATGAAATTAAATTATAAAGTAATTATATTTGATTAATTAAAAGTAATTAGTTTGATCTTCCAATTATTAATTTGGGTTTCTATAAATTAAGTCAATAAATAAGGCTAACGATTTCTGCTGATATTTTTCTCATAATGTCAGCCATGCAAATATTCCATTATTACAAAAAATAAATAAATAAATAAAAATAAAAACAATTTTTTTCTTTTTTTTTTCAAAGGCATTTCCCTTTATCTGAGAATAACCCATATGTATGTATTATTCATAACATAATCATTTTAATTTTCAATGGATTATCTATATCCCGCCAATTTTCCTGTTTACGTAATAATTGTTAGAATCAATGCTGGAAAAAATATGATAATGCAATTTTATCTCTAGAATGATCTTTAGAAACGAGACCGAAGTTGCGAAAACGTAAACTGAATATTTAGATCAACCATTTTAATTTTGATTTTAATCAATCCTTCAAGCCACTTTTCACAATGAATTTACTTCGGGAAACATTTTTGCTGAACATTTAATGGAAGAGATCCATTAGACTATAAAAACTATCTGACTAAAACTACATTTGGCTGATTTATCTGGCTGTGCAATTTTTTATTTAGTTGTATTTCCATTGGCATTTGGTCTGATTTCTAAACCTTTTTGGGTTTTGTGTAATATTAATAGTATATGTCTTTTTATAGAATGTTATTTTGTTTTGACAAATATTGTTGCTAGTGTTTACACCTACTAATGTTTATACATTTTTGATTGCCCTTTTGTTTTCAAATCATGTGCATATTGTTGCTAATTAGCAACAAATTTATCTTTATCTTTAACTTACCGTCGCCTCTTATAAACATTCATTTTGAGAGTATATTTTGGTTTATTTCATAAAAAAATACCGAAGTTGATAGCATTTGTTTATCAAATACTAATAAAAAAGATCCTTTGATATCTTTCATTGTATTAGACATAGATGGATTTCTAAAAAAATAACAGTAAAAATAAACTAATTAAAATGCAAAATTTCACTTTTTCAGTATATGTTTTTAAACTATTTTAAATAATTTTCAGCAAGTCTTTTTGCAATAAATATTGTATGCATGCGATTAATACATGGTGGCAACCATGAATTAAGTATGTGATTAATTTGGCAATATTTATGAAGGTATGTATTAGAATAAAAGTATCCAAAATTTTCAAAAATATAAGATTTATACTTTATCAGTATTTTTTCATCAATGTATGCCCATTAAGGAATCAGATATGTTTTTTAAAGAAAAAGTAAAACATGCAACAGAGGGTTAAAATTATATTTGAGTGTTAATTCTGCCTTTGTAACATTTTGTCTCCTTTCTTAAAATGTATCTAGTCAAGAGAAGACCTATGTCAATTTGAAAATGGTTTTTATATTGACACATGAAATTAATATCCTAAATAGTACAGAAAACTGATCTAAATAAGAATTGTTTTTAAAGTGGTTTTCGAGGTTTTAATTTTGAAAAAAAAATTGACTATAGCAGATAACAAATCATGCCGCCCATATTTAAGTCGAAATGAGGTAAATGTTCTCCATGTACAATTGCTGATTACATCAAACTTTTAAGATTCACTGATAAATCCTACAAGAAAATGTTGCATAACCTTTTGAAACAAATACACGAATGTGTGACGATTTGCTGATGACAAATGAAAATGGTTGTAATTGACAACTGATGCACAATAGAATTTAATGCCTCTTACTGGACTACATGCCGGCTCACAAAATCGATTCTTGCACTTCCATTTTGTTCGAGAAGGCAGGATATCTGTATCATCACCCACTGTACACACCGGATTTGTCTGCAGCAGATTATTTTTTATTTTTCACATTGAACTTAAATATGAAATGATAAGCATCTATAGATGACATTGAAGCGTGTGTGACTCCCGAACTCAATAGTAGTGGGCTCCATAAAGTGATTGTTTTTCTGTACTGACTTCTAAGTGTTACATGGGATTGAAGGGAGGCTATGTAGAAACTTAATATCAATATGTATAATCTTTGTATTGTATGATCTGTGTGTGACTAGTCTTGTAACTTTTTTATCCTGTAACTTTTTGCGTATTATATTCTTGAAACAGTACTTGTTTCACTGCATCGTGTTCTACTACTGCCATGAAACAGCATTTGTCTATATTAACTTATGCTATCTCATCTTCATTCGGAGACTATAATTTTATTTATATTCGCTGTAACATTTTTAAAACTATATTTTATAAACGAATATATGTTAAATATTACTTAAATATTAACTAGAAATTACCGTTTATTATCCGATTCGCTCTTTTTTTACTATTAGAAATTAATTTAAATAATAAATAAATAAATAAATAAAATACGATAAAATGCTCAAGATGTAAGTGGTTCTATTTACTGAGTTTTTCAAAGGAAACTACTATATGTGGCACATTGCGTTTAAAACCGCAAAATTACATAAGCAATGTAAACACTAACATGTTCAATATTGTAAAATGATTTAGTGTACTTTCTTTGCCGCTTTAATCATATTCAAATGGTAGTCAGTTTTTTTCATTTAATATTTTATTTTAAGTCTGAGGTAATTGTATAGGTCACACGTTGTAGTCATCACTAATTATATTAACCGCCTCTTTAACCCACAACCATCGCAATTCATTATACAAAAGAATTGGATTTAGTTGCTTATTTTGAGTTTTATATTTATTTATTTACTTTTGCTTATTTTCTGATTTTTTTATGTATTATTATAATTTTATTTATATATTTCATCACGAGATCCATCCCCATCAAAGCTTCATTGAAAATTACTTTGTCTAATTTTTTTTAATCATAATCGAACAGCAGTCAATTGTTTCCTTTTAAAATTTTATTTCATGTCCATGAAATTATTGAATAGGTCATACATTCTGTTTATCACCAATTATATTACCGAACATTTTGTCCCACATGTCGAACAATGGCACTGTATTAAACAAAAAATGGTTTTATTTGCTTATCTCGAGTTTCATATTTACTTATTTATTTATTTATATTTACCTACTTTTTGAAATATGTTTCATGCGTTATTTTTATTGTATTTATTTATTTAATTTATCATGAGATTCCTCATATCAAAGCCTCACTTCAAAATTCTTTGTCTAAATAAATTTTAAAATGTGCCAAAGACTTTTGGTTCATCTCTCTTGTGTTCATTAGGGAAAAAAACCGCAACACTATAATTCAATCAGGATTTTAAAATTAATGATGCCTGTTAAGGAAAACTGTTCAAAAGTAATAATTTCCTATTATGCATAACACTTTTTCTGAAATTTAATTTTGAAACGTAGCTTTTTTTCTCTGGAATATTAATTTTACACCGATTTTTCCTAAATATTTGAAAACTAAAATTTCAAGAGCTGTTAAAATCCTTCACGGTTTTTAGAAATGGCCCTACATTCAATGAATAACGTTTTTTAGGATATCTCAAGGATGTTTAAAATTCTTGTAAACTATTCCTCTTTTCTATGTTCGAATGAAATAAAACGTTTAAAGAAAGCACAACACTTAAATACGAATCAGGTTTTAAAAAGTAATGATGAATATAATTCAAAATTATTCAAAAGCAGTAAGAGTTTCCTAATCTTTAAAACACCTTTACAAATTTGATGAATGAATTAGTTTTCTCAAATTTAATTTGGAAATGTAGCTCTTTTTCTGGAATTGTATGCCATATTTCTTAAGGATTTGAAAATAAAAATTTCAAGAGCACTTAAAATCTTTTACGGTCTTCAGAATTGGCCCTACATTGTTTGAATAACGTTGTTTACGACACCTGAGGGATGTTTAAAATGGTTACAAAGTATTCCTGTTCCCTATATTCGAATGAAACAAAACGGTGGTTTAAAGTATTTAGAATTGCAAAATTTTGAATGTAAATAAATGAAATAGAAAATATTATACAGAAGATATGCAGTTTTTCTTAGTCCTTCTTAAAATGAAATGCAAAAATGTTTTTATTTTATTGCTGTTGTAAATCAGATGTTAACAATATGTGAATAATTAAAATTTAACAAAGGTTTTGCTATATATATTATCACTGAAATGTTTTTATTTTATTGCTGTTGTAAATCAGATGTTAACAATATGTGAATAATTAAAATTTAACAAAGGTTTTGCTATATATATTATCACTGAAGCAATTTTATTAATCCCTGTAGTTTAATGAATGGTTTTTCAAAATTTTAATAAAAATTGCTTTTCGAATTTCGGTATTTAAATAAACTATGGATGTAATATTTAAAAAAAATTATTTCTTTTTAAGTATGTTTTACTGCTAAAAAAGTGTTTATTGGTTACCAGAAACATTAACTTTAATCAAATAATAATTTTCTTTGATAAAAAGTTATAATATTAATCATTTAAGGACGGGCAACCCGTATACGTGCCGCAAAAATTGCTCAGAATTCTTGTTTATCCTCACAAGTAATACTTTATTTTAAAATACTTCTAGTTTATTCGGAGCATATTCTAGATTCAAAAAGTCACAAGGTAAATAACTTCTGCCGCGAAGGGGTTAAAGACAAATAATTTTTAAGAACTATGCTAAAGAATAAATTTTATTTGGCAAATGCAGAACAAAATAGGGTATTTCTCAAGTTACGAACAATTAAAAAATAAATGTTTAAATAGATCTTTATTCTTAAAAATTAAATGTATTTAAAAAATACTAGTGCTGCCATCTACTTTTTGAAAATTGATTTCATAATATTTTCAGTACGCCTCCTATTGGTCACATTAGAATTTTGCGGTGCATTATTATTCGAATTCCAATCCAATTTAGGAACACAAAATTGAGGATGTTGCCAAAAAGCATTTAAGAGGTTCTAAGGAAAAAAAGGAGAATACGCGAAACGCATTTTCATATTTTTCACAACCCTGAACGAGTTTATCGAAATAAAATCTAATTTGAAATGTTCGATATTCAATATTAAAATGATTTTTAGCCCAGTTAAAAATAATACATGTAAATAAATAGAAATATATTCTCCCGGAAAAAAACAGGGAAAAGCGTACATATAAAGATGAAATTAAAACTTCGATTAAAGATGAAACGAAATGATACATAAAAACCATGTTTATAATAATGTATTAATAATATAATATAAAATTAATGGAAAGAACACATGTAAATAGACAAATGTTAACAGAAAATATTACAACTTGGCATTTTACAACCTACCATTATTATATGTATAGTTTATAAATCAAATTTAAATTGAATTTTACAAGTATTTTATATTGCACCGGAAGCTTAACTCTTTGTATCATCATGGTGCAGATCTGCAACATACCCAAAAAGTTAATGTTACTTCGACAATAAACTACAAAAGGCTATTTTGTTGATGATTATTAACTTATAATACTACTATTCACATATTTATTTCATTATCCGTAACAGGTAGCGATATTATTTTTTTTTACCCTCCAAAGTTTTATTTATCGCTTGATCCGTGATTTTTACTGAATTAAACTTTGAATTAGTGAATTTAAAAATTCGGCTGATTTCTGGATGTATAGGGAAAGCTGGGGCACAGTTTTTATTCTGAGAATTTATGTTGTCCAGAAAGTAGAGATTTGAAGTTGTTTTTCCATATAGTTTTAGCAAAACCTGTCTAGTGTGTTATAAAAATGTGCAATCGTTGTTTCATATAATATTTTTGCCTGTAATTTTTAAAAAATAAAAAGTCATTTGTATCAATGTGCCCCATCCTTGGGGCAGATTAATACACCTCATAGGGCACTTTGATGCGTTTGGGAAAAAGAGACAAAATAACACGAATACATATTTTTCATAGAAAATTAGTTAGCAAACCATTTTACACTACTGGCCATTAAAAATGCTACACCATGAAGGCGATATGCTACAGACGTGAAATTTAAATGACAGGAAGAAGATGCTGTGATATGCAAATGATTAGTTTTTCAGCGCATTCTGACAAAGCATGTGCCGGTAGCGACACCTACATTGTGTTTAAATGAGGAAATTGTTCAGCCGGTTTCTTACACAGAAATTGCATTTCAACAATGTTGCCTGGTAAAAAATTGTTGTGATGCCTCGTGTAAGAAGGAGAAATTCGTACAAGCATGTTTCTGACCTTGATAAATCTCGAATTATAGCCTAACGAGATTGCGGTTTTTCGTATCCAGAGTATTGCTGTTCGCGTTGGTCGAGATCCAATGAGTCTTCGCAGAATATGGAATCGATGATTTGAGAAAGGTAATACGGAACGCCGTGCGGGATCTCAACGGGCCTCTATCACTAGCAGCCGAGAAGACAGGCATGTTATCCGCATGTCCGTAATGGATCTTGCAACTTCGTCACGAGCCCTGAGTCAAGAAATGGGGTCATTTACAAGACAAAAAGTGTCTGCACGAACAGCCCGATTACGTTTTCAGTTGCATGGACTCTCAGATAGGACACCATGGCTGCAACTTTCTTTGACGCTGCGTCATAGACAGAAACGCCTTTAATGGTGTGATCAAGGACGAACCTGGGTGCACGAATGGCAAGGAGTCATTTTTTTCAGATGAATTCGCGCTCTTTTTACAACATCACGATGGTCGTATTCATGTTTGGTGGCATGATGATAAACAAACATTGGCAGCGTGCATTTGTCATCGTTATATTAGCCCATCACCTGGCGTGATGGGAGGAGTGTCATTGGATACACGTCTCGGTCACCTCTTGTTCGCATTGACGGCACTTTGAACAATTCACGTTACATTTCTGATATTTTACGACACGTGCCTCTACCCTTTATTCAAGACCTGCGAAACCCTAGTTTTAGTAGGATAATGCTCCATCGCATGTTTTCGGAACTGTACCGACCTTTCTTGATACGGAAAATGTTCGGAGGTTGCCCTGACCAGCACGTTTCCCAGATCTCTCACCAACAGAAAGTCTGGTGGTCTCGGTGGTCGCCGAGCGACTGGCTCATAATCATACGCCAGTCACTACGGTTGATGAACTGTGGCATCGTGTTGAAGCTGTATGGGCATCTGTACTTGTACATGCCATTGATTCAATGCCCAAGCATATAAGTGCTTTTATTACTGTCTGAGGTGATTGTTCTGGGTACTGATTTCTCAGGATCCATGCACCTTTCTTGAAAATTTAATCACTTGTTATTTCTATCATAATATATTTGTGCAATAAATATCATTTTGTTATCTGCATTTCTTCCTGGTATAGCCTTTTTAATGTCCAGTAGTGTATACTTATATATAGAAATTCAAATCACCCAAAATTTATTTGTAAGCAATATTAAAGCAATCAAAATATAATGACCTGATGTTCTGCCTGTTCCTTGTCTGATTGTTGGCTGCGGTAACTTTGTCATATCTGGCACTCCAACTCCAGCATTATCTTCTTTCTTAGGAAATATGAAAAAAATATCAAGATTTCTATTTATAAATCGGTTTATAAACAGAAAATAAAGAATAATCATACTAAAAATTCTGTTTATAATTTAATTATCCTTTGCTTTTCTGCTGCTTGTTTTTCTTCCTTAACATTTCTGATGTCGAAAATAAATTTTTCTCTAGAGAATCGATATAAATTCGAGATTTGTCAGGCTGCCGTCCTTTTCTTTTGTTAATTCTACTAGCACAAACTGTTGGGTAAGTTCGTATGTCTTCTGTTTGCAAAAATACTATAAAATGTTCTAATATAAAAAAAAGCTATTTCACTTCAATAAAAACTAATATTAGAAATTGTTGGTGAAAAATGGTTAGGTTAAGGTGTGTATGGTAAAAAAAGTAATGAAATGTAATAAAAAAATGAACTAGAAAAGGATTTTGTTTGTCTGCAGCTGTATCAATGTGCCCCATACAGCCATTTTGAATAAAATGAATCTCAATTCCAACACTTCATAATTTACCGAACAATAAAGAATGAGAAACTGATAAAGAGTAGCTTTACTTGCCAGGGAGAGTATTCTTTTCGGTTGAAAATACTGGAACAGTTGTATAATGCCATTGCAAATGTAACACTCAAATTTACTTTTGACCTACAAAAACAATAAATCACCCGTCCCATTTCATCAATGTACTGAATCATCCCAAGACGTTCTGTATGTAGTTGTGTACACTAGCATCACCTTTTGGAGCTGTTGTGTAAATTTCTGTAATGACCCTGTGAGCAGTAGAGGGGGGTGTATCAATGTGCCCATGCATCAATGTGTCCCAAGTATCAATGCGTCCCAGTTCCCCCTATTGTTTACAAAAATATGTTTAAATTATCCATTTAAAAAACATTTTCAAACTAGGAAATAAAATGTATATAGCAATATATCAGTATTTCTTCAATGCAATAAGTATACAAAGCTGCATCATTTTGCACGAATAATACTGTCTAAGCAAGGAAAGTATTTTTCTCCCTCATAAATCTAAACTTAAGAAAATAAAGTTATAAGATTTTTATTTACAGTTTTGTATTCCTAAAACATTAATTTATTTTCTTTATTTAATTCTCAAATAAGGATGTTAACTTTTGTTCATGAGCTTTGTTTCATTCAAATTAGTCAGCCGAATTTAGTAAAAAATTGTAATGTTGAACTCCATGTGATGCGGCACCTTTGAACAGAATTGGGGCACCATTGAACAGCGAAAAAACTGCAAATAAACTGGTGATAAATAATAATTGAAAATATTCAAAAACAATCATTTAAAATTACGAAGTAAAGAGTTGTTGATGTATCTAAATATTATTTCTGAAAAAAATTATGTGAAAAGAGGTTATTTAAGAATATTAAAGAAAGCGGATTTATATTGTTAACAATTACCCTTACTACACACATAGATTACAACTTCTGGATGTATCAGTGACGGGAAGTTTCAAATTTAAATTGATGTTCGCATTCATTTATTGAATAATTGCAAACCCTAGATACACGATAATGGTTCATTTTTTAGCAGGTTTGTCTAAACCTTTACTCATTCTAAACATTATTTCTGGCTTTAGTAATGAATGAAAGTAATGTTTGCATCAGGATTCTTCATAAAAAGAGTGAATGAAAATTTTCAATTTTCCAGAAGCATCAGATATGGCATTGGTATAATTCAAGGATATTGTAAAACAACTTTCACAATTAAACACAATTGGGGGGACACTGTGTTTTTTCAACAATATGTTTTGAAATTCACTTTGAGAGATTTAATTTTGATTAAATTATAAAAAATACAGTAATTTTAATATTGGATTGGGGAAAAAGTAATTTCGCTTTTTTTCGTATTTTTCAAACAGAATTTATTTACATAAATTAAAAAACTAATCAGTAATATGTAAGCTGTTTTATTCGATGATCTTTTGCCATTTTTCTTTCACAACCATAATTCAGTCACTGTAGAATGTATGTGACTTGTGGGCAAAAAAACTGAACAATGTGATTTTTACAAGCCTTTTTTGAAAACAGCTTAACAAAATTAAGAGAGCTCCAAAAAGGGCGGAACAAATGGTAATCGGTCGGATACAGGTTCGGAATATACGGTGGGTGAATCAAAACATCCCAGCCAAGATATCTTAATTTTTGCCGAGTGACTAAAGATGTGTGGTTTAGCATTGTCGTGATGAAAGACAATGCCTTTCTTATTGATCAATTTCGGATGGGTTTCTTTAATCGCCTACTTCAATCGCATTAGTTGTTCCCAGTAGATAGTTGAATGGATGGTTTGGCCAGTTTCGAGCAGCTCATGATGGACAATTCCTTTTCATTCCCATCAAACACTCAGCGTCACCTTCCTTGGCGTCTATCCAGGCGTTACCATCATTTGTGAAGCTTCGACCAAAATCTTTTTTGTACATTGTTGTCGCCTGTGATTCAGTTTTCATCACATGTAATCATTTCTTTAAAAAATGGCTTGATTTCGTTCCGTTTCAGTAGCAATTCACAAGTGGAAACTTTGTCCATTAAATTTTTCACTCTCAGTTCATGGGGGACCCAAGTATCGAGTTTCTTTTGATATCCAGTTTTATGTAAATGGTTCAAAAGTGTTTTATGGTCGATGTTTAGTTCACTAGCAATGTCGCGAGAAGAAATATGTCAGTCTACTTCGATTTTTTTTTTAAATTCCATTGTCTTTTTCAACGATAGGCCAGCCAGAGAAAGGTTCAACTTTAACATTGAAATTTCCGGAACGAAAACGAGGATATCAATTCTGACTTTTGCGTTTACCTAAGCACCGATCACCAAAAACGCCACACAATTTTCGATGAACCTGCGCCTCATTTTTCCTTTCTTCGAAGTAAAAAACTAAAATATGATGAAAATGATCTTCAGGAATCTATATTTTTGACTGATTAAACAGATGACGCTACCTTTATATCTAAAATTTTCTAGAAACTGTTACCTTTCAAACGTTGTATAGCATGGCTTAATTACGTAAGTATTACCTGAGTTATGCAACTTTAAAGCTATATATTGGGACAAAAAGAAATTACTTTTTCCCCAAACCAATGTAATGTAGTTATTAAACTTTATTCATATTACTTTGTATTTCTAAAACTTAAATTTTTTTTTAATAAAAACTCTCACTATTTTTATATTTTGTTTTTTTGTTAAAAGGTACCCCTTACTTGTTCAAAGGTATTCCTACATGGGGCAGATTTGAACAGAAATCTTTAATTTTTTAAAGTCTTCACAACTCATTTAATTTACTTGGAGAACTTTTAATTTCTGTTTCGTATGATGAAGAAATACATTGTTTTTATTATGTAATATTTAAAGCACTCAAAATTATGTAATATTTAAAGCATTCAAAAAAGAAATGTATTGATTTTCTGAAAAAAATATTCAAACGTGCCTCCCTTCCTCTCCCCTACATAAAAAGTCTTAATATTTTTATATTTTGAATATTTTTTTCTAAAAATGAAAAAAAAACGGAACCGAAAGGGTTAATATATCCTCTCCAGATCTAATATTGTCTATAGTATACAATAAAGAACACCTTTTAATTAATTTAAATCCTTCTAGAATTGATTAAATTAATTTTAAGCCTTTCTAATAAATGTGTGCTTATCATACTAATCGATACATCGACTGATGCATCTTTGAAGATGTTTTATAGTAATTTTAAATTGATTTTTTTGGTCCCTCGTAATGTTTGTCTCAAAACTCAGGAGGATAAATGTAAGATTTTTTCAAATAGGAGTTGCTGATCTACAAATGGTTAATTTCAAAGAGCCTGAAAACGAATTAAAACCTCGCTTACGTAAAAAAATATTAAATAAGAAAAACAAAACAATCGTAGTCTAATGTTGGCGTATGATTTTGTTCATCGTTTTAACATTAAACTACTTAAATAACGAATTAAAATGTTTTTTTTTCTTTTACTTCTCAACTAGAAACTTTCACTCCTTTTAAAGTTGATGTTCTTTCTTCGTTTATTTTTAAGAGGATAACCAGAGCTTAAGACTCATCCTAGGGATATTTACTGACCCTGAAATCCAATTATACTGATTTATTGGATGAATATTTTATACTTTACTAGAAATTCAGCTCTTCCTGTCATGAGGAAATCCGTTAAGGGCCATAAAATTGGCTTTACATGGTTGTTTACGATTATTTATCGCCAAATTTAAACGAAAAAAAAATTTAAATCGGAGAAAATATCTACTGAAATGTTTTAAAGATAATAAAACTTTGATTCTAAAGTAGATTTTTTAGAGAAATATTCGAAAGTTTTTCATGATTTATTGGTATTCCTTTGTGATTTATAAAACGACGACGACAAAGCTAAAGGAAGATTAATTGACTGTATTTTGAGGAATATAATAGATTCAATCACAAATCAAAAGAAATTTACAAATTTAATTTATAAATAAAATTTATTATTAAAATTTATTAACATGAATATGACAAATATATTTAATATTTTCATTTTTTTTAATTATTTTAATATTTAGAGTGTTTATGTAGTTCATTTTTTCATTGTGATACACGTTTTGATCAAGAGTTAAAACAAAAATTATTCCACACATTTCCAAAATAAATACGTCAAAGTTTTCTTCTAATAAAAAATAAGTTTCAGTTTGAATTTTAAGAAACATTATAGCTATCTTCAATGTTATTATACCACCTGTTTTAAGTAGAAAAAACTGTTTTTTCCTAGTTTTGGTCTAAAGTGATTGTACAAATTATTCCGTTTGACTCACAGATGTTTCAACAAAGAGTGCAAAAAACATTATAACCTAGGTTGTTTAGCATCTCAAGGGCGAACAAGAAAATTTTCGTAGGATTACAAATACATTATTGAGGGGGGGGGACTATAAATATTGTTTTTTTTTCAAATAGCCTCCTCTCCATGTAATTACAACATGTGTCATCGTTTATTTATTTATTTTATTTTTTATTTTTTTAATGAAATTTCGCAATTAAAATTCTGTGTGTAGGGGCTATTATTAAGCAAATATTGTAATGTTTCGATCCTGATGAATCACACTCTATATACATTGAAACTTCTTTTTAGTAAAATCTTAAATTTATATCGAAACACTTCGTACTGAAGAAATAACTTTAAATAGATAACTATTTAAATTAATGAAATTTGTATAATAAAATACATATAAAATGGAAATATCGGACAATTATATTTTAGTTAAAGCAATATATATATTTTATGCAATGTATTCATATGAGAATAATGTGATTGAAATAATGTCTCAAAAACACATATTAAAGAGAGGTAAACAAAAAAAAAAAGCGTGGAGTACATTTCACTTATTTTACAGATTGAAGTGCTAACTTTGTAAAAAATCTGTAATATTACTTTGTATAGGTTTCGTTTTTTTTTTTTTTTTTTTTTTTTTCAATAGGCACCGTTCTTTAAAATTTACGCGTATCCGCAGAATTCATCTGCAACATTTTCCTGAAGCTGGAATTCCCTTTTTATAGTATCATAGGCTTTTCCTTGCACTGAACACCAGAGTGTCTGTGTAAAAGAATGGTTACAGCAAGTATCTGTTTAGTATGAAAGAAAAATATTTTGTTTAGCACCAAGAAGAATAGAAATGACTAAAAATATAAACTGTACACGCATTGTAAACGCACAAAAATTGAATAAACTTCGTTATATAGAATATATATTTCGTAATATGGAGACTAATTCACATGTTAATGGTTTCCAAAGTCAAGGTCTATCATTAAACTCCATTTAAGGGGACAGTGGACCTTTATTTGAGCAAAATCATCTATAGCAAACTCGTCGAAAAAAAGATTTGTTTCGGTGGTATAATTGTACCAAAGCAAAAAACATTTTTTATGAAGGTTTAGAGAAGTAAATAATAAAGGTAAGTGTATTTATATACTTTAAATCTGTTTTTCTCAAAACTAGTTTTTCAGTGTTTTTGTATTTTTTAAATGCTCCTTGCGACGCCATGCTTGATCAATATTTATGAAATTGATAAGGAAGTATCCTGATACTGTTAAAAAGGGAATTGTGTAAGCTTTTTAAAATTCGTCTTCATTAGGATAATCAAATTTGATTTTTTACTGATTAAAAGGCAAATTTTTGATGAAAATTGACATGGAATTTAGAAAAAAATCTGTAAAATACTAACTATTCAAGAAATTAAAAAAACTCACACAAAGTTGTTTATAATAAAGTTTTAAGTGATAAAAATGCTAAAGCAAGAAAATATCTCAAAAATTAAAACACGAGGAGCCTTTTAAAATTTCGTTTACAAATTTAATTTTTTCAAATTAAAAAGAATTAATAAGATTGGAATTGTTTTAAGATGTCCAATATGATTTTGGTTAAATGTATATATGCACAAAATTTCATATTGCTATGATGAAAAAAAAAAATAGTGTCCCCCTTAAAGAAGATTTCACTGTAGTATATGTATATCATTTAACAAAATGTATTTTCATTTTTATTTTTATTTTTATTTATTTTTATTTATTTTGTTTAGAAAAAAAAATTATGTTATCAGATTAGCCTGGTTTATCTGTTCTTTATTAAAAAAAAATTCCTTAAATTCATTCAGACATCTTTCAAAGTAAAATAATTAAACATAATAACTGAAATGCTGTAACATAAAATAGTTTTGCGTAAAATATCTTAATTACTGCGTGCATTCTGACCTTTAAACAATAAAGCAACTCCACTTATACCAGACTATTCAAGTGTAATTTATGAATTTTTTTAACGAACTACCATTTAAAAAGGCAGTTCCATAATTTTCAAAAGTGGTCGGTCATTACAAATACTTATTTGAGAAAATATTATTACTGTTAAATAACAATGAACTGTTTCTAAACTCTAATATTTTTCGCTTGTTTTCAAGGAGATTATTTTAAAAAAATCGCGGAAGGGAAGAGAGGAGGAATATGTTTTAAATAAATAAAAGACATATTATTGTTTTCTTTTTTTCTCTTTCTTTCTTTCTTTTCACCGTGATCATTAAGAATGAGGTTGTACGTTAAATTTTGCTGGCAAAAATGCATATAACGTTAAATAATGATGACGTTTTTCTCATAAATTGACAATATCATGCGTTATTTTTTGTTTTAAAATGCATAGAAGGAATAAATTGTGAGAGTTAAATTTTATGTATTTCAGACCTTATAAAAGTTATATTTATTCATTTTGAACAGTTTATGCATTAATCCATTTATTTTCTAGAAAATGTTTAATTACAGTAACTTAATATCCGTTGTAACCGTCTTTTGTTTTAAAAGAAAGAAAGTATTATATTTCTAAAAATATTGACTTCAGGTTTTGTGCGAATTTATATGTTTTAGAATGTGCTGAACTAGATTTGACTGATTTTTAAAATTTTCTGTTTTTGAGTCTGTGAATTTAGCTACTCGTTCGTACGTTACAAAACTTTGTGAGAGTTCTATTCTAATAGCTAATGCATGCAATTTAATAAAAATATAAATTCAGTTACATCTTGATATAAATCGGAACTGATAAGTTTATGGTGTAAATCGCCAAACAAATGGCGCTCATATGCTGCATTTTCAAGAATCCCCATAACAACAATATCTCAAGAAATTATGCACGGATTTTCACTAGTCATCAGATTATACCTTCATATCTTTCGGAGCTTATTAGTTTTTAGTGTAGATCGACCAACAGGTGATGCTGTTATAATGATTTTTTACGCAATACTTCCGTAATAGCTTACTCTATTTCAAGAACTAGTGTACGTTTTTTCATCAAAGTTGGGATTCAATACGACGTTTACATAATTTGTTGCTGAATGAGCTCATATGTACTTTTTCCAAAATATTGCATTGCAATGCTGTATTTTTTCCGATTTTTGCAACATACATATCTCACGAATTTATGTACGGATATTTATCAAACTATGGATTCGGTTAGATGTTGACATAATTTGAAGCTGAACAGCTTACTGTGTGAATCTCCCAACAGGCAAAGCTACTATGCTACATTTTTTAAAGATATACACATATGGGCTGTAATTCATATGTGATATTTTTTCTGTGGCAAAAGTTGCATGTGGTCACGCTCAAGTATTTTTTATGTATCACTGCTCTAAAGAGGTCTCTTAGTGATGCACATTTTTTCTTGTTCTATACAGCTATTTCTTTGTTTGCATTTTAATATGGTCGCATCTTCACATTTTTCATGTATTATTGTGTGTTGTTTGCCTTTAATTCGTATTGTTTTGCTTTTTTATGAGCAATACGAAGATGAAATTAACAGTTTTATTCGAAGAGTCAAAGCATTTAGAACTTCATAACTGTACTTTTGTTTTACAAATTCTCATAATCTTTCTTTTATTTTTCTATGTTTCTACTTAGTAATTTGTATTCTTTGTTAAAGGTACAATACATATATAGTATATTTAAAATACCATTATTAATGAAAAAAGATCTCAAAATTAATTGTTGACATTCCGAATGAAAATATATCAAAATACATCGAAATAGACCTACATTAAAAATTATTTGCATCTATGCAGCAAAATAATTTGAATGCTAATATTAAACCTTTATAAATTATTACAAATGATCAACAAGAAATGTGATTATATCCATACTAAAATAATTTATTCAAATTAAAAATTATAATCGGCCATATGAGTGTATGAAAGATATCGCATTAACAAATGCCACATGGACTTCAAAACATAATAAATATAAGGAAAATGTAAATTTGTGGAACCGAGGCCACACTGTAAAAAAAGGGTCGATCTACTAAAAAAATTTTAGTGATCTTTGTAATTACTAAAAAATTTTTAGTAATCTTACTCGGTTACAAAGAATCTGTAAGAATTACTAGAAAAAAGCTAGCAACGAATAGAGTTAATAATTTTAAATTTTTAAAAGCTATTACTAAAACTCACTTGGTGTGGCCGTGATAGCCTAGTGGTCATAGCACTCAACTCCTGACTGAAAGTACCCGGGTTCAATGCTGGACGCCACCAAGTATGCACCGTTATATAAAGGGAATATAAAAATACTGTTGTAGCCGTTACAATGGGTAATGATCTCTGGACTTTCCATCCCCTTTAGAAACATGTCAGAATAGAGCAGGTAGCAATGTTTGGTGCTGCCATCTATTGCGGCTTCGCCGAAAATCTTCCCCTTCGAAAGTCTGTGTTTTTACACCACTGGATGCAGCTCGAAGGAAGCTCCTGCCCTTCCGGCACATGTAACGGTTACTAAAAATAATTTTGGAGATAATACTAAAATTTGCTTGGTGGCTCTTACTAAAAAGTTTTAAGTTAGTTATACAAAAAATTCTTTTGTTCAGTTTACAAAAAAAAGTTTCATTTGCAAAAAAAAGTTTGTAATGGTTACTAAAAAATGCTGTGGAATACAAATGTACTAAAAAAATTTTAGTAACCTCTTGAATTTTTTTTACAGTGCAGATTCATCAAATCTTAGTTATGTATTTGATTGTCAGAATGTGAGAATTTGATTGTCAGATACTGTATAGAATGTGGGTTTCAACTTTGCATTAACCATAAAAAGCTAAATAATGCAAAAATAGGACTATCGCACACAATAAATCTAGAAATTATAATGTTAGAAAAATAATAAGTTTATAAACGTATATACATATTACAAATTTAAAATTTTTTCGCCAAAACTAACCTTTATACTATCTTAATTTTCTTATAATAATATTCCGTACTTACTTCAAATTATTAAATTAAAATCTTGTTTTTAAATCTAATCTGTTAATCCTTATGCAGACGATATAAATTCTTAATTTGCCTTAAAAAACATTATTCCAGTATGCGTAAATTTAAAAAGATGGCTCTAAATTAAAAATATTCTTAATTAAAACTTTATTTCTTAATATTCCAAATAAAACTGATTTCTTCTATGTTTTTATCAACCCTTTTTAAGAAAGTCTTATTAAATTTATTCCAAAACCATACCTTTCAAAAAATATCATTATTTTATTTTATCTATTTATTTATTTTTCCTACGTCAACCTTTGATGTGTGCATATTAATAAATTCATTTCTTTTCTTTTTCTCTTAAAATTAATCATTTATAAAAATCGTCTGCGTAAGATATTTAAAATTCTGAGTCAATTATAAATTGGTTAAATAATATTTTTTTTTAATAAATTTATCGTCTGTTTAAAAATAGCCTCGTAGCTGGACAAGAATTCTGTTTACATAAAAGAATGATGGTTTGGAGGTTACAGAATGTTCCAGTACTTTCTTTTTTAGTTTAGAAGGTGGAAGTCTCGAGATGAGAGAGAAGATTTCTTGGGTTGCTTCTTCGATGAGGACAGCTCGCTGAAATAATGATGGAATTTTTGCAAAAGGAGCTTTTCCTTCCTCATTATTACGAATTTAATAAATGAATTTACAGCAGCCCATGACTAATTATTGGATCTTCTACATTTATTATTTTATTTTGTTTTTTCCCTCGCTTGCCATGACTGCGTGTTTCTTTTTAACCAGTGGAAATAATTCGAGTTCTCCTTAAATCGTCACATACATATATATATATATATATATATATATATATATATATATATATATATACAAAGTGTCCCAAAAGGTCGTTTACAAACTTAACATGCTGGTCTCTCATATCATGATGAACAATATTAAATAGGAAACTAAGGGTCCCAAACGTCTTCCGAAGGAGATAGGCGCCATTAAAGTTTAGGGTCCAAAAATTCAAATGATTATAAAAAACAGAAAAATTGGTCGATTCGTTTGCGGTTTTCACTAAAACTATTCTTTATGTCAGTATTGTCTTGAAAATAAATTATAAAGATAAATTTCAAAAAATGCCGATAGAGGGCGCTTTAGACTTTGAAGTAACGAACAACTATTTTTTACTGTTATTTTTTGCATCTCATTAAATTTTATGAGAAGCTTAGAAATAAACTTAAATTTTGAGCTCAAAATCTAAATCTTTGGGAGTGGTTAAGTAGCACAAACTGAACTGTGGGGGGAGGTTCAAATTTCAAATGATTATAAAAAACGGAAAAATTGGTCAATTGATTTGCGATTTTCACTAAAATTATTCTTTATGTTAGTATTATCGTGAAAATAAATTATAAAAATAAAATTCAAAAAATGCCGATAGAGGGCGCTTTAGACTTTGGAGTAACGTACAACTATTTTTTACCGTTATTTTTTGCATCTCATAAAATTTTTTTAAAAGCTTAGACATAAACTTAAATTTTGAGAAGAAAATCTGAATCGTTGGGAGTGGCTAAGTAGTGCAAACTGAACTGTGTTCAATGGGAGTGGGGAGGTTCAAATTTCAAATGATTATAAAAAACGGAAAAATTGGTCGATTCGTTTGCCGTTTTCGATAAAACTATTCTTTATGTCAATATTTCCTTGAAAATAAATTTTAAAGATTAATTTTAAAAAATACCGTTAGAGGGCGCCTTTAGAGTAACCAACTTTAGAGTAACCAACAACTATTTTTAACCGTTATTTTTTGTATCTAATTAAATGCTTGCAAATGCTTAGATTTAAATTTTGAGCTAAAATTATAAATCGATGGGAGGTGTTAAGAAGCGAAAACTGAACTGTTTTCAGGAGTTAAAATGTTACCCTCCCCACCCCTCGAACACATTTCAATTTTCCGCTACTTAATTACTCACAACGATGCAGATTTTGAGCTCAAAATTTAAGTTTGAACTTTTACAAGCATTTAATTAGATACCAAAAATTACGGTTAAAAACAGTTGTTGGTTACTCTAAAGTTTAAAGCGCCCTCTAACGGTATTTTTTTAAATTAATCTTTAAAATTTATTTTCAAGGAAATATTGACATAAAGAATAGTTTTAGCGAAAACGGCAAACGAATCGACTAATTTTCCGTTTTTTATAATCATTTGAGATTTGAACCTCCCCACCCCCATTGAACACAGTTCAGTTTGCGCTGCTTAAGCACTCCCAATGGTTCAGATTTTTATCTCAAATTTTAAGTTTATGTCTAAGCTTCTAAAAAAAATTTATGAGATGCAAGAAATAACGGTAAAAAGTAATTGTACGTTACTCCAAAGTCTAAAGCGCCCTCTATCGGCATTTTTTGAATTTTATTTTTATAATTTATTTTCACGACAATACTGACATAAAGAATAATTTTAGTGAAAATCGCAAATCAATTGACCAATTTTTCCGTTTTTTATAATCATTTGAAATTTGAACTTCCCCCCATAGTTCAGTTTGCGCTACTTAACCACTCCCAACGATTTAGATTTTGAGCTCAAAATTTAAGTTTATTTCTAAGCTTCTCATAAAATTTAATGAGATGCAAAAAATAACAGTAAAAAATAGTTGTTCGTTACTCCAAAGTCTAAAGCGCCCTCTATCGGCATTTTTTGAAAGTTATCTTTGTAAATTATTTTCAAGACAATACTGACATAAAGAATAGTTTCAGTGAAAACCGCAAACGAATCGACCAATTTTTCTGTTTTTTATAATCATTTGAATTTTTGGACCCTAAACTTTAATGGCGTCTATCTCCTTCGGAAGACGTTTGGGACCCTTAGTTTCCTATTTAATATTGTTCATCATGATATGACAGACCAGCATGTTAAGTTTGTGAACGACCTTTTGGGACACCCTGTATATATACACTATATTGCCATTGATTATTGGACACTTGCGATTTTAGACATTTTACTAAATATCTAGAAAAATACATGAGGAATCACCTCGAAACTCTTAGTGTATAAATATAATAATATACGTCATACATCTCCGTAAAGATTTTTTACCTAAACTCCATAGGGGACCGTCAATAAATTAAAAAAGAATGAAGATCTTTTGAATAACCCTGTCAAAACTAATGTAGCAAAAGCGCTCAAAATCTAGATTATGTTTGAATGCCTTATTGTAGTACACTGTGTTCATTTTTATGCAAATAGCATGCATACTCGCAGATAAATTAAGGTTTTTATAAAAATGGCCCCAAATTTTTCCAAGTTTTTTCCTTATAATTTTCAGAGTTCTTAATATAAAATAATACTTTTTTCAGAAAATATGAAAAACAACATTGCACATAGTACCCTGTAATCCGAATGAAAAAATAATAAAAATTGTATGAAAAATGAGTAGGTTTACTAAATAGTTTTTTACTGCGCATGCGTCAAAGATATCAAAATTTCATTTGCATATTATGTTAGCTAAATGTATAGAGCAACTTTTGTAAAAGTCTCAAAATTATAGCTTGAAAATTCTGAAAGTAATCGTCTATAGAAAAAGGACAAAATCCGTTGTTTCCAAAATGAAGCAAAAAAATGAGGGAATTTATCCAAAAGTAGTCGTAACATCCCGTATTGTGTATTCTATATTTACACTAATCAATGAATATATGGATACAATCCCTCTTGTTTTTGCTTTATTTTGAGAATAACGGATTTTCAACTTATTCAATTGACGATTATTTTCAGAATTTTCAAGTTATGATTTTGTGACTTTCACAAAAGTTGCTCTATACATTTAGCTAACATAATATGCAAATGAAATTTTGATATCGTTGACGCATGCGCAGTAAAAAATCATTTAGTAAACCAACTCATTTTGTATACAATTTTCATTATTTTTTAATACTGATTACAGGTTACTGTGTGTAATGTTGTTTGTCATATTTTCTGAAAAAAAAATATTATTTTATATTAAGAACTCTGAAAATTATAAGGAAAAAACTTGGAAAAATTTGGGACCATTTTTATAAAAACCTTAATTACTCTGCGAGTATGCATGCTATTTGCATAAAAATGAACACAATGTATTACAATAAGGCATTCAATCATAATCTAGAGTTTGAGCGCTTTTGCTACATTAGTTTTGACAGGGTTATTCAAAAAATATTCATTCTTTTTTAATTTGTTGACGGTCCCCTATGGAGTTTCGGTAAAAAATCTTCACGGAGATGTATGACGTATACTATTATATTTATACACTAAGAGTTTCGAGATGATTCCTCATGCATTTTTCTAGATATTTAGTAAAATGTCTAAAATCGCAAGTGTCCAATAATCAATGGCAATATAGTGTATATGTGTGTGCTCAACGCATTTTTTTTAATTCTAAACTTCATGGGCCAGAGGACATTATAGGGCCGCTGTTTCAATGTGAAGATTTTTTTTTATCCCGACCGAGTAATGAGTTAGCAGATTGAAACAATGATCATATCCATTCTCCAGATAAATGTCTTCACCTTTTCCAACGTGTATATGTGTGAAAGTTACGTTCTGCAACGTTGTTTTATCTTCATGTAATATATGTCTTTTGGTGTGTCAATAATAAATGTTCGTTATTTAAAGAATTCTCCAATTCTTTGAAAGTTTGTTACAGAAAATCATATATATTGAATTGGTTTCTTTATATAGGGCTAAACTTTAGGGATTTTCATATATTATCCGCATCCTTTAACTTATGCTAGGTGTCTTTTCGAAAATCTTGCAAGATTTTAGTATGGAATAATACAAATAATAATACGGATGAGGTTATCATTTAAAAATAATAATAATAATAATAAAATACGCTTACCTTATAAAATTTATTTTTCTAAAAATAATTTTTAATTACTCTTTCCTGTTTTTTTTTTTTTTCGATGTCCATATTTACCATAATATGTCCAAAAAAAATATTTAGATATTTAAAAATATGTATTTTTCATTTTCTATAATTAAAAATAATTAAAAAAATATCAAAATATATTAAAAGCATTTTCAATTAAACTGATATTTTTAGTTAAAAAAGATATTTAAACATGGTTTTGATTTTACAGAAACGTTCAATGAATTCTTACTTTATGTGTCTGTTTCTGTAGAATATAAACAGTAGGTAAAATGCTGTTTACGCATAAAATATTGAAAAAAATTTTCTTTCTTTATTCGTTGTTTAAAGAGAGGCTCTAGTAATCAAATTTTCTTTGTGATTAAGAATTAATGCTTCGTCCTGAAGAATTTAAAATAGCTATTCATTAATATTCATTTATGATAAAGTTATCTAATCATTAGTGCATAAATTATTCATGAATTGTTTCTTTAGAAAATTAATTTATAGATACTCATATTGCATATTTTAAAATGATAAATTATGTTACATTTATATTTGCACACCACACTCAAATATTTAACTATTTAAGTAATAAACTTTGTTTTAATTTAAAATTGATAAACATTGTGGAAACAATCTATGTAAAAATAATCTATGTGAACGACTTTTTTAAAGACAATTTAAATTCGTCGGATATGCTAGTCCCAAAGCTTTGTTCTAGCACACAGATGTTATTTTTTTTAATGTTACGTATGTTAATCCTTCAGCATTATTAATTGAATACTACACAAAATCTTAAATTTCTGCTTCATTTTACATATTTGTGTAATAAAATGTTATCATCGAACATAATATTGAATATTTCAAAATAATAAATTATGTTACATTTATATTTGCACACAATATTCATATACTTATTTAAGTTATAAACTTTGTTTTAATTTAAAATTGATAAACGTTGTGAAAATAATCTATGTAAACGACTTTTTTGAAGACAATTTAAATTAATCGGATATGCCAGTCCCAAATCTTAGTTCTTTCTCACAGATGTTAAAAAAATTTTAATGTTACATATGTTAATCCTTCAGCGTTATTAATAGAATATTACACCAACTTTGATTTTTATCTCAAGTTTCTGCTTCATTTTTCATATCTTTGTTTGCATGGTAATATTTTTGCGTCTTCGAATTTTCATGTATTATTGTGTGTTGGCCGCCTTAATTCGCGTGATTTTGCTTTTTTATGGTCAATGCGAAGATGAAATTAACAACTTTATTCGTAGAGTCAATGTATTTAGAACTTCATACTACTACTTTTGTTCAACAGATTTTCATAATGTTTCTTTTATGTTTCCATACAACTGATAAACAACTTATTATTAATTAAAATCATCAATTTGTAATGTTTTGTTGTACATTAGTTAGTAGATTCGACTGGTTAACTGGATCTGAGTTAATCCTTGTTGCATGCAAGGCCTATATAGCTAAAATAGAAAAAAAACGGAATCGCAAGTGCAGCGACCTCCTGCCTGCGGAATATTGGCGAATTCACAGAGGGTCTCTTTGCTATAGCCAAAAAACTTACACATGAAATTTCAAACATAACTTCATTCATTTTCAATGACACAAGAATGAACATAGTACAAAAATCACTAATACAGTGCCCTTCCTTGAAAATATTTCCAAATTCAAGGAAGGTCTGCTGACCACATCCATAAACATCCCAAAACATACAGAAAAAAATTGATGCAACTCTATGCATTAACTGCATTTTTCGGTGGTACATTATAAAAAATTTGCAATTATAGCGCACCCTTCTAGAGGAACGGTGATATTCCCAAATTTAAGGAGGATATTATATTTTGCACTGTTTTTACAATTGGCAATAATTTGAAATAATTACATTTTGTTAAAAGTTGAAAAAAGAGAAAAAACACTCGAAATGATAGAATAATATAAAAAAAGAAATTAACATTTATTATTATTAATATTGTTGTTGTTGTTGTTGTTATGTAAAGAATTATTCTTAAAAAAACTTCCTGAAAAACAAAATTTAATCACAATGATGTCTGCATTTTTCTATTGCAGTAAAAGGTAATTTCGATTTCGATTTGAAAATGACGAACAATATATATATATATATATATATATATATATATAATTATCCACAAATTTCCCTTTCTTTTCGCTTTTTTCCACAAGAATGGATCTATCGATTCGTTTAGAAGGAGTGGAATCCAAAAATTCGATTCCATTCACATAATGCATTTTATTATTAATTATTCCTAATTTACGGCAATCTCTAAAATTTCATTGATTTGCATGTAATTAAAAACATGTTTTTTGCTCAAAGATTTTGCAATTACACTTTGCATAATTTATTTTCTATAAATGTACTATATAATTATTTTCATACAGAAAATTTAAAAGGAACATGTTATAAAACATATTTAGTAATTATAATTCGGCATACGGCTGACTGATAAATTATAAATTGGAAAACTATATTTAATAGTTAACAAGTAACTCCACTATCCCTAAAGCTTATTTTCCAGTGCATTATTCATATGGTTTATAGCAGATGCTTCGAAATCCACGTAGTCTGGCTAGGAGAATTCTATCGATTTGTCATCACAGTTTATAATGTAACACCTGGCATCTTAACAATATCTATATATTTTTGTGTTTTGTTTCTTTATAATGTGTTTTTTTTTTATTTATTAAAGTATGATAAGCAAGTCTAATATTGATTTATAATGATCTTATTTTCGATTGTTGTTTGGCCCTCGAAAGAAAATTTAAAAAAGGCTGTCATTATTACAAAGCTATGAAAATATTCTGCATCAATACGTTTAAAACCTATTTTATTAGCTTGATTTATTTTCTTTTCGGATAAAGTCAACACAAAGAATTTACGTGGCATTGTTGAAATGGGAGTAAAACGCATGCTTTCCGAATTTTGCCAAAGGTATACATTTCTTTAATTTTAAAATATCAAAATTAAAAAAAAAGAGTATTAATTTTGTAAAAAAAATTGTTCTACGTATCATTCATTGTGATGTTGCCATCCTTCTCTGTATTGCTGCTATTTTATTGTGAAATATGACTTGGAGCAAACCCGGGGATAGATGCTATGGGCAACTTGTTCATATACAACCGGGTGTTCTGAAGTCGTTGTCATGACGTATATCGGATGTGCAGTCCGCACACATTTTTCAGGGTTTTAACTTGCGTGTAACGAAAAGTTTGGTCACCTCCAAAAACTCCTTTTTGAAGACAGCCTTGTCTTGCAGTGTTGTCATTGGTTATTGCGACCTAGTCTATCGTTGCGGCATGCGCTCTTGAACTTTTTTGTGACGTCATTTGTCCCTTAACAATGGCGGAATGGTGGCTATTACCCTTCGAAATTCCTGTTTGCTGGGCCTTTTGACGAATTTTGTGGTTTTCCTACATTGTATTTTCTGTGTCCTATCGGCTGGACTGCGCTTTTGGTTTTAGTATCAATTTTGTGACGTTTGATTATAGTATGGTATTCGTCTTTAGCATGATACTCAAAAATATGTTTTCGATGCATAGTTCAGGTATTCTGCAGCTGTTTACATAAAATAAAAAGCAAAATTATTTTTTCCAACATGTTCTATTTTCAGTTGCGTTCGTAATTATGTGAATACGTAGCCCGTAAAATAGATTTCCGTCTCTATACCGTATCCCAATTACTGTATAATACAATTGCACCAAAATCTGAATATTTTTAAAACTTTGATATAGTTCGAACTTTGCTACATTTGATGGGAAATTTCCGACTTGTACTATGTTATGCCACTTATCCTTTATTATGTATAATTATCTATAGTTATGCATAATTATTCCTAAGTTCAACAAATGAAGCAAATTAGATCAATAGAAATTCGTTTAAATAATAGAAATAATGAAAAAACAAAAGAAAAACAATTAATCAAAATAAATGAAAATTTACAATTAAGATTCACATAAATCGAAATATATAAATTTCGTCTGTGAATGCACTAAAAATGACTTGATTAGATAGCACTATTTATTTCAAAATATCCCTGGCTTGAATCTTGTCCTAGGCAATTTATCACTCAGTTATAAATATTAAAAAAATTAGAGTTTATTTACCAACTAGAATAATTATGTAAATATAATAATAAAAGCAAAAAAAAAAAAAAATAATAATAATAATTGAAAATATAAAATGAATACCTCAAAGAATTAGATAAATTAATACAGTTTATTTTTAATTGAAAACACCAATGTACCAGTTACACCATCCGGTGCAAAAATATTCAGATTTTCATCATAATTTATGCACTTATTCACTTAGCCTGAAGACGTATGATTCTTTTAGCCTGTTGGTATAATTCTGTTAAGTTAATGAAGTACTATAATGCATCCAATGTTTGCATGTTCCATTAATTTCGGGTATGTTTTGTCCAACTATTTCAAATAATAGAATTAATCCGAATTGAGACTGCATTGTTCGTCACACTAGGTGTTGTTGTACGATACATAGGTACTTCAAAGGCATTAAAGAAAAGCTCCTACTTTTTACGGGGAAATTCATTTTTTAAGTAATTGAAAAGGGGCCGTGAAGGAGTACGTCAGAAAGGCATTTTATTCCACTAAATTTGTATCTTTATACGTAGATAGCAAACAGATCAGGAGCAAAGTGGCGTAAAACTCAATTACAGACAAGCACCTTGGAGAGGAAAGAAAACATTTCATAAGTGTTTGGCGATAATACCACAGTAGACTAGGTATTTGGTACTTAAAAGGTTTCTTAGCAGGGGTTAAATCATCGTTACTTAGAGTTTTAGGGTTGTTTGATTGGAAATTTTTGTGACTAGTAGTAGCACAGATTGAATCTCTTATATTATTTAAAAGGCATCTAAGGTGTCTAATTGTCAAAGTGAGTGCAGGGCGTACACATATAAACATGAACAAAAAGTTGGAAATACTGAAATGAATTCATTATTTGTTGCATAAGAATCCGAGATGCGACATAAAATATAAACTGATTATACACGTTAAAAATGTACGTAGCTTCAAAGGATAAGTAATCTATAATTTTTTTTATAGTTTATGTACTAACAGAAGATGTCAAAACAGTAAAAATAAAATTTCTGGAGGAAAGAAAATTTTACAAAATTGTATAATATTAAATTATTGATTTCCTCTCTATAGCTGGTAAAATTAAGAGTAACAAATTAATTGTTTTCTTATGAGAGGGGAGGGAGATGCAAATAGTAATTATATGATTTTAAATACCATAAATTAGCATTTATTATTAAAGTTTTACAATTTGCTAAGGAGTAAGTGAAAATTAGGTAATATATAATCGAACACTGTTATAAGAAAATGAAAAAGATTACCTTTATGAAGAGTGATTACCAGATATGTCATGGATAGTTCAGTTGTCAATTCATTTCCATTTTAATCCAAAGGGTTCTTAGTTCGAATCCTGGTCTTAGCTCATTTTTAATCAGTTGAAAAAGTTAAGGTACGTACGAATTATTGTTATCGCATAAATAAAATCTGAAGAGCAGTTTGCTGCTTTCGAACCAGCAAACATCTTCCCAAACTCCACATTTTTAGGTACAACAGTTTAAATAGTTTGCTGAGTGTTTGGGATTCTACAACTGATATTTTATCAGTTTAAGGAAAATACCGTAATAATTCAGAATATTTTTTTATTAGTCTATCATGAAATATATTATTATCATTTTCTTTTCAAAACTTAATGAATGTAAAGGATATATTTGCGAGGGAAATATGCATTACATTTCTCGTAAAAGAATTTAACAGCACGCACAACTAGGTAAATTTCTGCTATACTTTTCTAGTAGTTCATATTTTAAAATGATATTGGCTTTTATCTGTGGCAGGTTTCAAATTAAAAGTAATCGCTATTTTTAAAGAAAATGTTTCAGTGTAATTTCTCTTTAGTCCCATAATTTTCCTTTAATATTAAAGTATCGTATGTGGCTAGTAAGCAAATATTCCCAATAATCATTTTCTTAAAAATGAAGATATTGACTAAATTTTGACATGTTATGGATATCGCAGTTAATGCTTTAAAATTTTTTTATCAGTACGGGAAAGAAAAATATTATTATTTGAAATATTTTTGACTTAGTTTATCTCTCAAATATAGTATTTATATAGTTTTCTCTAACCTCAAACGATATAAAATATATATTAAAGAGACAAAAGCTGTGCAATAGCTCTCTTATGTACATTTCATTTCATTGTGTAATTTGAAAAACTAAAAGAATATGAAATACTTTAACTCTATAAATTATTGAATAAGTTCATTAAGTCATATATGTGTCACTCAGTAATATTTTGTTCGTCTAGGGACCCTCTGTTTTTAACTCTTTCTAATACAGGAGTTTCATTTTGATTACTGTGATTTTCGTATTTGTATAGAACTTTTTATAAGAAATATCTATTGACTTTTTTTTTTTTTTTTTTTTTTTTTTTTTTGTATCTTAAGGAGGATAGCCAAAAAAGATAATTAGTAATTTTATAAGATAAATATAAAAGTTGAAACCATAAAATAACCAATTATTTTAAATTAGAAGCATACCGGTTTCGGTAGCATACAGTTTACCATCGTCAGTTGCTATGCTCACATTTCTATTGCATTGCACCAAGTTTCCTCTCAATAATTATTAATTGATTTTATCGTTCTAAAAATATCATTTATAATTTATCACAAAATATTAATAATATAAATCATATGTATTACAACGAAAATACCAGATAAAAAAGGAATTAAATTTATTTATTTTTATTTTTTGAGCACATTTTTATAATACTCGTTTCTGCGTTTGACATGATAAGTCTGCTATTTAAGGCATCGTCAATATAGAAAGATGAAATAGCGAAAGAACACGAGGTAGAACACGAGAGAAATACAACCGGGAGCTGCACACAAAGCGCTTATGCAATGGAGCCAGAGGGAATCGAATCCACAACCGCCTAAGCTCACAAGTGATTAGTGGCTTGGTGCCTTAACCACTCAGCCACGGAGGACGCAAAGAAATGAAATAGAGTTTAGTAGTAAATAAATATGTAAATTTTAATATCGAAAAGTACCAATTTTCTTATAAAATAAGTTTTGGAACCATTTCGAATATTTTGTAAAATAATCAAAATGGTCCTAATGTACCGTATTATAGAGCAATAGACGCGAAGCGTACAAGGTTTCTGTAAAGTAAATCCAAAAACAGCTGCATTGCTATTCTTTATCTCATGTGAGAATATGATCCAATGCACATAACAGCTCTAAAGTGTAAGCAAGGAAAAAAAAATCAGAAAAAATGCAGCAAGAGCAATACACATGTTCTAAATTTAATATCATTTTACTTTTCTTATGCTGGTTTTTGTACGTTAAATATTCAATATAAAACTAAATTTACATATGTAAAAGTCTTTATCGAAATTTTAAACGAACAAAAATGCCTTAAAGTATATCTCCACCCGAAATCGTGTTGAAATGTTTCTAAATTAACGAATTATGGATATATAGCGCAAACAGTCCCGTTACTGTGATCGCCCCACCAGTGGCCGAGAGGTACGGACCTCTCAACTGGTAGACGGCAGGTGCTGGGTTCGAACCCAATCGCGGCTGTCGGCCTAACCGTTCGGAGTTTTCGTGGTTTTCTTCGAACCTTGCGTAAATACGGGTTAGGTTCCCCTAGAAAGACCCCCACGAAGGGCACTCCCCCTGGTCCTATATCCCTAGTGTAGATAATCGGACTACAAAAAATACACCACCATACACCCGTTACTGTGAAGGTCCCATTTTTTAGGACATGCCTTACAGTGAGAGCCATATTGAAGAATCGTAGGTGTAAAGCTCACAAGTTTCCCAAAAAATAAATACAAAAAACAGATACATTGCAATTATTTCTCGTATGAAATATGTAAACCCAATGTACATGTAAGAGCAAACAAAATGAAATTTAAAGATCAGTTACTTGAATTCTTTATTATAAAAATCCTGACCTTAGTAAAAATTTAAGCAAAACAGATAAAATGCAACAAGCGAAACACACATGCTCTAAATGTAATCTGATCTTGCATTCCTTTACGCTGGTTTTATGCATTACGTATTGAAAATAAAACAAACTCTACATATAGAATGGAGATTATTGTTTATCGGACATTTAAACAAATAAAAGTGCCTTAAATTATTTTCATCCGAAATCGTCAATAGAATTACAAATTGATTATGAAGTGTATTTGTAGTTAAAACTTCCATATAGAATAAAGATTTCGCACAAGGAATTTTTTGTTACATGTCATTACTGTTGTTATTAATTCATGACACCTTAAAGCATTCTAAAAATCAGGACATTTTTAAAAGAAATAAAACAGGAACATAAATATATAGTAATACATATTTTTAGAATGTATATTGAAATTCAATAATTTTCAAATATCTTTACTTTAAAGCTAACTTTATGCGTTATGAGTAATAAAATCTTATTATATAATACTAATTTCTGCATGGCTGCATTAATTTTGTAAAGAGAAACTTCATCTCGTTTTAAAATTCATCAGCATCTTCCTGATTAAAATTCAGACTAAAGAAAACTATTCTGCTGTTATATATTTAAAATGACCTAAGGATTATTGATCGCTTATAGGCCCATGTCTTTTATATTAAAACAATCATAGACATAAAACAGGATTCCGAAATTACATTTATAAAATTATTCTCATTAAATGTGGTTTCAGATTGTTGAAGCAGATTGCAGATTCATAATTTTTAAAAATTTTAATAACATTGTTCTTATTAATGAAGTGTATTTGAATAACAGATTTTTTAATCCGTCTATACATTAAGAAATAAAATATGATGATAACTTTATTTTAAAATTTGGCGTTTTCACGTGAAAAGGAGTATGATCTGTCTTTAAAAAACAATTTACAATTTATATAAGAATGGAAAATGAAACTTTGATTACAGTAACAATTGTCAAAAGTGGCGGGGAAATTGCGATTTTACACATTTTGTTAAATATTTAGAAAAATACATGAGGAATAGTCCTTAAATTTTACATGTGTAAACATAATTGTACATACATATACACTGCTCAAAACAATTAAAGGATATTGCAGTTTTAGGTGGATTTTGTATCTGGGAAACTTTTTAGCTGATTGATACATGGTCGACAGACATAGTAGGTTATATGAGAATAAATTACACATGTTTGGCAGAAAAAAATGCATTTTATTGTGCATTTATGTACAAAAGGAAAAAAATACAATTTGTGCATATGAAAAAAAAGAATAAGAAAAGGTGTTTATTTCAAAGAAAATCATTTTCAGTAGGGGGTATGGTTTCCACGGGCGGCCAGCAACGTTGAACACCTTTGAGGCATGGACTCAATGAGGCTATTAATGACAAGTTGGGGTGTTCTGCCCCATTCTTCCAGAAGCGCACTTTCCAGTTCTTGAAGAGTTTGTGGGGGTTGTTGGCGGCCAGAAACTCGTCTTCCTAGAGCGTCCCAAACGTGCTCGATTGGATTCATGTCTGGAGAACACTCTGGCCGAAGTTATCTCCGATTGATGCAGCGTAAGGGACTACAATAGGTCTGAGGATCTCATCCCTATATCTGCGACCAGTCAGAGCTCCATATCGAATGATGTAGAGGTCAGTATGTCCGTCAATGGAGATGCCACCATACACCAACACTCCTCCATCGCCAAATCGGACACTTTCGTGCACGAACGCAGGATTATTCCTACTGCCACGGTCCCTCCAGATGAAAATACGCCTATTATCCGGATGCACAGAAAAACGGGACTCGTCAGAAACATCTCGTCCCACTCCCTGCGGTCGCGACGATGCCTTGATGTTAATCTAACACATACCATCAGTCGGCGAGCATACAGACCTACAGCACGGAGCCGGTTTCGGACAGTCTGAGTTGAAATCGTGGTGCCTGTAGCCGAGTGAAAGTGTTGTTGGAGAAGAGTAGCGTTCATGTTTCGGTGTCTCCGAGCTGTTAACGCTAAATACCGATCTTCATTGGGCGTTGTTGCCCGTCTACGACCTTGCCTTGATTTTCGGCCTGAATATCCACTCTCCAAAAAACGGTTCCAGATCCTGGAAACGACACTTTGTGACACTCCAATGGCTTGCGCTACTTTGGCTTGAGTTTGGCCCCCTTCTAACCTACCAACAATTCTCCAAGCTTCTGAATCTGTCAAATGACTTCGCTGAGACATCGTACTCATAGAAACAAAGCAATCACTGAATGCCGATCATCCTTGTCTTCATTCTCTTTTATCCAGTTGAAAGTCAAATTTCATTCGCTGCCGTTGAAGCGACGTTTTTGACGTCGAACTCAAAATTTGCATACTCCACAGTTTGAAAACCAGAAGATTTTGCATTTGTGATTCTCTTCTTCTATTTTCGGCAAAAAAAATTTCGTTTATATCTTTATTTTATATAAAACTTCAAATATCCTCTAATTGTTTTGAGCAGTGTATTTCTGCAAAGATGTTTTTCAAAAAATCATATGGGGACGTCAACAAATTAAAAAAAGGGTATACTTTGCATAACTATGTAATAATTAGTGTAGCAAAATTGTTCAAACTGTAGTTTATGATTAAATTACTTATTGTCATAAACTGTACTCATGTTTATGAGGTTAGTATGTATACTGGTAAAGAAATTAAGATTTTTATAAAAATAGTCCCGAATTTTGCATGTGTTTTGCTTTTAGTTTGCGCATTTCTTAATATAAAAAAATTTCATTTCAGAAAATATGACAAGCAACATTGTATTCAATGCCCTGTAATCAGAATTAAAATATAATAGAAATTGTATGAAATATGAACAGGTTTACTAAATCTTGTTTCACTACGGATGCGCGAATGCAGTCAACTGTAATGAGCAAAATGTGACAGCTAAATGTATAGAGAAGTTTTTTGAAAATCTACAAAATATAGTTGAAAATCCTAAAAAATATCCCCGATGGAATAATCTCAAAATCCGTTGCTTCCAAAATAAAGGAAAAAAGATGAGTGGTTGTATCAATATTTCCAATGATTAGGGTCAATATAGCAAGCACAATATTGCACATACTACGATATATGGATGCAGCTCCTCATCTTTTTTATTGTAATTTTGGTATTTTGGTATTTTAATTATATTTATAATTATTTTAAATCTAGAACAAAACTCGAAAAATAATTATTTTCATACATAGCTTTTAATAAACAGTCTCATTTAATGTGCGTAACGACTGTTTAAAATACTTAAAATGATATTATTTTAATACTTCAATTTTTAAAAGATAATTTCGCAACTTAATATGTTATAGAATATGTAAAAAAACTTATTCGATATCTCAAGCTTTCAAAATTTTAATAATTTATTCAAAGTTTAAAAAATCAACGTTTTTCAACAACAACTACAAAAATGAGTAAAGCAGTAAAATAATATTATTTTTCACGCTACATCGCCCAATAAAAGATTAGGAGAATTAAAGGTGAATAGACATAAATGAAATAACTAGAAAAACGATAATAGATATCAATATCTTATTATTTGCAATAAGTGTTAAAATAATGTAATATGTATATGAATATGATCCACATAATATAGGGGAGAGTGGGGATACTTGAGCCACCCCTATTATCTCTACAGTTGGTTAATTTTTCTTTCTAAAACTGCCAATATGGTAACATATTTATAGTTCTGAACATGTAAAAAAGAAATCACACATCTTGGTACCATTTTGAAAGCATAGTGATTAATAGTTGTCTTTTCCCTATCTGAAGTAAATATTTGGGTGCATAATTTTTTTTTTTTTTTTTTTTTTTTTTTTTTTTTGTAATTAAAGTTTTGTTTAAAGTTGCAACTATATACATAAATTTAATAAGCATAATTTCAATTGTATTTTGAATCTAAAATAGTTCTAATAGCTGCATGCTTTATTTAGTAAAACTCTAGAAAACAAAAATAGTGGTGGTGGGGATACTTGAGCCAGTGAGAGTGGGGATGCTTGAGCCATGTCTCAACCACCCCTACTAGAAATTAAACATGGGTGAAACAAACAAAAAATAAAATTCCATCCTTATATTCACTAATAGATTTTTTTCTGGATAAAAGGTAGAATAATTTTTCATTTTATTTTTTTTTCTTAAAAAAATAACGATCTAAAAATGTTTCAAAATGTATATTTTTTAAATAAAAATATCCATTTTATTTTTCATTTTAACGAACAAAATAGCCTGTCTAGATAAATGTAAACATAGTTTTCAATTTAACTTTTATTAAATTAAAATAACTTTTTAAAACTGTTTTACAGGCTATAATCTCTAATACTTTAATTAGTTAAGTCCAACATATTAAAATATTTATTTTTTAATATAACATATTAAGATTAGTATTTTATATTGAAATCGTAACCTCTGTTGCTGTAACCTTTTTTTTTTATTTAACTAAGAAAATTGAAGAAAAATTGGTAAAAAAAAAGCTCACAAAAAACAAGAAAAGCAACAAAAATCCCAGTTCAAACTTACCTGCATGGAGCCAAAGAGGAAGACAAAATCTTTTCCTGTGAAATCAAAAAAGTGTTTGAAATAGTAGAATGATACATCTGGCTTAAATTCCGACAGCTACTAAATTAAAAGCATGAGTTCGACAGTATCATCAAAGGAAAACTCTGTCAATGATGGTGATGATGTGAAAAGAAAACATTCTATTGATGGTTGGTTACTAATAAAATATGCCAGAAAGAAAACTGTAAAAATATTTGTTGGATAAGCGCTTAATATTTTGAAAATGAAATTTGCCCGATGAATTGCAGATTCCAAATTTAAATGGCTCTGAACTGAGGAGGCTTCTACCGTCGTTATAAGTCAAGTTGAAATTATCCTTCGACAGCCAGTTCTAACGACAAAAAATGATCTTATTACTAGCTTTGTTTTCTCAATTGGTTTTGAAGGACTTTATGTTTCATAATTTATCATTCTGTAAAATGTTTGTGCAAAAATAAAGCGAAAAAAAAATTACTTTTGTAGGTATTTTTACTTCGTGGCTCAAGTATCCCCTCACCATGGCTCAAGTATCCCCCCCCCATGGGGATACTTGAGCCACGATGTAAAACAAAAAATAAACACTTATTATACATAGAAAAATAGTTCAAAATTATTTGAAAATGGTTTTCAGTTGAAGAAAAAATATCAAATTTTCATTTTCAATATTTTATTTTATTCTAAGAAATTATAAAATTTAAAAAAAAATTAAAATTCAAAAAATTGCTCAAGTATCCCCATTTTCCCCTATATAAAAGATAGAAAATGTTAGTTTGATTATAATAAAAATTATGTTTAAATATATTCAACAGTTAATTATACATTAAATATAACTTTCTGGATACGTCAGAAAGAATACGTCAAATACAGTATAAAGAATACGTCAGACCATATAGTTCGGATTTCTGTTCGTTTCCTTTTATTTCATAAAGAATAACTTCAATTCCTTTTAACATTTATCAACATCTTCCCGATTAAAATTTAATGAATATAAGAAAATTATTCTGCTGTCAGATTTTCTCTAATACGTCACGTAATTGTTCATGCATGGTGCCGTATTTTCAAATTAATAACTTTCATATATTTGAAATATGATTCCGAAATTGAATTTCTGCAATTCATCTTATTAATAGAGACTTCTGTCATTAGATGTGGAAATAACTTTTGTTTCTGAGTTTAAACTTTTTAAATATATATATATATACATACACACACACACACATATATATATATATATATATATATATATATGTGCGTACAAATATGCGGATTCCTAAATATGTATAATGTTTGGATAGAAACAGAGATACGTGTAAGAAAAAATCTTACTCAACGGGTTACAAATATTCTTCTTTTGTATTTAATGAAGCTAATAAAAAGAAATACACCTTTACCATAAGTTACCTTCCAGCACAATATTTAATAGGAATTACGTTTTTACTTTCTTCTATCGTATAAGAAGAAAATATTAGATTCGTGAAAACTTACAGAATCCGGTTTTCTACGGATTTACATGCTTTCGGGGTTAGAGAACCCGAAAAACATGTTTATACAAAATGTCTGTCTCTGAGTCTGTAAGTCTGTCTGTATGTGACAAAAATTGTTTGGGTCTCTGCCGAAAGAACTAATGCACGGAATTTCACAAAACATTGGATTATATTACAATTCTGATATAAACTGGATCGGATCAGTTTTTGGTGTATATGGCTAAAAAGGTGACGCTGCTCTACTGCATTATTCACAATATCCACAATAGCCATGTCTCAAAACTAGTTCATGGATGATTACGCGATAAATAAATGGATGATAAAATGGTGCTGATTACATTTTAGTACAAATTCCTCATCAGGTTATACTGTCTCGGTACATAATTTGCGGTTATCGCAATAGATCTATCTTATGAACTAATGCATAAAAAGCTGTATAATTTTAGATTCAGCGATTCCTTGTTTTAGATTAGTATTGTTTAGTTTTTGGTGTAAATTGCCCTACAGATAGCACTGCTATACAGCAATTTTCACGATTTCGTAATAAATGTATCTCAAGAACTTATGCAGGGATTTTTATTAAAATTTAGATTCAGTTAGCAAATGCTAAAAAATTATTAAATTATTATAAATTTTTAAAAATTATCCTGATAAGTTTTCGGTAGTCATCACCAATATATAATGATTTTATGTATATATATTTTTAATTTTGCAACAGCTCTATCTCAAGAACTAATGTACGTATTTTCATCAAAATTACTGAATCAATTTGAATTTGACATAAGTTGTTGATGATTAAATTTTGGTTTAAATCACTTAAACGGTGGCGCTGCTATGCTGCACTTTTCTGGAAGCATTATTATGAAATAGATAAAAGATACTTTTGGGATTCCCACATCTGACTGGTTTTACTTACTTTTAGACATTTTTTTAATTGAAATTCATATTGATGGGACTTGGAGCAATTTGAACTTTTTTCGAATTTAGGCATTTTAAGGTAAATTTTTGGCATAATAATTAAGGATTCAATGAAAAAAAATCTACTGAGCAAACGTTCGATTTCAATGGAAAAAATTTATTTTTTTATTATTGTTATTATTTAAGTAAATATTAAAATGTTTCTTTTCGTACAATTTTAACATTTTGGGCATTTTTTTTTTCCAAAACTTTTCGTAAAAGTGTTTTGTTTAATTTTAAGAGTTAAATTCGCATAAGGTAAATAGTTTGGGAGCAAAAGCGCAAATGCGCAAAAAATTACAGTATAAACTAAATGTTTGCTGGTTAACATTATAAATGAATTACTTCCGATAACTATTCAAAGCCTCGCCTTCATTAACCCTTTAGCCCGTATGGTGGTTTGCGGGAGCCATTCATTTTTTTTTTCCTTCTGAGTCCGATTTAAGAATCTTATGTAATAACACCCTCAATTGAATGATCGTTCAAGATTTCAGAAAGAGTAAAGTATCACTTTTTATCAAGAGAAAACGGTTATAGTACATGTTCTATTTTCTGCCGGCTGGACGGACAAGCAACATGGTACAGTGGTCAAGTACAAGGAATACATCTCGTCGGGTTAAAAGAGTCACAGAGTACGTTTCAAATGTCGTGAGGTATGCAAGTGCAGAAATACTGTAACTCCAATAGATTAAATAATTGCATATACTGTTTTGTGCCATGGTTTATGTATTATTAGAAAAAGTATGATTTCTGATTTTGATAAATATTTTAAAGAAAAGTTCTTAAAAGCAGAAAAATTAATTCTATTGAAATAAAGAAGTGAATTTGTACTTGATTTAACTTAATGTTAAACGGCAAAGAATATTTTAGTATTTCTACAGTATTGTTTAGAAAAGTATGTCCCTTAACATGTTATTGTGTATAATAAACATTTGACTTTAATAATAATTTTACTTTTTCTTTTCACGTTTCCCTTATCAACAAAAGTTTAGAAATACAACATTATATACGTGCAATTATAGTGAAATTTCGAACATTCTTGTTAGTTTGACGTAGATGATAAATTGCCAAATTTTATTCTTATGGTTATCTTTCGTATTTTTTTTTCTTGATTCAATTTTAAATATAATCCATATAATCATGTTGTGCATTTTATTTAAAATGCACAATTTTCACTCAGTCTTTTTGAAATACAGAAAAAAAAGAAATAAAACCGTTGAAAAGGAAAATAATCGTCGATGATAATATGCCTTGCGGCATTATAAATGTATAATTTACCAAGAATGTTATTTCAAGGATTATAGTGTTCTTATCATATATATTATAAAGCAGAAGTTCTGAAACTTCCAAACGAGTGTTTTCAAAAACTACCCGATTTATTTTTCTGCCGATTGTATCATTCGATAGGAAATATTTTTCCGAAGGTTTATGATTTTAATATACAGGGATAACTCTGATTTTTCGTTGTAGATTTCGTATTTTTCGGTTATTTGTGACAAAAGGGTTGCCAGTAGCTGTTTTTGGCGAAAATAATGATTGCTAAAAGAATTAAAATGGCTATATCTATTAGAAATATTACAAATATCTTGCAAATAATAGCAGACAATAACTACTGATAATATTAATTATAATAAAAAAAGACCGCATAAATGAGGCGTAATATTATAAAAATATATTTATCTTGAAAATGAAAAAAATATTTGTAATGCTTAAAAAATAAATTAACGCGAAATATAACAATTGGTTCAACTTTTGGCGACTTATCCCTGGCGTTAGAATAAAAACATGAATTTCAGAAATTGATTAAATGAATTTTGAATGATATTTATTTCCCTTTTTATTATTTTCTTTCTCTTTTTTATCGTATTTCCGTATAATATGGCTTACAGCAAAAAAAAGCAGATCTGATTGTAAAAGACACTGTAAGTTGTGAGTTACTATTCGTTTCTATACCATTTTCATCTTGCTTTTGTCGCCAAAGAATGTGTTTTAAGCCGAAAATGCACTACTGACTTAATGCCTGACTTAGATTGGTAGCAATAATGTTGTTTTTTTCAAAAGAAGATAATCTTTAGTGTATATTTTAAAACTCAATCGTAAATTATATAGATATGATAACTCTTTTATTTCTTTTTGCAAATGTTTTTATCGTTAATTTAATTTTTCTAAAGCCATTTCGTCAATTTCACTTACAGGAAAAATTTCAGTTTTAAAATTTAATAAAGAATACTGCCCAGTTAAACTTATGGCATTGAGCTCACAGGCTACAAATACTAATTGTACATTAAAGCCTTATATTTTCAAGGGTTAATTCCGTTCGAAAAAAAAATTAAGAAGGGGAAACTGCTCTCCCCTTTCCTCTTATTTTTTATACTTAATCATTGAACCTCCTATACTATCAAAGACATGCTTTATCATATAAAATATCTATATCCAAAATTCAGAGCAAATGAGATTATGCTTAATAAAAACTCATTTAGCATTTATATAATTTAAACGAAGTTATCCCCCTCTTTTATACTTAACCATTAAACTTCCGAAACTATTCAGAGATTTGAACGAAATCTGAAAATTCTGCTTGAAAAACCCATTTATATAAATTAAGGGGGAGGGACATTAGAACCCCTGTTCCCCCTATTTCATCTTATTCAATGAACACCTAATAACAGTCACGGAATCGCCTCATCAGAATGATCCTAATCTAAATTTTGAACGAAAACTTAATTCTGCATGAAAATCCCATTTATATCAACTAAGGGGAGGGGCATGAGCCCCCCGTTCCCCCTCTTATACATATCAAATGAACTCCAAAAACTAATCAGGGAAGCGCCTTGTCAGTATATACCTACATACAAAATTTCAAGTGGTCGGATATTTTTATCATGAGTTATCGCGTTACGCACGAACGAACATACAGAACGGACGGGCACATAAGCTCACAGGCTATGATACCCTGTGAGCTAAAAACTGAAGAAGGAAAGACTACCCCATCGATTAAAAATCTACCGCCAAATTCCAAGATAAAATGTCAATAATGGAGATCGTAAATGTCACATTCACTTGACATTAAGTATAATATAAATATTAATTATGTCATCAAGTGATTTTTAATTCGACATTTTATTTTTACTTTTATATATGCTCTGCTAATTTGTTTTTCATTATTTAAATGAAAATTTATACTAATCTATTTAATCTGGCTAATAGTTTGGCGATTTGTATAATTTGGCAAAATTGGTCGACGGTATAACCAAGTAGTACTGAAGAAAAAATTTTGCAATTCAAAGGAAATTTATGCAATTATGCGTTATTACTATAGATAATTTCAACGTTTTGAAAAAAAAATTCCCGCTGAATAAAATTTACAAGTTTTTTTTAGTTGACCATTTCCTCTTCAATATTTTTTCAATCAATATTTCGCTATTCTCTTTCGCGCAGGCTAACAAAAATGTATTTTAAATATTTTATTAGATAAAACGTAAATAACATTTTTCTATTTAAAAAAAAAAATATTTTTTTAAATCTAACTCTACCATTATGTGTCTTACAGGACAAAATAGCAGAATTACTTTTAAAAATGGTTTTATCGGTTAATTGTATGCTATTTGTTTATTTGGGTGTTTTAATTTACTTTTGTCACCAAACAATGCGATTTTATACCAAGAAGGCATAAGCCGGAAGCGATGTTCACAATTACTAAATTCTCTCACTCTCTTTTAAATCTATGAGAGCATTTTTAGGATATTTTTTTTATGTTTAATTGTAAATATATAAATAGCAGTTATAGCAAAAAATATATATATATATCCGTATAATGTTTAAATTTTAGTATAAATGTCTTCCTCATTCAAACTGTAAAATAATTTATTTGCAACTTTTTAAGGTTTCGGCGCAGATGTCATATACGCACTACATTCGCACGATTGCAACAAAATGGCGATTTTATGCCTCAGATGGTAAACCGACTATGGTTGTTTATTTATTAATAAACTATTTATTAACTTTCATTTTGTTTTTTAAATAATATAAATCATTTTATTCTATAGCTATCAATTAAACTTTTTATTTATTTTTTTCTTTAAATAATACAAAATAATTAAAAAATATTTATGAAATTGGTAATTAAAAACCAAGTTCTCTAAATTGGCGCCAGAAAAAAATTGCGTCAATGTGGTGCATACATGATATCTGTGTCAAAGTTTTTTCACTATACATAAGAAGGGAAAATGCAATATAAATACCGATTAATTTTTTTTTCCAAATATGTAAATTTTGTCACAGATTTGGTCATATACTCATAGAGGTATCTCACTGGCGCCAAAATGGCATTATTTGCCTCATATGGTAATCCAGCTATAGTTGTTTAACTGATGATAAGTTGTTTATTTACTTTCATTTTCTTTTTTGAAATGATATTTGTTGTTTTTTTCTACAGTTATTTTTTTATTTATTGTTAATTGCAGTTTAAAATGATAGAAAATAATAAAATATATATGAATTTCTTTGGCATTCTAAAACGAGGATTTTGCCACATTGCAGTTGCAAGATAATCGTGCTAAACCTATTGCGTATATGGTGTCTATATAGGAATCTTTTGTGAAATATGAAAAGTGTAAATTGGTTACTACTTGATTATCACGTCAACCAATTTCGCCAAATCGTTCGCCAAATTAATTAATTTACATAATTTTATCTTAAATAACTAAAGAGAAAATGCTTAAATACGAAAGAGAAAATAATTTTGTTTTCGTTTTTCAGGAGGAAATTTTGCAATAATAAAGTAATTGTTGTAGTGAGAATTTTAATGTGTGTTTTTTTTTATCGTTGGCAACTTGCTGTAACGAAAAATGTTTATTTTTTTTTCCTGCAATTGTTTTGTAAGAGCTGGTTTTGTAAAAGCTATGTTAAGATGGTATTCAAATTTTTGAACCCTTCCCAATTACCACCCCCTGTGGCCGATTTTGCTCATTTGCAATTCCCACTGAGATATTAACCATCTCAATGTACTTGACGAGTTTGAAGATGATTCTTGCATAATTGTGCCTTTTATCGCGCGGACAAAATTTAATATACATATAAACTTTTTAGGTGAGAGTAGCTTTGGGTTCCTGGCTTCCTTGGGTACCATGGTAACGACTGTAATAATTAATATTTCTTCAGATAAGGTAAAATTTTAAATCCTGTTGCCATAATGGCCTCATTTCGCTTCCAAATGTGCACTGTTAGTAATAAACTAAAATAGTTATTTCTAAATGGCTGGTTTTTGCGCAACGATTGGATCATTTGAGACAACAGCTCAGCCGCTATAAGTCTCAAAAATCCCCCTCCAAACAAACAAACAAAAATTTTGCGCAACGTTTACGATAATTTAATATTACAATGGCGTCTAAATCGTTTTCAGTAATGAGCAAGGTGCTGCTGGAGGTCCAAATTAATTAAAATGCAAATTTAAATTCACCAGTTCGTTTCATCCACGGTTGATTTTGAAATATTGACCAGCGCAGCGGGCATAGCCTTCTAGTTTGAAATAAAACATAAAAATTTTTTAACTAGTTGAAATCACAAAGGTACCCTCATCCTTTAAAACATAGAGAAAATCATTGTGAGCGTAGCTTTTCACAAACATTCGAACATAATAGCACACAACACAAAATTTATAGTTTGATAGTTTGATTATTTTTTAAAAACTACATAATTGCACTGAATAAGCATGCTTTAAGAATACCTCCATGCATTATAAAGTTAAAACATCGTATTATACCGAAATTCTCAAATCAATATGGCAGCCTTAATTTCGTTAAGATAAATCTCATTTTTTTTAATTTATCGGCAGTTTCCCGATTAAAATTCAAAGAATATTACAGAATTATTCTGCTGTTAAATATCTTTAAATAACGTAAGCATTATCGATCGATCATGGTCTCCAGACTTTTAAATTAAAACTTTTGGAGTTTTGAAATACGATTCCGAGATTGCGTTTGTGAAATTCGTCTCATTAGTGATAGTTCCATTCAAATAATCTCGTTCCGTGAAATTATGACTTTTGACTTCATATGAGTTGACGGATGGTTTATTAAACCGTTGAACTCTCAAATAGAAAAGTGCAGTTGATCTTTGAAAAATAAAAAGTAAAAAAGTAAAATGTGTATAAATAACTTATTTAAATGAAATGTTAAGAAATTCCGAAGAAATTAAAAAATCATTCATTTAGGATATGTCTTCTTAATTTTTATTAATGACTTGAAACTTGGTCAGAAATAATATTCGCTCAGTAAAAATTATTAGTCAGACATGGCAATCAATACTTTTTTCTTTAAAAAATATAATTCTATCATACATTTGTATAGATATCAAGTATGTCTTTCTCAAATATATATATTTCAATGCACTAGAAAATCTAACATAAAAAAAGAAGCTGAAGTAAAAAGAAAAAAAAAGACTTTTAAATATAATTTCTAAAATATTTACGATTTATAATTTTCAAATAAAGTATTATAAAATTGTTCACAATATTTTATTAATGCTTTTTCTCAAACCTATTCATTATGAAAAAGTTGTTGGGAAGAAATCTACAAACTTCTTCTAACTGCAAAAAAGAAGTTATTGGTTTTATTTGCATCACCTTAAAATTAGCAGTAATATACTGGTATGTGGTAATATATGATATAATGATTAGTTTCCATTTATAAAATGTAACCTACTGTTTTTTTTTCGGATTATTATTGTTAATTGTACAGTATGATACTGGCACAATAGTTACTTGTATTATACTCTATTTTTCTACTATAGTTGTTTCTTACAGTGCAGTTGATTCTCTCATTTTTGAAAATTTATTTAAAAAATAATATATCTCAAGTACAAGAAACGAAAAGTAAAACATGTTAAATGCTGTTAAAAGAAAGCACTGTTTTATAAGCATTTAATGTTCACCTTGCATAACGGATAATTTTTTTTCTGCAACTTATGCTTTTTTTTTTCTAAAAAATATCAGTATAATAGATTAATTTGGAGTAACCGCCAAACTCATTAAAAAATATTTAGTGATGTGTGAAACAATATATTAAAATAAAGTTTAGCAACACGTCCGTATAAGCTGAAAGTAAGAAATTGATAGGTAAAGAAATAAAATTCGCCAATATGTTAGCTCATATATGCATATTTTATACGAATTTAAATTATCAGAATCATCATATATGCGTCACATACGTCAATAAATATATACACACTATATGCCATACATACGTTATAAAATTTATACACTTATCATATTGATTTTTCATAAATATATCGTAGTATATGCTTAAAACTTGACGTATACATCATAAAATATTATATACATCCTATATGATTTCAATCCTTAAAATCCCCGATATATAATAGCATATTTTCTAGTTTTTTCTAGTTTTTAGAATAAGTCGCTTAGCAGGTTGTGTTTCTATCAAGATTTTTTTACAACTTCTACAATGATTCAGTTTCAAAAACTAATGCATCAATTTTCATTAAACTTCCGATTCAGTTAGAACTTGACATGAATTGTTGCTGATCAGATTTTTGTGCAAATAACCTAAGCGGTAACGCTGCTGCTTTGCTTCGTTTACCTGAAAGTATTAACATGTATGATATTGAAGAAAATTTTGGATTTCCACATCCTACTCGTTTTGAATATAGAGTGTATGTTTTAAAAATTTACAAGTCTATTAATATAGGTATTTATTTAAGTGCCCCGCGCTGGGCATTTTGTCAAGGTTTCATGGATTGGCCCTGAAAAAGGCAGATTACTTAAGTGGCGAATTAAATATATAAAGATTTTTATTACCTATTGATTTTATTTATTGTTAAAAGTGGGCATATTACTAAGATCTAAATATTAATATTTAAAATTATTAAAGGGTCATTCCATATAAAAATGGAACAGATTTTTTTTTACATTTTAACTATTTATTACATATATATGTATATATATATACCGGGTGATCCAAAAGTCAGGACGAATTTTAAAAATGAATAATTTGAAAACGAATCACGATACAAATGTATGATTTGCATCAAACGTATGGAAAAGAAACTGGGTTTTGTGTGGCAACGAAAAAAATTAGTTCTGTTGGAATTTCTTGAGTAACTTTGCAACATGCAAAAGTGACAGTCTGGTGTGGCTTCACTGCGGATTTCATATTTGGTCCATTTTTTTTTTCAAGGAAATGACATAGACGGGTTTCACACTCTGTGACTTTTGGCTGTGGTGATTCTTAAAGTCAAAAGTTTACCGGTGACCAACCGGCATCACCAGCAGCACTGAAAGATGCCATCCGACAAAATGTGTCTGCCATAATGCAAGAAACGCGACTAAATGCTGTAAACGGTGTGGTCCCTCGTCTCACAGCTGTACTTCCGATTTATGGACATTACATTAAACTTTTATTGCATTACTAATTAACTGTAATTAAGCTGACTTGTAAGTTATCAACATATTTTTATTTGTAAATCATCTTTTGGTGCAATAAAACACTATAGAGTCATCTGTTGGTCGCCCGCAGAACTATTTTTTTCGTTGCCACACAAAATCCAGTTTCTATTGCATCCGTTTGGTGCAAACCGTATCTATTTATCTTGATTCGTTTAAAAATTATTCAGTTTTTAAGGTCGTCCTGACTTTTGGATCACCCTGTATATATATATATATATATATATATATATATATATATATATATATATATATATATATATATATGTATGTATATTTTCATTTTTTCAACTATTTATTTCTATGTTCCTTGTTTAATAATTTGGTTTTTGTGTGCTGGTAGCCCCAATTACGTATTATTTTGCTATTTCATGGCTAATACGTGGATGAAACCGCACACTTCATTTGTAGTTGCAGAGCATTTGGGGCCTGACGATTCTGCTCTGTGACTACAAATTTCCTTTGCATTCATTTTATTTTATTTATTTATTTATTCAGATATACTCGTTTCACTATTTTTTTTTCTTTTTTTTTATAATTCAATTCTATTCAAATTCTTCGTTTTGGTTTATTGTTTTATTGATAAAATTTATTGGTGAATTTTGTCTACTTTTAATGGTATTATATATATATATATATATATATATACATGTGTGTGTGTATGTGTGTATTAATTTTAAAGTATTGTTTATATTTCAATAATTTTTTAATTAGTAAATATCGTTATTTATGTTTGAGTCATGTAATTTTAAGTTTCTTAAATTAAGGACCAACATCCTTTCGGTACGCATCAATAAATTCCAACTCACTGAAATTTATTTAGAGATTATGAAGTTATACTGAATTTCGTGAATCAGTTATATCGATCTTTTTATTTATGGAATGATGTGTCTAGATGCAGTCTATCGACGTCTAAATTTCATCATTATTGACAAACACCACTGTTATTCTCCATTGTTAGAGATGTAATGAAATAATAACTTGCACAGATATTATTAGATTTTCAAATTTTAATTTATCTGATTTCTTCTCTTACATTGAACACAATACGAATTTGTATCCATTTTTTAGAACTAAAAATAATCATTTAGAAAACAATAAAAGAATTTGTAAGCATGGAAAAAATGAATCATAAATAAATTAGGAAGCATTTTTAGGGTTTCGGTCCCCTGGTAAAACCCTCTCTGGCCTCTGTCTGTCATGGAATCCATACACAAAAACTGCATAGGTCAGGAATTTCATTTTTTAAACTTATAGCTGAAAATCTCGTGTCATAGGGCAAATCATAAAATTTTGATAAAAGCCTATATTCTCGATTAAATAATTTTTCCATTGTTTTCCGTTCATTTTTGTGATTTAATTTTGAAAGAGAACCTTAATTTTAGTTTTTCGTGTAGACATCATAGCTTGCAGGTAAAGAGTCTTGAAGTAAATAGACGGAACTTAGATTTAACTTCGATGCTGCAAGTTAAAATTTTCATATAAAGTTGATTTAATAAAAAGTAATTTCGTATTTTTTGCCAATTTAACGGTTTATATTATAAGTTTATCTGACACTCATAATATTTCTTGAAGTTGAATTAGTTTGTTTTAAAGAACTTTTTATTAATGATTCAGCATTTTAAAATTCGTTTAACCAATTTCCTTTATATTTCTGCAAAATTATTTAAAATTTGGATTTTGAAAAAATTTGGTATTTTTATTTCTTTAATTAATTTAAATTTCTGTTTTCTAATGTTGCCATCTACGTAAGAATTTAATAACTTCGTTTTAACAAATTTCATATTTTATAAGTTGTTTTGAAATAAATATTAAACGAAACAGTCTGTGCGATATGCGATTAAGCTTTCTCACTTGTTCTTTAACACTTTTATTCGTAGCAAGTTTTGTAAATAATGTATAAAATTATGTAATGTTAATAATGTATATAATTCATTTTTTTTCTTTTTTTTAGGTAAGAACCGAATTTGATAAATGGAATTTTGCTAATTACCTATATAGAAAGTGAAGGTATGCAGGAAATACTTTTTCATGTAACTTTATACTCAAATTAATTTATATTCATTATTTACAAATTGTTTATTGTTTCAAGAACTTTTAAACAATTTCTAAGTTACTTTTAAAAAAAATTATAATAATTTTATTCTTTAGTATTTAAAGAATAGAAATGATATGTTTGTTTGTTTAAATATCTTTTTATATTTCTGTAATCTACAATCCCATACTGCTTGCCTTTTGTGTGAAATATTTTTGTGTAAATTTTTAATACATAATATTGCGTACATTACACCACATGAGAATATTTTCAATAACATATTCTAGACTTCTCTAGATTGTAATCGAAAATAGAATTAATTTTGTTTTTATATATATATTACAAATTTATTTTTTTTCTTCACCAAAATTAACCTTATGCTATATTAATTTCCTTTTAACAATATTCCGTACCTAGTTCAACTTATTAAATTAAAATCTTGTTATTAGATCTAATCTATTAAACTTTATTTTTCCCCCTCAACGTTTGATATTTGTGTGTATCAATAAATTCATTTCATTTCTTTTTAATTTTATAATATCATCTGCAGGATAGTCGAATTCTGAATTCGATTATAAATTAGTTAAATAATAATTTTAAAAAGTAAAAATTATCGTCTGAATGAAATTAATCTCGACGCTGGACATGAATTCTGTTTACATGTAAAAATCATGGTTAGAGATTATAGAATATTCTAGAAGTTTTGTTTTTAGATTTAAGAAGCAGCAGCTAAGAGTTGTCGACGGATATTTTTTCTTTTTTTTCCGATGATTTGTTTAGAACAAACTGCGGAATAATGATTTTATGATGGAATATTTTTCTTCTTTCGCGGATTCTGTTCAAGACGGCTTGCAAGAGAACATTTTCCGCTATATATGCCTGCACTTGAATAAACTTTTATGGAGCAGCCAATGTGAGTTCAATGAAGCGTCTACATTTATTTTACTTCTTTTCCTAGCTTGCCGCGACTCTGTGTTTTTAAATAAAGGGGAAACCGGTGAAGATGTTTCGAGTTAATATATATATATATATATATATATATATATATGTGTGTGTGTGTGTGTATGTATATATATATTAATTCAAGTTAATCTCCCTAATCACATGAAATTTTGTTAATCTTACACTGAATTCAATTTTTATTTTAATTATTAATCGTATGCACATGCAAATATTGCCTGCTGTAAATATTTTATTCATGAGAATGGTATATTTTTAATTGCATCTGTAGTAATTCATTCCAATGAGTGGATGATTCTTTTTGTGTGAAAGAGTGCTTTGAAGGTCTCTGTAAGCTATTATTCCATACTGGTTGTATTTTGTGTGGAAGTGTTTTTGAGCAAAATGCATATTTTCGAATACGTTTATAGTAATTTAAATCTAAAATATTCCTTTTATAATGGTAAGTTCTATTAATTTTTTATTTAAATCATGTTATTTCATTCAGGTAAGTCTTAATTACATCATGTTTTGTTAATCTTCCAATAAATCTTTTTTTATATTAATTATCAAACTGAGGATCATGAAAATATTTATTGCTATAGATATCTAATTCGCGAAAATAATATCATTTTAACCGTAAATGTATTATTTTGTTAAGGGCATGTTTATTATTATTATTATTTTTAGAAATAAATGTTGTGTGACATTAAAAATAATCTAAAAATATTTTGGTGATATGCTAATTGCCTAAACTTTAAACAATTAGTGTATCACTAAAATATATATTTTTTAATTTTTCAATTTAGACTCTAAAGGGAAAATTTTCCAGTGAAAATGTACATCTAAAAAAATAGATTTATTAGTTAACCTTTTTAGTTAACGTTAACAAGGAAAACAAACACGGGTTTCGCTGGTTTCAAAAGTCATTGCTCGTTGAAGAGAACATTAGTGAAAATCATATTTTATTGGATATTTTAACAATTTACATTCTGCTTACGATACACATAAAAAAAGAAATTTTATAGTAATAATATCATTTACTTATTCAAATAAAGAATTTAAAATTATTCTTATCGATATTTTCATACTATTTGCACGCCAGCGATTAATAACGAAAAAAAAAATTTCTCATATTTTAGTGCTTAAGCGTATTTTAACTTTTTGTTTTATTTATTTATTTCTTTACTGATAAAGCTTTAATGAAATGAGAAAAAATTTAAACAACTTAGATTTCTGAACAAATCTAAACAATTGCTAAAATTCCTCAACAAAACTGGGATTCCTAGAATATGAACGAAAGTACAAATGACAGATACACATTTGCTCTTTAAATGTAAAAATCTGTAAAGTCATTAAGGTGTTTTTTTAGGAAACTGGAATGCATAGTATTTTCTACGTATAGGTATAAAGTTTAATAATAAAACTTAAGTAGATTATTGTAAATTTAGTAGTTAGATTATTGTAAATTTAGTAGTTATGTTGTGTTGTCTTGATCTATACATATGCATGTATTATAAAGTGTGCAAGAATATAATTCAGTTAAGAAACGCAATGATAGATTAAACTTCAGCAATTCACGTCAATAAACGGATATGCATTTGATTTCCTTAAATATACAAGATTAGCTAGAAAACAGCTGTGTATAACAGAAGGCTCTAGAATGCGTTCTATTGGTCAAAATGACATCAAAATTGAACTGCAGATAATCCGAACGATGTTTTCTCATTCATTAAATATGAAACTTTTTTATGAAAAGTCATCAATGGATGTCATTGTAACACGAATGATATTTATTTGCATACATTGAACGAGCATTTGTTACTTTTCTGCACATCATACTTATATTGCAAAAAAAAAAAAAAAAAAAAAAAAAAAAAAAAACACTTCTAGTAAAATCATCCTCTCAGATCTAACAGAACTCCATTGCATATGTAAAATAATTCCGTGATATGCAGCAGATATGAAGAATTGGAGGTCCATTGACTCCATCTTCCCTACCCAAGCTAAAGAAATTTGAAATAACTTAACATCTTATAAACCGTGAAGCGACTGCACATACATGGGCAATTACCTCATCGATCCCACAGATAAAAATCTAGGATGTGTTAAATCTCGATTTACATACTAAAATGCAATCGGTCTGCCAAGTCATACCTTGATAGAAAACGACTAACGAATTGATTTTAGCGGTTCACTCTAGCGGTATACTAATATATTTTCCTTCTCCCAATCCTCCATGTTTTCGTATTTTTGGGTGCCAGAAAGTACAATGGTAAACCTACGAGTCAACCGTTAAAATCTTATATTTAGGTGTTTTCTAACAAGATATGACTTGGCAAACCTTGCGTTCAAAAACGAAAAACTTGTCGAAAATTCAGTTAATCCTAGATTTACATCTGCGTACTCGAGGAGGTGTGATTGTTCTGGCTGCCGCCTTCCGGTGTTTTAACAATCTTTAACTTAGAGGAAGAAAGTAAATCTAGTGTTCTAGCATATAATATATGAATAATATATTATAATACATAGAAATTATAATACATAGAAAATATGATTACAGTGGTTCTTGAAGCATGAAATCAGTTTCCGCATGCTAGTATGAGTGTCAAACTTGTTTCTCGAATATTGGATATGTCGTATTCCACTGTATGAAAAATCTTACGGTAGATCTTACATTTTTATTCGCTAGTTTCGTTTTTAATATTATTTATTATTTTTTAAGAGAATTAAATGTTCTATATGTATTACAGCGTGCATGTTGGTGGATTTTTGTTTTATAATGTTTTTAAATAAATATGAAACACTTCATTTGAATTACTTGTAATTCAAATTCCATCTCCTTCGAGCAACTGAATGCACTCTAGAGCCTTTTGAAGCGTGGATCGCATTTCTTGCTAACTCTATTTTTTTCGTTAGTTCGTAATAAAAAGGGAAAAAAATAATTATCTAGTTTTATACATTTCATACTTCCTAGTTTTTTTTTTTTTGTTGTTGTTGTTGTTGTTTTTTTCTGGAGCAAAACATACATATAATTTTTTTAATGTGAAACATATCACTTTAAAAATATATTATTTCTTAACATATTAATTTAGGCCCATGACTTTTTCTTAAAAGCTAAGTGTAAAGAACAGTTTAAACATTCTTTTATAAACATTGGTATAGCTAAAAATTGAAAAAAAAATCCTGCCTAAATTTTCGGTATGGTTATTTTCGCGAGTAAATCAATCAAATCATCCCCTTTAGTAACTCAGGGAACCCAATTCAAGTCTAAACGAAAGAGCTTTTGGCAGTTTCACTGCCGAAAATATATATCCCCTAAAACAAAGCTAAAGTGGTAACTTTTGACAGGACAATGCATAATTTACTACTAAAATTTACTTCGAATTTAGCAATCTCAGTCGATATAGTTTCCTAATCCATTTAGTTTCCTCAGAAAATAAATTAGTAAATCGAAAGTTTCCTGACAATTGATAAAGCTCTATTGTTTATTACGTATCTATATAAATGAGAGCACTCCTAAATATCTGTCTACTTTTAAACATTTGTATTTTATCAAATTATTTTTCTTGTTGGAACAAAATATCCATATATATATATATATATATATATTTAATGAAAAAGACTGACATTTACAAACTGTAAGGTACAAAACTTTTAATCTGGCGACAAAAACTTTGGTTAAATGGATACTTTTAAAAACGTATTTATACTTTCATGTCCAATGATATATTTTAAAATTTAAATAAAAAATCTTGAGCATTTTTTTACTATGGTGACTGTACGCGAATAAATCAATAAATCTATTCCCTTTAGTCGCTCATGGAACAAATTTCATCTAAATGAAAGAGCTTAAAGCAGTTTTACTGACGAAAATGTATCCCCTAACAAAGTTAAAGCGCAAACTTTTAACAGGACAATGCATAATTTAATACCAAAATTTACTTCGAGGTTCAACAAACTCGCTCGAATTAATTTCCTAATCTATTTTCCAACGGGCCGTTGATAAAGCCCTATTGTTTGCAGTTTCCTGCCACTAGAGTTTTATCGATCATCGGAATCCGGCCGCACACAATGCCACCTGCTACGACTAACTTTCATGGGAAATATATTGTATACATGAAATGAGATTGAATGATTTTTATAAAACTGAAATTTATATTTTATTTTTTTTCTAACCTATTTAATTACTCCGAACTAAATAGTGTGAATTTGAGAAATGCCATTTGAAATTTAATTAAAATACATATTTTTGACTGAACTATTTATTTAGATGAATAATAGTAAACAATTATTTTTACATAAAGTATATTTTAAATTTACATAAAAAAATTATATTGGGTGATTTTCATATTAAATGAAAAAAAATCTACTAAGAATGTATTTGTTAAAAATACATAGCCTTGCTCATTGGTGCACAGAAACAAGAACCTTAATATGAATATATATAGTTAAAAATAAAATGAAATATAAAACGAACATTTCGAGCCTTCTATTCAGTTGTCTTAAAAAAAAATCATGGTAAAAGGACTAAAATTTCAGAAATGAATATTTCCTGCGCGAGAGTTGATATTTCAAATAAAATCGAAATGAATAAAAAAAATAAGCCTTGTAACGGTAATTTATCCTTTAATATAAGAAAAATCTGGCATAACACCGTAAAACTTTAAATCTGTATCTGTTTACAATATTTTAGTTTCTTCTCGTGCGAGATGGCAATCGATTCAAACTTTCGATTAATTTAGATTTTATTTTATTAGAAATATTATCTCTCACGTCAAAACATTATCTAAATTTCATATTACATTTCTTTGTCTTTTTTTTTCATCAATTGTCAAGGCTATATATTTTAACGGTTGTATTTAATTGTTAAAACAGAAGTACCTTTTTTTTTACATACAATGCTAAAAAAGACATAATCACCAGTTTTTGGAAGTTAAAAAGCGCAACCTAACATATTTTTTATAGTATCACACCTTAACTATTTTTTTTCTTTTTAACTTTAAAATTAAAACTATTTTCGTATTGAGTGTTACAAAGTGCATAAAAATCAATTATCAAAAAAAAAAAAAAAAAAAATATCCCTTTTTTTCTCTAAAAAAGGTTATTTTCTACTGTTTAATAACACCATGTAAAATCATTAAATTCGGCAAAAATGATATTATTTTAGCCAATTTGAGAAATTTTACACCTTATAAAAAGTCAACCTTTTTAACTTAGCAACAAATCTGAAACTTGATAGGAACTTATTTCTATATTTAGTCTTATTCATTACTACACGTTTCAGCTCTTATACGTTTTTATGTTTCTAATTTAGCTGATATATATTGTTACATTGTATATGTTTTTACATTTATATAAATATATATATATATATATAGCAATGACAAAATAAAGTCGATTTTTTATATTTATACAGCCACGACGAATGATTTTTTTTAATTAAGGAAGTTTTTATACAATTATAAAATAAAATATAAAAATTGCACGGTTTCGGAATATTGATGGGAAAAAAATCTTTTTAGTTCTTTGATGAGATTATCAGTTTTTGCTTTCTTTTAATGTATGTAATTTACCAAATCTAGGTATCTAAAGTATATGAAACAAACGGTGACATATTTCCGAAAAGATTTATTTTTTGAAAACCAGAATCTTATCAAGTAATTCACCGTAAAGATTTATTTATTTACAATATCGTCACGATTAAACTTTGCAGCAATGTAGATTTTATTCTGTCCGCAGAAAATTCTCCATCGTATTTAATTCCGTGATTTGGAACATGTATAATTTAGTTATGAAAGTATTTATACAATTTAAATATATTCATTTCTAAAAATAAATTTCATGTCGTCAAACGAACATTTGCATTATTTGTGTATCATCGAAAGTATTTTATGTGGCAATAAGTTTATTTTAGGATAAAAATTTTATTTATTTTTTTTTTTTTTTTTTTGCAAAATGTAGGTAAACATAACATAAGACTATTTACTTTTTTATGGGAAATTTTCCAGCTATTTTTTGCATTAAGCTATTTTTATTACTTTCATCCATTTACGTGGTATCATTAAATTATGAATAAGAATAATCATTTTACTGACAGATACTCTAATTCGGCATTAAGCTGAGACACTGTGTATTAAGTGCCCCATTCGCGTGGAAAAATTCGTGAATTCAAAAATAATTAAAAATTTAAGAATTTAATTTATTTCACGTGGTTAAAATCCAAACAACATTTGCAGTTAAGGTTCTCAAAATTAACTGTTCTGTTTAGTTTCTTTTTAATTATATGTTGCCGCTGGTGTACAAAATAAACTATCTCTGTATTTGAGTATCATATTATAATTTATTTCTTAATTGTTTTTCATTAGTCTAATGCCGGTTACTTTGTATTACTGCTATACGTTATACACTAGTTTTAACGTTAAACACTAGTGTTATAACATTAGAAACTACGTACAGGCGTTAGGTAATTTAGACACTTAATATTGACATATGTTAGACGAACAGTTTGTTAAACTATCAGCCACTTTATACAGATTTTATTTTTTCTAAAATAAGGAAAGAAACGCGTCGTACAAAAGTGACTTCATTTTTACTTAAATACTTCAACTAGCTGAACACGAATAACACACAATTTTCGACAGCTATTGTTATAATGTTAGGCACTATTTTTATAAGTTAGATACTACGTAATGACGTTAGATGCTTTACATGTATTGACATACATTAGGCAAACAGTTCGCTAACAGATCAGACACTGTATATACGCTTTGATTTTTCTAATTCAGGGAACTAAACGCGTCATCCAAAAGTGACATCATTTTTATGTAATTATTTCAAATGTCTGAATACGAATAAAACACAATTTACTATAACTATTGTTATAATGTTAGACACTATTTTTATATGTTAGAGACTACGCAATGTCGTTAGATACTTTTGACACACTGGCATATCTTAGGCAAACAGTTTGTTAATCGATCAGACACTGTATAGAGATTTTTCTCTCTTTAATGCAGGTTAAGAGACGCGTCATACAAAAGTAACTATATTTTTATGTGATTTTTTTTAAGCACCTAAACTCGAAAAACACATTTTTTATGGCATTTATCTCTGTAATGGTAATTGGTTGATTACAGTTATTGTTTCCAATAGTGCGCTAGAAAATTGTCATTAGTCTTATTATTGTTATTGGTTCTATATTTTGTTTACTGTGGGATGGAGATGGATACCACACAATTTATAGGATACATGCGATTTAACAATTACTTAACATTTACACACAAAAAATATATATTAATTTAAGACATAACAGAAGTTACATTTTAATAAAGGAGAAATCATATCAACAATGAAAGGAAATACAATGATAAATTTAATATCTTATAAATATTCAATGAAGAAAGATTTAAAAATGACATTTATTAATTTTTATTAGTGAACTTCGAAAAGTTTTGAATTATTTTATCTTTTGATTGTTCTTTCGGCATTTTTACAAAACATTTTCATTTTTCGATCCAATACTTTTAAAGTTCCATTTGTATTATTATTTGTTTTGGGAAAATGAATAGTTTTATGATGTCGTTTCTTGCAGAAACAACTGTTCTTTGATGTACAGTTGGCTACTGAGTGTACATTTAAACAATTAAAACATAACTTGTTACATTTTATTATGTTTACTCTTTCAGTAACAGATAACTTTAAATAATCTGGGCACTTTGAAAGATGGTGCTGTTTGTGGCCCAAAATACAGTTTAATCTTTTAACATCAGTTAAAAATACTTTATTTACACTTTTGGAATTGTACTTTCGATTAACACTAAAATTCTCAGTAAGAGATTTTCCACGTGATGTTAAATATAAATCAATCTCTCGTGCTGATTCTTCACAATATATGTCGATAACTCATTAAATACACTCACAAACTCATTAAAAACTCATATTTAAAAAACTCTATGAACTGTATTTATTTATCTAACTCACAACTTAGTCGCTCATGGCTACGTTCTCTTAAAAACAGTCTATGAACTCATAAAAACAAACGCAGACGATAAAAAATCGTTGCCAAAAATACACAGAATAAATAAGACCGAACACCATTTACAAATTAAACACTCTCAAATCATAAAAAAGATACATTTAAAATACATATAGAAGCATACTTTAAAAAATGCATTTTCTTACTTAATCACTTTTCTGAAAATTAATTATTATATAGCCTTTTCTAAGAAGTTACCCTTCGTTATAATAACGTAAGTATTTTAATCCAAATAGACCTTTAATAGAAATGAGAATTAGTAACTGGAATATTTACATTGTAGAAAACCATAAGTAGCGTTAACAATGAAATATTATCAATTTTTAAATAAAAAGATTTATTTTGTTTTAGAGAAATGATAGTTGCTTATTTTGTTAATTAATATTAATGAATGTTTAAAATATGCATCAGCTCCAATATGCAACCAAAATATACATTAAATCATGGGAGAAAAAGAAAAGAATAAAACAACAATTAAAATATATATAGAAACACATTTTTAAAAATCACTTTTCTGAAAACTAATGATTATATTGCATTTTCTAAGAAGTCCTCTTCATTACAAATTACATAAATGATTTAATCCAAATAGTTAAACATTCAACAGAAATGAGAAATCTATCTTTGTAGAATACGATAATAAGCAACGTTAGTAATTATATTTTATCAATTTTTAAATGAAATGAATTATTTTGTTTTAGAGAAATGATTGCCGTTTTTTTTCTTATTTTATGTTGATGAATCTTTAAAATAAGCATTAATTGCTTGCTCATTTGCTCGTAAGTCATATGGGCAACGAGCCCTTATCAATCATGCGTTATTATTCTCACCAGTAAATTTTTCTAATAATTTTTTATGAATCCCGCCCCCCTCCCATTATTTCTTCCGAACATTTTCTCGATTCAATTTGTCAAAAATTTCTGTTTTGAAAAACCAGTGATAAACATTAAAAATTCTTAAAATACGCAAAAATTAAGCATTACTTGGAAGCTTTTTTTTCAAAATATTGATCAGTTAAGAAGTTAACGCAAAATTTTGCTGTAATAAAATATTGGGGAGTGTAAAATAATTTCTGTATAAAAAATATAAAAACAAAACTCCAAGTCATCCAAATTCCTTCTAATACTAAAATGCCAAGATCAGGACGTCCTGGGGAAGAGCCTTTTACGATGTCCACAGGAATGAGCTCCCAGCAACGTCCCATGGAGCAATTTCCCAGGGACGATACTCCTGGGGAAGTACCTGGGAAATCATTCCTGGGAAAGTACTTGGTTAGTCATTACTGGGGAAGTACCTGGGAAATCATTGCTGGGAAAGTACTTGGTTAGTCATTACTGGGGAAGTGCCGGGGAAGTCACAGTACTGGCGCCACCAAATGAGTGATTCTGGAGTACAATACCCAATTACTTTGTATTAAAATATTGAATTAAATTTCATCGGTATCGATTTTAATGAGTTAAATTTATTTTATTAATTATTCGATTTCTTATTTTTTAGCACTTAGATAATTGTTATTAAGATATAATTATTTTTAATTGTTACTATAATTTTTAATGTTTTTTAGTTAAATTAAAACTTTTAATTTATTGTTTCAGTTAATTCCTATTTTTATACATTAATTACTATTAAATATCTTTTAAACCAAATTTCGTCTATTTATCAATATATATTTTTTAAATATTAATAAATAATCTATTGTGTTTTGCTATTTTATTATTATAATTTTTTATTATTCAAGAAATTAATTTAACCTGTTAAAATTATCGAAATAGAAAGTTTCTAAATTAATACATTAAAATCTTTAAATAGAAGAAAATCCTTGATCATATATTTTTTCTGATATTTAGAGGTAAAGGTATTTATGCAAAGAAAAAAAAGAGATTCTTAACGTAAGTTTGTTCATAAGTACCCGTTTAAAACTTTGTTATGAAAATTATCTAAATGGATTCCTGATGCATCTTAATATCAAACGTTAAATATTCATACACATATATAATTAGTTAATATAATTATAAAACTTTATTTAAAAAATAAATAAATAAAATAATATAAAATAAACAAAAGTGTCGCGACGAAACTAGACATTTTTATCACAGCACATAACACCAACTCAAAAATAGCAAATTCTATTTTAAAATGGTATATTTAGATTTAAAATATATAAATATTGAGCCGCACCTTCCCCCCTCCCTCCCCAAAAACATACCAATACGTGGTTTATATGAAAAGATTTTCTGTTTAAAAAATATACATTCTTATCAAATCAGTTAAAAATATAAATTCACGCAAACTTAAAGTTTAATACACGTTATTACCAATTACCTACCCAGTGTAATTTATATATGTGTTGAGAATGAGAAAATGTTAGCTAAATAGAAGCATCAATTTAAATGTCATATCTGAAGGTTTAACTTATTTTGTTTTATTTATATTTTTTAAATGTAAGTTGGATTTATTAACAAATTATTTTTATAATATCTTTTATAGATTTCAAACATAATAATATTATTAATATTTAAATTCTGGGAGATAAAATGAAGTCTTTATTTTGAGAACTTCAGAAATATGAATAATTTTTGTGTTCTGAAATAACAGCTAAATATTTATCTCTCTTTCCTTAACCCCCTGACTGTCCGGCAAAAGGGTAAAATTGTAATGTTATTTTCTCTGTAATTTATTAAAAATATTAAAAAAATATGTTTTTTCCAACCTGATACAAAATATGTTATTATGTAGATGTGTATAATCTTTGAGAGTTTTCATCCTAACTTAATTTTTCAAAACTGGGTTTTATTTGTAGAATTATATTAATTTAAATATTGCTTGTGTTGCAGTGAAACCTGCAGGTTAGTGTGCGTCAAAATCAGCCAGCGGCAGTCAGGAGGTTAATAACAAATATTTCATCACAATTTTCAGCTGAAGAGTACATTGCATCACTTAAAACTTCCATTTAACAAACCGATTTTATATTATATTTGTTTAGTTTCGGATATCTATAAAGGATGAAATTTCTTCATACCTGTTTCAACATGCATATATTCCTGGTTAGATGACAATGAAAATATTATAACGTAAGCAACTCCATACAATATTCTACATAGCAGTCTGTCACCGCCCCAACCTTCCAACTATAAGTTTATTTAAACCCCCAACTTTCAATAAGCTTATTTTGCCCCCCTCAATCAGTTTTGTCAGCTGAGAATGTGTATGCATTTTTTGCGGAAAACACTCAATGAGAGAGAGAAGAAAAAGGGTGTTATCCCTAGAAGTGAGACTATTTCTCAATTAGCAAGAAAAGGCTTTACAGACTAATTTATTCGTAGATGTAATAGAAAACATATGTTTGGGATTTTTAAGCAATGATTCGTTGATAAAAGCATCTTATATTTTAAATAAAGATATGAGTTCTTTTAGGCTTTTTAAATTGCCTAAAATCTTAGTTACTAAAATTGCATTTCAAGAAATCACCAAAAATATTTCTCGCCGTTAATTAAATAATAAGTGGTGCACATTGTATTTTTTATGCGCATAACGATTTCATACAATTTTTAATGACTGTTAAATGGAGATTCAAATGTAAATTGATTTTATTTATAGCGATAAGAAAATAAAATGATTTAAAACAGATACAAATTTCATTATTAGTTTTTATTTTATGTAACTCAAGCAGTGTTTCAGTGTTATGATGGAATTTTACAAATGATTTTCACACCAAATCCCAACAATAAAAAATGCAATTTTGTACAATGGTGTGTTTTCGATGACAATATAGAATTTTAATATTTTTACAAAACATTTCCAAACATCTGCAACTCGTACCGTCAAATAAGAATTTCATAAGAACGGATTTAATTGTTTGTTACTCGCCAAAATATGAAAAATCACTTTGAAACTGGTTGGTTGATTCAGAGCCGCGCGAAGTTGGGCACGGTCGCCCTGGGCGTGGAAATTGAGGGGTGCCAAATTTATATTAGCATCGTCGTTTGTTTCTTCTTAAAAAAAGAAGAAAAAATCATATATATGAAATATACTGAGATTTTTTTTGTGAAAAGGAACACACATTCTCAAAATAGCATGTTATTTTTTTCTTGGAATTCAAAAGGGGTTATATAATACTGTTAGATATATCTTTACACATATGTTTGACAAAATATAAGTGGAAAGTTTATCCTTTTATGTTATTTAGTTTTTTAAATTAAACCTTTTAAAGTTTCAAAGTGAGCAACAAACATGTATACAATAGAATACATTGGTGTTGGTGTTTTTACACTTTTCAATTTTCTGACACCTGTCACAAAAAGAAATGGTAATGAAACTGGGTGTGTGAGAGGGGGGGGGGGATAGAAACTTCGCCCCGGGCTCAATTTTCTTTTCGCACGCGATAACAAATAAAATTCGTAAAGTAATACCTACAATAAACATTAAACAGTGCAGATTCTTTCTCTCTCTATCAAGATGAAATAGATTTTGAAAAATTAATTTATAGGATCAACGCAGTTTTCAGCAAGGCATGCATAAGACATACCTTACGATGTACGCTACGTTTGTGCCTGGACGGATTTTTTTGTATTTCTAATTTTTTTTCTGAACTAACAATACGTTTTATTAAAAAGAAAGAAAAAAATCCTAATTAAAAGATGCAAGATTTAATTTTAGCGAATGAAATTACTGACGCAATATCCGTGGCCTCCGGTAATAACTCGGTAAAGCATATTTTTGAAAAAATTGATATAATTTGCGAAAATGTAGCTTTAAATGACAACTTTAATCTGCCATAGTACTGACAAAAAAAACGAATACTTCCCGTCATAGGGAGACTATAAATTTTCATTTGAAAATTGAGAAAAACAGTAATAATCGTTCTCAATTATTAAAATCCATTTTTATATAATTCTTTTACAAAAAAAGTGGTTCTTATATCCTAATTGAAGGTAATGAAAATTATTAAGTTCTAATCTTTTTTATGAAAGTAATGATAAAAAGACATTTGAAAACTTTAAACGTTAATTACTCAAAATACACACACATATATGTATGTATGTATGTATATATATATGTATATATATATAAATTTATATAAATTGAAAAAACTAATCAGTAATGTATATGCTGTTTTGTTCAATGACCTTTAGCCCTTTTTTTGGTAAATCCATAATTCCGTCACTGCAGAACATCTGAGAGTTCTGGAAAAAAACTGAACAAGGTGATTTTTACAAGCCTTTTTTGAAAACAGCTTAACACCATTAAGAGAGTTCCACAGAGGGCAAAACAAATGGTAATCGGTCAAATCCAGGTCCGTACTATGCAGTGGGTGCATCAAAACCTCCCAGTCAAGCTCTCCCAGTTTTTGCCGAGTGACTAAAGATGTGTGTGGTTTAGAGTTGTCATGATTGAAGACAACGCCTTTCCTATTGATCAATTTTGGACGTTCTTTTTTTTAATCGTTTGCATCAATCTCATTAGTTTATCGCAATAGATAGTTGAATTGATGGCTTGGCAAGATTGGAGTGCTCATCATGGACAATTCCTTTTCATTCCCACCAAACACTCAGCATCACCTTCCTTGGCGTCAATCTGCACTTTGTCATTGTTTATAAAGCTTCGACCACGATCTTTTTCGCGCATTGTTGTCGTATGTGATTCACTTTTCATCACCAGTAATCATTTGTTTCAAAAATGGCTTAATTTTGTTCCATCTCGGTAGCAATTCACAAATGGAAACTCTGTCCATTAAATTTTTCTCTGTAAGTTCATGGGGAACCCAAGTATCGAGTCTCTTTTGGTATGCAATTTTATGTAAATGGTTCAAAAGTGTTTTATGGTCATGTTTAGTTCCGTAGCAATGCCGAGGGAAGAAATGTATCAGTCTACTTCGATTTTCTTTTAAAATTTCATCGATTTTTTCAACGACAATCCGGCCAGGGAAAGGTTAAACTTAAACATCGAATTTTCTCTAACGAAAATGACCAAACCAATTCTGACTTTGAGGTTTACTCAAGCACCGATCACCATAAAATCCACACAATTTTCGATGAACCTGCTCCGCATTTTTCCCTTTTTGGAAGTAAAAAACTAAAATGTGACAAAAATGATCTTCTGGAATTTCTATTTTTAAAACGCATTAACTTTTGACTGATTAATCAGATAACGCTACCTTTATATATAAAATTTTTAGAGGCTGTTACCTTTCAAACGCTGTATAGTATGGCTTAATTAGGTAAGTGTTACTCGAGATATGCGACTTTAAAGCTATATGTTGGGAAAAAACGAAATTACTTTTTCCCCAACCCAATATATATATATATATATATATATATAGATAGATAGATACTGATACTATATATGTGTGTGTGTGTGTGTGTAAATGACAATAATGATAATAATGTAAAGAATATTTCATATTGCAAATTTAAACATATGACCCGCACAAGTTTCATATACCGGTTTAATCTTAAAGAAAATATATAAGAAAGAAAATAAAATGGATCACTTTCTTTCAATCTTTAGAAAAGAAAATGAAAGAATGTCCAATATTTTTATGCATTTCATTCGCCAGAGATGACACAGATTTGATATGAGAGCGCACGAAATAAATAAATAAGGAGAAAAAGTAAATATATCTCCGAAGGTATGCTTAACTGAAGCAAAAAGCACATTGAATACAGAAAAGATCGTCTATGAATTAAAGTAGGAGAATATGAATCTACTTACATATTCCATGCATATAAACTGTTTTCGATTATTGAAAATTTGTGTTTAATAAAGATGTAGAAGTACAATTAATAGAGTTTCTATTTTTAAGTGATTGTGCATGTTTACAATGAATTTATTGGGCTGTTTTATTTTTACAAAAATAAGTATTTTAAATTTGCTGTGAAAGAAATACACTTTTCTCACTTAATATGTGCATTATTTAAAAATTATGTTTTTTATAATAAGCATAATAGTTAAAATTCATAAAGAAATAACTACAATAAATATTAACTACTGTATGTTCTTTCATTCTACATCAAGATACTATATCAATTACGAAAAATACTTTAAAAAAAACAGAATAATTTTGACCAAGGCATGCATAAGACACACCTTACAATATAGACTATATTAGTTTCTTTCTGATGTATCAATATGGTTTATTTAAAAAGAAATGAATAAAGTCCTAAATAAAAACTGCAAGATTTAAATCTACCGAATGAAATCACTGAAGCAATATATCTATATCTTTAATTATATGTAAATGTTTATTTCATATTTACAATCTTAAACATATGGCACCCACAAGTTTCATATCCCTGTTTAATCTTGGAGAAAATATGTAAGAACACAGATGAAATAACAACAAACATCGCTTTCCTTGAATTTCAAAATAGCGAAATGAAAATATGTCCAATGCTTTACTGCATTTTATTCGTCAGAAATGCCAGAGATTTAAACGAGTGCGCACGAAATAAATAAAATAAGGTGCAAAAGTAAATATATCTCCGAATATATGCTTGACTAAATGAGAAGCAAACAGCACGTTGGATACGATAAGATTGTCCATGAACTGGAAACTTACAATATTATTTTAATTGCATACTGCTAGCATATAAAAGTGTTTTCGATCATTCAAGATATAGTATTTAAATTGAAGATGTACAAGTGTTATTAATTAAGTTTCTTTTTTAAATGATTGTACACATTTAAATCAGTTTTTTTTTTTTTTTTGTAAAAAAATGTTTATTTGTAATTTTCTGAAAACGAACGACACGTCTTTAGTTTAATACACAGAGTATTTAAAACCAATATTTTATTATAATAAATATAATACTTGAAATTATTAAAGTAATAACTACAATATATATTAATTACTGCACGTTCTTTCTCTCTGTATCAAGATAAAACAGATTATGAAAAAATATTTTACAGAAAGTACGTAACTTGTTTTAAGGCAATAATGGCATACATATTTCCCATTATACATTAATTTCGACCTAGAAACCAGTATTTGGAATTTCTTACATGTATACATTTCACCTTTCAATATGATTTATCTTAACAGAAACTAAAAAAAAACTATAATAAATATACTGAATAAAATCACTCAAGCAATATTTTTTTATTTGAAATACATATTACAAATTTTAAAATTTTTTCCCCAAAACTAACCTATTATCTTAATTTTCTTATAATAATATTCCGTACTTACTTCAAATTATTAAATTAAAATCTTGTTTCTAGATCTAATCTGTTAATCTTTATGCAGACGATATAAATTCTTAATTTGCCTTAAAAAACATTATTCCAGTATGCGTAAATTTAAAAAGATGGCTCTAAATTAAAAATAATCTTAATTAAATTTTATTTCTTAATATTCCAAATAAAACTCATTTCTTCTATGTTTTTATCAACCCTTTTCAAGAAAGTCTTTTAAATTTATTCCAAAACCATACCTTTCAAAAAATATCGTTATTTTATTTTATCTATTTATTTATTTTTCCTCCGTCAACCTTTGATAGTGTGCATATCAATAAATTCATTTCTTTTCTTTTTCTCTTAAAATTAATAATCTATAAAAATCGTCTGCCTAAGAAATTCTGAGTCGATTATAAATTAGTTGAATAATATTTTTTTGAAATAAAATTATCGTCTGTGGAAAATAGTCTCGTAGCTGGACAAGAATTCTGTTTATATAAAATAATTATGGTTTAAGGTTACAGAATGTTCTAGAATTTTATTTTTACATTTAAAAGAGGAAGCTCGAGAGGTGGTAAAGGAGATGAGAAGAAGGATTCTTGGGTGCGCTCTTGCATGAGTACGACTTGATGTAGTAAACCATGGAATATTTTTTGGATGTTTCGGTAAAATATTGTCTGCAACAGGAGCTTTTTCCTAGATTATAGCTACCGTTTAATAAAAATAAAATGAACTTGCAACAGCCAAGGAGTGACTACTTTGACCTTCTACGTTTATTTATTTTGTTTTTTTCTCGCTGGCCATGACTTCTGTGCGGAGAAAGGAAAACCTGGCGATGATGTCTCTGCCCCCCTAACTTTAAATCGTCACATATATATGCAAATGTAGCCTTCTATTTTTTTCATTTTTAAAATATATGATCCGCACAATTTTCATATCCCTCTTTAACATAAAAAAAACATAGGGGGGACTGGGGTGCATTGATATTTGGGGCACATTGATAAACCCCCTGTGCAGCACACAGGGTCATTACAAGAAGTTTCACAACAGCTCCAAAAGGTGATACTAGTGAAATTAACCCATACAGAAAGTTTTAGAATGATTCAATAGTTTTGTGAAATGGGATGGGTGATTAATTGTTTTTGTAGGTCAAAATTAAATTTGAGTTGTACCATTGAAATGGTATTATACAACTGTTCCAGTACTTTAAACCAAAAATGATACCCTCCCTGGCAAGTAAAGCTACACTTTATTAGTTCCTCATTCTTTATTGTTAGATAAATTATGATGTGTTGGATTTGCGACTCATTTTATTCAAAATGGCTGTATGGGGCACATTGATACAGTCTTTGTCGGGGGACACTGATACAACCTAAATCCTTTTCTAGTTCATTTTTCCATTACCTTTAATTTTTCTTTTACCATACACACCTTAATTCAACCATTTGTCGTCAAAAATTTCTACTATTAGTTTTTATTGAAGTAAAATAGCTCTAATTTCTTTTTATTAGAACATTTTATAGTATTTTTGCAAACAGAAGACGTCCAAACTTACACAATATCTAGTGCTAATAGAATTAACAAAAAAAAAAAAAAAAAAAAAAAAAAAAAAAATGGAAGGCAGCCTGGCAAATCTCAAATTTACATCGATTCTCCAGAGAAAAAAGTATTATTGACATGAGAAATGTTATGTAAGAGAAACAAGCTGCAGAACAGTACAGGATAATTATATTATAAACATAATTTTTTATACAATTAACCTTTATTTTCTGTTTGTATACCGATTTATAAACAGAAAATCTGGTAATTCTTTCACCTTTCCTAAGAAAGAAGATAATTCTAAAGTTAAAGTGACAGATATGACAAAGTTACCACAGCCAACAAACAGACAAGGAACAGCAAGAACATCAGGTCATTATACATTTCATTTTGATTGCTTTAATACCGCTTACAAATAAATTGTATGCGATTTTAATGTCTGTAAATATATATAAAATGGGGGTGAAATGTAGTTTACTCTCCTTAGCCAAGGCGAATTTTTTTAGCGATAAATGTTTCTATATGGCAACCCTGCATTTTAATTTTCTCCTCTCGGATCTTCAATATGCCAACCCTTAGGAGTGCTCCGGTTTACGTATTTTACCGATTTCTAAGCCGTTTCTGATTGGACGCTTCTCTTTGTTAAATGTTTTCTGATTGGACGAATGAGGAGAACTTGAAAGAGAGCTATTTCTAAGCCGTTTTTGATTGGACGCTCCTTTTTGTCTTGAAAGAGACCTTTTAAATTTTTGAATATTGTTATTCCCGCTTAGAATTTGCTTCCTGTAGCTTTGTTTTTGGGAGTTGCGTCTTGCATTCAATGAGTGAGTTTCTTTTTTATGCATTTTCCTCTTTTTATATTTAGTTAGATACTGTTCAGTAACTACTATAGAAGTTGTTGATTTCAGAAAGAATGTTGTTGATTGTTTGAATGAGGAAGTAAAGTATTCAAATGGATACTTTAAGCTGTTGAAAGTTTGCGGGAAAAAGTATGTGATTGACCAGTCAATCCGGAGCAAAACAGGAATATCCGGAGCAACTTAATACGGAGCAAAACAGCGGCTCCGGGTAAGTAAAAATTCTCCTTTTTTTGTCTTTAGATTTTTATTTTATGTGCTTTTTGTTTATTTTGATTGCCGCCATCTTGGAAAGTGCGTTTTTGCGTAGTGTCTCTTAGGCTCGCCACACACTAGTGAAACATTGAACGAAAAAACGTGCGACATGAGACAATTTCACCCTGATATCAAAGAAAAAAGCGGTTTGATTGCGTCATGTTGCACGATTTTTGACGCATGTCTCTGTGGTGTGTGGCGAGCCTTGGAGCAAGAAGCTCCGGGAGACAAAACGCAAAAACGCGCCAATTTGGCGATTTTTGAAAATTGCGCCAAGAAGGAGAGTAAACTGCATTCGCACCATAAAATGGTTTGCTAACTATTTTTCTATGAAAAATATGCATTGGTGTTATTTTGTCTCCATTTTTCCCAGAGAATTTCGAAGAGTATCAATCTGCCCCGGGGATGGGGCACATTGATACAGATTACTTTTTTTGATTTTTTTAAAATTACATGCAAAAATAATATATAAAACAACGATTGTACATTTTTATAACACACTACACAGGTTTTTCTGACATCACATACAAAAATAACTTGAAATTTCTGCTTTCTAGACACCAAAATTATTTTTTGAAAAAAGCTGTATCAATGTCCCCCAGTTCCCCCTATCTTTTTCTGAATTTCAATAAGAAAATCAAAGTTTGTCAAATTCCTTACAACATTTGATTTTTCACTGATGCCAGATACTGAATGCGAGAGCGTATGAAATAAATAAAATAAGAAGGTAATATATATATATACATACGTATGAAGATACGCTTGACTGGAATCAAGGAAAAAAAGACAGTGAATAAAGAAAAGATTTTCATTGAATTAGATTCCTACAATATGATTTTACTTGCATATTTTTTAGATAAAAAATGTTTTGGATTCTTGAAGGTGTAGTATGTTAGTTAAATGCATACAAGTATTATTAATTGATTTTGTTTCTAAAGCATTTATGTATTTTTACACAACATTTATTTTAACAGAAGTTTGAATTTGTCTTTTGAAAAAAAAGTCATCGACTCTACTTAACGTGTAAAATGTTTAAAGTCTATGTTTCATTATACTATACATAATAATTATAATTCTAAAGGAATTAACTATAAAAAGCAAGCAGAAGGAACTGTGATTCTTTCTGAATTTAATGTCGCCGCCGATGAGGAAAAAATGTTATTGTTAACGCGATGTAGATACTGTTGAATTTCGACGAAATAAAATATTTAAAGAGAAACTGTATCTTTAATTCTTTATAAACATAAAAAAAGGCGGCAATGAAATTTTATCATATATTAGTTAGTCTAACTTTTTAACCCTCACTTACACAGGTGGCGCACTGAGTGCGCCAGTCCTTGAAAAATGCTTCATGAATTCCCAGAAAATCACGTGATAAAATTGAGAAATATATACATTATTACATCTTTTATGATATATGTTAATCCATTAAATAATTTATTTATTGAATAATATAAAAAGCGATGCTTTTACAGCTTGAAAATTGGCTGGCGCACAATGTGCGCCACCAGTGTAACAACGTAACTTTCTACACCTGTGTAACAAAGGGTTAACAAACATTATTTTAACCTAAATTCCACTGCTCTTCTATAAAAAAAACATTCTAAAACATTCAGGTGTTTATCATATGTAAAATTGCGCCATTTTATCTGCTGAAGTTTTCTATAGAAAAATGTACTTATGACGTCATTATCACGGAATAATACTCAAACTCGACAAACAAAAATCTATCTAATGATTGATATGTGTTCATTTGGTTACAATATTAATTTAGATACTTGGAATTAAATATAGTTTTTACAAGAAATGTTTTACAAGAAATCAGTAATTTATTCTTGTTTTCAAAATATCATGCATTTTAAACACAGTATTTTTCCTGTTGTTATGTGTAGATGACAACAAAAGACATAGAAATCTAATATTTCCCAACTGTTTTCAGTTTTTTTTTCTACAGGACATGTTACAATTACAGAAATGCCATTAGAAATGTAATATCTCAAAAAAAAAAAAAAAAAAAAAAATGAGATGAAGTTAAAACAATTGCAGTTAAAAAGATATTTTCTGCAATATACTAATATGTAAAAATTCGAAATATTATATTCTTAAAAGCTTTAAAAATATGCAATATATTTCATAAGTAGTTAGCCGTACAATAACATATTTAATTTGTTTTAAGGCTGGAAATATTAACGTAGCGATATTTTTTGGGTGACAACACTTTAATTATTGCCCAAAAGGCATGGTATGCCGAAAGCTAATAAATAATTCCTATTGTTGCATCTTTCTATTATTATCAAGGTAAAGAAGATTAAAGCGTCTGGAACTCAGCAGCTAAATTCTCCTCCGTGATGTTAACTCTAAGGGAGTTTCATACATTTTTATATTCAAAATACCTCCTCCGGAAATTAACATTTTTAATTTCTTTTTAAATGATGCATCGCTTTTTCTTGGTTTTCAAAATCTTTCTAAAATCTATGCATAATTTTGTATGAAGTTTTAAAATGTTACTTCTAGCTCGTAAATTATTAAAACATAAATTATTAAATTAATCACAAATGTTACAACTATTTGGACAACTAAGAAAAAAAGTTGACAACCTTTAAGAAGTGAACAAGGAAAAAATAAGTTAAAACATTAATTATCTGAGGCGATATTTTGAATATGACAATGCATCTAATACCCATAGACTTAACATTACCGAGAGTAAGTTGGCCGCTGAGAGACAAGCCGCAAGAAAAGTTATTTTGAAGAAAGCATTATTTTCGATCAATGCCAGCTTAGCATTCCCACATTACGTTACACAACAATATCGACAATGGAACTAGAATTTTGAAATTCTTACGTATTTTCTCTCTCTCCTCTTAATACGTTTATCTTAAATGAAATGGATTAAAATCCTCAATAAATTTGTTATATTTAAATACCTGGCTGAAATCTCTCAAGGGATAGATAATTTCATCGAAAACGCATATGTAAATGTAGTACTTTATATTTACATCCTTCAATATATGACAAGCAAAATTTCCATATCACTGTTTAATTCCGAAGAAAAATACATAAAAAGAAGGAGTACGAAAAACAACAAACATAACTTCATATAAATTTCAGGAGAGGAAAATCAAAGTGCTTCCAATATCTTACTGCATTTCATTCGTCAGAGATGCCAGAGATTGGATGCGAGAGCGTATGAAATATATAAAATAAGGAGGTAAAGTAAATATATCTCCAAAGATATGCTTGCCTGAATTCAAGTAAAAATTTCGCAAAATAGAGAAAATATTTTCCATGAACTAGAGTGTTACGGTTATGGTTTTACTTACAAGTTTTGTACACATAAAACTATATTCTATTATTAAAGATGCATACTTGTTGAGGGTAAATAAGTACCAGTCTCCTTTTAACAGCATTCTTTATAACTTGTTAAAATATAAATTAAAGTTCTGCACTAAATAGGTAAAATGATAAAAATTTATTTTTGGTTTTTATAAACACTAGTAGATCGAACCCGGGCTTCCCGGGTTACATAGCAAAGATAAAAACATTTTTTTTTTTTTAATTGAAAATTTTAATGAATTTTCTACATGTAATATGCGTTTTAGATTGCTAACTAACTCCAAAAAAGCATTTTTAACCCTTTAACCCCTAGAAGTGGGTGAAATAAAATATATCTCACTTAATTTTAATTGCAAAAAGCCACATTGACGCCAATAATTTGAAATAGCAATTTTATTTTTCTCAAATACGTGAAGAAACGCTTTTCAATATTTTGAAACAAATTTGTTTTTAAATTCTGGTGTCAATCAATCATTTCAGCATTTTAAGAATTGATGTGTCTTTCCCCTCAAAGGGTTAAGTGTCTTGCGGATTTTTTCATTCATAAAATAATAACTGTGAAATATATTGGTATGAAGATTTGTATTTGATAACTATACATTTTTGTTTATCTTATACAATTCAAAATATTAACATTAATCTCAATATTACATTAAATCAATCTTTGAATTAAAATATTACATAACGGAAAATCATGGTTAGGTTAAAGGGTTAAATATTAATTATGGAATCAAATAAAGCTATGAAGTTTATCAAAAGTCACATTTTCGTGTTAGACGCATGACAGAAGTTATTAGCCAAAGATTTCGTTGCGGCAGCAATTTTGTTTTTGGTTACTTCAGTGCTTCGAGCACGTAATACAATTACATGTCTGTTAAATTTGTATTTATTTATTTTGTATTTATTTATTTTATTTTATTTTTACAAATCCCAAACTCTTTCTATTTTTCTAAGGCCAAATAGATTAATCTATCGTAATCGAGTTTCACTCGTTAGAGATAAATTTAAAAATAACTCGCACCTGATTTTTTTAAACCACAGCCAATCAGTAAATTGAAATACAGTTTTCAAACAAATTCAAAGTATTTTAGGTATTTTTTTTCTTATTTGTGAGTGTAAAATTTTAAGTTTTTTGATTACATGTTGAATTTGTAAATTTTAATAATTTAATCAGCATTTTTAACCATTCTCTTATTTTATTACTCATGCAATCTTAATTTTATAAAGGAAAATTATCAGGAACAATATTTATAGATTTATGAGTAAATCATGTATCATTATTTCTTGATAGATACGTGATCAAGATTAAAAAAAAAAAAAAAAAAAAATGCTTGAAAAATATAAGCTTGTAATAAATGAGTCAAATGAAATTCAGTTTTCAATCAAATTGTATTTGAAAGTAGATTTATTTTCCTATATGACGAAATAAAAATTGAAAATGTGCGACGTTTAAAAGATTAAAAAATTGCAGTTACAAAAATTGCAAAAAGTCATTTTATCCTGAAGTGTTGTCATTCGCAAAATAACGTCAGTGCTACACACGGACACTTTTGTTCGTTACAACATATATTTTGCGTCTATGAAAAATCGGTACTACTTGATTATCCCGTCGACCATTTTTGCCATATTAAAAAAATGACCAAACTAATATCCAAATTATATATGTTTACTTAATTTTTATTTTAAATAACGGAAAAACAAATAAATTAGTAAAACATGAATAAAAAGTGGTATTAAAAACCACTTGATGACATTTTAAACATGAGTATCGTGTTTAATAGTCATCCTTTATTAGCATTTAATGTTATAAATTTGTGATAGTTTTTTGGTCGAAGGGATAACCAAGTAGTTCCGAAAAATCTTACTAAAATGTTACTACTAAAATGTTAAAATTAAAGAAACGACTGCGCATGCATTTTATTAAAAAAGTTTGCTTCAAAGTTAACTCTATGATTTATTAAATCTAAAATTACCTATATTAAATCTAAAATTTAAAATTCGTTTTATAAATTAAAATACACAACACAAATTAAAAGAATAAACATTAAAATACACAAACATAGCACTCTGTCACTTCAACGTCAAAGAAGATGCCGTATTTTCCGTGAAATTCGCAAACCTTGATTTTTACAAATCATGCCAAACCAAATTTTCAATTACATTTTAAACATTGGATATTGGCGATTTATGAAATCTCATTTCGTTATTTACATAGTTCTTTTTCTATTTCAAATCAATTTTCTATGTAAAAAATATACTTTTTTTTTTCTTTTCCGAAAATATATTTCGAAAATAAAAATGGTTCCAAAAATAAAGTTAAAAATGAATAACATAAAAAAATTATAATTATTCCAAAAAAGAAGGAAAAATTGGAACTACTCTGTTAACCTGTCGACCAAAATACTATCGCCAAATTATAAGATTAAATGCCAATAATGGATGATCGTGAATGTCAGTTCAATGACATTAAGTACGATACACGTGTTTAATACGTCATTAAGTGTTTTTTATTTCGCCTTTTTATTTGTATTTTTATTAATATTCTACTAATTATTTGTTATTTTTATTATTTAAAATAAAAATTTTGTTAATATGCATAATTTGGCTATTAGTTTGGCGATTTGTATAATTTGGCGAAATCGATCGCCGGAATAACAGAGTAGTACCGAAAAATCAAATAATTTTGTTTAGCATTTTCCGTCTGGTAAAATGACAGGTAATAAAAGAACTAAAAAAAAGTGTCTGATCTAGCAAGTTTAACTGAAATTTATAAAAAAAACTACATTAAGCGAATAATGTTATTTTAATATAATTATAATTGAATGTCTTAAATAATTGTACAAAGATTTGGGGAACCGGACATTACTTTAAACCTGGAATTATTGCCAAGATCATCTTTGTTTGCTTGTCTAACTCGATAGAAAAAAAAATCGACCCGGAGGGGGGGGGAGGGGGAAGAATCACATTGAACAGGTACTAAATCCTTTGACATCAGCCGTGCATTTCTTCTCTAAATAAAAGCATTCTAAAGTAGCATTTTATTTTTTATTATAAACTAAAAACTATAGTACTAAATGTTTCCACAGACTTGTCATGGAAAGTTTCCTTCTCTTTTGCGAAAACACGCGGTTGTGTTTGGGCTTAATGTAGCAGATTTCAGGATTACATTCTTTGCGCCAATTCCAGCCACCATAATATCTCTCTATTTCTTCTTTTTACTTTATGGTTATTTTTCCTTTACTTTGCACAGAAATGGAGTACTCAAGTTGCCACCTCCAGAAAAATTAAATTAAAAACTACAAAAAAATTAATATCTCAAAAACAAATTAAGATACAGTTTTCAAACAAATTGCATTTAAAAGTACATATTTTTCCCTACACAACGGTGAAAAGATTGAAAATGCGCGATGTCTAGGAATTAAAAAATTTGCAGTAATGAAAATTGCAAAAGCGAAATTTCATCAGAAAGTGTTGCCATTCGAAAAGTGACGTATGCGTTACGCACAGATACGTTTGGCCTTTATTATATAGATATTGCGAATTTAATGCAAAACTGTTTTCTGTTAGAATACGTATTTAACAAAAATAATGCATACAGAAAATATGTAATTAACATTTGAAATTCTTTTTCACGATATGAAATATTATTTACTTATAGTTCTTGTGATCTATATCAAGAAGAATAGATTAAACAAGATTATAAAAATACATAGACCCTAGAACCTAGACTTTTGAAATTATTGCATATTTGCTCTCTGACTTATTAATATGCTTTATCTTAAATGAAACGAAACAGAATTCTCAATAAGATTTGTCATATTTAAATATATGAATGAAATCATCCAATCAATGGATTTTTATAAACATATTGCGAATTTAATGCAAAACTGTTTTCTGTTAGAATACGTATTTAACAAAAATAATGCATACAGAAAATATGTAATTAACATTTGAAATTCTTTTTCACGATATTAAATGTCATTTACTTATAGTTCTTGTGATCTATATCAAGAAGAATAGATATACAAGATTATAAAAATACATAGACCCTAGAACCTAGACTTCTGAAATTATTGCATATTTGCTCTCTGACTTATTAATATGCTTTATCTTAAATGAAACGAAACAGAATTCTCAATAAGATTTGTCATATTTAAATATATGAATGAAATCATCTAATCAATGGATTTTTTTAAAATCTAAAACATCTATGCAAATATTGTATTTTATATTTACATATTTCAATGTATGACAAGTGTCACTTCCTATTCCTGTTTAATCCCTAAGAAAAATGCATAAAGTAGAAAGAATATTGCCCAGTTAAACTGATGGCAATGAGCTCATAGGCTACACATACTAATTATATATTGCAGCCTTATATTTTCAAGGGTTAATTCCATTTGAAAAACAAAATAAGGGGGGGGACAGCTCCCTCCACTTCCCCGTTTTATACTTAATCATTGAACCCCTTAAACTAATCACGGATATGATTTATCATATAAAAATTTTTAACAAAAATTGATAATTCTGCGTGAAAAACCCATTTATATCAATTAAGGGGAGGGGGATGACTCCCCCGTCCCCCCCTTTATACTTATCCAAGGAAAACATAATACTAATCACGCAAGTGCCTCATCAGAATGATCCTCCATCTAAATTTTTAACGAAAATTTCTGATTCTGCTTGAACAACCCATTTATATCAATTAAGGAGAGGGGAATTAGCCCCCGTTCCCCCTGTTGTACTTTTCGACTGACCTCCAAAAACTAATCAGGGAGGCGCCTTATCAGAATATACATATATCCAAAATTTAAAGTGAATTGGATATTTTTATCATGAGTTATCGCGTTACGCACATACGCACATACAGAACGGACGGGCACATAAGCTCCCAGGCTTTGATAGCCTGTGAGCTAAAAAGGAGTACGAAAAACAGTAAACATTTCTTCATTTGAATTTCAGGACAGGAAAATCAAACTGCGTCCAATATCTTACTGCATTTCATTCGTCAGAGATGCCCGAGATTGGATGAAATAAATAAAATAAGGAGAGAGCGTATGAAATAAATAAAATAAGGGGGTAAAGTAAATATATCTCCGAAGATATGCTTGACTGATTTCAAGTAAAGATTTCGCGAAATAAAGAAAAAGTTTTCCATGAACTGGAGTTTTTCAGTTATGGTTTTACTTACAAGTTTTTTACACATAAAACTATTTTCTATTATTAAAAATGCATACTTGTTAAAGGTAAAGAAGTATAATTGTTTATTTCCTTTTAAAAAGATGTATGTATATTTACCCCAGTTTCCCTTTAACAGCATTCTTTATAACTTGCTAAAATATAAATTAAATTTCTGCACAAAATAGGTAAAATGATTGAAATATATTTTTGGTTTTTATAAACATATGGCGAATTTAATGCAAAACTGTTTTCTGTTAGAATACGTATTTAACAAATATAATTCATCCAGAAAATATTTAATTAATATTTGAAATTCTTATTTACTACATTAAACATTACCAGTTCTACATTAAACATTACTAGTTCTACATTAAACATAAATAGTTCTTCTGATCTATATCAAGAAAAAATTATAAAACATTATAAAAATACGTAGACCCTGAAGCTGAAATTTTGTCGATGGAGAAAATGTCGTCATACAGAAACCAGATAAATTTATTCCATGAATATAATATACATTGTTATAGCTGTGTCAGTGATGATGTCGTATTCACTGACTTTAATTCCTGCAAAGTGAACTTCTATTAATTTAAAGGTCCGTGGTGTGCATAAATGAAAATATTTCTATAAACTGCTCTATATCTATTTAATTACAATGAATATTTTATTAAACTAAAGAATTCTTAAATAACTCATAAAGCACTATTTTATATAAGAAAAGATGAGTATTTCTGAAGGTGTAAATGATGTCATATTAGAAAAAAAAAAGAATAAAACCTGTGATTTGCCGGTATTACTATATTTCTATCTTGCATAATATAAAAAAAATAATTAAAATCCTTTCATTGTATTAAGTTATTGTTTAAAAAAAAAACTGCATTTCAGCAACAAATACAAAAATTTTATTCTTTTTAATAACAGAGATATCGTTTTTCTTTTTTCGTTTCCATAACAACAAAATTAATTTTTACAAGTTCATGGAGGACCAATAAATAAATTAAATTTATCGCAAGTGCTGTAAATATGTAGTGGGTTGGTTAGGCAGTTTAGTAAGTCCCTGTTTCTATTTATTATAATTAAAATGTTTCATTGATATTATAATTATTATACAGTTATCAAGCGATATTTAAACGGAGAAAAAATAAACTATGCAGATATTTTTGAATTCGTCTTCCGGGGTATAATATTAATTTCCTAAATAATTTGGCATTTAAATAATATTTAAGGTTTGGAAACCGTATTAAAAAAAAAAAAAAAAGATTTGTAGCTAAGTCATCATACAACTCATAATAATTTATGAGTTGTTTTGCTTATTTTTTGTTATTTTCTGAAGTTTGTGTATCTTCATCATGAAAAGTTATGTTATCCCTGTTTTAAGAGGTGGCAATTGTTTATTTCGCTTAGTATTTTACTGTCTATATAAGATTGACATATATCACACCTAATATACATTCTTTTCCGTCGAGTTTCGACGTGTGCAGCTAGTTACTTATTACATTTCTAAGTACATATCGCATTTTAAACTTGTGTCTCAATTTGTAGTGTGTCAATTAGTCAACTTGTGCCTCAATTAGATAGTGTGTTTTAAATCGTGGCTTGACGATATCATAAACGTTGAATGTTCTATTACTGATTTGCGTAATGAAACATGCCATAACTCCAAAAATGATAATCATATTAACTAACTGTTTACTGCGTCTAATTTTCTACTAAAATATATCTTTGAATTGAAATTTGAAGGAAATACAAAATCATGAAAAAAATCCAAAAATGTGAAAAATGTTATTAGAAATATCTAGGCAACTAACTATCCGATTGATTTAATTTTTTATGCAAAACTTATGTTTTTTTTTATTGTTTTTACAAAAAAATTTTATCTATCTTTTATCAGAACAAATAATTCAAGAGTTCGAAATGAAATAGTTCAGGATAATCAAGGTTACTGATATTCTCTAATTATTACATGCTAAGTACATACCAAATTTCATGTTTCTATTTCAATTTTTTTGCGTGGTAGACGTTTACAGACACACACACAGACAGACGGACGGGAATTTTCTTTTCTTATAAAAATAAATTTTCGAAATCTCTAGTTAATAACTAAAATATAAATTACAGTTCTGTTCTAAATAGGTAAAATGATCAAAATTTATTTTTGATTTTTATAAACATAATAAGAATTGAATGCAAAAAATTGTTCTGTTAGAATACATATTTAACAAAATTTAACAAAAATAATACTTACAGAAAATATGTAATTAAAATTTGAAATTCTTCAATTATTCTTTGTATTAAACATTACTTACTAATTGTTCTCGTGATCTATATCAAGAAAAAATAGCTATACAACATCATACAAAAACATAGACACTAGAGCTAGAATTTTGAACTTCTTGCATATTTGCTTTCGCAATTATTAATATGTTTTATCTTAACTGAAACGAAATTAAATCTTCAATAATATTTGTTAAATTTAAATATATGAATGAAATTATCCAATCAATTGATTACTTTTATTTAAAACATTTATGCAAATGTTTTATTTTATATTTATTTTTTTCAATACATGACAGGCACAACTTCCATATTCCTGTTTAATCCTGAATAAAATACATAAAAAAAGGAGTACGAAAAACAACAAACATCGCTTTTATGAAATTCCAGGAGAGGAAAATCAAAGTGCGTTCAATATCTTTCTGCATTTCATTCGTCAGAGATGCCAGAGATATGATGCGAGAGCGTATGAAATAAATAAAATAAGAAGGTAAAGTAAATATATCTCCGAAATCAAGCAAGATTTTCACAGAATAATAAAAAAAAAGATTTTTCATGCACTAAAGTGTTACGGTATAATTTTACTCGAAAGTTTTGCACGCATAAAACTATTTTCTATTATTAAATATGCATACTTGTTAAAGATAAAAATGTATTATAGTTCATTTTCTTTTAAAATGATTTATGTATTTTTACACCTGTTTCCTTTTAGCAGCATTCTTTTTATCTTGCTAAAAGATAAATTAAAGTTCTGCACTAAATAGTTAAAATGATTAAAACTTATTTTCTATTATTATAAATATAATACGAATTTAATGAAAACTGTCTTCTGTTAGAATGCATATTTAACAAAAATAATACTTACAGAAAATATGTAATTAATATTTGAAATTCTTAAAGTATTCGCTATATTAAACATTACTTACTAATAGTTCTTGTGGTCTATATCAAGAAAACATAGATTATACTACAACATAGACACTAGAGATAGAGTTTTGAAATTCTTGCATATTCACTTTTTTACTTATTAATACGATATTTATCTTAAATGAAGCAAAATAAAATTCTCAATAAGAATTGTCATATTTAAATATATGAACGAAATCATCCACGCAATGGATTATTTTTCTCTATAACATACATGCAAATGTTGTATTTTATATTTATATCTTTCAATATATGACACGTGCAACTTCCATATCCCTGTTTAATCCTGGAGAAAATACAAAAGAAAAAAAAATCACATCGTCAAAATTTCAGGACAGGAAAATCAAAGTGCTTCCAAACCTTACCGTATTTTATTCCTCACAGATGTCAGAGATAGGATGCAAGAGCGTATGAAATAAATAAAATAAGGAGGTAAAGTAAATATATCTCCGAAGCTATGCTTGACTGAAATCAAGCAAGATTTTCACAGAATAAAGAAAATATTTTCCATGAACTGGAGTGTTACCGTAGGATTTTACTTACAAGTTTTGTACACATATAACTGTTTTCTATTATTAAAGATGCATACTTGTTAAAGATAAAGAAGTATCATTGTTCATTTACTTTTAAAAACAGAAATGTATATTTACACCAGTTTCCTTTTAACAGCATTCTTTACATCTCGCTAAAATATAAATTAAAGTTCTGCACGAAATAGGTAAAATGATAAAAATTTATGTTTGATGTTTATAAACATAATACGAATTTAATGCAAATCTGTTTTCTGTTATAATACATGTTTAACCCTTTCCGGCGCACTACTCTTTAAAGTTGGAATTTAAAGAAGAAAAAAATTAGTCAATCTATTTAGGCCTAGAGGAGTACACAGGTATTGTTTTGTAAAGATTGCACTAACCATTTTAATTATATAGCTGTTGCCGAAGTGGTAACCTCCCATAAGTAAAGCATTGATCAGCGCAGTGAGAAGAGCATTGCTGTGAAGCGCGTATAACAGTAAAACATTTTACCTGTTATTTAAAAACAGTAGAGTTTGATCTCTGTGGTGCTGCCATCTAGAACTCATAAGAAAGATTAAAAGTAGCCATTAGAGTAGTTTTTGAAATATTTACGGAGTTTTTGTGTCTCTAAACAGGGGGAACTTTAGGTGTTGCCTGCCCGGAAACACTGCGCATTAAGGGGTAAACAAAAATAATACATATAGAATATATGTAATTAATATTTGAAATTCTTAAAGTATTCTTTCCATTAAACTGTACTTGCTAATTGTTTTTGTGATCTATATCAAGAAATATAGATTATACTATATTATACAACAACATAGACAATATAGCTAGAATTTTGAAATCCATGCATTTTTGCTCTTACACTTATTAATATGTTTTATTTTAAATGAAACGAAACTAAATCGTCAATAATATTTGTTAAATTTAAATTTATGATTGAAATCATCCAATCATCGGATTGTTTTTTATATAAAACATATATGCAAATGTTGTATTTTATATTTACATCTTTAAATATATAACATGCGCAACTACCATATCCTTGTTTGATCCTGAAGAATATATATAAAAAGGAGTATGAAAAACAACAAGCGTCACTTCGTCTGAATTTCAAGACATTGAAATCAAAGTGCGTCCAATATCTTACTGCATTTTATTCCTCACAGATGCCAGAGATTGGATGCAAGAGCGTATGAAATAAATAAAATAAGGAGGTACGGTAAATATATCTTAGAAGAATATGCTTGACTGAATTCAAGTAAAAATTTCGCAAAATAAAAAAAGATTTATCTTGAACTGGAAAGCTAAGGTTATGGTTTTGCCTAGAACTTTTGTACACATGAAACTATGTTTTATTATTAAAGATGCATACTTGTTAAGGTAAAGAAGTATTATTTTTCATTTTTTAATCATTTATGTATCTTTACACCAGTAGTCTTTTAACAGCATTAATTACAACTTGCTAAAATGTAAATTAAAGTTCTGCATTAAATTGGTAAAATGATTCAAATTTATTTTTGATTTTTATAAACATAATACGAATTTAATGTAAAACTGTCTTCTGTTAGATTTTTTCTTTCAATATGTGACATGCACAACTTCCATATTACTGTTTAATTCTGAAGAAAATACATAAAAAAAGGAGTACGAAAAACAACAAACATAACTTCATATAAATTTCAGGAGAGGAAAATCAAAGTGCTTCCAATATCTTACTGCATTTCATTCGTCAGAGATGCCAGAGATTGGATGCGAGAGCGTATGAAATAAATAAAATAAGGAGGTAAAGTAAATACATCTCCGAAGATATGCTTGACTGAATTCAAGTAAAAATTTCGCAAAATAAAGAAAGGATTTTCCATTAACTGGTGTGTTACGGTGATGGTTTTACTTGCAAGTTTTTTACAAATAAAACTGTTTTCTATCATTAAAGATGCATACTTGTTAAAGATAAAGAAGTATCATTATTTCAGGTTCTTTTTAGAAGATTTATGATATTTACCCCATTTTCATTTTAACACGATTATATAGTTTAATTTTGATAAAAAAGAAAATAAAATCCTGCACTAAATACTTAAAATGATTAAAATCTATTTTTGGTTATTATAAACACCATGTGGAACCCGTCGAATTTCGACGAAAGTAAATGTTTAAGATAGAACCTGTTTCATTGATTTATAACAAATCTACAAAATTAGCTACACTAAAAAATGTATCTTACAATGGTCAGTCTAACTCTCAAACAAATATTATTTAAAACTAAAATTAAGAAAAATATAAATACTATTTCTATAAAACACATTTGTCCAATTTATAAAAATTAAACTTTAATCGCATATATAAAAATATAATATTAAAGCAAATTATAATAAAGATCAGTTATTAAGATGAAGTTATCAATTGAGGTTCTTATGTTTGGTATAAATGCGTATGGGAAAAAAAATCAAATTGACACGATCTTTGATCTTCGCGTGAAATCTAAACCCGTCATAATTTTCACCTTTTCAAAATTTACATGCGCATATTTCAATTTTATCAATTTTAAGAAAAAATAGCGTATTTCTGTTGCCACAAATACAAAATACATACAAATGTATAAAAAATTAATATGTCAAGAATAAATTGAGATACAGCTTTCAAACAAATTGCATTTAAAAGTACATATTTTTCTCCATACGATGGTGTAACAATTGAAAATGTTCGATGTTTAGAAATATAAAATTTGCAGTACCTAAAATTGCAAAACCGAATTGAATGTGAAAGTGTCGCCATTCGCAAAATGACGTATGCGTTACGCACAGATACGTTTGGCCTTTATAATGTAGATAATTTGTGTTTTAAACTGTCTTTCTTTAAAATATATAACAGACTATTAAAAAAAATACATTCAAAAAATATGTAATCAATATTTTGAATTCTTAAAGCATTAACAGTATTAAATACTACTTACTCTTTGTTTTTCTAATTCATATCAAGAATAAACAAACTAAGATTTAGTCGAAAGTACGTAAGCTTCGAATAAAATATGCTAAAACACATACGTTACATTAACCACTAGCTCAGTCCTTGGAGCTAGTATTTTGAAACTCTTACATAATATCTATCTCACATATCTGTTATTTAGGTCTAAATGAAACAAAGATACCTAAATAAAATACGTTATATTTAAACCTACTTAATAAATTCCTCAACCAACCGATTATTTTTATTTAAAATGCGTAAGCAAATTTAGTGAATTTAGCAAATTTAGTTTAAATTAGTTTTATTTAGCAAATTTAGTTTAAATTTTAAAATATGTGACGCGCACGACTATCACATCCTTGCTTAACCTTAATGAAAATATATAAGTAAGATGAATAAAAAAGTAACAAACATGTCTTTCTCTCAATTTCGGAATAAAAAAACTAGAGTGCGTCCGATATGTTTCTGCGTTTGATTCGTCACAGATGCGAGAGCCTACGAAATAAATAAAATGAGGAGAAAAAGTAAATATCTAAATCTCCGAATGTATGCTTGACCGAAATCAAGCAAAAAGTACGATGGAATAAAGAAATAATAGATTATCCATGGATTGGAGTGATACGATATAATTTTCTCAAACACATTTTAGATAGTAAAAAAATATTTCAATTATTGAAAATGTGTTTTACTTAAGTATATATTTAAGTTTAAGCAATTTTTTTTATTAAATCACTATAAGAAATTTATATGCTAATTTAACTCTTTTTTTTTTATAATTGTAATTTTAATTCTAAATATGCAAAAATATAAAATTATGTTTCATACTTAATATGTATTATCTTTAAATATATTTTTGATAATCGTAAAATCCACGAGAATTCAATACAAAGTAATCTGCTCTTACAATAAATATTTATATGACAAGAAGATACAGAAACTGTCTAAGTAAAACAATGTATAGAAATTTCACATCAGTAATATATTATTCTTCTAAATTACTGCTTTTCAGTATTTTTTCTCTAAAATTATTTTTCTCTGAAAGTATTTCAGTATTTTTTCTATTTTTTCTTATAAAGTGCTCAGCAAAAGTTTAGACACTGGTGTTATTTAATCTTTAAATGAAAAATACGAACTCTTGAGTTTTACAATGACTATACTTATTTTTAAATACATTTTAAACGTATTAGGATGAAAATAATGGTTATAAAAAGGTGCTTGTACCCTCTATTAACAAAGCTCTCAATATGGACACCCCTAATATTTTTAAAAATAACAATTTTGATAGAGAGATCGTGCTACATATCAGTGAAGAAGAGCAGTTGGAAAGATAATTAAGCCTGGAAAGTATAAAAAAGCGCGCGGTTCGCCATTTAGAAGGAAACTTGTTGTTTCGTGGTGTGCTGATCGTAATTACAGGCAAGTTTAAATTCTTATTAGATATTGAAAAATTGCTTTAAATATTAAAAAGTGGGGGTGTTTTAGAAAGCTTTTAAAACATATTTTTGGATGCTATTGCATATATTGCTTTAAAAGGTTTTATTTATTTATTTATTACAAGATCTAATAAAACTACTCCCGATTCCCAATATGGACACCTTATGTCCACATTGGAAGTACAGCAGGTGAATCTTCAGATTAACAAAAATAGAAAGATAAGCAAACCAACATTATTATTTCATAATATTTTGTAGTAACTGAGGTGCTTTGCATCGGTCTTCGAAGAGCCACAACCGAAAATGCCCCCCGCTCTAAAGATCATCTTCTGAAGCTATTTACTGTGCTCTCCACCACAATACTTTAAGATACATTTTTTTTATCCCCTCTCATCTAAAATACCATAGAAGAGTGGCTCTTCCATATACCCTGTGTAGTAGGTCAATAAGGAGGCACATGTCCATAATAGGGACTGGTGGTTCCTTATATGGGAATCTGTTAACATTTTTTGTTTTTATCATTTAAATAAAACCAGAATAGTTACAAGGTCGCAAATTATAATAATGATAGTCGACAGTCCAGGGATCATGGTCATATATTTTTGGAATCCTATCACGTGTACATGGGGGAGAAAAAAAATTCCTTAAGGTGTCCACATTAAGCACAGGTACTATATAAGATAAATTTAATTTAACTGAAAAAAGAAAAATTTACATATTGCAAAACTTTAGGCACTTTTTGATTTTTAGCTAATTGTTCACAGTAAAATGCATATTTCAAAGTTAAGATGTCAGATGTCTAAAGTATTTAAGTATATCTCGATATAGCAACAGTTAGTGAAAATGCCGCGAGCTAGAAACATTCAGTTAGATGAGGTAATTGAAGTAGGAAAGCTGAAATGGAAAGGGAAGACTGCTGCAGAAATTTCAGCTACATTGAATCCTTCAAATAGGTCTCTCTATGATGTATAGTCTAAAGGTGACTCCTTCAAAACCAAACATAAATCTGAAAGACATTGTGTGACCAGAAAATGAGATGACAAAAGAATTTATATACTGACAGTTACACAATTGATAATTGCTAGTCACATTAAAAGTAAGCCAGGACTTTCTGTGTGAACGGATATGATTCGTAGATGAATTAAAAAGAGACAAATCAATTTACATGAAAATGATAAAACAACCAGCTTTGAAATCTCACTACAAAATGGCACGAATGCAATGGATTTTCAAACATACGTCATACGAACCCAAATTTTACACTATGATATTCAGTAATGAAAAAAGTGGAATTTGAATGGCCCAAACGTTTAGGCATACTATTGGCACGACTTGCGTAAAGATCCTGAGACTTTCTTACGTCGACAATTAGGAGCTTACTTTTTAATGATTTGGTACTCACTTTGCTTTAATAGCTCGAGTATCTCTGGAGCTATTCAATGGCTGCCAAGCTACACAAGATTACACACATACGTTGGAGAATATTTTTTAGTCATTTGGAAAACTTTTAGCTGGTCCAAAGTATGGATTTTAGCAAGATAATGTATCGATTCATGTATCAAAAACTTCGATTAACTCTGAAAATATTACTGATCTCAACTGGCGGTGTGTAGCCCTGATCTGGACCCAATCGAAAACCTTTGTGACGTCATATCGGTAAGGTTTACGCAAATTTTTCTCAAGTTATTTTTCTCAAAATATACAAATTGTCTATACTTTTGCCACAATGTTAATTTAATTTTTTGTCATTATATATTATGAAAAAGGTAAAATTTTAAATTTATTGTTTGTGAATAAATGATAAGTCACTAGTAATGTATGACAGGTGAATTACAAAAATTCTTAACATACTTCTGAATATAGAAGTGTAATTTATCATTGTCTAAACTTTTGCTGAGCACTGTATATAAAACACATACCTATAAGTTCAAATAAACGCAAAAACCTATTGAAACCTAAAAGGCATACATAAATATACAGATATACAAAGAATAAATACAATGAATCTAACTGTATTGAAAAATTAGCCAAAGCCAGGAATTGAATCATGGACCATAAAATTACAGGCTGTAATGAATGCAGGCATTATTTATGTGTGTATGTGTGTTTGAATATGGAAACTTGTTGGATTATTAATCAATCTTCAAGGAAATTTACAATGTACTGCATGTTAATAATAATTGAAACGTATAAGAAAATTTTACATGTTCTATTAATTTCTTAAGTAAATGTGACAAAGACAAATTTTATACCTAGATATAGTCTAAAAAAAAAAAAAAAAAAAAAAAAAAAAAAAAAAAAAAAAAAAAAAAAATTCGAAAACAAATAATAACAAACTTAGCGTCCTCTGAGATTTAGGATTAGAAAAGAAAATGTGTTCAATATTTTGCTGCATTTGATTCGTCACATATACCAAAGATAGGATTCTATAGTGTATGGAAATAAAGAATAAGAAACTAAATAAATATATCACCGAGGATATGTGAAATTGAAATCAGTCAAAGAATATAGAATAAAAATTCAGATTATTTGCGAAGGGGAATGCACATTTATGATTTCATTCACATATTTTATGCATAAGATCAGTTTCTATTATTGAAAATGTACTTTGCAGATATGACTGTTGAGTGCAATTTTTTCAAAAATTTTATTTCTTAAAAATATTTTTAAATTTGAATCAAGTTACACTCTATAAAAATAATAAAAAACATAGTCTTAATTTAAGTTATAAAGATCACATAATTAAATGCAATACAATAAAACATTTAAAAAGTAATATCGGCCCTTTTTGAACCCTTTACAAAAATTCAATGAAAAAATTTCTTCTCTTAGAATAAACATTTGTATGTGATTAGCATACATAAACTGTCTAAGTAAAACTAAGTGCAGAGGTTTCACATCAGTCATATATTGTCATTCTATATTACTGTTAAACCGTAATTTTTTTCTGAAATTCCTAATTTTTCTCAAAGAAACCACATACCATAAGTTTCAATAAATGCGAAAAGATATGGGAACCGGTTACATTTATATATATTAAATAAAATCTAAAAATTATTGCATTTTAATAATCCTTGAAACGTATAAGAAAAATTTGGATACTTTATTAATTTTTTAACTAATTGTTAAAAAAAGGGAAGTTTTATACCATGTTTAATCTCAAATAAAAGAATTAAAGCTCAACAACAAATAATAACTAACTTAGAGTCCTCTCAATTCTAGGATTAGAAAAGTAAACTTTGTTCAACATTTTGCTGCATTTGATTCGTCACACATGCCAAATATTGGATTCTATAGTGTATGAAAGAAATAGAATAAGAAAGCAAAATAAATTTATCACCGGAGATATGGTTCACTGAAACCGAGCAAAAAATATGGGTTACAAATTCAGATTATGTGTAAAGTGGCATGCAGTGATATGATTTTATTCGCATATTTTATGCATAAAATCTATTTTTTATTACCTAAGATGTACTTTGTAGATATGAATGTTGAGAGCAATTTTAACAAAAATTGTATAAGGGAAAAAAAATATATTTTTTTAAAATTTGAATCAATTTATTTCTAATGGAAAATAATAACGAACATTACCTTAATTGACATATAAAGATAATATTTAAAATTAAATGATTAAATGTAAACTGATAAAATGTTTCAAAATACTATCAACCCTTTCGACCCATCGATTTTCTTTTTTTTTATTTAAAATTTTTTATAACGGTAATTTTAATTTTAAATATTCTAACATAAAAAATTAAATTTCACACATAATGCGTACTACATTTAAATATATTTTCGATTGTCATAAAAAATCACAAGAACTCAATACAAAACTGCCTTATCCTATAATAAGCAGTCGTAATGTAGGATCATAAAAAAATATCTAATTAAAACAAATTGCAGAAGTTCCACATCAGTAATATATTGTTCTTCTATGTTACTGTTATTTTTTTTTAAATTGTTATTTTTTTAATGTTTTACATAATTGTAAGTTCAAGTAAACGCAAAGACGTATGGATATCTGTGGGTATTATTAATTTTAAAGAAAAGCTATAAATTATAGAATGTTAATAATCATTGAAACGTATTAAAAAATTATATGCTAAGGTACCCTGGGGTAATAACGCCAGGCGGGGTAATAACGCCAAGTGCTTATATTTTGCATAATTGTGAAATAATCAGGTAAATGACACCCATGTGCTCTGCGCAGAAGGGTTTTGAGTCATATAAATCGCAAAAAACGGCTTCAAGTTAATTTGTTTCATTTTTAGGTCTTATTGTTTTTACAAACAACTAAAATTAACGCTTCATCTAAAATTTGCGAGATACGTTTTGTGATGTGAAGACTATCTTTTTATCCGGAAATACTTTGTTAATTACATAAATCTGTAGTGCATTTCATGTACTTTTAAAATGTTGTTGAAGATTTTGGATATCTTCTCGAGATAATTTGTAATTTAAAATGTACTGCGCAATAACTATACCGGGGTAATAACGCCAGTCCTTGGCATTAATACCCCGGTTGATTCCCTACAGTGGCCGAACTACATCCTAAATACTGATTCAAATAAACACAGTTAAAACTGTGCAATGTTTTTCATATTTCTATTTAAGCGGTTCTTTTTAAGCAAAAAGAAGCTCACGGTCTGATATTCTTTTGCCTCATCCCCCCTCCCACACCATACCTTTATTTTTCTTATACTTTCACAAAAAATTGAACATTTTCAATAGCTTAGAATGCAATTTGTCAATTTTTAAGTTTGTAGAGTTTGTATTTTTAGAATTGGGCTATCTACATGCAATTATTCCATCTTATTTCATAGTTTTGTTTGCATGGCGTTATTACCCATATAGGTGGGTAATAACGCCAAATAGCATTGGTCAAGAAAAAACGCCATTACATTTTATGAATACATATCTGTTAAATTATTTTATTTTATATAGATAGTCAATGAGTTGCTGTATCAGATCCTATATTTGTTTGACAAATACAACCTAAAACTAAGCCGTGAAAATTGGTAGAACCTTAACGTGGCGTTATTACCCCAGGGTACCTTATATAATTTTCTTAACTAAATGTGGCAATGACAAATTTTATACCAATATTTAACTCGGGAGTACACACGCCGAGTCTTTTTGATCCGGAGTGCGTATGATTTTTGCAATTGTAACCACTTATCTTTTAAAAGTAATCTACAACTTATTTTATCTCAAAATTTGTAAGAATTGTCTCCGCCTAAATAGAATGACGGTTATGATTTGATTTTATTGGTGACAAAGTTAAAAACATTTCTTCCCTGGGAAAGCACGTGTTGTCCTGGGTTAAACTCAAATGAAATGATTAGAACTCAAGAAATAATAATAACAAACTTAGCTTCATACGAGTTCTAGGATTAGAAAAGTAAACTAGTTTCAATATTTTGCTGCATTTGAATCGTCAAAGATGCCAAAGATTGGATTCTATAGTGAATGAAAGAAACAGAATAAGAAGGAAAATAAATATATCACCGAAGATATGCCTCAATGAAATTGACCAAAAAATATGGGATAAAAAAAATGAGATTATTTCTAAATTCTAATGCAGCGATATAAGTTTATTCGCTTATTTTATGCATAAAATATGTTTTATATTATTTAATATGTACTCTGAATAAATGAATGTTGAGAGCATTTTAAAAAAATTTTCTTTGTTAAAAATGATTTTTAAATTTTTGATCAACTTACTTTTTATGAAAAATAATAATGAATAAACGTCTTAATTTTAGTTGTTAAGTTAGCAGGTATGATCATATGATTAAATGTAAGGCGATAAAATTTTTCAAAGATACTATTGACCCATTTTTAACCCTTTACAAGAATTCAATACAAAAATTTCGTTTCTTAGAATAAACATTTGTATGACAGGAACATACATAAACTGTCTAAGGAAAACAAAGTGCAGAGGTTTCACATCAGTAATATATTGTCCTTCTATATTACTGTTATACCATATTTTTTTCTGAAATTCATATTTTTTCTAAAAGAAACCACATACCTATAAGTTTAAGTAAACGCTTAAGGATATAGAAACCGGTTACGTTTATATATAGTAAATGAAATCTATAAATTATTGCATGTTAATAATCATTGAAATGTATAAGAAAATTTTTAATGCTTTATTAATTTCTTAACTAAATGTAAAAAAAGGAAGTTTTATACTATGTTTAATTTCGAATAAAATAGTTAAAACTCAAGAAAAAATAATAACAAACCTAGCTTTCTCTGAGTTCTAAGATTCGAAAAGGGAATTGTGTTCAATAATTTGCTGCATTTGATTTGTCACAGATGTCAAAGATTGGATTCTATAATGTATGAATGAAGTAGAATAAGAAGGGAAAATAAATATATCACCGGATGTATGACTCCATGAAATTGCGCAAATATAGGATGAAAAGTCAGATTTTTTTGTGAAGTAAAATTCAGTGTTATGATTTTATTCGCATACTTTATGCATAAAATCTATTTTATGCGAGAGTAATTTTAACAAAAAAATTATTTGTTAAAAATATTTTTTTATTTGTATCAAGTTACATTTAATAAAAATGTTAACGTCATCTTAATTTAAGTTGTAAAGTTAATAAATAAGATTATCTAATTAAAGGTAATACGATAAAACGTTTTTAAAATACTATCGGCCTGTTTTTGAACCCTTTACAAGAATTCAATGAAAAACTTTCTCCTCTTGGAATAAACATTTGTGTGACAAGAACATACATAAACTGTCTAAGGAAAACAAAGTGCAGAGGTTTCACATCAGCGATATATTGTTCTTCTATATTACCGTTATATATATATATATATATATATATATATATATATATATTTTTTTTTTTTTTTTTTTTTTTAATTCATAATTTTTCTAAAAGAAACCATATACATTCAAGTTTAAATAAAGGCGAAAATATATGGAAACCATTAACATTTACATATATTAAATAAAATCTATAAATTATTGCATGTTAATAATCATTGAAACGCAACGGAAAATTTTGCATGTTTTATTAATCTCTTAAATAAATGTAAAAAAAAAAAGAAGTTTTATACTATGTTTAATCTCGAGTAAAATAAATAAATCTCAACAACAAATAATAACAAACTTAGAGTCCTCTCAGTTCTAGGATTAGAAAAGTAACTGTGTTCAATATTTTGCTGCATTTGAATCGTCACAGATGCCAAATATTGGATTCTGTAGTGTATGAAAGAAATAGAATAAAAAGACAAAATAAATATATCACCGGAGATATGGTTCACTGAAATCGAGCAAAAAATATAGGATAAAAATTCAGATTATGTGTGAAGTGAAATGCAGCGATATGATTTTAGTTGCATATTTTATACATAAAATCTATTTTATATTATTGAAGATGTGCTTTGTAGATATGAATTTGCAATTTAACAAAAGTTATATAAGTGAAAAATAACTTGTTTTTAAATTTAGATCAAGTTATTTTTAATAGAAAATAATAGAAAACATTACCTTATTCAAATTGTAAATTTAATTGTTAAAATCTTATGATTAAATGTAAACTGGTAAAATGTTTCATAAAGACTATCGACCCTTTCGATCCATCGATATATTTTTTAAAATTTATTTTAAAAATAATTATAATTTTAATTTTAATTTTAAATATGCTAATATATAAAATAAAATTTCACACATAATGCGTATTACATTTAAATATATTTTCGATTGTCATAAAAAAACACAAGAACTCAATACAAAACTGTAATTTATTGTTCTTCTATATTACTGTTATTCTGTTACTTTTTTTTTGAAATTGTGATTTTTTCTTGAATATATCACATATCAACAAGTTCAAGTAAACGCAAAAACATATAAAAATCTGTAAGAATTATGTATGTTAAAGAAAATCTAGTGAATGTTAGTCTAGTGAATCTTAGTGAATGTTAATAATCATTGAAACGTACAAAAATTACATACTATATAATTTTCTTAACTAAATGCGCCAAAGGTAAATTTTATGATTATTTTTAAACTCAAATGAAAGGATTAAAACTTAAGAACGAATAACAACAAACTTTGCTTCATATGAGTTTCAGGATTAGAAAAGGAAATTGTATTCAATATTTTGCTGCATCTCATTCGTCACAGATGCCAAAAATTGAATTCTATTGTGTATGAAAGTAATAGAATACGAAGGAAAAATAAATATATCACTGAAAATATGCCTCAATGAAATCGACCAAAAAATATTGGATTAAAAAATTAAGGTTATTTCTGAATTGGAATGCAGTGATTAATGTTTATTAACATATTTTACGTATAAAATCTGTTTTACATCATTCAAAATATATTCTGAAGATATATATGTTGAGAGGAATTTCAACAAAAGATCAAGTTACTTTTTAGGAAAATTTTAACGAATATAGCCTTAATTTAAATTCTAAATTAATATAGGCATAAACCAAAATTTTTTTTGTATTTTTAGTTAATACTTTAATCACAATTATATATTCATATATTTACTAATTATTCAAGCCATTATATCAGCTCAAAATGAAGTAATTTATGTATGCATTTTAAAGCTTCTTCAACTATCTTTTCATCAAATTATCTATTTATGATAACAGAAAACAAGTAATTTAGTTATTGTTCCGAAAGACTACAGATTTTCCATGTCAGTCATATAATCTGTGAGTGCTTTACAATGATATTTAAAAGCTTGTTCTGATTTTCAGTATATTCCGAATTTTATTGCATACCAGTAAGTTTCAAATAAACATAACAGTCCGAAAACCAACAGCACAAAACCTATGTTATCGAGCACAAGAAAAATTCTTTATATTATGGAAGAGTAGTAATAAGGGAATCTAATGATTCATGTCTGCTGGAAGTGAAGTGTTGCATAAGCCAAATATTAATACCATTAGTGGTTCATTCGTAGGCTTAACATTGTATTTGCCGTACAAACAAAGGTATGATAACATGGAAAACTGAGAGAAGGATAGCACAATGATAAACCTGCAAGTGAACCACTAATGATATTAATTTTTGGCCTATGCACCATTTCACTACCGGCAGACATGGATCATTAGATTCCTTTATTACTACTCTTCTATAAAATAAAGATTTTTAAATGTGCTCTATAACATAGGTTTTTGTGCTGTCGGCTCTTGGACTATAAATTATGTAAAAAACAATATATTAAATTTCCCACCTCCTGATTAAAATCATCAAGCAATGGATTTTTTTTATAAAGATATATATTTAACTTTCCTATTTTTACTTAAATTTTAAAATCTGTGATAGGTATAACTTTTATAAGAATATTTCAGTATGAAGAGATAACATAAAAAATTACAAACGTAGTTTCTTCTAAATTTACAATGGTAAAATGAAAACCTATCATATATCTTGCTGCATTTGTAACGTTATACTTGTTAAAGATTAGATGCAAGAGTATATGAAATAAATTGAATAAGAAATCGAAAAAAAATAGATCACCGTTTATATGCATGAATGGAATAAATGAAGACTATACAGAAAACAGAAAAAAAGATAGTGTATAATGATTACGATTGTATTTACATATTTCACACTTTAAAAAGTTTTTGGGTAGTAACGATGCATTTTCAAAATATCAGATTCAAGCATTTTAGATGGAATTCATTTACTTAAAAACAACTTTCTACTTAGGTTTAAACTTTTAATTAAAGTGAAACTGATTTATTTTAATTCTAAAATTTAAGCAGAATTTTAATTCCTAACATAGAAACAAAACTTAAAAATGTTTAAAATATAAGCACACTTACAGTTACTATTACATATCCACAGTTTAAATGTTGTATTTTCTAGCTATGGGGTATGCATATTTGCAATTAGAAATATTATTATATCCCATATATATACAATATTAACTTATATCCAGAACTCATATATAGAATTTTCACAACAACGACCTATTCTAATCATACGTTTTAAAGATATTTTCAGATATTTTCTAAATTCTTTATGTTTTCTCAGTTTTTATACATATATGAAAGTTTCAAACAAACAAAATTTTTAATATACCGGTTTGATTTAAATCCACAGAATAAAATCACTCTAGCAATGCACATTTTTTTAATAAAACGCATATGAAATTTTATGTTTTTTATTTACATTTTAAATATTGTGAGATGCAGAACTTTCATGTCTCTGTTTAATCTTAAGGAAAATGGATAACTCAAAAGTAAATAATAACAAATCTCTCTTCCGCTGAATTATAGGATTGGAACATAAAAGTGCGTCTAATATCCTGTTCCATTTGATTTGTCATAGATGCAAGGGAGTAGAAAGGAACATACATGAAATAAGTATCGTAATAACATATCATAGATATTCATATCTCCGAAGACATGTTTTATTGAAATCAAATAAAATGCACGAGAAAAAATCATTTTCAGTGTAACAGTATGGCTGTTTTGAAATATTTTACGTATAAAAAACTATAAATTTCATGTTATTATTATTTTTTATAATATTAAAAAAAGATTTTTTACTTTTTAATAAGTTTCAGTTCATAAGGTTCAGTAGTTCAATCTCTAACTTTCGTTTAAATGCTACGCTACGGAAAAAATACTGTTTTTATCATTGTTTTACAAAGTTGAGTAGCAAAGTTGAGTTTGTCTGTCCATTTATCCACTCTTTCTCTAGGTAAATATAATCAGACTGGCGTATACTTTTTTTAAGATTGCAGAAAATATTTCAAAATTAAATATGGCGAATTTAATTCCTTATACGGGTACTAATTGCATTAGGTTATTCAAATATGTTTAGGAGGAGGGTAGGGGCGTAATTAAGTTACTTGAAAAAAAAATATTTTATTTGTATATCGTCTGATGTATAGTGCGAAAGCTTTCGTTATTCAGAACTCAAATATGTATTTATTTTAATATTATTTATTATACAGGGTTATTACAAAAGAATCATCTGGTTTCTCAAGCGTTTTTTTCTTTTTTGGGGAGGGGGATAATTGGATTACAACAATGAGTTATGCATGAAAATAAGCCTGAACTATACAGGATCGACATCTAGAAATGTTCTATTACTAAATGACTACAAATGTTCAATATATGCCCTTTTAAGCTAGCGCAGATGGCGAGGCGATAATTCAGTTCGCTCCTCACATTAATTAGCATGGTCACCTCGATGGTCGCGAATGTAGTCGTGAAGTAACGCAGCCAATGTGACATCGACCAATCCATCATTGTGGGTTGGTAGTTTGCATTTGTACGCCTTCCGGAATGGCCACATAACGGTTATAAGCAATTCACACTCTGAAAATTTTAGTATACAAAACGCTTTCTACTATCCAGTCGCCATTTGAATATGACGTTCGCGCAGCATCCATGGAAATCACTCGCTTATGAAACATATCGTTTCCTAGTTTGCACGTAGTAACATATCAAAACCCGATGATTCATTTGCAAAAACCCTGTATTTTCAGTGAAATTATCGAAAATGTTCTACAAAAATATGTTCCCACCCATCTAATTACGAATATACTGAAACTAAAATTCTGAAAAAAAATTGCAACCAACAGATGTTAATTTAAACCTTGCAGGGAAACTATAGCGATTATCCTACGTCATATAGGTTTTGAAAAAAAGAGCATTTTTTAGTTAAACACAAATTCCGATTTATGGGCCCTCAACAAATGCGCTGAGCTGTGCTGGAGATATTCCCTTTAGAAACTTATTAAAACCTTTTAGATAATTATTTTTTAAAAATATGGTTGAAAATTAGACGAGATATTGCATTAGGTTGGCAAAAACATAGTGTGCAACGTATTTTATTTAAGCTTCTTATTTTGTATCATATTTTATTATAGAGTTGTTTAAATAATGCTCTATTAGTACTAAAAGGTTTAATAATTTTTTATAAAAACGTGATGTTTTTTTTTTCATATTAAAAGCAAACGAAAACTGCAACAGGCACACCTTCATGCTTATGCAGCATTTCAATAAAAATATATAAGACCCAACATCTACTAACGTGGCTTCTTCTGAATTTTAGAATTAAAAAATAAAAAATGGTGTCCTGCTGCATTTGATTCATATATGCTGCAGGATAGAATACACAGTGTATGTGTGTGGAATAAATAGAATAAGGAGGTAAAATAAATAATTCTCCAAAGGTATAAACTTACAGATAACAAAAGAAAAATTCATAGAATAAAACTGATTGTATATGAACTGGAATGAAACAACATAACTTTTATTCGCACATTTTACACATATAAAACAATTTTACATTATTAAAGATTTCAAGATGGGATTTTAATGATAATCAAATTGAATCAATTTCAATAGAAATGCACTCGTGTAAAACTATTTTTTATTATTTTAGCATCGATTTTATTTTGTAAATTCATTTTGAAACGTAACCCCCTATGAATGAGCGTTTATTGCAGATTTTTTTTATATTTTATCACCGTTTATCTTAAATACAATTTACCCTAGTTGAAACAAGAGAAAGTTCGGATTAAAAATAGTCCTTCCGGCAGTGCCGGGAGGAAGAGGTAGCTTTCATATACTTATATATTTATTTATTCAAAAATACTAAGCTCAAATTAGTAGAACCTGATTATGAGCTTGGTCGAAATATGAATTCAGGTGCACATGCACACTCATATTGAAATCAACTAATATATATATGTGATAATTCAGCCATTTTTTAAGATACAAACGAAACAAAAAATGCTCTGGAATCTTTGTATCAAGGTCAAATACATAAAAGAAAAATCTTTTTCAATTTCTCACTTTCTTGTACCCAATTTTAAATTTTAAAATTTATAAAAAAATTTAAATGGTCGCCATTTTGAAATAAGATGGCGGATGGAACTGAGTATCGAACTCGATTCATGCCTCAGTATATACTATTTACACACCAAGTTACATCCAAATCGATTCATAAATACGCGTGTTATCACGTGACAAAAATCAGATCGTTTCAAAATGTCAGCCATAAGAAAAATTCAAAGTGCTATAACTCAATCATTTTTTAAGATATAGAAAAAATAAAGAGTGTTCTGGAATCGTTGTTTTAAGTTCTAACACGCAAAAGAAAAATATTTTTCAACTTTTAATTTTTTCGCATTTAATTTTTAAATTAAAAAAAAATTAAAATGGCCGCCATTTTGAAACAAAATGGCCGCCATTTTGAAACAAATGGCGGATGATGCTGGCCAATGAACTTGGTAGAGACATTTGTATGTACTATGTACACACCAAGTTTCATTCAAATCGGTTCATAAATACGTTAGTTATCGCATGACAAAAATCAGATATATATATATATATATATATATATATATATATGTATGTATATGTCAACATTTGAACGGAGGGTGGTTTTGGGGTCTGGGGGTCATGATCGGTGAAAATATACCAAAATTTTCTGGAAGTACTTTCCTCCGGAAGGCTGCAATAGGTAGCTTTTTACTTTTTGTAGTGAAAGCTACCTAAAAGCAAAATTTGCAGTAAAATTTTGCTGGTGAAGCTAATCAAGGACTTTGAGCAGTTTATTTTGTACATATGCCGGACGCTCACCTCCAAAAATAAATCGTTTAATTAAATGTTAATTCCATTTTTAAAAGTGTACATATTAAGAAAACTGTGTTGCTTATTAGATTATTTTCTCATTAAATATTTAGCGCACCGAATACTTCTCTTGGTGAATTAGAAAAAGGGAATTAATATAATTAATATAAAGGGAATATAATATAAATATAATATAATTAATATAATATAATATAATTAACATAATATAAAGTGAATTAATCTAAATATGTGCAAGTTTACAGCTGCGTAATTAAAATTCCTTATATTTTAATAATTTTACAGTATATCTCTAACTTAAAAAAGAAAAAAAAACGCAACAAAATCTTTTTGCTTGATATTTATTAAAAATATTCATTCCAACAACGCATGTCTGTCTTTAAAACGTACATGCAATTGATGTCTTTTCATTTAAAATTCTTTGACACAGACAATTTTCATAACTATACTTACTCTCCAGCAAACAAAAACTAACAAAATTCATTATTTATGAAATCCAGGGTTCAAAATTGAAAGTGCATCTAATATCTTCTATATTTTATACGTCACAGATGCCAGAGATTGGATGCAAATACGTATGAAATAAACAGAATAAGTAGGTGAGAGAAATAAATCTCTAAAGATAAGTCCCACAGAATTCGAGCGAAAAATATTTGGGAAAAAGAAATACTTTTCTTTGAACTAAGATGAAACGATATGAAATTAAGTAAAATTACGCAGGATAAAAAAAGATTGTGTATTAACAGGGATTTATCAATATGATTTTAATAAGAAAAGGAAATTAATTTTCTGAATTAAACAGGCCACTTTTTACTGCAACACTATACAAGCAGTGTGTTTTTGAAAATAATTGAAGTTGTGTCTTCAGAATTTCTTACATTTTATTAATTCTATAGAATATCTCTAATCTAAAAGAAACTGCACAATTTTTTTCCTTGAAATTTATTGAAAATATTTACTCAATACATATCTTTCTTTAAACTGTATATTCAAATGTAGTCTTTTCATTTAAAATTCTTTGACATGGACAATTTTCATAACTCTATTTAATCTCAAGCAAGGAAGAAAAATAATAACAAAAATAGTTTTTTCTGAAAGTCAGGATTCAAAAATGAAAGTGCATCGAATATGTTCTATATCTTATACGTCATAGATGCCAGAGATAGGATTCAAATACGTATGAAATAAATTGAATAAGTAGGCAAAAGAAATAAATCTCTAAAGTTCTGAAAGTTAGTTTATGAAATTAAGTAAAATCACGCTGAAGAAAAAGATTGTGTATTAACAGGAACGTATCGCTATTGTTTTAATCGGAAAAGGAAAAGGAAATTATTATTCTGAATTAAACAAGCGACTTTTTACTCCAACATTACATTCGCAGTATGCCTTTGAAAATGTTTGCTGTAGTGTTTCTTCAGAATTTCTTACATTTTATTAATTCTATAAAATATCTCTAAATTAAAAATAACCGCAAACTTTTTTCCTTGAAATTTATTGAAAATATTCGCTCAACGCATTTCTTTCTTTGAAAAGTATATGCATCTCTGGTCTTTTCATTTAAAATTCTTTGACATGGCCAATTTTCACAACTCTGTTTAATATCAAGCAAAAAAAAAAAAAAAAAAACAAGTAATAACAAAATTCGCTTTTTCTGAAAGTCAGAATTCAAAATTGAAAGTGTATCGAATATTTATTTTCTGTATCTTATACATCACAGATGCCAGGAATTGGATGTAAATACGTATGAAATACAAAGACTAAGTAGATAAAAGAAATAAATCTCTAAAGATAAGTCTCACAGAATTCAAGCGAAAAATAGTCTGAAAAAAAGAAAGATTTTTCTTTGAACTGAAATGAAACGATATAAAATTAAGTAAAACACGCGGAAAAAAGAATGATTGTGTTTTAATAGGCACTTATTGCTATGTTTTTTATAGGGAAAGAAAATTAATACTCTGAATTAAACAAGCAAGTTTTTACTTTAATATCTATATTATAACGGCCAAACGTATCTGTGCGTAACGCATACGTCATTTTGCGAATGGCAGCACTTTAAAATTTTAAATGATATTTCGGTATTGCAATTTTTTCTACTGCAATTTTTTCTACTTTTGAACATCGCACCTTTTTAGTTTTTACACCATCGTATAGAAAAAAAATATATTACTTTTAAATGGAATTTACTTGAAAACTGTGCCTTAATTTATTTTTGAAATATTAATCTTTTTGTAGTTTTTAGTACCTTTTTTCTATCGTGGCAACAGGAGTACTCAATTTCTATTAAAAGCAAAAAAAAAAAAAAAAAAAAAGAAAAAAGAAAGAGAAAAAATTATTACTATATCTTTATGTTGCCATTTTTTCATTAAAAGGGAATAAAATGAAATTTAAATACGTACGTGGTGAATTTTAATTTCATTTACAAAATTTGGTTTACACTTAAAAGAATATCAAAATTTTAATGTCTGTTTCAGCTAATAGCCCCAATCCAGACTTCAAGTTTTGAATCAAAATGATTAAATTAAATTGCCATTTTTTTAAAAGGTGAATACGGATACGAAATGTGCATTTGTAAATTTTGATATGGTGAAAATGATGTCCGGCTTAGATTTCACGTTGAAGAAATTATATGAATGAGTCGAAGTTGAATAAGTTTTATTTTTTATCATTTTGAAATATTAGCACAAGAGACTTATAACATTACCATAATAACAGATCTCTAATATTTTTTACTGCTTACATGTACGATTAAAGTTTAATTTTAACAATTTTACAACTGAGTTTTATAGAAATAGTATTTTAATAACTTTAAATTAAATATGATTTGTTTAAGAGTTAGACTTACCAATATATAGTACATTTTTACTATAACTAATCTTTTGGGTTTATTATAAATTAATGACACAATTCCTTCTTAAACATTTTCTTTTGTCAAAGTTTGACGGATTCTACCTTGTTACATTAACAGCAAAAATGTGAAAATGTTTGCAGTTGTGACTTCAGAATTTCTCACATTTTATTAATTCTATAGAATATCTCTAACCTAAAAAAAACACAAAAAAATCTTATTCCTTTTAATTTTTGAAAATATTCACTCAACGCATGTCTTTCTTTGAAATATATATGCAACTGTAGTCTTTTCATTTAAAATTCTTTGACATGGACAACTTTCATAACTCTATTTAATCTCAAGCAAACAAACAAACAAAAAAAATAATAATAACAAAATTCACATCTTTAGAAAGTCAAGATTCAGAAATGAAAGTGCATCGAATATGTTCTACATCTTATACGTCACAGATGCCAGGGATTGGTTGCAAATATATTTGAAATAAATAGAATAAGTAGGTAAAAGAAACAAATGTCTAAAAATAAGTCTCACAGAATTCAAGCGAAAAATAGTCGGAAAAAAAGGAAGATTTTTCTTTGAGCTGAGATGAAATGATATGAAATGAAGTAAAATTATGCAGAAAAAAAGATCGTGTCTGAACAGGAACGTATCTATATGATTTTAGTAGGAAAAGGAAATTAATATTCTGAATTAAACAAAAGACTTTTCACTCCAATTCTACATTCGTAGTGCGCTTTTGAAAATATTTGATGTTGTGTCTTTAGAATTTCTTACATTATTGTAATCTATAAAATACTATATTTAACCTTAAAAAAATCTTTTTCCTTGGAATTTATTGAAAATATTCACTCAACGCATGTCTTTCTTTGAAATGTATATGCATCGGTAGTCTTTTCATTTAAAATTCTTTGACATGAACAATTTTCATAACTATTTATTCTCAAGCAAATAAGAACAAATAATAACAAAATTCGCTTTTTCTAAAAGTCAGGATTCAAAAATGAAAGTGCATGGAATATTTTCTATATATTATACGTCACAGATGTCAGGGATTGGATGCAAATACGTATGAAATAAATAGAATATATATAAGTAGGTAAAGAAATAAATCTCTAAAGATAAGTATCACCGAATTCGAGCGAAAAATTGTCGGAAAAAGGAAATATTTTTCTTTGAACTGGGATAAAACGATATGAAATTAAGTAAAATCCCGAAGTAAAAAGAAAGATTGTGTATTAACAGGGACATATTGATGTGATAGCATTTTTTATACGTACATATTTTTAAGTTACTACGGTTGTGTTTTTTGAATATACATATTGAAGTGAGGATATGAAATGTGTATGTTACGTATGACGACCAATTATCTTAACAAGGAATGTAGGTTCTGAGAAGAGTGCCCTCCGTGGTGGCCTTTATAAGGGAATCTAATCCGTATTTACGCAATAATAGCCAAGGTTCGAAGAAAATGACTTAAAACTCGGTATGATTAGCCAGGCATGAGCGACTGGGCTCGAACACAACAAACTCAGTTTAATTGCTTTGATAGAAGAATTTCTCACTCGCTTGTTGGGGCCAAAAATATGAAAGGAAGTAAAATATTATAGAATAACATAAAAAATTGATTGCTTATTAACAGAAAAGTATCAATATAATTTTAATCGCACTTTTAATATACATATGTTTTTTAGTTATAAGGGATGTATTTGCTAGATATTAATGTTAAAGGAATAAATAATCATAATGAAATCTTTATCGCAATATGATTCCTTATAATTTTCAACATTTTATTTTCGGCAGTTTTTCGCATTTTTACAAAAATTCGAATTTGAAATTAAGTATAAAGTCGTATAATCAAGAAATATCGTTTATTAACATTGATATATTTATATGATTCTAATAACATTTTTAAAACACATTTTTTTGTTACTGGGAATATATGTTATAGATATTCCTGTCGAAGGATTAAATAATAATAAAATAATCTTTACCGGAATATTATACTTTATAATTTTCAATATTTTTTTGTATTTTCACAAAAATTGCATGACAGTAAAAGACATTCAGTTAAATTTTAGTTGTGTACGGACTTACAATTAAGTCACCAATTAAAATTATTAATTGCTAGGACTATGAGATAAATGATAAGCGTTCTTATTTTACATGGATGATCGTTCAGCTATTCTATCATAAAATTCAGTCAAGAATATTTAGTTCGCTTTTTTTACATGGGAGAGTGTAGCAATCCCGGTAATTAATTATTCATTTTCTGGATACGTTACGTCGAAATGATGGCACAGTTCGTCGAAAATGGGTACAAAGAGTCATCGGCTAGTAATTTTTAAAATGTTTTCAATGCATGAGGGGCAAACCCAAGTATAGGTGCGCATGTACAAGTGCATGCATTGCAATAAATTAGATATCTAATTAAAATGTGATTACATGTCAATAGTTATGGTTATTTTTTCTAACAAAAGGAAATATTTGAATTTGTGTCTAACTTTGATAATATTTAGAAACTATATTTATTCCTTTTTCTCTACCGATTTACCGATTTACTCTTTTTAGATAAAAGTCATATCTTGTTGCAAGTATGTATATGACCCTAGCAAGTTTGTGAAGTTTACTAATTGCATTTTTCACTAAAATGCTTTCTGCCCTTTGTTTTATTAACAAGTTATTCTCATCCAAATAGTGTTGGTGTTTTAAAATTATGATATTTATTTGCATTTCTTTATAGTATAGTATGTTTTACTTTCTTTTCTTTACATTTTTCTTCAATAATCCGTAACATATCGTTTACTTTTACAACAAGCAAAATATAAAAAAATACTAATATTTCTTTTGTTATAACTTCTAGTTTTTTCTTTTTACACACAGAGCATTGTGTTTATAGTATAATTTTGCAAAAATTAGATATCTTCTTGTAGTGGGCAGGTATATACAAATAGTATGTATAGTTACAAATATAAATAGATAATTAGTTGTGTACGGAAACAACAACAAGTTATTATAATATATGCATAGTTAATATAATATATGTATACAACCAGATCTGGTGTCAATATTTCCCCATCTTTCTTCTTGATTATTTGGGCGTTACACAACATATGTTATTGACTGAAAAGTATTTTTCTGGTATTCTACCTTAAGCCAGCGAAATGATAAATTATATAATGTTTTGATAAAAAACAATATATTGGTCAATAATATAGCATGTTTTATCACTCGTTAGTGTAAAATTATAAATGGAAGAAAATTTTTAGGTATTGGATTATAATGTAAAGCAGAGAATGGCTTCGGTGTTTTCGTTTAAAGTACATTAGCAGAAAAAAATTAACAAAAATAATAAATATTTTTATATGGCAAGCTTTCAATGCATATTTAAAAACTAGTATGGCATATCTGAAGAATTTATTATTCTTATTTGTGATAAAATTATACAAATGGTTGTTTTTTCAATTGATTGAGAAATGTCAGAGACAGTATTAATATCTACGACCCTTTGGATTAATCTACCAATGCTTCCTCGACTAAGCTAGCCTAGACAAGGCTGGTGGAACTAATTCATGCAGTCTTGATCAAAATAGAAAGTAACTAGTGGATATTTAAAAAATAATATGACATGCTTGATTAATTTTTAAATAATAGTTGTAATTCGTAATAAAGTTGTACAAGTTTTTACATATCAAGTGATTGAGAAATGTCCAGGGCCATATTGGATCCTAGGATCTTTGGAATAATCTACAAATGCTCTGCTAACAAAATTAACCAGGTTGAATCTGATTGACTTAATTCACGCAATCTAGATCCGTTTACACGCTGTTAAAAATAAATTTGTGCATTCACGGTGAAAATACTGGCAGCAAAGTAGCCGAACTATTACCGCTCCGTTAGTAGATTTTCCGTTGTGGGACATACAAGAAAGGAAAACTCCGTTTGAAGAAGCGGTAATTTTCTGTTACAAAGTTTGATATTTAATTATAATAATTTAATATAATTTTTAAAATTAATGAATCGAATAATCGTCAAATAGTTCGAAATTACCGAGAGATTTTAAGCTGCTATGCTATTTTACTTAATTACTATTGTGTAATTTAGTTCACGGTGTCCTGAGGATCAAACTCGGGATCTTTTGATAGCGGAATAAATCTTTACTAACCGAGCCAAAGCTCCCGATGACGGATTGTACGAAATATGTCTTTTATGGTTAGTGGGAAGATCTGTTGTGCTTTTTAAAGCTTTCCTTTCAAATATATTCCTTAGAATATTTGTAAACGGTTTATTTTATTTTATTTTAGACTGACACATAATGTTTATTATTTTTTTAAATCAATTTTAATTTTTTAAATAGTTTAAATTAAAATCAAAAATCACTGTTTAAAAACACTTTATTATTATTATTATTTAATGAATGAATGAATGAATGAAAAAAACTTTTTATTAACATTTTTTTTTTTTTTTTTTTTTTTTTTTTTTTTTTTTTTTTTACAAAAATAATGTTATAGACATTTTTTTGAAATTGTCGTACACTACTTATTTTTTTAATTAAAAGATTTTTTAATAAGAAATAAGAGAAAAATAAATAAAAATGTCATTTTAAAGGGATTTTTTATGTTTTCAATATTTCATGGCGCCAATGGGATACGAGCCCACAATCTGTGCCCGCAGGCTGTTAGCCGTGTGGTGCCTTGACCACTGGGCCACGGAGCCCCCCCCCCCCCCCCCCCCACACACACACACGCACACAACGGAGTGTCTGCATTTTTTGTTTCGATTTCCATCCGTTTCGTTATTTTCAGGAAATATGGTGGAATTTTTTGATTTGTAACGGACAATGCCCTTTTGTTGCGAAAAAGGACTTTTTCTGTGAAATTCAGAAAAAAAAAAAATATTCGTGAATTTCAGAATTTTTTTTTACAGTGTAGTTTTTTTACATGTTTAATTATAAAATACGTAATAATGAACGAGGTAATCAGGTTTATCAAATATTGATTCTTTCAAATCTTGCAAATAGGATCGAAAGGAACCGAAATGGAATTGAAAGGGAAAATAATCCGCTTCATCTTAGTTAATATAATTGATTGTATTCATTATGTTAGGAACATGCAGACAGTTTTTATCTTCAAAGGTTTAATGTTTGTTGCAACATTGTAAATGAAGCCTTTAACCTCTTCAGATCCAACGCTAAAATAATAATACAAATACTTATTAATTGGGTTTGTCCAAAAAAATGACACCATAAATGACCGAAAAAATTAATTTTCTGAAATTAATCCTTTAGGTGCTTCATGATTTAAGTTTTAAAATATATATCTAAAATTACAAACAGTTTAAAAAAATATTTTGATAATCATTAACCCAAATTTAAGAGCTTTAATAATCTCAAATAACCTACAAATCCTCAAAAACATTTATTGAAAATTATCTAAGTTAAATACTTTGGAAATATTATCACTTTCTTGGTCACACTTTATTTTGAATAATTTTAGGCATTTTGCAAACTCAGATGAAAATAACATTTATTTTATGAGGGATTAAATTTAAATGCAGGCAATTATTCGTTTGCTCTCAACGCAAAAAAACATTCATCTATCAGAAAGTGATTTAAAAATGTAAGAATATCCGACATTTTAGTTTTTATACATAAAAGAACAGAGCTCTTCGAAATGAGACACAGGTACCGAAAAGAAAATATTGTCATAGTAACATAAATCACACTTTCTTAGGAGATCATTCGGTATAATTATCAAATTTAATGCATTTGATACAGTTTTGGCTGAGGAAATTAAGTTTTTATAGTAAAGATATATTAATCAAAATTTCATATATATAGGCATATCTATATATAGGCTATATATAGGCTATATATATCATATATATAGGCATATATATATTCATATATATGGCCAAATGTGATCGGCCACTTGCAATATTAGACATTTTGTGAAATATGTTTTAAATACGTGAGTAACTATCCTGAAACTCTAAATGTGTAAACATAATAGTACAGGCCACACATTTCCGTTAAGATTTTTTTTTCTGAAACTCCATAGAATACCGTTAACAAATTGAAAAATAACGAATATCTTTTGGGTAACCCTGTAAAACCTAATGTAGAAAAAGAGTTTAAACTGTACAATATGGTTAAGTGACATATTGTAATAACATATGTTCATTTTTATGCGGATATCGTGTGTACTCGAAGAAAAATTAAGGCTTTAATAAAAATAGCCCCAAATTATATGAAGTGTTTTGCTTGCAGTTTACAGAGCTCTTAATATTTTAAAAAATGCTCTTTTCAGAAAATATGACAAACAACATGGTACACAGTATCCTGTACTCAGTATTTAAACATAATAAAAATTGTATGAAAAATGAGCAGGTATACTAAATGTTTCACCATGCATGCGCGAATACAATCAAAATATAACAAGAGCAACTTTAATAATAAAACCGACAAAAACATAGGCATCGAAAGTACTAAAATTAAAAACTGTATGCATGCAGTCATAATTTCTTTTAATTTTAGTCTCAAATATAGAATTTGGAAAATTGCTCGCAACAGGTACTAGCACACAGTTTTAAAGTTCATGCAGATTTTATTGAAAAAATCTCCTCCCCCCCACACACACTGGATGCTTCAGTTCAATGGTAAAACAACGTGATTTTTTTATGAAAAACTTATATAATAAATCTCGTAGTATTCTATTCCTCAGATTCCTTTATACAATCCTATAGAAAAGCTTATAAAATACAACATAGTACCGTCATCTGTTGGTTATAAATGCGAAAACTTGTGATACCGAACTCTTTCAAAGTCTAACTGAAGTTTGGTTGTGCTGTTATTATACCGAGATACAGCTATCAAAAGAAAAAATATATATATAAATGCAGTCCTGTCACATAAGCGCTATATGCAACAAAATGTAATTGCACTGTAAAAAATCGACCCAAACTGGGGTTGTAATATTTTTGGGTATAGCAGTGTTCCAAATTGGAAAGTTCATTTTATAGCCCCAAATGATTCTTAAAAAAGCCAAATCCTTAGTAAGTTTTAATTGTTTCAATAAATAATCAAAACATCATATATAATATATGCATTATATCTAAGAATTTTTATTGCATTAATGTAATCAATGATCTGCCCTCTTTTGAACCATTTTAGGTTAACTACTTGGAAAACACTACTCTACCATTTTGAGAACACCAGTTGTAACATTTTGGGACCATTACTGTACCCAGAAATCTTATAACCCAGTTTAGGCCTTTTTTACACAGTGTGATTTTCATTGGTACTACTTGGTTATCAAGTCGATCAAAAGACTATCGCCAAACTATAAGATTAAATCCTAATAATGGATGATCAAGAATGTTGCATTTAACGACAATAAATACGATACATGGGTTTAAAACTTCATGAAGTGATTTTTATTTCGACTTTTTATTTGTATTTTTATTAATATTCTACAAATTGTATGCTTTTTCGTTATTTAAAATAAAAATTATGTCATTATGTATAATTTTGCTATCAGTTTGGCGATCTGTATTATTTGGTGAAATTTGTCGAAGGGATAAATAATGCCTTTTCAATTAGAGTCATTTTAAAACTCAACATGATGTTTTATGAAATATCATTTCAAAAATGCCAAAAATAAATAAATAAATAAATAAATAAAATACTGTTAAGAAAGCGTGTTATTACAAAATATGTTCTTATGTAACTTTGCAAATACTTTTGTCTGACAATTTTTTAATATATACGTCTTATCCTCTTATTGAACATGATGTTTTTATTTTTTCATCGAATATTAATTATGGCATGCAGAAAATTACATAACTCTCAAATCCACATTCACATGTAAAATTTCAAGACCAAATGAATAAGATTACTTACAAAAAATATGAATTAAAGCATATCTATTTTTCTAAGACATGCAAAATATGCAGCGCAAGGAATTCTTGCGCAATTCTTGAATAAAATAATAATAGAACGACAGAAAAATGCAGAGATGTGAAAGTTTGAAATACACCTTGTCTTACTTTGAAAAAATAAATCTTTATAATTAAGAAAAGGAATATTGATTTTCTTTTAAAAAGTGCCATCAAGTTATTTTTAAAACAATTTCTAAATTCCTTTCATACTTTAAGCTAAGTCAAAAATTGCTATATGTTTTTTATAATGGTGTTTGGACTTTAAAAAACCATACAAAAACAATAAATTTAAATCAATCATTTTCTTAAGAAATTCTTTTGGCTGTTTTCTTTCCTTTTTTTTCTGCTGTTATTTGCACAAATGTGTACAAATGATTTTTATTTGAAATAAGATAACGATTCTTCTTTTAAAAATAGCGAAACAGGCAGAAAAAACAATTAAACTTTACCATATAAATACTTAATGGTTTTTAAATACAGACTGTAAATTATAATTTATTTTGCGTTTTTTATGTTGTTTTTCTCATACTAAAAATAATTTATAAACGTATGCTTGTTTATTTAAACTTTTAGGGCTGTTATTGAATCTTGCTTTTACAAATACATTTTTTTTTTTTTTTACTTTTATTAAAAAAATAAATATTAATGTTTATTAAAAATAGTCATAATAGCTTTTTAAAAAATAGGTTTAAAGTTGTATTTGTCTATATTCGTCACTTCTTAAAGTATAAATATATCTATATTTATATAAAAATTATGCCTGTAATGTTTAATAGCTTAAACATAGTCTACATTAAAAAGATAAATCTGTAAAGTTACACAACTTTTCTAGGAAAGTGGGATTCCTAGAACTCGTTATGTAACGGTAACGGCAAAAACTCATGAAACAGAATCAAGTACATGATTTTTTTCTGTTACCGTCACATGAAATATTCTAGTCTAGTAAATCCCAGTTTTCTAGAAAAAATTTAGCAACTTTATAGTTTTTTTTTTTTTTTTTTTCACAGTGTGAATAGGAAGGAGTTTTATGCACAATTATCCGCTTTATTTTCGTCTCTAGAAAGTGAAATCAAATTTATATTCTTGCTAAATTAATGATCCAGCCTGTTTTATACGTGCTGCTTACCATTCCAAAATCATTGCATTAATTCCTTCAATATTTGTAAGAGGTATGGTAAATTCCTAACAGTAACAATTGCCTGTATAAACTGATAAATAACTCGTAAATTTTAAGATAAATATAATTTCAGAAGTGAACATAATTTTTATTCAAATATTCATTAATACCACTAAAAAATCCCTATTTATGCAAAACTAGTCGTTGGGGGCCACCGTAATACTTACCCATCATGAATGTATATGAAAATAAAACATGTGAAAACTATTTATACAATGCATTGCAATTCATAAACAAAATTTAAATATTGTTAATATACATAGTAATGCTACATTAAAGAACTGCTGATGTACCAATTTCGACAAATTATATAAAACGCTAAACTACTCAAGTAGTACCGAACTGCGTAAAAGAAACATCCTTATAACTCCAAAAATAATAATTCTATTAACTAACAAGTAACTGCGTCGGATTAAGCGTCTCATTTCCAATTAAAATATACCTCTGAATTGGAGTTCGAATGAAATACAGGGTCATGAAAAATCGAAGAATGTGGAAAACAGGATTACAAATATCTCGGCAACTAATAATCCGATCGACTTCGTTCTATATGAAAAATCTGTGTAATTTTATTACTTTTTACGTCCATTCCTTAGAACAAAAAAATTCGAAAATTTTTATATACCTTTCATCAGAACGAATTTTTCGAGAGTCCGAAAGAAATAGTTCCGGATAATCGAGGTTCCTGATAGTACATAGGCTTCGTCCCATTCTTACATACTAACTACACACAAAATTTCAAGTCTCTATCTCAATTTATTCGGGAGATAGAGCGTTTACAGACAGACGGCAAATTTTTTTTCTAAAAATATGTTTTTTGGAATCTCAACTATCTAAAACGTGTAAATCCGTCAAAAAAAATTTTTCGATTTTCAAAACGATTGCAAGACTTACCCTATACTACGTATGATAGGTAAGTAATATATGAATAGTCTTGCATCATTCTTCTATGAAGACATTGACATTTAATTTTTAAAAATATCCATATTAAATTGCTTGAAGTATTTTTATATGTGATTTAAAAAATACATATTTATTTGACTCTGCAAACTAAATGACGGAGGAAAATATTTTATTATTTAGTAATGTTAATATACTTACAAACATGATAGAAGACATGAAAATTAAAAAAAAAAACAAGCCATTTTTTAGTACAGATTTAATCGTGACTTCTTTTATTTTTCTTACAAATTCAGATGGCCAAAACATATTTTTATTATGTAATAAAAAGTAATGTTCTTGAAAATAAATGGCAGGCATAAACAAAAAAAAAATGACATCAATATCGCCTTACATATCAGTTGGTTTGTTTTTAAAATATCATATTCATTTTCATTCTTTTAAGCACAAACTTAATACAACTTTAAATGATGTCAACATTTTTATGTATCATTTATATTAACTATTAAATATGATGTAATTTTTAAGATAAATAATAACCTGAAAGAGAAGAGATTTTATTTCATATTATTCATAATTACTACTAAAAAATCTATTTTATTCAAAAATTTGAATATTCATTTATCATTCCGCTGGAGAGATAATAAATTTTAACTTTTAAAAAGCTCATGTTAAAATTCCCAAAAATATCTTGAAATATTTTTATATTGAATTGGATAACTACGTCTTTGATTCTCTAAGCTAAATGACACATGAATATGTTGTATAATTTAGTAATGATTATACACTTACAAAGACCGAGTTCAGAAAAAAAAATATTGCGTTTTTTTAAAGAGTTTTTACTTGCTACTTCTTTTATTTTTTCTTTTGTTACAAATAAGAAAAAACTACTTTTATTATATAATACAAAAATGTTTTTGAAAATAAATGACAGACATAGACGAAAAAAGACTTTTATTCATCATCGTATAAATCGGCTGATTTACTTTTTAAAATATCACATATATTTTCATTCCTATGCACCAAACTTAATAAAATCCATAATTTATACTATCTAATTTTACAATGTAACAATTTCATAAATAAAATAAATGCCATGTTTAAAATTTGTGACATATTTAACAGACATACCAAGTTAGCAGTGTCTTATACATTTTTTGTATTCGCATTCAGTTTTACAAAATATAATATAATAATCTAAAATTAACTATATTATCAACAATAATATATAATACCAATATAAGTAATCTAGAACACTAGTGAAGAGTCTCACTTTCAGTCAAGCCTTCAATTGAGGGCAAATCTTGCTATAACTTCATTAGAAGTTGAGTTAGAATTGACTCCACAACAGTAGGAAAAGTTTGATTGCGAAGCTAGAGAGGTTCTTAAGAGAGACCCGTAAGAAAAAACCCAAAATTTTTATTATTGATTTTAAAGTAATGAATTTTTGTGTACTATTTAAGAATCGGTTTGTAAAGAATATTTAGCAAAAAAAAAAAAAAAAAAAAAAAAAAAAATCACTTTTTATTAAAAAGTATATTTTTTATGGAAATTTTTATGATTTTTATGATTTTTTTTTTTTTTTTTTTTTTTTTTTTTTTTTTTTTTTTTGTCGAAAAATACACTTTTTAAAATTACTACTCCTCATTCAATTTTCAATATTTTGGTATTACTAAAATTTCTTAAATAGTGTTATAGTATATGGAAAAGACCTAGGGAGAGATATTTTTAATTTTCTATTTTAATCAGCTAAAAAAAGGAAAGAAACTACGCATGGTAAATTTCCTCAAATTCGTTATAATTTTCAGGTTTACCAATTTATGTAAAATTTTCAGAAATAGTTAAAAATATATCTCTGCTTACTTTTGTTGCAATTTTTTTTAAAATTCTAAAAACATAAACACTTTGTTTCTAAATTATTTTACCACTGAGCCTTAGTACTTTGAATTTAGACAAAATATGTAAAAAGTCATTTTAAGGAAAACACATTTTAAAATGGCCGTTAGTCCTTTAAACTCTAGTGACTACAATTAAAAAAGCTTATTTTCTACCTGTTCCAAGTATCCCCGAGTTCTGAAATTTTGCATGGATATTCGCAAATATGTATTTTATCGTTTTCTGAGATACTTTTTTTTGAACTTTTGATGATTTTTGGCCGAAAATGGGGTTCGGGTCTCCCTTAATATGAAAGAATAGTCTATCTGTTATTTGCTGATACATCACATGAGAGTTCAGTAAGTATACTGCGTATATAGCGCAAAATCGAGGAAAAAATCGTTTTCGAATCTTTCAGTTTCACATTCCATCAGCAGGGGTAAAATTGCATTCTTAAGAAAAATATATGGTTTTAAATATTTCCTTGCGTGCCCCCCCCCCCCTCCAACACCAATACATGTCTCCCACATTTTTCCAAAATTTGATGCCCTATACGTTTTAAAATATTTATCATGTGTTTTTAAGCTCTATAAATCTTCCAAACTGTTCAGTTCGTCAGTTTTCTTAATTTTAACCTACCCGTAGATATATTAGACTCGTGTTACAGTAAAGAATTTCTTTTCCTTTTTTAAAATCTATTTCTCTATAAAACAAAAAATTCTGAATCTATTTTCTTAAATCTCACATATTATTAAAATCATTTAAAGATAGAGCCAAATATATAACATATCTTTAACATATCTTTAAATAGTGTTTTCTTTTTTTTCTGATGGAGTTTTAAACAGTCCTAGCATAAAAATCATTTGCGATTTGAAAATCGCCCGTGTTACAAATTTGCTCTCGCTATGAACCACTTCTTAAAAGATTGTGTTTCTTTCACAATATATATATATATATATATATATATATATATATATATATATATATAAGTGCATTTGTATTGGATTTTTCAACTATTTGCAGGAGTATAAAAATAATATTTCGAATTTCTGAAAGAGGATTGTTTTCTAAATCTGATTGTCTTTGCAGAAATTTTCGAGTTTTAAGTCTCTCTAGAATATGATATACAGCCACTTATCGTCTTGGCAGTGGTGTAAAATTTTTAACCCCTACCCAACACTTAAACGTTTCAAAGAAAGACTATATATATTTGAATTAAGAATATTTTTTTTCTTTCATTTTAAGATTTTTAATTAATTTCTAAAATAGTTATAATTTTTTTTTTTAAATTCTGAATCTCATAAACATCGTGAGAGTCGTTGGGCTAACTTAAAAAAAACATTTTGAACCTCATACGTGCTATAGATTTTACTAGCTATCGCAAACACATACACGCAGACAGAGCGAAACTTTCTTTTATTAGATAGATTATTTGAAACCAAAAATAGTAAAATCTAAACTTCATTCTCAAAAAGCAATTAGTGGTGTTATTTTAAATAATTGATACTTTTCTTTAAAAAAAGAAGAAAAAAAATACATTTTTTTACAGCTTGTAACACTTTGTTACATTAAATATTTAGTATTATTATTTGAGAATGTTTTGATAACAGCGAAAGAACTTTATTTTCTTTTTTTTTTAAATATCAATCACAGTTAGAAGCTTCTATGTATTTGAAAATAGTTGAATAACATGCAAATGAAAACATTTTTGCATACGAAAATTATAAATAAAAAAAAAAACATTTATAATAAAAACGAAAAGGTTCTTTATAGCAAATATCATTTAATACCACGAGGAAAAGATTCTATTCAAAATTCAAGGAAAAATCTTGTTTTCTTTTTTTTTAAATGAAAAAAAAGCAACGAATGGTAAAAAAATGACATTTCTTTAATAATGTCATAGGATTTTTTTTAATTATGATGTATACTAAATTCATTTTCTTGGCAACATAAGCTAAATGTCAAAAATTAGCTTTTTATATAAATGATCCGCTAATGTAAAGAAAAAAATGTTTAAAAGAAAAGAAGAAATAAAAGTTTATTCCTTAGAAAGGAATTATTTTTGTCACATTTATTTTGTGTTACTTCCAAAAACATTTGTGATTTTTCTTTTCTGTAATATACTTAAAAAAGACTATTTCTCAAAATAAAGAAACAACTGAAAATATAAAGGTTACAGTTTATCTATATTTACCTGTTTAAATATAAGACCTGTTTAAATATAAGACCTGTTTAAATATAAAACTGTTATTTATTTTGCATTTATAATTGTACTTTCTTATTTGTTTTACCAAAATAAAATCATTAAATACGCATGCATGGATTGATTATAATTATATCAATCTTTGATTATAATTATCCCTCCGATCGTCCTGCAAATGGGTAAAATTATAATGTTTTCTCTGCATTTTGTTTTAAATGCACAGGAAATACGAATTTTACAACAATATATAAAAAACCCTATTTATATATAAATATGTAATCCTTTAGAGTATTAATAATTATAATATGTACAGTGCACTCAAATCCGCACTCCTAAAATCCACAACTCTCTAAAATCCGCACATATTTTACGGATGTAAACAATGAAGCATTCATTTCAGATGTAGGTAGAAAATTTGACTTTTTTAGTTTTATATCAATTTCATATATTTTTTCATTTGTAATTTTTGTTAGGGTTATTGAATTCATGTTTTTTTCATGAATAAAGAATAATTTATTTCTGAAATTAAAGATATTGCTGATATCATTGGTAATCACAATCTTACCAAGTATATTTATGCATTAATCAAGCTCTTTTAGTTATTAAGTCTGGATAAATCTTATTAAATATATTTATGTATTAATCAAGCTCTTTTAGTTATTAAGTCTGGTTAAACCTGAAATAAAGCTTCATTATTTTATGATCTTGATGTGAATTAGTAATGTACCTTTATGAGGCAAGTGTCATTTAATAATTTAGGAAAATTACATTTCATCTCTATAATGAATATTTAATTGTATATTATTGATTATTAATTTAACTTTTGCTTTTAGTATGTTTATCATTTTAAAAAACTATCTAATTTTTTTATTATTTTAATTTATTACTTATTTTAATATTTTAGAATATTGTAACCATTCATTATACTTTTGATTTCATTATTAATTACACTCAAATTACATTTAAAAAATGTAAACATAGCAATGACCAGAAACCCGCAAAATTCTAAAATCAGCAAAACCTATGGTCCCAAGCTGTGCGGATTTGAGGGAGTCTACTGAATTAAAAATGCATTAAATGTTTAGAATTATATTACCTTAACTATTGTTTATATTGCAGTGAAAACTGGAGCTCAGAGAACAGAATATTACGTTCCAAACACTTAGAAAGTTAGGTAATGATTTACAATTGCAGTCACTTAATAACATTTTATAAAATTGTACAATAAAGCATTAAGTGGAATAGGACATGAATTTAAAATATGAAAAATATTTTCTTTTGTATTTATGAAAATACACAGTGGCGCCAACTTATACGGGCCCATGAAGCACGAGCCCACCCAGTAATCTGATATCTCTATCCACCCATTATTAATTGAGAGCACCCAATGTTTATGTATTTGTTAAATTTTTTTTAGTCCACCCAATATTTTTTCAAAAGTTGGCGCCACTAAATATACATGTAAGATCCTGCTGTGATTACACATAGTATATTTGGTTCTAGACTGTCCTACACCTGAATGCTCGCAATTTTTATAATTCTCCGAGGAGAAAGGATTGGTTTTATGGTATTTTATTCGTCATTTATTAAAGTATCATTTACACTTTTCAAACATTCGGTGTATTAAGCGGGTAGAAAAACTTTTAACTTTCAAAATTTTTGAAAATTAACTTTAATAAAATTTGACCTCAACAAAATTTTGAAAGCTACGTAGCGTTTCGTCCCAAAATTGGTATCATGTTAAGAAAATGCAGCCTTTATTTATGTATTTATATATTTTCATATCTATTTCATCTATACAATGGAAGACCTTTGAAAAACAGTTAAAGAGCGGTACTAAGGGTAAAAACAAAGAATATAGATATAAAAATGAACGATATATAACAGATATAATTAATTTGCGACAATTTGTGACCATTTGAGACTATCATCGTTTTAGTCCTTATCCTTAATGCACATTGCTTTCAACAATTAATCACAGTAAATAGTTACAACTCAAAAATTAAAGTGCACACCTAACTATATATATATAATTCTAGCGATGCAAAGCTAGAGAAATCTGTATTCTTATTAAAATTTTATATCTGCACTGTTAAAAAAATATGTAAATCAACAAAACTAGTTTTTGATAGACACAACATGAAGATTTCAAAAGAATCTACTAAAATTATAATAATCTTACAAAACTTTAACTATGTCCTGAGTTGCAGTTATATGAAAAATCTAGGCCACCTAGTTTCTTATTAACAGTGCAGATTTTTTTATTAAAGTGCAAACTTGCATCTGTTACATGATTTTTTGTTGTTGCCGTTACATAAGAAGTTCTAAAAATCTCACTTTCCTAGAAAAATTGCAGTAAATTTACAGAATATTTTTATTGAATAAAAAATAAAAAAATATATTCTTATTCAATTTTAAAATGTTCCCTGAATTACCTAAGAATTTTTTTATGATAGGCACATGTAAGAAATTAAACATAGCTCCTATTTATCGTATTTTGAAAAAAAAAAAAAACTCCATACTGATATCCATACAAAAAGAACACATTGGAGCATTTTTGTGTTTCATTTGAGCTGTTTTTTTTTTTCAAAACAGGAAATAGAAAGTTTAGGAATACTATGTTGCTGATATATATAGTTAAATATTCTCTTTTTAATGATATAGGTATTGTAAATCTTAAAATAGTAAAGTAGCGAAAAATAGAAATGTACATTTAGAATTTTCTTCAAAATAATATTAAATGTAGAAATTAAAATTTTTTTAACTCTAAATTTCACCAATCAACCGACAATCGTTTCAAAATTCATTTTAATTCAATTTCAGATTCGCTCAGCCGGATCGATCCAAAATAATAAGTAATTCGCAGCGGTTGTCGGATGTATTAGACGCTCCAGCACTTTTCTGTTGACCTATTTGTTAAAGTATTTCATTTCCCCTTTTAAATTATTATCTTCCATCTTTCAGCAATTTATTAAAGCGAAAAATGTGAATCCTGGTGAAATGTATCGTCAGACACAAACATTATATTGCACAGAGTGTGTCACGTAGGTCGATATTTTGATTGAGTAGGTATTTTTGTAGTGAAAGAAACTGTGCTGACGCGCATATAGTCTTCTTCCACTATGAAAATCCCTACACCGATTCGTATGACACAAAAACATACACACTACACATTCTATACACATTCTGCATTCGACGACAGATTTCACTATCACTCACATTGTCCGATGTTCAAAATTGCACGACCTCGTTTGGGGGCATTCATGTTGTGAATGATGGATTTTAGCGTGCCCCCACGCTATTAAAATTACATCTGGAGGTATCTGACTATATCTCATTTAATGCCAGCATTTAAATCCCTATATAGAAGCTTGCGCAGTCATCTTTCTCTTCAAATAGCTGAGTTATTAAAGTAATACATTTGGGCGAACCTTATACTATCCACTTTCTCATACAGGTGACGCTACTGATACTTTTAAAAATGAAGTGGTGCAGTTGCCTCGATAATGATCGTACCTTTCCGGGATTCGAGATATTTGAATGCATGGTGTAAGTTTTGTGATTGCTTACAATGTCTCATAAGATAGAAAATTCCACCAATGGTAATTACAATCCGATTTCTGAATGCAAAAAGAAGTCCTCCCAAGTGAAATTTTTCGTAGCATTACTGAAGTGTTCTTTGCGGAAACAATGGATGAATCATCTCTAAGGAGCTGGTTTCGAAACATAAAAAACACAACAAACATTCTTCGGAAGTTTATGTGGTAGTTTTTGACCTTCCTGTCCTGAAATGTCTCCTAGTGACTATCATTTGTGGAATAAACTCTTCAATCTCTTGTGAGGTCGAAATGATCATGATTTAAAAAAAGGTCTGCATCATTGACTGGCTACATTGGCGATAGAGGTTTACAAGCAAGGCATAAACAAAATGTTTTAATATGTGACAAATATCCCCAAAACGGCATTAAGTACTTAAAAGAGGAATAAATTCTTTTCATAAAAGACATTCCCTGGTCGATTACCATATTCGAGTAGTTTTATTCCAAACGTTTTGTTCGACTGGATAATTTGACCATTTTAATCGTATTATCTATAGAAGAAAAAATATTAAGTATTTTAATTGATATAATAGTGTACTGGCAAGTACAGTGTATTTTAATAAAAGTTTTATATATTTTTTTTCTCAATAAGCTACTAATTATAAGGCATGTTTTTTTACTGTCTTATTTATAATAATCTAATGATGATAGTTTTCTATTTAAAATTACTCTGTTTGGAGCATTTAGAATAATTTCATGGAATTATTTATAATTCAATTCCACAGATAAACCCTTTTACTAATTAGACATTTTAACGCATTAATGAAATCTATGTTTCATCATACACCCAAGATTTTTTATTCCAATTTTGATTATTTTCTACAAATTATCATTTCTAATATACTTAATTTAAGCATTTCAATTAACAGAATAACCGATAGAAATTTTGCATCAATTTCAACCCCTCCCCTCTCCCCAATAAAAAACTCTCAACTGCAGTTTATAAGAAAAAGTAAAGTAAAAAAGACATATCGTATTATCATTTAGTTACTGATGGGCGAATTTAATGTAACAGTGATAACAGATTTTGCATTTACCAGTTTACCATAATATCAATTTAACTATAACATTTTTATTTTTGTCTTATACATAATTAATTTTAAAATATTAAACATGCAGTCGAACACCACATGTAGCATAAAACCTTACGAATATGTTACAATATATTAGATGTGAACAATTAAGTATATTATAAATTTTACATTTTACTTTTAAAAAATATATAGTATCATGAAATTATAAAAACTTCCATTTGTATAAAAAAAGAGTGTGAGTTTCCAGGAGCATTTCTACATTCTGCTCAAGCTAAAATTTCGTCAAAAGTATGTTTAACTGACAGTAGTTCAATTGTACATCACTCTTTTCACATAAATGGTTATTTAAAGTTAAGAGAGATCTGTCTTCAAATTTATTTTGTAGCTTTAAAACAGCTACATGGTATAACTTATAAAACGCCTGAAGGAGTAATTTGTTTTCTGTTTTCAGATTGCAAGCTCTTTATTTCGACGAATTTGAAAAGTTTTCAAAACGTTCTTCAAATAAAATATATGTTTCGTCATGAATTTATTAATATTTCTTAAATTAAAGTTGAATTATATGCACTGACATTAGAGAATAAGTGCTATTAAGATTTCACAATAATATTCATTAATAAAACTATGATGTAATATATTTTTTTAGTTTATCGAACAAGATTTATCGGTTATCAAAAACTAATTCTATTGAAACGGCAACAACGGTGAACATTCACAGAAAAATTACGAACCTGTCAGAAATTTTTAAAATTATTTATGCATAATTTCATTTCGACATATAAGAATGACAGTAAACGTATTGTTCAACTGAATAGTCTACGTTTCACAGTTCACATTTTGCGATAGAATAGAATTTCGTTTTCATTATTATAAAGAAATTCTTATCATATTAAAAGTTAAAGTTTCAGTGTATAACATTTATCGATATTTAAAGAAAATGTGACAAATAATATATAAATGGAAGGAGATTTGTGCCATAGTAATAAAATAGGAATAAACACTGTGATACAATAGCAGGAATAAATTTTTAATGAAAATAGCAGACAGTAGTTCTAGAGTTTTTACACTTTTTATTAAAAAGTTGATAGCTAATTATATTTAAATTTATCTGCATCAGGTCTTTTTTCCTATCCATTATATCTACCTATTTTATTCATAAAATAAATACCAAAAGTCTGAAACTGTGTATCAAGACTCGCTAGTATGCTGAAAAATGTAATTTTCGAGATTAAACTTCGAAGAACTGCGATTGGAGTATTACATAAGTTTGAGGAAACCTGCATTTTTAAAATAAACTAAACACTTGTTTTTATAAAACAGGTCTTTTTTCCTAGCCATTATATCTACCCATTTTATTCCTAAAATAAATATCAAAAGCATGCAACTGAGTATCAAGACGCGCTACAATGCTGACAAATGTAATTTTCAAGATTGAACACAAAATTTACCTGCGAAGAACTGCGATTCGCGTATTACATAAGTTAAAGGACACCTGTATTCTGGATGTAAATTAAACGTTTGTTTTTATAATACAGGTCTTTTTTCCTATCGATTATATCTACCTATTTCATTCATAAAATAAATATCAAAAGTATGCAATTGCGTATCAAGGCGCACTAGTATTATGACAAATGTAATTTTCGATATTGAATTGTGAATCTAATTTCGATTGGCTTAATACGTAAGTTGGAGGACACCTGTGTCCTCGAAATATATTAAACATTTGTTTTTATAAAACATGCCTTTTTTATATATCTGCCATTTTAGTGATCAGAGCGCTGCCTACCGGACAAATGGTGCCAATTTCGATTTCCAACTCAGGCACGGATATTTATTGTACTTCGGAATTTTTTTTTATTACTATGTGCATCAACAACTCATAATTGAAAAATACTTTTAGAATTAGAGCCGGCAGTACAAACAATCGCCAATATCATGAATAAGTAAAAATAAAGATAAAATAGTTTTATTACAGATTTGATTGTATATATCAATAAAGTATAAATGCATCTAACGTATAAAATATCAACGGTTATATTTTATATATACCTATTCTATTCATAAAATAAATATCAAAACTATGAAACTGTGTATCAAGATGCGCTAGTAAGCTGACAAATGTAATTTTCGAGATTGAAATGCGAATTTAACTGCGAGGAGCTGCGATTGGCGTAATACGTAAGGTGAAGAACAGCTGTATATTTGAAATAAATGAAACACTTGTTTTTATAATGCGGATATTTTTCCATATTTGCAATAAAATTAGAAATCCAAATTCGATTTCCAATTTAGGCACAGATATTTATTGCACTTTGGGATTCTATTTTATATTTCGTGCCTCCACAACTCATAATTGAAAAATACTTATAGACCGATAAGTGGCAGTACAGGCAATCATCACATCTACAGCTTATATTCAAAATATTAGAATAATTACCTTTTTTTTAGAAATTGAAAATATCGTTTGGTAATTTAATGTCTTTTAATGAAAATATGCAAACGATATTTTTATTAAGAACTTATTGTTGATTAAACTTACTTGTTATCTTAAATTTAATATAATTTTTGAAAAGATTAATTGCAAAAAACTTAATTTGAAAAGTCAAAATATTAGAATATTTATTCAAGTGGTTCAAAATATTAGAATATTTCACATTAATTCTCCTTTAATTATTACCAATTCTTAACTGGTGGCATCATTGATTAAATTCAGACTATTTTATTTAAAATCAGTATTCTTTTTTGCAGTTTGTTTCTTTTTCGTCTTAAAATGGGCCGTGTGAGTGATATTCCTGAATCTACTAAACTTCGTATGTTTGATTTGTATCGACACGGTAAAAAGCAATGTTTTATAGCGAATTATTTACATTGTTCGCAATCGAGCGTAAGTAAAATACTAACACAATATTCAAAAATTGGAAAATTTCAAAATAATCGCCGAAATGGTGGCCGAAAACCAAAAACATCTGCTAGAGATGACAAGAAACTGAAGCGTATAGTTAAGAAAAACCGTTTTAAAAGTGTGCGATTCTTGCACCGAAAATGGAAAGAAGAAAGAGTTGAAGTTTCTACATCGACAGCATTAAGACGTCTCCATAAATTTAAATTTGAATCTCGTGTACCGAAAACAAAACCTCTCATGACTGCAAGACAAAAGCGTATAAGATTGAATTGGTATAAATCAAGACGTTTATAGAGCAATGAAGATTGGAAAAATATATTATTTAGTGATGAAAGTATGTTTTGTGTTTCATATGGTAATCAAGGTATTCGAGTTTCGAGAATGAAGCAAGAAGCATTTGATAAAGAAGGACCTGGAAAGTTATGCATCGTCTACGAAAAGGTTAACTCTCTGATATATCAAGAAATTTTAGAATATTACATGATTCCATCATCAGAAGATTTATTTGAAGATGATTTCATCTTTCAACAAGATTTAGCGTCCCCGCATACATCGGTGTCAACTAAGAATTGGTTCCGCCAACGCAACATTAAGGTACTTCCTTGGCCACCAAATTCACCAGATCTTAATCCCATCGAAAACTTATGGTGTATAATGAAGAAAAAACTTCAAGAAAAACCTCCTTCAAGTAAAACTGAGTTAGTGGCACGTATAAAGTCTATTTGGGCTAATATTGATAGAAATGTTTGTAAACACCTTGTATATAGTATGCAAGATCGATTGTACGCTGTTATGAAAGCTAAAGGGGATGCTACAAAATATTAACTACCATTTACTTCATATTCATAAGGTAATATTGTTGCGTAAAATAAAATATTCTAATATTTTGAACCAATCTAAATTTTATTCTAATATTCTGGTGTGTTTAAGGAAGCTGTATACCTAATTTATTGTGCTGTATTTTATATTTTATAAATGTTAAAATCTTATCTAAACATTCCAGATTTAATTTATAAGAAATTTAGTTGCATTTACTTAGTATAAAAAATAAATATATGACAAATAATTTTTTCTTATTACTTTTTCTCAATTATTCTAATATTTTGAATATGAGCTGTACAGTTCATTCTTAAAATTCTCGAATTAGTTAAATCTCGACTAGCATGTTAAATCACAGTCGGTCTGCCAAGTCATATGTTGGTGGAAAACACCTCAAAATCCGATTTTAGCAGTTGTTTAATAGACTTACTAATATGTTTTCCTACTCCCAATCCTCCATGTTTCTTATAAATTTCAGTGTTTCCTATTTGTAAGTGACATTCTTTGAATTTTTCATGATAGTGAATTTGTCTTTAATGGATTATTTTCCATTGATTAAAAATAGCAAGTAACACTCTTTCTTTACAAAATCAATATATATATATATATATATATATATATATATATACTAGGGGGGCCCCGCCCCCCTGCTCGCTATGCTCGCCAACCCCCCGCGTAATCGCTTCGCGATTCCAAATTATCGGCTACCCCTGCTTGCTGCGCTCGCCAATAACCCATGGTATGAATAAGCAGTTGCAGACCTTTCAAATGATGTGTCACACGACTGGTGTTGTAAAGAAATTAAAAATGTGCCCCCCTGGGGGGCAGAGTGGGAGGCGACACAAAAGACATCCATAATATGAATAAGCAGCTGCAGACCTCTCTAATGATATATCACACGACTGGTGTTGTAAAGAAATTAAAAATGTGCCCCCTGGGGGGGCAGAGTGGGGGTGACACACAAGACATCCATAAAATGAATAAACAGTTGCAGACCTTTCAAATGATGTGTCACACAATTGGTGTTGTAAAGAAATTACAAAATGAGACCCCTCTGAGGGCAGAGGGGGGTTACACACAAGATATCCATAAAATGAATAAGCAGTTGCAAACCCCTCAAATGATGTGTCACACAATTGGTGTTGTAAAGAAATTAAAAATGTGCCCCCCTGGGGGGCAGAGTGGGGGATGACACACAACACATCCATAATATGAATAAGCAGTTGCAGATCTTTCAAATGATGTGTCACACAACTGGTGTTGTAAAGAAATTAAAAATGTGACCCCCCTGGGGAGAGCAGAGTGTAGGGGTGACACACAAGACACCCATAATATGAATAAGCAGTTGCAGACCTTTCATATCTTGTGTAACACGACTGGTGTTGTAAAGAAATTAAAAATGTGTCCCCCCTGGGGAGCAGAATGGGGGATAACACACAAGACATCCATTACATGAATAAGCAGTTGCAAACCTCTCAAATGATGTATCAAACGACTGATGTTGTAAAGAAATTAAAAATTTGGCGAAATATTACAGTTATCGCCAAGTTGGCGTCACTTTTGACAACTAATTTTGGTCGCCAAATTTGGCGATATATCGCCAAGTTGGCGACAAACTTGGCGATTGTTGGCGATGGTAACCTTTCCTCTCTTTATGGTAACCCATACGGCGATGCATAGTCGGAGTCCTTTCCTGATTGGTCTATTCGACTCATGGAAGGAGTGGACAAACCGGATTCGTTAGTTCCGGAAATCTTCCACATCAGCATCATTCCAGGAGTCATTCCTTTTAAGGCTAGTTTTTTTTTACTATAGAAGGATAAAAAAAAAAAAAAAAAAAAAAAAAAAAAAAAAAAACTTTACACATAGTATTAAAGTTTATGTTTACCTAAAAACTAATATGCATAACTTAAAAATGATCAAGTTATTGAGATAAGCTGTGGTTGTCTATTGTATTTGTCTTAAAGAAATTATTTGTAAAATATTAGAATAGAAATTATTCTTGGAAATTCTTAGCTAATAAATAATTTATTTTTTCCTATAATAGAGGGCAGCACCATAAGCATATAATTTAATTAATATATTAATCCTTTAGATGGCAGCATTAAAATAATTTTCCGCTAGAAGTTGCAGTAATATATTCTGGTTAATTAATTAATATAGTAATATTAATAATTGATTAAAAATAAAAATATAATATTTCTAATAGTAGCATCTATATTTTTTCTAAATATATTATTAATTATATAGTATAATATATGTTTTACTATTTTTTATAATTATTGTTACAACTTTATTTTATTATCTATGTGATTTATATATGACATATGACTGTAGTAAGTCACATGTAGTTTGTATATGATTGCACTACAAATCTTGCTAGGATATGGGTAATGGTAAATATCTTAGTATATATATCCTTTTTTTTATGGAATAATTTATTATTGTTATTTTGTCATATTGATTTTATTTTCTTCTATGTGTATCTTTCTACTAATTTGTCATCTGAATAGCTTCCAGCCAGTCGGGTGTATTGTGAGTCGAATTCTTAGCTTTCAGCACGACTCATAACAGAAACTGGCTGGATGTTTTTGCTTTTTTGTTAAACTATACACCCCTGATGACGTAGTTTAATGGAAAAGCCTTCTACTGCCTTTTTATCCATTTATTTTTCATTATTTTAGTAATATGCCTTCTATTTCACTTCAAACTTCAACTGTTTTCAATAAGATGATTGTAAAAATATTGGTTTCATTGGTTTATTGTATGGTAATATATGAATTACTCTGGTTATATAATGTCCATTTATCCACATATTTCTTAGTAATTTGGTAATCTGCCTTCTATTTCTCTTCAAACTTCAACTGTTTTTAATAATATGAATGTAAAAATACTGGTTTCCTCGGTTCTTTTATTGGTATTGTCTGAATAACTTTGGATGTATTTATAAAAGTATTTATATATATATATATATATATATATTATTATTATTATTATTTTGTTTATAACTTCACATTTTGTTAATTTTTATAGTTTTCGTTTGAAAAAAAAAGTACCACAAAAAGAATTCCAAAAGTTCTTTATTGTATCATTTCAATATATTTAGCAACAGTTTATTTAGCAATAATTTTATTTTCAATATAATTAGAACCTCAAATCATAAGCGTAAATATAAATACAGTTTTAAAAAATACCATAAAAATAAATATCCTTTTAGCTGCGCTTCTTTAACCCGAGATATTTGATTCGAAACTTCTCTCTTTCATATTGGCTTGTAAGATCCAGGCATTCATTTCTAGAAATGTCATTTCCTTGATTTCTGGTGTGAATGGGAAATTATTAGAAAGTGTTTGTGAGGAACATGCAGGGGAATGTTGTAACCTAAATGGAATTTTACATCAAAGTAATGGTATATTTCATATCAAAAGAAGTACATTATGCTTTTAGACAAATCGATAAAATGTCTGAAATATAGTATTTTTTATTCTTGTTTAACATAGTAAAATGTTTTAAATTTATCTCCTTAACCTTGTATATACCTATGATATCATTTCAATGAAAGTGAAAACATATTTTTATTACCTATTTGTAAAATAGTTATTGTCCTCGCAGAGAATTGGGAAATCTAAGGTATATCGGAATGATTTTATTAGTTGAATTCCGAATTTTATTCGTTTTCTGATTGTTCTATGTTTAATGTCCAAAAATGGCATACTTCTTTTTTTATTATTTTATTGAAATAAATATCCTTTTAGCTGCGTTTCTTTAACTTGAGATATTTGATTGAAAACCTCTCTCTTTCATATTGGCTTGTAATATCCAGGCATTCATTTCTTTAAAATGTCATTTCCTTGATTTCTGGTGTGAATAGGAAATTATAAGAAAGTATTTGTGCAGAACATGCAGGGGAATGTTGTAACCTAAGCTGAATTTTACATCAAGGTAATGGTATATTTCAAATCAATGGAAGTACATTTTGCTTTCAGACAAATCGATAAAATATCTGAAATATAGTATTTTCCATTCTTGTTTAACATAATAAAATGTTTCAAAATTATCTCATTAACTCTGTATGTACCTATGATATCATTTTAACATGAGTGAAAACATCTTTTTATTAACTATTTGGAAAATCGTTACAGTCCTCAGTAGCGAATTGGGAAATTTAAAGCATATCTGAATGTTTTTATTGGTTAAATTGAATTCGATTTTATTATTGTTTGATCAGGTAGTTTTTGCGTTGTTATATACGGACGAACGTACTATAAGCGCAACGTATTTACATAAGTCCAAACGCACCTAAAAAGGCATGAAAATGAAATTTAATATAGTAGGCAAGTTAAAGTCAGTCGTTCTGCTTTAGAATATAAAATTTTTATGAATTCATAATTCGTTAGATAAAGATTAACATACTGATGTCCAGAGCTCCAATTGAAGCACCCATTTGCGCGAGACTCTAGTGGTCAGTGAGATTTGCGAACTTGATTTACTCTCGAATGCGAAGGATTGAATAGTAAGTTATCACATGGCAAACTAGAATTTTTACCTATCATTGTTTATCATTGAATTCATTACGCTTGATCGAGTTTAATAGAATGAAGAAAACTTTTGTTAATACCTTTTTAAATTTTGATTCGGTATTCATAAAATTTAAAGTAATGCGAAAAAATTCTGAAACAATTATATATATTAAATTTCAAACCTTTCTGTTGGATAATTTTTGCGCGATTATTAGCAGACAGATCGATAGACAAATATATGATGTAAGTGTTATGTACTTACATAATTACGAAAGAACTTAATAAGATAAACAGTATAATATGTATTTATAAAAACACCTTTAGTTATTTTTCTTGTCTTTTATTCTTATTTTTTATTTAACTGAAAAAAAGAAGATTTGTGAAAATAACAAAAGTACAAAAATAGAACTAATTTAACCCGGCAAGACAGGTGCGGGGTATTTTGCCTCCCCATACTTGAAAATATTCCTCAACTGTTTCTCCTTATAAACCGATATGATCAGGTCCATCAGTGTCTGCTTCCAAGGTTACCTTTCGTGCGTAAAGCATTAAAACAGCGAATTCATACTCTTTTTTTTCTTCTAAAACGATTTTGTGTGTCAAAACACTAAAAAAAATCTATCGTTTTTGATCTATGTACACATTAATTATCATGAAAATTTAATAAAAATCAGAATTATTTTCAACAAAAATGTATATTTTTGTTATACTAAATATTGTAAAGAAAAATCATTAAGTGCTACATGGGAAAAACTAAGATTTTGGAATAAGAAAAATAAAAGTGAAAGCTTTTAATTTATTTTTTATTATGTATAACGATAATTTAACTTTTAAGTTATCTTTTTTTACTCAAGAGAGTAATTATTATAAATTTCATTAAAAGATAGGATTTTTTTTTTTTTTTTTTTTTTTTGTATTTTTACATTTTAGTGTGTTTGGGGTGTGCTGAAACCCCATGCCCGTTCTAGTTTTGAGTTTCATAGTGCCCGTATTGCATGTCTAAAAAAATTATAAAAAATTGATTTAGAAAAAAAAAAACTTAAATCACTAGCATGAATAAAAACAAAACACGTAAAGCTTGGAACGTTCCAGCCAAGTTTCTTTACCTCGAGATATTTGAATCAAAACCTCTTCTTTATATATTTTCTTGTAATACACATGCATTCATTTCTCTAAATTTCATTTCCTTGATTTGCGGTGTGAATAGGAAATTATTCAAAATCGCTTGCGAGGAATATGCTGAGGAATGTTGCAGCCTAAATGGAATTTGAACAGAAAGTACGTGTACAGTTTGGATCAATAGAATTGCATTTTGCTTCGAGACAAATGGGTGAAATGCATCAAATATATTGGTTTCCATTCTTCGTTTTTATGAAACTGCGAAGAAAAAAAAAATATTTAAAAAATATTTCAGCATAATTGAAAAAAAAATCAAAGACCATATTTCTAAATGGTATATTTTGCAGTTTCATTTACTTTTAGAAATGGATAAGTAATACACTTCTAAATAGAAATAACGGTATATGTACAAAATAATTTTTTCTGATGCTTTTTTTTTCTTTTTATCGAACGAGATGACAAGATACACTGAATCTCCCTATAAATTTTATTTGGATGTATTTATACGATTTCATGTTCAATGACTCTACAAAACTTGAAGAATTTTGACCTTATTAATGACCTCGCTAGAGCTTTTGGTATTTAATTTATAGTTTGTAGCATTATAATGTAGTTAAGAAAATGACAAAATGTAAAGGCAAGCAGAGGGGGACTTAAGAGAACACACTACTGACTGAAAAATACCCGTATGATAATGTAAAATCTATGGGGGCATTCTTTTCAAATATCTCGCTCAAATTTTAATACTTTGTCGTAATTTGTTTTTGAATAGGATAGGTGAGGACTATCCACAACCGGTCTAGGTTTTAGTTTTTCGATTTTGGTGTCAGATTTAAAGAAATACTTGTACTTTCAGAACTGGTTTAAATCGGTTATGAAATTGAACCTATCATAATGTAAAAAGAATATAACCTAAATCAAAAAAGTAAAATCCAGGCCGGTTGTGGATTGTCCTCAGCTATCTCATTCAAAACAAATCACGTCAAAATATTAAAATTTGAGAGAGATATTTGAAAAGAACGCTCCCATAGACTTTACATTATCATCCAGGTATTTTTAAATCAATAGGTGGGCTCTTATAAGTAAGCAGATTTCGTACAGGAATTTGGCTACGGAAATACACTGCAGTAGATGACGCTGTTGAGTTCAATATATAAAAGCATTTTTCTGGCTTAAATCGTCGATATCCGCTCGGATTTTGAGCAATCTGCATTATTACACCGATGTGGAGCTTGCAGACTTGCATTTCATACTTGCAGTGTGAATAGGAAGTTATTCGGATTCAGTTGCGAAGTTTTGGTACAGGTAAGTGCAGCCTAAATGGAATTTGAAGAGAAAGCAAATGTATATTTTGTAACAATATGATTACATTATGCTTCTAGACAAATGGGAGAAATGCAATTATATTGGTTTTCATTTTTCGATTTATGAAACTGCGCAAAGAAAAAATATCTTCAAAATATATTGCAGTATAATTGAAAAAATTAAAAGACCATCTTACTAAGTGGTATACTTTGTGTGTATTCAGCTTCATGTGTGTTTTATTTCCTTTTTGAATTGGATAGGTAATATGCTTTTAAATAAAAATCATTGTATGTTTACAAAAGGATTTTTTCTGACGCTTTTTCTTTAATCTTTCATTTTGAAGTAGATGACAAGATATATTGATTCTGCCTGAATTATTTTTTTCAAATGTATACATGTACTTTCAAGCACAATGGTTCTACAAACATTAAAGAATTTTGTCCTTATGAATATACTTCGCCAGACCTTTTAGCATTTTATTAATAATTTGTACTATTTTAATTCAGATACAGATGATGTTTCAAAATTATGCATCAGAGGTGTGAAGGCAAATAGAGGGGGGGGGGGAATTAAATAAACAGATTTCGTACAGGAATTTTCGCTGTTGAGATAATAGAAGGAGGTTCTGAGTTCAATGGATAAAAGCATTTTGTTGGCCTTGAATCGCCATTTTCCGCTCGGATTTGTGCCATAAGAAACAGTGATTGCAATCCACCTATTCAGTTATGAATGCAGTAGGTTGCCAATTATCGGAACTCTGATTAACCGAACTTCCAATTATCCAAGTAATCCATTTCTCTCTCTCAAAAAATAAAATAATAAATAATAAAATAAATAAATAACCAAACTTCTTATTACCTGGACATTCTTATTTTTCCTGAAAAATTTCCTTAATCGAACTTCTAACTACCCAAACAACGCCGTGTTTCTGTCATTCTATTACTATTCAGATTTAGCAACCGAAATCAAATCCTCGTTCATTGTATCGTAGGGAGCAATTACAGCGAAAATGAAATTTAGAAAATGCAAATAAACGCTCTGACTTAGGTCTATCACATAATGGAGCCTTTTAATGTTTAGAAACAGATATGAAACGACTCGAACGACGGAAAACGCTGATTCTATGCAACTATCTCAGTTAAGTATGATTTGAGATATGGCAACAATGAAAAGAATGTTGTCTTTTAAGCTCGAAACAACCGAAAGTTTTTTTCCCCTTAAATTGTAATCTATGGTGTTCAAAAGATTATAAAAAGAAACTTTTACATGATAAAAATTAACGAGAAGAAATTGAAAAGGCAAAAATAAATAAACAAAGATGCCAGTGCTAACTGGGGCTGTTCTGTATGACTGGGGCTGTGTGTATGATAATCACCCAAAATTATTGGTAATTTTCAAGATGGCATCCAAAAAATATTCTACATGTCATCCCATAACTTGGAATGCAACTCACAATAGATATTGTGTGGCTAACTTTATATAGGGCTCTCCACTTGTAATCACTTGTTCGCACAACCATTCTATTGAATAATTTGATAAATTTTGGATTAAAAATTACATTAACTATATAATACACTTAATGCATAGCATATAAGTTTAAAATTATCAGTGGCAATCCTTAATTGATTTGGAATGAAACATATTGTATTTCGGACAGTGTAAGTGAACTGTGACCCTGGTTCTGAAATGTTACTTGCAGCGTTCTTTTTACCTTTCTAAAGTTTGTACCTGGGGCTTCGTGGCTCGTAGTGACTAATTAATTACCACTTATACACTCTTAAAAATAAATTTTAATATTTTAAATTTCAATTAAAAAAAATTGAAGAACGCAAGCAATATTCTTTTGATATTCAAGGAGTGTAGAGCAAGAAATCCGTGAAACATTTGCTGAAATCCCATGTACTCGCACAGTTGCGATTTTGTTGACTATCCTTTACAGTAAAAAGAAAACAGAATTTCCCAAAATTTAGTATAATAACGAAAAATTAAAAGATATCTCCTTCAGATATTAAAGTTTTTCATTTTTCACGAACATTTAAAGTAGTTAAATCCGCAGAATCATATTTTATCTGAATCTTCATTGCTGGAAATAACGCACGAACATGTAGTTTATGTTAAATTTTCAGAAATATTTATGCTATATTAAGTACATTTCCTTTTTCTTTACTCCAGTGAAGAGAAAAAGAAAAATCTGAGCATAAACATACATTTTTTATGGAACTAATTCTTCGAAATTGGTAAACTTGTATATTAACATTTTACAAAGTTACATTTTTCTAAATGATATAGTTTATCTACTGAAAAAAAAAGAGAATTTTACTATACACAAATATGTAAAAACATATGTTATGCTGTCTATTTTAACGCTTGTTTTTAAAAACAATGCTTCTATGAGGATAATAGCTGTCTGAATTATTTTGGTTACATTTTGAATGTTACAAGTATCAATTAAAGTTGAAGCATTATCTAGTAGTTGATCCCCAATGCGATTAAATCAGACTTAGAACACCACATAAATGACTGGAGCGCTCAGAATATCAAATAACATCAATGTACACTTGAGCGGTTTCACACCTACAGATTACCAAGTCCATTCATAGCTATGCACTTCAAGCACATTCGGATATGTACAGTTCGTTTAGTTTTTGCATTTTAGTATTAAAAGTTGAATGATTTACTCAATATAAAAATAATTAGTTTTCTTCTACCGAAACTGCGGTTTTACAAAGTGAAAATAATAAAAAGAATTTTCTTATACATAAATATGAATAGACAGGTATAATGTTGTGAAAGTTAACTTTTTTTTTTTAATAACACTGATTTTTAAAGAATACTAGGAGTTTGCATTAACTTGGTCATATCTTTAAAGTTACAAGTAACAACTACACGTAATCTTCAATACGATTAAATCTGAATATCAACCCCATATAAATGACTGACGCGTTCAGAAGTTCAGGTAACTTTAATATGCACTTAAGCAATTTCACACCCGCTGCTTGCCAAGCCCGTTCACAGTTATGCAAGCACGTTTGGATCTGTACAGATCCTTGAGTTATTGCATGTTAATATTATATGTAAGGAGATTTACTGAATATAAATATAATTATGTGTCTTCTGTCTAAACTTAGGTTTTACAAAGTACAAATAATAAAAATAATTTTATTATAATCAAATATTTATAAACATGCGTAATGTTGTCAAGGCTAACACTTGTTTTTAAAATCACTCTTTCTTTGAGACTAGTAACTGTTTGAATTAATCTGGCCATATCTTGAAAGTTACAAAGATCAACTATACCAAAATTAACCAACAATCTTCAACAGTGGCGAAACTTTTGAAAAATATTGAGTTGGCCCAAAAATATTGGGTACGCTGAAAAATATTTTTGAAATACAATGCAACGAGTTTATTTTTCTTTGATGGGTTGATAGATGGCGAAACATGAGAATTTTAAATGAAGCTATCATGTGTTAACCTCCTGACTGCCGCTGGCTGATTTTTTCGCACACTAATCTGCAGGTTTCACTGCAACATAAGCAACATTTAAATTAATATAATTCTACAAATAAAACCCAGTTTTGAAAAATTAGGTTAGGATTAATACTCTCAAAAATTATACACCTACACATAATAACATATTTTGTATCAGGTTGGAAAAAACATCTTCTTTTAATATTTTTAATAAATTACAGAGAAAACAACATTACAATTTTACCCTTTTGCCGGGCAGTCAGAGAAATTTGCAATTTTATTAAATTATATTATCATGCGTTTTTCCTTATAAAAGCATTTATATTTATTGTAATATCATGATATCATGGACATGACTACAAATTAAATTAGCAGAAAGTTAAACATGTGGCAAAACATTTTAATCATTTTTGATTTATGAATGAAAGTCAGAGATTTAAAACTCTGGTCATTGGCAAAATAAATTTTATTCTAAGGAGAAAAATGAATAATAAAATGATAATGAAGTAAATAATTAGAACAATGAAAATTGGGTACGCTATGATTCAAAATTGTTGGGTGGGCTCGGGACACACGGGCCCATATAAGTTGGCACCATTGATCCTCAATATCACTAAATCTGAATTAAAACCTTACATAAATGACTGACGCGTTCAGAATGTCAGATAATTTCAATGTGATTTCAATTTAAATTCGAGCGAGTGGCTCGAGTGCTGTGGCTCATCAAGTCCGTTTACACGTTCGGATACATACAGATTCTTCAGATTTTGCACTTTATAGTTAAAAGTTAAGTTATTTACTGAATATAAAAATAACTATATATCTTCTGCCGAAACTGAGGTTTTACAAAGTAGGAATAATAAAAAAATTTTTATTGCACAGACATGTGAATAAACATGTATAATTTTATCGAGGGTAATATTTGTTTTTAATAACATTGTTTCTTTAAGAATAGAAGCTGTTTGAATTAAAATGGCCATATATTGAACATTACAAGTATCTACGATAACAAAATTATCCGTAATCCTCAATACGATTAAATCTGAAATAAAACCCCACATAAATGACTGACGTGTTCAGAATTTCAGATAACTTCAATTTGCACTTAAGCCTTTTCCAATCTGCTGCTCACCAAGTCCGTTTAAAGTTATGCAAGCACGTTCGGAAAGGTACATATCCTTAAGTTTTTGCATTTTAGTATTAAACGTTAAGTGCATTACTGAATATAAATATAATTAGCTATATTCTGTCAAAACTGTGGTTTTACAAGGTCTATACACACTTATGATAAAAAAATGAAATAGCTAAAGATCCTTGAATAATATGACATTTTTTCCTTAAACGTTAAGACTTTTACAAAATTTAAATCATAATATTTAATTCATATTAAAATCTTTAAAGCACTAGATGTATTTTATAATGAATATTCTTATCATCATAATTATCATTACGTTATCAACGATATTACTTTTATGCAGTATTCGAATACCATTCAAACATGCATAACAAAAATCGCCCAATAAAATGTAGTAGAATAAAGCTATTGTTTCCAAAATAGTTATTTTCTTTATACTGTTTTTTGTAATGAATTTCGAAAGATAAAATAATAATTAAATTAATAGGGAAACGTAAATTTCTCTATATTGGCAAAAAAAAAAAAAAAAAAAAAAAAAAAAAAAAAAAAAAATCTGCAAAGGTACTAAACCTTTTCTAGGAAACTGTGACTCCAAGAAATTTTCCTGTAACGGTAACAGCAAAAATTCAAGTTTCAGAATCGATTACATGAATTTTTCCTGTTATCGTTACTTGAAATGTTCTTGGAATCCCAGTTTCCCAGAAAATGTTTGGTACCTTCACAGATTATTTTTTTTTACAGTGTGGACGATTTATTTTGAACTCCTTCTAACTTAATATTTAAATAAAACTATAGCAATAATTTTTTATTTGTTCTTAAATTTTCCTTAATTTATCATAAAAATTGCTTTTTAAACTATACTGTAACGATATTTTCAGGACATATTTTAATAATATTTTATGATATTATCATATTATATTCCATTAATTCATATGTAGACTTTCCGTATTTTGGAATGCAGCTTGTAAGATGTATCACTGACATATTTACATATACTTTCCATAATTTTAACACATTACCCACAATTATTCTGCTAAAAATTTCGATTGATTATCTTCATGGATTAAAATTTTCGATTTGAAACCTACATTAGGCATTGAGTGAAACAAATTGTTTTAAAATTGCATGGTTCGTTGCGAGCCTGCATCAATAGATTTCGAATTTCCAACAAAAAATACAATAAAAATATCAATTTAATAATTTATCTCTGTACTTCAAAGTGTCATGAAAAAAGAACATGATATATTATGAGTTGAAGTATCGATTGAAAGTAATATATTTTAGGACGAGCTGTAAATACTTTACTTTAACATTATCCTAATGCATTATTTTTCGCAAAGTAAAATTTTCTTGAATGCATAATTTATTTTTTAATTATAGCTGCTCAACCTTCTTTGTGTTGAAAATATGAAATAGAGGGAATCAGTTCTAATATTTATTATGTCATGTCTCAGGTGCATATATATATATATATATATATATATATATATATGCAAGTTCATGATCTCAAAATGCAAGTTCAAAATCTCAAGGATAGAGTGCATATCTAAAAAGTAAACAATTAACGATAAACAATTAAAAAACTATAAAACAAGATACAAGCAAGAAAAAACAGTCCGTTCTCATCAGAGGGAGGACAGACGATACTTAACCCCAACCCCTGTTTGGAAAAATTAGAATTGTTTCAGGTTTCTGAATGCCTGCCAAACCTGCATTAAAAAAATAATATATAACAACAAAAAAAATGCCAGTTTTTTAATAAACAAAGCAAACTGAAAACTTTTAATAAACATCAAAAACAAAAATACCTAATAATAACAAAAAATAGAAGATATAAAATATATCTCTTAAAATAACCTTTATAATGTAAAAAATCTGTTATGATTTAAAAACTATCATAAAAATGAGTTTAGCATTTGACAGGCTCCTCCCTTACTTGAAACAAAACATAAAAAATTAAGAACAGTCATACCTGTTTAAAACTCCTGACTGTAAAACAACAAATTAACAAAAATGCTTTATCCGAATCCAAATTGCATATAATTTCAAAATCCTGGTCTGCATATTTTCCTTACACTCAGACCAAGCAGATAAACTTGTTCTGAAATAGACTTTAGAATAAAACTTATATATTTTATAATATTGAAAGCGCTACTGTAAAGAAATGATTCGTTTCCGTAATTGTTCAGTTTAGGCGTGTGATAAACATAAATTCGGCAACATGTTTTTAAGTAAATTATTCATTATTTCTTATACACAAATAATTTTTCTTATATTTCTAAAATTTATTTAATATAATAAAACAACAATCTTAGAATTCTGTAATTCTACAGACGTAAAGTTACAGAAATCTGTATGTTTACTAAAATTTTATCTGCAAACTGTACAAAAGAGATTTGTCTCTACACTGTAAAAAAAAAAAAAAAATCTGTAATTTTACAGATGGAAAGTTGCCGAAATCTGTATGTTTACTAATATTTTAACTGTGCAGCTTAAAAGAAAAAATGTAAATCTACAGAATAAATTTTTGTAAAGCTACAGAAATCTGTAACATTACAAATTAATCTATTAAAATCACAGTAACCTTACTAAAATTTTATCTGTAACATGGGCTGTAGTTACATAAAAATATCTTGGAATCCCAGTTTCCTAAAAAAATTCTTAGTAACCTTACAGATTTTTTTTTTCAGTGCAAATCTGTATTTGTTACATGCACTTTGGCTGTTGCCGTTACATAAAAATTTCTAAGAATCCCAGTTTCCTAGAAAACTTTTAGTAACTTTACATATATATATATATATATATATATTTACAGTGTACAAAACTAGGCTTCACAAAGCTGCAGAAATCTATAGCTTTACAAAAATATCTATTAAAATTGCAGTAATCTTACTAAAGTTTCATCTGCAACCTGGGTTGGTTAGTTCTTAATAGGCATTGTCCATTTTTTAGATGCATTTGTCAATGCGAAAAAGATTATTTTCTGATTCGATTTGTCATCTGGAAACACTCCTTTATTTTTAATAATTTTACGAATTTTACGGTTAGTGGCTTCAATAGCACTAGTAGTTACAATAAAAAGTTTTAGGCATCCCAGTTTCCTAAACAATTGTTTCTAATCTCTCAAATACTTCGATTTACTATGAAAAGTTTATCTGTTACGTGAATTTTTGTTGTTATATACACTGTAAAAAAAAATGTAAACTTACTATACTTTACCGTGAATTATCCAGTAAATTTACGGAAAATCTCGCTTTTTTTCACATTAAAAAAAAAAAAAAAAAAAAAAAAAAAAAAAAATCCAGCAGTTGACCTTTTTTTTTTTTTTTTTTTTTTTTTTTTTTTTTTTTTTTTTTTTTTAAACGGGCATAATCTATTATTATAATGGGAAACTCCTTTGATATACGATTAAAGTCCGTTTTTTTTTTTTTTTTTTTTTTACTGACATTGTCTGGAATTTCTGCTGCAGTAAGAATACTGGAGAGTATAAATCATCTGATTACTTAGAAAAACTGACTTGTCGTTTCGCTCATCTCTAACGTTCTAATTTAGTGTTCATGAAATCTATGGCTCAGTTTCCGTCAGCTCGAGTTAAATACAGTATTTATTAGACTTTCTGTTATTTCAATTGTAAAACTTTAGTTTATAATTTATATAATTGTTATTTTTTAGTTGTAAAACTATTTTTAATTCTATTTCATATACACAGAAGAAGTTCACTTATATAAATATTTTTAGCTTGAATAATGTAATTATATCTATTAATATTCGATTTCTAGAGAAGATCGGAATTTTGTTTTTGTTTTTTTCGTCGAAATGTGTGTATGAACAATAACACGAAAGGCGTTTTCAAGCATAAAATAAACTGTCTGCTGACACTGAACATATATAAAAAAATAATACTTGTTTCCTCTATAATAATTTCTCCTAATAATAGTAATTATTAAATTATTATTGAGATAATTTATAATAATTAATAATAATAATTAAAAAAAATATTATTATTAATTTATTATCGCTTTTAAATGTTAAATTATTATTATTAAAAAAATATTACTATTATTTTAATAATTATTATTGAATTATTATTATAATAGAAATAGTTGTAAAATATTTGTAATAAATAATAAAATAGTGTAAGCTAACTAATCATAAGCAGTATAAAATTTACATATGCATAAAAATAATCTATTTATTCTAGTTAAATATAACATATATTTCCTTTTTAAATCCATACTCATATTTTACAACTGAAACCTCTGAAAGAAAAAAAGGAAAATATGTAAAAATATTTCGCTAACAAGACAATTTGAATTTTGAAGCGAAGTATCCTTCAGGCGATTGAAACAGCCATCCAACATCAAAAATGTTTCACTCTAGCAAATTTTAAGAGTTTCCTTATTTTATTTTCGAAAATTTGAATCCAGCTATCGATTTCGTGAAATATCACGCAAAGTTTTATTTAAAAGATGCGATCGACCGACTTCTTTAAAACTTGGAATTTTAAAGCATATCAAGGTTGAATAAATTTCTTTGCCTTAGAGAAAAGCTTAAAAGAAATCTTAATGTATGCATCAGTACACAGTAAAAAAGAACAGACGATTCTTAATGAATTATTGTAAAACTTTGGACTAAAAGATATAATACAGTTTTACGAGTTATGAGCGATTATGAAAAACGTTATTTATCTTTAAATGTCTCAGAAATTAACATGATTTTGAGATATATGGAAACATTTATAATTTTTTTTTAAACTGTTATTAATTTGCGGGAAAATAATCCAGTAGTTTTTAAAATGTATTAACATTTAGTGTTCATATTAAGTTTGTACATATATGTCATGTTTTGGCACAGATGTCATATACGCACCATATTGGCGCGATTTTTTTTTCTGACGCCAGTTTGGCAAAAACTTTGTTAGCAAATATCAGTTACATTTATACATTTTTTATTTTTTTCTATTAATTTAAAAAGTAAATAATAATAAACTACAAAAGTTTAATTACTATCTATAAAACAAAACTATTTATAGAAGAAAATATAAAGTAAATAAACAGTTTATTAATAAATAAACAACAATGACAGGGTTACCTTACGAGGCATACAATCGCCATTTTGTTGCACTCGCCTTAATGTAGTGCGTCTATGACATATGTGCCCATGTTTTTAATTTTCGTTGACAGACATAATATGAATTATGCAATGTTATGAACACAAAGAAATTTTTTTAAAGATTAAATATGCATGTAGCATAATAAAATTGTATGTGAGAGTAATATTTATAGCTCTCTATCTCTCCGGTTTTAAATATGCAGCTTTTAATTAGGCATTCGTTCACATGACAGAATTCTATTCGTATCTGTCGTATATCTATCTATCCCTTACAGAGTCCGTACACAAAAATTCCATAAGTGAGACGTTTTAAATTTGTGTATTTACAGCTGAATAGCTTGCGTCACATGACAAATCATAAAATCTTATTTTAATTAAATTAATATTTTCAGCGTCAATCGATTTTGCAATTTTAATAACTAAAGAGCACCTTATTTTCAACGTTTTGCCTGTAGATATTAGGTATATTTGTCTGGCCGTTTAATCGTTTATAAAACACACACGCACACCAAAAAAAAAAAAAAAAAAAAAAAAACTATTTAAGCGAATTATTTTAAATTTAGTATGTCTAAACGTTACAGAATTTCGTTGAATCTTTTTTTATAATTGAATGAAAATTAAAAATATATTAAGATATTAATAAAAGATTTTTTTAATCTATCAAATTCTATCATATGTAATTAATTCAATGACATCAATGATTGTTGCTTATTGGTGCCTGCTACGATGATTACGTCCCACTCAAGCAGTCATATTATTTCAGTACACTCTAAAAAAATTGCAAATTTTCGGTAATTAACAGCGAGTTACACTAATAATATTACAAAAAATGACACTTTTTTCTAAATAAACGGTCAACTCCCATAAATTTCATGTTTTACGGGAAAAACCGGTTTATCTAAAGGCATTGAGTCCATAAATCTCTGAACCCTTTTTTATGTATTTCTATTGGAAGTTTTTGCAGTTTATTACTAAACCTAATATATATAGTAGTAATAAATTAAGCACTCATACATTGTTTGCAATAAAGTGCAACAGATATTAACCACTTAACCGTCTGTCCCGAGATAAGTCGGGGGTAAAAGCACCGTTTCTCCAATTAATAATTAATAAATTAATAGACATTTATAAAACTAGTTATAGTAACAACTACGCTTGACGTACAATTTTCGATTTTTTTTTTACTTTCATTTAACTCTTTATGCCCCGAAGGACGTTTGAAATACTAATAAAATAACTTATTATTATATTCATTTGCTACATGGATTAGTACTAATAAATATTTTAGTTTATACAGCTTTAAAAGCGTTATTGCTTGCAGAAAATAAAAAAAAATAATAAAGTTTTTCTTTCATCTGCATAATTTGAATTTCCTTGACGTTGAAAACTTATTATTAAACATTTTCAGTACAGAAATATTTTTATGGTAAGAGCTTAATTTCTTACGTTTATCTTAAGCAATATCTTTAGTAGAGTTCTTCTTAAATCTTACTTTTCCGAATTTTATGCAATATTAATAAAAATTAAATTAAAGATTTGAGGGGAGATATAAACGTTTCAAAAAATCCCTATCTATTCAAATTTCAATAATTGTTTTTTATTGATACAATATTCCAGAAATTTTTTAACTGTGGTTTATTATTAATAGTACATGTTTTTTTATCGAGCATTATTTTGTCTTAACAATTATTTTCTTACTTTTTTACATATGGAAATGATAGTATATGGTTGTGCCTTTCTTATTGCCTTTCTTATATCTTATGGTTGTGCCTTATTATGACTTCATTTATGTTTTGACATTTAGAAATAACAATAATAATAAGAGTTTGCCTAATTCTCTTTGTGATTCCTTTATTTTATACATATATTTCTCTCTTCAAATTTACAATAGACGTTACTTTTTTGACCACATCATATGTGATAAAATGTAAAAGAGATTATAAAGTTGCAATATCTGTTAACCCTTTATCTAATGAATTATAAATTCGTGAAACCTTTATATTCTAAACCATTTTACTAGTTTAAAATTACTGTAAATTATCTCCAAAGGTTTATCAATCTAGAAATAAATGCTTATGACATAAAACATTTATTTAAAGAAATTGGAAGTAGCTTTATTTATATTAAATATTTAAATTAATTTGATCTTTTATCTACCAAATTATAAATTCATGAAAATTTTCTATTCTAAACCATTCAACGTAAATTTTTTAAACTAAATTAAACGATTTCCATAATCATTTAATAAATTTTTGAAGGATTGAAGAATTAATTAAATTAAAGGATTAATTAAATTTGAATTTGCAAGGATTTTGTGCAATATTTATAACCCCACTCAAAACTTTTATTTTAAATTTTTTTTCTTAGTATTTTGTAGAATTACAAAATGTACAAATTAGATGTTCTTACAATATAAATCTAGAAATATTTCCGAATTGAAAAATCCCCTACCCTCAGTGTCAAGGAAGCTGAAAAGATACAAAGGCAAAATAAATCATCCTTCTAAAAATATTTTTATTTTATGTAACTAAAAATGCGTTTGGCAAAAAACAATGTAATGTATCTGTAACTCATTCTAAACAGCATTACAACTAATCGAGGTATTAAAAGAATTTTATAATACATAATTTTAATGGTATTTATACGTACCGTCGGTAGATAAAGGGTTAAATTCTGTTATAAAACGATATTTTTCAAACGTCTCCAAAAACTTTCCCTTAGTCTATTATCATATAAATATGAATTGAATAGTACGCAAAATAGATACATTCGTTGTATTTCAAAAGATGAGATAATCCTTAAATATCAGTAAATCTAATTCAATAGCTACCATTAACATTATAAAAATAAAAATAATTTCCTTAAATGATAAAAATAAATCGGATATGAAAGGGTTAAATGATTCTGTAAATGGTCTAATGCAGTTTCAAAAATTGACGAAATAGGCTTTAAAATTTTCATTAATTCATAGCTTGAGATACAACGGATTACATACATGAAAAGAAAAAGTACTTGTTACATATAAAAGTAAATTTTCGTATTGTATTTAATATATAATAATTTCAGAAATGATGCGTTTAAAAATTTTTCTACTTATACGATAAATTATAATAAATATTTTTTTACATTTAAAAAGCAATATAGAAGTACAAATAATAAATATGTTGCATTTCATTTGTATTTATGAGAAAAACATTTCACAGAAATGTAACATTTATTTCTCTTTTAAATATACCTACATAATTTCCAACAGAAACCAATGAAAGAAGCAAACAAAATGTGATATCTGGGAATATTTCGCTAAAAAGACAATTTCAATTTAGATGTGAAGCATCCTTCAGGCAATTGAAAAAGTCATTTAAAACAACAAAATGTTTCACTGTAGCAAATTTTAAGCTTTTCCGTGTTTCGAAGGGTTTTTTTCCTTCTGTATTTATCGATTTATGAATCATACATTTTTATTAAAAATATGATGAATACACTCTTGAAATTTTTAATTTTAAAACACATTAGCAATGGCTCATTTTTATTGCATTAGTAACTAAATACATATATAATAGAAAATGTGTAAGACGGTGGTTTCCAGTGTGAAGCGTATATCAAACTTCTGAAGAAGGAAGATTTGGCTTTCTAGGAAAAAAAATTGACATTTTCGGGACAAAAAAAAGTCGTTTTTATTTTGTTTAAGGTGACAGTTTTCTTAAAATTACTTTTAAAAAATCTATTTTTTTAATATTGTTGACATTTATAAATGTCAGCCTGTTTAATTGTAAATATCGTGACGTCTCAATTTTATCCAAACGTCAATTACATTGCAAAATAACGTACGTATTGTTAATACACTTACCAATAGCGCAATTACCCATACAATTTAGCTAGCGTTATTTTCTTCATTTTTCTAGTTTTATTATGCTAAGACTTTTTTTTTTTTTTTTAAGTTTTAACGAATACTATTTTGTAGTTAAAAATTATTTACTATTTTCTATGTATATTTAACTCTTATTTTTTTTTGTAATAATTTCTTAATTTTTTTTTTTAGTAACTCACATTAAACTTATCCGCTGTGATTAAACAGATTAACAAGCTAGTGACTTTTATTCTACTGTTCATAATTTTAGACCTTATTTTAATTGAACTAACACGATAAGGCCATGAAAGTAATCAAAAAGGCATAACTTTTATGTAAGTAACCATGTAATTTACACAACTTTTGCTATATAAAAAAACCAGTCTGTTCGAATTTATAGTTGATTTCTTCTGTAAATGTAAATACATATTTCCAGTTTGAAACCATAGAAAAAAATGAAATATGAGAATATGTTACTAACAAGATGCTTTGCGTTTAGACATGATTCATCCTTTAGGCGATTTAAAGAGATATCCAGCTGCAAACGTTTTTCACTCCAACAAATTTCTTCTCGCATATTTTTTTCTGTTTAAAACTTTGACTGCAGACGCCAATCTCTAGGAAAATTACTAGTTTTTTTCCTTTTTTTTTTAAGGATAATGATCGATGAACTTTTGAAAATTTGAAATTTTGAAAAAGTCAAGGCTGAATAAATTTCTTTGCCAGAGGGAAAACTTGAAAAAAATGTCACTTTATCTAAAGCTGAGTACACAATATAACTTTTTTTCAAATACTCACTTGTTTGAATATCAATTATTTAAACTCTCATTTGAAATTGTTTGTCCTTTTTTAATCTTTCATATGATGATCTCTTTTGAAAAGCATTAGAATGTTGATGTTTCAAAACTAAAATTGAAAATTTCGTAGTTGAATCTCTTTTATATAGTTAAATATTTTTTTTTAAGAATTGTAAAATGTGCTGCTTTATATGTTCTTCAACTTTGTCTAAATTTCAGCTATTAGAATTTTCTATTTTATTATTTTTATTGCTTTTTTTTCGTTACTTTCAGATTCTATTGAGGAGAAAAAAATATTTAAATCTAATAAAATATTATGTTTAAAATTATATTTTATTTTTGAATTCTTTAGAGCTTTGTGAAGAACTATTTCTAGAAGTACTGTATTTAAAGTTTGTTCTGGTATAAAAAACAATTTGATCATTGCTTTTATTATTATTCACATTTTCCCTTAAATTCTAAAGAACAACGTAAAAGCAATTGCAAAATGCAAAATTGCAAACGGTGCAAAAACAATTAAGCAGACAATTATTTTTATTATTGCTAAACGCCTAAACACTCATGAAGTCATATAGAAAATGCATTGACATATACTAAGGATGCTACATGCAAACAGTAACGAAAGTACTTGTGAGAACAAAATAGGCATTTGAATTGAATTTAGTGGCTGTAAATTTTATAAATGAACATAAATGGATATGTTATAGAGGAATTTATAAATGTGTTTAAGTTTTATTATTATTATTTGAGAATATACTGTAGTATTTATATAAATATTCATTAAATATATAAATAATATTGATAACAGTAATAATAATATCTTTTTAATTGAAGCAGTGTTAAACTACTAGTTAAAACACTATTTCCCTATAAAGAACAAAAAAAAAGTCATTGCATTACGATAGAGTGTAATTTATATTGACATTCGATAATTAAAAACTAAATAAACAGAATAAAATAAAATTATAATAAAAATACGAAATATGATGAAACAATGTAGCGTAAAAGAAAATAAATAACATATACAATATATCTTACAATGTTAAAAAAATAAATTCAGCTTACTTCACGAAGATAATATGTGTATATAAAATGAGAGATATCTGTCTATCTGCCTTTCTGCCTGACTGCGGATAACACCGAAATTATATCACCCAGTTGTCTGAAATTTTTTCATATGTGGATACTAACACCGGAAAGTGCACTTCGCAGCCGGATTTTTAAATTTTATTTTATGTTATTTTTTAAAGTGAAAACATACAGGGTAAGAGGATTGGAATAATTGGAACTTCCCACCAATCCACGGCAACGAAACATACAGGTTAGAGGCTATTTGCACCTAGACACCAATCCGCAACAACGACCAGCCAGCCAATGCGAACAGGAGGTAAATATGGGGATTAACAATTGAATTTCGCGTCAGAATGCTATTAACAAATTGCACGCGCATTTGGTAATTTTTCCTGTTTTGATGACTTTGTTTTTTCTGATTGATTTAGAATCGATCTTCGAAATCCATCCGTGGCACTATACAAATAAATAATTAATAAATTAGCTAATTATCCCTTTTAAGTTTTCATAGGCTTTTTTCAGATGTGCACTGCACGTTGCGCGGAAGCTCGGAAGATTTTACATGCAGTAGGTCTCATTGATAAAATAATTTTAAAAAAATTTCGTAACAGAAATATATACCTGTGTTCAGCAAGATAACATTTAAAATATTCTAAAGGTTGAAATATTCACTAGAAAAAATATTTTTTTTTTCTATTTTAGTTTGAATGGATATTTTAAATATTCGCAGATTATTTAAAAACAGCTGTGATCCTGGGCAACGCCGGGTGGATAAGCAAATTAAATCATAAAATTATTAATCTTATTATATTGTATTAAAATTTTTATTTCCTTGAAAGTGCACCTATCTATAAGGCAGATATAAAACAAATAAGAGAAATTTTAAATACACAAGTTTGAATGCAAGTTATGAATCTAAAAAACGTGTGTGTTATATTCTTCTGCTACTAAAGAGTAACATGTTTGAAAAAGTAATCAATGTACACATTCACCTAGTGCTAAACTGATATTTTATAAGTCTCATGCAAGGAAAAGAAAATGTTCAGTCTTTATTAGTTTTAAAAGAAAACTTATTTGCGAAGAAAGTCTATCATTCTTCTTGAAAAATTAGATATTTTTTCCGAATATTCAGCTATTGTAAACAAAGTTTAAGAAATATAGTAAGAAAACTCTTATGATTTATTGAAGGACAAATTATGAAGAACAAAAACAAATAAATAAAAATAAAAAATCTAGTTAATATGTATACATATTTATATGAAGATATATATAAAGATTGTCAAACGAAAAATTTTCAGTATATTTCACAATAATTAAAATAACAAATGCAATAACAATGATAAAACAATGTTTGTATAGGACAAGAATTACAATAAAAAATTGTCAATCTTAGATTTGTTCCAGTAGCTCTAAATGCTTTTCGTTTTTACACTAGTTTACCGGATTCTGAGATATAAATAAAGCAAATAATAATAAGAGAAGATTCATACAGCTTAAATGTAAAAGAAAATTATTATTTTAAAAACCGATATGATAACCTCTTCTGCAAGTAAGCGTGTACAAGAATTAAAAAGTGGAGAAGGACAAGTTCTCCTAAATTGACATTTCGCATTTATCTCCCTAAGGCCAAGAAAATTGTTCGCTCTTTATCAGCTTTAGAATATAAAATTTTACTAAAGTAGGTCATTCATTATCCTTTTACTGAAATTCATAATTTCTTTTAAAACTTAGACAATGAGATCATAAAATAACAAATTTAGGAAGTGAACTGTTATACTATATTACAGAACAAATTAACAAAAAAAAGGGAAAATAAAATACAAATACAAAGCAATATTTGTCAAACGAAAAAAAAAGAAAGTTAGAGAAAAAATACTAGGCAATATTAAAAAAATGAATGTCAAAGGAAAATAAAAAATATTAATATTTTGTACAATAAGTTAAAAAGAATCTGTAGAAAGAGAATTAAAATATAATATTGTCATTCTCAGATTTATTGCAATAATATTGCATTTCTTTCTCTTTTGCACTAATTCACCTAATTATGAGATAGAAATAAAACAATGAGAAATGAGAAATCAAACAGCTTAAATTCAAAGTAAATTATTATTTTAAAAACTGATTCGATAACCTCATCGGCAAGAGCAAGAATAAAAAGTGAAGAAGGAATAAGTTTAGCTAAATTGACATTATACAATTATTTCCTTAAGACAAAAATATTATTTCGCTCATTATCAGCTTTAGAATAAAAAATTTTACTCAAGTAGTTCGATTATTATACATTTAATGACAACCTCTTTTGAAATTTAAACATGAGGATCAAAGTTAAACAATTGTAGTTAGAGAACTCTAATTCTTAATTATACGACAAATAAAAAAAATAAATAAAAAAATAAAAAAATAAAAAAATAAAAATTTCAGGCAATATTTAAAACAAAAGTGACAAAAGAAAAAGAAACAAATATTAATATTTTTTATAGTAAGTATTAAAAAAAATATGGGAAGAGAATTATAATATGATAGTGTAAATTAAAATTTGTTGCAATAAAATTATAATCCTTTCCTTTTTGCAGTGTGTAACTAACTCTAAGAAAGAAAAAATACAAACAATCTTATGTTACAGTTCGGACAACTGATGTTCGAAGGAAATTATGATTTTAAAAACTGATGCGATAACCTCTACTGCAAGAAAGGAGGAACAATAAGTATAAAAAAAGAGGACAGGTTCAGCTAAACTAACATTTTACGAAACTTTCTCTATGTCAAAGTAAAATATTTAGTCTTTATGAGGTTTAGGATATAATGCTTGATATTTCTTCCTAATTTTAACCTTTAGGATCGAAGTTTCACAAATATATTTAAAAGTCTTATATTTTATTAGATGATGGACTAACAGAGAACAAATAAAGAAAAAGAAATAAACAAAATAAAAATAATAAGCAGTATTTTATAAAAATGATTGTCAAAGGAAAATGAAACACATAAATGTTAAAATATTTTACAATAAGTTAAAAAGCATATATGGGATGAGAATTAAATATAATGTTATAAATTTTAGATTTGTTCCAATAACATTATAATATTTAATTTTTTGCAGAAATGCAACTAATTATAAAACAAGAATAAAACAAACAATCATATGTGACAGTTCGAAGAAGTGAAGTTCGAGAGAAATTATGATTTTTAAAACTGAGATGATAACCGCAAATGTAAGGAGGAACAATAAGTATAAAGAAAAAAGGGATAAGTTCAGCTAAACTGACATTTTACAAATCTTTCTCCAAAGGAAAATTCTACAGCCTCTATCAGGTTTAAAAAATAAAATTTTAAGTGAAAATTTAAACAGCTTCTGTTGAAAGGAAACTATTATTTTTAAAACTGATTTGATAAACTCTCCTGCAAATAAGATGAAACAATAATTAAAAAGTGAGGAAGGGATAAATTCATCTAAATCAACATTTTGCAATTGCTTCTTTGAGACAAGGGAAATTATTCTGTATTTATCAGCTTTAGAATGTAAAATTTTATTCAAATATGTCGATAAGTATCCTTTAAATTAAAACGCGTAACTTTTTCCTAAGCACATCCTTCTAGTATTTGGGATCAAAGTTTTACAAATGTAGGAAGGAAACTCTTATATTTTATTGTAGGTCAGATTAATAATATAAAAAATATAGGCAATATTTAAAAAAACGAAAGAAAAACATAAATGTATATATATATATATACAATAAGTTTATAAAGAATCTATGTGAAGAGAATTAAAATAAAATATTCAAAATCTTAGGGGTTTTTTTTCTAATAGCAGTATACTCCTTTCGTTCTTACACTAGTGCAACTAATTCTAGAATAGAAATAAAACATACAATCATATGTGAGAATTCAAACAACATAAGTTCAAAGGAAATTATGATTTTAAAAACTGATATGATAACCTCTACTACAAGTAAGGAGGACCAATAAGTATAAAGATAAAAGGGACAAGTTCGGTTAAAGTGACATTTTACAAATCTTTCCCTAAGGCAAAGGAAATTATTCTGTCTCTATCAAGGTTAGAAAAAAAATACGCAAATAGGTCGATCATTATCCCTTAAAAGAAAATGCGTGATATTTTTTTATAAATTTAACCACTGGGATCGAAGTTTCATAGATATATTTATAAAACCCTTACACTTTATTACACCCAGAAAAAGGAATTGATTAAAACTACAAAACATGTTTTGTTGAGTACATTTTGATTGTTTTTAGTGAACTGTTTGGTTAAAGTAAAAAATCGGTTTTGTCAAAATAATATTGTTAATACTCTTATAAAATTTTAACAAAATTTCATCAATTTTATTACTAAAGTCTTACTAAAATCTTACTTACTTACAAAATTTTGTTGTTTTCTCAAAATGTAAATTGGTGTGCAATAGACATAACTCTGTCACGTAATTTTGTTTAATTGACTTATATAGCTATAAAGGATTAATATAATTTTTGGATACTAAAAACTTTTCAAATTGAGAAGGATTAATGACGTTATTATTACGTTATTATGTATTTAGCATGAAAATTGTAGACGGCAAATTGTAAAAAAAAAAAAAAAAAAAAAAAAAAAAAAAAAAAAAAAAAAAAAAAAAAAAATCAACAATATTTTTTTTTTTTTTTTTTTTTTTTTTTTTTTTGCTTATTGAAACAAAATTTCCAGTGACCCATATTTAAACGAAAAGATTTGTTGGACCAAAAATTTTTTTGTTGATACAACAAAACTTTTTTCTGGGTGTAAATGACAGATTTATAACAACAACAATAAAGTAAAATTAAAAAAAAAAAAATACTAATCAATGTAAAAAGAATAAATGTTTTTCAAAAGAAAATGAAAAATATAAATGTTACATTTTTTTAACAATATGTTAAAAAAGTTCTTTTGGACGATAATTAAAATATAATAGTGTAAGTATTAGATTTTTTCCAACAACATTATACTATTTATATTAGAAATAAAAAAATCAACCATAATTGAGAATTAAAACAACTAAAATGCAGAGGAAATTATGATTTTAAAAACTGATATGATAACATCTTCTTCAAGGAATAGAAACAATAAATATAAGGATAAAAAGGGACAAGTTCAGATAAAGTAACATTTCACAAATCTTTTCCTAAGGCAAATAAAATTGTTCGAACTTTATCTGGTTTAGAAAATAAAATTTTACTGAAGTAGGTCGATCATTATCCCTTAAAAGAAAATGTGTGATATTCCTTCCTAAATTTAACTGTTGAGATCGAATTTTCGCAAACACAGTCAGAGAGCTCTTATACTTTATAAAAAGACAGATTAACAACATCAACAAAAAAGAAATAAAGTAAAAATAAAATAAAATAAATTTAGAAATAAAAATACTAGGCAATTTTTTTAAAAGTACATTTGAAAGGAAAATAATAAAATATATAAATGCTAATATTTTTTACAATAAGTTCTATTGGAAGAGAATTAAAATATAATATTGTAAATTTTAGATTTTATTTCCAATAACATTATAATCATTTCTTTTTACATTAGTGCGACTAATTCTAAAACAAAAATAATGCAGACAATTGTACGTGATAGCTAAAACACCTGAAATTCAAAGGAAATTATGATTTTAAAAACTGATATGATAACATCTCCTGTTAGTAAAGAGGAACAATAACTATAAAGAAAAAAGGAACAGGTCGATCTAAACTGACATTTTACAAATCTTACCCTACGGCAAAGCAAGTTCGGTCTTTACCAGGCTTAAAAAATAAAATTACTCAAGTAGACCGATCGTTATCATTTAAAAGAAAATGCGTGATATTTCTTCCTACATTTAACCATCGAAATTAAAATTTTACAAATATAGTTAGGTAATTCTTATACTTTATAAACTGACAGATTAACAACAACAAAGAAAGAGAAAGAAAATAAAAATACTTGGCAATATTTAAAAAAATGATATCGAAGTAAAGTAAAAAGCACAAATGTTAATACTTTTTTCAATAAATAAATAAATAAATAAATAAAATCTATGGGAATAAAATTAAAATATATAATTTTGTAAATGTTACATTTGTTTCAGTAACTTACACATTTTCATTTTTACATTAGTGCAACTAATTCTAAGACAAAAATAAAACAAACAATCATATGTGACAGTTTAAATAACTGAAGTTCAAAGGAAATTATGATTTTAAAAACTGGTTTAATACCCCCTTGTGGAAGTAAGCTGGAACAATAAGTATAAAGAAAAAAGGGACAAATTCAGCTAAACTGACATTTTACAAATCTTTTCTTAAAGTAAAGAGAATTGTTCGGTCTTTATCAGGATTAGAAAAAATTACTAAAGTAGGTCGGTCATTATCCTTAAAATGAAAGTGCGGGATATTTTTTTCTAAATTTATTGAGATTGAAACAAAAAAGAAACAAAAAAGAAAAACAAAGAAAAATAATAAAAATAAGAAGGAAAATAAAAATACATGGCAGTATTAAAAAAAATTTTGTGAAAGAAAAAAACCCATAATTTTTTTTTTTTTTAATAAGTTTAAAAAATTTCTGTAGGAAGATAAGTAAAATATAACATTATAAATATTAGGTTTGTTCCAATAGTATTATGTTACTTTCGTTTTACACTAGTGCAGCTAATTTTTAGATAGAAACAATCATAAGTGAGAATTTAAACAACTGAAATTAAAAGGAAATTATGGTTTTAAAAACTGATATGATAACATCGTCTGCAAGTAAGGAGGAGCAATAAATATAATGAAAAAAGAGATAAGCTCAGCTAAACTGTCATTTTACAAATTTTTTCCTAAGGAAAAGAATAATTTCAATAAATATCATCTTCAAAATATAAAATCTTCATAGAATAGGCCAATCATTATCCTATAAAGAAAAAAAATATATACTAAATTCGATCGCTTTAATTAAAGTTTTACAAATAATGAAAGGGAACACTTAAAATTTATTGAACTGATAGTTTCTTTCAGTCGTATATGTATTACAACCGTTTTAAATACATTACGCGTCTACATTAAAATAATTTGATAATGGACTGTTCCATTATATAATACTTTTACTGGTTTCCTTCCATCCATTTTATTTTGGATTTTTCTTTTAAATTATGAATTAATCGGGCATTATATTCAAATAAAAGAGTTCATTGTTAAAGTTATTTTTATGTTAAATTATTAAATTATGTATTGTGTTATGTTTCAATATGTTCATCTATCGTTATTGTTAATACTATTATTATTAAAAACAAATTTAAATGATCATATCTGTACATATATAAAATATTTCTAGGATATAACTTTTTATAATTGAATTCAGAAGGATAAAAATATATGGATTTTGTTAATAGTTTATGTTTCTTTCATGTATTACTTTTTTTTTAATGTACGACTTAGTATTCATGTCAAAATGCATTAAATAAAACATTAATAATAATAATAATAATAATAATAATAATAATAATAATAATAATAATAATAATAATAATAATGCACTTTACATTTTAAAAACATTCATTTACTATATATATTTCTATACTACAATCAAAACCCAAATTTAAAAATGTTTGTGACATTTCGTCACAATATATGATAATGGTATTCTTTAACGCTTCATCATTCCCAATCATTGTTTGTTCATTAGTAATATATTCGTTTTTACATAATGCTCTTTATTCTTACTCATAAGTAATAGATTACGTGCGAGTTCTATTTACTAATTTCACTAGTTTCAGTTTAGATATACATACTTGCATAAAAAAAAGTTTTTATAAAGAACAGAGTAATAGTTTCTTTTGAATTTAACAGTTGTATAAATGTTCAATAAATAGAGAATATAGAAAGTTACATTTAATCCTTTTGGGGTCTGGTGTACTATTAATAGTACATTTCATTTAATTGAGTATTTATTTTGTTTTCACAAATACTTTCGTTACTATTTACATGTAGTAACCTTAGTATGTGTCAATGCATTTACTATATGACTTCATGAATGTTTAGGCGTTTAGCAATAATAAAAGTAATTGTCTGCTTAATTGTTTTTATTTTAAACATATATTTCACTCCTTAAATTTCAAAGAAAGTTTTTTTTTTTTTTTTTGAAAGAATCATTTAAAAAAAAGCGCAGAAAGTATTATAAAATTGCAATATCAGTTAAATCTGGTTGTAGTAGAATATTTTTTAAACATATCAAAAACTCTTCTTAAGCCTATTCTCATTTGAATATGAATTGAATAGTGTGCAACACAACAACATTTGCTGTGATATTAAAAGAAATATTTGTTAAACTCTCATTAATATATTTGGGTAGCATGTATTAATGCCATTAACGTATTTGTAGTTTTTTCTAAAAATTGAAAAAAAAATCAGATTCGATTTTTTTTTAAAATGATCTATTATTTTGTGAGTAATGCTACACTGTAGTTTACTTGCAATTATATATATATATGGAATTTAACCTGCACATTTTAGCTCTATATTTTTAAAAATAGTACAAATAGATAAATATTTATAAATTTTTTAGAGTATGTATCCACTACTTGTTTCGTCTTTTTACGTTGTTCTTTAGAATTTAAGGAAAAATAGGGACCAACTTTTGGAAAATATGAAATGCTGAAGAATATCAAGGATGAATGAACTCATACACCTTAAAGACAAAATTAAAAAAGCGTAATATTACCTCCCTACCAAAAATGATGGTTTTTTTTTGGGGGGGGGGGGGCACCAAATGCATACAGGAAATCGTAAAATCAGATAATTGACTTTGGTAATCATGGAACATATCATTAAAAAATGAAAAAAAAAACACTAACCAAGATTTCTGTTGTGATTTAAAAAATTCTCAATAAAAAGTAAATTTCTGAATTAACACGTATAATCTCTAATAATTCAAATGGGTTTGTACGTCTCCTAATATTAATTGCAAAAATATCTCAAGAACCTTTTTAATATGACCTACAATTTGCTACATTATTTTTATATTAAAATAACATTAAAAAATGAATAAATTGCAATTATATATATATATATGGATCTTTATTTTATTTAAATGTAATGCACATATACTATTTTTTAATATGTAAATAAATGTGTATTTAATTTCTGATTTGAAACCGTTCAATGAAAAAAAAATATGGCATGAAAATATTTCGCTAACAAGACATTTAGAGTAAAGTCTCGAAGAAAACCCTTGGGCGATTGAAACAGATACCCAGCTGCAAAAATTTTTCACTTCAACAAATTTCAAGAGTTTCCTTATTTTATTTTTGAAACTTCGATTCGAGCGGGGAAAAAAAATCAAGCGAATTTTTATTTAAGCGGTAATGACCGACCAACTCTCGGAAAATATAAAATTTTAAAGAGTATCACGAATGAATAAATTTCTACACGTTAAGGATAGGATTGAAAAAAAAATGATCTCAGTTCCAAAATGATGTCTTTTTTTGAGTTACATATTACATCTATAGTTTTACAATTATATTTAATTATTCATAAAGTAGAGCGCTGATTATCCGGACACCGATTAATTGGATTGTTTAATTAACTGGATTGATTATGAGCCACAATTTTTTTCTCGACTACTCTAAGATTTTTGAAGCGAAATTTCTTTAGATTCAAAAATGGAAATCGATTGTATGACATCAAAGTTTTCATTAACAAATCATTTGGTAATTCTAAAATATTAAAACTGCAATGTAGGAAAAAATATAAAAGAGCAATTAGGGACTATATATAATTATAAATAAACTATTTCTAAAACCTAATTAGTTTGAATTTTAACAAGTGAGAGTCCACATGTATGTTTTTTCCCACAAAAATATCCCACAAAGATTCTTTGAAGCTGGTCGGAAAACTGCTTATTTTGGACATTGGTGTCCTCAGTAAGACGGTCCTCCTCCGTCTTTTACTGCTTGCGTTTGTTTGTATAGTATATTTATATACACTATATTGCCATTGATTATGGGACACTTGCGATTTTAGACATTTTACTAAATATCTAGAAAAATACATGAGGAATCATCTCGAAACTCTTAGTGTATAAATATAATAGTATACGTCATACATGTCCGTGAAGATTTTTTACCGAAACGCCATAGGGGACCGTCAACAAATTAAAAAAGAATGAATATCTTTTGAATAACCCTGTCAAAACTAACGTAGCAAAAGCGCTCAAACTCTAGATTATGATTGAATGCCTCATTGTAATACACTGTGTTCATTTTTATGCAAATAGAATGCACACTCGCAGAGTAATTAAGGTTTTTATAAAAATGGTCCCAAATTTTCCAAGTTTTCCATTATAATTTTCAGAGTTCTTAATATAAAATAATATTTTTTTCAGAAAATATGACAAACAACATTGCACACAGTACCCTGTAATCAGAATTAAAAAATAATAAAAATTGTATGAAAAATGAGTAGGTTCACTATATAATTGTTTACTGCGCATGCGTCAAAGATATCAAAATTTCATTTGCATATTATGTGAGCTAAATGTATAGAGCAACTTTTGTAAAAGTCTCAAAATCATAGCTTGAAAATTCTGAAAGTAATCGTCTATAGAAAAAGGACAAAATCCGTTGTTTCCAAAATGAAGCAAAAAAATGAGGGATTTTATCCAAATGCAGTAGTAAATCCCATATTGTGTATTCTATATTGACAGTAATCAATGAATATATAAATACAACCCCTCTTGTTTTTGCTTTATTTTGAGAATAACGGATTTTCGACTTATTCAATTGACGATTATTGTCAGAATTTTCAAGTTATGATTTTGTGACTTTCACAAAAGTTGCTCTATACATTTAGCTAACATAATATGCAAATGAAATTTTGATATCGTTAACGCATGCGCAGTAAAAAATTATATAGTAAACCTACTCATTTTTCATACAATTTTTATTATTTTTTAATTCTGATTACAGGGTACTGTGTGCAATGTTGTTTGTCATATTTTCTGAAAAAAATAATATTTTATATTAAGAACTCTGAAAATTATAAGGAAAAAAACTTGGAAAAATTTGGGATCATTTTTATAAAAACCTTAATTACTCTGCGAGTATGCATGCTATTTGCATAAAAATGAACAGGGCTTATTACAATAAGGCATTCAATCACAATCTAGAGTTTGTTCGCTTTTGCTACATTAGTTTTGACAGGGTTATTCAAAAGATATTCATTATTTTTTAATTTGTTGACGGTCCCCTTTGGAGTTTCGGGAAAAAACCTTCACGGAGATGTATGACTATACTATTATTTTTATACACTAAGAGTTTCGAGATGATTCCTCGTGTATTTTTCTAGATATTTAGTAAAATGTCTAAAATCGCAAGTGTCCCATAATCAATGGCAATATAGTGTATATATACATGCAACAATGTCTATATATAATTTTACATACTTTTGTATCGATTTTACAGAAAATAGCATTTCAGAAACGTTAAAAAGTATAACTTCTAAACACGTCTTTTATAGTATGCTAAAATGTGCACTAATATAATTGGTGTGTCGAACGCCCAATCCAAAGTTGCGGGCGTGACATTTACACAACTTAATTTAGTCCCCAGCAAAAATATTTTTGAGCATTAGTTTCAATTTGCATGAATTTCAATGTAGACCACTTACACATACATTTATCCAAATCTGAAAATTGTCCAATGTATCATTTATTTATAAAAAAAAAATAATTTCCACCTGTTGCGGGTGTTACATAAAAAGGACATGCATTTTCATTTTTTAGTGCAAAAATGCAAAACTCTGTGAATTATGACAACTGAGTGAATTGATATTTTTATATATTAGACAGTAATACTTAAATAATTATTCTATGAAAAAATTAAATTACTTACTCAATTCTTGCTTTTGTGGAAAATATTCAAAATTTTCGTTGCGGGTGTGATGCCCTGTTGCTGGTGTGACTTGTATAGCCAATAAAATAATGACATACACAAATATTTTCAAGGCAGATTTTTTTAATTAAAGAATTAATCAATATTACAATTATAATATCTAGAGAGGAAAATATCAAACAAATTTCATTTCCAATCTTGAATTTACAATTTCTGGTGATGGTAGCTTTTTTTTTACAAAAATGCTCTTTTTTTCTTCCTAGGATACATCTGACTGACTGGGCCAAATATGTACTTTTTCTTACATTTTTTTTTTCAAACATTCTAATTCTATATCGTCACCATCCATTTGTCTTATTTGTCCATCAAAGTCTTCACTTTTTTAATGTCGAGAACAAAACAACTTCTACAAAATCTCCAACTGCAAATTCATCGTTGGATATTATATTCTTGTCAAAGTATGGATACATCTAACTGACTGAGCCAAATATACACATTTTCTTGATTTTTATTCAGATACTCTTATTCTATAACATCCCCATTCATTTGTCTTATTTGTCCATCAAAGTTTTCACTTTTTTTTTTAAATGTGGAGAACAAAACAACTTTTACAAAATCTCTAACTGTACTCTCATCATGGATATTATATTTTTGACAAAATATGGTAACAAACAAATTCTCTTGTGATCACTTTCTGAAGTTATTGCTACATTAATTGTTCCTACGTCAATAAAAACAACATGATGTATCAATTGAATGTTGAGCTCCGATTGTGCTTGGTGCCAGCATTCATGAAGCATTTTCTCAATATCTTCTGAAATTTCACATTCAGTAAAGTTCTTTTATATTTTTGAGGATTTTTTCTACACACATGGCAAAATCTGAAGCTGAATTTACAGTTGCAGAGTGTTGCTAATGTTACCATTTTCTTGGCAACTGCACCAACCCCCACGACAACTCCTTTACTATGAAATGAAATACAAAAGGATTGCCATCCTTTACCATGATTTTTTAAAAATAGTCTCTTCTTTTCTCTCCTTGCTTTGTATCTTTCTTTCTCTTGTTGTAGATATCCTTCATATTTAAAAGGGGTTTCCTTAAACTTTTTTCAATGATATCGTGATCTTTCTGTACTCTTCATTCTCTGCAAAAGAGAAGAAATTAATGTGTAAACTGAATAAATATAGCACTTCCAGTCCAAAAATATAAGCTTAAAAATTTTTTAATATTTATCCCTTGAAATTTCTAATCTTACATAAAGTTAATTATGTTAAATTATGGTTAATTTCAAACTGACTCTATACATTTTATGCTAACTTAATAAACATTTTAACAGTTTCTATTATTTTTACTTCTACTTTTTATTTAATTTGAATTAAAAGAGAAAAAAAATCTTCCCCTAATATTGATTTATTTATTTTAAAAACTAAAAATATATATTAGATAAATACTATCAAATAACAAAATTTAAAAAATGTAGATAAAAAACAAAACAAAATTAACAAATTTAAAGAAAATTGCTAAAATATAGTTTCGTAATTTTCTTTTTTTAATTTCTATAAAATCTTACCTTTTAAATTAATTTCTTAATCATATATCACTTAGAAAATTATTTTCTTGTAGTAAAGCAACAATTTTATCAATCCAAACTGAATAAATCAACTGCACACAGTGTCACATGCTCAGATGATGCAAATTTTTATTTATTAACTGGAATTCCCTCTATTAAATCAAAGGGTATAGTTAAAGCTGCCAAGTACATGTTTTCTAGTATATTATTCTTTTATAAATTTACATATAATTTGTTCAAGTATACATTTGTAATCAATTTTAAAAGACGTTGCGGGTGTGACTTTAATTAAATATCATACCCGCAACAGGGACATGTCACGCCCGTAACGCTCAATAATTATGATTAAAATATTAATTAATTTATTTTGTGTCTGTAATTCAAAGTATCTTAATAAACTATTTTTGAATATAAAGTTTCATAACTTTAAATCAAAAATATTTTTCTGTAGAGATATAAACGTAACTTTTTGATGCGGGTGTGACATAATAATTAAGAGTAATTAAATATGCTTAGCTTTTGTAATGAAGATTAGTGAACACTTCTCTGTAGACACAAACTCTCAATAATAGCTGTCAGATCATATATATCCAAGTTTGGAGATTTTCAGAATGTTTGTTCAGCTTTACGAGACCATGAAATGTAAAGATTTTTGCCGCAGTCTATTTGACAAAGTCATAGTGTCACTTTATTAATTAAAATAAGTTAATGACAAAAATTTAATTCTTTTTTGATAAAATATGAAACACTCTTAACAGTTAATATGCAAAATTTCAATCATATTTAAAGAAATTTAAATTTTCATCCTCATGTCCATTTTTTTGTGGGTTGGGCGCGAAGTTACCCCAAAAAACATTGTCATAGCCCTTTTTCTTACAATTGTCGAATTATCCGTATTTTTCGTTAACGGAATTGGCTGTGGTCACGACTAGTCTGGGTAATCGATACTCTGCAGTATAGTCTTATGTAAGTATCTAGATTAATCCATGTACAAAAATTTGCAGTTTTTCAAATACTGTTATGTCATCTTTTATGATGCATTGTCATAAAGTTCCAAACTCTCCATTAAAGACAAACTTTCCTATAACAGGCTAGTGGACAATAGTGGACAATAGCTAACAATAGTGGATTAATATACAGAAATGAAACGTATGAAGTAGGTTTAATGAAATTACGTTTCATTAATCATTTTCGAAAAAAATATAAGTAATAGCTCCAAAAAAATACATTTACTTTATTTCTAAATTCTTTTTGAATCATGTATTTAAAAATACTAGAACTATATGCAAAATTGTTAAAATTTTGATAAATGATAAGAGTGTTCTCTTATATATCCTCTTAGTTTATTTTTCTCCTGGCAAACTACGCAAATTTAATAAAAATAGTTAATTTAAATATAGAATTTAAAACCATACTTTTACCATTTGTAACCCATACTCTACTCTCTTAATTAAATAAACTATTTTATTAATTTTATTTCTATCATTTAGAAAAAACAATTAAAAGTCAGAATTCTAATATTTTAGGAAAATTTGATTTCCAGTCCACTTAATTTCAAGCAACAATCTTTTTTTATAATAAAGAAACGAAAAAATAAATAAATGATACTTCTACAGATATTGCTACTTATTTAAATTCCGGGTGCATCAAATGTTCGTGCAAACTTTAAAAATCCATAATAAAAATGGTGATGTTCTGAAAATTTTTCGGTTTGCGCGATTATGAATAGATAGATTTTAAATTTTTTTATAGATAATAATAAATGATTCCAAAAGTAACCGATAGAGGGCGTACACAAGTCATACTGAAACGTTTATGCAAATCATTTTAGCATTAAAACACCTGACCGGAAATGGATTCGTCATTCCATCTCGGCAGCATGCTAATATTACCAGATGGAGCGCTGGTGATTAAACCTTTCAAGAAGAATGCTGAATCCACAATTATTGCATTGCGAAATTTCCGTACGAAGATATGATTTATGGAGCAAAAAAACCCTATTCCATTAAATGGGGTACACAATTTAGTACAACATTTTAAAGACAATTTAGTACGATGATTGTGTTTGCCTGATTTGAATAAAACGTCTTAATATAAGGTGAGGGTGCCCTCTATCGGTCATTAGAAAAAATCCAAAATCCGTCTGATCATATTGGTACAAACTGAAAAAATTTCCGAGCATTACTTCTTTTATTACGGATTTTTAAAATTTCAAGAATTTATGACGCATCCTGTACTACGAGACATACGATAAAATAAGTAACATTTATATATATATATATATATATATATATAACAAGTATTTAAACACTTTTTTACTTTTACGTATTCAAATATTTGCAACTGAGACTATTTCTCATGATAACCCACACAATTAAAACAAAAGAATTTTACAGGCCGCAATAGTCGATTTTTTTTTTTTTTTTTTTTTTTTGAAAATTTGAAATTCCTAATTTTTAAACCATAGTCAAGCTTAGAAAACAAATAAATATACGTAAAGGTGAAATAGTAACATTTTGCATTTAAATGCACTTTATAGGTATACATGAAATAGCCATAAGGCAATTTTAAGTCAGATTAAAACAATATTTCACCTCAACAATTTCCATTTTCCCTATATTCATTATGTAAAATGTGAATCGTTAAAAATAAAAGCGAAATAGAAGAATCTAGAAAATAAAAAAAATCTATTTGTTCATTTTAAACTTATCGATTTAAAATTAGTCAATTTACTCTTTTTTAAATTATTCTTCTTATTATTATTATTTCTTAAAGGATATAGTTTTTTATTGGTAAATATTTATTAAAGTTCTTAAAAAGTGCACTTTCATAAATAGAATGTACTAAATATGTACTCATTTAATCATTTGTGATTTTTTAAAAATTATAGTTTAAATTTTTAAGCCAATTGTAAAACTTTTCAATGAGATTTCTTTTAAATGGTGTATTTAAAAAAGATGTATTGGCATAAATTAATGTTTTCTCCAATCTTATTTTAACCTAAGATAGATTAGTATATAAAACATATTTCCAGATGTTTTATCACCTAAAAAGTATTCAATCAATGCGTTTTATTTTTGTTTTTTAATATTCTGTACAAGAATTGGTTAATTGGAAATTTTTAATTAAACAATGCAAAGAATTTTTACAGAATGAAATGGATATTTCTTTTCAAAATGTGTCAAAATTGTTAATAAATAAACAATTTATTAAAGAATCTCATAGTCTGAAACGAGGAATATTTCTTCGTTTAAAAATTTTAAGACCAGGCATTGACGAGTCTTTATACATGTTCAAGTTTTATCTTGCTTAAAAATATTTTAGTTGCATTCAAACTGTTTATTGTTATTAATTTGTAAAAGTATTCAAAAAGTGCATATCGTTTTTTAAATTGAAATATTTTGTATTTGACTTGGTTAATTGAATACATCAATTACTTATCACAAAGATTTTTTTCTAAAAAAATGAAATGGAAATTTTCTTTTTAAATGCCGGAATTTTCTAAGTAAACAATTTGAATATATATATATATTCTAAATAGTAAAATAAAAATATAATTCTTGGTTCAGAAATGTTTCACTTTGGAAAAACTTTATGAACAAAAATTAAAGAGGATTTAGCTATCTCCAAGTTTTTTCTTGTTTAAAAATAATTTTTGTCCCCATATTTAGAAAGACTCCGTATTTTCGTTTTTATAAATCATATCCAACTGGGCAAGAACTTAGCATTTTTCTGCTAAAATGCTTCCTGTGGGGAAATTAAAATTTTCTTTGAAACAACAAGAAATTTGCATTTTTTAAATAAAAGGTGGATAAGTAAAAACCTTCTAAAACGTAAAAAAATAAGCACGTATCATAATATTTTATGAATATTCCCCACATAAAGCACGTAATGTTCAAGATATCAAAAACCTTTTAGTCATCTTCAAAATTTTTCACTTCGATAATACTCTGCTTTAAAAATTTAAACAGTTTCTTTTTTTATTTTTTTTTTTTTTATTAAGATTCAACTGAACGAGAATAATGCATATTTCAAAACGTATAAAATAAAAACAACTCTTCTAATAAACATAAGTTAACAAAAGCGAAACATCAAAGTCCTATAGACGAGTATTTTTTTTTTTTAATCGGTTAAATCAGGAAATATATAAGCAATATAAGCATATAAATATTTTTCCGCATGAAATGAAAAAAGAAAATGAATATGTTTAAATGTATTAGCTGTATATTTTTCTTTAGAGTGCTGCTGCATTTCTATAAATTAATGCTCAATATTATACTTTGAAGCTTTTTTTAAATTTTAATTATGACATTCAAGCAACTAAAAATAATCAATCAATTAAAAAGTAAGTTTTTAAAGTAAGGTCTGGTGATAACTGTCAATAAAGAATACGTATTCCCGTGAAAATGTACAAATCTAGGTGTTGATTGATTAAAGTGTTATATTTTTAAACAAGTAAATGTTGCTTAGTTCTTGAAGGAAAATAGATCAAAAGCAGAATACACATATACACTAATAGTAGTTACTGCACAAAAAAAAAATATATATAATATTTGTTTTCTTTTTCTTGTACTTTTAATTTTGTATTTAAAAAAACAACAAAAAACAAAGCTTCCGAAATTAAGGATATATCCTTAATCTAATATTAATTAATAATTTATAATATCTCTTTATATTTTCTGTGTAAATTACATTAAACTGTGTGAAACATTATGTATCTTTTATCTATTTAATAAGGAGTAACTAAATTTAATTATTTAGATAAAATAATTAAAGCAGAGAAAAACTAAAACCTTCACAGGATGTGAAAACGAAAGTTTAGAATAAACAGAAAATTCGTTATTTAAAACGAAACTAGTTGGATGTGCCAATCCCAAAATTTTCTTCTATCTCATACGTACATTTTATTATTAAAAAAAAAACAGTTACTCATTTTAATGCTTTAATAATTTTAATTCAATACCATACCAACTTTGATTTTCATCTTAAATTTCTGCTTCAATCAATTAATCGGAGTAAAAACGAATTTCCGTCTCTGCACGAGCCGATGGGCAATAGAATGATAGGCAGATTTTTTTTTTTTTTTTTTTGAAATTCAGGGAGGACCTACTTGCCTTACCAAAAAATAATCATACACAAAAAATTTAGCTCATTTCTAGAACTAACTTCATGCACTTTTATGCGGTGCAATATTGAAAATGGCATAAAATTCGCTATTGCAGCGCCCCCTTTCGGCGAATTGTTTTCAGATTCAGGGCGATCCAACTAGTCATAGTCCATACACTTATACAAAAAATTTCGTTCAATTCAATGCAAAACTTCATGGACTTTTGGTCGGTACAATATTGAAAATAGCACAAAAATCACGATTGCAGCGCCCCCTTCCAATGGGTTTTTTTTCAAATTCAGAAAGGACCAACTAGCCATAGTCATACATATATACAAAAAATGGTTCAATTCGATGCATAACTTCATATACTTTTGGTCGGTACAATATTGAAAATGGCATAAAAATCGCGATTGCAGCGCCCCCTTTAGGCCGATTATTTTCAAATTCAGAAGGGACCAACTAGCCATAGTCATACACTTACACAAAAAAATTGGTTAAATTCGATGCATAACTTCATATACTTTTGGTCGGTACAATATTGAAAACGGCACAAAAATCGCGATTGCAGCGCCCCCTTCCAGCGGAATATTTCAAAACTGAAGGAGGACCTGCTTGCCACAGCCAAAAACATTCACAAAAAATTTGGTTCAATTTTATGAATAACTTCGTACACTTTTTGATGGTAGAATGGCGACATACAGACAGACACACAGGCACAGAGACACACGGACAGACAGACATTTTGTAAAAAGATGTTTTTTGGAATCTCTGACCCCTAAAACGTGTAAATCCGTCGAAAACCGGAAGTCGAAAAAAAATTCGATTACAATACTTTCTTCTATTGAAAATAGAAGAAAGTAAAATATTGGAAATTGCACGTGAAGCGCAGCAAATGAGTTGCGCTCGTACGATAAGAAAGTTTTAAAAATAGTCATGTCTTTGTGTCATATCATACGGATACAGTAGAGCACCGAAATCTTTTATGAATTATGCTGTAAATAACATGTAGTAAATCTCAGGAAAGTATATCAATTTCTTAAAATGTGAAATAGTTTAACATTATTAAAACGCACTCCAAACCATGTTTTTCCCTATACCATTAAGTAACATTATAATTTTGTGTAACATTTTAAGTCAATAACAAATGTTTTTGTCACAGCCGATTTACAGAATGTATATTGCAATATGTAATTCATAATTGCTTACCAATTTTATTGCGTTCGAAAAAAATAACACCATTAAAATGCACTAAAATGCATATGAATGTATTTTTTCCATTGTAACGAAATACTTTTGATTGACCATGCAACTAAATTATATAACTGATTTTCATAAAATTTGAAGTGACTCGACAAAATTATTTTTGCCCTAATATATGCGGGCAGACAGACGGATGGTCTGAACGACGACTCTAGGTGCTACGTATTTATGTAAATACGAACGCATTTAAAAAAAAACTGATAGTCATAAACATGTTTCTAGAAATAAATAATATGGACTCGCATAAAATGTACTTTAGACAGTTTCAGAGAGATCCGACTGAAGTAAAAGTTCACTTCAACAATTTCAAGTACATCATCATATTAATTTTATAGTCTTCGGATTTTATTAGATGAGAATGCTTCACATTTCGATGCACTTCATAATAAACTCAATGTTTCTGATAAAGTAGGAGAAAAAATTCGAAAATGAGAAGTTCTGACGATGAATAATTTTCTTTGCCAAAGGGAAAACAGAAAATATATATCCGCTAATAGATTTTGAAAACTTGACATTTGAAATAGTTTTGTTCATGAAATGAAATATATATATTTTATATCTCGAACAAATAACGCATTTAAATGTATTTAATGCATAGATATTAATGGTTAGTCAGTTTTTCTAGCAAAGTTGCCACTTCATCAAAAAAAAAAAAAAATTCAAATATTTGGGCAATTATATGTTCCGCATGATAATGTTTTTTGTTATTGAATTGATTCCCCCAATGAGGTAGAAGCTACAACAAGTGTGAAATATACGTGGAGCGTATTAAAAGAGGTTATTTCGTACTATAACGAAGTTTTAAAAATATTTAGATCTCCGTGTGTAATAGTTTACTGTACTTCAGATACGATATAGTAGACGAAATCTATTGTGTATCCCTGTAACCCCCCCCCCTTGGAGGATTTGTATTCGGTAATTAAAACAATGAAGATTTTTAAAAGTGATAAAGATAATATTTTTTTTCTAAAATAAGAAATCGTAGTTTTTAAACCAGCGTGATTCGGTAAACACATTTATTTTCACAAAAATCGAAAAAAGTTTCTTGTTTGATGTTTATAAGTAATTCTTTGATACTTATTGTGGGCAAACATGAAATTGCCTTTGGGTAATACCAGAGAACTCATTTTGAATAATATTTCCCCTGAATAGTTCAAGGAGAACCCTAACATATCTTTTCTGAGTTTCAGCTAGAACTGGCCAAGAATGACTCACATTTCGATGCATACGATAATAAACTTGGAAAACAAGTGAGGAAGTGAAGTTTTAACGATGAATAATTTTCTTTGCCCTTGAGAAAACCGGAGATATTTTCATCAAAATATTTCTGAAAAGAAAATCTTTAATACTTTTGTCCACGAAATGAAAAATCCTTTTGATGCTTTAGTAGATAAACAATTTATTTAAATGTTTTTAAATAAACTTAAAGCTGTAAATACTTCTACTGGAACTATTTTTACAAAAATAGATTGTATTCAGCTGCATGTATTGATTTGTATATTTTCTTTAAACTATACATATGGCTATCAGATTAATTTCCAAAAATAAATAAATAAATAAATCAAAAGTCGTTACAAAAATTTTTACCATCGTTGCTCATAGAAAATATATCATTTCGGGTCCTAAAAGGATAAGAAAATCAATTTTTCTTTTTCAATATTAAATGAAAGTCTGTTTTCTTGATATATTTAGACAACTCATGGTTGGTTATCCATGCGGAAGTTACATCACGAGATATTACAAAATTTGTTACTACATTTAGAGCAATTGTCCGCACAAATGAAAACTTTAAATGGCCTTTTCTCCATTGTCATATTTTCTTCACTTTCATGTTTTAAAAATACTAAGGAAATTTTTGTACTTCGTGTAGATATTTGAACTTTTTTGTACATATTATTTTTTATGTTTGTATCTGAGCGTGAAAATATCCTTCATTTTTTTATCATTTTTTTAAATAAAATTATATCTTGATGTGCTAGATTTAATTATTTTACACTTTATATATCAGTAACAATATATATTAAATGCACTAATATATCTGTGTAAATAAGCATGGGAAATCTTGTGTAATACGCACTTGAAAAACTTGAAAATTGGACAAAAATTTACTCTGTTGTGTTGTCTAAATGACAGACCGGGTGTTATTACAAATAATGTGATACGATTTAAATGCGCTCGTCGGTTGTCGGCTCAGTTAACTTAAAAATTAGAGTATTGGCCTCGAAAGCCAAGGATCTGGGTTCAGTTTTCGGGCTGAGCATCTGTTTGCGTCGTTGGAAATATTCATTTTGTATGATAAATTTTACAACCAGTTCGACTGTGTTAAAAATAATTATAATTGTAAATAGTTCAAATTAAGCTGTTATAACATATCTTTGAAATTATCACATTCTTTTATAGGTACTTTCTATAATCGCAGTTTAAACGATACTTAGTAATAAGAGAAGTATTTTATTTTATGTAGGTTGAATGTGCATTTAAATATAATATTTTTTGTATATTCAAAAATCACATTCTATAGTAGGTAGCCAAATTATTATAGAAATAAAAATTGTTTGTCGTTATTGAGGAAAATCAAAATATATTATTATATAAATGGGATATAAACTTGGTAAGGATTGCAAAATTTGTTTTACAGTCGAAGGCTAAATTATTAGTTATATAACTAAACTTTAAATTGCGAAAAATATGAAGCTTTGCTGTTGCTTATTGGTGCATTGTTTAGCTGCTTTCAGCATACATGGATTGAATACTTATGGTTTAATAAATAAAAATAAACTTTCGATCACAACATAGAAAATTATTGTGAAAAAAATCAACGCGAATTTTCCAAGACAACTTCCTCAGTATTTCGTGAAACCTCCTTTCGCGGATTGTACACCTGTTGACCTGATATATATATATATCTTTTTTAGGCTCGTTCGTAATTATGTAAATACGAGGCACCTACAGTCGTCGTTAAGTCCATCCGTCTCTTTGTCAGTATATAACTGAACAAAACCTTCCCAACCAGATCGTTTGAAATTTAAAATGTATAATTTTTGCATAAATCTGTCGAGTCATTTAAAATTTTATGAAAATCTGGTGTATAGTTTTATTTCAGAGATAATCAAAACTATTCCGTTACATTCGGCCAATGGCAAAAAGTAGTTTTTAGTGTATTTTAATGATGTTACACGCTTTCGAACTTGATAAAACTGATGTGCATCAATGAAATATGTACTAAAATATACATTCTGTATAAACTGTGGTACAAAAAAAAAATTATTAATTTACAGGGCCACAGAAAAGTATTCCATCACATAATGGTATAGGGAGAAACATTGTTTGGGATGCGTTTTAATTATATTAAATTACTTCACATTTTATAAAATTGGTATACGTTAGTTATTTTTCTATAGGATGTTTATAGTGTATCCAAAGTATTGTATACTATTACATCAAGATCTGAATATTTTTAAAAAATCATCATAGCGCGAACGCATGTCAATTGCTACGCGTGACGTACAATTCCAGATATGCGATAATTACTCTTTACTTTGCCAGACCAAAATCAGGGCTTCCATCGAATTTCTTTGTTTTTTCATGTTTTTTGTTGACACATTTTGAAGAGAATAGAATTCATTATAAATAGTTGAAAAAATTTAAATCTCCAAATGTCCCCTTAACATGCTTGACGCACGTACTAAGAGTCCCTTACCAATTAACGACACATGTAAAATATCACCTGTTATTGATGTCAGCACAAAAACATCAAGCCAAGATTGCCATCAAGAGAAATTGTAGTGTAGCTAAAAATTGGGCCACCCATTGTAGAATTCATTTTTTCTTATACCATTTAAGACAATAAATAATTAAACATTTTTTCAAATGAACAAAAATTACATTTTATTTTTGGAAGTTCATACCGACGTGATATATTTCAATAAAACATCTGATATTCGCAAACGTAAAATAAAAGTTTCCTGATAATATGTAACAATTTCTATGATACTCTATTTTATGGGCACGAATGAAAATGCCTTTAGACAGTTTCGCGAAAATTTATATAAAAGTTTCACTTCAGCAATTTCAAAAGCATCCATATATGACTTTACTAAAACTAAGATTAAAAAGAACTAGAATAGCACGCACTTTTACGCATTCGATAATAAATTCAATATTTATGATAAACGCGAAAAAAAAAACTAAAATGTGAACTTTTGATTATGAAAAATATTCCTTGCCGAAGGGATAACAGAAAATATTTCTTTCGAAATATTTTTGCGTCTGATATCTTTTAAATACTTTTGTTCAAAAAACGACATTTATATTTTAAATAAACAATATATGTAAATATATTTAATGTATCTAAAGATTGTAATTGTATACAGTTTTTCCAACTTTAGTTATTTATATAATTAATCATATTTTTAAACTTGATTTAATATATATTCTCTCGTGACTTCTTTCTGAGAAGTCACGATTGGAAAGAACTGTCTGTGGGTTTGGAAATTTGGACTGGTTTTTGTTGGAATTAAAAGATTCTTGTCACCTGTTGGAAATATAAGGCCGTGCTTATGCAGTAAGTTCATTTGTTATGCTAATTGGTAGGTACAAGCGGAAGTGGGGCAATTTCTTGCATTTTATATTGTTATTATTTAGAATTTCATAAATATAATTGTTTTGCAATTTTCTTTTTCTTTATATAGGATTAATTATGATTTAATTTAATATAGTGTTTGAATATTTGATTGTGTGACACAGTTTTATAAGAAATGTCCATTTCTTTAAGATAATCTTTAAAATAACTTTTAAATATATCGTTTCATATTTAATGCAAGATTTTGTCCCATTATACGAAACCTGCTAATGAAGCTTTATATTTTAATAGTGGGGGAATGTTAAAGCCATCCCGCCTGCTGAAGATTGATGGCTTTTACTATTCTGCTGGTAAATTTTTCATGTTGTTTCATATTAATATTTTAATGTTTACTGTTGTTTTTTAAAAAAATTGTTTATACATTATGCACCTAGTGCTCAAAAAATATTTTCATGGCATTTGAATTATATATGTATGTTACAATTAATAAGTGCTGCATTGGCGCCTATGGTAGCAAAAGTCTACATGTTTAAAGCTAATATGTATATATATATATGTATATCAGATTTTCTCGATGTGATTTCATATTGATAGTCAATATTTTAATGCTATGCTACATTATTCATGATTATTGCAATAGTTGTATTTCAAGAACAAAAGCATGCATTTTCATGAAATTTTGGATTACGATAGACCATGACATAAATTAGTACAATGTTTAATTTTTGGTGTAAATAACACTAAAGGTGGCGCTGTTATGCCGCATTTTTCGCAACAGCTGTATCTGAAGAACTAACTGATTAATATTTAGCAAACTTCGGATTAGGATATCCACTGGTAAAAATGTGTCTCGATATTTTTATGTACATTACTCAACAAGTGTTCTGGTTATGCAGATTTTTGTTTTTATTTTCGAGAAAGCTCTATCCCAGAAATAACGCAAGGGTTTTCATTAAACTTCAGATTCAATTAAAAACTGTCACAAATTGTTCCGGACAATATTTTGGTGTAAATCACCTAACTTGTGGCGCTGCTTACATTGCACTTTCAGGAAATATTAACATGTATGAGCTAAAAGAATGTTTTGAAATTACCACATCCGCTTAGTTTACTTAGATATAGTGTAATACAATGCCAGTAATAGAAAAACATTCCCATTTTCTTGTTTATATTATATAATATATTTTTTTCTAATACGCTGATATGATATTGAACTGAAGATTAAATACTCATTTGACGTTTTGTTTTACATTTGCAATTTATGATTTGTATTTTTTATTTCTGTCTCAAGATAGGGTTATTGATTTTTTTTTTCTGGTTTTGTATTATCTACTTTAAAAATATGTTTAATTCTTAATGTAATGTAATTTCTTGTTAAGCTTTATTTTTTAAGATATTTTATATACATCAATTTATTTACTATAATAATGAATGTAAAGAATTATAACACGTCATCAGAGGTTCTATGCATTTTTTTTAATAGAAAATATTTCTTTTTTTATTTTAAAGGAATTGTTGACAAATATTTATATAATAAAAACATTATTGTGATCAAATTTTATTATTTGGCATTGTTATTAGTTTGTATCATTATTGGGCATTATTTTTTTCCGTTAAAAATAAATAGCCTATATAAGAATTATTTTACTTTCCATCAACAAATAAAATATAAACAAATATCCATTTATTTATCAGAAATATCAAAACCCAGTTCCTCATGTTTGAAAAAAACAAAAGAATTTCACTATCGTCTTTTTTTTATATATATTTATCTTTCTGTGAAATCACAAAAACATTTCTGCGAGCATTATTGTGACATGAAATTGAATTCTTAAATTCTTCATAAATTAATTTCAGATACAAATAAATGAAATTTTCCCTTCCTATGAATTTAGCAATTCCAGATAATATTAATTATATAGCTGGCAAAATAAAATAAAAATATTTATATATGTATATAAATTTGTATCATTCTACTACGAAAAAAACAACACTTAAGTTGCAATACTATTCAATTTTGTAAAAGTAAACTACTCTTATTTTTATTAAATCAAAATACTTGTTTCACATTAACGAAAAAATGCTACTACCGTCTTTTGGATATTTATTATATTTTCTTGAAAAAAATGGAAAATTGGTTGTTATATTAAATTGACTTTTTAAATTATTCATAAATTAAATCATTAAGAAATATATTAATATCCTTCTGTTATAAATGAGATGATTCTAGATACAAAGTATTATATAGCTGGCAAGATAAAATAAAGCAATGTTTTCTCCTTTGCATATACTTTTATTTTTTTCAATACACAGAAAACATTATTTCAGTAGACATTATATGATTTTAACTTTTTAAATAATCTATTTTTCATTTAATAAATAAATAATACTTACTAAAAGGACATTTGATTCTCAATTTAAAAACAATGAAAGACCATGTTGATAATATTAAATCTTTAGATATATATTTTTATTTCCATATCATTTTTTTATTGTTAGTAAAATTTTCTAAAACTATTGTGTATATACATATTTTTTTTAATCTTTAGTATTACACAACAATATTCTTACCTCATATGCTTTATATGAGATTTTTTAGGTAGATTTCGTAAGAAATACTACCTATTGCAATCGCACCAGTTTATATATCTATCTACCTATCTATACATATATCTCACTTTTTTATGGACACGATAACTTCTATAATTCTTCATCAATCTCCACCAAACTGATACATAAAATCAAAGGGTATAAAATCTTGGCTAAGTTCGTTAATGGGGAAAATCGGACCAAGGGGGTCGGAATAGGGGGCGTTTTTGTGAAAACCGAAAAAACGCCATAACTTCTTAATTAAAGTAGATATCGAATCGGTTTAAAGTTTATATTACTTCTTAAAAGTGGGCCAAATGTATATGCATGACAAATTTTGATAAATTTAGAAGTGGGCTCAAGGGGCGAAAAAAACAGGGATTTTGACAGAAAAAAAATCATAACTTCAATTTTGAAGATATCAAGTCCAACTAAATTTTTTGTAAATGTTCTTAAAATTATCTAAAACTTTTGCATTTACAAGTTTTTGATAGGACCAACTTTTACCGATGACAAAAATTAAAAACGAAAAAAAAAAGGACGCTGAAAAAAGAGAAAAATCCATAACTCCGTCAATTTTTAAGATATCGAATCTGATTAAATTTATTTTACATCTTCTCAAAAATATCTACAACTTTTATGTTGACAAGTTTTTCATAGGACCAACTCGTATATCAAAAAGAAATTAAACAAAAATAGGAGTTGGAGAAAAAAACCTCAAATCCAAACTGCTTATATTCTGACTCATTTTTAAATTCATTTTTGATTTTAAACGCATCCAAACGGTAGATCCTCTTATTTAGAAACTGTATAAACTGACGCATTGGTCAATTTTCTGATAAAGACAGAATATATTTCACAAAAGGCTACCAAAAAGGATATTTTGAACAGAATTTGCGAAAGTCATCGGGACTGAAAATTGAAGGAAATATTCAAATAAGAAATTGCGTTTTTTCTGACTCGTTTTTAAATCCATTTTTGTTCTCAAACGCATCTAATTTACAGATCCTCTTATTTAGGAACTATATAATGTGATGCATTGGTCAGTTTTTTGATAAAGACGGAATATATTTCAAAAAAGGCTACCAAAAAGGGTATTTTGAACAGAATTTTCAGAAATTATCGTGACTGAAAATTTAAGGAAGTGTTCAAATTACAAATTGCGTTTTTTTCTGACTCGTTTTTAAATCCATTTTTACTCTCAAATGCATCCAATTTACAGATCCTCATATTTAGGAACTATATAATGTGATGCATTGATCGGTTTTTTGATAAAGACAGAATATATTTTGAAAAAGGCTACCAAAAATGGTATTTTGAACAGAATTTCCCGAAGCCTTCGTGATTTGAAAATTTAAAGAAGTTTTCACATTGCAAATTGCGTTTTTTATGACTCGCTTTAAAATCCATTTAAGCTCTCAAACGCATCCAATTTACAGATGCTCTTATTTAGGAACTATATACTGTGACGCATTGTCCAGTTTTTTGATAAAGATAGAATATATTTTTAAAAATGCTGTCAAAGTGAGTATTTCGCACAAAATTTTCCGAAGCAATCATGATTAAAGAATTAAGGATGTACAGCAAATCGGTTATTTTATGACTCATTTTTAAATTCAATTTTTTTTTCAAATGCATTCAACTGACAGTTTTTTGTTATTTAGGAACTGTATAATGTACTGTTTTGGTCGATTTTTTAATAAATTCAGAATCTATTTCAAAATATGTTGTCAAAATGGGCATTTGAGCTGAATTTTTCTTAAGACGATTCTGTTAAACCAGTTTTTGCAGAAAAATAAAATTAAAATTTTTTTCATAAACGGCCAAATGAAGTTATTAAACTGGGTTTATCTCTAATCATATATTTTTTTGTTGTTGAAATGAGCACTCTTCAAAATCTATCTCCGCCTATAGGCCCTGCCGACAGGGATTTTTTTAATAAAGAACTGTTAGTTTCATATATGCAAATGATAGATGGGATACGATGGGAAAATGATAGGAACGATAATATAATTGTCCGAATATATACATATATATATGTAATTATATTAATCCACATAAAATCATATGAATTTAATTTATGAAACTAAACAGCGGATATAAACATACAGAAAATATTATAAAACCAATATTATGAAAATAAAATATTACGTTGCTTTTTTCCGATATCCACTGTGTATTCCTAATGTTCTTCATGGTATTTAGGTTTGGTACATTGGCTTTCTAGACATGTTTGAGAGTCTTATTTATCTACAAAACACTTCCTTTTCTATTTCTGAGTGAATTTAGGCATCGACTTTTTGAAAACATTTTTAAAACATGCACTTGTATCACCTAGGCTCAACAAATTACAATGGAACATGTTAATATAAATATATGTATACATCTATTTTGTTTATCCGTGTCAGAAATTAATTATAAGTTTGACTTACGAGAAAAGAGCAGGCCAAAACTTTAAAGAGCCTCCATCTAATTGACGCGAAGAAAATGCATTAAATTCCTTTGACGGCCTTGTTATTATCAATGAATACTTGTTATTATCAAAGAATACAATCCGCAATTCGATATTTAATTTATTTTCAGTACTAAATGTAATTTTAGTTGAATTCCTTTTTTTTTTTCAGATTGCCAAATGTTCAATACGGTCACCGTACATTTGAAAAATTTCTAGCATCTTTCTCTGGTTTCCAGTTTAATTTGCTGTCTTTTTTATACCTGTAAATGTGTAAGCAATCAAACTTTCGGATCATTCGTAAAGAGTTCTTCACTTCCCTGTGGATTTTGTAGTAACATAAAAGGCTGTAATTTGTAAAAATTAAAAAAAAGGAAAGTCTTTAAACTTTTCATTTTATCAGAAAATCTTTGAAGGGGCATTCCTATGTTTTATAAGCTAGAGTTTGTTTTCGTTTTAATATTTTTCTTCAACCTGTTGTTCACTTTTTTTGTGAATTAGATAAATGTCCTCAGAATCTCTTATAGTGCGATTTTAAATGATATGCTTAAATTCTTCGTCTCTTACGTTGCACAGTTTCAAAATATTTACTGCGTTTTTATCGTATAGCTACTCTATAAAATTTTCATAACATGTAATTTTAAACATATAAAATATATGTATACAATTTTTATAAATGATTACTCTAATATTAATGGGAACTTATGTATTTAATTTTAACGCAAAGATTTGAGCATTCGCATGGAAATCGCTAACTTATCTTCTGTTTTTTACTCGTTGCTATCACTTTGCACCCCACTGTATATACAGTAAAGAACGGTATTTCTACTTCCTTTAATAAAATTTAATCTTAATCGGCATCATTAAAATGTAATACAATGCTTTTTACTCAGGAAAGTCATAGAAATTTTTTTTCAAAAGACTCACAGCACAATTTTGGCGCGCCAGGAATACTATGTGAATTACATGACAATTTCATAAATACTTAACGAGTTCATCTTTGTTAAACAAGGCAATTTACGTAAGTAAGTATAAACATCTTTTTTAACCAAATAAACTAAATTTTAAAAAACCTTTGTTTGGAGATTTTACTTTTTGCATCATTCTTCATTGTTTCACGGGAAATTCAAAACAATTTAAACTTTCACAATTGCCTTCAAGCTATGATTTTAAAAGCAATAGTAATGGACATCTATTACTTCAAATATTTCTTTTTAAAACTACGGTTGCATATAACAATGTAAATCTGTTATTGAAAGTTGACGTGTATTATTAAATATATTTTCCTGACATACTTAAACTTTAATATGCGCTGAGTTGATTGCCATTATAGGTATTGCATTATAATTCTTTGAATAAAATTGAAGTTCATAATCGTCAAACAAGGCATTTTATATAAGTAAATATGAAACTCTTTTATAATCAAATAAAACAAATTTTTCAACACCTGCAATAAGAAATTTTGATTTTTACATCATTAATCCATCGTTCACAAGAAATTCAATAAATTTGTACTTTCGTTATTGCCTTTAGGCTATGGACTTTAAAAGCTTTAGATATAGACATATTTGTGTTAAATTCTTTTTTTTTTCAGTGAGGGTACGTTTAAAAATGTAAATCGACTGTTCAAAAATGACGGGTATACTTAAGTACAGTTTAATGACATACTTAAGCTTAATATCACAAAACGCGATAGAAGATTTTTGAAAAAGTTTTTTTCCGCCATGAGCAGAATTGCTTTAAACTTCTCTATTTAAGAAATATTCTCTGATTTAAGACTGAAATTTATGTTTATAATTATTAATGTATTTTACATGTATTTCTTCTGATACTTAGCTTACAACAAACGTCAAACATATATCGCGATCCATTTGATTCCTTTTGTATATAATTATGGCCTGAAACTAAATATTATTTTTTTTATCCAAGGAATTCAGCTGAAAATTTCTATTTAAACTCACTTATATATAAATACATAAATATTTTAATGAATGGAAAATATCAAGAATTATTCAAATTCAGTCCGTAATACAGTATGCTTGCATATCGTGCTGATGCTTTTGGAGGGCAGTTTGGGTCTTAATACTGGGAAAATAGCGGAAGCCCAAAGCTTTGCCCCAAAAGATAGAGAGGACTAGTGAATTATGTAAAAGAATAAATGGAATTATATTTTCAATATTTTCAGAATGTTTTTTCTGTAAGAAAAAATATATATTTAATTTTAAGACATTTTTGCTATCTGACAAAGAAATCTATGCATGATTTTACATTCTTGTTCTTTACACAATGACTGCCGTAGGGTATTGCATCCTAAAGTCATATTTTTGTGTTATGAATTGTACTATTATTACAATAAAATCATACTTCTTTTCCTCATACAGTCACTAAAAATGTAGTTCTGGTTTTTTAAATTCAGCAGTCAAGCTCGTCATATGTCTAAGTAATAACAATTTCATCTTTAACCCCTTGAAAGGCGGTGTGATAAAATACATCCCCCATTATTTTAATTTTAAAGTGCCACATTAATGACAGAATTTTAAATTCTGAATTTTAATTTTGTCAACTACATGAAGAAAAGTTTATATCCCTTTAAAAATAAATTTGTTTTTAAATTCGGGTCTCAGTCCTTCATCTTAGTATTTTAAGAATGGTGCGTTTGCTCCTCAAAGTGTAAGGATATCAAGTTAAAAAAGAACTGGTACATCATGTACAATGGTACATCATAGGAGTATAAAAAATATAGTACTACTAGGTTATCCCGACGACTAAAAAATTATCGCCAAATCTTAAGATTAAATGCCAATAATGGATGATCGTGAATGTCACATTCAATGATGTTAAATACGATTCACGTGTTTAAAATGTCATTAAGTGATTTTTATTTTGACTTTTTTTTTAATTTTTATTAATATTCTACTAATTATTCTTTTTTTTTCGTTATTTAAAATAAAAATTATGTCAATATGTATGATTTTGGCTTTTAGTTTGGCGATTTGTATAATTTGGCGAAATTGGTCGCGGGATAACAGAGTCGTATCAAAAAAATATATATTAAGTTGAATATTTTTAATGAATGCGTAAACATATATCCTGAAAAATCTTATTTTTAAGAACTATCTATCAAGTCCAAAATATTTTCTAGCTTAAACAACAGTGGTTTGTTTTATATAAAGTTTTTATGGCCTGATATATTTGAAATAGACAGAAACACACTCATTTATCCATTATTTTAATATTGGATGCCAAAAGTCGTAATATAGTCCCAATTCTTACATTGCTATAGTTTGAAAAAACTGCTGTCATTAAACATTATATATATATATATATATATATATATATATATATATGGCCAAAACCCGAAATTGGCCAATTTCCGACCTGGCAAGATGCGATTGACCAATTCGCTAACAGGCCAGATGCGATTGGCCACATCGCGAACTGGCCAGATGTGATATGCTAAATCATGAAATGGATATGAGTATTAGGCTTAAGCATTTCTCACATTGTCGAAAGTGTCTATGAATTCAAATAGTGTAGCCATCTGCCTGCCCGTGCTCTACTCGATTAAAAGCTTATTTTAGCTTGTAATTGTTATTTTATTTGGTTTATCAATTAATTTCGGTATTGAAAGGGAATTGGGTAGTATTTTTACTTAAATTACTGGGATACAGAAAAATATTTCGTTCCAATATAATCAATGGGAATAGTTTCTATTGTGCACTTTAATGGTGTTACATTATCTTAGTTTAAATAAAATGTGTACCTATGCATCAGTAAGATGGACGACAAACAGATATCTTTTACAGTGTATGAAACATAGCAATTCAAACAACTTCTAGGAGAAGTTTTTTGACGGCTCCGCATCTAAATGGTAGCCTTACATCCCCATTTCGGATGTTGGCTAAGGCTTCACGGCCAGTTCGCGAATATGCCGGCCAAAAACCTGAAATATGTTATTTATTTCATGTATTTTGGGTTTTCGCCAACGCTTCACGGGCAGTTCGCGAATGGACGGACAAAATCTGTAATACGCTATTCATTTTATGTATTTCGGGTTTTGATCTGGAAGCTTGGTCAGATCGGATATTGGCCGGCTAGTTCTATAATTCGCCAGGCTCCAGGTTTTGGCCGTAACATATGCACATATATATAAGGGATCAATTATGTTATAAGCTATAAGTTATGTATAGGATATAAGTTAGGATAAAAAAATTTAAATGTTTCACAATATTATGAAATTTTATAAAAATGCTATTCAAGATAAAAATAAAATACTTATTTTCTTTTGTTGAAGGCTTATTATTTATTATTATTTTCGTATAACATACTCATTCAGTTGTTAAAAATAAATGCGAAACAAAATTCTTTTACAAACGTTACTATTTATTTATACTTCACATACGTTCTGATTTATTTCTTATTTATTTATATTTATTTTTTATATTTTTATAAACTTCATTTCAAGTATAGTTTCCAAATGAAAATCATTAAAAATATAAATTAAAATTAATGTATTAATTTATTAAATTCACAAACTTGTACATAATATAATTGAACCATGTTGATATAAACACTTCAGAGGCTAAATTTAGAAATTAAAAAAGGTTGAACTTTATTAATATATTTTTTAATAAAATTTTAATTTTTATTAAAAAACATTTGGATGACAAAATACATTTTTTCTTTTGAATATGAAATTTATAAAAATAAAATTGAAAACAGTTTGACCTTTCAAAAACATACAAAAACTTAGCTCACGGTGTAAAATTCAGTGTAAATATATAAAAAGTGATATGTAATTAAAAAGACTTTTTTTATTCGCAATAAATATTTTTAAATATATTTAGTATTGAATTGAAATTTAGACTTATAACCTTCATTAACATTTTCAGATTTGAAATTCTTTTCAGAAGCACTTTATGAAAAGCTTCGTGTTTTAAATAAATAAAATTTATGTCTAATTCTTTAAATCGACTACGGTAAAGATATACCAATTCTTCAACAACCGTATAATGTTATGCCTTTGAGTAAAATATCGATATTTTCTTTAAGCAATCTATTTGATTTATCATTATTTATTTATTTATTTAGTTATTATTTTTATTATAGTGTTGTGGCATACTTTAAAATCTGAATAAACCCTTTATGCTGCAACGGCATTCAAAAACACCGTTAAAATAACTTGCTATAAATTTAATAAAAAAAAGTATTTTAAAAGAATGATTTTTTGTCATCTTCACTTTTTCAGCGTTTTTGCGTTGAAATATTCTTGGGAAAAAGTATAATTTTAGCCATTATTTCTAGATATCGATTGTAATAGTATTATATATATATATATATATATATATATATATATATATATATATATAAATAAATATATATATATATATATATATATATAAATATATATATATATATATATATATATAAATATATATATATATATATATATATATAAATATATATATATATATGTAATGTTTCTTAGTTATTGAATAATTGATTATTTATTTAGAGTAATTACTATTCCTATTCTTATTTCTGAGAAAAATATTTTAGATAAAAGATATGAGTGGCGATTATAAATATATATTTTTTTATTCAGAATACGACGATGCAGCAAGTTAATGTTATGGAAATTAGCCAATCGCTTCTCAAACTTGAAAAAAAAGTAAAAAACCAATCCGTATTATCGGTGTTCTACTGTAGAAAGAATGTGGCAGAGAATTAAGAAAATAGCATTATTTAATTTAAGCCCATTTTTTGCATAATATAGCAATATAATATATATATAAACCCCAATTATGTATACAGGGTACATGCCGTAAAATATCAAATTTTAGGTACAAATTTGAAGATTATTATATATATATTTTTTTTTTACTATTTTTTATATTCTTAGGCTCATATATTGATTTTAAATATTTTTTCATAAGAATATTTCAAAATTGTGCAGGAAACGGTTAAGAAATTACACTTTATAGTCCAGGGACCGTTGGCATCATCGTAGAATAACTCTTTTTTAAATGTAAATTTTATTAAAAAGTCGTAGGATCAAAATATGCTAGGTATAATTAGAAAAATAAATTAATTGAATTAATTATTATTTAAAAGCCGTAATTGATTTGCCGCTTTCGCGAACTGTCACTTGACTAGTGTCCCGTCGCGAAATTAAGTAAACAGTGGTAAAACTTTAAACAAAAATGAATGTGAATTTTTATCACCGTCCGTCTCTCGAAAGTTGGCATGACATGCATTTCAAGCAGAATAAAATTTGTATATATGATAGCAAAAAAAATTATAAAAAGTTGTAAGACTTCTCAGTACTGACTATGATAATAAAAGTTTTTAGATTTTAATAATAATTAAGGTTTAATAATAATTAATGTAATTAATTATTAGTATTATTAATGTTAATAATAATTAATGATTTTTTTCAATCGATTTTTATAAAAAATGTTTCCATTTTGCGACGTCATCGGCTCCTGCACTATAATGATGTATTTCGTTAATAAAGCAAGAAAAAAAGCTGTTAAATTAAAAATAATCTTAATAATAATGCTAGATATGTTTTAAAATTAATCAGAAAATCTGGCAGAAAGATTCCTGTTGTTGAATAGATGTTTTATTCTTAACCAGTTTAAAAATGGTTGCTGTTTTTGGTCCACAATGGACCTTGTAGTGTCCACATTTTATTAACCATTTGGAAAATAGTTGGTGTCCTCTGTAGAGTATATCATAAAATATAAAACAAAAATATAATAACAAAAATACAGTCCAAAAATATAATAGCTTTGTTGCCACCAGGGCATAAAAAATTATAAAAAATTTAAACAATAATAATAATTTAAAAAGAAATTGTTATAAAGATTTAACAAATTGCATTTTTTTATGTACGTAACGGTATAAAATTTTAAAAACGTGCGATGATTAAAAGTTTAAAAATATGCAGTTCCGATAATTGTAAAACTAAAATTTCATTTCAATTTTCTTTAGTTGTTAGTCCTGGAAAATTAATGTTAATTCATGTAGTACGTAACATGAGGCGTTCAGAAGTCGTTCTGATTAACTCGATCAAATGAAAATACACATTTTAAACAGTCAACAGTCAAAGTTGGATAACTATAAACTGCCGTTTTTTTCATCTGTGTGGGAATATTAATGTTTAATGCATGGCGTACGTAATATACAGTTCGTTATGATCATCATAAAAAAGCTGTTTATTAATATTATTAATTTAAATATAGTATTTATTTAGAAGTATTTAAAAGTATAGTCTTTGAAAATATCATTTTCCAAATAGTCGTTGTAATTTGTTAAATTACATTTGTTTACCTTTTTTTAACACCCGTGATCCTTCAGATTTTCTTCTCTTATTGCGACTCTCTAGCGAAAGCGAGGTACAAAGATTCGGATCCATGTCCCGAATAGCCAAATCTCTAGCCGAAACCAGGTTGAGGAAAAAAGATAAGAATAGAAACCTAAGAAATTTAAAAGTGAAATTGATTAAATTAAAAACCGAAAAGCTGATATTTTTGTCTCAGGGCTTTCAAGCTGGCGTACAACCGCTGCTGCGTCTGGTTTATTATTAATAAATTATTAGCAGATTATTTGATTGGATAAAACTAAACCTGAAACCGGTAACATTAATTCAAGTAATCTTACGTCATCTGAATATCAGTCTAATATGACAAAATTGATTAGAATTACATTCTCCAAAAATTTATTAAATTATTATTATTATTCATTTTATTTATTTATGTATTAAGAACAGCTTAAAGGGCACACCACCAATAGAAAAAGTCATTGTGCAAACATAAAAAAAAATAAGTTTATAAACTCTAAAGTTTATACAGAACACAATTGAAAAATTACCCATATCGATTTTTTGAAAAAGAAATACACCAATTTCAATTACAGGTGAAATTGTATTTCAGTAAGCTGAAATATTTAAAAAATCATCAAACATGTGTATAGGATTTACAATACAAAAGAATAATATTTTGTAATGAATAAAAATTAACTTATATCAATATTTTCTATGATAAAATCACTCTAATATAAATTCAATTATCATTAATGTATTAAAACTTATATCTATTTATATTCAAGTGCATGTATACATATAGGAATTGAACTGTATAGAATATATAAACTAAAATGACTTATTTTAGAAAAAAATGTGAAAATTTTCTCCGAAGTATGAAAATAAAAGTTTTATCTAATCATTTTTTTTTAATTTAAGCCTACTATAAATTTTCTCCATATATAATATGCTTAAATTTTGCATTTATAGATAACTATACTTAAGAAACCCAAGCATTAAGCACTCATACACGTTTAGTCAAATATAAATTATAAAAATGTGATACATATGTATATTCAAGTAGATTCATTTAAAAAAATCGTTTTTGCTCCTGAAAATTTTCAGAAATCGCAGTTGCAATTTATATAATTACTTAGTGAATTTCTATTGTAAGATCACAAATTGTAATTAACATTATATCTGTAAATTGTATGTTATATATGTGGATTGTGCAAAGCGAAATTTCACAAAACTTTTAACTAACAGACATATGTAATATAAAAATACACTATTTCGGAATGGTCTGGAACAAAATAATTTTAAAAATAAAATATTTCTCTTGAAACATATGTGACGGCCGAAAAATTTATTGCATTTCCTAACTTTAAGAAGATAAGAAAAGAAATAAAGACAGCAGGGTAATTTTTTCCTCTTCCTGTATCCAGTTATATTTATATAATTGTTCTTGAAGAACACCCAAAAAGTAATCTTTCGGTAATCAAAACAAAATTGTTACACCAGGTATTATTTTGAACTATTTTGGAAAGATTTGTTATTTAAAATATTTTTTTATAATTTATTTTTGTCCATCAATATTTATTAAAAAGTGAATGAAATAATGAGTTAACTACTGATGTCCTTTCATATAAACTAAAAGAAGAAATTTTGATTTTTTTTTTTGTCTAAAAGTTCACAAAAAGCATTTTATATTAATACTGAAATTATAATGAATGCATATTGCAAAATCAAATCTTGCACTACTGATTTTAAAATATGAAATCATTTGTATCAAGGTGCTAACAAATCTTGAATATTTTGAGTAGTAATTTCAACTATGTTTACTTACTATTAGGTTTAAATTACAAGAAACAAAGTTACCAGAAATTACTGAGAGAAATTGTGGCATATATTTCCAAAGCTTCTCCATTTACCTTTGAAAGCTTATGGTGCTCGATAACTTCAAATTAGTTAGTGCTTTAAAATTTGCTAAATTTGGTGAAATGTTTTCTAAAATAATAAGAAAATACGCGGATATATAGGAATTGCTGTAGAACAAACATATAATGCAATACGAAAAGTAAAATACGTAAAAGAAGATTAAAAACTGTGTAAAAGTTTACGAACAGAGACAATATAAAAACTATTCCTTCCGTGACAACGAATCTACGAATAGAGAGACATATTATATATATAGATAGATAGATAGGTAGATATGTAGATAGATAGACAGATAGATAGATAGATAGATAGATAGATATTGAAACAGTCATACTATAAACAAAATTTTAAAAGATTATTGTAAAAATAGTATTGTAATACCTTTGTTTTTTTAACAAATAATATAAATGAAAAGCAAAACTCTAAAATATTACATACGTTGTACGTCTAAAATGCATTGTGAATACTCACATTAAATAAATAAAACGAAAGACACACAGAAAATCCTTATTGTCGTTATAATAACTTCCATAAGTCGCAGCACACTATTGGCATCATTTGTCTGGAAAGGTTTTATTGGAAATCGTTTAAAGCATCGAATGCATTCATTAATGTGAACATTATTGAATTTTTGGGGCATTCTAAAATATGGCCATTAATGATTCTGTAGGAGTGACTGCATTCACCTTAGGGAATTGTTTCATGAGGTTATCTTTTGAAGTTCGTTTAGAGGTCCAATTGCTGCAAAGAAATATTTGATTTTTTTTCTTTATTTTGCTGAGACTGCCCATTGTTCCCTTGATAACCACAGAATCTTTCAAAAAGAACGATAAAATAAATATCTTCGGACGGTTTGTCGCTGATATATAACCGCCCTAGTATCACCGTTGATCATGAGCAAAGATATTTTCTACACATTCCATGTTATCTAGGTGTATTTTATGGTGGACCTTGAAAACGAGTCATCATGAAATTAATACCTTTCGTTGCGGCAATGTATGAAACAGTCGGAAACAGTTTTTAGCTCACAGCTAGTAAGCCATACACTTACATACATCCAACAGTGTACTGGTTTACATGAAGCAAGGTAATTGAGAGGAAAACATTCATTATAACAAAAAAGTGCAAAATGAAACGATTTTTTATTTTTTTTTCTCTGTCAGTGATATTAAAAAATGTCACTGAGAAACCTTTAAAAGCATCGAACGCATTCATTAATGTGAATATTATTGAATTTTTGGTATAGTCTAAAATATCGCTTTGAATGATTCTGTTGGACAGACTGAATATACCTCAGCAAATTCTTTCATGACTTTTCATGATTTCTTCTGAAGGTCAAATGTTTGCGAAAATACATCTGATTTTTTTATTACCGCCTCTTTTTTTTTTTCTAAGAGTGCACTTTTTTTGTTGATAACCACAAGGCCTTAAAAAAAAAAGGCCAAATAAATATTGTAGTGCTGTTTGTAACTGATATATAACCACGCCAGTATTGCCGTCGATCATCAGCAAATATATTTTCTACTCATTCGATGTTGTCTGAGGTTTTTAATGGTGGATTTTGGAAACCAGTCATCATCAAATTTTTGACTTTCGTTGCGGAAATGTTTTAAACAGTCGAAAACAGTTTTTAACTCACAGTTAGTAAGCCGTACACTTACACTGATCCAACAGTGCACTGGTCTCTATATACACGGTAACTGAGAGAAAAATATGCCTTATGAAAAAACAGTGCAGTAAAAAAATATTTTTGAAAATATCTCTATTCTCTTAGTGATATTAAAATACATTCTTCTTAGGTGTTAAAATGTGGGTTGAAAATTTTAGAACATTTGTCATACCTCAACGACCATTTTAGGTAGAAGTGAAAAGGTCAGGATTACAAACTTATTTATAAAAAAATAATTATACACGTATTTTAGCAATTTTAGAAATTCTGCTAGGGGTTAAAAGAAAAATTTGGATCGAAAATATTGGAACATTTGAAATATCTCAGCAGCCGTTTCAAGTAGGGACATGAAATTCCAGAAAAAAAATTGACAATGAAAAATAAGTTATGCACATGTATTTATGCAATTTTAGAAATTCATCTCATGGGGGCTAAAAGAATTTCAAAAATTTTAAAACATTTGGCACATAGCAGCCTTTTTCGGTTGGAATGTGAAATTTCAGAAAATAAATCATATGTTAAAAAAAATCAACAATTATTTCAACAATTTTAGAAATTGCCCTCCGTTGTTAGTGAACTAAAGTGGGGATCGAAAATTTCCATGAGGAAATTAAAGACACTTGTAAAGTGTAGGTGAAGTCCAATGGGCGTACTTCTATAAAACGTTCTGTCGATTTCGGATGGATTTTGAAGTAATAAATATCCCGCGAAAGATATTCCGAATAAAATAAGTAAAAAAGAAATAATTCTCTTAAAAACATTCAAACTCACACTAAATAATAGAAATGGTAAAAATTTTGATACAATTTCGACATAAGTAAAAATTTTATATTTAAGTAAAGTAAGTAAGATAATATTTTTTTTAAGGACAATCTAATAGGATGAAAGATATATATTGCTAAAAAAATAGGAAATTAGTGAATATACTAGCAATTTAATATAATAAAAAGAAATATTGCGAAAGATTAATTAATACTTTAATATGTATATAAGGCATTGAGAGAGAGGTGGAATTTAATCTTCCATCAATCTGAACAACAATACAGAGTTGTTAACATACTACGAAAATTTCATATTTTTTAAACGTACTAAAAAAATGTAAAAACCTAAAAACCCTTTTTTGTGTGTTCTCAAAAATAACGTTAATTGCATTAGATTACCCTTTTGGGCATCTACACTTAACAAATTATAAGTTCTTTTTAATTTTCCAATCTTTTTCTCTCGCATGTAGATATTGATTCAACAAAATAATTTTAGCAAAAATAACACAGGCACTCAAAGTAGAATAATTATATGCTTCTGGCGAAAAAGCGAAAAGATATGTGAAATACTTCCAAGTGCTTCCCTCAAGATAAAGGGAAAAAATCTGCATGTTTTAAATTTCTTTGATTTAAGTTCAAAGAAAATTCAAACGTTCAAGTTAGATAGATAGTATAAGAGTGTAACAAAGTAATGCATTTTCCAGAAAATTTATATTCCTATTTTTATCATGAATCCTTTATTCCTTTATTTTATTTTTTTCTAGTTACTTTCTTCACATTTAGACTACCACTGAAGATATGGATACACTTTTAATGTATGTTAATATATTAATTTATGCAAGTTTTTACTTCAAAAAGATATAAATTTGTAAATCCTTATATTCCAAAGACAGATATTTACTCGTTTCCTGTGTTACTGTTTTATATAATCAATAAACATATTTAAAGGTAAATGTTAATAAATGTGCATGTGAAAATAGTTAAATCAGAACTAATTGACGAAACCTTCTTCCAAAATATTTTATACATATTTTTTTATAAATTAAAAGGAAACTTTTGCATAAAATTGATGTACCAGATTTATATAACTATCCTTGAAGCAGTTTTGTTTAAATATATAAATAAAACACTAGTCTCACTTCCAATAAAATGCTTTAAAAATATTGTAGATATTTCATATTAGATTTATAATTTGTATTAACTGTTCTATTTTCAATGCTTAAAACATTAAAAAATATTATATAGAAAGAAACCACGCTGCTAAAAAAATGTTTTTGTGAAATTACAAAGAATGTGCAAATAATCAATTACGTCAACTCTTATGTAAAATAACAACAGAGCTTAGAAAAACAGAGAGTATGTTGAATAACAAAGACACTATTCGATAAATTACTATTTAATCCTAATAATTTTTTTTTCAGAATTAGTGACTCACCCAGCCTTTAATGGCATCAAAGAATTTGAATTTCACAAGTAATTTTGAACTGATGTATCATTTAATCTTTATACAATTTTTATCATTGTCGATCTCGGGTTTGAACCCGAAGACTTCTTGACAGCGTGAGAGCTTCTTTCTGGCTAAGCTATAGAAGCTGTTTTTATTGAGAACAAACAATGCATGTTTTTCAACATGATTACGTGATTGTCAATTAAAAAATAAATTAAAAAGACAACGAGGAGATGATTTTCCTTTTCTAAATAAAAAAAATGAAAGTTTTACGTTTTTTTTTTTTTTTTTTTTTTTTTTTTTTTTTTTAATATTAAGAATAAAATTGCAAAATAATTTCCAAAGTATGTATTTTGAATTACACGTTTGAACAAAGATAAAAATATTTTTGAATAAAGACATTGAAATCTCTACAGGTAACAAGATATACGATAAGCCAAATGTCTGTAAATTAATGACCAAGAATCTCATTTAAATACATTTAACCGAGAACTAGTATAAGTTTGGTGAGAGTCTCGATTTTTTTCTGTTTTTACTGAAAAAAAAGAATAATAATAATTGCCCATAATTTATTAATAGAAGTGTTTTTAAAATTTGCCTACCTTCAAAGCTATAAAAGATAACTCCAAGATTGTAATAATGAACGTGTAGAAGGAAGATGAACATGCTGCATTCGGCACTCGAAAGAACTACCTCGGCCCGGCACTGTTTTTCTCTCTAAATCCAAAGGGAGGACCATGGTCTAGATCCTTACTGCGTGAAGACAAAGCCGGACCAAATATTTTAATAAATATTTTATTCACATTTAAGTATAATACATACGCTTGAGCAATAGCTTTATTAGTGTTCTTTTTAAATTTATTATTGTATTTTCGCTATGATGTGAATCGCAGTATGCTGCATTAAAACGAAGGCGTGGCAATAGGAGGGAGCGAAGTGAACGACATCAATGTCTTGACATTCTTGTAACTTTCAAACAATGTTTTAATAAGAGTCGAAAGATGAACGCAGTTAAAAATCGGAGTGCTTTGTTTATTTCTATCGTTTATTAGGCAGTGTTTTACGTAAAAACTATCATAAGAATAGTCATAAACACTATAAATCTGAACACAGCAGTCGTGTGATCGCAGATGTCTTCTTTTCTGAGCTCTGTAGTGAGAACCACATTATATAATAGAATTCATTTGTGTGGCCTTATAATTGTTATGGCTTTATGGGTAAATTAATAATTATTCCTTTTACCGCATATTTTACAAAATGTATATTTTAATGCACTTTGTAGATGCATATAAATTTGAATATGTTTGACGGGATGTAACATCTTTAAAATTTATTTGAAACAGTTTTTTCCTATAGGCAGTAATGTAACAAATAAGTTTGATTATCCCAGTAAATAAACTTTTTATGCTAGAAACTTCATTTGCAATAGGGTTTGTTTTAGGGTAAAAATAAAATTTTTATTTTAAACATTTATAATTCATGATAATTAAAGTATATTTATCAGAGTTAGAGAGTGGAGAGACAAAAAGAAAGACACGCAAACCGAAAACATAAACACTTTTCAACGTTGTTGGAAAGTGTTAAAAAAAGTACATGCAAAAATGAATTATGGCGTTTCAAAGGCCTTTAAATTTTAGAATATTTTAATTTATTTGTTTTGAAAATGATTTGAAAAGAATTAAAATATGTAAACAATAGAATAAATTCGCAATGTTCAAACTTTTTTCTTTCGAGAGCCGCAAACATATGTTTGCGACATTTGGCATATATTTGCGACATTCATATACCAATATAATAAAAGGATAATTTAAATAGATAACGAAAGTAGTATGTCAAAGCTACATGAAATTTTAATGTAATCAAGATTGAACATTTTTCACGAAAGAAATGTTAAAAAAATAACACAGGTGTTTTCAATTAATATGCTTCAAAGTAATTAATATCGCAAATGATGTAGCATGTAGAAAAATGCCGCAAAGATTGTCGTTTCGTAATAGTGCTATAAAACGTCTACTACAAATTTTCCTACTTTAAAAGTATAAATCCTAATAAGCATTGGCTATATAAAGGGTGTAAAATTTAATAATGTATCAAATTCTAAACAATTACATCAAGGGATTTTGTTTAATAAGCCAGTAGTTTTCTCGATGTAGATTTTTTTTTTTTTTTTTTTTTGAGATGTAGACATGATGTCTACAATTTAATAAATTGGGAATATTGTGTTATTTTTAAGATTAAGAAATGCATATACTAGTATAACATAAATAGAGCTTTATAGAAAAAGAACTTTTGACTCGATAAACGCCATTTAAGAGGCCACACAAGTCATTGAAAAAGACCCGGATGATAATGTTAAGTCTATAAGGGCGTTATTTTCGAATATCTCCCTGAAATTTTAATATTTTTACATGATTTTTTTTGCGTAAGATAGCTGTGGACGATCAACAACCAAGCTCGTTTTTAATTTTTCGATTTTTTTTTTTTTTTTTTTTTTTTTTTTTTATTTATATTAGGATAGCTTCAGTTTCACAACTGGTTTAAACCAGTTCTGAAAGTTAAAATATTTTTTAATCTGAAGCCAACATCGAAAACGTAAAAACTAGTCCCCTTGCAGATCATCCTCAGCGACCCTGTGAAACAAAAACAAGTAAAAATATTAAATTTTGACCGGGATATTTAAAAATACCGCTTCCATAGATTTAACATTATCATTCTGTTCTTTTTCAGTGACTCGTGTGGCGCCTTAAGATGTTTTAGGACAATTTTAAACTAGTTATATTGTGTAAGAGGACGGATTTAATTATTGCCGAAAAAATACAAAAAAGAATACTGAACTTACTTTTATGCACATCTCACTTTTATAAATAGGTATCTCGGACCGCACAGAAAATGTCGCCTGTCCACATGCGGCCGCAGGTTGACTATGGCAGGAATAAACCTATTTTTACTGTTTTATTAAGATTTATTTATACTTTTTGTTTACAAGTTTTAGCCATTAAAATTTGCAGATTATTACAACGTGTCAATTTGTTATATATTTTTATATTTCAAATTTCATGATGGCATGTAAGGTGAAATTTTTAAACATGATGCATTTAATCTGTATATACCAAATAAGAAGTCATGTATGTGTGCCATTCATGGCGATACTGAAACGTTCAAATGTTTGACATATGCATATAACGCATATGTGGCATATACAGGGTGATTATAAAAAAAAACTATCCCAACATTTGGGTCCCTAACAATCATATCATTCACAGAAACTGAATGAAGTTTTGGGAAAAGGTATTTTGAGGTATGCTCTAAAGAATGATATGGAAAAAACAGTGTCACTCAAACATTTACGGTTACAGTGTAAAAATTTCAAAAAAATCAAATAGCAACACCCAATTTTTTGAATTGGAATGTGATCTACATTGTAAAAAAACCTTAAATTGCATTGGAACCGCAAGTTTAATATGAAAATCACCGGATCTATGAAAGGAAAAGTAAAAAGGACTTTGCCCAGCATCAGAACATTAATATTCGTTGCATTTGCGTCACACGTCACACCGTTTCTTTGGCTGATATCCCAGCTTGATTAGTTATACACAAAAGGAGAAAAAGAAACCAAGAAATGCAAATTTCAGGTTCTACGTAAGACACAGTCATGATTGAGGTCGTCACGCTAGGTAAAAGAAAAGGCACTGCGAAATGTGAGTTGCTTATACTGTTTTCTGACATTCCGAACGAAATGCCGCTTTCAGGGAATAAACGTTGGGAAATCATAAAGATTTATTACCTGAATGGACAAAATGCCGCAGAGACATTGCGTGTTTACCGCCGCAACCATGGATTACGGCGAGACCCGTGACTGTCAAAGCTGTACGGGACTTGATTCATAAATTTGAAGAAACTGGATGCACATGCGATCGACGTCGGTCTGGACGACCTTCCGTTCCTGTGGAAGCTGTTGCAAAAATCTTTCAAACGATAAGTACAGTTCGTCTCGCAACTGCACGCGCTGTTTCACGTGTTTTCAATCTGCCGAATTCAACTGTACACAAGGTTCTGCGCTCTGTTTCAAACATGTTCCGTATCGATTCCAGAGTGTTCAGATGTTGAAAGCGGGAGGCTATCAATTACGCCTGGATTTTGTAAATTAATTCCTTATCCGGTACGATGAAGATAGCAGTTGTCTTTTACACATTCTGTGGACAGATGAGGCGCATTTCTCGTTAACTGGTAACGTGAATTCGAAACATTATGTGCAATGGGCAGAGAATAATCCACATGATGTGCTTGCGCGTCCATTACACGAGGAAAAAGGGACTGTGTGGTGTGGTATAACGAGTACGTTCATCCTCGGCCCTTACTTTTTTGAAGCGGTTACTGCCGGTGATCTGCAAACGTGTACAGTAACGAGTACTCACTATCTGGACTTGTTAATTCGTTACGTGATTCCCGCATTGCAACGGAAAAATGCTATATCTGAAGTTGTGTGGGATGCAAGACGGCGCTCCTCCACATGTCAAACGTGTGCTTCAGTCAAACGTGTCTTAAATCAACAGTTTTGGTGACAGTTATCTTCCTCATTTACCGTTCCGGTAGCGTCCAAGGTCTCCTGATCTGACACCAATGGATTTCTGACTCTGGGGATATGTGAAATCCAAAGTGCATCAGTATCGTCCTCAAACTGCATCTGATTTGAAAGATGCTATCATAACTGCGATTCAAAAGATTCCTATTGCCATGGTACGTGCTGTAGTAATATCCACCATCTACCGCATGCCAAGTCTCATCGTGCGTGAAGGAGGTCATGTCGAAAATTTGTGAAACACAATAAAGTGCTTTATTTTATGCTGCTTCTCTGTCCTTATTGGTTGTCCTTCCTTTTAACCTTAACACCGATGATTTTCATGCTACAGTTGCCGTTCTAAGGCTATAGGGTTTTTCACAATAGAGATCACATTCCAATACAAAAAACTGGGTGTTGCCATTTGATTTTTTCGAAATTTCCACACTGTAACCGTAACTGTTTGAGTGACAATTTTATTTTGCATATCATCCTTGAGACTACCTATTGCCAAAATTTCATTCAGTTTCTGTGAATGGTATGATAGTCAGGGGCCCAAATGTCGGGATAGTTTTTTATAATCACCCTGTTTATGATATTAACAAAAACTTGTCCTCAATCTTGGCGAAATCATAATTCTGGGTGCCGGTGAAACAACGAAGTGCCTGTTCTTTTATAGAAATATTTAAAAAAAAGTATTTGAAGTGTTTAATATTTTATCTATGTTGCTTTCATTCACTCTTAAAAATTCCATATTTATTTATTTATAAAAGGTCACTGTGACTGTGTATTTAAAATTAAAACAAAAGAATTTAATACAAAATAAAAAACACTTTCTATTAATTATTTGCGATACCATTATTATTTTTGATAGAAATCATACTTTCTTAACTAAAAGGATTAAAACATTTCAAAAAGTGTTATATTCACGTGCCTTATCAGCCCGTTTCCTTTTGATAAAAAAAAAGAAAAAAATATTTTTCCATTCTTCCTCCCTTCTTTTCCGAATTGATTTCACTTTGCGTTTGCTTAACTGACTTTTAAAATGCATTTTTTATAAAACTCTTATCTTAGTCACATTGGCAACAACGTACGAAAATGAATTAAATCCAGAATTAAATTTTGTATTGGATTTTGAAATTAAAATTGTTATCTTTCGAAGTCAGTTTTAAAAAGCCGATTTTCATAAAAGTATTTCCCTTAATAAACGAATTGATTTTTTAATATTTTTTTTTATTAAATAGTTGTATTTAGATAAAATTCTTTTTTTTTTTCATCTGCAAAAGAAAATAAGTAATATCACATCTTTTAAACAGGTTTTGAGTGAAATATATGTTTAATAGGTAGGATTTGTCAAAAGTGTTAAAACTGTTAGACATTCTGTTAAGAATGATGGTTTTGTGGAGAATCGTTTAATGAAAAATTACCAGATTTATCGTATAATGCAAAGGAAATCTAGAAAATTCGTCTATCTCAGAACACGCTGTTTTTAAATACGTCGAATATTGTACTCTTGAATTTTGCAGTCAGTTTGCTAACTTGAGGCTCAGTGAATCGCTCTTCTTTTATAGAAGCACGTGTAACTGAGTCTATGGGAGGCAATAAAAATATACATAATATGAACTTTAAAAGCGCACTGTTTTGTCTAAAAGGTGACACAAATAAAATATTATAGACATTACAGTTTAACAATCTATTTTTTATTTGAACTCCATACTACATTCGGCCTGAAATCACGCGGTAACTGTCAGAGTATTTTTCATTATTAATTTATGTTTCATTTATTGAAATACCTCACCTCGTTTGAAACTGGGTAGTCTATAATTATTAGTGTAGGTGGCAGTAGTAGTGGCAGTGTCTTGGATTGAACTTATGTAGAGAAAAGCAGTTAACTGCAATCCTAAAAAGTACTTAGGAAGTTTTATTATTTATTTTATTTATTTGTTTCAAACAGATTTTACATTTACGCTTGTCGGTTTCATACGCAACATTAGTTGGTTATACCAAATCAATCCCATTAATCAAATGAAAAATATCTGTGAACATGAACTTCTATCTGTAAACAACGCAAAAATTTCCTCGGAATATCCTTTCACATTGGTGAGAATGATAGAAACGACATTCCTCTAATAAATTTTAAATTGTGTGGAATAAAATCTTGACGAACTGCAGTAAATGATCGTCAACAGTAGGCTATATTAATAAACATTGGACAATATACAGTATACTAAACACATCCCTGAAAATGTATCTATCAGATAATGCAACTCAAATGAAAATACTCCAGAAGAACTTTTACAAAATTCTAATTTTCGTAATCTGGTTCAACTGATTATAAAGCTTTTTCCAATAGATCTATGTTGCGTTACGTACTAAAACCATTCCTGATAATTTATCTGAAGGTGCAAAATCCATTCAGTAGAAATCACGTTATAAATATCCGTAATGGAATTCCATCCAATTTTATACATATATTTCGTACTTACATAATTGTGCACCGTAGTAAGATGTTCCACTTACTAGAAACGTACCTAAATATTTTCTTTTTATCCATGTCTAATATTTATAAAAGCTAATTATAAATATCTAAAATTCTGTACTTTATCAATTGCATAATATTTTTTCTTATGAATACTGTTTTTTTGCAGATTTATTTAAAAATACATTGAAGTCCAATAAATGATAAAACTAGTGGTTGGGGGCCACGTAATACTTACCAATCATGAATATGCATATTATGATATATATTAAAATAAAACATTTGCAAACTATTTAATGCATTGCAATAATTTAAATGCATTGCAATTAAAAAACCAAATTGAAACGTATATTTAAATATTTTTACATACATAGTAGTGCTCTCTTAATGAATTACTGATGAACCAATTTCGGCAAATTATACAAAGCGCGAAACTACTAAAGTTGTACCGAATTGCGTAAAAGTATTATCCTTATAACTTCAAAAATAATAATCATATTAACTAACAGTTTACTACGTCGGATTAAGTGTCTTATTTCCAATTAAAATACATATTTTAATTGAAATTTGAATGCAATACACGGCCATGAAAATCAAAGAATGTGGAAAACAGGGTTACAAATATATCGGCAACTAATAATCCGATCGACTCCGTTCTTTATGCTAAATTTGTGTTATTTTATTTCCTTTTGCACCCACGCCTTAAAATAAAGATTTTATATACCTTTTATCAGAACGAATTTTTCGAGAGTCCGAAAAAAATTCCGATAATCAAGGTTACTGATATCAAATAGGTTCTTCTCATTCTTACATAGTAAGTATGTACATACAAAATTTCAAGCCTCTATATCGCAAATTTTTTGGGAGGTAGAATGTTTACAAACAGGCAGACAGACAGACGGACGGCAATTTTTTTTAAATATGTATTTCGGAATATCGAGTATATGGAACGTGTAAATCCGTCAAAATGTTTTCTTCGATTTTCAAAACGTTTGCAAGACTATACTACGTATGATGGGTAAGTAAAAAATATATACTTTTGTGTACCTACGTTGAGGATTACAATGTAATATCTTCTTCGAAATGTTCAACGACTCTTTTAGATAAATTAAGCCTTTACATTCAGAAAGAAATTAGATTTTTACTACGTGCAGTAAGTTTATATTCTAAACAAGCTCTTTATTTTTCCATCATTTATTTTTAATGTCTCTTAAAAAAGTGAAGGCTTTGTAAAGACTTTATTTAGCATATTTTGTTCGATCTTTACTTTTGTTTTTTCACTTTCAAAAATAATTAGTTTATGCACTTTTGTATTTAAATCATCGTAAGCATTAATTATATTTTATTTTGGTTGACATTTTTGCTTGCAAACAAGCATACTTAAGTTATGTACAGTTAGATTGATTTATTCAAACTGATTCATAATTTATATTGTAAAATGTGTTTAATGTGAGTATAATTCGTTTATTCATGATCTGCGATGTACTGCAGCTTTTTTAAGAGCAAAGAAGGGTCATTCCATGGTAACGTATGTTACATTTAGAAACATTCACTAGAGTAATTGTAGTAACATAACGCTAAACGATATTCAAATGTAAAATTAACATGATTTGTCACTGAAACCTATCTAAGGGTCAGTATGGATGAAAATTGCCTAAGAATGATAATGCAAATTACACTTTATATAATAACGTACATCTCTTTTTAAGTAATGGCATTTACCACAGTAAATAAAAGTTCCAAAATTTCAGAAATAACATTAAATTTAGGAATATTTCATCTAAATTAGTCTTTGAATAAGTTTAATTAGCAAACCATGTCACATTTACATTTTGAATATTTTTTTTTTGTGTTATATTACTGAAATTACTGAAAATAATTCAAAATGTAACATAAGTTACCATGGAATGACCCTGAATATTTATTAAACATTTACAAAGTATTATTCTAACTTACTTCCAATACAAGTTAGTAACAAATTATGTTTTATATGCTAGTCATGAAAATTACTATTACAATATAGAAGCTATTAATTAAATTTGTTAATTAAAAACTACAGATTGGCTTATATTTTCAAGATTCATTTAAGTGAATACATTTATTTTTTATATCAAATAAAACAAGTCTAAAATTTTGCATGTAATATTAATAAATGCCTTTTATAAATGTCTAAAAATTTTGCACTTTTCCAATTACGTCATACGTTTTCCTATGTTCACTGTTTACTTTATTTTATTTTACAAATTTACTTTAAAATATATTAAAGTTTAATAAATGATAAAAAATATATTTTTTTTCGTAAATTGACGATTATAATAAAATATCTTCTTCGAAATGAATAATGACTCTTTTAGATAAATTAAGAAATTAGATTTTTACTCCGTACAGTAAATTAATATTCTAAATAAGCTCTTTAGTTTTTCACCATTTAATTTTAAGCTCTCTGAAAGAAGTAGAGGCTTTGTAAAGATTTTTCTATTCGTCGTTTTCTTCTTTAGCATCTTTTGTTCGATCGTTGTTTTTGTTTTTCATTTACAAAATATAATTAGTTTTTGCACGTCTGTATTGAAATTATCGAAAACATTAATTATACTGCTGTTTGTAAAAAATGCAACACCATGAAGGAGTCATCAGAATTAAATGAAATTTAATACACAAACGACTTGTATTGGTACAAATAAATGTATACATTTTCAAAGCAATAAAACAATATTAAGTGCCCGAAATTAGTATTTGGTGTGGCCACCACGCGCTGCAATATGTGCTTCTATACGACGTGGCATGGAGTCAAACAGATGTTGAATGTCTGCTTGTGAAAGAGCATTCCATATTGTTTGTATGCGCACCCAAAGTTCGTCTTTTGAAACTGTAGGACGCGGATCACGAGCGAGACGCCGACCAACCATATCCCACACATGTTCAATAGGCGACATATCCGGCGAATAAGCAGGCCAAGGAAGAAGTTGGATATGTTGGGCTGAAAAGAAGTCTCGAACAATCCGTGCAACATGTGGGCGTGCATTATCCTGTTGAAACACAGCTCCAGGGATGCCTTGAAGGAAGGGAACGACTTCGGGCTCTAGCACTTCACGGACGTACCTGTTGCTATTCAGATTACCCTCAATTCGTAGCTGCTGAGATCGTCTATGATACGAAATCGCACCCCAGACCATAACTCCAGGTGTTCGGCCACTATGACGTTCGACAACGCACTCTGGAAGGCATCGTTCACGGGCATAGCGTCTAACACGTATGCGGCCATCATGGTTCCACAAATTAAAGCGGGATTCGTCAGAAAAGACAACTTGTTGCCAATCAGCCCGCCAGGCTCTGTGTTCATCAGCCCATTGCAGACGCAGCCGTCGATGATTTGCCGTGAGGGGGATCCTGTATAATGGAATCCTTGCACACAATCCACGGTGCAGCAGACGTCGACAAATTGACGAAGTTGACATTAATACACCTGTAGCAGTAGACCAACGTGCTGCCAACTGCCTGGAGGAAGCTGTACGGTCAGTCACCGCCATGCGGACCAGGTGTCTATCATCGCGCGCTGACGTCACCTTGCGTCGTCCACTCCCAGTTTTTCGAGTTGTCCGGTTCTCTTCGGTCCACTGCTTCCCAACTCGCATCACTGTGGAACTGCTCCGCTGCACACGAGCTGCTATTTCGCGATAGGAAAATCCTCCTTCACGCAGGCCGATAATTCTCCCCCTTTCAAACTCCGTAAGTTGTTGAAATTTGACCCTATTTCGTCGTGGAGGCATACTAAACGTTCGCCACTAACAAATAACCATGCACTATTTTCAACGTCCCGCTACAGCCCGTTACTTATACGCTTTCAACATCCGTCCAGAGGGCGCTGCTCACACCACGCATACGTGGTGTCTCTGAAACTTTACTACTTTGCATAACATCCTATAATTGACATTTGATGCAAATTTCTTTTCATTCGGATGATTCCTTCATGGTGTTGCATTTTTTACAAACAGCAGTTTAGATTTTATTTTGGTTGACAATTTTGCTTACAAACAAACATAATTAAGTTATGTACACGTTTAAAAATTTGCAGCATTTTGTCCAGTCCTTCGAATGTTTTTATCGAAAGCGGTTATACAACCGTCATTTTACGCTATTCTGACACATTTTATGGTCAGAATATAATTAAGTTATTATTATAAAAATATTTCTTTAGAAAAACATCAAATGACTCGACTGAATATTGCAAAATTTAACAGTGTGCAGTTAGATTGATTTATTCGAATTGATTCATAATTTATATTGTAAAATGTGTTTAATTGGTCTATTCATGATCTGTGATGCACTGCAACTTTTAAAGGTCATCCCACGGTAACTTACTTTACATTTAGAACAATTCACTGCAGTAATTTTAGTAACACTAAATAATATTCAAATGTAAAATTAACATGAATTGTCAATGAAACCTGTCTAAGGGTCAATTTGGACGAAAATTACACTTTATCTGATAATTTACATCCCTTTTAAAGTAATGGTTTTTACCATAGTAAATAAAAGTTCCAAAATTTAAGAAATAATCTTAAATTTAGGAAATTTTCATCTAAATTGGTCTTTGAGTAAGTTTAATTAGCAAACCATGTCAAATTTACATTTTGAATATTTTTTGTGTGTGTGTGCGTGTTATATTACTAAAGTTACTGAAAATAGTTCAAAATGTAACGTAAGTTGCTATGGAATGACCCTGAATATTTATTAAACATTTAAAAAGTATTCTTCTAACTCCACAACCTATGCAAGTTAGTAAAAAATTATGTCTTATATGCTACTCATGAAAATTACTATTACAATACAGAAACTACCAATTAAAATTGTTATTTAAAAACAACAGATGTTGGCTTATATTATCAAGATTTATTTAACTGAATACGTTTATTTTTTTACCTCATGAAACAAATATAAAATTAAAACAAATATAAATTACAGACGTTAGGCAATCTTTTATATTATTTTAGGAATGTGGTCTTTTATTAATTTTTTGTATTAAATAATTTAGGAACTATTGATAATGAGAGTTTATACCGTCATTGAGAAATTATTTTTGCACTGGAATTTTGCTGATTATAATGTAATTTCTCAATCAAATTAAATAATATCATTTTTAGAAGAATATTCTTTTCCCGAAATTTGTATGTAATGTTTGTAAATGCCATTTATAAATATCTAAAAATTTTATACGCTGCTTTTTTGCAGATTTATTTAAAAATACATTGAAGTCTAATAAATGATAAAAAATATACTTTTGTTTTCCTGCGTTAAGGTTTATAATATATCGTCTTCGAAATGAATAATGCCTCTTTTAGATAAATTAAGCTCACCTAACCAGAAAGAAATTTGATTTTTACTCCGTACATTAAATTAATATTCTAAATAAGCTCTTTATTTTTTCACCCTTATTTTTAAGCTATCTGAAAGATTTAAAGGCTTTGTAAAGATTTTTTCTGTTCGTCGTTTTCTTCTTTAGCATCTTTTGTTCGATCTTTGTTTTTGTTTTGTCATTTACAAAAATAATTAGTTTTTGCGCTTCTGTACTGAAATTATCGAACGCATTAATTAGATTTTATTTTCATTAACAATTTGGCTCACAAACGAGCATATATAATTTATATATAGTTTGATTGATTTATTCGTACTGGTTTATAATTTATGTAGTAAAATGCTATTTAATCTGAATGTAATATATTTATTCATGATGTGCAATATACTTCAGCTTTTTAAAGCAGTTAATATATTTTTAAATATTTTAAATTATTCTTCTAACCCTACAACCTATACAAGTTTGTTATAAATTATGCTTTATGAGCTTGTAATGAAAATTACTATCAGAATACCGAAGCTACCAATTAAATTTGTCACTTAAAAACATACAGGTTGACTTATATTTTTAAAGTTCATTTGAGTGAATACGTTTAATTTTATAAACCGAGTAAAACAAATCTAAATTTAAAGTAAAATAGCTTCTATATCATTTATATGTAAAACAAAAAATTATAAATTACAAACTTTAATTTATCTTTTATATTATCTTAATGCAAGTATTGTTTTATTAGACTTTTGTACAAAATAATTTAAAAAGCAATGATAATGAGAGTTTTAATGCGACATCGAGGTATTACTTTTGCGTTGGTATGATATAGGTTATAATGTAATTTATCCTTCAACAACATAAATAATGGCTTTTTCAAACGAACACATTTTTTCGTCAACCAATTTTGACCGATTTTCAGTGAATATAGGAAGTTTTATAAAAGGTTTTTAATGAAATTCTATTGATTTAATCCTTAGATATAACTATAGTAATAAAAAAGGAAATACTTACATAAATAGTGAATATGAAATTATGAATACTAATATTGAATGGCAATTTCCTATTAAAGTTGTGCTAAAATTGTAAAGTATGCAACACTATTACAAAAAATACAAAAATAGATGTAATAAAAAAATTATTTATGGGTGAATAAGAAATAAATATGTTACTTATTTTTTTCCAATTCATTATTGTCTTTAATCTTTTATCTAAAAAAATGAAAATAAAAACCTTTGAGTAACAAAATCGACGTTTATGAAATACTTTTTAATCTATTGTTTCAAAACTAATTGTTAGTATTGAATTTTTAACTCGTATAGTATTTTTTTATAATGTTTTCTTCTCTCTCTCTTTTTTGAGTTAATTAAAAAGCATATTGAATTTTATATTGAATTTTTTTAAGTACTTGTACGTTGCGAATAATTATGTAATTTCTCCTTCAAAATGAGTAACAACTGCTTTAGATAAATGTTTTTTTTCATGGGAATGTAAATAAGCTTTTTTACTTTGAACATTTAATTGTATCTTAAAAAATACATAATAATTGACAGCATACTAGACTATCAACAATCTCAAAAAAACTTCCGTCTTTTTTCAGAAAAAGTAGTGGGAGCACTGCTGCCAGTAATTGTCTGTAGATTGACGATTATCCGTTTATTTTTTTCTCCGTCAAAAGAGGTAAAATATCCATCATTTGAAAAAAAATCTTGAAAATATCAATCCGGCACGGCTGAGGATCGAACTCACAATCCCAGCGTTGGAAGCCAAACGCGCTACCTCGACGATACCGTTGTACATTAATGAAGTGCTTTAAAGTAGAACTATTTATTTCATATGGGTGTTATTGGTCTATTTCGTTACAAAGCTCTTAATTTTGAAGTTAGTTTCGGAAAGATTTCATCTTTTATGAAACTGTGGCTGGTTTTTTTTTTTTTTTTTTTTTTTTTACGTTTAGTATTAATATACTATAAAGATGTAAATTTTAAATATATTACGTAGATTGCTAAAGGAAAAGTTTGGGTATTATATTTTTATTCGATAAGATTTTTTTTTAATAATATAATTTTTTTTTTTTCATTTTATTTTTTAATTAAAATATCTTTTAAATGTCACTTAAAGTATATTTTAAATGCGAATATTTATTATATAAATAACTTAGTATATTCAACTTTATTCAACTTATCCAGCTTTGGATAACAAATTGTGAGAACTTTTGAATGAATAAAGAAAGTAATTGTTATTTATTTTTAAATTCGAAAACATTTTTGTCTTCTTAAAACTAAATTATACATTATAATATGTTTATTTTGTTTTTCATTTAAAAAAAAATCGAATTTATTACTAACAGACCCAATACGCATGCGTGCTAGAAATAAACGGAATCTCTCCCTCATTTTTCGACGTTCGGAATGAATTCACAGATCAAATACGTTTTCTGGGAGTACGGAAATTATTTGTGAAAAAATGAGGATAATTTAGTGTATATTGACGAATTTTTCTGACAGTGAAGTTTTTAGAACTACAATGCATTTTTAGTATTAGTTTCACCAAAAAGCTATAAACTAATGCAAATAATCATAAGAAGTTAAGATATAAACAGAAATATAATTATTTTTGAATATAGAAAGACAAATCTAATATCGAAAAAAATATTTTTAAAAAAGAACTCTAACGAAAAATGAGTTCATTGCGTTAATATTTCAAATTCGCTAATTTTATTTAATTTTCAAGGAATACAGGAAATTTTAAAAAAAGTTTTCAATGAAATCTAAATTTTATTGATTTAATCCTTAGTTTAACTATTATACTAAAAAAGAAATAACTTTACATAACTATTGAACATAAAATAATGAGCATAAATTTTGAATGGCGATTTACTAATAAATTTCTGTTAAAATTATTTATTCTTACGCATGTTTATTGAATGTATTTAGAGCATGTTTTGTGTAACCGTGAAAAAAAATAGATGCAATAAAAATCTTAATTATTTATAAGCGAATAAGAAATAAATACGTTACTTATTTTTTTCCCAATTCATTACTGTGTTTAATTTTACATCTAAAAATTGAAATGAAGAACTTGAAGTAACACAATTCGCGTTTATGAACTACTTTTAAAAACATTGTTTCAAAAGTAATTATTTGTGTTGAATTTTTAACTCGTATAGCTTTTTTTAATTATGTTTTCTTATCTTTTTTTTTAAATTAACTAAAAAGCATATTGGACATTCTATTGAATTTTTTAAAGTACTTGTATGTTGAGAATAATTATGTAATTTCGCTTTCAAAATGAGTAACGACTGTTTTAGATGAATTTTTTTTTCTTTCAAAAGTAAATTAACTTTTTTGCTCTGAACATTAAATTGTATCTTAAATGCGTTCTTCATTTTTTATCAAGTTTTTATACTTTTTCAGAATCTAAAATTAGTAGAATTATATTTCTTTATTGTAATGTCATTAGCTTTTTCTTACTCAAAACCATTTTATTGTTTTTACACTGGATGGAAATAATTAGTTTTTATTCTGTAGGAATAAAATCTTGGAATATACTAATTACATTTTGTTTTATTTAAAATATCAAACGTACATTTTCTTTATCTTTTTGAAAAAAAGAATTGCATTGATTGATTATTGCGGATTTAAACCATTTGGATCTGGTGTATTTTACTTGGTGAATGTGTTAACTATTAACTATTAACTGAGTATTATTTTATTTTATCAAATATTTTTGTTGCTATTCACATGTATTAATGTTAGTATATGTTTATGTATTTACCATATAGCTTCATTTAGGTTTAAGCATTTAGATATAACAATAATAATAAATATATTCTTAATTATCTTTGCACAGTTATTCTTTTATTTTATATACATCCATTGCTATTTAATAAAAGTTACTTTTCTGAAAGAATACTATAGTATAAAGAGCAAAATATAGTAGTAAGTTACAATGTGTGTTTATTCTTTTTGTATTTTCAAAATTCAAAAAATCATTTAATCTTTATTTATTTATTCTTTTGTTTATTTCCTTTAATTTTTGTGTGTATTTTTTTTTCTATTTATGTTGGCAACACTTTTTTCTTCATGTGCTGCTCGGTGATTGGTGTTTATTATTCAGCTAGCGCCATTTGTTGCATTTTTGTTAGGTCTTCGACTTACATTCACAAATCTGCATTTTTGACTTTGTTTCCGAATCGAATAGGTTAAGGTAACTCATCCCCTACATTTCTCAACATGATTTTGTGTTCGGGTTATCAGCGATCATGTATTTATGTCATTGCTACCAACTGTACTTTAGAAAAATTTCAGTAACTCATGTCTAAAAGTCACACCGGATATGCTAACAAAATGTGTGTGATAAGTACATCCTTGGTATCGGTCGCGTATTTGGGGGGGAATTACTTTGAACATTTAAAACTGCGTTGAATTTAAACTGTTAACTGGAAATTTTCATTGGGGGGAGGGATTTAGGATATTTATTTATAACCACCTTGTACATTGAATATCAAGATTACAGATTAGTTCAAGATTATCAAATAAAATATTAACCTTTTCAAGTCTTATCTATTATTAAAAGTCATGTGTTTTAGGTGACGAACATTTCTTTTCAACAAATATTTTTGTAACTGCATAAATGTGATAATATTAGTATGTATCTACTTTTTTAGTTTGGAACTTAATTAATTTTTAGGCATTTATTAATAATAATAACAATAAATGTTAAAATATAGAAGACCAGCGATTATAAATGCACAAATAAAGTATGAAAAGGGAGCAAACAGCTGTTTCGAATCTACTATCGAGATTCTTCTTTAGTGCTAAAAAAGCGGGGGGGGGGATAGTTTTTGTTTTGTTTGCTCTCCGCTAGATGTCGCCAACTTGTCCACCCAGTTGTTCGGGCTGCTTTCTTCTCATTGGTTGCTTTCTTTTAGGCGGGATCGTTCCCGTAGCGGGTATATAAGCCTCTGTCTCTTTGCTCAGTTTTGCTTTGTCTAGCTCGCTGAGTTTTTGCGCTGAAGAAGAATCTCGATAGTATATTCGAAACAGCTGTTTGCTCCCTTTTCATACTTAAAAAAATGTTAATGCAAAAAATGTTAAAAGATAGAAGACCAACGATTATAAATGCGCAAATAATTTATAATCGTTGGTCTTCTATCTTTTAACATTTTTTGCACAAAGGCTTTATTTGCTATTTTAATAACAATAAATATTTAATAATTCTCTTGGCAGCATTTGCGATTCTCTTATTTTAAACATATATAGCACTCATTAAATTTACAATAAATGTTAGTTTCCTGAAAGAATCATGTGTAATAAAGCACAAAATGTATTAGGGAATTTTAATATTAGAAAAATTTTGTTGTAATATAATATTTTCTAAAATTCTCCAAAAACTCTTAATTAGCTATTTTTCAAATGAATATGAATTGAATAATACGCAAAATAGCAACTTTCGTTACGTTTCCATCTAGTAAATATTCGTTAAAAAGAAGTTAAATCTGTTTGGATAGCTAGTGTTAATTTTGTTAACATAAAAGAATTTTTTCCTAAAAATTGAAATAAAATCGGAGAGTTAAAAATGTAGCAAACAACAGTTACGTGCTTCTATCAACGGATCTAAATATATTTTTATTATATTATTATTTATCAGAATATCCATTTTTGCAATTAATATCACACAATATTCTTAAACACGTTAAATAAACAGTGTCGAAATGATCAATCAACAGTTATGATCATATTATAAAGATACATTTATATTATTGATAGTCATACATATACATATATATATATATATATATATATATTATTTCACGAAAAAGAGAAGAATTTTTAAATTTTCTAGAATAAATTATGAATAATTTTTTTTTTGTCAAATATATATCTGAAAACATACATTTTTAAAATAATAACGACCACACAAAAGGCAAATTTAAAACGTTAAATTTTCTTTATCTTATAATTATTTTACTTTATTGTAATGTTTTTTCACCATTGTTCAAAAATAAATAAATAAATAAATATAACTTAGCTCCTAATTAAAAAAAGGAATTATGTACATTTATATACGGATGTTGTGGATTATTACATAATCCACCCACCGAAATAAATAATGATTCTTTAGAACATTGAAATATTTACCATTGTGAAGTAAATTAGATTATTTTTCGACATTAAATTAACATCATAAATAAGCTTTTCATTTTTTCTTCATTTACATTTTGAGCTCTGTTGAAAAATTAAAAGATTTGCAGAGTAAGTTTTCTTCATTGTTTTTCGCTAGCCCATTTTCATCGACCATGCATTTCCCGATTTCTGTTTGCAAAAGTCATTAGTTTTTTTTCATTGATGCATTAAAAATATCAAATGCGTTAATTATACGTGCACAGAAAGAACTGAACTGTTGAACAAACTAAATTCGGATTACTATTGCCCCTACAAAATATTTTGGTTGAAATAACCAAATTGTGGTTGGACTAACCAAAAAATTTTGATAATTCAACAAAACTTTGTTTAAATTTTGGCGATTTCAACAAAAGAAATATTGTGGTGGCAATAGTAATCAAAATTTAGTTTCAACAAAACAGTTCTTTCGGTATATTTTTTTATATACCAATACTGCGGCCAAAGAAGGATTTTATAGAAATATACAGTTGATTTGATGAAAAGTTGGATTATTTTATGTTAATTCATAGCAAAAAAGTATAAAAAGAAAAAAGTAAATAAATAAAAATAATATATGAAAATTTTAAAGTGTAATTCATTACATAAAAAATAAGCTTTTTTTATTATTATTGTTGAGTTTATACATATGCATTACATGTTTCTATAATATGATATAATGAACATAAATAAAAAACAATACAAACTCATGAAAATAGCAATGCTCAATTGAAAAAAAAAATTGTAAACGTTGAATAAACGCAATGCACGAAAAAATAAAATATATAGGAATGAAATATTGAAAGAACATTTTATTATCTTGGTATTTATATCTACTAATATTATGCGCGATCAATCTTTTCTTTTAAGACTAAAATGAAGTCAGTTTTTAAAACAATTATAAATGAGTATTGAAAACTGTCGTCATAAATATGTAGATGCAAATCTCAGAAGTCAAAGTGTATCAGTGACAAAATCGAACAAGTCGTAAATTTCACGTCAAGCGTAGCAAATGAGGTTCGCTCGTAATATAATGAAGTTTTAAAAATACTCAGATCTTCGTGTAATAGCATAAAGTAATTCGGATTAAGTGTAGTTTCCGAAATCGTTTATGTGTTCCTGTAAATACTATCTGTTTTCCACTGTACAGGAAGTAACTTATAGTTAACCTCAGCAAAGAATATCAATTTCATTAAATGTGAAACACTTTAATATAATTAAAACGTGCCCTAAACAATGTTTCACTCTATGCCATTAAATAATGAAATACTTTTGTATGGTCCTGTAAATTAATAACAAAGATTCTTTGCACCGCACGTTGTAAAGTATGTAAATTTTAGTGTATATTTCATAGATGAATATCAATTTTTTTTTATGTTCGAAAGCATGTAATTCCATTAATATGCACTTGAAACTATTTTTTCCCCATTGACTGCAATGTAACGAAATAGTTTTGATTATCCCTGTAATAATTTTTAGAAGTGTTTTATATTTCTTTTTCGTTTGAACACTTCTTGTAAGTTTGTAAAACATTTTACATGACTTCTCTATTTGCTTTTGTAAGTCTTAGTTTAAATACCAGAGAAATAAATTTGATGTTTTTACGCTGAAAAAAAAAAAAAAAAAAAAAAAAAAAAAAAAAAAAAAAAAAAAAAAACATTAAATTTACGGCAAGAACTGCTGGCCGGAATGTTGCTAACAGTTTTTGCCGTAAAATTTTCAGTAAAAGTTGTTGTAATAAAAAAAATATATCTAATTTTACTTAGCTAATTTAAAAATGCGAAAGTCAAACACCAGAGAAAGGACATTTAATATACAAATGTGTTTTTAAATATAGAGAGGTGTGAAAGTTATTAGAATAATTGTAAAGTTCATAGTAAAATTTTGTTACATTAAGTAAATAACACATTACTTGAAAATATTTATAAATTTAATATTTAATGTATGTTTCCTTATTTTTTATTATAGACTGGATACCTTTTGGTACACTTTCTATGATTTTTCGACAATTAATTTGTATTTTGTTGTCATAGTGCTAAATTCGAATAAGTCGTTCACTGTTTTTTGTGAAGCAGCTTTTTGTTGTAAATGTTTGCTTTTTTAACAATTTTGTGCTATATATAGTTATTTTCTTGGATGAGCCACTTTACTACAGCTGGATTTTAAAAAGAAATGTCACATGCTTTACTCATAATCACGCAAAAATCCTTTAACAAACGAAAAAAAAATTCCATCAATAAATATAAAGTAATCAAAACAGCCAAAATATTTGTTTTAAGAATAAAATTAGGCAGATGCTAACTCAAAAAAAGTAAAAAAAAAATGCCAGCACAGCAAGCACATGATTTTAAAGTTTTATTTTAGATGCGTTTGTAAGTTAAACAAATTCATTATGCAATGCAAACAATTTAATTAGATTGATCAAATATATTTCTTTTTTTAAAATGGCAATATTAAACAAAGTTACATCCCAAATTTATTCTAAAGGAATGCAAAATGGACTAGATCAACAAAACAAATTACCTTTCATGGAACATTGCAAGACTGTACAATAATAACGAAGAAAAATTTAAAAAATCAATTTTATTCTAATAATTTTCTCACCTCAGTTCATTTGCATCTGACAAATCAATCACATAAATAGTCGCTAAAAAAATAAAGAAAAAAAACAGCCTATTTATACTGCACTTTTCATCTTTAACTATTTCTTTATAAATTGCTTACATACAAGATATTGATTAAGTCTTCCTGTATCTTAAAAATTATTTCGTTCAACTATACTCAAAAGAGTCATTCTTTATCAAAATAATACTCAAAGTGAAACATAATAATAAAAAAAAGCTTAGAAACTTTCGTGGCATCACCAGACGATATTCAGATAATTATACGTTATTGTGTATTCCTGTCATCGGGTTTAAAAGTAAAATATTTCATGTGTATTTATATAAAAAAGATTGATGTGTCTAGAATTTTTCCAAACAATGAATTAAGTTTCTCTGCTATGCTCTTATATTCTTATCTTTTAGTTATAAATGTACAAGAAGGAAAGATAATTCTCGATAAGGAATATAAATGTATGTTTTTTTTTGTCCTAATATATGATATAATAGTAAATCAATGACTTTAACAATACATCATCCAAACTAAACTTTTCGACGAATGTACCTATTCTTTTTTTATACTGATAAAACTTTCAAAAGATGTATTAAGTGAAAACGTTTCTCTGTCATAAAGTTTTCCAATAAAAGAATTCTGTAATAATTACCATGAAAGAAAAACTGATAACCCCAAGTGTTTATATGAAAATAAGATCATACTATTGAAGAAATACCGGATGGGCAAAAGTCCGTAAAAAATTTTAGAAATTCATAACAACCGGAAAAATAACCTAAATAAAAAACGGTTTGCAGGGTTAGCATATATGGACCACTGGAGTTTTTGAAAAACAGTAATAAAAAATAACTCAAAACATGCGATAGATTGCGCTGGAAACGTTCGACTTCTGTGGAAATATGCAAATGAATCAGTTATAAGAACTTGCGCTGCTAATCCGCAATTATTTCAAGATTAAGTTCTGTGTACGTGATAAAGGTGTTTTGAGTGCAAAGGTTGAAGTTTGTTGGTAAACTTATTTTGCCTGAACCAGGAATCAGCAACCGATCCTTCATCGAGTGCATGACTCTTTATGGAGAACTAATTTTGAATTAGAAGCGCCAGCTCTTATAACCATTTCATTTGCATATTCCCACAGAAGTGGAACGTTACCAGCGCCATCTTTCGGATGTTTTATGATCTACTTTTTATTGTTGTCTTTAAAAAATTCCATGATCTATAGAAGCTAACCTTGCAAACAATTTTTTATTTCGGTTATTTTTCCGGCTGTTATGATTTTTTTTTAAATTTCTACATTTTCCCCCACCCGCACCCGCTATATAATATAAAATTTCATTCATAAAAATATTTACAAAAAATATACATATATGTATACAATAGTAAATTTTAAAAGAAAGAAATATAATTTATACTAACAATAACAATACTATTTAACAAACTAATATTTTTACTTCACTTTGGCAAACAATACCTTAATTTTATGAATTTATAGATTGACAGAAACTACACTATTACACTATTTTAAGACGTTGCAGGACCTTAAAATTTTGAAAACGACATTTCATTTTCAGTTTATTCTAAATCTGCAAGTATTTTCTAAACAATGCGAAAAAAAAATCTCATTAAAATACCTACATTATTTCTTGACGTATAATGATTTACAGAAAGTTAATATAATAAAAGATATTTGAATATTAAAACTGTTTTTTTGCTGTTGCTGTTTTCAGGATAATAAATTTTGAGGTTGCGTGCACTGTTACATTAAAACACCATAAGCTATATTAAAAAAATCACATATGCATCTCTTAATAGTTTATAGGCTACAACCAAAATAATTGTCAAACTTTGTCCTTATAATTTTTTATTCAATTTTTTTTTTCTTGAAGGCAGGATTTTGAATGTTTGTACATGGGTGTTGAAAATAGATATTAAACAGTACTTTTTCTATATTTTTGTTTGAATTTAGATGTAACGTGTTATTATTCATATTATTATCAACGTGTTATTTTGGTCTCAAATAGTTTTTTCTGAGCATAATTTTGAGTTTTATCATGCTTTCTTAATCTCTTTAGCAATTAATGATTTTTATTCACGTAATTTCAAATGAATTAAAAAAATTCAATTTAAATTTTACTTTTGCGCATATTTCTTTTTTATTTTAATATACTTAAAAATATTCAGTTTAGAAAAAAAAAATGAAAAAGAGAAATCTCCAATGGATATTATTTGAGACTTCGTATTCATAAATGGTGATTTTTTTATCATTTTCAACAACTCAAAATATTATGAGCTTCCTTATACGAATAAGTATCAAAGTGCTATTACATGAGTTGTCAAACTGGAATTTCGCAAACTCAGTGAAAATAGCATTTAATTTATGAATGAGCGTAAATAATGGCAATTATTTGTTTGCTTTATGACCATAAACATTCAATTTTTAATAAGAAATTACATCAAAATTTAAGAAACAACAACAACAACAGTAAAAAACTATCAATTTGGTGTTTAAGTGAAAAAGAATAGTCCATATGGTGTGAACCCAGGTTAAAACAGTACAAAAGTTGTCAATTACGTTATCCCTCTGTACTTGAGAATGTTGTTCATTTATATTACCATACATATTTGTTTACTTTGCCATTAAAAACATATTTGTATATTCATTAAATTGAACATAATAGAAGATTGAAATTATTTGAATGAATATCCCAGTACCATAAAATTAAACGACATAGCATTTTTTTTATAACATGTAACTCTATAAAATCAAACGAAGGAACATTTTTTACAGCTTGACTTTTTTTTCCTCAAGAAAGTGTTTATTACTTACCCATCATACGTAGTATAGGGTAAGTCTTGCAGTCGTTTTGAAAATCGAAAAAAAAATTTTGACGGATTTACACGTTTTAGATAGTGGAGATTCCGAAAAACATATTTTTAGAAAAAAAATTTTGCCGGCCGTCTGTCTGTCTGTCTGTAAACGCTCTATCTCCCGAACAAATTGAGATAGAGACTTGAAATTTTGTATGTAGTTAGTATGCAAGAATGGAACGAACCCTATTTAATATCAGCAACCTCGATTATCCGGAACTATTTTTTTCGGACTCTCGAAAAATTCGTTCTGATGAAAGGTATATAAAAATTTTCGAATTTTTTTGTTCTAAGGAATGGAAGTAAAAGGCAATAAAATAACACACATTTTGCATATAGAACGAAGTCGGTCGGATTATTAGTTGCCGAGATATTTGTAATCTTGTTTTCCACATTCTTCGATTTTTCATGACCCTGTATTTTATTCAAATTTCAATTCAGAGGTATATTTTAATTGTAAATGAGACGCTTATTCCGACGCAGTTAAGTGTTAGTTAATAGAATTATTATTTTTGGAGTTATAAGGATGTTTCTTTTACGCAGTTCGGTACTATTTGAATAGTTTGGCGTTTTATATAATTTGTCAAAATTGGTACATCAGCAGTTCTTCAATATAGCATTACTATGTATATTAGCAATATTTAAATTTTGTTTATGAATTGCAATGCATTGTATAAATAGTTTCACATGTTTTATTTTCATATACATATCCATGATGGGTAAGTATTACAGTGGCCCCCAACGACTAGTTTTATATAACATCTCTTCATTATTTGTTTTTAGGAACACTTTTTTTTAATTTAGCGTCCTAATAATGTTCTTAATTAAAATAATTAAGTGTCGGCAGATCTTTATTTAAAAATCTGAAATATATTACCCTTTTTCGTGAGGAAAAGAAAGTCTTGTAAATAAAATAATTACTACGAAAATTAAACTTATAATTATAGCGTGAAATTTTTTTTATCTCTGTATTTGCGACTAAATCGTTAGCTTTTCATTTAAATTTGCAGCTGAAAACAAAATTTATCCCTAAGGCATGTGAATAATTTTCTGAATCGTACATCAAAAAAGGAAAAAAACTTCAAAACAATAATTTTTTGCTCTAGTAAGCATTCGGCACTTTTTTTAAATATTTTGACAGATCGAATAAAATTAATGACACACTTTTACTAAAAAAATAACAAAATTACAAATTCTTCTTTTACTACCACTCACCAAATTGCTTCTTTTGTATATATTTCTTTTTTATTTGAGCTTCATGGATTCTTTTATTTATTTTGTATTTATTTTACTTTTTTCAAAAAAAACGAGTTTCAAATAAAACTTTAAGCAGCAATTAAATTCTTGGAACAATTTTCATTCGATGAAGAAAAAAGTTTTTTCATGAATTTTTTATGCATTTAATCGTGCTTAGTTCTGTTTCAAAATAAAACAATTGAAAACAATGAGATCTTTTTTATAGGTGTATCTTAAGATGCAATTCAATGTCTTTAAGAAAAGTATGTCTTGAAGAACTTGTTATGCCTTTTTCGACACTCTTTAAATCTATAAGAATGTTTAGCTTTAAAAATGTACCGAAGGTCTGCTTTATGAAAAAATATACATACGGTCAACATTTTATTTTAAGAATAAGGATCTATTGTGTAAAATTAATTTAAAAAATCTTACCCAAATAAACTGCATGCAAACGATATAAGTAAAAGTAATTTCTTGTTGAAGGATATTCTACGTTAGAGATGAATTACAAATATTGAAAAATGAAAATTGGTATTTTCAAGATTCGTTATTCGATTTATTTGGATAAAAAATTAATGCTTTCATTGAATTGATTCATTTAATTTAATGATTTAATTGATATGCTTTGTGGAAAAAAAGACATGTGGTCAATATTTTACTTTAAGAATAGGGATGTATTGTGTAATATAATTTAAAATATCTTATGCAAATAAGCTGCACGAAAACAATATATGTAAACATAATTTCTTATTCAAAAATATTCTACGTTATAGCTCAATTTCAAAAGTAAAAATAAAATAAAATAAAATAGGTATTTTCAAGACTCTTTTTAGATTTAATTGAATACGAAAGTTAATACTTTCATTGAATTGAATGATTTAATCAATGCTCTAATTAATATGTTTTTGTTATACATTTTATTTTTAGAATAACGACGTATTGTGTAATACTAATTTAAAATTTTATGCAAACAAGTGGCGAGGAAACGATATAAGGAAATGCAGTTTCTTGCTCAAGGATATTCTACATTACAGCTGAATTATAAAAGCCGAAATAGGAGAAGTTATATTTTCAAAATTTGTTTCTATATTTGGTTGAATAAAGAAAAATAAGCCTCCATTGAATTAAATGATTTAATTTAATGAATGCTTTAATTGATATGCTTTCTGTAAAAAAAAAAAGGCACATGGTCAACATTTTATCTTAAGAATAGGAATGTATTGTGTAATAATAATTTTTAAAAATATTATATAAATAAGCTGCATGAAAACGATATAAGCAAAAGTAGTTTTCTTGTTCAGTGATATTCCACGTTAGAGCTGAATTACAAAAGCAGAAAAATGAAAGTTAGTATTTTCAAAATTCCTTTTTAAATTTAATTGAATAAAATATTTAAGCATATTTATTCTACAGTATGTGTTAATTTAGAAAGTAAATTGTAATCTTGTATGAATAAATACTCGTTAGCTGTTTGAGTTGAAATATATATATAGAGAGATAGATATAAAATATAAATATAAATATATACACATACACACACATATTTATATGTATAAATAAATAAATAAATAAATAAATAAATAAATATACATGTGTGAGTGTGAGTGTGTGTGAAGGAGTAATTTCTACGGCTATAAATTATGAGCTGCCATAAAAAGTAATTGCATGACAGGTGGTCCGCTTAACTCGGTAACGCCAGAACTTAATTCCTGAACAAGCTTGTTGCTCTTTTAACCCATCCAGAAAAATGAATTTTTAATTGAAACATTTTCAAACCTGTACATGTATATATATATATATATTTTTTTTTATTTAAAATATTGACAAAAATATACGTTATACAATAACGTATCTCACAGCTTGGTGTTTAATTACATGTCTTATAAATTTTCCTGCATAATGAAACAGCTTTTTCATCTTGTATTCTACCAGATAATGTTGTGCAAGATTTTATTTATGTTCGCGAGATAGTTTTGTAGTTTAGTATGAACTGCGCAATAAATTATATCGGGGTAATAACGCCATTCCTTAGCGTTAACCCTGGTTGATTCCTTACAATGGCGGAACTACATCCAAAAGAGGTTTATTTTTTACTTCACGAATAAAACAGCATTATTGTCATTTATAAAATAGTTAGGGAAGGTAGTATGGTAAAAGGAAGGGGGTAAAGGGAAAGGGGGGGGGAGTCCGATACAAAAAAATGATCTTTCGTTTTTAGTACCAAAGTAAAAACTATTTTAAACTCTTATAAATAAAACGATATCAAAATGCTTCGATATTCAAATTTATACATTTTCAAAATCAGGTTTCTATTAAATTCCCATTTATTATTCAATTGAATTCTAAATTTTAACTGTCCGCTTTCTCAGCATTCTCTTTTTCAAAATTTTGAAAATTTAACCTTTAACTGATGTGGTATAAATTGTAACGTAGCTATTCTGAAGGGGTTTGTGAGACTGTAAGATCAAAAAATGAATAAAAGGCATGATTATCTCCATAAGATGGTATTTTGTACTAAACGTTTTGTACAAGGCGATTATAATTAATATGCATCTATTTAAAAGTTTCTGGTAATAGTACTAAAGTTCCAAATGAAACAATATTTCGATAGTGTTTGTAGATAAACTGAAAATTACAACTTAAACTATAACAATTACGAAAAGAAATGGTCTGTGAGACCGGTAACATTAGTTAAAGGTTAAAAGGCGATCAATGATTAAAACTCATAGAGTACTATTTATGCATTAAACTTTATGAATAGAATTAAGTTTAATTATATTTAATCTATTTAAATATTTCTAACAATAGTACGAGGACTTCAAACATTAGAGAATTTCAGTTGTACCTATAGTTAAATTGGAAATTACAAGTTAAAATCTGAAATTTTATTAAAAAAAATCAGCTTTTAGTAAGAGCTCTAACAGCAGTTAAAGGTTAATTTTGTTGCTAATATAGAGATAACGAAATATAATTACATGACTAATGTGTAAAATTTAATAAGGGATCTCACAAGGATATTGATAATAGAGAAATCTTATTTACGTAATTAAAAATAAAAAAATATTAAAGAATGTTTAATATAACGCCGAATTTTAACTTTCAGTTTAAGCTAATCCACATTAATCTGGGGTTTACGGGTCAAAAAATATTTTAAAACTTCTATGACAGTGTTAACAAAAATACTTATTACACACAACTCTAGTTATTTTAAAACTTCACATGATGAAAATATTACATTATGATTAAAAATGAGGTTAAAACCGTGCAATTTAAGCGGTCCTTTTTAGGAAAAAAGAAGCTCAGAATCTGATATTCTTTTGCCTCCCCCCCCCTTTTTTTTTCTTGCACTTTCACAAAAAAAATTAAACATTTTCTATCGCTTAGAAATTTTTTTGTCAACAAATTGTCATTTTCTAGGGCTGTACAGATTGTATTTTTAGAAATGGGCAATCTACATGGGTTTATTCCATCTTATTTATAGATTTGTTTGCATGGCGTTATTACCCGCATAGGTGTGTAATAACGCGAAATAGTATCGTTCAAGAAATCACGTCATTACATTTTATGAATGCATACCTGTTAAATTATTTTTTTCTATAGATAGACAATGAGCTGCTGTACCAAATGCCATATTTGTTTGAAAAATACAATCGAAAATTAAGCGATGAAAATTGGCAGAACTTTAACGTGGCTTTATTATCCCAGGATACCTTATTCATAATATAGTTATTATCTTCTATGTTAATTGCTTTTAAAAGTTTGTTTAGGTTCTTAAAGAAAAAACAATGTTAACTGCATTATATATATAAATAGTACCACATGATATTTTAATGTATTATATGTTACTTCTGCGTGTATGTGCATACGTGACGCTCTCGAAAGTTAGAGAAAAATAAAAATATATAAACTGATAAATTATTAGTGTCTTAGAATGATAAATAATTATATTTCATTACTAAATAATATTTTCTACATTTGTGCTTGAAAAAAAAAAAAGATACCAATAGTATCTATAAATAATTTAATATACATGTAAAATCATTGAAGCATAAGTACGTGCTTTATATACAAAATAACTCTATATTCTTTATTTGCTAGTTTAACTAATTATGTATATTTTTAATTGCAGGTAATTACCCAACTTGTTTACTGAACATTCCAAATTGGTTGTAGCATGCATAGGTATGAAAAAGATGTATTTTTTGTTTCATACAGTTTTTCTATAATTCACAAAAATAATGTACTATAACATTTCGTTTATTTTAAAATTCATTTTTCTTAAATGATGTATGAAATGAAATGCAGAAATGTATGTGATTTTAAGTAATATGTTATTCATGCTTTTCTTTATTCATTCCCTAGAAAAAATTCAATGCTTATTTATATTTGTTGTTTTGAAAATGATATTGGATATTTATTATTTCTTATACATGTCATATGTAAGGTGTTATACCTAAGCTAAGCTTTATTTGAAACTTACATAGATTTAACCATTAAAATGATCTGGAATTAAATATTTTTTTCCGCAATCATAAATATCTCTTCCGATACAATCAAAATATGAAAAAGGTATTTCGGACATTAAAAACAATTCGTGAGGATTTGGAAATGAAGGACAGAATGGAATTGCTGAGAAGTAAACCATTAAATGACAAAAAAGGATTCATGTTTTTAAAGTGTACGCAATTGTTTCAATTTAGCAATACCAAAAAGAAATTTCACATTTTTTCTTTCCATAGCATTTGGCCATTAAATCATGATGTAACTTACCTAACTATAACTCACATATAAAAAAATACTTTTAAAATATATAAAATACAGACTTAAATAATGTATAAATTATTTAAATACATATTAAATAAAAAAAAACTATTACAAACTATGAAGAGGCTGTATATTGTTCAGAGGATGACCTTTAAATGACAACGTATTATTACAGTGTATATAGCTCTTTCAATCGCATGACAGCAAAATGGAACTTACGGGCCCTGTCCCTGTCCGCGAAGACACTCGCGAACTAATCTATTCCTATGGAGAGGCATTTTTCTAATAAATCTTTCGCTTTTCACATTTTTAAATAATTTTTTTGCATTGGATAGCTCAGGTAACTCTCAAGATCGCTCTTTGATTACTTTTTCAATTTTGGTTGCAGATATTTATTATAAAGTTACTTTCACTTTCAAAACCGATTCAGAAAGTGAAAGTAACTTTATAGAAAATTCCTGTGACCAAAATCGAAAGAATAATCAAAGACCAATCTTGAGAGGAACCTTAGCTATCCAATGCAAATAAATAAATAAATAAATAAATAAATAATAAAAATGTGAAAAAGTCATTAGAGAAATGCTTATCCATAGGAATAGCATTAGCTCGCGACTGTGTTTGCGGACAGAGCCAAGCCCCTTAACAGTTTTTTCTCTAATCAGTATTTGCCCAATAAATCATCATGTAACTCACCTGTCTAAAAGTGACACATAAAACATTATTTTGTAAAATTTCAAATATTTCACAAATATTACATTAAATAAGAAGAAAAATATTAAAGACTATGTCTCCTATCTTTATGAAAAGCAATTCTTAAATCGAATTTTTTTTCTTTTTTTTAACGAATTTTTTTTTAACTTTACTGTTATGCAGTAATATGTTTCGTTATGATGTTTGAAAATTCCGATAATAATGCATGTACTGCATGTATATTAAACAGATGTAGACCAATAAATGTAAAAAAAAATATGCATGTTTATAAAGTGTACGTAATTTTTTTAATCCAGCAATTCGAGAAAGAAATTTTAAATTTTTCTTCCCTTAGCATTTGGCCAATAAAACACCATATAACTTACCTTACTATAACTGACCTATTAAAAAATACATTTTATAAAGTAAAATGCAGACTTAAAAATATATAAATTATTTTATTAAATATTAAATAATAAAATCTTCTAATACAAACTATAGACAGCCACTCTATTGATCAGAATAAGACCTTTAAAGGACAAAATATCATACGTATTATAACCGTGTATACATCGTTCTATCAATTTAACAACAAAATAAATCTGTTTTTCTATCCTCAGTATTGACCCAATAAATCATCATACAACTCACTTCCTTACAATTAATATATAAACATTATTTTATAAAATTTCAAATATTTCTGAAATATAATGTTATATAATATGAAAAATATTAATGTCTTCGTGACAAAGAATAACGCCTCCTAACGACAATTCGTAAGCCCAGATATCATTCAGAGTGACTAATCATTTTACTTTACTAAAATGCAATAATATGTTTCGTGCTGAGGTATAAAAATCCCTACAATAATCTATGTACAGTACGTATATTGCTCAGAAGTAGAATATTAAAAGACAAAAAATGATGCCCGTCTTTGCAGTGTGCGTAATTTTTTTCAATCTAGCAATATCAAAAGAAACTTTTAATTTTTCTCCCCTCAGCTTTAAATCAATAATTCATCATATAGCTTACGTCACTATAACTGATGTATAAAACATCATTTTTTAAAAATGTGAAAAATAAAAGCCAGACTTAAATAAAATATAAAAGTTTTAAATATATATTAAATAATAAACACCCTGACATTGCGCTATGGACAGCTTGTATATTATTTAGAAGACATTTAAATAATAAAATATCTTACGTATTATTACAGTCCACTGTATCAATCTTTTAATAACAAAATGAAACTTAACAGATTTTTCTCTCCTCAGTATTGGCCCCTTAAATCCTCATGTAACTAACCTCACTAAAATTGACATATAAAACATTATTTTATAAAATTTCAAACATTTCTCAAGTATAATATTATATAACTTGAAAAATACTAATGTCTATGTGATGGGGACCAATGCCTCCTATCTTTATGAAAAGCAGTCCTTAATTCCAGAAAGACATCAGGATTAAACTTCATATGAGAATAAATTTTACTTTACTAATATGCTATAATATTTTTCGAACTGAGGTATAAAAATCTCGAAATTAATCTATCTACATCATTTTCTTAGAGCTATACCATTAAATCATAAAAAAATAATACGAGTATTTGCAATGAAATAAGTTCTTACAATTTATCAATACCAAAAGTTTTTTAATGTATTAAATACCGATTCAAATATTGTATGGATTATTTAAATAGATATTAAATAATAAAAGCCTGACTATAATCTATGGACAGCCTGTATATTGCTCAGAAGGAAACCAGAATGAAAAAGTATCACCTATATTATTCAATTGTGCATCATTCCTTCAATCTAGCAACAACAAAATAAAACTTAACATTTTTTTTCTCGTCTCATTTTTGGCCCAATAAATTATCAAACACCTTACCTGACATATAAATTATTATTTTATAAAATTAAAAAAAAAATTTCAAACATAATATTGTATAACGTGAAAATTATGAATGTCTATGTGACAGATACCAGTGGCACCTATTATTAAGAAAGGCAATCAATAAGCCGAGATATCAGTCCAAATAAAGAGGCATATTATTTTACCATATAGCATACAATTACTTTAATATTTAATATGCAATAATATTTTTCGGCCGGAGTAATAAATATCCTGACAATAATCTATGTACAGTATGAATATTGCTCAGAAGTAGATTATTACATGACCAAAAATATAAGTTTTTTTCTAGTGTGGATAATTCTTTCAATTTAGCAATACCAAAAATAAATATTAAATTTTATTTCTTTTCTCCCTTCAGCTTTGAGACAATAAATCATCATATAACTTACCTCACTATTACTGACGTATAAACACGCTATTAAAAAGAAAACTGAAGAATAAATACAGACTTAAATAAAGTATAAATTATTTAATTCGATATTAAATAACAAAATACCCGACTACAATCTATATATACTCTACGTATTGCTCAGAAGAAGACCTTTAAATGACACAGAATCATATGTAAGTTTGCAGTGCATATAGTTCTATTAATCTAACAGCAACAAAATGAAACTTAACAGTCTTTTTCTCTCCTCAGTACCAGCCCAAGAAATCATCATATAACTTACCTGACATATAAAACATTATTGTATAAAATTTCAAATATATCTCAAATATAATATTATACAAGATGAGAAATATTAATGTCTATGCGACAGAGTCCAATGCCTCCTATCTTTATTAAAAGCAATCCTTAAGTCTAAATGTCATTCAAAATGGAAAGATATTTTGCTTTACTAATATGCAATAATATTTTTTCCCCGAGATATAATAATTCTGACAATAATCTATGTACAGTACGCATAATGCAAAGAAGTAAACCATAAATTGAAAAAATGTCTGTTTTTGAGTTTAGGTAGATCTTTCAATCTGGCAATACCAATAGGAAACTTTACATTTTTTTCTCCCCACAGCATTGGGCCAATAAATCATCATATAACTTAAATCTCTTAACCAACGTACAAACCATTGAAAAATGAAAAATATAATACAGGGTGTTTATAAAGTCCCGGACCCATTTTGATGTTTAATAACTCATAAAATAATAAAGACAGATTAAAATTAATACATAAATGGTTAGATAGACTCAAAACGTTTCATGAACTTCCATGTGTAATGAACTTCCATGGATTGTGTAAAAATGTGTCTCTGACACGCTCAACATTAAAATCACTTGTGCAGGGACGTCCGGAAAGTTTCTTATCTTTTATACTTCCAGTTTCCAGAAAATTCTTTTTTCAACGATAGATGCTGCTTTTGGATGGAGGATCTTTTTTGGGAAATTCTTCTGCAATTTTTCTGTGCTTGCACTATCGATTTTGTTTCTATGAACCATTATAAAATATGTGCTTTCTCTTGTGGTGTATGCATTCTCCTTAATATCCGCTCGAATAAAACATCACTTACAAAAGGAACATAGAAGAAACACATCAAAAGTAAACATAGCATTGCAATAGTTGCCAAAAACAAAAGAGAGAAAAATGCAATTAATAAGCAGGCGATATTTAGAAAAGTACAGATATTCAAATTTGAAAAGGAAAATATGTGACTTACTCCATCAATAAATACCATAACTTTGTTTATACCTTCATTATTTTATGAGTAATTAAACATCAAAATGGGTCCGGGACTTTATAAACACCCTTTATATATTTAAATAATACATAAATTATTTCAATAGATGCTAAATAACAAAAACCACGATCGTAACCCCATCGACCGCCTCTATATTGCTCAAAAGAAGACCACAAAATTACAAAATACCACGTATTTTATCAGTGTACATCGTTCTTTCATTCTAACAGCAAGAAGATGAAACTTAACAGTGTTTTCTCTCCTCATTATTGGTCCAATAAATCATCATATAACTTATCTCACTACAACTGACATATAAAACATTATTTTATAAAATTTCAAATATAATATTATATAGCATGAAAAATATTAATGTCTATGTGACAGAGACTAATGGCTTTCTATCTTTATGAAAGGCAATCCCTAAGTCCAGATGTCATTCCAAATTAAAAAAAAAATGTTTTACTTTACTGATATGCAATAATATTTTTCGTTCTGAGGTATTAAAATCCTGAAACTAATCTTTGTATAGCATGTATATTGCTCAGAAGTAGATCATTAAATGAAAAAAAAAAGATGCGTGTTTGCAATGTGCTTAATTCTTTCAACTAAGCAATAACGAAAAGAAAGTTTGCATTTTTTCTCTCCTCAGTATTCGGACAATAAATCATCATGTAACATACCTCACTATAATTAACATACAAATCATCTTTAAAAAAAAAATCAAAATAAAATACAGACTTAATGGTACATAAATTATTTAAGTCACATTAAATAACAATAAAACCCTGCTTCAAGTTCTGCACAACCTGTATATTGATCAGAAGTAGACAGTTAAATAATAAAAAATGACAAATGACAAATTATCCTACGCATTATTACAGCCTACATAGATCTTTCAATCTAACAACAACAAAATGAAACTTGACAGTTTTTAATCTCCTCAGTATTGGCCCAATAAATCATCATATAACTTACCTCACTACAACTGACATATAAAGCATTATTTTATAAAACTCAATTCTCAAATATAATTTTATATAACATGAAAAATATTAATCTCTATGTGAAAGAGAACAATGCCTTCCTATCTTTATGAAAGGAAGTCCAGAATGATATTTAAATTGAACTTCATATACAGATACATTTTACATTACTAATGTACTATAAAAATTTTCGTTCTGAGGTATAAAAATCTCGAAAATAATCTATCTACATCATGTGCTTAGAAGTATATCATTAAACCATAAAAAATAATAAGTGTTTTTGCAGTGTACGAAATACTTGCAATCTAGTAATACCAGAAAGAAACGTAATAGTTTTTTTTATGCAGAAAACACCGAGTTAAATAATATGTATATTACTTAAATATATATTAAATAATAAAAACTCCGACTATAATCTATCGACAGTCTGTATATTGCTCCGAAGAAAACCTTTAAAGGACAAAATATCACATATATTATTACAATGTATATCGTCCTTTAAGTTTAACAGCAAGAAAATGACGCTTAACAGTTTTTTCTCTCCTCAGTATTGGCCCAATAAATCATCATATAACTTACCTCACTACAATTGACAGATAAAACATTATTTTATAAAATTTCAAATATTTCTTAAAATATAATATTATATAACACGAAAAATATTAATGTCTATGTGACAGAGACCAATGCCTTCCCATTTTTATGAAAGGCAATCCTTAAGTCCAGATGTCATTCAAAATGAAGAGATGTCCCAGCGGAAAGAAAGACCACAATAGAATAGATACTTCAAAAACGACACGTCTTTCTTTCAGCGATTCCAGTGAAAAATATCCCAAAGAGAAATAAAGAGGAATGGAAAATAAAATTATTTGATCAGCGAAGCCTCTCAATACACCAGCATAAAAAAGTATCTAAAAAATTGTTGAAGTATTGATCAATCGAAACACGAAGCTTACGGCAAGTAGTATGCGTTTTGGAAAGAAAGATATTTTACACAGTATATTTATTTGAGTGACAATTTCAAGTAATACATGTGAATGGGTATGGATAGAATTTATCAAAAGTGCAATTTCAAAGAAGTTTATATTTAATATGCATACTGTCAGTAAAATTACTGCAAGCGTTTTGAACATGTTTTTTTTTTTATTTTATATGTAATAAATCACAGAATGGAATTATCTTTAAGGCTTATGGTTATTTAAAAATAATAAAAGTTCATGAAAATGTATTCGAATTTATCGTTTTGCACTGTATATATAAATATATATAAGTAAAAATCTATATTAAATGCAATATATCACTTATCTAAAACTCCATGCTCAGTCTTGTACAATAAACATTTGAAAATGTTAAAATAATTGTTGAGAAAAATTAGTAATATTTTAAAAAGTAATAAGGATTTAAAAATCTCCATATTTTTTAAATTAATTATGCTGTTTTTCTCATTTTAAATATACTTTTAGTTGAATATTGAAATGCAATGGGTTCCCCGTTTGAACCATAATTTTAAAAATAAAAATATTGTTGATAAGTTAAACTGCTCCTTAACATAACTCGCTGTTTATTGCTGTTTTTATACAGTTCAAAATTATTACACTTAATTATAATAAAAAAATGCATTATAAACTACCCTTAAAAATTAAGTTGTTAAAATATTTTTATTCGACGTACTCATTTGCCATTAATAATTTTTGGAATATCAAGATTTCACAACAGTGATCACCTTGGTGTAATTCCAGATTTTTTTCCAACAGAAATCCGAGGAAAATGTTTGTTAGGATATACTCGTACCTAAAAGAGAAGAAATGTCAATGTTTGATATACTGGGTCTTGCAAAATGCGGGACGGAGGGAGAGATAATGCCTTGCATTGCCAAGGGGGCGACAAATTTATATTACACCCATCGTTTGTTTCTTCTTTTTTAATAAAAAAAAAACATATAGATAAACATAATGACATTTTCGGGAGAAAAAAACATGCATTCTCAAAATAGCAAGTTGCTTCTTTCTTGGATTATACTTACTGTTACATACATATTTTCCAGATCCCCTTTGCCAAAATATAAATGCACGGTTCTGTTATATAATTTAGTTTTTTAAATTAAATATTTTGAAGTTCTATAATAAACGCCAGATATGTATTCAGTAATTTTTTGTGTGTGTGTGTTTTTAAACTTTTTGATTTTGTGACACCTGCACAAACAGATATCTGTTTGTGCAGGTTATCATCCTCTACGATATCGTAGAGGATGCGCCAAATTCAAGTTCCGCCCCGGGCGCAAAATTTTTTTGCATGGTTGATATAAATTGAAATCATATGATTGATAAGTTTCACTAGTAAAAAATTGAATTAAATTTAAAGAATTACATTAGAAAATTAAATAATTAGTGAAACCATTCAGATAAAAGTATTTTAACTCAATAAGCACAACGACCGATTTTTTCTTTTATGTTTATTAGTTCAAAATATTATACGATGAAAATTATTTGTATAGAAATTTACTTATAATTACCTTGCATATTTATTTACCATATACACTTTAAAAAATTATTTAAAAAAACATTAATATCAGTTTTTTTATTAAATCAGCCCTTGATTTCAAATACTAGTGACAGTAAAAACCGGTTAATACGTTATAGGGATTAAATTTCATTTTATGAATTTTAAAGCATGTCGTATTCAGGATGAAATAAAAATATTTGGTTTTATTTTATATTATATTATGTTATTTTATGTTATTTTGTTTATTTATATGGCTTTATTTCTTTTGTTTATTTTATTTTGTTATCTCCCTTCTTTTCAGAAATTACGTGTTATCGTCCTAATGAAAAGAAGATCCCGATTCTTGAAGAAACTTTTGATGCAACACCCAGATTATTTAAGATTATTTTATTTTATGTTATTTTTATGTTTTTATTCTCGTTTCTGTTTTTCATTTATTTTGTTATTTTATTTTTTCTATTTGGATTTTTATCATTAATAATAAAAAGAAAATTATCTTTCTAAAATATCGCATGATGCAAAGGAATCATTATTAAATTACAGGAAATTATTTTATGTTATTTTAATTATTTATATGACTTTATTTATTTTATTTTATTTTATTATCTTATTGCCCTTTTTTTCAGAAATTACGTGTTACCGTCGGTAATGAAAAGCCGATCCCGATTCTTTAATAAACTTTTGTTGCTACATTGATATTATTTTGTTACCGGTCAAACACGATTTTAGAGCAAACTAGATTGGCTTAGACCAAGGTAGTTTATCCTAATACCTATCGGATAAATTAGTTTTACCCAGGCCAAACCGGTGAATCCTAATGCTCCTCGGATAAACTAGTTTTTCCTAGGCCAAACCAATTTATCCTAACGCCCATCGGATAAATTTTTATTTTCTAGGCCAAGCTAGTTTATCCTAATGCCCATAGAACAAACAAAATTTTTCTAGGCTAATCTAGTTTGCCCTAACTCTTATAGGATAAACTATTTTTGCCTGCTGTTTATTGGTCTGAACTAGATTATCCTAGGCCAATCTTTTTTATCCTAGAATTTAAACATAAAGAACCTCTTAACATGTCAAATAACATAGATTATTATTTTAAAAGTTTATCAGTTACATGCTAAATTAATATTCATTTTCTCAGCATAAAAAATCATTATATAGTCGTGAATCTATGAAAAATCTATAATACTTTGAATAACAATGCATGAAAAAATATTGTTTTGATTTAATATCATTCAAATTAATGAAAAAGTTTTACTTAATACAGGAATTGTGTTACTGAACTGTTAAACCTTTTCTTCCAATTTAATGCATTTTTCTTTCTTGAATTTGCATTATTATATCATAAACTTATATTTGCAATATATCTACAATTGTTACAATTAAATTTTAGAGTATAAGAAAAAATATTTTTTATTCCATGACTTTTTTTTTTGTATATTGTACAAAATCATATACATGATGCAAGTAATTATGTGTCTAGCCATATTACAAGTTTCAATACATAAAAGAAAATCGAATTAATCCCCAACAAATATAAGCATTTGAAAGAAAAACTATCAGCTTACATCTAAGTGTGCATATTAGAATATGATCTTTGCCCACAAATTTATTAATATTTGTACAATTCTCTGAGCACTTTTATTTGGAATACAGTTACAATCGTAAAAATAAAATTTTAGAATGAAAAAAAAATATTATTGTTTACTTTATGACATATTTTATTTATTTTTGAAAGCAACCTTGCATCCTTGACACAAATTTAAATACAATAAAAACCTTTTGAATAAATCTCTAAGAAAAATGTGCGATTGTAAGAAAATTATTAGTTTGTATCTAAGTCCAAATTATATCATGCTCTTCGAACACAAATTTATTATCATTTGTACAATTCTCGGAACACTTTCCTAAATGAAACATTGTTATTTAATTCCATAACACTATGACATTATTACTGGATTTTGTTTTTCAAGATGAGAGTCTGTGAGTGTATTTTTTGATTACTGTAAATATGGCAGCCTCCGGAGGATTTAACCATAATGGGGTACTTCAAAATAATATTTTCTTTCTTAATGTATCTCAAAACGTGAAGCGAATGAAAGAGTATATCTATAATAGATATTTGTAACAGAAAAATAAATTATTGACCATACTTTAAAGAAATCTCGACAAAGATATATTAGGAAAGTAAAAAATAGTTTAATAACAGATTATTTTTAATGAGTTTGATAAATATATTTTGTATCAAATACGTTTCTTATAAATTACACTTCAAAACAACATGTATTATTTTATTAAATGCCATCTAATTATTTATTCTTTCAGATGCCTTGCACTCATTTGTTAAATTTTGCGTACTTGAAACATTACATTAAAAATTTATATACATGTGAGGAAACATAAAAAACAATGTTAAAAAACACTTATGATTGAAACAATAAAAAAAATACTATGCAACTCATATCATGCTCTAAGTATTCATATTTATTAATATTTACAATTTTTCTCAGTTTGCTGAGAAACAATGAATAAAAAACAATGAATAAAAAAAAAACAAATGATTGAAAAGTTTATACATATGTATTTATTATACAACTCATATCATGCTTTTAGTATACAAAATTAATATTCCATATAAAATTTCTTATTTCTCTCCTAAATAAGTTACAGTTACATAATTAAAAAGGCGCGTGATATAGATCCCGTATTTGGTCTATAGTAAAGTTTTTTTTTTTTTTTTTTTTTTTTTTTTAGTTTAATCGTTCATTATTGTTAAAGATTGTACATACAAGAATATCTAACCATAATTTAAGAACTTCATTTACATTTAAGTTTTCTTTTTTATGTACTAAAGTAGCTTACATTAAAATAGAATTGAAGAGTCATGAGTATAAGATTTTTTAATATTCGTGAAAGACACACCTATAAAAATATATTAGAAAAAAATCCCATTACATTTATAATTGTATCAATAAAATTTTAGAATAACACAAAAGTATCGATTATTTTTTTTTATCGAATCTTGTCAAATAAATCCCAAACAAAGATTTGCAGTTGTAAGAAAAATTATATCATGTACAAATTACATCATGCTCTTCGCCCACAAATTTATTATTTTTACAATTCTCGGAACACTTTCCAAAATGAAACATTGTTATTTAATTTCATAACACTATGACATTATTCCCGGATTTTTCTTTTGTCTATAAGTATGTTCTATGATAACTGTAAATGTGGCATCCTCCGAAGGATTTAATCATAATGGGATACTTCAAAATATTTTCTTTCTTTATGTATTTCAAAACGTGATGCGAATGAAAGAGTATATCTATATCTATCTACCTACCTCACTATATAACAGAAAAATACATTATTGACCATACTTGAAAGAAATCTCTACAAAGATATATTAAGATAAAAATAGATTATTAATAGATTTTTTTATTGGGTTTGATTAATAGATTTTCTGTCGAGTACATTTCTTAAAAACAATATGTAACATTTTATTAAATGACATCTAATTATTTTTTTCATTTCAAATGCCTTACACTAATTTGTAAATATCTGCATTCTTAAAACATAAAATAAAATCCATAATTCCATTAAAAAATTACGTAAATGTGATAAAACATGAAAAACAATAAATAAAACAATGAATGGTTAGAGGGATAAAAAAAATACAGACTATAGAACTCATATCATACATCAAAATATATATTATTTATGAAATTCCTCATTTCTCTCCTAAATAAAATACAGTTATGTAACTTCAAAACAGCATGATATAGATCCTGATTTGGTCTGTTGTTAAAGGGCTTTTTTAGTTTAATTGTTGATTTTTGCTAAATACTGTATGTGCAAGAATATTTAACCATAATTTAAGAACTTCATTTAAAATAATGATTTCTTTCTTTATGTATTAAAGTATCTTAAATTAAAATAAAATGAAAAAGCCATGAATATAAGATTTTTTTAATATTCTTGAATGAAACGCCTATAAAAGTATATTTAAAAAATAGCATTACATTTATAATTGTAACAATAAAATTTTAGAATAAAACAAAAAATATCGATTGTTCTCTTTATCCAATCTTGTCGAATAAATCTCTAACAAAAATTTGCAGTTCTAAGAAAAATTGTATTATGCTATATGCCTACAAATTTATTACTATTTGTACAATTCTTCGAACACTTCCCTAAATGAAACATTGTTATTTAATTCCATAACACTACGACATTATTCCCGGATTTTGTCTTTCAAGATGAGAGCCTGTAAGTGTATTCTTTGATTACTGTAAATGTGGCTTCCTCCGGAGGATTTAAACATAATGGGATACTTCAAAATAATATTTTCTTTCTTTAGGTATCTCAAAAAGTGAAGCCAATGAAAGAGTATATCTATAATATATATATATAACAGAAAAATACATTATTGACCATACTTGAAAGATATCTCTACAAAAATATATTAAGAAAGAAAGAAAAATATTAATTATAGATAATTATTGTTGAATTTGATAAATACATTTTGTATCAAATACGTTTCTTATAAAATACACTTCAAAACAACATGTAACATTTTATTAAATGTCATCTAATTATTTATTCTTTCAGATGCCTTGAACTCATTTGTAAAAATCTACATAATTAAAATATGACATTAAAAATTTATATATATTAGAAAAAGAGTAAAAAAGAACGTAAAAAAAACACATATGATTGAAACAATAATAAAAATATACTACGCAACTCATATATTGCTTTTAGTATAGATATATATTATTATTAACAAATTTTCTCAGTTCGCTCCTAATTGAAATGCAGTTAGATAACTCCAATTCCGCATGATATAATTCTCTGATTTGGACTATTGTGAAAGGCTTTTGTCAGTTTCTTCATTGATTATTGTTAAAGATTGTATGCACCAGAGGCTTTAACCAAAATTTTCCCAACATTTTGAAATGATATTTTTTTCTTTATATATTAAAGTATCTTAAATAAAATTAAAGCGAACTAGCTATGCGCATAAGATTCTTACACTTGAAAAAAATATCTACAAATATATTTTAGAAAATAAAAACTCGCTTTACATGAACAAATGTAACAATGAAATTTTACAATGTAACCAAAAAAATATCGAATGTATTCTTTTTCGAATCTTTCTAACTAAATCTCTAAAAAAGAATTGTATCTGTAAGAAAAATTATTAGCTTGTACCTAAGCACAAATTATATCATGCTCTTCACCCACAAATTTATTATTATTTGTACAATCCTCCGAACACTTTCCTAAATGAAACATTCGTATTTAATTCCATAACACTACGATATTATTCCCGGATTTTGTCTTTCATGATGGGAGTCTGAGAGTGTATTCTTTGATTACTGTAAATGAGGTATCCTTTAGAGGATTTTACCATAATGGGATAGTTCAATATAATATTTTCTTTCTTTATGTATCTCAAAATGTAAAGTGAATGAAAGAGTATAACTATAATATTTAACAAATTATTGACCATACTTAAAAAAAATCTCGACAAAGATACTGTAAGGAAGTAAAAAATAGATTACTAATAGATTATTTTTATTGAGTTTGAAAAATAGATTTTGTATCCAATATCCTACGTCCAAAGAACACTTCAAAACAACATATGACATTTTATTAATTGACCTTATTATTTATTCTTTTAGATGCCTGGCACTCATTTTTAAAATTCTGCATTCTTAAAATATAAAATAAAATCAATAAAATCCATAAATTTACATGCATGTGAGAAAACATTAAAAAATATAAAAATATATAACGTATGTTTTAAAGAATAAAAGGAATTATTATACAATTCATATAATGCTCCTAGTATACAAAATTATTAATATCTATGAAATTTCTCAATTTTCTCCTAAATGAAATTCAGTTATACAACTCCTAAACAGTATTACATAATTCCTGGATTTGGTGTATTGGAAAAGACTTTTGTGAGTTTATTCGTTGACTATGGTTAAGGACGAAATGCAATTGAGGCTTTAACCATAATTTAAAAAATTTATTTGAAATGGTCTTTTCTTTCTTTATATATTAAAATACTTTAAATGTAGGTAAAATATGTGTGTAATATTTCGAGTGAACTTAAAAGGAAAGTAAATAAACATACAATAGGAAAAATAAAATTACATTTACATTTCTTGAATGTGGTAAATAGATTTTACTGTAAAGAATTTTTTAAATCGAAAGTATTTAAACAGTATATTTTTATCGATAATGATGCCCAAATAAATGTTTGTATGTTTAAAAAAAGTTTTTAAACATTTATTAAATAACAGTAAATATTTTCTGATATTTTAAAATGTGAAATACAATTTTAACACCATACTTCGAAAAGTAATTTGTGAGAGTTAAAAAGCTATTAAAGATAAATTTCAATTTTGAAATTTAAAACATACATACTTCTAAGCTCCTAGACCAATTGACTGCTCATTTTGTATCTTAAAATAAAATTTACCAAAGAAGCTATATATAACATTAAAATTACGTGTAGGTTCTAAAAGTTTTAAAGTTTTGTACAATTCCTTTAAAAAGAAGATTATTCAGGCAGCAATCTTTAAGTACAGGGATATAGTGGAGGGTATTCGCCGTATATCTTCTGGATTTTTTTAAGGACACTGCATGCTCTCTCTTTCTCGAATTCTAAAATTTGCAAGAAAAAAATTAAAATTTATATTATAAAAATACTGTTGCGAACGGAATATAAAAATAGTTGTCTGTGGCAACCTTGCTATAATATATACCCTCTAGGAGATACCCTTTGCCTTGAGCGTTTAACCTCTGCTTAGAGCGCATTTTCTCTGGTTTTTCTACGACTACACCATTGTTTAAGTATCGCTTTAATTAAAAGACGGTATTACTAATCGATTGGTTCCAGGGATATTTTGTACATGTGGCAGAATTAGTATAAGATGGCCAATAAATATTGTATAGATCGTACAGAACACTGATACTAGAAGATTATCGATAGTTAGCACTGGTCTTCTTGGTTGAGAACGTGGTAGTCATATGCCGCAGGACATTGCCGTTACGGTATTATTATGTTTACTGTGCATGTTTTCACCTCTGTTATTCTTATTCTGATTCAGTAGTTTTATTTTGATTTCTGTAATCTTCATACTGCTATAATACTTTATATGAATAGCAAATACGACTATTTTATATTTGTCTATTTTCTTTTGTTTCAAAAGCAAAATATACAAAAACAAAAATAGATTTATAATTTTTTTCTTCCTAAAAATAGAAAATGCATTTAAAAAAATTTATTTGATCGTTAAGACGAAGACATGAAATAAAAACATAATTTTTATCAGCTTTTTTTTCTGTGGTGAATTAAAAATTTTAATCCAACAACTATGAAGTAACACATCGTCTACAAGGTTAATATTTGAAATAAAATTATAGTGTTGTTTTAGAACAGAAAAATATTCTTTTGATAACTATACGAAAATCATAAAATGCATTTTTGTAACAAAAGACGGATTTTGAAATGTAATCAATTTTATTCTAATGAATTGTACAACAAGAAATTTTACATGGATAGATTTTGAAATATTACTATTCTTTAGTCCCCTCATAAACTGAAATCTAAATTTTGAGATTTAATATTCGTAATCATCGTTGTGGCTATGGGATCACAGACCTATCATAGACTAATCCAAAATGGGATTTCAGTGCTGACATAATGTATCAGCAAACATAAGTGGCATAACTTTTAACAGTGTCGTTAATATTGTACATTAAAATAAAGAATTCGCAGTTTATTCAATTATTACTAAAAACAACGCATAACTTACTACTTGAAAAATTAATTATAAAATATTAACAGAAGTCAATAACAGATAAGTACACTCTATGCAATAGAAATCCGACAAAAAATGAAATAAAATCAGTTACTGGGAAAATAATGGAAAGTATTAAAGATACCCATAATACTATTGCATGCTGGCACATATGTACGAGATTATATGTAAGGCAAATACATGTGCTCCACTTACACTGACGTCATAATGAGAGTCGCAACAAAGTGTGCTATATCTTTGCTTTAGTGCTAATCATATCAATAAATAAAATAATACACTTTGTAAAAATCACCATAAATAATTATATATATATATATATATATATATACAGATATAAAAAAGGAAGCGTTTCAAGCTAAAACAATGACAGCTCGTCATCAGCTAAAAGATACACATGTTCCTATGGGGATAATGTCAAAGGTAACATTTTTTTGCAGTTAATCTCTGACATTGTCCCCATATGTTCATACATATCTTTCAGCTGATGACGATCTGTCATTGTTTTAGCGGCCTGATTTTTTTAAATTTATATTGATTTTTGCAAAGTGTATTATTGCATGTATTAATTAGCACAATCAAGAGAATTTGAATTAATTAAAAAATATATCCTAAGCTGAGAATAAGTGGCAACATTATCCCATTTGTTAACTTATCCAATACGCTTTGTGAGAGATCTTTGTTTTACAACATGCCTTAGATAAAAAGGTGTTTTATTTTGTAAAATAGAAAAACTGCTTAACAAATTCTTTTTGAACCTTGAATGTGTATACATTATTAAAGACCGTAGGATGCATGTAGCAAAGCTATTGGTTCAAGATGCTTTTAAAATATTGATAAGGATGTAAAATTAATGTATCATGAATATATATACTTCATTTATAAGCAATTTATTTGAAATTGATAATATTAAAATAAAAATATTATTTTTTCAAAATTTTATAATTTAAATTTATGTTAAGCAAATAAATATATTATAAATGAAGTATACGTTCAAGATACATTTGTTTTACATCGTTATCAATATTTTGGGGGGTGGGGGTCGAGCCAACAGTGTTGCTCACAGAGCATGCAAATGAAAAAAAAAATTAACTTTTTTTTAATGAAAATTAAACGTAAATAAAATGAAATAAAATTTATAAATGTAATATTTGAAATTTTTTTAAATGGAAGATATACTATGTTGTCTATATTATACTTTTTATGCCTTTATGTTTTGCAGACACTGAGGGGGAAAAATAAATATGACACGGTGTTAAATTGAACCACAAAACTCATGAGACCCATTAAACGCATAAATGCGGCATTTAAGTTTTTAATATTCATATTATCCTTCTCACTGACAAGTTCAAGTAAATACGTTCACTATTATCCAGATTTCATTGCCATACAAGCTATATTTAAGTGATATTGATTCAGTGACTGATATTCTATTTATTTAATCAATTTTTAATACACTGAATAACGATTAATAGTGTCAAGAATTATATTCCTATCAGTTTTTAGGTGCGTTCGTAATTATGTAAATAAGTAACACATACAGTTGTCTCTCAGTCCGCTCTGTCCGCCCGTTTGTCCGCTTATAACAAAGAAAAAACTACCCAAACTAATCGTTTTAAATTTAAATTATATAATTATTACATAATTTTGTCGAGTCATTTCAAATTTTATGAAAATTGGATGCATAGATCAATTACAGGTACAATCAAAGGTATTCCGTTACATTACGGTCAATTGGGGGGAAATGTTTCAAATGCATTCGATCGCCATACTATGTATAAAGAACTACTATAACAGCAAGATCTAAATATTTTTTTTAACATTTTTATCGTACGAACGCGTACAATCATTTGCTACGCTTCACGTGCAATTTCCAGCTTGCTTCATTTAATGTTTAAAAAAGCTTTTTTTTTAGCACTTAAAACGAACTGTATAGAAAAAGAAATTAAAAAAATTGCCTTTTTGTAAGATTTTAGAGGGTTAAAGATAATTTATTTTCTTTAGTTTTATTTGCAAATTAATCTTAAAACTATATTATACCAGGAAACAGTGATGATTTACGTACTGTACATAAAAATAAATCTGTTGTGAGTTTCAAAAACATAAACTTTTTTCAAAACACTAAAAATTAATTTTAATTTCACATACATGAGTTTTTTATTATACTCTTAAAAAGCGAAATTATTAACTATCAGTGTGAAAAATAGCACTAGTAAGCCTTGATTGCGTGTATTAATAGCTATATCGTAACATTAATAATATATATTCCTTAACGAAAAAGTAAGAATTTATATTATAAATAAATATTTTGCTTATAAGACGTTGTTGTATTAATAAAAACATTTAAAATACGTTAAAAAAATTTTTATTTACATGTTTCAACTCTTTTTAATGGAGTCATCTTCAGAATGTACATTATTCTATGTACAATGTACTGTATGTATGAATGTACTCTATTTACATTTTTAATGTATTTTAAATGTATTTATTAATACAGCAACGTCTTGTAAGCAAAATATTTATTTGTAATATAAATTCTTACTTTTTCGTTAAGGAATATCTAGTATTAATATTACGATATCTTAAACTATTTTTTTTTTCATTCGACAGTTTATGACTTCTTAAAGATTAATGATAAGAAATTACAAATGTATAGTACATGAACATTTCGTGGACGCCATAATTTTTTATTTTTCTGTTATAAATATCCGTCATCATACACGTGGTATTTTAGAATAAGTAATGTCCAGAAACTTTACTTAATATTTTTGGTAAAATTAGGTATGGGTTTCCTTTATTCTTTCATCAGACAAAATAGAGTTTAACTGCTTTAAAACCTCAATTTCCTGAAAAACAAAGACAAGATTTCCGGTCATTTGTCTAGCCATCTGTTTGATTTTTTCAGTTTCTATGACAATTTTTATCATTCAAGATTGAATATTATTTTTTTTAGCGTAAAACATTAATTAATAGTTAAATATTTTTTTAGCTTAGTTACCTTCGAAATTTATTTTTTATTTAAAAATCTGACAGAGAAATGTTTTTTTTTTTCTATTTTTTTTTCTGATTATATTTTGAAATCTAAATGATTTAGAAAACGTTTATCAAAGAAAAATTTTAATTACGATGTTTGTTCTATCGTTTTTGCATGCATTTTTAAATCACCCATTGAATATCATCACAAGTAATATAAATTATTTTAAATTACATAATTGTTTTACATATAAATGGAAATAGAGAGTTGTAGAAATAGTAAAATAAACGAAGAAAATTCACCAAATATAAAAATTCAATAAAGTTTGAAAGAAATAGTAAAAAATTTTGAAGTGTGTGCTTAGTTCCATTCCAAATTAAACAAAAATATAAATTCCAGTACATGCAAAAATAGCCATGTTATCTTTAACATTCTACCTCCAACTGTACTTTTAAGTCCCATTAATGAAAATGAAATGCACAATTTATTTAATTCATCTACCAATAAAAGTAAACGGTACACTTCTTGCATAAATTTGGATCGCATTTAGTATGCAGAGCAAAACATTCGAAGATATTTATTTTTGATGTGGTTATTATTCTCAACAATTTTTATGAATTTAACTTTCCTCCTATTAAAAAATACTTTAGGAAACATCTGCAGCTTCAGAATATGTTTTCAATTACAGATACGATCACAATGCGTTTATTTACATTGTACTTGTAAGAAATGTGAGGTTTCTATAAAAATATTTTTGCTAATTAATCTATTTATTGTTATATATATATATAAATTGTTGTATGTGACAATCTCAAAATATTCTTATCTTTCATACATTTTAATAAATCCGGACAAATGAAACACAGCAGCGTCACCGGGTAGCTCATTTACACCAAAATCTAATATGCAACAACTTATTTCAAGTTCTGATTGAATCTAAAATTTGATGAAAATCCGTGTATTATTACTTGAGGCAGAATCAGCGCACAAATCGTAAAAAATACTGTATAGACGCGCTACCTGGTGATAAATTTATTCTAATACTTCTAATCTATATATGGGACTAACTGTATTTGAAGTTTGAAGAAAATCTGCGCATTAGTTCCCCAGATAGAGTTATTGCGATAATCATAAATAATGCTGCAAAGCTACGCGACTTGTTGAGGGATTTACTCCAATAACTAAAGCATACTCATTTCTATCACATATTAACTGAACTTAAAGTTTGATGAAAATTCGTGCATTAGAGCCTGAGTCAGAGTTATTGCGGTTATCATGAATAATACCACATACAAGTACCACCTATAGTGCGATTTACACCCAAACATAATCAGAACTAAATGTTACCGAAGATTAACGGAATCCGTTTGGTAAAAATCCGCCCATTATTTCTTGAGATATAGCTATTACAGGAATCATGAAAAAGGCAACATAGCAGCGTCACCTGTCAGGTGATAAACACTAAAAACAAATGAGATCTAGTTTATATTAAGGTTATATCGAACTGAATCTAATTTTTAAAAAATTCAGAGTATTTTTACTTGAGATAGAGCATTCACAATATTTATGTCACATACACACTCAGACTGTCACACTCACACACTCGTTGAGAAACATTATGTAAAAATATGTTTTGTGGTCCTCTGGCCCCTAAAACGATTAAATCCGCCGAAAACTGGAATTCGAAAATTTTCACGGATGAAATATTTTATTTTTATAAATATAGGAAGAAATAAAAATCACCTAACTACCACTTTACACTGTTAAATATGTTGTATTAGTTTTAACCTGTTTTTGCTAAATAGTTGCCATTGTAAGATGGTGATATCTCGAACTAATATTTGGAGCTTCTATTGAAGCATAGTTCCAATAATTGGAACAAGGTTGAGATTGGAATCTCGAAATGTTGGTTCGAGATTTCACCACTTTATGGTAGCAGTTACTGAGCACCAAAATTTGGTTCAAACTAGAGCAAAACCGTGTATGAAATCAGCGTATTTAGAAATCAATATAATAATTGTAATATAAGTTCGCTTGAATATCTCCAGACATTACTGAAGATAATTATCAATGAGGCGTAAATTGTATATTTATAATACGGGGCTTAAAATGTTAAAAATAACATAAAATATACTACTTTTCTTCAAGCGAATGGCTACGATTACTTTAACATGAATACAAACAGAAATTGCAAATGCATGATTTATAAAATTATCTTAATATCATGTTATATTATCATTTTCTAAAAACGATTATTACGAGATCTTAAATGTAACAAAAGATTGAATGTCAGCGACAAACATTATCGATAAATTTCACATGGGATTTATGATAAAATAAAGCTACGTGTCCCAGATTCATATATCAGCAAAGATATACCTTAACTATTTTTAAATCCCAATTTCCTTAGAACGCAATCAGTATGAATGTTTTCCGGTCATTTTTCTACCATCTGTCATATTTTTCTGTTTGTCTTATATATTTTTATTTTTTTGCTTGATAAGGAATTAAAAATCGAATGCGTTGTCATTTTTGCGACCGTTTTTATGACTTAAATAAAATGTTAAAGAAAATAGCGAAAGCATACCCTAAAAACGTATCTTGCGCACTATACTCTATACATATACATATTTATAAATATTCCATAACGTCTTGATAATAATAAACTAATAGTTTTCTGCAACAAGCAATATTGATCAATTTTATATGACATTTATAATGAAAACATGTTCCATTTTCTCGGATCATTTATCAAACAAGAGGGATTTTTACATTTTTTTAGAAACAATATCCTGGAAACGCAGACAATATGAATTATTTGTTCTCTTTTTGTCTCGCCGTCGGCCAGATTTTTAAGTTTAACAGACATTTTTTTTAGTTAATAATTAATATAAAAACTAATGTAGTGCCATACATCGAAATATACTAATAATAAATATTATGTGTTTTTCAGTTCAAGTAAAATGATACAAGTCACATACATGATAAAGATATAAAATTAGAAAACGTATCCGTTTACGTATACTAAATGAAAAATAATGTATATATATATATATATATATATATATATATATATATATATATATATATATATATATATATATATATATATATATATTTAAAGGTAATATTTAAAAAATAAATAAAAATAAATTTTAATTTCTGGATGTTGAGGAACTTTAATTATAGGTTTTAAATAACAAAACTTTGTAAAATTGATGTCCTTTTTGCAACTGTTAATTCTTCGTCAAAAAAATATGAGAAAAAAATTGCTAATACTTAACAAATGCCCATCGAATTGAGTCTTAGTACACGCGGTTTATTCTTTTAGGATGCGAACAAGGCTACATGGCAGGCATTATTACTAGTAAAATTAAAATACAACCTCTGGCCAAAGTTTGTGGTTTCGAAATCTAGCTTGGTCATTTTTCTGCTCACTTGAATTAAATGCATTCATATGATGACTTCAGAAATCAGTATGGATGAATTAAAAATAGTTATGCGTGATATATGCATTTACCAAAAAAAAAACTTTTTTTTTTTACTTTAAATATTTGAAAACGTTTTGCAATTAACTAAACAATGAACAAATAAATGTAATAAGAAATATTGATGAACATTAAATGTTGTTCATGTTAAAAAGTACATGTTATGGATTTATTTTCCAAACAAGACAGATTTTTTTACGATTTAATCACAATACCTGTAAAATGCAGACAATATCAATATTCAATGACATTTGTCTATCCATTTCTCACATTTTCAATTTCTTTGAAAAAAATTTGTGGTGTAATGAATTGGAAAGTGAATTGAGTGTCACTTTTATTCTCATACGGATGAGAATAAAATATGTTTTCCAATTCCAAAATAATTGTATGAAAGAAAATGTTTTTAATGTTTTTTCCCAAAACTGACAAATAACTCCTTTGAACTTATCAAAGAGAGAAAAATAAATAAACTAGTTAATTAGTAACACATTGCAACGTAAATCTAAATAACATTAACAAGTTCACATCACCCTACATCATTGGGAGTGAAGCTCACCTATCTAATCAGACGGAATTTATCACCCGTGGGACCACTCTGATATTTTTATTCGAGTTTAATTCAATTAATATCAGATAGACACAGTCATCGCATATTGTGTCTGAATAAGCGAAAGTACAATACCACAAGTTAAAGGGAAACATAAATTCGAGTGCATCTCTCACAGCAAAAAATGAATATCGGCGCTGGATTGAACATGTTAAAATCGTTAATGTGGCTATCTACATGTTAATATCAATAAGAAAACTAACTTATTATCCATAATTGTATTTAATATTTTTCCTGAAAAGTACAGTTTAAAATTTCTTTAATTATTCTAAAAACTAAAACAAAGCATGAGATAAATGCACTAATTTTATTACTAATTTTAAACACAGTTTTATATATGGGAAATAAAAATAAATCTTTTTTTTCTTTCCTTTATTCTAAGGTTTGAATTCTCCCTAAAAATGTAAATATAAATTTTTACTGAATAATGCTATTGTAAGGCAAAAGTATACTAGGTTAAGCGATTTTCTCTCATGCGCTATTTAAACATTCATAATAAGTAATTTGAAAATGCATAAAATATAAATTTTCCATGGTCACCATAATTTATCATTTTTAAGCTATAAATATTCGGCAAGGCTGCGTATCTAACTAATCAATAAATCCCTTCAATAAACAGTATCTAGAAACTTCACAATGTATTTATGGTAAAATAAAGGCTATGTTTTCTAGAGTCATTCATCACACGAGACAGTACTTAACAATTTTTAAATCACAATTTCCTGAAAACACAGACAATATGATTTATTTCCGGTCGTTTGTCTAACCGTCTGCCAGAATTTTCAGTTTCTCTAACAATTTTTCTTATCTCATAATGGATTTGAAATCGAATGTTTTGCCATTTTCGGAAATACATTTATGAAGAAAGATACACACTTTACAGTTGAGGCTAAAATACTGATATATTTGTTAAGTAAAAATTTACTTGAATTTTTGGAAAATATTTTTAGTGTTTGCTTTTTCTTAAAACTTGATAGATAGAAAATAACCATGTTACATTTGCTACATATTTTTTTGCATGTAGACAGGCTACGCGGAAATTCGGCTGAGAAAATAAGAGGGTTCATAGAAGGCATCAAGTGGATGTAAAATTGCCTTTGAACATTGGGTAATATTTTTTTGTAATAATTATTCAACAAGATCACGTATCTAAATAATCAATGAATCCCTGCAATAAACAATACTTTGAAACTGTGCCATGTATTTATGGTAAAATGGACACTGTATTTTCTAGAACCATTCATCATTATTTTTAGTGTTTTTGCTTTCTCTCCAAACTTGATTGATAAAATATAATTAGATTATTTGACCTACTTATTTATTAGCGTATATGCCAGTTATTCTAAAATTCTGCTGTAAAAATTTCTGCAATAGTTATTCGAGAAGACCAGTACACAGTTTAGACTAAAATGTTAAGATAATTTGATTAATTCATGCATATATTCCTTAATGTTTTGGAAAAAACATATTTTTATTGGTTTATTTTTCAGTGAATCCCTGGAATAAACGTTATTTAGAAACTTCACAATGTATTTATGGTAAAATAAAATCTATGTTTTCTAGAGTCATTCATCGCACAAGACAGTGCTTAACAATTTTTAAATCACACTTTTCTGAAAATACAGACGATATGATTTATTTCCGGTCGTTAGTCTAACCGTCTGCCAGAATTTTCAGTTTCTCTGACAATTTTTCTTAACTGATAATGGATTTGAAATCGAATGTTTTGCAATTTTTGGAAATATATTGATGAACAAAGATATAGATTTTACAGTTCAGGCTAAAATACTGGAATATTTGTAAAGGTTTGGAAAAATATTTTTGATGTTCCTGCTTTCTCTTCAAACTTAACAGATACAATATAGCTATGTTATTTAACCTACATATTTGTTGCATATATACAAGCTGTTCCAAATTTTGGCTGACAAAATAAGAGGGTTGATAGAACGCATCAAGAATGTGTAAAAATGCCATTGTACATGGGATAATAAGTTTCTGTGATAATTATTTGACAGGATCAAATATCTATCTAACCAAATAGCCGCTGCAATGAACAATATCTAGAAATTGTGCATGGCTTTAATGGAAAATCGAAAAGTATATTTTCTAGATTCATTTATCATTATTTTTAGTGTTTTTACTCTCTCTTTAAAATTGATAGATAAAATATAATAATGGTATTAGACCTACATATTTATTTGCCTATATACAGGCTATTCCAAAATTTGGCTGACAAAAAAAGAGGGTTGATAGAAGGAACATAGACGGTGTAAAATGGATAGTGAACATGGGTGTGATAAATTTCTGTATTCATTATTCAACTACATCAGGTGTCTAAGTAATCAATCAGTAAATAAGTAATCAATGAATCCCTGTAAAATAAACAGTATTTAGAAACTGTGCACGGTATGTATGGTAAAATGCACTCTAGATCCATTCATCACTATTTTTTGTGTTTTTGAATTCTCTTCAAACTTGATAGACAAAATTTAACTATGTTATTTGTCCTATATAATTTTTTGCATATATGCAGGCTATTCTAAAATTCAACTGATTAAGAGGGTTGATAGAATGCATCATAAGGATGTAAAATTAGGGTAACAGATTTCTGTAATAGTTATTCAACAAGTTATGTATCTAAGCAATCAATAAATCCCTGCAATAAACAGTACCTAGAAACTTCACAATGTATTTATGGTAAAATAAAGGCTATGTTTTCTAGAGTCATTCATCACACAAGACAGTGCTTAACAATTTTTAAATCCCAGTTTCCTGAAAACACAGACAATTTTGATTTATTTCCGGTCGTTTGTCTAACCGTCTGCTAGAATTTTCAGTTTCTCTAACAATTTTTCTTATCTGAAAATGGATTTGAAATCGAATGTTTTGCCATTTTCGAAAATATATTGATGAACAAAGATACACATTTTATAGTTCAAGTTAAAATACTGTGTAAAGTAATGATTTATATGAATTTTTGGAAAAAATACTTTATAGATAAAATATAAGTAGGCTATTTGTCCTACATATTTTTTTGAATATATACAGGCTATTCCTAAATTCGGCTAATGAAATAAAAGGATTCATTGTTGGCATTAAGAATATATAAAATTGCTTTTGAACATGTGGTAATAATTTTCTCTGATTATTACCTATCTCTGATTATATCTGATTATTGTTAATTATTCAACAAGATCAGGTATCTAAATAATCAATGAATCCCTGCAATATTCCATTACATAATGGCATAGGGAGAACTTTGTTTGGTGCACATTTTAATTGTATTTAACTATTTATAATTTTATGAGAATCATATAAGAGAGTGATATTTTTAAAACTTCGTTATCGTACGAATGCACCCCATTTGCTACGCTTCACGTGCAATTTTCAAATGGTTTTATACAAATTTACCAATAATTTATTTATTCAGATTGTAATTTTACAGAAACTTTCAAAAATATAAATTTCAACAGTTTCTGCATTGGAAACTGTAATTTCGGGTTCTATTTTACAATACAAAAAGATTTAAATGAAATTAACTATCATGGCATTAAAATTTAATTAAAATAAAGCCTAAGGATGATTATGTTGCTGAAATTTTAATTGGATCCTTCAGAATAATAACAACAATAACATGGAAAATGTTCCGCTTTGCAAATAATTCGGTTCAATTCATTCATACTTGCTAAAAATATTTTCTAAATCTAAGTTTATGTTCAAAGGAAATACATTTCATAAAATTAATCAAAGGATTTCTAAAAATATCCAGAAACAGGAATCGTTTCAAAATGTAGATTTACTTTTCAGTTGCATTTCTGTATCTTGTAAGATCTTTGATTATTAAATGGATGAAATTTGATGAAATTAGATTTTGTTATAAATATGTCAACCAAAAATCAAATATATATATATTCTCTATTTGAAATGACCTTATATTTTTTGGATCCACTATTTTCTTAAATTTAATGTATTTGTATTATATTTCTAACTATTAATGCAACTATAAATGCAATATAGTGTGTCCTTGAAAGAATTGCTATTTATAAACCAATATTGAAAATTTTAATAGTATCAGCTGTAACATTTGTATTCATTAACTACAATGTTAAAAATTTGACCAATTTGCTGCAGCGCCATTCTTCCGCTTTTATAGGAAACGGTTACTTTGCTTTGTTATGAAGTTTTCTCATTGGTCATAAAAGACTCATTCTATAAAACTTTGGAGTGATGCTGCAGCAAATGGGTCTTTTTTAATAGCGTACTTCGACCCCGAGTTATGCAGAAAACTTCAATCGAACGCTTAACCGGTATTCCCTTTTAATATTAATTGTACGTCTCTTGGATAATGTCCAATAAATGCTATTATGAATTTCATTTAAACGTTTTATCGCGGTGTTCTAGGTTGAGGTAGATAGTGAATATGAGAATAAGAGCTGTCTACAACCATTAATTGTGTACCCAATGTATGTGTTAAACCAATACTAGAGTGTTGGTTTAAGTACACAAATAAAGCATATTTTTAAGAATTTTAGACTAGCTCGTGCAGGAATATGCTTTATTATTTACTCGCTTGCAGCGCCACTTACGCAAAATGGCGACTCTTGGGACTAAACCTTTATTGCCGGATTAAAGATTTACTATTCGTTAGAGCAATGCAAAGTTTTCCCTATAGTGTTTTAGAAAAGCGTGTCTGCGTTGCACTGCTACATAATGCTTTGTCAGAGATGAGACACTGAATGGAAGAGACTATTATTTAAATTACTCCAGACTTGTTAACGAAGTATAACAAGAACTTTAGGTAGAATGTGTGTTATATAACTAAACATGTACATATTGAACATTTGAAAGAAAAATCTTTCTTATTTTACCTTTAATTTGATGTTTGATGTTCCCATAAATAGAATACTGGGTGTCTATAAATGAATGTCTTATTTATAAATTTTAATAGCATCAACTGCTAGGAAATAGAATGTTAATTCAAGGTCACAAATAAAGCAGAACATAAACTGCTTGAGACTATTTGGTACGCGAGGACTGCTTTATTATTTACTCGATTGCAGTGTCACATACGCAAAATAGAGAATCCTGAGCATCAAGCATTTTGTATTTTGATATTTTCCAAGAGTGAGTCTGTAATTTAAGTTTAATGTATGATTCATCATGTTGCAAATCATCCTTCTGGTACAGTCAATTCAAAACGATCGAATGCGTTTTTAAAGTGAAAAACACGGGATAAGTAAAAGTGAATGTGCAGGATGTTAATCACATCAGAGCATCTCACTTTTGTAATCCTCGTAAATTTATTCGAAAAGTAAATGGTCAACTTCAGTTCAATTTGTGCTTGTTTAAAAGTTAAACTTGTATCCAACATGTATCCAAAACATCTGCCAATGGTACAGGCAATGTAAAATGACTGAATGTGTTTGCAAAGAAAAGGCATGGGACGACCAAAAGTGCTTGTATATGATGTTGATCTTGTCAGAGCATCTTACCTTAGTAACGTGAAGAAATCTATTTGGAAAGTAAATCTTAAACTTCAGTTTAGTTTGCGCTTCGATAAAAGTTTCATTGTGATCAAGCGTGTAGCAAAAAATCCGCCTAAAGTACAGGCAATTCCAAACAACCGGAAGTGTTTGCAAAGAGGAAGGCACGAGACGATCAAAAATGCTTCTACATGTGGTTTATCGTGTCAGAGCATTTTACCTTCATAGTCCTAAGATATCTACTCGAAAAGCAAATCTTGAACTTCAGCATAGTTTGTGTTTCGTTAAAAGTGATTCAAAATGTGGTAAAACCTCCGACTATGATACAGTCAAATATAAAATCACTGGATGTGTTTATAGAAGAAAAATCGCGGATGAACAAAAGTGCCTGCACTGATATTCATCGTGTCAGAGCATCTTACCTTCGTAGTCCTAAAAATTCTATTTGAAAAGTAAAACTTGTTCTTCTGTTCAAACTGCGTTTATTAAAAAATTTAATTATGATACACTCTGTGACAAAAGCATCCGTCCGTAGTACAGGCACTTTAAAACGACCGGATGTGTTTGTTAAAATGAAACCTCGGTACGAACAAAAATGCCTGTACATGATGTTGATAATGCTGGCAAATCTTACTTTCGTAGTCTTAAAAAATCCATTCCGAAAGCAAATCTTGAACTGCATTTCAATTTGCGTTTTGTTAAAAGTTTAATTGTGTTTCATTATTTGGAAAAACATACGCCTATCATATAGTCAATTTAAAAACACTGCATGTGTTTGCAGAAGGATAATTACAGGATGGCCAAAAGTGGCTGCGCTGGATGGTGATCGTGCCAGAGCATCTTATATTCGTAATTCTAAGAAATTTAATTGAAAAGCATGTCTTGAACTTCAGCTGACAAAGATGATAGTATGGAAGGTTTTAAAAACAGGCTTACAGAAAAAGTCCATACCGTGTTTACGGTTACCACATGCGTTAAACATGTTAAAAATATCAGGTTGAATGTGCGCCATATAACTACATAATTAAAATAATATACATAATTAAAAACTCTGATATAGTGTATTCGATTGCGTAAGCTTCATATTAATTTTAGGAAGATTATTCTTAAATAATTTTATCATATCACATTAGAAAACATTTAATTAATTTTGTTGTAGAAGTTTTTATTGACAAAAAACTGCTACTGAAAGCGTTTAATTTTATCATAAAAATCAAACTATCGTATATGTTGCAAGAAAATTATAAATCAAACAAAATAGAGCCACGTCAGACAAAATAAATGTGTGTGTGTGCATTTAATTTTACTTTCTAGTTTTTATTTAAATTTCCTCTGTTCCCGTTTGCAAGTCTACTTATTATTACCTAGGAGTAATATCAGCAACAATTAAATGATGGACAGCATTAGGTTAAGCCTATTTTAATCTTTTGGCCAAACTTTATTCATGTATTAATTTAACCCTTATATATGTATTAATAATTTATCCCTTTTTTCACTAACAATTTTAAGACATTAAAATTTAAGAATCCAATTATAAATTCAGTTGACATATACTAATAAATTACATATAAAGAGTGAAATCACATTAATTTCAAATTATACACGTACATAAAAATTCTTCTAAAGTTATCATCACGTTCCAAAAGTTTCTGTAATTCATGGAAGGATGAAACTCTTCTTTTCATATCCCTGATAAAGCAATTTTTCTTCCTTTCGTAAAGAGAAATTTTGATTACGCCAGGAAATACTATCGTTAATCATTCTTTTTTTTTCATACATGTATTCTCTAAGTGTTCTACGATAAAATTTTACATTTTATTTCATAGGATTTTCATTTATCGATAAAAAGGAGAAGTTGTGGAGAACTTCAAGATTTGGAATCTAAATTAATAATTGCTAATTATTTGTAACAGATATTTCATATAAATATATACTACCAACCACTCTTTTATGCCAATTTGATAAATCATTAAATAGACTCATTACTTCCGTGTATAAGCATATGAACATGGGCAAAAGTATAAAATACAGAGGTGTGAAAATTATTAGAATACTTATGATTTTTTCAGTTTTTCTTGCTTAATATCGCATATACTTGAAATGTTTCATGAAAGGCAATTTTATTTGTTAATCTAGTCAATTTTTCACTTCCGTAGAATAGTTCCAGGCGTATAGTTTTTTTAAATGCTGCCATTTCTTGAAAAGAAAAATATTTGATCTAAAGTAATCGAATTGCTTGCATTGCATAGAGAATTTTTTCGATTAACAAACAAATTTAAAATGAAATTTTCAAATAGTCTGCTTATTGGGCTGTTATTTTCTTTATTTTCTTGAGTTGGCATCAAAATTATTTTAATTTTAAAACTAATATTTTTGCTGCTTCGCACAAACATTCTAATCAGTAGCATTTTTTCGATCGTCAAATGTTCATTGTGTGATTATGATTATAGTAAATGATATTTCACCAAGAAAACTAGCTGTGGTAAAGTGTTTCATCCAAGAAAAAATCTATACACAGCAAGAAATAACTAAAAAAGCAAAATTTTCGAAAGCATGTGTGATTAGAATAAAAATATCTTTGGACGTCAAATGTGAATATGAAAATTCTCGAGTAAGAAAATGGGGAAAGAAAAATAAATACTCCAAGAATAGAAAGGAAATTAATTATAATTGCTAAAACTAACAAAAGAGCAACTAATCATGAATTAAAAATCTCTTTGAAAGTGTATGCAGTAAATGTATGTGATTCTTCTATCCGTAGAAGACTTATCTCAGCTAGACGCAGTGCTCATGTTTTCGAAAATGGCTAAAATCCCATCTTCTACGGCAAACAAGGGACTTGTTTGGGCAAAAGTTGTGCAAGAACAATTCGGAAATGGCTGAATCAAGGTGAAAATATTAAATTTCATTTAATTAATTAGTTGAACTTAAATTGTTTCCGCCTTTTCTTGAAATCATGTCTTTTGCACATTGACAAACGATACAGAAGTGTTTAAAATTTTTATTAAAATTTCTTTATAAGAATATGTCTGTACAAATTACATACCTTAAGGAATTTTTGTACCTTTTAGGCATGTTTTTCTCATGAATCAGTGTTTACGATATCAAAAGAAAGTTGCCAATATATCAGGAGAAGTACAAGTGAAGAATTTTCTCAAATTGCATAGCAGAAACTGTTAAACACCTTACTAGAGTAATGATTTGGAACGTGATGTCTTCTCAAGATACTGGACGTTTATACATTTTAAAAGGCATAATGAATCAGTATCAGTACAGAAAAGTGCTTGAACAAAGATTAAATCAACAAATAGAATACTGTCTTCCAAATGAAGAATTCATATTCATGCACAATGGAACTCCGTCCCATAAAGTTTCATCTGTGACTAAATTTTTGGATAAAAAAAATTACAAAAATCCTTCCATTGCCTAAAAACAGTCCAGATATGAATCTCATAAACAATATTTGGGCCATTGTAAAGAAAAAGGTAAAGAAATGCATCATCACAAACAAGAATTATCTATTAGAAAGATTCATCGGAATTTGGCACCATGACAGCGAAATACTAATTAAATGCCAAAAATTCTTACAAAGTTAGCCCAAATGTATCGAATCTTTTAAATAAGTCAGGAAAATACACACTAAACATTAAACCTATCATTATTTTTTAAATAATGTATAATTTCTAAAATATAATTGTAATATAATTGTATTATATTATTGTAAATTTCACAATTATTCTAATAATTTTCACACCTCTGTAAACAAGAAAGTAGAAAAAAAAATTGAGTCAATCATACATTTTGAAATACTTTCCAACACATTCACAGAAAGAAAGCTAAATCCAAAAAGTGCTAACTCCGCTAAATTAAAATATTATGCGTGATTCCTCTATATGGAAATGAAGAACACATTTGAAAACTCATCTTCAGCTGTACCCATTTATAATCGGAAAATTTTCTCTAAAAAAGTTCTGTGTGTGATATATAGAAGTCCAATTTGTTAATTATATGTAAGAAAAAATATAGTTCAATTAAGAAAAATATAGCTCAGTTAAAATTTCCCTTGAGCTATTTCCGCTAAAAAGGAGAATTGAACGTGATATATTTGCTGCAGTACTATGTATGAGATACAAAATTTATGTACAATGAGTAACATGGAAAAAATATTTATATTCTACAAGGCATACCGAGGTCTAAAACGCACTTCTTAAAGATTTCACATGTGTTCCCCTATCAATGAATGACAGATGAGGTAACTGGCATATATCGTAATCATCTTGAAGTAAAAAATAAGTGATTTGTATCAGTTTTAATACATTTAAAATAATGTAATATCATTCAAATATTCTCCAAGCAATTTTTTCCATAAATCATAATGTAATGGAATTATTTTGAATGCCCCTAAATGAACTATTAACGCTAAACACGTCATATAGAATGGTAAATACATTATGGTAAACACAATTACCATTTTTCTATTGCATGGAAATCTGAGTGAAAAAATATTCGGTATGTAGGTAGAAGAAATCGTAAATTTCATTCCCCACCCACCCACTAAACGTTTTTCAGTGTCTTTAATTTGTCTACTTTTTCTTTTAAATTTGTCCAGTTTCTTTTTTTCCCTTTTTTTATCCCTTTGTTTATTCCCTTTTTTTATTTGAGTCCAAGGCATTCGGGTCGTAAATAAAGAAATTTGTCGCTGTCTGTGGCCGTTTATCGGTGACAATGTGTCGCGCAAGAATGTAGGTCTTTTTGAGACGTAGGTAGAGGTCTCCGATGAAGATGGACCGCTCACCGCGACAGTTGACCCACTCATCTACCCACAACCGCCATCCGAGACAAATATATTCGGGATGACGGTATAAGAAATTGCTTGATTCATCTCCCCACACACCCACTAAACGTTTTTCAGTGTCTTTAATTTGTCTACTTTTTCATTTAAATTTCCCCGGTTCTAATTTTCTCCCCTTTTCCATAGTCCAAGGCTTTCGGGTCGTAAATAAAGAAATTTCACGCTATCCTCGGTCGCCTATCGGCGACAGCGCTGTCGCGCAACAGAGTAGGTCTCTTTAAGTCGTAGGCAGGGATCGCCAACGAAGATTGTCCTCTCACCCCGGCGGTTGGAAAATTGCCGGTTGGTAAACGGCCAACTTTCGTCGTCAAACTCTACCTACGACTCAAACAGTCCTACTCTTATGCGTGACAGTTCTATCGCTGACAGGCAATCACGGATAGCGTCGAATTTCTTTACTTACGATCCGAATTCCTTGAAATCTAAATAAAAAAAGGAAAAACAATAAGAAAAATTGCAACAGGAGAAATTTAACAGAAAAAGTACACAAATTAAAGATAATGAAAAACAGTTAGAGGGTGGGCGGGTACATGAAATTAGCGATTTCTTCTACCCATATCCCGAAAATATTGGTCCAGGACGGCGGTTGGGGGAGGGTGGGTGGGTCAACTGTTGCGGTGATGATGATGTGAATGACGTTTACGTGAATAAGAGACAGGCGGAAAGACAGACATTAGAAAAGATATGGGCAGAATAACAGAAATTCTAAATAATTTTTAACTTTGTTGGAATGTGTTAATAAAATAGAAAAACTATTAAGATGTTAAAACATATTTTTCAAAAATGTACATTTTGTAAGCCATTATTATTACAAATATTCAACATTGCTTTTATCTGATTTAATCATATTTAATTAATGATACCAATTAATTTACATGTACCGTTAAGTACCGAAAGGTGCTAAAGGTTTCTAAAGGGGGAGCCTACTTTTGGTACTTTACATTAGTTTCATTACTTTTAAACTTTTTTACCTACCCGGGATCAGCAGATAAAAATAACAATATTAAGTATTAAATTGAGCTATAAAATCTCACCAAAAGGCAAAATGATATAATACAATGTAACCTCTTTGAATGATCACCTTTAATCAACAACAACCTCTGAACACGGGCCACATATTTATGGTGCCATACGCATTCCACTGTAGTATTAGCATTAGTATAAATTTCTTGATAAGAAATTCAAAACAAAGGCAGCTCAAAAATCATGAAAAAGAATTAATAGTTCCTGGTGCAATTTTATATTTATTTGCAAACCGTAATGTGAAACAAATAAAAAAGAAATTCTTGATATGCCACCAAAATGTCACTAGATCTTTTTAAAATTTAATCATGTTTCAAAATCCTCAAAATCTCACCTTAAAATTCCCTGGAATCCCCCGCTCCTCCTCTATAAAGAATTTCGTTCTATATAAGGTAATGGAGCGATCGACAACAAATAACACACAAAACAAAGAAAGTTACCACGATTTTTTTTTAATGTGAGATTTGAAATTTTTCCTTTATGAAGAGAAATTGCTTCGAAAGATTGATTGATTGAGGGGAAGTAAAAACACATTTTCGTTTGGGGACAGGGCATCGGAGGGAGTTTTCGGAGAATGATATTTGCAGTTAAAAATCAAAGCAAGTGAAAATCACTGATATTTTAAATATTTTAACGCAATTAGTGTTAATTAAATAACTGTGTATTGTATGTATATTGTAATGATTGGTATATCAATCATTACGATATACATATCCATGTCATTTCAATTGCAGTATTCAGCATACGACTGCTGCAACCAATGTTCGATGTGCGGCAGATAAAATTTATTTGAAATACACGATTTGTGACAAATTCTTTGATCAATTACTTTACCACTGAAAAAGAAACACATAGCACTCAAAATAAGTTCTACAAAAACAGCTATCTTCAATCCCCTAATTTAACGATGTAACTTCCGCATTCGATGAATGACAAACCGTACCTACCATACATGAAAAATATTTTTCCTTTAATAAATATAATTTAATTATGCTTTCACCTTAATTAAAATGCTAAGTTTGAGGGTAGAGTAATACAAATAAAATTTTTATTGAATTGCTTTTCCTTCACATCAGGTTATAACAGTTTAAAATATATTTTATATTCAGAAGAGACTGGGGACGGTTGATCATACGGGTGTCTTGACTCTCCCTTAACTCTAAAAATAACATTTTCAAAACTAAACAACAAAAAAAAAAATCTTAAATGTGATTATGTTGCATGTTCAAAAATTTTTCAAGTTAAAATTATTTCAGGTGGAAACATGTATATACCCATTTCTGATAATATGGACATACTGAAATATGAACGCATGAAGCGTATTAATGATGTTTATTATTTACTATACAGAATATTTGTATTTGGGGGAACTTGGGCACATTGATAAAGTTTTTTCTAAGAATTTTTTTGATGACCAGAAAGTACATATTTCAAATTATTTTCCCATGTGCAGTCAGTTAATTTTGTACAGTGCGTTATAAAAATCTACAATCGTTGTTTAATATAGTATTTTTGCATGTAGTTTTTAAAAAATAAAAAAAAGTCATTTATATCAATGTGCCCCATCGCCGAGGCAGATTGATACACCTCATGGGACACTTTGATACGTTTGGAAAAAAGGAGACAAAATAGCACCAATACATATTTTTACAGAAAATTAATTAGAAAACCGTTTTATACTTATTTATAGAAATTCAAATCACCCATAATTTATTAGTAAGAAAAATTAAAGCAATCAAAATTAAATGAATGAAGACTTGATGTTCTGGCTGTTCCTTGTCTGGTTGTTGCCTGTGGTAACTTTGTCATATCTAGCACTTCAACCCCAGCGTTATCTTCTTTCTTAGAAAAGATTAAAAAATTACCAAATTTTCTGTTTATAAACAGAAAATAAAGGATAATTGCATTAGAAATTTTGTTTATAATATAATTATCTTTTGCTGTTCTGCAGCTTGTTTCTCTTTTTTAACATTTCTCATTTCGAAAATACTTTTTTCTTTAGAGAATGGATATAAATTCGAGATTTGCCAGGCTGGCGTCCTTTTCTTTTGTTAGTTCTACTAGAACTACATTTTGGGTAAATTCATATGACTTCTGTTTGTAAAGATACTATAAAATGTTCTAATATAAAAAATTAGGGCTATTTCACTTCAAGAATATTAGAAATTTTAGTCGAAAATGGTTGGATTAAGGAGTATATGTTAAAGAAATAATAAAAAGTAATGAAAAAATGAACTAGAAAACGATTTAGATTGTCTAAAGCCTATCATGGGGCACATTACTTCGTATCAATGTACCGCGACATAGACTGTATCAATGTGCCCCATACAGCCAATTTGAATAAAATGAATATCAATTCCAACACTTTATAATTTACCTAACAATAAAAAATGTGGAACTGATAAAGAGTAGCTTTACTTGCCAGACACAGTAATTTTTCTGTTGAAAATACTGGAATAGGTGTATAATACCATTGCAATTGTACAACTTAAATTTACATTTGACCTACAAAAACAATAAATCACTCGTCCCATTTTATCAAACTACTGAATCATTCCAAGACATTCTGTATGTAGTTGTATACACTAACATCACATTTTGGAGCTGCTGTGAAACTTCCTGTAATGACCTTGTGATCAGTAGAGAGGGTGTATCAATGTCCCCAGTTCCCCCTATATGTTGTTGTTGGTTGTCAATTTCTAATCAAATATTCAAATGTGAATATGTTGCGTAGTCAAATTGGTCTCGAATCAAAATTATGTAAATTTGAATCATGGATATACGCATTTTTGAAAACATGGATATAATCATATATCAGCATATGACGCGTTATTCATAATGTTTATTGGTGTTTATACATAATGTTTGTATATATATGTTGTTGAGGCTTGTCAATTTCCAATCAAATACTGAAATGTGAATGTGTTTCAATGTCAAAACGGCTTAAATATACACTTAAAATATACAAATAAATACTTAAAAGGTGTTGCAAAAATAGATATTATTTATTTATTATTTACCTCAGATTTTTCGGATGCCCTCGCATCCCTTTTTAAAGGAATATAGAAGAAAATATTCGATTAAAAATATAAAACGTAAAAACACAACAAAAACTGACCGCGGGTACAAACAAATTCACGAGAAATTCACCGAAACACCAAGGATATTGTACCAGAGTGCGGGAATATTATAAGAAATGACGTCCTTACAAAGAGTATATTTCTTAAGAGAAATTTCAATGGATTCACGGATAACTGAAGAGCAATGGTTCGATGTTGAAAAGATTATTTTATCTTTGTTAAAATTTATAAAAATATTTTCTTTTTGTTGTAGTCTAGATAAGGCTTGACTTCTCAAGTTTTGACTTATTAAGAGGTTTGACTCACTATCAAAACGGCTTAGATTCAAAATTACTCAAGTTTAAAACATCTATATCCTCATTTCTTAAAACATAGACATACTGAAATATCAGCATATGAAGCATTTTTCGTAATATTTATTAAAATTTTTACTCGATTTTGTATTTATATGGTGTTGATAATTTCCAATTCTATTGATAATTGTTAATTCTTTTACAAATTCACCCCTTCTTGTAATCTTTTTTCAAGTTTCTTAAATATTTCTCTTACGTCGCAATTTTTTACACAACTGATTATATTGGTTATTTTTATTTTATTCCAGAATTACGAATAAAATGATATGCGAAAATTCATTCTGAGTTCAATATTTAAAAAATGAAAAACCATTTTATAAAATGTTTTCCCACTGCAACTTTTCTGAGTCCTCCATAAATGTATGTGCAGATTTTTTATAATTTCTTTATGAAAATATAATTATTGCTCACAAACGTAGAAAAGTACAGCAGCAAGATATCTCGAATCTGAGATTCTTTTTTAAACAGTTCTACTGTGAAACACTTTTCTTTAATAAAAAGATAAGTGTATATCGCTAAAATTTTTTTTATAATGTACTGAATTCATTATATATAAAAATTAATATCGAAAGCAAATTGTACTTAGGGTTTCTTTTAAAAGCACTTCACTACCATTTAATAAATCTTCAATTTTGATACGCAGGGAAAATATTCCCTGGAGATGCATTGGAATCCGAATGTCTCATAAATAAAAGATAATTTTTAGCGTTACAGATAATTTACTTAATATGTTCCATCTGATTCTAATTGCTGAGTGTGACTGTGGCAAGATGCAGATGAAACCCCTGATGGAAAGATAATCGTTCATATCTGAGGAAAGCATATTTAATGCACTTTTCTATTTAAATGATCTGTGAAAATGCTTTTTAAACATTTAAAGTAAATGAAAACTACATCCTTCGAATATGTATTAAAAAAGAACATTCATAAAATTATTAATGACATTGCTACTTATGTAAGGTGTATGGATGCATTGCACATATGGAAGTTTGATTATGTATAGGATGACGGAGAAAATTTCAACAACCCCTAAGAAGTATTATGATACATTACAAGGTATAATTTTTGTATAGTGTACATGGAGGTATACCACATTGATTTCAGTATGGAATTTTCTTCATATTTTAACCAGAATAAAGTTATTGTAACTGTAAAAACATAAAGTTTTCTTTTCTTTTCCTGAAAAGTACCGCAACCTCGCGAAGAACTTGAAATGGCTACCATCAGGTCTAAAATTTTCTAAGCTATCTTCGAGCTACACATATCATTCTATTCGTGGTCTCTATGTGTTGATGAAGTGGTGTTTTTATGTTTATGCGGTGTTTAATTTCAATGGTTTTAAACGTAAATTGAATGACAACCTGCAATTGATAAATATTTCTATAAGGTTGTTCCAATCTTCTTATATCGTGACCCATTGTTAAGAGCCCCTTCTTTTTTATAAATACACTGCAGAAAATTCGAAAGAAAAATACTTTTCATGTAAAAGCATTGCGTTGTGGTAAAATAAGCATCTAAAAGGAGCCTTTAAGGTATACTTGGGAATATAGTCGCATTGTTATTGTCAAGCATAACATAGAATTTTTTAAAGAAAAACATTTAAAAATTGAAATTAGTCAATAATTACTATAAAATTTTGACAAAAAATCCTTCAAAAACCTTCCTTCAAAAACATACGAATTTGAATTTGAAAAATTACAAAATTTCATTCTCATTTTTTCACGGGGGAAAAAAACAGACCATTTAAAAAAAATAATTATTAATTTCCGGCAACCCTGGTCGAATGTTATAGCTGCTTGTATCTACACTGCTTATCATGTGTCAACAGTGATTTGGACTTTGCTAGCAATCGACATAATCAGAAACAGTAAATTTCCTAAATTGCACCAAAATATTAATTTTACTTTAGAATTAATTTTATCAAAAGCCCAAATATTTTGTTTAAACATGCGAAATTTTATTCCACATCTCTTCGAAAAGAATAGATTGCTTACTTTGTATTTCACTAAACAAATATTTCCCTGTGATCTTTAGAGTTTTTATCTGGAATGTACTTAATACTTATACATTTTTCGTCTGTATAGGAAAAATAAATCTTAACACTGATTCCTCATGACTTCAATTATGAAACAAATCCCAATCAGTTTTAATTCTAATGCGCATAGTACAAATACTAAAAGTATAAAGCAGACAAACAAATTGTGGCTCTATATTTCTCGACTTAACTCATTTTTAGAGAGAAATTAATAAAAAAATTTCATATCACTAAAACACAAAAAAATATAAAACTTATTTTAACGGAGAAATTTTATTGGCTATTTAAATTATTTGTATAGGGCTATAAAATAAACCAATTTCAATGCTATGTGCGGGCAACACAAAAAAGTAATTTCTTGATGAGTTACATTATCGAATAGAAGTATATTTGAAACTTTTCGCAGGCAGCCATCACTTTTTACAGAAATCATATTAAAGATATTGTTACAATATCTATTTAAAATATTCTTACAATATTTTAATTATTGTTGAATGAATGAACGAAAATCTGTGTTCAGCTTAGAGAAATGTGCACTGTAAAAAAAATAATAAAAATAAATAAAAAATAAATCAGTTAAATTTACGACAAAAACTACTGGCAGCAATTTTTTTGCCGTAGAAATTGCAGCAAAATTAGATATAATTTTTTTTATAACAATTTGCAATTTTTACGGTGAAAACTGCTGGCAACATTGCTGCGCCGTAAATGTAACCTTTTTTTATTATTTATTTATTTACAGTGTGCCTTATATGTTCACTTCAGTAAGTAAATTTCGATCCTGTTATATGCATATATATATATATATATATAATTTCTCATAGCCCGAAAGTTTACACGTAAACCTTTGTCTAAATATCTTGAATCACGTTTTAAATATGTAAATATACTTGCAAAAACACGTAAAAAATATTGTGCACGTGTGCGTGATATAATATGTTTAGCAAAATAACGTTAAGGCTGCTGGTCACTGACTTTAAGAATTCCCTTTCGTAATGTAATGTCTATGTATGTTTGATGCATTCTTATACTTAAAATATCTCCTGAGGAAATTTTTTATTCCTCCTTTTGGTGATTTCTTCTTAAAGGATGTCATTTTTTGTGTAGCTTAAAAAATATTTCCAAAATCTATGCTTAATTTTATAGGAAGTGTTAAAATTTTACTTCCAGTTCGTCAATTTTTAACACATAAAATATTAAATTAAGCATAGGTTTTAGAAATATTAAAAAAAAAAGAAGAAACAATTACTATCCTTTAAGAAGAGAACACCGAAAGAAGAATTGAAATTTATTAATTTCCTGAGAAGAGGTTTTAAATCTCAGAATCCATCAAACTGCCATAGACTTAACATTACGGGGTGAATTTGGAAAGTAAGTGATCAGCAGTTTTAAGTGAAGCAACAATCAGATGAATTACATTAAATGTTTTTATGAACCGTTCCTAATATAGTTGTAGGACCATTATATAGAGTAGCTATAAAAATATATTCCAGTTTCAGTGGTGTATTATAAAAGTATTTTAATTTAGACTATCTAAAACAACTTAGTTTACTAACTTAGTGTTTCTTACAAGAATTTAATATGTACACAGAAGGACTGACTAATGGAGGGGCATACGGGGCACTTGCCCCGGGCTCTCCTATTTGAGGGCCCCTCTCATACATATATAAATTTTCTTAAAATGGAGTCAAATGATAAAAAATATTATTCTACATAACATAATATCAATATAATATTAATAACATAATATTTATAAATTAACACAATATTAATAATATTATGTTAAGCGTATAGTGAACACCGATATAATGAAGTTCTAAATTGCTTTGTTTGGTATGTCTTTTTTTTTCATTTATTATTCAAGAAAGTAGATAAAATCAGTAAAAAACAAAACGTTTGCGATACACTTATTTATTTTTATTTTTAACAAGCATTGTAATCCTGAAAATATTGATTATCAGAAATATTACTTCAAAAATTATTTCCATCTGTCAAAGATAAAACACAAATTTCTGAATTATAAATGATTTTTTATATCTAATTTTATTGTCGAATGATTTAGATGAAAATTAGTTGAAAGACCAGAGTAAGACAGCTATAACTATGCTTTCATCTTTAAAAATTATATGAGCCAATTTAGAAATACACTGTAAATATATAATTTAGAATCACACACTCAATAAAGATTCTTAACCTGAAAAGGTGGTCTAAAAATATAATGAAACCGTTACCGTGTTATTTTCAATCCAAAAAAAGAGTTTTTTTTTTATCTATAAAACTTCGAAACCAAAAGCTTTCGGAAACATAAATATATATTTCTAAATCAAAATGTTTCTTTCACATTTTTAAAACAAAATGTTTCTTTTAATATCCGCAATTAGCAGATTTTTTTATGAATAGTTTGTTAAGTATATTGATCAGTAAAATAAACTAGTCTTCAAATACGATAACAACATGAAATGTTGGTTTTTCAGATACTATCATGTAGCTTTTTCCGTGTTTAGAAACATGTTAAAAAAACAACGATAAAATATTAGCAATGTAAAATGAACGTTAATTTGTTATTTTTCCGTTAATAAATTATGTTACACAGTTCAAAAAATTTATTTTAGAATTAATAACATTAGTAAAGTCAAATTTTACTTTTATAATATGTTAAGAAAATTAATTAATTCGCTATAAAAAATTTCTTGTAAGCTTTTTCGAAAATAACTGGTCTAAAAAGAGACTTTTATTTCTGAAATGTGCTTTAAACACCTGAAATAAATTGGTTTCTGTAGTTTTTAAAGAAAATGATAAGAAACTTTTGGTATCGAGATTAACGCTTACACTGTTAAAAACTACAACTATGCTGTTAAAAATCTTGTCCTAGTTTGAACCAAATTTTGGTGCTCAATAGCTGCCACTATAAGATGGTGAAATCTGGAAAAAATATTTGGCGCTCCTGTTGAAGCATATTTCCAACTGTTGGAAAGAGGTCTAAATAGGAAACTCCAAATGTTGGTACGAGATTTCACCATCTTATGGTGGCAACTGCTGGGTTCCGTAATTAGGTTCAAACTGGCACAACAGTTTATGTTATATTTTGGATATAGTTCTTTCTGGTTTAAGAAATATGTCTTTTTTTCTCAATGAAAAATATGTGGAATGAAAATATGTGAGGAACTTTGTTGATTTTTTGTTGATATACTGTAAATAAATTTCAAATTTGGTAACACATTAGAAAATTTTAATTGCATGCTGTATTAAAATGGCTAACATGAAAAGTGATTGTTTGGCAGGTCAAGTAAGTTCATGGTACTGTAAACATTTACATAAATTTCTCTAGCGAAAAAGGTATTTTATATTCGTAAATAAAACATATAATAAAATTACCATGTTGAGACACTAATCACAATGTTTAACTTTTCCTTCGCATTTTAAAAATATTTAACTTTATAAATGTCATTTTTATAAAGTATCAAAGTGCAAAATCATAATAATTTTAATTTTTTCTGGAACTATACATTTCGTTTTTATTGTATTTCTTTCATATAAATAACAGATTATAAGTCTTTAACTTGCATTTCATTTTAGTAGAAATAATCACACTAAATTCAATTCAGTTTACACGAAGCAAACGATACATGTTCATTTAATTTAAAATATCTTTTTGTATCGAAATTATAAAATAATACAGTACATTTTAATTATATTTTTCAAATTCGTAATTAGTAAAATTAACATTAACGTAATTAAAAGGAACAAGTTACTTTAATTTAAAAAAATTACTGTTTTGAAAAAAAAAATGTGTATGCTCATATAAATCAAGATATGCAAGTTATTTTAATTAGCTACAAAAATATTGAAATGAAGCATGAAAAGCTGAAAACCATTATTCTTGTTTTTTCAATTTATTTTTACGTTTAATTATTGCAAAAAAGCAAATAATTTATAAAAAATGAGTAAAAAATATTGAGAGAGATGCGCATTATTTATTTATTTTTAAAAAATTGCCTTAATGAAATTGTTACGAACTCACATTGACTTAAATAAAGATTTGCACTTCATTCCCCATGAGTAAATTTTACAGATAATAATTTAGAAAATTAAATAAAGCACGCATAACTAATAAGACTTAACCAATTTTCATAATTCAAACGCTAATGATTATTACTCATGTTTATGAATTCATTATTTATTAAAATTGAATCTTGCAATGTTGCTGAAGATTTATATCTCCGTGAATTCTAATTTGAATTGCTTCCAGCGATGGATGTATGGTAATTGGTACACATAACATTTCAATGTTATATATAACTAGTGATAAAATTGATATATTGCATTAACTGGAAACTGAGAATAACATACTCTAATTTTGAATATTTTATTAAGGATTAAATTACAAACCTTTTACAGATATTATATTGACTTAAAATATTTTAAAAGTTGAAGTGAATTTACTAACAAGCAACGCATCGTTGACGCTAAAAGATAATCAGGGTTGGAAATCTGCACAGTGTTTTGAAATCCAATTTGCTCTGTATGAAGTTGAAGTGTTGAGATTTTTCAAAAATGCTTTTGATGATATTATCTTTTTAACTACTTGGAAATCGGTTGTTGTTTTTGAAAGAGAATAGTTATATCTGAATCCTTGTGATGTCTCTAATTTTTGAAATACTTCTGTGCTATCATGATAAAAAAAAGTATTAAAAAAAACTACAAAAAAAATTATAATTCAAAAAGATATTGAGATACAACATTCAAACAAATTGCATTTAAAGGTACACCCCCTCCCCACTTTACGATAATGTAAAAATTTAAAATGAATTTTTAGAAGTTTTTAAATTGGCAGTACCAAAAATTTTATTACTTATATTTCAGTTAAAATTTGAAAGTGTGACATTCGTTGAAGAACGTGTGCGTTAAGCACATATATGTTTGTCTTTTCTAATATAGATAGGGTTAATATAGCTACATAAAAATTCAATGAATTCAGACTGGTAAAAACACAACCACCTCTTTATTATTATTATTTTTAAATAAAAAAACCTTTAAGAAAAATTGTAGAAATGATAATCTCTTCAAGATGTGTCATATTTAATTAACTTTAACTGTATAATACCCATGTATTGTTTACAAAATTTAGAAAAATGTACTTTTTTAATAGAATTTACTTATAAGTCTTAAATTTTCGTGTTAAAAAATCATTTTCTCAGTGGTTGTTGTGGTTAGCTATCTTTTTTGTCTTATTTATGTGTATCGTTCTTGAGCGCCCAGCCAAGACTGGTTGGGCGTTTCCATACAGGATTATAAATGAAGTTCATACCAATTTTATCAAATTCGCATCCATACTTGAGCATATCCGTTTTGAAAAACCTTTTATTTATTTAAGTACACCAGTCTCTTAATGATTTTTTTATATTTGTTAACATTCTTTTTTAACTTTTATATATAAAATCAAAACAGAAATTATTTTTACAACAGTTTAAAAATAACAATTTATATCATTAGTAATATATTAATTATTTTTATACAGATGCTATGTAATACAGTGCAAATAATTGTCAAGAGGAAGTTAATATTAAAAATGTTAATGTTAAATATTTTTATAGTTGAAGTAATTTGCACAGTTTTGTGAGAGTGAATTCATTTTGTATAATGTTGAAAAGTTGGGATTTTATAAAAATGTGTTTGATATTATAAATTTTCAATGTTGTATCTTATATAATTTATGAGCTAAAGTGCCTTTTAAGCATTTTTAAAAAATTTCTTTAATAATTTACAGTAAAAATTATACAATTATGATTATGGTTAGTTTCAAGAAATCCTTGTTTTACATTGAAAAAAAAAAAACGTTAAATATAAGGTGCAGCAATGTTGCCAGCAGGTTTTGCCGATAAATTTGCAGTAAAATTATGTGCAATTAAAAAAAAAATTGCATGTAATTGTACTGCACTTTTTATGGAAAAAACGATGATTGGATCCATCGTTCTATGGAGTTCCTTTACCTGCGGTTTATTCTGTTGAGCTGACTAAATGATAGACCAAATGTTACGACCTACAAGGTTATCTGTTCGAGAAATGCTCAGAGGTTATCGTGCCCAGTTAACTTAAATGGTAAAGCATTGGCCCTGTAAGCCAAATATCTGGGTTCGATTTCTGGCCTGGCCAATTTTTCGCTCAGTTGGAAATAATGAATTAGTGTGATAACGTTACCGATCAGTTTGAATGTGTAAATAATAATATAAGCATTTTTATGTTGCCAAAAATTTTTAAATAAAATAAAATTCACAAAAAAAAACACTTACCGTACTATTTTAATTTTTGAATTATTGATTCGTTAAGTTGTTCTGTTTTTTATACGTTTGCAAAAAATATATTTTAATGAAAAATAAGTAAAAATCATGTATTTAGACACAATACGTTTTAAGGAGTATTTTTGTGTCGCAAATAAACAAATAAATAAATATAAGAAAATTTACAAGAAACAACACTTATCGTACTACTGTAATTTTTTAATTGTTGATTCTCTAATTTTTTCTATTTTTCATGCATCTGTAAAAAATTCCTGTGTAATGCAAACTATTGAAAATCATGTAATAAGACATATTACATTTTATCTAAATCACAATTCATTAAAGTAATATATATATATATCTATATATAAATTTTAGTTTTCCTTAAAAAAATCAAAATACTCTTATAGTTTCAAAAATGTATTAGTCGGATTTAAAAATATAAAAATAAAAGTCATTCCTTAGCTACTTTTAAACGAATAAATCCAAAGTTCTAAAATTTAAAAAGAAATTCTGATTTTTCACGAAATTCTGGTTCAAAACTACTTCTTGATTCGTCAAAGTAAATGAAACTTTTTTTATGTAGAATCATAACTAAGAAACTTGTTTATGCATCAGTAATAATACAAACGTACAGGTAAACTTTTGAAAATTAACTTTCCACATTTTATAGCAGTTACAGAAAAAACATATATTTCCATTGCGCAATAACATGAATACCAGCTATTATGTGAAATAAAGAATTTTTTTCCTAAAGTTTTCTACTGAAGAATTCATTAGTATAATAAATGACTATACTTTATACGACATTTTAACTTGGAAATTTGACTACTCAGCATATGAAAAACTGAACATTTAATTATCCCAATGCATTTATTTGGAAATTTAAAAAGAAAATATTACTCGGTGCTATTTCAGTACAAAGTTGTTTTAATTTCACTCAAATCTCATTCAAAATAACGCTTAAAACGCTCTTTTGTAATGTAAAAAAATATTTAACTATCTAAAATTCGTCTTTAAAATGTAGTTCAAACAATGATAAATGCTTAGTCAAATTTTCTCAGTTAAACTGCGTGTTTTTTATGTCTTTCACATTTAATTGCAGCGGACGATTTTTGCTAATGTTGAACTAAATTTGACAATTCAAATAACATTTTTTACTTAAGTTTAAAATTTAATTTTACAATTTTGAAGCGAAAAATCCTTTTAAATGTCATTCAATACAGTCAGGAATTTGAAACATATTATGACATTTTGACAAGTAGGTATGTCAACAAATATTAGAAATGAATTAAAAAGCTATCTTTCTTATATTCCTTTCATGCTATAAAACAATTATTACAATAATCGATTAAATATATATTTTTTAAAAAAAATTTCAATTCATTGAAAAATTCTTGCTTTATTTATTATATTTATAACTATCTGTGAGTTTACGTAAATATCTGTAACAATTGCAATATAAATGAAGTTCACATATTTCTTTCTCAAATTTTTACTTAAAATTTATGTAAAAAAAAAATCTACGAAGATTTTAAGAGCATACATAAGCATACATAATTACACATATATTTTTTAATATATCTGTATAAAGTCTACAAAATATATTTTATTTTTAACACTAGATTGAGATAGTAATCTTAGTTTATTATGTTTCAAATGTGAGTATTTAAATTCGTATTTTATTATGTAATTCAACTATTATTTTTTTATATTTTACATACTATTTTAAAAATAAGATTTAGTAGCTAAATCACAAATAATATCCAAATATTTGTTTAGAAATTGTCAAAAAGTTATATGATTGTTAAAACTTAAGATTTTGAAAGTTAGTTGTAATCGAGCATATCTATTTCTAATCCTGATTTAGTCTGTTAGTTTTAAAAAAAAGTGGGGGGAGGGGACACAGCCAGTCCTGTCTGCCAGTCCGTTTATAACAGCTCTAAAAATTCTCAACCAAATTGTTAAAAATTTTATTTCTATATAATCACTGAATAATTTTATCATATCAAATTTTATTAAAATCGTTTAAAGTCTAATAGGATATTAATAAAAAAATAATTTTATTAAATACTTTTATACATATTTACTTCAAAGCTTTCTAAGATAGTTAAAAATTACAGGATGTCATGAAGACTGCGTCATACTTAAGATGAAATCATATTGCAACCGTCTTATTTAAATATATAAAATCGTGATAAATTTTATGTTCAAACAATTTTTTAGAAGAGTGGAACAGCTATTGCAGCAAGATCTCAATAGTTATAATATTAGTTAAAGTATTAACAAACTTAATTTGTCACGTTTGACAATTTTCGAATTGTTAGGTGCTCTCGTAATAATTTAAATGCGTAACACTGATAGACATGTTCAGTTCGTCCGTCCGTCTGTCCATATGCCCGCATATAACAAAGAAAAAGTTACTTAACCGAATCATTTGAAATTTAAAATACATTTGTGTTGCATAGTTTTGTCGAGTTATTTTAAATTTTATGAAAATCGAATGCAAAGTTTAATTAAAAGGGCAATCAAAAGTATTCCGTTGCATTACAGCCAATAGGGAGAAACAGCTTCAGGTGAATTTTAATGATGTTAAACTTTTTTGAACATAAAAAAATCGATATACATCTGTGAAGTATATATTAAAAATATATTATGTACTATCTGTGGTGCAAAGAATATTTGTTATTAATTTATAGGGCTACACAACAGTATTCCTTTATATAATGGTATAGGGGAGGGGCATTGTTTGGGATGCGTTTTAATAATATTAAATAATTTCAGATTTTATAAAATTGTTCTATATTGCTGGAGTTTACTATAAGTTACTTCCTGTATAATATAAAACAGATAGTATTTACGTGGATACACAAAATATTCCGGATACTCTACTGTATGCGAAGTACTGCATACTAATACATGTATTTATGGATATTTTTAAATCTTCTTTATAAGACGAACGCACCTGATTTACTACGTTTGGCATGCAATTTCCGACTTATTTTTATTTTCACAAACAATGTTATACTTGCAAAATATGTTCTGACTCTGTTCTATATCTTAGCAATCGCATACATCGACGACCTATCTAATATATGAGCGCATAATTATGTATGTGAAACTAGCTATTTAAACATTGAAATTTATAAAAACCAGGATACTTTAAAAACATTTTATCTTATTTTAAAGTAAGAAATACTCGAGTGATTGTGTAAGCAGATTAAGCCTACACAAGAATTTTCTGATAGCTTTGAATCTATGTAAGTAATAACAAATAATTTATATTTTCCCAGGATACTTTATTATATTTATTACTAAGCCGGAAAATTTTATTTTACAATACTATAAATCGTAGAAATATAGTAAACGAACGATGTTCCCTAAAAATTTACAAATAGAAAAAATATAACATAGAGCTTTAAAATCTTATTTACCTTGCAATCCATGATAAAGTCACAGGAGGTCGTATCTTGGAGTAGAACTTTGAGCATTTGAATTCCTTCTTACTTTATAATTTAATCGATACAAATCTCGTAAAAAAATCAATATTTTTTATAATGTTTCCAAATTATTTTTTTAATATTATTTGGAGGGGGGAATACATTTGACAATTTTATTTCTTTCCCTCACAGGACAAGTTTTTTACAAAAAAAATTCTCTCTTTTATAAGTAAAATAAAGGGACTTACTCTCTTTTTCAGAGTTTGTTCATCTAAAGAAACCTTTTTCGTATTTGTCCCCTGTCTGTTCCCGGTCATAGAGTCAGTACACAAGAATAGTATAAATCAAATACTTCAAATTTCTTACAGCTGAATATCTCCTGTCACACGATAATAAAAATTTTAAAAAATCTATTATTTTTACTAAAATACTTTTTTTCGATATCATCCGTTCATTTTTTCATTTAAATTTTAAAAGATATCCTTGATTTGAACATGTTACGTTTAGATTTCGTAGCTTGGCGGTAAAGCGCCTTTCTAGTAAGTAGGAGGTTCTTAATTCGTGTCCGGGTGTTGGAAGTTGAAATTTTCACATTAAGATGGATTTAATTAAAAGGAATTATATATTTTTTGCTAATTTAAGGATTTATATTATTCAAATAATTAAATTTTATATATTTTTTACTAATTTAAGGATATTATATTATTGGTTTCATTCATCTGATATTCATTTGGTTTTTTTGGAATTAAATTTTCAATTTATTAAAAAAGAAAAAAAATATATTGTAATTTATTAATGATTCAACATTTTAATTTGCATTTAAACAATTTTTTGAGTTTTTTTAAATTTAAATTTTTATTTAATTCCCGCTATTTTTTTCGGATTTTCAAAGAATTTGGAATTCTGAAATTTATTAAAATAATTCAATTTGAACATTTTTAGTTTCATTAAAATCAGTTACGACCTTTTATAACTGTTTTAAAATTAAGTTTATTTATATTACCATCGGTGTAAGCATTTAATAGTTATAAATTAACAATTTTAATTTTTTAATTAAATGATAAGTTGTTTTTAAAGAAGCTTACTAAACGAAACCCTCCGTGCGACCTGTAATCATATTGATCGAATTGTTGATATTGTACATTTCGTTTATGCATACATTAATTAAATTCACTACCCAAAAATAAAAAATGAAGCATGCTATTATTTCTTTTAAGAACACTTGTTTCTGAATTCCTTCGTTTAATGAAACACTTAATAATTAAAGTAACACGAAACTGCTTGTTCGATTAGCCTCGATAACAGTGGCATAAGAAGCACTCCACTGATCAAAGCAAGTAGAAAATGTTTCAGGAAACAAGCTGCAATTTATCGCATTCCAATATCTAAAATAGATTTAGAGAAAAAAAATAGGAAAAAATTTAGAGAAAAAAAATAGGAAATCAGTAATTATAAAAAAAAAAATCAAATGCAAATAAACTCTTAAACTAATAATTAACTTTTAAGGAATTTTTACGGCGATCTAAAGGATTAGCTAAAAGGGATTAAAGGATTAAACTATAGCAATTTCGTTTTAATTTGATGAATTTTTCATGTCAATTAAAAAGTTGGATTGGAAAATAATTATCCGCAAAATACAAGTCTTTATAAACAACATATGCAAAAAATCTTTTTCTACCTAGTAAATGTTTAATAGTTTATAAATAAATAGTTTTAGTCAGTGTTTCGAAATATCAATTGGCGTTCATTTGATAATTTTAGATTAATTATAACATCTTAAGATAAATTACGAAGATATAAAATAACCATTGCATAACATAAACACCCCATTAACATTAAACTCATCATTATCTTTACAAAAAAATTATTTCGCATGCAAAACACATTTATTACATCTATTTAAAAATATACATATGATCAGTAGTACAAACATTATACAAACGTTATACATATTAATGTAACATACAAGTTACTTAACATACATATTAATATAACATAAACATATCATATCAGAAATATAGCATCAATATTATACTCAACCTTATTTATTTTGAAAAAGCATTTTTAATTTATTTTAGGTGCAAAATATACTTATAATATACTTTCAAAAATAGGAGATGTATATGAGATTTAAGTAAACTGAAGAATTAAGGCTAATACAATATTTTCAAAGAGAGATTCTATTCATAAATGCACCAATATGGAGCCAAACTTTTAATAAACATAAACGTAATTGTTATCAAACATTTTTCGGAAATTTCGTTCACTCTAAATACACCTTATGTTACCTAAAATAATTTAATAAGCAAGACTTACATAATACTATGGTTATATGTTGTGCTTGTCACATAATGCCTTTAACAAAAAGCTTTTTCAAAATGTTCTTTCCTTTCTCTTCAGTCAAGCTCTTTAGGCTATCTATTACAATCTTCCGTATGTTTCCGTATTTCACTGTTGAACAAAATTATTCCCCGGGGTTTCACTCTAAGAGATAAGTATTCTAAAGAACACATGCTTTTAAACTCTGAAACACTGTACCAAAACTTCTGTGTGTTACTTAAAGTCTATTGTGTGGGCAAAATCAGGAATTGCATTAAATAAGCTTACAGTTATACAACTTTTACAGTAGTTTCTAAAGTAACAAGATAAGGAAAGATCGAAGAAAGATTAATTTTGTGTTATCGTAAAGAATGAAATAATATAATATCTTTCTATTATCAATTATATGTATATGTAAGCGCAGTGTAATACAAGAAGTATGTATTCAATTTAAGAGTCGGTAGGCCACATTACAACAAATAATTTCTGTGAATGAAATCGATGCCTCCGAAAAAAATTATCAGACGCAGTTACAATATCCCATCCTAAGCTGAACGCAGACTGATTTACTGCAGCTTCAAAACTTAAGAAAATAATAGATAATCTGGTGAACAACTCAAGAAATATACACCAATTCACTCTGTATGGGTATGAAGTTTATTTAATACGATCTCTCTCAATAAAATGCATTAATCACTCTCATATTCAAAAACAAACTGATGTGCGCATTTTTTTTGCAAATCTACCTCTATTGCGTTTACGTTGTAAAACCTTTTACAGGACATTCAAAAAGAATATTACGTTTAATTTAATTGAATAATTAAGGCTACCACTATTTTTTCAAATAGAAGTTTTATTCATAAATGCACAAAAATGAAACCAAACCTATATTAAACAAAAACAAAATTCTTATGAAACATTTTTTGGAAATTTTGTTCAGTCTAAATACACCTCATTTATCAAAAATAATTCAATAAGCATGACTTACTTAACTATGGTTATATGTTGTGCTTTACAAATAATGCCTTTAACAGAAACCTTTTTCAAAATGTTCATTCCTTCCTTTTCATTCAAGCTTTCATCACACATTTCCGCATGTTTCACCCTTTCACTTTTAAATAAAATTATTCTGCGAGGTTTTACTCTAAAAGATAAGTATTCTGAAGAACACGTGATTTTAAAATCTGAAACGGTGTATCAAAACTTCTCTGTGTTACTTTTAGTCTAATGTGTTGGCGAAATCAGGAATTGCATTAAAAAAATGTTACAACAGTTTCTAAAGTAACCAGATAATGAAAGAACGGAGACGGATGAATTTTGTGATATCATATGAACAATAACATAAACGTTACATAAAACATTATATATATTAATATACCAGAAACATTTCAAAACATAAATATTACATTTACATTATGCTCACCATTATTTACTTTAAAAAATCTTTTTTAATTTATTTTACGCGTAAAAAATATTTATAATATCCTTTAAAAGTAAGACACGCACATGAAGTTTAAATTAATTGAAGAATTAAGGATACACGATATTTTCAACAAGAATTTTTATTCATAAATGCACCAAAATGAAGCCAAACTTATAATTAAATATAAGCAAAATTATATTAAATCATTTTACGGAAATTTTGTTCACTCTAAATATGCATGCTCTTATCAAAAACAATTCAATAGGCAAGATTTACTCAATACTATGGCTATTTGTTGGGCTTTGCACATAATGCCTTCAACAAAAAGCTTTTTCGAAATGTTCTTTCCTTTCTTTTCATTCAAGCTCATTAGGCTATCTATTACACATTTCCGCATGTTTCCGCCTTTCACTGTTGAATAAAATTAAAAAAAGTATTCTAAAAAAATCATGCTTTTAAAATCTGAAACAGTGTACCAAAACTTCTCTGTGTTACTTAAAGTTTGATGTGTGGCCGAAATCCGAAATTGCATTAAATAAGTGTCTACAATTTATACCGCATTTTCTAAAGTAACCAGATAATGAAAGAACGGAGAAAGATGAATTTTGTATTATCATACAGAATGAAGTAATTAAATATTTTTCTATTACCATTTGTATGTAAATGCTGGCGCAGCGTAATTAAAGAAAGAGTATATTTGTTTTAACAGTCGATACGCAATACTACAGTAAGTAATTGCTTCATATGAAGTCTATGTCTCCAAAAAATTTCGGTTACAGTTACAATAACCAATCCCAAGCTGCACACATTCAATTCATTATACCTTCAAAAATTTAACAAAAACATTAAACTCTGGGGAACTAACTACTCAAGAAATACACAACAACGCACCCCTGAATGGATATGAAGCTGATTTAACATGGTCTCGCTCAATAAATTTCTCTGCATTCACAAATATTCAAAAACAATCTGATGTGTGTATTAGCAGTGCAAATATATTAAAAAAATTATTTGATTCTATTGAATATATCTTGTAAAACATTAAAAAGGGCACCTATAAATGAATGTGAGGTTTAATTTAATTGAAGAATTTAGCATTATATTTACAAGAAGAATTGTTCTTTATAAATGCACCAAAAGAAACAAAACTTATAATAAGTATCAACAAAATTATTATAAAAAATTTTGCGGAAATTTTGTTCACTCAAATACACATGCCGTTATCTAAAGTAATTCAATAGGCAAGACTTACTTAATACTACGGTAATTTGTTGTACTTTTCACATAATGCTTTTAAGAAAAAAATATTTTCAAAATGTCCTTTCCTTCCCGTTCATTTAAGCTATTTAGAGTGTCTATTATACACTTCCGCATGTTTTCGTCTTTCACTATTGAATGAAGTTATTCTCCGGGGTTTCACTCTAAGAGATAAATATTCTGTAGAACACGTACTTTTAAAATCTGAAACAGTGTGCCAAAATTTCGCTGTGTTACTTAAAGTCTAATGTGTTGGCGAAATCAGAAATTGCATTAAATAATTATCTACAACTTTTAAAGCAGTTTTTAAACTAACCAGATAATGAAAGAACGGAGAAAGAAGAATTTTGTGTTCTTAAAGAATGAAGTAATATAATATCCTTCTATTATCAATCACATGTATATGTAGGCGCAGTGTTATTCAAAAAGAGTGTATTCGATTTAATAGTCGGCAGGCCATATTGCAACAAATAATTTATGTGTATGAAATTCACGCCTCCAAAAGAAAAATCAGTCGCAGATGCAATATCCCAACCTAAGCTGCAGACAGACTCATTCACTGCACCTTCAAAACTTTAACAATAAAAAAGATACTCTTGTGAACAACTCGAGAAATACACACCAGCTCACCCAGTACGGATATGAGGCTGATTTAATACGATTTCGCTCAATAAATTGCATTGCTTGGTCAGATATTCATAAACAATCTGATGTGCGCATTTTCAGTGCAAATATAGCCATAAATGTATTTGATTCTATTACGTTTAACTTGTAAAACATTACACAAGGCATCCATAAATAGATATTATGTTTAATGTAGTTAAAGAATTAAGGGTACCACTATATTTTCAAAGAGAATTTTAATTAATAAATGCACCGAATGAAACCAAATTTATATTTAACAGAAACAAAATTATTATGAAATTTTTTTTGGAAATTTTGGTCACTCTAAATACACCTCTGTTATCTAAAATAATTCAATAAGCAAGACTTACATAACAATGGTTATATGTTGTGCTTTTCACACAATGCCTTTGACAAAAAGCTTTTTTAACTTCCTGACTGCCGCTGGCTGATTTTTTCGCACACTAACCTGCAGGTTTCACTGCAGCATAAGCAATATTTAAATTAATATAATTCTACAAATAAAACCCAGTTTTGAAAAATTAAGTTAGGATTAATACTCTCAAAGATTATACACCTATACATAATAACATATTTTGTATCAGGTTGGAAAAAACATCTTTTTTTAATATTTTTAATAAATTACTGAGAAAACAACATTACAATTTTACTCTTTTGCTGGGCAGTCAGGGGGTTAAAGTGTTCTTTTCTTCCCCTTTATTCAAGCTCATTAGGCTATCTATTACACACTTCCGCATGTTTCCGTCTTTCACTGTTGAATAAAATTATTCTCCAGGGTTTCAAACAAAGAGATAAGTATTATAAAGAATACATGCTTTTAAAATCTGAAATAGTGTACCAAAACTCTGTTACTTAAAGTCAAATGTGCGGGCGAAATCAGGAATCGCATTAAATAAGAGTCTACAACTTTTACAGCAGTTTATAATGTGACCAGATAATGAAAGAACGGAGAAAGACGAATTTGGTGTTATCGTAAAGAATGAAGTAATGCAATGTCATTCTATTATCAATTATGTGTATATGTAGGCGCAGTGCAACAAATAATTTCTGTGTACGCCTCCAAAGCCTTTCAAAGCCTCAAAAAATTTTTTTCAGTCGCAGTTAAAATGTCCCATCCTAAGTTGCAAACAGACTCATTCACTGCATCTTCAAAACTTTAATAACAAAAAGATGCTGTGGTGAACAACTCAAGAAATGCATACCAACTCACCCACTTTGTATATGTATGAAGCTGATTTAACACGATCTCAATCAATAAATTGCATTACTCTCTCAGATATTCAAAAACAATCTGATGAGTACATTTCCAGTGCAAATATATCCTAAAATGTATATGATTCTATTGCGTTTACCTTGTAAAACAATATACAGGGCAGCCATAAAAGAATATTATGTTTAATTTAATTAAAGAATTAAAGCTACCACTATATTTTAGAAGAGAAGTTCTACTCATAAATGTATTAAAATGAAACCAAACTTCATTAAAAAAAGAAGTTTTATTCATAAATTTATTAAAATAAAACCAAACTTATATTAAACAAAAACAAAATTATTATGAAACATTTTCAGAAATTTCGTTCACTCCAAATACACCTCTATAATCTAAAATTATTCAAAAAGTAGATTTACGTAACCATGGTTATATATTGTGCCTTTCACATAATGCATTTAACAAAAAGCTTTTTCAAAATGTTCTTTCCTCACTCTTCATTCAAACTCTTTAGGCTGTCTATTACACACTTCCGCATGCTTCCGTCTTTCACTGCTGAACAAAATTACTCTCCGGGGTTTCACTGTAAGAGATAAGTATTCTAAAGAATACATGCTTTTAAAATCTGAAACAGTGTACCAAAACTTCTCTGCGTTACTTAAAGTCTAATGTGTGGCCGAAATCAGGAATTACATTATATAAGCGTCTACGACTTTTACAGCAGTTTATAAAGTAACCAGATAATGAAAGAAAGGAGAAAGACGAATTTTGTATTATCGTAAAGAATGAAGTGATTACATATGTATATTCTGGGGTACAGTGTAAATCAAAAATAGTTGATTCGGTTCAACTGTCTGTATGCTAGATTACAGTATATAATGCCTATAAAGAAAATCTCTGATTTTTTCCCCAGTAACAATTGCATTGTTCTACCCTCAGCTGCACTCAAATTTTCTTTCAAGGCATAAAGAGGAACAATAAAGAAGTTACACATCACCACATACCTCAATATGTATGTAGATGATTTAATAGAGTATCGCTCATTGAATTCAATTGCACACTAGGGTATTCAAAAATAATACGATCTGTATGTTTTAAATGCAAATCTATCCTTAAATTTGTTTGATTCTATAATGCTAACCTTGTAAAACGTTGACAGGCCTTCTGCAACAGAATTTTCAGTTTTAATAGCACATTGTAACATTTCACGATAAACTTTTTGCAAAAAATCGTGCATCAGACTGAAAGCAAACTAACTTTTTTATTCTAAATGTTTGCACAATAAGTTTCTTTCTACTATTCGATTTGTGCACATTTAGTTATACGACACACATTCTACCTAAAGTCCAAATCTTTTTACACTTCGAATTCTAGAAGTCCGGAGTAAAGTATATATGCATCTATCGATTTTGATTATTTGCACCCATGAAAAAAACTGTATTACAACAGAAAAATGTGCAGGCATATGAATATTGAATAACATTACATTTATCTTAATTATTAAAGTACAGAGATGTTCGTTAGCGGTTGCTTTTACTGATTGGAAAAAAAACCCTTTTGTTTAGCGTATTACCTAAGAAAATACATCTGTGGGTAAATTTAGTGTAGAAGAAAGGATTTAATAAAAAGCATTATTATAAACAATAGAAAATAGAAGCATTGTGTATTTTGAAAACTGCACGCAAAGTATTCATAACTGTAATTTGAAAGACATTAAATGAAAGACGACCTTTTTAATGAAACGGATTTTGGATATAAAATCAATATATAGAATGGGAACTAAATAGGGAATAGGGCATTCATTATAGAAAGCGTGAAACTTAATACCGTAAAATTGGCTGAATAGGAACAACGGGGTGAATAGGAACGAAACTTCCCGGTCATACAAGTAAATTCATTCTAAATATACGTGATGATATTTCTAGTTGCCAATTTTTTATGAGAATGTAATAAAATTAAGAGTTGGGAAATTCAGTTGTGCCATGTTGGCGCCACTACTGGGGTATATAAAAAAACTGCAAGCGTATCCTCAAAAACCTCATTTTTTCAACGTCGTCAAAACTTTGTTTGTGACTGCAATACTTTTCGTATTCTAAACCTAAGAGTAGGAAGTTTTATTTAATGATAGACCTGTAAACAATATGCTATGTTAAATTCTACTTATTTCTAAACTACATAACAAAAAAGTGAAAAATGGCTTGTAACATCAAAGGTTTAAGATTTACGGGATGAATCGGAACACGTTTTCTCTGATGGTTTGTTTTTATATACAGTAATAGTTTCATATAATATCTGAAAACATATGTATGAATATGTATTCGGACAATATTTAGTTTGTTCTAATTACGAGACGAGTTTAAAGGTGCCAAGAAATTCTTAGTTAACCAAAAGCGTCAACGCCCAACAGACATGAAGCACACAATAAAATATTTAAAAAATAATTTAAAAATGGCAAATTACTAAGAAAAATTGCGCAGAATTATTCAATGATATGCACAAAATTACATAAACATCTTAAAATGGAAAACCAATTAAAAAAGAGAAGATAGCAAACTAATAAGGGCGGGGGATGAGGACATACTAGCAGTTCATATTAATTACAGATATTGGTGCTACTCAATAACCCAATGAATAGTAGTAAAGGAAAACACAGAACTGGGCTAAATTTCTATTTAATTAAAACTTCTGCAATTCGAATACAATTTCTTAGAATAAATTTTAATTTTTCTTGAGTTCAAAGTTATTTTCTAATTTTTAAAAAGGCATATCTTTACTTGTATATAAAATAAGGGCCTGGTTTGATACTAACTACGTATTCCTAGTCCTACCTTATCATTATTATCTATTTTTATTAACCCTATTAAAGTTTGAATCAAAATGAATAAAGACTACAACATTCGCTCCGATTCACCCCATCTGCGGGGTGAATCGGCACACCATTAAAAAACAAAAAAATACATATATAAACAGTAACAAATGCTACGTTTTTGCTTAAAAAAGTAAAGAGAAAAACAAGACCGAAGTTTCTAGTAAAAAAAAAATATATATATAATTAAAAAATCAGTTATTGCTTTTTTTAACGTTAAAGTTGAAAAATGTTCCGATTCATCCCATTTTACGGTACCATTTTCGGGTTTAAGCAATGATGTAAAATTTTGTAATGAAGGAAGGTAATTACTTTAAAATATCGATATTTTTAGTTTTGAATTATTATTTTTAACACTGTAGCAGTAAATGATGTCTCCAAGTTTAAAACTTTAAATAAAATTTTGCTACAAGTCCACTTTTGCACAGAGTACTTTACATATTAAAAACCTTTCGAAATTTAGGCTTCTGAGAAATATCTATGTCTATAACAAAAATTTCTGCCAGAAAAGCTAAATTTTTTGCAAGAGATACAGTTATTGTGTATAACTTCATTTTCTATTTAAAATTCTGAAAATCCACTTTTAGGCATTTCACATATTCTCTTCTCAAATGCAACGCGAGAAGAATTCACCAGAATACGATTGGGAGAGGTTTCCCTTTTAGATGTAAACAACACTTTTATAATTATAACAGTACACAATTTTTTTTTTCACTTTGGATGAATTTCCAAAACGCGTGGAGAAAACTATATTTAAAAAAAAACCCATAAAATTCTACAGCTTGCGTTTAAATGATCAGGGTATATTGGAATAAAGTGCTGCGATATAACGGCTGACTGATATCTGTAATTGGGAAAGATGTAAGTATGTTATGTAAATATGAGTATACATAATTATTATTACATACATATTATTACATAAACAGATAGTAAAAGATAATACCTTAAATAATACCTTAATACCTTATTTAAAAGATAATACCTTAAATAATTTTCAAGCATCACAAACTTCCAGGGGAAATGAGTGTGAATTTGAATATGATAATGTTTTTGAAAAAGATAATTTTATTATAAATTCAAGTAGCAGATTATATACAACAAGAAATGTCACATTTCAAATAAGTGTTCTAGAGCAAAAATTAGTTTGTAATTCTCTTATATAAATATGTTTTACTAGTAAATAAAAATATAACTCTATGTTAAAAAGATTAATATATATATATATATATATATATATATATATATATATATATATGCATAACACAAATGAATTATTATTTAAGTCTGACACACTTAGAAGGAATCTAACAATATCAAATAAATGTAGAAAATGTTAGATATATGTACATATTTTTTCTTTCTTTTATAATATAACAAAATATTTTTTATTAACTATAATGGTATTTAAATTGCTTTTTTAAAGATATAAAATGCAAATGGAATAAAAATTAATAGAAGTTATATAATTGCATTTTATGATTATACAACCAAAATAATTAGAATAAACTATTTTCGCAATATTCAAATAAAAACTACAGGCATGAATATAGTTTAATAGAAAGCCGATCAGTAATATAAAAAATGAAAAAAAACCCTGCAAAATACGAAAAGGAACAGTAAAATTTAATAGATATTTTAATTAGATATTTTTATAATTGTTAATTTCAGAATTGTGATCGATTTTTTCGAGTTTAAAAGATAAGGAAAAATGTTTTCAAAGAAATGAAGAATGATACTTATCTCACAATATGGATAGTTCTAATTTTTAAATACTAATTTTAACACTTTAGAAATAAATTATGTTACCACGTTTAACACTTAAAAAAAAATCCCTAAAAGATAGCGGACATTGAATAGAGTATTTTACATATTTAAAACGTTTAGAAATTTTGGTGTCTGAGAAATATATTCAATGTAAAAGCTCCCTAGCAGCAATGTTGTCAGCAGTTTTTGCCAGAAAACAAAACTGTAAAATTAGCTGTAATAAGAAAAATTGCGCCTGATTTTACCGCAATTTTTAAGGGAAAAACTACTGGCAATATTGCTGCCAGCAGTTTTTGCAGTAAATTTAACGGATTTATTTTAGATTGTGTGACAAAAATTCCTACGTTGAACGCTAAGTATTTTCCAGAAGATGCAGTTACTCGAAGTGAAAATATTAATTTTCTAAAGCACCATAAAATAAATTAATTGGTGTTATAAAATGTTTTATCACTTCAATTTAATTAACACCAGCTTCAACGTTATATATTGATACAGTTACTGCATATACTATTATTTTCCATTTAAAATTCTGAAAATCCAATGCTAGGTGTTTGACATTTTCTTATCACCAGAATTCCATTGAGACAAGTTTCCTTTTTAAGATGTAAAGAATGCTTTTATAATTACAACGGTTCATAAAAATTTCTTTCCCTTTGGATGAATTTCCTAAAGGAATGCTGGAAACTACATTTAAAAGGACAATAAAATTCTGCAGTTTGGTGTTTAAATAAGCAGGGTATATTGGAATAAAATGAACGACTCATTTAGATCTATAATTGGGAGAAAGATGGTGAGTTATGTAATATCCGTTATATAAACTGCTAGATAAGTAAAGGATAATAACGTAAATAATTTTCAAATAACACAAACTTTCAGGGGAACTGGGTGTGAATACGTTAGTTCACATGTTCACACAAACGTAAATGTAAATACGTTAAAGGTATTGAAAATGAAAACTATCTAATGATTTTAAACAGTAGGTTATATAAAACGAGAAATGTGATATTTCAAATAAGTTTATTGCAGCAAAAATTAGTTTGTGTTTCTATTATATCAATCATCTTTAATTATCCATAAAAATATAATTTTACCTTAAAAATGTTAATAAAAATACATATTTATTTCATATTTAACTTTGATACTGATATATGGTACTAACCTTTTAATTTTTGCAATGTTGAAACATTATTGTTAAGGTTATATATGTAAATGTAGTTATGTAAAAAAAATATCGTCATAAATCAAAATAAATTATTTACAAATTCTTATAATATTAAAATTTCCCCTTTGTTTTAATAATATTTTAACAATTTTACTTTAAATCCATAACTTTAATCACCTTTTCTTTTATTCTTAAAAACTGCAATCTGACAAAACAATTCTTGATACCAATTTTCAAGTTTAAAAAATCACGGAAATGTTTTCAAACTAATAAAGAACAATAATTACTTGAAAGATATGGACGTTTTTAGATTTGAATAATTATTTTTAACTCTCTAGAAGTAAATTATGTCTCCAAGACTAATGTTTTAAATAAAATTTAAACTAGAAGTTGCGCAGAGCTACAAGTTGTCAAGACAACTGAAAGCTACAAGTTGTAGGCGTTTGAATAGAGTACTTTACACATTTAAAATCTTTTGAAATTTATGTGTCTAGAAAATATTTATGTCTATGACTAAAATTATTGCCTAAAATGGTAAATATTTTGCAAAAGTTATTGTTATTATATATAATTTTATTTTTAATTCTAAATTCTTAAAATCTACTGTTACGTATTTGACATTTTCTCACCTCAAATGCAAGGCGAGAAGAAGAATTCCATTGAGAGAGGTTTCCATTTTAGATGTAAAGAATGCTTTTATAATTATAGCAATTCATAAAAATTTCTTTCCCTTTGGATGAGTTTTCTAAAGGAGAGCGGGAAACTACATTTAAAAGGACCGCAAAATTCTGCAATTTGCGTTTATATGAGAAGAGTACACTGTAAAACGAAATCTGCAAAGGTACTAAACCTTTTCTAGGAAACTGGGATTCCAAGAACTTTTCCTGCAACGGTAACAGCAAAAATTCAAGTTTCAGAATCGATTACATGAATTTTTCCTGTTATCGTTACATGAAAAGTTCTCGGAATCCCAGTTTCCTAGAAAATGTTTAGTACCTTCGCAGATTTTTTTTACAGTGTACATTGGAATGAAATATTGCGATCAAACATTTCATTTAGATCTATAATTGGAAAAGAGATTGTGAGTTATGCAATATCTGTTGTATAAACTACTAGTTATGTAACGGATAATACCGTAAATAATTTTAAATAACTCAATCTTCCAGGAGAACTGAGTGTGTATGTGAATACGTTAATTATATTGAAAATGAGAATTATGTAATGATTTTAAACAGCATATTATATAAAACGAGAAATGTAACATTTCAAATAAGGGTATTACAGCAAAATTTAGTTTGTATTTCTATTATATTAATCATCTTTACTTGGCCATAAAAATGTATTTTTATCTTTAAAATATTAATTAAAAAATATATATATATATATATATATTTAATTTTTAACTTTGACACTTATATATGGTAATGTCATTTTAATTATTGCAATGTTAAAACATTATTGTTAAAGTTATATATAGATACAATAATAAAAATTTCTCGGATAAATTCTAAAGTAATTATTTCCATATTATTATCATATTTAACTTTTCCCTTTCTTTTTATAACATCTTAACATATTTATTTTAATTCCATACTTTTAATCCTCGATAATATATATATATATATATATATATATATATATATACTATATATATATATATTTCAAATAAGCTCTTGATTTTCTTCTCGAGTTTAAACTTTGACGAAAAAATGCTTCTAAAGTAATGAAGAATGATAATTACTTGAATGATATGGACGTTTTCAGTTTTTAATTATTATTTAAAACTCTATAGACGTAAATTGTGTCTTCTTGTGTAATGTTTTAAATAAAATTTGGTGACAAGTTGTAGGCCTTTGAATAGACTACTTTACACATTTAAAACCTTTAGAAATTTATGTGTCTGGGAAATATTTATGTCTATCCTAAGATTTCTGGCTAAAGTGTTAAATATTTTGCAAATGTTATAGTTACTATACATAATTTTATTTTCAATTCAAAATTCTGAAAATCCACTGTTACGTATTTGGCATTTTATAATACTCTTTTCAAGTTTAAACAATGACGGGAAATGTTTTCAAAGCAATGTAAAACGATAATTACTTGAAAGATGTGGACTTTTTAGTTATGAATCATTATTTTTAACTCTCTAGAAGTAAATTATGTTGAGTGTAATGTTTTAAATAAAATTTGGCTACAAGTTGTAGGCCTTTGATTAGACTACTTTATATATTTAAAACATTTAAAAATTTAGGTGTCTGGGAATTACTTATGTCTGTGACTAAAACTTTTGCCTAAAATATTAAATATTTTGCAAATGTTTTAGTTACTATACGTAATTTTATTTTCAATTCAAAATTCTGAAACTTCACTATTAGGTTTTTCACATTTTCTGATCTCAAGTGCAAGGTGAGAAGAAATCACTAGAATTCCATTAAGAGCGGTGTCCATTTTAGATGAAAATAACACTTTTATAGTATAAAGGTTCATAAAAATTTCTTTCCTTTTGGATGAATTTCCAAGAGAAGCCCAGGAAATTACATTTGAAATAACCGTAAAATTCAGCAGTTTGCGTTTAAATGAGCAGGATATATTGGAATGAAATGCTGCGGTCAAACGACTCATTTAGTTCTAAAATTGGGAAAGAGATGGTGAGTTATGTAATAACCGTTATATAAAAAGATAGTTATGTAACGAATAATACACTAAATAATTTTCAAATAACGCAAACATCCAGGGGAACCGAGTGTGGATGTGAATACGTTAACGATATTGAAAATAAAAATTATGTAATGATTTTTTATGTTTATGATTTTTAACAGCAGATTATATAAAACGAAAAATGTAACATTTTAAATTAGTGTTTTACAGCAAAAATTAGTTTGTATTTCTATTATATCAATGCTCGTTACTTGGCTATAAAAATGTAATTTTATCTTTAAAATATTAATTAAATTTTGTTTTTCTATATTTAACTTTGATACTTATGTATGGTAATGTCATTTTAATAATTACAATGTTAAGAGGTTATTGTTAAGGTTAGATATACATGTAATAATAAAATTTTTCGCCTTAATTCTAAATGAATTATTTCCAGATTCAAATTATATTTAACTTTTCCGCTTTCTTTTTAAAATAACTTAACAAAATTATTTTAATTCCATATATTTATTCAAAAATATGGACGTTTTTCGTTTGAATTATTATTAATAACTCTGTAGAAGTAAATTCTCTCTGCAAATGTGATGTTTTAAATAATATTTTGCTACAAGTTATCGGCCTTTGAATAGAGTACTTTACATATTTGAAACGTTTAGAAATTTAGGTTTCTGGGAAATATTTATGCCTATGCCTAAGATTTCTGTCTCAAATGTTAAATATTTTGCAAAAGTTATAGTTACTACATATAGTTTTATTTCAATGCAGAATTCTGAAAATGCACTGTTATGTATTTCAGATTCTTTTTATCTCAAATGCAACGGAGAAGAATTCACTAGAATTCTATTTGAGACAGGTTTCCATTTTAGAAGGAAAGTACGCTCTTATAATTATAACGGGTCCTAAAAATTTTCTTACCTTTGGATGAATTTCCTAAAGGAATGCAGGAAACTACATTTAAAAGGACGGTTAAATTCTGCAGTTTGCGTTTAAATGAGCAAGGTATATTGGAATGAAATGCTGAGATAAAACGACTCGTTTAGATCTATAATTGGGAGAGAGATGGTGAGTTATGTAATATCCGTTATATAGTAGTTACTGGTAGTTATGTAACGGATAATACCGAAAATAATTTTCAAATAACTCAATTTTCCAGGGAAACTGATTGTGGATGTGAATACGTTAAAGATATTGAATATCAAAATTATCCAATGATTTTAATCTGTAGATTATAAAAAATGAGAAATGCAACATTTTAAAAGATGGTCTAATAGCAAAAGTTAGTTTACATATCTATTATATTAATTCTCTTCAGTTTACCGTAAAAATGTAATTTTATCTTTAAAATATACTGTGCAATATATATATATATTAATATTTAACTTTGATACTTATGTATGGTAATGCCATTTGAATTATTGCAATGTTAACATATAATTGTTAAAGTTACATATACATGTAATAATAAAAATTTGTCACCTTAATTCTAAGTTAATTATTTCTATATTCTTAAGATATTTAACTTTTTCCTTTCTTTTTTATAATATCTGAACATATTTATTTTAATACCATACATTTAATCTTCGCTTTAAAAAAAAATCTGTCAAATATGTTCTTGATACACTTTTCGAGTTTAAACTTTCATGAATTTTTTTTTTCTAAAGTAATGAAGAACGATATTTATTTGAAAGATATGGACGTTTTAAATTTTGAATTATTATTTTAAGACTGTATAAGTAAATTATTTCTTCAAGTGTAATGCTTTAAATAAAATTTGGCTACAAGTTGTCGGCCTTTGAAAAGAGTACTTTACATATTTAAAACCTTTAGAAATTTAGGTGCCTGAGAAATATTTATGTCTACGAGTAAAATTTATGCCCAAAATTTTAAATATTTTGTAAAAGTTTTAGTTACTGTACATAATTTTATTTTCAATTCAAAATTCTGAAACTTGACTATTAGGTATTTCACATTTTCTCATTTCAAATACAAGGTGAGAAGAATTCGGTAAAATTCCATTGAGAGAGGTTTCCTTTTTAGGTGTAAAGAACGCTTTTATAATTATAACGGTACATAAAAATTTCCTTCCCTTTGAATGAATTTACTAAATGTGTGCAGGAAACTACATTTAAAAAGACTGTGAAATGGTGGAGTTTGTGTTCAAATGAGCAGGGTATATTGGAATGAAATGCTGTTATAAAACGACTCATTGAGATTTGTAATTTGGAACAGACAGTGAGTTATGTAAATATATGTTATATAAACTGTTTGTTGTGTAAACAATAATATCGCAAATAATTTTAAAATAACACAAACTTTAAAGAGAAGTGAGTGTGTATGTGAATACGTTAAAGATATTGAAAATGAGAATTACATAATGATTTTAAACAGCAGATTATTTAAAAGAGGAAATGAATCATTTTAAATAAGGGTATTACAAGAAAAATTAGTTTGTATTTCTATTATAGTAATTTTCGTTACTTAATATTAAAAGTAGATTTTTTTTTTTACTTTACAAAAATTGAATAATATATATATATTTATATATATTTATCTAATTTTTTATTTTGATACTCACGTATGGTAAAATATTTTTTATATTTGCGACGATGAAATATATTTTAAAGTTATAATTATTTTTTGCAGTTATAACAAGGCTAAAATTTGTTTATCAAAACACAAATAAATTATTACTTGTTTGTAACTATCCCACTTAGAAGAAATCTCAAAGTTCAAAATAAATGTAGAAATTTGTAACCATTTTTTGAGATTTCAAAAATTCTCTATTAACTGCAATTGCAATTAAATAATTATTTTTAAATCTATAAAATCAAAATAAAATATAAGTTACATAATATCGATTTTCTGATAATACAATCTTAACAAATAGACAAAAACCTTTTAGCAACATTCAAATAAAAAATAATACCGCGATTTTATTATTATAAATAACCTGCTATTGAGAGTGTAATAATTTTAGAAAAAAACTCCATAAAATACGAAAAAGAAACAGTAAAAATTCAATAGATATTTCTTAATTGTTAATTTCAGAATTATGATTGCTTTTTTCGCGTTTCAACTCTGAAGAAAAATGTTTTTAAAGTACTGAAAAACGATAATTACTTTTTTAATAGACATTTTTAACTTTGAATTACTATTTTTAAATCTCTAGAAGTAAATTATGTCTCCAAATTCAATACTTTAAATTAAATTTGGTTACAAGTTTTTAAACTTTGGATAAAATATTTACATATTTAAAAGCTTCACAAATTTAAATGTCTGAGAAATATTTATGTGTGTGACTAAAATTTCTGCCTAAAATGCAAAATATTTTTGCAGAATATACAGTTATTGTGCATAATTTCATTTTTATTGAAAATTCTGAAAATCCACAACTACGTATTTCACATTTTCTCAATTCAAATGCAAGGCAAGTCGAATTCACCAGAATACCGTTGAGAGAGGTTTAATTCGGTTTAATTCATATTCGGTTTTTAAGATGTAAATAACGCTTTTATATTTACGAAGGTACATAAAAATTTTAATCCATTTGAATGAATTTCCAAAAGGAGTGCTGGAAATTACATTTAAAAGGACCATAAAATTTTGCAGTTTGCATTTAAATCAACAGAATATATTGGAAAGAAGTGCTGCGGTAAAACGACTCATTAAGATCTGTAATTAGGAAATAGATGGATAAAAGATAATTTCGTAAATAATTTTCAAATAACACAAACTTCCTGGGGTATTGCGTGTGAAGGGGAATACCTTAGTTATTGGAAATGAAAACTATCTAATAATTTTAAACAGTAGATTGTATAAATCCAGAGATGTAAACTTTTAAATAAGGGTATTGTAGCAAAAATTAGTTTATATGTCTGTAAAATTAATACTTTTTACTTGGACATAAAAGTAAATTTTTGTACATTACAAAGATTAATTAAATTGTATATTTATTTAATATTCACCTTTGATACTCAGGTATAAATGTTTCTTCCTTTTTTTTTAATAATTGCGGTATTAGAACATTATTTTTAATGTTATATATATATATATATATATATATATATATATATTGTGATTTAAACAAATCTTAAAATCTTAAAATTTGCTAATCAATTTGTTTTCTTTTTAAGTTATATATATGTTTTGTCGTTATAAAAAGTTTACAATTTGCTTATCAAAACACAAATAAATTATTATTTGTTTCTATGACACTTAGAAGAAATCTCAAAGTTGAGAATAAATGTACAAAATTTTAACTATTTTTTGAGATATCAAACAGTTCTTTATTAATTAACTGTAATGGTAATTGAATAATTATTATTAAATCTATAAAATCCAAATAAAATGTGTATTAATAAAAAATAATTTATGTAATATTAATTTTCTAATTATACAACCTGAATAATCAGACTAAAACCTTTTGGCAACATTCAAATAAAAACTAATACCATGATTTTATTACAATAAAAAACCTTTTATTAGAAGTATAAAAAAATGTGAAAAAAAAAAAACAATAAAACGAAAAAGAAACAGTAAAAGTTCAGTAGGTATTTCTAATAGATATTTCTTAATTATTAATTTCTGAATTATGATTGCTTTGTTTGAGTTTAAACAAATTGATTTCAAAGTAATGAAGAACGATAATTACTTTACAATGTAGACATTTTTAAATTTCAATTACTATTTTTACAACGCTAGAAGTAAATTATGTCGTCGAGTTTAATACTTTGAATTCAATATTGTTACAAGTTTTCGGTTTTTGAATCCTTTACATATTTAAAACTTTTAGAAATTTAGGCGTCTGAGAAATATTTATGTCTATGACTAAAATTTCTGCCTAAAATGCTAAATATTTTGCAGAAGATACAGTTAGTGTTATAATTTCATTTTGTATTGCAAATTCTGAAAATCCACAACTACGTATTTTATATTTTCTCAATTCAAATGCAAGGCAAGTCGAATTCACTAGAATACCATTGAGAGAGTTTTCCTTTTAAGATGTAAAGAACGCATTTATAATGACAACGGTACATAAAAACTTTAGTCTCTTTGGATGAATTTCCAAAAGGAGTTCAGGAAATTACACTTGAAATGACCGCAATATTCTGCAGTTTGCGTTAAAATGAGCAGAGTATATTAGAATGAAATGCTGCGGTAAAACGACTCATTCAGATCTATAATTGGGAAACAGATGGTGAGTTATGTAAATGTCCGTTATATAAACTTCTAGATATGTAAAGGATAATACAGTAAATAATTTTGAAATAACACTAACTTCCAGGGATATTGAGTGTGAATATGAATACGTTAGTTGTTGAAAATGAGAATTATCTAATAATTTTAAACAGTAGATTACATAAATCCAGAAATGTAACCTTTCAAATAAATGCATTACAGCAAAAATTAGTTTGTATATCTGTAAAATTAATACTTTTTACTTGGGCATAAAAGTGAAATTTTTAACCATACAAAGATTAATAAAAATGTATATTTATTTAATATTTAATATTGATACTCATGTATAAATATTTTTATGTGTTTTTTTAATAATTGCGGTGTTAGTACATTATTTTCTATTATATATATAAATATTTTTGAGTATAGCAAATCTTAAAATTTGTTAATCAAAACCCAAATAAATTATTATTTGATTCTATAAAAATTAGAAGAAATCTAAAAGTAGAAAATAAATTTAGATATAACTTTTTTGAGGTGTTAAAAAGTTTTTTATTAACGTTAACGGTATTTAGATTACTTTTTTAAAATCTATAAATTCTAAAGTGATGTTAAGTTATATAAAATTTATTTTCAAATTATACAGCTTGATTAATTAAAGGAGATATAAATATTTAAAAGCCAAAAATAATTAAATAAGATTAATCGAGAAGTTCTTTACTAACTATAATGGTATTTAAACGAATTTTTTTAAGGTTGTAAATGTAAAGTTGCAGAAATTTGTATGCTTACTAAAATTTTATATATGCCACTGTACAAAAAAAAAAACTACAACATACAAAATCAGTTATTATGTCTATTGGAATATTTTGTTTTACAAGTGAACCTACTAGATTTATAGTAATCTTACTAAACTTTTATCTGTAACCGAGTTTTAAGTTACATAAAATGTTTTATGCAACCTAATTTTCTAAAAATGTCTTAGTAACTTTAAAGACATTGCTTTCTTCAATTTAATTTGCGGATGTGTATCTGTTACATGAATTTTTATTATTGCCGTTATACAAAATATCCTAGGAATCACAAGTTACTATAAAACCTATAATAACTTTATAGTTTCTTTTTTTCTTTACAAAGTAATGAAAGATGCAGTAATTGATCTTTCTTGGTTACGAAATTCACGTTTTCTTTACTGAAACAGAACACTAGATAAAATATTTTCATTAACATAAGTATATTTTTCGCACTAAATCACACTTTTAAAATAAGAATTTATCAAAAATTACCTTCCTTTAGAAAGAAAATAAAACTTTAATAGAATGCGGGATCTTAATAGGATAATAAATAACTTACACGATCAGGAATGAATAGTAGTTTGCGTAGAACTGATAAGAGTTTCCTTGAAAGATAAACAGGTAAACAAAAAAGTGTCGTTGGGAAAGAGGCAATGAGCTATATAAATTTTTATACGTAAACATTTTGTAGTAGAGGATATTGGTATGAGTTTGCGTTATTACAAAAACTCTCAGTTTGAGATGAATAAAGTGTAAATGTAAATATTTAAAATTACTAATTTATATGGTCTGTGTAATATAATTACATAAATTTAAGTTGGAAAGTATGTATTAAACTGTCAAACTCTAATTTTTAAAAAAAGAAATACGAAAAAAAAAATTTAATTTTTTTTTTTTTTTGAAAAACGTCTTCTAAAGGTACTTATTCTATAAGATTTTGAAAACATTTTGTAGTACAGATATCCGCGAAATATAATAGATCTCTGCTTTAAAATATTGATTATTTTGAAAAAGATGCATTTGTTCTTTATTAAATATTAACGCAATTTAACTTATGTGTACTAATGTATCAAAATTTACATTTTTCGTCTTTTATGATTATACAACTTTTATAATTAGACTAAATTATTTTAGCAACAATGAATTAAGAACTAATACCGTATAATTTGAAATTAACAAAATATCCTAAAGATTTTTCAGTATAAAATTTCTTGAAAAAAACTTGTAAAATACGAAAATATTGAAAAGGAACAGTAAAAGTTCAAGAGATATTTCTTTAAGGCATGTGTTTAGTTGTTAATACACGACTTTTTATTACTTTGCATTATTTTGTTTTTTTTATGAGTCAGTTTTGCAACATTTCCAGTAATAGAATATAAACATTTCAGAGGGAAACTGCCATTGATGAACACATATGACTGAAATATCTGTCAAGTAGGATGGATCTTTAAATGTGAATACGGCTTCGAGATACGAAGAAGTGTCTAACATCGAATTTTAATATATATATCTTGAATTAAACGAATTTGTAGACTCCTGCACACCACAGTTTGAAAAATCTTGCTCTACCTAATTTTAATATTTTTAATCTGCATATTTCCTATTTTCTCTTCTGAAACGTCTAGGCACATAAATGACTCTCATTTCACTGTGAGAGTTTTTCTTTTTACCAGCAGAGGACATCTTTAAAGGAATGATAATATGTAAATATTTCCTTCGTATATTTCTAAAATGAGTGTAGGAAATGACATTTCAGCTTAACTTGAAATTACACAGTTTGAGTTTAAATAGGCATATTTAAAGGGATAACGGCGATAAAACGATTCATCCAGTTCGAAAACTGGAAAGGATTTAAACAGGCATTTATACAGGCATATTTAAACAGGCATTCATAAACAACACATTGTGAAGAATATCACTACGCCTTAATGTAATTATTATTAAAATTATACCACGGACCAGGTGAAACAGGCTTAGATATAGATGCATTATAATTATTCAAAATACAAACAAAACACGACTAATGAGTATGCAAAAAAATCTCCGAAAAATGAAATTATCTACATTAAATTTCAATCCAGAAAGGAATTACTGCAAGTCACGAATGTTAACCAATCATGATCAACCAGCATAATTGCAGCTTATGTAGAGGTTATGTTCCAATGGGCTAAGTTCCACATGATTTTTACAATTTGTTTTGTTTTGCAAAAGTAAGATATAACACTTTTTAGTATTTTTTTACACAAAATAACATTTTATTAACGTTTTTAATATTTATGTTAAAAAAACGTATTATAAATATTTTTATTAGGGAGAACGTGTAAAACTGTGCTTCTTATTGGGAATTTTAAATGAACGTTTTATCGGAGACCGCATTTATCCATTCATAAGCTTATGCAGCAAATTTGACTGCCAAATTATGAAACCATTAATGTACCCTGTGTTCACGCTCATATTAATTTAAAAAAATGATTTTAGACAAAAAGAATGTTACTTAAAAAAAAGCTTATTTTTTCACTTTTTTCATACATTTTACATACTTGAAAAATAATAATAATCAAGGAAATTATACTTTTTGGTGCTATAAGCTTCAGAAATTTGTTTATTTATTATTATTTTTTTTTATTAAGGAAATTGAGCTCATTGCCTTGAAAAAAATGGTTTTCCTGACTCTTAAATATGATTTCGAGAAAAAAATATGTTTAAATTATCACAATAGAGATAAGTTGAACCAGCAAAATCATTAAAAATGGATAATGGAATGCAACAAAAGCACCCCAGGGCACAAATTTATACATTTCAGAAATTTATTACGTGCGATAGAAAATTTTAGTACACCGCAGAAGAATTCCAATTAATTTAAATTTTTGGCTTTGTTGGTTCAAAAGGCAATAAAAATAATCTATTGTAATAAATATGCATTCTGTTCCCAAACAATTTTTAGGAAGCAAAATATAGTGGAGCAAATTAAGTCCAAGTTTGAGATTCAATATAAAGTTTGTATATATTCTTTAGGAAATTTTGTGTAAGTCTTTAGATTTTGAAATAGTTCGCATTTCAGAATGTGCATAGAAACATTTTTTTCTGAACAAATTGTTGGATATTTTTAGGAATTTACATTTACTATAAATGATCCTATTTCCCATTAAAAATTATTTAATTCGTCATATACGTATTTCTCATTTTCTTTTCTGAAATGTGGGGTGTGAATAATTCACTACATTACATTGCGAACAGCTTCCCTTTTATACGTAAAGATACATATATTTTCCTTCTTTTAGATGATTTTCCAAAAAAGAGTACACAAAAATAAATTTAAAAGAAAGTAAATATCTTCAGTTTCTGCTTAAATCAGCACAGAATATTTGAAAACAAAGCAGTGATAAAACAACTCATTAAGTTCTACAAATCTGAAAAACAAGAGGAGTTGTTTAAAGATGATTTCTAACGTATACTTGTATTTATTAGTGTAAGTACTTTTGGAGTAATAATACATTTCGCTGCATTTGAGGGACAATATAAAAGTTTTATATCTGTTGAAAATGAGAATCATTTAATCGTTTTAAATATTTCATTGAAAAAAAAAAAGTCTTCATATGATAATCTAAAATATTTGATTATTATTATTATACATGAAAATTTGACTTTCAAAAATGGCAATTATTTTCAATGATTTTGATATGATGTTTTTCTTATTTATGTCATACAATTTATATTTGTCTGAATAACGATATTAAGAATTCATAATGTGAAACATAACAAAAATTATCATTTGCTTCTGTCATATAGGGAAGAATAAGAAGGGTTGATAAGAAAGGTTGAAAATTTAAACTTGTTTTTTCTCGGAATCATATTTTATAGTTTGGAAAACCATTTTTTTCCAAGGCTAATGCGGTCGGATTTGATCCACCCCTCAGATTTCATATTTAAAACGATTTCAGAGTTTTACCAATATGTTTTAACCAAAGCTACTTTAATTTTCAAAACTTTCTTTTTAAACATACTCGAAATAGGTATGGAGATTTAATTTTGAGGCATTTTCCACCTAAAAATTGTCGGGTTTTGTCAGGTTCTGATGCCACCTCTGCTAAAGAATGGAATTTCCACTATTTCTCTATTTCAATATTTCGTATTGTATGGCTGTGAACCAGAATTTCCAAGGTAACATTCCTTCTTTGTGGAAAGGGGAATTGCCTGATAATCCTATGCAGGTGGTGTGTTAGAGAAAGGAGATCGCTGAGAGGCATGTCCATCTGTCAGTGAGGTATGCGGATGACGAGCAGATGAGCAACATGTCACAGAGCAAGAAAGGAATGGAGGATGTGTCCAATGAATGAGCTCCAAAGGGGGTTGAGATTGGTGTGACCCAGTGATTTAGGAAGAGCAAGGCTTGTCTCAGATTAGTCAGTCCGTTCCTGGATTTGGGACCTAGAGGGTGCTCTGTGTTGTAGAGCGTAAGTAGTGCGTTTCTGGAGAGCAAAGGACACAGACGTCCTGGTCTTTAGTGGTCTGGGCCGAAAAGTGCAGGCCGAGTATACTTGTGTTGGGAAAGTCAAAGCTGATCTCCGATAAATTGAATCTAACGTGCATTGAGTGTGAGGTGGAAAGTGTAATTGGAATAGTACACAGCCAACCATTACTGTATATAATTTAATGTTGAACCGGATCACCTATATCCGAGTTGTAATTGTATATAATTGTAAATAGCGTATTTAGTGTGTACATATATTCTTAATAAACTGATAATTCAGTTACGTGACAGCGTCAGTGTTCATTTACACAATCCTCACAGTGGGTGACCGATATCACCTAGTAATATCGGTGGTGGCAGCTATATCTACCACGGACTTTCTTCAAAGTTGTGTGGACTGAGAGGAACGTCCGACAGGTTTTTTAATAACTTTTTCTCATAAAAAAATATCATAAAAATTTAAATATGTAGTTTTATTGTAATGCAAAAATAGTGACGTTTCATTCCAGGTATAAAGATCGTACTGTCAGTTAATTTTAACATAACAATATTATATTCATTATAAAAGAGATGTGTGGGAAGACTTTACCTAATCAATGCGGGTAAAGTTTGACCAGACGGTCAATACTGTACATAATGAAAGGTTAATTGTTATGTACAAAAAAATAATGTAAATATATTCGCTAAATCTGCATTAAACACTTCCCTGATTTGCCCATACCCGATACCGGCCACATGTTTTCGCTCGTCATAATTCTTTATTTTGAACAGTAAATTTTTCTTTTAAATTTTGTATTACTTAATCCGAGGATTTTTTTTCTGATTCAGTTAGGTAAAAATTTTATATTTTGATAAACTAGTGAAAAGATAATGAAAAATCTGTAAAAAACGCAAAAATACACATTTTTTGAAATCTTTTTCAAAAATATTTATCTACTAAATGGTTAAAATAAGGCTATGGAGAAGATCATCTTTAAGAACGAATAAGAAAATATGTAAAAATTTGCTATAATATCTACTACAAGGAAACATTAAATTAAATATAAATGGGAACATCGACAGGAACTTTTTCCATTTAAATAACCACTACAGCAGAAAAATAGAACCAGTTCAAAGAGCTAGAAAGAGCTATAAGCAATGAAAGCAGATGTCTTACTAGATAAGTGAAAACACAACTGGGAAGCTACATTCACTCATCTAACATTTCATACTCATTTTTTTTTAATGTATAACTAAATTTTATACAAGTGTTTATCTATATTATAATATATCCATTTGATGAAACTGTGCAAGGACTTCACACGAATTAAAAGTTTCTAAATTTTTTAGCTCTCTGAAAAATTGTACTGTTTAGCTAAAAACCCTGTTAACTCTTAAAGCAATTGAGCGATTTTGATATTTTTTTGTGGAATAGTATAAATAAAAGATCTTATGTAACAGGCAGTTCAAAAAAGAAAAAAAAACTTATTAGTTTCAGAAAAAAAACTGAAAAATTACCATTGCTCTAAATTAGAAAGTTTAAGTCATCGAAAAAAATTGTCTGTCATAAGTCTTAAGCATAATCCAGTGAAAGTGGATATCAAATTTCATCGAATTGGCTAAGTAGCTTACGATAAAACGGTTCTTAAAACTCGCGTATTTCTCTTAGGATGCCACCCAGTCTTTTCTTCCCTTAAGTACTCATGCAGCTGTAAAAAAATAGCATTGATCGAACACCTTTTAGGAAGATATGTAAACAAATTTCCCCAAGTTGAATACAGTGAGATGAAATCAAACTATGTGATAACTAATTTTGCCATGTCGAGTGTCACAAAAATAGCAGAAGGAGACACAAAATGTAGGACAGTGGTTTTTAATTCCGGAAACATTCATACATAAAAAATTATGAAAACGAAATTAGTCTCTAACGGAATACTGTCTTGAATATTAAAATTCGATTTTTTCTGCTGAGCAATTATACATTTCATCAAATTGGACTTGTTGATTGAATTTTTTCAGACAGTAGCCGCTGTTTTATACATAATCTACATTTTTTATTGTTTTCTTTATTTTGAATTAATGGTTTCTTTAGTAATTTCATTATGATTATCAGCACACGTACTTTACGTAATATTTTCCAATTCTAAAGTTGAAAAATTATGTTATGTAATTGTTTATGAATGCATAGAACATAGTACAGTTCCTGTCAGTGTATGTACTGGTGACATTTTTTATTACTTCCAGGCGAAATCTAGTAAATTTAATTTATTTTTTGTTATGCTATTAACTGTTGTATAAAACAACTTATCATTTTTCAAATATCCGTGTTATGATATTCGGTGGATTTGAGTCTTTCCCCCGTGATTGTACTTATGCTCTAACGTGAAAGCTAGGTTCCCGGGGGGTCTATCCTTGTACAACTATACCTGCTCGGACAAAATCCTGTTCAAAACGGAATTTTGCACCAGTGAATTGTGATTCTATCTAATTTTTTTAAACATCATACACTAAAAAAAAAATTGTAATAATAATTAAATGCTGTAGAATAAAGTTATTTTGCTTTTATTAAATGATTTAATTTGCCTTAACAAATATTTCAATGAAAAAAAGGGCTAAACTTTTTACATAGTCGGTCAGCACTCCGATTTGTGAATAGCCTAGAATTTTTACTTTCTCGTGATTAAAATCAATCATTTTTTATGTTTCTTATGTATCATACTTATGCGAAAATTTTATTTTGAGGAATGATTGTATAACGAAAACAATTATGAAAAAAATTATTTTGCAAAAAGTGGGTCAACCATCCCTAGTTTCTTTTCTAAAAAATAAAGATAAATGCAGAACTGCATTATGTAAGCTTAAAATTCCTAAAAAAAAGTTTTTATTTTAATAAAATGACATTTTCTTTTTTTTCTAAAATTATAGGGCTTTTTTTTATTAAATATCATAAAAATCTATATGGACATTATTTCAAAATAAGGTTTAGAATACGCTGATGAACTTACAGTAGATGTGTCAAAAATTATTTTTTAACTCAGATGCTTCAAAATTATTTATTTCACATTTGATCTTAAAGAAACAGAAGTTGAGACAAATTCTAAATAGTTTCAATAATAGAATTACCCTATTTACACAATGAACTCTCTTACACTCTCAATTACATTATCTTAAAACAAGAATATATTGAAGATTCTTTACAATCTGTAATTAAATTAGTAGAATGAAGATAAAATCAAAGTAGCTATAAAACAATTCATTTAATTTTAAAAAAATTACATTGAAAAACAATGATGTATGTAAATATTCATTCATTAATAGTATATTTTGAAAGTTATTAGCGTAATACGTACAATATTTATTATTGAAATAATACTATATATAGCAACTACATATAACAACACCATACTATTAAAGAGTTAAGTGTGAATTGAAATTCTCTGTATAAAATAAAATAATTATAATAATAATAATGAAGATTATGCAATGATTTTCAATAGATATTTATAAAATATAAATAATAAAGAAATTATTCATGCATTAAACACAGAAATGAAAAATAAACGGTCAAGTGTGAGCATTTTTCGCATTACCTTAGCTTAAGTCTATCTTGTTTAATTGGATTTTTGTGATTCACAGACAGAAAAGTTTGCGTTTTAAAAAACTGGTGGATATATGATATAACGATATAACGACAGCGAATGAAAGTATTTAAGAATTTGATATTAACATATGCCTTTGCGTTAATTTTAGATGAATGTACTTAATGAGCTGCTGCGAAAGTTCTTTGAATAAATTAAATGTCTATAAACTTAAAAATATTTTAAAATAAGGAGTGTTCTCCTACAGATTATCATATGAGATAAAAATAACTTAATAATACTAAACGTATTTCGGTATCGTGTTTCGAGTATACGTTTTCCAATAACAATGTTATATTTTGAAATTTACAGTATATTTCATTAAAAAATATATTGTTTTCATAAAAATTATAAATAACAGGATTGTTGCTTTCGAAGTTGGAATCAATTTTAAAAGCAGAGATAAAGTGAAACTTTCTTCAAAAAACTATAACATCACAATATTTTTATAAAATTGTCTAAAATTCAATGCATGCATAATGCGAGAAATATTTACATGGCAATATTCTTTAGATAAGTTTGTTGCTCTTTGAAGACACTACAGATGCTCATGAATCTGAATATGTGCATTAATATAAATGTAAAATATTACATTATTTGCATTATCTGCATTATGTTTAACTTAGCTTGAGGATGGCGAAATTACACAAAATGCAACTTTTAATAAAAAAAGAAGAAAAATTTCAAATTCTGAAGAAAATTTCAGAATTGTCGTGATTTAGAAAAAAAATATCTGGATCTATTTATTATTTACTGAGCTTTTTCAAATAATTAGTTAATATATTAAATGCAATAAATATTCTATTAAAGAGAAAAGCATACCACATATCATCGAATAAATCAACTTATTCGAACAAATCCTAATTAGGGTTTCGTAGTTTCAATTCTTTCTGCTTTCTTTGTATTAAAGATTGCATTCAATTATATATGAAATGGATATGTTGCTACAGAACACTTATTTAAATATAATCATACTTTTCAATATTTCGAGACGTTTCTACAGTTTCTAGAAATAAATATAAGGAAATAAATGGGAATTCTAGAAGTAAATGAGAAGTGTCTTCTTTTTTACCACGATAAACATAACATAATATCACTACCTGTAATTTGGCATCATGTTTTGAATGTGCTTGTTCCATTCATATTTTATATTTAGAAACATATAATGTATTTCATAAAATATATATTGTTTTAATCAATATTAGAAATAGCAGTATTAATGTTTTCAAAATTGGAATGAATTTTGAAAGCAAAGATATATGTAAAACTCGAATTGCTTCAAAAAACTGTAATATCACAATACTTTTATATAATTCTCTAAAATTCATTGCAAAATGTGAAAAATGTCTAAATGGCGCAACATTCTTTTATTAGGATTTTGCTCCCTGAAGACACTACAGATGCTCTGCAGATGCTTTGGAAAGTTTTCATCTCCATTCAGATTCCTTTAAAGCTCCGATAACATTTTCTCGTTTGATCTCATGAAATGCAAGGCGAGAATAAATCCACAGAGTTGAATTCACATGAGAATATTTTTCATTCTAAAGGACACTTTTAGAATATGATACATATATTAATTATATTATACATGACTTAGGACGAAATTCCGAAGGAGATAAGAAAGGTGAAATTCCAGCAAATGACATTAAAAGATACTGAGAAAATATGTATTTTTATAGGCAAGCAGCAGTAATTTATTTAACAAGAAAGCAGCAATAAAGGAACTCAATTAATTTTAGAATGCGAAAAAATGGGATGATTTATTTGCATACGACTTGAATAACCTAATGTATTTATCCTATTAACTTAATATTATTATTTTCATAATAATGTTACATGATAAGAAAAAGATTTAAAGATATATAACAACTACAATAAATTTTGGCTTATTTGAATAGTGCCGTTAACGAAATTTAGGTTTTGGAAAACATGAATAATGAATAAAAATTCGAAAAAAATAAAATAACAGAAAAATAAATGCAATGAAACGACACTAAAAAGAATGCCAATTCAACATATCATTTGATATAAAAGCATTTAAGAAAGCGATATTAATATGTGTCCTATCATTCATTTTAGATGAATGTATTTAATGATTTTCTGAAAGTTTTTTCACTAAAATAAATATAAACTTAAAACTAATTTATAATAAAAAATGTCTTCCTTCACTTTTTTTTTTTTTTTTTTTTTTTTTTTGTGGTAAAAATAATCTAATAATACTAACTACTAACCGTGTAGTTAACATCGTGTTTAGGGTATGCGTATTGCATTGATAATGTTATATTTTGAAATTTACAATATATTTCATTAAAAAATATATTGTCTTCATCAATATTATAAACAGAAGGATTATTGCTTTCAAAGCAGGAATGAATTTAAAAAGCAAAGATAAACTAAAACTTTCTATAAAAAACTATAATATTACAATATTTTCATATAATAGTCTAAAATTCTATGCATGCACAATGCGAGATATATTTACATGTGGCAATATTCTTTAGATAAGTATTTACTAACATTTCTTTAGTAACATGTGTCTTATCGTTAATTTTAGATGAATGTATTTCATGAGCTGCTGAGAATGTTCTTTGAATAAAATAAAAATAAACTTAAAACTAATTTAAAATAAGAATTGTCTTCCTAAACTTTATTTTTACGTGGTAAAATAATTGAATAATACTAACTATTAACCATATTTTAGTATCGTATTTAGGGTACACGTGTTGCATTAATAATGTTATATTTTGTAACGCACAATATATTTCATTAAAAAATATATTGTTTAAATCAAAATTATAAATAGCAGTGTTAATGCCTTCGAATTTGAAATGAATTTTAAAAGCAACGATAAATGTAGAACTGGAATTTCTTCGAGAACTGCAATATCGCAATATTTTCATACAATTTTCTACATGTGGCAAGATTCTTTAAATAAGTATCTTGCTATTTCAAGACACTATAGATGTTCTACAAGTATCATCTCCATTAAGATCTTCTAAAATCTTTATAATATTTTCTCGTTTGATTTCCTGAAATACAACGTGAGAATAAATATACTAAATGCAATTCACCTAAAATATTTTACATTCTGAAGGACACTTGCATAACATTAGAGATATATTAATTATTATATATCTGCCTTAAGACTAACTTCCAATAAAGGTGCAGCAAATAACATTAGCAGGATCTTTGAAAATTTTCTTTTTAAGCAAAAAAAAAAAAGTTATTTCACAAGAATACATGAATAAAATAACTCAACTAATTTCAGAATGCGAAAAATAGGATGATTTATATGTATACTAAATCTTGAGTTACTTAATATAAAGCAAAAGTAAATGTCATGTAAATATAATTTTCAAATACATTTAATGGACACAGATAATTCTGAATATTTACATTAATATAAATGCAAAAAATGCAGTATTTCCACTATTTGTATTATTTGCAACATATAATGTTTGACATGAGCATGAGAATGGTGAATTTGCACAAAATGCAATATTTAATCGAAAGCAGGAAGAAAACTTCAGAATTATCATGAATCAGAAATAAGCGAATGAATCAAAAATCAGCAAATAGAGAATGGATCTATTTAACACTAACTGACTTTTTTGCATTATTTAGTTAAAATATTTAACGCAATTAATAATCAATTAACGAGAAATCATACCATATATCACCGGATAAGTCAATCATACGTTGTACAATATCCTAATTAGGGTTTCGTACACTCTAAAACATAAATGTGTCAATTAGCTAATTTTACCCGAATATATGTGTAAATTTCTAAAATTACACACCTGTCGTAAAATTTACACATTTTTTTCGGAAATTTACCTGTTTATATGTGTATTTAGGATGTGAAAGTAAATGTGTAATTTTTTATCACTTGAAAAACTCAAACAAGTGTGTAAATGTCTAGAAATGCTTGGATTTACACTTATTTATGTGTTAGTCTAATTTAAACTTAATTATAAGTACACACATAAGTGAGTAATTTTTTACAAATGCATACTTGTCATAAAATTTACACATTTTGAACAAAAAATTACCTTTTTTTATGTGCACTTAGCATGTGAAATCAAATGTGCAATTTGTTATCGCTTGATTAACTCATACAGATGTGTAAATGTAGAAAAGTACTTGCATTTACACGAATGAAAGTGTTAATCATAATTAAGGATCAACTGAATCAACGATTTTTAAGATCAAAACGGAAACTGAAACCGAATTTTGGTACGCATCCTATTTTCGGCCGAAAACGAAAACGATCAAAAAAATTTTAAGTGATTAATAATACAAAAAGATACATAATTAGGTCCATTCGTAATTATGTATGTATGTATGACCGATTGTCGTTGTTCAGTCCATTCGTTCGTCTGTCTGTCCGTCTGTTCGCATATAATAGAGCAAAAACTATCCAACCGAATCGTTTGAAATTTAAAATATAAAATTGTTCCATAATTTTGTCGAGTTTTTCAAATTTTATGAAAATCGGATGTATAGTTTGATTACAGGGATAATCAAAAGTATTACATTATATTACCGTCAATGAGAAAAAAATGTTTCAAATTCATTTTAATGGTGTTACAGCATTCCAAACAGGAAAAAAATTATATACATTTGCCGAAGCGTATTAAAATATACTTTCGGTGCAATATATGGTGAAAAAACGTTTATTATTCATTTACAGAGCTACACAAAAGAATTCCGTCACATAATGATATATGGGAAAACATTGTTTTCTGCGTATTTCAATCATGTTAAATTATTTCATACATAATTAAGTTGATATACGTTGCTCAGTTTTATTGCAAGTTACTTCTTTAATAGAAAGCGCTAACAGTATTTACAGCCACTCACAAAAGATTTCGGATACTATACTGCACTACAACTACTCTACGTTACAGATTTTTGCTAGAAGTGCACTTTTAGTTGTGATATGAGTTTTTAAGTATAACTATATTTTTGCATATTACTTTGTGTATATAAATGCTGTAAATCATATACAGGGTAACACAAAAGAATCTGTAAGAGTGACAGAGTAAAAATGAAAATAGCAGTGGTTTTCGAATCATTTAAGCATTTTCACGGTATCTCATGATAAGTAATGATTCTAGGTTTGCGATTTTGATTGCGTCCTATTTAAGAAGAGGTCCTATTATTTTCGTGTTACTGCATTGGAGATATATAATCGTATCAAATTTTATATTCATGCATTTTAGCATAAGAATTTAACAGCTAATGTATTAAGCTCAGAATATTTATAAAATTAATTGTAGTACGAACGCAGCTCATTTGCCACGTTTGACGCGCAATTTGCAATTTGTTAATGATGCTACACGATTTCGAATATAATACAATCTATATGTATCTATGAAGTGTATGATAAAATATACGTTCTGCACAATCGGTGGTGCAAAGAATATTTATTATTAATTTACAGGGCCACACACAAGTATTCCATTACATAATATTATAAGGGAGATACCGTTCGGGGCGTATTATAATACTATTAAACTATTTCACATTTTATGTACGTTGTTGAGGTTTATTACAAGTTACTTCCTGTATAATACAAAGCAGAGATGTAGTGGAGGGTATACGTGGGTACACGCCGTATACCCTTTGGATTTTTTTAAGGAACTCGGTATACCCTCTGTTTCTCAAAAGAGCTACAGTGTATACACTCTAGGGTATACCCTCTGTTTTATGCATATACCCTTTGTTTTTTTACGACTACACCGCTGACAAAAAGCAGATAGTATTTGCAGGGACACACCGAAGATTTCGGCCACTATACTGTATCCGAAATACTGAATCCATTACACCAAAAACTGCATATTTTTAGAACTTTGTCAAAGCACGAACGCATCTCATTTGCTAAGTTTAAAATGCAATTTCCAGCTTGTTATAAATTAATTATTGACAGATAGAATCATATTTCTAACACACAAATATATATATATATACATGTGTATGTATAAGGTTCAAATAAAATGAAAACATATTCCATGTATTAGTTCTTGAGATAGAGTGCCAACAAAATTTATATCACATAGAAACAGACAGAGTCGCAGACATACAAACAAACATTTTGTAAAAACATTTTTAACCTTATAAAATGTGTAAAATCCATTAAAAACAAGAATTCGAAAATTTTCACGAATCTAGTATTTTTTTCTTGCAAAAATAGAAGAGTGTAAAAATGTTTCAGGTTCAGTTATATATGTCAGTTTATCTTTTACGGTGATTTTTTGTTTACGATCAGCTGTCGTTAACAAAACACACTTCTGCGACACTTCTGTGGTTTCAAAAAGGAAAAAAAATATTAAGCCTGCTGTTTTGAACGAACAGGTGATAAACTTCAAAGTTTAGTAATGTAAGCATTGTTTGCTTTATAATTTTTCATGCGCATATGCCATGTGCAATAGGGAAAACTCGCAGACGATTTTTTAATTAAAGACAGTATAGTTTATTTGTTGATCTTTGGAATACACAGAGAACGAGAACATTTTGTTTGTAAAAATAGCCGTTTATGTACGTATAGTCCGTCAAAGTTTAAAAATTTAAGCAAAAAATATTACAAGAGTATCGTAAAATTCTGTGTTTTATACAAAATACGTCCAAGAAAGTTTACAAATGCGATTGGTATGTGTAAAAGATTCATGCCACTGCTTTTGTAATTAATATTGGACTATTTGTTTTCTACAAATGATTCTATGGATTATCATCAAAAAATGAAAAATATGTAGATGGAAAATAGGTATTAAAAATATTTTTTCTGTTTGCTTTTCTTTAAATTACAATGATTTTGTTGAAATAAATAAAAATCTATGAATAATCCATATGTTTGAAGGAATGAGGCTGAAATGTCATAATTCTATTGTCTATTTATTATTTTTTTTAATTCTAGAAGCTTTTATTATTTTATTTTGTGAATGATTTTAATGAAAGGAATTTCAAAATATCTATACGATACACACTATCAAAAAATATATGATTAACCCACGAAAAAAGAAATAAAAGATAAACAGTGCACAAAAATTACAATAATGCATACAACCACAGTTAAAATTCATTAGCTTTTATTCGATATATTTTTTAAATGTTTCGAGATTTTTACGAATTTAGATCTAATAAAACAAGTTTACAAACCAATTTCTAAATTTTATCGCATTCATTTGGATTTTACTTAGGGTGTTAACTATTTTAAAAAGTGGATTTAAGCTAGCGATTAAATCATTACTTTAATCAACAATTTGAAAAAAAAAACAATTATTTAAATCAAAATTGATTTAAATCTAATTGTTCTAAATGACACAAACGTATTAAAATCTAAGATTAATGTAATTTGGAAAGTGTATTAAAATTAATGTAATTTGGAATACTGTATGCAGTACACCAAAATCTGATAAAAAAGCTTTAAATAATTGTTTCTAATCTTAATTTCTGAGTCCTGTGAAACATTAAATACAATAACTTTGTAAAGGCATAAAAAATATTTCATTTAAATATTATATTTAAATCTAAATCTAATATAATTTGTGATGTCATAATTTCCTTTAAGTAATTAAATTGTTTATTCTTTTATATGAAATAAGCATTTAAAATATGCTAAATTTCGGCTATATATATATATATATATATATATATATATATATATATATATATATATATATATATATATTAGTATGCACATACATTGTGTAAGTTATTATTTATGCTATTAACAGTAATTTTTGTAACTACAAATGCAAAACGAGCTACCAATAATATTTGTTAGTTATGTTGGTTATGCCATATTGAAATTACTTATTTACTGTTTTTATTAATTCTGTTGATTACTGTTTCATTTTGGCTATTTGTTAAGGCTGCAACACTTTGCCCCTTTTGAAATTAACAAAATGCACCCTACTTTTTAAAAAAATAGTGAAATATACTTGTAATTGTTGCCGGATCTTTTTTGAAATAAATCCCTCCATACCGCAGTACTTCTAAATATGTGCACCCAAGACTTAACAAAAATGATAGAACATTATTTCTTGGAAAAAAGCAGGATATTATTAAAACATGTTATTTAATTGTATTTTTCAATTCGTGATTTATAGAAGTATTGAAAATTAATGATTGTTATAACAATCATTGATTTTCAATACTTCTAATACTTTATGATAAATATTAATATTTATCATACTAAAAAATTATGTACTTATTTTTACTGCTACTAAGCACATTAGTAATATATTTTCTTATGTAATAGTGCCTTTTTTTAGAACAAGCATACTGCCCTTTTTATTTTTAGAATAAATATTAAATACTGAATTATCGTTTACTAATTTAAGCATTACAATATGCATTATATACCTAATTAAAGATTGTAATCAATTTAAAATTAAATGCAGCAACTGATAATTTTAATAAATGTAAAATCATTATTTTTTAATATAGTTTTACATAATTATTGCAAAATATTAATGTATATAATTTTATAGTATTATATTAATTAATGAAATTACTAATTTACATTTTTTATAATTTTTGTAGTTACTAACTAATAATTAAATTTTATTGATTAAAGTGTAAAAACATAGATTATGTTAGTAAATAAAGGTCTAATTTTTTAGAAACCTAGAATCTATTAATCTTAGAAACCTAGGCTAAACCTACATCTATTCAATATTTCAATGCTGGAGAAAAAAAAACATCCGATTCAAATAAAAAGAAATATGATTTAAATACGAAAATTCGATCTTTATTATTATTGCTTTTTAAATCATGATTTTTTTACACCCTATTTTTACGGAATTTTAAACTAATTTTTGTTGGCCGATCCGACGGGGGAACTGTCTGGTAGGAGGAGTGTTAAAATAAGTTTTGTTATTTATAACTATCCTCCAATCTTGTAAATAAAATATTAATGATAATATACCAAAGTGTGATTTTATTTTATGTATGGTCTGCAATTTTATACTTCATTCACATTAAAAAAAGTTATTAACTGTGTATTCCTACTTTGTTTTTAGCTGTGTCTGGTAAAAATAAGTACGGTTATATGGATTTCTAACAGACAATTATATGGAAAAAAATTTATCACATTTCATTTAAAGCCACTATTGTAAATTCTTATAAATCCGCTTGTATTATTTTATGACGATATCAGAGTGATATTGGCCCTGGCAACATAGATTCTTGGAAAATTGTGCAAAAACTTTCATATAAGACCTGAAAAATGAGCTTTGTTTTCAAAAATAATAATCATAGATAGCAAGAGTTATTATTTTTAAATGTACAATTTTATAAATAAAAATGTAATTTTCGCAAAGAATTATTAAAATTATTTTTTAATAACTAAATTTTTTAAAGTTTGAATATTGCTTCAGTCAGATCATAATGTAAAGTGAATTACACCTTCGTATCTCCGTGTTACATAATTGCGATGTACACTAAAGTCAAAATGACCAGCGAGCATTAAGGGTGCATTCGAAAACATTTTTTTCACCTTCAACAGTTCGAAATTTTCTGATACAATTTCAGACTCACTTTGAGAAGTAAACACACGAAACTTGCTGTTGTGACTTTGAAAGAGATCTATAAGATGTCGTGTGATTTTATTTTTTATTAAATTCATTATAATTAGATTTATAAACTATTATTTCCTCAGTATGACTCTTTTTTTCGTTCCCAGATCTCCCGCTTCGGAAAATTCGGTTTAAAACGTTGACTTTAACAGCATTTTTTTGCAATATTTTCTGCATTTATCAAAAAATTGAAAAGCACGGGACCTAATATACTTTCTAAATAAGAGAATTTGCCAGTTTGATGCTCTTGAGAGCAAAAACGAATTTAAAAATAAATCAGGAAAAAAGGCAATTTGTATTGAAATACACCCTTAATCGGGGGTCTTATTTATTACTGCTATCATCCATCATAGCATTTTTGCCACATATGTTCTTAGAATTCTCAACATACGATGATATTGAGTTTGATCACTTGAGCAGTTTTAGATCATTATTGCTAAAATGAATTTTGAATTTTGATAGCCCAGAACAGATTTTTTTTCAAAGGTAAGTTCATTTATTTTACAATTTAACAGTTTAAAATTATAATATGGATGGGAAGTGTGTTATTTTCTGCTTATTACAGATTTGAAAAAAATAATTTATTATTTTTGGTTTTAAATCATTTCTTCATGTTTAAAATCACATATTGTAACATAAGAGTAAATATTTGCAGTTTTAACATTATATAGCATTTAAAATAATTATTCGGTTTAAATACTATCTATTTCAGCGTGTTTGTAATACATTTTGCTATAAAACTTCGAGTTTTCATTATTTTGCATGCTATACATTTCTTATTTCATGTTCTACCGATGACAAAAGGCAACTTTTCATAGATTTCAATTCATGGTTTTTCGTTTGTGATTTTTAAATTGAAGACTTTTTATAAGCGTATTGCATTCAAAAACTACAAGAAAAATAAATAAAAACTCAAAAAAAATGTCATTTGATATCAGAAGAAATAGTTTTTTTAACCTAGTCCGAAAAATTCAAATGTTTACACCAAATCCAATTACAGACACAGAAGCAATTATAACTTTTTTTTTCAGATTGAACGTACAGTGATTTTTGATCTTGTTTTCGATTACTTAGACTACAAATCTGTTAAAAGGAAAGAACACAACAAACATAACAGTTTGTCTTTCATACATTTTTTTTCTTTTTTTTTCGATAATGAAAACATTTAATTCACATTTTACACTCCAAAGTATAGGATAAAAATATGTACACAAAAATCTGTGTACTTTAAATACTGCACAAAATTATGTATTTTGTTGTATTATGTATTTTGCTTGTTACGCAGACATACGTGTCAGAACAGAATGTTACACACAAATCTGTGTATTTTGCATGTTACACAACATTATGTGTATTTCCCTAATACACAAAAATATGTGCAAAAACTGAATGTTACACAGATATATGTGTAAAAGTATCACACAGAAATATGTGCAAAAACTGAATATTACACAGAAATATGTGTAAAAATATTGCACAGAAATATGTGTATTTCCCAGCAATTTACTCATTGAAGCGTGTATTTCTGGAATTATCAGATAATTTTTACACATTTAGACTTATCATCAAATTACACATTAAAATGTGTATTTTGAAATTTACACAATTGGCGTATTTTACACACCAAATTACACATATAGACATGTCGTTTTTGTATCATCGATTTACACATTTTTGAGTGTAAATTTACACATTTTTTTTTAGAGTGTAGTTTCCATTAATTGAATTTACATTGTATTAAACATTTCATTCTCTTACATATGAAATCTATAGAATGTATTATGTATGAAATGCATAATGTATCTTATACTATAATGCGAGCAAAAATTGTGTGTGTGTGTGGGTAAATTTTATCTCTAAAACGGCTCTAACGATTTTCGCAAAAATTTGGATTTTACCATTTTCGGGCACGAGAAGACCATTGGGCTAGGTCACATGTTCGAGAAAATTCGATTATTGGGTCATTTTGGGTCATAATGGGTCAGGATCAAGCTATTTATATCAAGAGAACGGCTGGATCGATTTTAAGGAAATTTTGTATCAAATTGTTTTTTGGCACGAGAAAACTACTGGGCTGGGTCACATGTTCGAAAAATTTCGATTAGTGGGTCATTTTTGGGTTATGATGGGTCAAGCCATTTTTATCTAAAAAACGGCTCTAACGATTTTGACCAAATTTTATATTTTATCATTTTGGATTACAAGAAGACCATTGGGTTAGGGAACATGTTCGAGAAAATTCGGTTAGTGGGTCATTTTTGGGGTCATTGTGGGTCATGCTATTTTTATCTAGAGATTTTCTCACGCAATTTTGACTAAAAATTGCATTCTATGGTTTTCGGGCACGAGAAAAACATTGGGCTAGGTTACATGTTCGAAAAAAATTTTAATGGGTCATATTGGGTCATTAAGAGTGGGTCAAGCTATTTATATTTAAAGAACGGCGTGATGAATTATAACGAAATTTTGTATGTAATAGTTTTTTGACATGAGAAAACTAATGGGCTAAATCACATGTTTGATAGATTTCGACTATGAGGGTCATTTGTGGGTCATGATGGGTCATAATGGGTCATGGTCAAGCTATATCTAAAGAACAGGTGGACCGATTTTAATGAAATTTTGTATGCAACATTTTTTTTGGCACGATAAAATCATTGGACTAGGTTACATGTTCGAAAAATTTCGATTAATGGGTCATTGTGGGTCATTAAGAGTCTGGGTCAAGCTATTTATATTCAAAGAATGGCGTGATGGATTATAACGAAATTTTGTATGTAACAGTTTTTTGACATGAGAAAACTAATGGGCTAAATCACATGTTTGAGAGATTTCGACTATGAGGGTCATTTGTGGGTCATGATGGGTCATAATGTGTCAAGGTCAAGCTATATCTAAAGAACAGGTGGATTGATTTTAATGAAATGTTGTATGCAACATTTTTTTGGCACGATAAAATCATTGGACTAGGTTACATGTTCGAAAAATTTCGATTAATGGATCATTTTGGATCATAAAGGGTCTGGGTCAAGCTATATATAATTAAAGAACGGCAGGATCAATTTTAACGAAATTCTGTATGTAACAATTTTTAGAAACGAGAAAACTAATGGTCAAGTCACAATATTAAATCTACTACTAAGTCACACTACTAAGTCACATATTCGAGAGCTTTCGATTATAAGGGTCATTTGTGTGTCAACGGGTCAAGGTCAAGCTACATCTAAAGAATAAGTGGGTCGATTTTAACGAAATTTTGTATACAACATATTTTTGGTATGAGAAAATTATTGGGGTAGGTCACATGTTCGAGAAATTTCGATTAGTGGGCCACTTTTGGGTCATTCTAATTTTATCTAGACAACGTTTCGCGCAATTTTGACTAAATTTTGTATTTTATCGTTTTCGGGCACAAAAAAATCATTGGGTTATGACAGATTTTTGAGAAAATTCGATCTGTGGGTCATTTTGGATCGTAAGGGGTCAGGATCAAACTAACTATATCTAAAAAACGGCTCAATCGATTTTATCTAAATTTTGTATCTAATGTTTTTCGGCATGCTAAAACTAATGAGCTAGGCCACACATTCGAGAGATTTGTGGGTCATTTGTTGGTCATGATGGGTCATGCTAATTTTATATAGAAAATGGTACTCACCATTTTGACTATACTTTGTATTATATCGTTTTTGAGCAAGAGAAAAACATTTGGCTTGGACACATGCCCGCGAAAATTCGATTAGTGGGATATTTTGAGTCTTAATGAGCTAGGGTCATTCTAATTATATACAACAACTACTCAATCAATTTTACCTAAATTTTAAAACAAAACGTTTTTTGTCACGAGAAGACTATTGGGCTGAGTAGCATGTCAAACAAAATTATATTAGTGGGTCATTCCGCTTCATTGCTGAATTCTGCCAAGGTAATTTTACCTAAAAAATGGCTTAAACAATTTTGATTCAATTTTATATTCTACTGTTTTTGATTACCTGAAGACGATTGAGCTATGTCACATGCTTGATCAAATTTGATTAGTGGCTCAATTTGGGTTATACGGGTTAGGGTCAGGAGAATATGGCAAAAGCCAATAACTTTGTGATATCTGACAAAATATTGGCGACATATGGCAAAAAAATGATTATAAAAATTACGAAAACCAAAACACGTATTTGGAACCAAATGAAAGAATGCCTCCAAATTTGGCTATATCTAGCAAAAAATATTGTCTTTCAGAATGTAAAGAATTTTTTTATACATTCTTAAGAGGATTCGAGATGCATGGTTAAACCAATCAGAGTCGAGCTAAAAAAGTGATTTAGATCGATGTCCTTTCGTTGTAAATTTTAAAATAAAGTAAAATTTATAAACATGCACATAAAAACATAGTTTTCTTATTGATTGTTTTTCTAAATAATACTATTATAAACATGTTTTACAGTAATAATGATGCAGTGAAAATACTAAATCGAGTTGAACACAAAGTTAATTTTGACCGAGCTAAGCTCGGTCTCCCCTGCTAGTAGTATATATTATGCAGATTTGTGACAGAAATCTTATTTAAATTAAATCATGTTTCTGACAATTACTAAAAGTTTCTATAGTTTCTAGAGATAAAAACATCGACAACATTTCTAAATAAATGGTCAAATACTTAATAAAAAAAAAACATCCACGATTTATCATACAGCAAGGGAGAAATGTGTTAACAATTTTTAATTAACCCACTGTTTTGAAATACATCGCTACCTATTCATTGCAATAGTTATATTAAAATGTTATGTCATTGTATTCAAACAATATATTATATTTTCATAGATTACATTAATTTTTGTTAGTATAATGTTACAGATTTTTTCAAACATACTTGCTTAAAATCTTACGAAATTTCTACATGATTTTTAATATACATATATATATATGTGTGTGCGTGTCAAAATGTGTTGTCATTCCATTTAAAATGAGAAAACATTCGTTTAAAATAATCATAGTTTAAAAAATATTTAAAATTAGAAGTTTGTGCTACTGAAAAGCGTGGTCTATACCCATATGATCTGGATTTTAAAATTAAATGAAAATGGTCTTTGAAAAAAAAGTTACTTTAACTAATTTATTTCTCCTTTCAAGCTTTTTAATTTACATCATGATACTTTTGATGGTTTAATTTCAAAAAGATGCATTTTCAGAATTTCGTTCACATAAATATCTTCGTTCACACTTTAAATTATTTTGAAAGAACAAGAATTTATCAATACTTTCCTTCCTTTAGAAAGATGTCAAAAACTATTACAGGAAATTGTATTAAGAAGGATCTCAAAACATTTGCGATTTGCGTTTAAATGAAAAGGACCTTATTTGAATGGCCAGCAAAGATAAAACAACCCATTGAATTCCATAATTGGAAAAGAACAGAATAAGCTACGTTGATTTCAAATCATGAATATTAAATGTTGAGGTTATTATAATTTCAAAGGGTAAACATCAAATAAGTTTAATTCCTACAGGATCTCAATGTGAAGGCAGTTACATAAAAGTTCATTCTGAATAAGGTTTTTGGCTGCAAATCAGAACTACATTAAATACATCTTCAGTATAATAAGGAATATAATTATCTGCATTATGATGCATGACACAGAAATAAAGTTTAGATCTGTTTTAAATAATTTAAGTTTTTATAGACTTTATCAACTGCAAAGCATTTCTTTTTTACAATAGAAATATCAATAACAGTGCAAATGTTTACATTTAAGAAAATAACGTAAATATATGTATGTATGTATATATATATATATATATATATATATATATATATATATATATATATATATATATATGAGTGTGTGTGTGTGTGTGATTATGTAATGTTATATGTGAATTTGCAGCAAACGACCGAAGTAGGGACTAACGCTCTACTCATCTCAGCTGCTTTTTTAGGGTACATGATTGACCATATATCAGTTCTTTAACTGGTGCAAACGAACTTATCCTGATGAAGCAACAACCAGGAGAAAGAGAAGTATCATGGCATATTTCTTCATTTGATTACAACATGAAACGTAAGTGTAGTCGCAGATTTCACTGGGAGTTTCGTTTGAAATCTGTTGAAAATTGAAATTTTTCCTTTAATAAATCCAAATAGTAAATTTCTAATTATTAAATTCTTACATAGCACCAATAAATTTAATTTAAAATATAATTTTAAGAGGAATCTATTTATTTTTCTTATTTGGTTGCACAACAGTTTTTTATTGCTAACGAACTAATAGAATTAAATTAAGAAAATATATTTTGCTCTTTTATAATTTTCAAATATTTTTCAGGATTTCATATGGGGATCGATATTTGGACATTTTGCCTTATATAAATCTGAATAATCCACTGAATGAATCCAATTTTGTTTTTACAAATTGTATAAATGTATCAAAATGCACATTTTTGGTGCATAAGAAAATTCATATTGTTTTCATTCGTCAATTTAAAAAAATGTGTATCATTGAGAAAAGTATTATTAATTATGGGTTTTTTTTAACATTATTCTCTAACATAAAATTTATTACGAAAATGTTTAATTAGACATTTTAATATCCATGAAACTTTATATTGTAAAACATAATTATTAAATAAAAATAATACGCATATTCTCTTTATTAAACGATCTTGTATTGCAAATATATACCTGAAGTAAGGACACAATCGCTATGTTAGCTTAATTACAAAAAGTTCTATAGAAAGAAAGGGAAAATGTTTACCACCAGTAATTATCATGCTTATTAGTGACGACTTTTAAATATAAATTTTTAATTTATGAAAAATCTGCTATATATTTTCGTAATTTTTTTTAAATATCTAAATTTAAAAAAAAAATGCTTGACTCTTTAAGAAATTTTAACAGTAATAATATCCTTATTTTGAATTTTTTCGTCTCTAATGAGTTATTATCAAAATTAGTTGTTCATGTTAATAAATGTATTAAAATGTTACAGTTTAATTAAATAATTATAATGATGAAGTAAAAATGAAAATGGTTGCAATGCAACAAAAAAAGTTTTTTTTCATATTTGTAGTATATTAATTATTTTTTAACTCCATTTACAAATTTTCTTTTTATATAATGTCATGTGTTTTTTTTTTAATTTAAAATATTCATTAAATGAATATATATTTATCTATTAACAGAGAAAAAAAATATATTTTTTCATGTTAAATCTTATCTTAGAAGAGACGATAAATTTACTAAAAGAATGTAAAAAAAATAATAATAATAGATGTTTTATGATACAATTTGTTAAACAAAAAAAAAAAAAAAAAAAAAAAAAAAAAAAAAAAAAAACATTATCTGTTGTTAGTTTGAAATCTCATCCAATAACAAACATAATTAAACACCATGCATTCTTTTTTAATGGAAGATTGTCGCATCAGTTTACTAGTGATTTCCCCAAAGGCATGTGTTGGTAATTTTTTGATACAAAATCAAGAAAACTAATTTAAGTAGAAAAAAAAAGAAATGTATAAATTTTTTCAACGTAAACAATTTTGCTTAAACTTTAAAGAATAAAGTAACAATCAAGGAAAAAAACAAAGTGAAATGACATGTAAAATTACTTTGGTAGTGAAAACTAGTCTAAATTATTAATGTATTCTCTACTAAACCATTTATTTTTGGTGGAAAAAAGTAGAGTTTTGTGTTCAAAAACTTTTTTAATCTAGTCAGACAATTACTCATTTAATTTTTAATATTACATTAATATCAAAACCATTAATATTATAAACGCGCTGTTATTATTTCAAGAATATTTTTTAGTCTTGTAAGCTGTGACAGGAAGATAAATTTAATTTTGTGTCAAATGGACTCTATACATTTATTTATTTATTTATTTTATGACAATAGAAAATTTAAATAAAATAATTGTTTGTTTGTATTTTATTTGAATTCTGTTTTATTTTCATTCGTGATAATAGTTATTTAATTTATATTAGCATGTCATAAAATTTATTACTTCAGATTTGAAAATATGACATTTTATTTTTGGCACCTAGATATTATCAGGGGAGTAAATTCTTCGCCAAAAATAATTGTATATTGACAACAAAAATGTATGCATGTCTAATAAAGGAAGTATTAATTGTGATTTTTTTAACAAAGACTATAGCATGAAATTAATTACGAAAAAATTTAATTAGACAATTCAATATTGATTGAAATTTATGTTGTAAAGTATTAATATTAAATAAAAAAAGCGTGTATGCTTCATTATAAACTTTTGTATTATAGATATATACCTGACGTAAAAACACAATATTTATGTTAGCTTAATTACAAAAAGATCTGCAAGAAGGAAGATAATGTGTTTGCCATCAGTTATTATCATGCTTGTTAGTGAAGACTTTTAAATATTAATCCTTAATTTATTAAAAATGTGTTATACATTTTTAAAACTGTTTTTTTAAATATGTGAATTTAAAAAAAATGCTTGATTCGTTAAGAAATTTTAATAAGAAAAATTTCTTTATTGTGATATTTTTCGTCTCTACTGAGTTATTATCAAAATTATTTGTTAATAAACGTTACAGAATTAGTTGTTAGAAAGAGATTAAATAAAATAACATAATGATGAAGAAATAATAAAGATGTTAATAGTGCAAAAAATAATCTTTTTTTAAAGTCTGTATTACATTAATTATTATTTACCTTCATTTACAATTTTTTTTTAAATCATGTATTACTTTTTAATTTAAAATATTCATTAGAAGAATAAACATTCACCCATAAACAGAGAAAAATACCTTTCTTTTTTGCTGTTTTTTATATTAAATGCTGTCTTAGAAGAGATAATGAATTTTCTAAAAGAATGCAACAAAAAAATAGATGTTTCGTGATACAATTTGTTAAACAGAAAAAAACATTATCTGTTGTTAGTTTGAAACCTCATCCAATACCAAACATAATTAAACACCATTCATTCCTTTTTAATGAAAAAATTGTATATAAGTTTACTAATGATTTCCCCATAGGCATGTGTTGGCAATTTCGTGTTACAAAAACAAGAAAACTAGTTTAAGTAGAAAAAAAAAGAAATATATAATTTTTTGCAACGTAAACAGTTCTGCTTAAACTTTAAAGAATTAAGTAAAAAAGAAGAAAAAAGTGAAATGATACATAAAATTACTTTGGTAGTATGAACTAGTCTAAATTGTTAATTTATTCAGTAATAAACCATTTATTTTTGATAGAAATAAATAGAGTTGTGTGTTCAAAAACATTTTCAATCTAGTCAGACAATTCCTAATTTCATTTTTTGTAATGCATGAATATCAAAACCATTAATATTACAAACGCACAGTTTTTATTTCATGGTTATTAAAGAAAAAAAACTTGTATGTTGTTATTATTTTATGGTTATTTATTTTAAACTTGTATTTTAGAGGAAAATAAACTCAAATCTATGTCAAATGGAAGCTATACGTTCATTTATTTATTTATTTGTGACGAACAGAATAGTTAAAGTATATTAAATATTTGTTTACTATTAACTTGGATTCCTTTGTTCCTATATTTAGCATAGCTATTTAATGTAAAATAACGTTATTATATTACAAAATAAATCATCCCAGATTTCAAAATATGACATTTTATAAATTATCAGTCTTTTACGCATCGACTCATCGCCATCATTACGGTAGACTCATCGAAAAACTTTATTATAATTGTTAATTGCCAATTTATTAAAAAATTTAAAATAATGTACATTTTATAAAGCATAACATATTTTTAAAATACTAAATATTTTTATATGCAGCTAAATTAATAGAAAACAGTAATTTAGCATACCTGCTTTAAAAAATTAAGATTGTAACAGCGCAAAAAAAAAACTATTTTTTACATTTGTATTACATTAACAATTTTTTAGCTTCATTTACAAAACTTCATTAAAAATATTATATGTTTTTTTTATTTAAAATATACATTAGAGGAATATACATTTGCCTATAAACAGTGAAAAATACCATTTTTATGTGTATTTTTTTCAATTTTTATATTAAATTCTACCTAAGAAGAGATGATGAATTTTCTAGAAGAAAGTAACAAAATAATAGATGTTTCATGATACAATTTCATAAACAGAAAAAAACCAAAACATTATCTGTTGTTAGTTTGAAGCCTCATCCAATAACAAACATAATTAAACACCATTCATTCTTTTTTAATGGAAAATTGTTATATCAGTATACTAATGATTTCCCCAAAAGCATGTGTTGGCAATTTCTTAATACAAAAACAAGAAAACTAATTTAAATAGAAAAAAAGAAATGTATAAACTTTTGCAACGCAAAAATTTCTGCTTAAACTTTAAAGAATAAAGTAACAATCACGAAAAAAACAAAGTTATATGATACTTAAAATTACTTAGTAGTAGAAATTAGTCTAAATTATTAATGCATTCTCTACAAAACCATTTATTTTTGTGGAAAAAAAAAGTTGAGTTCTATTTTCAAAAACTTTTTTTAATCTAGTCAGACACATATTCATTTCATTTTTTATAATGCATAAATATCAAAACTATTAATATTATAAACACACTGTTTGTATTTCAAGAATATTTTTTAGTCTGGTAAATTGCGAGAGGAAGATACATTTATTTTTATTTCAAATGGATACCATACGTTTATATATATATTTATTTTTATGATAATAAGAAATTTAAATTAAATAAATGTTTGTTTGTATTTCACTTTAATTATGTTTTATTTTCATTTAGTATAGTTATTTAATTTATAATAGCATATCGTAAAGATTATCACTTCAGATTTGAAACTATGACATTTTTAAGATTTTCTGGTATATTATCTGGGCTAAGTAGATTCTTCGCTAAAAAGAATTGTATATCGACAAAAAAAGTGTGCATGTCAAAAATAGGAACTATTAATTATGATTTCTTTAACAAAGACTGTAACATGAAATTACTTACGGAAATATTTAATTAGACAATTCAATATGCATAGAACTTTATATTGTAAAATATTAATATTAAACAAAAAATATTACACGTATGCGTCATTATGCGTTCTTGTATTACAGAAGTATACATGACGTAAAATAAAAAATATTTATATCAGCTTAATTACGAGAATTCTGTAAAAAGAAAGATAAAGTGTTTGCAGCCAGTAATTATCACGATTATTAGTGACGATTTTTAAATATTAATTCTTAATTCATTAAAAATCTGCTATATATTTTCGTAACTTTTTTTAAATATCTGAACTAAAATAATGCTTGACTGTTTAAGAAATTTTAATAGAAAATTATCCTTATTTTGGTATTTTTCATCTCTAATGGGTTATTATCAAAATTATTTGTTAATAAATATGATAAGGTGTTGCAGACTAAATGAATTAACATAATGATAAAGAAAAATAAAGATAATAACAGTGAAATATTTTTATATATTTGTATTATATTAATTTTTTAGCTTCGTTTATAAAACTCCATTTTAAAAAATATTATGTATTTTTCTATTAATATAAAGAAGAATAGTAGATTCATTAGAAGAATAAATATTTCTTCTTTATTCTTCATTAGTAGAATAAATATTTTCCTATAAACATATTATAGCAAATGCTATCTAAGAAGAGATGATGAATTTTCTAAAAGAATGTAACAAAATAATAGTTGTTTCATGATACAATTTGTTAAACAGAAAAAAAACATTATGTGTTGTTAGTTTGAAACCTTATCCAATAACAAACATAATTAAACACCATTCATTCTTTTTTAATGGAAAATTGTTATATCAGTTTACTAATGATTTCCCCAAAGGCATGTGTTGGCAATTTCTTGATAAAAAACAAGAAAACTAATTTAAGTAGAAATAAAGAAATGTATAAATTTTTGCAACGTAAACATTTCTGCTAAAACTTTAAAGAATAAAGTAACTATCATGAAAAAAAAGAAAGTGAAATGATACGTAAAATTACTTTGATAGTACAAACTAGTCTAAATTGTTAATGTATTCTGTACTAAACCATTTATTTTCGGTAGAAAAAAAAAGAGCTTTATCTTCAAAAAACTTTTTTAATCTAGTCAGACAATTACTCTTTTCATTTTTATAATGCATGAATATCAAAACCATTAATATGCACAGTTTTTATTTCAATGTTATTTTTTTAATCTTGTAAGTTGTTAGAGGAAGATAAATACAATTTTATTTCATATGGACGCTACACGTTCATTTTTATTATTACTATTTTTATTTTATTACTTAGTTATTTATCTATTTTTTACGACAAAAAAAGTAGTTAAGGTAAATATTTGTATGTTTTTCACTTGAATTCCAATTTATCTATATTTAGCATACTTATTTAATCTACAATAACATTATTATGTCAAAAAATAATCACTTCAAATGTGGAAATATGATTGTTTTTAGACTTTCTTCCACTTACATACTATCCAGGCTGCGTAGATTCATCGGCAAAAATGATTGAGTATCACCGAATTTGTTTATCATTGTTAAACGCCATTTTTTATGTTAAATTAATATATATTTAAGAAAATCATAACACTGTTAAAATATACGAAATAATTTGAAAGTAAGCTTAAAGTAATAGAAAACAGTAACTCTTAGTATACCACGTATTAAATAGAATCAAATTGATGACTTTTAGCATTAAGCGCATTCCAGTGGTTTCTTATGTCCACAAAAATAAATATATTAAATATATGCTTTATCATATTTTATAGCTATAGATACATATAATTACTTTCGCCAGTGCATTCATTATGAAAACTGAATAATATTTACTATGTGGTAAAATTGAGAGGAGAGAAAAACGTGGAATTACTGGAATTAACTTTTCCGGTGCTGTTGGGAACATGACCCGAACAGTACTTAAATACGAACTTTCTAAAACAGATGAGAAGTGTTTATACCGTATGTGTGTCTGTCCATCTTTTCCTGCCGTAACTCAAGTTACTAAGATATTTCCACGTAATTTTAATATCTTATTGAGTTTACTATACAATGTTCTGCTTCGAATATAACACACTTATTCTGGAGACAAATATTAGATAGGACTACAAAAAACGATTTAAAATTATTATAAAACAACTCCAAAGATGCTTGAGTTTATACATCGACGAATCTTCTATGCACACATTTATTTAAAGGATCTAGATGTAATTTTAAAAATTCTAGAAGCATTTAAATAAATTTAAAGAATGATTTTTAGTGTCGCCTCCAAGCGACATCAGCACTGGGGTGATTTAAGTAGCCTTCATTTTCCTGTGTTCTAAAGTATCATATGAGATTCTTCCAAACTGAAAATTATACAAATTAAACTTTTTATTGCTTTCTGATCAAAGCAAATAAATGGCAAAACTTATGCTTATTTCAGCACAAAATAAGTGTTATTATCATATTAGCTTGCATGCTTTTCCGTTAATGTACCCAAGAAGGAGAAAAATATATAATTAAGTTAACAGCTTTGCAATAAAAAAACTTGTAGATTTGTAGATCATTCAATCAGTTAGCCAGTTAAACAATCAAACAATTAGGTAGATTTCGAAAAAAAAAAATACTGCCTATCGCAGTTTTTACCATGGTACGACTTTTTAAAATTTCTTCATAACTTTAATTATATGACATCAGGAACCCAAAACCACCCCCACCCATAAAGTTTATATATATCAATATATATATATATATGCATGTACAGGGTGTCCAGCAAGTAACACCCTCATTTAAAAATTAAATTTCTCAAAAACAAAGATCGATAGTAATATGCGGTAAACGGTTTTTTCATTAGGTAAGCTGAAAAAATCTTACACAGAAATTTCAAACAGTGAATATTTTGAAAAAATTGCGTTCTGATAGCATAGAATGCTTTGAATTGACATTTTTCTTGTTTTAGATTGCCTGCAGAGAAATAATTTTTCAGCTTACAGTGCAACATCGTAAAGATTTTTCAAAGCAAATTTTTAGAATTTCGAAATTTCAAAAATTTAATAAAAAAAACTATGAAAATAGCATTTTAAGTCGAAAAACACATTCTCTGGCAGCAATCTAAAGGAAGAAAAATATCAAATCAAAGCATTCTTTGCGATCAGAACATAATCATTTCAAAATATTTACCATTCAAAACTTTTGTATAAGATTTTTACAGCTTACCTGATAAACAAACCGTTCACTGCATAACTCTATTGATCTTTGTTTTTGAGAAATTTAATTTTGAAATCAGGGTGTTATTTGCTGGACACCCTGTATGTACATACTAAATTTTGTCTGAATTTTAAAAGTCGGAATTATGCACTAATCGTCTTCAAACTTCGAAGTACATTGAGATGGTAAATATCTCGGCGGGAATTGCAAATGAACAAAATCGGCCCAAATACGCGGAAATGGGGAAGGTTAAATATTTGAATACCGCGTTAATATAACATTGACAAAAGCGGCACTTATTGAAAAATGACAGGAAAAAATAAACATTTTTCGTAATAGAAGTTTCGAACAATGAAAAAAAAAACACATTAAATTCTTACTACAACAATCTATACTATTAACCGCAGTAAACGTCTGTCTGTCTGTCTGTCTGTACCGCTAAAAACTTTTCTCAACGGCCGAGTGGAGTGGCGCTCTGGGTGTCTATCGACTCGGGACGATTCGGCCTTTTGTGATAATGAATTTCGAGAAAATCGCCCGGTAATTACCCGAGATATTAATTAAAAACTACCCGGGAAACGTGACAAAAAATCCAAGTTCCTCTGACGGAGCTCTCCGGTCGAAATTAGCTTTCCGCGGATGAAGAACCACGAAGGTGTCGAAAATACGAAAATTGAGGAGTTTTATATAACGTCGCATCCGCGCTGCAGATTCACGGATTTTAAAACAAATTACATATTCATGAAGGAAATTTAAAGACCTTTCTGACGGTCTATTCGGTTTCAAGAAATACGAACATTAACCTTTTAAAAAAACGTTTCCCCGAAAGCTTTCATTTTCCATTTTTCTCCGCAGAATTTTCGACCGAAAACTATCGAATTTTAAAACGATTCCATCCTTTTTAATTTTGGAGGCACGACAAAGAAAAAAAATACCCCCTCAAAGACGCTTCTGTCTAATTTCCAACGGTGTGTTTATTTTTGAAATATTCTAATATTAACCCTTTTAAAAAAAATCGAGAAAAAGAGTCTCCGATCGTACAATTTTGTTTGCTTTTTCGACACTTTTTCCGTTCATATTTATATGAATAAAATCCCTAATTTTTAATATTTCTTTTCCACCTTTATACACCTCTTAGTGAATACATTGTTTTGAGTTGTGTCAAAATTTCAAAAGATACAACGGTTAGAAGTATTTTTAAATCTGTAAAAACTGCAAAATTACGGCATAAAACGGGCGATTTTTTTTTCTGCCATATTTTTAGGTAAAAGTAGCCCTTAAATCCTGTATTCTTCAATGATCTTTATATGTGTGTTTGGGGTACTGGTTTTACACCTTGCATAAAATTTTTGAAAAAATCGGGAGGCCGTAACTGTATTTTAAATAATATAATAGGCGAATTTTTTAATTTAAATTATTAAATGTGAAAAAGGAGAAAACTAAAAATTAAAATTTTTGTACAAAATATGCATATTTTTACACGAAAATTATACTCGAGGTTTTTTTCAAAGTGTGTAATAGTAATACATTGCGACCTCACTAATCCGACACTCGGTAATCCGTATATTTTTAAAATATCGTTAGAGAACATTATTGCAAATAAATACATTTTAAAATTTGACATTTCTTTAAAATCTTCATAAAAGCAGTTAGAGAATACCGTGGTACAAGTTGCATCACTATTTTGAAACGATACAACAGTTAGAAGTATTTTTAAATAAATAAAAACCGCGAAATTACGGGGATTGATGGTTTGTGGTCAGCGGTTAGAAAACGCAAGTGTGCACCGGGCCTTAGAGAGATTATTTTTTTCAGAAAGGGGCCGCTAGCGGGCGAAGCTCGCTAGTTACTTTATAATTACTAGAATCGCTCATGTAAAAAATAGTTTGACAAATTTAAGAAAAATGGAATGTCACGTCATAACTTTTCTACAGCAAAATTTACACATAAAAACGGAAAATGAAATAAATTGCTTGACAGATTTCTGAAAAAAGGCAAATATTACGTTATATTGTAAATATAATGGACAAAGAGCAGTGATTATATAACGTCGTGTGAGTTTGTAAAAAAAGTATTAAAACATGATGAAGACCAGATTATGAAAATATTGGCTTATTTCAACATTTTGAAAGTCTCTGATCCTGTTTTTGTCATTTTTAAGTCTATTCCATATGTATATATACATGTATATGTATGGGTGTATATGTATGGGTGTATATGTATGGGTGTATTTGTATGGGTGTATGCGTATATGTATGTAAATTTTCACAAAAAGTTTATGTCCCTTGAGCTCTTTCTTATTGATGAAATTGGTTTTACCTCTTATCTTGATTTAGTTTTTATTGGTGAAATGTATATATAACTTCCAAATCTACCTCCACCTGTTGGCCGAGGTCACAGGGACTTTTTGGTATTACTTTACTTAGATTATTAATATACTAAAAGCATTATTAATTTCATATCAGTATCTGTGAATCTAAATCACAAACCATCATTGACAGACTATGAGTGTTTTATTTATTCTCATTACATTTTCGGTGCAATCAGATTCCTTTCTTTTCTTGTATCTACGTAAATATCTGTATTTCCTTATTTGAAGACAATCTAATCAGCGAAAATATGTTTCGTTAACTTTGTTTAAATTCCATTTCTTTAAAAGGTATTGAATTAAATTGCAGCATTCCTTGATAGTATCTAATTACAGTATATAATATACTGTTTTGAAAATTTTCAAATACTTACTTTGAAACGTTTTGTTAACGCTTTAGTAAAATATTTTATCTTTAACAACATTATATATATCACACAACATTATTTAACATACATGGAAATTAAGAAAAATTTTACTCAATAATTGATAAATATTGAAACAGTGATGCAAATATTCAATTAAAAAATGCATAAATATTAGACATAAAAGTACAAAGTATCCGAAAACAATCTGTTTCTAAAAATCAACTACATTAAAACAACTTTTATTTTTTCCAGCGGTTTTAGTTCCAAAGGAATATTTCTTTAAGACATTTTTTACATCCAAGATAATCAATTTTAAAAGAGCACTTAGGAAATATTTTATTTTCCACAAGATGAAAGGTGGGGGGGATTTAAAATGAATTAGTAATAAAATATACAGACATTTTTTGAAAAGTTGATAGCATTAGAATAATTATTTTAATGTACTTCAAAAATAAATGTGATGGTTTAAAAGCAAAGAATGGAATAGTAAAATTCCCTATTAAGCATTTTTTACTGTAACATTAATTTCTTCTTTTTTGCACAGCAAATTTTAGTTAATATACGAAAATCCTTGTATATAAAAATTTCAAAATTAGGAAAAAAATAACATCAAAATTACACACATTAAAAAAAAATACGTGTGGCACTCGGGGACTGCCGCGGTAAAGCTATTGCATAGCATTTTTTATCAACTTATGCAATTATAATTATTTATTTATTTATTTATTTTGTCTTTGATATTAATTCAAGTTGAACTTTTTGAGCGTGATGACCGATAACAATTTTTTTTCTTGTGTTGAACAAATGAGAAGTTAATATCGTTTAAAATATTTTAATTATCTTACAATACATGTAGGTTAAACAGGAATTTTTATAATTGAAACTATACGTTTATGGTAGCTGAAATAAAAAACATAAGTATATGACTTGATATTCTCAAAATATCTGAAAAATACCGCGTCAATGTCTGCCGAAGTCTACCGAAGGATAGCGTGTCGAAGTCTGCGAAACTGAAGCGACGTTAGCCGGAGTGTTAGGTTTTTTTACTCGTTACGGAATTTCTAGATTCTTTCGCCGCGCTCAAATCCCTCGCGATAAAAGCTATGCAATATCTTAATAAATTACCAAACAAAATTTGGCAGCGCTACGAAAAATAGATCGCGAAATATAAGCATTTTATTTTCTCCGAACCTCACCGTGGGTGTCTCCTGTCACCAAAAATTAACACTGTCTCATAATAAATTACCAAGCAAAATTTGGCCGCACTACGAAAATTAGATCGCGAGTTATAAGCATTTTAAATTTTTCGACCCTCACCATGAAGGATCTCCTGTCACCAAAAGTAACACTGTCTCATAATAAATTACCAAACAAAATTTGGCCGCGCTACGAAAATTAGATCGCGAGTTATAAACATTTTAAAATTTTCGACCCTTACCGAGGGGGGGTCTCCTGTCACCAAAAGTAACACTGTCTCATAATAAATTACCAAACAAAATTTGGCCGCACTACGAAAATTAGATCGCGAGTTATAAGCATTTTTAATTTTTGACCCTCACCGTGGGAGAATCTCCTGTCACCAAAAATTAACACTCTCTCATAATAAATTACCAAACAAAATTTGGCCGCGATACGAAAAATAGATCGCGCATTTTAAATTTTTCGACCCTCACCGTGGAGGGGGGGGTCTCCTGTCACCAAAAATTAACACTGTCTCATAAATATAATCAAACAAATTTTGGCCGCGCTACGAAAATTAGATCGCGAGTTATAAGCACTTTAAATTTTTCGACCCTCACCATGGGGGATCTCCTGTCACCAAAAATTAACACTGTCTCATAATAAATTGCCAAACAAAATTTGGCCGCGCTACGAAAATTAGATCGCGAGTTATAAGCATTTTAAAATTTTCGACCCTCATCATGGGGGGGGGGGGCTCCTTTCACCAAAAATTAACACTGTCTCATAATAAATTACCAAACAAAATTTGGCCGCGCTACGATTAGATCGCGAGTATAAGCATTTTAAATTTTTCGATCCTCAACGTGCGGGGTCACCTGTCACCAAAAGTAACAATGTCTCGTAATAAATTACCAAACAAAATTTGGCCGCGCTACGAAAATTAGATCGCGAGTTATAAGCACTTGAAATTTTTCGACTCTCACCATGGGGGATCTCCTGTCACCAAAAATTAACACTGTCTCATAATAAATAACCAAACAAAATTTGGCCGCGATACGAAAATTAGATCGCGAGTTATAAGCATTTTAAATTTTTGACCGTCACCGTGGTGGTCTCCTTTCACCAAAAATTAACACTGTCTCATAATAAATTACCAAATAAAATTTGGCCGCTCTACGAAAATTAGACCGGGAGTTATAAGCATTTTAACTTTTTCGACCCTCACCGTTGGGGTCTCCTGTCACCAAAAATTAACACTGTCTCATAATAAATTACGAAACAAAATTTGGCCGCGCTACGAAAATTAGATCGCGAGTTATAAGCACTTTAAATTTTTCGATCCTGATCGTTGGGCGGGTCTCACCTCACCAACAGCTACATTATCCTACCTTGTTTTATCTTATGACGATTCTTTTCTATACACATTCTATCAGGAATTTTTATTATTGAAACTATAGATTTATAGTAACTGAAATAAGAAATATAAGTTTGAGATTTGATATCCTCTAAATATCTGAAAAATTCCGCTTCATTGTCTGCCGAAGTCTACCGAAGGATACCATTCCGAAGTCTGCCGAAGTGAAACGACGTTAGCCGAGTGTTAGGATTTTTTCGTTACGGATGTGTTAGGATTTTTCGCGTTACGGAATTTTGGATTCGGTCGCCGCGCTCAAAGCCCGCGATAAAAGCTATGCAATAACTTAAAAATGATTGTCCGTGTAAAATTTTCTGCCTTCATTATAAAAAATGTCTCTCTTATTCTACAAAAATAATAAAATAACGGAAGAAATTTTAGAATAATCTTACCCATGATTTTAGAGAGTGTTTTTGTGTTTATAAACATCAAAAACAAATACAGATATTTAGAGTGTAATTCGATACTGAAAGTATAGCTTAGAAATGAACTTTTTTTGCAAATAGTGATTTAGGGAAACATTATTTTTTGTCTGTTTTTTCTACTTTCCTATAATATCTACTTCTGCCAATTGGTTCGGTGGAGATCACGTGATCTGATGTAATGAATGCGGCCCTAAGACGCAACCATTACAAATAATTTCCTTTTTCTGTCGGTATTAACATTGGTCGTAACTGAAATTATTTAGGTTCTTTCCATTTAATTTTTTATAATATTATTAAAATAATTACACTGTTGTATAACTCGACGTATTGTTTTTTGTTTGGAAGTTAATTTGCATAACTGAATTTCGATCAAAATTATCAACTATAATAAAATTTATTTTAATTAAAAAAAAAAAATATTAGAAAATATCCATGATTTGTTAAATTTAGATTTAGGATTATTCAATTTTCCATGGAAAAAATAAACTATATGCTTTTATTTTCACCTGGAGAAGAAAAACGAAAATATTATCTTGTATTTCCTGTACTAAAAGACTTTCATCAATGGGACTGTTTCTAAAATAAATTCCTTCCTCTTTCTTGTGATTTTTAATATTTAATCATGTTAATTCTAAAATGTCATTATAGACAATTAGATATTAAGAAAAAATTGTAAAACTTATTTTTATAAATGACTCCATTGTAAAAGTTATTCTTTAAATGCTCACTTGTGTCTAGATTTCATTAATCCTTTCGGGACTGGTGTACTTTTAATAGTACATGTCTTTTAAAAGAGTATTATTTTGTTTTAAAATAATTGATACAATTTACATGCAGTAATATTAGTACATGTATATGCATTTATGTTATAACTTCATTTATGTTTAGGCATTTAGTAATAATAATAATTATTATTATTTACTTAATTCTCTTTGCGTCATTTCCGATTTTTTTTAACACAAATTTAACTCTTTAAATTTAAAATAAAAATTACTTTTCTGAAAGAATCATGTATAATGAAGCGCAAAAATTATTAGAAGGTTGTAATATATGGTAAATTTCATTGTAAGGTAATATTTTCCGAACATCTCCAATAATTATTCCTTAGCCTATTGTCATATGTATATGAATTAAATTCACGCAAAACAACAATATTCGTTATGTTTCAAAGAATAAAATATCCGTTAGACATTACATAATCTATTTGGATAGCGAGTGATAATGTTTTTAACGTAAAAGTATTTTTTTCTAAAAATAGAAAAAAAATCGGAGACGAAAGGGTTTACAATATTTTCAATTTGGAGTGCAGTGTATACAAAGCAAGAAAACAAATTAAACTATTAATATATTTTTTTAGTTTTAATTTTTATAAACCATTAGTTACATTGATTTTATTCCTGTTTCAACTCTTCCTTATTATATTAATGAAATTAATTTTATTTGCTACAGATTTCTACGATCTGCATTAATAGTATTAACATTTTTTTTCAATAATTCGCATTAGTTTAAGCATTTTGCATTAATATAAACTGTTCAAGAAAGGAGTTTCATTTGTCAAAATTATCAAGAAATGTTTATACGATATCCCATTTGCCTTCAAGCACATTCATCACGTTTAAGGTAGCTTAGAATAAACTATACGTTTTATTTTTATTTTCTCCAAGGAAAAGGAAATATAATTATTTTGTGACACTTCGCTAAGAAAATTAATAGTATTCGACTTTCGTATACAAAAAGAACGTCATTCTTAGTGAACACTCTGGTTCGTTTCTTTGCAATTCCCAATAATTCGTCTTGTTATGCAAGAAATGCAATTAATTAGTTTCCTTCAAATATCAACAAAGAAATAAAAGGTTAATTTTTAGCTGAGTTATTTTTCTCAAACAGATGCATTAAATATGTACTCATACCAGGGATGTATAGAAAATATTGTTTTAAATTTCGAGATGCAGTGTAGAGAAAAAAAGATAGGGAAATAATAATATAGACTTTTTTTATTTGCATATAAATAAAGCAATATATTTCCAGTTTCTTGCTTAACTTCTTTCTTAATATTTTTTATGAAATTACATGTTATTTTTTTCTTAGGATTTTTTATTTTTTTACTTATTTATTTTTTTTTTTTTTGCTTAAAATTAATTCTATAAAAAAACGGAATTTGGATTTTTTTTCTCAAATACTAAGTAAGTTATAAGTACTACATGTTCAATGCTCTTTTTTTACCTTTAAATTAATTTAGTATCAGGGCTATTCCACTGTCACGTGCGGGACAATCAGATTCCATAATTCCACCAAAATTGTGTTAAAGGGCTTAAGATTTTTCAGAAATAAGACTAAACATATTTTTGTAGGTTTATGTTTGATATAACAATATCTCAGGCAGGGACAGATTTTTCCTAAATGGTTTACTGATTTAATTATTAATTCATTTGCATGCGTCACGTGCAGGACATCTGAAGTCAACCACTTGCAATTTGCTGTATGATCCAGATAACATTTCTGCTCTACTAATTTTCAATATCAAAACAAAAAATATGTATTAGAGGCTAAAGGTCTAATGTTCATGAAATAAGCATTCTTATTTGAAAAATAAATTTTTAAATTACTAAAAAAAATACAACTTATAGTGTCACGTGCTGGACACGGTTGTCACGTGTGGGATATTTGCAAATATCATTCAAGTAAACTTTTCAAAAATCAGAAAATAAAGGAATGCATAAAAGAAAATACATGTTATACATTTTACAATACAAAAATATTTATTTTAACTTTTTTTTGTACAAAGTAAATATTCAAATTGACATTTTTAAACATAAAATAAAGTAAATGTATAAACAAAAATTCAAAAATTTTCTAGAAATTTGAAACAACCTCTTTTATTAGCTACAATGGGGGTTGATATCTTTTTTACTACATCTTTAAATGAATGTAGAATTTTATCTGGATATTGTGGCCACTTGTAGAATTTACCACTTTTTATCATGACAGACACTTCAACACTATCATGATGGGTGCTTGTAATTTCACCAGCTTAATTAATGCCGTCATATTTTACAACTAACTATTCACCCATCTTGAAAGAAACTGCTATTTCTGATCCTTTTATTTTCTTCTTTTTGGAAATTAGAATTTTCTAATGACATTTTCTCTCTCATCCTTTTCATTCTTCTAGCAGTAGTAGACTTATATCTTTCCATTTTAACTAAATAAACAAACTTTATCAATTTTAAACGCTTTTGTCTAAATTTACTTAATTTCATAGAAAAAATGAACTTAAAATAAAATTAAACTTAGAAAAACAGAATATAGATAAGAAGTTTTATTATTTTTTCTGTAGAATAATAACAAGTTCTTAAACACACACGACTCTCCTTATTGTATAGAAAAAATCCCTATAAATTAAGTAGATCAATTCTTGCTGGAAAACAATATGTTCTTAAAATAAAAATAACCATCAAAGTGATAAAATTTTATTAAAATAAATTTATAAAAAAATGGAAATAAAAAATATTAGCATCACAAAAAAAGAAAAAAATTGGAACTATCATAAAAAAATATATATTCTTAATTTCGTTTTAGTTACATAGAATAAGTTCTTAGGACAAAATAATCGTTAAACTGCTAAAACTATGCTAGAATAAATCTCTATTTAACAATCAGATAACAAAAATAATCGGCCTGCTCATAAGGTGTCACGTGCGGGACAATTTTGTTTTGATATTTTTCTCCAAATAAAAATTTCATCCAAATTTTTAACTAGCATAAGATAAGTGTACTACACTAAACTGCTTTAGAAATGCCAATTAAACAAAATAAATGCATTCCTTTTTCCTCCTAAGGGAAAAAGTTCATGCTTTGTGTCACGTCTGGGACACAGAAACAGAGTTCTTTTTCTGTGCTGTAATAATTATTTGGAATTATCTTATATATTTCAGTTTAGTGAAATATAAACAATGAATATTAGACTTATCTAAAATGTTGATTTCAAAAGTTTCACTGGATTTTCTTTATTAAAAAACTTACTCAAAATTTATTGTAAAACGCAAAATACTTGCTTGCACATGGACGCCATCTTTTAACTGTTGTGTTGCCAATCCACAAAAAATAAATTTTACATTCTTACTGTAAACATAAAATTTAACATGTTGCCAATCAGTAAATACCAAAAATATTTATTTAAACAAATTTTTAAAAATGACTATCAATTTACCTCTTTTCATGGAATGGCCCATCAGGAGTCTTAATTTTTACCGGATGCTGCAATTAAAAAACATGTCGCATTTAATCTTTTCTCAGTCCCTTTTAAACATAAATGCATAGCATTTTTAATATAGACTATTTAATGTCTTTTTTATTTAAAACTTTTTTTTTATATTCTGTACTAAAATTTTTCTGATGTTTAATTTATATTAAAATTTTAAAATTGTTTTTTTACTTGCAACCACAGTATGCAATACTAGGAAAATTAATGATTCAAGAGCACCACACAATATTAATAATGATGTAAAAATAGGGCATTTTGAACGTATACTTCATTTGTAGGCATTTTATTTGTTTAAAATTGACATTTTTCTCAAAATTATATAATTTAAATTTAAATCTCACAGAAACAAATAAATAAATTGCTTAATAAAGAAGTATGCGTTCAAAATATATTAGTTGTATGACATTATAAATATTTTGGAGGGGCACTCGAACTAATAGTTTTTCTTTAGTCTTACGCGCTATGTATGTAAGTAAAAAAAATTGTATTATCAAAATTAAACATAAATAATAAAAATAAAATTTCAATATAAAATATTAAAAAAATGTATTGTAAATAGATAATATATTAAGTTGTGTATATTAAGAATTTTATCCATTTAATTTTTACAGGGACGGGAAAAAATAAACTTAATATGTTGTTAAATTGCACTGCCAGGTAAAAAGTAAGAATTTTTAAATCCATAATTCGCTTCTGCAAGAATAAAATGAGCACTCTATGTTTCCTTTTTCTTTTTTACTAGTGAACAATATGAATGCTCGCATGATGTTGCAGTATAAAAATTAATGGAATTTAATCCACATTATGTTAAAAAAAGTCTTCAAAAAGATTTCAACTTTCGTGTTTTTAGGTTCATTCGTAATTATATAAATACGTAGCACCTACTTTGGTCGTTCAATCTGTCCGTTTTTCCGTTTGTTCGTCTGCTTGTCTGTTTGGCCGCATACAAAAAAGTGCCCAACCGAATTGTTTGAAATTTAAAATATATAATTGTTGCATAAATTTGTCGAGTCATTTAAAATGTTATGAAAATCGGATGATTAGTTTAATTACAGAGATAAACAAAAGCATTCCGTTACATTACGGTCAATGGGGTAAAATTTTTTTAAGTACATTTTAATAATGTTTAGGTGCGTTCGTAATTATGTAAATACGTAGCACCCATAGTCGTCGTTCATTCCATCCGTCTATCCGCATATAAGAGATGAAAAACTACGTAGCTGAATCGTTTGAAATTTAAAATATATAATTTTTGCATAAATCTATCGAGTCATTTCAAATATTTTGACCATAGTTTACGTATAGTTTAATTACTGGGACAATTCAGTTATATTGCGGACAAAGGGAAAAACAGTTTTAAGAGCATTTTAATGATGTTATATTCTTTCGAATATAATGTAATTGATATGCATCTATGAACTATATACTAAAAAAATTATGCACCATCTGTAGTGCAAATAATATTTTTTTATTAATTTAGAGGGACACAATGATGTAGGAGGGGGGGGGGGTAAATTATTTGGAGCTCGTTTTAATACTTTTAATATATTTCACATTTTATGAAATTGAGGTTTACTGCAAGTTACTTTCTGTATAATTAATAGCACATGGTATTGACAGGGAAACACAAATATTTCGGCCTATATATTGTATCTGACGTACTTTTACACCAAGATCTAAATATTTTTAAAACTTCGTTATAGTAGAACGCAACTCATTTGCTACGTTTGACGTGCAGTTTCCAACTTGTTTAAATGTGCAGTGATCGTCCGTAGGCTTTATAATGCCTGTATTAGTTATCCTATAATAATTCAAAAAAAGCTTTACAAGAATTTTTAATTTATTTTCGTAAAAACAAAATACAAAATGGGTGGGCTCAAATTATCAGATATAGGAAAAAACCAAATCCAAAGAATGACGCCTTATGAAATATTGTCTTTTAAATAAATAAATTAATTAAAAAAAACAATTCTGATTATTTAGACCGTAGATTACGAAATTTGCGACGATCACGAAGAAGGGAACAATCTAATGTTAATCTGATTAATTGCAAAAAAACTACGTCTTTTTTATATAGAATTATCATAAATCATAAATCTTCTATTTTAATTACAATTTTTTTTTCAAATGGCTCTTCTAATTTTTTTATTTATTTTTTAATGCTTAAATAACAGACTTCTTACCCTCTTAAAACCTGGAATTAAATCAATAATACAAATATATATTCGTTATTGTTACATAACGAAAATGTCTTAAATGACCATTGATGTCAGGTAAAACTGTTTTTTGAATCGATAATTTAGTGTGCTAGTAATTTCGACGAACATTAGTTTTATATGCAAGAGAAAATGTCATTTCAGTTATAACTAACTGAATATCATACAATCGCAAATTTAAGGGCTTTAAACACGGCAGTAATCTGTAAATTAAAAAAAAAAATTATTGAAAAATATGTGAGTTAAATAATTATGAAACTTATAAATTTTCTTTGTCATACTATCTTAAAGGTATTTTGCAAACCACATACATCTGTTATAATTAATTTACCGATTGAATAATCGTGTTTAAAATTAATCTAGTATATTAAAATAGCATTTATTTTTTGAAAAAAACAGCAAGATTTATAAATTATTTGTTCTATATTAAAGCAAAACATATAAGCTATATAAAATGTAAAAAAAAAAAAAAAAATCTTACAGTTTAGTTTTCTGTAGACAAGACATGAGGTACAGATTTGGTTAGTAATTTCTCTAATAAAAATAAAAAAACATTCGCCAAATGAAAAAAAAATTGTAGCCGTGTAGCACTATCTTTAATCCTTTAGTGTACCCTATTTTTTCAATATGTCCTAAAGTAACGTAAGTTTTTATAATTGAGACAACAATTGTGATTAATCTAATTTTAAATATCGGCTATAAATGTATTAAAAATATGTATATATGCATATGTATCTAAAGTGAAAAAGAAAAGAAAAAAATGAGCACTACAAATTTGGCGAATTTATTCGCTTGTTTGCTCGCCAAATGAAGAATTTATTTGCAATTTGGCGCAATGGCTTGCGACAACGAGAACCCTGGGTACCACCAGCCTGAAGGACAATATATGTATATATATACATGGTAAAATTTGCAGTATTTTCCCACCCATTAATCCGTTTGACGCCGTCGTCTCTTGCGCAAATTTTATTCTGTCAGTTCCATTTTCTCAAAGGGAATTACTTTTAATTATAAAATATTAAAAATTCGGCAAATAAGGCATATTTTTTTTCTTAACTACTGGTGCCAAAAAACAAATTTTGCATAGAAGAATGATGTCCAGTCAGATTGAACATAGGAGTTCAAAGGGTTAAATAAGACAAACGGCTCTCTTTATAAATTACGATAAAAAATATTCCTACCCAGTAATTTGCATTACTTCGGTTGGTTGATTATGTTTATAATAGCGAAATATCAACACGAAGGTTATGGGCACTAAAAGAAGAAATGTTTTTCGCGGGGTTCGTTCTAAGTGAACATAACCGTATTTTCGCCAAAACTCCAAGGTTTGATGAAAACACCGAACGATCTGGCCGATGGGCGCGATTGGGTTTGAACTTAGCACCTCCCGTCTACACGTTTCGAGATAAAACATCTCTGCCACTGGTGGGGCGACGAGCATTACTTCAATTTATTTGTATTAGTATCATCTGTAATCAAAGAACCTCGTTTCATTATGTGTTATTAAAAAGAAAGATTCTTTCATCGTCTCGTTTGCCATCTACGTCATTTAATTCATTTATGCAAGGTTAAAGTATATTACACATTTTCCTTTCCTTTTCTCCCAGTCAAGAAATATATAATGGAATTATGTTGCTGTACTAAGAAATGTAATAACATCCAACCTTTAGTATGCTAAAACAACTTCATCAAAGTGACTTCCTTTGCCAGAGTTTTTAAATATTCATATACTGATGTATGATATCTTGTCTTCTCACTTCATTAATGAGCAAATTGAAGATTTCTTTAATGTCAAATCTCGTTTATAGAAGAATATGTGTTAATATATTTCTTTTCTTTGCTAATAACATAGAATCTTTAAATGTTAACCCCGTGACACATTTCTTACAAGTTTGTATATATTTCGCGTTTCATTTGATCTGAATGGAGATTGAATAGATAATGCTACATTCTAGAAGCGGCAATAAATTAAATTGTTTGTTTCTATGTAAATATACTTTTTTATGATAATGCTAATAATCGCATCCTGTAATTTCCGTTACTTCGATTTGTTTGTATTAGTATCATCTGTTATCAAAGAACTATTCATAATGCAATATTTAAAAAAGATTCCTTCGATGTCTCGTTTGGCTTCTAGGTCATTTATTTCATTTATGCAAGGTTAAAGTAAATAACACTTTTTCGTTTCATTTTCTCCAATTCAAGAAATATGTAATGGATTTATGATGCTGTACTGAGAAATGTAATAACATTCAGCCTTCAGTATGCTAAAACAACTTCATCAAAGTGACTTCCTTAGCCAGAGTTTTTAAATATTCATATACTGATATATGAAGCCTTCTCTTCTCCATTAATGAGCAAACTGAAGATATCTTTAATGTCAAATCTAGTTTATAGAAGAGTATGTGTTATTTCTTTCCTTCGTTATTAACATAGAATCCTTAAATATTAACCCCGTGACACATTTCCTCACGAGTTTGTATATTCCGCGTTTCGTTTGATCTAAATGGATATTGAATAGATAATGTTATATATTTTAGAAGCGGCATTGAATTAAATTGTTTATTTCTATGTAAATGTGTTATTTTAATGATAATGCTAATATTCGTATCTTGTAATTGCACATCCTATCGTATAGTATACCGAGTTTATGGTTCAACATCCTGAAAATAAAGTCCTGACAATTTGAGAAAAAGACGCATTAAATTTTATGGTACAACAATTAAATATTTCTTTTTGCCGTTCACCTAAAATACTACAAATCCAATCTTCTAGTCACGAGTCACATTCATTTTCAAACCAGAATCATATATTTGTATTTATAAAAGGAAATATTCTCTGAGGAAGAGCCTGATTAAAGGTTTGAAAGTACTAAGATGTTTTTAAATAAATTAACTATCAACATTTATATTTCATTATTTTAATCGCCTTTTAAGTAAACCTGAACATTTGAAAGTTCATATTCTACATTTTATGTTAAAAGCAAGGCGAAAATTTCATTCCGTCATACATTTTATGTTTATATTTATACCTTTTCGTTTTAGTATCTCCCAGCCAAGAAATTTTTAATGGGCTTATGATGATGCTATAGTAGGAAAAGTAATGAGATTCAAGCTTCAGTGTGCTAAAACAACTTCATCAAAGTGACACCCTTTGTCAGAGATTTTAAATATTCTTACACTGATATATGAAACCCTGTCTTCACACTTCTTTAATGAACAAGTTTGAGATTTCTTTAATGTCAAATCTAGTTTATAGAAGAGAATGTGTCGGCATATTTTTTCCCTTTCTTAATAACATGGAATCTTTAAATATTAACCCCATGACACATTGTCTGATACGTTTGTATGTTCCGCGTTTTCGTTTGATCTAAATAGAGATTGAAAATATCTTGTTATATTAATGAAGCGGCATTGAATTAAATTGTTTATTTCTGTGAAAATGTATGTTATAAGGATATTGCTAATAAATATTATCCTGAATAATAAAATATAATAAAAATTAATGTTAATCTTTTATAAATTTTTCTAAATATGTAGTATTTTCTTAAAACCCCCGCCGATATTCAGATGTATAATTCATATACCGGGTGTCCCAAAAATGACTGATGGATTTTAAAATTCAATAACTTGCAAACGATGACAGCTATTTAAAAAATTTTTGCATGAGGGTTATGTATAATGTTAGGAGTTTTTTTTACCGTAATTTTATATTTTAGTTCGCATCTCAAACAATAGGTGGCGCTGACGGCGATTGAAGGCCAGGGCGACGCTTCACTCAGCACTGATCACTTGGCCTTCAATTGCCGTCAGCGCCACCTATTGTTTGAAATGCGAACTAAAATAAAAATTACGGTAAAAAAAAAAAAAAAAACTCCTGACATTGTACATAACACTCCTGCAAAAAAAATTTTAAATATTTTACGCACAAAATATTTTAGTATTTCTTTGACGATGTCTCCAATGTAAAATCAATATCATTATAATCATCGTATTGCATCGCAAATATTTTCAGTATAAAAATCAATGCGAAATGCAACTGAAATTGCTCTTAATATTTTTAAAAAATAATTAAATAATGCAAATATTAGAGCTATGTAACATTTGTATATATATATATATTATTTGAAAAATCATACGGTTTCTTGATTAATTTATAAACGAAATTAGAAATATTTTACATAAATGAGCTTCACGTTAATATATTTTTAAATCTTTTTAAAATGTGAAGTTCTATGAAATACATTTTTAAAAGCATAAATTAAACTGTATTTATAACCGCCAAATCTATTAACATTTTTTCGTATTCAAATTCAAAAATATCACAAATTTGTTTCACTTTTTGAAGCATTAAATCAAAAACATTTTCTTTAATTAGCTAGCAGTTTAAGAAAAAATAAGATTAAAGTTTCAAAAATAAATTTAATATAAAAATCTTCATTTTAAAAAGTCGACTTTATTTTGAAATGTGCACTAAAGGAATTAGACTAATGCGATCTCCTTCTCAATAAACTGCTGCATATTTTTATTTTATTCGTATATATAATTTTTAATTTCTTCCATGTGCGTAGAATAAAATATATCTTGAAGTGCAGTTATAAAACTAATTTTTACCGAAGTAAGAAAAATACGAAAAGGAATATTCCGTTCTATTTAAAAGCACCGAAATTAATGCACTTATATCAAATAGATATTAATGCAAATTATAAATGGTAATAGATTTTTTTTCATAAAGGAATTTCATATTTTTTAATCTTATTTGAAAAGCTTTCACTTTTTGTATTTTAAAATATACCAATTTTTAAGTAGCATATAAATAGTTTCTATCTATGTTTTATTTTTTTAATTTAAGGCAGTAATCTATATATTAACATATAGTTAGAATATAAGGCACGAAACTTATTACTTTATAATGTATATTTAGGTAAAAAAAACTCATTATGTAAAAAAAAAAAAAAAAAAAAAAAAGTTATTTTTTAACCATGCTACAAAAAATTTTAAATCTTATCGATTTGTTTTTAAGAAGTATATTTTTAAAAATTGTAATAAATTACTACTATGAAAATAGCTCGTCATTTCCCAGATAATTGCTTGACGAGATATAAAAGATGATCATGGCGAGAAAATGAAACTTGGCAGCATACTTTCTAGCAATCTGTTAATTGTTTTATAAGCACAAGCAATTTTTCAATATTTGTACAATTTTTTTAATAAAAAAGAAGCCAGTTATATAAATAATCTTAGGCGAGGTATTAAAAAAAAAAAAAAATAGCCATTACGAGAAATGGAATTTGGGAAGATACTTTCTTGTAATCTATTCGGTAATATATATGTACAAGCAATTTTACAAAAATTATAATTTTTTTTAATAAAAAAACTTCTATCTATTTTTGTGTACAAACAGGAGTGAATTGTATATTAAAAAACAATTCTAGTATCCATGTAAATGAATTCACAAAGTTATTTTAATTTTATATGACTTCCGAATTCGCTTGCTAGAAACATGAAGAAGCGATTTTTTAATAATAAAAAACACCGATTTTTTTTTTTAAATTCAAAATATCATAAATCGTTGAATAGTTTTAATAGAAAAGAATAATTTGTCTTATTTTTTATGTAAACGCGTGGAAATTTCTCTTAGGAATATAACCAGGAATAAAACCTTCCAGGACTGCACAAAAATTGAACAAATCGGAAATCGTATGAAAAACATGGCAAATGAGAAGCGTTCGAATTATAAATAGTAGTTTTATAAATTTTCAAATCTTAGCGTAATAACTGATGCATTCGCATGCAAAAATGTACGATTATATGTAATAAATTTTGTAATATGGAAATAATATATGACTCTATCTTAATAATGAAGTAATCACCATGGCAATCTAGAATCATTACCTATTACTGATTTAATTGTAAACAATGGGGTTTGATAGAATAACCTCTATGGCAACCAAGAATCTTTTCTGTCATAAGATATCAATAAATTAATTACGTATGATAGGTTTTAAATGAATTAATAAATTTTAATAACACTTTTTTACGTTTTTTTCCATATTTCATAAAATTTTAAATATATATACATAAATCTGCAAGGATTATACATTTTAAATTTCAAACCCTTCGGTTGAGTAGTTTTTTTCTGTTATATGTGGACAAACAGACAGATAAACGGGTATACCAAACGACGACTATAGATGCTACGTGTTCATTTAATTACAAGCACACCTAAAAACTATAACTTTTTGTAACTTATTTGTAAGGATTTTCATGCGCATAATTTTAATTCTTACCTTGTTTTAACTATTATTCCGGAATACATTTTCCTACGCATTTAAACAAGTTTGAATTTGCAAGTCAAGCGTAGCAAAGGTAGTGCGTTCGTACTATAAAGAAATTTTAAAAATATTCAGATCTTGCTGTTATAATATACCGTACTTCGGATACAGTATAAGTATTCGAAATCGTTTTTGTGTTCCTGTAAATATTATCCGATTTTTATTTTACAGGAAGAACTTGTAATAAACTTTAGCAATGCATATCAATTTCATAAAATATGAAATAGTTCAATATTATTAAAACGCGTCCTAAAAAGTTTTCCCCCTTATACCAATGTAGTGGAATCTTTTTGTGTGGCCTTGTAAACTAATAACAAATATTCAATGCATCGCAGATTGACAGAATGTGTTTTTAGTATATACTTTATACATGTAAATCAATTGTATTATGTTGAAAAGAGTGTGACATCAAAAAAATGCATTTGGATCTATTTTTCCCAATGATCGTTATGTAATGGAATATTTTTGATTGTCTCTATAGTTAAATTATGCATCTGATTTTCATGAATTTTGGAATGAAATTAAAAAATCATGCAACAATTATATATTATAAATTTCTAGCGATTCGGTTTTCGGACTGACCGACGACTATATATGCAACGCATCAACATAATTACGAACGCACATAATAAGAAACAATAAATGGAGTTTATTTCATATCTAAAACTAAAATAACTGAACATATTTCATCGTAATCAGAAGATATTTATGGGGTTTTTTTCACCCAGGAAAGTCTCCATAAATAATATTCTATCTTGCATTTACCTATATATTTTTAAAGAGAATTTCCATTCTTTCTTTTAGACTTCGTATTGATTTCTATAGAAAAACGTACATACATACATTAAAAATTAAATGGCAAACGCTAAACAAAATTTATTGCCAATAGAAAACTGAAATAACAACACATTCCTCATCTTAATCAGAAGATATTTATGGATATTTTTTGACCCCGGAGAGTGTCGATTATCGGACTTTTACTTCATTTTCATTCCCCCATTATTTAAGGCAGTATGATCGATGGCGATTGTTACTTGCAGACGTCGTTAGCGTCATTTCTACAGACGAAGAATCACGTTTATTGGTAGTCTACGATACTACAATTCAAAATGACAATTTAACGCGTCACTTTGAAAGTGATTGCTTATGTTACAGGATATGATTAAAGATATGATGGATGTGTTGGACGAGCTAACTAAAATATATGTTGTTTGAATAAACTATCCTTCGAATTATATCCTATCATATATGAATATTTAGATGATGCAGAGTACCGAAATATTTTTGTTTTTTAAGAATTTGAATAAATTAAATAAAATTGTACGTAGGATACATAGTTGTTCATATTTCTGAAAATCATTTATATTTATTCACAAAGATATTTTCTGAACGATATTACATAATCAATATATTATCACAAGAAATTTTGACTTAATGATTTACTTAATATTTTATGCTATGTATGTATCGTACATACATACTCATAAGTATTGGATCCAGGGATGTAGTGGAGGGTATACCTTTTAGATTTTTTAAAGGATCCCCGTTTGTCTCACCCTCTGTTTTTTAAGAAAGCTAATAGTATACACACTCTAGGATATACCCTCTGCTTTGAGCGTATAACCTCTTCTTAGAGCGTATATTATTATTTTTACGACTACACCCCTGATTGGGTCATCCGAAAATTTCTGCGGTTTTTTTAAAGTGAAACCTGGTTTTATCACGCACCTTTGATTTATGATTTTTTATGTTTTCCTTGTGCTGCTTAATTCTTACTAGTACTATCACAGTATTTTTGTTTGAATGCATTGCTAAGGATGAAAAGCCAAAAAATTGATTTTCGAGGCATTATGCACGTTTATTTGAAAAAAGGTAAATAATTTGGTGAGAATTCTCGTAAAATTTGTTTTATATATGGACAGAGTCCTGTTTTATATGTCACTGTTCACAGGTGGTTTGAGAAGTTTAAGAGCGGAAATTTCAGCCAAGAACATGGCGTTCGTTCTGGAATACCATCATCTGTAAAGGATGACCTCTTAAAAGAAACTGTCTGTGAAAATGCATTTTATGCAGTTTAGGAACTGTCACACAGATTAAATATTTCAAAGATTATAGATCATGATCTTTTGATTGAGAATGAGAATGTAATTGGCTATGATGTGTGGGTATCTCATGCTTTAACTTTGCAGAATATGATTGCTCGAATATGGTATGTGATTCGTTGCTGAAAAGAAATAAAGAAACAGTTTTCTTTTCTTCTTTTCATTTTCTTTTTTTTTTTTTTTACAATTCAGTACTGAAGATGGGAAATGAAAATTGTACAATAATGTTATAAGGAAAGGATCATGTAGTAAGTCAAATAACCCCCCTCAAGTAGCATCGAGAGGAAGATTGCATTTCAAGAAATTAAAGTGTTGTGTATGGTGAAACTACAAAGGTGTTATACATTATGAAATATTTCCATCGAATCAGGCAATAAATTCGGGAAAACACTGTTCCACTAAATTCAAATTTTCAAGGCAAAATTCGCAGAAAAGCGATCAGAAATAACAAATCGCAGAGTTGCTGAGTTTCAGTTAGCAATGATCGATCCCATATTGCGGGGAATAATTCAATCAACGCATTATTTATTATGGCTGGGAGGTTTTGTATCACCACAATATTCAACACACTTGTTTCCTTCAGATTTTTACATTTGAAGTCTCTACACATTTATCTAAACGAAAACGAGTTCATGTTATTTTTTTCCTTAGTTTTTTTTTTTTTTTTTTTTTTTTTTTTTTTTTTTTTTTTTTTTTATTATTATTCTTTCAAATAGCACCCTGTTAATTTCGTTACTTCTACATCTAATGACTTTTAAAAGGAGGGAATTTTATAGCTGCTAGAAAGATGTCAAAAACATATGGAGCAAAATAGAACTTATGTGGTTCAATGATTTTTTTTATATACATTCTATTTTTTTATTGAAATTTATCATTAAGAAAAACATAGAACTTTTCGGATATATCATATTTTATAGCTAAGTATTATTTTTTATGCGAAGAGTTATTAAATAGCTAAAGGCAATTACAAAATATATAATGGTAAGTGGCGTAAAATTAAATGTGTACAAAAGTTTGAAATGTTTTGGAAAATCTTTAAGCCTGTTGAAAAAACGATTTGTCAGATATAAATGGCAAACATAATATTAAAGCTTGCTACTGTAAATATATATATTATAACTTTTATATCATAAAATGATAAGAAACAGGAAAAGTTATTATCATAAGTTACCGTTCATAAAAAATAAATACCTGAGTAACAACCTCCAGCTTTAGAAACTAAAAACGAAACTGTATGGACAAAATTTCGTGATCAGAGTTCTTTTCTTTATTATATTAAAAACATATTTCCTTACAAACCTGTGCATTATCTGTAATCATTACAGTTACTCTCTTCTATGCAGACTGCTTTCATAATTTTGTTCAACAATTTAGAGAAAAAGGTAGTAACTGCATTGTATTTATATACAGTATTACATATTTTATTGTACTATAAGTATACTTGTGCGTATGTTTGCATGCATGGCGGGCGCAAATTAGGGAAAGTTAATTTAAATATATTGATAAATTTTTATCTTGATTCATTGATAAATAGTTAGGTGTGTTGACGGAATAGAGTTTTTCTACATGTACACTGTAAAGAAAAAAAAAATCTGTAAAGGTACTAAACATTTTCTACACTGTGAAAAAAAAATCTGTAAAGGTAATAAACATTTTCTAGGAAACTGGGATTCCAAGAACTTTTCATGTAACGATAACAGGAAAAATCCATGTAACTGATTCTAAAACTTGAGTTTTTGTTGTTACCGTTACAGGAAAAGTTCTTGGAATCCCAGTTTCCAAGATAAAGTGACTAATAATCATATATTTTTAATGTTAGATTAACTACTTAAATGTGTATTTTTTATTGCAGGTAAATACTCAAATTATCATAGTATCTTTACAGATTTTTTTTTACAGTGTCGGATACTGGGATTCCAAGAACTTTTCATGTAACGATAACAGGAAAAATTCATGTAACCGATTCTAAAACTTGAGTTTTTGTTGTTACCGTCACAGGAAAAGTTCTTGGAATCCCAGTTTCCTAGATAAAGTGTAGTACCTTTACAGATTTTTTTTTTTTTTTTTACAATGTATGTGTACTAAAATTATACGGATAGTATATATAAATAATTTAACAAATAAATAAAATAATTTTTTAACAAAAAATACGTTTTAGAGACTGCGAGATCCATAAATAATTTTTTATATAACTAATAATCATATATTTTTAATGTTAGATTAACTACTTAAATGTGTATTTTTTATTGCAGGTAAATACTCAAATTGTTTGCTGATAATTCCTGAGTGATTGTTATCTTCCATAGGTATGAAAAATAATCATTTTTGTGTTCCACAGAGTTCTTCCATAATTCATAAATAAAGATGCCACAGATATTTATTTATTTATTCATTTATTTTTTATTATTATTATTACTATTATTATTATTATTATTATTATTACTATTATTATTATTATTATTATTATTACTATTATTATTATTATTATTACTATTATTATTATTATTATTATTATTATTGAATATTTATTTTTTTAAAGGATGAATGAAATGAGATGAGGAAATATATATGTTTTTGAATAATATTTTATTGTTTTTTTCTGAATTTATTACCTCAAAATATGCGATAACATTTTAATATTGGGTATTTGTAGTCTTTTATACGGGTCATACGCATGGTGTTATAACAAAGTTTAGTTTTCTTTCAGTCTATACAGATATTAGCTTTCATCTTTTGAATTTCTGCACAGAATTCAAAAATGACCTTTATTTTAATCATAAATTTAGAATTATTTGCAAATCATAAATTTCAAAGATTATGTTTTGTAAATTTTGAAAATTGATTTTCATGTACTTGAAAGTCATTTTTAACCATCACATTAGATTTTCTTAGCAAATCATAAATTTCAAAGTTAAAGAAATGCGAAAATCAGACACTGCAGATGTATTTTTTTTATTTTGTTTTATACAATTTTATTCAATTATTTATTTATTTTTTTTGGTCTTATACTGGGATTCTTTAAGCAAAGCAATAATCTGATTGCAATAGTCTGAATAGTTTGGACGCGGAGCTCTAACTTTAGTTTTACACTTTTGAAGTTTGAAACACACTACGTGCGCAAAAATCTTGATGTCATGGCTTTAAATAATTATTTTTAGGACTCAGTGGTAAAAAAATATACAGAAATCTATTATTAACAATTAAAAACAAAACGCTAGGTTTTTTTTTTTTTTTTTTTTTTTTTTTTTTTTTTTTTTTTTACATTAAAAGTTACGATTTGCAAAACGTCTTTATATGCACTTTATAAAACGCCTTTATTTTGCAGCAAAAAAATGTTTTTACTTTAAACAGCTACTACTCGGTCATTTTTAAACTTTGAATAACGGTTACTTTTTTTTTTATGATTTGTGTTACTTATCAGTGTAATAAGAAAAAAAACAGAGCTAATAGAACCGGGGACCGTATAAAAATTTAAATAGTGTAGCATTTAAGAGATATTTTGGTGTCGCAAATCGATTTTAAATTACTGTATCAACTCATTTAAAAGATTTTTGTAACTGGAATGACTGGAATTGTATGTCCATGTTGGAGAATCCGCCATTGTTTATCGTTGATAATGGACAACCTGTATTTGCTAAAAATATCATCACTTAACACAAAAATATCAATTTCTTTAATGTGAGAGACCAGTGTTTTTATTCTTCATTAAAAGCAATCTGCAAGTAAGATAAAATAACATTAATTGAGATATATTTATCACGAGATGTATTTAAAGCCTTATTTTATAAAAATTCAAGTATTTCTCAAATATAATGTTATATAACATGAAAAATATTAATGTCTATGTGACAATGTCCAATGGCACCTATCTTAATGAAAGGCAATTTTTAAGTCAAGAAGTCATACAGAATGAAGATATATTTTATTGTATTATGCAATAATAATTAGTTATGATGCATAAAAGCTCCGGATTTCAGATTCTATCCCATAAAAATTATATCGTATCATATATGAATATGCAAATGATCAAGGAAATCGAAGTTATTTGATTTTTAAAAATTCGTATAGATTAAAGAAAATTTTATGTGGGATGTATATGTGTTCGCATTTCCGAAAACTATCTATATAAGTTTACAAAGCGTATTATCTGTGAGATATTATGTAACCAATATATTTTCTTTACACATTTTGAGTCAATGTTTTATTTAATATTTTACGCTATATATGTAATACACATTCATATTCATAAATATAATCGAGTTTTGTTACTACTAAAGACAACTGTGTAATAAATAACGATAAATGGAATTAAGTTAAATGTGTATGTGAACTTTGAAGTTTTTTTAGATGTTTATGCATGTTGCAGAAATTTTGTGTCATTTATAAATTTTAAAAAATAAAGCTTGCTACCTGCTAAAGTAACAGGATAAGAAATTTCTTTTTTAATGTACTGTACATGCACAAAATGTAAAATTATTTTTTTTTCTGTAAAGAGTGGAGAATTTCATAATGTTCATGCATTGTAAAAAAAAAAAAAAAATCTGTAATCGTACAGATGTAAAGTTGTCAAAATGTGTATGGTTATAAACTTTTTATATGTACACAGTACAAGAAGAAATGTAAATCTACAAAACTAGTTTTTGTAAAGTTACAGAAATCTGCGACTTTACAAACGAGTCTATTAAAATTACAGTTATCTTACTAAACTTTTATCTGTGTCTTGAATTTCATTTACATGAAAAATTCTTGGAATCCCAGTTTCCTAAATAATTCTCAGTAACATTACATATTTTCTGATTTTCATTGCAAATTTGTATATGTTACATCAATTCTTGCTGTTGCCGTTACATAAAAAGTTCTAGAAATCCCAGTTTCCTAGAAAAAGTTTAGTAATTTTACAGTTTTTTTTACAATGCACAATAGATAACAGACAATATGTACGTGTATTTTATAGTAATTGTTTATATTTTGCTTCAAAAGTATTTTAATCGAAACTATGTGTGTATTTCATTTCTTTAGGGAGAATGGAGGTTTGGAATGTAACATGTAAAACAAGAATGTTATTAAATGCTTTTTTTTTAATGTATAACATATGTACCATTATGCAACATGCGTACAATTAATTGTGGCGTTCAGAACTGAAATAAATCAAGTTCATTCTTGATTTAAATTTAGTTGATTGCTTTCTTGAAATTCTTAAAATATACCTTAAAAGTGCATATTTTGATCAAATTCATCTTTGTGATGGTTACCAATAAATGACAGTAATAAATTTTAATCAAATGAAGAAATTATTATTAAATTATATACTTTAACTCGATGCATCGGGAAAGTGAAAAATGGACTTCATTTATTTCACTTCTGAAAGCCTCAAATAGTTTCAATAGAAACTATATTAATTTAAAATTCGATTTCTAGTCAACTGACACAAACTAATAGTATGTATCGAAGCCAATAGGATGCATTTGAGTAATCAAACAGTGTCATAAATTATGCGAGAATAATTCATCGACGGGCGTCTCTCTTAGGTTAGGTCATGTTCAATAGTTGTGTATAAACCATAACCAGACATATGTCTTCTGCGCGCTATGTCAACAGTCAATACATGCTCGTGTTTGAAATGTTTAATTAAGTGCCAAAAAGTTCAGCATTATTTTGTTGTGTCATTTAGCGCAATTATCACTCTGGATACTTCTCATAATAGTAACTACATAGGCTAAGGAGTCTTTTATTTATGGATGTATTATTAATTTACTGAAAACAGTTTTATCATGTCGAGGAACTGTTAAAAATTTTTCAAGTGAAATTTCTTATCTGTTTTCTAATAATTAAAGTTTCTAGCATTTTAAAATTATCATCCATCTAATATGAATATACATTTAGGATACAAGATGGAATGTTTGAAATTTATATTTTGACTTCATGTCCACAGTTCGGCAACCGCTTTTTAATTATATTAATGGGTGTTATTTTATTTACCTATAGTTCTTTTTTAAATATGTTTTAAAAAATTTTTATAAATTGTTATATGAATTGGGTGTTTTAAACTGCATTTTTAATTGTACTCTTATTATGTTTATTTTAATATGGAAAATGCTTAAAATTGACAAACATAACCTATTAACGGATCGATTAATTGTTGACCGTATGAGCAAAAATTGCATTTATAGTTATGGAAATATACGGATTTTTACATTTATGGAAATATTAATTGGAAATTTTAACTTAAACATCTTTTAAGAACGACAGATCATAAGTAATTTTTATGCTACAATTTCATTTCGAAATATCTTTATTTACGTACATGGGATTAAATACGTATTTTTATTTTATAAAATATTTTTTCAGTAATTAAAAATAAATTTCTAAAATATTTTCAAAGTACATTTTATTAGTCATTGATTTAATACGAGAACACTTCATTAAAAATTTTACGCTAAAACAAATTTATTTGACTGTAACCTATAAAACTGGTGGCAGCCTTGCTGTCTCCATTTTACTGAGTAAGTTAATTGATATAACTGGCGTTACATTAGACTAATGCTTTATCTTACACAAGATTTTCAAGTTTTTTTTCAAGCTATATGCCATTAAAAAAATTAATCTATACAATTGGAGGCAGCATGTTGCCACTAATTTAATGAAGTAACATTACATGATTTTTTACAGTGTTTACTAATATTGGAGATCTTTATATTTACAATATTCGATGTAAATAAATAATATATTGCGCAACGTCAATAATATGACTTTTTAAAAGAAAATACTGCCATATAAATTTAATGCAACCTCGAATAATTTAAAAGAACTGGAACAAATTTTACAGATTAACTTAGTTGAATAATTATAATAATAATAATAATTTAATGTGTTTTTTTTTTCCAAATATTGATTATTTTTTGTTCAGAGTTTTGTATTTCAAAACAATAAAAATAGTTTTTTAGTATTTTTTAAAGAAATTTTGTGACCTTCAATGTTCGCAACATTTCTAGTTGTGTAAGCCATTAAAGTTTACAATTCATAAGCAAATCCGATTTGAAATATGATGTACTATTTAATAAATAGAACGTATAAGAATTAAAAATTAATTAAATCAAGAGAAAACATCATTACTAATTTCATGATTTCAGTATATTTTATACGATTATTGCGTAGATTATTATACAAAAATTTTAAGTATTAGCATAACAAATTGAAGAGAAAAAACCGTTTTCCTTAAATACCTTACTTAAATAGTATCGTATATAGAAGTTTAACACTGTAATGTCAAATTTAAAAATTAGTAAACATTTTACAAAATACCTGGTCATTTACAACAATAGAATTTAAGTTACAATAAATATTCTTAAAGTTGACAGAAGTACTTCACATGCTATGTTCCTAACTGTAAGAGAATCTCAATAGTTTTAACACATCGTAATTCCTAGTCAGCAAATATTTCTTCCTATTTTTTATGGACATAATAGTGCAGTATCAGAACCATTAAATTGATAAACGCTGGTGATTCAAACGTTTGATGTTAAGTCATAAATTCTCTCCTGATCCAGATAAAGTAAATGAAGCATGATGCTTGAAGACTTAAAAGTTAAGAACGGAATGAAAATCGTGAGCAGTTATATCGCCAGCGATGAAATCTTTAAAGTTATGCTGCATATTGCTAAAGAGATGATATGCTCAATGAACACTGATAAAATCACCAATACATCTCCTAAATATATAATCAGATAACAGATAGAGCATTAATTTGGAATGCTACGTTAAATTAAGGGATATCTGCTTCAAATTTCGAACAATATAGCATTACATATGTTCATAATTTATGTGTCAGCATTTTACTCTCAAGTCAGACTGCTAATAATAATAATAGCAGAAGGGAAAAATTACAATATTATCAGAAAAATTTCAAAAAGAATACTTTTAAACAGTGCATCTGTGTTTAAGAGCATTTTAATTCATCAGCATAGACATTTAGGTAAGAATTTAGTATGTATTTAGGATATTAAAATATTAAATTAGTTTTGCATTTAAAACAAGACAAACTTGTGTTACAATTACTTGGAATATGAATATTACTTCCAATAAATTATTAAAATAATTAATAATTAACGTTTAAGTAATTTTGTAAATTATCAATTTATATTTATGGATTAAGATGCGTTGAGACAAAGGAAAAATAAATACACAATAATATTTTAAATAGATAAAAAATAAAAACTATTTTATAAAGTTGCAGGACCGCGCATTTTCACATTCCTGCACACGAATTTTAACCAAATAGCATACAATACTACGCAATATATTTTTTTTAATCTAATTATCTGTTTTAGGTAGATCAAAAAATAAAAATATATGCTATATTTTGGATAAAGTACCCTTTCTATCGTAGAATAAAGACCTTAATGGAGAAATATGTGTTAATATTTTATGTCCATTTCCTTAAGGTTAACCACCTAATCATTTTTAATGAAAATAAATATCGTTATATAAATTTATTAGATTAATTTATATATTATTCAAACATAATATCGAAAATTATAAAATATATATAATTCAAATATAATGTCCATCTTTGCAGTCAACAACAAGTATTTCAAAAACCTATTGTTGCAGCGTATATAGAGTTCTTTTGATCTTATGGTTAGACAACTTCAAACTCTTGCTTATAGAAAAGTAGAAAATAATTTATTTACAGAACTTCAGAACAACAGAGTCTTCGAAACTCACAAATATTTCTAGATATTCAAAAATAATTGTTCAAATCTATCGTATAAGTACAGATATAGGTTCCAGAGACTCTTTATACAACGTCTCAACACTAAATCACATTCAAAATAACGTAAATAAGACTCAAGCAAACTTGCTTAACAAACGCGTTGCTCACTCAATGACTGACTGGTAAATAATAACAACAGCTCGCATCGCTTCTCTTCTTATATAGGCTCGCAGCATGTGCGGGAAATTTCTAGAACCATCTCGAAAAATCCATGGAACAACAAACAATGTATCAGTATATCTAAGGGGGGTTACCATAGAGAGGAAAGGGTTACCATCGCCAAAATTCGCCAAGTTTGTCGCCAACTTGGCGATATCTTTATTATTTCGCCAAACTGCCGTAGACATACACTGAAAATAATGGACAAGTTTGCTTGATAACACAGACAATGTAACAAAAACTAATATTAGTAAAGGAATGGAGCTTAATAAGATTATTTACATTATTTTACAGTACAAACACTAACTATTTACAAAATTCGTAACACTACCCCCTCCTCAAAGACTGCACGTCCCGGGCAGTGCAATCCTTGAGTTAGAGGAAAACACTTAAAATAAATAAACAAATAAATAAATAAATAATAACAATAATAATAAAATTTACATAAATAAGAACTAATTACTATTTACATATTTACAAGAAGTGGCTTTCATGATCATGGTCTGAAATTGTTTTGAATATCTAATCACTTTGGCCAAAATAAGGGGCTAGCCGGTTATAATGTACGACCTTGGGTTTGGCGTGTGGAGATTTTCGTATGCGAACGATGACGTCATTCAGCCTGTTGACGACTGTGTAAGGACCGTCCCAGTTTCTTTGTAGTTTTGGCGACAGTCCCTTACGACGTATGGGATTCCACAACCAAACTTTGTTACCTTCGTTGAACTCATGTCCAGTTGCCTTTATGTCGTACCGTGTCTTCATCTTTTCTGATGCCAGTCCGATTCGGTTCCTCGCTAGACAATGAACCTCCTCAATCCGTGCCTGGAGTCCATCCACGTATTCTTCAGGCGACAAAGGAGCGTCAGGAGGACGGCCAAACAAAAGATCCGCAGGCAGACGAAGATCACGACCGAAGAGCATTTGAGAAGGGGAGTAACCAGTGGCCTCATGAGTGGCACTCCTGTAGGCAAGCAGGAAAAGAGGCAATTTCTTGTCCCAGTCCTGTTGGTCTCTACACTGTAAAAAAAAACTCCCTTACTTTACACCAAAAAGGGTGGCAACTAAGTTGCCACCCCAAGTGGTGTAATTAAATTCCACTTGTAAATTGGTGTAATGAACCACCAACTATCAAATGGTAAATAAACACCATTTGTAGTGGCAACTTAGTTGCCACCCTTTTGGGTGTAAAGTAAGTAATATGTTTAAAATGCACATTATAATAAATTGTCTCAATTAAAGGGAAGTTTAGCACATTATTTGCGTGAAGCTATTTTTTTTTTAATTATGGCTGTATTAAATTTGAAATGTAATTTTTTAATTTTTTTTTTTTTTTTTTTTTTTTTTTTGCTACCATTTATTAAAGTACACTATATAAGTAGATGGTAAAAAAGGAAATTTTCTAATATTTACATGATTTTAACAGCAAAATAAAAAATAATTTAAAGATTACATTTTAAATTTAACACAGCCATATATTAAAATAATTAGTTTCATGCAAAAATGCTGCTAAACTCCCTTTTAATTGAGGTAATTTATTATAACATGCATTTTAAACATAATACTCAGTTATTAAACAATGTAATTTAGTATATTTACATACTTAAAAACATAGTTATATGGGTCACATAGTGTGTTTGAAGGTTGGTGGGGGGAGGGGGCACAATGTATCTGCAGCACCTCTAAATTTCAGTAGTTTCATTAATTACTGTTTGTCACAGGTGTCACAAAATTGAAAAGTGTAAAAGCACAAATAAATTCTATTAAATACATGTTTTTCGTTTATTTTGAAACTTTAAAAGATTTAATATTACAACTAAATACTATAAAAGAACATTGCGCTTATATATTGGCAAAGGTGATCTGCAAAACATGTGTGAAAAAAATGTATCTAACAGTATTGTATGACCACTTTTGGATTTCAAGAATGAAGTAACATGCTATTTTGAAAATGTATGTTTTTTTCACACAAAAAATCCCAATATGTTTATACATATAATTTTTTTTACAAAAAAAGCGAAGAAACAAAAGACGATAATAACATAAATTTGGCGCCCCCTCAGTTTCCGCGTCCGGGGCGACCGCCCCCTTCGCCCCCCCCCCCTTTCATTGAAGTTCTAAGATTTTCCGTTAAATGTATTCAAATTCAAATAGGCATTAATGATGATTTTAATTATGTTTTACTAATTTAATAAATAGAAAAATAAAACCATGACAATCTCTTTAACTCTTTCAGTATCAACATATATATATGAAAAAAGAAAAAAAAAGAAATAAAAATAATGGAATTTTTGTTTCTAATAATCTAAAAATACATCAAAATACAAATGTATATTGAAAAAATGAATGTTTAAAACAAGATATAACACTATGTTTATTTAATTTCGTGTTAGTTCAAGTTATGCGGAATTTAACACTATAAAATCAAAACTTATAGTAAACTTATAGTACACTTATAGTAAAACACTATAAAATCAAAACTAAATATTTCAAAGCTTTGTACGGAAGTGACAATTTTACGACTTCTTTTATTATTAATTTTCATTTTTAAAATATCGAAATAGCTAGACTGCAAAATCACATATTGCAAGTATCATGCATTTATATATATATATATATATATATATACGTACAACAAATATAACACAAATACAATTTTTTACAGAGAATTAAGAGTTATTTTATACAAAACAGAAAGAAAATAAACGCCACTTACTTATTCGAAAAAAATCCAAAAGAAAAACCAAAACAACAACACTGTTTTGCAAAACTGTTTATGTTTACTGCTATCATACAATAGACTCTATTTCTGATTTCTTAAATTGTCCGAACTAATTGAATAAGTCGATAAAAGTTCTTAATATGAACTATGTCAGAAATTTCTTAATCATTCATTATTACCGCGAAATATAATCGAAATTCAAAGAACATTTTTCAGAACGACAGAATGTTTCAACAAAAGCGCCATTTTGCATAATAATCTTATCCCCCGCGCTGGTTGCGTAATCGCACCGACTTGCTCTCGCTGGATTAAAAAAACACCTGCCGTCGTGTTGATCAATTGAATAAAGTCTTTCAAAGTGCGAATTATAATGATTTGGAGTGATTCAGAACGCCTATTTTTTTAAAGAGGTATGATACCTCATTCGAAGTATAACGTAACATTTATTTTGGTATTGGCACCCCAAAAATAATATATTTACACCTTATTTCACATCTCATACAGCCGAAGTGAATGTGATAAAACTCTTTATTTTTTACAGTGTAGACACCAGGAGAGAGAGGCTATTTAGGATGGTACGATTGAAACGCTCCACCATGCCGTCCGATTGAGGATGTAGGGGTGTAGTTCGAGTTTTGTCCATGCCGAGTAGTCCACACATTTCCTTAAACACAGTCGAATCGAAGTTTCTTCCTTGATCGGAATGGATTTGAAGAGGAACTCCATATCTGGAAACCCAGTGTTTAACTAGTATGTCTGCTACTGTTACCGCCTCTTGATTAGGAATGGCGTAGACTTCAGGCCACTTAGTGAAGTAGTCCATGACAACGAGGACGTACTTATTGCCATCAGATGTTCTAGGAAGAGGACCCAGGATGTCTAGTGCAATTCGTTCGAAAGGAGCTCCTACATTATAACGCTGCAGTGGCCCACGGGTGCGCCTCTTTGCACCTTTACGTGCTACACAGGTGTCACAAGTTCGACACCACTTCTCTACATCACTGCGAACATTATTCCAGTAGAAAGGCTCTCGAGTCTTCATTACACCAAAATGACCTCCTGTGGGACTACCATGCAGTTCTTGAAGGACCATAGAAATTCTCGACTTAGGGAGTAGTAGTTGCCATCTACATGTCTTTCCATCGTCAGACTCCCATTTTCGGTACAAAATACCGTTCTTCAAATGGAGAGAATCCCAGAGTGCCCAATAACGTTTAGTCGTAGGATGGTAATGGGTCATGTATTGCCAGCTGGGCTTCCTGTTGGACTCCTCTTTCATCTCTAGAATTGGCTTAATTTCAGGATCAGCAAGTTGATCTTTACGCAGGCTCTCGTCACTCAACGGATCTTGCGATGATGTAGACCCAGTTGTAACTTGTCTTACTATAGGACCTTTGACATTAAATTTCTTCTGAACCCGGTCGCAGTATCTACAATTCTCTGAGCAGGGTCTTCTTGAGAGAGCATCAGCATTTCCATGTGATGAGCCTTTTCGATGGCGTATCTCCATATCGTACTCTTGAAACTTTTGTATCCACCTGGATATCTCGCCTTCAGGGTTCTTAAAATTCAATAGCCAAGTTAGAGAAGCATGATCAGTTCGGATCAGGAATTTTCGACCGTAAAGATAGTGATGAAAATGGTCTATGGCTTTCACTACAGCAAGAAGCTCTTTTCTTGTTACGCAGTAGTTTCGCTCTGCCTTTGATAAGCACTTGCTGAAATAGGCGATAACACGCTCTTGGCCGTCGATTTCCTGGGACAGTACAGCGCCAATGCTTTCGTTACTTGCATCCGTATCAAGTATAAACTGTTTATGGATTTGAGGATACGACAGAATTGGAGTGGATGTCAAGGCCTCCTTAAGCTTTTCGAAAGCAGCATCACATTCCTGTGTCCACATAAATTTTTGATTGGCTTCTGTTAATTTATGCAGTGGTCTTGCAATCATCGAGAAGCCTTTGACGAATTTTCTGTAATAGGTGCATAATCCTAGAAAACTTCGAAGCTGGTGAACATCTGCCGGACGATTCCAATTTTTCACGGCCGATATCTTCTCTGGATCGGTCCTAACTCCTTCCGCCGAAATGATGTGTCCAAGGTAGGCGACTTCATTGCGAAACAAATTGCACTTCGAAGGGCTTAACTTCAAATTAGCTTCCTTTAATTTTTGTAGCACCCGCCTGAGGTTGTTCAGATGTTCATCAAAAGATTTTCCTATGATTATGATATCATCTAAATAAACAAGACATGCTTCATATGACAGCCCCCGGAGTACCGTTTCCATAAGCCGTTCGAAAGTTGCAGGTGCGTTACATAGACCAAAAGGCATTACCTTGAACTGCCATAATCCTTGTCCCGTTGTGAAGGCAGTCTTCTCGCGGTCGTCCGGATGGATCTCTACCTGCCATTAACCACTTTTCAGATCCAGAGTCGAGAACCAAGTGTTGCCCGCAAGTGTGTCGAGAGTGTCGTCTATCCTTGGTAGAGGGTAACTATCCTTTTTAGTGACGTCATTCAGTCGGCGGTAGTCTACACAGAATCTTGTAGAACCATCCTTCTTTCTTACTAATACAATAGGAGACGCCCATGGACTTGTCGATGGTTCGATGACGTCATTTTCTTCCGTATCCTTAATTAAATTTTGCACCTCTTCTTGCTTGGCAAAAGGTAATCGTCTAGGGTGTTGTTTAATAGGTGAGTGATCTCCCGTGTCAATTCGGTGTTGTGCCATTTTAGTTCGTCCAAAGTCTTCAGATGTTTGGGAGAATAAACTTTGAAATTCCCTAATTAAACTTTCCGCAGCATCCCTTTGATTTGAATCTAAGTCTGTATTATGTAACAAATCCTTGACTAAATTATCTGAAGATTTCTGAGAGTGATTGGAATTTTGACTTATGCACGTCACAGGAGCACATGATGCTATCACCTCTCCTTTCTTGATAGTCCTCGTCTTATCACTGATGTTAACAATTCTGACTGGAATGGTCTTCTTCGAGAGGTCCACCACAGATGAGGCCACCAATACTCCTGCTTGTTTACTATTGTCCTCGGGATAATCTATATGGCCAAATCGATAATTAGTTTCATTGTTAAATACAGCTGGAACTAAAAATTCTGTTCTTGGATCTAGATGGATGTCTTCTTTGGCTATTACTATTTGTTTGCATTCAATTTAGTTATTTAATCCAAAAAGGCTTATTTCTTCAAATTTTGAGAGCATTTTGTTATTTTTGAAATCAAGTTTGAAGCCAAACTTCTTCAGAAAATCTAGTCCGATTAAGCAAGGATCTATTATGTCAGCCACATATTCCGTATGGTAACATTTCGTTTCTCCAAAGTTGATGGTTAAATCGGCCTTTCCATATATGCCTATCTTGTCGCCCGTCACAGTTTGCAGGGTAACGCAGGGCGGAGTCCAGATGAGTTTACATTTCAATTTTCGAGCCAAATCTTCTCTTATTATTGTTACATTGGCTCCTGTATCCACAATCATACGGCATTGAATCTCGTTAATAAATCCTATCACATATAATTCATTATCGCCGCCACTCATTTTCGATATTTGAAGGATCTTCAGGTGGGGCTTTTTATTCTCTGGTCTTGAATTCATCTCACGTTCGTGGACTTTGTGGCAGTTTCTTCGGAGATGTCCTGTATCATCGCATCACCAGCACCTGAGATTCTGTCTTCTTGAACTTGTTCTTCCGTATTTTAAAGCTTCAAGTTCTTGATTTATTTTCCTAATTTCTTTCAAGACGTCGTTCTCAGTGTCTGAGCTTTTGTTCACCGTTGCCCCTCGGACTGAATGACGATCTCTTCGGCTGGCTTGTGTAGCTGCTTCCAACTTTAAGGCATATAGTAGTGCAGCCTTTAAATCCTGTACATCTGCCATTCGTACCGCTTTCTGCACTTCTGGATCTTTTATTCCGTCTACAAAATATTGCAGTGAGAGCATTTCCCGTACATTTGTTGGACAGTCCATGAATGCTAAATTTGCAAACCGTTCAATTTCCGAGGCAAACTCTTGAGGGGTTTCACTCGATTTTTGATGGCGGCTCTTCATTTGTATTCTCGTATAATTCTTGAAGAATTTTTCGCCGAATCTCATTTCAAGTGCACAACTTAGAGTCTCAAAATTGAGTTGCGTCATATCGGGCAATGTTTGCAGCACGTCGGCGGCTTCTCCTCTCAAAGATGCTGCCAGTTGGCAAGCTTTCACCTCGTCACTCCATTTGTTCGCCTCGGCTACAATGGTGAATTGGGTTTTGTAAACTTGCCAGGAACTCTTTCCGTCGTATGTCGACAGCTTAACTTGCACAGAAGAAGCAGGCGGATTCCTAAATTCTTTATAATTACCACTGGACGCTGAAAGTTTCTTCTCAAGATCTTGTACTTTTTTATTTAGCTTTTCATCTACTTCACCTAGTATTTTCTCTTCAACGTTGCAAACTTCATTCTGAATTTTCTCTTCTACTTCCGCCATTTTCCTTTCCATTTTCTGTTCAACATTACCAACTTCATTCTGAATTTTCTCTTCTACTTCCTCTATTTTCTCTTCTACCGAACCTATTCTTCTCTCTACCGATGAGAACTTTTCTTCCAAAGTTTTCTTCATTACTTCTTGGCTTTTATTAATTTCCTCCTTTAATTCTTCCATTCTCTCTTGGCTTCTTTTCATTTCTTCAGTCACATCTTCTTGGACTTTGTCGATTTTATTCGATAACTCTTCTTGGCCTTTATTTATCTTTTCCGCCAACTCTTCTTGGCCTTTAATCATCTTTTCCGCCAACTCTTCTTGGCCTTTAATCATCTTTTCCGCCAACTCCTCTTGGCCTTTATGCATTTTATTTGATAATCCATTAATAGCTTTCAACAACTCATTCAGTTGCTCTTCCGTTGCTCTCGTTTTCGCCATAAGATCCCAAATTCTGACACCAAATGTTGCAGCGTATATAGGGTTCTTTTGATCTTATGGTTAGACAACTTCAAACTCTTGCTTATAGAAAAGTAGAAAATAATTTATTTACAGAACTTTAGAACAACAGAGTCTTAGAAACTCACAAATATTTCTAGATATTCAAAAAAAAATTTTCAAATCTATCGTATAAGTACAGATATAGGTTCCAGAGACTCTTTATACAACGTCTCAACACTAAATCACATTCAAAATAACGTAAATAAGACTCAAGCAAACTTGCTTAACAAACGCGTTGCTCACTCAATGACTGACTGGTAAATAATAACAACAGCTCGCATCGCTTCTCTTCTTATATAGGCTCGCAGCATGTGCGGGAAATTTCTAGAACCATCTCGAAAAATCCACGGAACAACAAACAATGTATGAGTATATCTAAGGGGGGTTACCATAGAGAGGAAAGGGTTACCATCGCCAACAATCGCCAAGTTTGTCGCCAACTTGGCGATATATCGCCAAATTTGGCGACCAAAATTAGTCGCCAAATTTGGCGACCAAAATTAGTCGCCAAAAGTGACGCCAACTTGGCGATATCTTTATTATTTCGCCAATCTGCCGTAGACATACACTGAAAATAATGGACAAGTTTGCTTGATAACAGAGACAATGTAACAAAAACTAATATTAGTAAAGGAATGGAGCTTATTAAGATTATTTCCATTATTTTACAGTACAAACACTAACTATTTACAAAATTCGTAACACTGTTTTACGTAATGAAAAAATGTAATTTTAAAATTATGTTTTCTATATAAATTTCCTTTTTGGGGGTCTGACACATGATATCGTAATACATCTTTAAGTGAAGGGCATTTGTCTTTTTCTATAGTTATCATTTTTGATCCAAATAAATACTTCCTTTTTATTTCATAATTTCTTCTTTACATAGAATTAGTTATATAGTGGTATTTCATAGTTATATACTTTTAGTCTTTTATCTATTTTTATGGAAACATTACCGGAGGGGGCAGGAGCAAGGCAGCGTCATTACTGGTAAACGCATAATGTAACAAAAAGTCGTTATTAAATACTTTTAAATAATAACTATGTGTTTTATGTGTCATTAAATGCATAAATGTTTTATACAAAGTGATATTTTATTGATTTTTCTTCATTCGAATCAATAAAGTATGCAAAAATAGTGCATAAAAATATCTATATATCACTCCAAACAAAAGAAAAAAAATCCAAAAATTGTTAAATAAAATTTTTAGATATTGATAACGATCTCATTGGAGGGGTTTTTTACGTATATTAACATGATATCGTAAAGGCTAGCAGAAGCACTAGCAAAAAGTTTATAACGTTACATATGTATTGTATACTCTCTTTTATGTCATAAATGTCTTTCTGCTTTTCAGCAGTTTTCGGGATACGGCACAAATTGAGTACATAGTACTTTCTTAAATATAGGTGAACAAAGGGACTTATTTTTACATATTCATTTACCATAATTCCAAATACAAAAATAATCTATCACAATATGATAAAGATTTTCAACTAGTGAAACATCAATGTACTTTATGTAACATATTTTCTATAATTTACACGTTATTTCACTTCTAATACTTAAAATGTATGTTTCTTTTCATATTTAACAATTTTATTGCATTCAGAATTTGGTGTTGTTATGCTATAACAGGAAAAAAATAAATGCAACAAAATATCGCTATCCCATATCGTTTATAAAATTTCTTCACGTGTATATTCAAAAATGTTTTTTCTAACGATATCATGGCATTTGTTATAAAATTAAAATTCTTCATCATTCTAAAATATTTTCTTCATTCTCAAATAACCTGTGTTACAACAACAACAAAAAAAAGATACTTGGACAAATAATAATAATAATAATAATAATAATAATAATAATAATAATAATAATAATAATAATAATAATAATAATAATAATAATAATAATAATAATAATAATAATAATTTAAAAAGCATTTCCGCCTTTTAACTACACTAGTATCCTAGGTAAATGTACATTTTACTTTACAGAGCAAATTTTCTATTTTTCTTCTATCACTTTAAATTTATTTTTTATTACATAATTACCAATTTTACCAAATTCAGAGTGTAAGATTTATGTTAAATTAAGAAATAAGTAAATATAACAAAATATTGTAATCCTACAACTTTTATAAAATCTTTTCTTATGCATTTTCAGAAATATTTTTTACTAATGATATCCTGCTATTTATTATTAAGTTAAAAATTTTTAACATCGTCCAAATTCATGTTCTATTCTCCAATAACATTCGTTACAAAAAATCACCTACTTGACGGGAAAAAAAGTAACTTAAAATCTATTCTCAGAGTAGAATTAACCTAGTATGTCATAGAAATGTACAATAGGGTGGATCGAAAATTTTTTTTTTCACAGTGTCAAAACCTACCTATGCGGAAAAGATGTTCTCTTGGATGGAGATTAAGGGAAAAATAATTAAAAAATTAATTTTAAATTTTACTACTGCCACAATGAGGTTGAATTTCGAAAAAAAGTGAAAAAAGATCTAATTTTGGTTAGAAGATTTTTGATACTAAATAATAGTTAAAAAAATTATCCAAAACCTACCTATGCGTAAAAGATGTTATATTATATGCTGAGTATGAGAAAGTAATTAAAAAAATTAATTTCAAAATTTAAAGCTGCCTCAATGTGGCTCAAATTTATGTATTTAAAACGTTTTTACGGTAAAAAATCTTTTTTTTTTTTTTTTTTTTTTTTTTTTTTTTTTTTTGTAAAATGTTGCAAAATGAAATATGAATTTTAGAATTTTTAACATTTATTGCAATGAGGGAATATTTGATTGATTACAAGATAAAAACTTTAGTTTCTTAATTAACAGATTCATTAGTATTAAATTAAGAAAAATCGTCAACATTGCAATTGGCGATAATGACGTTCGGTATTGAAAATCGACATGAGATTTTGTAATTCAATTTGATTTTTATAAAACCGTCTCTTATATACTATGGTCCATACACAACAGAAATACTTCCGTGACTATTTTGATTATTAGTTTTGTAGAATGAGCGTTGCGTGATTAGATATTATTGATAGTAGATGTTATTGCCACTGGAATGATTGCTGGATTTACCTGATCAATGAATCCTTCTGAAATCATGTCGTTACTAAATCCGTCAGTTAGTAGAGGTTCGACACATTTTCCTATTTAATTAAATCTATGTAATCCGTCGCAAAAGGTCAAAAAGCTGGTAAATGGCAAATATAGATGTTTTTTATTGTAATGATTAGGATTACAGCAGACCGTTTGATTTCACTCGCGCGCTTCTAGAATTCATATACTGACATAAATGAAAATACAAAAAGCTTCTAACATGCTGCGAATAATCTTTCTATTTCACCAGTGAAACATTTGTACCCATCCGCGGTTCCATCCACGCTGCAAAAAGATGACATAGTGGAACCTCATTGGTGTGTAACTAGCATAAAAACCATTGTAGTGGACGCTTGAAGATCAATTCCATATTTCGAATAACACATCCTTTAACATCAATATTAACAGATATTCCGTCACAACCGAACGCAACCAACATTGTTACATGTATATTATTGTTAACACATGACAAAAAATGTACGTCGTGTTTTCAAATTGTTTGGTACTCTCCCAGAATTTACATATATGTGGCCGATATATTCAGAACCAAGTTCTTTTTTCAAGCTCAAGTCTGCTTCTATTATGATTTTTCTTCTGTTGTTTTCTAGTGATGTAGTCTGTCTTTACACCCATCAAAGTTTAAAGAAAATGGCCTTGATCATAATCTTTTACAAATGACTAAAGAGAATGACTAAAACGATGGAGTGGTCTTTGGTTTGTTTTGTCATGCCGATTTTTTTTTCTGTCAATAGCATTCGATTCATAATTTTGCGAGATAATGCCACATATAATGCCCACATCTTGAAGTGCACCAGACACGATGGCAGCACCTGCTTGGTCAGAAACGCCCAAACTGCCAATATTCTGGCTGATGCCAATCTTCGTCACTACAGGTGATGTGACACCTAGCTCGGCAGCTTTTGGCTTTTCAATGATAGCTGATGATGCAGAAAAGTGAGTTTGCTCTCAGTACGTCGGTTTAGTTTACACTCAATATTCATCTTCATATTCAAAACTATTTAACTGAAAAAAAATATGTAGTACTTTCGGAAATGATCCAAAAGACTGTAGTAGCTTTCAATATCTCATTTTGTTTTACAAGAATTAAGAAGAGCGCAATATTTTTAGTGAAACAGTTTAATTTTTCTTAAAATGCTGGTGTGGTAAAATATTGAGATTGAATCTCATTTACAGGTCACTTGTAACTTATTATCAAATCCTTCTCACTGGCAGGAAATAAATAGATGTTGACCGATTCCTTTCTTCGGTTATTTTTTAAATACCAATATATAAGTTTTATAACTTTTTGTAATAGGGAGGATATTTACTGGCAAATCAAAGCCAAACCCATATAGGGTATAATTCATATCTCTCTGTCTCTGTCTCTCTTTTTATTTTTTTAACAACACTATGGTACAGTAATATTCAAGGTACACTAAGCTACACAATACACAAGCAGACAAATCCTAACTGAAAAAACTGGAACTGCCAGTTTTTCAAAACTTTAAATCACTTGCAGCAGCATTAAATTTCGAAATTAGATTTTTTATTTATTTCTATTTTTTTTACTTAATATCCATGCAATTATTTCTTACGCAAAGGTAGGTTTTGATTGATATTAAAATGATTATTTAGCGTCAAAAATAAATCTAACCAAAATTAGATCTTTTTCCATGTTTTTCAATATTTTATCGAATTTTCAACTTTTTTGTGGAAGTATTAAATTTCGAATTTATTACTTATTATTGTTTTTTACTTAACCTCCATACAATATATCATCTTTTCCGCATTATTGGATTTTAAAAATTATTAAAATAATTAGTTTTTGACAAAAATAACCTAACCAAAATTCGGTCTTTTTTCAAATTTTTTCGAAAATTCAACCCTTTTGTGGCAGCATTAAATTTTTAAATTAATTTTTTTTATTATTTTTCCCTTAATCTCCATACAATAGAACATCTTTTCCGCATAGGTAGATTTTGATGAATGGTAATTTTTTTTTCGCCATAGACAATCGATCCACCCTAATGTACAAGGTGAGTCATAAATATCGAAACAATAGGCTATCTCCTTAAATATTGACCCTAGACCCATACTTCTAATTGCAAAGTTTCATAAGAAAAGGTGATTTTTTATAAGATAAGTTGCAACGCCATGGGGGGTCTATTTTAAAAATTACGAAAATAAAATTTTTATACGGCCCCCAGAGGATAAAACTTCCAATTAGAAAATTTTTCCTTATCCATTCCTGAATTGAACAAAAAAAAAAAAAAAAAAAAAATCATCTCGATATCTACAAATCCCCAAAATATATTAAAATCCAAAATTTTCCAAAATTCATGACTTACACCACTTTAGCATACCTCTCAGCGCAGCGTTTTCAGCTCATTTGAAATACAATTTAGGGGTCGACCATAAATTTACGCATTATTAAATGTCGATCCAAGACAATACTTCAAGTTTTAGATATAAAATAAAAGCGTATAGGTTTTTGCTTTAAACTTCCTTGAAATATGCTAGATGTCTGCAATATCTCGAGCTTGGCACCAGCCTCGTAGCTGACACGACCCATTGGCCGGACCGTCTTATTAAACACTCATTAAAAGTGTTATTAATGTAAGTGATATTAATTAAACTCTCATTAAAAGTTATTTAAGAACTGATTGCCACAGTTAAGCCACAATAAGTTTAGTAAAAAAAGTAATAGCAATAATGATATTTTTATTAACGGAATCATTGGAAATTTATTTTAATAAATTACACAGAAATATTTTCAAAAATCTACTTTTTACTATTAAACTTCAAAATTTATGATGGTTTTAAACCTATTTTTACTTTCTTCTATCTTTACAAGAAGAAACTATTAGATTCATGAAAATTTTGAATTCCGGTTTTCGACGGATTTACGCGTTTTAAGGCTTTAGATACCGGAAAATATGTTTTTACAAAATGTTTGTCTGTGAGTCACTGCTCCTGTATCTCTGTATATCACATAAATTTCGGGAGCGCTCTATCTCAAAAACAAATCCACGAAATTTAATAAAAAATTATATTTACTTAGTCCTTGATATAAATTGATGCTGATTAGTTTTTTGGTGTGAATCGCTAAACAGGTGGCCCTACTGTATAGGCTTTTGTGCGATTTCCGCAATAACTCTGTCACTAGAATTATACGCCTAGTATCGCCCGTAATTAGAGGCACCTTTTACGCATCGTGCAATAGCGATTTTAACAAGAAAAATATGAAGTTGACAGGGCCAAAACAATGAAAAAAAATTTAAATCGGCGTGATAAAAAATGAAGTTTAAATCAACTGTCGCATTAAACAATAATTAAAGCAGGTGAGAATGGCAAAACTTAAACAAAATCTGAAATCGAAACTATACAAGACGGAGTTAATCACCTAGAAACTTTTAAAAAGCATTTAAACATTCGGAGTCAATCTTTGTTTAAAACTAAATGCACTTTTCTGCATCAAATGTTTTTATTTCAGTATTTCTCCTTTTTAAACTGACATAGTAATAAGTAAATAACCGTTTGATACGGTAACAGTCCAGGAAATTCAATAATTTTCCAAAATTTCAAAAAAAAAAAAAAAAAAAAAAAAAAAATGTCCAACGCGACGAAAGAAGATTTCTCCTCAGAAAATTTACTTTTAAAAATATGATTTGTATAGAAAAATTGCATCTTTTATTATATTGCTATTTGAAATACTTTTAAATAAATAAATAAATAAATATTATTTAAAATGGTGAATCAAAATTGAAAATAAGACATTTTCATTTAATCAAAAGAAAAAAATTCAACGCGACAAATAAAATTTTGAGTTATAACAATTTTCATTTGCTCTAAATTTTTTGAAAAAGAAATTATTAAGAAGATTTATGACGTTATAATGCTTACAAATTATATGGTTAACCATCACAAAACATTCAAAATTCTTACTCTATAAATACATGAATAAAATAAATGTCTCCTGGACACTTTACAGCAACATTGGTTACACGCATTTCAATTTGTCTCTGATCCCTTTAAATCTCCCGATTTATTAAAATTGTCATAACTCTCTGAGTTTTGAAGATATCGAGATGAATTTTTTTTTTTTTTTGTTCAATTCAGGCATGGATAAGGAAAATTTTCTAATTGGAAGTTTTATCCTCTGGGGGCCGTATAAAAATTTAATTTTCGTATTTTTAAAAATAGACCCCCCCCCCCCATGGAGTTGCAACTTATCTTATCAAAAATTTCACCTTTTTTTATTAAACTTTGCAATTGGAAGTATGGGCCTGGGGGCAATATTTTAGGAGATAGCCTATTGTGTCGATATTTAGACTCACTCTGTAGATCATACTTTATATAGTAGATTTTCTGTGGTATCATTTAGATACTAGCAAAAGCCATGCTTTGTATGGATTCGCGAAGCATTATTTTATAAAACAGATATTTGAAAGTAAAAATATTTTTTAATATTATTTTTGCATCTTTATTAAGCAAAAACGTTATTTTATGTTTTGGCGCATTTTATTTTTTATTTATGATGTAAGACTGGCATAATAAAATATTTTCGAAGCAAACATTTACAAAATATTTCTAAATTTTCAACTAAAAGCTCTTTTAAAGATGTTTTTACAATTTCCAGTAACCACTGGTGTTTTTTAAAGTTGTTTGAAATATGCATGTTTCCAATCTTTGTAATTAACATCAAATAATCTTTGATAGCTATTTTAGAATAATAGAGCTTGAAGAGAGCTTGAAGAAAGTTACTTCGTCAAAATCCTACTTTCTGGAAATCATATGAAATCTGCTCTCGTTCATACTATGAATTTTTAACTGTAATTTTTTTTCTAATTTCTTCGTTTTTATACATGTTAGCGTATCAGAATTTTTAATATTGTAGAATTTTTCGTAAGGAAAATTTCTATTGAATGCTTAATTTTGAAGGATTTTCACTCTCGACAACGTTACGTACGTTTTTAAGCCAACTTGTGTCTATATATCCTCAATATCTACAACTGCTTCATCTAATGTTAAACCTTGGGATTTATGAATTGTAACAGCAAAATCTAACTGCAGAAGAAATTCTTTCCTTGAGCAATTTATGCTTCCATTTTTCCAGAATTTAATTATTGGGGGAATTGGTACGCAACAATTCTTATAAGTTAAATTATTGTAGTATTCAAATTTATTCATGATTATTCGCGATACCTGGTCTGGTGGCTTGTGATTTTCTTTATTACGTGCAACAAAGTCTAAAGTCCCGTTCACTAAACCTTTTTCGGTCCACAAATAAGAACGTAAAATTACTTTAGATTCAAGTGATAAAGTAAGAAATGGTTAAAGTCAATTTGTCGTTTCTGAATCGGTCAACTTTGCTTTAGTACATTTATAAAGAACTTGAATCGAGGCAAAAACTTCACGCTTCAATTCTTTTAATTTTTCATTTATATAACAAATTTAACAATTAATTTTATTTGTTTACAATTCTTTTGTTGCCACTTTACAAAAAAAGAAAAAAAATCCATAATAAATTTTTTTTAAATGTTTAAGTGTCATCTGTGCAAACGATTTTGCTGAATAATGAAATCATTTTATTTATTAAATTAATCATGATTCTATCTACAATTACTTACTCCATGAATTATATATCTTTTTTCTGAAAATATACGTGTTTCATTTTTTATTTATTTGCTAAAATGCGGCGTCCGTATTGGAAATGCATGTAAAATAAATTAATTAAAATAATAATTTTTTTAACGTTTTACTGTAAAAAAATTATATTGTGCAAATCTACAGATCATAATTTATTTGTGTGTTTAATTTGAAGTTAAAATATTGAATGGTTTTTTTGTAAAGCGTACGACAAAATGTAATTTGAGTGGCCTAGTAGAGGATTCGCTTCGCTCATCCTAATTATTTCCTTTCTAATTCTTGAAATTTATGTTTTGTTACATAATTGCCAATTTTATATAGTCAGAGTGCAACATTATTACTCTAAAATAGAAAATAAATAAAAAAAAAAAAAAAAAAAATGGAATCTCATATTTTTGAAAATTATCTCTTTTAAAAATTCTTCATGCGTATTTTCAAAAACATTTTTACTAACGATATCATAGCATTTATAATAAAATTAAATTTTTTCAACAATTTAAAAATTCTTTTTTCATTCTCGAATAATTAGCGTTAAAAAAATTACAAACTTGAATGAAAAAGGTAACATAAAAAAGTATTCCCAGCGATATATATACTTTATATAACACATTTTCCATATTATCATTTACGCATTTTTTTTCTTCCATCAATTAAAATTTTTGTTTAATTACAAAATTACCAATTTAATTAAACTCAGAGCTTAAGATTGTTATTCTAAAAATAGAAATAAATACAAAAACAAAATATTTCCAATTCCATACCTTTTATATTAAAAAAAGTGTATTTTCAAAAATATTTTTATTAAAGATATCATATACTAACAATTATAATAACATCCTATAAAGATAGATTAAAATTTATGTTTCGTTATGTAATTACTGATTTTACTAAATTTAGTCTAAGATTTTTGTGCTAAAATACGAACAAATAAATGCTTAAAATAAATTGTAGCCCCATACATTTCATAAAATATTTTCATATGTATTTAAAAAATACATTCTTGCTAACGATATCAAGTCATTTATTATTAAGTTAAAATTTTTAAACATTGTAAAAATGGATGTTTCATTGACGAATAACTTGTGTTATAAACATTACCTATTTGACTACGGATAACTTAAAAAGTATTTCCAGCATAGCTACCCTGGTATGGTAGCAAAATGTATATTTCTATCTCGAAAAGCTGGGAAGATAAATGGAAAGCACCTCTTCCCATTATTCTTGTTACAATTTTAGCCAGTCCTTGGTAACACTCAGTGAGTTTTGTCGGTGAACACTGCAAACCGAGAACTGAGAGATAATAAATCAGAGATAGACGATTAACTCTCATTCTCAGCGAGCTCCCGATAATGATAACTTGCAATACATTTAACAGAGCGTTCAAATTGATGACCGTGCCTCTTGCTCGTTCCTTAGTTTAAAGTTACTCACTGAAATTTATCTTTCACTTTCCATTCTTCTTTAAAAATAATGGCACTAGATAAATAGTGTTTTCTAGATAAAGATAAGGAAATATAAGCGAAAATCTGAGATTGCTCTAGAAGAAAATCTTCTGAATAATAAAACATGAATTTTTTTCTCAAAAAACAGCCAGTATGATACATAAAAAAGAGGCTGGTGAAATGGAAGTGTGGGGGGGGGGGGAGATAAGCGCATTAGAAAGCAAGATAAACAGATAAAAAGTGCAATTTGAAAGAAAAATTGAAGCTTGAAATGAAGTTAAAAAGGATCCGTAGCGAGACAAATGAGATCCCGAGAAAAAATATCGAAAATAAAGCAGAAACCTCTATTCATACTGTAAAACGCAAAAAATATCACAGGCATCAGAAAACTTTATAAAGAAACAAGGTAGATGTATACTAAAGAAAATCTTTTTTTTTTCCTCTTTTCATTTTAAAGAAGTACTAGGAATTTTCCTAACAAAAGAATTGAAAAAGAAAAAGTGCTAAGTGCTTATTTTTATAGCCAATTATTAATTTCAATACTAAGGATTTTCAGAATTATAGAACTAAAAAACAAGTAAGAAAAATCATACGTTAAACATAGATTAAGAAACATTTTCCAACACTTCCAGAACTACTTAACACAACCACATTATTTAGGAAAATAAGGTTACTCTCTGTAGCCAAATAATTATTCCAATACTTTAAAACTATTATATTATATAGCATATTAAATTTTATATGTCAGGTTTTCTATAGTATCATTTACATACTATTTTCCTTCGCTCACTTAAAATTTATGTTTCATTACATAATTATCAATTTTACTAAGTTAGGAGTATAAGATTATTATTTTAAAGTAAGAAATAAATAGATACCACAAAATATTTGTATCCCATAACTTATATATATATATATTTTTATAATGTGTATTCTGAAATATATATTTTACTAACAATGTCGCGGTACTTATTCTTAAGTTAAAAATTTTCAACATTGTCCGAATTTATATTTCATTCTCCAATAATTGCGTTACAAAAAATATTTTCTGGACTAAAATTCTTTAAAAGTATTCCCAGCGTACAATTGCCCTAGTACGGTCGCGAAATGTATGTTTCTATCTCGAAAAGCAGAGAAGATAAATGGAATACACGTCTTCCCATTATTCTTGTTACAATTTTAGCTGAATCCTTGGTAACACTCAGTGCGTTTAGTCGGTGAGAAATGAGAGATAATAAATCAGAGATAGGCGATTAACTCTCATTCTCAGCAAGCTCCCGATATAATGAGAACTTGCAATGCATTTAACAGAGCGTTCAAATTGATGACCGTACCTCTTGCTCGTTCCTTAGTTCAAAATTATTGACCGAAATTTATCTTTCAGTTTCCATTCTTCTTTAAAAATAATGGCACTAGATAAATAGTGTTTTCTATAATAACGATAAGGGAATATAAGGGAATATCTGAGATTGCTGTAGAAAACAACCTTCTGCATAACAAAACTTGATATTTTCCCCCTCGAAAATAAGGCATTATGATGCATAATAAAAGAAAGTGAAAGAGTATGGGCAAAAAAAATCACAATAGAAAAGCAAGATAAACAGATAAAAAGAACATTTTAAAGAGAAATTGAAGCTTGAAATGAAATTGAAAGAGATCCATACTGAGACAAAAGAGATCGTTAGAAAAGAATTTCGAAAGTTAGGAGGAAAAAACTATTCATACTGCAAAATGCAAAAAAAATCATAGGCATCAGTAAAAATGATAAAGTAACACAGTAAATGTATTCTTAGAAATATCTTTTTTTTTCTTTTTGCTCTTTATATTTCCTAAGAAAATTCAAATGGTACCATTAAAATAAAAAGTATGAAGTGCTTATTTTTATAGCCTATTATTAAAAAAGCTTATTATTGCTAAGAATTTTCATAACTGTTACAGTAAGTACAAAGCGCTTGTTTTTACAGTCTATCATCACATTTAATTATTGAAGCCTCCGAATAATAATTGCTTCGAGTAAAATTTCAACTACTATACGCGTTTTTAGATTAAACTATTCGTTTAATATTATTGGTCGTGAATTTATTCCATAGATTCTATACAGGTTTGTACGAAATTTCTCAAATGCATTTCCGTTTATTCACAAAAACTGTTAAACGGAAATTCGCAACTGTTTTGCTCGTCTCAGTAATCTAATTTTAACATGTAATCAATTAGCAATGTAAACTAATATCTGAAAGCGCTTTCGAAAACAAGCTTCTGGGTGAAAAAATTTGATTTTTTTTTCTAAAAAATAAGGCGTAATGATACATAAGAAAAGAGACCAGTGAAAGAGAAGGTGAAAAAATAATCAAGATATAAAAGCGAAATATATAGATAAAAAGTGCTATTTGAAAGCTAGTTGAAAAGAATCCATCGTGAGAAAAAAAAGAGTTCTAAATAAAATATCGAAAATAAGGTAGAAACCTCTGTTTATACTGCAAAACGCAATAAAATATCACAGCCATCAGAAACATCTATAAAGAAACACTGTAGATATATACTTAGAAATATCTTTTTTTACCCTTGTTTACATTCCAAAAAATTCGAAGAATTTTCAAACAGAAAAATTGAAACAAAAAGTGCTGAGTGCTTATTTTTATACCCTATATTTAAATTAGTCTATCAACACTAAGAATTTTCAAAATTACAGCATTAAAAAACAAGTAAGAAAAATCATGCGTTAAACATAGATTATGAAGTACTTTCCAACACTTCCTGAAACCTTTAGCACAACTACCTTATTTAGGAAAGTAAGGTTACTCTCTATAGCAAAATAATTATTCTAATACTTTTAAACTTATATATTATATAAGACTAGTTTTCTTTGTAGCATATTACACTTTATACGTCTGGTTTTCTGTAATATCATTTACATATTATTTTCCTTCGGTCACTTAAAATTTATGTTTGATTAAAAAAAAATCAATTTTACTAAATTGAGAGTATAAGATTTTGAAGTAAGAAATAAATAGATGCAACAAAATATTTTTATTCCATACCTTTATTATACCTTTTTTCATGCGTATTCTGAAATATATATTTTACTAACAATATCATGGAGTTTATTATTAAGTTAAAATTTTTCAACATTGTCCAAATTCGTGTTTCATTATCGAATAACTTGTGATACAAAAAATCACTTACTTTACTGAAAAACGGATAACTTAAAAAATATTCCCAACGTATAATTACCATAGTATGGTTAAGAATGTATATTCCACTATCGAAAAGCAGGGAAGATAAATGGAAGACACGCCTTCCCATTATTCTTGTAACATTTTTAGAAAATCTTTGGTAACACTCAGTGCGTTTTGTCGGTGATCACTGCAAACCGAGAACTGAGAGATAATAAATCAGAGATAGACGATTAATTCTCATTCTCAGGGAGCTCCTGATATAATGAGAACTTGCAATACATTTAACAGAGCGTTCAAATTGATGACCGTACCTCTTGCTCGATCCTTAGTTCAAAATTAGTGACCGAAATTTATCTTTCAGTTTCCATTCTTCTTTAAAAATAATGGCGCAAGATAAATAGTGTTTTCTAGAAAATGATAAGGAAATATAAGCAAATATATGAGATTACTCTAGAAAACAACCCTCTGGGTAATAAAAGTTGAACTTTTCTTTCTCAGAAATAAGGCATTATGATACATAACAAAAGAGAAGGAGAAAAAAAAACGATATAAAAGCAAGATAAACAGAAAAAAGTGCAATTTAAAAGAAAAAACTGAAGCTTGAAATGAAATTAAAAGATATCCGTAGTCAGGCAAAATAGGTCTCACGAAAAAATATTGAAAATAAGGCAGAAAACTCAAATCATACTGCACAAACACAAAAAAAATATCACAGATATCAGTGAAAATGATAAAGAATCACAGTAGATTAATACTTCGAAGTATTTTTTTTTTTACTCTTTTCATTCAAAAAAGGTCTACAATTTTTCAAACTTTAGCATTGAAATAGAAAGTGTGAAGTGTTTATTTTTACAGTATATTATTCAATTACACTGTCCATACAAAGAATTTTCAAAACTATTACATTAAATGCAAAGTGCTAGTTTTTATAGTCTATTATTATATTTAATTATTGATACGAGCGAACAATAATTGCTGAGAGTGTAGATTTAGCTGTACTACGTGATTTTAGATTAAACTATCCTTTTAAATATTATTTGTCGCGAGTTTATTCCTGATATCCTATACAGTGTTTTACAAAATTTCTCTCAAGTACATTGCCGTATATTCACGAAGACAGCTAAATAAAAATTAACACCAGTTCGACAAAAAAAATAAATAAATAAAAATAAATAAAAGAAAAAAAAAGGTTAGTCCATTTTTGATAACACTCAGCGGGTTTCTGGTGAACATTGTAAACCGAGAACTGAGCAATAATATATCAGAGATAGACGAAAAACTCACTTGCTAAGCGAGCTTCCGATAATGAGAAATCGCAGTACATTTAACAGAGCGTTAAATTGATGACCGTACCTCTTGATTGTTCTTTATTTCAATATTATTGACCGAAATTTATCTTCCAGTTTCCCTTTTCCTTTAAAGTAGTGATATTAGATAAATAGTGTTTTCAATATAAAGATAAGGAAATATAAATGAATATCTGAGATTGCTCTAGAAAATAACCTTCTGGGTAATAAAACAGGAATCTTTTTTCTTAAAAATAAGGCATTAAGATACATAACAAAAAAGACCAGTGAAAGAGAACGGGAAAAATAATAGAAAAGCAAGATAATCAGATAAAAAGAACATTTTAAAAGAAAAAAAATGAAGCTTGAAATGAAATAAAAGGAAATCCATAATGAAACAAAAGAGATTCCGGAAAAAAAATATCGAATGTAAGACGGAAAAATCTATTCATACCGAAAACAAATATCACAAGAATCAGTAAAAACGATAAAGAAACACGGTAGATGTATACTTACAAATATTCTATTTTCCCTCTTTTCATTTCAAAAATCTCTAAGAATTTTCAAATAATAGCATTTAAAAATATACAAAGTGCTTATTTTTCTAGCCTATTATTAAAAAAAAGCCTGTCTTTGCTAAGAATTTTCAAAACTGTTTCATTAAGCACAAAGTGCTTTTTTTTATAGTCTATTATATCATTTAATTATTGAAGCCTACGAAGAATAATTGCTGGAAATGCAATTTCAGCTGTGATACGCATTTTTAGATTTAATTATTCTTTGACATATTATTTGGCGTGAAAATATTCCACAGATTCTTTACAGGGTTGCACGAAAATTTTCAAGTACTTTTCCGTTTATTTACAGAAACTGCTAAATGGAAATTCGCAACTGCGTTACCAAAAATAAATAAATAAATAAATAAAAGTTCGTCATCTTTTGATAACACTAAATGTGCGTTTTGCCGGTGAGCACTGTAGATCGAGAACTGGGAGGTAATAGATCAGAGATAGATGATTAGCTCTCATTCTAAGTGAACTTTCGATAATTACAGCTCGCAATACATTTAAAAGAGCGTTCAAATTCATGACGGTATACCTCTTGCTTGTTCCTTAGTTCAAAATTATTGACCGAAATTTATCTTTCAGTTTCCATTTTCCTTTAAAAGTAATGACACTACATAAATAGTGTTTTCTAGATAAAGATAAGGAAGTATAAATTAATATTTGAGGTTACACTAGAAAAAAACCTTCTGGGTAATAAAACATGATTTTTCCTCTTCAAGAATAAGGCATTATGATACATAACAAAAGAGACCAGTGTGAGAGAATAGGAAAAATAAGCACGAAAGAAAATTAAGATAAACAGATAAAAAGTGCAATTGGAAAGGAAAAATCGAAGCTTGAAATGAAATTGAAAGAGATCCATACTGAGACAAAACAGATCCTGGAAAAAAATATCAAAAGTAAGACGAAAAACTCCATTGATACTGCAAAACGCAAAACGCAAAAAAAAAAAAAAAAAAAAAAAAAAAAAAAAAATCACAGGCATCGGAAAAAAATGATAAAGAAACACGGTAGATTTATACTTATAATTATCCTTCGTTCCATTAAAAAATGTTCTAAGAACTTTCAAACGGTAGCATTGAAATAAAAAGTACGAAGTGCTTATTTTTATAGGCTATTATTAAATTAAGCTATCATTGCTACGAAGTTTCAAAACTGTATCATTTGAAAAAATGTACAAATTAGGGGGAACTGGGGTACATTGATACTTGGGGCACATTGATACACCCCCTGTACAGTACACAGGGTCATTACAGGAAGTTTCACAACAGCTCCAAAAGATGATACTAGGGAAATTAACAACATACAGAAAGTTTTGTAATGATTCAATAGTTTGATGAAATGGGGTGGATGATTAATTATTTTTGTAGGTCAAAAGTAAATTTGAATTGTACAACTGAAATGGTATTATACAATTGTTCCAGTAATTTCAACCGAAAAGAATACCCTCCCTGGCAATCAACGCTAATCTTTATCAGTTCCTCATTTTTTATTGCTAGATAAATTATGATGTGTTGGATTTGCGACTCATTTTATTTAAAATGGCTGCATGGGGCACAATGATACAGTCTTTATCGGGGCACATTGATACAACCTAAATCCTTTTCTAGTTCATTTTTTCATTACCTTTTATTTTTATTTTTACCGTACACTCCTTAATTAAATCGTCAAAATTCGTTTCTAATTTCTTTATATTTGAACATTTTATAGTATTTTTGCAAACCGAAGACGTACAAACTTATACAATATCTAGTGCTTGTAGAATTAACAAAAGAAATGGACGGCAGCCTGACAAATCTCAAATTTATATCGATTCTCCAGAGAAAAAAGTATTATCGACATGAGAAATGTTAAATAAGAGAAACAAGCTGCAGAACAGTACATGATAATTATATTATAAAAATAATTTTTAATATAATTATCCTTTATTTTCTGTTTGTAAACCGATTTATAAACAGAAAACCTGGTGTTTCTTTCACCTTTCCTAAGAAAGAATAGAATTCTGTTTTTAAAATGCCAGATATGACAAAGTTACCACAGCCAACAAATAGACAAGGAACAGCCAGAACATCAGGTCATTATACATTTCATTTTGATTGCTTTAATATCGCTTACAAATAAATTGTGTGCGATTTTAATGTATATAAATGTATATAAAATGGTTTGCTAACTATTTTTCTGTGAAAAATATGTATTGGTGTTATTTTGTCTCTATTTTTCCCAGAGGTTTCAAAGTGTATCAACCTGCCCTGGGGATGGGGCACTTCGATACAAATTACTTTTTTTATTTTTTTTAAATTACATGCAAAAATAATATATAAAACAACGATTGTACATTTTTGTAACACACTACACAGGTTTTGCTGACATCACATAGAAAAATAACTTTAAATTTCTGCTTTCTAGACACCAAAAAAAAATTTGTGAAAAAAGCTGTATCAATGTCCCCCAGTTCCCCCTACTTGTTTTTATCAGCCTATAATTAAATTTAATAATTTAAGTGACTAAAAAACGATCGAATTACATTTTTAGCTGTGGCACGCGTTTCTATGTTCACGTGTCCTTTTAAATATAATATGGCGTGAAAATATAACGTAGAACTTATAAAACATTTTACAGAAGTTTTCAAGTGTAATTCTATTTATTCACGGATATTGTTGAAAGAAATTCGAAACTGTACTACTCGTTTCAGTATTCTAAATTTTAGCATATAAGCTATTAGTAATATAAACGAATATTCAAGATTGCTTTAGAAAACAGCCGTCTTGGTAATGAAAATTGATTTTTTTTTTAAATTATTATTATCGAAAATAAGGCATTGTGATACACAATAATGAGAGACCAGAAAAAAAAGAAGAGGAAAATAAGCACGATAGAAAAGCAAGATAAACAGATAAAAAGTACAATATAAAAGAAAAAATTGAAACATTAAATGAATTTGAGAAATATCCATACTGAGGCAAAAGAGATCCCGGGAAAAATACCAAAAGTAAGACAGAAACTTCTATTCAAACTACAAAACACGAAACAATGTCACAGAAATCAGTAACAAATGATAAAGAAGCACGGTTGATGTATACTTAGGAATATCTTTTTTTTCCCTCTTTTAAACCCAAAAATTTCCAAGAACTTTCAACCGATAGCATTGAAATTAAAATAAATAAATAAATAAATAAATAATAAAAAAAAACCTTGTGTTTATTTTTACAGCCTGCTATTCATTTAGCCTATCATTGCTAAATATTTTAAAAACTGTACCATTAATAACTAAGTGCTTATTTTTGTAGTGTATGATTCAATTTAATTATTGTATTCTACGAACAAGAGTTGCTGGGAATTCATTTTCAGCTGTTGTACGCGTTTTAAAATTAAACTATTCTTTTGAATATTCCTCGGCGTAGATATGTCCCATAGATCATTTACAGGGTTTAACAAAAGCTCTCAAATACAATCCGGGTTTTTCACTGTAACTGTTAAATGGAATTTTGAATTTGTGCTATTCGATTCAGCATTCTTCGTTTTAGCATATAAGCAATTAATAATATAAAATTAATGTCTGATATTGCTTTAGAAATCAACCTTCTTGGTAATGAAAATCGACTTTTTTTCAAATCGAAAATAAGGCATTATGATACATAGCAAAAGAGACTAGTGAAAGGGGAAGGAAAAGAAATAATCGCTATAGAAAAAAAATAAGCAGATGAAAAATGTAATTTGAATGTAAAAATTGAAGCTTCGTATGTTTTTTCAGAAATCTATATTGAGACAAAAAATATCTTAGAAAAATATCAAAAGTAAGGAAAAAACCTCTATTCATATTGAAAGACGCAAAAACAAATATTACACACATCTTTAAAAGTGATAAAGGTACACAATAGATCTATATTTAGAAAACAATATATCATTTCCCAATGTTCAAACGCTTATCAAAAATGAAGGAATAAAAAAAAATCATTCATAAATTCTATGTATTTACACTATCATTTATTATATATGTACTTTCTATTTCATGTCGATATTACTATTAGTATTATATGCCGTGTTTTTTCAAGTAATAAAATAAATTTCTAAACTAAATACACATGATATTAAAGTTCAAAAGAAAAATTAATAATTATATATTACTGATTAGTACTTCAAAAATTAGGGTGTAGTTAAAAGGCTCTTATTAGTTTAATATAGTTTATTTTATTCATTATTTTCAAATAATATTGTCACAATTATTTACGAAAGATCTTTGATAGTGGCTGATTTTCCTTCAATGTTTAAATTTAACCTATATCCGGAGAAAATGTAAATCTGCATGTTATACTTTCCAATGAATCTTTAATTAATGATACAGTTCTCAACAACATCATATTAAGAATATTTAAAAATTGCTGATAAATTTATTTATGATCTTTGGTTTAATCAGAAATATGTAACTGATTGAAAATTCGAAGCCCTGAAATTTGCAATTAGATGTAATGAGTTAGTACTAAACATGAAAAAAATAGAATGAAATATTTCATCACACATGAAGCAAAAAAAAAAAAAAAAAAAAAAAAAAAAGAAATAACGCGGTAAAAAAATCCGTTAAATTTGCTGTAAAAATTGCTGGCAGTAATGTTGCAGTAAAATTTGATGTAATAAAATAATTTACACCTAAATTTACTGCAATTAATACGGCCAAAAACTGTTGGCAACTTTGCTGCCAGCAGTTTTTGCAGTAAATTTAACAGTGTAAGCTAGATAGAACTTCGCGATTTTTTTTTTACTGAACTTTTATGTATTATAGATGCAAACGTTTTCCCACTGTTTTATGATTATCAAGCATGAGATTAAGAGAGATTTTTATAAAAATAAAATTCCCAATTTTGTATATTAAAAAAATCGCAAAAATGTATTAAGGACTTAATTTTCAAAAGTCTCGTTATTCAGAAAATGAAATTTTTGTGAATCCCCAAAAAAACCTCTAACTTCCTGAATTTGTTTTCATTGTAAATCAAAAATTACTGAATAAATATTACAGTAACATAAAAACACAATAAGAAAAGTTTTTTTTTCTTTTTTGTACAGACTATATACAGTTTTTTCGATGAAGGCTCACCAATAGAGGATAAAAATATAGGTAGAAGATATATACATAGATTCGATAGAAAAAACTCGTTTTTTTTTTTTTTTTTTTTTTTTTTTTGCTTAATGTAGTTTTGAAACTTGCTTCCTTACTTATTGTAATTATGCGTCGTAAGTTATTTTAAATACATACTATATACATTTTTAATAAAATAAAATCGGCCAAGCCAATCTTACTAATTAAATACGAAAAATCTTTCGCAACATTAAAAGAACTTTATATGTATCTAGACTATTTTTCAGATCATTAGCTTAACTTTTAGAACATTAAGCTTACAGTTATACTAACATAAGGTACTTTTAATGAATGTCTAAAATCTCATAACCTGAAATCAATTAGATATGAAATTATTTCTATCCGCACCCGAGAAACCTTACTATCTTGTACTTAAAAGGTGTCTGCACCATTAAAATGCATAAAACAAGAACGTAAATTATTAAATAAAATGCAGAAAAAAAAGAATTAGTTAATGCATAATAGAAAACTATATATATTAAACTGAATAAGATTTAAATAAAAATACATAAAACTTTTTGACATACAATGAATTTTGTTTTTTGCTTTTTAAACATTCTTTTTTTTTCAAGAAATGGAAATTTTAAAATATATATTTAATTATATAATTTGTCATAAAAATAAATATAACAAATTAAATCACACTTATTAAAATAGTTGATAAATTTCATAAGTGTTCTTTTTAATTTTGTTTGACAAGGTATTTTTTTTATGTACGTAAATGTAGGCTAAATTTTCTTTTTTTTTACTTATTCATAGGAAATTATTTTCCTAGGAGTTTCTTTAACATGAAATGCAAATATTAAGTACAGATAAACATATTAAATCTCGGAATTTAGCAAAACAAAACACAATTTTCATCATGAGATCTTCGATCTTCCTGTTTCCAAAACACTTTCAATTTTGAGCGTATCTTTTGGTAAATACCATAATTCTATTTTTGATAAATTTCAAGTGACCTAGTTTGTGCTGACAATATAAAAGAGAATCAGCATAGAGACAGTCCTCGAGGCATCGAGAAGTCTAGTCTCAGCAACAAATACTGATTCGCAGTACCTCTTCAGATATTGAAGTAAAAGATTTGGAGCCTTTTCAGAAAATTATTACTGATAGTATTAAACAATTAGTTTAGTATAAAAGTGAACACTTTTAATTATTCAATCTAAGTTATTATAAACTATAAAAATCTAAAATAGGAAAGGCTAATAAATGAGGTACTTGGGAATAAATAATACTAAATACAAAATTTATTGACCCTCAAGGAAAATGCAAAATAAGAACAACCTTTTGAATAGTTTATGTAACTCTTTTGGTTTTATACTGAATACTTTTAACCCCTTAACTGTGTTGCCCAAACTGACTTCGGCAGGAATTCTTTGCACGCTTCGTTACTTAAAGCTTTTTTTGATAACACTAATTTTTAACTGAAAATTTATCTTTATTGATTGGACGATGTTTTTCGATTAAGTAAAGCAACTATTTTAGTATGGGAAATGTGGTTTACAGCCCCCTTTTTTTAAATTTATGTTGTCGAAAACTATGTCACAGTTACCCGGTTAATGGTAGTGTTATGTAGATCAATAATTTAGAAATCTTCAATCAAGTGCATATAATCTATCAATATACCCCATGTTATACATTGGAAAATCAGTTTCGGTTATAATATATATTAGTTTCACAGGGTTCGATCGCCTCCTGAATTTTTCTGAGCAGGGAATTCTTCAGTACTAGTATCTTCTTACAGAAAATTCCTGATTAAATAAGACAAAAATTTGTGAGTTTAAACTACATTTATTTTTCTTAAAAAATAATAAATAATAATAATAATAATAATAAACTGTAATTTAACAAATTACAACGACTATTTGAAAAAAGATATTTTCAAAGACTAAAATTTTAAACACTTATAAATAAATTCTATGTTTATATAAATAATAACAATAAATAGCATTTTTATGATGATCATAGCAAGTCATATATTACATACGCAATGCATTAAACATTAATATTTCCAGACCAATGGTAAAAAAAAGTGTAGTTTATAGATATATAACTTAAACGGTTTAAAAGGAGCATTTTTATTTGATGGAGACTTCTGTATGTCTCATATTACGTACGATATAGATGAAACATTAATATTTCTGGACTCATCATGAAAAAATTTTAAATGAAATTTCAGTTTTACATATTTCGGAATTCCAAATTCTTAAACGTCCACATTCTTAATTTTTACATCGTTGCGTAAGGAAAAGAAGTACAAATTTTAAAGGCAATTTGTTTGAAATCTTTATTATAATTTGTTTTCACGTTATTATTATATATTTTAAATTTTTATAAATTTAAAATTCTAAATAGTTAAGAAACATATGATATTACTCATGGAAAATTCTCTGAAGCGTACGAACCCTAGTTTAAAGATTTTTCACCGTAAATGACACACAAAATTCTTATGTCTCAGAAGGAATGGTTAAATAGCGTTTAATTTTTTTTTCGAAATTTCTAGAAAGGAACTCAGTTTGCGTCATTTAACCATTAAAATCCTTAAAGATAAAAAAACGACATTTAGCAATATTTAAACCTGGATTATATCATTACATTTGTTAGCACTATTATGTAAACCTCGAATAAAATACATATTTCTTTAAATATTTTATATCACAATTAATAAGTGGCGGCCACATGTGTTTACATGGGTACTATTAACGCGTGTATCAATAAGTATTTTAGTCTAAGAGCTAGCAACGTTTTCGTCACCTTATTTTATCAAGGCTCATTTTTTAATATTTTTGTGGTTATGTTGGTCAAAAAGCTTCAAAATCACATCATTTTATCAAGGCTCATTTTTTAATATGTCTTTCCCTTTTATGGTAGAATACCTTTGCAAGCGGTCTGGCAGTCGGGAGACGTTGCGTTTACCTGTGGCAGAAAGGGTTATGCAGGTCAAAAAATTTCAAAATCACGTCATTTTATCAAGGCTCATTTTTTAATACGTTTTTATCAAGCTTAAAAATTACAAGATATTACTCTTTGGATAGCAGACAACCTATAATTAATTTTCCAGACACAAATTCGGTTGCAAAGTTAATGCCAGACGGCTTTAAATATGTCAACGAAAGTGCCTGTTCCTAAAGTTGTTTATAATTTAAAAATTATAAGACCTCTTTACGTCATTTTATCAAGCTTAAAAATTACAAGATATTACTCTTTGGATAGCAGACAACCTATAATTAATTTGCCAGACACAAATTAGGTTGCAAAGTTAATGCCAGATGGCTTTAAATATGGCAACGAAAGTGCCTGTACCGAGAGCGGTGTATAATTTAAAAATTATAAGACATCTTTACGTCATTTTATCAAGCTTAAAAATAACAAGATATTACTTTTTGGATAGCAGACAACCTATAATTAATTTGCCAGACACAAATTCGGTTGCAAAGTTAATTCCAGACGGCTTTAAATATGGCAACGAAAGTGCCTGTTCCTAAAGTTGTTTATAATTTAAAAATTATAAGACCTCTTTACGTCATTTTATCAAGCTTAAAAATTACAAGATATTACTCTTTGGATAGCAGACAACCTATAATTAATTGGCCAGACACGAATTAGGTTGCAAAGTTAATGCCAGAGGGTTTTAAATATGGCAACGAAAGTGCCTGTACCAAGAGCGGTTTATAATTTAAAAATTATAAGACCAATTTTTAACTAATTAATTAATTAATTAATTATAGGTTGTCTGTTATCCAAAGAGCAATGTAAATTTTAAGCTTGATAAAATGACGTAAAGAGGTCTTATAATTTTTTAATTATAAACCACTCCTGGAACAGGCACTTTCGATGCCATATTTAAAACCGTCTGGCATTAACTTTGCAACCGAATTTGTATCTGGCAAATTAATTATAGGTTGTCTGCTTTCCAAAAAGTGATATCTTGTAATTTTTAAGCTTGATAAAGTGACGTAAAGAGCTCTTATAATTTTTAAATTATACACCGCTCTTAAAACAGGCACTTTCGTTGCCATATTCAAAGCCGTCTGGCATTAATTTAGCAAAGGAATTTTTGTCTGGCAAATTAATTGAAGGTTGTCTGCTATCCAAAGACTAATATCTTGTAATTTTTAAGCTTGATAAAATTGCGTAAAGAGGCCTTATAATTTTTAAATCATAAACCACTTTAGGAACAGGCACTTTCATTGCCATATTTAAAGTCGTTTGGCATTAATTTTGCAACCGAATTTGCGTCTGGTAAATTAATTATAGGTTGTCTGCTATCGAAAAAGTAATATCTTGTAATTTTTAAGCTTGATAAAAACATATTAAAAATGAGCCTTGATAAAATGACGTGATTTTGAAGTTTTTTGACCTGTATAACCCCTTCTGCCACATGTAAACGCAACATCTCAAGACTGCCAGACCGCTTGCAAACGTATTCTACCATAAAAGGGAAAAACATATTAAAAAATGGGCCTTGATGAAATGACTTGATTGTGAAACTTTTTGACCTGCATAACCCCTTCTGCCACATGTAAACGCAACGTCTCCCGACTGCCAGACCGCTTGCAAACTTATTCTACCATAAAAGGGAAAAACATATTAAAAAATGAGCCTTGATAAAATGACGTGATTTTGAAGTTTTTTGACCTGCATAACCCCTTCTGCTGCAGGTAAATGCAACCTCTCCCGACTGCCAAACCGCTTGTAAATATATTCTACCATAAAAGAGAAAAACATATTGAAAATGAGCCTTGACAAAATGACGTGATTTTGACGTTGCCAGCTCTTAGACTATTACGTTTATAACAAATTCCTAATTCTAAAAATTTGTGAAAGTTTTAAATCATAGCGGGGAAGTGCATTTTGATGGTCAAAATTTAAGATAATTTAACAATCACTCTTCGCGATCTGATATTTTTTTCCCTCATTTTATTTAATAAACATCCAATAATGCAGAATCTTGAGAAGAATATAGGTCTTTTTTTGTTCCAAATCGAATCCCAGTTAACAAGTGTGTTTATTTAATAGAGTTCTTTATCATTTTTTTTCATTTTTTCAGTATTTAAAAAAATTCCATAATTTAAGGAGACTCAGTATCTGTCAATGCAATAGAAAAGAAGAAAAAAATTTCCAATATTCAATTTTTATTTAAAATAGTGCTTTACTATTATTAAAAAATTCTATCCAATTTTCAGAACGATTTAATAAATAATAAAGGATAAATATTTAGATCACAAAAAGGAAATTTAACACTATTTAAGTGTAAATAAAATGTTTAAAAAATTTTAACGAAATGCTAATGGTTCTACAATATTTAAGCAAAATAGCTCAATTAATAAATCTGTATTTAAACCCCGTATGCGATAACTAAGTGTCAAGTTTTTGATATGTTTACACTTTATTATTATTATTATTATTATTATTATTATTATTATTATTATTATTATTATTATTATTATTATTATTATTATTATTATTATTATTATTATTATTATTATTATAAACTTAGACACATGCTATTTTCTCACTATTTACATCCAGTTCTTTTTGAACTAAAGGACGATTCAAATTTCCGATACTTAGTTTATAGAAGAGTCTATTATAAATAAAGGTTAAAAATATATATTCCCAAGTATAAAAAATTAAAAAAGTAAAAATACTTTTAAAATTTTTAATGTAATGGTTTTAATTCGATTTTTAAAACAATTATTGAAAATTTAATGTATTTTATGGTCTATTATGACTGTTCTTTATTCAAACATGAAAATAAAAATATAGCATAGTTTTTATATTAAAAAAAAGTTTTAATACCGAGTCCCTTGAAGTCCTAGATACACTAGTCTGTTAAAACAGCTGACATACAAAAAGATATTTTATTATATTTAAGTGTTCATATACCGCTGATCTATACATTTTCTTTGTTTCCATTAAAATGTGACGATATCGGTAAAAGTTTAAAAAAAATTCATTAAAAGTACGGAGTTAGAAGTTTCACGATCCAGAATGTATCTGACATTTCATACGGTTATAATGATCAATGTATAGTGTATTTTTAACACTACTCGTAATAATATTGAATTTAAGATTACGCATTTGATAGTGAATGTAAATTACTGGTCCAAATGTCATTTATATTAGTTTAAAATACCGAAAAATATATTGTTGATAAATATTGTAATATAATAAAAGAGCTGTACATTTACACCTCAATAAGCTACACATAAACATGAAAATAGGAAATCAGAAGTTTCTTAACGATGTATAAAATGTTGTAAAATCAAAATGATAAACACATATTTAAAAAAAGACCTTAAACGTTCCGATCATTTTCTGTGACCTTCATCAGAAAAACGTCGTTTTTAACAACATTATGGCAAAGTTATCCTAATGAAGGCGACCGAAGATATTCGACACGTTGACTATCTTAACTTTCTTTTATGGTAATTTCATTTTTAGACTTTGCAACAATTTCTACATCATTTAGTAAACTTATGATTTTTTATTTTCAACTGTATATATTTTACAATGTAATTTTACTATAAAGGTAAATATGTTGCTTAAAATTCCCAATAAATACCTTCTAAAATTTATGGAAGATAAAAAAAGTTTATATATTGAAAAATTACTTTTTACATATAAACATCCTTTTATTTAAATAAATAAAGAGAGCAAGAAGATTTTGTGGAATAAAAATTGGTTTTTTACTTGCAAGTCTTCTTTCGCATGCTTTTATTTAAATCTGTTAATTTTCCTCATAGTTTAAAATTCAAATGATGAGAGAAATCAACATATGTACCAATTCTTGTTAATTTAGTGTCTATAAGTAATAAAAGCGGGAGTTTGGAGGAAATTTTACTTTTAACAATGTATGCAAAACTTACATTTATTAAAATCAAATGTTCTCGTAAGACATCACTTTTTCCCATTTCAAAATAATTTAAAACTTCAATTCAAAAAGAAGGGGAAGAAAAATAAAGCAATGGCAAGTTTTTATGCAAATTCAAATTTTCCATACATATTTATAATCCTAGTGTCTTTCTGAGGAAAATAACTTCGGTATACCCGCAGAATAGACTCAATCTATATACAGAATTTAAAATTGTTGTTTTCAACTTATTTAGAAGAAATGTGGTCTAACTTAAATTGGAATCATTTAACAGATTTTTTTCTTTAAGCTGGATATAAGAAATATAATTTTGATAAAAATTTAACACTTATTCTATGGTTATAACATTTATAAAGAAGAAACAAATTGTTACTTTAATAAATTTACAGGTAAGTTTCGCAAGATTAAAAAAAAACTTCCTGGAACAATTAAGTTATCTGTTTACGTTCACAATGCTTAAAATGGGGAATACAGACAATGAATAAAAATTACTGAATAAACACTTTTTTTGTTTGTTTAAAATACAGTGTAACGTAAAAATATAAAAATATTAGAAATTCTTCAACAACATTTTAAAACAATTTTTTGTTAATTTGTTTTTTATTTAACCAAAATTTTTTACTTACACCAGACAACGTACACCTTTAGTTCAATTGAATATATTTCAATATTCTTTGTACAACGTACTATTTTTTTACAATCATCAGTACTCTGAGATAAATATATTATTGAAAATCCCCAATAAAAACTTACTAAATCTTTTCGAAGAAAAAACGTTTATAAATTGCAATAAACTTTTTTCATGTAAATGAACTTTTATTAAAAAAAAGGAGACACACAGGATTTTGTGGAATAAAAATTGATTTTTTACTTGCAACTTTTCTTTCGCATGCTTTAGTTTAAATGTGATAATTTTTCTCATAATTTAAAATCTAAATGATGGGCAAAATCAACATATGTGTCATTTCGTGTTAATTTAATTTAAACCATAAAATTCAACACTTATTTTATGGTTATAACATTTATAAAAAAGAAACAATTTGTCACTTTAATGAATTTACAGATAATTTACGCAAGACTACAAAATAATATTTTCGGAAACAATTATGTTACTTACGTTCACAGCGTTTGTAAAGGGGGAATACATACAATAAATAAACAATGCTGAATAAGCACAAAATTTTTTAGCTCATTTATAACAGAAGGATGTAAAAATACAAAAATAATTTTAGCAATTTCTTAACAATATATCAAAACTGCTTGTTTGTTTGTTTTTTTAATGAAAATTTTATGCCTACGCAAAACAACGTGCACCTTTAGTTGGCCTAAATATACTTCAATATCCTTTGCACAACATACTATTTTTAACATTTATCTGTACATTGAGATAAATATATTACTTAAAATTGCCAATAAATACTCACTAAAATTTTCTGAAAGAAAACGTTTATAAATTGAAAAAAGTTTGTGCAGATAAACACACATTTATTTAAATATATAAAGAGAGAAAAAAGATTTTGTGTAATAAAAATTGATTTTTTTACTTGTAAGTTTCTTTTGCTTGATTTTATTTAAATCTGATAATTTTCCTTATAATTTAAAATTCAAATGATGAGAGAAATTCACATATGGACCATTTCTTGTTAATTTAGTGCCTGCAAGTATTAAAAACAGAAGCTTGGAAGAAATTTCACATTTCACAATGTATGCAAAATTGACATTTCTGAAAATCAAAAGTTCTTATCACTTTTTCCTACTTCAGAATAATTTAAAACTTCAATTCTAAAACAGGGAAAGGGGAAAAATAGGTATCGGGAGGTTTTATGCAAATTCAAAATTTTCATACATATTTATGATATTAGTGTCTTTCTGAGGGAAATAGCTTTGCTAAATCTGCAGAATAGACTCAATCTATGCACACAATTTAAAATTGTTGTTTTCGCCTTATTTAGAAAAAATGTGGTCTAACTTAAATTGGAATTAGTCAATAGTTTTTTTTTCTTTATTTTAAGCTAGATACAAGAAATATAATTTGGATTAAAATCCAACGTATTCTATTGTTCTAACATTTATAAAAAAGAAACAATTTATCATTTTTATGAATTTACCGATAATTTTCTAAAGATTACAAGATAATATTTTCAAAAACGTTTACCTTACTTGCTTACGTTCACATCACTTAAAAAATAGGAATATATACAATAAATAAACAATACTGAATAAACACATTTTTTTTAGCTTATTTGTTATACAGAATGATGCAAAAATACAAAAAAATATTAGCAATTTCTTAACAAAATATCAAAAAAGTTTTTTTTTAAATAAAAGTTTTATGTTTATGCCAGACAAAATGCATCTTCAGTTCACCTAAATATGCGTCAATATCCTTTATACAACATAAAATTTTTAACATTTATCTATACACTGAGGTAAGTATATTACTTAAAATCCCCAATAAATATTCGTTTAAACTTTCGGAAGAAAGAAAGTTTATAAATTGAAAAAAAGATTTTGCATATAAACATACTTTTATAAATAAATAAAAAGAGAAAGAAGTTTTTTTTTTTTTTTTTGAATACAAATTGATTTTTTGCTTTCGAGTTTTCTTTCGCATGCTTTTATTTAAATCTGATAATTTTCCTCATAATTTTAAATTCAAATGATGCGAGAAATCAACATATGTACCATTTCCTGTTAATTTAGTGTCTTCAAGTAATAAAAACGGAAGCTTAAAGAAATTTTCCCTTTTCACAATCTATGCAAAACTGATATTTCTTAAAATCAAAAGTTCTTATAAGACATCACTTTTTCTTACTTCAAAATAATTTAAAACTTCAATTCTAAAAAAAGAGGAAGGAAAAAAAAGCTACTGCAAGGTTTTATGCAAATTCAAAATTTTCATACATATTTATGACCCTAGTGTCTTTCCAAGGAAAATAAATTTGGTATACTTGCGGAATAGATTCAATCTATATACAGAATTTAAAATTGTTGTTTTCGTCTTATTTTGAAGAAATGTGGTTTAACTTATATTGGAATTATTTTATAGTTATTTTTTTCATTCTTTTAAGCTAGATGCAAGAAATATAGTTTCGATGAAAATTCAACAGGTGTTTTATGGTTATAACATTTATAAAAAAGAAACAATTTGTCACTTTAATGAATGCACAAATAATTTTCGCAAAATTAAAAAAAAACATTTTTGGGAAACAAATAACTTTTTTTATAAATATATATAGGACAGTTGCACCATAAAATTTAACTAATAATAACATATTGCTCAGTGGTGCACAAAACAGGAATTTTAATATACATTTGTACATATTAAAATAAAATAAAACTTTCAACGTTTCGCGCCGTCTTCTGCGGGCGTCTTCAGGAAAATATGATAATGGAAGGACTACGTTTGCATCATGATCGAGAGATAATATTTCTACTAAATTAAAATCTAAATGAATTTTGATTTATATTAATTTTGAGGAAGCCAAAATCATAGTTCCATGCAATAACCCAGTTCAAGGTAAAATAAGAGAATCCATCGAAATCATAGCAGAAGAAAATAAACCATGTAATGATAATTTATCCTACAATATACCAAAAATATGGCATAACATCATAAAATCTTAAAATTTTTTATTTCCTTGCAATATTTTAATTTTTACTCACATGTAAATGGCAACGTTTTTTTCAATTTTAATTCATTTAGATTTTAATTTAGTAGAAATATTATCTCTCGATCAAGATGCAAACGTAGTCCTTCCATTATCATATTTTCCTGAAGACGCCCGCAGAAGACGGCGCGAAATGTTGAAAGTTTTATTTTATTTTAATATGTACAAATGTATATTAAAATTCCTGTTTTGTGCACCACTGAGCAATGTGTTATTATTAGTTAAATAGCTTTTTTGCTGCCGTTCACAGCGCTTATAAAGGGGGAATACATACAATAAATAAACAATACTGAATAAAAACATTTTTTTATAACACAAGATGATGTAAAAGTATGAAAATATTACAAATTTCTTAATAACATTTCAAAATAGATTTTTTGATTTTTTTTAATAAAAATTTTTTACTTACGCCTGACAACGTGCACCTTTAGTTCAACTAAATATACTACAATATCCTTTATACAACATAGTATTTTTTACAATTATCAGCACACTGAGATAAATATATTATAGAAAATTCCCAATAAATACTCACTAAATCTTTTGGAACAAAACAACACTTATATATTTAAATAAACTTTTTGCATATAAATGCACTTTTATTTAAATAAATAAAGAGGGAAGAAGATTTTGTGGAATAAAAATTGGTTTTGTACTTGCAAGTCTTCTTTCGCATGCTTTTATTTAAATCTGATAATTTTCCTCGTAATTTAAAATTCAAATGATCAGAAAAATTAACATATGTGGCATTTCTTGTTAAATTAGTGTCTGCAAGTAATAAAAATGGAAGCATGGAGGAAATTTCACTTTTCACAATATATGCAAAACTGACATATCTTACAATCAAAAGTTCTTATAAGACATTACTTTTTCCTACTTCAAAATATTTTAAAACTTCAATTCTAAAAAAAAGTATGGCAAGGTTTTATGCAAATTCAAAAAATTCATACATATTTATGACCCCAGTATCTTTCTGAGGAAAATAACTTTGTATGACTCAATCTATATACATAATTTAAAATTGTTGTTTTCGGCTTTTTTTTTTGGAAAAATGTGGTGTAATTTAAATTGGAATTATTCAATACTTTTTTTTTCTTTTAAGCTAGATACAAGAAATATAATTTCGATAAAAATTCAACACGTATTTTATAGTTATAAAAAAGAAACAATTTGTTAATTTAATGAATTTACAGATAATTTTCGCAAGATTTCAAAATAATATTTTTGGAAATAAGTAAGTTATTTGCTTATGCTTACACTTAAAAAGGGGAAATACATACAATAAATAAACAATACTAAATAAACACGAATTTTTTAACAACATTTCGAAACAGTATTATTATTATTATTATTATTATTATTATTATTATTATTATTATTATTATTATTATTATTATTATTATTATTATTATTATTATTATTATTATTATTATTATTATTATTATTAGAAAGTGGTTATTATTTCGGTCCAGAGAGATGTTTAAACCATAATAACATGAATTACGTGGGCTTCGAAAGATTCCTTTTTAAATTTGTGCCTGTATTTTCAGTCTGTCTCTTGGAGGAGAAATAAGTTTTTATTACAGTTTCATAGTTTTTTTATGTGTTTCATGCTGATGAATTGTTGACACGCAATCGCAACTGTTAACTAGTGGCATTTCGTTTGCTGGCTTTTGGGATGTCAATAAAAATTTTTATTCAAAATTCGATATATGAAATCATTTTATAGGGAAATCCTATAAAATTCCCTCCATGTTTCGCCAACACATGCTACGTTAAGTGCAAAAAATCCTCCCGACTTTCCTTCCATGAGTTATTACTGAGTGATGCGTGTATTCTGATGGAGTAGTACGCAACATATATATATATATATCAAAATGTTTCAAAATAATAGAAGTTTTACATATAAAAATATTAAAATCTCGAAAACTTTAAAGCTTTAAAACTACTGAGACCGCTTAAGAGGGTCCAGGACACAAAAATCTACAAATTTTCTAAAAAAACACATGCTTTATATTTTTTGTTTAAATGATGTTTATATCTTAACTGTTGCAGAAATTATTATTATTATTTTCGTTTTAGATTATTTTAAAAATCTAGCTTTCAAGTTATGATGGCCACGTAAAGGAATTCCTATAATAATGCGTTTTTCTTCATGATGTGCTTTTTTACTATTTCTCATATTTAAATTTTTATATCTCAAGAATCGTTAAGATACCTTGTTATAATTTGAAATATAATATTATTATTGTTTTACTTTAATTTTGACTCAGCAAAATAAAAAAAAATAAAAATGTGATATTTTACAGAAAAAAAATCATTTTTTTAAATAGATTTAAATTTTAATCAAATTAATAATTTCAAAAATTCTGAAATAGAATTAAAGCATATATATTTCGATTTATTTAACGAAAAAAAAATAATAATTTCTAAAAATAGTATTTCAAGATATAACAATTTTAAATCACTCCAATTTTTTAATAAATTTAAAATTTTAAAAATGTATGAGGAATTTAATCAAATGATCTTGTTTACAGATAAAATGGTTAATCAGTACAAAAAATTTCAAAATTTTAATCAATAAATAAAATTTATTTTAAAATGAGTCCCAGACCCCCAGAAGTAAATATTTAATATGTCATTTACGAAGTGGAAATATTTCCGTGTATTTAAAGCCTATTTTATGACTTATTCCTTTTTTCTTTAGAATACTTTTTCAAAAAACTAATCATTCTTTTCTCTCCTCTTCTGCCGTTCGCAAAGTCTGTAATTGGGGAGATTTCCACATAATGTATAAAGATGAGCTATGCGATCCATTGGGCTTTTTTTTAATAGTATTTAAACAAAAATTTTATTCAAGGCTTTGTCTTTAAAACAATGGATGCAAAAAGTTTTATCAGATAGTTTTTATATAATTTTTGATTTAGTTAAGCTGAGAATTATTCTTGAGCAGAAATCACTTTTATTTCCTAATTAAAAATCAAGAAATGTTATAGACTTTTAAATAAATCAAATGGAACGGTTTTAATTATATAAAGAATGTTCAAAAAACATCTTCAAGAATCTATCCGATAATTATATTATAGGTCAGAACTATAAATTTAAACGGAACAACAAATCTGACCCATTCCATAAATATATAAATATAGATCATCATCATCAAAATCAACCATTTTCGATCCACTGCTGGATGTAGGTCTCCTCCTTCCTTTAGATTTTTCCACTGTTTCCTGTCTAGTGCTTTCGTCATCCCATTTACACCGGCCACATTTCTGATTTTGTCACTACAGCTTACTTAGGGTTCCTTTCTTCTTTCTTAGGGTTTCGTCTTCTTGTTCCTTTTACATATCTGGGACACCACTGTAGCATGTTTGTGTTTTATCTACTGTCTTTTCTTCTTGTGCCAAGCCAATTTCTATTTTAGCTGTTTAATTCTTTCAATGATTTCAAAAACTTTCATGTAACTTCTTATCCAGGTTATTATCTTTCTGTCTCTTCTTGTTGTGCCTATCATACGCTTTACCATACATCTTTGTGATGTTTGTAGTCTATGTACCATCCGATCCGGTTTTTTAGTGTTATGTTTCGCTCCGTAAGATAGTGAAGGTAAAACACATTCATAAAACGTTTTTTTTTTTTTTTTTTTTTTAAACAAAGAGGTATATTACTAATCAGAATATTGATAATATTATTCAGTCCGAAAGCCTTCCACCCATTTATTTATTCTCATTGTTGATTTCCTTCGTGATATTACTATTGGATCATAATTCTTAACCAAAGCACACATAACTTTGTACTTTTTTAATCTCAGTGTTCTTGTACGCTATTTTCTTTTTTGATGTAAATGTATTGAAAATCACCTTAGTCTTTTTCAAAAAAAAAAAAAAAAAAAAAATTAATCCCACATTAATTCTAGTATTTGCCAAATCTTTTAGCATGTTTTCCAATTCTTCAGGACTGTTACTGAAATTTAAAAAGTCGCCAGCAAACCGGAAATGGCTCGAATATTCCCCATTTATCCCTTTGTTTTCCCAATCCAGCTTCTTAAATATATTTTTTAAAACAACAGTAAAAAGCTTAGGTGAAATGATGTCCCCTTCTATTGCTTTCTTGTAAAACTTCTTAATAATATTTATGTAAGTTTTGTCTATACCAATGTCTACCAGGCATTCTACTACTGCTGATGTGCAGACGGAATCAAATGTTTATTCATAATAAATAAAGACAAGGCAGAGAAGTAAATTATATTGTTTAAGTTTTTCTATGAGTTCCTTTAATATTTGGATATAATCCATTGTGTTGAACCCACTTAGGAATACTGCTTGTTCTCCTGGTTGAGGTGAGTCTATAGCTGATTTAAGTCTTGTCGTTAAATCTTTGGGAGAAATTTTACAAATATCTGATGGTAAGCTGATCGGACGGTAGATTTTAATGTTCATCTTCTCCCCTTTCTTGTAAAGTAGCACCGTCACATTATTATTCCAATCATCTGGTACATCTGAATTCTTAAGACATTTGGAAAACAGCATTTTTGCAAATTCTTTGCCTGCTTCTTTGATAAGTTCAGTTGTAATTCTATCCTCACCAGAGCATTTGCCTTTTCTCATAAACCTAACATCTTGAAAAACTTCATATGTCATCTTTGGAATTACCTTTTCATTTTTGTTAAGTTTCCTCATTGATCGCTAAGTTGAATTTCCTTTGATTTTCACATCTATATATATCATTAAAAAAATTTTCAACAATGTGTACATTCCGTTATTGAATTTTGTGATTGTTCCATCTGCTTTTTTCAGTGCAAAAATATCTTATCTTCCAACATTTATCTTACGCTTAGCTGATTTTAAACTTTCATTGTCGTCTGGAACTTTCTTTACAAGATCACAGTTAAACGTTCCGGTATTTTCTGAAACACATTTTCTTAACAATTTACATACCTCAGCATATTTAACTCTTTATTTTCGGTAATTTTTCTTCTTTTTAAATTCTCTGCAATTTTTTCATCAATCTTCTTGTTTCTTCTGTTATTTTCTTTGTTTGTTTTATTTGTACATCCCCGACTATCTTCTTTGTAATCTCTTTTGTCTCTCATCTTCAAAAGTTGATTGATGTAATTGGAAACGTTTTTATATTTCCAAATAAATTTCTTGTTTATGTAACTGTAGTTTTTTAATATCGATTGATTTCTTTCACCTAATGATATAGGGGGGTGGGGGACATTCTTTGGGGCACGTTTTAATATATTAAATTATTTCACTTTTCATTTTCTGAGATATACTACAAGTTACATCCGGTAAATAGAAAGAAGAGAGTATTTACAGGGACACATAAAGGATTTCGGATACTGCACTGTATCCTGTACTGTATAGTATTACACCAATATCTGAATATTTTTTAAACTTCGTCACTGTGCGAACGCACCTCATTTGACGTGTAATTCCCGACATTTTTTCTGTCATTATTAGTACTTTTATTTGTTTTATTGATTAGAAAAATATTAAAAACTAATCTTTACAGAAGATGCGTTAAGAGAAATATATTAATTGTACTCAGGTGAATAAAATTTTTCTTCGCATATATGTATACCTAAATTAAAAATATTATAATAAATATAATTATTTTTACATCTAAAATGTACAAGATATTTATCGGAAAATATTATTTTCTATACTGCAGCTAAATTTGGCTACCCATTCAACATACCTAATTATCTCATACAAAATTGAATTCTTATTGACAATTCTGAAAAAACTGAAGTAAATTCTTTAATAAGTAATTTAAAGAGCGGATTTTTTTCCTGTATATAAATGTTATTCTATTATTTATGCCTTTTTCCTTAATATTGCTTTTCAAACTATTAGCCATTATTTTTGCCTGTCTTTTTCTTTAATTTACAAAGTTAAGCTCATGTAATTATGCATAATACATAAGCATGAGCCATGAGATCTAATGAGCTATTTCCTTTAGACTTTAAACTTCAAAGAAATATTTTCTTCAAAGCTTTGTCTTAAAAACAAAAGATTGAAAAAGATTTATCCAGAAACTATTTTTTTACAATTTTCAACTAGTAAAGTAGAAAAATATTCTTCAGCCTATGTTATTAGTTATTCATTATTATAAACTGGAAATATGCGTTATCTGGGAAATAAAGGAAGTGATATTTTTAAGCTGAAAAAAAAATTAAGAATCAAGACACTTAACATTTTTTTTTTCATATGGAATACATTTGATAATAATATTATGGAATATTCGGAAATTAAAAAGAATAAAATAAATTTATTTTCTTACTGTATTCATTCAGTAACTTGGAAATACTAATATAAAACGTGTATCTAAGTGTATCTAAACTTTCTGCTGGTGTGGCTTAAGTATTTAGGGATAGGTGCACGAGTTAGCAACAATTAGAAGTACAACAAAACCTTCCTAAAGTAAACACGCTCTGTTCCAATAAAAATTTGTCGCTCCGAAAGATGGTAATGTTTATTATGTTAATATGTAACTTAATGGAGGTAATGTTTAAATCTAGATTTTAATTAATGGAAAAAGGTAAGAGTTAATATCACAAAAATTCCTTTTTTACATTAGGAAAAAACAGAAAAATTAAATAAATCAATTTACCAGAACAAAAGTTAATTATTGAAGAGTTTTAAAAAAATGAATACATTTATGTTTCTTTTGGTTTTATCTTTTGTAACTTTTATTTCAAAAATTCTTAAAAATTTAGTAAATAAATGCTTTTTCTTCTCTTCATTGCCGGAAACATTTAAGGATGACTTCATTAATTTATCTATTTTTCGAGAGTTTTTTGCCAGAATATGTCACGTGAGTTCATTGACCGTAATTTTTAATTTGTTATCAATGATAAATTCATTGTCTAAAAAGGCACAAAGTTATGTAAACATATAGAAGTTTCCGAAAGAAAAATATTAGACTTAGTTTAAAAGTTAGATATGTATATGCGTTTCCCAGAATATTTTTTCTAATAAAATCTTCTTAAAGCGACCAAGAATAAACTGAAATAGTTTCATTTTATCTGAAAAATTGGTCCCTCATGGAAAGAGTTAAACTGAAATGATATCAGAATGGAGATAAAATTAGTATTGAGACTATCGTCATTAATTTCATTCCATGAAACATTGGTTGTTCAGGGAGGGGGGGGGGAGTCCCACAAGAGGAGATTTCACTGTACGTGGTACTCCAATACAACATTTCCTCTACTTTTGTATTTCAGTACTTTTTTATATTCGGATAATATCGGACATATTGGGTGCCATAGAGATTTAAAAAGAGTCCCTCGTCACTAGGAAATTTGGGGAAAACGGAGGTGAGTTCAATAACATGCATATAAAAACACTCGTGCATTCGAATGCTGCAACGCAACACATTCGGTGCGTATCAAAGCAGCCGGTAAAGAACTTTTAGAAATTTAAAATTTTGTACAAGCGAGCATTTACATATTTATATAGAAATGTGCAAAAAAGTAAATTTAAAAAGCCAATAGTGATAATAATAATAATAATATAATAAAAAACAAAGAAAAAAAACATAAAAAAATATCGAAATGCTTAATAATGTGCTTACCAAGGGAGGCAAAGTGCGGAAAAGTGGAAGGGCGGTGCATAATATGTAGTAGTCAAAGGATCTTTCTAATGATATATCCCATGAAAGAGGTAGAAAAAAAAATAGAATTTCTCTTGGTGGTGGTGATGAGTGAATTAGACGAGGGAAGTGAGAGGTTCAAAATAGGTATATGAAAACATGAAAAAAAAAATACAAAGCAACCTGTGCTCTTCAAAGTAATCGGTGAAGTGATTCCGAGATATGAGATTTTGTAAAAAAAACATTTACTGTTTTATTAAAATTTTATTATACATACTTATACAGGGTGAGTCATAAATATCGAAACAATAGGCTATCTCCTTAAATATTGCTCCTAGACCCATACTTCCAATTGCAAAAATTCATAAAAAAAGATGAATTTTTTGATAAGATAAGTTGCAACTCCATGGGGGGTCTGTTTTAAAAAATACGAAAAGTAAATTTTTATACGGCCCCCAGAGAATAAAACTTCCAATTAGAAAAAATTTCTTTATCCCTTCCTGAATTGAACAAAAAAAATTTCATCTCGATATCTGCAAATCCCTGAAAGATATTAATATCCAAAATTTTCCAAAATTCCTGACTTACACCACTTAAGCATGCCTCTGAGAGCAGCAAAATCAGTTCATTTGAAGTACAATTAAGGGATCGACCATAAATTTACGTATTGTTAAATGTCGATCCAAGACAACACTTAAACTTTTAGATATAAAATAAAAGCGTATAGGTTTGTGCTTTAAACTTCGATAAATATACTAGATGTCTGCAATATTTCGACCTTGCAGCCACCTTCGTAACTGGCACGACTCATTGAACGGACCATTAAAACGGACCATTATTAAACATTCATTAAAAGTGTTATCAAATTAAGTAATATTAATTAAACTCTCATCAAAAGTGTCTTAAAAACTTATTGGCGCAGGCAATAAGTTTAGTAAATATAGTGATAGCGAAAATGACTCTTCTATTAGCGGAATCAATGGAAATATATTTTAATAAATTACATAGAAATATTTTAAAAAATCTACTTTATACTACAGTTAAACCGCTAGAACGGACACTCCCGAATAGCAGACACCTCTGTTTAACGGACTATTGTCCAATCCCCATTCTGAAAACCTAAATTTGTGCTTGTTTAACCTCTAAATAACGAACATTCCAAATAGTGGACACTATTTAAGGCGATAAAGGATGAAAAAGTATTTTTTTAAGGACAAAAAAATAAAAAAAAGTAAACAGGCCTCTAAATTTATCAGGGAATTTTGTGATAAATGAGCTGGGGAAAATCCCCCCCCCCCTCACGTTCAGAGTTGAATTGAAGGGGTTGCCAAGGAGGGAAATCTTCCAGAGCATTGAAATATCCCCTCGGAAAATTGAGATTTTATGCTTTTAACAGCAAAAAGTGCAATCCCCCTCCCCGACCGGAACTCTATAATGTCCAATAATGTCACTTTGGAAAACAAATTACATGTAATCGCAAGCAAAAGTTAACTTTTGTAACAGGGTTTTTTCATAAGCATGTAATGAACAGTGACTGAAGGTGTGTACAGTTTTATTTAGCCCCATTGCTTAAAAAATAATTTTAATTTCTGATTAATCATATAAAAGAGGTTTTAAGACACATAAAAGTCAATTAATAAAATGTCAAACGTTTCTTAGCACTTTTTGAATATCTTTGTTTTTCCCAATAGCGGACACCTCCGAATAGCGGACAATTTCTGCGTTCCTGATTTGTCCGTTATTTAGAGGTTTTACTGTATTCAGTTTCAAAATTTATGAAGGTTTTAAAGCTATTTTTTGCTTTCTTCTATTTTTACAAGAAGAAAGTATTGGATTCATGAAAATTTTGAATTCCGGTTTTCGATGGATTCACACGGTTTAGGGCTCAAAGATACCGAAAAACATGTTTTTATGAAATGTCTGTCTGTGAGTCACAGCACAATGAAAAAATTTGAAATCGACGTGATAAAAAAATAAAGTTTAAATCAACTGACGCATTTAAACAGTAATTAAAGAAGGCGAAAATGGCAAAACTTAAACAAAATTTGAAATCGAAACTATACAGCATTTAAACGTTAGGAGCCCATCTTTGCCCATCTTAAAACTAAATGCACTTTACTGCATCAAATTGTTTGTATTTCAGTATTTCTCATTTTTAAACTGACATACGTCAATAACCGTCGGTAACGGTAACTTTTCAGCTCAGAAAATTTACTTTTAAAAATGTGATTTGTTTACAAAAATTACCTTTTTTTTAATGTTGCTATTTTAAATACTTTTATTTTTTTTAAATACATAGTATTTAAAATGCTGAATTAAAATTGAAAATTAGACATTTTCGTTTAATCAAAAGAAAAAAATTCAACGCGACAAATAATATTTTGAGTTATAACAATTTTAATTTACTCATTTTTTTTTTTTTTAAATATTAAGAAGTCTTATGATGTGATAATGCTTACAAATTATATGGTTAACCATCACAAAATATTCAAAATTCCAACTTTATAAATAAATAAATAAAATGTTTCCTGGCCCCATTACAGCAACATTGTTTCTTCAATTACACGCATTTCAATTTGTGTCTGATCCCTTGAAACTTCACGATTTATTAAAATTGTCATAACTTTCTGAGTTTTGAAGATATCAAGATGAAATTTTTTTGTTCAGTCCAGGAATGAATAAGGAAAATTTTTCTAATTGGATGTTTTATCCTCTGGGGGCCGTATAAAAATTTAATTTTCGCATTTTTAAAATATACCCCCCATGGAGTTGCAACTTATCTTATCAAAAAATTCACCTTTTTTTATGAAACTTTGCAATTGGAAGTATGGGTCTAGGGGCAATATTTAAGGAGATAGCCTATTGTTTCGATATTTATGACTCACCCTGTATACACGTGCATGTTTCTATATGTATTCTAATTAACAAATTATTTTAACTCACGCTCTGTATAGTAAAAAAATCCGGACACTTTCGTTTTGATATCTTTGTAAAATAAATAAATATATAATAAATAAATAACTAAATAAAAGAAAAACAAATGATCAAAATCTTGTATGATAAATAATTAAAAATAATGTAAATGTGTAAAATTAATTTGAATATGAAAATTCTTTGCTACGTAAAAAGTAGGATTAAATAAACTGTTTTTATTTATTTATTTATTTGAGCGAAAAAAATGTTATTTTATCTGAACTGAAAATCATATAACATTTTGCAATAATGTAAAGTGGTACTTACATTCAAGTAATTAATATATCTTTGTATGTGCATTTATGAGTTATTAACCAGCATAAAGCATAAGTCCAGAGTAATGGAACTACTTAGCACGAGACATTTCGAGTATGTACTTAAGTAAAGAGAAAGGTTGGTGATTATTTTGAGAGCTTTATACAATTTTTGTTTTCCTCGTGTTAAGTAAAATCGTTAAACATACCATGTAATGAACTGAAATGTAAAATTGTCGTGTGACTTTTTTTTAATCTCTAGAAGAAATAATATGATAAGAATATGTTTTTCTTTCGTATAATGAAGTTTATTGACATTATAAATAAAGATTTAAAAAAAGAAGTCATTTTTTTACTCTGTTTACAGTGTAATATTCCTGAAAAAGATTGAATGTGATCAACGCGCTTTACATCTTTTCTATCTAGTGTCAATCCCTTCGACAATATCTTATTATTTATATATATACTTATTCTATTTCTTCAACGCCATTTTAGTTTTTCACCATATTTTATGGATAAACCATTCCACAGTGAAAATTTTAAATTCAATTGAAAAAAAAATGATTATTACCATAAGAAATGATTTAAAAAATCGAACAATGCATAGAATAATTTTATATTTTTTTACTTACCCATTATACGTAGTATAGGGCAAGTCTTGCAATCGTTTTGAAAATCGAAAATTTTTTTTTTGACGGATTTACACGTTTCAGATACTGGAGATTCCGAAAAACATGTTTTTAGAAAAAAAATTTTGCCGTCCGTCCGTCTGTGTGTCTGTCTGTAACCGCTCTATCTCCCGAACAAATTGAGATAGAGACTTGAAATTTTGTATGTACTTAGTATGTAAGAATGGGACGAAGTCTATTTAATATCAGTAACCTCGATTATCCGGAACTATTTTTTTCGGACTCTCGAAAAATTCGTTCTGATGAAAGTTACATAAAAATTTTCGAATTTTTTTTATTTTAAGGAGTGGACATAAAAGGCAATAAAATAACACAAATTTTGTATAAAGAACAAAGTCGATCGGATTATTAGTTGTCGAGATATTTTTGATCCTGTTTTCCACATTCTTTGATTTTTCATGACCCTGTATTTCATTTAAATTTCAATTCAAAGATATCTTTTAATTGGAAATGAGACACTTAATTCGATGCAAAAAACCGTTAGTGAATATGATAATTAGTTTTAGAGTTATAACGAAGTTTCTTTTATGCAATTCAGTGCTACTTGAATAGTTTGGCGTTTCATACAAATTATCGAAATTGGTTCATCAGAAATTCATTAATAGAGCATGATGATGTGTTAAAAATACTTAAATATACGTTTATATTTTAATTTGGAATTGTAATGCATTTTATAAATTGTTTACACATGTTATGTTTTCATATATTGTGTTATGCATTTTCATGATGGGTAAGTATTACGGTGGCCTCCAACGACAAGTTTTCAAATTTCAAAGATTATTGAAATATTGCATAATTATAGAACTAGTGGTGTTTAATAAAAAATTTTAAAATATGTGAGATGTAAAGTAGAATGTTTTTTTTTATTCATTTAAATCTTATATTTAAATCTTTATTTTTATGAAAAAGAAATGATTACATTAAAACGTCTAAAATATTTCCAGATTAAACAAAAATAAATAAATAAATGAAAAACCATAACATTAAGGGAAATAATTAACTGTATCTACATTTAAATGTGTTAATATTGCTTTCAGTTATATAAATAAAAATTTATCAGATTTTTATCTATTTTCCCTCGAGAATTTAAAAAATTTTAATTTTAAAAAATCAGCAGTTGTAATAACTTCTAAGTCAAAATTGATAAGAAATCAACAGAATCTCTGAGATACCTAGTCTTGAAATTTGGTGAATAACAGTAATTCATGACACACAAAAAACCCATAAAATTTATGTAAAATTTATGTAAAGTATGTGTTTTTCTTGAAAAATGATCAGAATGGACCACATAAGGAAATATGTAAGATAATTAAATTACAATTATAACCCTTTAAAGTAAAATACTTTTTCGTTATTATTTTAAAAGTACATATTCAATCATAATTTCTTTAAGGGAAAATATTTATATATTTAGATTTACGTAAAATAAAACCAGTAAAATTTCATGTAAACTCAACAACAATGCCTGAATGTGAAATAATAATATGTGTTGTTTAACATGTAAAGTTAAAGCAAAAAGTAACACACATATATATAACTGTACAATCAAAGTGGAAATAAAATGCTTACGTTGAAACATAAGATTTTTAGACTCGAAAGTAAGTATTGCGAAATTGATTTGGAAAATGTTTAATGCATAAAACATTATTCGTATCATAATTTATGTAGCAAATTTAGTTATGGAAATATTTTTATTATCCACAAAATTTTCTTCATTGTTGTAGATAAAATGTTTATTTTTGGGAAAGATAGAACATAACATTTATTTACATTGATAATGCTTTTTCATTATACAGAATAAGAAATTTTGAGTGTTTTAGTTTATCAAAATTTAAATTTCAAAACATACATTTTTATTCAATTTGGCATCAGTATACAACAAAATCAGCTGCCTAAAATAACTATTATAGGAAAAGCTAATATATATATATATATATATATATATATATATATATATATATGTTACAGGCCAAACCCGATTTTAGGCCAAACTAGATTAGCCTAGGCCAAACTAGTCTATCCTAACGCCCATCGGATAAACTAGTTCTTCCTAGGCCAAACTAGTCTATCCTAACGCCCATCGGATAAACCAGTTTTTCCTAGGCCAAACTAGTCTATCCGAAAGCCCTTCGGATAAACTAGTTTTTCCTAGGCCAAACTAGTCTATCCGAACGCCCATCGGATAAACTAGATTTTCCTAGGCCAAACTAGTTTGGCCGAACGGTAATTAGGATAAACTAGTTTAGCCTGCTATTCATTGGTTTGAACTAGTTTATCCTAGGCCGAACTAGATTGTCCTAGGCCAATTCAATTTGGCGTGATATTTTTTATTCTAAAGACCGCCACGGCGCCAACTTTCTAATTTTGATCTGTTTTATCCTAGGCCGATGCAGTTTGACGCGATTTTAGCACACAGACTATCAAAGCCTGAGAGCTAATGTTCTCGCAGATTCTGTGTATGTGTATGTAACAATTTACGTACGTATGGCCGTATGTACGTACGTATGTACGTACGTGTGTACGTAATGCGATAACTCCATATAGAAATATCCAATTTGCTTCAAATTTTGGACATAGATTTATCCTGATAATGAACTTTCCTGATTAGTTTCAGGGGTTCATTGAATAAGAATAAGGGGAGGAGAACAAAAGGCTAATCCGCACCCCCCCCCCCCCCACACACACACACCTCCTTAATTTAGTTAAGTCAGTTTTCCATGCAAAATGATCAGATTTTATTAAAATTTTAGGTATAATATCGTTTTGATAAAGTACATCCATGATCAGCTGTGGGTGTTCATTGTTTACGTATAAAGAAAGGAGCAATGGGAGGTAACACTCTTAATGTATGTAAATAGGTTTTTCGCAGAGAATTTACCGATATGTTTCAAATGTTGTATGTATGTTCCTTCTGATAAAGCGTTTACCTGATTAATTTGGGGGGTTCTGAGATATAAACGTAGAACGGATTTTTTTTTTTTTTTTCAATCGGATAGAGACTTTCGGTTTTATGAAAAGATTTTTAATTCGTAACAGATATTGGTTTTTGCACACATTACTTCAGGCGAAATTGTTCATATTAAGAAACTAAATATCCGAATCCTTTTAAAAATAAGAAAAAGCTTAAATAAAGGATGACACTTGAAATTTAGGATGGGGGGGGGGGGTAAAGCAAGAAAACGCTAGATTTTTTTTTTTTTTTTTTTTTTTTTTTTTTTTAATCTTAGCACTTTTTAAGGTTTTAGCTGATAATTAAGTATTACTATTATTTGAAACTTTTAGAAACATAATAAAACATGATGTTAAATATTAAAAAAAAAAGATGGCGCGTCAAATACCACTATTTTCTATTAGTAATTTTTGTAAAAATGTTAAATTCTTGTTTGAACTGTTTGAAACTTTGTGATAGTATATAACACATGATAAAAATTGTAAAAAAAGTCCTATTACGAAAGGGAAAGAGGGGGGGGGCGAAGAAAATCAGGAAATATAACGGAAATTCTAGGTTGATCTAATTGAAACTTTAAGATAGTTTATGACACATGATATAAATTTATAAAAATATGTTCCGCGTTTAATAACACTATTAACGAATAGTGATTTTTGAACGATTTACATGAAAATGTAATCAGAATCAATTTATATCAGGGACTATCTGAATATAAATTTATATTAAATTCTGTTCATTAGTTCTTGAGATACAGCTATTGTAAAAATTGTTAAAAATGCAGCATAGCATAGCTATGTTGAGTGATTTACTTCAAAATAGAAACAACATCAACTTATCTCATGGACGAACTGTATCTGATGTTTGATGGAATTTCGTGTATTAGTTAAGATAAAGCTAATGCGTAAATCATAAGAAATGCAAAACAGCAGCTCCACTTGATAAGCGATTTACACCAAAAACTAATCAGCATCAATTTAGACCAGAGACAACCTGAATGTAAATTTTTATTATATTTCCTGCATTAGTTCTTCAGCCGCATCCCTACAGCTTGCGACAGCGTATAGCAGGTGTGCTGCACACGTACTGCCGAATGTCCTCTTTCTTTTCGAACGAACTTCGAAACGAACGAAATTCAAATCGTCGCAAGCGTGCTGAGTACACACCGCCGAATGTAATCCTCCTTTTCGAAAGAGCCTCGAAGCGAACGAATTTCCAACCATAACCCCGCTGCCTAGGCCAGTCAGATAGCGGGCGAAGCCAGCAAGTTTTAACTAAGCCACGTTATATTAGTTTCTCATTCCAACACCAAGGAGTGCACTCTATTATTAACAAAACTGTATCTGAATGAAACTCCGTTAAACAACCTAATAGTAGATATGTTACTTGAGGTCGTGGTGCTTTAAAAGCTAGAATTTCCGTTATATTTCGCGATTTTGTTCGCATCCAAACCCTCTTTCACGCCGAAATGTGACATTTTTTTATAAATTTATATCAAATGCCATAAATTGTCAGTTTCAAAACTGTATGTTTCATAAACTGTAAGTTTCAAAATGTTCCAACAATAATATAACATTTTTACAAAAAATTACTATTAGGAAATAGTGGTATTTCGATGCGGAATCTTTTTGCTTAAATATTTATCATCATGTTTTTTTCTCCTAAAGGTTCATTCGCTTCAACATACGCCCGTTTCGAGATTTTATATAAAACAAGGGCCCCGATAGTGGGCGAAGCCGGCTGATTTGAACTAAATCGCATCCAAATTCTAAATTCTAACACTTGGGTGCTTGTATTATATATTAATTCCACATTAGTCCGTTATATTAGTCGCTATATATTAGTCCGACGTACGTACGTACATAAGTATGTACATACGTACGTACATGGTTACATACACACACACAGAAACTACGAGCACATTAGCTCTCAGGCTTTGATAGTATGTGAGCTAAAAGGGAGTCAAATTGCATCATCCTAGGATAAATTAGATCAAAACTAGAAAGTTGGCGCCGTGGCGATCTTTAGATTCAATAAAATCACGCCAAATTGAATTGGCCTAGTACAATCTAGTTCGGCCTAGGATGAACTAGTTCAAACCAATGAATAGCAGGCTAAACTAGTTCATCCTAATGACCATTCGGCCAAACTAGTTTGGCCTAGGAAAATCTAGTTTATCCGATGGGCGTTTGGATAGACTAGTTTGGCCTAGGAAAAACTAGTTTATCCGATGGGCGTTCGGATAGACTAGTTTGGCCTAGGAAAAACTAGTTTATCCTACACTGTAAAAAAAAAAGGGTCGATCTACTAAAAAAACTTTAGTGATCCTCTTAATTACTAAAAATTTTTTAGTAATCTTAGTCGGTTACTAGAAAATCTGTAAGAATTACTAGAAAAAAGTTAGCAACGAATAGAGTTAATAGTTTTATATTTTTAATAGCTATTACTAAAACTCCCTTGGTGTGGCCTTGATAGCATAGTGGTTATAGTAACGGACTCCAAACTGAAAGGTCCCGGGTTCGATGCTGGACACAGCCAAATACGCCCCGAATGTATGTAGTGTAAGTACTCGTTAATAAATGGTTATAAAAATCCTCTCGGAGCAATTAGCAATGTTTGGTGCTGCCATCTATTGCAGTTTTGCCGAAAATCTTCCGCTTCAGCAGACTGGATTCAGCTCGAAAGAACCTCCTGCGGCGCACGTAATGGTAATTAAAGATAATTTTGGAGCTATTACTAAAATTTGCTTCGTGGCTCATAATAAAAATTTTTAAGTTAGTTATACAAAAATTTCTTTTGTTCAGTTTACAAAAGAAATGCTTGTTTCACTTGCAAAAAAAAAAGTTTGTAATGGTTACTAAAAAATTCTGTGGAATACAAATTTACTAAAGAATTTTTAGTAACCTCTTGATTTATTTTTTACAGTGTATGAGCATTAGGATAGACTAGTTTGGACTAGGTCAATCTAGTTTGGCCTAAAATCGGGTTTGGCCTGTAACATATACATATCTATATGTATGTATGTATACATTGTTGTTAGTGTGTGTTTGTGTAAAAAATGATAGATATAAAACTCAATTATAAGTTCCTTAAATATTCAAATAAACATAAGGGGAAGGTGGCCTAAATTTATCCTAACGGGCAAAATTATCCACAGATGTTTTCTTCCACACAGGTCGCGCTCTCTCTGGGGTAATATATAAACTAGTATTGCCAATTGAAAGAGATGCAGTAGCGGTATTCAAGCAATTACAGTATTACGTGTCCAAATAGAATTCTTTGAAAAATTTGGTCTTATAAGATCTATTACAAGATAAGCACTAACTTTCATATTTATTTACACATTCAGTCTTCCACGTACAGAAATAAGACTTGTTTTGCCTATTGTAATATGTTTGTAGCTGTGAATTACACTTGCTAAGTTTGTTATATTTCTCATCATCATCTAGTAATATGACCTAAAGTGGGAGACCCTGTTGCTGGGTAAAATTATTCCTATCACGGTGCCAACACTTTCAAATTCTATATGTGCTTCTCTATGATTGGTGTTTTCTTGGTTGGAGATCTTGCACCACCTGTCGCGCTCTTTGTAAGCTGTCCTCTTTCCCCATTCCCATTTGTCACCTTGTCCTTTTAAGAAGACGCGTTTATAGATACGGGATGTCATTTTCCAGTTCAAAATGTGTCCTGTGAATTACTTTGGTTTTAAAGTGAATTATACAATGTTTTATAATTTGATGTAATTTATCGCCAGTTTTTGGTGCTTGTTCAACTAAAGAATCCTTTTGCCCTTAGGTGAGGGTAAAACGATCCTTTGGAGAAGTTTTCAAAATTCTATTTTTTTCATTTCTCAATTTAGGTTTATAATATTATTAAAATTTGCTTATAATGCAAAATATAGTGTTATACATAGTAGCATTCTGCCATTTGTTTTTTCAAAAAAAATTTTACACAAGTTTTCCCTTAATTGGATTATTTAAGGCTACTTTCTCCTACATATTTCATGTGAAAAAATAATTTTATTTTTTTACTATATTATATACATACATATATACATATTTATTTAAGAAAAACGAGCCGCGGAATAGCATATAATATTTAGTGTTATTTTCTTGTGAATTAATTATGCCCTTTTAAATGGATGCTGTAAACTTTCAGATTTCTAAAATTTTGGAAAAAATTAATTCATTTAAAATATGTAAGTAGAAACTACATAAAGGTAAATTGAAATTTTTTTCGAACATTCTATCTCAAATATTTAAAATATTCTGTAATTAAAATCTCCCTGTACGCTTTATCATACGAATTTCCTTTAAGAATTAATCAGTAGTAACACTGTTTGCCGCGGAAGTTTTTCATGATAATTATAAACAAAAAAATTACTTAAATACTACAAAAATTGTTGTTCAGCCTTATAATATCATTGATATAGTTATAAATATTGTTGATGGTATGTATTAAATATTACAAACCAAAACATATAAAGCCCTTATCATTAATTAAAATTTTATGCGAATATCAATACACAAAGTTAAAATTATAAAACAAAGATATTAAGCACGAATACTTAGAAACAAACATCCCAAATTTATTATGTGTTGCAGTTTGAGGGATACACTGATCCCCTTCTTCAGTTGAAAAAAATTGAAATGGATAAAAAAAACCTCGGTTATAGCCCCGAGTACTGGCTAAGTACATTTATTTTTGTTTAATTCACGTACAGAAAACCGAAATCATATTTTTCATTCTCACTGCCATAAAGCATTTTAAACTATGCAGAAAGTTGAAACATAAAATTCTTGAAGTTGACTAAATAAAATAAATCTCAAAGAAAACTTTTATTAGACGCAAATGACATCATTTATTTTAAATGTAGACACTGAGTAATGTCATTTTCGAAGTATGAGACCAATTTCATTATAATGTACTGGAACTAAATTGTTTTATCGAATTACAAATTTCAAGATAATAAACTGCAGTGTAAAATAAACATATTGGAAAAAATGGAATTTGTTGGAACACATTATATTTGAAACGTAGCAATAAATAATATTTTATATGCCTCATTAGAAATTTAATATCTAGTGTTTATTGAAGTGGAAATTGTTCCATTAAATTTTAATATCACAAATTTTATACTTGAAATATCTTAGAAAAAAAAAGAACATAACGAATAAAAGCCTTTAATCCTTGAAGCATGCTTACTAAATTAATCAAATCTCACCTCATAACTCCCAACTACGTCACAGCTCGAATGCGTGTCTTCTACGTGTACATTAAACTGATGCGGGAACATTGCCAAAAGCCTAACGAACCGCAGCAATTTTAAAGGCATTTTAAAGGAAAAGTTTTTCCCTTCTTTTATCCTTTCCCCCTACTTTTCTGAAACGCCCTTTAAAACAGCATGTCTTAAGCATTAATGGAATTATGCAGATAATTTGCAGCAGCTGAGGATTTTTTTTAAAGAATTTTTTTTATACCTATCAGTACTCCATTGGAACATGGGGTTCTTACTCAGGGGTCAGAAGTTATTCTACGTAAAATGTGAATGAATGAACGCTAAAACAGGATAAAAAGGCCCCATATTTCTTTTTTAAAATGTCTTCGTGTCATTAAAGCTGTCTTTCATGGAGATTCAACATTGCTATCTTATTATATCTTCTTTTCATTTTTTATCTACGTTATTGAAGAAGAATAGCGACCCCGCTTCGTTCTGCTCATTTATATTTTTTGCAACATAATTATTTGAAATCGAAATGGACTTTCGAATTTTTTACAGGATGTTAATGTTTTTCTTATAGTTTAATTAATTTATTATTTTTTATTTATTCAAAATTGCTTTTATTATTGAAAAAAGTAACATTTTATGATGAGTAACGTGAACAAATATTAAATTTAAAATATTAATAATGATAATATGTTACTGTTTGTTAATTACCAAGTCTTCTTCTAACATGAAATGTTTAACATTTTTTTTTAAATATTTTTTCGATATTAAGAGCTATTATCTTTTAGGTTTTAATGTTTTGTGTAGCTTACATCAGTAACAACATTTGATAAATTTGAGAAAACTGAATTTTTTTTAAATTAGTATTCCTTCTATTAATATGTGCTTTCAACACAAGATTCTCATACCAGGTCCGTTTTTTCTAACATAGTATGCTAACAAAGATGTTTTTTTCTACAAATTTATTAGAAACTGCATTTTTCCAGTGTTTTTTTTTTTTTTTTTTTTTTTTTTTTTAATATAAAACTAATATTGGTGCACATTTTATTTATCGCAACTCTGTTTGCTTTAAATCAATTGAATTTTATAAACAGATTTTCATTAATTTCTGATGTGCTAGATTTTTGACATTATACAAAATTGTGTGTACTCGATGATATTGCAACATTTTTGTAAGTTAATTACCTATTAATAGATTTATTTTAAATGCTTTGATTGATAAAAATTTAATCTCTTAACTGAAAACAACATTAAGGTATTACCTTTTGAAAAAAAAAGAAAAAAAAAAGAAAAAAAAAGACGACATTAATCAATAAAATATTCATTACAATAAAATTTACTGGATGCTGAAAAGTTTGAAATAATGTAAAAGTAAATGAAAGAACATCCTTAAATTAGCCCATTTAAATGTATAAAAGAACTTTTTAGACTAAAATTTGCAGGTAAAAGAAAATTTTAAATTCGTGTGGTGATGTACGTGAATTGAAATAAAAATATCTGTAAAAACAGACTAAAGGGGTAGGTTTCCCTAATCCTATTTTTTTATTACAGTAATAAAACAACATTTTAAAACATTACAATATTAGTTGTTATTGTTTTTTTATCGGTTGCACACACAAAAAAATATTTTTAACTTCATATTCATTCCATTAATGTTTTTATACTTTTATATGAAAAGTATATGTCTAAAATATGAATTTATATTTATTTATTTTTATCATACAAATTACTATTTAAATATGATATGATAAACTGTTAAAAATGCAAATACAGAGAATTTATGGTCGTCTTTATATTTATTCAAGTATAAAACAATAGTAAATTATGCAACGTATTCAAATGCCTTAAATGGTTATTATACAACAATCCTCTCTTTATAAATAAAAGAATTAAGGATCACATTTATTTCCATCATGGGATTTCGACGTTCGCTGAAGTTGATTCTCAGACTAGAAACAACTGGACATTTGCCAAAAATTCAGCCAACCAATGTAAATTTGAAAGAAACCAATGCATTGCTTGAGTTCATCTCGCTACATTCGCTATCAAATTATCTTTATAAATGCTATAGTGTGGCTTTTTATGACCTTTGAATATAACTTGTTATGTCACTTAGGAGAAAGATTAAACATTTTGGGATATTTCGAACGCTTTGTTAGAGATAACATCAGAATCTAGTTAATCCTTTACGTTCTAAATTATGAGCTGATGAACATTTCATTTTCTAAAGCATTTTTCGTGAATTTTTAGGTGCGTTCGTAATTAGGTTATTACGTAGCACCTACAGTTGTCGTTCAATCCGCCCGTCTGTCTATCTGTCCGTCTGCACATAACAACGCAAAAACTACACAACCGAATCATTTGAAATTATATAAAAATTATAATATATAATTAAATAATAATATAATTAAAATACATAATTACTACTTAGTTCTGTCGATTCATTTCAACTTTTATTATAATCTGATGTATTGTTTAATTCCAGGGACACTCAAAAGTATTCCGTTACGTTACGGTCAATGGAAAAAAAATAGTTTCAAGTTCATTTTAATGATGTTACACTCTTTCAAATATAATTTCATTCGTATAATGTATGAAATATATAGAAAATTTGAAATTGCTCCATTGTGCAATTAATATTTTTTATCGATATACAGGGCCACACAAAAGTACTCTATTGCATAATGGTATATGGGAAAATCATATTTGAGTTGAATTTCAATTATATTAAACCATTTCATATTTTTATGAAACTTATATACGTTGCTGAGGCTTACTAAATGTTAATTACTGTATAATAGAAAACATTTTGTATTTACAGGGTCACACAAAAGATTTCGGATATTGTATTGTATCCGAATTTTTGCATATTATAAAAAAAATTTTATAGTACGAACGCACCTCATTTGTTTCTTCTGACTTGCAGTTTCTGACTTGTTTACTTTAAATTAGAAGATTCACACAGTCATTTAATAAAATTTTTTAAGTGTTTTCACAGTTAAAATCAAACTAAAATAATTAATCTACAGGATCATTGTACATTATTTATAACTACACTTAAAAATTTAATTTAAAATTTATTTTTTAGCATTTTATGAAATTAAGAAATCAATATATAAATTTCTTTTTACAATAGAAAAATGGAAATATTACCAAACTGAAAATTTTCTCCTACAATGTTTCAATATCAAGGAAGATAAAAAGATGCAAATGAAAAATTAATTATCCTTTTAAAAATATTTAAGTTTTGTGCAGCCAATATTGATTTTAGAAGAAGTTAAAGTAATGCATCGATAACTCACTTTAAATTGTATTACTACTAAACCATGTATTGAATGAATTTTGTAACAAGTAATTTTAATGGTACTTTAAAGTGCTGTTGGAACGAGACGGGTTAAGGAAGACGAACTGAGAAAACCTATAATTCTTGCTTTATACTTTGCTTCCAAATTTTCTTTGTTTAAAATTTGTGATGAAAAATCAATGTTTACTGAAGATGTAATTTTTAGCTGGATAATGTAGTATTATTATAGTGTAGTACGCTTGAAAATTAAGCTCCATTCTGTTAACTTTACAAAATCGCACTATATGGGAATTGTTTTTCATTCCATGTTTTGATAAATAAATTTTCTTCGAACATCTGTATGTATATTTCCTGAGAAATCCCTGAAATAATTTCCATTTGTCTTCAGATAATTTTCTTTAATTATCAAATTAATGATACGACTGCAATAATAATTATAATAATTGTGCTTTCAATTAGAATTAGATCCTGACGAAAAATTCCACGTAAGTTGACTGAATTTATCGACTTAAAAATAATATGACCTTACATCAGCTGCGAGTAATTTATTAATGTATATATATATATATATATATACATAATTATATATATATATATATACATTTGTATTATATTAAATGGAAATTGGTAAATTGATATAATACTTCCATGCCTGGTGTACTATTAATAGTACATGTATTTTCATCGATTGTTATTTTATTTTGAAAATTACTTTTTGTTACTTTCTACATATAGAAATTGTAGTACATGGCTATGAAATTCTTTTTTTGACTTAAATTATGTTTTAAGATTTAATAATAACAGTAATAATTAAAGTTTGTTTGATTATCTTTGTTGATTGAATTATCTATGTTGTCAATTAATTTATTTTATACAAATATTTCAGTCATTAAATTTAAAATACAGTTTTGTTTTCTGAACGACTGACATATGATAAAATCCCCAAGATATTAGAAAATTGTAATATTTTTTAAAAGTTCTTTCATTTTTCATTCATCATTTTTTTAAAAGTTCTCGTTAATACATTACTTTCCAAATGTCACCAAAAAATCTTCCTTTACCAATTATATTGCAAATATCGATTGAATACTATACGAAATAAGTACATTCATTTGCCTTCAAACAAAGAGATAATCATTAAACTTCAGTTAGTATATTTGATAGCTAAAATTAGCATTATTAAAGTAAAATATTTTTGTTTTCAAACTGGAAAGAAATTGGGTCCCAAAAGCGTTAAGAAATAATTAATACAATTATTATTTTTTAAAGAAGTCACAACCCTGTTGAGAAAATCGACAATATATCTATAAATCTCAACTACTATGGTATAGTATCGTGTTAAACACCCTCATATAGATTTAAAAAAAAGTCTCAAAATCAAAAATAAATATATATTATTATATTTTTTACGGTAAATATAAATCAATCAAAACATTTTAAATTAGCGAGTATAAAAATAAATACTAGTTATAATCAACACTTTTACCATAAACTTGAATATAGTGCAATACTTAATTTTTGTGGTCGTCATTAGAAATAAAATCCGATAAATTTTGGAGTTTTTTTCAAAGTTTAGCTGGATAACTCCTATTACTAAACACGATTTTTTTCTCTTTGGATTTCAAAAGTATTACCTTTAACCATTTCCTTTGTCGTAAGTTTATAGAATTCCTTTCTGGGGGACGTTTCGAGATTTAGATAATGACGTAAATTTTTAAAGAAATATAAATTTTCTGTTGAAACTCAATTGTATTTTTTAATTCAATGGTATAGATAAAATTCACAGAAGCTTCTTTAGAGAAGAATTGGGATGAGCTAAAATATAAATAAGGGCACTATTCAAAATATCGGAACTTTTGACATTTCTTCAGAAATGTGGATAAAAAAAAAAAAAAAAAAAAAAAAAAAAAAAAAAAAAAATCCGACTTAATCTTGGTCACGACATTGTTCGACTTTCGTGGTACCTTTGTAATACGATATATTCATCAAAATAGTAAACTCTAAATTCTATTATTAATTAAACTTGACTATATGAGGCGTGTATGATATTTAATATTTAAAACAATTTCAATAATTTTTAAAATTAAAAGGTAAAAAAATTGGTCTGAGAAAATTTCGTATTATTTGCTAACATTTTAAATATATACTACTGTTTTGAAAATGAATTCATAAAATTGACACAAAATGCCTTCCCTTAAATTTTCTGCTATCTAATTTGATTACGTTACATCAGAGGTTACATTACATCTTATATGCTGCATGCATATTTTTTATCCATTTATATTGATGTATTTTCCAAATAATGTCACGAAATATAACATTTGTACTCTTAGAAAGCAATAGATCTTTATTAGAAAAGAATGATTAATTTATTCTTCGTATGAAATAATTCCCAAGACAATGTCGCTGAATGAAGTTTTTTATTTATAATTTCTCTTTAACTTAAATACGTATTTACTTTAACAAATAATAACAATCCCAAAAGTATAAGTTTATTATTATTTTTTAGTTTAGAAAATTGAAATAGAATTACATATACATTGAAGATATTAATGAATTTCTCAATTAATTTTCAGTAGTGAAATTACGTCTGATATTTTTAGATACGTAAATATTCATGCTTCTACTAAGCGTAAGACCAACTTAGTGAAAAATGTTCAAGCCGGGAATCGAACCCGGAATCCTTGGAATAGCGCTCCAAGTGCTCTACCATTTAAGCTACGAGGACGATGGCCAGCTTAGCATTTTTCATTTCATATGTTGGTTAAGCTGCAAATCGCAGCACTAGATCCGTTTTCATGAGCACACAATTATGTGGCGTAACATGAGACACTAGAGACCCAGCATCAGTAAATCACATATACATTGAATATATTAATCAATTTCTCAATTAATTCTCAGTAGTGAAATTACGCCTGATATTTTTAGATAGGTAAATATTCACACTTCTACTAAGTGTAAGACCAACTTAGTGGAACATGTCCAAGCCGGGAATCGAACCCGGAACCCTTGGAATAGCTCTCCAAGTGCTCTACCATTTAAGTTACGAGGACGACGACCAGCTCAGCATTTTTCACTGCATATGTTGGTTAAGCTGCAAATCGCAGCACTAGATCCGTCTTCATGAGCACACAATTCTGTGGCGTAACATGATAATGTAATAGAATTATTCTTAGATTACATATATTTCATGTATACGTTCATGTATGCATTTCTATATTTTTTCCATATCTGGCAGTAGAACCTCTTTGCATGAAAATATTTGCGCTTTCTGAAAGTACGAACAGTGTCTTTCTTTGTAATGCTTTCATTGTTACTAGCATAAAAGTCTTTCCTTTTCCCATGAGAATGATACTTCAAATAATTTATTGGACGCCTTCCACCAGACAGCTATACTCTAAAAGCAAATGCAGAAAAATCCATTTCCTATCCGACATTACTTATTTCATTTCTAGCTTTTATCATGCGGATGTTGATTTGCTTTAAGTTACATATAGATATTAATAAGAAAAATGTCATTCCTTGACTAGTGTCATTAATTTTATGCTTTGGAAATCAAACATATTTATAAATCAGATATCTGAGCCTAGCAAACTACGGAAAGATTTCTTTGCGGGTTTTTTTTATATTATTTTTTCACGCCGATATAATATCCAAAAGATGAATACTTAATTAGAAAAATAAAACTTCATTCAAAATGCAAAAGAATACACAGAGCGCATAACTAAATGTAGAAAAATTAAGGAAAATTAAAAAAAGTTTTACTAGAATCATTATCACAAAATACATATTGCATGTATGTATACATGCATTCATGTATGTATTTCTATAGGTTTTCCATATGAAGCAGTAGAAACTCTTTTGCGTGGAAATGAAATATTACCTTTGTGAAACGACCAATAGTGTCTTTCTTTTTAATGCTTTCATTCTTACTAGCATAAAAAGATTTCCTTTTTCCATGACAATGACAGTTCAAAGAATCTATTGGACGTTGTGGTGATGAAAATAAACACCTCCTACTAGGTACGCAATCGTGACGTGGTTAGTACGAAAACCAATGAAAATAATATCCCTTCGGCGTTGTGAACGAAGATCGGATATTATTAATTACTGAAATTAATTCCTTAATATCATACTTAAAATTAACATTTTGCAATAACATTAGGATCGCCTTATTTAACGTATGAATTTGTGAAAATTGGGATTGATGAGTCAATAAAAAACTTGAGATATTAATCTACAAATTTAAATGTTAACATTCCCTAATCTGCATCTAGAAATTACCTTAAAATACATAAAGGGAGAAAACTGGAATAAAGACAAGAATAGGTACATATAGACAAAATTTTATTAAAACACATAAATTGGCATCATGCAAACACTATAAAAATATAATATGCAAGGCAATAACTACTGAAATATGGTTATAGTGAAATATACAAAATATTTTATTTCATTTTTTTTTGTTGTTGTTTGTTTATTTATTCATTCCCTATTATTCTGCTATCCTCACAGCTCATAACACTTAAGTTCACGACACAACTTATAGGCAAAGCCCCAAATTTTCATATTTTAAAAAATCTAGTCCTTCGTTCTTATTATTCGTATTATTTTACTGGTATTATTAATTTATTTATTTATTCATTTTACTATTAATTAAGTTTGAGCATTAAATTCTGATAATTTTGAGCCCCAAAGATACTAATAATTTTAAAATTTTAAAATAATCAAATTTTAAATAATCAAATTTTAAAAACCAAAATTTTAACACAACATTATATCAATAAAATAAATTGGCCGGACACATGAACAATGAAATTTCCTCACCTTACAAGTATGTTCCTGGTATTGGTCGACGTTGGCTTATAGCTGTCCATACAGTTCGTCAGTACGCCAACACAATTAAATCCGAATGCCAAGTTCCAAGGCATTTTGTTTTTAATTAACACAAATAGTTAGCAACTTTTCTAATTTCACGCACTTTCCAATCATCAGTTTGTCGTATGGTCCTTTTAACACTAATAGTTAGCACTTTTCAAATTTCACACACTATCCAATCATCAGTTTGTCGTACGGTCCTTTAACACTAATAGTTAGCATTTTTCAAATTTCGCTAGGAAGTTCAGGCAAAGTTTTTTTTTTTTTTTTTTTTGTTTTGCGGAAATGAAAATTCCGCTCAGCAATGCTCAGTTACTCCTTTGAGTATTTAGAAATCATCCGATGAATAAATAGTCCGCTCGGCAATACTCAGGTATTCCTTTTTGTATCCGATCAGCAATGCTCAGTTACTCCTTTGAGTATTTAGAAATCATCCGATGAATAAATAGTCCGCTCGGCAATACTCAGGTATTCCTTTTTGTATTAGAAATCAGTCGATGATTAGTTCTCTGTGTGCAGAGCATAGCTTCGCTTCTCATCGCTTCATCCGGGAGGCCTAAGATCACATCTCCCGATGACACAGATTATTTCGAAGTTGCCTTATTTCCTAATTTCCTCTTTTTTCCTCTCATCTTAGCGGGAAACTCACGGCAGAGAGAAGAGAAAAAAATATATTTTTTTTACTTGACACTTTCAATTCGAAAACTGGACTGACTCGTGTGGGGTTTTTCTTCCGGATCCTGTACGCCCCTTTTTACCCCATTGGGTATTATATTCGGACTCCAATTGGCTTTGAATATATTTCACTGTCCATTGGTCAGGTAAAAGAAACGGGGTTGGATTTTTAGACATTGTTCCTCCATTATTTATTGCCGGAACTACGATTCCAAACCAGCAACCCCAAGTAGACCACACGCGGGAGTAATAAATTTGATTGTAAATCTTTCTTTGTTGCTTGTGTACGTTAATGTCACGAATGGCGACTCTAGGTTTTATTGCTTCTCGTAAACATTTGTTCCTTTTATAACTAATGGTGAGAAAATCCCTTCGCTCATGTGATTTTGCTATTCCCAGGCTTTGACTAAAAGGGAGCTTATAGTATAATAAAACTTCCAAACAAACAACACATATTATTGTTATCATTTCTTGTTTACGAAAGCTAAAATAAAAATTTATTTTAATACTTTTATATACATTAATATTATTTCATTTTCTATCTCTTTCTAGATTATTTATTTATTTATTTATTTATTTATTTATTTATTTATTTTTATTATTATTCTTTCTCTCTCTTTGTTTTTTTCTTTTCTTTTATTTTCTTTTATTTTATTTTATTCTAAGCGATGTCGTGACATTTCTTTACGACAAGCTTATCCCCTCTTACTTTAAGAAAAAAAATTATTCTATCCAAAAATAAGATATAATTTATATACAGATTTATAATGTAATCACTTAAAATTAAAAGATGTGCAAGAATACAATACCATTATTATATATATATACATGTAATGACAAATGGACATAGTAATACAAAAATTGAAATAACATACACAAATACATTAAATGTGAGAAAATTATCATTGCAATGTGTTGGCCTTTGAAAACTGCCAAATATAATATGTATATAAACATATTCACCTCCGCGATACCTATATTATTCGCTCGAATTTCCTTCTGAGACGCATTCTCACTAGAATTCACTACTGTTCATGCTACTGTTTATGACTTCATTTTCATTCCCGTTTTTATTGTTATCATACATTATTTCACGATCCTATTGTATTATTGTTCTGAAACCTTTTCTATCTTCATTTTCCTTTTTGTATAACATACCGTGTTATGAAAAATTCGTAAATATAATTTTTATATATATGTATATATATTTTGTTTGAATCTAGTTTATTTTTATATTAGGTAATATATTACGACTATTCATGTAATGCCTATTTTTAATATTTATTTGTCTCTGTTATATATATTTTGTCTATGTATAGTCTCCTAAAAAATATTTTCCATACCATGCGAGTTATCGACCAGCAATAATTCTCACATCCCGGGAAGTACGAAAAAAACCATAATATAGCTCCGTTTTTTTTTTTTTTTTTTTTTTTTTTTATAACGTTAATTTTGTATGTAATTTGCAAGATTCGAACATTTTTAGAATTTTCTGTGTTTAATTGTAAAAATTTTTAAGTTTGGCTGATATGTTAAATACTGTATATTTAAAAGATTTTGACGGTTTCAGTAGACGCTTAAAACAATTTTAACAAATTCTTGAAGTCTAATTTTTTTTTTTTTTTTTTTTTTTATCTCGGAATTTTTTTATTTATTTTATTTATTTTGTTTTATTATTTTTTTTTTACTTTTTTTTTTTATTTTATTCTAAGCGATGTCGTGACATTTCTTTACGACAGACGTCTTCCACGAAACAGTGATACTCTAAAAGGAAATGCAGAAAAATGCATTTCCAATCCAACATTACTTGTTTCATTTCTAACTTTCATCATGAGGATGTTATTTAAGTTAGTTATATAATATTAATAAGGAAAATGTCATTCCTTGGCTAATGTAATTGATCATACACCGTGTCTTTTATCTGAAATAAACATAATTTATTAATAAGATGTCTCAACCCCGTAGAACTTAAAAAGAATTATTTGTCTTTTTTTTTCTTTTTTTCATGCGATATATAATATTGAGAAGATGAATACTTTATTAGAAATTAAAAACTTAATACAAAATTCAAAAGAATACACAGGGCGTGTTACGAAATGATGAAAGTTAAGAAAAATTTAAACATTTTACTAGAATCATTATCAAAAAATATACATTGCATGTATACGTTCGTGTATGTATTTCTATATGTTTCCTATATCTGGCAATAAAAATTCTTTTTCGTGAAATAAAATATTTGCTCTGTGGAACGAGTAATAGTGGCTTTCATTGTAATGCTTTTATTCTTGCTATCATAATAGGTATTTTCTTTTCCCATGAGAATGACAGTTCAAAGAATTTATTCGAAGTCTTCCACCAGACAGTGATATTCTAAAAGCAAATGCAGAAAAATACATTTCCTATCCAGCATTACTTATTTCATTTCTAGCTTTTATCATACGGATGTTATTTTATTTTAAGTTACGTATTTATTATTAATAAGGAAAATGTCGCTCCTTGGCTAGTGTCATTGATTTTAAGCTATGGAAATCAAACTAATTTATGAATCAGATATCTGAACATCGCAGAATATAAAAAGATTTATTTGCGTTGATTTTTTTTAAACCAATATTGGATATCTATCAGATGAATACTTAATTACAAAATAAAAAGAATATTCAAAATAAAAAGAATATTCAGAATAAAAAGAATAAAAAATGTAAAACGACCTCAAAAGACGCAGGACTCGTCATGGCTTAGAAATGTTAACCGATCAGCATCTCGTAAAAAAATGTGTCCGAAATCAGCCAAATTTCAGAAATGAACAGAAAGAGCAGAGAAGGGAAGTTGCAAAGAACGCGAGTGTATGAGCTTGCTGAAAACAAAAATAACTAGTAAACTGGAACGAGCAATAGTGGCTTTCATTGTAATTCTTTCATTGTTACTAGCATAAAAATCTTACTTTTTCCAAAGAGTATGGTAGTTCAAAAACTTCATTCAACGTCTTTCATCACAAAGTTATTTTCTAAAAGCAAATGCAGAAAAATACATTTCCTATCCGACATTACTTATTACATTTTTAGATTTTATCATGCGGAAGTTATCATATTTTAAAATACGTATGTAATATAAATACAGAAAATGCCATTCCTTGTCTAAGGTCATTGATTTTATGCTTTGTCTTTTATTGAAAATCAACATAATTTATAAATTAGATATCTGAAATTCGCAAAACATGAAAAAATTTCTTTGCGGTTTTTTTAATGCAATGTATAATATTGTGAAGATTAATTTTTAATTTGAAAAATAAAATTTAATGCATAATTGCAATAAATGCACAGGGCGCGTTACGAAATGTAGAGAAATGAGAAAAATTTTAAACAAATTAGTAGAATCATTATCCAAAAATACATATTGCATGTATACGTTCATATATGTCTTTCTATACGTTTTCCATGTCTGTCAATAGGAATTCTTTTTCGTGAAATAAAATATTTGCTCTGTGAAACGAGCAACAGTGGCTTTCATTGTAATGCTTTCATTGTTACAAACATAACATGTTTCCTTTTCGCATGAGAATGACAGTTCAAAGAATTTATTCGAAATCTGTCACCAGACAGTGATATTCTAAAAGCAAATGCAGAAAAATACATTTCATATCCAACATTACTTATTTCATTTCTAGCTTTTATCATGCGGAAGTTATCGTATTTTAAGATACATATATAATATTACTAAGGAAAATGTCATTCCTTGGCTAGTGTCATTGATTTTATACTGTGTTTTTTATTGGAAATCAACCTAAATTATTAAACAGATATCTAAACCTCATAGAGCATGAAAGAATATCTTTGCGGTTTTTTTTTATGCGATATAGAATATTGAGAAGATGAATACTACATTAGAAAAATAAAACTTAATGCAAAATTCAAAATAACCACAAGGCACGATACAAAGTGTAGGAAATTCTGAAAAAATAAAAAAAAAATTGCTAAAATAAATAAAAAAAAAACATATTCCATGTATACGTTTGTGTATGTATTTCTATATTTTTCCCATATCTGGCAATATAATTTTTTTCCGTGAAATAAAATATCTCCTCCGTGAAACAAGCAATAGTGACTTTCATTGTAATGTTATTATTGTTACAAACATAAAAGTCTTTCCTTTTCCCATGAAAAAGACAGTTCAAAGAATTTATTCGACGTCATCCACCAGACAGTGGAATTTTAAAAGCAAATGCAGAAAAACACATTTCCTATCCAGCATTTCTTATTTCAGTTCTAGCATTTATCATGCAGAAATTATCTTCTTTTAAAATAGGTATATTTATATTATAAAGGTCAAACATACCTGTGCGTAACGCATACGTCATTTTTTGAATGGCAACACTCATTAATGCAATTTCGGTTTTGCAATTTTTGCTACTGCAAATTTTACACTTCTGAACATTGCACATTTTAAAATTTTACACCATCGAATAGAGAAAAAAATTTACTTTTAAATGCAATTTGTTTGAAAGCTGTATTCCAATTTGTTTTTGAGATATTAATTTTTTATAGTATTAGTAACAATTTTGTAATTGTGTAAAAAAAATCCTTCCATTTTCTCTTATAATTGATAAAAAAAAAAAATACTAATTAAAATACGTATATTTTGTGAAAAATATCGTCTGTTATAAAATTCGATTATTTCGGCTTTATTTCGTATTCATCAATTGACTGACTTCAAACTTTGAGTTGAAATGATTTTAAAATGATGAAATTAAAATACCATTTTTTTAAACGTGGTGAATACTAATATGAGAAGAGCGTGTGCAAATTTTCAGAAGATGAAAATAATGACGGGTTTTAATTTCACGTGAAATTATCTAATCGTGTCAATTTCGGATAAATGTTGTTTTTTTCATTCGAATTCATACTAAACTTTAGATCCCCAATTGGTAAATTCATAATAACTTATCTTTATTATATTTTACTGATTACCCATGCGATTAATGTTTAATTTTAAAATTTGAACAGCTGAGTTTTGTAGTATTTTGTTAACCTTAGCTTAAAATAATATTTGTTTAGAGTTAGTCTGGTCAATATAAGACATATTTTTTATAATATTTTTTTGAGAGTTAGACAGATCAATATAAGATGCATCTTTTACAGCAACTGATTTTATGGATTTATTTTAAATCTTTCAAACAGCTCCTTCTTAAGCAGTTTCTTTTGTCGAATTTAGACGGGTATCACCTCGTAATATTAATAAGGAAAACGTCATTCCTGGGCTAGTGTCATCGAGTTTATACACCATGACTTTTATTGAAAATCAACCCAATTTATGAATCAGATATCTGGATCTCGAAGAACATAAAAAAATTATCTGACGGTTTTTTTCGCATGCTATACATATTATTGAGAAGTTGAATACTTAATTAGAAAAATAAAACTTAATACAAAATTCAAAAGAATTCACAGGACGCGTTACAAAATGTAGAAAATCGACAAAATTTTTAAATTTTACAAGAAACATTATTAAAAAATACATAGTGCATGTATACGTTCATGTATGTATTTCTATACGTTTCCCATATCGGGCAATAGAAATTCTTTTTCGTGAAATAAAATATTTGCTCTGTGAAACGAGCAGTAGTGGCTTCTATTGTAATGCTTTCATTGTTACAAACATAAAAGTCTTTCCTTTTCCCATGAGAATGACAGTTCAAAGAATTTATTAGGCGTCTTTCAATAGACAGTGATATTCTAAAAGCAAATGCTGAAAAATACATTTCCTATCCAACATTGCTGATTTCATTTCTAGCTTTTATCATGCGGAAGTTACCTTATTTTACGATACGTATATAATAATAATAAGGAAAATTTCATTTTTTGGGTAGTGTCATTGATTTTATACAGTGTCTTTTATTGAAATCAACCCAATTTATAAATTATATATCTGGACCTCGCAGAATATTGAAAGATTTCTTTGCGTTGATTTTTTTAACGCAGTATATAATATCGATCAAATGAATACTTAATTAGAAAAATAAAACTTAATAAAATATATTTAAATCTTTGTTCTCGAAAAATGATTAATTTGCTCTTGTATGAAGTAATTTCCAAGACAGTGTCGCGGAATGAGGTTTTTATTTATAACTTCTCAAAAACTTCTATGATTTAAATACGTATTTACTTTAACAAATTGTAATAATATTAATAATATTATTATTAATCCTAAATGTAAAAATTCAAAAAAGGAAAAATTTGGTACTTTTTAACAAAATAATTATTAAATAATATGTATAAAATATAAACGTTTATGAATGTATTCGTATACGTTTTTCATATCTGGCAATAGAAACACTTTTTCGTGAAACAAAATACTTGCTCTCTGAAACGAACAATAGTGGCTTTCATTGTAATCCTTCCATTGTTAAGAACATATAAGTCTTTCTTTTTCCCATGAGAATGACAGTTCAAAGAATTTATTCGGCGTCTTCCACCAGACAGTGATATTCTAAAACCAAATGCAGAAAAATACATTTCCTATTCAACATTACTTATTTCATTTTTAGCTTTTATCATACGGAAGTTAGCTTATTTTTAAGATACGCATACAATGTTAATAAGGAAAATGTCATTTCTTGGCTAGTGTCATTGATTTTATGTTGTGTCTTTTATTAAAAATCAACCTAATTTATCAGATATCTGGGCCTCGCACAATATAGAAAATTTTCTTTGTGTTTTTTTTTTTTCATGCGATTTATACTATCGATAAGATGAATACTTAATTAGAAAAATAAAACTTAATACAAAACCCAAAAGAATACACAGAACGCGTTACAAAATCCAGAAAATTAAAAAAAAAAAAAATTAAACATTTTACTAGAACCATTATCCAAAAATACACATTGCATGTATACGTTCATGTATTTTTATACGTTTCCCATATCTGGCAATATAATTTTCTTTTCGAGAAATAAAATATTTGCTCTGTGAAACGAGCAATAGTGGCTTACATTGCAACGCTTTCATTGTTACAAACATAAAAGTCTTTCCTTTCCCCAATAGAATGACAGTTCAAAGGATTTATTCGACGGTATCTACCAGACAGTTATGTTCTAAAAGCGAAAGCAGAAAAATACATTTCCCATCCAACATTACTTATTTCATTTTTGGCTTTGATCATACGGAAGTTGTCTTATTTTAAGATACGTATACAATGTTAATAAGAAAAATGTCATTCTTTGGCTAATGTCATTGATTTTATGCTGTGTCTTTTATTGAAAATCAGACTAATTTATGAATAAGATATCTGGAACTCGCAGGATACGGAAAGATTTCTTTGCATTGATTTTTTAATGAGATATATAATATGGACCAGATGAATATTTAATCAGAAAAATTAAAACTAAATACGAAATGCAAAATAATACACAAGACGCGTTACGATATGAAAATTTTAAGTGGTCGTTATCCCGTAAATACGTGTGAAAAGCCGACAATTTCAGATATTGACCAAAAGGGCAGAAAGAACATGCAAAAAACGCGGAAGGCGTAGCTAGCTAAAATGAAAAAAAAAACTAATAAAAGAAATCACTTTTAAAAAAGCAAAGTGTTGCGAAAAGGAAGGAAAAAAGAATGAAAAAATAAATTAAATTTCAATTAAATGAATAAATAATTAAAAATAAAATAGGAAACTCGAGAAACAAAATAAATAAAAGATTCTACGTATTTATGCATGATGTGTGTGTGTATTTAAATTTCATCTAAAATATGGCTCTAATGATTTTGATAAAATTTTGTATGTTACCATTTTGGACTCTGAAAAAAAAAAAAAAAAAAACATGGGTTAGTTCACATGTTCCAAGAAATTCACTTATGGTCATTTTGGTCACTACGACGAAAGAATTACAATTGGAGGTTCAAACATTTATTAATTTTTTGAACAGTGGCAGTAAAAGAAATCGCAAAATTGGCACAATTTTACCATATATCATTTTGGCTAAATATCGCGAAATCTGTGATCCGAAATCGATTTTCGGAATTACTAATTTTAAAACGCATTCTTGGCGTCAAATAATAAAAATATACAAAATTTGGTGATATTTTGCGACTTTTAGAGAAAAAAAATAAGCTTTGCCTACCTCATGGAAATGTTCCACAACTTTACTTTTCTATACGAATCGGAATATGTGATTCAGTCAGAGTCCTTAAAACATATTTAAATGCAACCGAGTAAAATTCAATTATCACAGATGATATGTATTAATTTTTAATGAAGAAATGTAAAATGATAAATAAATAATCTTCACGGTTTTAATATTTAAAAATATGTTTTTAAATTATTATTATTATTATTATAAAATTTTTTATATTTTTGATTACAGCTCATGCAGCTCATAATTGCACAACAACAACAACAATTTAGAAAAAAAAATTCTAGTATCTATCCTTTTGAAATTTTCTTTTACAATTATCAGTTTGATTAATTATGACATATTTTTTTTAACTGGTAGTAACAGACAAAAATATAGTAATCAAAATGTCAATAGAATCAACCAGAACCAGAACCGCGTGTAAATAAAAACATTTGCACATACATATATATGTATGCAGTTGTATATTTTTCCGCCTATAACAATAAAAGCTCTTAGACTTGATATAAAATATTTTATTTCTAAAACGAACAATAGTGATCTTTTTGATTGCATGATGCTTTCATTTCTATTGAATTTGAAGTCTTTCCCAGGAGTATACCAGCTCAAAAGAATGTATCTTATGTCTTCCACAAGACAATAATATCACAAAAGCAAATGCAAGAAAATACATTTCATTTCCAGCATTATAAGTTGTTCGTCTATACTGATAATAACATTAGTAAACAAAATATTTTTTCTTGGATAAGGACATAGATTATGATCGTATAACTTCCATCTCATGAAAATGTATGTAAATATAAAAATATTTATTGAATTACTGTTTTTTAATATCATTATATACATATATACATATGTATACTGAGAGATAGAGTTGTATGTAATGAACAGGATATTAATGTATCAATATGAATGCAACTATATATGTAATAAAACAATTACTTGAAAAACGTTCCATACTGTGTATTTAATATTATTAAAAAGGAAGAAAATGGTTAATATAGGTTTCATGTTGTATATATATCAATTTTTTCAATTAATTATAAATATCTTTCTAAATATTAATTTTGCATACGGGTTCATCTATACACTGTTAAAATTTTGACCCATTTGCTGCAGAGTCACTTCACAGCTTTTATAGAAAACGGTTACTTTACTGTGTTATGGAGCATTTTGATTCTTCATAAAACAGATTTTCTCTAAAAGCTGGGGAGTTACGCTGCAGCAAATGGTCAAATATTTAACAGTGTATAATAAAATAGTCATTTAAAAATCACGTGTTTTTCTATATTAATAGAGCGATTTATCTATTTTAATGTAAAATCTTGAACTAAATATACTAAATGGACAAATCAAACAGTTCTTTTTTCAGGTCTCCTTTTTATTTACAGTGGCTGGACTTTAAGTATGCTAATGTTAAGTGTATCTGCAAAACACTATAATTTACCTTATATAAAAATCCCGTGATTAAAAAAAAACATTTGTTTTTTAGGATCAATTAAATAATTCAAACATTATCATGACTGTATTAAAATTCAAAAATATATTTTAATAATGAAAGATGTTAATATAAACAAAATCAAAATAATATTAAATTATGTAAATTGCAGATGTATTGGAAAATTTGTCTACATTTGCAACAAAAGTTCTTATGTAATAACAATGCACACTTATGAAATTCTTATGATACAAAATATATGCTCTCTAAGTCAACCAACATTGGTCTTCTGATGAAATATTTTCTTTCTCAATCGTGGAATAAAGTTTACTCTTCCGTACACAATTTCAGAAAATGTTTATATTTTTAAAATTATGCCGACTGTCCTTTTTATGAAAATGACATGCATATTTTGTAAGAAAAAACAATAGAATAATCCGCAAAAAGTATTGACAATGTAAAGTTCAAGATAAATTTTTAATTAGGAATACCGTTACTAAATAAACATCGACAAGTAATGAAGGTAGTGCCAAAACGTCCGATAAATGGCATTTTTGATCTTGTCCCCTTACGGAAACATGTATGCTTCGTCTCATAACAAGCTGTTATTGTTTTAGCACGAAACGCGTCCTGCATTGTAGTATTTATTTTATGGTGAATTCTACAAAGTATATTATTGTAATTATAATGAAAATAGGAAATTTGCCTCAATTTCCGTATGAACTTATTCTTCTATGGTCTGTATATGGAAATGAAAGCTCATGTTTGCTTAATTTTGCATTCTTTTTTGCTGAGATGTTTGTTCTGCTAGATGAACGATTGTGGATTTTGTGTGATATCAAATAATTCATGAATTGTTATTCTCAAGAATGGCTTTCCGTGTCTCAAGAGAATTTCAGTTGAAAAAATTTATATATAAGGTCTTCCACAATACCACAATATTCTAAAAGAAACTGCAGAAATTTTTTTTTCGCTCCCAGCATTATGCGATGCTTTTCTTGTTTTTCTCGTGTCACTTTGCCTCATGTTACATATGCTGTGCTAGTTATTATTGTATTAATATTAATAACAAAGTATCTCTTCGTGGATAATCTCTTGGTATATTTTACAACCTCTTACTCTTATGCCATAATACAGATTTATAAACCTCTCAGAATATAACTTATCAGAATATGTGAAAATAATTCTTTGGATTTATAAGTTAAAATGTGTTTCATACTTTCTGTGATTTTTTATTATGTATTTTCTATTATGTTTATTTATTAAGATATAACACACACACACATATATATATATATATATATACAGGGGGAATCTAAATTTTTCAACAAAACTTTATTGGGAAATTGTAGACATAAAGACAAACAATATAAAACAAGAAAGTAAGGGTCCCAAATGTCATCCGAAGGAGACAGGCGCCATTAAATTTTAGGGTCTGAAATTCCTAAATATTATAAGAAATGGCAAAATTGGTTCATTCGTTTGCGGCTTCCGCTAAAAAAATTCTTTATGTTCTTAATTTCTTAAAAATAAATTTTGAAGATAAATTTTGAAAATAAATTTTGAAGTTTAAAAATGCTGATAGAGAGTGCTTTAGACTGTAGGGTAACGAACAACTATTTTTTTATCTTTATTTTTTGTATTTCATTAAATGCTTTCTTTTTAAATATTTAATTTTTAAATATTTTAAAGTTATTTTTAATTAGAATAAATAAAATAACTCTAAACATTAACATGAAAAGTTATATGCATATTTGGTATATTAAAGTTTAAACATGCTTTTGTACTGTATCCTCTGTATAAACCGTTGAAAAAGCAAAAACCGATTTAAAAAAAAAAAAAAAAAAAGAAAGAAAGTCGGCTAGAACATGTTTGATAAATCTTTAATAAGGTATGTAGTGTTTTTTAACACGAACTGAAAATGTAAATAAACCTGTTTCATAAGAAGTCGGGATGTTTCAGAGTTTATATTGTGAATGTGTTTGGAAATGCATGTTTTTAATTCCATAAATTTCGCAGAAACCCCCATACACAATAGATTTTTTGAAACCCCATACCGAGAAGACGCGATGGTTGAAGTCAGTTGATCATGTCGGCTAGGCTGTTTGGAAATGACAACTGATTTTCACTCATTCCGAAAATACAGTTTCAACAGGTGCTTCATTAATGTTGCAATACACGGAGGCACGCTATCTTGCATAAAAAATGTGCTGTACACACATTCCTGCTCTTGCAGTGTTTGCAAAAAACAGATTCATAATGTGTCCTATTGACTGAAGTTGACAGTACCCGAAGGACCATTCTCTTCGAAAAAGAAAGTACCTAGCATAAATGCTACCACAAACGCTTAATAAACGTTAACAGACTGAAGAGTTAATGGTTACAATTGGTATGGATTCCCTCATGCCCATATTCAGCACTTTTGAATATTGACAAAACCATGTAGTTTAATAATGGGCTTAATCTATCCACAAAATTGTCCACAACCATCATTTATTATTATTATTATTATTATTACATGGCATCTTCAAATAAGAGTTTTAATTATTTTGGTTATGCGAACTTGTACGATATTTTTGGGGTTCAAAAGTATTACATATGTATACTATTAATTACCTGGCGGGTATTAAACGGATTTCAATCCAAATTTTGTAAAACACTCAAAATGTAAAATTAATAAAACTATATGCATAAATATACCATTTATAATATGTGATAAAACAGATTTTGTTATACAATGTATTCCTCAATATTGATGTTCTGAAATTATTTAGAGGACTGATACCTGAACGAAAGACGTGGTAGACTATATGAGAAAAAATGTATATGTTTTCTAAAAAAAATTTACTTTATTGAGCCTTTGGGTACAAATATTTAAAACACAATTTGTGCATATTAAGAAAAACGAGTAAGAACAAGAAAACAGTTTTTAGCAGTGGAAATCATTTACGCGGATGACCAGCAAAGCTGAACACCTTTGAAGCATGGAATCAATAAGACTATTAAGTGGAGTTTGAGGAAGAATTCCACCCCTCCTCATGGGGTTTATGGGGATGGCAGGCGGTCTTGCATCTTCTCTGCCTGGAATATAGCAAATTTTTATTTTGGTTTGTGTCCCGAGAATATGCTGCCCATTTCATTCGTATGCTTCATTCCTCGATAAGAAAACCACCCATCAATTGTGCATGATGTGGTCTGCAGTTATTATCCATTAACATAAAATCTAAAATTTCTATAGCGTAAAAGACTATATTAGATATGACGATCTGATTCCTATACCGCTGACAGGCCATAGTTCTTATTTAAATGATGCGGAGGAAAATGCGCTGATCAATACAGATACCTGTATAGACTATCACATTTCTGTCGCAAAATCTGCTACATTCTTCGACGAATGCAGGATTGTTTATAATGCCACGTTCCCTCCAGATGATAGTACGCTTACTACGATGATAATCAGAAAAAAGGGACTAGTTCAAAAATAGTAGTCAGTAGTTTAACCATGTATTTAGCTAGAAGTCAAGTGACCGTGTAGTGTCGTTTAAGAAGAGTAGCATTCATACAAAGCTTAATTTCATTCACTGCCGCTAAAGCGTAGTTTTTGACGTCAAACAGAAAATTTGCGTATTTCAAAGTTTGAAAATGAAAAAAAAATATATTTGTGACTCTTTTCTGACGTTTTCTGAAAAGAAAAGTTAATTCTGTACAGACATACCATATCCTTAAATTGTTTCGAGCAGTGTATCCATGTAAATATATCATTAAAAATGCATATTAAAAGTCTTTTATTTTTTATATCAAGCTACTAAAAATATAGAAATTGCAAAATTGTTATTATTTTTTTTTCGTGTTTAAAAAACATCGTAAATCACAAACAAAAAAAAAACTTTACTACATTGTTACAGAGCTTAACCGAATTGTTTTGTCTTAAACTATAGCTTTCTTGCAGAAGTTTAATTAAGGTCTGAGATCTTATAATGAAATAAAGATTCAAGATCAAGAAAAGGCACTTGACATTCTTTTTATTAAGCTAATGTGCTCTTTGTCAATTGCATCAAAAGAGATCTCCTCCCATGTGTATTCTAATTCGAAGAAATTCTCTAAAGATATTCGCTAGATGGTTTGTTCAAACAAAGCTTAACAAAAAGAGTACTTTTTCCTATAACATTTGATTAAAGCAAGTATAGGACTGGCCATAGAGTATTACTGCAAATATCATTTGTGAATTTAGAAAGAAGGAAATATCATTTATTTTTAATTTATGGATGCCTTGTAAAGACCTTTACATTTGGGGTGACGGTTCTGATAAAATTAAATTATTGAAAAAATTGATACACATGTATAATTTACATTTCCTTATCTGTAAAGGAAAGAAAAACTTTTTTTGAAAATTGATATTTCTAATGCATCTGATGCAGGAATTCTCCCTTGCATCACTTTAGCTCTATGTGTTTAACTTTTTATTTATATGTAGACAATACTAAACTTTCTTTTTCTGCAATGAATCCCCAAATGTTCTCAATCTGCTGTAAGCGTTTGTTAGTTTAAGAAACTCTAGTTTAACCAACCATAACCTTTCTTTTATGTACAAACTTGGAAAAATAGAATTTCTTCTTTATTAATCTTCTAAACAAAACATCAAGCAAATGATTCATGTACAGGCATTAATAATACCTAATATTATACGATTTGTTAAAAAATTGAAATAGGATACATAAATTCTGAAATAAATCCTTTTTTTGTCAAACTCTGATGTTACTGAAGAAAATGTAACAACTATTACAATTTTTTGTGCAGACGGCCTCCAATTCTTAAATCCTAGTTGCAATTTAATAGTTAGAAAATACCACGCATAAACATATCATAAATTTCGTGACCGAATGTTACATAAGCAAAGATGTACATTAGAATTAAATAGGGGATGGTTGTGTTTTATATTTTCTTTGAATGTAAGAATAACAATTTCAGCATGATTAAATTAAACATTTGTCAGAAAGTATAGACAAACAACTAGAATTAAATAAAGGATGATTGCATTTTATATTTTTTTAATGTAAGAATAAAAATATCAGTATGATTAAATTAAACAATTGTCAGAAAATAAAGGCAAACAATTATAGCTCAAAACTAGGCAGAATATATTATCATCTCTCGCAGATGATGATTGCAAATAAAATAATAAGATAATCAATAATATAGTTATTGTTTTATTGGTATAGGCTAGAGTTTATCGATTCGATATTACAAAATGTGGTGATTAAAAAAACGATGATAAAAGGACTATAAAAACAGATATTGGATAATATTCATTATGCGTAATCAGCGAAAAATTACAAGCAATACACAGCTCACACGTAAAACATATATGTATATTATTTAAATTATGTTATTAAATTCGGTAACATTTACCTAAATTTTTAAGTAATAACTTTTATTATACATTTTATTGTACAAATGCAAATAATAACATTTTAATATTTATTTGTTTTATTATAAAAATAAATATGTGTATAAATGGATTTATTAAAAATATTCTTTTAAAATTTTAATCATGATCTGTTTATTGCTAATGATAACGCTTTCAATAAGATATCTGTTTTTTTTTTTGTGAAGAAAGTGATATTAATAATTTTTATTTTGGATGAAGAAATAGAATACTGCATTGAAAAGTTTATATTAACCATAGGGTAATATATTGAAATTTTATGGGGATTGAAAAAAATAAACATTTGTTTTTAAAAGACCTAAAATCTGTAGAGAACATGCAAAATGCTATATGAGAAAACTGTAAGTTTGTCAAAAAAATCTAACGGTAAATGTTCTTTGAAAATACAATTATTTTGATAATGTAATGAAGCATACATAAAAATAAAAAAACTGCGAGTAATAAAAAAAAACATGTAATTTTTAGTAAGTTATATAATGATAGGTAAATTGTCTGCAGAGACAAATAAGATTAATCATACCATATATTTCTGGAATTCTTTTGCACTGGACAACTATAAATTGATAATAAATATACAAGTATAATTCATAATAAATACTCACTTTAACATAGAATAGATATTTAAAATTCATATACAAGCCATTTTTATTTCATTTATTATTGTTATTAATATACGTGTTGCAAATATAATTATTTATTCAACCCACATACTGTAATAATAATCAGATATGGGAAAGGTACTTATGAAAGTATTATCGCTTAAATCTTGTTACAATATAACATTTTTAAAAAATCTCCAAAAATTCTTTCTTTTCATTTATTTATATGAATATGAGTTGCGTAGTACGCAAACCAATAATATTATTTTTGTTTCACAATATAAAATATTCGTTAAATTACACTTAATGTGTTTAGATAGCTAATGTTAATGTTATTAATGTAAAAGTATTTTTTCTAAATATTGAGAAAAAAATGTATCGGAAAGGGTTAAGATAGTATGTACAATTAGAATTGATTTACACATTTTATCATTCACAGACATTATTGTTAAAAGTATTATTAACGCACTTCCACTTATGTTTTTTGCACAACCAATATTGATAATCATTTATTTCAGAAAGTATCAAGAAGAACAGAATAGAATATTTATTCCGTACAGTAACTAGCGGTGTCCCGTTATGTTAAACTAATGTCTTCATTGTCAATCACATCAAAGGGGTCCGATTCACACAGGAATTCCAATTCGTACAACTTTTCTAGCAATTTCTTTTAGATGGTCGTATTTCGCGAAGAATCCTTTCTATATATACTTTTTCTTTCGGATGAGAGTTCGTAGCGGATCTAATTTTGCTCGGCCATCGCGATTTATTCAATGACAAGACAATTGTTTATTATCAATGTTTGAGCTAAGCAGTCCCATTAGGAAAGAGGTAGAGTAAGTGTTTTCTTGTTTACAGAACGCTCAATGAACTGATTTCCTTTATCCAATGACAGGAGTTATATATGTATAACAAGATATTTATGCGGTAAATACAATCACTTTATTTCTTAAATTATAAAAAAAGTTAATAATAGGTAACTACAAAATAAATAAATAAATAAAGACATAATTGTACGTGAGATTTAGATGGTCGTATTTCGCGAAGAATTCTTTCTATATATACTTTTTTTTTCGGATGAGAGTTCGTAGCGGATCTAATTTTGCTCGGCCATCGCGATTTATTCAATGGCAAGACAATTGTTTATTATCAATGTTTGAGCTAAGCAGTCCCATTAGGAAAGAGGTAGAGTAAGTGTTTTCTTGTTTACAGAACGCTCAATTAACTGATTTCTTTTATCCAATGACAGGAGTTATATATGTATAACAAGATATTTATGCGGTAAATACAATCACTTTATTTCTTAAATTATAAAAAAAAGTTAATAATAGATAACTACAAAATAAATAAATAAATAAAAACATAATTGTACGTGAGAGAAAACTTGTGTTTTATCGAAATGTTATCAAATCATATATTCACTTAGTTCATATGAAAACGTCAGTGCTTTTTTTTTCTTTATTTGGTTTTACAGATCGACATTGAAAATATTAATTTGATGTATCAGAAATTAAACAAGTTTATGTAACATTGAAAATATTAATTGGATGTATCAGAAATTAAACAAGTTTATGTAACATTATATTTAATATTATCATGTTTATGCTCTGTTTTATCCCAAATTTTTCCTAAAATTTACAAAACATGTTTTTAGGAATTAGCTGAGTCGTCCGGCATTGCCCGGACCCTTAATAATATTTTTAAATGAACCTAAAATTGGAACTGAAAAATCCCATAAAATGAACCCAATCTGAACTAAACGAACCTTAATACGGGACCACACTGACTATGGCATAGTAAAAAATGTGCTCTTGAAAAAAATTTAAAATTAAAAAATAAAAATTTAAAAAATAATAAAAAACAAGAGGGTAAAATGTCGAATATGTTAGTTTTATGTTATGATTATTATTACTGCACTTCTACTTATGCTTTTTGCTCATCCTATATTGATAATCATTAATTCAGAAAGTATCAAGAAAAACGAAATGGAATATTTATTCCGTGCAGTAACTAGCGGTGTCCCGTTATGTCAAACTAATTTCTTCATTGTCAATTACATCAAAGTGGTCCAACTTCCACAGGAATTCCGATTCGTACAACTTTTCTAGAGACTTCTTTCAGTTGGCCGTATACCACGAAGAATTCTATCTATATATATTTTTTTTCGGGTGAGAGTTCATAGCGGATCTAATTTTGCTCAGCCATTGCGATTTATTCAATGGCAAGACACTTGTTTATTATCATTGTTTGAGCTAGGCAGTCCTATTAGGATAAAATTAGGGTAATTGTTTTCTTGTTTACAGAAGACTCAATGAACTTGATTTCCTTCATCCAGTAGAAGGATTTATATATGCATAACAATATATTTATGTAGTAAATGTATTCCCTTTACTTCGTAAAGTATGAATATGCTAAAAAGTTGATAAGTAAAATAAATCAAGAAAATTTATATGCACGAGAAAAATTATATTAACAGAAATGCTATCAAAAAATATAATTACTTAATTCATATAAGGGCCTCAATAACATATATTTCAAATTAGATTCCATTGAACGACGCTGACAATATCAATTTACCATTAATTATGCAAGTTTGTGTAACATCATATTCAATATTATCATGTTTATGAACAGTTCTATACCACTTATATTTTAAAATTTATTAAATACTTTTTAGGAATTAGCTGAATCGTCCGGCATAGTCCGGTCCTGTAATAATCTTCTTAAAAGGAGCTAAATTTGTACTGAAAAATCTCATAAAATGAACCCAATCTGGAACTAAACGAACCACGATCCGAGTTCACGTTGCCTACGGCACGGTATAGCAGATGTGCTCGTCCAAAAAAAAAATCGAATAATTTAGTTCTATATTCTACCACCAAAGGACAAAGCCTATTCTTAACAAAACCGTTGCTGGACGATACCCAGTTAAACAACCTACCTGTAGACATATTAATCAAGATTGTGATGGACTTCAGCTAAAATTTCAGATAATTGATCAAATTACTATTCAAAACTGGTGGTACGTACAATTTAGAAATTTTATTTTAAATAAGTAATATTTATGCCAGGGCTCAGTCAAAAACCGCATTTAAAACGGTATATTTTTAAACATTTGATCGCACCTCCTAAAAAATTAATTGTCCCCTCCCCCTTTTGAATTTTGATGCCCTCTTTTTTTAAATTATATATTATGTGTTATAAATTATCTGAAAGTTCCAAATCAATCAGTTCGTTAGTTTTAATTAATCTAATGTATTCGGATGTCAACAATGTATTACTTTTCCTTGTTAAAAATAGATTTTTTTATATAAAAAAAAATGCGAATATATTTTCTTAAATGCAGATATTATTAAACAAATAATGTACTTAAAAAAATGATTGCGTACCGAAAAATCCGAGTATAATAATCATTTGTGGTTTTGGAGGCGGTTTTCTTTAAATAAACGATAAAAATAAAGCATCTAATTAATCAAATAATAATTATATCTAAAGTTGTGATTGAGCTACAATAAAGAAATTTATGTATCGGAAATCAGTAAAAAATTCTACATATGAATGCATAAAAGAAATTAAGTATTATTTTTTTTATGTTCGTTCGTAAATGCACACCAATGAAAGGCGCCATTTCTCTGAAATGAACACCTGCATCCACGGTAGAAATTTCAAAACGTCTTTCCAAAAAAAAACTTTATAAATTAAACACTTTATATTAAAAACTTTATGAAAACTTCCGTTAATTATTTGTCTTTATGAAATTGCAGCGAAATAATTTTTTGAATTTCTGAAAGGAGAAGTTTTAAAGCATTTAGCTGTATAATTTTCAAATTTTTAGGCTCAGTAGAATTTCAGATATAGCCCAATATTTAAAAAAGTACTGTACATTTATTGCCATTCCAGAGCAGTATTTACATTTGTCCCTTTTCCTCTTTTCTAGATTTAAAAAAAATATTCTGCGGTTTGATAAAAATCTATGCTTTTATTAAAATATGAATATTTTTCCATTTTTTTTTATTTCGGGAATTTAATTAATTTCTGAAATAAAATTATTAGAATTCTGAAGCTGAGGTACTTCAAATAAGATTTGGACTATGTTCTAAAAAAATGAGTCTCGTTTCCGTTAGCCACCGCGCACACAAACAGGGAGACAGAGCAATTTTTTCTTCTATAAGTATTGATGAATCGGCTATTACTATAAGAAGTAATAAAAATCCAATTAAATGTTGCTTTCAATTTACTCTTTGTATTTACCGGTAATGTTACACAACGCAAAATGATACTGTAAATTGGAAGAGACAAGAAAAATTTTGTGAATCTGCAAGAAAATTTTAAAATATGTTCATTGAGGAACAGGATGCTAATTTTAAATTTTGTAACAATTATGTGTTACAATACAATAATCTGTACATACAATAATCTGTACATACAATAATCTGTTACAATGTAATAATCTTTAAAAAGTATTTATAAAACCTGAAGAAAATATAATCTAAAAATAGAGTGATTACAATCAACAAAAACCTAAAATTAACTTTAAAGACGTAAACAACTTTTTTTAATAAGTAAAAATGCCCCCTCGCCCCCCTCCAAAAAAGTCATATTTATCAGAAACTTCATTAAACATGGTAATCATAAATTGTTGTAGTATAAACAAAATACTCTCTTAAGCGTAAAATGTAAATCAAAATTTGTTTCCTGTATTTTCTTTAACATCGAAATCGTTATCACTAATATTACTGGAACAATATATAATGCAATATAGTTGCAGATCATACATGCTATCGTAACAATAAGTTATTACAGAAGGTATCACGAAGGAAACATTTGTTCTGTGTAGTAACCTGCATTGTCACTTTGTGCCAAGGTAATGCGTTCGGTGTCAAGCTAATGCGGTCGTTGCCAATCTAATACGTTCATTGTCAATCCCATCATACGCTGCCAATCACTTTGTCAATTACATCAATAAGATCTCCTGAAATTCCAATTCGTACGACTTTTGTGAAGACCTCCTTTAGATAATCGCAATCCATTAAGAATGCAATTTTCTTTTCAGATGACAGTTCGTTGTAGATCTAATTTTAACGGTCCATTGCGATTTAATCGATGGAAAGAGAATAGTTTTTGAACTAAGTAGTTTTATTAAGCAGAAAAATAGAGTAAATGGTTTCTTGTTTACAGAAGGTTGAATTAAACGGATTTCTTTCTTTCGATCAAAGGTCTGTAAAAGAATAATAATATATTTATAGATTAAATTCACTCAATACCTTTCTTCAAAGCTAAGTAAATTAAATAAACTATAAGTAGGAAAAAGATTGTGTTGACAAAAAATGCTGACGGAAATGCTACCAAATTACATGATTACTTACATTATAATAGAATCAATAATATATATTTGGAATAAGTTTCCACTTAACCACATTGAATATATTAAAAGTAACTTAATGTATGACAAGACATTATGTCAAAAATCCTATGCATTAATATAATTTTTTGTGTTTACTGCTGTTGTATGTCAGGCCTAGACTTCAATTTGTTCCAAAATTTTATTTCAAGCACCTAATCAAATTTTATCTGAAAAAACAATAAACATTAAATTAGTGTTATCAAACTCCGGTATGATCTCTTGTTTTTATCGTAAGATTATCAAATGCTTCAAATAATACACAACTATGTAACAGAATATTCATTTAGTAAATCAGGGTGACGAGTAGTCAAGTAAAAATATGGTAAAAGAAATATTAAACACGAGTAATTTTTAGAAGATATTAATACATGCTTAATTTAATACAACTGGCTATTTAATAAAGTACAATGTAATGTATAATGCTTTAATAAGCATATGACATTTTGAAAATTTTGTAAATCTTTCAGAAACACCGCATGCTTGTATAATCTTAGAGATCAAACAAATCGGAGATCAAACAAATTGTTTCGTTTAATATTTCTTTCAAAACAATTTATCCTTTAATTAATAAATCCGATTTGTTAATTTATCATTATTAAATTTTCACATAGATGGTAGTGCAAAAAACTTAATTTAAAAATAATTATGAACAGACGTTATTTATTTTAATCAAATTAAAAATGTTCAAATCACATCACTTAAATGAAATGCAAATTTGTTCAAAATCCGATAAAAAAAACAAATATAAAAGTTCGTCAGATTTGTTTTCAGAGCTCTTTATATATTTTAGCAATATAAATTTTCCTTTTTTGGAGACAAAATTGCGCCAAGCTTTAGCGAAGGATGTGTGTTAATGAAACACTCATATCATTATAAATAACTGACCTTGAATCATGCAACATACCTTCAAAAAACGTTGACACATTCTCACACCGAATTCTTGAAAGATTTTGCTAAACAATTTTTCGACGCTAATTCGAATTCCTTCGCCAATCATGCCAATCAGAACAGATACAGAATTTTTACCCAAATGCTGCCTTGATGGCATAGATTTGTTGATTTCTCTATCAGAATCTGCAGACTTAGTGAAGGAACGAAAATAAATAAAATTATGAATAGAAATAAAATATTGCAAAGCTTAGCATAAATTTAAGGTAGACCAAACTGGTCACTAGGAAGGCTAGTAATTTAAATGAATAGGAATTTAATAAATAAAATCAATATTTCATTTCGTGAACCAAAATAGATGATAATGATGAAATATGATGAAATAAAAACAAATACGCCCGTTTTTCACGTGATTTATTTAATACATTAATTTATGTTACATATAAGTAATAATTTTATATTGATTTAAACTTGCGTGCAACATTTAAAAGAAAAAAAAAAAAAAAAAAAAAAAAAACTGACGATAGCAAAAAAATATCTTAATGAAATAATAATGTTTTTTTTTTTAAATTTTAAGATTTGTTGTGTGACAAGCGATATTCAGCTACAAGTACACAAAATTTGAACTCTCTAACTTATGCAGTTTTTGTGTACAGACTCTGCGACAGACAGACAGAGGACAGAGACAAGTAAGATTCTGATATATGGACGAAAACAAAATATTACTTATATTTCTTTATTTTAACGCAAATAGTCTAATTTCCCGAAACTGTGTACACTTACAAGGAAGGTCTCCATACTGGGCATACTCAGATTTTTTTGAAAAAAAATACCAATTAAGCTACTCATGTATGTAATAAAAGATCAATGGAAATTAGCGGCGAAAATGCAGAAGGAAACATGTAAAAAAATAAAGTACTTTCGAATATTTGGCGAGAAAAGACAAAAGTGTCACACGATTTGGCGAACAGCTCATTTCCCCGCCAAAAGCAAACGATTTTAATGCAATTGAAAACTTTTGGAATTTTAGAATCCGTGTAAATGGTGTTTCATGAATTTAAGCATAAAAAATGAGAGAGTTTAATATATTTTATACATATATATATTAAATTGGCTACGTATATATTATTTTTGCTGTAGTTATTTAATTTACCTCTGGAAAAATACTTTCATATATAAAAAATTCTTATTCAGTAAAATTATTTTCATACATTTAAGCGTATTCTAATATAAAGGCTAGATGTTTCCATAGCAACAAAATCGAATTGACAATGCTCAACTGGACTTAGAACTTGAAACATTTTTAATTAATTTAAATTTGAATTTCGTTTCAAATCTCAAATTTTGATGGTTAAATTTGAATTAAATACATATAAATATCAATATAACGAATTATACTTAAAACAAACTAAAACTGACGAAAACTAAGACATTTAATTTATCTAAACACGTTGAACATGAAACTTTTTTCCCTTAAAATGCATTTGACATGGAAAAGAAAAAAGCGTTTTTTGAAATTGCTTTCCATCGCCAACCGATGATAAATAGCCAAATAACGAAATTTTCATTATTTTTTTACGGACAGGGAACGGAGATTCCGCCGAAATTTTTTTTATAAACTTATATATCCTCATGAAAAGAACATTCTGTAATTTTTTCAGATTTTTCGGAGTATGCCCGTATGGAGACCTTCCTTGTTAGCTCGTTCTTTGTTTCGATTTTGTTGTTTATGCATCTTTGCTTATGAGGGGCCTTTATTATAAATGTAATAACCTATTTAAGGTAAAATGCATAGTTTCAATCCGTTTCAATTTTTTTTTCTTTCCTATTAAAATTTATATTGCACTTTGCAACAAAGTTGAAAAGTTTTATTTTTTCCGCTTGTCTGGCTGTCTGGCAGTCTTGTCATCCTCTAAGTCCCGTAAACACACTCGGGATGCTCTAAAATTTTCGAACGTTACTGACGTTTACCCTAGTACAAACGCTACGTAAAATGAAGTTTCTAGCATGATTAGATTATTTACAGGGACAGCAAATGTTTACCGTTGCATTACGGCCTATTGAAAAAAATCGTTTCAAATGAATTTTTAAAATATTACTCCCTGTCAAACAGATTAATATTTATAAGCATTTACAAAGTGCACTAAAATATGCATTCTGTAAAATTTAAATTGCCACACAAAGAATTCAAGTACATAATGTTAACAATGTTACATAATGTTACCTAACAGTGTTACATAATGTTAACATAATGTTACAATGTTACATAATGTTTTATAAGTTATGCCTTTTTAATGCTAAACTATGTTCCGTTCCCAGGTCAAAATTCATGCTAGTACCAGCAAAAAAAAAAAAAAAAAAAAAAAAAGCTAGTTATTGATATATGTTGCTGAAAAATGAATTACTAAGAAAACATTTTACAATACAGTTAAATGATATACAGCGCTACTGAAAGAATTGGATATATAGCACATACGAATGATAATTTCTGAGAATATGATTTCAGTAGTCTTAAGAATGTTTTAGATTAAATTAAATTTTAATACAATACTAGTGCGTAATAAAGATAATAGGTAAACTACAGAGTTGAACAAAAGTAATCAAGTATGTTTTCATCTATTAGTATAAATAGCTGTAAGAGAAATTTAAACCTGCTTTCGTTGTTTTTTTTTTTTTTTTTTTTTTTTTTTTTTTTTTTTTTTTTTTTTTTGGCAAAACTGATCCTTTCCATTATATAGTATATACATCAATCGACAGATGAAAAACAGGGCTGTTCAAAAGTATTTGAATACATATTTGGCTATAAATAGTACCCCATTTCCCTAAACAACGAAGTTTCATTTCAGGAAGTGTTGAAATGTGATTCGTAATCTATGCTTAACGCATGATTTTTCTTACTCGTTACAAGCATTACTGCTACTATACGTATGTGTTTAAACACACATCTTTTCCTAATAATCAGTTATTAAATAAAGTATCACGAATGCATCATTTATTCTCTGTAAAGTAGCATTGTCACTTTGTGTCAAGACAATGCGTTCATTGTCAATCACATCACAGTGGTTAATCTCTCAAAGGAATTCCAATTCGAATGACTTTTCTGTGGACATCTTTTAGATAACCGCATTCCGTTAAGAATGCGATTTTACTCTTAAGAGGATAGTTCGTAGTCGATCTGATTTTAACGGCTCATTGCGATTTATTCGATGGAACGATAGTAATTTATTATCGTTGTTTAGTCTAAGCAGTCTTATTGGGAAATAATACATGTTTTCTTCTTTACAGAAGGTTGACTGATTTTCGTTTTTTTTCATTCATAGAATGAGTCAAATATGTATAACAGTGTTTCTCTATAATAAAAAGCAGTGTTACTTTGTGTCACATAATGTGTTCTTTGTCAATAAGTGTTTAATTTCTCACCAAAATTCCAGTTATAATGAATTTTCTGTGGACCTATTTTAGATAACGGAGTTCCATTAGGAATGCGGTTTTACACAGAAAGAGGATAGTTAGCAGTGGATATAATTTTAACGGTTATTGCGATTTATTCGATGAAAAGAAAACAGTTTATTATCATTGTTAGGAATAGGCCTTTTCTTATATTCATAAATTTGGCTGAATCCGATTTCTTTCATTCAATGGAATGAGTCAAATGTGTATAAGATTGTATCTCTGAAATGTCTAACAGTGTCACTTTGTATTAATCTAATGTGTTTGTTGTCAATAACTGTATTGTGGTTTTTCTTTTCTTTCTAACCGATGACCAAGCCCCTACATGCCGAGTTATCTCAGCTTAACGCGTTAGATACCTGGGATCGGGGCGAGTAACCTCCTAATTTTTATGTAGTGGCAATAAATCTGATTTCTTCCTTTCGCATGCCATTATTTTTTCAGTACTTGCTTCTCGTTTAAGCATACTCTGTTTCACCTGTTACTTAACGTTACATCCTTTTGTTTGAATTTCTAATGATACTCAAGTTGGTCTCGTAATTTGAAGCTTGATGAGATGACTTGACTTTCACCTGGCAAGGCACCTGGCTAAGTAACCGTATTTTATTGGGAATCTGATTTTACTCTTAAAGAGGATAATTCGTAGTGGATCTAATTTTAGCCGGTCATTGGTATTTATTCAAAGGAAAGAGGTAGTTTATTATTATTGTTTGAATTAAAGCAGTCCTAATAAGTGAGAATTACTGTAAGTATGCTCTTATTTACCGAAGATTGCCTCAGTCAGATTTATTCCATTCAATAGAGTGACTGAAATGTGTATAACTAGACATTTATATAGTAAATGCATTCAATTTATTTCTTAAAATCTAAACAAGATAAATAAATAAAAAAAATAAAAAAAGCGAATTGTAATTAATAAAATAATTATGTCAACAAAAATGCCATCAAATAATAAAAACACTTAAATTAGGTAATGTCTTAAAATGTATATTTTTGAAAGTAATTTCTACAGAACCACATTGATAATATAAATGTTTATTTAATACTGTCATATTATATGAATCTATGACATCATACATGTTATCATCATCTTTATTCTAGTATACAGTTGCATTTCTGCTTTCCGTTAAAATTTAAATCGGATACTTTTTTTTAGGAAAGAATCAAATTTTATCATAGAAAAGAATAAAAATACTATTAATTGTTCATAATTCATCAATTGTTTATTCCCTGTATTTATCTGTTTCAAACGATACCTAATTAGTATAATACAGTACAATGCAAAAACGCATCACAAAACTGTATATATACAGCAATATATAAGAGAACTAAGGTTTTTTTTTATTTCTAAGAAACACGTAATTTATGTATAGTAAAATACAGAAGGTGTGTCTAAATTAGTGGAATAATGTAATCGACAAATAGTGTTTGGGAAAACTCTAAGTAAATACAGTAATCCCTTAACTCTTTTGGGACGAGCGACACGTATACGTGCAGCAAAAAGGCTTACGAATCCTTGCTTATCCCCTGCAGAAAAATTTCTTCAATTTAATAAGGCACAATTTTCCGCATTTAAGAGACGGTGACAAAATTAAACAAGTTGGAAATTGCACGTAAAGCGTAGCAAATGAGGTGCGTTCGTTGATAACGAAGTTTTAAAATATTCAGATCTTGCTGATATAGTAGAGCGTACTTTGGATACAGTATAGTGGTCGAAATCTTTGTGTTCCTGTAAATATGCAGAGAGTAATTTTTATTATACTTCATTAACGTATATTTTATTCATAAAATGAGAAGTAGTTTAATATAATTAAAACACCCCCCAAACAATGTTTCCCCGTATAACATTATTTAGTGGAATACATTTGCGTGGCCCTGTAAATTAATAATAAATATTCTTTGCATCACAGATTGTACAAAATGTATTTTTTAGTACATATTTCATAGATTCATGTCAATTCTGTTATATTAAAATGAGTGTAACACCATTAAAATGCATTTGAAACTTCTTCCCCCATTGACCGTAATGTAACGGAATACTTTTGATTGCCCCTGTAATTGATGTATCCATACGATTTTCATAAAATTTGAAATGACTCGACAAAATTATGTAATAAATATACGTTTTAAATTTCAAACGATTAAAATGCATTTGAAACATTTTTCCCCATTGAACGTAATGTAATGTAATCCTTTTGATTGTCCCTGTAATTGATCTATCCATACGATTTTCTTAAAATTTGAAATGACTCGACAAAATTATGTAATAAATATACGTTTTAAAATTCAAACGATTAACATGCATTTGAAACTTTTTTCCCCATTGACCGTAATGTAACGGAATCCTTTTGATTGTCCCTGTAATTGATCTATCCATACGATTTTCTTAAAATTTGAAATGACTCGACAAAATTATGTAATAACTATACGTTTTAAATTTCAAACGATTAAAATGCATTTGAAACTTTTTTCCCCATTGACCGTAATGTAACGGAATCCTTTTGATTGTCCCTGTAATTGATCTATCCATCCGATTTTCATAAAATTTGAAATGACTCGACAAAATTATGTAATAATTATGTATTTTAAATTTCAAACGATTCGGTTGGGTAGTTTTTGCGTTGTTATATGCGGACGGACAGACAGACAGACAGACGGACAGACAGACGGACAGACAGACAGACAGACGGACAGACAGACAGACGGACAGACAGACAGACGGACGGACTGAGCGACAACAATAGGTGCTACGTATTTACATAATTACGAACGCACCTAAAAAAATCGCAAAGGGTTACGCGAACTGGTTAACATTCGAGAGGGTTCCATGGATGTCCAATCCGTGGTCTTAAAACTGCTAAATTTATATTCTGCGTTATACATTTAACGCACCACTATTTAAAAAAATAATAATACTTTTTTATTTTGCTTTTCTTGAGAATGTGCTTAATAAATAAATAAAAATTTGTGTAGAAAAATATATCCATTAAAAATTAATCCTTAAACACACATTATAAATCAAGTGCTGTGAAAAAGTACAGTCATATACGTTTCTTGAGTACGGGACTGAAATTCTCAAGACTATAATCAACATCATGTTGATTTCATGTTCATTTTATCGAATAATGATGTTATTGCCAGAACTCAAGAAATGTATATATTTGGCAATTTTACAGTGCGTGATTTATATATTTATGTTCAGCATTCAAATGTTGATTTTTTAACGATTTATAAATATTATTCTCTGTTTAACAGGAAGAACATTATTAGAATCATTTTTAATATTTTTTTCTTTAACACTATCTTTTTTTATTACTATTAGTACTAGAATTATTTAATAATGTTCAGTACACAAGATGTAGTAAAAATCACTATTACACGAAGCATCACGAAAGGGAAAATGTTATTCTGTTTAGTAACTAGAATTGTCACCATGTGTCAGTATAATGCGTTAATTGACAATCACGTTATGCTGGTTAAACTTTCACAGGAATTCAGATTCCTACAGCTTTTCTGAAGACTTCCTTTAGATAAATCTTTTCTATTAAGGAAGGGATTGTTTTTCTTAGATGATACTTCGTAGTGGATCTAATTTTAACGGGTCATTGTGATTTATTCGATGGAAAGATAATGTTTTATTACCATTGTTTGAACAAATCAGTCTTATTAGGAAAGAATTAGAGTAAGAGTTTTCCTGTTTATAGACGATTGACTCAATCTGATTCATTTCATTCAATAGAATGACTCAACTGTCATTCTATTGAATGACAAAATTCTTTTGAATAACATGCAACTGTGTGAAAAAATATATTTATATGGTTAATGCATTAAATTTGTTTCTTAAAAATATAAACGTGATTAAAAACAAAATCCAGACAAATTGAAAATTGAAAAAAAAATTATTTTAACAGAATTGTCATTTAATAATACAATTAAATTGAGTTATTGAATACAATAACATTCTTATGTATTCAATAGTCATTTTGTAGTAAAAATCACTTGGTATGCAAAGCATCACGAAGGAAATATTCTATTCTATTTTATGTCATTCTATTGAATAACATTCAACTGTGTATGAAAAGATATTTATGTATAGTAAATGCATTCAACTTGTTTCTTAAAATATACACAGCATTAAAAAGTAACATCCAGATAAATTGAAAATTGAAAAAAATTACATTAACAGAAATGCCATCAAATAATACAAAACATTATGTGTTCAATACCAATTCTGTAGTAAAAATCAGTTCGTACACAAAACATCACGAAGGGAACATTTTATTCTATTCAGTAACTAGCATTGTCATTTTGTGTCAATTTTATGCGTTCATTGACAATCACATTATACTGGTTAAACATTTACAGGAATTCAGATTCTAAAGCTTTTCAGAAAACTTCTTTTAGATAAATGTTTTCTATTCAGGAATGGATTTTTTTCTCAGCTGATACTTCGTAGTGGATCTAATTTTAACGGGTCATTGCGATTTATTAGATGGAAAGAGAATGTTTTTATACCGTTGTTTGAACTAAGTAGTCTAATTAGGAAAGAATTAGAGTAAGTGTTTCTTTGTATACAGAAGGGTGACTCAATCTGATTTATTTCATTGAATAAAATGACTCAACTGTATATAGAAATATATTTATACGGTAAATGTATTCAATTTAGATCTTAAAATCAAAAATAACATTTAAAAAATATATCCAGATAAATATATAATTGAAAAAAATTGTATTAACATAATTGCCATCAAATAATAGAAACACATTCTTTTGTTTTCAATACCAATTCTGTAGTAAAAATCACTTGGTACACAAAGCATCACGAAGGAAACATTTTATTCTATTTAGTAACTAGCATTGTCACTTTGTGTCAATCTAATGCATTCATTGACAATCATATCATACTGGTTAAACTTTCAAAGGAATACAAATACCTACAACGTTTCTGAAGACTTCTTTTAGATAAATGTTTTCTATTAAGGAAGGGATTTTTTTCTTTCTCAGAAGATAGTTCGTAGTGGATCTAATTTTAGCTGGTCATTGCGATTCATCGATGGAAAGAGAATGTTTTATTACCATTGTTTGAACAAAGCAGGCTTATTAGGAAAGAATTAGAGTAAGTGTTTTCTTGTTTACAGAGGGTTGATTCAATCTGATTTATTTCATTCAATAGAATGACTCAACTGCCATTCTATTTATTGATATTTAACTGTACATAAAAAGATATTTATACAGAGAATGCATTGAATTTGCTTCTTAAAATATAAACAAGATTAAAAATAAAATCCAGACAAATTTAAAATTGAAAAAAATATATACTAACATAAACGCCATCAAATAATACAAACGCATTCTTGTGTGTTCAGTACCCATTCTGTAGTAAAAATCACTTGTTACACAAAGCCTCACGAATGGAACATTTTATTGTATTTAGTAACTAGCACTGTCAATTTGTGTCAATCTAATGCGTTTATTGACAATCACATTATGCTGGTTAAACTTTCACAGAAATTCAGATTCCTACTGCTTTTCTGAAGACTTTTTTTAGATAAATATTTTCTATTATTGAAGAGATTTTTTTCTTTCTCGGAAGATAGTTCATAGTGGATCTAATTTTAACGGGCGATTGCGATTTATTCGATGGAAAATCAATGTTTTATTACCATTGTTTGAACTAAGCAGTCTTATTAGAAAAGAATTAGAGTAAGTGTTTTCTTGGCTACAGTAGGTTGACCCAATCTGATTCATTCCTTTGAATAAAATGACTCAACTGTGTATAGAAAGATATTTATCTAGTAAATGTATTCAATTTAGATCTTAAAATCTAAACATGATTTTATTTAAATATCTATACAAATTTATAATATACACAGATATATATATATATATATATATATATATTAACAGGAATGCCATCAAATAATACAAACACATTCTTAAGTGTTCAATACCCATTCTGTAATAAAAATCACTACAACACAAAGCATCACAAAGGGAGCATTTGTTCTATTTAGTCACTAGCATTGTCAATTTGTGTCAATCTAATGCGTTCATTGACAATCACATTATGCTGGTTAAACGTTCACAGGAATTGGGATTCCTACAGTTTTTCTGAACACCTCATCTTGATAAAAGTTTAAATTTTAGCGCCAGTTGAAAACATTTTAATTAAATAAAATTTGTAATAAATTCATTAAAACAGTCTTTTTCTGGTAAAACTATAGATTTTTTTCAGTAAAAATTAAGATTTTTTTTTCTTTTACAGCGCTGCGTACATTAGTAGTACTTCCAACCAATTAGATAAATAATAGGAAATTAGATAAAATAATGTCAAATCGTACGCATTAGTCTTATTCCTGACTACACTGCAGCATAATTTTGGTTCTTGAAAGCTATTTGTTCAAAGTTCTTTTTAAATAGTGAATAAAATTTTATGTTAAGAAAAAGAAAGCAATTAAATGTTAAAATTGTCCATAACCTGCTTCAAACATTACATAATTTAAGGAAGTAGATCTCATTGAGCAGCCGTATATAAAGCAAAATGAAAGACTTTGTAATTTCTCAACAATATATATAACACAATTTTTGCTTCTATACTTTCACAAATTTTTATGGTTTGATAAAATATCCAAAATATACACATATTCAACAATATAAAATTAAATAATAATTAAATAATAATGACAAAAATGGCTTTTGAAAAAATGTCAATATTGGAATATGAATTTCGCGCGTACAATTTTGCAAAATCTACAACTCTTTTGTTTCATGTTTCATAATTACATATAATAATTTATTTTACATTGAACCTAAATTTGAAAGTAAATTGATACTCATTAGCACAGGTATGCAAGTGCTGCGCATTAAATGGCTGATTTTAACTACTAAAGATTAATATATGTATTGTTTGTTTTAATTCATGTCAGAAATGGGTATATTCTATTAAATAAGGCGAAAAATATTATTAAAATTTAGTGGTACAAATCTGTCATCAGCGGGGGGGGGGGCAGCGCTTGCATCTTTGTTAGGGTAATTCATGTCTTTTCGATTCTTTTTAACTAAATTTTACTAAAAGATATATAATTAATTTTTTAAGCAGCTATTTCCACTAGCAAACATTGGATTAAATTGAGGTCATCATAATATAACCCATGCAAATTAAAAATATGAATAATTTCATGGTACTGTGATAATTAATATTTTAAAGAGAGCTCACGCAATATTAAAACATCAATTTAAAAAAATAGCTTTAAAGTTCACTTATAACATTACAAAAATGCTTTTATGCGAGATTTTTTTAACATAACTTCTGTTTTAATAGGTATTTTGTATTTTTTTCAGTCTATATATAATTTTTAAAACTTATATAAATTTTATGTAAAATCAGAGTATTAATAGTCAACATAATATCCCTCTTTCCTCTCTTATTCAGGGAGTCCACTCTCAACGGTGCCCAATGGCTAATTTCTAAACCGTTAGTCATAGGCATATAGTTCCAATTGCAAAAATGTTTAAAAAAAGATAAAGAATTGTTTTTCAAGCGATTTAGGCCAAAAAACCTTTTATAAAAAATTACGAAAATTAACTTTTTATACGGTCCTCCTATCCTATTAGTGATATTTAGTAAAAAATTTCTATCACTCTATAAATCAATACAAAAAAAGGTCCCATTCCTCTAACATTATGTCCGAGTTATAAAACTTTAAATTTCATGACTTAAACCACTTTTCTGTAGCTGAAAACGAATGAGTTGGACTTAGTTTTCAGGGAATGTATACTAATTGCTTAAAATATTATAAAGGGCACCCATTTCCAACACTGTCTAATAGCTAATTCCTAAACCATTTTTCACAGAAGTTTAGTTCAAAAAAGTTTTAAACAAGATAAAGAAATATTTTTAAAGCAATTTAACTGAAGGTGTTACCACCATATAAGTTTTACGGTAGTGTTAATTTTTATTAATTAACTTCTAGATTGGTTAAAATAGTTGAAGACGTGAGTTTTAAAATTCTCTTTATCGAGAATGTAAAATTTTGGGAAATCGCGATTTTATTTTAAAAAAGTGTGTTATTTTGATAAGCTTATATTTTGCTTAAAACATTCGTATGTAAGTTTCCCTACTTCAAAATTTATATTCAAATTTTAACTCACTTCCAAAAAACCGATCTAGGTTAACTTTGCACACTTATTTATATCCAATAACATTGTAATATTAATACGATTTTCGGTGCGTAACATTTATTTATTTTATAGGACTGCACCAAATTATGTTAGGTTAAGTAATCTAATAGAATTTTAAATATGTGCCATTTTGTAACAATTGTAACTCTTGTTTTCATAATTTAAATTAAAAAATTTTCTGCTATTTTTTTATTTATATTTTTAGTACAAATTTTACTTTAATGTATAATCATCAACATAAATTTAAAAATAATATTCTAAAAATTATTTTACTCTCAATGTTTAATGTTAAATTTTATATCTTGCGTTTTTTTTATTTCCAGTAAATTTGTGACTGACCCCTAATTTGCAGCAAAAAATATGTTTCAACTTTACTAGGTTTGTTTTAATCGCAGAAGATTGAGACTTTTTTTGTATTACTTGTTAGAGTAGTGATAAAATTTTACTAAATATCACATATAGGACCGGAGGACTGTATAAAAATTTAATTTTCTTAATTTTTTAACTAGCAAAAGCCATGCTTTGTTTGGATTCGCGAAGCATTATTTTATATAACAAATATTTGAAAGTAACAATATTTTTTTATATTATTTTTGCATCTTTATTAAACAAAAACGTTATTTTATGTTTTGGCACATTTTGATTTTTTATTTATGATGTAAGACTGGCATAATAAGATATTTTCGAAGCAAACTTTTATAAAATATTTTTAAATTTTCAACTAAAAGCTCTTTTAAAGATGTTTTTACAATTTCCAGTAGCCACTGGTGTTTTTTAATTGTTTGAAATATGCATGTTTCTAGTCTTTGTAATCAACATCCGATAATCTTTGATAGCTATTTTAGAATAATATATTTAAAGAGAGCTTGAAGAAAGTTACTTCTTCAAAATCCTATTTTCTGGAAAAACATTTGAAATCTGCTTTCGTTGATACTATGAATTTTTAACTGTCAAACATTTTATTTTAATTTCTTCGTTTTTATACATATTAGCGTATGAGAATATTTGATATTGTAGAATTTTTCGTAAGTAAAATTTCTATTGAATGCTTAATTTTGAAGGATTTTCACTCTCGACAACGTTACGTACGTTTTTAAGCCAACTGGTGTCTATATATCCTCAATATCTACAACTGCTTCATCTAATGTTAAACCTTGGGATTTATGAATTGTCACAGCAAAAGCTAACTGCAGAAGAAATTCTTTCCTTGAGCAATTTATGCTTCCATTTTTCCAGAATTTAATTATTGGGGGAATCGGTACGCACCAATTTTTATAAGTTAAATTACTGCAATATTCATATTTATCCATGATTATTCGTGATATCTGGCCTGGTGGCTTGTGCTTTTCTTTAATACGTGCAACAAAGTCTAAAGTCCCGTTCACTAAACCTTTTTCGGTATACAAATAAGAACGTAACATTATTTTAGATCCAAATGATGAAGTAAGAAATGGTTAAAGTCTATTTGTCGTTTCTGAATCGGCCAACTTTGCTTTAGTACATTTATAAAGAGCTTGAATCGAGCCAACAACTTCACGCAGTTCTTTTAATTTTTCATTTATATAACAAATTTAACAATTAATTTTATTTGTTTACAGTTATTTTGTTGCCAGTTTACAAAAAAAAAAAAAAAAAAAAAAAAAAAAAAAAAAAAAAAAAATCCATAATACATTTTTTTAAAAATGTTTAAGTGCCATCTGTGCAAACGATTTTACGGAATAATGAAAACATGTTTTATTTAATAAATTAATCATGATTCTATCTATAATTACTTATTCCATGATTTATACTTTTTTTCCGAAAATATACGCGTTTCATTTTTTATTTATTTGCTAAAATGCGTCCGTATTGGAAATGCATGTAAAATAAATTAATTAAAATAATAATTTTTTTTAACGTTTTACTGTAAAAAAATTATATTGTGCAAATCTACAGATCATAATTTATTTTTGTGTTTAATTTGAAGTTAAAATACTGAATAGTTTTTTTGTAAAGTGTACGACAAATTGTAATTTGAGTGGCCTAGTAGAGGATTCGCTTCGCTCATCCTAATAAAAAGATTTTTTTACCTAAATCACTTGAAATTTTTTTTAAACCTTTTTTAAGGCATTTTTGCAATTGGAACGATACGTCTATGACTAACGGTTTAGAAATTAGCCATTGGCTACCATCGAGAGTGGACACCCTGTATAATACAATATAATGCAAAAACGAATAACAAAACTTTACAATATGAGATAGTGGAAATTGTGTAAATTTGTAAGAGACGCGAATGTTATGCTTTCTGAGGAAAAGAATGTTTGTTAACATCTATGGGGGTAATATAATCTGCTTGAATGTTTTTTTTAAATTTCAAGCAGGAATAATTTAAAAATAATTAAGCAAAATGCAAATTGCCTTGAAAGTTTTCTTGTGAAAATCAAAGAAAATTTAATTTAAAAATTATTAAACAAAACCGAACAGTAATATTTAGAACACTATATATCAGTGAAAGCTTTATAGAATTAAGGAGAATAATATTTTATCATAATTATTTCAAATTTTGTTAATTTTAACAACGATAAATGAACAAGATATGTAAACATCCTTCTCTCTTTGTTATGAAATATATATTCAGAATCATCTTGCAGGTTTATTCTTTACTATTATTAGGGATTTTACTGCATGTATTGCAACAATACTAATATGTGCTCAATACAGACCCTGTAGTAATAATTCGTTATTTTAAACAAATAAATAAAAGACCCATTTCTTCTGTGCGGTAACTAGCGGTGTCACGGTGTGTCAAGCTAATGCTTTGTCTGTCACATAAAAGTGGTTCAACTCTCTTAGGAATTCCAATTCATACGATTTTTCTAAATAGCTTTTTTAGATAGCCGTATTCCACAAAAAATGATATTGCCTTTCCAGATGAGAATTCATAGTGGATCCAATTTTACCGGTTCGCTGCAATTTGTTAGACGGAAGGAGAATAGTTTATTATCATTGTTCGAATTAAGCAGTCGGAGATTAGGCAAGAATTATTCTTTTTGATTTTTTGTTCACGGAAGGTTTGTTAAATCTGACTTCTTACAACTATTTGAATAATTCAAATATGTATAACAATGGATTTGTATAGTGAATACACCCATTATCTTTTGCTAAATTTAAACAAGTTAAATAAAAGATAAACGAAAAAACAAGACAGAATTACAATCGAGAAACAAGAAATAATATACGTATTTTTCCTCTAATTGAAAATACGTCACACTTCGAAAATATGTCGAAGATAAATTATCGTCATGATTGGTTCCGTTTTCTTAACATTTGTTGTAAATTGTATTGAACTTGAATTTACTGTACCGTTTTTTTTATTCCTTTAATTTTCCGTTGTTAACAAATAGTGAAAATCGCTTAAGAAAGACAAAATATTTCAAGAAATACTCCATTTTTCCCTAGCAATAAACTATAAAAATCGCTTCCATAATTGCAAAAAAACATATGTATTCAATTAATATAAAATATTTTGTAATATCTTAGGATATTTAATGTAGAATATATTTTAAGAATTTTAAAGACGCATTTGTTTTATTTTTAATGTTTTTATTATCAAAACAAATTGTAAAAGCTTAATGCCAATAAAATAAAATATCCAGTTACATCTTGAACTGTCACAACATTTGCTCTTTACAGGATTTTGTGATACCACTTTGCAAAAAAAAAAAAAAAAAAAAAAAAAAAAAAAAAAAAAAATACGTTTATTGTCAATCGCATAAAAGTGTTCAGTGCTTTTGGGAAATCTTATTGAAATGATTTTCTTAAAACCACATTCAGGTTGATGAATTCTAAAAATGATACGAATTTTTCGAATAAATGTTTTTGATGGATATAATTTCACGGTCATTGCGAGTTATTCGATATAAATTATATAATTTGTTGTCCTTTTTTGGAATTGAGCGTTCTTTTTTTCTAGAATGTTCGGAAAGAAAAATGGGTGTCTTCTTGTTTATAGAATGTTCATTGAATCCGTTTTTATTCATTCATTCTAAAGTTTCTTATCGTCATAGCAATAATTTAATCAAAGAAAGGCTTTCGATATCGAATAAGTTTTTATTTTTAGAGAAGAGTATTCTGAATTGGGAAGAACCGTTTCCTTGTTTAAAAAGTATCCATTGAATCAAATTGCATTCGTTCAATCGAATGACCCTCATAGGTATAACAATAATTTTATCGACTAAATTATTTCGATATCAAATAAATTATTGATAATTTACGAAATGGGCATTTTGATTGGGGAAGAATTAGAGTACCTTTTTCCTTGTTTAAAGGTGTATATTGAATGCGTTTGCCTTCATTCTTTCGAATAACCATCATAGGTACAATAAAAAAATATTGACTATTTTTTTTTTTTCGAAAATGTTTCGATATTCGATTTTTGAGCTGATCATTCCCATTACGAAAGGATTAAAATGCACATTGTCGAATGAATCAGATTTTTTTTCAGTGGAATGATCTTGATATGCGCATGAAGAATTTCACTGACAAAATGCTCTAGATTTACAATATTTTTTGTCATTTTTGGAACTAGTTTTCTTATTCGGAAAAGAATAACTGTAAATCTCTTCCTGCTTATAGAGACTCGACTGAATGCGCTTTCAATTATCTAGTGGAATAACTGTGACAGGAATAGTAAAATATTTCCAGATTAATGTTTTTTGATATTTATTATCAAACATAAAGATACTTTAAACAGCAAAAAGTAAAAATTAATGTAACGGAGGACAAGGATTAGCTTTATTTTTTTAATCATTAATTTACTGTAAACTCTAAACAGCTTCAGGTGAGCATGATTTTGTATAATAGTAATCAAAAGAAGAATTTTATCATAATTTATGAACAAGTTGCCTTGTAACGAATTATTGTATTTTAACTTTTGGTGCAGTATATTTCCTACTTGTATTGCACTCATTCACAAAATTTCAACAATAATCTATCGTTTATATCCACTGACAGGTAAGATTATGACACGATTTGTCGGTGAAGAAACAGGTAGTATTTGTTAAACTTGTGCTTTCACTATTGATCACATCAAATTGGTTTAGGTTTCTTAGGCATAACTTCCCTGAAAACCTTTTTCAAATTTTACTTTCCATGAAATTGTTTCACCAGATAATTTCTTTACCTTTTTTTATCGGAGGTATAGACCTAATTTTACCAAATCATGCCGATTTCTTGTTGAAAAAGTAAGTAATATATTACTACTATTAGAGATTAGTTTGTAGGTAAGAATAGTAACTTCTTAATTACAGAAGGTTAACCGAATGACTTTTTTAACCCACAGCAAAATGACTATGATGTACTAGTACACAGCATGATTTTTATCTTCAAAATGTATTCTATTTTATCTTTGAAACAAAGTACAATCCTTAAAGCGTAAGTAACAAAAAGAAATAGACTAATACTAATGTAGGAAAAAAGGAATTGAAAGAAAATATTATTTAGCACTATGCTAAAACTGAAAGTACTTAAATATATGTAAACGTAAAATACCTTTAAGCAAACACAAATCCTATATTCATTAATTTTATAAATATCAAAGACAATTGTGCCAGAAGACTTTTAGTAATAGAAAAAAGTTTTATTATTCAAATTTATTACAAATTATTAAAATTAATAAAATTGTTCCAAAACATTTCTTGCATGATATTCTTATTCTTATTTTTATTATTTCTTTAATGTCTATCCTATTATATTATCTTGTTATAATGTTCAGTAACTATTCTGACGTAACTATTGGCGTTAATTTGACAAAGCTAATGCACTTATTATGCATCACATCAAAGGGGTTGAAATATCTGAGGAATTCGATTAGAATGTGTTTTCTGAATGCCTATTTAATTTGGACGTATTAAAGAGGAAGTATATTTTTAATCATAAGTCAGAAGTTATTATGATACATTGTGAAAAAGGCAATGAAATTTAATCGATAGAAAAAAATATAATTAATCGTTGTCTGAGCGGAGCAGTCCTTTAAGAAGAGAATGTTTTTTTCCCTTGTTTACTAAAGAACAAGTAAATGCATTGTTTATTATTAATAAAATGTCGATTAAATATACTTATATATTTACCGATTGAAATAATAAAAATTCACTATTTTGAACAAAACAAATTAAAGTAAAAGTTAGAGGGGAAAAATTCACTTGTGTCAAAAGAATTGTTTCTGTAAATATTAGAAATGTTTTTAAAATTGAAAAATATTTTTATAGCTCATGATAGAATGCGTAAATTCCTTGTTATCTAAACATGTTTACCATATCAAGAATAAAAAGAAGTAATATATAAAAGTATCATTTTTATTACATAATATAAAATAATAGAACATTTGATTAAGAATTAAGCACTATGTACAGGTTTGTTTGGATTGGCCTAAGATTAAATATAATAATAATAGCGCTTAAAAAAGGATTTAATTAACTTTTTAAATAAAATTATAAGTTTAAATGTATATTTCGATCATTTCTATGGAATTATTGAGCTGTACTGTGATGATTATTAGATTACGAGCTTTTATTAAATAACCAATCAGTAACTAATTCCTGTTATTTTTGGGGGGCCCACCAGTGGCCAAGAGGTTCTAACTCCGAAACTCGCAGACGGTAGGTGCTGGCTTCGAACATAATCGCGGCCATCGGCCTAACTGTTCGGAGTTTTCCGTGGTTTTCTTCGAACCTTGAATTTCCTTGCGTAAATACGGGTTAGGTTCCCTTAGAAAGATCCCCGAAGAAGGTAATCCCCCCTTATGACCCATTCCCAAACATAGATAATTGGCTGACAAAACCTGTTATTATTTGCCACATAATGGAAAAATATTTGTTCATTTCAGCACCAAATGTAATTCTTTTTTTGAAACCCAATGTGACTCACGTGAACGCTTTGCATTGCTTAAATGATTTTTATTGTAATGTCTCTTCTTGGTAATTTTTTATGAATACAGCAGCATTCCAAAAAGAAAATTATTTTTTCATATAATATCTTTTAAACCTCCTAATTTTACTATTTCGTTGCAATTTATTCGAGCAAAAGAAAATAGTTTGCTATCTTTGTTTGAACTGAGAACACGTATGTCGGAAAGAATTAGGGTAAGTGCTTTTATGTTTAGAGAAGGCTCGCCAAATGAATATACCTTCATTTATTTGAGCTACTATAATAGAAATAATAGGATATTTATAATACAATTACATTTTATCTCATTCGGTAAGTCAAATGAAATGTAAACGAAATCATATTATTTATCTTTACGCAAAAAACCATATAAAGGAAGAAAAAAATTACTTTCTTAAAATTGATGTTAAAAGAAAACACTTACGATGAAATAGATAACCTAAAAATCATGGAACATTTCTATCACTATATTCATTTTAACCTCGAGTAAAATTTCAAATTGTATACATAAATTCATTTAAGTAATTAATAAAAAATACTTTGTAAAATGATAATTCCCGGAAATTCTGTATATTTTTTGTTGATAGTATGTTGAGAAATTTTACATATATATTATAAAAATTGTAAGAAACAATTGTTAGGTTGTTTGATTGATTAGATTATAACTTGTGTTACAGTCATCTTTTGCACACGATGACTAAATAGAACGAGAACTCTGTTTAACCTCTTGAAATTTGAATTTGAAATAACACTGCAGAGGACAAAAATAGACATTCATTGCATATTCAATAACAAAACCACATATGTAACAACCGCATACAACATCCCACATATGACAGAAAGAATCGTTTATCTAAGATTGATTCCTTAAGGAAAATTTTATTTCGATTCACAAATATCAATTTAAATTTACTAGCTAACTTTAAAATAGCAATATAATTATGAATAACGTATATTCAAATCTTGACAAATTTAAATCAAATAAGTGACAATAATTTAATGATCTGCAAATGATTTTATTCTTATGGGTATATTTAAGATTTTTTTTTTTTTTTTTTTTTTTTTTTTTTTTTTTTTTTTTTTTAAGCTATTGCATAGCTTTTATCGCGGGCTTTGAGCGCGGTGACCGAATCCAAAAATACCGTAACGCGAAAAATCCTAACACATCGGTAACGAAAACACCTAACACTCGGCTAACGACGTTTCCGTTCGGAAAACTTCGGGACGGTATTCTTCGGTAGAATCCGGCAGACATTGACGCGGTATCTTTCAGATATTAGGATATCAAGTCTCAAACTTATGCTTCTTATGATCTAATTTTCATAGCACGGCCAAATTTTGTTTGGTAATTTATTATGAGACAGTGTTTATTTTGGTGGTCTTATTTATTTTGGTGTCAGGAGACCCCCCACCGTGAGGGTCGAAAAATTTAAAATGCTTATAACTCGCGATCTAACTTTCGTAGCGCGGCCAAACTTTGTTTGGTAAATTATTATGAGACATAGTTAATTTCTGGTGACAGGAGACACCCCACGGTGAGGGTAGAAAATTTTAAAATGCTTATAACTCGCATACTAATTTTCGTAGCGGGGCCAAACTTGTTTGGTAATTTATTATGAGACAGTGTTACTTTTTGGTGACAGGAGACAATACACGGTGAGGATCGAAAAATTTAAAATGCTTATAACTCACGATCTAATTTTCGCAGCGCGGCCAAATTTTGTTTGGTAATTTAATATGAGGCTGTTCATTTTTGGTGACAGGAGACCCTCTACGGTGAGGGTCGAAAAATTTAAAGTGCTTAAAACTCGCGATCTAATTTTCGTAGCGCGGCCAAATTTTGTTTGGTAATTTATTATGAGACAGTGTTAATTGTTGGTGACAGAAGACACCCCACGGTGAGGGTCGAAAAATTAAAAATGTTTATAACTCGCGATCTAATTTTCGTAGTGCGGCCAAATTTTGTTTGGTAATTTATTATGAGGCAGTGTTAATTTTTGGGGACATTAGACCCCCACGGTGAGGATCGAAAAATTTAAAATGCTTATAACTCACGATCTAATTTTCGCAGCGCGGCCAAATTTTGTTTGGTAATTTAATATGAGGCTGTTCATTTTTGGTGACAGAAGACACCCCACGGTGAGGGTCGAAAAATTAAAAATGTTTATAACTCGCGATCTAATTTTCGTAGTGCGGCCAAATTTTGTTTGGTAATTTATTATGAGGCAGTGTTAATTTTTGGGGACATTAGACCCCCACGGTAAGGGTCGAAAAATTTAAAATGCTTATAAGTCACGATCTAATTTTCGTAGGGCGGCCAAATTTTGTTTGGTAATTTAATATGAGACTGTTAATTTTTGGTGACAGGAGACCCCACACGGTGAGGGTCGAAAAATTTAAAATGCTTATAACTCACCATCTAATTTTCGTAGCCCGGGCAAATTTTGTTTGGTAATTTAATATGAGACAGTGTTAATTTTTGGGGACATTAGACCCCCCACGGTGAGGGTCGAAAATTTTAAAATGCTTATAACTCACGATCTAATTTTCGTAGCGCGGCCAAATTTTGTCTGGTAATTTAATATGAGATTGTTAATTTTTGGTGACAGGAGCCCCCCGGGGTGAGGGTCGAAAAATTTAAAATGCTTATAACTCGCGATCTAATTTTCGTAGTGCGGCCAAATTTTGTTTGGTAATTTATTATGAGACAGTGTTAATTTTTGGTGACAGGAGAACCCCAACGGTGAGGGTAGAAAAAATTAAATGCTTATAACTCGCGATCTAATTTTCATAGAGTGGCCAAATTTTGTTTGGTAATTTATTATGAGTCAGAGTTAATTTTTGGTGACAGGAGACCCCCCCCCCACGGTGAGGGTTGAAGAATTTAAAATGCTTATAACTCGCGATCTAATTTTCGTAGTGCGGCCAAATTTTGTTTGGTAATTTATTATGAGACAGTGTTAATTTTTGGTGACAGGAGACCCCACACGGTAAGGATCGAAAAATTTTAAATGCTCATAACTCGCGATCTAATTTTGGTAGCTTGGCAAAATATTGTTTGGTAATTTATTATAAGACAGTGTTAATTTTTGGTGACAGGAGACGCCCCCATGGTGAGGGTCGAAAAATTTAAAATGCTTATAACTCGCGATCTAATTTTCGTAGCGCGGCCAAATTTTGTTTAGTAATTTATTATGAGGCAGTGTTAATTTTTGGGGACATTAAACCCCCCACGGTGAGGGTCGAAAAATTTAAAGTGCTTAAAACTCGCGATCTAATTTTCGTAGCGCGGCCAAATTTTGTTTGGTAATTTATTATGAGACAGTGTTAATTGTTGGTGACAGAAGACACCCCACGGTGAGGGTCGAAAAATTAAAAATGTTTATAACTCGCGATCTAATTTTCGTAGTGCGGCCAAATTTTGTTTGGTAATTTATTATGAGGCAGTGTTAATTTTTGGGGACATTAGACCCCCACGGTAAGGGTCGAAAAATTTAAAATGCTTATAAGTCACGATCTAATTTTCGTAGGGCGGCCAAATTTTGTTTGGTAATTTAATATGAGACTGTTAATTTTTGGTGACAGGAGACCCCACACGGTGAGGGTCGAAAAATTTAAAATGCTTATAACTCACCATCTAATTTTCGTAGCTCGGGCAAATTTTGTTTGGTAATTTAATATGAGACAGTGTTAATTTTGGGGGCCATTAGACCCCCTACGGTGAGGGTCGAAAAATTTAAAATGCTTATAACTCGCGATCTAATTTTCGTACCGCGGCCAAATTTTGTTTAGTTATTTATTATGAGACAGAGTTAATTTTTGGGGACATTAGACCCCCCCCACGGTGAGGGTCGAAAAATTTAAAATGCTTATAACTCAAGATCTAATTTTCGTAGCACGGCCAAATTTTGTCTGGTAATTTAATATGAGACTGTTAATTTTTGGTGACAGGATACCCCCGGGGTGAGGGTCGAAAAATTTAAAATGCTTATAACTCGCGATCTAATTTTCGTAGCGCGGCCAAATTTTGTTTGGTAATTTATAATGAGACAGTGTTAATTTTTGGTGACAGGAGACAACCCACGGTGAGGGTAGAAAAATTAAATGCTTATAACTCGCGATCTAATTTTCGTAGCGTGGCCAAATTTTGTTTGGTAATTTATTATGAGTCAGTGTTAATTTTTGGTGAAAGGAGACCCCCCCCACAGTGTGGGTCGAAAAATTAAAAATGCTTATAACTCGCGATCTAATTTTCGTAGCGCGGCCAAATTTTGATTGGTAATTTAATATGAGACTGTTAATTTTTGGGGACATTAAACCCCCCCCCCCACGGTGAGGGTCGAAAAATTTAAAATGCTTAAAACTCGCGATCTAATTTTCGTAGCGCGGCGAAATTTTGTTTGGTAATTTATTATGAGACAGTGTTAATTGTTGGTGACAGAAGACACCCCACGGTGAGGGTCGAAAAATTAAAAATGTTTATAACTCGCGATCTAATTTTCGTACCGCGGCCAAATTTTGTTTAGTTATTTATTATGAGACAGACTTAATTTTTGGGGACATTAGACCCCCCCACGGTGAGGGTCGAAAAATTTAAAATGCTTATAACTCACGATCTAATTTTCGTAGCGCGGCCAAATTTTGTCTGGTAATTTAATATGAGACTGTTAATTTTTGGTGACAGGAGCCCCCCGGGGTAAGGGTCGAAAAATTTAAAATGCTTATAACTCGCGATCTAATTTTCGTAGTGCGGCCAAATTTTGTTTGGTAATTTATTATGAGACTGTTAATTTTTGGTGACAGGAGACCCCCAACGGTGAGGGTAGAAAAAATTAAATGCTTATAACTCGTGATCTAATTTTCATAGAGTGGCCAAATTTTGTTTGGTAATTTATTACGAGTCAGTGTTAATTTTTGGTGACAGGAGACCCCCCCCCCACGGTGAGGGTCGAAGAATTTAAAATGCTTATAACTCGCGATCTAATTTTCGTAGTGCGGCCAAATTTTGTTTGGTAATTTATTATGAGACAGTGTTAATTTTTGGTGACAGGAGACCCCACACGGTGAGGATCGAAAAATTTAAAATGCTCATAACTCGCGATCTAATTTTGGTAGCTTGGCAAAATATTGTTTGGTAATTTATTATAAGACAGTGTTAATTTTTGGTGACAGGAGACGCCCCCATGGTGAGGGTCGAAAAATTTAAAGTGCTTATAACTCGCGATCTAATTTTCGTAGCGCGGCCAAATTTTGTTTGGTAATTTATTATGAGACAGTGTTAATTGTTGGTGACAGAAGACACCCCACGGTGAGGGTCGAAAAATTAAAAATGTTTATAACTCGTGATCTAATTTTCGTAGTGCGGCCAAATTTTGTTTGGTAATTTATTACGAGTCAGTGTTAATTTTTGGTGACAGGAGACCAACCCCCCACGGTGAGGGTCGAAGAATTTAAAATGCTTATAACTCGCGATCTAATTTTCGTAGTGCGGCCAAATTTTGTTTGGTAATTTATTATGAGACAGTGTTAATTTTTGGTGACAGGAGACCCCACACGGTGAGGATCGAAAAATTTAAAATGCTCTTAACTCGCGATCTAATTTTGGTAGCTTGGCAAAATATTGTTTGGTAATTTACTATAAGACAGTGTTAATTTTTGGGGCCATTAGACCCCCTACGGTGAGGGTCGAAAAATTTAAAATGCTTATAACTCGCGATCTAATTTTCGTACCGCGGCCAAATTTTGTTTAGTTATTTATTATGAGACAGAGTTAATTTTTGGGGACATTAGACCCCCCACGGTGAGGGTCGAAATATTTAAAATGCTTATAACTCACGATCTAATTTTCGTAGCACGGCCAAATTTTGTCTGGTAATTTAATATGAGACTGTTAATTTTTGGTGACAGGAGACAACCCACGGTGAGGGTAGAAAAATTAAATGCTTATAAATCGCGATCTAATTTTCGTAGCGCGGCCAAATTTTGTTTAGTAATTTATTATGAGGCAGTGTTAATTTTTGGGGACATTAAACCCCCCACGGTGAGGGTCGAAAAATTTAAAGTGCTTAAAACTCGCGATCTAATTTTCGTAGCGCGGCCAAATTTTGTTTGGTAATTTATTATGAGACAGTGTTAATTGTTGGTGACAGAAGACACCCCACGGTGAGGGTCGAAAAATTAAAAATGTTTATAACTCGCGATCTAATTTTCGTAGCGCGGGCAAATTGTGTTTGGTAATTTATTATGAGACAGTGTTAATTTTTGGGGCCATTAGACCCCCTACGGTGAGGGTCGAAAAATTTAAAATGCTTATAACTCAAGATCTAATTTTCGTAGCACGGCCAAATTTTGTCTGGTAATTTAATATGAGACTGTTAATTTTTGGTGACAGAAGCCCCCCGGGGTGAGGGTCGAAAAATTTAAAATGCTTATAACTCGCGATCTAATTTTCGTAGCGCGGCCAAATTTTGTTTGGTAATTTATAATGAGACAGTGTTAATTTTTGGTGACAGGAGACAACCCACGGTGAGGGTAGAAAAATTAAATGCTTATAACTCGCGATCTAATTTTCGTAGCGTGGCCAAATTTTGTTTGGTAATTTATTATGAGTCAGTGTTAATTTTTGGTAACAGGAGACCCCCCCCCCACGGTGTGGGTCGAAAAATTAAAAATGCTTATAACTCGCGATCTAATTTTCGTAGCGCGGCCAAATTTTGTTTGGTAATTTAATAGGAGACTGTTAATTTTTGGGGACATTAAACCCCCCCACGGTGAGGGTCGAAAAATTTAAAATGCTTAAAACTCGCGATCTAATTTTCGTAGCGCGTCCAAATTTTGTTTGGTAATTTATTATGAGACAGTGTTAATTGTTGGTGACAGAAGACACCCCACGGTGAGGGTCGAAAAATTAAAAATGTTTATAACTCGCGATCTAATTTTCGTACCGCGGCCAAATTTTGTGTAGTTATTTATTATGAGGCAGTGTTAATTTTTGGGGACATTAGACCCCCACGGTAAGGGTCGAAAAATTTAAAATGCTTATAAGTCACGATCTAATTTTCGTAGCGCGGGCAAATTTTGTCTGGTAATTTAATATGAGATTGTTAATTTTTGGTGACAGGAGCCCCCCGGGGTGAGGGTCGAAAAATTTAAAATGCTTATAACTCGCGATCTAATTTTCGTAGTTCGGCCAAATTTTGTTTGGTAATTTATTATGAGACAGTGTTAATTTTTGGTGACAGGAGACCCCCAACGGTGAGGGTAGAAAAAATTAAATGCTTATAACTCGCGATCTAATTTTCATAGAGTGGCCAAATTTTGTTTGGTAATTTATTATGAGTCAGTGTTAATTTTTGGTGACAGGAGACCCCTCCCCCACGGTGAGGGTCGAAGAATTTAAAATGCTTATAACTCGCGATCTAATTTTCGTAGTGCGGCCAAATTTTGTTTGGTAGTTTATTATGAGACATTGTTAATTTTTGGTGACAGGAGACCCCACACGGTGAGGATCGAAAAATTTTAAATGCTCATAACTCGCGATCTAATTTTGGTAGCTTGGCAAAATATTGTTTGGTAATTTATTATAAGACAGTGTTAATTTTTGGTGACAGGAGACGCCCCCATGGTGAGGGTCGAAAAATTTAAAATGCTTATAACTCGCGATCTAATTTTCGTAGCGCGGCCAAATTTTGTTTAGTAATTTATTATGAGGCAGTGTTAATTTTTGGGGACATTAAACCCCCCACGGTGAGGGTCGAAAAATTTAAAGTGCTTAAAACTCGCGATCTAATTTTCGTAGCGCGGCCAAATTTTGTTTGGTAATTTATTATGAGACAGTGTTAATTGTTGGTGACAGAAGACGCCCCCATGGTGAGGGTCGAAAAATTTAAAATGCTTATAACTCTCGATCTAATTTTCGTAGCGCGGCCAAATTTTGCTTAGTAATTTATTATGAGGCAGTGTTAATTTTTGGGGACATTAAACCCCCCACGGTGAGGGTCGAAAAATTTAAAGTGCTTAAAACTCGCAATCTAATTTTCGTAGCGCGGCCAAATTTTGTTTGGTAATTTATTATGAGACAGTGTTAATTGTTGGTGACAGAAGACACCCCACGGTGAGGGTCGAGAAATTAAAAATGTTTATAACTCGCGATCTAATTTTCGTAGTGCGGCCAAATTTTGTTTGGTAATTTATTATGAGGCAGTGTTAATTTTTGGGGACATTAGACCCCCACGGTAAGGGTCGAAAAATTTAAAATGCTTATAAGTCACGATCTAATTTTCGTAGGGCGGCCAAATTTTGTTTGGTATTTTAATATGAGACTGTTAATTTTTGGTGACAGGAGACCCCACACGGTGAGGGTCGAAAAATTTAAAATGCTTATAACTCACCATCTAATTTTCGTAGCGCGGCCAAATTTTGTTTGGTAATTTATAATGAGACAGTGTTAATTTTTGGTGACAGGAGACAACCCACGGTGAGGGTAGAAAAATTAAATGCTTATAACTCGCGATCTAATTTTCGTAGCGTGGCCAAATTTTGTTTGGTAATTTATTATGAGTCAGTGTTAATTTTTGGTGACAGGAGACCCCCCCCTTCCACAGTGTGGGTCGAAAAATTAAAAATGCTTATAACTCGCGATCTAATTTTCGTAGCGCGGCCAAATTTTGTTTGGTAATTTAATATGAGACTGTTAATTTTTGGGGACATTAAACCCCCCCCCCACGGTGAGGGTCGAAAAATTTAAAATGCTTAAAACTCGCGATCTAATTTTCGTAGCGCGGCCAAATTTTGTTTGGTAATTTATTATGAGACAGTGTTAATTGTTGGTGACAGGAGACCCCCCCCACGGTGAGGGTCGAAGAAATTAAAATGCTTATAACTCGCGATCTAATTTTCGTAGTGCGGCCAAATTTTGTTTGGTAATTTATTATGAGACAGTGTTAATTTTTGGTGACAGGAGACCCCACACGGTGAGGATCGAAAAATTTAAAATGCTCATAACTCGCGATCTAATTTTGGTAGCTTGGCAAAATATTGTTTGGTAATTTATTATAAGACAGTGTTAATTTTTGGTGACAGGAGACGCCCCCATGGTGAGGGTCGAAAAATTTAAAATGCTTATAACTCGCGATCTAATTTTCGTAGCGCGGCCAAATTTTGTTTGGTAATTTATTATGAGGCAGTGTTAATTTTTGGGGACATTAGACCCCCACGGTAAGGGTCGAAAAATTTAAAATGCTTATAAGTCACGATCTAATTTTCGTAGCGCGGGCAAATTTTGTTTGGTAATTTAATATGAGACAGTGTTAATTTTTGGGGCCATTAGACCCAATACGGTGAGGGTCGAAAAATTTAAAATGCTTATACTTCACGATCTAATTTTCGTAGCACGGCCAAATTTTGTCTGGTAATTTAATATGAGACTTTTAATTTTTGGGGACATTAAACCCCCCCTCGGTAAGGGTCAAAAAATTTAAAATGCTTAAAACTCGCGATCTAATTTTCGTAGCGCGGCCAAATTTTGTTTGGTAATTTATTATGAGTCAGTGTTAATTTTTGGTGACAGGAGACCCCCCCCCCACGGTGTGGGTCGAAAAATTAAAAATGCTTATAACTCGCGATCTAATTTTCGTAGCGCGGCCAAATTTTGTTTGGTAATTTAATAGGAGACTGTTAATTTTTGGGGACATTAAACCCCCCCTCGGTGAGGGTCGAAAAATTTAAAATGCTTAAAACTCGCGATCTCATTTTCGTAGCGCGGCCAAATTTTGTTTGGTAATTTATTATGAGACAGTGTTAATTGTTGGTGACAGAAGACACCCCACGGTGAGGGTCGAAAAATTAAAAATGTTTATAACTCGCGATCTAATTTTCGTACCGCGGCCAAATTTTGTGTAGTTATTTATTATGAGGCAGTGTTAATTTTTGGGGACATTAGACCCCCACGGTAAGGGTCGAAAAATTTAAAATGCTTATAAGTCACGATCTAATTTTCGTAGCGCGGGCAAATTTTGTCTGGTAATTTAATATGAGATTGTTAATTTTTGGTGACAGGAGCCCCCCGGGGTGAGGGTCGAAAAATTTAAAATGCTTATAACTCGCGATCTAATTTTCGTAGTTCGGCCCAATTTTGTTTGGTAATTTATTATGAGACAGTGTTAATTTTTGGTGACAGGAGACCCCCAACGGTGAGGGTAGAAACAATTAAATGCTTATAACTCGCGATCTAATTTTCATAGAGTGGCCAAATTTTGTTTGGTAATTTATTATGAGTCAGTGTTAATTTTTGGTGACAGGAGACCCCCCCCCACGGTGAGGGTCGTAGAATTTAAAATGCTTATAACTCGCGATCTAATTTTCGTAGTGCGGCCAAATTTTGTTTGGTAATTTGTTATGAGACAGTGTTAATTTTTGGTGACAGGAGACCCCACACGGTGAGGATCGAAAAATTTTAAATGCTCATAACTCGCGATCTAATTTTGGTAGCTTGGCAAAATATTGTTTGGTAATTTATTATAAGACAGTGTTAATTTTTGGTGACAGGAGACGCCCCCATGGTGAGGGTCGAAAAATTTAAAATGCTTATAACTCGCGATCTAATTTTCGTAGCGCGGCCAAATTTTGTTTAGTAATTTATTATGAGGCAGTGTTAATTTTTGGGGACATTAAACCCCCCACGGTGTGGGTCGAAAAATTTAAAGTGCTTAAAACTCGCGATCTAATTTTCGTAGCGCGGCCAAATTTTGTTTGGTAATTTATTATGAGACAGTGTTAATTGTTGGTGACAGAAGACACCCCACGGTGAGGGTCGAAAAATTAAAAATGTTTATAACTCGCGATCTAATTTTCGTAGTGCGGCCAAATTTTGTTTGGTAATTTATTATGAGGCAGTGTTAATTTTTGGGGACATTAGACCCCCACGGTAAGGGTCGAAAAATTTAAAATGCTTATAAGTCACGATCTAATTTTCGTAGGGCGGCCAAATTTTGTTTGGTATTTTAATATGAGACTGTTAATTTTTGGTGACAGGAGACCCCACACGGTGAGGGTCGAAAAATTTAAAATGCTTATAACTCACCATCTAATTTTCGTAGCGCGGGCAAATTTTGTTTGGTAATTTAATGTGAGACAGTGTTAATTTTGGGGGCCATTAGACCCCCTACGGTGAGGGTCGAAAAATTTAAAATGCTTATAACTCGCGATCTAATTTTCGTACCGCGGCCAAATTTTATTTAGTTATTTATTATGAGACAGAGTTAATTTTTGGGGACATTAGACCCCCCCACGGTGAGGGTCGAAAAATTTAAAATGCTTATAACTCAAGATCTAATTTTCGTAGCACGGCCAAATTTTGTCTGGTAATTTAATATGAGACTGTTAATTTTTGGTGACAGGAGCCCCCCGGGGTGAGGGTCGAAAAATTTAAAATGCTTATAACTCGCGATCTAATTTTCGTAGCGCGGCCAAATTTTGTTTGGTAATTTATAATGAGACAGTGTTAATTTTTGGTGACAGGAGACAACCCACGGTGAGGGTAGAAAAATTAAATGCTTATAACTCGCGATCTAATTTTCGTAGCGCGGCCAAATTTTGTTTGGTAATTTATTATGAGACAGTGTTAATTGTTGGTGACAGAAGACACCCCACGGTGAGGGTCGAAAAATTAAAAATGTTTATAACTCGCGATCTAATTTTCGTACCGCGGCCAAATTTTGTGTAGTTATTTATTATGAGGCAGTGTTAATTTTTGGGGACATTAGACCCCCACGGTAAGGGTCGAAAAATTTAAAATGCTTATAAGTCACGATCTAATTTTCGTAGCGCGGGCAAATTTTGTCTGGTAATTTAATATGAGATTGTTAATTTTTGGTGACAGGAGCCCCCCGGGGTGAGGGTCGAAAAATTTAAAATGCTTATAACTCGCGATCTAATTTTCGTAGTTCGGCCCAATTTTGTTTGGTAATTTATTATGAGACAGTGTTAATTTTTGGTGACAGGAGACCCCCAACGGTGAGGGTAGAAACAATTAAATGCTTATAACTCGCGATCTAATTTTCATAGAGTGGCCAAATTTTGTTTGGTAATTTATTATGAGTCAGTGTTAATTTTTGGTGACAGGAGACCCCCCCCCCACGGTGAGGGTCGTAGAATTTAAAATGCTTATAACTCGCGATCTAATTTTCGTAGTGCGGCCAAATTTTGTTTGGTAATTTGTTATGAGACAGTGTTAATTTTTGGTGACAGGAGACCCCACACGGTGAGGATCGAAAAATTTTAAATGCTCATAACTCGCGATCTAATTTTGGTAGCTTGGCAAAATATTGTTTGGTAATTTATTATAAGACAGTGTTAATTTTTGGTGACAGGAGACGCCCCCATGGTGAGGGTCGAAAAATTTAAAATGCTTATAACTCGCGATCTAATTTTCGTAGCGCGGCCAAATTTTGTTTAGTAATTTATTATGAGGCAGTGTTAATTTTTGGGGACATTAAACCCCCCACGGTGTGGGTCGAAAAATTTAAAGTGCTTAAAACTCGCGATCTAATTTTCGTAGCGCGGCCAAATTTTGTTTGGTAATTTATTATGAGACAGTGTTAATTGTTGGTGACAGAAGACACCCCAAGGTGAGGGTCGAAAAATTAAAAATGTTTATAACTCGCGATCTAATTTTCGTAGTGCGGCCAAATTTTGTTTGGTAATTTATTATGAGGCAGTGTTAATTTTTGGGGACAGGAGCCCCCCGGGGTGAGGGTCGAAAAATTTAAAATGCTTATAACTCGCGATCTAATTTTCGTAGTTCGGCCAAATTTTGTTTGGTAATTTATTATGAGACAGTGTTAATTTTTGGTGACAGGAGAACCCCAACGGTGAGGGTAGAAAAAATTAAATGCTTATAACTCGCGATCTAATTTTCATAGAGTGGCCAAATTTTGTTTGGTAATTTATTATGAGTCAGTGTTAATTTTTGGTGACAGGAGACCCCCCCCCACGGTGAGGGTCGAAGAATTTAAAATGCTTATAACTCGCGATCTAATTTTCGTAGTGCGGCCAAATTTTGTTTGGTAATTTATTATGAGACAGTGTTAATTTTTGGTGACAGGAGACCCCACACGGTGATTATCGAAAAATTTTAAATGCTCATAACTCGCGATCTAATTTTGGTAGCTTGGCAAAATATTGTTTGGTAATTTATTATAAGACAGTGTTAATTTTTGGTGACAGGAGACGCCCCCATGGTGAGGGTCGAAAAATTTAAAATGCTTATAACTCGCGATCTAATTTTCGTAGCGCGGCCAAATTTTGTTTAGTAATTTATTATGAGGCAGTGTTAAATTTTGGGGACATTAAACCCCCCACGGTGAGGGTCGAAAAATTTAAAGTGCTTAAAACTCGCGATCTAATTTTCGTAGCGCGGCCAAATTTTGTTTGGTAATTTATTATGAGACAGTGTTAATTGTTGGTGACAGAAGACACCCCACGGTGAGGGTCGAAAAATTAAAAATGTTTATAACTCGCGATCTAATTTTCGTAGTGCGGCCAAATTTTGTTTGGTAATTTATTATGAGGCAGTGTTAATTTTTGGGGACATTAGACCCCCACGGTAAGGGTCGAAAAATTTAAAATGCTTATAAGTCACGATCTAATTTTCGTAGGGCGGCCAAATTTTGTTTGGTATTTTAATATGAGACTGTTAATTTTTGGTGACAGGAGACCCCACACGGTGAGGGTCGAAAAATTTTAAATGCTCATAACTCGCGATCTAAATTTGGTAGCTTGGCAAAATATTGTTTGGTAATTTATTATAAGACAGTGTTAATTTTTGGTGACAGGAGACGCCCCCATGGTGAGGGTCGAAAAATTTAAAATGCTTATAACTCGCGATCTAATTTTCGTAGCGCGGCCAAATTTTGTTTAGTAATTTATTATGAGGCAGTGTTAAATTTTGGGGACATTAAACCCCCCACGGTGAGGGTCGAAAAATTTAAAGTGCTTAAAACTCGCGATCTAATTTTCGTAGCGCGGCCAAATTTTGTTTGGTAATTTATTATGAGACAGTGTTAATTGTTGGTGACAGAAGACACCCCACGGTGAGGGTCGAAAAATTAAAAATGTTTATAACTCGCGATCTAATTTTCGTAGTGCGGCCAAATTTTGTTTGGTAATTTATTATGAGGCAGTGTTAATTTTTGGGGACATTAGACCCCCACGGTAAGGGTCGAAAAATTTAAAATGCTTATAAGTCACGATCTAATTTTCGTAGGGCGGCCAAATTTTGTTTGGTATTTTAATATGAGACTGTTAATTTTTGGTGACAGGAGACCCCACACGGTGAGGGTCGAAAAATTTAAAATGCTTATAACTCACCATCTAATTTTCGTAGCGCGGGCAAATTTTGTTTGGTAATTTAATGTGAGACAGTGTTAATTTTGGGGGCCATTAGACCCCCTACGGTGAGGGTCGAAAAATTTAAAATGCTTATAACTCGCGATCTAATTTTCGTACCGCGGCCAAATTTTATTTAGTTATTTATTATGAGACAGAGTTAATTTTTGGGGACATTAGACCCCCCCACGGTGAGGGTCGAAAAATTTAAAATGCTTATAACTCAAGATCTAATTTTCGTAGCACGGCCAAATTTTGTCTGGTAATTTAATATGAGACTGTTAATTTTTGGTGACAGGAGCCCCCCGGGGTGAGGGTCGAAAAATTTAAAATGCTTATAACTCGCGATCTAATTTTCGTAGCGCGGCCAAATTTTGTTTGGTAATTTATAATGAGACAGTGTTAATTTTTGGTGACAGGAGACAACCCACGGTGAGGGTAGAAAAATTAAATGCTTATAACTCGCGATCTAATTTTCGTAGCGCGGCCAAATTTTGTTTGGTAATTTATTATGAGACAGTGTTAATTGTTGGTGACAGAAGACACCCCACGGTGAGGGTCGAAAAATTAAAAATGTTTATAACTCGCGATCTAATTTTCGTACCGCGGCCAAATTTTGTGTAGTTATTTATTATGAGGCAGTGTTAATTTTTGGGGACATTAGACCCCCACGGTAAGGGTCGAAAAATTTAAAATGCTTATAAGTCACGATCTAATTTTCGTAGCGCGGGCAAATTTTGTCTGGTAATTTAATATGAGATTGTTAATTTTTGGTGACAGGAGCCCCCCGGGGTGAGGGTCGAAAAATTTAAAATGCTTATAACTCGCGATCTAATTTTCGTAGTTCGGCCCAATTTTGTTTGGTAATTTATTATGAGACAGTGTTAATTTTTGGTGACAGGAGACCCCCAACGGTGAGGGTAGAAACAATTAATTGCTTATAACTCGCGATCTAATTTTCATAGAGTGGCCAAATTTTGTTTGGTAATTTATTATGAGTCAGTGTTAATTTTTGGTGACAGGAGACCCCCCCCCACGGTGAGGGTCGTAGAATTTAAAATGCTTATAACTCGCGATCTAATTTTCGTAGTGCGGCCAAATTTTGTTTGGTAATTTGTTATGAGACAGTGTTAATTTTTGGTGACAGGAGACCCCACACGGTGAGGATCGAAAAATTTTAAATGCTCATAACTCGCGATCTAATTTTGGTAGCTTGGCAAAATATTGTTTGGTAATTTATTATAAGACAGTGTTAATTTTTGGTGACAGGAGACGCCCCCATGGTGAGGGTCGAAAAATTTAAAATGCTTATAACTCGCGATCTAATTTTCGTAGCGCGGCCAAATTTTGTTTAGTAATTTATTATGAGGCAGTGTTAATTTTTGGGGACATTAAACCCCCCACGGTGTGGGTCGAAAAATTTAAAGTGCTTAAAACTCGCGATCTAATTTTCGTAGCGCGGCCAAATTTTGTTTGGTAATTTATTATGAGACAGTGTTAATTGTTGGTGACAGAAGACACCCCAAGGTGAGGGTCGAAAAATTAAAAATGTTTATAACTCGCGATCTAATTTTCGTAGTGCGGCCAAATTTTGTTTGGTAATTTATTATGAGGCAGTGTTAATTTTTGGGGACAGGAGCCCCCCGGGGTGAGGGTCGAAAAATTTAAAATGCTTATAACTCGCGATCTAATTTTCGTAGTTCGGCCAAATTTTGTTTGGTAATTTATTATGAGACAGTGTTAATTTTTGGTGACAGGAGAACCCCAACGGTGAGGGTAGAAAAAATTAAATGCTTATAACTCGCGATCTAATTTTCATAGAGTGGCCAAATTTTGTTTGGTAATTTATTATGAGTCAGTGTTAATTTTTGGTGACAGGAGACCCCCCCCACGGTGAGGGTCGAAGAATTTAAAATGCTTATAACTCGCGATCTAATTTTCGTAGTGCGGCCAAATTTTGTTTGGTAATTTATTATGAGACAGTGTTAATTTTTGGTGACAGGAGACCCCACACGGTGAGGATCGAAAAATTTTAAATGCTCATAACTCGCGATCTAATTTTGGTAGCTTGGCAAAATATTGTTTGGTAATTTATTATAAGACAGTGTTAATTTTTGGTGACAGGAGACGCCCCCATGGTGAGGGTCGAAAAATTTAAAATGCTTATAACTCGCGATCTAATTTTCGTAGCGCGGCCAAATTTTGTTTAGTAATTTATTATGAGGCAGTGTTAAATTTTGGGGACATTAAACCCCCCACGGTGAGGGTCGAAAAATTTAAAGTGCTTAAAACTCGCGATCTAATTTTCGTAGCGCGGCCAAATTTTGTTTGGTAATTTATTATGAGACAGTGTTAATTGTTGGTGACAGAAGACACCCCACGGTGAGGGTCGAAAAATTAAAAATGTTTATAACTCGCGATCTAATTTTCGTAGTGCGGCCAAATTTTGTTTGGTAATTTATTATGAGGCAGTGTTAATTTTTGGGGACATTAGACCCCCACGGTAAGGGTCGAAAAATTTAAAATGCTTATAAGTCACGATCTAATTTTCGTAGGGCGGCAAAATTTTGTTTGGTATTTTAATATGAGACTGTTAATTTTTGGTGACAGGAGACCCCACACGGTGAGGGTCGAAAAATTTTAAATGCTCATAACTCGCGATCTAATTTTGGTAGCTTGGCAAAATATTGTTTGGTAATTTATTATAAGACAGTGTTAATTTTTGGTGACAGGAGACGCCCCCATGGTGAGGGTCGAAAAATTTAAAATGCTTATAACTCGCGATCTAATTTTCGTAGCGCGGCCAAATTTTGTTTAGTAATTTATTATGAGGCAGTGTTAAATTTTGGGGACATTAAACCCCCCACGGTGAGGGTCGAAAAATTTAAAGTGCTTAAAACTCGCGATCTAATTTTCGTAGCGCGGCCAAATTTTGTTTGGTAATTTATTATGAGACAGTGTTAATTGTTGGTGACAGAAGACACCCCACGGTGAGGGTCGAAAAATTAAAAATGTTTATAACTCGCGATCTAATTTTCGTAGCGCGGGCAAATTTTGTTTGGTAATTTAATATGAGACAGTGTTAATTTTGGGGGCCATTAGACCCCCTACGGTGAGGGTCGAAAAATTTAAAATGCTTATAACTCGCGATCTAATTTTCGTACCGCGGCCAAATTTTGTTTAGTTATTTATTATGAGACAGAGTTAATTTTTGGGGACATTAGACCCCCCACGGTGAGGGTCGAAAAATTTAAAATGCTTATAACTCACGATCTAATTTTCGTAGCGCGGCCAAATTTTGTCTGGTAATTTAATATGAGACTGTTAATTTTTGGTGACAGGAGCCCCCCAGGGGTAAGGGTCGAAAAATTTAAAATGCTTATAACTCGCGATCTAATTTTCGTAGTGCGGCCAAATTTTGTTTGGTAATTTATTATGAGACAGTGTTAATTTTTGGTGACAGGAATCCCCCAACGGTGAGGGTAGAAAAAATTAAATGCTTATAACTCGCGATCTAATTTTCATAGAGTGGCCAAATTTTGTTTGGTAATTTATTACGAGTCAGTGTTAATTTTTGGTGACAGGAGACCCCCCCCCACGGTGAGGGTCGAAGAATTTAAAATGCTTATAACTCGCGATCTAATTTTCGTAGTGCGGCCAAATTTTGTTTGGTAATTTATTATGAGATAGTGTTAATTTTTGGTGACAGGAGACCCCACACGGTGAGGATCGAAAAATTTAAAATGCTCATAACTCGCGATCTAATTTTGGTATCTTGGCAAAATATTGTTTGGTAATTTATTATAAGACAGAGTTAATTTTTGGTGACAGGAGACGCCCCCATGGTGAGGGTCGAAAAATTTAAAATGCTTATAACTCGCGATCTAATTTTCGTAGCGCGGCCAAATTTTGTTTAGTAATTTATTATGAGGCAGTGTTAATTTTTGGGGACATTAAACCCCCCACGGAGAGGGTCGAAAAATTTAAAGTGCTTAAAACTCGCGATCTAATTTTCGTAGCGCGGCCAAATTTTGTTTGGTAATTTATTATGAGACAGTGTTAATTGTTGGTGACAGAAGACACCCCACGGTGAGGGTCGAAAAATTAAAAATGTTTATAACTCGCGATCTAATTTTCGTAGTGCGGCCAAATTTTGTTTGGTAATTTATTATGAGGCAGTGTTAATTTTTGGGGCCATTAGACCCCCTACGGTGAGGGTCGAAAAATTTAAAATGCTTATAACTCGCGATCTAATTTTCGTACCGCGGCCAAATTTTGTTTAGTTATTTATTATGAGACAGAGTTAATTTTTGGGGACATTAGACCCCTCACGGTGAGGGTCAAAATATTTAAAATGCTTATAACTCACGATCTAATTTTCGTAGCACGGCCAAATTTTGTCTGGTAATTTAATATGAGACTGTTAATTTTTGGTGACAGGAGCCCCCCGGGGTGAGGGTCGAAAAATTTAAAATGCTTATAACTCGCGATCTAATTTTCGTAGCGCGGCCAAATTTTGTTTGGTAATTTATAATGAGACAGTGTTAATTTTTGGTGACAGGAGACAACCCACGGTGAGGGTAGAAAAATTAAATGCTTATAACTCGCGATCTAATTTTCGTAGAGTGGCCAAATTTTGTTTGGTAATTTATTATGAGTCAGTGTTAATTTTTGGTGACAGGAGACCCCCCCCCCCACAGTGTGGGTCGAAAAATTAAAAATGCTTATAACTCGCGATCTAATTTTCGTAGCGCGGCCAAATTTTGTTTGGTAATTTATTATGAGACAGTGTTAATTGTTGGTGACAGAAGACACCCCACGGTGAGGGTCGAAAAATTAAAAATGTTTATAACTCGCGATCTAATTTTCGTACCGCGGCCAAATTTTGTTTAGTTATTTATTATGAGACAGAGTTAATTTTTGGGGACATTAGACCCCCCACGGTGAGGGTCGAAAAATTTAAAATGCTTATAACTCACGATCTAATTTTCGTAGCGCGGCCAAATTTTGTCTGGTAATTTAATATGAGACTGTTAATTTTTGGTGACAGGAGCCCCCCAGGGGTAAGGGTCGAAAAATTTAAAATGCTTATAACTCGCGATCTAATTTTCGTAGTGCGGCCAAATTTTGTTTGGTAATTTATTATGAGACAGTGTTAATTTTTGGTGACAGGAGACCCCCAACGGTGAGGGTAGAAAAAATTAAATGCTTATAACTCGCGATCTAATTTTCATAGAGTGGCCAAATTTTGTTTGGTAATTTATTACGAGTCAGTGTTAATTTTTGGTGACAGGAGACCCCCCCCCCACGGTGAGGGTCGAAGAATTTAAAATGCTTATAACTCGCGATCTAATTTTCGTTGTGCGGCCAAATTTTGTTTGGTAATTTATTATGAGACAGTGTTAATTTTTGGTGACAGGAGACCCCACACGGTGAGGATCGAAAAATTTAAAATGCTCATAACTCGCGATCGAATTTTGGTAGCTTGGCAAAATTTTGTTTGGTAATTTATAATGAGACAGTGTTAATTTTTGGTGACAGGAGACAACCCACGGTGAGGGTAGAAAAATTAAATGCTTATAACTCGCGATCTAATTTTCGTAGCGCGGCCAAATTTTGTTTAGTAATTTATTATGAGGCAGTGTTAATTTTTGGGGTCATTAAACCCCCCACGGTGAGGATCGAAAAATTTAAAGTGCTTAAAACTCGCGATCAAATTTTCGTAGCGCGGCCAAATTTTGTTTGGTAATTTATTATGAGACAGTGTTAATTGTTGGTGACAGAAGACACCCCACGGTGAGGGTCGAGAAATTAAAAATGTTTATAACTCGCGATCTAATTTTCGTAGTGCGGCCAAATTTTGTTTGGTAATTTATTATGAGGCAGTGTTAATTTTTGGGGACATTAGACCCCCACGGTAAGGGTCGAAAAATTTAAAATGCTTATAAGTCACGATCTAATTTTCGTAGGGCGGCCAAATTTTGTTTGGTATTTTAATATGAGACTGTTAATTTTTGGTGACAGGAGACCCCACACGGTGAGGGTCGAAAAATTTAAAATGCTTATAACTCACCATCTAATTTTCGTAGCGCGGGCAAATTTTGTTTGGTAATTTATAATGAGACAGTGTTAATTTTTGGTGACAGGAGACAACCCACGGTGAGGGTAGAAAAATTAAATGCTTATAACTCGCGATCTAATTTTCGTAGCGTGGCCAAATTTTGTTTGGTAATTTATTATGAGTCAGTGTTAATTTTTGGTGACAGGAGACCCCCCCCCCACAGTGTGGGTCGAAAAATTAAAAATGCTTATAACTCGCGATCTAATTTTCGTAGCGCGGCCAAATTTTGTTTGGTAATTTAATATGAGACTGTTAATTTTTGGGGACATTAAACCCCCCCCCCCCACGGTGAGGGTCGAAAAATTTAAAATGCTTAAAACTCGCGATCTAATTTTCGTAGCGCGGCCAAATTTTGTTTGGTAATTTATTATGAGACAGTGTTAATTGTTGGTGACAGGAGACCCCCCCCACGGTGAGGGTCGAAGAAATTAAAATGCTTATAACTCGCGATCTAATTTTCGTAGTGCGGCCAAATTTTGTTTGGTAATTTATTATGAGACAGTGTTAATTTTTGGTGACAGGAGACCCCACACGGTGAGGATCGAAAAATTTAAAATGCTCATAACTCGCGATCTAATTTTGGTAGCTTGGCAAAATATTGTTTGGTAATTTATTATAAGACAGTGTTAATTTTTGGTGACAGGAGACGCCCCCATGGTGAGGGTCGAAAAATTTAAAATGCTTATAACTCGCGATCTAATTTTCGTAGCGCGGCCAAATTTTGTTTAGTAATTTATTATGAGGCAGTGTTAATTTTTGGGGACATTAAACCCCCCACGGTGAGGGTCGAAAAATTTAAAGTGCTTAAAACTCGCAATCTAATTTTCGTAGCGCGGCCAAATTTTGTTTGGTAATTTATTATGAGACAGTGTTAATTGTTGATGACAGAAGACACCCCACGGTGAGGGTCGAAAAATTAAAAATGTTTATAACTCGCGATCTAATTTTCGTAGTGCGGCCAAATTTTGTTTGGTAATTTATTATGAGGCAGTGTTAATTTTTGGGGACATTAGACCCCCACGGTAAGTGTCGAAAAATTTAAAATGCTTATAAGTCACGATCTAATTTTCGTAGCGCGGGCAAATTTTGTTTGGTAATTTAATATGAGACAGTGTTAATTTTTGGGGCCATTAGACCCCCTACGGTGAGGGTCGAAAAATTTAAAATGCTTATAACTCGCGATCTAATTTTCGTAGTGCGGCCAAATTTTGTTTGGTAATTTATTATGAGACAGTGTTAATTTTTGGTGACAGGAGACCCCACACGGTGAGGATCGAAAAATTTAAAATGCTCATAACTCGCGATCTAATTTTGGTAGCTTGGCAAAATATTGTTTGGTAATTTATTATAAGACAGTGTTAATTTTTGGTGACAGGAGACGCCCCCATGGTGAGGGTCGAAAAATTTAAAATGCTTATAACTCGCGATCTAATTTTCGTAGCGCGGCCAAATTTTGTTTGGTAATTTATTATGAGGCAGTGTTAATTTTTGGGGACATTAGACCCCCACGGTAAGGGTCGAAAAATTTAAAATGCTTATAAGTCACGATCTAATTTTCGTAGCGCGGGCAAATTTTGTTTGGTAATTTAATATGAGACAGTGTTAATTTTTGGGGCCATTAGACCCCCTACGGTGAGGGTCGAAAAATTTAAAATGCTTATACTTCACGATCTAATTTTCGTAGCACGGCCAAATTTTGTCTGGTAATTTAATATGAGACTTTTAATTTTTGGGGACATTAAACCCCCCCTCGGTAAGGGTCGAAAAATTTAAAATGCTTAAAACTCGCGATCTAATTTTCGTAGCGCGGCCAAATTTTGTTTGGTAATTTATTATGAGTCAGTGTTAATTTTTGGTGACAGGAGACCCCCCCCCCACGGTGTGGGTCGAAAAATTAAAAATGCTTATAACTCGCGATCTAATTTTCGTAGCGCGGCCAAATTTTGTTTGGTAATTTAATAGGAGACTGTTAATTTTTGGGGACATTAAACCCCCCCTCGGTGAGGGTCGAAAAATTTAAAATGCTTAAAACTCGCGATCTCATTTTCGTAGCGCGGCCAAATTTTGTTTGGTAATTTATTATGAGACAGTGTTAATTGTTGGTGACAGAAGACACCCCACGGTGAGGGTCGAAAAATTAAAAATGTTTATAACTCGCGATCTAATTTTCGTACCGCGGCCAAATTTTGTGTAGTTATTTATTATGAGGCAGTGTTAATTTTTGGGGACATTAGACCCCCACGGTAAGGGTCGAAAAATTTAAAATGCTTATAAGTCACGATCTAATTTTCGTAGCGCGGGCAAATTTTGTCTGGTAATTTAATATGAGATTGTTAATTTTTGGTGACAGGAGCCCCCCGGGGTGAGGGTCGAAAAATTTAAAATGCTTATAACTCGCGATCTAATTTTCGTAGTTCGGCCCAATTTTGTTTGGTAATTTATTATGAGACAGTGTTAATTTTTGGTGACAGGAGACCCCCAACGGTGAGGGTAGAAACAATTAAATGCTTATAACTCGCGATCTAATTTTCATAGAGTGGCCAAATTTTGTTTGGTAATTTATTATGAGTCAGTGTTAATTTTTGGTGACAGGAGACCCCCCCCCCACGGTGAGGGTCGTAGAATTTAAAATGCTTATAACTCGCGATCTAATTTTCGTAGTGCGGCCAAATTTTGTTTGGTAATTTGTTATGAGACAGTGTTAATTTTTGGTGACAGGAGACCCCACACGGTGAGGATCGAAAAATTTTAAATGCTCATAACTCGCGATCTAATTTTGGTAGCTTGGCAAAATATTGTTTGGTAATTTATTATAAGACAGTGTTAATTTTTGGTGACAGGAGACGCCCCCATGGTGAGGGTCGAAAAATTTAAAATGCTTATAACTCGCGATCTAATTTTCGTAGCGCGGCCAAATTTTGTTTAGTAATTTATTATGAGGCAGTGTTAATTTTTGGGGACATTAAACCCCCCACGGTGTGGGTCGAAAAATTTAAAGTGCTTAAAACTCGCGATCTAATTTTCGTAGCGCGGCCAAATTTTGTTTGGTAATTTATTATGAGACAGTGTTAATTGTTGGTGACAGAAGACACCCCACGGTGAGGGTCGAAAAATTAAAAATGTTTATAACTCGCGATCTAATTTTCGTAGTGCGGCCAAATTTTGTTTGGTAATTTATTATGAGGCAGTGTTAATTTTTGGGGACATTAGACCCCCACGGTAAGGGTCGAAAAATTTAAAATGCTTATAAGTCACGATCTAATTTTCGTAGGGCGGCCAAATTTTGTTTGGTATTTTAATATGAGACTGTTAATTTTTGGTGACAGGAGACCCCACACGGTGAGGGTCGAAAAATTTAAAATGCTTATAACTCACCATCTAATTTTCGTAGCGCGGGCAAATTTTGTTTGGTAATTTAATGTGAGACAGTGTTAATTTTGGGGGCCATTAGACCCCCTACGGTGAGGGTCGAAAAATTTAAAATGCTTATAACTCGCGATCTAATTTTCGTACCGCGGCCAAATTTTATTTAGTTATTTATTATGAGACAGAGTTAATTTTTGGGGACATTAGACCCCCCCACGGTGAGGGTCGAAAAATTTAAAATGCTTATAACTCAAGATCTAATTTTCGTAGCACGGCCAAATTTTGTCTGGTAATTTAATATGAGACTGTTAATTTTTGGTGACAGGAGCCCCCCGGGGTGAGGGTCGAAAAATTTAAAATGCTTATAACTCGCGATCTAATTTTCGTAGCGCGGCCAAATTTTGTTTGGTAATTTATAATGAGACAGTGTTAATTTTTGGTGACAGGAGACAACCCACGGTGAGGGTAGAAAAATTAAATGCTTATAACTCGCGATCTAATTTTCGTAGCGCGGCCAAATTTTGTTTGGTAATTTATTATGAGACAGTGTTAATTGTTGGTGACAGAAGACACCCCACGGTGAGGGTCGAAAAATTAAAAATGTTTATAACTCGCGATCTAATTTTCGTACCGCGGCCAAATTTTGTGTAGTTATTTATTATGAGGCAGTGTTAATTTTTGGGGACATTAGACCCCCACGGTAAGGGTCGAAAAATTTAAAATGCTTATAAGTCACGATCTAATTTTCGTAGCGCGGGCAAATTTTGTCTGGTAATTTAATATGAGATTGTTAATTTTTGGTGACAGGAGCCCCCCGGGGTGAGGGTCGAAAAATTTAAAATGCTTATAACTCGCGATCTAATTTTCGTAGTTCGGCCCAATTTTGTTTGGTAATTTATTATGAGACAGTGTTAATTTTTGGTGACAGGAGACCCCCAACGGTGAGGGTAGAAACAATTAAATGCTTATAACTCGCGATCTAATTTTCATAGAGTGGCCAAATTTTGTTTGGTAATTTATTATGAGTCAGTGTTAATTTTTGGTGACAGGAGACCCCCCCCCACGGTGAGGGTCGTAGAATTTAAAATGCTTATAACTCGCGATCTAATTTTCGTAGTGCGGCCAAATTTTGTTTGGTAATTTGTTATGAGACAGTGTTAATTTTTGGTGACAGGAGACCCCACACGGTGAGGATCGAAAAATTTTAAATGCTCATAACTCGCGATCTAATTTTGGTAGCTTGGCAAAATATTGTTTGGTAATTTATTATAAGACAGTGTTAATTTTTGGTGACAGGAGACGCCCCCATGGTGAGGGTCGAAAAATTTAAAATGCTTATAACTCGCGATCTAATTTTCGTAGCGCGGCCAAATTTTGTTTAGTAATTTATTATGAGGCAGTGTTAATTTTTGGGGACATTAAACCCCCCACGGTGTGGGTCGAAAAATTTAAAGTGCTTAAAACTCGCGATCTAATTTTCGTAGCGCGGCCAAATTTTGTTTGGTAATTTATTATGAGACAGTGTTAATTGTTGGTGACAGAAGACACCCCAAGGTGAGGGTCGAAAAATTAAAAATGTTTATAACTCGCGATCTAATTTTCGTAGTGCGGCCAAATTTTGTTTGGTAATTTATTATGAGGCAGTGTTAATTTTTGGGGACAGGAGCCCCCCGGGGTGAGGGTCGAAAAATTTAAAATGCTTATAACTCGCGATCTAATTTTCGTAGTTCGGCCAAATTTTGTTTGGTAATTTATTATGAGACAGTGTTAATTTTTGGTGACAGGAGAACCCCAACGGTGAGGGTAGAAAAAATTAAATGCTTATAACTCGCGATCTAATTTTCATAGAGTGGCCAAATTTTGTTTGGTAATTTATTATGAGTCAGTGTTAATTTTTGGTGACAGGAGACCCCCCCCCACGGTGAGGGTCGAAGAATTTAAAATGCTTATAACTCGCGATCTAATTTTCGTAGTGCGGCCAAATTTTGTTTGGTAATTTATTATGAGACAGTGTTAATTTTTGGTGACAGGAGACCCCACACGGTGATTATCGAAAAATTTTAAATGCTCATAACTCGCGATCTAATTTTGGTAGCTTGGCAAAATATTGTTTGGTAATTTATTATAAGACAGTGTTAATTTTTGGTGACAGGAGACGCCCCCATGGTGAGGGTCGAAAAATTTAAAATGCTTATAACTCGCGATCTAATTTTCGTAGCGCGGCCAAATTTTGTTTAGTAATTTATTATGAGGCAGTGTTAAATTTTGGGGACATTAAACCCCCCACGGTGAGGGTCGAAAAATTTAAAGTGCTTAAAACTCGCGATCTAATTTTCGTAGCGCGGCCAAATTTTGTTTGGTAATTTATTATGAGACAGTGTTAATTGTTGGTGACAGAAGACACCCCACGGTGAGGGTCGAAAAATTAAAAATGTTTATAACTCGCGATCTAATTTTCGTAGTGCGGCCAAATTTTGTTTGGTAATTTATTATGAGGCAGTGTTAATTTTTGGGGACATTAGACCCCCACGGTAAGGGTCGAAAAATTTAAAATGCTTATAAGTCACGATCTAATTTTCGTAGGGCGGCCAAATTTTGTTTGGTATTTTAATATGAGACTGTTAATTTTTGGTGACAGGAGACCCCACACGGTGAGGGTCGAAAAATTTTAAATGCTCATAACTCGCGATCTAAATTTGGTAGCTTGGCAAAATATTGTTTGGTAATTTATTATAAGACAGTGTTAATTTTTGGTGACAGGAGACGCCCCCATGGTGAGGGTCGAAAAATTTAAAATGCTTATAACTCGCGATCTAATTTTCGTAGCGCGGCCAAATTTTGTTTAGTAATTTATTATGAGGCAGTGTTAAATTTTGGGGACATTAAACCCCCCACGGTGAGGGTCGAAAAATTTAAAGTGCTTAAAACTCGCGATCTAATTTTCGTAGCGCGGCCAAATTTTGTTTGGTAATTTATTATGAGACAGTGTTAATTGTTGGTGACAGAAGACACCCCACGGTGAGGGTCGAAAAATTAAAAATGTTTATAACTCGCGATCTAATTTTCGTAGTGCGGCCAAATTTTGTTTGGTAATTTATTATGAGGCAGTGTTAATTTTTGGGGACATTAGACCCCCACGGTAAGGGTCGAAAAATTTAAAATGCTTATAAGTCACGATCTAATTTTCGTAGGGCGGCCAAATTTTGTTTGGTATTTTAATATGAGACTGTTAATTTTTGGTGACAGGAGACCCCACACGGTGAGGGTCGAAAAATTTAAAATGCTTATAACTCACCATCTAATTTTCGTAGCGCGGGCAAATTTTGTTTGGTAATTTAATGTGAGACAGTGTTAATTTTGGGGGCCATTAGACCCCCTACGGTGAGGGTCGAAAAATTTAAAATGCTTATAACTCGCGATCTAATTTTCGTACCGCGGCCAAATTTTATTTAGTTATTTATTATGAGACAGAGTTAATTTTTGGGGACATTAGACCCCCCCACGGTGAGGGTCGAAAAATTTAAAATGCTTATAACTCAAGATCTAATTTTCGTAGCACGGCCAAATTTTGTCTGGTAATTTAATATGAGACTGTTAATTTTTGGTGACAGGAGCCCCCCGGGGTGAGGGTCGAAAAATTTAAAATGCTTATAACTCGCGATCTAATTTTCGTAGCGCGGCCAAATTTTGTTTGGTAATTTATAATGAGACAGTGTTAATTTTTGGTGACAGGAGACAACCCACGGTGAGGGTAGAAAAATTAAATGCTTATAACTCGCGATCTAATTTTCGTAGCGCGGCCAAATTTTGTTTGGTAATTTATTATGAGACAGTGTTAATTGTTGGTGACAGAAGACACCCCACGGTGAGGGTCGAAAAATTAAAAATGTTTATAACTCGCGATCTAATTTTCGTACCGCGGCCAAATTTTGTGTAGTTATTTATTATGAGGCAGTGTTAATTTTTGGGGACATTAGACCCCCACGGTAAGGGTCGAAAAATTTAAAATGCTTATAAGTCACGATCTAATTTTCGTAGCGCGGGCAAATTTTGTCTGGTAATTTAATATGAGATTGTTAATTTTTGGTGACAGGAGCCCCCCGGGGTGAGGGTCGAAAAATTTAAAATGCTTATAACTCGCGATCTAATTTTCGTAGTTCGGCCCAATTTTGTTTGGTAATTTATTATGAGACAGTGTTAATTTTTGGTGACAGGAGACCCCCAACGGTGAGGGTAGAAACAATTAATTGCTTATAACTCGCGATCTAATTTTCATAGAGTGGCCAAATTTTGTTTGGTAATTTATTATGAGTCAGTGTTAATTTTTGGTGACAGGAGACCCCCCCCCACGGTGAGGGTCGTAGAATTTAAAATGCTTATAACTCGCGATCTAATTTTCGTAGTGCGGCCAAATTTTGTTTAGTAATTTGTTATGAGACAGTGTTAATTTTTGGTGACAGGAGACCCCACACGGTGAGGATCGAAAAATTTTAAATGCTCATAACTCGCGATCTAATTTTGGTAGCTTGGCAAAATATTGTTTGGTAATTTATTATAAGACAGTGTTAATTTTTGGTGACAGGAGACGCCCCCATGGTGAGGGTCGAAAAATTTAAAATGCTTATAACTCGCGATCTAATTTTCGTAGCGCGGCCAAATTTTGTTTAGTAATTTATTATGAGGCAGTGTTAATTTTTGGGGACATTAAACCCCCCACGGTGTGGGTCGAAAAATTTAAAGTGCTTAAAACTCGCGATCTAATTTTCGTAGCGCGGCCAAATTTTGTTTGGTAATTTATTATGAGACAGTGTTAATTGTTGGTGACAGAAGACACCCCAAGGTGAGGGTCGAAAAATTAAAAATGTTTATAACTCGCGATCTAATTTTCGTAGTGCGGCCAAATTTTGTTTGGTAATTTATTATGAGGCAGTGTTAATTTTTGGGGACAGGAGCCCCCCGGGGTGAGGGTCGAAAAATTTAAAATGCTTATAACTCGCGATCTAATTTTCGTAGTTCGGCCAAATTTTGTTTGGTAATTTATTATGAGACAGTGTTAATTTTTGGTGACAGGAGAACCCCAACGGTGAGGGTAGAAAAAATTAAATGCTTATAACTCGCGATCTAATTTTCATAGAGTGGCCAAATTTTGTTTGGTAATTTATTATGAGTCAGTGTTAATTTTTGGTGACAGGAGACCCCCCCCACGGTGAGGGTCGAAGAATTTAAAATGCTTATAACTCGCGATCTAATTTTCGTAGTGCGGCCAAATTTTGTTTGGTAATTTATTATGAGACAGTGTTAATTTTTGGTGACAGGAGACCCCACACGGTGAGGATCGAAAAATTTTAAATGCTCATAACTCGCGATCTAATTTTGGTAGCTTGGCAAAATATTGTTTGGTAATTTATTATAAGACAGTGTTAATTTTTGGTGACAGGAGACGCCCCCATGGTGAGGGTCGAAAAATTTAAAATGCTTATAACTCGCGATCTAATTTTCGTAGCGCGGCCAAATTTTGTTTAGTAATTTATTATGAGGCAGTGTTAAATTTTGGGGACATTAAACCCCCCACGGTGAGGGTCGAAAAATTTAAAGTGCTTAAAACTCGCGATCTAATTTTCGTAGCGCGGCCAAATTTTGTTTGGTAATTTATTATGAGACAGTGTTAATTGTTGGTGACAGAAGACACCCCACGGTGAGGGTCGAAAAATTAAAAATGTTTATAACTCGCGATCTAATTTTCGTAGTGCGGCCAAATTTTGTTTGGTAATTTATTATGAGGCAGTGTTAATTTTTGGGGACATTAGACCCCCACGGTAAGGGTCGAAAAATTTAAAATGCTTATAAGTCACGATCTAATTTTCGTAGGGCGGCAAAATTTTGTTTGGTATTTTAATATGAGACTGTTAATTTTTGGTGACAGGAGACCCCACACGGTGAGGGTCGAAAAATTTTAAATGCTCATAACTCGCGATCTAATTTTGGTAGCTTGGCAAAATATTGTTTGGTAATTTATTATAAGACAGTGTTAATTTTTGGTGACAGGAGACGCCCCCATGGTGAGGGTCGAAAAATTTAAAATGCTTATAACTCGCGATCTAATTTTCGTAGCGCGGCCAAATTTTGTTTAGTAATTTATTATGAGGCAGTGTTAAATTTTGGGGACATTAAACCCCCCACGGTGAGGGTCGAAAAATTTAAAGTGCTTAAAACTCGCGATCTAATTTTCGTAGCGCGGCCAAATTTTGTTTGGTAATTTATTATGAGACAGTGTTAATTGTTGGTGACAGAAGACACCCCACGGTGAGGGTCGAAAAATTAAAAATGTTTATAACTCGCGATCTAATTTTCGTAGCGCGGGCAAATTTTGTTTGGTAATTTAATATGAGACAGTGTTAATTTTGGGGGCCATTAGACCCCCTACGGTGAGGGTCGAAAAATTTAAAATGCTTATAACTCGCGATCTAATTTTCGTACCGCGGCCAAATTTTGTTTAGTTATTTATTATGAGACAGAGTTAATTTTTGGGGACATTAGACCCCCCACGGTGAGGGTCGAAAAATTTAAAATGCTTATAACTCACGATCTAATTTTCGTAGCGCGGCCAAATTTTGTCTGGTAATTTAATATGAGACTGTTAATTTTTGGTGACAGGAGCCCCCCAGGGGTAAGGGTCGAAAAATTTAAAATGCTTATAACTCGCGATCTAATTTTCGTAGTGCGGCCAAATTTTGTTTGGTAATTTATTATGAGACAGTGTTAATTTTTGGTGACAGGAATCCCCCAACGGTGAGGGTAGAAAAAATTAAATGCTTATAACTCGCGATCTAATTTTCATAGAGTGGCCAAATTTTGTTTGGTAATTTATTACGAGTCAGTGTTAATTTTTGGTGACAGGAGACCCCCCCCCACGGTGAGGGTCGAAGAATTTAAAATGCTTATAACTCGCGATCTAATTTTCGTAGTGCGGCCAAATTTTGTTTGGTAATTTATTATGAGATAGTGTTAATTTTTGGTGACAGGAGACCCCACACGGTGAGGATCGAAAAATTTAAAATGCTCATAACTCGCGATCTAATTTTGGTATCTTGGCAAAATATTGTTTGGTAATTTATTATAAGACAGAGTTAATTTTTGGTGACAGGAGACGCCCCCATGGTGAGGGTCGAAAAATTTAAAATGCTTATAACTCGCGATCTAATTTTCGTAGCGCGGCCAAATTTTGTTTAGTAATTTATTATGAGGCAGTGTTAATTTTTGGGGACATTAAACCCCCCACGGTGAGGGTCGAAAAATTTAAAGTGCTTAAAACTCGCGATCTAATTTTCGTAGCGCGGCCAAATTTTGTTTGGTAATTTATTATGAGACAGTGTTAATTGTTGGTGACAGAAGACACCCCACGGTGAGGGTCGAAAAATTAAAATTGTTTATAACTCGCGATCTAATTTTCGTAGTGCGGCCAAATTTTGTTTGGTAATTTATTATGAGGCAGTGTTAATTTTTGGGGCCATTAGACCCCCTACGGTGAGGGTCGAAAAATTTAAAATGCTTATAACTCGCGATCTAATTTTCGTACCGCGGCCAAATTTTGTTTAGTTATTTATTATGAGACAGAGTTAATTTTTGGGGACATTAGACCCCTCACGGTGAGGGTCAAAATATTTAAAATGCTTATAACTCACGATCTAATTTTCGTAGCACGGCCAAATTTTGTCTGGTAATTTAATATGAGACTGTTAATTTTTGGTGACAGGAGCCCCCCGGGGTGAGGGTCGAAAAATTTAAAATGCTTATAACTCGCGATCTAATTTTCGTAGCGCGGCCAAATTTTGTTTGGTAATTTATAATGAGACAGTGTTAATTTTTGGTGACAGGAGACAACCCACGGTGAGGGTAGAAAAATTAAATGCTTATAACTCGCGATCTAATTTTCGTAGAGTGGCCAAATTTTGTTTGGTAATTTATTATGAGTCAGTGTTAATTTTTGGTGACAGGAGACCCCCCCCCACAGTGTGGGTCGAAAAATTAAAAATGCTTATAACTCGCGATCTAATTTTCGTAGCGCGGCCAAATTTTGTTTGGTAATTTATTATGAGACAGTGTTAATTGTTGGTGACAGAAGACACCCCACGGTGAGGGTCGAAAAATTAAAAATGTTTATAACTCGCGATCTAATTTTCGTACCGCGGCCAAATTTTGTTTAGTTATTTATTATGAGACAGAGTTAATTTTTGGGGACATTAGACCCCCCACGGTGAGGGTCGAAAAATTTAAAATGCTTATAACTCACGATCTAATTTTCGTAGCGCGGCCAAATTTTGTCTGGTAATTTAATATGAGACTGTTAATTTTTGGTGACAGGAGCCCCCCAGGGGTAAGGGTCGAAAAATTTAAAATGCTTATAACTCGCGATCTAATTTTCGTAGTGCGGCCAAATTTTGTTTGGTAATTTATTATGAGACAGTGTTAATTTTTGGTGACAGGAGACCCCCAACGGTGAGGGTAGAAAAAATTAAATGCTTATAACTCGCGATCTAATTTTCATAGAGTGGCCAAATTTTGTTTGGTAATTTATTACGAGTCAGTGTTAATTTTTGGTGACAGGAGACCCCCCCCCACGGTGAGGGTCGAAGAATTTAAAATGCTTATAACTCGCGATCTAATTTTCGTTGTGCGGCCAAATTTTGTTTGGTAATTTATTATGAGACAGTGTTAATTTTTGGTGACAGGAGACCCCACACGGTGAGGATCGAAAAATTTAAAATGCTCATAACTCGCGATCGAATTTTGGTAGCTTGGCAAAATTTTGTTTGGTAATTTATAATGAGACAGTGTTAATTTTTGGTGACAGGAGACAACCCACGGTGAGGGTAGAAAAATTAAATGCTTATAACTCGCGATCTAATTTTCGTAGCGCGGCCAAATTTTGTTTAGTAATTTATTATGAGGCAGTGTTAATTTTTGGGGTCATTAAACCCCCCACGGTGAGGATCGAAAAATTTAAAGTGCTTAAAACTCGCGATCAAATTTTCGTAGCGCGGCCAAATTTTGTTTGGTAATTTATTATGAGACAGTGTTAATTGTTGGTGACAGAAGACACCCCACGGTGAGGGTCGAGAAATTAAAAATGTTTATAACTCGCGATCTAATTTTCGTAGTGCGGCCAAATTTTGTTTGGTAATTTATTATGAGGCAGTGTTAATTTTTGGGGACATTAGACCCCCACGGTAAGGGTCGAAAAATTTAAAATGCTTATAAGTCACGATCTAATTTTCGTAGGGCGGCCAAATTTTGTTTGGTATTTTAATATGAGACTGTTAATTTTTGGTGACAGGAGACCCCACACGGTGAGGGTCGAAAAATTTAAAATGCTTATAACTCACCATCTAATTTTCGTAGCGCGGGCAAATTTTGTTTGGTAATTTATAATGAGACAGTGTTAATTTTTGGTGACAGGAGACAACCCACGGTGAGGGTAGAAAAATTAAATGCTTATAACTCGCGATCTAATTTTCGTAGCGTGGCCAAATTTTGTTTGGTAATTTATTATGAGTCAGTGTTAATTTTTGGTGACAGGAGACCCCCCCCCCCACAGTGTGGGTCGAAAAATTAAAAATGCTTATAACTCGCGATCTAATTTTCGTAGCGCGGCCAAATTTTGTTTGGTAATTTAATATGAGACTGTTAATTTTTGGGGACATTAAACCCCCCCCCCACGGTGAGGGTCGAAAAATTTAAAATGCTTAAAACTCGCGATCTAATTTTCGTAGCGCGGCCAAATTTTGTTTGGTAATTTATTATGAGACAGTGTTAATTGTTGGTGACAGGAGACCCCCCCCACGGTGAGGGTCGAAGAAATTAAAATGCTTATAACTCGCGATCTAATTTTCGTAGTGCGGCCAAATTTTGTTTGGTAATTTATTATGAGACAGTGTTAATTTTTGGTGACAGGAGACCCCACACGGTGAGGATCGAAAAATTTAAAATGCTCATAACTCGCGATCTAATTTTGGTAGCTTGGCAAAATATTGTTTGGTAATTTATTATAAGACAGTGTTAATTTTTGGTGACAGGAGACGCCCCCATGGTGAGGGTCGAAAAATTTAAAATGCTTATAACTCGCGATCTAATTTTCGTAGCGCGGCCAAATTTTGTTTAGTAATTTATTATGAGGCAGTGTTAATTTTTGGGGACATTAAACCCCCCACGGTGAGGGTCGAAAAATTTAAAGTGCTTAAAACTCGCAATCTAATTTTCGTAGCGCGGCCAAATTTTGTTTGGTAATTTATTATGAGACAGTGTTAATTGTTGATGACAGAAGACACCCCACGGTGAGGGTCGAAAAATTTAAAATGCTTATAAGTCACGATCTAATTTTCGTAGCGCGGGCAAATTTTGTTTGGTAATTTAATATGAGACAGTGTTAATTTTTGGGGCCATTAGACCCCCTACGGTGAGGGTCGAAAAATTTAAAATGCTTATACTTCACGATCTAATTTTCGTAGCAAGGCCAAATTTTGTCTGGTAATTTAATATGAGACTTTTAATTTTTGGGGACATTAAACCCCCCCTCGGTAAGGGTCGAAAAATTTAAAATGCTTAAAACTCGCGATCTAATTTTCGTAGCGCGGCCAAATTTTGTTTGGTAATTTATTATGAGTCAGTGTTATTTTTTGGTGACAGGAGACCCCCCCCCCACGGTGTGGGTCGAAAAATTAAAAATGCTTATAACTCGCGATCTAATTTTCGTAGCGCGGCCAAATTTTGTTTGGTAATTTAATAGGAGACTGTTAATTTTTGGGGACATTAAACCCCCCCTCGGTGAGGGTCGAAAAATTTAAAATGCTTAAAACTCGCGATCTAATTTTCGTAGCGCGGCCAAATTTTGTTTGGTAATTTAATATGAGACAGTGTTAATTTTTGGGGCCATTAGACCCCCACGGTAAGGGTCGAAAAATTTAAAATGCTTATAAGTCACGATCTAATTTTCGTAGCGCGGGCAAATTTTGTCTGGTAATTTAATATGAGATTGTTAATTTTTGGTGACAGGAGCCCCCCGGGGTGAGGGTCGAAAAATTTAAAATGCTTATAACTCGCGATCTAATTTTCGTAGTTCGGCCCAATTTTGTTTGGTAATTTATTATGAGACAGTGTTAATTTTTGGTGACAGGAGACCCCCAACGGTGAGGGTAGAAACAATTAAATGCTTATAACTCGCGATCTAATTTTCATAGAGTGGCCAAATTTTGTTTGGTAATTTATTATGAGTCAGTGTTAATTTTTGGTGACAGGAGACCCCCCCCCCCACGGTGAGGGTCGTAGAATTTAAAATGCTTATAACTCGCGATCTAATTTTCGTAGTGCGGCCAAATTTGGTTTGGTAATTTGTTATGAGACAGTGTTAATTTTTGGTGACAGGAGACCCCACACGGTGAGGATCGAAAAATTTTAAATGCTCATAACTCGCGATCTAATTTTGGTAGCTTGGCAAAATATTGTTTGGTAATTTATTATAAGACAGTGTTAATTTTTGGTGACAGGAGACGCCCCCATGGTGAGGGTCGAAAAATTTAAAATGCATATAACTCGCGATCTAATTTTCGTAGCGCGGCCAAATTTTGTTTAGTAATTTATTATGAGGCAGTGTTAATTTTTGGGGACATTAAACCCCCCACGGTGTGGGTCGAAAAATTTAAAGTGCTTAAAACTCGCGATCTAATTTTCGTAGCGCGGCCAAATTTTGTTTGGTAATTTATTATGAGACAGTGTTAATTGTTGGTGACAGAAGACACCCCACGGTGAGGGTCGAAAAATTAAAAATGTTTATAACTCGCGATCTAATTTTCGTAGTGCTTCCAAATTTTTTTTGGTAATTTATTATGAGGCAGTGTTAATTTTTGGGGACATTAGACCCCCACGGTAAGGGTCGAAAAATTTAAAATGCTTATAAGTCACGATCTAATTTTCGTAGGGCGGCCAAATTTTGTTTGGTATTTTAATATGAGACTGTTAATTTTTGGTGACAGGAGACCCCACACGGTGAGGGTCGAAAAATTTAAAATGCTTATAACTCACCATCTAATTTTCGTAGCGCGGGCAAATTTTGTTTGGTAATTTAATATGAGACAGTGTTAATTTTGGGGGCCATTAGACCCCCTACGGTGAGGGTCGAAAAATTTAAAATGCTTATAACTCGCGATCTAATTTTCGTACCGCGGCCAAATTTTATTTAGTTATTTATTATGAGACAGAGTTAATTTTTGGGGACATTAGACCCCCCCACGGTGAGGGTCGAAAAATTTAAAATGCTTATAACTCAAGATCTAATTTTCGTAGCACGGCCAAATTTTGTCTGGTAATTTAATATGAGACTGTTAATTTTTGGTGACAGGAGCCCCCCGGGGTGAGGGTCGAAAAATTTAAAATGCTTATAACTCGCGATCTAATTTTCGTAGCGCGGCCAAATTTTGTTTGGTAATTTATAATGAGACAGTGTTAATTTTTGGTGACAGGAGACAACCCACGGTGAGGGTAGAAAAATTAAATGCTTATAACTCGCGATCTAATTTTCGTAGCGCGGCCAAATTTTGTTTGGTAATTTATTATGAGACAGTGTTAATTGTTGGTGACAGAAGACACCCCACGGTGAGGGTCGAAAAATTAAAAATGTTTATAACTCGCGATCTAATTTTCGTACCGCGGCCAAATTTTGTGTAGTTATTTATTATGAGGCAGTGTTAATTTTTGGGGACATTAGACCCCCACGGTAAGGGTCGAAAAATTTAAAATGCTTATAAGTCACGATCTAATTTTCGTAGCGCGGGCAAATTTTGTCTGGTAATTTAATATGAGATTGTTAATTTTTGGTGACAGGAGCCCCCCGTGGTGAGGGTCGAAAAATTTAAAATGCTTATAACTCGCGATCTAATTTTCGTAGTTCGGCCAAATTTTGTTTGGTAATTTATTATGAGACAGTGTTAATTTTTGGTGACAGGAGAACCCCAACGGTGAGGGTAGAAAAAATTAAATGCTTATAACTCGCGATCTAATTTTCAGAGAGTGGCCAAATTTTGTTTGGTAATTTATTATGACTCAGTGTTAATTTTTGGTGACAGGAGACCCCCCCCCACGGTGAGCGTCGAAGAATTTAAAATGCTTATAACTCGCGATCTAATTTTCGTAGTGCGGCCAAATTTTGTTTGGTAATTTATTATGAGACAGTGTTAATTTTTGGTGACAGGAGACCCCACACGGTGAGGATCAAAAAATTTTAAATGCTCATAACTCGCGATCTAATTTTGGTAGCTTGGCAAAATATTGTTTGGTAATTTATTATAAGACAGTGTTAATTTTTGGTGACAGGAGACGCCCCCATGGTGAGGGTCGAAAAATTTAAAATGCTTATAACTCGCGATCTAATTTTCGTAGCGCGGCCAAATTTTGTTTAGTAATTTATTATGAGGCAGTGTTAAATTTTGGGGACATTAAACCCCCCACGGTGAGGGTCGAAAAATTTAAAGTGCTTAAAACTCGCGATCTAATTTTCGTAGCGCGGCCAAATTTTGTTTGGTAATTTATTATGAGACAGTGTTAATTGTTGGTGACAGAAGACACCCCACGGTGAGGGTCGAAAAATTAAAAATGTTTATAACTCGCGATCTAATTTTCGTAGTGCGGCCAAATTTTGTTTGGTAATTTATTATGAGGCAGTGTTAATTTTTGGGGACATTAGACCCCCACGGTAAGGGTCGAAAAATTTAAAATGCTTATAAGTCACGATCTAATTTTCGTAGGGCGGCCAAATTTTGTTTGGTATTTTAATATGAGACTGTTAATTTTTGGTGACAGGAGACCCCACACGGTGAGGGTCGAAAAATTTTAAATGCTCATAACTCGCGATCTAATTTTGGTAGCTTGGCAAAATATTGTTTGGTAATTTATTATAAGACAGTGTTAATTTTTGGTGACAGGAGACGCCCCCATGGTGAGGGTCGAAAAATTTAAAATGCTTATAACTCGCGATCTAATTTTCGTAGCGCGGCCAAATTTTGTTTAGTAATTTATTATGAGGCAGTGTTAAATTTTGGGGACATTAAACCCCCCACGTTGAGGGTCGAAAAATTTAAAGTGCTTAAAACTCGCGATCTAATTTTCGTAGCGCGGCCAAATTTTGTTTGGTAATTTAATATGAGACAGTGTTAATTTTGGGGGCCATTAGACCCCCTACGGTGAGGGTCGAAAAATTTAAAATGCTTATAACTCGCGATCTAATTTTCGTACCGCGGCCAAATTTTGTTTAGTTATTTATTATGAGACAGAGTTAATTTTTGGGGACATTAGACCCCCCACGGTGAGGGTCGAAAAATTTAAAATGCTTATAACTCACGATCTAATTTTCGTAGCGCGGCCAAATTTTGTCTGGTAATTTAATATGAGACTGTTAATTTTTGGTGACAGGAGCCCCCCAGGGGTAAGGGTCGAAAAATTTAAAATGCTTATAACTCGCGATCTAATTTTCGTAGTGCGGCCAAATTTTGTTTGGTAATTTATTATGAGACAGTGTTAATTTTTGGTGACAGGAGACCCCCAACGGTGAGGGTAGAAAAAATTAAATGCTTATAACTCGCGATCTAATTTTCATAGAGTGGCCAAATTTTGTTTGGTAATTTATTACGAGTCAGTGTTAATTTTTGGTGACAGGGGACCCCCCCACGGTGAGGGTCGAAGAATTTAAAATGCTTATAACTCGCGATCTAATTTTCGTAGTGCGGCCAAATTTTGTTTGGTAATTTATTATGAGACAGTGTTTATTTTTGGTGACAGGAGACCCCACACGGTGAGGATCGAAAAATTTAAAATGCTCATAACTCGCGATCTAATTTTGGTATCTTGGCAAAATATTGTTTGGTAATTTATTATAAGACAGAGTTAATTTTTGGTGACAGGAGACGCCCCCATGGTGAGGGTCGAAAAATTTAAAATGCTTATAACTCGCGATCTAATTTTCGTAGCGCGGCCAAATTTTGTTTAGTAATTTATTATGAGGCAGTGTTAATTTTTGGGGACATTAAACCCCCCACGGTGAGGGTCGAAAAATTTAAAGTGCTTAAAACTCGCGATCTAATTTTCGTAGCGCGGCCAAATTTTGTTTGGTAATTTATTATGAGACAGTGTTAATTGTTGGTGACAGAAGACACCCCACGGTGAGGGTCGAAAAATTAAAAATGTTTATAACTCGCGATCTAATTTTCGTAGTGCGGCCAAATTTTGTTTGGTAATTTATTATGAGGCAGTGTTAATTTTTGGGGCCATTAGACCCCCTTACGGTGAGGGTCGAAAAATTTAAAATGCTTATAACTCGCGATCTAATTTTCGTACCGCGGCCAAATTTTGTTTAGTTATTTATTATGAGACAGAGTTAATTTTTGGGGACATTAGACCCCCCACGGTGAGGGTCAAAATATTTAAAATGCTTATAACTCACGATCTAATTTTCGTAGCACGGCCAAATTTTGTCTGGTAATTTAATATGAGACTGTTAATTTTTGGTGACAGGAGCCCCCCGGGGTGAGGGTCGAAAAATTTAAAATGCTTATAACTCGCGATCTAATTTTCGTAGTGCGGCCAAATTTTGTTTGGTAATTTATTATGAGACAGTGTTAATTTTTGGTGACAGGAGACCCCCAACGGTGAGGGTAGAAAAAATTAAATACTTATAACTCGCGATCTAATTTTCATAGAGTGGCCAAATTTTGTTTGGTAATTTATTACGAGTCAGTGTTAATTTTTGGTGACAGGAGACCCCCCCCCACGGTGAGGGTCGAAGAATTTAAAATGCTTATAACTCGCGATCTAATTTTCGTTGTGCGGCCAAATTTTGTTTGGTAATTTATTATGAGACAGTGTTAATTTTTGGTGACAGGAGACCCCACACGGTGAGGATCGAAAAATTTAAAATGCTCATAACTCGCGATCGAATTTTGGTAGCGCGGCCAAATTTTGTTTGGTAATTTATTAATAGACAGTGTTAATTGTTGGTGACAGAAGACACCCCACGGTGACGGTCGAAAAATTAAAAATGTTTATAACTCGCGATCTAATTTTCGTAGTGCGGCCAAATTTTGTTTGGTAATTTATTATGAGGCAGTGTTAATTTTTGGGGCCATTAGACCCCCTACGGTGAGGGTCGAAAAATTTAAAATGCTTATAACTCGCGATCTAATTTTCGTACCGCGGCCAAATTTTGTTTAGTTATTTATTATGAGACAGAGTTAATTTTTGGGGACATTAGACCCCCCACGGTGAGGGTCGAAATATTTAAAATGCTTATAACTCACGATCTAATTTTCGTAGCACGGCCAAATTTTGTCTGGTAATTTAATATGAGACTGTTAATTTTTGGTGACAGGAACCCCCTTGGGTGAGGGTCGAAAAATTTAAAATGCTTATAACTCGCGATCTAATTTTCGTAGCGCGGCCAATTTTTGTTTGGTAATTTATAATGAGACAGTGTTAATTTTTGGTGACAGGAGACAACCCACGGTGAGGGTAGAAAAATTAAATGCTTATAACTCGCGATCTAATTTTCGTAGCGCGGCCAAATTTTGTTTAGTAATTTATTATGAGGCAGTGTTAATTTTTGGGGACATTAAACCCCCCACGGTGAGGATCGAAAAATTTAAAGTGCTTAAAACTCGCGATCAAATTTTCGTAGCGCGGCCAAATTTTGTTTGGTAATTTATTATGAGACAGTGTTAATTGTTGGTGACAGAAGACACCCCACGGTGAGGGTCGAAAAATTAAAAATGTTTATAACTCGCGATCTAATTTTCGTAGTGCTTCCAAATTTTGTTTGGTAATTTATTATGAGGCAGTGTTAATTTTTGGGGACATTAGACCCCCACGGTAAGGGTCAAAAAATTTAAAATGCTTATAAGTCACGATCTAATTTTCGTAGCGCGGGCAAATTTTGTTTGGTAATTTAATATGAGACAGTGTTAATTTTTGGGGCCATTAGACCCCCTACGGTGAGGGTCGAAAAATTTAAAATGCTTATAACTCACGATCTAATTTTCGTAGCACGGCCAAATTTTGTCTGGTAATTTAATATGAGACTTTTAATTTTTGGTGACAGGAGCCCCCCGGGGTGAGGGTCGAAAAATTTAAAATGCTTATAACTCGCGATCTAATTTTCGTAGCGCGGCCAAATTTTGTTTGGTAATTTATAATGAGACAGTGTTAATTTTTGGTGACAGGAGACAAACCACGGTGAGGGTAGAAAAATTAAATGCTTATAACTCGCGATCTAATTTTCGTAGCGTGGCCAAATTTTGTTTGGTAATTTATTATGAGTCAGTTTTAATTTTTGGTGACAGGAGACCCCCCCCCCCCACGGTGTGGGTCGAAAAATTAAAAATGCTTATAACTCGCGATCTAATTTTCGTAGCGCGGCCAAATTTTGTTTGGTAATTTAATAGGAGACTTAATTTTTATGGACATTAAACCCCCCCCACGGTGAGGGTCGAAAAATTTAAAATGCTTAAAACTCGCGATCTAATTTTCGTAGCGCGGCCAAATTTTGTTTGGTAATTTATTATGAGACAGTGTTAATTGTTGGTGACAGAAGACACCCCACGGTGAGGGTCGAAAAATTAAAAATGTTTATAACTCGAGATCTAATTTTCGTACCGCGGCCAAATTTTGTGTAGTTATTTATTATGAGACAGAGTTAATTTTTGGGGACATTAGACCCCCCACGGTGAGGGTCGAAAAATTTAAAATGCTTATAACTCACGATCTAATTTTCGTAGCGCGGCCAAATTTTGTCTGGTAATTTAATATGAGACTGTTAATTTTTGGTGACAGGAGCCCCCCGGGGTAAGGGTCGAAAAATTTAAAATGCTTATAACTCGCGATCTAATTTTCGTAGTGCGGCCAAATTTTGTTTGGTATTTTATTATGAGACAGTGTTAATTTTTGGTGACAGGAGACCCCCAACGGTGAGGGTAGAAAAAATTAAATGCTTATAACTCGCGATCTAATTTTCATAGAGTGGCCAAATTTTGTTGGTAATTTATTATGAATCAGTGTTAATTTTTGGTGACAGGAGACCCCCCCCCCACGGTGAGGGTCGAAGAAATTAAAATGCTTATAACTCGCGGTCTAATTTTCGTAGTGCGGCCAAATTTTGTTTGGTAATTTATTATGAGACAGTGTTAATTTTTGGTGACAGGAGACCCCACACGGTGAGGGTCGAAAAATTTAAAATGCTTATAACTCGCGATCTAATTTTCGTAGCGCGGCCAAATTTTGTTTAGTAATTTATTATGAGGCAGTGTTAATTTTTGGGGACATTAAACCCCCCACGGTGAGGGTCGAAAAATTTAAAGTGCTTAAAACTCGCAATCTAATTTTCGTAGCGCGGCCAAATTTTGTTTGGTAATTTATTATGAGACAGTGTTAATTGTTGGTGACAGAAGACACCCCACGGTGAGGGTCGAAAAATTAAAAATGTTTATAACTCGCGATCTAATTTTCGTAGTGCGGCCAAATTTTGTTTGTTACTTTATTATGAGGCAGTGTTAATTTTTGGGGACATTAGACCCCCACGGTAAGGGTCGAAAAATTTAAAATGCTTATAAGTCACGATCTAATTTTCGTAGCGCGGCCAAATTTTGTTTAGTAATTTATTATGAGGCAGTGTTAATTTTTGGGGACATTAAACCCCCCACGGTGAGGGTCGAAAAATTTAAAGTGCTTAAAACTCGCAATCTAATTTTCGTAGCGCGGCCAAATTTTGTTTGGTAATTTATTATGAGACAGTGTTAATTGTTGGTGACAGAAGACACCCCACGGTGAGGGTCGAAAAATTAAAAATGTTTATAACTCGCGATCTAATTTTCGTAGTGCGGCCAAATTTTGTTTGTTAATTTATTATGAGGCACTGTTAATTTTTGGTGACAGGAGACCCCACACGGTGAGGGTCGAAAAATTTAAAATGCTTATAACTCGCGATCTAATTTTCGTAGCGCGGCCAAATTTTGTTTAGTAATTTATTATGAGGCAGTGTTAATTTTTGGGGACATTAAACCCCCCACGGTGAGGGTCGAAAAATTTAAAGTGCTTAAAACTCGCAATCTAATTTTCGTAGCGCGGCCAAATTTTGTTTGGTAATTTATTATGAGACAGTGTTAATTGTTGGTGACAGAAGACACCCCACGGTGAGGGTCGAAAAATTAAAAATGTTTATAACTCGCGATCTAATTTTCGTAGTGCGGCCAAATTTTGTTTGTTAATTTATTATGAGGCAGTGTTAATTTTTGGGGACATTAGACCCCCACGGTAAGGGTCGAAAAATTTAAAATGCTTATAAGTCACGATCTAATTTTCGTAGCGCGGCCAAATTTTGTTTAGTAATTTATTATGAGGCAGTGTTAATTTTTGGGGACATTAAACCCCCCACGGTGAGGGTCGAAAAATTTAAAGTGCTTAAAACTCGCAATCTAATTTTCGTAGCGCGGCCAAATTTTGTTTGGTAATTTATTATGAGACAGTGTTAATTGTTGGTGACAGAAGACACCCCACGGTGAGGGTCGAAAAATTAAAAATGTTTATAACTCGCGATCTAATTTTCGTAGTGCGGCCAAATTTTGTTTGTTAATTTATTATGAGGCACTGTTAAATTTTGGTGACAGGAGACCCCACACGGTGAGGGTCGAAAAATTTAAAATGCTTATAACTCACCATCTAATTTTCGTAGCGCGGGCAAATTTTGTTTGGTAATTTAATATGAGACAGTGTTAATTTTGGGGGCCATTAGACCCCCTACGGTGAGGGTCGAAAAATTTAAAATGCTTATAACTCGCGATCTAATTTTCGTACCGCGGCCAAATTTTATTTAGTTATTTATTATGAGACAGAGTTAATTTTTGGGGACATTAGACCCCCCCACGGTGAGGGTCGAAAAATTTAAAATGCTTATAACTCAAGATCTAATTTTCGTAGCACGGCCAAATTTTGTCTGGTAATTTAATATGAGACTGTTAATTTTTGGTGACAGGAGCCCCCCGGGGTGAGGGTCGAAAAATTTAAAATGCTTATAACTCGCGATCTAATTTTCGTAGCGCGGCCAAATTTTGTTTGGTAATTTATAATGAGACAGTGTTAATTTTTGGTGACAGGAGACAACCCACGGTGAGGGTAGAAAAATTAAATGCTTATAACTCGCGATCTAATTTTCGTAGCGCGGCCAAATTTTGTTTGGTAATTTATTATGAGACAGTGTTAATTGTTGGTGACAGAAGACACCCCACGGTGAGGGTCGAAAAATTAAAAATGTTTATAACTCGCGATCTAATTTTCGTACCGCGGCCAAATTTTGTGTAGTTATTTATTATGAGGCAGTGTTAATTTTTGGGGACATTAGACCCCCACGGTAAGGGTCGAAAAATTTAAAATGCTTATAAGTCACGATCTAATTTTCGTAGCGCGGGCAAATTTTGTCTGGTAATTTAATATGAGATTGTTAATTTTTGGTGACAGGAGCCCCCCGTGGTGAGGGTCGAAAAATTTAAAATGCTTATAACTCGCGATCTAATTTTCGTAGTTCGGCCAAATTTTGTTTGGTAATTTATTATGAGACAGTGTTAATTTTTGGTGACAGGAGAACCCCAACGGTGAGGGTAGAAAAAATTAAATGCTTATAACTCGCGATCTAATTTTCATAGAGTGGCCAAATTTTGTTTGGTATTTTATTATGACTCAGTGTTAATTTTTGGTGACAGGAGACCCCCCCCCCACGGTGAGCGTCGAAGAATTTAAAATGCTTATAACTCGCGATCTAATTTTCGTAGTGCGGCCAAATTTTGTTTGGTAATTTATTATGAGACAGTGTTAATTTTTGGTGACAGGAGACCCCACACGGTGAGGATCGAAAAATTTTAAATGCTCATAACTCGCGATCTAATTTTGGTAGCTTGGCAAAATATTGTTTGGTAATTTATTATAAGACAGTGTTAATTTTTGGTGACAGGAGACGCCCCCATGGTGAGAGTCGAAAAATTTAAAATGCTTATAACTCGCGATCTAATTTTCGTAGCGCGGCCAAATTTTGTTTAGTAATTTATTATGAGGCAGTGTTAAATTTTGGGGACATTAAACCCCCCACGGTGAGGGTCGAAAAATTTAAAGTGCTTAAAACTCGCGATCTAATTTTCGTAGCGCGGCCAAATTTTGTTTGGTAATTTATTATGAGACAGTGTTAATTGTTGGTGACAGAAGACACCCCACGGTGAGGGTCGAAAAATTAAAAATGTTTATAACTCGCGATCTAATTTTCGTAGTGCGGCCAAATTTTGTTTGGTAATTTATTATGAGGCAGTGTTAATTTTTGGGGACATTAGACCCCCACGGTAAGGGTCGAAAAATTTAAAATGCTTATAAGTCACGATCTAATTTTCGTAGGGCGGCCAAATTTTGTTTGGTATTTTAATATGAGACTGTTAATTTTTGGTGACAGGAGACCCCACACGGTGAGGGTCGAAAAATTTTAAATGCTCATAACTCGCGATCTAATTTTGGTAGCTTGGCAAAATATTGTTAGGTAATTTATTATAAGACAGTGTTAATTTTTGGTGACAGGAGACGCCCCCATGGTGAGGGTCGAAAAATTTAAAATGCTTATAACTCGCGATCTAATTTTCGTAGCGCGGCCAAATTTTGTTTAGTAATTTATTATGAGGCAGTGTTAAATTTTGGGGACATTAAACCCCCCACGTTGAGGGTCGAAAAATTTAAAGTGCTTAAAACTCGCGATCTAATTTTCGTAGCGCGGCCAAATTTTGTTTGGTAATTTAATATGAGACAGTGTTAATTTTGGGGGCCATTAGACCCCCTACGGTGAGGGTCGAAAAATTTAAAATGCTTATAACTCGCGATCTAATTTTCGTACCGCGGCCAAATTTTGTTTAGTTATTTATTATGAGACAGAGTTAATTTTTGGGGACATTAGACCCCCCACGGTGAGGGTCGAAAAATTTAAAATACTTATAACTCACGATCTAATTTTCGTAGCGCGGCCAAATTTTGTCTGGTAATTTAATATGAGACTGTTAATTTTTGGTGACAGGAGCCCCCCAGGGGTAAGGGTCGAAAAATTTAAAATGCTTATAACTCGCGATCTAATTTTCGTAGTGCGGCCAAATTTTGTTTGGTAATTTATTATGAGACAGTGTTAATTTTTGGTGACAGGAGACCCCCCAACGGTGAGGGTAGAAAAAATTAAATGCTTATAACTCGCGATCTAATTTTCATAGAGTGGCCAAATTTTGTTTGGTAATTTATTACGAGTCAGTGTTAATTTTTGGTGACAGGAGACCCCCCCCCACGGTGAGGGTCGAAGAATTTAAAATGCTTATAACTCGCGATCTAATTTTCGTAGTGCGGCCAAATTTTGTTTGGTAATTTATTATGAGACAGTGTTTATTTTTGGTGACAGGAGACCCCACACGGTGAGGATCGAAAAATTTAAAATGCTCATAACTCGCGATCTAATTTTGGTATCTTGGCAAAATATTGTTTGGTAATTTATTATAAGACAGAGTTAATTTTTGGTGACAGGAGACGCCCCCATGGTGAGGGTCGAAAAATTTAAAATGCTTATAACTCGCGATCTAATTTTCGTAGCGCGGCCAAATTTTGTTTAGTAATTTATTATGAGGCAGTGTTAATTTTTGGGGACATTAAACCCCCCACGGTGAGGGTCGAAAAATTTAAAGTGCTTAAAACTCGCGATCTAATTTTCGTAGCGCGGCCAAATTTTGTTTGGTAATTTATTATGAGACAGTGTTAATTGTTGGTGACAGAAGACACCCCACGGTGAGGGTCGAAAAATTAAAAATGTTTATAACTCGCGATCTAATTTTCGTAGTGCGGCCAAATTTTGTTTGGTAATTTATTATGAGGCAGTGTTAATTTTTGGGGCCATTAGACCCCCTACGGTGAGGGTCGAAAAATTTAAAATGCTTATAACTCGCGATCTAATTTTCGTACCGCGGCCAAATTTTGTTTAGTTATTTATTATGAGACAGAGTTAATTTTTGGGGACATTAGACCCCCCACGGTGAGGGTCAAAATATTTAAAATGCTTATAACTCACGATCTAATTTTCGTAGCACGGCCAAATTTTGTCTGGTAATTTAATATGAGACTGTTAATTTTTGGTGACAGGAGCCCCCCGGGGTGAGGGTCGAAAAATTTAAAATGCTTATAACTCGCGATCTAATTTTCGTAGCGCGGCCAAATTTTGTTTGGTAATTTATAATGAGACAGTGTTAATTTTTGGTGACAGGAGACAACCCACGGTGAGGGTAGAAAAATTAAATGCTTATAACTCGCGATCTAATTTTCGTAGAGTGGCCAAATTTTGTTTGGTAATTTATTATGAGTCAGTGTTAATTTTTGGTGACAGGAGACCCCCCCCCCCACAGTGTGGGTCGAAAAATTAAAAATGCTTATAACTCGCGATCTAATTTTCGTAGCGCGGCCAAATTTTGTTTGGTAATTTATTATGAGACAGTGTTAATTGTTGGTGACAGAAGACACCCCACGGTGAGGGTCGAAAAATTAAAAATGTTTATAACTCGCGATCTAATTTTCGTACCGCGGCCAAATTTTGTTTAGTTATTTATTATGAGACAGAGTTAATTTTTGGGGACATTAGACCCCCCACGGTGAGGGTCGAAAAATTTAAAATGCTTATAACTCACGATCTAATTTTCGTAGCGCGGCCAAATTTTGTCTGGTAATTTAATATGAGACTGTTAATTTTTGGTGACAGGAGCCCCCCAGGGGTAAGGGTCGAAAAATTTAAAATGCTTATAACTCGCGATCTAATTTTCGTAGTGCGGCCAAATTTTGTTTGGTAATTTATTATGAGACAGTGTTAATTTTTGGTGACAGGAGACCCCCAACGGTGAGGGTAGAAAAAATTAAATGCTTATAACTCGCGATCTAATTTTCATAGAGTGACCAAATTTTGTTTGGTAATTTATTACGAGTCAGTGTTAATTTTTGGTGACAGGAGACCCCCCCCCCACGGTGAGGGTCGAAGAATTTAAAATGCTTATAACTCGCGATCTAATTTTCGTTGTGCGGCCAAATTTTGTTTGGTAATTTATTATGAGACAGTGTTAATTTTTGGTGACAGGAGACCCCACACGGTGAGGATCGAAAAATTTAAAATGCTCATAACTCGCGATCGAATTTTGGTAGCGCGGCCAAATTTTGTTTGGTAATTTATTAATAGACAGTGTTAATTGTTGGTGACAGAAGACACCCCACGGTGACGGTCGAAAAATTAAAAATGTTTATAACTCGCGATCTAATTTTCGTAGTGCGGCCAAATTTTGTTTGGTAATTTATTATGAGGCAGTGTTAATTTTTGGGGCCATTAGACCCCCTACGGTGAGGGTCGAAAAATTTAAAATGCTTATAACTCGCGATCTAATTTTCGTACCGCGGCCAAATTTTGTTTAGTTATTTATTATGAGACAGAGTTAATTTTTGGGGACATTAGACCCCCCACGGTGAGGGTCGAAATATTTAAAATGCTAATAACTCACGATCTAATTTTCGTAGCACGGCCAAATTTTGTCTGGTAATTTAATATGAGACTGTTAATTTTTGGTGACAGGAACCCCCTTGGGTGAGGGTCGAAAAATTTAAAATGCTTATAACTCGCGATCTAATTTTCGTAGCGCGGCCAATTTTTGTTTGGTAATTTATAATGAGACAGTGTTAATTTTTGGTGACAGGAGACAACCCACGGTGAGGGTAGAAAAATTAAATGCTTATAACTCGCGATCTAATTTTCGTAGCGCGGCCAAATTTTGTTTGGTAATTTATTATGAGACAGTGTTAATTGTTGGTGACAGAAGACACCCCACGGTGAGGGTCGAAAAATTAAAAATGTTTATAACTCGCGATCTAATTTTCGTAGTGCGGCCAAATTTTGTTTGGTAATTTATTATGAGGCAGTGTTAATTTTTGGGGACATTAGACCCCCACGGTAAGGGTCGAAAAATTTAAAATGCTTATAAGTCACGATCTAATTTTCGTAGGGCGGCCAAATTTTGTTTGGTATTTTAATATGAGACTGTTAATTTTTGGTGACAGGAGACCCCACACGGTGAGGGTCGAAAAATTTTAAATGCTCATAACTCGCGATCTAATTTTGGTAGCTTGGCAAAATATTGTTTGGTAATTTATTATAAGACAGTGTTAATTTTTGGTGACAGGAGACGCCCCCATGGTGAGGGTCGAAAAATTTAAAATGCTTATAACTCGCGATCTAATTTTCGTAGCGCGGCCAAATTTTGTTTAGTAATTTATTATGAGGCAGTGTTAAATTTTGGGGACATTAAACCCCCCACGTTGAGGGTCGAAAAATTTAAAGTGCTTAAAACTCGCGATCTAATTTTCGTAGCGCGGCCAAATTTTGTTTGGTAATTTAATATGAGACAGTGTTAATTTTGGGGGCCATTAGACCCCCTACGGTGAGGGTCGAAAAATTTAAAATGCTTATAACTCGCGATCTAATTTTCGTACCGCGGCCAAATTTTGTTTAGTTATTTATTATGAGACAGAGTTAATTTTTGGGGACATTAGACCCCCCACGGTGAGGGTCGAAAAATTTAAAATACTTATAACTCACGATCTAATTTTCGTAGCGCGGCCAAATTTTGTCTGGTAATTTAATATGAGACTGTTAATTTTTGGTGACAGGAGCCCCCCAGGGGTAAGGGTCGAAAAATTTAAAATGCTTATAACTCGCGATCTAATTTTCGTAGTGCGGCCAAATTTTGTTTGGTAATTTATTATGAGACAGTGTTAATTTTTGGTGACAGGAGACCCCCAACGGTGAGGGTAGAAAAAATTAAATGCTTATAACTCGCGATCTAATTTTCATAGTGTGGCCAAATTTTGTTTGGTAATTTATTACGAGTCAGTGTTAATTTTTGGTGACAGGAGACCCCCCCCCCCACGGTGAGGGTCAAAGAATTTAAAATGCTTATAACTCGCGATCTAATTTTCGTAGTGCGGCCAAATTTTGTTTGGTAATTTATTATGAGACAGTGTTTATTTTTGGTGACAGGAGACCCCACACGGTGAGGATCGAAAAATTTAAAATGCTCATAACTCGCGATCTAATTTTGGTATCTTGGCAAAATATTGTTTGGTAATTTATTATAAGACAGAGTTAATTTTTGGTGACAGGAGACGCCCCCATGGTGAGGGTCGAAAAATTTAAAATGCTTATAACTCGCGATCTAATTTTCGTAGCGCGGCCAAATTTTGTTTAGTAATTTATTATGAGGCAGTGTTAATTTTTGGGGACATTAAACCCCCCACGGTGAGGGTCGAAAAATTTAAAGTGCTTAAAACTCGCGATCTAATTTTCGTAGCGCGGCCAAATTTTGTTTGGTAATTTATTATGAGACAGTGTTAATTGTTGGTGACAGAAGACACCCCACGGTGAGGGTCGAAAAATTAAAAATGTTTATAACTCGCGATCTAATTTTCGTAGTGCGGCCAAATTTTGTTTGGTAATTTATTATGAGGCAGTGTTAATTTTTGGGGCCATTAGACCCCCTACGGTGAGGGTCGAAAAATTTAAAATGCTTATAACTCGCGATCTAATTTTCGTACCGCGGCCAAATTTTGTTTAGTTATTTATTATGAGACAGAGTTAATTTTTGGGGACATTAGACCCCCCACGGTGAGGGTCAAAATATTTAAAATGCTTATAACTCACGATCTAATTTTCGTAGCACGGCCAAATTTTGTCTGGTAATTTAATATGAGACTGTTAATTTTTGGTGACAGGAGCCCCCCGGGGTGAGGGTCGAAAAATTTAAAATGCTTATAACTCGCGATCTAATTTTCGTAGCGCGGCCAAATTTTGTTTGGTAATTTATAATGAGACAGTGTTAATTTTTGGTGACAGGAGACAACCCACGGTGAGGGTAGAAAAATTAAATGCTTATAACTCGCGATCTAATTTTCGTAGAGTGGCCAAATTTTGTTTGGTAATTTATTATGAGTCAGTGTTAATTTTTGGTGACAGGAGACCCCCCCCCACAGTGTGGGTCGAAAAATTAAAAATGCTTATAACTCGCGATCTAATTTTCGTAGCGCGGCCAAATTTTGTTTGGTAATTTATTATGAGACAGTGTTAATTGTTGGTGACAGAAGACACCCCACGGTGAGGGTCGAAAAATTAAAAATGTTTATAACTCGCGATCTAATTTTCGTACCGCGGCCAAATTTTGTTTAGTTATTTATTATGAGACAGAGTTAATTTTTGGGGACATTAGACCCCCCACGGTGAGGGTCGAAAAATTTAAAATGCTTATAACTCACGATCTAATTTTCGTAGCGCGGCCAAATTTTGTCTGGTAATTTAATATGAGACTGTTAATTTTTGGTGACAGGAGCCCCCCAGGGGTAAGGGTCGAAAAATTTAAAATGCTTATAACTCGCGATCTAATTTTCGTAGTGCGGCCAAATTTTGTTTGGTAATTTATTATGAGACAGTGTTAATTTTTGGTGACAGGAGACCCCCAACGGTGAGGGTAGAAAAAATTAAATGCTTATAACTCGCGATCTAATTTTCATAGAGTGACCAAATTTTGTTTGGTAATTTATTACGAGTCAGTGTTAATTTTTGGTGACAGGAGACCCCCCCCCCCGCGGTGAGGGTCGAAGAATTTAAAATGCTTATAACTCGCGATCTAATTTTCGTTGTGCGGCCAAATTTTGTTTGGTAATTTATTATGAGACAGTGTTAATTTTTGGTGACAGGAGACCCCACACGGTGAGGATCGAAAAATTTAAAATGCTCATAACTCGCGATCGAATTTTGGTAGCGCGGCCAAATTTTGTTTGGTAATTTATTAATAGACAGTGTTAATTGTTGGTGACAGAAGACACCCCACGGTGACGGTCGAAAAATTAAAAATGTTTATAACTCGCGATCTAATTTTCGTAGTGCGGCCAAATTTTGTTTGGTAATTTATTATGAGGCAGTGTTAATTTTTGGGGCCATTAGACCCCCTACGGTGAGGGTCGAAAAATTTAAAATGCTTATAACTCGCGATCTAATTTTCGTACCGCGGCCAAATTTTGTTTAGTTATTTATTATGAGACAGAGTTAATTTTTGGGGACATTAGACCCCCCACGGTGAGGGTCGAAATATTTAAAATGCTAATAACTCACGATCTAATTTTCGTAGCACGGCCAAATTTTGTCTGGTAATTTAATATGAGACTGTTAATTTTTGGTGACAGGAACCCCCTTGGGTGAGGGTCGAAAAATTTAAAATGCTTATAACTCGCGATCTAATTTTCGTAGCGCGGCCAATTTTTGTTTGGTAATTTATAATGAGACAGTGTTAATTTTTGGTGACAGGAGACAACCCACGGTGAGGGTAGAAAAATTAAATGCTTATAACTCGCGATCTAATTTTCGTAGCGCGGCCAAATTTTGTTTAGTAATTTATTATGAGGCAGTGTTAATTTTTGGGGACATTAAACCCCCCACGGTGAGGATCGAAAAATTTAAAGTGCTTAAAACTCGCGATCAAATTTTCGTAGCGCGGCCAAATTTTGTTTGGTAATTTATTATGAGACAGTGTTAATTGTTGGTGACAGAAGACACCCCACGGTGAGGGTCGAAAAATTAAAAATGTTTATAACTCGCGATCTAATTTTCGTAGTGCGGCCAAATTTTGTTTGGTAATTTATTATGAGGCAGTGTTAATTTTTGGGGACATTAGACCCCCACGGTAAGGGTCAAAAAATTTAAAATGCTTATAAGTCACGATCTAATTTTCGTAGCGCGGGCAAATTTTGTTTGGTAATTTAATATGAGACAGTGTTAATTTTCGGGGCCATTAGACCCCCTACGGTGAGGGTCGAAAAATTTAAAATGCTTATAACTCACGATCTAATTTTCGTAGCACGGCCAAATTTTGTCTGGTAATTTAATATGAGACTTTTAATTTTTGGTGACAGGAGCCCCCCGGGGTGAGGGTCGAAAAATTTAAAATGCTTATAACTCGCGATCTAATTTTCGTAGCGCGGCCAAATTTTGTTTGGTAATTTATAATGAGACAGTGTTAATTTTTGGTGACAGGAGACAAACCACGGTGAGGGTAGAAAAATTAAATGCTTATAACTCGCGATCTAATTTTCGTAGCGTGGCCAAATTTTGTTTGGTAATTTATTATGAGTCAGTTTTAATTTTTGGTGACAGGAGACCCCCCCCCACGGTGTGGGTCGAAAAATTAAAAATGCTTATAACTCGCGATCTAATTTTCGTAGCGCGGCCAAATTTTGTTTGGTAATTTAATAGGAGACTTAATTTTTATGGACATTAAACCCCCCCCACGGTGAGGGTCGAAAAATTTAAAATGCTTAAAACTCGCGATCTAATTTTCGTAGCGCGGCCAAATTTTGTTTGGTAATTTATTATGAGACAGTGTTAATTGTTGGTGACAGAAGACACCCCACGGTGAGGGTCGAAAAATTAAAAATGTTTATAACTCGAGATCTAATTTTCGTACCGCGGCCAAATTTTGTGTAGTTATTTATTATGAGACAGAGTTAATTTTTGGGGACATTAGACCCCCCACGGTGAGGGTCGAAAAATTTAAAATGCTTATAACTCACGATCTAATTTTCGTAGCGCGGCCAAATTTTGTCTGGTAATTTAATATGAGACTGTTAATTTTTGGTGACAGGAGCCCCCCGGGGTAAGGGTCGAAAAATTTAAAATGCTTATAACTCGCGATCTAATTTTCGTAGTGCGGCCAAATTTTGTTTGGTATTTTATTATGAGACAGTGTTAATTTTTGGTGACAGGAGACCCCCAACGGTGAGGGTAGAAAAAATTAAATGCTTATAACTCGCGATCTAATTTTCATAGAGTGGCCAAATTTTGTTGGTAATTTATTATGAATCAGTGTTAATTTTTGGTGACAGGAGACCCCCCCCCCACGGTGAGGGTCGAAGAAATTAAAATGCTTATAACTCGCGGTCTAATTTTCGTAGTGCGGCCAAATTTTGTTTGGTAATTTATTATGAGACAGTGTTAATTTTTGGTGACAGGAGACCCCACACGGTGAGGGTCGAAAAATTTAAAATGCTTATAACTCGCGATCTAATTTTCGTAGCGCGGCCAAATTTTGTTTAGTAATTTATTATGAGGCAGTGTTAATTTTTGGGGACATTAAACCCCCCACGGTGAGGGTCGAAAAATTTAAAGTGCTTAAAACTCGCAATCTAATTTTCGTAGCGCGGCCAAATTTTGTTTGGTAATTTATTATGAGACAGTGTTAATTGTTGGTGACAGAAGACACCCCACGGTGAGGGTCGAAAAATTAAAAATGTTTATAACTCGCGATCTAATTTTCGTAGTGCGGCCAAATTTTGTTTGTTAATTTATTATGAGGCAGTGTTAATTTTTGGGGACATTAGACCCCCACGGTAAGGGTCGAAAAATTTAAAATGCTTATAAGTCACGATCTAATTTTCGTAGCGCGGGCAAATTTTGTTTGGTAATTTAATATGAGACAGTGTTAATTTTGGGGGCCATTAGACCCCCTACGGTGAGGGTCGAAAAATTTAAAATGCTTATAACTCGCGGTCTAATTTTCGTAGTGCGGCCAAATTTTGTTTGGTAATTTATTATGAGACAGTGTTAATTTTTGGTGACAGGAGACCCCACACGGTGAGGGTTGAAAAATTTAAAATGCTTATAACTCGCGATCTAATTTTCGTAGCGCGGCCAAATTTTGTTTAGTAATTTATTATGAGGCAGTGTTAATTTTTGGGGACATTAAACCCCCCACGGTGAGGGTCGAAAAATTTAAAGTGCTTAAAACTCGCAATCTAATTTTCGTAGCGCGGCCAAATTTTGTTTGGTAATTTATTATGAGACAGTGTTAATTGTTGGTGACAGAAGACACCCCACGGTGAGGGTCGAAAAATTAAAAATGTTTATAACTCGCGATCTAATTTTCGTAGTGCGGCCAAATTTTGTTTGTTAATTTATTATGAGGCACTGTTAATTTTTGGTGACAGGAGACCCCACACGGTGAGGGTAGAAAAAATTAAATGCTTATAACTCGCGATCTAATTTTCGTAGCACGGCCAAATTTTGTCTGGTAATTTAATATGAGACTGTTAATTTTTGGTGACAGGAGCCCCCACACGGTGAGGGTAGAAAAAATTAAATGCTTATAACTCAAGATCTAATTTTCGTAGCACGGCCAAATTTTGTCTGGTAATTTAATATGAGACTGTTAATTTTTGGTGACAGGAGCCCCCCGGGGTGAGGGTCGAAAAATTTAAAATGCTTATAACTCGCGATCTAATTTTCGTAGCGCGGCCAAATTTTGTTTGGTAATTTATAATGAGACAGTGTTAATTTTTGGTGACAGGAGACAACCCACGGTGAGGGTAGAAAAATTAAATGCTTATAACTCGCGATCTAATTTTCGTAGCGCGGCCAAATTTTGTGTAGTTATTTATTATGAGGCAGTGTTAATTTTTGGGGACATTAGACCCCCACGGTAAGGGTCGAAAAATTTAAAATGCTTATAAGTCACGATCTAATTTTCGTAGCGCGGGCAAATTTTGTCTGGTAATTTAATATGAGATTGTTAATTTTTGGTGACAGGAGCCCCCCGTGGTGAGGGTCGAAAAATTTAAAATGCTTATAACTCGCGATCTAATTTTCGTAGTTCGGCCAAATTTTGTTTGGTAATTTATTATGAGACAGTGTTAATTTTTGGTGACAGGAGAACCCCAACGGTGAGGGTAGAAAAAATTAAATGCTTATAACTCGCGATCTAATTTTCATAGAGTGGCCAAATTTTGTTTGGTAATTTATTATGACTCGGTGTTAATTTTTGGTGACAGGAGACCCCCCCCCCACGGTGAGCGTCGAAGAATTTAAAATGTTTATAACTCGCGATCTAATTTTCGTAGTGCGGCCAAATTTTGTTTGGTAATTTATTATGAGACAGTGTTAATTTTTGGTGACAGGAGACCCCACACGGTGAGGATCGAAAAATTTTAAATGCTCATAACTCGCGATCTAATTTTGGTAGCTTGGCAAAATATTGTTTGGTAATTTATTATAAGACAGTGTTAATTTTTGGTGACAGGAGACGCCCCCATGGTGAGGGTCGAAAAATTTAAAATGCTTATAACTCGCGATCTAATTTTCGTAGCGCGGCCAAATTTTGTTTAGGAATTTATTATGAGGCAGTGTTAAATTTTGGGGACATTAAACCCCCCACGGTGAGGGTCGAAAAATTTAAAGTGCTTAAAACTCGCGATCTAATTTTCGTAGCGCGGCCAAATTTTGTTTGGTAATTTATTATGAGACAGTGTTAATTGTTGGTGACAGAAGACACCCCACGGTGAGGGTCGAAAAATTAAAAATGTTTATAACTCGCTATCTAATTTTCGTAGTGCGGCCAAATTTTGTTTGGTAATTTATTATGAGGCAGTGTTAATTTTTGGGGACATTAGACCCCCACGGTAAGGGTCGAAAAATTTAAAATGCTTATAAGTCACGATCTAATTTTCGTAGGGCGGCCAAATTTTGTTTGGTATTTTAATATGAGACTGTTAATTTTTGGTGACAGGAGACCCCACACGGTGAGGGTCGAAAAATTTTAAATGCTCATAACTCGCGATCTAATTTTGGTAGCTTGGCAAAATATTGTTTGGTAATTTATTATAAGACAGTGTTAATTTTTGGTGACAGGAGACGCCCCCATGGTGAGGGTCGAAAAATTTAAAATGCTTATAACTCGCGATCTAATTTTCGTAGCGCGGCCAAATTTTGTTTAGTAATTTATTATGAGGCAGTGTTAAATTTTGGGGACATTAAACCCCCCACGTTGAGGGTCGAAAAATTTAAAGTGCTTAAAACTCGCGATCTAATTTTCGTAGCGCGACCAAATTTTGTTTGGTAATTTAATATGAGACAGTGTTAATTTTGGGGGCCATTAGACCCCCTACGGTGAGGGTCGAAAAATTTAAAATGCTTATAACTCGCGATCTAATTTTCGTACCGCGGCCAAATTTTGTTTAGTTATTTATTATGAGACAGAGTTAATTTTTGGGGACATTAGACCCCCCACGGTGAGGGTCGAAAAATTTAAAATGCTTATAACTCACGATCTAATTTTCGTAGCGCGGCCAAATTTTGTCTGGTAATTTAATATGAGACTGTTAATTTTTGGTGACAGGAGCCCCCCAGGGGTAAGGGTCGAAAAATTTAAAATGCTTATAACTCGCGATCTAATTTTCGTAGTGCGGCCAAATTTTGTTTGGTAATTTATTATGAGACAGTGTTAATTTTTGGTGACAGGAGACCCCCAACGGTGAGGGTAGAAAAAATTAAATGCTTATAACTCGCGATCTAATTTTCATAGAGTGGCCAAATTTTGTTTGGTAATTTATTACGAGTCAGTGTTAATTTTTGGTGACAGGAGACCCCCCCCCACGGTGAGGGTCGAAGAATTTAAAATGCTTATAACTCGCGATCTAATTTTCGTAGTGCGGCCAAATTTTGTTTGGTAATTTATTATGAGACAGTGTTTATTTTTGGTGACAGGAGACCCCACACGGTGAGGATCGAAAAATTTAAAATGCTCATAACTCGCGATCTAATTTTGGTATCTTGGCAAAATATTGTTTGGTAATTTATTATAAGACAGAGTTAATTTTTGGTGACAGGAGACGCCCCCATGGTGAGGGTCGAAAAATTTAAAATGCTTATAACTCGCGATCTAATTTTCGTAGCGCGGCCAAATTTTGTTTAGTAATTTATTATGAGGCAGTGTTAATTTTTGGGGACATTAAACCCCCCACGGTGAGGGTCGAAAAATTTAAAGTGCTTAAAACTCGCGATCTAATTTTCGTAGCGCGGCCAAATTTTGTTTGGTAATTTATTATGAGACAGTGTTAATTGTTGGTGACAGAAGACACCCCACGGTGAGGGTCGAAAAATTAAAAATGTTTATAACTCGCGATCTAATTTTCGTAGTGCGGCCAAATTTTGTTTGGTAATTTATTATGAGGCAGTGTTAATTTTTGGGGCCATTAGACCCCCTACGGTGAGGGTCGAAAAATTTAAAATGCTTATAACTCGCGATCTAATTTTCGTACCGCGGCCAAATTTTGTTTAGTTATTTATTATGAGACAGAGTTAATTTTTGGGGACATTAGACCCCCCACGGTGAGGGTCAAAATATTTAAAATGCTTATAACTCACGATCTAATTTTCGTAGCACGGCCAAATTTTGTCTGGTAATTTAATATGAGACTGTTAATTTTTGGTGACAGGAGCCCCCCGGGGTGAGGGTCGAAAAATTTAAAATGCTTATAACTCGCGATCTAATTTTCGTAGCGCGGCCAAATTTTGTTTGGTAATTTATAATGAGACAGTGTTAATTTTTGGTGACAGGAGACAACCCACGGTGAGGGTAGAAAAATTAAATGCTTATAACTCGCGATCTAATTTTTGTAGAGTGGCCAAATTTTGTTTGGTAATTTATTATGAGTCAGTGTTAATTTTTGGTGACAGGAGACCCCCCCCACAGTGTGGGTCGAAAAATTAAAAATGCTTATAACTCGCGATCTAATTTTCGTAGCGCGGCCAAATTTTGTTTGGTAATTTATTATGAGACAGTGTTAATTGTTGGTGACAGAAGACACCCCACGGTGAGGGTCGAAAAATTAAAAATGTTTATAACTCGCGATCTAATTTTCGTACCGCGGCCAAATTTTGTTTAGTTATTTATTATGAGACAGAGTTAATTTTTGGGGACATTAGACCCCCCACGGTGAGGGTCGAAAAATTTAAAATGCTTATAACTCACGATCTAATTTTCGTAGCGCGGCCAAATTTTGTCTGGTAATTTAATATGAGACTGTTAATTTTTGGTGACAGGAGCCCCCCAGGGGTAAGGGTCGAAAAATTTAAAATGCTTATAACTCGCGATCTAATTTTCGTAGTGCGGCCAAATTTTGTTTGGTAATTTATTATGAGACAGTGTTAATTTTTGGTGACAGGAGACCCCCAACGGTGAGGGTAGAAAAAATTAAATGCTTATAACTCGCGATCTAATTTTCATAGAGTGGCCAAATTTTGTTTGGTAATTTATTACGAGTCAGTGTTAATTTTTGGTGACAGGAGACCCCCCCCCACGGTGAGGGTCGAAGAATTTAAAATGCTTATAACTCGCGATCTAATTTTCGTTGTGCGGCCAAATTTTGTTTGGTAATTTATTATGAGACAGTGTTAATTTTTGGTGACAGGAGACCCCACACGGTGAGGATCGAAAAATTTAAAATGCTCATAACTCGCGATCGAATTTTGGTAGCGCGGCCAAATTTTGTTTGGTAATTTATTAATAGACAGTGTTAATTGTTGGTGACAGAAGACACCCCACGGTGACGGTCGAAAAATTAAAAATGTTTATAACTCGCGATCTAATTTTCGTAGTGCGGCCAAATTTTGTTTGGTAATTTATTATGAGGCAGTGTTAATTTTTGGGGCCATTAGACCCCCTACGGTGAGGGTCGAAAAATTTAAAATGCTTATAACTCGCGATCTAATTTTCGTACCGCGGCCAAATTTTGTTTAGTTATTTATTATGAGACAGAGTTAATTTTTGGGGACATTAGACCCCCCACGGTGAGGGTCGAAATATTTAAAATGCTTATAACTCACGATCTAATTTTCGTAGCACGGCCAAATTTTGTCTGGTAATTTAATATGAGACTGTTAATTTTTGGTGACAGGAACCCCCTTGGGTGAGGGTCGAAAAATTTAAAATGCTTATAACTCGCGATCTAATTTTCGTAGCGCGGCCAATTTTTGTTTGGTAATTTATAATGAGACAGTGTTAATTTTTGGTGACAGGAGACAACCCACGGTGAGGGTAGAAAAATTAAATGCTTATAACTCGCGATCTAATTTTCGTAGCGCGGCCAAATTTTGTTTAGTAATTTATTATGAGGCAGTGTTAATTTTTGGGGACATTAAACCCCCCACGGTGAGGATCGAAAAATTTAAAGTGCTTAAAACTCGCGATCAAATTTTCGTAGCGCGGCCAAATTTTGTTTGGTAATTTATTATGAGACAGTGTTAATTGTTGGTGACAGAAGACACCCCACGGTGAGGGTCGAAAAATTAAAAATGTTTATAACTCGCGATCTAATTTTCGTAGTGCGGCCAAATTTTGTTTGGTAATTTATTATGAGGCAGTGTTAATTTTTGGGGACATTAGACCCCCACGGTAAGGGTCAAAAAATTTAAAATGCTTATAAGTCACGATCTAATTTTCGTAGCGCGGGCAAATTTTGTTTGGTAATTTAATATGAGACAGTGTTAATTTTTGGGGCCATTAGACCCCCTACGGTGAGGGTCGAAAAATTTAAAATGCTTATAACTCACGATCTAATTTTCGTAGCACGGCCAAATTTTGTCTGGTAATTTAATATGAGACTTTTAATTTTTGGTGACAGGAGCCCCCCGGGGTGAGGGTCGAAAAATTTAAAATGCTTATAACTCGCGATCTAATTTTCGTAGCGCGGCCAAATTTTGTTTGGTAATTTATTATGAGACAGTGTTAATTGTTGGTGACAGAAGACACCCCACGGTGAGGGTCGAAAAATTAAAAATGTTTATAACTCGAGATCTAATTTTCGTACCGCGGCCAAATTTTGTGTAGTTATTTATTATGAGACAGAGTTAATTTTTGGGGACATTAGACCCCCACGGTGAGGGTCGAAAAATTTAAAATGTTTATAACTCACGATCTAATTTTCGTAGCGCGGCCAAATTTTGTCTGGTAATTTAATATGAGACTGTTAATTTTTGGTGACAGGAGCCCCCCGGGGTAAGGGTCGAAAAATTTAAAATGCTTATAACTCGCGATCTAATTTTCGTAGTGCGGCCAAATTTTGTTTGGTATTTTATTATGAGACAGTGTTAATTTTTGGTGACAGGAGACCCCCAACGGTGAGGGTAGAAAAAATTAAATGCTTATAACTCGCGATCTAATTTTCATAGAGTGGCCAAATTTTGTTGGTAATTTATTATGAATCAGTGTTAATTTTTGGTGACAGGAGACCCCCCCCCACGGTGAGGGTCGAAGAAATTAAAATGCTTATAACTCGCGGTCTAATTTTCGTAGTGCGGCCAAATTTTGTTTGGTAATTTATTATGAGACAGTGTTAATTTTTGGTGACAGGAGACCCCACACGGTGAGGGTCGAAAAATTTAAAATGCTTATAACTCGCGATCTAATTTTCGTAGCGCGGCCAAATTTTGTTTAGTAATTTATTATGAGGCAGTGTTAATTTTTGGGGACATTAAACCCCCCACGGTGAGGGTCGAAAAATTTAAAGTGCTTAAAACTCGCAATCTAATTTTCGTAGCGCGGCCAAATTTTGTTTGGTAATTTATTATGAGACAGTGTTAATTGTTGGTGACAGAAGACACCCCACGGTGAGGGTCGAAAAATTAAAAATGTTTATAACTCGCGATCTAATTTTCGTAGTGCGGCCAAATTTTGTTTGTTAATTTATTATGAGGCAGTGTTAATTTTTGGGGACATTAGACCCCCACGGTAAGGGTCGAAAAATTTAAAATGCTTATAAGTCACGATCTAATTTTCGTAGCGCGGGCAAATTTTGTTTGGTAATTTAATATGAGACAGTGTTAATTTTTGGGGCCATTAGACCCCCTACGGTGAGGGTCGAAAAATTTAAAATGCTTATAACTCACGATCTAATTTTCGTAGCACGGCCAAATTTTGTCTGGTAATTTAATATGAGACTTTTAATTTTTGGTGACAGGAGCCCCCCGGGGTGAGGGTCGAAAAATTTAAAATGCTTATAACTCGCGATCTAATTTTCGTAGCGCGGCCAAATTTTGTTTGGTAATTTATAATGAGACAGTGTTAATTTTTGGGGACAGGAGACAACCCACGGTGAGGGTAGAAAAATTAAATGCTTATAACTCGCGATCTAATTTTCGTAGCGTGGCCAAATTTTGTTTGGTAATTTATTATGAGTCAGTGTTAATTTTTGGTGACAGGAGACCCCCCCCCCCACGGAGTGGTGCGAAAAATTAAAAATGCTTATAACTCGCGATCTAATTTTCGTAGCGCGGCCAAATTTTGTTTGGTAATTTAATAGGAGACTGTTAATATTTGGGGACATTAAACCCCCCCTCGGTGAGGGTCGAAAAATTTAAAATGCTTAAAACTCGCGATCTAATTTTCGTAGCGCGGCCAAATTTTGTTTGGTAATTTATTATGAGACAAGTTAATTGTTGGTGACAGAAGACACCCCACGGTGAGGGTCGAAAAATTAAAAATGTTTATAACTCGCGATCTAATTTTCGTACCGCGGCCAAATTTTGTGTAGTTTTTTATTATGAGACAGAGTTAATTTTTAGGGACATTAGACCCCCCACGGTGAGGGTCGAAAAATTTAAAATGCTTATAACTCACGATCTAATTTTCGTAGCGCGGCCAAATTTTGTCTGGTAATTTAATATGAGACTGTTAATTTATGGTGACAGGAGCCCCTCGGGGTAAGGGTCGAAAAATTTAAAATGCTTATAACTCGCGATCTAATTTTCGTAGTGCGGCCAAATTTTGTTTGGTAATTTATTATGAGACAGTGTTAATTTTTGGTGACAGGTGACCCCCAACGGTGAGGGTAGAAAAAATTAAATGCTTATAACTCGCGATCTAATTTTCATAGAGTGGCCAAATTTTGTTTGGTAATTTATTATGAGACAGTGTTAATTTTTGGTGACAGGTGACCCCCAACGGTGAGGGTAGAAAAAATTAAATGCTTATAACTCGCGATCTAATTTTCATAGAGTGGCCAAATTTTGTTTGGTAATTTATTATGAGTCAGTGTTAATTTTTGGTGACAGGAGACCCCCCCCCCACGGTGAGGGTCGAAGAATTTAAAATGCTTATAACTCGCGATCTAATTTTCGTAGTGCGGCCAAATTTTGTTTGGTAATTTATTATGAGACAGTGTTAAATTTTGGTGACAGGAGACCCCACACGGTGAGGATCGAAAAATTTAAAATGCTCATAACTCGCGATCTAATTTTGGTAGCTTGGCAAAATATTGTTTGGTAATTTATTATAAGACAGTGTTAATTTTTGGTGACAGGAGACGCCCCCATGGTGAGGGTCGAAAAATTTTAAATGCTTATAACTCGCGATCTAATTTTCGTAGCGCGGCCAAATTTTGTTTAGTAATTTATTATGAGGCAGTGTTAATTTTTGGGGACATTAGACCCCCACGGTAAGGGTCGAAAAATTTAAAATGCTTATAAGTCACGATCTAATTTTCGTAGCGCGGGCAAATTTTGTTTGGTAATTTAATATGAGACAGTGTTAATTTTTGGGGCCATTAGACCCCCTACGGTGAGGGTCGAAAAATTTAAAATGCTTATAACCCGCGATCTAATTTTCGTACCGCGGCCAAATTTTGTTTAGTTATTTATTATTAGACAGAGTTAATTTTTGGGGACATTAGACCCCCCACGGTGAGGGTCGAAAAATTTAAAATGCTTATAACTCACGATTTAATTTTGTTAGCTTGGCAAAATATTGTTTGGTAATTTATTATAAAACAGTGTTAATTTTTGATGACAGGAGATGCCCCCATGGTGAGGGTGGAAAAATTTAAAATGCTTATAACTTTCCATCTAATTTTCGTAGCGCGGCCAAATTTTGTTTGGTAATTTATTATGAGGCAGTGTTAATTTTTGGGGACATTAGACCCCCCACGGTGACGGTCGAAAAATTTAAAATGCTTAAAACTCGCGATCTAATTTTCGTAGCGCGGCCAAATTTTGTTTGGTAATTTATTATGAGACAGTGTTAATTGTTGGTGACATAACACACCCCACGGTGAAGGTCGAAAAATTAAAAATGTTTATAACTCACGATCTAATTTTCGTAGCGCGGCCAAATTTTGTTTGGTAATTTATTATGAGGCAGTGTTAATTTTTGGGGACATTAGATCCCCACGGTGAGGGTCGAAAATTTTAAAATGCTTATAAGTCACGATCTAATTTTCGTAGCGTGGCCAAATTTTGTTTGGAAATTTAATATGAGACTGTTAATTTTTGGTGACAGGAGACCCCACACGGTGAGAGTCGAAAAATTTAAAATGCTTATAACTCACGATCTAATTTTCGTAGCGCGGGAAAATTTTGTTTGGTAATTTAATATGAGACAGTGTTAATTTTTGGGGCCATTAGACCCCCCACGGTGAGGGTCGAAAAATTTAAAATGCTTATAACTCACGATCTAATTTTCGTAGCGCGGCCAAATTTTGTTTGGTAATTTAATATGAGACTGTTAATTTTTGGTGACAGGAGACCCCCCACGGTGAGGGTCGGAAAATTTAAAAGGCTTATAACTCGCGGTCTAATTTTCGTACCCCTGCCAAATTTTGTTTGGTAATTTATTATGAGACAGTGTTAAGGGCTTTGAGCGCGGCGACCGAATCTAGGAATTCCGTGACGAGAAAAAATCCTAACAGTCCGGCTAACGACGTTTCAGTTTGGCAGACTTCGGCACGGTATCCTTCGATAGACTTTTTCGATAGACTTTCTTAACCTTCCATTGACGCGGTATTTTTGCATAAGTTGATGAAAAATGCTATGCAATAGCTTTACCGCGGCAGTCCCCGAGTGCCACACATATTTTTTTTTTTTTTTTTTTTTTTTTTTACTTTTTCGCCAGACTGCCTTGAAAGCATTTTACAAGGTCACATGAAAATAAAATTCATATGATGAGTTAATAAGCATCAGTGTCGTTATCTTTAGGTTTAGTTACACAAAAAAAATTCAGCTGTATAGTAAAGTAAAAAACAAAACAATCAAATAATTCAATTTCTATGTGGAAAAAAATAGAGGTGCACATTTATATACATCAATTCTAAAGTTTAATCCGACTCACTGCTAATATCCATGCGTGATAGGGATCAGAATCGGATTACTTTTATCCAATAGACAAGAACCTAACAGCTGGAAAAACAGATACACAGATAGATTTTTTTTAATTTAGAAATATTTTGATAGATAAAAATTTTAAAAAAAGTCTTCTAATATCGCATTTTTTTCACAATAGCCTAAATGTTATTTTCCTGCTGTTTATTTTCCTTTTTTTTTTACATTGAATCATCCTTCAACATTTCTCTGTTCTTTTCGGAAAGCAAATTAGTAAAACTCAAACCTCCAAAATCAAGAGATTCCCAGATTTATATTTTTACGAATTTTGTAAATAGTTAGTGTTTGTACTGTAAAATGATGTAAATAATCTTATTAAGCTCCATTTCTTTACTAATATTAGTTTTTGTTACATTGTCTCTGTTATCAAGCAAACTTGTCTATTATTTTCAGTGTATGTCTACGGCAGATTGGCGAAATATTAGAGATATCGCCAAGTTGGCGTCACTTTTGGCGACTAATTTTGGTCGCCAAATTTGGCGATATATCGCCAAGTTGGCGACAAACTTGGCGATTGTTGGCGATGGTAACCCTTCCCTATTTATGGTAACCCCCCCCCTTAGGTCTACTGATACATTGAATGTTGTTCCGTGGTTTTCCAGTTTTTTCTAGAAGTTTGTAGAAATTTCCACCGCATGCGGCGAGACTATATATAAGGAGAGCGATGCGAGCAGTGTGGTTATTATTTACCAGTCAGTCATTGAGTGAACAAGGCGTAAGCAAGTTTGCTTGAGTTTCATCTATGTTGTTTTGAATGTTATTAAGTGTTGAGACATTGTATAAAGAGTCTCTTGGGGTCTAAAGCTGTAATTGTACGATAGATTTGAGCAGTTATTTTTAAATATCCAGTAATATTTGTGAGTTTCGAAGACTCTGTTGTTCTGAAGTCTGTAAATAAATTATTTTCTACTTTTCTAAGAGCAAGAGTTTGAAGTTGTCTAACCATAAGATCGAAAGAACCCTATATACGCCGCAACAATATCAATACTCCTTTTATGTTTGTTTAGTATGATACATGCCTTTTGTTTTGAAATTCTTATAATGGAAACTGATATTCATTTGTTAATCTTGTTCCAGTTAAATCCGAAAAATATGCATGGGGTTGCATATAACAAATGAATATATATTATTGAATATAAGAAAGTGCAGCTGTAATAAGGGCGTTCAAAATTATTCGAAAACATTTGATTTTTGCACTTGCACGATTTAGATAACTATAGAAATTCTGATAGGTGTGAAACCTCGTTAAAAAAATGGTAACGTGTAGAAGAATTGATATACATTTAAAAGCATTATAAAAGGTTATTTATTGCAATATGTTGTTCATGTTACAGAGATTAATGTACAGAAATTATACAAACAAAAGCATTTATGCCAGAACTTGATCTTCTTACGTATCGAACTCGCTGTAGTCCTAATTAATTAACTTCTATACGATAGAGATGAGTTCGGGCTCGTTTTCCGGGGCCCGGGCCCGCCCGCGCCCGACGGTTTTAAATCCGAGCCCGCCCGAGCCAGAAAGAATTTTTTGTTACCAGAGCCCGAGCCCGTCCGAGCCCGACACCAAAAGTATACAAAACAAAATTGTATGGTATTTATGATATTAAAAATTTATTATTATGTTAATTATTTATGTTAATTATTATTGTATTATAAATTTATTATTATAGTATTAAAAATTTCTTACACAGATAAAATCCTTAAATGAAAATTTAAATTCGATCTTATCAAAGTCCGTATCAAATAAAAAAATACTTGACATTTAAGATTAATCTCAAAATTTTCCCTAATTTAAAAAGTAAATTTCATGGGCATGTTTGTGACTTAATAAATGAAATTTTCAGAAACCACTATTTGTAATCTGGAGAATCGCATCACGTTTTTCAATTTTCTGTAAAAAAAGGAAATTTTTAATTATAATAGATTCCTTTCTCACATCAATCTTCCGTGATTGAAAGATGCCTGAAAATCAACGTAAATTTAAAAAGAAAAATCATTTTATCTTAAAGGTCTCTTGCTTTCTTAGGAAAAGAGGAAACACTGATCAGTTGCTTTCTATCATAATAACATGATAATTATGTTTAATTACGGAGTTAAATGACTTCGAAAATGTATACCGTCCTCAACGTGAATAGAATTGATCTTGACAAACAGATAGAATAATCACTAATTTGCATATAAAAAACGACTATGACTCGTGCAAAATAGAAGATTAAGTAATTTGCATACTTCCAGCTAATTTTCGTCTATTAATAACAGAAGAAAGTATTCTCTTCGCGTTATGTAACAGAATAATAAATAAATAAATAAACTATCCAATCCCATTAAAAAAAATCTTCCGCTTACTGAAAGCCAACTAAAAGCAAATTCATACCTGTGTTTATTTTGATTGGCGCCATTCAGTAGGTCGTCGTCGGAAATTATGTATACATAAATCTGTAATATCACAAATTTTCATTTAAAACAGCAATGAAATACTAAAATAAATAAACATTTAATTCGGTTTCCCATCATTTTGATCAAAATGATTTGAAAAGGAATAAGTAGGCAATTTTAAATAGAAAAAAGTTTTTTTAATCTTTTCTGTGAATAAATAAGTAAATATTTTTTGTTTCAGAAAAAAATGAGCCCGAGTCCGTCCGACCCCGAAGATTATAATAAAAATAGAGCCGCATCGAGCTCGGGCTTTCGGGCTCGGGCTGAGCCCATCTCATCTCTACATACGAGTATTTCTTTGCTTTAGACATCTAGACTTTATATATCCAGCAGTACACACACACACACACACACACATATACCTTATGTAAAGAGAAAAACATAAAGAAAGAAAAATATTTCTTATTTATTTCTTACTCGCCTTAATTCTTCGTTGCACAGTGTGTCACATCCGGCGTATACATAAAAACCAATGATTCTTATTATGTGTCATGCATTTGTCCAATGTAATCTGTGTAACTGATCAAGAACAGTCCAAATAATAGAAAACAACTTATTTTGTCAATGTCAAATGGCTGCATTTGATTTTAAAAAAATAGAATTTTTTTTCTTTGGAAACAAAACAAACAAATAAAAAAAAAGATAAAATTATTAAGGCAAAATTTGCTTTTATTATTTTTACTGAGTATTCACATATATTAATAAAACGACAGTTGCAGAGTACAGAGCAAATAAAATTAATTAATTTTAGCCCATTTAATAGAAAGTATAGCAATACGATGTTTAAAAACCCTAATTATGTACATAGGGTACAAGCCATTAAATATAAAATTTTATCTTAAAACTAAATTTTTTTTTACTATTTTTCTCGTTATTCTACCGATATATAGATTCCAAATATATTTTTACATTTATATAAACAAGTTAGAAATTGCACTTGAAGCGTAGCAAGTGAGGTTCGTTTGTACGATAACGAAGTTTGAAAAATATCACTCTCATATATCAATCTAATAAAATTGTAAATAGTTAATTACAATTAAAATGCGCACCAAACAATGTTCTCCCTATATTTATTATGTGATGGAAAACTTTTGTGTTGCCTTGTAAATCAATAACAAATATTCTTTGAATCACAGATTATGCAAAATGTATATTATAATAAGTACTTTATAGATGCATATCAATATTAATATGTTCGAATTAGTGTAATACCATTAAAATGTATTTGAAACTTTTTTCCCCGTTGACCGTAATGTAACGGAATATTTTGATTGTCCCTTTACTTGATCTATGCATCCGATTTTTTAAAAAAAAATGAAATGACTCGACAAAATTATGTAATAATTATATATTTTCAATTTCAAATGATTCGGTTGGGTATTTTTTTGCGTTGTTATAAGCGGACGGACGGGCAAACGGAGGGACGGGCGGACTGAACGACTTTTTTTACTTAATTATATACATATTTAAATAACTACGAACGCACCTAAAAAGAAACATGCAATGAAGGATTAAGTGATAGTTCTTTTTTTTTTATTTTTTTTTTTTTTAATCTAAATCTGTAAACGATGCACTTCGCAAAATGTTTCGTTTTCTCATGTTAAAAAAATAATTCGATAGGTTGTAAGATAAGAATTAGCTATCATCAACATCGATATGCATATAATTATTGCGTTATTTTTTCTTTTCTTTGCGCAATGGCTAAAATAATATTAAGAAAAGATACATGTAAATGTAAGGTTTAACAATGTTTATCTTAATTATTGGAATAAAAATTATATAGTTTTACTGTAGCTTTCCTGCACATTCGGTAATTACGGCATAGTTTACAATTTTATTAATTATAATCATTATTTTCATATATTAAAAAATAATTTGATTGATTATAAGATGAGAATTAGCATTCATCAATATCGACATGCATATCGACCATTTTCACCCCTCGCTTACATTTCAGAATTTTATTCTTATTTTTCAAACTCTTAAAAATGGAGGCAGATGTTAAATTAAATGTTTAAGGTACATGAAAAATAATGATTGTGCACTTTGCCCTATAATATAACAGGTAAATGCTACTTAAATTTGGCTTGTAAGACAAATTCCCAAGTCCATTACCATACAAAATTACTGAGAATACTCAGCTTTAAATTTATTAAATTTCCTAAAACCAACTTACTTTGAAGTGGCTTATGTCCCTAAGTTTCAAAACATGATATTTATCAATAATACTTAAATTAAGTTGAAATGAGAGTCAGTTTTAACCACAAGATTTTGATCACATAGAAATTGTACAAGAAATTTTTCTAATAATTACAATATATATTCATGTAAATTATTAAATTTTAAGAGAATTGTATATTTGTTTCTTGCTTAAACAAAAAATTAAAGTAGAATGGTGAAAAAAAAGATAATCATTAAAAAACCGTGTGGTAACAGACTTGACATTTGGCAACGGACTTGACACTATGTTGAAAATAGCCGATATAATGTATGCATTATTTTTTCCACTTCTTTATGCAATAGCTAAAATAAATTTAAGAAAAGAAACATGCAAATGTGATGTTTAAAAACGTTCATCATATTTATTTGAAAAAAAAATATTTGATTCATTTTTATTAATTTAAGGTTATGATAATTGTGCAATTTTATTGCTTTCTTCCGAAGTTCTTATTTAAGATTAAAAGAAGTATTTTAAAATGTCAATTCGCATACACGTATTTTATTTTTATTTATTTTCTATCTTAATACATAAAACAGTTTTAATATCAATCTTTCACAATTATTAAATATAAAATACAGAGTTAAAATATTCTGCAGAACATAAGTGCATAAAACTATTGAACAATTATATCGAGATTTTTATAATATATTTAATCGTAATAGGATTTCATTATTATTTGTGAAAATCAATCATTTGTATACTTTCATATTTAAACATATTTTAGATATAATGTTTACAGCATACTGTAAACATTTTGAAATAATTATATTTAGTAAATCAATGAAATCTTGCAGAAGAAATTTTAAGCTATTTCATTTTCTACTTCAAAAATTCTTTCTAAACAATTTCGGATAAAGTTATTTCGAAAACTAAAACAGCCCTAAGCTTTAGTGAACCTAACAAGTCATAATAGTGCAGAAAGTATTAGAGGCAATATGTTTCGTAAGTTTAAGGAATCCCCTTCAATTTTCTCTTATTTTCCTCGGTAATTACAGGCTAATGTTGGACATCCTCTCGAAATAATTAACTGCTTTATTTTACTATTTCCTTATCATAATCATGGTGATTAATTAATGCTTTCGTAACATCTGTTAGTTTCTCAATAATTTTCTGTTTATTCTACAGAAGCTGTTATGAACTTAACTTTAACACATTAATAATTTTTCCTTTTTGTGTTCAATAAGCGGAAAGAAATCATGAATGTGCATTTTATCATACTTTTTCTTAATTATAATAAAAAAATTCTGTGTAATTGTTTAAACTCTTTTAATATATAAACCTTTAATAAATAATTATACCTATTAAATAATTTTTCCACAAAGTTGTGAGTTGCTGCCCAATATATTTAAATACCGTATATTGTCGAATTAAGGCCTAAAAAACTTTCTGGAAATTACACTGTAAAAACAAAATACCCAAATTGGGTTGAAAGATTTTTGGGTACAGCATTGTTCCAATTTGGAAAGTTCAGTTTGTAGCACAAAATCTTTTTAAAAAAGTCTGATTTTTAATGATATTAAAACAATTAAAATATCTAAGATAGTATATACATTATACCTCAGAAATTTTGATTAATTTAATGTTAATAAAGATCTGCTCTCTTTTGAACTGTTTTGGGTTATCTATTTTGGGAACAATACTCTACCATTTTGGAATCCTTACTGTACCATTTTAGGAACATTACTATACCCAGAAATCTTTCTACCCAATTTGGGTCTTCAATTTTTATAGTGTAGGGAGTCCACCCCATTTTTTTTCATTTTAACCCCTAGCATTGGAAACTGAAGTATTTTTTTCAAATTATTACAGTTTCTGAATTATTGCCTGTAGTAATATACCGGAAACCTATCGTACTAGACTGAGATTTTCTTTTTTTACAGCAGTACTTACCAAAGAATTGCGAACTACACTGTTAAAATTTTTGCTCCAGTTTGAACCAAATGTTGGTGCTCAGTAGCTGCCGCGAAAAGATGGGGAAATTTCGTACTAACATTGGAGCTTCCTATTTCTACCTATATCCAATTATTGGAACTGTGCTTCAACAGGAGCTGTAAATATTGGTTCAAGATTTCATCAGCTTAAAGTGGCAGCTATTGAGCACCAAAATTTGGTTCAAATTGGTACAAGATTTTAAAAAGTTTTTCACGTTCTCGTAACTTAATGATATTTTCTTCCAAATGCTCTTGACACCACAAGTTTTATACAGTTTATTTTGACATATTTGACCGGTGACCAATGCAGAAAACTGTAATTTCCATTCAGATCCTGATCCTGCGTTAAGTTAACTTCAATGTTTTGATGCAAATGTTGAGTGCATAAAGCAGTTCAAAAAAGAGGGAATTTTACAGAGATAAGATTGTCGCAGTTGCAGTGGTTCTTCATGTATAATCACTGAGTAATTACAAAACTCGAGAAGAATTAATTAAGAGTTAAATACATGTTTCCAGAGTATTTGGAACTTTGATTTACCCGGGACTCCTAACAACACGATGTGTGCTGCACGTCCCTGTCATATGCATTCTTATATTTTTAATATAATTCTAAGAAAAAAATAGACAAGGCCTTGATTAAAAATATATCGAACTGTTTTTATTTTAACAAAATCTAGCAATTTTTAAGTAACGACCAGCGTTTGAAAAATTTTCCATCAAGGTTTTGTAAATTTAAATAAGGATAGCTTACCTAAAGACTTTGTAAACAATGCTTATAAATAGAGCATAGCACCTATTTCCAAGAACGTTTTTCACTGTTGTTACTGCATAACGTTTTTTGCCTTATTTAATCGCAAATTTTTATAATTACATAAGATTAAAATTATAAAATATGCCAAACTGTAGAAACAAAAAATCATATAAATTTGCAGATACAATACAAAAGACAAACATTTACAGGGCGGAATAGTTTAGAGGAAAAACTAAGTGTAAAAATTTATTTATAAAATACAAAACCTCTTTAGAATTATTGTGATGTAGATTCTAATGCGTTGTTTCAAATTATGCAGTCCGATTCGAGTGTAATTGCCGGGGTACTGAAATGTGAAAATTTTCTGAATCACGAAATTACATTTACATTTCAAAATCATGCAATCACTGCATGATTTTATAATGTCATCTTTGTAAAGTAACAGCTAAGACAGACATATAGAGGAAACAACAATTATCAGAATGAAATTATAATATTTTCCATGTCATATCTTTATCTAAACATCTTACACTATAAAAAAAAAATCTGTTAAATTTACGGGAAAATCTTCTTGCAACAGGGTTGCCAGCTGTCTCCGCTGTAAAAACTGCAGTAAAATTCGATGTAATGATAAAATTTACATCCAATTCTAATGTGATTTTTACGGCCGAAAATTTTAAGGATTTTTTTTCAATTTACTTTTACACATGCACTTATAGGTATGAATTTATATCTAAGCAAATGTGTGTGCATTCACTTATATCTATGTCTGTCAATCTATTCAAATGAAATAAGAAATTACCACGATTTTACTGTACGCAATTAAATGATATGTATATGCAATTTTTTTTCAATTATAAATGTATTATTAATTATTATAAGCTATAAAATATATAACTATAAATCTTCTACAATATTTTATTTTTATTTCATCACAACTTTTATAAACTGAAATAGAACTTTGAAGCTAAATAAGAATATAACTAATCAAAGCAATATCCAAGTTACGTACATTATTCGCAAAATTTATCTATAAAAATAAGATGGCACGTAACATCCATTATTTAAAATCTAAAATTGTAATCGCCGAACAAAAACAACTGGCTTCTAAAATTGAGGATTCGAAAACTTTGAACGGTAGGATAACAAGAAAATCCATTTTTGGCCAATCCCTGAAAGAATAAGATGAGGATATGAGATTTCTCTATTTTATATCTTTATATCCTATTTTGGATTCTATCCAATTCGATGACATTTTTCTAGCAAAAAATGGATTTCTTTGTTTTGTGGCTGAACTAGGTCTTCCCTTTTTTGTATAATAGCTTAATTGGATACGACATACTTTCATTTTATTTCTCTTTAGAATTCTTGAGCGGGTACAAACTGATTCTGTTAAACAATCGTATTTATTTCTTTTATCCGATGATATATATCTCTGAACCAAGTATCAGTCTTTTTATCTTGGTCTGCATAAAAAAGATATTTAAAAAATAATATTAAAAGACATAAAATCATATTCTGTTATTGCTTTATACTGAAGAATTTTATTTTTTTTTCTCTAATTTCACAAATCCAGAACATTAATCAAGATTAATATCCTTGTTTGATTAGCAGGCTTATTGATAAATATTCTTTATTAAAAAAATCAACTTTTTTTTACATTCAATTCAAGGTTTTTAGAAAAACATTTCGCTTATCATAAAAAATAAATATACCTGAATTGACTTATTATAGAAAATATTACATAATTTTAATAAACTATATCTGCATATGATACGTATACGCGTGCGTATTTCTGCAAGTCCCCAATGAAACGGTGTGTCAATAAGTATTAGGTAAATAGATTGAAAACCCATTCTAAGTTATCACCTTTTTTATTCACTGATTTAAATAATTGTATAACTGCCAAATTTTATAATTTTTTTATACCTTTAAAACTTAAGTGTGAAATTTTCGTACTTAATCTCTCTGCAATAGAATTAAACAAAAATTTTCTAAATTTTAGTGGTAGAAAGAAAGCGTAAAAATTGATAGTGACAAAATTGTGATCGAGGTAATATCTGACATATATTTTTCTTTATAATAACAGAGGAAGCTTACTTGTTGATCACTCTGATCATCAGAATACTTATAAAAATTTTAGCAATTTTAGGACCATTAGACGACTGACTTATGTAACAGCTCAAGATAATGAAAGCCAGTTCAATTTTCGGTACGATATAAAATCTCATGATATAATCCCTTTTAAGACTTGGACAGACATTGTAGTATAATAGTATATTGCGTTTTGAGATATTAAAACACTAGGGGATTAGAATAACTAGAGAATTCCCCGTACTGCAGCATCCTTCTTTGTGAGGTCTGACACCTAATGTCTTTACAGTGAAACATATACTACTTAAATGTGATATTTTACAAGATAGTAGCTTCAACTTCATATACGTAAGCAATTTATTGATAGATTATGAAAACATCTAATAATATTTTATAATTATATTTAAATTGTCAGAAAGAAATTGTTGCCAAGACGGGAAGACAAATAATTTTAACCTGTTTAGGCGAAATAAATTCAATAATGTGACTATCATGAATAATTCAGTTGAAACACCTCATAAAAATAAAAAAAATCTGAGAATACAGTAACTTCTACCTGTTTTCTATCACATTTTCTATGTGAGCATATTTGTATTCTAGCTATTTACTCAAAGAAAAAACATGAACGTCGATTTTTCAGACAAATTATAGTTATGGAATAGTTTTATATGTGTAAAACTGTCGCTTTCAAAAATGTACAAATATTTGTATTTGTACGTTTGTTACGTATGTATAAAAGAAATTAATAAGTATTCAATGGATTAAACCTGAGTATTGCATTTCGTCATCATCGTCATCATAATCGTCAACTACTTTCAGGCTACATCTTAACCCTTTGGAGACGAGCGACACGTATACATGCCGCAAATAGGCTTAAGAATCCTTGTTCATTCCCACCAGTAAAATTATACTTTAAAATTTTCATTATTCAAACGGAACATTTTCTCGATTTAATAAGACACAAATTTCTGTTTTTTAAAACCGGTAACAAAACATTTAAAATTTCGTAAAAGGCTCCCTTCGCGAAGGGGTTAATGCGCATTTCTTTCAGAATTTCATATTTTTGTAAGAGAAAAACATAATTTTTTCTGCAATTGCTGCAAAATTTAATACTTACTTGTCACTGATAATTGCGTAACTTTGCAAATCAATTATCTACTTTAACCTATTGAACCATGTTTCTTATTTACGGTAACTAAATGTACGCATATTGTAAATATACAAGCAAGATTCTAAGCACCCAAATTTGGAGCTTTTATAATGTTATGTAGGAATTTGTTTTCAGTGACTGCAAATATTTAACAATATATATCTTCCTCGGAGATTTTCCTTCCCATCCAGTTCTTCCGTTATAACAACAAATATAATTACATCCTAAATACTTTTGCTTCCAGAAACGTTTGAATTTTCTCCATTCGTACAAACACCAAACTGTCAAGTATCTCTCTGCTTTTTGTTAAACATAATCCTCCCGGAAAGTAGATAATATGCTGAAGCTTGTGAGGTAAGTAAACGTGACTGACTTCAAATTACACATTCCCATAAAATACCCAAAAGAAATATATGATATGTACTAAGAAAGTAAGACAAAAATAGAGTTTTTAAACAATCAATAATGTTATGATAAATAAGCAAATTATACTACTAAAGGCAAAACACAATTCGTAATAATAAAAACTACATTTTTGAGTGTGTGTGCAGTTATAAATTTAAGAAAAATCATTATACCATACACATTAATCATCACACTATATCACATATATTTATTGCAAAGTAATAGATTTTAAAAAGGTCGCTCATCAGAAAGTCTTCTTAGCTATATCGGATAGCTGAGATGACTTCCCGCTGATTAGAACGTTGCAAAATTAAAATGTCAGAGTTCAACCCCTTTTGGGTATACGTCAAGAATTGTTTTTAATCTGCAAAGCAATCTAAAATCAAAGCTATTTGAAGCGACTCTTTCTTTTATTTTTAATCTAGAATATTATTTTTCATATCTCTTTTTATAGGATTGTTATTTTTAAATCGCCTTTCAATTTTTTCCACTGTTAAACGGTTTCTTCCTTTTTGATTAAGAGTGGAAAATCAGGAAATACAAACCTACATGAGATTTTATGAATTATTAGACACTGTTATGAAACCGATATCTTCAAAATTGACATATTATGTACTTCTGCAAGTTATTTTTGAGTTATTTAATTAAATTTGCATGTTGTGTTTGTTTTATAACATATTAAGTAATCCAATACAGTCTTCCGGTATTGCAGATTATAGAAATCAATACTGAACACCAATTTTAAAATTAAAAATCTTGTAGAAATTTCTCAGTTAATATATAAGAAGAGAGAGATAGAGAGACAGAAATTAGACACTAGTAACACCAAAAAGCCTTTTTGTATCAAAGGTATTAATAATGCACTCAAATAAAGTTTGAATGTTATTAAAAATTATACTTTCAAAACAACCGCATACCAAGAACAAAAAACCGAAGAAATTACAAAAGATTTCACTAATCACAGCTACCTCTGTGATTCTGATATATATATTTTTTTAATTTGAGCATCTAGCTGTATTGCATTTGGGGTTTATTTATATTATTTATAGCTTTACTTGTTTATTGATAAGTTTTCTATTTCGTTTTGGGTTATCAGTCGGAAACATACGCTAAACTACCCATATTGTTATAAATGCAAAGGAATTAATATTTAGTACTTCGGTTATACATGATAGAAATTGATTAAGAAAAATATAATTGAAAATTATTTTAAAAAACCAAAAAAAAAAAAAACATTTTGAGATACAAGTTTCAAAATAAAGAATTTTATTCCGTTATCGGCAATTTAAAAATTGAAATTGCGCGATTCATAGGATATTAAAAATATGAATCCAGGTATGTTTAAATATGTACATTTCTGTTTCCAAATAAATTTCTTGATAATACTTTTTTAAAGGGCCTTTAGCAAAGTCTGAGATTCCATGTCAAACATATTTGTATTTATTAATTTGTCAAAACATAAAGTATTCATCAAACTTTTTTTATAACATTGTGATAAATAAACTAAATATCTAGAAAACAAATACAGTTTTACTATTGATAAATTTATCTGAAATCGATTTTCAAGCTCAATAAAGTATGCGGGTAAGAGCACTAAAAGATAATTCCTGTAACAAAAATTCCTTTTTGCAAACGCGTTATATAAGATTAATAATAGGATGCAACAATAGATAAACTGATAAGACCATTCTACATGCAAAGATTATGTTTATCTCAGCCAATGCATAGTGTATATTTCCGGCAATATATCTTGTATTATTCTATAAAATACAAACAATTTAAAAAAGAAAAAGAGAGGCAGATATTACACATTAACAACACTAAAAAGCCTTTTTTTATAAAAAATATTAATCATGTATTCACATAAATGTTTTAAATTTATCACAAATTATACTTTCTAAATAGCCGCATGATAGGAACAAAAGATCGAAGAAATCACCATAGATTTCACTATTTACGGCAGCCTTTTTTATTTTATATATATATATATATATATATATTGTAGAGTGCGTGCCTATTTCTATTGCATTTGGGGTTTATTTTTACTGTGCATAACTTTATTTCTTTAGTGATAAGTTTTTTATTTCGTTTCGATATACTAGCCGGAAACATATGCTGAACTTTTCACATGTTTATAAATGCGAACGCTAAAAAAAAAAAAATGCTATAAAATGCTATCTTTAGTGAGTGAATTGTACATGACAGAGATTAACTGGGGAAAAATATTATTGATTATTATCTTTAAAAACGATAAAAAAATTAAGATATAGTTAAAAAAAATAAATAAATAAAAAAGAATTTTATTCTGAAGTTGCCAATGTAACAAAATGAAATTGTGCGACATGTAGGGATAATGAAAAGATAAATCCAAGTATTTTTAAATATGTACATTTTTGTTACCAAATAAATTTCTTAATAAAAGTTTTTTACTAAGTGTTCTTTAATAAAGTCTGAGATTTCACATGAAATATCTTTGCATTTTTTATGTCGTCAAAACATAATTTATTCAACAAACTTTTTTTATAATATTGTGATAACTAAAATATTGTGATAACTAAATTTGTGAAGCATTAGATACGAGTTTCATGATTCCTAAATTTTATCTCCAATAGATTTGCAAGTTCAATAAAATGCTCTGGCGAAAGCACTGAAGGGTAATTTCTGTAGCATAACTCGCTCTTTACAAACGCGTTATACAAGATTAATGATAGGATGTAATAATAGATAAACTGATAAGATCATTTTACATGTAAAGATTATGCTTATCCCAGCCAATATATAGAGTATATCTCCTGCAATATATCATGTATTATTGGAAAAAATACAAAAATTTGAAAGAGAAAAAGAGAGGCAGATATTATACACTAACAATAACAAAAGCATACTTGCCAACCTCCGGCTTTTTTTAAAATCAAACAATTACATTACAAACCAGAATTTATTAATTTAATAAAATTAAGTTTTAATCAAACGAGTAATGCATTTAATGCCAGACAATTTAAACTAAACAAATTTTCTGGTTAAAAGTGTATTTTCTTAATTTAAAAAAAGCCGGAGGTTGGCAGCTATGCAAAAGCTTTTTTTTATAAAAAAATATCAATCATGTACTCAAATAAATGTTTTAAATTTATTACAAATTAAACTTTCTAAATAGCCACATGGTAGGAACAAAATGCCGAAGAAATAACCTTAGATTTTACTACTTACGGCAGCCTTTTTGATTGTGATAATTTTGGTAGTTTCCGCGCTTATTTCTATTGCATTTGGGGTTAATTTGTCCTATTTATAACTTTATTTATTTATTGAAATGGTTTTTTGTTTGTTTTGATAAACTAGCCGGAAACGTATGCTGAACTACTCCTATTTTTATAAATGCAAACGAATCAATATTTTGTGATTGTATTGTACATGACAGAGATATTGGGAAAAAATATTATTCTTATTTTTAAAAACGAAAAAAAAAAAGAAAACATATTGAGATATAGTTTTAAAAAAATGAATTTTATTCCGTAATTGGCAATGTAAAAAATGAAATTGTGCGATGAATAGAGGTAATGAAAAAATAAATCCCGGTATGTTTAATTATGTACATTTTTCTTGCCAAATAAATTTCTTAAAAACGTTTTTTTAATATTTCACATCAAATATCTTTGCTTTTTTTTATATTGTAAATATATAATTTATTCAACAAGCCTTTTCTTTAAAAAATTGTGATAAATAAACTAAATATCTAGAAAACAGATACAAATTTTATGGTATATTAATTTTATCTAATATCGATTTGCAAGCTGAATAAAGTATGCGGGCAAGAGCACCGAAAGGAAACTCCTGTAACATAAATTCCTTTTTACAAACGCGTAATTCAAGATTAATGACAGGATGCTATAATAAATAAACTCATGAGGCCATTCTACATGTAAAGATTATGTTAATCCTAGACAATGTATAGTGTATATTTTTGGCAATACATCTTGTATTGTCCTATAAAATACAAACAGTTTATCTAAATGGATAATCATACTTTTGTGCTTTCTATACTTCTAATATGTTACATTTAAAATATGTAATAATATCATTCAAAAGCTGTAACGTGGAAGGATATGTGCATAAATATTATACATTACAATATACGTATTCATTTGTTGTAAAAATATGCTTAACTACTCATATAGGAATAAATACAAGCGAATTGATTTTTAGCATTCGGGCTGAGTGGGATAGGAATTGATTAGGAAAAAATACGATTGATTTTTTTTTTTTTTTTTCATTTTGAGAAACAGTTTAAAAAAAAATATTTTGTTATCGGCAATGTAAAAATTGAAATTGTGCGATGTGTCATGGTAATAGAAAATAAATCCAGGTATGTTTAAATATGTGCATTTTTGTTTAAAAATAAATTTCGTAATAATAATTTAAAAAAAGTTCTTTTAAGAAAGGATGAGATTTTATATTTAATAAATCTTTATTTATTTATTTATTTTTTTTTGTCTAAACGTAATTTATTCAACAAACTTTTTTTTTATAATATTGGGATAAATAAACTAAATGTGTGGAAAAAAGATACAAGTTTTACGGTTCATAAATTTTATCTACAATCGATTTGCAAATAAAGAAAAAGTGTTCGGGTAAGATTACTGAAAGTTAATTCCTGTAACACAAATTCCTCTTTACAAATGCGTAATACAAGATTAATGATAGAATGTAAAAATAAATAAACTGAAAAGACCATTTTACATGCAAAGATTATGTTTATCCCGGTCAATGTATAGTGTACATTTTATGCAATACATCTTGTATTATCCTATAAAATACAAACAATTTATCTGAATGGATAATCATATTCTTTAGTGCTTTTTATACTTCTAATATGTTATACTGAAAATATGTAATATTAGCATTCAAAAGCTTTAACGTGCAAGTATATTCTAAAGCATAAAAAGTTATGCTTTACAATATACTTATTTATTTGTTGTAAAAGTACGCTTAACAACTCATATAGCTATAAATACAAGCGAATTAATCGTTAGTAATCGGGATGAACAAAATAGAGATTGAATAGGATAAAATACGATTGAAAGATTTTTTTATTCATAAAAAAAGATAACATTTTGAGAAACAGTTTAAAAAAAATTGTTATCGGCAATGTAAAAATTGAAATTGTGCGAAATGTCGAGATAATAGAAAATAAATGCAGGTATGTTTAAATATGTGCATTTCTGTTTCTAAATTTCGTGATAATACTTAAAAAAAGTTTTTAAAGAAAGGCTGTGATTTTATGTTTAATTAATTTGTCTAAACGTAGTTTATTTAACAAACTTTTTTATAATATTGTAATAAATAAACTAAATGTGTTGAAAAAAGAAAAAAAAGTTTTACGGTTCATAAATTTTATCTATAATCGATTTGCAAGCTCAATAAATTGTTCGGGCGATATCACTGAAAGGCAATTCCTGTAACATGAATTCCTCTTTACAAACGCGTAATACATGATTAATGATAGGATGTAATAATAAATAAACTGATAAGACCATTCTACATGCAAAGATTATGTTTATCCCAGACAATATATAGTGTACATTTTTGGCAATGCATCTTGTATTATCCTATAAAATACAAACAATTTATCTAAATGGATAATCGTACTTTTATGGTTTCTATACTTCTAATATGTTATATTGAAAATATGTAAAAAGCCTTTATGTGCAATGATATGTGCATAAAAAATTATGCATTAGAATATACTTATTCATTTCTTGTAAAAGTATGCTAAACTACTCATATTGTTATGAATATAAACGAATTAATATGGGTTAGTAATCGGGCTGAACGGTTTAAAGATTGATTAGGAAAAAAATATGATGGAAAATTATTTTTAAAGCCATAAAATCATAATACTTTGAGAAACAGTTAAAAATATACATATATATATTGTTATCGGCAATGTAAAAATTGAAACGGTGCGATGTGTCGAGATAATAAAAATGAATAAAGGTATGTTTAAATATGTATATTTTTGTTTCAAAATAAATTTTATAATAATATTTTGTTAAAAAAAAGTTTTTTAACAAAGTTTCTGGTTTTATATTTAATATTTCTCTATTTTATGCAATAATAAATAAACAGACGAGTCCATTCTATATATAAAGATTATGTTTATCCCAGCCCAGTGTATATTTTCGGCAATATATCTATCTTGTATTATCGTATAAAACACAAACAATTTATCTAAATTGATTACCATACTTTTGTGCTTTCTATACTTTGAACTTTTTATACTGAAAATATGTAATAATAACACTGAAAAGATTTTACGTGCAAGGATATGTGCATAAAAAATAGGCATTAGAATATACGTATTTATTTCTTGTAAAAGTGAAATAACTTTAAAACAAGTAAGAAAAATCATGTGTTAAGCATAGATTATGAAGCACTTTCCAACACTTAATGAAATCTTTAACAAAACTTTGTTATTTGGGGAAATAATAGTGTATAACCAAATATATCCAAATATGTATTCCAGTACTTTTGAACAGCTCTTTATTTCATATATCAGTTGATATAATGGGAAAATTTAGTTTAGCAAGAAAATACCCAGTAGCTTGAAATTACTTTTTTAGCATTTCATACTATTAGATGGAAACATACTTGAATACTTTTGTTCAGCCCTGTAGTTTACATTGTACCTTTATTACACGTAAGCATTAGGCTAAAATTTATTGTAAACTAAAACATTTTTAAAACAACTGAAATCACATTCTCATAAATTATCATTCATAGGCGTCCATGTACCGAATTCTTTGCGTGGCCCTGTATATCCTTTTATCTATATTCTGCAAAAATTTCCCTGTAAATTGAATGAAGCTCAGCGTAAAAATGTATAGCTTATTTAAGAACCACGTTTAAATAATTTACGCTCATATTCAGTAACGTTGGTGAGCTTTTTGGGGTAGCCCTGAATATCAACTATAACATTTATACACACCATAAAATGTGCATATATTTAGCGAAATATAAACGCGCACATCATAATTAAAATGCATTTCATCCCTCCATCAGCCATCATCGGACACATATACGGTACTTCGGAAAGAATATACTATTTGAAATCTTTTGTATGGCCCTGTAAATGCTATGTACTTCATATTATGCAAAACAGTAGCGTATAATTTATATTAAGCTTCAGTGACATATATCAATTTTATTATACATGTAACAGCTTAATATATTTAAAATATGTCACACACAATTCCCCCTTTTACCATTATCTAATGGAATTCTTTTGTGTGGCCCTGTAAATGAATAATAGCTACTTTTTCATCTTATATTTTATAGAATGTATATTTTAATATGTTTGACAGGGTATAACATCTTTAAAATTCCTTTGAAATGATTTTTCCATACAGGCCGTAATGTAATGGGAAACTTTTGATTCGCCCTGTAGATAAACTAATCATGGTAGAAAATTCATTTTCAATGGGGTTCATGCTAGGGTAAACGTCAATAACGTCCTAAAATTTCATGGCAGTCCGAGTATATTAACGATTTTTCCCCATAGGCCTTAATGTAATGGGAAACTTTGATTCGCTCTGTAGATAAACTAATCATGGTAGAAACTTCATTTTCGATAGGACTTGCGCTAGGGTAAACGTCAATAACGTCCTAAAATTTCATGGCAATCCGAGTATATAAATGATTATTTCCCATGGGCCGTAATGTAATGGAAAACTTTTGATTCGCCCTGTAGATAAACTAATCATGGTAGAAACTTCATTTTCAATAGCATTCGTGCTAGGGTAAACGTCAATAACGTCCTAAAATTTCATGGCAATCCGAGTATATTAATGATTTTTCCCCATAGGCCGTAATGTAATGGAAAACTTTTGATTCGTCCTGTAGATAAACTAATCATGGTAGAAACTTCATTTTCAATAGGTGTCGTGCTAGAGTAAACATCAATAACGTATAAAAATTTCATAGCAATCCGAGTATATTTACGGGAGTTAGAGCGCGGACAGACGGACAGACGGCCATCCGGCCAGACGGACAAACAAACCGAATGCATAAGCACTTTTCAACTTTGTTGGAAAGTGCTAAAAAGAATAAAAAAAGATAGATGGATAATAATAATAATCCAATTACCGTAAGTAAAGTTATCTCAAAATAAGATTTTGAAAATCAACATGTAGTTTTTTATGCCTTTAAAAAAAAAAATATTGTTTTTTAAAAAATATCGATAAAACGGAATTTTTGGATCAATTTCGTATATTTTTTCTTTGTTTTGATAAGCCTAAACTGAGATAAGTCAGAACTTTAGAAAACATCTTATCAGACTAATTTTGTTTTATTAAAAGGTTATTCTAACTATGTCCAATGTAGGAGTTTTCATGCACAATAGTGTGAAATAAAGCTTCGAGGACGTAAAATGCTTATAAAAAATATGAAAAAAAACTGTTTTATTAACGATTTTATTTATGCGTATGCATGTTTAACATTAATGATTATTTAATAATTATTAAACATGTTAATGCGCAAACATAATGGGCAAAAATACTATTGAATTCTACAGATGATCCATTATACATATTTTTTCACAGAATTAGAAAAAGAAGGGGGGGAGGGGTTACTAAAAGGAAATAAATTTTTCAGAAATGCCTCTTGGTGGTGTATTAAGAAAAATCTACAGATTATGCGATTTCTCCAGAATTCTAAAGACAAGAATGTTTGCTTAATGATAATGATTATGAAAAATGAGAAAACCCATTTTTATCAGATTTTAATTATGCACTTCAAGATATTTTTAATAAACATTTTCCGCTTAATTTGTAGGTAAAGTCCAATCCTGCTTCCAATTATATTGTTATATTTCTGAATTAAAAATATGCATATAAGGAAAATTCCGTATCAGAAGATTTCTTACGAATCTTATCAATAATTAAAATTAATAAATATTTTCTTATTTTAATCGTAAATTTGAATACCTTTCCCTAACTAAAACTGTATTCCAAATTCGGATTTTTTTTCTTTTTTTACAGTACAATAAATTTCAAAAAATCACAAAATGCATATTCTGTTCATTTTTATTGATGAAAATACAGTAGGGCGTTTCCAAACAAATATTGGGGTTTTAAAGCTTGGTAGTATTTATTATATAGAAGTGAAAACTATAATTAATGCATAAAGTAAAGGATCAATAAAAACAGTTTTACCTGCAAGCCTACAAGTGTTCGATGTTAACATCTTTTACTGTACGGCACGTATCAAGACGATCATTCCCCTTTGCCGAATATTTAAGATTTCTTGCGATTGTTCATAAGCTAATGGAGATAAAATTTTCTTCCTAAATATTGCAATAAAACCACAAATTCCATATGATAAAATTTAAGGGGATTATTGGTTAATCAAATAACTTGCATGCTGAAACGTCGAGTAATCAGGAGGAGTTTACTGTCTACACATTAATTAAAACTAGCAGGGGTGACCGAGCTCAGCTCGGTCAAAATTAACTTTGTGTTCAACTCGATATAGTATTATTACTGTAAAACATGTTATTAATAATAGTATTATTTATAAAAACAATCAACTATGTTTGTATGCACATGTTCATAAATTTTACTTTATTTTAAAATTTACAAAGAAAGGACATCAATCCAAATCACTTTTATAGCTCGACTCTGATTCGTTTAACTATGCATTTCGAAGACTATTAAGAATGTATAAGAAATTTCTTCACATTCTGAAAGACAATATTTTTTGCCAGATATAACCAAATTTGGACACATTCTTTCATTTGGCGCCAAATATGTGTTTTGGTTTCGTAACCTTAATAGTCGATTTTTCGGCCAAATTTCGTCAGTATTTTGTCAAATATCGCCAACTTATTGGCTTTTGTCATAGTCTCGTGATCCTGACCCTTTTTTACCCAAATGATCCACTAATCACATATGATCAAACATGTGACTTAGCTCAATGGTCTTCAGGTAATCAAAAACAGTAGAGTATAAAATGAATCAAAATCGTTTAAGCCATTTCTTAAGTAAAATTAGCATGACAGCATTCAGCAATGAAGCGATATGACCCACTAATATAATTTTGTTTAATATGCAACTCAGCTCAATAGTCTTCTCGCGACAAAAGACGTTCCATTGCAAAATTTAGGTAAAATTGACTGAGTCGTTGTTATATATAATTAGAATGACCCGAACCCATTAAGACCTAAAACGACCCACTAACTGAATTGTTACGTGCATGTGTCCTATCTCAATGGTTTTCTTTTGCCCGAAAACGATATAATAGAAAATATACTGAAAATGGTGAGAACAATTTTCTAGATAAAATTAGCATGACCCACAAATGACCCTTATATCGAAATCTCTCGAAAATGTGACTTAGTTCATTAATTTTTGCTTGCCGAAAAACGTTAAATACAAAATTTAGATAAAATCGATTGAGCCAATTTTTAGGTATAAATAGTTTGACCTTGACCCATTATGACCCAAAATGACTCATTAATTGAGTTTTCTGAAACATCTGACCTAACCCAATGATTTTCTTGTGTCCGAAAACGATAGAATATAAAATTCAGTCAAATTTGCGCGAGACATTGTCTAGATAAAATTAGAATAACCCAAAAGTGACCCATTGATCGAAATTTCTCGAACATGTGACATAGCCCAATGATTTTCTCGTGCCAAAAATATGCTGTATACAAAATTTCGTTAAAATCGATTCACCCATTCTTTAGATATAGCTTGACCATGACCCATCATGACCCACAAATGACCCTTATAATCGAAATCTCTCGAGCATGTGACTTAGCCCATTAGTTTTCTCGTGTATAAATATTGTTACACTCAAAATTTCGTTAAACTCGATCCTGCCGTTCTTGAAATATAAATAACTTGACCCAAACCCTTTATGACCCTTTATGACCCATTAATCGAAATTTCTCGATCATGTGACCTAGCCCAATGATTTTCTCGTGCCAAAAAATGTTGTATACAAAATTTCGTTAAAACTGATCCACGTGTTCTTTAGATATAGCTTGACATGACCCATTATGACCCATCATGACTCATAATTAAATGACCCATAACCTCTTATAATCGAAATCTTTCAAACATGTGAGATAGCCCATTAATTTTCTCGTGTCAAAAAACTTACATACAAAATTTCATTAAATTTGATACTGTCGTAGTTTACATATAAATAGCTTGACCCAGACCTTTTATGACCCAAAATGACCCAGTAATCGAAATTTCTCGAACTGAGACCTAGCCCAATAGTTTAATAGTTCAAAAATGTTGTATACAAAATTTCGTTAAAATCGATCCACCTGTTCTTTAGCTATAGCTTGACTATGACCCATTATGACCCATCATGACCCACAAATGACTCTTATAATCGAAATCTCTCGATCGTGTGAGCCCATTAGCTTTCTCGTGTCAAAAAACTATTACAGGCAAAATTTCGATGAAATTGATTCTGCGGTTCTTTAAATATAAATAGCTTGACCCAGACTCTTAATAACCCTCATTAAAATTTTTTCTCGAGCATGTAACCTAGCCCAATGTTTTTCTCGTGCCCGAAAACCATAGAATGCAATTTTTAGTCAAAATTGCGTGAGAAAATCTCTAGATAAAAATAGCATGACCCACAATGACCCCAAAAATGACCCACTAACCGAATTTTCTCGAACATGTTACCTAACCCAATGGTCTTCTGGTAATCCAAAACGATAAAATGTAAAATTTGGTCGAAATCGTTAGAGCCGTTTTTTAGATAAAAATGGCTTGACCCATAATGACCCAAAAATGACCCCCTAATCGAAATTTTTCGAACATGTGACCCAGCCCAATAGTTTTCTCGTGCCAAAAACCGATTGGTTACAAAATTTCCTTAAAATCGATCCAGCCGTTCTCTAGATATAAATAGCTTGATCTTGACCCATTATGACCCAAAATGACCCAATAATCGAATTTTCTCGAACATGTGACCTAGCCCAATGGTCTTCTCGTGCCCGAAAATGGTAAAATCCAAATTTTTGCGAAAATCGTTAGAGCCGTTTTTGAGATAAAATTTACCCCCACACACACACAATTTTTGCTCGCATTATAGTATAAGATATATCATAAACTACACTTATTTAATTTATACATTTTTTCCAAAACAATAACGTATTTATGTGAGTTGTTATAAGATAATAAATGCATTATATGAAGTTTAAGTACATTTGGAAAATAAAGATTAAGGTTAAAATAACATGAGATGAAAATCAATACATTTGCTATTGAAGAGTAAATAGAATGAACCAATATGAACAAAGTTTATGTATATAACTAATCAATTGATAATGAACACAATAAAATAACTGGCTTAGTAAATATGCTGAATGTGAGAGTTCTGATATTACGGAAATTGGATAATCTAATAACAGCAGAGAATAATTGAATAATCGAGAAATTGTATTCTGCTTGCCTGGCTAACGATACGGCAATATTCAATATATTAAAGAATAAATTTCTGGCCATTTATAATCAAATTGTGTATATATATATATATATCTTATTATGTATTTTGCATTGTAACTATATTGCAAATAGTGTCATATAGAACTGCTAATAAAATTATTTCAATTTCTTTAACTTATTTTGGAATATTTTAATGTAACAAGTAATTTATTTGAAAACTATCTGAAATACATTTTAATAATTTAACTGTTAATGTTATATGGTAAAATTAAGATTACGCTCTAAAAATGACATTTTCAAAAATTAGCAAAAAATCTGGGTATGTCGTACATTAAAAATGGCTCCGAATAAAAATTACTCAAGTTTGAGACATGTATATTTACATATTCTTATTTCTTAAAACATGGAAATACTCAAGAGCACATGACGGATTCATGAGGTTTATTCATGATTATACAAAATATATATTGCATTATGTATAAATTAACATATATATATATTGCATTATGTATAAATTAACATATATATATATTGCATTATGTATAAATTAACATACATATATATATTGCATTATGTATAAATTAACATATATATATATATATTACATATGTATTATTACATGTATGTTATATATGTATATATAATTAAGGTGTATATATATATATACAGGGTGCCCCCAAAACTCATGGCACATACGCTATGGTGAGATAAAACACATCAAGACGAGTAATAGTAAATAGGAAACCAAGGGTCTCAAACGTTTTCCAAAAGAGGTAGCCGCCATTAAAGTTTAGGGTCCAGAATTTCAAATAAACATAAAAAACAGAAAAATTGGTCTATTGATTTGCGATTTCACTAAAACTATTCTTTATGACGTTATTTTCTTGAAAATAAATTGTAAAGATAAATTTCGAAAAATGCCGATAGAGGGAGCTTTTGACTTTGGAGTAAAGAACAACTATGTTTTGCCGTTATTTTTTGCATCTCATTAAATGGTTTCGTAAGCTTAGACTTAAATTTTGAGCTCAAAATCTGGATACTTTGGAGTGGTTAAATAGCATAAACTGAACTGTGTTCAGAGGGTTCAAATTTCAAATGATTATAAAAAATGGAAAAATTGGTCGATTGATTTGCGGTTTTCACTAAAACTATTCTTTATGTAGGTATTTTTTTAAAATAAATTGTAAAGATAAATTTGGAAAAATGCCGATAAAGGGCGCCTTAGACTTTGCAGTAACGAACAACTATGTTTTGCCGTTTTTTTTTTTTTTTTTTTTTTTTTTTTTGCATCTCATTAAATGGTTTCGTAATCTTAGAGTTAAATTTTGAGCTCAAAATCTGAATAGTTGGGAGTGGTTAAGTAGCACAAACTGAACTGTGTTCAGAGGCTTCAAAATTTAAATGATTATAAAAAACGGAAAAAACTGGTCGATTCGTTTGCGGTTTTCGCTAAAACTGCTCTTTAAATCAGTGTTTTCTTGAAAATAAATTTTAAAGATAAATTTCACAAAATGCCGATTGAAGACGCCTTAGACATTGGAGTAGCGTACAACTATTTTTAACCGTTATTTTTTTAATCTCATTCAATGTTTTCAAATGCATAGATTTAAATTTTGAGATTAAATTCGTTCCGAGTGTTTAAGTAGCACAAAATTGAACTCTGTTCAAAGGGGGGAGGGAAGGATTAAATTTCAACTCCTGAACACACTTCAGTTAGCGCTTCTTAACCCTTCCCAACGATTCAGAATTTGAGTTCAAATTTTAGTTTAAATCTAAGATTTCGAAAAGGTTTCGATTAAGCTTTTGAAACCATTTAACGAGATACAAAAAATAACGGTTAAAATTAGTTGTTGTTTACTTAAGGCGCCCTCTAACGCATTTTTTAAAATTTATCTTTAAAATTTATTTTCAAAAAGATATTGACTTTAAGAATAGTTTTATTTTAAATCGCAAATAAATCGACCAATTTTTCCGGTTTTTATAATGATTTGAAATTTGAACCCTCTCAACATAGTTCAGTTTGTGCTACTTAACCACTCCGAACTATTCAGATTTTGAGCTCAAAATTTAAGTTTAAGTCTAAGCTTACGAAAACATTTAATTAGATGCAAAAAATAACAGCAAAAAATAGATGTCCGTTACTCCAAAGTCTAAAGCGCCCTCTATCGGCACGTTTCGAAATTTATCTTTATAATTTATTTTCAAGAAAATACCGAGATAAAGAATAGTTGTAGTGAAAACCGAAAATCAATCGACCAATTTTTCCGCTTGTTATGTTTATTTAAAATTTTGGACCCTAAACTTTAATGGCGGCTATCTCCTTTGGAAAACGTTTGGTACTCTTGGTTTCCTATTTACTATTACTGATCTTGATGTGTTCTATCACCCCCTAGCGTATATACCATGAGATTAGGGGCACCCTATATATTGTTGATGATTGTCGAGTTCCAACAGCGAAGTCTTTCTTTTACGAATTCATTCATTCCTCGTTTTTCAAAATCAGAAGAACAAATTCTACGGTTCTGTAATTACATTAAGACGACTTTCAACTGTTCTACCGCGAACACGATAAAAATGTAGTTCAAGACATTTCATGTGACAAAATATTAATTGAAGGTGCGTTCCATTTGAATTGATAACAAATGAAATAAAATGCATAAATTGTCCCATTAAGAAAAATTTGTAGAAAATCTATATGCATTTAGCCCCAAAATCTGTGGGAAATCCGTCGGTATTTGGCCCATTATGCAGATATTTTTAACAATATCTTAAAAATTCTGCAGAAATTTTTAAGATAAAGATAAATCTGCATATTTTCTTCAATTTCCTGTAGAATTTCTTAAGAAAGTGTCGATTTCTTCAGATAATCTTAAGATTATTTTTAGTGGGGTCATGTTCCTGATGAAATTGACTATATTTGACGAAAAAAAAAATGTATTTACATTTCAAACAGAGAATTACTGGAATCTTAGAATTGAAAGCATTGGCTCGTAATATTTAGAATAAAACTTTTCCTAAAAAAAATTATTTAGATTTATTTAGGTTTGAAAGTGTCATTTTTCTTAGTGTAGAAACTACAAATTTTCTATGAAATAAGTCATATTATTGTTAATTAAAAAATATTTTGGATTAAGATACTGCATATTTTTTATAAAACAATAAGACATATCATTGTTAAAATAACCAAAATGCATTAAACCTGTATATATCACTGCATACATTTCATAAAGCATATATAAACTGAAAAGATACAAAAAAAAAAAAAAAAAAAAAAAAAAAAAAAAAAAAAAAAAAACAGAAATTTGCCCACAATTCAAAATTTCCAAAAGAAAGAAAAGAGTTAATCTTTAGAAGTTGATTTATTTCAATGGTCAAGACATTCGCCTAACAATTTCCAACAATTCTGTATTTTATTTCAATAGTTCTACAGTAAAGTTCAAACGTTCAAAGTTATATGAGTGTGTGTAGAGTTAAATATAAATTTAAACCATTGTGACTCAGGAACTCCAATTTGAAAAGTATTTACTCAGATGTTAGAATACACTATTTTAAGCGTGTAAGAAAATGATAAAATATTTAGAATCTAAAAAAGTTTCTAAGTAAAAGGAATTTTCCCTCATCTTCAATAAATATAAAATTACATACTTTACATAAGTATTAGTAATTTCCTAATACAAAATTGTAAAGTATGTGAACTTATCGCTTTGAAAAGGGATTTTTGGACATTGCTAACCTTTTTGATTTTTACGAAAGTTACAAAGTTCATCTCAAAAATAACGGTATGAAATTACTCATATGTAAATAAAACTTTGAGATTGTCATACTTTTATTATATTATGTAGTAAAAGAAATCTCGCATATTTATTTCCAGTTGAACCTAGTAATTATATGCTTTTGTACTGAATTTAGGAATCAACTTTTTTGTACTGGATTCAGGATCTCGTACTTTTTGCAAACATATCTTTTCTTATAGATCATTTCCCAATGAATCTTTCATAATTTCAATTATGATATATTGTTTAAAATTATTTTCTATTTATACCTCCCATATGTTCCATCTGCAGCAATGCCAATTTGTACCGGAATTATTCTTTTTGGGACGCAAGCACCATCCTTAGTATGCATCATTTTTACCAGTTAGATGTTCTCATAGAAACCGGATGGAGTTTAAAAAAAGGCTTCACTAATATTGAAGTGCAATAAAACATATTTAAATTTATTCAAATAACAAAAAAAAATTTCTTAAAGTAAAAAAGCATAAAAAATTAGGTTTGAGTTTTTACGATAATCTCTCAATAACATTTTTATTGCATAATAAATAAAAAACGCACACACGCACACACCACATATATATATACATATTCAAAAATCCAAATCGAGAATATATTTTATTAGTTAATGTTACACTCTCTTCTCATTAAAAAACATAACATATTCTTCTGCTGAAGAATGATGATATTTCGTTTAATTAAAGCAAACTAATGAAAAATAAATAAACAGAGTCATTACAAATATTCCCAGTTTCATTAAGATTTACCAAATAAAACACTACATTCAAGACAAAAAAATATTTAATGTAAAATTCTTTTTAATAAAAATATTTTCCCTTGTTTTTAAAATTTTTGTAAATGTAAAGTAAACATTTCTTAGATGTAAGTTGAGAATATGAAAAAAAAAGCTGTTTATATATTCGCTTCTCGTTAAAATGACATTCTGTTTAAGTTTTCATTATATGCGCATTTGATGATGTAATTTCGCTTTTCAATTTAAATTCTTCTATTCATAACAGTATAGGTATTTTTTTTAATAGAACATTTAGAAAAATTACAGTCTGACAGACTAGACAAAGCTCTTTTATAATTTTCACTTCGAGGTAAAATCGAGACAATGTGTTTGCTAGAAAAAAAACTTTTCAATAAAGACAAAGATAAACAAAATAAAATCGCCTCTTTTTTGAGATAAATTCTTTTGAAATTTGTAACTTTATATAAAAATTAAAGGGATATTTCGCAAACACAAATATATTTTTAAATGATAAATAAAAAAATGAAATAAAATTTATTCCCTATACATTTTAAATAAAAACATCAAAGTATTTTTTCAACCATTCTATAGTAAAATATGTGGACATATTTCCTTTAAATATGTATTTTTAGTACAAATATTTTACCTGGTAGCACATTTTTCCAGATAAAACATCATTTTCAAAGGGAATATATCTTAAATAAACAGATTTATTTAACGGATAAAAATTGCCCCAGTTTGAAAATTTCTTTTAAAGGAAAAATCAAAATAAATGCCAAAATATAAATTTTAAATACACTAAGAAAATATTTTAACCCTTTCAGTTCTGGTGTATTATTAATAGTACATGTCTTTTGATGGTGTTTTATTTTGTTTTAACAATTGTTTTGTTACTTTCTACATATAGATAGTGTGTGTTATGACTTTCTTATTAGACTTCGTTTATGTTTTGATATATAGTAATAAAATAATAATAAAAGTTTACTTAATTATCTTTGCACAGTTTTCGATTTTTTTATTTTTTACATATATTTTACACTTTAAATTGAAAATAAAAGTCACTATTCTGAATGCTTTTGTGAACCATGCGTGATAAAGCACATAAAATATTAGAAAGTTGCAATATCTGTTAAATCTTGTTGTAGTAGGATATTTTCCAAACGCCTACAAAAACTTTTCTTTAGCCTGTTATCATATAACTATGAAGTGAATAGTACACAAAATAGTTACATTCATTGCATTTCAAACAAAGAGATAATCTCCAAACATCAGAAAGTCTATTTGGATAACATCAATTACACTATTTGTGTAAATTGGTGGCAGCCTTGCTCCCTCCAAATTTATGGAGTATTTCAACTGATATAACCGGTGTAACATTGTAATGTTGCAGTAATGTATATTATATGTTTAAATTACACCATTATAGATGTGAAAACAATTACTCCATAAAATGGAGATTTATTTTTCTTTTAAGGACCAACTATTTTAGTTAAGCATTTACGTAGAATTTGCTAAATATTATTAAAACGATATGGAATATACTAAGACGATATCTAAAACATGCCTAATTAGCAGTGTAAGTCTCATCAAAATACGCTCAGTAAAACGTTTAATCCATTAATGCCCTTCTTCGTTAAAATTCAATTTTTGCATTTTCCCACCATTTTTAAAACGAGAATAACTTTTATCTTAAATTATCGAGTAATTTGTGGCGAGAAAGAAAGTATTTATTTATCCTCCTTTTTACTGGTGTGTAAAGCGGTTACTTGAATTTTTTAAAAATGTGAAAATGGGACACTAGGCACTAATGGGTTAATACAGATAAAGAATTTTTAACTAGGTTTAATTCATTATAGAACATTTGATTTATTATTATTATTATACTAAGCTAATAATTATATACCAAATAACGTAGAACGATAAGTAATATATTTAAAGACTTTAAAAAAAATTCTATCAAAAAATATAATCTGATCAAAATCTATTTAATAGAGCTTTTTGAAAAAGCTAATATTAATCTGATTTACCTGATTTTAGAATTTCCCCACTAATTCTATTAAAAAACAGTGTGTACATTTAAAGCAATCGTAAAAAATTACTTAAAAAATAAATCAAGTCTCATCAAAACCCGCTGAGTAGAACGTTTTATGATTATTATTATTTTTTTTTTTTTTTTTTGCAATTTGGTTGATTTCCTTATAGTACTCACCCTCAAATTTCTGTAAGTATGCAACATGAAAATTTGCTAAATAGCACTGCAAGTCCAATCAAAATCATTTCGACAGAACTCAAGTAACACACAGCCAGAAGGTAATTCGTAGTCGTAATATTTGGCTGTTATCAACTTATACAAAACATTTTGACGTATTTACAAATAAATTTTTAACAAAAAGAGATAAAATTGGAAAACCTGACTTCTTAAATGATTTGTAATGAAGCTGCATTTTTCATTTTCAACTAAATTACCTATAGAGTTATAAGCGATTTTGATTATGTGACGAAAACTTTTCACCCCAATTTGAATTTTATTCTTCTTTCGAGATGAGTCCCACCAGTCGCCGAGAGGTTGTGACCTCTCAACTGGTAGACGGCAGAAGCTGAGTTCGAACCCAATCGATGCTGTCGGCCTAACCATTCGGAGTTTTCTTCGAACCTTGCGTATATACGGGTTAGGTTCCCTTAGAAAGACCCCCACGAAGGTCACTTCCCTCTGGTCCTATATCCCTAGTGTATATAATCGGACGACAAATATAAACCAAACCAAACCAAACTTTCGAGATGAGATTTGGTTGAAATGCTCACCCTTTTCTAAAATATCCTCTGCGTAAAAGAGGAAAAAAAGAGTTTGATTGGATTTCTAAAAAACATCAACTGCTAAATTCATGCATTTCTGAACAAAAATAAAGTTAAACATATGTCGTAAAATTAACCTTTTTGGTTTAAGAACAGCCTTAAATATATTACATGAAAAACATATGAAATTAATAACTGCCAAACATACATAATATTTATAATATTCTATGTTTACATTCATTTTCTATATACTATTAACATTTCAAAAGCCTACAACGGTCTACATTATGTAAATTTTTTCTTCATTTTTAAAATTTATATCAAAGTAAAAGTGCAATTACCTAAACATAAACAAGCTTTGAAAAATTAAAAGCATGCAGACATGAACAAAATAGTTTAGCAACATTTAATATATTTCTTCACAAATAAAAAATCCATATTTTTTGCGTTAAAAGGCATTTTTCTTTTAATTAAACTACAAAGTTAATAGTTCTTACATAAATAGTGTAGCTATAAATATTCAGGCTTTTATTATAGTTCACCAGATAAAATATCACCATAATGTGAAAATACCTTAAATAAACAGTTACCTTTTTCTGATAAACTTTTCTTTTCCAGTCTTGAAAATTTATTTCAAGAAAAAGGGCGAAATAAACTTTTAAAAAATAAAATGTTAAATAAATAAATAAAACATTTTAATAACTGTAAAAATATTCTCTTTTCTTTAGAAATTTCTTTTAAAAAAATGTAAAAAATGTCAAGTTTGCGTAATCTGTGCACTTACTGCTTTAATTTCAGCCTTCGGTTTAATGTTTCTAGCTTTAGTGAACGGACGTCTTATAAGCAATATTGAAAAATTAACAATATTAAGGAGATATTTAATAAAATTTGAGATGGAAGCTATTTTTTTTAAACTATGCAGATAAATGATTTTTTGGACATAAAAACCTGTTCTGTTTTCGGGAGTAAAGCCATTATAAATGCAAGAAGAATATGAAATACCTTTTAATTTATTACTCAATCTTAAAATCATCAAAGTAATATAGTGCTTGATAATAATATAATTAATAATGATAATAGTTAAAAAAATAATAATAATTGGCTCTCGCATTTTGAAAACGAAATAATGTATGTATATAGTTAAAAAAAAATAGTTATAAAAATACTCTCTGATGAAGAGCCTGGAGGCTTGAAAGTAGTATGTTATTTTAAATGAAAATAACTAATATCATCTCTTTTTGATCATTTTAATAGCTTTCAAAGTATGAATGAACGTTTTAAAGTTCATATTATGTATTTTGTGTTCAAAACAAGGTGAAAATTGCGTTTCCTTCACATGTTCTTATTTATAGGCAAAAATGTTAAATGTGCAGGCAGAGTGGAACGCTTACGATCCTCAGTGTGCACTAAGCGCCATTTCTGAAATAGGACGTTACTCAGAAATTGTTGGACTGTTCTATCTAAGATCCAGATTAAGAGTAAGGTGAAGGTAAACCAAATACATTGACTGAATCGACCAAATCTCAGGTGAGAATCCAACTTGACGTAACATCGCTAAACAGGATTTGTTCGAAGTTTGTCCTCAACATCTGTCATAGCATCTAGTGTTCTGGGTGATTTGGGATGACAGTTACACATATTCTTCTCATATGGTTGATAACCCTAAAATATAAAGAACAAGAGTCGTATTACGATGAATTTGAAAGGTCTATTCACATCTCCTGGGGAAAGTTAACGTCCAAAAAATGATGCTTTATTTTTCGTAAACTTGAAAGCCAAGGAATTTTGCAGAAATGTGTAAGAACACTAATGTTTTAGTCAAGACTTACACAGGAGATGTATCTTTTTCATTGAGTTCATCAAATGATATCACTCGAAGTATTATTTCATGTTTTTTTTAACTACCAATATCAATGAGAAATCTAGGAATATTGCGGTATGACTTCTTTCTGACCAACAATAAATGAAGTATGGTATCACACATATACTAGAAAATCACGTAGAGCACCCAGTAGTGAAGCATATAATTCCTGCATTTTAATGAGCTTCCTTTTTACCACAGCTACCAACATACTGACGTTCAATCTGCCAGGCCTAAAACTTTTACTGAGTCAATCATACAGCATCTCACATACTATGAAAATCTCCTTGTAGTCCATTATGAACCCATAGATTGTTCAATTTCATAAATATGTATAGACATTTGTTTGATAGTATTCATTAGAAAATTTAATTGTATCATCCTAGAAAATTGTTCAGAAAATTTGAGAGATCAGTATCCTGGTTCGTTGTCCAATTCCAGATGGACAAGTATTACCCAGTCGAGTCCTTAGGTTGTATATAAGTTTATCAGATTAACCAGAAAACTTAAATAATCAGTCTAAAATCATACATGCCTGTGTAGTTTATCATAAAAAGAGCAAATGTTTTACTGGCAGACCAAAGTATGTCTTTCTAATAATTCAAACCTCATGTTATTTATCCGACGAATTACTTCATGCTGTCGATCCGGAAATAAAATGAAATGTGTTCTTTTTGCAACTAAAAAAATTGTTGGCAGTGATTGTTGATGGGACAGAGCATAGTCGAGAGATCCTTTGCAAAAGGTTCTTAAGAGGAAAACAAATCATCTAAAAGACAACGACTTCATTTCATATTAATCATTTGCCTATGAGAGACAGCAGAGATAAAGAACCAAGCATGTAAGGCATAATGTTCCTCACTGTCTCCTTTATTGAATACTTTTTTTTTTAAATGTGTAGCTTTAATCCAGAGCTAAAGCCGCCAGAGATCGCGACAGTGAGAGGTGTTTCCATAAATTTTCGTGTAAAGTTTTGGGCCTACATCCTGCTCTGTCAGGGTTGACTATAGAAGTTTCACCCCTCTCTCCTAATATAAAATTCCAAGCTTCCATTCACATTGAAATTATTAATTGGAATTCTTATGTCGTTTATTCTTCCTACTGCTTCGGAACCTAAGTAAAGATGATATGAGTCAAGTATCAGTTGTGACATTAGGCTCATCAGAGAAATACAAAAGATTCTTTGACAGGGTGTCGAGAAATGCATCGAATTTGTGGCAGAGAATGATATGTATGGAAACGGTATGATAAGTCTTTATCTTATTTTATTTTTAATTTACCAATCAAGAGTTACAATAGGCAAAATGTTCCTCTGTAAAGTGTTAAAAAAATAAAATATTTATTATTTAAGCCACCCTACTATCTCTATCTCTTGAACAAACACAGCACCTATAATTATTCTAGAATTTTATTTCATTATATTTTTTATTGTTTTATTTTGTTTTTAAATTACTAATTAAGATAGTGTTTTTGAGAACTATGCTCATTAGATAAACAGTTCACATTTTCAAAACATGTTTTTCGTGATTTTGTTGTTCTCTTTTAATTAAAAAAATACAAAATCAAGATTTCATAAATGAGACGTCTACCCGAGTAGAAAATATTTTCTTATTACAGTCTCCCTTTCTTAATAATGTCATAATTGTTTTTATTTTTATTTTTTTTGCATGTTTATGCATTATGTTTCAACTTTCGGTATAATGTTACACATTATAAAGAACAGGCTGCATGGCATGTAATTATATTTTTCAACTTGACGCTTTTCTCAAGTTATTAAATATAATTACCTGATAAAAAGTATTGGCATATGAGCTAAGTAAACATTTTAAATCTATCTTCTGAAAATATTTTTAATAAAAATTGCAAAAAACTTCGTATATTTAATACATGTAAATATAATTTTCTGTTATGGAATATAGTTATAAAAATTTAAGCCAATGCAAATATTATAAACGTAGATTTTTCGTTTCTCAATGCGAAATAATTTTCCTTTTTTATGCAAATATAAACTTATAATAATATTTATCTTCAGTAATTATAATTATTGATATCTTTAATTCACATAAATATTTTACATTCTTTTCCTTTTAAAATTTAACATACATAGTTCTCCAAAAAAAATCTCATAACTGAAAATGTAAGAGAATTTCCAATAATCTTTTAAAAGTTAATTCGGTTCTGAAGTACTCAATGAACTTTTCATCGTTGTGATATATAAATTTTCTTATTAAAACACTATTTGTTCCATTTAATTTTATACCAGTTTCATAATGGTTTTATAGCTGTCATAAAAACGAAGAAGAAATTATAAACTTGAAATAATCGTGAATTTTCTATTTCAGATTTTAATGATACGTTAAAGTATATTTTCTACGTTAAAATACTTTTTCTCGGGTAATAATATTGTTTCGAGTAATAAAAATGTAATCAAAAGGTATAAGAAAATGAAAATTTAGTTTATTTAACTTTGAAATTGTCAAGCACACTTAAGGGAGAAACGTTTAATTGAAATTTTCTTTATGAGAGATATCATAATATTTGAAACTAACAAGCTAGACAAAAAAGAAAATCAAATAAGGATATTTCTTACAATTGTTTAATAAGGTATTGTTAAGTGGTTTTTTTTTTTCAGAAATAATACACAAAATCTATTTTATAAATTGTGCAATTGTTAGAGAGAAGTTATTTATTTGTTCATTTTAACAGTTTATGTTTTAATGTACATTACTCGTAATTTAAAATACTTTTTTTTGAGTGAAATCTTTTTTTGCGTTGTTTCACATTTAAAATCCATGAACAAATGCAAATAATGTCTGTTTCCACAACTAAAAATGACTTTATGTATATATATATCTGTACGTTGGAACAAAAAGGGCTAATGTCCATTTTTCTCAATTGGCAGGAAAGGCAATTTAAATTTGAGGGGTTGAAAGAATCTTGCTACGATTTCTGTGCTATTATTTTTTAAAGTAGTACCTGACAATTAAGTAATGTTTTTCTCACTACAATTTAATGTTTCATTAATTATTTTTTTTCGCAATGACATTGGCCATTTTTACACTAACAGTAAAGTAACATAGTCCTGAATAAAATATTTTTTTTTCAATTATCTAATATTTGGTGGAACTTTGGCCCTTATAACAATTACTTTATAGCACATCCTGAATTCATTCGTGCATTTAACTCAAATTTCCCAATTTTGATCTTTTTTTGTTCTAAGGTACAGATATATGTATAACAATTACAAAAAAATACAAATTATCGTATAATTTTAAATATGAATTACAAATTATGTTTTTAGACAAGATCTAAACATTATAAATTTGAAATTTGAAACAACAAATTATTAAATGAAGTAATTATAAATGTATATTTCAGACAATATCCAAACATTTGTGAATGAAAATACTTTAAAATAAAATTAAAACATCATAAATTATAATTTTCTAAAAATTATTATTTTAAACTGGATGTTAATTGTATTAAAATCATGGAAAAAAAATACATACGTAATCAAACGTGGTAGTTTAAAAGATTTTAACAAAACGAGGAAAAAAATGTAATTAAAGATAATGTCTATAAATACGTTATTCAGAATGCAGTATACAAACACAGAAAAAATATCTAAAATCAAGAAGAAAAGTTGCAAAAGAAAGGGACAGACGATTACGAGGCATGAATAAAAATTAAACTTGCCGTATATGTACTATATGTTTGAAAAGTTCAGCACGAATATAAAATGCGAAAAAAAATCTAAAACTATGAGAGACGTATGGTTTGCTAATAAGTATTCAGCGTGCGAAGGGATTTTATATAAAACACCAAAAATTTGTTCAAAATCTTGATAATAGGGTGCTCTACTGCAGATAATTCCATGTAATAAATCCACATTACTCAAACAACGCAAGATTTGGTTAAAAGGAAAGAGAAAACCTGTTGTACATTTTTCTATCTAAATCTTGCGTTGCATGAACAATTTAGAATATTTCCATGGCATTATGTGCAGCAATGTCCTCTGTTGTCGATATTTTAAACTAATGTTTTATTAGTATTATGAAAAATACCATATTACGCTGAAATTTATTCAGAAATCGCATGTCTCTTCATCACATAGATCTGTTTTTATCGCGTTTTACTTTCGTTCAGAGCTTTTCAAATCCCAGTGTAAAACTGTATAATTCGTGCTGCTAGAATAACTTAAATACGAGATTTTTCGTAAAGTAATGACTTCTTAAGCCTATGTTCGGAAACATGCGATGATTTTTCTAATGAAAGTGGCGAGAATTTCAATCATACAAAATAATAAGTAAATTGATTTATATGAATTTGGATTAACATTGCTAACAACGTTTAAAAGGCTGAACTATTTAAGGGAAAGTACTTCGAGATGTCAAACCTACTCACGTAAATTTTAATCTTTGTTTAACTCTTTACTTACTTTAATCTGTTTACTTGGTAAAACTGAGCAAGAACTTCATAAAGGCTGGAAATATTTAATTTTTAAAGCTTTCGTAAAGATAAACAACTATAAACCCGATTAACTCTTAAGGGTGCATTTCGATTCAAACTGCTTATATTCCGATTTATTTTTAGATTCATTCTTGCACTCATATGCATCAAATTGGCAAATTGTCTCAGTGTAAAATTTAGAATGATCACAAGATGCCGTGATTGTCAATTCTTTCACAAATGCAAAAAATATTTTAAAAAAAGCAATCAAAAACGGCCTTTTGAACCGGTTTTTTTTCGAAGCGGGAGATCTGTGAACGAAAGAAAGGTTCATATTGAGAAGATAACTGTTTATAAATCAAATTCTAATGAATTGAGCATAAAATGACATCACACGGCACCTTATACGTCTCTTCAAAAATCCTCTCAGCAAATTTCATGTTTCTACTCTTAAAAATGTGTCTGAAATTGTATCAGAAAATTTTGAGCTGTTGAAGGTGAAAAAGCGTTTTTTTCGAATACACACTTAAGGTACCCATGCGATTTTAATAATAATAATTATAAAATGGTGGTAGAGTATAAAATAAAATATATTACAAACAGTTAAAAAATCTGAAGATAGAAAATTTTCGAAATATTGAAATTACTCTAAAATAAAAAGGTTTAGTCGTCAAAAAAGCATTTTATAAATCATGAGCATGGGTTCCGAATTTCATCAAAATCAACTCACATATTTGCACATCCAATTCTGACCAGTCTTGTCTTCCATTAACCGAAAAGAGCTTTTACTTTAGTTTCAGATTATAACTTTACTTTGACATTTCTAGAAAAACCAGTCGCGGAAATAATAGCGTTTCTCTTAAATTGGAGTTTTAATATCATATCCTAAGAAACTTTAATTAAAACAACAAATTTAAATAAATATTTTCCAATTTTTTTTAGTCCGTTATAAAAGCAACAGAATTAACAGTTAAAAATTACATAGTTAAGAAACGTTTCATTATTTCGTTTAGTGCTTAAAGCAATGATTCTACATAATTAAGAAATTTCATTTAATGAATGTTAATTTTCTGGTTAATTAAGTAACATTTATAGTGAATTAAAAAAAGAGGGATATTTATTTTTGCTAAATGTATAAGCATAATAATTAAACTTTCATATTTTCCGCTGCATGACTTACATTTTATAATTAATTTTAATTCTGATCCGCTGAACTAATAAAATTGATATAGATAAAAGGATATTTCTTTTATTATAAACTATATTAAAAAACGCTATTATACCAGTTTTTTTTTCCATAACCCGGGCGTTGTTCATTTTTAATGAATATCAGAACAAGAATATATATTTTGTCTAAATGCAAAAACAGCGTAATTAAATTCTTATTTCCGCTACATGATTTATATTTTATAACTAACGTCAAAATTGAACAGGTTAACCAATAAAACTGAAACAAAACAAATAATATTTTTTAGACTAAACTACTTTCTAAAATATCGCTAAGACAATAATATTTTTTCTTAATCGGTGCGTTTTAATTTTACAATTAATGTGCAAAAAATTAAGTGACAGAATGGGAAAATCTATAAATAACTTTATCCTTGTGAATTGGTATTTATCGTAAGTTTTTAATTTTCCTGATTTTTTTTTTATAATTAAATTTATCTATAACAATAAACGAAAATAAATATGTGATATTTCATTTTATATAGGCACAAGTAAGAAAAATCATGCGTTAAGTATAGACTAAGGAACACATTCCAACACTTCCTGTAATACATAACAAACTTCGTTATTTAGGGAAATAAGGTGTTACTGTTCATAGCCAAACATCCGTACCAATACTTTTAAACAACCCTGTATTTGGTCTGTCAATTGATTTGTGTACTATATAACGTGGAAATTTTATTTAACAAGAAAACGCCTAACAGGTTAAATCTTCTATTTCAGCAATTTATACTAATAGATTGAAAAATATTTCAATACTTTTGTTCAGTCGTGTAGTTGATTTTTTACACGCCAGTAATTAGCTAAAATTTAATACGAACTCAAACTCTTTTAAAACTACTAAAATCACTATGATAAAAAGTTAATTAAATCCAATTGATTTTTTAAATCATCAGATTTTAAAATATTCACCTTTTATGTAAACATTTTAATAACAATTTTAATTTTTCTTAAGAAAGGTGTTATGGTAAAAATAAAATGCATTGACATGTTTCGGAACCATCAAATTAGTTCCATAGTCATAATATAAATAAAACAAAATTTCAAAATATTTCTCGGACAATACAAATGACACGCGACAATGAGATATAAATAACAAAAAACACGCGCTCTATTGCAAAAAATTAAATTAAAATATAGACCATGATCTAAAACTTAACTAAAAATATCGTCCGTGAAATAGTTTGAAATTTTTATTTTTAGTTAAGTTTTAGATCATGGTCTATATTTTAATTTTTTGCAATAGAGCGCGTGTTTTTTGTTATTTATATCTCATTGTCGCGTGTCATTTGTATTGTCCGAGAAATATTTTGAAATTTTGTTTTATTTATATTATGACTATGGAACTTATTTGATGGTTCCGAAACATGTCAATGTATTACTTACCCATCATACGTAGTATAGGGTAAGTCTTGCAATCGTTTTGAAAATCGAAAAATTTTTTTGACGGATTTATACTTTTCGGACACTGGAGATTCCGAAAAACATATTTTTAGAAAAAAAATTTTGCCGTCCGTCCGTCTGTGTGTCTGTGTGTCTGTGTGTCTGTCTGTCTGTCTGTCTGTCTGTCTGTAACCGCTCTATCTCCCGAACAAATTGTGATAGAGATTTGAAATTTTGTATGTGCTTAGTATGTAAGAATGGGACGAAGCCTATTTAATATCCGCAACCTCGATTATCCGGAACTATTTTTTTCGGACTCTCGAAAAATTCGTTCTGATGAAAGGTATATAAAAATTTTCGAATTCTTTTATTTTAAGAAGTGGACATAAAAGGCAATAAAATAACACAAATTTTGCATAAAAAGCGAAATCAATCGGATAATTAGTTGTTGAGTTATTTCTGATCCTATTTTCCACATTCTTTGATTTTTCATGACCCTGTATTTCATTCAAATTTCAATTCAAAGATATCTTTTAATTGGAAATGAGATACTTAATTCGATACAAGAAACCGTTAGTGAATATGCTTATTATTTTTGGAGTTATAAGGATGTTTCTATTACGCAATTCAGTGCTACTTGAATAGTTTGGCGTTTCATACAATTTATCGAAATTAGGTCATCAGAAATTCATTAATAGAGCATGATTATGTGTTAAAAATACTTAAATATACTTTTATATTTTGTTTTGGAATTGTAATGCATTTTATAAATTCTTTACATGTGTTATGTTTTCATATATTGTGCTATGCATATCCATGATGGGTAAGTATTACGGTGGCCTCCAACGACTAGTTTTATTTTTACTATAACACCTTTCTTAAGAAAAATTAAAACTGTTATTAAAATACTAAAATCACATTTCTCGAAATTATCATCATTAAGCCACCATGTATCCAATTCTTTGCGTAGCTCTGTATATCATTTTATCTACATTTTATAATCATTTATTAGTAAACTGAATGCCGTTTCGCGCATGCATAGCTTATTTAAAAACCACCTTTGAGTAATTTACGCCCGTATTCAGCAATCTTTAAAAGACCTTTTTGTGTAACCCTGTACAGCAATTATAGCATTTATACACATCATATAATATGTTTATATTTAGTGAAACTTAAAAGCGCCTATTATAATTAAAAGTGCATTTCATCCTTTCATCAGCCATGATCTATAATATACAGTACTTCAGATATAATATATTATTTGAAAACGTTTGTGTGTTCCTATAAATATTATGTATTTCTTATTATGCGTAAAATAACTTACATATAGCCTCAGTGACCTACATCAAATTTTTTATACATGAAATAATTTCATCTAAGTAAACTATATCGCAAAATATTACCCCTTTACCATTCTGTAATAGAATTCTTTAGTGTGAACCTGTTAATTAATAACAACTATTCTTTTTACCGTATATTTTATAGAACGCATAATTTTGTGCATTTCGTCAATATATATAAATTTTAATATATTGGGCAGGGCGTAACATGTTTAAAATTTGTAACTCCCCTAGGCCGTAATGTAACGGACAACTTTTGACTCTTCCTTTAAATAAACTAATCATGATAGAAACTTGATTTAAAATAGGGTTCTTACTGGGGTAGATGTCAATAACTTCCAAAAATTTCAGAGCAATTCAAGTACTTTTATGAGAGTTAGACTGCGGACAAGTAGATAGACGGGCAAACAAACTGAAATCATAAACTCTTTTCAATTGTGTTGGTATGTGTTTAAAATGTTCGGCAGTAACAATGGCTTTATTACGACAATAGCAATGAACTAGGAAGCAATATTACAAGCACAAATTTATTAATTTCAGCAAGCTGCACAATTTCAAATTGTACATAAACGAACGCAGAAAAAAAGTATAATTGCAACAGCAATTTGTCCGAAAACTGTGTCATAATTGACAGATTAATTATTTAAAAAATAATTTCTAGGCATTCTTTTATTAAATCAATCTAAACAACAAGCATTTTTTAAGCCCAAAAATGTAAATTAAACAACTTTAGTTGAAATATTAATAAAATGCAGAACCGTCAGAAATACAACAAATCTTAGTGAATTAACGAAGTTTGTGTAAAGCAATGAAAATTTCGGAAATGTTAAGCAATGCTGTAGATATAGTTTATTATTTAGTCGTAAAAACATACGTGGTATTAGCAAATAACTGTGTCGTTTTAAACAAAGAAAAAAATTTGGAAAAGCGTAAGATTCATTACTAACTACCCCAAATGCCGAATTCGTTAAAATATGTTTAGTTAAAACAATGTTAAAACAATTCACCATTTAAACAATAAATAATCAGAATAAAATATGTTGCTATAAACAGAGAAAGTGTAACCAGTTTTATAGTTAGTAACCGATCACAGGCGGTTAATGTGAAGACATAGTTTGAAATAAGAATTATTCATAACTTCCTTGGGAGTTTCGAAGCGCTGTAATAAAAAAATAAAGAATAATATAAATTATTACGTAATAAATTAAAATGTAATAAAAAAGAATACTGCATAAAAAAGAACATCTGAAAGGATACAGAACCAAACAAAGTCTTATTTGCAACAGTTAGTAAATAAAAATGGCATATAAAAGCGAAGAAAAAACGTTTCGCGTCTTAGAATTTGAAAATCTGAATTAATGCTGTTGATTCAGCGGGCATTTTGTTTAAAATATCGAATACAGGTACGAACTGACAAGACAATTCTGTGTGGAACAATAAGTTCAAAGAACGTTGATAGTATCAAGTTGAGTAGAATGTGGCAGGATTGTATTGGTCTGTTCTCATTGGTCAGTACCATGGGTTCAAGATTCACACATAAAACACCGATAAATTATGAATTGTTTTTGTATTATATCACATGCTCTTTTTCCTGTATTCGTCTTAGTTTTTTTACTACAGCGCTACCAAACCCCAAAGGGAATTACGAATAACCCTTATCAATAACAATTTCAAAATTTTATTTGAATGTACAATTAATTTATGTCATATAAAAATGAATATTTGTGTTGTTTCAAAACAATCTAGAAAAATAATTAATGTAAACGACGTTTAGGGTTTTAAATTTTAAAAAGTTTTAACCTATGTATACCGAACAATATCTTTCTCAATTTTCCCTCTTAGATACATATTTTACAAAATATACTTATTTTTAGCACGCTTATTAATAAATAATAAGGAAAGACATGGTAATTTAGATTAATGTTCAAAGCAATACCTCAGATAATTATCAAATGTCATATAATAAATGCTAATTTTCTAGTTAATTAGATAACATTTGCATTGTATACAAAAACAAGTATCTTTATTTACATAATTAAACTAAAACTAATATTAAACTATCATATTTTTCACTAATTAAACTATATTAATATATTTTATTAAATCAAAGCATTACCTTTATTTCACTGAAAAGCAACGATTGTTTTAATAGTTCATTTAAACTATTTTTTACTAACAGAGAAATTTTCAGTATTGAGTTTTTTAGTCTGATTCAGTTAATTAAGAAAATTAATAATGACTAATGGAGAATTTTATAATTAATACATATTAATAAATATAATAAGTACTTAGTACAACATATACTGTAACAAATGTTTCGAAACATAGTATCGAGGTCTCTGCTGTACGATATACTAACGGAAAGGTTTCTGATTCGAGCAGAAAAATGCTTCGGTTTCACTTTACTGCTGAAATTAAGCCCAAAAATATGAGAAGATTCTGATGGTTACAGAAAGTGAAAGTAATAATAGTCCAAGATCCCAGGGCTCCCAGACGTTACTTATTTAATCACAAATAAAATGTATTGGATAAAGTAGTGTTAGTACGTGTTATGAGGGTAGTAATACCTAGCTCGGACCGACTGCCAATTTACGGGTACCAGGTAAAAACGCTGCGAGCTTTACTTATTTTCTCAAGCTTTATTTTTATATAATGATGCTCAGGGAACTATTTCAATACTATATGTAAGCTCCCAGACCAATTGCGTGGGCCAAACATCCAGCCAGACACACATAAAGTGTCGCGGCTCCCTATGCGACCATACATAAACTGGCTTTGCAGCTTCCTAAAAAATGATATAATTTTACTTATTTTTTCACACTTAATTTTTATATATGATGTTCAGGGAACTATTTCAGTACTTTGTGTAAGCAGCCAGACCAATTGCATGCCAGACACGCATAAATTGTCTGAATACCAATACGCTCACACATATACAGTTCATATTCGAAATATTAGAAGAATTACTTTTCTTTTACAATTTGAAAATATCGTTTGGTAATGTAATACCTTCTAATACAAAAATCCAAATGATATTTTTATTAAAAACTTATAGTCGATTAAACTTATTTGTTATCTTAAAATTAATATTATTTTTAAAAGATTAATTAAAAAATATATATTTTGAAAAGTGAAAATATTAGAATATTTATTCAAGTAATTCAAAATACTGGAATATTTCAAATTAATTCCCCTTTAAGTATTACCAATTCATAACTGACATTCAATAAAAAACATTAGATTAAATTCAGACGATTTTATTTAGAATCAGTATCCTTTTTTCAGTTTATTTGCTTTATCATCTTAAAATGGATTACTTCGGTAAGTTCAGCTGAACGCACTTCTTTATGTATGTCTGGGAAGATGTTTGGCCCATGCAATTGGTCTGGGAGCTTACATACAGTATTAAAATAGTTCCCTGAACATTATATATAAAATTTAAGACTGAGAAAATAAGTAAAGTTATATCATTTTTTAGGAAGCTTCAAAGCGGCACTTTATGTATAGTCGCATAGGGAGCCGCGACACTTTATGCGTGTCTGGCTGGATGTTTGGCCCCTGCAATTGGTCTGGGAGCTTACATACAGTACTAAAACAGTTCCCAGAACATCATATATAAAAATTAAGTGTGAGAAAATATGTAAAGTTATATCATTTTTTAGGAAGCTTCAAAGCGCCACTTTCTGTATGGTGGCATAGGGAGCCGCGACACTTTATGTGTGTCTGGCTGGATGTTTGGTCCATGCAATTGGTCTGCGAGCTTACATATAGTATTGAAATAGTTCCCTGAGCATCATTACATAAAATTCAAACTTGAGAAAATAAGTAAAGTTCGCAGTGTTTTTACCTACCTTTGGTACCTGGTACCCGTAAATTGGCCGTCGGTCCAAGCTAGCAGGTATCACTACGCTCATAGCACGCACTAACAATACTTTATCCAATACATTTTACTTGTGAGAAAATAAGTAACGTCTGGGGGCCCTGGGATCTTGCTCTATAAGATATTCGATGGTATCCGGAGTGTTCTTGTTAGAAAACTAAATTTTTCCAAAAAATTTTACATAATAATATAAATAGAAAACAAACAACATCAATAGATACAGTTTCTATTACGGTAGCTTTAGGCGTGTAAAGAATGACGAAAATGCGCTCAAAATGTGCAGATGTGGTAGAATATAAAGAAGAGAAGCGGTTTCAAGTGAAAGATTTTTCGAACAATAAGAAAAAAAGGCCGGTAACAGGCAATGGAAAATTATCAATGACAATTGTTCAAAACTGTCATAAATGCTAGAAAAAATTAAGAAAAAACTAGAAGGTTTTTATATAACATTTTCAAATGTGTGATAATGGGACAATAACGAATTATAATGTTATAAAAAGTGGCTTTTTTTGCAAAGTGAATGACAAATAGAAGCATATTGCGGTAGAGAAACAAATACACTTTTGCGATAGACGGTTGTTTATAAGCCGCTTACAGTGCGAGGGACAAAAAAACGGACTATTTTTTTTTTCGAATGTGAATTACATATTGCTATTGATCAAGTTCAGAACATTAACTATGAGTGCATTCAATAGAGTGCATTCAGATGTTTGCAAGCGCTTATGATTAAAGTTATGCAACTCGGCTAAAAGCCGTTGAATTGTTTTTGATACTTATGTCAGAATGTAAAGATTGTTTGTGACAGACTTGTATGTGACATTCGCGATTGCACTTTTTGCTCTAGCATCTTTCCCTTTTAAAAACTAATCAGAATACAGAATGACTTCACCTATGAAGGCGAATGAATTGAACGACTTGGATCAACGTCGGTCATAAAAATGGAAGAGAAAACATTTTAGAATTTATATAATTGTTAATAATATTTATTCATGTGTTAATGTAAATTAATAATTAAAGTGTTAATTTATATTCCCAGTATTTACTCCATTGACGTCTTTACGCAGAAAAACAAAGTGTTTAATCATAAAAATGTTGGGCAACAGTTTTAGAACATGACGCATAATTTGTCCACTCACGATCATCACAGTATACAAGTAAGAAATAACATAACTTGAATTTCAAAATATGGCTAATGAAATTCATGGTGTCCTTGTCGAATGTAAAAGGAGACATCAGTTATCGGAATAATCGTTAATAGGGATTTAACATTACATTCTTTTAGCAAAGGTGACAGAATACTTAACACTATTTGTATTATCTGATAGAATATTGTAAAGTGTGTTATTACACCAAGATCTGAATATTTTAAAAACTTCGTTATAGCACGAACGCACATCATTTGCAAAATTTGACGTGCAATTACCAACATGTTTCACTGCGCAAGCAATGCTTTACTATAAATTTCGGACGTTAATTTTCTCGTTTCTCAAATGCGTTAGTCGTTTATGTTCAATAAATAAAAATAAATGTATTCGGTGATATAGATATCTTTAACGATCAAATTTGTATCGTATTGAATCAATCGATAATAATCATGTAAGTAATCAAAAATTTTCCCTAATCATGAACCATAACATAACAATCTCTACAGTAATCGTTCCTATCCATTGCCATGCATTTTCTTTTCCAAAAACGACAAGGACATTTATGTATATATATATATTAAACAGGAAGCAATTCTGTTGCTTAATAAATACCCTTTATTTAAATTTAAATTAGAAGTAATTTTAATTAATTGACATTATTTAACACAATACCACATATAAAGTTACTGATAGCAATTTATAAAGTTTTCATAAAAAATACTTTAACACACTAATTAACAAACAATAATGAAAGTCTTCTAGATATAGCATACTGTTAAAAAAAGTGTTTCAGCAAAACTATCGGATTTCCTTTAATGAACGAAATTTTTTTTGTTAATTAAACAACATTTTTAATGAGTGCAATACAAGTTTAATTATTTCATTTACATGTGTCAAACTAGTAACTAGTTTCACGTTTTTCGCTACTTATATATATTATAATTATTTTTAAACGGCTATGTTTACTTAGGGTTTCACTCTTTAATTAATTAGAAAAATTCTATCGATAGATCATAACTCTCATAGCATGCATAGTCACAGTGACGTCACAATGACGTCACTGTGGTTACATCACATCTGTGACCAAAATGCCACCACTCAGTGCAGTCACATTATGACTGAGACGTGACTTTCTTAAAAATGTTTAGAAAATTACAAAAATTCTTCAAAACACGTTATTTATTTTAAAAAACACTTGTGTAACAGTTTCGTCACCATGCTAATGTCAAAATGGTCACAAATGACACATTTTTCACAAATTTGTCACACCGTGACTTCACAAAGTGATCACAATGCGACGTCACAAACGAGCTCTAAAACGGCCATAACGACTTCACATTTTAATCACTCTGACTTCACATCGACGTTACGTGACGTGACATCGATGATCGATAGTCACAAAGTCACAGTGTGGCTTCACAACGACTTCTCAGTGACGTCATCATGTCTTACGGGAAGGGTATCGTTCCAGTTTTTAGAAAATGAACTTATCAATTTTGAATAGCTTATGAAATCCAGAGTGACTAGCGACTAAAAGCAAATTTTCCATGAGCCTGAAACATATTTTAACAAGTTGGAAATTGCACGTGAAGCGTAGCAAATGAGGTGCGTTCGTACGATAATGAAATTTTAAAAATATTACTCTCATATATCAATCTCATAAAATTTTAAATAGTGAATTACAATTAAAACGCTCATCAAACAATGTGTTCTCCCTATACCATTATGTAATGGAATACTTTTGTGTGGCCCAGTAAATCAATAAAAAATTTTCTTTGCACCACAAATTATGTAAAATGTATATTATAATATGTTATTTATTGTTGCATATAAATTTTATTAAGTTCGAATGAATGTAACATCATTAAAATGCATTTGAAACATTTTCCGCCATTGACCATAATGTAATTGAATACTTTTGATTGTCCCTGTAATTGATCTATGCATCCGATTTTCATAAAATTTGAAATAACTCGACAAAATTATGTAATAATTATGTATTTTAAATTTCAAACGATTAAAATGCATTTGAAACTTTTTCCCCATTGACCGTAATGTAACGGAATACTTTTGATTGTCCCTGTAATTGATCTATACATCCGATTTTCGTAAAATATGAAATAACTCGACAAAATTATATAATAATTATGTATTTTAAATTTCAAACGTATAAAATACATTTGAAACTTTTTCCCCATTGACCATAATGTAATTGAATACTTTTGATTGCCCCTGTAATTGATCTGTGCACCCGATTATCAAATATTTTGAAATAACTCGACAAAATTATGTAATAATTATGTATTTTAAATTTCAAACGATTAAAATGCATTTGAAACTTTTTTCCCCATTGACCGTAATGTTACGGAATCCTTTTGATTCTCCCTGTATTTGATCTATCCATCCGATTTTCATAAAATTTGAAATGACTCGACAAAATTATGTAATAATTATGTATTTTAAATTTCAAACGATTCGGTTGGGTAGTTTTTGCGTTGTTATATGCGGACGGACAGACAGACAGACAGACGGACAGACAGACAGACAGACGGACAGACAGACAGACGGACAGACAGACAGACGGACGGACTGAGCGACAACAATAGGTGCTACGTATTTACATAATTACGAACGCACCTAAAAATCACCCGTTACCCCCCCCCCCCAAAAAAACAACAACTTTTATCTGGATGTTATTATTAAGAATGCGATAAAGATTGGAAGTGACAATAAGCAATATGCTGCTTAATAAAAGCAATTGCCTTAATTTAAATATATCTTTGTTTAAATTTAATCTAAAAAAAGTACTGTCAAAACATAATTTAAAATGATGATTTAGCTTAATGCTGAAAGCATTACTTCACAATATTTATCTGATATCGAATATTTTCATTAATTTTCTCTTAAGCAAATACCATTTTTACAGAAAGAAAATACAAGTAATGTTATTTCATAAAAATACAATAAAATTAATGACAAAATATACATATTCATAGCTATATAAATAATAATTTTAAAAACTGCATACTGCAATATTTATTCAAACTTCCACTCCATAATTAAAAAGAAATAGGCAAATCAATTGATTTAGTGAGAAAACTTCTTTACGCTATTCAGGATACAGAGGTTTATTGTACACGGTTTTTGGTTTGATTAAATCAACAAGTAAATTCAAAAGTGACATCCGGGCAATTTTCAATACATCCAAAACATATCACAAAAATTACTGGTTCATTTACATTCTCATAAGACTGTTTTAATCGTTAATAATATAAAATTTTTCTTTTAACTGAAAACAATAAGTAATCCTGTTACTAAACAAATGACGTGTTCTTAAAGAAATTGACTGAAACTTTCTCTATTTGCATATTTAATTAATAAAATTATCTAAAATGTTGCGTTATCGTTTCAGGAAGTACCCTTATCACTCGAGGGATCACACTTACAGGAAGATCAGTGTAACTGATCAAGAATAAACCAAAGAATGGAATATATATATGCAGGGTGATTCCAAAATTTTTTTACAATAAAAGAGGGGTGATAGTGCACATCAAGACAAACAATATTAAATAGGAGACCAAGGGTCCAAAACGTTTTCCTAAGGAAATAGCCGCCATTAAAGTTTAGGGACCAAAATTTCAAATAAACATAAAAAACGGAAAAATCGGTCGATTGATTTGCGGTTTTCACTAGAATTATTCTTTATGTCGGCATTTTCTTGACATTAAATTATAAAGATAAATTTCAAAAAATGCCGATAGAGGGCGCTTTAGACTTTGGAGTAACGAACAACTATTTTTTGCCGGTATGTTTTGCATCTCATTAAATATTTTCGTAAGTTTACACTCAAACTTAAATTTTGAGCTCAAAATCTGTAGTTGGGAGTGGTTAAGTAACACAAACTAAGCTGTGTTCAGAGGGTTCAAATTTCAAATGATTATAAAAAACGGAAAAATTGGTCGATTGATTTGCGGTTTTCACTAAAACTATTCTTTATTTAGGTATTTTCGTGAAAATAAATTATAAAGATAAATTTCAAAAATTGCCGATAGAGGGCGCTTTAGACTTTGGAGTAAAGAAAAACTATTTTTTGCCGTTATTGTTTGCATCTCTTTAAATGATTTCGGAAGCTTAGACTTAAACTTAAATTTTGAGCTAAAAATCTGAATAGTAGGGAGTGGTTAAGTAGCACAAACTGAACTGTGTTCAAGGGGGGGGGGGGGAGGTTCAAATTTAAAGTAATTATAGAAAATGGAAAAATTGGTCGATTCGTTTGCGGTTTAAAATAAAACTATTCTTTAAGTCAGTATCTTCTTGAAAATAATTTTTAAAGATAAATCTAAAAAAATTCCGTCAGAGGGCACCTTAAACTTCAGAGTAACCAACAATTCATTTTAACCATTATTTTTTGGTTCTAATTAAATGCTTGCAAAAGCATTTTAAATGTTCTCGGAAGCTTAGATTTAAATTTAAATTTTGAGCTCAAATCCTGAATCGTTATGAGGAGTTAAGAAGCGCAAACTGAAGTGTGTTCAGGAGTTGAAATTAAACCCTCTTTCCTCCTCGAACAGAATTCAATTTTTCGCTACTTAAACACTCCCAACGATTCAGAATTTCATCCCAAAATTTAAGTCTATGCATTTGAAAGCATTTAATGAGATTAAAAAAATAACAGTTAAAAATAGTTGTACGCTACTCCAAAGTCCAAGGCGCCCTCTATCGGTATTTTGTGGAATTTATCTTTAAAAATTATTTTCAAGAAAACACTGATTGATCAAGAAAACTGCTGATTTAAAAATTAGTTTTAGCAAAAACCGCGAACGAATCGACCAATTTTTTCCGTTTTTTACAATTATTTGAAATTTGAACCCTCTGAACACAGCTAAGTTTGTCTACTTAACCACTCCCAGCTATTCAGATTTTGAGCTCAAAATTTAAGTTCAAGTATAAGCTTACGAAAGCATTTAATAAGATGCAAAAAATAACGCCAAAAAAGAGTATTTCGTTACTCCAAAGTCTAAAGCGCCCTCTATCGGCAATTTTTGAAATTTATCTTTATAATTTATTTTCACTAAAATACCTAAATAAAGAATAGTTTTAGTGAAAACCGCAAATCAATCGACCAATTTTTCCGTTTTTTATAATCATTTGAAATTTGAACCCTCTGAACACAGCTCAGTTTGTGTTACTTAACCACTCCCAACTACAGATTTTGAGCTCAAAATTTAAGTTTGAGTCTAAGCTTACGAAAACATTTAATGAGATGCAAAAAATACCAGCAAAAAATAGTTGTTCGTTACTCCAAAGTCTAAAGCGCCCTCTATCGGCATTTGTTGAAATTTATCTTTATAATTTAATTTCAAGAAAATGCCGGCATAAAGAATAATTTTAGTGAAAACCGCAAATCAATCGACCGATTTTTCGGTTTTTTATGTTTATTTGAAATTTTGGTCCCTAAACTTTAATGGCGGCTGTTTCCTTAGGAAAACGTTTTGGACCCTTGGTCTCGTATTTAATATTGTTTGTCTTGATGTGTACTATCACCCCTCTTTTATTGTAAAAAAAAATTTGGAATCACCCTGTATATGTTATAATAAGGCGATTTTCTGTAATAATGTATCAGCTCTCGTGGAATACAATCTTTGCTGTAGAATAAGTCTATTCACTAGGATTTCCCTCAGAGGGATTAGTCTGAGCGATATTGCTGAGAACATATATTTAATAATAATTTGCAAAAAGTATAAAAAAAGAAAGAACGAAAAAATATCACATTAAAAAAATGTAATTTTAGAAATTACAACGACTATTTGGAAAATAATATTTTCAAAGGCTATAACTTTAGGCTTATAAATGATTTCTATATTTTAAAAAACCAATAATAACATTTTTTAAATTATCAAATCGTAGTTTACGTAGTAACAAAATTATGTTAATATGCCAGGACATTTAGATACACATTAATATTCCTGAGCCAATCATAAACAAATATTAAATGAAATTTCAGTTTAACAATTTTCGGTACTGTAATTTTTTAAATTTCTAAACATTGCACGCCGTCGTATAAAGAAAAAAAGATTACCTTTAAATGCAACTTGTTTGAAACCTGTACCACAATTTGTTATTGAGTTATTAATTTTTTGTTAGTTTTTAATATCTATATATATATATATATATTTGGTCATCGTGGTAAAAACATTCAGATATACTTCAGATTTCCCAATTCTCTACCAAATATTTTCCAAATAGAAAGTCTGTATTCCAAAAAGTTAATAAAAAATGATATGTTATTTTGGTACTTCTAGGTTATCCCGTCGACCAAAAAATTATCGCCAAACTATAAGATTTAATGCTAATAACGGATGATCGTGAATATCACATTCAATGACATTAAATGGGATTCACGTGTTTAAAATGTCATTAAGTGATTTTTATTTTGACCTTTTATTAATATTTTTATTAATATTCCTCTACTTATTTGTTTTTTTCGTCATTTAAAATAAAAAATATGTCAACATGTATAATTTGGTAATTAGTTTGGCGATTTGTATAATTTGGCGAAATTGGTCGACGGGATAACCTAGAAGTACCGTTATTTTTAATTGATTATATAGTGCCACAAATTTAAATGTCAAAAATGAGAAAAGTAAATGATAGAAATGCAAAATATTATGTACAAATTCCCATACACGGTTAAAAAATGGAAAGGCAAACTATGGAAATCAGCCATGCATGGTATAAAATTGAAAGTAATGCAAATGATAAAACACTAAAATATCTTGAATCAGAATTTGAACTCTTTGAAATGACGTAAAAAATATAAACAGCACAAAAAATTTGCATAAATCATGATGATTGAGTAGAATGAGAGAATTTGTTTACATGGTGTGTAGATAGTTAATACAGAATAATTGATAATATAATATCTACATCTGTTTTCTAAGGATACGATGAGGTTCTCTATGGGAATTTAGGGAATTCTCTATTTAAAATATGACATATAAAAATCCCGAAGACGCCAACAAAGAAATGCATTACGTCATTCGAGTGTTTCCCAGATATGCTCAATCGGATTTAAATGGATTGTGCTGCTGGCCACTACATACACTGTTTTTCTTTCTTTTCAAACTTGTTCTCATGAAGTTAAGCAGTATTTCACTGTAGCATACATTAAATAAAAGGAATATGCAATGCCTATAGTATAAGGTACGGACGAGATCTGAATATCTCGTCTCCATAAGCTTTGAGCTGTAAAAATATCATCACAAATGACTTATAAATCTGCGCATACTTTTACGCTAGACATGCTCGCTCAAATACGCCAACATGAACTAGAGTTTACCCCAAAAAGTAATTATTTGAAAAGCTTGCTAGTGACAATTTAGAAAATGATAAAATCCCCAGATTAATAAAGTTGAAAAATTAATGTTCCTCCCGCCGTACCTTTTTGTTATTTAATTCTTTTATGGTGCCCTGCAAATGAATTATAAATATTCTTTGCACGGCATGCTCTACAAAATATACATTCTAATGCTCCTCATAAATGCATATCAATTTCATTGGGTTTCGATGGGCGCGTAAATTCATTAAAATGTTCTTGGAATTATTTTATCCCATCGGCCATAATGTAGCAGAATGTTTTTGACTGTCTCTGTGTTCGAACTATTTATCCAATTTTACTAAAATTTAAAATAACTCAACAAAATTCAGAAACAAATATATATTTAAAATTTAAAACGATTCAGTTCGATAGTTTTCGTGCTGTTCTATGCGGACAGAGATACGGACGGTTCACGACGACTATAGGTACTACGTATTTATATAATTACGAATGCACCTAAAAAACAGTTAAATTTCAAAGCACATGTCGAAATTGAAAACACATGACCAGCAATTATTGCTCAAAGACAGTACTGTAACCGATTTCTTTTGAGTGTCCCTGTAAACGGATTAAAAAATTATATGAATGTCTTGTTCAAACGTAATCGTAATAAAATTCATCGATTTATATAAGTTTCAAGACTTTGCAATAGAGTAGTTTCATAAAAATTCTCTGTTATCAATTTTTCTTATAGACCATAATGTAATGGAAAGCTTTTGGGTGTCCCTTTAAATAAACTATTAATCTCACATACTTCATACATAATACCAAACATGCCTAGGGGATCCTAAATAAGGTTTATCAATTGCATAAAAAATCCGAGTATATTTACGGATATTAGAGTGTGGACAGACGGACAGACAAACCGAATGCATAAACACTTTTTAACTTTGTTGGAAAAATAAAAAAAGGAACCGATTCATTTAATGCAAAAAATAAAATAAAATAAATAATATAAAATAAATTAAAATAAATAAATAAAAAATAAAATTTCACCAAAAATGCCAGAACAGGATTTGGAACTCTTCCACATAATTGGCATCAAACTATCGTTATTTTGCATGACATGGTAACCCGGCACTTGTTTTTTTCGTGTACTAAATTAATTTGTATTTAATCGTGTTTTTATTTATTGTTACTTCCTTTTTAATATAATAGAAAATAATTAAAAAATGATTTTTGCCAAATTTGCGCCAAACTAAATACGGTACTACTTAGTTATCCCGTCGACCAATTTCGCCAAATAATACAAATCGCCAAACTAATAGCCAACTTACAGATGTTGACTAAATTTTTAGTTTAAACAGAAGAACAATTAAATTAGTAAAACATTCATAAAAAGTTGAAATAAAAATCACTTTATGATGTTTTAAACACGTGTATCTTGTTTAGTTTAATTGCATGGGACATTCAAGGTCGTCTATTGATAGAATTTAATCTTATTATTTGGCGATATTTTTTTTTTGGTCGACGGCATAACCAAGTAGTACCCCAAATACGTATATGATATTTCCGTCCCGTTTTCATGGTACTTTTCCTTTAATATCTTTACTTCGGCATTTTTATAAATCTTGATCCAATTTGGGCTTCAGAAAGCCAGATTTCATATCTGATGAACGTTTATCAAGCAGGACGGTCGGCCAAGCCAAGCTAGAAAAAAATAATATGCGCGCCAAACGAGCAAACGCCAAAAACATGAAGACCGCTTAACTGCTTAATATACTCGAGACAACTTTCCCATGTTAAATCGACCAAACATGGTATTTTAAAATTTCGGATATTTAAGAAACGAAGCATCGTAGAGAAATAAAACAGATACTAGAAGAATTTAATGATGAAAAGCTTCAATTTGAGATCAAACTCATCTTAATAAAAAAAAATATTAAAAGAGATACAGGATTTTCAAAAAACCGTCGAGATACTTTAATAATCACTTTTTTCTTCGTCAAGCAATTTTATTTCAATCAAGCTACAGACTTAAATAAAGGACATAAAGAAGTATAGAATGCATTTTCGGACAGGTAATTATTTAACCTACGTGCTTTTGTAAAATTCTGTTAAAAAAAGAGAAAATTTCTATCTTTAAAAAGCAAAAAACTGTTATTTAGTTAACAAATTATGCCAAAGGCGATAAAGCTGCCAACGATCGTGCACTATCCATATTACAATAGCGCAAATCAATTTAGGTTAATATGTAAGGTTACTTCCAGATTAATATGTTCCGAGATCATTTTTTAAAAATAAAACAGCATAAAAGTTACTTTTTAGAAAGATATTTAAAATAAAATTAATTTTTGAGAGAAGAGACGCCTTCTAAAGTGTAGTCATTTAAAATTTAAAGTTTCATTCCTAATGTAAACAAAAGTTTTGAAAAAAAATTGAGTTGAGTGCGATTTTTATATAAAAAGAGAACCATGCTAACGATATTAGCTTTGTGTGTGAGCAAAGAATCAACATAGATAACAACTTTGACGTCGTTGTATGATGAAATACAATTTTATCATAAAGGTTTATTTAAAGAGGGTAATCTCTGGAACTACCGAACCAATTGTACCAACCGAACCAACTTTATACAATTGTATTAACCAATAGTATTTTATATCATATGGATTTACGGCCATCTTTCCATATTTTACGGAAATTTCTAACCAATATTTAACCCGTTACCATCACACGATACCATGTAGATTACTTACAACGGGACGAAACTTTTAAATTTCAACACCAGTATTTAAGTACGTAAGTCTCTGCTATCTAAATGTTTGAATAAGTAACAATTTTGGATTCTAACAACGAATTTGGGTACATTAGAATTTAATGTCAAATGCGAAAAGATGGCTTCCAGACCAATGTTAACCAGTTATAATTATCAATAATAAACTGCAGGTATTTCATTTGCGGGAAGACAAACCAATCAGAAAATATAGTTGGCTCTATTTTCCTAGGAATAAATGAATTCATATTTTTATTAGCACTATTCAACAAAGTTGAAAAGTGCTTATGCATTCGGTTTGCCTGGCTGAGAAAAAATATTTTCTCAGCTTTCTCTTTTAGTTAATAGTTTTAGTTTTAGTTAATTTCACATAAACATTTTATAAAAGCAATGACTAACATTAATTTAACTTTTATCAATTCAATAAACTTTACTAAATTTAATTTATTTTTTGTTTAAATAAAAGGCCGCATGCCAACAATTTATTCATTTAAATGGCATTTAAATCAGATTTTTTTTTCCTTTTTAAAACTATGCGGTTAAAATTACGTTTCTTTAAATTTTAAATGTTTTAGGGTTTTAAAAGTAATTTAACCAATAGTTAACATAATTACTATACATGTATTATCACATTTCAATAGTTTCTACTTTAAACAGAGATTTAACTCATATATGAATCATATCGCATTAAAAAATGTCTGAATATGAAATATATGATATGTACAACATGCATATGAGGTATATATAGGCTAGATTGGAAGGTAATGGACAAGCTTCAATATTTTTGGTTAATAAAAAATACTTATTAACAATTTAATTTATATATATATATATATATATTTCATTCACTCCTCTCTACATGATTTAAAATCTAAATTATTTTTTATGTTCCTAATCAAGACACAGAAAATAATATTTCAAAGTTCCATCGATTTTCAGGAAAATTTGAATGAATTTGCTAAGAGTTGTCTTCATTTAAAAAAGTAATACTGTCACTTTTCTTTCCTTGCAAAATTTGCATGTGTTTATGTTTCGTTAAAAAGAAAATTTTGAATTTTATGTACTTATGACTATTTGCAAAATTTCATTTATTTTTAAGAATTTAAGAAGCGTGTGTTACTGAGGGCGGGGGGCGCTCAATTAAATCTAATAATTTCCATTTAAATAAAAACAATTAAGTTACAGAAATTGTTAAAAATCAATTGTATTCTGAAAAATTAACTGCATCTATTGTGCCATATCTGTCGCCGGAGACTGAGTGGCGCTCAACGTGTTAATTGTTAAAAATAGAGGGAAATAAACGAATTTGTGCTAAAATAACTTTTTTTTCATATTTTCTTTTATCCATCTAAACCTTCCAATGTATAAATAATTTGATAACTGTAATTCCCTGACATTTAGAATTTTAAACAATGTATCTAAAATAATTAAAATTTTGATATTGTGATAGTTACAATGATTTATTTAAGCAGTGAACAATTCTCAAAATATTTCATTAATTATTGCTATGCTAATTTGTTAAATTTATTTGAAGTAAATATTTTGCTTTATTAGTATGCCTTCATTAAATTCTGGCTCCAGTTATTGTTATAAAATCTACTACTTTTGCGAGGTTCCATTACTGTATTCACATTCCTTATTCTTTTTTTATTGTGTCTTATAAAAAATAACCTGTATTTTTAATACACTGATAAAAATAAATTTTTCACCTCATTTTATTCTAAAAATTGCATAGTAATAATTATAATCCCTTGTACTATTTATGATAGTATCAGTGTTATAGTGGCTTTGCCAACAGAATCCAGCCAGAAATTATATTTATTTGAATTCTACTTGTTATTATTAATATTAAAATTATATTTTTGAAAAAAAAAGAACATAAAAATTTCACATTATAGAAAAAAATAGAGTACAGCATTCAGTTGCTGTAAGATATAAACAATTAATGACCGTTTTTAAAAATCATGTATCAAGAATTATTATTGATTTAAATGTATAATTTCATAAATAAGAATGTAATATCTACAATCTATTATTAAAGTTATTTTTTTAATAATCAAAAAAATTTTCTTTTACTGCTTGCAAACCCTTATGTAAAATGAATTAATCCTTTCTGTCATCACGTTGTATTTATGCAAACAGAAGGAGATAATATATTATAGTTTCAGAAAGAAAATAGATTAAGATAAATAATTTAAGAAAATGGATTATAATAACAGAAAGATAACAGATTACAATTTGAGACGAACCTGTTTCTTGATGGAGCGTAAATAATTCTTGTTTTAAGATTACAAATCTGTTAGAAAGAAACAAGTTGGAAAATGCGCGTTAAACAAAGCAAATCAGGTGCATTTCGTACCATAAAGAAGTTTAAAAAAATATTCCGATCTTGGTGTAATAGTAGACAGTACTTCGGATACTGTTTAAGTATCCAAAATTTTTTCTTTATCTTTGTAAACACTATATATCTGCTTTCTATTATAAAATAAGTAATCTTTAACGAATCTCAGCAACATAAGCATCAATTTCATAAAATGTGAAATATTTTAATATAATTAAAACGTGTCCCAAACAATGTTTCCTTCTTTACCATAATGTAATGGGATTTTTTAGTATAGCCCTGTAAATTAATAAAAACTATTCTTTGCACTTCAGATTATACAGAATTTATAGTGTAGTATGTACTTCCTAAACGCATATCAATTTTATTATGTTCAAAAGTGTGTAACATTATTAACATGCACTTGAAACCATTTTTTCCATCCATTGAGTGGTCATAATGCAAAGGAACACTTTTGACTGTCTCTATAATTGAATTATGCATCTCATTTTCATAAAAATTTAAATGACTCGATAAAATTATGCAGCGATTATGTATTTTAAATTTCAAACGATTCGGTTGTGTAGTTTTTGCTTTCTTATATGTGAACGGACAGGTAGACAGACGGACGGATTGAATAACAACTATAGGTGCTACCAATGTACATAATTAAGAACGCGTACTTAGAAACACGTGAAGCAAATACGAATTTGTTCTTCATGTAATTTTATTTTGCGATTTTGAAAACCTACATTTATAGGGACACACAAAAGATTTGAAATAGTATATTCCTTCGGACGGACTGTATATGTTTCCGATGATGGCTGATGGATGGATGTAATACATTTTAATTATGATATAAGCATTTAAGTTTCACTAAATCTTTGTACATTATAAGGGTGTGTATAAATATTATAGTTGACATACAGGGCTATCCAAAAGAGCTCGTCAACGTTACTTAGTATGAGCGTAAATTACTTAAAGGTGGTTCTTAAATAAGGTATCAAGCAGGACGGTCGTTCTGCCAACCCAAGCTAGAAAAAAATAATATGCCTGCCAAACGAACAAACGCCAAGAACATAACGACCGCTTAACTGCTTAATATACTCGAGACAACTTTCCCATGTAAACTCGACCAAACAGGGCATTATAAAATTTCGGATATTTAAGCAATAAAGTATCGCAGAGAAATAAAACAAAAACTAGAAGAATTTAATGATGAAAAGCTTCAATTTGAGATCAAACTCATCTTTATAAAATAATTATTAAAAGAGATACAGGATTTTTAAAAAACCGTCGAGATACTGAAAATGATCACTCTTTTCTTCGTCAAGCAATTTTATTTCAATCAAAGTACAGACTTAAATAAGGTACTGAAAAAATTATAGAATGAATTTTGGACATGTAATTATTCAGTCTACGTGCTTTTGTAAAATTCCGTTTAAAAAAATTAAAAATTCCCTATTTAATAAGCAAAAAAATCTTATTTAATTAACATATTACGCCAAACTGCGCTAAACCCCCCAATGGATGTGGGGAATTAAAAATGGGGTCAAGAGATAAGGAATTTGGTTATGCGTTAAGGAACGATTTCTCTTTTGCAAGATTTTTAAGATGCAAATTTTAGCCAGTAAGTGTTTCTAAAAATATTTACAGTTTTAAAGGGTGAATAAATTACAGGTTAATAAAAATTGTTAAGGATAGAAATATGAAATGTGACATGACTGTACATTGATAGAAATATCGTAAAAATTAATCTATGTTTTTAAAGACTATCTGTTTTCTGACCAATGAGAACGTTCTAGAGGTGTTTATGTACATTCTCATTTGTCAGAAAATAGAGATAGACTTTAGAAACTGAGATGATTTGGTTTTTCACACTAAAAATGTAACTTGTTAGAAAAAATTCTTGAAGAGAACAGTTTCTACAAAAATTTCAAAAAAATAGTGGATGAAGTAATAAAAGAAAATAAGAGCACGATCTAAATTTAAGATTTCTGTCCTATGTTAGTGATCTTATATAATTGGATGTACTGTAAAATAACTTACATGATACGTTTGATTGCGAGAAAAAAATCAGTTATCAAAAATGAAGTTTGAGTTCAGTTATCAGTTAATCAAAAAATTCATTTTTATCAAAATGAATAGAACTGTTTAAGGGGGGAGATCACGTTGAGCAACCGGAAAATGACAATAATTTGACAATTACGAAAAACTCTGTAATTTCAAAACCAATTAATGGAATACAACAATTTTTTTTTTATACTTTCATAAATACTTATGGTTTAAAAAAAAGCATTCAATTATATATATTTAACAATATTAATTAGTTAAATTTTAATGACAAAATTGACATTTTAAAAATCTGAATTTTTAAATATGCATCTTGCGCGCAAGATTTTAAAAATTCTATTGCAGATATATATTTAATATTGCAGCAACATTTACTTATACTAGTATATTTTACTCTGAACCTCAATTTAAAAGTATATTTAAATTCATTTGCATAATTAATGGCTTCAATAATCATAGTTATAAAATTTAGCAAAAAAATTACACTTATTTATTCAATAAAAATTTTTCTATGACAAAAATCTGGCTAAATTGAGGTTCAGAGTAGAATATACTAGTATAAGTAAATGTTGCTGCAATATTAAATATATATCTGCAATAGAATTTTTAAAATCTTGCGCGCAAGATGCATATTTAAAAATTCAGATTTTTAAAATGTCAATTTTGTCATTAAAATTTAACTAATTAATATTGTTAAATATATATAATTGAATGCTTTTTTTTAAACCATAAGTATTTATGAAAGTATAAAAAAAAATTGTTGTATTCCATTAATTGGTTTTGAAATTACAGAGTTTTTCGTAATTGTCAAATTATTGTCATTTTCCGGTTGCTCAACGTGATCTCCCCCCTTAAATTATGTAAAATTAATTATGTTTTAAAAAAATAAATGATATCCACCAAAAAACAACTTTTCAAAAGTATAAAAAAAGCCAAGCTAAAAAAAATAAAATAAAGTGATGGCTAAAAAATGGCGTGATATCAAATTTCCAAGCTTATAGTATGGTTCTTATTTAACATTTTCCATTTTAAAAAATTACCTTTTGTAAGCCGAGTGCCCTCGTATATGTTGATAGAAATTCTTTGCTCTCATACTAAATACATCATAACATGTTTCGGAAAATTCAAATGTTTTAAAATTATTTATGAGGGGCTTGGCGGCCATCTTTTTATATTTTACACAAATTTCTGTCTATCCAAATCCATAGTCAAAATCTGAAATTCAAAATTGTTACTTAAGCAGATATTTTAAGCTTTTCCTTTAAGGACCTTTTGTAAGCTGATTCGCGTAGTTTTATCTTACAAAACAATAGTGATTTATCTAAGGGATTCACCTTGTAAATCATTTCACAAACTAATTAGTTATTTTAAAGTAATAGAAATCAATTTATTTTCTAACATTGTCAGTCTTTTTGAATTTATCAGTTTGCAGTTGGAAATAAGTAAACTTAAGTAATAAGGAATAAGTTCGATATTTTACAAAATAAAACATCTTATGCCTTTGCTTTACTAAATTGTATACTTAGAAATTTGTGTGTTAAAATAATGGTGACATATTTTTGTGATTTTTCGATGAATATTTTTTTAGAGTTACTAATCATTTAAAAGCAGTAACAATCAAATTCCTTTCTAAAACCAAAAATCTTTTTAAATTCTTTTCTCCGTAGCTCAAATCAAAAGTTCTAAATTGCTGTTAAAGCAAACTTATTAAGCTTTTCTTTACGAACTTGGAAGCTTAGAAATTTGTGTGAAATATGAAAAGATGGCCGCCAAGCCCCTCATGCATTATTTTAAAACATTTGAATTTTCTGAAACATGTTATGATGTATTTAGTATGGGAGCAAAGAATTTCTATCAACATATACGAGAGCACTCGGCTTACAAAAGGTAATTTTTTAAAATGGAAAATGTTAAATAAGAACCATAATATAAACTTGGAAATTTGATATCACGCCATTTTTTAGCCACCACTTTATTATTATTTTTTTAAGCTTGGCTTTTTTTATACTTTTGAAAAGTTGTTTTTTGGTGGATACTTATTTTTACACATAAATATGGCATAGATGTCATATACGTACCAAGTTGGCGCGATTTTTTTCTGTCACCAAATTGATGAAAACTTTGATTTTGAATATTGCTGTAAGTGTTAATATTTTCGATTTATTATTTTATGTATATTTTTTATTATGTTTATTATTTATAACTTTTATTTATTGCTTCAACTATTGTTTTTTTTGGTACTACTTGATTATATTGACGACCAAAAAAGTATCGCCAAACTATAAGATTAAATGCCAGTAACGGATGATCGGGAATGTCTCATTCAATCGCATTAAACACGATACATTGCTTAAACCTTTCAGGGGCAAGGCATTTCTGCTTCAAAAATGATCAAATAATTAATTCCCACCGATATTTACGAACAAACTTAATTGAAAATAATCTAAACCGTTTCGTCACGTATATTATGAGATCAAAATTGTACTAAAAAATTACTGGTACCATTTGGCAATTTAAGTATTAAAATTAACCGTTTGCAGACTGCAAATGGCGCCCCTCAAGAGGTTAAAACGCTTTTAATCCAACTTAAACTCGTATTTTATTTAAACACGAAAGAATTGTTTCCAATTTGCACGCGCGAAATATAAAAGATGCTAATGCCGATTATAAAACACAATTATAAAAAGTATCGCATCTAAGATTTATGGCCTCTTTATTTTCAATTAATGGAAAAGAAAAAAAAAAGATTTTTTTTTTAGCCTGTTTTTAAGTGCGTTCGTAATTATGTAAATACGTAGCACCTATTGTTGTCGCTCAGTCCGTCCGTCTGTCTGTCTGTCCGTCTGTCTGTCTGTCTGTCCGTCCGCATATAACAACGCAAAAACTACCCAACCGAATCGTTTGAAATTTAAAATACTTAATTATTACATAATTTTGTCGAGTCATTTCAAATTTTATGAAAATCGGATGGATAGATCAATTACAGGGACAATCAAAAGGATTCCGTTACATTACGGTCAATGGGGAAAATAGTTTCAAATGCATTTTAATCGTTTGAAATTTAAAACGTATATTTATTACATAATTTTGTTGAGTGATTTCAAATGTTATGAAAATCGGATGGATAGATCAATTACAGGGACAATCAAAAGTATTCCGTTACATTACGATCAATGGGGGGAAAAGTTCCAAATACATTTTAATGGTGTTACACTTATTTGAACATAACAGAATCGACATGAATCTATGAAATATGTACTAAAAATACATTTTGTACAAACTGTGATGGAAAGAATATTTATTATTAAATTACAGGGCCACACGAATGTATTCCACTAAATAATGTTATAGGGGAAAACATTGTTTGGGGGATGTTTTAATTATATTAAACTACTTGACATTTTATGAATAAGATATACGTTACTGAAGTATAATAAAAATTACTCCCTGCATATTTACAAGAACACAAAGATTTCGACCACTATACTGTATCCAAAGTACGCTCTACTATATCAGCAAGATCTGAATATTTTAAAACTTCGTTATCGTACGAACGCACCTCATTTGCTACGCTTCACGTGCAATTTCCAACTTGTTTAAGTTTTAATATGTTTTGTTGCACTTAAATGAAAATCGTTTGCCTATTTTCTTTGCTCCATGTGCTTCAATTTGGAAATCTAATGTTTTTATCAGTTTTTTTAAACATAATTTTAAAACTATTTTGAACTTATTTTTCGTAGTAAGTACATTCAGTAGTTTATCTTCATAGGTACATTCTGGAACAACTAGAATCAAAATCCTAGAATCCCAGAAATCTAGAATCAAAAGTACTTTTTGAGATTTCCTTAACGGAAGAATACTTTTTACTTTTAATATCGTTACGTACTATGTGTATAAGACTTCGCTTCGCTCAGATAATTACCATTTACTCTATGTGTTCTGGTTCGGCTGTCTATGAAAATAACCAGCCGCTGAAAAATGACGCACACCAAGTTTCTGTGACGTATGCAAATAAATTGTGTTTTTTATCAGTTTTTTAAATATAACTTTTAAACTACTTGGGACTAATTTTTCGGTGATGGTGCATTCACCAGATTACCTTCATAGGTACCTACTGGCACAAACAGAATCAAAATCCGACAAGTACTTTTTGAGATTTGCTTGACGAAAGAATTTTTTTGACTTTTAATATCGTTACGTACTCTGAGTATAAGACTTCGCTTCGCTCAGACAACTAAAAAATCATAAACAGGGTTAGCAGTCGTCATGGTGAGCAATGGATTTCTTCCCTTTGGGTTTTCTCCCAATAAAAGGCAAGTCAATCAGTTTTAGTTCTTTATTATTTAGATGAACAACCATCCTTTATTCCACATCGTACCAATCTGAACAATTTCACACTAGACAACTGACTCTAAGACTGTATCATCTCGATGTTCTAATGTATGCCAAAAAGAAACGGGCCTCCTAGCATTTGAAAGATTAGCTGCATTCTGACGCTCAAGTATCGAAAAATGAGTCTCCCAAACTCCAAGCTAAAACTAGCCCCTCTCTTTGTCCACGTACGTAATTTAAAGACGCATTAGGATTATTTTCAATGCAAAGACACCCCCACACCATCTCCTATTGGTAGTTGGGCGTGACTCCTTTTAAGAACTTACTAACTAAGCGCGTAATAGCACAACATGCTCACACGCAAAAGGTGCATGGACATTCTACAGCAGACGATTTAATCTATATATATAAAAGGAATTCTGAGGATAATTGAGGCACAGATAGGCTCTCATCCTCTATTCCTTTTATTTATAGAGATTTTACACAGCTTAGGTAAACGCAGAAGAAATATAAAACAGATAATGTATTTATCACAAAAAATCGTCTGCTAAGAAAATCTTTTTTTCATTTTGAACTCTATAAATAAAAGGAATAAAGCAGAAGAAATATAAAACAGATAATGTATTTATCACAAAAAATCGTCTGCTAAGAAAATCTTTTTTCATTTTGAACTTCTATAAATAAAAGGACAGATAGGCTCTCAAACAGTGAATCGTCGAATATAATTGAAGAACAAATGGAAGAACAAATGGAAGAACAAATGGAAGAACAAATGGAAGAACAGATGGAAGAACAGAAAGAAGAACAGATGGAAGAACAAATGGAAGAACAGAAAGAAGAACAGATGGAAGAACAAATGGAAGACCTCTTCATTAACAATAAAAAAAGATATGCAAACGAAACCCCAGAACACCGATCAAACATATCTGCCGGAAACTGACGAGACATGGCACAGAAACGTGAATGTGTGGGGTTGTAGAACTGGCATTCAGATAGTCTTCGGGCTACTGAGGGCGGGCAACCGTCTAGTTAAATAATAAAACAAAATTAAAGTCTCGATAAATATTCCAAAAAGGAAAATGAACCTGTGCACCGAAAGAAGGATTTCGCAATAACACTCCCGCTCTTTTTAAGAAAACAATCAATAGATTATTGCTAAGTTAAATAAAATAAGATAAAAGAACTTTAGATGTTAAAATATTAATACATTACGATAACTGAGAATAAAAGTATGTTCCATAAACGTTAGAATTAAAACTCGGGGCGGGCAAAATGGCGCAAAAACTTTTTATTTATTACATATATATATATATATACATATACATATTGTGTGTGTGTGTGTGTGTGTATTTTTTACAAAATTTACTTTAATTTTTTTTATTCAATGCTTAAACATATTAATATAAAGAAAATTGCAGAGTATTAGGCAGCTGAAATTAATTACTGTAACATTTTATCTATCGATGGTACTTTTAAGTACGAATGAAGAAATTTAATATAAATTTTATTTTATTTTTATTATTTTTTTTTTTTTTTTGTCTATTAAGAAAGTTTAATGTTCTTGCCACACAATAAACTCTTCTCGGTGAAATTTAGATAGCGTACAGAAACAGTCGAGGTTAAATATTTTCAAAAAAGTGCTGATATTATTTATCATTTCCATGGGTATAACTTTTATTTTTAAGGAAAAAAGTTACAAGGAAAAATCTTAAACTATAAAAACCTCTAGATTTGCAGAGAGGATCATAATAGAATTAGATACATTGCTTTTTTTATATTTGGGATGCTTCCACAAGAATATATTTTTGGTTAATTAATAAGACTATTGTTGTAAATATTTTACAAAAAAGAATAGAATAAAACTAAAAACTAAATACATTGCTTTTTTTATATTTGGGATGCTTCCATAAGTATATATTTTTGGTTAATTAATAAGACTATTTTTGTAAATATTTTACAAAAAAGAATAGAATAAAACTAAAAACTAAATACATTGCTTTTTTTATATTTGGGATGCTTCCATAAGTATATATTTTTTGTTAATTAATAAGACTATTTTTGTAAATATTTTATAAAAAAGAATAGAATAAAACTAAAAACTAAATACATTGTTTTTTTTTTATATTTGGGATGCTTCCATAAGTATATATTTTTGGTTAATTAATAAGACTATTTTTGTAAATATTTTATAAAAAAGAATAGAATAAAACTAAAAACTAAATACATTGCTTTTTTTTATATTTGGGATGCTTCCATAAGTATATATTTTTGGTTAATTAATAAGACTATTTTTGTAAATATTTTATAAAAAAGAATAGAATAAAACTAAAAACTAAATACATTGCTTTTTTTTATATTTGGGATGCTTCCATAAGTATATATTTTTGGTTAATTAATAAGACTATTTTTGTAAATATTTTATAAAAAAGAATAGAATAAAACTAAAAACTAAATACATTGCTTTTTTTATATTTGGGATGCTTCCATAAGTATATATTTTTGGTTAATTAATAAGACTATTTTTGTAAATATTTTACAAAAAAGTTTATAAATATCGATATATTTAATCAGTTTTAAGTAAAAATCATTCTAAATTTCACATTATTATAATTTGAAAATTCGAGTGTATGTTCAGATATGAAAAAACATAATTAAGGAGGCGAAACAATTTCTTGATAAATAATTCCGAAGGTAAAGGGTTAGGCCATGTAATTGCAAATTATATAAATTCAGTATATTAAAACACCAATTTTGTATATGGATATCAAGCCATAAAATAGAAAAAAAATTACCTGAAAATTTAACGTTTATAACTTTTTTATATTTTTGCCATTGTTAGAGCAATATATGAATTTCAAATATTTTTTCCCCTAGAAATAAGAAAAGTCGTGCAGTGAAGGGTTAAATTTCTCATTAATTGAGTAATATTGATAGAAAACAGTTCTTTATTTTATCTAAATGAATTAAAAGTAATAATTCAAATTTAATAATTTTCTTCTAATTAAACTATACTTTATAATTAATTTCAAACAGCAATATTTATTGAAACTTCCACACTAAAACGTAATTAAGCTATAGATTTTTGTGGATTGCTTTAATAAGAGTTCCTTTCCACTTTATCCACGAATACAGAAATTTTCAATATTGAGCTTTTTATCTGATTCAGAAGCATAATGCATAGCAATTACTCAGCGGATGCTCAACCTCAGACAAAATTAGATTATGATCATGCTTCAGGTTAATGAGGTCACGTGCAAGAGTGACGTCACTGCTGATAATGACAGCCATTTCTCACAGCCAGGTACACAGTGATGATCATATATTCATTAAAGTAATGTTTCTCGGTTCTTGAAAAAGTGCATTTTTGTGTATAATTATTCGCTTTTCATTAAATATGTAGATAATTATTAAATCCGTTATAATATTTTATATATATATATATATATATACATATATATTGAAAGATGGGATAGATTTAAACATTCTTTTTCTACAAGTAAACAAACAAAGATAACGGTATGCAATGTAAATCTGGATTATAAAATTCATTTTCAATGCGAAAAATAATTTAAAATTTACTGATGCGCATTATACACCGATTATTGAAGTAAAATGTTGAAAAATAAGAAAAACAGTGACAGCTAGACATTAAAGAAAATGTTCCTTATTTATTCATTCTTTTTTTTTTTTTTTTAGTTTGAGATGGTATGAATGGTACAGCTATTATACTTTTATAATTTTCAAATATTTTTAACACATTCGCTGCCGCTCACGCGAAAGCGCGTGATATGGCGCAAACGATAAGGGGGCACTCACGCGCCAGCGCGTAATGTGGGGTGACGCGCTATAAAATCATTCACTTTCTTTGTTATAAAAAGTAAATCGGCTTCTGGAAAAAACCCACTTCTACAGTGCGGCATTAACTATCATCACATCTGCACGTAAGCGGCAGCGAAGGTGTTAATTCACATTTTCCCCCATGTATTCTAAAAGTTCATTAAGAGAAAAGGGAAATCTTGTGCGTAATATTACAAATGTTCCTATACCTCACAGCAAAAAAGTAAGTAGAGATTATACGTGATCATTATAAAGTAACAAGTCAAGTTTAATCTGTTGTACAAAACTTTTTGTGCGCGAGTAAATCCCGTACTTCACTGAATTTTTTTCTAATTATTACTATAGTTGTTTAAAATTTAATTAAATTTACTCCATTGATTGTATTCTAAACGCTTTTCAATCTCTAATTATTATTATATTTAATTTTAAGTAGTTCATATTACAGTTGCACATCTTCTCTGTGATGACTCCTTAACTTTTAGAAATACAACTGCTGTAGAAGTTTACGTTAGAAAGGATATACAAATAAATATTATCGTCAATTATGAATAATAACAGCATTTAAGTCATCAATGTTTGATTTTTTTAACAAGTTTTTAAAGATGAAATTAGGTTTAAAAATTCTGATTCAAAACTTGTTTAAAGTTAAGTAATGTAATAAATATCCTATCACTGCGCTTTGTCACGGAATTAAATGCAGTCATTCACCCAAGAAAAAAAAAGTTAGAAATTGCACGTGAACGTAGCAAATGAGGTGCGTTCGTCCGATAACGAAGTTTTAAAAATATTCAGATCTTGCCGATATAGTAGAGCGTACTTCGGATACAGTATAGTAGTCGAAATCTTTGTGTTTCTGTAAATATGCAGGAAGTATATTTTATTACACCTCAGCAACGTATAACTTATTCATAAAATGTGAAATAGTTTAATATAATTAAAACACGCTCCACACAATGTTTCCTCGTATAGCATCATGTAGTGGAATACTTTTGTGTGGCCCTGTAATTTAATAATAAAAATTATTTGCATCACAGATTGTACGGAATGCATATTTTAGTATATATTTCATTGATTCATGCCAATTCTATTATGTTCGAATGAGTGTAACATCATTAAAATGCATTCGAAACTTTTTTCCCATTGACCGTAATGTAATGGAATACCTTTGATTGTCCCTGTAAATGATCTATGCATCCGACTTTCATAACATTTGAAATGACTCGACAAAATTACGTAATAATTTTATGTTTTAAATTTCAAACGATTAAAAATGCATTTGAAACTTTTTTCCCCATTGACCGTAATGTAACGGAATCCTTTTGATTGTCCCTGTAATTGATCTATGCATTCGATTTTCATAAATTTGAAAGGACTCGACAAAATTATGGAATAATTATATATTTTAATTTTCAAACGATTAAAATGCATTTGAAGCTTTTTCCCCCATTGACCGTAATGTAACGGAATCCTTTTCATTGTTTCTGTAACTTATCTATCCACCCGATTTTCATAAGATTTAAAATGACTCGACAAAATTATGTTATGATTATGTATTTTAAATTTCAAAAGATTCGGTTGGGTAATTTTTGCGCTGTTATATGCGGACGGACAGACAGACGGAGAGACAGACCGACAGACGGACGGACTGAGCGACAACAAGGTGCTACGTAATTACATAATTACGAACGCACCTAAAAAACATTAAAATGCAGAATTTGTGTAATATATGTAACCATATATATATATATAATATATATATATAATATATATAATATATAATATATGTATATATAATATATATATATAATATTTATATATAATATATATGTATATAACCATATATATATACATTTATAAATATGATTTTTGTCATGCGATAACTATCGTATTTATGAACCGATTTGAATGAAACTTGGTATGTACATAGTACATTCAAATGTCTCGACCGAGTTCGTTAGCCAGCATCATCCGCCATCTTGTTTCAGAATGGCGGCCATTTAAAAAAAAAATTTAAATTTTAAATTTAAAATTAATTTCGAAAAAATTAAAAGTTGAAAAATATTTTTCTTTTATGTGTTAGAAATTAAAACAAAGATTCCAGAACACTTTTTATTTTCTCTATATCTTAAAAAATGATTGAGTTATAGCACTTTGAATTTTTCTTATGACTAACATTTTGAAACGATCTGATTTTTTTCATGCTGCAACTAACGTATTTATGAACCGATTTGAATGAAACTTGGTATGTACATAGTACATACAAATGTCTCACCGAGTTCGTCAGCCAGCATCATCCGCCATCTTCTTTCAAAATGGCGGCCATTTAAAAAAAATTAAAATTTAAAATTAAATGCTAAAAAATTAAAAGTTGAAAAATATTTTTCTTTTATGTGTTAGAAATTAAAACAAAGATTCCAGAACACTTTTTCACTTGTCTATATCTTAAAAAAATGATTGAGTTATAGCACTTTCAATTTCCTGTGTGGTTGACATTTTGAAACCGTCTGAAGTTTGTCACGCAATAATACGCATATTTACAAACTGATTGGATATAACTCCGTGTGTACATAGTACATATTCATGTCTTGACCGAGTTCACTTGTCAACTTCATCCGCCATCTTGTTTCAAAATGGCGGCTATTTAAGTTTGTCAAAAATATTTTAAATGTATAATGAATGCAGAAACAGAAATTTAGAAATTGAAAAATGTTCTTTCGAAAGTATTTATCTTAATGATAAATTCCAGAGTATTTTTTGCTTTGTATTTATCTTAAAGAAAACTTAAAATATAGCAGTTTGAATTCCTAATGTGGGTGACATTTTTTTAAAAATCAATTTGCCAGCGACAGCACTCGAATATATTAATCTATTTCGATATGAGTGTGCATGTCCACATGAATTAAGATTTCGACCAAGCTCATTGGTTTGTTTTATCCATCACATTGCTTTAAAGTGACATCCACTTCATGATATCGTGGAATTTGTCGACTCTCTAAATCGCTGAAAATAAAACCAGGATGATTAAAATATGACTAATTTTTTAAAATTCCTATTAATATTCAGTATTTAAAAAAATAGCATTCAGTCTTATAAAATCGGGTTTCACTAATTTGAGCTTCGTATGTTTGAATAATAAAACTTAATTTAAAATAAATAATGTATCAATAAGTATATGAAAGCTACCTCTTCCTCCCGGCATTGCCGGAAGGACTTTTATTGTATTTTTTTGTATTTTTAATTATTAACCATTTGATAAATGGTTGTTTTTGTCTGTCGGGAATAGAAAGAACTCAAGTATATCTGAAAACTCGCGATGTCCGAATTTTATTCGTCTTCTGACTGGTCCATGTCTAATGTCCTGAAATAGAATAACTGTATTGCCATGATGACAGAAAAGTATAAAAACTACAAAAAAATTAATAACTCAAAAGCATATTGAGGTGCTGTTTTCAAACAAATTGCATGTAAAGATACATTTTTTTCTACGTGACGATATGAAAATTGAAAATGTGTAATGTTTATAAATTAAAAAAAAAAAAAAATACAATTCCGAAAATTTTAAAATTGAAATTTCATTTAAAATTTGTTTATGATTGGTTCAGGAATATTAATGTTTAATTCTAAATGTATGTAACACATGACTTTGTTATTATGGAAGCCACGTTTCTATCATCATAAGAATGTCGTTTATTATTATTATTATTATCATTAAAGACGTCATAATAAAAATGTCTAAAAAAGAAAAAAAGAGGGATCTATCCCACCGATTACGAAATGTGAGACAAACAAAAAAAAAAAAAAAAAAAAAGAAAAAAAAGAAAAGAAACAACGTAATTTTGAATAAAGCGATTATAAAAGACCATGTTTTTGATTATTATTAGTTTAGAATTCACAAGTCTTAAATTTTAGTCTTTAAAAACTTTTACCAAATGATTGATGTAATTTGTTAAATTATATTTTTTAACCATTTCGAAAATGGTTGTGTATGTCGATCGAGAATAGAGATATTAAAAGCATATCTGACACCTTGTGATGATCGGATTTAATTAGTCTTCTTATTGGTCTCATTGGTCCATGTTTAATGTCCAAACATAGAATAATTTTGTTGCTATAATCACAAAAAAGTGTAAGCAGTTACAACAAAAATAAATAAATAAATAAATAAAAGCTCAAAAACAAATTAAGATACAGCTTTCGAAGAAATTGCATTTAAAAGTATATTTTTTTCCTATAGGACGACGTAAAAATTAAAGTTGGGCAATATTTAGAAGTTTAAAAACTTGCACTGAAATTTCATTTAAAATTTGTGTATGATTGATCCAGGATTAATGTTTAATCTATGACGTACGTAATATGTGACTGTGTTATTATGTAAGCTACGTTTTGATCATCATGAAAATTTTTATCATTGTTCCTAATATTATTAGTTATGAAATTCTTAACATTTTGAAGAATTTTGATTTAAACAGGAAAAAAAATATTGTTATTAATAAACAAGAAAGTAAAAAAATAGACGCAAATTATCAGGTATGGAAAAAACGAATTTAACGAAGAACGTCGTACTTAAGATCGTCTTTTAAAGAAAAAAAAAAGAAAAAGAAATGAGGTCTAATTACTGATCACACCGATTAAAAAATGTGCGATGGTCACGAAAGAGGAAAGAATGTGATTTTGAACAAGTTGATTGTAAAGACCATGTTTATTATTGCTATTATTATTATTCGCATATAATTTATTCATATATTTTAAAATTTTAGACTTTGAAAAAATCCTTTTTTAAATGATTCTTGTAATTTCTAAGTTACATATTTATTTATTTATTCTTATTTATTTCAGATTAAAAGTACTCCGTTTCTCTGTTTTTACTGCCTGAGTTTTAGAAATATAATAGTTAACAGAAGTTAACATCATTAGATTAGTAGAATGAATGCTTCCGTCAATTAGTAATAACAACAACAAGATTAAATGAGTCAATTATAGAAGTCTTTTTTTCTCACGGGGATTATGAAAGTAAAATTATAATTAAAAATTCTAGTACGAAACTTGATTATATGTAAGTGGTGTTCTTCAATGAGTTAAACAGTGTCATTCGTAATACAAAATTCATATAAATTTGCCAATATTGTGCAATTTTATTAGGGTTACCTTATATAAAATTTGGAAAAATGCATACTCTTTTTCTTTTGTTCTTTAATTATATTTAATCTTATGTAATTTGGATTAAAATTACTCATCTTCTCTGTTTTGTGTGCCTAAGTTAAAAAAAGAATAACTGTTCATTTTGAAAGGGTTCTGTAAAATAAAAATAGATTCTAGATTTGTAGAATAAAGATAGATCGTAAGATTTCTAGAATAAAAAGTTTCCGTCAATTAGTAATAAGAACAACAAGATTATGAGCCTCAAATTATTGAACTTTTTTCACACGGATATTATAAAAGTGAAATTATATTTAAAAATTCTGGAACGACACTTGATTAAATTTAAGTGGTATAATAAATATAACACTGTTCTTCAATGAGTTAAACAGAGCCATTCGAAATAGAAAATTCCTGTAAATTTGCCAGTATTGTGCAATTTTTTGGGGCTACCTTATATAAAATTTGGAAAAATGCATATTCTCTTTCTTTTTACGTGCGTTCGTAATTATATAAACACGTAGCACCGATAGTTGTCGTTCAGTCCGTCCGTTTGTCCGCATATAACAACGCAAAATCTGCCCAGTCGAATCGTTTGAAATAAAAAAAATCACTTATTACATAATTTTGTCGAGTTATTTCAAATTTTATCAAAATCGGATGCATAGTTCAATTACAGGGACAATCAAAAGTATCTCGTTACATTACGGCCAATGGGGAAAAATGTTTCAAATGCATTTTATGCTTTATGAACCTATGAAGTATATATATATATATATATATATATGTATATATACTAAAATCTACATTCTGTACAATCTGTGATGCAAAGAAAATTTATTATTAAATTACAGAGCCACTCAAAAGTAATCCACTGCATAATGCTATACGGGGAAACATTGTTTGGGGCATGTTTTAATTATATTAAACTATTTCATATTTTATGAATATGATATACGTTGCTGAGGTTTAATAGAAATTACTTCCTGTATATTTACTGGAACACAAAGACTTCGACCACTACACTGTATCCGCTACTATATCAGCAAGATCTGAATATTTGTAAAACTTCTTTATTGTACGAACGCACCTCATTTGCTACGTTTCACGTGCAATTTCCAACTTGTTTTTTCTACAAAAGTATGTTTAAGAAACACAAAAGAAAAAAAAATACGAATTTTTTCTTCAAAGAAAAGAAGTCACGTCAAAGAACATTTTATTTTTTATTACTTTCTCGTCAGCCCAATTCCACTCTTTTTTCCTCTAAAAAGAAAGTTAGATTGTTTCCAGATAAAAAAAGATAAATAATCCCTATGCTTTCATTTCAAGAATTGTAAACGAAATCCATGTTTTTTATGCGTGCTTAGATTTTTTTCACGTGTCTAGCTTTAAAGCTTCCTTTCAAAATATTTTTTCTCTATAGAAATTTATTAGTTTTGGAGATAAGATAAAATGAGATGTTTATAATTTGAAAACAGACATAAAATCGAAATCATATATTTATACCTAAGAACTATGTCTCAAATTTGTATTACAAACAATTCTTCTAAAAGGAAAAGAAACTTTTTCTTTGGGGGGGGGGAGATATACTTTATTTCTTTTTTATTTAGTCGTGCACATCAGAATCACTATGCATTTCATTGAAATAACACATCGTAATTCTTAAACAATATATTCAGGAAGATTTAATTCTTTAAACCAACAATTCCTAAACTTTTTTCTTTCACGTACACTTTGCTTATAGACTGTGCAGACAATTACCTCATCGAATTTAGAGCAGAAATTATTAAATCTCGATTCGCATATTAAAAAGTAATCGGTCTGCCGATACATATTTTGGTGGATAATTAGTGAAAACTCGATTTTAGAACAAGGTCTCAAATTAGTACTAGAAACAATTCTTCTAAAAAAAACTTTTTTTAGGGGGGGGGGGGGGGAGAAGATATACTTCGGGTTTCCATTTATTTCGTTTATCATTGAGTTTTATTTTTTCTCACGGTGATTATAAAAGTAATAATTAAATTAAAAATTCTGATACGGCACTTGATTAGATTTAAGAGGTATAATAAAAATACCATTGTATTTTAATGAGTTCGTACGTAACAAGAGTTACAGACATAACAGAGTCATACGTAAGAAAAAAATCATATAAATTTCCCAGTATCGTGCAATTTTATTAGGGCTACCTTATATAAAATTTGAAAAAATGCATATTCCCTTTCTTGAAGATAACCCCTGAAAACTCGGTTTTAGCGGTTGACTTTTAGGTTTACTATTATGCTTTCCTGCACCTAAAATATAAACATATATATAGGACGGGGAGCAGGAAAACTTGCTAAACTTGAATCAACCACTAAAATCGGGTATTCATGTGTTTTCCACCAAGATATGACTTGGCAGATCGATTTTGCTTTAATATGCGAATCCCATTTTTTTATTATTATTGTGGAATTTCAGCCATGAATTTGATGAGGTGAATATCTATGCTATTGCCTACCAGTTTATTAGGGTTTGCATTTTGAAGAACACCTACTTTTCATAAACACCCCCCCCCCCCCCAATACCCTGTTCGCACAATGGATAGTTAAAATATCTGAGGCCTGGAAGTCTTTCAGAGAGTTTCATTTTGCTCGGGCTAGATACAGAAACAAGCACTCACTCTCATTGGCTATAAAGCTTCGGTTTTACTTATTGGCTGTTGCGGTTGCTTTATTTATAAGCGCATGCGCATACGTTATATTTGTTCAGTTCAAAGATACAGTGACATTCGCTGAGATATCTTAGGTAAGTTTTTCAATATGAACAGGCATTCGGTTCCGGAAGAGTACTACTTCAAACACGCGATCTTAAGATATCTTATATTTGTAGTGCGAACATGGGTATAACACATACACTCACTCAACTAAATAACGCAAACATTTTTTTTTTTTTTTGCATTATTAATATTTTTATCACAACTACATAATGAATTGATACAAATAACATTGTCTGACATTTTAAATAACACTTCTAATATATTTGTCATTTCACTAACCATTTTTGTGATTTTCGCCATTACCGATAATTTTTTTCACGTAGCAGAGCTATCACATACCCCAGCCAAATAGCCGATGTTCTAAACCTTCTAATTATTCAAACAACCTGCCAGAATAATTTCTACCACTAGCACATTTGAAAACATATGTATACAAAAATACAATCACACGCATATTGTCTTTAAAGTGCACAAGCACACTAATCTTTAAAAAAAGCATAATGGTCATTTTATTGTGAAAATAATACATATAAAAGATTACGTTTCGTACCACGTAACACATTTTTATTGGGTATGATACAACTGCTAAACAAAACACAGATTTAACACAACATAGCACTCTCAAAACAAATCATAATTTACACGCCAAACTTCGCAGTTGACGTATTTTCCAACTATATATAATAGTTTTATTATTATTCTGAACTTGATGCAAAAGCTTCTGAACTCTTATGCAAAAAATGCCTGTATACAAAATTTATTATAATTATATACATTAAAGTCCGAAATATGGAACTAATATGACTCCATCTTAAAGAGAACATAATCAACATGGCATTGTAGTATCATTAATTATCATAGGATATAAAGGAATTAATTGCGTGTGGTAGGACCAAACAAAATAAGAAATCTTTTAAAAATATTTTTTTTTTAATTTTAATTCGGTTTTCTTAAAATTCTAAAGGACTCGATAGAATTCTGTAACAATTACATATATTCGGTTTCAAACTATTCGGCTGCCTAGTTTATGTGCTGTTACATGCCGACGTCGAATCAAGCAGAAAACAACTATACGTGCTACGTATTTAGATTATAAACATACTTAAAATCTCACGCGCAGAATAATAGAGCCACTATTGATGTAACTGCTAGCGACTTTGTGATTTTTTATCTTATCACTGAAAAAATAATAAAAATAATAATAATAATAAATAAAATTGGCAAGAAAAAAAAGTCAATTTTGGCGCAAGTTTAAAACAATTTAATTTACAGAAATCATCTGTAATTTTTCATTAAAACAGATTTTATCAACAACAACAACAAAAAATACAGCTTTTTTGGTAAAAATTACGAAATTTAGTTTGTTTTACAGAAAAATGTTGTTCTTCTTTAAAACAGATTTTTTCTAAAGAAAAAATGCAATTATTTTTTGCAAGAGTTACATATATTTTTACAGTGTACAGCTAATAGATGAAATGTGCTAATCCAGCTCCTGGGACTTTCGAGTTTTCTATTTTCTCTGGTTATTTTCGTATCTTGCAGTCAGTGCGGATTTAAGTCCATTTCAAGGGATCTTCTCAACGTGCATTCGTCCTTAGACCTGTATCACTTGTATTGATGATAATACCTAATCAGCAACATTTATGACAGCTTCTAACTATAGATGAAGTTTAATGAAAATCCGTGGGTTAGTTTTTCAGATCGAACCACTGCAGAGATCGCCATCAAATCGGGATACGAGCGCTACCTAAGGAGCGATTTACTCGAAAAGCCAAACAATTCTAACTTATATCAGGGAATAATTGAATTTGAAGTTAAATGAGAATTCGTGCAGTAGCTTTTGAGATCTGGCAGTTGCAATAATCATGAATAATGTTGCATATCAATACTTCCTGTTTTCCGATTTACACCAAAAATAAGTCAGAAGCATATTCTATCATGGACTAACGAATTCTAAAGTTTTACGAAAATCCGTCTATTAGTTTTTGAGATAGAGCTATTTCTTAAATCAGCAAAAGAGGCAGCATAATAGCACTTTCTTCTGGACGAATTACACTCAAAGGTAATCAGCACCAATTTATGTCAAAACAAAACTGAATCAAATGTTGCACTGGTAAAGTTATCATACGAATTAAATATTTCCAACTGAGAGGGAAAACTGCCCAGGCCGGGAATCGAACCCAGATATTTGGCTGTTAATCAAGATTTAATCAAGAGTTGAATGAATCAAAGTCGTTTGAATCAAAAGTTTCATTGAATTCCATTCATTAATTCTTAGATAGAAGCGCCCACAAAATTTTTGTCACATACAGACACACAGACATTCTTTTTGTAGAAAGTGTTTTTCGGACTCTCTGATCCCCCAAAATTGTGTAAATTCGTCAGAAACCGAAATTCGAAAATTTTCAGGAAACCAATACTTTCCTCATGTAAAGATAGAAGAAAAAAAATAGATGCCTATTTTGATACTATTGCCAAAAAGAGTTTTTTTTTTTTTCAAAATTCTTTTTGAAAATGAGAACAAAGTAGGATTTATTTTAGCCCTATTGAATTTAAATAATTTTATGCAATAGAATATTTTATAAAATGAAAAAGCTTAACGAATTGGAGCTTTTTTGTTTATAACTTCATTATAAAAATAAAGTTAATATAAATAAAGTAAAATAGAGCGCAAGTGAACGAAATATTTTTAGTGTTCATAAAAACAGAAATGAAAAAAAATATGAATTAAGATAAAATATAATCCAAATTCGTTCGCCTTTTTAGCAAACATTCTTAAAATAAAAAAAAACCCTTTAAAAAATAACAACTTAATTACAATAATGTAACTTTTTTTATAAAAAAACAAACACTTCAGCAAAAAATGTAAAATATAACACAAGAAGTTTAATAATTTTAAAATACTTTTAGATAAATATGCGCAGAATCAAATCTCAAAAAATAAACTCAATTTATAATTTAATTCCTAGACTTGAGCATTTCAAAAATGAGTGTACACAAAGAAGTTATTAATATTAATGTTTATGCAAAACAAACTAATAAAAAAGTCAGAGTTTGAAAATTGGAATGCGTTTATTTTTCATTATTTTTAATTTTTCATTCACGCAATTGAAAATATTTTTTATTGATCAAAAAACATTTATTCGTATATGTATTTTATAACATAAATAATCATTATTTTAATATATTTGTTTTTTAACGAAAAATCAATTAGATAGATGAAACTTCTAAAATTATTCTTTTTAAATCAAACCTAATGTAGTATTTTTTTTTAAAGAAATAGCTGTATTTGGTGAAAATAAATAAATAGATTTATGCCCATCTTGTGTGGCTTATCTATTATTTAATTTACTTGGCGATGCAAAGGCAGTATTGTTAAGTACATTTTATGTAAATTACTTGCTTTTTTTTGGGGGGGGGGGGGTTCAAAGCAAAAATATAACACTCAACTAACCCTTCAAAATTTACTGTAAATATACGTACTCCAAAAAATCTTTTTGGAGCTAACTGCTGCAAATTTACTGACATGTAGCAAAAAAGCGACATGCTTCAAACTATCATTTTTTTTATTGTTAAGAATTAACTGATATGTAGCATTTAATATACATATCAATAACAAACGATAAAAATTACTTTACTTTCTTAACTGTTTAAATTTTGAAAAATCAATTGCTGCGCTTACCCCAAAAAAATCAAAAACAAATACATAAGAAAACTAAACAAAGACTTCAAAATTAACTATAAATCTACCTACAATAAAATATCTATTTTTTTCTTATACTATTGTAAATTTACTGACATGTATAATTTCATTTAGATATCAATAACAAACGGTATAAAATACTTCAGTTTTGCCGCATGCAATCTAAAAAAATGCGTGACTACTTAGATACAGATTCAAAAAAGTGTTTTTTGCCAAACTCTTTCTAAGACTGTAAACAAAGTGGACTTTTCTCAGCGTATTTAAATTAAATAATTTTTATATACTAGAATATTTCATAAAGTCAAAAATCTTAAAGAATTGAAACCTTTATGTTTATAACTTTACTTAAATAAGAGCATTGTTAATACGTATAAGTGCGAAATTTTTCTAGCAGTCTTAAAAACAAAAAGTACAAAAAGATGAATTAAGACAAATTGTAAACCAGATTCATTCCACTTCTTTAGAGAAGGTTCTATAAAAAATCCAAGCGAAGTTGCATAAAAAACAGAAACTTAATTACCATAATGTAACTTTTTCATAAAAAAAAATCCAGCGAAAAAAGCAAGAGACAACACTTAAAGAAGTTTAATACTTTAAAGATATTTCCAGATACTATGCGATAGAATCAATTCGCAAAAATAAACTTATTTTCTAATTTTATTTTTAGTCTTGACACTTTAAAAAGAAGTTTTCATTCAACTTTTATGTTTATAACTTTACTTTAAAAATAACATTAATAATGCGAATAAGTGCGAGATTTTTTTGCATCCTAGAAAAAAAAAAAAAAAAAAAAAAAAAAAAAAAAAAAAAAACAGATAAAATAAGATAAAAGTGAAAACCAAATTCACTCGCTTTCTTTAGAGGACGTTCTATAAAAAATCCAAACGAAGTTCCATTAAAAACAGAAATTTACTGTAACTTGTTCATTAAAAAAAAACCTCAAATATTCTCAGAAAAAAAGTAAAAAATGATACAAGAAGTTTAATACTTTTAAGATATTTTTAAATAAATATGCGCTATTAAATCACAAAAATAAACCTACATTATAAGTCATTTTCCAGTCTTGAGCATTTCATAAATGCGTTTTATCGAAAAATTATTTATTTTATTAATTTTTATTTTTATTTAAAAAAATTCAAATCAAAAGTACAATAAAACTCAACAAAACCTTCAAAAGTTACAGCATTTTAAATGCTTCAAAAAATCCTTTTTTTTACGTTTGTAAATTTACTTATATATAGTATTTAATTTATATATCAATAAAAAAGGTAAAAAATACTTTAATTTCGAAGCTGTTTTAATTTTGAATAACCAATTTACTATGTTGAAAAAAAAACCTTTTCCCCCAAATTAAATACATAAAAAAGCTCAACAAAATCTTCAAATTTTACAAAAAATACTCCTATTACAAAACATCTACGTGTTTCTAATGCTATTGTAAATTTTCTGTCATGTATAATTTCATTCAGATATCAATAACAAACACTGAAATTTGATTTAATTTTGCAGACATAATTGTAAAATAAATAAATAAATAAATAAATAAATAATACATGTCTTTTTATATACAGTTTAAAAAAAGAGTCTTTTTCGAAACTCTTTTTGGGACTATGAACAAAGTGGACTCTCAGCATATTTAAATTAAATAATTTTATACAAACGAATATTATATGGAGTCAAAAATCTCAAAGACTTGGAACTTTTATGTTTATAACTTTACTTTAAAAATAATATTATTACCGCATACAAGTACGGGATTTTTCTAGCAGCCATAAAAACTAAACTGAATAAAAACTATGAATTAAGATAAAAGTGTAAACCAAATTCACTCGCTTTCTTTAGAGAACATTCTATGAAAAATCCAAACGAAGTTTCATAAAAAACAGAAACTTAATTATCATAATGTAACTTTTTCATAAAAAAATGTTTCTGGCAAAAAAAAATAATAACACAGGAAGTTTAATACTTTTAAGATATTTTTAGAGAAATAAGCGGTAGAATAAAATCACAAAAATAAACTTAAATTATAATTTAATTCCTAGTCTTGAGCATTTCAAAAATGAATTTTCAGCAGTGTACTCAAAAAGTTATTAATATTAATGTTTATGAAAAACAAACTAAGAAAAAAGCAAGTCTGGAGATTCGAATTCATTTTTTTTCCACAATTTAATTTTTTCTTCACGCTATTGAAAATATCTTTATTGATCAAAAAACATTTATTCGTATACGTATTTTTTAACATAAAAATATCAGTATTTTACTGTAGTTGTTTTTTTTGGTGAAAAAATATATTAGGTAGATGAAATTTTTGAAATTCTTTTTTAAAAAAGAGATTAATGTTGTGTTTTTAAAAAATAGTTGTATGTGATGAAAATAAATAAATAAAGTTATGTTTATGCTTGCTTGTGGTATATTATTATATAATGTACCTGCCGATATATACAATATAGTTATGCAAAATTTAAATAAATTACTGATTGGTATAATTTTACATTATTGGTATAAACAGCATTCATCTTTTAAAGAAAAAGCATAATAAAATTTAGCAAAACTTTCGAAATTTACAGTAAATATGAATGCTTTGTTTATTTCTTTTACTTTTAAATTTTATTAACATGTAACATTTAATTTACATATCAATAACAAACGGTAAAAACTAAATATCAAACGGTTTTTTTTTATTAAGAAAAAAGAACATGTGTAAATATATGCATTTTTTTAACAAATTAAAACATTATTTTAATATATTTGTTTTTTAATGAAAAAAAAAACAATAAAGTAGATGGAATTTTTGAATTTAATTTTTTAAAATGAAACAACGTAGTTTTTTTCAAAAATATCTTAATTTGGTTAAAATAAATAAATTCATTTTTATTCTAGTGTGTATTTAATTTATTATATAATTTACATGGTGATATACTAATAATATATGTATAAAAATTTTTAAATAATTTTGTTTGCTGTATTTTTTACCGAACATTTTTAAAGCATATTTTTGTTTAAACATTAATATAAATGTTTATGTAAAACAAATAAAAAAAAAAAAATTAGGATTCGAATGCATTTTTTTTTCCGAAGTTTAATATTTTTGTCACGCTTTTGGAAATATTTTTCTTTACTAAAACAGATTTATATGTATGTGTATTTATCTAATGTTAGAAATAACCTTTTAATATATATATATATATATATATATATATATATATATATATATATTTGCTTTTTGATGAAAAAATCAATTAGTACTTTTGTCATCGTTATTATGATTATTTAATAAAGTTTAATGTAGTACTTTTTAGAAACATCTATGTCTGTTTAAAATAAATGAATAAATTTGTATTTATTCAAAATGGGTGCTATATCCATTATATAATTTGCATGGCGATGCATGAATAATATAGATAAGTGAATTTCTTATAACCCATTTATCACAGATGCCGAAATTATTTAATTATTCCACAGTGTAATCCGAGACGAACATGTATTCTATAGGATTAATTAATTAAAAATCTCAAAACAATTTATAAAATATATTATTATGAAAGAATGTGCATTTCCATATATACATTTTCCGGTTTGAAACATATTTTTCTTGATTTAAACTACGGAATAATTAGGATATATTGGCATGCATGATTTGTGCCATATTTTTAATAAAATTAAACATTTATTTTCATAGTAATGTATGGAAGCGCATCAAATCTTTTGAAAATTACTCAAAAAGAGCTCAAATAAAGTATAATAAAATAAAATAAGAAATTGTACACTGAAAGGATGCATAAGCGAAGCCGAAAAATATAAGTTAAGCCGTATAGGATTTTCGTTTCGGATTTTTTCAATTTCGGATATCTTCTACATTCTCCAAGTTTAAGTTCAAATAATAGTATAATTTAGAATACAGCAAGAAAAGCTATTTTAGATTAGTTAAATATGTTGTATAGATAGTATAATCAGTCCATGTATATCAGAAACGACTGTTGGAAGTTTGATGAATAACGTTTTCTCTTAGGACTATGTACGAATAAACTAGTGTTCCTTTTTCCCCGAATAATCTTGAAATCAGAATGATATCGTGTATGGAAATAATAATAAGAAAAGATACTGTATTCTTTAAATGGAATACATACATATGAAGTGATATGCCATGATAAACGTGATTTTGAAATTGAAGTTTCACAACTGGAGTAATTAAATTTCAAAAATATACCTTTTACCTAAGTACTTTATTATACAAAATACGTAATGGCATGAATCATTTAAATTTGTTTTTACGTCCAGCAATATGGCTCTTCATATTTATATGAATAAATAAGGTTGTTATATATATATATATATATATATGCCAAAAAGAAGGTAATTCGTACCTAAATGACAACCATTTTCGCATATAAAAATAAATAAACAAAACTAAAACTTACGGCCATTGATCCACGAAAATTATATAGTCTATTGGTACTCAAATTCATTTTCATTAACTAAGTGATCAGTTTGACACGAGAATTCCTAGAGTTTACTATCCCTAAGGAATATTGGGTTCATTTAATTATACTCAAGATTATAATGAATTAAGGTAACCTTGTCCAAATATAGCGGTAAACTCGGACTTATAACTTGACAGGAAGAGAAACAAGAAACTTTGTAATGTTAATAAACTGTTTTAGAACTTGCATGGGAAAATACTGCTAAGTTAATCCTTTTCGTCTAAGGAATTCTGATTTGAAAAATATTGACTCAGATGATAGAATACATCATATTAAGCATTAAAAATAATTTTAAAAAATAAAGCGTAAAACTAAAATAATTATTGACTAAGAAGTACTTTTTTCACATCTATAATAAACATAAATTGACATACTTCTCAAAAATATTGTCTATTTTCCAATGAAAAAAAAATAAACATACAAAACTACCTTTAAAAATCTACTATCGGACTTCTCCAGCTTTTTAAATTTTACAAAATTTACTACGTCATCTTTTGCAAGATTGATCTGAAGCTATCAAAATGTTAAACAAAATTTTGGTATGAGAAATTGACTCAATATCATCCTCAGTTGGGAGTTCCAATTATCAATATGTATAAACTGTTGTGTTGGGAAATAGGAACAACAAGTAAAATCGCATTTTTAAACTTACTATGTAAGTGCTATTGGCTTTTGGGTATGTTGCAGATTTGCAGCAGGGTGATACAATGGGTTAAAAGTGAAATATTACATGCAATAGCTTTATTCTAAACAACATTCAAAATACATTTTTAAGGAACAAAAAGCCTTTATGGTGCAGAGAATTTCTATTGCGGAAATTTCAAAATGAATGATTCACACCGTTATTTAAAATCAAATTTATTTGAAAACAATACAAAGCTATTTTTCCCATACATGAAAAACGGAAAATATTTACAGCGGAATTCTAACATGAATACGACATCTGGAAATCAAATTGGGTGTTCCATGTAATGGAACACTGCTACACAAAGTTTTAACGGAGGATGCCATTAGAATGTCATGGCCACTCACATTAATTTTACATTACATTTTATAATAAATTTTTACATTAAACCAAATTGTATCCATATGATTATACATACCTTAATTCATGCATTTGATAAAAATGTGCAAGAACTTCAAACAAGTTTAAAGTGTTTGACAAGGAAGGTCTCCGTACAGACATACTCAGAAAAAGCAGAAAAATTTACAGAATTTTATTCTAATATGGATATGTCGTTTAGAATTTTTTTTGGCGGAACCTCGATAGAACGTCGGGGAAAAAATAAGGAAATTTTCATTTATTTGGCGATTTATCACAGATTGGCGATGAATAGAACTTCAAAAATACACTTTTATGTCGAATGCTCTTTAATCTCTTCGCGACGAGAGTTGGTTGATTAATTTTCAATGTTTTATGACCAGTTTTTGTAAACAGATTTTTTTTTTGATTGAATCACTAAAATGCTCTTATAAAATAAGGTAAAATTTACAATGAAAAATAACTAGTGGGAATAATGAAGAATTCTAAGCGACAATTAACAAGCAATTATCAGATGCATTAGAATAGCTTGCTTTTGTCAAAGAAAAATACTGCTCCCCAAATCTGGTGTTGCTTTCATATTTTCGCGCCAAATATTCGAAAATGTTTCATTTTTTTACAAGTCTGTAATTCCGCCGCTAAATTTATCTCATCCTTTAGTACAAGTAGTATTTTTTTTTTTCAACATATTCTGAGTATACCCAGTAAGGAAATTTTCCTTGTATGTTTTTCAGTTGCTCTAAAAATGGTACTTCACTAAAATCGTAATAACTCACAAAGTAATGGAATGATTTAAAAAAAAATAGTGGTCAATTACAAATATAAGATAATTGCATGGCAGACTGCATTAAAAATGCAATTAGTTTCCTACAAATGGAAAAATTCCGAAAAATTGCTATTTTTCAAAACTTGCAGGAAAAAATGTTTATGATAATTCTTGAGCACAGTCCAGTGAACATAGATTCCATATTTCACTAAAATCAGTCAGATAGTTTTCAAGGAACTTTGTCTTAAAGCTTGTTTATTTCCTATAGGATTGAACCGAGTTTTGTTTAATCTTAATATTCACTGGAAACAAAATACCATAGATATCCATTCTGTATCCACTTATTATTTTTTAAGGACTGCCATTTTTAACTAATAATTTTATCAACATGGTAGCATATTACTTAATATGATATTTTACACAAAACTCTGTATTATTTCGCAGAGGTCATAAAATACAATTGCTTAGCCCACGCATTGGGATAAAATCATTCAAAAAATTCTACATACATGTACTTCAAGCAATTTTACTTTCCTAATCTGAATGGGTGTAATCAACTCATTTCTATAATTTAATTTATTCAATTCTAATGAGAAATAGCTTTATTAATTAAGATAAATAAAAACCACAGGAACAATGTACAATGTAAACAGATTTCTGGACTTGCGGAACAAATTAATATTAATTTGAGATGGGATTCGTATTCAAAAGGCATTGGTGAGCCAAAAAAATTAAAGTTTTTGAATGTCAATGATAGCCACATCAGGATGTTTTTAAAAATATCCCTATAAAAATTAAAGGAAATAAGAGTATAATAAGTTGTTAAAAATGTTTAACAAAGTACAAATAAATGCCATTAAAAATATAAAAAGAAAGAAAGAAGAAAAGGATAAAAAAATCTACTAATTAAAAATAAATAAATAAATAAATAAATAAATAAAGTCGGATGAGGCAATTTTAAAACTTTCTTCGATCTCATACTGGTTAATAGTTCTAAATTCACTATCACGATGTCAGAATTATTTGGTTATCATGCACATAATAAGGATTATAGGGATATTAAATTTTGTCTATTATTTCGTGAGATATGACTATCGCTATAATCGTGTAAATAGTTGAAATTACCGTATAATTGTACGCTCTATTTGGCAATAAACCAAAAATGCTCGAAATATTATCAGCATAAATTCATTCCAAGGACTAACTAAATTTGAAATTTAGTTAAAAAAAAAAATCAGCGAATTAGTTCTTAAGATGGAGTTATTGCGGCAATCATAAAAAAATCCAGCATAGCAGTGCCACCTGTTGGGCTGTTTATATAAAAAAATAATCAACATCAACTTATATCAGGAACTAACAGAATATTAATTTTTATTTTATTCCGTATATTAATTCTTGAGATAGAGCACCCGTAAAATCTGCGTTACATACAATCTCACAGCGTCTCAGCTATAGACAGACAAGTCTAAAATTTTCACGAATACAACACTTTTTCATGTGCAGATACAAAAAAGCCAATAAAAAAGCCCCCAAAAATCTTTTTAGGGAGACCGAACATTTGCGTTTAGAAAGTTAATAAATGTTAAAATAGCAATAAAAGATTTTTTAAGATAATACAAGGCCAAAACATAAAATCTAAATTAAATTAATATCTAAATAGTTGTAAATGAAAAGTCTTGTGTGAAATATTTTTTATACAGATTGAGTAAAGTTTTAACATTAGAGGAAGATCAATTAAGTTTCAACAAAATTATACAATTTCTTTTTTATTAATAATTTAATATTAATACTACTTATTCTTAATTTTGATCTCTTTAAACCACGCAAATCAAAAGTGCGTTTAAACTGAAAAACATTTAAAATTGCTTATTTTTACGTCTATCATGAAGTTTTATAACTGTAGCTGCCTATGAAACACGTGTAACACTAATACTATTATGCATGCAGTCTTCTTGAGGCACTCAAAAATTGCATGCAAAATATATGAAAATTTGTATTCAATGCAAATTTCGAGATTTATTTCAGACACGAATTTCAAATCAATTCTTATATTTCTAAAGCATAGAAGCTGTTAGCAGTCAATGCACATTTCCATTAAACAATTATTAGTTAGCATTGATCAATATTCAAAAGCACTGCGCTAGCAATAAAAATTAAGTGTATATTAATTCCTCTGATTTCAAAGTTTTAGACACTGCATAAATGATATACCTTTTTCGCATGCGCATAAAATTTATATTCTAGAGATTTCATGCGAAAAGAATTTAAAATCTACACTTTGATGACTCCTTTCAAACATTTCTACATACATGTATTGTTGCTTATGAACTAATGTTGGTCATTATTATTCTCCACATTGTTCCCTTTAAAACCATACGATGCTAAGTAGCGTTTAGCACTACGCAGTAATTCAAATTAAAAGTGCCTATTTGTATATCTTTCCTCAAATTTCTGAAATTGTTTCCTTCTAACAAACATGTATTACACAATGTCATTATGCATGCATTTTCCTATAAATATTCAGGACCTTCAACTGCAGTTAGAAATTCATTTTCGACACAAATGTCAAAGCACCGTTTAAATGTCTAGAGACTGCAAAGCGATTAACATTCGAGACACATTTGTAGGAAAATAATGCTTAGTATCGCACGCAAAATCAGAATTGAGGCGATACGTGCCTAAGTGGTATATTATTCGAAGGTCATGTTCTTTTGTTTTGTTTTATTGTGTTTAATAAATTTTCTCTTAACTAATAATCTTACAAAGCATTTTTTAAACGCAGTCGATAATAAAATTTCTTAATTCTCTTCAAAGGAATGTCCGAAATGTAATGTCTGGACGTGAGACGTTTCTTAAGAGAAAAGTACACATATTATATGGTTTAGGTTAACGATAAAACCAGACATCTAAACTAGCTTTTTTCTTTCTTTTTCTTTCTTTCTTTTTTTCAATTATTATATAATCTGAACTCAAATTATGTAAATTCTGATGAAAAATGAGCGTTTATTAAGAAAACAAATCGGAAATAATTCCTAAGTAAAATATATTGAAATACTTAAAATTATTTGATTAAGTTTTGAAATATAACAAAAGTTATTTTAAAAAGGGTAATTTAAAATATTACATTATACATAATTATATGGTTTTGGCTATTGTTAAACGCAAAAAATTAAAAGATTTTTTTTTTCAAAATTTATATGCTTGAACTCAAATTATGTAATATGTTTTTTTTTAAAAATTAAGAAATAATTGGAAAATTATTCCTAAGTAAGACATATTCAAATACTTAGGATAATTTTCTTACATTTGGAAGTATATTAAAAGTTATATTAAAAAAAATAGTTCATTAAGAATAATTAAAGATATTCCTATATACGTATACATATATAGAAATACTTAAGGTGGTTCGATAAGATTTTGAGGTAGATTAAAAGTTATATAAAAAAAAGTACTTTACAGTGCTTCATATACATATTATATGTTTTTGGCTAAAAATGAAAAAAAAACATCTTTACAATCTCTTTTTTTTTTTTTTTTTTTTTTTTTTTTTTACAAAATTTATATTATCTGAACTCAAATTATGTAAAAGGCTGATAAAAAATGAGCATTCCTCAAAAAAAAAAAAAAAAAAAAAAAAAATTCGTAAATTATTCCTCAGTAAAAGATAATGAAGTACGCAACGTGAATCGATTAGATTTTGAAATACATTAAAATCTATTTAAAAAATGTAATTTCAAAAGTGTTTATTACTTAAAACATAAACATAAACTGGGAGCTTTATCTGTCTATTTTTTACTGTATCTTTCAACGGTATCAAGACGCAAATAAGATGATTTAAAGATTTTAAAATCAAATTGAAAATTTCTTATGATTCATTATAAATAAGGACACTTATATTTTAATGTTTTCTTTTAATGGTGTTCGTTCATATTATTGATGTTTTTTAAATAAATGAATACTCTCAATATATTAAAAATAATATTTGATTTTTCGTAAAATATTGAAGAAAGAAAAATCAATAAAAATTGTAAGAATTGATTTTGTTTAATTATAAAATAAATGTAAAACATAGTATTTTTAACATTTTAATCGCGATTTTCACCTTATTGTTGTAACAAAATGACTGCCTTCTCTAAATTTGCAAAATATATAGATGGCGCTGTTGCTATTTTTGAAAAAATATATTCTGATATATTTTGTAGAATATGAAGTGAAATGAAGTAATTCTGTACGGTTTAGGAGACTTTCTGTGTGTGAGCAAATTGGGTCTAACCTAGAGATATTTTTATAATCATTTTTATGAATCTCCAACTTATGTTACGCGATTTTTATATAGTGTTATAGTTATTGTGCCTTCTTCATTAAAAAATTGATTGTTTAACATCTCTTTTATATTTAAAGTGACGAACACTCATACATTGTTTATTTATCATGTATAATCATGGAAGCCTCTAAAATATTTTGAAGGCGATTCAAAAAATAAAAAATATATATAAATAACAATTCCGAATTCCCACTAAAAATTAGATAAATTTTTGAGGAAAAAATAAAATTGCTGATATAGTTCAAAAAAGGAAAAAAACAATTATAAAAAATATATTACTTTGTTTACAAATTACACAAGTCAGTTGTTTCATTTTTTCAAAATGTTTAATGAACTGAAATTTAAATCATAATTGCTGGTGAAATGTTAGTTGTGGATTCATTTAAAAATGAAATGAGAAAAAAAAAATTAAATTAAGGTAAACGCACCAGTAGTGGGCCACTTGAGGACATTTGTCTAATTATTTTTAGTATATTAGTGAATTCCAATATATATATATATATATACATATATTTAGCTTAGTCCTTACCTTCTTTTATCAAAATAAACATTCAAATTTTTAAAATATATTCTTTAGAAAAAAAATGAAAAATAAAAAATATTACCTTCCCTATGCTCCAGTAGTGGGCATAGAAAATTTCTGATGCTCCAGTAGTGCCCCCCCCCCCCTCCAGAAGTGGGCCACTCCATTCTTGAGTTTAATGTGTACTGTACGAAGGTTATATATATACAGGGTGATTCCAATTTTTTTTTTACAATAAAAGAAGGGTGATAGTACACATTAAGACAGACAATATTAAATAGGAGACCGAGAGTCCAAAACGTTTTCCTAAGGAAATAGCCGCCATTAAAGTTTAGGGACCAAAATTTCAAATAAACATAAAGAACGGAAAAATCGGTCGATTGATTTGCGGTTTTCACTAAAATTATTCTTTATGTCGGCATTTTCTTGAAATTAAATTATAAAGATAAATTTCAAAAAATGCCGATAGAGGGCGCTTTAGACTTTGGAGTAACGAACAACTATTTTTGCCGGTATTTTTTGCATCTCATAAAATGTTTTCGTAAGCTTAGACTCAAACTTAAATTTTGAGCTCAAAATCTGTAGTTGAGAGTGGTTAAGTAACACAAACTGAGCTGTGTTCAGAGGGTTCATATTTCAAATGATTACAAAAAACGGAAAAATTGGTCGATTGATTTGCGGTTTTCACTAAAACTATTCTTTATGTCGATATTTTATTGAAAAGGAATTATAAACTATTCTTTATTTAGGTATTTTCGTGAAAAATAAATTATAAAGATAAATTTCAAAAAATGCCGATAGAGGGCGCTTTAGACTTTGGAGTAACGAAACACTCTTTTTTGGCGTTATTTTTTGCAGCTTATTAAATGCTTTCGTAAGCTTAGACTTGAACTTAAATTTTGAGCTCAAAATCTGAATAGCTGGGAGTGGTTAAAAAGACAAACTTAGCTGTGTTCAGAGGGCTCAAATTTCAAATAATAGTAAAAAACGGAAAAAATTGGTCGATTCGTTTGCGGTTTTTGCTAAAACTAATTTTTAAATCAGCAGTTTTCTTGATCAATCAGTGTTTTCTTGAAAATAATTTTTAAAGATAAATTTCACAAAATGCCGATAGAGGGCGCCTTAGACTTTGCAGTAGCGTACAACTATTTTTAACTGTTATTTTTTTAATCTCATTAAATGCTTTCAAATGCATAGACTTAAATTTTGGGCTGAAATTCTGAATCGTTGGGAGTGTTTAATTAGCGAAAAATTGAATTGTGTTCGAGGAGGAAAGAGGGTTAAATTTCAACTCCTGAACACACTTCAGTTTGCGCTTCTCAACTCCTCACAAGGATACAGGATTTGAGCTCAAAATTTAAGTTTAAATCTAAGCTTCCGAGAACATTTAAAAAGCTTTTGCAACCATTTAATTAGAACCAAAAAATAATGGTTAAAATGAATTGTTGGTTACTCTGAAGTTAAAGGCGCCCTGTGACGGATTTTTTTGAGATTTATCTTTAAAAATTATTTTCAAGAAGATACTGACTTAAAGAATAGTTTCATTTTAAACCGCAAATGAATCGACCAAATTTTCCATTTTCTATAATTACTTTAAATTTGAACCTCTCCCTCCCCCTTGAACACAGTTCAGTTTATGCTACTTAACCACTCCCTACTATTCAGATTTTGAGCTCAAAATTTAAGTTTAAGTCTAAGCTTCCGAAATCATTTAAAGAGATGCAAACAATAACGGCAAGAAATAGTTGTTCGTTACTCCAAAGTTTAAAGCGCCCTCTATCGGCATTTTTTGAAATTTATCTTTATAATTTATTTTCACGAAAATACCTAAATAAAGAATAGTTTTAGTGAAAACCGCAAATCAATCGACCAATTTTCCTTTTTTTTTTTTTTTTTTTTTTAATCATTTGAAATTAGAACCCTCTGAACACAGCTCAGTTTGTGTTACTTAACCACTCCCAACTACAGATTTTGAGCTAAAAATTTAAGTTTGAGTGTAAACTTACGAAAACATTTAATGAGATGCAAAACATACCGGCAAAAAATAGTTATTCGTTACTCCAAAGTCTAAAGCTCCCTCTATTGGAATTTTTTGAAATTTATCTTTATAATTTAATATCAAGAAAATGCCGACATAAAGAATAATTTTAGTGAAAACCGCAAATCAATAGACCGATTTTTCCGTTTTTTATGTTTATTTAAAATTTTGGTCTCTAAACTTTAATGGCGGCTATCTCCTTAGGAAAACGTTTTGGACCCTTGCTTTCCTATTTAATATTGTGTGTCTTGATGTGTACTATTAACCCTTCTTTTATTGTAAAAAAAATTTGGAATCACCCTGTGTATATACACTATATTGCCATTGATTATGGGACACTTGCGATTTTAGACATTTTACTAAATATCTAGAAAAATACAAGAGGAATCATCTCGAAACTCTTAGTGTATAAATATAATTGTATAAGTTATACATCTCCGTGAAGATTTTTTCCCGAAACTCCAAAGGGGACCGTCAACAAATTAAAAAAGAATGAATATCTTTAGAATAACCCTGTCAAAACTAATGTAGCAAAAGCGCTCAAACTCTAGATTGTGATAGAATGCCTTATTGTAATAAGCCTTGTTCATTTTTATGCAAATAGCATGCATACTCGCAGAGTAATTAAGGTTTTTATAAAAATGATCCCAAATTTTTCCAAGTTTTTTCCTTATAATTTTCGGAGTTCTTAATATAAAATATTATTTTTTTCAGAAAATATGACAAACAACATTGCACACAGTACCCTGTAATCAGAAATAAAAAATAATGAAAATTGTATAAAAAATGAGTTGGTTTACTAAATAATTTTTTACTGCGCATGCGTCAACGATATCAAAATTTCATTTGCATATTATTTTAGCTAAATGTATAGAGCAACTTTTGTGAAAGTCACAAAATCATAACTTGAAAATTCTGACAATAATCGTCAATTGAATAAGTCGAAAATCCGTTATTCTCAAAATGAAGCAAAAACAAGAGGGGTTGTATCCATATATTCATTGATTAGTGTAAATATAGAATACATAATATGGGATGTACTACTCCATTTGGATAAAATCCCTCATTTTTTTGCTTCATTTTGGAAACAACGGATTTTGTCCTTTTTCTATAGACGATTACTTTTAGAATTTTCAAGCTATGATTTTGAGACTTTTATAAATGTTGCTCTATACATTTAGCTAACATAATATGCAAATGAAATTTTGATATCTTTGACGCATGCGCAGTAAAAAATTATATAGTAAACCTACTCATTTTTCATACAATTTCTATTATTTTTTATTTCTGATTACAGGGTACTGTGTGCAATGTTGTTTATCATATTTTCTGAAAAAAATATTATTTTATATTAAGAACTCTGAAAATTATAATGGAAAAACTTGGAAAAATTTGGGACCATTTTTATAAAAACCTTAATTACTCTGTGAGTGTGCATGCTATTTGCATAAAAATCAACACAGTGCATTACAATAAGTCATTCAATCGTAATCTAGAGTTTGAGCGCTTTTGCTACATTAGTTTTGACAGGGTTATTCAAAAGATATTCATTCTTTTTTAATTTATTGACGGTCCCCTATGGCGTTTCGGTAAAAAATCTTCACGGAGATGTATGACGTATACTATTATATTTATACACTAAGAGTTTCGAGATGATTCCTCATGTATTTTTCTAGATATTTAGTAAAATGTCTAAAATCGCAAGTGTCCCATAATCAATGGCAATATAGTGTATATATATATATATATTATATATATTTTACATTTCTACATTTAAATATAAACAATAATGAAATCATATTTACAAGTTTAGATGATGAGGTAAAATAATTTCAGCTTCTCTTTAGTTTTTTTCAAACAGTCTGTAATATTTTAAAACTTATAATATATATATATATGCCTTATTAGTTACTTTGCAGTAGTTATAAATAATAAGATACGCATAATAAAAAGGGTAATTAAATGCTGAAAGGATTGCAAAAATATATTATATTTATAAAAAGAAAAAAAAAACAAAGTGAGTGGGATTTAAATTTAACGGCAATTATTTTTCTTTTACAGCATTTTTTTTTTTTTTTTTTTTTTTTTAACAAAAACAATACAAAAGTTGATGATCTGTTTGTCTTTGTTCTGGTCGTGGTACCACTCCAACTATATCGGAAAAATTTTTGCTAAAGACATCATTTTCCTTAATGACAAAGTCTTTTTTATTTCCAATTGACTTCAGTCTTTGAACAAATGTAATTTTTTCTTTGATTTCTTGTATTACATTCAAATAGACATATTTTTCTGTATTTCTTTTTCCTCCGATTATTGAGACAAGTATAAATTGTCCCTCTTTCACTTCAGATTCTTCTGGGATATTATAGTGGGCCACCTGGCCCACTACTGGAACAACTTGAAATTTAATGAGCCAGAAGTGGGCCACCTTCCAGACTTAATAATATGTTAGTTTTATACCTTTCAAGCAGAAGGAATAAAGTATTTATTCATGCAGTATATTAGAAATGTGACATTTTAATAGTAAATACAATATACTTTTAAAGAAAAAATATTGAATGAAAACTTACCTCTTAAGGAAAGCAGTAAGAATGAGCCACAAAATCCTTGTATTTTAAGACAGGAAGAAAAAACATTTCCAGCTCAAAGACTATCATAATACTGAAGTTGTCCTTTTGTCTAATAACAGATAAGGTTTCCAGCTAATCAGCAGTTAGTTTATTATCTGACAGAGGTGACTAGAAAATTTGTTTTTCAACTTTGAAAACTGGTGGCCCACTATTGGTACATCACCCACTACTGGTGCACTTACCTTAACATCGAATTCCTCTCAGAAATTCAATAATATTCTCCAACTACTTTTTAAAATACATAAGATACTAATTTAAATACTTTTTTTCATTTTATAGGAAATAAATATTTGAATCCTCATCATGTTTTACTTATAGTTTCATCTAATTACATTAAAAACACGCATATATACACACACGCATGTACACACACACATATATACGTATGTGTGTGTAATATATAATGTTAAAAAATATAATAAAGATTCGCTTCATTTTATATTTTTTCCTAATTAGATATGATTTAATATAGTGAAATCGTTTTAGGAAATAAATACTTGAGACACTTTGAAATCGAACAGTGAAAATAATTGGCTATAAAACAACAGAAGAAAAATCTTAATGAAGATTTTTGTTAAGAGTGGCTGCAGATTTATTAATGTAAGTATAGAGTTTTAATATTAATCACATTTTACGGAGTGCACCCACTAGTACTTTAACTATGTGTAATTTACCGTATACTTTTTAAGGGTCAGAAATTTACATTCATAGTTACAATTTCGGTATTTATTATGGAATTGATAAATAATTATTAAGGTTTCTTCAAAAACTGAAATATCTTTAACAGAAACTAATGTCCAAGAAATTCTGTTAAAGGTAAATTTTGGTCAAATGGTTACATAATGATATTTATTATATACCCTCACAAATGTAACAGCAATCTGATTAAAACATGTGTTCATTTCTTATTCATTTTCTCCTGTGATTAACTGAATTATTTTCTTTTACATGTATACATACAAGTTACTGTACATAATGTGTAGGCTATATATACCGAAAACATCAATATTATGCGTTAAGATAGCTATTGAAAAGTCTTGTCTAAAATGTTTAATTCATTCGTGTAAAAATAAATTCATTGATAGGCTAATCATTAATAACGGAAGGAAATTCTTTTTAAAATATTCTAAATCCCAGATAATCTTAATTGGTTAAATAAGTTCTTCGAGGCAGAAAAAAAAAAGACATAATTTGGACCACGATTTATATGAATGGAGTAACATTAATTCAAAAGCTAATAATTTCACGTTGATTTTTATAGTGTAATGTATTTTAAACTATTTTGTGTTGTCGAATTTAGTCACATATTACTTCGAAAATATGCAGCCGGATAGACTTATACCTGAGTATCTGGATTCGATGGTCAGTATCTTAACCCATTAACTGTTGAAGCTTTAAAACAGGAATCTTCAACTTTTTTACTAAAAAAAAAATCTTCACCACAGATTTTCTAACATAATCTTCTCTTTATTTAAGGGTAAAAGTTATTTGTTGTAAATAAGGCAAAATTTGTAACTAAACAAATTTGGCCGTTTGATAGTTATTTTTTGGAAATATGCATTTATTCTTAACAGTATGAAAACATACCAATAGCAGATAATGGGTTAACTTACTGTAGAAACAAAAAAAAAGTATTATAATATTAGTTTCTTCCGGTAAAATAATGTCATAGCTAAAGGCCATCGGCCTAAAATTTTGAAATTTAGGAAAATAAGAAAAATGCACAATCTTGAAAAAACAAATATTTTTCCGTTTAAAATTTTGATTTGTAAACTTATTTGAAAAAAAAAATACCAAAATAAAATTTTCAAAAATTGCTCAGTAACATTTAGACAATTTAATTATGAGTTGATAAGTGCAAATTTCATTCAAAATGTTAAAAATTTTCCGAGGTACCAAGCTGTCCATGATGAAATATGTATTTTCTAGAAAATCATATTTAAAGTTTTACATTTTTTTTAATCGTATACCATTGATATTTTTTCTGTTATCTCTTTTTGTGACTGACATATCACATTAAGCCTTTTAGCACTTAATTACACATAATTCAGAGATTTAGTATTTGTTAAAAATCAAAAATCTATTTTCTGAAAACTGAAAAATACTGCTTTTTTTCATGAAAAAGATTATAGTTTTTTTTTAAATATTTCATTGCTTATTTTTTATTATCAAATTTTTATTTTACATTTTAGGTACATCTAACGAAATGGAAACTGAATAACATATATGTAACACCACTATCTATCACATATTTGCTTGATATATTCAAGACTGTATTTAAGCTGACTGTTCTCGGTGTGCTCTGTAGAGAAAAAATGGAGAAAAAATTTGTTGGGTGATTGAAAAGAGAAGAGGACGAAGTATTTCACAAAAGATTAGTTACAAAACCGACCTATGGGGAATTTATGGCGATGTAACACCATAGAATCACATGTTGTAGAATCCTCTGCATCTGTCTTTATTTAATAATACAAAAAAAGGCGCAGAGTGCCCATAACAGATTCAGCTCCTGTTAAGTACTACGTTGAGTACTGTCAGTTGTCTGTGCACACTTTGTATTTGCCAACCACTATATGCATAATGATACCCGTGCATGTTTTAAATGATTTATTGTATAAATGTGTCTCATCTGGCGAAAAACGATAGAAAAGCAATAAATTTAAACTTTTTATTAGATGATGATCACCATCATATTAATCTATATTTTAGAACTTTGTCTTTGAAAGTTTGCTTGCATAGTCTTGCCAAAATTTAAAAATTGAAAATTTTTCAATTAAGAGAAAAATGCAACAAAAAGTTACTTAGTCATTAGTTTTTTTTCAGACTTTCAGTGTCTATTTAAGTGAGGTCTATGGCAGTTGAGTTTTATATTGAAAATATTCGTTTGTGTTACTCATCTTTAAACATCGGAAGCATATTTATATAGAAAAGAGAATTACTAGAGAGAATACCGTAATTTACAGAACCTATATAACATACAATCTAATTTTTAATAACTCATTGGGTAAACAAAAAGGAGAAAAGTTTAAAATACTTTTATTCTGTTAAAACCTAATATATATATATGTATACATTTTCTTTTTTTCAAACTATGTAGTATACACAAAACAATGGTTCATTGTTTCGTAAATTTAAATACCAAATATCCGATCACTGATTTTATACAGTATTATAGCATAATCAATAAAAAACACTCAAATGTGGATAACACTTATATCATGCAAACTTCGAATTTTAAAGTCGTTTTCATGAGGAATTGAACGTAATAAAATGTGGTGTCAATATAAAAAAGTATTGTAATGATTTCCAATATAATCGATACAACCTCTTAAAAGATTTCTTACATCACAAGTTTTTTTAATCAAATTTTATATGTAATTGCAAACACAACTGTCAAAACCATTCACGCTGTTTCATTTTTAGATATATTTTAAAAGACTTACATCAAACAAAATTTATTCAGTTTTCTTAACTTCATGGAAGAAAAAAGAAATTTATTTACACAGCAATGGTGAGGACGTCATTCTTAATGTATGAAATAACGTTTGTTCACAGAATGAAAATGGTTGTTTTCTTGATTGAAAAAACATGCTAATCATAAATTGTTGCACAAATTGAATAAGGTGAAATAATATCAGTTGAAGTTTTCATTATCTGTTTTTACATAGCTGTAAGTAATGACTTCAAGCATGAAGTGCAAAATTATTTCAAGAGAAAAGGGGGAAAAAGAAAATTATTCGTTTATTTTTTCAAAAATTTATTTTTTTTTTATTTTTATATTTCAGAAAATATTAAAATACAAATTTTTTCTTCGCATTACGAGAAACTCACACAAAATGCTGAAAAAAAAATAAGTTTTCAAGAAAAACGAAAACAAAATTATATTCACATACCAACCTAAAAATGTTTGATATCGAATAAAATCCGATAAAGAAATAGTGAAATAAAGGATGTTTTCTTTTTCTTCTTTCTCTAGGTTTTCCGAATTTTGCCTAGTACAGACTTAAAAGTATTTTTTAACTTAAAATAATCTTTCAAAGCATACGCTTTTCATTCCAGATAACGTGTTGTTCGCAACGTTTTTTTTTTCTTTTTTTTAGTTTTTTAGTTTTTATAATAAAAAACGGTGACGACTATTTAGTTTACTAAAAAACTTTCTTAGTGGACAATGATTTTTTTCTGTACATCCACCATTAAAAAAAATCAATAAAATACCTAAAATATGAAAAATTATATCAGAAAACTCTCATTTGAGTGAATTATTTTTTTACTCATATCTCTAATAGTTAAAGTGTTGTTCTCATATTTTTCTCGGCTGTTGCCATCATACATGCACTGTACTTCAGAATAGATTTAATTAAGTCATACATATGGAAATATAGAAATTTATTTTAATGCTTTTTTATTTAGATCTTGTGAAGAAAAATATGAATTTTATTATTACACATTTTATATTTGTAATCATATCAAAACAAAGATTTATAATTGTTATTCAAGCGATTTAGTCGGCTAATTAGCTTTTCTTGTGGCAAAGAAGGATAAGTGACGTCACAATGACGTCGACTTACAGTGACGTCACAATGACTGCACTGTAAGTCACTTTGGTCACATCACATCCGTGACCGAAATGCCACCACTCAGAGACGTCACATTGTGACTGAGATGTGACTTTTTAAAAAATCTTTAGAAAATTACAAAAACTCTTCAAAACATGTTATTTACTTAAACACTTTTGTCACAACGTCACTTTTGTCATAGTTTCGTCACGATGTTAATGTCAAAGTAGTCACATATTTCACAAATTTGTCACACCGTGACTTCACAAAGTGGTCACAATGTGACGTCACAAACAAGCTCTAAAACGGCCATAACGACTTCACATTTTAGCCACTGTGACTACACGTAGACGTCACGTGACGTCACATCGAAAATCAATGGTCACAAAATCACAGTCAACGACGTCGCAGTAGCGTCACCATGCTTTAGGGGTAAGGTAATTCTCTTTTCAACGGCTCATAAACTTTTACAATATCTGAAAGTTGAAATTAAACGTTGTTGTGATATTTTTTTCTCTGCTGTTGCTATCATTGGTGTCCTCTGTTTCAGTATAGTTTTAATTAAATCTAATATATATCTTAATACATTCGAAAATATTTATTTTGTAATTATAACCACTATTATATTTGCATATGTGAGTAATTTGCATGTCTTATCTTTTGCATGTCTTATTAATTTATAAAAAGTGTTAGATTCTCAATAAAATACATATATATATATATATATATATATCGATATTAATTTATGATTTTTTTTTCTTCGTTTTCATTTTCTAAATTTTGAAATAGAATTTTTTGTTCTTAATTTACAGTATTTTTTTTATAAATTTAAACATTACATTTTTATTAGTCCAGTAGATTATCAGAACAAAAGTAATTCGTGAATGTATACGGAAAAAACATGGAAAAATAGTGCGGCATAAAATTGATAGATTTTTATTTTTTTTATTTATTAATATTTTTTAGTTACAAAAATATCAAAAATCCAATGCTTTGTATTAAAATGCAGAGTCAAAATATACTTTTTTTTTTACTTTCAGACAATTTGCTTAGCATTTCCATTAAAAGAAAAAATAGAAAATTGCAAAAATGACTTTAAACAGCGACATTTATAGGGGCGTGGAACGGAAAGGCTTAATGAAACTGAAATTATATCCTTTAATACCCTCATAGCATGCTTGGTAACAGGGACGTCGCAGTGACGTCACTGTAAATCACTTTGGTCACATCACATCTGTGACCAAAATGCCACCACTCAGTGACGTCACATTATGACTGAGATGTGACTTTCTTAAAAATTTTTAGAAAATTACACATATTCTTCAAAACATGTTATTTACTTTAAAAACATGTTTCTGGCAATTTAAATATCGTGGCTTTTGTCCCAGTTTCGTCACAATGTTAATGTCAAAGTAGTCACATGTTTCCCAAATTCACAAATGACACATGTTTCAAAAATTTGTCACACCGTGACTTCACAAAGTGGTCTCAATGTGACGTCACAAAATGGCTCTAAACGGTCATAACGACTTCACATTTTAGTCACTGTGACTTCGCATCGACGTCACGTGACGTCACATCGACAATCGATGGTCACTTCACAACGACGTCGCAGTGACGTCACCATGCCTTACAGGTATTTATAAAATAATTCCGAAATTTGGGTAGAATGTTCAAAGAATGCTAAAGCACAATTTATAAAAGAAGTCTAAAGTTGGACATTTATTCATTTTCTATCAAAATATCAGGCGTTGCGTCCCATTACGGCGGATTATTCCTCACTTTCCGTATTCCTTTCTTTAATGGTAAGTCTGTAGGCGTTTGATACATTCTTATGTTTAAAATATCTCCCCAGGAAATTAATATTTTTAACTTCTTTAAATGCTCTCTTCTTAAAGGATGCCACTTTTTTTCTTAGTTTTACAAATACTTCCAAATTTTATGTTTAATTTAATATTTTACGATTTAAATTCTTACGAACTGGAAAAGCAATTTCAGCACTTCATATAAAATTTAGCAGGAATTTTAAAACTATTTTGAAAATCAAGAAAAAGCGTAGCATTCTGTAAGAAGTGATCACGAAAATAAGTTAAAAATTTTAATTTTTTCAGGAGATATTTTAAATATAAAAATTCACTAAACATCCACAGACTTTTCATTATGGAAAGGAATTCGGAAACGGAGTGACCTGTAGCCTTAAAGAATCCTTTACGTTGAAGTGAAATTAACAGAAAAAAATTTGTGGTCTTCTGAGAAAACGTGTATAATGCTCCCCTAATCACCAGTACTTTTACTAATTGAAAGTTTTGAAACTATGTCGCTTGAATATTACATTACATATATATTTATATTATATTATAAAGTAAGTAATGACTTGGAAATGAAAGTGAACATTTTTGTCATTTATCTCATAAGTGCAGTTATTTTTTTCTTTTATATCACCCAGAAGGTATTCAAAACACGAACTTTTTCTTCGCATTTCAAGCAAAGCCTCGCATAAATGTTGAAAAAATAAAGATTTGAGGAACAAGAAAAAAGTTATATTCATTCACTTGTCTGAAAACTCATGATAACAAGTAAAAACTTACAAAGAAAACGCAAAGTAAAATACAGTTTATTTTTTTTTCTTATTCCAAACTTTCTGAATGTTGCCTAATGCAAAATTATAAATATGTTTTCACTTAAAAAAAATTCTCTCAAAATTTTCACTTTTATTTCATTTACGTTTTGCTCGCTAAGCATTTTTCATTTTAAGTTTTCCGATAAACTACTGGTGAGAAATATTTAGTTAGTTGAAAAATTTGGTAGTGAGTGAAGGAAAAAAAAAAGACTTTTTTCTTTATTTAAAGGAGCATTTAAAGAAATATTTTTATAAAAGATTGTAGATAATAAGATATATATTAAACTTTTTACATTTAAACTAAAAAAAGTCTGCATATTTTTAGCGGATTAAAAGTAAGTACTTTTAGAGATATTTTTACTCTGTATTTCTATCATACCTGTACTTTATTTTACGATATTTTAAAATGGCAGTACATTTTAAATGGAAATGTAAGAAATTATTTTTAGTGTTTTCAGCTAAGTTATTTTTTTAATGAACTGTACGAAATTTCTTTTTTGAAATTAGTCTTTAAATTAATGCAAAAAAGAAAGGTTTGTTATTTTTTTAATTGAACATCCGCCTTGTACCGCAAATACAGAATGGTAATGAATAAAATGATTTTTTGATTATTAAACAATTTACATAACTAACAGGGTGTCCTTTGCTCCCTTCGTGCTTTAATATGTGGATAAATTTTGTCTGTATGCCACTTTCTGTTTATCTTTTGATCCATTCGTCTCTTTGTTTGTTGTCTGTTATCTATATGCTGCTGTCTGTTTGCAGTCTTTCTGTTCCCTGTCTGTTCGTTGCCACGCTGTCGGACTATTCTCTTTCTATCTGTCTTTCTGTACATGGAACTATGCTAAAAACCATGAAATTAAACGCATTATAACTTTTTTCATGTATTTGATTTGCATTTTTACTTCATTTGTTTGATATCAAAAATTAATCGTTTCATAAAATAGCTGCACAATTTTTTATTTCAAAATCATCATATAAATTGTGTTTTATGAAATGGTTATATAAATCCGGCTCATAATGTACTTTTCTTAGGATTATAAATATATAGGTTAGATAATAAAATCAATTTTTTTTTTTAAATTCATATAGTTGTTTGTTTATTTAGGCTTATTTGTAACATGAACCAGAAATTTTTATTTCGATGAATGTTTTAATTTTTTTACTTCTATCTTTCTCCATCTTTAATTGTATTTAAGGCATTCTCATATTATTTGGAATTTTAAGCCCTAAATAAAAAAAAATAGTAAATACTCTTGGAATATTTTAGGGTTCCGTGTTTAGAAAGTAAAAACGCAACCATTATAAGGTCACTCCCCTGAGTCTGTCTTTCGATCACAGACTTTTTACTCTTAAACTATGGAATGAGGTAAGTTTGAATTTTCGGAAATAATAAAGATTTTTGACTCACATATTTACAGATTACAAAACTTTCTCAAATGTATTCAGGCAAAATGCAGAAGGGCTAATTAAATTACTTTAAATAGAAATATTTTCTTTTTATATCGTGTGTAAGTTTTCATAACGCAGAACTGAAAAGCACAATTCATGTAATTTTTGCTATTATGTTTTCAGAAACATTGTAGAAAATGTAGTGCAAAAATATGGCCCCTCAAAATCTATTTCCGAAAATCTCCTGAAACTGAATAAAAAAAATAGCGATAGTAGACGTTGATTTAAAGTTTGCAGGAAAACTGTAGTAATTAGCCTAATTTATTCAGTTTTTGAGAAAAACGCCTTTTTTTCGTTACACACAATTTTTGATTTGCGGGTATTTATCAAATGTATTGAGAAGTGCTATAGTTACCTATCGTATTAGAATTATAAAAGTATTATTTATAATGAATTTAAAAAAAAATCACTGGTAATTAGCCGAAATATTAAGCATTAACGACATGGAAGGTTTGGAAACACATGACGACAAGGGCGGCATAATCTGTGTACCATTTACTTTTAAAGCGTAGGTAAAAACTCTCAATGATATATTTGTATATTGTAATATCCGATAGCATTATAAAAGCAATAAACGCCAAATTGCAAGACAGACTAATTTAATTTGAATTAATCTCATAAATATGATTAGATTTGCGATTAGTCTACATTAAGTGAATCTCTCAATAAGCGTCTCATATGTTTAAAAGTTATTTAAAAGTCGTCTGGAAAAACGAGCCACAAACCAGTGTGTTGTTGCAAATTTGTGACATCCTTTCGAAGTGTTCTTTGTAAAATGCCACTGTGGTATTTAAACTTTGCACTAGGCTTCTGTTATAGCTACACTGTAAAAAAATATTATTACTATGCGGGATTAATTTTATGAAATGTCATATCAAGTTTAAATATTCACTAAGTTTACTGGCAGTACTGGATTAATCACATTAAAAATACTGATTAGGATAAGATTAATTAAGAATTATTCAGACTAGCAATATTTTGTATTATTTAGGCATCATATCTCTTTGAACTTTTATGGTTTACCCATTCATAGTGTTCTAGTATATCCAGCTGTACCCAACCCTACGTTGCATAGTTTTTTACGATGTCTTATTATTCTTGTCGCACCGATTTTATTTAATAATACAGTTAGTAATTCACATACTTATAATACAGAACCCTCTGAGGGAAATTATAAATATGAGAAGTTTTATTTTAGTCCAAGAACCTACAGCACATACACCTATGTTATCGAGCACAAGAAAATTACCTTTATTTTATGAAAGAGTTGAAATAGCTGAATATAATGATCTATATCTACCGGAAGTGAAGTGGTGCATAAGCCAAAAAATAATACCACTAGTGGTTTAATATTGCTGTAAAATCAAAGATATGAAAACACAGAAAACTGGGAGCAGGAAAATACAACAGTAAGCTTACGAGTGATCAATTAGAGGTATTAATTCTTTGCTCATGTACGACTTGACTTCACTTCGGCAGACATGGATCATTAGATCCCCCTATTACTACTCTTCCACAAAATAAAGGGTTTTTTCTTGTGTTCGATAACAAAGGTTTTTGTTCTGTCGTCTCTTGGACTATTATATGATTTTGTTTGCAAATAATATGGTTCACCAGAAAAAAAATCAGAGTTTTAGCTCAATAAATAGATATGTACATATTTATTTATTGCATATAGCTCTCCCCATAATAACATCATTCAATTATTTGATCATAGTTAAAAGTGAAAGACCTTTCCATTCGTGCTCGTGACTTATACTGTTAAAAAAATTAAAAATGTGAAGAAACATTTATATTTTTCTTTGAAAAATTCCCTTTTCACGAAGGCACGAAGAGCATTTCTCCTCAAAATGCGGAAGATTTCGTCATATTTCCTGAAATAACAAAACGGACGGAGATGGAAGGAAACAATGCAGGTAATCTGTCATCTGCCTCAAATTCATTTTGAATGCTTACAAAACTGACGTGTTGCAGTACGGTTATTCCATGGTAACTTACGTAACATTTTGAAAATGTTTCAGTAATTTTAGTAATATAACATATACACAAAAATTTATTCAAAATGTAAATTTGCTAATAAAAGTTATTCAAAGCCCAATTTTTAGGAAGATTGCTTTATTTTATTTCTTAAATTTTTGTAGTTTTATTTACTATGGTAACTACCATTAATGAAAAAGGAATGTAAGTTATCATACAAAGTTTAATTTTCATTATAATGTTTTAATTAATTTTCATTCAAATTGACCTTTAGATAGATTTTATTAAAAAATCATGTTAATTTTACATTTGAATAATTTTTAGTGTTATATTACAAAAATTATCACAGTAAATTGTAATAAATGTAATGTAAGTTACCATCGAATGACCCTGTACAGAAATGAAAAAACTCAAAGAAAGTATCAATGGCTCTTTCGTGAGTCGTATTGTGCAGCAGAATTGCGACTGTATTACTTTTTGTCATTGAGATTAAAGATTATTATATTTCTTACAAACGGTATAATAACGTTATAATACAAACTTTAAACAACTTTATAACGTAAAGTCAACACTTCTTCTAAGGGGGTTTTGGCTTCTTTTATTTTCAAAAACAGAGAAATCTACAAACGCAACGTAAAAATACCAGCATCTGTGTGGCTAGTAGTTTCACCGTGAATTCAAAGATTTGGTTTTAACAGAACAGGTTACAACCGATAAAAGATATTTACGGTTTGGTTTGGTTCATTCTGTCGTGGCTGATTATCTACTCGAGGTATAGAGGCCCAGGGGGGGAGGGTCCTTTGCGAGAGTGTTTCTAAGGGATCCTAACCCATATTTACACAAGGTTCAAAGAAAACACGAAAACTCCGAATGTTTAGGATACGTTAACTCTGCGATTTCGTTCGAACCCAGCACCTGACGTCTAGTTCAGAAGTCAGAACCTCTCGGCCACTGGTGGGGCAGTTATTTACGGAGTAGAACGAAATGTTTTATAATAATTGTGTGACAATGTTGACTCTTTTTTAAGCAATTCAACTATGAAGAAATAAATCAATAAACAATTAATACTATGGTAAACCTCTCTGGTGTATTTTATTTGCGATGTTAACTTGCTTTTTTTATGCACACACAACACGCACAATTGATAAATGAAGTACGAAACGACAAGTTTTTAAATTGTTTTTTCACAATCATTCACTCAAATTTCGATAAAAAATGTTCCTTGATAAAAAATTGCAGTTAATAAAAAGTTTTTTAAAAATTATCAACAAAACAAATCAAAAGTCGCAGAGTGATTGACTTGCACTGATTTTAATAAAATAATCAAATATTTGTAATTATATTGCCAATTTATGAAAAATCAATATGTAAATAAATAACAATCAATAATAAATAAAAATCTATAATCCAAAAAGTTAAAAGAAAAAGTATACATTTGCTTGGTTAAAAAACATTAATTTTTTATTTATATTTAATCTCTTAATTTTTTAATTATTTCTTATATAAAAAATAAAAAAAATTGCAAAATAATACAATAACTTTCAATATTAAACTGGCAAAATTTTATCTTGAAAATTAATAAAATTATATAAAACATAAAAAAAAGCCTTAAAATCATTCCTGCGTTTAAGCCAACATTTTTTTATTAAAAAAAAGAAACTTTTAGTTACATTTTTATGAAATAAATAATTCAAAAAAGTAATCATTTTTATTTTGAAAAAAAAAATCAATTTACCACAAGATATTTAATGCGTCTTTTCATAAAAAATACATCCCCTAAAGATATATATAGAACTGAATTTCTTTTAAATAACATTCTTAAAAAATTTTATCTCTAGAACTTGAGTTTTTGCCTTTTATATTTTCAATTGCCATTTTTTTTCGTAAGAAATAAGACCGCAGATGTTTTGTTTCCTACATAAAAAATTCTATGTAAAGGTCATTAAGAATCATGTTGTTTTAAAAAGTTTCTGACATTTTCTATGTATACATTTATATATTTCTTTCTATATTTAGAGTTTCTTTTGTTTAAATGACTGCATCTGTACACTGCACTTTCTTTTTCCTCAACAATGCTAAAATAATCCCTACAATTTCTGTACTGTTTTTTTACAATTAATGTGTTTGTTCTTTGCCCTCTATAAAATTCCAATGTTTTATTTGTGAGAGTTATAAATTTCTATGAATCTTACTAACAAATCTAAACCATTCCTTCAATGAGTTATTTTTAAATGTATTAAAATTGTATTTTCTACGTAACAGGGATGTCAATTAAATAAAAAATTACAAATAATGATTATTATTTTTTAAATTTTGAATGTTATTAAATTTTTGATCAAATATGATATGTCGTGGAACATTAATATTGAAGTATTAGCTTTTTCAAATGAATGAAACAATATACATACCGGAAAACTGAAAATTGTGGATTCTCAAAATTGAGTAAAAAGTACTCAATTTAAAGTACTTGACATACTCAAAATAGCTCCGACCTAAATGTACTCAAAAATGAGAAACACATGTACTCATTTTTGTTTCCATGGTTGTGTTTAAAGATAAATCGCTATGAAATGCCCCCTGAACTTACAAATTGAATTAAAAATATACTGGTATTTATTTATTGCTCAAAATCATTAAATTTAAATGTTTAAATGATTATTTATCCAGAAAAGTTGCAAAATACTCAAATCCAGAGTTTTTTTAATGACAGGAAAGTTACAAGTATTTACAAGTACTTTTAAATTATTTTTAAATGTTATGCGTAGTTTAATGTTTACCTTAATAAGCATCTTTTATGCCGCCAGGAACGGAATAAACCAATATAGGGTACAAAATTATCGTTTGTTTGGATTTGATAACATATGATGTTTCAAAATTGAAAAAGCAATGTGTTTACTTTTTTTTCCAAACATACTCAATTCGATATGAGTACATCCATTTACTCATTTTTGAATACTTCATTTTTTTTTTCAGTTAACCCACTGAGATCACCTGAACAAAACGGGCTGTGTTTGTAAAAAGTTACGATTTTAGAGCGGAGGGAATCTGACACATGATATCAAAATATATATCTAGTAAAAGGGGGGGGGGTTTCTTTTAATATTGATATAATTTTTGATCCAATAAAAATTTTCTCTTTATATCTGTAGCATTGTCTATCTTTATAATTAGTATGTTATTTTTATTTCGTCTGTCATCTATTCTTATGAAACTACGAAGATATAATTAAAAACACTAAATTATTATAATATTATTTTATTGTAAAATATGGAATATCCCTGTTTTACATTCCTATTCTTCTTCGTGTGTGTATGCATATATAAGCACTGTTTGAGAAACCATATGGAAATGGTATTTGAAATGAAATTTGTGTTTAAAAATAAATAAAAGACAAAGAGAAAGAATGTTGTCCACTTGATTTGTTGATAAGAATTTATATCTGCCCCCTCCCACCCACACACACATCTCTGTGCGGAGCAATTACAAGAAGTCATTACTACTTTTGAATGCATTATGTTACAAAAAGTATTATGAAATATTTTTAAGTAACAATTGTATATTTTAAGGGTTACTTTATATAAAGAGTTCTTTTATTTACTTCTGTTCATTTAAATCAATATAGTAAGAGAAAAAAACGTTACTTTTTTGTATATCCCTCGAATAATAATAATAATAAGAAGAAGAAGAAGTATTTCTAAAATTCAAAAAGGTTTTAGATATTGATTGTGACGTCATTACTGAGGAGGAGGGGGCTTTCGAGGGGGATAACGTATGGTATCGAATCGGGGGGGGGGTAAAAATTACGAAAACGCCCTTAACATAATAAATGCACAGTTCCAAACACACGGACACATCTTAGTGAGATAACGTTTTGGCAATGTTATCTAAATTGTTTTTTCAAATAATTTTTAGACTTTATTAAATACAAGTTAAAGGATTCCAATGCTCGTTGCATACTCTGATTTGACAGGTTCCGCTTTCCTGCTTCTTTTTACAATTTTTTAATGTTGCTAACAGATCAATATTAATGAAATAGTATTGCATCAAAAATATTTCTGCTTCTATGAAACTTTCTGCTATTCAATTATACCCATGATGACTCAACATCGAGCAATTCTATGCTTTAATTTTCTCTTATTAACATTAAACATATCATTTTATATATTAAAATATATTTTGTTTAGAACAATCTCAAATTTTACATTATTATTATTATTATTATTATTATTATTATTATTATTATTATTTGTGTGTGTACAGATGTTAAGCAAAGCTATGTTTAAAAATCCAAAATATTGCGCTTTTCCTTTTTATTCACATATTACTGACTATAACAACAACGAACTATTAATAATTGCTAGTGTATAACTGAAATATATAATTTGACTTATTAGAATAACTAGGATCAACACTGGCTTCTGTTTTACAAAACACATTGAACAACGTATTTAAAAAAATGAAATTGGTAATATTTTCTTTTTTTCTTATTTCATATATTATTTATGATAATCAACAACCTCCAAATCTTTTTTAGAGAAATATATGAATAATACGTTCTAACAAAGCTTGAAATTTATTGAATGCTATAATTTCGTATTAGGCGAATGTCGTCAATTAATTGTTGAAGAAATCGCTAAAGATCGCTAAAGTACTCAGGCTTTTTTATTATGATAGTTTTAGTAATTTACCAGCGGCGTTTGTTTTCAGATTTTCTGTTAAATATGGACTTTATTCGTATATTTTAGAATTTTATTTGTTTATTAAGAAAATTTAATTGTTTATGGAATACATCTATACATGTATGTGTTCTTTAAAAATATTAATAAGCAAAGTATTAATATGATAGTAATTAAACAAGATATCCGAATAATAAATATTGTGAACTGTTATAAATAAGCTGAAAAAATAATTCTTTATTCGCATGAAAAAGATTGTTACATTTCCTCTTATACTGTACATTTTATGCATAAAAAACACTTCTTTAACTTCGTCCTAATAAAAAACTCTTTGTTCCTACCTCAGTACAGGATTTTTCAACTAAATAACTTCCATCACTATTTTATCGGAAGAGTTGAAGAAAAAATTGCTGAATGAACAAAACGTAAATAAAGTAAAAGTGATTGCTTTGAGAAAGTTAAAAAAAAAATCTTGTAGTTTTGTACTTTTGCACCAGCCAGCAATCGGAAAAGTAGAAAAAACAATCGTACTTTAATTCATCTTTTCTTTCTATGTGTTTGCTCGTTATCATGCATTTTCACACAGGTGAGAAAATATGCATTTATTATGTTCCAAATCCTTCTTTTTTTGTTTTTTTCAACATCATGCTATGTTTTAAAAGACTTCTGGGAAATGTAAAAAGGAAAAAAAATACATTCTTGAGAGTCCGTTTGATATTTTTCTTTGTTTTTTTCTAACAAAATTTTACACTTTATTTTCAAAGTGTTTCATTATTATACCGAAAGACAGATATAACAACATTTCATGGGAAACTTCTACATGATTTTCCCTTTGCGTAAGAAGCGATTAGGTGAAAACTCTGAAATATTTATATTGCTAGAAAATAGCCATTTTGTTTTTGCGCATACCAAGCGAAAGAATGATGTATTAAGTTATTTAATGCATAGTAAATAGTGTAAATAATATATGCTCTCATATAGAATATGTATTATGCTTACATTACACGTTGTTTCTTTAATAATATAAGCATTATAATTTTTGAAGGACTTGTTTAACGTTTCTTGTTAATTTTATTAATAGAAATAGAAAGTGATTTGATCCACTGTTTAAGACCTGAAGCGTTAACGAACTTATGAAGCTTAAAATTATGATTTATCATATAATTTGATATACGGAGCGACAGACAGTGAGAGGAAAGAAAGCAGATAAACAAAAAGCATACTCAGAGCAAGCGGCAAACAGACGGCAAACAGATAAGTAGAAAAAGTCCAGTAAAAGGGTAGCAGGAAAACAATATACAGAAAGGAGACAGACAGAAGGATACACAGACGGAACAAAGACGCCGACAGGCAGATAGCATATAAAAAAACAGATATAGATCCATACGAAAATACAGTCACCCATAGACATACAGACAAAAAAAAAATTCAAGAGTTGGTGCATGAAGTATGAATAGATTATAGTTACAGAATTATAAATTATTTAATAATGAAAACTTTGTATTGTTATTCTGATTTTTCATTGTTTGTCTTGCTTGAAAACACTGAAAACAAAATTCTACTCCCTCATATACATGACTTAATATGAAATATTCCGAAATAGAGTACAATTATGAAGAGGAGAGAAAAAAAAATACTGACACTTACTTTGAACTGTTATGCTAAAATGTTTTAAATTGCAGAAAAAATGTGTATTTCACTTTTAACTAGGTACTTTACATAAAGCACTTGCTTAAGTGTTATTTTTAATTAAAAAAAGTTACTTTCACTAGCCCACTACCAAAATTTTTATCTGAAAAATATTTTTCGACATAGTACATCAAAAAAAAAAAAAAAAAAAAAAAAAAAAAAAAAAAAAAAAGAGCGAAAGAATGCTGAAAGAACAAAATAAAGTAAAATTGGTGTCTTTTAAAAATTAAAAAAAAAATAATAAAATAACAGCGGCAGTAAAATCCTTGTAATTTTGCACCATTTAAATTTCAGAAAAAGTGGGAAAGGGAATGAAAAATCCATTCTTTAATTCATCATTTCTTCATATGTTTTTATTCGTTATCATAAACTTTCAGACAGGTGAGAGAATATGTATTTTTTTTCTTTTATTCTCCTTTTTTTTAACTGTCTTCGAGCTTTTTCCGTGTTTTAAATCTCTTCTGGGAAATGTAAACAGAAAAAAATATGCATTCTTTAGAGTACAATAGTTTTTTTTTTTTTTTTTTTTTTTTTTTATCTGAAATTTTCTGTTTTATTTTTAAAGTTCTTATTTACTAAATAAAAAGTCCGACATAACGAAAACGTCATGTTAAACTCCTACATGTTTTTCCATTTGCGCAAGAAACGGCTAAGACAACATTTTACAAGTTTTCTGTCTCTTCCACGTAGCCATTTTGTGTCTCCGAATACCATATTATCAGTAAGGAATGGCACCATTAAGAATTGTGTGTATGATAGCTCTTGTGCGCGTTCGTGATTATGTAAATACGTATCCCCTATAGTCGTTGTCCAGCCATTCAGTCTGTCCGTCTGAACAGAAAAAACTCCCCAAACGAGTCGTTTGAAATTTAAAATAGATAATTATTGCATAATTTTATTAGGTCATTTCAAATGTTTTGAAAATCGGATGCATATTTCAATTACAGAGACTATCAAAAGAATTTTGTTACATTACGGCCAATGGCAAAAAATAGTTTCAAATGCATTTTAATCGTGTTAGACTCTTTCGAACACAATAAAATAGATATTCATGTATGAAGTATATACTAAAATATACATATTGTACAATGTGTCGTGTAAAGAACAGTTATTAATTTTCAAGGCCATACAAAAGTATTCCATTGGATAATGTTAAAGGGGGAATCAATGTTTTGGGCGCGTTTTAAAGTTGAAGCACATAAAAATATTTTACGTTGTAAACTATTTTATATATTATTTTTAAGAAATTGATATAGGTTGCTAAGGTTTACTACAAAATACATTCTGTGTAATTGACACCAGATAGTATATTTACAGTGACGGAATAAGATTTTGGCTACTACACAGAGTCCGGAATTCTCTATACTAATACACCAAGATCTAAACATTTTTAAGGCTTGGTAATAGTATGAACGCACCTCATTTCTGACGCTTAATGTGCAGTTTCCGACTTTTTGTTGCTTTTATTCTTTTTGAGGGAATCATTTCGATAACAAAAGACATAATTACACTTGTACGCTTGACCTGTAATTTCCGACTTGTTTAAATAAATTTACTTTTTCTTCTATTTCATTAAGGGAAATTGAAGAAATAGAATGAGTTTAATATAAGCTTTTTGAAATATAAAAGTTAAACAGAAGTATTAATGAACTGAAAATTAAGCAATACAGAATAATGAAAATAATATTTTACTTATATGTCTGTAAATTATTATCTTATTTTCATTATGTTGACCTAAACACTGTAAAACATATTCTGTAATTTTACAGATGTAAATTTACAGATATCTGTATAACATTACTAAAATAATAATTTGTACACCGTGTAGAAAAATGTAAATTTAAAATACTAGTATTTGTAAAACAAAAGAATCTACTAAAGTTATGGTAATCTAATACAATTTTATCTATAACCCGAGATGTAATTGCATAAAATTTATAGGTATTCCAGTTTTCAAAAATTTTCTTAGTAACCTGACAAATTTTTGCTTTTTTCTGTCTTTATCAAAATATCTCTTTTGTGAAAAATATATTTTTACGTTCTTCTATCTTTACAAGACTACTTCTGTTGTAAAAAATTCCGATTTCTGGTTTTCGATGGATTTTTACTTTTAAAAGTTCCTCATCAAGATTTGCAGGTTTTTTAAAATGTTCGTCTGTAAATCTGTCGTTAATTCTATCTGTTTATTCCTCACTCTGTGAGTCTGTATATGATAAAAATGTGGGCGCTCTTTATCAAGATCTAATAAAGTACATTATTTGTACTGTAAACACAATTTCAAAAATTATTACATATATTAGACTTTTATTGAAACTGGAGCTGATTAGTTTTTGCTATTTATCGCTCGACAAGTGGCGCTGTTAAGCTGCATTACCCAAAATTACCAGAATTGTTGTACTTCAAGAAGTAATGTACGTATTATTCTAAAACTTTAGATTAAGTAAGCTCTTGATGAAATTTGTTGCTCAGAACATTTTGGTTAGTATCACTCAAGAGGCGGAGCTGCTATGTTTTATTATTCGTGATTTCATGCATTATTCACGAATAGTTCAATCTCAAGAAATAATGCACAAAATTTCATCAATCATTTGATTCAGTTAGTCCCAAATATAGATTAGTGTTCTTTACATTTCGTATAAATCACCTTACAAGTGATGCTGATATGTTGCATTTTTCACGCTTTTTAAATATTTGTATTTAATGATCTGATAAAAGACAAGCCTGATTTGGTATTGAAGTATATCACCCAACTGTTATGAATAATTTTTAAAAACTTACAAAATAGCCCGCACTCTGAAAGTAATGCATTAATTGTAATCAAACTTCACATTAAGTTAGAAGTTGACATTATATGCTACTGAAAGATTTTAATGTAAATTACATAACCCGTGGCGCTGCTATACTTCATATAATATAGAAAGAACATTTTATAATTGCCACATGTGACTAGTTTGATTTTCAGAGCAAAATTTTATCTGTTACATGAATTTTCGTTGTAGCCATAAAGTAGAAAGATCTTGGAATCACAGTTACCTAGGAAAATTTTAATCAAATTACAGATTTATTTTGTAGTGTATAAGAAATAAAACATTTTATATAAAGTCTCCTTTGAAGAAAGAAAAAAAAAATCTCTTTCTCCTTCATATTTACTGTATTAAATATTTTCTGAAGGAAAGTACGGTATCATGACAATAAAAACTTAATAGAAACACTTTAATTTAACTATTGAAAATGGAGGAATAATTTATATCGTATAAAAGTCATTATACTATTTTATTATATTTATTCTTATTCCGGATTTCGTTTTAAATACTTGCTTACCCCCCCCCGTTTTAATGAAAAAGGGGTTTATTTTTTTGTCACGGGCATTTTTTTTTCAAGTAATTAAATATTTCTCAGCACTGGTTCATCAGTAGAGTTTAAAAAATACTGAGGGAATAAAACTTAAATTAAATAGAAGTTACTTTGAGAGAATTTTTTAAATGAAAAAAATAGTGAAAAAATGTGGAGAAAAGGAAAATTTCATACATAACTTCACCTTTTCTTTGTAGGTTTTACTCGTTATCGTGCGTTTTCGTAGATGTGAGTGAATGAATTTTTTTCGCTTTGTTCCTAAAATTTTTATTTCTGCAACATTTTTCCAAAACTTATCTTGAAATGTAAGGTAATGATTTTTATTTTGAATGTTTTTTGTTAGAAGTACCTAGAAAAAAATGGATTTTTGAGCGAACAATTCTTCTTCATTTATTACAATTCTTCTTTATTTATTATTTTTTCTTACAAAATTATTCTTTTTTTTCTGTCATTACTTACTGTACTGTAACACTTACAGTACTGTCCCATGCACAACTGCACATATCTTTGTATTTTTCAATACATAAAAGTAATATTGTTAAGGATACTTTAAAATTTTTTAGTAAAAAAGTTTGCTTTAGAAAACTAATACAGAATTAGTTCCTGTATCTTTTAAAATAGTTAGACGATTTCAAATATATATATTCTGTGGGCCGAGCCGGAAGAGATTTTATTTTACTTTTATTATAGTTACTAATTGATTAGCATGATATAATAAGCTATGTTAATTTTGTAGAAACATTTATTTGGGCATAACTTTTCAGCCAATGTTTGATCATTCATTGTTTTCATAAATGAAAATTTATGAAAACACTGTTGATTTATTTTTTCTATACTGGAATTTTTAATCAGAAACGAGCTTTAACGATGAATGTGTGCACTCATTTAAGAAGACGGTTTAGAAGAATTTTCGAAAGGTATCCCATTGATCGTTCTGCGTTTTGTAGATGCATAAGAAAGGGATGTTGATAACAGAAATAGTACAGGGTGAGTCATGAATATCAAAACAATAGGCCATCTCTTTAAATATTGCCTCTAGGCCCATACTTCCAACCGCAAAAATTCATAAAAAAGGTGAAATTTCTGATAAGCTAAGTTCCAACTCAATAGGGGGGGGGTCTATTTGAAAAAATACGAAAATTAAATTTTTATACGGCCCACGTAGAGCAAAATTCCCAATTATGAAATCTTTCCTTATCCATTCCTAAATTTAACAAAAAAATTTCATATCCGTATCTGAAAACCTGACAGAGATATTAAAATCCAAAATTCTCCAAAATTCGTGACTTACACCACTTTACCATGCCTGTAAACGAAAAGTTTTTAATCATTTTTCAAAGCAAATTAGGGATCGTCTACAAATTGTCCGTCATTATATGTCGATTTAAGATCGCGTCCCTTATTTGGATATAATAAAGTAGCATATTATTTTAAATCAAATTTTTTTTCAAAATATGTTGATCGTTAGCACTGGAGGTCTTCATGGAATGAAATGTAAATGTCCGGTCCCAAACTGACCCACAGAGGAAAAAGTTCTGCTCGGCATGGAAAAATGTTAAAATCATAAACCGGACCAGCCTGCAAAAAAAAGCTTAAATCATAGCCGACTCAGCCGTGAATTTCTACATAGTTTTTTACTTCAGTGTAGTTAAAAATAGTTTCGCGTGGAGGAGTTCTGACGAAAAATACTTATTATGCTTTTCCTTTTTTTGTATTTATACTTTTTATTATTAAAGAAGCGCCAAAGGCTGTGATATATTTATTTAATCGATGAATCTCTGTTTATATGTAAATGTTTTACTTATATTTTAATATCGCCAATCCATATCCAGTGCGTTGGAGACTTTGAAAAATGTGACACAGTGAAACCTTTTAAGACGGAAACACATAGGATAGAAAAAAATACGTAATAGACAAATGCCCTTCCTAGGAAGGTTAAATGAAATTTATCTTTTTCTCAGGTGTTATTGTATTTACTTTGCATGGATCAACACAATTTTTTAGCATTTAAATACATTATTCTTTAAAAAAAGTAAATTTTAAAGTTTTTTTTTTTTTTTTTTTTTGGTAAAATAAAAGCGATTTTAAAATCTATGCGGTTTTTGTAAAAACTTTGATTGAACCAAATTTTTCTTATTTCATGTACGTATTAGGTCAGTCAGAAACTGTGATTTCAATACGAATTGTTCGAGACCGGGATTGAACATTTCGTCCAGTGCAAACCTGGGAAGAATGAAGCAGTCCCCTCTCCGGTATGAAAAATACATTAGACTCGGTTAGGCGAGAAAAAAGTAATATCTCGGTCCTGATCTGACCTGGGCCCAGAATACAGTTTTTTAACAGTCTTTCCAGTACGATAAAAAGTTTGAAGTTATTAGAGCTAAATTTTAAAAAAAAGATTAGTCTGCATCTTAGAAAACTATTCTTTAAAATAACTGTTTGGCAGTAAAACAGTACATTTCGTTTTTCTGTATATTGAAAAATTTTCTCGACTATTTCTTGTCTTTAAATTGTTAAAAGTTAAGAATTGTTAAAGAAAAAAAGTACAAACTTGAAACATGTCATTTTTAATCATTTTACATTAGTTTTGTTTAAAAAAATAAAAAAATAATTACTTTTAAAAATATGATTTTTTTTTAAAAAGTCATTTTTTTTGTAATAAATATTTTAATTGTTCTAAAATTAATAATGAAAAACAAAAACCCTGAAACAAAACTAAAATCAGATTTTCATCTTTAATTAAATGGAAAGAAATTAAATCCGATAAATAATGTTTGGATTTATAACGATTTTTAATTTTCCCATTTAAACCAATACTACCATATGAAATGTTTAAAATTTTTATGATAAATTTTAGGATGTGATTTTCTCAGCAAATTATATGGCTAACCATAACGAAAAAAAAAAAAAAAATCTAAATTCTAACTCAAAAGATAGCTTTTTTACATGTTTCCTAGAACTGTTAAAGTAACATTGTCTTTCGAAATGCGCGCATTTCAATTTTTGTCTAATCCCTTAAAACCTGATGAATTATTCAAATGGCTATAACTGTGAGGATTTTGAAGATATGAAGATGCAACTTTTTGTGTATTATTCAGGATTGGATAAGGAAAGTTTTCCTAATAGGAATTGTTATTCTACGGGGGCCGTATAAAAAGTTAATTTTCGTAATTTTTCAAATAGAACCCACTTGGAATTGCAACTTATCAAAACTTTCACTTTTTTTAATGAATTTTTACAATTGGAAGTATGGGTCTAGTGGCAATATTTAAGAAGATGGCCTATTGTTTCGATATTTACTACTCACCCTGTATATGTTATACATAATTATGAAAATTTTGAAAATGATAATACTCTTAATGTCCACATAAAAAAATACACTTTTAAATAATTTTTAAATTCAAATTTTCTTTAACTACATTCCTGAACTTTTCTGTGTGCTCTAAAGCATACATTTATTTACTTACTTATTTATATTTCTTTTTTTTTCAAAGGAATTTAGAATTTATGTTCTTTAAAGTATTTTATACACGGGATATTATCTAAAGATTGTAATGGGTTAATTAAAAAACATGTTTCGATGCTTTAATTTTTAATGTCCCTCATTTATTCCTGTATAACCGCCTGTATGATGAATTAAATGGTAATCTCCCAAAAGTATCATATCGTGAAGTAAAAATGCTAATCACGCTCTTGGGAAGGATAGTTAAACATAAATTAAAACATGCTTTAAATCAATACCAGATTTAATGTATGTGTGCTTGTTGCAGAAAAAGACTGTAGAAAAAAGGCAGATGTTTCTTAAACTGCGAAAGTATAATTTTCGAAAACTATACTGTAAAAACATAATCACGAATGCAAACATTCAATGCATCCAATACCCCAAAAAGCGTTCCTTTATCATTAGGAATCTCGGAAACTATTTATTTTCGAAATTTAAAGAACAGTTTACAAAAATTGATTTTTATTAGCTGCCCGTAATTATCGGAAATGTTTTCAAATAGCTTTTACAATGCATTAATCAGTTCCCTCTACCCGGAAAACCTTCCTTTTTCGGTTACTAGACCTCAACGAAACGCTTTCAGCTGTAAAACAGTTATTGTGTATGCAGTTATAACAGAGAAATATTAATTTTATTGTTAATGTTAATACTGTTGATTCTATATGTTTTTCTGTTAAATATGTTTTCTGAATATAAAATCATTTATTGGGATATCTCATAGGGTCCGAAAAACTGGTTTTTTGAGAAGAGAAAACTTATTAAAGCATTGTAAAACCACCTGGAAACGTTTTCAAAAACGACACGTAGCTAATAAAAAATATTTTTATAATTTTTTTTTTAAATTTTAAAGCTATCTAAAGATAAAGTAACGCTTTTCGATAGTGTCTATATAGATTTTGTCTAGGGTAACTCGGAAGAGCTTATTAGGTAATTTCGTTCGTGTTTATAGTACATTTCACAAATTAGGAAACATCTGTGTGTTTTTTACTGTGTGCGCTCAACACTGCAGATGCATGTACAGTTTTATATTATTATTATTATCATTATTATTACTTATTATTATTGGCCTTATGAATCAAGTAACATGAAAATGCATGAAATTTAGTAATTAACGTAAAACATCGCACTAGGATTTGTTAGCTTTTCTCCCATCGCGAAATTCAAAATACGAAAATTAGATCATCAGTCACAAAGTAACCGCAATTTTCAGGAAATAACCACATCTTATGTTCTTGGAAGAAAATTTTGTAATCCGCATAACCCAAGGTAAAATCAATATAAATCTATTTAGAAAATGTAGGTTGGAATTCCATTATTTTACAAATATTAGTTTCAAAATATATATTATGATTTTTTATTACAAATTCAATGTATGTATGTTTAAGATTTTTAAGTAATTTATCCACACAAAAAAAGGAAGGTATGACATTAGAATAAAAAATTCAGAATATATTAATAAAAATATGCGAAAATAATTTATAATTAGAAAGCGTAAATTTTGAAATGTTATTATTCAAACAGTTAAACATTTCTATAGAAAATAAAGAAAAAAGCAAGACCTTTTTGTAAATTTACACTAGTTCTCGGTTAAATGAATTTGATTGAGATTTCCGGTCATCATTTTACATAGATTTCCCTTATCGATTTCTAATTTCTTGTAGGGCTTTATTTAAAAATATTTTTATCAACGTAAAACTTGCAATTCAAAATGCACACTTATAAAATTCTTTTGAAATTATATTAGACATATTAAAGTTTAAAAAAAAAGAAAAAAAAAGTAAAGAAAAAAAAGTTTAAAAATAGTTTTTTTAAAAACTTAGAACAATTCAGAAAAGGAAAAATGATCTCCTCGGAATTAGTGGGGATTTTCAGCAAAAATCACATATTTAAGATAAAAGATATGCTTTATTAACTCTAACCACAATAGTGCATTCTGTAAGATGTCCTCCCGCTGTCAAGGTGTCTCGGATTCAATCATTAGGACGAGTAGATACAAATTGTGTAAAAACTAATTTATACACCAATTCAAATTTACTCAAACAATTGCATTTTATATCCCTAAAGAATGGGTGATTCGCTAATTTTGCAAATTAAATTAAATTATTATGAATAAAAATAAATTTATAGAGTCTTGTGTATTTTTAACTAAGTCTATTGTAAAGTTATAGAACAACTGTAACGGAAGGTTGCACGTTTGGAGTGTTCTGGTGATTGAATGTGTACTTAACTCGAGATATAAGAAAAACCACAGTTTATTTAAACTGTTAGGGCTCAGGGGAAAGTGGAGCTTTGAGTTCGTTAATTTCGAGAACTAGTCACCATACTAAAAGATTAAGCTCATAAATATACTCACAGCTCCGGCACTAGACTCAGTCGGGGCACTTCCAACCAACTTCTCACTTAGACTTCAGCTAAACTCATAGATAAAAGCTTTATTAGACAGCCCGTGGCTGTAACACACTCTTTATTGTCTAAAATACTCAACGTAACTAAATTATCTCTTACCAACGGCAATCTCCTTGAATAGCTCTGCTCTTAATAAACTAAGTCGGCAAACGCTGCTGACGGCTCACTGCAAAACTCCTCGTTACTTCACTGGAGGCTAAATAATAACGCGCCATAACTCAATCTAATTCAATCCAGTGGTTGTCGGCTTAAGCCGCTTCTCACCTCCTAGTTGGCTTGCGCCGCTACTCACTCCCTCTCTCCACACTCCAAGCTTTTATATGCTGCAAACTGAGATACTACAAATTTGCATATTGCTTCTAACCGCGACAAAACTTGTAGAACTGAGGACGACACACACGCTCTAGAAATTAAAAGTAAAAGAGAGGATAGATGTCGCTTCCACGCTACACATGTTAAATCATTGACGTCACGATCTCACAAAAATGCTAGAGTGCCTGTATCACAAAGGTCACTCCCTGACACAATTTCTCTGTTATTCAATAGAATCTCGGTTTTTGTAATCTCTGTTATTTTACATAAGACTTAAGGTAATGGATTACATTGGAATCTCTGTAATTTCACTGAAATTCTTTTATTATTGCACTTATCGTCCAAATGATTGAAATTTATTTTTCTGGGCATAGTTTAAGTAAAAGATCAAAAGCATGCTGTCAAAATCAAATTTTGCCATTAAAAAAAATATTTAAATTGGTTTTGATTTGAAAATGATCCCCTAAGCATTTTTAATACATCTTGTTAAAGTAGACATTATTTCCAATTGCTTAGTGATAGTAAATTTCTTTTATTGTATTGAGTTGCACAGTTATAAGATTTGTTTACTTCTTTTAAATAACTGTATATCATAAGTCCAATTAATAAGCCCTAAAAACATTTGATATTTCATTAGAAATAATGTTTAGGTTTAATATAACAGTCCTTCTACCAAGAACAGCATTTATGTTTAAAAACTGTGCTTAATTTCTAAACGGCGAATACATTTATTGTAACCAACAACCTGTATAAACACTTTTATTTTGAAAATAAGAACAGCGAATTCAGTATGATAAATTAACCTGCATAATAAACATGTTTCGAAATGCAAGAACAGGTCAAAAATTTGAGATTAACATGATTAGTGTAAGGAAAAGTTCATAAATTAGGAAAGCTGGAAAATACAGACTCTAAGATATATGAAATTAAAAAGTTATTCATGGAAACTTTTCATCTATACATAATTATTATTGATTATCATTCTTCTTCTATTAATAATTTTTCAAAACATGAATTTTGAAACTTTTGTCAGTCGCAAGTAATCAATTTATCGATCTGCAATTAGGTCTTTTTTTATATTTGCGGTTCATGCAATCGACGTTTTAAAAATATAATTTTACTGAACAGTTTTTATTTATTTCGGCGAAAGCGAACACGACACGTATAACAATACTTAACAAAATTCCAATAAATCTTTCGGGAAAATATTCTTTCTCCAATAATTAAATAATACGTTTTGTTTTGATTCGCAAACTAATGTTCAGGTAGCAATTATCGGCAATCAATGAATTAGTTTTACAAAAGATAACTCAATTAAAATGGATTTGTAAATTAAATGGTCAATTGATTCTTGCCTGAAGTCAACACAAATATACAGAATGCAGCAACATTTTGAATTCACAATTATCTAGAATAAGTAAAGACACAGGCATAAGTAAAGCTTTTAACAAAAGTAATGAATAGAACTTAATTATCTCGAGAAATAAACGTCTAATTTTTTTCTCTATGTCAATAAACTAAAGGGAACATAGTATCGTCATAAAATAAAGAGATATATCATATATATTTCATATAAATGGAAATACAAAGTTTGAAAAAAGTATTCATATATATTGAATAGGTAATATTTATTATGTATTACTCAAAAACTAGATAATATATATTTTTTTGTAGTTGCTGTTAATTTGAAGCGTTGTTCAAGGAAGAAAGAATGTTATATGCAATGAAATTAATTTTATTATTTGAAGGTACACACTTTTAAAAATTTTAGATAATGGCTTCAAATTGAGATAAATATGCATGAGATGCACAGTTTTCAAATTTACACATAATAATTCTATAAGAAATTCGGTTATTTCAACAAATAATATTTATTATCATTGTTTTATAAATAACAAATAATATTTATTATTCATAACACACAAGGTAGACAGTATAAAACTATTTGGATATTTTGAAGCACTATTCTAGGGAAAAAGAATATTGTCATTAATTAATGCGTCATTACTTATTACTAGTACACCAAACCTGGGATTCCCGGGTCACAGAGTAAAGGTGATTTTTTTTTTTTTAATTTAAAATTGAAAAGTCTAATAATGTTTTCCTACGTAATAAGCTTTTTAAACTGCCAACTAATTCCAAACAGCAATTCTATATGAAACATATTAATTACGTAATGATATAAAGCTTTGAAAATTGTTGATACTTCCCTATTAGATGCAAGATTGAAGTTATTAGCCAAAGATTTGGCCAAATAATAAAATTGCATTCTTTCATTTTTTAAAACCAACTAAGAAAATATGACACACAGATATTCTTTAAAATGCATTTTTGTAAAAGTAATTGATGTATCTTTTGTAAAGTAAGCTTGTAACGAACTCAAAGTAATTAAATTGATAGATAAAAACGAAATAAAACCAACAACATTCACCGGGTTTTATAGCCGACGATATTTTGACATAAACGGATTTTTAATTACTTATTTTTTCTGTTTCTATGAAAAAATGGCAACTAAAATATACAATGTTCTATTATTTTCCATGGAGAAAAGAGGAAGATGGAGGTGCAGTATGAGATTAAAACGGTTTGACGTTATTCTTCCATTTTAAGTCTCTTATTCGGCCCAGACAAAACAATCACGTGGAACAGAGACGGAATTCTTTAACATCATTTTTTCTCTAATTGAAAATGATCTGATTATATTTTAGCATTTCATTGTATTATGAATTAAAACTGTATCGCTAAAGCAAGCGGTTGCGTTTTATGCAATGCAGCGAATTTTATGGTTACCTTTTTGGCGAAACATCCAGCTACCAAACTGCATCTTTATTCTTTTTTTTTTTTTTTTTTAATCTCTATGGCTGTTTTCCGTTTATTTCCCTCATGAATGCGATCTCAAGTTGCCAGCATTAGACAAATCGAACTGAAAACTACAAAAAAATTAATATTAAAAAAACAAATTGACATACGTTTTCTAGCAAACTGCATTTAAAAGTGCATTTTTTTCTCTATACGATGGTATCAGGGTTGAAAACGTGCTATGTATGGATGTATAAAAATTTACAATAGCGAAAATTGCAAAAACAAAATTTCATCGGAAAGTGTTGCCATTCAAAACATGACGTATGCATTACGCACAGATACGATTGGCCTTTATTATATAGATTTTTATTTAAAGTTGTACCTACTTTAATATGTTATATAAGCTGTTCAGATTAAGATAAATACACGGTCAATGTTCATTGTTTTCAATATTAAAGATCAAAATCCAGTTATACATTAGTTTAGTTTATTAAACATTTCTTTTTTTGTGTGTGTGTGTGTGTGCGTCTTGAATAACAAATCATATTTATTATTCATAACATATAAAGTAACTAAAGTAAAGCTATTTTGTTCACTTAAAGCGTTTTTGTTTTAAAAAAACTATTATACGCAATGACATTAAATGTTATTGATATTTATGTTTAAATATGTTAAATAATATTTAGAAATTAACACAAATATGCATGTAATTTTCATTGTTTTCTATGTTCTATTTTATAATCCTGGTTTACATTTGTTTATTAATCAAATAATCTTTCTTATTATTGCTTTATGAATAAAGAAAATTATTCAATATTTATGACACACAAAGTAGAAAATATAGGAGTACTTTGTTATTTTGAAGCGTTGTTCTAACAGAAAAAATATTACATCAAATATTATTGATTAGTGTTTTGATTCAATAGTATACATGTTTGAATATGTTAAGTAATGTCTTCTAATTAGGATAAATTATTTTGAATGTTAATTCATTCAAAGTTATACTAGACAATTGAGTTATACATTGATTTATATCTATAATTTATTATTTATAGAGAAAATTTTCTACTCTGCCATGTAGCCTAAAATGATCGGGAAATTTTAGTCCACGTCGTCCTGCATCTGTCAACAAAATGTCAATAATTGTACAATTGTTTGCTGCTCAGAATTTTTTGCAGATTCGCTGAATACTTTAGGCTATCTGTAACTACACTGTTAAAAAGATAGAGGAACAAGTAAAAAAAAGGGAGAGAACAGTGCGAGACAGACTTTCATGACCATAAAACTGGCAGTAACATATATATTAATATGTAACACTAATAAAAAAGACTAAAAAAGAATTGCAAGAGAGCTTTAATCCTTTGAAACGATTGGTAGAACGAAAAATATTGGTTTAGGGCAAAAATTTAGTTACATGGAATTGACAAAAGCATGCTATTTAGGATCGATGCAAGGTATTATTACAACCTCGGCGTTCCGTACAATAAGAGGAGGCCTTAGTCTCATTACAATGTATCGCTAGAGTGTATTACAAACATGAGCGAATGCGTTTAGGTGGGTGGGGGGGGGGCATGTTGGCTATTTTGTATGTTGTATTGTTTCAAGTTTTAAAATGTAAACCCGAATGATAAGCGGGTCCGTAATTTTACCTATACAAATTTCAGCCCATGGCATGAACCCACCTCGTCTGTACTGTGATCTTTCACGAACGAATGCGACATTATTTTCATTGTCCTTTTCTCTCCATGCGAAAACACATTGAATGGTTATCCGGACTGAATGGGGATTCGTCTGTAAACAGAATATGTCTCGGACAACGTGATCTCCAAATCTGTTATTAAGTTACCCACCTTCTTTGGACTGTGCAGTTTCTTCAGTTCCACGGATTACAGAGTATTTCTTATGTGACCCTGAGAAAACCTGTTTTGGACCATTTTTGGACTAGTGAGATTTTTAAACTACCTTTGCTCAAAATTCAAGCGGAGCAATTAAATTTTAAAACTCAAACAGTTAAACAGACGTTTTTGTAAAATCCCCGATTTCTGCATTTATTTTCTTCTTCTACTTTTTGACGTCAGAATTTTTTCTGTTTTCTTTAGCCTTTCTACCACACTTCTTTTGTTTTCTAATATGCTTTAAATTATGAATGTTTTATGTTACGTTATTCACCGGCATAAATATTTGTATCATTCGATAATACCAAATTCTCCTTTAAATATTTTATACAGTGTACCTTTTACAAATATTTCATATGTGTACCATTTTCCGACGTTTCAGCAAATTGCTAATGATAGCCAATATTTTATGCTACTTCGGAAAGTACTTTGTTGTATTTCAAAATTATGATAATAAAATCATTATTATGAAGTTCAGTAACGTAGTTGTTAATAGGTCTGTCTGCCGGAATACACTCGGTGATTACCGCAGGGCAAAGTTCAATGAGTCTGAATAAAGAAATGAGTACCAATCATACTTGATAGCTAAATACCGCGGGTTCTTACATTAAGGTATCCACTTAACCGGGTTATATGCTTTACAGTCTCTGGACACCGGATCAAGGAATTAGTGTTGTACATTCTAGAATCAGATCCTTCAACCACAGATTTTTAAACATTATTACGTTATATATAATATAAAACATGACTTTAAAATATCAAATTATTTATATATGCTATAAGTGATCCATTAAAATAAAATAAAATGGCAAAAAATACCTTTTAATTTTACATGTTTCGTTTTCTCTGACGGCAACTTTTTCAAAAACAAAAAATAATAAAAGAAAATTAAATTTTAAAAATTCAGAAAATATTTAGAAAATTAAATTCGCTATTTTAGCGAAAATTTTTCTTTTATCATTTTTTGTTTTTAAAAATGTTGCCTTAAGAGCACATGAAACAAGTAAAATTAAAAAGTATTTTTTGCCATTTTATTTTTTTAATGGATCTTTTATAGCATATATAAATAATTTTGTATTAATATGTTGTTCATTTTTTCAAGTATGAAAAAGCAACTTTGTGTATCCAAGCTTTCAATGCACTATTTTTTTTTTTATTTAATTAGTATTTAGTGCAAAAACAACTGAATGATCAACAAAATTCAATGAAAGAAGAAATAAAAAGAGGGTAATTTATTTTAAAAGATACCAACAACTTTAATGAACACTCTTTTCAAAACAAGAAAAGCAAATTTAATGTGCTAAATTAACTTAAATAATAAATCTATGTCATAATTTAAGCATACATACAAAATGGGAGATTTTCAAACATAATTTACAAAATCATGAAAACACAGACTTCGGATTAAAATGATTTTTTTAATACATGAGAAACTTTTCATCTGTGTATGATTATTATTAATTAATATATATTAATAACTTTCTTCTATTAATAATCTTCTAGCAGCAAGTAATCCATTAATCGATCTACTAATAGGTGTTTTTTTTTCTTTGCGGTTCTTCCCACTCAACGTTTAAAAGTATATGCATTTTACTGTAAATTTTTTGTCTATGTCACAGAAAAAGGCTATGACGCATTTAGCAATACTCGATGAAATTCCAATAAATCTTTCGTGGAAATATTATTTCTCTAGTTATTAAATAACCAGTTTGTGTTGATTCACAAACTAATGTTCATGTTATAGTTATCGTTCGCTAATGAATTTTTTTTCAAAAGATAGTTTAATTAAGTTGGATTTGTTAATTAAATGCTTAGTTGACTTTTGCCTAGTGTCAAAACAAAATAAGAATGCGCCAATTATTTGTATTACGAGTTACAAATAGCGACATAAGAAGTAATAGTTAATAATTTCAATTTAATTAATTAATAGAATTTAATTATATAGAAAAATAAGCATTTTTTTTTTTTTTTTTTGTCTGCTTCTGTAAGTTGAGAGTCACTGTATCTTCAAAACTGAAATAAAATGGATGCATATGCTTAAAGAAATTTTCAATGGAATCAGAAGCTTCTCTTATTTAAAAACGTGTTAATATTAATATTATGAACAATATTGTTCTTCCATATCTACAATTAGAAAAAACATTGTTATTTCAAAGCATATTAAATTTTATGTTTGCCGTAAATTTCGCAATATATAAACGTAATTTTACAGATTTTCAATGTTTTATCCTCCAAACCAGTTTTAAATTAACATTTTAAAATTAATGTATTTTAAAGGTAAGACTTAAATGCAAGAAAACCATTTAATTTAAATATAGTACTCCAAATTAGCCTCTAAATAATAACTTTTTTAATAAAAATATATTGTTTTTGGAACCAGGACACGAATTGAATAACTTTCTTTAAAAATATAAATAAATAAAGAAGAATTTAATGTTATAAAAATTCTGAAAATACAAACCATAATTCTCATTACATTTAATTAAAGATTAACGTATTATCTAATATACAAAAGATTAGAAACACACTCTTTAGTTCAAAAAATATTTTTAAAACCCTACTTAGAAACTTTTCATCTATGAATAATTATTATTGATTAATATTCCTTTTCGTCTAAAATTGTTTCAAAACTTTAATTTTGAAACTTTTGTCAGCAGCATGTAATCAATTTATCGATGCATTATTATGCCCTTCTTTTCTTTGCATTTTTTCCAACTGAAGTATTAAAAATAAAATTTTATTTTACATTTTTTATAAGTTTATTTAAGCGAAAGCGAAAACTACCCTTTTAACAGAAACTTCCAATAAATCTTTTGTGTAGATATTCGTCCTCCAATAATTAGCAAATGGTTTTGTTTTGATTCTCAAACTATGATTCAGAATACAATTATCGGTAAACAATGAATTCGTTTCACAACAATGAATTAGTTTCACAACTAAATTAAAAAAGATTTTTCTTTTAATTATATGGACTATTTATTTTTGCCTTAAGTAAAATAAATGTAGAGAATTTAAGCTACAAAATAACAATATTTTGAATTATCGACCATATAGAGCATCTAACAAACTAGACACAAGTAAAAGATTAATTCATTTAATGATTATAATTGATTATCTCAAAAATAATTAATAATATTTTATAGTTCAAAATAAATATTTCTGAAGCATAGATTATAAATACGTCCCATTTAAAAGTCCTTTTAATAAATTGCCTTCCATAGTCAAAGAAGTTGTCAATTTTCTTCATCTTTGTATATGATTTACATATGTACTTCATAGCATGATAAAATTTAGTTCAGATCAAAAATTCACCTTTATAACAAGAGACATGTAAATATATTTAAATTATTTTGAACATTTTTATAATCTACCTAAAAACATTTGTGTACACAGCCCCTAGAAATTTTCTGTACGCTGTGTACGTCTTACTCCAAGAACTTCATTCACTATACCGCAATGACTGCATATTTTAACAGGATTGGTCTGTGATATGTAACTGATATAACAGGACACTCATCGAAAATAAGTTTCATGATTCAAACATTTTAAATCGCATGATCTGCTGTATAGCAGTTTATTGACGAAAGAAAGATTGTCATGTCAAAAATTTAATAAAAGTTAAATTTGGTTAAAAATCACTTAAGATGATTTAAAATCACTTTCACCAACTATACATCATAAAATCTTATTTAGGTTTTTCTGTCAATATCTCTGTGCATTCATTTATGTATATTTCGCAAAGTTCTATTAGCATAGTAAGGATAAGTTATAGTTCAGCAGAAAAATGCATAAAATACATAAAACGATTGGAAATAATCAATCAGAAATTAACTCCACATATTCAGTAATAACGGGATCCTGTTTGTAGTTCTGTGTATCATCTACAGAATTTATACATATCACGTACTCTGCAAATATTCAATTAAATTTAAAAACGCAAATAAAGTTTTATAACGCACTTCAGCAATGTCGCTCCCATACAAAATTATAACTGAATTATTTTGAATATCTCAAGAAATGAAAGCTAAATTCAATAAAATATTTTTTTTTTTTTTTTTTTTTTTGTAATCAACTGATAGCATTTATAGTAACGAATACTTTCGTATTTTATAAATATCATAACAACATTAAAATTTATTTCAAACGACTTTTCCCCGTAAATCACTATATAACATTTTTTTCTGTTATCACGTGAATAAATAGTAAATGCTATGCATATACATGCTACAAAAAGAATGACTTGGATAAATAAAATAAATCAATTTTATTATGTTTGAAATTCTGTAACATCATGCAATGCACTTGAAATATTTATTTTCCGTTGAACGTAATGCAAAGAATAATACTGACTGTCCATGTAAACGAACTATAAATGCTATACAGTTCTATAATGATCATGCTATACTAATCGGCAAAACTTGAAATTTATAAAGACATCAGTGCATATGTACAAAGGTTACAGCATTTTGAGTCAAACCGGTCTAAAACGCTTTTCAACAAAATAAACAATAATTTCGGCTCATAAGTGCATACAGTATATTCTAAAATCTTTTATTAAACTCACATACTACCTACAATAAAAAAGTATAATAATATTCCAACAGATTCGGATAATAAAACTTGTCCATTATCACAGAAATATTAAGAAAAAACTAGCACATTACAATATATGCATTAGGTGACTTTAAAAAATAAGTAGGGGAAAGTTTGATAAAACCGGGTAGGTGGATAAAACAGGAAACCAAGCTATAAAGCCTTTATTTCCGGCGGTATCTAGCCGAAACTTTCAGAATTACTTTTAAGCGAGCGGTATGCCAGCTCCCAGTAATCAGAAGTCGTGTAAACGAACTCATTTCGCAATGGTGATTTTTTAAAGATTTCACGTGAAAAATGTTAAAAATTCGACGTCTGCAATATTACGTTACCAATTATAAATACCAAAGGATTTACATTAAGTAAGTACAACATATGATAGTCTATTATTTACTCGTTATTTTAACGTTTTGTATTGGTGTCTACGAGTTATCTGAACAACACTAGCGTAAAATTTATTCAAAATGGCGTGGTTGGACAAAACCGAGATGCAGATGATCGGACATAACCGAGAAGTTTCCGGCTTTGGAAAACTCATTTATTTGCATTTGACGATCTATATATATTTTAAAACTATACAAAAGTATTATTTAAATTAATTTGTTATATAGAAGATTGTTTTTATTCATTTCTATTGCAACATCTCTCCTTATTTCAAGCCCCTAGAAATTAGAACTCGAACAAGAAGAAAAAGAAAAAATAGAAAAACAAGACAAAAAGAACTTAATCCTGAAGCGAGGATTTCCATGATGATAGAAAAGTCTAACTCCCCTTAGGTTAAGAATGTTCATGTAATCCGTTTCAAAAAATGCATGCTTCACGTTCATCTTCTTCCTCGATGATGAACGTGAAGCATGCATTTTTTGCAACGGATTACATGAACAATCTTAACCTAAGGGGAGTTAGATACAGTGTCTTTATTGCAGAGGGTGGGCACATGAAGCATGCATCAATGCCAATGAACAAGATCGAACTTTCATTTGTGATTTTTGTGCCTAAAAATTTTAACTCTTAAAGCAAAACTTAACTCATTTATATTTTATGTAGATTTGATATAGACTCACATTTTATAAGTATGTCAATTTTCCTTTAATAACTAGTATTATTGCAAAATTACAATGTACTTTCAATTATTTTTTCCAGTTCCCGGTTCTGCACACTTCTAAACAAAGTTTTGTTGTGATCTCAATTTCTGTTGTTTGTGACTGAATAAATATTTTTATACTTCCTAAAGAATCAGTTTATCGTTTTAATACAGCTTTTGACTGTTTTTCTCACATAGTGTACAATAATAAAAAGAAAAACATTAGGGTCTACGGTTTTATCCAACTTAATTTGTGAATTAATTTGTGAACACGGTACAGGTACCATGTGTAGTCACCACTACCGTGTTCAGAAATTAACTTTGGGATACTCTCTCAAGAAAAAGCCAGCAATTGCATTTGAAAGTTGTGTAATGTTTGACATTGTAACGTGTTAGTGTTTTAATAAAATTTTCCTGGTGAAATTGTACCGTCCGAAACTGTTTAAATGTTGTTCTACTTTGTTATTCTAAGTAGTATGTGATTTTGTATGAAGATTTTAAAATATATTGTTACACTGATGAGCCGATCTCATTGTTTATTTATTATAATACAATGTAATGAGTTTTTTACCAATAACTTTTCAACAGTGTGGGAAAAAAGAAACTATGGGGAAACTTTGTTGTTGAAAAACGTAAATTCTTGAATATTAGCAATAGATTTATTTTCCACAACGTACCAAGAAAAAAAAATGACTCTTTTTTCCTTTTGCTATTTATAGAATAAAATTTTAAGAAAACAAATCGAACATACATAATACACAGCAACATAATGTTTTAATTTAAATAATTTATGCAATTTATGTAAAATAAAAATAGATATCACATTTCAATGGAAACTCAGTTAAAAAGCTGTTGAAAAACCTACTTATTTTTCATAATACGCCAAGTAAATAATGACTAAAATTCTGCTAATTTGTACAGTGATACATTAGAAATGATATTCCAGGGGAAAAAATCCGACATATGGAATCGAAAGCAACTGACATAAAGGATACATAGTGCTTTAAAATATAAAAATATATTAGACATATATGTGATTAAACACTGCATGAAAACATAATTTTTTTATATTTCTGAATATTTTAATTTTCTTTTTTCATTAAAGAATGAATAAAAAATATCACATTGCTTTGATATTTATCAAACTATAATTTAGAAAAATAATTCAAAAAATATTTAATTGAAAACAACCGAATCAAGTTAAACATAATAATATTTTTTTAAATGAAAATATATATTTAAAAAAAGATTTATGATTTTTTAAAATTACTATGAATATGTCATTCATATTTGTTTTTCATAATTCACCAAACAGATAATGTCATATTGTTAAGTTGTTTCTAGAATGATATTCTAGAAAAACAAATCTAGCATACGGAATTGAAAATAACCGAAACAATGTAAGCCTATTTTTTTATAAAATAAAAAAATATGTTTAACAAAAAATATTTCACAAAAAACTTGATGGAAAAACAGTTGAAAATGCCTCTTTTTTATGAATATTTAGAACATGCTTGTATTTTATAAAACATCAAAAAGAGAACATCAGGTTGTTTTGCTATTTTTAAAATGATATTCTAGAAATAAAATTATATTTTATTCAATGAATATTTTATAAATTTTATTTTGGTTCTTAATTAATTATTTCAAACTAATCAGTTAAGAAGAATTTTAATGTACGCACCGGAAGTTACCTGTTCTCAAAAATTTAATTTCAGTAGTACATCTTTATTTGTCAGCATTATATTACGATTCTTTTTATATAAGCTGTGAGTGTACGCAGTCCACTCAAATTCAAAATAAAATGTTCTTTACTAAATATGTACTACATTATTGATGTTTCCAAATACCTTAAACTATTGTAATATAACAACGGTATCATTAAGTATATATTTTTTAAGTTCTTATCAACGTGGCAATAGCTAGAATAGAAAAAAAATTAAAATGAAAGAAAGAAAGAAAGAAACGTATAAATTATAAAGAACGACTGTTTCCTACGAAAACAGAATTCTTTAGGTTTCTTTAGCTTTAATTTATATTTGACGTGTATTACATCTGAGTCACAATTATTAAAATAAATAGATTATGGATTTATAGTTTTTGTTTGGGTTCTTTTTATGGTTATTTACGTTTTTATTAAAAGCTTAAGCTCTTTCTTTTTTTTTTTTACTTAGAACGTAATAAGGGTCACTTGGTGGGACATGAGCTCTACAGACTTTGTTACCTTGTCCTTTCGTAATTTCTTCATTTTATATTTTATTAAAAGTCTTAGGCACCAAATGAAGAAAACGAAACTTGTAATGCTACACAAGAATTTTGGGTTCTACTCTGACGTAGTACAACCACTTTGATTATCGATCGACATTGTACAGTTTTTTTAAATTTAAAAATTTTTTTAATTTGTTTTAAACTTTAAGAAATTGCTTTAATTATGTATTACAATTAAGAATTTTTTATTGTCTAGATAAAAGTGCGAAATAAATAACGTTTAATTGTTTTATTTTATTTTACATTAGTAATTCGAAAAAATTAATATTTTTTTTTTCTTTTTTTGTGAATATGCAACAATTTTTCAAGCGGTTATTCTTACAAAATTTAAACCTTTTACTATTCAAGTGCACTTTAACAACTAAATGCACTGCAGTTTTCACGAAATGGGTTGCATTGTAATTAAATTTCCCGTTAGAATCTATTTTAATACGGAATTATCTAAAACAGTTGAATGACATTTTTGATAATTCTGGATTAGATGGCGTAGTAAAAAAAGCAAATGGTAAATTTCATAGTAGTATTTCAAAGACATACACTAAAAACTACCTAAACGGACCACGTTTTACTATAATATAAATTAGTCACTTCAAGAGGTGGTCTCTTAATGAAGGTCATACTTAAATCTAAATTTTAATAGTTGAAAAAAAGTAACAATAAATTTTTACTAAAATTTATTTTTCACAATAGGAAAAAATACAAAAAATTAACTATCAAAACAAAAGTTAATTACTGTAGATTTAAAAAAAAAAAATGAATACAGTGAGTTTACTTTGATTTTACTGTTTCATCACTTAAATCTTTTAGTTTTCAGTACCATCGCAGATCAGTAAATAAATGCAGTTTATGGTCTATGAATGCAGTAACCACGAAGCTAAAATTAGTATTGAGATTACGGGAATAAATTTCGTTTCATGAAAAAATGGTCACCCCCGGAGGTGGCCGCTTAAAGGAGGTTATCCCATGGGGAGATTTCACAGTATTATATTCAGATGAAGGTTTTACATAAATGTGGGTAGCTTTTATAATACAGGATACTCACTGAAATCTAAAACATATGTCGTTAAAACTTGTCAGTCGTATTAATTATTACTGTCATATTTTAATAATTTTCTTTGAAAGTAATTATATTTCACTTCTTGCGGAATTCAAAATTAATCTAAACCATTTCATAATCGCCTAGTTTACTGCAATTTTCTTGTTTTTCGTGTTAATTATTATTTTTTTTTTGAAAAGCTGAGTGTTTAATTATTTAATTCCACAACACAAGTATGCTTACAATAGCTGTTTGGATATACTTAAATTTCAAAAGTTTTCAAATAAAGTCTTCCTTTTAATAAAATAAATATATTTTATGATAATAAGTAAATTGTAATATGCGTTAGAAATTTTTCACATGTATATAATTGCTTGTATAATTAGTAATGAGGTACTCGCTTCATAAATTTCAAAAAAAAATCAAACGATTGTTTTGAGAAAGTAATCAATTTATTGATTTATTATTAAATCTATTTTGTCTTTGCTGTTCCTTCGATTAACGTTTCAAAAATATATTTTTATTGTATGCTTGTTATATATTTCAACTATATGAAACTCACAAAAAAGGCAACATTAAAGATGTTACAATAAATCATTTGTAGAAGTATTCTTTTACCAATAATTAAATAAACACACTGCATTCTGATTTACAAACTATTTTTCAGATTGCAATTATCGAAAACCAATGAACTAAATCTTACAAAACATAATTCAATTAATATGGACTTGCTACTTAAATGCTCAATTGATTCTTCTCTGGATTTAAAAGACATTTATAGAAGACATAAAAATATTACAATTAGCATGATATACAGGAACAGAAAAAGTAACAAATAAGTAAAATTTCGAGCTTAAGCGGTTCCGGGGCACATTATAAAGTAATTTTTATTTATTGAGTTAAAATTTTGAAGGGTTTTTTTTGTGGTTAATCATATTATTTGTACACAAAATCAAATGCTAAAACTTTGCAGAATTTTTCTAAAAGATTTTTTAATTTAAAATGTATTAAAAAAGGGAGGTAATTTAAAATCGTTATAACTCAAAGTATCATTTTTAGAATTTTATTTTTGTTGCATTTTTAAATCAAAAGAAATATCCAAATTTTAATTTTGATTCAGCATTTTAAAAAAAATACATACATATTTTTTTAATTAAAAATACTTCAATTAAAAATGTGAAAAAAAACTTTTATTTAAAAAATCGTATATTCATAAATATCATTTTTAATTTGCTGAATCAAAAGTAATTTAAAATAATCAAAAATGACATGCTCCATGTTTTAAGCATTTATCTTTAACTGTTCCTGAGTTATAACAATTTAAATCCAAGAAATTGTGAAAAAATCCATCATGAACAAAAATGCATTTTAACAAGAAGTCATTTCCATGGCAGCTATTGCTTGAAAACTAGATTTTCAAAACAAACGAAAACGAAAAGAAATATTTTCTGTTCTAATTAAGATAGAAATATGTTTAAATGTCATTTTAAGCATAAAAAACAAAGAACTTTTTAATGCAATATTTGTTTAGAAACTTTGGAAATTTTTGTGTCTGGAACCCCCTTAAGTAATAAACAGAATTTAATTTTTTCGGATAATAATCATAAAAAAACCACTAAGACTGTAAGCATGGCATCAACTTGAAACAATACTAATTTTTGAATAGTGCAATTTAAGATAAAAACAAAGAATATTTTTAATGTAAAAAAACATCAGTAATATCCTCATCATTTTTGAGATAAGAAAGATGAGTTTTATTAAATTAAATAATATAACTAGAATGACCAGAAAAGTAAACATTGAATTCAATCGTGCGTTTAAAAAAAACTGGAAATTTAATAATTTACAAAATTTTAAAAATAATCTTCAGAATATAATAATTTTATTTAATTATGCAGAGACAAATTTTTGTCAGTGTATAATTATTAATGATTAATATGCTTCTTCGAGTAACAATTTTACAATATATATAGTTATTAATTTTTGTCAAGCGAAACATGAATTTTCTTAAATTTTCGTGGGTCATTTTCCTTTATGATTTCTTCAATAAACGTTTTAAAATATCGATTTAACTTATATTCATTATGTGTTTCAGCAACATAAAACATTTAACATTTCGTACATAATTCCAAAAACTTTTTCGAGAATATTTTTTTCGAGTAATTAAATATTGCGTTCTCGTTGGATTCAAAAATTTTTATTCGGATTACAATTATCGACAATCAATGAATTTGCTTTATGAAAAATAACTCGATTAAAATTGCTTTGTTACTTAAATGGTCAGTTAAATATCTTCACTGGAGCTAACTAGAAAACAGCAATATTTTGAATTCAGAATTATTCACAAGAATAGAAAAAAATAAGTTATACAAAGAAATTTGATCATTAGTAATTAAGCTAATTTAATAACTTCAGGAAACAGGAAATGTTTTTTTTTCACTCTTATAGTTAATTAGAATATCGATAGAATCTATATAAGTTGCTTTCACACGTTATTAACTACTTATATAAGGAGAGATTTATAGAAGAACACAGTTTAGGATGATCTTAAAGTAAAACATTTACTTTGTGTAATCTCATATAGAAATGTATTTTGGTTCCATTTATTTTTTTAAGGACAACAAACTGGTTATACGAAATATTTTTTTATTATTTCACTGTGTATTTAGTTTGATATTTACGATTTTCAACCAAAATATTTTATGTAAAATAATACACAATCTTAAAAAATGTAAGAATCAAATTACCTGACGGATTGATATAGACGAAAACAATATTTCCCCTAAAGAAGAGCCTGTAAAACTAATTATGGTGTGAAAGCCAGAAGAAATATTCTGCAAATTGCTTTCGACACAGAGTTGATTGTAGTTTTAAATCAAAATATAATGCAATTATACATAATACAAGATTTGAAACAAGCCAATCATTTCCCTTCATTATTACCATATTTTTAATTGAATTGCAACTTAACAAATTCTATTACATGTGAATATTTACTCAAACATTTATCATATTATCCAACAAACTGATGAATATTAAAAAAAAAAAAACCTTTCAAATAACGCCTATGTTTGTGTCTTTTACAGGCGTTTTATTCTTTTATCATCGCTTTTTCCAAACAAAAATTATTGCCCAATTGAAAATAATAATAATAATAATAATGCTCGGCAATATAAGGAGTGATTTTTCCGACTGCTGGATCATTTCTCCACTGGACGTCGTGTAGTATGCACATATCTCCGAGCCGTAATCAGTAGTGCCGAGGGGCCCTTTTCAGGGCCACCGAAGGACATATTCCGATAGGTTGCTGGGAATGTGCGGAAATGACGTTCGGATTTTCTGGAATATATAAAGCTAGAGCCACATGCATATTTAAATTTTCTAAAATTTACTAGAAAAAAACCACTTTTATAACTATTTTTATCAAATTTTTACACTTGATTAGGGTATTGATCTCCAGTAGCTCCTTTTTTATTTAAATTTAAATTTTATTTTTATGTTTTATCATTAATTTTAACTTCATTAATTAGTAGTCAGTTCCTGCTATTGCTACCATTCAGGTCTATAGATTGTTCTACTGTCCACTACACCAGCTACTAACCCGGGATGTGTAGTATATTCATCGGCGCCTCAGCCAAAATTATATTCGAAATAGAAATCAAAATATAATAATGCTTGGATTACATAACACAAAATTTAAAGTGAAAATTTACTCGTGAGACTAATAAGTTGATCGGCAAAAACGCGTTGTCTGTATAACGTTCAGGTAAATCAGGGAAACGGTTAAGAGAAGATTTAATGATTATCGAAACAAGGATGATTAGATATTTATAATAAACGTTTATTTTCTACTTATAATAAATAATTGGAGAAGGAAATCACTTTCAAATGATCATAATTCACACCCAGATTTCTTTGCTGTTGCTCGCCATTTCGCCAAAATGCGCCTAAATTCTTCAATTGGCGAGTAAACAAGCGATCAGATTTGCCAAATTTCAATTTTCCAAATTTCGCTCAACTTTTGCTTTTTCTTTCTTTTCTTTACCGTTTTTCATATATATGCATATAAACATTTTTAAAATATATTTGTAGCGGATAGTTGAAATTTGATTAAGAACAATCGTTTCTCAGTTAAAAAATCTTAAGTTACTTTAGAACGTATTGAAAAAAAGGGGAATACATTAAAGGATTAAAGATAATTTTTTTAGTGCTAAATGGCGAATCCATTCTGCTAATATTTTTTTCATTTGGTGAATGTTTCTTATTTTTAATTATCCAAATTACTAACATAGGTCAAATGTCAGTGAGAATACTGTTCATACCACTGTAATAAAATTATGCTTTTGATTTGGTAGTAAATGGATAAAATGTTAGTTACTCCAAGAAGTTGAGCTTTCTATGCATAATTGCAGGCCTAATAACCACTCACGAAACTATATAAATGTAATTTATTTACTTAAACACTCTCATTATTTTACATGTTCCGTTACAAATGTTCATTCATATTTTTTGTATACGTATACCTTTATATTAATGTTATATATTTTTAAATACTTTTAGTATTTCGTAAAAATCGTATTCCTATTAGTGTGTACATACTTATGTAAAAATATTTATTTAAAATATTCCTTATGGAAGTATACGAAAAATTCAACGACATGTTTAACATTCCTGCGTTTAAATACATTTCATTATTGTATTTTTAGTTTCTTTTTTTTTTTTTCATTCCAAAGTAGCAGCATATATATATAAATATATATATATATATATATATATATATATATATATATATATATATATATATGGTGAACATTTGCTAAGATTTCTTTCCAATATAAATTCACACAAATATTCCAATATAAAAATATGACACAAATATATTTCAAAAATATATACAAGAATAATTATATTTGCATTTGTTTTGTCGCAAAATTTATTATTCAAAGGGGATGCATATGAACTAAATTTAATGTTTGCTTATTTTGTATTTTCACTCTAAGAAAAATCGCAAACATCATAGCAAAATCGGATGGTAAAAAATTTATTAACGTCTATTGTACATAAATTATTATCTGAGCACAATATTTTTTCACGTAAACTGAAATAATGTAAATTTTAAGAAAAAATGTGTTGTTAATTTTAAGTAAAAAGTGCTAAAGACAAAATTGAGAGCAGATTTTGTCATGATTTTATTTCTTTATTCCTATTATGGTGTACAAGATAATTTTTACAGTCACTAAATAATCTAATATTATTCTTGTAAAATCTCCTACATTTAATTTAAATGATATTTATATATGCATTTCTTTTTTTAGATGCCAATGTCAGTCTACACGATTTCGGGTGCCTAACGTCACCATCCAATCATTCAAGGTCTAGACCAAAGAGATCGCCGATTTTAGTCGGACATTCACACCTTCTTTCAAAAGTGGAACAGCCCACTTTTGATACAAATGTGCCAAGAAATGTTACAACTCAATTAGGTCAAACAGTTTACTTACATTGTAGAGTGCACAATTTAGGAGACAAAACGGTGAGTACTCCAATTATCATTCTCTGTAGTTGAGTGTTTTATTTGCGCTTCAGTTTCTTGGAAGTTTGTTTAAAAGTCTAGAGTTTCGAGAAAGACATTTTAAGCAACTAAAAAGAAATTACACTAATTATGTGTTAAAAACCTCACATTTGGTTCAGCATTTTTGCATTTAAAAGGCAGAATAAAAAAAATAAAAATGCAATATATTTTCATATTAACGCTCAAAGTTTTGCTTATTCTAAATGCATTTTCTATTATCGTAAAGAATGAAATTACAAATGTAAAAAATACCTTATTTAGATTCCCTTGGTGATAAAAATTAGCAAATTTAAACGTGATGGCAGTATCACAGACAATGAAAAAAATTTTGTGCAGTATGTTAACAACAAATATAAATTTTTAAAAAGTTTATGCAAACTTACATAATATTAAGGTTTTACATGTTAATAATCTCAAAAACTATTTTAACTAAATTAATGAAATTTATATATTTTCATGTTGTTTATCATTTCGAAATTTGGAACAAAAATATGAAGCACAATTAATAAAATGTAGATATCCAGAAAGTCGTGTAGTTTACATGTAGTTATTTACCAGTGTATTGAATTTGTTGCGCCATCAAATTTAAAATAAGTACAATTTCAAACACTTCACATTGGTTCAGCTCGAAAGAACAAAATGTGTATTCAATGCATTGAATCAATATGTGCATCTATTACATTAGTGATTTGACAAAAAAGGCATTAATTAAAATCGTCATGGTTATATCACTATCTCAGAAAAGTATCTTTGCTACATACGTAGCATAACCCGAAATTAAACTTTTGTTCATTACTTTTTATAAAATTACTTATTTTTTATGAAAAATTTAATTTTTTAACAAATGTAAGAAGGAGGTTTTGATGAATGTAAAATATTACGAGTGAATAAGCTCCATCGTAAAGCGAGTAAAACGATTTCCTACGCATATGGAATTTGCTTGTCTTTGTGTTGCAGTATGCGATAACCTTCCTTTTACTTCTATTATAAAAGGTGCCATTGAATAAATGTATCTCTCTTTTAAGACATAGATATTTTCATGGTGGATAAATACACTTCATATACGGAACTCGCCAAATTATTAGGGTAAAAAAAAAAATTACACATAAACCAACCTGTAAGTTAGTTTACTGTATTAAATACTGATACTGTTGATACTGAGTAAATGTATATGTATTACTTTCAATGAACATAATTATAGACGTCCACTCATGACTTTTAGAGATTCGTGTGAACATATTTAGCAGCATATGATTGCCTTTATTCGTCTTGACATACTTTTTTCTGAATCAATTGTTCCCTTTCATCATTGTAAAACCATACACGAATTAATAGCTCAATTACCTAAATCATGCTCGTTGCTGCAATGTTGTTGACTCTGGTCTTCGAGACTACTGTTGTTATAAAATTGTAGCAACAAGAAACCTTTAACTAATAGAGTGATTAATGTGTGCATAGCATCGTATGGTCGAAATAGATTTACTCATTCACAAGTACATCCGGGGTAAGCCCAAGACGTAAAATGACAGTAATATTCGCTATAGATGGACATACAAAATACTAAAAGCCATGCATGGTCATATATTAATAAATTTGATGCGAGTAACGATTAAATATTCAATCTATATTAAATGTAATAGAATAAATTAATTTCTAGTCTGATTTAAATGTAAATTTTCCGCTTACTCGTGATTTTAATTATCTCTTGTTCTCATCTTTAGCACTTTTTTATGTCTGGACATTTCTTAGATGTACTTCTTAATCAGTCATTCCTTTTATTCCCTATAATGCCATGCATGAATTAATTGCTCAGTTAGTTGAACGTTGTTTGTTGCTGCAAATTTCTATACAGTTATGTTTACGTTTAGATGAAATACTCTCTAAAGGGCTATACGTTTGTGTTACTCTATGTTTTCTTGACTGCAATGACAGTAATGGCTGCTACAGATGGACATACAAAGTACTAAAAGTCATACATGGACGTGTATTAATATATTTATTGCAAGTAAGGATTATATATTCAACCAATATTAAATATAATAAAATAAATAAACTTCTAGTCTGATTTAAATATAATTTTACGCTTAATATTAATATATTTAAGGCAAGTAACGATTATATATTCAATCAATATTAAATGTAATAAAATAAATAAACTTCTTGTCTGATTTAAGTGTAAATTTTCCTCTTACTCATGATTTTGATTATTTCATGTTCTTATCTTTAGCAGTTTTTTTATGTCTTGAAATCTCCTGGATGTACTTCTAAATCAGTCATTTTCTTTGTTCCCTATAATACATGCAAAAATTAATCGCTCAGTTAGTTGAACGTTGTTTGTTGCTGCAAATTTCTAAACAGTTATGTTTGCGCATAGATGAAATACTCTCTAAGAGGCTATAAGCTTATGTTACTCTATGTTTTCTTATACATATATTCTATGGTCAGTTGTGGCCTTTTTTATGCCCTTTAAATGTTATGAAGTCAAGCGTATCAAAAGTATTACAAAAGATCTCTAGCGGAAGATCTAAACGCTTAAAGGGACCCACTACACTAGCATCGCAATATATTGCAGCTCAACAAGATATTTGTAACACCACCACCACCAACAACAAAAAAGTTGAAACGGTGTACATCATTTTTAAGTCCGATTAGTTATAGCAACTGAATCAATCAGCTCATTAAAAAAAAATTTTTTTCAGAGATATAAATATAAAAATTAAAAACGATAAAAAGGAGAGTATATGACGCAAAATATAAATTTTGATATTTACTTTTCTTTTTACACGAGTACTTTTTACCGTGCTGCAGAAAAATTTATAGTAATTTAAACTTTTCGTTATTCCATTTATATTAGTGCGCATTTGAGTTCTTATAAAATTTACTTTAAATACTTTGTTATGAACATAGTTAGTCTACTATTTTAAAAGTGAAAACGACATTTATTTTTAAATTGTAGCCTTGAAATATTCTGCTTTAACACCAATTCTATGAATACTATATAGATTTTTTAAGAGATAAATTAGATAATATATTGCAGTTCAACAAGAGATTTGTGACAGCAACAACAACAACAGAAAAAAAAAAGATCTCGCACTACGTTGAAATGGTGTATTTCATTTTTAAGTTCGATTAGTTATAACAACTGAATCAATCAGCTCATTAAAAAAATAATCCTTTTTTTCGGAGATATAAATATACAAAGTAAAAACGATGAAAACGAGAGTATGACGTAAAATATAAATTTGCATTTTTTTTCTTTGAGTACTTCTTACCGTGCAGCAAGAAAATTTATAATAATCTAAACTTTTCGTTATTCCATATATACTATTACGCATTTCAGTTCTTGTAAAATTTACTTTAAATACTTCGTTACAGTTATAGTTAGCCTACTGTTTTAAAAGTGAAAACGAAATTTATTTTTAAATTGCAGCCCCAAAAATACTTCATTAATATTCTGTTTAACACCAATTCTATGAATACTATGTAGATTTTTTCAAGTTAGATTTAACAAAAAAAAAAAAAAAAAAAAAAAAATCACAGAATAAATTAATTTATGTCCCTTTTGGACTTTATCAGTATTGTTGAAGATAATGTTTTTGTAATTTAAGAATGTCTCATGAGAACGTTTTTGTTATTAACTTTCACGTTAATTTCCCCCGTGAACCATCGTATTTATTAGAGAGATGTCAAGTGTATATTTGTTAGTATCGAGTGATTTTTTTTTTCATTTCTTTTTCAAGCAAAATCTTTTTCGTTATTTAAATATCACTTTTGGGATATTTTGACTTTTGTGCAGAATTTGTATATTAATGTGAGAATACATGAATCTCATGCCAGTCAATAATTTTATTTTTATAAATACATAACAGTTTTTTTTTTCGCATTAAATAGCAAAAGTATTCATGCATTGAAGATTATTTTAACATACACGTTACTTTTTTTGTTGTAAAGAAATGTATAAATTCTAATTTGTTTTAAAAACAACCTTTAAAGGAGTGACTTTGATTATTTTTTCATATATATTTACTTAAAACTGTGTAATTTACATATGTCTGTTTAATTGTATGATTTTTGAGTAGAATATTTTTAATTAAATAAACTGTACACATATTTAAGTATTTTATTAAGCTACGTTAAGTAATTAGAGGAGAGTTTTCATAATAATCTGTAAATATTTATGCATTTTAGATATGCTTTTTCTCCAAATATGCGTATTCAGATCTTCGTATGTGAAAGAAAAAGAGTCTTATCGATGCAACTCTTTTATTGTTTTATATCAGAGATTCGAAGCTATGAAATATATTCATTGAATTGCACAATCAACAATAAAAATCTAGGAAGATTTCCTCTCAAATTCACTTTATATAGCAATTTAACTTGTATTTAAAAAATTCTAATAACTTCTTTTTTTCTAAATAAAGATTAAATGTTTACAAATATTTTTGTAAGAACGCACAACATATCTAGCACAGTCCGTTATATATATCTACATTTTTTTTCTAAGAAGCTTTTTTGGAGAAGAACTAATTTCAACACATTACAAACACTACTTCACTTCTGCACTACAGAAATTTTCATGCACCAATAAAACCATTTTATTATAGACATATTAAAACCGACTGTTTTGAAAAAAAAAAAAAAAAAAAAAAAAAAAAAAAAAAAAAAACTTTTTTCAAAATCTTTTAGAAGATAATGGAATGTTATTTGGAATGCCGGGTGTTACGAAGTTACATGAACAATTCATAAACTGTTGAGCTACATCCGAACATTTGCTTGATATTTTGCATAGAATAAACGTTACAATAAATAGCACTTCTTGAAGTGTAACTTGTAATTAATGTTCGCAAAATGAAAGTTAATTACGTTATAGAACAAATAAAAGTAAGATTTAAGAAAAAAAATCCCACTAACCTAAAAAGTTGCAAATAATTATGTATAAAAATTCAGAAAATTCCCTTATAAAGAAGGAATATTTATACTATTTATAAAACTAATACAGGGTTATTACAAATGAATCATCGGGTTTTGGTACGTTACTACGTGCGAACTAGGAAACATGTATGTTTCCATGCCAACTCAGAGGAGAGGGAATTAACTATAGTTTCGCGATGCATATGTTTCATGCGTGTGTGGTTGTCATGGTTGCTGTTGGAACATCGTATTCAAAATGGCGTCTGGATAGTAGAAAGCGTTTGTGTACTAAAATTTTCAAAGTGTTAATAATTTATAACCGTTCAGAGAGCATTCCGGAAGGCTATACAAATACAAAATACCAACCCACAATGATGGATTGGCCGATTTTACTTTGGTTCAGTTGCGGAACCGCATCACGACTACATTCGCGATCATCGAGATGACAACGCTGAGTAACGTGTGGAGCGAACTGAATTTCGCCTTGACAACTACCATGTCACTCCAGAAGCACATATTGAACATCTGTAAGGTGGACGTCGATCTTGCATACTTTCAGTTTATTTTCCTGTACACTGTAAAAAAAAAATCTGTAAAGTTACTAAACTTTTTCTAGGAAACTGGGATTCCAAGAACTCTTCATGTTACGGTAACATGAAAATTTCATGTAATCGACTCTGAAACTTGAATTTTTGCTGTTACCGTTACAAGAAAAGTTCTAGGAATCCCAGTTTCCTAGAAAAAGTTTAGTAACGTTACAGAAATTTTTTTACAGTGTATAACTCATTCTTGTAATTTAATTATGTTCCGAAGTAAACGCATCAGAAATCCGATGATTCCTTTGTAATAACCCTGTATATTTGAAAGATAGTCAAAAATCAGTAGAGAACTCTTCATCCTTTATATTACTTAAACTAAAAAATTATGTTTTTCTAAATTTGTGGAAATTAGAAAAGGTTACATATATTTCAACAAAATTTCCGTAATTTATTGAAAGTAATTGCTTAATCAAATATTTAATACATTTTTATACAAATGTATTTTGGAGATCCGAAAAAGACTTCCCAAATCGAAAATAACAACTGTGTTAAAAATATTATGAAAATTTATCCCTGTTTTTAATGAATGTCAACTTTCTGACGAATGAGAACGTTTCACAAACGCCTATGAAACATTCTCAATGGTCAAAATAATCTATAGGCTTTAAATAATTTTTCTCTATATTTTTAAAAGTAAACAAATATATAAGGGATTTTCCAAATGTTTTTTGTTATATATGGAAAATCATCAAAGTTTTAAAACAACTTAATTTCTTTATTTTTTATAACAATGCTGTTACAACATTTGAAAAACCATAAGAAAATGCATGAAATTCAGAAAATTATTCTGCGTAAATTTTGAAATTCATAAACAAAATGTAAAATTATTCACGAAGTGATTTTTTTTTAAATTTATAACAGTAGGCATTAAGGGAAGTATTAAAAATGTATCGTATAAATAGTTCTCTAAGATAGGATGATATCCCGTGATATTTTTCAGATGTACATTAATCTTTTTTTTCTAGTAAAAGTTTCATAAGAAAGCTTATAATTGTCAATTGTAATTATTTATTGTGTAAATATAACTGGTGCTACGTTTATTAAATAAACCATCACTCAGTGCAGTACTTTATTGCTCACTTCAAAGTTAATTGTTTATTAATTGTTATACATTGTTATTCGTTCTCCGGACTATTGTTTTCAAGGAGGCATGCCTAAAAAGATTGTTTATACATTATTCAATTTTCAAAGAAATGCAAAATATATTTGTTATTTGAGATATATATACATATATACATATATATAGATATATGACTCAAAATTCGGGGTACAATCTTTAAGGGTTGGTGCAGGACACTATAATAATCATTTATTGAGTAAGAATTTATGGACGCAAGTGACGCATTTAGGCACAAACACCAGGGGGAGGAATCATATTTTTTTTATTCTCCATTCACATCTGAAAAATCCTACATTAATCTTTATTTTTTGCAAAAAGCAGACATTTTAAGATTAAAATTCTTCTTTGAAAATTTCCAACAAAAATTCAAAATTTTATAAGAAAAATAAAATTTTACCTATATTCCCTATTTCCATTGCATGCGATTAACAGATATACCAGTTTGTCCGTTTTGCTTTTTATTACTTCAAAAATTTCGATTTCTTACATAAAACTTACAAAAAAGATTTTTTTAAGTGATCATGAAATATCTGCATAATATAGAGAAAAGAATATTATAGTAATTTTCCGGTATAAATGACAAAATTTGAATTAAAATATATTGAATTAAAATATTTGCACCTCAATGTTTTACTTGGACCTATACATTTCTATACAATAAACAATTGTTACAGTGCTCGTACGAACCTTTAAAATGTGTAGTACGAATTTAGAAAACCCTGTTTACTATGTGTTTTCGCGGGAAAAAAATATTGCAAAAGCCACAGTTAAGAAAATAAGGACTATGGATTGTTTTACCTTTACTTCACGAAATTTTAAATACATAATTTCGTTTTATCATCGTGGAAGATTTTGCTCCCTTTTTACAATTATACCACGCTCTAGACCCCCTTGAGTATTTTCAGTTTATTGAATGCCTTCTTATCTAAGATTAAATTGCCAGCGCTTTCTGTAGCACTATCTAATTGCAAGAATCAAACTTTCGTGGGATCATTAAACTAGTAGGAAATGGATGCTGCTACAAAAAAATTCCAAAAGTTACCGCTATGGCATATGTGGTACTTTTTTCCGTATTTCTTCGTAACCAAACAGTCTTATTATTACCTTCGAAAGTTTGTCTACATTCTACCAATTTGATTGTGATACCTGACATGCTGATAACTGTCAGTTTAATTTACAGCCACCATGCACGTGAAAACGTAAAACTTAACACTTTACAGAAATTGTACAGTTAGATAATTTATTAGATCTTTTCCAAAATATAATTTTATTATTTAAAAAAGTGAAAAAAATTCATATTTTTAAAAACTACACTTAGATAATTACTCTTACTAGATAACAAATAAATATGAAATTTACGGAAATACAACCGCAAATTTTGAAAAATAAAGTATCCAAACTGTTATAATATTTACATATAAATGCGCGCTAAGAAAATAATGTTTATATCAACATAGAATAAAATTCGCGGCTATTGCTAACCCAAAGGACATTGTTCTCCGCATTCTTTGAAGCTCTGCTTTTTTTGTCCAGACAACAAAATATTTGATTTCATCATTCAATGCCTTCTCTGATTTTCCAAACAATAGCACTTGATGCTGAAGACTTTATAGTTTTTGACGGGGACATTCTAAGGGGAATTTCGATAACATAGTTTATTTTTGTAGTTTTAGAATTCTGAACAATAATTTTGGATCTATTGTGTTTATTTTTATCAAGATGGTTGTGAAGAAAAGTGAAACATTATCATATTTGATTAAATATTTTTGTATTAACTTTGAGATTCGATTCTTAAAAGAAAATATTCTCAGTCGAAGATTTAGGGTTTATTTATTTCGTTTGTTTGTTTTAGTTTTTTCCTAAAACATATATATATATATATATCCTAAAACACATATATATATATATTCAACGTATTGAATATCGTTGGTTTCGAATAATAACAAACGTCGATTTCGTTGTAGTAACCAACACAGGTTTCGAATATTTTTATTACATATCAAAAAATGTTTTTTTTTTTTGCTGTTGTTTGTCTTGAGAAACATTTTTTGCGAACCATGGTACAGGATATAATGAAGCTACGTACGTGATGTATATAAATATCGAAACACGATTTTAGCTATGTGAACCCCTCGCGCTCTATCACTATAAGTAGATGTATGTCATTAACCACCAGTGTCCTCGCATCTGACAGTATTTTTTTTTCTTTTGTAAAGAAATTTTGAATTAACACAATAAAAATTTTATTGGTAATATTCGTTTATCTTATTTATGAATAATCAGACACCTTGAAAATATTCAGATAAATGACGTTTACATAAAAAGGGAAAATATTGATTGGAGCTTCTTTTAATCAAATTTAAATTATTCAAAAATAAAACAGATTTTCAATTACTTCCTTAAGATGGTGACTAAAATTTTTCACGAAAACGCTAGAAGCTAAATATGTTGGCGAGAAAAAATATTTTTCAGAAACATTTAATTTAACTCATAAATACATAAAATGCTTTTAAATAAATTAGCAAAAACTAATTTATGTATTTGTAAGTTCGTTAAATGACGTTATTTCTACTAGATCCGAAATTACAAACCAAATCTTGGAAGAACGAAAAGCTTTTGGTAAATAAAGATATAGACTGTGTGCAGTTTTATTATAATGCTTTCCACTTAATTTGTAAATATGATTTATTATTTGAGATAATGTATTTAGTAAAATTAGTATTATAATTACCTTTTAAATTATATTTCTAAATTCTTATTAGATTTCATTTTATTAAAAAGAATTAAATTATCTCATGCAATTTAAAATCAACACATTGCATTTTCACACAACTAGAGATTTCAAAATCATGAACTTATTTTCTGTAATTTCTCAAATCGTAATAAAGATCATTTCCATCTCGTTTTTAAATATTAGGTCATGAGACTTGGAATTTTTTTGTTAAAGTTATATTTAAAAAATGTTCTGTTTCTATGTATCAGCGATTTTTTTTTTATATCAAGAGCCACATTTTCCCACTCCTAATGAAAAAAAAAGAGAGTGTTAGTAGTAGGAAAACGATCCTACTACTAATGTTTTTTTGTTTTTTTTTTCTCATCTTGCTTTAACCATAAAAATTACAGGGCAAAACCCCCACTCAAAATAATATGAAGATAATCTGATGAAATCTCCACTTTCTTCAGAAATTTTGCAGATTTAGTTTGATCTTAAAAATATAGGCAGAATATTTTAGGATATTCTTATAAAATAAATAATAATAATAAATATCTGCAGAATGGGCCAAATAACTTACGGATTTCCTATAGATTTTCGGGCGAAAAACCTGTAAATTTTGGACAGATTTTTTTTTTATTTTTTTTAATTAATTTTTTTTTTGGGGGGGGGAGCGCCTACATTTTTATTTATTTATTTATTTTTTTTTTTTTAAGGAAATTTTTGTTTGGGATAGGTTTTGTACTAGTGCGCGTATTGACGGGCTAAAGCTCTGTATTATTGGAAATACTCGTATTATTCATATCGGTTCAAAATGTAGATCAGATTAAAAATGGTTAATACATTATGCTATTCAACTTTGTAATAGAATTTGCCAGTTAGAACCTTTTCTTTAAAAATATCAAATATAGAATGCAAAGAGAATGATAATGATAACTTTTAAAGAATGATGGATTTAATTCATGGAACCGAAATATAATCGTAAAAGCACCACAAGATTACGTCTTTCTTATCCCAACAGCTCAAAAAAATTAGAAGGTTTTAATATGTTGAAAAGTCACATGATCTTTGAAAATAACTTACTTTAATTACTTAACTTATCAATTATCAAAAAATCCTTAGAATAAAGTCTATTTTCAATGTATTTTACAGAATTTTTAATCTTTTATCACCGGTTTTCAAAACAGAAATTTTTGCGTAATTGAATTTAAAACAAGCTGGAAATTGCATGTGATGCCTAGCAAATGTGGTGCGTTCGTACGATAACGAAGTATTAAAAGTATCATTCTCATATATGAATCTAATAAAATCGTATATAGTTAATTACAATTAAAATGTTCACCAAACAATGTTCTCCCTATACCATTATGTAATGGAATACTTTTGTGTGCCCTTGTAAATCATTAACAAATGTTCTTTGCACCAGAGATTATGCAAAATGCATATTACAATATGTACTTTATAGATGCATATCAATTATATTGTATTCGAATGAGCGTAACACCATTAAAATGCATTTGAAACATTTTTCCCCCATTGTCCGTAATGTAAAGGAATACTTTTGATTGTCCCTGTAATTGAACTATGCATCCGATTTTGATAAACTTTGAAACAACTCGACAAAATTATGTAATGATTATGTACTTTAAATTTCAAACGATTAAAATGCATTTGAAACTCTTCCCCCATTTACCATAATGTAACGGAATGCATTTGATTGTCTCTGTATTGATCTATGCATCCACTTTTAATACAATTTGAAGAGATTCGACAAAATTATGTAATAATTATATATCTTAAATTTCAAATAATTTGGTTGCGTGGTTTTTGCGTTGTTTTATGCGGACAGACGGACAGATAGACAGACAGGCGGACGGACTAAACGATAATTATTGGTTCTGCGTATTTACATAATTACGAACGTACCTAAAAATGCACGGGTTAGATAATGCAAAATTTGCCATAAAAATTTACTAGTGAGTATAATAAATCATGGTTGGAATATGGATGCCCGTAGGTGATACGGGCAAATCATGATTGGAAAAAAAATTTTGACTATATCAGGTACGGACAAATCAAGGAAGCCGTAAAAAGTGCATTTTTTTGGAATAAACTGATGTATTTTATTATAGTCACATAAATATGTAAAATATATATATTTGGTTACTGTTATTATTCTTTTTACAAGTTACATTAACTGTATCTCATCTATTAACTGATAGTGATATGAGATTGCAAGTTTAAATTTTTTCAGAAATTAATCGTAATTTTCTGTGTCTACTTCGTTTTATCCTTGAAAACAAGCCAAGTACCTCGGTTTCCAATAATTTGTATTGTTCCAATATTGATAACTCCTCTTGTCTGTTTTAAGTTTGTTATTTTTTTTTGTTTTATTTATTCATTTTAGATGTTAAATAGTGGTATTATATAATGGTTATACACACACACACACACACACATATATATATATATATATATATTATTTTGAAATATCCTTCTTTGCATGAATGAGAGCTAAAATTTACGTTTTAAAATAAAGTTAACAAATTTAATATTTTTTTATGTTATATAAAATTATAACCTTCTCACACACCCACCCTTGTGTCTCAAAAATTAAATAAATAACTAAATACCTTATGCAATACAATAAAAACAAAAATGTCTTCTCTAATACTTTAAAAACTATATTATTTTTACTTTGTACATAGTTATTTGATATTAATAGTTATTTGTTACTTAGTCTCTTTAGCAAATAAAATGAAAAATTATCTTTCGTATATTAAATCAAAAGTACTTTTATTGCTTTTTTAAATGCTTAATATGAAGTCTTTTAATGAATTTGAGCTACATTTTAAAATGACAAAAAACCCCATTAAAAATAAAAGCTAAGAGAAACATAACGGAAAAAAAATTAAATTCGTTATTTAATTTGAAACGAGCTTATGCAATGCCTAATTAACTAATTAGTATACAATATACCTAATTAAATCTATATATGAAAATAAGAATTTTTTTCTGACTGAAAAAATTAATTATTTTTACCATAAGTACACAATTATATATTTCGAATAATGGGTTCCCCCATTAGGAAAATTACTTCAATGGAAATTATTTTGTATATATATATAAAAAAAAGTCATCAGTTTTCCTAAATTATTTTGTAATTTATTACAGAAACTTGATAATGCAAATTTCTAAAAATAATAATAGAATACATTTTTGACGTCATTAATTAAACGATGCTTTTATGTAGAAGAAAAATATGATCGATTGTTATTATCTGAACGATAGTAATACTTTTACAAAAATAGCTACTTTGTATAATATTAATTACAGTAGAAAATGGATGGAAAATTGGGAGATAGACGAACTTGAATTAGTTGCAGAATAATATACGAGTTTTATTACTGAATTTCTTTTGAATAAAAATAAATTTAAAATTTATATATACAGGGTTATTAATAAAATATGGACAAAACCTTAACCATTTGGAGACGAGCGACACGTATACGTGCCGCAAAAATGCTTAAGAATTGTTGTTTATTCCAATCAGTAAAATTGTACTACATAATTTTCTTTAATAAATCGGAGCATTTTCTCGATTTAATAAGGCACACATTTCTGTTTCAAAAAACCGGTGACAATAGATTTAAAATTTCGTAAAAGGCGCCCGTCGCGAAGGGGTTAAAAGATGATAGTATACATTTAAAAGCAGCTTTCATTATGAGGTTTCGACAAACTCTGAACGCCGGATCACCCTGGTGACTAACTTTTTTGCCTACTTATCGAATTTACTAATTAATTTTACTTACTATAAATTATAAGAACCATCTTTAAAGGATTTCAATTATGACAAATTAGTTGACAAATGGTAATTCAAATCAAAATCTCAAAGGCATTCATAATTTATGTCTATAATTTATTACAGGGAATTAATGGTGAGGATATTAATTTGTCTGAAGTTTTAATGTTTAATTTCCCTATAATCCCTCCGTTACGAAACTGAATTGGTGTGGAGTTAGTATCTCTAAAAATAATAATGTAAATGGCACGGTGCGATTGAAGATAAAAATCGACATAAAAAATAGAGTAATGTAGATAAAAATTTCCACAAACACACACAAAAAAAAGAGCAGAAACTGAGAACTCGGTATTTGGCGTGTCCAAATATTCATTTACTCGCCAAATGAAACATTTTGTAGCGAATTGTCGCAATAGTGGACGGCAGTGTGAAGCCTGATACTGACCTATCATAGTGCTGCAAGAGTTTTTAGCAATTAATTTGCCCCGCCTGAAAAGGATAATACACTAAACGAAAATGAAGAACAAGGGCCTCAGATTTACTGGCGTTTGACAGAGTGATAGCATAAAATCTAAAAGTGCACACTCATTCTGTGAAATAGTAAGGATGTTTTTTTTTCAGAATTTAACCTAATTTGTCTTTTTTATGTGCAATTTATTAATTTCCAATGCGTCTTTTTTGTTTTTACTTGAATTATATATACATTTTGTTTTACATTTTTTTTCTTTGTAATTTTTTAACTGTTTGATTCATAACATTAATTGAACAAAGCTAACTATTAACATTAAATTAAAACAGCTTCATAAAGCGGTATTAACTAGTACAAATTATACAACTGCCATGTCAAAAAGCAGAATAAATGTATTTTTTTTTATTATAAAGTTTTACAGATTGTTTATAATTTATTTTTAATTTAATTACGTAGACAAAGTACTGTTACTATCCATTATCCGAATAAAGATATTTTTATCAATTTTATAACATTTTTGTCATAGTTTATTCCATTACAAATGATTATCAGTCATATTTTTATAAAATTGCTTCGTTGCTTTAATGTATACGTTTCAAAAGTTTAATAAGAAAATATCAAGAATGATTTCGAGAATGCTTAACTTTGCGAGATGAAAAGTGGGTAAATGTATTATTTTTTCACTTTTATCACATTTTTAGCTTAATTTGTTTCATTATAACTGATTATCATACCGTATTACCCCGCATTAGCCAGATGGTCGCGAACTTCGAGGGAGATTTTTTAATATTAGTTACTGGTCTTTCCCGGCATGCCTAAAAAAGCGGACTACTTTAGGAAGGAAAGGAATGTGGTTCATTAAATGTATTCAGTAGCAGCGACTTCTGTTGGGTAGGAGGAGTACAATAGGAGTTTGTCCCCACTTTTCTAGTAATTTAATTTGCTTTTTTTTACATAAAAAGAACAATCATGTGTCTCATAACATTTCACACAAATCTCTCTCCCCAGCACTCACCCAATATTTACAATGTAAATAGTGGCACCAATTTTTGAAAAATATTGGGTTGGCTCCAAAATATTGGGTGGACTCAAAGATATTTTATTAAAATGGTGCAACCAATTTCTTTTCTTTGAAAGGTGGGTAGCAGGTGAAAGATGATACTTTTAAATCAAGTTATAAGCTTAATAAAGTTGCAATTTTATTAAGACAGCATATAAAGACACTAATATTTATTGAAATATCATCATATTATTAACATGATTACAATAGCAAAAAGTTAAACATGGAGCAAAACATTTAGTCATTTGAGATTGATAGGTGTCACTCGAAGAATTAAAACACTTGGTCATTGGCAAAAAAAATTTGTTCTAGGAAGAAAAATTATTTATAAAATAACAATGAAATAAATATCGAAATTGATCAATCCAAAATTTGAAACACTACGATTCAAAATTATTGGGTGGACTTGGGCCCCATGAGCCCATTTATGTTGGCGTCACTGAATGTAGAAATCATCTGATAAATTGTTACATGAAAAGAAATATTATTACTATATATAAAATAAGAAATATATTATTATTTATTTATATTAATTATTATTATAAGAATATATATTTTTTAAATACATAAATAGTGAAGTATGTGCTTACATTATGTATCAAAAAAGTAATTTTATATGACAATTTAATTAATTTAATGTCTTCATACTGGATTAGAACAGTCATATATGAAAATTTTGCATAATAAAAAGATATATAAAACCTAATATTCACTTAAATATACATTAATATATATAGAAAATAAGAAAAATAAATATTGATTTTTTCCTTAAAATGAAAAAAAATGTTAGAAAAAACAAAATAAATCAGCCACCTCATATTTTCCGGCATGTCGGTAAATACGAGTTTTTCCGGTATAATAGTGTATCTCTACTTTTTCCGGCATGCCGGTTAATGCGCGGAAATACTGTATATATATTTTATAAAATTTCATTCGTGGCTACTTTTATATTTCTGTACAAAAGCACTTCAACTTATGGGATCATAATCAAATATAACTCCCATATTTTTATGGAAAGTATTCAAAAACATTAAATTTACCAGTATGGATTAAGTTTGCTTATTGATAAAACATTCTATAAGACGCCATTTAAAAATGAATATACACATGCATATTAATTTTATGTACCATAAAATCATTTTGTTTTTTACTATATGACTCTTCACTCGACAAGTTTTATAATCTATGATTTATTACATACTATTTTTTAAAATAATGATCTATGCATGCTAAAAACTATTTTAACATTTCCACGAGGCATTAGCTGTTTCAAAAAGTATCGACGTTCGGATCATAACGACATCAAAAGTTACTTTTAATACACGGCAAATATTTTTTGTTCCAAGAAAAAAGAACGCATTCTGCCATTAAATGTATTAAATTCCAATAAAAAACTCCAAAACGGAAGCAATAACTGCGGATCTCTATCCCAGTAATCCGTATTTTATAGCTCGGTGCGAATATTATTCAGGATCTATACTTATCAAAGTGTCAACTAGCGCCATCTATGGACATCTCTTCAAATTTAATCCGGAAATCATTTTGCTCTTTTTTTTTTCTTCTAAAAATCGACTAGAAAATAAGCATTTAAAAAGTAGCTTCTATAAACATAAAAATATATCATGAGCATATTAATGACTATCATTTACAAGTCATTTACGAAGCAAAAATGAAGAGCTAAAGGGGAAAAAGCAGAAAAAATTAACAAAAAATAAAAGGACTCTCCTTTGTTTTATAACGCCCCGTAGTGTCACGATTTTCGTGCCGTTTGATCAGGCAGTTTAGCATGGCGACAAGAATATGAGAGTAAAAACAAAATACGCCAAATGAGAGATTTGGGAATAAATATTTAAGGATTCCAAATGAGCAACTGCACGAAACGAATTTTTTTTCCGGCACGCAAAGAGAAAAATTTTACGCAGATGCGGGAATTATTCTTCTGTTGGAAAAGAACATAAAAGATTTGATATATTTTTAAATTCGCAACGTGAAATATTTTCATAACGTTACAATTGAAATTGTTTTTCTATATGGCCGACGATTATATGAAATCGTAAAGTATTCATGAGGAGGTTTATTGTATTTAAATCACTGAATTTTATGGATTGGAATTAATATTTCTCCATGCGGGTCGTTTTCGGTCGGGTTGGCTGTAGATATTTTTAATTGGAGAAGGACTTAATTTGAAACCATACCAGTCTCTAATACAGTAGACTCCCTCAACTCCGCATCACTTGGGACCAAACGTGGGGAGGATTTTAGAATTTTGCAGATTTCTGTTCATTGCTAAGTTTAAAATTTTTTAATTATTAATTGCAAAAATCTTGGTCAATAAATCATGTTGGTCATTGTTTAGCCTCTGGAATATTTTAGAGATACTGGCATCTACAGCAATCGTATTTTGTGCCACATTCATGTTTAACTATTTTTTTAAGTAGCAAAACATTATGAGCCAGTTTATTTGGATATATTTTACTGCAGCATTTAAAGATTAGCTGTTGCATGACAAAAAATCAGAGGTATTTGTACATATATATTTAAAATGAAAACTATGTGAAAAAACACAATTAACATAAAAAAAATAATTTTCATATATATATACATGTAAAAGTAATGGTATCACTGTGTACTTGCAGGTAAGATATTGAAATTCGATGATTAGCTTAGCGTATATCAGGAAAGATTAAAGAGTTTTCAAGTAAAAAAAATGCAGGTTTTTTTTAATTATCATTATTAATTAATTTTGTTTGGTTTTTCAAACGTCATACATTTTAAAGATGCATATGCCATATAAAAACATATTGACAGTATTTGTTAATTTAGAAGTATATCATGATGTTTTAAAAAATGTAAAATTTTCTATTCAGAATTATTGTTTTATTTATTAATTTAGACAGCAAAATTAACACAAGAGGGAATAACACAATAAACATTAGAAAACGTATAATATTAAAATTATATTATAAAGGATAACATCTTTTTAAGTATTTTTAATAAATAATATCTAACAATCATTTAGTATATTTTACGGAATATTACAGCTACTTGACAAATGCAGCATTATTATAAAAAATTCGAAACTTCTAAATGCCCTGTGAGAGTTGTAAAACAATAAATTTCTAAATATTTTAAAATATATTTTAGAAGATTTAAGTTTTTTTATGCATATTTAATAGATTTATATTTATTGCATTCTTTATATCTCTTTGTGAAGCTTATATATTTTACAGGTTATATCATAAAAAATGTTTTAAAGCTTTTATTTATTCTAGAAGCTGTAAAATGTATAAATAAGAAAAATACATACCATTTATAAACATTATATATTTAAAATTCAATTCATATCATACAACATGGACCGAATATGTATGTGATGTATATTCAACGTTTCTTGACAGTAAAGCTTTACTTGTTCAGAGAAGATGATATGATACTTATTGCCAGATCCATATAAATGTAAATCAGCAAACTACAGTAAGAGTGACTCATCAATGGAAATAGAAAATTTTAAATATTTGAAAACTCATATATGTGACATTTTAGTCTGTAATGCTTGATGAAAAGTTTGATTCAGAAAAAAAATGTGATAAATGTTAACACGTTCGCTGCCTCTTACATGAAGATGGGATGATAGTAAATGCCGCATTGTAGAAGTGGGTTTATCCCAGAAGCCGATTTTCTTTTTATAACAAAGAATCCGTGAAAGTTTTTCCCGCGCCAACGCGTGGCTGCCTATTGGACATCACCCCACATCACGCGCTGGCGCCTAAGTGACTCCTTAACTTGGCGCCCCGTCACGTGCTTTCGCGAGAGTGGCAGCGAACGTGTTAAGCAAATCGAACATACATTTTTCTCAGGTTGCTTCCCTTTTAACACAAGTTTTAATTATTATAATCCCAGTACTTTTTTAAACGGTGATAGACATACTAATATTAAATTTTACTGCTAAAGTATTGTTTATATGTCTCATGTAGGGGAAGATGGGGATACTTGAGCCATTTTTTGAATTTTAATTTTTTTAAATTTTTTATAATTTCTTAGAATAAAATAAAATATTGAAAATGAAAATTTGGTATATTTTCTTCAAATGAAAACCACTTTCAATTAATTTTGAACTATTTTTCTATGTCTAATAAATGTTTATTTTTTGTTTTACATCATGGCTCAAGTATCCCCATGGGTGGGATACTTGAGCCATGATGAAGGGATACTTGAGCCACTACGGAAAAATACCTACAAAAGTAATTTTTTTCGCTTTATTTTTGCACAAAAATTTTACAGAATGACAAATTATGAAACATAAAGGCCTTCAAAACCAACTGAGAAAACAAAGCTAGTAATACGATCATTTTTTGTCGTTAGAACTGGTTGTCGAAGGATAATTTCAACTTAAGTTATAACGACAGTAGAAACATCCTCAGTTCAGAGCCATTTAAATTTGGAATCTGCAATTCTTCGGGTAAATTTCATTTTCAAAAATATTAAGCACTTATCCAACAAATATTTTTATAGTTTTCTTTCTGGCATATTTTATTAGTAACCAACCATCAATAGAAGGTTTTCTTTTCACATCATCACCATCATTGACAGAATTTTCCTCTAATGATTTTGTCGAACTCATGCTTTTAATTTAGTAGCTGTCGGAATTTAAGCCAGATGTATCATTCTACTATTTCAAACACTTTCTTGATATCACAGGAAAAGATTTTGTCTTCCTCTTTGGCTCCATGCAGGTAAGTTTGAACTGGGAATTTCGTTGCTTTTCTTGATTCTTGTGCTCTTTTTACCAATTTTTCTTTAATTTTCTTAGTTAAAAAAAGTTACAGCATCAGAGGTTACGATTTCAATATAAAATATTAATCTTAATATGTTATATTAAAAAATAAATATTTTAATATGTTGGACATAACTAATTAAAGTATTAGAGATTATATAGCCTGTAAAACAGTTTTCAAAAGTTATTTTAATTTAATAAAAGTTAAATTGAAAACTATGTTTAAATTTTTCTAGACAGGCTATTTTGTTAGTCAAAATGAAAAATAAAATGGATATTTTCATTTAAAAAATATACATTTTTAAACATTTTTAGGTCGTTATTTTTTCAAGAAAAAAAAATAATAAAATGAAAAATTATTCTCCCTTTTATCCAGAAAAAATCTATTAGTGAATATAAGGATGGAATTTTATTTTTTGTTTGTTTCACCCATGTTTAATTTCTAGTGGGGATGGTTGAGGCATGGCTCAAGTATCCCCACTCTCACTGGCTCAAGTATCCCCACTACCACTATTTTTGTTTCCCAGAGTTTTTCTAAATAAAGCATGCAGCTATTAGAACTATTTTAGATTCAAAATACAATTGAAATTATGCTTATTAAATTTATGTATATAGTTGCAACTTTAAACAAAACTTTGATTACAAAAAAATAAAAAAAACATGCACCCAAATATTTACTTCAGATAGGGAAAAGACAACTATTAATCACTATACTTTCAAAATCGTACCAAGATGTGTGATTTCTTTTTTACGTGTTCAGAACTATAAATATGTTATCATATTGACAGTTTTAGAAAGAAAAATTAACCAACTGAAGAGATAATAGGGGTGGCTCAAGTATCCCCTATGCTCAAGTATCCCCACTCTCCCCTACTAATTGAAAAAACTAAATTTCTACGCATTTTCAATTATTCTTTAGAAGATTTAAGTGTTTTTTATATTTATAAATTATTCTACATTCTTCATATTTATCTATGAAGCTTATATATTTTACAGATTGTATTATAAAGAATATTTTTAAAAGGCATTTTTTATTCTAGAAGCTGCAATATATATATACATATATATATGTATATCATATATGTATATATATATATATATATATATATATATATATATATATATAAGTAAATATGTTTGAACCTGAATTCGAATCACAAAACATGGACTAAATATATATCTGATGCATATTCAATGTTTCTAGACAGTAAAGTTTTAACTGTTCAGAGAAGATGATAAGTTAATTATTGCCAGACTCATATAAATGCAAATCAGCAAACTATAGTAAGATTGATCCACCATGAGAGATAAAAATTATGCATATTTCGAAACTCATATATGTGACATTTTAATGACTTTAATGCTTGATGCAAAGATTGATTCAGAAAAATTATGATAAAAGTTAAATAAATATGACATTGATTTTTCTCATATTGCTTCACTTTTAACAGATATCTTAAAATATTGCAAATCAGTGCTATTTCAAATGATAAAATTTTTTTAAATGTTTTTCATGACCATCTAACTATCGTTTTGCATATTCCAACGTATATTATATCTGCTTGACAGATACAGCATCATTATTAAGTTTCATATTCTGTAGAAAAAAAAAATACGATTTTCCAAATGCCCTGTAAGAATTATAAAACTATAGATCTCTAAAAACTTTAAGTCATATTTTAGAAGATCTAATTTTTTTCACATTCACATTTTATTGATTTTTATTTCTTGCATTCTTCATATATGTCTGTGAAGCTTGTATATTTTACAAATTGTACTATAAAAGATATTTTAAAGAAGTATTTTTTATAATAAATGTTGAAAAAAAACCCTTCCATTTATTGTGTGCTTAAACCTAAGTTCATATTATAAAACAAAAGATTGAATATGAATATGATGCATATTCAACGTTTCTAGACAGTAAAGTTTTATTTGTTCAGAGGAGATAATATGTTATTTATTGCCATACTCATATAAATGGAAATTAATAAAATACAGTAAGATTGACCTATCAAGACAGACGCAAAATGTTGCATACTTGGAAATTCATAGTTGTGACGTTTTCCTCTGTAATATATTGATTGATTCAGAAAAACTCTAATAAAAGTTAAGTAAATCAGATACACACTTCTTTCAAGTTGCTAAACTTTTAACAGATTTTTTTATTATTTTAATCTCGGTATTGCATGTTTTTAAACAATGGTAGGCATACTATATCAGTTAACTTATATTGCAAATGTATTTCTTATATTTACGCACAGTAAATTAAATAACTATAGAAATCTTTAATTTTTCTTTCTGAATGAACATAAAATTTTTGCGCTCTGCTTTTAGAGGCATTTAATTGAATACTTGGTGTCGAAAAAAAAAACGTTCGGATAACATTAAAGCCAATAAAACAAAAATATTTTTTTTTCCAAAAAAAAACTAACCCATGTGTTCCCTTAAATTTTATAACTAAGAAATTCTTTTTCGGGTAATTTGTATACATTAGATATACTAACAAGGTGATCACTTTTGATGATGTTCACACACAGAATCGAGACCTGGTTCATTTTTTAGCCCTACTCCATAAAAGTTAGATAACCGAAAAAAATGTCTATTAAAGTGAAATTTTATGTATTTTTTTATTAATGGAATTATGTTTGTTTATTTGAAGCCAAAAGAGTGTTACAAGATTTTCACTTGCTTTATTAAGTGGAAATAACGTTCGGCTAGGGTTGTCGTTAAACTTTACTTTTGAAAATACGCCAACTTTTTTACCCTCCAAAAATGTAATTATAATGTCGTAATTTTTTAAAACCAAATTCAAAAGTTTTTGAAGGAATTTTTAAACTTTTTTTCAACATTTTACATTTATTATTAACTAATTTACTTTTTAAATGTTTTTCTTTTCTAAAAAAAAAAACAAAAAAGAAAGATTATGTTAATATTTTGATAAGTGGCCTCAAAAATGGTGTTTTCAAAAGTTGTGATTCTGCAATATATAAAAAAACCATTGTTGGACACGTATACGTGCCGCAAACATTCTTATGAAACACTTATCTCCACCGATATATATATATATATATATATATATATTGTAAAATTGGCCTTTTTTTTAATCGGAGCATAATTTCTATTTAATAAAGCTCAAATTTTTATTTTTAAAAACTGGTGATAAAAAATTAAAAATTTCGTAAATGGTTCCCATCGCGATTGGGTTAACAGAAAAAAATCGATTGTTAAATTTCCTGATGTAGGGCTTTAAAATGTACCAAGTCTCAATGCTAGGCGCGGGCAAAAAAGGATCAAAAGTACAAAAAAGTATCTGTTGTAAACTGGTTCGGTAATAAAGCTTACTGTAAGAAAAAGTGCATTTTATACATTTGCGAAGCATAATTATTTTAAAATTTTCCCACATTGTAGAATAACTTTTATTACAATATCTTTATTTTATTACAGTATCTGTTTAAAATATCTTTATTTTATTTTTTTACAAATATATTACTTTAATTCAAAATATTATAAACCATGGAATTTAGTTTTATTTATTCAGAGAATGTGATAGGTTACTTATTGCGAGACTCATATAAATGCAAATCAGGAAACTGCAATAAGCTTGACCTGTCAAAGAAGATTAAAAATGTGCTATAACTAAAGCCGCATATATGTGATGCGTATATCAGTTACGTTTGATGAAAATATATCAGGAAAACTGTGGCAAAAGCTAATAAAATCCATTATAAATTTTATTCAAGTTGATCCATGTTTACTAGAGTAATTTTTCTTTTTTTTAAATAAAAATGTAACTTAATTCTCAATTCAAATTATAAAAAGTGAAATTTAATCTTATTTATTCAGAGAATGCGATGGGTTACTTATTGCGAGACTCGTGTAAATGCAAATCAGGAAACTACAGTAATTTTGACTTGTCAAAGAGTATTAAAAATGCATCATAACTAGAATCACATATATGGGACGTTTAACTCTGTTATGTTGATGTAAAGATATCAGGAAAACTGTGGTAAAAGTTAAATAAATCCATTATAAATTTCGTTCGCATGGCTCCATGTTTACCAGGATCTTTTCGCCTTTCCTTTCTTTTTCTTTTCTTTTCTTTCTTTCTTTCTTTTTTTTTTTTTTTTTTGTTTGTTTGTTTAATAAAAAATTTACCTTAATTCTGAACTCACATTATAAAACATGAAATTTAACTTTACTCATTCAGAAAATATGATATTTTACTTATTGCAAGACTCGTATAAATGCAAATCAGGAAACTGAACTATGCTTGACCTGTCTAAGCAGATTTCAAAAGTGTCATAACTAAAACCACATACATCTCACAGGTAACTCTGTTATGTTTGATGAAAAGATATCAGGTAAACAGTGGTAAAAGCTAAGCAAATCCATTATAAATTTTCATCACGTTACTGCACGTTTACCAAATCTTTTTTACGTAGTTATTTCTAGCTAGATGCAATTATTTTTAAACGTTGTTAGAAGTATGTTAAATATTTACATAAATTTATGAGGGGCTAAATTGAAATAAGAAAATTTTTTTATTTTTCTTATTTAATGAATTTACAAACATTCTGCTACAATTTATAGACTGATTTATATATGCTTATACACTATATTGCCATTGATTATGGGACACTTGCGATTTTAAACATTTTACTAAATATCTAGAAAAATACATGAGGAATCATCTCGAAACTCTTAGTGTATAAATATAATGGTATAAGTCATACATCTCCGTGAAGGTTTTTTCCCGAAACTCCAAAAGGGGCCGTCAACAAATTAAAAAAGAACGAATATCTTTTGAATAACCCTGTCAAAACTAATGTAGCAAAAGAGCTCAAACTCTAGATTGTAATTGAATGCCTTATTGTAATAAGCCTTTTTCATTTTTATGCAAATAGCATGCATATTCGCAGAGTAATTAAGGTTTTTATAAAAATGATCCCAAATTTTTCCAAGTTTTTTCCTTATAATTTTCAGAGTTCTTAATATAAAATATTAATTTTTTCAGAAAATATGACAAACAGCATTGCACACAGTACCCTGTAATCAGAATTAAAAAATAATGAAAATTGTATAAAAAATGAGTTGGTTTACCAAATAATTTCTTATTGCGCATGCGTCAACGATATCAAAATTTCATTTGCATATTATGTTAGCTAAATGTATAGAGCAACTTTTGTAAAAGTCACAAAATCATAACTTGAAAATTCTGACAATAATCGTCAATTGAACAAGTCGAAAATCCGTTATTCTCAAAATGAAGCAAAAACAAGAGGGGTTGTATCCATATATTCATTGATTAGTGTCAATATAGAATACACAATATGGGATGTACTACTGCATTTGGATAAAATCCCTCATTTTTTTGCTTCATTTTGGAAACAACGGATTTTGTCCTTTTTCTATAGACGATTACTTTCAGAATTTTCAAGCTATGATTTTGAGACTTTTACAAAAGTTGCTCTATACATTTAGCTAACATAATATGCAAATGAAATTTTGATATCTTTGAAACATGCGCAATAAAAAATTATATAGTAAACCTACTCGTTTTTCATACAATTTTTATTATTTTTTAATTCTGATTACAGGGTACTGTGTGCAATGTTGTTTGTCATATTTTTTGAAAAAAAATATTATTTTATATTAAGAACTTTGAAAATTATAATGGAAAAACTTGGAAAAATTTGGGACCATTTTTATAAAAACCTTAATTACTCTGCGAGTGTGCATGCTATTTGCATAAAAATGAACACAGTGTATTACAATAAGGCATTCAATCATAATCTAGCGTTTGAGCGCTTTTGATACATTAGTTTTGACAGGGTTATTCAAAAGATATTCATTCTTTTTTAATTTGTTGATGGTCCCCTATGGCGTTTCGGTAAAAAATCTTCACGGAGATGTATGACGTATACTATTATAATTATACACTAAGAGTCTCAAGATGATTCATCATGTATTTTTCTAGATATTTAGTAAAATGTCTAAAATCGCAAGTGTCCCATAATCAATGGCAATATAGTGTATATGCTATAAAAATATGCTTGACTAACTCAATTGTTTAAAAAAAAATAAGCTCAAATTATTACATTATTACGAAACTTGCATATTTTACTTAATTACTTATAAACTTTTTTCACCCTGCTCCGCATTTAGCAAATTTATTTGCAAATATTTTAAACGGAATGTATTTTACGCTAGAACGTTTTTATACATATATTAAATATTTCCATATTTTTTAACAATGTAAACAGAATTAAAAATTGACTTTTTACTAAGTGAATTTAGAAACATTTCGCTGCCATTTATAGTGGGAGTTGTTTAAAATATATATATTTGACGCACAAGAAAAAGATTTTTTTAAACATAAAATATTTTATACACATTTGAAACTTGTATCATTTACTGAATTTCTCAAGAAATTTTTTTTATAAAAATCTTGTTTCTTTCACTATTAATACAGTATCAGTAAAAAGAATGTTTACTGTCATGTTTACCTTCGATAAACCTCTTAGGTTTTAACACCATTTCACCTTATAGAATGTAGACTGAATAGGTATTTTAAATGAACTACACTAAATAACAACGAAATCACTTAATTTTTCTTTCTGAATGAGCTTAAAATTATTTTGCGTACTATGCGTTTATAGTGTAAATTCTGCATATACATTAAAATATATTTAAGGTATACAAAGTTATTTCGGTAAAAATAGCTTACTCTAAGTAAACTCTAATATTTTATATATTTTCTTTGATTTTATATTTTACAAATATCCGAAGAAAATATTTATTATTAATCAACATATTTCTTTTCTCATTCTGCTTTAACTGAAAAAAAAGTTTTTATTTGTAAAGCTTGAAGATTTAAACATCATTAACAAAATAATTCATGGATTGAATATGTGTTTTTATGCGAAATAAACTAAATTCTTTCTTCAAAAAACTATTTTTTTTCCATTCGAAATGATCTTACAAGCATTCTGCGTTAGATTCTTTATTAAAATATATAGTATATATATAAAAAATTGTGTATAGCATATATATATATACTATGTATATATATATATACTATATATAGTATGCATACAATATATATATACATACATATATTTGTATTATACAAATATAGCATAAAAATATATACAAAATTCTTTAAAAAAATTTATTCGTAATAAATAATATTGTATGTGTTTGTTTTACTTCATATTATTGAGAATTTTTCAAGACAATATTACTGTAAAACAACATAATTTTTTCTCTATTCTCCAGTATCTGTAAAAAGAATTTTTAATCTGCATTTAAAAACATTGTACGTTTAAACATCATTTCACATCATAAAACACGGACTGAATATGTACGTGAGGATTCTAGACAGTAAAGCTCTACTTGTTCAGAGTAGATGATAAGTTACTTATTGCAGACTCATATAAATGCAAATCAGGAACCTACACTAAGCTCGACCTGTCACGGGAGATGCAAAACATTGCATAACTGGATGCTCGTACATGTGACGTGTTACTCTGTAATGCTTGATGAAAAGATATCAGAAAAATTGCTGTAAACGTTAAACTAAACAGGCTTCTTTTTTCGTCACGTTAGTTCATTTTTTAAAAAAACAATTTATACAGTAAATTCTAAGACTTTATTTTGAAAGCATATTATTGTGTTAGGTACGCGTTAAAAAACTTTTATTATCAATAAATTCCAATATATAAACTAAAGTAATAAAACAATGTGTGTGGAGTTTTTTTTTTTCGTTTTGAATTATATTACAAAAGTTGGCGCACAATTATTAGATTATTTATCAAAATATATAGCATATATACAAAGTTGTTTTGTGTTAAAGAAAAAACTTATTCCAAGTAAATAATATTTTACGTGTTTGTTTTACTTTCATATTATTGAGAATTTTCAAAAAAAAAATATTACTGTAGAACAACGCAGTTATTTCTCTATTATTCCGGTATCTGTAAAAATATTTTTAACCTACATTTAAAAACATTATATGTTTAAACATCATTTAACATTATAAAACACGGACTTAATATGTACGTGATGATTCTAGTCAGTAAATTTTTACTTGTTTAGAGAAGATGATAAGTTACTTATTGCAGATTCATATAAATGCAAATCAAGAACTTATACTGAGCTCAACCTGTCACGGGAGACGCAAAACATTGTATAATTGGAAGCTCATATATGTGACGTGATGTTCTGTAATGCTTGATGAAAAGATATCATAAAAAATACTGTAAACGTTAAACTAAACAGAAATTTTTTCGTCACGTTGGTCCATTTTTCAAAAAGCAATTTATGCATTAAATTCTAAGACTTTCTTTTGAAAGCATGTTATTGTGTTAGGCATGAGTTTAAAAAAAAATTTATTATCCCCATATTCCAATATATAAATTAAAATAATGAAATAATGTGTTTTTTTTGTTTTGTTTTGAATGATATTATAAAAATTCTGCTTACAGTTATTAGATTATTTGTCTATATATATATTATGTATACAAAGTTGTTTGGTGACTTAAAAAAACTAAAAAAAAACTTATTTCAAGTTAATAATATTTTATGTGTTTGTTTTACATTCATATTTTTGAGACTTTTCTGAGAAAATACTGCAGAAAAACATAGTTTTTTTTTTTCTCTGTTCTTCCAGTATCTGTAAAAGAATTTTTAATCTCCATTTAAAAACATTGTAAGTTTAAACATCATTTCACATTATAAAACACGAAACTGAATATATACGTGATGATTCTAGACAGTAAAGTTTTACTTCTTCAGGGAACATGATAACTTACTTATTATAGACTCATATAAATGCAAATCTGGAACCTACACTAAGCTCGACCTGTCACGGCAGATGCAAAACATTGCATAACTGTAAGCTCATATATGTGAAGCGTTACTCTGTAATGTTTGATGAAAAGATATAAAAAAAATAGCAATAAATGTTAATCTAATCAGCCTTATTTTCGTCGCGTTTGTTCTTTTTTGCAAGAAAATTTATATGTTAAGTTCTTAGACTTTTTTTTAAAAACTGTATTAGGCATATGTTAAAAAACTTTTATCGTCAATGTATTCCACATACTTGTATGGAACAAATTGAAGTATCGAAAGTAATCTTTTATTTCTGAATGACATGAGCAATTTTTGCGTTGAGAAACTATTTATAGATGTATTTCTGAAATATGTATATGTGCAAAACTATTGTTTAATTAAAAGAAGATTTTTTTAGGCAAATATTGTTTTTTTTTTTGTTCTTTTTAATTTCAACATTAAATTTATATTTACTTTTATGTAATTTATTTTCCCCCAAACTGTGGAAATATGTAAAGCCTTGTTGATTATAATAATGATAATAACATATAATGAAAGTATTATTTGAGCAATGCATTATTTTTCATTATAAATCAACTAACTACGCATTATTCTGTAGTACTTAATAAAATAACAAAAGAAAAATTGAGTTTAAATTAACATACACGAAAACAACATTTTTGTTTTGTGACTCTAAGTGTGCAAGTAATTTTATATTTTAAGATATAGATTTTTTTTTTCTTTTTTTTGAGAAACAAAACTGGTAAATATATTTGAAACTATATTTACATACAGTGAAATATATTTTGAAATGTATTACATACTTTTATATGATATAAAATACAATAATAGAATTTTCTTTTATTTTTTTTTATGAAAAAAATCCTAAACTTATTGGCTTGATTACGATGTGTGTATGTATTTCTTTTTTTAAAACAACGAATATTTAAACAGCATTAATCAGCTGCATCATGCAATTAATCTCCTTTCATCATATCGAATGATATATTTAAGTCATCTTGATTATGATGATATAATTGTGGTACGGATAGTGAAAATATTAATCAAATTACAATTTTCAACATGATTCTGTTTTAGTTCAATATATAACTTACATTAGCATGCTAAGCATATCATTTAATTTAAAGGGCTTAATCCCTTTAGCATGAATGTGTGATATTCACAAATCTTACATTTTGTCTGACTAGGTAATCAAATCTAATATAATTTTTCTAGACAATATTACCTAAATAAATATACACTGGTTATTTTTTTTACCGCATAGTCTTGCATAGGGATGAATTATACAATTTTATTAGATTTGGATCCTGGTGCATATGAATATATATATATATATATATATAAGAAAATTCATAATTACGTTGGTAATAAACATGTTACTATTTGCATTATATTGACTTTCTCATATTTTATGATTTACTTAAATACGTGGTCTTACTTATAAAATAATACCTTTCTGCAGAAAATAATACAAAGCTAAATAATAAAGTGTAATAAGTAATGGTTTCAGGAGTAGATAACAAAGTTTTACAGGTATCCCTTCCATTTGAATAAGCACCTCCCATATATATATATATATACACTGCTCAAAACAATTAAAGGATATTGCAGTTTTAGGTGGATTTTGTATCTGGGAAACTTTTTAGCTGATTGATACATGGTCGACAGACATAGTAGGTTATATGAGAATAAATTACACATGTTTGGCAGAAAAAAATGCACTTTATTGCGCATTTGTGTACAAAAGGAAAAAAACACAATTTGTGCATATGAGAAAAAAAGAATAAGAAAAGGTGTTTTCTTCAAAGAAAATCATTTTCAGTAGGGGGTATGGTTTCCACGGGCGGCCAGCAACTTTGAACACCTTTGAGGCATGGACTCAATGAGGCTATTAATGACGAGTTTGGGTATTCTGCCCCACTCTTACAGAAGAGCTCTTTCCAGTTCTTGGAGAGTTTGTAGGGCTTTTTGGCGGCCAGAAACCCGTCTTCCTAGAGCGTCCCAAACGTGCTCGATTGGATTCATGTCTGGAAAACACGCTAGCCATTCCATTCGAACGATTCCTTCCTCGAAAAGGAAATCCTCCAACAGGTTTACACGAAGTGGCCTGCAGTTATCGTCCATTAAAATGTAGTTATCTCCGATTGCTGCAGCGTAAGGGACTACAATAGATCTGAGGATCTCATCCCTATATCGGCGACCAGTCAGAGCTCCATCTCGAATGATGTAAAGGTCAGTGCGCCCGTCAATGGAGATGCCACCATACACCAACACTCCTCCACCGCCAAATCTGACACTTTCGTGCACGAAAGCAGGATTATTCCTACTGCCACGGTCCCTCCAGATGAAAATACGCCTATTATCTGGATGCACAGAAAAACGGGACTCGTCAGAAAACAGAATATTGCTCCATTCATTTCTCCTCCAGTTGACATGCTCGGTTGCCCACTCCCTGCGGTCGCGACGATGCCTTGATGTTAATCTAACACATACTATCGGTCGGCGAGCATACAGACGTACAGCATGGAGCCGGTTTCGGACAGTTTGAGTTGAAATCGTGGTGCCTGTAGCCGAGCGAAGGTGTTGTAGGAGAAGAGTAGTGTTCATGTTTCGGTGTCTCTGAGCTGTTAACGCTAAATACCGATCTTCATTGGGCGTTGTTTCCCGTCTACGACCTTGTCCTGGTCTTCGGCTTGCACATCGACTCTCCAAAAAACGGTTCCAGATCCTTGAAATGATACTTTGCGACACTCCAATGGCTTGCGCTACTTCGGCTTGAGTTTGGCCCCCTTCTAACCTACCATCAAATCTCAAAGCTTCTGAATCTGTCAAATGACTTCGCTGAGACATCGTACTCATCGAAAAAAAGCAATCACTAAATGCCGATCATCTTTGTCTTCATTCTCTTTTATCCAGTTGAAAGTCAAATTTCATTCGCTGCCGCTGAAGCGACGTTTTTGAAAAACTTAAAATTTGCATACTCCACAGTTTCAAAACCAGAAAAATTTGCATTTGTGATTCTCTTCTTCTATTTTTGGCAAAAGAAATTTCGTTTATATCTTTATTTTATATAAAACTTCAAATATCCTTTAATTGTTTTGAGCAGTGTATATACATATAGATAGATAGATAGATAGATAGATAAATGTAGTATCAGTAGCGTTGCAAAGGTTAGAAAAAACCCGGTTTAAACCCGGGAATAAACCGGGTTTTTAGGAATAAACCTGGAAAAAACCCGGGAGTTTATGGAATATTTCGGTTTTTTGGGAATAAACCCGGGAATAAACCTGGTCTATTGGAAATAAACCCGGGAATAAACCGACATTTTGCAACTCTAAGTATCAGAACGTAAATATTTCGAATGCTGTTAACAAAATATAAAATTCTGCTCTAAACCATACCATTTAGCAAGAACACTTCATCGTAGATTTAGCTGTCCTGTTACAGAAGATGGTAAAGCAACAAATAAATTTCCTTTGGCATACTTCCCAGATAAAATAAGCTGAAGCGGCGTGCATTTTTTAAGCACCTTTATTCGTGTTTCACATCATAGTAAAAATATTCCACTAATGCTGTTTTAAATTTCGTATCAACGTTAGATGCAATCATTTTAAATAAAAATATGGTACTGTCAATATAGAACTTCAGATGATAAAAATTTTCTACACTTGATGACAGGAGATTTGTTAGACTAGAAAATCATAGAAAAGTCTGCTCTGAAATCAGTGTAGCAATGTTATATCCGAACATGCGCTAGAATACAGAATTTTACGACTACGTTCTACGTTTTCAATTAGTTTATTAGAAAAACTGATTTTATCGAATACGAAATTTAAATTGCGTAATTCTATAAGCTTTACTAGAACAATAAAAAAGCAATATGTGTTTATCGATTAAACAATAGAACTAGTAAAACTGATCCAGGCACATAACACACATACACACAGATGTTTATATAATCTAGGGCATAATGAATTATATAATAAAAAAATACTGTTTTTACTATTTTTACTATATCTAGTTTCTCTTATATTTATAGCATACCTCACTAAAAGTGCTTATATACTGAGAAAATAATAGCTTTTTACAATAGATATATTTAACTTACATCTAAAACTTTTTTTCATTCTTTTTGGAAAAAAATCCTTTTGACAAATAATTCAGTAAATTCTCAAAAGAAAAATAATGCTATTAATTTTAATCGGATTATTCCAAAAATCGTATAAATGTTAAACTGAACTTAACATATCAAGAGATATGCAAAACCGACCATATATTTCAAATGAAATTTCTGACGTTCTTATTTTTCGGCTTTATTTTTCTTTCACGGAAATAAGAAAAACTAACTGAAATTTATGACACTTCAATTTAAGTTTTAGTGAAATATTCTGCTAAAACTGAAAATAATACACCATAAATTTCAAGTAAGTTTTACTTTTTCCTTGAGGGATTTTTTTCTTGCAGATTTATTAAAAAATAATCATTGACTATTAAAAATGTTTTTAGCGTCTGCGTTTTAAAATAAAAATCAATATTGCCTTTTTAATATATTTATAGTCATTCGCAATTAAACATAAATGGAAATCTTGTACGCTAAATTGTGTAACTTTATAAGCAGGCATTATCAGTTAAACTAAAAATCGCAGCAACAAAGTTCCAAATGTTTTGTATAATTCCATTAGCTTTTCTAAAACAATCAAAATTTATTTATCATTACTACCATACAAATGAAAAAATAAATCCAGGTACTTAAGTACATGCACACACATACATATATAAAGTAAGGCATTAATAATTAGTTAAGTAATATAATATAAATATATATATGTGTGTGTGTGTGTGTATTTTTTATTTTCACTACATACTTTCGTTTGTTTGTATGGCATATTTCACTGAAAAAGTTTATATACTGAGAAAATAATAAGTTTCTGCGATAAATATATTTAACACACATTTAACAATTTTTTTTTCTTTTTCAAAAAAAAAAAAAAAAAAAAAAAAAAAAACCTTTGTCAGATAATTTAGTAATTTTTCTAAAAATACTATTAATTTTAATCGGATTCTTCCAAAAATCGTGTCAAAGTTAAACTAAACGTAACATATGAGTATGAAGATATATGCAAATCCGAACATGTATTTTAAATAAAATTTATGATATTCCACTTTCTTAGCTTTATCTTTCTTTCACGGAAAAAAAAATCAATAACTGAAATTTATGACACTTCACTTTAAGTTTTACTGAAATATTCTGGTAAAACTGAAATGTGTCATGAATTTCAAGTAAGCATTATTTTTACTTTGGAGGATTTTTTTTTTTCAAGTTTATCGATAGTACCATACAAGTGGAAAAATAAAGCCAGGCACACAAGCACAGACATACAGATCCATGTATAAAGTAAGGCATTTACAAATACTTAAATAGTACAATATGTATATATATATATATATATATATATATATATATATATATATATATATATACTATTTTCACTATATCTTTTTCCTCTTGCTTATGGCATACGTTACTAAAACTGCTTATATACACACAAAATAATAACTTTCTGCGGTAAATATATTTAACTTGCATCTAACACCTTTTTTCTTTTTCTATCAATTTGAAAAAAAAATTCTTTGTGAGATAATTTATTAAATTTTTCTAAAAATACTACTAATTTCAAACGGATTATTCCAAAAATCGTATAAACGTTAAACTAAACTTAACATATCAAGAAATAAGCAAATCCTAGCATATATTTCAAATGAAATTTCTGATGTTCCATTTTCTTAGCTTTATCTTTCTTTCACAGAAGAAAAATCCAGTAACTGAAATTTATGACAATTCACTTCAAGTTTTAGTGAAATATTCTGGTAAAACTGAAATTAATGTGTCATGAATTTCAAATAAACTTTATTTTTTCCTCGGAAGTTTTTTTTCTTCCAGATTTATTAAAATATAAAGATTGACTGTTACGAAAAACTTTTTTTAGCTTCTGTGTTTTGAAAAAAAATCAATTTTGTTTTATTAATATATTTATAATAATTCGCAATTAAAGATAAATAGAAAGCTAAATTGTATAACTTTATAATCAAGCAGTATCAACTAAACTAACAATCTCAGCAACAAAGTTCCAAATGCTTTGCATAATTCCATTAGCTTTCCTAAAGTAATTAAAATACAATGTCTGTTTATCGATAGTACCATACAAGTGGAAGAATAAAACCAGGTACATAAACAAATACGCTCAGATCCATATATATAGAAAGGCATTAACAATTACTTAAGTAAGATAATATGTATATACTATTTTTATGATATCTTTTTTCCCTTGTTTAAGGCATACTTTACTAAAACTGCTTACATACAAAGAAAATAATAACTTTCTGCTGTAAATATATTTCTTACATCTAACACATTTTTTCTTCTGTAATCTTTTTGAAAAAAAATTCTTTAACAGATAAATCAGTAATTTTTCTAAAAATACTATCAATTTTAAACAGATTATTCCAAAAATCGCATAAATGTTAAATTTAACATATCAAGAGATATGCAAATCCTAACATACATTTCAAGTAACGTTTTTGACATTCCACTTTCTTAGCATTATCTTTCTTTTATAGAAAAAAGTAACTGATATTTATGGCACCTCACTTTAAGTTTTGGTGAAATAGTCTGGTAGAACTGAAAGTAAAATGTTATAAATTTCAAATAAGATTTATTTTTACCGCGAGGAGTTTTTTCTTGGAGATATATTAAAAAATAATATTTCACTGTTAATAAAAACGTTTTTAGAGTCTATGATTTTTAAAAAATGCGATATTTTTTTCCTATAATATATATTTATAATCATTCACAATTAAGCATAAAAGGAAGAAACTTATATTTTGTAATATGTAAATTGTGTATCTTTATACACAAGCATTATATACAAAACTAACAATCTCAGCAATAAAGTTCCAAATATTTTGCATAATTCCAATAGATTTCTAGAACAATTAAAATACAATATTTGTGTATAATTAATACCATACAAAAGGAACAATAAAGCCAAGTAGATACACATATACATAGAGATACATATATAAAGTAGGGCATTAATAATTTCTTAAGTAATGGAAAAGAAAACTATTTTCCCATTAAATCTATTTTCTCTTATTTTTATGACATACTTCACTAAAAGTGCTTATATACAGAGAAAATAATAACTTTTTGCTGAAGATATATTTAACTTACATCTAACACTTTTTTTTCATTCTAAAAAAAAAGGGGCATTAGATAATTCAGGAAATTTTTAAAAAATGCAATTAATTTTAATCGGATTATTTCAAAAATAGTATAAAAATTAAACTAAACTTAACATATAAACAAATATGCAAATCCGGCCATATATTTGAAATGAAAAATCTGACATTCCTCTTTTTTGGCTTTATCTTTCTTTCACGAAAAAAAAAAGCAGTAACTGAAATTTATGATACTTCACTTACATTTTAGTGAAATAGTCTGCTAAAACTGAATGTAATGTGTCATAAATTTCAAGCAAGCTTTATTTTTCTTTAGGGGATTTTTTCTTGAAGATTTTTTTAAATAGTCATTGACCGTTAAGAAAAACGTTTTTAGCGTCTGTGTTTTGAAAAAAATCAGTATCTTAAATATATATATATATTTATAATAATCTGCGTCTAAAATAAATGGAAAGCGTGTACATTTTGTCATCAGTAATTTGTGTAGCTTTAAAAAAATGCATTATAAGCTAAACTAACAAACTAAACAATGAAATTCCAAATGTTTTTTATATTTGCATTAGCTTTTCTAGAGCAATTAAGATGCACTATTTGTTTATCGATAATACCATACAAGTAGAAAATATATCCAGGCACATAAGCATATACATACAGATACATATATAAAATAAAGCAATAGTAATTACGTAAGTAATATATATATTTCTACTATGTAGTTCCTATTGGATTTTCCATTAAGAGAGCAATATCGTTTCATCATGCATATAATTTGTGATTTAATATTATATTTAAAATTAATTAAAGTTTAATATTATTATAATATTTTTTATTTATTATTAAATTCTAATGGTTAATATTGTTTACTATTAATGGAGTTATATATATATATATATATACTATTTTCCCTATATCTTTTTTCTCTTGTTTTTATTGCATACTTTACTAAAAGTGCTTAAATACAGAGAAAATAATTTCTCTCTGCGATAAATATATTTATATGACATCTAACACTTATTTTTCAATCTTCAAATATATATATACATATACATATGTATATATATATTTGTCATATAATTAAGTAACTTTTAAAAAAATACTAGTAATTTTAATGGGATTCTTCAGAAATCGTATAAAAGTTAAACTAAACTTAACATATCAAGGGATATGTAGATTCTAGCGTATATTTCAAGTGAAATGTCTGACATTCCACTTTTTTAACCTTATCTTTCTTCTACGAAAAAAAAAAAAAAAAAAAAAAAAAAAAAAACGTAACTTAAATTTATGACATTTCGGTTTAAGTTTCACTGAAATATTCTAATAGAAGTGAAAGTAAAGTGTCATACATTTTTCAAGTAAGCTTTATTTCTACAGCTATTATTTTTCCTTGCAGATTTATAAAAAAAATAATCATTCACGTTTAAAGAAAAACCGATTTTAGTGTACATGATTCGAAAAAATGCAATTTTTTAAATATATATTTATAATTATTCACGTATCATATAAGTAGAAAAATATATCCAGGCATATAAACACATACACATAGATAGATATAAAAAGTACAGCGTTAGCAATTACGTAAGTAATATAAAAATATATATGTATACTATTTTCACTATATCTTTTTTCTCTTGTTTTTATGGCATACTTCACTAAAATGTTTATATACGGAGAAAATAATTATTTTCTGCGGTAAATATATTTAACTTAAATCTAACACTTTTTTTTCAATCTTTTTCAATTAAAAAAAATCTTTGCCAGATAATTTAATAATTTTTCTAAAATTATTAAGAATTTTAATCGTTTAAAAGTTGAACTAAACTTAACATATCAAGAGATATGCAAATCCTGGCGTATATTGCAAGTGAAATTTCTGACATTCCACTTTCATAACTTCATGTTTCTTCTACGGAAAAAAAAACGCGTAACTTAAATTTATGACACTTCAGTTTAAGTTTCACTGAAATATTCTAGTAAAACTGAAAGTAAAGTGTTATAAATTTCAAGTAAGCTTCATTTCTACCGCTACGATTCTTTTCTTTGCAGATTTTTTTTTTTTAAATAGTCATTGACTGTTAAGAAAAACATTTTTTACGTCTGTGTTAAAAAAAAAAAAAAAAAAAAAAAAAATCACATTTTTTTACATATTTATAATAATCTGCATTTAAACATAAATGAAAAACTTTGTAATCAGTAAATTGGGTAGCTTTATAAATAAATAATAGCGAAAATAGAATATATATATATATATATATATATTCATATTCTATTTTCGCTACATCTTTCATCTCTTGTTTTTATGGCACACTTCACTAAAAGCGCTTATATATAGAGAAAATAATTACTTTCTGTGGTAAATACATTTAACTTATACCTAACACTTTTTTTTCTTTTTCAATCTTTTTCAAAAAAATATAAATCTTTGTCAGATAATTCCATAATTTTTCTAAAGTACTCTTAATTTTAATCGGATTCTTCCAAAAATCGTATAAAAGTTAAACTAAACTTAATATATCAAGAGATATGCAAATCCTAGCATATATTTCAAGCGAAATTTCTGATATTCCACTTTCTTAGCTTTATCTTTCTTGTATGGAAAAAAAAGTAACTGACACTTCTGTTTAAATTTCACTGAAGTATTCTGGTAAAATTGAAAGTAAAGTGTCATAAACTTCAAGTAAGCTTTATTTCCAACGCTAGATTTTTTTTCTCGCAGACATTTAAAAAATAATCATTCGCTTAAAAAAAATTATTTTGGTGTACCTGCTTTGGAAAAAATACAATTTTTTAAATATATATTTATAATTATTCACATATACAAAATGTATTCATTTTCAATCTGTAAAGGTATGTTAATTTATATATATTCAATTCTGCTAATTATAAAGCCAAAAATCTTCTAAAAACTACTGTTTGAAATCTAATTTTGAAGAATGAAATGCATAGATGAATCCACTAATGTATTTTTTTTCTTGATCTTATTACAAAGTTAATATTTTAAATTGCTATGGACCAGCTACATCTTGATGCACTTCTGACGCCATACTAAGTAATCAAAAGCTTTGTATTACTTGTTACGTTGTACTGAACTATCATGGTGGCGAGTGGTCAGGGAAAAATACAGTCAAAAAACGTGTTAAATACCACTATTATGTAAAAGAGAAATTCGCCTTTATACTAGGAGGGATAAAATGAAAATGTACGAAACGCCCTAACTACCATTCCGGTTGAAATTTGAATATGCCGCTTTGGAATAAAGTAGTAAGACATCGAGAGATGCGATTGGGGTATCCGGCGTAGTTGTGAACATGCGTAGGGGCTTGCGCATGAATGGGGAGAGAAGCAGACAGCGAGTGAGTTCCGTCCAATTGATGCGGCAGTACCTGTGAGGCCATCATGGTTTTCCCTTTGCAAAATCCGATGATTAAATGGCAGCGAGATGTCTGATCAAAGTCTGACGCAGTGAGAAATCTGATAACACCTCGCTGCACTTTAATCATCGGATTTTGTAATGGGAAAGCCGTGATGGCCTCACAGGCACTGCTGCGTCAATTGGACGGAACTCACTTGCTGTCTGCTTCTCTCCCCCTTCATGCACAAGAGCCTACGCATGCTCACATCTACGCTGGATACTCCAATCGCATCTCTCGATGTTTCACTACTTTATTCCAAAGCGGCATATTCAAATTTCAACCGGTTTGGTAGTGAGGGCTTTTCATACCTTTTCATTTGATCGCCCCTAGTAAATCCCTCTATATTATTTGTATTATTTTCTATAAGAAAATACTGGTAGATTTCTCTTCTTTTTACTGTGCTTTTCCCTGACCACTCTCCACCCTGACTATAGTGCTGCAGGACATAAAAAGACTGAATATTTATCAATATCTATATTATAAAGCAAAAATATATCCGAGTCTGATCCTGATATTATATTGACAATGGCAATACCTGAGCAATAAATTTCACTTTAAATGTATTTTCTTTTTCTAAATGCCACACAAATTCAATTTCTGTCACAGTTGTTATGTACGCACCAAATTTTTTCGAATGGAACAAAATGAAGATTTTATGCCTCATTTGTTGAAGATTGTTTTGTTTCAACAGTTTATTAAAACAAGTTGGAAATTGCACGTGAAGCGTAGAAATGTGGTACGTTCGTACTATAACGAAGGGTTAAAAATATCACTTTCATATATCAATCTTATAAAATTGTAAATGTTTAGTTACAATTAAAATGCGCATCAAACAATGTTCTCCCTACACCATTATGTAACGTAATACTTTTGTGTGGCCTTGTAAATCAATAACAAATTTTCTTTGTACCACAGATTATGCAAAATGTATATTATAATTTGTACTTTATAGAAGCATATTAATTATGTTATATTCGAATGAGTATAACACCATTAAAATGCATTTGAAAAATTCTTCAACATTACCGTAATGTAACGGAATATTTTTGATTATCCCTGTAATTGATCTATGCATCCGATTTTCAAAAAATTTGAAATGTCTCGACAGAATCATGTAATAATTATATATTTTAAATTTCAAATGATTCGGTTGGTTAGTTTTTGCGTTGTTATAGGCGGACAGACGGACTGAGCGACAACTATAGGTGCTACGTATTTACATAATTACGAACGCACCTAAAAGGAAAACAACAGTTAAAGCAATAAATAAACAGTTATAAATAATAAAAATTACAATAAATATAATAATAAATATACATGTCACACAAAATCCCAAATTTTAACACTGATAGTAATGTTTAATAACAAAGTTTTCGCCGAATTGGGACGCGGGGGGTTCGCGCCAACGTAGTGCGTGTATAATATAAGTGCCGAATTTTTTCATTATATCTTATAAAAGTTTTTCCTAATACAGTTTGTATGAAAACTATTTCACAAATTACTGATTTTTTGTGTTAAAAAATCAAGCATGCTTCACTTAAAATTTATTTTCCCTTAAGACAATAAAAATAGTTCACCATTCGATTAAAATTAATATAATAAAAAAACACAAATTTAATAGACATTTATTCTATGAAACTATAAGAATCAAAAAGACCACTTAAAGTAGGTAAATCTTTGCCAGTTTTAACGGTTATTTATTCCAGGTACGTAGCTGATGCTAAATTATATCTTTTAATACATTTTATAACTTTGTTTCAAGATGCTTTCGACTTAAAAAAATTGAAGCTACTTTTATATATTGTTGATGTACAATCTCAAAAATACATAAATAAATGCATATACAAAAATCTGACAAAATTTGCAAAAAGTGAAAATAGATAAATTGGATTTTACAGATACTCTTTAACCCAGGAAGCACGAGTTGGATTTCCTAGTATCTATAAACACGTTTGATATACAGCTGTAAAACCTTAATTTCCTTGACCGGGAAATTAATTTGAAAACTTTAACTGCATAAAATCTAATATTTTATGAATGCATTTAACAAAATGTGTTAAGTTACATTTGGGTATTAAAAAATATTTTTATAAAATTTCCTTTAAAGAAAATAGCCGTTACTGCCGCAATGTTTTTCAGCTCGCTTAAAGTCATTCCGTTTGAATAAATAGGTTGTTGCCTCCATAACTTTTTCTTTATGAGGTCTTATATTCAAGTTTAAGGTGAATATAGGAACATAAACGACCCTACGTGCACAAGTCATTTCTAGTGGTCATGAGAGAATTCAAAAGTGAAAACCCCTTAGAAGGAAAGGAATGCGGTTCATGCCCTTTTATTTCACAAAAAATACTTCTGCGATTTCGAATATTTTTCTAAGTTTCTTAAAATTCTTCATACCTATAATCTAACGTTTATTTCCCTTTTGGAAAGCTCAGAAAAGTACTGTCTCTTAGAATACTGCCCTTCGCCTTCATTTCGTATTCAATAGTGAAATTCCCTCTTCAATTTATTTTATGTGAAAATAAAAGTAGTTGAAAATATCAATGATAATTTTTCGAGTACCTTTAACCATTTGTGAACGATTGATGGGTACACGTGTCACAAGCGGTGCTCAGAATACTCGATTATTATCATCCAAAAAATTTAATATAAAATTTAAATTTAAATTTAATATTGCCTTATTCAATCCGCAAATTTTCCCTATTCAATTGGGCAAGAATTTCCGTTATTAAAAACCGATGGTTAAAGATAAAATGTTCCGTGTAAGACTCTCGTCCCGAATTGCTTAAAAAACATTTTTATTATAATTTATTATAATTTATTTAAGAGGAACACAATCTGAGAGAGCTGAGTAATATTTACAAACATAAAAGCAGTAAGTTTCATTTCAATAACTATCGCAATTATTGAATTATGTTATATATATTCATACATTTTTGTATGTAAATAAAGTATAACGACCGAGCACTGTCGATTTCAGACGTTTTGTCTACAAGATTCTTTCTCGGTTTTGTTGAGGCGAACCCTCTTTTTGACTTTAGATTCTTCAGTGAATATTTGGGCACCAGAGCAGTTACAGGAACAACGTTAAACTAGTAAGAATAATGACATTTGTGATCAAATTTCATTTAAAATTTCAGAAATTACCTGTTATTGTAGCAAATGAGTATGTAATAAATTTATACAAAGAAATTATGCACCGGCAGCTGAACAAAGATGACTGGATAAAAATTAATGCTTCATCAATGCATTAAAAATCTATAAATTTATTTCTGGGTGTAAATAACTAACTAAATTTCCTTTTAAGAAAAGAGCCATGAAATAAATGTTTATGAATTCTCTTAACCATTGGGGATGAATTTTTTTCAAGTTTAAAAGCGAAATTATTTTTACTTTACTAGCGTTAATCGTACATATCCAAATACACTTTTCGATGTTTAATAATTACCACACAGTCTAAAATTCAACGAATGTATTTATTTTAACCTATTCAATTGATATTTATATAATAACAGGCTAAGGAAGTGATTTTGGAAACGTTTGCAAAATATCGAAATTCAACATGGCTTAATAGTTATTTCAATTTTCTAATGCTTTTTGCTTTATTTCACATTTGATTTATTCCGAAAAGTAACCTATGTTTTAAATTTAAAGAGTGAAATATATGTATAAAATAAATATGTTTTATAAAAAAAGGAACTTACGTTTCAAGAACGGTTCGTTCTCTGTTGTATATATATTATTTATAACGACCGGGTACTCTCTACTTCAGTCATTTTGTGCAGTGTCTACAATATTCATTCTAGGTTTTGTGGAGGCAAACTCTCTTTTTGAAATGATCTTTTTCAGTAAGGATTTAAATACAGAGAAAGTTACGGGAACAACACTAAACTAATAAAAATTATGACTTTTGCGATCAACTTTAGTAAAAAATACTCAAAGTGAACTGTTACTGTTACAAATGACTATGTGATACATTTATACAGAAAATTTTAAACCGGTAGCTAAAAAAAGATGATTGCAAAAAAGTAATGCATCGTGAATGATTTAAAAACGCATAAATTTACATCTGGATATCAAAAAAATATTTTTAGAAAATCTTCTTTTAAGAAAAAAGCTATGAGTGATAAATGTTTTTGAATTCTCCCAAAGTTATTCGATGTTCAACTAACCGATTGTTGCATCTATTATCTTTCTTTCTTTGTGAGGGCATATGTTCAAGTTTAAGGTGAAAATAGGAATATAAATTACCCTATTTGCATCAGCCATTCCTAGTGACCGGGCAAGAACTTAAAAATGAAAACCCCTCACGGAAAAAGGAATGCGGTTTACTCTTTTTTATTTCACAAATGACTCTTCAGCCAATTCGGATATTTTTCTAAGTTTCTTTAAACACTCTCTACCGACAATCTAATGTTTACTTTCCGTTTGACTGCTTAGAAAAAATACTGCCTCTTAGAATATTTCCCTTCACTTCATTACGTATTCAGTAGAAATCCCCACTTCAATTTATTTCCTGAGAAAATAAAAGTATGTGAAAGTACCACTGAAACTTTTTTTCAAATAGCTTTAATAAGACTTTTTTAAAGATTTTTATTTCATTTACAGGCAATAGAGATAAAAAAAACGAAAAAAAAAATTTACAAACATAATAGCGGTAACTTTCATCTAAAGAACATTTCGTGTACTATTCAATATGAATTAAGTATAACGTCCGGGCAGTATCTATTTCAGGCGTTTTGTCCAGTGTCTACAAGATTAATTCTATTCGATTTTATATTTCTCAGTAAGGATTTAGATACCGGAGCGGTTGCAGAGGCAACATTAAACTAATAAAATAATGACATTTGTGATAATCTTTAATAGAAAATACTGAAAATGACCTGTAACTGCAGAAAATGACAATGCAATAAATTTCTATGAACAAATTTTACAAAGTCAGCTGAAAAAAGATGACTGCGTAAAAATCAATGCTTTATAAATGCATTAAAAAGATATATAAATTTACATCTGGCTATCGAAACATTTTTTAATAAAATCTCTTTTTATGAAAAGAGTCATGAGTGGCACATAGTTTTTGAATGTATTTAAAGTCATTCGATATATAACTAAATAGAATATTGCCATGAATATTTTTTCTCTTTGTGAGGGAATATGTTCGAATTAGAGATGAATACAGGAATATAAATGATCCATTTCTAGTGACCATGCAATAATTTAAAAAATGAAAACACCGCAAAAAGGAAATGCACTCAGCAACGTTTACGCTTTTTTATTTCACAAATGACTCTTCAGCGAATTCGAATATTTTTGTAAGTTTTTTTAAATTCTTTCTACCAACAATCTAACATTTATTTTCCGTTTGAATTCTGAGAAAAATACTGCTTTTTAGAATGTTGTCCTTCACATCATTACACATTCAGCAGTAAAATCCTCGCTTCAATTTATTTTATGTGAAAATAAAAGTAGGTGAAAGTACCAATGAAACACTTTTAGAAAGGCTTTAATAACACATGATTTTTATTTCACTTAAAGGCAGTAATAATAATAAAAAAAACCCTGAGAGAACTGAAAAATATTTACAAAAATAGTAGCAGTAACTTTCGTTTCAAGAACATTTCGTACACAATTTTAGATAAATTAAGTATATCAACCGGGCACTGTCTATTTCAGGCGTTTTGTCCAATGTGTACAAGATTTATTCTTCTTTTTGTGGAGATGAACATTCTGTTTAACTATGCTTCACAGTAAGGATTTATTCAACGGAGCAGTTACAAAGATAATATTAAACTAACAAAAAAGAATGACATTTATTATCCATTTCAATGGAAAATATTCAACATGACCTGTAACTGTAACAAATGATTATTTGATAACATTTATACGAGCAAATTTTACTCCGGCAGCTGAACAAAGGTGGCTTCATAAAAAGTTATGCTTCGTGAAAGCATTAAAAATGTATAGATATACATCTAGACAATTTTCTTTTAAAACAAAATCTCCTTTTAAGAAAAGAGCCATAAGTAGCAAAATGTTTTTTTAATTTTCTTAAAGTCATTCAATTTTGAATTAAATAGATTGTTATCTCTCTATTTTTTTTTTCTTTGTGAGAACATATGCTCAAGTTTAAGGTGGAAATAGGAATATAAATAACTTGAACCAGCCATTACTAGTGACCATTACAAGAATTTAAAAATGAAACTTCCCCAAAGAAAAAAGAATGCGGTTTACAATTTTTAATTTCACAAATGACTCTTCAGTGCATTCGAATATTTTTCAAAATCTCTTTAAATTCATCTACCTACAATCTAATGTTTAATTTCCGTTTGAATGCTGAGAAAAAATACTGCCTCTTAGAATATCGCCCTTCTCTTCTTTACGTATTCAGTAGTAAAATCCTCAATTCAATTTATTTTATGTGAAAATAAAAGTTGGTGAAAGCACCTTGAAAAAAATTTCAAATGGCTTTAATAACTTTTTTTAGAGATTTTTATTTCATTTACAGACAATACTGACAATCAAAAATCAAGAATCAAGAGAGAATGGAAAACTATTTACAAACTTAATAGCGCTAACTTTCGTTTCAAGAACATTTCGTGCACTATTGTATATAAATTAAGTATAACGACCGGGCACTGTCAATTTCAGGCTTTTTTTCAATAAATACAAAATTCATTCTTGTTTTTTTTTTTTTTTTTTTTTTTTTTTTTTTGGAAATAAACATCTGTTTGACTTTATGTTTGACAGTAAGGATTTAGACACCGGAGCGGTTGCAGAGGCAACATTAAACAAGTAAAGATAATTACAGTTGTGGTCAACTGTAACAGAACAAAATGACCTGTAATTGTAGAAAATGATCATGTAATAAATTTCTACGAACAAATTTTACACCGGCAGCTGAACAATGATGATTGTGTAAAAAATAATGTTTCATGAGTGCTTTAACCCTTTATCTACCTCAGTATGAATTCTTGATTTTTTTTCATTCTAAAGCTCTCTACTCAAATTGTTTAAACTAAATTAAAAGATATACATAATAATTCAAAAAATATTTAAAGGATTTTAGAAGGGTTGAGGGATTTAGAAGGATTTATTAAACTAGAGTTTACAAGGATATAGAAGGATTAATTAAATTAGAGTTTACAGGGATTTCGTGCAACTCTTTATAACTCCACTCAAATCTTTTCTTAGTATTTTGTAGAATTATGAATTGTAAAAATGCGATGTTCTTATAATATAAATGTAGAAATATTTCCGCATTGAAAAATCCCCATCCCCTTCCTCAGCGCCAAGAAAGCTGAAAATATGCAAAGGCAAAAGAAATCATCTTTTAAAAATTATTTTGGTTTTGTGTAATCAATAATGTAACAATAATAAACAATGTATCAACAAGATAAAGTAATATTTGTAATTCATTCAAAACAGTGTTACAACTAACTGACGTATTAAAAGAATTTTACAGTGAATTATTTTAATGGTACTTATAAGTAACGTCGGTAGATAAAGGGTTAAAAAATATATGAGGACCTCAGAAGCCAAGAGGGACAAGTGACAAAACTTAGATTTCGAGTAAATTGAGTTCAAAGTTAAGCATCAATTGTAATTGAATGAATTGAAATAGGAATCTTTTGCTTATTTCTTAATGTTCGTTGAACTCTTATTTCAATAACTGTTTAGAAAAACAGAGAATTAAATTTTGTTTTAAATGTGTAACTAAGCAGTATTTATCATCATTCTGCACTTCTACCCTTTGGCTTCCAAGCAATAATGAAAACTGCTTGGAAGTCAAAGGGTACAAGTGCCGAATTAATACAAGAAAAAAAAATAAGAAATAAAAAGATAAATTTATAAAAAATGGAGAACAATGTTGATATAAATAAATGAATGGACAAAGTTCTAAATGGACAAAGGACAAAGTTCTAAAAAGGAAAAATTATGAAATAAAAAAAATGAAAATACGAAAAATTTAAGATCAATGTTGATACACATGAATGAAACAACAAACTTCTATTCCAACATAAGATTTAAAATTTTATTATAAGTTTTGAAAAAAAGGAAATTTTCGAACATTGCATAACAAAAATAAAAAGATAATATACAGCTCATATTCAAAATATTAGAATAATTGAGAAAAAGTAATAAGAAAAAATTATTTGTCATTTATTTATTTTTTATACTAAGTAAATGCAATTAAATTTCTTATAAATTAAACCTGGAATGTTTAGATAAGATTTTAACATTTATAAAATATAAATACAGCATAATAAATTAGGTATACAGCTTCCTTAAACACACCAGAATATTAGAATAAAATTTAGATTGGTTCAAAATATTAGAATATTTTATTTTACGCAACAATATTACCTTATGAATATGAAGTGAATGGTAGTTAATATTTTGTAGCATCCCCTTTAGCTTTCATAACAGCGTACAATCGATCTTGCATACTATATACAAGGTGTTTACAAACATTTCTATCAATATTAGCCCAAATAGACTTTATACGTGCCACTAACTCAGTTTTACTTGAAGGAGGATTTTCTTGAAGTTTTTTCTTCATTATACACCATAAGTTTTCGATGGGATTAAGATCTGGTGAATTTGGTGGCCAAGGAAGTACCTTAATGTTGCGTTGGCGGAACCAATTCTTAGTTGACACCGAGGTATGCGCTGACGCTAAATCTCGTTGAAAGATGAAATCATCTTCAAATAAATCTTCTGATGATGGAATCATGTAATATTCTATATTATATTAATAACTTTCCAGGTCCTTCTGCACTCATACAACCCCAAACCATGACACTAGCAGCAAATTTTACGGAACGTTTAAGGCATTCTTTATCAAATGCTTCTTGCTTCATTCTCCAAACTCGAATACCTTGATTACCATATGAAACACAAAACATACTTTCATCACTAAATAATATATTTTTCCAATCTTCATTGCTCCATAAACGTCTTGATTTACACCAATTCAATCTTATACGCTTTTGTCTTGCAGTCATGAGAGGTTTTGTTTTCGGTACACGAGATTCAAATTTAAATTTATGGAGACGTCTTAATGTTGTCGATGTAGAAACTTCAACTTCTTCTTCTTTCCATTTTCGGTGCAAGAATCGCACACTTTTAAAACGGTTTTTCTTAACTATACGCTTCAGTTTCCTGTCATCTCTAGCAGATGTTTTTGGTTTTCGGCCACCATTTCGGCGATTATTTTGAAATTTTCCAATTTTTGAATATTGTATTAGTATTTTACTAACGCTCGATTGCGAACAATGTAAATAATTCGCTATAAAACATTGATTTTTACCGTGCCAATACAAATCAACCATACGAAGTTTAGTAGATTCAGGAATATCACTCACACGGCCCATTTTAAGACGAAAAAGAAACAAACTGCAAAAAAGAATACTGATTTTAAATAAAATAATCTGAATTTAATCAATGATGCCACCAGTTAAGAATTGGTAATAATTAAAGGAGAATTAATGTGAAATATTCTAATATTTTGAACCACTTCAATAAATATTCTAATATTTTGACTTTTCAAAATAATTTTTTTTGCAATTAATCTTTTCAAAAATGATATTAAATTTAAGATAACAAGTAAGTTTAATCAACAATAAGTTCTTAATAAAAATATCGTTTGCATATTTTCATTAAAAGACATTAAATTACCAAACGATATTTTCAATTTCTAAAAAAAAGGTAATTATTCTAATATTTTGAATATGAGCTGTATTTTGTCTGTCCGTCTGTCTGGCAATGCGGCCGTCAGCCCGCGCTCTAACTCTCATAAATATACTCGAATTGCGCTGAATTTTTTGGAAATTATTTATGCTTACGAAGCCTATTTCAAATAAAGTTTCTAGAATGATTTATTTATTTACTGGGACAGTCAAAACTTTTTCCTTCCAATAAGGACTATGGAGAAAAATAGTTTTAAATGAATTTTAAAGCTGTTACACCCTGTCAAATATATTAAGATCTATATTCATCTACGAAGTTCATTAAAATATGCATTTTGTAAACAATGTGGTGAAAAGAAAAGCTAATATTCATTTAATGGGCCGCAAAAAACAATTCAATTACATAATGGGAAAGTGAAAACTGTTTGCAACATATTTTAATTATATTAAACTTTTCATGTATAATAAAATTGATATATGTCTATGAGATTTAATATAAGTTATATCGCGCATAACATGAAGTTTACAGCATTTACAGGGACACACCCAAAAGATTTGAAATAGTACATTCTATCCAAAAAACTGTACATTATCGATATGGTTGATGGATGGATAAAATGCCTTCTTAATTATGATATGCGCTTTTAAGTTTCAATAAATTTATACATATTACATGGTAAGTATAAATGCTATATTTGATATACAGGGCTACACAAAAGATCTGGTAAAGGTTACTGAATATGAGTATAATTTACTAAAAGATTGTTTTTAAATAAGTTATGCATTTTTATGATTAATTTTATTCAGTTTACTCAGAAATGTTTGTAGAATACCGATAAAATGATATACAGGGCAACACACAGAATTGGGTACATGGTCATCTATGGATGATAATTTCTTGAGATATTATTTCAGTAGTCTTCAGAATGTTTTACTTGGAGCTAAATTTTAGCAAAATACTGGCGTATAATGCAGGTTCTAGGTAAACTTAAGAGATGAACAAAAGTATACAAGTATGTTTCCATTAGTACAAAATGCCGAAAGAGAAATTTTAAACTGTTACGCATTTTCTTCCTAAATTAGTTTTTTTTTCCATTATACTGTATATATGTAACCGACAGATCAAACACAGGGCTGTTCAAATGTATTAAAATACACATTTTTCTATTGACAGTAACATTTTATTGCCTTAAATTGCGAATTTTTTTAAAGATTTCAGAAAATCTTGGAAAGTGTTTCAGAATCAATGTTTAATGTTTGATTTTTCTTGCTTGTTAACAGTTTGCATTTATTTAATGTAATTTTTAATGCATTAAAAAACAAGTTCTAAACAGAAAAAAAAAACTGCCTAAAAACATTTTGAAAACCGCATACAACTCCAGTTCCTAAAGTTTAAAACGTCACACGGTATAAATAATTTTAAACTGAGATTGGTACAAATTGGCATATGATCTTGTTTTTGTACCAATCGACGTTTAAAAATTATCAAATTCCTGGGGCGTTTTCAGAGTCATGAACTAGCCTTGCATGTCGTTGGTCGCGCTTCAGCTATATAGACGTAATGAATACACCTGCACTTATACCCCTTGGCCTCCACGCGTTTCACGGTTTGCGAGAAGAGGTTAAGTAACTAACCCCTAAAACTCAGTGCATAATTAAAAAATCACTCATAACTCATTACCTACAAATAAATAGACTTATTTACAGATAGCCTGTGCACTTAACTCATTTTTTTTCAATTTTATCACTTATACCCCTTGGCTTCTAGGCTCCTCATATAAATTTCCATCTTTATATATAAAAGAAAAATCTCCTTTTAAGAAAACAGTCATGAGTGGCGCAATGTATTTGAATTCCCTTAAAGTCATTCTATTTATACCTAAATAAAATATTGTCTATAATTTTTTTAGGGAATATGTTCAAGTATAGGGTGAATATAGTATATAAATGATCCATTTCTAGTGACCATGCAATAATTCAAAAATCTACCCCCATCCCCCAAAATAAAAATAATGCGATTTACGCCTTTCTATTTCACAAATGACTCCTCACCGAATTCGGATATTTTTCTAAGTTCCTTTAAATTCTTTCTACCTAGAATCTAACGTTTATTTTCTGTTTGAATGCTGAAAAAGTACTTCCTCTTTGAATATTGCCCTTCACTTATGTACATATTCAATACTAAAATCCTCACTTCAATTTATTTTATGTGAATATAAAAGTGGCTTAAATTATAAATAATACTCTTTTTCGAATGGCTTTAAAACAATTTAATATGATTATGATTTCATTTAATGACAATAAAAGTAACCTTAGAGAACAGAAATATATTTACAAACATAATAGCGGTAACTTTCATTTCAAGAGCAGTTCATACATCATTGCGTATAAATAAAGTATAACGACTGGACCTTGTCTATTTCAGGCGTTTTGTCAAAGTCTACAAAATTCATTCTTTATTTTTTAGAGGCAAACTCTGTTTGACTTTATATTTTTCAGTAAGGAAATAGACAAGGAAGATGTTACAAGGAAAACATTAAATTATTAAAAAGTGATATTTGTGATCAATTTTAAAAGAAAATATTTAAAAAAAATCTGTAAATGTAGCAAATGGCTATGTGAAACATTTATATGAACAGATTTTACACAGGCAGCTAAACAAAACTAGCTGCATAAAAAGCAATGCTTCATAAATGCATAAAAAATGTATAAATTTACACCTGAATATATAAAAAAAAATTTCCTTTCAAGAAAATAGCCATGAGTAGCGCAATGTATTTTAATCGATTTTGAACTAAATAGAATATTGCATCTAATATTTTTGTCTTTGTGATGGAATATGTTCAAATATAAGGTGAATATAGGAGTAAAAATTATTTATTTCTAGTGTCCATGCTAGAATTTATATAGAAAACTCCTCAGAGAAAAAGATCTGCGGTTTGCGCCTTTCTATTTCACAAATGACTCTTCAGCGAATTCGGATATTTTTCTAAGTTCTTTTAAATTCTCTCGATCAACAATCTAACGTTTATTTTCCGTTTAAATGCAGAACAAAGACTACCTCTGAGAATATTGCTCTTTACTACATTACGTATTCGATATTAAAATCTCCACTTCAATTTATTTCATGTGAAAAGTAGTTAAAAGTATCAAGGAGACACTTTTCGAGTGGCTTTATAAACTCTTTATTATGATTATTATTCCATTTAAAAGTAGTAAATTAACCTGAGAGAACAGAAAAGTATTTATTATCATGATATAGGCTTTCATTTCAAGAGTTGTTTATACATTATTCCATATAAGTTAAGTGAAGATAATACTGCAAGCAATCCTATGGGACACGAGGCAGGTTTAGCCCACGTTTCTTTGTACCACCCGGCCGATTTTGCTAAAATTTGGAATATATATTTATTACATTATTATAAAGATTGAAGGTTTTTATCTGAGGCTAATGATTTTTATTTTAAAGATTTTTTAACAATTTTTCAGACATTTTCCATTTTTTAGAAAAAAAAATTCCGAGGCTAATTAAAACTTTTTAAAAACTGTCTGCAACAGATGATCTTATAATCCTGTTGCACCATTATAGAAAAAATCTTCAAAATCATAGATGCCAACATCACTAAATTATTCCGGAGTATTAAACAAGGCAAACAAGATTAAAATCGGAAAGTTTTTATGAGACAATATGTCCTCTTTCAATGTGAAAACTGAACATTACACTGAATGTTACTTAATAGATTTAATAAAATTTACGGTTTGAAGCACGTTTGTTTACAATCAGACTCTGCAATAGACAGAAGTTGACATCTATGCCAAAATCAATCGGGTAGTTTCCGAGGAAATGGGATTTATAAATCACATATTTTCAATAGGATTGCACCCAGTCTTGTGAATCTTTCAGGATAACCATAAAGCAATTACTATTTGAGGAGTTTTGACCAATGTATGTAAGATTCATTCTTGACTTTACGAAGGGTGGTGGTGGTGTATTTATGTCGGCCGATTATCTACACTAGGGATATAGGCCCATGGGGAGGAGTGGAACCTAACCCGTATTTACGCAAGGTTCGAAGAAAACCACGAAAAACTCCGAACGGTTAGGCCGACGGACGCGATTGGTTTCGAACCCACCACCTGCCGTCTACCAGTTGAGAGGTCAGAACCTCTCGGCCACTGGTCGGGCCCGACTTTACGAAGGGAAACACTGCGTTTGACAATATATTTTTCAATAGGGATTTAGTCACGATAGCAGTTAAAGGAACAACATTAAACTAATAAAAAATGTACAATTTTAATTAATTTTCCAATTAATTTTCAGCAGTGAAATTACGCTTGAAAATATTGAATATTTAACGCGTGGTTTGTCACTTGCTAACTAAACATAGAACCACCAGGGTGAAAATGTTAAAGCCGGAGTTCGAACGCGGAACTTTTGGAATAATGCTCCAGTTGCTCTATCATTTAAGCTACGATGATGATGTCCAGCTTTGTATTTTTAACTTCCTCGTGCTGGTAAGGCTGCACTGCAGGGCTAGATGGTATAGTCTTCATGAATACATAATTCTGAGTCTTATCATGATGATTGTGTGCTGATGAAGACTAAGTCATCAGAGTGGAGCGTTACCAACATATGGAAGTGAAAAATGCCAAGCTGGACATTGTCCTCATAGCTTAAATGGTACAGCACTTGGACACATATTTTCTACGTCTATTCCAAGGGTTCCGGGTTCATCGACATTTTTCATCCTGGTGGTTCTATACATATTTAGCAAGTGATAATTCACGTCTTAAATAATAAAAAAATAATGACATTTGTGATGACGATGCAATATTATATTTTTAAAATGAGTTTTTACTGTATTATATGATTAAATACTAAAGTATAAGAACACGTTTTGCATAGATAGCTGGCCAAAGCTGGCTGCATAAAGAGTTATGCAGGTAAAGTTACATCTGTACATCAAAATATTTTAAGAAAATAGTCATAAGTAGCACAATGTTTTAGTATTTCTTTAAAGTCTACATCAGAGAATTCGAATATTTTTCTAAGTTTCTTAAAATTCTTTCCTCCTATAATCTTAAGGACTGCCTCTTAGAATATTGCCCTTCACTTCATTATGTATTCAGTAGTAAAATCCTCAATTCAATTTATTTTATGCGAAAATAAAAGCAGGTAAAAGTTTCAATGATACTCTTTTCATAGGGCTTTAAAAGCATTTTTATTATGATTAGTATTTCATTTAAAGGCAATAAAAATAACTTAAGAGAACTGAAAAAAAAAAAACAAATATAAGTTGCACTATGCGTGAAATTTATTTTAAAAGTTGCACAAACATTATTGCTTGTAAACCTTATATTGCTTATAAGCATAGCGACCGGCTACATTCGGTTTGAGAAGTTCAGTGAAATATTTACAACATAGTTTAAAATTTTTATCTTGACTTTGGGGAGACAGATATTTTTTTTAACTTCATATTTATCAACTCGGATTTTGTCATGGGAGCAGTTAGAGAGACAGCATTAACTGCTTCCCAGATTTGCCCGTACGTCATACGGGCAATGTATTTTCAAATCATGATTAACTCTACCACGTAAGGGCATCCATATTCCAATCGCGATTTATTATCATCATCAGTATATTTTTACTGTAAATTTACCCTCATAGCATGCTTGGTCACAGTAACGTCACAATGACGTCACTGTGAGTCACTTTGGTCACATCACATCTGGGACCAAAATGCCACCACTCAGTGATGTCACATTGTGACTAAGATGTGACTTTCTTAAAAATTTTTAGAAAATTACAAAAATTCTTCAAAACATGTTATTTATTGTAAAAGACATGTTTCTAGAAATTTAAATATCGTCGCTTTTGTCACAGTTTCGCCACAATGATAATGTCAAATTAGTCACAAATGACACATTTTAAACAAATTTGTCCCACCGTGACTTCACAAAGTGGTCACAATGTGACGTTACAAACCAACTCTAAAACGGCCATGACGTCTTCACATTTTAGTCACTGTGACTTCACATCGACGATCGATGGTCGGATATCGAGTGGTTCTGAAGTCACAATGTGAGTTCAGAACTCCGTTGCAGTGACGTCACCATTCGTTACGGATAGTATTATTTAATCGGATCATTTTTCTGATTCGAGCAGGCAAAAATTTATGTTTTGAAAAGCCGATGATAAAAGATTAGAAATTCTGTAAAATTCATGAAATAAATGGGTCTTATTTGAAAATTTTTTAAAAAACATTTATTAGTTAAGAGGGTAAACAAATAAAATAGAATGACATTAGCGATCACGCTGCAATATAAAATTCTCAAAGTGATTTGTTACTGTATCAAATGACTAAGCGCTAAAGTGTCCTAAAAGTTTTACACGAGTATCTGAAAAAAAAAAACATAGCTACATACAAAATAATACTTCTTGATTGCATTAAAAAATGTATAAAGTTACATTTGGATATCAAAGAATATTTTTAGAAAATCTCCTTTTAAAATGGCGCAATGTTCTGAATGCACTTAAAGTCTTTCGGTTCTGAACTAAATCGGTTGTTGCCACTATTTTTTTTCTTTAAGAAGGAAAATATTCAAGTTTAAGGTGAATGTAGGAATATAAACGAACTTACATACACAAGCCATTTCTAGTGGCCATGAATGAATTCTAAAAAGAAAACCCCATAGAGAAAACTGCATGAGGTTTACGCCATTTAAGTACAATCTAACATTTATTTCCCTTTTTAAAGTTGGGAAAAAATCTGCCTCTTTAAATATTATTCTCACTTCGTTACATATTCCGTAGTAAAATCCCCACTCCAATTTATTTTATGCGAAAATAAAAGTAAGTGATAGTATCGATGATACTCTTTTCGAATGGCTTTAAAAACACTTTTATTATGATTATCATTTCATTTAAAAGCAAAAAAATAACCAGCGAGAACTTAAATCGTTGACAAATATAGAGCGTAACACTTCATTACAAAACCTGTTCATATGCTATAGCACAGATGTCGTCTTGTTGCAAAACCAACTATCGCCACAAAATAAAAATTTGGGGAAAAACGTATTTTTGACAACACTTAGATTGGAACCAAAACTCCTTAGCTTTTTAGTCTTTATTATAATACATTTAAAAACACAAAACCAGATGGCGGATGTACATACTCGCAAAGTATTACTTAAGGCTTTGTTTTGGATTTGGCCACCTCTGCAACTTATTTTGTCTGGTTTTGAAAGAAACCAGAAATTAATTTTGACTGAATTTAATGAGATTTGCGTTTTTAGGGGTAGCAAATACACAAAAAAGTTTTTTTTCCAATTACCTTTTATTTGATAAAAAGAAAGTTTGTAAAACTATTAACCCTTTGCTTACGGGGTTGGGATATATGTCGTCCCAGAGACTATTTCTTTATTGTTTTCGCACCAATTTTTGAAAACTAGTCCCTATCATAAACTAATACTAGTGTAATTTTACGAGATAGCTAATACGAAGAATTTTTCTTCTAAATTGTGGTACGAATGAATATAAAAATAGTTGCCAGTTCTACTCCGTAATCTAAAGGTTAATGTAAAATGACACAATTAAAACGGACTTAAATGTCTCTATACCAATGATTTCATTGGCATCCTACTACAATAAGATATTAGATTTTCAAAATGTAAACAAAAATTTTGCTATGTCCATGAAATTTCAAACTTTAGTGACCTAATTGTTTTCGACAGTCTCACAAATTCTGCCATGATGGTCCACCATACGTCTTCTTCTTCATCATTTCTATTTCCTGATTGTTGGCACTTGATACCAAGATTAATTCTTGATTCTTGGAGCCTGATATAAGGCTGATCTTGTAGAAAAACAATTGCTTGAGACCATCCCAATTTGCTTCAAAATATTTTGCAAGTAAGTTTGAACAGTCTAAAGTTTTAGAGGCTTTACCGCAGTATCCTGAGCTACGTCCTCAAGCTTGCTAACCATAATACTTCTAGTACTCCACAGTACAGACTTTCTAACTCCTACCTTGGATTTGTGGAAAATCTTTTCTTGCACAAACACTTATTTCTTTTACTTCTTTGTTATGAGAAATCTTGTCGTCGGAAAAAATTCGAAACACCACTGTACATGTAGTTTGAGGAAGGCATTGTTCTTATTCGTACAATTATGCTCAGTGTAATCTTTTCTCAGCTTGAAAATTGTTCCATGACCAAAAGAAATTTCTTCATACATTGCAGGCTAAACGAGAGATTCAAATTTTTTCAGTTTCCTTTCAAATTGAACAAAAACACGGTCTAGATCGATAAAAGAATGTCCAGGAATGGAGAAAATAACTTCTATCTTCTTCAAGTTGTCAGGGTCACGGCGAGTCAACCAATGTGGAAGTATAAACATTACTGTAGTATTTTTGTTTTAGACTTCCGAGCCATCAGCCACTCATATGCGAACAATAATCTCAGTAAAATCGGTGTTTTGTAGCCTCGGAAATAATAATTAATCAATTTTATTTTAACTCTTTGCGAATTCATGCCCTCACCAAGTGTAGAAAAAAACACGCACATTTTTGTTCTTGGATTTTGTTCTTTGGATGAGTCCTGCACAATTGTAAAATTATATAAATACAACTGCTTACTTTAATAAACGGTCTGTTCGGAAATTTTTGACAATGAAAGTTCTTGCAGTCAAACCTCAAACAAATTAATTACTTCTTTTTTTCCTTAACCCATTAACTGTGTTTCCTGAAGTAGATTCGGTCAAGAATACTTTGCTGGATTCGTTATTAAAAGATTTTTGGTATCACTAATTTGTAACTATCAATTTATTTATTCTCGGATATTTTTTGAATTTATAAGGAAATTTTTTTATTGAAAATGTGGTCTTTGTTTTTAATATATGTTGTTAAAAACTTTGTAACAGTCAAAGGATTATGGGGAAAAGGAGATGCAGTTCCCAATTTGTGGATCATTAACTAAGTTGATAAACTGCTTCTCTATTTCTATCTGAGATGTTTTTATTCTTCTTCTCCAGCTCCAAACATGTAGAATTTACATTAATTTTTGGTGACCGAAAGCCAATGTCGAAATTGTAGTTGACTATCATGCGTAAAGAATGAATAGCTTTGGTTGACTCTTCTCCGTCTCAATATTTTATATTTAATCCGGGGTTTCGATAGTTCGTCACAACAGTATATCACAATAGTTAGGTTCAATGCACCTGGCTGTTTTTATGTCAACAGTCACAGGATTATTTCCCTATTGGGAAAATTATCCTTTTTGGATATACGGTCCCCCACCCTTTTTCCTTTAGGCAAAATATTATAGATCTTAAATTTTTCCACGACTGTAATTACTCATTATTTTGTTATCCCTAGTACAACAAAGAATACCTCTCTGCATAGAGGAATTTGTTTACGTCTTGCAAATAAAGTACTTTGCGTTAACAGGTTTTGTTTCACGCATCCCATTATTTTGCGGACATTTGTTCATGTAAAGCTCGAAGTTTTTTAAGTTGGATGCATCTTGAATTTGCTAATAAGGTCAGTCGTAAAGAATGTAAATATAACATCTTTACCTCACTCATATATATATAGGGGAACATTCATAAGCTTTTGAATATCGCTCACAGCTTAGTTTTGTTTGATTATCCGTAGGACCGTACTGAAAAAAAATAATACCAGAAATTATGAAAATATATTAAAATCTGTATAAATACATGAATCAAGAGACTCAAAATACTCGTAAATTATTGAAGCTGTTAGTAAACTTATATAAAAGTGGCTATTACGTGCTTAATCATCATAGGCACGTGATTAAAGTAATAAAGTATTATGATGGACATCAAGCTTATTAATAATTTAAAATATGCTAACTATGGTAGTACTGTGTTATCAATTAATTATGTATCAAGATATCACCTGGGGGTACAGCCACTAGAAGTAAAAGCGTCATGTAGTAGATCTGGAGATGCGCGATCTTGAAACTCACCGACTGAAAAATTTGGTTGCTTTTGCAGCATTTTCAAACACATATAGCACAGGGATTTCAAATGCTTTGGCATGGTTTATTATTTTCAGATGCTAGAAACGTTTATTAAAAAATATCTAAAAAAACACATAGTCCAAGAGCCGACCGCACAAATCCTTAAGTCATCCAGCACAAGAAACAAACCTTCATTTTTGCAAGAGTAGTAATAGAGGAATCAAATAATCCATGTCTATCGGAAGCGAAGCCGTGCATAGGCCAAAAATTGATACCACTAGTGGTCGACTCGTAGGCTTATCGTTGTGTTTTCCTGCACTCAGTTTTTCGCGTTTTTCTACTTTTGATTGTACGGCAAACAAAATGCTAAACCTACGAGGGAACCACTAGTGGTATCAATTTTTGGCTTATGCACCACTTCGCTTCCTACAGACATGGATCATTAGAATCCTCTATTATTACTCTTCCATAAAATGAAGGATTTTTTCTTGTGTTCGATGACTTAGGGTTTTGTGCGGACTGTTCGTGGTCTAACATTTTTCCATTTTAAAGATTTGGCCGGTTTTCTAACTAGACGATGCATATAAAATGAGGATAACGAGAAACACTTCTTATTTTAGACGTTTCCTTGACTGCATATTAGAATGTTTGAATATTCATTCTGAAACGATGGAGAGGTTAAGATTATATTTGACTTGAAATATTCAAGAGAGGATTTAGTCAGGAAGACATTTAAAGAAATAACCATGAACTAATAAGAATACCTAAATTTGTGATTGAGCTTTAATATAAAATTCACAGAATGGTTTGCCACTGTCGTAACTTATTATGTGGGCTCTACAATATATGTATGAATTTATGTAAAAAACAAGTGTGCTCAAAAAATATGCATGCCTGTAAAAAATGATAGATTTTCTTATTTTTAACATACACAGTTTTCTGTAAAATCCAAAGCTACTTTCTAAAATATTTTACAAAGCTATGCAGAAACATAATAAATGCAATAAAAAAATTGATTTATATATTTATATTAGAGGCGACATGAGAAAAAGCAAGGAATAATGTTTAAGCTGCAGAGTCGCGAACGGTATCAAATACATTTCCCCATTTTTTTTAAATCAATTATGTCGAACAACATATATAAAAACGTCTATATACTCATAATATGAGTTTTATTTATGCAAATTGATCTAATTTTATATTTATGCAAATTGATCTAATTATTTATTTATGCAAATTGAACTAATCTTTTAGATTTTATTTATGCGTTTGTAGAAATGAAAGGGCTATATCATATTTGTGGGATCATAAATTTTAAACACGTTCTGTTTTCATACACATTACTGTAGTTATTACTACTGTTCTACGTAAATTCAAACGATAGAAACAAATAAATATTTTCATTAATACAGAACAATAAAGATAACAAAATAAATAATCTAATAATCAACATAATCTTTTAATACAGAACAAAAATTAACATACATTTGAAAAGTAAAACATAACTCGGTAAATTCAAATTTTTGAAAAAACGATTGCCGCACAGACTGGATAATAGAGCGTATGGGTATTTACTTTTTATTTAACTTTTTTCAAAGATATAGTTCGATTAAACCATTTCCAATTTTTAATTGCATCGCAAATGTTACACACTTTATATTTTAAAATCAAACGCTGTGATTAAAATGTGGTTTTCTTTCCAGTTACTTTTGCAAAATCTCAAATTACATATAAAGAATATTTTCTGAAAAATATCTTTGAGTGAGTTTAAACTCTAAACACAAAAGCAACAAAACCGCAATACAAATACATTTTATTTTCTCTAAATATGCGTGAAATAATTCTGACTAAAAGCATTAGTCTCTGCACATTCTTAGAAAAACATACACTAAATGAAATTTTTTGGAAAAGAAACCCTATATCACAATCAAATCATAATTGTCTAAATTATTTGTAAAACAATATTTCATTTTATTCACTCAGTTTCCATATTTCATTACGATTTTGTCTCATTTTTTTTCCTTCGAAGATTTATTTTCCATACAAATATTTCGACTTTAATCTATTTTTTTTTTTTTTTTTTTTTTTGATTATACTATAATTGCATTACATAACACAAGTTAAAAACAATTTTGAGTCTTCCAATCAATTTTTCATTTTTCTATTCTTTTAGTTCAAAATAATAACATTTTATAACTCTACATCAATTTTCATTTTGCGAGTTATAAGGATTACCCAGAATTTTAAGAATCTATATAATAAAATTTACAAACACTGTTTGTTCCTCAAGAAATTTAATTTTTATAAAGCAGAAAAAATATGAGTTCTAAAATACAAAATGAAAGATATTTTGGCTAGAAGATTTTACGAACAACAAAAGCAGACTTGCTGTTTTATGCATTTTGATGTACTTTATTAATTTTATTCTTTACTGCCTGGAGATAACTGTATGCAATTCTTCACAGCGTTTTTTAATAACATTAAATTCCCATTTATATACAAACACTGGCAGAGAAACTCAATGAACTGTCATCCGAATTTAATGGAAAAAGCCATGCAAAAGAAATTAAAGTAGAGTTTTCTTATGTAGGTTTTTAAACTAAATAACTCGCGCAATTTCTTAGTTGGCTAAACTTACAGGCAACAAAATACGTGCTTGGTGTAACATTATTTTTATTTTATGTTTGGCTTTTTCTTGCAATAGAACCCGAGTTTTAAAAAAGTATCGGCTTTGTTTAGTATTAAAAAAAGACCATTTTTTTAAACCGAAAAATATTTCAGCGGATTTTCTCTTTCATGTTCTTATTCACTGTACTTTTTATCCCATGTTTCAAGCTTAATTTTTTAACTGCAATTTTCTTTATTTTTTTCAACGAAACTAAAGCTTTATCTTTTATTCCGTCATACTCAGACTAAGTAGTTTTCTGCAGCAGGTCACCACTTTCTTTGTGATTTTTTTTTCTTATCTTTTAGGATTAACCGCAAATCTGGGATATTTTATATTAAGATCTAATTTATCTCATAACTATAAAATTTGATGTAAAAAATAAAAAAAATATTGGTTTACTTTTAAAGCCTACTGTTTATCCATACGCTAAAATGATTATGTGATTTCAAAATTATGGATACACGTGGTACGATTCAAAAATTCGGAGACGCCGGCCATTTTTGACAACGAAATCAAATTCCTAAAAAAAAATGCGCTAGAAATATATTGTCCCAACATTCTCCTACTTGCTCATGCTGACTTAGCCAATGTCATGAGAACGAATTCCATGCGCAGCTGTTATCTTCTGAAGTTTGTAGCGTTGGCCCCTCGTCGCAAGAAATGTGGCTTTACTTGAACAGCGTTACAGCTTTAAAATCAGTCAATGTTTAGGAAAAACCACACTAGAGACTTTGAAAATGCTAAAAAAGCAGTACGATAACTCTACATTTGTAAGACGTTGCTGATGCTCATTCTCGTACCTACTGGTTCACAATGCATCAGCACATTGATAACAACTGGTAATAAAATTCCTCATGAAAACTCGCCTTAATGTTTTTCCACATGCCTCCCCCCCCCCCCCGAATTTACTGGACTTAGACCCGTGTGACTTTTACGTATTCCCATCATTGAAAAAAAAAACATTTAAAGAGACGCTGTTTTGAATGTTGCTTTTTTTGTTATCAATGTTGTCGACGTTTTAAAGAAAGTCCGGAATCTATCAATTACGCTGCTGATGCTAATTCTCGTACCTAGTGATTCACAATCCATCAGCACATCGATAACAACTGGTAATAAAACTTCTCATCAAAACTCGCATTAATGTGCTCCGACATGTCCCCCCCCCCAATCAGCTGGACATAGCCCCGTGTGATTTTACTTGTTCCCATCAATGGAAAAAACATTTACAGGGACGCCGGTTTTAGTCATCAAAATGATTTGAAAGCAACATCTCAGGAGGCTTTATAGGAAGTCGCGAATAATGGCTTTCAGCACTGCTATCAAAGTCTATACAAATATTGATAAAAGTGTTTCGTCATCAAAAGTGACTACTTTGAAGATGGATATGCTTTGGTACTCTGATTTATAAAGGGTAATGCTTTTACTTTTTTACCGAACTTTGTTTGTGTTTGAATCCTTATATATATCTAAATATAAACTCCTAAGGTATTGTCAAGCTTCACAAAACATCGACTATTGTCAAGTTCTGCATTAATAGCATTTCACGCTTTATAAAAGTTCTTTTTTTTTAAATTCCCATAATAATGATTTTTCAAGGATACATGCCAAAACAGATAATTGAAACAAGTGTCAAAATATAGAATGTTCAAAATGATTTCCATCCTTTAATATCAAAAGAAATATTTACAAGTTAATAGGGTATTAGTGCTTTTCTCATCAGCCATAAATAGACTTTTACTGTTTTCTAAATCATTTGCAAACAGAAAAGGAAGTTATGTATTTTATTATCTTATCCACGGTCATCTGTATTGAACTTTAAAAAAAACATTTAGAGATTAATAACTTGCTACGTCGATTCTCATATCAATCAATAGATTTCTTAGAGTTTCGTGTTTAATTCATGTCGGTGACTCATGGAAAATATTCCATCATTTGCTATGTTTGTAGCCTTGCCAACATGTATCAGTGAGAAGATCCACGATGGGTGTCGTTCCATGTGATTTAGTCGGTAAAACGTCAGTGCGCTATAATGATGGCTGTGTTTGAGTCGCAGCAACCTCATAGCATGCATGATCACAGTGACGTCACAATGACGTCACTGTGAGTCACTTTAGTCACATCGCATCTGTGACGAAAATGCCACCACACAGTGTCGTCACATTGTGACTAAGATGTGACTTTCTAAAAAAATTTCATAGTTCGTCATAATGTGAATGTCAAAGTAGTCACAAATGACACACTTTTCTCAAATTGGTCACATTGTGACGTCACAAAGTGGTCTCAATGTGACGTCACAAAAAAACTCTAAAACGGCCATAACGACTTAACATTTTGGTCACTGTGATTTCCATCGACGTCACGTGACGTCACATCGAAAATCGATGGTCACAAAGTCACAATGTGACTTCACAACGACGTTGCAGTGATGTCACCATGTCTTACGGGCATGGAAACCTTTTCACTAGGTTCTCATTTACGCCTCTTTAGTAATATAAATTTGAAATTTGATTAAAATTTGAAACGTTTAGAAATATCAATACAAACCTAAAATATATCACGTCACAAACTTTAAAAAAGAATAATGAATAAATCCACTGTAAAATCTTAGAAGTTTTGATTCAAGTAGATAGACATAAATTTTCTTCTAGATTTTACTTATATCTTTGAAGGAATGAAAATTTTATATCATGTTCGTAGGACCGATATGTTTAAAACAGATTCCATTACCATACCCATTACTGTAATTATTATTACTGCTAAATAAAAATTATAATAAAAGAATCAAATAAATATTTTTATTAAAAACTTTAACAGCAATTTATATTTAAAAAGTAATCAATAATTCGCTAAATTCTGTATTTTTCAAAATATGTATTGCCACACAGATTTTATTAAATACGCTATAACATTTTCTTTTTATTTAACATTTTTAAAAGAATTACTTTAAAACAAATTCAACTTTAAATTCAAATTTTTAAATTGGAACGCAAATTTTACACATTCTTCGAATTTCTAAGCCAAACACTATGATTAAAATGTGGTTTTCTTTAAAAATCCCTTTTCCAAAATCTCAAATTACATGTAAAGATTTTTTTAATATTTTTTAATGAATTTTAATACAAAACACAAATACATTTTATTTTCTCTAAATATGCGTGGTTAATTCTGACTAAAAGAATTAGTTTCTACAGTCTCTCATAACAAAAGAAACTAAATGATATTTTTCGAAAAAGAAACCTTTTTTCACATTCAAATAATCATTGTCTAAATTATTTGTAAAAGAATATTTCATTTTATTCTCATTTTATTCACTTAGTTTCTATATTTCATTAGGATTTTGTTTTATTCTTTTACCCGAATATTTATTTTCCATACAAATATTTGGACTTTAATCTATTTTCTTCATCTTTTTCCATTATATTATAACTACATTACATGTTAAAAACAATTTTCACTCTTCCAATGCATTTTTCAATTTTCTTACCTTTTGTTTAAAAATAACAACATTTTATAAGTCCACATCAATTTTCATTTCGCGAGTTATAAGGATTACCGAGCATTTTAGGAGTCTACATAATAAAATTTAAAACCACTGTTTATTCCTCATGAAATTTAATTTTAATAATGCTGAAAGAAGTTTTTCATGAGTTTTAAAACACAAAATTAAAAAAAATTTGGCAATAAGATTTTACGAACAACAAAAGCTGACTTGATGTTTTATGCATTTTCATGTCCTTTAATAATTTTATTCTTTTCTACCTGGAGATGACTGCATGTAATTTCTCCCAGCGTTTATTTTCTTTAATTTTTTAATACCATTAAATTCCCATTGATATATAAACCCTAGCAGAGAAACTGAATGAACTGTTGTCGTCCAAATTTAATGGAAAAAGCCGTGCAAGACATGAAATTAAAGTAGAGTTTTTTTAATCAAATAACTCGCGCAATTTCTTAGTTGGTTAAATTTACAGGCAACAATATACGTGCTTGGTGAAACATTATCTTTATTTTATGTTTAGCTACCTCTTGCAATATAACCAGAGTTTTAAAAATGTATCCGCTTTGTTTATTTTTTAAAAAAGACCATAAAAAAACCGAGTGGATTTACGCTTTCATGTAGTTATTTTCTCTATTTTTTATTCCATGTTGCAGGTTTAATCTTTTAAATATATCTTTCTTTATTTTTTCGAAAGAAACTAAAGCTTTATCTTTTATTCCGTCATACTCCGGCAAAATAGTTTTCTGCAGCAGGTCACCGCTTTCTTTGTCATTGTTTATTCTTATCTTTTAGGATTGACTGCAAATCTTGAATATACTATATTAGGAACTAATTAATCATATTACTATAAAACATTTTGTAACAATAAAGATTTTATTAGTTTACTTTGAAAGTTTTGTATTTATATGATAGTCTACTGTTAATGTATACGTTTTTAATGTAAAACAGAAAAATCTTATATTTAAAAAGTAATCCATAATTCGCTAAATTCTATATTTCTTGAAATATATATATTGCTAAACACATTTAACGGTGTAGAGTAAAACATTTTCTTTTTACTTAACATTTTTCAAAGGATTATTTCTATAAAAATATTTCAACTTTTTAAATTGCAACGCAAATGTTACACATGTTTCGAGTTTGTAAGCTATTATTAAAATGTGGTTCTCTTTAAATATAACTTTTGCATAATCTCAAGTTACATATAAAGAATATTTTTTTAAAGATTCTTTAATGAATTTTAATACAAAATTCAAACTTAACAAAAGCACAACACAAATATATTTCATTTTCTATAAATATGCGGGATTAATTCTGATTTAAAGCTTTAGTTTCTACAATATCTCATAACAAACGAAACTAAATTATATTTTTCGAAAAAGAAACCATATTTCATATTCAAATCATCATTGTCTAAATTATTTGTACAAATATGTTTCATTTTATCCTCATTTTACTCTTTCAGTTTCTATATTTCATACGATTTTATTTTAGTTTATTCTTCGAAGATTTATTTTCTATACAAATATTTTGACTTCAACCTATTTTCTTTTTCTTTTTTCTATTATATATAACTCCATTACAGAACACAAGTTAAAAACAATTTTCTGTCTTCCAATCCATTTTTCAATTTTCTCTTCTTTCGGTTCAAAATAATAACATTTTATAAGTCCACATCAATGTTCATTCTGCGAGTTACAAGGATTACCCAGCATTTTAAGATTCTATATAATAAAATTTATAAACACTGTTTGTTCCTCTTGAAATTTAATTTTAATAAGGTTGAAAGAAAATTTTTTATGAGTTATAAAAGCAAAATGAAAGACATTTTGGCTAGATGATTTTACGAATAAAAGCTGACCTGCTGTTTTATGCATTTTATTCTTTATTATTTCCTTATAATTTTATTCTTTGCTGTCTGGAGATGACTGCATGCAATTCTTCCCAGCGTTTATTTTTTTATTTTTTTAATAACATTAAATTCCCATTGATCTTAGCAGAAAAAACTCAATGAACTTTTGTTATCCAAAATTAATGGAAAAAGCCGTGTAAGACAAGAAATTAAAGTAGAGTTTTCTTATATAGGTTTTCTAACAAAACAACTCAAGTAATTTCTTAGTTGGTTAAACTTACAGGCTACAAAATACGTGCTTGATATAACTTTATCTTTTTTTATGTTTAGCTATCTCCTGTAATGCAACCGGAGTTATAAAAAGGGTCCGCTTGGTTTAGCATTAAAAAAGACTAACTTTTTAACCCGAGAATATTTTAGCGGATTTTCTCTTCTATATTGTTATTTACTGTAATTTTTATCCTATGTTGCAAGCTTAATATTTTAACTACATTTTTCTATATTTTTTCGAACAAAACTAAAGCTTTATCTTGTATTCCGTCATAATCCAGCAAAGTAGTTTTCTGCAGCAAGTCACCACTTTCTTTGTCATTGTTTTATTCTTATCTTTTTTAGATTGACTGCAAATATGGGATATGTTATACTAGTATCTAATTTATCCTATTATTACAAAAATTGGTGTAACAATAAAGATTTTATTAGTTTATTTTTAAAAATTTGTATTAATATTATAGTCTATTGTTAATGAATATTCGTGAATGATTATATGATTTCAAAATTATGGATACGAGGTGGAATCCGTCAAAATTCGACGAAAAATGTTTTTAAGTAGGAACTGTTTCATTGATTTATAATAAATCTACAAAATTAATTATAGCATAAAATGCATCTTGTAATGATCACTCTAACTCTGAAACAAATTTTATTTTAAGCTAAGATTTACAAAATACTACAAAACTTAGTTATCCAAAATTTTTAAATTGATCTTTAATCGCATATCAAATACGTAAACTATAATAAAGATAAGTTATTATGATGAAGTTATCAATTGAGACTCTTATGTTTGGTATAGATGCGGATGAAAAAAAAAATTCCAAATTGATACGATCATAGAATTTCACGCGAAATTCAAAACCGTCATCATTCTCATCTTCTCAAAATTTACACACGCGCTTCTCATATCCGAATTCATTGCATTTTTTTTAAAAAATGGTATTTCAATTTGATCATTTAAAACACTTTAACGCAAAACTTGAAGTCATTTAATTGGTGAATAAAAACGAAATAAAATCGAAATCACCAAATTTTATAACAGACGATATTTTTTTTCAAAGTATACGAATTTTAATTTCTATTTTTTTTTGTTTTGATATGATTTTTTAATTTTAAGAAAAAATGGAGCGATTATGTTGCCACAATTACAAAATTGATACTAAAAACTACAAAAAAATTAATATCTGAAAATCAAATTGAGACACAGATTTCAAACAAAATTGCATTTAAAAGTAATTTTTTTCTCCATACGATGGTGTAAAAATGTTAATTGTGCGGTGTTTAGAACTGTAAAATTTGCAGTAGCGAAAAATGGAAAACTTAAATTGCATGGGAAAGTATTGCCATTCACAAAATGACGTATGCGTTACACTCAGATACGTTTGGCCTTTATAATATAGATACGTAGTACGATACAAACAATCGGGGATTCCGGCCATTCTTGACAACGAATGCAAATATCTAAAAAAAAACTGTAGAAATATATTGTCTTAACGCCATCCTACTTGCTCATATTTATTTAGCCCATGTCATGTGGCCGAATCCCATCCGCAACTTTTATCTTCCGAAGTTTGTTGAGTTTGCTCCGCGACGCAAGGAAGGTGGACATTACATCATTAAAATCTGTCAATGTTTAGGTAAAACACCAATGGAGACTTTGAAAATACTAAGAAAGCTGTACGACGAATGTACTCTGGTAAAACTCAATATTTATAAATGGTATCGGCGTTTAAATGAGGGCCGGAAATCCATCTAAGACAATAAACACGTTGGTCAATTTTTGCTGATGCCAATACTCGTACCTTCTTCTTCACAATGCATCAGCAAACCGGTAACTACTGGTAATAAAATTTTGCATCAAAACTCGCATTAATGTGTTTCCATATCCCTCCCTAGCAACTGGACATAACCCCGTGTGACTTTTACTTGTTCCCATCAATGAAAAACATTTACAGGGACGCTGTTTGAAGTGAAAACAACATTTCAGGAGACTTTATAGGGGGTTGCGAAAAATAGCTTCCAGCAGCGCTTCCAGAATTTATAAAAACATTAGCAGAAGTGTATCATCACCCCCAAAGTGACTACTTTGAACATGGATATACTTTGGTACTGTGAACTATTCAGTGTAATGTTTTTTTTACAACTTGTCCTCGAATTTTTGTTTCATACTAGGTATACAGCATAAATATAGCAGCTATACAGTAGATATATAGCAGAAAAATATTTTGATATAATATGCCTTAAAATGTTAATTCGCCTCAAATTATTACAAGGTATAAGTTACATTTGATTTTTTATTTTGATTCTCATCTACGCGATAGAATCACTTTACCACTTCCTAAATTGTTTAGGAGTCATTTCTTCCATGAACTTATCGATAGATTTTTAAAACATGAAGCTAAGTTATTAGAAACTTTGTATACATCAATTGAGAGCTATCAAAGACGAAAGAAAACACGATAACGTTAATCTAATCAACAACAGAGAGGATATTTATTGTAAGGAGGAGCAGAACGATCTTGTAGCCGATATTGAGATTATGTGGGTATTGAAGCTAAATGATTGAAAGATTTGGCCGGTGCTGCAAGTAATCCTAATTTTTGAAGGACTATAATACAGGATTTCAAATGATTTGGCATGGTTTATGGCTTTCAGATGGTAGATATGTTTACTCAGAATTAAAAAAAAAAATCCCTGAAAAAAAGTATTTTTTAATTTTGAGGATTTGCCCAGTTTTGCAACTAGATGGCACAGGAAAATACATTTGATTACTTACCGATCATGTTTGATTTCAGATATTTTATTGGTTGTTTTTATAGAATGCTTGGCTATTCATTTTTACTTTGGAGAAGGAGGTAAAGATTATATTTGGCTAAAAATATTTTAGAGAGGATTTAGTCTGAAAAGCAGTTTAAAGAAAACCTTAGAACTAATAAAAATAACATTTGTGATCACGCTCTAATATAAAATTCTCAAAATGGTCTGCCGCTATAATAAATGTGTTCTAAGTGAGGTGTACGATATGAGGTCTACAAAGTATGTATGAGTTTATGTAGTAAAAAAAGTATGCTCAAGAAAATATACACACCTCCAAAAAAAAAAAAAAAATAAATAAATAAAATAAAAAAAATAAAAAAAAATCTGAATTTTCTTGTTTTAAACACGTACAGTTTTCTATCAAATTCATCGCCACTTTCTAAAATATTTTACAAAGCCTTGTAGAAACACATTAAATGCAATTGAAAAAATATTTTTTATTCATATTTGATACGATATGAAGAAACGCAAGGAATAACATTTAAGCAGCCTAGTCGCGAACGATATCGAATAATTCTCTAAATTCTATATTTTTCCAAATATGTATTGCCGAACATATTTTATAAGATATAATAGAATATTTTCTTTTTATTTAGCATTTTTCAAACAATTATTTCCGCAAAAATATTTCAACTCTTTAAATTGTAAAGAAAATGTTACACATGCTTCCAATTTGTAAATCAAACATTTTTATTAAAATGTGCTTTTCTTGAACCCTTTCCGGCACACTGTGCCCAGTCTGGTATATCTAATTTTAATTCCAAACTTGCAAATGGCGCCAATAATATTTTAGTAAAATTTTGCTTTTACAATAAAAGCTTACATTAAGGATTTCAATAAATCTAAAAAATTCGTTTTTGAATTCTTATGACAATCGATAATTTATCATTTTAATAAAAGATTTTGCCCGCATTGGAAAGGGTTAAAAAAATTTCATTATCTCAAATTACATGTAAAGAATATTCTTTGAAAAATATTTTTAAATTGAATTTTAATATAAAATACAAAGTAAACAAAAACACAATGCAAATACATTTTATTTTCACTAAATATGAGTGCCCAATTCTGACTAAAAGCATTACTTTCTTCAATCTCTCATAACAAACGAACACAAATGATATTTTTTGAAAAAAAAAAACATATTTCACAGTCAAATCATCATTGTCTAAATTATTTGTAAAATAATACTTAATTTTGTTCTCATTTTATTAACTCAGTTTCTATATTTCATTACGATTTTGTTTTATTCTTTTTCTCGAAGATTTATTTTCCATACAAAAATTTTGGCTTTAATCCATTTTCTTCTTATTTTTTTTATATATATTATAACTGCATTACATAACACAAGTTGAAAACAATTTTTAGTATTCCAATCCTTTTTTCAATTTTTTCTTCATTTAATTCAAAATAATATCATTTTATAAATCAACATCAATTTACATTTTGCGAGTTATAAGGATTACCAAGCATTCTAAGAATCTATATATTAAAATTTATAAACACTGTTTATTCCTCGCGAAATTTAATTTAAATAAGGCTGAAAGAAAAACTTTTATGAGTTATAAAAGACCAAATAAAAGAATTTTTCTCTAGAAGATTTTACAAACAACAAAATCTGACTTGTTGTTCTATGCATTTTGATCTTTTTTATTAATTTTATACTATTAGCTTTAAATAACTGTATGCAATACTTCCCAAATTTCATTTTTTAATACCTTTAAATTCCCATTGATATATAATCTCTAGCAGAGAAACTGAATGAACTGTTGTCGTCCGAATTTAATGAAAAAAAAGCGGTGCAAGACAAGAAATCAAAGTAGAGTTTTCTTATGTAGGTTTTTTAACTAAATAACTCGCGCAATTTCTTAGTTGGTTAAACTTACTGGCAACAAAATACGTGCTTCGTGTAACATTATCTTTATTTTATATTTAGCTACTTCTTGCAATATAACCAGAGTTTTAAAAAAGTATCCTCTTTGTTTAGTCTGAAAAAAAGACCGTTTTTTAAAACCGAGAATATTTCAGCGGAATTTCTCTTTCATGTTGTTATTTACTGTATTTTTTATTCCATGTTGCAAGTTTAATCTCTTAACTACATTTTTCTTTATTTTTTCAAACGAAACTAAAGCTTTATCTTTTATTCCGTCATACTCAGACTAAGTAGTTTACTGCAGCAGGTCACCACTTTCTTTGTCATTGTTTTTTTCCTTATCTTTTAGGATTGACCGCAAATCTGAGATACATTATATTAAGATATAATTTATCTCATAACTATAAAATTTGGTGTAAAAATAAAGATTTTATTGGTTTATTTTTAAAGCCTACTGTTTATCCATACGCTAAAAATCTACGAATTTAATGGAAAAAGCCATGCAAGACAAGAAATTAAATTAGAATTTTCTTTTAAAGGTTTTTTAACTAAATAACTAGCGCAATTTCTTAGTTGATAAACTTCCAGGCAAGAAAATACGTGCTTGGTGTAACATTATCTTTATTTTGTGTTTAGCTACCTCTTGCAATATTACCCCAGTTTTAAAAAAGTATCAGCTTTATTTAGTATTAAAAAGAGACCAATTTTTTAAACCCGAGAATATTTCAGCGGATTTTCTCCTTCATGTTGTTATTTTATCCCATGTTGCAAGTTTAATCTTTTAACTACATTTTCTTTATTTTTTAAAACGAAACTAAAGCTTTATCTTTTGTTCCGTTATACGACGGCTAAGTAGTTTTTTGCAGCAGGTCACTGCTTTGTTTGGCTGTGTTTTATTCTTATCTTTTAGGATTGACTGCAAATCGCGGATATATTATATTAGAATCTACTTTATCTTATTACTATAAAAATTGGTGTAACAATAAAAAATTTATTATTTTATTTTTAAAGGTTTGTATTTACATTATAGTTTACTGCTAATGTATACGCTAAAATGTTTATGTGATTTCAAAATTATGGATATACGTGGTACGATTCAAAAATTCGGAGACGCCGGCCATTCTTGCGAACGAAATCAAATTCCTAAAAAAAAAATGCGCTAGAAATATATTTTCCCAACATTCTCCTACTTGCTCATGCTGGCTTAGCCAATGTCATGAGAACGAATTCCATGCGCAGCTGTTATCTTCTGAAGTTTTTTGCGTTTGCCCGCGTCGCAAGAAATGTCGCTTTTCTTAAACAGCGTTACAGCTTTAGAATCAGTCAATGTTTAGGTAAAACCTCACTAGAGATTTTGAAAATGCTAAAAAAGCAGTACAATAACTCTACAATGGTATGACTGAATAGTTCTGAATAGCGTCGATGTTTTAAAGAGGGTCGGGAATCCATCGAATACGTTGCTGATGCTCACTCTCGAACCTACTGGTTAATAATGTATCAGCACATTGATAACAACTAGTAATAAAATTCCTCATCAAAACTCGCACTAATATTTTTCCACATGAATCCCCCCCCCCCCAATCAACTGGACATAGCCCCGTGTGACTTTAACTTGTTGCATCAATGGAAAAACATTTACAGGGACACCGGTTTTAGTCATCAGAAGAGGTGACAAAATCAACAAAAACGCAATACATATACATTTTATTTTCTCTAAATATGCGTGATTAATTCTGACTATAAGCATGAGTCGCTACAATCTCTCATTACAAACGAAACTAGATGAAAGTTTTCGAAAAAGAAACCATATTTCACATTCAAATCATCATTGTCTAAGTTATTTGTAAAACAGTACTTCATTTTATTCTCATTTTATTCACTCAGTTTCTATATTTCATTACGATTTTGTTTTATTCTTTTCATCGAATATTTATTTTCCATACTAATATTTTGACTTTAATCTATTATCTTTTTTCTTTTTTCCATTATATTGTAACTGCATTAAATAAGACAAGTAAAAAACAGTTTTTAGTCTTCCAATCCATTTTTCAATTTTCTCTCCTTTTAGTTATTTGAAAGAAATTTTAGCTAGAAGATTTTACGAACAACAAAAGCTGACTTGCTGATTTATGTATTTTGAGATCCTTTATTAATTTAATTCTTTACTGCTTGGAGATAACTGTATGCAATTCTTCCCAGCGTTCTTTTTTTATTTTTTTAATAACATAAAAATCCCATTGATATACAAACACTAGCAGAGAATCTCAATGAACCGTCGTCCGAAATTAATGGAAAAAGCCGTGTAAGACAAGAAATTAAAGTAGAGTTTTCTTAAATAGGTTTTTTTAACTAAGTACCTCGTGCAGTTTCTTAGCTGGTTAAACTTCCAGGCAACGAAATACGCGCTTAGTGTAACATTATATTTATTTTATGTTCAGCTACTTCTTGCAATATAACCAGAGTTTTTAAAAAAACTGTCCTCTTTGTTTAGTATTTAAAAAAGACCATTTTTTAAACGCGAGAATATTTCAGCGGATTTTCTCTTTCATGCTGTTATTTACAGTACTTTTTATCCCATGTTGCAAGCTTAATATTTGAACTAGATTTTCTTTTTTTTTCTAACGAAACTAAAACTTTATCTTTTATTCCGTCATACCACATCTAAGTAGTTTTCAGCAGCAGGTCATTGCTTTCTTTGGCATTGTTTTATTCTTATCTTTTAGGATTGACTGCAAATCTGGAATATATTATATTAGGACATAATTTATCTATACCATATTATCTATACCATAAAAATCGCTGTAACAATAAATATTTTAAGAGTTTATTTTTAAAAATTTATATTTACATGATAGTCTATTGTTAATGTATACGCTAAAGTGATTATGTGATTTCAAAATTATGGATATACGTAATGCGATTCAAAAGTTTGGGAATTCCAGTCATTCTTGGCAACGAAAGCAAGTATCTAAAATAAAACCGCTAGAAATGCATTGTCCCACCACTGTCCTACTTGCTCATGTTGATTTAGCCTATGTCATGTGACCGAATCCCATGCCCAGCTGTTATCTTCTAAAATTTGATGCGTTTGCCCCTCGACAAACAAAAGGTGGCTTTTCTTCAACAACGTTACAGCATTAAAATCTGTCATTTTTTAGGTAAAACACCAATGGAGATTCTAAAAATACTAAGAAAGCTGTACGATGAATCTACCATGGTGAGACTCAATATTTATGAATGGCATCGATGTTTGAAAGAGATTGCCGGGAATCCATCGACGATAAACACGTAAAATTTTTGCTGATGATAACTCTCGTACCTTCTTCTTCAGAATGCATCAGCACATCGATAACAACTGGTAATAAAATTACTCATCATAACTCGATTTTATGTGTTTCCACATGCCCCCCCCCCTCCCCATCAAATGGAAATAGCATCGTGTGACTTTTACTTGTTCCCATCAATGGAAAAAAAATTACAGGGGCGCCGTTTTTAGTCATGAGATAAAGTGAAAACAACATTTCAGGAGACTTTGTAAGAGGTTTCAAAAAATGACTTCCAGCAGTGCTTCTAGAGGTTATACAAACATTGGCAGAAGTGTATCGTAACCCAAAGTGACTACTTTGAAGGTGAATATACTTCGGTAGTGTGACCTATTCAGGGCAATGTATTTTACAACTTATCCCCGATTTTTTGTATCATACTAAGTATGTAGCATAAATATAGCATAAATATAGCATGTATATAGCACATATATAGCAGAAAAGTATTTTGATATAGTGTGTCTTAACATATTAATTCTCCTCAGATTATTACATGGTGCAAGATACTTTTGAATTTTTGTTTTGTTTATTGTCTACGCCATAGAGTCACTTTACCTCTTCCTAAATTGATTAGGAGTCACTTCTTCCACAAACTTTTCCATAGATTTTTAAAACACGAAACTAAATTATTAGAAACTTTGTATACACCAAGTGAGAGCAATCAAAGAGTCAAGAATACACATAACGTTAATCAAATCAACAACTGAGAGAATATTGTGAGGAGGAGCAGAACAGTCATGTAGTGGATATGGAGATGGGAGATTTTACAGCTTATCATAATTTTCGAATGAATAAAACACAGGGATTCCAAATGCTTTGGCATGGTTTATTGCTTTCAGATGGTAGAAATGTTTGTTTAGAACTAAAAAAAAATTGAAAAAAAAAGCATTTTTTAATTTTCAGGTTTTTTCCAATTTTGCAACTAGATGACACATGAACATACCTTTGATTACTTACCGATCATGTTTCATTTGAGATTTTTTATTGATTGTTTAGATCAGAACATTTTTCAAATAATTATTTCTATAAAAATATTTCAGCTTTTTAAATTGCAACGCAAATGTTACACCTGCGTCGAATTCGTAAATCAAACGCTATAATTAAAATGTGGTTGTCTTTAAAAACAACTTTTGCATAATCTCAAATTACATATAAAGAATATTTTTTGGAAAATATTTTTTTAATGAATTTTAATACAAAATACAAAATCAACAAAAACATAATACAAATACATTTTATTTTCTCTAATGGTGCGTTAATAATTCTGACTAAAAGCAGTAGTCGCTGCAAATTCTGAGAAAAACACAAACTAAATGCAATTTTTCGAAAAAAGAAACTGTAATCATATTCAAATCATCATAGTCTAAATCATTTGTAAAATAATATTTCATTTTATTCACTCAGTTTCTATATTTCATTAGGATTTTGTTTTATTCTTTTACTCGAAGATATATTTTTCATACAAATATTTTGACTTTAATCTATTTTATTCATCTTTTTCCATTATATTATAACTGCATTACAAGTTAAAAACAATTTTCAGTCTTCCAATCCATTTTTCAATTTTCTCTTCTTTTAGTTCAAAATAATAACATTTTATACGTCCACATCAATTTTCATTCTACGAGTTACAAGGATTACACAGCACTTTAAGAATGTATATACAAAAAAATTATAAACACTGTTTATTCCTCATGAAATTTAATTTTAATAAGGCTGAAAGAAAAACCTTTAAGAGTTGAAATGACAAAAAGAAAGAAATTTTGACTAGACGATTTTACGATCAACAACAGACGACTTGCTGTTTTATGCATTTTGATGTCCTTTATTAATTTTGTTTTTTACTGTCTTCAAGTAACTGTATGCAATTCTTCCCAGGGTTCATTTTTTTAATGACATTAAAATCCCATTCATATACAAACACTGGCAGAGAAACTCAATGAACTGTCGTCCGAATTTAATGGAAAAAGCTGTGCAAGACAAGAAATTAAATAAGAATTTTCTTTTAAAGGTTTTTTAACTAAATAACTCGCGCAATTTCTCAGTTGATAAACTTCCAGGCAACAAAATACGTGCTTGGTGTAACATTATCTTTATTTTGTGTCTAGCTACCTCTTGCAATATAACCCCAGTTTTTAAAAAGTATCAGCTTTATTTAGTATTAAAAAGAGACCATTTTTTTAAATCCGGGAATATTTCAGCGGATTTTCTCCTTCATGTTGTTATTTACTGTACTTTTTATCCCATGGTGCAAGTTTAATCTTTTAACTACATTTTCTTTATTTTTTCAAACGAAACTAAAGCTTTATCTTTTGTTCCGTTTTACGACGGCTAAGTAGTTTTCTGCAGCAGGTTACCGCTTTCTTTGGCTGTGTTTTATTCTTATCTTTTAGGATTGACTGCAAACCGCGGATATATTATATTAGGATCTACTTTATCTTATTACTATAAAAATTGGTGTAACAATAACAAATTTATTATTTTATTTTTAAAGTTTTGTATTTACATTATAGTTTACTGCTAATGTCTACGCTAAAATGCTTATGTGATTTCAAAATTATGGATATACATACGCAGTACGATTAAAAAATTCGGGGACTGTGGCCATTCTTGACAACGAAAGCAAGTGCCTAAAATAAACCCGCTAGAAATATAGTCTCCTAACACATTCCTACATGCTCATGTTTGTTTTCCCATGTCATGTGACCGAATCCCATTCACAGTTGATATCTTCTGAAGTAATGTTCCCGCGACGTAGGAAACAGGTCTTTTTTCCGTTTTTCAGCGTTGCAGCATGAAAATCAGTCAATGTTTATGTGAAACACTAATGGAGACTTTGAAAATGCTAAGAAAGCTGTACGATGAATCTACAAAGGTAAGATTCAATCGTTATCAATATTGTCGACGATTTAAAGAGGATCGGGAATCCATCAATTACGTTGCTCATGCTAATTCTCGTACCTAATGATTCACAATCCATCAGCACATCGATAACAACTGGTAATAAAATTTCTCATCAAAACTCGCATTAATGTGTTCCCACATGTCCCCCCCCCTCCTCAATCAACTGGACATACCCCATGTGACTTTTACTTGTTCACATTAATGGGAAATCATTTATAGGGACGCCGGTTTTAGTCATCAATTGAGGTGAAAACAGCATCTCAGGAGGCTTTATAGGAGTTTGCGAAAAATGGCTGCCAGCAGTGCTACCAGAATTTATACAAATATTGGTAGAAGCGTATCGTCACCCAAAGTGACAACTTTGAGATGGATATGCGGTGTTACTCTGAATTATTCAGGGTAATGTTTTTTACAGCTTGTTCCCGAACTTTTTGTGTTTGAATTCTTATATATATATGTTTATAATTACTAAGATGTCATGCTTCGGTAAACATCAACTATTGTCGAGTTCGGTATTAATAGCACTTACGCTTTATAATGGCTCATTTTTTTAAAATTCCCATAATAATGATTTTTTATGGATACATGCCAAAAAAAGATAAATGAAACAAGTGTCAAAATATAGAATGTTGAAAATTATTTCCATCTTTTAAAATCAAAAGAAATATTAACATGTTAAGAGCGTATTTGTGCCTTTCACATCAGCCATAAATAGACTTTTACTCTTTTCTAAATCATGTGCAAAGAAAAAAAGGAGTTATGTATTTTATTATCTTATCCATGATCATCTGTATTCAGCTTTTAAAAAAGCATTTAAAGATTATTAATTAGCTATATCGATTTTGCTATCAATCAGTGCTAGATTTCTTGTTGTTCCATGTCTGTGGCTCATAGAAAATATTTCATCATGTGGTATGTTTGTAGCCTTGCCAACATGTAACACTCAAAAGTTCCACAATAGGTTTCGTTCCAAGTGGTTTAGTTGTTAAAACGTCAGTGCGCTATAACGATGTCCGGCGTTCGAGTCATAGCATGAAAATTCTTTATTAGGTTGGCATTTTCGCCTTTTAAGCAATAGAAACTTGAAATTTGATTTTCATTTCAAGCATTTACAGATATTAATGCAAATCGTAAAATTTATCACATGACTGAAACTTTAAAAAAGAATAACGAATAAATCTACTGTAAAGCATTCCAAGTTTCGATTTCAAATGGTTAGAAATATATTTTCTTTTAGATTTTTTTTATGCCCTTTCAGGAATGAAAGTAATTCAGGAATTCAGGAATGCTGTATCATATTCGCAAGGTCATTAATTTTAAAACAGGTTATGTTTCCATACACATTACTTTAAATATTATTACTGCTATATGCAAAATAGAATTAAAGAAACAAATAAATATTTTTATTTAAAACTTTTAATATAAAACAGAAACTAACTTATATTTATAAAGAAATTAATAACTCTCTAAATTCTATATTTTTTGAAATATGCATTTCCGAACATATTTTATAGTATAGCGTATTATATTTTCTTTTAATTTAAAATTTAAAGAAGAATTATTTCTATAAAAATATTTCAACTTTTTAAATTCAAACGCAAATTTACACATGCTTCAAATTTATAAATAAAACGCTATGATTAAAATGCGGTACTCTTTAAAATAACCTTTTGTATAATCTTCGTGTAAAAATTATTTGTTGAAAAATACTTTTGAATGAATTTTAATGTAAAATACAAAAGCAACAAAAACACAATACAAATACAAATACATTTAATTTTCTCTAAATATGCGTGATTAATTTTGACTAAAAGTTTTAGTTTCTACAATCTCTCATAACAAACGAAACTAAATGATATTTTTCGAAAAAGAAACCATATTTCACATTCAAATCATCATTGTCTAAATTATTTGTAAAACAATGTTTCATTTTATTCTCATTTTATTCTTACAGTTTCTATATTTCATACGATTTTATTTTATTTTTTTCCCGAAGATACATTTTCCATACAAAAATTTTGACTTCAATCTACTTGCTTCTTCTTCCTTCCATTTTATTATAACTGCCTTACATAACACAAGTTAAAAACAATTTTCAGTCTTCCTATCCATTTTTCAATTTTCTCTTTTTCTGGTTCAAAATAATAACATTTTATAAACCCACATCAATTTGGATTTTGCGAGTTAGAAGAATTACCCAGCATTTTAATAATGTACGATAATAAAATTATTAAATACTTTTAATTCCTCGTGAAATTTAATTTTAATGATGCTGAAATAAAAACTTTATGAGTTATAAAAGACAAAATGATGACATTTTGATGTCTTTAATTTTATTTTTTTACTGTCTGGAGCTAACAGAGTGAAGTTTTTCCCAGAAATCCCTTAAAAAAATATATACATAAAAAACTTATACAAACACTGGCAGAGAACCTCAATGAACTGTCTTCCGAATTTAATGTAAAAATAATTGCTAGATGTAAAATAGAGTTTTCTTATGTAGGTTTTTTAATTAAATAACTCTCGCAATTTATTCGTTGGTTAAATTTCCAGGCAACAGAATACGTGCTTGGTGTAACATTATCTTTATTTTATGTTTAAATATCTCTTACAATATAGAATGACTTTAAAAAATATTCCCTTTGTTTAGTATTAAAAAAAATACCTTAATTTTTTTCTAAACTCGATACCATTTTAGTGGATTTTTTCTTTCATGTTGCTATTCACTGTAATTTTATCCCATGTTGCATTTTTAATCGTTTAACTACATTTTTTCTTCTATTTTTTCCAACTAAACTAAAGCTTCTTCTTTTCTTCCGTCATATTCCGGCTAAATAGTTTTCCTCAGCAAGTTACTGCTATCTTTGGCATTGTTTTATTCTTATTTTTAAGCATTGATTATGAATGTGGGATATATTATATTAGGATCTAATTCATTTTATTTCTATAAAAATTAGTGTAACACAAAATGTTTTAAAAACACATTACCAGGAATATACATATAAATACAAGGTATATATATATTTAAAATGTATACGTACTGATCTGTTCAACATATGTTCTAATAAGGGGGGTAGTACAGTGCATGGTATTTTATCTTCTCATTCCACATTTTTTTAAACATTAACTCCTTATTTTTTTTCAGTATTTTGTAAACTGTAACAAAAATGCTGCCCGTGCTTTAAATTAACGAACCAAATGCTATGAATAAAATGTGGTTTTCCTTAGAATTTTTTTTTAATAATCTTAAGTTACATATAAAGAATAATTTTCAAATAATATTTTCGATGGATTTAAAATCGTACTAACTCGGAATATAAATACACAAGACTACAGAAACACAGTAAAAACACATTATATATTATCAAAATATGCGTGAATAATTCTAGCTAAAAGCATTAGTTTATATATTTTTAAATAACAAACGAAAATTAATAAATTTTATCAAAAACATAAACCATATTTCACATTAAAATCGTCGTAAATAAATTATTTGGAAAGCAATTTTTCATTTCATTTATTTTTACCAGTTTCTATATTTCATACGATTTTGTTTTATTCTTTTCCCGAAGATTTATTTTCCATACAAATATTTTGACTTTAATCTATTTGCTTCTTTTTTCCCAATCATATTATAATTGAATTACCTAACACAGGTTGAAAAAAATTTTAGTCTTCCAATCTAGTTTTTAATTTTCTTTTCTTTTGGTTCAAAATAATAACATTTTATAAATCCATATATATATATATATATATATATATATATATATATATATATATATATATATATATATATATATATATATATATATATATATATATATATATATATATATATATATATATATATATATATATATATATATATATAAATTTCGGCTAGAAGATTTTACGAACAACAAAACCTGGCCTGTTTTTTTTTATATATTTTGATGTCCTTTATAATTTTATTCTTTACTGCTTGGAGTAAAGAAGCAGAGCTTTACTGCTTGCAGAGTGTATGCACGTTCATGTTTTTTCTAAAGAACATTAAAATCCCATTGATAAACAAACACTGGCAGAGAATGAACTCAATGAACTGTCATCTGAATTTAATGGAAAAAGCCGTGCAAGACGAGAAATTAAAGTTTTCTTATGTAGGTTTTTTAACTAAATAACTTTTGCAATTTCTTTGTTGGTTAAATTTCCAGGCAACAAAATACGTGCTTGGTATAACATTATTTTTATTTTATGTTAAGCTATTTCTTGCAATGTAACCGGACTTTTAAAAAAATAGATACACTTTGTTAAATTATAAATATATCATCTCTTTTTTTCTAAACTTGAGAAAATTCCAGCGGATTATCTCTTTCAAGTTGTTATATATTCTACATTTTAATCCATGTTGAAAGTTTAATCTTTTAACTTTATTTTTTCTTTTATTTTCTCCAAAGAAACTAAAGATTAAACTTTTCTCCGATCATACTCCGGTTAAATAGTTTTCTTCAGCAGGTCACCTATTTCTCTGCGTTGTTTTACTCTTATGTTTGAGTATTGACTGCGAATTTGGGATACATTGTATTAGTATGTAATTTATTTTATTACCGTAAACATTGGGGTAGCAACAAAGATTTGTGAAACGATTGTGAAGAATATAAAGCTATATATTAGGCAAATATATATATTAAAAATATATGCGTATGCATTTGTATAACTGAGGTTCTAATAACATAAATACAAGAGGAAAATCAAAGGTTGCCTTAAGAGTCTATTCCAGTCTTGAAAATATCCGTTCGCTATTTTAATAAAATGGATATATCTCATAATTATTTAAATAATTTTAAATTTATTTTTTATTTACTTATATATTTACTTATTTATTTATTTGTATTGGATACCTAAGGTAGATACTTACAAAAGCCGTTTTATATATTTTAATTTTTGTTTTAAGGCGTTTTTAATTAAGATGTATTTATATTCCGAACTGGTTACTAAAGTCAAAGTCCTTGATGGAAAAAAAAAATCAATAAAATAATAAAAGGGTGCAAAATGGCCTTTGTTCAGTTCCGTCTTAGCTATCATATGCAAAAAATATTTTTCAAAATATTCGAACGCTTACGAAATACTTTAAAAAATCTTTACCATTGCATTAACATTAACGAATGTGTGTTTCCCCGTGATTAAAGTTAGCATCCTAAAGTTTTATTATCAATTTAATTATCCACTGTGATCTATCGTAAATCATTGTGCCAATTTGGGTGAGAATGAGCTAGCAAGGTTATTTGTATTAATGCAAAACCATCAGAGAAAATTAAGTTTAATCATGTGTTTAAACTTCATTTTTAAAGCATATTTACAAATCATGTCATCAGACTGGATTTTATTCTTATCTGTTCACACTCTATGCAGTGCAATCTCCCAATTCTTTACAGCTCGTATTTCTTTAATTTGTTCTAAACCAAGAAACTTATTATTGAGTTTTTCTCTGCTATATTTCTTCTAAACAGTTTTCTTCACTAGGTCACTGTTATCATTGTTTTTATTCCTATATTAATGTCCATGATGCATAGTGAATCTACTATTCAATTTTTTTTCTATTCCATCGTATTTAGTTAACTGGCTATAAAACATTCTGAAAACAAATGTATCCGCATGTTCTGTATGTACGTACATATGTATGTATATGTGTATCTATGTGTAATACGATAACTTTTGATAGAAATATCCGATTTGCTTCAAATTTTGTCAACAAATTCAGGCTAGAAAGGCATTTTCTTGATTATTTTTGTTAGTGCAGTAGATAAATAGAAAAATGAGGACTGTAACTAATTAAAGTAAATGTATTTTCCATGCATAATTATACGATTTGCTTGAAATTGTGTAAATGGCTTTATTTTGACAAGGCTGTTCATTAATAACTTCGTTAGTTCGGTTTCGTTAGTTAAGAATAAAAGAATGGAACGGGGGTGAATACCCCTTCTTATTTAGATAAATATTTGTCCATGCAGAATTATCCAATTTGTTTGAAATGCTTCAGTTTCTCGGTATACCGGTTTATTCTGATAGGATGCTTCCCTGATTATATTTGGAGGCGTGATTAGTTAAGCATTAAAAGGGACGTAACGGGGTCTAACCCTTTTAATTTATGTACCACTTTGCTGAAAAAGATTGGAATAATAGACTATAATGTACAATTAATGTGAAAATTTGCTTGAAATTGTGTAAATGGCTTTATTTTGACAAGGCTGTTCACCAATAACTTCGTTAGTTCGGTTTCGTTAGTTAAGAATAAAAGAATGGAACGGGGGTGAATACCCCTTCTTATTTAGATAAATATTTGTCCATGCAGAATTATCCAATTTGTTTGAAATGCTTCAGTTTCTCGGTATACCGGTTTATTCTGATAGGATGCTTCCCTGATTATATTTGGAGGCGTGATTAGTTAAGCATTAAGAGGGACGTAACGGGGTCTAACCCTTTTAATTTATGTACCACTTTGCTGAAAAAGATTGGAATAATAGACTATAATGTACAATTAATGTGAAAATTTGCTTGAAATTGTGTAAATGGCTTTATTTTGACAAGGCTGTTCACCAATAACTTCGTTAGTTCGGTTTCGTTAGTTAAGAATAAAAGAATGGAACGGGGGTGAATACCCCTTCTTATTTATATAAATATTTGTCCATGCAGAATTATCCAATTTGTTTGAAATGCTTCAGTTTCTCGGTATACCGGTTTATTCTGATAGGATGCTTCCCTGATTATATTTGGAGGCGTGATTAGTTAAGCATTAAGAGGGACGTAACGGGGTCTAACCCTTTTAATTTATGTACCACTTTGCTGAAAAAGATTGGAATAATAGACTATAATGTACAATTAATGTGAAAATTTGCTTGAAATTGTGTAAATGGCTTTATTTTGACAAGGCTGTTCACCAATAACTTCGTTAGTTCGGTTTCGTTAGTTAAGAATAAAAGAATGGAACGGGGGTGAATACCCCTTCTTATTTATATAAATATTTGTCCATGCAGAATTATCCAATTTGTTTGAAATGCTTCAGTTTCTCGGTATACCGGTTTATTCTGATAGGATGCTTCCCTGATTATATTTGGAGGCGTGATTAGTTAAGCATTAAGAGGGACGTAACGGGGTCTAACCCTTTTAATTTATGTACCATTTTGCTCAAAAAGATTGGAATAATAGACTATAATGTACAATTAATGTAAATTGCCTGTAAGCTCAATGCCATTACTTTAAAAGAGCATTGTTTTTTATTTATAATACATTTTATTTATTATTTGGATGAAAAAAAAATTTATATGCATAGTTTTTACTTTGCGCAAAAAGTTTCAATTCGGTATTCAGTTTTTTTTTTTTTTAAATAAATGTGTTTATAAATACAAATAGAAACCCCTAAAATATATCAGCAAACATTTTATGAGTTTTTAAAACAGAATAATGAATATATCCAAACTAAAATCTACTATGATTGAATTGAAAAGTGAGCAGAATTAAAATTATCTTTTAGATATTTTTTATACCTTCGCAGGTATGAAACTGTTGTGTTATATTTACAGTTATATGCTGTTTAGAGGTTGCTGAAGGTTTTCAAAAGCGTTACAATAATTATTTTTACAGCAGTCGGGAAAATCGAATGAAAGAAAAAAAATAAATATTTTTCACAAGCTTTTAATATAAAACAAAAAATAGTTTATATTTAAAAAGAAATCAGTAATTCGCCAAAGTCTAAATTTTTCGAAAGCTCTGTTTACGAACAGATTTGATAGTATAGCGTAAGGTGTTTTATCTTTGTTTAAGATTTCTCTAACATTAACTTTTTAAAAAAGGTTTCAAATTTTTTTACTATATTATAGAGCAAATCAAATGTTATTCGTGCTTTAAATTTGCAAATCAAATGCTATGATTAAAATAGGGTTTTCTTTACAAAATTTATTTTTCATAATCTGAAATTACATATAAAATGTAATTTTCAAAAAAAATTTATGGATTGGAAACTGTACTAACTCCGAATATAAATACAAAAAGCAACAAAAACATTACATTTCGCACAAATACATTTTCTTTTCTTTTAATATGCGGAAATAATTCTGAGTCAAAGCATTAGCTTTTACAATGTATCATTACAAAGCAATAAACTAAATGCAATTTTTCGAAAAAGAAACTATAGTTCACATTCAAATCATCATTGTCTAAATTATTTTTAAAACCATATTTCAACTCATTCCCTTTTACCACTTTCGATAATTCATATGATTTTTTTTATTATTTTCTTCGAAGATTTCTTTTCCATACAAACATTTTGACTTTAATCTTTTTGCTTCTTTTTTCATTATATTATAACTGAATTACATAGCACAGGTTGAAAAAAAATTTCAGTTTTTCAATCCATTTTTTAATTTTCTCTTCTTTTGGTTCAAAATAATATCATTTTATAACTCCAAATCAATTTTGTTTTAACGTGTTATAAGGATTACCCAGCATTTTCAAATTCTACATAATAATATTTATAAACAGAGCGTGTTCCTCATGAAATTTAATTTTAATAATACTGAAAGAAAAACTTATATGAGTTATAAAAGGCAAAATGAAAGAAGTTTCGGATAGACTATTGTACGAGCAACAAAAGCTGGCTTGTTTTTTAATGTGTTTTGATGTCCTTTATTAATTTTATTCTTTACTGCCTGGAGATAACTGTATGCGATTTTCCCCATCATTATTTGTTTTTAATTTATTTTTATTTTTGATAACGGTAAATGCATTGATAAGCAAACACTGGCAAGGAAACTGAATCAACTGACATCGGAATTTAATGCAAAACGCTCTCCAAGACGAGAAATTAAAGTAGAATTCGCTTACATATGTTTTTAAACTAAATAATTCTCGCAATTTCTTAGTTGATTAAACTTCCTGGCTACCAAATACGTGCCTGGTATAGCATTATCTTTATTTTATGCTAATCTATCTCTTGCAATATAACTGAAGCTAAGTAAAAAAAAAAAAAAAAAAACATTTTTTTCTAAAATCTAGATTATTACCGAGGATTTTCTCCTTCATGTTGTTATTTATTGTACTTTTTATAACATGTTGCAAGTTTAATTTTTTATCTACATTCTTTCTTTTATTTTTCCCAGGAAAACTAAGTCTTTATCTTTTCTTTCGTCATACTATGGCTAAATAGTTTTCTTCAGCAGGTCACCTCCTTCTTTGGCACTGTTTTATACTTATCTTTAAGCGTCGACTGCGAATCTGAAATATATTACATTAGGTATATATTGCATATACACATTTTATTGTGTTTTTATTAACACTAACATAACAATAAAGATTTTAGGAGCATATTGCGAAGACGATGTACCTAAATAAAAGGTATATATTTTTAAAATATATGTTTACCTATTTATATATTTTACGGTTCTAATAACGTAAATATAAGGATAAAAGCAATGACAATCTTAAAGGGCTACTTCAGTCACATGAAAAAACCGTTCACTATGTAAAATAAATACAATGTGAGTAATTTTGTGTGCATATAAACTCTTTTTAGTTTATTTTTTTCTTACATGAAATAGCTGAAGTAGATCTTTGCAAAGTTCGTTTTTTACTTTATTTAGAAATAGATTTCATTTTTTTTGCATACAAATCATCTGCTTCATATCTTTATAACACTAGGCGATCAGTGCCATTTTTCAAATAATATTAATTTTTTTAACTAAGTCTTGAAATTTAACATGTACTGTCTATGATATCCTCATATGGTTATGAAGAATAAGTCACATCCACTTTCCGTGGCATTCATACATCGTACCTTTTGATAAAGTGTAAATGACTGTTATAATGATTCTGCAGTGGAATGATAAAACGGCGACTACCTGAATGTCAAAATGTGACGAATTATGTATGGCACCTTTTAATGAGCGTTGTAATTCTAACCCTTTGTTACTTATATGACATTACATTGATGTCATATTGACTGGCTCTGCTATTCTAATATAAAAAAAAAACATTATTTATTATTTACCCATCTTAATTACTGCAGCATTTTAATTACGACTCCTTAAAAGCTGTGCATACTTATTTTAAAGTACTCAGGAATTAAAAATTTAAATTTTAAAATATTTTATTCTCAATATGTAGTATAATTTTCTTATGCGATACAGAATCGAATTTTATGTTCCCATATAGAAAATATAAACGATTACTTTGTTCCTTCATAACATCAGGCGATAAATGTATTGTCACTTTTCAAACATCACTTTTCAAAAGAAGATTTAGAATAAAGCGTTTTGAGCTTAAAACAAATATAGATATCTTTGAAGAGCCTTCTGCAATGCCTGCACTCAAATCCATATAAAATGGAAATCGCATAAGATGAAGAGAGAAAATGGCTCTGTACCTGTCAGTGGATCAGATTATTTACATATTGCAATGCGAAAATCTGAAATTTTATGGATATCTGTTTACTTGGTATTTTGTTTTCATATCTGTGTCCTAAAGTTATTAAAGTTTAACAATCAAATATTGTCGAAAATTTAATGTTAGATAGGGAAATGTATTTATAATAAAATATAGAAGACTAAAAATTTTATTTCCTGTGTAATATCAGTAATAACATCCGGTATTTGATATTTAGAAAATATTTTAATGCTCTAAAACACGTTATGAATTTGCAAGGTAGGGATGCGCTAAAGTGGTTTTTTTTTTTTTTTTTTTTTTTTTTTTTTTTTTTTTAACGTAAACAGTGACAGCAGTTACTCTACCACGAAATTAATGTGCAAACTTCAGAATTTTTTAATTACATTCAATTTTAGTTCTTTATATCGCCGATGGATGAAACTGCGCTGTCTAATAATGCTAAAACTTCCAACGTAACGAATATATACGTATCGATTTTAACTAAAGTCTTTATCGTGTTTTGTATTTGGAAGTAAACAAATCGTTTGAATTTTGAAATTGCAATATTACTTTGAATATTATTGCAGCCTTTAAATTATGACTTCCTAAAAGCTGTATATACTTACTTTAAAATTCTCCTGAATTAAAAATTTATATAGTATATAGTATAATTTTCCTATGCTAAGCAGAAACGCATTTTATATTCCCAAATAGAAAATATGAACGATATACTTTGTTCCTTCATAACATCAGGCGATCAATGTAATGTCACTTTTCAAACATAACTTTTTAAAAGGAGATTTAGAATAAAGCGTTTTATAGATTAAAACAAATATAGTTTTCTCTGGAGAGCCTTCTGCAATGCCTGCACTCAAATCCGTATAAAATGGAAATCGCATAAGATGAAGAGAGAAAATGGCCCTGTACCTGTCAGTGGATCAGATTATTTACATATTGCGAAGCGAAAATCTGAAATGTTATAGATATCTGTTTACTTGGCATTTTGCTTTCATATCTGTGTCCTAAAGTTCTTAAACTTTAACAATCAAATATTTTGCCGAAGATTTAATGTTAGATAGGGGAACATATATAATAAAATATAGCAGACTAAAAATTTTATTTCCTGTTTACTATCAGTAATGCCATCTGGTATTTGATATTTAGAAAGTATTGTAATGTTTTAAAATATGTCATGAATTTCCAAGGTAGGGGTGCTCTAAAGTAAACTGTTGGTTTTTAAAATTTAATAATATGTAAACTGTGACAAAAAATACTCTTTCACGAAATTAATGCATAAACTGAAGAATGTTTTAATTAACCTTCTACTTTTAATTTTGTATATTGTCAATAGATGATACTAGCGCTATCTAAAAGTGCTAATACTTTCAATCTAATGAATAAATACATACCAATCTTAACTGACTTTTATAATTTATCCTTTTAGATGTTGAAAGTAAACAAATTGTTCGAGTTTTAAAACTTTTACATTACTTTAGGTGGTATTGCAGCTTTTAAATTAGGGCTTCCTAAAAGCTGCATATATCTACTCTGAAATGCTCCAGAATTAAAAATTTAAATATTAAAATATATTCTATTATTCTCAACATATACTATATATTTCCTATCCTATATGGAAACGTATTTTATTTTCCCACATTGAAAATATGAACGATATACTTTGTACCTTCATTAAATCAGGCGATCACTGTAATGTCACTTTTCAAACTTAACTTTTAAAAACGAGATTTAGAATAAAGCGTCGGTAGCTTAAAACAAATATAGTTTTCTCTGAAGAGCCTTCTGCAATGTCTGCACCCAAATCCATATAAAATGGAAATCACATAAGATGAAGAGAGAAAATGGCTTTGTACCTGTCAGTGGATCAGTTTATTTAAATATTGCGAAGCGAAAATCTGAAATTTTATAGATATCTGTTTACTTGGTATTTCGTTTTCATATCTGTGTTCTAAAGTTATTAAAGTTTAAAAATCAAACATTTTGCAGTAAAATAAAGCAGGCTAATAATTTTATTTCTTGTGTAATAACAGTAATGTCATTTACTTCACATTTTCATAATACTAGATGATCAGTGTCACATTTCAAATGTATCTTTAAAAAAAGATTTACCAAATACTCAAATTTAACTTTTATTGTCCATAATATCCTCATATTTTATGAAAAAAAGTTATATCTACTTTCCCTGATATTGATATGTCCAATTTCTTGATAAAATATAAATGACTGTGGTAGTGATTCCGCAGTGGAATCACACATTGGAGGCCATCTGAGTGTCACTAAGTTACTATATATAGATGACACTTTTTAATCACCGTTGCAATTCTGCCGTTTTGTTATTTATGTGACTTTACAAGGATTTCATATCAACTGGCTCTGCCATTCCAATAAATGAAAAATATTCTTTATTTGTTATTTATCCATCATAGCTATTGCTGCCTTTAAGTTATGATTTCCTAAAAGCCGTATATACCAACTTTAAAATAAATCCGGAATTAAAAATTTAAGTTATTAAAATATATTACTTCATTCTCAAAATGTAGCATAATTTTCGTATGCTATGCGGAAACGCATGTTATATTCCCATTTATAAGTCACATCCACTTTCCGTGGCATTCATATATCCTATTTTATGATAAAGTGTCAATGACTGTGATAGTGATTCTGCAGTGGAATGATAAAATGGCGAGTATCTGAGTGTCAAAATGTGACGAATTATGTATGGCACCTTTTAATCAGCGTTGTAATTCTGACCATTTGTTACTTATATGACATTACATTGTGTCATATCGACTGGCTCTGCTATTCTAATAGAAAAAACATTCTTTTTTATTTACCCATCCCAATTACTGCAGAATTTTAATTACGATTCCTTAAAAGCTGTGCATAGCTATTTTAAAATACTCCACAATTAAAAATTAAAATTATAAGATATTTTATTCTCAATATGTAGTATAATTTTCTTATGGTATACGGAGTCGCATTTTATATTCCCATATAGAAAATATAAACGATATACTGTGTTCCTTCATAACATCAGGCGATCAATGTAATGTCAGTTTTCAAACATAACTTTTCAAAAGGAGATTTAGAATAAAGCGTTTTGAGCTTAAAACAGATGTAGTTTTCTCTGAAGAGCCTTCTGCAATGTCTGCACACAAATACATATAAAATGGAAATCGCATAAGATGAAGAGAGAAAATGGCTCAGTACCTGTCAGTGGATCAGATTATTTACATATTGCAAACTGAAAATCTGAAATTTTAGAGATATATGTTTACTTCTTGTTTTGTTTTCATATCTGTGCCCTAAAGTTATTAAAGTTTAACAATCAAATATTTTGCCGAAGCTTTCAAGTTAGATAGGGACACATATATAATAAAATATGGCAGATTAAAAATTTATTTTCTGTGTAATATCCGTAATGTCATATGGTATTTGACATTTTAAAAGTATTGTAACATTTTAAAATATGTTCTGAATTTGGAAGATAGAGACGTTCTAAAGTGATCTGATGGTTTTTAAAATTTAATAACAAATAAGCAGTGACAGCAGTTACTCATTTACGAAATTGATGGGTAAACTCCAGAATATTTTAATTAACCTTTTTCTATTAGTTTTGTATATTGTCAATAGATGATACTGCGCTGTCCAATAGTGCTAAAACTTTCAATCTAGTTAATAAATACACATCAATTTTAGCTTACTTTTATCATTTATCCTGTTTAGATGTTGAAAGTAAACAAATTGTGTGAGTTTTGAAATAGTTATGTAACATTGGGTTTTATTGCAGCCTTTAAATTACGACTTCCTAAAAGCTGTATATATCTACTTTAAAATACTTCGGAATTAAAAATTTAAATTTTTAAAATATATATTTTTATTCTCAGTATATAATATAATTTTTCTATGCTATGCAGAAACGCATTTTATATCCCCACATAGAAAATATAAACGATATACTTTGTTCCTTCATAACATCAGGCGATCAATGTAATGTCACTTTTCAAACATAACATTTCAAAACGAGATTTAGAATAAAGCGTTTTGTAGCTTAAAACAAATATAGTTTTCTCTGAAGAGCCTTCTGCGATGCCTGCACTGAAATCCATATAAAATGGAAATCGCATATGTTGAAGAACGAAAATGGCACTGTACCTGTCAGTGGATCAGATTATTTACATATTGCGAAGCGAAAATCTGAAATTTTATAGATATTTGTTTATTTGGTATTTTGTTTTCATATCTGTGTCCCTAAAGTTATTAAAGTTTAACAATCAAATATTTTGCCGAAGCTTTCATATTAAATATGGAAACATACATATAATAAAATATAGCAGACTAAAAATTTTATTTCCTGTGTAATATCAGTAATGCTATCTGGCATTTGATATTTAGAGAGTATTGTAATGTTTTAAAATATGTTATGGATTTGCAAGGTATGGATGCTCTAAAGTGAATTGTTGGTTTTTAAAATTAGAAAGTAAACAGTGACAACGGTTGCTCTTGCACGAAATTGACAAGTAAACTCGGAAATATTTTAGTTAAACTTCTACATTTAGTTATTAATATCTTCGATGGATGACGCCGCTCTGTCTAATAATGCTAAAACTCTCAATATAATTTATAAAGATATGTATCAATTTAAAATAACTTTTATCATTCCATCCTGTTTAAATGTTGAAAGTGAACAATTGATTATATTTTTGAATTTGGAATATTACTTTCGATATTATTATAGTTTCAGAGATTTCTGCGCAATCTATTTATGATATTTGGTTTTAAACATGAACCAATATTAAAGAAAATAACGAAGTTACACAATATTATTTTACAACAATAATTTTAATGCCTACCGTCAAAAGCTGTGCTTTGTTTCGATTCGCGAAGCATTGCTTCATAAGATAAATATTTGAAAGTATCAATATTTATTAATATTATTTGTGCATATTTATTAAGCAAAAACTTCATTTTATGTTTTGGCACATTTCAGTTTTAAAAATGTAAATTCAGCCAAATAACTAGGAATTAGCTCGTATTGTTTTTATTTATGATATAAGACTGATATAAATTAAAATATTTTCGAAGCAAAATTTTACAAAGTATTAATTAATTTTATTTGTTTGCCACTTAAGAATATATGTATATATATATATGTATATATCTTTTAAAATGCGTAATGTTTTTCAGATAATAAGAATAAATATTTTATTTGGATTCTTAACACTGAAACATACTTTTATGCTTTAATGTTAATAATTGAATTTTCACAAATTTTAATTCCTTAAAAATATGCAATAGTTTTTATAAAAAATGGTATTTTAAAAATTTTATAAAAGAAATCGTGGGATTATTATGTGATTAAAAATAATGAGCACCATTTCCAACTAATCTTAATAAATTATTCTATTAAAATATATTTTTTCCACTCAAATAACATATATTTTTAAACTAAAAAATTTGATGTTCTTTTACGGTCTGAAGTATAAATTCTGCAGTTATTTTCAATATTTAAAACATTTCATTTTAGCAAAATGCAGATATATAGGTTTCTTACGTTAATTAAACATTTTTTTTAACTAGTCGTTAAAGGGCCACAGTAATACTTACCCATCATATATAAGCATACATAGTATACGAAAATAATACATTTGAAAACTACTTATAAATTGGGTTGCAATTCCAAAACAAAATTTAAACGTGTATTTATATTTTTATTGTGCACAGTAATGCTGTATTAATCAGTTGCTGATGAATATCTTTCGATAAATTATACAACACGCCTAACTGCTCAAGTAGTACTGAATTGCGAAAAAGAAACATCCTTATAACTCCAAAAATAATAATCTTATTAACTAACAGTTTATTGCGTCAGATTAAGTGTCTCATTTCCAATTAAAATATATCTTTGAATTGAAATTTGAATGAAATACAGGGTCATGAAAAATCGAAAAATGTGAAAAACAGGGTTACAGATATCTCGGCAGCTAATAATTCGATCAACTTCGTTCTTTATGCAAAATTTGTGTTCTTTTATTGCCTTTTACGATCGATCACTCCTTAAAATAAAAAATTTCGAAAATTTTTATATACCTTTCATCAGAACGAATTTTTCGAGAGTCCGAAAAAAATAGTTCCGGATAATCGAGGTTACTGATATTAAATAGGCTTCGTCCCATTTTTATATACTAAATACATACAAAATTTCAAGTCTCTATCTCAATTCTTTCGGGAGATAGAGCGTTTACAGACAGACGGACGTCAATTTTTTTTCTAAAAATGTGTTTTTCGAAATTTCCGGTGTCGAAAACGTGTAAATCCGTCAAAAAATTTTTCGATTTTCAAAACGATTGCAAGGACTTACCCTATACTACGTATGATGGATAAGTAAAAATGAGAAATTGTGATATAACAATATTTCGCCTACTTAAACATTCATGACTTTATTCAGTTTTACTCACTCAAAGATTTCTATTTACTGCAAAAAAAAGGCGCAGGTTTTATTATGATTTACAAAAATTAATATATACTAGCCGCCCTTGGTGACCAGTTTGGTCTCCCTTGAATGTATACTAAGCATTAAATGGTATTGCTTATATTAATAATTTATTTTAATTGCTCATTTTTTGCCAAATTGGAACATTTTGCTAGAGAAATAGACACAGATGTCATATACCCACCACATTGGTGCGATTGCAACAAAATGGCAATTATATGGGAGTTCACATAGTAACCCGATATTGTTATTTATTTATTAATAAACTGCTTGTTTATTTTTATTTTCTTTTTTTTTAATGATGTAAATTGTTTTATTCTATAATTATTAACTAAACATTTTTTATTTATTATTATTTTCTTTTTAAAATAATACAAAATAGCTGAAAAATATGTAAGTAACTAATATTTAAAAACGAAATTATCGCCAAATTAGCATAAAAGAATAACGCGCCAATGTGATGTATATATGAGATCTGTGCCTATAAATGAAGAACTCAGTATTTGTATGCTAGCCCAGCTCAGATAATAAATCACCAAATATTGTACCCGTGGCATTTTTTCTCATTTCATTAATTATTTAAAATATAATAATATAATCCTTTCACTCAATTCGTTTATAATACATAACTTTAATTTGAAACTGAAAAGTTTAAAATTCATGACTTAATATAATGACATAATATATATTACAAAAAAAATCACGATTCGACCTTCACTAAAAAAGTTTAGCTGATACATGTAGTGGAGGGATTTAAAATGTATCCGTTATTTTTTAATTAACTGATTACATTCTCTTTTACAATTTTTGACATTTAATATTTAAAAGTAACTAAGCTTAAAATTATAAACTATGAAACATTTCAAAAGGTAAATAAATAAGTAAATAAATAAAAATTGCTATTTAACAAATTACAACCACTATTTGGAAAATGATATTCTCAACGACTCAAATTTTAAAAGAGTTATAAATAAATTCTATCTTTAGATTAATAATAATAATAAACCTCATTTTTAGGATGATTATAACGAGTCACATATTACTTAACCTTTGCATTAAAAATTAATATTCCTAGACCAATGATAAAAAAAAAAAAAAAAAAAAAAAAAAACATTAGATTAAATATAGACAACCTTAACTTTTTAAAATGTGCATTTTTATTTGATGGAGTTAATAGAGCACACTTCTGAACGCCTTATATTAAGTACGACATGGATTCAACACTAATATTCCTGGACCCATCACATACACATTTTAAATGAAATTTCAGCTTTGCATTTTTTAGAATTGCAAATTGTTCAACTTTTTAACATCGTACATTTTATATTGTTACACCATTGCATAGAGGAAAAAAATGCAGTTTTTAATGAAATTTGTTTAAAATCTCTATCATATTTTTTTAAATTATTTTTTAAAGTTTTTATTACTTTTTTTGTCATCGTGGCAATAGAAGTATTTCATTTTTTGGACATTAGACTTGTACCAATCATAAAACGATTAAAATAAAAAACAGAAGTATTCTATTTTTGAACATTGAACTTGTACCAATCAGAAAAGGAATAAAATTAAATAAGTTGCAGAATCCAACCAATAAAAAGATTCAGATTCACTTTAGATTTTCCAATTCTCTACCGAAAATAACAAATATTTTTTCCAAATAGTTAAGTAATTAAATATAGATTAAATTAAATTAAATTAATAGATACTTAGGAGTATTTTAAATACTCCAACGCATAAATAAAGTGTAAACTGTTTAAAAAGCCAAGTTTACGGCTTTATAACTTCTACATCGTCTTTGGGACTTCCTGCATGCATGAAAACAAAATTCTGTTTGATTATTAATGAAAGTCAAAACTAAAATAGCATATTCAACGCTTTTTATAAAAATATTTGGAAATACAAAACATTTTGCGAAAAATAATCTAATGTACAGTGTCTCACATAAGTGATGGGACACTTGTGCTTTACAAAAGGAAACTAATCAAATAAATTAAAAAAACATGTACACATTTTTTGTGGGTTTGTTTCATACTTAAATTTAGTAAAGATTATTACATAACATACATTTTGTCAAAATATTAAAACATTAATTTAATAAAAATACAAATGTTTAGAATGGAGCAAAAAATAGCTCACATAAGTGATGGGACACCATTATATATGCAACAAAAATCGTCTGAAATAAGCAATTAAAATATTTTTGGGGGTTTTATTTTTACTTAAAAGCAATTAGCAATAGCTTATAAAATCGTCTGCAGTATTTCTCTCCAGTTTGTTTTGGAATTTTTGTGTTTTTTAGTTCTGTGTAGCCATGAATGCTAAACGAAAAGAAACTTCGCCTGAAATTCGAAAATTAGTTATTAATTTGCATATTGAACGTGGAAAATCTATTAGAAAAACTGCTGAAACAGTTAACTTGAGTCGTTCAACAGTTTTCAATATCATTAAACGATATAAAAAGAATCATATGATTCAGGATAAAAGAAGACCTGGCCGACCATCAAAGCTATCCAATGGAATAAAGCGAATTATCGTTCGAAATATTAAAAAAAAAAATCCAAGAAATAGTAATTCAAAAGTTGCTGCTGATTTACAAGCATTATATGGAATAATTGTTAATCCTGAGACTTTTAGAAGGGTAATTCGATCTGCTGGATATCACGGTAGAGTAGCCAGGAAGAAATTCTTCGTAAGTGAAAAGAATAGAAAACTCAGACTAGCTTTCGCAAAATCCAACATAAATAAGAAATCTGATTACTGGAATAAAGTTATATTTGCTGATGAGAGTAAATTTAATATATTTGGTTCTGACGGTAGAATCTTGGTGTGGAGAAAACCCAGAGAAGAATTTCGCAAACAGAACTTGGTACCAGCAGTAAAACATGGTGGAGGAGGAGTTATGGTATGGGGGTGTATGTCGTCCGCTGGAGTTGGTAATCTTGTTTTATTGACAGTATAATGGATCAGTACAAGTATATTGATATTTTAAAGCAAAATTTGAAATCTTCAGCACGAAAATTGAACCTTCATAACGATTTTAAATTCTAGCAGGACAATGACCCCAAGCACACTGCTCTGAAAGTTAGACTCTGGCTGCTATATAACTGTCCTGAAATAATAAAAACACCAGCACAATCTCCAGACTTAAATCCCATAGAGAATATTTGGCAAGAATTGTAATCAAGAATTCGCAAACACACCATTTCTTCAAAACAACTAAAATCGGTGCTTCAAGAAGAATGGGGTAAAATCACTCCAGAAATCACAAAAAATTAGCCGAATCCATCCCAAAAAGATTAAATCATGTTTTAAAAGTAAAAGGAAATCCAACAAAACATTAAAACCTTTTAAAAAGTAAAATTTTTGGATAAATATTTGATGGAAAAGTAAGTGTCCCATCACTTATGCGAGCCATTTTTTGCTCCGTTCTGAACAATTGTATTTTTACTAAATTAATATTTTAATATTTTGACAAAATGTATGTTATGTAATAATTGTTACTAACTTTAAATATGAAACACACCCAAAAAATTTTTGCACATGTTTGTTTATTTATTTTATTGCAGTTTCTTTTTATAAAGCACAAGTGTTCCATCACTTTTGTGAGACACTGTATATGATTCAAATATAACTATGCAATAAAAAAGATTACGAGTAAGAATATTGTGCCAAATATCCACTTCATTAATAACTTTATCAGTCTATAAAATTTGGTTTATTAGAGCTTGAAAGAAACTTGTTTCCATCTAGTAACTGTTTATTTTCTATTATATAATATTAGCTGCATCTATGCCATAAAGTAAAGACTAGATTGTATACTATCCTATGGGAAATATGCGAGTTTAAGACACTTTTCCTCTAAAACTACTTGACCGATTTTGATGAAATTTTGAATCTATTTTTACTGGATTGTACTCAAAATCTCCAGTGAACAGTTTTTTTCGACTATTTTGTTATTATTGTTATTGTTATTTCAGAGAAATCGCAATTTTTTAGAAATTTTTATTTTTGAAACTAATTAAATTTTCTTTAAACTGTCTACCCCACATAATCTTGTATTTATACACTGACACGCTGAAATATTTTATAGAAATCACTCGAGTGCTATGGGAGTTAAAAGGATTTTTCATTAACTAGTAAATATTTTCGCAGAGCTAAAATTCTTTGACACTTCTAATTTGGGTGAAGTTCTAACACAGTTTTATCAACACACATGAATTAAAGCGTATAAAAACTCTTGGATAAAATTTAACACAAAATAATATATAATAAACGAGTATAAAATGTTAGAATAAAATAAATCTTACTGGGCATTGTGTGTCTATAGTCATAGTCTAGCTTTCCTTAAGAGCCCATACTTCTGACTGAAAAAGACCCGGATGATAATGATAAGTCTATGGGGGATTTCTTTTCAAATATCTCACTGAAATTTTAATATTTTTACATGTTTTTTTTTTTTTTTTTTTTTTTTTTTTGCATAGGATAGCTAAGGATGATTTACAGCCGGGATATTTTTTACATTTTCTTTTTTCATTTTCATTTCAGATTTAAAAAAAAATACTTTAACTTTTGAAACCGATTAGAGCCGGTTCTGAAATTGAAACTGTCATAACATAAAAATTATATAACCAAAGTCGAAAAAGGAAAACCGAGTCCAGTAGGAGATTGTTCTCAGCAATCCTATGCAAAAAAAAAAAAAAAAAAAAAAAAAAAGTGAGATATTTTAAAAGAACGTTCATATAGACTTAACTTTATCATCCGGGTCTTTTTCAGTCAATAGTGTGGGCTTTTAAGGCTGTTTAATCAATTAAGTCAATTCGTGTAACTGTCATTTGTTTATATATAATCTAGGAGATAAACAGTATATCATGAAAATTATATATAAATTTTAGTACAGTTAGTATTTTGAAATGACATATTTAATTAAAATTCGAAATATGGAAAAATGCATTAAAATAATCAAAATTAGCTAACTTTTTTTATGTATACTGTATTAAGTTCTATATTCCTAAGCAAATGAATTGCACTTTTTTTGGATTAATCATTTAAACATCACATATTAATTGTTTGGAAATCACACAGACATATTTAAAACTTTTCAAATTACGACGAACAGTAAAATATTTTTTTTCCCCTAAAATTACTTTTGTCAATAATACTTTCATGTAACTAACTGCACAAATCTAATAACAGTTTAATTGATACACACTTAGTTATGACATTTTCAACAATATGCCTGATTGGAACATTTTTCTAAAAAATGGTCAATATTACATTTTAAAATCAATTATGGTGTCAGAAAAAATACTATTTGAGAATAACAAGAAAGAATTTTCATTTTTGGATTAATTGAAACCCAGAGAAAACTTTATATACTTAAACAGATCTTAATGAATTTAGTAGCATATATATCATCATTTTAAAATAGTTTTCACTCAGATCTATAATACTGGACGTTTTTCAATAAACAAGTTAGTTAAGCAATTTTCGAAAGTTCCAACTGTTTACTTAAAATAGAATTTTAGAAAAATGTTCCAAAATGTTAAAAAAATCGAGAAAGGGGCAAAATGTTATATACACACCTATAGTGTTTAAAATATTTTACTTAAAAACCTTCTAGCACCATAATTTTATTAGCTCTATTATTTACGCCGATAAACGAAAACTCAAAAGTTGGAAACATTTTATTTCCCATGACACCCCTTAACATAATCTATTTTTAACTAAATAATTATATTATGACGAGGCAAAAAGCTATTAATTATATCTTTAGAATTTATTATAATAATAAATTTAGCTTCTGGTAAAAAAAATATATATATATTTGTCTACAGACATTGGTCTATTTTGACAATTTGTATTCTCTAACACGAGTTGTTATAACAGAAAATTCAATTAATTCAATTAATCAAAAAATATTAGTCTTAAGTTAGTTTTTGTTAACTAAACATATATTAAGTAAATATTATTTCCATTTCAACAAGACTTTAATAGAATGAATAAATATTGGTTGTTGTTGGTAATTCCCTTTAAAGATTATTTTTTTAGACGGAATACGATTTTGGCTAGCATGAAGTACTTCTACATAAAGCTAGATACATAAATTCAGGGAATCGTTAATAATAACATTAGAACTCTTCTGGATCGTAAACAGACAAATGGCATTGACATGAAATAGCTGCACCGATTATCTTGTCCCGATAAATGCACTGTTGGTCAGAAACAAAACATATGATATAAGAAAAAAATAAAGAAATAATATTTGGATGCTAATTTCTCTGTAATATGCAGATTATAAAGTACACTTTACCAATAGATCAGTTAAGGAATTTATAAATTTTGTGTTAGTTTTTCCTGAGCTATACTGCACTACTAACATTGAATTTTAATATCATAGTTTTTTTTTTTTTTTTTTTTTTTTTTCTTAACCAGATGACTTGTTGCCGAAACGTTTTTTGTTCTGCTTGATTCATTTGTTCGGAAAATACAGGACATTTAATTTTGCACCATAATGCTTTCCTAAGTCAATTCAGACGTTTTTAAAATTTTCATTTGTTGAAAGAAAATGGCTCACGTGCTCAATGGCATTAAATAACAAATTGGACAAATTGGATACTGAAATTTACGAATACGAGGCTGAAATTATTCAAATTATTTTGAAATTTTGTCTATGCATTTGTGATATTTTTCAACTTATTACTGTAATTATTGGATAATTTTTATAAATACGTTCAATTAATATAAAACAATTTGTTTTAGCGATTTACTTATTTCAAATGTATTTATTCCATTTTTTTCTTTTACTTTTTATAGTTGCTTAGCAACCCTTTATCATCACAATATCAAAAGCATGTTGCATCAGTGTAATGTATGAATTTTCATTTAAATAAAGGAAAATGAAAAAAAAAAACATATATGAATTAAAAGAAAATTAATATAACATGATATTGGAAAGAAAATAGAAATTTTCAAGTATCTGTTAATAATAAAAAATAAAGGAAAATTAATTTTAGGGCACGAAAACTAACGATTGTGACACCCTATACCGAAAATAAAACTAATGCACCTTGGCGCTTAAATTAAATGGTCTTGGATTATTACATTAAACCTTACTTATTTACAGAAATTTATTATCAAAATTTTAAAAATTGTCGGATGCGCTTTAAAATAAAGATTTTTTTTTAATATTTTCAATAATAATAAACTTGTTGTTAAGCAAGTGGTTGGATAGTAAATTTTAATAATATGTCCCACGTAGATATAAATGCCATTAATTTGCATCGCACAGATATCGATGTCAAAATGACGTCAAGATTAGCGCGAAATAAGTGTCTTTATTGAGTGATTTAATCGAGGTAAAGTTATAAAAAAGATTTGGATTTATATTTATATAAAATCTTAGATCTAAATATTATAGAAACGTAATAAAAATGAAAATTTTGAAAAACAAATATTGTAAAAACAGTAGAATACTAAATTAGATAACTCCTTTACATATTTTTTTATATCTTCTTTTCTATAAATTACTCATCAAATACACATCAAATACAGGCTTTTTGTGGTTAGTAGGTAATATTAAAAAAGTTAATACTGCCGCACATATAAAAGAAAATTACGAATGTAATTATGAGCATCGGATATATAGTTTATATATAAGGGCAGTCAAAAATATTCTTTACATAACGCTGATGGGAAGAATACCTTCAAATGCACTTTAAACATGTTACACTTTTCGTACATTTTGAAATTGATATGCATCTATGAAGTACATTAAAATAAATATTATGTACGATGTGCAGTGCAAAAGACATTTGTACTTAAATTACACGGCCACACAAAAGTATTTCCTTGCATAATGGTATACGAGAAAACACTGTGTGGGGAGTGTTTTAATTATATTCAATTATTTAACATTTTATCAAATTGCTATATGTTGATGAAGGCAGCTACAAGTTACTTTCTATATAACAGAAAACATAGTATTTACAGGGACACTCAAAATATTTCAGATCCGATACTGCGATGAAGTAGTGTATATAAGCAATGACTGCTGGTGGTTCATTTTTGTTTTGATATGAGCTTTTAACTAAAATTTTGCATGTAGCATTTTGTGTATAAATGTTATAATTCATATACAGGGTTATACAAAAGAATTTATAAGGGATATTGAGTATAAACGAAAATAGCTTAATTTTTTTTCTTTTAATTATGCATTTTCGTCTACAAATACATTTAGTACACTAAGGTATCTTTGTATAATGTAGATAAAATAATATACAAGGCCACGCAAAGAATTGGATACAAGGACTTCTATGGATGATAATCTCTGGATCGATGATATCAGTAGATTTAAGTGTGTATAAGTCTAATTATATAACAGCCAATTAGTATCGTGTAAATTAAAAGTGGGTAAAATACAGGGTTGTATAAGAGTATTCATGTATGATTCCATTTATAATTTCTTGAAAATGAAATTTAAATCTGTCATGCGTTTTTAAAGCATTACAAGGAGTTAAAATTAATTTGTGAATTATTTTTGTCTGTCCATCTGGTTGTCTGTCTGTCTTTCCGAACTTGTTTTAATATCGTTGGATTGAACTGAAATTGATATTTTTTGTTGATACTTACTATGCCCTGTTCGTTATTGAAAATAAAGTTCGTAAAACTTGTAGTTTATTTGCTGAGCCACTTAAAACAACTTTATTACATTATCGTTCATATGAAAATATAATTTTTCAACATTGTAGCACCTATAGTTGTTACCTGGACCATCCATCTGTTTGTCAGTCTGTTCACATATAATAACGCAAAAACTACCAAGCTTAATGATTAGAAATTAAATGTATAAAATCCTTGCAAAATTTTGTTGCATCACTTCAAATTTTATGAAAATCCAGTCACAACTTAATAAAAGTTTCCTCCAATCTATCAAATCCCATCATTTTTAAATAATTCAATAATATCCCATGATAAACATTGATTCCAGGTTGCTATGGTGATTATGCCTCAGTTAAGAAGTAGTAATATTATCCTTATAACTGATATCATATCTGTATAACTGAATTTAATATATAAAATCGTTATAAATTTTGTATCCACACATTTCTGCATAGGAGTGCAGCAACACTTACACCTATATCTGAATATATTTTAAACTTCGTTATAGTAAGAACGAACCTCATTTGATAAGTTTGAGCGCAATTTTTGACTTGTTTATTCATTTATAAATTTCTGTAATTTGAAAACTTTCGATTGTTGTTTGTGTAAAGTTAAATTATACGCAAAGTGTGGTAATGAAAAGCAGTCATTAGAAGAGCTGACGCTGAGGCTACTGATCAGCAGATTTACTTGTTGTAAAAAGTATTTTGTAACTTCAGAAAATTTTTAGATTGTGTACAGCAGGAACGGCAAAACTTTGTACGTTTCATATTAAGTTTTTTTTTTTTTTTTTTTTTTTTTTTTTTTCAGGAAGTTTTTGCATCAAAAAGTAATTAATCGATTAATGAACAATTAAATAAAGTTAGATAAAATTCATTTTTTTGCAATAAAAATATATAAGTATGATTTTTTATTATACCTTAAAAAATATAGTTATCCTCAAACAGATGCACTAGGACAAATCTCACTCCAATTATAGTCAACTCTGTAAATCCGCATGCTTTGGGACTGTGGATTTTGCGGGTTGTAGATCATCCATTTGTTTACAATTAATTTTTTAAAGACTAACTTTATATTAGTAACAACCACGCAAAAATTACAAGGGAAAAGGAACATATAATGCAACACTGGTATGATCATATTTAATAACTACGATTTAAGATAATTTAAATTACATATAATAAAACATTTTGCTAATTATTTGTTTTAAACATTGACACAACACAATGGTAGTATAAAAAAATAATACATTTACATATATATATATATATATATATATATATAATATTTTTTCCCGTAAACTTTGAACACTCATTATTTCTCACTCCAAGATAAAATTTTGTTACTACAGAAAATTTAAATACTTATAGCCAATTTATAGTTCAATATAATTCCCTGAAAAATTTATAACTGAAATATAAATATATATATATATATATATATATTTATGCATCAAATTCAACTTTAAATGTTTACCTACTAATGACGATTTTCATTCTTTATATTCCAACATGCAGTGCGGTTAATAGAGAATTGCGGATTATGCATAGGCGGATTTCACAGAGATGACAGAGATTTTTTTCTTAAAAAAAAAAAAAAAAAAAAAAAAAAAAATGTTTTTCTGATTACGCTTTTCGCTTTCCTTGTACCGGTCAAAGTCTAGAAAGGGTGGTTAAAGCAATGTTTTTTCTTTACTCACTCCGACAGCAGAAATATACCCCTTGAGATTAAATAATAATATTCGTGTACAAACATTTCCTTTCAATACATTAATTTCTCTTAGCATTACATCCACCAAAATATTTTTAATGAAAACTAACATCAAACTAATTCTATATATTGATAAAAGTGTATTAAAGACAATTGATATCAATTTTGTGAAAGAATTCATCTTTTAAGGGTGTATTCGAAAAAAGGATTTTCCACGTTCAAGAGCTCGAAATTTTCAGATACAATTTCAGGCACATTTTTAAAAGTAGAAAAATGAAACTTGCTGAGGGGATTCTTGAAGGGACGTATAAGGTGCCGTGTAAAGTAGTTTTTCGCTGAATTCATTAGAATTTGATTTAGAACCAATTATTTTCTCAGCGTAACCCTTTTTTTTCGTTCGCAGATCTCTCGCTTCGGAAAATTTGGTACAACACGCCGTTTCTGCCAGCATTTTTTGCAACATTTTCTGCATTTATCAAGGAATTGATAATCACGGCACCTTGTATAGTTTCTAAATAAGAGAATTCGAAAGTTTGGTGCATTTGAGAGCAAAAATTAATCTAAAAATTAATCTGAAAAAAGGCAGTTTGGATCGAAATACACACTTAAGGTGTAAAACAAATTGTTTACATATTTTATAAAAATACATAAACATATATATACATAAAAAAATAAAAAAAGTGATAAATAAAAACATATTAATGTAATTAAATTTTCACCTTCCTTTAAACACAAGTTGGTTGGTTGGTTGTATAGATTTTATTGGCACAAGGTCCCTTTAGGGACATGCTGCGCCAAGAACAAGGTAAAGAGAAAAAAAATAAATGTAAACTTTAAAGGATGTAAAATGTAAAAGTCAATTTAAAAAACTAACATAGGCATATTAAAAAGGTAAAAACGAAATGATGATACATAAAATTGTAGTACAATAACTAGTCAATAAGATAAAATAAAAAGCCTAAAAAAATAGTAAAATCATACAAACAGTAAAGTATTGATACATAACAAGAATTAGTAAAATTGTAAAAACAATGATACTTTTGACAATAGTTAAAAACTCAAATTAAAATGGTAAGTGGTAAGATCAATTAGGTATATATTCCTCAAGAACAGTGTTTCTTTCGTCTTCACTTGAGTCATATGACTCTTCCATAGCCTCTTCCACATAATTTTTTAGCCTTTTGAGATCTTTCAAGTAAGAAAGAGATACGTCATGATTTGATTTCCGTTGTTTTTTTGTGACTGTTTGCCATTGGTGAGATCCTCGAATAGTCTTATTTTCAGATGTCTTTTGATTTTGTTTTACGGCTTGAGCGGAATTGGTCTTTTGGTGGTTAGAAGCAGAAAGATTAACTGTTTTTTTATTGGGTGTAGCTGCTTTAGGCTTTTGACTAGTATTAGGTTTTTGGCAATCTGATGTAGAGAGATTAGGATTTATTTTAGATGTAGATGCATTAGTTCTTGTCTGGGGTTCAGTAGATTTTTTCGGTTTTTGTGGCTGAATAGGTTGATAGACTATTGTAACAGGCTCTGAAGACGATAACCAACGCTCTAATTTAGGGCTAACAGAACATTTAGTAGGGCAACCGACATCTCGTGTTTCTTTCTTTGGGGTACTAGGTGGATTAGGTGATTCTGTCTGGGTGCTTATATGTCTTACAGATTTTGATTGCTGCTTGAGTAAACTAGAATAAGAAAGACCTATAGATGGAGTTCTGGTTTCAACAAGTTTTCGAGCTTCTGGATATGAAAGATTTTGACTGGTTTTTACTGCAAGAATTTCTTTTTCACGGTTCCAAATTGGACAGGAGCGAGAGTATGACGTATGATTACCTTTGCAGTTCGCACAGCGTTCTGGTTTTTCACACGATTTACCATCATGGCCGACTTCTGCACAGCGAGGACAGGTAACATTGCCACGACAGTTAATGTTAGTATGACCAAAACGCTGGCATTTGAAACATCGTAAAGGGTTAGGGATATAAGGCCGGACTGGACAGCTTAGGTATCCAGCTTTAATTCTAGATGGTAAATTATGGCTATTGAAAGTTAGTATTATGTGTTTTGTCCGAATAACTTGTCCATTCTTTCGGATAGTAATGCGGCGTGCATCTATTATATTTTGTTCTTTTAAATTTGAGAGAAGCTCTTCTTTTGAGGAGTATAAAAGATCTGGTTCAGAAATTACACCGCGACAAGTATTTAGAGTTTGATGAGCTTTAACAGAAACAGCAAAAGAGCCTATTGTAGTGCAATTGACCAGAAGCTGTGATTGACTGGCTGAAGAAACCTCAACCAATAAATCCCCAGAGTGCAGTTTTTTAAGAGTGTGACCGTCGCCTAAAACAGACTGGAATGTTTTGCGATAAGAAAAGGTGAGGTTCTCTTGAAAGAACTATCTGAGAGGCTATCGGTGCGTTTAATTACAAAGAAACGTGTAAATGATAAATTCTGCACAATTTGTTGCTCTCCACATGGGAGAGAATTATTTGAATTAGAGATTTTTCCATCCATAGTAGGAGAAAAAATAATTCGGACCCCGGCCGCACCACCCACTACCGAGCCCAACAAGGGGATGCACATTCGTGCACCATTGCTAACCAGGGTCTATACGGTCACAAGACAATCCTATGTCAGTCTCCACCCTTAACGAGAGGACTAGTAATTGCTCGCTCGCTTGATCCCTAAAGCCAGTGACCAAAGTCAGCTGACCAGCCGATTGATGCATACGGGACCAATATGCACCTCCCGTCTACCTGAAGCAGAGGCCAAAGCAGTGTGTTGGTTTCCCTCAACTATCAGGATCCCCCTTTCCAGGGGCTTCCCATCCGGCCAACACGTGGATGGTTTACAATTCTCCATGAGTCAATATACAGGATGATATCGGCTCATACAGAATCGCTCTCACCTCCGAAAAGGAAACCACAACGAGAGTGAAACAAAGAGGAAAGGAAGACAAGAGGAGTAAGAGGAAATAGAAAAGAGAAAGATCACTCGGGTGCCCCGGGGTTGTGAAGCCCGTGAATACCTAAAGAAGGTATCCTCCTGGGGGGCGTTTAAACACAAAATACACAGTATGAACATTAAAACATTAAATTTATACAAAAAACGATTAAAATAATTAAAAAGAGTTAATCGTTAATTTTATTTAAAATATTTTAATAAGTTCAAGCCTTAACCAGGTTTTTCCTCAAAGAATATTTTCATTACTAATTTATTTTTAGACAAATACAGGATTTTGTTTAGGAAATGAGTGAGCCAATTATTATTACAGTTGAAAGTAGAGGTAGTTTATATGATTAAAATTAATGAAAAAAGATTTATATTATTTTTAATGGCAGTCCATTTACTTTATTATTTAACTCTGTGACGAATAAGCACATCCTTGAGCACATGATATCTCGTTTGAAAGACGTTTGGAATCCTTAGTTTCATGTTTAATATTCGGTGCCTTGGTGCGTTCTATCTTCCTTTAAAGTTTTGCTCAAAAGCTTAGATTCACTTAGTATATTTAAAAATGCAATGTCGTGTTATTTGACAATTCTAAATCAAGAATAACATAGGTATTCTTAGAATATTGTACATTAAAGGGATTTATTGAAGAAATGGACTTTTTTCATTTGGAAATTAACACTTTAAAAATTCTGGCAATAGAAGATCGGATATTTCAGTGCTAGATAAATGAAATAAAATTACTTATGTAAATATATTACAACAAATCTAATATTTAAAAAATATGGTTAATTTTTTTGCATAGTAAATAAACAAAAGATAATGACACAAAATAACTACTTTGATTAATCAGTCGTTATAAAAACGTTGAAGACATAAACACAACGGATGGTAGATAAATAAAAATATAAAAGTAACATTTGGAGACAAATAGTTTCTTCCAACCTCTGATATCCATTTAGTAAACCAGACTTTATCGACTGATGCAGTAACTGATGAACAGGATATCTAACACTCTCTTCTACGCAGTTTCCTTATTTTTATTTTCGGTATATGTTTCTACAACAATAATTTTTGCCAGATTAATATTGAAAAGTATATTCTGCACTTGCCAAAATGTAATCGAATTTCTAGAGTATGCCATTTTATGAGTTTTTATTTTTCATTTGTATCCAGAAAAGTATTTTGACAATTTCATTATAAAATATTAATACTTTGTTATGTCTAAGTTTTTTGTTTTCTTCGCCTGATTTTATTGATGACAGCTAAGTTTTAAAATTAAATAATGAAATGTTTTATAGAAAATTTCAACTAAGATAGGGTCACAAAAAAATAAAGAAAGAATTCAGAAAAATTCATGGACATTTATTAAGCAAATTTCATTTGATAATATACATATATATTTTTGAAATATTCGATGATGTAAAAATTGAAACTGATCGTTGAAACTATATAGAAGTTACAAAAATAGCAGTAAAAATAAAATATTTTTGTTAGGTATTTATAATCAACAATATCATCATTCCACAAGTACATTGTTTAAGTAATTACCTTAAATAATTCATCTTAAAATAAAAAGTTTATTTCACCTATAAGGAAAGGAAAAACAAATTTGAGCCTTAGTGGATATTTGAATTAATTAGAATAAAATCTGCAAATAAACGATGAAAATTACAGTACTGTAAGTTTTATACAAATTTAGATAGAATCAAATCGTCTTTCTGGAACTTTAAAAGTAATGACAAAATGGCAATAAGTGCCTTTGTAATTGAACATATTTATAATATTGATAATTTATTACTGAATCTATATTATAAAGAAGAACAACACAGTGTTTAACATCATATCACCCCCCCCCCCTCCTCAAAAAAAATTTCTCGCTTTTTTTTTTTTTTTTGCACCAATAGGTTAGTTATAGGAATGTCTTGCTATAGTGAAACTTTTATAAGTGTTATTATTCGCAAAATCGCTTTATAATGTTTTATGCCCATTTTTGAGCAAAGAAGGAGGTTGACTGTGTGAGGAGAAATTATTCAACCCTCTAAACATGGTCTACGTCTTCAATCCTAACTTTCTTACGGTTTTATGCACGTTTTAGTGATGCATGCAGAATTTAATGTTATAATTTCATGATACAGTCAAAACATGTAAAACTTTTTTTGCTTCTGCTGAAAAATTTAGTTTAATGTAGATGCGTCACTTGTGGGTGAACGATATTTTCGGTAACAAATGTCTAAAAAATTTTTTAACTTTACTGTTATTTTAGAAATTTCTAAACATATTTAAAAATCAGTTTCAATTTTTACACCGTCGAATATTTCAGTATATGTATATATATTATCAAACGAAAATTGCTTGAAAATTCAATACATTTTTCTGATTTTTCCTTTTTATTTATTTTTAAAATTACATTAAAGTCAGTATTCAGAGTATTTAATAGTATTATAAATAGTATAATAAAGTATTTAAAGTTAGTATTTAGTATCACTTTATAAATTATTTCATTCTTTTTATTTATTTTTAAAATTATTTTTAAGCATTAATATTAATATAAAAGTTCGTGCAAAATAATTGCAGAAGATTAAAACATTTACACATAAACCAAGAATCGTAGTAAAGCTGTTTGTATCCGTGTCATATATTATTACGCAAATTGCTAAACAAAATCAAACTTCACAAATTAGTAGAAAACCTTTTTAGCCCCAAAAACCCGTTTATATATTGGAGATGTTGAAATAATTGGAGTCAGAAAGGAGATAGTAAAATTGCTAGAGACAGTAAAAATTTTTCCCGGTTTGACGCTGACATGCTGCTAATACAAAAGTACGAGAGAGCCTTCTTAAAACAATTAATGAGAAATCTAAGGCGATATACAAAATGCGAAAATATGTTAAAATATTTAATTAATTTTTGTAAAATATATCGGGATCTTAAATAAGAACTACCCAAGTCAGAAGTGCCTTAAGATTTGTTTCTAGATTTAAATATATCAATGCATGAACCGTGATTAATATTATTAAATTATAAATCATACACCAAGTTTACCGGTTGTCTTTTATATCATATAGGTACAAATGGCAATGGCACAAAATGACTGCATCGATTAATCAGTGCTGATAAACACCTAAACGACATAAACACAACTGATGTTAGAAGAAAGAAAATATAGAAATATCATTAGAGAAAACGAGTTTCTTCCAACCTTTGATACCAATTTAATAAACCAGACTTTATCGACTGGTGAGTTAACTGATGAGGAGGATCTCTAGCATAGTCCTCTTTGGCATTGATTTTTTTTCGTTACATATTTCTATTATCATTTTTGTTAAATAATATTTTGGAAAAAATATCTTATATTTGCAGAAATGTTACAATTGATTTTCAAAACTGCGTTGTTTTACACTCAATTCTCATTTCTAATATGCGAAAATGTGTTGTTCGTAGATTAATCTTATCGTACAAGATAAAATATTAATAAGATTAAGCAGTATTTTTTTTTAGAGGACAATATTTCTGTAAGTTTCCAAACCTTTCTGAATAGCTTAAAGCATTTAATTCGTGTGTAACATTTCATTAATTTTAAATATACCAACGTAGAAAAAAAGTAAACACCCCGTATTAACTCTTCAACAATTCATCGTAGAAGAAATTTACTCGTTCAGAACGATTGATTGAAAATAAAGCCTACTTTTAAATGATGTACATGCAATTTGTTAAGAGGGCCATCTGACATTAAAACGAATCCAAACTTCTTTTTTTTTACAATGACAGAATCCAATTTTAACAAGATATTTCAAATCTTCGGTTCAAACAATGCTTAGACACCAAATTTCAAATCATTTAAATGATAAATTTTTGAATATAAACATTCAAAATTTAGCGTTTCTAATTACATTTTCATATTTTTGTTAACATCTCTTAAAATTATATTCCTAATGTACTATTTTTTATGTAGAAGTAATACTAAAATACCCAAACATAAATACGCTGAATTTGTAATTTTTACAATTTTATTATATGAATTATGAATTATAAAAAATTAGCAGTATTAGAAAAAATTCTAAATTGCTACCTACAATAGATGTATTTAGATTTATTCAGTCCTGAGTTTATGAAAATCTAAAATTTAAAAACTGGCTACCAAGTAGTTTTAAAATTATGCTTCGAAAACGGTAATATGATGATTTAATTTACCATCTACGATAGAAGTGAGTTGTCTTATGAGTGAGTTACTGACACTTGTTCTGACACAATATTCTTGAAATTTATAATAGAGGAAAATGAATTTGTAAATTGTCCATGTTGTATTGATGTATGAAGTTTTTCAATATGTATAAGTTTATATAAAAAATAAATGTATGTATCAATTAGCTAGCTGCTGGCAACATTGCTGCCAGCAGTTTTTACCGTAAATTTAGCGTATTCTTTTTACAGTGTAGTTACTAGTATCGGTATAGTAACTAAAACACCTCTTCTTAATCAATCACTAATATGATGCATAGTAACTAAGATGTATTTTGTAAAATTATAATAAGCATGGCCCTTGATTAATGCAGAACGGAAAGAGTTACATAATCGTTTTAAATGCATAATTAATTTAAATAAAGAAACACAAAAGGGTTTAACTGGTCAATTAGAGCCATATACACATTTTAGAAAATTACTTCTGAATAAATCAAATTTTTTTCATAAAAAGTGATCTTAATGTCCATCATAATGGAGTTAGTTTTCAATATATCTAATAATTAAAATAATCAATTTAAAAAGTAAAATATCTATACATTGTGTTTCTACGATAATGGTACAAATATGCAATTATGGCGCAGCTGACTAAAAAAAAAACAAGCCTGGTATTATATGGGAATAGGTGGTCGTAAGTGACGGTTTGAGAAGTTTGATTAAAATTCATTATTAACTTCTACATATATTCTGAAAATCATGCAAAAATCTGTAACATCAAACTAAATTATATTTCTTTATGCATACGTCTTTGAATCTAAAATATATCGATTTGCATTGTTTCTGAAATTGGAGCTGCTTTTCGTATAATAAGTAATTCGAAAAAAAAAATATATATATATATATTGTGTATTTCCATTTGTAGTTATAATATAGTTTTGTAAATTCAGAAACGTACTTTTTTATCTTCTTGGTTTTTTTTTTTTTAGAGTGTTGTATTTGCTGATAAATACCTTGACTAAATTAACACATATTATGTTATCGGGAAAATTTTTTGGGGAAAAACAACCTTCTCCCAACATTTGATAACCATTTAATAACCCAGAATTTATCAACTAGTTCAATAAGTGATGAAGGGGATATCTAGCACAGTCTTTTTCTGTGTGTATTTCATTATTTTCGTTGCATCACCATATCATCATCATTTTTGTCAGATCATGGTTGGCACAAAATATTTCGTACAAACAGAAACATTTTGATTGTCTGGATAACATTATCTTGCGAATGCGTTGAATTTATTTTTTGGTAATGTTTTCCTTATACATATAGAAAAGTAAGAATATTCTTGAAATTTATAATAGACGAAAATGAATTTGTAAATTGTCCATGTTGTATTGATGTATGAAGTTTTTCAATATGTATAAGTTTATTTAAAAAATATATGTATGTATCAATTAGCTAGTTGCTGGCAACATTGCTGCCAGCAGTTTTTGCCGTAAATTTCGAGTATTCTTTTTACAGTGTAGTTACTAGTATCGACATAGGTACAAAATGGAAAATAATGTTTGATAATTTTATATAATTAAGGATTAATTTTATATACAAAATATCAACATTAGAAATTATAATTAAATACATGTAAAAAAAGAAGGCAGTTAAAAAAAGAAAAAAAAAAGAAGAACACAAAAGGAAAATCATGCATTACTTTCAATCAAGTTTTAAAACCATGATTTCTTTTTAGTGCTGATGTCTCAAACATTGTCGTTCATCAGTTCAGCAATAATTGACTAGAAGTAATATGTATATTTTTGTAAAGGTTTAGACACAAAGAAAAAGAAAACTTTTTGAATTTTTTGTAAGTTGGAATAAAGAAGCACATATTTAAATCACTTCAGATGGCTGTATTACAGAGGTAACCTCAACAAGTTCGGATAGTTCTTAAATTTACATCATGAATTTTACACTGGTAATCCATATAAAATTTGCATGTGAAATCCTTATTAGAAATACATGTGTCATCACATAAATAATACAGGTTTTTGTTCATTAATGTTCTATTGTTTAATGGCAGAGCAGGATTTTTAAAGAAAGATTCGCGAGATTTAGAAGCTTCGGCATCACTTATTCTTATGTTAAGGATGTGTTTTCTAAAGGTTTTATCAAGAATAAAACCTAAGTATTTAATGTCATCTTTCCAATAAAAGTATAATGTTGTTAAGAGTTAATCTATTGGTTAGAAGAAAGATTTTGAAAACACCTTTTTGGATTTAAAAAATAACTGATTTGCACCAATCTCTGAATATGTCAAGAATTTTTTGCAAATTTCTGTATAAAAAATAAGGCTACGTTAAGTTTTGGTATTGTAAAATAAAGTAAGCAAATTTTGTCTGATATTTTTTGTTTAAATTGAAGAAAACTTTATGTGAAATTGAAAGTGCTCTGACTAAATGAGTTATTGTACCAATTTAATAATTTTTAGGAAGAGAAAAGCAAAGCCTTACCTGGAAAAATACTACTTCAATCGCACAGCCAGACCTCCTTGTAAAATAAAAGGTCATTTTATTTTGTCTTACGGTTTCAATTTAAAAATACATGTCGAAAAATAATATCAGGCTAATAGTTCATTTTTATGCAATTAGAACACATAACATTTATTTTGAGATCATCTCAAAAAATTTTACGTTAAAACGCAGAAAACAACATGCACTTTGTGGAATAAGTTATTATGAATATTTAATGAAACTCAATTTTTAGATTTTCCATTTTAACACCTTGCGTTCATACAGTGATTTTACAAAATAAGAGAGGCAATAATACTCTTTCAAAATGAAGGATTTTGCCACAGCAAACCGGAATATTATTTAAATAAATTAATGTTTTTCCCACACCATTGTTTACCTTAATTTTAATAAATACATTAACAGGAATGAAGATGTTTTAGCAAAAATGCACTGCTAAAAAAAAAAAAAAAAAAAAAAAAAAAAAAAAAAAAAAAAAAAAACGTTAAATTTTTACGGCAAAAGCTGCTGTCAACAATGTTACCAGAAGTTTTTGCCGTAAATTTAGCGAATTTATTATTACAGTGTGTGATGATATCATCAGACGTGGTTAAACTATGCTTTAATTTTATCAGCGATTCTTTGTATTATATTCTACTTTCTAAATTATGAAGTGTCATATTTAAACTTAAATGTAAACAAAAATAGGTATATGGGAAAATGTAAATAACCAATAAATAAATGCCTATAATCAATAGTGAATATGTGCAATGGGAAAGGGAACCTACAGAAAAGCTAGAGTGGAAAAGGGAAAAACATGTTGCTGAATGCTGTTGGACGTAATAGAGAATATAAAACCAAACGATATAAGACTATTATTAAAAACATCGTATTATGGCTTGTATAAATAGTTCATTAGGAAAATTTTCTTCGCTCAATGAATGATTTAAATAATATCTGGTTAATTTGTTGCATAGAAAGTTTTTGGTATCTGTACCGTTACATTTCAGCAGCATCATACAAATCTTACAAAAGAGTCGGGATTCTTTCAGTGTGCTATTTTTTTCTTTCTTTCTTTTTTTTTTCATTTCTGTGCAATAGTAAGCCAGTTTTATAAACATTCAAATTAAATTTGCGATAGATAAGTAGGCATCTCCGTTGTTTCCTTCCATCTTCGTCCGTTTCATTTTTTTTTTAGGAAATATAATGAAAATTTTCCATTTATAACGTAAAATACCTTTTTTGTCGTGAAAAAGAATTTTTTTTTGTGAAATACAGGAAAAATATGTCTGCGAATTTCACATTTTTGTTTTCTCGATGAAGTATTAATACCGTATTTTTTCATTATATATTTTATTAATTTGATAGTTAAGACACTAAAAATGCCTTTTTCAAGTTTTCAAATTTATCAAGCATTCTAAATTAGTATAAAAATTCTTTATTAATTATTAATGTTAGAAAAGTTGCTTTGGGGAATTCGTAAAGTCTTGGAAGAATGTCGATGCCGTAAAATGTATCGCATCAATCGATTGTTATTTTATATAAAACCTTAAAATAGTAAATTTCACAATAAACTGTATTATGTGAGATATTATTTCAATCGTTGTTGCAATAGCAAAGTCGCATTATAGTTACATTTAAAAACTGAGAACAAAACAGTTATAATATATTAATTCTTCCCAAAATCATTTTTTAAAAGAAAAAACAGCAATGTAGGACAGAGAGAACATAAATAAAAACCACGGACTTCATTAGTTGCCTAACAAATCGATATCATCTGTTTTATTTAATGGATATCAAAGACAGATATAATGCATTCTTTTCAAGAAATATTTCTTTGTATTTTTTGTCCCCTTTGATTTTTATGTGTGTTTCTGACGCCAAGATATTTATGAAGTCTAATTAATCGATAAAGGATTTTTGCATCAGCATTACGTGACTATCTCCAACAAGGAAGATAATGACTAAGCCATGACAATAAGTAATTGGAGACACCAACATTCGGGGTACACATAATTTATTGTTGACTTATCTTTGTAGCAATCTATTTATAGGAACGGAAAGATTAAATCAAATTAGAGACTTTTTTTGAAATGCTCTTTTAATTAACTTTTAATAGTGCACGTGAAATGCATAATAGCATATGTCTAAATTAAACTCATCTGAGCAAATTTGTCTTCTCCAAAGCATCTTTTCTGCTTTTTCTAGTAAAAAAATAAAAGAAAAAACTTCAGTAAAAAAAAAAAAAATCATTTTTAACTATAAAATTATAAAAATTAATCTGTGTGAGGTTTAATGACTCGAATACCAATTTAACTATAAATTCAAAATGTTACTTCGCTAATTCAAGAAGTAATATCCGTTTATATATAATTAAAAGAGAATGAAGGGAAGTAAATAAAGATTTTGTTAAAATGAAAGTAATATATTTACTTTCATTTCTACATTTTCTACAGTTTTCAATGTAGACATCGCCGTTGTTGAGATAACTTTCATGTCATGAAACCAGCTTGTTTGTGCCTTCTTCGTAAACCTCTACCGCCAAAGTAGCAGCCAATGTGGCACTTCTTTAAGCGAAATTGCAATATTGTTTTCAATGTATTTTATTTAAAATGATAAATAAAGATGATACTTTCAACATTATATTAAAACAAAACTTGACGACAACATGAATGTAAATGTTGAGAAAAGTAATCATTGTAGAATGCATTAAAAATCTTTTAAATTATTAGACATATATTATTTTAAATATTGCTTGTATTGCTGTGAAACCTGCAGCTTAGTGAATGTATAAACACGGGCTTATCAGTGAGATGCTAAAGTCACAATCACTTTCGAAATGTTCGTCTGTCAAAAGATTCTTAAGTTTAGTTAAGAAATTATAGTCAGTGGGAGCCAAGATAGGGCTATATGTAGGTTAGTAAACACTTCCCACTGAAACTTCCGGAGAAAGTTTCTTCTATATTTGAAAGTTTGAGCCCTACGCCTTACATATGAATAATGTATTGTTCCCGTAACATACAGATATAATCTGCAATGATATTTTCCCCCAAGACTTAAAAAGCAATATTTTTCAAACATTATTTTTCAAAGCATTATTTTTCAATTTAATTTTACGAAAAAAATAATTAAATAAATAAATAAAAGAAAAATTATCAAGCTATTAAGGCAAAATATACTTTCATTATTTTTACTGATTACTTAAATATATTAATATAAAAAAAGCTGCTGAGTGTTAAGTAAATAAAATTATTGCTCATTTAACTGCACTGCATGATAACGTTGTATCCATAGAGCTATCTAGCCAATTACTTTTGGGTAATTTGCAAAAATTAGTCTTTATTGAAAAAATGACAATGAAAAACTTTCATCTATTCTATGATTGCCTAAGATTGGGTCAATGTGACCTCATTCCAAGTTTCTACAAAAAAACAAAAAAGATTAACTATGCGAACCTTATTAAGTGGACAAAATTATGTAAGAGACCTGCCTCTAAATGATATTTCATAGAAAGTACTTTTAGATTACACATTCTAAATTAAAAAAAATGTCCACAAGAGGTCAATTTGACCCCATGTTAGTACTGTGGAAATATAACAAATGTTTAAAATTTTTTAAGAAGGAGTTGTACACGTTGAACATTTTTGTGCACTGTTTAAGCAAATGCTTTATTTTAATCATGTAACGGAAAATGACATAAGTGTATATAATCCTAAGACCAGTATATTTCCTAATATATTAATTTTACTTAAAATAACAACAAATGGATAAGCTTAATTTTTTTTTCTTTTTTTTCACCTTATAGTTTCCATGCATTGTTTTGCACAAGAAAGCACATACAAATTTGACTACTAATACGGGATATTGTCCAGAAAAATGTATAACTTCGTCAATTCACAAGATATCTAATCCGCATGAATTTATTATTTGTCTCTTGCTTTATCTACATCTTTTATATTGACAATCTTTTGATATTACCAACTGTTACAGCAAAGATAAATGAAACAAAAATAGAGGTTCAAGTAAAAATTAACGCATTAAAGTTGTACTCGAATCCAAACTGTTTATTTCCTTTATTTTCTCATTTTTTAATACATTTTTTTCGCATAAACGCATACTGTGGGCATAATCTTTTGGTCAGACTCTGTATAGTATGCCACATACATCAATATTTTGATAAAACTAAAATATATTTCTAAAAAAGGTGTCAAAGTGAGAATTTTGAACCCAATTTTCCGAAGCGATACTTCTGTAAACGAAAAAAAAAAATAGTCGTACTGAGAAAACAATGGTTTCTAAATCAAGTTCAATTTAATTGAGCAAAAAACAAATGTACACATGCTTGTAAATCTATTTTTAAAAAATCACGCTAGGGTCTGTTCAAATATAAAATTATCATTTTAGGATTTAGGGGGAGCCTGACAAATGATATCGTAAGATATCTATATGGGGAGGAGGGATTTGTATTTTGATATCGATATAATTTTTGACCCAACCAAAATTTTCCTGTTTTATTTTTAACATGGTTTTTGGTTAAAGGTAATTTGTTATCTATTTTTAGTCTCTTATTTATACTTAAGAAAATACTACGTTTTTATTAAAATCACCAAATAATTATATATGTATTTACTTCTAAAATATGGAAAAGCCAAACATTTTACGTACTTTTTCTTCTTCATATATGTATGCACATACAATCACTGCAAGAGAAACAATATGTGAAGTGTATTTGAAATGAAGCTTGTGTTTACTAATAAATAATAGAGAAAGAATGTTGCCCACTTGTTTTGCTGATAAAAATTTCTTTCTCTCCCCCACCCTTTTTTGTGCGTGGGCATGTGTAATAACATATTATTTCTGTTGAATGAAAAGCTGTTATAAAATACTTTTACATAATAACATTTTTTAAAGTGTTATAATGATATTTTATTGACTTCTCTTCATTTGAAACAGTTAAGTATGTAACCAGTTTAGTACGTCGCTCCAAATGAGAGATAAATTAAAATTTAGATATTGATAGTAGTATCATTATCGCGGAGGGAAATTTGAGAAATGATAACGAATGATATCGAATGGGGAGGATGGGTTCCAAAACTACCAAAACCTTGATAACGTAATATATGCACAGCCCCTCAGTACGTTTTAAAAATTTGTCTGAAAATGTATCAGATAATTTCTAGTTTTTGACCGTGGAAATTTTTTTTTAATATCATCTTATCATGATTCTGATAGAACCAGCTCTTACAGGTACATGAAATTAAAAAACTTGTCAAAAGAGTAAATATAAATTATTAAAGTGGGTTTATCTCTAATCTTTATTTAGTATAGTTGGTGAAATTAATACTTAACTTCGAAACTTACTTCCGCCTGTAGAATGAGCCAGCATGGGATTTTTAGATAAACTCTATAACAAAGTAATTAAATTAAAACCTTGGGAGTAAATTTTACAATTTTAGTGTTCATTGTTTTATAGAATATAAACAGTTAGGTATTTTAACGATTCAGTTTTATTACAACTATTTTAAATTAAAGGGTTTTGCTTAACAGTTAAAAAACATAAAAATCTGAAAAGCATGTCACTAATGATATTTAATATTTTACACAGTATTGAAACCTGATTTTAATTCTGTTATAATGTATAGTACTTATAACAGACGAATATATGGATAAATAGTCATTGATAATGTTCTAAAATATTTTATATTTGCTATCCTTCTCTAAAATCATAGAATTATAGTTTACTTGTTGAACTCAAATTTCCTTATTTGTTACATAAACCACAAATATGCTACTTTTTGTCACTAAGCCTAAAATCCAACCTTGTGCTATCATTTTCATCGCTTTTTTTTTTTTTTTTTTTTTTTTTTTTTTTTTTTTTGTCTTAGTATTATTTCATTTTGATTCTTCATATAGAACAAAAAATGGCCTTCCAAAAAAAGTTTATTTTAACTATAACTTAACATAGATACATTTTATATCTTTATTATCTGATGTTCAAGCATAGATTCTTCATACTATTTCTTTTTGTCACTATCTGATGCGGAGAAATAAGTTCTCTTTATTTATAATTTTGAATTATTTAATATAAATTTGAAGTTCAATACTCATTAAAAATTTTTTTATATAAAAATGAAAAGATATAAGCTAAAGTTATTTTTGAACTCGTAATTACAAAATTTTCTAGGCTAAAATTTACAGTAACGAAATTTGCAATTTTGAATTTGAAAATTTAACCTTAAACGACATATTAACGACAGTAACAAAAAAGTATATATTCATATTTAACATTAGTTAAACTCTTCCGGTTTCAATTAATTTATTAATATGTAATTCTGGAAAATGAAAATTTTACGGAATACCACCATAAAAAAAATGTGAAATTTAAAAGCAATCTCTTTGTTTTCGTTTTTATTTCTAAAATTCAACTTAAGTACGCCATGTGATTTGCTTAGATACATCTTATGATAAATATTCAAAGACGCACTTCTGAAATTACTTGTCTCGTTACCATCAGATTTTCTCTAACATCTTCAGATAAACTTCTGTAAGACCAGCTGGTGCCACGCAGTAAAGTAAAAGTGCCATAAGAGAAACACACTAAGAAAATAAGGACAGAAAACTAAAACAGGACTCTTTTCCATTCTTACGCTGACATCCTAAATCGATAATGTGGAGTTTATCGAAGTGATATTAGAGGGTGGAATCTCAGAGACAAGTGCCAATCGAGTTGAGTTGTGAAATCTACTTTCCAATGTCAGTTGAAGTGGAAAGTTTATGAAATTTTGGGGAAAAGAGTGGAAGGAAGAAAATAAAGAATTTCAAAACATAATGCGCAGTAAGATGTAATTGTTAAAACAGCAGAATTCTTCAAACTCAATTTTAAATAAAAGATCTCAAATGCATTCATTTATACAGTTTTAGAAAATGATATGTAAAATATAAAAATGTACTTCTAAATTAAATGATTGGTGCGTTTTGTTATAAATTTATGCCCATTACTTAAATTTTGAAAATAGTATAATTACAAGTGGGATATACACTAAAAAGAAATGGGCATTCAAGGTTGAGTAAAAAGTAATCAATTTTAAATACGTCACATACTCAAAATAGCTCCGATCCAGATATACTCAAAATTGAGAAACACGTGTACTCATTTTTGATTCCATTTTTGTGTTAAAATATGAATTGTTATGTACCCCCCCCCCCTTTAATCAATAAAATAAAGTAAAAATGGATTTTACACTTATTCTCTTCTCGAACTATAAATAAGAATCTTTTAACTGATTATTTATTGATAAAAACAGTAAAATTAATTTCAAGGTACCCGAATCGAAGAGGATTATTTATAAGCATTTTAAAATTATTCGGTTATTCAAAAAGTTTTTCTATTTTTTTTTCTTCAAAAAATAAACCATGGAGATGTTGATAAAACACAATATTTTATTAAAGAACGCTAGTGCAAATCAATTGGGCAAACCTTTTTTTATAATTATTATTAACCTATATTATTATTATTTGATTATTATTCGGTGTATAACAAAATGGTAGCTGCGATTTGTAGTTATTTATATACTGAAAATATTTTCTTCAAAAGGACTTGATCTTTTAAAATATTAAGTACAAGAAATGATAGAATAACACACATTTGTCTAAAATGCAATCTTATATATACAAAAGATCTGAAGTTGCAAAACCATTGTAAACCTTACCTCTTTTCTTACACAAATTCTGAAATATAGATGTATCTGAAGCCGATTTTCCCAATATCAGTGCAACGTTTTTCCAAAGAGCTTTATAAATCTATGTCTTGTACTTTTTCGTGTGTATCATTATTATATTACATTGCTTTGCAGACCAGAATTCTGCGTGACTAACCCTGGGAATAGAAAATATTTTATGTTCCATAGTACCTTGAAAATTGATACCGAAGCGTAAAATTCTATATTTCTTGTTCAAAACTTCCGAAAAAGTTCAGGCGAATTACATTTTGTTTAACACACTGAGAAGCAAGATTCGTTCTTTGCCATCTGGATACTTTGTTTTACCAAACTATCAATTTTTTTGTAAATTTACTCTGACGTAAGATAAAATATTGTTCGAATTTATTTCCAATATACATGAAAACCAATTTTTATATTTCACATTTTTTTTTTCAAAAATTAGAATGTATAAATGGCTATTTTCTAATAAAGAATAAATATTGAAGATCAAGAATAAATAATGTGAGAATAATTTTTTTTCCGTTTTAAATAAATTTTCCGATATGCCAATCCCAAAACTTTCTTCTCTCTCATACATAAATTTTAATATTTTAAAATTTAATTGCACATGCGTTAATATTATTAATTTAATACTAAACCAACTATGATTTTCATCTTAAATTTTTCCTTCAGTCAATTAATCGGAGTAAAAACGACACAAAACAGCCAAAAACATTCACAAAAAAAATTGATCCAATTTTATGCATATCTTCATACACTTTTTGTTGGTAGAACGGCGACATACACAGAGAAACACACATACTCACGGGCAGATAGACATTTTGTACAAGCATGTTTTTTGGAATCTCTGACCCCTAAAACGTGTGAATCCGTCGAAAACCGGGAGTCGAAAAAAAATCTTGATTACAATATTTTCTTCTATTGAAGATAGAACAAAGTAGAAAAATTATTTTGTCGGAATGCTTACGTTAGCATTTAAAAAATTTCAAAAGACTTTAATGTGTGTAAATGTCTAAAAATTTTTTACAGCAAGCAATATTTTACATTGTTAAGGTTCCGATCTTAAAAGATGAAAACGGAACAATTATAGGAACATTCATGTGTTCGTTTGCCTGTCTTTACTGCTAATTTATTCGTAAACTATGAACGTGAAAAAGAGGAACTAATAAAGATTCCGGATTGACATTTTTATTAAACATTCACAAATGTATTTCGGGAAAATGTAGAAGAAAAAAGACATATGTCAGAAAATATACATTGATAAAAAATTTGTTTTTTCGAAATATTTAAGAAAACCCTTAAGAAGATAAAAATATTTTAATACGGAAATTACTTTACTGTAAGAATTATTTTGCATTTTTTAATAATAAAAAAAAAAGATGAAAACTATTTTTTCGTCCTATTTAAATAACAACTTAAATAAAATTCATTTTAAAAATCAAATAATATAAGTTATTTAATCAAATGCATACACGGAAAAAAACTGTTTTTTTTTTTTAAATTAATAAATTTTGGTTGATAACCCAACTGGTTGATAATTTGGTCCAATTGTTATAATATATTATATATAATAAATTGTCCATAACCAAAAATAATGGTTAGAACTACCAAATTTTAACCAAAATGTTGTTGAATTAACAAAAAAAGCGGTCTACTGTCCCAAATTTATGAGATTATATGGGGATATCGGAAAATGAATGCATCAATTATAGAGTGCACAAAGATATTTTATTTCGGGTTTAATTTGGGAAATATTTCCAAACAGCAATCTTACTTAATCACAGATATATTAATCACATGCATTCTTAAATGATTAATCTGCTTAAATTTTCAAATATAATTATTTTATAAATAAATAAAATAAAACCCTATTGTAATTTAGTGATCTGATTTTATTTATTTTCGCTAATACAAAATGATTTTTCAAATTTAAATCATGGTTAATTTTTTCTTCAAATTTTTCAAATTTATAAATATTAAAAATATTTCAGTATTTCTCAAAATAATTAAAGTATATATATCTCTGAGTGCTTTTAAATCATTCAAATCCTCTGAATAGGAAAGCATATTTAATTTATTGTTTTTTTAAAGAATTTTTTTGTTATTTATTATTAATTTTTAAATCAGATTCTTATTATCTTTTTTGCATTAGATGAATAGCGAATAATAATTGATTTCAATAATTAACAACATTTAAAATATTTCTTTTAATTAAGGATATGCATCAGAAATAAATTAAGTTCTTTTATTTCCAGCTGTACTGCGAATTGCGCAAATTATTGTTTTTTAACACAACTAAAATTCTTATTATACTGCTTATCCAATATCTATGAAAATAAGTCATACAATTTGCGAATCGTATGCTTAATATTTGGTCCTGCACATTAATAAGAATACAAAAACATATTAGAATGCAAATTTTAGATAAAGTATATATTTATATGTCTCCCTGCTTGCACAATCCTATGTTTTAAAAATTTAGTTAAAATTATGAAATAAAGATTTTATAAATTTTATGCTCTTTTAGGAGGAATTTCATTTTCTAACAAAACATTTTAAATTTCAATATTAATTATTCCGTATAATGTTTTTTGCTTTATTTGCACATAACATTTTTAAGAGGTTTTCGATTATGCAAACAATGTTTATGACTGAAGTGTTCTGGTCTTAAAGGGATAAAAACTTGTGTAATAATATATTTCACGTATTGCATATTCATTTAAAGTCCACGTTAACTTTTATCTACCAATTTAAAAACAAAGTTCACAGTCTTAATCAATTTTTACTTAAATGAGAGAAAAAACACTGACGGCATCGTTCTAAAAAAAGTTAATGGAAACTGATTTTTATTTAACGTTTTTGATGTAAAAGTGTTGGAATTGCATTCTGACAACTTTTTAAGTATAAAGTTAGCTTTATATCCGCTGCAATAATCAAAGATAAATTTTAGAAAATGGTTTTGATGACAAAAACTCTTTGCACACACATCCAATAAAATAAAATCTATCCAGGAAAATAATAATAGCGATTTTAATAATAATTAAAAAAATTTTAGCATAATATAATTGGATGTCCAGTCTTAACAAATTAGACATTAAAAAAAAAATTAATCTCAATAGTTTTGTTTCTAGTTTTCATCAGATAACTTGAATTTTCAATATTTTGAAACTTATATTTGATTTGCTAACGCGTTTTGCAGTCGTGTCCTAGATATACTGATTTTTTTACTGTCTCAGTATAAAACTATCAATTGGTTAGAAGTTTTAAGATATTTGCTATATGGATATGAATTGCTACCCCGTTTACCAGTCGCTACCTTTATATACCGATTTTTTTAATTGTCTTATTCTGATTAAGTTATAGGAAAACAACCTTTTATAAATACATCATGCTTACAGTTCAGAAACGTTCACCATAAAAACGTTATTTTAAATTTTCCTGTACTTTATTCTATTATTATTATTTTTTTTAATCAGTACCTATTTTTGAAAATTATAACAAATGGGTTTTATTCCTCTAACTGTTTCTACAACCAAATGCATACAAATACAAAAGCCTATTTTGATTTCTCTTGGTGAAAAATATGCTTTTCTATGTAAAGATTGCGCTAATAAAAGGTTATCCAAAAACCATTCACATAATGACACATTTTATAAATAACAACAATAATTTATCACACTTTTCTGCTTTACATTTCTATTCATAAAATACAAAGGAGGATACTTTTTCATTTACATAGATGCAAGTAATTATGTAGTATTTTAAACAAGTAAGTATTACGATGACGATATTCCAGTCACTTCAAAGATACACGAGATAGTTATTACTGACAATGCATTAACAATACGTTTGGAGTGTTTTAAGACTTTTCTCATTATGGTTTCATTCAAGATGAATTGAAAATCAATGGAATAAAGCCTAGATATTTCTAAAAGTTCATGTAGAAACACTTACTCTGTGCGTTCAAGACACAGCTGAATTCAGTGAGAAACAAAGTAGCATTTGAGAAAATAATAATTTAATAATACTTAACTGCTGTCTCACAGACCGTCGATTTTTTCAAGTTACGGAGTTTAACTCGTAACTTTTAGTTTAACTATACATACTGGTCAAATTTTGTTTCGTTTGGAGACCCATTACTATCTTTAAAGACTTTTGAATAGCTCAATTTTATTTTTAATAGCCCTTTATATAAAGTTTAGTACAAAAATAGTATTCTGAGAGTTAAATTTACATTTTATTCATCTTTATATTAAGCGGTCTAACAGACAACTGACAGTAGTTATATGCGACAATTTTTAGCACGGTAGTTAAGGGTTAAGATACTGCCGATAAAATTTTTTTAACAAATTTGATTTTATAAAATGCTATCAAATATGATTTATCACATTTTTCTTAATTACATTTCTATTCATAAAATACAAACACCGATTTTTCTTCATGTATATATGTGCAACTAATTATGTAGTATTTTAAACAAATAAGTATTACGAGACGATATTCTAGTCACTTCAAACAGACCCGAGATAGTCATTACTGAAAATGCATTAATAATAAGTTTGGAGAGTTTTAAGACTTTTCTCATTATGGTTTCATACAAGATGAATTGAAAATAAATGAAATAAAGGCTAAATATTTCGTAAAATTCATGTACAAGAACTTGGTCTGTGCATTCAAGACAGTTATGTTCTATGGAAAACAAAGTAATATTTGGCAGGGAATATTTTATAAATACTTCAGATTTTGCCGATAATAAATTTTAATAGATCTTTTTTTCAAAAAACGATAGTTATTTCGAAGGAAAAATAGCACATCTCCTTTTTTATATCAGAATATAAGTACATTTTTAGGGTTCTGTAATAAAAATGTAAAAACTCACCATTAAAAAGATCCTCACATTGATCCACATACTTATAGAATATCAATTATTTAGAAATATATTTATGAAACAATTAGAGAGACTAATTATGTTATTTAAAGAAGAAACTCTTTTATTTTTATACCGTGTGAAAAAATTCGTCGTACATAAATACAATACGATTAAATACATTTTTTTCTTTTAGGCATTACATTTATAGAGAATTATATTTATTGTAGAAATTGCAATGCATATTACCCCCCCACACACACACACATCTTTTACAGAATTTACTGATATTAATATATATATATGGGTAGTAAAAGTTAATTCAAACCTTGCAGGTAAACTATCATATATATAGTTCGCATAGATCACATAGTTTTGATGAAAATCGCGTTTATCCGTAACACAGAAATTTCGATTTGCGGATGTTCTGTAAAAGTGTTATGGAGCGCTGGAGATTCATATCATTGCAGATATTTAAAAGGATTGTTAATAACGATTTTCAAAAAGAAAACAAAAGTGTAAGTAATTAGCCGAGATATTAAACATTAAGGACATGGACGGTTGGAATATAAATAAAAACACAGGTATCATACTGCATCCACCATCAGCTTTTAAAGCCTAGATAACAACTTTTAATGACATATTTACGTAAAACATTCCTCAGATATTAATTCATATGTTTAATATACAGATTCCTCCGTGCATCAGTAATGTTTGCAATTTACTGCTCATTATAGTAAAAAAAAACCTGAATTGATCGCATATACAAGTAAAAATGCTTTATATATATATATATATATATATATATATATATATATATATATATATATATACATATATATGTTTAATTTACATATCAGCTAAGTACAATTTTCATAAATTTTTAATGCATTTTTCCATTCTGCTTTCTATAAATATCTAAGTTTTGTAATCTTTCGGGAAATGTTATAGATTACAACATTTATTTATATTTTATAAAGCAAAATTATTTAATGTTATGAAAGTGTGCAATAAACAAACATGCGAAAAATAGTTATTTAGGGAAACATACTTAGAAAATTTCAATAATAATCTCTAAATCGCCTATATTTAATGTCTACATGAATTTAAGTATTGGTATATTTATGTCGGCCAATTATCTACGCTATGGGATATAGGCCCGAATGGGTGAGATGCCCTCCGTGGGGATCTTTCTAAGGGAACCTAACCCGTATTTACGCAAGGTTCGAAGAAAACCACGGAAAACTCCGAACGGTTAGGCCGACGGTCGCGATTGGGTTCGAACCCAGCACCTACCGTCACCAGTTCTATAGTCACCTAGTTCTATACCGTCACCAGTACCGTCACTAGTTCGAGGTTCTGACCCCCAATTTGGAGGTCAGAACCTCGCGGCCACTGGTGGGGCCTACATGAATTTAATTTTTAAGGTATGTAACGTCTTTGCTACTGAGTATTAGTATAATGTTATTGATTATTATTATTTATTAATTCTTCTGTAATTGGGCATCAGTACAAGAGATGTAACCTATTTGTATTATCTCGAATCTCAGATTGATACAACAATTATGTTCGAGCATAATTATTAACACATGAAATGATTAAATTTCACATAATGTAGATTTACCGAGTAACGATATAAAAAAAGTCCTTCCGGCAATGCCGGGAGGAAGAGGTAGCTTTCATATACTTATATATTTATTTATTTATTTTAAGGTAAGTTACATTGTTCAAAAATACTAAGCTCAAATTAGTGGAAATAATCTTATAAAATTAGTGATTTTATAAGATTGAAACTAGTTTTTGTCAAGACTGAATATTAATAGGAATTTTTAGAAATTAGTCATCTTTTATTCAACCTGGTTTTATTTTAAGCGATTTAGAGAGTCACCAAATTCCACGATATCATAAAGTGTATGTCATTTTAAAGCAACATTGTGGATCGTTCAGATCAGACCGTTTCAAAATGTCAGCCATAAGCAAAATTCAAAGTGCTATAACTCAGTCATTTTTTAAGATATAGACAAAATAAAAAGTGTTCTGGAATTGTTGTTTTAGGTTATAACACGTAAAAGAAAAATATTTTTAAATTTTTAAATTTTTCGCATTTAATTTTAAATTTTAAATTTTTTAAAAAATTTAAAATGGCCACCATTTTGAAACAAAATGGTGGATGATGCTGGCCAACGAACTCGGACGAGACATTTGTATATACTATGTACATCCCAAATTTCATTGAAATCGGTTCATAAATACGCGTGTTGTCACGTGACAAAAATCAGATCGTTTCAAAATGTCAGACATAAGAAAAATTCAAAGTGCTATAACTCAATCATTTTGTAAGATATAGACAAAATAAAAAGTGTTCTGGAATCGTTGTTTCAAGTTCTAACACGTAAAAGAAAAATATTTTTCAAATTTTGATTTTTTCGCATTTAATTTTAAATTAAAATTTTTTTTAAAATTTAAAATGGCCACCATTTTGAAACAAAATGGCGGATGATGCTGGCCAACAAACTCGGTCGAGACATTTGTATGTACTATGTACATACCAAGTTTCATTGAAATCGGTTCATAAATACGCGTGTTATCACGTGACAAATATCAGATCGTTTCAAAATGTCAGCCATAAGAAAAATTCAAAGTGCTATAACTCAATCATTTTTTAAGATATAGACAAAATAAAAAGTGTTCTGGAATCTTTGTTTTAAGTTCTAACACGTAAAAGGAAAATATTTTTTAACTTTTTATTTTTTCGCATTTAATTTTAAATTTTAATTTTTTTTAAAAATTTAAAATGGCCGCCATTTTGAAACAAAATGGCGGATGATGCTGACCAACGAACTCGGTCGAGACATTTGTATGTACTATGTACATACCAAGTTTCATTCAAATCGGTTCATAAATACGTTAGTTATCGCATGACAAAAATCAGATATATATATATATATATATATATGTCAACATTTGAACGGAGGGTGGTTTTGGGGTCTGGGGGTCATGATCGGTGAAAATATACCAAAATTTTCCGGAAGTGCTTTCCTCCGGACGGCTGCAATAGGTAGCTTTTTACTTTTTGTAATAAAAGCTACCTAAAAACGAGGTTTTTAATACATATTTTTTATGACTTAAAAATGGGTTAAATTAATACTGCAATCCAATTTTTTTTGGAAAATTCATACACCAATCGATCATATGTTCGTTGCCCCATCCATTGAAACAAATAGATATATACAAATGCAAAAGTGCAACTGCATCCCCTTTTATAATTTTTTTTTTCAGTAGAAATGAAAAAAAAGCATTATTGTAAATTTATTCCCATATGGACGCATTTCGAATATAAAAACAAAAATCTATCACAACGTTGTTCTTTCCAAACCTATTAACAAAATAAACAATGAGGTTTTTTCATAGGTAACGCTAATTATGTAACATTTCAAATAAATAATTACTGCTGAGTTGACATGCTAATACATTTGAACAGCCATTAGATATTAATTACTAAAAATGAAATCTGTATTATAAAAGCTAAACGTATCTGTGCGTAACGCATACGTCATTTTGCGAATGGCAACACTTTCCCATGCAATTTCAATTTTGCATTTTTCGCTATTACAAATTTTATACTTCTAAATATCGCATATTTCTGATTTTTACACCGTCATATAGAAAAAAAAATGTACTTTTAAATGCAATTTGTTTGAAAGCTGTACCTCAATTTGTTTATGAGATATTAATTTTTTAATAGTTTTTAGTAGCAATTTTGTTTTTGTGGCAACAGTTTCATTCAATTTTCTCTTTAAATTGAAAAAAAAAAAAAAATATCGTTTACTATAAAATTTTGTGATTTAGATATTATTTCGTTTTTATTCATCAGTTTAATAACTAAAATAACTAATAACTGTAATCAAATTAAAAAACCATTTTTTAACATGGTGAATACGGATATAAGAAATACGCGTTTAAATTTTTAAAAGATAAAAATTATGACGGGTTTTAATTTCGCGTGAAATTTTGTGATCGTGTAAATTCGGAATACATTTTGTTTTTTTCATTCGCATTTATATCAAACATAAGAGTCTCAATTGATAAACTCATCATAAAAGCTGATCTTTATTATGTTTTACTGATTTTATATGCGATTAAAGTTTAATCATAAAAATTTGGACAACTGAGTTTTATAATATTTTGCTAATCTTAGTTAAAAATAATATTTCTTTTAAAGTTAGACTGATCAACATAAGATGCATTTTTTATAATATTTGTTAGAGAGGTAGAATGATCAATTTAAGATGCATGTTTTACTGTAGGTAATTTTGCAGGTTTATTATCAATCAGTGAAGCAGTTCCTACTTAAACATTTTCTGTCGTCGAATTTCGACGGGTTCTACCTCGTAATGATAAATTCAAAAATCTGTATTCTTTGATATAGTTATCTTTATGAATTCATAAAGACATATTAAATCAATCAAATTTATTGCAAAAAAAAAAAAAAAAAAAAAAAAATGCAAAAGCGCTGTATAGGAACTCGTCCTTTCAACGCAACTAAGATTTGTGTATAGTAAGAAAAATATTTAGATGGGCAAAATTTCTTTCGTATTTGAGAAACACAATTTTGACCATTTAACTTATCAACATTTTTGAAAAAAAAAAAAAAAAAAAAAAAAAAAAAAAAACCTTTTCAAACAATGCTTTTTTTTCATATTTTTGTGCAGAATTTTTAATCTTTTATCACCAGTTTTCGGAAAAGAAATGTTTGCTTTATCATTAGAAAAATGCTTAGAGTAAAAATTTACAATCATGATGGGCAAAAACACGTACGGGAAAATAAGGGAAGCGGTTAATCCATATTTAATATAATCTTGTTACCCAGTCAATGAAAACTAGAGTAAATCCTGCTGTGCCAGAATATGGATATATATATATATATATATATATATATATATATATATATATATATATATATATATAAATATATTAAGGAAGGGACAGATGAATAAAATAGGTAAAATAGGCGCATATCAAAGAGAAATGCTTTGTTAGTATTATTTTTAAATTTACACATCAGAAAGAAATAATGTACATTAAAAAAATATGTTTAATATCGTTATCCACAAAAATATGTTTCGAAAAGATCTTGCTTTCTCTACATAAAGTACTCTAATGAATTTATTTTTAAAGCTATTAAAACTAGAGTTATAGCAGGGGATTTACTATAATTTTATCTCTGTACCTTTGATATTTTTCTATTTTTCGTACTTTTTATTGCTATTTTTAAAACGGTTAAACCAAAAAAATTACTTATCTATTAAATATCTATGCATCAACGGACCTTATATCTTTTGACTCATTGACAACGTCAATTTAAAGCATTCAATTTGAAAAACTAAACTTTGAATCAATTTTAGAAAAATATGATTTTTTTTTCTAAAAAATGAAAGTGATAACTAATTTTATTAAGTAATTTATCTCATAATGACGGATTTTTCATAAAACAATTATTATTTGTCTCCGAATTTCACATCTCTATTCATTATAAACAAATACATTCTTTTTACTTACTTAGTTATCAATGATTGCATACTGTTTTAAAGAAATATTCATTATAATGATGGCACTCTAATCAATCCAAAGGGCCATGAAAAGTCATTACTAAAAATGCATTAGTAATGATTTCAGAGAGTTTTATGTTGGATTGTTATATTTGGATTATTTCTCATTGTGGTTTCATACAAGATGAATTGAAAATCAATAAAATGAAGACATGGAATTTTAAAAAACTGATGTGTAAGAATTTTATCATGCTGTTTCTAGCTAGCTACATGGTCTATGCATTGTAAAGTAAATCTGAAAGGAAAATTCCGTTAATATTTCACATACTGCAGATAATTTAGTCTTATTTTATACTAGGTTAGCGTTGCCTTTGCTCCAATAATAACAAACAGATCTCATTTTTTTAAATTATTTTTATATCATTATTCTGATTTAAACAAATATTCATTACGAATATGATATTTCTAATTAATTCAAAGGGATATGAAATAGTCATTACTAAAAATGCATAATGATTTCAGTGAGTTTTATGCCTTTGACTGCCTTATTGTGGTTTCATACAAGATGAATTTAAAATCAATAAAATGACGACATGGAATTTTAAAACACTGATTTGTAAGAATTTTATCTAGTTTATCTTGTTTCTAGATAGCTACATGGTCTATGCATTGTAAAGTAAATCTGAAAGGAAAATTTCGTTAATATTTCACATACTGCAGATAATTTAGTCTTATTTTATTCTAGGTTGGCGTTGCCTTTTCTGCAATAATAACAAACCGATCTCATTTTTTAAATTATTTTTATATCATTATTCTGATTTAAATAAATATTCATTACGAATATGATATTTCTAATTAATTCAAAGGAATATGAAATAGTCATTACTAAAAATGCATTAGTAATGAGTTCAGTGAGTTTTATGCCTTGGACTGTCTCATTATGGTTTCATACAAGATGAATTGAAAATCAATGAAATGGCGACAAGGAATTTTGTAAAACTGATGTGTAAGAATTTTATCATGCTCTTTCCAGATTGCTACATGGTGTATGCAGTGTAAAGTAACATTTGAAACGAAAGAATTTTATTGATATTTTACGTACCGCATATAATTTAGTCTTATTTTATACTAAGTCGGCGTTGCCATTGCTGCAAAAATAACAAACAGATCTCATTTTTAAAAAGAATTTTATAACATCATTCTGATTTAAACAAATATTCATTACGAAGATGACATTTCTAATCAATTCAAAGGGATATGAAATAGTTATTACTAAAAATGCCTTAGTAATGAGTTCAGAGAGTTTAATGCCTTGGACTGTATCTCATTGTAGTTTCATACAAGATGAATTGAAGATCAATGAAGTGGCGACATTAAATTTTGGAAAACTGATGTGTAAGAATTTTATCATACTCTTTCCAGAGAGCTACATGGTGTATGCATTGTAAAGTAACATTTGAAATTAAAATATTTTATTAATATTTTACATGCTGCATATAATAAAGCCTTGTTTTATACTAGTACAGCTGTCCGACATTTCCTTGTCCGCAATAATAAAAATATGTATATCTTTTTCTTTTTATAAGTTTAAAAGTTTATCCAGATTTTGTATGAATTCATATTTTTAAAAGAAAAATTATTGACATTTTTAATGGTAAATGTGCTCGTAAAAAGGTATTTTTCGAGTCATTTCATAGTTTATAAATTAAGAAAAAAAATGGTGTCCGAACTTTTCAAATGTATCGATTAGAATTAGAAATCTCTCGAAGCACGTGTCAGAACATTGTGAAAAATTAATGATATCTAGTTCTTTACTCCTCATTCCTTTTCTTATTTTTTCTATTCTTGTTGTTGTTGATTTAGCGTCGAGCTCTTTTAAAATAAAGAAAAAAAAAGAAATTCTTGTTTTCTGAACTACAACATTTTAACAGGATACAAATATAACTGCCGACGCCTCCATTAAAATTCTACAAAAAAAAAAAAAAAAAAGTTTTTATTTTTTGAAAACAAGAGCTAAAGTCGTTTTAAAATACATCAATATTTGTAGCTTCCATATAAATTGTGTACAATTTAATTGAAAAAAATACTTGTGGCTTTTGAGAACGTTTCGAACCTCCTATAAAGGATGTAAATAAATCCGGGCTATCGTTATATTCGATATCAATCAAGTAAAAATACGGAAGTTTTATTACTTTAAGTATAAAATAAAGATCTACTGTAGAAGGCACACAGTGATACGTGGACACGAACTACTTAAAAGGAAAAAACTCGCATTTTTGTTAATTGATTGGAAAGCTGAAGAGAAAAATGTCTCATCTTACTTCTGAAATTCGGCAGGGGAAAAGCATTGTCGAAAGCGAAGAAAAAGAAACAAAAAAAAAAATAATTTAAGAAACTACAACGACTATTTGGAAAATCATATTTTCAAAGACTCAAATTTTAAATAAATTCTATATTTAAATTAATAATAATAATAAACATCATTTTTATGATGATTACAATGAATCATATATTACGTACACTGTGTATTAAACATTAATATTCCTAGACCAATAATAATAATAATAAAAACAGTAGATTAAAGATAGACAACCTTAACTGTTTAAAATGTGCATTTTTATTTGATGGAGTTCATCAGACTGACGTCTGAACGCCTCATATTACGTGCGACATGGAACAAACATTAATATTAAACATTAATACATTACAATTTTCGGAGCTGCAAATTTTTAAATTTCCAAATATCGCCCAATTTAAGTTTTTACACTGTTGCGTACGAAAAAAAAGCATTTTTTAATGAAATTTGTTTGAAATCTCTATCACCATTTGTCTTCAAATTATTATTATTTTTTAAATTTTTGTTCTTTAATTATTTATTTATTTTTAATTTTTATTGCTCTTTTTTGTCGTCGTGGCAACAGAAGTATTCAGTTTTTGGACATTAAATTTGGACCAATCAGAAAACGAATAAAGTAAAAAACAGAAATATTCCATTTTTGAACATTAAACTTGGACTAATCAGGAAACAAATAAAATAAAATTAGTTGCGGAATTCAACTAATAAAAAGATTTATAAATACTTTCGTTTTCTCATTTCTCTACCGAGAACAACAACTATTTTTTCCAAATAGCTAACAAAACAGATAGCAATGTTTAACATATTTTATATCCTAAAATACTTGTGACATTGGAAAGAAAAATAAGAATTAACACAGTTTTATTGGAATATGAGAAAAATTTCATAAAAAATAATAATGAACTAATACATCAAACTAACATGAAAATATAAATGCTGCATAGGTATGGTATTTTTTATATTATTTTTAAATTTAGATATCATCTAAGCAAAAATTTTGACTGTATATGAATTTTATTTCTATTTTTACGGTCATCTACTTTTTGCATGAATTTAAGAAAGAAAATACTTGGAAAATCGATTTAAAATGTAACGCTTCATTGGACGATCTTTTTCTATTTTCATGAAAAAAGAAATAGCTGGAATATAAATATCGGTATAATAATAGAAATTAAAAAAAAAAAAAGCATTTTTCATATTTTTCAAGATTTTAACTAAAATTTATTTTTTTATGGCATGTAAGTCATATACACAATTATGCTTTCGAAATATTATATTGTTATATTTTGACATTAAAAGGGCTTAAAATAATTTATTTTGTCTGCTTAACACTTTGCAATTTTCTTTAAATTAATATTTTTAAGTATTCGGTAAAAATAATAAAAGTAAATTTTGCCTTAATAACTTGATCGATTTTTTTTCATAAAATAAATGTTAATTTTTTGTCAAATACAAACTTTTGACATGGACAAGATATGTGTTAATATATTCCTTGGACTATTATTTATGAGGGATAGAGATCATGTTGGCCAAATTCATGGCGCAATGATAAAAATTATAGGGTTTTTAGGTATATGCCATATTTTGCAGATGGTGCAGTGAAGGGTTTTTTTTATTATTTTTTTATATCACAAACATGGATAAATAAGTATTATTTAAGAAAGCATATCTACAAATTTAATAACTTATTAATTCCATTTAGTATAACCAATAATCCCCATTTTTGTGTTATTCAAAACCAAGAATTTTTTATTTTTAACTTTATACCAATAAAACAGTTTGTCTAATTTTAATATTTTATTTCTATTTTTAAAACAACTAAAATTAATATATATATATATATATATATATATATATATATATATATATATATATATATATATATATATGTTTATATATTACAAATTTGTTTTATTTTTAATGCTGATATCACAACTGATCCTATATTTATTAATCTCAAGCCACTGGCAACTGGATGCATACAATTTTTAAAGAATAATTTGAATCCGTTTGGCAGGAAAATATGCTTTGTACATACGCACAAAAATAAATAAATTTATTTTAATTCGGAAATATTACGTGAAATGTGACAAGTGCTGTGGGTTCTCACTATAGCTGGTTTAAATAATATTTAGACTCTGCTGGATCAGCTGATACATTCTCAAGCATAAATGCATTGATCCAAATTTTTATGACTATATATATATATATATATATATATATATATATATATATATATATATATATATATGTGTGTAAGGAACCCGAGTCTTGGCTTACGTTCGTGGGAGTTCCGTCATCATTCGAGGAGAGGGATGTAGTCGTGGAGAGAGTTCATATCGTAGTCGTGGAGAGATTCGAGAGGTCGGGCGCTACAGCTCATAGGTCCGTCGCGTCAAGCGTTGTAGGTGCCGGGGAGAGACTTTGGAGATCGCGCCGAGTCAATCGTCCGAATGACCGGGAAAGATTTTGGTGTTTTACCATCGATAAGCCGTTATTTTTGTTGAATCATGAGGTGTGATTGAGAGACAAATAACGACACAACATTTTCACTTGGGGCCTGGTTTATTAATCCTTTTTGGCAGATCTTTGGGAGAAACCAGGTCCCTGTGACTTGACGCTTTCCTTTCAAAACTTCGTTTCTTTGGGCAGCATTTTATTAGGCAAGTGTTAGGTCAAAAAAGCCGCTTGTTTTAGGCGCTCCCGCTATTTAAAGGCCGTTAATTCGCATTATTTCTACCAGGTCGCGATACTAACTAATGGGTGTTACTCTAATTTTAATTGGTTAAGAAATATCTGGGCACTATGACGTTGTTAGGTGCGGTTTTCCAGGGTTTCATTGCTGATCCTACAAATTAAGAATTGCGTTTACGTCAGCTTTTTTAATCTTAAAGAACATCCAAAAATCATCTCTGAGAGTAATAAATGTTAGGTTGGGAAAGAACATTAACAGGGGCAAACTAGCTTTAAGTATTAGAATTAAGGTTAAAAGAAGGGGCATTTAAATTTTAGATTAAAGTTAAAAATATTAATTCGGACCTTTAAGTTTTTGAATTTTAATTTTAAGTTTAAATTTTAAAAAGGCTTTAGGTTTTATCCTTTCATATCCCCCCCCCACTAAAACAAGAGCCACAGATCTTGCTTGCAAGGTCTGTGGGTCTCAGCTCCCCTAAATATTTTACCTGGGTTTCATCCTTATTACTAAGTGGTTTTCAGTTTTACAACATCAAGCCAGCTGGACCTAGTTTCTACATTATTTACAGGTTATATGAAAAAGGTTATATGAAAACATTATTCTTTACATAAAAAACACGATATTACAACAAAAGATTTTTCAATATTTTGGCATTGAATAACATGAACACTAATGCTAATACTACGGATAATGTTACTGATAATGTGACGGATAATGCTATGAATAATGGTACTGATAATGTGACAGATAATGCTATGGAAATGCTATGAATAATGGTACTGATAATGTGTGATGAATAATGCTATGGAAATGCTGCAGCATTTAAGGGACATTCTCGAGAAGGACAACAAAAAGAAACATTAACCAAAATCAAAATATAAACACTTAAAATAATGAAACACATATTGACTAAAAAACATAACATTTAAAAAATAAACTTTTTTTTTTTTTTTCCACTAAACAGTTTTTAAATGTCTGTGATGTTTCCTTTGGTTGAAAGTTTTTATGAAGGAAAGTCCTTTGGAAACATTCTTTATGCAAAATTGAAATACTATATAATATAATAAAATATTCAAAAATAAAATACTAAAACACACACAAGTTACTGACATTAAACATGGGTAAAAATAGCAAAATACTCAAAAAATATGATATTCAATATTATCAGCAAAATACAATTGTATAATAAATGCACATTTTTTTTTTTTTTCTGAAAATACTGTATGTTGACACTGAAATATCACCAAAAGTAATTACAACACAACACAATTTTAACACTATATAATATAATCACTATATAAGAAAACACTATATAACATAATACTAATTATAATACTATAAAACTATTTTTCCTACTTAATTCTTAGGTTGCATCTTTTCTAACTATGTACAGTATCCAGTTTTAGGCTTAATTCGAGGCTAACTCCAAAATACAAAAATGTCAGACCTCTGAAAACTATAGCTACTAAGAAAAAATATAAACTTGCTATAATTTTCACCATGCCCAGTGTTAGTGGGAGATGGGTTTCAATACTTTGTGGTGAAAGGTCATCCCAAAAAAAACGTGCCACTTGCACTATAGAAAAGGAAAGTGGGAAACTGACATTCACCTACAAAGGGCAAGCGAAGCAGTTTTGCCAGATTCTCCGTTCAACCTGGAAAGAGAATCTGGGAAAACAGTCCGGCTAAAGACGGGTGGTCAAGGAGCGGAGGACCCTTATTGACGTAACACATTTCATCATATACTAATAACATTAAAAAAAATTAACAGTGCTTTTAAACTGTAACTTTCATCCTTTACCGCTGGGGGTTGAGGGTTAAACATCCAGCTGGGTCCTCTTCCAAATACTAATGATAGAGGGACGATAGAATAGCAAAAATAAAAAATTGAAAGATGAAGGAGATAGATGGGGTTTTATTCATGGTTGAGTTTGAGATTTTGAGGAGAATGGTAATATCTTAACTTGGATGAATGGACAATTTCAGAATTTCTCTTAAAATGTGGGCTGGGTTTATCAATTTCAAAAGTGACTTCAGAAAGTTGTTTCAGAATGGTGTATGGTCCAGAATATGGGAAGTTAATTTACGGGTATTAGGATAATGAAATTCTTCATACATTACAAGGTCACCAACTTTAAACTTTACAGGAAGGAAACGAGCATCATAGCGGACTTTATTTTTCTTATGGTAAGCAATTGTTCTTTCTTTAGCCAATTTTCTAGCTTCATCAACTGGAGGATAATAACTATTATTTGGCAAAGGAGGATCATATGGCAATTTTCCTAACAATAAATAACTAGGGGTAAATTGAGTTACAGAATGAGGAGTATTGTTATATTCAACTAAGACTTCATCTAACAGTTTAGTCCAGGGTACTTTCTTAGAAGAAGAATTAACTTTACACTTTAATCTGGTTACAATAGTCTGATTTAGGCGTTCAATTTTTCCATTCGTTTCGGGGTGGTGACTACTTGTCAATCTGTGTTTAACATTGTAAGTACGAAGAAATCTCTTAAATCTGGAAGCGGTAAATGCTCCATTTCTGTCAGTTAACAATTTTTCTGGTACTTGTAGTTGAAATAATTGTTTCAAAATGTTTGTATAAGTTTCAGTAGTTACACTTTTTGAAGGAAAGCCCCACACATAGCGAGTTGCATGGTCAACCACTAAATGCAAATATTTTTTCGTAGAATTGTAGTAATTAAATCCGCCAACAGAGTCCAATGCCAAGCATTCAAAAGGTATATCTGTTGGGGGCATCAATTGTAACATGCCAAATCTTTTTTGTTTACATTTTTTGTTTATTTGACATGTATGACAATGTTTTACAAAATTTTCAATGTCCTGATTGATATTAGGCCAATAATACTGTGGGGAAATTAAATTTATCATTTTATAAATACCAGGGTGGCCAAATTGTGTGTGGGTTTTTTCTAAGAGGGGTAACCGTAAACACATGGGGACAACAATCTTATACAAACTTTTCTTTTTAATTACAACAACATCATTTACTTCAGTGTATTTTTTACCATCTGCTGTTACATTTTCCTTTTTCTGGCTGTCTCTTACTTCATTCAAGTCAAGGAGATGTATAACATGGTGTACATTTTCTGAAACAGGTTGTCTTGATAGCATATCAGCTTCAACATTAGTGGAGCCCTTTTGGTATTTGATTTCATAGTCAAACATACTAAGTTTGAGAGACCAGCGGAAAAGACGTCCTCTTAAATTTTTAACATTTTTGAGCCAGGTAAGTGCCGCATGGTCCGTATGAATGACAAATTTTTGACCATGTAAATAATGATAAAATTTATCCAAGGCATCCACAATTGCCAAACATTCTAATTCCGTTATTGCATAATTTTTTTCATAATCTCGAAGATTTCTAGAGTGATATGCTATTGGGTGTAATTTTCCTTTTTCATCTACCTGTTTCACAACACACCCTACTCCAAGACTTGAGGCATCTACAAACAGTTCACAAGGCACCTTGGGATCAAACAATCTTAAGATAGGTTTTTCAATCAAAGCCTGTTTTAGTTTCTCAAAAGAATATTGACAATTTTGGTCCCATACATAGGGGACATTTTTCTTTAATAATTGGTTGAGAGGATATCTAATTTCGGCATACTTAGGGATAAATTTATTATAGACATTAATAGATCCCAAAAAGCGTTGCAACTCTTTTACATTGGTTGGTGGTTTTAATTTCTTAATAACCTCTACATTTGGATTGTCAGGGGTAATACATCCATTAGAAACTTCATAACCAAGGAAATTAATTGTTGATTTAACAAAATTACACTTTGATAACTTTAATTTGAGGTTTTCTTGGACACAAATATTAAATAATGTCTCTAAATGCATCAAATGTTCTTCCTCATTTTGAGAAAATACAATAACATCATCAAAATAACTACAGGCAAAATTAATTTTGTACTTATTAAAGATTCTTCGGAGTGTGCGGTTGAATATCCCAGGTGCGTTTTTTAATCCGAAAGGTAATCGCAACCATTCAAATAAACCGAAAGTGGTCGCAAATGCCAATTTTTCGGTGTCTCGAGGGTGGATAGGTATATGCCAATATCCACTGGCCAAGTCGAGAGTGGAAAAGACCTTAGCTTGTGCTAATTTATCCAAAAGGGTATCAATTCGGGGTAGGGGTTCTGCGTCTGTCTTGGTAATAGCGTTTAATTTTCTGAAATCTACACATAAACGAGTTTTCTTCCCTTCTTCGCGCTTGTAAACTAAAGTGACAGGCGACGAATAAGGGGAACAACTCTCTTTAATGATTCCTGCCTGTAACAAATTTTGGACTTGGTTTCGGATTTCTTCCTCTTCTTTGGGTGATGTACGGTAAGCCCTAAGTGAAACGGGAAGGTCAGAGGTTAAATGGATTCTTTGGGGTTCTATATTCACACAGCCTACATCGTACTTATCTTTTGCAAAAATACAGACATATTTGGCGAGAGGAGCAGGTAGTTGTTCTTTAGCCAACTGAACTTTGGGCCCATGGTCAGAAGTTTCAAACAACTCCGGTTCAAAATTTTCTTCAAATATCTCTGCATTTTGGATCTCTGCTTTTAGCGGGTGGATATATGGTTGTGACAAATGCAAAGTATGGTGGGATGATTTTTTTGAAATATTACGCATAAGTGATATTTTTTTGTTATTCTGATGGATTTGCATTTTAGAGCAATCAATATTTAATCTAAACAATTCACAATGTGGTAGCCCAATTAAAACATATGGTAAAGAGTTATGAATTATAAACAATTCAATGGTTTGAGTTATTTGTCCTAATTGCAAACTGACAAAGCATTTTTCTTTCAAAGCTAGAACACCTTGAGTTTGTGCGACTGAAATACTCTTTTGAACTTTAGATATTTTTAGATTAAATTTATGGGCTAAATGGTATGGCATTACACTGATAGAACTACCTGTATCTATCAAACATGGTAATGAGCTTTCACTTTTTACATGAGTAGCTGTTTGACAATTGTTCATTTTTTGTTTGGATCCATTATGTGTTTTGATATACCCGGGTATTATTAATTGTCATTGGCTCTCTTCTGTATTTTGTGGAAACTCATTATTAGTCTGATCTAGATTATGGGTTGAAACACTTGGATTTGGTGCTAGGGCAGTAACATTCAGCGTTTGTTTACGAAAAGGGCAATCTCGCACCCAATGATAAGCATTCGAAATGCCCACATTTAAACAAACTCGGCACAGCGTTGGTGGCAACGTGGCCTGATAATGTAAGTTTGGGCGTTGTTGATCGGTCTGCATAGATCTTGTGGGAATTGGTTGCATCGGTCTAAATGTATTCCTTTGTGGGTTTGGGTTAAAATGTCGAAATTGAGGTGATTGGTTTGGGACACGATAATTCCATGGTCTGTAGGAATTTTGTCCATGGTCAATGTGGGATTTAAAAGGTTTCCATTGTCGATATTGAGGGGGCTGCTGAGGGTTAGGCTCAGTCTTCCTGTCTGTTTTATCTTTCTGCTCTAACTGCAATTTACTTAATTTAAATACTAATTCTCTCCATTCATTGACATCAGCAGGCGCATTTGTCACTACCAACTGTTTCATCTCTACTGGCAGTCCATCCGTAAGACCGTCCAAAATGAAACGCTGATCTAAACCTAAAGTGCGTCCTACTTTAGTTTTTTGGTGGTAATATTCATTTAAGTCACCTCCAAATTTAAATTTGATCTGGGAGAAATCTGTCAATGATAGTGTATCAGGAGTAGTGTAATGTTCGGTAAACAATAACACTAACTCTGACCAATGGAGGACATGAAGACAGTTGTTGATATATAAGGTAAGCGCGGTATCTTTTAGATACTTTTGGATGTTGCGGATTTTCCACAAATCATCCTTGTGTTCCTCTACACAAACTGACTCAAAGTATCTCAGCCAAGGAATCCATAACATCTTCGAGTCCGGAGAAAATGGCACAATTTCGGGATCTTTTCGACATGTGCCTTCACTATTACCTGAGGACTGAGAATTTGCTGCATTAATTTCCTTTTCCGGAGTCTCGGGAACCACACCATCATTTTTTGGGGGGTCGCCTACTTTCTCTGATTGTGGGGTAGTACTCATGATGTTTACAAATAAAATCTCACAAAATCATAATATATTCCACATAGTAACACATACAAATAACATTAAATAATTCCAAATAGTAAAATAATAGTAACCTGATATTTAAATCATTTTTTATAACTCAAATTATGAATCTTAATTTAAAAGATAATTTTTATTTATCTTTTTCAACTTGAAAGGAGCAGAACTAAACCAATGCAAAACGAACTTTACAGTAAAAATTAAAAATAAAATAAAAATATTTTATCATGTTCATTCTTAGATCACTCTTCTTTTTCTATGATTAAAATCTTAACTGAATACTAAAAATAACTTTTATAAAAACACAAAATACAAACAAAAAAAAAAATCAACTTTACTTTTTTTTTTTTTTTTTTTTTTTTTTTCAATAAAATGCCTGAATTTGCTCCTTCTAACTTTTCATATTAAATAAAACACCTTACCTTGAACAATAATCCGCGATTGATAGAAAAAAAATGGAACAGAAGAAAAAATAAATAAAAATACGCGCACATTCCGTTCTTTCTTTTGTTTTGTCTCTTTAAATGTTCAAACTATCGGAGTTTGATCCGAGATATCCTTTGAAACAACATCTTTGCACAGCTGATCGCGGCGCACTCACAGGGGTTGTAGAACGAAAGTCACGTTACACCACACAGCCGTATTTATCGCGTTTTGGCGAAAAAGCATGCCGTATTCCGTTACTAGTCTTCGGACAGAGAGAAAATCTGGTACCGCTTGTATCCGCCGATCACGTTCCTGGAAGCAGAGCGCTTTCTCATCCAGGTTTCGTTCCGCTTGTCAGGTTTTTATCCTACCCGACTCTTTGTAAGGAACCCGAGTCTTGGCTTACGTTCGTGGGAGTTCCGTCATCATTCGAGGAGAGGGATGTAGTCGTGGAGAGAGTTCATATCGTAGTCGTGGAGAGATTCGAGAGGTCGGGCGCTACAGCTCATAGGTCCGTCGCGTCAAGCGTTGTAGGTGCCGGGGAGAGACTTTGGAGATCGCGCCGAGTCAATCGTCCGAATGACCGGGAAAGATTTTGGTGTTTTACCATCGATAAGCCGTTATTTTTGTTGAATCATGAGGTGTGATTGAGAGACAAATAACGACACAACATTTTCACTTGGGGCCTGGTTTATTAATCCTTTTTGGCAGATCTTTGGGAGAAACCAGGTCCCTGTGACTTGACGCTTTCCTTTCAAAACTTCGTTTCTTTGGGCAGCATTTTATTAGGCAAGTGTTAGGTCAAAAAAGCCGCTTGTTTTAGGCGCTCCCGCTATTTAAAGGCCGTTAATTCGCATTATTTCTACCAGGTCGCGATACTAACTAATGGGTGTTACTCTAATTTTAATTGGTTAAGAAATATCTGGGCACTATGACGTTGTTAGGTGCGGTTTTCCAGGGTTTCATTGCTGATCCTACAAATTAAGAATTGCGTTTACGTCAGCTTTTTTAATCTTAAAGAACATCCAAAAATCATCTCTGAGAGTAATAAATGTTAGGTTGGGAAAGAACATTAACAGGGGCAAACTAGCTTTAAGTATTAGAATTAAGGTTAAAAGAAGGGGCATTTAAATTTTAGATTAAAGTTAAAAATATTAATTCGGACCTTTAAGTTTTTGAATTTTAATTTTAAGTTTAAATTTTAAAAAGGCTTTAGGTTTTATCCTTTCATATATATATATACATATATATATATTAAATTCAAGAATGCATGAATGCAAAATTTATTACGGTGATATATATCAAATTCATTAATACTGAAATAAGTCCAACGGAAATGATCCCATCTTAAATAGGACGTAATTACCATTGCAATGTAGAATCATTGCCTGTAAAGTGATACAATTGAATTAAATTGGTATAATAGGATTTAATAGATTGAAGAAAACTTTTATTAATACTTTTATAAGATTTGATACAATTCTCATAACGTTTAAAATCATACGAGAAAATTCTGTAACAATTATAAATATTAAATATCAAATTATTTGCTTGGAAAGCTTTCATGCTGTTATATGCGGACATACGGACAAGGAAAAAAAAACGGAAGAACCAGACGAGAACTATGGGGGCCATGTATTTATCAAATTTCTATTGCACCTGCAGAATGATATTAAAAAAATGCACTAACACAATTCTTTACGTCAAAATAGATTTCGTAAATAACAACAGTAATTAATCACCTTACTGCTTTGCATTTCTATGAGCAAAATACAAAACAAAAGCCTTTTTTCAATTTACATAGGTATCACTAACTATGTAAACAAATAATTATCATGATGATGACATTATAATCAATTCACGGAGACATGAGATAGTAATTACTGAAAATGCATTAACAGTAAGTTGAGAGAGTTTTAAGATTTGGAATGTTTCTCATTATGGTTTCATACAAGACGAATGGAAAATCAATGAAATGGCGACAAAGAATTTCAGAAAATTGATTTCAGAAACTTTACTCTGCGCTTTCAAGGCAGTTAAATTCTGTGAGAAGCAAAGTAATATTTCGCTGGACAATATTTCGATACTATTTCAGATAGTACAGATGATAGAAATTTAGTATATCTTATTTCATCGCATTATCTAGTTGTTAATCCTGCTGTATGATATTATACTACTTCTTAAGGCTTTCATTCTCTAAAACTAGGGACAAAATAAGTGAACTGGAATAATATATATATATATATTTTATATTATTTTTTTTAAATTTTTAGATTAAATAAATTTTATATTTATTTATTTATTAACCATATGTTTCTTTCTGTTTTATATGTATGATAAGGCAAAAATACTTATTTATGAAGAATATCTTATTATTTTTTCAAATAAGTACATATAGTTGATCTTGCTACGTTCAATCATTCATACATATTTCAGTCTTAAAATAGTGACGAATTCAGAAAATTGGAAGAACATAAACTTATACATTTTTAATATTATGATTTTGAAATTCATATAACTAAATCAATTTAAGAATTCCGTTTGAAAATTCCCGAATGTTTAAAAAGCGCCGAAATATTGACTGGTTCTAAGTCAATTAGAGCAGCACTAAGCAAATATTATTTTCTTTTTCTGAGATCTATATACTCGACGATCTCGGTCTTGTATGTTATAACTACAAATACATAATTAACATAATGTTTTAATTGAATAAACCTATGTTTAAAATTCACATTTCATTATTTTTTTTGTTTACATTATGTTTTATAAACATTTCAATAAACAATTTTATTTTACTTGATAGGTGAAAAGAAAAATTAAAAAGAAATATTGACATGTTTCGATTCTATCTTATAAGGACCATAATCATAAAAAAAATAAAAATAAAAATAAAAATACGAATCGTTTCACGGTCAGTACAAACGGCTCGTGACAACATGAGATGTAAATTATAAACCACGCGCACTACTCTAAAAAATAAAAATATACCATTATCAAAATTAATTATCAACTTGGTTCATCCTGTTCAAGCTTTCACGAGGAATTTGTTTATAAACTCTAACCATAACTTATGAATATTGAAAGAAAAATTATCACTGCAAACAAAATTTTTACGTATATGAATTTCAATAGACTCCCTTATAATGGATTTACGAAAACAATTTGATATGAAAAATAATATGCTTTCATTAGACAGAATTGTTATCTACTCATTTAAATATAATCTAGATAAAGCAGTGTTATTACGACCAAATTTTATATCAGATTCATGGTTACGTTTTCTAATTCCAAGTTTTCTTCGAGTTTTGCCTATGTAATATTTTAAGTCACCCTTTTCTGTAATATAAAGAATTTCATAAACCCCTGCAAGATCATCGTGTCCTATAGGGTAAAATTGTTTAATAAATAAACTCTTTAATTTTGGTAGCAGTGTCCAATCAATTCGATATTAAACTTTTTAAATTTAATTTTAACTTCTCAAAACTGCCTTTTAAATACGGAAATTAAACTCTTTTAAATTTTGTAGGATCTCCCACTTTATTGAAACTTTCAATTAATCCAGAATTTTGTGGTTTAGTTTTCGCTTTTTTTATAACAATTTATTAATTTATTTATGCTTTCTATTTTATATCCATTAGAACTTGCAATCTCACGGATATTATTAAACTCCTTACTTAAAAATTCATCAGAACAAACCTTAAAAGCTTTATTAACCATTAATCGAAAATTGGAGAATTTAAAACAAAAAAGGTGAACATACAGAATTTGGAATAATATGTAGGCTGTTAATTTTATTTCTATAAACTCTTCTTTTCAATGAATCCCTTTCCCTAATTAAAAATGTACCGAAAAATTGTAAACTACAATAAGATATAGTAAAATATATCTCGTATTATTTATATACATATTGTGGATATCATGAATTTTTCTCATTACCCGTATTAATGTGAATGACGAAGCGAGTAGAAGAAATATACAAAATAATCAGCGTGTTCTCAATTCAGTATTCTCTTGAGTGTAACTGTTTTGTTTGATGGAGTGTGATCATAGCGAAAATTCCATCTTCTTTTCCCATAAGCTTATTCGTTCGGACAACATAAATAATGCAGCATAACAGCAGCGCCTGTTAAGCGATTTAAATCAAAAACTAATCACCATCAATCTATACAAAGGACTAACTAAATTTAAAGTTTTATTAAATTATGTGCATTAGTTTTTTGAGATAAAGTACCCGCAAATATTGTATAACAAACAGACAGACAAACAGATGAACGAAAATGTTCAAACTGTGTTCAAGATCTCCAAAAGCGTGTAAATCTGTCAAAAACCGGAAGTAGACTTGTTTTCACTGTACAATATTTACTTTTCTTAAACGTGGGTGAAAGTATAAAATAGCGAAATTAATACTTTTTCTCTTCAAAAATTCTGGTATAAATCCCATCGTAGCATTATAAAACATCATCATACAACAAAAATTTTATTATTATGCATGGGATTAACTTCGATTGGATGTGTTACTCAAAACAGGGGATGTCTTATTCACTGAAACTAATATGCTAATAATGCATTTGTAATCTCCATACACGAGAATAATCCAACAAATTTATAATAAAATATGTCTCGCATTATCCATGTACTAATTTCTGTGTCATAAATATTTCTCATTATCCGCAGAAATGTGAACGACCAAGAAATACATAAATAATCAATGTGTTCTTAATTCAGTATTCTCTTGAGTGCAGCTGTTGTGTTTGATGGACTGTGATCATAGCGAAAATCCCCTCTTCTTTTAACACTGGCTTATATCGTTCGATGGAAAAACGGAAAAGAAAAAAAAAAGAAAGAAGAGTTAGAAAAAAACTAATTAATCAGAATTAAGCTGGATCATGAGCATCCGTAAAGTGTTGTGGAAAGCAATGAAATCTCATTAACTGAAGAGGGTAAAACTGCATCTTTTTTTGCAGGAAAAAATATTTTGATGATTACACTTGTTTTTTGAGCGTAAATTGCAGTTGTTTATTCAGATTGGGAATAAAAAAGTTGCTAAGCACAGAATTGTTTTCAGAAAATGAATAAATTATATAAGTATGATTTTTTCTCTCATTAATTTTTCTGGAAGGGAATCCCGGCGCAATTATCTTTCTCCTTTTTTCCTAATTATTTTGATTTCAAAAGTTCAATGTTTTGATAATAACTCAAATATATATTTAACAAATACCTTTTTTATTCAATGCAAAAAGAAAAAATATATATTGCTTTAATTCTTGATGATTTATTCAGGCATAGTGGAATGAAATACTATTATTATGAACTTTATCCCTTCAATAATTCTAGTATAAGCATATTTTAAAAAATTCCATCGTATCATTATAAAATATCATCATACAACAAAAATGTTACTATGCATGAGATTAATAAGCTTGTAACTCAAAACAGAGAATGTTCAATTCACTTAAACTAATATGCTAATAAATTATTTGAAATCTCCAATCACGAGAAAAATCTAGAAAATTTATAATAAAATATCTCTTTCGCATTATCTATGTACTAAATTTGGATATCATAAATATTTCTCATTATCCGTATAAATGTGAATGACCAAGAAGCAGAAGAAATACATAAATAATCAACGTGTTCTTAATTCGCTATTCTCCTGAGTGTAGCTGTTGTGTTTCATGGAGTGTGATCATAGCGAAAATCCCCTCTTCTTTTGACACAGGCTTATTTCGTTCGATGGAAAAACGGAAAAGAAAAAGAAAGAAAAGAAGAAAAACTAATCAGCAGCAATCTATGCAAAAGTTCTTACTAAGTATAAAGTTTTATTGAATTCTGTGCATCAGTTTTTGGTTACGTTACACAAATTTTGTGTAACATAAAGACAGACTCGTAGACAATTTTTTTTTTTTAAATTGCCAAATTCCTGATGAATAAACCCAAAAGCGCGTCAAAAATCGGATGCGAACTTGCTTTCCTGAATGCAACACTTTCTTCTTTTAAACACGGATGAAAGTCAAATTTTAAAATACTATTTCTTTAATAATTTTGGTAAAAGCATATTTTAATAAATCTCACCGCAAAATGTGAAACATCATCATACAACAAAAATATTATTATACAATGAGATTAATTTTCTTTATAATTCTGGTATAAGCATATCTTAAAAAATCGCACCGCAAAATGTCTAACACCATTAAAAACAAAAGTATTATCATACATGGAGATTAATTTTCATTGGATAAGTAACTTAAAACAGAGAATGTTTAATTCACTGAAACTAATACGCTAATATATAAATTTGTGATCTCCAAGTACGAGAATATTCCAGCAAACTTATAATAAAACATGCATCTCGCATTATCCATGAACGGAAATTGGATATCATAAATGTTTCTCATTATCCGTATAAATGAGAATGTGCAAGCAAAAGTAGAAGAATTACATAAATAATCAACGTGTTCTTAATTCAGTATTCTCTTGAGTGTAGCTGTTGTGTTTGATGGAGTGTGATCTTAGTGAAAATCCCCTATTCTTTTAACACATGCTTATTCTTTCGATGGAAAAACGGAAAAGAAAAAGAAAAGAAAGAAGCGTTAGAAAGTAACTAATTAGTCGGAATTACACTGGATCATGAGCATCCGTACAATGTTGGAAGAACCAAGGAAATCTCATTAACGGAAGAGGGTTAAACTCCATCTTTTTATAAGAAAAAATATCTTGATGATTAAGCTTGTATTTTGGTCGTAAATTTGATTTTTTTTTAAATCCAGATTGGGAATAAAAAGGTTGCTCTATGCACAGAATTATATTCAGAGACTGAATAATTTACATAAGTATGATTTCTACTATCATTAGATTTTCTGGAAGGGAATCTGTGCAATTATATTTTTTCCATTTTTTTCAATCTTTTTTTTCTAAGTGGGCAATATGTTGAAAATAACTCGCTAATATTTTTTATCAAATAATTTTGTTTTATTTTATGCAAAAAAGTGAAAAAATTATTGCTTTAATACTTAATGATTTATTTAATCATATCGCAGAATGAAATATTACTGTTATAAACTTTATCTTTTTAATAATTCTGGTATAACCATATTTTAATAAATTCCATCTTAGCATAATGAAACACCATCACATAACAAAAATATCATTATTCATGAAAAAATTTAAATCACTGAAACTAATATGCTAATAATGTATTTGTAATCTCAAAGCAAGAGAATAATCCAGCATATTTATAATAAAACATATATCTCGCATTATCCATGTAGTAAAATTGGATATAAAAAGTATTTCTCATTATCCGTATAAATGTGAATGATCAAGCAAGCAGAAGAATTGCATAAATAATCATCGTGTTCTTAATTCAGTATTCTCTTCAGTGTATCTGTTGTGTTTGATGGAGTGTGATTATAGCGAAAATCCCCTCTTCTTATAACACAGGCTTATTTCGTTCGATGGAAAAATGGATAAGAAAAAGAAAGGAAAGAAGCGTTAGAAAGTAACTAATAAATTAGAATTACATTGGATCACGAGCATCCGTACAATTTTGTGCAAATCAATGAAATCTCATTAATTGAAGAGGGTTAAACTGCATCTTTTTGTAGGAAAAATATATTGATGATTAAGCTTGTTTTTTGGGAGTAAATTAGAGCTGTTTATTCAGATTGGGAATAAAAAAGTTGCTCTATGAACAGAATTATTTTCAGAGACTGAACAATTTATATAAGTATGATTTCTACTATCATTAGCTCTTCTGGAAGGGAGTCAGTGCAATTATCTTTCTGTTGCAATTATCTAGCCTTTTTTGAAATCTTTTTATTTCTAAGTCTGCAATATATAGAAAATAACTCAATAATATTTTTGTATGAAATACTTTTTTTAAATTACTGCAAAAAGGAAAATTGTATATTGCCTTAATACTTAAGGATTTATTCAGTTATGTAGTGGTATGAAATATTACAGTTAAACTTAAAATATAAAATTCATAGCCAATTTTGTTTCTTGCTGTATTATTACATTTTTAAATCCTTATTTTCTTTGTATGTGTTATATGTTGAAAATAACTTTGTTTTTAGTTTTTTATGATTTATTTAGTCATATAGCAGAATGAAATATTACTATTATAAATTCCATTTCTTCAATAATTCTGGCATGAGCCTATATTAATAAAGCCCATCGTAATATTATGAAACAAAATTATATAAAAAAATATTTTTGTGCAAGCTTAATAATTTGTAACTCAAAACAAAGAATGTCTAATTCACTGAAACTAATATGCTAATAATGTATTTGTAATCTCCAAGCACGAGAATAATCCAACAAATTTATAATTAAACATATGTCTTGCATTATCCATGAACTAAATTCGGGTATTATAAATATTTCTCATTATCTGTATAAATGTGAATCAAAAATCAAGCAGAAGAATTACATAAATAATCAACGTGTTCTTAATTCAGTATTCTCTTGAGTGTAGCTATTGTGTTTGATGGAGTGTGATCATAGCAAAAATCCCCTGTTCTTTTAAAACAGGCTTATTTCGTTCGATGGAAAAACGGGAAAGAGAAAGAAAGAAATGAAGCGTTAGAAAGTAACTTATTAATCAGAAATACACTGGATCATGAGCATTCGTACAATGTTGAGGAAATCAATGAAATCTCATTAATTGAAGAGGGTTAAACTGCATCTTTTTGTAGGAAAAAATATATTGATGATTAAGCTTGTTTTTTGGGAGTAAATTAGAGCTGTTTATTCAGATTGGGAATAAAAAAGTTGCTATGTACAGAATTATTTTCGGAGAATGAATAAATTACACAAATATTGTTTTTCCTGTCATTAGGGTTTCTGGAAGGGAATTTGTAATATTATCTTTCTTTTCGTTTTAATTTTTTTTAAACTTTATGTTTGTAAGTGTGCAATGTGTATAAAATAATTCAATAATATTTTTTATCAAATAATGTTGTTTTTATTTAAAGCAAAAAGAGAAAAAAATATATATTACTTTAATACTTGATGATTTATTGAATCATATAGAGAATGAAATACTATAATTAAAAATATGAAAATTTAAATACAGTGTTTAAGTATTGCTTCACATTTAAATTTAAAATAACAAAATTATATCAAAATATGAATTTTTAATTACATTTTGTTTTTTAGTTAGTGAAATATGTAACTCATTGAAAAAGAACTAATCAATTCATATATAAATTGTGTATTTTTAAATATATTAGCATTATGAAACATCATCATACAACAAAAAATGTTTATATTGAGCATGAGATTAATTTCCGTTGGATATGTAATTCAAAACAAAGAATATTTAATTCACTGAAACTAATATGTAATAATGTATTTGTAATTTCCAAGCACGAGAAATAATCCTGGAAATTTATAATAAAACATATATCTCGCATTATCCATGTACTCAATTTGGATATCATAAATATTTCTCATTATCGGTATAAATGAGAATGACCAAGCAAGCAGAAGAAATATATAAATAATCAACGCGTTCTTAATTCAGTATTCTCTTGAGTGTAGCTGTTGTGTTTGATGGAGTGTGATCATAGCGAAAATCCCCTCTTCTTTTAACATAGGCTTATTTCGTTTGAAGGAAAAACGGTAAAGAAAAAGACAGGAAAGAAGAAAAATTGATCAAACTATACAAAGGACTAAGTAAATATAAAGCTTTATTAAATTCTGTGAATCAGTTTATGGGATAAAGCGCGCACAAATTTTGTGTGAGATATACACAGACTCACAGACAAACATTTTCTTTCTTTTTTCTTTTTTCTTTTTTTTTTTTTTTTTTTTTTTTTTTTTTTTTTTTTTTTTTTGAAAATGGACAAATTTCTGTTCAATACCCCTAAAAACGTGTTAAAAACAAGATGTAGACTTGCCTTCATGAATGCAACACTTTCTTCCTTTAAACATATATGAAAGAAGAATATAAAATACCTCTTTAATAATTCTGGTATAAGCATATTTTTATAAAACGCACCGAAAAATGTGAAACAAAATCATACAACAAAAATATTACTATACATAAGATTAATTTTCATTAGATATGTAACTCAAAACAGAGAATGTCTAATGATTAAGCTTGTTTTATGGGCGTAAATTTTAGTTGTCTATTCAGATTCGAAATAAAAAGTTGCTCTATGCACATAATTATTTTCAGAGACTGAATAAATTATATAAGTATGATCTCTTTTATCATTAGCTTTTCTGGAAGGGAATTGCAATTAGCTAGCCTTAAAAAAAAAAAAAATCTTTTTTTTATTTTTAAGTATGAAATGTATAGAAAATAACTCAATAATATTGTTTTATCAAAATATTATGTTTTATTTAATGCAAAAATAAAAAAATAGTATATTGCTTTAATATTTAATGATTTATTCAGTTATACAACGGTATGAAATTCTATGGTTAAATTTAAAATATAAAAGTTAGAGACAATTATGTTTCTCGATTTATTATTATTATTCAAATCTTTTTATTTCTGCATGTGCTGCATGTTGAAAATAATTTAATATTTCTTATCAAATAATTTTGCTTTTATTTAATGCAAAAGAAAAAAATATGTATTGCTTTAATATTTGATGATTTATTTAGTCATGTAGCAGAAAGGAATACTACTATTATAAATTTTATTTCTTCAATGATTCTGGTATGAGCATATATTAATAAAGCATATCGCAGCATTATGAAACATAATCACGTAACAAAAAGATTATTATGCACGAGATTATTAATTTGTAACTCAAGACAAAGAATATTTAATCCACTGAAACTAATATGCAAATCATGTATTTGTTATCTCCAAGCTCGATAATAATCCAGCAAACTTATAATAAAACAAATACATCGCATTATCCATGTACTAAATTTGGATATCTTAAATATTTCTCATTATCCTTATAAGTGTGAATGACCAAGCAAGCAGAAGAATTACATAAATAATCAACGTGTTCTTAATTCAGTATTCTCTTCTCTTGAGTGTAGCTGTTGTGTTTGATGGAGTGTGATCATAGCGAAAATCCCCTCTTCTTTTAACACTGGCTTATTTCGTTCGATGGAAAAACGGAAAAGAAAAAGAAAGGAAAGAGCGTTAGAAAGTAACTAATTAATCAGAATAAAGTTGGATCATGAGCATCCGTACAATGTTGTGGAAATCAATGAAATCTCATTAACTGAAGAGGGTTAAACTGCACCTTTTTGTAGGAAAAAATATCTTGATGATTAAATTTGTTTTTTGGGCGTTAATTGGAGTTGTTTATTCAGATTACGAATAAAAAAGCTGCTATGCACAGAATTGTTTTCAGAAAATGAATAAATTATATAAGTATGATTTCTTCTGTCATTAGCTTTTCTGGATGGGAATCTGTGCAATTATCTTTCTAGCTTTTTTATTATGTTTTCCCAATAATTTTGTTTCTAAGTGTGCAGTATATTTTTTATCAAATAGTTTTGTTTTAATTTAATGCAAAAAAAAAAAAAAATGTATTGCTTTAATACTTGATGATTTATTCAGACATATAACGGATTAAATAGAATTAAAAATGGCTATAATTGAACGACAATAAAGTTTAAAATATAAATATTCAACTACAATATTAAAGTTTTGCTTCATATTTAAATTTAATACATCAAATTATATGAAAATACGAATTTTATTTAACTTATGTTGTGTAGTTTGTGAAATATATAACTCATTGAAAAAGACCTAATCAATTTAAATATGAATTTTGGTTTTTTAAATGTTTTATAGGAAAGTTTTAAATATATTATTAATTTTTTATACTTGAACACTATATTTTTTAATTTAAAATGCATGCACAAATTGTTGTTTAGAACTGTTTTTTTTTATTTTTTTCTTATATTTTTATTTCTAAGTGTGCTATATATTGAAAATATCTCTATAATATTTTGTTATAAAACAATTTTGTTTTTAGTTAAAGCAAAAAGAAAAAAGAAAAACTAGCATGTTGCTTTAATGCTTGATGATTTATTCAGTAATATAGTGAAATGAAATACTATAATTAAACTTAAAATATAAAAGTTAAAATGTAATTCAACTGTTTTGATTCATATTTCAATATAAGAAATGAAAATACATAAAAAAGACGAATGTTATTTATTTTTTGTTTTTTAGTTAATGAAATACATATGCCACTGAAAAATAACAAACCAATTTAAATATGGATTTTGGTATCCTCGCTACGGGTTGTTTTGAATTCATTCACAAGTAGCCTGATTTTTGGCTCTTGTTGATAGCTGATTTCCGTAATTTTTAATACAGCTGATGCACCGTACAGTGGTGATGGTACAGTATGAGCTGTTCCTAATATACTTTATCATCCAGTTTCCAGGAATCGATATTTATTCTTTTTTTTTTTTTTTTTTTTTTTTTTTTTAAGGAGAGCATTTCTTCAACACGTGAAAGAAATCAATAGGTTAATGTTTTTATAGAAATGGGTCGTGATTTTTGAAACACCCTGTACTTATCACACATCACTAAATCACATCATTTGCAACAACTAACATACGATTTTCAACTTGTTAAATAAAATTCCTGTTATATAAAAAAAGGCTCACCAGACTAATTTTCTTTTAAATCGACAAAAACACATTATTGGAACAGTGATACCGCATTATTATTTTTTTTTTATTTCACTGGCTCCATTCTGAGTAATTTCAAAACTGTTGAGCGATATTAAGGTAATAAGGCCTCTTTAATAAAATCTATGAAAAATGCATGCAATACTTTCATCGACTTCTTCTAAATTAAATTAAAATTGAAAAATTTTAGACGCCAAGCATTTTATTTCTTTTTCTATACCATAAAGTTTAGCATTATATAATGATATTAAACTTTTACTTAAAGCAATTATCCTAATGTCATTTTGCACGCCCTAAGGAGTATTTAACATGCAGAAAGTGGCAACAAGAAGTTTCTTTAAACACCCCCCATCAAAACTTCCGCTGCTGTGAGTAAATAGACTCTTCTTAATTGTGTTGTGAATGAAAGCAGCGCATAAATGTGAGGCTGGGTACGATAATTAAGAAACTCTTAATGATATTCAGTATCAGCTATGAAAGAAGTTTTGAAGATCGATAATTACGTAGCCTAAAGCATTATGATTAAGTGATAAAATTTCCTTGCTATAAGTGATAATTCTTATGTAAACAGAAATAAATATCTTAGTGAATACGATAACTTGTTCAGACTATTTTAAGTGTGATATAAAAAGAAAATGTTTTCAAAAATGAATTTAGTGCAAGCTCTTAGAAAATTTATTATCGTTAAGATTTCTTTGAAAAAAAAAATCTTTTTCTATTGTAAAAGAAAAATACAAAATCTATTAAAACTATATAACATTTTGTTAGACTATGGGATTTTGCTGTAATGAAATACCTGATCCTGTAATGTATTTTATGAATTATGTTTAGAGCAATTAAACATACTAACAATTTCAAGATCGATTCACTACGAGGAAAAATTCTGAAGACTTTTCTATCCTTCTAATTCTTCGATTCTCGTTTTATATTGGTACACACTATAAGCTGTTTCATTTACAGGTTAATGATTTACGATATATTTTCAGCCAAATATTAGACATAACTATTCTGTAATAAATTCTATTCGATTCGATTCTATTCTATAATCTCTAACTAACTATATTTTCTAATAATCAATTCTAATTGATAATGTGCTTACAATTATGGGATGATAAAAAATATATGTTCAAATATAACGAAACTTACTTAACTCGTGCATTAATTTCACACAAGAGAGAAAAATAGTTTCTGAATTATTGTATATGGTATTCTGAAGTATTATATATATATATATATATATATATATATGATACAAAGATTACAAACAGCACAGAGAAGCATGGAAAGATGTATGCTAGGCATAACTAGAAGAGACAGAAAGAGGATAACTTGGATAAGAAATCAAACAAAAGTTTTTGACATCCTTGAAAGAATCAAGCAGCTAAAATGGAAATGGGCTGGACACATTGCAAGAAGACAAGACAATAGATGGAGCACAAATATACTACAGTGGTATCCTAGAGATGTAAAACGACCAAGAAGACGACCACAAGTAAGATGGAGTGACGAAATTAGAAAAGTGGCTGGTGTAAATTGGATGACGAAAGCATTAGACAGAAAACATTGGAAAAATCTGGGGGAGACCTACATCCAGCAGTGGATCGAAAACGGTTGATGATGATGATGATGATGATGATATATATATATTATTCTTATGATAACCTTGCTCCAAAAATCTTAACTTTTATGATTAACATGTGGAATTCAACTTTTATACTACACGTATGTGTGTGTGTATGCTTGCGTTAAAGTATATGTACATACTTAAACACATTCAAATTTAAACTTGAATTATTGAATTAAACGCTTAATTGATTTTCAAATAAAAAATTATTTTTTTTTATCGATGGCTTGAATTTGTGGAATTATAAAAGATTTACAATTATCTAATCAGATATATTTTTAAATATAACTTCAGTAGTAAAAAATCATATTCATGGTAATCCAAAACATATTAAGCAAACTTTGAGAGCTAGTGGGAAAAGTAGCGAAAACTTGTGATAAGTAACAATTAAAATAATTTAAATTAGGAAAAAATCATCATAAATTAGAATATTACATAGGACACGTTTCGAGTTGAAAATTTTAGCAGGTCGTCACTGGTAGCGATCACTGATGACTGATAACGATCGGTTGATCACTTCAATTCATGACCAGCTGTTAAAATTTTGACTTATGAATTTTTTTCATTTAATGGGGATTTTTTTTTTTTACAAAGTTACATTATTTTCTTTTATGAGGTAGTATGGAACAATACAAAAAACAATTCTTGTGTAGGAAATAAAGGACACAATTCAAACCGACTACGAATTTTCATTCATGAAAATAGCAGTAACGGAGATATTCAAAAGCTAATTTTTCTTTTGTAAACTATGGCATCATAAAAAATGTTGATAATGAATTAAATCATGCCAATGAATCTTTTTAATTAGATAGCTATATTCAGAATTATAATACATGTAACTCAAAGTTTTTTAGTTGTGAATAGTCTTCATTTAAATCGCTTTATTTGATGCCAAACTGTGTTACATGAAAGAAGTTAAGATTCAAAATATTTAAGAATCTATTTTTGCTATTTGTAATGTTAAAGCTAAGAATGAAAATTTGCTTGTGGAATGAAGTAATAAAAACTGTAGATTTGATAAAGGGTGGATTCGAGTCCAAACTGCTGACAAAACTGCTGAATTTTAAAAATTCTTTTAGTTCTGAAACGCATCAAATTTGCAGTTCTCTTATTCGAAAACTATACAATTTACCGCGATAATCCATTTTTTTAGAAGCAGAATATATTGCAAAAAATATTGTAGAAGTTGACATGCTGAACCACATTTTGCCGAACCGAGAGAGCCGGAAAGAAAAGAATGGTCATAGTGACAAAATAATTGCTTAGAAAATTTAAGTTACAATTAACTGAGCGAAAAATTAAAATACAGCCCACTGCTGCTTACAGATATCTTCAAAATTAACGTCAGCACAATTCATGTATTTTGTTTGAAAAATAACTCCGTGAAGTGTCCGAAATTTTGAAGGTCTTCAGCGAGAAATATATGTTTTTGGAAACCGCCTTAAATATGCGAACTGTGACTTTTTCATATATATATATATTTTTTTTTTTTTTTTAGTATCTTCAACCCAGATTTGTTCAGTATGATTTGAATTACTTTGCATTAAAAAAAAAAAAAATAGTTAAAGTTGAAAGATGGAAATAATTATTTTGAAACTTCGAGTTAAATTGAATATTCCTTTAAGAGTTATTTTTTCTCTTTAATAAAATTCCACTATCTTGATCCTATAAAACATTGCGTGCTTATTTAAATAATATTACATTCAATAGTTTTAAGATAATTTTTTAGACAATCTTTAAATGGTCGAAGTCATAATATCGCACCGTAAAAATTTTCCCTTAGGAAATTTGTTAAATTTCATATTCATGTCTTCAGCTGAACGGAATTCGAAAAAACGATAATGAAAAGCAATATTAAAAGAGCTACTATAAAAATCTGCGCTTCTTAGAGTAAATATAATTAGGTTAAATGTGTTAAGAATGAGAGTAACGTGTATTTGCGCTAGAGGCATAATAACAGTGAAAGTCCTAATGACATTGATTATCATTAAGTAGCAAAAGATAAAAAGTAACTACTGAAAAAAAAAGAAAATCAATAATTTGTTTCTTCGAGCGCAGGGCTATAAGTGTGACAAAATTCCAATTGCGAAAATGTTATTTTTGTTTAAATAACAAGCTGTTGCCTGAGAAATAAAGTAAATGAATTTTATGAGTCTTTATTTTAATGATAGAAATCTGCGTGAATTTAAGTAATTTTTGCATGAAAAGTTTTATAATAAAGCTTATGATCTTGACGATATAAAACATTTTTGTAACGATTATGTACGCAATGGCCACATTTTCATTTATTTGAAACAAAGTTATTTATATTGACATTGTAGAATTTTTATTTATGGGTATTAGAAAAGTTTCTAACATTAGTGAAGTATTTAAATTTTATTACAGTCAGGCAGTAGAAAACAATTTACATTGAAATATTTTCATAATAAAAAAATATATAAGACTAAGGGCAGGATAGTTAAATTTATAATTCTTTTAAACAATAGATTTTAAAATATGATAAATGCATGAATAGATATTTACGTATAAATTCTTTTCTGTAAAACTCTTTCATTTTCGAATACTAATAATAGTGGTAAAAATTGTTACTTTTGTTTAAATACAAAGCTGTTGCCGGAAAAATAAAGTAAATGAATTTTATATTTTAATGATGGATATCTGCCGTGAATGTAAGTACTTTTTTTTATGAAAAATGTCACAATAAAACTTTTGATATAAAATATTTTTGTATCGATTTTCTGTCCAGTAGATAGACTGCAAATTTTAAAATATGATGCACATATAGATAGATATTTGCTGTATTTTTCATGTATAAGAGTGTTATTTTCGAATAATAATAATAGTAATAAAAACTGTATATTTTAACTATTTGGTCTTCCCCGCTTTGCAACGAACTTTTTTTTTTTTTTTTTTTTTTTTTTTTTTTTTAATGTAATTTTCAATCTTATATCACCAGCATTTTCAAATAAAAATGCCATTTTAGTTTAATTGCTGAAATTCTGTTATTAAAATAATTCGCAATAAGAATTCTATATAGAATTTTTATTTTTTATTCCCGTTCCAACAAAATGAAGTTGATGTTTATTGACGCAGGAAAGAGATCATTAAATTCGCTAAAAGTATCTTATAGAAAATTTAATTTTTTATCTCCTGTATTTCGAAAAAGAAATTAATTTCTGATTTCAATGAAGAAATTTTGCGATTAAAATCCTATAAATAATGACAAGCGTTATTTAAAAGTTATTAAAATTATTTAAGTTTTAATCTTTTTTTTTTTTTTTTTTTTTTTTTTTACAGATGCTTGAAAACAAAAATAATTGCCTAATTTAATCACAGAAATTTTGTGGTTAATAATGGCAAAATTATCGATTATATGTTACGGTCATAGGGGCTTATTAAACTGTATAATTTAATCCGAATACAAAATAGATACAACGCCTTACTTTTGGGTACAAGAAGGCATAAAATTTCAAGGAAACTTAAGACTAAACAAATCTTAAATAACAAATCAGATATTAATGCAAAGTTAATTTAAATACATGAAAAATTTTAATCGTCTGACTGTCTTAGAATAAATATGCAGATATAATGAATAGGGCCTACCTAAATAAAAATTTTATTTACTACAATGCAGGACGGTTATTTTTTTAATAATTTCGAAATGTCTCACACAAATAATATTTTATAAATAGAGGTAAAGGTGTAACGGAAGGAGGGGTCTGGTGGGTGAATGAATACATAACGCGAGATTTATAAGTTAAAACCACAGTTTTTTTCAACTGTTAGGGCTCAGGGGAAGTGGAGCATACAGTTCATCAATTTCGATAACTAGTGACAATACTGAAAGGTTAAACTCATAAATATACTCACAGCTCCGGCACTAGACTCGGTCGGGGCACTTCAAAGCCACGTCCCACTTAGACTTCATCTAAACTGCTAGATAAAATCTTTATTAGATAGCCCGTGGCTGTAACACACTCTTTATTGTCTAAAATACTCAACGTAACCAAATTATCTCTTACCAACAGCAAACTTCTCGAATATCTCCGTTCTGAATGAACTAAGTCGGCAAATGCTGCTGGCGGCTGACTGCAAAACTCCTTGCTATCTCCCTATTTGCTCAATAATAACTTGCTATAAGTCCAATCTAATTCAATTTACCGATTCTCTATACACTACTAGCGGGCTTGTGCCGCTACACACACCTTCACACTCAAACTCCAAGATTTTATGTGCTGCAAACTGAGATACTACAAATTTGCATATTAGTTCTAGCCGCGACATAACTTGTAGAACCGAGGAAGACACACACGCTCTAGAAAGTTAAAGTAAAAAAGAGGATAGATGTCGATTTCACGCTACACATGTTAAATCATTGACGTCACGATCTCACAAAAATCCTAGAGTGCATTCTTATGAGTGCATGAGAAAGGACACTCCCTCACAACGGTAGTATTTGTACCAGGTGTTAATTACACTGAGTAGTACCAAAGAGTTTCGGTAATTCTTTCTGTTAGAATGCTGCCCACCGCTTTTGAGGAGTCTACACCTTAATTGTCATTTGTACTTCTCTATCAATGTCGAAATTCTGATTGCCTAAAAACGATTTCAGTTATTGGATGAAAAGATCGTATATTGGCCTAATGTTAGGACTGTATGGAGAATGCTCCAATTGCTGCCACTCAAAAGATTTGATGAGGGAATTTGTTTGAGTAACAGTCAAAGGCATGCCGATGCGGTGAGCGGCCCATCTTACTCGATGACCCCTACCTATGTCCCGAACAGAAAGACTCTCTTTTGCTTAAGTGCTGCGATTGTCAAGCGACCACGAATGGCGTCAAAAATCTTTATTCACGACTTTTATGCCTTAGACTATAAATAGAAAAGTGGTTAAAAAAGAGAAAATTTGAAACCGGACAAATTTAAAAGAAAAAGTAGTCAAATTAAAGACACTGAAAAACGGTTAGTAGTATGTGGGTGGAACGATGAAACTAGCGATCGCCCCAGCCTACATCCCTAATATATTTGTCTCTGACGGCGGTTAAAGATGGGTGGGTTGGTAAACCATCGCGGTGAGCGGCCCATCTTCGTTGACGACTCCTACCTACATCGCGAACAGTAAGACTCTCTTGCGCATAAGCGCTGTCGCTGTCGCATTTAGTTTATGCGGAGTACACCGACGAGTTTATTTCGAACCTTTGGTCCTTATCTGTCTCTTTCAAAAAAACTTCGGTACTTCTGAACGACTGCATAAAGCTGATATCTTCCCACATATCTGGTGATAAATTTACACAGTTTTTATATTACTTGATATAGAAAACCTTATTAAAGCCATATTTTACTGTGGGCGAGGAGATCAATCAACTTCAAAAATTTTATCGACCATACATACATAACATACTGAAACCTTAGGAGCACAACTATCACATAGTTGTGCACCTAAGGTGTAATGACCTAAGGTCTTATAACATGATTATGTTATTAGATTTATAACATAAATCGACGTAGTAAATGCTAACATTTTCTTGAATCGGAGATCATTTTCGGGAGGCTAGAATAACAAACTCGTTTTGTCTAGAAAAACTGTCATTAAAATTTCGCTCCCACCAAGACCAGTATGTCGTCTATGTGCATTAAGATTTTGACAGGAGAAAGAGAAATTAGCCAGCAAAGGGATCATCGCCAAAAAATGACAATCTTTTAGTGATGAAATCAAAAACATTTAAGTGACTGTGGAGCGAACCAATGGGATTCGTTCTTTACTTATTCTAAGACAACTGGCATCTACTGTAGAGCAAGGGATGCAGGGTGTTTTGCACAAGCTCTTTGCTGCAATCGTGCGATATTTAAATTGATATTTATAACGGACCGTACTTAAAATAATCCTCTATGATTTTGTAACAAAATTCAAATTGCTTAAATAACAAAAATAGTATCTAAATTTTAACAGACACTCTAAAAAATATTTCACCCATTAGTGCCTAGCGTTCCTTTTTAGGGACGACTATTTAAAAGGCAATACAACATTTTTCACACCAGTAAATAGAAAGATAAATAAGTTCTATTTTTCACGAGGCAAATTCCTCAATAAATTAAGATAAAAATTATTCATCTTTTAAAAGTGTAGGGAAATCAATAATTTCCTTTTTAATAAAGAAAATAATTTGGGCATTAATGGGTTAATTTTCTACTTGTATAATAGAATGTATAACGCTAATTGTCGTAAGCAGTTAAGTTGTGTAGAGTTTTATCCTATTTAAAGTGTGTAATTACAAATAATACCTTGAAATATGAAATTTTTGTTTAGAGAGCTTTTCTATTTTAAAATAATTTCATTGGAGTTTCCTTTTCCTTTTTATATTATTTCATTGGTTTCTTTCTTCAACTATTATTCAATTGAAGAATTTATACTTATTCTGTTATAACAGAATTTCCTTTAACTTTTCTCACCAAACTAGTTGGAATTTTATGAAATTCACTAATGTTTTAATATTTGTGGATCTAAAATATGCATGAAATCTCGTACATATAATGTAGCTAAGTGCTACTTTGCAATGCTAAAAAGTTATCTACTTGAAAGTGCAGAGTAAAAAAAATGCCTCGACAATTAAAAAAAAGAATTCTTTAGTAAATATAACAATTTAAAATTACTAAGAATAGTCATTTTTATTTTAATGTGCTTCCAGTCCTTTTATTTATTCAACATTTATTCAAATGGTTTGCTATACAACTTAATAAAGAGCAAATAATCCTCTAGCAGTCCAGGAAAAGTATAATGTTGTTTTCTCTTTCCTTAATTGTCTTGCTATTATTTTTTCTGAAATTTTCTCTCGCTTCTGTGTCTTTATTATTTTTTAATACTAACGAATTTACACGCTGTTATTATCTTTACCTGTATGTATGTGTGTATGTATGTAACGGAATCTTTGAACGTTATTTTCACCCACTTTAAGGCATCAGATTAAACTGAAACTTTGCACGCCTATTAAAAACACATGCCAATTCAACAATTTTAAAACTCGCCGCTTAAAGGGATCAAACTCAAAAACGCTACATAAACGGATCAAAGGAGATTTGAGAAATTACCAGCCTCCTGACCCTCTTGACACATGATAATCAATGAAACTTTTATGAAAACCATAACTATGCAAACAAAAAATCATTTTAAATTTTTTAGTTCGACTTGATATTAAAGCGTGTGTTTTAGTTTTTAAAAATGTTCAGCAATTATTTTTCAAATATGATATAAAAGATTTTGTTACTGAAATGAGTTTAATGCTTGAGAGTAATAATCGCTATTCAATATTTTAAAACTTTATTATATACGAAACATTATATTTATTTAAATTATGCTTAAATTGTATTGAACTTGCTGATCGGATGTCTTAAAATATGGGGTTGAAAAGGTTAATTGTACTTTCAGGCCATCGTACAAACAACGTGTTTTTGCGAATCATGATTTGCCCGTACAACGTACGGGCATCCACATTCCAATCACAATTTATTATTTTCGCCAATAAATCTTTATTGATAATTTGCATTCTTCAATCTGAAAATCTTTCGGATTCAATTAGGCAAAAATTTCTGTTTTGAAAATCCAATGGTAACAGATTAAAAATTTTGTAACAGATATGAAGAAACAATAGGCGTTATTTGAAAGTATTTTCCAAATTATTGATTAGTTAAGTGGTTTAATGAAATAAGAGGAATATAAAATATTTATAATAGCCTAGATATTACATACTATCGGGTTTTATTATAAAAAAACAGAGGTAAAATTAAGAAGATTAGACGATCATTAATGTAGTTATTAAATCTGAAATGTAATTATGAGCATCTGTTTAAATACGTGAGATAAAGGATTCAAATATAGTTTATCTTTTTTTATTGCTAAGCATATTGTAATCATTTATAAATATAACTGAAATTGTTTTAACATACTTTTGTATTTTTAAAAATCATTGAGATATATATTAAAATTTTAAGCGTGGTGATTAAAATACACATGATTGAAAAGGATAATTGCAATGAACTAGTATTCTGTAGATAATTTTAATATTAGATAATTAGATTACAAATTAATAGCTCGCATTGCGAGTGTGAGAAATATCATTTGTCTTTTAAAATTTGATATGTTTTTTTTTTTTTTTTTTTTTTTTTTTTTGGCAAATAAACTTAATTAAAATCCCAAATAATTCATAATATTTAAAAGAAAAGTAGATACGCTATGAAATGGTATTGCAACTATTTTTCATATAAAACAATGTATAAATTATTGGACTAAATTTGAAATGTATTTTCTGTATTTCAGAAAACATCGTTCAATTACAATATTTTTAATAAGCTTTATAGCATAAAATATAGTTAGATTTTAATTTCAAAATAGTTATTCATGTATGGAAAATGTACTCATAATAAATTTTTAAAATATCAAACCTTTTTCACACCTATACAACGAACAGATCGAAAATTGTTCATTATAAGAATTTTGTGACCTATTTGAAATTTATGACCTTCTTTAATTATCTTGATTTTTAAAAAAATCAAGTAATATTTTAAATTTAACTTATGACATTGGATGTTTATTTATATACTTATATTTTCTTTCATTCAATGCGTGTTTTTCAATGGATGAAAAAAACTATGCACTTAAAATATGGATTAAATGGAATATTGATAAATTCGAATTTCAATATTTCATAAGTTCGTACCCGATTTCCGATGTGTCAAGCTTCAAATTGTACCCAAGTGTTTGAAATCGAGAAATACAGTCGAATTGTTAACTTTTAATCTCTCAGTAGTAGTAATATTTGAAGTACTGTTTACTATGTATTTACCTGCATATTCTCGTTTAGGTGTGTGTATATAGATTTACAGACTTGTCTACAGCGGAACATGAAAAAATAATAATTCTATAAAAATTTCCACAGTATATCAAAAATACTGTGTTCCACTTTCATACAAATTCTGGTTATTTTTAGTAGTTGTATTAGTTTTTGGAATATCCCGAAATATTGTTGGAGTTTTAGGAAGTATTTTAATACACAAATTCTCCGACCTTAACCACCAAGACATTCAAAGCTGTTTAAAGATTGTCATAAAAGTTTAAATTTAAGGATTGCCTAAAAAATGCAATATTAGGAATAAAAAAATTTAAAGTATCAATTTTAACAATAATAGTGCCTACAAATCTACAATTATTATTAATAATAATAAGAGCGAGATAGATTCCTGAGAATATAAACTACAAAAATTCTGTCGGTATTTCAAAAATATTTCTCATATAATACTTAATACAATTTTATATTTGAATTGCAATAACAACATTTTATGTTTGAAATATATTAAATTCTTTCTTCTGCCAATAACAAGCATGGAAAAAATAAGAACCAATAATCAAATGTTCCCATTTCAATAAACCTGTTCATAGTCCCATTAATAGCGATACAAAAAAAAAAAAAAAAAAACTCCACTTTCCAAGTAGCATAACGTATCTTTCTTTATAGTATTATGCAAATATATTCTTAAGAAGATTAAATCTCTTTATAGTTGCAACAGTCTGCATTTATACGCATTTTTCCCAATTATTTGCGAAAAAAAAACATTATTTCTAAATTGAAATATTATCCACTTCACTTGTTTTGAATAAAATTCCATCAGATGTGCCATGTCCTCGATCGATACATTCAATATAAAGTATACACGTGAATATTCTTTATTTTGTTTGGCTTCAGTAGTTTTGACGATCATCACGCAAACGGGAAATTAATAGTATAGACGTGGTTTAATTTCCGGAACAGTTCAAAACTAGTTATTTTAGCCTGCATTATTTTAAAACAATTCTTTTTTTTCTTTTCTTTTTTTTTTTTTTTTTTTTTTTTTTTAAAGTTAGGAATTATATTAACGGATTCAAGAGAATCATGGTTATTTATTTTAATGGATCTTGCAGGATCTTGCTTCTTTTTTTTCCCATGCTCTGTTGTTTTTATTAGTTTTTCACTTTATGATATTGGAAAAAAAAAGTGATGTGTTTGTACTCCTGTGATTGAATTTAATTACGGTCTGAGAGTGCTTTTTTTTCTATCGTCAAAATTTCCCCTGATATTATTTGATCTTGAATATCACAAAAATAAAAAATATTGAAATCCCATGTTGAATCAGCATATATAAAGAACATATCGGAAAGAATTTAATAAAATGTGCTTAGATTAAAAATTAAATTAAATACAGATTGAATTCTTTTTATGTTTTTTATTGCTATTTCCGTTACATATCTGAAATTAGCAAGCAGTAATGTGAAATAGTAAAGAAAATGTTTAGTTCGATTTTAAATATAAAACCATAAACTAAATAAACTGGATAAACTATAATTTTGAGAAAATAGCGCGGTTAAATTATATTCTTTGACGTGATTCTGTATATAAACATAGGAGAAAAATATAAATTGCAGTTCTTTTGTAAGTAGTAAATATTTATCCTATAATTCTGAACACAAATTTACATTTGAATCACAATAACAAAATTTTATGTTTGCAATGGATCAAATTCTTTCTTTTGTCAATAACAAGCATAGTAAAAATAACAACCAAATATTCCCTTCAATAAACTTGTTCATATTTTCATTGTCAGCAATAGAAAAAAAAACGCCACTTCCCAAATAGCATAGCTTACCTTCTTTTCTCAATTATTTAAGGAAAAAGTAAATGAACATTATTTCTAAATTGAAATATTATCCACATCATTTGTTTTGAATAAAATTCCATCAGACATGCCACGTCCTCGATCAATACATTGAATATAAAGTATACACGTGAATATTCTTTATTTTGTTCGGCTTCAGTGGTTTTGATGATCATCACGCAAAAGGGAAATTAATAGTATAGACTTGGTTTAATTTCCGGAACATTTCAGAACTAGTTATTTTATACCGTATTATTTTGAAACCACAGTTGTTGTTTTTTTCCTGTTAAGTTAGGAATTATTTTGACGGTTTCAAGAGAAACATAGTTTTTTAATGGATCGTTGCAAGATATTGCTTCCGTTATTTTTTCTTTTCTTTTTTAAGTGCTCTGTGGTTTTTATTACTTTTTCACTTTATGTTACTGGAAAAAAAGTGATATATTTGTACTCCCGTGAACAAATTTAATTACGGTTTGAGTTTGCTTTCTTTTTCAACGACAAAATTCCCACTGTAATTATTTGATCTAGTATGTCACATAAAAACAAAATATTGAAATCCTAATTTGAATCAGTATATATATAAAAAAATATAAGAAAAAATTTAATAAAGTGTGTTTAGATTTGAAAATATATATGTAGATTGAATTGTTGTTATGTGTTTTTTTATTACTATTACCATAATATATCTTAAGTTAGCAAGTAGTAATATGAAATAGTGCAGATAATGTCTAGTTCGAAATTAAAATATAAAACCATAAACCTAATACGCTATAATTATTAAATAATAGCACTGATAAATTTTATTCTTTGGAGTGATTCATTGTACGGACATAATAGATATAGGAGAAAAAATATAAACTGCAGTGTTTCTGTTAGTATTAAGTATTTCCCCTATAATTCTGAACACAATTTTACATTTATATTACAATAACAAAATTTTATGTTTGCAATGTAATAAATTTTTTCTTATGTCAATTACAAGCATGGTAAAAATAATAACCAATAACTAAATATTCCAATTTCAATAAGGCAGTTGATATTTCCATTGTTAACTTTACATAAAATTCCACTCCCTAAATAGCATAGCGTATCTTTCTTAATATTATGTATGCAAATATATTCTTAATAAGATTAAATATATTTATGGTTGATACATTCTCTATTTATATGCATTTTTCTCAATTATTTAGAAAAAAAGTAAAGAAAATTTATTTCTAAATAGAAATATTATCCACTTCACTTGTTTTGAATTAAATTCTATCAGACGTACCATATCCTCGATCAATACTTTCTATATAAAGTATATAGGTGAATATTCCTTATTTTGTACGGGTTTCAATAGTTTTGACGATCATTACGCAAATGGGAAATTAATAGTATAGACTTGGTTTAATTTCCGGAACATTACAAAACTAGTTGTTTTATCCTGTATTATTTAAAAACCATGCTTGATTTTTTTTCTTTTAAGTAAGGAATTTTTTTAACGGTTTCAAGAGAAACATAATTATTTTTTTAAATGGATATAAATAGGATATTTCAGAATATTGCTTCCGTTTTTTTCCCCATGTTCTGTCTTCTTTATTACTTATTCACTTTATGACATTGGAAAACAAAAGCGATGTATTTGTTCTCCTGTGTACAAATTTAATTACTGTCTGAGAGTGTATTTTCTTCTCTGTCGTCGAAATTCCCACTGATATTATTTGATTTAGTAAATCACAAAAAATACAAAATATTAAAATTCCAAGCTGAATCAGTATATATAAACAACATATCGGAAAGAATTTAATAAAATATGTTTAGATTAAAAATGAAATAAATATAGATTGAATTCTTGTTACGTTTTTTATTGCTATTTCCGTTATATATCTTAAATTAGCAAGTAGTAATGTGAAAATTAAAGAAAAGTTTAGTTCAATTTTAAAAATAAAACCATAAACTGGATAAACTATAATTATGAAATGATAGCACGGGTAAATTCTATTATTCGACGTGATTCTTTATATTAACATAACAGACATAGAAAAAAAAATTATAAACTGCAGTTCTTTTGTTAGTAGTAAATATCAATCCAATAATTCTGAATACAATTTTACAGTTGAATTATAATAATAAAATTTTATATTTGCGATGCATCAAATTCTTTTTCTGTCAATAACAAGCATAGTAAAAATACGAACCAATAAACAAATATTCCCATTTCCGTAAACCTGTTCATATTCCTATTGTCAGCAATAGAAATGAACGCCACTCCCCAAATAGCAAAGCGTAACTTTCTTTTTATTAAGTATACAAATATCTTCTTAAGAAAATTAAATCTCGTTATAGTAGTTACAATCTCTATGTATACGCATTTTCTCAGTCATTTAGGGGAAAACTAAAGAAACACTATTTCTAAATTAAAATATCATCCACTTCACTTGTTTTGAATAAAATTCCATCAGACGTGCCATGTCCTCAATCAATAATTTGAATATAAAATATATACGTGAATATTCTTTATTTTGTTCGGCTTCAGTGGTTTTGATTATCATCACGCAAACGGAAAATTAATAGTATAGACTTGGTTTAATTTCCGGAACATTTCAGAACTAGTTATTTTATTCTGTATTATTTAAACACCATGCTGTTTTTTTCTGTTAAGTTAGGAACTATTTTAACGATTTCCAGAGAAACACCGTTTTTTAATGGATCGTTGCATGATATTGCTTCCGGTTTTTTTTTTTTTTTTTTTTTTTTTTTTTTTTTTTTTTTTTTTAATGCTCTGTCGTCTTTATTACTTTTTTACTTTATGATACTGGAAAAAAAGTGATGTATTTGTACTCCTGTGAAGAAATTTAATTATGGTTTGAGTTCTTTTTTTCTATCGTCAAAATTCTCACTGACATTATTTGATCTTGTGTATCACAAAAAAAATACAAAATTTTGTAAAATTCCACCATTCTAGTTTTTTTCTTTCTTTTAAGTTAGAAATTATTTTAACGGTTTTTAGTGAAACATAGGTTTTTTTTAAAAGATCGTTGCAGTATTTTTCTTCCTTTTTCAGTTTTTTTTCCTGTAGTTTTTAAATATTTTTCACTTTATAGTATTTTTTATAAATGCATTTTTACTCCCGCGGACAAATTTGATTACGGTCTAAATCTGCTTTTTTATCTATCTTGAAAATTTAAAAATATCTTTTTAAATTAGTATATTTAAAAATATCTTTTTAAATAAAACCGTTGCCTAGAAATCTACAGTTAATAATAATGATAATAATAATAAGAAAAAGAAGAAAGAAAGGGGTAGATTCTAGAGAATATAAACTGTAATATTTCAGTGAGTGTTTTTAAAGCATTTCTTCTATACTATACAACGGACTTTTATATTTTGAATTATAATAACAAAACTTTATGCTTGCAGTATATGAAATACTTTCTTCTGTCAATAACAAACAGGGTAAAAAAAATCACCAATAACGAAACATTCTCATTTCAATAAACCTGTTCATAATTTCGTTGATAATGATTCAAAGAAAAAATTTCTACCCCCAAATAGTATAGCTTATCTTTCTTTATATTAAGTATGCAAATATACATTCTTAAGAAGATTAAATCTCTTTATAGTTGCAACACTCTCTATTTATACGCATTTTTTTTTATTTATTTAGGGAAAAAAGTAAAAAAATATTATTTCTAAATTGGAATATTATCCACTTCACTTGTTTTGAATAAAATTCCATCAGACGTGTCATGTCCTTGATCAATTCTTTCAATATGAATTATACACGTGAATATTTTTTTTTTCGGCTTCCATAGTTTTGAAGATTATCACGCAAGCGGGAAATTAATAGTATAGGCTTGGTTTAATTTCCGGAACGTTTCAGTAACGAGATATTTTATCCTGTATTATTTTAAAACCATGCTTGTTTTTTTTTTTTTTTTTTTTTTTTTTTTTTTTTTCTGTTGAGTTAGGAATTATTTTAACGGTTTCAAGAAAAACAAGGTTTTTTTTTTTTTTTTTTTTTTTTTTTTTTTAACGGATTGTTGCAGAATATTGCTTCTTTTTTTTCCATGCTCTGTCATCATTATTAATTTTTCACTTTATGATACTGGGAAAAAAGCAATGTATTTGTATTCCCTCGAACAAATTTAATTACGGTCTGAGTTTGCTAAAAATACAATATATTGAACTCCCAAGATGAATCTGTATATATAAACAAAATATTAGAAAGATTTCAATACAATGTGTTTATATAAGAAATGAAATAAAATATAGATTAAATTTTCGGTATGTTTTATTGTTCTTATATTCTCATATTGTCATATTGTGATTATAGATTGCCATAAAAGTTTAAAATTATGCATTACCTAAAAATTGCAATATTAATAACTAAGGGAAAACTTAAGTTACCTATTTACATAATAATAATGCCTAAGAATCTATAGTTAATAATAATAATAATATTGATAATGATAATAATAAAAATAATAATGATAATAATAATAATAATAATAATAATAATGATCATGATCATGATGATGATGATGATAATGATGATGATGATAAGAGCGAGATAGATTCTTGAGAATATAATCTGCAAACTTTCAATCGGTATTTTTTCAATATTTCTTTTATAATAATCAATACAATTTTATATTTATATTAGAATAACAAAATTTTGTATTAAAATTCTTCCTTCTGTAAGCAACAAACATAATAAGAATAATAACTAATAACCAAGTATTTCCCATTTCAATAAACCTTTTCATATTTCCGTTAATAACAATACAAAAAAATAAAAAATAAATAAATAAATAAATGAATAAAAGCTCCACTCGCCAAATAGCATAGCGTATCTAATAAGTATGCAAATATATTCTGAAGAAGATTGAATCTTTTTATAGATGCTGCAGTTTCTATTTATAAGCATTTTTCTCAATTATTTAAGGAAAAAGTAAAGAAATATTATTTCTAAATCGAAATATTATAGACTTTACTTGTTTTGAGTAAAGTTCCATCAGATTCGCCATGTCCTCGATCAATACTTTCAATCTAAAATATACACGTGAATATTCTTTACTTTATTCGGGCTTCAGTAGTTTTGAAGATCGTCACACAAATGGGAAATTAATAATATAGACTTGGTTTATTTTCCGGTACATTTCAGAACTAATTATTTTATCCTGTATTATTTTAAAACCATGCCTTTTTTTCTTTTAAGTTATTATTTATTTAAATTGTTTCAAGAGAAACATCGTTTTTTAATGGCAATCGTTACAAGATATTGCTTCCGTTTTTTCCCCTATGCTCTGTCTTTTTTTTACTTTTTCCTTTTATGATATTGGAAAAAAAGTGATGTGTGTTGTACTCCTGTGATCGAATTTAATTATGGTCTGAGAGTACTTTTTTTCTATCATCAAAATCCCCACTGATATTATTTGATCTAGTTTATCAGAATAAGAACAAAATATTGAAATGCAAAGTTAAATCTGTATATATAAACAACGTATTGGAAAGAATTTAATAAATTGTGTTTAGAATAAAAATGGAATATAATATAGATTGAATTCTTGTTATTTTTTTTATTGGTATTTCCGTTACATATCTTAAATTAGCTAGTAGTAATGTGAAATATTAAAGTAAATGTTTAGCTATATTTTAAATATAAAACCATAAACAGGATAAGCTATAATTATGAGATAATAGCAAGGCTAAATTCTATACTTTGACGTAATTCTGTACATAAATATAATAGACATAGAAGAAAAAATATTAACTGCAGTTCTTTTGTTAGTAGTTAATATTTATCCTATAATTCTGAAAATAATTTTACATTTGAATTACAATAACAAAATGTTATCTTTCCAATGCATCAAATTCTTTCTTCTGTCAATAGCAAGAATAGTAAATATAATAAACAATAACCAAATATTCCCATTTCAATAAACCTGTTCATATTTCCATATTTAGAAATAGAAAAAAAAAAGGTCAATCCCCTAATAGAATAGAGTATCTTTCTTTATATTAAGTATGCAAATATATTCTTACTAAGATTAAATCTCTTTATAGTTGCTACAGTCTACATTTATGCAAATTTTTCTCAATTATTTAGGGAAAAGTAAAGAAACATCATTTCTAAATTGAAATATTATCCACTTCACTTGTTTTGAATAAAATTCCATCAGAGGTGCAATGTCATCGATCAATACTTTCATATAAATATGCACGTGGATATTCTTTATTTTGTTCGGCTTCAATAGATTTGACGATCATCACGCAAATGGGAAAATAATAGTATAGACTTGGTTTAATTTCCGGAACATTGCAGAACTAGATATTTTATCCTGTATTATTATAAAACCATACTTTTTTTCTCTTAAGTTAGGAATTATTTTAACGGTTTCGAGAGAAGCATCGATTTTTAATGATAGTCGTTGCAGGATATTGCTTCAGTTTTTTCCATGCTCTGTCGACTTTATTACTTTTTCACTTTATGATACTGGAAAAAAGTGGTGTATTTGTACTCCCGTGAACAAATTTAATTACGGTTTGAGTTTGCTTTCTTTTCCATCATCAAAATTCCATCTATTATTATTTGATCTAGTATATCACAAAAAATACAAAATATTGAAATCCCAATTTGAATCAGTCTATAAAAAAATATATATCAGAAATAAGTGAATAAAATGTGTTTAAATTAAAAAGAAAAAAATACAGATTGAATTATTATTATGTTTTTTTTATTGCTAATAGCACTAATATATCTTAAGTTAGCAAGTAGTAATATGCAATAATGAAGAAAACGTTTCGTTTGATTTTAAAATATAAAACCATACACTGGATACGCTATAACTATGAAATAATAGCACGGCTAAATTTTATTCTTTGAAGTAATTCATTATACAATCATAATAGACATAGGTGAAAAAATATAAACAGCAGTGTTTCTGTTTGCATTAAATATTTCTCCTATAATTCTGAACACAATTTTACATTTATATTACAATAACAAAATTTTATGTTTGCAATGTATTAAATTCTTTCTTAAGCCAATAACAAACATGGTGAAAATTATAAAAAGTAACCAAATTTTCCCATTTCAATAAACCAGTTGATATTGACCTTTGTTAGTTGAAAAAAAAAAAAAAATACTCCCCAAATAGCATAGCGTATCTTTCTCTGTATTAAGTATGTAAATTTATTCTTATGATGATTAAATCTCTTTATAGTTGATACATTTTCCATTTGCACGCGTTTTTCTCAATTATTTAGCGAAAAAGTAAAGAAACATTATTTCTAAATTGAAATATTATCCACTTCTCTTGTTTTGAATAAAATTCCATCAGACGCGCCATGCCCTCCATCAATACTTTCAATATGAAGTATACACGTGAATATTCTTTATTTTGTTCGGCTTCAGTATTTTTGACGATCATCACGCAAACAGGAAATTAATAGTATAGGCGTAGTATAATTCACGGAACATTTGAAATCTAGTTATTTTATCCTGTATTGTTTTGAAACCATGCTTGTTTATTTTTTTTTTTCTTTTAAGTTAGGAATAGTTTAATAGTTTAAAGGTTTCAAAAGAAACATAGTTATTTTGTAATGGATCGTTGGTTTAAACGTTTCAAGAGAAACATAATTATTTTTTAATGGATCGTGGCAGGATATTGCTTCCGTTTTTTCCCCCATATACTTTCGTCTTTATTACTTTTTCACTTTATGATACAAGAAAAAAAGCGATGTATTTGTACTCCCGTGAACAAATTTAATTACTGTCTGAGTCTGTTTTTTTCTCTTTTTTTTTCTTTTTTTTTTTTTTCATTTTATCGTCAAAATTCCCACTGATATTATCTGATGTAATACAAAAAATATCAAAAAAGTTCACAAAAAAAACAAAATACTGAATTCCCAAATTAAATCAGTATATACAAACAAAATATAAGAAAGATATTTATAAAAATTGCTTAGATCAAAAATGAAATACAATATATATTGAATTCTTGTTATGTTTATTTTATTGTTATTACCATAATATGTCTTAAAATAGGTAGTGGGAAAGTGAAATTGCGAAAAAAATGTTTTATTCAATTTTAAAATATAAAACCGTTCACTGCATATACTACAATCATAAAGCAATAGCACGGCTAAATTAGGGTTTTTTTTTTTTTTTTTTTTTTTTTTTTTTTAACGTGATTCTGGATAATACATTCAAACCTTGTTAACATGAACACGCTTAGCGTGAATTACTGTTAATATGAATTGTTTTCATTGTCCCCTATAACGACGAATACAAAGATATGATACGGATAATATGAATTACTGTTAACGCGAACAAAATTTTGACTCCCCTTGAGGTTCATGTTTAAGAGGTTCGACTGTATATGAACAAAACAGACAAAGGCGAAAAAAATCACTATAACATTTTTCACTAACGATGGTAAATTTAACTCCGCCAAAGTTGCTCTGTAATATTTAGTGCGAAAGAAAGATATAGGTAACATGATAAGGGCATTTGCTTAACGCTGACACATCATTCGCCTCTCAATGCTCCTTAAAAGCTTGCTAAACAATATTTTCACAAGCCAAACAGTACTACCAAAGCAATAAATCTATAAACTAATTAATTAATAAACAAATAAAAAAGATTAAAAAATTGTAGTTTAACAAATTACAACGAACATTTGGAAAATGATATTTTCAAAGACGAAAATTTTAGACTTTTAAATAAATTCCATATATAAAATAATAATGGTAAATAGCATAAATTTTATGATGATCGAAACGTGGCTTACGTAATAACAGGGTTACATACATTACGTACGCGATGGATTAAACATTAATATTTCTGGACCAATCTTGAACAAATTTTGAATAAAATTTCAATTTTACAATTTTTGATATTGAATATTTTTAAATTTATCAAAATATTTAAGTTTTACATCGTTGTATAGGGGAAAAAATTACTTTTAAATGTAATTTGTTTAAAAGTGCTTTCTCAATTTGTTTTTAAGTTATTACTTTTTTTTTAGTTTTTAATAAATTTTTGGTCATCCTGACAACAGAAGTATTCCTTCTGCACATTAAACAAGGATAAATTAGAAGACGAATAAAATTCGGACCTCACAAGGATTCAGATATGTTTCAGATATGTCTAGATCAAAATCAAAAAATATTTTCCTTTTTTTTTTTTTTTTTTTTTTTTTTTTTTTTTTTTTTTTTACCACGGAAACTTGATTTTTTGAACTTAACTAAATAATCACTTTGTTCCTTTTTTCCGAGTTGCTGCCGAATGTTGTGATTTGAGTTTGCTCACTTGACACCGTTATGAACTGACTATCCAGTGTCGCGGAGGAAATCTGTTTTTCGACAAATAGAAAACAATTTGTACATTTTTTCCATTTATTTTTCCAGCCTATTTCGCGTTTTGGTTTCTCTAAGCAGGTTGTAGCCTTTGTCCCTACCTTTGTCGCGTTTTTGGATGGATGTCATGATAAAATGACAGAAAAAATGACAGACAGGTCTTTCTTCAGTTTTTTATTTATTTTATTTTTTATTTTTTATTTTTTTGGCCTTAATAAGGGAGTCTAAGGGGACATTATGCTCTACGGGTTTGGTGTGTTCTTCCGAGTAGTCCTTTTTGGCTCTCAAATTAAATATATTAATTGTATGAATTCAGACATCGGAACAAATGCTGCAATTAATAAGGTTAGCTGGATGAATTCGATCCTCCATTAGATTCGTCCGGAACAGCTTAATTGGTAAAGAATTGGTGATTGCAATCAAAATATTTCTGGTCCAGTAATTTTTCACAGAGTTGGAAATTTACATATTTTATCTACTATATAGCTGTATCCCCTTCTTATCCTCTCACCCCCTGATTCGCGTCACCCCGAATTTTAGTTGTCTAGTCTAAGAAATGCTTTCCCTTGACAGCCATGTGACAGTGAAAACAATTACGAAAAGCCTCTATAAAGGATTAATAAACTAATTATACAATTACAAAGAATGTTTATGAGGAAAAAATAATAAAAAATTGTCAATTGAATCTTAATTGCGATTTTTTTTTTTTTTTTTTTTTTTTTTTTTTTTACTTTCTCAAAAACTCCAGCAGAGCAGAAAAAAAAGAACAATTTTCAAATGAATTATTTTAGTAATATTAAGTGTACGTGGCATTCCTAAATACACTAAACTATGTTCATAAGATTTTTATGAATTTTTATCACTTATCCTCTTTTGCATATCCGTACCTCGATTTTTGTCGTTTTTAACTTAAATATTTAGTCTTGGAACGTAATTCTGAAGTAATTCGATTAATTACTGTATTTAGATCGCAATTATTCCATCAATGTTGCATCTAGAAGATCGAAACCATACTATTAAAAATATAACTGTGAAATGAGATAAAGTGGTAATGTTAGAAAACGGAAAGTTACCATCCTGATGTGTAAATAAATAATACCAAAATTTCTGTAATTTTCTTAATTAATTTTAAATTAAAACAATAGTTTTGAAAACTCTTTTGTCTCATTAAAATAATTGAAAGATTAGTTTTCAATCTGAAAAATACCTGCAATCCTGATTTTTTAAAGATTAAATCTCTGAAAAAGCTTTTTTTTTTAACCACCTAATCTAAAACTGAAGGGAACATTGAAAAAGCCCTTTTTGTAATTTTCTTAAACCAAGTTCTTTACCGATTAAGGAGCATGTACGAAGATTTTGTGTACTTTATTCTTAAAGATAGTCTTAAGAGTATATACAGAAAATTAAAGTAAATAAATAAAAGTTTCTACCAGAAGCTTTCAGTACCTCTTTGCTCTCTAAGAGGATGATTCCTGCTCAAAAACTCCATTACTGTAAAAGCGTCGCAGATAATATGCCGAATTCTTTTGTAACTGTGTATTTTTCTCATACTACGAGAAACTAAGATGCAGGATTTTGGAATGGCGTCTTATGTTTCTGTTCTTTTTATTCTTCTGTTTCTTTTTAACGGAATAATCGAAAAAACCAAGTTTGTAATCTCCTCTAGATAAGATTATTCAGAGAATTATATGGCAGTACATCTATAAGATTTGATGTTATAGGCGAAAAAGTTTGGGTAGTATTATTTTATATTTACTTATGGCGTAAGGATTTAAATTAGTTAATTTAATTTGAAAATGTTTTAATTTTAATGCTGTTTTTATATAAATAACTGAAACGTTCTCGTGCTCTTTATTCACGTGCGAAATATAAAGCAAATTGTACAGGATGCATTGTATGGATAATTATTAGGGGAAACAAATCAATCCCTAAAACATCTTTAATATTTATCATAAGAAGGATTAATAAAAATTTAAATTCAAAATTGCAAACTATATAAAAAAATCCCTTTCGGCTGGGCCTATAGGCGGAGGTAGATTTCGAAGAGTGCTCATTTGAACAAGAAAAAATATATATATGATTAGAGATAAACCCAGTTTAATAACTTCATTTGGCCGTTTATGAAAATTTTTTAATTTCATTTTTCTGCAAAAACTGGTTTTATCAGAATCATCTTAAGAAAAACTCAGCTCAAATGCCCATTTTGACAACATATTTTGAAATAGATTGTGAATTTATTTAAAAGTCGACCAAAACAGTAACATTATACAGTTCCTAAATAACAAAAAACTGTCAGTTGAATGCATTTGAGAAAAAAAAAATTGAATTTAAAAATGAGTCATAAAATAATCGATTAGTTGTTTGACTACATCTTTAATTCTTTAATCATGATTGCTTCGGAAAATTTTGTGCGAAATACTCACTTTGACAGCATTTTAAAAAATATATTCTATCTTTATCAAAAAACTGCGCCAATGCGTCACAATATGTAATTCCTAAATAAGAGGATCTGTAAATTGGATGCGTTTGTGAGCGAAAATGGATTTTAAAACGAGTCATAAAAAACGCAATTTGCTATGTGAAAACTTCCTTAAATTTTCAAATCACGAAGACTTCGGGAAATTCTGTTCAAAATACCCTTTTTGGTAGCCTTTTTCAAAATATGATCTGTCTTTATCAAAAAACCGATCAATGCATTACATTATATAGTTCCTAAATAAGAGGATCTGTAAATTGGATGCATTTGAGAGCAAAAATGGATTTAAAAACGAGTCAGAAAAAACGCAATTTCTTATTTGAACACTTCCTTAAATTTTCAGTCACGATGATTTCTGAAAATTCTGTTCAAAATACCCTTTTTGGTAGCCTTTTTTGAAATATATTCCGTCTTTATCAAAAAAATGACCAATGCATCAAATTATATAATTCCTAAATAAGAGGATCTGTAAATTGGATGCGTTTGAGAACAAAAATGGATTTAAAAACGAGTCAGAAAAAAACGCAGTTTCTTATTTGAATACTTCCTTCAATTTTCAGTCCTGATGACTTTCGGAAACTCTGTTCAAAATACCCTTTTTGGTAGCCTTTTTTGAAATATATTCTGTCTTTATCAGAAAATTGACCAATGCGTCACTTTATACAGTTTCTAAATAAGAGGATCTACCATTTGGATGCGTTTAAAATCAAAAATGAATTTAAAAATGAGTCAGAATATAAGCAGTTTTGATTTGAGGTTTTTTTTCCAACTCCTATTTTTGTTTAATTTCTTTTTGCTATACGAATTGGTCCTATGAAAAACTTGTCAGCATAAAAGTTGTAGATATTTTTGAGAAGATGTAAAATAAATTTAATCAGATTTGATACCTTAAAAATTGACGGAGTTATGGATTTTTCTCTTTTTTCAGCGCCCTTTTTCTATTCGTTTTTAATTTTTTTCATCGGTAAAAGCTTGTCCTATCAAAAACTTGTAAATACAAAAGTTTTAGATAATTTTAAGAACATTTACACAAAATTTAGTTGGACTTGATATCTTGAAAATTGACGAAGTTATGAATTTTTTTCTCTGAAAATTCCTGTTTTTTTCGCCCTTTGAGCCCACTTCTAAATTAATCAAAAATCTGTCATGCATATACTTTGGGCCTATTTTTAAGAAGTAACATAAACTTTAAACCGATTCGATATCTACTTTAATTAAGAAGTTATGGTGTTTTTTCGGTTTTCACAAAAACGCCCCCCTATTCCGACCCCCTTGGTCCGATTTTGTCCATTAACGAACTTAGCCAAGATTTTATCCCCTTTGATTTTATGTACCAGTATGGTGGAGATTGGTGAAGAATTATAGAAGTTATCGTGTCCATAAAAAAGTGAGATATATATATAGATAGATAGATAGATAGATAGATAGATAAACTGGTACGATTGCAATAGGTAGTATTTCTTAAGAAATCTACCTAATAAAAGTTATCGTGTCCATAAAAAAGTGAGATATATATATATATATATAGATAGATAGATAGATAGATAGATAGATAAACTGGTGCGATTGCAATAGGTAGTATTTCTTACGAAATCTACCTAATAATGGAGTAGGTCGAAGATCATATTTATTAGCTAATGACATAATGCTATGTATTAACTAATGATACAATGATACCTATTAAATAATTAGATAATGATACGTGTTAACTAATAATATAATAATAATTAAATTTTATATATTGCATTGAGGAAATAAAAAAATGACACATTTTAAATATTTATTACAAGAAAGATTAATCAAATTTCAAATTCAGAATTGCAAACTGCATGAAAATTGGAGTAAGTCAAAGATCATATTTATTAACTAAGACATAACGCTATGTTAATTAATTATATAACGATACGTGTTAACTAATGATGTAATGATAATTAACCCTTTATACGGAACCATTAGGGAAATAAAAAGTAAACGAAATATTTTAATATTTGTTATAAGAAATATCAATAAAATAATAATTGAAAAATTGCAAACTGTACGAATGCTATAGTAGAGCGAAAAATATATTTATCAACAAATCAAATTGAATATGTATTAAACTTTTTAAACAAGATTATTGGGGAAATAAAGAACACAATGAAAGCATCTGGAATATTAATTATAAGAAATATCAATAAAAAGTTAAGTTTAATGTATTAAATTAATTACATTAATGATAGATCAGATCGAAGATCACCTTTATTAACTAATGATATAATAATGTGCAATAATTAATAATATATGAATGCTTATTAACTAATGATATAAGGATATGCATTGCCCTTTTTTTTTTTTTTTTTTTTTTTTTTTTTTTGCAGGAACATTCAAGAAATGTAAAAATACGTATCTGAAGCATCTTACATATTTGTCATCATATAATGTTGGTAAATTGCAAAATTGCAAAACCACGAAGTGAATGATAGAGTTATAGATTAAACAATGATTTAATTAAATGCATTATCTAATGACACAATGATACGTAGTAACTAGTGATGCAATGATATATATAAACTAATTATATTGTAAATTAACAAGATATTATCAGCAAATGATATAATAGTCATATTTTGTTATAAATTCAAAATACTGAAAATGTGAAGATATTTTTTCTGATTATTTAGAAAGGGGAGAGAGTTAAAAGGCTTATTTAGATTACTTCTCATTTTGAGAATAGAATATGTGACAGGCTTCTTTTAATATGTAAGCTTAACGAAAGTGATATAATTTTTTGTGCTGCTCGGGTAATCAAAGGTTTTAATCACTTGATTAAAATCATGCAAATTCTGCATTTGAGTGATCATCAGGGTATAGAAGCCATAAAATAGTTTCCTCAGAAGTTGATTAGATGAAGTTTTTTTTGTTAATAAATCATTTTATGGTAACTGATTGGATTAATTAAAAAAATATTTTTTCAATTGTATGAAAGAGCATATCAAGCTTTCTTATTGTTACTGTGACATAACATTAATCTTATTTCAGAACATATTTGTCATTAATCCATTGTTTTAAGGGAATTATAGGCAGAAATGTAACTGTATGTACATAATGGGAAAAAAATGGTAATGCCATAAAGGGAATTAATCCCATGTAAATACGTGGAAACACTGCAAGCATACAGTGCACGTAATATTAATGTTTCACCTTAATAAAAAAAAAGACGCATAAAAAAGGTTTATTTCTTTTATTGTTTTTTATCTGTGTATATATTAATTGAACACTTTTATGCATTAAAATATGCAAGAAAAAAAAGACATACTCGTGTCCAAAAAACAATGATTAGATTTTTAATTAAAATAAAACAAAAAAAAAATATGTTACTAGAGTTTTGTAATGCACTGTAAAAAAATCCGTAAAGTTACTAAACTTTTACTAATAAACTGGGATTCCTGGAACTTTTTATGTAACGATAACAGGGAAAATTCATGTAACAGAAGCAGTTACAGGAATTTTTGCTGTTACCCTTACATGAAAAGTTCTGGGAATCTCACTTTCCTAGAAACAGTTTAGTAATTTTACAGATTTTTGGTCAGTGTATAGTTCCTGTATGTTGTTGCGAAGTATTATTTTCCATTTTGCATATGATTTTTTTTATTTGAGCAGAAATATTTATGATGTAGCTTTACAAGTGCTTTTTAACTGCAAATTTACATTTAAAAAATTTTGAGTGAAACTACATATTGGCTATATTGTTACTATCACATTCTTTAACTTGAAGAGTTGTTTCTAAAACACTTTGAAGACACTTTTTTATAGACTTTAAAGACTATAAAAAATAAAATGTTTTTTATCAAGCAACCATTTTATTTGTTGTTATGTCATCTTATATACTTTTGTGAGTTCGACGCTACAGAATGTGAAAACATCCTTTAGGTATCATGCAAAAAAAAATTAAAAGCGACACGTAAGACGTTACTTTTAGAAAAGAACCATAATAATAATTTTGCCAAATTATGTCATGCAGCTTTCTAATGGATGTCATTCTATGCTATTCACAGTTCAGAAAAATAGCATTCAAACTGGAAGTAATAATTGCATAGCTTGTTAAAATTTCAGTTTCACTAATTACACTTATCATTTTAATATAGAAAATGATACATATATCCAAAGTTGTAAACAACAAATGTATAGAAAAATGTAGTTCATGTACATGTACTGAAGCCTACAAATCGTTATGGGATATTTAGTATGGGATATTTTGTAGCTCAAATAAATTACAATATGACTTAAATAGTTTAGCAATTAATTATTTTGCAATATAATTCTAAACTTTCTTATAAGGATAAGCTTTTAAAATGTTTATCGTAAATGCACTTCAAATTATAACGATTAAAAATACAAAAGATAATTTAGTTATAACAGAAGCAAAATGCAAAAAGAGAAATATAATATGTAATTTAAGTAGAAAAAATACGATTACTTTCCTAAATCGTATAGTATAGCTTACTCTTCTATTCAAGTATGTTTAGGTAAAAAAGCAATTAAACTTTAAGTTGAAAATGATTAATAAACAGCTTGTTACCAATACTTTTCTCTAGTTATACTTAGCATTCTAGAGAAGAGAACAGCGTAAACTTCGTGAAGTGTATTTGTTTAGACTGAGAAAATGTATATGAAATAATAATATGAAAGTTAAAATAGTAATTATTTTTAATCTGCTTTAAATTAATAAAGAATTAATAAATTCAAGAGTTAAAAGTTAAGTATGAAAAATACGTTTCAAATACTTATGTACAAAAATATTTTTACAGATAAAAAATAAATCTTAAAAAATATACTTAACAAATTAATTCTTAAATATTTTGAAAAAGAAATTACTTAACCTTATAATTAACCTTATAACTATTTTGCTTACTCAAGACTTTGTTGTCTTCGTAACTAAAATCTTTTTGATACCATTAATTTGAAATTGTAGATTTCTCTAAATTAATTTTGATTTTTTTTCCTAGAAAAACACGATTTCTTTTCTTAATCACGTTGCCTAGCTTATGTTTGTATTCAAGCATGTTTAGAAAAATCAACAATTAGAATTTAGAAAAATCAACAATTAGAATGATTAACAAGCAAGTTGTTAAAAATCACAAGCATCTAGAGATCACACTTTCTCAATTTGATCCCGCGGGATCGGCCACTGCGCATATCGTTCCCCGCATGACTTAGCGATTTTTGTTTAAATAATGAGCATGTGCTCATAACAATGATTTGATTAACCAATGATTCTAATAAGACTCCTTCATTTTAAATGCATACATATTTGTTTATTTATTTTTTTTTTTTTAGTCTCTTTCTATTTAAAACTGTTAATTGTTTTGATAGATAATTGTAAGATTTTCCTTCCAATTCCTTTTACAAAAAAGTTAATGAAATTTCAATTTCCATCAATATAGTTTAGTGGTACATTTTTACCAGTACTTGGCGAAAAAATGTTCAAGTTGGTATCCAAACAAATTACTCACCATTATTTGAAATTTCAGACAAAGCAGTATAAATAGCGAGAAAATAATTATAATAACATTTTAACACTTAATTAGTAATAACATTTAAACACACTTAATTAATAACATACTTTATCACACTTAATTTCCAAAATTTTTGCCAGCGCCATTTCAAAAACTTCCGCAGGGTCAAATTTCTTGACGTGCTTGTTTAAATTACTGTTATTTGAGAATGTTTTTTGACATTCACAACAGAAAAGAACTTTTGAGGACCCAGACTTGTCATTCTGATTAAATATTGGCCCTGAAAAGGGCCGTTGTTTTTCAAAATTATGTTTTAAATTATTCGCCATGCAGTGAACAAAAAACTTTAAATCTTGTAATATTTTTCTAATGAAGAAATACATTTATTCTCACGCGCGTGTTTTATCATCATGTTTGCATAATCGCGCCATTGATGAAGGGATTACGCGCATAAATATATACTAAATATATTCCTGTGTAATAATATAAATGTATTTCTTCAGTAGAGAAAGACTATACCTTCATCAATGGAGCGATGATTAGAAAGAAACACCCGCGCGAGAATAAATTTATTACTATTTCTTCATCAGAGAAATACTACAATCTAAACAAAAATATGCGTCATGCACGGAAAGATAAGTGCAGTATGCAAAAATCGCTACGTCATGCGGGGAACGATATGCGTAGTGGCCGATCCCGCGCGGGATCGAATTGAGAAAGTGTGATCTCTAGACGCTTGTTTACAAATCGTTTTCTCTAATTATGCTTAGCATTCTAGAGAAGGTACACAGCGTAAACTAAAGTCAAAACAGTCATTAATTTTAATCTGCTTAAACATAAAATAAAGAAGAGTAATTCAAGAGTTCAAAGATAAATACAATAAATAAGTTTCAAATCCTTGAGTAAAGAATTCTTTTAGCAGATAAAAGATAAATCTTAACAAATTAATTATTTAAATGTTTTGATAAACAACATCAAAAATACTTTTATTTAACCACTTAACTGTTTTGTTGAAGGAAGACTTTCTGAATTCGTAACTAAACTCTTTTTGAAACTATTACTTTGTAACCATATGTTTCGTTTGAACCATATTTCTTGTTGTAATCTCGTTCCAACTATTGAAACAGTGCTTCAACAGACGCTGAAATTGTTTGCACAAAATCTCACAATCTTATGGTTGAAGCTATTGATCATCAAGATTTGGTTCAAATTAGAACAATTTTTTAAACAGTGTATAAGTAGTTTATATATATATATATGTACACTATATTGCCATTGATTATGGGACACTTGCGATTTTAGACATTTTACTAAATATCTAGAAAAATACATGAGGAATCATCTCGAAACTCTTAGTGTATAAATATAATAGTATACGTCATACATCTCCGTGAAGATTTTTTACCGAAACGCCATAGGGGACCGTCAACAAATTAAAAAAGAATGAATATCTTTTGAATAACCCTGTCAAAACTAATGTAGCAAAAGCGCTCAAACTCTAGATTATGATTGAATGCCTTATTGTAATACACTGTGTTCATTTTTATGCAAATAGCATGCACACTCGCAGAGTAATTAAGGTTTTTATAAAAATTGTCCCAAATTTTTCCAAGTTTTTTCATTATAATTTTCAGAGTTCTTAATATAAAATAATATTTTTTTCAGAAAATATGACAAACAACATTGCACACAGTACCCTGTAATCAGAATTAAAAAATAATAAAAATTGTATGAAAAATGAGTTGGTTTACTATATAATTTTTTACTGCGCAAGCGTCAAAGATATCGAAATTTCATTTGCATATTATGCTAGCTAAATGTATAGAGCAACTTTTGTAAAAGTCTCAAAATCATAGCTTGAAAATTCTGAAAGTAATCGTCTATAGAAAAGGGACAAAATCCGTTGTTTCCAAAATGAAGCAAAAAAATGAGGGATTTTATCCAAATGCAGTAGTACATCCCATATTGTGTATTCTATATTGACACTAATCAATGAATACTATATGGATACAACCCCTCTTGTTTTTGCTTCATTTTGAGAATAACGGATTTTCGACTTATTCAATTGACGATTATTGTCAGAATTTTCAAGTTATGATTTTGTGACTTTCACAAAAGTTGCTCTATACATTTAGCTAACATAATATGCAAATGAAATTTTAATGTCGTTGACGCATGCGCAGTAAAAAATTATTTAGTAAACCAACTCATTTTTTATACAATTTTCATTATTTTTTAATTCTGATTACAGGGTACTGTGTGCAATGTTGTTTGTCATATTTTCTGAAAAAAATAATATTTTATATTAAGAACTCTGAAAATTATAAGGAAAACACTTGGAAAAATTTGGGATCATTTTTATAAAAACCTTAATTACTCTGCGAGCATGCATGCTATTTGCATAAAAATGAACAAGGCTTATTACAATAAGGCATTCAATCACAATCTAGAGTTTGAGCGCTTTTGCTACATTAGTTTTGACAGGGTTATTCAAAAGATATTCATTCTTTTTTAATATGTTGACGGTCCCCTTTGGAGTTTCGGGGAAAAATCTTCACGGAGATGTATGACTTATACTATTATATTTATACACTAGGAGTTTCGAGATGATTCCTCATGTATTTTTCTAGATATTTAGTAAAATGTCTAAAATCGCAAGTGTCCCATAATCAATGGCAATATACTGTATATGCATCACTAGTTACTATATTTTATTGTGTGATTCGTTAATGCATGTAATGACGTATAGAAAATAAGCGTATAGGAAGGTGTAGCTTATATACCCTTACCAAAAGCATGTGAAGAGTTATGCGACATTTAATTGATATTTTGTAGGTCGAATAAAATTAAGTATGATTTAAATATTTTATCTAATAACTTTTAGCGATATAATTCTAAACTGTCGTATAATGGAAAGCTTTTAAAGAAATTATTGTAAATGCACTTCAAATTATAGCGATCAAAAATGCGAAAGATAATTTAATTATTACAGAAGCAGAATGCAAAAAGAGAAATATAATATGTAACTTCAGTAAAATAACACGATTGCTTTCCTAAACCATATACTCTAGTTTATTCTTCTATTCAAGTATGTTTAAATAAAATTGCAATTAGACTTTAAGTTAAAAATGATTGGTAAGCATCTTGTTACAAATCGTTTTCTCTAATTATGCTTGACATTCTAAAGAATAATACTGTCTAAACTTCGTGAAATGTATTTATTTTGACTGAGAAAATGTAAATGAAATAACCATATGAAAGTTAAAGAAGTAATTATTTTAAATCAGTTTTAACGTAAAACTAGTTGGATGTGCCCATCCCTAAACTTTCTTCTATCTCATACATACATTTTAATGTTAAAAAAAATAGTTACTCATTTTAATGCTTTAATAATTTTAATTCAATACCTTACCAACTTTGATTTTCATCTTAAATTTCTGCTTCAATCAATTAATCGGAGTAAAAACGAATTTCCGTCTCTGCACGAGCCGATGGACAATAAAATAATAAGCAGATTTTTTTTCAAATTCAGGGAGGACCTACTTACCTTACCAAAATATAATCATATACAAAATATTTAGTTCAGTTCTAGAACTAACTTCATACACTTTTATGTATGGTGCAATATTGAAAATGGCATAAAATTCGGTATTTCAGCGCCCCCTTCCGGCGGATTTTTTTCAGATTTAGGGCGATCCAACTGGCCATAGCCATACACTTACACAAAAAATTTCGTTCAATTCGATGCATAACTTCATATACTTTTGGTCGGTACAATATTGAAAATGGCACAAAAATCGCGATTGCAGCGCCCCCTTCCGGAGGATGTTTTTCAAATTCAGGGAGGACTAACTAGCCATAGTCATACACATACACAAAAAATTTGGTTCAATTCGATGCATAACTTCATATACTTTTGGTCGGTACAATATTGAAAATGGCACAAAAATCGCGATTGCAGCGTCCCCTTCCGGCGGATTTTTTTCAAATTCAGGGAGGACCAACTAGCCATAGTCATACACATACACAAAAAATTTGGTTCAATTCGATGCATAACTTCATATACTTTTGGTCGGTACGAAATTGAAAATGGCACAAAATTCGCTATTGCAGCGCCCCCTTCCGGCGGATTTTTTTCAATTTAGGGAGGAGCAACTAAAGTCTATGCAAGAAAAAACGACTTCTCAAGGCCGAATGTTCCTCTTTCCATTTTCTCTTCATAGCCATGGCATCAGAGGAAACCAGTCTTTGTTGGCTTCGTAACTAAAATATTTTTGCTACTATTAATTTAAAACTGTGTATTTCTCTGTATTTATTTTGATTTTTAACTTCAGTGGAAAAACACGATTAATTTATTTCCTTTACGTAGTCTAGCTTGTTCTTGTATTCAAGTATGTTGAGATAAAAAACTAATTAGACTTTAAGTTAAGAATAAATAATAATCAACTTGTTACAAATCGATTTCTCTAATCCTGCTTAGTATTTTATTCTATAGATGAATGCAGAGTAAACTTCGTGAAATGTATTTGTTTTGACTGAGGAATTACAAATAAAATAGCCATATGAAAGTTAAAACAGCAATTATTTTTAATATGTTTAAACATAAAATAAAGAATAAAAATTCGAAAAGTAAAAGTTAAGTATTATAAATACGTTTCAAGTAGTTATGCATAAAAATCTTTTAGTAGATCAAAGATAAATCTTAAAGAATACACAGTAACAAATTAATTTTTACATGTTTAAAAAAATATATATTCCTAACCACTTAACTGTTTTGATGACCAAAAACTTTGTTGGCTGCGTAACTGAAATATTATTGTTGCTGTTAATTTGAAACTTTGTATTACTCTGTATTAATTTTGATTTTTAACTTCAGTAGAAAAACACGATTAATTTCCTTCACGTAGTCTAGCTTGTTCTTGTATTCAAGTATGTTGCGATAAAACACTAATTAGACTTTAAGTTAAGAATAAATAATAATCAACTTGTTACAAATCGATTTCTCTAATCCTGCTTAGTATTTTATTCTATAGATGAATGCAGAGTAAACTTCGTGAAATGTATTTGTTTTGACTGAGGAATTACAAATAAAATAGCCATATGAAAGTTAAAACAGCAATTATTTTTAATATGTTTAAACATAAAATAAAGAATAAAAATTCGAAAAGTAAAAGTTAAGTATTATAAATACGTTTCAAGTAGTTATGCATAAAAATCTTTTAGTAGATCAAAGATAAATCTTAAAGAATACACAGTAACAAATTAATTTTTACATGTTTAAAAAAATATATATTCCTAACCACTTAACTGTTTTGATGACCAAAAACTTTGTTGGCTGCGTAACTGAAATATTATTGTTACTGTTAATTTGAAACTTTGTATTACTCTGTATTAATTTTGATTTTTAACTTCAGTAGAAAAACACGATTAATTTCCTTCACGTAGTCTAGCTTGTTCTTGTATTCAAGTATGTTGCGATAAAACACTAATTAGACTTTAAGTTAAGAATAAATAATAATCAACTTGTTACAAATCGATTTCTCTAATCCTGCTTAGTATTTTATTCTATAGATGAATGCAGAGTAAACTTCGTGAAATGTATTTGTTTTGACTGAGGAATTACAAATAAAATAGCCATATGAAAGTTAAAACAGCAATTATTTTTAATATGTTTAAACATAAAATAAAGAATAAAAATTCGAAAAGTAAAAGTTAAGTATTATAAATATGTTTCAAATACTTACGTATAAAAGTTTTTAGGAGATAAGAAATAAATCTTAAAGAATGCACTGTAACATAGTAATTTTTACATATTTTGAAAAAAAAAAATAAATTCTGTTACTTATTCACTTAACTACACTGAGAAAAAAATATACCGCCTTCACCTAGAATGAATAGTTAGTCACTTTCTGAATACCTAAACTAGAATTGTAGATGACCGAAATATGCGAATAGGTTGAACTACAAAGTTGAATAGCCGAAATGACCTAACATTTCTAGTCTGTTGTTTTCAAGGTGACTAAATGATATTGACTCGTCTCAGTAACGAGAAATTATTGCTTGTTTTCGGAAATAGTTTCAAAAACTAGAATTATAGTTACTAAATCAAACCTCTTGTGTTCGCATCCATTTGCTGAGATTTTTAAATAAGTATTACAACGAGAATAAAAGAAAGCTCTATCGAATTCCTGCAGTAGATTCTAGAACTCTCATATAATGGCAACTAGAATTTATAAGGATGACATGGGACTATATTTTCTAGAGCCATAATTTAGATTCTAGATGCCAGAACTGTATTTTTTTCTCAGTGTAGTTTCCTGACTTGGTACTTTGTTGGCTTCGTAACTAAAATCTTTTTGATATATTGATGATTTAATTAATTTATAACTGTATATTTCTCTGTATTAATTGCCAGACGCGATTATGTAAGGTAAATATTTTATTAAGAAAAAGGGGTGTTTAGCTTTTGTTTTTTTCTTTATGGTGTCAAGAAAAAAAATCATCATCGACAGTAAAAATTAATAATAATAATAATAATAATAAAACAGATACGACACTCATAGTCAAACCGCTGCACGCGAACTGCATGTGGTCTGACGGCTTCGTTCCGAGTTGCATAATCATTAATTCGTGTTTAAAAATTTATTGAGATCCGCATAAATAAAATTGGTCGTTCGCTGTTCTTTTACATATTTTCATAAGAAGACAAAACTCTTTAAAATTATGGTAAAACATCTTAAATTACGTTTCCTTGATTAACAGTTCTTTTTACGCATCATATTTATACAACAGTGCTATAAAAAAATGCTTAATATTCAACACTAATCATTATTTAAATTGATTAAATTTGAGTTTTTTATTACCAATAAAAAATAAACAAGTTGCAAATTGCACTTGAAGCGTAGCAAATGAGGTGCGTTCGTACGATAACGAAGTTTTAAAAATATTCAGATTTTGCTGTTATAGTAGACGGTACTTTGGATACAGTATGGTGATCGAAATCCTTTTTGTGTTCCTGTAAATATACAGGAAGTGAATTTTATTACACCTCAGCAACATATATCATCAATATGTTGCTGATATGACTCATAAAATATTAAATAATTAGTTACAATTAAAATGCGCACCAAACAATGTTCTCCCTATACCGTTATGCAATGGAATATTTTGCGTGGCCTTATAAATCAATAACAAATGTTCTTCGCTCAACAGATTGAGCAGAATGCAATATGTACTTTATAGATACATATACATTTTATTATGTTCGAATGAGTGTAACACTATTAAAATGCATATGAAACTTTTTTCCCCATTGACCGTAATGTAACGGTATTCTTTTGATTGTCCCTGTAATTGATCTATGCATCCGATTTTTGTACAATTTGAAATGTTTCCACAAAATTGTGTAATAATGATATATATATATTTTTAATTTTAAACGATTAAAATGCATTTTAAACTTTTTTTACTATTGACCGTAATGTAACGGTATTCTTTTGATTGTCCCTGTAATTGATCTATGCATCCGATTTTTATACAATTTGAAATGTTTCCACAAAATTGTGTAATAATAATATTTTTTTAAATTTTAAACGATTAAAATGCATTTTCAACTTTTTTCCCTGTTGACCGTAATGTAGCGGAAATCTTTTGATTTTTCCTCTAATTGATTTATGCATTCGATTTTAATAACATTTCAAATGACCCGACAAAATTATGTAATAATTATACATTTTAAATTTAAAACGATTCGGTTGGGTAGTTTTTGCGTTATTATATGCGGGCAGACGGACGGACTGATTGAACGACAACTATCGGTGCTACGTATTAACATAATTACGAATGCACCTAAAAAGAGGTATTTTTCACTGAGGATAAACTCTTGTCCTTTTCTTAAACGTAAAAAAAAAATTGTAATTCTACTTATATGAAGCTACGGAATTTTGTATGTTTGCTAAAATTTTAGCAATTTTATTATTAAACACAGTAAAAAAAAAAAGAAGAAGAAAAAATAAATATAAGAAAAAATGTGTAAATCTAAAACATAATTTTTATAAAGCAACAGATTTCTGTACCTTTACAAAAGAATCTACAAAAATTACAAGAATGTAACTAAAATTTTACTTGTAATCCGTGTTGCAATTGCATGAAAAGCTTTAGGCATCCCTATTTCCTGAAATATTCTTTCTAATTTACAGATTAATCTAATTTATAATGCAAATGTTATTTGTTATATGAATGTTTGTAATCGCCTTTGCAGAAAATGTTCTAGCAGTCCCATTTTCCTAGAAAAATTCTAGTAACTTTTTTTCAGTATAAATATATGGTTGAGGCACAAGAGAAAAAATGCAAGTATTGTTTAAGTTGTTAAAATACAATAGGTAATAAAACATAATAGGTACTGCATATTGTTAATTATGGAAAAAAAAGGTATTCTATGTCCGAAAAAAATTAAAATATTGAATTTAAATTGTAAATAAATTAAATATTATCTATTACTAATTAATATAAGCAATCTTTAACATCATTGTTATAAAAATTATGAAATAATCGTACGGATAGATGAAAGACATAAGTATAATGCTTAAGTTTTATTACAGTCTTTTGCTTTATTTTACCTGATAATTGAAATTTGCACACATTTTCTAAAAGATTTTATTTCTCTGGGAGAGGATGAAGTATTTTTAATATTTACGAAATATAACAAAGAAAATATTACCTTAAAATTTTGTTTGTTGTTAGAATGATTTGTCTTAGAAAGTGAAATGCATCTTTAAAACCATATTTTGATTTGTACTTTTTTTTTTTTTTTTTTTTTTTTTTTTTTTTGTAAAAGCAACTGCTTGTTTTACATTGTAAAATAAAAGTGTAATTCTTACAGTAAAAAGAAAAATATATATTTTTTTTACAGAAAAAATCGATACTTTTTAGAGAAAAAAGCAATTTTAATGGAAAATTACAGATATTTTCTATAAATTGAACATATTTAAACTGGCGAAATAATAAGCTTTAACTTTGCTTTTTTATTTGAAGTTAAAATATGTTTAAGTTAATAACAACATGCGTAATAATATGTCTATTGTTATTAGACTTTTACAGTACTTAATTAGGTCACTTAAAAGAAAAATGTTTGAATTAAAAGAAAATTATCTCAAATATGTTATCCAAAATTTCTCTAGAACACTTATTTGAAGCACTCTCGTGTATAATAGCTTTTTAACATTTTATCGTAAATGTTGTACGCATTTAGGCAGAAAAGAACGCGAAAACATAATTTACTTATCAAACGAAACAAAATACATAGCGGGAAGCAGAAGATGTAATTTTGATAGAGGAACACGATTACTTTGCTAAAACACGTATTGTAGCTTATTCATGTATTCTAAGTACGTTCAGAGAAAACAGCAATTAGGCTTTAACTTGAAAATGATTAATACACAACTTTCTAAAATTAGCATCTGGATTCGCTAATTACACATGAAATTCGACCACAGGAAACAACAAACATTGCATCAAATATAGTTTGTACATTTTTTGACCGAAAAAATATAAATTAAATAAAAATAAGAGCTCAGTAAATTGTACATTAATTGTATTAAATGCGTTTCATATACAAATGTAAAAAAAGAACCACAAGTGAAAAGATTAACAAGTATGCACAAGTCTAATTAAGAAGAAAAAATCATAAATAAAATTCTATACTTTAAAAAAAATTACTATTATTTTTAAGATGATCTAAAACATAGCTTGCGTAATAACGGAATCATACATTACGTGCATCGTGGATTAAACATTAATATTCTTTTGGCTAATCATAAAAAGTAATAATAATACTTCAGTTTTACAATTTTCGGTACTGTAAATTTTTTAAATTATAAACATCGCAAATTTTCTATTTTACACCGTGGTATAGGGAGAAAAATGTACTTTTACATGCAGTTTGTTTTAAAGCTGTATTGCAATTTGTCTCGGAGTTATTAATATTTTTTGTAGTTTTTATACTTTTTTGTCATCGTGTCTACAGAAGTATTCCCTTTTTGCACATTAAACATGGGCCAATCAGAAAACTAATAAGACCCAGACATCACAAGAATTCAGATGTGTCTCAAATATCTCTAGCCTGAAAGCAGTAAATATTTTTCAATATTTACATTCTATAAAGTTACTGTGATGTAAAAGTTATAGCTTCTAACCCAATAGTATCCCAGAAATTCCAAATAAATTGTGATTTAAAATCTTTATAGAAAGTTTTATGTATATTTTTCAAATTAAACATTCGAAACTTTAAAAAAAAGGCTCATGACAATTAGATTACATCTTAAAAAGAAACATCGCTAAAAATTTCAAGTTCCTAGTCCTATTAATACTAGAGAAATGACAATTTTAGAACTTCTTTGCCCCTGTATTGATGAAGCTTGTTGTACCGACATAAAATGTAGTCTGTTTTGGAACGAAGATGGTTACCAACATTTTCCGCCCCCATTATATTCTAAATTAGCTAGGTAATTTCAGTGATAACGCTTGAAAAATACACAAACGTTATTGATTTATAAGATTATTATGGAATTGCAGAATCAGAATCCATTTATCTTTTATTATATACACATAATTTATTTAAATAGTGTTGGTAAATGCACTTTAAAATATACATAGACCAATATAAAAATTCTTAATTTTTCTTTTTCATAATCATTTATGTCATTAAAAAACCCCTAAATGCACGGATTTTAAATTAGATTGTTGTTAGTTCAAATGTGAAAGGTAAATGGATTTCACTAGGAAATTTGTAAAATTAACCACTTATCGTTAGTCTATACCAGTTGATTTCATGTATGGCAACTTAAATTTGTCGCCATATTTGGTGACATTTTGCTAAGTTGACCAAAATTTGGCGATATTTTAAGAAGTTGTCAAAAATTTAGCGTTACTGTTGTAATCATGTCATGAGTATTTTCAACAAATTCTCATTGTTGAAACTAATGCTGATTTCTCCATAGGAAATAAAAGGTAACCAAATCTAATTAAAAAAAATGTTTATATCCAATTCCTGTATTGCACCCAGGGATGCATACATATTCCAAATTTTAAAGTTCTATATCAATAGGAAATGGGTGAAAAATGAACACAGACTTCATATACGCACCAGGGTACCTAATTGGCGTCATAATGGCGTTATTTTGCTTGAGACGGTAATTCGACTATTATTGTTTATTTATTGATAAAATGTTTATTTACTATCATTTTACTTTTTAAAATTGTATAAAGTGTTTGCTTCTACAGTTATTAATTACTTTTTTTATTTACTGTAAAATCATTTTTAAAATAATAAAAAATAATTTAAAAGTGTATATATTCGAAAAACAAGGTTTTCGCCAAATGTGCATTAGATAAATATCGCGCCAAATCTGACGTGCCCAGAAATGAGTCACGTGAGTTCTACACACAAAATATGTGTTAAAAGAAAGCATGTAACAAAAATAAAGAAAATGAGAAGAAATGATGTCATAAATCGAAATATTTTATTAAAATATATAATTATTTCTAATTTTCACTCTCGAAATATAAAGATATTCTTTTGTCGATTAAAATATGCTATTGAGAAATTATAACAAAATCTCGAAGTTTTTAATACCTTCTTTTAAAATATTAGAAAAATAAGGACAGATTTTTCCCTTCTTAGATTAAATTGTAATGTGTTCCAATGCTCTTCAATATCACTGTGTGCGTAATTGTTCTAAATTCCGACTTCTGTCTCTGTAAATGTATTCTACCTAAATGTTTTTACCTAACTGTTTTTACCTAAATGTTTTATTTTTACTCCAAGTTCTGTAATTTGGTTGTATAGGAAATCATTCAGCCGATGAAATTGACGCATACCAAATTTCTGTGACGTAAACAAACCAATTGTTCTTTTTTATCAGAATTTAAATATAATTTTTAAACTATTTGGAACTAATTTTTCGTTGTATGTGCATTCACTAGGTTACCTTCATAGGTACCTTCTGGCACAACCGGAATCGAAATCCGACAATATTTTTTGAGACTGGCTTGACAAAAGATTTTCGCTTGACTTTTAATATCGTTTCGTAGCTGTTTTTGTCCAGAAAGTAATCTGCGCTGTATATTAGCCTTCGCTACACTCAGACAATTATACAATCAAAATCTCGCAGTCACATAAGTTTGGCGTAGTTAAGAGTACTAGTGGCGAAAATATGACCACTCTATTTTCTCTTCATACTTACCTAAACACATTTGTTTAGGGTAATTGTGATCATTAGAACTCCAAACTGACAAATCTGTTTATGAAAAATTTTGGTAGACTTTGTTTCCAATTGCTCTTCGGGTATCAAAAATGACTAAGAACTAATGACAAATAATATCTAAAATATAAAATACATTATTCCTTTCAAGGTCACTGTTTGCAATCTGCAAATGCATAATCTTAGCACCCAAATTGACGATTCATACCTGTAATTATTTTAGTATATTTTAGATCTTATAAAAAAGTCGAAGATAAATGTTTGAATATTTTCAATTAAATTTACTCGTAAATTGTGGGATGAATTAGTTATATAAACATTTTTAAAGCAGAAATACCTTGCCGCTGACATGGCTACATTCTTTTCATTTTTTATCATTGAGTGCCTAGTTTTACATTTTAAGAAATGCTTAATACTGCAGGGTCAGGTGAGCAATTATGTCAAGGGGGTAATCATGACCACTTCTATATTGGAGAAAACTGGGAACAGTAACATTTTGTTTCGTGATTACCTATTGACCTCATAATTAATCCATATTGTTAATTTTCTTTTAAATACAGTTCAAATTCATTAAATTTAAAGGAAACTTTATATAACAGTTAACACTACAGTAGAAAATTTAAAAAAAAGCCCAGAATATTATAATTGAACATATCATAAAAGTTAGAAGAAATTGATACAATTTTGATTTGCTTAATATTAAAAATGAACATTCTATTAGGTGCGTTTGTAATTACATAAATGAATCGCATCTGTAGTCATCATCAAATCCCTTAGTCTGTCCCCATACAATATCACAAAAACTACCCATCTAAATAGTTTTAAATATAATGCACTATATAACCGATGTAGTATTCTATGGAGTAATTTCAGATTTTATAAAATTGAATCAGATTAAAAATATTTTTTAAAATGGTTATTCATTCGTTTAAATCCTTTCATTGCTAATTAAGTGAATGCTATCCCATAATGTGTTGATTAATATGATGATTACTTCTTTTTTAAAATGGAGTCATATTATTTCCGTAAAAAAATTTATATATATACTCGTAATAAATTTAGCATTCATGAATTTTTGCTTGATATTACAACAGCTATTAAAAAAAGATATTTATAAAGTTATTATAAAATAATCTATATAAAATAATTTATTTATAAAATATTATAAAATATTTATAAGTTTAGTATATTTTTATAAAATTAGTTATAGAACAAATGTGCCTCATTTGCCTCGTTTCGCGTACAACTTCCGACTTACTTTAACATCTGATTTCATAAAAATGCATTATTATTATTTTAATATAATCAAATATACTTATGAAATTTATCCCACAATAATAATAATAATTTTTTTAAAAAAAGGCTATGTTTTTTTAATTATTTCCAATAAAAAAAGGCACTTTAATATTTTTACAGAAAGTCATTTTAAAAAAGAAATGTGAATACATAATTCCCTATAATAATAAATAAAAAAAAAACAGTGTACATGTTAAACTTCTATACGTTATTGACACGAAACACCATGAATAATTTATGGAACATAAGAGTTGGTTGACTAAGTTTATAAAGAGGCAGACATTTATTCTTTTTTTAAGCAAAAACTCAAAGAAATAGGTAAGGAAAAAGAAAATCAGCGGACAAGAAAGAGATACATTATCTTACATGAGTGATCACTTTTGTCTATACATTATTCATACACCCGTTTGCGTATGTCTCTAAAACCAAGTTCGGAATCCTCCTCATTGCTCAAAGACAGTTTATCTTCGGAAATTTGTTTTTTATCTTACTCTCAAGAAGTCTATAGGGGAAACATGATAAATAGTATTGTTATTGCACGGCGAATGGGAATTATGTTTGAAATTTATCCTAAGAATAGAGGATTAAGCTGTGTTATTTTGAAATTCTTTACTTCGCAGGTTATTTTCTCGGAAAGTCTATAACGTGGAGTCACCGAGTTTCTTTCATGCTGATACGCCTAGACTATTGAGGAGCTTTGGAAGGTTTCTTTTATTTTTATTTGGGGGTATTGCTTTTTTTGAAAGGGGAATGATAATTTGTTTTCCGCTTTTACAAAGAACAATCCTTATGCGGTTTTCTATACATCAAAATAAACGGAAATGAGAAGCTTGCACATATTAGCAATAAATAAGAAAAGGGAGAAATTGTGATCATTGTCTTTTTTAAATTTAAATAAAAAACAAATATAAAAATACATATTATAATCTTTTTAATTTCCGTACGTAATGCTTATCTAAAAGTAATAAATTATAATTATCTCACACACATCTCATTAGTTTTATTAATTAAAAAAAACATGCCTAGTAGATATTAATTATAAATGTTTATAATACTAAAAGTGCTTAAGTTTTTGTATATTATTTTTTAGTTTTCTACATTTAATGAATAAAAAATATTGCTTTGCTTTTCTGCAAACTAAAATCTTTACATGTTTTTCTATGCATAAATATATAGAAACTATCAAACAATCTTGATATTAAAAATCATAAAGGGTAAAAAAATAGATATTTCCTAAAATTTCAATTAAGAACGCATGTAGCATGAAATATAAAATTAAATTAAAATTACAATCACAGTTTTAATTTAAAATTTGGGGAGGGACGTTTTTAAAGGGAAGGGCATTATCCTCCACAGACTTGGTTTAACTTGACTGAGCTGTCCCTCTCAGGCAAACAAACCTCTAATATGAGAAATTTATGTTAAGTTTTATGAACAAATACACAAAAATTTTAAATTTGACTTATCATTTTTTCTATTAAATAACGAAAAATAACAAGTCGAATTGAGATTTTTTTAAAGTTATGCCTATTATTATGCCACGTTAATCCGTGTATATAATTGTACAGATTTTTGAAAATATTAATAAAATATCTAAATCTTTTATCTATATATTAAAAGCTGGGATTAAAATGATTTATACAAAAATATGTTTAGAGTTTGCCGCAATTTTGACTAAAGAAAAAATAATTCGAAAGTACATACAAGCACAATGCATTTAAGATAATGGAAAAGGTTGCAATTATATTTTTCAATAATGCCTGAGAATATTAAAGAAATAGGATCTTAAATTAACCGTACTTAATCTTTATATTAAAAATTTAAATAGGAAAAAATTATGTACAATTTCTTTTTTATATCACGAATTTTGTGAATATTTTGACAGTCACAAATCACAGAATAAAGTATGGAAAAACCTCTTGTCAGAATACATTTTCTTTCATAGTCTCCATAAAGAGCCAAAATAAAGTCTCGTTTTTAAGTGACAGGAAATTGTAATAATTTTAAGGGATGCTTATAATTGCAACTTTTCTGAAATAAATAGATAATATCTAAAGTGGGTGATTATATATTTGGAATTTATAAAATTTCACTATTTATACAGCTTGCAAAATGTGTAAGAGGTGTAGGCTTATATTTCGAGGGGGTTTACTTTCGGTATTCTACGGTAAGCAAAAATAAATTTTAAAGTTATTATTATTATTATTATTATTATTATTATTATTATTATTATTATTATTATTATTATTATTATTATTGTTATTATTATTGTTATTGAAAAACAGCAATGCTAATATTTTCTTGCCAAATGAAGGATCATAGTTAGGAAATTTGTAACTTAAACAATTAATTGCATTTTTCGCTGACGACATCTGACAAAAATTTTGACGAATTTTTTATAAAAACTATTAATTTTGCGTTAATAAAGAAATGGACCAGTTCATTTAGTGTGAAATTTGAATGTTTACTTAGTATAAGTTATATGCAGTCATGTATATCAATGTAATTGATACATTCTGATATTTTTAGAATTACAAATATAGCTTAAATATTTAATAGCAGTGTATTTTATTAAAAGTTTACATTCGGCAGATTAATTCAATACAAAACAATGCAATTTCACTTTTTGATGACTTTTATAAGATTTTAAAAGTAAAATCTTATAAAGTTTTCTTATTAAGTAACATTTTATAAAGACTTTTACACATTAAAAATAGAAACACTTTCATAAATATAATTTACATATGTTTTTTTTTTTTTTCATTATGCATTTTGAATTCTGCCAGTTCAAAAAACAATTTTTTTAAATTGGAAAATGCATTCTAAGCATTTATTTTAAAAACGTCTGCATGAAAACAATGTAAAGAATATCTATTCACTTTTCAATTGTTACAAATAGAACTAAATGCTCCGTATTTTATATGCAAATCGCATTTATATTCGCAATAGAAAAGGGTATTTGCTTTATTTTGCCGAAAGCAAACGAAAAATTTGTTATTGCCTAAAATTTTACAATAAACATTTGATTCGAAAACTTTGAAAAAACATTGAAAATGAAAAATTTTGAAATGGTTTTCGTGGAAATGAAATGGATTTTTGTTTAGATATATGCACGCAAATTAGTTTGAAGTATTTTTAATTATTCTTTATTAATTTATTTAATTAAAGTTTTAGATTACTTACTTTATTTTTGGTTAGAGTTTTTAAAATCACACAAGAAAAGTAACTATAAACAAGATTAGAATAAAAGATTATATTCAAAGATGATTTACGCATCATCGTATTGAAATAATGGGAAATATATATTAAATATATATTGGACAATTGCTTCCTAAAATATACTTAAAAACTTTGTAAAAAAACTAACAATAAACAAGATTAGAATAAAAGGTTACATTCAAACCTGATTTAAGCATCTTCCTGTTGAAATAATGGGAACCATATGTCAATATTTTTTTGACAATTGCACCCTAAAATATACTTTAAATCTTTGCATTTAAACAAAATACAACTTTTTAAATGGTACATACACCATGCACATATACCATTTACCATATTGAATTACTTTAAATACAAAGTTTTTAAATATATGATAATTTTTTGCATACATGTAGGGAAAATCTCATTATCTTACTAACTCACTCGTGGTAGCAGAACCAACATAAAATGCCTATGTTAAAATAGGGCTATCACCATTAATTTGACAAATTGAAATTTGAAATCGTTTCGATATTTTCGAACATTCCATACAAAAGAAATTTAGAAAGTCTATAAAGATTTTTTAGAACGTTTGTTGTTCCTGCCAAAACCAGTTGTTAGTGACCCCGGAATAAAGTACAAGCCGGTGTAAGATCAGAGCAGAGGTTAATGATTCACAACTACCTGTTACTTTTATAATCTGTTTATTATTTCAGAAGACTGGGTGGCAATCATAATTTAGGACATTTTTAAAACGCTTTTCGCCCAATCCCAGCGTCCATTATAAACTTCAAACTTACATTTGACTGTTCTTGGAGGGATTTTTTCTTTTTATTAGTGACTTTCATGTCATATTTAAGGCATTGCGCATTGTTTATTCCAGCGCCCCCACTTCTCCCATGGTATTGAAAACACATAATATAGTCTACGATGGGCGCAGGGACTGTAACAACAAATTTGCAACCATTAAAATATAATATTTCCTTAAATTGCGTAGAAATCGTAATTTAAAACATTTTTAAAACGTATTTAGGTCATTTTCACTCCTTTTAAATTTCGATTTTTTTTTCGAAATTGTGCTTGAAGAGCACTTGCATCTTAAAAATATTTCAAGTCATGCCAAATTTCAAGATTTTAGCCGATGTAGTATTACAAAAATTACTATTTAGCAAGTTTTTCGCTCCTGTAACCAACAAAGGATGGTAAAACCGGCATGAAATAGAAGCTACATGGGCTGTCACCATCAATTTACAGCCATTACTTTTGAAATACGTTCATGAGATTGCGTAAAAATCTCAATTCAGAACGGTTATGCAAACTCTGTGCCAATTTTCGTCTATTTCAACTTTCGAATTTTTGAGGAAATATTTTTAGAGAATATTTATATCTTATAACTACCATGCAAAATTTCATATTTCTAGGCCTTTCCATAGCACAAAAACATAATTTAGAAAGTTTTTTGCTTCTGCGAACCCCATGGATGATGAAACCGATATAAAATGGAGTTACAGAAAGCGTTATACTTCTTGAGATTGCGTATAGAAATAGCAATTTAGTACGTTTTTTAGAACATTTGCGCCACTTTTAAATTTCGGTTTTTTTTAGGAAATATTCTTAAAGATTGTTTATGAGTGTATGATCGTTATATAAGTTACTACTTTTGCAACTTTCATGTTTCTAGCCTTTTCCGTAACACAAAACCAAAATTTAAATCGCCTTTTTTTTTTTTTTTTTTTTTGTACAAATTCTAGATGTTCGTCATATCGAAAAAAGTAGAGACTGTTTTAGAGCAAGGGCTGTCACTATCATTATTTCAAAATTATTTTTTTAATCGGTGTATAACTTCCTGTGATTGCATAGAAATCTGAATTATAAATTTTTAGAACCTTTTCCCCTTTTTAAATCGGTATTTTTAAGGAAATTTTCTTAGTGATAATTTATAGCTTATAAATAATTACCGTGCCAAATTTCACATTTCTAGGCTCTTTAATAACATAAAAGATGCATTTTTAGACAATGTTTTGCTTCTTTATCCTTTTTTAGTTTTTTGGCATCGAAATAAGATATATAGCTTATGTTTGAGCACTCTTGGAAACCATTATTTTGGTATCATTACACTTAAAATATGCTCAGTAGTCCAGAGATTAGTACAAAAAAGAGAGTACAAAAAACAAGCAACTCTTTACAATAAAAGGTAAAAATAAGAAAAAAGTTTGTTTCTTTACAATACAACTCTGTTCAACTCTTTACAATAAAAGGTATAAATAAGAATAAAGTTTGTTTCTTTCAATGATTACTTGCCAAAGGAAATATTCAAAAATATATAAGAAAATAAAATCATATATTGCATTTTTAGAAGAAAATTGTAATAATGATTTAAGAGTAAATACAATGTTAGCTACATATTCAAATATTCATCAATAGTTTCAAATTTTACTAGATTCAGAAAAACATTTCTTTTGATAACTAACTAAATTACATAACTACCAGTTTCATGTATAAATATTAATACGGAATTTGAAATACAAAATTTAAAAATATTCACATTTGAAATGAGGTGGCATTTACATTCAAAAGAATAAAAAATGTAATTGGATTTATTTACGTAAAAAAAAAGTTTTATTTAATTTTTTTCGCCGAAAGCTAGCAAAAAAATACAATAAACTTTTGATTACAAAATTTTCCTAAAACAACAACAACGAAACATTTAGAAATTGCTTCCTTGGTTTTGAAATAGCTTTCCATTTTTCACTAACTAACAAATAAATTAGTGGAAAATAGCTTCAATTTTTCTCTTTGCATTAATTAATGACTATGCTAGCATTTTTACTTTAGTTATATAATAAAAAAGTTGAAAGACACAATTGAAAAATCCTTTTTCAGTCTTCGTAAAATCATGGACTACATAGGAGACTTTGTTTGTATATAAGGTTTATTTTGTATATATATATATATATGGCCAAATATATATATATATATATATATATATAGTCATATATGGGGGTTTGATCGTTTTAATAGATATTACACTGTATAAAAAAGACAAATGTTTGTTAATCTATGGATATGTTCAATAATCCCAAATGCAAATATATAGTAATCTTTTACGAGTCACCAACATTCCAAAAGCATTTAGAAACGATCAAAATTTCTTCTTTATTTAGCCATACTTTTAAATCATTATAATATAATGCAGTGAAATAGTTTTTACGCATTATCGTCTGCGTAATAGCTAAAAATTAAGTATGTGATTAATAGTTTGTTTTGAAAATATCGCCTTTCCCTGTATCAAGAATTCCATTACTACCCTAGTACGTTGTTAAAAATTTCTGTAAAAATACAGAAAAAATAGCGAGTCTCTCTGTAAATTTACACTAGATTTCGTAAATGCATTTGGTCGAATTTTTCGTTCATCATTTTACAGACATTTGCTTTACCTTACATCTAATACCCTGCAGAGATTTCCATGCCATTATTTAAAGCTGTTTGTATCCTTTTAGGTGTGTTCGTAATTATGTAAATACGTAGTACCTATTGTTGTCGTTCACTCCTTCCGTCCGTCCGTCTGTCTGTCCACATATAACAACGCAAAAACTACCCAACTGAATTATTTGAAATTTAAAATACATAATTATTACATAATTTTGCCAAGTCATTTCAAATTTTATGAAAATCGGATGCATAGATCAATTACAGGGACAATCAAAAGGACTCCGTTACACTACGGTCAATGAAGAAAAAAGTTTCAAATGCATTTTAATCGTTTGAAATTTTAAAAACATATTTATTACATAATTTTGTCGAGTTATTTCAAATTTTATCAATATCGGATGCATAGTTCAACTATAGGGACAATCAAAAAGTCCGTTACATTACGGTTAATGGGGGAAAATGTCTCAAATGCATTTTAATGGTGTTACACTCATTCGAACGTAATAAAATTGATATGAACAATGACACATACTAGCTTCATGCACTTTCACATAAAAATAAATTTAAACTTATGTTATAAAGTTGTCCTTTTTGATGTAGGAATACCCTTAAGGGATAACACACACTAAAATAAGCGTAAGATAGATGCTAGTTATATAAGTTGATGAAAGGCTATTAAATATAACTAAAATGCATTTTGGGAAATTATTCATGGTTAAAATGAAAAACAATTTTTTTGCATGTATTCTCTCCCTCTCTCTATATATTTTAAGACACTATTACAAATTTCGAAAATGAATGTCAAACGCATTATTCCCCATCCCCCTAAAGCCCTAAAAGAAATAACACTGATGTATTTTAAAATAAAATCAGTAGACTTGTTTTTAAAATGAATTTAGCAAAAAATATATAATAGAAGCCAAATGAGACGAGATTTATCAGACGTATATGCCGAATAAATATCGCTTCAAATGTTGGCAAGTAAGATGATGTGTTAAATAATATGCGGAGTTGAAAATCAGGACGAACCAAGTCGCAAATTATTATTCTGAAAATAGTGCTTGAAAAATTGTGCATATTTTTTTTCAAGCTCATTCAGGACGTTATTCTCATTAACAGGAGAGACCGAGCTTCTCACTAAGCATATGGTTATTAAGTTGGTAATGCGACAGTGGACAGAGTCACATGACTCATTATTTTTTTGCGTATATGGTATCCGAGCTACATTGAAACATGCGTTAAACTGACTCAATCCTATGAATAGTCTCGAAATTAATAAAATTCATTATACTGTCAATAGACTGCATGACATGCAATTCTTTAATTTTTAAAACAATGAAGCTTTGGAAGGAGAATGTACTATACGTTCAAATATGACAAGCCACTTACGGTTTTAGACGTTTTGTTAAATATTAAAAAAAATACATGAAAAATTATTCTGAAAATCCTGGAGTGTAAACAGAATAGTACAGATTATATATTTCCGCGAAAAATTTTCCCGAAATTCCATAGAAAACCGTTAACAAATTGAAGGAGAACGAAGATCTTTTGGAAAAATGTGACAAAACTATATAGTAAGAGAGTTTAAAATACAGATTATGATTATGTGACTTATTGCAATAAATATGTCTATTTTTATGAGGATAGTATTTATATTCTCAGAAAAATTAAGATTTTTATAAACACAATCCTAAATTTTGCCAAGTTTTTTACTTATAATTTGCAGAGTTCATGATATAAAAAATTGTTCTTTTCAGAAAACATGAAAAATGGTATTGTGCATAATACCCTGTAATTTGATTTAAAAAAATAATAAAAATTTTATGAAAATGAGCAAGTTTTCTAAATAATATTTCACAGCACACGTGTAAACACAATCTAAATATAATTTACATAATATGTTAGCTAAATTTATATAGCAAATTTTGCGAAAGTTTCAAAACCATAACTTGATTATCCTAAAACCTATTGTCATTAGAATTAGTTAAAAATGCGTTATTCCCATAATAAAACAAAAAGATGAGGAGCTGTATTCATATATACATTTATTAGTGCCAATGTAACAAACACAATATTGCACATACTATTATATTCGGAGGCATTATATGTAGTCATAGTGTATCATTGACAGCAATCTACGACTGTTGAAAGATTTGACACGGAAAAAATAAGAGTTCTTTCGCATTCAGCTGCTTCAACCATATTTGACTTTGACTGATATCTGCCCAGTCAGCAATATTCTGTGTAAGAATCATTTAAATATGGCTGGTCTAGGAGGGGTGTAACAACGGCACCAAGTGACGTCATTTATGACTGTATTGTCACATTGTTTTGGAGTCGCCTTGCTTCAAGCTCGTTTTTCACAAAATATTGTATAGTGTCACTGTGGTTCTCAATGCTTCATATGTGTATCTCCATGTAAAAAGCATGAATTCTGTGTATAAAGGTGAGTAGAATCGATAATGATATTTCGCAACGCTTTTATTACTTTTGTTTATTTCATAAATATTTTAAAACGATATTTAATATATTTTCCTACAATTAATTTTACAAATATATTGTGCATGCTATTAAAGGACAATGTATGATGAAAATGTATCTTTGTATGAATTATAGGTAAAAGAAAAAGGATAAGGAATACACTCATAATTTCTGATTTCTTAGAATTTCAGTTAATAAAATGTAAATATATTAATAAAAAATGATTTACATTTTATATTTTGCATCAAAAATTTTCTTTTTTAGCAGTTGCAGACAAAACCTTTTTCTAGTTTACAGCTTTGTTTAACCGCTATAATTTAGAATTTTATTGTTAGAATTTTTTAAAATATTTCCTTCCGATTTGCGAAACAGAAATTAAGTATACTATAAATTCCACACAAATAAAATTTTTATTTATAACAGACAAGTTTATTTAATTTGTTTCGCCGAATACAAACGAAAGAATTCTTATTGTCATAACTTTTATATTTTATAAGATAGATTAAAAGCATTTCCAAGAATGCTAAGTAAACAGCATCTTGAAACATTTTCGTGAAATGAAATTCATTTTCATTTACATAAACTTATATAAATAGTAACAAATATTTTAAAATGTATTATTAATTTCATTAATTAGATTTCTAGTACATAAAATGATTTTTTAAAAATTAATCAAAAAACATTGCACAGAAAATTGTTCATTTGTTATAATTTATATTAAGTTTGGTTAAGATTAAAATATATTTTTATAGTAGAGAAATCTTACGTTTCTCGATGTATAAATTTTCAGAATATGAAGAAAAGAGAAAAATGTTCTTATATATTTCGTACCCTCTAAAAAATATTTTGATGCGGTATTTTTTTTTTTTTTTTTAAGTAATCTCTTCGTAAAAGATATATAATAACATGTAAAAAAAGTGCTTGCTTCGACTGATCATTTTTAATTATATATTGAAATTGCATAGAACTATTAAATATATTCAAATGGGGATTTATCTCATGTAATAGTTTAAAACAGAACATCTTAACATAATAATATAAAATGTTAATAATAATGGTTCCTTTTTTTAAATTTTATATCACTATCTTTAAAGTAACAGAAAGAAATTCTATTTTATTGAATTAATGAATATCACATATTTTAGCAGTTATATTTCTGTATTTTTTTTCAGCTGCTAATACAATCTGTAATATTTATTATATTTCATATATTTATTACTGAAATAATCTTAATTGAATATGACATATATCTATATATATTCAACATGATATGTTAAATAAAACAAATGTAACGAACAGTAAGAAAAAATAAGTTTTTATTAAAAACAATTCGGTTTACACTTATTTTAATTTAAATGTTTTGTTCTTTTCCTTTGTAGCATACAAAATCTTAAATGAAAGTAAAATGTAAAACAAAGGACTTAAACAATTAAATCGTTAAATGTGAAATGTCCTTTAAAGCAAGAAATTTTCATTCATTTTTCTTTTATTATTATTTACTTTTTCGAATTCAGAAATGATCAATGCAATTAGTATTTAAAGCTTAATTAATTCTTTTTTTCTTTTTCTTCTTCAATATTTTTCATTGTTGTTCTTGTTTTTTGTACTCAATTGATAATGCGCTTTTTTGTAAAAAAAAATTTAACATAAAATTTTTGTAAATAATTATCGCATGACTTAACACAATTATATGTATTTTTATTCTAATATGTGAGAGAAAATGTTCATTTCAGGATTATTATGGGGACAACGAAAGTGAAGAAAACATAGAAAATATAAAAATAAAAATAAACTGAAAAATAAATTAATTGCAATATTTTTAAAACACGAAATTACATTAAGAAAAGAAAATCGCAGCTAGCTTCTTTAAGGCATTTATACTTTTAATAATAAACTATAGAATAAAATAAGTTCTTTAGACACTTGGAATGTTTAATCTTCTATAAATTATAAATGGATTTTAGGACAAATGGTTTTTGTAACATCCGTAGACTGTTTTTTATTAGTATTTCAATATATTATAATCAAAATGATTTCATTTACAAAACAACTCCAGAAAAAAAAATATATTTTTTATTTAAACAATAAATGCATTTTGATATTCTAATAGTTATGCTAAAAAATACTAAGTGTAAAATGCTTTATTTTCTAAAAAGAAAAAATCTGAAATTTAATATAACATGAATATATTTTGAAATTACCTTTAAAATTAAAAATCAACTGCAGTGTCTTTGGAGAAATATTCGTTATTTATTTTTTTAAATAAAATCGTTTCCCACGGCATTGAAGTTTCTCACCTTTCGAATTAAGATATTTATATTTAAAAAATAAACCGTTTGAAAAACAGAAAGCGAATACTTATTTAAAGATAGACTTTGTTTCGGTTAGGGAATAAATGAGAATTTCTTATTGAGGAAATATTTCTATTGAATGACCAACAAAGTATTCACTTTGATAATCGTAGGAAACAATTATATATATATAGATATATATACATGTCGTTTTTTTTAGGTTTCATTCTATAGTGAATTTAACTTTTATTGAAAATTTCAAACGAAATCTCTATTTATACAAAAGTTATATTATGAGGTATTCAAAATCTTAAATAAATGTTCAATATAAAACAAAATATTTGCACAATTAAATCTTTAAATGTGAAACGTTCGCTAAAGCAAATAATTTTCTTTTATTTTTCTCTTATTTTTATTTATCTACTTTGTTTTCAATTTCAGAAATGATCAATGCAATTAGCATTTAATGTTAAATTACTTCTTTTTTCATTTTCTTCATCAATACTTTTCATTGTTGTTCTTGTTTTCTTATTCAGTTAATAATAAGCCTTTTGGTAAAAGAAACTTTACAAAAATATTTTTAAAAATAATTATCGTGTGATTTAACACAATTATACTTTTTTTCTGAAGTAGGAGGAAAATGTTCATTTCTTGATTTTTATGGACTTAAAAAAAGTGATAACACTGGTCAACAGCTGTTTTGGTGCCTAGGTATTTGGACATAAATTTGGATTTTACATAAATTTGATGCCCTGAAATCGAATAAAGCATTAGTTTTCCCCTATTAGCTCAAGTTTTTAAGATAAACAACTTTTTATGAAATGTATGTTGCACTATTTTAAGGTAAATCCATGTATTAAAAATTATATATAAAAATAAAATAAACACAGAGTTTTTATTTTTATAATATACAAATGTTAATTTTTATTATTATAATATATATATATTCAAATAATAATATATAAAATTTTATTTTACAAATATATTTACTCACAAAGGTACAGTAAAACGTCACTGATGAGATTGATTCTTACTGAAAGCTTAGGAAGCTTCTTTTCCATGAAATTCTTGAATGTATTTTAGAACATTCCATTTTTAAAATTAAACAGTAATCTGCCATCATATGCATATCCCATCATTTTTGATAGACGTCCTCCATAGTCTTAATATTCTGGTGCAATCTTTCACCCTGTTCCTCACTTGTGTCTTATAAATGTTGAAATGAACAAAGTGGCTGTGTAAATAGTGCACTTTAATGCTCATATTACACCCAAGAGATTTAAAACTATTATGCATTTCACAACCAGTTCTACTTATTTTCTGCTTTGCATTTGCGACAACTACCGTAAAAGAACTGCAGGCTTTTGGTTCGGCCTCATTCATCGAATTTACGAAGGCCTTAATCAGTTGGCTGACATGTGGTCCGTAAAATATTCCTGCTTTAATTTTTTCATAACGCAATTAGGGCATTTTTTCTTCTATATATTCAAAGCATGATTCATTCTTATCAAGAGATTGTACAAATTACTTCATAAGACCAAGCTTGATATGCAGTGGAGGAAGTATAATTTTCCCAACTGAGTGGTTATTAATGACATTTCTCCCCCCCCCCTAACAATCATTCTTTCTCTCTTTTAGGCCACTCTTTTCTAATCCAGTGGCATTTTTTATCACTGCTATCCAAAAGACACGAGAAGCAAGGATATTTGGTGTAACAACATTTGCTGTCCAAGGCAAAAGTTTACCATTTTTAAATTTTACACAAATCACCCTTTGATGTTCATGATACTTTATTTTGTCAAAGACCATAGCTATTGTGTTATATTGTTCTTTCATTTTTGTTGAGTGAGTAATTGGTATGGAACCATATTTGTTCCCATTGTGTAGAATAACACGATTCAAAATCCACTTTGAGCTGCCTACAAATAAGGGCTTATCATCTGGAAAATAGTCAGAAAGACCCATTTTTTTCCAGAAATCCTCTAATTTTACGACAAAATACAAGATTTCTTGGAAAGTTTAGGGTAGTAGACTCTTTTCTCTTGTGCGGTAAAAAGTAACTTTGGTTTCTTGTTCCAGTAAATATTTGTCTTTCAATCTTGAATCCAGTAATTCAGACACTTCTATGATAGATTGAGATCTCTGGTGAGATCATTTAACTCATCCTGGTTGAAACGTTGAGGCATTTACTTCATCTCATAATCGCCTTCATAACTATCGGAAGGAAGATCAATAGGACAGTATTCATTATTACTGAGCTCTGGTAGCTGGTAAAACGTTGGAATCGGCACTTCCTCTTAGTGAAGAACCGCGCGTCTTCACTCTCAGAAATAAAACTCTCATTTTTGACGATTCAGAAATCCTTGAGCCTTATTTCGTCGTTTTTGACGATCATTTCGTATCAGAATCACGTGACTTTTAACGAAACGTGAATTCTCAAATATTTGACGAAAGTGCTTCCTTAATCATGGCCAGACTTGATGAATTTTAAGGAAACTGTCGTGGTAGCTGTTTATAGAAGGACCCGATATTGTACCTCCCCAAATCTTGCGATTTTAGCAAGGATATACTTGCTTGTTTAAAAAAGTACTTTTTAGCATTTTTCAGAAAATAATGAGATGTAAGCAATTACTCTTGCTACATTAGGTTTTTTTTTTTGGGGGGGGGGATATTTATTACTATTTTTATTTATTTATTTGTAAGTTGTATTTCGTTTTGATTTCATTCGAAAAAAATTACTTCGTTCTACAAAACCGTTCAAAAAGTAAATTTGATCAATAAAATTTCAAAATTCTAAGATCTATTTTATATCCAATATCTACTTTTTTCATTCAAATTAAAAATATATACATATATTTTCTCTCTCCCCTCTATAAACAGTAAATTGTTAAAATCTTATCCACCTACTTAAAGTCTCGCTTAAAGTAGTAAAATCTCTCCCAATAAGTACTTCATAATTCGTTATTTCTGAGCATCAAACTAACCAGCCCATATTTTAATCATTCCTTAAGCAAATAAATTTCCCCTAGATGTTATTTAATTAAGCCATATTATAATTATTCATTAACCATTAGAAAATCAAAATAATAAATTCGTCTTATTATTTAAAACTTGCAAGATTTATAACAGAATCGATAAAAATACTATCGTAATTATAAAAATTCAAACACACACTATAATCCACTTTATGCCTTTATAATCATACCTGTCTGAGTAATCTGTGGCGTGATCTTAGGGCGTCGGACTGCCACACTGCATGTTATGAGTTCGAACCCCGCGTGTGACATGTCTTTTTTGCTTCTGTCATTGGATACAGGAGCTTCTAAAAAATTCGATAGATGGCAGCACTAGTCCCTTTTTGACGAAATTTTTTGACGATTTAGTATCGTTAAAAGAGTGAGGGAAGTGATTTCATCAATTTGACGAAATATTTGTTCGGAGCATTTCCCGGGAAACGGTTTCGTCAAAAACGAGGAGAATTTCGTGAAATTTGAGTATTCATTTCTGAGTGTGTTTCAGAGACTAATGACTTATGATTGTTGTTCAGATTAATTCCTGTAATATTTACGGCAGAAATAACAGTCATTGAAATGGTTTTGAGGTCCTCTCTAAACCATTAGTATGTAGAATTTGAGACTTTTTCTTTTCCCGTTAGTAAACTGGTGTAAGTGCTCTGTACAAGTTTTGCAGATCTTATGCGGCGCCCAGGATTTATCCTGATAACAAAGTCTAACATCAAAATATCCAAGATAAGCTCTCTTTACAAGTCAGTAAAATTTTTCTCTGCTCATTTAACGTCTATTTTTTGCATATATAGTAAAATTCATCGGGATGATTTACACAACTTCTTCTACTTGTATTTATTTAACTTCTGTTCAACACCACAAATACAACGATCTATAACAAGGTACGCTTTAAGTTAACTTTATAAGAGTTCTGTCCCAAACACAAACAGCAAAGAAGGTCAACAATGTTTTGCCTCCACGGAGAGAATTCAGAAACTATCTTATCTCTTGAAGGCTTTTCCATTTGTCTTGATGGTTGGGCGGTGCAAAATCATAAGCATGCTCAGAACTTCAATTTCGTTTCAACAGCTCTTTTTTTTCAAGTTTTTCTTATATTTCAACCTCACAAATCGTCTTGAGCATTGCGACAAGCCCATGTGTTAGAAGGTCAGCTTAAGCATTTAAGATAACTTTAGTTCTAAAAAATCTGTAGCTCCCTTCGTATATCTAAAAAACTAGAGCTTATAGAGAGAAACTGATTTCATATTTAGATACAGTATTCTAAAAATATCTAAAATTAGCTGTAAAATCTTAGGCACCATTTTTTTGGCCTGTGTAATCAAAGAAACTATAATAAATAAAAGATATAAAAATAAATGAAACACAATATATTTTTAAAGCAAGACAATGCATTGAAAAATTGTTACGCAGTTAGCTAATTTGAAGTTATTATTCCTTAAGTAATAAACTGCGAAATAAAATAAGTTCTTGAGGCACTGGAATGTTTAATCTTCAGCAAATTACGAATGGATAAAAATATTTATGACAAATGGTATTGTAACATCTGTAGGCTATTATTTATTTTTAATATTTCTGTGCAATAATCGAAATGATTTCACTGACAAGTACGATCGTGAATATAATATAGTTTGTAAATTAAAAATAAATTGTTGATCTTTTGTATAATGAAACGAAAAAATACTAAGTAAACTACATTGGAAATGTTAAATGAAACACATTAAATGGATTTTGATGTATTTTTAATGACCAATTTAATCTTTTATGCCCCGACGGTATTTTAAAATACCATTAAAATAACTTAAAATTCATTTAATCGATCGATTTGTAGTATACTATAAACAAAATCAGTAAAGTACTAAGTACTTCAAGAAAACTGGAGTTCCGAGAACTTTTTATGTAATATAGGAACTTTCGAGAACATTTTATGTATATATTTTCCGAGAAATTTATATATATATATTATAAATTGATATCCTTTTGAATAAAGAGACGAAAAAATACGAAGTAAAAGACTTTGAAAACATTAAATGCAATGCATTAAATTAATTTTGATATATTTTTAATGATCATTTTAACTTTTTATGCCCCAACGATTCTTTAAAATACCATTAAAATAACTTGTTTCAAAATTTATTTTATACATTTTCAACTTCATCTTGGTGAGGAAGTCTACCAAATGGCTTAAGTACAACAAGCCCAACCTATTCATTTAATGCATTTATTAGTAGCACACTGTAATCAAAATCAGTAAAATTCTAAAATTTTCCTCGGAAAATTGGATTTCTATAACGCCAACAACAAAAAATCACTGAAAAGATACATGTTCGCACTGTAAATAACACAAACATCTGTAAGTTTCAAAAGGATTCTTTAGGAAAGAGCATTTAACTTTTATTGAAAAATTCAATCGAAAATACTTTTTATGCAAAAATTACATTATGAGGTATTCAAAATCTTAAATAAATGTACAATACAAAACTAAATATCTATACAATTAAATCTTTAAATGTGAAATGTTTTCTAAAGCAAGTAATTTTCCTTTTCTTTTTCTCTTATTTTTATTAATTTATTTTATTTTCACTATTAGAAATGATCACTGCAATTAGTATTTAAAGTTAAATTACTTATTTCTTTCATTTTCCTGTTCAATACTTTTCATTGTTGTTCTTGTTTTCTTATTTAATTAATAATGAGGCTTTTTATAAAAGAAAACTTTACATAAATATTTCTACAAATAATTATCGCGTGATTTAATACAGTTATATGCATTTTTTTTTTCTAATAAGTGAGAGAAAATGTTCATTTCTACATTCTTAAGGAAACAATAAACGTGAAAAAATAGAAAATATAAAAAATACAAAACATAAATTAATAGCAAAATTTAAAAATAAAAAAAACTCACGACAATACATTAAGAATAGAAAATTCCAGTCAGCTTCTTTGAGGCATTTATTCTTTAAGTTATAAACTAATAAACTATAAAATAAAATATATTCGTTAAGCACTTGAATGTTTAATATTCTATGAATTATAAATGGATAAAAATATTAAGTACAAATGTTTTTATAGCATCTATATACTGTTATTATTATTATTATTATTATTATTATTATTATTATTATTATTATTATTATTATTATTATTATTATTATTACAAATCATGACAAATCAACTCCTGAAAATAACATATATTTTTAATAAAAAATAAATAAATTTTGATCTTTTAATAATTACTTGTTCTACAAAACACTAAGTGTAAAATATTGAAACTTTTAAACATGTAACACCTGAAATTTAATGTAACATGACTACATTTTGAAATTATCTTTTAAACTAAAAATCAGTTGCAATTTCTTTGGTGAAATAATCCTTATTGTATTTTTGGAAATAAAATCACTTTCCACGGCATTGTAGTTTCTGACCTTTCGTAAATTAAAATATTTATATTTAAAAATTAAAAATTAAACAGCTCAATAAACAGACATAATTTACATATTTAAAGATAGACTTTGGTTAAAGGAAAAAAAAGTAAGATTTGTGATTTTTTTTGAGGAAATATCTCTAAACAAACTATTCAGTATAATAATCTAATAATCGTAGAAAAAGTAATACATATATATATATTTATACATATATATGCATTATATATATATATATATATATATATATATATATATATATTAGGAGGTACTTAAAAGCTTAAATAAATTTACAATATAAAACAAAATATTTGCTCAATTAAATCTTTAAATGTGAAACGTTCTCTAAAGCAAGTAATTTCCCTTTCATTTTTCACTTATTTTTATTAATATTTATTTTTCAATTTTAGAAATGATCATTACAGATTGTATTTAATGTTTAATTACTTTTTTTTTTCATTTTCCTCTTCAATACTTTCCCTTTTTGTTCTTGTTTTCTTATTTATTTAATAATGAGTCTTTTTGTAAAAGAAAGCTTTACCTAAATATTTTTATAAATAATTATCGTGTGATTTAGCACAGTTATAGGTATTTGTTTTCTAATAAGTGAGAGAAAAAGTTAATTTCAAGATTCTTATGAAAACAACAAAAGTTAAAGCATAGAAAATATAAAAAAATAAAGATATATTAACTAAATAAAATGCAACATATAAAATAATTTAAAAAAGTGACAACGCATTAAGAAAAAGAAAATCACAGATAGTTTCTTTGAAGTATTTATTCTTTCAATAATAATTATCGAATAAAATAAGTTCTTAAGCACTGGGATCTTTAATCTTCTGTAAATTATGAAATGATAAAAATATTTAGGACAAATGTTTTTGTAACATCTGTTGGCTATTATTTATTTTTAATATCTCTGTACAATAATCGAAATGATTCAATTGACAAGCACCCTCCTGAAAATAATATATTTTATAAACGAAAAATAAATTAATGATCATTTGAATAATGAGACGAAAAATGACTAAGAACAGTGCATTGAAAATCTTATATGAAACACAATAAATGGACGTTGATGTATTTTTAATGATCATTTTAATCTTTTATGTCCCAACGAGTCTTTAAATACGGTAAAAATAACTTATTTTAAAATTCATTTAACACATCGATTTGAAATACACTGTAAATAAAGTCAGAAAGGTACTTAATTTTTTCTAGGAAACTGGGATTTCTAGAGCTTTTTATGTAACGCCAGAACAACAATTTATGCAACAAATACATGTTTGCACATAAAAAAATCTTTAAGGTTACTAAGATTTCTTGTAGGAAACTGGGATGACTGCAACTTTGTATGTAACTTCAACCAGAGTTACAGATAAAATTTTAGAAAAAAATAATGTAATTTTAGTGATTTTTAACATTATTATTTTATTATTATTATTATTATTATTATTATTGTTTTGCTTTAAACATCGTTTAGCTTTTCTTGGAAAATTCAACCAAAATTAATTTTATACAAAAATAACACTATAAGGTACTCATATTCTTAAAAAAATATAGAAAATAAAAGAAAGCATTTATTAATCAACACTTTAAATGTGACATGTTCTTTAAAGCAGGTAATTTCTTTTCATTTTTTTCTTATTATTATCATTTATTTCAGAAAGGATCAATTCTATCAGTATTTAAAGCTTAATTACTTTTTTTTTCATTTTCTTCTCCAATACTTTTCATTGTTGTTCTTGTTTTTTTATTCATTTAATAATGAGCCTCTTTGTAAAAAAATAAAAGAAAAAAAACCTTTACATAAATAATTATATAAATAATTTTCGCGTGATTTAACGCAATTATATGTAATTTGATTTTATTAAATGAGAGAAAAATGTTCATTTCTTGATTTTTAGAGAAACAACAAAAATGTAAAACGTAGAAAACATAATAAATAAAAAATATAAAAAATAAATGAAATACAATATGTTTCTTTCAACACGACGATGCATTATAAAAAGAAAATCATAGTTAGCTTCTTTGAAGTACTCATACTTTAAATTATAAATTTAAATAAGATAAATTCTTAAGCACTGGAATATTTAATCTTTTGTTAATTAGAAATGAATAAAAATATTTAGGACATATGGTTTTGTAACATCTGTTGGCTATTACTTCTTTTTAATATTCATGAATAATAATCAGAATGATTTCATTGACAAGCACACTCCTGAAAATAATATATTTTGTAAATGAAAAATAAATTGTTGATCTTTTGAATAATGGGCCGAAAAAATACTAAGTAAATTACATTGGAAATATTAAATGGAACGCATTAAAGGGATGCTGATGTATTTTTAATGATCTTTTTAACCTTTTATGCCCGGACAGTACTTTAAAATACCCTTGAAATTTGTTAGAAAATCCATTTAATACATTGATTAGTATTACACTGTAAACAAAATCAGTAATGTGAATTTCTTATTTAGGAAATATCTTTATTGAATGACCAACAAAGTATTCACTGTAATAATTGTCAGAAACAATAATTTATTAGGATGAGCGAAGCGAATCCTCTACTAGGCTACACAAATTACATTTTTTTGTACACGTTACGAAAATTTATTCAAAATTATGAATTGAAATTGAAAACAATAAGAAATTATGGTCTGCAGATTTGCGCAAAATATATATATATATATAATAACAGAATTACCTTAAAAAATTTATTAATTTATTCTACGTGTTTTTTTTTTTTTTTTTTTTTTTTTTTTTTTTTTTTTTTTTTTTTCAGTTTGGGCGTATTTTTGCAAGTAAAAATGAAACAAATTTCAGTTTTGTTCTTGTTTTCTCTACTCAGTTAATAAAGATAACTTTTTGTAAAAGATAATATAACAAAAATAATTTAAAAAATAATTTTCTCGTGATTTAATAAAATCATATTTTTAAAATATGTATATGTAACAAAAAAAAAAATTTCTTTATTTCTATTGAGTATACAAAAGAATAAATAAAATACATTTAAAATAAAAGAAATGAAAGAGCTTAAGATTAAATCAAAAGCAACATACTTTTCCTAACATAATAAAACTAGAAAAGAATAGAAATGCTATTATGTGCTTTGATCATTTTACTCTTTAAACGTTAGTTCAATAAAATAAGCTCTTAAATCATTGTAAAGCTTAGCTCTTTGTAAACTGTAGTTGTTTATTATGTTTGATATAAATAATAAACTAACTTCTGTAGGGAGTTATAAATGAATTTTATTATTTATGTAACTTTATCGTCAAATAAATTTAGACAGAATTAATAAACTTTTATTTCTTTAATACTGAAATTGTATGATGAATTTGATTAAAAATTAAAATAACTCAAAAATAACGATTCAATATTCCATTATACATCTCAATTAAACTTTTTAAATAAAGACTTTTTATTGAAATAGGAAAATTTTTAAATGAAAACTTTTAAAGAAAGAGTGATTCAAAATAAATTATACATCTTAATTAAATTTAGCACAAACTTTTCCAACATTAAATTTCACTCCACCAGTAGTTGAGAGATTCTACTGTCAAAAGGGGGAGGCATTGGGGTCGAAATTATTCGAGCTTGTAGGCCTAATCTTTCGGAGTTTTCTGTGGTTTTCGACGAACCTTGGATCTTTCGTAAATAAGGCTTAGTTTATCTTAGAAAGACCTTCACTGCGGGCACCCCTCCTCAGGCTTACACTCCTAGTACAGATAATCGACTGTCATAAACAACACCCATACTGACACCAATATTAAATTTTATGCAGTTTTCAATTGAAGTTTCCGTCACGATAACTCTGAAAAAAATTCATAGCGAAGTTATTTTCCATTTAATCTCAATACTACAAAATTATGCACATGCGTTTGAAAATAATTAATCATTAAAAAATGCCTTAAAAATGTAAATAAGTTATCCATTTAAAACACTTGAGCATTTTTATTATTAAAATATCGATATTATTTTTTTTTCTGCATCATTTTTTATATCAATTATCTTTCTTTTATAACAGTTTTGTGCAGTACATTATTCTTTGACATTTCGAAAATTATGAATATATTCCAAATATCCTTTTTTTTCTTACATATCCTACATTTTCATTTTCCAAGCTCATTTAATTGCAAGCTAATTTATTTAAATATATATTTTACATTATATGCAGAGTATCTGTCCATTTCTAGCTAATTAAGAACCCACTGTCCGTTGAAATTAAAATATTGCTACTACCAATGTACATGCAGAAATTAGAAATAAATGTAACAAATGAAAAATAAAAAGTAAAGAGAATCAGTTTTATACAGATTATTTTTATTATATAGGATAATTTAGTTTATTTCTGAACACTTGCTTTTGTAAGAAAACAACAATTCTGAATGTATTTCCAATGTACACATATCTTTGTGTACATTGTTTTAATATAAAATTGTTGAGCAATATTACATACATTCAGAATAACTTTAATAATAAACCAATTTTGAAATAAACAATCTCTTTAGATTGCAAAAATTTATAATAAAGTTTTAAGTTAAATTGCTAGAGTGGATAAATGTTGGTTTTCGTAAATATATTAATGAAATGATAATATGTAATAATAATGTTTATGCACTTGTGTCAAAGTAAGTGCATATTTGTACTGGGAAAATGTATATGATAATATTTATCAGGTCATTTACTCATGATAAACAATGTTGATTTAATATTTTTCACTTCCCACTTAAAAAAAAAATGTACGCGACATAATTTTAATATGCTTTTTAAATATTTCTGCCTCTAAATTTTCAACATAACAACGTGTATCTTTCAATGTAATCTTCCTTTAAATACACATTTTACTATTACTGTACAGTTGTGATTAAATAAATTCCCCGATATGAGAACTATTTTCAATGAAATACAATAATGCAGAAATGCTGACTGTACATTTTAGCATTTGCAGTTAAATCCCGAAATTTATCTCTTCGACACTAATATGACAATTTCACATGTTGTGAAGAAAATTAAGAGGATTTATAAATTAATAATTAACATTAATAATTGATAAATTGATAATTATTACATATATAACGATATGTCAATGCGGGTTTTAGATAACACATTATGCATATTAATTTTAAATACTATTTTAACCCTTTCGGGCCTGGTGTACTATTAATAGTAAGTACATGCCTTTCAGTGGAATATTATTTTGTTTTAAGAAATACTTTTGCTACTATTTACACGTAGTAATATTAATATATGCCTATGCGTTTATTATATGACTTTATTATATTTAGGAATTTAGAGACAATAATAATATTATTATTTACTTAAGTCTCTTTGCGCCATTTGCGATTCTTTTATTTTTAACTTATGTTTCACACTTTAAATTTAAAATAAAAATTACATTCTTAAAGGAATCGCCAGTGATAAGACGCAAAAAGTATTAAATAGTTGTAATATAAGTTAAATCTTATTGTAAAACAATATTTTATAACCATACTTTTATTAATTTATTACACGATTCCAGTGGTTTTGAGATAAATTCCGATGTTAGATTATTGATAGATAAAGATTCAACTTCTTTCATCTTTTTACTTTATTACGACAATTTCAAAAATAAATTACCAATAGTGCTAATCTTTTAACAGGAATGAAATGCTAAACAGGGCATCAAAGTATTTAAAATCATCCAAGATGAAATGCTGAATAAGACAATTAATTTGTTCCACTTTTCAATTTTCTGATTCCTGGTCAATATGAATTAAGGTCGGTTCATTTATTTAAAGTCTTAATGACCAGTTTTCTTCAGTTTCCTCCAATTACTGTCAGTATTTTTATTGGGTTGGACATTTATTAATGGATAAATGTGTGAGAGAAAGCTCTTTTCTTAGCATAAATTTTCTCATGAATAAATCATGAATGCTAATCGTCCAGAATAAAAAAGTTTTCTTAAAACTGCAACTGAACTGCAATTGCTTCATTTATAGTATAAGTCGGTATACGATAATTAGATAAGGATTTGTGTATCACTTGTTATTTGTGATCTGTAAAAGATTTGGGAGAAAAAAGAACTAGGCGTAAATTTATTGTCTTTTTAAGAGAAGATACTTTTCTTTTAATGTTATAATCATGATAGTACAATTATGCTGAATACATTGTTGAAGAAAATAAAGCTACTGAAGTAACCCTTTATAACACCGCGATCCATATATGCAACGTACCTTAAACATTTGATTTTGCATATACATTGAGGTTTTAAAGATGATAGTATGTCTTGTTGCTATCTCCCAACATAGCGGTTATCATATATTATACATAAATTTATGATCAGAGGGTGATACTAAATCAAATGCTCATGCGATAGTTTTATTATTTGAGCAATTTTGTATCGTAATTTCTAACAAAAACTTTTTAAAATTAAGACGTTTGAAAAGATTAAAGATAAGACATCAAAAAGACGGAAATTACATTTTTTAAATGTAATTTAATATACTTTATAGTTTAGTATTGGAAAATTGACAATATTAGTGAGAAATATATGATTTTCTGTTAATGCAACTTGGATAACCTTCTGAAAACTTTTATTCATTTTTGTTAATCTTTTGTATTTTTTGTATCTTTATATATTTGAAACGATGTATTCATTCTAAAACTTCTGTAAATAGTCTTAAAATCGGAGTTTTGAAGTCACAAAAATATTAAACACATAATTTATGTATTAAAGAAAAACTTTTTTATAAGCAAATTTCAGTTAGTACATTTTAAAAACGCGTTTTACATTTACAGAATTAATTCCCTTGGGAAGAAATTAATTTGCTTTCTATTAGCCCTGTTAAATCTCATTTATTTCTTTATCTATCCTTGTTATAATATAGTGTGGATTTATTTCAAGAGTAACTAAAATAAATACAAATATGAACAAATTACATGCAGCAAGGATATATTACAAAAACTTTCCAAAGACAAAATAATATTAAGTAATTTTATTTTTATGCAATAAAATAAAAATGTATGTTTATTTTTATTAATCAATGATTTTTTTATGTGTTGAAACTTTTAAAAATTCCCAAAACATGATTTGACACCTGAATCTTTCGAGACATTGCAAACTGTAAATAAACTTTCATTTTAAATAAGAATGCATTGGTCGTTGATTTTTAGCTTACAGAGTACCAAAGCCTGAGAGCTAATGTGGCCAAATGTTCTTATGGGCTCACCAATGTATGTACGAATGCAACGCGATAACTCTTGATAGAAATATTCGATTTCCTTCAAATTTTGTAAATATGTTCATTCTCATAAGTCGCTTCCTCGATAGGTTTTGAGGGGTCATTGGTTATGTATAGGGGAGTTTAGGGTGGGCAAATCATCCCTTAATTTAAATAAATGAGTTTATCAAAAATAATTAACGATTTGCTTCAAATTTGGTATACGGGTTTATTCTGATAATGCGTTTCGCTGATTGGATTAAGAGGTTCATTTAATAAGTATAAATGGTGGAAACGGGTCCAATCTACATATTACAGTAAATGCAATGCGCAAAATTTTATATTTTTAGTATAAAAATAAATAAGTTAATGCCAACCATCCGTTTCAAAAATATCCGTTTTTAAAAATATGTATAAATATCATAAAGAAGACCATTTAAATTATATTTCTTGTATAACGCAGTTTATTGTGTTCTAAAATCTTAAGTTGCCTTTATTTAGTATAGATATCTGTTAGATAGAGATATAGCAATGTATTTTATTTATCAATTTTTGAAAATAAAACTATTAAACTATATTTTCCTTAAACGTTATAGATATCCCATTTGTATATAAAAAAAAGTAAGTAAGCTAAAAAACAGCAAGAGGAAAAAGATAGAAGCAAATCGAATTTATCGACGCGTGGAATTTCATCGTCATGTTTGAAATTCCAATAGGAAAACGTGAAAATCGTACCTGAGGAATTACAATGTTCGCGTGACTGGTAACTTGAACGTTTCAACGTGAACACACGCAATATTTTACCTCTCCTTCAAAAGTACAAATGAAAAGGATGTTCCTATCATGCCATCTGCGAAGTTTCAGAGATGAAATCGAAAGAAGGGAAAATGCGAAGTGGTGCATCATCTCCAGATCTGCAAAGAAATACCGTTTCTCGCATAAAGATACATGTCAGGCCTTTTGAATAAAAGGGTATCGACCGGGGATTTTTTATGAAGCAGTGAATACAATACATTGTTTTGGCAAAAAATTTAGTAAGGTATGGATGTTGAATGAAAGCAGAGTACAAAACAGCTTGGAAAACCTATGCATATTTTTGTTTTAAGAGAACCAAAAAGAAAATTTTAGGAGTTTTCTCTTATCCCGAAGAAATTTACATATTTGTATAAATAAGTGTATATTTGCAATGAAATTCGCAGTCTCGAATTTTAAAGGAAAAAGTCCGTTAAAGCTTTTCTTTACATTCTGATAAAAAGTCACGTTTGTATGCGGATTCTTTACGAAATATTACTTTTTTTATTTATTTATTTAAATGGTAAGAAAAGGAAAGTATGAATGTTGTAAACTTTTACATTTTTCTTAAATTTCAAATACATTTGTTCTAACTTATATAAAACATAAAAAAATGTATTTAACTATGTGTAATATAACACTGATATTCTCCTCTTTAATTTGATAATCCCTTTATTGGTCTTTTATATAAAAGGGATTAATACTTACGCATGTAATAGACATACCTATTAATACATTTATACATATATCTGTTTATACGTCTATCCATCTATCTAACGATCAACTTATCTCTCTCTCTATATATATATATCTCCGTATTTCTATGTAAGTATTAAACATTGATTGCTTTTATTAACATATATTTTAAGTTAATAAAACTATATGATATATTATATCTTTGACGTACTTTATCCATTACACATTTAAAAAAATGATAAATGTTGTTTTTTATATTTAATTATGTTCTCTTTTTATGATAAACGTCATAAACTTTCTTGGGAAGTTAAATGTTTTAACAGTCGTCTCTGATGAAAATAAATGGAATTTATTTGATAAACACTTAGAACTTGCGATTTTACTGCCATTATCTAAATTATGTCTCTGTCTCATCTTTATGAGTTGTTTTCCATTTTCTATGTGATGACGAAAAAAATCTAATATGATTGGAAATTGGTAACAAATGATTCTAAACATGTTGAAATTACCATTAGTCTTCAAATTTAGTTTAGCACTACATTTACTTAACTTATATAGTTTACCATAGTTTTGATATTATCAATAATGTACACTTTTTCAAAATTCATTAAATTATCCTTTATGCCTAAATTGTTCTTTAATTGAATTTCACTTAAATATGAAGGGTTTAAAAGTTACCACTATGATTATTTTCACAATATTTGACAAAACTAATTCTATCATCGAATAGTACCAAGTGTGACTTTGAAAAAAATTTTTAATGCTTATTTAGAAAATGCAACAATCTTGAAATATATTAACAAAGAACTTTAATCACAATTTTATCATGTCTCATTTATTCCAACAACAATTTACTCTTCTGAAAACTGCAGAAATTCATATCATTTCCTTGTCATGTCAAAAGAACAACGTTGAATGTTTCTTCAAACAAAAAAGATGTTTTATACATTTTTATTCCTTTCTGCTACGTCATTTAAAATAAAATCCAAATATATTAACAATTTCCTTTGTCAACCAATATCTCTTTAAAATGTTATTCATTGATACAATATACGATTTTAACTTTATCAGAAACGAAAACAACAGATTTTTAAGAAAAATATTTAACAGATAATGCTGTTATGCGATTCTATTAATGTTTTAATCTCTAATGGAAAATATTACTGGCGGCTATGAGCGAGAAACTTCGTTTCTTTTACTTAAACAGTCATTTTTTCATTTATTTTATCTCAACAACAACACTGTTATATTTAGAATACATATCTTCGCTTTTATTTTTATTTCTCCTGTAGTTCTTCAATTGATTTCTTTCCGAATTTCATGACATGTATTTTAATGCTTATTTTTTGTAAAACAAAATTAAATGTTTTCTGCCGACTTAACTTCCTGTTTTAATTGAATTGTTGTTTCATTTTTTTTAAAGGAGGGGATGAGAAATAACATGTATAATATTTTTTTCCTATAAATCGAACTAAACTCTAAATAAAAGATTTTTTTTTTTTTTTTTTAAATAACATTTATATGTATACTTTATATATATATGTGTGTGTGTGTCTGTGTGTAAAGAATGACCTTAAGAAATAAGAAGAAAATATTTATTTCACATTGAGAGTTTATTTACCGTATGTACCAGCGAATAAGTAGTTCCCCTAATTCCTTACTTGAATTTTGTACAACCCGGTTATTTTGTTTGACCCGGTTATATAAATTATATTTAGCAAAATTTTTCTGTTGCACTGACAAGTAAAGCAAAAAAAGTTCCATTATTCCACGGTTAAATGATCCGATAATAGCTGTTTAAATTGGGAGCACGTTTTTTACTACATAGGTGTCATTCACAATTTTATTAGAAATATAATTTCGTTAGATAAAATAAAAAGTGTTTGAGAGTAAAATTACTTTTGCAATATATTTTTTATATTTTTAATCATTTTGACATTTTAATGCAAAATATACAATTTTTAATAAAGACAATAAAAAGTTTTTGGTAAATAAAAAATTTAACTTTCCTTTCAGGTGAAGACACTGGCAAGTTAACCTCTTCAGTCCCTGAGTACCCAAATGGGTACATCAATTTTGTCCCATTTTATTAATGATACTCAAATATAAATGAAATTTCGACATAAGAGTAATATGTTTCGATTTCTAAGATTCGAGCTAATGAAAATAAAACAAAAACCTCGCTCTGAAGTCAAACGAGAGAAGAAATAATTCAGTAATAATTAAAAATACTGTAATAATCGCCAGTAGCGAAGAGGTTAATACTAAATCTATTGCGGTGGGGAGGCATTTTTCTAATATGTCATTTACATTTCAATATTTTTCTTTGTTAGTGGATAGGTTTATCTCTATATCGCTCCCTTTTTACTTTGTAAATTTTGGTTTAAGTTTTATATATACATATATATATATATAAATTTACTTTAATTTTCGGAACTGATTTCAACTAATTTTTCTATAATTTTTGTAAAAGTTTCAAAAATCTGTAAGATTAATGAGATTTTTTCTTAAAAGAAGAAACATGTAAATCTACAAAATAAATAAGTAATACCGATGAATGAAATAATAAAACTCTATGATAAATTATTATGATAAAAATTATTAGTAAAAAAAATTATTAAAGAAAATTGAATTAGAGCACATATTTTCATTTAGTGGTACATCATGCTAATTTTAATTCTTTTTTAAACAAATAACAGCATATTAAAAATTCTATTTTTTACAGTTAATTATTTTCAAGTAATTAAAATTCCCATTAAATAAGTATGATACTTTTTTAGTATCATTTTTTCATTAACATGTTTATTTATGTATACGAAAATAACTAATTAATTTAAATAAAGTATGATTACGAGTATTAATGACTTTTTTTTTAATTTTTGTCCATGTGATTTTAAGAAATGTAATTCTCGTACATAGTATAATTAATGTATAATGCTAATTTTAATTATAATTCTATTTTAATAATAACAACTTGAACATACTACATCAGTAATATAGATTTAGTATATTTATTTCGTATTCGATTCTGGAAATGGCTAGTCGAGAACATTTTTGTATTTACTTATAGGCATAATGTAAAGACATTGCAAATGGCTAGAAAAATATATAATTATAAAATTAATATAATTAAACAAATATAACGCATTTTTTAAATTTTTTTATTATTCATATTCGTAAGGCTTATAATATTAAACACATATTAAATTGTATAGTTTTATCTCGTAATAAACAGGATAAGCATCTCTTAAATTACACGATAGCTAATAAAACGTGTTTTTATCCACCTAAGTTAGCTTTGGGTGTATACTCCCCAATCAGTGTTGTTGCTATGAACTTTTTTCTCCTCTTTTTTTATATATATACTATTTAAGAGCGATTAAATTGTCATTTAATTTTGGTTGTAGAGTATTTGATACACTTAAAAGAAAGTTTACCAAAGGGTGGAATATTTAATGTTTGTTTAGTTGCAAATTTTTTTGACGGACATTAAAAAGTATGTATGTGTGTGAATATTTTATTTATATTATTTTTTAAATGTAGTTAAATATATATACTCTGTATAATCTTAAATAAAAAGCGTATAAAAACAAATATATTAGATTTTATTTATATGATATTTATTACATTAGGATATAAGAGTGTCAACTTGTTCATACATTTGTGATTTCATTTTAGCTATCCATAATATATGTGTGTTTATAGAAATAGATAGATAGATAGATAGATAGATAGATTAGCGAAAAAGAAAAAAAAATAATAACAGCTTTCTACGAAACCGAAATAATTTTCTTCAACGAAATATATAAAATTTGTAATTTATAAATGTTGTTTTTTTTTTTTTAAGAAAAAAAAAATAAACGGAAATATTGAATTTAATAACTGCTAAAGAACTCCCTACTCAGTTATAAGAATATATTAATAGTAAATAAATCTGAATATAATTATTAGTGTCTAAACTATGTCTTACTGTCTAAATTCTATCTACTGACTTAATAGCCTTTGATAAAATTATAGAAATTTCTAGACTAATAATTTCTTCTATAACATTATCCAAATATTTTTATTTATCTAAAAGACGAGAAAAAGTCCATTCTCGAGAAATAATTAGGAAATTAATATTCTCCTACGATATATTTCCTTATTGTTTTCAAAATAATGTGGATTATTAACAAAAATTTAATCAAGAATAAGCAGCTGTTTCAAACATTCATTAAATAAATCACGATATATGGGAATTTTTTCTATTTTCTTTACTCAAATGGGAAGAGATATACACAGCAGTAATATAAAAATTTTCTCATAAAAATCTTTTGATATCAAGATCTTTTCTTATAAAAATACGCAGTATAACTATAATTTTTACTGAAAGATTCTAGCATGAATGGTTCAAGATATGTGTTATTTTATGGCTAGGAAATAAATATATTATATAAAATTTTAATAGACCATGAATATTTCACCCGTATCACATCGTGCATTATCTTGTTGGTAAATGTAATAACTCTCGGGAAACATTGTTTTAATGAATTAGTGTACCTGATTTGTTACAATATTTAGGTAACTCATAGATGTCAAGGATTGTTCATTGGAGAATATGTGTGATAATGTGCTCCTTAAAAACACCGCCCCCACGATAATATAGATAAAACAGGCTTGTCTTTATCAAATGTGTGAAGCCAGAGTTTCCTTTGGAAATCGGCATATTTGCACCCGTCTGTCAACATTATGGACTAAGTCGCGATCAGACAAATCAACCATTTTTTTCCCCTTTATCAATAATTCATTTCCAATATTCATCAGCTCGTTGCAGATGTTCCTGCGGTGATGTGATGTCAGCTGCGTTGGCATATACGTAACAATGCATGTGGCACTGTGTGTTGAGAAGCACTGCCTGGGTCGCAATTGTTGTAGCTGCTGGTGTATTCTGGCAGTTACAGCTCTTCGGTGGCAATGAATAACATGTAACAACTTCCACTTGCCTCTGAATGTGTATAGAAATAAATTTTTATTTTATAAACTCATCAAAATTTTTCATTATATGCGGAAACATTTATGAGAGAATGCTTTCACTATTTTAGCGAAATCAGCCTTTCTCATCCCAAAAAACACACACCAACACGCTCTTCACCTCGAAAAATAGTAAAAGATGACGTAGCAAAATTCTGGGGTTGCATTACTTTTCACTTTGCTCTTACAAGTTTACATACAAATGCAGTATTAAGTGTTTTTCGAATATACATTTTTTTTTTAATTTCATGAAATCAAATGTTCCACATTTAAATGCATCTTATTAATTTTTACATGGAAATAAAAAATGTTAATAGAAAAAAAAATGTGTATATGAAGAACTTCACTGTTACTTATGCAATTGACAAAAAACTAATGTACGCCTTTTTTTTTTTTTTTTTTTAACATTTGCAGTTTTATAAATGTACAGTTAAGAAATCTGTATGCTTACTCAAATTATCAGCACATTGTACAAAAAATGTGTAACTCAGCAAAACTAGTTTTTGTAAAATTACAAAAAACTATAGCTTTATAAAAATACACATATACATATTTATATATATACTAAAATTACAGAAATTTTACTGAAATCTTATCTGTAACCTAGTTTGAAATTACATTAAAAAATCTTAGTTTTCCAGTTTCCTAAAAAATTCTTAATAATCTTAAGGGTATTTTGACTTATTGTGCAAATGCGTATATGTTACACAAAAGAAAAAAAATGGGAATTTCAATTTAAAAAAAAAAATTAGCAACCTTACCGATTTTTTGGTATTACTTGATTAATCTTTAAAAAAAAGTATATTGCCAAACTTAAGATTAAATGGCAATAATGGATGGTCATGAATGTCATATTCAATGACATAAAACATAAAAATCGTGTTTAAAACTTTATCGATTGTTATTTCATATTTTTATTTGTATCTTCATTAATGTTTTTTTAATATATTCACATTTTCGCTATTTAAAATAAAAATTATTTGAATAAATATTATTTGGCTATTAGTTTTGCGATTTGTATTGGCGAAATTCGTCGAAGGAAAACCAAGTAACACATGTTTTTTTTTTGTTTTGTTTTGTTTTTTTACAGTGGATGAATAAGTCTGAAATACATGTTATTTTTCTCTATTTTCTGCAAAAATTAAACCAATGTCAGTTTTTTGATCAAACCACGAGAACATTCTCTAATTTATAAAATAGAAATATATATATATCCGAAAAAACTCTTACTATATTTATTACCTGAACGATAATGAATCTTATGAAAATTATTCCTAAGTCTTAAAAAATAAAAAAAATTATTCATCATTATGAGAATAATAAAATTAGAAGAAATTTATTAAAATTGTAATTCTCTAAACTTTATTCTTGTAAACAAAACATTTTAGAAACTCATTAATATTTATAAAAGACACCGAAAAATGAAATTACAGAAAACTATATTAATATTTCATGACTTAATCTTACGCAAAAAAATTCTCTTTAACAAAAGCAAAGTCTAGAATATTCAATTAAAAATTATACTTTAAAAAGTTGTAGCTAGCTGTAATTTTAACTAGATCTGGCGTTGTTACATTCAACCCCAGGGGAAATAGTAGAAACGCGGATATACGACGATAAAACGAAAAAGTAAAGCTTAGAGTGACAGTATTTTTTCTCTCTTTCAAAATTATCTCGTGTTATGTTAAATATTTAAAAAGGTCGGGGATAAGATAAGACGAAAATAGTAAAAGAAACAATGTTTGCTTTAAAAAATATATGAGGAAGAAGATAACACAGTACAACTGAAACAGAAAATATATCATGTTTCTTTTTAATTTTGAAAAGTTTCTTTTGGAAATATTTGAAATATTAATCAAAAACAAATTCGGAGATTTTTTGTATTTGTAATGTTTTACTAGATAACAACCAAGGAAAGAAAAAAATAAGTTTGACATATTTCATATATTTGTGACAGTGTTAAAAATATATCTGTGGATTCCGGTAATAACCACGTAAGGCACATTTTTAATATTTTGAGTAATTAACGTTAAAGTTTTCAAATGTATTTTTATCATTACTTTTATAAAATAGATTAGAACTTAGTAATTTTCATTACGTTCAATTAGGATATAAGAACCTCTTTTTTTGCCAAAATAGTTATATAAAAATGGTTTTTATTAATTGAGTACCAGTTAAAAAAAAATTTCAATTTTTAAATGAAAATTTATAGTCGCCCTATGACGGGAAGTATTCGATTTTAATTTTTCAATACTACAGCAGATGAAATTACTCTTTTAAAGCTACATTTTCCCAAACTATCTAATTTTTTTTTAAATGTGCCTTACCTGATTATTACCGGAATCCACAGAAATATATATATATATATATGAAACGATAAAGACGGTATTCCATCTAAATGCATCCGTTCTCGTAGAACACCATCTCCGCTGTACAATACGACCATTCCCTTAAGAACTAATAGCAGGATGAGCAGCCGTAATGGTAAGTTGAAAGGCAATGGATTTGGTTTCTTTGGTATTTCTCCGGAAGAAATTTAAGTCAATCAGTTTTTTCTTAATCCATTTTTATTAACACTAGAACCGCGGAGCGGGTCAATTTGACCCAAATCGATGTTTAATTTCTTGCCGCGCGAAAAGTATTCATTGAAAAAATGTTTTCTTTTCTGACTTTTATTATTTTAAGGTAAACAACAATTTTTCGTATTTGATAGCGAATAACATAAATATTTTTTTAGTTATAACTACTTATACCTAGAACTGCGAAGCGGGTCAATTTGACCCGTAATAAGTTTTTACACATAAATGACAAAATATTTATTAAAATTTAATAATTTTAAAAAATTAAATTTTAAATTTTAAAAAATATTTATTAATATTTATTAAAATGTTGATTAGTAAAGAGAAAATATGCCTGTTTCACTCCTAAATACTCTTTTAGTCAGAATTGGAAGGGGAAGGGGATAGTGAAAATTTTCAATCAAGATCTTATGTTCTTGATGTGAAGAATGGATGATTGCAGTGGAAAATTACAACAAATATTTAGAAGTTGTATTGAAGTTGCTTTTACTCTTAATTTATTGTAGTATAGATAAGATTTTCCATGTCTTAATGTTACTGTCAAAGAAGCTTTGGATTGTTAGCAACTCTTATCTGCAAATTATTGAGAATTTAAATGATTGAGGATGAATATCTGCCTGTAACTAAGAAAATTAAATTTTAATGATGAAAATGAAAGAGATGATGACTGTGTCTTTATTCTTAACGTTTTTGGAATTTTTCATTAGAATATAGATGAAAATTTATCTGTCTTGAATGAAAGTTTGTGATATTTATTAGATAAAAAATATGATATGAAAAAGATTTAAGAATTTGAACAAAATTGAAAAAAATTAAACTTTATACTCCTGAAAATATAAAAATAAATAACCAATAACTTGCGCATTCTCACCTGGAAATAGAGGAGATGTCAAGAAAACTGCAGGACTAACAATATAAAAGGGCCTAACATAAGCGTAGATGAGCACCTACTTCTTTCAAAATCTCTGAGTAGGTTTACTCAGTATAAGTTTACCAAAATCAGAAAAATTCAATATCGTATCACGTTCTATTTGCTTGCTGATGTTTATTAAAACTGACCTTATAGAAACTGTAATACACTAAGATGAGATATACAAGTCTCTGGAAAAATGTCAAAATCGGAATTGCATGCTGCTATTCTTCTAACACATTTAGACATCAGCGTAACTATTTACCTTGGAAAAAAGGGTAAAATTAATTTTTTGCAAACTGAAACTGAAACTGAACCAATCTACATCTATCTGTTGAAATTTTAGTTATTCTAAAAATGTACTAAATTTACTTGTTTGCTACAATTCAATTAAATATAGTTTAGCTGTGTGATTTTCCAGGTGACAGAAAGTCTGTTTATGTCAAGCCTGCTTCTTATAGCCAGCCGGTGAATGCAATTTATAATATTTTGTATTTTGACGCTATCAATCCCTGGGTTTAATGCAATTCTGTAACCGGAAATATAGTTACTATACGTTTATTTGTATACTTGTATTATCTATTCGCTTACGTCAATTTATTCAATACTTATTTGAAGACATACAAGAACTGTTTGCTATTTTTCGGCCCAAAAAAACTTGTCATTTGGGCAAGAAGAAACACTAAAAACGATGAAAAATACAAAGTATAAAAAAGTTTGTTATCATAATTAAAAATAAGAAAATAATACTAAAGGTTAATTGTTTAAAATATAATGCACCCACACGTATTTGAAAGAAATGCAAAATCTTTATCCATGTTTCACAAGCAACGCATACACTGTAAAAAAAAAAAAATCTGCAAAGGTACTAAACCTTTTCTAGGAAACTGGGATTCCAAGAACTTTTCCAGTAACGGTAACAGCAAAAATTCAAGTTTCAGAATCGATTACGTGAACTTTTCCTGTTATCGTTACATGAAAAGTTCTTGGAATCCCAGTTTCCTAGAAAATGTTTAGTACCTTCACAGATTTTTTTTTTACAGTGTACAATAAATTGGATTAGATAAATCAGTAAAACTAGTAAGTATCGTGTATTTTTTAAATTTTTAAAATTAGTCTTAAATTTTACATTTAAACTTATTTGAATGGGAAAATCTATTTCTATTAATATGTCTAAGTTTATATTTAAAATGTATGTTCAATATTTGTTCAATACATTTTAATCATACATAATGAAATGTAATTTTAAATGATAAAATTTTATGATATGTATATCATTTCTGATGACTTTATGTGTAAAATATAATGTAAATACTAAGAAATATTCATTATTATACGAAAATATAATCATTTAACTAACCAAATTAAGCAATTGGGCATATTTATATATCCCTTTCCATATCGGGTCAAATTGACCCGCTCCGCTGTTCTAGGTATACTTAAAGTCCCGCGGTTCTAGTGTTAAGAGCACAAAAAAAAAAACTAAAAGTTATCCCAGCGGTCATCGTTCCGCACATCTAATACTACAACCTTCATTATCCAAGCTACATCATTCGATGTTCTAAATTATCGGAAGACATGAAACGGACGTCTTAACAGTTTAAAAATCAGTTGCATTCTCACGCTCTCCAAAGCTAAAATGAAAATCTGAGACTCTACGCAAAAACTAGCTCCTCCCCAGTCCGCGTCAGCAATTTAAAGATACATTAGGATTACTTCAAGGCTATGACGTCAGACATCACCATCTCCTATTGGTAGATGGGGCGTGTCTTCCAGTAAGATCTTAATACTTTGTGCGGAATAGAATAACCTGTTCACATACGCGCATAACACATCAGCAGACGATCTAATAAAAAACAAAAATTAAAATCTCGATAAATATTCCAAAAAGGAAAAATAAACATCTACGTTGAAAGAAGATTTCGAAATCGTTCCCGCTCTTTTTGAAAAAACAATCAATAGATTATTACTAAGTTAAATAAAATACACTGACGGGAAAAAAAATCCCAACATCAAGAAAGACTTGTGTTAGCTAAACAAAATTTTGTAGGCGTGTTTATACATCTGAAAGATGACATTGATTTAAATTTCATGCTTCGCACATAAGTGTGGCGCTAGTAGCGCCACTCACAACTTTAAAATCAGGTTTGCTTTAAATGCGTGCTGTAAAGTTATTGAGCATTATTTATCTTCAAAATTTGACGAATTGAGTTGAGGTTGATCATGAATGCCTTTAAGAAGACGAAGAAGCTATTATCATCAGCTCCCGAGTTGGAAAGAGGTCGTAAAGTAGGGCTACAAGAAAGTGGATTTTCTTTCCGCGATTTTGCAGAAAGACTTAGACGGAATGTATCCACTGTGCATGATTGTTGGGAGCAGTGGCCAAGGGATGGTATTGCCACAAGAAGACCAGGTTCCGGGTGAACACGTGACACTACTGAGAGAGAATACCATCGTATTCGGCGTACGGCTGTGGTGCATCGTACTGCGTCTGCGACAGAAATTCGAGCTGCAGTTGGTACCACAGTGACACAACGAGCTGTTAGAAATCGGTTACTTCAAGGACAGCTCGATGCAAGGCATGCATTCCACTGACTCTAAGTCATTGCCGTTTGTGACGTCAATGGTGTCAAGCCAGCGCTCAATGGAGGATAGAGTAGAGATTTGTTGTGTTTTCTGATGAAAGCAGGTTCTTTCTTGGTGCCAATGACGGCCATGTGCTGATCAGAAGGAGGCCAGGGAAGCGTCTGCAACCAAACTGTCTGCGGCCTAAACACACTGGACCTACAATCTGGTGTCATGGTCTAGGGAGCAATTTCATATGACAGAAGAAGCACTCTCGTGGTTCTCCCAGGCACACTGACTGCAAATGTCTACGTCAGTCTGGTAATTCAGCCTGTAGTGCTGTCATTCAAGAAAAGCATTCAAGAGGGGTTTTCAGCAGTATAACACTCGCCCTCATGCCGCTGTTGTAACGCAACACGCACTACAGAGTGCCAACATGTTACCTTGGCCAGCGAGATCACCAGATGTGTCTCCCATTGAGCGCATATGGGATATCATTGGATGAGAACTCCAGTGTCATCCCCAGTCAGCATTGAACATCACGTATTGACACAGCTTGTACAACAAGCATGGAACTCCATACCACAAAGTGACATCTGGCACTTGTATGACACAATGCATGCACGTGTGCAGGCTTGCATTCGAAATTCTGGAGGTTATAGCGACTATTAATGTAACGGTATTTCACCTTTGAGATGCATTTTATTGACCTTAAATTAACCTGTGATCACGAAAATCTAATCAATTAATCATGTTAACTAGAAAAATGCACTGTCCAAATTTCATTACTCTACCATAAGTTTTTCTTGGTGTTGGGATTTTTTTTCCGTCAGTGTAAGAAAAAAGAACTTTAGCTGTTAAAATATTAATACATTACCAAACTGAGATTAAAAGTATGTTCCATAAAGTTTGATTTAAAAACTTAGAGCGGGCAAAATGGCGCATTTTTTTATTACATATACATATATATATATATATATATATATATATATATATATATATATGTATCTGTATCTGTATCTATATCTATCTATCTATCTATCTATCTATCTATCTATCTATCTATATATATATATATATATATATATATATATTGTAGTTGTTAAAGAACCGGAAATATGATGAAATCCATTAACTACTTAACTGATCAATATATTTTTTAAAAATCAAATAATGCCTATTTTTTTTCATATTTTAACCCTTCACTGCATCGTGGGCAGTATATGGCACATACCAAAAAGCGCAAAAATTCTTTTTATGTTTCACGAATTTGGCCAAAATGATCGCTGTAACTGATCAAGAACAGTCCAAAGAATGAAATAACATCTATTTTGTACATGTGAGATGGCCGCGTTTGGTACAAAAAAAAAAAAAAAAAAAAAAGATTTTGATCAAGCTTTTTAGGCCAAATTTACCTTTATTGCTTTTAGTGAATACTTAAAAAGATTAATAAAAATCAAATTTCAGAGTGTAAAGCAAATACAATTAATTATTTTAAGCCCATTTAATTATAAAATATAGCAATATAATATTTAAAAACCCTCATTGTGTATACAGGGTACACGCCATAAAATATCAAAGTTTAGCTGAAATTTTAAAATTTACTTTTTTTTAATTATTTATCCCATTATTAGACTGATATATAGATTTCAAAAAAAGAAAAAGATTTCATAAGGAAAGAAAAAGTCATGCAGTGAATGGTTAAACAGAATTTTTAATTTTTTATCGCCGATTTTTCAAAACAGAAAGATTTGACTATATGATTAAGATAAAAGATCGGAATAAATAATGGAAAATTTACAATAAAAATCTACTGGAGAAAATAATAAATTATGATAAGACTATGGATGCCCGTATGACGCACGGGCAAATCAGGGAAGCGGTTTATAGAATGCATGTAACAGTTATATTACAGTGCTCATCAAAAGTTTAGACAATGATCGATTACGCTTCTGTTTTCAGAAGTATGTACCGAATGGTTGTAATTTATCTGTCATACATTACTTGTGACTTATCCTTTGTTCACACACAATAAATTTTGAATTTTACCTTTTACATAAAATATAATGACAAAAAAAATGTGGCAAAAAGTATAGACAATTTGAGTATTTACAGAAAAATAACTACCAATTAAAATCGAGTTGCACCCGTGTTGTTTGCAGTTAGTGCAAGAATGTGACTTTTCATCGAAAAACCTAAATGCTGCGTCACTTGGGGGTCTATTTCGTACCAAACATGTTCAACAGCAGCACGAACCTCATTAAAAGAAAATTGTAGCAAAAATTTGCATAAACATTACGACATATGAGGAAGCAGGACGTTTCGGTCCCGCCATTTCGGTCCTGCCATTTCGGTCCCGCCATTTCGGTCCCGAGACACTTCGGTCCCGAGACATTTCGGTCCCGAGACACTTCGGTCCCGAGACATTTCGGTCCCGAGACACTTCGGTCCCAAGACATTTCGGTCCCTAGACATTTCGGTCCCAAGACATTTCGGTCCCAAGACATTTCAGTCCCTTCTCCTGTAAACTGAAATTTTGTGAAATAAGGCATAATTTTATAGAGAAAATTGCAGAGTTTTTAAACTGAAGGCCGTAAAATTTTAGTATAATGAGATTATCAGTGCCCGAAAACCACATACACGTTATTATTATACACTATTATCCAAAATATTATAATTCGCACAAATTTTGTATAGTAATCCTAATCATAATTGGTAATCCTAATGATAATTGGTAATCCTAATTATCAAAACAGTTAGTAATTTTAATATAAAAATCAAATTAATATTTTATTAAATATACTTATTAATTAATAACATTATTAATTTACATAATGAATTTTACTTTAAAATAAACTCAATACATAATCCATTTTATATTCAATACATCATTATATTTTCTAGTAGTTCTAAACTGAAATTTATCCTTTACTTGTCTACTTATTGTTTATTTAAAATTACAGAAATTTAAAACAATTAGTATAGTTAAAAAATAACTAAAATTAGAATTAGTATTTTTTTTCTGTGAAAGTAGAAACGAAAAGTTAATACAAATAAACGAATAAATAAATAAAAGCTTAGTTTTGTCACTTAAAAATTGAAAATAAAATTATTTAAAATATTATTATATTACATTTTAATATATTTTATTAAATTATATATTATATTTTATATATAATATTTATATTATGATATTTACATATAATATTTATATTATTATATTTTTAAATATTATTGCATTAATTTTATGTAAATAAAAATTAAAAAAATAATCATCTTATTAGAATAAAATAGACCCAGTTTTAATAAAATTAACTCACAAAAATTGTCTTCATGGCGTGAGAAGACTGTTAAAAAAATTTAATCAATATATACTATAATTTAAATAAAAAAAATAATAATAAAAAGTGGCGGGGGCAATTTTTTAAAAACAATTTTTTTTTTCATATCATACCCAGTTATGAAATCACTATTGCTTTCGCAATGTTAATAATGGAAGGTAACTTATGAAAACAAATTTATAAGATGCAACTTTGTATTATAAAAGCAATAAGAAAAATAAAAAAAATGTTCTTCAATCAATATATCTCATTTCTGAATTATCAAAGGAGAGGGTGTAGACGGGTGATTTGTGAAATATATATATATATATATATTATAACTTATAGTTGTCTGATTGAATTATTAAAGACATTTATTATTAAATTAATTGGAAGAAAAAAAGTAAGCACAGTTTTTTTAATAATTTAATTAATGCTAATTTAAAGGTTCTAAAAATGTACGTAAACAGCCAAAAAAAAATATTTATGGCAGTTTATATAAAATATTTTTTAGTTTATAGTACTTTATAGAAGTTTATATAAAATACTGATACTAATAATTAATAATTAATAATAAAATTTTAAATATTTATTCTTATTAATAATAATACTACTAAAAGCAAAAGACAATATCCCCTAAACTTATAACACATTCACATTGTTTAATCAAACAAAATTTTCAGCTCGCTGTGATTTCATTATCACGAGTTATAAAAGTTTAAATTTATCTGACTCTTATATTCAACTTTTTATAAAACTTGGGGGAAGGGAAGGAGAATTTAAAAAAATAAATAAGTAAAGGCCCGAATAATGTTGAACTTATACCATTTGGCAGCCCCACAACAATTAGAACCCGACTTATAAGGTAGCGAGTAAAAAAATAACAAGGGACAGAAATGGCAAAGGCTCAAAGTTGCTGGGGACCGAAATGGCCACGGACCGAATTGTCTCGGGACCGAAATGTCTCGGCACCGAAATGGCCAGGGACCGAAATGTCTCGGGACCGAAATGGCCAGGGACCGAAATGTCTCGGGACCGAAACGGCGGGACCGAAATGGCGGGACCGAAGCTGCGGGACCGAAATGTCGTGTACCCGACATATGATGTTACAAAAGTTTTCGATTGGATCCGGATTAGAACTACATGCCGGCCAGTTGAAATCAATAGTATTTTCAGAGTTAAATGAAGTTCTTCTTTTGTATGCAACATGAATAGATGCTAAAATCCATATTTTATATCAGCAAAAGTTCCCCAAATGACTAAAAATTAATCTCCAACGAATGTACGTAGTCTTGTGTTGCTTGGCAACCAATTAATAACTCCACAAATACACAAGCATTAAAGCTAAATGAAGACCAAATTATTTAAAAGTAACCTTCTTTTTTCGACTGAATAAAGCCCCAGGATCTTTACTTAAGTCATTCCAATAGTATGCCCACTTGTTTGGGCCATTCAAATTCCACTTATTTTTCGTTACTGAATATCATAGCGTACCATTTGGGTACATATGACGTATGTTTGCAAGTTAATTGAATTCTCGCCAATTTATAGCGATATTTTAAAGCTGATTGTTTTATCATTTTCATATAAATTGATTTACCTGTTTCTTTAATTCATCTGCGAATCATTTCCGTCGACACAGAAAGTTCTGTCTTACATTTAATATGATTAGCAATCATTACTTGTGTAAATGTCGGTTTCTGGATCCTTTTGTCATCTCTTTTTCTTGTCACACAAGATCTTCCAGATTATGTTTTGTTTTGAAGGAGTCATCCTTAGACTGTACTTCATAGACAGACCACTTTGGACGATTCAATGCTGCTGAAATTTCTGCAGCAGTCTTCCCTCTCCATTTCAGCTTTCCTACTTCATTTACTACATTTAATTGAATATTTTTAGCTCGCAGCATCTTCACTAACTGATACTATATCGATGATTTATTAAATACTTCAGACATGTGACATCATAACATGAAATTTTGCATTTTTCCATGAACAGTTGGCTGAAAATCAAAAAAGTGTCTAAACCTTTGCAATATGTAAATTTTACTTTTTTCAGTTAAATTAAATATTATCTTATATTATAACCATTATTTTTATTCTACATTGTACAAAATATATTTGAAAATAAGTATAGCCATTTGTAAAACTCACATGTTCGTATTTTTTATTTAAAGTTTAAAAAACACCAGTGTCTAAACTTTTGCTGAGCACTGTACATAAAAGTAGCTATGAATTACATGAATGTTTTAAAACCCACTATATCATTTTATAAAAATCTTATGGAAATTGTTTGAAATATATACACTGTAAAAAAACAAAAGTAAAAATTTGCTAAAATGTTTCTAGAAACTGGGATTTCTAGAACATTTATGTAACGTGAACAGCAAAAATTCATATAACAGATGTATCTTTGGCCGGTAAATCAGAAAATCTGTACGGTTAATAATTTTTTTTAATATACTATGATTCCTAGAACATTTTATATAACGGCAATCAAGCTTGCAGATAAAGTTTTAATGAGATTAAAACAATTTTAATAGATTCGCCGCTATTTTGAAGAGTAATAAGTGTTCGTAAAATATCTTCAAATGATGGAATTTTTCGGAATTAATCTCATTACCTACTAGACAGTCTGTGTATTTTTGCATTTATTTATTTTTAAAGAGATAAGTACATGTGTGTTCGCTGGAGAGGAGTTGTAAATATAATAGCTTATGTATAATGTGTATGAACAAATTTTCTATAAGTGTCTTGATGTTTTCTAATTATATTCTTAGTATTTAAAATGTATTTATAATGAGATTACATCAATTGTATATTTTCTTGATATTAATCCTAAAACAATAACGCTAAATGATCTTTAAAATTATATGTAACGATACGTTTTTTAAGTATCATATACCTTCCGTTAGATATACTTTTACTACAAATCTTCCAAAAGATGTGTTTTGTTGAGACAGTTTAGTAAAGTTTTCTTTCTGATAAAGAGTGTTTTTTTAATTAATAATCATTTGGGCAAAATAATTTAGGTATAAATGTTTGTAATTTAGCTGCCTCTAATTCATCTTTAATATCAGTGATGAAAAAAAAAATCAAATATTGTTTCATTAGCATTAATATGGAAAAAATTGGTCTATTTGTACTGTGTTTTCTAAAATGTTCTTAATGTCTGTTCTAAAAAGTATGTTACCCATCGCGGTTAAAAATTTATTTTATTTTACTTTTTATTTATTTATTTTTTTAACTTCACACTTTTCTTATTCATTATGAATGAAGTCTTTAAATGCACAAAGTATTATATTAGGTAATGTATATTAGCATCTGATAAAAAATTAATGTAATTTTTTTTTATTATTATAAGTATTTTTTATATTTTAAAACATTTCCTTTCGAACCAATCAGAATTTTTTTTTAACCACCTATTTAGAATAATGAAAATATTTTTACAAAATTTTACATTCATTCAAAATTTAATCTTTCTCCGTTTTTATTTTCTTTAATGCCATGCAAATTGTTTCAAACATGAACCTTTATTTTTGTTTCTTTATTTTTGTTTTTGTTTGTCATTTTTATTGCACTAAAATAAAGCTAAATGCAATAAAAAATACAAATTAAATGCATTATTCTAATTTTTGACTTGGAGTTGCATATTTTCTTACATACTTTTTATTCTTTAGCGTAATTTTACGATGCGTAAATTTACAATCCTCCATAAAATCGTCTTTACAAAAACACTCACAAAAATAAGTCCATTATTTGTTTTCAAGGAAAACCAATAACAAAACTCGTAAAATACCGCTTTCACCTGTTGTGCTTTTTTTGTGTTACATTAGATTCCGATAGAAATCATAGTTTGTGGTTCATATGAAATGTGAACGCTGAGTTCAAAGAACTTACGTTTTATCTTTTTTTTTTCTTTCTCCATATATTTTGTATGTGTGTTTTACCATATTTCTTTTATATCGAAAAGTGGCAACACCTTGAAGTCATTTTGAGAGCGTAAACATAGCTATTCCTGAGCAATAAAAAGAGTTCCATACGGAATTTATGGCCATTAAATATGTTTACTTCCATTAGTCTTCCGTTTTTCTATACATAAATGCTGTTTTGTTGAGTTTTTTAAACATAAAAATGTACTTGGACTGATGCATTTTTATGTTCAATAACTCTGTGCTACGATATTAATAGCCTATAAAAAGCGCAGCACATTTCTCTCTTTTTTTTTCAATTAAAATTTGATTCATTCCATATTATAAATCCATTGTTATTGTTTCATAGATTTTAATGAACTTTTTACTAATAAAGCATAAAAACATTATTTCAGCGTTAAAATAGTTGAGTATGCTTCATACAATTCTTTAATATCACATAGAAATTTAATACAATATAATATATATATATATACTTTACTGAAAAAAAAAAATACGCAAATGTTAAAGAGCATTTTGTTAAACTCTATATTTTTCTTTTACTAATATATTATATATGTATTAATTAAAAAAAATTGCCATTTATATTAGTTAATTATTTCTAAATTCTTATAGTATCTAACTTTTCCCTTCCCTTTAAATAATATCTTAACATATTTATAGTATTTTAATACCATACTTTTAAATTCACGCATTCTTTATTTTCTTATTCTAAAATACCTTAATCTGTTAAAAACAACACTTTGCTAAAAATTCTTTGCTAAAACATTTTGCTAAAATTCTATTAATTTATATTGTTCTTTCATTTGTTTCATGATAGCTTTTATTTACGTTTTAAAAATCACTCTATATCCCATGATTCAATTCGAAAGACGCGCCAAAGTCATATTAAGTAAGATATTAATCCGATTGACTTTGACAACTTATTTTTTCTTTCGCTCGAGCATGTTTAAAATTCAATTAGTGAGTGACTCGCTTTCTGTAAAGTTTGTTGGCCGGACAGAATTTTGTTAATGTATTCTACATTCTGGTCACATTTATTAAGATTTGACCATGGCTATCGCTGTACTATACATTATTACTTATTTATTTAAAAAACATTTTTTAGAAACATGTGCAAATAATCTTTTGCACTTGTTTTCTTTACTGCATTATTATTATTAGAAAAAGTTTTAAATTGCTAATTATATTTTTTATAATCCTTTTTAACCATATTTTATTTTATAATTTGTTAAAATTAATAGCACTAATTTGCTTTTCCAAAGTTTTATTCCTCTATCTATTGGTTGTGGTAGTCATAAATTCGTTATCTTTAGCTTTTTTATTGCTTAAACGAAGATGAAACCATATACTTTATTTGTTGAACTCAAGCTTTTGAAGATCTAGTTTTACAAATTTCGATTATTTCTTTTTTTCCTATTTTTGCTCTATTTTTATAACCTTTATTGAAAACGTTAAGGGGAACAGTTTTATTGTCAATGGACAAATTACTGTTTTATTTATAATTTCATAATTTTTGTTGGTAATTTCTAATAGTTTTGAATGGTTATACATTTATACATGTAAGTGTGCCCATGTGTATGTGAATGTGTCTTAAGTAGATAAATTTATGCAACAGGTTCATATATTTAATATACATACAAGAGCCAAATTTTTATCCCCACAACCACATTTTGTCATGAAACTCGTTTGAATGATGTTGAAGACATATAATTCAGTGGAAATGAAATTTAAATGCTGCTGGGGAGTCTGGAGAATCATTTTTATCCTTACGTCTATCTGATTGTGAGGTTAAAGGCGGCTGATTTTAGCTATTTTGAGAACAGAATTCAGTAGCATGACGACTCAGAATGAATAACTTGAAACAGCACGTCTCATGGGTTGTTCGGGACGTATCATTGTGAGTACTTGAAAGACTGTGAAACCATCAGTAGAATCCATCGCATAGGACGCCTAGGCGTTATCAAATAAAAAAGACGTTGGTGAAAATAAATCTCGTTCTAAAATAAAATTTGCGACAGAGATCGACTCAATTTAGATCCCAAGACAATACAGGTCCAAGTGGAAGTCAGTCGAAGCATAGAGTTCAGCTGAAACTTTTGAATGTGAGACTACAGAGCTAACGTCCCCTATTGATAAAGCAAAGCCAAATACTCCAACACTAGGCCAGGAGAAAATCATTACTGAACTATGGAACATAGAGAGGAAGTTCCTTCATTGTTTGAAACATGATTCATCCTTTAACACGTCGATGCCCGTTTTTCGAAAAATTTCTTTTTTCAAATTATTTGCACCATTACATGGTATCTGTCTTCCGCAATGAAAATGGAATCTTCGTACAACACTTCATGCCACATGACTCGAATTGTGATCGATTCGTTCCAGGAATGTAATATTGAATTCCAGCTAGCGTCCTAGTCGCCTAACTCAAAAGATCTAAATCCGACAGAACAAAATTCAAATGTCATTCAATGGCAGCCCAGAGTTAAAAAAAAAAAAAAAAACATTTTTGAATATCCCGCATATGCATGACCCCTGCTTGAACAATTATTCTAAAGAATCCATACATATCAAATAATGTTTTTCAACAAATATTCATTTATATTACAATTAGTTCATGTTTTCTAAAGTTTAAGCTAAATGCATTATAAGTAAATTGTATAAGTTATTCAAATAATTAAGAAAAGGTAGTGCTACTAATACAATTAATATTACATTTTCATCCATTTTAGCGCTGCGACCACTATTTTAATGTTTATTATTAATGTTTTTTAGTTAAATATAAAGAGTAACATATGTTAGAAGATCTTTATTATAATGAAAATATTTTAATATTTATGACACTTTCTAATATTTAATTTAAATTTCCACACCAAAATTCGTAATTTTATAATGAATTCTGAAGTTATCTCTGTCTGAAAATTTATGATAATCACTATTGCATCCAACTTTATAAATGCTTTTCAACAGGCTGATCACTTTAAACATTCATAAAGTTGCGATCAGCACAGTAAATTACAATTACAGTTAATAGAATTTTACGATGCCTGCTTGATGATCTATGACACCCTTTTCTTCCTATGTTAAGCATCTCATGAATATTGATTATCTCACAGCACTTCGAAATAAAGCGAACACATACTATAATAAGATGCAAATAGCCATGTATGGATGGTTAAATGTAACGATAATGAGTAAGAAATGACATATGAGAAATATAATAATTTTTCCATATAATAACTTAACTGCAAGGCATAAAGAAATTAAAAGACTATATATATATATATATATCCGAAATTTATAAGTTAAGCTCAGTCAATGCGAATAAATGGAGCCTGCTTAGCAAATTTCTAATAATACTATCGTATTCAAGGAAGTGTAACTTGTATTAACCCCTTAACTTTTTCTTTTCTTTTCCGCTTAATAAATTAACGAATTTACACCAAAATTTTTTTAATTAAATATTTGTAACATTTAGTCTAAAAATTTCCTCCTTTAAATAGTAGGAAAATATTAAAAAAAACCAGTGGTGTCAAAAAGCTTTAAATGAAGAATTAAGCAAATTCGTCTTGCTCGAACGGCGTGGCGTAAGGACATAGCAGTTAAGGGGTTCAGAAAGATTTCCCATTGTAAGTTGTACTGAAAACAGTACTATTAAATCAGTACTATTACAGTACTATTAAATCAAAGAATCGTATTTTCTGCACTAATAAATAAAAACAGAGTTGAAATTTACTCCGCTTTTTCATGCAGTCAATCTACTTTTACATTATAGCTAACTGACTATGGATATTAACTTTTGCATAACAGATATAAAAACATGGATATTGGAAAAAGAAAAAAAACTCAATTTAAAGCTACATAAAAATACTGAATGTGAAATATTTTTGATGACCTATTTCTAAAATTTTAGAATTTCTTTATTTTTTAAATAACTTACCTCACTAATTTTGCAATCATTTAGTACTAAAACTGATATTTTGAAAAAAAATTTATCTGGAAAAGCAATAAAAGGATTAACTCATTAAAATTAATGGTACTACTGGGTTACCCCGTCGACCAAAAAACTGTCGATAAATTATAAGTTTAAATGCCAATAATGGATGATTGTGAATGTCGCATACAATGACATTATACACGAAACACATGTTTGAAACGTAATCAAGTGGTTTTTAATTCCACTTTTTATTTGTATTTTTATTGATGTTTTACTAATTTATTTGCTCTTTTGTTACTTAAAATCATAAATCTCCTCAACATGCATAAATTCGCTATTATTTTGCGATTTTTGAAAATTAGAAAAAATGGTCGACGGGCTAACAAATAGTACCAAATTAATATTAAAGTTATATTTCATTAATAGACAATATGTGTTACTAACAGCGTAATGTTTTTTTTCATAGTAGATACTCAAAACTTCTTATCCCCTTCAGAACCGAAGGTTTAAAAAAAAAAGGGTGTTGAATTTATGTCTGTTGATTTCGCACAAATAGAAATACAAAACAATCAACAGGAGACCTTTTTCTATAATCAATGCTTCAAAGCCCCCCCCCCCCTTTATTTTCATATAATGAACTATGAAAATTTTTTAGCTTCTTGGTCACAATGGCTGAAAAGATATAAATTACACTCATTTTATGAGAAAATAAGTATCAGTTCTATCATTTATTCTTTTCGATGCAAAGCCAAAACTTTCAGCTAAAGTGGAGTAAAGTAAAAATACTACCTTTATTTATATCGCTATCTTTAAGCAAAAAAAAAAAGCACACTGATATTTTATGTTATGGCAAAAGTACATTATACTCACAATATAGACCGAAATCTTGCTTCTTTTCATATCAGAAACTGCAACCGACAACCATGCACCTAACCTATCAGAATATATGATGCACATATTTAAATAATAGCAATTCATTTTATTTTATTTTTTTTCACCTACCGCTTTTTTTATTATATATTGTTCCAAAACTTAAATCATATTTACATATCTTGACGCAAAAATTCCGTTCATTTTCATTGTTTCAAAATATTTTAACCTTAGGAAAACCATTATTAAAAACGACTTAACATTCTCGCTAGCTTTAAGCCTCATATATTTCCACTCTACCCTCCCCATTTCGTACCAAAAAACGTATTTTTAAAGACTTATTGATGTAATTCAAAATTAATTTCTGTGCTGTAAGTACGCTGCATTCTTCTTCAAGGATTTGCAAAAAAATATTTTCATCGTTTTCATTAAATTTTCCATTCATTAGCACTTATTTAGTTCCTACATATAATCATTTATGCTGCAGTCGTTAATTTGCCGTTTAGAAAATGTATTTATATTTATAAATTTTTTTTTAATAATTATTTTTTTTCTCCAAATGTGTTCTGAATCTCAAATAATTCATTAATTTCAAAACAAGAACGAAATTTTTATAAAATAAAGAGTTTTTAATAACTTAACTGAAAAATGAGGGTTTGTTTTGTTTATTGCGATGATGTGAATTTTAAAATAAGAAGAGAATTCCTTATTTTATTTATTATATTTCGAAGCACTTGACAGTTTTGTCGTGTAATGCTTTCTAATTTTATTATGGCTATAATTAATTCACTTTTTTGTTGTTGTTAGCTTTTTTTCGCAATTATTATAGTACCTATCTTATTTAAATTTTTCATAAAACCAAATAATTCATGTTCTAGTAAAAATATTTTAACAAAAAATAATTTGCGATATATGACTTTAATGATAAATATGACTTTTTTTATAGCATAAGGGTAAATATGTAAATATATATATATATATATATATTTACATATATATAATACCATTAAAAGTAGACAAGATTCACCAATAAACTTTCTTCTTTTCACGGCAGCACGACTGCCAGCAATTTTCAGTCAATTGACGGATATCCATTTATTTTTTCTCCGTTCCGAAAGGTAAAATATCCGTCAATTCAAAAAAGTTTGAAAAGGTAAAATCGGCAGACGCGGGAATCGAACCACCGAAGGAAAGCGCAAGAAGGCGAAAACGCTAGCACGGGAATACAATTTTCCTGAAGAATACACTTTCAAGTAAATGCGTTCGTTTCATATGAGTGCGGTTTGTTCTATTTCGTTAGAAAGCTTTTAATTTTGAAGTTAATTTCGGGAAGATATTGTCTGTAATGTGATTCTGGCTTGTGTTTTATAGGATAGTTTTAATATAATACAAAAATGTGAATTTTAAATATATATACGTAGATTGCTAGAGGTAAAATATTGGTGTTCTATTTTTATTTGATAAAATTATTTTGGAGTAATATTGATTATTTTGCAATTAATTTTTTAATTTAAATATCTTTTAAGTGCGTTCACTTAAAGTATATTTCAAATGAGAATATTTATTTATAGATAACTATGTCAATTCAACTTTATTCAACCTATCCAACTTTAAATAATTAATTGTGAGTATTTTTGAATGAATGAAGAAATTAATTATTATTTATTTTTAAATTCGAAAACATTTTTGTCTTTTTAACTAAATTAGACATCTTAATCTATAGATTTTTTTTGTTTTTCGTTTTAAAAATAAGCTTTAATTTATTACTAAAAGGCCCCATACGCATGTGTACTAGGAATAAGCTGAATAGGGATAATAATTTCAACGTACTTTACTACGGTTTGTTTTTCCCAAGAATGTAATTTTTATAGATACGAAAAAAAAGTTCTATTTTTTTTTTATCAAATTTTATTATATTTTCACTTATCTTCTATTAGGATGAGCGAAGCGAATCCTCTACTAGGCCATTCAAATTACAATTTGTCGTACACTTTATAAAAAAACTATTTCAATATTTTGACTGGAAATTAAACACAAAAGAAAAATATGATCTGTAGATTTGCTCAATATTATTTTTTTTACAGAATAAACTTTAAAACAATTATTCTTTTAATTAATTTATTTTACGTGTATTTCTATTACGGATGCATTTTTGTAAATAAAAAATGAAATACGTACATTCTCAGAAGAGAAAATAAATCATGGGGTTAGCAATCACAGATAGAATCATTATTAATTAAATAAAAATGTATTTCCTTTTTTCTGACAAAATTGTTTATTCTGATGACATTTACGCTTATTAAAAGAATTGTATTATGATTTTTTAAAGCGGCAACAAAAGAATTGTAAACAAATAAAATTATTAATTATTAAGTCTGAATTTTTCCCCTGAAACAAGGGGAACGTTTTCACCAAGATTTAAAGGTTTTTGACGAACGACATCAGGGATTTTGGGATGAAAACATGCTAGGGGATTACTGTTGGTCCGTTATAAGAGAAACTTATCCAAATAAGTATAAAAAGAAGGCAAAAATTAGCCATTCTTGAAATGTTATATTTAATACCAAAATTATGTAATCCAACTAAGTAAATAAATATTTCTTAAACCAGACGTGACAGAAATTTTTATTATTTTTTCTGGATACCTCTATCTAAATAAACAATAAATTAACAACTTTCAACTGGGGTATAAAAACCGTGTAAACTAGTGTTATTAATTTTCATCAAGATACTATAGAATTTTGTACTTTATTACCTCACTCCATAGATACTATATCACAGTATATTTTTGGGTTCTACTTGGTTATACCGTCGACTAAAAGTCTGAAGTCAGATTTCAGGATTAAATGCCAATAATGGATTATCATAAATGTCACATATTACTTGACGTTAAACATAGTACACGTATTTATTATGTCATCAAGTGATTTTCATTTTAAACTTTTTATTTGTATTTTTATTAATGTTTTTCTAATTTATTTGTTTTTTCGTTATTAAGAAAAGCGTCAATTTGTACAATTTGGCTATTAGTTTGGCGATTTGTATTCTTTGGCGAAATTGGCCGACGAGATAATCGAGCAGTACACATTTTTGTTAGAACACAAGATGGAAAATGTAAAAAAAAAATTAAAAAAGACCTTTTAGTTGAATTTTTTTTTAAATGTCAAATTTTGTTTTGAAAAAATATATATTTATGCCAGTTTTTTATCATAAACAAAAATTTGCGACGAAATTCTTAGCTATTTGACTGCTTTTACATTTGTAAAATTAAAATGCGCCAAAACATAAAATAGCGTTTTTACTTAATAAAGATACAAAAATAATAGGTCAACCAATTTCGCATAATTATACAAATCGCCAACTATTGGCCAAATTCAACAAATTTACATAGTTTTTATTTTAAATAACGAAAGAATAAATAAATTAATAAAACATTAATAAGATTTCAAATAAAACTTCATATTAAAAATCATTTGATGGCGTAACAATCACGTGATATGAGTTTAATGTTACATGAATGGGACATTTTTTATCATCATCATGGGCTTTTCTTTTATCATCTTTTAGTTTTGCGATACCTTTTAGGTCAACGGGATAATCATGTAGTACCAAAAAATAAATATGCATATATTGTTACTTTCAAATAGTTATATAATGAAATAATGCTTCGCGAATCCAAACAAAGCATGACTTTTGGTAGTAATATATCGCTAATTTCATTTACAGAAATTTTCACTGCTTCAAAAGTTTGAAACTGAAGATTATTACGAAAGGATATTTGAGCAATTATGCGTTATTGCTATGAAAAAAGACAACATTTTGAAATAAAATTCGTTACTGAAATACATTTTAGATTTTCTCCATAATTTACCATTCCTTTTTATTTTTTTCTGTATATCTTCTGTTATTTTTGATGGGTTTTTGATAGATACTGGACTAATATACAAAAATCAGGGCAAACGTCAATTTGCGTATTTATTCAAGTGTTAGAAGTTTCTTTTTGTTAGAAGAAGAGTGGACGGCGAATCCGATTATAGACAATTAGATGGATTTTTTTTTTCACCAAAAGCAAAATTTATGGTTTTCCTTATGAACAAACAAAAGATTTACTATTATATATTTTTCATTTGCACTTACCAAAATATTTAATAAATAAATAAAAACAATACGGTATTGCATGTACGGCAAATAAAAAAAAGGACAATAATTAAGAATTTAAAAATTGCAATTTATCATTCGTTCGGTTTTTAAAAAAATGGTTAGGAAAATAAATATATCTGGAAATGTCCATGAAAACTCATTACATACTTAATCATCATTTATTGCACACGTTTATTAACATCAAATAAAAATAATATTTAAAACTTGCAACACCTTAGAACGCTATTTTTATTAATGTTATTTCCTTTTCTTGGATCAATGATTTAAATCTCTATACATTAAGTCTGTTTCCACGTAGCATGAGGAATTTCAGTACAAACGTCAATCAGGAAGTGAGCAAATGAGAAATGAATTTTTCCCTGATATTCCTAAGGCTTCTTTCTTCTATAAAGTCTGAAAACGCTAGAGTAATATACAAAAAAAGATATTTCAAATAAAATACATGACATAATAAAGCCAACCTAGCTGAGATATTTAATGCAAAATTGGAAAGAGTGCAGAGAATTTGAGAAATACTTCTTGATGATAAATTGCAGTCATTTACAGCTTCAACAGTGATACTTTCTAGATTTTTTCTATTTTATGTTACTATTTTTAGCCGAGAAATATTTATCTATGAATGAGAAATGCTTAATATAAAAGAACATTACAGTAATATATTTTAATTCATTCGAATGATTGCATTATTCTGCGTAGTTGAAATGTTTTTTACAATGTTGTTCAGATACATAGATGTAAGCTGCTGGATATTCTAAAATAGCTACACTCAATTGGAAATGTGTTGTACATTGAAAATATATGTACCTAGGACCTGAAAAGTTTGTGTCTCTATCTACTGCATTTGCATAAGACTAATAGATGTAATTATGAGATATACAACTATATATCACTTAACAGTTGGATTTTTTTTTATATAGTCAGTACATGTTGCAGATAATTGTTACAAAATGATTAGATCATCAAAAATTAATATATATATATATTTTGAAGCTGTAACTTTTCCTTACGTTTTGGTATCAACAGTTATTTCTTTTAAATTCAAAGTTATACATAAAATAGTATTTATAGTGCATTACGAACATGAATTTCAAATCAGGTTAAGTATAACAAGAAAATTGTAAGATGTCATGATTTTTAAATTCAGCAAAATTTATACTTGGAAACTAGAAATAGGGTTGTACTTTAAATAGTTCCAAAGTGTAATGCAATGTGTCTTTGGAACGTTTTAATAGAATATATATATATATATATATTAGGGGAATATGTTTTTGAATCAGATTAAAATCATCAGCATTTCTCTGTAATATAACCATTTTTAATGTCTCATTTAAAGAGACACAAAAAATAAATCCACTTTTTGGTGTAGCATCAGTTTTATGGAACTGCAGTAAACTCTGGATACTTAATTATTTTAGTTTAAATTTTTTACACATCAGTTCAAGTCAAATCAGACCAGTTGCAAATTTCTGAATGTGTAAAATAAGTCCATGATAGAATTCAATCCGGGGAAGTATGTGATCAGTGACTGAGCCACCCCGGTCAAAATTTAAGAGCTAATTAATTTCAGCATAATATTTATTGATCAAAACATATAATCTGATATCTGAATCAGCTCATTAGATATTTGATATCATTAGATATCTCAATAAACTCAACTGAATAATTCGTATGTTTTTATGAAACTGCTGAAAACGTTGAATACGTAATTATATTAGTTTTCATTTTTAGACAATTATTCAATTAATAAATAAATCAAATCAGTTGCAGATTTCTAAATGGGTAAAAAAGTTTTGGATGGGATTAAAACTAGCGATGTATTGGGTCAATGATCTACTAACTGAGCTATCCTGGGCGAATTTGAAGAAGCAACTCACCCAGCATGATATTTATTGATCAAAACATATGATTTGATATGTGAATCGGCCTAACAGTTATTTGTAGATTTTTATAGAACTCCAGTAAACGCTAAATACGTAATTATATTAATTTTAAATTTTTTTTTACACAATTGTTCAATTCGTAAATAAATCAAATCAGTTGCAAATTCCCAACTGGATAAAAGAAGTCTGCTATAGGAATCAAACCCTGAAGGTGTTTGGCAATGTTTGACCAACTGAGACATCGAGGATGAATTTGAAGAACTAATTTACCCAGAATAATATTTAATGATCAAAACATATGATCTGATATCTGAATCTGCCTAACAGTAATTTGTAGGTTTTTATTGAACTCCAGTAATTGCTAAATACATAATTATATTAGTTTTAAATTTTTTTACACAATTATTCAATTGTTAAATAAATCAAATTAGATACAAATTTTAAAAATGGCAAAAGAAGTCAGGGATGGGATTCAAGCCAGGAATGTATTGGTTCATTGATCTATCAATTGAGCCATCGAGAGTGAATATGAAGAACTAATTCACCTAGCATAATGTTTAATGTTCAAAACATATAATCGGTTATTTGAATCATTTTATTACAATATTTCGTATGTTTTTATGGAACTGCAATAAAGAATGAATATATGATTACATTAGTTTACATTTTTTACACAATTCTTCAATTAGTAAAATAATCAAATCAGTTGCAAGTTTCCAACTGGGTAAAAGAAGTTTACGATAGGAATCAAACCAGGGATGTAATTGGTCATTGATTGGCCAACTGAGCCGCAGTGGGTGAATTTGAAGAATTAATTTATTCAGCATAATATTTAATGTTCAAAACATATCATCTGATATCTGAATCGGCCTAACAATAATTTGTAGCTTGCTATCGAACTCCAGTAAACGCCGAATACTTGATTATATTAGTTTCCATTCTTTATACAATTATTCGATTGTTAAATAAAACAAATTAGATGCAAAATTCCAAATAGGTGAAAAAAGTCCGGACACCGATTCAAACCAGGAAAGTATTTGCAAATGCTCTACTGCTAATGCTACTTAAAAATGTTTTAAATAACTGCTTTATTCATTTTATTAAAAAAAAAATTCATACACTCTTTACAACGCTCTCTCAAGCACTTGAGTATTTTAAACCTTACAGTACTTAAGAATTCAATTTTTACTAATGTTAAGGAGTATTTCTTTTCATTATATGAGATCATTTAATTTTCAAAACACAAATTCTTCAGAAATGAGAAAAGAATAATATAAAACGGTACCTGCGCTTATCAAGGCGATACTCTATTAAGATCTGAAATGAAACTCATTATCTGTTGGGTGAAAAAGAATAAAAATGAAGTAAAGAAATATATACAGTAAAACAAAAGAACGCAGGGGAGGTTGTTAATGGCATATCGGAAAGAGAATAGGGGGTTTCAGACAACACAACTTGATGTTGAATTGAAGTTATTTATGCTCTTTGATGTAATTTTCTTATAAAATTTCCGCTTTCTCGGTTGCTATTTTTAGTCTATGAAATGTGTATTATTATATGTAATATATTAATGTATAAAAAATATAATGCCAAAAAAATATTAAGCGAAGAGTTTAACTTACAATAGGTTAAAAATTTGACTTTTCATTTTTAATGTTACATAAAAGTCTGCATAACTGTGAATATTTGAACCTTTATTTTTACTTATACAGTAATTATATCACGAGATACTGTAAATTTTGTTAATACACACAGCGCAATTACTCATACAAATTAAAACTTTACATGTCTTCTTTCCAATTTCGTATTTTTCTCCAATTTCATGTTTTAGAAACATTGAAGTTTTTTTTAGAAAAATATATTTAAAAAATATATATATAATTTGATTCTAATACATGTGATAAGTATCCGCATGGAATTAATCTCCAGGATTTTTTTAAATAAAAGTATATGAATATGTGTTGGATTTATCGTTTTAAACTGCATTAATCAATTCAAAAATATACGAAATGTAATATTCTGCATGCCTAGAATTCATGCACAGTCCTATATAACATACGTTTCATAATCTTAAAAAAATGGGCAAATATATATATATATATATATATATAATGTAAAGTCACAATAAATGTTACTGATTAAAGTAACAATAATGTATTTTAAGTTATATGTTAACATGAATGTTATCTCTTAATTCTAATTTTAATCATTTTATTAATTTAATTTTATGTTAATATTGATTATTAATTATTTTTCCGGTTCAATTATATTTCTATTCTGCTTTATCTTTTTTGTTTGTTATGGAACACTATTATTTTTACTTACTTTCAACTCCTTTTTGTAAAATATCTTTGTTCCTTGTTTAATAATTTGGTTTTTGTGTGATGGTAGTCCCAAATTCGTATTGTTTTGCTTTTTCATGGCAAATACGAAGATGAAACCACACACTCCATTTGTAGTTCCGAAGTATTTGGGACCTGAAGATTCTACTTTGGTTCTACAAATTTCATTTGTATTCATATTATTCTTTTTTCCTTCCATGTTCAATGTACTATAAGTTATTAAATTCAATGGTTAATTTCAAATGGTTAATATTGTTTACTATAATTCAATTTAATTCTTTTATTGATAAAATCCATTTGTGAATCTTGTCTACTTTTAATGGTATTATATATATATATATATATATTTGCCCATTTGCCTGTGGGGGACTGTGCATGAATTCTAGGCATGCAGAATATTACATTTCGTATATTTTATGAATATTTGCAGAATATTACATTTTATATTTTATATATATATAAGGTACCCTGGGGTAATAACGCCACGTTAAGGTTCTAGCAATTTTCACGGCTCAGTTTTAGTTTGTATTTTTCAAACAAATATATGATTTGATACAGCAACTCTTCGACTATCTATATAAAAAAAATAATTTAACAGAAATGAATACGTAAAATGTAATGGCGTGATTTCTTAACCAATGCTATTTGGCGTTATTACCCACCTATATGGGTAATAACGCCATGCAAACAAAACTATGAAATAAGTTGGAATAATTGCATGTAGATTGCCCAATTCTAAAAATACAAACTCTCAGCTCTAGAAATTGACAAATTGCATCCTAAGCTATTGAAAATGTTCATTTTTTGTGAAAGTGTAAGAAAAATAAAGGTGTGGTGTGGGGAGGGGGGGGGTGAGGCAAAAGAATAGCAGACCGTGAGCTTCTGTTTGCTTAAAAATCCGCTTAAATAGAATTATTAGAAATATTGCACAGTTTTAACTGTGTTTATTTGAATCAGAACTTAGGATGTGGCTCGGCCACTGTAGGGAATCAACCGGGGTAAAAATTGCGAGGATTGGCGTTATTACCCCGTTATAGTTATTGCGCTGTACATTTTAAATTACAAATTATCTCGAGAATATATCCAAAATCTTCAACAACATTTTGAAAGGACATGAAATGTACTACAAATTTATGTAATTAACAAAGTATTTCCGGATAAAAAAAATAGTCTTCACATCACAAAACGTATCTCGCAAATTTTAGATCAAGCGTTAATTTTAGCGGCTTGTAAAAACAATAAGGCCTAAAAAGGAAACAAATTAACTTGAAGCTGTTTTTTGCGATTTATATGACTCAAAACTCTTCTGCGCAGAACACATGGGTGTCATTTACCAAATTATTTCATAATTATGCAAAATATTAGCACTTGGCGTTATTACCCCGTCTGGCGTTATTACCCCAGGGTACCTTATATATATATATATATATATATATATATATATATATATATATATATATATATATATATATATATATATATATATATACAGGGTGATTAAAAAAACGAGGACAAATTGATATGACAAATCAGGCATACGACAAGGATAAAAAATCGCATAGGAACATAGGGTCGCAAAACCACATATTCAGTCACAAATACAGGGTGTTTCATCGTAACTCAATTTGCGTTGACGCTAATAAAATTCAGAAAACTGAAGTATATTATAATAAAACATTTAAGAGACATTCTCACCTTTGATTTAACTGTGATACCTCCAAACAAAAGTGTTAGAAGTTTGCATTATGCGTACCAGCAATGTGCACTTGACACCTCACATTTTGGACTGTGATAATCAGTTTATACGGTATCATCGATTGCTTGAGCAATGTGTTTCTCCAGATCTTTTTGTAAAGTTATCACACTTCACACACAATAAGGTACAAATCGTTGCATTTTCATTATAATATTTTTATTTTCCCCGAAATTATTAAATTCCAACCGGGTGTAGCTATAGAATGAAACACCCAGTATTTGTGACTCAATGAGTAGTTTGCGACCCTATCATATAGGAACATCAATGTTCCTATGTGATTTTTTATTCTTGTTGTATGCCTGATTTGTTACATCATTTTGTCCACGTTATTTTGAACCACACTGTGTATATATATATATATATATATATTCAATCATTCAGATATTCAATCATTTTTACGTTTTCTAAAATTTTTAATTAAAAAATAGTCTTTTTAATACACAATTATTGGAATATTGAAATGCAGTGAATTCATCATATCAACCATATTTTTAAAAATAAACAAAATTTATGAAAGGTAAACAATTTCCTTAAGATAGTACATTCATCCTAATATTTAAGAAACATTTTGGTAATATCAAAGTTTTCTCCAATATACTCGTTTTGATTCATCAACATTAGTTTTTAATTAATTCCACAGTATACATACATAATATTTCAAATGGATGTAGCTAATAATTTTTTCTCCCCCCAAGCATTTTTACTGAAAAATATATAAAAACAAGTATAATTCGAAATTTACAACATTTAAAATGCTTATTCTTTGAAATTTTCATATAGTTTTTATTAACTTTCATCAATTATTTAAATCTTCATATAATAAATGCGTTTTACTGTAAAATGGGTAATTTAATGCTTTACTTCCTGTCAGAATGGAAACAAATAAAACAATCTAAACTTGCGATTTTAAAAATTATTTTTAAAATCACATACTGTATATAAACCACATGACTGTATTTAATAGCATAAAAATACAGTCAGTGAACAGTTGTTTAATGGGTTTCTCAATATTAGCAGAAAAATTATAAACTTCAAACATATGTAAAAAATGTATTAGTTATTATTTATTTAATATAACGCGTACATTTTGTTAAAACATAAGAACTTCGCCCAATATATGCTTTATATGCCAACTTATTTTAAAGCCTAAAAACTATTAACTAGCATTTCTCTACAGGTAGCGCTGTTATGCTGCATTTTTCATAATTTCACAATAGCTTTATCTGAAGAACTATTACATGATATTACACTCCCGATTAGTTTTTGTTGTGCATAAATGAACAAATGATGCTGATTTTTTTTTTTTTTTTCGAAATAGCCCTATCTTGGAAACTCATACATGGATTTTCATCAAACTTCAGATTGAGTTTGAAGTTTACATAAGTTGTTGCTGATTAGATTTTGGTATAAATCACTTAACATATGGCGCTATTATGCTATATTTTTCAGGAAAAAATTACCATGTATGGGACAGTAGAATGTTTTCAGATTGCCATGTCTGACTATTTTTAAGAATATAATTTATGTTTTAACAACTCATAAGTCAATAGATACAGGTATTTATGTAAGCACGTGCAGGACATAAGGAAATATTAACATGTATGGGAGAGAAGAAAGTTTTCAGATTGTCATTTCTGACTAGTTTATAGTATATAGTTTATGTTTTATCAACTTATAAGCCGATAGATACAGGTGTTTATTTAAGTATGTGCAGGACATTTTGTCAATTTTTGATCGTATGGCTCTGAAACGCGCACATTACATAGATTTAGGCTTTAAAATGTAGAGATTTATATAATCTATTATTTTTAATATTTATTTACTATAAAAAAAGGGCAGCTTACTAAATTCTAAGATTTAAATGTGGAGATTTTTAAAAGACTTATTAAATTACCTTTCCATATTACGTTTAAAACAGCTTTTCTACATAGTATTGCTGATTTAACAATGCTTTTGTATCCTCAGTATAAATATATATATATATATATATATATATATATATATAAACTATGCTAATATAAAAAAGAGATCTTTTTTGTAAATATAAATGTATAAATATATACAGGACAGTTGCAGCATAAAATTTAACTAATAAGAATGTATTTATAAAAATACAACACATTGCTGAGTGGTGCACAAAACAAGAGTTTTAATATACATTTGTACAATTAAAATAAAATAAAACTATCAATGTTTCGCGCCGTCTTCTGCGGGCGTCTTCAGTAAAATTTGATAATGAAAGGACTATGTTTGCATCTTAATCGAGAAATAATATTTCTAGTAAATTAAAATTTAAATGATCATTTAGATTTTTTAATGTAAAGGTTATTATCTAATACTTTTAAAACATCGTGTTATTTTTAATACATTAAAATAATATTTTATAGTAGGTGTATAAGCAAATTACTTTCGCCGAGTTTTCATTATTATAATTACGTTTTTACACTAATGATTTCTTAATGACAACTTTATTATTTTCTTATAGAGATAAAACTATATTCGGAACAAAGTAATAGGTTATTTTACAAATAGCTTTTAAAATCAGTTCTTCCATTATTCTTCCATCCATTTCTACATTGAATGAGATCCGAAAACTTGCAACGCTAACTATCTCTCATTTTTAAACGAAAACTGAGAGTCACAGTAAAAAACTCCTGACATTTTACATTACTGACCTACAAGAATTCCTTTAATAACTGGCAACATTTGCAAAGTATTGAATTTTAAATTAGTCAGTCCGTTTTATAATCCCCGAATAGTATGTCTCCTCAAATTTTCTGAAATCCTATTGGTCAAAAATCTTTCTTTTTCTAATCTACTTTTCCAGTACATATATGGACAGGATTTTGTTATTTCTTGCAATGAAGAAGGTTAACTGAATGCTTACATGTATGCAGCGCATGGTAAATATTTTTTCTAATCAAAACATTACTATATTTATTTATTATATCATTTGCTGACGATTTTTTCAAGCATAATTTTAACATTATTTGTGAAAAATCGGCAATTTTAAAATATTAATGGCGAGCCATTTTTTTATAAACGCATATTCAATCTAAAAATGACTGTTCTCAATTTTGTTAAGGAAAAAAATGGTATGAATAATTTAATTTACACGCTTTTATTAAAAAAATTACTTGTTAATTCGCAAATTATTATAATGAATAATTTAAGTAATTAAATATATATTTTCATCTGAATCATTGATTCTTTGCAGGCAGTTATTTATATGTAAATTGCTTAGAGATGCAGTTATTTAGGAAAGACTTCTTTTTATTTATTTAATATTATTAAATGTTTTTATGTAACAAGTAAATATGATTAATATTATCTTTTAATGATTAAGAAATTGTGTTATGTTAAATTAAAGCATACTATAGTTAATTTAAAATTAGGTTAAGATTATATGTAAACAAATTATAATTAATTAAGACAAATATTTACGATAAATTGATTTTTTAATCTCTAAAACTAATTTTTATAAATTAGTTCTTTTACTTAATTTATATTTGTATCATCACAGGTTTTTACATATTTTGAAAAATTTTAATCTCAATTTAAAATACATTTTTGTAGAAACAAGTAGAAACTAAGATAAAAAATCAGAATCTAACAATAAAAAAAGGAGGGGGGGGGGGCAGGTTTAAAGGACTTGTTCGTCTTTTTTAAAAAGTGAAACTGCTGAATCCTATCCTATTGGCCAAACATTTTTCTTTTTTAATCTACTTTTCCGGTACATATATGACCAGAATCCTGTTATTTCTTGAAATGAAGATGATGAACTGAATGTTTACATATATACAATGCATGGTAAATATTTTTTTTTTATAATCAAAGCATTATTATATTTATTTATTATATCATTTGCCCATGAAATTTTCACGGAAAATTTTAACATTATTCGTGAAAATTCAGCAATTGTAAAATATTAATAGCGTGCTAATTTTTTATAAACGTATATCCAGTCTAAAAAAAAAAAATTCCCAATTTTCTAAAAGCAAAAAAATTAAATTCTATGAATCCTTTAAGTTACACACATTTATTAAAATAATTGCTTGTTAATTCTCAGATTATTATAATGAATAATTTAAGTAATTAAATATCTATTTTCATATGAATCATTGATTTTTTGCATGCGATTACTTATAGGTGAACTGCTTAGAGGTGCAGTTATTTAAGAAAGACTTGTTTTTATTTATTTAATGTTATAAAATGTTTTTATGTAACAAGTAAATATGATTAATATTATCTTTTTATGATTAATAAATTGAGTTATGTTAAATTAGAGCATATTGTAGTTATTTTAAAATGAGTTAAGATTATATGTAAACAAGTTATAATTAATTAAAACAAATATTTACGATAAATTGATTTTTTTCTAATATGATTTATGTAAAATCTTATTAAACATGCATTATATGAAACTTGTATGCATTTATCAGCAACAGAAAAAAAATAATTGGTTTTCTTATTAGTATGTCTGTTAAATGTAAAAATTATTATCTAATACTTTTAAAACATCGTGTTATTTTTAACACATTAAAATAATATTTTATTGTAGGTGTATAAGCAAATTACTTTTGCCGAGTTTTCATTATTATAATTACGTTTTTATACTAATGATTTCTTAATGACAACTTTATTACTTTCTTATGAGATAAAACAATATTCGGAACAAAGTAATAGGTTATTTTACAAATAGCTTTTAAAATCAGTATGCATGACAAAAACCATTTTTGTAATTAAATATCGGGAAACAAATGTAAGTATAAATATGATTCTATGATATGTGCAGAAATAAAAAAAAACACACATTGTTAGAAATTAAATCACATAGTTAAAAACCACACTAATAACATATTTCAAATTAAAAGATAGTTTAAATCACATTACCCCGGAAATAAAATTCTTGAATAATGCTGTTTCTCCCCTAACCCTTATAGCTTCAACATACCGTCTAAATTGAACGCATGGTCCATGCCCATTTCTTTAACGTATGATTATCTAAAGAAATTCGCAAATTGGGATTGATTTTTCCATTAGCATAGCGCTTCTTTACCCAATGATATGAATAAAAAAAAGCAAAGAGAAAAACGAATAAAACAGTTTTCAAGATTAAAATAAAGGAGGAAACGTCGTAAGATGACGCACAAATGAAATAAGGAAAAAAAAAAAAAAAAAGAAGTAACCTAACAATGAAAAAAAAAGTAACGAGAAAAACAAGTTTAAAGGAATAGCTCATCTTTTTGAAAAGAGAAATTGCTGATTAGCACAGCAGAATATGGCTGGTAATTTTGCTGCAGCTTTTAATCTGAAACTATGTCATTTTTCTCGTTACTTTTTTTTTTTTTTTTTTTTTTTTTTTTTTTTTTTTTTTTTTTAATAGCACATAATGAAGCGTATATGGGAAATGGCGTCCTTAAAATGTGATTTTCTTATTAGGCTTAGTTTTAACACTTATTGCAAATGATTACTTATTGCAAATGAGAAATAAATAAAAAAAAAGAAAAGTTTTAATTACGTTAAATGTATGTTTAATTTTTAATTTTCGGGTAGGTATTTATTAGTTTTTATTTATTTATTTATTTTTGTGCGTGTGTGAATGTATCTAAGGAAGTGTGTGAAGCATTAAATTTAAATAATTTATATATCGAGTTCTTTTACTGAATTTATATTTGTATCATCACAGGTTTTTGCATATTTTGAAATTTTTCAATCTCATTTTAAGATACATTTTTGTAGAACACAAGAAGAAACCATGACAGAGAAAAAATATGATCTAACAAGGTGGGGGGGGGGGGGCAGAAACATGTTTAAATGAACGGCTCGCTTTTTTTTTTTTTTTTTTTTTTTTTTTTTTGCAAAGAGAAATATTGTTGGTTAGCACGCCAGAATATGACTGGTAATTTTGCTGCAGCTTTTAATCTGAGACTATGCCATTTTTCTCGAACTTTTTATTAATGGTATATAATGAAGCGTGTATGCGAAATGGCGTCCTTAAAATGTGATTTTTCTTATTAGCATTAGTTTTAACACTTATTGCAAATGAATGCAGAAAATAAATTAAATAATGAACTGTTTTAATTATATTTACATTAAATTAACGTTTTTAATTTTCAGGCAGGTTTTTTTTATGTATGTATGGAAGTGTGTGAAACGTTAAATTTAAATAATTTATATAGATATTTCTGCACGTGTCATTCCAGGCTTTTATATATTTTGAAGATTTTTAAAGTCTCTAGGGAATAAGTTTTTGTCGAACACAACTTGAGACTATGACAGAGAATTAATGAAAGGTCTAACAACTTAAAAAAGAAAAGGAAAACAAGTTTAAAGGAATAGCTCGTCTTTTTCGGAAAAATAAATTGCTGATTAGCACAGCACAGTATGGCTGGTAATTTTGCTGCAGCTTTTAATCTGGGACTATGTCATTTTTCTCGTACATTTTTATTAATGGCACATAATGATATGCGAAATGTGATTTTATTAATATGATTACTTTTAACACTTATTGCAAATGTTTCTTCAGATATTAAACAATGAAATGATTTAATTATATTTACATTAAATTTATACTTGGAATTTTTTTATTTTCAAACAAGTATATTTTTGCGACTTTATGTATGAAAGTGTGTGAAGCTTTAAATTTAAATAATTCATACATACAGTTCTTTTACTGAATTTATATTTGTATCATTCCAGGTTTTTATACATTTTGAAGATATTCACTGGGAGATGCATTTTTGTAGAAAACATCTTGTAACTATAACGGAGAAGCAATAATGATCTAGCAATTCAAAGAAAAATGGCATTAAATTGTTATTTTTCTAACTAAAATTAGTTTTAATACTTATTGCAAAATATTGTAGAGAAATAAATAAAAAATTTAAATGTTTCAATTATATTTATCTAAAATTTATATTTGTAATTTTTAACAATGAGGCAATTATTTTATTTATTTATTTATATTTTATTTTTTATATATTTTATGCATGTAAAATAAATAAATAAGGAAAAAGCAAGGCCTGTTAAATTTAAATAAGTTTTATACGTTTTACTGATTTTATATTTATATCATTCAAGGTTTTTTTTTTTTTAAGATTTTTAATGTTAGTTGGACATATATTTGTTTGTAAAAAATAGAATGTATGATATATGAATACAAATTAGATAATTGAAAAGGTAATCCAGATAAAATTTTAGTTTTGGCATTGATCCCGGTCAAAGTCCGGTGGATTCGGTATAGGGAAATAACTAAACTGTGTGGATATTTTTTATGTTATAAATGTCATTTAAATTTGTACTACTTACTTAATGAAATCCTTATTCATAAATAATATCAGGTATCATGGTCCAATGGACGTTTTGTATATTTTCATATTAACAATTTTTCCATATATTTTTATAAATTGTAATTCACCAGCAGCAAATTAATATAAGGTACCCTGGGGTAATAACGCCACGTTAAGGTTCTACCAATTTTCACGGCTCAGTTTTAGTTTCTATTTTTCAAACAAATATATGATTTGATACAGCAACTCATTGACTATCTATATAAAAAAAATAATTTAACAGCTATGAATACATAAAACGTAATGGCGTGATTTCTTGACCAATGCTATTTGGCGTTATTACCCACCTATATGGGTAATAACGCCATGCAAACAAAACAATGAAATAAGTTGGATTAATTGCATATAGATTGCCCAATTCTAAAAATACAAACTCTCTGCTCTAGAAATTGACAAATTGCGTCCTAAACTATTGAAAATGTTCAATTTTTTGTGAAAGTGTAAAAAAAATAAAGGTGTGGTGTGGGGGGGGATGAGGCAAAATAATATCAGACCGTGAGCTTCTTTTTGCTTAAAAAGGACCGCTTAAATAGAATTATTAGAAACATTGCACAGTTTTAACTGTGTTTATTTGAATCAGTATTTGGGATGTAGCTCGGCCACTGTAGGGAATCAACCGGGGTATTGATGTCAAGGATTGGCGTTATTACCCCGTTATAGTTATTGCGCTGTACATTTTGAATTACAAATTATCTCGAGAAGATATCCAAAATCTTCAACAATATTTTGAAAGTCCATGAAATGTACTACAAATTTATGTAATTAACAAAGTATTTCCGGATAAAAAAAATAGTCTTCACATCACAAAACGTATCGCAAATTTTAGATCAAGCGTTAATTTTAGCTGCTTGTAAAAACAATAAGACCTAAAAATGAAACAAATTAACTTGAAGCTGTTTTTTGCGATTTATACGACTCAAAACCCTTCTGCGCAGAGCACATGGGTGTCATTTACCAGATTATTTCATAATTATGCAAAATATTAGCACTTGGCGTTATTACCTCGTCTGGCGTTATTACCCCAGGGTACCTTATATATATATATATATATATATATATATATATAAATGAATGAATTTTTTTTTCGTTTTATAAATCTTAGAACATAATGAAACTGTTATTGCAGCATGCAATTTATTATAAAATTTATTTTGAGACTGCGTATAATTTTTGTTAGTTTCATGTAATTTTTAAAGAAAAATAGAAAAAATTCAGAAATAGAACTATGTCTTATTAACTATGCCTTACTTTACATGCATAGGACTTCTGATGAATCTGTACATTACTTATAGATTTAAGGCTTTCACATAATTGTTCATCATATTTTTCTGTTTACCCATTTATTATTATCTTCATTTATTAATTATATTAAAACCACAAGATTAATAAAATATTTATTCGTAAACGGAACGATCCTAAAGAACAAATCCCCAATCTGCAAACAGCTCCAAATCCTCGTGTAACTGATATAAATGCAATTAGGGGGCAATAACTTAAACAATAAAATATCCTCCATGTCAAATATCCGGTAGTGACAATATACTTTGACAATTCGTCACAGTGATCCAACACCGTGTCGTGGGGAATTTAAGTCCCGCATATACGCGTTAACACTCAGCGGGGTGTGAATGCGGGTTATCACAAACTCCTGGTAACCTTCAGCTTACAGCTGACACTACCAGCAATTGATGGGGGTGGTACAAATTGCAAAGGGAGGGAGGTCAGCTCGAAGGCTTTACGTGATGCAAGATCTCGCCAATCAATCATTCCAAACGTCAAGAAGTCAGGGGTGGGGGGGGTGGGGGGGGGTAGAATCGAACGTTCGTCAAAATGACAGATAATGATAAACCAGAAACTGGAGACAATGCTTTGGCGACACAAAAGATAAATCGATCGCCACGCGCAACCAAGTATTTCAGAGACCTGTAAAGAAAGACTGCGACCAAAAGTCAAGTGAATCGAATATTGCAATTTTTTACAGACTATTCTATTATCACTTAAGTTCTCTTTAATTCTTTGTAGGGAAGAAATCAATTTTAAAAACATCTAATAATAAGAAATTTACAAATCTATGAAATTACATATATGAGAGAAGGATATAAGTAAAAGTGAATTAATACTTTATTCAGACAATAATCGAATTTATTTTAAGAAATAAAAACGTGCAGGAAGGGCAAAACAGTTTTTATATGTGTATACATATATATAAAATTGATGATTCTCATTTACATGAAAATGATAATAGTTTTCATAAAATAATAAATGCTAAAAGAAAACGTTAAAATGTAATTTATTCAAACATGTCTTTTTTTTTTCTGGACACTTAACATAATAGAATGCATTGTTCTGACAATTGGACGCGAAATTTTTAAACAACGTTTACTAAAAAATAGTCAAGATCTTAACACTAGAACCGCGGGACTTTCCGTATACCTAGAAACGCGGAACGGGTCAATTTGACCCGGGATGGAAAAGAATCTATAAATATGCCCAAATACTTAATTTGAATAGTTAAAAGATTATATTTTATTACAATAATCAATATTTCTAAATACTTACATTATATTTTACACATAAAGCCAGCAGAAATTTCTTTCATTTCGAAAATGCTATTATTCAAAATTACATTTCATTCAGTATGATGAAAATATATTAAATAAATATTGAACATATATTTTAGGCATAAACTCGGACTTAATAAACATAAAAAATAGACTATCATATTCAATTGAATTTAGATGTAAAATCAAACGATATTTTTTTAAAATATAAAAAACACAAGTTATTTAATGATTTACCTATCCAATTTATTGTACGCATTGCTTCAAAAACATGGTTAAAGATTTCGCACATTTACAGAATTTTCATTATTTTTAATTTTGTTAACATACTCTTTTATGCTTAGTTTGTATTTTTCCCAGTTTTTAGTGTTTATTTTTGCACAAATGATAATATCTTTTTTTTATGGGGGTGGGGGGATTATAGAGAGGACGAAGGGCGCAAGAAATAACAAATTATTTTTGTACGTCTTCAATTTAGTTTAGAATAAATTGACGTATACTAATTGATTTTGAGGTTACAGATTTGCATAAAATCCAAGCATTGATAACTACAAAATACACTGCTCAAAATAATTAAAGGATATTGCAGTTTTAAGTGGATTTTGTATCTGGGAAACTTTTTAGCTGATTGATACATGGTTGACAGACATAGTAGGTTATATGAGAATAAATTACACATGTTTGGCAGAAAAAAATGCATTTTATTGCTCATTTGTGTACAAAATGAAAAAAACACAATTTGTGCATATGAGAAAAAAAGAATAAGAAAATGTGTTTTCTTCAAAGAAAATCATTTTCAGTAGGGGGTATGGTTTCCACGGGCGACCAGCAACGTTGAAAACCTTTGAGGCATGGACTCAATGAGGCTATTAATGACGAATGGGGTATTCTGCCCCACTCTTTCAGAAGAGCTCTTTCCAGTTCTTGGAGAGTTTGTGGGGGGTTTTGGCGGCCAGAAATTCGTCTTCCTAGAGCGTTCCAAACGTGCTCGATTGGATTCATGTCTGGAGAACACGCTGGCCATTCCATTCGAACGATTCCTTCCTCGAAAAGGAAATCCTCCACCAGGTTTGCACGATGTGGCCTGCAGTTATCGTCCATTAAAATGAAGTTATCTCCGATTGCTGCAACGTAAGGGACTACAATAGGTCTGAGGATCTCATCCCTATATCGGCGACCAGTCAGAGCTCCATCTCGAATGATGTAGAGGTCAGTGCGCCCGTCAATGAAGATGCCACCATACACCAGCGCTCCTCCACTGCCAAATCTGACACTTTCGTGCACGAACGCAGGATTATTCCTACTACCACGGTCCCTCCAGATGAAAATACGCCTATTATCAGGATGCACAGAAAAACGGGATTTGTCAGAAAACAGAATATTGCTCCATTCATTTCTCCTCCAGTTGACATGCTCGGTTGCCCACTCCCTGCGGTCGCGACGATGCCTTGATGTTAATCTAACACATACCATCGGTCGGCGAGCATACAGACCTACAGCATGCAGCCGGTTTCGGACAGTTTGAGTTGAAATCGTGGTGCCTGTAGCCGAGCGAAGGTGTTGTTGGAGAAGAGTAGCGTTCATGTTTCGGTGTCTCCGAGCTGTTAACGCTAAATACCGATCTTCATTGGGCGTTGTTGCCCGTCTACGACCATGCCCTGGTCTTCGGCCTACACATCCACTCTCCAAAAAACGGTTCCAGATCCTGGAAATGACACTTTGTGACACTCCAATGGCTTGCGCTACTTAGGCTTGAGTTTGGCCCCCTTCTAACCTACCAACAATTCTCCAAGCTTCTGAATCTGTCAAATGACTTCGCTGAGACATCGTACTCATCGAAACAAAGCAATCACTGAATGCCGATCATCCTTGTCTTCATTCTCTTTTATCCAGTTGAAAGTCAAATTTCATTCGCTGCCGCTGAAGCGACGTTTTTGACGTCGAACTCAAAATGTGCATACTCCACAGTTTGAAAACCAGAAAAATTTGCATTTGTGATTCTCTTCTTCTATTTTCGGCAAAAAAATTTCTTTTATATCATTATTTTATATAAAACTTCAAATATCCTTTAATTGTTTTGAGCAGTGTATTATAAATTGCATTCATTGGCTTCCTGTAAGAAGCAGTCTTGACATAAACATACTTCCTGTCATTGGGTAATCACTCAGCTACATTGAATTTAATTGCATTGTTGTAAAAAAATGTCTTTAGTATTTTTTTAGAATTATCAAAAATTTCAACAGTTAGACGTAGACTGCAAGGTAACGAAACAATTTTATACTTTTCTCCTTGGTAAATCGCTGATGTATGAATGAGATAGAAGAATTGACGTAATCAATTTTAATTTTGACATTTTTACAGAGACTTGTACTTCTCTTCTTGGGAGATTTACAGTTTCTATGTGATTTTCAATTTATCTGGTTTTGATATACATGTAATGAAGAACCTACTCGCAGATTTTGAAAGGAATAAATGCCCATATACGCTTATGTTAGGCCCTTTTTTATAGTTAGTCTTGCAGTTTTTTGTCATCTTTTTTTATTTACAGGTGTGAATGTGCAAGTTATTGTTTATTTATTTTTAAAATTTTCATGAGTATAAAGTTCAAATTTTGTCAAATTTTGTTCAAATTCTTAATTTTGTTTTTTATATCCGATTTTTTTCTGAAAAAATTCACAAATTTTCGTTCCATATTGATAAATTTTCATCTAGACTCCAATGAAAAATTCCAAAATGTTAAGAGTATAAGTAGATTTCGTTATTTTCATCATTAGAATTTAATTTACTTCTTTTACAGGCAGATATCCATCTTCAATAATTTGAATTCTCTATAATTTTCAGGTAATAGTTACAAACATTCCAAAGCTTCTTTGGCGGTAACATTGAGGTATCGGAAATCTTATTTAAACTTTAATTAAATGCATAATAAAAGTAACTTCAATGCTACTTCTAAATATTTGTTGTAATTGTCTATTGCAATCATGCATTCTTCACATCAAGAATATAACATCTTGGTTAAAAAATTTTACTATCCCCCCCTTCCGATTCTGGCTATTAAAGGAATTAGGAGTACGATAGATATACTGTCTCATTACTAATGAAAAAATGCATCTCTTTTTTGTCATTTATGCCTAAAAACTTATTACGGGTCAAATTGACCCGCTTCGCGATTCTAGGTATAAATGGTTTTATCTCAAAAATTATTTATGTTATTTCCTATTTAATATAAAAAGTTGTTGTTTACCTTAAAATATTAAAAGTCAGAAAAGGAATCGTTTTTTCAATGAATACTTTTCGCACGGCGAGACATTAAATCTCGATTTGGGTCAAATTGACCCGCTCCGCGGTTCTAGTGTTAATCTATAAATTACAATGTATATAAACGCATCAGGTAAATAAAATACAACATAGAGATATTAAACAGAATATAAGGATGTAAATTATTAAGGGAAAAAAAACAGGTCATTTTTTTTTTACCGAAATTTAAAATTTATAAATTGTTTGTTTTTGCTTTTTTATATACATATGTATATTTTTCATGCTTATTTATCTACTATTTATTTTTTCATTTCCGGTTATTTTCTGAATAAAAAAATATAACCCGGAGATTGGCAACCATATACATATTCAAGGGGCTGCGCCGTGAAATTTCAACAAAATCAACACATTTTAAGCTTTTTTTTTTTTTTTTTTTTTTTCAAAAATGTGCATTTTTTTTTACAAATTGATCTCTAACTTTAAAAAAAAATAATAACTTTAATAACTTTAATAACTAATTAATAAATAATTTTAACTTTTTATTATTCATTTCTCAATCTATTCTCAACACTTTTCAGTGGAATATGCGGTTAATTGATATTTACTAACCCATGTTTGATACTCGTCTTCGTCACAATTTAGAAGCAAACCGCCATAACTTGAAAGATTAACCGCCTGTTTTTTTCAATGTAAAAGGCAAACAACCATATATTTCGAAATAATTTACCATTCCACTTTTTAAAGCAAAGAACAAAATGTCTTGAAAACTTTCTACCTTATATGTATATGTATAAGCAAGCTGAATATTTTATAAAAACTACATTTTTATTCATGCTGTTACAAGTTTATTCCGTGTAGTCGACTACTGACAACGGATTGATCAACAGTCAATGCTTCTGCCGCTTTCTTTTAGGTCTGAGTGTTGTCTGCATCCAATAATGCTTTCAGATGCTACCTTCATGTTCTGTGGCTTTCATATCGGATAAACCTTCTATAAATTATCTGTACCACATACTATATATACTTTCATGAAAAGTGTGGGTAGTGATGATTCTTCTTGATTTCTGTTGAATATCCCATCTACCAATTTTGACGAATAATAAAAATCGCCGGACTCGCTAAATTTTACAAATTGGCATAATTTTTATTTTAACTTATGAAAAAACAAATAAATTAGTAAAAAAAATAAAGAAAGAAAGAAAGAAAAAAAAATTGTAATTTAAGAAATTACACCAATTATTTAAAAAATGTTTCACTCGAAACATCCATCTATCATTTTAAGCTAAATACCAGTTGTTTTATTGTGTATTATCCGTGCCACTGCTATAAATGACTTTATACATGCTGCAATTTGAAGGTACGGTTCGTTCAAGTTACATCACTCCATTGTCGCCAAGCATAAAAGTTGGCGACGAAAGAAACATTTCAAACTATGTAAAATTGTTGGTGCGAATGTAATCATTATTAAAATACAGCTTTGGGATATACTGTCATACTTGTAAGACTTTGGCATATACTGTTTGATTTTACAGAGCAGAATTTTGGTGATGGAGGTTTTAAACCAAAGTCAATCGCAGTACATGCATCTGTGAATGGGTCCATCAGACATTGAATCAAAAAAGTTTTTTTCCAGTTTTTCCCAAGCCGATTGCTTTTTAGTTTTCTTTTTAGGTGGTTTAAAATCAAGAGTAATAGCTATAACATTTTCCGGCTTGTTAGAATCAGTATTGGCACTCAAATTTTCCTGGTTAGAACCGAATGTAAAACGCCATAGCTAATGGATTGGTCGCCCTCCAGAGATAATGTTTTACAATTAATCGGTTCGGCATTAAATTGCTTCCTTTTTCGTGATCGCCTTTCAACACATAATTGGTTTTCAGCGGCTCGATAATCTTTTGATTTTCTCGTTTTTTGCACTGAAACTGAAAGTCGTTTTTGCGCCAAACTCAATACAGTACTACTTAGTTATCCCGTCGACCAATTTCGCCAAACCAATAAGCAACTTATACATATTGACTAAATTTTTATTTTAAATAACAAAAGATCAAATAAATTAGTAAAACATTGATAAAAAGTCGAAATAAAAATCACTTTATGATTGTTTAAGTACGCGTATTGAGTTTAATGTCATTGAATGCGACATTCACGGTCATTCATTTCTTTGGCTTCGGTTTTTTTCCGTATCTGTTAATTTCCGTCTACCCATTTTTAAATGTGTTAGTTTTCTCCTTTATTACAATGATTTTAAACATTTTAATTTCCTATTCAAATAAAGATTCTTCTAAAAGTAAAGAATTTAATTTAAATTCAAATAAAAATTCTTCTAAAATTAAAGAATTTAATTTAAATTCAAAAGTGATCACGTCATTTTGTCAATCCACCGAAAACAACAACCATTTTTCAATAGTAAAAAAAAAAAAAAAAAAAAAAAAAAAAACTTAAAATTTATTTCATGACGTGACAAACACATGTGTTTAATTTCAAATTAACGTGACATTTACGATAGGTCATTATTGGATTTAATCTTATAATTTTTTGGTCGGATATGTAAATAAAGTAGTGCCGAACAACGTAAAAGAAACATATCCTTATAAATCCAAAAATGATAATCATATTAAGTAATAGTTTACTGCATCGGATTAAATGTCTCATTTCCAATTAAGAAATAGTTTGGAGTTGAAAATTGTATGAAATACAGATCATGAAAAATAGAAGAGTGTGAAACATATGATTACAAATATCCTGGCAAGTAATCATCCGATTGACTTCGCTCTTACTTCAAAATTTGTGATTTAATTGTCTTTTCGATTCATTCCTTAAAATAAACAATATCGAAAATTTTTATATGCTATGAATCAGAGCAAATTTTCCGATAACATGAAAAAAAAAGAAAACAAATGTTTAATTTAATCGAGTTTAGTGACATTCAATAGGACTTTTTCCACTTGTAGATAAGTACACACAAAATTTCAAGACATTTTCTTAATTTGTTTGGAAACAAAAACGTTTAAAGACACACAGACAGATGGACAGCATTTTTCTCCACTAAAAATACGTTTTTAGGAATTTCTAGTGTCTAAAACGTGAAAATCCGTCAATATTTTTTCGATTTTTAAAACGATTAAGACACTTACTCTATACGTCTCATGGGTAGGTAAAACATGTTGTTTGCGTTTTAATAAAAAGTTATGTACTACGTTTTGAAAGTTTTAAAAATACTTTTTTAAAAGCTTGCATTATCAGATTCATACCACATATGTAATAACACTTACGCATCTATCAGAAAAAGGAATATACCTTTGAAAATACACAATATAAGAAATACTGTAGAATTATTGTTATTCTAAAAGCAAGCAACTATAATTTATAATTTCAATAAATAATGTTAGGATTTCAGTTTTATCAATTTTTACTTGTACATCATACGTAGTATAAAGTAAGTATTCGTTTTAATGTTGTAAGGCAGTAATAATGCTTTAATGTTATAATTCGTTATACGGCAGAATTGTTTTTGAACATGTGTAGGGTCCATTAAATTTTGGTAATTTTTTAAAAGCTTTTTTCACTTCATTTTTATCAGATCAAACTACTAAAAAAAATCTTAAAATTCTGGTATTGAAATTTAAACGACAGTACTTACGTAAAAAATAAATAAGTAAATAAAAATAAAATAAAAAGCTGCTTTCTTCAGCCGCAATTTCTATGTCAGTGCACTAGCATAGTATTCAACGGGCGCTTTACTGTAAAAGACAGTGCACTGGCATGCAGCCAAATCATCGTCATTCAATACATAAACACAAAAATGCCTTTCAGTTAATAAAATTATCTTAAAATGAACAAAAGTAAGCAATTGTATAATAAACTCCTTTCTTTTTCTTTTTCTTTTTTTTTTTTTTTTTTTTTTTTTGCAAGAATTGTATATTTTACTTGTTAACTTGATTATCCCGAATTTGTCGTGAAAATTTATCAGTAAAATATCTATACTAATAAAAGAACAAAACGCTCTGTCTGTGTGTGTGTCTGCGATGGCTAGAAAAATCTACAGCACGTACAAAGCTCAAAATTTTTTTGAGAGTAGCCCAATATCTCTCCTGATGCACCTGAGCTTCAGAATTTCAAAATTCCAATTATTAACTGAGTAATTAATTAAAATCAAGAGGTCACTCTCATAAAAAATCATCTTTTTCCAAATTTTTTTCTCTTTCATTTGTTTACGGTTGTTTGGTTGTGTAAAAATTTTCGCAGAAGTAATAAGAAAGCTGAGACAGAATTAAAGAAACCCATGGAGGAATAAGATAAGTGGAGGTGAAGTAAGCTCAAAAAAGGTTTGCGATATGAAAGCATTTATCGCTCAAATTTAATGTGGCAAACAAAAGGACGTGGAAGAGATTTTGTATTATAAGACGAATTGAAAGAAATGAATTACAGTTGAAGCATATTTCAAGAGGAAATAGCAAATTTTTAAAATGGTCTTCGTTCTATTATTATTTATTAGAATAAATATTCGCTTTTAAAATGAAGGAAATTGGGAAATTAGCAATAATTAAATATCAAATTAAAATTAAATAAGATATTGAAAACATTTGATACGAATTAAAAATTGTATAACTAAAAGTTTCCTTCATTAATGTAATTTTCAATACTTTATAACGTAGATGAAAAATGTTTATGACTTAATAATTGCATGTAAATAAATATTTAAAATATAATGATGAAAACATTCTTTTAAAATCATGTATGAAAACTTAAGTAATAAATATTAATCTAAAATATAAATTTCTGACTGCAGACGATTTTAATGTACTAACAAAATAATGTTATATTTTCAAGCAAAACGTTGAAATAATTTTCTATATTGATATTTAAAACACATATGATAAAATAATTAATAAATTTTTACCGGTGAAGCGATAAATTAGTTCTTTTTTTAAAAACGAGAGAAAAAAAATACAGGTTTAAACCTGTTTCAATTGATTGCGAAATTTTAAAATGGAGGGCCAAAATCACAGTCCGGTGAAATCCAAACACCTCATTGGTCATTGAGCCGCGTCCTTTTCAGGGAACAATCTCTTAGCAGTTGGGTAAATGTTGTCATACTCCTTTTTCCGAGAAAAAATCGTAGCGGCAGTTTTGAAGTAAATCTTATCTCTTTTCATTTATAATCTAAATTTTTCACTCTCATTTTATAAAATGGCATCAAAATATCTTAATTGAGTTAATTTCGATGGTTTATCTTAAATAAGAACAGGCGGTAACAATCGCTTAAAAAATACTTTCCCCCTCACCTTTTTAAATGGAGAAACAAGTTCGTGATTTTCACCCTTACCACACGACCAATGGGGTGGCTGGATTTCACTTGACTGTGATTTTGGCCCTTCATTTTAAAATTTCGCCAATTGATAGGCGTGTCAAAGCAGGTGCTTTTGTTGGTACTTAATTGGACTTAATGTAGGGTTAGATCTTAAGCATCATCTCCAGAGATAATACCTCCACTCTATTAATTTCTTTTTACTCTATAAAAGAAACCAATTTGAGATTTTGACATTTCAAAAGTGACTGTTTTTTTCCCAAAGACCTTTAAAATTCATAGACTGGCAAAATGTCAGTTTAACTTAGGATTTTTGGACATAGCTATTACGTCAGATCGTTGGTACTTCGTACATTAGAATGTATTTGTGGTTGGCTAAGTTGCAGTTAATATATGTATATGTATATATGAGGCTTTTTTAGCAGTTTTTTTAAATCATTGATTAAATTTGAATGCATTTATTTAAGTTAAAATTTTATTAAGACATTAATTTGTTTTTAAAACAAAAATGAAATGGCTCTTTGACGTACAATTGTTCGAATAGGCAGACGATTCATACACAGTAATAAATTATCAAATAGCAAAATAAATTATATATAAAAAATAGTCACTAAAAGAATAGTAGCAAAACATAATGTTTAGGCGTATTAACACATAATCCGATCCAAACCAGAAAAAAACAGACTATACTCCGATCCAAGCAAGACAAAAATTTCATGAGCATAAACACGACCCGAACCTAAAAATTCCATTTGAAAAAAAAGACTATGGATTTGATATTTGACCCGAATCAAATCTGAATCCCACAAAAATATTCAAATGAAGTATACCCCAATTCGATCAAAGAAAAATAATGTTCGTGTATATGCAACCCGACCCGAACCTAAAATTTTTCTCTGAAATAACCCAAAAAATGACCAGAACGAAACCTGAAATCGATAAAAATATTCCAAAGAACTATAACCTGATAAGAGCAAGACAAAAAAACTTCCATGAACATAAACCTGACTCGAACCTAAAAAATTCCATTTGAAGTTTTATGGAAACTACATCTGAATCCGATCAAAATATTCGAAAGAACCATAACCGGATTCGAATAAGAGAAAATAATTTTCGTGGACATGAAACCGATCGGAACCTAAAATTCCATTTGAAAAAAATACCTGAAATTTGAATCGACAAAAATATTCCACAGAACCATACCCGGACCTGAACAAGACAAAAAAATTTCCATGAACATGAACCCAATCCGAACCTAAAAAATGAACTAAATCTGAATCTGACAAAAATATTCCAGGGAAGCATATCCTTATTCGAACAATGCAGAATAATTTCCGTTGATGCGCAACCCAACCTGAACCTAAAAATCCCATTAAAAAGCCGAAATCTGAATTGAACGACATCTGAACCCGAAAAAAATATTCCAAAGAACCAAAACCCGATCCGAGCAAGACAAAATAATTTCCCTGGACATGAATCCAACCAGAACCTTAAAAATCAATTAAAAAAAATACCTAAAATCTGAATCGAACCAAATCTGAATCCGACGAAAATAGTCCAAGTAACTATAACGAAATACGAACAAGACAATATAATTTCCATGGACATAATCCCCATTCCAAACCAAAAAATTTGTAAAAAAAAGAAAAAAAAAATCCCGAAATTTGAACCAAACTTAATCTGAACCTAACAAAAATATTTCAGTGAAGTATAACCTCATTGGAACTAGGTAAAATAATTTTCATATAAGTACAACCCGACCCGAACTTAAAAATCCCATTTGAAGGGGAAAAAAACCCCCACGAAATCTGAATTGAACCGAATCTAAACTGAACACAAATATTCCAAACAACCATAACTGTATCCGAAGAAGACAAAATAATTTCCATGAACTTGAATCCAATCCGAACCTAAAATTCGGATGTTCTACAAAACATAATGCGCTCCGTAGCGGTGGAAAGTGAAACTAAGTACTTAGCGCGAGATGGTTAAAATATTTCGTTTATAGTAAATGTTAAATTAGAACTTGGTTACGGTTAGATAACAGTTAGGTTGCAATTACGTTCCGGTGACCCTTTTGTTATTTTATTTTCCGGTTAGGTTACAGTTAGGTCAAGGTTAAGTTACAGTTAGGTTAAGGTTAAGTTGCGGTTAGGTTGTAGTTAGATTATGGGTAGGTTATGATTAGGTGACGGCCAAGTTACATTTATGTTATATTTAACTTGCAGTTAGGTTACTGTTAAGATACAGCTAAGTTACAGACAAGTTATGATTCCGATACAATTAGGTTACGGTTAGGATTTTGTTCATAGAATGAACATTACGCATGTTTGATAAAAAATATACACCTATTTTTGTAAAATGGCTCTGAATTTATAATATTATATACTAACCTTTTAGCGAATCATCGAGAATCGATTTCATTCGCGGTATAGTCAGATTTAAGAGTGATATATAATTAGTTTGAAATTCAAAATATTTCACTTGGGATATCTATGTGAAAAAAGTATTTAGTTAAGTCACTTAACAGTAATTTTAAGGATAAATATCAACACGAAATCGTTGGACACATATTCCCTCCTGCGTTTCCCATTGCAGTCATTTTAGGTATTTTTGCAGCTAAATATTAGTTTTTTTTTTAAAAACCAATTTTTGACACAGTCAGGGGGCACGTATTAATATAATGTACACTGTAAAAAATTTGACCCTTTTGCTGTATCATCACTCCCCCGCTTTTATAGAATATATCTCTTTTGACCTATGACAATGCTCCAAAATAGGCTGAAGTAATCATTTTCTATAAAAGCGGTGGAGTGACGATGCAGCAAAAGGGTCAAATTCTTAACAGTGTATTAACACATATTTTGAGTTGAAGATAAAATCATAAAAATTTCAAGTTCGTTTAACATTATTATAACGGACCCGGGCAACGCCGGGCGGGTCAGCTAGTACATTTATAAATTTAATTTTAGGTAATTCTTTATTTGCGACTTAGATGCATCTATTTAAAAAATCAATTAAAAAATAGGCCAAGCGTTCCATAATAGCTGAAAGAGGATTAGGGGGAAAAAAAGAAAGAAAGAAATATATTGATACATCGAAAAAAAAAAGTTCTATTATGTTTCAAAATATCCCCTCTCAGATAATACTATCAGATAATATTTGTCTTGTCCGTAGCTAAGACAACCTTTCAAAGCCAATAGCGTAGCCATTTCGTGAAAGATATTCGGAGAATCTTACACAGCTAAAAAAAAGAAATGCCATTGAATTTCCTTCCATAAAGTTATTGTTTGGCTAAAAAAGCGAAAAAACAATTAATTTAATGAGGAAAATTTACAAAGAAAAATTTCTTGCTGAGTTGACAGTTTCATTTGCTATTTTAAATTCGATATTATCTAAAACAGAAAAAAAGGCTACAGGATTTTGGGCCTATGCTTAATGCATCTTATTTTTAAAAAAATCTAACTATATATGAAATTAAAACCACTAACGACATTGAATTCCCTACCACGGTGTTATTGTTTGGAGAAAATAGCGATTATTTAACGAAATACAATTATTTTAACGAAAGAAGTTTACAAAGGAAAATGTTTTGCTGAGTTGAACAGTTACAGGTGCTTCAATATTTTTTTTTTTTTTTTTTTTTTTTTTAATAATGTAAAAAATAACAATAAAATAAAAAAGTAAAACATAATTCCAGAAATATTTTAATGTACTGTAGTTTTTAAATAAATTTAAATAGAAAATTAATTTATGTTCTCTGTATATATATATATATATATATATATATAATATATTATCAGAAAACGTCGCGACATTTTTTCATCAATATGTATGCTTGTAAATTTCTTTTTAGATAATTCGTTATTTACGACTTAGATACATCTATTAAAAAATCAGTTTAAAAAAATGTGCCAAGCGTTCCGTAATAACTGAAAGAGATTTGAAAAAAAAAAAATAAATAAGGAGGAGGGGATGAAATTTACTGATACATTGAAAAAAAAAAACCTTATTATGTTTCAAAATATCCCCTCTTGGATAATACTATCAGACAATATTTGTCTTGACCGTCGCTAAGGCAACCTTTCAAAGCCAATAGTGAAGCCATTTCGTGAAAGATATTCAGCGAATCTTACACAGCTAAAAAATGTCATTGAATTTGCTTGCATAGAACTATTGTTTGGAGAAGAAAAGAAAAGAAAAGAAAAGCTAAAAAACAAGTAACTTAATGAGAAAAAAATATAAAGAAGAATATTTTGCTGGGGTAACAATTCCAGGTAGTATTTTAAATTTGAAATTCTTAAAACAAATAAAAGTAAAAAAAAAAAAGGTAAAATATAATTTCAGGCATATTATATTGCAACTCATTTTTAAAACAATTTAACTTAACATGAAATTAAACTGATTAACGTTATTGAATACCCTTCCATGGTGTTATTGTTTGCAGAAAATATAGACAAATATAATTATTTTAATGAGAGATATTTATAAAGAAAAATGTATTGCTGAGTTGAACAATTTCAGGTGATACATTAAATTCGAAAAATATGTAAAAAATAAACAAAAATGGAATAAAATAAACAGAATTCCATGCATATTCTAGTGTAGTGTATATATTTTTTCAGTTAACGAGAAATTAAATTTATGTCCTCCATATTTTTTTATTTACTTATTTATTTGGTTGACATATTTCAGTAGCACTAATTCTTATTAGATTATGATTAATCTAACAATTCTTCTATTCTTTTATTATATGGAAAATAAACTACGTACTCGGGTAACCCTGTCTCTCGTTACGATACATTATTGAAGAATATAATTTTATTGAGACATAATTTTAGAAATTCATGCTTGAAAAATATTTTAAAAAAAGATAAAATGTCCTTAATTTTATTATATTTGTTTAAGTTCATTTCATTCGACAGTACATTTATCCACTATTTTATAAAGAAAATAATAAAAATTTAAGTGATTTTTAGGAATGATTATGAACAATAAGAGCGAATGCTCGTATCTTTGTCAATGTTTTTATGCAAGGATAAAAATATAGTTTTTAAAACACTTAAAAAAAACCTGAATATGTTAACTTTGAGCAGGCTAGTTTCGTACTTTAGAGTATCGTGCAGTATTTTGATACTACAACTAAAATTGTACAAAGATTTTCCATTGTATCATAATCGTAAGATTTAGACGATTAAATAAGGCAATATTTACTATTAAACTTTTGTGGTAGGAAAAATGCGTAAAAGTTGGCAGCTATGGCTAAAGGCTAAGGAAACTTATGTACACAAAATTAGCATATTATTGGCGTTTTAACGTTGTTTTGTAATTTATTTTATTTTGTGTTAAGTAGTATTTTAATAATTCATTATAAATCTAACAACTGACTTTTCGTCCTCCAAAAGAGCCTACGACTTTTTGACGACTACAGGAAAGACATTAGTGAAAAATATTATTTGATATTTTTGATAACTACATAAAAGGAATTAGTAAAATAAATAAGACTTTCTTGCAAAAAAACAAATAAATATAGCTGCTGTATTTAATTCAGTCGTATTTTAAGTTGCCTCCACAACATACCATCGCTGCTATCATTTGAAAGCATACAAAAGCCAGGATTATTGTATGCCATTTGAAGAGGGATGCTTACAAGATGATTATTTTATATCTATGTATTTCTTCATTTTATATTACTATATTGATATTACTGCAAATTCAGCAGTTAAACTCTTTTTTTCTACAATTAAGTTAAATTTTGCAACGACAACCAGTTTATTTAGTAGTATAGGCACTCAATGAATCCTACGTTCTAGAAAATACTAAATAGTTTTATTTTATTTATTATTTTTTTAATGGATAATGTTTGACAGAAACATCTCCAAAAACATTTATTTTAACTCTTTATCCGACGATTCTTTTGTCAAGATTTTTTTAATCTATAATGGGTCAACTAATGGAAAAAATTAGAAATAAAACAAAATAAAATAAAATAAATAAATTTAAAAATTTCAATTAAAATTTGATATTTCATAGTGTGTGTTATACGTGCAATTGAAGATTTTAAAATATTGTATTACAGTATTTTTCTACTAAATAAGCTTAACATATTGATGTTGTCTTTTTAATATAGTCAGAAACTGTTTTTATATCGATATTTTAATGTATTCAGTAAAAATAATTAATATAAACCTTACTCAATATCTTGATCGAGCTTACTTTTGTTTCCAAAAAATAAATTCTATATATTTTTATATAGTGCAATCATTTGGCATAAATAAAATAAGTGTTTCTCGGTGTGTTCCTAAATATGTAAATATATAGCACCTATAGTCGTTGTTGAGTTCGTCCGTCTGTCCACATATCACACAGCAAAAACTATTCAGCCGAATCTTTTCCAATTTAAAATATATAATTGTTCCATAGTTTTATTGAGTCATTTGAAATGTTATGAAAATCAGATGTATAGTTTGATTACAAAGACAAACAAAATTATTCCATTACATTTCGGTCAATGGGAATAAATAGTTTCAAGCGCATTTTAATGATGTAACATGCTTTAGAATATAATAAAATTTATATGCATGTATGAAGGATGTTTGAAAAACTTGTGGTGCTAAGAATATTTGTTATTATTTTACAGGACCACTTAAAAGTATTTCATTACTTAATAGTAAAAAGAGGAAAAATGTTTGGAGAGCGTTTTAAAAGTATTAAACTATTTCACATTTTATGAAATTGATATACGTTGCTGTTGTTTACTACAAGTTATATCCCGTGTAACAGAAAACAGATAGTATTTACAGAGAAACACTGAAAATTCCGTCCACTATGCTGCATCCGACGTACTCTACCTATTACACCAAGAGTTTTTTTAAAGCTTCGCGATATTACGAACGCACGTCATTTGCTAAGTTTGACGCGCAATTTTGAACCTGTTTGGATTGTTACTGACCAAGGACATCAGTTATATTGGCCAAATCCATGGAACATTCGTGTCACAAATTCAAATTGTTTTTAGGTATGTGCCCGGTATGACACATGTTGCTTTAATGAAGTTTTTCAAGATTTAAAAAAAAAAGGTATATTAAATGATAAATTGAGAAAGAAAGAAAAAACCAATATATATGCTGAACTTTATAGAGCTTCGTGGTTGTTTTAGCACTTTCCAACGAAGTTGAAAAGTAGGGGAAGATGGGGATACTTGAGCCATTTTTTAAATTTTAATTTTTTAAAATTTTTTAGAATTTCTTAGAACAAAATAAAATATTGAAAATGAAAATTTGATATTTTTTCTTCATTTGAAAACCACTTTCAATTAATTTTGAACTATTTTTCTATGTCTAATAAATTTTTACTTTTTCTTTTACATTGTGGCTCAAGTATCCCCATGGAGGGAATACTTGAGCCAGATGTCACATTCGCACCAGTATTTTGCAAAGAAAAAAACCGATTTACAATATACGCGAAAAAATGCATTAAACCTTTTTCAAATAAATTTGGTCGAATTTTCTGGTGTCGTTGTGGCATTTCAGAATTAAAATTTTGTGGTAGAAAATTCTACCAGCAGAGCTCAAAGGGTTAATCACCATACTTTAAAAATGGTACCAAGGTATATGATTTCTTTTTTACATGTTCAGAACTATAAATATGTTATCATGTTGCCAGTTTTAGAAAGAAAAATTGAACAACTGTAGAGATAAAGGGGGTGGCTCAAGTATCCCCTATGCTCAAGTATCCCCACTCTCCCCTACTTATAAATTCGGTTTGTCTGGCCGTCTGTCCGCGCTATAACTCATGTAAATATACTGGGACTGCCATGAAATTTTAGGACGTTATTGACGTTTACCCTAGCACGAACCCTATTGAAAATGAAGTACCTACCATGATTAGTTTATCTATATGGAGAATCAAAAGTTTCCCATTACATTACGGCCTATGTGGAAGAATCGTTTCAAAGGAATTTTGAAGATGTTATACCCTGTCAAACATATATGCTTTTACGAGGTGCATCAAAATATGCATTCTATAAAATATAAGGTGAAAATATAGCTATTATTAATTTACAGGGCAACACAAAAGAATTCCATAGATAACGGTAAAAGGGGGAATTGTGTGTGACATATTTTAAGTATATTAAACTGTTTCATGTATTATAAAATTGATGTAAGTCAATAACGAAGCATGAGGCTTAGTATAAATTATACGATACTGCCTTTCCTAATATAAGGTACAGAGTATTTACAAAGACACACAAAAGATTTCAAATAGTACATTCTTTCCGAAGTACTGTATATTTATTCGATGATAGCTGATGGATGGATGAAGGGCATTTTAATTATGATATGCGCGTATAAGTTTTACTAAATTTATGCATATTATATGGTGTGTATAAATGCTATAGTTAATATACAGAGCTATCCAAAAGAGCTCGCCAACGTTACTGAATATGAGCATAAATTACTAAAAGGTGATTCTTAAATAAATTATGCATTTTTACGCTGAACTGCATTAAATTTACCAAGAAATGTTTACAGAGTATAGATAAAATAATATACAGGACCACACAAAGAATTGGGTACATGGAGCCTAAGAATGATAATTTATGAGAAAGTGATTTCAGTTGTTTTAAGAATATTTTAATTTAAAATAAATTTTACTTAACACTGATGTGTAATAAAGGTACCAGGCAAACTACAAGGCTGAACAAAGTATTCAAGTATATTTCCATCTATTAGTATAAATTGCTGAAAGAGAAATTTCAAGCTACTAGGTATTTTTTACTAAACTAATTTCTTCCATTATATGGTATGTATATTAGGTGACAGATTAAATACAGGGCTGTTTAATAGTACTGGAATACATACTTGGCTTTATATCTTTATTTACTTAAATAACGAAGTTTTGTGAAAGATTTCATGAAGCATTGGAAAGTTCGTCATAATCTACGCTTAATGGATGATTTTTTCTAACTAGTTAAGTTGCTTCAACAAACAGAATATTCTTACTCGCTGTTTACTCACGGTTTTTGCCGTAAAAATTGCAGTAAAATTCGATGTAATAAAAAATTACGTTTAACTTTACTGCAAGTTTTACTGCAGAAACTGCTGACAACATCATTGGGAGCAGTTTTTGCCGTAAATTTAACAGATTTTTTTTAGTGCTGTTATCAGTGATAAACTTATCTTACGCTGGGATACGTAATTCGTAATATCGGAAAAGAGATTTCAAAGAAAATGTATATATATATATATATATTTTATCAGTTACTCCTATTACTTTCTTCTATCTTTACAAGAAGAAAAAATTGGACTCGTGAAAAAATCCGATTTCCGTTTTTTAATGTATTTATACATTTTACAAGGTCCTGAACACGATTTTATGGTTTTTAAGAAATGTATTTCTGTGATTCCGTCCTCATTCTGTCAGTCTATGAGTAAGTATTTGCTAAAAACTTTTGTGAGCGCTCTGTGTCAAGAACTAATGCACGGAATTTCACAAAATTTTACATTCAGTTGGATTTTATATAAACTAGAGCTGATTCCTTTTCGGCGAATATCGCTCAACAAGTGGCGATGCTGTGCTGCCTTATTCATAATTTCCGCAATAGCTCTAACTCAAGAAGTAATGCAAGGATTTTTACAAAACTTCAGTTAGTACTTGACATAACTGATAATTTCTAATTTTTTGGTGCAAATTTCTCAACAGGTGGTGCTGCCATGCTGCGCTATTCATGATTATCGCAACAACTATAACTCAGGAACTATTGAACGAATTTTCATCAAAAATCAGATTCATGATACAGATTTCTGTTGTTTAGTTTTTGGTGTAAAGGTTGCACAATTTTTCACGATTTCGCGATAGCTGCATCTAAAGAACTAATGTATATATTTTCAACCTATCTCATATTCAGTTAGAACTTTTTTTTTTTTTTAAATCCTTGTTAGTGTTTGGGTGCTTAACTGACTGGTGGTGCAGTTATGCGGAAATATTTAAAGATTTTGTAATATCTCTGTATCATAAACTATTGCACAGATTTTCATCAAACTTCCGATTCATTTAGAAGTTGACGCAAGTATTTTCTTGTTAAATTTTGGTGTAAACAACCAAAGCGCTGACGCTGCTGTGCTGCATTTTTCAGGATTTATTAACTTGTGTAAGATCAAAGAAAGTTTTGGGAGTGCCCCATCTGACCAGTTTATTTATAAAAATACCATATAGCATATTTCCAAAAGAAAGTTACACGATTCAAATTAAAATAACGCACAATTTCATCGGACATGTTTTTATTTTTATTTATTTATTTATTTATTTTTGATGGATTGTAAAACAGTTTTTGAAAAATGCATTTTGATGAAATATTTCAATACATGGCTTAATGAAAAAAAAAATTACGTTTATCAATAAGTTAGCTTTTTTAGAAATCTGCAGACATACAACCATATTAATTAGTATTTATCAGTAGAAATATTTCCGTGAATTAACAATTTGTAAACTGTAATTTCGAGAAAAAATGCATGTAATAGCAAAAAGTAATTCAGAAGATATTTTGACTGTTTAGAGTTCATTGAAATTGGACAAAATGTTTTGCGATTATCTTAATAAAGACAGATCTATATAACTATTGCATGGCATTTTAGAGAAGATATATTGAAGAAGAAAATTCTGTATCTTTATTTGCTTCTTTGTTTATTCCTGTATTTATGAAGTTTGTTTTATTCCTGTATTTATGAAAACTCTATCTTGTACATTACTTCCATTAATATTTTATGCTTACTAAAATGCCATTTTTTATAACAAAACCTTATAGTGGGACTTATCCCTATGGTTTTTAATAAAAGATAACCTTAATACAGAAGCTTACGAAATGTCGTAAATACCAATTAGAGCCCGAATACCACAGAATCATCACCCAGACCTAATAACAACACAAAAATAAGAATAAAGTTAAGCAAATCCCACATCCATTTCTGCGGCTTATAAGACTTCTTTTATGCCCGGAATTAGATGAGCTAATGCCTTTGCTAGTTCTCATTACCTAACATATACGTCTGAACAATAACGCAGGGAAAACAAAACAAAAAAGGAATAAGAAAAAGTAAAAGTATTTCTATTATATTTCTTATTCAATGATTTATCTTTTTTATTGTTATTATTCTTTCTTTACCCTTAATACAACAACTGCTGCACAATGTTGATTCCTTATTATCTCACTTCATATGCTGTTTCGGCAGCTTACATCAAATATGATCTGAGTTATTTAATAGGTGAGGTTTGGGGAATCAACATTGATTAGCGTGAGGTCTTTTTTTTTTTTCTTTCACAAAGCATCTCTGCTCTTTTCGTTTTTCTTTCAAGAATAAATGAAATCTATGTAGATTCTGCCTATATCCTAGAATAAAAAATTGGAAATTGTATGTGAAGCGTAGCAAATGAGGTGCGTTCGTACGATGAGGAAGTTTTAAAAATATTCAGATCTTGCTGTTATAGTAGACACTTCGGTACAGTATAGTGATCGAAATTTTTTTTTGTGTTCCTGTAAGTATACAGGAATTAACTTATTACACCTCAGCAACGTATATCATATTCATAAAATGCGAAGTAGTATAACATACTTAAAACACGCCCCAGACAATGTTTCTCCGTATAGCATTGTGTAGAGGAATACTTTTGTGTGGCCCTGTAATTTAATAATAAATATTCTTAGAGTCACAGATTGTATAGAATGTATATTTTAGTATATATATATATTTCATAGGTGCATGTCAGTTCTATTATATCTGAATCAGTGTAACACCATTAAAATACATTTGAAACATTTTTCCCCGTTGAACGAAATGTAACGGAATACTTTTGATTGTTTCTATAATTGATTCATGCATCTGATTTTCGTAAAATTTGAAATGACTGGTCAAAATTATGTGATATTTATATATTTTAAATTTCAAACGATTAAATTGCATTTGAAACTTTTTTCTCCATTGACCGTAATGTAACGGAACCCTTTTGATTGTCCCTGCAATTAATCTATGCATCTGATTTTCATAAAATTTGAAATGACTCGACAAAATAATGTCACAATTATATATTTTAAATTTCGAACGATTTGGCTGGGTAGTCTTTGCGTTGTTATATGCGGACAGACAGACGAACAGACGGATGGACTGAACGACAACCATAGGTGCCACGAATTTAAATAATTATGAACGCACCTAAAAAGTAAAAAATAAAATAAAAAAGAATTTTGATTTTCAGATAGATTATTTTTAGGTGCGTTCTCAATTATATATATACGAAGCACCTATAGTTGTTATTCAGTCCGTCTGTCTATCCGTATATCCGCATATAACAGAGCAAAGACTATCCAACAGATTCATTTGATATTTAAAATATATAATTGTTGCATAATTTTGTCAGTCATTTCAAATTAAAAAAAAAACTGATGTATAGTTTAATTTCAGGGACAATAAAAAGTATTCCGTTACATTACGGCCAATGGGAAGAAATAGTTTCAAGTGCATTTTAATGATATTACAATCTTTCGAACATTAAAAAATTTATAAACATCTATGAAGTATGCACTAAAACATATATTTTATACAATGGGTGGTAGAAAGAAAATTTATTTTAATTTACAGGATCACAGAAATGTATTCCATTGCATATTGGTATAAGAGTAACATTGTTTGGGGCGCGTTTTAATTATATAAAAAAACACATTTTAGGCAATACATATACATTGCTGAGGTATGTTACCAGTTACTTTCTGTCTAATAGAAATCAGATAGTAATAAAACGGACGCACATAAGATTTCGGCTAGTATACTCTATCTAAAGTACTGTATACTATTGCATAACATTAAATTATTTTTAAAAAATTTCGTAATAGTCCGAACGCACCTCATTTGGTAGGCTTGAGTTGCAATTTCCTATTTTTTTTCTATCCAAATTATTTTATCTGTATCTTATATTTATTTTTTAAAGTAAGTCTATAACTTTGTGTGTATATAACATTAATTCAGTGCATTTACGAATGAAAAGTCAAAAGCAACGATTTTAAGGGTAAAATATATGAAAAATAACTTTAGCCAGGCTCTTACAACAAATATTCCAATGTGTGACAGTGCGCTTTCGTAGACAACACTGAAATAAATTTACTGTTTTTAGAAAAGCACAAAATAATGAGATAGGCTCTGAAATAATACACCTTTTTAAAAAAATACACATACATTATAGTTGTTATAACTGCATTAAAAATTACTATGTCTTTTAAATAATTATGAGATCGCTCTAATAATTCAATTTGTTATTTATAATAGCTTTGCTAAAAATATAATGTTTTGCTAAAAATTTGCTGCTTAGAGAAAATATGATAACGTGTGCAAACGCACATAATCAATTATCTATGAGCTCTTTGCCTAATTTAATAACAATACAGTAATTACCAAATGTATATAAAGACTAGTCGTTGGGGACCACCGTAATACTTACCCATCATGGATAGGCATATGAAAATAAAACATGTGAAAACTATTTATACAATGCACTGCAATTCATAAACAAAATTTAAATATTGTTAATATACATAGTAAGGCTATATTAAGGAACTGCTGATGTACCAATTTCGAAAAATTATATAAAACGTCAAACTACTCAAGTAGTACCGAACTGCGTAAAAGAAACATCCTTATAACTCCAAAAATAATAATTCTATTAACTAACAATTAACTGCGTCGGATTAAGCGTATCATTTCCAATTAAAATATACCTCTGAATTGAAATTTGAATGAAATACAGGGTCATGAAAAATCGAAGAATGTGGAGAACAAGATTACAAATATCTCGACAACTAATAATCCGATCGACTTTGTTCCATATGCAAAATTTGTGTTATTTTATTGCCTTTTACGTCCATTCCTTAGAACAAAAAAATTCGAACATTTTTATATACCTTTCATCAAAACAAAATTTTCGAGAGTCCTAAAAAAATAGTTCCGGATAATCAAGGTTGCTGATATTAAATAGGCTTCGTCCCATTCTTACATACTAACTACATACAAAATTGCAAGTCTCTATCTCAATATGTTCGGGAGATAGAGTGTTTACAGACAGACAGACAGACGGCAAAATTTTTTTTCTAAAAATATGTTTTTCGGAATCTCCAGTATCTAAAACGTGTAAATCCGTCAAAAATTTTTTTTCGATTTTCAAAACGATTGCAAGACTTACCCTATACTACGTATGATGGGTAAATAATAATAGAGTAAAAAATGTCCAAGCCGGGAACCCTTGGAATAGCGCTCAGATTCCTCTACAATTTAAGCTACGAGGACAATGACTAGCTTGACATACTTTTTAAATAATTTCCAACATATTTTCAATCTTGATAATTAATTGAAAAATTAATAATCAAATAATTAAACAATACATATAAGGCAATATGTGTATCATGTTGTTTTTATACTTCAGATAATAAAATCTGAGTAATATTTGTACCCGGAACTCCCTTCTTCCATTTTCAAAGGAAACTGTTCAACAGTAATGTATTTTTTGAATTGACATTCTGTTTTCTTTTACACATCAAAATACAATCACATACGTGCGCGCACTATCTCTTTATATATATGTCTATTTAAAAACAAACGGAATATATGAATATATACACATTTATATTTGCATGTATCACATAAATTATGTATGATAAGAAAGTCACTTATAATTTTAAAATACGGCTAAATTTCTAGGAAAACTTCCATAAGTTATTATGTGCAGAACACCATTCTTATTCTAAACTATCTAATATATTCTCCTAATACTTAAATGTTTAGTCTCTGACATTGCGCCAACAACTACACTTCATCTTCTTATATGTAAGAAAATTTTAGTGCCAACAACAGCAATGTGTGACCTCCATTCTGACGGCCTGAAACTGGCCAATAAGAAAGTATGGATCACTGTGACGTCACAAGCAGTTATTGATCTCTTATATTTTTCCGTTTGAGAAGATTTTTTTTCTTTCTTTTTTCTCTCACTCTTTTTTTTCTTTTTCTTCTTTTATGCATCCTTTTTTTCCATTGCATCCGGAGTTGTGTGTTTTGGGTCATTTTGTAAATATGATAACGTGTGCAAACGCACATAATCAATTATCTATGAGCTCTTTGCCTAATTTAATAACAATACAGTAATTACCAAATGTATATAAAGACTAGTCGTTGGGGACCACCGTAATACTTACCCATCATGGATAGGCATATGAAAATAAAACATGTGAAAACTATTTATACAATGCACTGCAATTCATAAACAAAATTTAAATATTGTTAATATACATAGTAATGCTATATTAAAGAACTGCTGATGTACCAATTTCGAAAAATTATATAAAACGTCAAACTACTCAAGTAGTACCGAACTGCGTAAAAGAAACATCCTTATAACTCCAAAAATAATAATTCTATTAACTAACAATTAACTGCGTCGGATTAAGCGTATCATTTCCAATTAAAATATACCTCTGAATTGAAGTTTGAATGAAATACAGGGTCATGAAAAATCGAAGAATGTGGAGAACAAGATTACAAATATCTCGACAACTAATAATCCGATCGACTTTGTTCCATATGCAAAATTTGTGTTATTTTATTGCCTTTTACGTCCATTCCTTAGAACAAAAAAATTCGAACATTTTTATATACCTTTCATCAAAACAAAATTTTCGAGAGTCCTAAAAAAATAGTTCCGGATAATCAAGGTTGCTGATATTAAATAGGCTTCGTCCCATTCTTACATACTAACTACATACAAAATTGCAAGTCTCTATCTCAATATGTTCGGGAGATAGAGTGTTTACAGACAGACAGACAGACGGCAAAATTTTTTTTCTAAAAATATGTTTTTCGGAATCTCCAGTATCTAAAACGTGTAAATCCGTCAAAAATTTTTTTTCGATTTTCAAAACGATTGCAAGACTTACCCTATACTACGTATGATGGGTAAATAATAATAGAGTAAAAAATGTCCAAGCCGGGAACCCTTGGAATAGCGCTCAGATTCCTCTACAATTTAAGCTACGAGGACAATGACTAGCTTGACATACTTTTTAAATAATTTCCAACATATTTTCAATCTTGATAATTAATTGAAAAATTAATAATCAAATAATTAAACAATACATATAAGGCAATATGTGTATCATGTTGTTTTTATACTTCAGATAATAAAATCTGAGTAATATTTGTACCCGGAACTCCCTTCTTCCATTTTCAAAGGAAACTGTTCAACAGTAATGTATTTTTTGAATTGACATTCTGTTTTCTTTTACACATCAAAATACAATCACATACGTGCGCGCACTATCTCTTTATATATATGTCTATTTAAAAACAAACGGAATATATGAATATATACACATTTATATTTGCATGTATCACATAAATTATGTATGATAAGAAAGTCACTTATAATTTTAAAATACGGCTAAATTTCTAGGAAAACTTCCATAAGTTATTATGTGCAGAACACCATTCTTATTCTAAACTATCTAATATATTCTCCTAATACTTAAATGTTTAGTCTCTGACATTGCGCCAACAACTACACTTCATCTTCTTATATGTAAGAAAATTTTAGTGCCAACAACAGCAATGTGTGACCTCCATTCTGACGGCCTGAAACTGGCCAATAAGAAAGTATGGATCACTGTGACGTCACAAGCAGTTATTGATCTCTTATATTTTTCCGTTTGAGAAGATTTTTTTTCTTTCTTTTTTCTCTCACTCTTTTTTTTCTTTTTCTTCTTTTATGCATACTTTTTTTCCATTGCATCCGGAGTTGTGTGTTTTGGGTCATTTTGTATGGGTGACTGTCCAAACATGTTCATTTGATTTTATTTGGTATCTAGATGTGGAGTTTCTTTTGCTATATAAATGAAAGCTTTTCATATAAGATAAAATAAGTAATTTGCTTCCATTGACGTGATAGAGCAGAAAAATAATATATTTCTATAGTACGTAACAAAAATTTGAGAAATATAAGTTTTATACAAAAAATATTATTTAAAAAAAACTTTTATTTTTTATTTTTGTATGAACTGAAAGAAACGTACTGGAACTATTCATTTTTAAAAATAAGGATAACAATGATTTTTATAAAGCAAATTATTTTCAATCATTCACAAGTTAAAAAAATAGATAAATGTATATTTAAATTTTTTTTTTATCTCTATTTTGTAAGGGTAATTAGCTTACACAATAACATTCGTACTGATCAATTTTATAAATTAAAAAATCCATAAAAAAATAAAAGTAAAAATAAAAATCAGATGACTTTATTTATGCCAATTAAAAATATAAACTTAATAAATTGAAAAAAAAAAAAAAAAAAGAAATGCAGGATAATTTAAGAAGTAAAACCTCTTATATTTTTCCTCCGAGAAGAATATTATTATTTTTTTCTTTTTTTCTTTCACTCATTTTCTCTTTTTTTTTATGAATCCTTTTTTTCCATTGCATTCGGAATTGTGTGTTTTGGGTCATTTTGTATGGGTGTCTGCCCAAACATATTCATTTTATTTTATTTAGTATCTAAATATGGAATTTCTTTTGCTATATAAATGAAAGCTTTTCACATCAGATAAAATGATTTCTTTGCTTCTCTTCGTGTGATAAAGTAGAAAAAATAATACATTTCTATAGAACTTAAGACAAATTTTGGAAATATAAGATTTATATGAAAAATATCATTAAAAAATTAATATTTTACTTTTTTATTTTTACATAAACTGAAATAAACGTATTAGTAATATTTAATTTTTAAAATAGGGACAACAATGTTTTTTTTTCTTCTTTTTTTACAAAGCAAAATTTTTTCCCATCATTCACAAGTTTATAAAAATATAAACATATCATTACATTCTCTTTTCTTTTAAACTGTATTTTGTAAGAGTAATTAGACTATACAGTAATATTCGAACTGAGCAATTTTCTAAATTTAAAAATCAGGTAAATAAAATAAAATAAAATAAAATAAACAAGTAAATTAATAAAAATTCTATAAAAAATAATCTTATCAGAGGACTTTAAAAAAAATTATAATAATTTAAAAAAAAAACTACGGGATAGTTTAAAAAGTAAAAGTTAATACACATTTTTTTCTTTTTTTACTAACCTTAGTGTTGATTGTCTTATACTAAAAGTTTTCTCCTTAAATACGTAATTTTCCTACATATAAGTATATATATAATATGTAGTATTACATACTTAGCGCGTTATTTTATTAAAAATATATGCAGGGAATAAAAATGTATGTAAAATTTTATCACATGACTTTGTTTATAATTAATATGGTTAAACATCACACATACACAAAAGGAACAAAAAGGAAAGAAAAGAATCAAAATTCTAACTCAGTAAATAAAAATTATTTTAAAATATGTCCCAAAACCCCTTAATAGAGCGGATTTGAACATGTTCCATTATGTGGGATCGCTGTTAAATTTCATTTTCACCTCTGATCCTAAAATCTTTTAAGTGGTTAATCTTCAACAGCAACAGGAGTTATTTTATTTATTATTTATTTCCGTTTAGGAAGAAGGAAATAATGCGATAGGTTTCAAAAGATGACAGTAAAAGACGTCACTTTTTATTATTATTATTTTTTTCCACAGGAACTATTGGTAATAAATTAAAGCATAAAATATCTACCCTCAATTATTAAATCGCCAATAACTATAAAAGAGGTAATTTCCATATTGAAGCCCGACAAATCTTCTGTGGGTTTAACAGCGGGCCACACAATAGTAAAGTAAGTAAAAATTGGAAATATTTAAATCTAAAAATAGAGATTCATTAAGTTCGATGTTTGTTGAAAGTTTAAAAAAAAAAATCAGTTTAAAATTCATATTTCGTTTGAGAAAACCAACCAACGTGACAAGTGAAACTAACTAGTAGCACACACACCCACTGTTTAATTTAGTTTTAAATAAAATTTATTTTTTAGCCATGATACTAACCGTGTTTAAATTATTTTTATGTTTTCCATTGCATTGTTCATAATAACAATATAATTGCAAATTACTTTTGACATTTGTTTTGTTAATATTTTTTGAAGGTGTCAAGATTCAGAACACAACAAGTTTATCCTAAAGAATAATAATCTAGCTAATATATAGAGCCAATGATTATAAATATAATCCATCTCACTTTATTGAAACTGGATCTACTTCAAAAATCAACTCTTAAAATTTTATCTGTCTTTCTTGACAATTTATTTATTTTTTCTTTTAAAGTTTCAACGAAAAGTCGAAATCGCTCAAAATGTTTCTAATCCTGATAATTTTCAATCCACTATTCTATTCCTATATATAATTGCTTCAGTATCTTTTATTCTGATTTTATTTTTTTTTCTTTACGTAAAAGATAGTAAGTGCTTTTAAAATAAACAACCGTTTAGCAACCGGCAATACCCGGGTAATTACAGTCTTCAGAAGTCGATTATAGAATGCGTATCCCTTTCAAATATTTTCTAATTTCAGATATCTCTCTGAAGGAAAAGGGGAGAAAAAAGTTAAATGCAGCGTTCTTTTGTAGAAATTTAAATGGATTCGCATTCCTCATTATATTGAAAAGTAAATTTTGAATTTTAATGAGTATCGTAGAAAAAGGTTTTTAATGAGAATTCCAACTTCTCTCGAAAAAATGTCAAAAAGGGGACATCATTTGCCGTTTCCATAAAGCCGTATAAACAGGCCATTTCCACATTTAATGATGAATTGCGATCATATTAAAATAGTATTAGGGGAGCACGTATATTATCCTAAATTGAATTAAAAGCACGAAGTATTTCACTTTATTTATTTTATATGAGTGCCTGCCGCAGAAAAAATGTGAGAGTAAAGCTGTTATGAGCTTAATTTTCAACACGATATTTCATCTTTTCTTAAAAACCATTATTATGAAAATATAATTTGACTTTTCTTTTCGATTATACTTTTCTTCATTAAAAAAATAACAGTATTTTAAAATAACTTTAATATCATGAATCTCTAAATTGTCTTTACTTTTTGGAGTTTCGATGGGAACCAAATTAAATCTCAATACTGAGTTTTCATTTGCTATTTTATTCTCAAAATTTATTTGACAAATAAATACATTAAAATTGTTTAAATAAGAAAAAGTCATCAAAACTAGTTTCTCTCTTATATTATTTTTAATCACATTTTGAAATTAGTTTTGTTAAAAAGCAAACTGGCAACAGCGTATTTGCTTAACTACTAATGGACAAATAATACGTTCATCATTAGTAGTTTGTTAATCTTGGTAATCATATGTAGTTTTGGATCTGAAGAGCAACCAAAATTTCTCAAAAAGGTTTCTTTGTATCAAAAGGGGTTAGCGTCATTTTTGGCGCTTTAATTTTACTGTACTTCCTTAATAAAAATTTTCTCTTTTTATTCGTGCAAGACAAAATAATACTATACTCAGTCGATAATATTGCTATTGTCCAAACATTGTTATAAGAAAAGGAAACCTTCTGTAACTGCCTCCTATCTGGTCAAATTTGTTCCACCAGTGAAGATAGCTACTTCTTCTTATTAGTCCTTCAAAAGTCAATTCAAAGGACAATTTATTTAAAATTAAAATAAAGCATTATAATTTAATAAATTATAACAATCATTTGGAAAATGCAATTTGGCTCAAATTTATTTAGTTTCGGATGACGAAGGTTTACCTGATTTAAGTTTGCCGGATTTAGATTCGAGCTTACCCAATGTAAATTTCCAGCTAATCATTTAATAATACTAGATTAGCATTCGACTAGCTGCAGTCGTTTGGTACCGTCAGAGACCCAAGTCCACACTTTATCGACGACGACGATACTTTACCTTAAGATATTTTACCGAGTATCCCGGTACCTATGTCCCCCATCTCCGGCAGCATAATAGTTAAGGTATATGACACAGTGTTTAAAAGTGTTTATGTGTGCGGGGACACCTTAAGTTCTTGTGTCATCCGTTTTCTTTTCGATGTTTTTAATTTAAACAAATTCTCCTTTAAAACTTGTTTTTTTTTTTTCAATTTTTTATTCCCCCCCCCCCCCAGCCTGGCTAGTAAGAGACTCGGCTATTCGGGACGAAAGTCGCGATCTTTGAACCTGACTTCCGCTAGACAGTCGAAAAGTTAAATGTCTACGGACATTAAAAATGATAAAATAAATAAAATGCAGACACCACGAAGTTCATTCTCGATCGAAAACAACTAATATTTTTGAAATGAGTAGTAAAGCTATGTCGAGACATAATAAATGTTTAAAACTTTTAAGTTTGAGTTTGTTTTCAAATGCATATAACTTTATTTCCTTTAAGTTGAGTTACATCTATAGAAAATCATTATTTACATTTTTTATGCTTTACTTAATTTTGTAAAATTATTTTTTTTATATCCTTCTAATGCATTCTAGAAATTCAGGAAATTCAGAAAAGTAAAATTCATGCCCTTCGCCCACAGGAGCCTTTTAAGAAATTTTTAATGTTTTGTCACCGGTTTTAAAAAACAGAAATTTGTGCCTTATTAAAGCGAGGAAATGTTCCGATTAAATAATGCAAAATTTATAGTAAAATTTTATATATGGGAATAAACAAGTTTTTTTAAGCCTTTTTGCGGCCCGTATACGTGTCGCTCATTTCTAAGGGGTTAATAACAAAATGTCTGCTATTATCTAAAACAAAAATTTCCATTTTAAATTTCTGGAGTGAATTCGAAATGCGTAATGCAAAAAAAAAAAAAAAAAAAAAAAAAAGAATCGGGAACATTGATGACAACATAAATGCTACCATGTACAATACAAGATTAACTTAAATTAATTTTTAAAGTAAAATAATTCTGACACATTTTTTAAAGTTTCATTTTGTTGCATGTTTTAGAAAACTTATTAAAAGTACCTTTTTCTTTTGATATTTAGGTTACATGGATCCGCCGAAGGGACTTCCACGTGCTAACAGTAGGTCTTGTGACGTATACAGCAGATGACAGGTTTGGATCTGTAAATATAGAGCGATCTGACGACTGGATGCTTCAAATAAAGTTAGCTCAACTAGCGGATGAAGGGTTGTACGAATGTCAAGTCAACACTCACCCGCTCATTAGCTTTTTTGTCACCTTGACAGTGCTAGGTAAGACTTTATGTTAATTGTATTTTACTGCGATTGATTATAACTATTCATTAATAAACCTTGTGCACTTCAGAGGTGATTCCAAGTGACTTCTAGTATCTCTCGTGTAAATGAGTGCTCCAATTGCGCTGGACACCAGTATTTAAAAAACAAATGTAATTTAACAAATTACAACGACAATTTAAAAAATTATATTTTCAAAGACTAAAATTTTAGACTTATAAATAAATTCTCTATTCAAAAATAATAACTATAATAATAAACATCATTTTTTATGATCAAAACGTGGTTTACGTAATAACAGAGTCTTATATTACGTACGCCATGGATTAAAAATTAATATTCTTGTACCAATCATATACAATTTTTAAATGAAATATTAGTTTTACAATTTTCGGTACTGCAAATTTTTAAACTTCTAAACATCCAACATTTTCAGTTTTTACACCGTTTTATACAGAAAAAAATGTACTTTTAAATGCAATTTGTTTGAAAATTTGTAACTCATTTTTTTTTTAAAGTTATTAATTTTTTATACTTTTTTTTGCCATTGTGGCAACAGAATTATTTCATTTCTGGACATTAAACATGAACCAATCAGAAAACAAATACTATAAATAACAGTTGTATTCCATTTCTAGACATTAAGCATGGACCAATCAGAAAACGAATAACATGAAATAAAATAAGTTGCGGAATTCCACCAATAAAAAGATTCAGATATACTTCAGATTTCTCAATTCTCAAACGAAAACAGTAACTATTTTCCAAATAGTTTATAATTTCATTCGTCATATATAAGAGCCAAAAAATCTGTGATAAATCATGGCAAAATAAACTGTATGTATTAGAACTGTCCAATGAATTAGTCGTACTGATTTACGAGTGACACCTGATAATACTAATGGTGTGTGACAGACAACCTCTCGAGTGCAAAAGGTTTATTTGTTAGAAACCAGCGTCCCATACACAAGTTTTCTTTGGTTTGCACCACTTTTTTAAAAAGAAACTTTCTTCAAGTTCACAATTTCAAAAATGGTCGATTAAATAAGGCAAGTTATATTTTCCTTTATTAATGCTGCCAGAAATAAATTTTGCAAGGAAAGATTACGTTGCCGGAGCGGCGACAACGTAATGCAACGGAATAGCTACTATATACATGCGATAGTTAATATAGTGTATATGCAAATGGTGGAAGACATGTAAATAGTTACAAAATGTTATTACATGTAAATAGAACAGTTAAGACAAAATAATAGTGAGTAGTTATACAAATAGTTAAGACAAAATAATGTTGAATAAAATGACATGTACTATTAGCAGTACACCTAGCTCGAATGGGTTAAAATGTAGACACGCTGTATGAAGAAAATAAGTACGTAAATAGATGTATCTTAAATTTTTTTCTCATTAATTTCAATTAGGTATTATATAAAGTTATAAAGAAATAATTTAGATCAGTTAGAAGTTGTTTAATTTAATATAAATAAATCAAAAGTTATTAAAATTTCTAATACTGTTAAAAAAATATCTGATCTATAAAATTTTTACAAAACAGTAAAGTTAACATAGTAAAATAAAAGTTTCTTAATAATTTATTTATCCAGGTTCTGGAAACATGAAAAATCAGTTTGGGCTTCACTGTGAGTTCCAACTCCTCTGAAATATTATAGAAGTTACACTGCATTTTTGTAAATATTTTTCTATACGTCATAAACGTCTCAAACTATACGCTGAGAATATAATGTATTTTTTAACAGTAGTTTTACTTTTATAATCCTTAAAGAATTTACACAAACGCTATCCTGTGATAAAAATCACAATCGGAGGTTTTATCTTCTTATGTCAGACACTCTGTCTACACTTTTAAGTTTTCTTTTATCAAAAGCTTAGAATGAAACTGTTATTTTTAAACTGCGAACAAGTTGTAAACATTAGTAGATAATCTCTGTTAACGAAATACAAAGGTACTTTTTTAGTCACACACAAAGTTAGATACCACTTTTTAAAAGCTATCGCCATGAAGCTTTAATGGTGAAGCATATACACAGAAACGAAATATTTCTAGCAATGTGAATAAAAAGCAAAAACTTAAAATGAGGCATAGATTATGAAGCATTTTCAAACACAATTAAAATATTATTAACCCTTTTGTGCTTGAGATTTTGTTTTCTCAGATTTATTTTTAAAATTACTTTAAAATGTTGCAAAATGAACTGGAAAAATACATAAGTAAATGAATAAATAAATAAATGAAATAAAAATAAAATAAAAAATATTTAACATTTATGTAATGTTTAACATTTATTAAATATTTACATACTAATTATGAGATTAAGCATATTTTTAATAGTTAGTAACTATGCACAGCCTCTAAATATGCATAGATATGTTTTGACTAAATTTATATAGAATAAGTTTTTAAATTGTTAATTATGTACTATAATTAGAATTTTTATGAAATACAAAAAATATTTCTTTACAGATAATTATAATATTATTCGTCTTAGTAATAATAAAGAATGAATAGTGGTATTTGATGCTTAAAACAATTTATTTCATAATAATGTTGTAAAAGATTTTGCAGAAATAACTGCTCCATAAAGTACTAATAAAAATCGCGCATTGTGCCGTATATTTTGTACTTTACAAAGTTTCATGAAAAGCAGGTTTGAAAATAAATTTTCACATTAAAAATATGTATTTCAACAAAGTCTACAGCCTAAATTTGTGACTTATTTAATTAAAACTTAGATAGAAAAAAGTACAAATAAATTTACTTTTTATATTTCGCCATATTGAAAAATCAAAAATATTTAAATTCCGAATAAGCCCACATTTAAGGAAAGAAATAACCATTTTATGATTTTAGTTTTCTTTAACAGATAAATACATTTATAAATAATTATCTATATAATAATTAATTATAATTATTTAATAAAATTATCATGTTATAAAGAAGAAATAATTTTTATAAATTTATAACTCAAATCCTCCCAAAAATGGAATATTAGGCATAAATAAGGTTAAGATAATTTAAGATATTGCTTTTTTTATACAATTTAAAATGATAAATAAGCAATAAATAGCATTAATAACAATAATAATAAAAAAAAACTTTTAAAAATCAATTTGAAATCGATCTTTACCTATTTCTTTCCATAGCAAGTAATGTGTGTTAATTCCTTTTTGCACAAAAGTACACGTATAAGATCCGCTGAATTTATACACACTATGGGATACATTAAAAGTTAGATAGTAGAAGCCCGATATAACGCGGTTGTTGGGAGACATGTATCACACCCGCGTTATAACTTAACCGCGGTATATCAGAATGGTGTCAAAGAAATTTTACAAAGTGATGAAAACACTTACCCGCTTTGTGAAATGGAATTAAATTTATAATAGAGCTCATCAGTGTAACGTCACAGACAACTCAACCCCGCATTTCCATGGTAACTGGGTCAGTACAAACCAAGAGAGTTTAGAGTGTGCTAGAGATGCACTATATACCATCAAAAAGGCTTTCAATATGAAATCAGATATCATTCAAAAGCTGAATTCGTTGAACTGGATGAAGTTTTAAAAGCTATCCGCAAGCGTTTGGACTGAATTGTAACTTGTTTAATCAGTTTCAGGGTTAAATTTTTAGCTTCACGATAAAACAACAGATTTCATCTCTATCCTTTCTGAACTCTGTGGTTTGTTTTGAACCAATTTCTGGAGTTGTAACGTCACCACTGATGAACTCTATTCATTGAACACAACTTTAGTCTTACACTGTCTTTAAAAAGCCCGTAACTGTTGTTTAGCGAACTGAGGCGTTTTGTTTCTTTTCTTTATATTGCATCTCACTACCAAGATGGATTGGATTAACATAAACTGAATCGTCTTGTCTTTCCGTACACGAAATTACCTTTGTTAAGTATAAAATCACTTGGCTAACATGTGGAATGTCATCTTTCATTATTACATCATTTTCAATTTCATCATCATCATCTTGCTTACAGCAATTTTTATGCGTTACATCATCAATGATATCATGATCTGTTATAACCTTTGTAATTGGTTCGCTGTTCTCAATTTCTATTCAGTCACTTACAGAGATATCGAGATGCATAGCACTAACCCCAGACTGCAAGTCCCTCGTTGTGTTTAACTAAAATTTTAAACGCAAAATTAATCCTAAAAATCGTCTTTTTTTTGGGGTGACATATTTTTCCCCGGTGTTAAATCCGAATTCATGGTATATCAGAGCGCGTTATTTCGGGCTTCTACTGTACATTTAAAATATCACAGAAGAAAACGACCACGCAGAATTACAGATAATAGTCACTTTTGCAATGGAATTCTTTTGTGGATCTCTGTAAATGTACGACGCATGCTTATTCCTTATTTTACAAAGCTGATCATTTTATAATAAAAATCAATATCCTTCTATAGTAAAAAAAAACTAGCCTTAAAAGGAATGACTCCTGGAATGATGCTGATGTGTAAGATTTCCGGAACTAACGAATCCGGGTAGACCACTCCTTTCATGAGTGGAAGGAATTCGTCTATGGATCGCAAAGCAATTCCAACCGGGATTGCAAAGCAATACCGAAAGGAATCGCGAAGCGATTACGCGGGGAGTTGGCTAGCGTAGCGAGCAGGGGGGCGGAGCCCCCCTATAGTTTAAAAGAACTGTAACTACTCATTCCAATTATGCATGTTTGGGGCGCCGCACCCCACTTTGCTCCCCCCTACCCCAAAAGGGGAACTTTTTAAATTTTTATCCACAGCACTCGTGTTGCATATCTTTAGAAAGGTCTGAAACTGCCTTTTCCTATTATGGAAATCTTGTGTGTTGCCCTCCGCTCTGCCCCCCAGGGGAGGCACATTTTTAATTTCTTTACAACACCAGTCGTGTGACACATCATTTGAAAGGTCTGCAACAGCTTTTTCATATTATAGATGTCTTGTGTCTCACCCCCCCTCTTCCCCCCTTGGGGGGCACATTTTAAATTTCTTTACAACACCAGTCGTGTAACACATCATTTGAAAGGTCTGCAACTGCTTATTCATATTATGGATGTCTTGTGTGTCATCACCCCACTCTGCCCCCCCCCCAGGGGGGCACATTTTTAATTTTTTTACAACACCAGTCATGTGACGCATCATTTTAAAGGTCTGCAACTGCTTATTCATCTTATGGATGTCTTGTGTGTCACACCCGACTCTGCCCCACCAGGGGGGAAGATTTTTATTTTCTTTACAACACCAGTCGTGTGACACATCATTTGAAAGATATGCAACTGCTTATTCATATTATGGTTGTCTTGTGTGTCACCACCTCACTCTGCCCTCCAGGGGTGGCACATTTTAAATTTCTTTACAACACCAGTCGTGTGACACATCATTTGAAAGGTCTGCAACTGCTTATTCATATTATGGAGGTTTTGTATGTCACCACCCCATTCTGCTCCCCCAGGGGGGGGCACATTTTTAATTTATTTACAACACCAGTCGTGTGACACATCATTTTAAAGGTCTGCAACTGCTTATTCATATTATGGATGTCTTGTGTGTCACCACCCACTCTGCCCCCCCAGGGGGGCACATTTTTAATTTCTTTAGAACACCAGTCGTGTGACACATCATTTAAAGGTTTGCAACTGCTTATTCTTATTATGGATGACTTGTGTGTCATTCCCCCACTCTGCCCCCCAGTGGGGTGCACATTTTTCATTTCTTTAAAAAACCAGTCATGTGACACGTTATTTGAAAGTTCTGCAACTGCTTATTCATATTACGGATTCTTGTGTGTCACCCCCACTCCCCCAGGGGGGCACATTTTTAATTTCTTTACAACACCAGTCATGTGACACATCATTTGAAAGGTCTGCAACTGCTTATTCATATTATGGATGTCTTGTGTGTCATCCCCCAGTATGCACCCCCAGGGAAGGGCACATTTTTAATTTCTTTACAACACCAGTCGTGTGAGGCATCATTTGTAAGGTTTGCAACTGCTTATTCATACTGGGGTAGCCTACAACTTAGAATCGCGAAGCGATTACGCGGGGGGTTAGCGAGCGTAGTGAGCAGGGGGGATTATGCTGTGCTTCGACCAATGAGGAGAGGGATTGTTAAATTTGGTGTGCGTCATTTTTCACCGGCTGGATATTTTCGTAGACAACCTAATTAGAGTACGTGGAGTAATTAAAAAAAAATACGCACGCAGTAATACTGAAGGTCAATGAAACATTTTAAAATTTAACCAACTTGGAAAATAAATCTGTTACTTTTTTAAAAAAAACTTTCATTTTGAGCTTATGTGGTAATCTATCAACAGCATTTTTTAATTGCTAAAAGAATTTTTTATACTTCGCGTGTGAAAATTAAAAACAATTACGTGTTTTAATAAAATATTGCTTTTTATGACATCATTTTCTTTTTTTATTTATTTTTATTGCATGCTTCGTTTTAACTTATATTTTGTTTGTGTTGGAAGTCAATTCTTGTTACTTATTTTTCGGCACGTTTGTCGTAGGTGCACCAGATTTGGCACAATATTTTCTAAAGCCCATTTGGCGAAAATGTCTTTGTAGTATAACGCTTGCATATACATTTTTAATTATTTATTTTTATTTTCAAAAGGAACTTACTGTAAATAAAAAAATATATAATTAATAACTATAGAAAAATAATAACTTATATAATTAAAAAAATGAATATAAATAAACATTTTATTAGTAAAAAAACAATATTAGCCAGGTTACTATTTCGGACAAAATAATGCCATTTTCACGCCAATTATGTGACATCTGTGCACATTTTTCACCAAATTTCCTGTTGTAGATCTTTGAAATTTGGAATACGTATGAATACCTGGGAGCAATACAAGAATTAAGCATTGATTTTTTTTTTTTTTTTTTTTTTTTTTTTTTTTTTTTTTTGACAACTAATTGGTAGAATGGGGGTTATTTTTTAAAGATTTATTCAACTTTTTCTGCGCAAGAAAGACACTTACCTATTTTTATATACAAGAAGAAGTAAATGGCATATAAAACAATGATATTATCCATATATAAAATGCTCAAAGCGATATAAGCACTGGGTTTGGCGAGATTTTTTTAATGTTAGTTTGGCGAAAATATCAAACAGGACATTGGTTACCATTGAATCCCGCTTATTCTTGTTCTTCCTCACAATGCATTCATTGTATATAAGCTTTTTTTTTTCCACTATACATTTCAGCTAATTATTATATTATCTTCTGTATTTAAAATGCATGAAACAGAGATTCAAAGAAATAGAAGATTATGCAATGAACGTCAAAAGAGATGGATGGAAAAACAAAATTTTCAAAATAAAACAATTGAACGTAATAAAATCAGTGATCATACTGAACCTTCGGAAGATGCAAAGGTTCAAGTACCTGTAAATAAGAAAGAAAACAAAACAGGAAACTTATTTCATGTTTTGCCTTTAGAAATATCTGGTGTAACATCCACAGATGAAACAAATACTTTTCCAGTTTTTATTGAAACAGTTTCTTCTGAGGAAATAATAGAAATGAAGATTCAACAAAAAAGGATATTAAACAATGAATATCAAAAAACATGGAGGGCAAAACTAACTGACAAATCTAAAGAAACAATGTGTACAAGTAGAAGAATTCAGAACATATCTCAGAATATTTTAGAAAAAAAAAAAAACTCAAGGTAGAAAAGCACAGGCTCGGTATGCTGCCAAAAAGAAAAACATATCTTTCAATCAATCTATCAAAAATCAAAGGGGGTGGGGGGGGTTATGCTATGCTTCGACCAATGATGAGAGGGATTGTTAAATTTGGTGTGCGTGATTTTTCATCGGCTGGATATTTTTGTAGACAACCTAATTAAAGTACATGGAGTAATTAAAAAAAAAAAAAAAAAAAAAAACGCACGCAGTAATACTGAAGATCAATGAAACATTTTAAAAATTAATCAACTAAAAAAATAAATCTGTTACTTTTTTTTAAAACTTTGATTTTGAGATTTTGTGGTAATCTCTCAACAGCATTTTTTAATCGCAAAAAGAATTTTTTATACTTTGCGTGTAAAAATTAGAAACAATTACGTGTTTTAATAAAATATTGCTTTTTATGACATCATTTTCTTTTTTTATTTATTTTTAGTGCATGTGTTAGAATTCGAAAATAGGGTTAGTTTAAAAATTACTTACTAACCATGCAAGTCTTCATTTGCGGGTTGCATCTATGCGATGCGCGGAGCTTTGAATTAAAATCGAAAATCATCTGTTGAGATAAACTTATTCTAAGTTCAAATTCATCTAAAAGTCCATATATTATAAAAAATGTAGTTTAATTCCATCTAAAAGGCACATTCCTTCATTACATTCAGAGAACTCAATCGTTCTCACACACTTGTCAAAGTTCTTCGAAAGATAATAAATAAAATCAGACGATATTTTCATTTTCTTAATTTACGCGTTCAATTAGTTTCACTTCATTTCATTTTACAACATCCTCCCCCCTTTGAAACTTGGGGAGAGTTTCAAATACATAACAATTATTATTAAAAAGATCCAACCTCTTTGGAGCTTTTACACATCTTCCAGAAGAGGTATATTTCTTAAGTATGACACTATCAGGAGAAGACACATTTTCATGATCATCATGCTCACTGGAACTAGTTTTCTCTTCACCCGACGGTTTGGATGCAATTTCAATTATTTCATTCGAATATATTTCCAAAGGAAAGATGCGCTGCACCGGACGTAAAACCGTGCCGTGCTGAGTTTTCAACTTAACACCACGAACTTTACCATCCCGTCCTGGAATTAAATGAATCACCTTTGCTAAAGGCCAAAATAAACGTTTTTTGTTATCATCCCCAACTAAGACTATTTCTCCCACTCGCGGTTCACGTGTATATTTTTCAGTATGTTTTTGAACTAATTCGCTGAGGTATTCTTTTCTAAAACGTTGCCTAAAATCGGTAAGAAGTTTAGCTCTGTGATTCAACCTTCTCCTTAAACTTTGAGAATCTAATTCGATAATATCCGAATTGCTGAAACTTCGGTTTTCAGTAAGAAACATAGCGGGTGTGAGAGGTACTAGCTCCAGTGGGTCCTCTGAGATATAGGTTAGAGGTCTGCAGTTAATCACAGATTCACAATCACATATAAGTGTATTCAATTCTTCATAAGTCAATACAGATCTACCTAAAGTACGTACTAACAATTCTTTTACAATGCGAACTAACCTTTCCCACCAGCCTCCCCACCAAGCTGCGGTGGGAGGTATAAATTTCCAAACAATTTTATGCGTCATGGTTTCTTTTAAAATTTTATCCCAATTTAATTTTGAAAGTTCATTGGAAGCCCCCCTAAAGTTTGTTCCATTATCACAATAAATAGTGCTGGGCCTACCGCGTCTAGCTATAAAACGTCTAAGTGCTAGCAGGAAAGCATCAGAAGATAGCGAATTGACTAGTTCAAGGTGAATCGCGCGATAAACGGCACAAGTAAACAATGCTATCCAAACTTTCTCGCCATTTTTTAGAAATAACGGCCCGGCTAAGTCTACTCCAATAATTTCAAAGACAGCACAATCTGTAACGCGATCTGGTGGCAAAGGTGTTGGTTCGCTTGACAAAGACTTTACCTTAAAACGTTTACATGCAATACAGTCGTACAATACATTTTTAATAGTTCTTCTAGCTCTAATTATCCAAAATCTTTCTCTTATTAAAGATTGCATTGTTCTTATACCTGCATGACAATTCTTTTGGTGTACTGATCTAATCAATAATTTAGTAAATTCACATTTGCCTGGTAACAATATTGGATACAAAAATGATTCTCGGTCATTTCTTTCAGTTATTTTAGTTTTAACTCTTAAAATTCCATTATCATCTGTGAATGTTACAATATCATTTAATGACCTTTTATTATAGAAATAACAGCTCTGAACTAAACGGATTAGATATTTTTCAGAATTTTCAATTTCATTTTGAGTAAGATTAGAATATTTACACTTATTAGAAACATTTCGGCAATTATTTACAAATCTCAGAATCCAAGCAAATATTCTTATCATCTTATCATAATTAGATATATTATCTAAGAGCCAAAGGGGTGTGTCTTTAGCTAGATCAATATTCGTAATTTCGATCTTTTTTCTTTCTAAATCAACATCTTTTGGCTGACAGTCAATCGCGCCAATTGGCCAACATTCAGGATTTTCTTTTAACCACTTAGGACCTTCCCACCATCGCGAATCAAGCATTTTCTGCGGAGAACATCCACGTGAAAGTATATCAGCTATATTCAAATTTCCTGGAACGTGCTTCCATGACTCTATATTGGACATCTGTCGAATTTCTTTGACTCTGTTGCTCACGAAAACCGACCAATTCCCATGTTCCTTTATCCACCAAATTGCGGTAGTAGAATCTGACCAGAATGTGATTTTCAGACCTGGCATATTTATTGCCTTGATGATAGAACTCGCAAGTCGAGTACCTATACAACAAGCCATTAACTCTAAACGCGGCATGCTCAAAGTTTTGAGAGGAGCAACCCTAGACTTCGCTCTAACAAGCGTAACCTTGACATCGGAATCAATTATTGATCTAGCGAAGACACATGCTGCATATGCCCCTTTACTCGCATCAACAAAAACATGAAGTTCAGATGAAGCATTAATTTCTAAGTATCGAGGTATAGCTACTTCTTTTAAAACATCAATATTCTTCAACCATTTCAAAAAAGCACTCACAATGTTACAAGGTAATTCTCGATCCCATTGAATTTTCTGTTTCCATGAGTCTTGTAGCAATAATTTTGGAAGCAATGTAGCAGGAGAGAATAAACCGATAGGATCAAAAATCTTTTGCACAATGCTCAAAATTAATCTCTTAGTAATTTTCCTTTCACACGTTAATGTTTCTAAATCTAAACAACATTTCAAAGAATCATTATCTAAATTCCAAATAATCCCCAAAACTGAAGTATCCCCAGAATATTTATCAACATTCTTGCAAGCTACATTGCTTTCAAAACAACGCAAATTGAAACACCCTTTAGACATTAATAACTTTGCATTTTCAATAAACATTTCAGCTTCATTAATGTTAGAAACACCTGATACACAATTATCTACATAAAATGAACACTTTAATTTTTCAGCAGTTTCCTTATATTCAGGAGGACTATTTTCTAAAAGATGCATTATAGATGCACTTAGTAAATAAGAGCTAGAAGAGACACCAAATACAACTCTACAATGTCTATAAATCAATTGTCCTTCATTACATGGGAAATAGAATCTAAGAAAATCTCTATCTTTAGGCATAACAGATAACATTAAATAAGCCTTTTCTATATCTGCAGTTATACCGATAGGATACATTCTAAAACGATCAAGAATATCAGGTATTAATTCTATAAGATTGATGCCTTTATACAAACATTCATTTAACGAGGGTTTCCCTTTCTCAGAAGCAGATGCATCAAATACAGGGCGTATTTTTGTGGTTTCCTTATCTAACCTGATAACGGGCCTATGCGGTAAATAATGACATTTATTACTTAATTCATTTTCTGGAACACGTTCAATAATATTCATTTTTTCCCAATTCTTAAATACTTCCTGATATTCATCGAAAAATCCCCCACATTTCAATTTATTGATCATTTTTTCATATCTCTTCCGAGCTAAAACTTTATTGTCGGGCAAATTCTTAAAATTACACTTCCATGGAAGCCCTACTTCATATCTGCCATCGGGAAGAATTTTCATTTTTTCTTTAAAATCGTTTAAATCAAAGTTTTCCCGCTTTTCAAAACTCTGAATGGGGTCAGAAATTCCTATGGTTTCAAGTTCCCATAATTCATTCAAAGGAATATTTCTAACGTGCATAGACAATGTTGTCAAAACGTTATGTTTCTTGCCACACGTTTGTTTCCCCATCACTGTCCAACCGAGCTTGGTTTCTATGGCAGTCAAATCGCAATTTAATTGAATTAAATTTCCTGTCAATAATTTTCCTATCATATCAGCCCCCACCAAAAGATCAATTTCAGATTCCTTACAAAAATCATCAGATAGATTTATTTTATTTCTTTTTAATTCATTTAATATTCTATAATCTTTAATTTTAGGTACAAATCCGCAAATCCTTTTTTCGGAAAATGCTTCAAAACAAAACGCATTATTTCCATCTAATTCACTGATTTCTACCGAAAACACATCATGTTTTTTAGGTTCCGTTTCATCCCCCCCGAACAGCGCGTGAATAATTATTTCTTTTCTTATAGGATGCATTTTCAGTGATTTCGTTATTCTCTCGCTTACGTAACTACTTTGGCTCGCTGAATCCAGCAGTGCGCGTACGACTTTTTGGCGACCTTGCGATCGAATGCGCACGCCAAGCGTTTGCATGTACACAACTTTATTTCTACTACAATTAGAAAGAGAATTTTCAGATTTTAAAGAATCATCTTGATTATTATTTATATTTTGTTCTGGACACATTATTTCAAAATGTGGTTTATGGCAATAATTACATTTTAATTTATTTTTAATATTACAATTCTTACTCAGATGACCAGCCTTTTGCAAACAAGTGAAACAAATCCCCTTTTTTAACAAAATCTTTTGTTTATCAGTTAAAGACATTTTTTGAGCCCCAAAACATTTATTAGAGGGGTGAAACCTATCACAGAATATGCAATTGTTTTTCTTACCTTTATTTTCTATACTCACCAATGCAGAGGCGGTGGCTGGATCAGGTTTGCTAATAATTTCAGATAAAATGTTCTTTTTTCTAACAATAGAATCAAAACCTTTTCTTGCTAAAAACACCATTTCATCTCCTTGAACTTCTTGGCGTAGAAAGTCCATCAGATTTTTTAAAGTCCTGGAATTTTCACTGGAATATGTATCGTGATTTCGACATCTTTCCCAGGTCAAAAGAACTTCTTCAGGCAGGCAGCTCTCAACCAAGGGCATGAGAAAGTCTCCATACTTCTCTTGAGTTCTTCCCAAACTTTCTAAGGCACGAAGTTTGCTTTCTAATTCATCGTATAAAGAGGCTAAGTCAACTTTCATTTTAGGCGCAGTGGCATTTTTCATTACGAGGGTTAATAATTCCCTAACGTAAATTTGCACAAGAAGATCATCTCGTCCAAACCTCTGTTTTAATTGATCGATAGCCTTCGGATAATTTTCCGCGGTAGCTGGATAACTTGATATTAAACGCTCCGCTTTTGATTTCGGTTCCATACATTGGAATAGGTACTGCATCTTGTCTTCAGCGGTAATAGAATCGTCTTCGTGTATTTTCTTGAACTGGCTCCAAAACGATAAAAATTCCTTTGGTTCGCCGTTAAATTTTTTCAGCTCGATCTCCGGTAATTTAAATTTGCGTTTTACTTCTTCGCCAGGAGATGAAGAAACCTGTATCTTTTCATCAATACGTGCACATATTTCTATATATTTTTCTCGATATTCTTCTGCACTTTCAAAATCTTCGGTAAACAATTTTTCGTCCTTATCTTGTAACAATATTTCCGAAATTTTACTTTGACAAGTGTCCATCCGTTGAAATTTATCAAACAGTTGAGATTTCAAAATAGAAAGTTCTTTAATTTCACATGTTTCTTTAGTTAATTCAGTTTCAATTTTCTTAAACGTGAGAGTAAAAGCAGCTCTCAGTCCTTTTCTCTGAGTTTTCAAACTACTCAGATTCATTTTTTCATTTAAAATTAATTAAAATTCAAAAACTCCTGTCCCGAACCGAGGGTACCAGTATGTTAGAATTCGAAAATAGGGTTAGTTTAAAAATTACTTACTAACCATGCAAGTCTTCACTTGCGGGTTGCATCTATGCGATGCGCGGAGCTTTGAATTAAAATCGAAAATCATCTGTTGAGATAAACTTATTCTAAGTTCAAATTCATCTAAAAGTCCATATATTATAAAAAATGTAGTTTAATTCCATCTAAAAGGCACATTCCTTCATTACATTCAGAGAACTCAATCGTTCTCACACACTTGTCAAAGTTCTTCGAAAGATAATAAATAAAATCAGACGATATTTTCATTTTCTTAATTTACGCGTTCAATTAGTTTCACTTCATTTCATTTTACAACAGCATGCTTCGTTTTAACTTTGTTTGTGTGTGGAAGTCAATTCTTGTCAGTTATTTTTCGGCACGTTTGTCATAGGTGCACCAGATTTGGCGCAATATTTTCTAAAGCCCATACGCTTGCATATACATTTTTAATTATTTTCTATTATTTTCAAAAGGAACTTACAGTAAATAAAAAAATATATAATTAATAACTATAGAAAAATAATAATTTATATAATAAAAAAATGAATATAAATAAACATTTTTTTAGGAAAAAAACAATATTAGCTAGGTTACTATTTCGGACAAAATAATCCCATTTTCACGCCAATTATGTGACATCTGGGCTCATTTTTCATCAAATTTCCTGTTGTAGAGCTTTGAAATTTGGAATACGTATGAATATCTGGAAGCAATACAGGAATTGGACATTGGTTTTTTTTTTTTTCAATTCGACACCTAATTGGTTATTTTTTAAAGATTTATACAACTTTTTCTGCGCAAGAAAGACACTTACCTATTTTTATATACAAGAAGAAGTAAATGGTATATAAAACAATGATATTATCCTTAAATAAAATGCTCAAAGCGATATAAGCACTGGGTTTGGCGAGATTTTTTTATGTCAATTTGGCGAAAATATCAAACAGGACATTGGTTATCATGGAATCCCACTTATTCTTGTTCTTCCTCTCAATGCATTCATTGTATATAAGTTTTTTACCCCCACTATACATTTCAGCTAATTATTAGATTATCTATTGTATTTAAAATGGATGAAACAGAGATTCAAAGGAAAAGAAGTTTATGCAATGAACGTCAAAAGAGATGAAGTGAAAAACAAAAATTTCAAAATAAAACTGTTGAACGTATTAAAATCAGTGATCTTGTTGAACCTTCGAAAGATGCAAAGGTTCAAGTACCTGTAAATAAGAAAGAAAACAAAACAGGAAACTCATTTCATATTTTGCCTTTAGAAATATCTGGTGTAACATCCACAGATGAAACAAATACTTTTCCAGTTTTTAATGAAGCAGTTTCTTCTGAGGAAATAACAAAAGAAATGAAGATTCAACAAAAAAGAATATTAAACAATGAATATCAAAAAACATGGAGGGCAAAACTAACTGACAAATCTGAAGAAAAAATATGTACAAATAGAAGAGTTCAGAACTGATCTCAGAATATTTTAGAAAAAAAACAAGCTCAAGGTCGAAAAGCACAGGTGTCAAAAAGAAAAATAAATCTTTCAATCAATCTATCGAGAATTCTTCTGGAGAATTAAGCAATATAAGTAGAAGTGGAGATTTCTAATGAAAGTACAAGTAATATTTTGTGTAATGCTGGTCCCTCTAGAATTGGTGCTTTAACGAAAAAGGGTGTACATACAATTCTGAAATGCTGCATCCATTAAACAGTTCGGTGACAAATGCTTCTAATAAAGAATATCAGGAAATTTTTAATTCTATTGAATATGCTGGAAAAGAAATACAACAAAAAAGATGCACAAGTATGAAAATTATTGCTGACTGTGAAGCTTCTGAAGAAGCAAAGGCACAACTAGCAGAAAATAGGAAAAAAGCAACAGTAAAAAGACATCCTGTTTTGCCTTCTGAAACATGTGCTGTAGGTCCTTCTGGAATATTATGCAACACTAGCTATTTAGAAAATGCTGCAAAAGAATTGGAACAAAAAAGATTTCAACATTTAAAAATAAGTGCTGAAACGAAACCTTATGAAGAGGCAAAGACTCGATTAATTTCAAATAGGAAAAAAGAAATAGCGGCAAACAAGCTTCATGTTTTGACCTCTTCAACATGTGCTGCAGAATGCATAGTGGAATCGCAGGAATCAATAAATGTAAAAGAAAAAGTTTCACATTCATCAAATTCTATAGGGTAGGTCCTATTAAGTAGGTCCTTCTATAATATTCAACACTGAACCTTATTCCAAGTTTATTGAAAGTTCTCTTGAAGAATTAGTACAAAAAAGGCATAAAGGTTTGAAAATTTATGCAGAAAATGAACCTTCTGAAGAAGCAAAGGCTAGACTAGCTGCAAATAGGGAAAAAGCAAGAGCAGCAAATAGACTTCATATTTTGGCTACTACGACGTATGCTACAAATCTTACAGAAAAAACAACAAATTTTTCACATTTTGAGGAGACAATGTCTGAAGCAGTAACACAAGAAATAAATATAAATTTTTTTGTAGCAGCTGTCTCAAGACTTCTAGAAGATTGTTCTAGAAGAAAAAGTTGGACACTCTGCACACAATTCTATAATATTGCAGCCGTTAAACAGTTCTGTCAGAAATATTTCTCATAAAGAATACAAAGCTATTTCTCATAAAGAAAAAAAAATCAGAGTCTCTAAAAAGAAATATCTTTTTGCTGCAGATATTAGTCTTTGCTCAGAATGCAATGTTGAAAAACATTCTTTAGGTGAATATAATATGGAATGTATTCACTGTGCAGCTATTTATTTTAAAGAACAGAAAGGAAGACTGTGAATTCTTGTCGTCATGGTGGTGTTATTAATATACCTCCTCTTTCTAAGTATCCAACGGAACTTAAAGACTTACTTATATCAAATAATCCAGACGCAAAACATTTTAGAGCAAACATTAGGGCTTACAACTCATCGTTTGCTTTTGCTACGTTTGCAGCTAATATCGAAGCTGTGCAAGGAAGAAATCCTCCCCTTATTAAAATTCAAGGTCAGGTTTATCATTATGCATCTACTTCACTTGAAAACTTTAAAGGAAATCAACCTCGAAATGGACAGATTTATATATTTATGGTGATGAAGAAAAGGCAGCAAACCTGCGCATGAATTCTGAATATTCAGAAATTAATCTTAAAGTTGAAAAACTTCTCAGACGTATAAATCCCTATGCAAAATATTACAGAATGTTACGTGAATTAAATACAACTGATGGACCGGAATATGTTTTGAATTTTATAACCTACAAGTTTGATGATCAGCAAAGATATAATAAACCGACAACTTCAGAAGTTGCTTTTATAATTGAGTCAAAAGATAATTGTATCCCATGTGTGGATCTTAAAGTTTATTCAAAACAAGAAAATGGCAGTGAGACCACCATTATCAGTCAATCATCGCAACATGCAGATCCCATGACATTTCCCATATTATTTCCTCATGGTGATCTAGGATGGACTATGTTGTCACAAAAGGGTACAAAGATTACACCTTTACAATATTTTGGTCATCGTTTAGCGCAACGGAAGAATAAATTTAATCCTTTGCTAAATGCTGGAAAACTTACACAGCAGTATATCATTAATTGTTTTGTATTAGTTGAACGTCAACGTTTAGATTTCATAAGATTCAACCAGCAACAACTCAGATCGGAATGTTACCAAGGATTAGTCGATCACATAGAAAGAAGTGTATTAAATGAGGAAAATACAGTACGACTTGGTAACGCTGTTATTCTACCTGCAACTTATATTGGTTCTCCCCGAAGTTTACAACAATTGTATCAAGATTCCATGGCAATCTGCCGAAAGGTTGGAAGACCCAACTTTTTTATAACAATGACTTGTAACCCAAAATGGACAGAGATTACAAACGTTCTTATAAATTACTTTTCTTCTGGAACAACTGTAAATGATATTCCAACTATAGTAACGGATATTTTTCAGGCTAAAGTAAAGGAATTTATTAAAAATATTGTAGAAAGACAGTTGCTTGGACCCATTGTTGCATATGTGTATACAATCGAATTACAGAAACAAGGTCTTCCACATGCCCATATCTTAGCAGCATTGAGAACTGATTGCAAGCTTCTTCAGCCAGAGGATGTAGATAGATTTGTATGTGCAGAATTATCTGATGAAGACTCTTCTCTACGTTGCTACCAACTGAGACACATGATGCATGGTCCTCATGTAGAAGGTCTTCTTTGTTGGGATAAACAGAAGAATGAATGCTCAAAAAATTTTCCAAAAAATTTCTGTGAAGAGACTGATATGAGTGGAGATGGCTTTCCTAAGTACAGAAGAAGAAACAATACAGATTGACTTTATGCATATCATTCCAAAGTAAATGGCAAAGTTCACTATGTTGACAACAGGATGGTTGTTCCACATAACCCATACTTATAGAAGAAGTTTGATTGTCATTTAAATGTGGAATACTGCGCTTCAGTTATGGCAGTTAAATATATTCATAAATACATTCATAAGGGACATGATCGTGCAAGAATGGAGATGAAGCTTGGAGACACTAATGAGGTTCAAAAATATATTGACAGTCGATATATAGGTCCCATAGAAGCAGCTTGGAGATTAAATTCACTGCTCTTGCATGATAGAAGTCACACTGTTATAAGACTACCAGTGCACCTTGAGAATCAACAGTACGTCACATTTAAAGAAGGGTCAGAACAGATAGCTCTATATAAAGATTGCAAAACTATGTTACTTGGATGGTTCAATTTGAATAAAGAATGCGAATCTGCAAGAAAAATACATTATTGTAAGATACATGAACATTATTTTTGGAATGCAGGAAGCAAAAAGTGGATTCCAAGAAAGAGAGCTGATAAAGTAATTGGACGCATTGTTAATGTTTCACCAAAAGATTCAGAAAGATTCTTCCTAAAGCTAATTTTAAATAGAGTTGCTGGAGCGACATGCTTTGAAGATCTTCGTAGACATGAAGGAGTAATTTATTGCACTTATAGAGAAGCAGCAATTGCAATGGGATTAACAGAAACCAGTGAAGAAGCTACTGCTGTGTTACAAGAAGCTGCATCTATTTTAATGCCAAGAGGGTTCAGAAAGTTCTTTGTATACTATGTTATAGGAGATGAACCATTTAATGCTTTGCAGCTGTGGGATACTTTCAAGCATCATCTAACTGATCGAAACAGTAGTGAATCTGAAGCTTTATTTGAGAATGAAGCTCATTTTCATGCAGATAATAGGTCTTGTAAGGAATTTGGGTTGCCAGAACCAAATTCTTTTCTCAATCCTCCAGATCATTTTTCTTTCGATATTCATCTAAAGAAATGCACAAACATTGAAAGTAAATTTAATGTGCATCATACATTGCATTAGTGAAAATCAAGCTCAGTGTTTCTTCATAGATGGACCAGGTGGAACTGGGAAAACTTTTTTGTATAATGGGATATATCACAAACTTATAACATTGCAGAAGAAAGTCATATGTATTGCATGGACTGGCATTGCATCCATTTTATTACCAGGTGGGACAACTTCTCATCGATTTTTCAACTTGCCTATAGATCTTAGAGAAGATGATATTTGCCTTCTTAAGAAGCGTGACAAGCTTAGACTAAAAGAAATTGATGTAGTTAATTGGGATGAAGCAAGTATGATTCCAAGGAAAGCATTGGAGATTATTTGATCGTACGTTACGTGATTTTATCAATTGTGATACACATTTTGGATGAAAAACAATTATACTTGTTGGGGATTTCAGACACGTTCTATCAGTTGTAAAGAAAGCTTCCCGTGCACAAATTATTGCTCAGTGTTTGAAATCATCCACCCTTTGGAAACTGTTTGAAATTCATTATCTGAAGATTAACATGCGTGTAGCAACTGAGACAGGGATTTTTTTTAAATGGCTGCTACAGATATGTAATGGATATGTCAATAACCTTGAAGTAGAAACATCATCTGCTCTTTTTTGTTCCAACTTGGTACAGTGGTTTTTTGAAGATGTCACAGATTTTGCTATTGATCTTCAGTCAAGAATTTTACTGTCTCCTCAAAATGATGAAGTTAACAGAGTTAATGAAAAATTTTTAGATAAGATACCTGGAAAAGAAATAATTTTCTACAGCATTGACAAGGCAACTTTGACTGGAATCGACAGAACTGACACTCAAGAAGAAGAAGCAAGACTCAGATATCCTGATGAATACTTGCATTCACTCAATCCTTGTGGTATGCCACCTCACAAGTTAAAATTGAAAGTCGGATGCATAGTCATGTTGATTCGAAATTTATCAGTAACTGACGGATTATGTAATGGAACACGTTTACTTGTTCAAATTATTCCTGCTAGGATTTTAACTGCAAAAATTATTACTGGTGATCAAACTGGAACTATAGTTAATATTCCAAGAATTCAACTAGATACATCAGGAGGTCATGCCCAGCTGCCATTTGTATTATATCGCAGACAGTTTCCAGTTAGACTAGCTTATGCATTGACAATTAATAAATCCCAAGGACAGACATTTGAAAGAGTTGGACTTTACATTGAATGGCCAATTTTTGCACATGGTCAGTTGTATGTGGCGCTATCACGATGTACTTCTTCAAATAATATCAAAATTTTCATTAAGGATGGTCAGAAGTTGGAGAACATTGTTTACAAGGAAGTATTGTAACGTAAAAATATCAAGATTGTTGAACTTTTGCACAAGTTCAGTTCTATATGGCACTATCACAATGCATTTCTTCAAATAATATCAAGATTTTCTTTTAGAATGGTCAGAAGTTGGAGAACCTCCTTACTTTGCATCAGTTAGCTGTAAAGGTAAAAATAAAAAAAATTTAAATGCTCACATTTAGAGTGACAACTCATTTTTTTATCTAGGCACTAAACAAGTCCAGTACTTTACCTCCCAGGTGGACTTGGAAATGAGTACACTTCCTTTCCCCCCCCCCTTATAATGCTATTTTGGTAGATTTTCCTGGTTTTTATGGACATTTATTGCTCGGTATTTTAATAAGTGTACGTTTATGAGAGGAATTCCAAAATTGAATGAATAGAAAATAAGGTATCGCGAAGCTATTCCATGGGGTATTGGCGAGCGCAGCAAGCAGGGGTAGCCTACCACATTTTAATCGCGAAGCGATTACGCAGGAGGTTGGCGAGCGTAGCAAGCAGGGGGGCAGAGCCCCCCTAGTTACATAAAAATAAAAAAGTAATCGGAGTATATATACTGGAAAAAATTAAATCACGGATAGATGAACAGACATACTCCAAGCGATAAGACGGACAAATCAAATACATAAACACTTTATTAACTACCGTATTTACACGTGTATACCGCGCATGCGTGTATAACGCGCACCCCTACTTTACAAGAAAAAATGGCGATTTTTTAAAATCTCGTACATAACGCGCACTATACATTTGATATGCAAATTAATGAATGATTAAACGAATTTTAGTAAAGAAAGTCGATAAAAACGTTATAACAGGCCAAAAACAAGGCAAGAATACATTTTTAGACTTCGGGTAGAGAGTGAATGACGGGAGGTAGGAGTTAGTGATGGCAGTGAGAATTGCTATTTAGCGTTTATATAATGTCAATGTATAAAAAAGTGCAAGGAGTGAAATACAGATCCAGTAATACTTCAATTAAATAAGATTTTCCGAGCAATTATCTCTTCTTTGAATACATTTCTTGATTCCCATGCATATCGTGTGATTACATCCAGCAGTAAAAAATTATTCCGTGTATAACGCGAATCTAGGAGTTTTTCCCTATTTTTTGAAGAAAAAAAAAGTGCGCGGTATATATAAGTAAATACGGTATGTTAGAAACTGTTAATTTTTTTTCTTCAGAACACCATTCTAAAATGAATACTAATATTTTTACCTTTTAGTTTTTCGTTTAAGAGAACAAAAACACGATTGAAATCAAATGCAAAAGAGCTGGACGAAACATCAATGTCCTTCGTTTTTATTTGTTTGCTTGTAAATCTTATAAGTATTATGTGTCTTTAAAAAGCTTTTTTTTAATGTATGGAATTACAATAATGAACCAAGAAATGAAAGCATACACAAACCTTCGACGATACACCCACTTTTCCAAAAGAATATCCTGTATATTGAAAAATCCCAGAAATCAACATGTATTTCAGATTTAAAGTAAAATTTATATAAACTAAGTTCTAACTTTTCGTTAATGCAGCTGATTTTCTGAAAAGATGCCTGCAGACCACATGGTAAATTTGAAACCAAGAATATAGTTTTGTCGGACGCTATGAATTCTAAAGTAATTATTTTTGCATTCAACAAACATATATTGTTTACAAATGCTAAAAATTTAACTGAATTATTAGTAATATAAAAAAAAACTTTTAACACTACAGTGTATAATTTGAATTACACAGTTAAAAATGTATAATTCCGAAATAATAATTCGGCGCATAGAAACAGATATCCCTATTTGAGAAAATTGATTAATACATGATAAAAATTATCGGGCTAGTTTTTCGAAAGTCAGTGGCAGAAAATGCAACTTTGTTTTTATAAACGCCTTTTAAATATATATAATTTTCTGCGTTTTCTCAAGTTAAAAAATGATTTTTTCAATTGTGAATAAGGCAGAAGTGGTTTTGCAATATTTTCTCTTACAGTTACATTTTCTTAATTAAAAAATACATTACTACAGTGCATTTTATCTTGTTTTTAAATTTACTCTTGATAAATTTATTCTTTACCTCATGTAAAATTCGTTAAAATACATTAGAAATCGCTTCAGAAATTCCGAAGAAAAAGGGTAAATCAATATATGTTGTTTTACACAGTATTTCACAAGTGTTGCCACTTTCTCAGCTATTCGTTTAACTAAAATTTCTTTTCTAATCACTAAGCGTACTATTAAGTTTATTTTACCAATTCCGTTACGAAAAGTACAGTAATTATCGTTACGACAACTATTATTTCACAATTCTTTCTATATCCCTTTGAAATTACTCTTTATTTATCTTACTTATAAGTGTAAAAACGTCAAACAATTGTTTTCTGTTGACACATAAAAACATATTCACTTTCAAAGGAGTTTCAGTTTTGAATTTAAATTTTAATGAGCATCACATAAAAAAGTCACTAATGAGATTCCATTCGTAAATACTTTCCGCTTTCAAAACTATGAAAAGGCTTGTCATTTTCTATTTGAAATGCATTATGTTAGATTCGTTTTTATATAAAGAAATTGCTAGCAACCGTTATTCAAATTTGATTCAAAGAACGTTAAGGAAAGAATTATTTGAACGGGTAAAATAGCAAGAACAACAACAAAAAAAAACTTTAATTATTAAAAGTACTATTTTGTATCGATAAGTGATATATTAATAAAAAAATATAAAAAAACTCTGTATCACAAAATGAAACACTACATTCACCTTTATAAAATACTTAAACATCAAGAATGTGCTAAAATTCATAATACATTACAATACTTTCAAATGGATACAAGGACATAGAAGTTTTAAAAATATTTAAAACTATTCAAGATGCTAAAAACAGTGATGAAAGAAGATATTAAAACACCTAGCGCTTTCAACTAAAATTAGCCTTCATCAGGGGAAATTTTTTAGCTTCAAAAATATACCGGATTACCAACATACCTGTTCAGACGAAAAAACAACAAATAAGAAGGGAAGAAGGAAAGAAAATAGTGGGGTTGCTACATAAACTGAAAATATATCATGTTATATATCTAATTAGATAAATTCTATTTTAAAATTTTGCTTATGTATAGTACCTGGTGTTCCCGAATTCATAGGCCAAATTCTAAGGGAATGTACTCGCAGAGAAGCAATTTTAGTGTATCAATGTGGGGTCAGAAACAAAATATTTTGGTAGAAATGAAGAAAAGCGTTGGAAATGAAAACAAGCGTTTTAATAACACAACAATCACAATAAGCACTCAAATATGACACTACTAACAGAAATATATACCTGGCAGCACGTACAAAGTGACTGGCGTACCCTTTCGAAGGTTACAGGTTTCTCATTGTTGAGACACCTTTGACTCTGATAAGAAATTTGTTGCAAAAGTTTCAGTCAATGCTGCGAAGTTCAGAAACACTTGCGAAGAATCACGTCAACAACTTGACAGACACTTATATTGGCGCATTTGAGTAATTGCTATGCCAATGAAATTTGATGCTAATTTCATTTTCATTTCCTCTGCATTTCTTGCTTTTCACCAAAACTTTTCATTAACGAATTAAAAGAATTCGACTGAATACTTGAGTTTCTTGTGGCAAATAAAAGTTCTAATTAGATCATATAAACAACAATTTCTCTTTTTAGTCATATCTTCGTTGTAACCGTGGTCTTGTTGAATAAATTCGATTAAATACTTATGTTTGCTGTAATCACATAAGAGTTCCACAGACGTAAACACACTGTAAAAAATGGACAATTTTACAGAGAATGTACTGTCAATCTTGACGGCAGTACAATTCACTGTTTGTTAACAGAAAAGACCCCGTAAATTAAGATAACTTTCTGTTTTTTCCCGAAAAAAGCCCAGAAAATGTTCTGGATACTACGAAAATTTTCCATAAAAAACAACGAATTGTACAGTTGTCCCGATTGCCAGTACGATCTCCGTATTCTTTTTAGCACTTTTCAACAAAGTTGAAAAGTGCTTATGCATTCGGTTTGTCTGTCCGTCTGTCCATATGGCCGTCTGTGCCCGCTTTAACTCTCGTAAATATACTCGGATTGTCATGAAATTTTTGGAAATTAATGATGTTTACCCTAGCACGAACCCTATTGAAAATGAAGGTTCTGCCATGACTAGTTTATTTACATGGACAGTCAAAATTTTTCCATTACATTACGGCCGATGGGAAAAAAAATCGTTTCAAATGAATTTAAAATATTTTACACACTGTCATACATCTTCAAATTTATATGCATCTACAAAGTGCGCTAAAATATGCATTTTGTAAAGTATGCAGCGAAAAGAATAGTTATTATTCATTTACAGGGGCACACAAAAGAATTCCAATGCATAATAATAAAGGGGGGAATTGTTTGAGATATATTTTAACTATGGTAAACGATTTCATATGTAATCAATTTGATATACGTTGTTGAGTCTTAATATGAGTTATTTAATGCATAATACGAAGTGCATAGCATTTATAGGGACACACAAAAGATTTCAAATAGTATATTCTATGCGAAGTCGTGTATATTATGGAAGATGGCTGTTAGATGGATGGAGTGCATTTTAATTATGATATACGATTTGAAGTTTCACTAAATGTATGCATATTATATGGCTTATATAAATGCTAATTTTTACACAATTTAGATATACAGGGTTACACAAAAGATCTCGAAAACGTACTGAATATGAGCGTAATTTACTTAAAGGTGGTTTTTAAATATGTTATGACTTTTTACGATGAACTACATTTAGTTTACTAAGAAATGTTTGTAGAATATAGATATAATGATAGACAGGGTCACGCAAAGAACTGGATATTTGGCCTCCTTTGGATGATAATTTCTAGAAATTTGATTTAAGTAGTTTAAAGAGAATTTACTTTAAACTAAACTTTAGCAAAATACTTTCGCGTATTAAAAGTACTATGTATTTTACAGGGCTAAACAAATGTATTCAAGTATGTTTCCATCTATTAGTATAAATTGGTGCAAGAAAAATTTCAACCAGTTATAGGCATTTTCTTCCTAAACTAAATTTTACCATTATGTAGTCTATATATTGACCGACAGATCAAATAAAGGGCTTTTGAAAAGTATTCGAATACATATTTGGATATGAACAATAATACGTTATTTCCCTGAGTAACGAAGTTTTGTTAAAGATTTTAAGAAAATTGGAAAGTGCTTCATAATCTATACTTAACGTATGATTTTTCTTACTTTTTTTTCTTAAATCTTATGCCTTGAAAAAATATTATCTGCACTTAAAAAGAAAAAAAAGATTTATTGCAACACGTTTTTTAAAGCATTTGTGCATAGAATATTTCTTTTGGTGTTTATTATATATTTCTTGCTGAACAAACTTACACGAACTTTAAGTCCCTTGGTAAACAAGATCGATTTTTTTTTCTCTTTGGCACAAATTTGGATAATAAATATTTCAAACAAGGATAAAAGTGCGTGAATGTATCCTGCATACGTGATGTGGTTGAATAAATTTTACATTTTTTTTTTCAGATTGTGAATATTTTAGCGTGTTCTGTAATGCATTAAAACTACGTGATCAACTAAAACAGGACATATTTCTTCTAGTTAAAGTAAAATGTCTTATATAATTTGCAAAATAAGCATTTCTTATTTAACTTAGGTTATGATTAGCGATTTTGAAATTATCTTTATTTCCAAATGGCTTAATGTTGTCAGCAATAAATTTTAAATAGGAGGTCTTCGAAAAAGAAAAGGAATAGTGTTTCTCTAATAAATTTAAATAAAATTATATATGGCATTTCGTAACTACGTGTGTTTAAAAAAAAATTCGTTTCTTATAACATATGCATCAAACAGCGAGATTCGTTAAATATAAACACATTTATATAAAAAAGAAAGGAAAAAATGCATCTAGTATAAATTATGCAAAAATTTCCAAAACATTCAGAATATTATAACAAAACTTAACCGTTTAATAAGTTGAAATATAATGCCTAAAGTAGCGATGTGGAAATGTATACTACATTTGGAAACCCTATTACAAAAGTTGCCATCTACAATCAGAAAAACATCTGATTTTTTTAGCATTACTGTATATAATACATAAAATTATAGCTACAAACTACATCCATGCAAATAAGTATTTTAATTACGAAATGCATACAGCACTTGAGAATCTATCTTAAGCAATTTGTAATAATAAGGAGAATGGTACATGTATACTTTTGTGCAGCCCTGTAAATGAGGTATAGCATTTATGCACAATAAGTAGCATGCAAAAAGATAGTTAAATGAGAAAGCGGATATTGAAATTGAAAATGAAATTCCAGAAATTTTTGGTCAGAGATTATACTGTATTCATTTTATGTTGCGTGTCTGAAAAACGAACGATGAAAACTATGCAGTACAGCGTGTGTAAAAACTTTAAGGACAGCAAAAAATATTATTTTTTTTATAAATTTCAAAACAAATGAACTTTTTTCCTTATAATATGAATCATCAACTTGAATAGCCGATTAAAAAGTCTACAAAAATAAACTGTGAGTATTTTATTATGAAAATTTAGAAAAACACTATTTTAGCCTGTGTAAAAACTTTAAGGACAGCAAAATAAATGCAATATAGTAATTAAAGAAACAAATTACTAAACTACTGTCAAACGTGATTAATAAAAATTCCTGTTAATGCAAAATTTATGGTAAAAATCTATCGTGTAAATCGATAAAAATATAAATGTCCTGGTAGGGAACTGAAGAAGTTTTTCAAAATTCATGAAATTTTGCACGTGTAATAGATGTAGTAAAAAGCAACTTATGGGTGCTATCGAAAATCAAAATTCCAACTTTTGATTTTTCATTCCACCCTACTATGCATACTCTATTCTACAGAAATCATTTTGCAGTGGAATTGTGTAATTCATATCAATGTTAAAGAAATTAAAATAGCACAGAGTAAATAAATAAAGTTTAAACATTTTTTTCTCATAAACATAATATGGTGGAATTTTTTTAGTTCCTCATAAATGAACTGTTAATGTTACACACTTCATGTTCAGTACCGCACATTCTATTGCAAAAATCATTAATACACGAGTGAGGATGAATAACTAATATCCCTAATTCATCTAAAGTATTTTTGCCGCAATGGTGATGAGATATATCGAAACCTAATGTCTTAAATGCCTATATAATCAATTTTAGGACCGTAATTGCTGCATTAACAAATTATTGGAGGAGATGTGAAGCTTCTAATGACTTACTTTTAAAGAGTTTTTTAAATGGGGGGAGAGTGAAGGGGAAAAACTGTTTTGGAGTTTATTTGGCTAGTTTTGTGACAGTGTATGATGCATAGCTACATACCTATAATCCGGAATCTAAATGACAGTAGCATAATCCCCATAAGCTCCAAACTAGCTTTTCCCACTCACCACCATCCTTTCTACCTTCTCTACAAAAATATGTTGATTTAGCAGCTACGTTTCTGGTTTGGTTTGGTTTACTTTATGACGGCCGATAATCAACACGTGGGACATAGGCCTGAAAATGGGGATGCCCTCGGTGGGGGGTTTTCTAAGAGAACCTAACCCGTTTTTACGAAAGGAAATGAAAGGTTCATAGAAAACCATGGAAAATCTCGAACGATTAGAGCGACGACCGTGAGTGGGTTCGAACACAGAAACCACCGTTACGGTTCTGAAATTGGCAATATAGGCATCTAAAACATCAGGCCTTCGATATTCCATATCATCCATCGCAGTACAAATATTTTATATACAACAGGGACAATTGTTATTAAACCAAATTGCATTTAAATTGCTTGAACATTCGAGTATATTTATGCAAGTTAGAGCTTGAACAAACAGATGGTCAAATTGCGAGAGAAATTGAGTTCATAGACACAAAAATAATACTTGCCAGATCATGAAAATTTAAAAGCAAGGAAAAAGAAGTTATTTAAAGAAATAATTGAAAATATTTAATGCAAGACTAAGAAAAATTAAATCCTATTTAATACTTTTTATTTTGCTCAAAAAGGATTGAAAAAAAATTAATTTTTAGAAAAAAGGAATGTCGAAAAAACTATCACAAGTTTTTCAAATATAATTTACATTATTTTAATAAAATATTTAGAAAGTGATACATTTCTGTTCAAAGAAAAATTAACTTAATTCATGTTATAGCATGTGAATCGTTTTTATTATAATGCAAGGCTATATTGCAAATTCGTAGTACGGAAAATTATATAAACTCACAAACAAGCATATAGACACAAGATAAAATGATACCACAATAGGTATTTGAAATAGTTATGCTGAAATTTGCTAAATGTAAGGTTTTTGAAGATATAATTGCAAATATATTTATAGAGGAAGTTCGAGTATTATGATATATGAATAGCATTTACATTTTTATTTGTCATTCAACCGATTAAAAGAATGAGGTACATTAAAAGTTACTAAAGAAGAAACTACTGAAGAAGTCAGTTTTTGAACACATTATGAAAGTGTTTAAAATGAAAGACGAATATGCACATCTATGTTTAGATTTAAAAAAAATAAGTAAAATCTATACTTTTTACGTAGTGGAATCCGTTCCAGTAATATGAAATAGGTAATAAAGAGTATTAAAGTTACAATTAAAAACCAGGATTCACAATATTAACCAAATTTAATTAATGTATCGTATAAAAATTATCAGACGTTTTGATTTTTTTTTTTTTTTACAAAAGCAAAAACTTAGAGTATTATTTTGGCACCAACAAAGTCCATACGACTGATTTTGATGTATGTTACTATCTTATATTCCATATTATTCGACACACCATATTTAAAAACGTAACCTCGTCACTCGTCAAAAAATTAGTAAAGAAGAAAACTATTTAAAACAACAATAACTACCTTATCCTCTTCAAATCCGAAACTAAAGAGATAATGAAAATACATATTCATTGTTTTTTTACAAACAAAAGGGCATCATAAATGAGCGAAAGTATCTTTTCTGAAACTGATCCTTTATGTGTTTAGAAATTTCCGATATAAAATATGCATCTATATCTACAAAACTTAAAACGCCAATTTAATTACCATTAGCCTTTATTAATGCAATCACTAATTTAAGAGCTTTAAAGAAATTATAATCTACAAATCCTCAAAAATTTTTATAGAAAAACATGTAAGCTAAATACACTGTAAAAAAAATTGGGAAAGTTACAAAAATTTTTCTAGTAGAATTGTATTCCAAGAACTTTTTATGTAACGGCAACAATAAAAATTCATGTAACAGATATAGATTTGCACTTTGAATCAAACAAATTTTAAGGTTACTAAGAATTTCTTTGGGAAATCGTATTCCAAGAACTTTTTAAGTGACGATAACGAGCATTATAGATAAAATTTTAGTAAAGTTACCAAAATTTTAGTAAATTCTTTTGTAAAGTTACAGATGGTTTTAGTTTTGCTTACAAGTTTTGTATATTAACATCATTTTCTTGTACAGTGTACACATAAAATTTTAGTAAGCGTAAGAGATTTCGGTTAATTTAGATTACTAAGGTTACAGATTTTTTTTACAGTGTACTTATGAAAATTTCTTGGTCACACTGTCTTTTGGACATTTTTTTTAACATTTTGTAAATTCTGATGAAAATAACATTTATTTTATGAAAGATTCTGCTTAGATGCAGCCATCGATTTGTTTGCTTTTAGAGAAAAAAACATTCATCTATTGAAAAATGATGCTGTGAAATATCGGACAATATCGGATTAAAAATGTAAAATATCGGACATTTAATTGTTTACAAAAAAAAAAAAAAACAAATGTCACCAATTGGAGACTCAGGGAACGAAAAGGTTATAGTGAACTTCATTGAAATAATTAATACAAATTTTATAAATTGTACCTCTAAGTACTACGAAAATTGTGAATAACATTTTATATGCAATTATGCAAGGACAACAGAGCACAAAATCTTATAAAAGTACAAAAAAATTGTTTTGCAGTACTACTTTTGGTTGCAGCATAGTATGCGCCAGATATTGACGATCCTATTTTGTGCAACCTTTCTAAATACACGAACTCTATATAATATATATTTCAAATATTATTAGCATTATGTATGAAAAGAAACTTAATGTTTTCTCTTTCACAGATGCATAGTAGATAAATCAGTTTCATAATAAACAATTAAAATTTACATAGTTAAACTAACCATTTTTAAATATTTTGTTTTCTCGACTATGCTATCTAAATTAATAACCAAAAGTATAAACACCAAAGGCGATATGAAATTAAAAAATAAAAAATAATAAAGTTTTATGCACACAATTTAATTTAATTTTTTTTTAATAAAGGGGCAGTAAATAATGCATATGCGATACAATCTTGAATATAAATTGATAAATACGCTGAAGTGCTGTTTATTTTCAAAACAAAACAGAAACATAAATTTCTGAAAATAATTTTATTCTGGTCTTTCTAGCATTTTCATACTCCATTGTAAACATTTATGCAGCTGGATTATTTCCTGTACAAAGAAAATGCAATTTATATTTTTATTTCGAAATTCATATGCGTAAAAGAAAACGTTGGTTAAAATTTTGCGAGTTAATGGTGTTATACCTCGTTGAAATACATTTATTTACAATAAAGTTTTTCATTTTAATGATGAAACTAGTGAATGCATTGTTATCTCTATTTCTATTGGAATTTGATTAATATGTATTTGAAATTTGAATATATGATACGATTTATGATGCATTATTTCAACTCAATATTTAAATAGAGTTGTGTTTTAAATGTTTAACACAATCCAAGATTTTTATACACTAAATGATGGATGCGCGCCCTTCTACACATTTTCTTTCTTCTAGTCGTATGAATAATTAACAGCTTTCCATTTTATAATAGTTAGAAATAAGTATAGAAATGAAATAAAATATATTATTTAACACTAAGAAGACTCCAACTGTTTGAGTCATAATACATGAACTTCCCCTATATAATATATATTTCAAATATTATTAGCATTATGTATAAAGAAAAATTAAACTTTTCTCTTTCATAGATACATAGTAGATAAAGTGGATGCATACGATGCAATTAAAATATACATAGTTATGATAAACATTTTTACAGATTTTGTTAACACAGATATGTTTTTTTAAATTAATAACCAAAACCATAAACATTAAAGATGACAGAAAATTCAAAAAATAAATAAGTTTTAAGCGCATAATTTAATTTTCAGTAATTTTTTTCTATGAACGTCAATAAAGAAATGCATATGCGATACATTCTTGAATATAAATTCACAAATACGTTGTAACGCTGCTTATTTTGAAAAAAAAAACAAAAAAAAACACCGAAACATAAATTTCTCTTCTATATAGCATAAAATTGGAGATTCTATTGTAAACATTTATGCAGCTGGATCATTTCTTACGCAAAGAAAATGCAATTTATATTTTTATTTCGGAATTCATATACGTAAAAGGAAACCTAGGATAAAATTTTCGAGTTAATGGTGTTATATCTCATTTAGAGTACATTTATATACAATGAAGTTTTTCATTTTAATGATGAAACTAGTGAATGCTTATTCAAATTTTAATCTTTATTTCCATTGAAATTTGATTAATATATATTCGAAATTTTCACATACGATAAGATTTATGTTACATTAGTTTCTGTATAACAGACATTACTTTCAAATAAATATTTAAATAAAGCTGTGTTTTCATTGTTTAACAGTATTCCAGTTTTTTTTTTCACTTTACATCCATGTACTTCTACGTATATTTATTTTATTAGTCGTATTTATAATTTAAGCTTTCCATTTTATAACAGTTAGAAATAAGTACTGAAAAGAAATAAAAAACATTGTATAATACTCAGAATATTACACCTGTTTGCGTCATTTTAAATGAGCTTCCTATACATAATATATATTTCAAATATCTTTAGCATTATGTATAAAGAAAAAAATAATTTTTTTTTCTTTCACACATGCATAGTAGATAAACCAAATGCGCATAAACAATTTAAATGCAAACAGATATGACAACTGTGTTTAAATATTTTGTTTACATGAATACACTTTCTAAATTAATAATCAAAGGCATAAATATTAAGGACGCTACAAAAAAAAAAAAAAAAAAAAAAAAAAAAAAAAGAGAGAGAGAGAGAGAGAGAGAGAGAGAGAGAGAGAGAGAGAGAAAGAGAAAGAAAGTCAAGTTTCATGTGCATAATTAAATTTTGCGTTTTATATTTTTTAATAAACGGCAATAAATATATGCATATGCGTTACATTCTTGAATGTAAATTCATTAATACGCTGAAGTGCTGTTTATTTTGAAAACAACACCGAAACATAAATTTCTGAAAATAATTTTATTCTGGTCTTTCTAGCATAAATTGGAAGACTCTATTATAAACATTCAAGCAGCTGGATTATTTCTCGTTGAAAGAAAATGTAACTTATAAATTTATTTCGAAATTCATGTGCGTAAAAGAAAACCTAGGATAAAATTTTGACAGTTAATGGTGTTATGTTTCGTTTAAATTACATTTATTTACAATGACGTTTTTCATTTTAATGATGAAAGTAATGAATGCTTATATAATATTTGTAATCTTTATTTTCTTTGAAATTTGATTAATATATATTCGAAATTTGAATATATGATACATTTAGGATGCATTATTTCAACTCAATATTTAAATAGATTTGTATTTTAAATTTTTAACACAATTTAAAATTTTTATATACTGCATGATGATTGCGTGCCTTTATACGCATTTTCTTTCTTCTAGTCGTATGTAAAATTTACAGCTTTCTATTTTATAGCAGTTCTAAATAAGTACTGAAAAGAAATAAAAGATATTATTTAACACCAAGAAGATTCAAACTGTTTGCGTCATAATACATGAACTTCCTCTATATAATATATATTTCAAATATTGTTAGCATTATGTATTAAAAAAATTAACTTTTCTCTTTCACAGATTCATAATAGATAAACCAGATGCATACAATACAATTAAAATATACATAGTTATGATAACAATTTTTAAATACTTCTTTTACACGGCTATATTTTCTAAATTAATAACCAGAAGCATTATAATTAAAGACGATAGAAAATTCCAAAAATATATAAGTTTTAATCGCAAAATTTAATTTTGTGTAATTTTTTTCAATAAACGGCAATAAATGAATTCATACGTCGTTTGTGTCGTTTAAAGTACATTTATATACAATGAAGTCTTTCATTTTAATGATGAAATTAGTGAATGCTTATTCTAATTGTAATCTTTATTTCCATTGAAATTTGATTAATATATATTTGAAATTTGAATATATGATGCGGTTTATGATGCATTATTTCAACTCAATATTTAAATAGAGCTGATTTTAAATGTTTAACACAATTCAAAATTTTTATGCATTGCATGATGAATGCGTGCCCTTTTACGCATTTTCTTTCTTCTTGTCCTGTGTATAATTTACAGCTTTCCATTTTCTTACAATTATAAATAAGTACTGAACCGAAATAAAATATATTATTTAGCATTAAGAAGATTTCAACTGTTTGCATCATAATACATGAACTTCCTCTATATAATGTATATTTAAAATATTATTAGCATTATGTTTAAAGAAAAAAATTTTACTTTTCTATTTCACACATACCTAGTAGATAAACCAGATGCATTACATACGTATAATTTCTTGTCCTATGTATAATTTACAGCTTTCCATTTTATTACAGTCATAAATAAGTACTAAAACGGAATAAAAGAAATTATTTAACACTAAGAAGATTCCAACTGTTTGCGTCATAATACATAAACTTCCTATATATATTATGAATATAGCTAGCATTATGTATAAAGAAAAAATTAAATGTCTCTCTTTCACAGATACATGGTAGATAAAGCAGATGCATACGAAACCATTAAAATATACATAATTATGATAGCCATTTTTTAATATTTTGTATACACGGCTATATTTTCTAAATTAATAACCAAAAGCATAAACATTAAAGACGAAAGAAAATATCAATTCATTTTTACAAGCTTTAAGTGATCTATTAAAAATAACACAAATATCTATAATTTTACATGTTTTATTGGTTTATAACATTTATGGCAACATTTATGGTAACATGTTTTATTTCTTTTATCTTACGACAACTTTTTCAAAAACAAATAAATGATAAAAAGATATCTTGATATTTAAAAATAAACAGAAAAACATAAATCGTGAACATGAGCATAGTTCACACTATGCTCATGTTCACGTGATTTATGTTTTTCTGTTTATTTTTAAATTTGAAGATATCTTTTTATCATTATTGTGCTCATGTTCACGTGATTGATGTTTTTCTCTTTATTTTTAAACCTGAAGATATCTTTTTATCATTTATTTGTTTTTGAAAAAGTTGCCATAAGAGCAATGAAACGTGTGAAACTATAAGATATTTGTGTTACTTTTAATAGATCACTTAAAGCATGTAAAAATAAATTGATATTTTAAAGAGTTTTATATATATATATATATATTATATGTTGACGATAGAAAATTCAAAAAATAATATGGTTCAAGCGTATAATTCTATATTGTGTATTTTTTTCTATGAACGGCAATAAATAAATGCCTATGCGAATCATTCTTGAATATAAATTCATAAATACGCTGAAGCACTCTTTATTTTGAAAACAACACAGAAACATAAATTTCTGAAAGTAATTTTATTCTGGACTTTCTAGCATAAATTTGAAGAGTCTATTGTAAACATCCAGGCAGCTGGATTATTTATCGGGCAAAAAAAAGGGAATTTATATTTTTATTTCAAAATTCATATGCATAAAAGAAAACCTAGGATAAAATTTTGCGAGTTAATGGTGTTATGTCTTGTTTGAAGTACATTTATTTACAATGACCCAGCAAACACTGAGCTATCGGTAAGCAATCGGACGATAGCCGCTTGCCACTGCCAGCGGTATTGGACCAATGCCGGTTGTCGCTATCGGTTCCGTATCTTTTTTGATACGCCGCGCGAATGCCGCCCGATTCATGAGGCACGCAGCTGGTCCGGTATCGGCAAAAAACTATGCCGATAGCTAACCACACGAATACCGACTGAAACCCGGCACCAGCAAAAAAAAACTTTTGGTGGCGCCATCTGTTAAACACTCTAGCAAGCATTTTGAGAGCCAATGAACATACTTCAGTGCGAGAACAGGCGGGGTTTGATCTCGCAACCCCTAGCTCAGAAGGCGAACGTCTTAACCACTAGACAAGTCGGACCTGCTTAGGGGGAGGATTATGTGTGGTAATAAGGATGTGCCTTTTCAGTAAGTGTCACGTAAATGGCGAGTGTTGTTGACGTAAATGACAGATTGGAAAATTGTAATATTAAAGTGTTTTTATTTTATTTATGTATTTATTTACTTGTAATTGTCTTATGCGCCTGATTTTAAAAATTAAGTTAATATTTAAGTTAATAAATTAGGAAATTAATTAAAGCAAACGAATTGTTTTTTTTTATAAATTTTAGAATCTTTAAATAGTATATTTAAAAAATTAGAAATAGTTTTTTTTCAGAAGTACTGTTAAACAAATAAATTTTTTTAAAAGAAACTATAACATAATTACATGCTTTGTGTTAATTTCTAAAGTGTACAGTAATAACACAGGAAAACTTATTTTAAATAATAATAAATTGGTAATAATTAACTTTTAAATAGAATAAAAAATTCTGTTATGCCATTTCATGATTTAAAGTAGTATTTATGATTTACGATTATGTTGTTTATTATATATATTTATTAAGTAAAAAATAAAATAAAAGTAACACACACATATATATATCTATATATTATTATTATTATATAAATTATATTTTTTTACGAATTATAAAGTTACTAAATGTAATAATAATGTAAATAATACGGAAAAAAATTAAGAAATATATATTTAAAACGTAAAATAACTAATTTAATAAAAAAAATAATTTGGTAATTAATCACTTTTAATTAGAATGAGAATTGAAAGTCATTTCATGATTTAATGCCGATTATTATGTAGCAATATTAATTCCGAATAATTGTTGCAATAATAATTTTTAAATCTTAAAATAAAATAGCAATATTAATTTATTTTTCATTTGTGAGACAATATTTTTAAAAAAATTTTTGATTTTTTATTGTTAAAAAATGGGTAGATTTCTTTTATATGTTTTACCGTGTAAAATAATTTCAAGCACTTTTTAGTAATTAATATTAAAATAAAATAAGAAAATGAGTTATTGCTTTGAAAATGAATAGTTAAATAGAAAATAAATTCAATTGCCTTACAAATTATTTTTCTGTTTTTATATGATTAAGTTCCTAATAGTGAAAAACAATTTAAAGGAGAGAATTTAAAAATTCTTTTTTTGATTAAAATAATTGTAAGTCATTTTAAAAATTACTTCAAAAACAATATTTTTAAATAAATAAATATAGGTTATTTTTGACATATTTTCTGTTTATGACTGTCAGAATTTTAATGAAATACATGAGCTATACATTTCTTATCAAAACTAAAACTCAAATAAAATTGATAAAAAAATCGGTTAAGATTAAATATTCTGATTTCGGACCGATGTTGGCAAATCTGATCGGTCCACTATCAGAACTCAGATATCGGTCCTGCGTCACTTGCCCGTATAAGTCGCTAGCCGATATATAACCAAATGTGGACCGATCACCGTAACCGGCTGTCAAAAGAGCAGATTCTTAAGTTTCAGTTGCCAACCTGCTACCGACAGTTAACCGACATTGACGGCTCCGGACCGACAGTATGCCGAAAGTTGTGTGCTTGCTGGGGAAGTTTTTCATTTTAATGATGTAACTAGTAAATATGTGTAATCCTTATTTTCATTGAAATTTGATTAATATATATTCGAATATTTAATGCATGATACGATTTATGATGCATTATTTCAACTCAATATTTAAATAGAATTGGGTTTTAAATGTTTAACACAATTCAAGATTTTTATACGCTGCATGATGGATGCGTGCCCTTCTACGCATTTTCTTTCTTCTAGTCGTATGTATATTTCACAGCTTTCCATTTTATAACAGTTATAAATAAGCACTGAAACGAAACAAATGATATTATTTGACACTAAGAAGATTCCAAATGTTTGCGTTATAATAAATGAACTTCCTCTATATAATATATATTTCAAATATTATTACCATTATGTATAAAGAAAAAATTAAATGTTTCTCTTTCACAGATAGATAAACCAGATGCATACGAAACAATTTAAATATACATAATTATGACAGCTATTTTTAGATATTTCGTTTACACGGTTATATTTTCTAAATTAATTACCTAAACCATAAACATGAAAGACGACAAAAAATTCAAAAAATAAATCATTTTTAAGCGTACAATTTAATTTTGTGTATTTTTTTCTATGAACGGCAATAAATAAGTGCATATGCGATACATTCTTGAATATAAATTTATAAATACGCTGAAGAGCTGTTTATTTAAAAAACACAACACAGAAAGATAAATTTCTGAAAGTAATTTTATTCTGGTCTTTCTAGCATAGATTTGAAGACTCTATTGTAAGCATTCATGCAGCTGGATTATTTCTCATGCAAAGAAAATGCAATGTATATCTTTATTTCGAAAATTATATGCGTAAAACGAAAGCTAAGAGAAAATTTTGCGAGTTAATGGTGTTATGTTTCGTTTAAAGTACATTTATTTACAATGAAGTTTTTCATTTTAATGATGAAACTAATGTATGCTTATTCTAATTGTAATCTTTATTTCAAATTGAAATTTGATTAATATAGATTCGAAATTTGAATACATGATAGGATTTATGATACATTATTTAAACTCGATATTCAAATATAGCTGTGCTTTAAATGTGCACAATTTAAGATTTTTTAAATACTATATAATACGATGCGTGTTTTTCTACATATATTCTTTATTCTAGACGTATGCATAATTTATAGCTTTACATTTTATAACAGTTAGAAATATGTACTAAAACAAAATAAAATTTATCCTTTAACATTAAAAATATTCCAATCATCTGCATCACATGTAAGGTGACTATATATAATATATATTTTACAGATTGAGCACATAATGAATCTGACAGATGAAACAAATTTTGCATTTTACGCAATTCACAATAAAAAAATATAAAATCTCACCACAACGAATTACTTGCTGGCATTTACTAGATTCGCTGTGGTGGAAAATTCTTATGATTTTTTTAATGAAATAGGGTAATAGGATTTAATAAAAAAAAATCTAAATAATGTTTATTAAAATGAAAAATTCGTTAAAGTAGAATTCCTTGTAATGAGATTATAATATATCCCGATTTATGATCTTCGTTTATAAGCTAACTGGAAATTAACATGGTGACGTTACCATAAAATCATTGGCATTATTCGACATTAAAACAATAATTTGTTTATGTTTATGTTATATTAATTTTTTTTATTAATGAAATCTTATTTTGCGATAGGAAATAATGAGTTATATAATAAATGTATGCGTATTTAGGATTTCTCCTTTAAACTTAATCTACAACGAATTTAAACCTGAATAATAACACCATTAATCGTAGGAATGATATTTGTATTATTGGGCAACATATAGACTGAAGTGTTGATTGAATCAGCAAAGATACTGACTGCATCACTGTACCTTTGTAGTAAGTGTGTGTGAAGATTGTTGAATCCAATCATATAATATCATTGTCATCTTGACAGTGTCCGAAATTTCAAGACGTTTCAGCGTTGCACAGAAGACAATAGCTGATTAATTCTAGAGATTAGCTGACTTCTGTCATGCAATGAAACATGAGTATTTTATAGTGCCGTAGTTGCATTACATATATATATATATATATATATATATACATAATGCTATTGGGTCATTATTTTAGAATTGTATATAATTATAAAAAGAGATAATTATTAAAAGTATTTATTTCAGTTAAAAAACTAAGTTAGATTGAAAATATAGTGTTACCGCACTATATTTTCAATCTAATTGACAATGTGGGATTCTACAATCTTATCGTACGTGTCGATCTACAATCGACAATGTACGTAAATAAGTAAGCAATTAAAAATATAGATCTTATGTAGATTAATTTGGAGTTTTATATAAATAATTTGCGAATCATAGGAATGCAAGGAGAGATTCTTCATTGAAAAATACATTAAAGTCAATTATGAAGACCTATTTTGGTAATATCAATGTCAGCACTGTTTCTGCATTTTAACACACAAACACACAAAGGAAAAAGTAACCGTAAATTGATAAAATTATTTAATAGTTACAAAATTGTCCGCATTTTTAAAAATATCTTTTGAAAAAATTCGCTTTATAACAGATAATTTCTGTAAATTTTAAGAAATTTTTTTATTGATTAAAATCAGCTTCATAGAACAACAACAGCAACAAAAAAATTCTTTCAATTGCAAATTAAAATTTTAAGAGTTACAGGCATAAATTTTCCATGGAAACTTCGACACTATATGCTGAGAAATTTCCCATTTCAGTCGATAGTAAGTAAAATAGAAAAATAACATTTACTGGCATGGAATTCTAGCTCGAGATACTTTTGTAGTTCATCGAGTTTTCTACCTCTCTGGGTGTTTTGAGGGTTTCCCCGCACCATAATCGTTTGTATATATTCCTAGACTTTTCATAAAAGTCGTTGTAAAACTGATGTTATCATACGAATTGAATGTTTCGAGCAGAGCTTTACCAATCAGATTGATCGTGTTAAACAACAGTTTAAACTGATGTTAATTTAAATTTTATTTCTCAGAATGTTCCTTATGTACATGTCTTGCACCTTTACACGGCATACTTCTCAGAAAGTAATTTTGTTAAAAATATTTTTTGCCTACAACAGATTTAATTGGCTTTAGTGAAGCAGCAAAATACTGGTAAGTTGTTTAGAGAGATCTAAAGAACAGTTTCAGGAGCCCAATCACAAAATATTTTGGGTTACACTGCTCAACAGTGAAATACTCCTTGAAATGAAAGTGAGTGTCATTTCAATTCTTTGTTAAATTAACCCACTGAACATGAATAACAGCTTCCAAATCCTCATTTGCTTTTCATGTTAAATGCACATGCACAAAATTAAAATTTTTACCACTAAAATAGGTTTTTAAAAAGTAATATTAAAACTAGTCGCCTGATGCAATCCCAAAACTTTCTTCTATTTCATGCATGTTATTACTTCATAATTGTTTATCACAGTGCCAAAATTAAATTACAATTTATCCACATCGTGGAATTCTAAATGTACGAAATCCCGTGCATTAGTTTTCGAAATAAAACTAGTGTGGATTTCCGGAAAAATACATATAAGTGCAAAGTGTTCCATACAATTTAAGAAACAATTCTTGCACTTTTAAGAATTTGTACTGCGCAAATGTTAATTGCGGTAATTGCATTATTGTTCTAGATTAATTAAAGCATTATATAAAATTCAATAAAAACTACAAAAAAGTATGTGTTTTTACGAATTTTTGTTCAGTGAGCAGTTTTAGAATGTAGTCTATAATTTAAAAAAATCAGTCGAAAATATCTTTAGAAAAATCGTTTAAATAAAATAAATCCATACAAACAGATTTGTCTACTTAATATAATTTTCGTTCGAAGTACACTGACACAAACAATTTTCGATATACAAAATATCATTTTAGCACAATAATACAAATGAAGCATGTATTAGATTTTCATAATTCCAAAATGTAAATAATTAATGAATAACATATTAATTCTTTTAATAACATTTACGGCAAATGTTTTAGTTGAATTAAAATCATTTAGGGAAATAATTAAAACTTTCCTCTGTATAATTAATTATAATAACCGAAAAATAAATAAAATGTGCTTTAGAAGGAATGTAATAAATACATTAATACTCATAACATATGAATGTGAAAATACAAATAAATGATATCCATGATCATAAATGAAACAGAAAATATAAAACTATTGATTTACCATGAATCGTTTAACATATATTTATTTTAATAAAAGCCGTTTCTCGTTGTACTAAATCTTTAACTATCAAATATTCTTCATTCTGCATATTATTTCTCATAAAAATCATTCATTTAATTAATGACAGATTAATAAATAAAGATCCTTAATATTTATACTTTAAAAATAATGAGTACAAGAGATACAAGTGAAAATAACAAGTTTTAAATGCTATTTAGGAAATATTAGATATGTTTCAGTTTTCTAAAATTTCACCTTAAAAATAAAAAAATGTTTTTTGTTTTATTAAATTAAAAGTATAATTTATTAAACAAAATACTACAAGGAATGTTAATAACTATGTTTTATCTAAATGATAATAATGATAATGATAATATATTGGTTTAAAGGCAGACGATAAGATCATATGTTTTATTCGATGGCCAAAAATTTATTCGAATATAGTCAAATAATAACTATAATATGGATATCAAAATTTTTGTAATCCTATATATTCAAAACATTAAATTTCACACAAACAATATATTGCCAAAAACGATTTTAATCTAGTCATTAGTATGTAGTGTTCGGGAAATTATTTTACCCTTTTTATATGAACTCTTCTCAAAAGATGTCTCTTTCTTTTTTAAATGCTAGCATATTTCGAACGTATTTTCTTAATTAAATATTTTATTTGATTAAATCAAACCGAAGTGGATGAGAGGATAACGTTTTATCTATTGAAATAAAACTAGGCATATAGTTAAAAAATATTTTGACAACTAAAAAAAAGTCTTTTTTTAAATTATGTATAGTATAAAGAAGTTAAAAAAAATTCTTCGGAAAAGAATGTAAAATATGAATGCATGACATAAATTGGTGTTAATAACTTTTTGGTGTAATCTCTTAATATACGGCGCTCAAAGATGAATTTTTCACGATTTCTGCTATAGCTATATATTAAAAACTAATGCACAGATTTTTATAGAAATTCAGAATCAAATAGCTCAAGATATACTTTAATGCTGATACTTTGGTGTTGTTTAGGCTTTTGTGTATATCACCCAACAGGAGAAGCTGCTGTGTTGATTTTTTTTTTAATTATCTGAAAAACATTTGCACGTATTTTCATGAAACTTCAAATTCAGGTAATCTTTGACTTAAGTTTCAGCTGTTTAGGTTTTAGTTTGAATATTCAAACAGGTTGGAATGCCATGTTGAATTTTATTGGATTTACGCAGTTTTAGAAATAGTCATGCCTCAAAAACTAACGTTTGAAATTTCAAACTTTTAGAAACCTGATGATGGATATACAGGGTGTCCCTAAACAAATGGTATATACGCTAGGGGGTGACAGAACACATCAAGACGAAAAATAGTAAATAGGAAACCAAGGGTCCCAACCGTTTTCCAAATGAGATAGCCGCCATTAAAGTTTGGGGTCCAAAATTTTAAATACACATAAAAAACGGAAAAATTGGTCGATTGATTTGCAATTTTCACTAAAACTATTCTTTATGTTGGTATTTTCTTGAAAATAAATTATAAAGATAAATTTCGAAAAATGCCGATAGAGGGAGCTTTAGACTTTGGAGTAACGAACAACTATTTTTTGCATCTAATTAAATGGTTTCGTAAGCTTGGACTTAAACTTAAATTTTGAGCTAAAAATCTGAATAGTTGGGAGGGATTAAGTAGCACAAACTTAACTGTGTTCAGAGGGTTTAAATTTCAAATGATTATAAAAAACTGAAATATTGGTCGATTGATTTGTGGTTTTCATTAAAACTATTCTTTATGTCGGTATTTTATTGAAAATGAATTATAAAGATAAATTTCAAAAAATGCCGATAGAGGTCGCTTTAGACTTTGGTGTAACGAACAACTATTTTTTACGTTATTTTTTGAATCTGATTAAATTTTTTCGTAAACTTAGACTTAAACTTAAATTTTGAGCTCAAAATCTGAATCGTCTGAAGTCGTTAAGTAGCTCAAACTAAACTGTGTTCAGAGGGTTCAAATTTCAAATGACTATAAAAAACGGAAAAATTGGTCGATTCGTTTGCGGTTTAAAATAAAACTATTCTTTAAATCAGTATCTTCTTGAAAATAAATTTTAAAGATAAATTTCAAAAAAATACGTTAAAGGGCGCCTTAAACTTCAGAGTAACCAACAACTAATTTTAACCGTTATTTTTTGTATCATTTTTAAATGCTTTCCAAAACTTATTAAATGTTTTCGAAATCTTAGATTTAAACTTAAATTTTGAACTAAAATTCTGCATCGTTGGAAGGGGTTAAAAAGCGCAAACTGAAGTGTGTTCAGGTGCTGAAATTTAACCTCCCCCCCATCGAACAAAGTTCATTTTTGCGCTACTTAAACACTCGCAATGATTCAGAATTTGATCTCAAAATTTAAATCTAAGCATTTGAAAGCATATAATGAGATTTAAAAAAATAACGGTTAAAGATAGTTGTACGCTACTCCAATGTCTAAGGCACCCTCTATCGGCAATTGTGAAAGTTATCTTTAAAATTTATTTTCAAGAAAACAGTGATTTAAAGAGTAGTTTTAGCAAAAACCACAAACGTATCGACTAATTTTTCCGTTTTTCATAATCGTTCGAAATTTAAACCCTCTGAACACAGTTCAGTTTGTGCTACTTAACCACTGCCAACTATTCAGATTTTGAGCTCAAAATTTAAGTTTATGTCTAAGTTTACGAAAACATTTAATCAGATGCAAAAAATAACGTAAGAAATAGCTGTTCGTTACTCCAAAGTCTAAAGCGCCCTCTATCGGCATTTTTTTAAATTTATCTTTATAATTCATTTTCACCGACATAAAGAATAGTTTTAGTAAAAAACGCAAATCAATCGACCAATTTTTCCGTTTTTTATAATCATTTGAAATTAATTCCTCTGAACACAGTTAAGTTTGTGCTACTTAACCCCTCCCAACTATTCCGATTTTGAGCTCAAAATTTAAGTTTAAGTCTAAGCTTACGAAACCATTTAATGAGATGCAAAAAAACACGACCAAATATAGTTTTTTATTACTTCAAAGTCTAAACCGCCCTCTATCGGCATTTTTCGAAATTTACCTTTATAATTTATTTTTAAGAAAATACCAACATAAAGAATAGTTTTAGTTAAAACCGCAAATCACTCGACCAATTTTTCCGTTTTTTATGTGTATTTGAAATTTTGGACCCCAAACTTTAATGGCGACTATCTCCTTTGGAAAACGGTTGAGACCCTTAGTTTCCTATTTACTATTACTCGTCTTGATGTGTACTATCACCCCCTAGCGTATATACCATTTGTTTAGGGACACACTGTATATAATGTCATTTAATTTTTGGCACTGTGGTAGCGAATTTTTCAGTACTAATAAACATGGCATAGAAGAAAGTTTTGCGATTGCTACATCCGACAAGTTCAAGCTTGTCTCAGCCTCGGACAAACTAGACTTTTTCTTAAACAGCCGACATGAAATTTCGAAATCCGTTTGTTTTCGGGAATCAGATTTCCAATCAGGAAAACCGGCAAACTGTATTGGTGCTTTTATTCACTCCCACTCGATTATACAGTGGCGGCCAATTTAATTTATTATTTTTCAGTTAATTTATAACTATACCCATATGAAGAGGAATCTCAAAGTTGTACATTTAATTGACATAATAGTTAGGAACTTACTTGTGGAATAGCATACAAATATCAATAAATTTAATTGACAAAATTAAGTACAACGAGGTACAATTAAGTACAAGGAAAATGCATGTTCTCAAAAGTTTTCGGCCACCTTCGTAAGTTAAAAAAATGTATTTTAAATAGAAAACTACAGTAATAAACAATATTTACAATTACTATTTTATCGTATTAGTATTTTATTACCTTTAGTAATAAGTTCTACGGCGCAGCACGTGACATTCATACAATCAACGTTTAAAGATCGTCTATGATACGTTTTTTCCACATTTCTTGCAAATTTTTCGAAATTTCGGCTGAGTTGGAATATTTATAGTTCGACAGAAATTTGCCAACTTCTTTCCAAAGATTTTCTATTGCATTAATGTTGGGCGTTTGGGCTGGCCATTTCACAAATGAATTTTGTTTTGTGTGTGTGTGAAAACCATTGCTTGTCAAGGCTTCATGCATTCATTATGTCGTTATCATGTTAAAACAAATAGCTTCGATCAATATTTTTCCTCTAATAAGGCAACAAATATTATTGAAAGATATCTCTATGCAATACATCATTCATTTTGCCGTGGACTTCAAATAAGAGACCGACACGTTTTGAAGAAAATACTCCCCACAGCACAAGGTGTCCTCTACCGTGCTTCATTGCACGAACAACATAGGTCTAATCATATCCTTTGATGCTAGGTCATTGGACGTGGTGTGTGCCATCACTCCCAAAAAAGTTTTAAATTCGATTCATGGAAAAATAGTACTTTTGTCCAGTTCTCACTTGACCAGACTTTGTGTTTTTTGGAAAAAGCTAGTAGGGTACATTGATATTTTTTTACCTATGAAATTTTTTTAACCCCGATTCTTCCATGAAGTTCTGTATCATGTCAGCATCTTGACAAGGTAGAGTGGCTTATTTCGGCAATATTTTCATTTCGTAAATAGCTTTATTTATTACTATTAGAACTTTTATGCGTGTCATCAATTGTTTTTCTCCTGATAATTCTGTCCATGAAAATAGTTTTTTTATTCGGAGGCTCCCAGACCTCACAAAGTCCTGAAGGCCATAGCCATGTTTATATAATTTTTAAATATCGTTTACAGTCAGTTTTACCGATGGATAACTTTACCTCAATACCCCGAGAAGATTTGCCCTAATCACTCATTTACGAACTATAATTGTTGAACTTTTTCATTTTGAATATAAACTATGTAATTCACGTTGATTCATTGAGAAACACTACCAAAAAAAAAAAAAAAAAAAAAAAAAAAAAAAAAACACTTTACCAATAGAAAAAAATCTAAGGAATAATAAATGGCCGGAAACTTTTTCACACGCGAACTTCAGATTCTATCCCTTTGCATTAAGTGTCTTCAGTATTCAAATAAAATAAACACGTGGTAAGAGGTCATTCACATATGCCTAACTTTTGAAGCAATTATGCTTTTTCTTTGCTGAAACCTTCTGGTAAATAAATGAAAGGCAGTAACTGGCTGGAAACTTTTGAGCGCCAGTGTATGTGTGATGAAGAATATCCTTATCTTTGCCTTCACTCGGAATTGCAGTTTTTGATATTCCTTTAGTAAAAAATGGATCATTGATGTGTTCCATACTGCACCAATGATCCACTGAAAAAAAAGTGCAGAAATTTATTTTCGTGAATTTCCTCCGAATTCGTTCTACATACTGTTGAAAGAGAGAAAAAAAAATATTTATTAATTTTTTCTTCCTGTACTTCATCACATACAACATTTGAATTAAACTATTCGTAATGTGCATATATACATATTTAAATATAATATAAATAATATATATAAACATTATTTATATATATAAACTAGCTGACCCGCCCGGCGTTTCCCGGGTACGTAATAATAATGTTAAACGAACTTGAAATTTTTATGATTTTATCTTTAACTCGAAATATGTGTAAATACACTGTTAAAAATTTGACCCTTTGGCTGCATCGTCACTCCACCGCTTTTATAGAAAATGATTACTTCAGCCTATTATGGAGCATTCTCATAGGTCGAAAGAGATATATTCTGTAAAAGCGGGGGAGTGATGATGCAGCAAAAGGGCCAAATTTTTTACAGTGTACATTATATTAAATACGCGCCCCCTGACTGTGTCAAAAATTGGTTTAAAAGAACTAATATTTAGCTGCAAAAATACCCAAAATGACTGCAATGGGAAACGCAGGAGGGAATATGTGTCCAACGATTGCGTGATTTTCGTTTTAAAGTGTTGATATTTATTCTTAAAATTACTATTAAGTGACTAAACTAAATACTTTTTTCACATAGATATCCCAAGTGAAATACTTTGAATTTCAAACTAATTATATCACTCTTAAATCCGACTATACCGTGAATGAAATCGATTCTCGATGATTAGCTAAAAGGTTAGTATATAGTATTATAATTTCAGAGCCATTTTACAAAAATAGGTGTATATTTTTTATCAAATATGCGTAATGTTCATTCTGTGAACAAAATCCTAACCGTAACCTAATTGTATCGTAATCATAAATTGTCTCTAACCTAGCTGTATCTTAACAGTAACCTAACTGTAACTTAAATATACCATAAATGTAACGTGCCCGTCACCTAATCATAACCTACCCACAATCTAACCACAACCTAACCGGAACTTAACCTTAATCTAACTGTAACTTAACCATGATCTAACTGTAACCTAACCGGAAAATAAATATAACTCACCGGAACGTAATTGCAACCTAACTGTTACCTAACTGTAACGAAGTTTTAATTTAACACTAACTATAAACGAAATATCTTAACCATCTCGCACTAACAAGGAAGGTCTCCATTGGGGGCATACTCAGAATTTTTTGAAAAATACGAATTAAACTACTCATGTAGGTAATAAAGGATCAGTGAAAATTAGCGGCGGAATTACATTATTAGATATGTAAAAAAAAATAAAATAGTTTGGAATAATTGGCGTGAAAAGCTGAAAGCGACGCGGAATTTGGCAAGCAGTGCATTTCCTCGCCAAAAGCAGACGATTTTAACGAATCTGAAAATTGATTTTAATTGACTTCACTGTTAATCACTCCACTACTTTTATACAATATCTCTCTACTGGCCAATGAGAATGCTCCATAGCACTGTGAATTGACCGTGTCATACACTGTTAAAAATCTGCTGCATTTTGTTGCAACGCACTCCATCACTTGTATATAATATCTCTATTCTAACCAATGAGAAAGCTCCATTTCACGGCCAAGTAACCGTTTTCTATACAAGCAAGGGAGTGCGTTGCAACAAAATGCAGCAGATTTCTAACAGTGTATTTTTCAGTTTGGAACAATTTTAATCAATTTAAATTGTATTTTAAATGATAAAATATATTAATTTCATTTTGTTATAAGTACATATAAACGTATATGACAAAATTACACTTAAAGTAAAGTAAAAATGCAAAACTAAAATTACTTAAACTAAACTTATTTAAATAAATTGAACATAGAAAGTTTTTTCTTTAAAAAGTATTCGAAGCGTAAAAGTGTATTTTTCAAAATTTCGTTTTTTCGCCAACCGGAGATAAATCGCCAAATAAACGAATTTTTTATTATTTTTTTACGGACATTATAAGGAGATTCCGCCGAAATTTTTTTATAAACATATATAACTATATGAGAAGAACATTCTGTAATTTTTTCAGATTTTTCTGAGTATGCCCGTATGGAGACCTTCCTTGTAAGTACTTAGTTTCACTTTCCACCGCTATGGAGCGCATTATGTTTTGTAGAACATCCGAATTTCAGGTTCGGATTCAATTCATGTTCATGGAAATTATTTTGTCTTCGGATACGGTTATGGTTGTTTGGAATATTTTTGTTCAGTTTAGATTCGGTTCAATTCAGATTTCGTGGGGTTTTTTTTTTCCTTCAAATGGGATTTTTAAGTTCGGGTCGGGTTGTACTTATATGGAAATTATTTTACCCAGTTCCAATGCGGTTATACTTCACTGAAATATTTTTGTTATGTTCAGATTAGGTTTGGTTCAAATTTCGGGAATTTTTTTTTTTTTTTTTTTTTTGGTTTGGATTGGGTTTATGTCTATGGAAATTATATTGTATTGTTCGTGTCTGATTATAGTTGTTTGGAATATTTTCGCCGGATTTAGATTTGGTTCGATTCAGATTTCAAGTATTTTTTTAAATTGATTTTTAAGGTCCTGGTCGTATTCATGTCCAGGGAAATTATTTTGTCTTGCTCGGATCCGGTTTTGGGTCTTTGGAATATTTTTTTCGGGTTCACATCTCGTTCACTTCAGATTTCGGCTTTTTTAATGGAATTTTTAGGTTCAGGTTGTGTTGCGCATCAACGGAAATTATTCTGCATTGTTTGAATAAGGATATGCTTCTCTGGAATATTTTTGTCAGATTCAGATTTAGTTCATTTTTTTAAGGTTTGGATTGGGTTCATGTTCAGGGAAATTTTTTGTCTTGTTGAAATCCGGGTATGGTTCTGTGGAATATTTTTGTCAGGTTCATATTTAAACCGATTTCAATTTTTTTTTCAAATGAAATTTTAAGTTCGGATCGGTTTCATTTCCACGGAAATTATTTTCTCTTATTCGAATCCGGTTGTGGCTCTTTCGAATATTTTCATTGGATTCAGATGTAGTTTGCATAAAATTTCAAGTTTTTTTTTCAAATGGAATTTTTTAGGTTCGAGTCAGGTTTATGTTCACGGAAATTATTTTGCCTTGCTCTTATCGGGTTATAGTTCTTTGGAATATTTTTATCGATTTCAGGTTTCGTTCTGTCATTTTTCGGGTTTTTTCAAAGACAAATTTTAGGTTCGGGTCGGGTTGCATATACCCGAACATTATTTTTCCTTGATCGGATTGGGGTATGCTTCATTTGAATATTTTTGTGGGATTCAGATTTGATTCGGGTCAGATATCAAATCCATAGTTTTTTTTCAAATGGAATTTTTAGGTTCGGGTCGGGTTTATGCTCATGGAATTTTTGTCTTGCTTGAATCGGAGTATGATCTGTTTTTTTTTTTTGGGGTACGTGTTAATACGCCTAAACATTATGTTTTTCTACAATTACTTTAGTGACTTTTTTTGATACATAATTTATTTTCCTATTTGATAATTTGTTACGGTGTATGAATCGTCTCCCGATTCAAACAATTGTACGTCAATTAGCCATTTCATTTTTGTTTTAAAAACAAATTAAAGTCTTAATAAAATTTTAACTTAAATAAATGCATTCAAATTTAATCAATTATTTAAAAAAAACTGCTAAAAAGCCTCATATATACATATACATATATTAACTGCAATATAGCTAACCACAAATACATTCTAATGTACGAAGTACCAACGATCTGACGTAACAGCTATGTTCAAAAATCCTAAGTTAAACTGATATTTTGCCAGTCTATGAATTTTTAAGGTCTTTGGGAAAAAAAACATCACTTTTGAAATGTGAAAATCTCAAATTGTTTTCTTTTATGGAGTAAAAAGAAATTAATAGAGTGGAAGTATTATTTCTGGAGGTCATGCTTAAAAAGTAACTCTACATTAAGTCCAATTAAGTATCAACAAAAGCACGTGCTTTGACACGCTTATCAATTGAAACAGGTTTAAACCCATATTTTTTTTTTCTCTCGTTTTTAAAAAAAGAACTAATTTATCGCTTCACCGGTAACAATTTATTAATTATTTTATCATATGTGTTTTAAATATCAATATAGAAAATTATTTTAACGTTTTCCTTGAAAATATAACATTATTTTGTTCGTACATTAAAATCGTCTGCAGTCAGAAATTTATATTTCAGATTAATATATGTTACTTAAGTTTTCATGCATGATTTTAAAAGAATATTTTCATCATTATATTTTAAATATTTATTTGCATGGAATTATTAAGTCATAAACATTTTTCATCTACGTTATAAAGTATTTAAAATTACATTAATGAAGGAAACTTTTAGTTATAAAATTTTTAGTTCGTTTCAAATGTTTTCAATATCTTATTTAATTTTAATTTTATATTTAATTATTGCTAATTTCCCAATTTCCTTCATTTTAAAAGCGAACATTTATTCTAATAAATAATAATAGAACAAAGACCATTTTAAAAATTTGCTATTTCCTCTTGAAATATGCTTCAATTGTAATGCACTTCTTTCAATTCGTCTTATAACACAAAATCTCTTCCACGTCCTTTTGTTTGGCACATTAAAATTTGATCGATAAATGGTTTCATATCGCAAAACGTTTTTGAGGCTTAATTCACCTCCACTTATCTTATTCCTCCATGGGTTTCTTTAATTCTGTCTCAGCTTCCTTATTACTTCTGAGAAAATTTTTACACAACCAACCAACCGTAAAGAAACGAAAGAGAAAAAAAATGGGTTAAAGATGATTTTTTATGAGAGTGACCTCTTGATTTTAATTAATTACTCAGTTAATAATTGGAATTTCGAAATTCTGAAGCTCAGGTGCATCAGGAGAGATATTGGGCTACTCTCAAAAAAATTTTGAGCTTCGTACGTACTGTAGATTTTTCTAGCCATCGCAGACACACAGACACACAGACACACACACAGACAGACAGAGCGTTTTGTTCTTTTATTAGTATAAGATAATTAAGAATCGTTTCAATATTCATGTCTCTTTTTTCAAAATAAATAAATAAATAAACAGATATGACTTGATTGCTGGATATTAGTGAAATGCTTGTTTATAAATTTTGTTAATATAAAGCTTTTAATTATTTTTTAATTTTTATCATGTGCGTTTATACTATGGCCGTCGAGAAGTAGAATATTTAATTTTACATGTTAATTTGTAACTTTCTTTATAGTCTTGTATATTTAAAATTAACACATATAAGGACTAAATTTGAAAATCGTTCTCAATGCTCAGATACGTTTATTTTTAAAATAATTAAAAATCGAGTAAATATCCATGTTTTGAATGTATATATATATAATTTGATTTTCGGATATAGATGAAAAAGCTTGATTACTTTTTGATATTGTCGATAACTCATTTAAAAAATTAAAATACTCAATAAAACTCATATTTAAGAAAAACTCTATGAAATGTATATTTATTTAACTAGCTCACAACTCAGCCGCTCATGGCTGCGTTCTCTTAAAAAACTCTAAACTCAAAAAAACAAATGCAGACGATAAAAATCGTTGCCAAAAATACAGAATAAATACGACCGAACATACCGGCCCCCGTTGAATGATTTTCATTCAACCACAATTATAATACATTATTACATGAAATTTTTAAATAAATAATACAACACATACTAATAAACAATAAATAGCAAATTAAATGAATAACAATTACTTTTCCAAGGGTAATAAACATATTTTTGACACTGGTCTCTTAAAAAACCCTCTTTGTGTTTTCACTTTTACTACTCTAATAATTCCATCATTACCTGGAAACAACTCTACAATTCTACCTAGAGGCCAATTGCAAATAGCAACATTGTCCTCCTTTATAATTACTAAATCATTTATTTTTACATTTTGTTTTTCAAACATCTAAAATTCTGCAATCATTATGTATGATGTGCACTCATGACATCTATCACTCAAATTAAATTTACTCTAAATGATGCAAGAATTTATCTCAAAAAATAACTCAAAAATACTTTATTTAAAGTATTTAAATATTAAGAAACTCAATTTTTATCAAAATAAAACTCTAACCTCCAGAACAAAATGGATGTCATTAAATAACTCAAATAGCATATATGCACTCTCAATACACATTTTGTATAAATATTTTCTTTGATAATACTTAATATATTCAATCAAATAGAAATTAGCTCAAATTTACATATGTACACGCACAATAACTATATACCAACTATATAACTCAAAATATCTTATAAAACACATTGCATTAAAAAATATATACATAAAAACTTTTTACAAAAATTATAACATAAAGTAAGCAACAATTATAAATTGATTCTCTAATATTGCACGACCATTTAAGGCTAAAACTGCTGCCTAAACTGGAAAAGTAAAGCTTGTGGGCCTAAATGTAAATATCGTTTGTGAAAATATTCTACTATCATCTGAGTAAGTTTACTTTTATTATGTAGTAAAATTGGAAATTTTTGGTTATCATTTAAGTTACTGTTTGCTAACCTACCTCCTACTCTAAGAAGACCTGCTTTATCAAGAAATGGGTGAAGATTTCTTATCTGACTATTATTATTTACCTCACCTGATTTTTGCAAGGATTTTATTTCCTTGTCAAAAAATTCTCGTTGAACACTTTTTAACAAAAAGGTTTCTGCCTTTTTGAGCTCCTCGATGTCTAAAGGACCCTCTTTTCTTTCTTTTTTACAAATGCTAAGAAACCTGAAAATAAATCCTAAAATACGAATTATCTTACAATAATTATTACTTAAATCAATTATATCATGCACAAAGGTATTATTAGAAACTGAAAAAAAAGACATGTTTTTAAAGTCATTAGTTTTAAAGTTTTTCAGTTCTTTTGAAAAGTCATTGGAATCAACTGCTTCAGGTATGGTTGTATTTGGATAGTCTTTTCCTTTTAGGAACATTGGGCCACTCCACCACAACTCATTTGAGATTAGCTTATCAGGATTAATTCCTCTTGTTAGAAGGTCTGCTGGGTTATGTTGAGAAGGAACATGTCGCCACTGCATCCCTTCAGTTAGCTCTTGTATCGATGAAATTCTGTTCGCAACAAATGTTTTTAGTATGTACGGTTCTTTTTTAATCCATGACAATACTATCATAGAATCTGACCATAAGAAGATTTTGTTTATATTGATCTTGAGAGCAGAAATCACACGTTTAATTAGTTTTGATAATAAAACAGCTGCACACAGCTCAAGTTTGGGAACAGTTAATTGCTTTAAGGGGGAAACTCTTGATTTACTTGTCACTAATTTCACTGACAATTCTCCAGATTCTGATACTGATTTGCAGTAAATTACTGCTCCATAGGCTGCTTCGGAAGCATCGCTGAAACCATGTAACTCGATTATAATAGCATTTTTCAATAAAATACACCTACTAATTTCAATTTTGTTAATTAACTGTAGATTATCTGAAAACTCTCCCCATTCCTTAGCTTCTTTTTCCGGTAACAAGTCATCCCAATTTAATTGCAATAACCACAATTTCTGCATAAATATTTTCGCTTTAATTATAATAGGCGATACTAAACCAAGAGGATCAAACAAACTCGATATAATTGATAACACTTGTCTTTTAGTGACATTTACCTCATCATGAATTTTTACATCGAAACTTAAACAATCTTTTCTCGATTTCCACAAGACACCTAATGTTTTGGATTCTTCTGAATCACCAAAAGGATATATCTTGTCATTTGTTTGGTAAAGTTGTGGAGCATTACTGCACCATTTATGTAATAACATTCCTCCGCTTTTTAAAATTTCTATTAATTGATTTTGGAGCTCTAATGCAGAACTTAAAGAATCAGATCCAGATAAGATGTCATCCATATACATGTCTTCTCTCAGCACGGGTGCTGCTAAAGGAAACTTGCTTTCTTCATCCCTAGACAATTGAAGTAGTGTTCTCATGGCCAAAAAGGGTGCACTAACAGTACCATAAGTAACAGTAGTTAGTTCAAAATTCTTTATTGGTTCGTTTATACTTTCTTTCCATAAAATTTTTTGTAGTTTCCTTTGATCTGGATGAATAGAAATTGCTCTATACATTTTTTGAATATCTGCAGTGAAAGCGATAATATATTTTCTAAATCTCAGCATAATTGAGAATAAATCATCTTGTATTACACCCCCATTATACTGAATAGAATTAAGTGAGTTTCCTTTTGTCGTTAAAGAAGAGGCGTTAAAAACTACTCTCAAAGGTGTTGACATACTTTTTTCTATTCCTCTATACACTCCAAGGTGGGGAATGTAATAGGATCCATTTTCTTCCTCGCTTTCGTTAACTTCGACCATGTGGCCTAACTGTTGGTATTCTTTCAAAAAATCGGAATATAATCTTAAATACTCGGGATCCCTTGCTAAGCGATTCCATAAAGAATTCAATTTTTTAATTGCTATCTGTTTAGAACTTCCTAATGTAGTTGGATCTTGTTTTAGGGGCATTTTAACAACATATCTGCCGCTTTTTTCTCGGGTATAATTTTCTATGAAATGTTTTTCACAAATTAAAGTCTCTTTGCTTTTTGGTTTTTCTATCTCGATATTTTCTATTTCCCAGAATTTTCGAAGTGTTTTATCTAAGTTAGTTTCTTTCTTTATTAAACCACAATGAACTTTATTTTCATTTTCTATTGGAAAACTTCCAGATACTACAAAACCGAAAACTGTGTCTTGCAGAATAAGATCAGAATTATTAATACGAATCTGGCCCGGTTTTAAAAGTTCATAGAAAATTCCTGCTCCGAGAAGCATATCTACATGTTCTGGGATATTAAATCTCTCATCTGCTAATATTACGTTAGGGAAATCCTGTGCTGAAATTTCAATTGGACGCGAAGGGGTTAAATCTGCAGTTATTTTTGGAACTATCAAGAAATCTAAATTTTTTACAAAACTTCCATCTCTATTGCTTATTGATGCATTAACTTTATGATTTATTACTAAGGTGGCATCATTTAGACCTGACACTAAAATGTTTGTTCTCTCTTTTTTCAAATTCATCATGTCTATTAAATGGTGGGATAGAAAATTAGACTCGCTGCCTACATCTAACAAACACTTTACTCTATATTTAGATCCTGATTCATCAATTAGAAAACACATAACCGTTGAAAGTAAAACTTTATTCTTTTTATTCGAATAGTTACTAATAAAAGTTTTCTGAACGAACTCTTCTGCATTAGCGTTTAACATTGACGTGCCATAATTTGCTAGTCTTGAATCTGAACATTCTCCTACATTTATTTTACCTTGTATATTATGTTCTGAAGAAACATATTCTTTCATATATGTATTATTTGTTTTGGGAAAATGAATAGTTTTGTGATGTCGTTTCTTGCAGAAACAAATGTTCTTTGATGTACAATTGGCTACTGGGTGTAAATTTAAACAATTGAAACATAACTTGTTACATTTTATTACATTTACTCTCTCATTAACAGATAACTTTAAATAATCTGGACACTTTGAAAGATGGTGCTGTTTGTGGCACAAAATACAGTTTAATGTTTTAACATCAGTTAAAAATACTTTATTTACACTTTTGGGATTATACTTTCGATTAACACTAAAATTCTCAGTAAGAGATTTTCCGCGTGATGTAAAATATAAATCAATCTCACGTCCTAATTCTTCTGGTAAAAACCATTTATCTCCTTGTCTCACACTAATGTGAGAAGCAGTCTCCTTATCTAATGTTTCATATAATTTATCTGACACAATCAATTGTTTTAGACTCTCGAAATCGGACACATTTCTTAAATTTAGATAATAATTCCAATTGGTCATCAGTCGTGAAGCGAATTGTACATGAGTCTCATTTGGTAGTTTAAAAGCTTTTCTAAATTGTTCTAGGCAAAAATAAGGTGTTGGTTGAAATTCTTTTAAGACTATTTCTTTTAATTTTTCATAATTCTCGATATCTGTATCGTGTAAATAAGTTAAAATGTTGGACGCTTTGTCACCTAATAAATTCAGCAGAATTTCTGCTTTATTTTCTTCCGAAACATTTTTAGTTTTGAAAGCCCGTTCTAAAGAAGAAAAGAAAAAACCCCATCCTTCAGGCTTAGTTGGAACTTTTACAGTCAAAGTTTTAATACTTTTTATTATTTGATCTAACGATTCCATTTTTACTTCACTTTCAGTAATAAAAGATTTAGTTTCAGATTTAATTTTAGCTAATTCCAATTCATTTTTTGATCGTTCAAATTCGTTTTTTGATCGTTCAAGTTTAAATTTTTCAAGATCAAATTGCCTTTGTTCTTCATGTTTACGACTCTCAATTATGGTGTTAGCTATTTCTGTTACAAAATCTGGTTTATTTTTATATATTTCGCTATTTTCAATAATATTGTTTAAATCAGCTATAGTCATTTTATCATTAATATTTAAATTTATTTCAGTGGCTATTTGCCTTAAATCTTCCTTTTTTGCTCCTTTAAACATTGTTTTAAATTTATATATAACAGTACAGATTAGAAAAATCACATTCACTTACTTTAAAAATTCCACTGCACGAAACTATATCGTTTCTTCTTGAACTCGAATAATTCAGAAATTTACGCGTTGCACTTTATTATCACTGATCCTTCGTGGTCGACGGACCACAAATTATGTCGATAACTCATTTAAAAAATTAAAATACTCAATAAAACTCATATTTAAGAAAAACTCTATGAAATGTATATTTATTTAACTAGCTCACAACTCAGCCGCTCATGGCTGCGTTCTCTTAAAAAACTCTAAACTCAAAAAAAAACAAATGCAGACGATAAAAATCGTTGCCAAAAATACAGAATAAATACGACCGAACAGATATTATGAAACATGAAAACATATTTTTATTTTTAACATATTCTTTTGTACCATGACTACAGTTGTCACTGTGCCATGACGGTCGGGAATTATTTAATTTAATTATACGTGTAATTTGTAATTTTTATATGCTTGTATATTTAAGATTAATTAATGTAAAGGTTAAATTTTGTGAAAATCGTTCGCAATGGACAAACACACATACACACACATACACATATAAGCAGTTATAAGCAGTATTTATATTGAGTATACAAATTTATACAATATAGGCTTTAAAGTTCAGAACATATTAAATAAAAAGACATAAAAAATTATGTAACTTTTCATAAAAATTCCCCTAGTAAAATAATTTTGATAAAAGTGACTTTTATTTGTAATGTTAAAATTTAATGCTGGATTGAAACAATTATTCGTAATGCATTAACAGCAATCAAATAATTATGAAACCTTGTTCTGACATTTGAAGGTTCACTCACGAACCTGGATAGGTTTAGCCATGCACTTTTCAGCTACAATTGAATGAATTGAACCATGAGCATGCCAGATATTCTGCAACAGCGGTTAAAAAGCCGAAGAATAAAGTGACTAAGATTGCTTTTTATAGCTACTGGCTTAACAGATGGATATATTTCATTAACCTGAAAACTTATACACTAATACGATCCAAAACAGTAACAAAATTCATTTCTGACACTATTTGACATTAAGTGTGCTTTCTAACCATACCTCATGCAGGTGATTATATATCCATTCTAAAGCGGTATATTTGAAAGTGCGTAAGACTATTTAATTGACTGCTTGGTACCTCCATGTTATGTTTAACCATGGAGGTTAAACATAACATGGTTTATGTTCAACCATTCGAAGTTTAACCATGAATAACTTTTTGAAAGTTCTGAAATACACTTTAATGCTTTCAATTACTTTACACTATATTATGGTTCAAATTTGAGCACATTTTTTTAAATAGTTTATGCAAGCATTTCTGTTCCAGAAGTTGGATATTTATGCATTTTTTTTATTTTATGATTATTAATGCTAACACATTTCAATATGTTATTTTATTAAACCTAATGTATAACAAACTGATCATGACTATTACAAACTTATTCGTTTATTGTGTATTGTAATTTGTTTAAATAGTAAAATAGTTTATAAAGAAATAATTTAGCGCACCACTGTTTTAAAAATACATGCATAAATATTTCACATAAACAACTTTTGAGGGCTCAAAAGAATGCATCATTCATCTTTTATGAAGCTAAGAAACTTTGTATAGTTTGCGGCATACGTGTGACTGTTTTATCGAACACTAAATCTTATCTCAAATCTTAAATTTTCATAAATACGCTTTTGAAAGTAGCCTCCATAAATCTTGGAACATTATAGAAGTCAAAGCAATTTTCGATCAATATAAAATGCTAAATTGGATTTATTTATCCTCGCTATAAACATATTCCGTATTACTTTAAAGCTTTGATAGATATTATACTAAATCTTATCACTTGACTTCATTGCTTTTGAATTATGAATGCGTTAGAAAGCAGTATATTCTATTATACCTTATAATATTAGCATGTATGTATATTATGTATATGCATGTAATAAAATTATTTAAGTATCTGGTATATTAGAGAGTCTCACAAACCGTTAAAATTCTCCGTTAAATTTCATGAAACATGATACATTTCTCCTCTTTGCGTATACATGTGTTGTTTTAATTTTTTTGAAAATTATATTATGTATATGCATGTAATAAAAGAATTTGAGTTTCTGGTACAGTAGAGTGCATTTAAGAATTTCTTTACAGAACTGTTCATTTACAATTGTATTAATTAAACAATGAGCTTGCCAAATACTTAGTAACAGCTATTGAAATATCGAAGAAAAAAGTAGCTAAGATTACTTTTTTCAGCTACTGGCTTAACTGAATTTATCTAACCAGTCTTATAAATTGTGAGCATCCAAGCCTGAAACAAAATTTCGTTCTGACACTATTTAATAATTAATGTGTATTCCAACCACTTCCCAAGCAGGCGACTATATTTACATTCTAAAGCGGTATATGGAATGTGCGTAGGACTAGGTAGATATTAGATTCCCTCAAATCTGCAACCTTAAAATTAGCAGTCCTTTAATATGCACACACAATTTACGGATGTAAATAATGAAACACTCAGTTAAGATATAGGGACAAAATTTAACATTTTTAGTTTTATATTAATTCCATACATTTTTTAATTTGTAATCACAGTTAATATTACTGAATTCCAGTTTTTTAATTAGGGAAGAATAAATTTAATTCTGAAAAAAAATCAAGATATTGCTGATATCTTTGGAAATTACAATCTTCTACCAAATATATTTATCTACATATACCGCTTTAGAATGTATTAGACAAGCTTTTTTGGTTATTAAGTCTGGCTAAATGTGAAATAAATCATGCTTATTTTATGATTTCTTATGTGAATTTTTAATTTACCTTTATGAGGCAAGTTTTATTGAATAATTTAGTAAAAATAAATTTCAACTTTATAATGAATATCTAATAATACATTACTAATTATTCACTTGACCTTTGCTTTTGATATTTTAATCATTTTTAAAAATATCTAATTTTTTATTATTTTAGTTTATTACTTATTTTAATATTTTATTATATTGTAAGTAGTCATTACAATTTCGATTGCAGTATTAATACATGTTAAAGCACTGTTTAAAAAATTAAACAAAGCAATGACTAGAAATGAAATGAAAGCAAAATACTAAAATGAGCACAATCTCTAGTTCTAAGCTTCGCGGATTTGACTGAGTGTATTGTATATGATAAAGTCTCACAAATCGTTAAAATACTCAAATAAATTTTATGAAACATGCTACATTTCATGAAATTTTCCCCTTTGAATTCAATCATTCCCCTTTGAATAGACGTGTGTTAATTTAAAATTGTTTTGATACTTTAAAATTTTGTATTTTTAAGTTTTCTTTAATTTACGAAACAAACTGGGACATGTATATTGATAGACATTCTTAGATTTATGTTTCATGTTTTTATAGAATTCAAATGGCCCTGTAGTTTAATTTCAGTTTTACCTATTCTTTATAATCGAAATATCTTTTGATCTATGCATATTTCCAACACATTACTCGCATTCTCTCATTACAAAATAATAAAATGCTAGAGAGAATAGGAGAAAATTATAAATGTTTCCTTACAGTATCTTGTTTTAAATAAATGACCTTACATAAAAACCTTTTCTTAAAATCAATTGAGAAGTGAGTTAACAACATTAATATAACCCAAACATTTAATTGTAGTATTTTTACACAAAGCATATTGCGAAATATGCGTCAATAGAAATTTGAAAGGTTCAAATTTTCTTTATCTTTTGAAACAAGCTGAGACGCGTTCAGTGAAACACATTCTTAGATGTATGCTTCATGTATTTATGGAATACAAAGGATCCTACAATTCATTTTGATTTTTACCTATTCTTTATTATTGAAATATCCATTGATCTATGCATGTTTCCAATACATTACTCACATTCTCTCATTGTAAAATAATAAAATGCTAGAGAGAATAGGAGAAAATTATGAAAGGTCCCTTACAGTATCTCATTTTAAATAAATGACCTTACATAAAACCCTTTCTTAAAATAAATTGACGAGTGAGTTAACAACATTAATATATCCCAAACATTTAATTGTAGAATTCTTACAAAAAGCGGATATGATGTAAATTAACTCGTTTATCATTATTCTATTGAATTATTGTAGTTTTATTGAATATAAAATGTAAAAGGATTGCTTTATAAAAAAATCATTTTTTGAATTGTTAAAAGCGTTATACAAAAATAAAAAGACTAATTTTATTTTAACTCAATTATTGTAATTTTGTTGAATGAAAATAGAAAAGGCTATTTAAACTGTCTTCAGACATGAAAAGGGAGAGTCTTTAAATTATAAGGAAAATATTTTTAACAAGCTTTAGCGATCACGTTATGCCACATTATTTGCTCACTGTCTTGTAATATATATTTATTTTGTAGTCGAGTTATAATGTAAAAATAAAATAAAATAAAATAAAAAAGGTATTGTGTTAATTATTTTAGTGATAATTTTTAATATGAATATAGTTAAATGACATATGAATTTTCTTTCTTTTGTATTTAGAAATAAGTCTATGAATATTTGTACTGCAAATTAAACTTTGTTTGTTTGTTTATTGAACAACATACATCTGACTTGTGTGCTCGACATGAAGCCTGCTTATAAGCCATCGTCAATATACAGGGACGAGATAGAACACAAGGAAATATTACAACACAAGAGAAGTACAACCAGGAGCTCCACACAAAGTGTGTGTGCAATGGAGCCAGTGGGATTCGAACCCACAACCTCACGATTAGCGGCGTGATGTCTTAACCACTCAGCCACGGAGGCCCGCAAATTAAGCTTCACTAAAAATTTTAAAGGTTAATTTTTTTTTATCTTTTGAAACAAACTGAGACGTGTTCAGAAAAAGACATTCTTAGGTGTATGTTTCATGTATTTATGGAATTCAAAGGATCCAACAATTCATTTTGAGTTTTACTTAATCTTTATTATTGAAATATCCATTGATCTATGGATGTTTTCAACACATTACTCGCATTCTCTCATCACAAATAATAAAATGTTAGAGAGAATAGGTGAAAATTATGAATGTTCTCTTACATTATCATGTTTTAAATAAATGACCTTACGTAAAATCCTTTTCTTAAAATCAACTCGATAGCAACATTGTTTTATCCCAAACATCTCTTTGTAGAACTCTTACACAAAGTGGAAGCGAAGTAAAATAACAATGTATCGTTGTTTGTTGGAATTACTGTAGTTTTATTGAATATAAAATGTAAAAAGAATATTTTATACTGATAATTCATTGCTTGAATTGTTAAAAGAATTGCAGAGCATTGAAATCAAAATGTATGAGCGTGTTTTTCGTTTTATTTCACAGACTATATATTATGTACTATAATGCATCACCATTATGTTCTATTTCCTTCAATTTTAATCTTTAAATACATTCTGCGTCATTAACGGTTGTGAATTTGAAATATGATAATTTTCATGTTAATTAAGTTATGTTAAAATACACATACAAAAACTTTTTTTTGTTGTTGTTGTTGTTTGTTTCGTTTAAAATTAATATACTTCAACATTATATTTTCTTCCTAAAGCAAGGGAAAGTGTCTTTTGTAAACTTTATTTGGTTAAAAATGAAAGATTTACTTATAGTAAACTTAAATCACGATGATCAAAGTATCGCAAAGATAATAAGCCGTTATTTATGTTTAAATTAGAAAATTACTCTTCTTATCAATTTATCTTGAATTTTGGGTGTGTCCCAGAAAGTATAAGCTTCAAAACAAGGCAAGCAGGCGAAAGATTTTGTAATCTACAACTAGGATGTCAAAGATTCTTAGAATTTATAAATGGCAATTAGTTTACAGGAATGACATACGAGAGATTACCTATGATTTTTATATCAGATGTAATAAATTTCTAATTAATCTTAAAACCTAACACTATGGTTTTATCATGTTCGTTTTCTAGAAATCTCAATTTAAACAAGATTTTAATTTAAATAAGCGAAATCTCTTCATAAAGAAAGTGTTAAAACATTGTCAGACTTGCAGAATGCTTGAAAAATAAATAAATTTTGTGACGGTAAATGAAAAAGAAATGCAATCTTAACATGAATTACAGAAACAAAATATAAATTTCTAATTCAACGCAAAGCATGGTAATGGATTGATTAAAAAAAATGATTTAAACATTTTAATAGTATTGTGGCGATCTCATCTCACTTGATCAGTATAATGCAAATTACTAACTTAGATTAACTGGCGTGGCCTTGTTCTTGACGCTAAAGTTTCTGATCATGAAATCCCTGGATCACATACAATCGGCATAAATCCATCCATTCTCCTCACTGATTTGCCGAACAAACAAGCAACTTTCAACAACCATAATATCAATCATCTCATCTCATAACCAACAGATGGCAGCAGGAAAAAAATCACTCAAAACCTGTCATTTTCGCATCACACATGCGTAAGCCCGTATCATTCACGCTTGCGTATCGTTTGTCAAACGTCAACAATACGTCTTTCTAAGTGGAGAGATATCCCTGTAGCAATACCATTTTACTCGATCAGTATAAAACGAATTACTAATTTGGAATAGCTTGCTTGGTCTTTTGCTCGAGGCTAACGTTCTCGCCTCCTGATCATGAGATCCCTGGATCGAATACAGCCGCCAACGCCAATCAACCTATTCTCCACAGTATCAACTGTAAGTTATGTAGAGTTCTGGTTAAAGGTCAGTAATAAAGAGTAACTCAATATTTTTATATATGTGCATGGGCGAGTACTGCTTTGTTATTTGTTGGTTTGTATTGATCATTATTCATCTTTTTTCTAATACCAGTTGCAAACGAGAGCTGTATGTTCTGCAAAAAGGCGAAGAGTACCTTGTTGGATTTTATGGATCTGGTGCACAATGCGTGCTTTCGGGTCAGTTAGGTTCGTAACACCACCCCAATACACAGTATTCTTCATGTAAATTCTTTACCTGGCCGGGCTGTTGGGAAATTGCGCTTATAATCGTAATTTGCATAATAAAGTTTTCATTTCAAATAAGCGAAATGACGAATTATGGGGGTAAAACTGTTGAAATTCTCTTACAACCACATTTTTTTTTCCTCTGAGGTTTCATAAAAGATTGTGTCTACACTCCAACATTACCTAATAATCTGCTAGAGTAAAGACACACAATTAATGGAGCATTTACGTCCATTATTCCGGAATTGTTAACCGAAGTGTAGAAAGAATAAAACTTTAGGATGGATATATGATCTATAACTAAATATGCACATATTGAACATCTGTAAGAAAAGCTAAGCCAGTTCATCATAAATTTGATATATCATTTGTTGTAAATAGTGTAAATTAATATACCACTGAAACTGAAACACTCTTTTGTGGATACCCTATATTATACTATCATCCTGTATTGTATTACTTGTGAAAGTGATTTAATTAATTTTATATGTAAAAGACGGTTTAACATGCTCATTGTTATTCTACATAAAATTCGAATTTAAAATGCATACATTCTACCAAATTTTGAACATATGTTATTACGTAGTTGGAAAATTATGAGGAAATACAAAAATACATAAATGAATTACAGTAAGGTTGCAATAAATAAAATTATGAAAGTCTAGATTTTATTTTACAGTAAAGACCTGTGCGGTTTGCACTGTTTAAGGTTTAAGATATATTAGGCAGTGATATCTAAAAAGGTATTGCAAAGCAAATCTATTGACAGTGTTATTTGTAGATATTCTGATAATTGAATTACTTTCGGTAAAACATATTTCTTTAGTCACAGATCTATGCAGTATTTGAAATAGATCTATGCAATATTTGAAACTTTCAATCTGATTAGAGTTATATACATATACTTATATTTCTAACTCATGCAAGTTAGTATCGCTATGTTCAAGGATTGTTTTTTTTTATTACGAAAGTAAAACCCTATAATAAAAGAACCACTAATGACCTGAAATTTAAAATATATACTCCCAAACAAATGGAATTTTTTCAGAATGATTAAAAAAGCTTAAATTTGCACCGACATATGGCTCTGTAAGTTAACAGAAAGAAAGACTATCGTCAGGGAGGGCAAAACATTGGACGGTACTTTCAGAAAAAGAAAATTTTATTACGTATATAGAAAAGATACAAAATGCAGTAGTTGTGATAAAGAGTTGTAAAAGTGAAATAAATATATGGATTTAAGAATTTGAAGAGAACTACAGATCTATCGCAAGAGATATTCAATATGCTGTCCCACAGATGGCAGCATCAAAGAAATCTCACATCACAAAGCCTGTCTCATCACACATGCACACGACACGTGGCACACATGCGTACGAAATCATCATTCATCTTTTTTCTAATACCAGTTGCAAACGTGAACTGTATGTTCTGCAAAAGTGCGAAGAGTACCTTGTTGGATTTTATGGATCTGGTGCACAATGCGTGGTTTCGGGTCAATTAGGTACGTAACACCACCTCAAAACACAGTATCCTTCATGTAAATTCTTTACCTGGCCGGACTGTTGGAAATTGTGCTTATAATCCTAATTTGCGTAATAAAGTTTTCATTATCTCAGCATAATGGCTATTGTTTTCTCTCACTCATGATATTCTTTGTTTCTGTTAACGTATTTTGCCATTTGTTGATGTGATTTTGAGGTTTTATCTTTTAACCACGCCTAAAAAATTCACATTGTTTTGGAAACATACCGGTGAAATTTGAATCATTGGTTCTTTTACTATCGCATTTTACTTTCAGAAATAGTACCATAATTTCCGGCATATAATCCGCGGATCAAACAATTCTTTTTCGACTCAAAAATTTTATTTAGTAATTGAAACCAAATATTTGCCGCGAACTAAGGAATAACATTTTATTAAAAAAATATTCTGGGTCAAAAAATATTTGTTTGATCCGTGGATTATACGCCAGAAGTTACGGTAATAATAAAAAAAATCACCCTGTTATAATACAATAAAGTGAGAGCACTTGACCGACTGATAATCGATTAAAATCAGGGTCATACAATTCGGACCGTAGGTTGTTGCTGTTATAACTCAGATAATAATAAAAGGATTTTTTAAAATTTTATTAAAATGGATAAATATGGGTTGGCGATTTTAGGTCATTTCATCATATCTCATAAACATTTTTTGATAGGAACGTGAAGTTCAGTATAAAAATTGTAATATAAAAATATTTAAATGCGTATTTCAACGGTTTTAGAAAATTCGACTACTAAGTGATTAAAAGATGGAATGAAAGATTTATAGCATTTCACCATACTGCAAATGCAATTTTTATGGGTATAAACAAAAGCTAAAGCCCTTTGCTAAATAAATAGTTAAACTCGAATTTAAATGATTTTACAGCGATTTTAACGATTTCGTCGCAAATATAGGATATGTATATGTAAAAATTATACTAATACGACACTTATTGCTATTTTTTTAATTGAATATTATATGTAAGAACTTTTTTCCTACATATTTTTGAAAAGTTTCTTAATATGTATAGATGCCATACAAAATAGTATTTCGCTAAATACTACACCATTTCCTTTAACGGATTTGTCATTTATGGGTCAATATATTGTTTGACATTAATACACACCTCTGTCCACAGACGCCAGGGGAAACTTATTTTCAAACTCCTCTGATAGCTTATGCTTCATTACTATTAAGTTATTATTTATTTAATACAACTTACATAATTAATTTTATATTTTAAAATGTATCTAACGAAATGACATTTCTTCTTTTTTTTTTCCAGTTCCTAAGTCTTCAATTCGTGAAGCTCCTGATCTGTACGTAAAAACCGGAAGTTCTATTAACTTAACGTGCGTCATTAGTCAGAGTCCTGAGCCACCAGTCTTCGTCTTCTGGTATCACAACGACCGAATGATCAACTACGACTCTTCGGGTGGTGAAATAACAGTTCAGAAGGCTGGAAAGGACCAAGCCATAAGCCGGCTTTTTATCAAAAATGCTCAGCCCAGTGATTCCGGCAATTATACCTGTTGCCCTTCCAACGCAGATGCAACCAGTATTAGCGTACATGTTCTTAATGGTAAGAAAACGTTTGAATATTTAAATATATATGTATAAATATAATAATTTATAAAATTATTTGGTGTTTGGGGGTGTAAGTTATCGCCGATATTTTTAGTAGCAAAATTTGTCAGTCAACATATTTTAATTCGAAAAATGCCAGATATTTAAAGGAACATGCTGATTTTTTTTTCACCTAAAAAAGGTCAAAAACAAGTAACAGCCGTTCTTTATAAAACTACACAGCTGTAAGTCAAAAGAATGGAATAATAGAAAAAATATATTTATGGAATAAGATGTTTTATGTATTTCTTATACAAAAAGTAATACATGATAAAACTTAATATTGTAAGAATTTACAGTCCTGTAGAATCTTTTAGTGTAGAAATTAAAAGAAATGATAAATGAATTGAAATAGTTATTTACATTTATTCTTCGAATTAATTATACTTGGAAAAAATGAAAATATTAAAATAAACATCTATTCGGTTCAAAATATTTGAATAATGTATTATAAGTAATGCATGTTAAAAAAAGGAAAACTAGTTATTCTTCAATATTTCGTAGCATCACCTATACAATGTATAACAGCACGAACTCAGAAACAGGAAAGTAGCAGGTACCAATTTATTAACAAAGATTATTATCAAATTGTTGACATTATGCATTGTTTGCCTTTAGCTTCCCCGAAATAACATCACATTGTGTTTATATACTGTTTGCTAATGATATTTAAATATACTGCAAATTATGACAAGCTTAACTGATTTGTCCATTATGTTTCAAAACTCATTCTTAAAGCAATTAAAATAATGTATTTTTTTTATTAAAATCTATTATTTTGATGAAAAAAATATATTTCAGTTATATAGTATGTATGTATATTATTATTAGGCTATGGCAGCATTAGGAAATTATGTCTAATACATTCATTTCATATTATAATTAATCACCTTTAAATACGGCCTGTTTTTAAGATATAAAAAGTATAAGTTTGATGTATTTCTCTTTCAGTAACGATCATGTTCATATATGGGTCAATCCATTTCAAGTGGTCCAGCACTGGTCGCTCGACCATTTTTAAAAAATCTGAAATTTTTTGTACAACAACCCTAACATGACGGAAGTTCAAAATGACCGTTATTTTAATTTTACTATTTTTTGTTTGTGCATGGCGGCCATCTTTGTTTCATCGTGTTCAGCCATTTTCTCAGATACTAGGATACACAAAATTGTAAATATCTCGTCTTTTATTTTACCAATTGAAATAGGGTTTGCAGCATTTTGTTCAGAATGAAATAGGCTAAATGTACAATGGTAGAAAAATTTTGAAAAATAAATTTTTACTAGTGAAATTTCAGCACAAAATTTAAGATTTTTTCCGAAATCTATCCATTTGCAAGAGGAAATTTTTTATGCAAGGAAAACTGTCAACCGTACACAATTTTTTCTACAAATAGGTCAAAAGTGTGCGTACTTATACACCAGGTTCCAGATCTGGGAGTTAATTTCTCTTTGCGAAAAAAATTCCGAAATTCTTCAAAAATTTCAAAAATCGCACTTTTTAGGCTTTGATATCTCTGGTGGGGCACGAGATAAAAATTTGAAATTCTGATCTTTGATAGTATTGTGTAGTAGTGTTATGTACAAAAAATTTCAAGAAGGAGATTTGACTACAAGCGGAGATATGACATGGGGAATATGTGAAAACAATACTTCCAAACTATTCTAACCTACTATGTAATTGTTCAACAAGACTGTCAACCTTACACAATTTTTTTCTACAAATAGGTCAAAAGTGCGTGTACTCATACACCAAGTCCCAGATCTGGGAGTTAATTTCTCTTTGAGAAAAAAATTCCGAAATTCGTCAAAACTTTCAAAAATCGCACTTTTTAGGCTTTGATATCTCTGGTGGAGCACTAGATAAAAATCTGAAATTCTGACCTTTGATAGTATTGTGTAGTAGTGTTATCTACAAAAAATTTCAAGAAGGAGATTTGACTATAAGCTGAGATACGGTGATTAAAAAATGTTAAGAAATGCTATTATGAGTACATTAGGAGAAATGAGATTAGTCTCATTTATTACAATATTTACACAGAAAATATCGTTTCTTGAAAACAGTTTAATAATAAATGTTTAATTTACAAAGATACTATATATGCTCAACAAAGAGCTTAACACTATTTACGAGAGATGTTATGAGTTCGACCAGTTACTGTTGTCAGTCCATATGACTGTTCTTTCTCAAAATTTTATTTAAAGCCACCCAAGTCTTGTCATCCCTTGTTAACTTGAAAGAAATTCTCTAGATTTAATAATTGAAACCATGTCAACTCGATCAGTTGCAACCCATTGTCTGAAATTTACTTTTCCTGAAATGTGTACCGAGTAAAACTGTTGCAATAGCATTTGTAGTAGGTTTGTTCCTCTGGACAAATAGTGTATTGGCTTAGCATACATTCTGAATTGTTTAAATCACACAGACGCTTTGAAGAAGATATTTGTAATTAACATTTAACTTTGTACCGTAAATAATTAATTTAAAATTTTGGAGGAATGAACAATTACATAGAAGGTTACAAGTTTGGCAGTATTGTTTTCACATATTGTCCATGTCATATCTCAGCTTGCAGTCAAATCTCCTTCTTAAAATTTTTTGTACATAACACTACTACACAATACTACTAAAGGCCAGAATTTCAGATTTTTATCTCGTACTCCACCAGAGATATCAAAGCCTAAAAAGTGCGATTTTTAAAATTTTTGACGAATTTCGGAATTTTTTTCGCAAAGAGAAATCAATTTCCAGATCTGGGACTTGGTGTATGAGTACACGAACTTTTGACCTATTTGTAGAAAAATTTGTGTAAGGTTGGCAGTCTTGCTGAACAATTACATAGTAGGTTACAATAATTTGACAATATTATTTTTCACATATTGTCCATGTCATATCTCAGCTTATAGTCAAATCTCCTTCTTGAAATTTTTTGTACATAACACTACTACACAATACTATCAAAGGCCAGAATTCCAAATTTTTATCTCGTGCCCCACCAGAGATATCAAAGCCTAAAAAGTGCGATTTTTGAAATTTTTGAAGAATTTCGGAATTTTTTTCGCAAAGAGAAATTAACTCCCAGATCTGGGACTTGGTGTATAAGTACACACACTTTTGACCTATTTGTAGAAAAAATTGTGTACGGTTGACAGTTTTCCTTGCATAAAAAATTTCCTCTTGCAAATGGATAGATTTCGGAAAAAATCTTAAATTTTGTGCTTAAATTTCACTAGTAAAAATTTATTTTTCAAAATTATTCTACCATTGTACATTTAGCCTATTTCATTCTGAACAAAATGCTGCAAACCCTATTTCAATTGGTAAAATAAAAGACGAGATATTTACAATTTTGTGTATCCTAGTATCTGAGAAAATGGCTGAACACGATGAAACAAAGATGGCCGCCATGCACAAACAAAAAATAGTAAAATTAAAATAACGGTCATTTTGAACTTCCGTCATGTTAGGGTTGTTGTACAAAAAATTTCAGATTTTTTAAAAATGGTCGAGCGACCAAAATAATATTTTCTGGACCACTTGAAATGGATTGACCCATATATTATTCAATAAAGATAAAACACTGTCTTTATTTAAACAAAGAAGCATTTATTGCAAACACAAAAATTGTAAAAGGAATATTTTTCTTTAATTAAAATAACAATTTTCAAATATTTCATTCTCTTTTACATTTATACGTTTACCTATATAAAAAAAAAGAAAAGTTATTTATTTCGAACATTTCTGGAAATGTTCTTATTTAACGCAAAACAATTTTAAATAAATTTATTTGCATTTAATTGACTGAATTAATGGTTGCTTTTGTATTAGCCTCTAAAGTAATAAGTATGTGCTCCTTTGCACAATGAATACAGTTTTTAAATAAGATTAGAGTACAGGTATTCTTCTTATCAGAGATATTGGTGATTTTTTTTAATTACTTAATAATTCTTTTCCACTTTTATTTGCCTGGCAGTCAATTTATCTCCCTGAATTCGCTTTAGAAATTATTAATGTATTGTGAATTGGACGATATAAACTGGAAAGATACTAATTTCATTAAATAATATAACTGCTTAAAACAAAAGGAGTGCTTTGTCTTATTCTTTAGAAGTCGGGACAATAGCTTTCATTTAAAACAATACTTTTCTGCGAAATTAAACACATCGGTATATATTTTCGAATTAGCCTCAATTCGGTACGTTATTTTCGGTAAAAATTAATTTAATTCTAATAACAATGACCAATACAGAATACCAGGCTTCATTGTACTAAAGATAAATATATTTTCACGAAATAAAAGAATAATTGAAGTACTGAAGAAGAATGTAATTTAATTCTGGGGATATTACTGTACATAAAAAAGCAATCCTTCTACAATATAAATGAGATACTTGAAACTTCTATTTGGTGGCACTGAACTGTTTATAAAGAAGGCAGATAACAAGGGGTTTCTATTTGGATAGATATATAATTGTGATTATTCGTTCAACCACAAATTTTGTATCGACGCATTGATTCTAACTCTTTTACTTACATACATCATGTTACACTTTATAAATAAGATTCTTTATAGTGTTTAAAAGTTATTTACAAAGCAAACAATATGACTGTAATCGCAGAAAGAATCAAATATTTGCAAAAAAATTCTTTTATCTGGGAAAATCTCGTATAAGAATAGTCTCGTATAGTCCTGAAAAATACTATTTTTCAGTATACTTTAAGCATAAATTATCTGTGAAACTGAAAAAAAATCTCTCTGAAGTAACTTGTGCACCCAAACTTGTTCACATATCTTCTTTGAAAAATAACAAAAATTCAATATATACATTTTTTTTTGTTTTTACAATCAGTTGCTGAAGCAATTTAAAGACAACAAACAGCTGCCATAAAAAGAGGAATAATAAAATCGAAAACAACTATTATTTGTTTATTTTCTCTTGCTGAATTGTTATAAAAAGGAAAAAACATGTCTTTATGTCAGATGGTTTCATATCTATAAAAACCTTTCTTCTTGGTGAAAAATTTATGCTTTCGTAACACGCTACTGGTCATTTTTGGACAATAACTTGCCTCTAACTTTGAGGTATGAAGCATAAGAAGTTACTTGTAGAAAACTTTTTGCCAGTCGTTACTTATGGTTGGAACTACATAGAAGATGACCATTGGTTTGCTATTTATTAATGATCTCTCTTAGTTAAAATCAACTGAAATGTAACTTCATGTTTAATCACAAGACTTCACAAAAATGTTACACTGTTTATATATATATATATATATATATATATATGAGCGAAGCATATCTGCATATTGACACTCAACGATTTTTTTTTATGTAAATAACATCCGCAACTAAGTATCACGTCAGCAGTATCTACTAAACGCGGGACATTGACAAGGTCCACAAATGTGTGGCAGGATGGCCCAGACAAATTCTTTGCGAAAGAGAAAATTGCATAAGGCTGATAATTACTCAATTTTTGATAGCCCTTAGCAAAAAAAGGCATAGAATTACCATAAAAAAATCCCTATAAGTGCAATCATATGGATTTTTGCCTATGGTAAAAGTGATTCTATGGAAAACCATATAATCGTTAAGTGTATGGTAATTCTTATGAAACACCATATAAACGTTAAGTGTATGGTAATTCTTTATGGTACTATATATATTAAAAAATAATAACGATATCAACTTTGGTGGCGCCATCTCTTAGGAATACGGGGAACTAAGCTTACTAATGTACTTCGACCTTGGGAAGCAGTGGGATTTGATCCACGGACGGTAGGGATGGGATACGAGCGTCCTCACCATTCGGCCATGCGGGGGTGATGAGCTGTGCTTATAAAACGTTATATGAATAAAGCGTTTCAGTAAATCATCATTATTTGTCGTTGTAAGTTAATGGTTGACAAAAGAAGTTAGTTTTAAAGGTTTTTTTTTTTATAAATTGTTTTATAGACATGTATTTATAAGTTAATTTATTATTTTAATGAATGGAGTAAATATCTTATCAAATATTATTTAGTTATAAAATCCAATTAATTAAAGGAAAAACTATTTTCTGTTTATTAAAGTTAATTTTTAAAAAATAGAAAGTCAATAAGAAAGAATATTTAATAAGAATAAGAAATCATTTGTTAACTTAGTATATCGTATATTTTTAATGATTATATTAATGTATTATATTAATTCCTTACTTACGAGCATTTTTTTAATTTTAAAGTAAAAAATATGTATATTACTATTTTTTAAATAATTTTTACGGAAATTTTGAATCTTTCTTTTAAATTTTAATACCAAAAAGATTAATAGATTTTTCAATATTTTTATACATTGTAAAATGATTTTTAATCTTTTCAGTAACTATTAACGTTTAAATAAAATAAAATAAAAACTTTGTTGTTGCATATAAAATGAATATAAATGAATATAAAAACCAAAACTAAAAAATACTACTATTGTCTGACTATTGTCTCTTCGAAATAATTAAATAAATAATTTTAATGCAGTTTTTTTATTTTTATTTATTTATTTATTTATTTTTTTTTTTTTTAAAGAATGTGTTTGTAATTACAGAAGTTTGTAGTTTTGAAGTTTGTAATTACAACTTTCTTTAATCGCTGTTAGAATTTTATAGGAAATATATCATCAAATATACATTTTTGTTAAATCATTTTATTTCTCACATAGGATTTTTTATTTATAACGTATAGACTCTGCTCACATATATGAAATACATAAGAACAAAATAATAACACTATTATTTATATATTATCATAATTTGAGGTCGATAAAAATATTGGTAGATTTTTTGATATTTTTATAGATCGTAAAATAATTTTTAATCCTTTTTAATAATTTTTAACTTTTAAATAAAATAAAAATCCTTGTTGTTCCATATAAAATGACTTTAAAATTATAAAATAACGTAAATTAATTATAAATCTTTTTTTTTTTGTACTATTAAGTTTATTAATATTTAATTAATATATAATAATATATTATATTAATATATCTGTATTAATATTTTGTTGTTAATATTTTTAGAAGATATTTCAAAAATTCTTTTAGTGTTTCAAATATTAGTAGGTCCTTTTTAAAATAAATTCAAAAAGATTTTCTTTAAATAATTAAAAGCTATTTTTGACAATTTGTTTATTTTGAGGGGGTCCAAGCCACATTAAAAAATCTTTTATTGAATTAAAATTTCGCAATTTTTTGTGATATTAAACATACCATTTTAAAACAAAATCACATGATAAAACTTCTCTATTTTTTTTATTTAAAATTTATTAAAAAATAGTGGAGGGAAATTAAAAATTATTGTAACTCAATGTAATAATTGTAGAATTTTAGTTTTTTAGCAATTAAATAAACAGAAACACCTACATTTTAATTTTGATTCAGCCTTTTTAAAAATATTAATAAAAAATTTTATTTAAAGTAAAATTTTGAAAAAAAAATAATACTTTCAAAAATAAATATATTTTTTTCAAATTTGCTGAATCAAAATTAAAGTAAAGCAATTAAAAAAAGGCATTTCTAATTTTAAAGCGTTTATGTTTAACGGTTCTTGAGTTATAACAATTTAAATGTGAGAAATTGTGAAAACCCATCATGAAGAAAAACGCATACAAGAAGTCTTATCCATGACAATCAATGCTTAAAAGCTAGATGCTGAAAATGAAAAAAAAAACACATAATATTTCCTTTTCTAAATATGTTTTTTTATGTCATTATAAGCATAAAAAATCAGATAAATTTTTAATGCAGTATTTTTTATGTGTGTCCCTGAGTCCTTTAATCGCTGTTAGAATTTTATAGGAAATATGTCAATTATATATTTTTAGTGCATAATTTATTTTTCTCAAGATTTTTTTTTAATATTTTTAATGCATTTACACGCTCATATATATGAATTACATAAGAATAAAATAATATGTTATTTTATGTTATATTAATTTGAGATCAAGGGATTTTCATTAGACTGGTTATAAGTTAACATTAGTGTTTCCTAAACAGATTTTGGCTTAAACTATCTAACCAGTGACGTTGCTATGATTCTATTTTTTAGAAATGCATAAGACAAACATAAAGATAGTAGAAAGTTTTGAGATGACCAAAACCGAGTAATTTTATATTGTAGTTACATAAAATCTAATATATTATAAACTTTCAAAAGGCATTAAGATTTTACCATACACCATGCTTTGAAATACTATACAATTTTTGGTGCAAACAATTATGTATTATTTTACAATACATCACGCTATGGAACACCAATGAATGTATGGTAAATTTCATTTCCCTATAGTTTTACCATACACCTGGTTATGGAATACCATATCATGTATGGTGTATATAATTATCCTATAACTTTACCATACACATTTCTCTGGATACCATAAAATGTATGGTATATATCACTATCCTATAACTTTACCATAGACATTGCTCTGCAACACCATAGAACGATGAATGTTTACCATATGAATACAATATGTTTACATATAATGACATAATTTTTTTATGATTTTCCATATAATACCATGTGTTGCCATTTTTTGCTAAGGGAGAAAACAGCATATTTCGCTTAGAAATAACTAAAGCGTGCCTTGACTAAAAAAAAAAAAAAAAAAAAAATTACATAAATCTGACATTTTTATATTAATGCAAAACAAGTATTAGATTATATATTTACTATAAAAATAAATATGATTAAAAGTATCCTATATATTGTTCCCATTGATTCCCTATTGATTCCATTGAAGACTATGCGCAGCTATCGGGTGACAAAGAAAGTTCGTGAGATTTTCATAAGTCATAAAAAAGACCCACAAGACTAATATTTAATATTTAATAAATATTGATAAATATTTGATTTATCTTTCCATATAATCATCATTTAATACAATTATATGTTTCCCAATGGGACATACAATTGTATAAATCCACATTGTATAATTATATAATTGTCATTTTCTTTTTATAAATAAATATATATATATATATGTAAATTCGAGAACTAGTTCAAAAGTTTTTGTAACTGCTTCTTGGTTACGGAATTGCCTTTCCTACTATTACCTATCTATGGCTAAACACGATAATACGAAATAAACCGAAATCCGGGAATATAAGATCAATGAGGCAAAATTTACTAGGGCAGTGTTTTCATCACATCCCTGGTAGCATTCACATCATAACGGCTGGCATTATCGTGGAGGAGGAGAAATCCTCTCCTGTTGACCAGAGCTGGCTGCTTTTGTATAATAGGTTTCGTCTGAACCATCTGAACATGCATCTGAATTCACCTGAAAGAAGTTTCTTACGCTTGACGAGTGGACATCATCGATCTGCTTTCTAAGAATTTATAGTGAACTATATTTGCCATAAAACCAGGGTTAGGTTTTTTTTATGAATGGTTGGTTTGGTGGCCAATGAAATTGAACCGAAATTCGACCATGTCGTTTTCTCTTCCGACGATCATATAAAACCCAGTTTTCGTCAAATTTTAATACTATCTTGCCCCAAAACAAGGCTTTGTTGCAACGGGACAACAATGACAAGCAGATGTTGAACCATCGGATTTTGTTACCGTCCGACTGAACATGAGGAACTCACTTTTGCTACATTATTGTAACCGATTTTTGCGTAGCTTTGTCAATGAAATAGAAATGCTAGAAATTAAGTATTTGGTAGTAATCATGTTGCGCAGAACTTAAGTGGTTCATATAAATTTCAATAGCTTTGAAATACTTGATGCCATTAATATACTCTGCAAACGATTTTTCCCCACTGATCAGAAGGTAACGTAGAGTAATTTCGGGTGTATAAGACGCAGATCAAACATTTCTTTTTCGACCTAGAATTTTTTTAAGAAACAAATATAACTAGTTAGATCGCCGTAAATATTTGTCTTCAATTACTAAATAAGACTTCTGGGTCCAAAAAGAATTGTTTGAGCCGCGGCTTATACACCCGAAATTAAGGTATTTATTTTGAATACTCCTATAAATGAACTGCTAATGCAATACATTCATACTCAGTACTGAACATACCATGCTAAACATCAATAACATATAACATTTGCATGAAATTTCTAGTATATTTATGCAATTTAGAACAAGACAGACAGACGGTAAGATGGACAATCCGCCTGGCAAACAGAAATTATATACACTTTTAGATTTTGTTGGAACATTTTAATAAAATACAGTAAAATAAAATATACCGTATTTATCAAGCGGTTTAATTTGGATTCAAAAATTTCTGTTAGTAAGATGTTATAGTAGCATAATGTTATTAATTTCTATATTAAAAATTTTCCGTTCGCATTTTTTTTTCTTTCGTTGATATAAATGAATGTCTTTTTTCAGTTCGAAAATTCAGTTCAGTTCAGTTCAGTTTTGAAAGACTTTTTCTCTAGAACGGCGGTAGGGGTCATTTTGACACCTGAGCACTTTCGTCCTTGGATCACTTTTGTTTGGTTGGAAGAAATCGTTTGAAATTTTTTGACTTTTCCTAAATAGATAACATATATTTCTTTTAAAAAAATCAGCATTCTAGATTTGTTAGTTTTTGAAATATTTGCATGTATTCCTAGAACGGCGGACGGGGGTCATTTTGACCCCTTTGGTAAAATAGTCTTTGTACGCGAAGCATTGTGAAACCATGAGAAAAAATCAGTGATAAGCTTTTTTTCGGATGCATTTATACTGTCTCCCAGAGAAATACAAACCAGGGTGGTCACACTATATTGTTATTTGTAAGATAGTTGTTTTCCTTTGTTAGCTTTTTTCCATTATTTTGAAGAAAATATTTCAAAAAAAAGCAGGTGCAGGGTTTTTCATACTTACATTTCTTTTCACAAATAGACAAATGTATTTTCGCATTTGTTACTTTTGTTAGTTCAGATTACTCGCAGCAGGTGGTAACCGTAGGGGAGGGATTTTATGATTTGAGTACGAATTCCATTGTTCCTAAGGCAGGCAGTTGAACGTATATCTTCCCGCTTTCATCGACAAAAGGGTGTCAATTTTTTGGCCATAATCCCTTTCTTTGCACCTGTCTGTTTTCGTTCTCGCAATAAAAGAAACATAGATGACGCCGGTGAAATGAATCCAGGTCCCTGTGTGGAACGCGCGAATACCAGTGACAGTTTGGCGGGAAAATTCTGCCGTCACATTCATTATCGCCTTACCTTTATTCTGTGAATGATACGCTGAAACATAAACTCTGCCGTTTGCTGATATTCTGACTTCTTTCCATCTTATTTTCAAATTTTACAAAATATGTCTTATAAGCGAAAAAGAGGTCATACTAATGAAGAAATTAAAAAATTGTTGCAGGAGCTCTCTGAAAATGAGTCTGACGGAGGTGAAAATGATAATTTTTCTGTAGAATCTGAAGATGAATTTCAGACACAAACTATTAGTGAATCCGAGGACAGTGATGTGAACGAAGAACAGCAAAGCAGAAATAAACAAAAAAAAGCGGATCAGGGTATTATCAAAACTGTTTTCACTGCCCCTGATAACACTATCTGGAATGAAATAAATTCTAAAAATTCAGCTTGCGGCCGTATTCCTGCTTATAATGTTCTAAAAGAAACGGCGGGACCAACATCTTTTGCAAAGACTCGTGTTTTTGAGGACAAAGTGTCTAGTGCTTTCAAGCTTTTCATTGACGATGCTATCTTGTTGCATATAAAGAAATCTACAGAAACAGAAGCTCATCGACAACGTGGAAATAACGACTGGAGTTTATCTCTAGCTGAGTTAGAGGCTTTTGTTACTATATTATATATTCGTGGAGCAACAGGAGCAAAGGGTTTAGATTTATATTCATTGTGGTCTGAAGCATGGGGCATACCATTTTGCAAAGAAACTATCTCAAGAGATAGGTTCAAAGAAATAAAAAGATTTTTGAGGTTTGACGAAAAAACAACAAGATCTAGTCGATTACAGACTGATAAATTTGCTCTTGCATCTGAAATGTGGAATAAATTTATTGAAAATTGCAAAACATGCTATAACGATTATTTCGTTATATATTGGTTATTTTATTAAATTATTCCTTCCCCCCTGTCTCTGTTCAATTCAAAATCAGTTTTAAATGTCCTTCATTCACTTTCCATTTTTTCCCTCGGCTAGCTTTTCTCTAACCGAAAAATCGGCAGCTGCTTAACTTTGTGAGAAATACACTCACATATTAATCAACCGTTTAAAACATTTCCAGATGTCTGCTATTTCCGATCGAAGCAATTCTGCATTACCTTATTTGGACATCATCTCTGTTTCGCGGTTAAAATTTATGCTTACGCTTCTTTTTCCGTTCTCGACAAAAACCTAAAAAGAATTTAACATCTGCGCAGTAAAATCTGATGTCCCTTTGGTGTGCCTCTTTATTAGACAAAACAACACGTGTAACATTTTATCGTTTGGCAACCTTTTCCTTTCCCATCCTAGCTAGGTATCCAAATTGAATTCTTATCTTGCCGGCTGCATTTTAACTGTTATTTGGCGTATACTATCCATTGTGCATGGGCGAACTTGTGTGTGTTGGCGATTTTCTATCATGCCAAAAGTGGCAATTTGTTGCTATGTACGAGGACACTCGACTCTCGGCTCTCGTCTGGTAAACTTGCTAATCGCTGTTCGGAGATTTTCTCCGAGTACTGTATGCGTACCCCCCTAGTATCATATGTATGAATAAAAAATAACTTAGCAATCATTGTGGGTTTTTTTTCGTACATCTGAACCTGGATACATGATCATTTCGTTCTTCTAAATGCCTTAACAAATATTTTCAACTACCAATCTCCCTTACACATGCTACCGACCAGGACAAAATATTAAAGTTGATGAACAATTGTTTTATTTTAGTTAACATTGGTTTTAATTTTTGAAAACATTTATTTTAAACCATTTTTTATGTCAAATTAATGAGTTTTTTGAGTAGTTTAGTATGTACCAAATTGATCGCCTTGCAGCCGTTACATACACAGTACTTTAAAAATTAAATAAAATATCGAGTAATATTAACTATAAATTATGAAATGCAGGGAAATTACATATTTGTCACAATGTATGCCATTTAAAATTGTTTTAGCATTGTTACTTCAGTAGTTTCATCGAGGGGTTAAATTGACCCCTTCCGCCGTTCCAGTAGGTAAAATTTTGCCGCCGTTCTAAGTAACTGCACTTAGAGTTTAATTACAAGGTTAAAATAAGAACATTCCTTTTTCATCAAAAAATTATAAATAAATCAGAAGGTTTTAAGTTACAAAAAAGGAATTTTTTTTCATAGTGTAAAGAAGTTAAAGGATTTTTTTTTTCTTGCTTGCTAACAGATTTGCGGTTTTCTATAGAGTTTTCTTTGCTTTATTATCTAAAGTAAGTACTTTGTTAAAGTGAAGGAATATATAGATATATGTTTCAAAGTGTAATTATTTTGCCATTTTATTTAATTTATTTTCTAAATGTGTTAATTTTGTATGTGCTCTCTTTGCTTTACTGTTATAAAAGGTTTAAATAAGATATCTTTAAAGTGAGGTATATTTTAAGATCTATTTATTTTGCTAGTTTACGTAGTTTACTTGCTAGGAAATTTTCTTGTTTTCAATGTGCTTTAGGGTATAAGTTCGGTCTGTGTAACAATTTCTCTAAAACTTGTGAGCGTAAACAAATAAAAAAAAACTAATCATGGCGGCAAAACAAATTCCGATAAATATCATTCAATTTGATGGAGATCCAGATTTACTTAAATTTTTCTTTGATCAAATTCGCGTCTGTGCAGAAATTAATAAATACAACCCACAAACAACAATTGCAATCTTAAAGGGAAAGTTAGTTGGGCCTGCACAAAAATTTCTAGCCCAAAATCCCGACCTGCAAAAGATAACAGACCTTGATTTGTTGGAAAAGGAATTTGCGTCATTTTTCGCCCCCCCTAGTAAATGTGTTGCTTCTGTTGAATTGTCCAGTTTAGCACTTATCCCTTCTGAGACGATAAAAAACTTAGCTCATAGACTAAATGTTCTTGCGGCGACTGTTTATGCAGATATCAACGACGAAAGTGCACGCAACACTATTAAACTTATGAAATTTCTAGAAGCCCTTCCTTCAAATATTAGAATAAAATTACAGGAAGAAGGCATTAATGATTATAAAACAGCAGTCGAAAGAGCACAAACCCTTCATGAAATTTTAAGTAATGAGAAAATCTTACATTCCTTACCTTCGGTACACAGACCAGAAAATCTCATCGAATCGCAACTGAAAGAAATTTCCGAGAAAATAAATGCATTATCCTTTGCCCCTCCTGATACTAAAACCGAAACTGAGCAAAAAAATCTCCAGACTAGACCAAAACATTTCGCAGGTGTTTCACGCTTCAAAAAAAATTACAAAAATCGAAACTACACTAGGCGTTATTCCCCACACAAGTTTTCACAAAAAAAACCAGTTGTTTGTCAGTTATGTGGACGAAACAATCATGATGCTCTCTCTTGTTTTAAATGGAAAAGAGCAAACACTCAAAGAAAAAATAATTACACGAATTCCACTCCACAATTTCAGGAAAACTGAAACAGAGATACAATTTTTATGCTGATGGTGTTGTGTCTCAATCTAATACTTCTACATCAGCAACTTTTGTTTTTGACCCTGTATTACCTAAAATTTCAAGTTCGAGACTAGTTAATTCAGTAGCTTCCCAAACTTTTGACTCTATTAAGATAGCAAATAACATCAGTACACAAACAGAAAGTGATAATGTTCAGATAATTTGTAGTGTCAACACTATGTCACCATCCCTCCCTCTTGTTAAAGCCACTATAGCAAACCATGATATTACTTTATTGGCTGATTCTGGTAGTAGTATATCTTTACTTTCACAAAAATTATTCAACCAACTTAAACCGGTCTTAAAATATAAAAGACTGTCCACTGACGTCAATATTAAAACTGTCAATTCTGATGTTTCATTTTCCGCCTGCATCAGAACATCCGTTAAGCTAAAACAAAAAGCGTTTTCACATCACTTTTATATTGTTGACATACCCGAGTCTTCCAGTTTTGAAGGCATTTTAGGTTTTGATTTCATAACTAGATACAATGTTGTCATTGATACTTTTAACAAGTGTCTCCATGTCAACAATAATTTCTCTGTTCCTTTAAAAACCAGTAAAGAATCTTCTGGAGAGAAACAATCAAAATCATGCAATTCTTTGAGTGATGTTGTAATGAATCAAGCGGTGTTCTTAACTCGAAAAATTATAGTAGAACCTCAACAACAAATATGGTGCTCTGTTTACACCCCCAATAACATCAACAATGACAGAAATTATCTATTTGAATATTTGGCGCAAACAAAAGAATTAATAGGAAATGATGCCATTATTCAAATGAACAAATTATCCAATAAAAGAAAGAAAACTTCACAAATACATCAGTTCTTCTCAATAACACTTAAAAACACTTCTGAAAAGACCATTCATCTCCCTAAACACACAAAAATAGGTCAATTATCTGAGATTGAGGAAATTCGCGACTATACTTCTGAAATGTCTGACAAGCAAAATAACTCAGAACAGCACTTTGTAAATTTTATTCAGGCGTCTAATGAAATCTTACAAAAAAGAAAGCAGGAGTTATCGGCTAATGATTTTAAACTTTCTCACTTAAAATCTGACGAAGCAAAGAACCTAACTAAATTGCTACTTAGTTATTATCCTGCCTTTTCCAAATCATTAGACACACTTGGTCATACTGATAAAATTGTACCTGATTTAAAATTCATTAATGATTACCCCATAAAGACTCTCCCTTTCCCTCTCCCCCAAGCTGTGCAAAAGGATGTTTTAAATCAAATCAAACAGTTACTTGATGCCAAAATCATTGAGCGTCATTGTTCCGAATGGGCCTGCCCCATGCTTCTTGTTAAAAAGAAACCAGACGGTACAGGTATACAGAAATATAGACTCGCATTAGATCTCAGAATGGTTAATACTATAATTCAAGGTTCGTCTTATCCACTGCCAAAAATTCAAACTATTATTTCAAATCTTTCACAATATCGTTTTTTCTCTTCTCTCGACTTTCATCAGGCATATCATCAGATTGATTTGCCTGCAAAATTTCAAAATCAGCTCACATTCACTACAATGTTCGGTTCTTTTCGGTATAAGAGATTAGTATTCGGAGTAAAGTCTAGCGCCTCTATTTATCAAGCTTTAATGGACTCCTTACTTGATGAATTACAGTTAGAAGGTGTCTATACCTACCAAGATGATCTTATTGTTGGTGCCAATTCATATCAAGAAATGTGTGATAAGTTGGATAAAATTCTTGCAATATTAGTAAAATATAATTTAACGCTGTCCCCTAACAAATGCACTTTTCACAAAACCAGTTTAGATTATCTTGGATTTCACATAGAAAATCAAACTATTTCTCCTGTTCAGTCGAACATTGTAAAAATAACATCTTTTCCAACACCTACAACAAAACGTCAATTAAAAGCACTCATAGGCGTCATTACATTTTACAAATCTCTGGTTCCATCCTTTTCTGAACTTGTACAACCTCTCATAAACTTAACTACTCCAAAAGCTAAATTTAAGTGGACATGTAAACATCAAAAAATTATGGACACCATACAGAAGATATTCTTTAATCCACCCATGGTTAGATTACCTGATTGGAACAAAAAGTTCTATTTAAATACTGATGCGTCAAATATTGCCATTTCTGGCGTCTTACTACAAGAACATGATAAACAACTATTACCTGTTGCATACTTTTCAAAATCTTTAAAAGCATCCGAAAAAAAATATCCTGCACTTAAATTAGAACTCATGGCAATTCATAAATCAGTTACTGCTTTCAAATATTATTTATACAACAGAGAATTTGTAATCCTTTCAGATAGTAAACCATTAGAAAAGTACAACAAAACTACAAATCCGGCTGATATTATCTCTCGCTGGCTTATGGATCTCTCAGAATACACATACAAATTTCAACATATTCCAGGTAAAAATAATGTACTCGCTGACTACTTATCTCGCTGTAACTTTGAAAATAATCAACAGACTTTAGCTACAAATCCTGAACTGATTCATGATACTCAACCCTTACCTATTGTAGAATGTGATACTCCACACTCCAGCTCGACTGATTCTAATATGCATGTTAACTGCCTTATTTCTGGTACACAAACAAATCCTGACCCTTTATTAGAAATTTCGAATGAAACATTTGCTACTGAACAACAAAATGACCCTACTTTGTCTGTTGTTTATAAAGAAATCTTAAAGAATGGATCTTCTCAAAAATTTCCTAACTACTTCATTCATCCTGATTCGAAAGTATTAATGTTAAAGAAGGAAAATATTTTTAATAACACTTTTTCGTATCACATTATTGTTCCAAATTCACTTAAAACCAAAGTCTTAACAATTTCACATTTATCCCATTTTGGCTTTAATAAAACTTATGAATTCTTGTCAGGTAGATATTTTTGGAAGGGTATGTATGTAGACACTTTAAACTTTGTTGCATCCTGTATCAAATGTCTTCAAACTAAACATCACCAAACTCCACCTGCACCCTTACAGCCCACATACACTCCCAGGTACCCTGGTCACACTATCAGTACAGATCTCCTTGGACCGTTTGCTAATGGAAAATATGTTTTAACTATCACTGATCATTTTTCGAGACATATTGAACTCTTTCCACTTAATGACATATCTGCGAGTAAGGTTGTTAAATGCTTATTCTCTTACATAACCACCTTTGGGAGACCTTCGGTTGTCTTATCAGACTTAGGACCCCAGTACACTTCTCAGGTATATAACATTTTTAATGATACAATGGGCATTAAGGTATTACACAGTTCTGCCTCGAGACCACAATCAAATGCGATTGCAGAACGAATCAATAAGTCAATCAAATATTCAGTTAATATTCTTTTACAAGAAGGTCATTCATTCGAAAATGCAGTATTTATACACAAATCACTTTATAATGGTTCGAAACATGCAACTACATTATATTCTCCTAATTTTCTTCATTTTGGACGTGAACTTTCTCTAATTTTTGACACTTTTGATCAGTCGTGCAACCAACCCTTTCTTGATAAACATATTGAAGTACACAAATTACTTGATGATTTGAGTAAGATATATCACAAAGCCTATAACAACATTAAATCTGCTCAAGATAAAAGATATAAATATTACGGTCAGAAAGCTAAATTAAGATCCATTTTCTTAAAAGACATTGTATATCTAAAATCAAATGACAAGTTTAAAACAAAGTATACTGGTCCATATATTGTCACTTGTAAACATTCTCCTGTGTCATTCTCAATTAAAAGGTTGTATGCTCCTGATAACACAGCATTTCGAGTACATATTGATAGACTTTTACTTGCACCTCCTCGTTATGGACATTTATTTGATGCATCAAGTCATATAAACAACACTAACTTTAATACGTTTTATCAACCTCACACATACAATCTAAGAAACAGAAGCTAATGTAAAAAAAACACTATTTATTATTTTTATGTCTTGTTTTATGATACCACATATCCAACCAAAGAGCTCATGGTTGTGTGTATGTTGTTTTTGACTGATCTTTAACAATATCATGGCTGGTCCATCAATATTGCTCTGAAGATCTCTTAAGAACAATATTAGGTATCATTGTTATCCTTTAACACTTAGATAGCCCTTCATACTCACTTAAATTTTATTTACTTTTATTTTGTTTTCTTTTTGCAGTACACTTAAAATTTCTTTGACAATACTCATTAATTCAGTATTTTTCCACTAACTAACCTTCCACTTAACATTTCCTGTACTATAAGTCAAACATATTATAGTTAGATAAACAGGTACTGTAGTCTAGAAAAGTAAACAAATGATTCATGTAATTAAATAAAACACAGTTTATATATATGACTTGTTCATCACCCCACTCGATTGTGACATATTTTTCGTCTCTCTTCACTCTAGGATTGTCTGCCCATATTAGTTATTATATGATATACATTTTTTTGTTTTTTTCTTTTTGAATTCTTCCCTTTGAAGTCTTGTTCCCGTTCAAAATTAAGGCCCTAAGGGTTCAAGCTTCATTGTGTTGAGAGACAAAATTTTGGAATTGGAGTTTCGATTCAAATTTTTGAATTGTGATTCCAATTCACATCAATTCAAATTTTTTTCATGTAATTCGACGTGGGCTCCTTCAGAAGACCGCTAGTGCCTTCGGGGGAGCATCACAATTCCCTCCTCATCTACGGCTAGGCCCTAAGCCGATGCCATAATACTTGTGTTGTACACAAGATTCAGGGTGACGCATATTTTTTTATGGGCGTGCTTGGAGCACCTCTTTTTTTTTGTCATCCTATGCTTCGGCATGAAACATTTTTTTACAAAAACATTTTTATTTTTTAATATACATCATATTACTCTTTTTAAATTTTTGAAAAATATAGTGCTATTATGTTATTTTGTGTATTGCCATTTTATATTCATTTAGTATTAGTTTCATGTTTTGTGTATATGTTTCAAAATTTTATTTATGTCATGATAACAATCAAAGCTGCAGTAAGATTTTTGTACTGTCTGAGTCGACTCAACCTATGCATATAAAATACAGTACTACCTTGGATCCATGAAATACAAATATAAAAAATATAGAGACTTTAGAACTGCTGACTGTTTTTGAATACAAAAGTCTCCATTATCATGACGTTAAATTTCTACATATACATATAAAAAAAAAAACTTTTGCATTTATGTATGTTTTTATGTTATAATATTTTATGCTAGCCTATGCACATTGGACAGCAAAAGTTTTTTTTTTGTGGTGCACCGGGTGATATATATAACGATTATTTCGTTATATATTGGTTATTTTATTAAATTATTCCTTCCCCCCTGTCTCTGTTCAATTCAAAATCAGTTTTAAATGTCCTTCATTCACTTTCCATTTTTTCCCTCGGCTAGCTTTTCTCTAACCGAAAAATCGGCAGCTGCTTAACTTTGTGAGAAATACACTCACATATTAATCAACCGTTTAAAACATTTCCAGATGTCTGCTATTTCCGATCGAAGCAATTCTGCATTACCTTATTTGGACATCATCTCTGTTTCGCGGTTAAAATTTATGCTTACGCTTCTTTTTCCGTTCTCGACAAAAACCTAAAAAGAATTTAACATCTGCGCAGTAAAATCTGATGTCCCTTTGGTGTGCCTCTTTATTAGACAAAACAACACGTGTAACATTTTATCGTTTGGCAACCTTTTCCTTTCCCATCCTAGCTAGGTATCCAAATTGAATTCTTATCTTGCCGGCTGCATTTTAACTGTTATTTGGCGTATACTATCCATTGTGCATGGGCGAACTTGTGTGTGTTGGCGATTTTCTATCATGCCAAAAGTGGCAATTTGTTGCTATGTACGAGGACACTCGACTCTCGGCTCTCGTCTGGTAAACTTGCTAATCGCTGTTCGGAGATTTTCTCCGAGTACTGTATGCGTACCCCCCTAGTATCATATGTATGAATAAAAAATAACTTAGCAATCATTGTGGGGTTTTTTTCGTACATCTGAACCTGGATACATGATCATTTCGTTCTTCTAAATGCCTTAACAAATATTTTCAACTACCAATCTCCCTTACACATGCTACCGACCAGGACAAAATATTAAAGTTGATGAACAATTGTTTTATTTTAGTTAACATTGGTTTTAATTTTTGAAAACATTTATTTTAAACCATTTTTTATGTCAAATTAATGAGTTTTTTGAGTAGTTTAGTATGTACCAAATTGATCGCCTTGCAGCCGTTACATACACAGTACTTTAAAAATTAAATAAAATATCGAGTAATATTAACTATAAATTATGAAATGCAGGGAAATTACATATTTGTCACAATGTATGCCATTTAAAATTGTTTTAGCATTGTTACTTCAGTAGTTTCATCGAGGGGTTAAATTGACCCCTTCCGCCGTTCCAGTAGGTAAAATTTTGCCGCCGTTCTAAGTAACTGCACTTAGAGTGCATGTTCAGCATTAAGGTCACAATTGTACATGAAAGTTTTAGCCCTGTTTCTGGGGTTGAACTTAGTATTAAATTCGAGAGAATTGGAAATCCCTTCAATTTAGATTAAAATAGCAAATAAAGCCTTTGTGCAAAAATGTTTAAAGATAGAAAACCAACGATTATAAATGCACAGGTAATGTACGAAAAGGTAGCAAACAGCTGTTTGGAATCTACTATCGAGATTCTTCATCAGTACAAAACTCAGCGAGCTAGAAAAAGCAAAACTGAGCAAAAGTTTGCTCAGTTTTGGTTTGCACTGATGAAGAATCACGATAGTAGATTTGAAACAGCTGTTTACTACTTTTTCATACATTATTTGTGCATTTTTTATCATTGGTTTTCTGTATTCAAACCTTCAGTTTAGGTATGAAAGCACTAGGTTTTATCCATGGTAAAAGCTGAACATTAAAAATATGTCCAAATTTGTTGTAGAAAAATAATATTATTTTAAATTATGTTACTAATAAAGAAAAATAGCTAACTCTATTAATACGTTGAGAGTCTTGTCAGTTACTAGTGTCTGATACTGAAATCTCTCTTGAGATAATTGATTTTTCACCGATAACTGACAGTCTAAAATATGATACAAAACTAAAATATATATTGTTTTAAGTAATTATTTGAAACTTACTTAACTTTTATTTTTTACAAGATTATACTTTCTCAATAATTATTTAAAACATTATAAAATTTTCAGCTTCAACGTCAGTCACCGTGGCACTCAATTGTCAATACAAACGTTGTAGAATTTAAAATTCTGAATAAAATAAGTAACCACATTAATATTCTTGTTCAACAGTAAGTTCGCCATTCCATTTTAAAATTTTAACTAATCTCTAATCGATTGCTAGAAGCAAAGAAAGACCAAGTTACTTTAACAATATCTCAAACCATCTAAATCTATCAAAAACGTTGTAAGTACAAATGTTGTACAGCTTAAAATTCCGAATAAAATGGGTACCCACATTAATATTTTTGTTCCTGAATAAGGACTCAGTTTTGTTGCGTTTAGGAAGAAGGGTAGAGAAAATTCACCAAATATTTTTTTACGACATTAAAATAATGTCAAATACCAGACTCTTTTCTTTTTTTATCGATAAGCAGAATTGCGCGTTTCTGTTTCTAATTAAAGAACTTAGTTCTACTTTAACTTAACTAATAAGGAACATTTTTCCAGAATACTCCCTTAGTCTGGAAGAAATCATATAATTTGAGATGGCAGACATATAATTTTATAAACCTTCCAATTTAAAAATTTTCAAATTAAAAAGTGTAATATTTTAGTTACTCTGTTAAAAGTTTGCAGAAAACTGTGCTTTCATAAGCACATATACCTTAGTGGATAATATATTCTTATTTAAAAACTCAATAAGTGCTTCAAAAGTAATGATATAAAAATATATTTTCAAATTTATTTTTCAAGTGATTAAATTTTAGATTAATCGTTTCTAAAAGAAAAAAATCAACAACAATTACGCGATTTCGCTGAAAAAATTCTAGTTTTTCGTCGAAAATAACATTAAAATCACTACAGTGGTTATCGCAAAAAACTATATGAATGACAGTTGTTTTATATATCTTTTATATTCTATACCGCCAATCTTAAATAATAGTTTTAAAAGTATGATTTTCTTAAGTAAAGATTATAAAACTTTCTTTAATATTCCGAAGATATTAAATTTATATGAATTTAAGAATGATTTTTATGAATTTAATTTTTTATGAAGATTCTCGTCTCTTTTTCAAATATTATTTTTATAAAAATCTACTTGGTCCTTTTTCTAAAATATCAAAGGTTTATATCCTGCGATTGGTTTACCTTGAAGGAAATAAAACATTTTTAGTTTTTTCTTATTAATTCTGAATTCAGCCTTTCTTTCAGTCCCTACGACTGGTATGCTAGTCAAGATGTTAAACCATAATTCTCAAAATATCCAAGATTTAAAACATAAAATAATTAGGAAAAAAAATTGTAACTGCCTCAAAAAGTACTAAAAAAAGTATAAAATAAAATAAAAATTAAAAATTAAATGTGTAGAAAAAAAAAGCAGAGTGCTGTGATAGCCGAGTCTGCTCTGTTTTCAAAATCTTGATTACCGTTTAGGCTAAATTTTAATAGAATTGTAAACTTAATGTTATAAAAAAATATGTTAAGTGTGGATACTTAATTTATACAGAATTTTAAGCTTTACAATATTTGTACTGGGAATGTTTTTGATAGAGAAATTTTTCAGATATTATTAGAGTAATAAAAACACTTGTTTTTCGGCTTTAAATTTGTACATATTTTCAAATGCTCATCTATTGCGAGGAGGAAAACTTAGTTTATTCATTCTAGATCCAAACTAAATGGATTACAAAAAATTCGAGCTTATTAATTGCGAATTCGGCCCTTTTCTTAACAGTGGACCCTAATATAATTCAATTTTATAACAAACAAGCAATAAATACATAAATTTAACCAAGGAGATAAAATACCAAACATTAATTCCCATTTATTACTACAATGTAGGTGAGAAAAACTTACAAATTCTTTTTCTTCTATAAAAGATCTTTCTTGAAACCAATACTTATATGCATTTTTTTCTGTTTTGCATTATGGATAAATAGAATTTTTTTTCTCACAATGCTAACAATCAGTGTGAAAAATGCGGAAAAGTAAATCTTGAAGTTCTCATGTGATATGCACACGATTTTTTAGCTGTTATTCTGCTGCTCTAATATCAAAACACAGGCGGATACTATAAAAATAATAAAATCATATTTCTTTAGTAGTTATAAGAGGGAAAATAGTTTCGTAGATACAAAATTTATTTATTTTCAAATGTTTTTTTCAAAAATACATCTCTTCAAAAAATAAATTCTTAGATTGCTGGATATATCCTTGTCAGCAAAACTAGTATTTCTTGAAATCTTCTTTAGTATTTGAATGTGATTTTTAAAAGTTTTGAGAAAAGAAAGTTTAATAAAAAAATATGTATAAGAAAGTACAAGTTCATATTTTATGTATCAGCTGTTGCGTTTCTTATATAATATTTTAATACTCTTAAATAAACTTACTTTACTCATTTTTATATTTTCTCTATGTATTTATGTTTAGAATATAATAAAATTAATTTAAATAAAACGAAAGAATATAAAAGGAAATCGTTTAATTTTCAACACGTGATTTATTTTCAGGTGTGATTAGATTATGTTCGTAATATCTTCAAAATATCATTATACGTAGTCTGTCTATTTATCTACTAACAAAATAAATCTTTAGAACAAATTCTTTTTGAAAATAACATGTTTTATTTATTCATATATTTATTTATTTTGAAAAAAAAACTGTTGAAATGGTTTTGAATTCAGTGATTGGTCACCTAAGTTGGACTTCCAGTCTTCTAAACAAGACTAGACAATATTAGATTGTTTTAATGGGCCGAGATATAATTAACATATATACCTAAATTTATTTTTTATAAAGCTCTCTATTATTGAAGCTATAAAACAAAACAACAGCAATGAAATACAATGAAGGCATACACAAATATTATACAGGTAACAAATATTATACAATAAACCCAACCGGAGTGAAAAATCAGCAGAGCCAAGAATTGAACCCGGGATAACAACATTCCAGGCTATTGCTCATTATTGTCCATTAATAAACTAAGTTGTGTAAAGTCATCAGCCATCCATAAGACAACCGTGAATGACGGACAACGATAAATAGATTTTATTATTCCGTCAATCGACAATATATATTAAAACACACTAACACATACAAATAACGCTTAAATTCAAATCATAAATTATGCACAGATATTATACAGACATACATACAATAAATACAATAAACAAAAATGAAGTAAAAGAATAGCCAGAGCTAGGAATTGAATCCGGGACCATAAGAATCCACGCTGTTGCTCAATCCGCTGAACTATTCCGGCCAATTTCAATGTCTGCAATGCCTAACTAATAAACCAAATTGGGGAAAGTCATTAACCATCTCTAAAACAGTGAATAGATGACAGATGACTTACCCCAACTCTGTTTATTAGTGAGAAATTGCAAACTCAGTTCAGTCAAAGTAGCTCAGTGGATAGAGCAACAACCTGAAGTACTGTGTGACCGAGTTCGATTCCTGGCTTTGACCAATTTTCAGCTCCATTTTAATTTGTTGCGTGCATGTCTGTATAATATTTGTGTATGCCTTTATTTGTATACCTTTCCTTGTGTATTACCTTTGAGTACAGCTGTTATTTGTATGTGTAAGTAAGTTTTAATATAGATTTTAGATCGATGGAACAAAAAAATCTATTCATAGTTGTCCCAAAATCCATATGATGTCTGACAGATGGCTGATCACTTTCCACAACTTGGTTTTTTTGTAAGAAATTACAGACTCATAAATCGACCTGGGTAATTCAGCTGATATGGAAACAACCTGAAGTGTTTTGCATCCGTTCTATTCCATACTGCGGCTAATTTTTAACTCCAGTTGGATTTAATATATTTATTGTATGCATGTATAAAATTGTGGCCATCTTTATGATTTGAATGCAGGTGTAATTTGCGTTTTCAGTTTATTTCAAATTATAACAGAAACAAATGTCTGAAAACAAGAGTAATGCTTCAAAAACAAGATGTATTAAAATAAAAAAACAAAGTTATAATTAATGAAAAAAAGAAATTTATGAACTAATTGCCAATTACTTTAACACCATGTAAAAAAAAATGATGCAAGGCTTATACTTGAATTTCTTTCGTTCATTTTTTTTATTCCAGAACACTCAATATGAACATGGAACCGTATTTCGCAATCTGAATAGTGAATAATTTTCATTTTATTATTATTTTTTTTTTACAAATTGAGTGGAATCTCCATAACTGATGACGTATCAGGTAGCATTACTTTTGATCAGAGTTCTCGCTGACATTTGACCAACGTCAGTAATTTGGATAATTAAAAATTAAAAACTTTCGCCAAATGAAAAAAAGTATTAGCAAAGTAGATTCTCCGTCCAGCATAAGAAAAAAAATATTTTCAATCCTTTAATGTATTCCTTTTTTTCAATATGTTCTAAAATAACCTAAGTTTTTATAATTGCGACAACAATTGTTATTAATCTAATTTCAACTATCACTACAAATACATTAAAAATAAATATACATGCATAAATATAAAAAACAAAAAAGAAAAGAAAGAAAAAACAAAAATGGAGCACTAGCAATTTCACGAATCTAATCACTTATTTACTCGCCAAATGAAGATTTTAGTCGTAATTTGGCGCAATGGTGAGCGACAGCGAGATCTCTGCTTTTGATAGTTATTTCCTCTGGGAAGCAAGCTGTGTGATGTTGCTATTGTACACTTTTCCCGCTGTCGCTCTCAATTGACAGGCGGTTTCGTCAATTGCGCCATCTAATCTATGATATAGAACAAATAATAAGACGGTAAAATTGTTTTCAAAAATATGATGCTACCTTCTATACTTTAAAAGTGAATGGACACTATTCCGACATCTAAAAGAAAAAAGATGCAATTTTTGTGAGTAGCATTTACTGACAACAAAAGTCAAAGAACGGTATGAAGAGCGGAAGAAAATAACTATATAACATTACTGTTTCCTACATAGAGCAATTTTAAAAATAAAGTATTTTTGAGTCTTTAAAGATTTATGTAATAAAATATTGTAAAAATGCATGTCCCGATAGAATAATGATTAAAATAAGGAAAGTTATATAATGTATGTTTATATTTGCAAGACACTTTATTATTCTAAAATAAATATTTAGTATTCTTCATAAAAAGGCAGCAACAGGGTCTATATTATTTTTCCAGGGTTTAATATTATTATTAAACAAGCACACATTTGATAGTGAATACTTTTACAAATTTCTGAAGATCTGAAATTTTCATTCTATATTCTAATGAAACACCATTGTATAGATACTCACATGTAATTATTCACCGAATTATAAACAATATTTTTAGAAAGTATACAAAGTACCAGACAAAAGCTATAGTTATAATTATGTATAAAGAGTAATAGTATTGGTATTTAAATTCATGAATTTCAAGAAACAATGCGCTTTTAATATATATTAATGGAAGGAATTCAAAAATATTTAACAGAGATATTTTATGAGCAGTAGCTACGCAATGGTTCTTTATTATCGATCTGCGAGCCATTGGTGTAAATTTCTAATATAGGATTATTATGCGTATCATTCAAGTCTTTGGGTTGTTATAAAGCCATATATTGCTGCTAGATATATTTTAATAACAATTTGTGTCTTCATGATTTGAAGATCGCATTTGCATCAACTATGACGACTTCAGAAGCCAAGGGGTACAAGTGACAAAAATTCGATTTGGAGTAAACTTAGTTTAAAGATAATTCACGTTAAATTTGATCATTAAGAACAATTGACTGAATAAAATTAGGAAACTGCCGCTTATTTCGTTGTGATCCTTGAACTCTTTTTTCATTATAAAAAAAAAAAGTAGGATGAAATTGTCTCTAAATTTATAATTAATCAATATTTATCATTATACGGAAATATTGGTTTACCTCTAGAATGCAGCACATAATTAGAAAATCATTTGTATTTCTTTATTCGAAAAGAAAAAAATCAAATTTAAAGGTCGTTTTTGCCTTTAGGTCATATTTTTTCAATTTTGTCTCTTATACCCCATAGCTTCTGGGGTGCTCATATATTCATTTATTTCTTGTTTCGAAAGTAAACTTAGTTTTGTAAACTAATGTTTTCAAAAGTCTTAAATTCAACGGCAAAAATTAGGAAAATAATTTTTATGCATCATTCAAGGGCATGAAGGTATTTCTTTGTAGTTCTTTGAACAAAACTCAAGCGCAAATATGTACGCAACCGCAAACACGTGCATAATTGTAAACAGAATAGATAAAGAATTATTTTATTCATCTATGTACCATTATGTATAGAATTACATTATACATGTATAACTGCAGTTAAAATATGTAGATATAGGATATTAGACAAAAGATAAGTAGATCTATGTAAGGTGATATAAGTTCAAGTAAGTTTAGATTTAGTAATTTGTAAGATTTATTTTCTTATATATACTAGTATAAATAAAAATACGAAACTGCACTTTAATTTTTATTTTTGTTTTTTTTCTGAGTAAAACTTTAAAAAGATACTATTCTCTATAGTATAGATTTCATGTTACTCTTCTTAATGTATTTTTAAAAGTAGAATTATATGCGGATTGTTAAAAGAACTGTAAGAATTGAAACAAAATTCAAGAATTTGTCATTGTTCAATTTTACATTTAGTTCACGTGTGTTGCATTAATTATAGATCACGAATTTTACTCATAAATAGGCTTTTAAAATGGTATGAATAATTATATTTTACAGAATTTTTATCAATAAGTCATATAAAGAAAAGACACCCAAGAAAGGCCGTGTATGCTAATCAAATCTGTGAAACGAGTGTTGAATGATGTTCATATATTCTGTCCAATAAGGAAAAGATCCATTAACATGAAAAAGTATCACAAATAATACTTTGTTTTTTATTATTATTTAAAGGTGATGCAAATACTATAAAAATATTTATCATTTTACAGTGAAAGGAGCTTGCACGCCTGCTGCCTGTAAAGTTGCTATAACATTTACAATCTGCTTTATCAAGAACGCTATAAATTTCTCAAGTCAAGGGAAAATCGTGTTGCATCAGCATTTTAAATAATTCAGTTTTTAAATATTATTTAATTTTTTTGTAGAAATTTAAAATTTTATTTCTGTTTCGGCTATTTTTTTTAAATTTCAGATTTTCAAAAAAATTTAAAATTTGGTCATTTTAAAAATAACTAGCAGGGGAGACCGAGCTTAGCTCGGTGAAAATTAACTTTGTGTTCAACTCGATATAGTATTTTCACTGTATCATTAACTCTGTATTATTACTGTAAAACATGTTTATAATAGTATTATTTAGAAAAACAATCAATGAGAAAACTATGTTTTTATGCGCATATTTATAAATTTTATTTTATTTTAAATTTTACAACGAAAGGACATCGATCTAAATCACTTTTTTAGCTCGACTCTGATTGGTTTAACAATGCATCTCGAATCCTCTTAAGAATGTATAAAAAAATTCTTTACATTCTGAAAGACAATATATTTTGCTAGATATAGCCAAATTTGGAGGCATTCTTTCATTTGGCTCCAAATACGTGTTTTGGTTTTCGTAATTTTTATAGTCGATTTTTTGGCCATATGTCGCCAATATTTTGTCAAATATCACCAAGTTATTGGCTTTTGCCATATTTTCGTGACCCTGACCCGTATTACCCAAAATGAGCCACTAATCAAATTTGATCAAGCATGTGACACAGCTCAATCGTCTTCAGGTAATCAAAAACAGTAGAATATAAAATTGAATCAAAATCGTTCAAGCCATTTTTTAGGTAAAATTAGCTTGGCAGCATTCAGCAATGAAGCGAAATGACCCACTAATATAATTTTGTTTAACATGCGACTCAGCCCAATAGTCTTCTCGTGACAAAAAACGTTTTGTTTCAAAATTTAGGTAAAATTGATTAAGTCGTTATTGTATATAATTAGAATGACCCTAGTTCATTAAGACCCAAAATGACCCACTAATAGAATTTTCGCGAGCATGTGTCCAAGCCAAATGGTTTTCTCTTGCTCAAAAACGATATAATACAAAGTATAGTCAAAATGGTGAGTACCATTTTCTATATAAAATTAGCATGACCCATCATGACCAACAAATGACCCTTATAATCGAAATCTCTTAAACGTGTGGCCTAGCTCTTTAGTTTTAGCATGCCGAAAAACATTAGATACAAAATTTAGATAAAATCGATTGAGCCGTTTTTTAGATATAGTTGGTTTGACCCTGACCCCTTATAATCCAAAATGACCCATTGATCGAATTTTCACAAAAATCTGTCCTAACCCAATGATTTTCTTGTGACCGAAAACGATAAAATACAAAATTTAATCAAAATTGCGCGAAACGTTGTCAAGATAAAATTAGAATGACCCAAAAGTGGCCCACCAATCGAAATTTCTCGAACATGTGACCTACCCCAATGATTTTCTCGTGCCAAAAATATGTTGTATACAAAATTTCGTTAAAATCGACCCACCCATTCTTTAGATATAGCTTGACCTTGACCCATTAAGACCCACAAATGACCCTTATAATCGAAAGCTCTCGAATATGTGACTTAGTCCATTAGTTTTCTCGTTTCTAAAAATTGTTACATACAGAATTTCGTTAAAATTGATCCTGCCGTTCTTTAATTATACATAGCTTGACCCAGACCCTTTATGATCCAAAATGACCCATTAATCGAAATTTTTCGAACATGTAACCTAGTCCAATGATTTTATCGTGCCAAAAAAATGTTGCATACAAAATTTCATTAAAATCGATCCACCTGTTCTTTAGATATAGTTTGACCATGACCCATTATGACCCATCATGACCCACAAATGACCCTCATAGTCAAAATCTCTCAAACATGTGATTTAGCCCATTAGTTTTCTCATGTCAAAAAACTGTCACATACAAAATTTCGTTATAATCCATCACGCCGTTCTTTAAATATAAATAGCTTGACCCAGACTCTTAATGACCCAAAATGACCCATTAATCGAAATTTTTCGAAGATGTAACCTAGTCCAATGATTTTATCCTGCCAAAAAAATTTTGTATACAAAATTTCGTTAAAATCGATCCACCTGTTCTTTAGATATAGGTTGACCATGACCCATTATGACCCATCATGACCCACAAATGACCCTCATAGTCGAAATCTCTCAAACATGTGATTTAGCCCATTAGTTTTCTCATGTCAAAAAACTGTCACATACAAAATTTCGTTATAATCCATCACGCCATTCTTTAAATATAAATAGCTTGACCCGGACTCTTAATGACCCAAAATGACCCATTAATCGAAATTTTTCGAACATGTAACCTAGTCCAATGATTTTATCGTGCCAAAAAAATGTTGTATACAAAATTTCGTTAAAATCGATCCACCTGTTCTTTAGATATAGGTTGACCATGACCCATTATGACCCACAAATGACCCTCATAGTCGAAATCTCTCAAACATGTGATTTAGCCCATTAGTTTTCTCATGTCAAAAAACTGTTACATACAAAATTTCGTTATAATCCATCACGCCGTTCTTTAAATATAAATAGCTTGACCCAGACTCTTAATGACCCAATATGACCCATTGAAATTTTTTCTCGAACATGTAACCTAGCCCAATGTTTTTCTCGTGCCCGAAAACCATAGAATGCAATTTTTAGTCAAAATTGCGTGAGAAAATCGCTAGATAAAAATAGCATGACCCACAATGACCCCAAGAATGACCCATTTACCGAATTTTCTCGAACATGTTACCTAACCCAATGGTCTTCTTGTAATCCAAAACGATACAATATAAAATTTGGTCAAAATCGTTAGAGCCGTTTTTTAGATAAAAATGGCTTGACCCATAATGACCCCAAAATGACCCACTAATCGAAATTTTTCGAACATGTGACCCAGCCCAATAGTTTTCTCGTGCCAAAAAACGATTGGATACAAAATTGCCTTAAAATCCATCCAGCCGTTCTCTAGATATAAATAGCTTGATCCTGACCCATTGTGACCCAAAACGACCCAGTAATCGAATTTTCCCGAACATGGGACCTAGCCCAATGGTCTTCTCGTGCCCGAAAATGGTAAAATCCAAATTTTTGCGAAAATCGTTAGAGCCGTTTTTGAGATAAAATTTACCCACACACACACAATTTTTGCTCGCATTATAGTATAAGATTTGATTTGTACGTTTTTAATTTGATTAAAATAAATAATTTCCTTTTAGAAGTACATTAAATTTAAATTCATTGGTGCTAACATCTGTGTAAGAATTTATTATTTAATAAATTAATCATTTGGATTTATCGATTAAACGATAAGTTGTTTTGAAAGAAATATTAATCAAATTCCTCCGTACTATCTGTGACCACATGTCATGTTCATCATGATCATATTGAAATTTATGTTTTTCAAGCAACTGTTAATGCATTCATGTTTAAATAAATGATACATTTAAGATGTATAATCAAAACACATTTTTATAAGAGACAAGTCGGAAAATTGCAAGCCAAACGGGCCAAATGTGGTGCGTTTGTACTATAATTATTTTTATAAATATTCAGAACTTTACGCACTATCTGTTAAACTCTTATGCAGAAATTGATACGATAATAAATCTTGAACTCAGTAAGACGAAAATTATAGGACTTCATCTTAGATAGGATATAATCAGTATGGCAAATTTAGAATCGTTACCTATCATGGGATATCGTCAATATGTGTAACTCATTCAAAAACCATTTTTCAGTTATTTCCATGCATACTATATAACTTTTACAGATTCTGTTGTGTTACCTTATACATGATCATCAGCATTATTTACACACACAACGTAATATGCAAAAATCTAGTTAAACTTAAAAATTCATATCACAATTAAGAATGCATTTGCGGCAATAATCTGCAACGTACAGTATATCTGGTACACTATAGTATCCGGAATATGTTTTGAGTCCCTGTAAATACTATTAGCTCTTTTGATTATACAGGAAAAAAAAAAATATCAACAACGTACACCAATTTCATAATAAATGAAACAATTTAACATCATTGAAATATGCCGAAAACAATGTTTAATCTTATATTATTATGTAACAGAATTCTTTTGTGCAGCTCTGTACATGAAAAATAAACATTTTATGCATCACACATTATACAGAGTGCATATTTTAGTACACTTCAGTAAATGCATATCAATTTTATCTTGTTTCAAAGGCTGTAAAACCATCAAAATGAACTTGAAAAAAAATTTCCCATTAGTTCTAATGTAACGGGATATTTTTATTATTCCTGTAATAGAACTATACATAACTATTCATAAGATTTTCATAAAATTTGAAAAGCCTTTATAAAATAGGCGGCAATTATGTATTTAAAATTTCAAAGCATTTGGTTGGGGAGTTTTTGTTCTGTTATATGCGGACAGACAAACGGACGAATTAAATGATGACTATAGGTAATACGTACTTATATAATTATGAACATACCTAAAAATCGATTTCCCAGATCATTGTATTATTTCAGATTTTACATTGTCAAAAAATAGCAACTTTATGAACGGCGAATTGTTTTGAGCTTTTATTTTGTGAACAATTATTTCTAAATTACATATTGAATACGTATTAATGTTTAGATTATAAACAAGGAATACATTTTCCGAATTAAAATATTTTAAACAGCAAGATACAGATAAATATACATTATACATTGACATTTTCGCATTTTCTAAAAAATAAACATTTAAAGGTGTTATAAAAATTCTCAGATGGATACTAGTCTCATAAATATATTACCAGTTGAGTAGTAAGTTAAGCAAATTTAAATACTGTAAGATAAAAAATCTAAAACAAACGCAAGAAAAAAAGTAACATTTCAAAACAAAATCATGTTATTAGAAAAATAAGACAATGAAAAAAAATGCTTCAAGAAAAGCTAAATTTAATGCTAGCTGTTTTTATATGCCGGCAAAAATAATTTATTCACGATCCTATAATCCCAAAACACATATGTGGTTAGTCGCAAGGCAAAATGTGAAGAAAAAAAGGATAAGCTAAGAGAATGCTTTTTTAAATTTCTTTTACGCTTCTTTTTGTTTTTATCGCATTGGATTTTATTTATTTAGTTTTTTAACGGAAACCCCATTTTAGTTTCCAAGGGATTTCTTGTTAGCAGTCTTTTTTGGAAACCATTGAATAAGAAAATTAATGAATTTTACAAATGCATTTCTTAGAACAATAAACCAATTTCCAATTTAAATCTATTCTTAAATTTTAGCGATTACTTCATTAAAGTGTCATTTATCCATTTATTGCTGATGCAGTTTCTTTTAAGATGGACGGCTGAAATGAAAGACGGTAATAGGTGCTACGTATATATATAATTATGAATGTGCCTAAATGTAAATTTTTCAGATCATTCCATAATCATATTTCAGATTTTACGTTTACAAAAAATAGTAAATTTGTGGACGGTGAAATATTTTAAGCTTTTATTTTGCTAGCCACAAAGCCGAATCAAAATTCAACCAAATACAAACCGGAAATAAAAATTGAAAGATTTCAAATCAACGAGATCCGAAAAGACACACACAGAAAAGGAAGAATTACCTCATCCGAAGAACTGCACTACATAGTTACACACTTATAATAATATCAGAAGATACTGTCGAGCAAAAACAGAAAAGAATTCAAAAAAAAAAAAAAAAAAAAAAAAAAAGGAAACAGAAAAAAAAAGAAAAAATGCACAAGCAAATTATTTTATTTATTTATTTATTTTTGCATAACTTAAAAAAATACTATTATTATCTTTAAGTTTTTTATTTATTACTAAATTTTGATAAAATTACTAAAAGATATACAAAGCTAAAGATAAAGTTGATTTTAAGCATTACTTTTTATTCATGTGTCTTTAATGAGTAAACGTGCACCTTTTGTGTAAACAGCAGCAAAACAAAATTTGTATTCCATTGCAAAGAAAATAAAAAATAAATGATGCGTAAAAACCTACTTATTCAAGTGCTAGTTCTTAAATATTTGCAAATAAGTGATATAATTTTCTGTAATTATTACTTATAAAAAAGACGCATGTTAAGAACTAAATCTTTTTATTATTTGTAAATAAAAGACCTGAATTCTATATAGAAAACTGCTGGATTATCTTGTAAATATAAAACATTTTATGTATACGAGTATTACAAGAATTTCAAGTATTTAAACGACTTAAGCGAAAATGGACGTATTAACAAATATATTAATGGACATCAATAAATGCTGTACTGTTTAAGTAAATAGTTACGTGAATAACAACAACCATATTTTGTTCAAATATGAAATATTTTAAATAATCTTAAAAATTAATATTGAAATAAGTGCTGAGTGAAACTTTATTTAATAAACACATGTTTAGACATACATGCTTTACAATGAGACAGCTTTCAGGTTTTCCCGACTACAAATAATTTTACTATATTCAGTTAATTAAAATAAAACTACGGATGTTATATTAAGATATTTTTTATCAAATAGAAAACAAGATAACGGTTTTTAGGAACAACATACAAATGTAAACTGAAAATTGTTTTCTGTAATACGTAAGAATGTTATGCTGATACAACATCTTAAGTGATAGAAAACTTTAAATTCAAATTAAACTACTTGATAACTTTAGGATACAGCACTCACTTGTTAAATCCTGAACTTATCTCTAATACGATTGCAATAAGTTTTACAAAATTATTCGAGAGATTTCCAATTCTAAGGTAATTAGAAGTGATGTGATAGTTATACTTTCATTCTAATTGAAGATGCGTAACATTAATGGATATTGGTTGTTTTAAAACTTATATCATACAAGTTTGGCTGAAAGTTAATACTGATAATAAAGACATCTAAATAGAAATTTATTTTATTTCATTTTATAAATAATAGCCTGATGCTGTTGTAACATTAAAAGTGCAGAAATCTTCAATACGAATTTAAATGTTTTCAAAATCATTTATTTTTATTGCAAGTTTGTTTTAAAAATATATTAAATATAAGTTGTTAAAAAGATTTCAGAAGCATTTGTAAACGGAAAAAAATTCTCGCGAAGGCTGTTTAAATAAACGTTGTTAATATTTGACTGTGTTTCAAAACCCACATTTGTATGTTGACATTATACAGAAAGATCCAAAAGTCAGGACGAAATTTAAAAATGAATAATTTGAAAAAGAATCAAATTCGAAGAACCGGTTTGTACCAAACCAATGGAAATTAAACTGGATTTTGCGTGGCAACGAAAAAATATAGTTGTGTTGGGGACCAACGGTATCATTAGCAGCACTGACAGATGCCATCCGCAAAGGTGTGTCTGCCATAACGCAAGAAATGCTACTAAATGCTGTGAATGGTGTAGTGCGTAGACTCACAGCTGCACTTATGAATGCTGGACAGCTTATTGAACATTTACTGTAGTACTAATTAAATGTAATTAAACTGACATATAAGTTATCTGCATTTTTTATTTGCAAATCATCTTTTGGTGCAATAAAACCCTATAGCGCCATTTGTTGGTCGCCAACAAAACTATTTTTTTTTTCGTTGATACACAAAACCCGGTTTCTTCTCCATTCGCTTGATACAAATTATACTTTTGTATCTTGATTCGTTTTCGAATTATTCATTTTTAAAGTTCGTCATGACTTTTGGATCACCTGGTATATGAACAATTTTTCTGAAAGACCGAACCATTTCAAATCAACGCGATCCGTAAACGCCTCAAACCAAAGAATAAATTACCTCAATATAGGAATTGTACTACATAGTTGCGCACATATAATAGTATTATAAGATACTGTAAAAAAATAGAAAATGCACATGCTAATTATCTTTTTGTATAGCTTAAAAATACTATTATTATTTTCATGTTTTTTAAATTAATTTTTTACAATATTACTAACTTTTCATAGAATTCTTTAAAGATATATAATACCAAAGTTACTTTATACGATTCTAATTATTATATAAAATTGGTTTCAATCATTACTTTTGATTCAATTCCCTTTAATAAATAAATGCACAAATTTCGTGTAAACAATAATAAAATGAAATTTTCATTCCACAGCGAATAAAATAAAATTTTAATCGTAAATCAAAACCTTTTTATTCAAGTATTAGTTCTTAAATAGTAGCAAATAACTTAAAGGATGTCTTATTTACTATAAAAACGCTGGTTCAGAAATAAATCTGATTATTATTTGTAAACTAAAAATAAAATAAAATAAAACTAAATTATAGTTTAAAAAAATGCTGAATAATCCTCGTAAGTGTATACCATTTTATGTATACGAGTATTATAGGAAGTTCAAATATTTAAAACGACTTAAACCTTTATCTACCGACTGTACTTGTAAGTACCATTAAATTATTTATTATAAAATTCTATTGATACTTTAATTAGTTGTAATACTGTTTAGAATGAGTTACAGATACGTTACTTTATTTTGTTCCAAAAGCATTATCGGTTACATAAAACAAAAATTTTTTTAAAAGGATGATTTCTTTTGAATTTGTATCTTCCAGCTTTTTTGGCGCTGAGGGAGGGTTATGGGGATTTTTCAATTTTCTATATTTATATTGTAAGAACATCATATTTGTACATTTTATAATTCTACAAAATATCAAGAAAACAATTTAAAATAAAAGATTTGAGTAGTGTTATAAATACTACACAAAATCCCTCTAAGTTCGAATTTAATTAATCCTTCTAAATCCTTCAATCCTTCTGAAATCCTTCAAAAATTTATTAAATAATTATGTAAATCTTTTAATTTAGTTAAAACAATTAACGTAAAATGTTTTAGAATATAAAATTTTCATAAATTCATAATTCGGCAGATAAAGCGTTAAGTGAAAATGAACGCGTTAATCTATGAATAATATTAATAATGAATGTATTAATGGACATCAAAGAAGGCTGTACTATTTAAAAAATAGCTATACGAATAAAAATAATCATATTTTGTTCAAATATTAAATATTTTAAATAATCTTAAAAATTTATTTTGAAATAAGTGCTGAATAAAACTTTATTTACTAAACAAATGTTTAGAAAACGATGCTTTGCAATGAGACAGCATTCAGGTTTTACTGAGTAGAAATATTTTTATCACATTCAATTAATTAAAATAGAACTACGAATGCTATCATTAAGATATTTTTTTCTATCAAACAGAAAGAAAGATAACGATTTGTAGTACCTACTTACAAATACAAAATGGAAATTGTTTTCTGTAATACATAAGAATTTTATGCTGATACAACATCTTAAGTGATTGAAAACTTTGAATTTAAATTAAACTACCTTATAACTTTAGGCTACAGAACTTCTTGCTAAATCGAGAACATATCTCTAATACGATTGCAATAAGTTTTACAAAATTATTCGAGAAATTTCCTATTCTAAAGTAATTAGAAGTGATATAATAAATATAGTTCCATTATAATTGAAAATGCACAATGTTAATTGGTGTGTAATGTTTTCAAACTAGTATCATAGGGGTTTGGCTGAAAGTTAATACTGATAACAAAGACATGTAAATAGAAATTTATTTTATTTCATCTTGTAAATAATGCACAATGATGCTGTAGCAGTAAAATTGCAGAAGGCTTCAAGACGAAATTAAACGCGTTGAAAACCAATTAATTTTCTTGCAAGTTCTTTTTAACAATAGGTTAAATATCAAATGCTAAAAGGGTTTGAAAAGCATTTCAAAACTGATTTTTTTTTATGAAGATTGTATAGTTAAATATCGCAAATATTTTCTGTGTTTCAAAAATAACAATTATATGTTTACATTATAAATGAACTAATTTTTTTAATACCATTTTCTAATTCAACATATTGAATTGAACTCAATCGATAAATATGCATTTTTATTATTTACTTTGTGCTGTAGGTACCTTTATAGGCAATTAGTTTTCATAATACAATATTTATTCCCTGTTATTTGCAACAACTGGCAATGTGCTTTAGTCGAAATTCAACAGGTGAAATGCAAAAACAAAAATTAGCATAATAATTTTGTTTAATACAAGATTCAACAAATTGCTTATGGTAAATATTATTTTATTTTTATAAATGGTGCAGCTGTACCAACAAAATGAATGTTATTTATTTATATACGATTTTTAATTCCATAAATATTTTGAGAGACTCTACAAAGTAAATTTATAATGCGAAAAGCGATAGCGTAGCTTAAAATTGTTGGTTTCTTTATTTATTTATTAACTTTATAGCTTTTATAGATTAGACGTTTTATAAGTTTTATTTTATGTGTTTTCTACTTCTTTAAGGGTGTTCTTAAATCAACAAGTAAAAAAAAATCATGCGTTAAGCATAAATTATCAAGCACTTTCCAACACTTCATGATATCCTTAATAAAACTTCGTTGTTTAGGGCAATAGCTTTACTGTATACAGCCAAATATGTATTCTAATACTGTTGAACAGGTATTTGATCTGTCGATCTTTCAAAAGACTCCCTGTATTCAATTCTTTGCGTGGCTCTGTATATCATTTTATCTATATTCTAGAAACACTTCTTAATAAAGTGAATGCAGTTCATCGTAAAAATGTTTAACTTATTTAAAACCCACCTTTAAGTAATTTAAGCTCATATTCAGAAATATTTGCTACCTCATTTGGCCCTGTATATAAAATATAGCATGTATACACAGCATATAATATGCATAGATTTAGTGAAACATTGGTGAACACATATATTAATTAAAATTCATTTCATTCATCCATCAGTCATTATCGGATACATGTACAGTACTTCGGAAAGAATGTACTATTTGAAAACTTTTGTGCATCCCTGTAAATGCTATGTTGTTCATATTATGCATGACTGTATCATATAATTTATATTAAGCCCCAGCTATACATATCAATTTTATTAGATATGAAATTGTTTATTATAGTTAAAATATGCCGCACACAATTCCCCCTTTTACCATTATGTAATGGAATTATTTTGCGTGTCCCGGTAAATGAATAATTAATATTTTTTCACCGTATTTTTTACAGAATGCATATTCTAGTGCATTTTGTAGATGCATATAAACTTGAAGATGTTTGACAGGGTGCAACATCTTTAAAATTCATTTGAAACGATTTTTTTCCCATAGGCCATCATGTAACGGTAAACTTTTGACTACCCCTGTAAATAAACTAATTATAGTAGAAACTTCATTTTCAATAGGGTTCGTGCTAGGGTAAATGTCAATAACATATAAACATTTCATGGTGATACGAGTATATTTACGAGAGTTAGAGCGCGGTTAGACGGCCAGACGGCCAGACGGCCATACAAACCCAATTCATAAGCACTTTTCAACTTTGTTGGAAACTTTGTTGACACATGCATTAATATATTTTTGTTCGGAAATGCGTGAAAATAGCAGATGTTTTTATTCGGAAACTGTCTAATTGCACTCAATTTTGTGTTTTTTTTTTTTTTTTCAAACACAATAGATTTTCCATAACAAACTTCAAAGTTGACGTTTTTGAGCACATTTCCCGACGAAAGCAGAAAAGCAGGAGAAAACTGGTCATCACGTGATCGAAATAGCTTAGAACTGGATTGGTAATTTAACTATCATAAAATGGAAAATTTAGTTCGATTCGATATCGCTTGCAGAGTCAGTTATTCCAATTTTATATCTTTCCGTTAAAAAATGAATTTGTAAATGTGTCAAATCGTTTTGCGCTTGTTGAGCGGAGCAGTTGGAAACACCCTTAAGTAAATTCCATACTGTATAGTTCAATGTTCATGATTATGCCTAAATTTTAATACGCAACGGTCATACATTTTATTATTTAATTATTTATAATGAAATGGTACTTTGATAATAAAATTAATTAAAATTTTTTATACATTTTGTAATATTTCTGTCAAAAGAAAGAAAGGCCGCTGTGATATACATGTATAACAAAATGTCAACTATCCGAACGTTAATCGTAAGGATAAATACTTATAAAATGTATTTCATACCGGGAAGTGTTTCTACGAATAATATTTAGGTCAAAATTGGAACATGTTAAATTTGATTAGTTGAAATTTTAAACGTTTACATTTGGAGATTTTTATTTTTATTTAACTAATCTATCGGATTCATTAATGCTTTACTATCACATTCCGAAAAAATGCACAGAATTTTAGGCTGTGTAATAAATATATATTTTTACCTTATATGCTAGAGGCTGTATATTTATAACGTTATCACTTTAGGAGATAGGGGGGTATGTCTGGCATTTGACATCATGAGATATCTCTAGAAAGAAACGGTCAGTCTTTTGAAATCGTTATAATTTTTGAGGGAGCGAAAGGTTTTTTCTTTTTCTTTTGTAAATTTGTTCCTTTTAATTATTTTTTTGTAGCATATTATCTATTTTTATGAAAATACAAGGTTAGTATTAAAATCATTAAATGATTTAAAAAATATTTCTTTCCAAAATGAGGAATATATCACCTTTGGCATTTCTGTTATTTTGTAATTTGTAGACATATATAATCCACTCTTAAAAAAACAAGGTCAGTATGTTTTAAATTATACTTGTGTTTACTACGTGAAGAAAAGAGAAAGAGTGATGTCCACCTGTTTTGCTGATAATAAGTACTGATAGCTTTCCCTAATCGACATCCTGCGGGGTGGTAAGTGCAATAAGTCATTTTTGCTGTTGAATGCAAAATGTAATAAAAATCTATTAAATACTTTTAAATAGGTGCTTCTTTTAAGTATTATTTGACATAAAATTATTTCATATATAACAGGGATATTTTATTAATTTATCTTCATTAAATGAATAAAATGTGCAAATAATAAATGTATAGAGACATCTGTATATCGCTGAAAACAAATGAAAATAATTCCAAAAAGTACAAGCAAAAACAAGGCAATGAAAACAATATCTTTAAGATAGAAGGGGAGAAGTGTAACAAAAACGTATGATGTCGTTCGAAGAGCGAGTTTGTTCGACATGGCCAAAAAATTGATAATGCAAATATAGCCCTCCACTAGAAAAAATCTTAAGAAAATTTCTGTAGAAAATGTATAGGGAATTGCCCCATTTCTTAAAAAAATCTGCAGATATTTCAAAGGATGTCTTTAAAAAATCTGCAGATAGCTTTGAGGTAAAATCACATGTTCAAAATTTCTTCAAATTTCTGTAGAATTTCTGAAGAAAGTGGATATTTCTTCAGATAATCTTAAGATTATTTTTAGTGGGCCCCTTATTTACATGCATAAATGTTTTTCTTAACCAAATAGTTTAAATTTATTTGGCAGAATAATAAACTATTTATAGAATTTATATTCGAAATATATCTCAATTGCATGAAAATGATACAAAGTTTATTCCATCTATGAAAAATGTTTCTTGAATCCATAACGCTTATGTATTTTTTTCTTCTTTCTGAGGAAAGTGTATTTTTCTTGTAAGAATGTTAACAATCAGTGTAAATCATATGGAAAAGTAACTTTTGACGATCTCATGTACACACAGTTTTTCGGCCGATATCCTCTTTCACTAATACCCAAGCAAAGATTTACCCCCATAAAAATAATAGAATCACATTTCTCCAGTAGTTAGAGGAGCAGAAAAAATAAAGTTTTCGTAGAAACGCAGTTTCTTTTATTATCCAAATGATTTTTAAAACATATTTCTCCAAAAAATAAATGCTTGCTATTCTAGATATATTCTTCTCAGCAAAAATAGATTTTTCGTTTTTTTAATCTCAAAGTTACTCTGATATTTGTATGATAAGTTTTCACTAAGATTTTATCCTATATATATATGTGTGTGTGTGTAGCGAGAGAGAGAGGGAGAGAGAGGGAAAGAGAGGGAGAGAGAGAGAGAGAAAATATTTTGTGAGATTTTATTTATCAGTTATTATGTTTCATATAAAATGTAATAATCGTACCTAAAAGTTAAATTATCCATTCATAATTCTTTCTTTACTTAGTTATCTTGAAAGAGAGTAAATGTTATTCAGGGTGTTTCAAAAAGGTCTGTGCAACTGCAAAATATTATTAAAAAATGAATAGGCCTTGAGAAAAGCAGTTATAACAATAGATAGACTATTTTAAAACTTTTGTTCTACTGCCTTAGTAAATTTCAACATGAGATTATTTTGTAGCAAGAACAGTATCTACCACATGATATTTTAATTCCATCCACGAACGTTTCAACATGCTAGCCCCAACAATAGCTTCAACTTTTTAAAACTTTATTTAAATTCCATGAGACTGTTAAAATTGGCTCACTTTGTACACAATATATTTTACATAAACCCAAAAGAAGTTTAGCGAAGCAAAGTAAGGAGACCGCGGCGGCCATGTTTTGAGTACATCCATAGCAAACTAATATTGTGAGAATGAATTACCTACAGTAAAGAAAATCTTTTGGGGATATTATTATCTATTATTTTAACTAGTTTTGTTGTACGTCTATTCATTTTTATACATAAAATTTTGGAGTTTCACAGTTCTTTTTGGGATACCTTGTATGTACGAATATCTTTTGGATAAACTTCTCAAAACTAATGCAGTAAAAGCGTTTAAACTGTTTATGATTAAATGGCTTCTTGTAATAAAATGCGTTCATTTTTTATAGGGATAGCATGCATACTCGTAGAGAAATAAGATTTTTATAAAAACAGTCCCATGTTTCTTGGAATCCAAGTCTTTTTGCTTATAAATTGCAGAGCTCTTAATATAAAAGAATGTTTATTTCCGAAAATATGACACACAAAATTGTACATAATATCTTGTAATCAGAATTAGAAAAAAAAAATGTATGAAAATGACCATGTTTACTAAATAATGAATTCAGTTACTGGGACTTCTGGAATTGAATTACTGTTCAAATTACAAAACTCATCTAAGATAACTTACTGAAAGTCACTGTATCTGAGATCTGAACAAAGTACATTGGCATAGAATAAAACTTACAACAAGAACTAACGAGTTTTTGCGAAATTTAGCCAATCTGAGTGGCTGAAATTGGCTTTATCTTTCAGAAGAAAGTTTAAAATTACTGAAAGAGTTTGACTGTTCGAGATGACTTAAACATGCAATCTAAACCAGATTTTAGAGGTGAACTAGACTGTTGTAAGAGATTTTATAAGTTATTCCAATACTCCATGTTGAGTTTAAAAGAAATCGAGTTATCTCGAGAGTTTGAAACTAAAATCTGCGACCCTAAATCCATAAACATTTTTTAATGATTCGATGAAAAAAATTACATTTTTAAAATTATATTTAGATGCATAAAAAAGTTCATTGTCTCAATTTTATTCAATTTCAATTTTTGCTTGCTTGTTTAAAAGGAAACTGCTAAGAATCCCACGCCGTGGAGCTTATGCTCTGTTACACCTTAGGATCATGTGTAAAAAATAAATAAAAATATAGTCATCGTACGTTAAGGCCCCTGTCTTCGATCGAGGAAACGCTCGCGACAAATGCTATTCCTATGGGGAAATATTTTTCTAATAACTCTTTCGCATTTTGACATTTTTGAATAATTTTTTTTGCATTGGATTGCTGAGGTGCATGCCGATAGCGCATCTTTTTTACTTTTTCGATTTTGGCTGCAGATATATTTTTTAAAAAAGCACTTTCAGTCTCAAAACCGGTTTTGAAAGTTAAACTAACTTTGTAAAAAAATATCTGCAACCAAAATCGAAAAAGTAAAAACGGTGCGCTGTTGGCATGCACCTCAGCTATCCAATGCAAAAAAGTTATTCAAAAATGTCAAAATGCGAAAGAGTTATTAGAAAAATGCTTCCCCATAGGAATAACATTAGCTCGCGAGCTTTTCCTCGAGCGAGGACAGGGGCCTTAATGGATGGTATAACAAGAAGGGACTTTTTCTATTGTAATTCCAATTGATTTTTACGAAATTTTCGTAGAACCGATTTTCCCCAAGAGTTGTACACAAGCTCATAGTCGATGACACCGATAAAAATTAGTCAGAACATTACATTCTGACATTTGAAATGTTTCTGTAAAATGTATCTTAAGCAAATTTAAATTTTTAAGAAACAATACACTAATAGATTTTTTTTCTTGTTCAGTGCTAAATTAAGTTAATATACATGCAGTAAGCCAAAAATTTTGAAACAAGAAAAAAAAATGAATATGTTAAAATTAATTTATGTTTGAAGAAAAGATAGCTGTTAAGTAACAACAAAATCTAAAAAACGCTTTTTTATTAAAAAAAAAAAAAAAAATATATATATATATATATATATATATATATTATTTAATAATCTTAAAACACATATGCGGTTTGTCGCTAAGCTAGTAATGGGAAAGGGGAGGGGAGGGGTAAAAGATAATTTCTTCTCATAGTTTCCTTTTATTTTCCGTTATTATTTTTTTAATACAGAGACCGCCATTTCAATTTCCATGGGATTTCATATTAATATTTTTCTTTTGGAGCCTTTTATATCAGCAAATTAATGAATTTTTCGAGCAGCAGTTTTTTTGTAACAAATCCAATTAATTTCTTTTATTTTAATGATTATTTAATTTACGAGTTTTCTTTTCTTTTATTATTCTGGATACAATTTCTTTTCATTATGACACAAAATAATATCATTAAAAATGTAAATCGTATACTGTCACCGAAGCATTTACATGGTATTATTTAATAATGTAACATTTTAAAACAGAAAAAAAGTCAGATCCTCAAGTGTTTTACTAAATCCTAATAAAATATTTTAATCAACATTTAAAAACATTTTCCGTAAATTAATTTTTAATTAAGTACATCTTCACTATTCATTATTTAAACCATGAGTTTATTTATAAGGATGTAAAACAGTAATAAGTGATTTTTTTTAATATATTTCAAAGTGAAATTAAGCGATGGAATTATTGCTTTTATGTATAAAATGAAAATTTGATTAAATTTCTATATAAAATTCATAGAAGAGTTTAATAAAATGTGCATCATTAAACAAAAGAAAGATATAATTTTAGAAGAAATAATATTTTTTCTTTTATGTAGCATGTTTGAGTTTAATTTATTTAAATGTTTTTTGTTTGCATTTGTTTTAAATCGTAAATATTTTATAATGTTGAAGTACTCTTTAATGTTTTATTACATTTATATATATAAAGAGAGAGAGGTAGAAAATAAGCAAATATAATAGTTAATATAATAGTTAATATAATGATAAAAAATATAAATATTTTGAAGTAAATTACATTGCATTTTAGAAAAAATATATATATTCTTTCAATTAAACGAAATGCAGAATTTGATCCTGTATTTTAAAGCAATATGAACCTTCACCTTGAAAATCCTTCCACATTTTCTGAATACGATTCGAACGCTATTCAGCTATTTTAGTTATTTTTCTCTAAATCTTTATGGAAACAGAACATTTTTTCCATAAATAGGCTTCATATATATACATATATATATATATATAGAAGTATTTATATTACAGAAGTTAGTATATATATATATATATATATATATATATATATATGAATATTTTAAAAAATACTTAACTTTACACATAGAATTAAAATTTATGTTTACCTAAAATTAATATGCATAACTTAAAAATGATCAAGTTACTGAGATAAGATATGGTTGTCTATTGTATTTGTCTTAAAGGAATTATTTGTAAAATATTAGAATAGAAATTATTCTTGTAAAATTGTTAGCTTTTAAATAATTTATTTTATTCCAATAATATTTCTCTTAATAATAGATGGCAGCACCATCAGTATATAATAAAATTAATACATTAATCATATAGATGGCAGCACTAAGTCTTTTTTGTGTTTGTACTTGAAGTTATAATAGAATTTTTTAGTTAAATAATTAATACAGTAATATTAATAATTGTTCAAAAATATAATACCTCTAACAGTAGCAATTATATTTTTTCTAAATGTAAAGTGAATATTATAGTATAATATATGATCTACTAATTTTTAAAATAATTATTGTTACAATATTAATTTTATTATCTATATGACTTATAACTGTGACTGTAACCTTACCTGTTACAGAGTCACATGTAATTTATATTTACTTTAATTCTACACTGAGATTCACTTGAACTACACATCTTGCTATATATAGGTATGGTAAATATTTTAGTATATATATACTTTTTAAAGAAATATTATATTATTGTTATTATCTCATATTGTTTTTATTTTCTTCAATGAATATCTTTTTTCCTAATTTGTAACAGTAAATAAAGTCCGATCAGTCAGGTGCATTGTGGGACGAATTTCTTAGCTTTTAGCACGTCTCATAATCGAAATTGGTTGAATGCTTTTGCTTTTTCATTAAATTATGCACCCCTGATGAGTAGTTTAATGAAAAAGTCTTCTAATGTCCATTTATCCATTTATCTTTTATTATTTTGATAATCTGCCTCCTATTTCACTTCAAACTTCAACAGATTTCAATAAGATGATTGTAAAAATATTGGTTTCATTGGTTTATTGAATGGTAATATCTGAATTACTTTGGTTATATTTATAAAAGTATTTAAATACATATACATATATATACACACACACACACATATATATATATATATATATATATATATATATAATGACTATATAATGATTTATCTATGCCAATAAGTCAAAATGAATTTGTTAATGAATAATAAAGTTATTCAGGAATCTTAAATTGTCAAACTATCTTTTAAATACTTCTAGTTTTATTGGAAAATTAAATTTAATTCAGATGTTTTTCTCCATTTATTCAAATTGAAAATGATTTTGATTTTCAATTATCATGAGAAATAACGTCTAATAATCTTTCAATGTTTACCATTTTATCCTTTAATATATTTTATTTATAAAATGGAGTAACTTAGCTACCACTACTATTACAGAAATGTTATTATAAGGAAATTAAAAAATAACTAATACAACATGACCCAAAAAATTTTGCAGCTAGAAATAGTGACCATGAAATTCTGAATGTGCTAAGTATTTGCATGTATCAATAGTTTGTAAAACCATCCCTTGCAGCTATATAAGTCGATATTGGGTGCGGCACGTTCTCTAAAATGTTACTAATGTGCATCTACCGTATATTTGGGCGTACGTATAGCAACAGATAAACAAGTTCAGTCATATTCAGAGCCAGCTAATGTTGATGGATCGTTTGTCCTAGCATATCGCTCTCAGACCGTCACAAAAGTTGTCATGGTAGTGTGCCGTTCAGTAACAAACTGGACCATTCATTACTGGGCCATTGACCTTTCCACACATGTATGCGGTGATCATCATCACTTAAAGAAAAGCAGAAATCGTTGCTGAGAAACACATTCATCAATTGTTCGACTTGCCCGAGAAGGTAACTAATCTTGTCGACACTGCGTAGGTTGATGAGTTAATGACAACTATTCTTAATGCACGTCCACGTATGAGCCAAAAATAGGCAAGTCGTCTAATGGCATGAATTTATAAAACTGTGTCCATGTTAACTGGCAAATAGCCTCAGTTATTTCATAACATGATTGATTGTGCAGACGTGTCCGCTCGATTCGCTCATCCATTTGTGGTCCTAAACCGTCCTGGGGAGTGCGGCGATTCCCTAAGCCTTCTCTTATTCTTCGCTAACAACACCGCGCAACAACCATATTGCATCAACCAACATGCGGCATGATCCGTCTCTTCCATCAGCTATTTTCATGATGCCAATAAATCAAATATTTACGAAGTCGGATTACTGATTTTAGCGCCCTCCAATATCTTAAATTAATTTTAAATTAGATGGTATAATAATGATTGGACACAAAAAATTTCTATTATACTTCCCTATTATGACGGGATGTTTCCAATTTAGCATTGGACCATTGGACTTGGTCATAGCCATACACACACATAAAAGTTTGGTTTAATTGTAGGCATCATTTCAAGCATTGTTCGATGGTTCAATAATGAAAATGGAATGAAAGTTGCTATTATAGCAGCCCTTTGTTATGGAATATTTCCAATATAGAAGGGAACGTGCTGGTAATAGAGAAAACAATTCAAAAGATTTTGGTTCACTTTTTGGCACAATGAAGGGTACACAAATCTAGGCGCCAGGAGGAAGATTCTCACCAATAAAGTTATTGCGGTTTTTTCAATAATATTTTGAGTTTAATTCTTGCTAGAATTTTGCTATAATTCTAAGTTTTGAGTGAATAAAAACTTTGGTGAGAGACTACCCGCTGGTGGATAGATTTTTGCGTTCCAGGGCATAACTTCATACACTTTTCGATGCTTCAATAGTGAGATACAAACAGACATTTTTTTTAGGGGGTGGGGGAGGATAGCTGATTCGAGGATAGCTGACGACGTGTAAATCCGTCGATTCTTCCCATTAAAATATTTTCTTCTATCGAAAATAGAAGAGATTTATAAAGAATCATTTTAATAATTTACAATACCAAATGAAAACATAAAAGAGGTATTTTTACTGTCGTAGATATAAAATCAATAAAATATACCATGATTTTTTTTTCTCTACCATTTTCCTCTTAAATGGTTCTTTTGGTGTTCTCTTTCACTACTTGTGTGTTCAGAAGTATCGACTACCATATTTCCCTCCTGTTCTTCTTTATCTTATCGAATATTTCATGTATATTTTTTTTATGATTTCTTTGCTTACTATCTAATACATTTTATTATTTACTGCGTTTTATCTTATATATTTTCGTAATATATAAAATATATTAATTTAAATTTATGCCTTACCACATAAAAAGGGTATGTAATACAACGATTTCTTTTACCATATTTCGATTCAGTAAATTGAATCATATGAGATTCAAACCATTTATATTTTGAAAGATAATTTTAATGTTCTACCGTATAATTCAGATAAAAGTTACTTACCCATAAAAATTACAATATTTCAAAATATTCTTAATATTTTTCTAAATTGTTCTGATTTACATTTGTTTACAGACAAAAATTACAAGTTTGTGTAAATTTTAAGTATGAATTTATGTAATATTTACACACAATATCTAGATCAGTGATACTATTAATTTTTTTTAATAGACACATTGCTTCAAGTACATACGTCGCTCTAGAATTAAAATAAACGACAGAGCATCATAGTTGACTCATTAAACAAATCTATGTATAATTATATAATGCATATTTACAAATTTATATACGGTAGATAAAATCCGCGCTAGGAAAAATAACACGCAATACGCATACATATCATAACCTCTCCATATTGCTTCTCATGAAAAAACTGCTGGAAAAACTAAGATAACAGCTAAAGTTGGGGTAAGTAGGGGAATATGAGAGTTATTGCCACCGATAATAACAATCTTTAAATGATTAATACATTCTGTACAGCTTATATACTATTTATCATACAAAATCCGTTTGTGTAATATTTCTTTCGTATAAGCTGTATATCTGTGATTGATTGCTAGTAAGTATACATCTAGTGTAAAATCATTTTTGATTATTTCAGTGTTTAAGTAAGTAGTTCAATTACATGTTTAATAAATCTTGTTTTCTTTACTTGTTACCTTGTTGTGCAAACAAATTAATTCTCTCTCTTTTTGAATACCAATATTTCCTTAATATCTGTTGTTTTAAAACGCAAAATACCCCACTAAAATAAAACACCATATTTTATATATATATAAAAAAAAGATGTAATATAAAAGAATATAAAAGAAAATCGAGAATTGGTATATGTGATTGTAAAATTTAAATTAAATTTTTCTATTTCGTTAAGTAAATTTACATTGATGTAAGCTAATGTTGTATTACTTAAGTTGTTTAAATAACAGACGGTATAATCATAAAACACTGTAATGGGTTTTACCTCACTTATTTTGCCGTACAGATTTTTTAGTTAAAATCATGCTTAATAAATATATGCACAGTATATATATATATATATATATATATATATGTGCGTGTGTGTCAAAGAATTTGAAAATGTTTTAAAATAAATTTTATTTGAATTTATAATTTTTTACTGGTTTATTTGTATCTTGTATATAATCTACAATCTTTTGTACAAATATGTACAAAATCTGTGCAATGTTTAAAATTTTTTATAAATTCGCTTTACAAAAAAAAAAAAAAAAAAAAAAAAAAGTAATAATTAAATATTTGTTTTTATTGTCAATGTGACTTCATTTTTATCCACGGTCATGTTTCTACTTTAGAATAACGATCATATAAGAATATATCACCATACAGTGTTCTTAAATTACTATTTTATGGGAACATTTGAATAAAATTCCGGTGATTTTTCAATTTTTGAAACATTTCATTAGATGATTAGTTTTCCTAGCATTTGATCTGCAATTCCAACACTGCCCTGTTTTTACGTTTGAGGGCCATTGTAAGCTACAAAATGATTCGAAAATGTAGAAATTGGTTCATTTTCGAGCAAGTCTTCTCTTGAAAAAGTCTGCGGGAGAAAAGTTATTAAAGTAGCTAATAGATTGAGATTATGAATGTGCCAGTTAGTGCTGCCACCTATAATTATATTCTATTCACATTCAATATTTTCTTTACAGCTTATATAATATTTATCATATAGAATTCGTTTGTATAATAAGGTACCCTGGGGTAATAACGCAACGTTAATGTTCTACCAATTTTCACGGCTTAGTTTTAGATTGTATTTTTCAAACAAATATAGGATTTCATGCAGTAATTCATTGACTATCTATATAAAAAAATAATTTAGCAGACATGTATTCATAAAATGTGATGGCGTGATTTCTTGACCACTGCTATTTGACGTTATTACTTACCTATGTGGGTAATAACGCTATGTATACAAAGCAATAAAATAAAAGAAAATAATCCAATGTATATTGCCAAATTATAAAAATTCAAACTCTAAAGCCCTAGAAATTGACAAATTGCATTCTAAGCGATAGAAAATGCTTATTTTTTGTGAAAGTGAAACAAAAAAGAAGGGGGGGGGAGGGAACAATATCAGACCCTGATCTTCTTTTTGCTTAAATAGTACCGCTTAAGCTGAATTATTAGAAACATTATCTTTACTGTTGTCTCTTGTTAACTGTATTTATCTAAATCATTGTTTATGTTTCGATGAGTGCATTCTAAGTGATCTAAAATGTTCAGTTTTTCGTGAAAGTGAAAGAAAGAGTGAAGTGGGGTAGCAACAGAATATAACACCCTGAGCTTCTGTTTGCTTAAAAAGTCCCGCTTGAATATAAGAAACTTTGTAAGGTTTTAACCATTTTTAATGTAATATTTTAATAGTGTGGAATTTTATAATAACTACAGTTTTGTGTAATAAGTATTTTTGTTAACATTGTTATAGAAGTCTTGAAAATATTTTTAACCCGTAAATTCCACACTAATGCGGATTCACGCAAACCTAAAGTTAAAATATCGGCGTTATATAAAACATGCTTTAATAAATTTTTATTTTAAATTAATTAAATAAGATTTTTGCGAAAAATCAATATTCCATTGTGATTTCTGATTAAATTTTATACATGATTCATGTGATTATATTTCATTAGCACTATATTAACTACAAAATTAACCTTTAACTGCTGTTAGCTATCTCAATAAATGTTTTCTTTTTTTTTCAAATTTTAGAGTTTAACTTGTAATTTCCAGTTTAACTATAGCTACAGCTGAAATTCTCTTTCGTTTGGAGCCCTCGTACTGTTGTTAAAAATACTTGAACAGTTTAAATTTAATTAGAGCTAATCCTGTACAAAATGTTTAATGCAGAGACAGTACTATAAGAGTTTTAATCATTGATCGCCTTTTAACCTTTAACTAATATTACCGGTCTCACAGACGACTGCTTCTTTTTTTAAATTTTTATAATATAACTTATAATTTTCAATATAATAGCAAACACTACTGGAATTTTGTTTCATTTTTAACTTCAGACCAGAGACTTTTAAATAGGTTAATGTCAATTATAATAGTCTTGTACAAAAAATTTTGTGCAAACTCCATCGTATAAGTTATTCACCCTTTTATTTATCTTGCGATGTCACAGACTACTTCACACTAGTTACGTTACAATTTCTGTCACATCTGTTAGAGGTAAATTTGTAAAATTTTTAAAAACAGAAAACCGAGAAAGCGGATGGATAAATTTAGAACTCAATTGAGCAATCAAGTGGGAATTTATTAGAAACCTGATTTTGAAAATGTTGAGATTAGAATATCAGTAACATTTTGATATATCTTTATTCATAAGAGTTTAAAATTCTTTTACATCAGTATTTTTATTTTTATTTTTATTTATTTATTTATTTATTTTAGATCCGTTTTGGACACCGGACCCCCCTTAATATAACCATTTCAACTATGAAAATAATGCTGTGCACAGAATGCTTGCAGAATGTAAAAAATAAACCCACTTCGATACACTCCGTGTAGTTCCGCCATTGTAAGGAATCAACCACGGTAATAACACCAAAGAATGGCGTTATTGAATGTTATTATTCCAAAATTTTCTGCAACATTTTAAAAGTGCATGAAATGCACTACAAATTTATGTAATAAACGAAGTATTTCCTGATAAATATATCGTCTGCACATCATAGAACTTGGCTCGCAAACTTTAGATCAAACTTTAATTGTAGATGCTTTTAAAAGCGATAAGGCCTACATATGGAACAAATTAACTAAGCCATTCTCTGTGACAAATAGAAGAGAGTATTGAATTTGAAAGAAATTTCGACTTCCGGTTTTCGACGGATTTACACGTTTTAGGGGTCACATATTCCAGAAAACATGTTTTTACAAAATGTCTGTTTGTCCGTGAGCCTGTGTGTCGCCATTCTACCACCAAAAAGTGTATGAAGTTATGCATAGAATGGAACCAAATTTTTTGTGAATGTTTTTCGCTGTGGAAAGCAGGTCCTCCTTCAATTTTAAAATATTCCGCCTGAAGGGGGTGCTGCAATCGCGTTTTTTGTGCCATTTTGAGTATTGTACCGGCCAAAGTATGTGAAGTTACGCATCGGATTGAACCAAATTTTTTGTGTAAGTGTACCGCTATGGCTAGTTGGTCCTCCCTGAATTTGAAAATAATCCTCTGGAAGGGGGCGCTACAATCACCAAATTTTCTGCCATTTTCAATATTGTACCGACCAAAAGTATATGAATTTATACATCGAATTGAACCAAATTTTTTGTGTACGTGTGTGGCTATGGCTAGTTGGTGCTCCCTGAATTTGATAAAAATCTCCCGGAAGGGGGCGCTGCAATAGCGAATTTCGTGCCATTTTCAATATTGTACCGACCAAAAGTATATGAAGTTATGCATCGAACTGAACCAATTTTTCTTTGTGTAAGTGTATGGTTATGGCTAGTTGAATCGCCCTGAATCTGAAAAACAATCCGCCGAAGGAAGCACTGCAATAGCGAATTTTATACAATTTTCAATATTGCACCACATAAAAGTGTCAGAATTTAGTCCTAGAAAACTGAACGAAAAATTTTGTATATAATTTTTTTTTAAGGCAAGTAGGTCCTCCCTGAATTAAAGAAAAGAATCTGCCTATCATTCTATTGTTCATCGGCTCGTGCAGAGACGGAAATTCGTTTTTACTCCGATTAATTGACTAAAGCAGAAATTTAAGATGAAAACCAAAGTTCGTATGGTATTGAATCAAAATTATTAAAGCGTTAAAATGAGTATCTATTTTTTAAAAATTTTAAAATGTACGTATGAGATAGAAAAAAGTTTTGGGATTGGCACATCCAACTAGTTTTTTTTTCTTGTTCAGTGCTAAATTAAGTTAATATACTTGCAGTAAGGCAAAAATTTTAAAACAAGAAAAAAATGAATATGTTGAAATTAATTAATGTTTGAAGAAAAAATAGCTGTTCGATAGCAGCAAAATCTAACAAACGCCTTTTTATAGGAGCAAAAATAATTTACTCATTATCCAATAATCCTAAAACACTTATGCGGTTTGTCGCTAAGCAAGTAATGGGAGGGGAGGGGATTAAAGATAATTTCCTCTCATAGTTTTCTTTTAGATTTCCTTTTATTTTCCATTATTTTTTTAAAATACAGAGTCCACGATTTCAATTTCCATGGGATTTCATATTAATATTTTTCTTTTGAGCCTTTATATCAGTAAATGAATGAATTTTTTGAGCAGCAGTTTTTTTGTAACAAATCCAATTAATTTCTTTTATTTTAATGATTATTTAACTTACAAGTTTTCTTTTTTTTATTATTCTGGATGGAATTTTATTTCATTATTACACAAAATAATATCATTAAATATGTAAATGGCATATTGTCATCGACGCATTTACATAGTATCATTTAATAATGCAACATTTTAAAAAGGAAAAAAAGTCAGGTCCTCAAGTGTTTTACAAAATCCTAATAAAATATTTTTAATTAACATTTAAAAACATTTTCCGTAAATTAATTTTTAATTAAGTACATCTTAATTATTCATTATTTAAACCATGAGTTTATTTATAAGGAAGTAAAACAGCAATAAGTGAATTTTTTTTTCTATTTTTCAAAGTGAACATAAGCGATGAAATTATAGCCTTTATGTATAAAATGAAAATTTGATTAAATATTTTTATAAAATTCATAGAAGAGTTTAATAAAATGCGCAACATTAAACATAAGAAAGATATAATTTTAGAAGAATTAATATTTTTTCTTTTATGTAGCATGTTTGTGTTTTATTTATTCAAATGTTTTTCGTTTGTATTTGTTTTAATTCGTAAATATATATTAATATTGAAGTAAACTTCAATTTTTTATTACATTTATGTATTTAAAGAGAGAGAGGCAGAAAATAAGCAACTATAATAGTTAATATAACGATTATAAATGTAAAAATTTTGAAGTAAATTACATTGAATTTCCGAATACATATGTATACTAGAAGGGTAAGTCGGCTGTGCTGGTTTATTTTTCAAAATTTTTTTTAATTAAATGAAATGCAGAATTTCATCCTGTATTTTTAACCAATATGAACCTTCACCTTGAAAATCCTTCCGCATTTTCTGAATATGATTCGAACGCTATTGCGCTATTATATTTAATTTACGTTTTTAATTATTTTTCTCTAAATTTTTATGCAACAGAACATCTTTTCCGTACAGGTAGGTTTTGAAATTTTTTATTTATTTATTTATTTATTTATTTATTTATATATTGATAAACCTTAATTTGTTTAAAATTGGTAAATAATTGTTTGCGTGCATGCAAATTATTTGGATTTACCCCTTCGGTTAATGAAAAGTTAAAAAAATATCTGCGATATAATGATTTCTCAATGTCCATAAATCAAAATGATTTTGTTTATGAATAATAAAGTTATTCTGGAATCTTAAATAGTCAAAATATCTTTTAAATCCCTTTAGTTTAATTGGAAAATTAAATTTAATCAAGATGTTTTTTCTCCATTTATTCAAATTAAAGATGATTCTCTTCTTCAATTTTCATAAAAAATAACGTCAAGTAATCTTAGAATGTTTACCATTTTTTTCTTTAATATATTTTATTTATAAAATGGAGTAACATAGCAACCACCATTACAGAAATGTCATTATAATGAAATTAAAAAATATTGAATACAACATGATCCAAAAATTATGCAACTAGAAAATATGACCATGAAACTCTAAATTTGTTAAGTATTTGCATATATATAATTTTGTAAAGTCATCCCTTGCAGCTATATAAGTCGATATTCGGTGCAGCATGTTGTCTAAAATGTTAATAATGTCCATCTACGGTGTATTCGGATGTACGTGTGTGAGGGAGTGACCTTTGTAATAAAGGCACTCTAACATTTTTGAGATCGTGACGTCAATGATTTAACATGTGTAAGCGTGAAAGCGACATCTGTCCCCTCTTTTACTTTTACTTTCTAAAGCGTGTGTATCTTTCTCGGATTCTACAGTTATGTCGCGATTAGAAGTAATATGTAAATTTGTAGTATCTCAGTTTGCAGCATATAAAAGCTTGGAGTTTGAATGTGTGTGGCGTGTTTAGCGGCGTTAGCCAGCTAGTAGTGACTAGAAGCTAGTTAGGTGGTGACGACAAGCAGAGGGATTGATCTAGAGGGATTGATTTAGAGCGAGTGATATCAAGTATTATCGAGCCTTCAGTGAGTTGACAAAGAATTTTGGAAGGCGATTCGAGAAGTTTGCCGTTGGTAAGAGTTAATAGTGATTACGTTGAATATTTTCAAAGTTAATAAAGAGTATATATATATAGCCACGGGCTATCTAATAAAGTTCTATCTAGCAGTCTAGCGGAAGTTTAAGTGCGAAGCAATCTGAAGTGCCCCGATTGAGTTAGTGCCGGAGCTGTGAGTATAAGTTTAATCCTTCAGTATTGTTACTAATTATTAAAATTCAAGAACTGCTCCACTGCCCTTGAGCCCTAACCGTTTTAAATAAACTGTTTTTATCTTATGTTCTGAGTTATGTCTGCATTTAACCCCCATTACGAGCACCCAACCGTTACACGTGTAGCAACAGATCAACGAGTTCAGTCATATTCAGAGCCGGCTAATATTGATGGATCGTCTGTTCCAGCATATCGCCCCCAGATTGTCAAAAAAAATGTTATGGTAGTGTGCCGTTCAGTAACAAATTCATTATTGGACTATTGACAGCTCCACACATGAATGCGGTGGTCATCATCACTTAAAGAAAAGCAGGAAATGTCGCTGAGAAATACATTTATACATTGATCATCACATTTATACATTTATAAATTGTTCAGCTTACCCGAGAGAGTAACCAATCTTGATGACACTGCGTAGGTTGATGAGTTAATAACAAATGTCCTTAAAGCACGGCCACGCATGAGCCAAAAAATAGACAAGTCGTTAAATGGCATGAATTCACTCCACTGTGTCCATGTTAACTGGCAAATAGCGTGGATTATTTCATAGCAAGATTGATTATAAAGACGTGTCTGCTCGATCCTGTCAACCATTTGTAGTCCTAGGGTGTGCTGGGGAGTGTGGCGATTCGCTATGCCTTCTCTGATTCATCTCTATCAACACCGCGCAACAACCGTATTGCATGAACCAACATGCTGCATGATCCGTTTCTTCCAACACCTATTTTCATGATGCCGATAAATCAACCATTTACGAAGTCGGATTACTGATCTTAATGTCGTATAATCTTAAATTTGTTGGTATAGTAAAGAATAGACACAAAAATGGCTATTATACATCCCTCTTACGACGGGATGTTTCCAATTTACCATTGGACTTGCTGGTCATAGCCATACACATGCATAAAAAGTTTGGTTTAATTCTAGGCATAATTTCATACATTCTTCGATGGTTCAATAATGAAAATGGAATGAAAATCGCTAATATAGCAACCCCTTCTGACGGAATATTTCCGATATAGAAGGGAATTTGCTGCCCTAAATGAAAAAAAAAAAACTTTGGATCAGTTCTAGGCATAATCGAGGGTACGCAAATCTAGGCGCTAGCATCCAGATTCTCACCAATAAAATTATTTCTTTTTTCTAATATTTTGCGCATACTTCTTGCTAGAATTCTGTTAAATTTTCAGTAAAGAATATTTTTAAATTTTAGTGGTGAGGGACTAGCCGCTGCTGCAGAGATTTTTGCATTTCTGGGCATAACATCATACACTTTTCGATGCTTCAATGGTGACACACAAAGAGATATTTCTTAGGGGCGGGGGATAGCTGATTCGTATAACGTGTAAATCAGTCGATTTTTTCCCATTAAAATACTTTCTTCTATCGAAGGTAGATGGGATTTACAAAGGATCATTTTAATTATTTACAATACCAGTTGAAAATTTAAAAGGGGTATTTTTACTGTCGTAGATATAAAACCAATAAAATATATCATGATTTTTTTTTCTTGACATTTGCCTCTTCAATGGTTCTTTTGATGCTCTCTTTCATTACTTGAGTATCCAGAAGTATCGACTACCATATTTCCCTCCTGTTCTTCTGTATCTTATCGAATATTTTATGTATATATTTTATACATTTTTGCTTACTATCTAATACATATTTTAAATTTATGCCTTTCCACATAAAAATGGCATGTGATAAACGATTTCTTTCACCAGGTTTTGATTTACCATATTTTTATTTAGTAATTTGAAACACATAAGAGTCAAACCATTTATATTTTCAAAGAAAATTTTAATGTCTAACATGTAATTCTGATAGAAGGTACTTACCCATGAAAATTACAACATTTAAAAATATTCTTAACAATTATTTAAGTTGTTCTGATTTGCATTTTTTTACAGACAAAAATTAGAAATTTATGTAAATTTTAAATACCAATTAATTTAATGTTTACATACAATATCTAGATAAGTGATACTAATTATTTCAATAATAGACACATTGCTTCAAGTAGATATGTCGCTCTAGAATTTTATATAAACTATATAGCATCATAGTTGACTCATTAAACAAATCTATGTATAATTATATAATACATATTTATAAATTTATGTACAGTAGATGAAATCCGCGCGACCTAAAAAAACACGCAATACGCGTACATATCACAACCTCTTTATATCGCTTCTCTTGAAAAACAGTGCGGGTACATCTAATATAACAGCTAATGGAGAGTGGTGGAGAATATTCCAGTTAGTTCCAACTATAATAAAAATCTTTAAATATTCAATATATTCTTTATAGCTCGTATAATATTTATCATATGAAATCCGTTTGTGTAATATTTCTTTCGTATAAGCTGAATGTCGGAGAATAATTTTTGGAAGAGATTTTTCTGGTCAGTAGTTCATGTCGAGACTACCTTATTTTAAATCAAACTTACAAACGGTATTAAGAATATTTTAATAAAATTTTGCTTTCATAAAAAAGGTTTAGAGTATTAAATTTCAAATATCTAAAACAGTCTTATGTAAACTCCGTTGTCCATTAATCATTTTCAAAAGTTACATCATTTTAGGAACAGAATATTTCTGTGGATGAAAGGACCATAGATAACCATTGACTCGCTGAAATTAGATCTTTGACAGACCTCTGAAATTCTAACACTTGATGTAATACCATTTTTACGGATCGTGAAGTTCTCCTGAATTTATGCTAGAAAAATGCTAAAATTCATTGTTTGAAACCTCGCCTTTACATAATTCGCGTTTTTCTATGTAAAAATATTGGTACTTTAGTTGAAAGTGTAAAAACCTTGTTATAACACTTAAACAAGTGATTGCAAAATGGCAAATGCATATAAGAGTTCCCTTATCAGCAAAAATTTATTGGAGATCAATATTTTAATATGCAATTTTTATATATTTCTTTATTTTATACTACTATAGTTTCATAAAATAATCTTTGACATAACGATCTAATTACCACTTTACTAATAGGTGAAAAAAGAGCTGCAATGCAACATGACTTGAATACCTCTCCTGTAGCTGGAGCTCCAAAATTTGTGGACCAATACTTTTGGGTATTCTGGATCAGTCTGATATTTTCATTGGTTCTGTCATCCTGACGTCATTGACCGACACCTGATCGGCAAATCAGAAATGACAGTCCGTCCACTTCTCAGCCACACTTTTGTGAGTAACTTTTCATTTTTTTTTTCTTCGCATGTATGTTTTTCTAAATAGACATATTTTTTGGAAATTTCTATTAATAATATGCTACCTAGAATTACTTAAAGCATAATTTAAATAATTATCTAAAGATAAAATTTACCCTTAAAAGCCCGCACTACAGATTGAAAAAGATCCGGATGATAATGTTAAGTCTAAGGGCGCATTCTTCTCAAATATCTCGCTCAAATTTTAATATTTTTACACATTTTTTTTTTAATAGAATAGCTGAGGACGAGCTACAACCGAGCTAGTTTTTATTTTTTTTATTATGGTTATATAGTTTTTATATTATGGTAGTTTCAATTTCAGAACCTGTTCTAACTGGTTTCGAAAGTTAAAGTAATTGTTTTTTGAAACTCTGAAAAAGAACCAAAATTGAAAAAGTAAAAACTAGCCAGTTGTAGATCAACCTCAACTATCCTATGCAAAAAATATCATGTAAAAATATTGATATCTGAGCGAGATATTTGAAAAGAATGCCACCATGGACTTAACATTATCATCCGGGTCTTTTTCAGTCAGCAGTGTGGGCTCTTAAGTGAATTTCCTAAACAAAGTTTGGCAGGTTTAAGAAAGGGATTTTAAGGTGCCGCTGAACTGAAGTTCTTCGATCGCAAAATTCCATGTTATTTTGCGAGAAAAATGACTCATTACCAAGTATAATTATTAAAATAACCTTTAAGAGGGCTGATCATTGAATTCCGATTTCCCTCACAAACTGCAAAGTCTATGGGCGTTTGAGGAGTTCGTATATTTAAAATTTCTCCTCGGGAAATTACTATTTTAACTTCTATTTTTTGTATACATTTCTTAAAACATCTATCTGTTTTTCTTAGTTTTCTAGATTTTTCTAAAGTATTTACTTAATTCTATAGGAAGTGCTAAAATTTTACTCACAACTCATCAGATTTTAACACATAATATATTAAATTAGGTATAGATTTCAGAAATTATTCATTTTGAGAACTAAGAAAAAAAGAAACACCCCTTAAGAAGTGTACATAGAAAAAAGAAGTTAAGAAAAATAATTTTCCCAAGAGGTATTTTAAATATACGAATTCATCAAACTCCCATAGCTTTAACATTGCGGAGGGGAATTTCGAAGCTGCGTGAGCAGTCTTCATAAGTATTTCATCAAAGATGATAAATTTTAATCAGATAGAAATTCAAAATTTATCGGGATTTTTTATGTACTTAAAATTTACGAAAATATTTTTTTAGAAATTTACCTTACGTGACCTCTCCTTGTTGATATTGAAAACGGTGTTTTAGTAATGTTATTAGGTAATGATTGATCGTGCTTCAAAGTTTTCCCCTATACTAACTTTAGATTTCGTTATGAGAGTTTCAATACAGCATGGCTTTAACACCGATTGAATTCTAACTCACGAGAAATATTTTAGAAATGAGCATGAACAGCTCTAAATCTAAAAGATATTTCATTTGACCGATCTATAAGTTAATTTAACTAAAATAAATTTATTAACGTAAAATATCAATTGAAAACTCAACTTAAAGACGAATAGTATATTTCAGTATAACACAATAATTTCATTTTATAAAACTCAAAGCTAACATATGTATGAAAATGCAACAAATCCTGTTTTACACTTTTTAAATCTGTAGCATGCATACAGATTTTAAATTAAAGTGCATGACAATGTTTAGTAGTACTTTATAATTGGATTTCCATTTAGAAAAAAAATGTAAAATGTTTGATCTAATGCAATTTTCTTAATTTTCGAATTTTTGGCACTAAATTTATGGAAGTGGTTATTCATAGTAATTCAAATATAGAAACTAATATCTCAGCCATAGCGCATTTAGAATACCCCACTAGAAAAAAAATTAAGAAAATTTCTGTAGAAAATTTGTAGGGATTTGACCCATTTAAAAAAAAATCGTCAGATATTTCAAAGGATATCATTAAGAAATCTGCAGATAGTTTTCTGGTAAAATCACGTCTTCAAAATTTTGTTTCAGATTTCTTTAGAATTTCTGAAGAAAGTGGATATTTCTGCAGATTATCTTAAGATTATTTTTAGTGGGGATAACTGCTTAGTAAACAGAGTTAGTCTAAATAAACGAAATTATTTTATGAGCACAGTCTATATGCATAAGGATAGTGAGAGATCGGATGATTTTTTGTTATTCACAAAACCGAGTATCGTAACATTTCCGCAAAAAGCCAATGAAAAATTCACCTTCAATTTTTAAAGATCTCTTATGTATTATGAAATGTATATATTGAAAAAAAATCTATTAAAAGTTTATGTAATTCGAATTATAATTAATATTATTTTTAAGAATATAAAAATACTGCATGCCAATTTTTTTCAATATGCGCTTTAGTTTTTTTTTAATTATTATTATTAATCTAGTATTGTAAAGAACTTAAGTAAAAAATGTGTGGAATTTCTTTTATAATTCACAGATAATCATTACAAAAAAAGTTACCGAGAAAATAAATGCTCATTTAAAATTTATAAACTAACAAAACTGTTTACTAATATGAGGATCATTATAAGTTACAGAGATGATTAAAAAAATGTACGAAAAAGAATTTTTATTAAAACTTCATACATTAATATATCTTGCCTTTAATTAAAAAAATCTTGATAAACAAACAATTATAAACGATGTACATACTTGTTGTAGCCTATATCAAGATTGGTCCGTATACTGAGAATTTTAGACAAATGTTAAGCTAATAGAGTTTTTTAAATATCCATTATCTGCAAACTTTGTTTTTGAATAAAAACGCATTCCGATGTAAAATTCTCATTACTTACCTTTAACCATGTATTTTAGCCTTTACTAATTATTCTAACAACTAAAATTTAAGGATAATTTTTTCTTAATTTAAATTTAAACATTTAAACAGGTGATATTTTCATGGGAAACCCAGTAGAGGTTCGACTCTTTTCACACCCTGTATATGAGCGCAGGCATTCGGGTTCACCTTGATCAATTTCAGTGTGTGAAGACTTGATTAAATAAAACACATACCGTATTTACTCGTATATACCGCGCACGCGTGTATAATGCGTATCCCTACTTTACAAGTAAAAATGGTGTTGTTTTTTAAATCTCGTATATAACGCACTAGCTTTGTTGTATAAAAAACTGCAAGGAAAGAAATAATTATGCAGTAATACTTCAATTAAGTAACATTTTCCGAGTTTTAATGTATTCTTTGAATAATTTCTTGCTCCATATGTATATCGTGCGACTACATCCCACAGTTAAAAAATATTTCGTGTATAGCGCGCACTTAGGCGTTTTGTCCTAATTTTTTGAAAAAAAAGTGCTCGTTATACACGAGTAAATACGGTAATTCAATAAAATTTTTTGTGATTACAAGAAAAAAAGAGTTATGCTTAAGAAGTGAACATTTACTGCTTTTCCTTACTATTTTTTTTATTTTTAATAAATCAAGCTAATAACATAAAAACAAGATTCTACACCATACTGTAAAACATTTGTGTAACGTTACTCCAAAAAATTAGTCGTTGCTTCCATTTTATAGAGTATTTTTTTACTTATATGAGGGTGTAATTTAAACATATATTGATGGTGTAACATTGCAATGTTCCATCAATTATATCGATTAAAGTACTCCATAAAATTCGAGGCAGCAAGGCTGCCATCACTGATATGGGGTAACGTTACACAGTTGTTCTACAGTGCATCGTATAAAAATAGATAGATATTTTGATAGAAAATGGAATTTATAAAACAAATCATATACAGTTTGCTCTCGTTAATTTGAACTCGTCGGGAGCACAAGAAATGTTCGAATTATCGAAAGGAAAACATGCTTAAAAATGTACTATTAAAAAAAATAATGTTATAGCATTACTTAAATTTATTTAGGCTGTTACCATTAGCATATGACTTAATGTTAAATTAAAAGATGTAAATACATAAATTAAGGAATTAGGAATAAGCATAGTGGATTAAGGGTTGGAGGCATGACTGATGGACATAAGGGTCATTAAGAAAGCGGGAATCAAATGAATGGAATTAAATGTATACTAGTTTCAGAAGAATTCTGACAAAAATTAACAAAAGAAAGTCATTTAAAGGAACTAAAATCCGTGTGAACGTAAGGAAGAATGAAAAATTTGAATTTTCGTTAGTTCGAATTAAACGAAGTCAAGTGAAAGTGAGTTCGAATAAATGAAAGACTTTTGTGTTATTATGCCTTTAAGAAATTCGGGACTTCATGTTTAGTTCGAATAAAGCGCAGATTCGATTTATTCAATTTCGAATTAAAGAGAGTCGACTGTAATACATTTTCTTAGAATTTTCGTAGTCCGTAGAAATTGCATAATTATTTTCAAAAACAATCTGTACTTTATTTTTATTCTTAAAACGCCACGTACAAATAAAAACAGATATTAGAGAAGGTCTCCATTTAAGAGACAGTGGGATTAAAGTGCATTGACATGAACCAGAAAAAGAATGCATGTTATTCCAATGGAAATGGATTGAATTCTGTTCAATTTCTGGAATGTCTTTGTTTATTTGAGTTTCTACGCTCACCTTACAATAGAAAATTCAATGTCTATAAAAAAAAAATTGTAGCCAAAGTCTTTGGACAATAAATACAAGGAAAAAGTGATTTGATAAAATTTCAAGAGAAAAAAAACTGTCGTACATAGTAAAATTCGATATTGAAGTAAAGCAGAATTTTTTTAAATTAAACATTTTATTTATCTATACTGTTTCGTTTTATTTGAAGGAAGAACAGAAAAGGTAGCACGTGTACAAGAAATAAATAATTTTGCTAGTAATAGAAAATATTTCATATTGTGTCGATATGACTTTAGATTTAATGTACGTTAAATTATTACTAATATTACTACTATAATTCTTCTACTAGTTTTTAAAAATATTTGTTTGAAAAAATAATCACAGAAAAAATAGAACGAATGAAATCTTTGCTCTAATTATGCATTGCATTGTTATTCGGTCCATTTACTTGTCAAATGTTTAGGAGACTATCTGTTAATGAAGATTGACGAGATTCGAATTCCACAGAAGAATTGGATGTATGTAGTGATTTGAATTCTACTTCATCTTAATAAAACTTGATAGATATATTACTAGATAATGAAATTTATAAAATATTATCACATAGTATATTTTCTTAGAATTTTCATAACTCATACAAATTGCTCAATTATTTCCCAAATACAATCTTTGTATATTTTATTTTAATAAAACCTCAGATACAAATGAAAAAAGGTATTCGAGAAGGCGTTTGTCTATTTGAGTTACTATGTACATCTTACAACAGACAACAGAAAATACGATGTCTATAACAAACTGCAGCCGAAGTCTTTGGACAATAAGTACAAGAAAAATCTGATTTGAGAAATTTGAAAAAAAAAAAAAAAAAAAAAAAAAACTCTTGTGCATTGTCAAATTTGACCTAGAAGTAAAACTGGAATTTTTAAAATAAATATTTGATTTATCTAAATAACAAAATTTTATAGGATTGAGTCATTTTATTTAAAAATAGTAGCGAAAAGTTAGCACGTATAACAAGAAATGAAGAGTTGCTTATTTATTATATATTTTACTTCTACTAATTTTGATAATTGGAGATATTTTAAATTGTATCGACATGACTTTAGATTTAAAGTATCTCGAATTATTATTATTATTATTATTATTATTATTATTATTATTATTATTATTATTATTATTATTATTATTATCATCACTTGAACTTTGTTTTTATTCTTAAAACGCTACAGACAAATAAAAACAGATATTCTAGAAGTTCATCATTTAAGAGGCATTGGGATTAAAGTGGATTGATATAAGTCAGAAAAAGAATACAAGCTATTCGAATAGAAATGGAGTGAATTCTGTTCAATTTTTTTAATGTCTTTGTTTATTTGTGTTCTTACGTTCATTTTACAATAGAAAACTCGATATCTATAAGAAACTGTATCCAAAGTCCTTGGACAATAAATACAAGGAAAATGTGATTTGATAAAGTTTCAAGAGAACAAAAACTGCCGTACATTGTAAAATTCGATCTTGAAGAAAAGCAGTATTCTTTAAATTAAACATTTGATTTATCCAAAGCATACCAGTTTCATACATTGTTTCATTTTATTTGGAGGAAATATAGAAAAGATAGCAAGTATACAAGGAATAAAGAATTACGCATTTTCTAATTTTTCATAGTAATAGAAAATATTTTATATTTTTAATAGGAAATATTTTATATTTTTTCATATAAGAGACAGTGGGAATAAAGTGCAATGACATAAGCAAGAAAAAGAAAAACAAGCTATTTCAATGGAATTATTATTAGTAGTAGTATTACCATTAATATTTTTTTCTATCTGTAGTTTATTCATACTCTTAAAACGCCACATACAAATAGAAACAGACATTCGAGAAGGTCTTCATTTAAGAGACAGTGGGATTAAAGTGTATTGAAATGAACCAGAAAAGGAATATATGTTATTCCAATTGAAATGGATGGAATTCTGTTAAATTTCTCGAATGTCTTTGTTTATATGAGTTCCTACGTTTATGTTACAATAGAAAATCTGATGTCTATAAGAAACTGTAGCCAAAGTCTTTGGACAATAAGTACAAGGAAAATGTGACTTGATAAATTTTCAAGTGAAAAACAACTGTCGTACATTGTAAAATTTAATCTTGAAGCAAAACTGTATTCTTTAAATTAAACATTTTATTTATTTAAATAACGAAATTTTATAGTATTGTGTCATTTTATTTAAAGATAGTAGCGAACAGTTAGCAAGTACACAAGAAATAAAAAATTGCTTATTTATTTTATATTTTATTTATCTTATTTTTGATAACAGTGGGATTAAAGTGCATTGACATAAGCCAGAAACAGAATACATGTTATTCCAATGGAAATGGATTGAATTGTGTTCAATTTCTCAAATGTCTTTGTTTATTTGAGTTCCTACGTTCATCTTACAACAGACAATTCGATGTCTATAAGAAACTGTAGTTCAAGTCTTTAGACAATAAATACAAGAAAAATGTGATTTAATAAAGTTTTAAGGGGAAAAAAATGTCGTGCATCGCAAAATTCGATCTTGAAGTAAAGCAGAATTTTTTTAATTAAACATTTTATTTATCTATATTGTTTTATTTTATTTGAAGGAAGTACAGAAAAGGTAGCACGTGTACAAGAAATAAATAATTTTTCTAGTAATAGAAAATATTTCATATTGTGTCGATATGACTTTAGATTTAATGTACGTCAAATTATTATTAATATTACTACTATAATTCTTCTTCTTGCTTTTAAAAATATTTGTTTGAAAAAATAATCACCTAGAACGAATGAAATCTTTGCTCTAATTATACATTGCATTGTTATTCGGTCCATTTACTTGTCAAATGTTTAGGAGCCGATCTGTTAATGAAGATTGACGAGATTCAAATTCCACAGAAGAATTGGATGTGTGTAGTGATTTGAATTCTACTTCATCTTATTAAAACTTGAAAGATATATACCTAGATAATGAAATTTATAAAATAATATCACATAGTATATTTTCTTAGAATTTTCATAGAAAAAGGAATAAAAGCTATTCGAATATAAATGGTTGAATTCTGTTCAGTATCTCGAATATCTTTGTTTATTTGAGTTCTTACGTTCATCTTACAATAGAAAACTCCATATCTATAAGAAACTGTATCCAAAGTCCTTGGACAATAAATACAAGGAAAATGTGATTTGATAAAATTTCAAGAGAAAAAAAACTGTCGTACATTGTAAAATTCGATCTTGAAGAAAAGCAGTATTATTTAAATTAAACATTTGATTTGCCTAAAGCATACCAGTTTCATACATTGTTTCATTTTATTTGGAGGAAATGTAGAAAAGATAGCAAGTATACAAGGAATAAAGAATTACGCATTTTCTAATTTTGATAGTAATAGAAAATATTTTACATTTTTAATAGGAAATATTTTATATTTTTTCATATAAGAGACCGTGGGATTAAAGTGCATTGACATAAGCAAGAAAAAGAAAAACAAGCTATTCCAATGGAATTATTTTTTGTAGTAGTAATGCCATTATTTTTGTTTCTATCTATAGTTTATTCATACTCTTAAAACGTCACATACAAATAAAAACAGACATTCGAGAAGGTCTTCATTTAAGAGATAGTGGCATTAAAGTGCATTGACATAAACCAGAAACAGAATACATGTTATTCCAACGGAAATGGATTGAATTGTGTTCAATTTCTAGAATGTCTTTGTTTATTTTATTTCCTACGTTCATCTTACAATAGAAAATCTGATGTCTATAAGAAACTGTAGCCAAAAAACAGCTATTCCAGAAGGTCTTCATTTAAGAGACAGTGGGATTAAAGTGCATTGACATAAGCCAGAAACAGAATACATGTTATTCCAAAATGGATTGAATTCTGTTCAATTTCTCGAATGTCTGTTTATTTGAGTTCCTAAATTCATCTTAAAATAGAAAATTCGATGTCTATGAGAAACTCTAGCGAAAGTCTTCGGACAATAAATATAAGGAAAATGTTATTTGATAAAGTTTCAAGGGAAAAAAAAAAGTGTTGTACATTGCAAAATTCGATCTTGAAGTAAAGAAGGATTCTTTAAATTAAACATTTGATTTATCTATACTGTTTCGTTTTATTTGAAGGAAGTACATAAAAGATAGCACGTGTAGAAGAAATAAAGAATTACGTATTTGCTAATTTTTGCTACTAATAGGAAATATTCTATATTGTGTCGATATGATGTTAGGTTTAATGTACGTAAAATTAAAATTATTATTATTACTATAAATCTTCTTGTTGTTTTTAAAAATATCTGCTTGAAAAAATAATCGCATAGAATGAATGAAATGATATTGAAATTTTCTTTGCTCTAATTGTGCATTGCATTCTTATTCGGTCTATTTACTTCTCAAATGTTATGAGGCTATCTGATGATCACGATTGACGAGATTCAAATTCCACTGAAGAATTGGATGTTTTTAGAGATTTGAATTTTACTTCATCCTATTAAAACTATTATTAAAATTATTACTACTGTTATTATTACTATTATTAAAACTATTATTAAAATTATTACTTCATCATATTACTTCATCCTATCACTTCATCCTATACTTCATCCTATCTATCATACTTGATAGATACATTACTAGATAATGCAATTCATAAAATAATATTACATAATATATTTTCTTAGAATTTTCGTGCTACATACAAATTGCTTAATTATTTTCTAATCCCAATCTATATATATTTTATTTTTATATATTAAATCTATATATATTTTATTTTCTTAAAACGCCAGATACAAATGAAAAAAAAAGTATTCGAGAAGGTCGTTTTCTATTTGAATTCCTAATTGTTAATCTTAGCTTAAAAAAATATTTGTTTGAGAGTTAGGTTGATCAATATAAATTGTATTTCAATATAAAATATTTGTTTGAGTTGAACTGATCAATATAAGATGCATTTTTTATTGTAACTAATTTTGCAGATTTAACATAAATCAACGAAAAAGCTCCTTCTTAAACAATGCTTTCGTCGAATTTTTACGGGTTCCACCTCTTATTTGATAACACAGGTAAACACAAATCTAAGGTTTGTAAAATAGCACTTTTTTCTCAGTAAATCAGTCACGCTGATCAGAAATATGACATTATTTTTTGCTATCAACCGCAGTTTTTTTCACAAATTAAAAAATGAGGTGGTTCCTCTTAATGAAATTAATGTATAATATTTATTAAATAAAATTCATTCTTAATAAAAACAAAAATTCATTTCCTAGTAAAATGACATTAATATATGTAGAACACAACATTGCACTATAGAATGTGAAATATAAATGTAAATGGCATCTCTTTCTGTGTTGATATTTGTCTGAGAAGGCGCAATTTTCTCTCATGCATTTGTAGCGAGAACATACTTTTATTTTATTCGTATTATTTTATTGATATCTTACGTTTGTTTTGTCAGTTTCTTAAGAATAAAAATTAACTTGCTTGAGAAACAACATATTTTGGGTATAGAAATTGTCATAAAGAATTTACCAAGTATTTTCCCCATAAAAACTCGCTTGTATACTGTACAGTTATTCCTGGACTTGACTCATTTATTTTGCACCTCTAATCATGAACAATCTCAGTAGAGACTATTTATCGATTCTAGTAAAAGAAGTTAAAAAGTCTCTTTCTTAATAATGGTAATGTCCTACATCTAATTTTTGAGTTCATTCAATTATTTTAAAACAATTATATGATAACGTTAATTTTCTGCTCAGTATTATTACATATCAAGAATTTAAATGGGAAATCTCTGGGGATTTAAAAATATTACCAACGTTATTAAACCAATAAGGCGAACTGTATCAAAATGCCCTGTATATAATAAGACTAGAACAGACGAGCTAAACACCAACACTGGATAAGAGAAGAATGGCCTGCAAAAAATCAATTAAATTCAGGATCAAAAAAGTGATTCAACAGAGCTTTAATTGATCCAAAAGAAATTCTCATGCATTCCCTGCACATTAAGTTAGCTTTAATAAAACAATTCGTAAAAGCCTTAAACAAAACAGGGGAGATTATTTTCGATATTTAAATGAAGTTTTTCTACATTTACCGGAATATAAAATCAAAGAATGTGTTTTCGTCGGCGCAGATATGAGATGGTTAATGAAGGGTTAAAATTTTGATGAAAATATAAAACCAATTGAGAAAATTCATGGGTTTGTTTAGAAGTTATTCAGAAAATCTTAGGAAATTGCAAAAATCTTACGCAATGATCGTTTCAAAAACTAGGATGTAACCTGAGTTTAAAAATACATTTTTTGCATTCTCATCTTTAATATTTTTTTGACAATCTTGGAGAAATGAGTGAAGAACAAGGTGAGAGATTTCAACATGACATAAAAGGCATGGAAAATGCTTTAAAGAACACTGTAATGTCAATATGTTAGATGATTACTGCTGGAGGCAAAAAAAAAGACGCTAAATGAGGTTTAAAATTTAAAGGACAGAAGCGTTCTCTTGATGACAAGGAAAGTAATTTTACTTTATGTATTCGAATGAAATTCCTTATAAAACATGCACACACATTTATAGATTTATATTTAATTTTCTTTATATAGCTGATTTTTTATTTTTATTTTTAATAAATGTTGTGTAAATTGTATACTCTCAAAATCCAAATTCTTAGTTTCTTAAATGTAAAAAATCCTGACGTGATACATAAAAATGGATAATATTTTTGAAATAAGCATATCAGATTGATTATAATTTACATCAATTCATAAAAACTGCAGACAAAAAATTAAATTTTGTTGGCTTGTGTAATAGAAGATATTTTATATTGTATTCACATAACTTTAGATTTAATGCATGTGGAATTATTATTATTATTATTATTATTATTATTATTATTATTATTATTATCTGAACATTATTTTTAATCTTAAAACTCCACAGAAAAACAGATACTCGAGAAGGTCTTCATTTAAGAGACAGTGGGTTTAAAGTGCATTGACATGAGCCAGAAAAAAGAATATATGTTATTCGAATGGAAATTAATTGAATTGTGTTCAATTTCTCGAATGTCTTTGTTTATTTGAGTTCCTACGTTCATCTTACAATAGAAAAATCGATGTCTATAAGAAACTGTAGCCAAAGTCTTTGTGCAGTAAATACAAGGAAAATGTGATTTGATAAAGTTTCAAGAGACGAAAAAAAACTGTCGTACATTGTAAAATTCGATCTTGAAATGAAACAGGATTCTTTAAATTAAACATTTGATTTATCTACATTGTTTCATTTTATTTGAAGGAAGTACAGATAAGATAGCAAGTGTACAAGAAATAAAGAATTGCGTGTTTTTTAATTTTTTGCTAGTAATAGGAAATATTTTGTATTGTGTCAATATGATTTTTGACTTAATGTACGTCAAATTATTATTATTATTATTACTATAATTCTTCTTGTTGTTTTTAAAAATATCTATTTGAAAAATAATCAGAATCAATGAAATGATATTATAATTATCTATGCTCTAATTATACATTTCATTGTTATTCGGCCCATTTACTTCTCAAATGTTTAGTAGACTATCTGTTAATCAAGATTGACGAAATTCAAATTCTACAGAAGAATTGGATGTTTGTAGTGATTTGAATTCTACTTCATCCTATTAAAACTTGATAGATATATTACTATATTAAGGAATTTATAAAATAATATCACATTATGTATTTTCTTCGAATTTTCTTACTACATACAAATTGCTTAATTATTTTCCAAACCCAATCTATATCTATTTCATTTTCTTAAAATGCCAGATACAAATAGTAAAAGGTGTCCGAAAAGGTCTTTGTTTATTTGAGTTCCTAAGTTCATCTTACAACAGACAATTCGATGTCTACAAGAAACTGTAGCCAAAGTCTTTAGACAAGTACAAGGAAAATTTAAATTGATAAATTTTCAAGAGAAAAGCAACTGTCGTATAAATTTTACAATTGTAAAATTTTATCTTGAAGTAAAACTGGATTTTTTAAATTAAACATTTGATTCATCTAAATTACACAATTTTATAGCATTGTGTCATTTTTTTACAGATAGTTGTGAAAAATTAGCGCGTATACAAGAAATAAAGAATTGCTTATCTATTTTACATTTTTTTAATCCTATTTTCGATAACAGGAGATTATTTATATTGCTTCAACATGATTTTAGATTAAAATGTCGAGTTATTATTCTTATTATTATTCTTCTTATTATTATTAGTATTAGTATTTGAACTTTATTTTTATTCTTAAAACGCCACAGACAAATAAAAATAGATATTCGAGGAGGTCTTCATTTAAGAGACAATGAGATTAAACTGCATTGCTATAAGCCAGAAAAAGAATACAAGCTATTCCAATGGAAATGGATTGAATTCCGCTCAATGTCTCAAATTCTTTCTCTATTTGAGTTCCTATGTTCATCTTACAATCAAAAACTCGATGTCTATAAGAAACAGGAGCTAAAGTCTTTGGACATAAATACAAAGAAAATGTGATTTGATAAATTTTGATGAGAAAAACAACTGTCGTACATTGTAAAATTCGATCTTGAAGTAAAGCAGGATTCTTCAGATGAAACATTTGATTTATATAAATTGTTTCATTTTTTTCGGAGGAAGTACAGAAAAGATAGCACGTGTACAAGAAATAAAGAATTGTGTATTTATTTCATATTTATCTTACTTTTGATAATAGGAGATATTTTATATTCTATCGACATGATTTAATGTATGTCGAATTGTTATTATTATTATTATTATTATTATTATTATTATTATTATTATTATTATTATAATTATTATTATCTGAACTTTATTTTTATTCTTAAAATGCCACAGATAACTTAAAAACATATATTCGAGAATAAGTACATAAATACAAGGAAAATACACTGTTTAAAACAATTAAAGGATATTGCAGTTTTAGGTGGATTTTGTATCTGGGAAACTTTTTAGCTGATTGATACATGGTCGACAGACATAGTAGGTTATATGAGAATAAATTACACATGTTTGGCAGAAAAAATGCATTTTATTGCGCATTTGTGTACAAAAGGAAAAAAACACAATTTATACATATGAGAAAAAAATAATAAGAAAAGGTGTTTTCTTCAAAGAAAATCATTTTCAGTAGGGGGTATGGTTTCCACGGGCGGCCAGCAACGTTGAACACCTTTGAGGCATGGACTCAATGAGGTTATTAATGACGAGTTGGGATATTCTGCCCCACTCTTCCAGAAGAGGTCTTTCCAGTTCTATCCAATCACAGTTCTTGGAGAGTTTGTGGGGGTTGTTGGCGGCCAGACACTCGTCTTCTTAGAGCGTCCCAAACGTGCTCGATTGGATTCATGTCTGGAGAACACGCTGGCCATTCCATTCGAACGATTCCTTCCTCGAAAAAGAAATCCTCCACCAGGTTTGCACGATGTGGCCTGCAGTTATCGTCCATTAAAATGAAGTTATCTCCGATTGCTGCAGCGTAAGGGACTACAATAGGTCTGAGGATCTCATCCCTATATCGGCGACCAGTCAGATCTCCATCTCGAATGATGTAGAGGTCAGTGCGCCCGTCAATGGAGATGCCACCATACACCAACACTCCTCCACCGCCAAATCTGACACTTTCGTACACAAACGCAGGATTATTCCTACCGCCGCGGTCCCTCCAGATGTAAATACGCCTATTATCCGGATGCACAGAAAAACGGGACTCGTCAGAAAACAGAATATTGCTCCATTCATTTCTCCTCCAGTTGACATGCTCGGTTGCCCACTCCCTGCGGTCGCGACGATGCCTTAATGTTAATCTAACACACACCATCGGTCGGCGAGCATACAGACCTACAGCATGGAGCCGGTTTCGGACAGTCTGAGTTGAAATCGTGGTGCCTGTAGCCGAGCGAAGGTGTTGTTGGTGAAGAGTAGCGTTCATGTTTCGGTGTCTCCGATCTGTTAATGCTAAATACCGATCTTCATTGGGCGTTGTTGCCCGTCTACGACTTTGCCCTGGTCTTCGGCCTGCACATCCACTCTCCAAAAAACGGTTCCCGATCCTGGAAATGACGCTTTGTGACACTCCAATGGCTTGCGCTACTTCGGCTTGAGTTTGGCCCCTTTCTAACCTACCAACAATTCTCCAAGCTTCTGAATCTGTCAAATGACTTCGCTGAGACATCGTACTTATCGAAACAAAGCAATCACTGAATGCCGATCATCCTTGTCTTCATTCTCTTTTATCCAGTTGAAAATCAAATTTCATTCGCTGCTACTGAAGCGACGTTTTTGACGTCGAACTCAAAATTTGCATACTCCACAGTTTGAAAACCAGAAAAATTTGCATTTGTGATTCTCTTCTTCTATTTTCGGCAAAAAAAAAAAATTCGTTTATATCTTTATTTTATATAAAACTTCAAATATCCTTTAATTGTTTTGAGCAGTGTATGATTTGATAAAGTTTGATGAGAAAAAACAACTGCCGTACACTGTAAAGTCCGATCTTGAAGTAAAGCAAGATTCTTCAAATTAAATATTTGATTTATCGAAATCATACAAGTTTGACGCATTGATTCATTTTATTTAAAGGAAGTACTATAGAAAAGATATCAACTATACAAGAAATAAAGAATACCGCATTTTCTAATTTTTGATAGCAAGAGGAAATATTTTATATTGTGTTAACATGATGTTAGATTTAATGTACGGGTAATTATTATTATTGTTGTTGCTATTATTATTATTGTTCTTTATTATTATTGCTATAATTATTGCTGTTCTTTATTATTATTGCTATTATTACTGTTGTTCTTTATTATTATTTCTGTTATTATTGTTATTCTTTTTTTAATATCAGTTATAAAATAAAACTCATAGAGTGAATGAAATGATATTAATCTTATCTTTGCTCTAATTATACATTACATTGTTATCCGATCCACTTATTTGCCTAATTTTTTGGAGGCTCGAATGTTTTTGTCTATTTGAGTTCCTACGTGCATCTTATAATAGAAAATTTTTCGCGTATAAGAAATTGTAGGCAAAGTCGTTGGACATAAATACAAGGAAAATGTGATTTGATAAAGTTTGACGAGGAAAAACAACTATCGTACATTGTAAATTTCGATCTTGAAGTAAAGCAGAATTCTTTAAATTAAACATTTGATTTGTCTAAATCATACAAATTTGATACATTGTTTTACTTTATTTGTAGGAAGCACATAAAATATAGCACGTATACAAGTAATAAAGAATCTCGTATTTTCTAACTTTTGATAGTATTAGAAAATATTTTATATTGTGTCGATATGAATTTAAATTAAATGTACATTTAAATATTATTATTGTTATTGCTTTTATTGTTCTTGTTGTTTTTAGGTGCGTTCGAAATTATGAAAATACATACCACCTATATTCGTTGTTCAGGCCGGTCATACATAACAGAGCAAAAATTACTTATCCGAATAATTTGATATTTATAATATTTAATTAATGCATGATTTTGTAGAGTCATTTTAAATTTCATGAAAATTGGATGTGTAGTTTAAATACAGGGACAGTGAAAATTATTCCAGTGCATTACGGCCAAGGAAAAAAATAATAATTTCAAGTGAATTTTAATGGTATTTCACGCTATCGAACATAATAAAATTGACATGCATCTATGGAGAATACATTGAAATATACAATCTGTACAACCTGTGGCGCAAAGAATATTTCTTATTAATTTACAGGGCCACACAATGTATGCCTTTTGATAATGGCACAGCTGTAAACATTTTTTGGAGCACGTTTTAATTGTATTAAAATATTTCGCATTTTATGAAATAGATATACGTTCCTGAGGTTTACTAGAAGTTACTTCCTGTATTACAGAAAGCAGATACATGGATACATAATAGATTTTGGATACTAAACTGCATATAACTCCACCGAAATCTGAATATTTTTAAAACTTCGTTATAGTAGGAACGCAATTCACTTGCTATGCTTAACGTGAAATATCCGACTTGTTTAAAAATATATGTTAGAAAAAAAATTCCATTGTCTGAATGAAACGATATTTAACATATCTTTGCTCGAATTATTCATTACATTGTTATTCGGTCCACTTACTTGTCTAATGTTTAGGAGGCTATCTGTTAATCAAGATTGGCGAGATTCGAATTTCACGTAAGAATTGGATGTTTGAAGTGAATTGAATTTTAGTTTAAATGGAATAATGGCCATCTATCATTGTTATAAAATGGCCTTGGATCCAAACCACTTAAAATACTAATTATAATAACACTTTACTACTAATGCATTTCGAATAAGTAATTACTTTTTGAATTTCATAAAAAAACCTGAAGTACCGTTTTCTGTGTTTTATATAAATAATATATATAGCTTTACTATTTATTTTACAATATATCGCCTATTTCCAATATAATTACTTTGCATTAGAATTTATCGAGAAGTAGTTTTATTCAACGACTAAACATTTGATTTTTGCAAAGTTAAATTACCTTTTTTAGGTGCCAAACTTCATGACTGCAATTCTAAAACATTACATCTTTATATTACGCCCTGAGAAACGAAATATTTTTGTTACGAATTTAAAATCTTATCAAATATAAAGTAATTAGGTTAAATATCTTGTTCTGTATGGATAATACAAACTGAAAGAGATGTAGAATGAATCACTTACAGTTTCATAACTTAAAGCGAATACCATAATGCCATAGACTTCTAAACGCATTTGCATTTTATGTAAATATACATAATTTGTTATTAAAAAACCCACAAGTGCATTAATGCTAGCAAAGCGCATTTTTTTCTTAATTGTTCTTCCGCTTACCCCATGAATACTCTAAATTTAACCCTTTCGGGCCCATTTTTTTTCTTTTTTAAAACGAAATTACTTTTGCGTTAATAGAATTAATACTAGCTATCAAAATGAATTAATTAGTGTTTAACGAAACACTGTCTAAAAGAAAACAAGTGTTATTGTTTTACGTACTATTCAGTTAATATTTCTATTAAAAAAGGCTAAGGCAGAATTTTTGGCGATGTTTATAAATTATTGTATTACAGGTAGATTTAAGAGATTTTACAACTTTATAATCCTTTTTGCGCTTTTTTACACATGATTCGTTCAGGAGAAAAAAAAACTTTTGTTTTAAATTTAAACAGTGAAATATGTATTTAAAATAAAACAATCGCAAACGGCGCAGAGAGTTTTAAGCAAATATTTATTATTATTATTATTATTATTATTATTATTATTATTATTATTATTATTATTATTATTATTATTATTATTATTATTATTATTAAATGCTTATCATAAATGAAGTCAGATAGCAAACGCATAGACTTATACACATCACTGTATGTAAATAGTAGCAAAAGTATTTCTTAAAACAAAATTAAACGACCATTAAACCCTCCATTAAACGACATGTACTAATAATAGTACACAGATCCGGAAGGGTTAATCCACTGAGTCCGAACATTGTTCTGTGCTTTGAGAAAACAGATAAAAAATAACCCCCTCATACATCTATTAAACCAGCAGAAGGTTGTTATTTAATTAATAATGTACACAGTCCAATATATGTTTGATTTATGTTTTCGAATTTTTATTTAATTTTAATCTATTTATTCCTTTATTTTTATTTTTATACAAGCTTTCAAATTTTTAGAACCAAAAAATATATATACGTGTATTGAATCTGTTAGGAAAACGTGATATGGTTTTGTAATTAAAAAAATAAAAGTTTTTAGTACTATTAAATATTTTCAAAGGATCTTGTATATTAGATTGTGGAACAGACGTTTTTTCTATTCATAATTCTGTGACATTGACGAATTAATTTTAGTAAAATTCTTAACTTTGCATTCGTTGCTATACATATTTTTAGATCTCACGGTCAGTTAGCCTAAAACTATTGGTCTAAATGGTAAAATATCACAAAGGAATTTAATTTTTTTTGTTGATAATGAAACATTTGATTTTTCAGTTGAAACAAGTTGAAATAAACCCTTTAAAATATTATTAGATTTTTTTCTTATGTTTCTATAAAAATATTAAAAAAATATGTACCATAAAAATAATTGTTTTACGTTGTATATTAATGTATATATTTTGAAGATAATTTCCGTACTTTTGAAAGAATTTATTAAATGTTTTTTGGCTTTGCAGGATTTAGACTATATTGGCACAAAGAGCATTGTGTACTCATACAGGAAAATTCATAAGGCAAACTCACTAGCCAAATTTTGTATGTAATACATTTAAAAATACAATTTTTCAAATTCTTCTAATTCCGATAACCTCGTTTCAAATATTCTTAGTGCACTGAAAGCTTATGCAAATGCAAATAAAAAATTTACTGAAAAGTATAAGTAAATTATACTAAAAAAATAATTCTATTCTAAATATAAATACGTATATATAACACAAAATGTCTAGAATTCCCCCAAATCAATCGTTATTTTAAACAATATGTTTACTTTTTGCAGACTGTGTAATTATATTTGAACTTAAATAATAATTAATAAGTGCAACTAATTAATATCGTATATTATACCGCATGTTCTTTATCCTACTATTTCCCTTATAATAAAATGCCTTCTGTACCGAATCAAACATTCATTTTCATTCTAATTCATTCCTTTAATTCCCGCGTTGACTTTCCTTTGAGAATATTCACAGCTGTTGTTGAAAATTTCAATAGCACAATGATACATACTGCTCATAAATTATCACATTGAATATACATTACATATACAGCGTGGAATGAAATAGTATAAACAGTGGTTTAAATTTTATAACTGAGAAAGTTGAAAATGCTAATAAAAAATTAGAATGACCATGCTCTTATTCTCATTTCATTCCAAGTTATTACGAATTAGCTTCAGAAATTTAATTATCCTCTACTTAAAATTTATAAAATAAATATTATTTTAAAAGAAAGTGAATGAATATGTAAAAAGCTCTGTATCTAAACAAATTAACGCTAACAGAAAAAGAAAAACAAGTTGGAAATTGCACGTTAAACGTAGTAAATAAGATGCATTCGTAATATATAGAAGTTTCAAAAATATTCAGATCTTGGTATAATAGTATACAGCAAAGTTGTCCAACCTTTCGATAACTAGGGACGCACCTCAGCTCTTGGCACTCAATGAAGGGCGCCATTATTCACAGGATTGAAAACATGTGGCAATATTATCGCACAGTATTAATGTAACGCAAATGAATCTTGCAGTGGTAGACAAAAGACCGGACGGTTCGGAAGTTACATGTAGTCAAATTTTAAATTATGCACTTTTCTGCCACAAGTCTACCTCAAAATTTTTTGTAGGGTAAGGGGTCAGAACGTTAATTCCGCGTCTAACAACAACAGCAATAATAATTAAAAAATAATTAAATCATTGCTTGATATCTCTTAGTTTCTTTTAAGATGTGAAAAAACGCTTTTATTTATTTTGGAGGTGCGAATTTATAAAGAGAATAAAAATAAAGAATACTGCCCAGTTAAACTGATGGCATTGAGCTTACAGGCTTCAAATACTAATTGTACATTAAAGCCTTATATTTTCAAGGGTTAATTCCGTTTGAAAAAAAATTAAGAAGGGGAAACAGCTCTCCCCTTTCCTCTTTTTTTATACTTAATGATTGAACCTCCTATACTATCAAAGACATGCTTTATCATATAAAAAATCTATATCCAAAATTCAGAGCAAATGAGATAATTCTTAATAATAAAAACCCATTTAGCATTTATATAATTTAAAAGGAGTTATCCCCATCTTTTATACTTAACCAAACTTCCTAAACTATTCAGAGATTTGAACGAAATCTGAAAATTCTGCTTGAAAAACCCATTTATATAAATTAAGGGGGGGGGCATTAGAACCCCTGTTCCCCCTATTTATACTTATTCAATGAACACCTAATAACAGTCACGGAATCGCCTCATCAGAATTATCCTAATCTAAATTTTGAACGAAAACTTAATTCGCATGAAAATCCCATTTATATCAACTAAGGGGAGGGGCATGAGCCCCCCGTTCTCCCTCTTATACATATGGAATGAACTCCAAAAACTAATCAGGGAAGCGCCTTGTCAGGATATACCAAGATGCAAAATTTCAAGTGGATCGGATATTTTTATCATGAGTTATCGCGTTACGCACGAACGTACATACAGAACGGATGGGCACATAAGCTCTCAGGCTATGATAGCCTGTGAGCTAAAAACAAAGACAGTCATGATAATAAATAGATAGTTCCAGATAGAGAAGTAGCCTGGAAATGCTTTTATAGCTGGAAATCATTGTTTTATTAAAAACTAAAATTTCAAAAATGAAGAAAGAAAAATTAAGCCTCTTTATCCCTTGTATAAAACAGCCAGTGGGCCAATGTGATAACAGCAAAAAGAAATAAAGAATACTGCCCAGTTAAACTGATGGCATTGAGCTCACAGGCTACAAATACTAATTGTACATTAAAGCCTTATATTTTCAAGGGTTAATTCCGTTAAAAAATTAAGAAAGGGAAACAGCTCTCTTCTTTCCTCTTTTTTTATACTTAATCATTGAACCTCCTATACTATCAAAGACATGCTTTATCATATAAAAAATCTATATCCAAAATTCAGAGCAAATTAGATAATTCTTAATAAAAACCCATTTAGCATTTATATAATTTAAAAGGAGTTATCCCCCTCTTTTATACTTAACCATTAAACTTCCAAAACTATTCAGAGATTTGAACGAAATCAGAAAATTCTGCTTGAAAAACCCATTTATATAAATTAAGGGGGGGGGCATTAGAACCCCTGTTCCCCCTATTTATACTTATACAATGAACACCTAATAACAATCACTGAATCGCCTCATCTGAATGATCCTAATCTAAATTTTGAACGAAAACTTAATTCTGCATGAAAATCCCATTTATATCAACTAACGGGGGGGGGGATTAGAGCCCCTGTTCCCCCTATTTATACTTATTCAATAAACACCTAATAACAGTCACGGAATCGCCTTATCAGAATGATCCTAATCTAAATTTTGAACGAAAACTTAATTCTGCATGAAAATCCCATTTATATCAACTAACGGGGGGGGGATTAGAACCCCTGTTCCCCCTATTTATACTTATTCAGTGAACACCTTATAACAGTCACGGAATCGTCTCATCAGAATGATCCTAATCTAAATTTTGAACGAAAACTTAATTCTGCATGAAAATCCCATTTATATCAACTAACGGGGGGGGGGATTAGAACCCCTGTTCCCCCTATTTATACTTATTCAATGAACACCTAATAACAGTCACGGAATCGTCTCATCAGAATGATCCTAATCTAAATTTTGAACGAAAACTTAATTCTGCATGAAAATCCCATTTATATCAACTAACGGGGGGGGGGCATTAGAGCCCCTGTTCCCCCTATTTATACTTATTCAATGAACACCTAATAACAGTCACGGAATCGCCTTATCAGAATTATCCTAATCTAAATTTTAAACGAAAACTTAATTCTGCATGAAAATCCCATTTATATCAACTAACGGGGGGGGGCATTAGAACCCCTGTTCCCCCTATTTATACTTATTCAATGAACACCTAATAACGGTCACGGAATCGCCTCATCAGAATGATCCTAATCTAAATTTTGAACGAAAACTTAATTCTGCATGAAAATCCCATTTCAATAAATTAAGGGGGGGGGGGGCATTAGAACCCCTGTCCCCCTATTTATACTTATTCAATGAACACCTAATAACAGTCACGGAATCGCCTCATCAGAATGATCCTAATCTAAATTTTGAACGAAAACTTAATTCTGCATGAAAATCCCATTTATATCAACTAACGGGGGGCATGAGCCCCCCGTTCCCCCTCTTATACATATCGAATGAACTCCAAAAACTAATCAGGGAAGCGCCTTGTCAGGATATACCTACATACAAAATTTCAAGTGGATCCGATATTTTTATCATGAGTTATCGCGTTACGCACATACGCACATACATACAGAACGGACGGGCACATAAGCTCTCAGGCTATGATAGCCTGTGAGCTAAAAACAATGGAATTTTATAACCATGGGTATTCAAAGGGCTCGCGCAAGATGAAAAACGCTTATTTTCTGTTTGTTGCTAGGTATTAAAAATAGCTATTTTCAATTATTACCTAATTTAACCATCATAATTACACTTTTAAAACAATAACTACAAATCGAAAAAATAATCATGATTAAATTTTTAAAGTATGTTTGTAATTTTTAACGCGTTTTTAAAGCATTTTGAAAATATCTCTAATGTAAATATTGATAATTTTAAATAAGTATTCTTTATGAAAGAATTTTACTTCTTAAAACTAATAACAGGAAATATTCAAAAGGGCGCTATGAAAATCTACAAAGGGCACCGCGTTGGACAGCCTGGTATGCAGTACTTCGGATACAATATAGCGGCCGAAATATTTTGTGTCTCTCTGTAAATACTATCTGCTTTCTATTATACAAAAAGTATTTTGTAGTAAATCTTACTAACTTATATCTGTTTCATAAAAGTATGAAATAGTTTAATATAATTAAAATGCGTCCCAAACAATGGGTTCTACCATACCATTATGCAGTGGAATGATTTTACATGGTCTTGTAAGTTAATAACAAATATTCATCGCGCCACAGATTGTACATTATTTATTATATATTTTATAGATGCATATAAATTTTATTACTTTCGAATTAGCGTAACATCATTGAAATGAACTTGAAACTATTTTTCCCATTGCACGTAGTGTAACTCAATATTTTTTATTATCGCTGTAATTAGACTATCCACCCAATTTTCATAAAATTTGAAATGACTTGATAAAATTATGCAAAACTTATATGCTATAAATTTCAAACGATTTGGTTGCGAACTAATAGACGGAAGGGCGGACAGACATACGGACAGATTGAACGATGACTGTAGGTGATACGTATTTGCATAATTACCAACGCACCTAATATAAGTGAATATGTAATTTTTCAGTTATTATGTTTCAAACATCCCTATCAATTAAATCTCAATTCAATTTTAAATCATTTTAATTGTTTTACATACATATGAATATCCCGTTAGTGTGCAATGCTTTATTAAAGTCGTTAAAACTATCAGGTTATAAAAAGTCTAAATGAAATCACCTAATCACTTATCTGTTATTTCATTAATTAATAACAGAACAACCATATTTAAATCTTTTCAATAATTAGTAATATTTGTATTCATAATTTATTGTTCCTTTAAGCAAATAAATACTCCTACATTCATAAATATTTTAAATATCATAACCACGTAAATCTCAATTCAATTTTGAATAATTCCTGATGATCACATACATTAAAAAATCCCTGTCAGCTCGGCCTATAGGTGGAGGTAGATTTCGAAGTGTGCTCATTTCAACAACAAAAAATAAAATATGATTAGAGATACACCCAGTTTAACAAATTTATTTGGCCGCTTTTGAAAAAATTTTAATGCCATTTTTCTGTAAGAACTTGTTTTATCAGAATCATCTTAAGCGAAATTCGGCTCAAATGCCCATTTTGACAACATATTTTGAAATATATTCAGATTTTATTAAAAGATCGAGCCATACAGTATATTATATAGTTCCTAAATAACATAAAAGTGCCAATTGAATGCGTTTGAGAGCAAAATTAAATTTGAAAATGAGTTATAAATTAACCATTTTGTTAATTGAATACAACTTCAATTCTTTAAGCAAAATCGCTTCGGGAAATTTTGTACGAAGTGCCCAATTTGACAGCATTTTTAAAAATATATTAAGCCTTTATCAAAAAACTGACCAATACGGCACATTACACAGTTCCTAAATAAGAGAAACTGTCAATTATGTGTGTTTGAGAGCAAAACTGAATTAAAAAATGAATCAGAAGAAACGCAATTTGTTATTTGAATACTTTTTCAAATTTTCAATCATGATCATTTCGGGAATTTCTGTTCAAAATACCCTATTTGGAAGCCTTTTTTGAAATATATTTTGTCTTTATTAAAAAACTGCCAATGCATCACATTATATGGTTTTTAAATAAGAGGATCTGTAAATTGGATACGTTTGAGATCAAAAATAGATTTAAAAACGGGTCAGAAAAAGAGCAGTTTGTTATTTGAATACATCCTCAAATTTTTAATTACGATTATTTCGTGTAATTCTGTTCAAAACACCCTTTTTGGCAGCCTTTTTTGAAATATATTCTGTCTTTATGAAAAAACTTGCCAATGCTTCACATTATGTAGTTCCTATATAAGAGGATCTTCCATTTGGATGCATTTAAAATGAAAAATGAATCTAAAAATGAGTTAGAATATAAGCTGTTTGGATTTGAGGTTTTTTTTCTCCATTTCCTATTTTTGTTTAATTTATTTTTGCTATAAGAATTGGTCCAGGGGAAAACATGTTGCTATAAAAGTTGTAGACATTATTGAGAAGATGTAAAATAAATTTAATTAGATTTTATAGTTTAAAAATCGACGAAGTTGTGGATTTTTGTTTTAGTTTTTAATTTTTTTCATCGGTAAGAAATAGTCCTATCAAAAACTTGTAAATACAAAAGTTTTAGATAATTTTAAAAACATTTATAAAAAATTTAGTTTGATTTGATATCTTGAGAATTGACGAAGTTATGAATGTTTTTATCCCAAAAACCCTATTTTTTTAGCCCCTTGAGCCCATTTTTAACTTTATCAAAAATCTATCATGCATAAACTTTTGGCGCATTTTTTAGAAGTAATATAATCTTCAACCCGATTCTATATCTATTTTAATTAAGAAGTTATGGCATTTTTTCTGTTTTCACAAAAACCTTCTCTATTTCCACTCCCTTGGTTCGATTTTTACCATTAACGAACTTAGCCGAAATTTTATAGTAATTGATTTTATGTATCAGTTTGGAAAAGACTGGAGCAAAATTAAAGAAATTATCGTGTCCATAAAAAAGTAATATAGACTGATAGATAGATAGATAGATAAACTTTTTTACTAATGGTAGTTTTGGAGTCTACAGGTCATGATCGGCGTAGATCTGCAAATATTTTTCAGAAATTCCAACAAGGGAGCGACCGCAATAGGTAGTATTTCATACGAAATCTACCTTAAAAATATAAGTAGCATGCAATGCTTTTTTAGAGCTATTAATATTTAAATATCTTATCCAATTAAATTTCAGTTCAAATCTAAATAATTCCTGGTGTTTCACATAAATTAAATAAAAAGAATATTGTCCAGTTAAACTGATGGCATTGAGCTCACAGGTTACGCATGCTAATTGTACAATACAGCCTTGTATTTTCGTTGATTCCGTTCGAAAAAAAATTAAGAAGGGGAAACATCCTCCCCTTTCTCCTTTTTTATACTTAATCATTTAACCTCCTAAACTATCAAGGACATGATTTATCATATAAAAAATCTATATCCAAAATTCAGAGCAAATTGGACAATTCTTAATAAAAACCCATTTAGCATTTATATAATTTAAGAGGAGTTATTCCCCTCTTTTATACTTAACCATTAAATTTCCAAAACTATTCAGAGATTTGAACGAAAGCTGACACTTCTGCTTGAAAAATCCATTTATACAAGTTAAGGGGAGGGGCATTAGAACCCCCGTTCCCCTTGTTTATACTTATTCAATGAACACCTAATAACAGCCACGGACTCGCCTCATAAGAATGATCCTATATCTAAATTTTGAACGAAAACTGTTAATTCTGCATGAAAATCCCGTTTATATCAATTAAGGGGAGGGGCATGAGCCCCCCGTTCCCCCTGTTTATACTTATTCAATGAACACCTAATAACAGCCACGGTATCGCCTCATCAGAATGATCCCATATCTAAATTTTGAAGGAAAACTGTTAATTCTGTATAAAAATCCCGTTTATATCAATTAAGGGGAGGGGCATGAGCCCCCGCGTTCCCCCCCTGTTTATACTTATTCAATGAACACCTAATAACAGTCACGAAATCGCCTCATCAGAATGATCCTATATCTAAATTTTGAACGAAAACTGTTAATTCTGCATGAAAAAATTAAGGGGAGGGGCATGAGCCCCCCGTTCCCCCTCTTATACATATCGAATGAACTCCAAAAACTAATCAGGGAAGCACCTTATCAGGATGCACCTATATACAAAATTTCAAGGGGATCCGATATTTTTATCATGAGTTATCGCGTTGCGCACGAACGTACGTACGAACGTACGAACATACATACAGAACGGACGGGCACATAAGCTCTCAGTCTATGATAGCCTGTGAGCTAAAAATATATATAACTAGCATATAATATAGATTATGTGAAATCATGCTAACATCGACTAATCATACACTCTGTCATTTCTTACACTAATACCAAAATTGTTACATAAGAAACTTTTCAACAATCACTAATGTCTACACCTTGATGATTTACTAGTAAGTGAATATGTTAGTTCATATATGCTATTCTGTATCCTTGAGTTATATGTTCCTACAAATGTCAAAGTTGTAACTTCAATCATTTCTCTTGCAGAATACAGGTAGATGATCATGCCAGGAGTGCTGCTGCAGTATTTCACTCTCCAGAGATGACAGGAGCAAAGACTCCTAAAACGTAATAACAGTTATTTAGTATATTACATAAGCAATTTAGACATCTTATGACATTTATTGTAATATTTTATTTATTTGTTTGCCGTAAATAAAATACAAATGTTTCTTACGTTACAAAAATATAATACAACCACAAATGAAAATGTGGAAAAACTTCTTCCGACATACTCACGCGTCCGAACATACTCTCGCGTTTCGGACGCGACATATATACGCGTCCGAAAAGCGTTTTTTAGCGTTAGAAATCTAACAAATTAATATAATTTTAGGAATTATCCTTTCGTTTTTTTCAATTTTGTGAAAAATCTATTTTACATTAATAATGTTAATAGTAGCTATGCATAAAAACTATCTAAGTTTATCGAATGTGTCATTATCTCAAACATAATGTCTGTAGTTATTTTGAGCAGTGAAGCACTTTGAAAATATTCTTAAGATTTAGTAATAGAATTGTGCGAACCCTGGAATTATTCTATAAACAGTTTATTTATTAGGTAAGATGTAAAAATGTTATACAGAAGTTTCGGTAGCTGTATTTTTTTTTTAAAGATTGTGTTCTGATTCCAAAGTATGCTTGATTTGATATTTTTCTTATTTTAGATTGCTTGCAGAGAACCAGTTTTTCGGCTTACGATTTTAACGATTTTTGGAATTAAATTGTTAAAATTTTGAAATTCTGGAAATTTAGTTTAAAAAAATCGTTAAAATATGGCATTATATGCCAAAAAACTCGTTCTTTGCAAGAAATCTAAAACAAGAAAAATATCCAGCCAAATATTCTTTGAAATCAGAACACAATCTTTACAAAATATTCACTTATCAAAACTTCTGTATAACATTTTTTACAGCTTGCCTGATAAACAAACCGTTTACTGTATAATTCTATCGATCTTTGTTTTTGATAAATTTAATTTTGAAATCAGATTCTTATTCGCTAGTCGCCGTGTATTTACATGATAATAGGCTAAGGAAGAGTTTATGGAAACGTTTGAAAAATATCATATTACACCAAATGTTTAACAGATATTGCAACTTTTTAATATTTCTATGCTTTTTATCACACACTATTCTTTCAGAAAAGTAACCTATATTTTAGAATCAAAGATATATATCTAAATCGAAAGAATCATCAAAGGTGAAGTCTATTAAATGTTTGCATTAAAGAATGTGTTTTGTAAGTTCAATTTAAGCAAATTATATTATAGAATATGGTGAAATTTTTCTATGTAACAAATGGCAGCTCTGCCACTCTTATGACATACGTTAATTTAAATTATTTTAAATCAGAAACCAATTTAAATGAAAACATTTCTATTAAAAGGTGATTAGAGAATTAAACAAACTTTTGCAATTATTATTACTAAATGCCAAAACATAAACTGAGTCATAAACACATGTTTAATTTAAGTTTAATTAACATGTAAATAGTAACGAAAGTAATTGTTAGACAAAACAATATTCATTGAAGAGGCATGTACTATTAATAGTACGCCAGATCCGAACGGTTTAAATAAGCATTTATAAAATTTCATTGATTTTAGAGAAAGTTTCCAAATGGTTTCTTTTAGTTCATTAACACATTTTTTCAAGCATGAATGTCACTTTTTTAAATGCATTCAATGTTTAATTAAAATTATCGTAACAAAATTTATCTATGTAAAAGTAACAAAAGGCTATTAATTTTAATGTTAATGCTCTTAACTATCACGTTTGTCTGTAAAACATGACATTAAAATGTTTGTTTATCCATGAATGCCATTATATGATCCGAAATTACAGCTTGACAAAATTCATTAATACACAAAGGAACTAATCGGCAACGTTTTAGGAAAATAAATAGTGACAAGCGATTTTTTAAAAAATATTCTGTAAACTCAAACAAGAAAGAAAACATCATGCAACACACATCGATTATGAAGAACTTTCCAACACATACAGACTAATGTAAAAAGACAATCATCATTTAATAACTTGAAATAGGGTGTCTGTTTGAATCATTTGAAATGTATTAACACATTTGAAAACACAACTTCAGCAATTCCCATCTACATTCGCAAAATTATCAAAATTCTTCAAGCAGCTCTGTGTAAGTTACATAAATTTTATAATATAAATCATGTTATACAATTGTTTTCGCAAAAATGTTTCAATGAAATTCCTTTTCTATTTTTTAACATTTCGATAGAAGGTATTTTTTTTAAAAAAATCTTTGTTTACGTTAATATATTTTAAAAAGAAAAGAAAAAAAATACAGTTTTACAACGTATGTGTAGAATTGAAAAAAAACTTGTTAACTGTGTTTCACATAATTTGTTGGCCAAATCTTCATTTATTTTCTTTTGAAAGCACTATGCTTCAAGAATATTAGAAAATCAAAGATGCAAAAATATAAATACAAAATTAAGTAAATTGTTAAAATATATCTGATAGAATGATCAAGTATTGTACAAAAAATGAGCTCACAAAATAAAAACATTTAAAAATGTAATTTTCTTTACAACTTAGTTCTGTAAAAAAAGTAAAGTGAAAGTAATAATGCAATAACTTAAAGAAAGAGGAATTTTTGCATTAAAGAAACTGCGCTTAACTACAATTTAAAAAATATATTTTTTAGAATACGTTGAACATTTTCTATGTAACAAATGGCACCTTTTCCGCTCTTATGACATGCGATAGTTTCAGTTATTTTAAATCGGAAATTTAAATGAAAATATTTGAATTTTGAAGAACGTTTACCTTTGAATTATTGCATTAATTTAATTATTCAAAATATAAAGCGCGATTATTCGATATGAATAGTACAGTGTATTATAATTTTCTAATAAACTAAGAAAAATTCTAATTTGCATATTACATGTGCAGAAATCAATAAAATAATAAGTCGATACACTTCAAATAGTCAACACACAAAAATAAACATACTTTCGAACGCTTTTTGTCACCAAATTTACAACACATTGATGTGTTAAGAATTCGAAAACTTCATATACAATACGTTTTTTGTGTTACAATTGTGTTCTTACCCGTAAAGTATGATGACGTCACTGCAACGTCGTTGTGAAGTCAGATTGTGACTTTGTGACCATCGATTGTGGATGTAACGTCACGTGACGTCGATGTGAAGTCACAGTGACTAAAATGTGAAGTCGTTATGGCCGTTTTAGAGCTCTTTTGTGACTTTTCACAAAGTGGTCACAATGTGACATATTTGTGAAAAATGTGTCATTTGTGACTAATTTGACATTAACATTGTGACGAAACTGTGGCAAAAGCGACGATATTTAAATTGCCAGAAACATGTTTTTTAAAGTAAATAACATATTGTGAAGGATATTTATAAATTTCTAAAGATTTTTAAGAAAGTCACATCTCAGCCACAATGTGACGTCACTGAGTGGTGGCATTTTGGTCACAGATGTGATGTGAACAAAGTGACTCACAGTGACGTCACTGTGACCATGCATGCTATTAGGGTAATATGCTGCTTTCAAGGAATATGTCCTAAAATAGTGTTGTTAATCTTTTTGAAGTTGTGTTGATAAAAATATTTTCTTACAAGTGTGTTTTGCTACATAACAATTTGTCATCAAATTAGCAACACATTGTAAGCACTAGACAATTTAGAACATCATAAAATAACACATGTAAAACACTATCAAAACACTTTCTATAAGGTTCCTTTAAAATTACGCAATTTAAAAAAAAGGAAATAAAAGATAGTTTGCTTTATTGAAAACAAATTGCAAAAAATTACTGAGTGAGTTGACTAATTTTAACAATTGATATCATTAACTGCATTTCTGGTAAAAAATGTGCAAATTTTAAAAACACTTTTTGCACAATCTTTTTCCTGGCAAAACAAACTCGAAACACATTCAAAAGATAATAAAAAACTATTTAACTTAGAAATTATATTTATTATGTTCAATTATTATTGTAAAAATGTTTTGCGACTTTGCTGAGTAGGTATGGGGGGAGAGGGGCAATGTTAAATTATTTTTGAATTTTGTAAAGAAATTTGAATGAATTTCTTTAATTGATACATATAGATAATCGTAAATATTAGTTAGGGACGATTTTAAAAATATTAATTTCTTTTAACTGCGGATTAGCTATGTGAATTTTCATTAATCTTCTTGAAATTTTGCTAAATCTATTTTAAAATCGAAATATGTAGCCGTTGAAAAATAAAATCCAATAACTTAAATTGAATTCTGTTTTCTATTTTAAACAAAGATTAAGATATCAGCGAATGAATGTAAAAATAATTCAAGCAAGACTTCTATTGAAATATATAAGCTGAATGAATTTTAAACAACGTTCACTTCTGAAAACGCATAACAAATGAATATGCATACAGCAGAAAGAAACAACCTTTTAAGCAAATTGTGCTCTGTATGGGAACTAAACAGACTTATATTCGTATTTGCATACTGGATGGATTCCAAATTGCATTTTATAGCATTCGAACGAGCGATACTCGAATAATGAGTTTCAATGCAAATCAAATTTTGAAAACAAAACTTTTGTATTTCCTAAAGATAATCCAAAAACTTAAAATTGAAAACTGCACTTAATAAATTTGTTCAACTTTAGTTCGCAAAGTATTTTATGCTAGAGAAGAAAAGTAAAGTAAAAAAATGTACACATTTTTATCTTATTCTCTGTAAACTGCTCGGTAAGCTTCATGATTTTTTAAATAATTTATATAAATAAATTGAAAAGTTTCAACGAAAATATCACTTGTCCAGAGATTAAAAAATTTAACTTAGAGATAAATATTATTATTTTCAACAGTACTCACAACTCCGTGAAGAAGTTTAAATGTACACCAATATACTCATGATTTTGAGATGAAAATTTTAGTTTTTAAAAAAAATTTATATACAAGATTTGTGTATCGTAACTCTTTAAGAATTTTTTTTATTGGTGTAAGCGACTTTTAAAGTATTTTTAAAACCTTTTTTCACCCTTTCAGGTCTACTGTACTATTATAAGTACATGTCTTTTAATTGAGTATTATTTTGTTTTAAGAAATACTTTTGTTATTATTTACATGTAGTAATGTTAGTAAATGTCTATGCATTTACTATATGATTTCATTTTTATTTTGACATTTAGTAATAATAATAATTATTATAATTATTTGCTTTAACATCTTTACGCTGCTTGCGATTTATTTATTTTAAAAATGTATTTCATGCTTTAGATTTAAAATAAATGTTCCTTTCCTGAAAGAATTACATTTGATAAACTCAAAAAGTATTAGATACGGTACGATTTTTTTAACAATATGTTACTTTGTAGTACATATGAAACTTCTTTTGGATTATGTTTAGATGGTTTTATGAACTTGGAATGTAAGAAAGCATGTGTATGAGATAGAAGCAAAGTACTGTTTTCATTAAAATTACTTTGAATGCCGTAAATTTTATAATGTTTTAAAAATATTTACTAATTGTTAATATTTTCTTTGCAGGACATAAAAGCCTTTATGAATGGTTGTTGAAATGTTCAACAGTAAACGAGCTATATTACGTCCATATATGTGACAGGGCCAAAACGATACACCAAGACTACGGAACGGGTTGTCTTCTTTACATGGACATAATGATAAGCATTTCTTTCTCACATGGTGGATCTGTAATACTGCGCAGCATTCTTAGGATACAAAATTACAACTACGCCTATATCCCTAATTCTCCCCATATCTGTGTCATTTACTTTATGTATAAAGAATATGGACATAACTTAATGCGTGTAATTTAAATGAAGTGTGTGTGATGCTAGACTAAACGACGATGCCAAATATTGACCTTCTACTTTAATGACTAACTATGTATAACGAAGTATCTTCAGCTTGACTTCTACCTATGTATACATAAAAACATTATAAATATAAATATATATATTCCAGATATAAGATATATATGTATACTGAAACAAATTCTTATTTACCTGGAACAGAAGATTTCAAAGGTGCTCCAACTTATCATTACAGATAGTGAAACAATACAAATTGACAGTTTTCTAGTTATACAGTTGTATAAAGAATTGGGAAAAAAGAACCAAGCGTGCTGTTTATCTATATATTGTAAAATAGTTTTGCAAACTCTTCGTAACTACAAACGGAAAAACTTTAACTCAACATTTTATGGCTTTTTCATTTTACATTTCTTTATGGGTAATTTTCTTTAAAAAAATGGATATCGAAAGAAAGCATGCAGTAATGTAAAACTCACTAAATGCATTGAGTTTGGCATGATTTATAAACATAAGCAGAATTTTGTTCATATATGACTAACTACTGCGTGTTGTGAATCATGATTTGAAGCTCAAATTATGTAACATATTCCAATGGAATAAATAAAATCTTTTATTTAACATTGTGTTTCTTTCGATCCAGTTTACGCAATTTTTATACTACTCATGATTAAGACATAGAAACACATGTATTCAGTTAAATTCGCGTGGTGTAACATATACATATATTTCTTTGTTTAAAATTTATTGAGATAGTATCCTGGTGGCAGCAGCGATTGGGATCTTAACATTCCCATAATTACGCGCACGATTATACTTGGTGGGGCATAAAAATCTCCCCATTTTAAGAGGCCAATAAAAAAATATAGGAAATTGAAAACAAATATTTTATGTTTACATGCGGAAAGAATAATGTTTGCCATTTATTAATTTTTAAAATCTGTAACAATTTTTGCTATTAATTTCGAAGTGTTGTTGTACGAAAAATGATATCGTCTAAATGTTTTCATTTGATCTCTATACACTTGTGATGTCTCTCCCGGAAATTCAGCCTAACCTTTTCCATCATTGCTGGAAGAAATACTGCAATTTCAAATCGAATAGCATCTTTCAGTTCGTCGAAGGTCTTCGAGCTTAGGTTTATATGTATAAACTTTAGTCTTCAGGTAAACCCACAGGAAAAAGTCACAAGCTGCTGCATGCGACGATTTCACTTTTCGCGCAACAAAACCTCGAAATTAATAGCAAAATTTGTTACAGATTGTAAACTTTATTAAATGGCAAACATTATGTTTTCCGAATGTAAACATAAAATATGTTTTTTCAGTGTGCTATATTTTTTTATTGGGTTTTAAAAATGGGGAGATCTTTATGCCCCACACTGTAGTTTTGGGCTAGTTCTCTACGGAAGTGAAGAAGACTGTCAAATAATGCGCGTGTTGTTTTTTCTCCGCGTGTAATAGTTCTTATCAAATAAAAGTTTTTTTTATTAGTCCATTTATAAATAAAATAATTTATGTAAATAGTGCAAATAACTATGCATCATAGTTTATGTAGTCAAGCAATATAAATATTAAAGTATTCAATCTAAATTCCATAGTGGCATTTTCTGTCAAATAAATTAAAAATAAATTAAAAAAATATTACGCTTTTAAATTTAAAACAAATATACAATAGAATGGTTTACTTAAAAATGTATACTATGCAAAAATGTATAAAGTTTGATAAAGTTAATAAGATTTTAAAAGTCTAAAAACTGACAAGCTTCAATCAACTTCTAATGAGTTTTATGTTTCAATATTGAGAGACAAAAATATTTTTTGACTCTTATATAATTTTAAAAAGTGAAATAAAATACGCCTGCCATCCATACTGCTGTAAGTTAACTGTGCATTTTAAAGAAAAAAACAGAACGTCGATGCCAATAATTATGCTAGACTCTTTAATCATGAGTTAGATTTTTTTTTCAAAATACTTAACTATAACTTATGTATGTTGTAAGAAACTTCTTCACTGAAAATATCTTTCATTCTCTGTTCAATTTCCAGGGGTAATTAGTGAATTGAATTTATAATTACATGTGTTTCTAATAAAGGAGTTTCTATCAATATACATAAATATTTGAGTGCGTGACAGAGGCGCCAACTTTTGAAAAATATTGGGCTGACTCAAAAATATTGGGTGGACTCAAAGATATTTTGATAAAATGATACAACCAGTTTTTTTTTTCTTTAAAGGGTGGGCAGAGTTGAAATTTTTTAAAATCATATTCTCATGTGTTTTTCCTTATAAAGACAGTAATATTTATTGTAACATCATCATATCACGAACATGACTACAAATTGAAACAGCAGAAAGTTAAAGATTGACATGTAAATTATTTTGGATTTATGAGTGTCAGACGGAGAATTAAAACATGCGATCATTGGCAAAATAAATTTTGTTCTAGGGAGAAAAATTAATAATAAAATAAATAACGATTTAGAATAATGGATATTGGGCTCGCTAGAATTCAGAATTATTAGGTGGGCTCAGGCCCCGTGGGCAGATAAAAGTTGGCGTCATTGCGTGGATACGTACTCGAGATATTTTACTACCTTTCATTTTCTGATTCTTCTGAAAGCGTAGTTGCCAACCTGCCGAACTTTTGAATACCAGTAAAATCTTATAAAATTGCGAAAGTTGTGCGACTGCATGAAACAAAGATTTTTTTCATGAAAGTATTAGTAATACAAAATTCGGGAGGTTGCAATTATGTGAAATAATGAGTGTTCGTAAAAATAAATAAATTTGACTTCCAAGGTGATATTTTTCTACGAATATCGTTCTATACGAACCCTAAATTCGCAACTCAGTATTTGTAATAAATTTTACATTTAAAAAGATCTATTTGGCCGTTTATGCATAATTTACATTTTAGTAACAAATTTAATTCCAAATTCTGTGTTTTTATTTATGTTAGTCGCATGAGTATTAAACAATGAGCTCACATTTTAATGAAATTTCAAATGAAAGGTTATAGTATGGATGTTTCAACTTTATTTTTAGAATAAGGTTTTGTATGCGTATCTATACTAATAAAATCCGTGCGCCTCTGTCTGTCTGTCTGTCTGCTTGAAGCCGATTACAGTTCGCAACGCGGGCGAGTTGGAAGTCGCGAAAGGTGTCTTTCGATCGGAAAAATTCCGGGCATTTTCGAGACCGTGGGACCAAAATTAAAAAAAGTTATGAATTAAAAACCCCTTGGGAATCGGAACGAAAAATGTCTCAATTCCCAAACGGAGCTCCGAAGCAGAACACTGCGCCACCTTGCGGTGAAGGACATGAATTTTTCCTTTTTGGCTAAAAGAAGAATCAGCCGAAAACCTCTTTTTCTACCGGCGCTAATTGCGTTTTTTTCCGCATCAATTTTTTTTTACTTGTCGTAGAATATTTAGCGTAGTTTTTGCTAAAATATTGAACTTAGAAATAAAACAGGACTATCGAAACTTTTTTTGCGCGTTTTTTCTTAAACCATCATGCAGACAGTTTTTAAAGTAGAAAAAAACTGATTACATATTCAGAATCTGTGTAAAAGTCTGCTTCTGATGAACCAAAAAATACGAGAAAATGTCTTATGGGCGCGCAGCACCAACCGTGCAAAATCAAATATTTTTAACGGGACGATGGCGACCATGGCGGGTAGCGCCGGTGGGCGGTAGGCCGGTGGGCGCATAGCGCCCTCTGTGCGAAATATTTTTAACGGGATAATGGGCGCATAACAACCATAGCTCTTTAATTTAGTTTTTTTGTGCTTGAGGATTCGAACACCAAGACTTGCTTATTAAATGAATTTTTTTGCTTATTATATACTGCTTAATATCGAGGTTCGTTCGGAAAAAGTGGCCCAGCTAGCGGGCGTAGCTCGCTAGTCTATACTAATAAAATCCGTGCGCCTCTGTCTGTCTGTCTGTCTGCTTGAAGCCGATTACAGTTCGCAACGCGGGCGAGTTGGAAGTCGCGAAAGGTGTCTTTCGATTGGAAAAATTCCGGGGAAGTCATTTCAGGCATTTTCGAGACCGTGGGACCAAAATTAAAAAAGTTATGAATTAAAAACCCCTTGGGAATCGGAACGGAAAATATCTCAATTCCCAAACGGTGCTCCGAAGCAGAACACTGCGCCACCTTGCGGTGAAGAACCTGAACTTTTCCACTTTGGCTAAAAGAAGAAACAGCCGAAAACCGCTTTTTCTACCGGCGCTAATTGCGTTTTTTTTTTTTTTTTTTTTTTTTTTTGCGCGTTTTTTCTTAAACCATCATGCAGACAGTTTTTAAAGTAGAAAAAACTGATTACATATTCAGAATCTGCGTAAAAATCTGCTTCTGATGAACTAAAAAATACGAAAAAATGTCTTATGGGCGCGTAGTGCCCACCGTGCAAAACCAAATATTTTTAAGGGGACTATGGGCGCGAAGCGACCATAGCTCCGATCCACAATCTTTTTTTTTTTCAAGTGCACGTGGCCCACAGTGAGAAATCGCATATTTTTAACTGGACCATGGCTCTTTAATTTACTTTTTTTTGTGCTTGAGGATTCGAACACCAAGACTTGCTTATTAAATGAATTTTTTTGCTTATTATATACTGCTTAATACCGAGGTTCGTTTGGAAAAAATGGCCTAGCTAGCGGGCGTAGCTCGCTAGTAAAATTATAAGTTGCGAGTGATTTCAAGATTTTTTTTTCCAAAAGAGGAAAATTATATACTACATTACTTAATTAGTTTATACTACAGTTTTTAGATATTAGTTATCGGATGTTTTCAAATGGACAGAAAAATATGCATTTTTTAAATAAAAATAAAACTAGTTCTATGTAACAGATGTAAATTTTCCATTTTTCATTTTTGGGTGAAAAAAGTCCAGGACAGGATTAGAACCACGGATGTATTGGCTGAAGCCGCCAATGTTCTACCAACTGAGCCATCCCGGACACGAACACTGGAGGACTATTTCACCCAAATAACCTCAACGATCACTTTATCTGGTCTGATACTTTGGATCAGCTCAACAGAATAAATCGAAGGTCAATATATGGAACTGCAGAAAATCGCTGCATACGAAATTACATTACATTAATTTTAAACACGATTATTCGATCGGAAAAAATGGAAAATTTACATCTGTTTTAATTAATTTACCGATTGAATGATCGTTTTTAAAATTATTCTAAACTAGTTGTATGTGCCAATCTCAAAATTTTCTTCTATCTTATATGTACATTTTAATATTTAAAAATTGAGTTACACATTTTAATACGTTAATATTAGTGATTCAATTCTATACAAACTATGATTTTTATTTTAAATTTCTGCTTCAGTCAATTAATCGCAGTAAAAACGAGTTACTGTATCTGCACGAGCCGATTCACAGTAGAACAATAGGCAGATTTTTTTCAAATTCAGGAAGGATCTATTCGCCATTGGCCCAAAAAATCATACATAAAAAAATTAGTTCAGTGCTATGCATAACTTCAAACACTTTTTAATGGTAAAATAACAAAAATGGCACAGACATCGTGATTATAGCGCCTCCTTTCAGCGGATTTTTTTCAAATTCAGGGAGGGTCTGCTAACCATAGCCAAACACTTATACAAAAAATTTCAAATATTTAAATAAAAAAATAAAAAAATACAAAGAATTCTATGCAAAACTTAATGCTCTTTTCTGTTGTAAAATATTGAAAATGGCACAAAAATCGCTCTTGCAGCGCCCACTTTTGACAGATGTTTTTGAAATTCAGGAAGGACCAACTAGCCATAGCTATACACTTACACAAAAAAAATTTGGTTCAATTCGTTGCATAACTTCATACACTTTAAGTCGGTCCAAATTTGAAAATGGCACAAAAATTGTTAATGCAGCGCCTTCTTCTGGCGGAATATTTTAATATTAAAGGAGAACCTTCTTGCCACAGCCAAAAACATTCCCAAAGAAATTGCTTCAATTCTATCATATCTTCATACACTTTTCGAGGTAGAATGGCTACATACGGACATATATACACACAGACATACGGACACACACGCTGACACACAGACAGACAGGTATTTTGTAAAACCATTGATTAGAATACTTTCTTCTATTGAAGATAGAAGAAAGTAACAAGTTGGAAATTGCACATGAATGTAGCAAATGAGGTGCGTTCGTGCGATAACGAAGTTTTAAAAATATTCAGATCTTGCTGATATAGTAGAGCGTACTCCGGATACAGTATAGTAGTCGAAATCTTTACGTTTCTGTAAATACGCAGGAAGTAATTTTTATTACACCTCAGCAACATTTATCTTATTCATAAAATGGGAAAGAGTTGAATATAATTAAAACACGTACCAAACAATGTTTCCCCGTATAGCATTATATAGTGGAATACTTTTGTGTGGCCTGTAGTTTATTAATAAAAATTTTTTGCATCACAGATTGTACCGAATGCATATTTTAGTATATATTTCATAGATTCATGCCAATTCTATTATGCTCGAATGAGTGTAACATCATTCGAACATAAATCAATTACACGGTATCCTTTTGATTGTCCCTGTAATTGATTTATACATCCGATTTTCATAACATTTGAAATGACTCGACAAAATTACGCAATAATTATATGTTTTAAATTTCAAACGATTAAAATGCATTTAAAACTTTTTTCCCTATGGATCGTAATGTAACGGAAACCTTCTGAATGTCCCTGTAATTGATCTCTCCATCCGATTTTCATAAAATTTGAAATGACTCGACAAAATTATGTAATAATTATGTATTTTAAATTTCAAACGATTCGGTTGGGTAGTTTTTGCGTTGTTATATGCGGACAGACGGACGGACAGACAGACAGACGGACAGACGGGCAGACAGACGGACGGACTGAGCGACAACAATAGGTGCTACGTATTTACATAATTATGAACGCACCTAAAAAGGGTAGATAATTTCTAATTTATTTTAAATATTTAACGATATTAGGACGGTCCATCATCGTCTTATCTTAAACATTATCATCAATAATAAAATTTGTCAACAAAAATTTACATTTTTTTTTACAATCTTAGTGTAAAATGTATTTGTTATTTATTTTATTAAAATGTGAAAGATTTTTCAGAGGCTCTATAATGTGTACAGTTCTTAAAATAAAGAATACGATTTTCCATATTAATTTTTGCACAAACAAAAGCTGGAAAACAAAGCAGCTACAGTTCAGTTGGTAATGATTATTTTTTATTTAATATTTTGAAATCGTCAGCAGGATTCACTTTTATGTTAAAATATCACAACTTTTGATTTTCCAGTATGACCACCTGATTGTGATTTTGAAACACAAATTTTTACTGAATGAAATACATGAAAAAGTGGCACTACTCAATGTTAAACTTGAGTCCGGTTTCACATCGCCACAGCTAACAAGTGGTTTGCAATCGAAATAAGCTCCGAAATTAGACCGATACGGCTGACAAATTTATTCATAGAAAATTTATTAAAAGATTTTTTTTCTGATACATTTATAAAAAAAATCGCTCTTAAATTAATAACTAAAAAAGATTAGAAATGTGAATTACGCAAGCAATATGCGCAGATGCAATCCTAAATATGTGACATAAAGTTAATAGAATTTTAATAAAAATGTTGAAAATCATTAAGTATAATAGTTGAGTAATAAAGTTATTTACATTGCTACAGAACATGATCTTCAAGTTTATGAATCATGCTGAATTTTAATATGAGATTCAAGTAAAATTAAAATACGTTTTAATTTATTTATTGGCCGTTAGATATAAAAACTTAGAAACCTGAGATTAGCTTCTTGTAATAGTCACATTATTTCGCTTTAATCTAGTTTTTTTTTCTACTAGCCGAGGTATCGCATTTATGCGAAGTATTATCGATAATCACTTTCAAAAATAACGGATTTTAATAATTATTTAAATTTTCTGGGACAGTCTCAAATACGAAAACCTTTATCGAAAGATTTAATTGTGTATAAATTTTAGTATATTTTTAATAGTTATCTTTACTAGTCTAGGAAAAAAAATGAGTCAATAACATATGCTTTAAATAACTGGATACAAACAAATGTATCTTGACAAAAATCTATATTTTTAATAAATGTATCTTTTAAAATAGTGATTACTTATATAATATTTTTTTAAAAAGGTAAAATAATAATACATGTGTATTATATGTTTAGAAAGAAACCTTTTTTGATGTTTTTCGAAATCCTTATTGCCATAACCTCTTCAGACCTGACACATTTTAAGCCATCGTAAAAATTATTTAACACTTTTTTTCATTTATTTAATCGTATAGAAACATAATTTTAGAATAAAAAGTAAAATAATTATTATAATTTTATATTTACTAGCAGGTACACATATGTGCACCTCGGGTTCATACTGCAAAAAAACAATTTATTTAAACGAGAAAGTTGGTGTACAATTGATACGTATAAGCTTATTTTACGTGCTATTTTCGAAAAAAAAATATTTTTTATATATATATAGAGATATATATTGCATTTTGTACAAATAACCCTTGTTCTTGATTTGCAGCCTTCATACTTACATTTTGAAGCAAAGTTATCATTTGTTGAACAAGGAAACTATTCAATTTTGTCATATCTAATATAGTAAATTGGCTTTTAAATACCCTTACGTTGTTTTCGCTGTGGTTTATTTTCCGAATCATCTTCAAAATCGTTTTCAGATACATAAATTTTGCGTGGTATCCATGGTCGTCGTTCTTCACCTGCTTTGCTCTTATATTTCACCAATACTTATGCAATCTCTAAAAATACCGCAGGAGAGACAATCTGTCTTTTCGAGGAACTTCACCTGTTTTGCAATTTTTGATATACATTATCCATCAAATAGAAATAACCAAATCTATAAAATGTATAAAAACTCTTGTTGACTACTTTTGTGTGTGAACAGAACAACGGTAGTAAGCTAAAACCTTATCCTTTAAATCTGCTCCACCCATACACGCTTTGTATTCACAATGGCACGTTGCGTTACATTAATTTTACAATTTTGATCTTTAGACCATCTAACACAACTTCTCTTGGAATCGCTATCGATGCAAGTTGAAATCAAAGTTACACATTTGCTATGTTTCCAATTTAATATACACATATCCTTGCCTTCCCTTAGTCTCTCATCCCACTCTCCGTGATACAAATCTCGATCATTGATTTTTTTATCTGCTCCTCCAAGTCTTTTGTTCGTAATCATTCCAGTTTGGTAGATATTGTTCCTCAATAAAAATTCGACACATTTTACACTAGTAAAAAAACTGTCCTTGTAAATCACTCGTGTGTTGTCTTTTGGTATAAATTTTGAAAACAATTTGGCAATGCCTCCACTTAGACCTAATCATAATTATTTTGAATCATCAGCTGGTACAATTCCTTTTCCATGATATATTTGGCAATCAAGGGCATGGTCATCCCTTGCGAATAAAATAAAGTTTTTTAATCTCAACGGATTAGGTTTTAACGGCACATAATGTCTAGATCCACTACGTCCAGGAAATAGGATCTAGTGATCTCTGTTCATCTATTGATAAAGGTTTTGGCTTGGGCAGGGACAAACATTTAATTCTTACTGCATTCAAGATAAGATTTATTTTCCATAACTTGTCATCTGCTTAAAGGTCATTTGATTTATCTGCAAAATGAAAAAAATTTTTAATCTCAAAAAATGGATCACGTGACAGAGTAGCTGCAATTCTAAGTACTGACAAGTCTTTTTGCCAGTAGAAGCTTGCTTGGAGATAGTTTAAAATTCCCATGAGTATGTGTACGCCTGTAACTTTTATAATTTCATATTTAGATGCATTTATTGAGCGACGGTTTCGTGTTTGAACGGAATATAACGGAATGGGAATTGTTTGAACGGAATTGGTTTCATATGAAACTTTTTCCCAGAAATCTTCATTTAAGTAATCTAGAAATGATTCAAAAGGATTTACGATGCTGGAAAATCTGGTTTTAGATAATCCTCATCAATCAATGATCCTCGGAATACTATTAGAAGAAAAAAAGATTAAATAAATGTTTGCGAAAAGATAAGGTTTTATTCTCAGCATTATTATTCTACTGTGCCGCAACACAAGTTTTAAGAATTTTCTTATTTTCAGCTTCCCATACCAAAGGCCTTTTAGGTTAAACTTTGTTGTTACATGGATTCGGGATAGATACTGGAGCAATATCCTCCTTGGTTATATCTGTATCATCCAAATTTTCATTGCCAGAAGACTCGCCATCACCATTGGCCTCATCAGTTTATTTACTCTTACAAAGTTGTAATAATTATGATTTTTAAAAATTAATGTCGAATTGAAAACATCAACAAAATGAATTCTTATTTATAATTAAGTATAATTTTTTAATAATTCCACAATTTTAGCACTACACCAATTAGATATCATTCAGTACAAATTTTTTGTGTGAGATGACTTCTTTCCAAAAACACAGAATTGAAACCGGAGGTGCACATATGTGTACCTTACAAATTACATATAATTTAAATAGACATTATGATCTAGCTTAAAAACTTTTAATGATTTATGCAATACTGAAGAGTTTAGAAGCATTCTTAAAAATTATGATGAATAAATATTAATTTTCTATTTATAAAAATGTACTTACTTTTTCGAAGTTTTATATTTTTCGCCATTGCTCGTTTTTCTCCTCCAAAATCATATGAATTAAGACTGCTAGCGCCATTTCTTGCTGAAACTAGAAAAGGCTAACGTACACAAATAACATCCTCTCGTCTCAATAAAAAATTTCAAATATTAAGTGAGATACGCTGTTGAAATCAGAGGTGCACAAATGTGCACCTCGGATCTGAAGAGGCTTTTCAACATTGTGTTATATTTTATATGAAACATGAGCTTTCAAAATAATTTATTAATAAATCTAGAGTAATTCTACTACATAATAGGATGAAAACATACATACGTACTAGGCTGAAAAGCATCAATTTCAATGATGTTTATTTTGAAAACTATATAAAGTAACTTTAGTCAGCATTTTAAATATTCTGTATTATTTTATTAAAATTTTGTTTTATTAATATAAGGCTATATTTAGTCGTTAAATATACAAAGTACTAAGAGTATTTTTAGAATATTAAAAATACACTATTAATGAGATGTTCTAACACAATGTTAGATTTTTGAGAAACATAAAGTTATATTTTGATTATAAAAAAGTCAATGGGAATGATATTAACAGTTTTTTTCTTTCTTTCTTTCTTTCTCTCTCTTTCTATTACTATATATATAATTTCTAGGTAAACAGAGAAATTTTTTTTAAATATATGTTTCTTTCCATATCCTCTCATTCACAATACTGAAATATATTTATTTTTTTCTTTACTTTTAATCTGTTATTCCCCCATCAAACGTTACGAGCTTGATAAAAAAAATACTTTTAAACAATTGCTTACATGCATTAAATACATTTACTTTAATTTATATGATTAAACAAGTTGCAAATGAAGCATTTAAATATTTGCATTTGAAGGTGACTTCAGTCGAAAATTTAATTGTGAATCTCACTTAAAACATGTTTGTCTTTAAATTAGACGCATGTCTATTCTAATACGTTTACATATTGATCAAAGTCTAAATGCAGTTATCGATATTGCAGCTTTAACTGTGTAACAAGGTTTGGAATATTACTAATTCCTGCATTCGCTTTGAAAGGAGTAGTTTCTCTAAATGCGCAAAGTTTTTCGTAATAGATAAAGCTAAGTATTGTAGAACACCATAAAGTAAACTCATCCTTTCATAGTAATTAAATAATAAATCTAGAATAGTTTAATGGAGTTTCGTAGAAGATGTAATAGTTTTAACGGTAATTGGTAAGATAAATGTACAAAGAAATTTTGAGGAATATTTTAAATATTAGTAGTAATTATGGTATAATTCCGTATATAAGCCGCGTATACGTAAAATGGTAAAGAAAAATAATACAGAAATTTTGTACATTGATGAAAAAAATGCATTTTTTGAATTATTGATAGCTCCTGTTTTGTCTTTACAGTTGCCAAATCTGTTTAATTGGACTCCGCTCATTTTCTTGTGACTTCTTCTTTACATCGTTGCACAGTTAAAGCAGCAATATAGATAACTGTATTTAAAATTTCACTATTTTGTAAATTTATTAAAATAGATATTCGTCTAATTTAAAGACAAACATTTTTTAAATGAGATTCCCAAGTAAACTTTCGACTGAAGTTAGCTTAAAATTGAAATATTTAACTCTTCACTGCACAGTGTGCCATATATGGCGCATAACTAAAAACACTATAGATCTCATTATGTGCCAATAATTTGGCCAATATGATCACGGCAACTGATCAATAACAGTCAAAAAATAAAATAACATTTATTTTGTCTATGTCATATGGCTGCATTTTACAAAAAAGAAAATAAATTGTTCTTAAAAAAAAAAGAGAAAAGAAAATCATTTAAACTATTAAGGCAAAATTTACTTTTGCTATTTTTATTGAGTACTTAAAAATATTAAAGTAAAGAAAGTTGCATAGTATTAAACAAATAAAATTAACTAATAAGAATGTATTTATTAAAATACAACACATTGCTCAGTGGTGCACAAAACAAGAATTTTAATATACATTTGTACAATTAAAATAAAATAAAACTATCAACGTTTCGCACTGTCTTCTGCGGGGGTCTTCTGGAAAATATGATAACTGAAGGATTAAGTTTGCATCTTGATCGAGAGATAATATTTCTAATAAATTAAAATCTAAATGAATTAAAAGTTTAAAAATTTTGCCACTTACTCTCTATCTCTTCTCTCTCGATCAAGATGTGTTGTATTTTAATAAATACATTCTTATTAGTTAAATTTTATGGTGCAACTTTCCTGTATATATTTATTAACAGATAAAATTAGTTAATTTACACTCATTAATTGTAAAATATATCAAAACAGTCTTTAAAATCCAATTTGTGTAGTTTGGATGACGCCCTAAAATATTAAATTTCAGCTGAAAATTTGAAATCTAATTTTTTTTTTTTTTTTTTTTTTTTTTTTTTAGTATTTTCCCCATTATTAGGCCAATATATCGATTTCAAATAATTTCTTTCATAAAAAATAATAATAAATCGCGCAATGAAGGGTTAAATGCCTCATTTTAACTAGTAAAAAATAAATACTAACTTTGGCTTGAATTAGCACTAAAAATCATCGTTCCAACTTTCTAAAAAGTTGCATGAATAATGCAACGAATGGAACTAGATATGCTGCTATTTGTGAAGAAATGACGATTGTGATGATGAAGAACTAGACACTGTAAATAATTATACTGATGTGCCAATAATAAAAGTGATTTTAATAAATTAGTTGAAAATTCTGATAATAAAGATTTGAATAATGAATGAAGATTGATCATTTTTACCACTTTCTAAAAATAGGATCGTAAAGTTTTTATAATAATAATGTATTTTTATTATAAAGTACATGAAATTTATAACTATTTTTAAAGTTATATATATTAAACAGCTTTTTCTTTTAATTACAGAATATCAATTTATGAAATTTTGTTACAGTCGAGTACAAATCAACTCCCTACTTTGGGAAGAAAAAACGTCCGAAATTCTCGATTTATACACGAAACCGAGTAAATGATAATACTGATGTACCAGTAATAAAAGTGATAATTCTGACAATAATGATTTGGATAATGAATCAGGATTGATAGCTTTTATCACTTTCAAATAATAAGGTCATAAAGTATTTATAATAATAAAGTATTTATATGAAAACTATAAGTTTTTTTTGAAGTATTTTTTTATATCAAACACTTTTTTTCAATTATAGAATATCAATTTGTGAAATTTTGTTACAGTCGAGTACAAATCAACTTTCCACTTTAGAGAGAAAAAAAAGCTCCGAAATTCTCTAATTCGATGCAATATCTTGGTCAAAAATAAAACATCTCTTTCTGATCACAAAATTTTATTCTCTTGATTTGAATAATAAACCCAGGTGTAAGTGCATTTTTGTGTCAAGAAATGTTATATAATTTTTTACAAATTCTAAATGAACGTTAACTTTTAGAGAGACTACTATCCTATTACGAAAAAATACAATCACACATTATTAAAAAATGTCTAATTTCTTCCCATCATACTATTTTTGTAAATTTCTCAGAATAAAGTACATTATCTACAGTCAAAACGATCGATGATACCCTAATTAAATTTTACCCTGAGAAAAAAATGTGCCAACTTGATTTTCGTACTTTTATTCAGTCAGCCTTTGACTTTCGTAAGATTAAAATAAAATTAAAAAAATAAATAAATAAGAAAAATTAAATAAACGAAACGCGTAACAACTAGAATGAAATATCCCATTGTCCTTATTTCATCGGCAATTAAATTCATTGGAATAAATTATTTCATCGGCATTATTTCAAACCGTGTGCACAAATAAAAGCATTTTCCTTCTAGAAATGCCAAAGAGAAACTGAGACAATAATAATGATAAACTTAAAGCGTATAACGGACCAACGTCTTTTGTTGAAAGATCAAACATATATATCATTCTAAATGTTTGCCTTAACAATTAATCATAATTAATGTTTGTTAAATTCTATCCCATATGTTCTGCAAAGTTTTTTTTTTTTTTTTTTTTTTTTTTTTTTGTCAAAACTCACATTTACAACAGTCACCCATTGAATAATTTACTCGAAAGCGTAATCAATAACGATTTATAACAAAAAATTTCTAGAAATTAAATTTTATGAAATTTTATGACAAAGAGGCTTATTTGAGGAGTGTGGAAATCAATCCGATTAACTCCATCAAATACAAATGCTCAATTTTAACATTTAAAGTAATTTATCTAGTAAAAAACTACTATTTTTCACCATAATTCAATATACACATTAATTATCTTATAATGAAGAGTAATTCATAAGCATTGTATAGATATATATAACATTTTTAACCCAATAATATCATCACCTAACTTTATTTATATGTGTAAAGAAATTACTCAGATTGACTTCTGATTGATTCATTTACAATTATCACAGAAACCGAGAAAAGAAGATGAAGGCAGTTTTACTTCTTGGGTTATGTACAACGAAAAGATATCACCATTGACATTTGTGAAGATATAAATATAACTGATTTAAAAAATTCCAACACGTAGATACCGTGATTTACGCCACAATGAAAAATGTAACATTGTGACATGTTGAGCGGATTAAAATGAATTCTAATTATCACTAAATGGTAATACATTTTGTGGAAAATGGCTTTTTAATTAGAAGTCTGATAAAATTTTATACTTTTTTCTTTGTTTAGATAAAGTAGCAAAAAAAAAAAAAAAAAAATTCGTGTTACAGAAAAACATTGATACATTTTATACGTAAAACGGAATGCAAAACAACTAAAACCATGCAAATCTATAGAAAGTCGAAAATATTTATATTTTCAATACTTTCCCCTTATATGTATAAAAGAAAGTTAAAATTCCATATTGATCACAAACCATACAACATCTGCAACGACAAAGTAATATATTTACGTATTTATTTTTAAAAAATTTATTCGTATTTTTTTTTTCAGCAGACAAACCACGTCTTATTTCAACGAATTTCGATTTCTTTTAAGGAAGATGGATATTAAATCAGTTGTTTCTGTATAACTTCTAAAGATATTAAAACCTATATGGAAATTTTTCTTCTTATATAAAAAAAGATGTTGCTACACAATTTAAACGACTCAAGACTTACATTTTCACTCAAAGCGCAATTTAGCATCGTGTAACATATAATTTTAGATTTTATTCCATGTAATAAACGAATGCGTAAAATGTTTACCATTGGCGGCTTAATATCTCATTCTATGAATGATAACTGTTTCAAAACTCTACAACGCAATTTTTTCCATCTTATGTTTAATTTTGATAAAAAATAAAATAAAATGAATTAAACTGTTATTTTTAGTTGCATTCATTGTGCGCACTATTGATTCTAGAATACTGGCAGTCTTCCTGCCAGCACTCTAGAATCTGTGACCGATTATTTTAACGATATAACCAGTATAATACTGCATAGTGACAGCAGTAATTTATGTTCAAATTGCGCCATTATTTAAGTGAAGAAAATTACCCCATAAATTTGGTTATTAATTAAAGTGTGGAGGTTTATTGTGGAGTAATTAACGTTACTCCAAAAATTTTATGGAGTAAAGTTACACACACACACACATATATATATATATATATATATACACATACATATATATATATATATATATATATCTTTTTTTTACAGTGCATGCACTATACAAGGTTTCTTTGATTGAAGAAGTTAAATAAAATATTAGAAATGATTGTCACTATTTGAAATGTTTAGATCGAAATCCTTGTGTTTAGGTAGCTTATCGTGGATGAATTCATAAAGATTCAGGATGTCCAGAGCGATGTCCCAATCATAGAACTATGATTAGACTATGATTCATAAGACTATAATTTCAAATTTAAATTTTTCATAAACAAAGATCGAAAGAATTATGCGGTAAACGGTTTGTTTATTAGGTGAACTTTAAAAATTTTATACAGAAGTTTCAAACGTTTTCAATTTTGAAAATAATGTGTTCTGATTGCAAAAAATGCTTGATTTAGATTGCATGCAACGAACAAATTTATCGCATACAATGTTATATTTTAACTTTTTTGGATTTTTTTTTTAATTTCAGAAATTCCAAAAATTTAGCTCCAAAAAATCATTAAAATACAACATTATACACTATATTGCCATTGATTATCGGACACTTGCGATTTTAGACATTTTACTAAATATCTAGAAAAATACATGGGGAATCATCTCGAAACTCTTAGTGTATAAATATAATTGTATACGCCATACATCGCCGTGAAGATTTTTTACCGAAACTCCATAGGGGACCGTCAACAAATTAAAAAAGAATGAATATCTTTTGAATAACCCTGTCAAAACTAATGTAGCAAAAGTGCTCAAACTCTAGATTATGACTGAATGCCTTATTGTAATACACTGTGTTTATGTTTATGCAATCAGCATGCATACTCGCAGAGTAATTAAGGTTTTTATAAAAATGGTCCCAAATTTTTCCAAGTTTTTTCCTTATAATTTTCAGAGTTCTAAATATATAATAATATTTTTTTCAGAAAATAGGACAAACAACATTGCAGACAGTACCCTGTAATCAGAATTAAAAAATAATAAAAATTGTATGAAAAATGAGTAGGTTTACGAAATAATTTTTTACTGCGCATGTGTCAAAGATATCAAAATTTCATTTGCATATTATGTTAGCTAAATGTATAGAGCAACTTTTGTAAAAGTCTCAAAATCATAGCTTGAAACTTCTGAAAGTAATCGTCTATAGAAAAAGGACAAAATCCGTTGTTTCCAAAATGAAGCAAAAAAATAAGGGATTTTATTCAAATGTAGTAGTACATCCCGTATTGTGTATTCTATATTGACACTAATCAATGAATATATGGATACAACCCCTCTTGTTTTTGCTTCATTTTGAGAATAACGGATTTTCGACTAATTCAATTGACGATTATTTTCAGAATTTTCAAGTTATGATTTTGTGACTTTCACAAAAGTTGCTCTATACATTTAATTAACATAATATGCAAATGAAATTTTGATATCGTTGACGCATGCGCAGTAAAAAATTATTTAGTAAACCTACTCATTTTTCATACAATTTTTATTATTTTTTAATTCTGATTAAAGGGTACTGTGTGCAATGTTGTATGTCATATTTTCTGAAAAAATGTTATTTTATATTAAGAACTCTGAAAATTATAAGGGGAAAAACTTGGAAAAACTTGGGACCATTTTTATAAAAACCTTAATTACTCTGCGAGTATGCATACTATTTGCATAAAAATGAACAAGGCGTATTACAATAAGGCATTCAATCACAATCTAGAGTTTGAGCGCTTTTGCTACATTAGTTTTGACAGGGTTATTCAAAAGACATTCATTCTTTTTTAATTTGTTGACGGTCCCCTATGGAGTTTCGGTAAAAAATATTCGCGGCGATGTATGGCGTATACTACTATATTTATACACTAAGAGTTTCGAGATGATTCCTCATGTATTTTTCTAGATATTTTTGTAAAATGTCTAAAATCGCAAGTGTCCAATAATCAATGGCAATATAGTGTACACCAAAAAACTTTTTCTCTGCAAGCAATCAAAGACAAGAGACATGTCAAGTCAAGCATTGTTTGCAATCAGAACACAATCTTTTCAAAATATTCACCGTTCGAAACTTCTGTATAACATTTTTACAGCTTAACTTATAAACAAAACGTTTACCTCTTAAGGGAGACCCGTACCCCATTTTCGGCCAAAAATCATCAAAAGTTCAAAAATTTTTTTATCTCAGAAAACTATAAAATACATATTTGGGAATATCCATGCAAAATTTCAGAACTCGGGGACACTTGGAATAGGTAGAAAATGAGCTTTTTTAATTGTACTCACTACAGAGTTTAAAGGACTAGCGGCCATTTAAAACGTGTTTTCCTGAAAATGACTTTTTTCATATTTTGCCTAAGTTCAAAGTACTAAGGCTCAGTTGTAAAATGATTTAGAAACAAAGTGTTTATGTTTTTAGAATCTTAAAAAAAATTTACAAGAAAAGTAATGAGAGATATTTTTTTTTAACTATTTCTGAAAATTTTACATAAATTGGTAAACATGAAAATTATAACGAATTTAACGAAATTTACCATGCGTATTTTTTTTTTATTTTAAGCCGAGTAAAATAGAAAATTAAAAATATCTCTCCTTAGTTCTTTTCTATATACTATAACACTATTTAAGAAATTTTACTAATAGCAAAATATTGAAAATTGAATGAGGAGTAGTAATTTTAAAAGGTGTATTTTTCGACAAAAATATATCATAAAAATCCCCATAAAAAATATATTTTTTAATAAAAAGTGAATTTTTTTGCTAATTATTCCTTACAAAAAGATTCTTAACTAGTACACCAAAATTCATTAGTTTCAAATCAATAATCGAAAATTTGGGTTTTTTCTTACGGGTCTCCCATAAGTCTCGCGATCTTTGTTTTTGTGAAATTTAATTTTGAATTTAGAGTCTTATTTGCTGGACACCCTGTAAGTTTTACATAGAAAAAAATCAATATAAATCAAGTTTGAAAATGAATGATAAATGTGGCAAATGAGATGTGTTCCTGCTATAACTAATTTTATAAATATTCGGATCTTAATGTATTATCTGTTTCTCTGTTACGCAAAAATGGATAAATACAAAATTAATTACAATTATGTATCTTAAATTATTACGGAATATAGTAATTATTACAGAAGTAAAAAAAATCCTTCTTAAATAGGACCTGATCCCAATGCAACCTAAAATCATTACCTATTATGGGATGTCTTTAAATCAATAATTAATTACCTATGATAGGTTTTAATAGAATAAAAGAATCTGTTATTAATACATATTTAACTTTGGATTTGATTATTATGAAAGTGTAAATGACTCGACAAAATTACAACGAATATATACATTAAATTTCAAACCCTACTGGTTGCTAGCTTTTGCGCTGTTATATGCGGAAAGAAGGACAGACAGACAAACTGAAGGATCACACAACAGCTATATCTACTAGTATCAAACAAAACGGTCGTTCTGCCAGGCTTAAACTTCACAAGTAAAAAAAATCATGCCTTAAGCATAGATTATGTAGCACTTTCCAACTATTACTAAAATTGTAACGGCAAACTCACGGTGGGCGCTATTTGTAACGTTATATGCAGACATATTCAGTAGTTTAGGTTAAAACAACAAAGTTTATTCAAGTGATAATGGCCGAAGGGAAGTGGAGCAAGTCTAAAATTTTACACACTGAGAACACTATGAACAGCTAAAATCATACTCACAGGCCCCAACCTAGCTCAGTCGTGGCACCGCCTAACACTTGACACTGTCTCCTGGCTGAGCTGTTGAACAAAGCTTAGTTAAACAGCCCGTGGCTGTTGATAATTCTTTATTTCACCAATAATTAAAATGGAACTACTATTAAACTTTCTTACCACGGCCGACTCTTAAATCCACTATCCAAACTCCTTTCCACTGTACTGGAGGCCGTTGCTACTTTCTATTCGTCAGCACTTCGCTAAACAATCATCCACTTCGTTGTCTAATGGCAGAGGTCCGCACTCGCTGGCTGCTGGCTAATGCCAGAGACACACCCCCAAACTCACCCCCAAGCTTTTATATGCTGCAAATTGAGATACTTCACATTAACATATTACTAATAACCGCGAGCTAACTGCGGAATTCGAAAGAGCACACACACTCTAGAAAGTTAAAGTAAAAGAGAGGATAGGTGTCGCTTTTACGCCTACAAAATGTTAAATTATTGACGTCACGATCTCAGAAACATTAGAGTGCCTTTATGACAAAAGGTCACTCCCTCACAAAATCATTAACAAAACTTCGTTATCTGGAGAAAAAAGGGGTTACTGTTCATAGCCAAACATGTATTCCAATACTTTTGAACAGACATGTATTTGATATGTTGGTTGATATATATATATATATATATATATATATATATATACTGAGTAAATTTAGTCTTGCAAGAAAACACCTATCTAGTTGAAATTTTTCTTTCAGCAAATTATACAAATAGATGAAAACACACTTGAATACTTTTGTTAGCCCTGTGGATTACCTAGTACCTTTATTACATGAAAATATTTTGCTAAAATTTACATCATATAAAAATACTATTTAAACTACTTAAATCACATTTCCAGAAATTACCATCCAGAGGCGACTTTTTATCCAGTTCTTTGCGTGACCCTGTATATTATTTTATCTACATTCTACAAACATACAAGTAAACTGTATGCATTTCAACATAAAATGCATCATATATTTAAAAACCACATTTAAGTAAATTACGCTTATATTCAATAATCTTTCCGAGCTCTTTTGTGTAAACCTGTATATCTAAATTGTGTAACTATTAGCATTTATATGCACCATATAATGTGCACATACTTAGTGAAACTTAAAAGTGCATATCATAATTGAAAATGCATTTTATCCATCCAACATTTAGCATCTATAATATACAGTACTTCGAATAGAATACACTGTTTGAAATACATTGTTTCCCTGTAAATACTATGCACTTCGTATTATGCGTGAAATAAGCCATATTAAACCTCAGCGACATTAATCAGTTTGATTACACACGAAATCATTTATCACAATTAAAATGTTTTGGAAAAAATTCCCCCTTTAATATTATGTAATGGAATTATTTTGCATGCCCCTGTAAATGAATAATAACTACTCTTTTCGCTGCATACTTTACAGAATACATATTTTAGTGCAATTTGTTGATGCATATAAATTTGAATTTGTTTGGTCGGGTGTAACATCTTCAAATTTCATTTGAAATGATTTTTCCTGAAAGGCCGTAATGTAATGGAAAACTTTTGACCGACAATGTAAAGAAACTGATCATGGTAAAAACTTCATTTCAATAAGGTTCGTTCTAGGGCAAAATCAATAACGTCCAAAATTTTCAAGGCAAACCGAGCATACTTACGAGAGTTAGATAGACGGCCAGACAAACCGAAAGCATAAGCACTTTTCAACTTTGTTGGAAAGTGCTAATAAAAATGCTAACTCCGCTAATTAAATAAAAGGCCAAGAAAGTAATGGCAACACCTCTTACTTGCTTATTACCGGAAAACATTTAATTAAGTCTAATATTAGCAAAATATGCAAAAAAGCGACAATACCGCCAATGATCCCATAACTATCTATATTATAATAAAGCATATTGGATATGGTATGATTTCTTTGGTTTTTATCATCCAATCGGCCATTGTTCTTTGTGATTATTATTATTTAGTTATTTTTACATAAAACTGAATGAAAATTAAAATTTTAGAAAGATCTTTTAAATAAAATTAATTTTTGAGAGACAAGATCTATTTTCTAAACTATATGAGTTAAAGTTTTTCGGCAATGAAAATTCTATTTCTAAAGCGATCAAAACTTTTGAAAAAGAACTGCTTTGAATGTGGTTTTGCGTTGAATGCTAAGAAAACAGAAAACCAAATATTTGGTATTTTTGTTGCATTCCTGAGGACAACCGTATAAAACCCTAGGTTATCAGATGTAAGTAAATTATATATTTTATCTAAGAGCAGAAATAATTGAATCTAATAATTTAGGTAGGACGGGAGCGAAGTTGTGCCTAAGCTGAAAATTAACAGTACCATTTCCGGTTTATTTTTAGAAGCTTATTATAACAATACATAATATAAAAAAAATATATTATGGGAAACGATGCTTTCATCCTGTAAATTAATATATCGGTCAAATAGATTCTAGGCTATTAGCGATCTACTCCCCATCTTGACACCCCCCCCCCCTAAAAAATAAAATATGTTGGAAATGGCACGTGAAGCGTAGCAAATGAGATGCGTTCGTGCGATAATGAAGATTTAAAAATATTCAAATCTTGCTGTTATCGTAAACAGTACTTCAGGCATAGTACAATGGTCGACATCTTTTTGGTGTACCTGTAAATGTACAGGAAGAAACTTTTATTACACCTCAGCAATGTACATCATATTCATAAAATGTGAGATAGTTTAATATAATTAACACACGACACAAACAATGTTTTCCCGTGTAGCATTATGTAGTGTAATACTTTTGTGTGGCCCTGTATTTTAATAATAAATATTCTTTGCATCACAGATTGTTCAGAAAGGGCTACTTTTGATTGTTACTGTAATTGATCTATGCATCCAATTTTCATAAAATTTTACACGACTCGACAAAATTATATGATAATTATATATTTTACATTTCAAACGATTCGGTTGTTTAATTTTTGCGTTGTTATATGCGGACGGACGGACTGAACGGCAACTACAGCTGCTATGTATTTATTTAATTACGAACGCATTTAAAAAGAAATACAATAGAAATGTATAAATATTTTGTAAATTTTATTATGTCTTTCATCCTTCACAAACATAGACTCTTTTTACAAAATCAACACCAACACAATCTGATGAATGACAAGACTCCATGTATCGGGCAATTTTTACGCAATTGTATATGTAGTTTTAATAATAAACTGTTAAAGATAATCAATTTGAGGGGGATTTATATATGAAAATTTTTATCTTACATTTATAAAAAAATCTATGGATAAACAGTGTGATGTAAAATTGCATATTTTCTCCTTCGGAACTATAACACGATCTAATCAAGGATGATATTTTCTTTACAGTTTATTTCCTTCAAATTTTAGATTTTTTATTGAACACACTTTTGTTCTTTTCAATTAGAATTGCAAGATTTACATATCTTCAAAATTATCTTCGATTCTATATATGCATCCTGTGATTCATTTTCGGATTAACTTCAGGTTTTTGAACAGATAAAATACTTTTGCAAAATCTTCCGCAAGCAAGAATAGTTATGAAAAAAAATCTAACTATAAATCTATATTTTTTTCCATTTCAAGGTTGTCAGTTTAGTCTCGGTTTTTATTAAGAAGTTACGAATACATACCAAAGATAAAGGTAAGTTTTTATGCTTTATTTAATAAAACAATTTTAGGGTAAAAATAAAAAAAAAATCTTCCATCAAAATTCTGGTATAAAATTGAAATTTTATATTAACAATTGAGGTAAAACTTGCAGCCCACTCCGACTTTATCATTTTTATTTTACTAAATTTTCATTTTTTATATAAAAATAATTAAAGAATATAAAACTGAGAAAGCCTGGTACTTTGACAAAAAATGAATTCCAATGTTCTCACTTAATTATAAATGATATGCAAAGAAAATGTATTTATAGTGTGTTTGTTCCCCGCTTAACCCTTAAATGCATATTGTTTCATTTTCGATACCATAAGTGTATGTGAACCATTCACATATTCCGTATTCTCACCAGAAATTTAAAAGAGCAATTTTCACCTTACATAATGACGGACCATTCGTAATTAAATAGAGAAAAAATTACTATTTAGATTTTTTTCTGGTATGAGTTCTGATTCATAATTACGCATTTTTTGGAACGCGTTCTATCCTGTGCATTTAAGGATTAAAAAGAGTTTACCGGGACTCATTTAAATTATATATATATATATATAACAACTGATATCCACTAAAAAACAACTTTTCAAAAGGGAAGAAGAGTGTAACTATGGACACTGACGACACAGAGGATTTCGTTTAATGTTTCTTTGAAAACAACTTATACTTCACTTAAAAATACAAATTATTACTTTATAGATAATAAATTCTTACATAGATGCTAGAACCAATAAATTTACTTTTAAAATAATTATAAAAAGAAATTTTTTATTTTAATCAAGTATAAAATGTTTAAATATAATGATCTAAATTAAATCCAAAATTCCAAGTTTTTCATAAGCCTAGAATGAAAAAAAAAGTTAGCGGTGGTATTAGCAAAATTTTAAATTTCTATAAAAGGAAAACGAACGAAATTGTTATAACGAAATAACGAAATTTTAAAAACGAATTCAGAATAAATAAATGTTTTTTTTTTCTTTTTTGAGAAAATTGAATTTTAACTTTAAAAACCCTTTAATTGGCAAAAAATAGGGAATTTCTTTTAACTAAATCCATTTTAATATAACAATTTCAACTTGCAGCACCGGGAATCAAACTAACAATCTCCAGTTTTCTAGTGAAATGCTTTAGCTCCAAGCTATGAAGTCAACAGAAAAAACGTTCAAATTAAGTTTCTCTTTTAAAATGTAAATTGGAAACATGCTCAAGTCTCTGACTTATACAGTTTTTGTGTACGGACTCTGTGATTGACGAACAGGCAGAGACGATAAGGCTTTCTTCATATGAACGAATATATGAACGATGTTTGCATTATTAACAATTTCGAACTTCTGATTTTAACTACTGACAAATAAATTAAACAAAAATGAAAAAATCATGCATTAAGCATAGATTTTGAAGCACTTTCCAACACTTTCCGACACTTTCTGAAATTTTTAATATAACCTCGTTATTTAAGGAAATAAGGTATTACTGTCTATAGTCAAATATGCATGCCAATACTTTGAACATCCCTGTGTTTCATCTATCGGTTGATATATACATACTATATAATGGGGAAATTTAGTTTAGGAAGAAAATGCCTAGCAGGTTGAAATTTCTTTTTCGGCAATTTATGCTAATAAATGGAAACATACTTGAATACTTTTGTTGAGCCTTGAAGTTTGCCGAGTACATTTATTACACACCAATACAAAGGTAATATTTATTTTTAACTGAAACACTCCAAATACTATTGAAATCACATTTTCAGAAATGATCACTCACAGGCGTCCAATTCTTTGCATGGCCTTGTATATCATATATCTGTATTCTACAAACACTTCATTGTAAATTAAATGCAGTTGGTCGTATAAATGCATAACTTATTTAAATACCACCTTTAAGTAATTTACGCTCATATTAAGTAACGTTTGCGAGGTATTTTGTGTAGCCCTATTTATGAACTGTAGCAGGGCTATTCAACGCGACAACCGTGGGCGTTGGCACCCTTTGAAGGTTTTCATGGCGCCCCTTTGTGGGTTTTGCCGTTGCTATTATTTTTAAAAAATAAAGTTTTCTTTAAAGGAAGTTTATTTTAAATCATTAATAATTGCACAAGCGATACTTTTAAAACTTTTCTGGTGTATTGTAAACCGAATTAAAACATGTAAACACAAAGTTTAGAAAGTAAATCAGGTGTCATTGCGTTTTTTTACTAATTTATAGTGATTCCTTATAAAATATTCTGCGGAAATTAAAACGAAGGAAATTGGAAGCAGTCGTAAATAAATTTGTAATATGTTAAGAGTAAAGTGTACAAAAAAAACGCCCCCCCCCCCGCACCCCTCCTTCTTCTACATCTCAGTTGTCATTCATGCTGCTTCTAAAGACCCATTACATGTCTTTTAATACGTGAAAAGAGCTGTTTTTTTCCTACAGACTTTTTAAACTTTAGGTAATTTCAATAATTTTGATCTAAAAAATTCCGTAAAATCGTGCGAAATGATTTTTGCCATCGTAAGTTCTTTCAGGCTGTCTCTTTGGAAGTACACATTTATTAACCACTACTTCATATCTTTCTTTGTTTCTGTATTTTTTACAATGACAAGTTTGTGAACAAGGAGTATTTTTGCTTATGAAAAATTTTGTAATACGTGTGATTATTATTTTTGGGGTTATGTTTTAATTATTTGTCTTCTCCTCCTTTTTTTTTTTTTCATTTTAGATTGCCTCTTGCGAAAAAAATGCATGATCTTAAATTTATTACAATTTATATATATATACATACATTATTGTTATGTATTATTTTATACATTATTTTTTATTATTATTATTTTATACATATATTATTTTTATATTATTTTATATTTTTTTTATATGGAGTTTTTTACTTGCAGACGTCTTATGTCTTCTTACAACTAAATGCATTTGCGTATGTATATCGTTACTGATAATGCCGGATAATTTTATTGCATGTTAATAATGGCGCCTTTCATTGTTTGCCAGGAGCTCAAATGCGCTTCCATTCGATGAAAGGTTGGACAGGCTTGATCTATAGCATTTAAATTAACCATATAATATGAATTGATTTAGTGTAACTTAATGGAGCGCAATATAATTAAAATGCATTTCACCCGTTCATCAGCCATAATCGGATACATATACTGTACTTCGGAAAGAATATGCTCTTTGAAATCAATTTTGTGTCCCTGTAAATGCTATGGCCTTCGTATTATGCACGATTATATCGTATAACTTATATTAAGCCGCAGCGACGTATGTCAATTTTATTATTCATGAAATATTTTAATATAATTAAACTATTGTCGCACACAATTCTCTCTTTTATCAGCTTTTCTGTGGCCCTGTAAATGAGTAATAGCTATTTTTTACACCGCATAATTTACAGAATACATATTTTAGTACACTTCGTAAATGCAATATTAATTTAAAGTGTTTGACCGGGTGTAATATCTTTAAAATTCGTTTTATGTGGATTTTAACCATAGGCTGTAATGTAACGGTAAACTTTCGATTGTCCCTGTAAATAAACTAATCATGCTAAAAACGTCATTGGAATTCAGTTCGTGCTAGTTTAAAAGTTAAAACTCCCAAAATGTTCTGTGCAATTCGACTATATTTACGGAATTAGAGCACAGAAAGATGTTAAGATGAACACACGGACAGATAAACTGAAATCATAAGCACTTCTCAACTTTGTTGGAAAGGGATCAAAAGACTTTTATTTTGCAAAATAACTTTCACAGATTTTAAATTATTAATTAACCCCGAATTAAAATTATAAAAACGAATTCAGAGATACATCACCATTAACTTTTAATATAAATTTCGTGGCAAACATGCCCTTAAAGAAAAAACATAAAATGTTTGCTTGATTAGAAGTTTTGAACTTCAAAGTTTAACTACGATTTATGTGCTTAAAAATTTGCGTAAAATATGAAAAAGCAGCCGCCGAGCACATGATGCATATTTTTAAAATATTTGAAAATTTCAAAAACGCATTATGATGTATTTAGAAAAGGAGAAAATCTTTCTATCAACGCATTCGCAGACACTCGACTTACATATGGTTAATTTATGATGGAAAATGTCAAACAAGTATCATAATATTTAGCACCAAATTTTTATATAGCTCCATTTTTTAGCGTCAATTTTTTTCTTAATTTTTGCTTTTCAAAAGTTGATTTTAGTGTATTTATGTAATTACGGACCTCATCTAAAAATGAGGTCGTCTATTTTTAAAAATTCATACACAAACGTTTAAACTTTTATAATCCGAGAAATCGACAATGATGTTATTATTATTATTATTTTTTTTATTTGAAAACAATTTTTTAAAATATTTTTGGAAAAATATATATAACGGAAAAGAGGGGTAACTTTTTAATTTAGTAAAATATATTCATTTTTTTAAATCTACATATATATTATGTGTTGTTTATATCCAGGGAACTCAAATGCGATATCAGATGTGGGTGTCACTTAATAAAAAATCGTTTTGAAATTCTTCTGTTCAAACGACTTTTCATGGAGAAATTAAAAAAAAAACTATAAATTTATAATTTAAACTCAATTGCTAGTCAAAAATCATTCTCAAATATTTCAAGCTCTTTGAAAATACGAAAAATATAACATTTAATTTGATTTTTTGTTTTAATTTCTAAAATTATTATTATTATTATTATTATTATTATTATTATTATTATTATTATTATTATTATTATTATTATTTTACTTAAATTAAAAAAGAAGCTAAACTTTTTGCACAGGATGCAATCTTTCATAAATGCAAATGCCAAAACTTCTAATAACTGGAAAAAATAAGCAAATAATATAATTTTAATATTTTCGAGGTTGATGGAAAAACCATTGAAATCTATTTATTATATAACGTAATTCATAGAAATATAGTAGCATATCATAATAATAGTAGCATTATTTTTAAATTTCGTCTGTATAATCCTTTTTCCTAAAGAAAACATACATTATACAGAGAAAAAAAGTATTCCTGAACAAATAACTTTCGAAATATAAAATAATTTTCTTTCTTCAATTTTTCTTAATACAATTCATAAAGTCGAAAGAGTATTTTTCTTTCTTTTATCCATGACTTGGAGTGTTCTATGTAGAAAATGCTTTTTTGCAGGCGTTCGAGAATTCATTGCACGTTCTCTGTATAATTTAGTTATATTTCCGAATAAAAACTTTCTTTCAAATTATATGCAAAGTGAATTAAATTTCAGTTTATGTGCTCCATTACTCGGTATTTTTGCTTCAAACTTGGCACAAAGAAACTATTTTATGGTATTATCTGCTGAATTCTGGAAGAAGTAGGTCATTTATAGGCAATTGGAAATTTGTGAGTACAAGAAAAATGCATTAAGAAAATAAAAGTTTCGATAGTTATATATTTCGTAACGTTATCAAAGCTGAAGCATATATCATAAAAATTTTAATTTGCATGCGAATTGTAAGGAGTATGATTTAAATAAATTTTGAGGTCGTACAATTATTCTTTCAAAGTTTGATTTGAAACAAAATGTGTATTTGAGTATAAAAGGACACAGTACAACAAAAATTGTAATTATTATCTTTTTATGCACTGCTAAAAAATGTGTAATAGGACCAGGTAGTATAATTATGGCTTGGGGTTAATTGTGACCACCGCCATAACTAAGAAAACTATGTATAGTAAAATTTTGTTTCAAGCTTAGTTATTAAGCTCATAACGTATTTTTCATTTTAGATATTCCTTTCTCACTAGTCCGAAGCACTTTTGAGGTCCAAATAGAAATTTGAACATTGTCTACACACATTTTTGCAAACGGATTTTTTAATTTGCTTTTCTAATGGTCTTAATATTACCCCCAAACAAATGTGTGTAGGCAAGTATAAAGAAAGACGATAGTGGTCATAATTTCTCCACTCGTGGTCAAACTTTTGAGATTCTGAGTTTTTTGATTGGGTAATTATAACCATCCTTTGAACTTAATAATAACAAGTTGTAAATTGCACGTGAAGCATAGCCAATGAGGTGCGTTCGTGCGATAACGACGTTTTAAAAATATTACTTTCATACATCAATCTCATAAAATTGTAAATAGTTAATTACAATTAAAATGCGCACCAAATAATGTTCTCCCTATACCATTATGTGATGGAATACTTTTGTGTGGCCTTGTAAATCCATAACAAATGTTCTTTGCACCACAGATTGTGCAAAATGTACATATAATATGTACTTTATAGATACATATGCATTTTATTATGTTCGAATGCGTGTAATGCCATTAAAATGCATTTGAAACATTTCCCCCCATTGACCGTAATGTAACGGAATAATCTTGATTGTCCCTGTAATTGATCTATTCATCCGATTTTCACAAAACTTGAAATGACTCGGCAGAATTAGGTAATAATTATGTATTTTAAATTTGAAACGATTAGAATGCATTTGAAACTCCCCCCCTCCCCCATTGACCGTAATGCAACGGAATACTTTTGATTGTCCCTGTAGTTGATCTATGCATCCGATTTCCATAAAACTTGAAATGACTCGACAAAATTATGTAATAATTATGTATTTTAAATTTCAAACGATTCGGTTGGTAGTTTTTGCAATGTTATATGCCGACAGACAGACGGACAAACGGACGGACTGAACGACAACAATAGGTGCTACGCATTTGCATAATTACGAACGCACGTAAAATGGGGCTATTAGAATTTAAACACTTAGGAGATGTTCTTAAAGGATCACAGTTACTTCCTATGTGCTAAAAACACCACATACTAAAAATCTAATATTAGAGAAATTTGGATACTTACTAAAATTTTATAGAAAAAAAATTAAAACAGCTACAAAAAATGTTCTAAGTATCTCGGTTTCTTAAAATACAACCTTAGTAATCTTACACCCTTTTTAAAATTTACAGTGCGCCCCCCCCCCCCCAATCGTGCATCTGTTAATTACATGATTTTAAATTTTGCTTTTACATAAAAAGTACTAAAAATCCCAGTTCCCTAAAAAAATAGCATATTTATATTTTATCATATTACATATTATCATATTTTTACTTTCTTTTAAAATAAAGAAATACCACAAATTGTATATCTGCAATTGAACAAAACATTGCCCAGCGCGGGTATCGAACCTAAATCCTTGTCTTACAAGGTCAATGATTTACAGTTTAAGCTAACTAAGCCGAAAGCCACCGGGCAGTTTTCGATCAAAAAACCGTATTAGTAATATCATACCAATCAGTTAATTTGTTTATGTTGAAATAGTAGAATATAGCAATAACTTAAAATATAGATTTTAATACAAAAATTAAAAATTTTTAAATTCTAAATTTCTTTTTAGTTTTTAGATTCGGAAATACAATTCTCCATCCTTTATTTAGAGTCCCTTTTTCTATAAATCAAAGTATATGATTTTATATTTGTTCGCTAAAATAAAAATTAAAAAGTGAATGTGAGAAAATAGAATTTTTTAAAATTCACATATATACAAATATTTTAAGGTCTAATTATCAAAAATTCGATACTTAGTTACTGCTCATGGTGTTTAAGGATATTTTTTTACAAAATTTCATTTTATTCGCTAAGTTGTTCTAAAAAAATTAGAATTTCGATTAAAAGGGCCCGGGACACAAAAATTTTCAATTTTTGAAAAAAAATAAAAAATACTGCATTAAAATTTTGTTGTTGTTTTCTGCATAAAATGACGTTTAATCTTGTTTCTGTCTTAATTTTATCATGAATTTTACTTTTTATGTTTTGTTTTGTTTTCAAAATCTAGCTTTCAAGCAATGGTATTTACGTAAGCGACGGCTTTTGAAAATACTTTCTTCTTCATGATGGGGGTTTTCCCCCATTTCTTCTATTTAAATTGTTATAACTCGTGAACTGTTTAAGATAAATGGTTTAAACTTGTAACATGTGTTTTCAATTGTTTTACTTTGATTTTGGTTTAGAAAGTTCGAAAAAAATATTTCTTTTAGAAGTACTTTTTTTCAAATTTGTACTTTAAATAATTTTATTTTTATCTATATAAGTATTTTACAAAATGATAAATCAAAATTAAAGCTTATATATTTCTGTTTATTTATATATAAAAAAATAGAAGTAATATTTCACAAATAATAAATAATATTTGAAGTTATAACGATTTTAATTTACCATAAAAAAAACATAATTTTTTTAATTATGATAAAATGTATCACGTGCTTTTGTTTACTAATGCTACGGTTAACCGTAAAATAAAATTAAAAAAAAATCAAACTTTTAAGTCATTGCATGTCAGTTTTTTTTTTATGTGTCCCGGATCCTCTTAAAAAGCATAAGAATTTACTAGCTGAAAAAAAAAAAACATAGTTTTAACAATGGGATTTACACGTAAAAGGATTTTGAAAGAAAAGACTTAGAGGGAAATTTATTATTTATCGAATCATTCCGAAATTTCAACAAGTCTTCTAAGAATAGTAAGGCACATTTAAAAATAAAAATCGAAAATTCAATATTTTTTTCATCATTTATCAAAATGACAGGTACTGAGTTCCCTTAAAAATTGAAGAACTCAGATGATGAATGTTGTATCGACAAAAAACAACAACAAAAAACCGAGTGAATCACGTGCTGAAGATAATGAATGATCTTCTACAATCTGTTATATTACCATATGAATAGAAAAAATCTTATACTTACATAGATTTAAATTGAAAAAGGATGCATTTTGATAATAAACGCAAAAAGATATTTGATATTTTACAGCATATGTTTTCAGAATGATGATTGTGTCCCTTAGCACCTTTATCATCGGAGATCTTCAATTAACACGTTAAGTCTACGGTGACTGATACTGAAAATTCCGCTTAGGCTGCGTGGCTGACAATGTAAAATACTATACAAAATATAAAACTAAAAAAATTACATTGTTTTAAATAATTATTGAGAAAGTTTAATCCTGTATTAAGTAGAAAATGAATAATTTTCCAGTAATTACTTAAAACAATGTAATTTTTCTCATTTTATTTCATATTTTAGACTGTCAGTCATCGGTGACTAGCGAAGAACAAAGTCAGTGTCAGCCATTGGCGATTATCGTGGCACTCATAGTGTTAAGAGAAGATAAAATTGTGTGCAATACTATGGTAAATCTGCAAACTTTAAGACTTCTTTCCTCGGAAACTACGCAACCGAATTTATTTAAAATTGGAATCTATTTTCACTGTATTACATTGTAAAAAAGTTCGTTAAATTTGCGGTGCAACAATGCTTCCAGCAGTTTTTGCCGTAAGAATTGCAGTAAAATTAGATGTAATAAAAAAAAAATACATCTAATTTTACTGCAATTTTTACATTTAAATTTACGGCAAAAATACAGGCAGCAATGTTGCCATCAGTTTTTGCCGTAAAGTTATCGGATTTTTATTTACAGTGTAGGGTCGAGGCTTACGGAATTCAATTTTTATCTGCGACTGACCTTTTTCATTTTAGAGCAGTAGCAATTTTGAATAAAATTAAAATCCATTTCCACTGTATTATGCTCATGGTTTATGGAATGCAATTTTTGTCTGCGCTAACATTCTTTTTAGAGTAATGATTATTTTTCGGAAATTTTTAATATTTGAGATTTTTTTTTTAACTAATTCAAAATTTTGTCAACTCTTTGCCATATATGATCTTGTATTTATATTTCTACTAACATTTTTAAAAGAAAATCGAAATCGTTTGAGTACTTTCGGGGTTAAAGAAATATGTAGATGAAAAGTGCAATATTTCGTTGAGCTAAAAAATTTTACATTTCTAACTTGTGTAAAGTTCTTGCATAGTTTTATGAAGCACATAAGTTGAAGTATATAGAAACACTTGAATATAATTTAGTTTCATATAATCAAGGAATATAAAATTTTAGAGTACAATTAATGTGAGTGAGCGTGGCGTCGTAGACTTGTCTTCCTTGGGACAGAGCAGCGGCTTTCATACTATTGGTTTATATTAGCTTTTTATAATTGAAAATTTATGATATAATTTTGTTATCAAGTAAAGTATTGAACTGTTAAAAAAATCCCTGCTTTAAACTGATACAATATTTTTAAAAAGTTTGATTTCACGCAGAATTATTCCCATTTTTCTTTCGATAATTCACTTTTTCATTATTAAAAAAACCCTTTTTACTATGTAATTATACTTTATAAGTAATTATATCTTTTTTAACAAAGAATAACTTACATGAAGGTAATGATTATTGCAGGAAACGTCGGCTATATAACTAGAACATATGGCAGTCAGGGAGGTACTACTAACAGTTTGGTACGGGAATCCTAGAAAACGATCTAGAGTTCTTCATCGTATATAATATTTGTGCATAAAAGCGTATTCACAAATAAATAAATTGCTTAATGTAGAGCAAATAATACAAAGTGGAAAATTTTGACAATTGCACATAAGCACTCGGTAGTGATAAAATCTTGGCTCGAAAGAACGGGCACATCACAAAGCATGAGAATGGAGTTAACAAAGAATTTTAAATGAAATGAATAGAAAAAAAAAAGTCAAACTGAAATAGCAAGTTTGGTGTTTCACCAATAATGCGAAGTCCACAGTAGAACGATTGATGAAGTATAACAAAGAATATAAATTGGAGTATAAACTCTTTACAAACAGTTGAAAAACTAAGCAAAGCCAAGAAATATTTAAAAATGATGAAACATTTTATATTATATAATTAAATCATTTAAATTGTAAATAAGGGTATAAAGAAACTTACCTGATTTCCAGGAGAATTACCAGAGATTGCAATATTTTCTAAATGAAGTATCACCTTAAAACTCAAATTAAATTTCCAACAAAAATATACAAAGAATATTAATCGTGATTTGTAAATGAATGTAAAAAATAGCTTTTTTATATACTCTTACAAAGATATTGATTGTTTATCTTAAAATTCACAACTACTTCCATATCTGCTATTCATACAAAATCAAGAAATTTCTGTTTCAATATGTTTAATTAGCATGGCGCTTCGATTTCTAAAATTTTGTCGCATTTATTTACTTTTGATATAAAGCGAGAAGTAAATTTATAAATTTATTTATAAGTTTATTTTCTTCTCTCTTTCTCTTTTTACTTTTGCAAAACAAAAATAAGAATTTTTTGAACATTTTATTTAAGATTTCCAAATTGTCTTCTTCACATATAATTATAATGTAACTAAGATCTAAACATCAAATCATAAACAGCATTAAAATAACATTGCATTTGTTATTTTTTTCTTATGATTCCAAATTTTTATTATTTTAAATGTTTAAGTTTTTATATTTTAAGAATCAAGTAATCAACCGAATTCAATACTTTTCAGAAAAAATATCACATGTGATTAAGGTTAATTCTTTTCATTTACTTATTATTTTTTGTTTGTACTATTTTTCTGTTGTTGGCAACCTTATTTTTATGTTTTGAATTAATTGTTTTGTATTCCAAATATGTAGCTCGTGAATAACAAATATTGAAAATAGAAGCCAAGCTATTTTGAATTTTCCAAGTATCTATATATAGAATAAGATAAATAATATTTTTTAAAGAAAAATGTAAACAATATATTTTTTTTTATTTGAATAGGGATATTTTATTTGTATTTATTATGTTCACAGTTTTATTGAAATCGCAAGCATATAAAGAATGTGCCTTGAATGCCGGTGAGCATATTAGAAATCTGGCTTTTAGTGGCGTCTGCAGACAGAACTTGTATTGAGATCAGTTTCTGACTTTTAAAACGAGCGGTTCGGCGTATAATTCCAAACAGCCCTAAACAGCTGATTGTTTCACCTGTAGCTCGTTAGGTAAAAATCATTTTAAATAATTTATTAATTTGTTACTAATTTATAAAATTAATAAAATATTGAACAGTGATCGGAAACAAACATTCTGGTATACGAGAATAAATAAAAAATTGATTATGAAAGTGTTACTTTACATACAAGAAATGACTTTATTTAAATAAAAAGTATACAAACTTTTAAGGAAGGGTAAAGAAAACTTTTAACTCACTTATTTTTTTATATTTGAAGGAATTGTGATTTTTTAAAAAACTCCAGGATCCTTAAATTCCCCCTCATTTTATAATAGAACTGTAATTTTTTTAATTGAGATTTTAATCGAAATTGACATTTTAAATGCATACTGATACTTTTAATTAGTAATCTAATATCATTCCATATACTATCCTTAAAGTAGTATTTCTCAAAACGTTCATTATTCGATTCCATTTAATTAATTCACATTAAAAGCAAAAGACCCCATATCGTATTTTATATTTATTTTTTGATGTCACCTAATTTCAATATTAATAAATCTTTTTAAAATAATATTATTGAAAGTTTAAAAAAACCTGATTTGTCCATACATGATTATAGTCCAAAACCCGTCCACCTTTATCTACATAAGCTTTTAAAAGTTAAAACTTTTAAAGTTCTTTGTACTTTTACAAGTACTACTTTTTAATATGAAAAAAGCTTACTTGTTCAATGTTAAACAAGAACTTCTTTCATAAAATAACATCTATGTTAGGCTTTCTAAGACGGTCTAAAATGTCGCTTCTACAAAATCTGAAATATATGTTCTCTCAAAAAGTCTAGTTCCTGCACAAAAAAATATCTCAGACTTTTTCAGAATAAATATTACCAGAACAAGCATTAGAAATTTTGAAAGAAAGATTTGTGCACCGATGTACAAGAAAAAAAGTGTCTTTCAAGGGAATTCAAACTATAGTTGGTTGGAAATTCCTCTCTCGTAATTTCTGATGTATGTTGACATAGTCTTTCAAAACAATTCGTCAATAACAAAGATAAATAGCAGATTATTTTTTTCGAACATTCATAACAACATTATCTGTTTTATAATAAAGAATGTGATGTTTAATTCGCAAATTATCATAAAATGTCAGTTGCATAAAAGATAGAAGAATATCACATCTGTATTAATAATAATAAAATAACAAAAATAATAAATAAATAAATAAACTAACACACTTAAATCAAAGCGTCAATTTATTTCAATGATAATGTAAAATGAATATAATTTTTTTTCTACGGGTGTTTAAGTAGTTTAGCAATTTTCACATAGATTATCTGTTTAAGATGTATTTATTACTTAACCGCTGTAGTTGGTAGGGTAGGTCTTGTAATCGTTTTAAAAATTGAAAAACCCTTTTTGACGGCTTTATACGTTCCAGACACTGGACAATCCGAAGATTACATTTTTAGAAAAAAAAAATGCGAGAGTCTGTCTGTGTTTGCCTGTCTGTAAATGCTCTAGCTCCCGAACAAATTGAGATTGACTTGAAATACTGAACTTGGTGTCTACTTAATATGTAATAATAATGAATGGTTATTTTCGAAAACCCGTCCATCTTTATCTACATACTCTTTAAAAAGTTAAAACTTTTAAAACTCTGTATACTTTTGCAAGTACTACTTTTTAATGTTGAAAAAGCTTATTTGTTCAATGTTAAACAAGAACTTCTTTCGTAAGATTACATCTAAGTTAAGCTTTCTAAGAAGTCTGAAATTTCGCTTTTACAAAATTCTGAAATATATGTTTTCTTAAAAAGTCTAGTTCGAGCACTAAAAAATATCCCAGACTTTTTCAGAATAAATATTACCAGAACATGCATTAGAAATTTTGAAAGAAAGATTTGTGCACCGATGTACAAGAAAAAAGTGTCTTTCAAGGGAATTCAAACTTTAGTTGGTTGAACATTCTTCTCTCGTAATTTCTGATGTATGTTGATATAGTATTTCGAAATAATTCGTCAATAACAAAGATAAATAGCATATACATATTTTTTTTGGAACGCACATAATAACATTATCTGTTTTATGATAAAGAATATGATGTTTAATTTGCAAAACACCATAAAATGTCAGATGCATAAAAGAGAGAAGAATCTGAGATCAGTGTAAGAAAAGAAAAGAAAAACCTAACATACTTAAAACAATGTTCCACTTTATTTCAATAATATACTAAAATGGTTATAACTTTCTCTAAGAGTGTTTAAATAGTTTAGAGATATTTCTATAGTTTAATTGCTTAAAAATCTTTAAAGTGTATTTATTTATTTATTTAAAGCGAAATGATAACCCAAAATATAAATCGGAATACATATTAATACACAAATATATGTAAAATGTATTCAAATGTAGAACCACTAGCAAATATGGATGAATTTATAATTGTAAACTTATTACGTTTTTTTTTTTTTTTTTTTTTTTTTTCTTTATCAACATCTTAATTTGAGTTTTCTGGAAAACTGCGTTTTTCATTTAGATACAAAACATAAATATACAGGAAAAATTTTAATTAAAAGAAAACATTTTTCTTTAAACGTTGTCATACAATTAGGGTCAGGAGGGATAGTTATGACTTCTTTTTACATTTTCAATATTATTATTTTTTTTACTTGTTTCTATTTGGAAAAGAGGTGTTTTTAGTACATAGGAGGCAACTTTGACCCTTTAGGAATACTTAAAAATTTTAATGCTCATAGTCCGTTTTCTCATTATGTTAAAGGGATGATTATGACTACCCCATCGAAAACTCATAATCACAAAAGTTTGGGGTAATAAAGATCACTCGTGGGGAAATGATGACCTTAATACTTCCTCTTGATACCTAACTAAACACATTTGTTTGAATAATAATTAAGATAATTAGAACTCCAAACTCACAAATACTCTTTTTAGGTGCGTTCGTAATTATGTAAATACGTAGCACCTATTGTTGTCGCTCAGTCCGTCCGTCTGTCTGTCTGTCTGTCTGTCCGTCTGTCTGTCTGTCTGTCTGTCCGTCTGTCTGTCTGTCCGTCCGCATATAACAACGCAAAAACTACCCAACCGAATCTTTTGAAATTTAAAATATATAATTATAACATAATTTTGTCGAGTCATTTCAAATTTTATGAAAATCGGATGGATAGATCAATTACAGGGACAATCAAAATGATTCCGTTACATTATGGTCAATGGGGAAAAAGTTTCAAATGCATTTTAATAGTTTGAAATTTAAAACATATAATTATTGCGTAATTTTGTCGAGTCATTTCAAATGTTATGAAAGTCGGATGCATAGATCATGTACAGGGACAATCAAAAGTATTCCACTACATTACGGTCAATGGAAAAAAAGTTTCAAATGCGTTTTAATAGTTTGAAATTTAAAACATATAATTATTGCGTAATTTTGTCGAGTCATTTCAAATGTTATGAAAGTCGGATGCATAGATCATGTACAGGGACAATCAAAAGTATTCCACTACATTACGGTCAATGGGAAAAAAGTTTCAAATGCATTTTAATGATGTTACACTCATTCGAACATAATAGAATTGGCATGAATCTATGAAATATATACTAAAATATGCATTCTGTACTATCTGTGATGCAAAGAATTTTTATTATTAAATTATAGGGCCACACAAAAGTATTCCACTACATAATGCTATACGGGGACACATTGTTTGGGGCGTATTTTAATTATAATCAACTACTTCACATTTTATGAATAAGATATACGTTAATGAAGTATAATAAAATTTACTACTTGCATATTTACAGAAACACAAAGATTTCGACTACTATACTGTATCCGAAGTACGCTCTACTATATCAGCAAGATCTGAATATTTTTAAAACTTCGTTATCATACGAACGCACCTCATTTGCTACGTTCACGTGCAATTTCCAACTTGTTTTTTTTTTGATAGACTTAGTTTAAAATTGCTATTTGGATCACAAAATTGTTCAGAACAGTGATAAAGAATATCTAAATGAAAAAAAAACTTTGTTCTTTGAACAGTATTATACAACTAGGGTCGGGAGGGGTAATTATGACCACTTTTTACTTTTTCAACATTACTATTTTTTTACATGTTTCTGTTTGGAAAACATGTGTTTTTAGTTACATAGGAAGCAATTTTGGCCCTTTAAGAACACTTCTTAAAAATTTTAATGCTCATATATATTTTTGTTTTTAAGTTAAAAGGATCGTTATAGCTGCCCCATCAAAATCACATACTCAAAAAAGTTTGGGGGCAATTAAGACCACTTGTGGAAAAATTATGACCACAATACTTCCTCTTTATACTTAACTAAACACATTTGTTTAGAGGGTAACTAAGATCATTCGAACTCTTAACTGACAAATCCGTTTTTTTTTTTAATTTTGGTAAACTTCGTTTAAAATTGCTATTTGGATCTCAAAATTGTTCAGAACAGTGATAAAGAATATCTAAATGAAAAAAAAAAACTTTGTTCTTTAAAAAGTATTATAAAACTAGGATCGGGAGGGGTAATTATGACCACTTTTTACTTTTTCAACATTACTATTTTTTTACATGTTTCTGTTTGGAAAAGATGTGTTTTTAGTTACATAGGAAGCAATTTTGGCCCTTTAAGAACACTTCTTAAAAATTTTAATGCTCATATACATTTTTGTTTTTAAGTTAAAAGGATCGTTATAGCTGCCCCATCAAAATCACATACTCAAAAAAGTTTGGGGGCAATTAAGACCACTTGTGGAAAAATTATGACCCAAATACTTCCTCTTTATACTTAACTAAACACATTTGTTTAGAGGGTAACTAAGATCATTCGAACTCTTAACTGACAAATCCGTTTTTTTTTTTTTAATTTTGGTACACTTCGTTTAAAATTGCTATTTGGATCTCAAAATTGTTCAGAACAGTGATAAAGAATATCTAAATGAAAAAAAAAAACTTTGTTCTTTAAACAGTATTATAAAACTAGGGTCGGGAGGGGTAATTATGACCACTTTTTACATTTTCAACATTACTATTTTTTACATGTTTCTGTTTGGAAAAGATGTGTTTTTAGTTACATAGGAAGCAATTTTGACCCTTTAGGAACACTTCTTAAAAATTTTAATGCTCATATACCTTTTTGTTTTTAAGTTAAAAGGATGGTTATAGCTGCCCCATCAAAATCACATACTCAAAAAAGTTTGGGGGCAATTAAGACCACTTGTGGAAAAATTATGACCACAATACTTCCTCTTTATACTTAACTAAACACATTTGTTTAGAGGGTAACTAAGATCATTCAAACTCCTAACTGACAAATGCGGGTTTTTTTTAAATTTTGGTAGACTTTATTTAAAATTTCTATTTGAATCTCAAAATTGTTCAGAACAGTGATAAAGAATATCTAAATGAAATGTAAAAAAAAAAAAAAAAAAAAAACATTATGAGGTTAATTTCTAAGTGTGAAATAAAGTTTTACAATGCACAGTTCAGTTTTCTCCCTTGTGGAGGTGGTCATTATTAACCCCTGATCATAATCCCATCTGACCCTATCTATTTAATATTTTCTAATCGTATCTTTAAATGGTGTTTTTAAGAAAATACAGTGAAAGTTTATATTTTCACCTTGATTTTTTTTAACTCGATTAAATGTTACATTATTATATCATATAAAATGTTACATTATTATAATGTTACATTATATAATCATATTATTGATATTCATACATATCTATTTTTTTATAAAGACGAGTCCTAAAAGATATTATTAAAACGGCATCAAAATGTGCATGGTCTTTCAAACAAGACAGTCTTGCACGTTATGTCATGCAAGGTTGCCTTGCTGCTGTTGTTATAGTAGAAGCACGTCTTTTTTGCGCGTGGTGAAGAAAAAGTAAAATTTTTTAAGGGTAGTGCATTTTAAAAGTTCTAAGAGTTTTCAAGAGGAATTTTTAATTTATATTGTTCACACTAATTTCATCTTACATTCTTTATATAAAGATGTATCCATTTTAATCAAAATTTTATGCTGTGCATATGTTATCTATACAAAATTTAAAATACTTTCCTTTTTTTCCAGAACAAAAATATTTTAATATTTCAATTGTGATAATATTCGTATAAAAAATGAAATTTTAGAAGTACATCATATTTTTACCAAGTTCAGTAAATTATTACTCAGTTTTCAGTGGTTTAGCAATAGTGAATATTTATATTTCTCCCTTTAACTTTTAATAATATTTAAGAGAATTTCCAAAAAAAGTTAAAGAAATATCTTTACTTCGAGTAATATTATCGAATGCAGATCTTATTTAATTTGCTACTTGTTGTTACTCACAATCGAGTTTTAAACTTGAATTTCATTGGAAGACATATTAATACTACTCGAAGAGAAAGTTTAACAGTCAAAGAATAAATTGAAGTATGAGTTGAAAATTGAATTTAAAAACATGTTAAAGTTTGTGTAAAAGTTTTATACTTCCCTTAGTTTTAAAAAGAACTTCGGCAGTATTCTTTTATAATCGATATTTTTTTTAGATATTAGTATTTTTTAATATAGATGCTTAGATGTTGTTTATTAGTGAGTCTAAATTATAAACACTAATTTTATACATATTTTTTAAATAAATGATAAGAAAGAAATACGTAAATAGGAATGTAGTGATGTGCAAGATTGCTTAAAATGTAGACCCAAATATCAAACATTAATCATTTTTTTCCGATATGATAGTTCCAGGTCAAGGTTGCGTATCTAGGCACATTATAACAAATCGGTATGTCAAAGAAATCAATATGTCTAGAAATCGTGTATCAAACGTGGCAAATTAGAAACATTCTTCCAATAACTAGTTTTATAAATATTGAATTCTTGATGCAATAGTTGTTGCACTTTTATCCAAAAATGTATGAATACAAAGTTTATTGCGATTATATATATTAAATTCAGTATTACAGAAAAACAGAAATTCCGTTTTAAATCTGATATAAAAGCTATGATAAAAAGTTAGAAAGATTATTTTTCATGAGTGATCATAAAATTATTTACATATGGTAGAATTTTATAGAATAATCAACTTTCAAGCTAGAATCATCAATTATCATTGAATTAATTGCATACGGTGTGAAGTAATAGATCGCGAAAAATCTTTTTCTAAGGTGGTTTTAATGTTTTATTCGGTATTTATAAACTTTAAAATGAAACAACAAAATTTTGCAACGATTATGCACGTTAAATTTCTAAATATAATAGTTCAAGATCAACGTATCTAGGCACAATATCACAAATCGGAAATAGTAAGTTATACGTGACAAATGTGGTACCCTCTTACAATAAATATTCATATCTTTCTGCAATTGCTATCGAGCTTTTGTGGAAAAATACACAAATACAAATTTTGATACGTTTATGCATATTAAATGCTGCAATACAGTAATACAGAAATTGTATTTTAAATTTGACATAATAAATATGATAATTTTGAATTATTATATTTAATGGGATATCATAAAATGAAATACATATGGAAGGATTTGATGGAATATTCAAATTGTCAAGCAAGAATAGGTCATGTTCTCTAAACAGCGATATTTTTGTCCCTGCTACAAGAATAATGAATAAACTGTATGAAAATTAAATAAACGCTAGAATACTTTAATTATATGTTTTTATGTATGTATAACAGGATCAAACATGCTATTATTAAATATAAACCATTTAAATAATTTTTTATGTTGTAAAAATGTCATTCCCTTGTGTGTCCCTGTCACCACCTTAACACAAAAGTAGTTCCCAAAAACTAACCCTCGAAATGATTTTGTAAATTACTGTTGGTTAACTTATTAAACAACGTCGTAGAATACTAAAATTTAAAAAAATAAAAACTTTCCATTCTTTGTATTTTTCTAAAAAAATACTAAAAAATGTCCCTTGGTTTTGTTGTCATTCCCCTGTCATAAAATGAAAGTAATGATTGCCAGATGTGGCAACACTTATATTACTCCTGAATTTCATCTGTGAACAATGGAGACATCAGAGAAGATATCTTGAATTATTCTTTTTTGCAGTATTAATTCTAGACAAGAAACTTGATGATTTCTAGTTACATTTTGGTACGAATTTTTAGTGACTGTCATTACCCTGTCTCGCTTATTTATTTAATATTTTTAATGAAAGCTGAATGTACGATTAAGTCTTATTTGTATTAGTTTTTGAAAGTTTTATTAAAGTGCAATTAAATTTTGTATATACAGGGTTTATCTAAACTACTGGGCAAAACTTTAAGGGGTGATAGTACACATCAAGACAAATAATATTAAATGGGAAACAAAGGGTCCCGAACGTCTTCCGAAGGAGACAGGCGCCATCAAAGTTTAGGGTCGAAAATTTGAAATGATTATAAAAAACGGAGAAATTTGTCGATTCGTTTGCCGTTTTCACGAAAACTATTCTTTATGCCAGTATTCTCTTGAAAATAAATTATAAAGATAAATTTCAAAAAGTGCCGATAGATGGTGCTTTAGACTTTGGAGTAATGATCAACTATTTTTTACCGTTATTTTTTGCAATTCATTAACTTTTTTTTAGAAGTTTAGACACAAACTTAAATTTTGAGCTCAAAATCTGTGATTAAGTAGCGCAAACTGAACTGTGTACAATGGGGATGGGAAGGTTCAAATTTCAAATGATTATAAAAAAAACAGAAAAATTGGTCAATGGATTTGAGGTTTTCACTAAAATTATTGTTTATGTCAGTATTGTCTTGAAAATAAATTATACAGATAATTTTCAAAAAATATCGATAGAGGGCGCTTTGGAGTGACGTACAACTATTTTTTAACGTTATTTTTTGCATCTCGTTAATTTTTTTTAGAAGTTTAGACATAAATTTAAATTTTGAGCAGAAAATTTGAATCGTTGAGAGTGGTTAAGTTGCGCAAACTGAACTATGTTCAATGGGGATGGAGAGGTTCTAATTTCAAATGATTATAAAAAACGGAAAAATTGGTCAATTCGTTTGTGGTTTTCTCTAAAACCATTCTTTATGTCAATATTTCCTTGAAAATAAAATTTAAAGATAAATTAAAAAAAATTCCGTTAGAGGTCGCCTTAAACTTTAGAGTAACCAGCAACTATTTTTAACCGTTATTATTATTTTTTTTTAAATCTAAAAAACTGTTTTAAAATCTAAGACTTAAATTTTGAGCTCAAAATCTGAATCGTTGTGAGTAATTCAGCAGCAAAAAATTGAACTGTGAACGTAGGGTGGGCAGGGTAACATTTCAATACCTGAATACAGTTCAGTTTGCGCTTCTTAACCCCTCCCAACGATTCAGAATTTGACCTCAAAATTTAAGTCTAAGCTTTTGGAAGCATTTCATTAGATAAAAAAAAATAACAGTTAAAAATTGTTCTTGGTTAGTCTAAAGTTTAAGGCGCCCTCTAACGGAATTTTTTGAATTATCTTTAAAATATTTTGTGGAGGAAATACTGACATAAAGAATGGTTTTAGAGAAAACCGCAAACGAATCGACCAATTATCCCGTTTTGTATAATCATTTGAAATTTGAATCTTCTCAACCCCATTGAACACAGTTCAGTTAGGGCTAATAAACCACTCTCAACGACTCAGATTTTCAGCACAAAATTTAAGTTTATGTCTAAGATTTAAAAAAAATAAATGAGATGTAAAAAAATAACGGTAAAAAATAGTGTTATGTTACTTCAAAGTTTAAGCGCCCTCTATCGACATTTTTTGAAATTTATGTTTCTAATTTATTTTCAAGACAATACTGACATAAATAATTGTTTTAGTGAAAATCGCAAATCAATTGACCAAATACTCTGTTTTTTATAATCATTTGAAATTTGAATCTACCCATTCCCATTGAACACAGTTTAGTTTGCGCTACTTAACCACAGATTTTGAGCTCAAAATTTAAGTTAATGTCTAAACTTCTTAAAAAATTTAATGAGATGCAAAAATTAACGGTAAAAACTTGCTGTTCGTTACTCCAAAGTTTAAAGCGCCCTCTATCGGTATTTTTTGAAATTTAACTTTATAAATTATTTTCAAGACTACTGACATAAAGAATAGTTTTCGTGAAAACCGCAAACGAATCAATCAATTTTTCCGTTTTTTATAATCATTTCGAATTCTAGACCCTAAACTTTGATGGCGCCAATCTCTTTCGGAAGACGTTTGGGACCCTTAGTTTCCCATTTAATATATTTGTCTTGATGTGTACTATCACCCCTTAAAGTTTTGCCCAGTATTTTAGATACACCATGTATAGTTAAGATAGTATACAAGCTAAACTTAATTTTTGTCATTCCCCTGTGGTCATTCCCTTGTCATATGTAAGGCATGGGGATGAGTACACTTTCTAATTTTCACAAATGATGAATATTTATTAGAAAATTTCAATTTTAAAATATTTTATGTAATTGTCACACAAAATTTGTTGCTTTAAAAGTTAAAAATGCATGTTTTTGTTAGCTCTATACATCAAAAGATAAAAAATGCTCTTTAAAAAGTTGGATTTTATTTTACTTTTTTTTTCTTAGTATATAATTTGAGTAAAAATAAACACTCACTGCTCTAAAAAAGCAAATGACTCGGACAAAGCAGGGTGGTTACATGGTTATCAAGCAAAAACTTAATAAGATAATTTGTTATTATTATACTTTATCAGTTTTAAAAAGTTATTCGCAGGCTTAGTTAAAAGCATTGTCAGCTCATTAAAATATAAATATTTTATGGTTTTTATGAGTGATCTAAATAAAAATACCTTTCAGGTTTATAATGGTCTCTAAAAAAGGAACAAATGACCAAAAAATATTGCATGAGAAAGAAGCTGGAAACATTAAACCAGTATCCAAATTATTGCCTAAAAGTCAGAGAATTCAAAGGAAACGATGGAAGATAAGTCAAAGAAATAGTGGTGCAAAAAAGAAAAATATCACTGAACACTAAGATGCCTACCATACTGAAGATATTGTCTCAGTTGAACATGATGAAATCCAGTGGTATAGTCATCAAAAAGCAAAAAATGATTTATATAAATAAGCCAAAAGAACAGTCTTGATACCAGGCTAAACTCGGGGAAAGGTAGTAATTTATCAAAGGTTATTAAAACTACCTTAGTTGAATCTAAATTATTCCAAGAGACAGAAAACAAATTCGAAAAAAAATTCAGTTGGAAGAAAAAAGTTGGTCATAGACGACTAAGAAGGAATCTGGCAAAATTAGCTAAACAAATTGGAAGAGTTGAGAAAAAAAAATTATTAAAGACTCTTCAAATTTCTGAAAAGTACAAGAAAAAGTTTTATAGACTGAGAGACAAATATTCCAGTCAATAATCAATTGGAAAATAGATTAGAACTCAAAAAAGAAAAACGGTAACCCTTAAAGTTAAAAAAAAAAAAAAATGTTGTTTGAAGAAACATTGACAAAGGAATTGCCAAACGGAAATAGCAATCTCAAAAAAGAAAAAGCAAAACAAATTTTTTAAGGAATAATGCAAGAATACCTTTTTAAGAAATACAAGGTAGTAAGTGAAACAAATTTCTTAAATTTCAAAATACACATAACACACAAAATAAAAGTTTTATAGTTTCGAATATGGGCAGAAACAACGAATTGGATTTGTTGTTACAATCCTAAAGTTCTGTATAGATCTATATAGATTTGAAGATATAAGAGCCAAAATCTCTGAGCACAAACAATATGGATCTCAGGCAAATACATTTTATTTTACAGACTTTCTCCATAAAAAAATTTTCAAAATGAAATTGCTTTTGAGCTCTTGTTTCTAATAATAAATAATTTATAGTTATAATTGTTTATCATTTCTTTGTCTAAGTGTCATTTCCCTGTGCTTGTTTGTCATTCCCCTGTCTACTTGAAATTTAAAAATTTATTTTTGAGTATTTAACATAGTAAAAAATTTTTGCTGACACTATTTTATTACTTAGAGACATTGTCGAAGCAAAATAGAAGCCATTTTTAAAGAAAAAAAGAACATTATTAAAAAAAAAAATTATGATGTTCAAATTGATCTGTTAAGAGAAAATGACCCATCTATAACTGAATTAATTGCGTGTAATATGATGTAACAGATTTAGAATTTTGTTTACCAATATCCTTTGAATGTTTCATTCGGTTTTCACAAACTTTGAAATCTCTCAGAAAAAAAAAAAAAAAAAAACTGCAACTGTTATACATATATAAAATTTCAAACCATTCAATTGAGTATTTTTGCGATGTTATTTGCAGACTGGCGGACAAACAGACAGATCTTCATTAATTCATCGATTATTGTACTGTAGTATGAGCATAAGCTATTCCGTAAACAAATGTTTTGGCATGTTCCTGTAATTTAAAAATAAATTCTATGCTTACGATGTTTTATTGAAAGAGTATTGATGTGCAACATAGATTTAAGTCTTTAATTTGAGTATGCTTTAAATAGTATAATAACATTAAAGTATAGGGGTAAGAATTTTTCTTACAGATTAATATAGCAGAATTATTTTGTAAGTCCGTGAAAACGAACCATAAATGATACACAATTCATTCTCAATACCAAATATTCCATAGTAATTCACACTAAACACATATATAACTTTAATAATGATCCACATACATTTAGGAAAGAAGGGATAAGTAGACATACACCGAATTCAAAAACATTTTTCAACCGTGTTGGTAAGTACTACACAAATAAGAAAAATGATGTGTTACCCATAGATTATGAAACAATTTCCAACACTTCTTGAAATCTTTTACAAAACTTTGTTATTTAAGGAAATAAGGTGCTACTGTCTATTGACATATACCACTGCTTTTGATCAGCCCTTTATTTCATCTGTAGGTTGATATATATACAGCGCATGAAATTAAAAAAACTGAACATGTATTTTATTTGATAAATTTGCGCATGAAATTAACCTTTAGTTTATTATTATTATATTTTAAATAAAATTAAGTATATAAGATGTGTAAAATTTCATCGTTTTGCACTACATATGTTAATAAAAAATGTATTAAAAATTTAATATTGCATGAAACTAAACATTTGTATGTAGTCTTATATAATGCACATTTGAATATCTAAAAAGAAATAATTAATAATAACATAATAGTATTAAAAAAATTACAGTAATTTAAAAAAATCGAAATTTTTTAATTTTTTTAAATATTGTAATTAAGTATACAATTATTTGTATTTTTTTTTAGATCAATGAATTGTAATAAGTTCACCATTTGAATCATACTTTTAAATAATAAAAAATGTTAAATATCAGTTAATGAACCGAATTCTTAAAACCAGTTAAGAGAGCAATTAATTTCGAAATTCATTGGGGTGAGAAATACGATATCTGTAATTCAGTGCAAAGAAAGAAAAAATTTAAAAAGTTTATTGTTGGAATGCTAATCGTTTGCAAGATTTAGTTTTATATAGATGTATTTAAAATACATTGATGAAGTATTCTTTTTCTGTTTTTATTTAAAAAAGCATTTTTATTTTTCAAAGAAAAAAAATTGATTTTTTTTTTTAATATTTTAAAAACAAAACGATGCTAAGCAATGCAAAGTATCATGCCAATTGTATATTTATCATAAATACTCGAAATGCAACACCAATGCTGGTAAACTATCAGTTAATCAGTATTAATGCATTCACAATGGAAATATTTGCAATCAAATTGATGTATTCAGGTAATATCAGATTTACATTAAACTTTTAAGCAATGAAACACAATTATTCTAAAAATATTGATTTATATGTTGTAAATATCTTCTAGAAATGCTAGTCTTACAGAAATTTTGTTGATTTTGCGATTGTGAAATATTTTTTATTCATTCTTATAAAATAGCGTGAGATAACTATAAGATATCCTTAAAACATAACACTCTGACAATTATTTTACCAATTCATACATTCAAGCATTGTCACAATAGTATAAATTAATTACATTGAAAAAAATTAATTATTTAATGCGATATTGGAAAAATATAAAGTCAACTAAGTTCAGGGAAAAATTTATGTCATTATGTTCAGATCAACCCAAAACATTAGCAAAATATAGAGAAGAATTGCCTTGTTACCAGAATTTTTAATTTTGAATTTAAGAAAAGAAAACATAGCCAAGGAATAGTCTCCGTTAACTTTGACTAAACACATGTTTTGAAATGCCTTCAATTGTACTCCCCATGCTAAAATGTGCCATTTTTTATTCACATGGATCCACTGAAAATATACAGTCAGTTTGCCTAGCATAATTCTAAATAAAAAAAAAATGTAAGTGTTGAAACATTTTATCAGTAAGACGCAGGTATAACTAAAATAATTTTAATTTTATATCATTTGTATTTCATTTTTAACTGCATATGTCACGTAATAACATTTTTAAAATTAAATTTTCGTAAAGCTTTCGCTTTTTTTTCCGCATTTCTAAATAAATAATTTGCATCCCTGAAATTAAATCTGCGTAGAATTCATGCTAACAATCTTAGACACATGAAAAAATTATATGATTTTCAATAATAAAAAAATATGTTTTATACATAGTTTTCATTAGAATATAACATTTGCGATTCGTAATTAAAACAAGACGCAGTATTGTTGTTGATAAAAATGCTTTTTTTCCAAGATTTTATTAAAATGATTTTATTTCCTTTATGAATAGTTGTAAGAAAAACTCAAATTTTGTAATTTTTATGTTGAATGTTTCTTTAAATGATATGTATTTTAAAGTACGTTTTTAATTTAGGGTTGATTAAAAAACTTAATGGTTACTGACGAAATCTAATTTATTTTTTAAAGAAAATTTCCTAAAATGATATAAAAACTCAACACATAAGCTAATGTGCTTAATTTATCATTCGTTTTCATTGTATTTCACAATTTTTTGAGACAATGGCAATGGAAAATAGAATATGCTGATATCTTGACATTAGTATGATATGATAACATTAGGATATTTTGACATTAACATTTATTTTGTATTAAAAATCTACTTTAAAAATCGGCTGGATTTCGCTCAATTTGACTTTTTCTAAATTCTATTATCTTTTATCAAATATTGCTATTTAACTAATCACAATAATCTGCATGATACCAGATAATTAAAAATCAATGTTTGCCTTTAATGCATGTTTTATTCTTATTGCAGAACTATTCTTAGTTTACTTCTTTCAAGTATAATTCGTTTGCAGTCGAACCGAGTCGATTTCGAAGATTCTTTGCCGAAAACAAGTATCTAGCGGTAGTCACGCATAACCAAAATATAGTTCTGGATACTGACCAAATTATCTGACAAATTTTAATATACATTCTTATTGCATTGAGTATGATGTACACAAATGGCTTATCTTCAAAGTTATGGGAATGATATTACGACAACAAGCTGTGGGTACAGAAAGATGTCATGCTTTCTATGTAAACGGGACAGCCGGATAAAACAAAAGCATTGGATTGCGAGAATTTGGGCAGAGAGGTAAAAATTTGGCCCTGGGACGAAAAACATCGCACATTAACCGCTCTTACGTCCCCCCCCCCTCCCCAAAACATTGCTTCTGCCATTCACATCAAATTAGGATTAATAAAGCAATTTGTAAAGGCTCTGCGACAAATTGAGCATTGCTCCAATATTTTACTGAGCAAATTCCTTCATCACACACGAAAAACTAAAAGCTGAAATTTACAGCTAGTACTCATATCAGAAGACAGAGGAAGAACAAAGATCTTGAAAAAAAAATGTGAATGAGATTGATGAAAAATGATTTCAAATGTGTTATTGAAAATTTTCTAAGGAATAAGAAAGATCCAAATTACATGAATACTATCGTAAAAATGCTGGAAAATATCAAGAAATTGTAATAAGTGTGTAAAAATGCACTTTTAGCCTTCTCATATCGACTACTTTCCAGAAAATCTGGGACATTACAGTAAACACAGAAAAAAAATATATATATATTACGGATTTTGTATTGGTAAACGAGACGCCAGTGAATTTCACTGGTGCCTCGATTATTAGTACAAAATCCCTGAATTTGTCCCTTTTTTACAATGAAGAACACGTTAAATGATTTTACTATGATTTCAATGAGATGGAGAATTGCTACCGGAGAAGATGGAATATGCATTTCCTGGCAGTCTAGTGTTAAACATTGAAGGATTTAATTTATGATATCCACGCATTTATTATAAAGGTCTAGAGGTTATTTTAAAAATTCTGGAAAGTTTTAAATTAATTAAAAGTAGTACACGACATTTCGGTCCCGCCACTTTGGTTAGGCCATTTCGGTCCCACCGTTTCGGTCCCGAGACGTTTCGGTCCTTGGCCCTTTTGGTCTCGAGACATTTTGGTCCCGAGACATTTTGGTCCCGAGACAATTCGGTCCCAAGACATTTCAGTCCCGAGACAATTCGGTCCGTGGCCATTTCGGTCCCCAGCAACTTTGGTCCCTTGCCATTTCGGTCCTTAGTCATTTCGGTTCCTTGTTATTTCTTTACTCGCTACCTTATAACTCGGATTCTAATTGTTGTGGGTCTGCCAATTGGTATAAGTTCAGCATTATTCGGGCCTTTTTTAATTTTTCTTATTCTCCCCCTTCCTCCCCTCAAGTTTTATAAAATGTTGAATATAATAGTCCGATAAATTTAAACTTTTATAACTCGTGATAATGAATTCACAGCGAACTGAAAATTTTGTTTGATTAAACAATGTGACATATGTTTAGGGGATATTGTCTTTTGCTACTAGTAGCATTACTATTAATCAGAATAAATATGTTAAAATTTATAATTAATTATTAGTATCAGCATTTTATATAAACTTCTATAAGCTACTCTAAACTAAAAAATATTTTATATAAACTGCCATAAATATTTTTTGGCCTGTTTACGTACATTTTTAGAGCCTTTAATTTAGCATTAATTAAATAATAAAAAAAACTGTGCTCGATTTTTTTCTTCCAATTAGTTTAATAATAAATGTCTTTAATAATTCAATTAGATAGTCATAAGTTATAATATATACATATTTCCTCAAATCAACTATCTACACTCTCTCCTTTGATAATTCAGAAATGAGATATATTTATTGAAGAACAATTTTTTTAAATTTTTTTTATTATTTTTATAATACAAAGTTGCATCTTATAAATTTCTTTTCATAAGTTACTTTCTATTATTAACATTGCGAAAGCAATAGTAATTTCGTAACTGGGCATGCTATGAAAAAAAAATTGTTTTTATAAATTTGCCTGCGCCATTAAAAAAAAATAATAATAGTATTTATTCATTGTATTTTTTAACAGTCTTCTCAAGCCATGAGACAATTTTTGTGAGTTAATTTTATTGAAACTGGGCCCATTTCATTCTAATAAGATAATTATTTTTTATTTTTGTTTACATAAAATTAATATAATAATATTTTAAAATATAAATATTACATATAAAATTATAAAATATAATTTAATAAATTATATTAAAATGTAATGTAATAATATTTTTAATAATTTTATTTTCAATTTTTATGTGTAAAATTCTAAGCTTTTACTTACTTATTTATTTACTTATTTGTATTGCCTTTTCGCTGCTACTTTCCCAGAAAAAATATTCTTATTTTAGTTTTATTTTTAACTATACTAATTGTTTTAAATTTCTGTAATTTTAAATATAGAATAAATAAACAAATAAAAGATAAATTTCAGTTTAGAACTACTAGGAAATATAATGATGTATTGAATATAAAATGGTTTATGTATTTAGTATCACTAGAACGCCCGCTACACTTTACCCCCTAGAACGCCCGCGGGAGTCGCTTCGACTCCTGTCTGTTTTAGAAGAGATAAATATATACAAAACACATGAAAATGAGTATAAGCGCGTAATATAACACTTACATTTGTATTTGAGATTCATATATATATATATATATATATATATATATATATATATTACAAATGGAAGAATAATATTAATATGCACAGTTTTAAGAAATTAGTAATTTTTATCAAAACAAATATACTCACATAATCTTTTGAAATTAATTATCTGACAAGCATGATTTACAAGTATTGTTTGTTTTAGCTAAGCATTTTCCGCAAACCATTTTCTTACATGTTATGCAATCTTTGAAAGTCATATTGCCTTTACACAGTTTTACTTCGCATTTTTTTCTCTTTGGGGATCTTGTTTCTGATGACTCATCCGTGAAACATTTTCGTGCGTTTTTATTTTTAGCAGATATATAATTTTGACGCAATTCATCTGCTAATAACTGAATAAATGCTTGTCTGCTTAGCTTTGTTTTTCCAGTAACTTCTTTGTAAATGATCCACGCATTTATTGCAGCCAAATCCAAGACGTTGTAAAAAGTATGCACAGGCCATCTTCTTGAAGGTGCCTTCACCGAATACTTCCTAGCCATTTGATCAATAATGTCAACCCCACATTTAGTTTCATTATAATATCTAACAGTTTCTGGGGTCTTCTTTTCGTTATTTTCAAAATTAATGGATGGGTGCATCGTGCTGAGAATGATAACATTTTTATTTCTCTTCCCTTGATACACAGTAAGAGTAGCATCTGTTTCTTCATGTTTTAGAAATTTTGTCTCGTACAATTTATCTTTCAAAACTTTCAGTGATTTTGGAATTTCTCTCCTACTTTTTATCACAGTACCTACCAAACTAGTTCCTTTCTTTTTCAGTTGTTCAGCCAAACGCAGTGAAGTGAAATAATTATCCACTGTGACATTTATTCCTTTGTTTAGAAACGGCTGCATCAATCGCATCACTACATATTCCGATAAACTTTGGTCCGACGGCCGTTCTTCACTTCTGCCTAAATAAGGGAAACCATTCAACAAGTACTTCGTTTTAAAATCTACTGCAAGCCAAAACTTTTGTCCATATTTATCCGGTTTAGTAGGTATGAATTGCGTAAAATGACAGCATGTTTTGCTTGGGAATAACTGTTCATCTATTGTTACATTTTCACCAGGCTTGAAGCAGGCAATACAGTTTTCGATGAACCTATTCCATATATCAGATATCATTCCAAATTTATCCGATTTTAATCTCATAGATCTCGTAGATTTCAAATCAAATCTCAGAAATCGTAGAGTTTCACAAAATCTATTTCTTCCCATAGTTTCAATGCAAAAATTTAAACCCCATGTGTTTGACCACAGCGAATGAATATCAATTCCATTTGCACCACATACACCTCGAGCATATAAAATTCCAATAAAGGCATAGAGCTCATCTAACGTAACTGTCCAATTATCGGTTTCAAGAACACGTCTTGCTTCTGCTTCTGTGCAATTTTTTATCTGTTGTAACATTTTGTTATCTACAAATAATAACCAGGCACTCAAAACACTTTCAGATTTTACGTTTTTTTTAGAATAAATAGTGGGACCAGTGGACTGACACATGACATTTTGCTTTGAACATCTTCCAGGACTTTTCTTATTTACAAACATTTTCCATTGCGTACCATCTGGAGCAAAATGAATTCCATCTTTATAAGATGCAGTATTTTCTAGATCTTCACTTTCATCGGAATCCGATGAAGAAATATTATCAATATTAATTTTATCAATTTCTTCTTCATATTCGGATAACTCACCGCCTTCAGATTCGTTATCTGAAAGCTCTCGTAATAAAGCAGCTATTTCATCCGGTGTTAAACCTTTTTTCCGCGACATTTTGCCGTTAATTCTTCTAGAAAAGAGCTATGCAGAGTCACTCAATTATAAAACGTAAAATGATAAAACTTTACACGAAAAGACAGTCGAATAGTGACACACAAAGAATTTCGCAAGCAGCAGGCAATTCTTTCCGCAGGTGCACGGCACTGACCATTTTTCTAAATAAAAAGGGTGGAAAGAAGGGAGAGACAAAAACATTTACACATCTGGTAACCGAGAAAATATTATAAATCCCAAGGTCATGAGACGCGAAAATAACGAGGGAATGTTACTTTTCTTACGCTGGAGTCGTTTCGACTCCGTTGGGCGTTCTACTAACAATTTAGAAAATGTGATTATATTTTATAATTTTGTAAATAAATAGAGATTATAAAAATAATAAAAGTCACGGAAGGAAAAAAAATATGAATCAAAATTTGTATGAGATATGTGCATTTAAGAGGCATTTGGAGTCGAAAGGACTCCATCGGGCGTTCTAGTGTTATTTAACAGTAAAATTCATTATGTAAATTAATAATGTTATTAATTAATAAATATATTTAATAAAATATTAAGTTGATTTTTATATTAAAATTACTAACTGTTTTAAGAATTAGGATTTCCAATTATGATATGGATTACTATACAAAATTTGTGTGAATTATAATATTTTGGATAAGATGAGTTATATGTGTGTGCGGTTTTCCGGCACTTATAATCGCATTATACAATTTTATGGCCTTCAGTTTAAAAACTCTGCAATGTTCCCTATAAAATTATGTCTTATTTCACAAAATTTCAGTTTGCAGGAGAAGGGACCGAAATGTCTTGGGAATGAAATATCTTGGGACCGAAATGGCACGGGACCGAAGTGTCTCGAGACCGAAATGTCTCGATACCGAAACGGTGGGGCCGAAATGGCAGGACCAAAATGTCCTGCTTCCAATTATAAGTGTGTTTTTAGTGTCCTCTACAGGCGACATCAGGACTGAAGAGGTTAATTAAAATACTGCAAACACAGTTACTTAGTTTTTATAAATCCAGACGTGATAGACAGAAATAGAAGTTATTTATGGAATCAGCATCAAAAATTGATTCAGGAAAAGTTGTTCATAAGAAATCATCTGACAAAAAAATTAAAAAATACAAACTGGCGTTATATATCTATCATAATCTAAATTTATTTTCATTTTAAATGCCCATATTGATTTAATTTGATAGAGTTGAACACCAATAAAGTATATACTACGTTGAAAAAAAGCTATGATAAAAAAACAAGCAAAAATTTAGCACTGCTTTTAAAATATTCAGTTCTATGCATAATATGAATTTTAAAAAAGAAAACATCTGCTCTTTATTTTCTTTTTCATTGGAAAATTCATAGACTTTTCAGTATTACGTTTATCCCGATTTCTGGGACGCATTTATATAAGCAATTATAAATTTTGTGAAATAGAATGAGAATATATATAATATGGATTTTGATAAAACTAAGTACATAATAATTCGAGCTTCTTTGAATAATTATAAATTCGCTTCTGCAAACAATGAAAATATAGCATAATCACAAGCAAAAATATTCCGCAACATCCTCTGAGCTACACAGGATTCCGAAACCTGTTTTTTATATCTTACTTAGAAACCAACATATTTGTGAGATTTAAAGAAGCATTTATAAAAATAAAGTTTTCATTGCTGCCGCTGATATCGAAAACATTGCCAACTAGTTTACAGTCGCGTCAACTTTTGAAAAATATTGATCGGGTTCAATCATTTTTCGGTGAAATATAATATGCGGTTTGTTCTCTTTGATGATAAGAAGTTAGTTGGGAAACTTACAATAGTAAATTTAGATTATTTTTTTTAAATAGAAGTTAAAGTTGATATTTTGTAAAACTATGTTCTTAAAAAAATGAACTTACGCATTTTTTAAAATCAATTTATGCATTCGGATACTTACTATACATCGGTGCAAAATATAGAAACGAGCATGTAAATTCATAGATATAGAATATAATTACATTAATATCCTCATATAAAACATATAAATTTATTGTTTCATACTAAATACTCAACATAAACATAAAGAAAAAACATTGTTATAAATATAATATAATACATTGCATTTTTATTCTGCGTAAAATGGGAACATAATGATAAAAATGAAACATATTTTTCTAAATTATTGAAATGTTACATACCATTTGGGCTTCTTTAGCGTTAATAATTTGAATGCAATATTGCAACATAGAGTTTTCATACTTTTGAATTTGCTGAAATGACAAAATGCGTCATATCTTCAAAATTTCAGATTTTAATTCTGTTTCCAAGTTACATTGCACGATTTGACTATGTCTCATTACATATTGTGCCCTATAATACCACAAACGTTATTCATGGGATTTTTGCTTGGACTATTGGCTGGTCATTCGAGTTTGAGAGTCTTATTTCTCTTATAATGCTATTTTGTGTGTAATTATGAAATAATTTAGGCATCGTTCTGTTGCAAATTTCACAAAAGTTGATACTTTTTCACCTAGGTGCAACAAATGACATTCTAACATGCGGATAAAGGAATGTCTATTTTATTTCTTCATCAGGAAAAGCAGTTATATGCTTACGCATTAAGGAAAAAGTACCCAAGCCTTTATGGAGCCTCCACTCAATTGGCGCGTTGAAAATACATATTTTTCATTTTGAAAGCCACGTAAATATGTATAAATATCATCCGTAACATCAAAATTAAAATTCTCATTAACACTGGAGATAATTTTAGACCAGTTTTTTGCTGCTTGAGGTGTTTGTCTTCAAACAGAAAGCGTGCTTTTTTACTAAAGATGTTAAACACGGACAACTATGTGGTTTTGCATTTTCAGGAACTCGCGACATTTTCATTGTTCTTCGTACAATTGATATTGATGCTGGCGTCTTTATTTGTTTTCAAAATTCCTTCTGTATTATTATTTTATTTGAAACCGTGCGAATAACCAAACTTTCGGGTCGTTTCGAAAGAATTCTTGATCATTTTGCAGTAACATTGATAGCTGGATCCTGTTAGAAACTAAAAATAATTGCTAAATAGTATTAAAAATTAAAACACACGCGTTATATCAGGTCGGACAAAAAAGTTAATTTTTTTCCGCTGCATAGCTACGGCTTTCATATATGTTTCAGTAATTGCTATACATGTAGGATGTCAGGTGACTGTTAATCTTTCAAACTGCTTTTGATCCGTTTATCCGGTGTTTTTTATCATTTTAAGCGGCGACTTTTCAAATTGTTGAATTGTCATCGGTTCTCAATAAGTATGAAAAGTTTCAATTTAATCTGATGTCTTAAAGTGGGTGAAAATAACATTCAAATATTGCGTTACATACATACGTACATACAGGTGAAGCTAATGAAAGCGTGTTAATGACAGATTTTGAAAGTTTAATTTCATCAGCAATTCTTTGAAATTACATTTCGATATGTTATGAATTAGAATTTGCCTTTTTTTGACGTTGCAAAGCATTTTGAATCACTCTGTAATCAAAATGTTTTGCGAACTAAACGAACGGCCCTAGAATATTTTTTAATGAAATGCAAAAATGTCGAATCATGTTTCGCGGTTTTAGAAATATATACTGCGTTCTTATCATTTTGCTTTTGTATAAATTTAACAAAATATGTATTTGAAAAAAGATTAAAATATATATATAATTTTTTGCAAACCATTACTTTAATATTAATTGGAATACCACGCATTTAATTTTAACACAAAGGTTTAAGCATTTATATTGCAAACGCGAACAAATTTCTTTATTTTTTATACCGTTCCTGTCATTTTGTACACCCGCTGTATTATACTATACATATGACTAAAAACTCAAAGGACTAAGATATGTTGCATATCAAACATCTGTTTAAAATTCTCTGATAGCAGGATTTGAAAAATTCTTTAATGTTATAAATAAATAGGAATATTATTTGATTTCTTGGTTTAAGAACACCTGAGTTTTTCGTACATTTAGGATAAAAAATGTCTTGAAATATGTCAGAAAATAACCAACCTCTATTTGATAACATTGTATCTCTGCTATGTATGTATGCATTTATCTTAAATTTAGACTAAAAAGTTAGACTATAACACGCAAAAATTAATTGGTTTCAATGTATTCCCAGAAAATTTCTTTGTGGTGTACATCTGTAAATTATAACCATTCAATGCAATCTCTAACTTATAGAGATAGTATTTAGGATGTGCGAAGTGAATCGTCTAATAGGGTACACAAATTACAATTTTTCGTACACTTTACCAAAAACTGTTTTGTATTTTGAATTTGTAAATTAAACATAAAAATAAATTATAATCTGCAAATTTGCACAATGTAATTTTTTTTTTTTTTTTTTTTTTTTTTACAGAAAAACATTAGTAAGTTTATTATTTTAATTAATTTATTTTACAATTTTTTTCATATTTTCAGAATATTTACAAATAAATAAAAAATTAAACTCGTATATTTAAAAAAATCATGGAGTTAGTAATTATAGATAGAAACATGATTAATTTAATAAATATATTTTCATTATTCCGCAAAATCCTTTGCGCAGATGATAACAATTTAAAAGAGCTATATTGTGATCTTTTTTTGTTTATTGGCAACAAAAGAATTGTAAACAAATAAAATTAATTGTTAAATTCGTTATATAAATGAAAAATTTAAAGAATTGAGTTAACCTGTTGCCTTGATTCAAGCTATTTATAATTGTACTAAAGAAAAGTTAGCCGATTCAGTAATGACAAACGGACTTAACCTTTTCTCAGTTTATCAATTGGAGCTAAAGTAATGTTACGTTCTAATTTGTGGACCGAAAGAGGTTTAGACTTGAGGCTATGTTGCAGATATCACCTATAAAAAAATCATGGACGACCAGACCAGATATCGCGAATAGTCCTGGTTAAGTTTGAAAACTACAGTCATTCAACTTTTGAGAGTTGCTGCATAGCAATTCCACCAATAGCTAAATTCTGGAAAAATGGAAATACAAATTGCTCAAAAAGTAATTTTTTTCTCCAGGTAGCTTTTGCTGTTACAATTCAAAAATCGCAAGGTTTAACATGTACCCTAAAATCGGGTTTTAAGGTGTTTTCCACCAATATATGACTTGGCTGACCTATTTTGTTGTAATATGCGAATTGATTTTTAATTAATTCTAGAATTTCAGCTGGGAATTCGATGAGGTGAGTTTTCATGATTCCGTCTTTCTATTTCTGTTTTTTCAAACAAAACAATATTCAATGGAAGAATTATTTTTTAGCAATTAATAAACAAACAAATAAAAAAATACATTGATGAAAATTAGTATGACTAATAGCAAGTTATTGGGTGGACTCGTGATCAATGACCCATATAAGTTGACTCTACTTAAAAAAATAGTATATTAATCATTTTTTTCAATAAGGAATATCGATCTTTCACATGCTACCAGCACTCAAGTAAATATTAGTGAGTGCAACAAATGTTTCCTGCTACAGGTATGATAAATAAACAGCAATAAAATCAACACTGAAATGAGCATTACTTTGCAGCACTTGGATAAAAAACCATTTGCCTGTAAATGACTTATTGAGAATTTTTTGCATCCTAAGACCTATATTTAGGGTTTGTAGTACTGATTTATTTACTGGTGAAAATAGTCGGAAATGTTTTTGAATATCAGTGACTTAAGAATAATTTATAAAAAAACTTTTATAAATAAATCATTATTAAAATCACCGACCGTAATGTAACGGATGAAAATGTTGAACAAATTAGTGTATCCTAATATTACTGTGAATTGTGATATTCACGGTGATGGTCACAGCTTTTAAGAGAGGATGTCCCAAGAAAACGATCTGAATTTTTCATCCGGAAAAGGCATCAGTCCACCTCTGTAAACTAAAGACAACACCATCTTTAACCAAAATAATTCTCATTCATCACATAAAAAATATTTCATTAAATAAAAGCTTCGATTTGAAAAGTTAAACAAGAAATTAATATCAAATACATGACTTATCACCTGCTGACTAAGCGTAGAAACCAACAGGAGAAAAATGTCCACCAGGCCGGGAATCGAGCTCGGAACGCTTGGAATAACACTTCAAGTGCTCCACCATTTAAGACTCCACACTACTGATTGAAAAAGACCCGGGTAAAAGTGTAAAGTCTATGGGGTGTTCTTTTTAATTATCTCGCTCAAATTTTAATATTTTGGCGTGATTTATTTTCATAGGACAGCTGAGGACGATCAACGACCAGTCTAGTTTTTGATTTTTTGATTTTGGTGTCACATTTTTAGATAAAATACTTTAACTTTCAGAACCGATTTGAACTGTTCAAAAATATGCATTAAAGTATTTAATTGCTATAAAGGACGTTAAATACTAATAAAAACATTAAAAGATCTTAATAATTTTACATGTTTCGATTGAATTTACCCAATCATCATCAGAAAAAAGAAAATACAAATAAACACAAAGATGTCCATTTTGTGTTTATTTGTATTTTCTTTTTTCTGATGATGATTGAGTAAATTCAATCGAAACATGTAAAATTATTAAGATCTTTTAATGTTTTTATTAGTATTTAACGTCCTTTATAGCAATTAAATACTTTAATGCATATTTTTGAAATGTTTTTAATGGATGTATATGAAAACTTTTATTTATAATTAATGCGGTTTGAACTGGTTATGAAACTGAAACTATCCTAATATAAAAATAATACAATCAAAATCAATAAAGTAAAAACTAGGCTGGTTTTGGATCAACCTCAACTTTCCTATGAAAATAAATCACGCCAAAATATTAAAATTTGAGCGAGATATTTGAAAAGAACGCCCCCATAGTCTTTACATTATCATCCGGGTATTTTTTAAATCAGTAGTGCGGACTCTTAATCTCCGATGGTGAGCGAAGATCATCATGGTACGTACTACGATGGTTGTGCGCTTAGTTGTAGCTGTAAATTATGTATGAAATATTCCATAACTTCAAGCGTAATTTCATTGCTGGCAAATGATTGAAAAAACTAATTAAAATGTATAAGCATTTAATAGTTGATATAAAAATCATTTCATGCATTTCAACTTATGCGTATATGGTGCATTTACTACTTTTTTTTTAAACTAGTCGTTGGGGGAACACCGTAATACTTATCCATCATGGATATGCATATTATAAAATATGAAAATAAAACATGTGTAAAATCTTTTGAAAATGCATCGGAAATCCAAAATAAAATATAAACATATATTTAAATATTTTTAGCACGTAGTAATATTATTAATGAATTTCTGATGAACCGATTTCGACAAATTATATAAAACGCCAAATTAATCAAGCAGTACCGAATTGCATAAAAGAAACATCCTTATAACTCCAAAAACAATAATCATATTAACTAACACTTTACTCTGCCGGATTAAGGTATCATTTCCAGTTACAATATATTTTTAAATTGAAGTTTGAATAAAATACGGGGTCATGAAAAATAGAAGAATGTGAAAAATAGGATTACAAATATTTTGGCAACTAATAATCCGATTGACGGCATTCTTTATGTAAAATTTCTGTTATTTTATCGCCTTTAACGCGCACTCCTTAAAATAAAAAAAATAAAAATAAAATTTTTATACACCTTTCATCAGAACGATTTGTTCGAGTGTCCGAAAAAATAGTTCCGGATAATCGAGGTTTCTGATATTAAATAGTCTTTGTTCCATTCTTAGATGCTAAGTATATACAACATTCCAAGTCTTATCTCAATATATTCCGGAGATAGATTGTTTAGAGACAGACAGACATACAGACGGACGGATGGCAATTTTCCCCCCCCCTAAAAATATGTTTTTCTGAATCTCCAGTGTCTAAAATGTATAAATCCGTCAAAAAAAATTTTTTCGCTTTTCAAAACGATTGCAAGATTTACCCTATACTACGTATGGTGGGTAAGTAAAAAAAGAGACGTAATTAATGGAAATATGGTAAACTCTGCTGAAGCAGAATAATAAATAAGCAGTAGGTGATAACGTTCAAGAGCGAAATCTATATTTTACTGATATATGCATAAATGTTTACTGCTTTTTACATAAAATCTTTCGTTATTCATATCTTCTTACATAAATTGGTTTTTTATTTTAATTTATATTTCCGCTTAAATTTCATTACAACATGTTTGTTAACATAATAGAACGCAATTAACGATTTTTTTACTATTGTATATAAAAGCTATTGTTATATATCCTTTGTAAAAAATAATTAAATTCTAAATTGTATATTCAAACTATGAAGAATGCCGAATGATTAATTAAAAAAAAGTAATGTCTATTTTTTCGTGTTAATAGTTTTTAATTCAATAGACATTTTTTTCTAATTTAAATTATCATGATAATTAAAAAGGAAAGGAAAGTTGAAGTTTCACAAACACGGGTGGCAAATTATACGTGCATTTAAAGGGGAAAAAATCAGCACTGAAATTTGAGAAAAAAAAAAAAAAAAAAGAGTTCATTATTTTTTAGAAAGAAAATAAAGCAAATATTTTTTTTTTCATGAACTACAATGTATATTTCGTCTGTGTATATTCGTGGTCAATGTATTTTCGTCGTTTTTTAAATGTAAATATGTGGCAAAAAAGAAAATTATTTGATTATTGAACTATTACTGGACATTTCGTATAGTATGGATTACAGGGTGGTGACAATATAAGTATCTGGATCTGTCTCAAGCTCAGCATCATTATCTTTCTTCATTTACCTATTATTTTCAAAAACTGCTATCAGTTTTGAAAAATATTTAATGATTATTATAGGGTATTATTTATTATAGCTTCTGGAAAAAATGTTTCATATTTGTACAATATTTATTTTGCATTTAACTAAATTATTCTTTTTCTACCATAATCGTTATTCAAATAAAATTTATTAATCATTTATATAAACATCGATAAAATGACATTATTTATTTCTAATATCTTGTAAAATTATTTACATTTTTTTTTATACCAACAATAATAAAAACTAAATGAATTCTCAAATTGTTCAGATAAAAAACATTCTTTTTTACAAAATCTTTTTGCGAAATAATGTTTTTTTTCCATTAAGAATTTGATTCTTAGTTTTAATTATTGTAATAGTTAGAAGACGAAAGTTAAAAAAAAATTAACATTCAAAGCATAAATGTACTAAATGAATCCTTTTCTATTTAGGTATGAACTATTCATAGATTCAGAATCTCTTTATCAACCGACCATAAACTTTTATTTTCATTTTTCAAAAAAATTAAGATATTGTAAAGCATAAGAATCATGCATATTATTATTTTTTATATTTTTCTAATTTAAATTATTATGGTAGTTAAAAGGCAAAATAAAGTTGAAGTTTCACATACACGGTTGGAAATTGTACGTACATTTAAAGAGAAAAATCATAACTTAAATTTTAGGGGGAAAAGGCTATTTTAGAAAGAAGATAGAAAATTATTTTTCCATGAACTAGAGTGTACATTCCGTTTCCTTTATTTTATAATATAAATATGAGATGAAAAAGAATAGTAGTTGGTTATTAAATACTAGCAGCTTTTACAGTTTCGTCGACTTTAAATGTAATGCTAAGTATTTTATCAAGTTACTTTTATTCATAATTTAATTTACTTGCTCAATCCTTTGCCTTGCTTAAGTTTCCAGTAAAGAAATCAAGCATTCTGTATATTATCTTGGCTGGGTGCAGGGGATAAATCACCAAGCAATGTTCCCTCCGCATTTTTCGCATTTCACTCATTTCATTTAAAATATAAAATAGTGTATGATATACCCGTAATAGCTGATTTCACAAAATTATAAAAACGTGATTTGATTTGAAATAAGGAAAGAACATAAAATGGTATAATATTAATAAAAAAGTTTAATTAAAAATCCCTTTCTGAAGTAACTAAAGCGTATATCGTGTTTCATAATGTCAAGTGGATGCAACATTTACGATCATACATTATTTTCATTTACTTCTATAATTTAACGATAGTTTTTTGGTCGACGTTATAATCAAGTAGTACCAAATACAATCTTCCATTCATTCATTCAGTTTATTTAAAATACATAACTTTCATTTAAAACTGAACCACTAAAATTTACGACTTTTACTTATTTCTTAAAGAAAAGAAAAAAGGAAAATAATAATTAATACCATAAGCCATGGCATTTCATTTAACATCAAAGAAATACTTTAATTTTCCACGCGAAAAACTAAGAATGTTTAATGGCGAGTTTAAAAGGTGCAAACTTTGTAGAAGACCGCAAGAACTATATCGTAACATTTATCACAAAAAAAGAAAAAGAAATCTCATAAATATGAAAAAGTTCCATATCCTGTTCTGGTTAGCGCAATTGGCAAAAGAATCTAAAATGGTGCCAAGAAAAAAAAAAGAATAATAGAATGGTATTTAATTTTTCAAGTTGGGTGAGCATGTAGTTAGTTTTTTGCAGGACCCAGTGTATCAGTTTATCTGTATTCTACAAACATTTTTTTGTAAACTGAAAGCAGTTCAACGTAAAAATGCATAAATTACTTAAAAACCACCTTAAAGTTAATTACTTTCATATTCAGTAATCTTTATGGGATCTTTTGTGTAAACCTGCATATCAACTATAACATTTATATAACCTAAATAATTTGCAGGACATTGAGTAAAACTTAAAAGTGCATATCATAATGGAAAATGCATTTCACTATCCATCAGCTATCATCAATAATATGCAGTACATCGGATAAAATTTTAAATATTTTGTGTGTCCCTGTAAATGTTATGTATCTCATATTATGCATTAAATATTAAGTCTCAGCGGCGTATATTAATTTTATGATCCTTGAAATTGTTTGACATTGTTAAAATATGTCGCAAACAATCTCCTCTTTATTATTGTGTAACGGAATTCTTTAAATTGGCTTTGTAAACGAATAATAACTGTTATTTTGATTGCATATTTTACAGAATGCGTATTTTAGTGCACTTTGTTAATACATGTAAATTTGAATATGTTTGACAGGGTGTAACACCTTTAAGATTCATTTTAAACGATTTTTTCCTATTGGCCGTAATATATCGGAAAACACTTAACTATCCCTGTAAATAAACTAATCTTGTAAAAACTTCATTTTCAGTAGGGTTTGAGCTTGGGTTATCATCAATAACTTAAAATTTCATTGCAATCCGAGAATATATACGGGAGTTAGAGCGTGGACAGACGACAGACGGACTGACAATCCGAATGCAGTGTTAAAAGGCAATCCTAAATGCTGAAAATCGTAACCACGTCGGTTCATTTAATGCCCCCCCCCCTCCCAAAAAAAAAAGAGTTGAATGTAGTTGGTTTTTGACAATTTTAAATATAATAGGCGATTAAAAATAACTAGTACACAGAACCCGGGGTTACCGGGTCACAAAGTAAAGGTGAAAACTTTTTTTTTTAATTGAAAACTGGAAAGGTCTCATAATTTTTTTCTGCGTAATAGGCTTTTTAAACTGCCAACTAATTCCAAACAGCAATTTTATATGAAGCATATTATTTATGTAATCATATACAGCTTTAAAAATTATCGATACTTCCGTATTAGACGCAAGATAGAAGTTATTAGCCAAAGATTTCGCCAAAGAATAAAATTGCATTCTCAGATTTTAAAAACAACTAAGAAAATATGACACCCAGATATTCTTTAAAATGCATTTTTGTAAAAGTTAATTGATGTATCTTTTGTAAAGTAAGTTTACAACTAACTAAAAGTCATTAAATTCATAGATAAAAACGAAATAAAACCAACAACATTCACCGGGTTTTATAGCCGACGATATATTGACATAACAGGTTTTTAATTACTATATTTTTCAGTTGCTATGAAAAAATGACAACTAAAATATACAGTGATCTGTTATTTTTCTATGGAGAAAAGCGATAGATGAAGGTGTAGTATGCGATTAAAACGGTTTGATAAGCGTTATTCTTCCAATTTAAGTCTCTCATTCGGCCCAAACAAAACAATCACGTGGAACAGAGACCGAATTCTTTAACATCATTTTTTCTCTAAATGAAAAGGATCTGATTATATTTTAGCATTATAAAATAGCATTTCATTGTATTATGAATTAAAATTGCGTCGCTAAAAGTTTTCCTTTTTTGTGAAAGCACGCGGTTGTGTTTGGTGCAATACAACGAATTTTAGGGTTACACTTTTGGCATCACCTCCATCCACTAAACTGCATCTCTGTTTTTTTTCTTTTTTACTCTCTGGCTATTTTTCCTCTCTTTCCCACATAAATGCGATACTCAAGTTGTCACCATTAGAGAAATTGAACTAAAAACTACAAAAAAATTAATATCTTAAACACAAATTGAGATAAAGTTTTCTAACAAACTGCATTTTTTTCTTTAAACGATGGTATAAAGATTGAAAACGTGCAATGTCTAGAAGTTTAGAAGTTTACAAAAACAAAAATTGCAAAACCGAAATTTCACCGGAAAGTGTTGCCATTCAATATATAACGTATGCGTTACGCACAGATACGTTTGGCCTTTATTATATAGATTTACGGTGATCTACGCAAATGGTATGTAAATTTCGAATTAAATGACAATGAGATATGAAATTGTATTCCTTAATATTACATGAGTTGGTGATATTTACATTTCGCTTTGCCAAGAGAACTTTTTGAAAGATGAGTTGTACAGCTTTTTACCTAACAGAAGGATACTAAAGTTTGTTTGGGTTACATGCTCGAATTATTTTTGCATGCCACAATTCATGATTGTAGAACATACTGGGTGAATGATTACCTCCATAAATAAGAATTTTTTTACGCACTTAAGAATGATTTTTTTGTTTATTTTGTCGGAAAGAAACATTGGGTTGTTAATTTAATTTTTACCGAAGTAATCTCAAAATATACATGTGTTTCAATGTAACTCATGTCTCACATATTATTTTCTTTTACGATCGCTGTAAAAGTACAACTTGTGTGCAGTTTTATCTGATTTTTTTTAATTAAAACTATCCGCTTTGGATATGAGTAGCAAAGTGATCATTCCGGCAAACTGTTGACAGCGAAATGTTTTGCACTTAATAGGATTCTATACGATATTTGGCATTTTATCACCTGCACCCGATTAAATAAAAATACAAAATTGGCCGCATAGCATATAAAAATAAAGCGGATAGCCCGAAAGTGTTGATGACAATCACATGACTTAGGCTTTTATTATACAGATAATTACTGGACATTTTGAATAGAATTTGTAATCTACAGGTTGGTTATAATATAAATATCTCTATTTAGATCTGTCTGTAGTTTGAGGACTAACCTGATTGAAACCATAACTGGCGCACTTACTATTCAAGAAGGGGAAAGAAAAGCAGAACTTTAGCTTTGATAATATGGCATATTATATATGCAATATTATAGATTGCTATTTACAAATCTGTATCTCATAAGACTAATTATTGAAATTGATGTAAGTATACAATGTTTATGAATAATGATATAAGAACAAGTAAAATATATATATATAATGATCTCAATATAGAAATAGCTTTATTGTATTGATTTTTATTCACTATTATTTTTTAACCTTATTTATATACTTATTTTATTGCAAAAACTTTTGTCACTTTCGAAATTATTTAATGATTTTTTATATAAGATAATATTTATTACTGTTTTCGGGAAAAAAAGCTTTATATTTGAACTATTTTTCTTTTGCATTTTATTAAATTATAGTTTTTCTAAAATAACAGGCATTCAGAAAAAATTATTAATAATTTAACCATTGTAAAAAAGATGTTATTCATTTTTCGTTTTTTTTTTCATGTGAGTAAAACTATTTACGATTTATTTTATACCAACTATCATGAAAATTAGATGAATTCTTAAAATGTTCAGATAAAAAAAAAACATTTCTTTTTACAATTTCTTTAACGGTTTATTTTTTCCATTAAGAATTTGCTTCTTTGTTTTAATTATCGTAATGGTTAAAAGAAGTGAGTTGAAACAAAAACTATTTTTCACGCTAACAGAATAAATATAGTAAGTGAATCGTTTTTTATTTAGGTATGAACAATTCACAGATTTAGAATATCATTATCAACCAACCATGAACTTTTATTTTCATTTTTAAAAAATTGAGATATTGAAAAACATAAAAATCGTACATCTTTTTATTTTTTATATTATTTAGAAAATTATTTTTCAGGGTAATTTTTTTATAGAGCTGCATATCAAATATAAGATAAGTAATTACATATTGTGTAGAATCTTTAGATTTGTATTCAATATAAATTACCCATAACGTTATTATTCCTTGAACTAACTTTATATTTTTATATTATTTCGTTAAAATTTACATATTTCCATGTTTTCTTAAATTTAATAACTTGACAAAATTTTATAATCGATTTTAAAAATTCTTTATAAGTTTTTTAAGTTTAAATTTCTTGTATCTATAAATTGTCATTGAATTTTTATTTTATAATTTATATACGATTTACTTGTTTAGTATTTTGTAAAAATCTACAGCTACGTCCTTAATTGTTCAGTATATTTTTAGATAAATCTTTAAAATTCTTTGATTTAATGTGTCAAGGATTTTTGAAAATGTATTATTAAACTATATCTCCTTTAAATTACCTCAAAATAACCATTCTCCATAATAACAGCAGACAAATAATATCATTCTAAGCATCGTAAAAATGATATGTTTATCTTCAAATTTCTTTTAGTCGAGGAACATAATTACATCCTAATATCTTCACACCGTGATAAAAGGAAGATAAAGGGTACATAAAGCATTAAATATCGTATCTCCATACAAATTCTTTAATGTTCCATTTTCCCATTAAGAATGTGCATCTTATTTTGTTATTATGATGATGTTTGAATCATGTAAATGAATGGGTTAATACATTTTGTGTAGAGTTATAAGAAAATTAATTTTCGTGCAAATCATTGTTATTTTTATAACTATGTGAACCAAGCGTTTTAGCATCTGCCATGCATGGGGAAGGAATTTTTCAGGTAAAATTAATAATAAAGTGAAAATTGCAAAATGAAACTGATGGCAATGAACTCACATTCTATTTACTAGTTGCATATGTTTATTTTCTTTTAAAGAATAATTCCTTAATACTTATATAATACTTATAAAGAATAATAAAGAATAATACTTATAAAGAATAATAAAAAACTAGTCGTTGGGTGCCACCGTAATACTTACCCATCACGGATATGCATAATACAATATATGAAAATAAAATATGGTTAAACTATTTATAAAATCCATTGCAATTCCAGAACAAAATTTAAACGTATACTTAAAGATTGTTAATAGCTATGCTCTATTAAGGAACTGCTGATGAGCGAATTTCGAGAAATTCTATAAAACGCCAAACTACTCAAATAGTAACGAATTGCGTAAAAGAAACATCCCTATCACTCCAAAAATAATAATCATATTAGCTAATTTTACTGCGTCGGATGAAATGCCTCATTTCCAATTAAAACATATTTTTGAATTAAAATTTGAAGGAAATACAGGGTCAGGAAAAATCGAAGACTGTGGAAAACAGGATTACAAATATCTAGGCAACTAATAATCCGATCGACTTAATTTTTTATGCAAAATTTTTGTAATTTTATTGCCTTTTACTGCCATTTCCTAAAATAATAAAAAAATTGAAATTTTTTATATATCTTTCATCAGAATGAATTTTTCGAGAATCCGAAAAAATAGTTCCGGAAAATCGAGGTTGCTGATTCGGCTGATTCGGTTGATTGATTAAATCGGCTTCGTCCCATTCTTACATCCTAAGTACATAGAAAATTTCAAGTCTCCATTTCATCAGAGCGTTTACAGGCACACACACAGACAGACGGACGGCAGATTTTTTTTCTAATAATATCTTTTTCGGAATCTCCAGAATCTCAAACGTGTAAATCCGTCAAAAAATTTTTGATTTTCAAAACTATTGCTAGACTTATCCTATACTACGTATGATAGTTAAGCAATAAAAAAATCGATAGTTAAAATGCAAAATAGTAAAAAAAAAAAAAAAAAAAAAAAAAAAAAAAAAAAAAAAAAAAAAAAAAACAGCGTTTTTTAAATAATTATTTAAATTTTTTTTGTCAGAATAAAAACCGATTTCTTTCCTTTTTTTTGTTTGTTTATTTCTTTTTTTCTCCTATGTAATTATGTGTCAACAAAGGATATTATCTGATTATTAAATTTATTACTGGACATTTCGTATAGAATGTGTAATGTACAAAGTGGTTATAATGTAAGTATTTCCATTTGGATCTTCTGTAGATTGCAGACTAACGCAAATGAAGCTGAAATCAAGTCACTTAATATTCAAGAAGGAGAAGAAGAATGGATATTTGCCTCTAACAATATTTTGCCTATTTTACCGGCAGCACCATACCCGTTTAGGTAGCTTTCATTACAAAAAGTAAAAAGCTACCTATTGGAGCTGTACGTGGGAAAGAATTTGGTATATTTTCACCGATCATGTCCCCAAAACTAAACTCCATTCAAATGTTGATTTATATATATTAGGGTGTATCGATTTTAAACTTTTTTTTTGTTTCCAAATTTCAAGATGATAAAAAGTTGCTATTAGACACCTCAACTTGCCACAAAAATTTTGGATTTAAAAAAAAAGTTTAGGTCTCCCGCACAACGCCTAAAATTTAGAAATTTTACTTAAAAAGTAAATTTTTACAAAAATGTAAAAAAAAAACCCTGAAACACATTTTTCTAAATTGTAAGTTAAAATTCCACTAACAATAAGCACAAAAAACAATAGAAAATGTATTTTAAAAACTTAGCACAACATTTAGATCTCCCGAACAAGGCCTAAAAGTCGTGAATTTCAGTCAATTTTTGAACATTTTTCAGTGCTTTGATATTTGTGTTGTTGCAGATTTAAAAATTAAATGTAACTAAAGCCTCGTTAGGCTTGATTGGAATTGTTGAAATAAATGAAATAATAAATCACATTTCAATACGTCAAGGGTCAACTTGAAGCGATGGGGTGGAGGAAGGCTACACTGTCGAGCCGCGGTGACGCGACACCTTTGAATCACGGCGCAGACTTGTCAGTAGTCGTCTGCCCGCGAGCAAGCATTACGGTTGTGTTTTAGTGCGATAGTCTTGTTGTAATAATCAACTAAGTGAGTGTTGTTGTTGTTCATTATGAGTAAAAAACCGCATCTTACTAGACAAACTACCGACAGGCCGGTTATCGGGCAACCTATTGATGTGAGTGAATTTAATGTTTTGCCAACCAAGATGGATGTTTTTGAGTATTTTGAGTGGGTACACATTGAAACGAAACAAGAAAAATATATAAGCCTGCAAAGAAGGTAATTACGTGAAGAGTTGCTTTAAAACTTGAGGAAATATGGAAAAGCGCTTCAATTCCTGTTTGTAGCACCAAAAACACAATATTTATGGTTTTAAAACTTCATGAGCAGCTTGGGAAAATTAAAAAGTATTCAGGGCCTAAAAGGAAGTATCCTAACTCCTACAAAGATGCAGTAACTAGCTTTCAGTCAAAAACTGAAACTGCATTGTTTGATATTTGTACTTGCAAATGTGACCTCAGCATCTGTGTTTGCTCTATTGACAAAAAAGTCCTGACACTAGAACACGAGTTTTTGCTCAATCAACGTGGTCCTAGATTGATGTCATTTGCAGAGTGTGACAAAAATGAGACTAAAAAGCTTAAAAAGTGATTAGAAAGTAAATCTAGGTTACAAGCTTTAATGCAAGTAGTTGTAAAAAAGACTGAGGATGAAAACTTAAAATATGTTTATAACATTGATTCTTGTGATGGTACAGATGACTCAATGTCTCATTCATCATGTAAAATAGTTATTTTGAAATAAATGTACTTGATAAGAGTCAAAAAAGAGTTTCAATTGTAGAAGTAAAAAAAGAACTGCCGCAACGCTTGTCTTTGTTTTCACCAGCTTGTGACGGCAGAGGCATTTCTAGTAGAGCTGAAGCTCAGTTAGCGAGAGCACTTTTGCGAAACTTAAATGTTGTTACTGCGGAGAACCAAGAAGCAGTAATTGACTAATCAAAAGTAGCACGTTAAAGACTTAAGTCTCGTAAAGAAGTAAGCTCAACTCGAACCTCGGTCGTATAGATGAAACTATAACAATAGAAACTGTAGCTGGTAAAAGTGTCCGAAAATCTTTAATGGAAGAACACATATCTATTGTTGAAGAAGCTGGATCCAAGTGTTTTGGTCATGTAACTTCCATGAACGGAACGGGAAAGGAAATAGTTACATCACTTGTAAAGTTCTTTCATCACTTGTGAAGAAAAAACTGTCGATCTTAAAAAACTAAAAGCTATTTGTTGTTATGGTACGGCAGCAAACACACGCACTTCAAATGGAGTTATTACTTTATTTGTCACCACCAACTTATTATTATCCCCACCAAGAGCCACTGCATGCAGTTGCGTGTCTACGACATTTGAGGGAATTACCATTTAGAAAAATTATGGTTGCTCTTGATAGACCAGCTTCGCTCATATTCTATGCAAATACATCAGCAACATTTTGTACTTATATACTAATTTTATTCCACGTTATAATATTTTATACCTTTGTAATAAATAATAGTAATCACAAATACCGATGGAGTTTATTTCAGCACCTTTATCAAACAATTTACATCATTAAACTATCTTTTTTATTAAGGTATACAGCACAATTACAAATTACACATTTCAAATAATACTAAATGGGAAATTAAGGGTCCCAAACGTCTTCCGAAGGAGATAGGCGCCATCAAAGTTTAGGGTCCAAAATTTGAAATGATTATAAAAAACGGAAAAATTGGTCGATTCGTTTGCGGTTTTCACTAAAACTACCGTATTTACTCTTGTATAGGGAGCACGCGTGTATAAAGCGCACCCCTACTTTACAAGTAAAGATTGCGATTTCTTAAAATCTCGTATATAAGGCGCACCATAAATTTGATACGCTAATGAAGAATGACCAAATGAATTTCAGTAAAAAAAAAAAGTCGAAACAAAAATACCAGACCAGAAAACAAGATGAAAATGCATTTTTAGACTTCGGGTTGTAAGAGAATGACGGGAAATAGGAATGAATGACAGTAAAGAGAATTACTAATTAGCTTTTAGATAATGTCATTAGCTCTGTTGTATAAAAAACTGCAAGGAATAAAATAAATATGCCGTAATACTTCAATTAAGTAACATTTTCCGAGTTTTAATATATTCTTTGAATAATTTCTTGTTTCATATATATATCGTTCGACTGCATCCAACAATAAAAAAAAAATATTCCGTGTATAAAGCGCACCTAGGAGTTTTGCCCTAATTTTTTGGAAAAAACGTGCGCCTTATACACGAGTAAATACGGTATTCTTTATGTCAGTATCGTCTTGAAAATAAATTATAAAGATAAATTTCAAAAAATTCCGATAGAGGGCGCTTTAGACTTTGGAGTAACGAACAACTATTTTATACCGTTATTTTTTGCATCTCTTTAAAATTTTGTAGAAGTTTAGACATAAACTTAAAATTTGAGCTCAAAATCTGTGGTTAAGTAACGCAAACTGAACTGTGTTCAATGGGAGTGGGTAGGTTCAAATTTCAAACGATTATAAAAAACAGAATAATTGGTCAATTGATTTGAGGTACACACTAAAACTAGTCTTTATGTAGGAATTGTCTTGAAAATAAATTATAAGCATAAATTTTAAAAAAATGTGGATAGAGGGCGCATTAGAATTTGGAGTAACGAACAACTATTTTTTACCGTTATTTTTTTGCATCTCATTAAATTTTTTTGAAGCTTAGATATAAACTTAAATTTTGTGATGAAAATCTGAATTGTTGAGAGTGGTTAAGTAGCGCTAACTGAACTGTGTTAAATGGGGGTGGGAAGATTCAAATTTCAAATGATTAATTTAAATTTCAAATTTCAAAATTTACTTCGGATAATTTGTTAAGAATTTCATAAGGTCCAGTAAATACTGGTGATAACTTTCTAATATTAGGGTTCTGAAATTCTTCATTGATAACTAGATCCAAAAAAAAAATTTTGGTTCAACATAATTTTTATCATAATATTTCTTATTTTTTAAATGAAATTCATCAGTTCTCGCTTTATCAATTTTAACGGCTTCACTAACATGGGGATAATAATCTTGTTGTAAAGGGGAGTCATAGGGTAATTGACCAAAAAGTAAATAAGCAGGTGGAAATTTAGTAAAAGAATGGGGTGTATTATTGTGTTCATTAATTACTTGAGTTAAAAGCATACTTCAGAGAATTTTGGAGGTGGTGGAGTTTACTTTACACTTTAATTACTATTGTCTGATTTACTCTTTCGCATTTTCCATTCGTTCGCCGTTGATGGACAGTGGCCAAACGTTGCTTAATATTATGATTTCGCGGAGTTTTTTGAATCTTGAAGTAGTAAAGGTAGCATTCCTGACACTCAATATTTTTTTAGGGGTCTGTATACTTGAAATTTTATTAAAACACAATAATTGTTGAGGAATTTTGATACTGGAAATTTGTTTTAGACAAATGGTATAAGGTTTTGTAGTGATACTTTTGGAAGGGAATGCCCAAATATATCTTGTTGCATGGTCTATTATAATATGGAGATATTTTTTGGTAGAATTATAATAATAGAACCCTCCTGCAGTATCAACAGACAGACATTCAATAGGTTGATCTGTAGTGGTCATAGCTTTTAATAAGCCATTTTTTTCTGTCTAGGTATTTTATTTTTCTGGCAAATATCACAATATTTAACAAAATATGTAATATCTTGTGTCATATCTGGCCGAAAATATTTAGGAGAAATTAAATTTTGCATTTTTTGGACACCAGGGTGACCAAACTGTTTACGAGCAACACTAAGTAATTTTTTTCTTAATGACATGGGAACTATCACTTTACGAAAACCTTTCTTTTTAACTATAATCAGTCCATTGTCATTAAGATAATTTGAACCACACACATTTTCTCTCTCTTGCATCTCAATAATCTCTTTAACGTCAAGAAGAAAAGTAAGGGGCTTACAATAATGAGAAATAGGATTTCTGGACAGCATGTCGCCTTCGACATTTGTAGATCCCTTTAAATATTCAATTAGTCAAACATACTAAACTTCCATGACCATCTAATTAATCTACCTCTCAAATGTTTGACATTTTTTAACTAAACAAGAGATGCATGATCAGTGTGGATTGTAAATTGGTCACCATGAAAATAATGATAAAACTTATCTAAAGTATCAATGATGGCAAGGCACTTTAATTCAGTAATGCAGTAATTTCTCTGATAACTTCTCAATCCTCTAGAGAAATAAGCAATAGGATGTAAAAAGTTGTTATTGTCGGGTTGTTTGAGAACTGCACCTACCGCCACCTGAGAAGCATCAACAAACATGTGTAGGGGTAATTTTGGTTTATAAATCTTTAAAATGGATTTAGCAATGAGGGCATCTTTTAATTTTTGAAAAGAGTTTTGACATTCAGAATTCCATTCCCAGATAGCATCTTTCTTCAGTAATTTATTTAGGGGCGTCTAATTTCAGCATACTTGTCAATAAATTTAAGATACACATTTATAGAACCAAGGAACTTTTGTAACTCTTTAATATTAGTAGGGGGTTTCAATTTTTTAATGGTTTCTATATTAGTATTAGCTGGAGTTAAAGTTCCATTTTGGATTTCATATCCAAGAAAAGTGATCTGTTTTTGAGCAAACGTACATTTAGATAATTTTAATTTAATATTTTCTATTCGGCATAATTTTAAAATTTGGATAGGGTGCTGAATATGTTCATCTAGTGTCTTAGAAACAATAATTATGTCATCAAAATAACAACAAGCAAAGTCTATTTTATGTTTTGTAAGAATTCTTCTAATTGTCCTATTGAAAACTGGGGGGCTAACTTTATACCAGAGGGGAGACCATTCAATTCCCAGAGCCCATGATTGGGAGTAAAGGCTAATTTTTATGAATCTGCTGGGTGAATAGGTACGTGCCTCTAGCTCGAGGTTAAATCCAACGTGAAAAAATAATGGGCGACACTCAATGTGTCTAAAATTTCATCAATTTGGGGGAAAGGTTCGGCATCATTTTTCATAATAGAATTTAATTTTCGGTAATCAACACACATTCGGGTTTTTTTTTACCTTCTTCGCGTTTATTTACTAAAGTAACTGGGGAAGAATACGGGCTATAACTTTCCTTAATTAATCCAGCAGTTAATAATGATTGAAATTGTTGGGAAATTTCGTTTCGGATGTACGATAAGGTCTCAAAGGTATAGGTAGGTCACATTTAAGAAACAAACGCTGAGGTTCAATATTAATTCTCCCTACATCATATTTATTTTTGGCAAAAATATCCAAATAATCCCTTAAAAGTTCCCTTAAATTTTCATTTTGAATAGCGTGTAGATTATAATCATCATTATAAATTCGCGGCAAGGATTGAGGAGCTGTGGTAATTCCATAATCGGGTTGCACATCCGTAACATTATTTATAGTATCAAAATGAAGTAATTCTAAGTTATCACTGGATATGTTGACATGTTGGTTTAAAGTAATGTTGCCTTGTAGCACCTGACTTTTTGTACTATCAATTTTCATATTAAATTTTGCACAGTCAGGTAAACCTAAAATAGCATAATCTAAATCTACATTACTTACTAAAAAAATAACATATTGCTTTATATTACCAAATTTAATACATAATCGACAAGATTTATTAATTTTAAGCGTTCCTTGGGCTTGTTTTATAAGAATACGTACAACATTCTTTAATTTAGCATTTAAAAATCGAACAAATTTAAGAGGTAAAATTGAGACAGTTGATCCACTGTCCACAACACAACACACTTTTTTATTGTCTACGTATCCAGGAGTAATTAATTGCCAGGCATTATTAGTAGGGGGTGGTTGTATAGGAGAAGGAATTTGAGTTAGCAATGAAATGGAGTTAAATATACAACTCCTATCCCAATGGTAAGCATTTTGGTATCCCTCTGTTTAAACATATTCTACAGAGACGACTAAGAAAGTTATTTTGGTAATGTGCTGCAGGCATTCTAGGGGTGATAAATCTAGGATTAAAATTTGGTATTTGGTTGTTTGGAGTGGGTCGAGTCCAATGTCTCGGATGAGGATTGGAATTGTGCATCGGTCTAGATTGTTGAAAATTTCTATTATTATTATTAGGGGTATGAGTTGGAATCGCTGCTAATTGTTTAGCAATGCGAAATCATTCACGAGTATTAGAAGGGGGTTTTACAATTACACAATTTTGGTGCTTTGGTTTAAGACCATCAGTTAATCCCTAGATAATTATATTTTCTCCAAGCTGAAGTTGTCTTCCAACCTCAACTTTCTTTCTGAAATAAGAATTTAATTCACTTAAATCATTTAATTTTAATGAGGCAAACTCAGAAAATTTTGGGACTCTAATTTGGATGAACTTTTCTGTTAAAATCTCTACAATTTCATCATAAGTAGTATAATCCAAACAGTCATTAATAAAGACCTTTAAGGTTTCCCCATTCAAAAATTTTGATATATTTTTTTTCACTCCTGACCCTTTTTCTCTATAGTACATGCCCTTTCGAAGCATTTGAGCCACGATTGTATGCCCATTCCCAGTTGAAAATCAAAAAGGACAATATCGATTTGGTTTTCAGACATTGTTAACTCATGAGTTAAAATAATTAAATTTCATAACTGTCCATATAATTAAATATATAAATCCAAATTTTTAATTAAGAATGTTTCTTCCCAATGTTTGCTCACTTTGAATACATATGAAATAAATAATAAATAAATAATAAATAATAAATAAATAAATAATGTCACAGTTTCAATAACATAAGAAATACACAACAAATATTTTTAAGAACAAAAACAATTCCCTCTTGAGTATTTAGAACAAGTTTAACTTTAAATCGAATACAAGAAATCCTCTAAATCAAACATCTTAATTTTCATTACTAAATTAGATCTTAATATATCAATCCAAATTTAGGTTAAAAATGTTATTTCCTTTTTAAATAAATACAAGTTCATTTCAACAACAGAAAATAAAAATAATTAATTTGATAAATAAAACAGAAAAATAAATAATAAATAAAATAGTAAATAAATATAATAATTAACTTACAATCCTTTCTATGTTGAACTGGTACAAGCATCTAAATTTTATTCAAAAACAAAAGGAAATAACTTACGAAAGTTAATCAGGAGTGTTGAAGCACTCATATAAACAAACAAGCTTAAAATTCCAAATTTTGCAGTTATCATTTTCTAGAACTTATTAAAAACAAAAATAATAAATAAAACCGCTATCAGAAAGTCCCTTTTCGGTACCGATGGAATCCACCAGTGGTTTCGCAATCATACTGCAGATGTTATTTATTTATTTATTTTTTATCTTTCTTTACTTTTTCATAGACAGAGATGGCAGATTAAGTTTTCATAGACAGAGTGACAGCAGGTGTCACTTTAAAAACGGTCTCGATATTCCAGTCATACATCTCGACGCTTTGAAAGTAGAACACACTTTAGGCAAAGGGTTTCTCAATAAGTTTCTCAATTATAAATTCGACGGGCATTGCAGGATAAAAAGGAGCACTCCGAATATTACCATTTTCATTTAGTACTGTATCTTTCACCCGTTTGCTTAAAATCCTGACCGGCTTGCTGTAATAATAATTCGATTTACTTATAATAATAAACAGCTTTGCTTCAAATAATGTATCGATTATCGCGGAATTACATCTTTGTTGTAATAATATATCGATTAAAATGGAATAACACCTGTCTTTTCATCAATGTTGATATAGCGGCCGTAGTTAGAAGGAATGGAGTTGTGATCCATGGCAGCTTCTCTAGAAAACATTCAAAAAATCAGTTTTTAATCCTTTTTTATTTTTGAGCACCATTAGTTATTCCACATCTCTCCAGTCTGCACAATTTCATAATAGACAACTTGTACTAAGCCTGCATCATCTCAAACATTCTAAATTAGTCCGAAGATGAGACGGGAATCCTGGCACTTGAAAGGTCAAAAACATTCTCACGCTCTTCCAAACCAAAATTACTCTCTCAAAATTCCAAGCCAATCTAGCCCCTCGTACGTGAGGCTTTTAAAGATCCATTAGGATCGTTTTCAACGTAAAGATAATCCAACCCGCTCTCTACCATTGGCCGGTAGGCGTGACTAGATGCACGAAATCTTTACCGAATCACGTAATAGGGTAATTTGCCCAAGCGAAAAAGGGTAAGAATCCCAAGCAGACGATTCATTAAATAATAAAACAAAATTAAATTTTCGATAAAGGTTTTTTAATTCAAAAAAGGAAAATGGATTTGTGTACTTAATGTAAGATTTCGCAACAAGATATTGGCATTCAAGAAACATTCTAGCTCTTCTTAAGAAAATAATCAATAGATTATGCTAAGTTAAATAAAATAAAATAAAATAACTTTAGCCGTTAAAAATATTTATACATTACGGAAACTGAGAATAAAACTATGTTCCATAAAACGTTAGAATAAACTCATCGCGGGCAAAATGGCGAAATTTTTTTTAATTTTTTTTCATATATATATATATATAAATGTGGATCAAGAATATTAAAAATTCTGACTCCTATTCCTGGCTTTTAGAATTAAGAAAGGGATCTAGTTAACAGCTAGCACCTTGCCTATTTTATTGGAATTTATTACGATAACCATACACCGTTTCCACTCCAGCGTTGCATCTTTAAACCTTTTTTTGGTCATTATTATAACGAGGTAGAACCCGTCGAATTTCGACGAAAGAAAATGTTTAGGAAGGAACTGTTTAATTGATTTATAATAAACCCACAAAATTAGCTATAGAAAAAGTACATCTTAAATTGGTCAGTCTAACTCTCAAACAAATATTATTTTAAGCTAAAAAAAACTTTTTATAAAACTTTGTTGTCCAAATTTTTAAAATTAAACTTTAATCGCATATGCAATCAGTAAAGTATAACAAAGGTAAGTTTTTATGATGAAATTATCAATTGAGGATCCTATGTTTGGTATAAAGCGAATGAAAAAAATATTCCAAATTGACATGATCATAGAATTCCCATGAGAAATCTAAAACCGTCATAATTTTCATTGTCTCAAAATTTATTACGCACTTCTCATAGTATTTTAATTTGGTAATTTTAAAATCACTTGCTTTTTTTAATGTATAAAAAGATGTTATTTGCATCCGCTAAAAGTATTTCATTTATACGGATCCAGCCTTAAACATCTATACAAAAATATGCATATGACGTCTAGGACGGAATATTACACAAACGCAGCAAAAACAATATTCAAGACACTCGGCAGAACAAATCGGATATCTGATGATTCACAAATCTCCACTTCTTTATTTATAATAGCTCCATGTTTTATCAGAATTCATTCGTTTGTATTTTTTTGTTTCAAAATTTGGAAAATATCATTATATTTACATAAACTTGTTTAGCTTTTTGATACGAACTGAGTAAATGCGGTGAAGTCACTCGAATACTATTTAAAATACTTTTTGTAAACTATTTAAAATACTTTTTGTAAGTGTTGTATCCTTTGTAAATTAAGTTTGCAATAAACTAAAAAAACATTTGAACTAAAAAAGGATGAATAAAAATGCAATAAAACCAAAATCCACCGCATTTTACATCAGACGATTTCTTTTGACATGATATTTTTATTTTAGTTTGTATCAATTTTAAGAGAAAATGGTGTATTTCTGATGCCACAATTATAAAATTCGTACTAAAAACTGTAAAAAATTTAATAACTCATAAATAAATTGAGATACAGCTTTCAAACAAATTGCATTAAAGAGTACATTTTTTTCTTAATGCGACGGTGTAAAAATTGAAAATGTGCGGTATTTAGAAGCATAAAATTTGTAGTACCGAAAATTGCAAAACCGAATTGTATGCGAAAGTGTTGCCATTCACAAAATGACGTATGCGTTACGCACAGATACGTTTGGCCTTTATAATATAGATGCAAAAGACACGACCCATTCTGTAAAAATTTAGAAACTTTTAAAGAAAATGCTCGTGCTTTATTTTTCCATGCTCGAACTTAAAAAAAAAAAATATATATATACTTTTACAATGTTCCTTTAAAATTTTACAAACATTTTTTCCAAAAAAAATATGATTTAAATAATATCGTTTTAAGTATCGCAAGAACGGTATTTTTTTCTTCCATTATCATCACAACTTTACGTAGGAAAATTTAATTACTCTTAAATGTCCTCAAAACGTGGTGAAATTGAAATCAAATACTCTTTTAATGTTAAATAAATCATATCTTCATATAATTTCTATTTAGATTTTGTTTTTCCATTAGGAATATTCCACTTAGTTTTAATCATCACGATTACAGAAGAAAATTAAGTACAAGTAATTTTTTAAAATCTTTATGAAATATTATTCACAAAATAATAATGTGATATCTGAGTCCGATTTCCTCGATTGATTGAACTACAAACTTATGCATTTATTGTAAAGAATTGTAAAATTGAATTTCTCCAAAATAAAGTACAGAAAAGAGCAAAAAAATTCAAGTCAGTATATTTTGTACAGAAAATTCGCATAATTTCTCTTTTATGAATTTATTTAAGAAATATTTTGTATATAATTATATTTAATTATTTTTTTTCATTATTATTTACAAATCTGCAAAACTTTGTAAATTTAATTTAAGTTTAAAAAATTTCTAAGTAAATCTCTAAGGTTTCAAAAATAAAATAATAATGTTCTTCAGATTTAAATATCATTATTGCAATTCCTTTTCAGAAATTTCCCCCCTTTTTTTTTTTTTTTTTTTTTTTTTTTTTTTACAGTTTTTAATCACAGATTTACATTTTTTAATTTGTTTTCTAAAAGCTCTTACAGAAATTTTAATAGTTAAGAATGTTATTTTATTATCAAACGTCACCAGCACTGTATTTCGTAATGCTTCTGAATATGTTTTTTATGAACCATACTTCTTTTAATGTACACCAAAATTTTCTTTTTCTTTTTAAGCGTTTTGAATATCATTCTAAGTATCTAAAAAATGATGTTTTTTCTTTCGAATTTTCTTTTTGCGATAGCCTTTAATTACATTCTAATATCTTTCAACCGTGATGAAAGCGAGAAGCAGGAGTTTTAAAATGGTTTAAAAAAAGCACATCAATATACAGACCATTTTGATATTTAATTCTATCATTAAAATATGCTTCCTTTTTTAAATTATCTTAATGGCAAAAAGAACATAAAGAACGCTAAATTGCTAATATTTAATTACAGTATGGCAGCAAAAAATAGCATTTAATGTACGAGACATTTTAATTTTTCATAAGCATATTTAAAGTGTAAAAACTGATTTCTATATAAACTAAGGCAGAATTTTTTTAATAGTTATATTTACAGTTTTAATCTATAAGCACAAATATATATATACATCAGAAAAAGTGTTCTCAAGAGTATGAGAAATGCCCTTAGGAATCCAATGCATGGCTTTTAGATTTAAAAAAAGAGCCCTATTTCAAAGGAAGCATCTTGCCTCATTTTTATTTGAATTTATTTTGATAACCATAGACAATTTCACTCCGGCATTGCATTTGTAAGGAGATACTTTTTTGTGTGTGTGGTCATTATTTTAATGCAAAATAAACGATTAATTCTTCAACCGTTTAGAAAATTTAAAAAAAAAAATGCTCGCGTTTTATTTTTCAATGCTTGTATTTAAAAAAACTTTTACATAATTTTACCATACTCCTTTAAAATTTAATCAAATTATTTTTCAATAAAATACGATGCAAATAATATCGTTTTAAGTATTCTGAGACCGGTATTTTTATTTTCGATTATCATTATTACTTTACGTGTAAAATTTTTATTTATGTGCGAAAATTTTCTAGGAAAATTTCTAAAATAAAATAAAAATATTTCTCAAACGTAAATATCATTATTATAATTCATTTCCATTAGACTCCCCCTCCTTTTTTTTACTTACACTTTTACTTTTTTACATTATTAATAGTTAAGAATTTTACATTATTATCGAAGTCGCTAGCACAGTATTTCATAATGCTTCTGAATATTTTTTTATGTACCATATTTTTTAATCGGCATAAAAATCTTTTTTTATAAACGTTTTGAATAACATTTTAAGTATCTGAAAAAAGATATTCTTCCCTTCGAATTTTCTTCTTGCGATAGACTTTAATTACATTCAAATATCTTTCAACCCTGATGAAAGCGAGAATCAAAAGTTTTAAGATGTTTTTTTTTTTTTTTTTTTTTTTTTTTTTAATATCAGCATACAAAATATATTAATATTTAATTTTATCATTTAAATATGCTTCCATTTTTAAATTATCTTAATGACTGGAATAACATAAGGAATATAAAATTTCTAACATTTAAATACAATATGATATCAAAAAATTCCATTTAAAGTAGGAAACATTTTAATTTTAGACAATCACATTTTGTGTATAAAACAGATTACTAAATGAACTGAAACAGAACCTTTTTTAAACGGTTATACTTAAATTTTAATTTATAAGTACAGTATATATGTATATATATATATATGAGGAAAGTATCCTCAAGAATGTGAAAAATGCCCTTAGGAATTTAATGCACTATTTCCATTATTAATAAAATTTATTTTATTTAGAACGGTATAGAATGAGGTAAATGGATTAAACACCGAAATCGGAACTGGGACGAGGGAATAATGTAATCATCATAAAGAATTGAAGAAATTTTGGTTTTCTTTCCCAGCTAAATCCGAAATGGTAGACGGTGATTCTCGGATTTTTCTCCTTACTGATTATTGAAAATGCCAAAATAAAGTAGTTTGTTTTATTTCATCTTTCTTGAAATTTCTTTGTCATTCCTTGTTATATTTTACATTGTATATATAAGTCTTTCGCGTTATTTTGCATTATTGCTTTTAAACCGGAAACATAAGTTTCTTGAACTAAATTTCTTTCTTTCTTTTTTCTTTTTTTATGCTTCTGTATCTGAATTTTTAGAAGCAATAAAATGCGCTTGGACATGTAATTCTCTTGTATTCAAACTGTGAAAAATTAAGCCAATTTATATTTACATTATTAAACAGATTATTTACATTATTAGATTATTAATATATTTTGCTCATGGCACTTAGAAATATTTGCGGAACATAATACCTGATAATAAAACTTATTAAATTATCTGTTCTTCTTTTAAGTTGCAGTACGTATTTAATAATTTGCGTTTGCTAAGATAATTGTATAAATCTACACTTTATTTATAGTTTTTTTTAAATTAAGTTATGTAAATGGTACGAAATATAAAAGTAGATTAAAAAAAGTATTAAAAAACAATGCATTGTTAAAAAAAAAAATTATTATTACATGATACAACTAGCTTGACCTTATAAATCCCCTTAATTAAATAATATAAATTAACTTAAGTGACTCTTAAAATTTACTGATTAAATTTTAGTTTTACTATTTCTCTCGCATAATTCGTCAGTAAAAAAATTTTTAATACAGATTGACTTAAAAAAAAAAAAAAAAACTATGACTTTGTGAATTTTTGTTTTTGTGATTAATTTTCTGTTCATATTCAAAAGTTTAATTTTTAAAAAAGTATGCGGTTATATAATATATGGATTCTAAGTTCTACAATTATTTATCTTTGTCATAAGCAAAATATATTAAGAATATATAATAATATCAGAAATGATTAAAAACATGCTCATTTCCGGATTAAAACTAATAACATTAAAATTATATATACAATGTGAAAATACTAAGAAAAAAATTATTTTAAGAAAGATGAAGTAAAAACAACGCACTTCAAGATTTTAACAAGTAGAAATGCAACGGATGTGTGCTCGTACTGGTGGTTAAATACAGACATAACTCAAAATATAAGATAAAACCAGTTTACTTAAAACGGTTGGGGCTCAAGGGCAGTGGAGCAGTTCTTTAATTTTAATAACTGGTAACAATACTAAAAGATTAAACTCATACTCACAGATCCGGCTCTAACTCAATCGGGCACTTCGGATTACTTCTCACTTAAACTTCAGATAGACTGCTAGATAAAACTTCATTAAATAGCCCGTGGCTGTGATACACTCTTTATTAACTTTGAGCTACTCAACGTAAATAATTACTATCTCTTACCAACGGCAAACTTCCCAAATAGCTCTCCTGTGAATGAACTAACTGCTGGCGGCTCACTGTAAAACTTCTGGCAGATACACTCAGCTGGTTTTTGCTGCTAGACACCACTAGCTGGCTAACGCCGCTATACATCACACACTCAAACGGCAAGCTTTATATGCTGCAAACTGAGATACTACAAATTTACATATTACTTCTAACCGCGACTTAACTGTAGAAAACCGAGGAAGACACACACGCTCTAGAAAGTTAAAGTAAAAGAGAGGATAGATGTCGCTTTTACGCTACACATGTTCAATCATTGACGTTACGATCTCAAAAAATGCTAGAATGCCTTTATCACAAAGGTCACTCCCTCACAGAAAAATCTTGTCTTTGTATGTCGCTATCTTCTTCTTTTTTTTATTATTACTAGACGGTTGCCCGCCCTCAGTAGCCCGAAGACTATCTGAATGCCAGTTCTACAACCCCACACATTCACGTTTCTGTGCCATGTCTCGTCAGTTTCCGGCAGATATGTTTGATCGGTGTTCTGGGGTTTCGTTTGCATATCTTTTTTTATTGTTAATGAAGAGGTCTTCCATTTGTTCTTCCATCTGTTCTTCTTTCTGTTCTTCCATCTGTTCTTCCATTTGTTCTTCCATTTGTTCTTCCATTTGTTCTTCCATTTGTTCTTCAATTATATTCGACGATTCACTGTTTGAGAGCCTATCTGTCCTTTTATTTATAGAAGTTCAAAATGAAAAAAGATTTTCTTAGCAGACGATTTTTTGTGATAAATACATTATCTGTTTTATATTTCTTCTGCTTTATTCCTTTTATTTATAGAGTTCAAAATGAAAAAAGATTTTCTTAGCAGACGATTTTTTGTGATAAATACATTATCTGTTTTATATTTCTTCTGCGTTTACCTAAGCTGTGTAAAATCTCTATAAATAAAAGGTATAGAGGATGAGAGCCTATCTGTGCCTCAATTATCCTCAGAATTCCTTTTATATATATAGATTAAATTTATCTATTAGAAATAAAAAACAATGTTTCTTTTGCAGTTGGATTAAATTGAGACAAAATGGAGTTTTAAAATTATTACATTTCTCAAACTGATGGGTAATATATATATATATATATATATATATATATATATATATATAAAATAAATAAAATAATTTCTGAAAATAAGCGTAAAATAACATGTTTTGCTTACTAAATGCGACAAAAACAGGGTATTAAAATGAATTGTCAATAAAGAGTGCAGTCACACGGTTTGCCTATTGATTCAGTCCAAAAAAAGAGCGAAAATATCTTATCAAAAAAGGTATGAAATTAACCACTCCACAAGATGGATGAAATCCACTCCTATAGGGTAAGCGCATTTTCAACTCTGGAAAGGATTGAAAATGCACTCAGTCGTAGTTAAAACTGTCGATTGTTTTAAAGAGAGTAATTATAATAGGTTCTTGTCTGTAGACAGTGTGCACCAAAGTTATTTTGTTCATTTTTTTCATATTTTTTATTGAGTTAATTAAAAATAAATTATAAATTGGTACTATTTTTTGAGTTTTCATTTATCGACCTAAAATATAGTGCTAAAATATTATAGTGCTAAATGATTATGGCCCAAAAAATATGGTGCTGGAAGGTTTTAAGGGGGTCCGTGGCTAAAAATTCTCCAAATTTGGATTTTTTTTTTTTTTTTTTTTTTTTTTTTTTTTTTTTTTTTTTTTTTTTGCTGTCTTAATAAACAAAACTGAGTTTTTACCGTTAAATACCGCAAACAGCATGTTTTTATCCGCATTAGATCCAGTGATATAGCACATCTTGAATTGAGAAGCGATGCATCATCTGCCCTTTGCTGATAACTTTAACCTCATTTATCTCAGAATGAATTTTTCACAATTTGTCAATTTTAAAAGGATGTATTTAAAGATCCTTGCAATATATATGTGTGAAATTTTTAACAAAGTTTTTATGCTGTATTTTCAACAAATTGTCTTCAGGATTTTTAATTTTGAGTGATAATTGTGAAAATACGCTAATTAATGCAAAACTCACTCATACAAAAACTTCATTTTTTTATTTAAATTTGTTTATGAAATTTTTAATTATTATTTTTAAAAATCCTAAAGACAATTTAAAATGACACATGTTCGGTACACAAACGTGTAAAAATTTTGTAAATCGAGTAAGTACTTCTAGGGTTATATAAAAAATTAAATATGTTTAAATTTTTAAAATTTAAATTAAAAAAAATACTTAATTTTTTTCAGATTTCTTTTACATCTAAAATTCTTATATATTAAAATATATTTCAGGAAAAAGTTTCATAACAAAATGGCTATAAATGAAAAAAATAAAATTTTCAGCACCGGACCCCCTTAAATTAACGTATTGTATGCACTGTGTTTATGTAACTTTTAGCTTGTTTGCAAGGTGTTTTTATGCTTTGATATATTTTTCTAAAATTCTAATTTAGATAAGTGGAAGACATTTAATAAACTGTGCAACTAACATGTGTAACATTATAGTTCTGAGTGAAAAAAAAATAGTGAAAAGTATATTCTTTAAATTTTTGGGTATTTTTCAAACTTTTGAGTAAAATATTTTTATTTTTATTTCTTTTAAGCCAAAATGAAAAATTTTTTCTTATTACTCTCAAATGGTATGTTTTTAACACCATATCAAATTTTAAGTGATATGTTCAAGAGTGTTTTAGAAAAGTGTACAGCACCGACATATTGTTCAAAAAATGTCCTAATAATTTGTAAAGAGTTGACTAGTTTGTGAAAACTAATTATCTACATATTAAAGATTGATAGTCAAAATTGTTTTTCATGAACAAAATTTATAAAAACATTGCATTTCTAAGTTAGATATAAGTTATATATAATACATTAACTTTACATTTAAATATGCTGCGTTGGTATGTGACATTTTATTCAAATCAACTATCAGACGCAGATGTTTCACGGTTGTCAGTTAAATAAATATTGCCATTTGGATATTAGACAAGGATGGAAACGCTGCGTAACAAATGGCTGAGTTTCACAATTAAACATTAATAATGCTTTGCACAATATTAAATAAAAAAAAATGTCATTATATAAGAGGAGGAATACTATTAAAATTTAGTGGTAGCAATCGGCCATTTGTTTCACAGCGCTTACATCTTTAAATAGTATTATAACATAGAAACATTGTCCAAACTGTTGTTTAAGCTAATTAATCCTCGTGAAAACACTAAATGATAGATGACAAAATGATATCATGACAATTTGCAAAATAACTAGGGAATTATTAACTTCAATTTGTTGAAATTGCTGGAGTTTCATAAAAGCATTTTTTAAACAAAAAATTAGCCAGAATAAGCATTTCAGTTTTTTTAAATAATATTATAGCATACATTCGAGTTTAAATTACTATTTTTAATTTCCTAAGCTTCTTAAGAATTTTGTATGCTAATAAATATGTATACAAAATAAGTAGGATATTGTACTTTATTGAGAGTAATATTAAAAGACAATAATATGAAGAACTGACGTTGAGACTCCTGATTTGCAGATTTTCTTGTTTTATGCACAAAAACGCTATTTATAATATATCATTAAAACTTTAAAAAATAAATGTTTTATACAGAAAAAAAGATTCTGCCTAAATTTCCACATTACCATAAAGTAATTTTAGATATTTGTAAGAAGGCATATATGTACGCTCCAATGCTGTAGCTGTATACTTAAGAAAAAATTTGAGTGCATCAAATTAAATGAATTTCAAGATCCCCAAGCGCATAAAGTAAAACCCTTTAGTGAATCCCTTGAGAAATTTACTCGGAATTTTCTCGTGACTCTCGCAGGAAAAAGTATCAAGAACAAACTGTGTCTAATCGAATTTTATGTCGTCAAGGAGAAACGATGCCGATTAGTTTTAGAAAGAAAATTTCTCAGCATCGAAATATATCGATTACTCAGTGAAGGTCATTGGATGAGGTGATTTTTATTTTCAGAAGCAATTTTCCAGTTGTTATTTCGGAACCCTGACAGCGATTAATGAAATTTTACAAACTGTTATTTTTAGGGAGATTCTTTTGTATTCATTGTTTGAACGTAATTTAAACTTCCGAGAAAAATGTTATTGACGCTTTAATCGTATTGTATTAAGCACGGAAAATGTGAAAAGAAATAGAGTTATTAAAAATGGGGTGTTATAATACTTTTTTATTACAAATAAAATGTATGATGAAACGTTTATTATAAAAAAAAGTATTGTTTAAAATTCAATTTCATTAAGTTTTATCGTTAGGCGATTCTTTCTTATTCGTCCTTTGACCATAGGTAAAACGTTTAAAACATTAAAATGAAAAAAAAAAAATATTGTCGCATGGATCATTAAATATTATGCATTTAAAATAGTTGTGTTACAGTTAATTGGATTAATTCGATAATTATTAATAACAACCAGTTATTTTTAGTAATGAGCACGTCTTTTGCTAAATTTGAAAAATGCTGCATATTAATCAAGTTTATGGTTAATTTATTTATAAATATACCGATGAAGTTGGCTCAACTTGGTTAATAAAGCTTAGTAATGAATACATACTTTACAAAAATATGTACTATCTCAAGTGATTGAACCTAATAACAAAAATATTTGTTAAGAGGCAATAATACTCAATCAAAAGAAGTCTTTTATTCATAAGACGAAAAAGACTAAAAAGTTTTAAATAATTATTGTTATAATTAGTGATTGAATTATACAAAATTTTTAAACACTGAGATATTCAAAGAATAAATTATATAGCTTTGAAATGAATACTTTTAGAATATATAGAGAATTATATTTAGAAAAAATGCATACAAAATAAAAATCTCTAACTAATTATTTATAACTAGCATAACCTGTGACTTTGCATGCATAAAGGTTGAAATATGCCAAATGATTTTTTTATATTTAATGCCTAATTATTATAATAAAAAATTACATTTTTAGTAATAATTCAAGAATTAACATTTAAGCCACAGTTCGACTAAACTACATCAGTGTACTGCATTAGATAGAAAAGAGATGAAATAAATGAGAAGAAATGAACCTAATTCTAATAAAATGATAATTTAGAAAAAAATTTGAAATTTTTTTGCTCTATCCGTACGTTTATTTCAGTATTCATTTCATTTTTTTAGAAACACTCTTCTTAGTACGGATTTGCAACATAAAATCAACCATCGTGAAGAAATCCATGCTTTTTTTCTAATATTTACGATATTTCTAAGGCTAATAGCACCAGCATAAAATGCCTATATTGAAGCAGACACTGCCACCCTTCATTTTAAAAATCTATTAGGTATTTACAATTATTCCATAAAAACGGTATTTTAAAAAAAATTCAAAGCCTTTTTGAAAAGCTTGTTATTTTTGCCAACCGCACCAACATAAAATATACCATTTATATAAATGGTTACTAAAAACACTTCCTAAAAATACGAACTTTAAAAGGAGTGAAAACACACAAAAACATTCTAAAACCTATCTAAATTTCAATTTTTAAGCAATCTCCGTATAAGTAATTATAATACCAAATTTCAGTTTTCTAGGCCCTTCAGTAACACAAAAAATCGTATTTTTAGAATGTATTTTTCTCCTGCACCCTCTTTTGTATTAGTGGCATCGACATTAGATAAAGTCTATGTTTCATTAGGGGCGAATACAATCCTTTTAATACCATTACTTTTGAAATCGGGTCGGTGATTACCACCCCTACAATAAACAAACTTTACCTCTTTATAATATAGATATAGATAACCGGTTAATTTAATAAGTTTTCATAAATTTATTATATTAACTGGTTTATTTGTATATCATTTGGTTAATATTAATAATAACCAATTAATCAGATCATAACATATCTATTAGAAATGTGCTTGTATAATATTTGTTTTCTCTTCATTATGAAAAAATATATAATGAAATGTTTTATACAAGAAATTTAAATGCTTAAAAATTAAGATTTGAATGAAAGAACAGCTGAGCAACATTAGGCAAGACTATGAATAATTAATATCAATATATCAATATAGATAATTTCTTTTAATTGACGGTCATTTTAAAGGAGAATAATCAGATTTACATTCTAATTTTAAACTGTAATAAAATACAATAAAATATTATAAAGTACACGCGTGATAAAATACTAATTCTAGAAATTCATTTCATCTCAAAGAAAACTGCTATATAAACAGAATAATACAAATAGTCCAGTATTAAATGCCGCCACTGACCAGATTTAAAAATAGTTTACCCGTTATTTTCTGAAAGCAGTAAATATTTTAAGGTTATCAATTCATTAGCCATTTTTCTACATCTGAATAATTGATGAAGTATTTTCCGCGTGATATATCGATGAAAATAAGTAGTAGCTGGAAATGATAAAGTTTGGTGGATATTGTGGGTAGACAAGATATCCCCAGTCAAGTAAAAAAATGATTTCGATAATCGTTTTCGCTGTGTATGAGTGAAAGATGTCATGACTTTTTCGCGTCTTCTAGCAGATTTTGTTCGCTCTTAGTTTAATTCCTGTTATTTATCATTCACTGAGGATATAAACTACTATTAACTGTTTCAACCAATTTTAAAAGCTCGTAGTACATAACACACATCTATTTCAAACAATGCTATCGATGTTGATGATTTTCCGGGATCAACCTTAGATCTAATGCTAGGACATTGTCACTTTAACTTGCCCCAATCATACGATGAATTTATGTTGCATGTTTCTTTTGAATAAAAAAATGGAAAGTGCCGCGCATGCTTTTTATTTGGTTGGAAAATGTACATGTATACCTCAAGAGAAATAACAGGATATCTCGAGAATACTAAAGTATTAATGACATTTTGAAAGGTATGATGATAACTACAAAATGACGTAAAAAGTAAGTCTGTGAATCAACCCTTTTTTCATAATGCCATCTTCAAATAAATTAAGAATTACAAACCACCACATTCGACATATATCTACAATTTTTTAAGACGTAGGCAAATAAAATATGATCCACAATGCTATCAACGTCTAACACTTAAGCATTTTTGTGGCACTTTTTTATATTTTTTTAACTGGATTTTTTAAATGGCTGCTGTTTTGCAACAAGATGATGTACGGATATATCAACGAATTCGATCAAAATCTTGGTAAATACAGGTGTTGAATTAGTAAAAAATCGGCTTATTAATGCAGATATCAATGCATATATTATACATAAGCATAAGACATTCATACCAGAGAATATATTGCGCATAAATCAGAATTTCAGTTGTAAATAGGCTAGAGGTCTGGGTATCATGTCAATGAAAATATACCGAAAATTTCCTCATTTATCATAATCATAAAATTTCCTGCATCAGATTGTTTCTTATTTTTTTTTAATGAAACCTAAAAGGTATTGTCTTTTAAAAAGTTCATTTTTTCCCTCTTTGCTGTAAAATCTAAATTTTACGCTATCGAATTTTCTATCAAATATCTTAATATACGTCATCCAATGTAGCCTCCTGTGTCACAAAACGCCAGAGCTCCTAGCTGCTTGAATATTGAGAAATTAGTTTGATGAATATTTAGTTATATTTTTAAAAGAAAATTTGATCAGCTAAAAATTTTAAAAGTTACGTTTAAATGCTTGTTTTCTACACAGTTTTCTCCAAAATATATACATACACTTGCTAAAGTTTCTTTTATAAAAATGCCAAAGGACATGATTCTTTAATATTAAAACAATATGCAAAATAGTTTTACTATTTAATGTTTTTTAGATTTCCTTTCTTTACCTATATTTCATAACCGTTTCCATTCTAAAATAATTATGGAACATTTCAAACATACAAGTAAAATAAAAAATACCATTTCTAATGTATGTATACCGGAATTCGTTACATTAAATTATAATGTTAAAAAGCATTTTTGTAAAAGATAAAAAAAAAATTATGGCTTAGCCTACAGATATAAGAATTTTTTCAAGTAGGATAAATATGTTATGCCTAAATTGTCCCTATTGCAAAAACATAAATTAATGAGTGAAGTTGTAATGATGTTCAAAATGAACAAATTCATATTTTTATAAAAAGAAAAATATGATTATATATTTCTGCTTTAACAAAAAACAAAAAAAAATGTATAATATTATGGCAAGTTTACAAAAATATAATTAAATATGATACATTAATACGATGAAAATATAAAAACATTATTTAAATAATTATGTTATTTTAGTAATAAGTGATATGCAAATTATGTTAAATCTTTAATTTAAATTAAGACCATATTTTTACATCTTTCTTATTACAGAGTTTCATCTTTTTTCTAAGGAAGAAAAATTAAACTAGAAAATGCATTTTATTTTATGACACTAACTATTCGAAAATAAATTTCTTTAACTATAAAGATTTTTTAATCTTGCTTTCACCGCTGTTAGAAACTAATCAAAACTTCTTTTGAAATAAAAAGTAGAGAAAGAAAATATATTTTTTTTTCTTGACATTCACAACTAAGTCTTTGTGTCTCATAATGATTTTAAAATACTGCTTTGCCAAATTTAAAAAGAAATATGATAAATTTAAATGTTACTGCTTTTATTTAAAAATGCCTGTAACTGGTGTTTCTTAAAAATTAAAAAATATTGTCTAAAATATAAAATGAAAGTTGTATATAATAAGTACTTTACTGAGAAATAAATAAAGAATGTATACGTATGCGCATGTTTTCTAGAATATTCAAGAAAATGAAAACCGCAATATCATTTCAAACGTGCGAATCGGCAGCGAATTTAGTAAGGTACCCTGGGGTAATAACGCCACGTTAAGGTTCTAGCAATTTTCACGGCTCAGTTTTAGTTTGTATTTTTCAAACAAATATATGATTTGATACAGCACCTCATTGACTATCTATATAAAAAAAATAATTTAACAGATATGAATACATAAAATGTAATGGCGTGATTTCTTGACCAATGTTATTTGGCGTTATTACCCACCTATATGGGTAATAACGCCATGCAAACAAAACAATGAAATAAATTGGATTAATTGCATGTAGCTTGCCCAATTCTAAAAATACAAACTCTCAGCTCTAGAAATTGACAAATTGCATCCTAAGCTATTGAAAATGTTCCTTTTTTCGTGAAAGTGTAAGAAAAATAAAGTTGTGGTGTGGGGAGGGGGGGATGAGGCAAAAGAATATCAGACCGTGAGCTTCTTTTTGCTTAAAAAGGAGCGTTTAAATAGAATTATTGGAAACATTGCACAGTTTTAATTGTGTTTATTTGAATCAATATTTAGGATGTAGCTCTGCCACTGTAGGAAATCAACCGGGGTAAAAATTGCAAGGATTGGCGTTATTACCCCGTTATAGTTATTGCGCTGTACATTTTAAATTACAAATTATCTCGAGAAGATATCCAAAATCTTCAGCAACATTTTGAAAGGCCATGAAATGTGCTACAAATTTATGTAATTAACAAAGTATTTCCGGATAAAAAAATAGTCTTCACATCACAAAACGTGTCTCGCAAATTTTAGATCAAGCGTTAATTTTAGCTGCTTGTAAAAACAATAAGACCTAAAAATGAAACAAATTAACTTGAAGCTGTTTTTTGCGATTTATATGACTCAAAACCCTTCTGCGCAGAACACATGGGTGTCATTTACCAGATTATTTCATAATTATGCGAAATATTAGCACTTGGCGTTATTACCCCAGGGTACCTTATTTTGAAAAGGCAATATTTCCGTACAATAATAATCTTAATTTCTAATTGCATATATCGATGAGTATACAAGGGGACGCTCACTCTTCTGATTTAGGGTACTTGGTTACATTTGCATTTCTTCTTGATCGATGAGATATGTAGAATAATAGATATATATGTTACAGGCCAAACCCGATTTTAGGCCAAACTAGTTTATCCTAACGCCCACCTGATAAACTAGTTTTTCCTAGGCCGAACCGGTCTATCCTAACGCCCATCGGATAAACTAGTTTTTCTTAGGCCAAACCGGTTTATCCTAACGCCCATCGAATAAGCTAGTTTTTCCTAGGCCAAACTAGTCTATCCTAAGGCCCATAGGACAAACTAGATTTTCCGAGGCCAAAATAGTTTGGCCTAACTTTTATAGGATAAACTAGTTTAGCATGCTGTTTATTGGTCTGAACTAGTTTATCCTAGGCCAATTCAATTTGGCGTGATTTTATTTAATTCAATGACCGCCTCAGCGCCAACATTCTTGTTTGTCCTAGGCAGATCTAGTTTATCTTAGGCTAATGTAATTTTACGTGTTTTTAGCTCACGGGCGTCAAAGCCAGAGAAATAATGGGCTCACAGGTTCTGTATGTATGTACGTACGCATGTATGTACGTATGTACGTGCATATGTACGTAATGCGATAACTCTTGATAGAAATATTCGATTTGTATCAAATTTTGGATGTAGGTTTATTATGATAAGATACTTTGTTTAATTAGTTTTGAAAATTCATTGGATAAAAATAAAGGGTGGAAAACGGGAGGCTCCCCCTTCCCCCCGTTAATTTAGAGAAATGGATTTGTCATACAGAATTTTCAGTTTTCATTTAAAATTTTAGATATAGGATCATTCTGACAAGGCGCCTCCGTGATTACTTGTGGATGTTTATTGTTTAAGTGTAAAAAGAGGGAAATGTAGGTGACCCCCCCCCCCATAATTTAGATAAATGTTTTTTACGCAGAATTTAAGGAGTTGCTTCAAATTCTGGATGTAGGTCCTTTTTGATAAGGCGATTCCCTGAATAGTTTTGCCGGTTTAATAGTTAAGTATTAACGGAAAAATAAAGGATTAACCTCTTACATAGGTAAAACTAGTTCATCCTATGAGCATTTAGATAAACAAGTTCGGCGTAGGAAGAACTAGTTTATCCAATTGGCGTTAGGATAAAATAGTTTGACCTAGGCTAATCTAATTTGGTTTGAAATCGGTTTAGCCTGGAAAAAAACATATCTTTGACCAGAAAAAGTATAAATTTGTGTCAAGAATCATTGTTTATAACATCAATACAGGAATTTCACATGTCCACCGTTGAGAAATGATGCGTTGGACATGGTGTTTGCTTATTTCATTTTTTTTTTCTGCAGACTCTTGCGAACTAAGATAAGACTTGAATTTATTATTATTATTATTATTATTATTATTATTATTGCATATTCGAGCCAGATCGTAGCTGAACATAATTTGAAATCGTTTTTCCAAAAAACAGTGTTTTCCATTTTTGAGAAATTAATTACTTGTTGACATATAAGTTATTCTTATCACGGCGTCAAGTTTTTCTTTTCCATGAAATCGTAACCAGAAATTTGATTCAAAACGTAGCTTTAATAGTATTTTCTCAAAAGTACATGGCTTTTAAGAAAAAATGGTTAACGCCATTTGATTACATAATATCTGAGTGAGAATGCCTGTTAATCTTAAGCATTTTCGAAAATGAATTAGCTCTTCAATGTGTTAGGATGTAGCTCTTTTGAATTTGAAAAAATTCTTAAGGATTGGCAGAGAAACATATTCACAAATCTATAATTTACTGAACAGATTCAATAGTTATGATGTTTATACCTCTCCTTTTTTTTCTTTTACTCTAAACTACATTTATTATTTAATGAATCCCTATTTGAATATTAAAAGGTTTAAGAATCTAAATAATCAATAATACATTGTGTATTTTCCATTCTGTGAACACATCGTAATTTAAAAATATAGTGTAAATGTATCCAATAAGTAATATATGCAGTATTTTTTAAAGGAGTAATAGTTCTATGTTAAGTAAAATCTGAATATTTTGCTGAAATTGCGTAGGGCTAGATTGACCCGGACTGAGTCTCTTTTCACTGATTTTTGTACAGGCAGAGCTCGGACTGAACATTTAATTTTTACACCAGGTCACGGCAAAATAACTTTCCTTCAGGACGGGCGGGGCCCGTGCCTCGAAATTTCGGCTCGTGCAAACCTCTAACCATATTCTACAACCCTTCAAATAAAATACATTATATAGGGGTGATGACAAAACCACTTTGCACAAGGTTAGCAATGGAGCAGTAGTCGGAATCAATATTAAACTGATGGCTTTGCATTCACAAGCTGTTTACTCTAATTGTGTATCACAGCCATTTTTTTTAAAAGTGTAACACCCTCGAAAAATAAAGTAAGTTGGATTACTTTTTCACATTTTTCCAATTATACTTAACCATTGAAACCCCAAAACTAATCGCAGACACGCTTTTTAAAATTAAACAAATATTCAAAATATGAAACAAATAAGATAATTCTACTCAAAAAACCATTCATTTGATTTAAGGAGGGTAATCCCCCATTCTTCCCTTTATACTTAATCATTAAACCCTCAGAACAGTTCAAGGATTCGCCTTATAAAGAATAAAGCTACATTAACAATTTACGGCAAATCGCATAAATCTGAATAAAAACCCATTTATCTAATTTAAGGGAAGCGATAAATCATCCACTACCGCATTATAATTAACCAAAAGAAAAAATTTAAATTAATTAAAGAGGTGCCTGATCAAATGAATTCATGTCCAAAATTTTAAGCAAATTGGATAATTCTGTATTAAAACCAATTCATCAATTTTAAGGAAGGAAATAAATTGCACGTTTTCCCTTTATACTTAACCGAAGAACCACGAAAATTAATCAGTGAAGCGCTTCATCAGAATGAACAAATCCAAGATTTGTAGCAAATCGGTTAATTCTGCATGAAAAACCCATTTGCCAAAATCAAGCGGGATCCCCCCGTTCTTCCCATTGTTCTTATTCAATTAACTCCCAAAACTAATTAGGTAAGCGACTTATCAGAATGAATTTATTTCTAAAATTTGAAGCAATTCAGTAAATTCTGCGTGAAAAAAGCATTTACATAAATCATGGGGCGTTACCCCTATTCCCCATTCCCTTTACACTTAAGCAATGAACATCCACAAATAATCATGGAGGCGCCTCAACAGAATGTTCCTATATCTAAAATTTGAATAAAATATGCTAATAATGCATGGAAACCCATTTATTTGAATTAAGGGAAGGGATGAATCAACTTCTTGTTCTCCCCCCCCCCCTTATTCTTCTCCAATGACCTCCCAAAATTAATAAGAAAAGCTCTTTATAAGAATAAATCTATATTGAAAGTTTGATGCAAATCGAGAATTTCTATCAAGAATTATTGCGTTGCATACTTACGTACATACATAAATACAGAACCCACGGGAAAATTAGTTCTCAGGCTTTGGTAGCCTGATGAGATAAAAACACGTCAAATTACATTATTTCTATCAAGAATTATCGCGTTACGACATACATACATACATGCGTACATACATGCGTACATTCATGCGAACATACATGCATACATACATAGAACCTGTGAGCCCATTATTTCTCTGGCTTTGACGCCCGTGAGCTAAAAACACGTTAAATTACATTGGCCTAGGACAAACAAGAATGTTGGCGCTGAGGCGGTCCTTGAATTCAATAAAATAACGCCAAATTCAATTGGCCTAGGATAAACTAGATCGGCCTAGGATAAACTAGTTCAGACCAATAAACAGCAGGCTAAACTGATTTATCCCATAAGTTAGGAAAATATAGTTTGTCCTATGAGCCTCAGGATAGACTTGTTTGGCCTAGGAAAAACTAGTTTATCCGATTGGCCTTAGGATAAACCGATTTGGCTTAGGAAAAAATAGTTTATCCGAAGGGCGTTAGGATAGACCGGTTTGGCCTAGGAAAAACTAGTTTACCCGATGGGCGTTAGGATAAACTTGTTTGGCCTAGGCTAATCTAGTTTGGCCTAAAATCGTGTTTCGCCTGTAACATATACAACTGATGAGAACTTATTTCACACCACAAATTGGATTTTCATCAGCTTTAGGACATAGAATAAATAACAATATTTAGTATGCAGATGCGAGATATTACCTAAATATATTGTATAAAACGGTTTAATGTCCCATATTAGCATTAAACTAAAAATATGACTTTCTAAAAGTACAAAAAAGTACATTTAAAGGTATATAAATATATCTTTATAATATTACATACTACGCATATTTGGCGGTTAATATCATAAGAAAATGCATATGTAAAAATTTGATAATGAACTCGGTAAAACAAAATACACGAGATCAGTGGTGTGGCAGAAGCAGATGCTGGAATAACAATGGTCATCTGTGAATGTGAATTATTTTATCCTTCTGTTATTTTAAGTTGCGTTCATAATGTAAATACGTAGCACATATAGTTGCCGTTCAGTCCGCCCGTCCGTCTATCCGTTCGTCCGAATATAACAACGCAAAAACTACCAAACCTAATCGTTTGAAATTGAAAATATATAATTAATACATAATTTTTACGAGTCATTTCAATTTTTATGAAAATCGGATGCATAGATCAGTTAAAGGAAATATCAAAATTATTCCGTTACATTACGGTCAAGAGGAAAAAATTTTCAAATGCATTTTAGTCGTTTGAAATTTAAAATACATAAATATTAATAATTTTGTTGAGTCATTTCAAATTTTACGAAAATTGGAAGCATATATCAATTACAGGGACAATCAAAAGTATTACGTTACATTAAAATCAATGGGGGAAAATGTTTCAAATGCATTTTAATGATGTTACACTCATTCGAACATAATGAAATTGATATGCATCTATAAAGTACATATTACAATATACATTTGACATAATCTGGGGTGCAAAAAACATTGTTATTGATTGACAAGGCTGCACAAAAGTATTCCATTACATAATTGTATAGGGAGAACATTGTTTAGTGCGCATTTTAGTTGTAATTAACTATTTACAGTTTTCTGAGATTGATGTATGAGAGTGATGTTTTTAAAACTATGTTATCGTACGAACGCACCCCATTTGCTACGCTTCACGTGCAAATTCCGACTTGTTCATTTTGTAAAACATCTGATTCCATATTCTCAAATGAATTCAGTACAAGAATTAAAATGCATTTAAATGCACTTTTTTCATTTATATAAAATTATAACTTTAGCTTAAATGCATCCTAATACATTCTATAACAATAGCATTCTATTATTATCCAAAAAAGTTACATTTGAATTTTTTAAACTTATTGGATAATCATTAATCGTCGTGCTTCCTTCTAAAAGAATTATTGGCAATCATGATTTGACGGTATAATTTGTTTTTTGTGTGTTAAAAGTGTTTGTGTTTTTAGTGTGTTGTACATTTAACAGCATCCACATTTAATTTAAATTCGTAATCTTACAAACATCGTTTATATTTTGACACAAACCTATGAAGCACACCACAAACTTTTTATTTTTCCACAGTTAGATCATTGCTCGTCTTTTGTTACAGCCATTATTCAAATATCTTTTTAAGAGCTATATTTATTGCTGCCAATTAACTCACAAATTAAAAAAATGAAATATGTGTCATGTGCAATATGTAAATTGATAAAACAAAATATTTTATGCTATTGGTAAACATGTATGAAACTCTACCTAGTTTTAAAAATTGAACAAATGTATGGATAAAATTTCAAAATAATGCGAATAACTTAAGAGCCTTATTGCAGAGTTGTCCCAGGTGACTAATATTCAATTATACATCATATCACTTTATTAAAACGTAAGTTTTTGACAAACAATTTAACAAGATTTGGGAAATAAATGTACTATAAAATTTATTATTTTATTAAAGATGTTCATTATTAATGATGAAAATATTTACTTGAAACCTCATAACATCCGAAAAGAGGGATTTGTGAATAGAGAGTGCTAATTAATGAACAGTAAATGTTACACAGAAACCGTTTCGAAAACTACAGGCCGCCAATAAAATTTATTTTTATAAATAATTTTTTAAAGTCTAAATATATTTCTTCTGTGAGGTTTCTTAAGATACAGGAACTTTTTTCGGAATATCTGCTAAATTAGAAGATGTTATTTGACATTTTCTTTCTTAATTATAGTCCCTTTGTTGTAAACTAAAAATTATTTGTTTTATTTTATAGTGTATACAGTATTTTATTAGGGTACTTTACCTAATCGTCCAAATTAATCAAATGTATTCTGTAGCAGTTATCACGGAATAGACAGGCAAACTTACAAGCGGATTAACAGAAACCGAAAATTTTTGTGTCTCGAAAGTAAGATTTCGTTGACGTTTCATCAATTACATTTTTCCTGTAGAGGATGTTTTTACATCTAGCAAAGAACCGCTGTACTGGAACTGCTTGATCACGAAATCCTATGTTAACCCATGTAAAAATATTGAAACACGATAACTGAATACCTAATATAATTATTTTTAAAAAAATCACTATCAGAAAATATACGTCATATGCTGATGATGCGCTTTTTGAAAAAATATTTACGTAAATCTTAAGAATTTTTAAGAATATGATAAAATTTAATCGAATGAAAATTTCAAAGCATATAGGAATATTTTATGTACTTAATATTTATGTAAATAATTTTCTGGTAGTGAAAACACTATTTTTTTAATTAAATTAGGTACTGAGTCATTGCTCTTCTAAGTTTTCCTATAAGCTTATATGGGATTCCGCGATCGCGGAGTTTTAGTATAGCGGAACCTTAAACAATTCAGTTTAATTTTTAATATATTTTTTTTTTTTTTTTTTACAATTTCAGATACTGAGTTGAACTAAATAAACGCTTATTTTTTTCCAGCTGTAAAGCCATGAACTATACACATTTTTAAAATATTTTGAAGTAGACGATGAAGAGGTTTAATGGATTATGTGAATGAAGATCTTAAACATTACCAAAAATTATTATCGCTTTATGTCAATGAATCTCAAACTTTTATGCCTACACTCTCCTTAAAACATTATATGCACACAGCGTATTCAGTTTTAAGTAGCTTTCATTACAAAAAGTTAAAAGCTATTTAACGGAGCTGTCCAGAAGGAAGCACTTCAGGAAAGTTTTGGAAAAGAAAGATTTTCACTGATCATGAGCCCGGAACCCCAAACCCCCTCCGTTCAAATGTTGATATATATATATATATATATATATATATATATATATATATATGTTCATTTATTTATTTATCTGTTTTTTCTCATGCTATGACTATCGTATCAATAAATAAAAACTTTGTTAAATCACCATAAAAAGATAAAATAAACAGGACGCGTTTCGAGCTGCAAAATTACTGCTCGTCATCAGCTGATCCAAACACGTGTCACAACGGACAGAGTGGAAATAATATGTGGATATGTTATTTCCACTCTGTCCGTTGTGACACGTGTTTGGATCAGCTGATGACGAGCAGTAATTTTGCAGCTCGAAACGCGTCCTGTTTATTTTATCTTTTTATGGTGATTTAACAAAGTTTTTATTTATTGATATATATTTATCGCCAGTATTTTCGGTGTTTCTCAATATGACTATCGTATTTATGAACCTCTTTACACATAATTTAGCACATAATACACGCACATATAAAACGCACATATTAAATAATAACGATTCGAATGAGTTTGTTGACCGAGCTTTATCCACCATCTTGTTTCAAAATGCAGCCATTTAACTTTTTAAAATTTTAATTTGAAATTTGGTACAAAAAATTAGAAATTGAAAAATATTTTCTTCTATGTGTTTAACCTTGATACAAAGATTCCAGAACATTTTTGTCTATATATTAAAAAATGGCTGAATTATAGCATTTTGAATTTCCAGTGTGGCTGACATTTGAAACAATCTGATGAGATAACACGTGCACTTATAAAATAATTTGGATGCAGTTTAGTGTATACACAGTACAAGGTGGCCATAATTAAACTGACATTAATGAGAGTATTCTGTAGCGCGATCTAATTGCGAGAATGGCACCAAATTTTGTAGAAAGATTAAAGAAAACGGAAAACGATAGATTCTGTTCCAAAAGTCGCCACCAGGTTAAAATGTGGCGATATGTATTCAAAAAAGAGAGTTTCAAAAAATGACAAATCAATACTGAAATATAATTATCCTTTTTTTTTAACGAATTTAGCAAATTAATCCAAACTCAAAATGATAACAGTTTATGAAATGCTAAAGATTTACATAAACACTGTTAAAGTTTCATTATCTGCTATTTCACTTACAGTGCCCCAAAGAAAGACACAGCAGATGAAAAGGTTTTTTATTCGAATTTCACGTTACATTTTTTAGGCCTAGTGCCAGCTCGTTGGGCTTTAAAAGGTTATGTTCTACTGTTAGTAGCAATTTCATTGAAAGTTATCTTTCATAATGTCTCCTTCTTTAGTCGAGCAAGCTCTACTAGTCAAATTCTTTTACCTCAACAAGTGCAATGCACTAGCTGCTCTTCGTGTTCTTAGAAACCACAAAAATGCATAAAGTTAACGGTCGTTCGTCAGTTAATGGTTCAGAAGTTTGAGAAAACAGGTTCTCTAAATGTTTAGTTATTCAGTCGACGAAAACCTGTATCACAGGATACGATCAAAGAAGTGGCAAAGGCGATTGTCGACAGAGCACCAGACAATTTTGCTACCGCTTCCAGAGCTTGTGGGATAGCTCATTGTCTTGATATGCCTTATTGTACGGTATATAAAATCCTACAAATGATTATCCATTTCTATCCGTACAACATCAGCCATGTACAAGAATTACGTCTCATCGACCGTGATAAGTGATTGACTTTTGCTCTCTCTCTCTGTCTCTCTCTTTTTTTTTTTTTTTTTTTTTGCCAAAATGGAATTGGATGATCTTTTCCGTAGAAAATCTTATGAGGAGAAGAAGCACACTTTTACCTGAATGGAACTGTAAATACCCAGAACTGCCGAATTTGGGATTATCAGACACAAAAAGCATTCAAGGAAGTTCTTTTGCATTCACCCAAGATAAACTGTTTGGTGTGGTTTCACAGCAGTTATGATCAAGATCATAGGTAAATTGTTTCATGAGAACAATACTGGTACAGAACCTGTATCTTGTTCTTTTACCGGAGATAAATACTGCCAAATGCTAAACTTTGTTATTTCGGCACTTCATCGAAGACAGTGCCAGGAGAAAATCATTTTCATGCACGATGGAGCCTCCCTCATTTGGCTTTGCCGGTATAACAGCTGCTGTGACAGAAATTCACAACAGAAAGAATCATTAGCCGCTGTTTTCCAACTGTAAGGCCTCTTCGGTCTCCTGATCTTACCCCCTGCGATTTTTGGCTATGGGATTACCTACTGTCCAATGTCTATCACGGAAATGTCTAGGACCTGGCTACGTTGAAGGATAACATATCGCAAACTGTGCGGGAGATTCTTGCAGACATGTTACTCTGCTGTAGTACATGCTGTGCACAGATTGCAATATGTGGTCCATAAAACGGCGGCCACATCGAACCTGAGTTTTATGTGCTAAATAAACAGCAATTTTATTTTTGTATTGATTCTTTTTTTCGAATACACAGCACCACATATACCCCTGGCGGTGACTTTCGAAACTTTTTTCTTGCAGAATCTTTTGTTTTCCATTTTCTTTATTCTTCCTACAGAATTTGGTGCCATTCTCGCAATTATATCGCGCTACAGAACATTCTAAATACCATCAGTTTAAAAAATTTCGACCGAGATTACTGGCCAGTTTTATCCACCATACTGTTTCAAAATGGCGGCCATTTACATTTTTTTAAATATAAAATTTTAAATTCAGTACAAAAAATTAGAAAATGAAAAACATTTTTCTTTTTTGTGTTTTATCAAGATGTTTGTGTGTGCAAAAATTTCGGAGCATTTTTATGTTTTCTCTGTATTTGGAGAAACGGCATTGATGAGTACTTCGGAGAAATGTGAAACGGATGGCAACCAGCATACTTGAAATGCCTCGAAGATGCAGTAGCATAAGTACTCGGACAACCATTCATTTAAAACTGCACTGGGGTATGTAAGGTGTTTTGACACCATCCATTGCTGGTGCTCCGATTGATTGAAGATTTCATTATCTGCCCTATACAATCTGTCATATATACATAGCAAATTTCAAACACAATTCAAACACATTTCGGATATCTTTTTGTCCAAAAATTCACAGCACATTAATGTGTTATGGAACGTTTTTTGTTTAGTTATCGTGTTTTTAATATGTTGAAGAAGTCTCTAGAAATGTATTCTAAAAATAGTGTTGTTTATTGCTTTGAAATATTGTTGCAAATAGTGTTCACTAAAATAGTTTCTTAAAATAGTGTTGTACTGCACAACACTTTGTTTCCAAATTAACAATACATTGTAAACACAACACGATGTAGAGAACTATAAAACAACTCACGTGAAAAAAAATTCTAAATATTTTCTACAAGATGCGTTTAAAACTACATAATTCTCAAAATGAATATGTTAAAATATATTTCGAAAACACATTTTCTCCTTTTGTAAGTCTTAATAAAACTTTTTAGACAATCTTTTTCTTTTGTTCAACACATTGAAATTAATTTTCAACATAAAGATATAGATATAATTGAAGAACCTCTTCTCTCCATCTGTCCCTATCCACAAACACTAATCAATCTAAATCTTTTACAACCTTGTAATAAAAAGGCGTCAGTTGCACTGCTCAAAGAGAAAGGTATACACACCATCGAGGAATTATCTAACTCAGCGAAAATCAAGTAATTGCCTACACAGATGGTTCTTCGGACACGAACCTTGACAAAGGTGGTGCTGGAAACATTTTCCTGCATCCAACTGGTGAAAATGAATATCATAGTATTCTAGCGTGCAAGATTTCCCCAAATTATAAGAGCGAGCTTACAGCTATTAAAAGTGGTTTGGATATCTACTGCAGCAGGGCAATTGGGAGTTCCTGTAGCATCCTTTTGTTAACAGATTCTAGATCTGCGCTCCAAGCAATCCTGAGAGGCAACTCCCTGTTAACTCAAGAAATAATTTCTCTTATAGACAATATAGTTAGAGCACATAGAGCTTGTACTCTACAGTCGATACAGGCAAACGTAGTCATCTTCGGCAATGGGCAGAATATTCTAGTCAAAGAAGCCCGCAATTCCTGCCAACTTTCCTATAGCTTAAATCCTTATCGGCTCTGATGCAATAGCCAGAAGTAAACTTTCCTCCCAACCAGCTATGAGAAAATCAATCTTATAGAGCTAAAAGACAATCTTAAAGATTTAACCACCATAGACAGCCTATGCACAAGACACTTTAAAGGAATGAAAATATCTCCAGACGGTCAAATAAATTACAATACATGTCCTCACTACCCTGATACCCAACTATCTCCAACTCATTTTTTTAACTGTCGCTCCATACTGACTAAACTCTACTCAATAGACTTAAACCCTACTGACTGACATCTGCTGTATTAGCCGAAAGTTCTTGACATTACCAAGGCTGTTTTGAACACCTTCGGTGCTATTTGATTCTTGCACTACATGGACAAGATAACAACAACAATTACACATTTACAACATATTTGCAAAGCAATTGAAAACGGTTTTAGTCAAAAGTGTACATTTTCATGTTCAGTTAGTGAAGAAAAAGTGTTTCACGCATTTGCAATGTATTAAAATCATCTACACTTAATATTTGTTAAAAATTTGGACTCTCTGATTATAACTGTTGCATTGTTTAAAGCTTACTCATTTGAAATATTGCATTGTATTTTATATTGCAAAAAAAAGTTTCACTTAAACATATTTTAGTTTACATATTTAAAATTTTAAACAGGAAAACCGTTTAATCGTTTGTTTCCTTCACATTCAAAGCATTCAATACTAAATCTGCTCAAAACATTAATCATAAAAAATCAGAATACGTTCAAATTTTCTAAGCACTATTTGGAATCACTCCAAAAAAGTCTATAAACTAATGTAAAAAAAAAAAGAATATATATGCCTGCTATTTTTTTTTTAAAGTTTCCTTCGATTTTATGGTCAACTAAGTGCATAGAGAAAATATGTAGAAAACCGTGAGTTTTGTATTTTTGAATTTATATCGGATTTTTATGCAAAAATTTCTTAAAATTTAGCTTTAAATAATAACAAGCTGAAATTACAATTTTGAAAATAGTTGAAGATTTGAGTTGCATTTTTGCATAGATGATGAAAAATTATATTTTGTTGAATAATTCATTCTTGGGACAACATGCAAATTTTTTGAAAAGTAAAGAAAATCTTCATCGTATAATGTCGTTAATTTCACAAAATTTTTGTTCTTAGCTAAAAGGTGTTGATGTAAAACTATGGCAGAACAGTAAATCGTTTAGAATTACTTAAACTTTTAAATCATTTAGAATTACTTAAACTTGTAAATCATTGTAATATTTCGTTTTTCGGCTTTAAATGATAATATTTTATGCTGAAGTTACACCGATTCTAAGTATTTTAGTTGCATTTATTTAAAGTAAATATGGAATTTCGATTATTTTCTCTTATTTCCCTTAATCTGCTTTGACTACATCATGCGTAACATCATATCTACGTCATGTATACATGAAACTCTTATGTTTATAAGACGCTATCCTCTACAACGGAAATGTTTGATAGCATATGACGTAACAGATTTCAATTACAATTTATGTTGCAATATTTAAATATTTTACATTCACTTTTCGTTACCATTTTATAAATTGTTCACTGTAATAATCGTGTTATGAAATTTCGTGTTACTTGAATAACAATTGTTCACAGTCATTTGCTTATTAGAAATATTTAAGCACATCAGCTGTATATTATAAACAATTTATAACTTAAAAACATTTTACTAAAATAATTAATCTTTTTAAAAGAAATCCATAATGAAAATTTTCTTTTTATCGCCCATTTCATCATAAAAAAGAATATAAGTTCGCAATTTTTGATATTTTCTTTGGAAGCACCCCAGAAAAAAAGGAATTTAAATTTATTTATCCTATTTTCGCAATGGCTGTTTTGTCTACATTATGTGTACTGTTTAACAAGTTCTTAGGTTTATAAAAAACTACTCTCTACAATAGAAATGTTTGATAGTACATTATATAACAGATTTGAATTACAATTTATATTGCTGTGTTTAATTATTTTACATTTACTTTTCTTTACCATTTTATAAATTGTTCAATGTAATAATCTTTTGTTCAATCTCGTGACACTGGAATAACAAATGTTCACTGGTCATTTATTTATTAGAAATATTTAGAACAAAATCTGTATATTATAATCAATGTATAACTTAAAAACATGTTAGTTAAAGAATCCTTCTTTTAAAAGAAATTCGCTGATATTTTTATTCTTATTGTCCATTTCATGGTAAAAAAAAATAAAAATATATAAATTCGCAATTTTCAATATTTTCTTTGGAATCACCCCAGAAACATTTCTTTGTACCTCTGTTAAAAAATAAAAGACAGTAAAGTGCTATTCCTTTTATGGACAACTGAATGCATATGAAAATGTAAGAAAATAACTATGTGGGGATTTTATTTTTTGTTGTTGAATATATATGGGATATTTATACAAATGATTGATATCACTTAACTTTAAATGCTAAACAGAGAAATGGCGTTTTGAAAAAACGATTTGTTATTTGCATTTTTGCTTCTAGGATGAGAGAAATCATTCTTTCAACCATTGAATTTCAGATACAGCATTAGTTTATCCTTAATTAATTCTAAATTTTTATAAAAAATTTCATATTCTTAACGACAACTGTCTTTTATTTAATTAAAGTGTATTTAAAAAAATCTATGCAAGAAGCAAAAATTTTTTGCTATTACTAAAAATTGTCACTGTTATGTTTTTACCTTTTGGTGGGGCTTGTTAAACTGACGCCTTACAGTATTGAGAAACACCTTACAGTAGTTACACCACAAAACAGACCAAGTTATATTTTATCTGTTTGGCTTCAATGGAATGATATCATAGCATGTTAAAGTCAAGCTAGAACGCCTGGAAGGATTCGATTCAACTCCGATCAGATGATAAAATGCCAACTGAAACTAAAAAAAATTATTTAAAAAAATGTAATTAAATTAAAACAGAGAAAAAAACATTAAATACACCAACTAAAAAATTTGAAATAAAATTTCTGATGCGAAATATTTTTATGAAGCTTAAGTGAAATTTCTGGGCTTTCTACTGATAAGTAAATGGCAACTACAGATGGGGGACAAAATAATACGAATACCAGTGATAAAGTATGACGTATTTCACACGTATTACACGTATGACGTATTGCAGTAGAGCCGCGCCACTTTCAACATAAGTCTGCCACCTTGTGAGAGTGAAGGGGAAGGTATCAGTCTGTCATAAGCAGTCAGCTGTGTTGCATGCGTCTATGGAACTGTCTGTGATGAGTTCAAGTGTTAAACCTGTCAGAGTTGCAAAGAGGAATGATTGTCGGAGCACGTTTAATTGGAGCATCGATTACGGAAACAGGAAACTTTTTGGGTTTTCAAGGAGTATGGTGTTAGCAGTTATAACAGTGTACATGCAAGTGGATAAGACAACGTCTTCAAAACACAACAGTGACCAAAAGTTCAAGCTTGCTGATAGGGATAGACGAGTGTTGAAGCGCATAATAGCCCGAAAGCATAAGCAATTGTTATCCGAGATAACATCCGAAATGAACAGTTATTTCAAGGACCCTGTTTCAAAAAAATTGTCAAAAAGGGACTTCATGTTGACGAGTGTTTATGAGAGAGTGGCAATTCAAAACCCAAAGTGACAGCAACTAATATTTTCAGCAGAGATTACAAAGGGTGGACCCCACAGCAGTGGCAACAGGTAATATCGTCAGATGAATCGTCATTCACCCTATGTCAGACGACAAGATACGTTTATGTCTGGAGAATGCTCAAAGAACTTTTAATCCAGAATGCATCACGGTGACTTTAAACCATTTGGATGGCTCCATTATGGTATGGGATTCGATATGTTAGCGCGGTCTTGGGCCACTTGGTATTCTGCATGGAAGAATCCAATCCAATCACTGTATAAGCATTCTAGGGGATCATGTCTACTATTTTGTCCTAACTATATTCCCTGGAGAGTGACCGCTTTTTCAAGACGACAGCACCCCTAACCACACTACTAGGTATGTTCAAGATTCGTTCGAAGAGCATAACAATGAAGGTGAACATCTTTCCTGATTCCCTTAGTCTCTGGATTTGAACATTATTGAACATTAATGGGAATATTTGGAGTCCAAACTTCGATCCCAATTTCCTCCTCCATCCAGATTTCGGAATTAGAGTTCGTTTTGCAGGAGAAGGGATTAATATACTTTTGAATATTGTTCATGACCTGTATGCATCTATCCCACGTCGCATAAAATCTATACTTCAGTCAAAGGGTGGTTTAACGTCCTATTAATAATGATTTTCTATTATTTCACAGGTGTTCGTATCATTTTGTCCTCCATCTGTATTTCGGTACTACTAAAATTTAGATGAAAAGGGAATTGCCATTTACACTATTCAAATATTGTCCATATTACCTGGATTGATTTTAAGTGTTTAAAAGTCTAGTCTCGTGTAACTTAAACATCCCATATAATATTAACAACAGATTATAATCAAAATAAAAAATCTATATATTGTCATACTTAGAATTTTATTCAAACTTCTTGCACACTTATAATTTAAACCGTGCTTCTATTGTACATATTTTTAAATCCATAATTAGCAGTGTTCTAAATATAATAGCTAAACACAAAAAATTTTCAAACGCGGTCAAGTAAAGCTGTTAAGCTGGACTCATCTCTGATCAAATTTTATTTTTTGTTGTTGAAATGAGCACGCTTCGAAATCTCCCTCCGCCTATAGGCCGACAGGGATTTTTTTAAAAGTGAGAGACAAATTCATAATTCTCGAATTATATCATAGATCCATTCTAAGAACATTACTCTTTAACTATGATAAAGGGGTAAGGAAACAAAAAACAAACAAACAACAACAATAACAGAAAAAAATCTAAGAATCTCTCAAGTGCGTTTCACTTTCATGGATAGTTGAGTCTGTATGAAAGCGTAATAGGAAAACTGAGTATTTTTAACAATTTTTAAAATATATGGAATATTTAAAAGTGCGAGACAGTTACGTAATTTAAAAAATATATCTTAGAGCCATTAAAGAAAAATTTATCTCTAACTACAATAAAAAGATAAGGAAACAAAAGTAAAAAAAAAATCTCTCAAGTCAGTTTTACTTTCTTTGATAGTTGATTCTATATGAAAGTTTAGGAGGAAAATTGGGTATATTTGGGGATTTAAAAATATATGGAATGTTCAAAAGTGAGAGACAAGTACATAATTATTGAATTATATCTTAGAACCAATCTAGGAAAATTCCTTTTTAACTACGATAAACAGACAAGGAAAAGAAAAAAATAAGAATTTCTCAAGTGAGTTTCGCTTTTCTGGATAGTTGTGTCTATATGAGAACATAAGAGAAAAATTGCGTATTTTTAACGATTTTTAATATATATAAAATATTTAAAAGTTCGAGACTGGTACGTAATTCTAAAAAATATATCTGAGATCAATTCTACAAAACCCCCTCTGTAACTACGATAAATAAGTAAGGAAACGAAAAAAAAAAGAATATCTCAAGTGCGATTCACTTTCATTGATAGTTGATTCTATATGAAAATTTAGGAGGAAAACTGGGTATTTTTAAGGTTTTTAAAAAATGTATGGAATATTTTTTAGCGCGAGACAAATACGTAATTCTTGAATTATACCTTAGAACCATTCTGAGAAAATTACTCTTTAACTATGATAAAGAGACAGGGAAACAAAAAACAAACAACAACAACAAAAAATTAAGCATCTCTCAAGTGCGTTTCATTTTCATGGATGATGGAGTCTATATTGAAAACATAAGAGAAAAATTGGTTATTTTTAACGATTTTTAAAATATATGGAATATTTAAAAATGTGAGTCTGGTACATAATTCTAAAAATTTATCTTAATGACATTCTAGAAAAATTCCTCTGCAAATATGATAAACAGATAAAGAAACGAAAAAAAAAGAACGAAAGAAAGAATCTCGCAAGTGCGTTTCAATTTTATTGATGATTGATTCGTTTTCAACATTTTAGAAGAAAAATGGGTATTTTTAAGGATTTATGAATATATATGGAATATTAAAAAGTGTGTGACAAATGCACTATTCTCGAATTATATCTTAGAACAATTCTAGAAAAATCCTTTATTAACGACGATAAACAGAGAAATAAACGAAAAAAAAAAAAATAAGAATCTTTCAAGTGCTTTTCACATTCATGGATAGTTGAGTCTATGTGAAAACAAAAGAAGAAAATTGTAAATTTTTAGCGATTTTTAAATATATGGAATATTAAAAATTACGAGACTAATGCGTAATTCTAATAATATATATCTTAAAGCCATTCTAGAAAAATTCCTTTGTAACTACGATAAACACATGAGGAAACGAAAAACAAACAAACAAAAAAAATAAGAATTTCTGAAGTGCCTTTCACTTTCAGTGGTAGTTGATTCTATATGAAAATTTAAGACTAAAACTGGTTATTTTTAAGGATATTTGAAAATATATGGAATATTTAAAAATGTGAGACAAATACATAATTCTTGAATTATACGTAGAACCATTCTAGGAAAATTACTCTTTAACTACGATAAAGAGATAAAGAAACAAAAAATATTTAAAATATATGGAATATTTAAAAGTACGAGACTAATGTATAATTCTAAAAATATATTGTCACAACATTCTAGAAAAATTCCTCTGTAACTATAATAAACAGATATTGGAACGAAAAACAAATATCTCGCAAGTGTGTTTCACTCACATTGATAGTTGATTCTATACGAAAATTCAAGAGGAAAACTTGGTACTTTTAAGGATTTTTCAAAATATATGAAATAATTAAAAGTGCGGGACAAATACATGATTCTCGAACTATACCTTAGAACCATTCTTGGAAAATCCCTTTTTAACTACGATAAAGAGCGAAAAAAACGAAAAAAAATTAAGAATCTCTCAAGGGCTTTTCACTTTCATGGTTAGTAGAGTCTATATGAAAATATAAGAGGGATTTGGGTATTTTTAACGATTTTTAAAGTATATGGAATATTTAAAAGTGCGTGACTAGAATATAATTCTAAAAATATATCTTAGAGCCAAAAATTAACACTGTCTGATAATAAATTAGCAAACAAAATTTGGCCTCGCTACGAAAATTATATTGCGAGTTTTAAGCATTTTAAACATTTCGACCCTCACCGTGGGGGGTCTCCTGTCACCAAAAATTAACACTGCCTCATAATAAATTACCAAACAATATTTGGCCGCGCAACGAAAATTCGACCGCGAGTTATAAGCGTTTTAAATTTTTCGACCCTCACCGTGGGGGGTCTCCTGTCACCAAAAATTAACAACTCTCATAATAAATATCCAAATAAAAATTGGCCGCGCTACCAAAATTGGATCGCGAGTTATAAGCATTTTAAATTTTTCAAACCTCACCGTGGGGGGGGGGGGGGTCTCCTGTCACCGAAAGTTAACACTGTCTCATAATAAATTACCAAACAAAATTTGGCCGCGCTACCAAAATTAGGTCGCGAGTTACATGCAAACGACGTTAGTCGGAGTGTCAGATTTTTTTTCGTTACGGAAGTGTCAGGTTTTTCTCGTTACGGAACTTCTAGATTTGGTCACCGCGCTCAAAGCCCGCGATAAAAGCTATGCAATAGCTTAAAAATAATTTCTACCATTTAGGTTTAAATTCTGAAAGATGTAACCTCGCTTTGCAAAATTGTTCTTTTATTTTCAGTTCTGCATATATGATAAACCTAATTTAATTCCTTTTTTTCAGGGCCATTCTTCAGCCTATATTCTAATTTAATTATAAGTAAAGAGAAACTTATCTCAAATAATTTCGATAATCTTCGGGGCGGAATTTCTCTTATTATCCCGGAGAGGATTTTAAGTAAATCTCTATTGATTGCACACAAACTGATGCTAAATATTGAAGAGTAACTTTTAATAAAAACCGTGTTTTATTTCTGTACATTCTTGAAATGCATTGCACTTGTGATTATTAAACACAAACGTACGGGACAAGTACAAAATTTTCAAAATATATCTCAGAAACATTCTTGAAAAATTTCTCTGTAGCTATAATAAACAGATAAGGAAACCAAAAAAGTAAGGATCTCTCAATCGAATGCCAGTTTAATGGTTAATTGCGTCTATGTGGAAATTTAGGAGAAAAATTTGATATTTTTAAAGGATTTTTAAAAATATAAGGTACATTTAAACGAATAATTTCAACCACTTATGTTAAAATTCTAAAAAGAAATCTTTTGCAAAATTTTTCTTTTATTTGCAGATCTGCATATATGATAATCCAAATAATTCCTTATTTTTTTTTTCAAAGCCATTCTTCAGACAATATCCTAATTTATCCATAAGTAAAGAGAAACTTATCTCAAATAATTTCGATGATCTTCGGAGCGGAATTTCTCTTATTAAGCCAGAGACGATTTGAAATAAATCTAAATTGATTTCCTGCTGACTTCTATTGTATTTTTCAGAGATTATTTTCTTTCGTCAAAGTAAAAAGAATTGTTCCGTAAAGAAATAGAGATAAGTTGTGCGGAACACTTATAAATTCTATTAGAGAAAGAAGCATTAATAGAACTAAATTGCGTAAAACTACATAAATATAAATGACGATGAAGAAAGCAGTTCAGCTAAATTTCTTTTATATTAATGCTTTGTATTACTTTTATTCTTAGGAGAAACGTAATTTAAAATTAGATCTTTTTTAAATGATGTAATAATACAAAAACAGTTACGCTTCATGTAACTAATAACTTATTAATTTTATAAAATTAATTTTATATTTTAAATCATTTCTCGTTTTAACTTGACAGCAAAAATCATTCATTCACTGAAATACTTATAACGTCACTGTATCAAAAGTTTTCTAAAATAAACACTTAAAAAAAGTCATTTTACTGTATTCATTTTCGCCTTCTATTTAGTTAAACATTGCTACTATATTTTAACTTTGGTATTGTAGCGTAGTCTGTAGAGCTTTGAACAAGCTTTCTGAAACCTGCAGATGTTTGAATTCAATGTTTCAATTAAAAATGGACATGAATCCTTATTGTTCATTATGCGTAAGTAGTAGGAAAAGGAGAGTTTAAGGACAGCCGGAGGCACGGAGGCACCGTGCCTCCGGCTGTGCCTCCTGCGGTGCCTCCGGCTGTCCCTGCGGCTGTCCCTCCTGCGGCTGTCCCTCCTGCGGCCGTCCCTGCGGCTGTCCCTCCTGCACCCACCATCCCTCCTGCCCCCCCCCCACTATGCATCCCCCTCCACGAACACCCCCTAGTGGAAAAAAGGAACATTCTATTATAACAGGATAGGTGATCAACCTTCCCTAATTAAAAATATTATCAATCACATCTCAACTCGGTCAATACCTCTCTTTAACTGACATTTCCTCTCCTAAACGACCATTCCCTCCCTGAAACGGTCATTACCTTGTAAACAATCATTTCTAAAGCTATATAAATCTATGTTTTTCGATATTATTTTTAAAAGGATGTTAAACATCGAAGTGATTAGTGCTTTATGTGTTTACATATTGATGTGTGCCGTTTTTTCACTTGTTTATATTTTTACTAAAGTTGATAGACTAGCAGTAGATTTTATATTAAATTTTAACGATACAGAGCATTTTCCCCATTAATATCATATTATGGAGAAAAGTTATCAGGATCCAAGTCAAATTGCTAGTTTTGGAGGAGTGGACGCTCTTCATCGAGCAGTTCACGGTAAGATATCTAAGAAAAAAATTAAATCTTGGTTAGAAGGGGTTGATGCTTACACTCTTCATAAACCTGTACGCAGAAAATTTCAAACAAATCGAGTGATTGTGTATTCTATAGATCAGCAGTGGCAAGCGGATTTGGTAGATTTAACTTCTTTACAGAAATTTAATGACGGATTTCGTTACATTTTAACATGCATTGATATTTTATCTAAGTATGATTAAAATTTGGAAGTCATAATGAGTGTAATTAATTAAGCAAAATAATAGAAATATTAGTTTTTCAGAGAGGAAAAGACGAATTTAAACAAATTTTATTAGTTTTACACTAGTTTAATAATAATTTTAAGAGGAAAAAGACGAATTTAAACTTTTTTTTTTAGTTTTACACTATTTTTTCTCATCTCCAACACGGATATATCAATTTTAACAGAAGAATTAAACGTATATTTTAGTTTTTAACAACAAAATCTTAACAAGTATCATTAATTAAACAAAAATAAATATCAGTTTTAAAGAAAAGACGAATTTGAATAATTTTACACTAGTATTTTCAAAAGCAACATGGAAATATTAATACTTATTCACATATTTCAATTATTCACTGTATTCAATACTATATTTAATAAATTTGGATACACTTTAAGAATTTCCTAATCTATAATTATATATTAGCTGTATATTTAATGTTACCTATGTTTTCAACATTAGTTCATAATCGTGAATTTTGTATTTTAAATACCATGTATTCAGGTTCAGATTATTTTCACTTGAAATCATACAGAATTTTTTAACAGAGTTTGTTTTTGAAATCATTGAAGCAACTGTATTTAATATTTTTAACACCAATTTTCTAAGATTTTTTAACATTTTCCGGTTATACATTCCTCAAAAGTATATATTCTAAACAATAGAAAATATTAATTTTAAGAATAAAAAGACGAATTTAAACAAATTTTATTAGTTTTACAATATTTTTTCTCATCTCCAACACGGATATATCAATTTTAACAGAATTAAACGCATATTTTAGTTTTTAAGAACAAAAATGTAATAAGTATCATTAATTAAACAAAAAATAAATATCAATTTTCAAGAAAAGACAATTTTTTACACAAATTTGCAACTTTGAAATACATTTGTTTACATATATTGTTACAATATATTACTAAACTTAAACTTTTTAAAAAGTTTGAATGTCTTTACAAAGGGTTCATATTTATATTTTTCACGTCTTGACTGCATTCGAAATCTTACAAAAAAAGTATACTTTTATTATTTTTATTATTATTATTATTCTAGAAAACCTAAAAAGTCATTTCTTGCTGCTTTAAACACTTGGTATATTAAAACTACTCTGTGATATTCTACCCATATAATTAATCAAAATAGGACATGATTCATCTTACGCTTCAAAATTTCTGAATTTTTACAATACTTATTTTCATCAAACTTTATTCTTGATCCTATATATTTTAGGAGTACAGAATTTTAACATCTGTTTTTATCTACTTATCAGAAAATTATCAAAACACCCAACAACATTTTCCAAATATGAATATTATCTTTACAGTTTAATAATACAAAACATACACAAATACAAAGTTTAATTTTTACCATATTTCAAACCAAACTTTTCGGAATTTTCACATCATAAGAGCAAACATTAGACGAACTTTTTAACTTTTTAACTTTTTTTATTGCTTAGATCTTTTCATCATAACTTTTAATTATGATAATTATCCATTTTTAGGTTGATTGTCAAAAAACTGTAACTGAAATTACATAAACTTAATGTAAAAAACCATGTTCTCACACAATTTCTTGAAATTCAACAAAGAATTGACTATTACTTATCTATTATTATTCTTATTAAATACTTATCTACATCAATATCGACTCTCGATAGTATATAGATATTTCACCATTACACACTTACAACTCTTTTCAAATGTTTATCAGAAAAATAAGTCAATCAAAGTCTAGTAGTTATCACACCTGTTCCTCAGAAATATTACTATCATATGAAACAGTAAAGAAAATTAATAGATATTTAATATTTAATAGCCTCATACGTGAAATTACTGTCGAATGAGAATACTAATAATCTATAAAATCAACTGTTGAACAAAAAAATAGTACAGATTACCGAAAATTCAAATGTTTTTTCTGCAAAAGTTACAAAAATTAACAAATGAATGACAAGTTAGAGAAATAACTAAAAAAGTTAATGAACATATTTACAAATTTATTAAAATCACACCTTTTTCTGGATTACAAACCACAATTTCTTGAAAAATTTATCACCGAATTTGTAAGATTTTAGTCCTAGTATTACATACACTCAATAAATATTCAAAATTAACAAAAATATAATTTTTTAGTCTCATCAATAAGCAGAAATTCTATATTAAAAGAATATTTTCAGAGTAGTACTTATAAAAATGAGAGTTTACAAACTGATTTTCATAATTTTATCACATTTAAACTTAATGTTTTACATAAAACATTATTTAATCAAATTCTATGCTTTCTAATTCAGTAAAATTCAATACTTTTTTAGTTTTTAAACCAATACCACAATATTTATTTACATCAAACTTGATTCTTCACCTTTTATATTTCCACATTACACACGTGAGATAAATACTAACTTGGATCAGGAGTTGAAGTCAATTGATTCCATTCGATTTTCATCACGTACGCATTGCTCCTTCACGAAATTTCTTACTGCTATAATCATCTAATGTATTAAAACTAATCTACTCATATTTTTAATCAATTCATCAGATGTTTCATCTCGCACTTCTGAATTATCGTGCATCAAGTTGCTTAATATAAATACTATCTTTATAGTTTTAATGATATATAGTATACATGGTTTATCTTGAGTTAGCACTTCCATAGTATTAATCAAATTATATGTTTCATCTTGCACTTGATCTTGATGTTTTCATCTTGCATCTGAATTATCGTCCATCGAGTTTTTTAAATAATAATATATTTATAGTTTTTGATTATACATAGCATGTACAAATACAATCTTTAATTTTAACATTTCATATTTCAAATAACCTATTTCCGAAACCAAGCTATGTGAATTTTACCACAATGCTTATTATCATAGAATAATTTGTGTTTCACACTTTTCTAAAAATTATCAGATATGTACCCCTCAGAGAAATTACTATCATATGAATAAATGAAGAAAATTTAATTTATATTAAATGTACACGAAATTGATTGCAATATACATGTATTTAATAAAAATAAATAAATAAGCGATTATTTATACATTAAACCTTTACTAAATATATATTTCTTTCATTATACAGATGTTTCAACAAGATGAACCAAAACAGCAGCAAACTTCAGAAATTAATAACCCGAATGATTCATCCCTTGCACATGTAGCGTTAACGAATAACACATATGTGAGTACTTATATGAGAAATACTAGAATTCGTATATGAAACGTAATTAGAGTAAATACAAAATGATTTGTCTTACTACCTACACTTTAACAAGTGCTTTTTACCTATATTATTGAAGAGAATCCTAACTGTGTCCATTTATTTCTACTACAGATGTGCTCTATTTGCTACAAACACTTCTTAAGTAAATGGAATTTAACAGAACATACAAAAATCTATACAGGTGAAAAACCTTACACTTGGAAAGATTACCATAAATGCTGTTTTCAAGGAGACGTGAATCAAAAATGCACACATCATCATATAAAGCATCATCAGATATATGTAAACTTAGCGAAGATATTCAAAAATTAGTCAGACTTTTGAAGAATTTAGAAATAAAGGAAGATATTTAGGCTATTTATTCATCATATTTTCACATCACTTACCACAATATCTCAAACTTAAAATTTGGAAGACATACACACTGCTGAAAAGTAATTTTGTGATTCTTCTAACCAGTATGAATGTATAGATGTTATTTTGCAGTGTATTCTTTAAATGCTCACATTAAATATTCTTTTATATGCATATATCGTTGTGTTTATTTTTCTAATACCTATTACATTAATGAAATACATAACATTTTAAGTGAAATAACACTCTCACAACTTAAAAAATGCATAAGAACATACAAAAAATAAACAGATGTATGAAAAAATATGCAAGTTTACAAAATATTTTCATTGTTTTCTAGAAATATTAACAAAAAATATTTACAATATGAAAAAATTGTAAAAGTGAAAAGAAAAAACATAAATGTAAAAACAAAAACCACAAAGTGAAAACTCATAACAAAGTTTTTGAAAAAAAAATATTTACAACAAAATTTTTTTTACAAAAACCAAAACTTCCAAAAATATTTTTTTCAAAAAAATGTTTTTTCAAAAACATTTTATACAAAAATTTTTTTTTTCAAAATAAGTTTTTACAAAAGTAAAAAAAAGAAAATCACAACGTTAAAAAATGAAAAATTTTTGTTAAAAAAAGTGTAAAAAAATTGCAAAAAAATGTTGCAAAAATTTCAAAAAAAGTTATGAAAAAAGTCTCAAAAATTGTAAAAACTGTATAGATTTTTGTATGTTCTGTTAAATTCCATTTACTTAAGAAGTGTTTGTAGAAAATAGAGCACATCTGTAGTAGAAATAAATGGACACAGTTAGGATTCTCTTCAATAATATAGGTAAAAAGCACTTGTTAAAGTGTAGGTAGTAAGACAAATCATTTTGTATTTACTCTAATTACGTTTCATATACGAATTCTAGTATTTCTCATATAAGTACTCACATATGTGTTATTCGTTAACGCTACATGTGCTAGGGATGATTCATTCGGGTTATTAATTTCTGAAGTTTGCTGCTGTTTTGGTTCATCTTGTTGAAACATCTATATAATGAAAGAAATATATATTTAGTAAAGGTTTAATGTATAAATAATCGCTTATTTATTTATTTTTATTAAATACATGTATATTGCAATCAATTTCGTGTACATTTAATATAAATTAAATTTTCTTCATTTATTCATATGATAGTAATTTCTCTGAGGGGTACATATCTGATAATTTTTAGAAAAGTGTGAAACACAAATTATTCTATGATAATAAGCATTGTGGTAAAATTCACATAGCTTGGTTTCGGAAATAGGTTATTTGAAATATGAAATGTTAAAATTAAAGATTGTATTTGTACATGCTATGTATAATCAAAAACTATAAATATATTATTATTTAAAAAACTCGATGGACGATAATTCAGATGCAAGATGAAAACATCAAGATCAAGTGCAAGATGAAACATATAATTTGATTAATACTATGGAAGTGCTAACTCAAGATAAACCATGTATACTATATATCATTAAAACTATAAAGATAGTATTTATATTAAGCAACTTGATGCACGATAATTCAGAAGTGCGAGATGAAACATCTGATGAATTGATTAAAAATATGAGTAGATTAGTTTTAATACATTAGATGATTATAGCAGTAAGAAATTTCGTGAAGGAGCAATGCGTACATGATGAAAATCGAATGGAATCAATTGACTTCAACTCCTGATCCAAGTTAGTATTTATCTCACGTGTGTAATGTGGAAATATAAAAGGTGAAGAATCAAGTTTGATGTAAATAAATATTGTGGTATTGTTTTAAAAACTAAAAAAGTATTGAATTTTACTGAATTAGAAAGCATAGAATTTGATTAAATAATGTTTTATGTAAAACATTAAGTTTAAATGTGATAAAATTATGAAAATCAGTTTGTAAACTCTCATTTTTATAAGTACTACTCTGAAAATATTCTTTTAATATAGAATTTCTGCTTATTGATGAGACTAAAAAATTATATTTTTGTTAATTTTGAATATTTATTGAGTGTATGTAATACTAGGACTAAAATCTTACAAATTCGGTGATAAATTTTTCAAGAAATTGTGGTTTGTAATCCAGAAAAAGGTGTGATTTTAATAAATTTGTAAATATGTTCATTAACTTTTTTAGTTATTTCTCTAACTTGTCATTCATTTGTTAATTTTTGTAACTTTTGCAGAAAAAACATTTGAATTTTCGGTAATCTGTACTATTTTTTTGTTCAACAGTTGATTTTATAGATTATTAGTATTCTCATTCGACAGTAATTTCACGTATGAGGCTATTAAATATTAAATATCTATTAATTTTCTTTACTGTTTCATATGATAGTAATATTTCTGAGGAACAGGTGTGATAACTACTAGACTTTGATTGACTTATTTTTCTGATAAACGTTTGAAAAGAGTTGTAAGTGTGTAATGGTGAAATATCTATATACTATCGAGAGTCGATATTGATGTAGATAAGTATTTAATAAGAATAATAATAGATAAGTAATAGTCAATTCTTTGTTGAATTTCAAGAAATTGTGTGAGAACATGGTTTTTTACATTAAGTTTATGTAATTTCAGTTACAGTTTTTCGACAATCAACCTAAAAATGGATAATTATCATAATTAAAAGTTATGATGAAAAGATCTAAGCAATAAAAAAAGTTAAAAAGTTCGTCTAATGTTTGCTCTTATGATGTGAAAATTCCGAAAAGTTTGGTTTGAAATATGGTAAAAATTAAACTTTGTATTTGTGTATGTTTTGTATTATTAAACTGTAAAGATAATATTCATATTTGGAAAATGTTGTTGGGTGTTTTGATAATTTTCTGATAAGTAGATAAAAACAGATGTTAAAATTCTGTACTCCTAAAATATATAGGATCAAGAATAAAGTTTGATGAAAATAAGTATTGTAAAAATTCAGAAATTTTGAAGCGTAAGATGAATCATGTCCTATTTTGATTAATTATATGGGTAGAATATCTCAGAGTAGTTTTAATATACCAAGTGTTTAAAGCAGCAAGAAATGACTTTTTAGGTTTTCTAGAATAATAATAATAATAAAAATAATAAAAGTATACTTTTGTTGTAAGATTTCGAATGCAGTCAAGACGTGAAAAATATAAATATGAACCCTTTGTAAAGACATTCAAACTTTTTAAAAAGTTTAAGTTTAGTAATATATTGTAACAATATATGTAAACAAATGTATTTCAAAGTTGCAAATTTGTGTAAAAAATTGTCTTTTTTTGAAAACTGATATTTATTTTTTGTTTAATTAATGATACTTATTACATTTTTGTTCTTAAAAACTAAAATATGCGTTTAATTCTGTTAAAATTGATATATCCGTGTTGGAGATGAGAAAAAATATTGTAAAACTAATAAAATTTGTTTAAATTCGTCTTTTTATTCTTAAAATTAATATTTTCTATTGTTTAGAATATATACTTTTGAGGAATGTATAACCGGAAAATGTTAAAAAAATCTTAGAAAATTGGTGTTAAAAATTTTAAATACAGTTGCTTCAATGATTTCAAAAACAAACTCTGTTAAAAAATTCTGTATGATTTCAAGTGAAAATAATCTGAACCTGAATACATGGTATTTAAAATACAAAATTCACGATTATGAACTAATGTTGAAAACATGGGTAACAATCAATATACAGCTAATATATAATTATAGATTAGGAAATTCTTAAAGTGTATCCAAATTTATTAAATATAGTATTGAATACAGTGAATAAGTGAAATATGTGAATAAGTATTAATATTTCCATGTTGCTTTTGAAAATACTAGTGTAAAATTATTCAAATTCGTCTTTTCTTTAAAACTGATATTTATTTTTGTTTAATTAATGATACTTGTTAAGATTTTGTTGTTAAAAACTAAAATATACGTTTAATTCTTCTGTTAAAATTGATATATCCGTGTTGGAGATGAGAAAAAATAGTGTAAAACTAAAAAAAAAAGTTTAAATTCGTCTTTTTCCTCTTAAAATTATTATTAAACTAGTGTAAAACTAATAAAATTTGTTTAAATTCGTCTTTTCCTCTCTGAAAAACTAATATTTCTATTATTTTGCTTAATTAATTACACTCATTATGTTTTTCAAATTTTAATCATACTTAGATAAAATATCAATGCATGTTAAAATGTAACGAAATCCGTCATTAAATTTCTGTAAAGAAGTTAAATCTACCAAATCCGCTTGCCACTGCTGATCTATAGAATACACAATCACTCGATTTGTTTGAAATTTTCTGCGTACAGGTTTATGAAGAGTGTAAGCATCAACCCCTTCTAACCAAGATTTAATTTTTTTCTTAGATATCTTACCGTGAACTGCTCGATGAAGAGCGTCCACTCCTCCAAAACTAGCAATTTGACTTGGATCCTGATAACTTTTCTCCATAATATGATATTAATGGGGAAAATGCTCTGTATCGTTAAAATTTAATATAAAATCTACTGCTAGTCTATCAACTTTAGTAAAAATATAAACAAGTGAAAAAACGGCACACATCAATATGTAAACACATAAAGCACTAATCACTTCGATGTTTAACATCCTTTTAAAAATAATATCGAAAAACATAGATTTATATAGCTTTAGAAATGATTGTTTACAAGGTAATGACCGTTTCAGGGAGGGAATGGTCGTTTAGGAGAGGAAATGTCAGTTAAAGAGAGGTATTGACCGAGTTGAGATGTGATTGATAATATTTTTAATTAGGGAAGGTTGATCACCTATCCTGTTATAATAGAATGTTCCTTTTTTCCACTAGGGGGTGTTCGTGGAGGGGGATGCATAGTGGGGGGGCAGGAGGGATGGTGGGTGCAGGAGGGACAGCCGCAGGGACGGCCGCAGGAGGGATGGTGGCGGTGGGACAGCCGCAGGAGGGACAGCCGCAGGGACAGCCGGAGGCACCGCAGGAGGCACGGTGCCTCCGCGCCTCCGGCTGTCCTTAAACTCTCCTTTTCCTACTACTTGCGTAGTTCAATTAACTTATTTAACTTTTAACTTTTATTTCTATCTCCTATTATATTTATTTATTTATTTTTAATATTTCTTATATTTCCTCTTTTAACTATAAGTTAATTTTAATTCATTGATTATTATATTGAGGACGGCACAGCTCTTTGGAAAAAAATATATGGAATTTCCACTTAAACTTTAAGTATTTATTACTTTAATATTGTACTTACTTTAGGTTCGCCAAAAACAAATTAGGTAATCATTTGTAAAACTACTGTATTTTTCTTTTTTAATAAATGTTTCGTGGTCCTTGTTGAGCTCAAACCAACAATTCTTAAAATAGTTGCCTTGCAGTAAACTATTAAATTTTTGAAGAGTTTTAAGTAAAATTATTGCATTATCCGTGAATTATCATTAACAAAGTCTAAAGTTATATCTTTTGTGCCTATTCATTTTGACATCTATTAAAAATATGTTTATTTGCAGATTTTAGTGGGTTTATACATTTTGATTTCCCTAAACAGAATTTTTGTTTTTATTTTTTGGACATATAGTTTTCTGATTGATTTTTATGCATGATAATAACATAAGCATAAATGCAAAGAATTTGATAAAATATTGATCTTGGCATAAATTAAGTTTTACCACAGTTTGTGGCTTATTTTCAAACAGATATCGCTGCCGTGGCACGATTTGTATGATGCACGTCACGTTACCAGTAAAAAAGTCTTCCAATGAAATTTTAAGCTACCTCGTCAATAAGAATCCCATAAAGGAAAATTCAGCTGTTTTAAGTTGTGTTTTCATAAGTTATCACATATCCTTTTTGGCTACATTCATGAGAATTTTATACAATTTTAGCTTTAAAGGATAAGTGATATTTAAAAATAGAAGCCTGGTATCTTGGTGAAATTCATTACTATCATCATGAATTGTCAAATAGTTTTCCGTTTATTGTATTTCGTTATGTCACGACTTTGGGATATGACAATTTTCCTTTTCAACTCACACACCTTATGAGTTTAATGTAACATAGACTTAAATTCTCCAATCTAAGCTATATATATGTATATATATATTAATATTGAAACATTCTGCAATAGATTGCAGCACCAAAGTTTGATTTAAAAGTGCGTTAATAGGTAGCTTCAGCAGAGAAATACTTTGCGGAACATTTTTCGATGAAATATGCAACTCTTTTTATATCGACATTTACAACAGTGTATACAGACCTATAAAAACAAATTACTTTTCTATAACAATGGTAATGAAATACTTTGAAGTAAGTACTGAAGCTTATCAGGCTCCATTTAAAAAAAATGAATGTTGCACGTTTTTTAATTGATATATAGTTAAAGCTAGTTAATTTTTCAACATAATATCAATATTTATGTTAAAAAAAAGTTATTTCTTAATCTGTAAATCATTATTCTTATTATAAATAAAGACAGTTTTTAAAGATTGCCATATATCAAGAAATGGATTATAAAGCACATTTACATACAGTAGATTATTTTTATCTATAATAATAAAGAGACAAGTATGTGTGTGTATCAGCGCTGTTCTGCAGAGACCACTGCACGTAGAGTTACAAAATTTGGAGGGAAGATACCGCTATACGTGTAGTTTTGTACCTCGAAGCCTGATTTTTGATTTCTTCTTTAGAATTTTTTTATTTAATTTTTTAGGCGATTTTTAGCGCTCTTCTTATGTTTCGAGGCGATTTTTCCATATTAGTGAAAGGAATACGGTTTCATTCTTTTCACTTAAAAAAGTATTTTTTTCTCTTTTCAATAAAGTTTATTCGGAATTCGTGCAGCGATTTTTGGAACTTTTAACGAATTTTTTATTGCGATTTTTAGTACTTCTTTACATTTTGAGGCTATTTTTTGAGTATCATAAAAATAAAATTGTTTCAAAGCCTAATTAACTGATTTTTGTTTGGTATGATTTTTCAATTTCAGTGATTTTTTCATTGCGATTTTCAATACGATTTTTTATGTAGTTTTTAACAATTTTTTGTACGTTTAGCATCGGTTTTTTGTCAATTTTGTCAATATTAGAGATTTTTGTACGCATCATGGTATTACCTATTTGTAAATTGCATCTAAAAAAGGCGAAAACCATAAAACTAATGAATTAGCAGTAAAGGAATTATTTTGAATATCCACCGTAACCTACACTAATAAAATAACTAAACGCACTGTTTGTATGCATGTATGTTTTTGTGCGATGGCTAGCAAAATCTACGGCACTTACGAGGCTCAAAACTTTCTTGAAAGTACCCCCAAAGTCTCTCCTGATGTATCTGACATTGAGATTTTCAAAATTCAAATTATTACTTGAGTAGTTCCTCTCCCGTTTCCCATCGCAGAACTTTTGAACATTTTTACCCCTAAATATTATTTGTTCATTTTTTAAACCAATTTTTCACACAGTCAGTTGTCGTGTATTTCAGACAACATAATTTCACGAATTTCGAGTTAGAGATAAATTCACAAATTTCATATATTTTTTTAATATTATTATCTCGGAACCGTGCAACGCCGGGCGGGTTAGTAAGTATATGAATAAAGTGTTTTCTATTTCCAAAAATCCTGCCTTTATGGATATCACTGTTCAAGTTCGGATATAACTGTTGGATTCTGACCGATGCCTTTCATGGTAGGCCAATTTTATTTACTGATTTTGAAACTATTATAAATATACGCAGGGACCTCGTAAATATTCACGCCTTCATTTAAACTATCAGAACTTATTGTGTCTAGCAAAACTACTGCTAAGTTTTTCCGTTTCACAAACGCAGTTTTGAGAATCATACTTTCGGAAAATTCATAAGCACAAACGCAAAATTAAAAGATTTTTTTCTGATTTCTGTTTAATGACAGAAAAATTCTTGTAATCAAACTGTCTATTATAAAATTGTTGTTTTTACTTTTTATATTTTTAAGCCAATTTTCAATGTTTATATATATATTTACAGTTGTGAAAAAAAAGACCACAATCATTAATTGTGCCACAAAAAACATATAAAAATGAAATTTTTACCAATCAATTAGTAAAAATGTCTACTAAGTAATATAATACTACACTTTTTCTAAGGGTCATCTCCATAAAGAAATTGTAAAATGCTTTAAAAATTTCATTACCAGTAATACAGTTTTGATAAAATGTACCTTTGATAATCAAAAAAGCGATAATTAATGACCAATTAAACAAATTTTACTCATTAAGAGTTTGGAACATCTATCCAAACTGTCCATCTATTCATTTATTTTTTCAAAAAATGTTGAAATGCAGACAGTGTTCTGAACTTAACTGAAGTACAACTTAACAAAATATGCTGTAAACTTAGATTAACATTTAAATACATTCATGTTAAAGCTTTTTTGTTTAGTTTGAAGAAATGTATTTCTGCTAAATATTCATAAGTTACATTATTTTATATGGTCTTAGAAAATTAATTTAAATTTAACAAAAGTAATATTAATTGAATCCCACGATTTTTTAAAAAAAGCATGTATTTTTAGAAACTTCAGTTTCAAAAGTTCAAAATTACTTAAATTTTTCCGTCTTAATATGTTATATTACGACAGATGTTTACATTAAAAATTTTAATGTTTATTACAATTTATGTATGTAGATGCTAGATTAAAAGAAATAAATATAATGAATACTAATTAATAGGCGTTATTGAAAAAATGGAGGATTTCAGCAACCTTTCACAAACCTTAAAATTTAGTGAAGGATGAAACATTTTGGGCTGATGAGGGCTACTCATCAATGATTATATTAAAAATACTAATCATTTTAAAAAATGAGTAACACAAATAAATAGCACTAATAGTTGAATAATATTATGCAGGGTGTATCTAAACTACTGGGCAAAACTTTAAGGGGTGATAGTACAGATCAAGACAAATAATATTAAATGGGAAACTAAGGGTCCCAAACGTCTTCCGAAGGAGATAGACGCCACCAAAGTTTAGGGTCCAAAATTTGAAATGATTATAAAAAACAGAAAAATGGGTCGATTCGTTTGCGGTTTTCACGAAAACTATTCTTTATGTCAGTCTCGAAAATAAATGATAAAAGTCAGTTATGTCTTGAAAATAAATGATAAAAATAAATTTCAAAACTGCCGATAGAGGGCGTTTTAGACTTTGGAGTAACAAACAACTATTTTTTACCGTTATTTTTTGCATCACATTAAATTTTTTTAGAAGTTAAGATATAAACTTAAATTTTGAGCTCAAAATCTGTGGTTAAAAAGCCCAAACTGAACTGTGTTCAATGGGAGTGGGTAAGTTCAAATTTCAAATGATTATAAAAAAAAACGAAAAATTGGTCAATTGATTTGTGGTTTTCACTAAAATCATTCTTTATGTCAGTATTGTCTTGAAAATAAATTATACAGATAAATCTCAAAAAATGTCAAAAGAGGGAGCTTTAGACTTTGGAGTAACGTACAACTATTTTTTATCGTTATTTTTTGCATTTCATTAAATTTTTTTAGAAGCTTAGACATAAACTTAAATTTTGTGATGAAAATCTGAATTGTTGAGAGTGGTTAAGTAGCGCTAACTGAACTGTGTTCAATGGGGGTGGGAAGGTTCAAATTTCAAATGAAGATAAAAAACGGAAAAATTGGTCGATTCATTTGCGGTTTTCTCTAAAACCATTCTTTATGTCAGTATTTCCTTGAAAAGAAATTTTAAAGATAAATTTAAAAAAATTCCGTTAGAGGGCGCCTTAAGCTTTAGAGTAACCAACAACTATTTTTAACTGTTATTTGTTTTATCTTAATAAATGTTTTAAAAGCTTAGACTTAAATTTTGAGCTCGAAATATGAATCGTTGTGAGTAATTAAGTAGCGAAAAATTGAACTCTGTTCGTAGTGTGGGCAGGGTAACATTTCAACTCCTGAACACAGTTCAGTTTGCGCTTCTTAACCCCTCCCAACTATTCAGAATTTGAGCTCAAAATTTAAGTCTAAGCTTTTGCAAACATTTAATTAGATACAAAAAATAACAGTTAAAAATTGTTGTTAGTTACTCTAAAGTTAAAGGCGCCCTCAAACGGAATTTTTTTAAATTTATCTTTAAAATTTATTTTCAATACTGACATAAAGAATGGTTTTAGAGAAAACCGGAAACGAATCAACCAATTTTTCCGTTTTTATCATCTTTTGAAACTTGAACCTCCCCATCCCCATTGAACACAGTTCAGTTTGCGCTACTTAACCACTCTCAACGATTCAGATTTTCCACTCAAAATTTATGTTTATGTCTAAGTTTTTTAAAAAAATGTAATGAGATGCAAAAAATAACGGTAAAAAATAGTCGTACGTTACTCCAAAGTCTAAAGCGCCCTCTATCGACATTTTTTAAAATTTACCTGTATAATTTATTTTTAAGACAATAATGACATAAAAAATAATTTTAGTGAAAACCGCAAATTAATTGACCAATTCTCCTGTTTTTTATAATCAATTCAAATTTGAACCTACCCACTCCCATTGAACACAGTTCAGTTTGCGCATTTTAACCACAGGTTTTGAGCTCAAAATTTAAGTTTATGTCTTAACTTCCAAAAAATTTTAATGAGATGTAAAAAATAACGGTAAAAAATAGTTGTTCGTTACTCGAAAGTCTAAAACGCCCTCTGTCGGCATTTTTTGAAATTTATCTTCATAATTTATTTTCTAGACAATACTGACATAAAGAATAGTTTTCGTGTAAACCGCAGACGAATAGACCCATTTTTCCGTTTTTTATAATCATTTCAAATTTTGGACCCTAAACATTGATGGCGCCTATTTCCTTCGGAAGACGTTTGGGAACCTTAGTTTCCCATTTAATATTATTTGTCTTGATGTGTCCTATAGCCCTTTAAAGTTTTGCCCAGTAGTTTAGATACACCCTGTATATTTTATTTTGTATGCATCTTAAAAGTTTTATCTATACATATTATTTGCTATACTGTATAACATTATATTTATTAAACAGCATTCGGTATTTTATCTCCAATATATTGTTATATGGCATACATTGTTTTAATAGGATTAGAATAGCAAATTACATACAAAAATAGATCATTACTCAAATATGGAAGATTGAATATATATTTTTTTAACTTATGGAATTATTCTACCATAAAACATGCATTTTACTAAACTCTTCTACGATTTTTGTTTTGAAATGATAGCATTGTATTTGATTTTGGTTGAAATTCTCTGTTTGCATATATGTTGAGAACAAACAATAAAGTAAAAAAAAAATATTTTTTCTTCTTCCTTTTCAAATAACTACGTCATAGTATAAAATTCTTTCTCGTCGGTATTGATTTTTGCATAAAAACATTCACTGTCAACAAACAGGGTATTAATATGCAGCACAATTAGAATTTCTCTCATTCTTTTTAAATTCAGTATCAATTTTGATATTTATTAATTTAAATCTCTATTATTATTTATTGAAAAATAAACAAGATGAGAAGAACTTTATAAGAATTCGAAACAGTGGTTTTCTATAATTATTCGATTGAATAAACAATCGTCTAGATTATATTTTCAAATAAACTAACACCCGACTTAAATTCGTTCAGCAATTCGTTCCGTGACTACCAACATAAACCAAGGTACTAAGGTATCAAGGGTAAAAAAATATCAAAACATAATTAACATATTCTATTTTATTTAAAAATTACGTTACATACTTTTAAGATTAGTAAAAAATGCATATGTAATACGAAAAAAAAACCCACTAAGTTGTTTACTTACAATTTATTTTTCTCCTACATGTCCCATTTAATTGTTTGAAGATGCGTAAGAAACTTGCAATAAATTTTTTTCTGAACATTTTTTTTTTCTCTTAGAAGCTCTTTGTAAAAGCAGATAAAATTTCCAAGATTTTCTTAATGATTTTTTAAAAATTTGTTTGTTAATATCACATGTCAATTGCCGGAAAAGTTTCTTTTAATACAATCAAATGTCTTCAGAAAATGTGAAAGTACATCATAACTAAAAATTTTTCTTTCTAGTTCAGACGGCGTAAATACGGGATGCCGTAAGTCGGGGGTACTAATGTACTGTACATCTATGAAACGTATCAAAACATTACTTAAATTATTCTATTTGTGTACTGACATCAGTGGACTGTTGGTCTGGGAATATATATACAGAGTGAGTCTAAATTGATTTTACAAAAGAGAAGTGATAGTACTCAACCATTCAATCAATTATTACCATCAAACATGGGCTCGGAAAGCACTTATAAAGACCACCAAGACAGAAATACGTGGTCTTCAACCCTAATCTAACTTTCAGTAACGATAATATCATTTAGAAAACTGAATTATACTGTAATGTAACTTTTAATAGACATATTCACATTTGTTGTAAATATGATTTAAAAAAGTGGTTTAAGTTAGCAGTGACGCAACCATGGTGAGGATTTTGAGGCATTGGATGCCATTTTTTTCTTACAGTTTTGTTTTCTTTAATATAATTAAAAGAATTCTACAAGTAAACTTTACTAAGTTAATCGTATAAAAATAGTGGTATATTGAGCTTGAAAACCCCCATCCTGTCTGCGCCAATGAATTTAGTATTATACACGCCAGCAGCACGCATTTGAGGTTCACATTTTGGATTATGATCATGAGTTCATACATTTTAATAGGTTTTATGGGCATCCTGCGGTTTTTAGAAATTTTTTTTTGTGATTTATTGCATTTCATAAAAAATAAGGACATATTTTCAAACCACCAGTATATCATTACATTGTTATTGAAACATTTTATTTATTTATTTATTATTATTATTATCATTATTATTGCATAAAATTCATCTAGAAGCTGACTTTAGTTAAAGTTAAATACCTTGTATTTGCGACCAAATATTTTTTTCGACCATATGTTCTATGATAATAATTGTCCATCTAGTTGAGTACTACCACCACTCTCATTTTGTAAAAACAATTTAAACTCACCATGCATATATATTTCAACCTTAATTGTAATAAGATTTAAAAATTATAACCTGATTTATTCCTTATTTAATTAAAACTATCCCTGTATATATATCTCAAAGTTAATTGCAATAGGGTTTATTATTTTAACAAGTTTTTCTGTCTATTGGAAAAAAAACTACACGGAATAGTTTTCTCTGTATAAAAAAGCAGTTTTCTACATTTCTTCAGTTATCTAAAATCACCGTTCAGTTTGTATTTTCGAGTAATTTGCATCTATACTATTAATTAATAAAAAAAAAAATCATTTTACTTTTTTTATTTATGTAACAACATTAAATGGAACCCTCACACTTAAAAAATAAAATATAAAAGTGTTATTTCGAATATATTTCATTATTTTAATTTTTAAATGTTATGCAGTATTATATTATTATTAAATTATTAAATACTATATATTATTTTGTTTATATTCAACCAATAATTTGCTATTATATTATTACATATATATAAATAACGTAAAACTCTTATAAAACTTATAAAATATTATATCTGAAATAATGACTTTTATTATTGTATTCTAGAATATTTATTTTGAAATGGTAGAATTGTATCTTATTTCAGTTCAATTTTTCCGTTTACATATGCGATCATAAAAATAAAGAAAAATATGTTTATTTTTCTTCTTTTTCAAATATCTGCTTTATGATATAAAAATCTTTCTCCTCGGTATTGATTTTTAAATCATAGTTTGAAAGTCTCCATGCATTCCAGTCTTCCCCAAGTAATCTTACTATTGCCATCTATTGGAGAACGTAGGAAGCAGTTTTAGTGACGAAAAATTATGGAGAAATTTCTAATGCATACATTTCAGTTAAGTTTTAAAGGTCACATTCTTCGTTATGTCATTGTATAAAATCTATTAAGTAAATCCAAGTATATATCGTAGCTTTATTTTTCTAATTTAATAGTCATAAATTTATATGACATTTTTATTCTAATAATCATCGAATTCTAGAACGACAAAAAATAATTTAACTTGAATCCCATTCATAATGTATAGGATTCAAGATAATAGTTATTTTTGGTCATAATTAATTTACGCATAATTCTCTGCATTAATTAAACAATAAGTCCGTTTTCAATGCAAAAAATACTGTTAATTTTTGTTAATTTATTTTATAAAAGGTTTTCTTTTGCTTCTCAATACATAGAATCTAACTTTATTTTCTGTTTAAAATGCAAAATATTTATTTTTCCACGACATTTATAAAAATAGTTCTGTACCGTCAAAAAATAAAATAAAATAAAATAAAAATAAAAATAAAAATAAAAATAAAAATAAAAGAATAAAAAATAAAATAAAATAAAATCCTTTTTACCAAGTATATTCTATAACCAAGTGCAGAAATATACTATTAATCTTTTTTTAATTTATCCCCATTCCTGAAATGCATATATATATATATATATATATATATATATATATAAAGATTTGAAGAAGCATATTTGAAAACAATTCTCTTTTGTTACTATTAATTTTAAAATCCGATATTTAAAGAAGTATTTATACAACGAAATTTTTTTACTGACATAGATTTTCGGAAAAAAAAGTCGTGAGTTTCAAAACTCAACTTTTAGAAAAATAAAAAAAAATCGTACTGTCTCTGTCAATTTTTTCTATTGGTAAATTTGCAAAGCTGATTGAAAGCTGTATCTCAAGTTATTTCTGTGTTATTATATTATTTCGTGGCAACGCAAGTATTCCATTTCTGGACATTAAAGATGGACCAATCAGAAAAAGAATAAAATCCGGATATCAAAAGGTCTCAGATATGTCCCAGATATCTTTAGATCAAAAGAAACAACTGTTTTCCTAATGGTTAATAAAGATTACAATAACTTTTTAAAGATAGATATTTTAATGTTTCACGCCGAATTTATTTTGTTAACATTTGTTTTCAATTGAATAATTATTATTTTTATTTTATTTTATTTTTATTTATATTATTTTTATTTATTTATTTATTTTTTGTTTACTTATTTATTTATTTATTTATTTACCAAATCGCTAATTCTGATCAAAAGCCAACTCACAAGTCAAAGCACTTTTAGGAAAAACAAGACAATTACAATTAAAATTACAAATACAATGTAATTACAACTAATTACCATTACAATTGAAATGCTAAAAAATGAAATAACGTTGTTTTGTTATAACATCACCTAAAGTTCGGGAAAAACAGAGTGCTTAAGCATTCGATGATATGGTATAAACAGGTTTCGTAGTTCATAATATGGAGCTCAAGTGCATACTTCTTACACGTATAACGGACCCTTCTGTCACTTTTTATAGAATCACATTTACAAAAAGGCTGTGAATATCCATTTAAAGGTTAGTTATAATACACTTTAGTTTTCTGAAAGTTAATATATAGTCACTTATATTGAATTAGGGCAGAATCATAGTAGAAAACTGTTTAATCAGAAATGCATCCTATAATAAATTTTATTAAATATGTTGTTCGCGACATCATGTTCTATATTATTTTTTGATTCTCTGAATGCCTACTATTGCATCTCTGAATAAGTCTGTCGAATTCGGTGACACCATGTAAGGTGGTCTGGTGTAATAAAGCCAGGCGGGGTAATAACGCCAAGTGCTAATATTATGCATAATTATGACATAATCTGGTAAATGACACCCATGTGCTCTGTGCAGAAGGGTTTTGAGTCATATAAATCGCAAAAAACAGCTTCAAGTTAATTTGTCTCATTTTTAGGTCTTATTGTTTTTACAAGCAACTAAAATTAACGCTTGATCTAAAATTTGCGAGATAGGTTTTGTGATGTGAAGGCTATTTTTTTTATCCGGAAAAACTTTGTTAATTACATAAATTTGTAGTACATTTCATGGACTTTCAAAATGTTGTTGGAGATTTTGGATATCTTCTCGAAATAATTTGTAATTTAAAATGTACAGCGCAATAACTATAACGGGGTAATAACGCCAATCCATGGCATTAATACCCCGGTTGATTCCCTATAGTAGCCGATCTACATCCTAAATACTGATTCAAATAAACACAGTTAAAACTGTGCAATGTTTCTAATATTTCTATTTAAGCGGTCCTTTTTAAGCAAAAAGAAGCTCACGGTCTGATATTCTTTTGCCTCATCCTCCCCGCCTCACACACACCACAACTTTATTTTTCTTACACTTTCACAAAAAATAGAACATTTTCAATAGCTTAGAATGCAAATTGTCAATTTCAAAGTTTGTAGAGTTTCTATTTTTAGAATTGGACAATCTACATGCATTTATTCCATCTTATTTCATAGTTTTGTTTGCATGGCGTTATTACCCATATAGGTGGGTAATAACGCCAAATAGCATTGGTCAAGAAATCACGCTATTACATTTTATGAATACATATCTGTTAAATTATTTTTTTTATATAGATAGTCAATGAGTTGCTGTATCAAATCATATATTTGTTTGAAAAATAAAATCTAAAACTGAGCTGTGAAAATTGGTAGAACCTTAACGTGGCGTTATTACCCCAGGGTACCTTATATTCTATTATATGTATGTGCTGCTTTTCGGTATTTTGTAAGTCGAAAATGTTAATTTCATCTGAGGGTGTACTATATTTATTCTTAAACAAAAATGATTTGTTGTTATTTTTTGACAGTGCATATACACCAAAGTTACAAAAAGAACTTGCAATGAGTATTCTTGCATATACATAAAGAGAAATATGTATAAACTTATATAATAGTACATATGTATAAATATAATCAGCTGCACGCAACTTAAAATTCATAATTGTAGACAGCATGTGACTGAGATTTAGCTATACATATGTGTATAACATTTATCAATAATGCTTGTAAATTGTATTTGAATTGCAATGCTATGTGGGAAAGATATAAGCTGTTATAATGTATTCTTTTTGAGATTATAAATTTAACTATGTATTCAAGAAAACAAATAAAATGTGAAATAGAGTTACGAGTGACATTAAAGAGTTATACATAAATAAAATATTCGATATTTAAAGTAATAATACCTATATATCTCAATATATGGATGAATATCAAACATATGTATTTATTTGACATCTATTTTTGCACTATTTTACAAGTAGACTTATTGATGACGTGGATACAGTTTTTAAATGTCTTGAATACAATTTCATCTATTTTATTATTATAATTTGATAAAGGCAGATAATATTAAATAAAAATATGTATGTAATTAAATACATGTGAAAATGATAAAAAAATCCACAGTTTGAAAAATAAGTTTTATTTATGTTACTAGTATAACAACCCCGTCAAAAATGACGGAATTTTCATTTGCATTTTATTTTCATAATAATACAAACAGAATGAAGATTTTGGTATTGAAGAGTTTGTATTGTAGAAAAGCACATTTTAAAAATAACAATAGATTTCTAAAAATACAAATGATAAAGTTTTTTTTAAATTTTTTTTTAACTTGATATTTAGTTTTTGAACAAATTTTAATTTCAAAACAAAGAGCAGTATTTATTACAATAACGATAATAATAATTAGCAAAATGAAACTCAATTTCTGAAGATTTCACAAAGCATTAAAATTAAATATTGAAGTATTTTAAATTTTAAAATACATTATTTTTATTAAAAGTTGATTCGGCAGTGGCTTTAATCATGGGCATATGATACTTTTAGTTCGATGCTTTTAGGCATGAATTAAGAAGCTTTGTGTTTTGTTTTTTAAATTTGGATTTGGCGCTATCTATACGCAGTTAATATAAACAAAACAACTTTTTTTAAAAAATAGCAGTTTTATTTTGAAAATAGCAAGTTTTTCAAGAAAATTCGCATATTTTCGACTATCTTTCGAGAAAATTCGTTTATTTCCCTTGATTTTTCGAGAAAATTTGTTTATTTCCCTTGATTTTTCGAGAAAATTCGCATATTTTTCGCGATTTTTTGACAAAATTTGCGTATTTTCCGCGATTTCTCGACAAAATTCTCGTATTTTCCGCGATTTTTTGACAGAATTCGCGTATTTTCCTTGATCTTTCGTCAAAATTCTCGTATTTCTCACGATCTTTCGTTAAGATTCGCCTATTTTCCGCTATTTTTTGACAAAATGTGCGTATTTTCCCCGATTTTTCTACAAAATTTTGATATTTTCCCGGATCTTTCTTCAAAATTCGCGTATTTTCGGACGATTTTTCTGCAAAATTTGAGTATATTACGCGATTTTTCGATAAAATTCGAGTATTGCCATCTCGATTTTCTTTCGCGAGCTAATCGCCGTCTACGTTCAATCGGCGTTTCGTTATTTTCATCAGGCATTGCTAAAATTATCGTTAAATTACAGAAACAACGATTTACTTGAAAATATATGATATAAACCTACCGCGTGTTCAAAAAGATCAACAAACACACGGCGTTCTCAAGTACAAATAATTTTGATTGAACGATTCTCAAACGTGATTGATTCACTACATTTTTTGCGAGAAGAATACCACGATCCAGGCTACTTTCGCTGATAGCGAAACGTGACTAACCAATCAGAATTCTGCATTTTAAGAAACAGTGAAAAGTTCTTAAAAATGCATGCTTCTGATTTAGATCTCTATTAATTATTAGCAAAGCGAAATGTAATTTCCGAAAATATCACATTAACTTTTTGATATGCCGAACATTAACTCGTGTTTAATACAAAGTTCGATTCTTTATATTATTTGCCAATAGATGATTGCAAAAAGAGTTTTTGACAGTTTTAAACAAAATCAAATTATTTAAAGAGTTTAATATGATTTTATAAATATTTTAAGAACAGAATTAGATAATTGACGTGTATTTTTTTTTTTTAATAATGCGTTCAAAGAGTCATTCATTTGTTTCAAGATTTCTAAAATCTGAATGGCAACAGAGTTCGTTTGTTTATATCGTAATCTGATGTTTACAATTACTTATTTTTAATTTTGAGCCTAATACATTATAATTGGATATGATATACATGTTTTATAGAAAAATATGCTGTTTAAACGTTATTTTAAGTAAAAGAAATTATCTTTTAGCTGTCATATGTCTGCATTTGTTTTCCATTAAGCCTAACGTGGCGTATTGCTAGGGTCCATTCATAGATAGGAGTGGCGAATCCTGGAACCGTTCCACACACCTCTACAGAACGCATTTTATTATAAGTAGATGTTATTAATAACACTTAATATAACTAAATATGCATACAAAGTATAAAATAATCGTCTATGTCCAGTAAAGTAATCTTTTATGAAATTTTAGATTCTTATTTAAAATTTATAATCTGCATTTTTTACTTTATTTGAATTAAATGTATCGATTCATTATTGCAGTTGAATAAAGGAGAGATACAAATAAATAAATACTTTTTACCATACACTAATTTTATACTTTTTGCACAACAGTTAGCTTAGTATAATGAGCGATTTTTGAAGTAACAAGATTATGTTTTAAGCACAGCAGAGGTCCTACGATATTATTCTTATCTTAGTAAAAAGAAAGTGCATATATTTTATACAAAAACTATCTTTGAAATTGAAAGTAGTAATGTGTACATGCATAAAATACTCTAAATTCTTTTAATTTATTATACTCAAATATATAATGCAAAAAATATGCCTTTACTTCAAATGCAAAATGAAATGACCTGCATATTATCGATAATGTATGATGATCAAAATGTGCTTTATTACATTTAATTAAATAGACATCTTAAAAAGCATTTTTTATTCTATAATGATGAGTAAAGTGTTATTCAGAAAAGAAGGGCTATGCGGGTATAACAAAATAATCAAAAATTAAATAGAAGCTAAGAGTTTCAAATGATGTAGCATCGCTAGACAACGGTTCCATAAAAACATGAGCTACGAATATTAAGCAATTTGTTGTGAATAATTTCAGCACGGTGGAGCTCCCGCACATTTCAGTACACTTGTCAAACACATCTGCAGACTACTTTTCTCAGGCATTTGATTATTCGAGATGGGCCATTCGCTTGGTCACCGTGACTAACACATTGTGCATCCTGTGTAATTTTTCTAATTAGATTTTTTTTAAACGACTTGCTTATGAAACACATGTTAGATCAAAGTTCAGGCAGCAGGATACACTCAAGATACGTCTGATATGTTTAAGAAGATGTGACACTCCATGCAGCATCGATGTAACATGTGTCTCCATGTGCTTTATAAGAACTTTGAGAATCTCTTATAATTATATTAATCGTAAATGCGAGACATATGATGAAAGATAGTATAAATAAAATGAAGTAGAATGATTGTTATTTATATATTTTGTCTTGTATGTAATTGTCTTATATATAATATGAATCCGTGTACTGGTTCAAGAGAGGATTTTTGAACCGATGTCCCTATGTGATTTTTGATTCGTTTGTATGCTTTGGCATTTTATTGACACCTTATTTTGAATAACCATTTACATATGAGGATCTCAGAAGCCAAGGAGTACAAGTGACAAAATTTCGATTTGGATTAAATTGAGTTTAAAGATAATTGATGTTGAATTCGAACATCAATAACAATTGAGTGAATTGAAACAGGAAATTTCTGCTTGTTGCATTCTGGTCTTTGAACTCTCATTTCAATAAATTTTAAAAAATAAAGTACAATTTTCTTTAAATGTATAATTAATCAATATTGTTTGTTTTTCGAAAAAAGTGGTTTGCCTCCATAACTCAGCAAATAGTAAGAAAAACAATTATATTTCTTTACCTAAAATGAAAAAAGCATATTTTTAGGTCGTCTGTGTATTTAGTTTATTTTTTTTTTCAATTTTGTCACTTATACCCCTTGGCTTCTGGGGTCCTCATACATAACCATTATTTGTAAATCAATGCGTATCAATAAAACAAGAAAAAAATAAGTTAAAATGAATATGTGGAATTTGCAGAACCATAATAGACACTTCAGACCCCAAATACTACAGGACTACAAGTAAAGTGTATGGTTTCATCTTTGCACCCGTCATGAAAAGCAATACAATCCGAATTTAGAGTAACCAGCACACTTAATACCAAATTAAAGTGAGTAAAAACTTACATATTCTTTTAATTATTATTTTTATGTTATAATGAAATGCTTATAACATACTCCTAAAGAAATAACTGTTATAAAATAAAATGATATGGTTTTGACAAAAATGTAATTTATTACCTATGAAGACAGTTAAAATAATGATTAAACACTTTATTTCAGAACAATTTGAAAAATGCGTTAGTTCCATTAAAAACCTTTATTAAAATATGTCCAATCTAAAATATTTAAAAATGCATGAAATTTAGTAAGTTTAATACAATGACAATCATACATTTTTTAACCTCGCAATTTTCATAACTATCATAAACAAATGCAATTTCATGTATGAATTTCAGTATATACCATATACATATATAAACTCCAATCTATATTTTACAAAGTATCATACACGGTGCTAAATTAAACTAGGAACTATTAATCAAATGCGTTAGATAATATCCATTTTCTGTACCTCAACGCTATTATAGAAGTTTTAAAGTGTAACAGGAATATTTGATCATTTGCCAGAAAACGGCTGCCAATAATTATTTTCTGCGTAAAGGCTTTTGGATATATTATGCATTAATAAAAAAGTAATGCAAAAATATTAAATTTTATCATACAAAGAGAGTATGGAGAGCATAAAAATAATATTTATTCAACTAATTACAGTATTTTAGGAAAAGAATTATTGCTTCAATCTCAAAGCTTAAGACTGTTTCCATAATTCATTTCTTTTAGCATGTCATTATTTAAAGATTGTGTTTAGGTTATATGTATATATTACAGGCCAAACCCGATTTTATGTCAAACTAGATTGGCCTAGACCATACTAGTTTATCCTTACGCCCATCGGATAAACTAGTTTTTCCTAGGCCAAATTAGTCTATCCTATCCCCCATCGGATAAACTAGTTTTTCCTAGGCCAAACTAGTCTATCCGAACGCCCATCGGATAAACTAGTTTTTCCTAGGCCAATCTAGTCTATCCGAACGCACATTGGATGAACTAGATTTTCCTAGGCCAATGTAGTTTGGCCGAACGGTCATTAGGATAAACTAGTTTAGCTTGCTAATCATTGGTTTGAACTAGTTTATCCTAAGCCGATCTATATTGCCCTAGGCCAATTCAATTTGGCGTAATTTTATTTAATCAAAAGACCGCCACGGCAACAACTTTCTAGTTTTGATCTAATTTATCCTAGGTTGATGCAATTTGACGTGATTTTAGCTCACAGACTATCAAGGCCTGAGAACTAATGTGCTGGCAGTCGCAGATTCTGTGTGTGTGTATGTAACCATGTACGCATGTATATACCTATGTACGTAATGCGATAGCTCCTGATTGAAATATCCAATTTGCTTCAAATTTTGGACATAGATTTATCCTGATAACGAACTTCGCTGATTAGTTTCAGGAGTTAATTGGATAAGAATAACGCCAGGGAACAAAAGGTTAATCAGCACCCTCCCCCCCCTCCTTAATTTAGTAAAGTCTGTTTTTTATGCAAAACTATAAGTTTTTGTTAAAATTTTAGGTATAACATCCTTTTTATAGGATTACTCCATGATTAGTTGTCGGTGTTCATTGTTTACGTATGAAGAATAGAGGAATGGGACGTAACCCCCTTCATTTATGTAAATAAGTTTTTCACGGAGAATTTATCGATTTGTTTCAATTTTGGATGTAGATTCCTTTTGATAAGGCATTTACCTGATTAATTTTGGGTGTTCTGAGGTTAAATATAAATGGAGAACAGATTATTTTTTCAATCGGATTAAAACTTTTGGTTTATGAAAAGATTTTTAATTCGTAAGAGATATTGGTTTTCGCCCACATCACTTCAAGCGAAATTATTCATATTAAAAAAATAAACATCCGATTCCTTTTAAAAAAAAAGAAAAAGCTTAAATAAAGTATGACACTTAAAATTTAGGATGGGGGGGGGGGGGGTAGAATAGAGGACACTAGAATTTTTTTTAAAAGCTCAGCGTTTTATAAAGTTTTAGCTGCTAGTTAAATATTACCCTTATTTGAAACTTTTAGAAACATAATAAAACATGATGTTAAATACTTAATAAAAAAAGATGCCTCGTAAAATACCACTATTTTCTATTAGGAATGTTTGACAAAAATAAAAAAATCTTGTTGGAACTGTTTGAAACTTTGTAATTGTTTGTGACGCATGATAAAAATTATATAAAAAGTCCCATTACGAAAGGGAAAGAGGGGGGTGAACAAAATCAGGAAATATAACGGAAATTCTTGGTTGATCAATTTGAAACTTTAAGATAGTTTTTGACACATGATATAATTTATAAAAATAAATTCTGCGTTAAATGCCACTATTGACGAATAGTGATTTTCGCAAAAAATCTTAAATTCTTGTTTTGAAGCACCGCGACATCGAATAACATATCTACTGATAGATTGTTTAACGGAGTTTCCTTCAGATACAGTTTTGTTGATAATAAATTGCGCTCTCTGGTGATGGAATGTGGAACTAATATAACGCGAGAACCTTGGTGTTGGAATTTGGAACTAATACAACGCGATTTAGTTCACACGAGTTGGCTTCGCCCGCTATTGGGATCCTTCTTTTATGTAAAATCTTGAAAAGGACGTATGTTGAAGCGAACGAACCTCGAAGAGAAAGAAGCATGCTAATAAATATTTAAGAAAAAGGATGCTGAATCGAAATACCACTATTTTCTAACAGTAATTTTTGTAAAAATATTAAATTCTTGCTGGAACTTTTTGAAAAATCTGCAACAACGTTCTTCAAATTTTAACTTAACCTGAAATTTGATGAAAATCTGTGTATTAGTACTGTTTGAGACAGAATTATAACAGATATCATAAAGAAACTGGATAGAAGCACTACCTATTAAGCAACTTACTCTAAAAACAAAAGAATATTAATTTATATCAGGGACTAACTGAATTTGAAGTTTGATGAAAATTCGTGCATTAGTTCTTGAGATAGAGCGATAATCATGAATAATACTACATAGAGTGCCACCTGTTGCAAGACTTACTCCAAAAACCAAAAAGTACTTATATCAATTACTAACAGAATCTGGAGTTTGATGAAAATTCATGCATTATATCCTGAGATAGAGCTATTGCAATAATCACGAATTATACCGTGTAGCAGCGACACCTTTCGAGAGATTTACTCCAAACACTACAGAATACAAATTTACATCAGGAGATATGTGTATGTATAACTTATATAGTTCCTTGAAGTAAATAACTGACTATTAAAATAAATTTTAGAAAGCTTTACAAGTACGTTTAAAAGTTATCAATTATGCAGCTATTTCAATTAACCCTGTTAAAAAGAAATTTTTTCTTAATCTGTTAAAATTCAAAATAATGAAAATGTAAAAAAAATGTATTGATAAAAAATGAAATAATTATTTATGAAAATAATAAATAACAATAACATTAAATAATTCAGATATTTAAAAAACACCATAAAAAATACAAATATGTCCATATTTATTGCAATGCAAATAATAAATTAGGTAGATATTAGAAAAAATCCTAATCTGTAAAAGTACAAAATTACGAAAAAAGTAAGTAATAAAATATTAAAATTATAAATTATAAAACTATTTAAACGAGTCTGGGACACAAAAAATCTTCAAATTTTCTAAAACAATTTTATTGCATTAAAAATTTCTTTGTTTTATTTTTTTACATTAAAAAGACATTTAAATCATATTTATATGTTAGTTAGAAGAGGAAATATTGCTTTTTTTCGTTCTGGTTAGTTTTGAAAATGTTTTCAAAATACCTTTAATACGATGAGAATCATGTATTTGTTAACTTCGTAATTTTCATAAATATGATAAACAATCGCCAATTCATGTATGAATGCCAGTATATAGCAAATAAATGTATAATTTCTAATCTATATTTTACAAAGTATCATACACGGAGATAAATTAAACTAGGAACTATTAATCAAATGCGATACATAATATCCGTTTTCTGTACCTCAACGCTATTATAGAAGTTTTAACGTGTAACAGGAATAGTTGATCATTTGCCAGAGAAACGGCTGCCAATAATTCTTTTCTGCGTAAAGGCTTTCGGATATATTATGCATTAATATAAAAGTAATGCAAAAATATTAAATTTTATCATACAAAGAGAGTATGAAGAGCATAAAAATAATATGTATTCAACTAATTACAGTATTTTAGGGAAAGAATTATTGCTTCAATCTCAAAGCTTAAGATTATTTTCATAACTCATTTCTTTTAGCGTATCATTATTTAAAGGTTGTATTTAGGTTATATGTATATCTATATATGTGTGTGTGTGTGTGTATGTGTGCGTATATATAACTTATATAGTTCCTTGAAGTAAATAACTGATTATTAAAATAAATTTTAGAAAGGTTTACAAGCACATTTGAAAGTTATTAATTATGCAGATATTTAAATAAAACCAATTAAAAGGCATTTTTTTCTTAATCTGTTAAAATTCAAACTATTGAAAATAATAAAAGAAGCATAAATAAAAAATAAAATAATAATTTATGAAAGTTAAAAAAAATAATAATAAATAGTTCAGATATTTAAATAAACACCAGAAAAATACAAATATGTCCTTATTTATTGAAATACAAATAACAAATTAGGTAGATATTGAAAAAAAATATTCTTAATATATAAAATACAAATTTACGAAAATAATAAGTTAATAAATAATAATTAATAAATGTAATAAAAAATGAAAATTATAAATTATAAAACTATTTAAAGAGGTCTGGGACACATAAACCTTTAAATTTTCTAAAACAATTTTATCGCATTATACGTTTCTCTGCTTTTATATGTTAATATGACGTTTAAATCGTATTACTATTTCAATTTGAAGAGGAAATATTTTCTTTTTCTGTTTGGTTTGTTTTGAAAATAAGTTTAATACAATAAGAATCGTGTAAAACTTTGTAATTTTTATAACTATGATAAACAATCGCAAATTCAAGTATGGATTTCAGTAAATACCAAATACATGTTTAATTTTCAATCTTGATTTTACAAAATATCACACACGAAGATAAATTAAACTAGGAACTATTAATCAAATGCGATAGCTAATAATAATATCCATTTTCTGTATCTCAACAATATTATAGAAGTTTTGACGTGTAAGAGGAATATTTGATCATTTGCCAGAGAAACCTCTGCCAATGATTCTTTTCTGCGTAAAGGATTTCGGATATAATATGCATTAATAAAAAAGTAATGCAAAAATATTCAGTTGTATCATACGAAGAGAGTATTAAAAGCGTAAAAATAATAGGCATTCATCTAATTACAGTATTTTAAGAAAATAATTATTGCTTCAATCTGAAAGCTTATTCTCATAATTCATTTCTTTTAGCATATCATTACACTGTAAAAAAAAGGGTCGGTCTACTAAAAAAAATTTAGTGATCATTGTAATTACTAAAAAATTTTTAGTAATCTTACTCGGTTACAAGGAATCTGTAAGAATTACTAGAAAAAACTAGCAACGAATAGAGTTAATAGTTTTACATTCTTAAAAGCTATCACTAAAACTCACTTGGCGTGGCCGTGATAGCCTATTGGTCATAGAACCGAACTCCAGGTTCAAAGTACCCGAGTTAGATGCTGGATACCACCAAATATGCACCGAAAGTATGCAAAGTAAGTGCTCGTTAAATAAAGGGATTATGAAAATCCTATTGTAGCAGTTACCATGGGTAATGATCTCTCCCTCCCCTTTAGAAACATGTCAGAGTAGAGCAGGTAGCAATGTTTAGTGCTGCCATCTACTGCAGCTTCGCCGAAAATCTTCCGCTTCAGTAGTCTGTCTTTTTATCCACTGGATGCAGTTCGAAGGAAGCTCATGCCCTTCGGGCACACGTAATGGTTACTAAAAATAATTTTGGAGCTATTACTAAAATTTGCTTGGTGGCTCATACTAAAAAGTTTTAAGTTATTTATACAAAAAATTCTTTTGTTCAGTTAAAAAAAAATGTTTGTTTCACTTGCAAAAAAAAAAGTTTGTAATGGTTGCTAAAAAATTCTGTGGAATACAAATTTACAAAAAAAATTTTAGTAACCTCTTGAATTCTTTTTTACAGTGTATTCACAGGTTGTTTTTAGGTTATATATATATATATATATATATATATATATATATATATATATATATATATATATATATATAACTTATATATTGTTCCTTGGAGTAAATAACTAACTAACTGACTATTAAAATAAATTTTAGAAAGGTTAAGAAGTACATTTGAAATTTATCAATTATGCAGATATTTCAATAAACCCAGTTAAAAAGACATTTTTTTCTTTATCCGTTAATATTGAAAATAATGAAAATAATAAAAAAAGCATAAATAAAAAATGAAATAATAATTTATGAAAGTTAAAAAAAAATAATAATAAATAGTTCAGATATTTAAATAAACACCAGAAAAATACAAATATGTCCTTATTTATTGAAATACAAATAACAAATTAGGTAGATATTGAAAAAAAATATTCTTAATATATAAAATACAAATTTACGAAAATAATAAGTTAATAAATAATAATTAATAAAAGTAATAAAAAATGAAAATTATAAATTATAAAACTATTTAAAGAGGTCTGGGACACATAAACCTTTAAATTTTCTAAAACAATTTTATCGCATTATACGTTTCTCTGCTTTTTTATGTTAATATGACGTTTAAATCGTATTACTATTTCAATTTGAAGAGGAAATATTTTTTTTTCTGTTTGGTTTGTTTTGAAAATAAGTTTAATACAATAAGAATCGTGTAAAACTTTGTAATTTTTATAACTATGATAAACAATCGCAAATTCAAGTATGGATTTCAGTAAATACCAAATACATGTTTAATTTTCAATCTTGATTTTACAAAATATCATACACGAAGATAAATTAAACTAGGAACTATTAATCAAATGCGATAGCTAATAATAATATCCATTTTCTGTATCTCAACAATATTATAGAAGTTTTGACGTGTAACAGGAATATTTGATCATTTGCCAGAGAAACGTCTGCCAATGATTCTTTTCTGCGTAAAGGATTTCGGATATAATATGCATTAATAAAAAAGTAATGCAAAAATATTCAGTTGTATCATACGAAGAGAGTATTAAAAGCGTAAAAATAATAGGTATTCATCTAATTACAGTATTTTAAGAAAATAATTATTGCTTCAATCTGAAAGCTTATTCTCATAATTCATTTCTTTTAGCATATCATTACACTGTAAAAAAAAGGGTCGGTCTACTAAAAAAAATTTAGTGATCATTGTAATTACTAAAAAATTTTTAGTAATCTTACTCGGTTACAAGGAATCTGTAAGAATTACTAGAAAAAACTAGCAACGAATAGAGTTAATAGTTTTACATTCTTAAAAGCTATCACTAAAACTCACTTGGCGTGGCCGTGATAGCCTATTGGTCATAGCACCGAACTCCAGGTTCAAAGTACCCGAGTTAGATGCTGGATACCACCAAATATGCACCGAAAGTATGCAAAGTAAGTGCTCGTTAAATAAAGGGATTATGAAAATCCTATTGTAGCAGTTACCATGGGTAATGATCTCTCCCTCCCCTTTAGAAACATGTCAGAGTAGAGCAGGTAGCAATGTTTAGTGCTGCCATCTACTGCAGCTTCGCCGAAAATCTTCCGCTTCAGTAGTCTGTCTTTTTATCCACTGGATGCAGTTCGAAGGAAGCTCATGCCCTTCGGGCACACGTAATGGTTACTAAAAATAATTTTGGAGCTATTACTAAAATTTGCTTGGTGGCTCATACTAAAAAGTTTTAAGTTATTTATACAAAAAATTCTTTTGTTCAGTTAAAAAAAATGTTTGTTTCACTTGCAAAAAAAAAGTTTGTAATGGTTGCTAAAAAATTCTGTGGAATACAAATTTACAAAAAAAATTTTAGTAACCTCTTGAATTCTTTTTTACAGTGTATTCACAGGTTGTTTTTAGGTTATATATATATATATATATATATATATATATATATATATATATATATATATATATATATATATATATATATATATAACTTATATATTGTTCCTTGGAGTAAATAACTGACTAACTGACTATTAAAATAAATTTTAGAAAGGTTAAGAAGTACATTTGAAATTTATCAATTATGCAGATATTTCAATAAACCCAGTTAAAAAGACATTTTTTTCTTTATCCGTTAATATTGAAAATAATGAAAATAATAAAAAAAGCATAAATAAAAAATGAAATAATAATTTATGAAAATTATAATTAATAATAATAATAACTAATTAAGATATTTAAACAAGCACCATAAAAAATATGAATATGTCCTTATTTACTGAAATACAAATAATAAATTAGGCAGATATTTAAAAAAAATCCTAATGTATAACAATACAAAATTACGAAAATAATAAGTAATCAAATAAAAATTAATAGAAATGAAATTTATAAGTTATACAACTATTTAAAGAGGCCTGGGACACAAAAATCTTCAAATTTTCTGAAATCATTCTTTCGCATTAAGAGTTTCTCTGTTTTTTTTTATGTTAAAACGATGTTTAAATCATATTTCTACTTTAATAAGAAGAGGAAATATTTTTTTTTCGATTTGGTTTGTTTTCAAAATGTTTTCAGAATAAATTTAATATGATGAGAATCATGTATTTCTTAACTTCGCAATTTTCATAACTATGATAAACATTCGCAAATTCATGTATGTATTTCATTATATTGGAAATACATGTATAACTTCCAATGTAGATTTTAGAGAGAATCATTCACGGATATAAAATAAACTAGGAGCAATTAATCAAATGCGATAGATAATATCCATTTTCTGTATCTCAACGCTGTTATAGAAGTATTACGTGTAATAGGATTATTTGACCATTTGCCAGAGAAACGTCTGCCAATGATTCTTTTCTGCGTAAAGACTTTCGGATATAAAACAAAATAATAAAAAATGAAAATTATAAATTATACAACTATACACAAAAATCTTCACATTTTCTAAAACAATTATATTGCATTAATTTTTTTTATTTATTTAAAAAGATGTTTAAATCCTACTTATATGTTAGTTAGAAGAGGAAATATTGCTTTTTTTTGTTCTGGTTAGTTTTGAAGATGTTTTCGAAATACCTTTAATCCAATGAGAATCATGTATTTGTTAACCTCGTAATTTTCATAGTTATGATAAACAATTTCAAATTTATGTATGAATTTCAGTATATACAAAATACATGTACAATTTCCAAGCTAGATTTTACAAAGTACCATACACGGAGATAAATTAAACTAGGAACTATTATTCAAATGCGATAGTTAATATCTGTTTTCTGTTTCTCAACGCTATTATAGAAGTTTTAGCGTGTAACAGGAAATTTGATCATGTGCCAGAGAAACAGCTGCCAATAATTCCTTTCTGCGTAAAGGCTTTCGGATATAATATGCATTAATAAAAAAGTAATGCAAAAATATTAAATTGTATCATACGAAGAGAGTAGTAAGAGCGTAAAAATAATATGTATTCAACTAATTACACTATTTTAGGAAAAGAATTATTGATTCAATCTGAAAGATTAAGATTATTTTCATAATTCATTTCTTTTAGCATATCATTATTTAAAGGTTGTTTTTAAGTTATATGTATGTATATATATATATATAACTTATACTGCTCCTTGAAGTAAATAACTGACAATAAATTTTAGAAAGTTTTACAAGTACGTTTGGAAGTTATCAATTAAGCAGATATTTGAATAAACCTGTTAAAAAAACAAAATTTTCTTAATTACATAACAATGCAAATAGTAAAAAAGGCATAAATAAAAAGTGAAATCATAATTTATGAAAATTATAAATAATAATAATAATAATTAATTCAGATATTTAAATAAATGCCACAAAAATACAAACATATCCTTATTTATTGAATGCAAATAATAACTTATGCAGCTTTTTTAAAAAATCCTAATCTAGAAAAATACAAAATTATGAAAGTCATAAATAATGAAATAATAATTAATAAAAGTAATAAAAAAGGAAACTTATAAATTATACAACTATTTAAGTAGGTATGGGACACAGAAATCTTCAAATTTTCCAAAACATTTTTATCGCAATAAAAGTTTTTCTGTTTTTTTTTTTTTTTTTTTTTTTTTTTTTTTTAATGCTAAAATGACGTTTAAATAATGTTTCTATTTTATTTAGAAAAGAAATACTTTTTTTTCGGCTTGGTTTGTTTTCGAAATATTTTCAAAATAAGTTTAATATAATGAGAATCATGTATTTTTTAACTTCGCAATTTTCATAACTATGATAAACAAACGCAATTTCATGTATGAATTTAGTATGTACCAATTACATGAATAATTTTCAGTCTATAATTTACAAAGCACCAAACATGGATATAAATTAAATTAGGAACTATTAATCAAATGAGATAAATAATATTCATTTTCTGTATCTCAACGCTTTTTTAAAAGTGTTAACGTGTAACAAGAATATTTGATCATATACCAGAGAAACGTCTGCCAATAATTCTTTTCTGCGTAAATTCTTTCAGCTATTACGTGTATTAATAAAAATGTAATTCAAAAATGTTAAATTTTATCATACAAAGAGAGTATTAAAAGCGTAAAAATAATATGTATTAAACTAATTACAGTATTTTAGGAAAAGAGTTATTGCTTCAATCTCAAAGCTTAAGATTATTTTCATAATTAATTTCTTTTAGCATATCATTATTTAAAGGTTGTTTTTTGGTTATATGCATGTATATGTTACAGGTCAAACCCGATTTTAGGCCAAACTAGATTGGCCTAGGCCAATCTTGTTTATCCTAACGCCCAATGGATCGACTAGTTTTTCCTGGGCCAGACCGGTCTATCCTAACGCCCATCGGATAGACTAGTTTTTCCTAGGCCAAACCGGTTTATCGTAATGCTTATCACATAAACTAGTTTTTCCTAGGCCAATCTAGTCTATTCTAAGGCCCATAGGACAAACTAGTTTGGCCTAACTCTTATAGGATAAACTAGTTCAGCCTGCTGTTTATTGGTCTGAACTAGTTCATCCTAGGCCAATTCAATTTGGCATGATTTTATTTAATTCAATGACCACCTCAGGACCAAGATTCTAGTTTGTCCTAGGCTGATCTATTTTATCCTAGGCCAATGTAATTTTGCGTGTTTTTAGCTCACGGGCGTCAAAGCCAGAGAAATAATGGGCTCATAGTTTCTGTATGTATGTATGTACGCATGTATGTACGCATGTATGTACATATGTACATAACTCGATAACTCTTAATAGAAGTATCCTATTTGCTTCAAAATTTGGATGTAGGTTCATTCTGATAAGGTACTTTTCTGATTAGTTTTGGGAATTCATTGGATAAGAATAAAGGGGAGCAAACGGGAAGCTAATATCCCGTTAGATTTAGAGAAAATAGGTTTATCATGCAGAATTATCAGTTTTCATTTAAAATTTTAGATGCAGAATCATTCTGACAAGGCGCCTCCGTGATTAGTTGTGGATGATTATTGTTTAATTGTAAAAGAAAGGGCAATATAAGTAACCCCCCCCCCCCTTCATAATTTAGATAAATGGTTTTTGACGCAGAATTTACGGATTTGCTTCTAATTTTGAATATAGGTCCTTTCTGATAAGGCTGTAATGACGGCCAACGCCGTAATGTCTGCGATGGCGCTCCGTGCTAGGCGCCCTGAAGTCTCATAGCCGACCAATGAAACTCAGTGCCCTTTGTTTTATTTGCCGAAAAAGAAAAACTTTTGATTTTGGAAGAGAACTGATTTGAAGGAGTCAGTTGTTGCCTGATCGTTTTTCGGCGGTCTCGGGTGTGAGCCGTGGAATGTTATGGTTTTAAAGAACATGGAGGAGGGTGTTCGAAAGCTTAGGCCCGGAAGGAGCATTTACTCGAGTGTAATAATGCTGTGTGGAACTATATGTGGACCTGTAAAAATTAATTGTAGATATTGTACATAGGGCAGAGTGGTTATGTGTATTGTATTCATTGTGATTCTGTGTGTTGATTTTATTAAAATGAATTGCGAATTTATACAAGGAGTCGTAGTGTATTTAGTTACGACATCAGAAGGCGATTCCCTGAATAGTTTTTGAGCTTAATGGTTAAGTACGAAGGGAGAAATGAAGGATTACTTTCTTACCTAGGAAAAACTAGTTTATCGTATGGGCATTTAGATAAACAAGTTTGACGTAGGAAAAAATAGTTTATCCAATTTGCGTTAGGATAAAATAGTTTGGCCTAGGCTATACTAATTTGGCTCGAAATAGGGTTTGGTTGATAAAAATCATGCCTTTCACTAGAATAAGTATAAATGTGTGTCAAGAGTTATTGCTTATAACATCAATACAGAAATTTAACATATCCACCGTAGAGACATGATGCATTGCACATGGTGTTTGCTTATTTAATTTTTTTTCTGCAGACACTTGCCAACTAAGATAAGACTTGCATTTATTATTATTATTATTATTATTATTATTATTATTATTATTATTATTATTATTATTATTATTATTATTATTATTGCATATCCGAACCAGGTTGGAGCTGAACATAATTTGGTATAGAACAGCGTTTTCCATTTTTGAGAAATTAGTTACCTGTCGACATAAAAGCTATTCTTGTCACGGCGTAAAGTAGTCCTTTTCCGTGAAGTCGTAACCGGAAATTCGATTCAAAACGTAGCTTTAATAGTATTTTCTCAAAACTACACCACTTTTATGAAAAAAGGTTTAACGCCATTCGATTACATATTTTCTGAGTGAGAATGCCTCTTAATCTTATGAATTTCCGCAAGTGAATTAATTCTTAAATGTGTTAGGATGTAGCTTTTTTGGATTTGAGAAAAGTCTTAAGGAATGACAGATAAACATATTCACAAATCTACTTTTTATTGAACAGATTCAATTGTTATAATTTTTGTAACTCTCCTTTTTTTTTTTTTTTTTTTTTTTTTTTAGTTCTAAACTACATTAATTATTTAATGAATCCCAATTTAAATATTGAAGGGTTTAAGAATCTAAATTTTTAATAATACGTTGTGTATTTTCCATTCTGTGAACACATCGTAATTTAAAAGTACATTGTAAATTTATCCAATAAATATGTATGCAGTATTTTTTAAAGGAATCCTAATTGTATGTTAAGTAAAATTTGAATTTTTAGCAGAAATTCAGTAGGGCCAGATTGAGACGGACTGAGTCTCTTGTCACTGATTTTCGTACAGGCAGGGCTCGGGCTGAACTTTTAATTTTTACACCGTGTCACGGTAAAATAACTTTCCTTCGGGAAGGGTGGGGCCCGGGCGTGCAAACCTCTAACAGTATTCTACAACCCTTTGAATATAATACATTATATAGGGGTGATGAAAAAACCACTTTGCACAAGGTTAGCAATAGAGCAGTAGTCGGGATCAATATTAAAAAGAATATTGCCCAGTTAAACTGATAGGTTTGCATTCACAGGCTGGTTAAACTAATTGTGTATTACAGCCTTATTTTTTAAAGAATATCACCCTCGAAAAATAAAGTAAGTTGGATTACTTTTTCCTATCCCCCCCCCCCCAATTATACTTAACCACTGAATCCCCAAAACTAATCAAAGATACGCTTTATAAAATTAAAATATTATCCAAAATTTGAAGTTAATGAGATAATTCTGCTCAAAAAACCATTCATCTGATTTAAGGTGTGTTATCCCCCATTTATCCCTTTATACTTGATCATGAAACCCTCAAAACAATTTAGGGATTCGCCTTATGAAGAAAAAAACTATTTTCAAAATTTACGGCAAATCGGATAAATCTGAATAAAAAACCATTTATCTACTTTAAGGGGAGCGATAAATCATCCACTACCGCATCATAATTAACCAAAAGAAATATCCCAAATTAATTAAAGAAGCGCCTGATCAAATGAATTTATGTCCAAAATTTTAAGCAAATTGGGTAATTCTGTATTATAACCAATTTATCTAATTTAAGGAAGGAAATAAATTGTCCCCTTTATACTTAACCCAACAACCACCAAAATTAATCAGTGAAGCGCTTCATCAGAATGAACAAATTCAGGATTTGGAGCAAATTGGTTAATTCTGCATGAAAAACCCATTTGCAAAATTAGGCGGGATCCCCCCGTTCTTCTCTCTGTTCTTATTAAATTAGCCCCCAAAATTAATTACGGAATCGACTTACTAGAATGAATTTATTTCTAAAATTTTAAGCAAATCAGTAAATTCTGCGTGAAAAAAGCATTTACATAAATTATGGGGCGTTACTCCTATTCCCCCTTCCCTTTATACTTAAACACTGAACACCCACAACTAATCATGGAGCCATCTCAACAGAATACCACTCCTATATCTAATATTTGAATAAAATATGGTAACAATGCATGGAAACCCACTTAATTGGAATCAAGGGAAGGGACGAATTAGCTTCTCGTCCCCCCCCCTTATTCTTTTCCAATGACATCCCAAAATTAATCAGAAAAACTCATAAGAATAAACCTATATTGAAAGTCTGATCCAAATCAAGTATTTCTGTCAAGAATTACCCACGGCCACATTAGTTCTCGGACTTAGATAAAAACGCGTCAAATTACATTATTTCTATTAAGAGTTATTGTGTTACGTACATACTTAAAAACGCGTCAAATTACATTATTTCTATTAAGAGTTATTGTGTTACGTACATACTTACGTACATAAATGCGTGCATCCATGCGTAACACATACAAACAGAACCTGTGAGCTTATTATTTATCTAGCTTTGACGCCCGGGAGTTAAAAACAGGTAAAATTACATTGGCCTAGTATAAACTAGATCAGCCTAGGACAAACTAGAATGTTGGCGCTGAGACGATCATTGAATTCAATAAAATCACGCCAAATTGAATTGGCCTAGGATAAACTAGATCGGCCTAGGGTAAACTAGTTCAAACCAATAAACAGCAGGCTAAACTATGTTATCCTATAAGAGTTAGGCCAAACTAGTTTGATCTAGGAAAAACTAGTTTATCCTATGGGTCTTAGGATAGACTAGTTTGGCCTAAGAAAAACTACCCAGCAAACACAGAACTAACAGATTGGTACAAAAATGATATCTTCCGACAAGTACTAGAGGTGTTATTTCGATAACAGCGATTCGTAACCTAAAAGTATCGATTCTGTCCTTTCCTTCGATATCTTTGGCGATACTTAGATGGGCTATCTTTGTGGTGCCAGAAATATGGCACCACGGCGAAAATCGGCGATATGGGTGATACGTATTCGATACAAATACGTAGGAATTCCGATATTTCTGGCATAAAAAAGTTAATATAAGGGCACAAATTTGATACCCAATGATAATCATTTTGTACTTGTTTTTGATGCACATAGGATTATATAAATCTTGTGCCAGTCAAAAGACATTTTATACCCATGTCGGCGAATACTTTTAATATTTATTTTGCAGCATCTAAACTATTTTAATCCTTTCAGGACCAAATCACTTCCATTGTTGTCAAATCACTTAAATTGCTGAAATGAAAGATACTGGAATTTACAAATATAATTTTGTACAAGAAAAAGCTAAATTTCCCTAACATCATAAACTATTTTTAATCAAAATTCTGGTACCAACTGGGAATTTTCATAAATGTACCACCGTTCTTGAAAGAGTTAAAATACCTCAATTATATTAATTGGAGGAAGGGGGGGGGGATTCATACATTTTTAAAAATTCTGAAGTTTCAGAATCTTAAATTGTTGCAAGATTTTCTCTAAATTAATTTTATAGAGGGGCATTGAAACGTTTTATTGCGGAAATTTAAGACTGGAGAATACCCCTCCCCCAATATCTTGCAGTTATTAACTTATTTCATGAGGTGGTTTACATTTTTAACTTAATACAGAATCTCTCTGCACTGTGTTATGCTTAAAATAAAAGCCCCCCCCTTTTTTTTGGTTATTTTGTATAAATTCTTCCTGCATTCAGTTTCATATGTGTATTTCATTTTTATCATATTAAGGGAAAAAAAAAAATAAAATAAAGCCTAGTTTTTCCGATATCAACTCTAAACTATTCAGGAAACATATATATATATATATATATATATAGAAACTTGTGATAAACTATTCAATTTATGTTTTTGATTATAAAAAATGCATTTACTATTAATGCTGAAATTAACATGTATATACATATTAAAAAGTTTTTTTTTTCTCTCTGATATTGCAGATTTAATTTTTTGTTGTTTCCTCATACGATTTGTCTAAAACTCCATGTTGGGAAAAAAAAAAAAAAAAAAAGTATTCCAAAGAATCAAATACTTCTCTGACAAGAGGGGAAAGAATAACTTTTTTAATCTTGAAGCATAAAAATATTCTAATTTTTTGCTCAAATATTCAATAGTAATTTCTTTTTTATAGTAAAAATGTTTCATTCCCCTCCCCCCTCCCTGCAATGGCATTTACCTAGAGTTCCAAGTGTTATACATGAAAAATAATCAAATATTGTTTCAAAGCAGTAGACATTTTTCTGATATGTAGGCGTGCATGTGTATATTGGATTTAGGGGGGGGGGGGGAGAGATTTCCTTTATCTTTTCAAACTAATCAGAAGCATAAAAAATAATCTAGTTTATGTTCAATAGTCAACTTGCTTTTGACTATGAGATAAGAATTATTAAAGATGAAATTTGCATTAAATAAAGTTTATTTACAATTATTGCAGATTTTATTGTATTTTCCCTTTACGGGATCTATCTTGTAATAATCCGTACACAATAGGGGAAAAAAAAAACTAGGGGTTAACAGATTTTCCCCTCTTGAACAATGAAGTACTTTTGTGATAACATTTTTCATCTCAAAATTATTCTTGAATTTTTGTTTTTATCACATTCAATATAATATTGATGCACTCAAAAAAAAAAAAAAAAAAAAAAAAAAAAAATCCAATAAATTATTAAGTTAACAACATTTTGTTGCTAAGATGCATAAACCATTTTAATAGCAAGAAATACATAAATAAAATTTCGACAATACAAATTTTGGAAGGAGGTGAGTGAGAGGTAATTAAATGGAATAATAACTCATAATTCACAAACTTTTATATTGAGACTTGTATGAAATAGTTAAAAATTTACTAACTATTTTAAATAGATAATAATTACAAGTTCTAATCAAAATTATCTCTGCATTCATACACATGCACACACCAAATTCATCTTATCTCAAATAAAATGTGAAGCAAAGCGTAAAAAAGAAAATCCTTGCCACCCCCCTCCCCTTTTAATTGTGATAAACCTTATGCACCTTCTTTTCAAATTGCAGCTGGAATTAAATTAGATGACTTTAGCTATTTTCTGGCATCATCTGCTAGTTCTTGTCCTTATGTTCCACCTGAAAATACCTACCATGCTAGGATAGATGAAATAAATAGACACAGACAATAAAGAACAGTGCTAATGTTTTCATTGTGCTACTTTTTTTTATTAAACATAATTTTTGCTTACAAATTATATATTTAGTATTCAATTAAACAAAAATTTCATTCTTTTTTAAAAAGTCATAGCAGAAATACAATATATTTTATATGTTAACATGAGCTTTCTCAATATATTTTCTTGAATATTCTGAAATGGGCATTCAAGTCTTCAATCCTTTATTCTGAAGTCAAGGTATACTTCAAACCCGGATTCCCTCCAAGTTAGGTAAAAAAAAAGTATTGCTCCAAGTTCTGGCTAATTTCTCCACCTATTTTAACAATATAAAATGAAATTTTAGAAAGATCAAAAATTGTAATTTGTACACACAAAATCAAATTATTAAACATATAGAAATATAATAAACAAAATAACTGAATTTTACACCATGAAAATTAATAGAAATATAATAAACAAAATAACTGAATTTTACACCATGAGAATTAGTAAATTACACAGGACATTAACACTAAATATATAAAGAATTTTTATTAAAGATATATAAAAATACTTCATACCAGAATGTTTTTTTAAGACTAACTAATTTATGTGTGATTTAACCACTAGACAACATTTTTTACTGAATATATTTTCATTATTTCATTACATGGAAGAAAATCAGCTAACTGCAGCCCTTTGATAAAATTCACATTTTTCTGTTATCCTTGGACGACATCTGTGTTTAAGCGATCCTTTGACAAAATTGGCATTAAAGCGATCCTTCAACGAAATTTGCATTTAAACGATCCCTTGATGACATATGCATTAAAATGATCCTTAGACAAAATTCATGTTTAAGTGATCTTTGACGACATCTGCATTTAAGCATAAGTACCAAAAAAAAAATAAAAGCATTATACTCAACATTTTAGCATAAGTGCCCTAATTCTAATATTTTTAAGTTTTAAATTGATACGCACGGCAGCACTTCAAAGAAAATACTGGGCCATGGTACATTGCAACTAAATTCTAGTAATTCTAGGGATGTGCCGGATATTCGACTTCTGCCGGATATCCTGCTTATTTGGCACTCAAACCGGATATTCGTTCTGGCCGAATATTTCACAATATCCAGTTGCTGGATAGGGAAACTTTTTTAAATTCTGTTTTTTACATTTAAAATAACATAAAATTAATTTGCTCCTTGCTAACCTTATCGTATTAAAAAGCAATGTTAACAAAAATAAATATTTGTATATTTTCACAATTATGAAATCAATGTTTTATATGTGAATGAAGATATATTTAAAATATGACAATATTTTGTCATAATCTATAACAGCAATTGTAAAATCAAAACTAGAATATGTACTACAACTTCAAATTTTCTATTTCTCTTAATTGTTCTTAAAATTTCAGTAATGAAGTAATTTAACTCTGAAAAGTTTTATTGCAATTTTCACCAGTCAAAATTTAACTCTAGTGTTCAATTATTCTTTCATAACTGTAGTTGCAAAACCAAAACTAGAATATCAATTGTAACTTTGTTTTGCTTTCAGTTTTAATTGCAGTAATGAAGTAGTTGACTTTTATACTTCAAGTGTTTTGTTATTAACTTTACTAATTATTTGAGTTATGAATATCAACAGAAGGTATAAATATCTTATCTGAAAGTTTTATGAAGTTACTGTTAATACATCAAAAATTTTGAGCCAGAAATGTGTACAATGGGGAATGGGGCCATCTTGTAAGTGCTAAAGTATTGAGGATTAAAAACCATGTAGAAAAATAGCTTCTAGCAAACTAAAGAGTTTAATCTATACATATAATAAAACAGTAGGACCCGGTGTGTCTGTACATTGAAGATAATTGACAAAAATGGAGTCAGGGCGATAAAAGAAAACCAATGAAACACAAAAAATTTTTTTTTGAATTTTTTGTCTGTCTGTCTGTCTGTCTGTCTGTTTGTTCGAGGTTATCTTCGTAACTACTGAATGGATTTTTATGCGGTTTTCACTAATGAAGAATGCACACTCCCGGGCAGTGTATAGGCTTTGTTTTATCAAAATCGGACAACAGACAAAAAAGTAACAAAAAGAAACAAAAGAAACTATTAGGTGCGCTGCTCACGTTTTTTAGTAGGGGAAGATGGGGATACTTGAGCCATTTTTTGAATTTTAATTTTTTTTTAATTTTTTATAATTTCTTATAATAAAATAAAATATTAAAAATGAAAATTTGATATTTTTTCTTCAACTGAAAACCACTTTCTATTAATTTTGAACTATTTTTCTATGTGTAAAAAATGTTTATTTTTTGTTTTACATGGTGGCTCAAGTATCCCCATGGGAGGGATACTTGAGCCACTACGGAAAAATACCTACAAAAGTAATTTTTTTCGCTTTATTTTTGCACAAACATTTTACAGAATGATAAATTATGAAACATAAAGTCCTTCCAAACCAATTGAGAAAACAAAGTTAGTAATACGATCATTTTTTTGTCGTTAGAACTGGTTGTCAAATGATAATTTCAACTTGAGTTATAACGACGGTAGAAACACCCTCAGTTCAGAGCCATTTAAATTTGGAATCTGCTATTCTTCGGGCAAATTTCATTTTTCAAAATATTAAGTGCTTATCCAACAAATATTTTTAGTTTTCTTTCTGGCATATTTTATTAGTAACCTACCATCAATAGAAGGTTTTCTTTTCACATCATCACCATCATTGGCAAAATTTTCCTCTAATGATAATGTCGAACTCATGCTTTTAATTTAGTAGCTGTCGGAATTTAAGCCAGATGTATCATTCTACTATTTCAAACACTTTTTTGATTTCACAGGAAAACATTTTGTCTTCCTCTTTGCCTCCATGCAGGTAAGTTTGAACTGGGATTTTTGTTGCTTTTCTTGTTTTTTGTGCGCTCTTTTTACCAATTTTTCTTCAATTTTCTTAGTTAAAAAAATTACAGCAACAGAGGTTACGATTTCAATATAAGATATTAATCTTAATATGTTATATTAAAAAAATGAATATTTTAATATGTTGGACCTAACTAATTAAAGTATTAGAGATTATAGCCTGTAAAACAGTTTTAAAAAGTTATTTTAATTTAATAAAAGTGAAATTGAAAACTATGTTTACATTTATCTAGACAGGCTATTTTGCTAGTCAAAATGAAAATTAAAATGGATATTTTCATTTAAAAAAATATACATTTTTAAACATTTTTAAGTCGTTATTTTTTTAAGAAAAATAAAATAAAATGAAAAATTATTCTCTCTTTTATCCAGAAAAAAATCTATTAGTGAATATAAGGAAGGAATTTTATTTTTTGTTTGCTTCTCCTATGTTTAATTTCTAGTGGGGAGGGTTGAGATATGGCTCAAGTATCCCCACTCTCACTGGCTCAAGTATCCCCACTACCACTAGTTTTGTTTCCCAGAGTTTTACTAAATAAAGCATGCAGCTATTAGAACTATTTTAGATTCAAAATATAATTAAAATTATGCTTATTAAATTTATGTATATAGTTGCAACTTTAAACAAAACTTTGATTACAAAAAAACAAAAAAACCATGTACCCAAAAATTTACTTAAGATAGGGAAAAGACAACTATTGATCACTATACTTTCAAAATGGTACCAAGATGTGTGATTTCTTTTTTACATGTTCAGAACTATAAATGTGTTAACATATTGGCAGTTTTAGAAAGAAAAATTAACCAACTGTAGAGATAATAGGGGTGGCTCAAGTATCCCCTATGCTCAAGTATCCCCACTCTCCCCTACATATAAAATCCAATAGATGTCACTGTGCGATTTTAAAACGCGCTATCGTTATGTTTTCGCCAGTCTACTTAAGTATGAGAAAGTTTCAAGCTGGCTGTCGTTCCATGTGGTTTAGTCGGTAGAACGTCAGTGCGCCATACTGATGGCCCGGGTTCGATTCCCAGCATGGAATTTTTTTTCACTATGTTGGCATTAACGCCTATAAGCAATTAAAAGAATTTGAAATATTGTATTCAAGGCGAATTTTCTCTCTGGGAAAATTTCCTTGCATTAATATGTCAGTGTAATTTTTTTTTCGATTTAATTTTTTTTTTTCGAAACTTTGTTTTTCTTAAAAAATTACAGTAAATATTTGATATTTCCCAACGTTTTTTGAATGATCGACTTGCTTTTTTTTTTTTTTTTAATGTATGTCTGAACCTTATCTAACTACTTCTTCAAGATTTCTTTAGATAAACCGACCAGCGTAGCGGGCGAAGGCCGCTAGTTATGAATATTCATACTCCAGATTCAAAGTGTGTTTGTTTAGAAAATCAAGACTAAAATGTAATTAAAATGGTGCTGATATTAAAGAAACCCTTCAAATTTTGTGGAACATCAATTGCACAAGTTAAGCAGTCAACAATAGAAAAAATTGTGGTAAAAACAAAAAATCATTAAATATACAAATTGCATTTTTTTAAAAACATTTTAGTAAAAATTTTCAAAGCAATTGAATTACACCTTGTTATAAGTCCTCAGTCATGTTAAAATTGCAAGGACCTTTTAAATAAAGTTCATTCTAAGACTTGATGTACAATACAAAAAGAGCTTAATAAGAAAATTAACTCTCACTCACAGTCAAGAGGAATAACAAACATAACTATCCCATTTTGTTAATTATGCGTCAACAGGATAATTTTTTTTTGTTGTTGTTGTTATGTTAGTCGATACAATGCATCTACATAAAACATCAAAACACTACCTAAATCTGGTGATAGACTAAAGAAAAGATAGAGAACAATATGCATGTAAAGTTAGAAGTTTTATAAGTAAAATTGAAAAAGCAAAATATTAAATTTCAATATTTAATTATTACTATGCATTTGTTTAAATAACTGACTTAATAAGTGAATTAAAATCTATTAATCCTTGAATAACATAAAATTACAATAATTTTTTTCTTTAAACAAGCATAAAATTGAGATATTAAAATTAAATATAAGAAATTATTCGGCTGGATACAAGATATCGGTCAAATTTTGTACCAGATATCCATTATCCTGCAAAAATCCACATTCGGTGCATCTCTAACTGATTCTCTATCCAGAGTCTTGATAATTTAAAGAAATTTGTAAAAAACTTCAAAACTATTTGCTAACTGTCAAAATTTTTTCTAAACAGTGTTTGCATTTCGTCTATTTTATGAAACTCTGCAAACAATTAATCAAACTTTCAAACTGTAGCTACTGGACCTTAATAATTAAATAGCGGCTTTTTCAAATAAGCAGCACTCTGCTTTTCTATTTTTTAAACTTATAGCAATTCTGTTTGCACAAATAAATCTTTCTGTAAATACAGCTGATTTTAATTTTAGTTTCTAGAAAAAATTTGCCCTACTATTACACTTCAATGTCATTTTCCATATGTAAAATTTAACATTTAATAACATGTATGTAATAACAGAGGGGTTCACTATATAACTTTGTCTAATGTAATTTGCAGTAGTAATAGTAGCATAAAGATGTAAAATCAACAAATTGTTATGTTTAAAAATAAGTAAAAAAAAGTAAAACTAGAATTAATACAGTAGTTTCCCTCAAATCCACAACCGTAAATGCATATAATTTATGGATGTAAACAAGGAAACATTCAGTTCAGATATAGGGAGAAAATTTGAGTTATTTAGCTTTTTATCAATTCTATGCATATAATTTAATTTGTAGTTTTTGTTAATATTGCTGAATTAATGCTTTTTTTTTTCTTTTTTTACGAAGGAAGTGTAAATTTATTTCTGAAAAAATTCAAGCTATTGCTTATATCACTAGTAATTATAATCTTGTTATCTATACATATAATAAAACAGTAGGACCCGGTGTGTCTGTACATTGAAGATAATTGACAAAAATGGAGTCAGGGCGATAAAAGAAAACCAATGAAACACAAAAAAAATTTTTTTGAATTTTTTGTCTGTCTGTCTGTCTGTCTGTTTGTTCGAGGTTATCTTCGTAACTACTGAATGGATTTTTATGCGGTTTTCACTAATGAAGAATGCACACTCCCGGGCAGTGTATAGGCTTTGTTTCATCAAAATCGGACAACAGACAAAAAAGTAACAAAAAGAAACAAAAGAAACTATTAGGTGCGCTGCTCACGTTTTTTAGTACATAACGTTTTTTAGTACATATAAAATCCAATAGATGTCACTGTGCGATTTTAAAACGCGCTATCGTTATGTTTTCGCCAGTCTACTTAAGTATGAGAAAGTTTCAAGCTGGCTGTCGTTCCATGTGGTTTAGTCGGTAGAACGTCAGTGCGCCATACTGATGGCCCGGGTTCGATTCCCAGCATGGAATTTTTTTTCACTATGTTGGCATTAACGCCTATAAGCAATTAAAAGAATTTGAAATATTGTATTCAAGGCGAATTTTCTCTCTGGGAAAATTTCCTTGCATTAATATGTCAGTGTAATTTTTTTTTTTCGATTTAATTTTTTTTTTTCGAAACTTTGTTTTTCTTAAAAAATTACAGTAAATATTTGATATTTCCCTACGTTTTTTGAATGATCGACTTGCTTTTTTTTTTTTTTTAATGTATGTCTGAACCTTATCTAACTACTTCTTCAAGATTTCTTTAGATAAACCGACCAGCGTAGCGGGCGAAGGCCGCTAGTCAATTATATTTATGTATTAAATTTTTTTAGTTATAAGGCTGGCTAAACTTGAAATAAAACTACTTTAATTTTTCATGATATTGATGTGAATTAGCAATGTATCTTTATGAGGAAAGCTTCATTGAATAATTTAGGAAAGTTACATTTAATCTTTATAATGAATATTTAATCATACATTGATTATTAATTTGACTTTTTTTTTTCTCATTTCATCAAGGATGAGATCTAATGACATTCTCTTTTTTTTTTCTTTATAATTTACATGTTTCATATTATTAGATAAATAATTTCTACTTTTAACACTTTTTTTCAACAATTAGCATTAGATATAGTGGGTTTAGGTCATTATTTTTATGCATAGGATTAAAATCAGTATGCACTGATAAACATATCTAATGCTCTAAAGATAACTTCAAATATGTAGTTTAAATATATATATATATATATATATATATATATATATATATATATATATATATATGCAGATCATTTAACAATAACATAACAAGATCTTTAAGATTTTGCCCAAAAGATCTTTGAAGATTAGCTGTAACAGGAACTTTTCTTAATTTGGGAGATTTTTTTAAGCATTAAAATCAAAATATGAAGTTGAAAAAGAGTATTCAAAGACTGGATGTTAGTTATAGCATTTTAATAACAGTCTCATTTATTTTTGTTTTTCATGTTACCTTCAGAATCTATAATGACCAAAAATGTTGACTTCAAACTGTCACTAAAAAACAAAATCCCAAGAAATATTTGAACTAAATATATATATATATATATAAAATTACACCCAAATGTTTAATCTTAGTAATCAGAAGATTGTTTATAAAGTTTTTATGAATATCAATGTTTCACATTGTAGAGCAGCATATTCTTTGAACATAAGACTATTTGCTAATACTGTTTAAATTAAAATGCATTTTTTCCCTATATAAATTCAGAATAATAATTATTTTAAAATGCAATTACACTACTTATAATCCAATAATGTATATCTTTATCAATAAACATGCATACATATGTCGAAGGCAAAAAAATTATAACAATTTAAACCAAAAAACCTATCCTTCCCCCCCCCCCGTAAAAACCAGGTGTTTTGCCAACCCTGTATTGTATTTAACTTATTAAAGTTATAATTTTTTTGTTAAATAAATAAATAAATAATAACTTGCATGTTTGGAAAAATGCATACTGTAGGATACTCCAATAATAAAGATACCAAGGAAGCCTTCCTGAATTTCTCAATAAAACCACCTAAAAGAAGAAATTAAGAAAATACAATAGATACATACAAACATTTAAATTCTTATTAATATCATTATGAATTAAAATATATGAATATATTATGCACTCAATGACCCTTTTAAACACTTTTGATGCACTGGCAGCCAATTTTAACACTTTCTATGTGCCCTGTGCTAATTCCCATAAAAACATCTCTAATTCTATTAGACTTCAAACAAATCAGTATTTTAAAACAAGGTTGTAAAGGTTTTGGACACAATGGTAAAATCCATGGTTTAACCTTTAACTGCTGTGACAAAAATTATTGCATAACTACTGTCAGCGATCTATCGGACCACTTAATCTAAAGAATAAAAATGTTAAATTAACTCTCAGAATACTATTTTTGTATTAAACTACAGGACTATAATAAATAAATTTCAGCTATTCAAAAGTCTCTAGAGATATTAATATGTATCGAATAGAAACAAAATTTGTCCATTATCCACAGTTAAGCTAAAAATTACAAGTAAAACCCCAAAACTTAAACTCAGCAGTCGGTGAGACTGCTAACAGTAGTTAAGGGTTAAACCGTACTATCTAAAACCCTTCTGTCTAAAACTGTCCAAAAATATATTTTGTAGTAAAATTTTTATTTATCAAAACAATGCTAAAAATTAAAATTCTTAAAAATTGTCAGTAAAATTACAATACAAAAATACCAATTTAGTAGCAACAACCTAATTGCCCTATGTAACAAAGCAATTACTTTAAAAAGATTAAATTTAATTGTGTTTGTGTATAATAATTTAACTATTTAGATGAAATTCACATATTTATTTTGCAATACTTTGACGAAATTTGCTTTTTATTAGGATATCCTGAGACGAAATTCACTTAAACAACCCAGGAGTTATTCTGATCTGAATTTTCCAAAAATTTAAGACATTCAATTACAAAAATATATATTTTTTAAAAAGCCATCAATCTGAAATTTTGGACAAAAAAAAAAAAAAAAAAAAAGTGACTATCACACAAATGGTTACAGAAAAAAAAAATCAATTTTGTTAACACATTCGCTATAAGGTGCCAACATTAAAGGGCCACTCAGCCACCAGCTTGTGATGTCCATTCCAGTCACGCGCTGGTGCGGGAAAATCTTTCACCGATTCTTTGTCATAAAAAGTAAATCTGCTTCTGGGGAAAACCCACTTTTACAGTGCGGCATTAACAATCATCACATATTCACATAAGCGGCAGCGAACGTGTTAATTGTGAATTTCTTCAGAGGATTGGTGGATGGTGCAAATTTTGTCAGATCATCAGAAAAAACATCATTCGTTAACCACTTAACCGGCAACAGGTATGGCAATACAGTGCTTTTACCCCCCGACTTACAGTGGCGGATCCAAGGGGGGGGGGTCATGGGAGACATGACCCCCCCCCTCTTCAAAGAGGTATGTACACTGCACAGTCTAAATAAAGATGCTAAAACAGGAATGCAAAATAGCATCTAATCGAAAGAATGTGCTTTTTTTCGAAACTGATCGAGAAAACTTGCGAATTTTCTGTACCTGATCTACATAATTCAGAATTTTTCCGCACCCGATCTGTGAAATTCGCAATTTTCGTGAAGCCGATCAACGAAATTCAGAATTTTTCCATGCCTAATCGATGAAATTCAGAATTTTTCCATGCCTAATCGATGAAATTCAGAATTTTTCCATGCCTAATCGATGAAATTTTCGTTCTTGTTCGATGAAATACGAATTTTTCCGTACACGAACTAAGAAATATGCATTTCTTAATTGATAGACGAGCTATGCATTTTTTTCCTGCCGTAAACTGATGAAATCCGCAATTTTTTTTCTCGCGATACTGACGAAACTCACGATTGTTCTGCAGACGCTCAAAGATTTATTTAATTTTTCCCGTGCTCTATCAAAAAAAATTTGTAGTTTTTCCGTGCCCTATCAACAAAATTAGTGATTTTTTGTTCCGAATCGACAAAATTAGCTATTTTTTCGTTTCGAATCGATAAGATTCGTGAGCATTTTGTATTCGATCGCCAAAATTCATGCAAAGCAGATCGACCATATTTGCGATAATTTCTTTCCCGATCGATGGAATTGTCAATTTTTGTTCGCCATATCAACGTAATTTGCGATAATTTCTTTCCCGATTGATGGAATTGTCAATTTTTGTTCGCCATATCAACGTAATTTGCGATTTTTTTTCTTCATTCCAGAACTACTGTATATCTGCTTTTTACAAAACTGATCGACCATATTTGCGACTTTTTCGTTCCCGATTGACAAAGCTCACAAATTTTCTGTGCCCTACCAAAAGCAATTTTTTCGTTCCCGATCGACTAAATTTGCACTTTTTACGAAAGCAGTCGACCATATTTGGGATTTTTCTGTGCCCAATTGTTGAGATTCAGGCCTTTTTCCGTTTTTTTCCATGAAATATGCATTTTTCCGTATTGAACAATAAAATTCGCTATTCTTAACTGACTGATGAAATCTGCATTTTTACCCCACATTAAATTAATGAAATCTGATTTTTTTTCTCGCGATAAACTGATGAAACTCGTTATTGCTCTGTAGCCGCTCAAAAAATGTTTTGATTTTTCCATATATCGACAAAATCTTCGATTTTTCCTTGCCCTATCAACGAAATTAGCGATTTTTTCGTTCCGAATTGATAAAATTTGTGAGATTTTTGTACCCAATCGCACAAATCGCTCTTTTTATGGAGACAATTGACTACATTCACGATATTTTTTTCCCGATTCACGAAATTGGCAATTTTTATGTTCCATATCAACTCAAAATTTGCAATTTTTTTTATTCCCAATCAAAATTCACAACTTTTTGTGCTCGATCGACAAAATTTGCAGTTTTTCTGAGACATACAGACAAAATTCGAAATTTTTCGAGGGCCGATATACAAAACTCACGATTTTCCAACGTCCAGTTGACGATATTTTCGATTTTTCCACGCCAGGCCAACGAAGTTTGCATTTTTTTGCATGGTAAACAGACAAAACAGGTGACTTTTCCACAACCTATGAACAAAATTTTTTCAAGTATTATAAAAAAAATTAGATTTTTTTCCTTACCGATAAACGAAATCTGAGATTTTTCGCGTCCGATCGACAGAATTCATGATTTTTACGTGCCTAATCAACAAATTTCGTGATTTTTTTTATGCCCGATCAGCGAAATTTGCTACTTTTTATCGTAATTCCGTTTTCACAAGATTTACTGTATTTTAAAATTGTTTCATTAAATCATCTGTCAAAAGTTGTGACCCCCCCCCCCCCTGGAGGTTTGGCTGGATCCGCCCTTGTCGACTTATGCCGTGGCAAATGGTGAAATGGTTAAAGAATAGTAGGGGGGATGCAAACAAAAAAAAAACTGCTAATTTTACAAAAAAAAAAAAAAAAAAAAAATCGAGAAAAACTGCAAATTTTGTCAAAAAAGTGTCAAAAACCTCCAAATTTCACCACAGAATCCTTAAAAATCTGAGGTCCTCAAAGGGGTCTAAACTGGATTTCTCTCCACACACACACTCTGTTGAAACTTTGCAGAAAATTGTGAAATTTGTCAATGAAGAAATCCTATTCTATTTGCAACCTTGTTTCATTAGTTTCTACAAATTTATTTAATGCAGCAATTTTAAATTTGTAAAGTAGTAAGACTTAATGTAAAATACATCATCTGCTTTTTACCTTCATTAAAATTTTAACTTGAAAATGCTGATTTCAGCCAGATTTGTGATAAGGTAATCAAACAACCTTACATAAATGGATTCCCTTTCCATGTCAGTTTCTTTAGGATAGAATTAACGATTTCATGGGTACAGAAATACGAGGAGTAAAATCCAAAAGATAGATATTTTTGTTCGGCACTACTTGCTTACCCCCAGAATTGTATAAAACTAAAAACTTTCTGCACACATAATATCCGGTCAAAAACTTGCTGCAAATCAATTTAATGTTTAATAAAATTATGTATTATATTATTTTGGCCTGGACGAAATTTGCTTTTATTATGCAACTTGCATCTTTTGCGTAAGTCATGGATGTAATTTGCGTATTTTATGTGATTCATGAACGTAATTCACATTTTTTTTTTTACGTGCTTAATGGATGCAATTATTTTTTTATGTATCTCATGGTCCTAATTTACGTTTTTTGAGGGATATGTCAACAAAATTCACGATTTTTGAGATAGTTATGGATGTAATTCACGTTTTTTATGTGATTTTAATGAACATAATTAACATTTTTTTACGCAATTTTAATGCAATTCATGGATGTAATTTGCCTTTTTTGAGCGATCTGTCGATGAAATTAGAGGAGGTTTTCTTGAGCGATTTATGAACATAATTCGCATTTTTTATCTGATTTATAGACGTAATTCACTATTTTTATGAGATTCATGGACGTAATTTGCATTTTTTGAGCGATCTGTCAACATAATCCACGTTTTTTGGACAATCTGTTGCTGAAATTTGTGTTTTTTGAGCGATTGATGAATGTAATTCTCATTTTTTATGCAATTCATGAAATAATTTGTGTTTTGATGCGATTTTATAGACCTGATTTGCCATATTCATGGCCATAATTTGCGTTGTTTAAGAGATTTGTCAATGATTTGTGTTTTTTTGAGTGATTTATTGATGCAATTCGCATTTTTTAAGTGAGTCATGAGCATATTTTGTTTTTTTGAGCGATCTGTCGATGAAATTTGCTTTTTTTGAGCAATTTAATCATGTGATTCACATTTTTTAAGCGATTTACGAATGAAATTTGCGTTTGAGCAATCTGTTGGCATAATTTGCATTTTTTAAGCAATTTATGGACATGATTAGCATTTTTTGAACGATTTATGGAAGAAAAAAAACCTCATAAAATTATAAATTCACATTTTTAATGCAGAGCATCATTCCGTTGATTAAATTCATGTTTTTGAGTAATTTATGAGCGCAATTCTCATATTTTATGAGATTCCTGAAACGTAACTTGCATATTTTTTTTTTTTTTTTTTTTTTTACACAATTTTATAGACGTAATTCACTATTTTTATGAGATTCATGTACTTAATTTGCATTTTTGAACAATCTGTCGACAAAATTTACGTTCTTTGAGCAATTTATGGACTTAATTCGTGTTTTTATGCAATTCATGAACATAATTTGCATTTTTTACATGATTCATATTCGTAATTTGCTATTTTTTAGTGATCTGTCGATGAAATTTGCATTTTTTGAACAATTTGTCTATGAAATTTGCATTTTCTAAGTGATTTATGGACGTAATTCGCATTTTTTGAGGGATTTATGATGTAATTCACATTTTTTTACACGATTCATGGACCTAATTTGCATTTTTTGAACAATTCACTGATTTGTGTTTACTATGTGTGCATGAGTTGCATAAAAAATTCACATTTTTTTTATGCAATTCATGCACTAAATTCGCATTTTTACAAAAATCATGCATGAAATTAGCGTTCTTTGTGAGATTTATCGACAGAATTTGTTATCCGTGCAGTCTTTGGTTAATATTTGCATTTTTTATGTCATCTTTGGATGTAAGTGTGTAATTTTTTGCTGTGTCAGTTTTCTATACCTTTTGCGAGCCGTACGATCACACCACACATCCACTTCAGCATAAGTAATCCATTGGGTGTAGTTTAAATAAGAAAGTTTATGGTATTGTTCTGAAAAGATTTCAGAAAAAGTTGTTTTATTCAGAACACGATGATGAAACAAGTTAATGCTATGGAAATTGGCCAAATTGCTTCGCAAACTTTAATTAAAAAAAATTGATCAAACAGATCTGGATTAACGGGGTTCTACTCTACTAAAAAAACTTACAAAAATAAAAATTGTTTCTTTCCTAAAATTTTCTGCACAAAGTGTGCGTCCGTCTATTACACAACTCTGGTAATCCTGTTGACCAAAAAATTATCCCTGAACCATAAGATTAAATGCCAATAAAGGATGATCATGAATGTCACATTCATAGATATTACAGAGTTTCCCCCAGGTTTAAAAAGAAAAGGGGCAGGGCACTACTGTTCTGAAAAGGGCATTTTTATAGAGTTGAATCTAGAATCTAGAGGTTCAAAAAATCGTGGAAATACAGACATTTCTTCAAAGAATCCAGAAAAAAATCCAAACATTTTGTCAAAAAAAAAAAAGGGGGGGGGACAAATATTGTCAAAAGATCTTGGGAAAAAAAACAGACAGATTTTGTTTAAAAAAAAAATCGCAAAAAACAGCAGGTTTTTGATAAAAGATCTCTAAAAAAAACTGACAAAATTTTGTTAAAAGATGTCAAAAAATGGCAAATTTCTTCAAAATATCTCGAAAAACCGTCAATTTTGTCAAGTTTAATCACAAAAAAACAAATTTAAAAAAAGGGCCGCAAAAAAAAAAGCACATAGTTTGTAACGGGAGTGGAATCAACCCCCCTTTTCTCTAAATATGCCCTGGATGCAATTTTCTCTACACACGAAAATGATTGTGAATCAGGAAAATCCACTTTAGAAGCAAGAACACCATTTTGAAGCAGGAAAATCAGTTTTTAGAACAGAAAAAATCACTTATTGGGTATTAACTTTTTTTTTTGTGCCCCTTTGACACAATTTGCATTTTTTTTTTCTATCTCTTGAAGAAATTGCTGTTTTTTGAGAATTTGTTTTTACTGCGATTTTTCTAAGACAGTTGCCGTGTTTAGTGAAATTTTCAGTTTTTTGTGAATCGTTTAACTTTTTGTTTATAGCAATTTTTGGACTAATTTTGTCATTTTTTTCACGATCTTTCGAGAAAATCTGCCGCCCTTTTCAGAATTTTCCGACGAAATTAACCATTTTTTTTAGCGAATCTTACCAGAAGTTAGTCCTTATTTCACGATTTTTTTAACAAAATTTACTGTTTTTTCACAATTTTTTGATGAAGTTACGCATTTCACGAGACGCGTAAAAGCTATTTTTCGCATAATTTACGCTGTGCGTCCGCATCATCGCTCAAGGGCTGCGTTTTTTCAAATGTGGGCAAGAGGTGTGCTAGTTTCTGGATTAGGGGGAAGAGGGGCACTATTGTTTAAACTAAAGAGCAGGAGGGGCAGAGCGCCCCCCTGAAACCCTCTGGGGGAATCTCTGGATATTAAATACAATACAAATATTTGAAACATCAACAAGTGATTTTTATTTGTATTTTCATTAATATTCTACTAATTATAATTTTTCTCGCTTTTTTATTTAAAAATTATGTCAATATGTATAACTCATGGGTGCAAGTTTGAAATTTTACCAAGACTGAAAATATTTTGACCTTCCATACGCATGTAACTTGTGTTTTTTCCAAGACCATCTGATGAAATTAGTCCCCCCCCCCCATCTTTCGAATAATTTTGCAACTTTTCTATGATTTTAAACCGAAACTTGCAATTTTCTACTATTTTTAGCCGAAATTTGCAATTTTTCTATGGCTTTTAGGCAAAATTTGTGATTTTTCTATGGTTTTCAGCTGAAATCTGCCATTTTTCGACGAAATCTAAGTATTTTGTATGATCTTTTGGAGAAATTCGTGTCTTTTTGACGATCCTTTGAAAGAAATCATGTCTTCTTTTCGATCCTTGGACAGAAATTGCATCTTCTTCGTGATCCTTGATCAGAAATCGCGTTTTCCCTGTTATCATTTGATGCAAATCGTAGGGTTTTTTTTGGGATCATTTCGCAGCAACCAATTTTTTTCTCAAACTTTTGGCAACATTTGCTTCTTTTCCACCATCCTTCGATTAAATTCACATCTTTATTGCGATCTTTTGACAAAAATTGTACCTATTTTGTATTCTTTAACCGGAAATAGCGTCTTTTTCAAAATCGTTTGACAGAAATAGCGTCTTTTTCATGATCCTTGAACAGAAATAGCATCTTTTTCAAAATCCTTGAACAGAAATCACGTCTTTTTGTGATACTTTGACAAAAATTGCGTTTTTCCTGCAATCATTTGATGAAAATAGTGGAATTGTTTTTTATCATTTGATGGAAATCGCGTCTTTTTCTCGATCTTTTGGCACAAATTACGTCTTTTCAACGATTCTTTGACTAAATTCACGTTTTTTTTCCACAGTCATTTGATTAAATTCACGTCTTTTTGTTTATCCTTTGACAAAAATTGCATCTATTTAGTATTCTTTGACCAGAGATGGCATGTTTTCCGCGATTCTTTGACAGGAATGGCATTTTTTCCTATTCCTCCACCTTTTGACTGAAAACTCATCTTTTCCACTGCCTTTTAACAGGAATAGCGCGTTTTTGGGATCTTACAACAAAAAGAGCATGTTTTTCGCGATCCTTCGAGAGAAATAGATTATTTTTCTGCCAGCTTTTGACAACAAACGCGTCTTTTTTTGCAATCCTTTGACAGAAATAGCACTTTTTTCCACGATCATTTCACGAAAATCATGTTTTTCTTTCTGCGATCCTTTGAAGAAAAGCGTGTGTTTTTCGCGATCTGCTTCTGTATTCAGAGATTTTTCCGTCTCGTTTCCATCTTCAGGAATTTTTAAAAGACGGAATTCTGTCTCAGGATGGAAAAACTTGCACTCATGGTATAACTTGGCTATCAGTTTGGTGAAATTGGTTGACATAACCAAATAGCACCTTCTGTTCTACATTTATTTTTATTTATTAAATAATATTAATGATTATAATGAAATAAAAGATTAAAAGCTAAAATAGTAGTTTGTGATTCATGATTGTTGTTCATGAAATGAGTTATTTTCTTATTTCACTACATTTTTAATGAAATTTTAATTATGTTACAATACTGATAAAGTATATTTGATATAAAATAAAATATTGTGAAATAAAATACTTTATTTAGAACTTAATGTGTACTTTCTGACTTCCATATAAAAATTTTATCTGTAAAGTAAAAACTTTTGCATCCAATCTGAAAAGAGAAGACTACAACAATACGTGAGAAACTTAAGAATTTTGCAGTAAAATATGTCCTAAAGAAAGTTTTAAAAAATATTTTTATTTTCACCCCTATCTCCCCTCATACAATAAAAAAGTTCATAATAATTATGAGAGTAATTAATGTTTTTTTTGTGTAACCTTTTTTTTTTGTGTGTATGTGTGTGTGTAATTGTATTACATAAAACTTTTATTAAAAACATACTACAAAGAAAAAATAAGCTCAATTTGGGACAAAAGATTGTAATATGGATCATTTTTTAAAAACAAACTATTGCACAACTTTTTAATATAATATTGAATAATGAACAGGAAATCAATCCAAATTTTCAGATTTATTCAGTTTTCTAATTAAACATAGTATGAATGTGACTTGTTTAAGTTTAAACAATTATTTTTCTTAGAAAGTTTATATTGTAGTTGCGACTGGTTACTTTTTTGGTCACTATAATTTGAATAGCTAGTTTGCATATTTATCCAAATAATCTGTAGAATAAACGCCTACTGGCCAGTTTGATTCTACCTGTTGACATTTTCTGAAAGAAAATTGCTAACACTTCAAATTATTTTTTAACATTTTCCTTGAAAATATACAAATACGTTTATTTTTTTTTATGAAAACTACTTGTTTTATTTTTTAAGTGACATTTCTGTTGGCACAATTGCAAATTTCTTTGTGAAGATTCTTTTTTCCATAAGTTTGTTTTCCTTTTTATATTTTAAATACTTGTCTCAGAAAAGCACATTATTTTATTAGAAAAAAGCATTAACAAAATGAATACCTCTTTAATATTTAGTTTGTTTTCAATATTAATGTAAGTCAAATAATGCAATAGAAAAATGTTTATTATTACTGACTAAAGTTTTCTTAGTGTGCAATTAATCTGACATTAAAAATATTCAGAACAGAATATTAATTTGGAAAAATTTCCTATACAGATCATAACTTCTTAGCTAGTATCTGCCTTCAAAAGAAAATAGATATAAATAAAAGAAATTATTTATTCCAATTTATTATGTAGGTCTAGCTGACGATTTCTTATAAGAAGTATAATTATATATCTATAAGTCATGTGCAGTGTTCTCGCTGACACTTGACCAACGTTAGTAATATGACTAATTTAAAAGTAAAAATCATTCACTAAGTGAAAAAAATATTAGGAAAATAGATTCGCAATGTAGCACAGAAAGTTCAAGCTTTTAATGTACTTTCCCTTTTTTTCAATATGTTCTAAAATAACCAAAGTTTTTATAACTGCGACAGAGATTGTTATTAATCTAATTTCAACTATCCGCTACAAATATTAAATATATGTATGAAAAACGAAAAAGAAAAAGCAAAAATTGAGCACTAGCAATTTTGCAAATCTAATCGCTTGTTTACTCGCCAAATGAAAAATTTAATTGCAATTTGGCACAATGGCACGCAACAGTGAGAACACCAGTCATGTGGGATCAGCAAACAATTTTTAAATTTCTAGTTGAAAAAATTTGCTTTATTTTTGTTAGAGTGAAAAAAAAATGTAATAATATCATTTGTCCATTTTTATTCATACAAAGCAAAATACATTTGGACATTATTTATAATTTACAGTATATAATAAATTTTGACTTGAAATTCCATAAAGTACATACATACATTAAAAATATATAGTAGTAAATAATAATTATAAATAAAATAAAAATCTAGGCATAAAATAGCTTGTATTTTTAGTACAAATTTTATTTTACAGTTGAGATAAAATATAAATTTTCACGGAAAAAAGCTTAATTGCATACACACAACATAAAATATCACCCCCCCCCCCTCCACACACACACACAGACACCATAACATTTCTCTCAAAAGTGTTATTCGGGGGTTAGAATCTCCCAAAGTCTGAATTCTCCAGTGTATTAAAACTTCTGTACATTAATATAGAACAAATCTTGCCGGCCCCTTTTTTTTTCTAGATATGCTACTAATGCAGAAATACGTACTTAAACTGAATATACTTTGCTGAGAATGTATGATTTCAATGAAAATTTGCTTTCATAAGTAATTTTACTTATTCAGGGTTCATACTGATTTTCCAAGAAAAATTCCCTGATATATTTCCCGGGATGTACAATTTTTACATATCAACAATTAACGACATTTTGATATTACATATAACAATAACAGGGCCGAACTAGAGGGGGGCAGAGGGGGCATTTGCTCTCAGCGCTACCAGAACAGAAGGTGAAGTGGGCGCCAAATTAAGATTTTGTTTGGTGTGTTTCATAAAAGAATGCTTAAATGTGGTGGTGGTGGTGGGGGGGGGTGCCAAAACCCATGTTTGCGGGGGCAAAAAAGGCTAACTTCGACACTGGACAATAAAGCACACAAATAGTAACAACTGCCCCCAATTTCCCAGAATAGACTATCAATTTGACAGGTTTTGCCCAGGTTTGGGAAATTTTTTGCATTATCCCCTGATTTTTACAACCTAAAATTTATCCCATGATTTTCCCAGGAACCCCATATTCCCATGATGAGTATGAACCCTGTTATTTTTTTATGTTTAATTATATATTTATTTTATACAATGCAGGGTAGATATAAAAAAATTTGCAAAATTCTCTTAATGCAGCAAACAAATATATGTGTGGTAAAATAGATATTGCATAAAAATGTTTAATTTTAACTTATTATGAATTAAAATGTTTATTAAACTACATGATATTGAGGTGTCCAAAACTAGTACAAATTGAAATAAATTACTTAATGAATTATTACTCACAATCTGAAATATTCCATAAAAAGTTATTATAATTAACAGAAATGCAATTCCATTTACTTAAGAATGCTGTTATGATTTAATATGCTTTAATCAGTCAATAAATTATAAAATTTCTGCTTCAACTTTTCTCTAAATGTGGCTAAAACTGGAGCATTCACCTTAACATAACTTTTACATTTTACAAAGTAGGCCGCAAAAAAAAAAAAATAATAATAATAACCGATATTAACCGCTAACTAATTTTTAGGCTATCCGGTGAAAAATGTTTGAGAAATTCTTGTTTTACTATTAATTTTAAAGCAGGCCTAACTGTAAATGTAAACATTAGTTTACATTTTTGTAACTCACATCTACAATATTTAAAAATTAAATTTAATGATAAAATGAAATAACAATACAAACAATATTTAGTAAAGCACTTACCTTTTATATTTAAAGTAAAACCATGGCTACGTGCTCCACAATCCCGATCGTTCGAATCGAAGAATCGAATACACGCAACACAGATCCGCTCGCCGGTAGCCGCCATTGCAAAATTCCCTCCAATTCTCCAGCGATGTACTGTTGCCACTTTTCACTGACAAAGTTATACACGAATAACATGGTAGGATATCGATGCCTAATCGATGACGCGCTAGAAAATTATAATATTTATGGTCTCAAGCTTACACCATAGGGAGCATGCATTAGTGGCAAGCTAAACAACTGTCATGTGTGGGATAGTTGACAGATAACAGTATTTAACGATTTTACAGGGCCTCTATTTAATATCGCCTGCCTTACACTATATTGGCATCACTTGTACGATATAACATTATTTTATCATTAAAAAATGTCGCAATGGTACATGAAAATCGATGTACTTGACAATCATGATAAACTTGACATCACATAGTGACTTTTTGACAAATATGTGTTTGCTGGGTAGTTTATCCGATGAGCGTTAGGATAAACCGGTTCCGCCTAGGAAAAACTAGCTTATTTCGATGGGCGTTAGGATAGACTGGTTTGGACTAGGAAAAACTAGTTTATCCGATGGGTGTTAGGATAAATGAGTTTGGCCTAGGCCAGGTTTAGTTTGGCTTAAAATCGGGCTTGGCCTGTAACATATATAAATATATATATATATATATATTATACATATGTATGTTATATTGTTCCTTGGAGTAATTAACTGACTATTAAAATAAATTTTAGAAGGATTTACATGTGCGTTTGAAATTTCTCAATTATGCAGATATTTTAATAAACCCTTTTAACCCTCCATCTCTCGCGCCTGTTTTTGTCACACGATCACTCGCGGGGGTGTTGTAAACACCCCGAACTTTTTATTGCATTTTTCAAGTTATAATGAATTATAATAAATTTTTCATCTACTCATAATTAAAGACTTACTTTGACTTATTATAAATAAAAATAATTTGGAAATACAAGAAAAATATAATTTTATAAAAATAGATAAAAAAAACTTTACATATACTACTACCTTACAGTCAAATTTATATAAAAAAATTTACATTTACTACTTATATTACTTATACTCAAAAAATATTGGATATTGACATTTATTTGCTATATACCATTATTATATTATATTATACCATTAGTATATTATACAATTTCGTGATTTTATCCTTTCCTAAGTAATACGGAGAGTCAGACTGTAGTTCGATATCTGAATCGTGTTCCCATATTTCATCAGGTTCTTGTTCTGATTCCGAGTTGTGATCAGAACATTCCTCAAAGTATTCATCATCATCCGAAAAAGTATTATCTGTACCTGCTACCTCATCATCTTCAGAATCTGATGAAGCAGAAGCCAACAGATGCCGCAAAGGCTGTTGCTTCATTTCCCACGGAGATTTCGACATTTTCTAGAAAAAATGGCAAAATATCGATGTAAAAGACTCAAATTAAAATAAAACAAAAATTATTCATAAATTTAATTATTATTATGATAAAAATAAAATAAATCTGCAATATAGCTTACCTTAATTGTGTTTTCAGTCAAAAAATATTCCTTGATTACTCGCGGGGTATTCTCAGCACCCCGTTGGAAAATTTTCACGTCCTCACTGCTTCGGAAAAAATGGTAGAATGAACATCTGTCGTCATTAGGCGTGGCCTCTAGGAATGTGCAGCTACTGAAAATATTTGACCTTGAGCTTGAAAAACTCAGTACTTGTGCGCATGTTTTTACTCGTGGGGTGATCAGAACACCCCACGCGAGTAATGAAGGGTTAAAAAGACAATTTTTTCTTAATCTGCTAAAATTTAAAAAGAATGAAAATAATAAAAAATGAAATAATAATTTATGAAAATTATAAATAATAACAGCAATAAATAATTCAAATATTTAAAGAAATACCATAGAAAATAAAAATATGTCGTTATTTATTGAAATACGGATAATAAATTAGGCAGATATTTAAAAAAAATACTAATCCATAAAAATACAAAATTACGAAAATAGTAAGTAATGAAGAAATAATTAATAAAAATAACAAAAAAGGAAAATTACAAATTCTACTACTATTTAAGAAGGTCTGAACACAGAAATCTTGAAATTTTCTAAAATATTTTTTTCTCATTAAAAGTGTTTCTCTTAAAAAATAATAATAATAAGTTTTTTTTTTTATAATTAGAAGAGGAAATATTATTTTTTTAGGTTTGGTTTGTTTTCAAATATAATTTCAAAATCTTTTCGCAATAATTTTTTTTCTTTTCTTTTCTTTTTTTCTTTTCTTTTTTTTCTTTTTTTCCTTTTTTTAATGCTAAAATGGCGTTTAAATAATGTTTCTATTTTATTTAGAAAGGGAAATACATTTTTTTTTAGGTTTGGTTTGTTTTCAAAATGTTTTCAAATTAAGTTTAATACAGTGAGAATCATGTTCATAATTGTCAGGTTCTGATAGCACCTGTGCTAAAGAATGGAATTTCTACTATTTCTCTATTTGAATATTTTGTATTGTATGGTTGTGTACAGAATTTCCAAGGTGACATTCCTTCTTTGTGGAAAGGGGAATTGCCAGCTAATCCTTTGCAGGTGGTGAACAAGAGAAAGAGAAGATTGCTCAGAGGCATGTCCATCTGTCAGTGAAGTATGCGTATGATCAGCAGATAAGCAACATGTCACTAGGCAAGAAAGGAGTGGGGGAATGTGCCCAATGAGGAAGCTCCAGAGGGGATTGGCATTGTGTGACCCCGTGAGTTGAGAAGGGCAAGTTTGTCTCAGAGAAGTCAGTCCTCAGCTGGGTTTTGTACCTAGAAGGTGTATGCCAGAGGTTCTGGTAAAGTGTGCTCTGTGTTGTAGAGCGTAAGCAGTGCGTTTTCTGGTGAGCAAAGGACACAGACGTCCTAGTGTTTAGTGGTCTGGGCTAAGAAGTGCAGGCCTAGTATACTTGTGTTGGGAGATCCAAGGTTGAGCTCCGATAAAGTGAATTTAACGTGTATTAACTGTGAGGTGGAAAGTGTAATTGGAATAGTACACAGCCAATCTTTACTGTATCTAATTTAATGTTGAACCGGATCACCTATATCCGAGTTGTAATTGTATATATTTGTAAATAGCGTATTTAGTGTGTACATATATTCTTAATAAACTGATAATTCAGTTACCTGACAGCGTAAGTCTTCATTTACACAAACCTCACAGTGGGTGACCGATATCACCTAGTAATATCGGTGGTGGCAGCTATATCTACCACGGACATTCTTCAAAGTTGTGTGGACTGAGAGGAACGTCCGACAATAATCTTCTCATATTTCATAGCTATGATAAACAATCGTAAATTCATGAGTGAATTTCAGTATATACCAAATACTTGTATAATTTCCAATCTAGATTTTACAAAGTATCATACACGGAGATAAATTAAACTGGGAACTATTAATCAAATGCGATAAATAATATCCATTTTCTGTATCTCAACGCTATTATAAAAGTTTTAACGTGTAACAGGATTTTTTGATCATTTGCCAGAGAAACGTCTGCCATTAATTCTTTTCTGCGTAAAGGCTTTCGAATATAATATGCATTAATAAAAAAGTAATGCAAAAATATTAAATTTTATCATACAAAGAGAAGAACTAAGAGCTTGAAAATAATATGTATTCATCTAATTACAGTATTTTAAGAAAAGAATGATTGCTTCACTTTTAAAGTTTAAGATTATTTTCATAATTCATTTGTTTTAGCATATCATTACTTAAAGGTTGTATTTAGGTTACATATGTATACATATGTATATAAATTATATTACATTTATGTAATTTATATCGTTTATTACGCCTTCTTTTAAATAATTGATTATTTATATAAATTTTGGAAATATTTACAAGTACGTTAGAAAATTGTTTATACTTAAAAATCTGCAGATATTTAATTAAACACGGTTAAACACACAATTTTTTTTTAATCTGTTATAATTCAAAGTATTGAAAATATTTAAAAAAGTGCATAAATAAATAATAAAATATTAATTAATGAAAGTTGTAAATAAGGAAAATAATAAATAATTCAGATATTTAAATACACGGAAAAAATTGCAAATGTTTTCTTATCTATTAATGTACTATATAATAATTTATGCAGACATTTAAATAAACACGGTAAAAAAGTTCTAATCTATCATTGCTAAAATAATAATTAATGAAATAATAAATAATAAAACTAATAAAAAGGGAAATAATAAACAATGGAAATTTAAAACATGAATATTATAAATTTTACAGTTATTTAAATAAAAAAGGTTTAAGAAAAGGACAAACGTTTTCTAATCTATTAAAATACTACGTAAGAGAAAGACGCAATAACCTTAAATAACAAAGATTCCACAAATGTTTTCTTTATATTTATAAGCTCTATACAAAACATATTTTTGTTATTGAAAGAAACATTTATAAAAGCAAAAAACCCTTATTGTCACTAATTTTTAAGCATTTCCAAGTAGGATCCATAGTATGTTATTCAGTTTTTAAAAATTCGAGACTCAAGAAGTCAATGAAATAAAAATCATGCAATAAATTTGCATCAAATAACCTAAAAATGAGTTAGCTACTATTTAAAACTATCTGATATTAGTTTATTGTTAGATAAAGCAAAGGCAATATGTTCTTCTATTGCCTCCCAATCCCGGGATGGATAATCTGTAGTTATAAGACAGTGGAAAACATCCTGTGATTTGTTTTACTGATAAATGCAACCAGTATAAACAATTTGAGCTTGTACTGATCTTTTGTTACATATTAATTCCTCAGTTCACTAACAGCAAGTTACATGTGCACATGAGAGAAGAACAGGAATGATAGACGTTGAGCAGACCAAATTTTGGAATAAATTGCTTTTCTAAACATTTAACTGCTTTAACAATATATTTGTATTTTCATAAAAACATAATAATAATAATAGTAATAATAATAAAAAATGTAAGAGATTGTTTGCGTATATAAAAACAATTTCTGGAAAAGGAAAAATCTGTTTGAAACAAAAATTATAATGATATCAATAAGCAAACCCCTTCAACGAAATTCTGAGATATCAAATACCAACTCCAACTCCTAAAGTCATAATGTTAAACATGCGCAACCCCCGACATTAAAAGTATGTTAGTTTCTGGAATTTCTAAACATACAGGTCATATTTGGAGTTCTTGGGCTAACTCGGGAAACATTATTGTATTCTTTCATTTGTACCGAATGTTTTTTGCATGCACTATGAAACATTTGCCATTCTTATTTTATTTGGCGTTCTAAATACAATAGTTTGGTGTTGTAATTGATGTTGTAAAAATGTAAAATATATCTTTATCAACAATCATACTTCTAGAATTCTACACATTTTAATTAGAATGCGTTTTGACAATAATATTTTATATGACGATTTAAACAGAGAAAAAAATACATCTCGTATACTATAATGCATATCATACTATTTTAACTGCGAAAAATTGGGAAGAAAAGGCAAATACAGAAATCGTAGCTGGTTAAAAAATATCACGACTATGAAAGCATGTAAAATGCGTGCTCAACTTAGGACTAGAGTTTAGCATAAGATAGCGCTTTATACACAAGAAAATGCGCTAAATTGATAATTGCAAGATATTATTTTTAGGTGCGTTCGTAATTATGTAATTACGGAGCTCCTATAGTCACCGTTCAGTCTGCCTTCTGTCCATATAAGGTGGTCTGGGGTAATAACGCCAAGTGCTAATATTTTGCATAATTATGAAATAATCTGGTAAATGACACCTACGTGCTCTGCGCAGAAGGGTTTTGAGTCATGTAAATAGCAAAAAACAGTTTAAAGTTAATTTGTTTCATTTTTAGGTCTTATTGTTTTTACAAGCAACTAAAATTAACGCTTGACCTAAAATTTGCGAGATACGTTTTGTGATGTGAAGACTATTTTTTTTTATCCGGAAATACTTTGTTAATTACATAAATTTGTAGTACATTTCATGGACTTTCAAAATGTTGTTGAAGATTTGGGATATCTTCTCGAAATAATTTGTAATTTAAAATGTACAGCCAATAACTATAACGGGGTAATAACGCCAATCCTTGGCATTAGTACCCGGTTGATTCCCTATAGTGGCCGAGCTACATCCTAAATACTGACTCAAATAAACACAGTTAAAACAGTGCAATGTTTCTAATAATTCTATTTAAGTGGTCCTTTTAAAGCAAAAAGGAGCTCATGGTCTGATATTCTTTTGCCTCATCCTCCCCACACCACACCACACTTTTATTTTTCTTACACTTTCACAAAAAAATTGAACATTTTCAATAGCTTAGAATGCAATTTGTCAATTTCTAAGTTTATAGAGTTTGTATTTTTAGAATTGGGCAATCGAATGCAATTATTCCATCTTATTTCATAGTTTTGTTTGCATGGCGCTATTACCCATATAGGTGGGTAATAACGCCAAATAGCATTTTTCAAGAAATCACGGCATTACATTTTATGAATACATATCTGTTAAATTATTTTTTTTATATAGATAGTTGATGAGTTGCTGCATCAAATTATATATTTGTTTGAAAAATACAAACTAAAACTGAGCCGCGAAAATTGGTAGAACCTTAACGTGGCGTTATTACCCCAGGGTACCTTATAACAACGAAAAAATTACTCAACCGAATAGTTTGCAATTTCAAATATGTAATAATTACATAATTTTGCCGAGTTTATTCAAATTTTATAAAAATCAGATGTCCAGTTCAATAACAGGGACAATCAATGGTATTCCATTAAATTACGGTCAATCAAAATAAATTGGTTTAAAGTTAATTTTATTTAACTTATACTCTTTCAAACTTGAGAAAATTAACAACAAAATTGATTTCAAGCATATGAATCTATGGAACATATACTGAAATGTACATGCTGTACAATATGGGGTGCAGAGAAAATTTTTATTAATTTAAAGGTCCACACAAAAGTATTCTATTCCTTAATGGTACAGGAGGGAAACATTTTTTGAGGTGCATATTAATTATATTAAAATATTTCACATTTTATGAAATTGAACATACGCTGCTGAGGTTTACTACAAATGAATTCTGTATAACAAAAAGCATATATTACTTACAGTGACACACAAAAGTTTTCGGATACTGTACTGTATCCGAAGTACTGTATATTTTTACAACTTCTTTATACACTCATCTCTGTAAATTAAGGATAATTCAGAATCACATGAAAATCAAACTCCAAAGTAAAAATTCACTTGCAGAATTATCACACACATCTTCAAGACAATAATATAATTTGCTAATATGCAAATTTCAGAAAACCATTAGATGGCACCGATAGTACGTCACAATGACGAAAGTATAAAGAAGCGTACATAAGGAATGGTGGCAAAGAAGTAAAACTGTTAACAAGCATTTTCTAAGCCTCTCAGTGCCAAAACCTAACAGGTATAACATAGAGCACACATGCGGATGATATTTTACGTGGTAGAATTATCGGCCGTCTGGAATATGGGCGGATTCAGATGGAAGTATCCGAGGAACTTGGAATTGGCCAAATTGCAAACTCTAGATTTTGCCAACGATTCCAAGATAATGGAAATGTCAGAAGACACATAACAGGTGGTCCCCGATTTACAACCACGAATGAAGACCGTTATTTGGCAGTAACTCACAAAAGAAACAGATGGAACACAGCATCAATCCTGTTTAGTCAGCTATCTTCAGCCATGGGTACGACTGTTTCAAGGCAAACCGTGTATAGACGTTTGGAAAATATTGGTCTATATGCTCGCAGACCTGTTTGATGTGTTCCGCTCACGGCAACTAACTGTCGCCTGCGGTTAGCCCGGAGTAGAGAACATGCAATGAGGGCATTGTTACAGTGGGCTTTTGTAATGTTTTCAGACGAGTTCAGGTTTAGCTTGCAGCCTGATTCACGTCGTACTTTCATATGGAGAATGCCAGGCTTCCGTTATCACCAAGACAACATCATTGAACAACATCGTAACGGTGGAGCAGGATTGCTCGTTTGGAGTGAAATTATAGTGGGCTCCTGAAGAGATATGCATGTTCAAACCAGAACCATAACAGGCCACATTTAGCGGGGCATCAATCTGGAACAACATGTACGTTTGTTTAGGGGTGCCATGGGGTCAGAATTTGTGCTTATGGATGATAACGCCCGTCCTCACCGAGCAAACGTCACAAATGAATGCCTTCAATCTGAGGATATCACCCGTATGGATTGGCCAGCATTTTCGCCTGACTTGAATCCGATAGAGCATGTATGGGATATGCTTGGCTGACGGGTTTAAGCCCGGCAACCATATCCTGCATGTGTGCCGGAACTTCGGAGAGCATTGCTTGCTGAGTGGAATAATCTTCCCCACGACCAGCTTGATAATTTGATACTCAGCATGCCAAGGCGTTGTTCGGACTGTATTTTATCGCCTGGGAGACATACAATTTATACATCATACCAACCATACAATGTTAAGTTTTTTGAAGGGGAATACTTTTTTAAGTGCGCTTGGGAGCAACAATGGTAGATTTTATGAATGTTATCATACATATACCATTGTTTTTGTTCTTTATCTTTTGTTTAATAAATGGGATTGACGAATAAGTCACGCTTGTTTTGTTTCCGTATCTTTATTTGTTAGAACTGGCATTATCCTTAATTTATGGACATGAGTGTAGTACGAACGTACCTCATTTGCTACGTTAAACGTGAAATTTCCGACTTGTTTTTCTTAAGAACACATTTAAGACCATATAAAAAATATTCTGTGTTTTCAAACAAATAGCACCTAAGTTCTTTAGCAGTAGATACAGTTTCCTGAATATTAATTTTAAATTAAGTCTCAAAAACAGCAATGTTCCATCAAATTATAAGCCGGATTTTTTTATTTATATTTCCTTTAAACCACTGGCTTTTAATTTTCTATAACAGTATGGCTTAGTTAAATAGACAATGGGTTGATTTTGAGGATAACAGAATAAATTTCGTTAATGTGTACTAGAGATGAGACGGGCTCAGTCCGAGGCCAAAAGGCCGAGCCCGAGCTCGACCCTGGTCCCGTTACGGCCTCGAGCGGGCCCGGGTTCATTTTTCTTAAGTTATAAAATTTTATTTATTCATGTCTAGAAAGGATTGAAAGAATTTTTTTCCACTTAAAATTGCGTACTAACTTCTTTTCATGTTATTTTAATTCTTTTTTATCAAAATGACACTTGATTGGCAACTGAAGCTTGATTATTTATTTTAGTATTTCATTTCTGTTTCAAATGAAAATTTGTGATAATTACAGATTTATTGCAATTGAATTTCTGGCGACGATTTATTTATATGGCGCCAATCAAAACAAACAAAACAATGAAATTCCTTTTAATTGGCTTTTCGTTAGCAGAAGATATTTTTTAACGGGATCGTTTATTTATTTATTATTTAGTTACATAACGCGAAGTAATATTTTCTCCTGTTTTTGGTGGACAAGAAATAGCTGGAGGTTTGTAAATTATTTAATATTCGATTGTACACGAATCATAGTCGTTTTTCTTAGGAAAATATTTTTAGTAATTATTATACGTAAATGTCATAATGAACTCTGCTGAGGTCGATGCTCCTTTTCGAAGTCACTTTTCTCCGTATGTAAATATGATTACCATGTTATTGCAACAGAAAGCCATCGATCAGTGTTTTCTCCTGTCCTATAAAAGCATTGGATCTAAAAATAACAGTGTCAAAGTTTTTAATTTGCGTTGATTTTCAGGTACCTATAATCATGGAAGATTAATATGAGAAAAGAATCCACTACAATGAAATATGTACACTTTTTACAGAAAACTGAAGAACGTTGTTCGATTCGCCAGCTTATAAATAGTAATTTCTGCAAACATCATGCATTTATTCATTAAACGCAAACGTGTCTATCAAATTTACTTGTTAAAGGAAAAAAAATGTAAGAGAATCCTTTTAAGCATGAAGTATATTTTTATTTTATACGGATTTTGATAGGATTGAATTTCAATTTTCATTTAAAAGTTATATCTGTGTAAGAAGAAATGAGATATTTTTAAAAATAATATATTATTTTTGAAACAATTTTTAAAAATCATACAATTTTATTCCGTAAATTTTTGGTATCGAGCTCGGACGGCTCGGGCTCACGTGGCAAAAAATCTTTACTTATGGTCTCAGACATAAAATCGTCGGGCTTGGGTGGATCCGAACACTGAAAACGAGCCCGAACTCATCTCTAATGTGTACTACAGTTTTTTAGTATTATTTATAATATTAACATAAGTAAACAAATTATTTTTTGTAAAAAAAATTGTAAACATCCTATTCAAACGTTACTTGAAATACAGATGATTTTTTGTTGCACTTTTATTTTTCTAGAAGACAAATAAAGCGTCTCATACATTAGTCGAAATTTACCATCTTAAGCCATTTTTATTGATTTTTCGTCAATAAGAGTTTGCGTGACTGTGTTTCGATATGAAATGAACATCTAATGTCACGACGTCGATACAGAACAAGTAATTTCTGAGTAACAGCTTAGATTCTGTTATTTTTTATACAATCTGCTGTCGAAAAATTGTTACAGTAAATTGATACATTATATTTCGTGTACAGACTAAATTATTATAACACTTTTATTTTACACAGTTTCGCTTTTGTATATAAAAGATGAATTTTGTAGTTCATTTTTAACCAATTAATGACTAAAGTTGCGTTTTTTTTGCTATGATGGAATGTTTTTGACGTTTGTGTTTTGTGATCTGCAATGTTTGTGATTTTTTAAAGGCCGTCCGTAATTATGTAAATATGTAGGCCTTATAGTTGTCGTTCAGTCCGTTTGCCTGTCCGTCCCCTTATAACAAAGCAAAAATTGTCAAAAAAACCCTTATATTTAGTCGTAAAAATGCTGAAAATGACTGCAATGGGAAACGCGGGAGGAAATATGTGTACTGCGATTGCGTGATTTTCGCGTTAAAGTGTTTATATTTATCCTAGCCGTAACTTAAACATAACACAAATGTAACCTCTAGCCTTTATGTTATCGCAACCTTATCCGTTATCTAACCATAACCTAACTGCAACTTAAACTTAACCTAACTGCAACTTAACCGTGAGCTAACTGTAACTTAACCAGAAATTAAATATAACCTAAGACTAAACGTAAAAGTGGTTACAACCCCTCCAGAAAAAATTGCAATCCGAACCGAACTTAAAAATTCAATATGAAAAAAATATTGAAATCTTACCCAATGCAAATTTGCACGGGACAAAAATATTCCAATGAACCATAACCCGATGCAATTATGACAAAATAATTTCTGTATACATGTTATTTCAGCCGAACATAAAAATTCAATTTGAAAAACCCCGAAATCTGAACCGAGTCAATTCCGAAACAGACAAAGTTATTCCAAATAACTATATCCGGATCCGAGCAGGACAAAATAATTTCCATGGACATAAACCCAATCCGAAACTAAAAATTTCATTCGAAAAAATCTTAATTTACAAAAAATTGTTGTCTCATGGCGATCTTCATTGGTCTATCACGTCCGGAAATTTGGTTAAAAAAGCCAAGTTTGACAGCATCATTTTAATAATCGGCTAGTTTTATCGAGCAACAGAAATACATTAAACAGAAATAATTTGGTTTATTATTTGATAATTTATCATGGCGTATTAATCGTCTGTCGATTCGAACAATTGTACGCATAACAGACATTTTATTTCCGTTTTAAAAGCAATTTAAAGTCATATATATTTTTAATTAAATAGAATACATTTAAATTTAATCAATGATTAAAAAAATAACTCCTAGAAAAGCCTCGGATATTTTTTACTACAACATTAACCACACATACATTCTAATGTACGAAGTTCTAACATTCTGACGTACAACAGTTGTGATATCAAAATCCTAAATTAAATTGGATGTTTGCCGGTCTATGAATTTTAAAGGTCTTTGGAAAAAACAGCCAATTTTAAATTGGTTTCTTAAATTCTGTCTATTGCTTCAAAAGTTTTATACAACCAACCAACCATAAGCAAGCGAATGGAGAAAAAGGCGAAAAAAATTATTTTTGATGAGAGTGAGTTTTGGATTTTAATTAATTACTCAGATAATAACTGAAATTCGAAATTCTGAAACTCAGGTACATCAGGAGAGATTTGGGGCTACTCTAAAAAACTTTTGAGCCTCGTACATGCTGTAGATTTTGCTAGCCATCGCAGACACACACATACACACACACGCAGATAGATAGAGCGTTTTGTTCTTTTATTAGTATAGATTGTGTATAAAATTTCACATTATCAAAGAAAAGAAAATTTTATTGCGTCGTGATCTAAAAATTTCATTTCATTCCAGAATTCCTTTCCTAAATTTTATGATTATACTTTTTATTTGCAAATTGGGTGTCACCCTTTAGAGGATGAAACCCGGCCAGATCGCCTCCTCCGCAAATTCCACCCCCTAGCTACGCCACAGCATTACACAATGGTATAGGTGGAAACATTACTTGGGATGCCGTTTTAATTATATTAAACTATTTCACATTTTATGAAATTGATATACGTTGCTGAAGTTTACTACAAATCCCTTCCTGTATAATAGAAAACAAATAGCATTTACAGGGACAGACAAAATATTGCTGATACTATACTGTATTTGAAATGCATGTTTACATGTGTACATGTTTTCAACAAATCTGAATATTTTTGAAACTTTATTATGCCGTAAAATGGGGTGAATCGGAACACTTTTTAACTTTAACGTTAAAAAAAGCAACAACTGATTTTTTATTTTTATTTTTTATTTTTCTTCTGGAAACTTCAGTCTTGTTTTGTTCTTTACTTTTTAAGCAGCACGAAACAATTTAACTGTTTATATATATATTATTTATTTTTTTAATGGTGTAAACAAATATTATAATCTTTGTTTATTCCTATTCAAACTTTAATAGGGTTAATAAAAACAGGTAATAATGATAAGGGAGGAATAGGAACAGGTAGTTATTGTGAAACCAAGACTTTATTTTATATACAAGTAAAGATATGCTTTTATAAAAAATGGAAAACAAATTTGAAATCAAGAAAATATTAAATTTATTTTAAGAAATTATATTCAAATTGCAGAAGTAGATTTTAATACAAATTCAGCCCTGTTCTAGTAGTCATTGGGTAAGTGAATATGATGATTAGCCCCAATCGCTGCATATACTAATAAGATCTACTAATACGCCCTCATTCCCTGCCCTTAGCACTGTTTGCATCCTTCTCTTTTTTAATTGGTTTTTCATTTTGAGATGTTTGTGTAATGTTGTAGATGTCAGAGAATAATTCTGAGCAGTTTTTCTAACTAAATTGGTATTTTTAAATTCTTTTCTTGTTTGTTCCATGTTTGTTGGATTTGGCGTTAACTTTTTTGTTTAACCAAGTTATTTCTTGGCATCTTTAAACTCTTCAAGTAATTAAAATAAACAAAATATTTTTACAATGCATATTCATACATATGTTTTCATATATTGCATGAAACTATTACTGTATAGAAAAATAAACCATGAGAGAAAACGTGTTTCGATTCTCCCCTTAAATCTTAAACCTCTGATGTTACAAGCCATTTTTCATTTTTTCATTATGTAATTTAGAAATAAATAGAATTTAATGTAGCATATTGTTCACAAGTGTACCATTAATTAAAAATCCACCCTTTTAGGTTTAGATTTCGAAAAATACTGTAGTTACATACATTAAGTTTTGAAGACGTTGAAAGAATTAGGTTTTTGAGGATCCTCTTGAAGTTTTTTTTATATACTCTAGTTGTAGTGCCAACATGTTAAAACTGATTTTCCCAACTCTTAAATGTTATTACCTTCTTATAAAAAAAATTGGCAACTAAAAATATCATCACACATATTTATAATGAATTTATTTGTATGACCGGGAAGTTTAGTTCCTATTCACCCCATTTTACGGTAATACGAACGCACCTCATTTTCTACGTTTGACATGCAATTTCTGACTTATTTTTTATTTTGAATACTTTTTTTAACAAATTTATTATTATATATTAAGAGAAAAAAAATGTTAAATGATTGGCGTTGTGAAAAGTTAGAAGTATAAAGTACGGTGACAGTGAAGAGGTAATAGTGAAGAGGTGTAATAACAACTAAATAATATTTAATGTAGAATCTTGGTCACATGATGATTTATAAAACAATTATGTGCAGAATGATAGCAGGTTAAATTAACACGATTATTCAATTTTAACATGTTATCAATTATAACAAATGTAAATTTTCCAAAGCCTTTTGACCAACGATTTATTCTGTTGAGCTTTACATAGCATCAGACCAGATTGCGTGATTGTTAAGGTTATTCGAATGAAATAGTCCTCCAGTATTCGTTCAGGATGGCTCAATTGGAAGAACATTGGCGGCTTCAGCCAATACATCCCTGCACTGTAAAAAAAAATCAAGAGGTTACTAAAAAATTTTTAGTAAATTTGTATTCCACAGAATTTTTTAGTAACCATTACAAGCATTTTTTTGCAAATGAAACAAGCATTTCTTTTGTAAACTGAGCAAAAGAATTTTTTGTATAACTAACTTAAAACTTTTTAGTATGAGCCACCAAGAAAATTTTAGTAATAGCTCCAAAAATATTTTTAGTTAATTAAAAATTACATTTAGACTTCTGAAGCGGAAGACTTTCGGCAAAACCACAAAAGATGGCAGCACCAAACTTTGCTACCTGCTCTATTTTTGCATGTTTCTAAAGGGTAGGGAAAGTCCAGACATCATTACCCATGGTAACTGCTACGACAGGATTTTCACAGTCCCTTTATTTAACGAGTAATTACATTGCATACATATTTTGAGGCGTCCAGCATTGAACCCGGGTACTTTAAGCCTGGAGTCAAGATGAAGTATGATTGATGAGGATTTAAGATGGCATAGTGCTATGACCACTATGCCATCATGGTCACACCCAGGGAACTTTAGTAATAGCTATTAAAAATGTAAAATTATTAACTCAATTCGTTGGTAGCTTTTTTCTAGTAATTCTTGCAGATTCCTTGTAACCGAGTAAGATTACTAAAAATTTTTTGGTAATTACAAGGATCACTAAAATTTTTTAGTAGATCGACCCTTTTTTTTACAGTGTTGTTTGAATACTGCCGCGGAGTTTTTTCATCCACTTGGAAAATTTACATCTAATACAGGATGATAATTATAGAGCTTGGGGTTTACTAGACGAACTTGTAAGATTACATCGTACCTCTTTCAGGGCTGGGAGGTGGATCACCGAAAGATTTAGAAGAAATTTACCGCATTTACATTAAACTTAATTTCTCAGTGCTTAAATTGGTTGAGGTGTTTTTATCTTTGTGCCGAAGTTATGTACGTCAAAAAATGAAATTCACTGAAAAAAAAAAAATAAACGGACGGTTTTCGGAAATGTTACTGGTAATCTGCACACCAATAAAATTTACTGTTTTTTAATCGAAAAATTTTAGTAATTTCCAGAAAATGTTTCTTTTTATTTTTTTATTTTACGGAAATCTTTCCGTTAAAAAACAACAAATTTTACTGGCGTCCAGATTACGAATAATATTTCTGTAAAATCGTCCTTTTTGTGTGTGTGTGTGTGTGTGAGAGAGAAAATGATTTGTTCTGAGATCCCCTAGTTGCTATTAAACTGCGATATCCACATGAATGAAATAAATCGGTATGTTTTGAATTTTTTTTAATGACCTATTTATGAATGTGTTCAGTGTTCATAGATGCACATAAAGAAAGAAGTAAATTTTAGTAATTCAAGATATTGATATTGAAGTTAACCATTTGCAATAAATAAAAACCTCCACAGTCCTAAAGCAAATTTTACGTGGGATCACTAAAACCAGTTTATAATGATTACAAAATTTTTCCAACGGTATATGAGTCAATATATCGATGCTTATGATGTGCACGCATTCATTTAAAAAGTTTAAAAGTAATTTTATCAATTGTAGAAATATTTAAATTAATTTAAAATAACTTTTTTATATTGATCATAAAAATTATCGAGAGACAAAGGTCTGTTTTCTTATTTCACTTTACGTTAGGTTATTTTATGTTTTTAACTATTTTTATTTAAATCAAAGACGAAAACAATCATCGTATCTCTTAACAGCAGCTGATTAGGCTTCAAAAATCCCCAATCATAGGACAAGGGATGTAAACCCGTTTTTTTTTTCTTTTTAATCATAATTCAACCTTTTAAAAGCTGATCAAAATAGTTTGTTTCAAAACAAACGGGGCCTGAACGAGGATTAACGAGCGCTCGTAACGGACAAATTCCCCTAGTATTTTTAAAAATAATGGCTTAAATTTCAAATAATTTCGTTAAAATTTTATGGCTTATTAGTTTCGTAATAAATAAATTTCATTATACGTTAAAAATTAAGTATGAATTATTTTTTAATGCAGCTTAAATGTTTTTTTTTTCAATGTACAATATATTTAACAAAAAGAGATTAAAAACAATATTTTTAAATTTTCTTCACAAACTCGCATTTTCTATCAAACAACAAAAAATATATATATACATTTTCGACAAACAAGATTATCGCCGATGCTAATTTAACGTATTGTAACCTATATATTTATGTACGTATATATATCTTATACTTTAATGCGAGCAAAAATTGTGTGTGTGTGTAAATTTTATCTCAAAAACGGCTCTAACGATTTTCGCAAAAATTTGGATTTTACCATTTTCGGGCACGAGAAGACCATCGGGCTAGGTCACATGTTCGAGAAAATTCGATTATTGGGTCATTTTGGGTCATAATGGATCAAGACCAAGCTATTTATATCTAGAGAACGGCTGGATCGATTTTAAGGAAATTTTCTATCCAATCGTTTTTTGGCACAACAAAACTATTGGGCTGGGTCACATGTTCGAAAAATTTCGATTAGTTGGTCATTTTTGGGTCATTGTGGGTCAAGCCATTTTTATCTAAAAAACGGCTCTAACGATTTTGACCAAATTTTATGTTGTATCGTGTTGGATTACAAGAAGACCATTGGGTTAGGTAACAAGTTCGAGAAAATTCGGTTAGTGGGTCATTTTTGGGGTCATTGTGGGTCATGCTATATTTATCTAGAGATTTTCTCACGCAATTTTGACTGAAAATTGCATTCTATGGTTTTCGGGCACTAGAAAAACATTGGGCTAGGTTACATGTTCGAGAAAAAATTTTAATGGGTCATATTGGGTCATTAAGAGTCGCGGTCAAGCTATTTATATTTAAAGAAAGGCGTGATGGATTATAACAAAATTTCGTATGTAATAGTTTTTTGACATGAGAAAACTAATGGGCTAAATCACATGTTTGAGAGATTTCGACTATGAGGGTCATTTGTGGGTCATGATGGGTCATAATGGGTCATGGTCAAGCTATATCTAAAGAACAGGTGGATCGATTTTAACGAAATTTTGTATGCGGCATTTTTATGGCACGAAAAAATGATTGGACTAGGTTACATGTTCGAAAAAATTCGATTAATGGGTCATTTTGGGTCATTAAGAATCTGGGTCAAGCTATTTATATTTAAAGAACGACGTGATGGATTATAACGAAATTTTGCATGTAACAGTTTTTTGACATCGGAAAACTAATGGGCTAAATCACATATTTGAGAGATTTCGACTATGAGTCAAGCTATATCTAAAGAACAGGTGGATTGATTTTCATGAAATTTTGTATGCAACATTTTTTTGGCACGATAAAATCATTGGACTAGGCTATATGTTCGAAAAATTTCGATTAATGGGTCATTTTGGATCATAAAGGGTCTGGGTCAAGCTATATATAATTAAAGAACGACAGGATCAATTTTAACGTAATTCTGTATGTAGCAATTTTTAGAAACGAGAAAACTAATGGACTAAGTCACATATTCGAGAGTTTTCGATTATAAGGCTCATTTGTGGGTCTTAATGGGTCAAGGTCAAGCTATATCTAAAGAATTGATGGGTCGATTTTAACGAAATTTTGTGTACAACATATTTTTGGTATGAGAAAATCATTGGGGTAGGTCACATGTTCGAGAAATTTCGATTAGTGGGCCACTTTTGGGTCATTCTAATTTTATCTAGACAACGTTTCGCGCAATTTTGACTAAATTTTGTATTTTATCGTTTTCGGGCACAAGAAAATCATTGGGTTATGACAGATTTTTGAGAAAATTTGATCAATGGGTCATTTTGGATCATAAGGGGTCAGGGTCAAACTAACTATATTTAAAAAACGCCTCAATCGATTTTACCTAAATTTTGTATCTAATGTTTTTCGGCATGCTAAAACCTATGAGCTAGGCCACACGTTCGAGAGATTTCGATTATAAAGGTCATTTGTTGATCATGATGGGTCATGCTAATTTTATATAGAAAATGGTACTCACCATTTTGACTATACTTTGCATTATATCGTTTTTGAGCAAGAGGAAACAATTTGGCTTGGACACATGCTCGCGAAAATTCGATTAGTGGGTCATTTTGGGTCGTAATGAGCTAGGGTAGTTCTAATTATATATAACAACGACTCAATCAATTTTACCTAAATTTTGAAACAAAACGTTTTTTGTCTCGAGAAGACTTATGGGTTGAGTCGCATGTTAAACAAAATTATATTAGTGGGTCATTTCGCTTCATTGCTGAATGCTGCCAAGCTAATTTTACCTAAAAAATGGCTTAAACGATTTTGATTCAATTTTATATTCTACTGCTTTTGATTACCTGAAGACGATTGAGCTATGTCACATGCTTGATCAAATTTGATTAGTGGCTCATTTTGGGTAATACGGGTCAAGGTCACGAGAATATGACAAAAGCCAATAACTTGGTGATATTTGACAAAATATTGGCGACGTATGGCCAAAAAATCAACTATAAAAATTACGAAAACCAAAACACGTATTTGGAGCCAAATGAAAGAATGCCCCCAAATTTGGCTATATCTAGCAAAAAATATTGTTTTTCAGAATGTAAAGAATTTTTTTATACATTCTTAAGAGAATTCGAGATGCATGGTTAAACCAATCAGAGTCGAGCTAAAAAAGTGATTTAGATCGATGTCCTTTCGTTGTAAATTTTAAAATAAAGTAAAATTTATAAACATGCACATAAAAACATAGTTTTCTTATTGATTGTTTTTCTAAATAATACTATTATAAATATGTTTTACAGTAATAATACAGAGTTAATGATACCTTGAAAATACTATATCGAGTTGAACACAAAATTAATTTTGACCGAGCTAAGCTCGGTCTCCCCTGCTAGTATATATATATATATATACAGGGTGTCCCAAAAGTTCGTTTACAAACTTAACATGCTGGTCTGTCATATCATGATGAACAATATTAAATAGGAAACTAAGGGTCCCAAACGTCTTCCAAAGGAGATATGCGCCATTAAAGTTCAGGGTCCAAAAATTCAAATGAGTATAAAAAACAGAAAAATTGGTCGATTCGTTTGCGGTTTTCACTAAAACTGTTCTTTATGTCAGTATTTTCTTGAAAATAAATTATAAAGATAAATTTCAAAAAATGTCGATAGAGGGCGCTTTAGACTTTGGATTAACGATAAGCAAGTTTTTACCATTGTTTTTCGCATCTCATTAAATTTATTTAGAAGTTTAGACATAAAATTATAATTTTGAACTCAAAATTTAAATCGTTGGAAGTGGTTAAGTAGCTCAAACTGAATTGCGGGGGGAGGTTCAAATTTCAAATGATTATAAAAAACGGAAAAATTGGTCAATTGATTTGCGATTTTCACTAAAATTATTCTTTATGTCAGTATTATATTGAAAATAATTTATAAAGATAAAATTCAAAAAATGCCGATAGAAGGCGCTTTAGACTTTGGAGTAACGTACAACTATTTTTTTCCGGTATTTTTTGCATCTCATAAATTTTTTAAGAAGCTTAGACATAAACTTAAATTTTGAGATGAAAATCTGAATCATTGGGAGTGGTAAAGTAACGCAAAATGAACTGTGTTCAATGGGGGTGGGGAGGTTCCAATTTCAAATGATTATAAAAAACGGAAAAATTGGTCGGTTTTCGCTAAAGTTATTCTTTATGTCAATATTTCCTTGAAAATGAATTTTAAAGATTAATTTAAAAAAATCTGTTAGAGGGCACCATAAACTTTAGAATAACCAACAATTATTTTTAAACTTTTTTTTTTTTTATTATTTAATTAAATGCTTGCAAAAGTTTAGACTTAAATTTTGTGCTCAAAATCTAAATCGATAGAAGGGGTTAAGAAGCGCAAACTGAACTGTGTTCAGGGGTTGAAATGTTACCTTCCCCACCCCTCGAACGCAGTTCAATTTTTGGCCGCTTAATTACTCACAACGAAGCAGATTTTGAGCACAAAATTTAAGTTTGAACTTTTGCAAGCATTTTATTAGATACAAAAAATAACGGTTAAAAATAGTTGTTGGTTACTATAAAGTTTAAGGCGCCCTCTGACTTAATTTTTTTAAAGATATCTGTAAAATTTATTTTCAAGAAAATATTGATATAAAGAATAGTTTTAGCGAAAACCGACCATTTTTTCCTTTTTTTTTATAATCATTTGAAATTTGAACCTCCCCACCCCCATTGAACACAGTTCAGTTTGCGCTACTTAACCACACCCAACGATTCAGATTTTTATCTCAAAATTTAAGTTTATGTCTAAGCTTCTAAAAAATTTTAGGAGATGCAAGAAATAACGGTAAAAAATAGTTGTACGTTACTCCAAAGTCTAAAGCGCCCTCTATCGGCATTTTTTAAATTTTATCTTTCTAAATTATTTTCAAGATAATACTGACATAAAGAATACTTTTAGTGAAAATCGGAAATCAATTGACCAATTTTTCTGTTTTTTATAGTCATTTGAAATTTGAATCTCCCCCGCAATTCAGTTTGCGCTACTTAACCACTTCCAACGATTTAGATTTTGAGCTCAAAATTTAAGTTTTTGTCTAAGCTTCTAAAAAAATTCAATGAGATGCAAAAAATAATGGTAATAACTAGTTTATCGTTACTCCAAAGTCTAAAGCGCCCTCTATCGACATTTTTTGAAATTTATCTTTATAATTTATTTTCAAGAAAATACTGACATAAAGAATAGTTTTAGTGAAAACCGCAAACGAATCGACCAATTTTTCTGTTTTTATAATCATTTGAATTTTTGGACCCTAAACTTTAATGGCGCATATTCTTTTTGGAAGACGTTTGGGACTCTTAGTTTCCTATTTAATATTGTTCATCATGATATGACAGACCAGCATGTTAAGTTTGTAAACGACCTTTTGGGACACCCTGTATATATATAGGAGGAGGGGATGGGAATTACAATCTAGACACACAGGCGAGATATTTATGGTACTTTACCCACTCGCTATGTACTTCTTACAAAATCCATACAGGTTGGAAAATTGATCATATATTTTATTAAGTATATGAAATACGTATGTATGTTACAGTTACAATATGTAAATTATGAAAAATATGTAAAGTTGCGAAAATTTTGCTAATTTTACGTCGCCCGTGGACAATGTTGCCAGATTGGGAACGAAAAAATCCCTAGATTGTTGTTCTCACCGCTTTTTTGAAATAAAAATATTCGTCCTATTTAAAAATAGATTTTAAAAAAATTCTGAAAAATAAGGCTTTCTTAAAAAGGTGGTGACAATCAAATAATCTAAATTAAAAAAGTCTCCAATCTGGCAATACAGTACGGAAAATCGCGCGATTTGCGACTCTTTATTGTTTGTAAAGAGAATTTTTTTATTATTATTTTTACTTTTATACATTTAATGTAACAATTTATGTCTAAATAAATTAGAGACACATATATAAAAAATTTCACATTACTAATGAGCAATAAGATAAATGCATTAAATTATTCTTTTGAAAAAAATCTTAACAATGTACATATCAACTAACATTATTTAAATTAGTTTTTACTTACCATGTTAGATGCTTGAAATACTTTTATCTTTAATTCACTTTAATTAGATATTGTTAATATAGCCCTAATTATAAATTGTATGGAACCAGGGGTCGTTTTAGAAAAAGAAAGTTGCATAGCAGTAACTGCTATACAAAGTCAGTTTTGAATAGCAGTTAGACACTTTTGTATAGCAAGTAAAAAATAGCTAACGTAACTTTTAAATCTTGAAAATTTACAAACAAATTTTACTACAAATTATTTACAAATTTAATTTACTTCTATGAGCAAACGCCGTGATTAGCGAGTAACAGTGATTCAGTAATCAGTCACAGCGTCAGGGCGGAAACAAATCATGTGCTTACTGAGAAAAATGCGCCCAGCAATGGCGTCTCGTTGTACTTACATTGTAAATAAACACTTGGGGAGAGTGAAAACACAACGTATGTCGTGTAAAAACATCTTTAAATTTTAACCTTAAGTGTACATGACATAACAATGAGTGTGGGAAATATGCATCGCAATGATTGCGATTTAATGTATTTCTTGGATCGCATTTTAGTTAAATTTGAATCGCAAATTGCGATTCGATACCGCTTAAATCGAACCCTGTATGGAACTATTCTTCACACAATTGAAATGTAATGATAATGAATGTAATTTTTAAATGTAATGATCTTTCCTTTAATATAGTTCTTAAATTTGCATTTAAATAAATATTTTCCAAATGCAAAATACTTATTCACCAATCTTGTTTTCAGTGGAAACCAAATATTTTAAGACTTTTGTCGTAATATTTCTACCGAAGAAAAAAAATATATATATCTTTCCATTTTTATAACAAATTAAAATTCGATACTTTCAAAAAGTTCAATATACTCAAATTTCAGTTTGATTTCTACATTGTTAAACATTTCATTTGTAATATTTTTATGGCATAACTTTTTATTTTCGTTTATGAAATTACGAAAATCGCAGACAATTCCTACGAAAATTCCTAAATTGCAGAATCATAATTCTTGAATTTCAACATCTATAAAAATAACTTTTTTCATTAAAAATAAAATGAAACGAAAATATGTTTTCTTAAAGAAGATTTTTTATGTGAACTTCCAGGTATTGTATAAAATGGAAACGAAACGAAACGAAAGTATTTTTTCTTTAAGACAATTTTTTAAGTGAATTTTCAGATAGCGTATACATAGCAAATATTTTTCTAGGTATTTCATAAAGTAAATTAGACGGTTGCGTTTTTTGCCAAAATTTAATACGAAATACAGTTTATGTTTGATAAGTTTTCAATTCTTATCTGTTGTTTTACAACAATAATTCCAATTTTTTTTTATTTACCCACTTATGCAAAAAACTTAAAAGATCATTAGAAAGGACCTGTCAATGTAAACAGTAGTGATGGACATAAATGGTCATCAAGGAATATAAATGCGAGGAAATAAACTAATTGCTGACGTTGTACAATCATTTTGATAGTTTAAATCAGTCTATAAGTCTTCTTAAATAAAAATTTGCCTAACCTTGATGTCCTCTTGATGTGAAAAGAACTATTATATATTTAATTTGAACTGATAATTTTTTAATGTCTTTTTTATTTTTACTTTTCTTTAACTGGAAATGTAAAAGATTAGTGCTCATTATTCTAAAATGTAATTCTTCTAGATTGAGAGCGTTAAAAAGCTCTCGAATTACATATTAAAAATGTCGGTTAATTTAGTCTTTTACCAATAATAACGATAATAAATCAAATTATATTTTTTTTCAAGGTATGTCATACATTCAGAAATAAGTTACAGTACATAAAATATAGATGACCTGCAGTTCTATTTTGTATGTTGGATACATAGATTAAAAAATTGGATTTTAAGAAAAATAAGACATCTAAAAATTGGTAAGTACCAATATCCTTAGCCTTTAAGAAAAACTTATGAAAAAAAAAATCCCTGTCGGCTTGGCCTATAGGCGGAAGTAGATTTAGAATAGTTTTCATTTCAACAACAAAAAATAAAATATTATTAACGATAAACCCAGTTTAATTACTTTATTTGGCCGCTTTTGAAAAATTTTTAGTTTCATTTTTCTGTAAGAATTGATTTTATCAAAATCCTCTTAAATAAAATTCGGCTCAAATGCTCATTTTGAAAACATTTTTTGAATATGTATTCTGACCTTTTTTAAAAAATCGACCAATACGCACATTATATAATTCATAAATAACAAAAAACTGTCAGTTGAATGCGTTTGAGAGCAAAATTGAATTTAGAAGTGAGCCATAAAATAACCATTTGTTATTTGAATGCATCCACAATTCTTTGATCAAGATCGCTTTGGAAAATTTTGTGCGAAGTGCCCAATTTGACAGCTTTTTTTAAATATATATATTTAGCCTTTATCAAAAAACTGACCAAGACGGCCCATTACACAGTTCCTAAATAACAAATAACTGTCAGTTGAATGTGTTTGAGAGCAAAATTGAATTTAAAAATGAGTCATAAAATAACCAATTGCTATTTGAATAAATCCTCAATTCTTTAATCATCATCGCTTTGGGAATTTTTTTTTCTTTTTATTGTACAGTTTCTAAATAAAAAAAAATTGTCAATTGAATGAGTTTGAGAGCAAAACTGGATTTAAAAATGAGTCATAAAATAACCAATTTGTTATTTGAATACATCCTCAATTCTTTAACCATTATCGCTTTGGGTAATTGTGTGCGAAGTGCCCATTTTGGCAGTCTTTTTTGAAATATAATCTGCCTTTATGAAACAAATTGGCGAATTCGTCTCACTATATAGTTCTTAAATAAGAGAACCTTTAAATTGGATGCGTTTGAGAACAAAAATGGATTTAAAAATGACTCAGAAAAAACGCAATTTGTTATACTTCCTCATTTTTTCAATCGCCATTACTTCGGGAAATTTTGTTCAAAATGCCCGTCTTGGCAGTCTTTTTTGAAAAATATTCTGATTTTATCAAAAAATTGGCTAATACGTCACGTTATACAGTTTCTAAATAGGAGGATCTGCCATTTTGATGCGTTTAAAATCAAAAGTGAATTTAAAAATGATTCAGAATATAAGCAGTTTGGATTTGAGTTTTTTTCTCCAACTCCTATTTTTGTTTAATTTATTTTTGATATAAGAATTGGTCCTACGAAAAACTTGTTGGCATAAAAGTTGTAGATATTATTGAGAAGATGTAAAATAAATTTAATTGGATTTCATTGCTTAAGAATTGAGTAAATTATGGATTTTTTTTCTTTTTCCTCCCCCCTTTTTCTTTTCCTTTTTGATTTTTTTCATCGGTAAAAGTTGGTCCTATCAAAAACTTGTAAATACAAAAGTTTTAGATAATGTTGAGTACATTTATAAAAAACTTAGTTGGATTTGATATCTTGAGAATTGACGAAGTTACGATTTTTTTTCTCCCAAAAACCCTGTTTTTTTCGACCTTTGAACCCATTTTTAACTTTATAAAAAATCTGTCATGCATAAACTTTTAGCCCATTTTTTAAAAGTAATGTAAAATTTAAACTGATTCGATAACTATTTTCATTAAGTAGCTATAGCGTTTTTTCTGTTTTCACAAAACCCCTCCCTATTTCCATCCCCTTGGTCCGATTTTGCCCATTAACGAACGCGACCGAGATTTTATGCCTCTTGATTTTATGTAAAAGTTTGAAGAAGATCTGAGCATAATTATGGAAGTTATCGTGCCCAGATGAAAGTGATATACATCGACAGATAGATAGATAGATAGATAAACTTTTTTACTGCTGATCGTTTGGGGGTCAAGGAGTCATGATCGGTGTAGATCTGCAAAAATTTTTCAGAAATTCCACCATGGGAGAGAATGCAATAGGTAGTATTTCATACGAAATCTACCTAATATTTCATACGAAATCTACCTAAAACTGATTTATTAATATAGGTAAGCAATGTACTTACGCCAAAGGAAGGGATTGGATTACCTACAAGTACTTCATTTTTTTAGCTTATCAAACAAATAATTTTTTTGTGCTAAATACGGTTTTTACTTAATTCTGTAAACAAACTAAAGCAATATACCCTCATCTTTATATAAAAAATGGTTCGTTATTATTTATCTACTTTAAATAACCAAAATATATTAAGCAGAAAACCAAAATAGAATATTTACCATAAAAAAGTACATAAAATATTAAATATAACTTTCAATGTGTATTATTTTAACGCAGAATAAAAGAAAAAACTTTTCTCATATTTCATCTTATTTTCATTTCATTTAGATTTCACTTTCTAGTTTCTGTTATATTTAGGTTTTGCACTATACAAGGAAAATAATTTTTTCTTTCAAAAGAAAAAATGAATATTTGGAAAATGTTAATTAACAGCTATTCTGAATTGAAATTGCCTAATTGAGGGTCTACAAGGTACACTATACAGTAAGTTCTGACCGATCAATTGCGATTTTAGACACTTTGTTAATATCTACAGAAAATTATGAGGGATTATCCTTAAATTCCAAGTGTGTGAACAAAATAATATAGGTCATATATTTCCGTTAGTATTTTTGTAAGAAACTCCATAGAGTCAACAAATTAAAGATGAACCAATATTTTTTGGATAACCCTATAAAAATTAATGCAGCAAAAGTGTTCAAAGTAGAAGATATCATATTTCAAGTTAGAACGTAATTAAGAGGCTTATTAGAATAAGCTGGGCTCATTTTTATGAGGTTATCATAAATACTTGTAGGAAAATTAGTTTTTATAAATCAGTCACAAATTTTAACACGTGTTTTCTTATAATTTGAAGTGTTTTTAATATAGAAAATGGACTTTTCAGAAACTATGACAAACAGAATTGTACAAAATACCCTGCAGACAGAATTAAAAAATAATGAAAATTGAGCAGGATTGAAAAAAAAAAATTCACAGCACATGCGCGAATGTAATCAACATATAATATACATGATGTATTATTTAACTATATAGGGCAACTTTTGTGAAAATTTCAATAATATAGCTTAGTAAATCTGAAAATTATCGTCGACAAAATAAACTCAAATTATATTGTTCACAAAACGGGACAAAAATATGAGGGACTGGATTAAAATATAGACGCATGTGCAATATTGTGCATAGGCACATCACATAATACTATATATACTGCATAATATATAAAGCATATCACGTACACTATATTTAGATACAGCCCCTCATCTTTTTTTTTCTTTTTTTTTTTGGGGGGGGGGGGGGAATCAACGGATTTCAAGCTTATTCTATCAAAGATCACTTTCTAAATTTTCAAGCTGTATTTTTGAGACTTTCACAAAAGTTATTGGACACGTTTAGCTACAACGTTCCGTACATTATATTACGTACATTGTAGTTGCTTTCGCGCATGTGCAGTGAAATAATATTTAGTAAACCTGCTCATTTTTCATCCAATTTTTAATATTTTAAAAATGTGATTGCAGGATGCTGTGTATAATGTTGCTGTTATAATTATTTTTTATTATTTTGAAAAAAAAAAATATTTCTTATATTCAGCACTCTAAAAGAAAAAAACGAATGGGTTGTTTAAAGCTGTTTTTACAAAAATCTTAATTTCTCTACTAGTATACAGGTTTTCTTTATAAAAATGAACATTGTTTATTACAATCAGCCTTTTTATCATGTTATGCAGTTTAAACGCTTTTGCTACATTAAATATTACAGATTTATCCAAAATACATTTTTTTTTTCAATTTGTTGAAGGTATTTTATGGAGTTTGGGGAAAAAATCTTCTCGGAAATATTAGACCTATACTAATTTATTTACGTACATGAAATATAACAATAATTCTTAATGTATTTTTTAAAATATTTAACACAATGTCTAAAATAGTAAGTGACCGGCTGTCATCGGCCATAGTGTATGCCCCACGTTTTGGCTAATATGGAGTACGAGAATTCTTTTGTGCAACCCTTTATACGAGGCACTGAAATTATATACAACGAGTAACATGCAAAAAGTGTTTAAATTCAATAGTCCACACAAATTTTGAAAACATATTTCCATTAATTATTACTGAAAACAGAACTATAACAAATTTCTTTTGTGTATCCTGTAAATGAATGATAAATACCAAGAAAGTCCTATTCTGGCTCAAGCACGTTGTATTTTAGTGAAATTTATTGATTTATGTTAGTAGGAATAGCGCAATCTCATTAAAATATTCTGGAAACGATTTTTCCCATGTACCATAATGTAATAGAATTCTTTCGAGTGCCCTATAAATGAATTATTAATCTCACATACTTTACATACAACGCAAACATGCCTTTCTGATTCTAAATAAAGTTTATGAAATGCATGAAAAACCCAGTATATTTACGCGAGTTACGGAGTGGATAGGCATACAGACAAACTGCATAAACACTTTTCAACTTTGTTGCAATTATTATAACATAATCCTCTCAAATATTTCTAATCTTCCCGTCTATTTTATACATTTTTAAAACTTCAGTAAACTATATTTTAAAATGAAAATTACAGAGTTATTTTACTGTATTAGAAATTATTCTAAAACGTATAGAAATATAAACAGGGCTTTGTTGTACAGCGTTTTACCATGTCAGGTTTAGTCACCCCTGTAATTTGAAAGCAGTAAAGCAACTTATTCAATCACAAATAAAGGGTGTTTTATCATAAAAATATTCTTTCCATAATAATAATTTGAGAAAACTAATAATATTGTAATATTATAAATATTCAAGAGACTGAAAGGACCAAAAAGAAATGCACTGGAAATAAAAATACCTCTCCAGTTTTGAACAAGTACTTTAATTAATTAATTAAATTGTATTTATCTGAAATATAAGCGTATTATATTTTCTAATAGATAAAATGCATTTGCTCTTTTAAATTCATTTAAACGTTTTATACAGTTATTATTTTGCAATTTACAAATACCATTACGCAATTTATTATACACTGCATAAATACGATTCTATTTATTAAGAAAATGCACAATTCAATACAAAAGATTATTTTAATAAATTTCGAAAAGAAAAGTATATTTATAGAGGCAACTCTTATTTTATTCATAGCATTGCATAAATAACTTAAATAATTTTCTTACAATAAAAAGCATCGTTTTGAAAATACTTTATAAATATTTGTAACGTGTTCTGAATTATTTATTTATTGCTAAAGAATAAAGATAAAACGTTTCAAAGATTAGTCATGTTTTAACATTTTCATACTTCTTTTATAGATTTTTCCAGTCCATATGTAATTGCATGACTTTGATTCGATGTCAAATGAACATGTAATGTCACTTTGACGGCACTAAGCAAGCAAATTAGCTACCTCAGTGTCGATTCCGATATTTTTACAAATAGTAATTTGAAACAAATATTTCTGTGAACTTAAGTTGTTTCGTGTGGAAAAGGACAAATCGTTTCTTTTGGTCTCACAAGTTGTGTTTTGAAAGGTGCACGATACGGATAAAAAGATTTTTAAAAACAAAAAAACAAACGGAATATCATGAAAATAATTAATAAGAAAATATTAGAACAAGAAAATTCTGGTTTAAGCTGTGGTCGTCATTATAAATCTCAGGCATTCCGATCGCCACTCTTAAGAAACCCCAAAATATTCACGGCGCAAATTATTGGTTAAAAAATTGTATTGGTTTCACAAAAAAAAACAGACAATGTGGTTATTGTGCTGATAAAAAATGTATCAGTTAAGCAGTAACAAAAAAAAAAAAAAATAAATAAATAAAATCTTATTATGCGTAATAAAATGACCAGCGGACGATTATTAACTTAATTATAATTGTTACCTTTACAATTATTAACTTAATTATTAACTTAATTATTAACTATTTTTTAAAAAAATGTATATATAAAATTTTGTGGTTAAACATACAATTTAGGATGGCGATTTATGAGTTAAACCTTATTTACGATTAAACAAAACGAAAATGGAGACATTCTTTAGTAGTTACAAAATTATATCGTCATAAAAATTAAACCAAATAATAAGTCGTTACAAAATAATGTAGACAAAATGTAGATGTGACTTGCAATTTAAAGCAATGTAAGAATTAAATAAAATCTATCGGTAAAAAAAAAAAAAAAAAAAAACTCTGATGATTTGCTGATCTAAAAAAATCATTAATTAAACAAAATATGTCGGTTAAACAAATTATATATGTTAAACAATTAATAAAATAAAACAAAATTTATCAAACCTTTCATTACTAAGAAGGAGTCAATTTAACTGCATTTGTTTGTCATAATCTGTAAATTTTGATTTTTTTTTTTCATTTAGTATATGCATAGTAAATTTTTTTAAAGGAAATATCTTATAAATATTTTTTTATATAAATATAACTTAGTAAGTTTCGCACGCTTATTTTTTTCTTTATTTGTAGTAATTCTGAATATTAAAACTGTTGTTAGCTTTCGTTTTTTCAAAAACTAAAAACTAAACCAAAATTACTTCACCTTTTTCATTCACGTATAAAAACATTTCATATTTATTTACTTAGATCAGGTGTCACAAATAAAAATTAAATTAAAAAGTTGACATGTTTCGGTTCATTCATAAGAACCGTATTCATAACTCATAAAATCAGTAGAAAACTAAATGACACTGGATATAAATATAATTTAAAAACCCAAAACACAAAACACTGCGCCCCCTATGATCGTGAATAGCCATTGCCACCGCGGCATATAAATATAATAAATTTTGATCATATATTAAATTTAGAGGTATAAAATTAATATTAATAAAAGTAGAAAAACTAAATGACTCTGGATATAAAGGTAATTAAAAAACCCAAAACACAAAATATTGCGCCCTCTATGATCGTGAATAGCCAATGCCACCGCGGCATAAAGCATCGCGGCGCATTTTTTAAAGGGTGAGCCTAATAGGGGGAGCCGCGGTGGCATTGGCTATTCACGATCATAGAGGGCGCAATATTTTGTGTTTTGGGTTTTTAAATTACCTTTATATCCAGAGTCATTTAGTTTTTCTACTTTTATTAATATTAATTTTATACCTCTAAATTTAATATATGATCAAAATTTATTATATTTATATGCCGCAGTGGCAATGGCTATTCACGATCGTAGGGGGCGCAATGTTTTGTGTTTTGGGTTTTTAAATTATATTTATATCCAGTGTCATTTAGTTTTCTACTGATTTTATGAGTTATGAATACGGTTCTTAAGAATGAACCGAAACATGTCAACTTTTTAATTTAATTTTTATTTGTGACATCTGTTCTAAGTAAATAAATATGAAATGTTTTTATAAGTAATTCTGAATAGTTTCACACTGTCTTGTACAATACTGACCCAGTCTTAGACAATCAATAAATAAATTACAGTTTTTCATCAGTTATGAAATTTCAAGATAAGAAAAAAAGGAAGATTTTTATTCTCCTACGAAATGTAATTCAATAGATGGCTTTGTGGGTGCAGTACTTCTATGCAACCCTGAGTAGGCGCCTATATCATTTCATTATTCGTTGTCTTCGTATTCGGTTGTGTGTAGATTGCGCTATTCAATGAATTGAACCGTCTTGGTTTTCGAATTGAGGAGGCACAATCTTTGTTATTTGATGAAGATTCCGCTAAAAATATCCAATTTCAGACATTTATATAATGTTTAGACTTAGTATTGCGATAACTAAAACAAGAACTTCATAATTTATATAAAATAGTGATACGAGTTATAGGTATAAAAATATATGAGTAAAAGAAATGGGTACTATCCCGTAATGGATTATCCCGTCAACCAAAAATCTATCGCCAAGCTATAAGATTAAATGCCAATAATGGATGGTCGTGAATGTCACATCCAATAACATTAAATGATATAAACATGTTTAAAGCATCATTAAATGATTTTTATTTCGATTTTTCATTTGTATTTTTATTAATATGCTACTAATTATTTGTTTTTTCGTTATTTAGAATAAAAATTACGTCAGTATGTGTAATTTGGTATTAGTTTGGCGATTTATACAATTTGGTGAAATTGGTCGACGGGATAACCAAATAGTACCAAGAAATGTATCGGTTAATCTAAAAAGTTAAAACTGAGACTTATGGATTAAACAAAAGTCCTTACCTCCAGTGCCGGTAGGAAAAGGTAGCATTTATATTATTCCATATTTATTTTTTTTATTTTTTAAAATCAAACACAGGAAGCTGAAATTGGTCGCAACCGATTATAAAAGATTTAATAATAGTTGTTTTGAATACTGAAAATAATAAGAATTTTTCAAAATTAGTCATCTTTTATTCAAGCTTATTTTATTTAAAGCGATTTATAAGGCCGCCAAATCCCGCGATAAAATGAAGTGCCTGCCATTGTAAAGCAACATGATGGAGTAAAAGTAACAAATGAGCTTCGTCGAAATCTTATCTATTCCTAAGAATCACGCATCAATTATATGAGGACCCCAGAAGCCAAGGGGTATAAGTGACAAAATTGAAAAAATTGAGTTAAGTGCACAGGGTATCTGGAAATATGCTTTTTTTCATTTCAGGTAAAGAAATAAAAGCCATTTTCTGATTATTTGGGGAGTTATAGAGATAAACCACTTTTTTCGAAAAACAACAATATTGATTAATTATACATTTAAAGAAAATTGTACCCTATTTTTTTAACAGTTATTGAAATGAGAGTTCAAAGATTAGAATGCAACAAGCAGATGTTTCCTATTTCAATTTAGTCAATTGTTATTGATGTTCCAATTTAACATCAATTACTATCTTTAAATTCGATTTACTCCAAATCGACATTTTGTCACTTGTACCCCTTGGCTTCTGGGCTCCACATATATTATAAATCATTTTTCAACTTTTTTTTTTTTTTTTTTTTTTTTTTTTTTTTTTTTTTTTTGTCATTTACGTGTAATCAAATTATTGCCCTAACGATATTTTCGCATTATATCTATCGTTTAAAAGAATAAAAGCTCTCTTGAAAATTATTTTGCGTGATTTTGTCTTTAACAGTGCATTGATATACATGTTACTCTCAATGTTTATGATCATGAATGGCTAACATGCACCATTTTCTTCACTTTTTTTTTCTAGCTTCTTTACTTTTTTAGCAGTGTAGAAGATTTAAGATTTGAAACAAAAACAGTCATTAAAAAAGAAATTTTTTTTAGAATTAGGCAGTTAGCTCTATATTTTAAAAAAAAATCAAAAGAGAGAAAAGTTAGTAAAAACAATTATTTTAATTAAATAGCTCTTATACTTCTTACAGTACTAACTATAGTACTAACTAGATAACAAAAAAACATGAAACTTTCCACAACGAGATCGTCCAAAGTTTTAAATCTAGGTACGGCTATAAGGAAAAACACCGCAACATCAAATTATACTTCTCTTTGCCCTAAGATGGATATGTTTTTTTAAACCCCATTCTGCCGTACTTTGCTGAACCCGCAGCTTCAGTTAGCTGTCTCACCGCAGTTATTTTCATTTTCCCCAGTTTAATTTGTAATTTTCAGTTAACTATAACCTTTAGTTAAATTTCATTAATGTTAGAGAATAGTACTATCACTAGAAACTTCTCAATAGGTAGATTTTATGTATAATAGACATGTAAATGTTATTTATTATAAAAATAATATTTTATGAGTTAATCAACCTTTTATTCATCTTTAGATTAAGTGGTCTCACAAACCATTCACAGAATTTGCTCGACATTTTTTATCACCGAAGTTAATCGTTAACCGGCTACCTAGAAGTTTAAATATGAAATATATTAAGCATAAAATTGAGATTTTTAAATATTTTTTTCTTTGCATAAAGGTTTCTATAAGAGACTACGTAGTCTATAAGAGACAACATAGTTTATATGAAAAACTGTTTATTTAGTTTTATTTCTTTAATATAAGCAATTAAAGCAACGAAAAAAACTAGATTTAAGACTCATTATTATTATTAAGAATCATTATTATATTATAGCCCATTATTTTTTTATTGGAATTTTGGAATTCGTTCATGATAATTATTGTTGACTTATATGTACTTGTGATTACATTATACATTCGTATGGTGTAGAAAAATGAATATCAATTTTCAAATTTGTTTACTGCTTGTCGTTGTTAAATATATTAAGTAAACGCATTATTAAAGAAAATCTTTTCTTTTCTTTGAGTGAAATTATAAATCAAACATTTTCATACAAACTGTGTTAAAATTGTAAATAGACAAATAAATGCTTTAGAATTTAAAAGGCATTTTTAAATTTAATTCCAAACAAGTAATGATTTTGCATTATTAATATTATTTTGTTTGTATAAACCGCTGATAAACATTCAATACTGAATAAAAATGTAATGTATTTATTATATTTATCAAAATAAGTTTTTAGGTACACAATAGAGGTAAAACGTTTCAAAAATTAGTCAATATTTTCCATTTTCAGATGTATTTTTATGGATTGCTTTGTCAATATTTGTTTGCGTGATTCGAATTCGCTGTTAAATGAAAATTTAATACCACGTTGTCGACAATGTGCGGATTATTTAGCATTATCTGTGTCTATTTTCATATTTAAACAGTAAATGCTTTTTAGTAAATTTTGCAGTCAATTGGTGTGTTTCGCTTTGGGTAGATATAAAAAAAACCTGTTTTTAAAACTTTTAAATATAGTTGAAGGATTTTATAAAATTAGTTTTTCTGTATGCTGTCCGTTTACCTGTACTCTAGCTTTCTTAAATATACCCAGATGACCATATTTTTATAAGTTATTGGGGTTTTCTAGAGAATTCTTCGTATTAAAATAAAGAGTGTTTTATTTATAGTTCGTTTAAAAGAATACACAATTTTTTTATTACATTATAATCTTTAGGAGAAACTAGTTTACGCAACAAACCCTTAAAGGACATTGATGTATAGTTCCCAAGTCTGTTAACTTGACCATGGAAATGCTGGATTTCATGTGTTAAACAGAAACCTGTCATTTGGAGGTTGAAGTCTCTAAAAAATGAAACTATATTGCTATATTAAAATTTTTATGTTTAATTATTACGGAATCTTACGGCTTGACCGAAGTTTAAACTTTAGTATTAGTGGAATTGTTTATTATGCTATGAAACGCGAATGAATAAAAAACGATTTCGCCTATGTATGATTTAACACTTCCGGGGCGGTGTCCCTAAAAAAAGGAAACACCAAGAATATTTAATTAAAATTTTAATTTAATAACATATTAGATGTTAGTGTTTATAAATTCTTCTTCTAGTTAATTATTTCAAACGGATTTTATCGCGCCGGAAAGGGTTAAGTCGGAATATCCAAGGGAACTGATTATTTGTCTTGACAAAGTATGTCACAGGACTTATGATACTAAAATTGAGTGCTCCTTTAAATGGTTTAGAGCAGCATCTTATATTTTATGTGTTCCTGATAATCAGCTTGAAGCTGCATATTACCCATATACATGATAATTTTATTTCTTTAAGTCACGCATTGCCCTTAATATTTGGAAAAAAATGTGATAAAAAACTATAAATATTTAATAAGTGACTATCACATTGCTAACAAAGCGTAAAATCAACGTAGTGAAAAATGTCCAAGTCGGGGATCGAACTCGGAACCCTTGTAATAGTGCTCCAAGTGCTCTACTATTTAAGCTACGAGTTTCATTGCTGAAAATTAAATAATAATTAAATAAAAAATATATTTCACAAGTCAGTGAAATTGTGATAAATTCTATAAATCAAGAACTGCACACAAAATATATTATTTACGTTATTACTACAAGTGAAATCGGGTAGGAAAGTTTTAAAAGCGTTGTTTTAGAGCTATCTGAGAAGAACAATTTCTGTGATGAAAGGATGCTTTTTGGATGAAAGGATTGAATATGCCACCACCTTTATGAATAAAGATTTGGTAAAGTGTTTCATTCGAAATTTACGAATGTCGACTGAAAAAAGGAAAATGGCGTATTTCCTATCTGTAATTCATTCAATTGACTTTCAGGTATAAGTTTCAACACATTGGTAAAAAATCACCGTAGGTATCATTGGTAGATAATCAGGCAAGACCATTATTATTTTGTAAGTCGAATCAATATCGGTAAGCAACTACCTGCTTGTGTAACGGTATGTGTGTTTTAATTGAAATAACCCAATAGTAACGGTTAAAATCGTAAATGACATCAGTAAACATATTAAAGTATTTCTTGAAATACGAAATGCTGTGCGACTAGGTTTCTCTCCTGAGAATCTTGATGTTAGTAATCGGGGGTTAATTTCTCACACCTGGTGATAAATTAACGCAAACAAAATTCTCAAACTGTATATATATATATATATATATATGGATTGAACGTGTTAGTTCTTGCATAAATGTAATATTTCATATTAAGCGGAATCAGCCATCTATTGACAGAAAAAAGCAAGACAATAGCAACGTTTCGTTACTTTCCAAAAAAAGTAGTAAGCAATTTGAATTATTCTATAATCTGGATAATTAAACTGACTGCTAGAATGCCAACAATATTTATCTATTGCAGATTTACCACACCGCTGATTTCCAATAAAACTAGATTTTTTTCAGCCTAATTCCAATAACAAGTTTTGTGTGTCAAATGTAAGAGAGGCCATACTCACAAAAAATTCTGGAAATTCTACGATTATTATGGTCATTAATTGGATCTATCATATTGGACAAATAAACTTTATTGGTTGGAGAAAACACAACCTTGAAACTAATCCTATTGAGAAAATGAGACATTTGTGTACTGACTTTAGGAAAATAAAGTATTATAACAACATTTTAAAAATGTTTTTTGCTGGAACAGAATCAGTGGTCTTCTGAGGTTTAAATAAAATACAGTTAATAACGTTCAGGCTAAATCTGGAATCTATGTGGACAGCTTTAATGTAGCAAATTTCACAATTAAATAACTCAAAATCTGAACAAACATATGGATACCGTAAATAATTGTACTGACAGCTGCAAGGTTTTGTCAGGAGGATGATTGTATCTATAACTTCCTTCAATACATTTTAGGTAAACTGTTGTCAAAGACATACTATAATTATGAATTACTAGGACATCCAGAAAAGTAGACGTTGTTGAGTTTCAATTTCAAATGTAAACGGTGTACAAGGATAAATTGAATTATATAAATTATGTACAGTATTAATTTTATGTTTGGGGAAATTAAGTAAAGTAAAATAGTCATCTACGTAACGTGTATAAAATGGAAATTGCATTAAGTAAAAAAAATTTTCTTCTAAATAATGCAAATAAATCATTTTAAACTACACCTACATGGTTACCCATAGCTAAAATTTCCGACATTTTATGTAACTTCCCTTGAAAAACAAAAGTATCTAGAAACTAACAAATGCTAGTTAAAGAAATCATTCAATGAAATTCATATTAAAAAGTGTGAAACTCACTTAATCTAAAGCACCATGTTTAGAAACATTAGTGAAAAGAGATTGAAATTGAACGAAATCATTGTATAATCTGTTGGACTGTCGTTAAGCATTCTATTAGTATATTGAACAAATTAATTTTGATTAACTTGAATTGACAAATTCGTTAAAATAGCTATTAGAATTCGTAACTTTAGTCGATCTGGTTATACTATGTATTTTCATACGTGACTTTACCCTATTTTAAACATTTTAGATTAAATTGAAAAAATTCAATAACATTGTAATTGCCTCTTTTCTATCATACGGAACAAAAAAGTTTTCGAGATCATAATTTACCACAGAATGCTTATAAGTGTTCTCACATACAGATCACCGTCCCTTTCTTATATTTAAACACTACATCCATAACAATATGTGTTGCCATTCTGAAGTTAATAATTTTAGGGTTCACTTTAATGGAACCATAATATAATTTTCGTCTTAATGAAACAGCCTGTTTCATTAGCCCGATAAATGCTTTATATAATTACTAATCATGCATTAAAAATACCCAATTTAATAAATGAAGTTTTCTTGGATAAAATTATTAATTTAGAAGACATCCAAAATAAGATTACTATGAATGTGACTTGTCGCTTTACATTAATGAATAATTTTCATCTCAGCTTTAATGATGCTAAAGGATATAACGATAGATATCGATTCCCATTTCTACGATCCACTAGGTTAATATCCCTTAATTATCATGATTACTCGAAGCATATGTAGGTAATTTATATTCGTGAGAGATTTCTTAGAAAATCTATTAATGTTAAAATTTATTTATTTATACAAGAATGCTTCTCATATTTTCAGGGTAAAAATACTACAATGTAAGATGTAGCATTTGTAACCCCCCCTACTTCTGTTCCGATAAACATAAATTCTAAATAATCAGAACATTAAAAAAATTCGATTTGTCTTAAATTTTACATTCTAAGAACTACAAATGCTTTCATTATTTTCTAAATATGTTTTAGAATTTATCATAAATGATAATCAAAAAAACTACGATACATAGGTAAAAAAATAATTACATGCAATCTAATATTAAAATAAACAAATGTAAATTTTTCAAAGCTTTTATTTTATATCATTTTTATAATTGTATATTTCATGTATTTTGATTCCTTTTATTAATGATTTATTTTTTTGTCTCGATATTAATCCCAATTGCGTAAATCTAATGCCCTTCCCCCTTTTTATAAAAGATTCGTGTCCAAACAGCGACTGGCTGCCCTCGATTAACGCCAATTACAACGAGTGATAAAATGTCTGTCTACATCTCATTTATAGCAGCCCACTTCTGAGTTAAAGTTAGATGCTTCTGGTGACAAACCGTGCGACTAAATCTTCAAAGATGAAGTTTTATTCATGGCCTCTTATCCTTAGAACTTTTCTATTTAAAACTGTTTTCAAAAAATATGTAATCGCGTCTTATTTTTAACCCAGTGGGAAAAGAAAATCTCAGGTGTCAAGATTTTTCTTACATTGAGAGACTATGAAGCGATTAATGTAAGCTGGACTAACTGGATCTACGAGGTAACTGGAACATAGGCTATTTTTTGAAAGACCCTTGTTTTTTTGTTTTTTTTTTTTTTTTTTAAATCTTTTACAATATTGCACCCTCATTTCTACTTCTAAAAACAATGTATATCCACTCGACTTAGCATTGCCTTTGCAATGATAGGTTGCCAAAAATTTAGATTTCTTTTCTTTCAAACAACGTCAATTTAGTGTAGCTTCCTTTTTTTTTTTAATTAAAGTACGATAAATACTTTTATTAAACAATACATTTTTTAAAGATTAGCATATAAATGCTAGTTATTGGCATAAAATAAATATTGGGTATATATGCAAATTTATTTTATGTTTCAAAATAAGGCTGACGTTTCAGTTATTCTCTAAAAGTTTCAAGAATAGAGTATTTAGAATCCGTATCAGGGGCAGTGTTCTCTCTGTCGCTCACCATTGCGCCAAATTGCGACTAAATTCTTCATTTGGCGAGTAAACAAGCGATTAGATTCGCCAAATTGCTAGTGCGTAATTTTTGCTTTTTCTTTCCTTTTTCGTTTTTCATACATGTGCATAAATACATATTATTAATATATAAATATTTTTAATATATACATATTTTTAATATGTTTGCAGCGGATAGTTGAAATTAGATTAATAACAATCGTTGTTCAGTGATAAAAACTTTGGTAGCATTAAAACATATTGAAAAAAAGGGGTACATAAAAGGATTAAAGATAATTTGTGTGTGTGTCTGTGTGTGTGCACGCCACACGGCGAATCTATTTTGCTAATACTTTTTTCATTTGGGAATGTTTTTTATTTTTAATTAGCCAAATTACTAATGTTGGTCAAATGTCAGCGAGAACACTGATCAGGGGTAACTTAGTCATGTGGAATCCAGTTACCCTAATTGTTCTAACTAATTTTTTGAAGTTTCTCTTGCTATCGGAAATTGATTCCTCCATACATAATATTTTTTTTTTTTTTTTTTTTTAAATAACTTGTTGGCAGGTATTAAACCAAATTTCTTAAGTCAAATAGAAAAACCGCGATATTCCATTATACAGACGAAGAGGCGTACATAAGATAAGGTTTTTAGTATTAGGAAATCATCTAACCAAATAAAAAATATGCCTGTTTGATAAAGAAAACATGGTTAAATTCAAAACAAATTTATTGGACTTATCGGAAGCTTCTTTAACTAAATAATAAAAAAGAATTAGATATTTAAATACTTACATAGTCATTTTTTCATAGCTATATTTTGTTTATTAATTTTTCCTAAAATAAGAATGAAACTTTCATACTTATTATTCATACAAAATTGCATCTGTACCTAATTAACTCTTCTGTTTGTTTTTAAAAAATAAATAATTGTAATAATTTCACATTATTCTTTTTTTAACAACTTGGCGATAAAGTTTTTCCTTACAATGTCCTTTACATGATCTGCTGGATTAAATTTTAACGTTATTTACATTTTTTTAGGCAGGGCATGATAGCCCATAAAAAAGAAAACATAAAAACCTGTTTGTAGAATACAGACCAACCTGGTCCAGTTGCTATTTCCTGTGAGGAAAGTGAACAGAAGTTGAAACTCAATTGTGAAAATTTCTGACTTTCAACATATTTGTACCTCTCTTCATTATACGCTTCTTGAATTTTTTTTTAATCATTTCTGCATATTGTTAAGAACTTTAAAATGATAAATTTTATTCTTTATATTGCAATATATATAGTCATTTAATCTAAAAAAAAATTTATTTTTATTTTATAATCGTCATAAATTATGTTTAAAAGTTAGGCACGACCAAATATCTTTTTTTATTGATTTTAGCCGGCACTGCCTCTGTCTGTGACTTCTTATTGTTGATAAAAGGGTCTCGCTAGATGAGGTTTAACTAGCTCAAACAAACTGGTAGGCCTATCCACTTAACTGAAAATGAACCTGATAGGGTGAACAGGCAGCAATGTTGCCAGCAGTTTTTGCCGTAATTTTAACGGTTTTTTTACAGTGTACAGAATTGAGGTAGAAACATCATAGTTTTTTCTAACACTGGATGTCCGTAATTTGACGCCTCATCAGTGCATCCAAAAAGTTATTCCAACTTTTCATGTAATTTTTCAACAGAACTATAAAATGATAATTTTTACTAACAATATATAGTCTATAATTATGATTTATTATTTTGTAATATCATTAATATCAACTTCATGTCTTTAATTATGTTTTCAGTTACGGAGATACGATATCCGTTACTAGCTTAGTGCATTTAATTAACTTTAGTGCTCGGAGCGTATGTTAAAAACTTTATTTTTCAAACAATTTCTCAGAAAATCTTTTTTTTCTTTTTTTTATAAATTTTTTAAAGATTTTAGAGAATTTTGCTGTTAAATTTCCAAGATATGGAATTTATTTTTCTCAGAAAAGTTTTATCACAAAACCAATAAATGATTGGTTTGGTTTGGTTTGGTTTATTTTTGTCGTCTGATTATCTGCGCTAGAGATATAGGACCAGAGGGGGAGTGCCCTTCGTGGGGTTCTTTCTAAGGGAACCTAACCCGTATTTACGCAAGGTTAGAAGAAAACCAGTTAGGGTTAGCCAGAAAACGGTTAGGCCGACAGCCGCGATTGGGTTCGAACCCAGCACCTGCCGTCTACCAGTTTAGAGGTCTGTACCTCTCAGCCACTGGTGGGGCACCAATAAATGAAATGACTCTTAATGAAAGATCCAAGTATTACTTTTACGGATGCAACTTTAGTTGTTTACAGTGGAGAAAGAAACCTTTGAAAATATGGGAAACAATATGATGGTGTCTATTGTTTACTACATAAAATATAGCAAAATCTATATAAATTGTAATATTGCAGAAATCAATGTAACATAATAATTTAAAAAATTGAAAGAAATTTATCAAAGTAAAAAGACAATAAAAAAACTTTTTTTTTTTTTTATCTTATCACGCATTCATAATAGAAAAAAAAAAGATCATAAGTACATCATTTAATATAACAAAATTGATAAATGAAGATTTCATATCTATTTTGATAACAAACGTTGGAATGAAAATATAATTCTATAGTGACTAAAACTTCAATTTCGGTCGTGTTCTTTACTCTATAATTTACATCTACATTCTATTTTTAATGATAACAGAGAAATATAGATATGAAATGCATTAGAATAATGGCCCTTAATTATCATTAAAGCTCAGAGCATATGTAGATCATTAAATACTTCAATATTTTTGTTGAAAAACTATTATTATTACGTTTGCCTACACATGCGATTATTCTTTCTATTTTCTCCTAAATTCTTTGAGAAAAGTTTTTCATTAAATTTGAGTTCGCATAAAAGTTCAGAGAAAACTTTTGTTAATTTTCCAAAAGAAAATTTACTGGTGCAAAGCAAAGTACTTCGAAAATGTGAATATTGATGTTCATAAACACACATTTTAAAGAAACTGTGTATTAAAAAGAATGTTTTGCATAAAATAATATTTCTTTTTTGTATAAAGGAATTCAGGATCTTCTGTCTCTAAAATAAGTTATTACCCCAGTATCCAAACAATATTTGACCAATACTGGCTACATCTTGGAGCAATATTAGCGCAATTGCACAACATTATAAGATATATTGCTCCATTATTGGGATGTTTACATTTTGCCCCTATTTAGTCAATATTTGCAGCCAATATTACACCAATATTGGAATTCCATTGGAAATATTTCCAATGAAACCCCAATATTGGTACAATATTGGCTTAAAATAATGGCTAAATAAGGCTAAAACGTAAACATCCCAATATTGGAGCAATATTGGCGTTTTATTGGCAATACTTCCATTAAATGAAATATTGTCACAACGTTGGACCAATATTGGTTTGCTACTAGGGTATAATTCCCCAAAATAGACCACTAAAACAGTTGCAAAAGATAAAGGGTGATTAGACTAATTTAAATAATTAAGATTTTATTAATACCTTTAAGTTATGCTTTATGTGTCTTTTTGGTTATAATTCTTTTGGGGGTTAAGTAAGTTTATGTAATTTTTAATTCCTACCAGAATTTTCAAATGTTAAATGTTAAATTTAAATTTTTAAAATTTTTAAATGATTCAAATGTTTCAGATGTTAAAAAACTATCATTATTGCGTTTGAGAATCGTTTGAAATTCTGCTTTCTATTTTTTTTACAATATTTTGGGTAAAAGATTATTATTAAATTGGAGTTCGTATAAAAATTCAGGGAAAACCTTTGTTAATTTTCCAAAGGTCAATTTACTGTCAAAACATAGTACTTCATAAATGGGAAAATTGATGCTCTTAAACAGGCATTTTAAAGAGACTGTGTATTAAAAAAAACGTCCCATAAAGTATTATTTTTGTTGTGTAAAATAATTTCGGATCTTCTATTTCTAAAATAATTGATTAAAATTCACCAAAATAAATCACTAAAACAGTAACAATAGATAAAGGATGATTAATATAATTAAAATTATTAAAATTTCATTAACACCTTTAATACACTATATTGCCATTGATTATTGGACACTTGCGATTTTAGACATTTTAGTAAATATCTAGAAAAATACATGAGGAATCATCTCGAAACTCTTAGTGTATAAATATAATAGTATACGTCATACATCTCCGTGAAGATTTTTTACCGAAACGCCATAGGGGACCGTCAACAAATTAAAAAGGAATGAATATCTTTTGAATAACCCTGTCAAAACTAATGTAGCAAAAGCGCTCAAACTCTAGATTATGATTGAACGCCTTATTGTAATATGCCTTGTTCATTTTTATGCAAATAGCATGCATACTCGCAGAGTAATTAAGGTTTTTATAAAAATGGTCCCAAATTTTTCCAAGTTTTTTCCTTATAATTTTCAGAGTTCTTAATATAAAATAATATTTTTTTCAGAAAATATGACAAACAACATTGCACCCAGTACTTTGTAATCAGAATTAAAAAATAATGAAAATTGTGTACAAAATGAGTAGGTTTACTAAATAATTTTTTACTGCGCATGCGTCAAAGATATCAAAATTTCATTTGCATATTATGTTAGTTAAATGTATAGAGCAACTTTTGTGAAAGTTACAAAATCATAACTTGAAAATTCTGAAAATAATCGTCAATTGAATTAGTTGAAAATCCGTTATTCTCAAAATGAAGCAAAAACAAGAAGGGTTGTATCCATATATTCATTGATTAGTGTCAATATAGAATACACAATATGGGATGTACTACTACATTTGGATAAAATCCCTCATTTTTTTGCTTCATTTTAGAAACAACGGATTTTGTCCTTTTTCTATAGACGATTACTTTCAGAATTTTCAAGCTATAATTTTGAGACTTTTACAAAAGCTGCTCTATACATTTAGCTAACATAATATGCAAATGAAATTTTGATATCTTTGACGCATGCGCAGTAAAAAATTATTTAGTAAACCTACTCATTTTTCATACAATTTTTATTATTTTTTAATTCTTATTACAGGGTACTGTGTGCAATGTTATTTGTCCTATTTTCTGAAAAAAAAATTAATTTATATTAAGAATTCTGAAAATTATAAGGGAAAAACTTGGAAAAATTTGGGACCATTTTTATAAAAACCTTATTTACTCTGCGAGTATGCATGCTATTTGCATAAAAATTAACACAGTGCATTACAATAAGGCATTCAATCATAATCTAGAGTTTGAGCACTTTTGCTACATTAGTTTTGACAGGGTTATTCAAAAGATATTCATTTTTTTAATTTGTTGACGGTCCCCTATGGTGTTTCGGTAAAAAATCTTCACGGCGATGTATAGCGTATACTATTATATTTATACACTAAGAGTTTCGAGATGATTCCTCATGTATTTTTCTAGATATTTAGTGAAATGTCTAAAATCGCAACTGTCCAATAATCAATGGCAATATTAGTGTATATGCTTTATTTATTATTTCTTTGAAAATTAAGAGAATTTCCAGGAAACAGGTTTTTTTCCAAAAAGGTTTTATCTTAAAATCCATAAATGAAAATGAGTCTTAATGAAACATCAAAGTCTTACTTTTACGTATATTAGTTTTGCTAGTTACAGTGGAGAAAGAAGCCTTTGAAAAACATGAAAACAACATGATGGGTCTAATCTTTGTTATATAAAAGCAAACTACTTCTAAATTTGTAAATATTGGTGTTCATAAACAGACAACAAATTCAGTATAAACTGTATTATTGTAAGACTTAATGTAAAGTAATAATTAAGAAAGAAATTTGAAAGAATAAAAAAACAATAAAAAACAACAAAAACAATAAAAAAACCCTTTTTTTGTTATTTCACTTTCGTAACAGGAAAATAAATAGTAATAATATCATTAGTACATCGTTTAATATAACAGATTTCATAAACGAAGATTTTAAATCTAATAAATTTGGTAAAAAATTATCATTAAAACATTTGAGAAAACATGAAATTTTTCTGCAAATTTCTTTGAGAATTGATTATCGTTAAATTTGATTTCATATAAAAATTCAGGGAAATCTTTTGTTAATTCTTCAAAAGAAAATTTACTGTGCAAAAACACAGTGCTTCATAAATATGTAAATTGATTTTCATAACTGAGTTTCATAACATTTTATAAGAGATTGGGAATTAAAGGGAAAATTTCGGATAAAATTTTATCTGTTTAATGTGAAATAATTTAAGATCTTCTCTTTCTAAATTATTTTATTACCATTTTCCAAAATAAACAATTAAAACAGTTGCAAAAGATAAAGGATGATTATTAAAATGTTTTAAACTACTAAGATTTTATTAATACCTTTCAGTTATGCTTTTTGCAATTTGTGCCATACTCAATCTTTTTTTACTCGGGGCCGCTAACTTATGGGGCGCAGCATACTTATACACTATATGGTACTTATACACTATACTACTTATACACTTCTAGTGTTAACGCAGTAAGAAAAAAAAATAATAATTTACAAATAGTTAAAGAATGATGCAATGTAAAGAAAAAATATTTTATCAAATTTCCATCACTTCGCACAGACACGCAAAAAAGCCTGCCTAATTTTTCAAGAAATAACAAGAACGTTATTTCACTTTTTCATATGAAATCTTTTGTCTCGGAAGCAACTCTTAAATGCCATAAGAAACCATAACTGTAGTTGTACCGCAGTAAAGAATAAATTGAAAAGTTAAAAATACAGAAAGCAAGATCACAAATAATGAACTAAAACGGTTGGTTGGTTGATTTTTGTCGTCCGATTATCTGCACTAGGGATATAGGACCAGGGGGGGAGTGCCCTTCGTGGGGGTCTTTCTAAGGGAACCTAACCCGTATTTACGCAAGGTTCGAAGAAAACCACGAAAACTCCGAACGGTTAGGCCGACAGCCGCGATTGGGTTCGAACCCAGCACCTGCCGTCTACCAATTGAGAGGTCCGAACCTCTCGGCCACTGGTGGGGCCGAACTAAAACGGCGCAAGTTATATATATAACTGTTTCTTCTGCAGTTTTTTTTTTTTTTTTGTCTTGTATGAAAGCAGAGAAAATTTTTTTTAATATGAATGAAACGTCATTCTTAGTTGTATTATTTAATAAACTGTTTTAATCTCGGTTACATTTTGAACAATACAAAAATAACAGTTTTGAAAATGTATTCAAATCACAAACAGACATATTATTAAGAAAATGGAATTAATTTTTTTCCTTTCTAAAAAATTCCCTTTTCCTTTGTAAATAACACTTTGTTATTTTACTCGTCAACAAAATACCTTGTATTTTATGATTTAAAATAGTAATTTTTTTTAGTAAGAAAAATAATATAATAGCTTCTTACTCGGAGTAAAAAATCCTTCTGATTTTGATCGCAAATATCGCATAAGCAGCCGTTAATGTATTTTCATAAATAATTACCTGTCTCATTAAATATACAAAAGTTTAACAAAACCTTTATCTCAACGTAATCTTCTCTGCCTGTTGTCGCCTTGTTAGAAGACACTGTCAAAGCCACACTTAAACATGACACTTAATTCATCAGTTTTCTTAACTACGTGTTTACTTGAGCTGTTTGTTTCAAGGGTTCTTTAGGTCTTTTGTCGATATCCCTATTCTTCTAAATAAGGTAAACAGACTTTCACTCTGATGAATTAAATGCATCTCAAACAATACTTTCTTGTTCCGATTTTTTTTCTGAATATGTATGGAATTTCAACTAAGAATATGAATTATTTCTAAGATTACTTGTTGTGAATTAGTTTACTTTGTTCAAAAGGGTTTTTTGCCAATATCATGACATAAGTTATTTAAGACCTTGAGTTACTTATAAAAAAATCTAGAAAATCTGTTACTTATGAATGAAATGAGGAAAACATAACACATTATCTATAACAATGTACATAAAAGAAAGTCTAGACTGTGTGTGTATTGGGGAGGGAGGGGGATTAACGCACAGCCCAAACTACTAAGTGTGAACTAATAAAAAATGGGGGGGGGGATTTTTATGATGTATACGAATCCTAAAAAATATTTTTTTTTATATAAATTTCGCTTCAAGCTGGAGTAAGAAAGGGAACAAACTTTTATAAAATTAATTAAAATCAGATATTATGATTATGTTTTAAATGATAACACATTGTAATCTAATTTTGTACATTTAATGTAATGGTACCGGTTCAATTCTTCCAAGATCCATTGTTCGTGAGATATTTTATATATTTCTAATTTGGCGACATCTTTGGGAACCAAAGCTTCAAACATTCAAGTGACACTTTCTGAAAATACAACCGTCACTGTAACAATGGAATGAATTTTAATTAAATATTTTGTTAATCAAATCTTTAAAATAAAGAATTAGAAGGTGTATATATCCTTACTCTACTAAATAAGGTAAACAGACTTTCACTCTCATGAATTAAATGCATCTCAAACAATGCTTTCTTTATCCGTTTTTTTCCCTGAATATATGTATGGAATTTAAGTTAAGAATGATTACTTGTTTTTACTTAGTACTTACTTGTTTTTTGTTAGTTACTCAGATGATTACTTGTTTTAAATTAGTTTATTTTGCTCAAAATGTTTTTTTCTTGCCAACGTCATGACATATAAATTATTAACGACTTCTACCTTGAGTTACTTATAAAAAAATTCTAGAAAGTATGCTATTTATAAAAGAGATGTGGAAAACGTGAAATATGATTTATAATAATGTATATAAAAGAATGTCTAGACTGGCTTTGATAGGCGGGGTTAGGTAATCAATGCATAACCTAAATTACTAAGCTTGCGTGCTAACAAAAACTGGGGGGGGGGGGGGCGTTTTATAACGTAAGCGAGTACTAAAAAAGGATTTTTTATAAAATCCACCTGTAAGATGTAGTAAGAAAGAGAACAAACATTTATAAAATTACTTAAAAATGAGATATTCTGATTATGTGTCAAATTATAACATATTATAATGTATTTTTTTATGTTGAATCGAATGGTACCAGTTTAATTCTTCCAATACCGGATATTCGTGATTTATTTAAAAATTTTCTAACTCGGTGACAACTTTGAGGGCCAAAGCTTCAAATTTCAAATGACAATGTCTAAAAATACAACGTCACTGTTACAATGGAGGAAATTTGAAGGCTAAAAACTTTTGTTAATCAACTCTTTTAATTAAATAATTAAAAGACTTATCATAAGAGTTATTATAAAGGTTTATCATTAATTCTTCAGTGAGAAATATATATCAGCACTTAGGCGTTAGGCATGCGCAATATTCGCCATGTCGTTATACACTGCGTGTGTTAAAGAAAAAAAAACTTTGGGATATTTTTTTGGGAAAAAAAGAGGAACGCTATGACATTTTTTTTTTTTTTTTTTTTTGATAATTTTAAGTGAAAGTAATTAAAAGCATGTATTTTAAATTTTCTATTTTAATTTAAATGACGGAAATGCCCGAGAACAATTTAAAAAGTAGACAATCTGGAAATGTCTACTGTTATAAACTACAATGTCAGAAAGAAAATATAGATACAGAGGGTATAAGTACAGATTAAGGAAAAACAATGATTTATGTAAGATTTATATAAAAAATAACACGTTAATATACACATGATAATAATGTTGAACAATCGAAATAGCAAATCGATTTTTTTTTTTTGTGAGCTTGAATTTGTACATTGCATATGAATGAATGTACTAAATATAACAACAAAAAATTCGTATCAGATTATACTTAAAATATTCTTTCGCATATTAGTATTGCCAAAAGCTTTATAATCAAAAATAAGTTTCTTAATAATTTTTGCTTATGTTTATAAAATTTAATCTATTTTTATGAATATATAAAGATTTTTTGTGTAAAATTAATATTATTTTCTATGAACAACGCACTATAAAAAATATAAAACCAATATATATACATATACACTATATAGGTAATGGTGACCGATAGCTTACAATTTTAGAGATTTGTTAAGTGGCTAGAAAAATACATGAGGAAAAATCCTGTAATTCTTAGTGCGTAAACATAATAGAACAGATCATGCATTTCCGTGAAGATTTTTTCCCGAAAAACTATAGGAAACCGTTATCAAATTGATAAAAAACTAATATCTTTTGGACAACCCTGTCAAAACTAATTTATCAAAAGCGTTCAAACTGTAGATTATTATTAAGTGGCTTATTGAAATAAACTGTGTTATTTTTCTTTTTTTATATAATATTGTATCTATACATGTAGAAAAATTAAGGTTTTTATAAAAACAGTCCAAACATTTTCGATATTTTTTGCTTATAATTTGCAGAGTTCTTAATATAAAAAAAGTTCTTTCCGAAAATACGACAAATAATATTGTACACAACACCCTCTAGTCAGAATTAAAAAATAGCAAAAATTATATGAAAAATGAGGAGGTTTACTAAATAATTTTCTATTGTCCATAAGTGGACACTATCAAAATTTCATTTGCACGTTATTTTTGCTAAATGTATCGTGTAACGTTTGTTAAATTCTCAAGAACATAGCTTGAAAATTATGAAAGTGTTCGCTGATGGAATAAGCTCAAGATCCGTTGCTACCAAAATAACTTTTAAAAAAATGAGGGGTTGTGTCCAAATATAGTAGTACGTGCCATATTGTGTATTTTATATTGACACTAATCAATGGATAAATGGATACAGTCTCTCATCTTGTTTGCTTCATTTTGAGAATAACGGATTTTGAGCGTATTCTATCGACAAGCGCTTTCCGAATTCTCAAGCTATGATTTTGAGACATTCACAAAAGTTGCTCCATACGTTTACTTTACATAATATGCAAATGAAATTTTGATAGCGTTCACGTATGCGCAATGAGAAATTATTTAGGAAATAATTTCTCATTGCGCATTTTTCACTGCTCTGTTTTCATACAATTTTTATTAATATTTACTTCTGATTACAGGGTATTGTGAACAATGCTTTTTGTTATATTTTTGGAACAGAACATTCTTTTATATTAAAAACTCTGCAAATTATAAGCAAGAAACTTGTCAAAATTTGAGACTCTTTTTATAAAAATCTTAATTTCTCTACGAGTATACATGCTATATACATACAAATGAACAGGACTTATTACAATGAACTACTAAATCATAATCTATAGTTTGAACGCTTTACCTACATTGGTTTTGACAGGGTTGTCCAAAAGATATTCTTTTTTTTTCAATTTCTTTATGGTCCCCTGTGGAGTGTCTGAAACAAATCTCTACAGAAATCTATTACCTGTACAATTATGTTTGTTTGTACACTTAGAGTTTCAGAATAATTCCTCATGTATTTCACTTGGTATTTCACAAAATGTCGAAAATTGTATATGGCTGGTTTACTTTGGCCATATAGTGTATTTTCATTAACAAAATTAATTGAGAATAGATATCATTAATAATAATTTAAATATATTTATTTTTTCATTTACAAATGACATAAACAAACAAAAATAAAAAACGTTATTTAACATATTCAGAGTTAAATTACGACTTCCATATTCTATAACTAGCCACCTTTGGCGACCGGTTTGGTCTTCTTTAAATGTATGTTAGGCAATGTAGCATGTTTCTTTAATTAACAATTCAATTTACTTGCTTAAACCTTAGCCAAATCAGAAAATTCTGATAAATAAATCAAGAACTAACAGAGAGATGTAAAAACGAGATCCTCGGGAATGCAAGCGATAAATTTAGAGCTGCCAATTTAAAACTGGGCCAATTTACCTACTATTGTATCATGAGAATGTCGCCCATTCATTGTTGGTGAACATATCATACTAGCTTTGGGAATGATTATCTTCATGGTTTAATATCACTTACCGTTCACTACGAATGTATCTCTTGTGTTTGTTTACTTTACGGAATGAGATAGTAAGTTTTTAACAAAATTTCAATTGAAGTGATTACAAAGTATATGTTTATTTGAATGTCAATTAGAAAGAAAATTATAATGCTGAAATGAAATATTTTGATTTATGTTATTATTCTTACTATTAGTTATTTATTTAGATACTTTTCCACTATACAGGCCTTGATATTTCTTTTAAAGCTTAGTTTCAGAAAGTAAAATATGTTACTGATATGTACACTGGTGTCCAAAAATTAAGCATAATTGTTAATTAAGTAAGTAATGAAAGAAATATGAATCGAAATGTGGTGAAACTCCACATGTGTAAACAAAATAGTACGCGTCATATATTTTCGCGAAGAGTTTTCCCCAAAATCGAACAGGGGACCGTCAACAAATTGAAAAAGAATGAAGATCTTTTGGATAACCCTGACAAAACTAATGTAGCAAAAGCGTTCAAACTGCACAGTATGATTAACTGGCTTATTGTTATGTACTGTGTTTTTTTTTTACAAGGATAGCATGTATACTCGTAGAGAAAGTAAGGTTTTTATAAAAACAGTCCTAAGTTTTTTGCTTATAATTTGCAGAGTTCTTAATATAAAATAATGTTCTTTTCTGAAAATATGACAAACATCATTGTACATAACACCCTGTCATCAAAATTAAAAAGTAATAAAAATTGTATGACAAATGAACAGGTTTACTAAATAATTTTTTACTGCGCATGCGTGAACGCTATTAAAATTTCATTTGCATATTATGTCAGTGAAATGTATAGAGCAACTTTTGTGAAAGTCTCAAAAACATGGCTTAAAAATTCTGAAAATGATCGTTGATAGAATGAGATCAAAATCCTTTATTCCCTAAATGAAGCAAAAAGATGAGGGGCTGTATCCATATTCCATTGTTTAGTGCCTACACAATATTGCACGTACAACTATATTTAGGTAAAACCCCTGATTTTTTTGCTTCATTTTAGGAACAATGGATTTTGAGTTGATTCTATAGACTATCATTTTCAGAATTTTGAAGCTATGTTTTTGAAACTTTTACAGAAGTTGCTGAACAATATATTAATTGATAAACAAAATTAGCCGGGTAACCATATTAGGTAAAGTATGTCCTTTTAGCGCCAATTAGGTAACCTGGCGAGTATAGGCATCTGTGCCTATTATTTAATTTATTTATATTCATATGTATACAATATTTTTATATGCAAATCACTTAGCTTTAATATCGAAAATATATTTTAAACATCGTTTCGTAAATGTGATAATATCTCGCATATATTAGATGCAGTATTTACAGTATAATTAAGATAATTATAATGTTAAATTTGTAAGCAGAGGTATTAATTAATTACACAGAAAATGATAATAATTTCTAGCATGCGTTAATACATATTTATATAAATTACTCAAAATTCTAAATATTGTGGCGAAACAAAACTAAAAGGGTATTTATGTGAATTAATGTTTAAAAAGTATTTCTATATGGAAAGATTTTTTTTTTCAAAATTTCTCTTGAAAAAGAAAAGAAAGAAAGAAAGAAAAAATCTACGATGGCCAATTTGGCACGGAAATTTTTAAAAATTTTGGTACAAGTTTTATTAATTCAAGCAGATTTCACTTTACGTAACTTTTTTTTTATCGAATTATCTATGTTCCTATTTTAACAAAACTATCATCTAAAATGTTTTTCTAGTGTTTCTGTGAAGCAAAAAATTACAGGACTATATATAATTTTCTAATAAAAAAAACTGTTAATGCTTTTACTAAAATTTCTCGATGCTACAATTTAGTAAAAATAGTTTTATATTATTTAATTCGATGGATAAGTTAATGGCAAACTGCTTTAAATCTGCCAGAGAAAGAGCTTATTTGAATAGGAAGACTTAAATTAAATTAGCGGCTAAAAAGTATAACTCAAAAATTAGTGACTTTAATTGAATTAAAATTTACCCTAGTTTACGCAGGAAATAACACAAGCTGATTTTCAAAGGAGCCACTAAAAGAGTACATATGACATTTTTCTGAAAATTATAAATCACTTTTCAAACAGGCACTTTTGCTGTCAGGTGTAATGAAATCTTGCACTAACTTATCAGCTGAATTTCTATCTGGCGGATTAATTAGATGTTGCCTGATAGTCAAAGACTATTATATTACAATTTTGAAGTTTAATAAAATGACGTAAAGATGGCATATGTTTTAAATCTAAAAACCAATGTTCTAACAGGCACTTGCTGCCAAATTAAAGCCGTCTGCTATTAATTTATCAACCGAATTTATGTCTGGAAGATTAATTTTAGATTGTCAGTTAGCCAAAGTGTAACATATTGTAAAAGTTTAAACTTGAAAAAATGACGTGAAAATAACATGAATTTTACTTATAAATTGCCATTTTAATACGGACATTTGCTACCAGATTTTAAGTTGTCTGACACTAACTTATCAACCGAATTTTTTCCAGTCAAATAAATTAAGGGCTGTCCGATGTCCGAGTTTTTTTTTTTTTTCAAGTTTGAACAAATGATGTCAAGATGACATGATTTTATCCAATAATGGTCGTGCACGTCCGTCCAGGTCTTAGTCTGCCAAACAATTGTTGATGTCTCGCTGTAGAAGTCTATGAGCCAGCTGTGATGCCGAAACAAATGGTACTGTCACCAATTCAGTGAGTTGCATTATCAAGTGTTACACAGACCGCGACCTAGACGGGCTTGTACGGCCATTGCTGACGAAAACAATGCTTGACTAAAACTTTTGAAGAAATGCCGAAATTACGCATGCGACTCAATGCTTTTTTCGTGCGCAAAGAACTGATTTGTTCCTGGATGTCTTTTTTGTAGCATATAAAGGGGTATGTCAAATGTCTCATCTCACTTGGCACTTATGTAGAAAAGTAACGTCTTATCTTTATTGTTTCATTACATGTTTTGTCTTTCATAAACATCTCTGTCCACAGTCGCTAGGGAAACTTATCTTCTGATTCTCCCTCGTATGACATAATTTTGCAGTTTTTTTTTCAGTTGCATAATCCCTACATCCACCGATAAACACAACATCTCCCACCATGCATCCATATGTGTACTATATCATAAAAAAGAAGGGATGCTGAAAAACGGGCTTTGATAAAATCAGACGACGAAAGCAATGACAGCTCTAAAATCATAAAACAAAAATAACTGTTAAATCTCACCGGTGAAAATTCGGAATGATTAAATAAAAAATCAGCCGGATGCTGCAACAATGACTTTGACAACTTCGACACAACTACCACTATTAAATTTATTCAAATTTAATTTGCAGAACTTTTGTATTAATTTTTGTTTAAATAGTTGTTGCATTTTAATAAAATGAGTTATCATATTACATAAAATAATCATGATATTTTAAAATAAATCAAAAATATAATACTTAACAAGCTGCTTTTTAAAATGGCGACAAATTTCTATTTAATTCATTTTGTATAGCAAAAAAGTGTATGATAACAAATATTTTGACATCTATCACATAGCAAGATAGCACCGATAACAAAAACTTCTATTTTACAAATATGTATGTTTTATATAAAGCGGAACAAAAAGAAAATAACCCAATGTTAAATAAGGATATTTAAAAGACGCATTGCATAGTGTATAATGCTGCAATTCATTTACAATGCGAGAGCGCAGATCATAATCGCGAAAATATATTTTAAACATGGTTCATTTAAACGGTAATTCCTATAATATATTAGATACAGCGCTTTCACATAATTAAGATAATGAGAACGATAAATTTTAGCGTATATGTATTAAATAATTATAGAGAAATTTGCGATACCTCAATTCATATATTTAATATATGTTTACATATATCATTCTTAATTACAAATAGTAAAATGTAACAATATATGTTAATAAAGATTTATATACTGATTATTTTTCTGAGAAAAAAAGCATATTTTCCAATATTTATAGTCTTCACTTAAACAATCTCTTGTTTACTATTTTTGACATTTTCTTTTATGACTAATGCAAATTTCATACTTTAAATTATTTTCATACATATGTATTATCGGATAAGTCGTTTAAAAAGGAACAATTATCAAAGGGTTTTTGAAATATCTAAAATTCTTTGTGTGTATGAGAGAAAATATCATCTAAATAAAACAATTTCTAAGTATCACTTTTTTGTGTCACTTTGTCATCAAAAATCATTTTCGATTTGTTTGACACAGGGATTAAAATTGAAATACTTTATTTAATGACTTAAAATTTCATGCATATAAAAAATTAATACATAATGTTATTTTCCAACATTCTTTTTCCTTTTTTTTCATTTTTACTAGGATAATTTGTCAAATATTGTTTATTATTATCAATATAACGCTATGTATAACGTTACTTTATTATATATTGAAACCCAAATTTTACCATGTTTTAGTATAAAATGTAATGTTTTTTCATGGGAAAGACATCATTATAATTATTTGCTTTGATCTTTGCATTGTGCATGGTTGTACGTGTTACTTGTACTGCCTTCGTACACAAGAGAACAAAAGAGTAAAAAATAAACGTATACAAAATAGACCTCGTACAAAAGAGAAAAAATAGACAGAAATTACAGAATATTTTTTGAAACTTGAATAAAGATCATCTTGAGTTACCCGAATCTTTTCCTTACTTGGGAATGTCTATCTTTCGGAGTTAAATTTTTATAAATGTACAGCTGATAAAGATAAAAAAGTATCCCCTAAATTATGTTTTTTTTTCTATTCAGGAGTGTCTTTTATCGAGCTTTTTTTGTACGGACAGAGAACTTATATACAAGAAGTACTTTCCATGCTCAATAAAATTAATGATACAATATAAAAAATAATTATAGACAACGTAGGTTTTTTTTCTACATTACGCTACTACAGAAGGCAATAATCATAGTAACTCAGCTAACTCTTAAAGCTGAAAATTGATAACACTCGCTACAGTGGTCTTTTCAATGTTGATAGTCACTTTGATTTATCTGATCAGTCCATCAATCCGATCAATCTTCTGAACTTTGAAGACAGATAAGAGATCAACAGAAAAAATGTTTGATATATTTATCAGCATACTTTTCTTTTGTTTTAGAGTATAAAAGTATCATCTGCATCTATACTAATAAAAGAAAATTTCGCAACTTACGTTTACTCAGTACAGCCATAAATAGAAATCTCGCTACTTTAAAGGTAACTTTACTTAATGAATTTCATCAATTTACTAAATAATATTGCATTAATTTTAAAGATAATCTATGAAATTTACCTAGTGAGAAGCAATCTTCAAAAGCGTTGGGGCTCATTCTTTCATTGGGTTCTAAGGTCCTAATTTGAAAAGGATTTTGTCCATTTAACTTGGATTAAAATTCAGCTACTTTCTGTATTATGAATGTATATCGAAGACTTCAATAAACAACGTTTACATTTTAACGCCTTCGCGACGGGAGTTTTTTTACGAAATTTTTAACGTTTTGTAACCGGTTTTTAAAAACAAAAAATTGTGCATTCTCGAATCGAGAAAATGCTCCGATTAAGTAAAACAAATTTTATGATAAAATTTTACTGGTGGGGATAAACAAGGATTCTTAAGACTTTTTGTGGCACTTATGCGTGTCGCTAGTCTTGAATGGGTTAAATATCGCAATGAATCAAAAAAATATATCGCAGTTATCTGTTTCAAAACGCTTTTTAAAAAAAGGGTCGTTTATCCAAACTAGTCATTCACCGTATTTCAGTGCCCCATCAGGGCTCATTTTTTTGATACAAAGATTGTGACAACTCCGGCTTCCGTCTAATATTTATCACATTTATGGCAGATGAAAGAAATGGTGTTGCAAAAAAATAAAGGAGAAATCTCTACAGAATAAAAATGCTTATCAACCGAATCTTAAAAGCACTGGCGTGTGGTAGTAATTATAGGAGAAACGAAAGTTCCAGATATATTACATTGTTACAGAAATGAAGCTTATGAATATTTAACCCATTAACGCCCAGCGTCCTCTTTTGAGGACGGTTACAAAAACAGCAAGAAAGTGGTTTTCCCACCAATAAAGAGGAAGATAAATATATACCTTATTTCGCGAGACAGAATCCTCGATAAATTTAGATAAAAGTTAATTTGCTTTTAAAAGTGGTGGGAAATACAAAATTTAAATTTTAGCGAAGAGAATAATTCGGACGTTAATGGGTTAAATTTATAATAAAGTACTATTGATTTTCTGTTTTTACAATGTAACAAATGTAGTTAAACACTTAAAGTAAGTTTAACACATTAAATCAAACAATATACAAAAGAAAATTTTCTCCATACGGAAATTATACATAAATGATTTATTCTATTCTATAATTTATTCTATTTATGATTCAATCGAATTTTAAAAGCACTGGCGTGTGGCAGTTATTATAGAAAAAAGGAAAGTTCCACATATAATACATTGTTCTAGAAATGAGGTTTATGAATAATTAAATTTATAATAAACTATTATTGATTTTCTGTTTTTACGATGTAATAAATATATTTAAGCATTTAAAGTAAATTTAACACATTAAATCAAACAATATACGAAATATAAAATTTTCACCATACAGAAAATTATATTTAAATGATTTATTCTTTTATATCACATTAAATTTCTGCAGTTTAACCAAAAACTACTTAAACATTGAAGTGTTAAATTCATTGCTTCCGTCTAATATTTGTCACTTTTATGGCAGACGATAGAAATAATGTTGTAAGAAAATCTCTGTAGAATAAAAATGCTTATTAACCGAATCTTAAAATCGCTGGCGTTTGGCAGTCATTATAGGGGAAAAGATAGTTTCTTATAAATTATATTTTTGCAGAATTAAGTTTATAAGTATTTAAATTTATAAGGAACTATTATTGGTTTTTTGTTTTTAAGATTTAACAAATATATTTCAACATGTAAATTAAATTTAACACATTATATCAAACAATATGCAAAATCAAAATTTTCTCCATGCGGAAATTATATTTAAATGATTTATTCTCTTACATCACATTAAATTTCTTTCATAACCACAGTTTAACTAAAAACTACTTAAACATAAAAGTGTTAAATTCATTGCTTCCGTCTAATATTTGTCCCTTTTTTGACAAATAATAGAAAAAATGTTGTAAAAAAAATCGCTGTAGAATACAAATGCTTTTTAACCGAATCTTAAAAGCACTGGCGTGTGGCAGTCATTAGAGGAAAAAAGTTTGTTCCTTATAAATTATATTGTTGCAGAATTAAGTTTATAAGTATTTAAATTTATAAGGAACTATTATTGATTTTTTGTTTTTACGATTTAACAAATATATTTAAACATTTAAAGTAAATTTAACGCATTAAATCAAGCAATATCCAAAACCACAATTTTCTTCATACGGAAATTATATTTAAATAATTTATTCTTTTACATCGCATTAAGTTTCTTTCATTACCGCAATTTAACCAAAAACTACTTAAACATTAAATTGTGAAATTCATTGCTCCCGTCTAATATATGTCACTTTTATGGCATATTATAAAAATAATGTTGTAAGAAAAAATAGACATTTCTGTGGAATAAAAATGCTTATCAACCGAATCTTAAAAGCACTGGCATGTGACAATCATTATAGGAAAAGCGAAAGTTCCAGCTAAATTATGTTGTCGCATATATGAAGTTTATAATTAATTAAATTTATATGCAATTATTATTGATTTTCTGTTTTTACTATTGAACAAATATATTTAAACATTTAAATCAAGCAATATCCAAAATTAAAATTTTCTCCATACGGAAATTATGTTTAAATGATTTATTATTTTACATCACATTAAATTTCATTCATTACCACAGTTTAACCGAAAACTATTTAAACATTACAGTATTAAATTCATTGCTCCCGTCTAATATTTGTCACTTTTATGGCAGATTATAAAAATAATGTTGTAAAAAAAGGAGAAATCTCTATGGAATAAAAATGCTTATCAACCAAATCTTAAATGCATTGGCGTGTGACAATCATTATAGGAAAAAAGAAAGTTCCAGCTAAATTACATTGTTGCAGAAATGAGGTTTATGAATATTTAAATTTATAAGGAACTATTATTGATTAGCGTAAAAGATTTTCTAACTAAAAAAAGAAAAAAAAAGAATTGTAGGATAATATTTATGCACCAGATTTTAGGAGTATCGTTATTAAAATAATATTGTATAAAAAAACAAATAGAGATAACGTTCCAGAAAGAAAAATGTTAAGAATTTCAATAGCGATTAACAATATCTGCAGGTAATGAACTGTAATTGAAAAATTTTATAACTAAATTATGGCAAAGATTAATGAATGTTTGATAACATTTAAATGCTTTACAATGCCCTTCCATATGTATAGCATAATGAAATAAAATTCAATAGATCAATCTTTAAAAATGTATTATTTGTAACACTGCATCAGTAGTTTTTTAATCTATTTTCTGGTTACATGTTAAATACACATTTCTCGATTTAATAACACACAAGTTTCTGTTTTTAAATATAAGTGGCAAACCTTTTAAAAAAATTTGTAAAAGGTCTTGGTAGGAAGAGGTTAAACAAGATATTTTGAATATATTTTGTGACAAATCTACAGCATACATTAAGATACACTAATAATGATTGATTTTTCAATTTTATACAGCGTTTAATAACCTTAAAGTAAAATAAACTTAGTTTGCTAGTTTTGCTTAAAAAACCCATAATATGTGACAACATTTCATACATTGACAGTATTTGCACTATGTTTAATGCATGCATAAAGAATAACAAGACACAATTATTATACTAAATAAGAACTCATGCGATAACATTGCACAAATCACACCGATCGTTAGCATGAATATTACAAATGGAAAATATTAAGTGAAGTTGAAATGTTGATGATGTGCAATGTATACAGAATACTGGTGATCATTAAATCATCTTATTTATTATTTATAAAATCGTATTTATTTATTTATTTATTTATTTACTTTGAGATGCTCCATAGAGTTGACTATTAAATAAAAAATAATAATAATTAAATTAAGTTAAAAAATAAATAAACCTAAGTGCTGATAAAAAATTATTCATGCAACTATTAGTACTTCATCAAATGGTGAATATATTTACATTTCTATCGCACTACAATATTTCTACTACATTTTGTCACATTTTCTGAAAAAGGCGTTAGAATCGGTAGAAAATCTTTTATAACATCTACAATAAATTTACTAGATTCCTCTGAACATAAAAAAATGATATATTACCTAGGATTTATATGTTATTCTTACATAAATGAATGCACATATTGTAAAATAAACCACATATCTGTAAGCTCTATCGATTGATCATTGCCTCCATTTTATTTTACAGGGTGATCCGAAACATCGTTGTTTTTCTTTGCCTTTTCTGCTAGAGCCGCAATTGTCCTTCAGCCATTGGTTAAAAAGAACTTAAGCAGATTATTCATATTTCTCAAATTTGGGATATATCTGACAAGAATACTTTTGAATATTAAAAAAAAAAAAAATCTAAAATTGATAATGCTCGGTGATAAGTGTTTCTAAAGTGTATGACTAACAAATATTATATAATATAAAATTCAGTATTTAACTTCTGAATGGCATATTTAAAACCATGAATAGTTTTAAACATTGTAAAGTTTAATGAATAATTCGCCAGTATATTAGTTTACATATTATTGGAACATTTTAACATAATTTAAAAACTTTGATTAATAATTCTTCAATAATGAATCTGCACATGCAACTTAATTAATCTTACATAAATTCGCAATATTTCCTAAAACATCTGAACGGTATAATTAAAAAAAAAAACGTTTAAAATTGTCAATCGTTTAATAAACAAATGTGCATTTATCCAAAAAAACTTCTTTAGCTTGTTGACATGACATCGCGGTGTTTACGGAGTACCAACGCAACGTGAAGCCGCTGCGCGTTACCTCCAACTACATATGGTAAATTGAACATAAAAAGAGGAATTTTGAAACAAAGCACGGTCAAAAAAGTATAATTTAGAGACTCTGGTGAATATCCTATGATTATTCCAGAGCTGGAAGCACGAGGTTAAATATAACCTCCGAAAAAAGGGCACATGAAGCATCCAAACGAGTTTGGTTGCTCCATACTTCGATGTCATTTCACCGACTGGCGTCAGCAAAGAACGGAGAATGTAAAGGCAGTATGGTACCAAAGATCACAGAAAAGGCATAGCATAAGATATCCCAGCCCACGATTAACTCTAAGGAACACAAAAAGGGGGCCACATAGCTCACTAATTTTGTGTGACAATCACCTGAAACTCGTTCACCTTCGAAGTTTCCCATCGGCTAACATAGCGGCACAGGTTCCGAATTTTACTGGCATATGTTCTCGGACACTTGGTCCGCACTACCATACGAAGTTCCAGTACACACTACGCTCGCGCAGGTCCACAACTCCAGTAAACAAGTTTTTCGGTTCATGCCTGGTCTGAAAGGGGTCAAGTTAAATTTAGAAAATCTAAAAACTAGATGCTGAATTAAACTGAGAAACTGTGAATTGAAATTTAGAGACTTTTACCGGCGGCGAGTTCCTCACACACCAGCGGTCGAGGGTAGAATGAGCCAAAATGGGGAAGAAAAGGTCTTAAATAGCCGAGGTACAGTGAGCAAGTACCTCTTGGCCAATAGGAGAATGAGGAAGGCGTGGCCTATCCTCAAAAATGGAAGTGACTTCTACAAAAATTGAATTTTTTAAAATTTAGAAAAGATAGAGTACCCAATTACAATTTCCAAATAAAAATTTATAGGGAAAAGGGAAGTCTAAACAATAAAACAAGTATTAAAATTAAAAATACAATTAATTAGAAAAGCTGAAAAACGCGAATGTATAAAACTACAGTATGCTGCATGACGTCAGAGGTAAATCCAATTCTAGATGAAAATTTCTTTCAATTTACGAAAAATAAAAAAAATTCCCGAGAATTCTGCTTTAAGTGACAGCGAAAGGTATCCTTCTAGATGTTTTGGAACACGGGATGAAGTTATCGTCCCGTGAAAGAATAGCTAGGGGCCGTTTCCGGTTTTTCCCCAATGTTCCGTCATAACGCCGGAACGGCATTTAAAGCAGGAATCCGCACGGCAGGGACTGACTTATGAAACTTCATTGTAAGATTCTTGATTTCGGCAAAAATCGGTTTAATTTTAAGGTCACGATGAATGACGTCATTGCGGACATAACGGGTTTCTTTGGTAAACCTACGAAGAAGTTTATTTTGAAAGGTTTGAATTTTTTCAAGTCTGGTTTTTACTGTACTTTCATAAACAACCGAACCATATGTTATGATCGGTCTGACCATGGATTTATATAGTAACAATTTATTTTTCATTCACATGGGGCTGTTCCAAGCCAAGAGGGGATTAATGGAGCCCACTGCGCGGTTTGCACGATCCGGAGTTTCTGAGATGTGCTTGCACCATGTTAATTTAGAATTTAGGTGAATACCCAGGTACTTATAATCTGACTTCCAGGGAATTGGTTCGTCATTCAGTTTAAAATTTAAATTAGCGATGGAACTTGAACGTTGGTTGGTGAAAAGAATGGCGGCACTTTTGGCACTATTTACTTTAATTTTCAATTTTTTAAACCAAGCCGAAAGGATATTAAGATAATTTTGAAGTTTAGAGAACACTTTTTGTGCTTGTTTGTGTTTGAAAAGCATGGCTGTGTCATCGGCGAAAATCGCCAAGTCGATGTCAGGCTCTTTAGGACTGTCGTTAATAATGACATTAAAAAGAGTGGGACCGCTTAGAAAACCTTAAGGAACAGAGCTAGCAATTAGTTTAGGGTTAGAGTAAGAACTTCCTACTCTAACAGAGAATAATCTATTTTTAAAGTAATCTGCATAGATTTTAATTAGTTGAGCCGGAACTCTTAGTTTGATTAGTTTAAAAAGAAGAGCGATATGCCAAACTTTATCAAAAGCCTTTTGAATATCCAGAAATATTGCTCCCGTCACCCCGCCGGACTTGAAACCGTCATGAATGAGTTCAGAAACTCTCCATATCTGATGGGTTGTTGAGCGAAGCACTCGAAAACCGAGTTGCTCCGGAATCAGCACATCATGAGAGTTCAAGAACTCCTTCAGGCGGTTGACGAGAACATATTCATAAACTTTAGATAGACAAGATAGCAAAGAGATAGGTCGAAAGCTGGTTGAGCGTGGCTGTCCTCCACCCCACTTTTCAGTAGGGAAACGACAATAGCCTTTTTCCAGCAATCAGGAAAAATATTTAAAGTCATCATGCAATTAATTAATAGAACAATATAAAGAATAAATTTGTTAGGTAAGTTAATAAGCATATTGTTAGAAATACGGTCCTCACCCAGAGACTTATTCTTTTTTAAGCCTGAAATGTACTCTCGGACCTCAGTAGGTGTGGCCGGAGGTAGCGTAGTTGGTGTGTTTGTGTTTAAAAAATTTTGGACTGTGGTCTCCAACACAGCGGCAACGCTGGGGTTGTCCATACCAGAATTAGGTGTAAACTGACTTCTAAGACTTTTTGCAATAGTTTCCGCCTTTTCAATGTTAGTATAAGCTATGCCATTTGGGCATCTGATGGCCGGAATGTGTGTTTGTGCCCTACGAATGCGGGAAGCAGTCTTCCAAATGGTGTTGTCTTCAGTCGAAAGAGATTCGACAAAAGTGTTCCAGCGTTCGTTTCTAAACTTGGAGATAGCAGCCTTAACTTGTCTATGGTGATGATTTAAATGGATCCTATTAGATTGCGTACAATAGATCTGTCACTCCTGCAAGCACGATTTCACTCGGTTATCAATTGCCTGATCTCCTCCGGAAGTCTCAGAAAGGCAGCAGTGGCTTTCTCGGCAGAGAACACACTTCTCAAAAGTATCTCTCAAGACGTCACCAAGTTGACTGATGGCAAGCTCCGCCTGCTCTTTCGTTTCCGGTAGAGAGGGCGGAGTTTCACGCTGTTCAAGTAGGAATTTGAAATCTTCCCATCTAGTATGAATTTGCTTACCAAGATCGAGGTTCTAAGAGTCAACTTGGTACCGGAGCAGAACCGGCAAGTGATCTGAACTCAACTCATTCTGCGTTTGAATACAGTAAGGATAAGGAAAATTGCGGGTGATCGCTAAGTCCAAGAAATTATTTGAAAAAGGAAAAGTGGGTGAGGGGGGCGCAATAATTTGCGCAAAATTTTGATTCACCCATTTTCTGATTTTGCTTCCAAACCCGTTAGTAGATCTACAGTGCCAAGAGGGATGAGTAGCATTAAAATCACCCGCAAGAATATTATTTGGAAAAGTATTAGTGAGCTGGGATAAGTCTTGCTCCAGCAGATTTCTATCATTTAACGGTGGTACATAAATGGCTGCTATGAGAAGTTTTGGAATATTGGGAAAATACAGGACAATCGGAGTAACTTCAATACAATTTGTAGTGGGAATATTAATAAAAATAGCATTAAACCCTCTTTTAACATAAATTGCAGTGCCGCCAAAGCTGCGGGTATTATCAACCCTACGAGTCCTGTCTACATTGAATAACTTGTAGTTGGCGATTCTGAGATATTTCTCTGGGAAAAATGAGTCTCACTGACCAAAACGATGTCTAAATTGTTACTATAAACCCAAGCGCTGAACTCAGTAGCCTGTCTTTAAAGCCCATTGGCATTAAAAATACCAAAGGAGAGAGAATCCAAATTACCAGTAGCTGGGAACATGGCGATAGGAAAGAAAAGTCTAAAAATGGGGATGGCAACCATCAAGAGATGGCGCTACCTATACAAATTTTGAAAGAGAGATAATATTTTTAAGAAGTATATGAACCCGGTCTATCTCCGTGAATGCTTTGCGGAGATCCGGGAGGGCTTGGGTGAATGCCGTCATAACGGTCACTTCACCATACTGCTTAATAAAAATAATCAAATTACTAATGAATTTGGTGAGCGAAAATGCATCCTTTACTGGGACCGAATTTGAATTTTGAGGAACAGGAGGGGTGGTGGGCGGAGCAACCTTTTGTGCAATAGCAGCTTCCCTATAAGATTGGGAATAAGACAACTAAAGTAATCCGGAATCAAAATATTTTTTAGTTAAATTCTAATTAGTAAAAAAACCCACCAATTTAACAAAAATTTTCTACCAAATTTAAGCATTTTTATAGCAGTTGCCAGCAATTAAAAATCCACAATAAAATTCTTTCCGCAATAATTGCTTTTCTATATCAAGATTTCTCCATAAAAATGAAAAAGAAATAAATAGTTTGACGAATTAAAAAAATAATAATATTACGTGAAATGTGAAGTGTGAAAGTGTGAAGTAATGAAAAGTGAAACATGAAAATGAAATAAATTGCTTAATGAATAATAATAATAATAATAATAATAATAATAATAATAATAATAATAATAACAATAAAAATAATAATAACAATAAAAGTAAATGTCAAGTCATATCACTTCTATTACAAGACTTCCACATGTCAATAATGAAAATGAAATAAAAAGTTTCGCGTTTTTTTTAGTGAATATTACCGCATATTGGAAATAAAATAGACGTCAGCAGGTGAATACATAATGTCCTATTTATACAGATGTATCTTTTTTTATTGCGTTTTCAATAGATTTATGTGTATAACGCTTTGAATCCTTTTTTTTTTTTTTTTTTTTTGTTTTATTTTGTATGTTTAATTTTGATATTGATTTTTGAAAACAAACATTCGTAAAATTTCGGCCAGTTTAGCTAGTAGTTTAACCCATTTTAGGCCAAGCACAGAAATTTTATAAAATGTAGCATTATTTTTATTGAAATATGCTTAAATTACATACATTAAGACACAAAAAAAGATTCGTTCATGAAAAATAATATTTTATATAAGAAATAATATTTTATATAATAATATAAAATATCATTTCTTATAATGAATAATATGAATATGAATAATATTTTTATGACTTTTGTTTTATTCTTATTTCATATACAGAATTTGCAACTTTAATCTATTTTAAAAACATATAATTCATTTCAATTGGAATAATAATATATTTTTAAAAAGTCGAATTTGTCAAAGGCGTTTCAAATTAAAACTCTAGCGTATTTTGAAAATTTTTTAAGAGAAGGTGTTTACTCCAATTGAATTACTAATATTTTATGGATGTCTTCAAAAGCCTTAAAAAATAGAAGAAAAATAAAATTCTTGAAAAAAATGTGTCAGAGTGTTAAAAAAAAATATTTATCGAAATGTTTCGTATACGAACCTTTGGCCGAAAATGGGTTAATTTATGATACTCACATTGATATGATTTACCTGTAGAAGGTGAATTATATTTTATTTTAGAGATATCTGATATCAAATGAAATGATTTGTTTCACAAAACATAATTTCCTCTAAACTTTTTACTATTAAATGGTTAGTAACTGTCTATATTTTTTAAATTTTACATTCCTTTTTAGGTGCATTCATAATTATGTAAAACGTAGTGTTCGTAGTCGTCGTTCAGTTCGTCAGTCTGTCCATCTGTCCATCCGCGTATATCAGAGCAAAAACTACGAACCAATTCATTTGAAATTTAAAATACACAGTTGTTACATAGTTTTGTCCAGTCATTTCAAATTTTATGAATATCAGATGCATAGTTTAATTAATTGGACAATCAAAAGTATTCCGTTACATTACAACCAATAGTTTCAAATTCATTTTAATAGTGTTACACTCTTTCGAACATAATAAAATTGATATGCATCTATAAAGTACATACTAAAATTCTGTACAATCCTGTACAATCTGTAGATTCTGTACAATGTGTGGTGCAAATAATATTTGTTATAAATTTACAGAGATACACAAAAGTATTCCATTTCATTCTTTTACTGGCGAAAACATTGTTTGGGGCGCGTTTTAATAATAATAAACAATTTCACATTTTATGAAATCGATATACGTTACTGAGCTTTATTACAAGTTACTTCCTGTATGATAGGAAGCAGATAGAAAATACAGGGATACAGAAAAGACTTCGACAGTCTACTTTATTCGAAATACTGTATACTATTACTCTAAGATCTGAATATTTTAAAACTTCCATATAATAGGAAGGCACCTCATTTGCTACGCTTGATGTTCGATTTGTAACTTGTTGCAATGTATGTAGAGAAATGAAAAGAAAATCCGTGCATTTATTATTTAGTTTGTTAAGTAGGCTCTTTCTCAATTACATCTTTTGTTAAATATCTGTAAAATGTTTATGGATGTAATTATTTATATATTTTTATATGTAAAACTAAATAATTCTTTTGAAACAAGTACTGTACATGCTGTAGCAGCTTAATAATTGTGCAATGTTTCAATATGTATATATATATATATATATTCACAAACATTTTATTTACGAAACAGATTTTGTTTTATAAAAAATTTAAAACAAATTTAACTTCCAAAGCAAAATTATTCTAGAATTTTGATTTTATTTTCTTTTTGTTATTATATTATTTATTATTTCATTATTTTATTTTTAAGGTAAGCTAAGTTCATTGTCTTTATTTATTTTATTTTATTTTATTTTTTTCTGAACAAAAGGACAAGTTTTTATACAGATAAAAGTTTCTAAACTTTTGCATGTAACACTAAATAACTATTTGAAAAGTAATATTATGCATGCTGTAACAGCTGAATAAATACACTATTCTTCTTTTGTAGTATGTTCGAAAATTTTTAAAATGTTTTTTAAAAAAATTAAAACAAAATTTAACTTCCAAACAAAAATTCTTCTACCATTTTGCTTCTTATTATCTTTTTCGTTAATTTATTATTTATTATTTTATTATTTTAGTCTTTCTTTTTTGAACGGATGATCAGTTCCTGTAAACAAGCTAAAATCACTTACATGACCACACCTTAGTGAGATACAACATAAAAATGAGGGTTTAAAATTTATGGCGTCTGGTTAAGTTTTGTCACTTTAATGACTTTTAATAGAAGTAAAGCTTTTGGAAAAGAGGAAAATGTGTGCATGAAAAGGCTCATTAAACAAATTTTTAAAGAAATTACGCGTGATGATGAATGCGAGTAATAAGGGTTTTTTTCATTATTGAAGTTTCTGAGTCAAAGTTCATTAACATTTAAATTTACAATATATATATATATATATATATATATATATATATATATATATATATATATTGTGTGTGTGTACAAGCGTGCGTTTTAAATAAGAAAAAGAATAGATTTTCGCACAAGGAAAACAAGATTTCTAATTCACAATAATTTATTTTAGAGTAGAAGATAGAATGATCATTGAAATTACCAATTTTGAATGAAAATATGTTGTAAAAATGTTTATTTCAGAATGAATGTTTTCATTGTTTGAAAAGCAAACACATCAATTTACAGTTAAAATACAGTACAAATCTCTTGTATGTTTCATTTCCTATGAGACATAAATTACAAAAAAATCACACTTTTCACTACCTATTATTTGTATGTAATAGTATAAAACGCGTAGTTACGTATTTTTTCACTTTCATTTTAAGCTGCCACATCATTGGCATGTTATTCTAATAGGCACAACATACATTATAAGTGTAATATAACTTTCAATCAAATTTGTCTTGGATGTCCTTCATCTGTCAGAATATACTCTAAGCAGAGGTCATTGATTAGTCTCCATTATCAAATGATGTTTCTAACTTATTTATTTTGAACATCCCATATGTTTTCGGTTCAAAATATTATCAAGTTACTATTGAACATTTTACCAATTCTTAGTTCAATATTTATCGTAATTTCTCGTTTAATGGAAGTACAAATGTCGGAAAAATGTTTCATCATTTGATTCTACTTTTAACTTCAGGTTAAAAAAAAAAAAAAAAAAAAAAAAAAAAAAAAAAAAAAAAAATAGCACTATGATTGTAGAAATCGAAATCTTCATTGGAACCTACGCTCTTTCATTAAAAATTGATACTATCAAAAGAAACAATAAAGACTGAGATATATTTACTTAATTCAACCACGTCTTTCGATTTTAAGTTAATAGTAATATAAGTTTCAATACAGCTTTTTTTATATACAATAAAAACTGGTTGGTTGTATCGGGTTTAATGGTGCCTAATCACTTAAGGGATAAGCTGCGTCTGTGATGACTGATGATGGTTTTTTTTCTTTTATTCAACGGCGCCGCTTCTTTACGTCACGTGACGAGCGGACGGAGAGAGAGAGAGTGAGGAGAGGAGGGGGTACGGAAAATGAGAAGTGTGTGTGGCGTAGGTATGCTGTAGACCTGCGAATGTTTTGAGCAGGTAAAAAGAATTTGAAATTATCCGGTAATATGTATAGAGGTGTGCTAAGGGCACGGGTTTTAAATGCTAACGAAAGAAGATTTGTATAGAAGTTCTTGAAAGAAATAGGCAATCCGGATATATAATTATATATATATTTAATTGTGTTCATGTGCAGACCTGTATTTGTGATGTCTTTGTGTGCTATATGTTCTAATTAAACTTTGGTTTTCGTCGAAGCCTCTTGGATTATTTCTGGATATAGGTTTTACACCGGTGTTCCGCAAAGTCGTGTGAAGAAACAGCAATAGCGTGTATGACCGTCAACATAATAAAAATGGAAACACAAAAGTTTCACGAGTTCTTGTTTCTATGCAGTAAAAATATTTTAAACTCTTTTTTAAAAAAAAAATTGAGATATTTTACATAAATTTAAAAGAAATACATATACAACATTACAAATAGTATAGTGTAAACAACATGTTGAAATCTTTTTTTTTTTTTTTTTTTTTTTTTTTTTTTTTTTTTTTAAGGGGAATCATAAATTTTAAATATTAAGAAAAACGCCATATTTGCAATACACATACATTTAGTGTCTGAATTAAAAAAAAAACTATTTAAAAATTGAATAATATAAAATAAGACAGATTTGAATGCATTTTTTAAAATTAAAATTTATATACAAAAAATACAACACTAAAAAACATTTAAAAATACAAGAGTAAACGTTTCGCCAAGCTACACGCAAGGCCTGATCAGTACAAATAATTATGCATTGCATAACAAACATTGTTATAAATCAAGACAGTTATAGTTAGTTATTATTTTTTTAGAAAAATATAGTATTCATTCGTGACATCACGGCCAGCATTCAGAGCTGACGATCGTTAACCAGTGAACCAAACTTCGAGGAGTAATCTGCCGTGGTAAATGATACAACCTGATTTTAAGATACTAGAATTCGCAAACTGCGGAATGTGTTTCGTTTGAGCGTTATGCTGGACAATTTTAGAATTCAAATTACTGCTTTTTAGAGCACTGATATGTTCTCACAGATGAATTTCTAAAGATTGCCTGTTATCAATATATACACTATATTTCTCTCCACAGAGAATGACATAGACAACACTGGGTAATTTAGACTTGTAAAGAGGCCTGATCTGCAGATTTACTTCTTAAGAATATTAAATAGCTTTAATTTTATCTTTCTTAGTATTAAATGTAATAATTTATAATTATTAATTTCCATTAAAGTAACTAATAAATGTTTAAAATAAATATTAAGTCTCCATGCATGCGTTTAATATCTTAAGGGGCTGTTTAAAAACAATTGCACCATAAAGTACAATTGCACCATCCAGAATATTAATGTTTGGTCTCTTCTGAGCTTATAGCAATTCAAAAAATACAGTTCTGATATTTTTTGTAATAATTTTCTCCACGTTCTTAGACTATATACTGCGCATGGTATGCTATTTAATAGGATTTTTGAGGGGCATGGCAAACGTGGAGGAGAAAAAACCAAGCACCTACGGGAAATATTAACTTTTAGTTTAACTTAGTTTAACTTAGTTTAACTATTAGTTATCCTTTCTCGTTTGCTATATATTTAACTACTTCTAATGCCTCGTTTATATGTATTACAAACCATGATAACTGTGAATTTTTTCATTTATTTAAAATTTCTTAAGAATATGTTATCTATATTGATGAGAAAAATCTTAAATTTACTTGCCATAAATTTTAATTAACTAGACTGTAAATATTTAGTAATTATTTAATTGAATAAGATCTTAATATCGCTTCAATTCAAGTCAAAATTCGTATTTTCTACACATACCAATTTTATTATATAAGAAAAAATTTATTTGATGCTTCTTTATTATTATTATTATTCTTTCTACTTTGAAAATTACTACCCGAGGACGCTGTTGAAATTTCATTTACATGATCACATTTTTTATCTACGTCTTTTTATATACATAAAGATCTTCATTTAAGGCTGATAAAGTAGACAAAAGCTTTTAACAAAATACAAGCTTCAGAAAGAACTTATTTCAATTGTACCTACCACGAAGAAAATTAATTCTTATACAATGAACTCTAAGAACCCTACTCCATTTAATGGGGTTTTTTTCGTATTCTTTAAACTTTCTTTTATTGTTTGAAAATTGACCATTTTTCATCTAGAATGTAATTTCCGAAGCTATAAATAACAAAGAAAATGAACAAAGATAGATATTCGTAATTTGGATTGAATCCAAGTAAAACCATCTCCTGACTCGTGGAATTGATCTTAGATTTTTTTCGTATTAAATATTTCAGATTTGCAAAATAATCATTATAAGGATTAATTGTTATTTAGTTATTATTATTATATATTATAAAACCTTACTTGATATGCTCTAATTTTTTGATATTGTTTTATTCATACATTCCTGTTTTTTTCCCTCTTTTTTAATGTATTTATTACAAAGATTTCGGTAAAAGTTTTATTTTTAGGTACTCTTGCAAGACAATGTAAATTGTGTGACAAACTTTGCTTGGATAAAATGAAAATTAATAAAAAAATATTTTTTGACTAATTGATAGTGCGAAAAAAAATGAAAACTAAAAAATAAGATGTCCCTCAGTTTTTGTCGTAAAAATTTACTGCAATTTTTACAGAAAAAAATGCTGTTAACATTGCAACCGGCAGTTTTTACTGTAAAGTTAACGGATTTTTTTTTTTTTTTTTTTTTTTTTTTTTTTACAGTGTGACGGAAGAAAAAAATCCTCTGTTGAGAGAATTGATAACCAACACATGTGCAAAAGTTGGAAAAATTGGTTGCTACTCAAAAGCTAAATATAAACATTATTGTTGCCACTATGGAATATCATTTTCACTGATTAGTTAAATTAAGAAACTCCAGAAAAGGTGTTTATTATTATTAAACCATATGTAAACTAAACTTATGTAGTTATTTTTTTAAGTAACATTTTTATCTATAATCTACAACTTATTTCATTTAAAAATTCATACAAATTAAGAAAGTTATCTTAATTTACTTGAGTTAAGTTTAAGTCTTCGGCTCTTTCATACTAATATTGAGAATTTTAAATGTATTTTTTACAATATTATTGAATTTTTCTAAAATATCGTTTTAATTGATATTTATTTATTCTTGTATATGTTTGTTTGTGAGTTTGTTCCTGCCTTTAATTTTATTCGAATCTATGATTTTTAACCCCTTTTGGTCTGCATCCTTTATACACATTTTAGTCTGCTGACACCGCTTGTTTTAATTATTTTACTAATCAAATACCAAAAAAAAGGCAAAACTACAAACGTTTATTTATTTGTTAGTTAGAAATATAACCTTTCACAAATGACGGAAAGTCAGACTTAAAATTATATACAACATAAACTGTATGGCCAAAGGTGACCCGTCTCTTGCAATTTTAGACTTTGTTTTAATTATCCAGAAAAAAACACACGGAATCAATTTGCAAATAAAAAAATAATCATCCAGTTATTTTGTATTTTTTTTCTGTGTATTTTATGCATACAATGTTGCACTATTTACGAGTATAACTATTACAAATCAGTAGTTTATTTATAATGTAGAGACTGTATCTATTTGCATATAGGGCATATGAATATGGTTAATAATTATATTACTGTATTTTTCTAGATGAACATTTAATAAATAAATGATTGAGAAATAAATATTCCTCAATCATTTGTATATCCCATATAAAAAAAATCTTGGTTAGCATACAAAGCCGGAAATTGCACATCAAACGTGGAAATCAGGAGCTTTCGTACTATGATTAATCTTATAATTTTTCATATCTTGGCGCAATATCTATTGAATTCGTATGCAAAAATGCATGAATACAAAATTTATTACGATTTCATTTGTTAAAATCAGTAATACCGATATAATATGGCGGTATCGACTGGCGCCAACTTATATGGGCCCATGGAGGGGGGGGGCATATAAGTTGCGAGCCCACCCAATAATCTGATCGCTCTGCCTTAACAATTTCAGTCAATTTATTTTTTATTTTTGTTTGTTTATTTATTTTGAAAATAAAATTTGGTTTTATTGACGCTCTTAAAGTAATTTTGATTAGAAAATAATAAAGGCATCAATTAGACTGCAAGAAAACTGAAAATGTCTTTAAAAGATATATAATTAAACTTTTATTTCCATCATATTTTACGTCTGATCTGCATTGTATTTCAATTTCGCTTTGAGTAATATTTAGGAGCCGGAAATTTTATATTTTTAAGTTTTGAGTTATTTATTAAAAAGATAATAGTTTTTATTCTATTTATAATAAATATTAATGTAAAGAAAACTTTTATTAATATAATTCCATTAAATTATAATAATTTGTATTTTACTTCGAAAAACCATAATTTGACTTTTAATTACTCTGTATGTTTATTCACTCCTCTCCCACCCTTCTCTACACACGCACGCAAAGGAAAAATTGCATGTTATTCTACTGAAAAAAAAGCCCACCCAATGTTTTACAAAAGTTGGCGCCGATGACGGCATCTTAAATAGGGGACAAACCAAGACAACCTAGCATGATTAACAATCATCGAACGCTATTGAATTAATGATGTAAGGAATTATGTAATAGAATGAAGTAAACATTGAAAATAACTTATTACATTTTTATTTGAATTTCATAGAATTTGAAATACTGAAAATTCAATTGGGTATTTTTTGTACCAGTATATGAGTACAGACGGACATGCAGATGGACGGACCAGACGACGGCTATAGGTGTTACCTATTTATATGATTACGAAACACTTAAAATGCTGTTGCCGTCATATATTAATTCAAACATTTAATTCCAGTCCGAAACAAGATATAAATTATATGTGCACTTTATAATAAAAGAAGTCAGCATTTATTTCACCAACATTAAAATTTATTTGAAGTAAAAACACCCCATCGATTATATAATTATCGTTATACAGAAATGAAAAAAAAAATCAATTATTTTTTAGTGATAATAATTTTCGCTAACATTTATAAGATTAATGCTGAAACTTTTTACATAATTTCTGCTTTGAAAAATGCTTCGTCATTATCATATTGAGACTGATAAAAGTGAAGAGCTGGGAAAGTTTTCTAAATGATTGATAGTTGCCTCTTGTTTTTCTTTGCTATTTTCCCTAAAAATGCTCGATATTGGATTCGGCTGTATCATATTTTCAAGATATTAATTCACATATATCAAGCCACAAGAATTGAAAGAAAATATAAATTTACATACAATTATGATATACAATCATATATCTTTGTTAAATAAGAACTATGTTTTTCACGGTGTATTGGATGGAACAGTAAAATTATTTTTTATTTAGGTTTGATTTAAGTACACTGTAAAAAAATCTGTAATGTTACTAAAAGTTTTCTAGAAAACTGGGATTCCTAGATTTTTTTATGTAACGGAAACAGCAAAAGTGCATGTACTAGATACAGATTTGAACTGAAAATTAAGAGTTCTGTATTTTTTGGAAACTGGGATTCCAAGAATATTTTATGTAACTACAAAACATGTTACAGATAAAACTTTAAAAATGTTACTGTAATTTTAGTAGATTTATTTGTAAAGTTACAGATTTCTGTAGCTTTACAAAAATTAATTCTGTAGATTTACACCTTTCCTAGTAAGGTGCACAGGTAAAATGATAGTAAGCCTACTGATTTCGGCAACTTTTCATCCGTAAGATTACAGATTTTTTTTTCTTTATTTTACAGTGTAGAGTATTGTTATTAAAACGAAACAATAAATGAATGTAAAACAGAGAATATAGTTTTTTTTTTAACTTACAAATCTAAGAAAGAAAAACAATGAACTTGTTTATATTACTCTGTGGCATAATTTCTCTGTACATTCTATTACCTTTTCCGTTTACGATTCATGGTCACATGTGATAGTAAAAAATCTGTCATTTACGACTCATGAACCCATATAATGGAATAAGGCCAAGTACAACTGTCTTAATGGTAGTTGATGTATTTTATGTGTATTGTGTTTGGGCTCTTTAACTATCACAGAAGCAAAATACAAACATTGAAGTTTTATCGATCGGTAACATTTGTAGTAAATCATATCCTTGCTTGCTATTAATGTGAAGCTATAAAAGTGCCGAACATGAACAAGTGTTATAATGTACAATGCTGTATAGAGCGAATTCTTATGAGAAAGGAATAGACAGAGACGTCGTTATAAGTGCGCTATTCTTAGGGTCATTTGTGGGTATATCATACTTATATTAGTGCTGTATTGATGCCACCAAAAATTGAAACAAAATCCGTGGTACGGAGCATATTATTGCTCAGAAGCGAGTTTGCAAGAGAGATCTACTTAAATGATACGAAGCTAGTCCAGGCAATCATAACAGTTTATACATAATTAAAAGAAAAATTAAGGAAAGAAAATAACGATTCTATTTAAATGAAAATAATACTTTATTTACTTTTCGATGTAGTCACCGCTGTTGTTAAGACTTGTTTCATATCTTGAGACTAGTTTGTTTGTACCTTCCTCGTAAACCTCTACTACCGAAACAGCCTGCCAATATTGTATCCCTTCTTTTAAATCATACGTACTTTATAAACGTTCTCCTGACAAGACATCCCGAAATTTAGTGTAATGAAAGTCATATTGAGCCAAGTTGGGTGCATAAAGGATAATAGTAAAAAAATAATAATAATAAAATAAAACTCCCACTTAAATTTTCAAAAAGAATCTCTTCCCGTTTTGAAATTTCAAACTCAGCACCTTAAAAATTAATTATTCTTTGATCCCGTATCATAAACTTTTGTAATTAATTAACAATTTTAATCTAAACAAATTTTAAAAATTAAAGCACATAAATGCAAAATCTTAAAAATAATTGAAATTAAGTTTAAGAAACTGACAGTAATAAAAATAATTTTATTCACATTAAATCAAATTTTCAAACAACATAAATGAACTTTTTAAAATTTGTCTCGATTTTTATCATTTAGACTTGATTTTATTTTTTAAACAAAATTCAAATTTTAGTGAAAACTTCTCTTATTTATATTTATTGGCAATATTTGGAGCCAAAACCATGATTAAATTTAGACAGGATTGTGTGTAAAGCTCAGGCCGAAGGCGCTAATATAACGAATACAATTTTTACTTCCGGACAATTAACTCCTTTTATCACAAAATCGTGAGTTTGTATAAGAAAGTGAAAAGCGCATTTGAAAATTATTAAAAAATTACATGCTTTTACAATTATTTGAATAGCAGTATCAGATGCTAGCCTATTGATATTTTTATGAAATACTATAAGAGTCGTCCATTTGTTTTTAGTTTTGGAATTTGTAATTCTAAATGGCAATAGTATTCGTTAATTTGTAGCTAGTTATACATTATTAAGATTTTATAAATAAAAACGTTACATTTAAATAGTTTTTGGATATTTTAGAGAAAATAAAGAAGTATAGATATAATACAAAGCGGATTATGTGTGTATTTTTTAAAAGCTAAACAAAGCCAAACAATAGGCTAACTTACAGTTTCTCTAATACTTATGCTTAACAGGGCTGTGAGGAGTTGCTTTTTGGGAGTATGAGCTAGAACCGGAATCGTTACTTTAATATATTGCATAAATAAAAGTGCATAATTTAAAAACTGTATATCTGGAATTCTTAAACTTAGTACAAAATGTATTCTAAATATGAGAAAATTGACAATGTCTGGACAAATTATCAATCTTCTTCTTTAAAATATACTACGTGTGAGAATTAATCTAGATTAAGAATGGATTTTGTACACAACATATAGGGTTCACAGTTTTTAATATATCCCAGAAGAAGGAAAAATACTCAATTTCTGATAAAAAATTATTTTTGTAGTTCGAACTGTTACAAAAGTTGTTGCAATGCTTCCCAGACATCGAAGTTTGGTCGCTTTTTTTTTCTGGGTAAATTATTTCTTTCTTCGCTATCTCGGCGAGGTCTCTATCATGTCATATACATTAAAACGGTAGACAGTTCGTTTAATAATGTTCTTAATTCAGTAACTAAAAATCTGGAAATTCTTTAGAAAACTTGTTTTGCAAATTACAATACGAATGAGACGAACGAAAGTCGCGGCGACATACACAAAAACCATTACTAAAAACTTTGTACATCACGTGAACTAGAAGCGAGAAGAACAATACACATAGTATCACTCGCCCAACATACTCTGTATTAGAACAAAAGTTGTTGGAAATGTATCTCAGCACCAATGACAGGAAAGCTGCAGCATAGACAATCACCTTATCGTGTTCGCCTTATGAAATTCGGAAATTAGTCAAAACTTGATTTACATATTAAAAGGGTCTGTTATTATAGGTCTGTCAATTCACATCTTGGTGGAAAAAAACCCTAAAAAACCTACTTTAGAAGTTGACTCATAAGTTCACAATTGTGTTTTTTTTTTTTTTTTTTTTTTGGTTCCCAGTCTTTCATGTTTTCAGACATTTGGGTCCAGGAATGCACAAAAGTAAACTTAGGAGTTCAAGTACTAAAATTTAAAGAAAATTTTAAAACGAAAATTTCAAAAGTTAATAAGAAATGTATTCTATGATATATTTTATATTGCGTATGTATTATATTTATTTCTATATTAATAGGTTCTAGTATCTAATCTATATATTAATATGCAGTTCAAAAAGTTTTCAAGAGGAATGCAAAAATACATTAAGAAATATATACTTCTATTTGTTTCCTTAATCCAAAATAAAATAAAAATATGCAATAGAAAAATCCTTGCATTATACGATATACTGCAATTTGTATCTTTATATGAATTAATCTTCTTTTTATCAAGAAGCATCGAAAAGTATTTACTGTCAGTTAATTTATAAAAGCAACGTAAGAAATACTTCAAAAGAAATAAAAGTTTCCTGTCTTCAATAATCTGTCATTGATGTCATCTCCATAACTTTTTACGATCGTTCACGTCTTGTGTATGCCGTTTTGCCATTTGTCAGCATGTATACATAGTCACTCTTTTAGTATTTCTTTTTTATTACAGGTTGTCAAGTGTTCTGAGTAAACTGCCACATCAAAATTAATTTTCACGTAAGTTTTTTTTTTTTTCTTGATTAATAGCTTGATTCAAAATTTCTTTTATATATTATCTTTCGTTTTTGTACGTTATCAGTCTGTAAAATACTGGACTAAAATAAAATATTTCAAGAATTCCAGATACTCTTTAAAATAATTTTGTAATAAAAGAGAACTTTAATCTACTAGGTTTTTCAGTGAAATTATATATGTTGCACAAGCGCATAACATAATTTAATATAAGTATTCATAAACAATTTTTAAAATATCATTGTCAATATATCATCTTTTTCATTTTAAATATATTCAAAAAATGCCGACTTCCATATAAAAAAGAGGTCTGTCGCGATATGATTCACAATGGTCAGTGAATAAGGATAAAGAGAATAGTAATCTTAGTTAGTATTCAGGTAATAGGTGCCGTTCCTCGCATTCTTTATCAAGGTACCCAAATAAAACTTCATATTAGAGATGTCACCTGTTGGTAGAGACTAAAGGCCTCGGTTTGGATTGAGTACCAATCGCATCTACGGACATTGAATTTGAATATTTATGATCACGGCTCTCCTGACCTGGGTGTATAACACCAACTTCAGATAGGTTGTGTACGGATCTCCAGAAGTGTCGTTTTGCCGTCAGCAGCGACATATACTGATGAATTCCGGAGTTAGAAATCCATAGATCGATGTTGTGTTCACTGAGAAGGCTTTATGAATATACGACGGTTGATTGTGCTCAGATGAAAAACCGTGAAGATTTTCTTGTGTTAATTCGGACAATAGATAAGGCGATTTTTCCGAAAGTTATATTGGGTTTAATCTACAGACAATATTAGCCAAGTTTGTGGAGTTAGTCCGAGGCCAATTGAAACAAATGCTCCTGTTACTCTGCAGCTACCCGACAGAAAACTGGTTTTCCCCTGGAATGAGTTTCTGAATGCTTTTACAAGACACTACTTTTGTCAGGTTGATCGTAGACCGCGATCAATGAGATCGATAACCAAAAATTATTTGATTTTGAAGAGTTATAGTTTGTATTTGAATTGATGACGAATAACAAAGGGACAATTGGTGAGTGCAGTCTGAAAACCCTCAATGAGGTTTTTCGCTACCAACCTGAGTGAGTGGTTTCCTTATATAATCAATGTCTTAGACACTCTCAGATTCTCCGGAATTGGAAGTGTACTGTCACTTCCACAAAAGAGAGTAGGGACAAGCGTAACCCAGCTTCCTACCGTCAGTGTGTCTGCTTCTTGCGATTTGGAAGCTGTTAAACTAAATATGCGCAACTCTTTTGATGAATTACCTGGAATCGAAAGACGTATTATACAATATGCGCCACGGTTTCTGCCAAAATGGCTCTACTGTGAATTTGATGTACTCTACTTCATGTGGTGGTTCCGAGTCCCATTTCCGTGTTAAAGTAGTCAATACTGATGTCTAGTAAAGCTAGCTATTAACAAATTCGTCCAAAAAGTCAAAAATGAACAGACCTACATCGCCATCTCTTGACAGAGTATTCTGTTACTTCGAAACCCATATGTTTGATTGCCACTTTTCTCTGGAATGAATCAGTCATTTCTAGCACGAATAAGCATTGCTTTAACATAGAGGGGATGCAGGGATCGTGTCTTTGGTTCGTTCCTATGGTTAAAGCTGACCAAAAGCTTACTGAAACAGCTGGGCATTGATGAGGCATGGACTCTATGCCTTTGCTGCTGACATATTTATTCTTCCTCGTAATCCGGCTGTTAACAAGTTTACAGATATTATCCGATGTATTATCGTAGAAGAATGTCTAGACGATTGAGTACAGTTTCGAATCCAGCAGTGGCAAATGCATGTAGTACAGTCGTATGTGAAAATATATTCAGCTTAAAAAGAAGATCCAAATTTGACATCAAAAATTTTACTCCCTTTAATTAGCTTAAATACAAATTTGCATGAAAGTCGTATGAATATTTTACGAGAAATTGATTATTTTATTCTGGGCATATTAAATTGACAGTATCCAGTTTAAAGTTCAGTACTGAAAGGTTAATAAAATGCTACATCCAGACAAAGTCACTACTATTAATATATTATTTCTAGTGAATATAACCATTTCATTCACTTAAAATGCTTTGGCTAATTTTACATAAGGTATACAATATTCATTTTATAATGCTTACAAAATTTATCTTAAAAAATGAAATTAAATATATATATATATATCTGCTATTTTAATATTTTCCTATTTTGTGAATGTGATTGGTATTTTATTAGGGTTTTTATAATGCTTTTTCTCAAATTTTAATCTATTTAAGTCACAGTTTTTTCCTTACATATTTATTGGCACAAATGTGAAGAATATCGGAAAATATTAAATTTAGAATAAAAAAATATTATAAAGCAGCAAAAGGAATCACCGCAGAAAAATATCAGATAAATTGTTCCTTCTCTGAAAATAAATTCCAAATCCATTGATAATAAAATATTTTTTTTATGTTTTTGAATAGTGGAGACAAAAAATTGATTCTAGTTAGTACTTTTCACATATGTTCGCATGGTAAATTTTAAGATTCATTTCAATTACTAAAATTAAATGTATTTTAACCCTTTGCACTCTGGAGGTGACTCTCACCTCTCACTCACTAACTGGTGTTCTCATGTATCCCTTGTAAATAGGGATGTCAAATGGTTTGGATACCACTCCCGCATAGCATGCATGGTCACAATGACGTCACTGCAATTAATCTTTGCAATTAATCCAATTTGGCCAGTTGACAAAAAAATATGAATTTAATTGGGCAGGAGTACAAGATTATCACAACATTTTCTTGAACATCTTTTAACCACAGGAAGCCCAGTTACTGTTTGGAGAAGGTTGTCATAAGGTTCTTTGCAATAAGACCTACTGCTTGTGCCCCGTTTAACTTCTGGACACAGAGAAATCCGTTTAATATTGTTCGTAAATCCTCGACTTCGGACCAGCGAGCGATCAATCCAGGATCTTTTTTATTTTCAGTGATGAACCTCGTTTCAGCCTAAATAAGAATTGTCAACGTTCTGTCATCTGAAGAAAACCAAGCATCCGCTAACTGGCTTTTAAGTTCTGAAAAAGTGACCACTATGGTAGCAAAGGTTTGGTGATCTGCGCAGCATCATGTTAAATGAGCTTATATCCCCATATGTGTTTACCAAACACTCTATGACTGCTGTGAGGTATAGGGATGATATCTTGTTACCCTATGACTGCCATTTCATGAATGCAGTTGACCCTGATTTCATTTTAATGGTTACACCACGCTACCAAAAAGAAATTATCTAGTTGACGAATTTCTGAAAACTTAAAATATTTGTTTGATATAATTGCCAACGCGATCTCCAGACATAAACCGTATACAGAATATTTGACACGTTCTGCAAAAGACAATTTGAACTACCTTTCGACCACCCAAAATATGGAAATAGCGTTACTACAGCAGTGAGATTAATTTTCACAAGGATTCAGAAACTGCCCGATTTCGAGTGTGGATTCATGTTGCAAGAGTTGTATAATTACAAGAACTGACCAATGCCCTTATTAACCAAATTTTAGTTCAATATTGTAAGTTATATCATATTTTCTGATGCTGATCAGTCTTAAGCACGATTATTTGCGAACTTTATAACTATTGAATGGTTATTCTATATGTATTACATCAACCTTAACTGTTAATTTTTTTGTTAATATCTGTCTAGTATTTCTAATGATAATTGACTGAATCTGAATATTCTATGAATTTTGTACACTGGTGGAGAATGACAGCTATAGGGATACGTGAATTACAAAATATATCTTCAAAATAACAAAAAGAGTAACGAAATTGCAAATGTTGTTGAACGACTTTTCTTTACAGTATGAAAGCCCACGCATGTAACATTATTGTTTAATAAATAGTAGTTTTCAGTTCTTAAAAATTTATTTATTTGCTATTTCATTAAAAAAAGATTCCTAATTTTTTATTTTTTGATGTAAAAAAAAAAAAAAAAAACTTTTTTTTTCCAATGGTTTTGTTTTTAGCAAAACTTTTCACAAAAGGATGTTTTATCATTTACATCACGAAATGATGTAAAATTTAACCTTAAGAATGAAAAAGAAACTACAATTAATAGAAATTTTACTGTACCAAAAGCAACCGATTATATAAGTTCAATTTTGTCGAAAACTTACATTAGAAATGCTTTAGTGAGATAATACTTCAATGCATAATAATATTCGGTAAGCGGATAAGCGTAATTTGCAACTAACTTTTCTCAATGATTTTGTAGTATAAAACATGAAGACATTCAGAGGAAGTACACACAATTTAATAAAAAGTTAAATACAGTGTTATTGAAATATTTTCAGAAGGTTTTATATCTTAATATTTCTTTTTCTTCTCATTCCTAGATTAATTTTAAAATTGATAGTTATGAGCTTATTTCTTCATTGCATTTTGTAATATCAAATGTTATGATTAAATACTGCATCGCTGTACTGATAATTTGATATGACTATTAATAGTCATAAAATTGAAATATATTCTATTATTTCAACAAGCTGCAAAATTCCAAGAAATATAAATTTTGATTAACATTTTTTTAATTATTATTATTTTGAATATTAAACATATGATTCGTAAGAAAATGCCGTATACATTTTTAAAATTTATCAAATCATCCATTCGAAGATGTGTTAAAATTGCAAATTATTATTATTGAATAAATGTTTTGTTTTGTATTAATGGAATTGAAAATATAGTAAATGTAAAATATTAATAGGTATAATGTAAAATATCATTGGTTTATAATAAGAACCAATGAGTGCATTTTGAGGTTTTCCTAATTTTTCAAAATTTCAGTTTTTGGATAAAACGAATTCTGAAATTCAAGCCCTCATGCATTTTTTAGAATAGGATATTACTAATTTAGGCTTATTTTAGTCTAAAAAATATTTATAATTAATAAGAAAAAAGTACAATTTATTAGACTAAGTAATATTTTTAAAACAAAATCATTATTTGATATTTATATTAATTTGAAAAAAAATATTATTCATACTATGCCTATTTAAGTGTGAAAAATGTCCAAATCTAATCTCATGATTTAAGAAACCATTGCTAAATAAAATGTTAGACTCATCCTACTTTTGAATGCAGCATTCCTTAAATAACTGACGACCAACAACGATTTGTCAAAAACTCACCTAATGGTTTAAACAAAGAAAATGAATTGCTGTATCTTCTATGTCACAATTCTCCCCACTCTTTGACGTATCTATTATATCATAAGTTGTAAAACCTCACGACGCTAACGGAAGAAATCTTGAAGATTAGTAATTTTAGCATATTAAATATTCCGTTTCTAACATCGCATCGGCAAAAAGTATGAGAAACGTAACATAGAAGCTGAATCGTACAAATGCTCTAAATTTTATCCTTAATTATAATTTACTCTTCATATCCACTGGGTTCGTAGCATATAAAAAATTTTTATTGCTCTTACCAATATATTTTATAGTTTATGTTTATAAAATAAAACAAACTTTTATAATTATATTTTATTCATAATCTTCATGATATAGCCCTATTGCATATTTTATAAAAATGTCTCTGGATGTTTATTGATGAAATATTCTAATAAGAACAATGAAATTTACTATTATTTTAACACAATCAAACTGATTGGAAAAAATATCATACGAATTGAATATTGTTCTAACTGAGCAAAAAATTTCCCATATCGGTAATCGAACCCAGATAGTTGTCTTACAAGGTCAATCCTTTACCTGTTAAGCTAACTGAACAATAGCCGGCTGGGATTTTTCGCTCAGATAACCTTATTAATCATAGCATTTGGCCTGCCATTAATCATCATTTTCATTACTCATTTTTAAAAATTCTAAAATAAATAAGCAAATTATTTTTAAATCGATTTAAAAATTTCCTCGAATCTTCTCGTCATCCAGAAATATAAAAGTTTAACTTGAATGGTAAAGATTTAATAGATAAATCGCTTATTAAAAACAAATTTCCCCTAAAAAATTTAACTTCAGTGGTTTGAATTTAAAAAATCCTACCGGCAATGCCGGGAGGAAGAGGTAGCTTTCATATACTTATTTATTTATTTTAAATTAAGTCATATTATTCAAACATACGAAACTCAAATTAGTGGAACCCGATTTTATAAGATTAAATACTAGTTTTTGTCAATACTGAATATTAATTGTAATTTTTAGAAATTAGTCATCTTTTATTCAACCTGGTTTTATTTAAAGCGATTTATTGGACAGCAGAATTCTGCGATATTCATTTTAAAGCAACATGATGCATAAAACAAACCAATGAGCTTGATTGAAATCGTAATTCATATGCACATGCACACTCATATTGAAATCGATTAATATATACGATTGCTGTCGCGGGCAAATTAATTTTTAAAAAAATGTCACCCACATTAGAAATTCAAACTGCTATATCTCAGGCGTTTTTTTAAGGTAAAGACAAAGCAAAAAATACTCCGAAATTCATTATTAAGATAAATAAATACTTTAGAAAGAACTTTTTTTCAATTTCTAATATTTTTGTTTGTACATCATTATACATTTAAAAGATTTTTGACAAATTTAAATGGTCGCCTATTTGAAACAAGATGCGGATGAAATTGGCCAGTGAACTCTATCAAGACATTGGTATGTACTATGTACACAAGGAGTTATATCCATATCAGTTTATAAATATGCGTATTATCGCGTGATAAATTTCAGATTCTATTTCTTACTTTTTTGCACCTAATTTTAAAATTTAAATAAAAAAGAATAATATTCAGGTATTTTGAAATAAGATGGCGGATGGAACTGGCTAACGAACTTGGTCCAGACATCGGTATGTACTATGTACGCACCAAGTTTCATCCAAATCAGTTTATAAATACGCGTGTTATCACGAGACGAAAATCAGATCGTTTCAAAATGTGAGCAACACTAGAAAATATAAATGCTAAAATTGTTCCATTTTTTAAGATACAGACGAAACAAAAAATGATCTGGAATATTTGTATCAGGTAAATGCATAAAAGAAAAATCGTTTTCAATTTTTCACTTTCTTGTACCTAATTTTAAATTTTATTTTTTTTAAATTTAAATGGCCACCATTTTGAAACAAGATGGCGGATGGAACTAGCTAACGAACCCGGTCCAGGCTTTATCATGTACTATGTACACACCAAGTTACATCCCAATCTATACATAAATACGCGTGTTATCACTTGGCAAAAATCAGATCGTTTTAAAATGTCAGCAGTAAGAAAAATTCAAAGTGCTGTAACTCAAGCATGCATGTTTTTTAAGATATAGACAAAATAAAAAGTGTTCTGGAATCGTTGTTTTAAGTTCTAACACATAAAAGAAAAATATTTTTAAACTTTTAATTTTATCGAATTTTATTTTAAATTAAAATTTTTTTAAAAATTTAAATGGCCGCTATTTGAAACAAAATGGCGAATGATGCTGGCCAACGAACTCGGTCGAGACATCTGTATGTACTATCTACATACCAAGTTTCATTTAAATCGGTTGACAAAAATCAGATATAGATATGGTTATATATATATATATATATATATATATGTGTGTGTGTGTGTCAACATTTGAACGGAGGGTGATTTTGTGGTCTGGGGGTCATTATCGGTAAAAATATACGAAAATTTTAAGAAAGTGCTTTCCTCCGGACGGCTGCAATAGGAAGCTTTTTACTTTTTGTAATGAAAGCTACCTAAAAAAATTAACTTTATTGAAAAGATAACAATATTGACCTTTTTGGGATTAAATATTAATTAGATACTTTTTAAATGCTGAGAAGAAGGAGGTTCCGACAAAAGGAATTGATATCACATTTCACAAGACGGATCTGAAGATATGACTTTTAAGAGGGCAAAAACATTCGAAGATAGTTAAACAAGTGACGTGATTCTACTAATACTGACAAATTTCAGATATTGTAAGAAACTGTTACAAGTTTCGATTGATAAAGTTCATCAAAATCATGAATCAGAAACAGGAAATAATTCGAAAAACTTTGCAAACCACTTCAGTTCGGCTACATCTTAAACTAATCATTGGGGGCCACCGCAATACTTACTCATCATGGATATGCATGCTATAAAATATAAAAATAAAATCATGGAATACCGAATTGCGTAAAAGAAGCATCATTATAACTCCAAAAATTATAATTATATTTACTAATAATTTACTGTGTTGGATTAAGCGTCTCATTTCCAATTAAAGTATATCTTTTAACCCTTTCTGGCACAATGTTTCCGTCAGGGATACCTAACTTTTATTCCAAACATGCAAGCGGCACCAATAATATTTAATTAAATTTTACTTTTACAGTGAAACCTTAAATTAATAGATTCTTAATTTCTAAAAATTCTTAATTTCGTTTGTAAATTCCGGTCACAGACGATAATTTCTTATTTTATTAACAGAATTTACCCGCGTCGGTAATGTTTAATTGAAATTTGAGTAAATTATAGAATCATGAAAAATCGAAGAATGTGGAAAACACGATTACATATGTACCAGCAACTAAGTATCCAATCAACTTCATTTTTTATGTATTTTTTTTTATTATTATTTTTACGTACATTCCTTAAAATAAAAAAAATCAAAAATTTTTGTATATCTTTCATTAGAACGACTGTTTCGAGAGTCCGAAAAAAAGGTTCCGGATAATCGAGGTTACTGATATTCAATGGACTTCTTTCCGTTTTTACATACTAAGTACTTACCAAATTTCAAGTTCTGTCTAAATTTGTTCGGGAGATGGACTCACACACAGACAGGCAAGCAGACCCATAGCCAGATGGACGTCAATGTTTCTTTCTAAAAATGTGTTTTTCGGATTCTCCGATGCCTGAATTGTGTAAATCTGTTAAGAATTTTTTTTTTTTTCGATTTTCAAAACGATTGCAATACTTACTTTATACTACGTATGACGGGTAAGTAATAAATTAAATTAAAATACATACTTCATAGTACTTGGCATGTTTATATTTGAAATTACTAACTATAATCTGTATTTGTTGTAACTCTTATTTATATCATGTAAACATGAAACATGGCGCTATTTCAAAATTTATTATTATTTATTCATAACTGTTTATACGTTAATTTGTCAAATTTTAGCAAGTAAAACTGGATTTATCATTTTATAATTTAAGAAAGAGTCTCGGTTTAAAAGCTTTATTATTTAACACACTTCTGTATTAAAATTTATAACATTGTATTAAAATAATTGAAAGATATCAATATATTTCTATGGAAAGGATTCATAATGATGTGATACTTCATTTGTGAATTTTCAAAAAATGTCGATGTAAATTTGAATAAAATACAGTATAATTTGCTTATTTGCTTTTCAAAATCAAATGCGACCCACTCTATGTAGTAGAACGTAAAATAAAAACAAAAAAAGTACGCTGAATAACAATTTTTTCTCAATCAATACAGTATTCCTATTCATGCGCTGTTCTTAAAATTTCTAATGAAAATTTATATTTATTCATATTTACTGAGTTTAGAAAGTCTACAGCGATCGTTTTCTTTGTTATTTTGCTACTTCAAAAATAAATATACATATATATTTTTTTTATTATTGCCACATCAAAAGACTAAATATAGTAAACATAGAATACAAACATTGCAAAGGATACGTTTTTAAGGTTTTTCAATCTTTGAGTGTGTAAATAAACTTTCTGTTCGCATCATCTTTTTTTTTAAAAAAATTATCGTCTCAACTTCAAAAACTTCGAATTAATATTTTAAAGACGTTGCTGTTGTTTTATACAATATAGATTTAAAACAAACGGAGAAAATATTTGGAATTTAAATTAAAATGTGACGTCAAAGATTCATCTTCAATTTTATAGACTAAAAAAATATATATTTGCCTGTTCAAAGCGTATTCATCTGAGTTGAAACAGTTAATTTTTAGAATTCGATCATTAATATTTTCGAAAGCCTTTTTTTTTCAAAGCAAAATAAACCGAAGCAGAACAATATAGTACAATGTAAATAGTTTTATGTATAATAAATATGCACTCTATTCCGAAAAAAAATATGCATGTGTCCAGAAAAAAATTGAGGTACAATTATGAATCTTGCTATGTAAATAGAGTTTTCTTAAATGAAAAAATTATTATAAATTAAAACAAGTAAGAAAAATCATGCATTAAGCATAGATTATGAAGCACTTTCCAAAGTTTCATGAAATATTTAACAAAACTTCGTTATTTAGGTAAATAAGGATATAAAGCCAAATATAGCCAAATATGTATTCCAGTACTATTGAAAAGCCCTTTATTTGATTTGCAGCTAGAATATATTGTATATAATTGGAAAAATTAGTTTATCAAAAAATGCCTAGTAGCTTGAAATTTCTCTATCATTAATTTATACCAATAGATGGAAACATACTTGAATACTTTGTTCAGCCTTTTAGTTTGCCTGGTACCTTTATTACACATCAATAAGAAGCTAAAATTCCTTTTAAACTAAAACACTCTTAAAACAGCTGAATCACATTGTTATAAATTGTCATTCATAGGTGTCCATTTACACAATTCTTTACGTGGCCATGTATATCATTTTATCTATATTGTGCAAACATTTCTCAGTAAATTTAATGCAGTTCAGTGTAAAAATGCCAAATTTATTTAAGTTTTTAAGTTTTTAAGTTTATTTAAATAATTCATTATTTTTTTTACCTTTTAGTAATTTATGCTCATATTCAGTTACGTTAGCAAGCTATTTTCGGGAACCCCTGTATATTAACTATAGCATTTTTACACACCATATAATATGCATAAATTTAGTGAAACTTATATCATAATTAAAATGCATTTCATACATCCATTAGGTATCATCGGATATATATACAATACTTCGTAAAGAATGTACTATTTGAAATCTTTTGCGTGTCCCTGTAAATACTATGTATTTTATATTAGGAAAGGCAGTGTCGTGTAATTTATACTAAGCCTCGTTGACATACATAAATTTTATTACACATGAAACAGTTTAATATATTTTAAAATGTCACACACAATTCCCCCTTTTACCATTATCTAATGCAATTCTTTTGTGTGTCCCTGTAAATGAATAATAGCTACATTTGCACCTTATATTTTATAGAATGCATATTTTAATTCACCTAGTAAAAGCATATAAATTTTAATATTTTTGACAGGGTATAACATCGTTAAAATTCCTTTGAAACGATTTTTCCCCATAAGCCGTAATGTAATTGGAAAATTTTGATTCTCCCTGTAGATAAACTAATCATGGTAGAAACTTCATTTTCAGTAGGGTTCGTGCTAGGGAAAACGTCAATAACGTCCTAAAATTTCAAGGTAATCCGAGTATATTTACTGGAGTTAGAGCGCAGACAAACGGACAGACGGACAGACGGCCAGACAAACCAAAGCATTGCATAAGCACTTTTCGATTTTGTTGGAAAGTGCTAAAAGTAGAATCATATACTGGATGGAGAAACAAAAATAATGTCAATTTCCTTCGGTTGTAAAAGTACATTTATAACGTCTAACGCAGCTATAACGTTATGCATGGTGTCTATTAAATTTCCTATATTTGTCTGTGGTAGGTTATCTGCAATGCTGATATAACTGATAAAATAGTTTGATAATGTTTCGAGAAATCTGAAGTCGACTTTATATCATATTGAAACATTCTCTGTTGAAGCAAGGTCTAGTATTTCAGCTGACCATGGAAGGACACTTCATCCAATCACATATTTTTGCGAAAGTCGTACAGTATGTGGCCGAGCATTATCTTGCTAATAAATGGTATCTAGGCGGTTTGATAGCACAGGCTATACAAACGGTTGCAAGATGCCATCTATATACCTGCGAGTCGTTTGACTACCTTGCAGCATGAGTGAAAGTGATAATCTGTTCCAGCAGATGACTATTCCCAGATTGTCACACCAGGTGCAATGTGACTGTTCGCTCAGAAACAAATGCAAGATTAGGCCGCTAATTTCTCTCCTTACACACATATACGGTAGTTTTCAGACTCAGAAATCAGCTGTCCCCATCTCAGAATGTCAGACTTCTCGAACCAGACACTGACTTGTTTGCTAGTTATCGATACCATTCCAGACAACAATGCATATGTTTGGAAGCAGCTGCCTATAATGACATCAAGATCTAAATCTAAAGTTGGGCAGTCACGTAAGCGTGATATGACTTGATACCACTGCATCCATATCAACTGCTAAATGTTGTCGAATATGTCATAGAGACATTTTTGGTGTAGATGCGGCTGGTCCTCGGATTCCTCGATCCTGTCACGCTTTTGTGGCTCTTAGGAATATTAATTTGGTGCATCCTTTCTGATGACTGGTGCCAACACCACTGAATTAAAATATCGTTTCGACCAAAACACTAGCTGAAATGTCTGTTGTATCAAACCGCTTTTCTAAGACCTATGATTCGATCTCTTGCAAAGTTGGACCACTCTTTGTTATGCCCTTGAGAACGTTTAAGAGTATCATTCTTTCAAATCCCGTATATTAACAGTGATAGTCCAGTTCTAATTAGAGTATGATATATGGTAAAAAATTTAATTATAAAGTTATAGAATATCCTAGTAATATAAAATGATGTTTTACAGATGCAATTTTGTTTATATTTAATTACTAGCTTAAATAAGTATATAAGTCTTATCATGCAAAAATGACGCATGTTAATTCGGAGAGATTTACGAATAAATCCAAAATCCATATAAGTGAGGCACAATTTATGTTAATAAGATAATGAAGTTTAATGCATCAAGTTCTTCTTTAAAAATCCGGCATCAATGTTATTTTTCCCCGTCTTTTACTTTTACACTCGGAAGTAACAAGAGGAAGAAAAATATAATTTGTTTACAAATTAACAATTTTGAGTTCTAAAGTAAAAGTATGAAAATAAATAATTGATTAAAAAGAGTGCATGCTTTCTTCGTTTGTCAGACCTGTTTAGTTTCTTTGAACAATGTGAAAGTCCAAGACAACTCGGATCTGGGAGTATAATCTGGCCTTAATAGATACGCGAATAACGGTAGTAGCAGATGAAGATGCGATCGAAGGACCGGCAGAACAAAAGGTATCACTAAGAAATAGTATAAATTTGACAAGTTGTTCTAAAATTACATGCATTATCATCTCCAGAACAATCTCATTTTAAAATATAAATGTGAAATTTCCCTTTTTAATAAATTTAAATTCTCTCTGCAACTGGATTTGAAAATTTTATAATAAAAATTTATCTTTCTAAATTTAAAAATTCTAAATACATCCCTTATTTACCGTATTTACTCGTGTATAACGCGCACTTTTTTTCTAAAAAAATAGCGCAAAACTCCTAAGTGCGCGTTATATATGGAATAATCTTTTACTGCCGGATGAAATCACACAATATACATATGAATGAAGAAATATATTAAAAGAAGACATAATTGCATGTCTCTTAAATCTTAAATAATTCTAATTTAGAAAATCTTATTTAATTGAAGTATAACTGTACCTTTATTTCATTCTTTGCATTTTTTTATACATTAACATAATATAAACGCTAATTAGCAATTCTCACTGCCGTTACTCAGTCCCTATACCCGAAGTCTAAACATGTATTTTCAACTTCTTTTTTGCCTATGAAATGTCTGTTTCCGCTTTCTTTACTGAAATTCATTTAGACACTCATTCATTTGCATATCAAATTTATAGTGCGCATTATACGAGATTTTTAAAATTCGCCATTTTTTCTTGTAAAGTAGGGTGTGCGTGTTATACACGAGTGCGCGGTATACACGAGTAAATACGGTATGTATTCAAAATAATTTAACATAACATTTACAATGTAATTCGCTGTATTTATATCTAACAACATTTGATGCAAATAAGAAGGAAATAAATTTATTTGACTTTAATTTATTTGAAAGTAATTTTTCTTTTGACCTTTTACGATAGGAAATGGACATAAAAAGAATATAGTCTTACCACCCGGAAATCTGGAAAAGAAAAAATAAATATATTATACGTAAGATCGACGGAAATGTATAGCCTCTGGGGATTAAAACCACTCTACATTCCATGACATTTTATTTTTACGTGTTTTTCTATATATTTTCGGGAACTTTCCTTTTGAATTATAACTTGCATGAATTTATGTTTTTATTTAAATAAAAAGCATATATTTTTGCTATTTCAGATTTAGATTTAAAATCCATTTGCAATATTATGCCTTACGTTTAGTTCTAATATTTGAATACATGTATTTCTGTATAAATAAATATCAAAATATTCGCCATAAAAATCCTTAATTTTTCTTTAATGTAAAAGGAACCATTTATTCCTATTTATCTTTAGGGAGGAGCAACACATATACTTACCGCAAAGAATCCTTGTTTATCCCCACCAGTGACATTTTACAGTAAAATTTCCCTTATTTAATCGGAGCATTTTCTACAGTTAATAAAGCACAATTTTTTGTTTTAAAAAACTAGTGTCGAGATATTAAAAATTTCTTAATGACACCAATCGAGAAGGGATTTATGATTTAATGATTTTCCTTTTCCTTTTCCCTTACGAATTTCTGATTTGTAATATTACATTCTTTGTATTTTTTATGTTATCTTATTTCAATTCCTTAACAAATTATTTTATTTATAGGTTCACAATCTACATAAGTATTTTATTTTATATCGATTTTCGTATTTGTTAATTAAAACAAATGCTTCAGCATTCCCCTTTAAACAATCAATTTTCTACTTTTTAGATTTCTATACCCATTTCAGATTTCTATACCCATTCTATACACTTTTTAGGTTTTTATACCCATTATTCATAACAATTTTTTTATTGAGAGTTTGGCATATTGAAATGATAACATCAAACAAAGTAATTCTACTGTAGTATTATTTCTTACTAAGAGCCTTCGCCCGATTCACTAGTCGGTTTCTCTAAAAGAATCATGAGAACGAAATATAGCTAAAAAAGATCAAATAATAATAATAATAAATCTTAACAGCTAATAAAATATGCATACTCTTATCAAACTCATATAAACTTGCATGATCAATTTCAAAGATGATGTTGGATATATAATAGGTTTAAAATATACTGAAGTACTACATTCAACTATTTTTTAGTAGATTAGAGGGACTCAGACACCGTAATCACTACGCTCACCAAATCCTTGCGTAATCGCTTCGCGATACCGAAATTTATTGCAAATCAATCCGTATTTTCTAGCCCACAGTAGACGTAAATGTTTCGCATTCCATTCTGGATCACTTCGTGTTCCCTTAATTTCTGTCCGTTCGATTTTTAGTTTCCACTTGGTAAAAACGCTCACTTCACCTTCCTTCCCACAATCTTGGCCCTGTGCTCATTTTTCAAATTTGCATTATGTGTTATAAGCTATCATAATGTTTCTAATAGACCACCTTGCTACACTTCCTAATTTTGTTCGCACCTTTTTTTCTTCCAACCCTCCACCTAGAGGTGTGACTCCCCATTCTTTTTTATATTTTTAATTGTGATTTTTAAATTATCTTATAGTTTAAAAGAGATCGACTTGATAGATTTCTAAATTTTAACAAAATCGCATTTTGTTACTTCAACATTCCATCACTGGGAAGAGTATTCTATTCGATTCGATTGCAATCTATTGGGCCCTATTGAATTGCATTGAGAGTGTATCGGAACTGGCAAAATTCCAGAAATATCGTCATGCACGGGTCACTTTTGGTTGGTAATTCTCTATGCCAGATTTTGAGTAATATTGCTAAATTTGAGACACCATTTGGTGACCGAATCTGGTCTTTCCTATGGTACCACCTCCCCCTGCGGTTTTTCGGTATCTACACAGATTTTCATTGATCCAAGTGCATTTGATGGGATTTTCATTGGTCCATTTCTAAATCTGTTGGCCCATTTCCAAATTGTTGCATTTTTATATATGAAAAAATTTAGCTAAAAGTTTTAAACGAAATTTCATTTTCCAATATCAAAAGAATTGCTATAGAGCTCGAAAAAGCGCTAACAGTTGCATTACAAATGCAGTATAAGTAAATAAATATTAAAAAAATCGCATGGGTTAACATTATCTCTAATAGGATAAAACATTGTACTATTTCATGAATAATAACAATAATAATAATTGAAGGTAAATGAGACTAAAAATCGATTTAAAAATCATTGAAACTCAAAAACTGCAAAAGACAATATGTGTAAAGTAGGCTTAAAGTTTGAAACAAAATTATCTTTACCAACATAAAAAAAAATGCCGCAAGATGTGAAAAAACACTAAAATAGCATTAAAGTAATCACTAAAAATTCAAAAATTACAGTAGGAATTCCGAATAATTTTTAACTAAAAGAGAACACATGTTAAAATAATGAAACCATACTTTTTCATTGATTTAGAAAATGTCTCGAAATATATTTTAAAAAACCCGCTGAAAATCGCATGAAAATTTTATTAAAAACATCTAATCAAAAAATTGAAAATCGGGCTTCGAGGTGCAAAACTTCATGTATAGATGTACGTTTCCTCTAAATTTCGTAGCGCTGCGTGCAGCAGTTTCTTCAGAGTATAGTCCATGCATTCACAAACTTCTCTCTTTATTATTATGAAATATAAGATTTAAAATGTTTGAAGGAATATTTCATGTGTTACTACAAATAAGTACCTGCAGAACCTGTATAATTAAACACGTCAGCTACGGTTTTTTACGACATATATATACAATGACAGAACAAAATAAATGAATAAATAAAAAAAAATAATTATATGTTAATTCTATGAAGTAAATCATAATGAAAGTTAGTAAATTATAACTCAAAGGTCAATGTTATATCGTAACCAAAATTATTCATATTTAAAGGGTAGAAATATGCAAAACCTACAAAACTTTTACGTTTGGAAGTTAGAACATGACATTGATGAGGAGTCTCGAAATGTTTTTTAATTACGAGAAATGAGTAAGACAATATGTTGAAGTTCATATTTTGGTAATTTTACATACATCTTCTATTTATTTTCTATATACCTTTAAAAAATGGTCATTCCATGTCAGTTTAGGCACGCCTGTAACCCACCATCACAGATCTTAATGAAACTATATGTATTTGTTCTCATTTTCAAAGATGATCACCAGCAATTTTTTTAACTCATTGGTAAAATTGTCTCTAAGAAAAAAAATTCAAAAATATGGAAAAGTTCCGTCAGTTGGTATCCCTGCCGTCTCAGTTTTCAAATGCAGCATGTCATAAATATAATTATATTTCAATAGCTATTCGACAAATCATCTTCAAATAATTTGTGCATAATAAATAGGTCACAAAACTTATGAAAAATCTCACTGCTATGCTTGTAGCATTTTTAATTTGTCAAAAAAGTTTTGAAACTTTGAAATCCTTAATTTTTAAAGAAAAATATTGAAGAAAAAAGAATTATCAACAAAAGATGCAAATTATATATATATATATATATATATATATATATATATATTTGTTGGAAATAATTTCAGTGATAGTAGGGATGTATACTTTTTTCTAACGACTGTGCCACCGTAGATTACTTTAGCAGATATTTAGAAGATGTATACTTTAGCAGATTAGGTAAAGATTAGAGAAATTGAAGTAATTTTAATTGCTGAATTGGGGTTTATCCCCGCTCGTACAAACTATCACTATTGCAAGACAAACTTGTTTAAATAAAAGTTTAATTAAAATTGTTATACACTTGGATAAAAAAAGGGATTTTGTAAATATAAACAGTATTATGAAACATTGGATACATCTAATGAACCAAACAGAAACGCAGTTAATTCCCTTTTTCATATTTTAATTCTTCAACCTGATCCCGCTTGATTTTGATTCCAGTAGGGATACAAATTTTATATTGATTCAATCTTTTCGTTAAAAAAAACCCTTGCCATTATGACTTGTTCTCTATTCCTAGCATAGAAAAAAACAATTAAAACTAGTCGGATGCGGCAACCCGAAAACTTTCTTCTATCTCATGCATGTTAATAGTTCAAAACTCATTAGCACAGTGCGAAAATTAAACGACAATCTATGGTCATTGTGAAGATTCTAAAAGCATGAAATGCCTTGCATAACTTCTTGAAATTGGACTGTTGCGGCTATGATTTAAAATATAACATAAAAGCGACACTTCATGGGTAATTTATACCAAATCATAGAGAGCAATAATATTTACGAAGCTATGACAGAATCTGAAGTTTGATGAAAAAAAGTGCATTAATTCTTGAGATAGAGGTCTTGCAAGAATGGAGAAAATTCAGCATAGCAGCGCCACTTCTTGAGCTGTTGACGCCAAAGTAGAATAAGAGCTAGTTCATATCAGGAAAATATGTGCGTTAGTAATTGATATACAGCTGTTGTCTCAATCGAAAAAAATGCAGCATAGCAGCGCCACCTACTGATCGATTTACACCAAAAACTAGTCAGCAATTATTTATGTTAGGAATTACTTGATTAAACTTTTATTGAATTCCGTGCATTAGTTATTGAGACAAAACGCCCACAAAATTTTGTCACACACATACAGACGGACAAAGTCACACACACAAAGACAGATATTTGGTAAAAACATGTTTTTGTGAAATCGGACTCCTAAAATGTGTCCTTCCAAATTTGAATTCAAAACTTTTCACGAATCTAATACTTTCTACTTTTAAAGATAGAAGAAAGTAAATACAAAAAGGAAACTGTAGCTTCATGAATTAATATGACATTTTTCATAGTATTTTTAATGTTCAAACAAAATAATGTATTTTTTTAGGTTCTGATTAAATTTTTATTTCAATAGAAGATATTTCATTATATGCCATTAATATAAAAGAAAATTAAAATTATTTGATTTAAAAGTAGAAGATTTAAAATAGTCTTTTCATTACCTTAAAAAAATCAATAGCGTATTTCATGAAGGAAACTAACTTTCATGATTCAGTTTTGATTTTTGCCAAGATAAAATTTATATATTTTTTTGTTTCCTTTGTGATTAAAATAATAACTTTTGAAGATAAATGGATTAAATTTCATATCTCTTCTTGATTTTTCTCAGACATATTTTCTGGCGTCTATCATTCACAAAATTAAATGTTAGGTCAAAAATTGATAAATGTTTCATTTTAAATGAGATTATTTAATTGAATTACTTATAAAATTATTTATTTATTTTACAATTAAAAAAATATATATAAATAGACGAAGAAAAATTAGCTTTTATGCTTTCAGCAGCATCAACAATGGAACAAGTAGGAACCAAAGGTTCGGTAAGAATTGACTCAGATTCAGATGATTTAGAAATTGATGAATCGGGACCATGGAAATCAGTTGGTGCAGGATCTGGAGTATTTAGATCAACAGAGTCTATTGGTTGCAGATCTGTGATACTAGGCTGTATTGGTGGAAAATTGCCTTATTACACTACCGCATTTTCACTTCTGAAATTTGCTGCATCACTTTCTTCAGAATTTGAACATTAACAGAATAAATATCTGAGCCTACATTAATTATTTGATCAATATGCGTTTTCCAAATATTTCAACCAACTTGAACTCGATAATAAAATTATTCCTTTCTTGCTACAATTCGTCTGATTTCCACTTGACTTTTGGAATGCAATTTCTTCCAGCTTCTTTCAAGTTAATTTCAAATTCTTTTATTTTATTTTTGGATCTTTTAGTATTTTGTTTCTCATGAACAAAATCTACAGCATTTTGAATTACTAAAACTTTTTTGTACTTATATGCTGTTTTATAAATAAAAAATGCAGGACTCTTCTCTGTTGTAACATGATGCATCTTTCTGTATTGCAAAATAAAATTATTCAATTTTATTTGCAAAGAAAGTACTTCTTCTCTACAGATATTGATAAAATCCGGCAGGTACAGAAGGGCTCCTGATAGAATACAGTATTAAGGTGGGGGGGGGGAGATCATCTGTCATGTTTTATGTTTCTACTTTAAATGTAAAAAAAATAGCACAATTCCTTCCTCTGTATTCCATGGAGCTTGTAAAAGAAAACATGCTATGATGTTCTTGTGATACTGTGATTCGTGATGAAATGTTGTGTTCGTACGTGTATATTAAATGTTTGTTCAATTTTAAGATTTCTACTACCATGTTATTTATAAGTTCATTATTAATTAAGTAGTTATATAGATATAGAATAGAAAGAATTGTTGAAACTTATTTGCTTATTTTAAAGCTAGTGTGATAAAATTTTTTTGACTTATGTCAACTTTTTAAATTTCTCATTTTGAACTGTCATTAAAACAGAACATCACTGTCATAAAAGTTACTGTCATGTCAATTTTTAAACGGTTATCAGTTGTAGATTCAAATAAAGTGTTAGTTTAGAGCGTTATATTCTCTTGCACACTTTTTGGAGTTGGTGACGGAAATAATAAAAAAGAAAAATTGCTACTTAAATCGATTGCATTGATCTAACGGCTGTTCAAGGTAATTGTACAATATACTTGTACTCTTATTTTGAAGAGCAATGCATTACGAAAAATAAAGAAAATCGTAAAAAAAGAGAGATTCAGAGGAAATGTTACGCTCACCTACTTCACTCTATTATACTTGATCAATAAACCTCCAAACTTAATCTGGGAAGTGTCTTATTAAAATAAATCGGTAGAAAGCAAATCTGATAATTGTGCCTGAAAAATCCATTTATCTAAAGTAACGGAGAATTTCTCTCGCCTTATATGACAAGTGATAGGAAAAAATTTATGGATACTGTTATCAGAAGAAATGGGTTTTTTCGCTATGCTGAAATTATTATGATATCGATGATAACTGTCGACAAAACCCACATAAGGCAATTGTCCATTCGAAGAATCCCAAAAGCGCACGGAGTCAAATGGTCTACTGCAAACACAACCATTCCAAGGAATAATATCCGTATTTTCCATTTACCATCTTCTGACCTTAATGCAATGGATTATATTGATTTTATGACGCGGTAAAATTTGTCTGAATCTCTACTAACTGAAAGATTAAGTGACGACATGATTTCAGAAGCAATAGTACATATAGCAATCATTCCGGTTACAATAATACTATAATACAATAATATCCTACTCTCAAGGAGTTTCCATGCCACACTCAAGCTACAGAACGAATATAAAAAAAGTCACGGAAGCATCTTCTGCTGTTTGTGGACCCTATAGAAGAGATTATTTTATACGAAATCGGATTCAAATGCAAATTTTCTACACGAAAACGCGATTATCGCATAATGAAATTCAGACGATTTTCTAGAATTTACTTGATTTAATTAAAAGAGTTTGTTAAATTAGAAGCTGAAGTCTTTCTTGTAACTATTTCAGTATCTTCTGACTGCTTAAAAGTACTAAATAATGCATGTTTTAGTTAATGAAAAACATTTTGATCTTTTTATTATAAAAAGATTCAAATACGTAAAATTCAACTACTTTCCTGCAGTATTAAATTTTAGAATTATTTTTAATTACTTTTATATCAATATTCATACAATAAAACACGTTTTCCGCATAAGTAGGTTTAGATTAATATTAAAGCAATTATTTTGAGTAAAAAATAATCTTCAAAAATTAGTTTTTTTTTCAACATACCCAAAAAGTATAGGCTTGCCCCTCGACGGGGTATATAGGTACACATTTTTTTTTTTTTTTTTTTTTTTTTTTTTTTTTTTTTTTTTACTTCAGACTTAACATAAACTACACAAGTTACATACTTTGAGTTTCGGGCTTTTATAGCGAAACGTTTTTGCTTTAAAAGTGCAGTGAAATTTTGCTAAAAATTTTGAACAAAAATTTATCAAAAATAAATAGCTAAAAACTCTGCCAACTAGCTTCTGTCTCGCCTACGAATTAAAAGTAGTAAAATATTTAAAATTACTAATCTACGTTTAATCTACGTTTACTCTGGAATTTTAATATAGATAGAAAATTGTAAAATAACAGGTCCATTTATGTTCCTTAAAAGTCGTAAATTGAGAAAATTGTGTCAGTTTTAAAAAATCCAAAGTTCATTGCTAAACAATAGAAAAAAACAATATTTACACGTACACAAGAGATTTATTTCATATTTCGAGATTATCTTTTTAAATATTTTTGCAAATTCTATGATAGCGCAAATAATATTTCTTTTTTAACGATAAAAATATTTCAACGACAAACGGTCTACGTTTATGCTTGTTAGAGCAAGAACAGACAAACCGAATTCATAAACATTATTCAAATATGCTGGAAAGTATTAAAAGAAGGAAATAAATTTAATTTTTTCCTTGAAAATTACTAACAGACAAAAACACTTTAAATGCAGTGCATAGTGAAAGCATGGCAAACAATTATGTAATTATAGTTTTAAAACACAATTTTCAAAAATATCGTCTTTCCCTTCCTTTAGTGTTTTACATTTAAATGAAACAGTTGTTCCTTTAAGGAACGAAACAATTACCTTGTTTATTGGCACACCTAAATGTTTAAAGTTAAATATGTAATTATATTTAAAGACCTATAAACCATAAACAAATGTAAAATATAACACCCAAGTGAACGTTTGCACTAATGAGATTTCCTTTTAAGAATGAATTAGTAAACTACAGAACGGAAAATAACTATATTTTCAGAAAATCTATGGTCTTCGTAAACTCTTAAAATACGAGAAAATCAATTATTCAAATTCATTTATGTATAACTCGAAATTATCTCAAGCACTTAATGTGTATTTTAAACGATATTTTAAAAATCATTTCAAAGTAGGTTATGGTTTTCTACTCTGTTATATTGATTCAACTTATGACTTGTTATTTATAAAGGCAATTCTGTAATTACTGATCTTTGTCTTTTAAATTATATATACATAAATAATATTAATAATAATGCGAAATGATTTTTTTTTACTTTTTACTAATTAAAAAGCATTTTTAAAAGAATATGTAATTCGAAATATCGTCAATTATTGAAGTTGGATTTTACATAGAAAAGAATTTATATTTTTCATTATAAAATAAAATAAAAAATAAAAAAGTCCACCATCCAGCATAAGTTATAAAGTTCCTACACTTACTGCATAAAAAAATAATACTTCCCCGTTTAAAAGGTAGAATAACATTTCTGCAATTACCGTCTATAAACGAAGAAAAAAAAAATATTTTGTTAATCCCTCTATACAACCTACAGATCTCGATATTAAATACATAAGTGTATAAAAAATACTGTTTGCAAAGTGTAGCTTAATTACAAAATTTATATTACATTCACATACAGCAGTTTTCAATTATAGACGTATATTCACTCGGAGAAATTCATACAGTTTTGTAACTATATCTAGAGTGTTTTTCTCACATAGTTATAAACAGATGTAAGGAACGAAATGTCCCGTATTTGAATAATTTTTATACAAAGAGCTTAGAAATTATTGATGAAACGCTATTCTGACAATATAAGGGTCCATATTTTGATTAAAATGTAATTAGATTGTTGCTATGTACCCAATTTCTATAAAAATGGACAAAAAGAAGGACAGTTTGTTGAAAATTTCTAATGGCCCATATTTCATTTTAAAACAATATATACTTCAGCACAATAAAAAGAAACACACGCAAGACAACCGAAATAATAGCTTAAGAAATATCAGTGTATCCAGTTTGTTGTATAACATTATATATCAATTTACATTCGACAAAAGTATCTTAGTATGATATAAACAAGCATCTGAAAAGAATTAATACTTTGCGATGCAGCACTTTGTCTTATGAACCTAAGAATTTAGAATATGGATTTTAAAAGTAATAATATTGAATTTTGAGTAACGATATGTTTTGAATTAAAAAATATACAACAGCATCATTTATTTCATTTTTTGTTCGATGTATAATCATATGTGCAAAAATTATGTTCAATACGAAAATATGAAAATTAAATCTCTGATACATTTTCATCTATATTTCTCATAAATTTAAAATATGAGTCCTAAAAAATAGGACAAAAGTTAAGTGGTGCCTTGAATTGGATTTAAAAGGTCTGTTTTAAAATTCATTTAAATAAATATATATATATATATATACGTTAACATGCATGCATATATACATGCACATGCGTATTTATACATATGTGCGTACTACATACACATATGTAAATACATTATAAAACATTCAAATTACTTGCACGAATTGTGAATGTATAAATAATAAAGTAATTTGTTCAAATTAGAATAATTATTTTAAGAGATACTTAATGTTAAACTTGGTCAAAATCGTTACAATAAATTATTTTTATAGGAGTAAAAACTATATATAGGAATAGATAATTAGGATCGTTTTTAAATAATTTTATAAATCAGAAGTTCCCGGTATGCAGACTGCATTTATTTTTTTAATTTGACTCATTTTATATAGATTTATTTCCATTTTAAATAAAAATTTCAGCTTTTCGAGTTTTTTTTTTTTTTTTTTTTTTTTTTTTTTTTTTTTTACATATTTTAGAAAGAAAAGATTTCCAACTATTAAAAGAACTCAAAGAATAAAATTTCCTTCAAATAAAATTTTTTAACACGTGACTATTATAAATAGAAAAAAATAAAATTAAATAAATATCACGCAAATAAAGCAGGAAAATATTCAAAATTACGGCATAAAAACTGTTTTTGGAGAGGAATTTTTAAAGAAAAGGGAAATTTTAATGTATTAAATGCATTAATGTGCGTTAAAATTTGTATATAAAGAAAAATTACTTCAGATTTGAAAAGGTAGCATAAAAAAACGGCGATTTTAAGACTTTGTTGACTAAGTTAGTTTTATATTAGTTTATTCTGAAATGTTTAAGTAATCTTATTTAATCAAACGCGAACACAGTCATTAACAGGAACTCAATCGGCCTTAAATCATTCTCCGTAAAAGAAAAAAAAATGAATGCCCGTTTATAAAATATTTATCGCTGTTTTATTACTTTTATTATTATTATTCAATTATTACTCAGTTATCCGTATTTTTTTAAACCGATCAAATTAACTGATGTTTAAAGGCGAGATGGGGGTTAACGAGCATAGCTCGAGGACAGAAACCCCTAGTAATGAAAATTAAATAAAGTAACAAAATAGCTTGCATTCGAAAATGAAAACAATATCTCGAAGAATATTGTAGATTGGATAACTAATGAAATTTATGCAGGTACTAAAAATTTAGATTAGGATTTTAAATAAGATAATTATTAACGTATGCGTTTGAAAATTAAAAGTTAATTGTATAGAAATAAATAATAGATATTAATATTAAATAATCAAGCAGTAAAAATTCCGAAAATTAGAATAATTTAGATGAATTTAGCGGAGTAAAATTAGATATATAATATATATGTTTGAATAAATGCGCATTTGTGCTATATGACATGATTTCACATGTGTGCTGATGCACACATGGCTTTTAAAAAATGGCTAAAAAATGCTTTTAAAAACCGTTTTTTAAAAAATGGCTTTGGAAAGCATTAGAAAATAAAAACTGGTTACAAGCAGAATAGATTGGATACATAATAAAATTAAAGCAGGTACTAAAAACTTAAATTAAGATTTTAAATAAGATAATTATTAATATGTGTGTTTGAAATTTAAAGGAAAATTACACAGAAATAAATATTAGATATTATTAATAAACTAAATAGAATCTGTCGAATTTCGTAGAAAAAAATTTGCTTAAGTATGAATTGTTTCACTGATTTATAAAAAATTACTATATTAGTCACAATAAAAAATGCCTCTTATGTTCGTAAGTCTAACTCTTAAACAAATGATATTTAAAAAAAAAATAACAAAGTACTATTCCTATAAAACCCAGTTGTAGAAATTATTAGAATTAAACTTTAATGGATATGTAAACAATCTATACTAATAAAAGAACAAAACACTCTGTCTGTGTGTGTGTTTGCGATGGCTAGCAAAACGAGCTAGCATGTACGAGGCTCAAAAATTTTTTAAGAGTAGCCTCAAATGTCTCCTGATGCACCTAAGCTTCAGAATTTCGAAATTCCAATTATTAACTGAGTAATTATTTAAATTCCAAAGATCACTCTTATGAAAAAATCGTCTTTTTTCTACTTTTTTCCCTTCATTTGTTTATGGTTGGTTGGTTGCATAAAATTTTCGCAGAAATAATTTAAAAAGCTGGGACGAATTAAAGAAACAAATTTGAGTGTTTAACATTTCCAAAGTGTGAGTTTTTTTAAAAGACCTTTAAAATTCATAGACTGGCAAACTGTCAGTTTAACTGAGGATTTTTTATCACAGCTGCTGTACGCCATGGAGAAAAAAGTTAGGTGGAGGGGAAGCAAGCCGCAAAAGCGAATTGCAATATGAAACCATTTATCGCTCAAATTTTAATGACCCAATCAAAAGTACAAGGAAGGGATTTTGTATTAATAAAATGAATTGAAAGAAATGAATTACAGCTGAATCAAATTTTAAGAAGAAATAGTAATTTTTTAAAATGGTCTTTTTTCTATCATATTATTTATTAAAATAAATGTTTGCTTTTAAAATAACTGAAATTGGAAAATTAGAAATAATTAAATGTTAAAATAAAATGAAATAAAATATTGGAAACATTTGATTTCAACTAAAAATTGTAATACTAAAAGTTTTATTTTTTTTTCAAAACTTTTTAATACTTTATAACGTAGATGAAAAATGTTTATGACTTAACAATATATTAATAATTGCATGTCAGTATATAAAATATATTGATGAAAATATTCTTTCAAAATCATGCATGAAATCTTAAATAACAAATATTAATCTAAAATCTAGATTTCAGAGTGCAGACGATTTTAAGACATTAACGAAAGAATGTTAACTTTTCAAGAAAAATCTTAAATGAAGCTTCTATATTGATATTTCAAAGTTATACGATAAAAATAATCAAATAATTCTTGCCAATGGTTGATCTATATTTATTTTTTATGCATTCCGATCATGTATTACAGCCAATAATGTCACAAATCATTATTTTTTATACGAAATTTTAGTCATCTGTTCAATGAGAGTTTAAAAGATAAAAAACAAAACTAAAGATATACGGGTTTAAACCAGTTTGAATTGGTTGACGTGTCAAAGCACACGGTTTGGTTGGTGTTTAATTTGACTTAATGTGGCGGATTTTAGGGATACGTTTTTGGCTTCACCATAATATATATAATTCAACTCTATTAATTTCTCTTTATTCAATGGTTGTGAGCAGATTTTTGGCACTTCGAACATTAGAATGTATGAGTGATTAGCTTCGTTGCAATAAAAAAAGTATACTACATTTTCCTATGAGGTCTTTTATAAAGTCAATAATTAAATTTAAATGTATTCTATTCAATTTAAAATTTTAATATGGCTTTAATTTGTTTTTAAAACGAAATTAAAATGGCTGTTTGGCGTACAATTGTACGGATACGCAAACGATTCATACATCATAATAAATTATCAAATAGCAAAGTAAATTATTTATCAGAAATTGCCATAAAAAGAATAGTAGCAAAACTGGTTATAATCTTAATGTTTAGATAAATTAAAGCATAACCCAATTCCCCCCCCCCCCAAAAAAAAAACAAAAAAAAAACAGACTATATTCTGATCCGTGATAGACAAAATTTCCGTGAGTATAAACCCAATCCCAAACTAAAAATTCTATTCTTAAAAAACTATGGATTTGATAACTGACCTGAACCAAATCTGAATCCTGCAAAGATGTTCAAATGAAGCATAGCCCGATCCGAACAAGGAAAAATAACTTTCGTGGGCATGAAACCTGACCCGAACCTAAAATATTTCTTTTTAAAAAAAACGATATATTACCTGAACGAAATCTGAAACCAATACAAATATTTCAGAAAACTATAACCCGATGACAGCAAGAAAAAATAATTTCCGTGGTCATAAACCGACTCGAATCTAAAAAAATCCATTTGAAAAATCCTGAAATTTGACCCAAACCACATCTTAATTCAACCAAACTATTCGAAAGAACCATAAAAGGATGCGAGTAAGACAAAAAAAATTTCCGTGGTCATTAACCCCATACGAATCTAAAACTCCCATTCGAAAAAATACCTAAAATTTGAATCGAACCAAATCTGAACCTGACAAAAAAATTTCAAAGAACCGCAACCGGATCCGAACAAGACAAAAAAATTTCATGGACTTGAACCCAATCTGAACCCTAAAAAATTAATTGGAAAAATCTGAAAATCTGAACTGAACCAAATCTGAACTTGACAAAAATATTCCAGTGAAGCCTGTCCTTATTCGAACAAGAGAGAATAATATCCATTAACACGCAAGAAGACCCGAACCCAAAACATCTATTTGAAGAAAAACCCTAAATTTGAAAAGAACCAAATCTGAACCCGACAAAAATATTCCAAAGAACTATAATTCGATCCGAGTAAGACAAAATAATTTTCGTGGATATAAACCCGACTCGAACCTAAAAAATTCGATTTGAAAAAACCTGAAATTTGACTCAAAACACATCTGAATCCGACCAAAATATTCGAAAGAACCATAACCGGATATGAGTATGACAAAATAATTTCCATTGATCCCGAATACGATACGGATACGAACCTAAAACTTCTATTTGAAAAAATACCTGAAATTTGAATCGAACCAAATCTGAATCTGACAAAAAAAATTCCAAAGAACCATAACCGGATCCGAATAAGACAAAAAATTTCCATGGACATGAACCGAATCTGAACCTAAAAAAAGTTTTTGAAAAAATCTCAAAATATAAACTGAACCAAAACTGAACTTGACAAAAATATTCCAGTGAAGCATGTTCTTATTCGAACAAGGCAGAATAATTTCCGTGGACACGCAAGAAGACCCTAACCCGAATATTCGATTTGAAAAAAAAAAAAAACCGAAATCTGAAATGAACCAAATCTGAACTTGACAAAAATATTTCAGTGAAGCATATTCTTATTCGAACACGGCAGAATAATTTCCGTGGACACGCAAGAAGACAAGAACCCAAAAATTCCATTTGAATAAAAAGCCGAAATCTGAATTGGACCAAATCTGCTCCCGACAAAAATATTCCAAAGAACCATAACTGGATCCGAGCAAGGCGAAATAATTCCCATGGACTGAATTTGAACCAAACATTAAAATCCATTTTCAAAAAATACCTGATATCGGAATCAAACCATATTTGAACCAGACGAAAATATTCTAAAGAACCATAACGAGATCCGAACGAGGCAAACTAATTTCTATGGAGATGAACCCAATATATAGTTAGGTAACATTTAGGTTGCGATTAAGATGCAATTTCATTACGGTATGGTTGTTATGGTTAGATTAAGGTTACAATAAGGTGAAGGCTAAGTTAAAATTATGTTATATTTAAGTTACGGTAGGGTACTGTTAAGTCACAGTTAGGGTACAGACAGGTTATGGTTATGGTACAAAAGTTTGCGGTTAGGAATTAGTCCACAGAATGGACATTACGCATGATTTGATTAAACATATACACTTATTTTTGTTAAATGGCTCTGAAATTATAATACCATATGCAAACAACTTTTTAGCTAACATCGAGTATCGATTTCAGTTAGGCATAGTCGGATTTAAGAGTGATATAACTAGCTTGAAATTCAAAATATTTCAATTGGGATTTCTATGTGAAAAAAAAAATAATTGGTTACATGACTTAACAGTGATTTTAACGGATAAATACCAAAAGTTTCACACAAAAATTACGCAATTGTTGGACACATATTTCCTCCCGCGTGTCCCATTGTTCATTTTGAGTATTTTTAGAGCTTAATATTAGTTGTTTATTAAACCCATTTTTCACACAGTCAGCGGCCACGTATTTCAAACAATGCATTTCTGCATGTTTCGAATTAATGATAAAAACATACAAATTTCAATTTCGTACAATATTGTTAATATAGACCCGGGAAACGCCGGGCGGGTCAGCTAGTAAAATATAATAAAGATCTTTTATTATTATTATTATTATTATTATTATTATTATTATAAATTATTATTATTATTATTATTATTATTATTATTATTATTATTATTATTATTATTATTATTATTATTATAAATTATTATTATTATTATTATTATTATTATTATTATTATTATAAATTATTATTATTATTATTATTATTATTATTATTATTATTATTATTATTATTATTATTATTATTATTTAGGCTACCAATTAAGGGTCTTATGCACGGTATTCGAAAATGAAAAATAGCAAAATATATTCCACTGCGACTCAGTCATAGAATTTTTTTCCCTTGAAATCTAAATCCGACATTATTTTTACCATATGAAAACTTGCATATGCATCTCTCTTATCAATATTCACGCTTTAAATAAATAATATTTTAATTTGATCATTTCAAAATATTTTTGATTCAAAACTTGATTGCTGTTAGTTGTACACAAATACTAATTTAATTATGTTATTTTAAGCATAAATGAAAATTTCTGAAATAATCTGCATGCAATAAATACGATATACAATATTCCTGTGACATCAGAGTGTAAAAAGAGAATGTTATATCGTGTTTAAAGAAAGTTTTTCTTGAACTAAAAATCCCTTTAATTGATAAATAAAAACGAACTAAAACCAAAATTCATAGATTTTTATAATTATGTCAAGAATGAAAATTCTTCACATAGCAAACATTTTAAATTCAATGTTTTTTTTCACTTTTTTTTTGAAAAAATGGTAACAAAAAGCTACAGTAATTTGTTTTTTCCTTCACTTTAAATAGAAATAAAGAACGTCTGTTGCCACAATTGAAAAACGGTATAAAAAATTAATATCTCAAAAAGAAATAAAGATATAGATTTCAAAGAAATTGCATTTAAAAGTACATTTTTCCCCCATGAGATAATGTAAAAATTGAAAATGTGCAATATTTAGGAGTTTAAAAATTTTCAAAAGAAAAAATTGCAAAATTAAATTTTATTTCAAATTTCTAAGTGTTGCTATTCGCAAAATGACGTATGCGTTACGCACAGATACGGTTGCCTTTATAATATATATAGGGAAGTAGTGAAAATGCCGAAAAATTAGACTAAATTAGTTGAATATCGTAAAGTAAAATTATTCATGTATTATATATATATGAACAAATGTGATTTGTGCTATAAATATTTTTTCACATGTGCGCTGATGTAAAACGAATGGGTACTACTAGGTTATCCCGTCGACCGAAATACTATCGCCAAATTATAAGATTAAATGCCAATAATGAATGATCGTGAATGTCAATTCAATGACATTAAATACGATATACGTGTTTAAAACGTCATTAAGTGATTTTTATTTCGACTTTTTATTTGTATTTTTATAAATTATCTACTAATTATTATTATTTTTGTTTAATAAAAATTACGTCAATATGCATAATTTGGCTATTAGTTTGGCGATTTGTATAATTTGGCGAAATCGGTCGACGGGATAACAGAGTAGTAAAAACGAATGCTTTATTAACTCCAGCAAGCATTAACTATCTAAAGAAGTTTGAGAATGAAATGAATGATTTTTAGCGAAGATTTTTCAAATTATTTTCTTCCTTCAAATAAATTAATTTTTACATAATAATTTCGAGTACGATTCCTTTCATTTTCTGCTTCCTCTATTTTCCGCAGCTTTTGCTTTACTTTGAAAAGTATCATTTTTCATCTAGAATGTAATTTCTGAAACAATAAATAAAAAAAAAAATCGGAACAAAGATAAATCATTCGGATTTTGGAATGGATCCAAACGGAAATATCGCCTTACTCATAAAATTGATTCTGTACATCTTATTTAAAATATCTTTTCGAATATCATATATCGTATGAAATATTCAGGATTAAATTTCATTTTATATTTAGATGACGCAGTTTATAAATGTTTGGTATAACTTTTAATTATTTACTGGATTACAAAGACACATTTATGTTTTTATAAAGAGACACATTTATGTTTTTAATAAATGTAAGGCTACCCAACTAGTAGTTGTTTATTAAATACTATATGTATACTATGGGTTTTTTCATTATATATATATATTCTTAATTCCTATCGTATAAGAGAAAAATAAAAACCTAACAGTTCCTTTTTTCATTTAATTAAGGGGGTTCAGGGCTTGATCTATTGGGAAAAACATGTAAACAGAGCTATCGCTTTCAGTTCATATAAATACAGAAGTATTCAATGTAATTAATTTAAACTTTCTGATATCTTTAAGGTGTGTTTGTAGTCTTTTAAAACTATAAAATTAAGTACTTCAATGTAATATAATAAAAAAGATAGCAAAATTTATATAACACAATTTTCTAAAGAAACATTATGCGTTATATCACCATCCGTAAGATATCTTAACGTTGAATTGACATAAGAACCAAATTTTTGCTTTAAATTGATCACGAAACTTTACTCTATAGAATGAGTTAAGGATATAATTATCACCCAGAAAAAAACATTATTAAAAAAACTCTCAAATTAAAAAAATTAAAAAAACCCTTAAAAATATTTTTTTTAATTAAAAATACTCACAATTTTAAACTATCTAAAATATATTAATTCTTTCAATTGATAATAATGTTATATGCACGCAAAAAAAAATTAAGCCATTCCATAAAATAGTTTTTTTTTAATCTTACGGATAGTCGTCAAAAATCAAATTTTGAGAAAACGCGACTTAAAGTTGGAATTATATGGGTGCGGCATTGAAAGTGTTGATACATAAATGCTTAGAACTCCGTTAAAAATGCAAATATTTTTATGCGGTTTTCTTGCACTGAGCTCAGAATTAATTGAATAATTAAAAATAGATCATAAAAAATCGATTTTTTGAAAAGTTTTCAAGCCCTGAGCCCCTTAAAGATTTCTTACAGTATTCTGAGCATGTTGGAAAATACTTCATAATCAGTGCTCTACGAATGAATCTTCGTTCTTGTTTCAAATTGATTCTCGATCTATATTTTTGGTTATTTTTTAAATATTATCTATAAAATGGAAATCTTCGTATATTTATTTCTAAACTAAACTAAGTATTATCATGTTCTAAATCGCTTATAAAAGGAACAAATAATGACTGTGTTTGCTTGAAAATTCAAAAATGTAAATTTAAAACACAATGTAAATTTAAAAGACACATTCTGCACAGACCTATCAAAAATTACCATTTTCGCAATCTCTTAGTAAAATTTATAATTTAATCAAAGATAATTATCACCATTTATAAAATAACTATATTTCTCAGAAATGTAAAACGAGTGAAAGACTATCTGCGTACGGAATAATTGTTATTTTCATATATTAGAGTGTTTTTCCCATGAAAATAATAAAATGTATTTGCATAGGATGATCTTGCTAGTAATTGATCAAGTAAAACCAGTGTTATGGAGTTTTTGTTATATTTCCTTCCTTTTAACTTTTATTAGCTAACTAGCACATTTGCTACAACCCTTAATGATTGCCCATAATGCACAAAAATGAACTCTGCTGAAATTAAATCGCAACAAATTTATAAATACATAGTTTTTTTTAATTGCTACTTGCCCAGTTGTTGATCAAATGAAAGGAATCAATTGAAAATCTAAAATTTAATCTTTAAAATAACATTATTGTGCTGAAATTTTCAATAATTCTTACATAAATATTAGTTGAAATAAACAAGATAAAAGGGAATTTTTTTCACTTATCGTAATTGTCTCTAACTAATTAAAAAGAAAATGCTTATACTTTCTAGTAAAAAAAAAAAAATAAAAAAAATAAAAAAATGTTTTCTCTTTGATCACACAGCTGACAACAACGTAACAACAGGTGCACATACTTTTAAACAAAAATATTGTCTAGTGTAAAATACAAAACTCAATTTCCTCCTAAAACGGCGCAATGTTTCAAGAATTTGACAAACTACTTAAAGCGTAATAACTACTCACTGGATCATACTATACAGGGTGTATCAAAATTACTGTGCAAAACTTTAAGGGGTGATAGTATGCATCAAGACAAACAATATTAAATAGGAAACCAAGGGTCCCAAGCGTTTTCCAAAGGAGACAACCGCCATTAAAGTTTAGGGTCCAAAGTTTCAAATAAACATAAAAACAGAAAAATTGGTCAATTCATTTGCGGTTTTCATTAAAACTATTCTTTATGTCGGTATTTTCTTGAAAATAATTTATGAAGCTAAATTTAAAAAAATGACGATAGAGGGCGCTTTAGACTTTGGAGTAACGAAAAACTATTTTTTACCGTTATTATTTGCATCTCGTTAAAGTTTTTTAGAAGCTTAGACATAAACTTAAATTTTGCGCAGAAAATCTGAATCATTGGGAATGGTTAAGTAGCGCAAGCTGAACTGTGTTCAATGGGGGTGGGGAGGTTCAAATTTCAAATGATTATAAAAAACGGAAAAATTGATAAATTTGTTTCCGGTTTTCACTAAAACTATTCTTTATGTCAGTATTTCCTTTAAAATAAATTTTAAAGATAAAATTTTAAAAATTTCGTTTGAGGGTGCCTTTAACTTTAGTGTAAACAACAACCATTTTTAACCTTTATTTTTTCTATCTAATTAAATGCTTGGAAAAGCTTAGACTTAAATTTTGTGTTAGCGTCTACGCGTTTTGGATAGATCGACGCGTTTTTTTAGGGCTCCGCAATTTTGCTTTTAGCAGCGGAAATTCTTGATCCACATCAGAACTTTTTGTATCCTGGGATAGTGCTTAATTAGAGGATCACGAAGATACCATTAAGCAATTAAAGTAAAGCACAGTAAATTAGCCATGTACTAATTAGCAATTAACAGGGACCACGTGGAAACGAAATACCGAGGGAGAATCACGTAGTCAGCGGTAAGACGCCCCAAGTTAGATCCGGTAGAAAAAAGAAAATCTACGGCGAAAAAAGAACCTCTTCCCTGCAAGGCGTCTGCCTTGTTCAAAAACTTAGCTCCCCCAAGTGCCATTTTCTCCAACTCGGGCTATCCAGAAGCAACAGAAGGACGCCATTTTTTCGTACAAATATCAACTATATGATTCAACAGTGCTGGAAGGGAGAAACAATGGGTAAGTAAATTTCAAATTAAAACAATTTCTTTTTGTGAGCAGTGACTGTGAGATTAACTTTCTGTCCGTATATATCTCGTTTAACACAGTTTCATTTATTATATTCATACTTGTACTTATTGCAGTCTTAATTAATTCCCTATTCAATCTAACTCATCCTTTTTAATTTGATCATTATAAATTATCAACTTATTTTCCTTAATTCACTAAATTAAAAAAAAAAAAACTATTTATTTATCTATTTTTAATTAAAATAAATCTACGCAGTATTAAATAACAGCTTTCCTATTAACACTTCATCCATCCCTCTTACTACTAAATTTTTATTTGCTTCTTTAAATTAATTCGCCATAGATTTAATATGTTATAATAAACTTATAGCTCCAATTTACCACTAAAATAGCAAGCAACTAGTTTAACATACTAATTGTTTAGAGATAAGAACCAGGAATTCTTCCAAAAAAGGGTGCGTCAATCATCCGTCAGTTCGATTGTGCTAAGTAGTGAAAAGAAGCCTTAATCCGTTTCTTTGTATATCTTGTACTCACCCCAGTCCAAGCTTTAGCTTCCATAAACCCCCTGTTTAAAGCAAATAAATGTCATCTCTATGATCTAGCTTATCAGAGATTTATATTAGAGGAACTTTCAGCTGCATGTAATTTGTTATTTAAGTAAGCTTTTTCTTTCAATCTCAAGTGCCTGACAGATATTTATAAAACCTTCATGTGTTCTCCTTCCTTTTCTTTATTCTCATTTTTATTAGTATTCTATTTTCTAATATCATTACTGTTATCACCAATCTATTTAATATTGTGTAATGTTAATTGTGCCAGTGTATTTGTTCCCTCTCCTACATATCCGCTGGGTAGTAAAACATATTAAATAGATAAAACAGAACACCAAAGCCACACAACAAAAGTAACATGAAACACTCAACACGCTCCACAACCAATTTAAGTACCAAAACATTATCGCCACCAGATATAAGCAAACAAGCAAAAATAACAACAAAACCAACCACGCTCAATCCAAAAGACCAAAAAAAGACATCACAAGTAGCAGGTGGGTCAGGCACAGCCCGGACAGAGCCTAATGGTCGTAAACCAAAGAATGCGACAAAAAACGAAGAGTTTCCAGAAAAGACGACGGTTACATTAAAGAGCATCGAAAATCACTTTGACTTGAGTAACGAAGAATCAGAAGATTATGATTCAGATACAGATAATCCCGAAAATATCTCTAAGACGGAAAATGTAGAAGAAGAGAGACTGAAGAAAGAACTCATCAATCACAATTAAACAAACAAAAGAAGATCAGTAGAAATTGAAAGGGCGATGTTGGCTATTAGTTATATAAAATCCATTACAGGGAAAGCAACAAAGGTAACAGCCACAAAGCGCACAGCAGTGGAGAAAGCATTACAAATAGTGATATGTTCACTACTGGAAATGGAGACAAGGGCTCTGCATGCTGAGGCCAGGGTAGAGGTAATGGAACATGCACCAGTTATGAGATCACAAGCAGGCGAAGAAACAACGGCCAAAGAGGAAATCTATAAAAAAATCATCAATTGTAAAGACATACGCAAGAGCACTACAAGAAGCCACTGCAACAGTTATAATACAAGCGAAAGAAGACAGAACTGCTGAAGACGTTGAAAGACAAATAGCAAGTAAAGTGCAAAACCAAGACGGGGTGAAAAATGTGAAGAAAATTCGGAACGCCATGAAAATTGTTTGTGAATCAGCGGAGCAAGCTGCAAGAATAAAAGAAGCACTGACAGAAGAAGAGGAAAACAGTAGCAGTCTAAATATCAAGACCGCCAACATGAAGATGAAACGAATAATAATATTCCATGCACCTGAAGAAATTGATGAAGTAACTGTGAAAACAAAGATAAGTAAGAAGTTAGGCATTGATCCAGAAGCAAACGTGGACAGGATTCGGATACTCAGGCATCTACGGGCAGCAGCGGGGCAAGTACATATACCGGTATCACTCCCCGAGCCTCTGGCAAATCACATGCTCAAAGAAAGAGCAATATGCCTGGGGCTCAGGGAGTGCCCAATAAAACATTACGTTACAATCATACGCTGTCATCGATGTCAGGGATTTGATAACCTAGTTAGCCAGTGCACACAAGAAGACGAGTATTGCCCAATCTGTTCCTGCAACCACAAATATGAAGATTGCCCTAAGAGAACCAAGCGGTGCGTCATGTGTGCAACATACAATCAGTGGAACAAAGCTCACTTTACTGCGAACATTCCAGTGGACCACACGGCTCACGACGGGCGGTGCAGGATCTACAGAAAGCTAATGACAATAAGACAGTTAGAATTAGAATCCGGAAAAACAAAGCTCACAACAGGGGACGAAGTACTAAAAGATATAGTAACTACCAACACGTACAGAGGTGTCCAACGAGTGTACAGACGTAGTAAAGCAGAAATAAGGGAACAAAAACAAAGAGTACGCGAATTAAATAGGGTACAATATGTTCCAAAACGACACTAAAAAAGATGTGTGCCAAACAGGCACCCAAGTATCAAACGCACAAAACAGTAAAAATAGAAAAGTACACACAGCAAGCACTAATGCAAAAGAAAACGTGCAAGAGAAAAAAACATCAGTCTAATACAAATTAACTTACACAATAGTTGTAACGCCACAAACTCACTAAAAGGTTATATGGGTGAAAATAAGATTAATATAGCACTAATTTAAGATTTTTACCAAAATAAAAGAACAGGCAAAATAACAGCATTCAGTAACAAAAATGGCGCATGGAAAGTAACTAAAACAAAAAACAATAGATCAGCAATAATAACAAACATAGGTACAAACCCAATAACAATAGCAGAAAAGGAATTTACAACAGCAATAAAATTAGAAAACAAAAAAGAAACAATAACAATCATAAACGTATACGCTCCCCCTTCAGCAGATTTCGCAATAGTACTTCAGGAAGTGGAAGATGTCCTGAAAGTAGCAAAGGGCGAAATTCTACTGGCGGGAGTCTTCAACGCACATTCACAACAATGGGGATATGGGAACATAGATGACAGAAGGCAAAAATTTACAGACTTTCTTTTCCTAAACTCGCTATTCGTCCAGAATCCACCAGGGCACCAGCATCATTCAGCACAATAAGAAATAAAAAGAAAATAGAAGGATGGCCTGATTTAACGATAGCAACAACAGAGTTAGGATCTAAAATAAGGGACTGGGAAGTGAGTGATGATGAATCGGGCAGCGACCATAAATTTATTAAATTTAAAATCAAATACGACAACACCCACTACCAAAGACACAGACTAGAAACCACTTATGGAAAACATGCAAAATTTGAGAAAGCAATAAAACAAATAAAAAACAAATACATTAAAGAACTTAAAAGAATAACCAACACAGACCAGCTAGATAGCATAACTTTACGACTCCAAAACGAAATTAAAACAATCGCTTTTAAATGTTACAAACAAAGGAAAACACCGGTTATAACTGCACCACAATGGTGGACTCAAGAGATTAAAATAGCAAGGAACAGGGTCAGAGCATTTAGGAGAAGATTCCAAAAACAAGAAGACGGGGGAAACGAAACAGAAATTACACATAGAATATAAAAAAGAAAGGGCAAAACTTAAAAAAATAGTACAAAAAGCAAAACGAGATTCTTGGAAAACATTCTGCAGCGAAATCAATGACACTTACGGCTTACAATACAAGATAGCGTCAGGAAAAAAAACAAGCCCTTCAAGGCTAGTCAATATAATGCCAGATGACAAAGAAGTCACAATCAAAAACACACTAAACCATTTTATTGACAATCTCTACCTAACAGACCCAACAATAGAGCACAAACTAATACCGGAGAAGACAAAAGAAAAGGAAGAATTCCCACCTCCAATAACGAAACAAGAATTAAATAGAATAATTAAAAGCATAAAACAAAACAAAGCGCCAGGTTTTGACTACATTGATTATAATTTAATAAAAAGAATCCACAATGCAGCCCCACAACTTCTATTAACATTATACAACACCTGCCTAAATTATAACTACTTTCCAAAATCATTCAAATCGGTACAGTGGTTCTGTTCCACAAAGAGGGTAAAGACCCTAAAGATCCTAAAAATTATAGGCCAATTAGCTTACTTCCAGCGTTTAGTAAAATCTTAGAAAGAATAATACATGATAGAATATCTCATCATCTAACTGTCATTAAATACTGGAGCGATAAACAATATGGTTTCAAAAAAGGAATATCATGTGAACATGCTCTAAATAATCTCATAAAAACAATAAAACAGGATAAAATAGATGGGTACCAAACATTACTAATATCTATGGACATCAAGGGTGCATTTGACAACATCAGATGGCCAATAATCTCAGAAACCTTAAAGCGGTCACCAAATCCCACATATTTAACGAACTGGATATTGAGTTTTCTTTCTGATAGGTATGTCACAATAGAAGAAAACGGAATAAATGCAACTAAACAAACATTCGGTGGCTGTCCACAAGCAAGCTGCCTCGAACCCTTGCTATGGCTCATTATAGCAGACACAGCGCTAAAAAAAGAATGGGGTAAAAATGTAAGAATACAGGCATTTGCAGACGACTTCATCATAATATTAAGAGCTCTAACTAAAACCAAACTTACTAAATTAGCTAGTATCAAAGAATTTAACAACTGGATCACAGAAAACAAACTATCACTCAACTGGGACAAGACAGAGCTTCTGTACCTAAACAGAACACACACTAGGAACCTATCAACAGAGGACTCTTATAAAATAGAAGGAATAAAAATTAACGAAAAAAGAACTAGAAGGAAAAGAGCAAATAAAATATCTAGGACTCATAATACATGAAAATCTAAATTGGCTAGCACACTGTCAAACACAAGCAACTAAAATAAGAAAATCATTTAACTTGATGGGACAAATAGCCTCGAGGAGCTGGGGGCTTAAACCAGAAATTATCAAGATTTGGTTTAGGACAGTAGTTGAAAAGACACTAACTTATGCTGCCCCAATATGGGGTCACAATCTAAACACATGGAGCAAGGAGGTGCTGTCCTCTTGCCAAAGACACTTCCTGTTACCGATTGTTAAGTCATATAAAACAGCCCTCACCGCGGCCCTCCAGGTACTAGCGAGCCTGATTCCAATCCATCTACAAGTAAAATACGAGGCTACATATGGTACAGTATCAAGACTGAGGGAATCGGTTAACTTATACGGGTCAGTAATCAACCACACAGACTACGAAAAAAAAAATAAACGCGTGGACCACAAACCCAGCAGACACAGTTGAACCAAGATTAGGACAAAACCCAAAAGACATAAATATCTATACAGATGGTTCAAAATTGGAATCAGGCACTATGGGATCGGCATTCGTAGCTTTTAGAAATGACAAAAAAATTCATACAAGGTCAGCACCTCTAAGGAAGTTCAACAGTGTCTTTCAAGCCGAACAGCTGGCTATATTGGAAGCAGCAAAATGGGGTAACAGTACAGGGTTGGATTATAGCATCCGTTCGGACTGCATGTCAGCAATTCAAGCACTGAGTAAACCATTCAACACAACACAATTAGTAAATGATATACTAGAAATGATTAAACTCTCAGACAACAAATTTAAGATTAGCTGGGTTAAAGCTCATGTGGGCATCCGAGGCAATGAGGATGCCGACGAATTAGCCAAACAAGCAGCAGAAAACAAAATAAAACAATTACCATACGATCTGGTAAAGCCGATATCAAATCTTAAAAGAACAATAAAAGAGCTAATAATAAAACAGTGGCAGTTCGAATGGGATTACGGGGACACGGGCAGGACAACACATAAATACTCCCAAAAGTAAGTACAGACAGATTAGTTAGCTGCAAACTTCTGAGTCAGATTTATACAGGACACGGAGCTTTCCCAAAATACTTAAAAAGATTCAAGTGCAAAAACACGCCATATTGTGCATGCGGAGAATTGGGAACCTCAAAACACTACCTAACGGCCTGCCCGCTAACACAAACATTCCATCTGGCAAAAATCACGCCAAACAATAAAGAACTCTGGCATAAGCAACTAGCAAACAATAAATACATACAAAACAAAAGCAAAGTAGTCATAAGATGGTTAACAGAAAACATAGATACAATGTATCTATGAATCACAATGAAAGACGAATAAAGTTAAAAAAACACCACCCCAGTGGACAGCACTAACCCAACTAATTAACTGTCTTATTTTCAGGAATTGTCATATGTTAAATGTTGTATGTTAAAAAATAAATAAAATAAAAATAAAAAAGGCTTAGGATTTATTCCTATCGCCAAATTAAAAAAATTAAATCTGTCTGTCTTTGTATTATGTCACTCAGCAGTGTGCGGTAGTCGCACAACATCAGCTGTAACCATGGCCCGCAACAGGAGCCCCGCAACATATGAATTGCAAACACACAAAAAAAATTCACAATCGGTTCACTAAGTTGTGCAATATGACATAGTAAGAAGCTTCAACCGCCTCCGGCACTGCTTGTCCGTTCACTGTAATGTGTAATTAAAAAAAAAAAATGAAAATACAAAAAGGCCTAGAAATTCCCCAACGCCTAAAAAAAAAAAAAAAAAAAAAAAAAAAAAAAAAAAAAAAAAAAAATTTCTAAGTTTTCCAGTTTATAAAGCATTGTTAATTAATGTTATGACTTTTAATTTCTAATTATTATTTCTCTTTTTTTTAAATATCTTTTTATTAGGGTTCTATTATTTATATCTTCTCTTTGACAACCGCGTCTCTTTATATATGTGCTTTCTGTACGAGCTACCGGACCGGTTCCAATGGGAAAGCCCACGGAGCCAGTTAAATTTATTTTTTTTTTAACCCGGTTTGGTACGGTAGAATGGCGGAGTCTCATCCCCCTTGCAAAGTTAAGTTTGCCTTTCAGTTCAGCTCAAATGTTAATTACGATGCAAACTGTCTATTTGCGAAGTCCCCTCTTTTGTTTTTTCTCCCCCCCTCCTCCCCTCTAAATTACCATTTTCATTTGACAAGTACGCATCAACTATTAGGCTCCAGATTCCTAAGTAGGTTGGGCAACGGTGTCCAAGTTGGCAGAACATTTTACTCATAGCATTTGGTTACAGGACTCAGGCTATCGGCCGGCTAAAATTCCGTCATGTACACTAATGGCGCCTGGTGCATGTAAAATCCGTCGTGGGTGCAAAGTCCTCCAAGTTACCTGTGAATTATACCTCCGGAGGTGCCTTGCCAGGTGAAGGTCTCGTCATCTGATCAAGGTTCTAAATTACGAGACCAAATTGAGTAGCCGTTTGCAATACATACAACAGCATATAACGTTAAGCAACCGTCAAAACAAAGTATGCTAGACTGAGAAGCAAGTACTGCAGATGTGATGAAGCGCGAAGCGAAGGAATCATGTTTTTTGCCGCTACGCGGCATTTAGGCGGTCACCCGCCCCGATGCCAGGTATCTAACCCGTTAAGCTGAGGTAACTCGGCAGGTAGGGGCCTGATCATCGGTTAGAAAGAAAGAAAGAAAGACTTAAATTTTGAGCTCAAATTCTGAATAGTTGGGAGGGAATAAGAAGCGCAAAGTGAACACTGTTCAATAGTTGAAATGTTACTCTCCCCACCCCTCGAACACAGTTCGATTTTGCGCTACATAATTACTCACAACGATTCAGATTTTCAGCTCATAATTTAGCTATAAGCTTTTACAAGCATTTATTGGATACAAAAAATACCAGTTAATAATTGCTGTCGGTTACTCTTAAGTTTAAGGCGCCCTCTAACTAAATTTTTTGGAAGTTATCCTTAAAATTTATTTTTAAGGAAATACTGGCATAAAGAATGATTTTGGCGAAAACCGTAAACGAGTCAACCATTTTTTCCGTTTTTTATGATAACTTGAAATTTGAACCTCCGAACTCACATTGAACACAGTTTAGTTTGCCCTACTTAACCACTCCCAACGATTCAGACTCTCTGCGCAAAATTTAAGTTTATGTCTAAGCTTCTAAAAAATTTAACGAGACGCAAATAATAACGGTAAAAATAGTTTTTCGTTACTTCAAAGTCGAAAGCACCGTCTATCGTCATTTTTTGAAATTTAGCTTTATAATTTATTTTCAGTAAAACACCGACATAAAGAATAGCTTTAGTGAAAATCGCAAATCAATCGACCAATTTTTCCGTTTGTTATAATCATTCGAAATTCGAACCCTCTGAACACAATTCAATTTGTGCTACTTAACCACTCCCAACTATTCAGATATTGAGCTCAAAATTTAAGTTTAAGTCTGAGCTTACGAAACCATTTAATGAGATGCAAAAAATAACGGCGAAAAACAGTTGCTCGTTACTCCAAAGTCTAAAGCGCCCTTTATCGACATTTTTCGAAATTTATCTTTGTAATTTATTTTCAAGAAAATACCAACATAAAGAATAGTTTTAGTGAAAACCGCAAATTGATCGACTGATATTTCCGTTTTCTGTGTTTATTTGAAGTTTTGGACCCTAAACTTTGATGGCGGCTATCTTCTTTGGAAATCGCTTGGGACCCTTGGTATCCTATTTAATATTGTTTGTCTTGATGTATACTATCACCTCTTAAAGTTTTGCCCAATAGTTTAGATACACCCTGTATACAAGGTGAATCTAAATTCTTAGGTAAAATATTAAGGGTACATATCAAGTACACATACACATACAATACACATAGAATAGTACACATCAAGACAAACATTATTAAATAGGAAACTAAGGATCCAAATATCTTCCGAAGGAGATAGGCGTCATAAAAATTAAGAATCCAAATTTTCAAATAATTATTAAAAAAACCCGGAAAAATTGGTCGATTCGTTTGCAGTTATCACTAAAACTATTCGTTATGACAGTATTTTCTTAATATAAATTTTAAAGATAAAGCTTAGAAAATGCCAATAGAGGGCGCGTTAGACTCTGGAACAACGAACAACTATTTTACCGTTTTTTTTATCTAATTAAATTCAATCAAATGCTTATACTTTAAACTCAAATTTTGAGCTTAAAACTGAATCGTTGGGAGTGGTTATATAGCGCAAACTGAACTGCATTCAGGAGTTGAAATTTGAAGGACCCACCCCTCGACAATTTCTATCGACCACCATTAGCATCGATAAAAAATATTGAATTATTCTTTAAAATCTTCGGAAAAATTGCTAGTGTATCTCTACTATGCACTCTTACAGGAAAAACTTTCCTTCAATATTGAAGTAAACTTGTGTGGGTTTTTTCACATATGATTCCATCAATGCATAAACTGTTTAGAGTGACTGGTTCAAGCTACAAATAATTTGTAATCTAAATCTCTGAAATTTAGCAAGGCTACTAGTATAGCAATGATTTCTGAGTCTTTAATTCGATTAACGTTTGCAGATTATTCGTGTTAAAGTAGGTCTCTTGAAAGGAATGATTTGAAATTATTTAGCAGTACATTTCGAAGAAAAATTGTAATTACATAACGCTAGAAATCATTGAATATTCAATAGTCTACTGCGATAAACGAACAATGACATTTATCACGTCCATACACGTATTACATTTCCGTCCATACGCGTGATATAAATCTCACCTCAAATTGTGTCCCATTCAATTTTTATTTAAATACGTTTTAAAAACGAATCTACTGTTCTGTACAGTAAAATGCATCAGTACAGCTCCTTTTTAGGGAGAAATTCATACTTTCCACAATTTTTAGTAGTTTCTGTAAAAATCATGTTTTTTTCCAAAAAAATATGCAAAAGATTTCTTTTATCCTTTAAAAAATCATTTTAAAACAATGCATTTAATTACCTTTACCTATAATAAAGAAAACGATTTTATAGTAGGATTTCTATTTGTGATTGGAAGAAAATTGCGATTAAAAATAAATTTTATTTTAAAATAAATAAATAAATGTTATCTTCACTTGTCGGAATTCCCGCCAATATTGCTCGTCACTGATTATCGACCTATAAAACGTAGCACTATTGGTTTGCCATCTATACTAAATCGAACACAAACTAGCTGTGTCTTTAATACAGTAAAACTTCTTTTAATTTACTATAACAAATAAAAATACATCTTGGTTTTCCCGTAGACCAAAAAACTGTCCCCAAAATATAAGATTAAATGCCAATAAGTATGATCATAAATATAATTTTCACTTGGCATTAATCACCACTACATTATGCTTGTTATGCGTCAAATGATTTTAATTCATTCTATTTTAATTAAGCTTTTTACTATTTTTTTATTCTTTTATTATTTAAAATAATAATTGCACAAATTTGTATAATTTTGTGAATAGTTTGCGAAATTGGCCCTCGGAATAATCAAGTAAATATTGAAATAAGGTTAATTTATTTTACCAACTGTTGATTTGGTGAATTTAAATATTTTTAACATATTTTGGAAATACGCTAATTTTCATCTCAGACAACTGCTCTTGTACGTTTGCTATACTTAAAATCACTACAATATTATTACAAAAAGAGATAATTTCATGCCACGGCAATACACCAAGGTGACTTGAGTATTACTTTGAGTGATTGCTTTAGATTTTTTAAAGAGATTAATTATTACTTGGATACTAGACTTTAAGTTGAAATATATTAAATTGTCTATATTAAAAATGTTATGCCTTTATGTTTCACAGGAACGGAGAAAAAAAATGCATGTTACATGTTGCTAAATTACACCATCAAGTAAAAGATAGAGACCCCTTAACTCCTTGGGGACGAGCGATTCGTATACGTGCCGCAAAAAAAAAAAGACTTAAGAATCCTCATTTATTCTCACCAGTAAAATTATACTGTAAATTTTCCCTTATTTAAACGGAGCATTTTTCTCGATTTAATAAGATACAAATTACTGTTATTTAAAACCGGTGGCAAAACATTAAATATTTTGTAAAATGCTCCCGACGCGAAGTGGTAAAAAGAGTAAAAGCTATATTTCCACCCATGGATGTGTGCTTGCACGAGGGATAAACTTATTATAATTTTTTTTCTTAACTTACTTAACTATTATTACTAAGTGTTTTAAATAGAGATAGTCTTAAAAACAACACAATGTATTCAATTTTAATACAAAACATAATACGTGAAAATACGCATTAATCAATTTTTCAGTCCTATTATTTTTTTTAATACATTCAAAACGCTTATAGTTTTGTGAAAAATATCTTTGCCAAAACATGCAAGAAAAGTATTTTTTAATTATTAAAAATATTTTTAAATAAATGATAGAGTATTATCGCAAGTTTTAAAACAACACGATGGGAAATATTGAAATTAAACTACTTATTGATATAAGTATGGAATTTGCTGAAATTTCACAACGCTTTTACAAGTATGTACTTTAATAAAAAAAATACTTAGCCTTTAATAATATGAAGAAACATCTATACATGGGACATATAAATCACAAAAGAGTTTTATGGAACCTACATGATAAGCTCGTTCAATTTAAACTGCTCAACATTAATTCTTTAAAATAATCCGACATAATCGTCAGAACTGGTAAGGAACACTTATTAAGCTAGCTGTATATGCCAATCCTAAAACTTTATTTTGTTTCATACGTACATCTTAATATTTCAAAAAGCAGTTACTCGCATTAATACTTGAATATTATTAGTCAATATTATACCAACTTTGATTTTCATCGTAAATTTCTGCTTGAGTCAAGTAAAAGGAATAAAAATGAGTTAATGTAGATGACGGTATTTCTTAAAATTAATAATTAAAAATAATCAATAATAAGCGATCTTATACAAAATCGAAGTGGAACTACCCTGGAGTTGGGGGATATAATTTCAGTACATTCTGTTTGGCCGTTCCATAAGCTGTTTCAGTACATTCCATCGGTGAATACTGTATAATACTCCTTCAATCGTAAACGAACCAAATTCTGAACATAGTGTTTTATACAGGGTGTTTCAGAAATAATGGGACCAAATTTTAAGGGGAGGTAGAGGTTATTACAAGGATTTAGATTTACACAGCAACCCATGGTCGTAAACACTTTCCTGGCGCAGTAATAACGACACAAAACACATGAAAACAAGGACACAAACAAGAAGAGAAAACATGTTTATTATTCTTAGTGCTGCAAAAATACCGGGATAACACCGGAAAGTTCTGATGAACACTTTGTAAGCATCGTTTCAAGTGCTGGGGAAGTTCAGGACATTCCTGGTGTTTTCTGTAGAACATTAGATCTTCCATGCACCGAAGATGCACCTGCATGCATCAGGGCCCGAGGTCGTAATTTAGAACAGCTATTTTGATAACGGTCGGTGTTTTTTTAATGTCCTTTTTTTACATTTCTGCTGTACTAAGGATAATAAAGATATTTTCTCTTCTTATTCGTATCCTGTCCTTCTTGCGTGTTGTATAATTACTACCACGCCAAGAAAACATTTCCGACCATGGGTTGCTATACAAATCTGAATAATTGTGATGTTTCCAACCTCCCTTTAAAATTTTTCCCAATATTTCTGGGACACCTGTAAAATATACTTAAGTTTTCTCAAAGTTATTAAGTCATGTGAACCAAACTTGATCAGAGTAGAACACTTTAATTTTAGATTATATTGGGTAGTTTGCGATCCTATGTTCCAAGATCATTATTGCTCACCTCGATAACTACTTTCATTTCTCTTATTTCGTAAAAATAAGTTATGCTCATATTCATCATTTACCTGAAATTAGAAAACCTCGGTCGAATACTAAAATTATGTTCATCATTAATATAAATGGACTTCCGCTGCTATCAGATTGAATTTCTGTTATTATGATTATTGAATTATTTAATTTTTTTTTTATTCAAATGGAAATTATATAAGAAAAAATTTGTGAAATATTTCTTCGAAATTATAAATTTCACGTACAAACGTAAAGAGTAACAAATTACAACAAACATCAATTCAACAGTTTCAAAAATTTTCCCTCGTCATATGATTTTATTTATCATAAATATAAAATAATTTGTACATCTTATGGCTTCTAATAGCTGATTCTAATAATTTTGGAGTCTAATCTTTTTTTTAACATTCAATGTATTAAAACAATTTTAATTTCACTTTTTTTTTGTAATATTCTATAACTAAATTTTCTTTCCTGAAGACATTAAACAGGAAAACCTGACATTTAATTCTTTTCGAACATTGAATTTCAAAAGAACTAACATGTACTAGATTAATCTTGAAATATAGTGGTTTTTTTTTTTTTTTTTTTTTTTTTTTTTTTTTTTTTTTTTTTTTTTACGAAAGTAAAAGTAAGATTAAGCAAATAAAATCTTCACATTATTTGTGTTTTATGGCACTTTGAATACTAAAAACAACATGCTGCATTAGGGAAAAATAATATATAAAAGAGATTATTAGTGAACTTAAATTTAAATAAATACTTATGAAAGCCTAACTGAGTGTTCGCATTGCTTTACATTATTTTTGTTTCATTTAATCTAATGGTTTTATTACTGCCAATATTTCGAATAATAGTAATAGCTTTATTTAATCATTGATTAAATAAGTCAAATAAAGAATATTTAAAAAGTGCTACCAATGAAGAAATTCGAATTTAAAAAAAAAATGTGTCAGTTGACAAAATGAGCACGTTCAAAGAGTTTCCATTTCTGATAATAATATATTTTTTATTTAAATATTTAAAGTTATTAACAATAGCATAACTGCAAAAGATAAAATTAAATGTAAATGTCATCCATTATTATTATTTCATGTTTATTTTACTTATTTTTTTGCTTCTTCCAATTACTTTCTTAATATAAAACAAAATTTCCAGAAAAAATTCTTTTAAATAAGAGCTCTAATTTAAAGATATTTAATGATCTGGATCCGAAATACTAATGTTATTAAAATCTTTCCCGAGAAACTGTCATGTGATAAGTAATATTTATCGACTTTGTATTTGAACAAAGATAATTCTGACTTTACTTTTCAACTAGATTATTGTTAAAAGCATTTAAATGTTTAGTTCGTAGCATAATCGTAACTAGGATTTAGTACAGAATATATATATATGTATAAATAGTCTAAATCACAACACATTTTCAACTTCAGTTTGAATTGAAATTAGCTGTTTTAAATATAAAAAAAAAGTAATAATAGCAAAAATTTAGGAAAAGGATACGTAATTACAGGAGAGTCTTTGAATTTGGACAACTTCACATATTTTTAGGTGTGATATACTTCATTTTTTGAATACATGCAAAGTATTACTACATGTATTAATTTTTTTATCTGCTAAATAAAGGAATCTTTGGAAAAATATATTTTTTTAATTTAAACATTAAATTTGATTAAAAAAAATTTTAAATTGGTCCAAATTTAGGAATTTGTCATTTAATTTAGACCAACTTTTTCCTAAATTGCACTAAATAATATTGCACTTTTTTTATGAGTAGGGAATATGCACGAGTAGGAAACAGTTTCATGAAAAGCAAACTTTGCAATTTATGAAACGATGAAACATAATAAAATCAAATGTCTGAAAATAATCTTTTTAAATCAAAATGTGTTCAAATAGCTAAGTGTTTGCGGAATTAAGTTCGGAATCAATTGAAAAAATGAAAATTGTTTTAACTTCTTCATATTTTGTCTACCTTGAATAAATATATTAAGCTTTCACTTTTGTTCTTTGTGAGGATTAGAAACTGGCAAAAAACATTTTTTTTTTTTTTTTTTTTTTTTTTTATAAATTGCCTTAATAATTTTGAAAAAAACTAACTGCGCAAAAAAATTCTTCACAAATGTTGTAGGGCAAAAAATTCTGAGTCAATTGAATACCAAATATTAATATTTTTCATTAACAGTTGCAATTCTATTTCAAAGATTTAGCCCAAATGACAGAAGTTCGAACTTACAATTAACTAAAGGGAAACTGAAAATAATTTTAATCCCTACAGTTTAGGTTTCGAATGAAAGTGTTATTTTTTCCTGTCGTACTAAGTGAAAATTTTGAATAAAATAAACACCCTTATTAATCTTTTTGTTGATCATAAAGGTCGAACTTCTATTTCAAAATTTTGTTAAAATAGCTCCAATTTGCCAATCAGTTTTATTGTGTTCTTACAATGGAGATTTTGTACTTTCAGTGAGAAAAAATGTATCCCACCCCCGGAACTCCATAATGTCCCGCCCTTGGAGCCACAGAAATTCCTCACGGAGGAAAGTGTCTGAACTCTCTGAAGGTGTCAATACTGATTAAATGTATGCTAAATTATTGTTTTGTATTAACTTAGTTTTGCTTCTGTATTACTTAACATTTTAAATAACATTTCATATTTAATAAATATATATAAAATTCACATTTTAAATGCAGTTAGCTTTTGACAACTTTAAAAATGACTGGCAATTAGCAAATCCGTAGAAACCGATTGGAAAGTATCCATTATTGAATTTGAATGGAAACGTCGCCAAATAAGTCAGTTACAGCCAAGTTGGCTTCCTGAATGGCGACTTATTTTGGTCGCTAAATTTGGTGATATTTTGCTAAATGTCGACAAGTTTGGGGATAAGTTGGCACTGACACAGATAAATACATAGTTTTATGCTTATGATTTAAAAATCGGTTACAACAATGAAGGTTAATGTGCGAGAAATCACTAATTTTATTACTTTTTCCCTAATTACAAAACAAGTACTGAACAAATTTCGATGATAAGGAAGTGGTACCAATTCAAGAGTAGCTTCTTTCATTTGTTTCAGAGTAATCGGTGAACATGCATAAAAAAATACATACGCTTTGAATTGATAACATCCTCCTTTTTTGAAATCGGTTAAAAATTAAAATTTAACGGAATAGTAATTAATTAATTTGTTAGGGTGCTCTACAATCATATTGTGAACACATTGGGTAAATAATACAGAAAATTCGTTTAAAGCATAAGCTCAAATTTTACAAATACAACATCTAAATCGATATTCGATCTTTCAATGTAATAGTCAACGATGTAAATACTACATTAGCAGGATAATATGTTGTTATGAAATTAAAGTTTCATCCATTTTATTTGAATGTTTTATCCCGTAAATTATTGCTTTTAGGAAATATATTTCTAGCATTTTCAACATTTTCTTCCATTCAATTTTATATTTCTTATCATTTTCAATACTTAATATCGTAAAATGTATTTGATTTTAAGACATTTTTTTTTGTTGGGATGAACAATAGACGTATGTTCTTTAATTTCAAAATAAGTATATAATACTAAGCATAACTGCTAGATGCAGAATTAGCATTTACAGGGAGCTCCAAACTTTTCAGGTTAGAAAATTGGCATAATAGATTACGCACATGATTACAAAATTTATTTTGTAACTAGATTGGAAATTTTAGAACCTACTTACACTTCAGTCTTTGATAATTATTCTTACAATAAAAAAATTTCTATTTAAAGTATTTTTTAATACAAAGCGGTATTAAACTAATATAAAATTTAGAAAATTTCCGATGCATAATCTATTAAAAAATATTAAAAATAAAGAAATAAAGAAATAAAGAAATAAAATAAAAAGAATATTTTAGGTTCAGTTTGTACAGACTAACATAAAACACACGTTTTAAAAATTTTATGAAAAAATACTCAGAAGATTTTAGATTTCAAACGCGTTGCGCCAAAAAACCTCATTTGCAGAAAAATGAGTTCAAAGTTTAAAAAAGAAAAGGCTTTAGCTATTGAGTGGGTATAGTTTGAAAAACCGTAGTTTTTATTCTGATGGAAATTTCAAGGAAACAATTATATCAAAATGTTCAGAAAAGATAAAAATTCCCTTTCAAAAAACTTTCTTCATTTCACGGAAAATATACTGGCAGTAGTGCTACCGGTGTGTTTCTTTTAATTGACGGATAACCGTTTATTTTTTCTCCATTTCAAGAGGTAAAATATCCGCCAATTCAAGAAAGTTTGGAAAAAGTAAAAGAGGCAGACACTGGGATCGAACCAGCGACTTATACAACGTTAAAAGACGAACACGCTTGCACAGGTCTACGGCTGTACAACAAACTAGCACTTTAAAGTAAATGCGTTCGTTTCAAATGAGTGAGGCTTACTTATTATTATTTTTTTTAACTTTTAATTTTGAAGCTCATTTCGGGAAGATTTCGACGCTGGGGTTTTTATACGTTAGTATTAATGTAGTAAAAAACGCAAATTTTAAATATATTTATGTAAATTTCTAGAGGTAATATATGAATGTTATATTTTTATTCAATAAGATTTTTTTTTTTTTTTTTTTTTTTTGCATTTTTTTTATTATTAAAATATTTTTTAAATGTATTCACTTAAAGTATATTTTTAAAGCTATTTTTTATTTATAAATAACTTTGTAAATTCAACTTTATTCAATTTATGCAAATTTATATAATAAATTGTGGGTATTTTTGAATGAATAAAGAAAAAAATTGTTATTTATTTTTAAATACGAAAATATTTTTGTATTTTTAATCTAAATTAAACATCTTTACCCATAGATTTTTTGTTTTTCGTTTAAAAAAGAAATCGGAATTTATTACTTAATAAACCCAAAAGGCATGCGTGCTAGGAATAAACAGAATATCTTCCTCTTTTTTAGACGTTCAGATTGAATTCACGGATCTAATATGTTTTCTATGAGTACGGAAATTATTTGTCGAAAAATAATGACAATTTTGTGTACATTGCGAATTTTTCTGACAGAGTTTGACTTCCAAAAAAAATAAAATTTCGAAATTTATTATAATAATTAATTATAATTAATTTATTATAATACACTATAATACACCTTAATTTATTATAATACATTATAAAATAAGCCATGTTGAATTGGGGTTAATTTGCTTGAAATAAAGACGATACTGAGTATTGAGAGATCAAATTCTTGACTTGAAACAAATAAAGTTAAAAACTGGTAAAATTTGTGAAAAAGGAGGTATGAAGCTAGAAGCATCTCTTCGATAACTTTGATAAAGCCTAACTTACAATGCTTGGCTTGAAACTTCAAGCATAATCTATCAACTTCAGATCAATATACCGTGGACTGAATGGACGTGGATGGATGATGTAATGTAGCTGGAACAATGTCTCATTAAATTGATGAAATCTCTTTTAGAATAATTTGCTAAACACTTTAATTTTTGTTAAGTTTACCACTATGTTTTCCTACTCCCAATCCTCCATGTTTTCATCATTTTCAGTGCAGGAAAACGCAATCGCAGGCCTACGTACGAGTCAACCGTTAAAATAGGATTTTTAGATGTTTTTCATCAAGATGTAATTTGGCAGACCGATTGCGTTTTAATATGCTAATTAAGATTTCACTAATACTAGATTTTTATCAGAGAACTCGATGAAATGATTGTCTGCACTGTATCCACCTCGTCAATTAGTAAAACATATAAAAGTTACATTGAGAACAAAAACTTACAGAAATGGCATCGAAAGCCTAGTATATATACAAAAACAAATACGCATGTGATTGCATGTATATCATCGTTTTAAAAAATATAACAATTCTATGTAAAAACTAATCGAAAATATGTTTTTTTAAGATACATTTAAACTTAAATGTAAATACATATTATATAGCTAGAATATTATTATTAATGAAGAGCCAAATTTCTTACGATTGCATATTTCAAACAAACGTTTCTATGCAAATGGAACAGAATTTATATTTATTCTAAATAAATATTTCAACACCTGTACAAAAGGTTTAGTAATCTATCAGATATTCATAATATAATTGCAAAACTATATATATATATATGAATGAAGAAATCAAAAGAGCTAATTATAACAAAAATAAAAAATAATTTTTAAATCTCATTAGTTTTCACAAATCTATTCCACATGTAGCAGTCGAGGAAACAGATAAATATGTACTTTACTCAACACATGACAGTATGTTTTAAAATAATTTTACAAATATATGTATTATCGTTAAATTGTTTCTTTATCATTTCTAGAATTGAAAGAAAACTAATAAAGGATATTAATTGAAAAGACTATTTATGCAAGAATTAAAAATTACTCTGCTTTTACGTCAACGTGAACCTAAATAGTTAATAACAAATTTTATTCAATGTTTTTAATTAAGAACATGTTTCAGAAACTTTATGTTTGAAAGCAATATAAAATAGTTTTCATGAAACATACGTACTTTTAGAAAATAATTTGAATTAAACTTTATTTACGCATATACTTGTGTAAAGAAACCTGAAGTTTAAATTAAAATCTTTATTTACCCAATGTTAAAATCGTTTAAATATTTTCGATAAAATGGAAGTACTTAAGAAATGTAAGTAAACAATTCTAAATTTAAAAGATTGTGACACTGAAATATGATTTGACAATAAATAACATTGCATTTATTGATTATTTCATGTTAAATGGGTGCTTTCTTTAATTGCTTAGTCTTCTGTAACGAAGCTGCATTAATATTTTTTAAAATTATTTTCTTCAAGTACACGAATGTAAAAGTTTGTTTTAAATAACATTTGAAATAATTATCTAATTTGAACATTTAATCGGATTCTCTTATAAAAGAATAATATGAAACAAGTCGATAAGTGTGATCGAAGATCGCACAGAGAGTTTCGTTTAATATTTCTTTCAAAACATCTCATCCTTTAATTAATAAATCCAAATTACAAATTTATAATTATTAAATTATTACATAGATGGTAGCAACAATGAATTTAATTTTTAAAAGATTATAAAAACAAACTTATTTATTTAAATCAATTTAAAATTTTTAAAATCAAATTTGCTAAATAAAATCACAAATTAATTTTTTTTTTTTCACAATCCGAAAAAAAATAGCGAAGATATAAATAAAATTTCTAAAAACTAAAAGTATTGTTTAATTAAAATTTAAAACGCTGAATCATTAAGCAATTGCAATGGTTTTTAAAATAAGGCGAAAATTGAATTCCAAAAAAATATTATTAATGTCAGTGATGAAAAAATAATATAAACTCTTAAATTGGCAATAAATGGAAAAATTTCTTTTAATCAAATTTATCGGATAAGTAAGATATTAGTAAGAAAATTTCAAGTTCAAGTATCTGGGACCGAACCAAGAACGTTCTGCTTAGTTGGAAGATGCTCTAACTTCAAACTAGGATGTCTCCTCGAAAAACATTGAGATTAAGGATCTGTTTTAATATTTAAGTCGGAAAAATGAAAGGATGGCGTTAATAAAATTTATTTTATTAAAATAATGGACTTTTTCAAAATTTCACAATTTGTCGCCTGGCACGAGATAAGTACGTGGTCTGGAACGAGGTGTAAGTAGAAAAATTTTCAAGTCTCAGACATTTACAATTTTTCTGTACTGACTCTGAGACGGACATGCTGATAATAGAGAAGAAAAGAATTTTGTGAGATGAACGAAATCCTAAAAAACCATGGAATTTAATAATTTATACATAAAAGTTCATTAAATACATTAATACCTTTATTATTATTATTATTATTATTATTATTATTATTATTATTATGACACTTTTTAATACTTTCCAGCATAGTTCAAACAGTCTGTCAAAGGCTCGTCATCCGGCCATTGCATTATTCCGGTTGTGAATATATTTAGGTTTCATGGTTTTGATATATGCTGTAAAGGTACGCTATAGCATATTCACTATTAAAAACTAATCAGTCAGCTATCATTGTCCATTTACAAGGACACTGCATTACGATGTATCGGGAAAAATATTTGTGATACAATATAATAATATTATTATTGATCAAAAATAGAGAAAATGGTAATTATTTTTAAGGTATAGTACAACATGCTTTCAATGGAGTATGGAGGGTATAAATTTATTTTGTTTGTTTCTTTATAGGATCTCACAATAAACGCCGATTGCATTATGAAACTAAATAAAATGTGCATGTATCACTAATGTGCACTTTAACATTTTTTCTATAAATTATTTAATGTTTTTTTTTCCTTACGCTAAGAGCATGCTAAGATTTATTTTAAATAAATGATAGAAAGATAATAAGATAATTTTCAATAATGTGTTTTGAACTGTGTTATTGTGGTCTTGAATGAATATGCTAAGAGATGCTTCAAAAGTTTAAAAAATCATATACAGGGCTCCGCAAAGGGATTTTGGAAACATTGGTGTCTATGGGCTGGAAGTTCGTTTTTACATGCAGTACGTGTTCGGTGACTGAAGCTAAATTTAATATTTTACCAATTATATACCAATTATATTATAGTACCAATCTTAACTTAAACCTTGTTCCACCTATTACCTACTCACTTTTATTAAGCATCCCGTATTATGTAACATTAGTATAGTACAATATAAATATATTCGTGCACATGATATAGATATAGTATCATGTATAAATGGTTTTGTCAGAAAAATTATTTGAATGCCTAAAGTTTTTTTTTTTTTTTTTTTTTTTTTTTTTTTTTTTTAGTTTTTTTTGGTTTTTTAGTTTTTTAGCTTACATAATTATTTGGCTTCAGTACGAGGTACTTATAAAAATCTCATATGGAGTGAGGACAAGACTAGTCGGATCCTTTACCGGCAAGGGACAGCAGCTATCGAAAAATCCATTTTTAATGAGATGATGATTCTTTAAAAATACTAGGGGCATTTGCCCCCTACGAGCTACACTTGCCAATCCGTCTTCGAGCACCGAGATTCTAAAAGCACGATAACTTCATTGCCCTTAATTCTTTTGCATTTTAATTTTAAAAAAGCAATGGTTATCTCAATAACTGTAATTTTATTCATTTTTCTTTGATAGGGGATTTCTAGATCGAATTAGCCGTTGTTAGAAGATACAAAGTCCGTTTTCGTTTTTGATTGATTAATTAATAAAATTAGTTAAAATTTTGAAAATAAGCTAATGTAAAATGAATTAAGTAAACAAAAAACGTTTCTTTGTCTCTCGGTATTTATCCTATGTATCTTATAGTTCTGGATTTTTGAAAACTCATGTATATACGTTTATATTTCACACAAATATATTTATATTAGTTTTTTTATTCGACATGATTTTTAATTTAAATGATCGTTCAAGTTATGTAGTTAATAGCTTTGAAAAAAATAGCGGCTAATTACAGCAATTTTAGAAGTATTCTTTTCAAATATACAACTCTATGTTTCTGTAAATGATAATGTTTACAATTCACTTTCAATTTGAAATGTATTCTTCGATAGTTAAATTACAATTATTGTTAGAATTCGTCGTTTGTTGACATAAAATACTTCCAATTTTCATATCTGACCAATATTTCTTTACATCGTTTTTTATTTCAATGTCTAAAGGGGTTTTGCACCTCTGTTCGTTAAGCTCACTAACAACTTCGTAATCCCTTCGCATTACTTTTTTTTTCAGTATCGCAATGCAATCTCTTTTTTCTAGTCAACGCCTATGTATCTAGGAGGCTTTACCCCCTATGAGCTATGCTCGCCAACCTTTGTTCAGATACTCTAGCTTGGCTTTAAAAAGGCGGAATTATAATCTTTAAAAAAAGTAATGGCCTCCCTGTAAAAGGTTTCCATTCATTTTATTTTGATTCCAAACTTTTAAGGCCAAATTAACTACTGTTAAGCGATACAACCGCACTGCTAAATGATGTCCAACGTATTGTAAAGGTGTAATCTTTTTATCTTTTTTTTGTACATATTGTATGTCTATACTAGATCATAATGAGGAATGAAATTAGAAATGCAATGGGATTTGCGTTTTGTGAGGCTCGAAAGATTATAGCGGTCTTACGGCTATTTTCTAGTCTTGAATAAACTTAAAAATTCACACATGGAATACAATTATCTTTTGATTCAATTATGAAAGCAATTTCCGAAGTTGTTGGTTTGATATATCTTTGCTTGCCATCAAATTTATAAAGTTTAAACATATATATTCTGGTCCATCAATTAAAATTAATTCAAGCAATGTTCTATAACTTTTAGCATATCAATTTATTTGTCTGTTAAGTTCCCATAAATATACTGTTACGGATTTTGTAAATAGTTAGTATTTGTACTCAAAATTAACGTTATTAAGGTCTATTGATAAGCTTATATTACTTTCCGTTTATTTAAATGATTAATTTATTCATTTTCTGCAAGCAAGCAATCCTAATGGTTTTCATTGAATGTCTATGGAAGCTTGAAAAAATATTAAAAATATCGCCAAGTTGGCAACAAACATTTGGCGAGAGAACTTTCCCCTCCATGTGGTATCTACGTATATTTTCATTGGTAAATTTCCAAATCGTTATTTTTTTTTATATGTATACTGTATTATTTATTTATATATCTTATGTCGTTGTAGGGAAAAAAATATTTTTCGTAAAACATAATACAGCTGAAAAGTGTTTCATTATTCATGCTTGACGCATACTTTTGTACACGATGAAAATTAATATTTACACAAAAATAATGAATTTAAAATTAATTCCTTTTTAGAGTAATAAATTTAATCTCAATAACTAATTATATACTTGTTTGATAATATGAGGTTTCGCCAGCTTCAGGGATTTATTTTTTGCATGTTAGTATTTTTCTTTTATTTATTATCAGAAGGGGATGTTTTTCGGTGACGTCCCTTTCTGATCGTAGTTAAAGGATTTTATTAGATTGGATATTCTTTTTTGCCAATTTTGAAAGACATAGTGCATTTTTTTTAAAGTAAAAAAAATAATTCAATATTAAGAACAAAAGCTACTAAGGTTTTTCATTTTCAGAAGGAGGTGTGTGTATGTGTGTGGAGGGAGTTCCCTCGTAATCCTTTAATGGAAGTTAAATTTTGTATCCTGAAAAACATACATATTTGGACATAAATATTTAAAAATTGTTGAAAAATGTAGAATCTGCATTTATTTTATGCAAAAAACAAATGTGAACAGTTTTAAAAAACATAAAATATGCACTTTTTTGCATGCATAAGAAATGCAGATAAATGGAAAAATTGTGTTTACATTTGAAATATCAAAATATATGCATATATTTAATTTTTATGCACAAATTATGTATTTAAAGTTCTTCAAGATGGGTACATTTTTCTGAAAATTGTGAGTTATCATTTAAAGAAAATAAGCTCTAGGAACTCTATATAAATAATGTAAAATAATATTTACAAATAAAATTTTTCAAATGTTTTTTGAGATCGAAACAACTTTAATTTTGATAATCTGTACTTAAGTAGCACAGCAATTCATATGTAGCATACTTTGATAGTATCAGTAGCATAAACAACGCCCAAACTAGTAAAATAGTAAAAATCGGGGGGAAATGTCTTCTTGAGACATAGAGTACCACTCAGAAAGGATTTTCTGAAATTTCACCACTAAAGCGGTTAAAAAAGATAACGGAATATTTAAAAGTTTCTTAAAACACTTTATAGTTATTTTTCAACTGATAAATAGGTATTTTATAGGTATTTTTGAACTGTATTTTTCTACACTGAATCGAATGAACTAAACAAATTACTTTAAAATTAAAAAGTTCGTCACATATTTCATATATATATTTTTAAGTGATGTCTTTCGTACGAAAACCACAATTTTTCAAATGATATTGTCTAAAAATATATCCGTTAATACAAAAAGGGGAAAAATCAAATTCAATATATTTTTAATAATTTCTTTTTAAAAATAATTAAAACAAATACATTAAATAAAAAAAATTCACCACAAAAACTTTAAAAAAAAAGTTATACTTTTTCTTGTATTCAATACATGCCAAAATGTATGGTATCCAACGTTTATTTCAAAATAAACTGTGCAATGAATTTTATAGCAAACCGCGCAAACATTAAAATTTTGCTATTTATTAAACATGAATATTTTTATTAGTGTTATTACATCGTAATCTCGCAAAACATTTTAATCTGTTACTTTTGGAACAGAAAATATTTATCATTAATTATAACATACATTTATTACGGACACTGAGATGGATTAACCATTTAGCAGTTACCTAAACGAGGAAGCTGCAATAAAATTAGTTCAGACTTTAGGAATTGTATGTGAAAAAATGTTTTGTTCAAAAATCCATGCACATTTTTTTTTTTTTTACAAAAATTAAAGATCTACTGTAATGTGAGACATACGCATTATCTACGACGCATTACAATGTTAAAACATGTTTATGATTTCAGGCGTGTTTAAATTTAATTTTTTTTATTAATTGTAAAATACTTTTTTTCTTCTTTTAAGGATTTATTTGTATTCATCTAAAAAAACTAATTGTTAAAAGTGAATTTTTAAGTTATATATATTTTTTAAATACTCATTGTTTTACTAATGAAAAATATTAAATACTACATTTTAATGTAAACCATCAATGCACAAAATATGCATTGTCAAACATCACGCAAAAGTATATAAATTGACATAATGTTTAATTTTAAATAACAAAAGAACAAAGGGTACTACTCTGTTATCCCGCCAAATTATACAAATCGCCAAACTAATTGCCAAATTATACAAATTGACGTAATTTTTTTTTTTTTTTAAATAACGAAAAAACAAATAATTGGTAGAATATTAATAAAAATTCAAATTAAAAAACGAAATAAAAATCACTTAATGACATTTTAAACACGTGAATCGTATTTAATGTCATTGAATGTGACATTCACGATCATCCATTATTGGCCTTTAATCTTATAGTTTGGCTATAGTTTTTTGGTCGACCGCTTAACCTAGTAGTGCCAAACAAAGTAATTAGCAAAATATCCATAAAAGTAGAAATTAAAGTCCGAATTACTATAATTTAATGATATAAGTAATGCGTGTGTCACTGCTTAATGTGAAGTGAATGCGACAATTACGATCAGCCATTATTGGCATTTTGTCTTATTTTTTTGGTGATAGATTTTTTGGTCAACAGGATAATCATGTAATAACGATTATAATTTTTTTTCGAAGCATTTCATTTCATATTGTGCCAACCATTTCTATTCGTGACAATTGTGATGATATAACGGGGAATTCCAAAACAAGTACAAATTTTATCTTAAATGGAAAGAAAAAAGTTTTAATGAGAAATGAATATTGTAAAACGAAACGATTTAATTTAAATATAAAAACAATGATTTTGCGACATTAAAAAAGTTTTTAGTTTAAAAAATTTAGATTTGAATTTGGTGGTTTGTCGTTTGCTCCTGGATAATTAGTACTGTTAGAATTCGAAAATAGGATTAGTATAAAATATACTTACTAACTATGCATTTCTTCATTAGTGGGCTGCATCTACGCGATGCTTGGAGCTCTTGAATTAAAATCAAACTCATCTGTTAAGATAAACTTATTCTAAGTTCAAGCTCATCTAAAAGTCCATATATTATAAAAAATGCAGTTTAATTCCTATAAAAGCCACATTCATCATTACATCAAGAGAATTCAATAGTTCTCATACATTTATCAAAGTTCTTCGAATCATAACAAAAACATTAGACGATATTTTCATTTTTCTTAATTTTCGCACAGCGCGTTCTACTAGTTTCACTTCGTTTCATTTTACAACAAGTACAAAATGTACAATATGTTAGCAGCTCACATATATATATAGCTTTTTCTCATTACTGGATTAATCTCCATAAACAAAAACTGCTAAATATAATAAACAGAACAATTTTTTTATTCATGGTGAATTTTTTAAAATCACCCTTTATAGTTCTTACTTTTTTAATAGTTTTATAAAATCAAAAAAAAAAAAAAATGTTCGCACGTGTTCTAAAAGCGGGGTAGTTGTGAACACACGTGCGGCACATGTGAACAAGGACAAAAAAAAAAAAAAAAAAAAAAAAAAAAAAAAAAAAAAAAAAATAGCAGGATTTTTATACTGTTACTTATGTGTCGTCATAACCGTTAGTTATATTATGGGATAAATTCACTATAAAGAAAAAAAGAGTTTTCTCTTTGTTAATTTCTCTGGTTTCGGGTAAAACGCTTAAGCACAAGATTATATAATGAAAATAAGTAGATTGGAAAAAAGATAGATCATTAGATGATATTGTTGCAATAAAATAAAAAACAATGAAGTAAATTTAAATGAAAGTAAAGATATGAATTTTGCCAAAGGAATTTTAATTCCAAAAAATTTTAGAATGGGGCATATAAATAATATTTATCGGAAATCTGCATAATGACGAAGGAGTTTCATCTCAGTATTTGCCTTATTTGATTCTAAAATAGCGATAAAAAAGGTTTTTTAATGAATTAAAATTCTCGATTGTAAGCCACTGCCCCCCCCCCCCTCGCACAAAATTAACTTCTTTTGCTTTTGAAAGAGGCGGAGGGATACAATTGGGATGTTAATGTAGTTATCAGTTTAAAGATATATTTTCTTAAGATATAACTGACATCTATCTCCACTCAAAACATCATACACATAGATATTTTAGAGATGAAAGTAAGCCATCATTGTCAGTTTGGAAGAAATGAAATTAAAAAAATAATAAATATTGCGTATGGTAAAACTTTTTATGTTAACAATGCATAAAAATATTCTTTTAAGATCGTTTTGTAAGATATTGCACAATATTAGTGCATTTTAGAAAACATTACATTTATTTAAATTAGAATTGAGCACAAACGAGCCTGCTACTCTTTATATGTTTCCTGAAAAATGTTTTTTATGGAAGTTTTAGTACCAAATCAAATGTTGTATGACAAAAGATCTTATATTTATCTAAAATTATAGATATTGGAGCTGAAGTTTTTCCTAATGAAGTTACTGGAAAAGAACAGAATCACAGAATGATTATTAGGGATAATATGAACTGTTCAATTCTGCCCCAACTAATCTGTTCACAAGTATCCCACATAGCCATTAGATTTAAACTGACAAATCATTAACATTTCTCAATTTCAGAAGATTTTTTAAAAAATATTTATTAGTTTTTATATTATATGTCAAAACATGACAATTCAAATAAATGAATAAATAAGTATTCTCTTAAGTAAGTTTGAAATGATATGTTACATTTGAGATCTATCAATAGTGTTTTGCCTATTGAGGACAACCAAAATGTCACGTATCTTAAAAGCTTTTTTTACCATATGCCTCCATGTGCTGTCATCGTTGTTATTTTTTTTACAAGTAAACAAAATATGAATATAATAACTAGGGAAAAACTGCGACGATCATATCTGACCCACTTTCACATGTGCCCTGTTCTCTCCTACACATAATGGAAAGATGATTTTTATTCCGTCCGTTTATAATTAGTTTGCGGAATAGATTTTTATGGCACTTACAATGTTAATGTAACACTGGCACTTACAATGTTAATGTAATGTGTTACAATGTAATGTTTAAAGAATTATTAACAAAATATGTTAAGATAAAACATATCTTTGTATATTGCTTGATTAAATCATTACAAAGAAAGTTCTAAATCAGTTAAACCCAAACAGATGGAATTTTAAAGATTCCGATGAATGAATTTTGATGGGATTTAAAATGCTAATTAGTTAATTTTTAGGGTAGCTCTTGGTACATTTTTCAGTTTAAAAGATTCTGATAAGTAGCTTTCAATAGAACCTGATTGGTTAGTTAATTTTTAGCGAATGCTTTAGCATAAAAATGAAATATCATTTGCTTCGTTTGTCTTGGACACCAGATTGTTTGGTGGCACAAATATTGGCTTTACGGTCTAGAATCAAGTGAACCAAATTATGAACGGTTAACCTTTTTAAAAGGTTTAATAAAAGGATTCTGGTGGGACGTACACTGATAATTTTTCTTTAATGTTTTCCGTAATTTATACATTGTTCTATCCAACTGCAAATGATCAACTAAACAAGTTTGTCATTAAAAGTCTTAAATATTGTCTGACTCAATACAAGATATAACAGCGAAATGATTTTCAAATTATTTTCAGCAGTTCCGATTGACATTCCAGGTAAATGTCCACATTGCATTAAAACGCATGATTTAATTCAATGATTTAATTCGTTGGATTCAAGGCTTCGTTCAAATCTGTCAGAGTCGGTCAGACCGTCTGCTCGCCTGTCTTTCCGTCCGCATATAACAACATAAAGGGCCTCCGTGGCTGAGTGGTTAAGACATCACGCCGCTAATCGTGAGGTTGTGGGTTCGAATCCCACTGGCTCCATTCTACACACATTTTGTGTGGAGCTCCTGGTTGTACTTCTCTTGTATTGTAATATTTCCTTGTGTGCTATCTCGTCCCTGTATATTGACGATGGCTTATAAGCAGGCTTCATGTCGAGCACACGAGTCAGATGTATGTTGTTCAATAAACAAACAAACAAACAACGCAAAAAGTACGCCATTGTTTGAATTCCAAAATATATAATTGTTGCATAATTTTATCGATCCATTTTGAATTTTATGAATTTCGGATGTATAGTTCAATTTCAGGGACAATTAAAAACATTCTGTTACATTCCGGCCAATGAGAAAAAGTAGTTTATGAACTTTAATGATGTTATACTCTTTCGAATATAATAAAATTTGCACAGATCTATGAAGTATATACTAAAAAATACATTCTCTACAATATTTGGTACAAAGAAAATTTATTCTGCAGAGTCATTTAGAATCACACAAAAATATTCCATTGCATAAGCATATAGGAGGTTGGGGTCTTTTTAATTATATAAACTATTTCACATTTTATAAAATTAATATATGTTAATGTGGTTTACTACAAATTACTTCCTTTATAATTAAAATCACAGAGTATTTACAGGGAGACACGAGATATTTCATGTACTATACTGTATCTGAAGTACTGTATACTATTACACCAAGATCTAAAAAAATTTTTAACTTTGTTGGAGTATTAACTTAACCCATTTGTTATGTTTGATTTGCAATTTCTAACTTGTTTCGTAAGATAAAATGGTACTACTCTGTTATCCCGTCGACGGATTCCGCCAAATTATAAAAATCGCCAAACTAATAGCCAAATCATATATATTGACGTAATTTATATTTTAAATAATAATAAAAAAAAACAAATAATTAGTAGAATATTAATAAAAATATTAATAAAAAGTCGAAATAAAAATCACTTAATGACGTTTTAAACACGTGAATCGTATTTAATGTCATTGAATGTGACATTCACAATCATCCAATATTGGCATTTAATCCTATAGTTTGGCGATAATTTTTTGGTCGACGGGATAACCTAGTAGTACCGAAAAATTTCGAAAAATGTATAAAGCTCCGAAAATGCATTTCACAAAGATATTATACATAAAAACAAAGCATTATTAGATGGAAAGAAAAAAACTTTTAAAGACATTCTACAAAGTATTAAATAATAGTAGAAAATTAAAAGATGAATATTAATCAACAAATTAATTTACATTTTTAAAAACCTATATGACTTTCAACACGATGAATAATTGTAGCAGAAAAATTTCATTTTTTACAAAGTTACGTAAATAGAAGAGTTACTATAAAACAAAAAAAGAGCATAGCATAAGAAAAATGGTTTTCTTATCTATTTTCAGTTTGAAGAAAGTTAAAAATATAGTTTATTCAATTTTTCCTTCTTCTATTTACTTTATAATGCCTTTGAATATTTAAAAGCGAAATTATTTATTTTAGGCGTAGCAAAACATTTTTCAAAGAAGGAAAAAAACTATAACTCAATAGAGTAAATAAAAGCCAATTTTCACTCAAGTATTTATAATAATAATATTAATAATAAAAACAAGTTTGATACTGAAAGTTTGATTGATTCTTGTATGAAAAATTTTTAGCAATAGAAGTTTATTTCTCTTACTTATTTCTTTAACGGCATAGATGAATTGTTTCCTTTTTATAAGCAAATAATAAAAAAAGCGACATTTTATTCAAAATGTTTATTTAAACTACTACCTTATTTCTTCAGGCGTGATAAAAAAAAGGAGTACAGAGCTCTGAAAATGAATTTAATAAATGCTTTAAACTAGCAAAACTGTATAGTGAGAAAGGCGAAAGAGTAAAATTTCTGAAGATCAGATTCAATATCCTTCTATTAAATTAACAGAAGTGATAAAAATAATTTTTTTTTTAATAACAGTAAAAGGAGAAATTTTCATATTTTCCCTTAATATATATAATGTAAAAAAATTAGAATAAAATAATGTAAATGTTATAACATTTGTTTTAAGAAATCCGAAAAAAATACAATAACCAATACAACTGTTTTTTTTCTTTTTTACTTAATCTAGACCACGGATGGTGAACCTTTTTACATCCCTGTGCCAATTTTATTCAAAATTATACTTTTCGTGATCTTGAAGTGTCAACAAACAAAAAAGTTAACTAATTAAAATGTCTTCTTTTTAATTAAAAATATGCGTAATATTTTGTGTTATATTTTATAAAGTAAATTAAACATAGTATTTACCGGGTGTCCCGCAAATGACTGATGGATTTTAAAATTCAATAATTTGCAAACGGTGACAGTTATTAAAAAAATTTTTGCAGGACGGCTATGTATAATGTCAGGAGTTTTTTTACCGCAATTCTTGATTTTAGTTCGAATTTCAAACAACAGATGGCGCTGATGGCGGTTGGCGGCCAGTCGACGCAGAGACTTACTTCATTCAGCTTTGACGGAAAAGAAGGAGATTAAGGCTATGGAGTACGTCTCATTCTACAGTACAGTCTTGCTCTCAGGCCCCCGATTCTGGACTCATTCGATATGATTTCAATGGAATGCGTTGTTGCCATGGAAATAACAGATTGTTCGATAGTGGAATACAGTGTTCAGAAGTGGGCATAAATTTCGCAAGCAGTATTTGAGTTTGCAGAAGATTTTCGTCTAGGAAGTTTTATTTTCCCGGATTAAATTACTTTTTTATGGCACGGTCTAAACAATATTTTATACATCATATTTTAAAACTAGATAAAGAGATTTTTTCAATTTGATGATTTTTGTTATATTCTAAAAAAATTTAGATCGATTTAGATTGTTATATTTATGCTCAATTTTGAATATTGTATTTTTCCATAGAAGAATTTGTTATTTCCATGACAACAACACATTCCATTGAAATCATATCGAATATGTTCAGAATCGGGTCCCACAGTGTTAAAAATCTGCTGCATTTTGCTCCATACGCACTCCGCCGCTTGTATATAATATCTCTTTTCCGACCAATAACAATGCTTCATAATACAATCAAGTAACCGTTTCTATACAAGCGGTGTGCGTATACAACAAAATGCAGCAGATTTTTATAGTGTAAGTGCAAGATTGTAGCAAGATACCTTCACCTACACTGTTAAAAATTGGAAACTTTTGCTGCATCGTCACTCCACTGCTATTATAGAATATCTCTATCTTGACCAATGAGAATGCTCCATAATACAGTGAAGTAATCGTTTTCTATAAAGTGGAGGAGTGACGATGCAGCAAAGGTTTCAAATTTTTAACAGTGTAGTTTTAAAATACGGTGCATAAAATATTTCTTAAATTATGCCATAAAAAGTAATTTAATCCGGGAAAATAAATTTTAATTAACTCACATTTATTTTATTTTTTTCTATTTTAATGCAACGATAAACTAATCCTATTGAAAAGGGCTAAAAAAGGCAACTTATAATATTTGTTTTTGGTAGTTATTTTACACAATAATGTACTATCGACAGTTTTCATGATTATTTTTTGAACATTCATAAAAATCTACTGACGAATTTTCTTAAAAGATCTAAAATTTCTTAAGAATATAACAAAAATCATCAAGTTGAAAAAATCTCTTTATCTAGTTTTAAAATATTATGCATAAAATATTCTTTAAATCGTGCCATAAAAAAGTAATTTAATCCGGGAAAATAAAAGTTCCTAAACGAAAATCTTCTGCAAACTCAAATAATGCTTGCGAAATTTATGCCCATTTCTAAACGCTGTATTCCACTATCGAACAATCTGTTATTACTATGGCAACAACGCATTCCATTTAAATCATATCGAATGAGTCCAGAATCGGAGCCTGAGAGCAAGCCTGTACTGTCGAATGAGACGTACTCCATAGCCTTAATCTCCTTCTTTTGCGTCAAAGCTGAATAAAGTAAGTCTCGGCGTCGATTGGCCGCCAACCGCCATCAGCGACATCTGTTATTCGAAATTTGAACTAAAATCAAGAATTGCGGTAAAAAAACTCCTGACATTATACATAGCCCTCCTGCAAAAAAAATTTTAATAGCTGTCACCGTTTGCAAGTTATTGAATTTTAAAATCCATCAGTCATTTTTGGGACACCCGGTATGTTGCTCCATGTTAGATAATAACTAATTAATCAAATTCCGATTGAACGTCATCATTTTGTAATATAATGCCATATAATAAAATGTTTCCTTTTCCTTTTCAACAATATCATAAATTGAAACATTTTTGAGCCAATATTGAACTAGAATTTAATATTGAATGTTAAGCTATTACTATCATAGTTTCTTTTCACTTTTCATGACAATGGCTGCCAATTAAACAAATCGAATTCAGCGAATCGTAGCTAGTCAAATTTATATATTTCGTTCAATTTAAATATTATTTTTTTCGAAATATTTTAATATTTTTTGATTTTAGAAATTAAATCTATGTTGCGCCGAAAGTAATTGACCGCGTGGCACTTACTGCACGCGTGCCATATGTTCACTGATCTTGTTCTAGACTAATAATAGAAAATAACGACAATTTTAGAAAAGATTATTTTACATGTTACATTGTTATTTATTTAAAGATTGACAACAATAAACTATCTTATAAAAGTAGAATAAAATGAGCAGCTATTTTCAGTTTACCTATAAAAAAATAGTATTAAATAATTCACATGTTATAGTATTTATATATATATATAGATAGATAGATTAATATAAATAAACTCTGAAATAAACATAAAACCTCTTCTTAATAAAACTTTCTTTTACATACACAGAGCGTATAGAAATTGAAAATTTAGTTTAAACAATGTTATATTTTTATGTTTACTTTAAAAAGACCTTTTGATGTTTTATGAAGACATAAACATATTTATTTTTAGAAATAGCTCGATATCTTTGAAAAAAGAATGAGAACTAGTCAACACAATTCAATAATTTTAAGAGATATGTGTTTTTATAGAAATATTCAGACAAACAAAACTGCAAAATTCAAAGATAATGATTGAAAGCATTCTGGTTGCATACATTTTTCAATATTTATTACTTTAGTAAAATAAATAAATAAATGAACGAATGAATGAATATTTTGCATTTTTTTAAGTGAAAGTCAAATATTTCCAATAAGAAAACCTTTCATTGGAAACAACATTTTTAACGGTTCTTTTACGTTTGTTTTTAAGAGCCATTTTTTTGAAAATCGGACAAACTGTTATAGTTTTATTTTTTTATTTGCTTGATTTATTTATATGTTGAAGCAGATAATATTTAATAAACAATGTACAATTTTGAAGCCCTGAAAAAAATTCCCTCTTCCCAATTAGAATGTCAAAGTTCAAGGTTGTGAATGCCATTTTTCATGAAAAGTGAAATTCCAGTATGATTGGAGGACCATATCTTTGACAAACAATTTTTGGCATAAACTGTTAGTATAACACTATCTGCTTATTAAAAATTAATTTTTTTACTTGGGGCATTGGTTACTTTATATTGTTATGTTGCTACAAAGTATAGTCAAAATGAAGCTTTTGCCCATTTTCCGCACTTAACATCTTATTTAAGCAATAGTACCCCAAACTTTTTTCTTATAGAATATTAAAGTGCACTACAAAGGTAAGGTAAAGAATATAGTACTGCGCGGATATATTGTTCCTGTTAGTAGCTATAACCTGTTAAATATAAAATTTTTCAAAATCTGCAATATTTAAAGTAGTGTTATTTCAAAACAGCATTGTTAATTGTTAATTCCACAGCAGAATTTGTAGAACATATAAGAATACTTAAGATTCGTCATGATTGTATTTTGGCAAGTATGAATGTCAAGTCGTTGTTTCCATCTATCGACATTAGTGAAGTTAATTCTTATATTGGTGATTTGATAGATAGTTCAGAAAAGTATAGTGACAACATAAAAAAGACACTGAAAATTGGCTTACAGTTAACATTAAGTTAACTACAACAGCTTACTGTTGTTATTTATATCTCATTGTCGCGTGTCATTTGTATTGACCGAGAAATGTTTTGAAATTTTGTTTTATTTATATTATGACTATGGAACTTATTTCACGGTTCCGAAACATGTCAATGTATTTTATTTTTATTATAACACCTTTCTTAAGTAAAATTAAAATTTTTATTAAAAAAGCATCAATCAATAGTTGAACAAATGCACAAAAGCATATAAAAGAAAAAGGAGTGGAGTCTAGTGATATTTTTATTTTAAAAAATGACAAGATTTTCAAATAAACAATGTCGATAGTCAAATTTTTTCCCTATCAGAAAATGAAAAATCCTATTTCGCTTTCCTCTTTCTATGTTTTTCCCTATGATGAAATGAAATGTCCCCTTTTTTCCCTTTTCGAAAGAGAAATGTTATGCTCCATTTTCTCTTGGAGAAAAGATATGATCATGGACATTGCTTTTCTTGCAACATTTTTCATTTTTTTTTTTTTTTTTTTTTTTTTTTTTGTCAAAAATATCACGAGGACCCATTTATTTTTTTCATGTTTTTTTACATTTATTTAACTATTGCGTGATATATTTTTTTTTCATTCAACTGTGTCCCTTTTTTTTAAATAACATTACTTTATATGTTGCAGATTTTGAAAATTTTGAATATTAAATAGGTTGTATTTACTAACAGGAACAATATCTCCGCGCAGTACTACATTATTTAGCTTGTCCTAGCAGTGCAGTGACAAAAACGTCATTTTCACGCTGCTTTTTGGCAACATAACAATGCAAAGTAACAATGCCCCAAGGAAAAAATCAATTCTAATAACCAGGTAGTGTTATACTAATAGATTAAGCCAAAAGAATTTTGGGATGTTGTTGCTTGCTAGAGATATAGCCATCCAAACATACTGGAATTTCATTTTTCTTGAAAATGGTATTCAAAATCTTGAATATTAACATTTTCTATAAGTAAGTGGAAATTTTTCAGAGCTTCAAAGTTACAGATTTTTCATTAAATAGGATTTACTTCAACATAAAAAATATCAAGGCAATTAAAAAATACAACTATCCAAACATCACTTTTTTGTCTGAATTTCAAAATAATGATTCTTAAGTCTATACAGTTCTAAAAGCCAAAGATAATCAATAAATAATAAAATAAAGAATAAAAAAGAAAAGAAAGGAAAAATAAAAAGTGACACAGTGAAAAAAATATAAATAAAAACAAATTAAAAAAAGTTTTACTAACATTTTTTAAAGCAATAAAGAAAAAAAAGAAGAAAAAACTAGTCGATTGTTGCAATCCCAAAATTTCTTTTTCCTCATTCTCGTTAATACTTCAAAATTCACACCACTGTTACAAAGGCTTGAAATTAGCATTAGTTCTTGAAAAGCATTAGCATTAGTTCTTGAAAAAATACTACTGTGGATATCAGGAAAATTACAAAATAAAAGCCCCAACAATTCGCCGATTTTTACCAAAACATAAACAACAATAATATTTTTCAAGCTATACATGAATCTGTAGAATAATGAAAATTCTTAAATTAGTTCTTGAGCTATTGCTAGAATCGGGAAAAAATAAGCATAGCAGCGCTACCTCTTGGAAGATTGACACCAAAATATAAACACAGCTAGTTTATATCAAGGATTTACTAAATTTGATGTTCAATGGAAATTCGTGCTTTAATTCTTGAGATAGAGCTATTGCGGAAATCACGAAAAATGCGCCATGCTAGCGTTATCTGCAGAGTGATTTACACCAAAACGTAAGCATCATCCCTTCATGTCTTGGCCTAACTGAATCTGAAATTTTATAAAATACCTGTGCATTATTTATTGAGATAGAGCTGTTGCACTATCATAAAATAATGCAGCATAGCAGCCCCACCTGTTGAGGGACTTATACTAAAAACTAACAGCATCAACTGATGTGAATGATTAACTGAATTTGAAGTTTGCTAGAAGTCCATGGATAAATTATTGAGATATAGCTGTTGCATAAATCGTATAAAATGCAGCGCAGCAGCGTCATCTGTTGTTCTCCAATTTATACCAAACAATAATTAGCATCAGTATCTGTGATTGCCAGAAAATAAATTTTTGTAAAATTCCGTGCATTAGTTCTTGAGTTAGCGCATCCACAAAATTTATGCCACGTACAGACAGAGTCATAGACTTACAGATACAGGTAAAAACATGTTTTTTACAACATCTGACCCCTAAAACGTGCAAATCTGTCAATCATTGGAATTCGAAAATTTTCACGAATCAAATATTTTTTTGTTGTAAACATCGTAGAAAGTAAAAATAAGAAAATTTTAAACCTTACATTAAATATTTATTTTGAAAAAACTGTTTTTTCTTTTATTATTTTGATGCAAAATATTAAAAAGTCATTGATAGAAAAATATTTTTTTACAAGAGTCGGATGAAAGTCGCAGGTCCTACTCAGAAATAGAGCCATTAAGTCCAGTTACTATGATAGTATTGTATAGTACTGTCCCTTACTAGCTTAAACCCACAGTTTCAGAACAACAGCTCGGTTTTTATTTTATTGACAGAATTTAAATCAACACTATTTTAGAGTTTTTAAGAAAATGGAAGATTTGAAAAAACTTGTAATAATCAAATCCGTCGAATTGAAGGGTTTAACACCTAAAGAAATCAAAATTAAATGGACATCACACGCAATGACTCTGTTTCATCATATTCAGGGGATAAAATGTAGGCTGAAGACTTTAGAATGGGACGACAGTCACGAATGTTGAGTCGACTGCTGGACATTCTGTAGAAGTGAATATTTCTGAAATTGTAAAAACAAATCATCAAAAAGTCCTAGAAGTCCAACAGATTAAAGTTTTTTCAGATAGCAGGATGCTATAAATATATAAAAAAAGAAAGTTGTAGATATAATTTCAATTTATATTTCGAGCTTACACAAGGTCTATGTGAGGTAGGTGCAGCGTTTGTTGACATCTGTCCAAATATTGTATCGTGAAATTATTTAAAGAATGAATTTGGAGCTGTACCGTCAGAATTCCAAAGAATTATCTAGACGGCTTATAAGTATGGGTTCATCACTAAACTTCTGATAGCGAATAACAATCAAAATAGTGGATAGCGACAGATGAACCAGCTCCAAAATTGGCGAAGTCAACTTTGTCATTTAACATAGTGATGGCGGTTGTTTTCTGGGACGCAAAGGGAATTATTTTAATTGATTTCTTCGAAAAGCATAAAAATATCACTAGTGAGTATAGCGCAAGTTTACTGCAACATTTGAGTGATGAGATAATAAAAAAACAATGACCTCATTTGTCTTTTTTTTTTTTTTTTTTTTTTTACCGTGACAAAGTTTTAGTGCATCGATCAGTCATTGCAACGGAAAATGTCAACGAATTATAATGCTAATTGATCAAACATCCCCTTTATTCGTCAGCTTTCGCTTCCAGTGACTAATCATGTATTCCTAACCTCAAAAAATTCCTTCATAGACGAAAGTTTCACAGAAACGAGGGGATTATTGATGCCGTAATAACAGTTATGAAGAGCTCGATTAATCGTATTACACCCATGGTTTAATAACATTTATTGACCATTCACATTGTTGAACACCAATATGATAAATTTATTAGTTTTTCTGAAGGTTATGTTAAGAGATAAATAAATATAATTTTAAAAATGCCGTTTTGTTTGTTTGGCCCGAGACTTTTCAGATGACCCTAGTATAATTATGTTCGGTTAACATATGAATATTCCACAATTTTATTGGCAATTTATTTGAGGAAATTAAGTTTCAAAAATACTAAAAAAAAGTTATATTAAATATTACTCGTCTCTTTATTTCAAAAATCTTTATGAAACTTTATTATAAAAAGGTAACTTTTTAAATATTGAGATATGTTTTAACGTAGAGATATACTTATTTTCTTGAAATACTTACAAAATTGATCCAAAAAGAGAGAAACGCTTCGATTTTAATAAAATATGTTCAAAATTTTATCTATCTTCGTTTTGTAAAATAAAAAAGACTGAATTTAAAATTTTAATTGCCTTTTTTAAATTTTATTTTAAAAAATTCAAAGTTTGCATGTTTTATTTTCATTGCCCAAGAAAAAATTTGCATAATTTCGCATAAAATCTATGTATGGATCATCATATGTTTATCCTGATGGACAATGACATTTTAACCATAGAATGCATAATGTAACTGAAGAATTACCATAATTCCTTGTGTATAAACCGTTTTTTTGTTTTCTGATATTAATTGATATTTGGAGATCGATTAAGTAAAAAAATAAATAAATAAAAGATTTTTCTTTTGTTAGAAAATTAGAAATTAGAAAATTAGAAAAAAATAGCACCTCAAAAACTAATTCAAATTTTAAAATTCTAATAATAGTTTTGAGATCTGAGGATAAATATGGATTTTTTGGCGTTAACTTTACCGCATAATATTCAATATTTTTTGAGGCATACACCGTAAAATGAAATCAGTCGCTTCATAAATTCGTTTCATTATGATTTTATATATACAGGGTAGATAGATGTAATTTTCTTTTGAATTTAAGATATCAAAAAACATTCCTGTCATTAAATTCACAGAAATATATGTATGTTTTATTCTATACAATTCAAATGTATTTAATTCTGGACATTCTTTAAACATTATTGTAAAATACTATACTATAAATCTTAATGTACAATAATTTCTACGGACAGGTTATTACCAATTCACACGGAAACATAATTCCAGGTGTTCACAAACGATCCATTTCGACAAGCCATCCTTAAACTCGATTAATGTTTATGGGAAAATCGATTTTAAATAAAGCGAATTTATTCCCAGATTGGAAGTATTGGGAAATTGCAAGCATTTACAAGAGGATTTTTCTGAAGTTTAAAGATTCTAACGTAAATAAATTACCGAATAATAAGTCGCACCATAAATATTAACCTATATTATTAGCATTAATTATTAGCACTTAATTAAGATAAAACTTTAAATGAAGACTTTTTTTTTTTGAGTAATGCTTTCAATTATATTAAAAACGAAGAAAATTATTTTATTGAGCAGTTTGTTGAGGACATTAATAGAAAGAAACTGATATTTGTATTTAAATGCAAAATACCACGGAACTTGAATACTCTACGGTTTTTTGTAAACCATAAACCTGGAGAATTGTACCATTCAAACTTAAGAAATATTCAATTAATTAACGCACTATATTACAGGATTATTTTAAGGAATAAAATTAATTACAGAACTGAGTTTTACTGCTTCATAACAATCATAAGTCATGCACTGTAAAGAAGGCAGATATTTCTTAATTTACGAAAATGTACATAATCACGATTCATCATATAATCATTAAAAATGAAGAAAATTATTTTATTTAGCAGTTTGTTGAGGTCATTAATAAAATGAAACTGATATATGTAATTAAATGCAAAATACCACGAACTTGAATATTCTACGGTTTTTTGTAAACCGTCAAACTGGAGAGCTGTACCGTTCAAATTTAAGAAACGTTCAATTAATTAACGCATTATATTATAGAATTATTTTAAGGAATTCAGTTAATTACAGAATTGAAGTTTTATTGCTTTATAACAATCATAAATCATGCTCCATGTAAAAAAGGCAGGTGTTTCTTAATTTACGAAAATGTACTATAATCACGAACGAAAGCATACTGTAACCACTTTCGAGTCAGCCAAGATTTTGAAAAGTTTCTCTTTGTATTTAGGAACCTCCTAAGACTATTTATCTTCGAGATTTTAAAAGGAATTTGTATAAAAAATATTAGCTGTCCATAGTTCTCGAAAAGATTACCGAGTAGCTTTTATGTTGCATTAATTAGTTCTCTCTACCCATAAAACCATTTTTCGGATACTATGGGGAAGCAAATGGGTATTTTCATGTTCAACAAGTATGTTTAACTTAAAAACTTAGAGAATTGTTAACATTAACATTAACGGTATTACTTGATTATCCCGTCGACCAATTTCACCAAACTATGCTAATCGACAAACTAATAGGCAAATTACACATATTGACATACATTTTGATTTAAATAACGAAAAAAAAACAAAAGAATTTGTAGAATTTTGATAAAAAAACAAATAAAAAATCGAAATAAAAATCCCCTAATAACGTTTTAAGTACGTGTATCATATTTAATATCATTGAGTGTAACATTCACGATTATCCATTATTGCATTTAATCTTATAGTTTAGCGATAGTTTTATGGTCGACGTGGACGATCTTTTTTTGTGTGTTCATTTGGTCTAGAACTGCAGTACATATCCTTGTATCTCGCCGAATTGTTTATTTCAGTTAACCGTTTACACGCCGAATTAATGTCACAAGGTAATTATAATTGTGTTTGTCCCATATTACAGCTTCAAATGCTTTAATTTATGCATACACATTTAGTAAGTAACAAAAAAGTATATTTCTGCAGTTTTTTGGCTGTTTTAATTTCGGTGTTCGCGTTTTAGAACGTGAATATTGATTGACAACCTATGCAAATATAACAAATTATTTTCCTCTATATGCTATTGTATATTGTTCTTGAGTATTTTCAAAAATTCCAAAAACATTAAATTCCTAGTGGTCAAATGTATGTAATATAGAGAAAAAGATAAAAGCAAATAATATATTTTTTATGAAAATTAATGAATTTACATGTTCCTTAATAACTGTGATAAACGTTTAAAGATAGTTTTTTTTTTCGAAAGATCAAATCAACCTTATATTTTATAGGGAAAATAAGGACATCGTTTTTATGTTGGAAAGTATATGTTTTGTATTACAAATAACGCAATTGGAACACTGGCGTTTAACCGGTTAACAGTTCTCATTTTTATGATAAAGTCAATTTAAATAGCGTTATTCGTGATTTGTGTTTATCTATCAAATCTGTCTTTTCATCTACAAAATCTTATACTATAATGCGAGCAAAAATTGTGTGTGTGTGTAAATTTTATCTCAAAAACGGTTCTAACAATTTTCGCAAAAATTTGGTATTTACCATTTTCAGGCACGAGAAGACCATTGGGATAGGTCATGAGTTCGAGAAAATTCGATTATTGGGTCATTTTGGGTCATAATGGTTCAGGATCAAGCCATTTATATCTAGAGAACGGCTGGATCGATTTTAAGGAAATTTTGTATCCAATCATTTTTTGGCACGAGAAAACTATTGGGCGCCACATGTTCGAAAATTTCGATTAGTGGTTAATTTTTGGGTCATTATGGGTTAAGCCATTTTTTTTTCTAAAAAAAGGCACTAACGATTTTGACCAAATTTTATATTTTATCGTTATGGATTACAAGAAGACCATTTGGTTAGGTACCACGTTCGAGAAAATTCGGTTAGTGAGTCATTTTTGGGGTCATTGTGGGTCATGCTATTTTAATCTAGAGATTTTCTCCCGCAATTTTGACTAAAAATTGCATTCTATGGTTTTCGGGCACGAGAAAAACATTGGGCTAGGTTACATGTTCGATAAAAAAATTTAATGGGTCATATAGGGTCATTAAGGGTCTGGGTCAAGCTATTTATATTTAAAGAACGGCAGAATCAATTTCATCGAAATTTTGCCTGTATCAGTTTTTTGACACAAAAAAGCTAACGGGCTAAGTCACACGATCGAGAGATTTCGATTATAAGAGTCATTTGTGGGTCATGATGGGTTATAATGGGTCATAGTCAAGCTATATCTAAAGAGCCGGTGGATCGGTTTTAATGAAATATTGTATGCAACATATTTTTGGCACGAGAAATTCATTGGGCTAGGTCACATGTTCGAGAAATTTCGATTAATGGGTCATTTTATGTCATAAATGGTCTGGTTCTAGCTATTTATATTTAAAGAACGGCAGGGTCGATTTTATCGAAAGATTTTATTTAACAATTTTTAGACACGAAAAAAATAATGGGCTAAGTCGCATGTCTGAAAGATTTTGGTTGTATGGGTCATTTGTAGGTCATGATGGGCTATAATGGGTCATAGTCAAGCTATATCTAAAGAACGGATGGGTCGATTTTAACGAAATTTTGTATACAATTTTTTTTGGCCCGAAAAAACTATTGAACTAGATCACATAATCACGAAATTTCGATCAATGGGTCACTTTTGGGTCATTTTCGGTCAAACCAATTTTATCCAAAAAATGACTCGAATGACTTTGATCAAACTTCGAATTTTACCGTTTTGGATAGAAGAAGATTATTGGGTTAAATCACCTGTTAAAGAGAATTCGTTTAGTGGGTCAGTTTTGGGTCATTGTGAGTCAAGCTAATTTTCTATAGACAATGTCTAGCGCATTTTTGACTAAATTTTGTATTCAATGGTTTCGGGCACTAGAAAATAATTGAGTTATGTCAGATGTTCGAGAAATTGATTGATGGGCCATTTTGGGTCAGGATCAAACTAATTATATCTAAAAAACGGCTCAATCAATTTTATTTAAATTTTCTATTCAAACGTTTTTTCGGCACGCAAAAACTAATAGGCTAAGTCACATGTTTGAGAGATTTCGATTATAAGGGTCATTTGTGGGTCATGACGGGTCCAACTAATTTCATCTAGAAAATGACTCGCACCATTTTGACTATAATTTATATTATATTGTTTTCGAGTAAGAGAAAACCATCGGGCTAGGACACATGTTCGCGAAAATTCGATTAGTGGGTCATTTTTGGACATAATGGGTTAGGATCCTTCTAATTATATATAATAACGACTCAATCAATTTTACCTAAATTTTGTAACGAAACGTCTTTTGTGACGAGAAGACTATTGGGTTGAGTCACAGGTTAAACAAAATTGTGGTAGTGGGTCATTTCAGCTTCATTGCTGAATTCTGTTAAGAAATGGCTTAAACGATTTTGATTAAATTTTATATTCTACTGTTTTTGATTACCCTAAGACCATCGAGCTAAGTCACATATATGATTAAATTTGATTAGTGGATAATTTTGGGTAAAATGGGTCAGGGTACAAGAATATGGCAACAGCCAATAAATTAGCTATATTTGACGAAATACTGGCAACATTTGGCTGAAAAATCGACTGTTATAATTTTACGAAAGCCAAAACACGTGTTTGGCGCCAAATGAAAGAATGTCTCCAAATTCGGCTATATTTGGCAAAAAATATTGTCTTTCAAAATGTGAAGAAATGTTTTATTCATTCTTGATACGAATCGAGATGCATGCTAAAACCAATCAGAGTCGGGCTAAAAAAGTGATTTAAGTGATTTGTATCGATGTCCTTTCGTTGTAAATTTTAAAATAATATAAAATTTATGAACATGTGCATACATACAGAGTTTTCTTATTAATTGCTTTTATAAATAATACTATTATAAATAATATGTTTTATAGTTTATGTCGTAAATAGTTCATATATGTTTACAATAACAAAAATTAGCAATTATAAAACATATGTTTTGTATATGTTTTATACAGTCTGTCTCAAAAGTTTAAGCACAAGCATAAAATGTCGATATTCAAAGAATTATAAAATGTTAGAATGAATAATTTTTTTTATTTGCATATTTCGCAACAATACTTCAATAAATGATATCAAAAGTAGAAAAAAATAAATTACATAATTGTAAAAAATATTAATTTTAAAAAATGCTCAAAGAAACTGTCTCAAAAGTATATGCACAATGTCAAAAACAACCAGATATATAATTTTTACAAAACTTTTAATTACAATTTATTTTCCCTTGATTTCAGATTGGTTCAAATAAATGCACGTCCATCGAAATTATTAGTTTTTGTAGAGTTTCTGGTAGCAAAGAGTACCATACTTTCTCAATGCTTCTTTGAGTTCTTCAATCGAGTTATACTGCTATCCATTGTCGTAAACCTGCCAGGTTTAAATATCCCAGACATTCTCAACCGGGATTAAGTATGGTCTTAAAGATGATCAATCAAGAACTTTAACATTTTTCTGAGAAAGTCAAAGTTTTGTACAATGTGATACGTGAATTGAGGCATTGTTTTGTTGAAAAGTCCAATCAGGACACCCCAAAATGTCTCCAAATGGAGGCAAATGTTGGTTTAGCATCTCTTGATACTTTTTTTAATCTTGTCTTCCTTTTAAAAAATACTAAGAAGCCTGGACATTGAATCCAAATGCCTCCCAAATTAAAACAGATTTACCGCCTTGCTGCCTGCTGAAAAATGCCCTTGGTTCTTTTCGTAAATCATGCCAATGCGCTTCCGAAATATCAGAGACATCTAAGTTTCACCTTTTCTCATTGCTGAATAAAACAGTAAGCCATTTGTCCCCGTAGAGCATGTATTTTTTAACCCTCTTCATTCTTGCCTGTTTGTGATGTAATTTGAGAGATGGTTTGCGTTCCATTTTCTTTAGTATGATGTAATCACACTCTTTAATACGTCTTATGTGCAGTATCTTTGGTCATCTGTACACTGAGGTTAGTTTTAACTTGTCGTATGGACATATTTTGTCTAGATACCAATCTCCGTTTTCTCTGATCAGTCTGAACAGACGTCGTACATGGTCGTCCACATCTTGGTTTCCACTTAAAATTATCATTTCTCGAGAGTACTTGATATATACTTCGCTTTCATCAATTTAAATCTTTTGTAATTTCAGAAAACGTTTTATTTTACGATTTCAATTTAAAAACATTCAAAATCTCACAATTTGTGAATTCTTTACTCTTTAGCTTTTTTAAAATGAAAGGAAATAATTTCTCCGCCTTTTGTACTTTTATAAAACTACAATATCATGTCAGACAACGTTATTACACACGGCCAATCCCGTGTGTCTAAAAAAATTTTCATAAAGTGCTTAAACTTTTGAGACAGAGTTTCTTCAAGAAAAAAAAAATGAATAAAAATAAATATTTATTTACTTTTATTTTAACCACCTAAAATGTCTTATTTTATTATATTTTGATTAAATGTCGAGTATTTTTTGTAAATTAGCATAAAGTATTTTCTTCTTTATTTATTTTAAACCAGATTTGCAGAGTGCTTAAACTTTTGAGACAGACTATACGAAGAGAATGATTCAGTGAAAATACTATATCGAGTTCAATACAAAGTTAATTTTTACCGAGCTCTGCTCGGTTACCCCTGCTAGTGTTAATAAAATACGACTTTGTTTTGTCATACTTCATTTTCAAACTACGATATTCCGAACTACTATAATATGCGTAGTAGCTTCCTAAAATTATGCATTGCCAAAAAAAAAAAAAAAAAAAAAAATAGATAAATCATAATATTTTACTGATACATTGTTGTTTATTAAAAATTTAAAACAGTATAATTACGTTATTTTTGTGCTAAAAAAATTCATTTATGAATTTGTTTAACATTATATTCACTGCAGTGCATATAACAGCTGTATTTTTGTGTAAGAGTTACAGGTATTAAATTAATGCAGAAAACACCGATTCTGTAGTAGGACATGCAGAGAAAACAGGATGTTGAAAGCTTGTAGGTCGAATTATTAAATAATTTATACAATATATTTCAAAATGACAACGACTCGAGCTCTTTCATTCTAAAATTACTGTACATTATTACTGTTACATTCTAAAAATTTACTAATTCTAAAACTGACATTTCCGGGGAAAACGTTATGGCAAGTTTATAAGAAAAAACTAATATTTCGCTATAGTATTTTTAATCTCGATAATTACTTGTGCGATGAATTGCATACCAATGGGTACTTTGTTTGTCAGATCACATTTTATATAAAAACATCTGCAATCTAATTACAGTTCTTCAACTTGATAATAGAAAAACCATGTTATATTTAAAAATCATACATTCGATTCTATAACAAAATAAACTAAAGCATATTGACTTTAATAGGCATAAATATATCTTTTTTCTAAAAAATAAAAATAAAAATGAAAATCTGAAATGCTTATGACGGTCATGCAGATGATTTGTCATTCCATGTACTGACTAATTAGATCCCTTTGATTGAAAATGTGTATTAGTCGGCAATATTTTTGTAACATGTGAGCCTGAGGAACTTCGCGAGTGAGTATAAATTAGTGGGTTACTATTTTGGTTAAGTTAAAATAGAGAAAAATCTTGTAAATGCAAATTTAAATGTAAATTTAAACTTCCTGTTAAACTGAAAATATATTTCCTAATTATTATTTATACATAATCAAGCACCTAAAAATAAATGAATTTTGGAATATCTCGCTTTTGCCTTCTATTTTACTGATAGAATGTCAACTGATGATCAAATTATCGATCGTATAATAAATAAGGTTTTGCAGACACAGAACTTCCGAAACGGCAGCCGTTCTTAATCTACAAAATGCCCCATGCATAATTACGGACTTAATATATTTCCTGTCATTACATCTTTATTTGAAACCATCATTATCTAAATTGGCATGACTGATTTCATAGACACTGGCGTAAGTAAATGATCACATATTTGCATTATTAATGTAGGAAGGAAATTTTGTGTTTGAGACATTTGGGTGAGATAACGATAAAGTATTTTAAATTGCTCGTGTGTGATTCATTTTTCCGATTACACGTATACATTTTTCATTTCAATATAACTATAAATTTGAAAAGATGTTTTTATTTGCGTAAAAATACTTTTATATTAATTTTTAATTGTTTATGGTAGGCTTATTCAAATATTTTAGTCGAGAAAGGTGTTGATAGGATTGTTCTTTGATTGATAATTGTGTAGGTCTGGGCTTGATTTCTTGACATTCTCATTTAGTATTTTCTCTATTTTCAACCGTTACCATTCAAAGCTCAAGGCTTATAATAGAGATAGTCTTGCTCATCAAATGATAAGTAATAACAAATGCATTCTTTGTTTTTCAGATCACATTTTAGTTAAAAACATCTGAAATCTAATTTCAATTCTTCAACTTTATAATAGAAAAACGATGTTATATTTAAAAATAATATATTCGATTGTATAAAAAAGTAAACGAAAGCATATCGATTTTAATAGGCATAAAAGTATTTTTTCTAATAATAATAATAATCTGAAATGCTTATGACGGCTATGCAGATGATTTGTCATTCAATCTATTGACTAGTTAGATTACTTTGATTGAAAATGTGTAGAAGTCGGCAATATTTTTAACATTTGAGTCACAGAACCCTCATGAGCGCCAATTAGTGAGTTATTATTTTGGTTAAATTAAAATATAGAAATTCTTGTAAATGCAAATTTCAATGGAAATTTTAATTTTCTGTTAATCTGAAAATATTTTTCTTAATTATTATTTATACATAATTAAACACATAAAAATAAATCAAATTTACAATATCTCGCTTTTTCCTTCTATTTTACTAATATAATGTCAACTGACGATCAAACTATCGATTAAATAATTAATGGTTTTTCAGAGACAGAACTTCCGAAACGGCAGCCGTTCTTAATTTACATAATGTCCCATGCATAATTACGGACTTCATATATTTCCTGTCATTACATCTTTATTTGAATCCGTCATTATCTAAATTGGCATGACTGATTTGATAGACACTGGCGTAAGTAAATGATCACATATTTGCATTATTAATGTAGGAAGTAAATTGTGTGTTTGAGACAAGTATGAGAAAACGATAAAATATTTTAAATTGCTCGTGTATGATTCATTTTTGCAATTAAACGTATAAATTTCTCACATCAATTCAATTATGAATTTTAAAAGATGTTTTATTTGTGTAATAATAATTTTGATTTTATTTTTAAATCATTTATATATGCTTATTAAAACATTTAAATCGAGAAAGCTGCTGGTGTGATTCTTGTTTCATTGATGATCCAATTGGTTTAAGGTTAATTTCTAAACAATCCCATTAACAATCTCATTAAATATTTTGTTTATTTTCAACAGTTTCCATTTTTGTTTCCGAAAATGGTGAGTTATTTTATTCATATTTAACCCATAGTCGCATTTAAAGTATTTTTAATATTGTTCAATTATGGATAATTTCTTTTTCAAATTTAGTGAAACCGAAAAAATTTGTGTAAGAGACACTGGATTTGAATTGTTTAATGTAGAAATTCTAAATATATGCTATACCAAAAAAGAAAAATTGCACTATTTTTATAATTTTTAAGTTTTAACAGAATAAGTTCTATCGAAATCTTTATTTACCAATATTACAGACATATTTACCTGTAGAAGATTTTATACTTAATGTAATGCTGAAATAAATACCACACAAATTGTTCAAATACCAAAATTGAAGAAAGATATATTATTACTTGGGATAAAAACACATTTGAAACAATCCTGTTATTTTTTTTTTCAGAAAGAAGAAATTATGAATTTTCATAAATTTGAAGAGGCAACCTACTCAAAAGGTACAATAGTTTATGTGGTGGAAGTTTTATCATAGAAATAATATGATGAAGATTGATACCAATTTTATCGGCTATGGTCAAGGTTTAGTAATTTAACTGTAAAATACCTGATTTTTTAAAAATCAATTTTTTTCACATATAATTATTTAAATTATTAAAAATCGTATTTTCTTTTAAGTATGGTTTATAACTAAAAAACATGTTTTTACCAGTTGGCATCACCGGACTTAAATTGAAAAACTATTTTTTTTATATAAAATTTATAATATTTAACAGACATTAATGATAAAAACTGTCATAAGGAATATATTGTACTTGCTCACTGTATCACAAAATGGGGTATTTTCCAAGCTTCCAAATAAAACAAAAAGCACATGTAACAACAATTAAAAAATAAATATATGTTTATCCTTAACCTTTCGCTTCTGGTTAACTATTAATAGTATATATCTCTCAATGAAGCATTATTTTGTTTTAAAAAATACTTTTAATGCTCGATGTAATATTGTTAGTGTATGTCTATGCATTTAATATGTGATTTTATTTATGTTTAGGCATTTAGTAATAATAATTATTATTATTAATCGCTACATTCTGCTTGCGCCGATTGTGATCTTTTTATTTTTAACATAGATTTCACTCTTTAAACATAGAATAAAAGTTATTTTCCTAAAATACATGTGTAATAAAGCGCAGAAAATGTATTAGAAATTTGTAATATAAGTAGAATCTTATTGTAGTACAATATTTTCGAAACATCTTCAAAAATTTATCCTTAGCCTATTGTCATATGTGTATTAATTGAATAGAACGCAAAACAACAATTGTGTTATCCTTCAGACAATGAAATATTATTTAAACACTAATTTATCTCTTTAAATAACTAGTGTTAATGCTATTAACCTAAAAGTAATTTTTAAAAAATGGAAAATAAATCGAACACGAAAGTCTTAAACAGTACTATTGCAGCCATCTACATGTTAAAAACTGATTTGATAATAATTTCAAAAAGTACTTTATTAGTTTCATTGATCATTAAAGCTTCGACGCTACTATAATACTATTTTACAAAATATTATTTAAACACTAATTTATCTCTTTAAATAACTAGTGTTAATGCTATTAACCTAAAAGTAATTTTTAAAAAATGGAAAATAAATCGAACACGAAAGTCTTAAACAGTACTATTGCAGCCATCTACATGTTAAAAACTGATTTGATAATAATTTCAAAAAGTACTTTATTAGTTTCATTGATCATTAAAGCTTCGACGCTACTATAATACTATTTTACAAGATGACATTGGTTATGTTGTAGACAGGAAAAACGCAGGTTTTAAGGGTTAAAAATATTTTTAAACATCCATGGTGAAATTAATGAAAATCACTAGCTGTTTTATTCAACAATTTTGTATTAATTCCAAACAATGTAATCGACGCAGAAATGATAATTAGTATACAAATGAGTAAAATGCAATGGATTCATACACCAACCACAAATTTTAGAATGTAAATTTTCAAATTCATAATATTTGACTCTATTAGTTTTGAAACAAAAACAAAACGTATTACTTGAAAATAAACCAGTTAAATTGTTGTTACGCTTCCATATGTCCATAAGTTCCAATATGCATGGTTTAAATATGAATATCTAGAACGAAGGTTGTGACTTTCCAAAATCGTATAAAGTTTTGTGTCACAAGTAACGAAATCAAGTGTCATGAATGCGAAAATCATGCGGAAGCAAATAATTGTGCCTCCAGGAGTTTTGACGCAGGAATTCAAGATCAACCAATAGCATCAATTTAAACTTCGACATTTAACGAAAAGTTAAAATATGATTTTTATAAAAATTATTTTCGATTAGTATAGGAGCATCTTCCTTAAAACACATAAAAGTATTCGTAAAATTAAAAATGTGCAATTCACAAAATAAATATAGTAAAATTTTACTACAATCTTTACGTTAAAAATATCTTTTAATTGAACTTTGAGGTTGGTGGTATTAGTAGCGAAATGTAAAATAACTGTCAATCATCAATCAGTTTTTCGATAATATGTAAATTATAAGACATAGAATACACAAAATGAAGCCCTAAAATAATTAGAAAAATATTGTGAAAGTCTGAAAAAAATTAAAAATATATCTACATAGCAATTAGAGAAAGGGCGGATACATAACTTGATGTCTCCTCCCTTGAAGTGACTTACAAAGCCTTACAAGGCCAATGCTTGAAAGATAAACGGCTTATAAGGCCGAAGATTCCCGGCCAGGGCAATTTTTCGCTCAGTTGGAAATATTAAATTCGTATGAAAAATTTACCAATCAGTTTGATTGTGTTAAAATAATAGTGTATCTACTTAACCATCGTTATATGGAGTTCCTTCAACTGTGGATTATTCTGTCGCGCAATCTAAATGATAGATCTGATGTAATGGCCAATAATGTTATCTCAGAGAAAATGCCCTCCGATTGTCCCCAATTTAGCTTAAACGGAAAAGCATTGGTGTGTAAGCCAAGGATGTGGGTTTGATTCGCGGCCTAGGAAATTTTTGCTCATTTAGACCAGATTCAATTAGTATGATAAATTTACCAATCGGTTTTATTGTGTTAAAATAATAATATATTTACTGTCTTAGATTTACAACATAGAAAAAAGAATGGCAAGGATCTTAAACGGCAGTAGACATGATGTCAATGAGAATGCAATTATGAAGCCTTCTGCATCGTATCCAGAAATAGGAGCAAAGAAAAGAAAGATCAGTACTTAAAATAAAATCTTGAATTTTAATCAGATTACCCGAAGAAATGAAAAGTGGGTGATATTAACTGGCTTAAAGGAAATGATAATATCATAATTACTTCCAAATCTTCTATATTTTGCTGTATTAGGCTTACTAAAATACATCAATTAGTAACATGTAGACCGGTTAGGACACATTAACAACGACTATTAATCTTCCGTAATCGAGTCCACGGAAAAGTTTAGCATGAAACAAAAAGGTAATGTAGAATCAACATATTCTAATGTAAAATGTGGATGACAGACAAAGTTTATTTCATAAACACACTGCTATGCATAAAATCGCATCAGCTAAGATGAGTCTATTGGCATCGGACTCAAAAACGGAAAAATACTTAACAGTTTTCAAATCTCCACATTGCATAACATATTAAAAATGATAATGCAATAAGAAACATAATATCTGCATATGAGAGTATATTAATGCCACTATGAAATAAATTGGTGTTTTTAAATTATTGAAGCCTCAAATTAAATTGCACTTAAACTTATCTTTTGGTACTGTAGAAATTTCATTAATAACAAGACATTTTATGAAACGCTTTCCTAACTCTAATTCTTTCTCTTTTAACTAATAATAATAATAGACTATTTTAACTAATGATAATAATCTCTAATAAGAAACTCTCTTTTCTTTACATTCTAATTCTTTCCCGGTAAATCTTTTGATACGTTATTGGGCCTTCTTTCTCTATTTCGTAGAACAATTTTCGTAAGACGAAGCTCAGTTTATTGTCAATTTTCAAAGATTAATACCTTTTCATGTGAGAAAATCAGCAATTCACATAAAAAATAATGCAAATATTGTTAACTTTTAACTAAAAAGAGAAAAAAAAAATTTCTATCAAAAATTAAACAGACTCCAAAAACTACTGGAAAGTGAAAAAATATTTTTTTAATATAATAGTAATAACAAAGAGCATAGTATTTACCATGCGTATTATTATATTTACGTACATTAATTTGATTTTTTGGAGTCGGTGCCAGCAAGCCAAGAAAAAAAAAAAAAAAAAAAAAAAAAAAAAAAAAAAAAAAAACGCAGATATTTGAATGTGCATCTATTGAAAAATTACATGCAACTTGGCTGGTACCGACTACAAAAAATCAAATTAATGTACATAAATAGCATAATACGCATGGTAAATATTATGCTCTTAATGTAATTTCTTAATTACTATTATATAAGGAGATTATTTTCCACTTTGCAGTATAGTTTTTGAAATCAGTTTAATTTTTGTTCAAGTTTCTATTCAGAATATGCATCGTATTGTTTTCAGGAATAATGTTTAAATATTTTAATGTCCAGAAATGACAATTTTTAAAATATTAAATATTGCATTACATAAGATAAAAAGAAAATATTTCATTAATCAAACGAATTTCAAATATTCAAATGTATAAAGGAAATTCAACACCTTTTCAAAAATATTCTTTTTCCATATAAAAAGAAAATATAATATACATTTATTTTCTGGTTTAATTTTTGTTAAATTAGATGTAATTCCAGTATTTTATTATATTAATACAAATAAAAAAATTACACTATAAATTTAAAAGAATCGTATTAAAAAAAACAGCTAAAAAGTTTTTTCGTTTTATCTTATAATAATAAAAACCATTTTTCTGAAAGAAAATCATAATTCGTTTTATAACTGAATATATATACTTATATTTTTATTTTAATTATGTTTAAACTAATAATTCTTTGCAGTTAAATGGATTAATTTTTTGTTTTTCTCGTTTTCTATTTTCGCATTATACAGCTTTAGGCCATTTTCTTATCACGGAGAAATATTGCATTAAATCAAATGTGATATATATTTTATTTTAAATACTAATATTTGATTACGCCACACCTAAAGCGGATTTTCATAAATAATAATTTAATTATGTCATATTTTTTACTAAGTGTGAATATTTTACGTGACGATGGAAAATTTGCAATAAAAACAGAGAAATGATTTTTATCACGAAAGCTTAAGAAATTTAATGTTCAATGTACAGCAAATGATACACATTCTGACAAACTGAATGTCAAATGAGGTATCTAAAATTATCCTTTTTAACGTAAATCGCTATCATGAAAGTTCAGTTTTTAGTTGCATTCGTATATATGTAAATACGTAGCACCTACAATTGTAGTTCAGTCCGTCCGTCTGTCCATCCATCCGTTTGTCTGTCCGCATATAACAACGCAGAAACTACCCAATCGAATGATTTGAACTTTAAAATAGAAAATTATTACACAATTTTGTCGAGTCATTTCAAATTTTATGAAAATCGAATGCTTAGATCAATTTCAGGGACAATCAAAACGATTTCATTACATTTTGGTCAATGAGGAAAATTTTCAAATGAATTTTAATAGTTTGAAATTTAATACATATAATTATTTTATAATTTTGTGGAGTTATTTCAAATTTTATCACGAGCAATTTCCAACTTGTTTACTCTAAATATGGTTTTAAACGGAAATTTCAATAGATATTTGAGACATCGTGTTATTAATAACCTAATTAAAGTGACACAGTACCATTGAAACCTTCTGTTCAATTCTGAATACTACTGTAATACATGTGGAGATACAATACTAAAAATTACATTTTTAAAAAATCTTGTAGATGCGCCTATTTTACTAAAATTTAAATAAATAATAACTTTATTAGAATCTTACTACTTTTTAAATATGAATATTTTTGCTTCGATCTTTTTTCCAAATTTAGTAGAGTATACTAAAAACTGTGCATAAAATTTTAGATATGTTGGATTTTACATTTAACACAATTTTTTCTCTTGTATATATATATATATATATATATATATGAATCAACAATATCTTAATTCAAATATTTTTAAATATGAACTATAAATTTAAATGTTAAAACTATGCACAAAAATCTTAAATACATCATGGGAAACAAGTAAAAAAAATCAAACATCTCTCTAAATTACAAAAAAAAAAAAAAAAAAAAAAAAAAAAAAAAAAAAAAAAAAAAGCCTTTTATTTAAAACAAACAAATTGTAAAAATATGAAAAGGGAGAAAAATGAGCTTAATGTTTTCATCTTTGTGGGAAATTGCACTGGATCTATTACAAATTTTGCAAGATATCAAGATACAATAGTCGTAAAGATAAAAATAATATTTACAATTAAAGAAGCTTTCCGCTTATTAATAAAAGAAAACCGATATTTGGAAAAAATTCAATGTACTTTGTTTCCCTAATTAGTAGACATATTAAATTCGCAATATAATTTGCGAGTCATTTTTGGCAAACAGGTGTGCAATTGCGTCTATGGTTACTGTCAAGTATTTCTGCACATTAACATTTTATGCACTGACGGCATTTTAAAGTACCATTTTAAAAAACTTTATATAAAACTTATTTGGTCTGTCTATTAATAATTTTTTTATTCTTTCCACACAAAACACTCTTCTCTATGAAATTTAGATAGAATAGAGAAACAGTCGAAGCTAAATATTTACAAAAATTAGTAGTTTTATTATGAATTTTTATAGGTATTTCTTTTCTTTCTTTAAATGAAATTATATGAAACATATCCAACTGCACAAGTGTTTCCATTTATAGAGAGAATTATGATGCATTTAAACTCATTGCTTTTTTAAGAATTGTGATATTTTCAAAAAAGTAATTTTGGTTAATTTATCTTATTTTTTTTTTGTAAATAATTTACAAAATCATTATTACTACTGATATATTTAATCAGTTTTAGATAAAAAAAATATCAAAATTCCACATTAGTATTATCTAAAAATTCCAGAATATCTTCAGATATTAAAGAAGATAATTATTGAGGTGGATCAATTTCTTGATTTAAAAAAAAACAAAAAACAAAAAAAAAAAAACATATCTAATAGAATGGAATATTAAATTTGATGCATTCTCGGGATTTTCTTATCTCTGGAATAGAAACAGTGAGGTAACATCATGAGATCACACAGTAGATTTCATCCATGCTTTCCATTGTGATAACTGTGTGTTAAGCAAAAAAAAAAAAAAAAAAAATACGTGTGGCATTCGCGGACTTCCGCGGTAAAGCTATTGCATAGCATTTTTTATCAACTTATGCAAAAAGATCGCGTCAATGTCTGCCGAAGTCTACCGAAGGATATCGTGCCGAAGTTTCCCGAACTGAAACGACGTTAGCTGGAGTGTTAGAATTTTTTTTTCTCGTTAGGGAATTTCTGGATTCGGTCACCGCGCTCAAAGCCCGCGATAAAAGCTATGAAATAGCTTAATAAATTACCAAACAAAATTTGGTCGCGCTACGAAAATTAGATCGCGAGTTATAAGCATTTTATATTTTTCGACCCTCGCGGTGGGGGGTCTCCTGTCACCAAAAATTAACGCTGTCTCATAATAAATTACCAAACAAAATTTGGCCGCGCTACGAAAATTAGATCGCGAGTTATAAGCATTTTATACTTTTTGACCCTCACCGTGGGGGGTCTCCTGTCCCCAAAAATTAACACTGCCTCATAATAAATTACCAAACAATATTTGACCGGGCTACGAAAATTAGATAGCGAGTTATGAGCATTTTAAATTTTTCAATCCTCACCGTGGGGGGGGGGGGGTCTCCTGTCACCATATATTAACACTGTCTCATAATAAATTACCAAACAAAATTTGGTTGCGCTACGAAAATTAGATCTCGAGTTATAAGCATTTTAGATATTTCGACCCTCACCGTGGGGGGGCTCCTGTCACCAAAAATTAACACTGTCTCATAATAAATTTCCAAACAAAATTTGGCCGGACTACGAAAATTAGATCGTAAGTTATAAGCATTTTTAATTTTTCTACCCTCACCGTGGGGGGGGGGGGGGCTCCCGTCACCAAAAAGTAACACTGCCTCATTATAAATTACCAAACAAAATTTGGCCGCGCTACGAAAAGTAGATCGCGAGTTATAAGCATTTTAAATTTTTCGCCCTCAGCGTGGGGGTCTCGTGTCACCAAAAATTAACAATGTCTGATAATAAATTACCAAACAAAATTTGGTCGTTCTACGAAAATTAGATCGTGAGTTATAAGCATTTTTAATTTTTCTACCCTCACCGTGGGGGGGGGTTGGGGCTCCCTCACCAAAAAGTAACACTGCCTCTTATAAATTACCAAAAAAATTTGGCCGCACTACGAAAATTAGATTGTGAGTTATAAGCATTTTAAATTTTTCGACCCTCTCCGTAGGGAGTCTCTTGTCTCCAAAAATTAACACTTTCTAATAATAAATTACCAAACAAAATTTGGCCGTGCTATGAAAATTAGATCGTGAGTTATAAGCATTTTAAATTTTTCGAACCTCACCGTGGGGGGTCTCCTGTCCCCAAAAATTAACACTGCCTCATAATAAATTACCAAACAATATTTGACCGGGCTACGAAAATTACATCGCGAGTTAGGGGGTCTCCTGTCACCATATATTAACACTGTCTCATAATAAATTACCAAACAAAATTTGGTTGCGCTACGAAAATTAGATCTCGAGTTATAAGCATTTTAGATATTTCGACCCTCACCGTGGGGGGTCTCCTGTCACCAAAAATTAACACTGTCTCATAATAAATTTCCAAACAAAATTTGGCCGGACTACGAAAATTAGATCGTAAGTTATAAGCATTTTTAATTTTTCTACCCTCACCGTGGGGGGGGGGGGGGCTCCCGTCACCAAAAAGTAACACTGCCTCATTATAAATTACCAAACAAAATTTGGCCGCGCTACGAAAAGTAGATCGCGAGTTATAAGCATTTTTAATTTTTCGCCCTAACCGTGGGGGTTTCGTGTCACCAAAAATTAACAATGTCTCATAATAAATTACCAAACAAAATTTGGTCGGGCTACGAAAATTAGATCGTGAGTTATAAGCATTTTTAATTTTTCTACCCTCACCGTGGGGGGGGGGGGGGGCTCCCGTCACCAAAAAGTAACACTGCCTCTTATAAATTACCAAGAAAATTTGGCCGCGCTACGAAAATTAGATCGTGAGTTATAAGCATTTTAAATTTTTCGACCCTCTCCGTGGGTGGTCTCCTGTCACCAAAAATTAACACTGTCTCATAATAAATTACCAAACAAAATTTGGTCGCGCTACGAAAATTAGATCGCGAGTTATAAACATTTTAAATTTTTCTACCCTCACCGTGGGGGTCTCATGTCACCAAAAATTAACGCTGTCTCAAAATAAATTAACAAACAAAATTTGGCCGCGCTACGAAAATTAGATCGCGAGTTATAAGCATTTTAAATTTTTCGACCCTCACGGTGAAGGGTCTCCTGTCACCAAAAATTAACGCTGTCTCAAAATAAATTACCAAACAAAATTTGGCCGCGCTACGAAAATTAGATCGCGAGTTATAAACATTTTAAATTTTTCGACCCTCACCGTGGGGGGGGGGAGGGGCTCCCGTCACCAAAACGTAACACTGCCTCATTATAAATTACCAAACAAAAATTGGCCGCGCTACAAAAAGTAGATCGCGAGTTATAAGCATTTTAAATTTTTCGCCCTCACCGTGGGGGTCTCGTGTCACCAAAAATTAACAATGTCTCATAATAAATTACCAAACAAAATTTGGTCGGGCTACGAAAATTAGATCGTGAGTTATAAGCATTTTTAATTTTTCTACCCTCACCGTGGGGGGGGGGGGCTCCCTCGCCAAAAAGTAACACTGCCTCTTATAAATTACCAAAAAAATTTGGCCGCACTACGAAAATTAGATTGTGAGTTATAAGCATTTTAAATTTTTCGAACCTCACCGTGGGGGGTCTCCTGTCCCCAAAAATTAACACTGCCTCATAATAAATTACCAAACAATATTTGACCGGGCTACGAAAATTAGATCGCGAGTTATGAGCATTTTAAATTTTTCAATCCTCACCGTGGGGGGGGGGTCTCCTGTCACCATATATTAACACTGTCTCATAATAAATTACCAAACAAAATTTGGTTGCGCTACGAAAATTAGATCTCGAGTTATAAGCATTTTAGATATTTCGACCCTCACCGTGGGGGGTCTCCTGTCACCAAAAATTAACACTGTCTCATAATAAATTTCCAAACAAAATTTGGCCGGACTACGAAAATTAGATCGTAAGTTATAAGCATTTTTAATTTTTCTACCCTCACCGTGGGGGGGGGGGGCTCCCGTCACCAAAAAGTAATACTGCCTCATAATAAATTACCAAACAAAATTTGGTTGCGCTACGAAAATTAGATCGCGAATCATAAGCATTTTAGATTTTTCGACCCTCACCGTGTGGGGACTCCTGTCACCAAAAATAAGAACTGTCTCATAATAAATTACCAAACAAAATTTGGCCTCGCTACGAAAATTAGATCATAAGAAACATAAGTTTGAGACTTGATATCCTAATATCTGAAAAATACCGCGTGAATGTCTGCCAAAGTCTACCGAAGGATACCGTGCCGAAGTTTCCCGAACTGAAACGACGTTAGCTGGAGTGTTAGAAATTTTTTTTCTCGTTAGGGAATTTCTGGATTCGGTCGCCGCGCTCAAAGCCCGCGATAAAAGCTATCAAATAGCTTAATAAATTACCAAACAAAATTTGGTCGCGCTACGAAAATTAGATCGCGAGTTATAAGCATTTTATATTTTTCGACCCTCGCGGTGGGGGGGTCTCCTGTCACCAAAAATTAACGCTGTCTCATAATAAATTACCAAACAAAATTTGGTCGCGCTACGAAAATTAGATCGCGAGTTATAAACATTTTAAATTTTTCTACCCTCACCGTGGGGGTCTCATGTCACCAAAAATTAACGCTGTCTCAAAATAAATTACCAAACAAAATTTGGCCGCGCTACGAAAATTAGATCGCGAGTTATAAGCATTTTAAATTTTTCGACCCTCACGGTGAAGGGTCTCCTGTCACCAAAAATTAACGCTGTCTCAAAATAAATTACCAAACTAAATTTGGCCGCGCTACGAAAATTAGATCGCGAGTTATAAACATTTTAAATTTTTCGACCCTCACCGTGGGGGGGGGGGGCTCCCGTCACCAAAACGTAACACTGCCTGATTATAAATTACCAAACAAAATTTGGCCGCGCTACGAAAAGTAGATCGCGAGTTATAAGCATTTTAAATTTTTCGCCCTCACCGTGGGGGTCTCGTGTCACCAAAAATTAACAATGTCTCATAATAAATTACCAAACAAAATTTGGTCGGGCTACGAAAATTAGATCGTGAGTTATAAGCATTTTTAATTTTTCTACCTTCACCGTGGGGGGGGGGGCTACCTCACCAAAAAGTAACACTGCCTCTTATAAATTACCAAAAAAATTTGGCCGCACTACGAAAATTAGATTGTTAGTTATAAGCATTTTAAATTTTTCGACCCTCTCCGTGGGGAGTCTCTTGTCTCCAAAAATTAACACTTTCTAATTATAAATTACCAAACAAAATTTGGCCGTGCTATGAAAATTAGATCGTGAGTTATAAGCATTTTAAATTTTTCGAACCTCACCGTGGGGGGTCTCCTGTCCCCAAAAATTAACACTGCCTCATAATAAATTACCAAACAATATTTGACCGGGCTACGAAAATTAGATCGCGAGTTATGAGCATTTTAAATTTTTCAATCCTCACCGTGGGGGCGGGGTCTCCTGTCACCAATTATTAACACTGTCTCATAATAAATTACCAAACAAAATTTGGTTGCGCTACGAAAATTAGATCTCGAGTTATAAGCATTTTAGATATTTCGACCCTCACCGTGTGGGGTCTCCTGTCACCAAAAATTAACACTGTCTCATAATAAATTTCCAAACAAAATTTGGCCGGACTACGAAAATTAGATCGTAAGTTATAAGCATTTTTAATTTTTCTACCCTCACCGTGGGGGGGGGGGGGCTCCCGTCACCAAAAAGTAACACTGCCTCATTATAAATTACCAAACAAAATTTGGCCGCGCTACGAAAAGTAGATCGCGAGTTATAAGCATTTTTAATTTTTCGCCCTCACCGTGGGGGTCTCGTGTCACCAAAAATTAACAATGTCTCATAATAAATTACCAAACAAAATTTGGTCGGGCTACGAAAATTAGATCGTGAGTTATAAGCATTTTTAATTTTTCTACCCTCACCGTGGGGGGGGGGGGCTCCCATCACCAAAAAGTAACACTGCCTCTTATAAATTACCAAGAAAATTTGGCCGCGCTACGAAAATTAGATCCTGAGTTATAAGCATTTTAAATTTTTCGACCCTCTCCGTGGGTGGTCTCCTGTCACCAAAAATTAACACTGTCTCATAATAAATTACCAAACAAAATTTGGTTGCACTACGAAAATTATATCGCGAGTCATAAGCATTTTAGATTTTTCGACCCTCACCGTGGGGGGTCTCTTGTGACCAAAAATTAACACTGCCTCATAATAAATTACCAAACAAAATTTGGTTGCGCTACGAAAATTAGGTCGCGAGTCATAAGCATTTTAGATTTTTCGACCCTCACCGTGTGGGGTCTCCTGTCACCAAAAATAACAACTGTCTCATAATAAATTACCAAACAAAATTTGGCCTCGCTATGAAAATTAGATCATAAGAAACATAAGTTTGAGACTTGATATCCTAATATCTGAAAAATACCGCGTGAATGTCTGCCAAAGTCTACCGAAGGATACCGTGCCGAAGTTTGTCGAACTAAAACGACGTTAGCCGAAGTGTTAGGTTTTTTCGTTACGGAAGTGTTAGGTTTTCTCGTTACGGAATTTTTAGATTCGGTCGCTGCGCTCAAAGCCCGCGATGAAAGCTATGCAATAGCTTAAAAAGATAAAAGTCCAAAGAGACTGAATAATGGGCTCCCCGATTGCGAAAAACTACAATAATCGGTTTCCAAATTTAAAATCAAAAATTTAAAGATGTACATTTTGTAAATCGTAGAGTTAAAATTTATTAAAATAGAAACTTCTAAATGAAATATTTACACTTCATTGACCTAAATATTTGCACATATAAACAAACACTGAACTTAACAACACAATAATAATATTTCATATCTAAAATTGTATGATATATGAAACTTCAATATTTGTATAACTTCATACTTGTAATAATAAACCGCATTTACTAAATTCGATGCAGAAAACTGAATATCACTTAATGGATATAAGTGTAAGTTAGTCCAAACTGATCAAATATAATCATATCTATTGTTTAACAATGCATCTATGTATAAATATCAGTTTATATTCAATGTTTTATTTGTGGTATCTTTGTGGTTAAAAGTTTCCATCCAGCATAACATTTTTTGTTAATTTGTAAATATACACATATGAAGAAGAATCTCAAAGAGGTACTTATGCATTTTATTGACATAATAGATAGGAACTTATTAATGGAATAACAGATGAGTATATAAAAAATATTATATGACAAAACTAAGTTGAAAGGAAGACGCGTGTTCTCAAAAGTTTCCGGCCACTTTTCCAAGTTAAAATAAATGGTTTTATAATAGAAAATAACAATGATGAACAACATTTGCAATTAGTATTTTATCGCCATACCTGGAACATTAAATATTGCGACGCAGCTATGCGAAATCGATTCAGTGAGTGGTTAAAGATAGTCTATGCGCGTGTTTTTAATTCTTCTTGAAATTTTTGAGAAAGTCTGCTGAAACGGGATATTTATATTTCTGCACACGTTTTTTAATTTCCTATGGGATTCATATCGAACATTTAAACTGACGGTTTAAAAATCAATTTATTTTGCGCGAAAGCCACTGCTTTACGAACTTGTATACATTCTTTTGTCGTAATAGTGCTGAAACCAATAGTTGGGACGACAATTTCTCGCCCAATAAGGCAGAAAATGGATTTGCAAGATTTCGTTATGCATTGCGTTATTCATCTTGCCGTGGATTTTAACTAACGGACACCTCTTCCAAAAAATTCTCACCGCAGCATAATGTGTCCTCGGCCATTGTAGGAATAACATATCTCGAATTATAGCTTTTGTTTTTAGATTGTTGGATGTAGTAATTGGTATCACTCCCAAAAAGAATAAACTTCGATTAATCGAAAAATAGTACTTTTTCCAGTTTTTACCTAACCAGTATTTGTTTTTCTTGGTAAACGTCAGTCAGATAGGTTTATTATTTTTCTTTTTTTGCTTCAGCAAGATTTTTAACACCGACTCTTCCATAAAGTCCCACGTAACGTAAGCGTCTTGACATGATAGATTAACGTTATTTCAGCAAAATTTTCATTCCGAAAATCGCGGGATATCGCAGCGGTATTTTTATTTGATTCATCAACGGATTTTCTCGTGAAATTTCTGTTCACGCGAATAGTCTTATTCCGGAGTTTCTCGGACCATAGCAAATCCTGATGCTAAGGCCATCTTTATACATTTAAAAAAATATATAGTTCATAGTAGATATCCGGTCTATAATTTGCCACAATTTAACGAGAGGTTTGGCAGTTTAATGACAAACAAATCTCTAATTTTCAAACAAAAATAATTGTAGAAATTTTCCTTTATGAATTTAAGCTATGCTATTCATATTCATCAATTCAAAAAAACGGCCAAAAACATTTTACTGATAGAAAAAAACTAATGAATAAAAAATTGCCGGAAACTTCTGCACAGGCGAATTTCAAACTTCTCCCCTTTGCATCAAGTGTCTTCAGTATCCAGTCCAAATGATCACGTGGTCAGAGGTCATTTACATAATCCTAACTTTTGGAGCACTGTATATGAGGATACTTTTTCAGATACAAATTTAAAATTCTGTCTATATTTCAGAAAATATTTGAAAATTTTTAACGTTTTTTTTAAGTATCACACGCTTAAGTTATTTATCATAGTATTAACGTAAAGGTTTTAAATTAATTTATACATTAAGGTGATATAAAAGCACTTTTTTTCGATCCTAATCACAAATTAGCATTTTTTCGAATTTAATATTTTATTTAAAAATCAAAATTAAATGAGTAAGGCATTGTTGATGAAATACTGATATATTTATATAAACGTGTATGTATACAAATAAATGTAGACATACATAGTATGTTTTTTTTTTTTTTTTTTTTTTTTTTTTTTTTTTTTTTTAATAATGAGAATATGTACCACAACTTTTTTGCCTGTCTATTACAGTTTTCAGATACACTTAAAATTTATATACCTTTTTCTTTTTTACTGTTCATATTCAGCAAGAGTTATGTAATCAAAAAATTTATATAACGAAAAAAAAAAAATCTTTACAAATTTTCTGTAAATATCGAACATTTTTACTGTTCCGGTTCGATTGAATTATAAAAACGGGTCGATCAGATCCTTTCAGGTTTGGAAGTTTAAATATCATGTCTAACACAAGGGGTTTAATGGATTCATGTATTAAAATAGCATTAGAAGTTCAAATTTTTTTTATATTCCTAACTGCCAATTATTTTAATTAAAATGCTACAATTTAAGTACACCAATTGAAATGGAAAATCAAACGTTTATGTTTAATACACTATTCATGATATACTGAAATCTTTCAATCACATCCGTTTGTCTCTACATTAATGATATAAATATGAAATAATTTACTTTCGCCCATGCCTATCAAATCATTCATGCCAATTTAGATAATGGTATATTTAAATGAAGATCTAATGACAGGAGAAACACATGAAGCCTCTAATTATGTATGAGGTATTATGGACATCAAGAGCGGCTGTCTTTTTGGGATTCCTGCATCTGATGAAATGATTAATTAAATAATTTATAGTTTTATCACCAATTGATATATCAATCTATTGACAATAAAGAATAAATGTAAATATATGTTATATATTTAAATTAAATTTGTGTGTATAAAAGAAATAAAAATAAAATTTTGAAAAATATCATGGCTAGTAAAAGGCCATTTCATAATTATTAGTAGTAGTAATGTAATATTTTGTTTTTTAGTAGATCATGCATTTAATTTTAATTAAAAAGAACCATTAGAGATTACTTGTAAAAACTTCTGAGATTTTTAATAAAAATAATTCGTATTAATTTATTTTTTAAATAATATGAAGGCATACAAATGTTTTCATTCAAAAAAATATTTGATGATTGATACGATTGTATTAAAATTGCAAATTTGTATTGTCTTTTAGAGATCAAAGTAGTCAGATAAACATAAGATAGTTATTTGCTAGAACAGCATACACGCTTCTAAAATTGCAATTCTCGCAGATGGAAAACCATGAGTTCCTATTCATCTATGAGCGGAACCGTTTTATCTTTAATTAATAAAGTCACGATTTAAAGATAACAAACGTTTCATTTAACTTTATTTAATTTCAACAAGTTAATATCTTTTTTTTTAATAGCTTTAATTTTCAAGGGATTTTCTTTCATAACTAGTAAAGAGCCGTAATAAAGCCAAAAAAGTAGAATTCATTTAACCGTGAAAACGATTTGATTTTTAAAAGAAAAACACATAAAATGAATGGTACATTTTTTGTTGTATTTAACACTGAATAAGCGCAGTTGCTTACTCAACTTCAACTCTAGAATGTAGGATTGCAAATAAATGAAAAACGGAACGCATTTTTCTTTAAATATGTAAACGTCCTTTAAAGAGAACATTCGTTTTTTTATTTATTAAACTTTGACTCTTAAACAAATTAACAGCGTTAAATAAATTATAAATTTTAAAATCGTTATTTGAAATTAAGTATATATTTCTTAAAAGCTTGAGGCATGGGTACTGTTCTATGTTAGGATGCTTAAATAAATAAATAAAATTATTTTTCAAAGAAAGTTTGACCTAATTTTAAGTAAGACATATGTTTAGACAGGTCTTATACACTATAAGGACAAAGGTACTCGGTCACTTGTGATTTTAAACATTTTGTTGAGAATCTAGAAAAATACACGAGGAATCATCCTGAAACTCTAATGGTGTAAATAAAAATGTACAAGCCATACATTTCCGTGATTTTTTCCCCAAATTTCTATAGAAGTTCCACAACAAAATGAAAAAAACCCTGTCGGCTTGGCCTATAGGCGGAGGTAGATTTCGAAGAGTTTTCATTTCAACAACAGAAAATAGAATATTATTGATAAACCCAATTTAACTACTATATTGTGCGCTTTTGAAAAAAAATTTCATTTCATTTTTCTGTCAGAAGGGGTTTTATCAAAATCAACTTAAGCGAAATTCGGCTGAAACGCTCATTTTGACAAAATATTTTGAAATACATTCTGACTTTTTTAAAAAATCAACCAATACGCACATTATATAGTTCCTAAATAACAAAAAATTCTCAGTTGAACGCATTTGAGAGTAAAATTGAATTTAAAAATGAGTCATAAAGTAACCAATGTGTTATTTGGATGCATCCACAATTCTATAAGCAAAATCGCTTTGGGAAATTTTGTGCGAAGTGCCCACTTTGACAGCTTTTTTAAAATATATATTTAGCCTTTATCAAAAAAACTGACTAATACGGCACATTACACAGTTCCTAAATAACAAATAACTGTCAATTGAATGTGTTTGACAGCAAAAGTGAGTTTGAAAATTAGTCATAAAATAACCAATTTGTTATTTGAATACATCCTCGATTCTTTAATCATAATCGCTTTAAAATTTTTTTTTTTTTTTTTTTTTTTTTTTTTTTTTTTTTTTTGCAAAGTGCCTTTTTTGACAGCTTTTTTAAAAATATATATTTAGCCTTTATCAAAAAACTGACCAATATGGCACATTACACAGTTCCTAAATAACAAAAAACTGTCAACTGAATGCATTTGAGAGCAAAACTGGATTTAAAAATGAGTCATAAAATAACCAATTTGTTATTTAAATACATCCTCAATTCTTCAATCATGATCGCTTTTGGAAATTTTGTGCGAAGTGCCCATTTTGGCAGCCTTTATTGAAATATATTCTACTTTTATCAAAAAACTGGCCAATCCGTCACATTATATAGTTCCTAAATAAGAGAACCTGTAAACTGGATGCGTTTGAGAACAAAAATGGATTTAAAAATGTCTCAGAAAAAACGTAATTTGTTATACTTCCTCAATTTTTTCAATCACGACCACTTAGAGAAATTCTGTTCAAAGTACCTTTTTTGAAATATATTCTGCCTTTACCAAAACACTGGCCAATAAGTCACACTATACAGTTCCTAAATAAGAGAATTTGCCATTTGGATGCGTTTAAAATCAAAAATGAATTCGAAAAATGAGTCACAATATAAGCAGTTTGGATTTGAAGTTTTTTCCCCAACTCCGATTTTTGTTTAATTTATTTCTGCTATAAGAATTGGTCCTATGAAAAACTTGTTGCTATAAAAGTTGTAGATATTATTGAGAAGATGCAAAATAAATTTAATTAGATTTGATTCCCTAAGAATTGAGTAAGTTATGAATTTTTTTCTTTTACCACCCCCTTTTTCTTTTCGTTTTTAATTTTTTTTATCGGTAAAAGTTGGTCTTATCAAAAACTTGTAAATACAAAAGTTTTAGATAATGTTGAGAGCATTTATACAAAATTTAGTTGGATTTTATATCTTGAGAATTGACGAAGTTATGATTTTTTCTTTCCAAAAAACACTGTTTTTTTCGTCCCTTGACCCCATTTTAATTTTATCAAAATCTATCATACAGAAACTTTTAGCCTATTTTTGGGAAGTAATATAAACTTTAAATTGATTCGATATCATTTTAATTAAGAATTTATCACTTTTTTTCTGTTTTCACAAAAATCCTCACTATTTCCACCCCCTTGGTCCGACTTTGCCCATTAACGAAGTCGACCGAGATTTTACTCCCCTCGGTTTTATGTAAAAGTTTGAAGAAGAGCTGAGCATAATTATGGAAGTTATCGTGTCTAGAAGAAAGTGATATATATATATACTAGCTGACCCGCCCGGCGTTGCCCGGGTCCGTATTAACAATATTAAACGAACTTGAAATTTGTATGATTTTATCATTAACTGGAAGCATGCAGAAATACATTGTCTGAAATACGTCGCAGCTGACTTTGTGAAAAATCGGTTTTAAAAAGAACAACTAATATTGAGCTCTAAAAATACTTAAAATGAGCAATGAGAAACACGGGAGGGAACATGTATCCAACAATTGCGTTAGTTTCGTGTTAAAGTATTGATATTTACCCGTAAAAATCACTGTTAAATCACGTAACTAATTATTTTTTTCGCATAGAATTCCCAAGTGAAATATTTTGAATTTCAAACTAATTATATCACTCTTAATTCCGTCTATACCGTGAATGAAATCGATACGCGATGATAAAAGATTGGTATATAGTATTATAATTTCAGAACCATTTAACAAAAGTGTATATTTTTAATCAAAGCATGCGTAATGTATACACTGTGGACAAATTCCTAACCGTAAACTTTTGTACCATAACCATAATCTGTCTGTAACCTAACTGCGACTTAACATTACCCTACCGTAACTTAAATATAACATAAATGTAACCTAGCCGTCACTTTGAAATACCAATATAGAAGCATCATTTAAGATTTTGCTTGAAAAGTTAACATTCTTTCGTTAATGTCTTAAAATCGTCTGCACTCTGAAATCTAGATTTTAGATTAATATTTGTTATTTAAGTTTTCGCGCATGATTTTAAAAGATTGTTTTCATAAATATATTTTATATATTGACATAGAGCTATTAATATGTTGTTAAATTAAAAACATTTTTTCATCTACGTTATAAAGTATTAAAAAGTTCTGAAAAAAAAAGAAAACTTTTAGTAATACAATTTTTAGTTCAAATCAAATGTTTTCAATATTCTTTTTTATTTTATTTTGATATTTAATTATTTCGAATTTATCAATTCCAATTATTTTAAAAGCAAACATTTTTTTAAAAATAAATAATATAATGGAAAAAAGACCATTTTAAAAAATTACTATTTCTTCGCAAAATACGCTTCAGCTGTAATTCATTTCTTTCAATTCGTCTTATTAATACAAAATCTCTTCTACATGCTTTTGTTTGGGACATTAAAATTTGAGCGATAAATGGTTTAATATTGCAACCCTTTTTTCGGTTTACTTCACCACCACCTATCTTTTTCCTCCATGGTTTACAACCGCTGTGATAAAAAATCATCTTTTAAACTGACAGCTTGCCAGTCTATAAATTTTAAAGGTCGGTTCCAGCTTTTTTAATTATTTATGCCAAAATTTTATGCAACCAACCAACCATAACTAAATGAAGGGAAAAAAAGAAGAAAAAAGGCGATTTTTTATGAGAGTGATCTTTGGAATTTAATTAATTACTCAGTTAATAAATAGAATTTCGAAATTCTGAAGCTCAGGTGCATCAGGAGAGATATTGGGCTACTCTCATAAAAATTTTGAGCTTCGTACGTCCCATAGATTTTGCTAGCCATCGCAGACACACACACACACACACACACACACACACACACGCAGACAGAGCGATTTGTTATTTTATTAGTATAGATATATATATAGATGGATAAATAAATAGATAGATAGGTAAGCTTTTTTTACTGATGGTAGTTTTAGGGTCTTGGAGTCATGATCGGTGTAGATCTTTCAAAAATTTTCAGAAATTCCAACATGGGAGAGAAAGCAATAGGTAGTATTTCATACGAAATCTACCTAAGCGAAATTTTTTGGATAAACCCGTTAAAACTAAAGCAGCAAAAGAATTCAAACTGTAGATTATGATTAAGTATTTTTTTTTTTTGTTAATAATTTGGAGAGGACTTAACATACAATAATATTCTTTCCGTAAAATATGACAAATAACATTGTACACAAAACACTGTAACCAGAATTAAAAATAATTAAAATTGTATGAAAAATGAGCAGGTTTGCTGAATATTTTTTCATTGCGCATGCGTAAAGGCTATTGAAATTTCATTTGCATATTGTGTTAGCTAAATGTATAGAGCAACTTGTAAATTCTGAAAGCGGTCGTCTATAGAATAAGTTCAAAATCAGTTATTCCCAAAATGAAGCAAAAAGATGAGGGGCTGTATCCATTTATCTATGGATTAGTCTCAATATAGAATACACAATATGGTACATACTATTATGTTTTAAAACAATCCCTCACTTTTTCGCTTCATATTTCCGCCGGTGATTTTCATATTACAGTTGCCATTCCAACGGTATATAGGGTTTTTCATAATGGAGATCAAATACCATTACAAAAAAACTGTGTGTTGCTATTTGATTTTTTTTTAATTTTCTCACTGTAACCGTAACTATTTGAGTGACAATGTTGTTTTCCATATCATTTTTTAGCGCCTATCTCAAACTAACTTTTGCCAAAATTTCGTTCAGTTTCGGTGAATAGTATGATAGTTAGTGTCCCAAATGTCGGGATTGTTTTTTTATAATCATCCTGTATATTGTTCAGAATAATTCGAACAAAAATGAAAGAAGGAAAGTTAGTTCAAGGTTCTGAAGTCCGCGAAAAAGCAGGGAAAAATGGAAAAATAGAATTTTCTTAAACGAAGTCAAAAGAAAATGAGTTCGTATAAAAGAAAATTTTTAATATTATCCTCCCTTTCAAAATTTTGTGACTTCATTTTAGTTCGCATGGAGCGAATATTCGATTTAATCAATTATGTTTAACGATTTCGAATTAATCAGAGCCCAATGTACTTTTAATTTTTGCGAGTGAATTATAATCATTTATCGAAACTTAAAAAGAATTCCAAAGTTTGTGAATTGTGTGCCGTCCCCATAAAAGTTCTATATAATCAGCTTGGGAAATTTTGCAAATATGTTTTCATTATTATGGAGAGAATCACTAATTGAATTATTACTCAAAGAAATAATCTTTATTTATTTATTATTTTGTTTAAGTTTCTTTTAAGCGTGAAATTTCGTTAAAGATATTTTGTCTGCATAATCACTAGTCGCGATCATTTTAATTCCGTCTTCATGCAACTCAACATAGGTTCTATTTCATTATTTTATTTCACTCTTAGATTTATCATCGTGTTTTCATGATCCCAAATTACAAAATGATGTAGGATTTGGGGCAGGAAAACAACCTTTAACAGTAAAACCACTAATCAACAGCTAAAATCGGGTTTTTAGGGTTTCGTAACCAAAATGTGTCGTGGCAGACCAATTATATTGTAAATTACAATTCGAGTTTTTACTAATTCTGAAATTTCAGCCATCAACGTCTGTGCTGCCATCTACGGTCTATAACATGATACGCATTACAGTGTACTTTATTTACTTAAATAATATATATATTAGAGTACAATATTAGTTTCTTAAAATTTATTTCTTCTTATTTGTCTGATACATTATTTTGTTTAAAACTAAAATTAATAATAATCATAAACAAACATATTTAATAATTTGTAGCTCTCTAAAAAATACTTTTTTACGTTATAAACTCGCATATTTATTTGACATTTATGTATTAAGATAGAAATTTTCTCCTGACCGTTCAAATTCAGAAATGATCACAAATATAAAAATAATCTTGAGGGTAAAAAAATAAACTAAAAAAAAAAAAAAGATAATAAATAAAAATAAAGAACAACGGATATTTACAGCCTCTTGGGTTAAAACCGCACGACATTCCATGACAGTTTCCGCAGCGATTTTATTTTTTGCTCACAAGAAACGTCATGAAAAGTTTTGCTATTTTTCATTATTTATGTAAGGTTAGACACTACTGTTTTTTAAATTTGTATTAAAGTTCTTTCACGTTAATAGATGTAGAAATACTTTTTTATTATTATAATTTGCTTTTTCTTCTTTTTTTAGTGATAAGAATTTTTAAAGAATTATAAATGTAACTTTTGTATTTCAGCTTTATAAATTGAAAATTAGTACGCAAAAATTCTTTCTTTTTACATGTGTCTATTAAAAAAACTAAGAAAAAAACTCTATTAATTATTTTCAACTGTACCAATACAGATTAAAATTCGAAATTTCGTGAATTAAATTTCTTATTTTTATAATTAATTTTTTAATTTTATTTTACAAGGTAAAGTAATATTAATATATTTCTTAACAATAATATATGTATATTCATTAAAAGATTTTTATAAGCTTGATTTATTTGCTGTATGTGTGTTAAATGAAAAATGCAATTATGTATTAAATATTTTATTAATTTTTCATTCCAATTCATATTTTTCCTCATAAATATTTACTTTAACGTGCAACAATATTCATAAATATTTACAATTATAAACTATTTTCAAATTGATTATCTGTCCTAAGTTTTAAAATCAATATATTTCTATTTAATATTTATATTTAATACATTAATGAAGTTGTGATTTTTTTCTCTTGAGCAGACATACTGTATTATTTGGAAAAAAACTGTCGAGATTTTTAAAAAAATTTATATAAGATACAAAGTATCTAAATCGAAACGGTTCAAAATTTTTTCTTCAAATTCTTAAAAAATAAAAAATGAATAAAAAATAAATAAATCTTTGGTGATATTTTAAGGCAATTTTCAACCAATACTTCTTTCACTTGCAGTAACTGCATATATACTGTATTTTTGTCAATGAATTTGTATGTATTTATATTAATATTACTTTCTGAAAAGCGACAATCCTTCTACCACTTATCATAATAAATTTACAAATAAACCAAAATATCATTCATTTGTAGAAAGTTTTGAAAATAAAGTATTAAATTCAAGAACACGACGATAATTGATATTTAATTGAAAAAATATGATTCTAGAAATATGACAAAGTAAATCGTTAAAATAAGGAACGTTGATATCGTATCTCAATTTTTAAGCTTTAAAGTGCCAAGTCAAGTTTGGTCAAGATACAAATAATGTGTAAGCCATCTTTTAAGGGAAAATATGCTAAAGCTATTTAATCATTTGAAAACCACATATCACAGTTCAATTCCATTTAGACAGACCTGTAGTGGCTATTGGCCTGAGTACTTATTGTGATGTATGAAGAAAAAGTAATGGTACCTGAATCTGCATGTCGACATTAGCATATGTTTAGCATTGTAAAATAAGTCTTTCTAGTTTAGTTAGGTTATGTTAGCTATTAGTTACATATTAGCTTTCGAAATTCTTAAATTTGAATAGATGTTCCATTAATTTTTCTAATAATTTTGCGCATCGTATTTAATCATATAGTTAAATTACATTAATAAATAGATTAATTTAAAGAATAATTTGAATATGTTCTGGAATTTTTTCGTCGTAAATTTGTCTTCGTTAAAGATTTTAATTCGAATTCCATTTGTAAGAATAAACATAATAATAATTAATGTTTTAGATTTTTACATGCCATCATCTTTAAGAGTATTCGTCAACATCATTGTATGCAATATGCAATTTTCTTACTTGAGGATGCATAAAAATAACATATATAATTCTTTTTTTGACTGTTTGAACTTTTATTAGTATAATATTAGGAATTGCATATTTTTTTCACATTCCATAAAAAGAAAATATTTTTTTCTGTGGAAATTTGAATATTTTATTCCACTTTCTTCCTTTAAGCAATATCTTTTTAATGATTTTTCATGTTCGGAAATAATAGTGAAAATAAAGTAATGTTAGTTGGCAGAAAAATAAAAAAATAGAACAAAAATGCAATAAAATTTATAGCTCTAAGAGATTTAAACCCTCCACATCTTATGACATTTTAGTTTACATTTTTTTCTTTTTTAAGGGCTTCTAGTCAGATTAAAAGAACTTTGTTCAGTGGAAATTTTGCCAATTTCTTCTTTGACTGGTACGTGGCATTTTTTGGATTTCTATTTGAATTTTTAAGCTTGATAAAATGACGTAAAGAGGTCTTATAATTTTCAGATTATAAACCACTCTTGGAACAGGCACTTTCGTTACCATATTTAAAGCCGTCTGGCATTAACTTTGCAACCGATTTTGTGTCTGGCAAATTAATTATAAGTTTTGTGGTCAACAAAGCGTAATGTCTTGTAATTTGTAAGGTTGAAAAAATGACGTAAATTGGTCTTATAATTTTTAAATTATAAACCACTCTTGGAACAGGCACTTTCGTTGCCATATTTAAGTCCGTCTGGCATTAACTTTGAAAACGAATTTGAGTCTAGCAATACGTTATCTGCAATCCAAAGAGTAATATCTCGTAATTTTTAAGCTTCATAAAATGACGTAAAGAAGTCTTATAATTTTTTGAATTATAAACCACTCTTGGAACAGGCACGTTCGTTACCATACTTAAAGCCGTCTGGCATTAACTTTGCAACCGATTTTGTGTCTGGCAAATTAATTATATGTTGTGTGTTCACCAAAGAGTAATGTCTTGTAATTTTTAAGCTTGATAAAATGAATGACGGAAAGATGTCTTATAATTTTTAGAATTTTAAACCACTAATGGAACAGGCACTTTCGTTGCCATATTTAAAGCCGCCTGGCAATAGCTTTGCAACCGAATTTGTGTCTGGCAAATTAATTATAGGTTGACTGCTATCAAAAGAGTAATATTTTGTAATTTTTAAACTTGATGAAATGACGTAAAGAGGAACAAAGTTGAAAAGGGCTTATGCATTCATTTGTCTGGCCGTCTGTCCGTCTGTCCGGATGGCCCTGTCCGGATGGCCGTCTGTAGGCGCTCTAACTCCCGTAAATGTACTCGGATTGCTATGAAATTTTTATACGTTATTGAGGTTTACCCTAGCACGAATCCTATTGAAAATGAAGTATCTACCAAGATTAGTTTATCTACAGAGAGAATCAAAAGTTTCCCATTACATTACGGCCTATGGGGAAAATCGTTAATATACTCGGATTGCCATGAAATTTTAGGACGTTATTGAGGTTTACCCTAGCACGAACCCTATTGAAAATGAAGTTTTTACCATGATTAGTTTATCTACAGGGCGAATCAAAAGTTTCCCATTACATTACTGCCTATGGGGAAAAATCGTTTCAAAGGAATTTTAAAGATGTTATACCCTGTCAAACATATTAAAATATGCATTCTATAAAATATAAGGTGAAAATGTAGCTATTATTCATTTACAGGGCCAAACAAAAGATTTCCATTAGATAATGGTAAAAGGGGGAATTGTATGTGACATATTTTAAATATATTAAGATTTTTCATGTATAATAAAATTGATATATGTCACTGAAGCTTAATATAAATTATACGCTACTGTCTTGCATAATATGAAGTACATAGCATTTACAGGGACACACAAAATATTTCAAATAGTATATTCTTTCCGAAGTACCGTATATGTGTCCGATGATGGCTGATGGAGGGATGAAATGCATTTTAATTATGATATGAGCGTTTATATTTCACTAAATATATGCACATTATATGGTGTGTATAAATGTTATAGTTGCTATACAAAGATACCCAAAAGAGCTCACCAACGTTACTGAATATGAGCGTAAATTATTTAAGCGTGGTTCTTAAATAAGCTATGCATTTTTACGCTGAGCTTCACTCAATTTACTGAGAAATGTATGCAGAATATAGATAAAAGGATATACAGGGTCACACAAAGTATTCGGTACATGGACGCTTATAAATGATGATTTATGAGAATGTGATTTCAGTTGTTTTAAAAGTGTTTCAGTTTACGATAAATTTTAGCCTAATGCTGACCTGTAATAAAGGTACAATGTAAACTACAGGGCTGAACAAAAGTATTCAAGTATGTTTCCATCTAATAGTATGAATTGCTGAAAAAGAAATTTCAAGCTACTGGATATTATCTTGCTAAACTAAATTTTCCCATTATATCAACTGACATATGAAATACAGGGCTGTTCAAAAGTACTGGAATACATATTTGGGTATATTTGGCTATACACTATTATTTCCTTAAATAACAAATTTTTGTTAAAGATTTCATTAAGTGTTGGAAAGTGCTTCATAATCTATGCTTAACACATGATTTTTCTTACTTGTTTACTTTCATGTGACAACTTTTACGATGATCATTTTATTTTTATCAATAATTATAGAAATTTACTATGTTCCTCATTTAAGCATATGAGCTCTCAAAAAAAAAAAATAATAATAATAAATAAATAAAGCCAGTAATGCTGTAAAAATATTATAATTTCTTCACTAAAAATTAAATTATATATACAAATTATTAGTAATATATATATACATATACTTTTAAAAAATGTTGAAATGCAAAAGATATATTTGCAAGCATGCTCCCCATAGATTTAGCATTAGTAACTTTATTCGGCATACGGGTCTAAAGGGTATGTACTATTGCCCTTACTTTTTGTATAGGGCGGATGAGATAGCATTTATATTTTAAGTTTTTCACTTAAAATATAAATGCTATTGTTTTTTGCAATTTGCAATTGTTGATTTAGCTTGTGCCTGAAACGATATCATCTGATATGATAAATTGTTGTGGCGTAGAGATGGTGTTATTCTGTCATGATGGGTACCACAATTTCAATCTGTTGGTTTTCAGATAAGTACTTTAACTAAGAAATAGTTTTGAGATATCTTAACTACTTTGCCTAGTCAAACCTACTTCTAAGTAAGCACTAAGTATCGAAAACTAGTTCTGATTAAGTAAAACTAGAGCAATTTACCATGTTTCCGTTAAAAATAAAATTATCAAAGAACGGTCAAATTTATGCTTACTAAATTTCATCAATAAGTCTTTTTAATCATAATACCACACCTGGTAGTAAACAACGGTATTTAAGGTATACATAAAAGTCTAGTTATTGACTATCGATTTTTTTAAATTTTTTGTATAAATAAAATTGAGATAATGAAACCTAAGATTATACGTTGCAAAAGCAAATTACAAGTTTTGTTGCTAAACGAACCCATTATTATTATCATTGTTTTATTTTAATGAATGATTAATTAATTTCTTTCTTTCTTTATTTATTTATTTATGAAAGTATTATTTATGGGAATAAGCTCATATGTGTATTTAAAAAAATCCCAAAGTAATTCAATTCATTTGTAGCTGAGTTATTATATTTAAAAAAACCCTTAAGATCACTGTTTCCTAAATTTTGATAAAGTTATGAAATAAGTACCGCTCGAGACTGTACTGTCCTACCAAAATATATTTATCTTTTATACGCTTATAATTTTATTTAAAATGTTGCGCGAAAAAATTTCTGAAAAATCAGACTTAAAAAAAAAATTATATTGCGCTTTAATGTATTTAGAATAGTGTCCATGGAATAGATTTAAACAGTATGTATGCAGTGTCCTAATCGGTTTTTTCGTCATGTATGTTTTGGAAATAAAGGCTAATTTAATATAAAATCGATGTCAAAACTAAAATTTGGAAGTGAATAAGTTAAATAAATATGTAAGGTTATTAAATAAAAATTTTCATAAAAATACCTTTCATAGCTACTATTTTATGATTCTTTAAACATGAGTGACAAATTCTACAGGACGCTTAAAGGGTTAACAAATTTTATAATCAAATAAATCATTTCAGTGATGCAATACAAAGAAAGTTATATAATCTCTAATATTACATTTTTTAAAATTAAACTTCGTAAATTTAATTATAAAAATGACTGCATATCTTTTGTCTGCAATATATCCATTCCTAAAATTTCAAAAATATTCTGACTTCAGGGCAAAATTTCTTGGATAAAAAAAGACATTTACTTGAAAATATTCCAGTTTTTATATCATATACTATATCATATATTTTTATTTCATATCATTTGTATTTGAAGGATACGAAACGAAATATGTTAAAGTTTAAAAAAAATCAAAGTATTTTTTTTTTTTTTTTTTTTTTTTTTTTTGCAAATATTTGCATCAAAACAGAAATATTTAGTTGAATACACAAACATTTTTCGGGAGTATTCATAAAATGCATAAACATCTCAGACAATATTTAGTTTTGCATTTTAATTATTAATATCAATTATTTTAATAAGATATTTGGAGTTACGTTTTGTATGTTTGGTAATTACGACTTACAAATCTAAAAGATGCAACAGTATGATTTTAAAATGAGTTTCAAGAGATAATTAGCCACCACAATTAATAATTTATTTAGTTAACTTATTTTGATAAAATATAATCAAATTTAATTAGGCTTTCACAAAATTGCAAAGAAATATATATCAGTCGAAAAAAACCGTGCGTTATCGTATAATCATACACTGGTTTCCAAAAATTAAGGAGAAATCACAAAAATAGCGGTAACTCGAACTAAAAAGAAAGCAATCCGTATGAAATTTGCATAGATTGTTAAAGATGCTGAATAAAAATACCAAATGCAAATTAGTGGCGCTGCAATCGCATTGTGTCATCCGTGAGGCACATAAAAATGCACGTTAGAGAGTAAGGCTGCAGTTGTTGCTGTGATAGTGATATTATAAATCTAAGATAGCCAATTAATTACAATGACCTCGATGCATCATTTGCCCGCAGAACTGCGATTTAGAGCTATTGGGAGATTAGAGGCAGGACAAAGTCAAGTAGAGGTGACTAGATGGCTAAATGTGGGTCCTTCGGTGGTTCATAGCCTTTGGAAATAATTTCAAACCATGGGTTGGGGTCCAAGAAGGTTCAGCCAAGGACTGCCAAGGGTTTCGACAAACGCCGATGACCGATATTTGCGGTTATGTGTACGAAGGAATAGAACCGCCACCCCATCTCACCTTAGATCATGCCTTGCTGCAGCCACTGGAAGGTTGGTGTCAATGTTTACTGTGCGTAGAAGGCATCACGAAGGTAGACTTTACGCGAGGCGACCAGTTATTTTTGTGTCGCTCACCTCACGTCACCGGAGGGAACGTTTGCTGTGGGCACGTCAACATGTCCACTGGACGGTTGATCAGTGGATACGTGTTCTCTTCACGGATGAGTCCCGGTTTAGCCTCCAAAGTGATAGACGGCGTTGTTTGATTTGGAGAGAACAGGGGACACGATATCATTCATCAAACATACGTGAAACAAATTCATACGGAGGAAGCAGTGTCTGCGTTTGGGGTGGTATCTCTTTGGGTGGACGCACAGACCTCCATGACTTTCCACATGGAACCATGAATGCTCAAGTCTATAGAGATGACATCCTTGATGCTTATGTGCGACCTTATGCCGGTGCAATAGGCAATGATTTTCTGTTACAGGACGACAACGCTAGACCGCACAGGGCTCGCATCGTGGAAGATTATCTTCAGCACCAGACAATTCAGCGCATGGAATGGCCAGCTCAATCACCGGACTTCAATCCCACCGAGCATGTTTGGGATGTTTTAGGGAGACGTGTCGCTGCTCTCAATCCCCCTCTTCTGACCCTTACCACGCTTACAACTGTTTTGGAAGAGTAATGGCTCTTACTTCCCAGCGAACTCATCGACCGCATAATTGATAGTATGACACACCGTTGTAGGTGCTGTATTGCTACTAGGGATGATCATACGGCATATTAAAGGTACTTTTCCTATACCAAACTGGAAAACTGATTTTGTTAAGTTCATAATTATGCTATTTTTTGAACACCATAATTGTCTGGTAATTTCTTTTCATGTTATTTTATACCTTACTATGCGTTGTATATTGTGGCTGAGTTTCATTAAAATCTACATGTAATATTTTGAATTATCGCTATTTTTTGTGATTTTTCCTTAATTTTTGGAAGCCAGTGTATAAGAGCATACCCCTTAGCCGAGAGTTCAACAAGTAATCTGTGCTTTCGGAAAATAAAATCGAAATAGGAGTATCTGCGTACGTTCTGTTCAAGTTTTACAAAACATATTCATCATGGAAACAAATTAATTTTCAACTTTTTTTTTTTTTCCTCAAACAATTTTCCGAAATAAACTAAATACGATGCTCTAGAGCGTCAGAAGAAGGAAATCTCGACCAAAAAAGAACCGGGATGGCGTAGGAAATCTGAAAGACGCACCAGTCAAAGTTACAACAACCTGTTGAAAAAACGACCAATTTTGAAATCGGGTGTCAGCAGTTATCACGATAGATTACTCTTCGAAGGTTGTTTATGATAATGCTATGATATATTTATGATAATGTTATGATATGTTAAGTTTCTATGGTTAACACTGATCTAAGTCTCGAAACAGTGTTAACTATCGAAAATTGGATAATTATGTCTTCTAGCGAAATGGTAGTGTGTATAGAAAGTCGGGATACACACGATTGCACAAAATGATCGTCTTTTTCTTTTTAAAAATAATCAACAGCAACGACACTGATCGAAAACTATTATCATAAAAATCGTTAAATTGTTAAAAATGTTTTTTTTTCTCTAACCAAAAAGTTTATGTTACATATATTTAATTATGATAACAAATTACTTAATGTGATTATCTCAACATAACAATTTTTCATTAAAATACAGATTTTTTCAATACTTATCTCATACTTTTTGTTTAAAAAAAAAAATATTATTAATATAGTTTTTAGAATTACAATGTCAAATTGTTTTATACTTCATCAGAAACACACTCGTCATCATATTGAACTCCGACACGAATAAAGCCTAAAAAGCCTGTACAACCTCAATCCATGTCTTTCGTGGCCTTCCTCTGTCTCTGTTTTCTTTGGGTGGTAATTTATTATGCTACTTTTATTATTCAATCAGAAGTCATACTTTCTAACTGGATTTTCCATTTCTTTCTGTAATTTTTTATATTATTCAATATTGGCATAAACTCAAGTTCTCTTCTGCAGTAGTCATTACTTCTTTTATCTATTATTGAACAACCTTTCACGCGTCAGAAAAATTTCAGGTCTGGGTATTATATCTGCCTTTCGTCAATTCTGTAAATGTCCATGTTTCACTTTCATATAGTAAAATGGGTATTACCATTGTTTTAAAATATTTTATTCTTGTGTTTTTCTTGTTTTTCGAATAGTACTAAAGATGTATTGTAATTTATAAACTTATTTTGTGTATCGTTGCCATATTTATAAGATATAACACATCCTGGATAATTAAAGTGTGAAATATATTAATTGGTTCAGTTCCTTATAGAATTTTAAACCTTACTTGCCATCACCTTTGACTTATTCTTTGAAATCCTTAAATTATTATCATTTTCAATTTTTTTTAGAAAAACAAATTGAACCAAACGAAACACCTTGGTCCTCGTATTTGGGGTTGTGCGCAATGCTGCTTCCATAGCTACTCAAAAAATACCATTACACATAAGCCTCAAAGGAAGTAATATATATAAAGCCTGAAACACAGTCGTAACTGTTTAAAAATAATACTTTTTTTATTAAATATCAAAATGTAAAGAGACATAACAATTAAACAAATTTTTGTATCTTGTTTCAAACTAAAAATAAGTAGCAGAGTTAGATTTTTATATTTTCTTATTTCCAGCTTACTTTAATTTGTGATGTTTCATCATTAATAATTTTAAATTAACCAGAAATGTTTGACTTGTTTAATAATAGGAAAAAATTACGAGGGTATTTTTTAGCTACAAAAAATAAAAATTATTCCTTAAAATCAATAAAGTTTTCTCATTAAAAACCTTTTTCGTATTTCAAGATTACGGTTTTTAGCTAATTTTTTCCCATTTTGTTTTAGATAAAAATCAATGCACTTTTACTAAAGATAAATGTTAAATAATAAAATAAATACAAAAAAAATCACTTCCACATTCCTGAATTTTGTCTCATTATAATTTTTTATACAAAACTTTAATACGAATAGAAATTAATGTTTATTTTTTAATCAAATATCTTAAATGTAAAAAAAAAAGGCATAAAATAGATTTTCACTGAAAATTGAACTGAAAATTCATTAATATATGTAATGATAATATTTTCATGTCTCCAGGGCTTCTCAGAAAATTGTCTTGGAAACATTGACATTCTACTAAAAAATATAATTCATTCTGTTTTACTAAGATTTAAAATAAACGAAAAATTTTGTGTATAATGCTTTCTGATTAAAATGTATTATAGTTATCAAATATTTTAAGTGACAAAAAATTACTTTTTTGCAGTTTATCACATTATAAAGTCAATTAGTAAATGGCATTGAAAATTTATTGCATTTTTAGTAAACATTATAAATATAAGCATAGTAAAAAATAACGAAAAAGGCAATAATTGATTTCTGAATATGTTAAAAACTTAAATTCTTAAATAGATTTTCTCTTTGAATTCGCTGATTAATAGATTTTCTAATAATGTTCGCCTGAGAACTTTTGAATTTTTGAATAATAATTATTTATTATACTTAGTGATACGACATCATGAATATAGGAAAACTTGTTTAATTAAAAAATAAGCATGAAAATTTTATTTACTTTCAGTATCACATTAAAAATATGCATGGAAATGGAAACATAAATTTCTGATTAGATTATCAATTTTTAAATTGTATAACGGAAAATGCAATCTATATTTACGATTTTTTTTAATTAGAAAGCTAAATTTTTATAAAAAAAATTTATATTTATTACAACTGACTTACTTTATGGTAATGTGACTTACTTCTGGAAACAATAAATATAAACCAAAAAAAGAAGTCTCTACCACATCTAAAAAAATTAATAATAATAATAATAATAATAATAATAATAATAACATTTGTCTAAAATCGATATCATAATAAATGCCATTACATATGACAACCTCAGAAGCCAAGGGGGTACAAGTGACAAAAATTGAGTTCGAAGATAATTAAAGTTAAACTTGAACATCACAAATGTTTGACTATAATGAAATAGGAAATTGTTGCTTGTTTCATTGTGATCTTTGAACTATAATTTCAGTAACTGTGAAAAAAGTAGTGTACACTTTTTTCTAAATTTATATCTTATCAATATTGATAATTATTCGGCAAAAATCTTAGATCTCTGGAACGCATCACATAATTAAAAAATCACTTTACCTGAAAAGAAAAAAGCATAGTTTCAGGTTGTCTGTATATTTAGTTCATTTTTTTAAATTTTGTCACATACACGACTTCTTTTCTGGGATCCTCATATATGGTTTCGTTAATGTCATCAATTGCTTCCGACAAGTTCTTCCATTGAACCGTGATTTCATTAAATACGCCCTCTTTCGTTCCTCGTAGATTGCATCAACCTCACAAAGACAATGCTGCATTGAAAATTTCATACCATTATATTTTATAACATAATATAATTCGATAAAATATTCACACGTAATTCAGTTTGTTTGTTTCAAAAAATGTATTTATTTGGAACAGTTGTTCTTCAAAATTTTTTTTTATTTCCAATTAAGTAAAGCATATTTTTGCATTATATTAAAAGATTGTCTTTAAAACACTTTTTTTATTTATAATTTATAATTTATCATTGTCATTATTATTGTTGCTATTATCATATTGTCTTCGTTGAAAATTATTTTCCATAAGCTTGAAATGCATGTATACATATACAATAGCACAATACATATACAATACCACACCATCTTAAGTCTCCTTGATTTATTTCACCCCGACATTTACGTCGTCTAACATGACTAAATAAAAATCCTTACTCAAGATTTACTTTAATCTTTTTTGAAGACTTTTGGTTCTAATGAAAGAAACTTTTCCACAACAATCACGTAATAACTGACAAAGTCTGTATAAAAAGAGTTTCTCTATTCAAACTTTATACAATTTTTTTTCTGCATCTTGAAAAACTAGAAATGGTAAGATAAAAGAACAATAAATTATAAGTGATTTGACAACTTCAAACTATTCATATAAATCAAACCCCCCCTTTTTAGGTGCGTTCGTAATTATGTAGATACGTAGCACCTATTGTTGTCGCTCAGTCCGTCCGTCTGTCCGTCTGTCTGTCCGTCTGTCTGTCCGTCTGTCTGTCCGTCTGTCTGTCCGTCTGTCCGTCTGTCTGTCCGCATATAACAACGCAAAAACTACCCAACCGAATCGTTTGAAATTTAAAATACATAATTATTACATAAATTTGTCGAGTCATTTCAAATTTTATGAAAATTGGATGCATAGATCAATTACAGGGACAATCAAAAGGATTCCGTTACATTACGGTCAATGGGGAAAAAAGTTTCAAATGCATTTTAATCGTTTGAAATTTAAAATACATAGTTATTACATAATTTTGTCGAGTTATTTCAAATTTTTTGATAATCGGGTGCATAGATCAATTACAGAGACAATCAAAAGTATTCAATTACATTATAGTCAATGGGGAAAAAGTTTCAAATGTATTTTATACGTTTGAAATTTAAAATACATAGTTATTACATAATTTTGTCGAGTTATTTCAAATTTTATGAAAGTCGGATGCATAGATCAATTACAGGGGCAATCAAAAGTATTCCGTTACATTACGGTCAATGGGGAAAAAAGTTTCAAATTCATTTTAATCGTTTGAAATTTAAAATACATAGTTATTACATAATTTTGTCGAGTTATTTCAAATTTTATGAAAATCGTATGCATAGATCACTTACAGGGACAATCAAAAGTTTCCGTTACATTACGGTCAATGGGGAAAATGTTTCAAATGCATTTTAATGGTGTTGCACTCATTCGAACTTAATAAAATTTATATACAATATAAAGTACATATTATAATATGCATCTTACATAATTTGTGATGCAAAGAAAATTTGTTATTGATTTACAAGGCCACACAAAAGTATTCCATTACATAATGGTATAGGGAGAACATTGTTTGATGAACGTTTTAATTGCAATTCACTATTTGCAATTTTATGAGATTGATATATGAGAGTAATATTTTTAAAACTTCATTATCGTACGAACGCACCTCGTTTGCTAAGCTTCACGTGCAATTTCCAACTTGTTTTTTTTTACTAATGTTAAATATATGTAACATAACATTTAAATATAATAGAATATGTTTATTAGGTTTTGTAGAATTTTAATTTTTTATTCTTTTTTGCTTATTAATACTTTCAAACAAAATTAAAAAGTGTTTATGCTTTCGGTTTGTCTGGTCGTCTGGCCACGCTCTATATCTAGTAAATATACTCGGATTGCTTTGAAATTTTTGGACGTTATTTACGTTTACTCTAGCAAGAACCCTATTGAAAATGAAGTTTCTACCGTGATTAGTTTATTTACAAGGACAGTCAAAATTTCCCTTTACGTTACGTCCTATGGGAAAAAATCGTTCCAAATCAATTTTAAAGATATTACACCCTATCAAAGAAATTGAAATTTGTATGCATTTATGAATTGCACTAAAATATGCATTTTATAAAATATGCACTACAAATAATAGTTATTATTCATTTATTGGGCCTTACAAAAGAATTCCATTACATAATAATAAAGGGGAAAATTGCTTGCGACATATTTCAATTATGGTAAGCGATTTCATGCATAACACAACTGTTTTATGTCGCTGAGGCTTAATGTGAATTATTTCATGCATAATAGGAAGAGCGTAGCATTTTCAGGGACACACAAAAGATTTCCAATAAAACATTCTGTTCAAGATGCTGTATATTATGAATGATGGCTGTTCAATGGATGAAATGCATTTTTAATTATGATATGCATTTTTAAGTTTCACTAAATGTATGCATTTTATATGGTGTGTATAAATGCTAATAGTTACACAATTTAGATATACAAGGTTACACAAAAGACTTCGAAAAGGTTTCTATATATGAGCGTAATGATGGTTACTTACGGTTATTTGAAGGACTTAAAGATTTTTTTTTAAAATAAGTTAAGCATTTTTACATTAAACTGCATTCATTGAACAATGAAATATTTGTATATTATGGATAAAAAGATATACAGGGTCATGCAAAGAACTGGATACAGGGTCACTTTTGGATGATAATTTCTGGAAATGTATATTTATTAAAGCTTATTTCTCTGCAATGCCATTAACTGGCTTTGTTATGAAAAATAATTCATTATAATAAAATTAAATGTCAAACATCAAAATGATCAAATTAAAGAAGAAGAAAAGAAAATCATTTTACTGCACAAACTAAATTTGTAATTTATTTTATAAAAAATATTTAATCTTTAGGTATATTGTCGAAAATTTCCCCCAAAAACATAATACCAAATATAACATAATACCAAATATACATAATACCTTGCTTTAAATTAAACAATACAGTTGGTAGAGTTATACTATGGAAAAAAAAAGAGTTCATTTTACTAAAATATCTATTTAAAATAAAATATCAGATTTTCGAGCCGGACATTTCCATAGTTCTTCCTTTGTACAAGCCTTCAGAGATAAAACACGCACACACACACCTTAAGTAAAAGAAACTCATTCAGGATTTTAATGCATTTATGGATAAATAGGTTTACTTTTCTAATATCACACTTATCTTCTTTATATAAAGATGAACATTTTGAAATAGATATACTCATTAATGTTTAAATAATTTTTTTTCATTTAAAAATGTCCAGGACACTCTTTGTATAAACTGGGTCAGTCCAAACTGTTTAAATTCAAACCCAACTGCAAGCCGGGGAAAAAAAGCGTTATTGACGGTTGGATCAAACGCCTATCTACCAATCTGTAGTATTTCCCCTTTTCTCGGGAATATTTCCGATCTAACATTGCATCCCGATGACCTGCTATTAAACCATCAAGATAGTCTTCCGTCGGATACCTGTCATCGTAATACGCTAAAAATTTCCCAAGCCCATTGAAGACAATGAGTTTAATATTTTTATTTTGTGTCGGCCGATTATCTACTTGAGGAATATAGTCCCAGGGGTGTTTGCCACAGTGTGTGTGTGTGTGTGGGGGGGGGTCTTTCTAAGGGAACCTAACCCGTATTTACGCAAGGCTCGAAGAAAACCTCGAAAATTACGAACGGTTAGGCCAACGGCCACGATTGGCTTCGAACCCAGCACCCCTTCTACCAGTTGAAAGGTCAGTGAAAACAATGAGAAATGCATATATTATCCGAAACATCTGTTTCGGGAGAGATATTAAAGATTTTGATATTGTTTTCTCTATTGATTAAAAATGCCATCTGCACACGCCTAATAAAGATATTTTCGTAATTTTTTTTAAACGTGAGTAAAGTGTTCAGAATTTCAATTGTCAAAAATTCAGAATGATATGATTTACGATAAAAATGAATAAAAAAATGAAATGATGAAATACTGATTAATAGTAATAAAAATGAAATTTGCCTTTTTAGCACTTTCCAACAAAGTTGAAAAGTGCTTATGCATTCGGTTTGTCTGTCCGTCTGTCCGTCTGTCCGCGATCTAACTCCCGTAAATATACTCGGATTGCTATGAAATTTTTATACGTTATTGATGTTTACCCTAGCACGAACCCTATTGAAAATAAAGTATCTACCATGATTAGTTTATCTACAGGGCGAATCAAAAGTTTCCCATTACATTACGACCTACGGGGAAAAATCGTTAATATACTCGGATTGCCATGAAAGTTTAGGACGTTATTGAAGTTTACCCTAGCACGAACCCTATTGAAAATGAAGTATCTACCATGATTAGTTTATCTACAGAGAGAATCAAAAGTTTCCCATTACATTACGGCCTATGGGGAAAAATCGTTAATATGCTCCGATTGCCATGAAATTTTAGGACGTTATTGACGTTTACCCTAGCACAAGTCCTATCAAAAATGAAGTTTCTACCATGATTAGTTTATCTACAGGGCGAATCAAAAGTTTCCCATTACATTACGGCCTATGGGGAAAAATCGTTAATATACTCGGATTGCCATGAAATTTTAGGACGCTATTGACGTTTACCCTAGCACAAGTCCAATCGAAAATGAAGTTTCTACCATGATTAGTTTATCTACAGGGCGAATCAAAAGTTTCCCATTACATATTTTAAATATATTAAGCTTTTTCATGTATAATAAAATTGATATATGTCTCTGAAGCTTAATATAAATTATACGCTACTGTTTTGCATAATATGAAGTACATAGCATTTACAGGGCCACACAAAAGATTTCAAATAGTATATTTTTCCGAAGTACCGTATATGTGTCCGATTATGGCTGATGGAGGGATGAAATGCATTTTAATTATGATATGCGCGTTTATATTTCGCTAAATATATGCACATTATATGGTGTGTATAAATGTTATAGTTGATATACAGAGCTACCCATAAAGAGCTCACCAACGTTACTGAATAAGAGCGTAAATTATTTAAACGTGGTTCTTAAATAAGCTATGCATTTTTACGCTGAGCTTCATTCAATTTACTGAGAAATGTTTGCAGAATATAGATAAAAGGATATACAGCACGCAAAGAATTCGGTGCATGGACGCGTATGAATGATGATTTATGAGAATGTGATTTCAGTTGTTTTAAAAGTGTTTTAGTTTACAATAAATTTTAGCCTAATGCTGACGTGTAATAAAGGTACAATGTAAACTACAGGGCTGAACAAAAGTATTCAAGTATGTTTCCTCCTAATAGTATGAATTGCTGAAAAAGAAATTTCAAGCTGCTGGGTATTTTCTTGCTAAGCTAAATTTTCTCTTTATATGAACTGATATATGAAATACAGGGCTGTTCTAATGTACTGGAATACATATTTGGGTATATTTGGCTATACACTATTATTTCCCTAAATAATAAAGTTTTGTTAAAGATTTCATTAAGTGTTGGAAAGTGCTTCATAATCTATGCTTAACGCATGATTTTTCATACTTGTTTAAACTAAACAAGGGTTTTTAAAAAACTAATAAAAAATTAACATGTTAACCAAGAACTATTTAATTAGTATCATAAAAAAGGTCTTATTTTAGGGTTTTGAATAGTATGGAAAGAAAAGTATTTAAAATTTTCTTAAATAAATATGAATAGAAGTAATTCGAATTTGAAGTAATTCTACTTATAAAATAACTGAAAATATTATAAGCTTTGAAACTAATTTTAAATATTAATAACAAACCCTTTTTTTTTTTTTCAAATACTGTGAGCAGATTTTTATAAATTTATACTCGTTTTTGATAAATGTTATTTTGAGTCATATATTTTTGTAATAAATATATCCGTTTATTTTGTTTAAGATAAGAAAATGTTTCAAACTTTAATTTTATTTTGGATTTTTAAAAAATACCTATTTAAATTCATTAGTAACAGAATTCAAAAGCAACATTTTCAAACCACAACAAACATGTGATTTTTTTTTATTTCAGTGCATATATGTTTTATACAAAAGTCTAATTTATAAGTAATTTACATTAAAAATAAATGCGTGCAAGATTTTATAACATAATTGATCTTTTTTTAAATCAAATTGAACTTGAGAGTAAATACCTTTTTTAAGCATTTAAATTAAAATATATTTTTATTTTAATTTATCAAATCAAAAAATCACGCATTTTTTCGTATTTGAAGCAAAATTTACTACAGGAAAAATTTAAATAGTTTGCAAACTATTTAAATATAACTACTATTTAAATAAACTACTACATCAAAGGATAAGTAAAGTAAACACAGAACAGATGAAACGCATATTCTTACTTCAAACAGGAAATTTGTAATTAGATTCCCTCTTCAGTTTTTTACTTGCAGTTTTTCACAAAGTATTTTCAGAACTTTTGAATTAAAACAAACTTAAATAAGCTTGTTGAAAAGAAGAATTTAATACATTAAAGTTGTCACAAAATGTAAATGATGTTATTAAATATAAAAACATAGTTTTAAAAACTTTAAACTTTGAATTATAGTGAGAAATTTATTTTAGTTACACGAGGCAATTGACCCATGATTTTTCAGTGTGATTCTGGAGATTATAGCAATTTCAAATGCTAATTTTCATTTAACTTAAAATCAAAACCTTTTGTAAATGTGTTCACTCAGATTCACTATGGCAGGCAAAAAATTTCAAAATAACATTTTGACGTCTGATATATACTATATATATGTGTAGGGTTTATTTAAATGTTGTATTGTTTAATAAAAATTGAGGATTTTCAAAGTATAAAAAAATGGAATATAGGTCCTTAAACGTACACTTAACATTCAAATAGAATTCTACAACTGAACAACAATTACTGCAAAAGTCTTTCCTGAGCCTTGCAATTTTCTCCATTAAATATTCTACATTAAATGTGTTTTACACTTGTAAAAAAAAAATATTTAATTTTTCTTTTTGAAATATAAGAAAAAATATTTAATTACATTTTTTAAGTATATATATTTGATAAAAAAATATAGCTAAATTTTTTTAAAAAAAAGCTAAAAGCTTGTAAAAGAAAGCTAAATTACCATTCGTAGCTTTTATTCCGATAAAACTTTTTTGACAGAATTATTATCACCGACTTTTTACAACTAATAGCTCATAAAATAACTCTTTAATCTAAACCCAGTTTGCTCAGCGTATTTATTGGACTTTTCTTTGTATAAATAACAAATTTTGCATTTTTATATGCAATTGTTTTCTTAGTATGAGTCTAGAAAAAATCCTGTTCATAAAAAATAAGTTATTGTGGTAACAACTTTATATACACGCAGTTTTAATGAAATCATATTTTTTCTTTTAAATATGCAGACTTTAACAATGTCTTTTTTCAATGTAAGCGTTTTAACTGTTGTTTAATAATAATAACAATCTTATAATGCAAAACAGGGGAAAATAAAAATTTTAAAAATGTATTAACTATCGCTGAGATTTGAACTCAAGACCATTTTTTTTAGTAATATTATAATTAAATTATTATTAATTGTAAAAAATTATTGATTACATAAAACATTTTATTTATACCTATATATCATTTATTGAAAAATAAATATACATTGCAATGCAATTACTATTTGTGTTTTTCCATTAAAAATCTTAATATTAATAAATTTATTTAACAATTTTTAGCAATCGAAAAATATCCTTTTTCGTTACAAACCGAGTTCTTTATTTGACTTTTATGTATTACGGTAGAATTTTTCTTCTGACCAAATTCGGAACTGATCAGAAATATAAAAATGATCTTACGAGACGGAAAACCCTAAAAAATAAACGGAAAGAAAGGACAAACGGAAATTTATAGCCTCTAGGGTTAAAACCGCTCGACATTCCATGACAGTTTTCCGCAGCGATTTTATTTTATGTTTCCGAGAAATTTCATGAAAAGTTTTTCTTATTTTTATATTTAATAGAGAATATTCTTGCTTTTATTTTTTTTTTCTTTCACGTTAATATGCAGAAATAATTGTCATTTATCAGTACGATTGGTTTTGTTTTTTATTGAATAATACAAGAAGTCTCAGTTCATGATAAAAATAATAATGATTATTATTATAAAGTAATATTTTACAAGGTAAAATATATTTAATACATTTCTGAGTGCACATTTCAGATTTGATTTTTTATGTGCAGCATGAGTGTTTAATGTAAAATATATTGCTTTATTAAATATTTTAGTAAATTTTAATTCCAGTGTAAATGCATTCGAATAAATATCGACTTTAATGACCTGCGATATTAACCCTTTGTACTCGACAAATAATTCTCACTGACCAACAGCATCCAGCGTAAATAAGTACTTCAAATTCTCTAAACACCAGTATTTTAAACTAATTTTCTTTACCTTATGTAATAGCCGAATAGTCTGTGGTAAAAACTGACGAGATAAAGTGTAAGGCTGCAAACACACACAAAGGTTTCAGTACAACTAAGGAGGCTCGTTTTATGTCCGCAGGCAGCGCGTTTGATGTTAACCAGTTTTCCAGTTCAACTTCAATCCAAGTGTAGGACAAGAACCTTTCCCTTCATTAGGATAGTTATCTCCCTGGCCATTGTATCTCCCCTGTGTCCTATTGTCAGTAAACCGCAAGTCGGGAGTAAAGAAAAGGGAGTTCCAGGAATTCAGTTCAACTTTAGAACAGTTATGTCTGTTTTAAGCTTAAAGGACCGGGCACATAGCATTAACTTCTTGCGGTCAGGCGTCGCTATTTTTTATCTTTCGTGTCAGTGCTTTGATGTATAAATTGCTCTTTCAGTGAACTGAATCTGATCTTCAAGAGAGAAATCGAACTCGAAATCAGTTGGCAGCTTTACGACTGAAGATGGGGCAGATAAACTTTCCCTTCCTTGATTAATTCGGTAGGGTTCTTTTCTCAAAAACCATATAAAGATGTCCCAAAACTAGCATGCTTTTGTTCCGTTCGGAAACAAAGATAGATTTATTGCTCTTTTAGTGTAATAAAAAGTAGTGCTGTTTGCCCGCAGCCTTAGTCCATATTATTTATTGTTCCAATTTATGAGGGATATCTCCCAACACTAGTGGTGAGTGAGGGTCACCCACAGACTTCTCATATTAGACGCCACATTCCATTATTCTCTGGGCATGGTTTCGAATGCAACATGTTTGGCGAAAAGATTCCGTTTTTTGGCGGTGATTGCTTTATTGGCAACTCCCTTTCATTATCGCAGTAAAATAAATGTAAAAATAGAAGCGAAACTTTTCCGAGGACATTTTGGCGGGAGAAAAATCGGTTTGGCGCTCCAAATCTTCCCTCCGTCACGTGACGGAAGGCAAACAACCCGGCATAAGAAAAGGTTACCGACGTGGTGTCTAGGTATGAGAGGTCATTGGGTCACCACTCGAGAGCAAATGGTAAATAAATACCTGCAATAGTGACTTTAGTTTATTTTTAGGGCTTCGTTCATCTAAAGAAAACCTATTCGTCTCTGTACTCTGCTGTCCGCCAGTCAAAGAGCAAGTACTCAACAACTGTTTAAGTGAGAAACTTCAAATTATGTGTACTTACAGCTGAATACCTCCTGTCCCACGACAAATCATAAAATGTTTTAAAAGTTTATTATTTTAATTAAATTAATTTTATCAATGCCATTCGCTCAATTTTGTGATTTATATTTTAAAAAAGAATATTAATTTCAACGTTGTGCGTGTTCGGCACCATAACTTGGAGGAAAAGCATCTCGTTAGTAAACAGGAGATTGCTAGTTAAATCCCCGGTGTGCTACAATTTAAAACTTTCATATTAAGGTGCATTTAATAATGAGAAATTTAGTATTGCTTGCAAATATAAAGATTTATATTGTTTGTTTTTTATCCCATTGACATATTTTTTGGAATTGAAATTTTTTTTCTAATCTAAAAATTATTGAGATTTTTTAATGATTCAGAATTTTAAATTTTGTTTAAACATTTTTTTTTTCATTTTTATAAATTTAAACTTTTATTTGTCCTTTCTATTTTGCCGCTTAATTTTTTTTGGATTTTCAAAAAATATGGAATTTTAGGTTTTTAAAATAATTTGATTTTAACTTTTTTTAATTTGATTTAAATAAATAACTTCCTTTTATAATTATTTTTAAATTAAATTTATTGGTGCTACTATCTATGTATCAATGTAAAAATTAACAATTAACAATTTGGATTTTTTGTTAATGGATAAATTGTTTTGAAAGAAATATTAAACGAAACTTTCTGTGCGGTCTGCGATCACACTTTTCCACGTGTTATTGTCTGAGCGAAGCGAAGTCTTATACTCATAGTACATAACGATATTAAAAGTAAAAAAAAAATTCTTTCGTCAAGCAAATCTCAAAAATACTTGTCGAATTTCGATTCTGTTTGTACCAGAAGGTACTTATGAAGGCAACCTGGTGAATGCACCTACTTTCAAAAAATTAGTTCCAAATAGTTTAAAAGTTATAGTAAAAAAACTGATAAAAAAGCACAATTTATTTGCATACGTCACAGAAATTTGGTGTGCTCCATTTTTCACCGGCTGGATATTTTCAAAAACAAACGAATCAGAGTACATAGAGTGAATAGTTATCTCAGCGAAGCGAAGGTTAATACACATAGTACGTAACGATATTAAAAGTCAAGCATAATTCTTTCTTCAAGCAAGTCTGAAAAAATACATGTCAAATTGTGATTCTGGTCGTACCAAACGGTAACTATGAGAGTAACCTACTGAATGTACCTACTTTCAAAAATTAGTTCCAAATAGTTGAAAAATTATATTTAAAAAGCTGATAAAAAAGCACAATTTTTTTGCATACGTCACAGAAATTTGGTATGCGTCACTTTTCACCGACTGGATGTTTCCGTTAGATTCGCAAATTTAAGCACATAAAGCAAGGAAAATACGCAAACAATTTTTAAGTACAAGATCAATTTCGCCAAATTATACATATTGACACATTTTTTATTTGAAATAACGAAAGAAGAAATAAATTAGTGAAATACTGAAGAAAATATAAATAAAAAGTGGGATAAAAAATCACTTGATTATGTTTTAAACACATGCATCGTATTTATAGCGTTTGAATTCACGATCATTAAATATTGTCATTTTATCTTTCTGTTTGGTGATATTTTTTTGGTTGGCGGTATAGTCAAATAATACCAAAAAAAACTAATAATTAGTTGAAGCGATGAATAAACAGTTATAAATAATAAACATAATAATAAATATAATAAAAAATATAAATATCACAATAAATCGTAAATTTTAAAATACTTTTAGCAATATTCAAAAACAACGTTTTCACCAATTGGCGGAGAAAAAAATCGCTCTAACGTGTAGCTTATATTTTTACACATAAATATGAGAGCTGTGCCATATTTATGAGTAAAGTAAACGTAAAAGGCAATGAAATCTCAATTTCTGAAGCCCAAATTGAACCATGATTTATAAAAACGCGAAGATATTGGAAAAGTACCGTGAAATTAGGGCATAGATATCATATACGCATCGGGTTTGGTGCAATTTTGGCGAAAATCATTTTTGAATTAATTTCTATTATTTTAAAAAGGAAGTAACAATTAAAAAAACACGATTAAATCTAGATTAACGTAGATGGTATTTATTATTGACTGTTTATTCTTTTTGAAATCATCTGCATATTTTTTTTAGCTTTTCGGCCCGAATCTAGTGTTTGAAAGTGAAAAACCTTCATAATATGGTGTATGTACAGTTTTTCGTTAAGCATCTAATATTTTAATACTACACCTATATATATATGCCCTTTTCTTACTGCAGAATAAAAAGATACTGCTTAAAAAATACGATATTTAGATAAAAATCAGTTTTTATTTTTAAATTTCATTTAGTTTCCCACCTTATTTTTTAAAGAAATAATACTGATTAAGCATTTAATAATAAATTATTAAGAGCTACATTAATTCTCACATTCGATTAAAACTTGTCATTCTCTGAGGGAATGGGAATATTTTATTCCAAATTCCTCTTATATGATGCTATTTTTTCTCTGACCTTTCACGTTCGGAAATGGCAGTGAAAATAAAATAATTTTGCCAGATAGAAAAATAGGAAAGAAGTAACAGAAAAAAACGTGAAGCAAAATTTATAGCTTCAGGGGATTTGAACCACTCCAAATTCTAAGATATTTTCCATTACTTATTATATTTTATGCATTCTAAGTTTTTCAAGTCAGATTTAAGGTACTACGTTTCTTTCTTTTTATTTAAGTAAAGAAAATTTTGTGAATTTCTTCTTTGATTAGTTCACATCATGTTTTTAGATTTAATGATGTAATGCAGTATAATGTATTTTTAACAAAATTTAGAAATACGAATTTCAGCATTGAGTGAAATAATTAACAAATAAGAGCATTTATTTTAAATTGAATAATATCTCTAAGTAAAAAGCGTAAATTTTTATTTAACCAATTTTTTTAGTCCCTTTAAAAAGTGTAAATAAAATTTATATACTTATTTGATTTTTAATTAATCAAAAAAGTTATTTTTATATTTATTTTTTTACCAAAATTTTTCATTCGAATATTACTGCATTTCACGTATTTTGGATTCAATGAAATATTCAAATGTAATAGTATTTCAAGTTTTATCTTTAAACTACATAAAAAGTCTTTATATTTCGAATAATAACAAATCAAAATGTTATAATTGAAAAGTGTGAATTACTTTAAAATTGGAATATTCGGTTTTACGTTTAATAGTTCCATTTATTTCAAAATTTTGATTACATCGAATATCTCTATAGTGGTACAAATATCGCCGTTAAGCATAATATATTCTATGAATAAAAGCGAATACTAAGTATATTAATTGTTTTCATTTTTTATAATGCATAAAAATATTGAGGATTTGTAATTACCTTTTTACTCGTATATAGTTTGCATCTTGCGTTTTAGCATCATAATATCTGAAAAATACATACACAAATTAAAAAAAAAACTACTAGACAAATCGCCACGTATTTTTTTTTTTCGAACCTAAATTACTGAATTCACCCACTAGTCTCATTCTTCAGATGCCTTAAAACTGAAGTTTCTGCTAAATCTATTTTTCAGATTATCTCTTTTACATCAATAATATACAGAGTGAGTCATAATTATGGAAACAATAGGCTACCTCCTTAAATATTGCCTCTAGACCCATACTTACAATTGCAAACATTCATAAAATAATGTGCAAAAAATAATGGAATAAATTGCGGCACATATGTCATATACGCACCACATTTGCACTTGCTTTTCCTCCCGCCAATTTGGTATTACACATCTGTGCCAAGGAGACGATTTGTTTCATAAGATTATAACAATTATTAGGGAAAGGAAATGGGGGAAATTAAAGATTTCAGTGAAATGTGCTGATTAAATGATGCAAGTGCATCATTCAATTTGGCAATAGGTATTAATATTTACGATTTATTGTGAAAATTATATTTGTTGTTTCTTTGGTTATTAAGCTCATTATTTATAACTGTTTATTTATTATTTACATTTTGATTAAATTCATACTTAATTAACTGTTACTTTTTATTTTAATTTTTCAAATTACTTTTATTATATACTACATGAATAATTATTTATATAAAACTATCATTTATTTATTTTTATTTCCTTTTTTAAAAATCTTGAATCTTTTTCATTTTTTCACGTTACTTTATTTTTATATTGGAATAAAAAATGACATGTTGTTATTGCATGTAATTTGTAACGCATTCAAAAAAAAAAAAAAAAAAAGAAAAAAAAGAAAAAAAATTCGCCACATTGGCGAGAGAAAAAAACACGTGAAAATGTGGTGCGTATATGACATCTGTGCCTAAATTACAACAGGGGTCTATTTGAAAAAATAAGAAAATTAAATATTTATGCAGCCACAGTAGGGTAAAAGTTTCAATTAAGAAAACTTTTTCATCAATTCCAGAATTAAACAGAAAAAAAAATTACATCTTCATATTTGCATAGCTCACAGAGTTATGGCCGTTTAAATAATTCATCTGGTTAAGTGACTAGACGCAAATTGAAATGCGTGTAGTTCAATAAAAATGTTGTTTTAATAGTTCCGAAAAACAAGCAAAAAATGTATTTCTTGGCTTAGATTGTTGATTTTTTTCTATTTTGTGATAATTAAACATATAATTTGCAAACAAAATCTCATCCTAAAATTTCTCATAATGTTAAAAAAAAAAAAGTAACTCATTAGTATTTTTTAATTACAGTAATTTAAAATCGTTTTAACTGGAAACATTATTCATCGTATTTTATTTTTTTTTAATAATTTCATTTAATTAAAGAGGACACTATATTTTTAGTTTTGTTTCAGATTTTTTTAAATACTAATTCTTAAAAATATTAACCATATTTATGTTAAAAGACGTACTTCCGGCAATTGAGAACTAAACATAAATAAAAAGCATTTCAACCATCAATTCAACCTAGCATATGATCAGTATTTGCATACATATATGTAATAAATTTAAAAAAATCGCCATTTTCCCGCCTTGAGTTTGTTCTAAAGTTTTATAGGAACAAACTTTTTTTCTCAATTTACGTAATGTATTAATATTTTTAACGGATAAAGTTCTTTTTATTTTATTTTATTTAACTTAGCATAATCTATTGATTATTTTCTTAAAAAGAGCTAGAATGATTCTTGAATGTCAATATCTTATTGCGAAATCTTAAATTCATTACACAAATCCATTTTCCTTTATAGAATTAAAAACATTCATCGAAACTTTAATTTTGTTTTATTATTTAATTAATCGTCTGCTAGGAAATTCAAACGCTTTTCGTGGGCATATTACTCTATGGTTTACGCTGTTTGTTAAATAGTCCGTGCATCTAGTACCACCCATCAGCCAATAGTAGAGCGCGAGGTGGATTACCTTTACCTTGAAAACAATTCTAGTGGCTTTTTAGAAGCCTTGCGTCAAAAGGGCTAGGGCTAGGTTAGCTTAGAATTTTTGAGAGTCATTTTGGTTTGTCGGAGCGCATAGAATGCTTTTGACCTTTCAAGTACTAAGACTCACGTCTCTGCTCAAAATATTTTGGAATATTTGTGGAGTGCAATGTATTTCGGGCAGTCTTTTTTCAAAGTCCACATTGTGTTTTTCTTATTCTTTTTGTGGTGATACGGACTTACCACAAATTGCTTATTTGATTTCGTCCATTCTTTTTAATGGACATGAGGGAATTAAGAACATTTTTTATTTATTATAAATTTGTGGAGATTGAAAATACGTGGAATAGCAACTGAAAGTGCTTAAAATGAATAAAGGACTAAAAATTGATCTCTTGCATTATTTCTGGAGACAATCCCATACATGTCATCTCCATTGCCTTTAACTCCAGCCGTTAAATCAAGAAGAAATTATTCTATGACCTTCATCGCATTAATCGACGACAGTTTCTTTTCGTTAGATAATCAGGTGTTATTCCACGTTAATCTGCATATTATTTCATATATATATATATATATATATTAATCAGAAACACATATCTAAAAAAACTTTTAATGGAACAAATTACGTCATTTTGAAATTTTTGCTTTTACTTTTTGTAAATGAGACAGACTTCAGAGAATAGTACAGAATTCCGTATTTCTCGTAATTTTCTATTTTACAAGCTATAAACTCTGGCTTTAGCAACTACGCTATGCTGCACTCAATTTTTAGAACATCTGGATGTCAGTATTGGCTTCTAGGCAGTATTCGACCTTCTCATATTTAATGCAATAAGTAACTACTTTATATATTTTTTAATAATTAATTAATTAATTTCATTTTTTTTTTCATTTTTCAAATTAATTGTTGTTTTCAAATTAATAGTTTATTTCCATATTTTATATTTCATATTTATTTCTATATTGTGTTTATTTCCATATTTTATAAAGCCTTAAACAGTAAACAACAAACTTTTAAAAAGCCTGTTTATATCTATTTAAACGTTTATTTTAGTAACTATTTAAAAAGAGATGCGAAAAACACATCACTTTTGCACTGACGTCGGAAAGTTTAAAAGTTATGAGACCATCTAAGATTTAGTTTAATCCTTTTATGGTATTAGCACACCAAAATTAAAGCTATGAAAAAATTAAAGTTCAAAATATTATACAACAAACAGAACAATGAAATAGAAACTTTTATTTATCACTTATATCTTGCTGTCACTTATCCCCATGCTATCTTTCATTTAATTTGCGTATGTAAACGGTTTTCTGAATTTTCAGAAAAAAAAATATCAATGTGTCAACTGTAATTTCTAAAGAAGTATTTTAAAAGATGAAAAATAATTGTTTAAATTTTTAATGTGGGCTATTTCCGTAAATAAAGAATTCATTACCGGCATTCGCCTTTGATCGTATATTTTAAAAGGGACGCATTTGAATAATTAATGATATTCGGTGTTATAGATAACTTATTAAAGGCTTTTCTGTCGTATAAATTAAGTATTTTTGCATTTTGTGAAGGCTGATGTTTATTAAAGACGTAGATAACTAAATTTGTATGTTAAAGAGAACCGATCTATTTCGGCGTTTTGTGAAGATTTTGCTCAATGAAGTTTTTTCCGAAAATTGCTTTTTTACTTTAGAAATCCGTTCAAATAAAGAGAAGGCATCTAAAATATTCTGAAATATGTTTAAGTAATGTGAAAATGTCATCAATGAAAATGATAATTCAAATATTTAAAAAAACCTTGTTAGTTTGGCCTAAAAACAAAATACATTTGAAAATTAAAAATTAAATGCTTACTTACCAAAAAAAAAAAAAAAAAAAAAAAAATCGAGATTAGATACAAATAGTGTTTAATAATTTTATCTGGCCGCTTTTGATGTGGTTTTAATTTTAATTTTTCTGTTAGAACTGGTTTTATCAGAATCACGTTAAAGCGGTGTTTAAAAAAAGTATATTTTTCAATGTTCACATTTTCAGACTGACTTTTAAAAGAAGAAACATAACACTTACTGGCGTGACTTTTGAGGACATTTATAAGTAGCATGTGTGTTCATTTTTCCTTCAAAATAGAACTTCATTTATAAAGAACAGTTTCATTAGTATGACAATATTTTCCCTTTCCAGTATTATCACTTAAGGAAATTCGAATCAAAATACCCCTTTGACAGCATATTTTGAACTATATTCCACTATTATCACTCCCTCCCCCCTACTGACAAAAAAGACCTGATCGACGCATAATATACTTTCTGAGCAAGAAAACTTTCCAACTTAATACATTTGAGATCAAAAGGAATTTAGAAATGAATCGAAAATAAGCAATTTGAAACAATTTTAATTTCTAGCGACCATATTTTAATTTCCAGCACCATCATTTTGAAAAATTCGGTTCAAAGTACCCAATTTTACAGAATTTAATATATATATATATATACATTCTGTGTTTATTAAATAATCATCCTATACGCACATTGTATGATTTCTGAATAAAAGAACCTGACAGTTGGAGATCAAAAATTATTTTAAAAATGAATCAGGAAAATAGGAGTTTGGGACAATGTTTTTTTAGTGCGACCATATTATTCATTTTCAGCACTGTCATTTTAGAAGATTCGTTTCAAAATGCTTAATTTAGCAGCATTTTTAATATTATATTCGGTCTTTATCAAAACCTATGCGGTATATTATGTAGTTTATGAATAAGAGAACCTGCCACCTGGATATTTTTCTGGTCAAAAATGAATTTAAAAATGATTCGGAAAGTAAGCAGTTTGGAACAATTATATTTCAGTTCGACCGTATCTTTTGTTTCCAGTGCCATCACTTTGGGAAATTCAGTGCAAATCGTCCACTTTCACAGAATTTTTTAAAAACATATTCGGTCTTTATCGAAAACTCCACATTTAGAGCACATATTATAGTTTCTAAATCAGAGAAACTGCTAATTGGATGAGTTTGAGATTAAAAATTAATCCGAAAATGTGTCAGAAATCAGACAGTTTAGATTTGAAAACACTCTTAATGCAACAATTGTTTCATCAACAGCTATGTATTTTTGTTTTTGCTGTAAAATTTGGTCATATCTATTTTCAGTATAACAACGTAGATAATACTTATAAGATCTACAATAAATTCATGAAGATTTGATATATTTTGAACTCACGAAATTATTTATATTTACCTTCTTAACCCCCCCCCCCCCCTCTTATTCTATTTGTATTCATTTTCATTTTTATTTTTTATGTTATTTTATTATTATTATGTTTTTTTGCTTTAAGAGTTGGTTCTATGAAAATCTTGCCAATAAAAAAGTTGTAGATAGTATTAAGAATATTTATAATAAATATAAATGGATTTGATATCTTGAGAACTAACGAACTTCCGAACTTATTTTAACACAAAATCAAATTCTTTTCGACTCTTGACACATTTTAATTTTTATTAAAAATCTGTCATACATAATTTTTTTTTACTTTACTCTAGAATTAATACTAATCTTAAACTGATTTGACATAAATTGTGGTTATGAATTTGTGAGTTTTTTTTTTTTTTTTTTTTTTTTTTTTTTCACAAATCGCCCGCTTTCTTATTATCACACCCTTGATCCGATTTTCTTCTTTAAATAACTTTACGATTTGTAGCTTTTCATTTTATGTATCAGTTTAGAAGAAATCTCACAGTTATTGAAGTCATCGTGACTCTCTAAAAAAGGTGGTTTGGGGTTCTAGAGGTTATGATCGGTATAGATCTGCAGATTTTTTTCAGAAATTCCAACATAGGGGAGAATATAATAGGTAGTATTTCTTATGAAATATGCCTAAAATCAATAAAAATAATGATGGTGACAAAACATTTATTCTCCAGTGATGAGCACCGCGTTTCGCCTTTTTATTCTCAATTGAGTTTTTTTTTCTGTTATTCGTAATCACTTGCAAGTAGAGAACTATTCACTCACTGTAAATAAATAAATAAATGTAAAAAAACTATACTTCTACAAATGTAAAGTTAGAGAAATATGTATGGTTACTGGAATTTCATCTGTACACTGTACAAGGAAAAAAAATCTATTAAGTTAGTTTTTGTAAAACTACAGAAATCTGTAGCTTTACAAAAATTTTGAACAAAATTATAGTAACCTTACTAAAAGTACCTTAAGTGCCTTAGATAAAGTACCTTACTTTATCTATTATCCGGATTGCAATTACATAAAAATTTCCTGGCCTCCTAGGTTCCTAAGAAAGTCTTAGTATTTTTAGGGCAATTTTCGTTTACAGTGTAAAAGGGTATCTGATACATAAATTTTTAGTGTTGCCGTTACTTACAAAGTTCTAGGAATCACAGTTTCTTTGAAAAAACTTAATAATCTATAGATTTCTTCGACAATATTTGATTTTCATTCTGAAAAAGTATGGTATTCAAGTTACGGCAAATGTGAATAATTTCTACATAAATTATAAAAGTCTAATATAAAAACATTAATTCATTTACATTGAGGCGACCACTTAAAAATTAACAAATAGCGAAAAGTACAATTCCTTTAAAATAATATAAATATAAATTGCTTGAAAATTAAGGGATAATATAGAGCTTTTTATGTAAAGTCAACAATAGGAAATTACGAAACGGATACACATTTGCAGTGTCAATCAAAAATAAGTAAGGTTGCTAAAGTTTTTTTAGGAAAGTGGATATCTTTAAAATTTTTATGTGACTGCAACCCGTATTACAAGTAAAATTTTAGTATGAATTCTCAATTATTATAGTTTTCTCAGATTCTTTTGTGAAGCCACAGAAACCAGTATCTTTACGAAATCTTGTTTTGTAGATGTAACTTTTTTTTCAGTATATATAAAATTTCAGTTAGCGTACAATGTGATTGTATTGTATGACTGTATGCACCTTACCATAAACATATTTTCCAATACCATAATACATTTCATTATAGTCCAAAAGCATTGCCGAGGAAGCATATTGAACATAGGTCATAATTCTTATGTGTCAGATTCCATATATCGTTTTTTAACCCTTCGCGGGACAGGGCAATTTCATTGCTTAAGTATATGCACCGAATGTATGCAATGTAAGTACTTGTTAAATAAAGGGATTATGAAAATCCTGTCGTAGCAGTTACCATGGGTAATGATCTCTGAACTTTCCCTCCCCTTTAGAAACATGTCAAAATAGAGCAGGTAGCAATGTTTGGTGCTGCCATCTATTGCAGCTTTCCCAAAAATCTTCCGTTTCAGAAGTCTGTCTTTTTACCCAGTGGATGCAGCTCAAAGGAGGATCCTGCCCTTCGGGCACACGTAATGGTTACTAAAAATAATTTTGGAGCTATTACTAAAATTTACTTGGTGGCTCATACTAAAAAGTTTTAAGTTAGTTATACAAAAAATTCTTTTGTTAAGTTTACGAAAGAATTTTTTTTTCACTTGCAAAAAAAAGTTTGTAATGGTTACTAAAAAATTCTGTGGAATTCAAGTTTACTAAGAAATCTTTAGTAACCTCTCGATTTTTTTTTTTTTTTTTTTTTTTTTTTTTTTTTTTTTTTTTTTTTTTTACAGTGTAGACAAATATAAGTTCCTAAATATATAAGATATAAAATTTTTCCCGCATAAGTAGAATTTTATTTGTCATTTTATAAATACAGGAGATATTGATTTGATATATTTAGTTCTAGAATGACACAAATTCCTTTGCAAAATCTAAAACTGGAGAAATCGAAAAAACATGTGTATACATTGTTAAGAAAAGCAATAATAAACTGATGACTTTTCAATGAAATTTTTATGTATTATTTTATGTATAAATTACCTATTGTTTCATTTAGATATTCAACACATAAATAAATATATATGTCCTTATTATTTTTTGAGAAAAAAAACTTAAAAATACTCTATGTCAAGATAAGTATTAAAACACGTAAAAATAATCATTCTTTAAAATCGTATTTCAGAAACATTGTTACCTATTTTCATAAATATAAAAACATTGAATTTGCATCAATCGCTATGAAGTTACATATTTTGCTGTGCAACTGTTCAATTTTTACTATGATGCATGTAATTATTTTAAATGTACTTGCAAGCTCATATATTACCAAAAAAGAAAAAAAATAGTTTTTCTCATAAAGTATTAAAAATAATAAAAGACTACAAATCCTTCCATGTATTTTATATATACTTCGATTTTCGACGAAAGAAATTAATTAAGAAGAAACTCATCGATACATTGATAAGCTTACAAAATTAGTTACAATAAAAAAATACACCTTATAATGTTAAGTCTAACTGTTAATCAAATTATGTTTAAAAAAAAGTTAACAAAATACTATTTCCATTAAACTCAATTTTTAGAAATTATTAAAATTAAACTTTAATCGTTATGTAAGCAATTAAATTTTATAAAGATCTGTTGTTATGACAAAGTTATAAATTACGGCTCTTATGTTTGGCATTCCAAAATATATAATAACAAAATTTATTCCACTTTGACTCAACCATATAAATTATTTCCCATGAAATCTAAAATGACAATTTTTATTATCTTGAACTCAAATTATTGCAAATAGTTTCTTTATTTGCTTTCTATCTCGGAGAAATGAATTCATCAAGTCTAGAGTCTTGTTCTCCAAGTTCTGTAAGATTATCGTTATTTTTTAGACAGAAGCTTCCGATCACAGCACACGCACTATATGTCACGGCTCTTCTGTAACGACACTCTTAATTTCTGTAAAACATTGCGTTTTATCAGTGTGTGATTTTGATTACGTTATTATTGAAAATGAAGTATTGTTACCTGAGAAACATTGCAAAGCAGCTGTGGTCAAAATGTCGCACTTCTACAAAACATATTTCCGTCTTAATTATTAAAATACGCGCTTTTTAAATAAAATGACGTATTTTACATTCGCTAAAACATTTTTGTTTTACGATTTAAATATTAAAGAAGAGTAACATATGACGTAATTATCCCTGAAAGAAACCCAGCGCAAAAACAATGTCGTTATCCAAGAAACAAATTGGGTATCTATTGACTCATATATATCAATTTGTTTGGTATTAACAGTTCCATGTTTTATCGGAAATCATTCATTGATATTTCTTGAAATTTCGGAAAACATTTACAAATGTCCGTTCTTTCAGCTGTTTGATGCGAATTAAGTAAAAATGGAGAAAATAACTCACACAACTATTCTTTATCATGCTAATTTGTAAAGAGAAAGTGTTGTTCGAATGTAGTGTGAATTTGTAATAAACTAAAAATCATTTAATTAATAAATAAAAACGAAATAAAAATGAAATTGTACGCGGTTATTAATTGGAAATTTGTTGACATAGCACGCAATTTAATTTTAAATTTCTTAACTTTTCTTAAGAAAATTGCGATGAAAAGTTTCAGTAATCTTTTTTCCCAAGACCTTTAATAGAAATGTAGTGCTGTCATTGCCACAATTACAAAAGCGATAGTAAAAACTTGAAAAAAATTAATATATCAAAAATTAATTAAGATACAGTTTGCATTTCAAATTGCATTTAAAGCACAGTCTTTTCCTACATGATGGTGTAAATATTAAAAATGTGGGATATTGAGAAGCTTAAAATTTTCCAGTAACAAAAATTGCAAAAGTGTTGACATTTGGAAAGTTACATAAGCAGATACGTTTGATCTTTATAGAATAGCTATATATATGTATGTATTATATTATGTTGATATTCAACACATGAATAAATATAAAGTGTTTATTATTTTGAAAGAAAATAATATATATTTAAAAGTATTTTGTATCAAAATAAGTAGTAAAACACGTTAAAATAATTATTCTTTACAAACGTATTTCAAAAACATTTTTACCATTTTAAATGTAAAAACATAAAATTTTCATCGTTCGCTATGAAGTTATATATTTTGCTATACAACTCTTGAGATTTTACTATGATTGATGTAACTACTATAATTGTAACAGATGTAAATTTTCCAAGGGGTGAAAAAAGTCCGGGCCAGGATTCGTACCAGGGATGTAAAGGCTGAAGCCGCCAATGCTCTTCCAACTGAGCCATCCCGGACAAATTCTGGAGGACTTTTTCACCCAAATGACCTCAACGAGTATCATACCATAGTCTGTAATCGTTGAGGTCATTTGGGTGAAGTAGGTCCTCCTGAATTCGTCCGAGATGGCCCAGTTGGAAGAGCATTGGCGGCTTCAGCCAATACATCCCTGGTTCGAATCCTGGCCCGGACTTTTTTCACCCCTTGGAAAATTTACATCTGTTACAATTAATTTACCGATTTGAATAATCGTGTTTAAAAAATTGATCTAATACCTTAACGGTATTTGCATGTTCATATACTACCAAAAAATAATAACTTTTCTCATAAATTTTTACAAAAAAATAAAATAAAATAAAATAAAATAAAATAAAATAAAATAAAATAAAAAAATAAAATAAAAAAGACTGTTAGATTATTTTAAAGAAAAAATGTTTCGTAATATATATATATATATATATATATATATGCAATATATATTTATATATATATAATCCAAATTTTTGAAAGTAATAACAATTATTTAAATGTTTGTTTTGTATGGTAAAAATATTGTTTAAACTTTAGTACATAAACAATTAAGAGAAAATTTTCACTTATCTGCTGTTTGTTGATTTTGGAGGCATGGGGAAAGCTATCGCGCATAGACATCTGCAAATTTAGCTAAGAAATAGACTACGACACATTCAAATGTGGACGATGTGATGATTTTCCTTTTTAGATGCGTTCGTAATTATGTAAATACGTAGCACCTATAGCTGTCGCTCAGTCCGTCCGTCTGTCTGTCCGTCCGTCCGTCTGTCTGTCCGCATATAACAACGCAAAAACTACCCAACCGAATCGTTTGAAATTTAAAATATATTATTATTATATAATTTTGTCGAGTCATTTCAAATTTTATAAAAATCGGATGAATAGATCAATTACAGGGACAATCAAAAGTATTCCATTACATTACGGTCAATGAGAAAAAAGTTTGAAATGCATTTTAATCGAAGTGAAAAAACTTCTTGAAACACCATAAAATAAGTTAACTGCGCAAGGCCTTTCGAAAGAACTTAGTCTTTCTTCGTCAGGCGCAAAAAAGACGTGCGTCTACAATGAATGTAGCGGCACGACTGAAGGGGAATGCGGGAGGGAGAGGGAGCAAGCAGAAGGAATATCCCATAGGAAAGTAGAAGGCAACAGCCAATCACGGCAGAGCATAAACAAAACTAGATAAACAATGAAGGAGAGGAAAGGAAGAAGGGGGGAGGGAAGTGGGAAAAAAGCGGGGTAAATAAAAAAAAAATAACTAAAAGGAGAGATTAAAATGAAATAAAATGTACGCAAAAAATCTATAAATTAGTAATAAAAAAAATAATAAAAATACATAAAAATAAAAAATTGTTTACAATTATAAACACACATATATAAACCTGAAAATTGCATACATAATATATAAAAATAATAATAATAATAATTAAATAATAAACTTATTTATGAAGCAGTGCTGAAAAGATTCTTCCAGGCAACAGAGAGCGTTTTAGAATCAGATTTATCATTAACAATAATATCACGATTAATATAAATAGCTAAATTTTCAAGAAAATCTAACTCAGAGGAACTATTGGCATTAAAGAAAATTTTAGCAGTTTGAAAATTGAAACTATGGCCGGAATACCAAGAGTGTTTAGCAATTTCTTGATTAATGACATACCGAGAGTGTTCTTTTAGGCGTTTTTCGAGATTTCTTTTAGTTTGACCAATATACGATAAATCACAGCCATTACAAGGAACATTATAAATACCCCATTTTTGGAGGTCAGGGACAGTACATTTCATGGAAGAAAATTTTAATTTATCGCATTTTAATCGTTTGAAATTTAAAATATATGATTATTGCATAGTTTTGTCGAGTCATTTCAAATTTTATGAAAGTTGGATGAATAGATCAATTACAAGGACAATCAAAAGTATTCCGTTACATTACTGTCAATGGTAAAAAAGTTTATAATGCATTTTAATTGTTTGAAATTTGAAATATATGATTATTGCATAATTTTGTCAAGTCATTTCAAATTTTATGAAAGTCGGATGAATAGATCAATTACAGGGACAATAAAAGTATTTCGTTACATTACGGTCAATTGGGGAAAAATTTCAAATGCATAGTAATCGTTTGAAATTTGAAATGTACGATTATTGCATAATTTTGTCGAGTCATTTCAAATTTTATGAAAATCGGATGCATAGATCAATTACGGGGACAATCAAAAGTATTCCGTTACATTACGGTCAATGGGGAAAAAAAGTTTCAAATGCATTTTAATGGTGTTACACTCATTCGAACACAGTAAAATTTTTATAAATCTGTGAAATACATATTATAATATACATTTTGCACAATCTGTGGTGCAAACATCTTTTGTTATTGATTTACAAGGCCACATAAAAGTATTCCATTGCATAATGGTGTAGGGAGATTTTTTGTTGCGCATTTTAATTGTAATTGACTATTTAACATTTTATGAGAATAATATACGTTGCTGAAGAATACTACAAGTTATTTCCTGTATAAAAGAAAGCATATAGTATAGCATATGATATAGGTTGCTGAGGTTTAATAAAAGTTACTTCCTCTATATTTACAGTAACTCAAAAAAAATCGACTACTATACTCTAAACGAAATACTATCTAGTATAACACCAAGATCTGAATATATTTAAAATTTCGTTATCGTACGAACGCATTTCATTTGCTACGCTTCACGTGCAATTTCCAACTTGTTTAATTTAGTTCTAAACTCGTTTTTCACGTGTCCTTTAACATTATTCTAAATTTTTCGTTAATTTGTTTTTTAGGAAAGAATTATCAAAACGTGGGATCATTAAACCCTTACTTTTATTGATTTTCTACATTTTCAAACCTAAGGCTAATTTTTTTTCAATACAGTATATAAGTCTATAAACTTATGTACAAACTTTAAAAGACAGCAATTATTCTGAAAAATTATTTATTAAAGCATTTAATTAATCAATTTACATGTGAAAGTTAAGCGTGCTTCTAAGAAAAATTATATTATTACAGATACTAAATAAGCTTTACTTACACAAAAAAACCTAATCATTTATGATAAAACATTATAATAAATACCTTATTATACGTTTCAGGACATCAGATCATCTTTAAAAGTAGATTTACGGACAAAAAAAAAATCGGCGTTCATATCGATACGCAATTGGACATTCCAATTTCTTAAATGAAAAAAGTATATTCATAGAAAAATAATGTTATGAAAATACATATAGATACTTTCAAATTAAACTAACATGATTTTAGAGATAGATAAAAGAGATTAAAGTACTTACTTAACGTGTTTACTTAACGTACTTAATAACAGCTTTGTTTCGATCGTTACTTTTGGACATAATAAAATACAGGAAAAGTCCTTCTAACTTCAAAAATCAATAAGTTGGTAGTGTCATTTTTTAACAAAATTATAAAACAATCATCTATTTCCTTTATACATTCGCTGTTTATCATTAGAATCTCCTGGGAACAAGTTAAAACTTATTTTTTCGTGGTACATTGGATTAGTTAACGTTATGAATGTCCACTATTGGCCACTTTAGTCAAAAAAATAAAATAAAATTTCAAGATATTTATACAAGACTTTTAATATAAATTATATCAATTTTTGCCTCTGAATAGAATTAAGAATCCAGTGAAAATGAAAATTAAAGTCAATGAGGATTAAATTTATTTATTTAAAAGCTTAAAGTTATGATGTGTGTACAGTGCCCATCTTTTCAGAACGTCCCTTAGATTTATTGTTTTATTTGTTTAGGTTTTAAATTACTCTTTAGAGGTATATAACAAGGGGTTTTCCGCAAATTACCTTTTGTATTAACCTAGTTTTAGAAAAAAGTTAGTATTTATTGAATATCAAAAAGAACATTTGGAATAAATGTTTCGCTTTTGATGCTTCTTTTTATCATGGAAGAGCATCAATAAAAAATTAAAATTAAGTAAAATTAAATTAAAATTTACAATTTGTGGAAAATCCCTTATCATTCAGTTGCTACTAGACGGAACTAAAAATCAGTACGCACTTGTATCGCCGATATCATACCGAATTTTCACGATATTCGATTGGAATTTTTTATAACTTATTCCATAGTGTTCACTATTAAATTGTGCAAAGAGAACGTTGTTATCGTTCGCGGATGCGCAATAAAAATTATTAATATATTTCTATCCCAATTTCACTATATTGTTTTTACTACAGTTTGCCAAATTTTCTGAAACTGGCCGTAAATTTGGTTGAAAATCTTTGGTTGATATTTTGGTTTCTGAATGATATAAAGTAAGGACATACCAGATTTTTTTTTTTTTTTTTTTTTTTTTTTTTTTTTTTTTACATTTTAAAAAAATCGCTATATTTAGACGAATAAACGTACTATTCAATACAGAATCGGTAAACATATTGAACAGTATACATATATTTGTATTTTGCAGCGATAAATCAGTTCTTGCATTTTAATGTATAGTGGCATACCCAATATTATTATTTTTCTTTCTTTTTTTTATCCTCCTTATCAAATGAAGATTGATACGTATCAGGTCATACATAATCTTTATAATACATAAGTTCCAGAAGAATACGATATTTTTAAATATTTTACAAAACGTCTAAAATTGATATAGTGTATGATTGAACGGAATGTATTTATATAAATATATATCTTCGTGAGAGCATTTCTTTAACGAACTAAAATATTTCTTTATATTTAATAAATAACAGAAAAGAAATGTTTATACTTTTTTAAGAAGCCATTGTAATCATGTCCAAAATGGACTATATTACATTTTATTTGTCTGAAATTCTATATATACTTATTTCAAACATTTACACTGAAGGAAGTATTGACTTTTAGAAGATTTGCTTTTTATACAAAATGTCTAAAATTGATATAGTGTATAATTGAACGGAATATATTTATATAAATATATATTTTCGTGAGAGCATTTCTTTCGCAAACTAAAATATTTCTTTATATTTAATAAATAACAGAAAATAATTTTTTATACTTTTTTAAGAAGCCATTGTAATCATGTCCAAATTTGACTATATTACATATTATTTGTCTGAAATTCTATATATACTTATTTCAAACATTTACAGTGAAGGATGTATTGACTTTTAGAAGATTTGCTTTTTATACTTAAACAGCAAGATATAAATAGCGATATAAAGTATTTCGAGAGACAGTGTTTGTTTATTAAGACAAGCTTGAAAAATCATACGTTAAGCATATTATGAAACGCTTGTGAGGGAGTGACCTTTTGTCATAAAGGCACTCTAGTGTTTCTGAGATCGTGACGTCAATAATTTAACATTTTGTAGGCGTAAAAGCGACACCTATCCTCTCTTTTACTTTAACTTTCTAGAGTGTGCGTGCTCTTTCGAATTCCGCAGTTAGCTCGCGGTTATTAGTAATATGTTAATGTGAAGTATCTCAGTTTGCAGCATATAAAAGCTTGGGGGTGAGTTTGGGTGTGTGTGTCTCTGGCATTAGCCAGCAGCCAGCGAGTGCGGACCTCTGCCATTAGACAACGAAGTGGACGACTGTTTAGCGAAGTGCTGACGAATAGAAAGTAGCATCGGCCTCCAGTAAAGTGAAAAGGAGTTTGGATAGTGGATTTAAGAGTCGACCGTGGTAAGAAAGTTTAATAGTAGTTCCATTTTAATTATTGATGAAATAAAGAATTATCCACAGCCACGGGCTGTTTAACTAAGCTTTGTTCAACAGCTCAGCCAGGAGACAGTGTCAAGTGTTAGGCGGTGCCACGACTGAGCTAGATTGGGGCCTGTGAGTATGATTTTAGCTGTTCATGGTGTTCTCAGTGTGTAAAATTTTAGACTTGCTCCACTTCCCTTCGGCCATTATCACTTGAATAAACTTTGTTGTTTTAACCTAAACTACTGAGTATGTCTGCATATAACGTTACAAACGACACCCACCGTGGGTTCACCGTTACACGCTTTCCAACACTTTGTGAAATCTTAATCAAATCTTTGGTATTTAGGGAAATAAGATTACTGTTTATAGTAACATATGTATTCAAATACTTTTGAACAGCCCTATATTTGATCTGTCGGTTGATACAGTCGGCTCTCGTTAATTCGAACTTGTCGGGACCACAAGAAATGTTCGAATTATCCGAAGTTCGAATTATGGAAAATATGAAATGAAAACGTACTTAATATGGTACTATTAGAAACAAATTAATGTTAAAGTGTTTTTGAAATTTATTTCGACTGTTATCATAAGAATATGACTTAATATTAAATTAGAATGTATAAATACATAACTAATTAAAAGATTAGAAACAAGCACAATGGAAGAAAAATTTAAACTTCACTGATTGACAGATGGGGCGCTAAGAAAGTGGATATCAGATGCATTGGATTATATGTATACTTGTTCGAAACACTTTTCATAAAAATCAAAGAAAATTATTCTGATGATCTTAAATTCGCAAGAAAGAAGAAAAAATGAAAAATCGGAATGCTCGTTAGTTCGAATTAAATGAAGTTAAGAGAAAATGAGTTCAAATTAATGAAAATTTTTAACGTTAATCTGCCATTGAAAATTTTGGGATTTTGTATTTAGTTCGAATTAAGCGAAGATTCGAATTATTCGATTTCGAATTAACGAGAGTCGACTGTATATAAACTATATAAGGGAAATTTGGTTTAGCAGGAAAATGTCAAGCAGGTTGAAATTTCCATTTCAAAAATTTCTACTAATAGATAGAAACATACTTGATTTTTTTTTTTTTTTTTTAAATATGTTTTTTAGAAAGATTTTTTTTTTTTTTTAAATTTAGGTGTGCAAAAGTAACACACCCAAGATTGGAGAAAGCTTTGATATGCATCGTTAAAACATCACACAAACCAGGTAAGATAAAGAAAATTTCGAACAGGCATGTTTCATTTTCTTTGGCTCGTGGACTCAATCATGAATTTTCATTAGAAAATAAGAATTAATGATTTCACTAATCAATAAAATTGAAGCATGCAATTTGTTCGAAATTTTTTCTTTGTTTTTCCTGCTTTGTGTGATGTTCTTGTAACGGGTGCCAAGGCTTCTCCAATCTACGGTGTGTTTTCAATACAGGGGTAATCTATAAAAGGGTGTTTTTTTCTTGTTTTTTTTTCTTCAGCTAATAAAGCACATGACAGTACGATTCATTATTTTCAAATGCCCAACCAGTGGCCGCGAGGTTCTGACCTTCTAACTGGTAGACGGTAGGTGTTGGTTTCGAAACCAGTCTCGAACGTCGGCTCAACCGTTCTGAGTTTTCCGTGGTTTTCTTCGAACCTTGCGTAAATACGGGTTAGGTTCCCTTAGAAAGACCCCCCACGGAGGGCATCCGACCCAATAAGGCCTATATCCCATAGTGTAGATAATTGGCCGACATAAATACAAACAAACATTATTTTCAACAGCTTTTTTCAATCATTATTTGCATCAATTTTCCCAGTACCCGATTTTTTTTTAAACAAAACTAAATGGCACGCGTTTTACACGAGGGCGACACTTTGATTTTGTTTTATCATATTAAAAAATCTTCTGGTTGTACTAAATACAATACTGTAGTCAGTTTTTCATATATTAGTCTACTAAACAGGAAGTGCATTGACATAGCATCGTAATTATGTGTTACGATATAAATATAAATGTTACACTAAAATTTTTTGAATAAAAGAAAGCTATTTATTTTATATAATTTTGCAAATATTGAAGCAAAAAATATTTTATTCTCATTTTTAAATTATTTTAACAAATATAAATAAAACTGACTCAAAATATCAAGGAACAAAATAAATAAATATATAAATAAAGATGTAATTTTCCATCAAAATGATTAAAAATATTCTAGATTTTTATTTTTAAAAGTTTAAATAAATTTTAAGTGTAAACTTTTTCAAATTTAGCAAAGGTTAAAATAAACATATATTTTTTGTAGCATGACTTTTAAATTTCAGTTAAAGCCGAAAGCTTTCTGTTGCTTTTTCTTCTGTGTTGATAAACATTATATTTCTAAGAAACTATAAGTAAATATTTCAAAAATACTGTGGTTTACTCTTTTTTTAGATTTGCTCACTTGATGCGCTTTGAAAACAAAATTTTTTGGAAATTTATTTACTTAAATATTGAGTTATTATAAATATAAGAAACCAATATATTTTAGAATCTTTAAATAAATCTTAAAAGATTTAAAACGAAAATCCTATTTTATTTTTATTTTTGTTAAAATAAATGTTCCTATTTAAGCAAGAAAGTGTTTTTTTTATCTTTCGGATGAAAAGATTCATAAACTTTCTATTATGCTTTTTATAGCTTTCCTTTATCAACTTTATCAATTGCTTTTTTAAATTTTTCCCAATTTTACCAGATTTCTTAACAGTAGAATCGTCGATTTAGTAAAGCCATGGCAGTCATTTCAAAACATGTGGTTTTTCGCTCAGAAATCGTTATTGATAATACATCTCTCTGCTATATAGACAACTCAACAGAATAAACCACAGGTAAATGGACATGTAAACGATGGATACGTAGATACACATTTACTAATTTAACACAATCAAAATGATGGATAAAGTTTACTGCGATTTTAATGCTTCTAACAAAGCGAAAAAACACATTATTGCATGGTATATGTTTAGCTCAGTTGGAAATTTACATGTTATCTTTAACAATTAGTGTGATTTTGTTAAAAAAAAATTGATTGAACATCTACATACTCATTATTTATATGGAATTTCCTTATCTGCGGTTCATTTTGTTGAGTTGGCTATATTACAGAGCAGATGTTATGACCAATAAAGTTGTCTGAGTGAGAAATGTTCCCCGGTTGTCGGACCAGTTAGCTTGAACATTGGTCTTGTAAGCCAAGCATTTGTATTCAGTTCCCGTCATAGTCTTATTATTATTATTATTATTATTATTATTATTCAGTTGGAAAAATATTCAATTCGTTTAAATTGCATATCATTGTTCTGCCACTGAACACAAATCAGTTGGCAAAAATTCAAGAAGTTTTATATAGAATGCTTAATGTATTGGAAATCTCTCCAGTAAAGAAAATTAGTTAAAGTATTAGAAGTTTCATAATCTCACAAGTAAATTTAAATTGAAGATTTTGTCTTCTTTAAGTATCTTAATCATCGAAATATTTTGTGGCAAATATGTTTAAAATTTCCGTTCATTTTTAATGTTATCAGTTTGACTGGGTAATATGTTTTTCACTCACATGGGTAGGATGTTGTCTAAGTAGTCACAATATGGTGGAAATTCAAGGCAGGAAAATCGTCAAAGTAAATTTCTACCAGTCAAAATGAACACTAGATTCTATCATTATTTTTAACAAAAATGTTTTATTAATAATGCTAAATAATAAGGAGAAAAAATTATTTAAATTTACTAGTATAAGTTTTTCTTTATGGCGTTCAAGGCTTGCAAAATGGGTTACAATTGAAGATTGAATAGTTTAAGGATATCTCAGTTCCTTTTTATTAATAGTTCAATAGTCAAAAATGGACACCTTATAGAAACACCATACAACAAAGATTTTATTGAAAAAAATTCTTTTATTAATAATACTCGTCAAGATTTAATAAATAGGCACTGCAGTTTTAATTAACAACGGATATCATTTTTGGCATGTTTTATTTTTATTTCTTTACATTTTATACAGAATTGAAATGTTTGAAAATGTTTTTGTCTCTATTGTTAGACAAAGAAATCCACAGACATTGCACGAAAATCTACAGGAAAATAATATTTAATTAAAATTTTTATTCCAGTGAGTTTAATTTTCTTTTCTATTTAAAATAAAACAATTTAGACAAAACAATGATATTTTTCTGCAGAAGCTAGTTTAAATGTTTCCGTAAGCTTTTACTCTCTAATTTCTTTTGCGGATACGAAATAAGTTCACGTACCGTTTTCAGTCTTCCTTTTTTTACATGAATGTAATTAAACTCCATTCATTTTAAGAGACTTTGAGATTAGAATAAAGTATATTTTAGTTTTTCAAATAAATTGTTTAAATTCTGCACTGTGTAAAGAAAAGCGTAAATATTGGATTTTATATATATTTTTTATAAGCGAAACATATTTTAAAGATACATGGGATCCATGAAAATAATTACAAAGAGCAATTAACACATACATTTTTTCATTATTTCTTTAACCACATTTGGTTTGAGATGTGTAAAAGCAGCCATAGCTTTTTCATGAATTTTCGCATTCTTTGAAAAATATTAATAATAATAGAAAAACATGGCAAAGTATTGGATTTATGTAATACATATATTACATAAATTTTAACAGTTATTTATGGCATTGCAAAATCGGTTAACAAATGCAAATTGTTGAAATTAAACCATGACAGTAAGAGAAACTGGAAACCAGATAAAAGTATTCCACCATAAGAAAAGAAATTGAACGATCTGAAATCTTCATTTAACGTTGAAGATAATCGTGTTTAACTCTTCATGCTCCGAGTTTACTTTAAAATATAATTACAATTAATTACTCGTTAAATTTTTTTCAATACAAGGTTGAATACACAAAATAAAAAAAAATATTTTTAAAAGGTGAAACTCTCAAACAAATATTATTTTAACGCAAAGGTCATTGCTCTTTTATAAAGAAACTCTGAATTTTTGTAAAATTATGCGTTGCGAGTAAGTGTGGAATTTTAATTGCCTAATTCTCAAAAGTTAAGCATTTCTACCTAAGAAGAGATTGAAGTTTTAAGACTTAAAAAAAAAACACTTTATTTTATTTACATATATTATATCTTTTGCATCTGCTGGAAAAATGCACATCTACGATCCAGTTTTAAACAGCATCTTTTGAAAAGTATGCATATGATATCACTGTCGCCGATTAATACACAAACCTAACAAAAAACGATGCTGCATATTTTGAAAAAAAAAATGTTTATCTAATGATTCATATATCGTTATTTGTTTGTAATATTGATATGATACTTAAAATTGAATGCATAATAGCTCTATATTTTAACACAAATTTATACATTTACAAAATAAGAAATATTTCGTTTACATTTCTTTTTTCAGTTAACCCATTTCGGCACACTGTGCCCATTCCAGTCACGACTGATCCTAATTCCAAATTTGCAATCTGCACGAAAAGTATTTTAATAAAATTTTACCTTTACAATGAAATCTTAAATTAAGGAACTCTTAATTTCTAAAAAATCGTTTGTGAATTCCGGTGTCAGATGATAATTACTAATTTTACTAACCCAATTTATTAAAGCCGGAAAGGGTGATGAGAAAATGGCAACAAAAAGATATAGTAATTTAATAATTTCGTTTTATTGTTTACAGAAATCGTATACCTCAGTTGCATCATTAAATAAGTGGAATTAAAAACTACACAAAAAATAATAATAATAACAAAACTAAATTGAGATTCAGTTATAAACAAATTGCAGTTAAAGGTACTTTTTTCTAAAAAAATATGTAAAAATCGAAATTAGAAGTTAAAAAAATTGCAGTAGAGACTATTAGTAATTAACCGTATAATGATTCATTAGCATCGTTTAACGCTGACTTATGCGATAGAGTGTCATGTTCTGTGGACTGTAGTTGCTTCCACTCAAAACAACATATCGGAAGTTAAATGCATGTTATTTTCTTCAATAATGTCAATGTTATTGCATTGAATGGGATAATTTTGATGACCATAACCATTTTGAAAATGATAATTAACGCAGATTCTAGCAAAGTGGACCGAAATGATACACTACGAAAATCAATTACTAAAAAAGTGAGTTATATTAAGGTCCTGTATTTAATAAACTTACATAAATAAAGATCATTTTTCGTTTTACTTATATATACTTTATGTATACATTAACGAGTAATTTTTAAAGTTTACAGATTTGCATTTTTATGACGGTGTTAGACATTTTGTTATAATTCTTCCGTTTAAGACATTGATTTGCCGACTTAGAAACATACGTGTCACATTTTGTTTTACCAGCAAAACACGTGGATTTTCAATTTTTAGTTTTTGAAATATACTACTTGTGGCACTTGTTTACTAATTTTATTAGAGGGAATTATGCTGCTACAGATAATTAAAAAATGAATAACTAAGAGACAATTTGAGTACACTTCATTTTTATATTGCATTAGGCAAACATGAGACTTAAAGTTACTAGAAAATTGAAAATGAAATTTAAATAAATCGTAATTCGTAGTGTATTTTTGGAAGATTTTCACTCATTGTACATTTTGTTTAAAATTTCGTATTTTCTAGAAATCGTTTTTAGCGAGCATTTACATCTTAAAAGTATTTACGATGCCATATTGAAAGATTCTGTATCAAATATATCACATACATATATAAAAAAATAAACGGATTTTTATTCCGCAAATTTCTAAATATCGAAATTTTTAAAAACTGATCATTAGAGATCTTCAGAAATCACCATGTAGCTGCATTTTAAGTTTTAATCAAATCACCATCCTAAGATTTTAAACTAAAGAACATTTTTGCTTTTTAACAATTCTAAATTTACATTTTTGTAACTGTCCTAAGTTAGCAATTATGTCTTAAATATAATAGGTGTGTCAAGGTTTAAGTTTCAATACTTAATTCTAAAAAAAAATAATAATTTAGATTGTTTACAACTCAATTTATATATTTTTAAATTTAAAATTTTTAGTAAAAAATTGACAGGAAGCATCAGCAACTTAAAGAAAACCACGATACTAAATTTCAAATTTCTAACGTCAACAATTCCACGTAAATCTGAAGTAAAAAATTTTCAGCACTTCCCCCATTTCTTTCTACCTTTTAATTTCCATTTTTTAGCTTGTATTTAAAAGTAATCTTAAAAGTAAACATCATCTCAAAAAAAAAAAAAAAAAAAAAAAAAAAAATCAATTGTATAAAATAATTATAATATTTCAGAAAATTTTGTCCTTCTGCCATGTCTTTCTGGGTGAAAAAAAAATGATAGGTGTTTTTTGATTTACGAAAATGTAGAATAATCACAAGCTCAGATACATAATAACGTGTTCCGAGTCTTCCAATGTTTTGAAAAGTTTTACTTTACCTTTAAATTCTCCAAAATCAATTTTATTTTCGAAATTTACAGACATATTTAGAAAAATGAATTTTTATTAACCAGCCGTATGCTTTGGAAACGTTGCCCAGTTGGCTTTTCAAAATATTAATCAGTCTCTGTACCCAGAATTTTATTTTAAATTATTTTGTCAATTATCATATAAGTCTTTTCAGAAGCATAACGGAATTTGTGCATGCAATTGCACGGAAATAATGTCAATTTTCTTATTGAGGTTTTTCTGTCAGTATAAATGTTTGTCCGATGAACATGTTTTTTGAATACCAAAATATTTACATGAAAATTGATAGCATCCGGGCAAGGAATATTCCTATTTGAAAAAAAAAAATTTTTTTCTGTAAAAGCTACTCAGAAACGTTTCCGAAAGTGACGTTCATCTACTTGTACATACAGGGTGTCCCCTCTCAACGGTGGCCAATGGCTAATTTCTAAACCGTTGGTCATAGACATATAGTTCCAATTGCAAAAATGCTTTAAAAAAGGCAAAGAATTGTTTTTTAAGCGATTTTGGTCAAAAAATGTTTTACTAAAAAATTACGGAAATTAAATTTTTATACGGTCCCCCGGTCCTATAAGTGATATTTAGTAAAATTTTTTCAACACCCTAGCAAGTAATACATAAAAGGTCTCATTCATATAACATTAAAATTGACCGAGTTATGAAACTTTAAATTTCATGACTTAAGCCACTTTTCTATTGCTGAAAACCGATGAGTTCAAATGAGCTTTAAGGGAACGTACACTAAGTCAAGGCTTCACTCGATCTTACAGGCTATAACAGTTGCGCGGAATACAATAGGAGGGAAGGAATCAAAATATAGTTCTGACTGCGGCCGCTGCTAGAATTTGGCACTGCATGCCCACCTCAGTCAACACCGGCGTCAAGGCGTCAAGTTCGAATGAAGCCTTGTTTGAACTTGCTTACGTTTGCTATTAGCTTTTACAAATGATTTAGTGTTAAGATTAGTATTATTTATTTTATTTTTATAATAAAGATGGTATATTATTGTGTACTATATTGCCGCTCATCATCTAGGAATAAAGAAGGTGTTTCGTTTCACCAGTTTCCTGCAAATTCGGATATATTTAAAGAGTGGCTGAAAGTTATTTCCCGGGATAAATTTACGGTAAATGATAAATAGACATCATCTGTAGTATGTGGTAAACATTTCAAGCAAGAGGATTTTATTCCTGGATTGAAAATTAAAAAACTAGTCTCGAATGCAGTTCCTTTCATTTTTGAAAACTATCCGTCATGTAAAATTCCTACATTGAAAAGCAGACGGCAGTTGATTCGTAATAACACTACTGCGGAAATAAATAATCCTAAAAGACCCTACAGTGTGGAAGCTGAACTCAATAATGAGCAGTGGCGTAGCTAAGGGGGGGCAAGGGGGCGTCCGCCCCGGGCGCCGAGGCCTAGGGGCGCCAAATTGAGAGAAATTGTTATATATCTATATTGGGTGGGGGCGCAAAATTTCTTGCTGGCCCCGGGCGCCAAAAAACATAGCTACGCCACTGATAATGAGCGTCAAAAATTAGTGAAATTCTTATACAGAAACTCACGAAACCTCCACTAATGATATAATAGATCATGAAGCAGAAAAATCATCTCAAAATAAATCAGGAAAGACCAGTTTTTCAACAGGCATCAAAGCAAATTTTTATTAAGACATAATCAGTATTTGAATGGGAAAGCATTTTTTTTTCTTGTAATTGATATGTAGTAAAGAGTTATTTTCTCTATTTCAATTGAAAAAATTCCTTCTATAATTGGTTAATTGTAAAGATTTTTTTTTTTTTTTTACCATAAAGTTATTTTATTAAAAGAAAATGCAGTTAAAAAAAAAAAAAAAAAAAAAAAAAAAAAGGTTTAAGTTTTTTTTTTCTTATAACAAATATTAAATTAATTGAATAGAAGAAAAAAAAAACAAGTATTTTTACTGGAAAACACTTATTCAACTATTAAATTTGTTGATTAGATTAAAATTGATAAAGGTTATGATACAGATGATGTTAAATACTGTGAATTTCAAAGAGCATCTGTAGTTTCTTGTTTCCTGAGTTTTTTTAAAAAGCAAGAAATTTGAAGATTGAAAGAAAGAAAGAAAGAAAGAAAAAAACGAAGTGTAAATTGTTTAAACTAAATATCATTTATTTATTTTTCTATGAGAAGGCAATAACAAATTGTTAATAGTCCTTATATATAAGATAACTAAAAAAATTTGGATTGAAAATACTAAATAAATATTTCTAATGCTTAATTGTTCTGTGTAAATAAATGGAGCAAAACTCTTCAAACATATAAAATTTTGTGCTTAGATTGTTTTTAATTGTCATTTAATAAGATAATAAGATGTCATTTAATACGCAGAGTATGTTCCATTTTAGCCCTTTAAATCGTACGGATGAGGTGAGCAATCAGCGCCATCTGTCGATTTATTTGACACTTTAATGATTCCAGCGAAAACTGGTGTTTGTTAAGGCCGTATAGCGCGTTATAGATCGAGTTCGGCCGTGACTAAGTGCTTAAAGTATTATAAAGGGAGTCGATTTTCAACACTGTTCAAAGGCTACTTCCTAAACTATTTATCTCAGACATATAGTTCCAATTACAAAATGTTTTAAATGAGCGATTTAACTGAAGGCGCTGTCACCGTATAAGTTTTGCGGTAGTGTTAATTATAATTAATTAACTTCTAGATTGGTTATTAAAATAACTGAAGACATGAATTTCAAAATTCTCTTTATCGAAAAAATCAAATTTTGGGAAATAGCGAAAAAACTTTAAATGCATCTATTGATTTTAATTATAAATTTTGAGATTGCTTTGTTACAATAGTGCAGGTTTGTATAGACTGCTAGAGAAATCATAAAGCGAGTTTTGAAATTCATATCATTAATTGTATTTTTATGTATGTTTTACTTTGTAAGCAAATGAAGCTGATTCTTTTCGTGATTTTATTTTAAAAAGGTACGTTATTTTGATAAGCTTTTATTTTATTCATAGTTTTCGTATGTAAATTTTCCTAGTTCAAAACTCACACTTTCAAACTCACTTCCAAATATCTGATTGAGGTTCAATTCCCATACTTATTAAAACCCGTTGACAATGTAATATTAATACGATTTTTGGTGCGTTCCATTTATTTATTTTATAGGACTACATCAAATTCTATTAGGTTGAGTAATCTAATAGAGCTTTAAATATGTATCATTTTGTAACGATTTGTGACTGTTGCTTTTCATAGTTTAATTTAACAAAATTTCTGTTATATTTTTACTTATATTTTTAGCACAAATTGAATATTTTACTTTCACATGTAAATGTCAACAAAAATTCAGAAACAACATTGTAAATTTTTTTTTTTACTCTCAATGTTTAAAGTTAAATTTTCTATCTGATGTTTATTTTTATTTCCAGTAAATTTGTGACTGACCCGTATTTTGCAGCAAAAAATATGCTTCAACTTTGAACAGCTATAACTCGGTCAATTTTGATCGCAGAGGTATGGGACTTTTTTTGTCTTACTTGTTAGAGTACTGGTAAAAATTTTCTAAATATCACTTATAGGACCGGAGGACCGTATAAAAATTTAATTTTCGTAATTTTTAGTAAAACATTTTTTTGTCCTAAATCGCTTAAAAAATAATTCTTTACCTTTTTAAAAGCATTTTTGCAATTGGAACTATATGTCTATGACCAACGGTTTAGAAATTAGCCATTGGCCACCGTTGAGAGGGGACACCCTGTATAAAATACAAACGGAAATTTCGGGTTTTCCGGCTATACCTCCAGTTCTACTAAAGGGATTTTGATACAACTGATACCTTTAAATATGTATTATTCCAAGGAAAGTTTTCGCCCAGAGTACATCGTTTTAGGCAGATTAGTTATAAAATTATGATGAAAAATTAATTTATTTTGGACATTAAGTTTACCATTTGCCATGTTTTTTATTTGGCGCAGCATATTAAACTATCTTTGTTAGAGAATTGAAGTGTTTGTATTATATAGAAATGAAAAAAATGCAAGCATCCCTAAAAATAAAATAAAATAAACTATCGTTGATTTTATTTAATACAAGGGAAAGCCCGTCAAATTTTGACGAAAGAAAATGTTTAAGAAGGAACTGTTTCATTAACTTATAATAATTTACAAAATTAGTTACTATTATATTGGTACGTCTAACTCTTAAACAAACGATATTTATCGTCAAATTAACAAAATATTATCTATATTATAAAGGCCAAACGTATCAGTGCGTAACGCATACGTCATTTTGCGAATGGCAACACTTTTCCCTGTAATTTCGGTTTTGCAATTTTCGCTACTGCAAATTTTACGCTTCTGAACATCGCACATATTAAATTTTTACATCGTATACAGAAAAAAAATGTACTCATAAATGCGATTTGTTTGAAATCTGTTTCTCAATTTATTTTTGAAATATTAAATTTTTTATATTTTTTAGTACCAATTTTGTCATTGTGGCAACAGAATCACTCCATTTTCTCTTAAAATTAAAAAAAAAAAAAAAAAAAAAAAAAAAAAAAAAAAAAAAAAAAAGAATAGAAAGTAAAACGCGCAACATTTTTCCATACAATTTTGATTTTGCAATTTTCGCTACTACAAATTTTATACTTCTAAAAATCTTACATTTTAAATTTTTACACCATTTTATAGAGAAAAAAATGTACTTTTTTGTTTTAAACTTGTATCTTAATTAGATTTTAAATAATTTTTTTAAAATAATTTTTAGTACCAATTCTGTGATTGTGGCAACACAAACACTCCATTTTCTCTTAAAAATGGGGAGAAAAATAGAAATTAAAATGCATATACTGTTTTAAAATATCGTCTGTTATAAAATCTGGTGATTTTTTGTTTTATTTCAATTAATAATTTGGATAATTGAGTTTTATAGTATTTTGATAATATTAGTTTAAAACAATATTTGTTTGAGAGATAGACTGACAAATATAGATGCATTTTTTTGCTGTAATATAATTGTAACTAATTTGGTAGGTTATTATAAGTTAATGAAAGAGTTCTTTCTTAAAGATTTTCTTTCGTCGAATTTCGACGGTTTCCACCTTGTTTCTATAAAACACAGTAGTAGAAATTGTTAAAATTAAACTTTAATCGTATATGTAAGCAGTAAAAAATAATAAAGATATGTTATTATGATAAAGTTATCAATTAAGGTCTTTATGCTTGTATTGCAAAATGATAAAAAGCAAAATTTATTAAACTTTGACTCAATCATAGAATTTTTTTACCGTGAAATCTAAACCCGGCATCATTTTCAACATATCAAAATTTACAAATGTACATTTCACATCTGTAATCACGTTTAAAAAAATTGGCATTTTAATTTAATAATTTTGATTCAAAACTTGAAGTCTCAATGCTGTTAGCTGAAATAGATATTAAACTGTTGATATTCTTTTACGTGTAAATCAAATTTTGTAAATGAAGTCAAAATTCACCGGGTTTTATTACAGAAGATATTTTAATTTCTACTTTTTCCCTTTCAATGAGAAAATGGCAACATAAAGATACAGCACTCAATTTTTTCCCTTTTTTCCTTTGCTTTAAATAGAAATGGAGTATGCCTGTTGCCACGATTAGACAAGAGGTATTAAAAGCTACAAAAAAAATAATAATATTTCAAAAACAAATTAAAATACAGCTTTCAAACAAATTTCATTTAAAAGTAAATTTTTTTTCCTACACGATGGTGTAAAAATTGAAAATGTGCGACATTAAAAAGCTTAAAAACTTTTAATAACAAAAATTGCAATACCGAAATTCATTTAAAATTTGTTGCCATGCGCAGAATGACGTATGCTTTACGCACAGATACGTTTGGCCTTTATAATGTAGATACAAATTAGAAAAAAAATCAATTAGAAATAACATAAAATAAAAACTATTTAATTTAAATATGGGGCAGTCTTTATACGGCTTTAAAGAAATATTCATTGTCAAAGCATAACCAACTTTATACTACCGACAGAGCCATTTCGCTAAAAATCGCCTAAAAAGTGAAGTCGGATTCAGCGTCAAATCCTGAACCATTTCATTGGACCACGTGTGAAACCACCTGACGCAAACTCTACCCAAATTAGTATTGAACTAGCAGCCTCCGCCCGCTACGCTGGTCAGTATCTCTAAAATAATCTTGAATCAAACGAAATATATTTAAATAAACAATCTTAATATCGAATCAAATACCCACAATTTTTGTCTGATTTATGTAATCTTACATTGGTCAGTTCAAAGTTCATTTTGACGACAAAATACCTCTAAAATGACTAAATAACTGACAAATTACAAAAGTACTAAAGTAATTAAGATTTTTTTTAGTAGTTTTTTTTTTTTTTTTTTTTGTATTTTGAATTCCACTTGAATTGCTTCTACCTGAATTTGCTTCTGAGGTATGATGAAACATGTTATTATTTTAGACCATCCGATGAACTTCCTAAAGGAAAGATTTATATATATATATATATATATATATACCGGGTGTCCAGTAAATAACTGACCCATTTTGAACTTAAATAACAAATAAACGGTTTGAGATAATAATGCGCGGTTTGCGGTATTGTTATTAGAAAATCAATAAATTTTTAAACATGTACTTTGTTAATATAGTTTAAATTTCGGAAAAAATATCGCGCTGGCGGTAACAGGCTGTTTGAATACAGACATGACTCTAATTTCCATAAATGTGAGATTTTCGGCTGAACCTGAATCTATATGTTGTCGAATCTGAATCTATATGTTGAATCGACTCTCGAATCAGTTTCAAAAATAGGGTACGTTGGTTGGAAAGTGATTTAAAATAATATTTGTGATTGAACCATCTGTATTATATTTCCCCTCCTCAGTCTTGAGACTGAGATATTATTTTAAATATTATTATATTACATTAACAAAGTGCATATTTTAAAATTTATTTATATTCTAATAACAATACAGCAAGCCGCGGATTTTTATCTCAAACAGTTTTTTTGTTATTTACATTCAAAATGGGTCAGTCATTTACTGGACACCCGGTATATATATATATATATATATATATCTGCCTTCTATTTCCACTTCAAACTTCAACTGTTTTCAATAAGATGATTGTAAAAATACTGGTTTCATTGGTTTATTGTATGGTAATATATGAATTACTCTGGTTATATAATGTCCATTAATCCACATATTTCTTAGTAATTTGGTAATCTGCCTTCTATTTCTCTTCAAACTTCAACTGTTTTTAATAATATGAATGTAAAAATACTGGTTTCATTGGTTCTTTTATTGGTATTGTCTGAATAACTTTGGATGTATTTATAAAAGTATTTATATATATATATATATATATATATATAAGGATTCAAAATTTCAGGTTTTTGCGCCGGAGACATCGCCAAATTAGGAAAATGTGAAGTATCTCACCAAGTACTGGATTTAAAAGAATTTGCTCAATACCATTCAATTAAGCATGAAAAAATGTACTAAAATATGCACAAAAAAAACCCAAATAATTAGTAAAATATTAATAAAAAGTCGAAATAAAAATCGTTTAATGACATTTTAAACACGTGAATCGTATTTAATGTCATTGAATGCGACATTCACGATCATCCATTATTAGCATCTAATCTGATAATTTGGCGATAATTTTTTTGTCGACGGGATAATCTAGTAGTACCGTTTTTAGGTGCGTTCGTAATTATGTAAATACGTAGCACCTATTGTTGTCGCTCAGTCCGTCCGTCTGTCTGTCTGTCCGCATATAACAACGCAAAAACTACCCAACCGAATCGTTTGAAATTTAAAATACATAATTATTACATAATTTTGTCGAGTCATTTCAAATTTTATGAAAATCGGATGCATAGATCAATTACAGGGACGATCAAAAGTATTCCGTTACATTACGGTCAATGGGGAAAAATGTTTCAAATGCACTTTAATGGTGTTACACTCATTCGAAATTAATAAAATTTATATGCAACTATAAAGTACATATTATAATATACATTTTAGGTAATTTGTGGTGCACAGAACATTTGTTATTGATTTACAAAGCCACACAAAAATATTCCATTACAAAATGGTATAGGGAGAACATTGTTTGATGAGTGTTTTAATTGTAATTCACTATTTGCAATTTTATGAGATTGATATATGAGAGTAATATTTTTAAAACTTCGTTATCGTACGAACGCACCTCATTTGCTACGCTTCACGTGCAATTTCCAACTTGTTTTTATTAGAATGAATGATAAATTAATTGCAAATATTTTTTCATGATAATGATTTTTCTTTCACATTCAAAATATTTCTTTTTTAGGTACTTCTAGGTTATCCCGTCGACCAGAAATTATCGCCAAACTATAAGATTAAATGCCAATAATGGATGATCGTGAATGTCACATTCAATGACATTAAATGCGATTCACGTGTTTAAAATGTCATTAAGTGATTTTTATTTCGACTTTTTATTAATATTTTTATTAATATTCTACTAATTATTTGTTTTTTCGTTATTTAAAATAAAAATTATGTCAACATGTATAATTTGGCTATTAGTTTGGCGATTTGTATAATTTGCCGAAATTGGTCGACGGGATAACCTAGAAGTACCCCTTTTTAGTGATGGTAAAATAATTGCAGATGAAAAAGATATAATAGTAAGGCTAAAACACGATTTAATGACTGCTTGGCATATGACTTGGCAGAGACTCGATAAGTACGCTAATTCTATCAACCTAAATATCCATATAGAGTCTAAACAAACAATTGGTACCATTTGATTTCCGTCGATCAATTTCGCCAAATTATACAAATGGATATAATTTTTATTTTAAATAACCAAAGAATTAATAAATTACTAAAATATTAATAGGAAAAGAGATAAAATATCGAATTAAAATTAGTTGACGACGTAACAATTTGCAAAACATATTTAATGTCAAAAGAATGTGACATTTACGATCATCCATTATTGATATTTAACCTTATACTTTGGCGACAGTTTTTTGGTTGATGGAAGATCAAGTATTGCCAAATAATGTAATATTGCCAAAAAATGTAAACATATTATATAAACAATAATATTGCCAATAATATTTAGATGCAGATATCATCTACGGATCACGTTGGCACGATTACAACAAAATTGCGATTTTATGCCTCACGTGGTAATCCAGTAATAGTCGTTTATTTTTCAGTAAACTATTTCATTATTTTTCTTTTCTATTTTAAAATCATACAAATTGTTTTGTTCCATAATTACTAATTGGATTAATTTATTATTAATATTATACCAGATTACATTTTCTTGGCAAAGGGAAAGAAAAATGGTTATTTTTTATCGGAAAAATTTTAATTGATTCTGTATGAAAAATAATGAAATTTTGAATTATTAAGAAAAATATTTTATTAAATCAATTAAAAATTAGCCTATGTTCACCGGAAAAAGTGTAGCTTTCCAACGGTGAAAGAATTTTCCAATCCGTCAAGTAGTTTCGGAGCCTATTCAATTCAAACAAACAAACAATCAAATCTTTCCTCTTTATAATATTAGTATAGATAAGCTGATATCTGTCCTGTGCACATGTTTGCACATTTGGTCATTGTTTTCGTTCAGGTTTGCACGATTGGTCAGAATACTAGCCCTTCAATGACAAACTCCCTCTCTATGAAGAAGGATCATTCCATTTTTTAGCAGGTGGGGAAAGGTAAAAGGGAGTGATCGGTACAGAAAGGTAGAGCAGTTAATTGAAATAGTGGCTTCGTCTATCAACTTGAAATTAAAATACATTAGCGGAACACTGAAGATGTCATTTTTGTTTTATGTTTAATTAATTATTTGGTTATTAAAATAAAATAATTTTTTTAAATTGAAATCGGATTTTTAAAATTGAAATATCACTAATTTTATCTAGTTTAAGTGCAGTGCTCCTTCTCCTTATTAAAATTAAAAAAAAAAAATTAGAGCAAGATTGCTTTTTTTTTTTTTTTTTTTTTTTTTTTTTGCGAAAAATAAAAATAACTTATCGTAAAAGTAACGTAACGCAGATTATTAAAATTTTTTCTTATTCGGTTTCATAATTCTTTAACTTTAAACAATCTTAAAATTGGCGAAAAATAAAAGTAAGTAACATATCTAAAGCCATTACTGAAATTTTTTTGTATTAGATTTCATAATTCTTTATATCTTAAAATTGTGTCATTTGTGCCTCCCCTCCCCTCTCAAAAAAAGTAAATAAATTAATAATCGCCCAACTTTATTTACAAGCTTTCGAATTGTTTTGATTTTTTTTTTTTTTTTTTGTAAGCAGATACATCCTAAGTAATAATCATGAAATACTAATTTATGGAAAAATTCAAAAGAAAAAAAAAAAAGAAATTAAACCAAAGGTGACGAGTCCTGGTCAATATTATCCACTGGCGTCAATACATTATCCGTATTCATGCAATCTTTAGCCGAAGTCCGTTCCAAATCGTCAACATCTTTTTCTGAGGTCAATATTTTATTCGTTAGCCAAATTCTGTTCAGAGTCGTCATCAAAATTAATCGAAGTTGGCCTTGAAAAAGGCCTTTTGGTTGTAAAATCATTAGACATAGCGCAGGCTTAATCAAATTATCAAATGGAGCCAAATCAAAAGAAATCGTACTACTGAATGTACTTTTAGTACATCACTCCCTCCTACCTTTCCCCACCTGCTAAAAAACGGAATGATCCTTTCTCATAGAGAGGGAGTTTGTCATTGAAGGGCTAGTGTCAGAATAAGTTGGGCAAAGTATCAGAGTCCTCTGGCGGGAGACTCCATACATTAATCTCAAATAGATGGCCCTGTAGATCTAGTGGGCCATGGCCAAAGTCGATCGGATGAATCAATATCTGGTATTTTATCACCATTTTGCCTATATATTTGGTTTCGGAATAACAACATCAACAAAAATAATTAAAACTAAAATTAAATAAAATATAAGTGACGCCATTTTTTAAACAGAAAGTTTTTTATAATGCCTTTGTTAATTACAGGAACTGTTATATGTATTTTTAAAAATTACTTACAACATTGAATAGGTTTGCGACACATTCATAATATAGCGACATATCCTTTTTTTTCTTTTTAAAAAAATTGGATTTTTTCTTCTTTATTTTCGGTCGCAAAGATTGTTCTTTTTAAATGTTTATCAGCTGCGCAACTACGTATTATGCTGTTGTTGATTAAATAATTTAAACGGCCGTATTAATTGGGGGAAATATTAACAGAGAGAAACACTGCTAGTAATTTTATTTTAAAAATATACAACCATGATAAAAAAGGAAACTTATGGTTATTCATACGGAGATTTGTGGGAACAGATGTCATATACAAATCAGGGTACCTAATTGACACCAAAATGGCATTGCTTTACCTGACATGGTAACCTGGATATTGTTGTAAATTTATTAATAAATTGTTTATTTATTTTTATTTTCATTTTAATAGAACATAAATATGTATGTTTAGAAAAAATTAAAAATAATTTTTTCCGACACCTTGAAAGAGCTGAGAAGATGCTGAAACGGAACTTTTCTTCTATCTTGGGTTAGTTCGCCAATCGTGCCAACGAGAAAGGAATACGGAATTCTTCTCTTATTCTTTTGTACTTCTAATGAAATGTATGAAAAAGTGTATTTGAAATGTATATAATATAGCTATTTTACTTGTATGTATTCTACATGAAATGAGAGAAAATTTTATATTTTAAATGCACTGAATACATTAAGACTGACAAATATGTAAATAATATTTTGCAATTCATTACGTACGTCTAGCTAAACTCTTACTTTTCGTTAAATTTTTTGTAGCAAATTATATGAAGAATGGCGTAAAATATATTGGTAGCCAAAAATGACAGCTACATGGTCTGTTTATAATGTGAGAAATATTGCTAACATTGAATATGATAATACTACTATTCTGCAAGTCAAACAAATGTACCATTAAAATGACAGACAAATTTACGTCGAGAAACATGCAGATGTATGTCTTTACGTCTAGTTGAAACAAATTGATATAAAATCAGCATAGTTGGAAAATATAGTTTTAGTTTGTAACCTACCTATTAATTAAAGAGGTAAAATTAAGTACGCGTTTTTACTGACGATTGGCGTAAGTTGATTGGCATGGTTTGGCGCATAATGAACTTTAAAATGGAGGTCTAAATTGATCCGAAGTCTTCCATAATCGAGTTTACAGAAAATTGGCGGAATCTGGAACGTCTTCTTCTTTTTTAGGTGCGTTCGTAATTATGTAAATACGTAGCACCTATAGTTGTTGTTCTGTCCGTCCGTCTGTCTATCCGTCTGGTATATTGGGTATAAAATTCATATTGGCTAATCCGTCGTCCGAAAAACTGTCGCCAAACTATAGGATTGAATGCCAATAATGGATGATTGTGAATGTCACATTCAGTGGCATTAAACACGATACACATGTATAAACATCATCGGGTGATTTTTAATTCCACTTTTTATTTTATTTTTATTAATGTGTTACAAATTTATTTATTCTTTCGTTGTTTAAACTAAAAATTATATCAACATATATAATTTAGTTATTAGTTTGGCTATTTTCATAAATTTGCGAAATGGGTCGACGGAATAACCAAGTATTAACAAATATTTTATTGTAAATGTTTGTTTGTTCTTTTATTTTCTGTATATTCTCTGTTTAATAAAATAATACTCGAAACTATTCAATTTTGAAATTCTATATTTTAAAAATTATTACTTTTGCACAAATAATGTTAAATAGTTTAAAACGTTTCATTTGGCACCAACTTTTATTATTAGCAACTATGGAGTGATATAACGTAAACATAAAGAGCTTTTAAACTGCAGCATGTATAGCTGTGACACGGATAGTAAATACACAATATAGCAACTGCTAAAAAGTTTGAAGCGGCAGAGATGCCATATACGCATCACATTGGCGCGATTTTTTTCTGACGCCAATGTCATATATGCATCTGGTAATTAATTGGCTCCAAAGTGTTATTATTTTGCTTGCTATGGTAATCCGATGTTGTTGTTTAGTTATTTATAAATAGCTTATTTAATTTTATTTAATTTTTAAATTACATAAATTGTTTTATTCTATAATTATCAATTAAACTTTAATTTAATTTATTCTTATTTTTCTCTTTTTAAAAATATATATGTAAGTGGTATTAGAAAACGAGTTTTTCTCCAGTTTTTCGCCAAACGAGTTTTTTATTATTCATTTTAAAATATAATTACTAGATGTGTTTTGATAATCTTAGCATTGTAAGTCTTTTAGGAATGGTTTTAGTATATTGCATATTGCTCTACAATGCTCAGTTGTAGTGTTGGTCAGTTATTTTAGAGTAAATTTCTATGATCAAGTAAACCCGATTATGAAAGATTAGTCTTAATTAAAACTACTAATAGACGGATTTTGATGAAACTTACATTGTTTGATAAATTTTCAAGGGTAGTTTTTGGAAACTGCATTGGGATATGTCGTTTACCAGCAAAAACTACTGTAAAAAATCAATGATTCGTCTGGAAAAGTGGACCAGCATAGCGGGCGACGCCTGCTACTCTAATAATAATTTATTTTTGAAAATTCTTCTTTGAATTTCAAAAGTTGGAATATTCAAAGACTTGAAATTGTTTGCTGTATACCTTAGCTCTTATTTTTCATACATTTTTGTACATAAACTTGTGTTTTTTTACGGTGTTATGATACCAGCAGGTAAGGGAGGATAAAATGGTCACTCGAAAGTTTGAAGAATTTTTGACCCACTTTTAATAGGTAAAGTTGTAAAAACACCAATTGTAACTATAATAAGTGTAGTTTTAAAGTAGTTTTTTAAAAGAAAAATTATAAAATTATTTACTTTTTGTCCATTAAATCTAGACAAGTGGTTAATTTAAATGAACGAAAGAATCAGATTGATACAATAATCATATTTAATCAATACAAACTAATGTAACATACATAAATAATTAATGTAACGTTTAGTAATATTTTAAGCATTAAATCATTATAAGATAAATTAAACAGTAACGAATAACAGATATGATATAACGCATGAAGGAATATAAGTGTACACATGAAATATGTAGACTGCAAATCCCAGAATAACACGTTCCCTACAGTCTTTATTGTCCCATCGGTCTTCTTTCTTTTTAATAAAATACTTTGGATTACTTTTTTCCTGAGAAAAATTAATAAAAAATTGCTTTTGGGGCAAAGTAGCCGTCTGTGCATCTCGCCCAAACTTTTTCTGTCCATGTTGCCCAGAATGATAACATTACAAAAATATGACCCAATTTCTAATTTATACGACTTAGAATTTCAATCACACGTCGTTTAAAAGGTTATTTCACAAGTATAAAATAGCATAAAAACAAATAATTATGACACTTCATTTTATTTCGCTATAATCAAGAAAATACGCTGTTGAAAATATGTATGATTTGCTGCAGCTTCACTCCTGCGTTTTCATAAAATATTTCTCTTCTGACCACTGAGAATTCTCCATAACACAGTGAATTAACCGTTTTCTATAAAAGTGGCAGAGAGACTTTGCAGCAAATAGTACCCTTTTTTAACAGTGTGGACTACTTTCCGAAAATCAAAAAGGCGAAATAGCAATAAAATGAGTTCCGAATTAAACACATGTAGCCATCGCAGAGGATAATATGAGCATGAATCAAACACTTAGTGCGAGTTTTAACACATAGGCATCTGTGACACAAATACAGAAATCTCCCACTCATGGACAGAGACGTCTGTGACAAATAATTCAACCAGTTCCTTAGTAGCGAGAGCAAGATAAAGTGGAAAAAACTCAAATGCAATTTTTTTGGCCCCCCTGATAAAATTAGCCATCCTTCCCCTATGTACTTAAAGTAAGAGACAAGAGAATTATTAACAAACAAACACTAAACTCATGGGCTACTTATGGCGAAGTAACGTTGGCCCAAAGTGTTTGATAACGGCTCACCATCATTTGACGTAACGGCTTTTTCAAAAAACTGTCACTTCGAACAGAAGTGACAGAATTGCACATAAGTATAATAAGTTTCCCGCAAATGTGCCATTAACGTTTTACCAAAAATGTCAGACAGGCTCAAACTGTCCACATGCATTCTTTTAAAGGTCATTAAAAATCAAAGCAAGCTAGAAGTTTGCCCTAGCCATTTGTGTTTGTGAGAATTAAATTATTCAAAACAAATAATAAGAGACAAGCCGATTATTAAGTTTCTTGACTTACCATTTAGAAAATCGTAATTTAGAATTCTTTTAGAAATTTTTCTTTCATTGTTTTAAATGTGAATTTTTCGGGGAATAATATTTTGCTTATCAAGCATTTACATCTTTAAATTAACCACATTGGTGTCAATGATTGGCCAGATTTGCATCATGATTTTTTCTACATTAAGAATTATCATAATTATAACATTTTGCCTGTACTGAGACAACACTAGAAAGAACCATTTTTTTAAAAATATTAAATATGTTGAAAAATTATTTCTGCTATTTCATGGTTCTATACGCATAGTATCCTAATTTTAAACCAATCTCATCAACTACAAATGTTTAAAGATGACCGTTAAGCGATCGGTATTTATATGCGTATAGCAATGCATGCAATGCTGGGTTTTCATTTTTAGGTGCGTTCGTTATTATGTAAATACGTAGCACCTATTGTTGTCGCTCAGTCAGTCCGTCTGTCCGTCCGCATATAACAACGCAAACACTACCCAACCGAATCGTCTGAAATTTATAATTATTACATAATTTTGTCGAGTCATTTCAAATTTTATGAAAATCGGATGGATAGATCAATTACAGGGACAATCAAAAGCATTCCGTTACATTATGGTCAATGGGGAAAAAAGTTTCAAATGCATTTTAATCATTTGAAATTTAAAACGTATATCTATTACATAATTTTGTCGAGTCATTTCAAATGTTATGAAAATCGGATGCATAGATCAATTACAGGGACAATCAAAAGTATTCCTTTGCATTACGGTCAGTGGGGAAAAAAGTTTCAAATGCATTTTAATCGTTTGAAATTTAAAACGTATATCTATTACATAATTTTGTCGAGTCATTTCAAATGTTATGAAAATCAGATGCATAGATCAATTACAGCGACAATCAAAATTATTCCGTTGCATTACGATCAATGGGAAAAAAAGTTTCAAATGCATTTTAATGGTGTTACACTCATTTGAACATAATAGAATTGACATGAATCTATGAAGTATATACTAAAATATACATTTTGTACAATCTGTGATGCAAAGAATATTTATTATTAAATTATAGGGCCACTCAAATGTATTCCACTAAATAATGTTAAACGTGGAAACATTGTTTGGGGCGTGCTTTAATTATATTAAACTACTTCATATTTTATGAATAAGATATACATTAATGAAGTATAATAAAAATTACTCCCTGCATATTTATAGGAACACAAAGATTTCGAGCACTATACTGTATTCAAAGTACGCTCTACTATATCAGCAAAATCTGAATATTTTAAAACTTCGTTATCGTACGAACGCACCTCATTTGCTACGATTCATGAGCAATTTCCAAATTGTTTTGTTTTAAACAGGAATCTGCTTGTCATCAAAATCAAAAACACATCATGCATCAACAAAATGAATGTTTACACTCTGAAACCTATCAGGCATAATCTCTATTAAGCCGACGATGACGATTATCTGCGCATTTTTTTTAAGTGGTAGCAAAAATTTAATAACCCCACGCATTGCGTTTTGTTGGCAGAAAATCTGATAGCTTTGTATGCACAAAATAAACATCTGTTTTTGTACTTCGGCTTAATTAAATATGCGCAACCTTAACCTTTGAAGACTCTTGCAGAAATTACATTCTTGTTTATTGATTCATAAAACACTAGGTATGAAAAGCATGAGTATGAAAATTTTTTTTTGATAGCCTTACATATTAATCTTTCTTTTTGCGTTGTTATATTCCTTATTGCGTTCTAATTCTTTGGTATCTTTGATACCAAAAGTTGTAGGACGAAAAAAGCAAGAGTGTGACGCTTAATGTGTTAAATATTAATGTCATAGATTTCATACTCTGTTCGCTCTTGTCTTGATACTACTTACGCTTTCCTTTGTCATTCTTTTAAAATTGAGTTTCATAACCAATAAAAACTTTTCTGAGAAAGATTTTATATATTTAAAATATTAGTCATGTCAAAGTTTAAGCTTCCTTAAACTTTGGCCTTTAATGACTTAAATGTTCCAACCAAGTTTTACATAAGAACGTTGATTTTTCCAATTTTGAGCTTTGAACTTTTTTAAATTATTCGTAGCAAGTATTCATATCATAATAATGCTTACTACTGCAACACTGACAATTTTAGTGCCAATAATGTCTAAGAAATCAAAATTTTAGAATGCTTTTGCGGCTAGACACTTTTACGGATTGTTGTAACGGCAAAATAGCCTATTACAAAGCTGAGATGACCACCACAGCTACAGTCCCACTGTTATGTTTTTAATCTGCCCAGTTTTTCTGGAGATTACTCCCTATAAACAAACAACGAACGTTACTACTTTATAATATTAGCATATATGATATATTTAAATCAATTCTCACTAGTTCCAATCGCCTCTCATATTATTTAAAATGCTATTAGACTTTCTTAGTAATATTTTTACATTTTTTGACGTGACAACGTCTTATAAATTGGTTTGCCGGGAGACACTTCAAGAAACTGCGTTACGTTACGTTACGCTCCGCTCACGATACGCGCTCACTTTTAACTTAACTTTTTCCGGTCACTTGTGGGACCATTTTCTGAACGTGAATGTGAATTCGCTGCAAGGAAGGGGCGGTGCTTAATAGGAATTTTAGATAGTATCAAACTAAGACGAAATACGTTATGTATTAGTTATTAGTATAAAGTACAAAGAAAATAAGTGTAGTTTATTTCGTAATTCGGTGCTATATTATGGAAAACTAATGATATGTGATTAGTGAAAGCCATTTTACTTTAGTTATATTCTGCTCATTGAAAAATTCTTTAATATGCTGTTTACAAAATTCAACATTTGACATCAATAAACATGAAGTAAAATGTGTTTAACAAACACAGTGTATTGCAAGTTATTGTATGTATATTTGTATATAAATACGTATGTATGTGTAAAGGTAAAAATAAAATTTTGTTAATATGAAATTCAGTGCGAGATTCTTTGTATAAATTAATGTTTTAAATATAATTCTTTGTATAAATAAATGTTTTAAATTGTTACTATTATTTCATCCTTCTTCCTACTATACGAATGAATATTCACATTAAAATTATTTTACAACTCAAAGTCATTGTCACGTAAAACTTTCGCCCGTATACCGACTTTACAGGCAACCAATTTTTTTTATAACCTATTAATTTATGCGAATAGATGTTGATTATTGTACTTTATCAAAAAATTCTTAATGTTTTTTCTTTTTTTAATATAAAAAATAAACACAAGTAATATTTTGCGTCATAAAGTATATTTTATGATACTGTTAAATAAAGAACTCTGCACAATACTTTATTCATCTTAAAGGAAAAAATATCGATACAAAATTACAGTAAAATGATTCTAATAATCACTCGTTATCTTTTACAGTTTAAAGTATATAAAATCATTTAGATTTGAAAAGATTATCATGAGAATGAGCAAATACATCTTTAAATTTTACTTTTACAAAAATAACTTTAAATAAAAATATATGTGGGTTTTTTCTTTCTAAAATCTGTACTTTAATGTTTTCTTTACCCATTAAAATAAAGTATTACACAGGCAAAGTTTTCTTTACACATTCTATAAACAAAGCCTTTGAATTATTAATCACATTAGGTGTTGGGGATAACTTATTAAGAGTTTTTTCTTTCTTGAATAACTTAAACGGTTTTGCATCCGACAAAGGCTGATTATCATTAAAGCTACAGATAACTAGCTTTGAATGTTAATGAAAGCTCATTTATTTCTCTTGTATTTTTCTTAGAGTTCCAACTAGTTAAGATATTTTTTCTTTTGGTTCATAGTATTTATAAACAGAATAATTGCACCATGAAAGATAAAATGCAGTTCAATGTAGAATATTGTATTGTATAGTTATGTTTGGTAATATTTGTCTCCTATAAAAAACAATCAATAGATTTTCCAAATCATTATTTTCAGGACTTTTTTATTTGTAACCGAAAGAAGATAAGTATATTGGTAATAAAATAAATATGTTTTTCATAATAATTTACAAATAAAAATTCTGGATGTCCTTAGTGAAGCGTCTAAAATTTTAGAATTCAAAAATTATAAAATAAAATATAAGGTACTTGTACCCAATATGGACAGTGCTCTCAATATGGACACACCTAATATTTTTAAAAGTAACAATTTTGATAGAGAGATCGTTCTACATGTCCGTGAAGAAAAGCAGTTAAAAAGATAATTAAGCCTGGAAAGTACAAAAAAGCGCGCTGTTCGCCATTTAGAAGGAAACTTGTTGTTTCGTGGTGTGCTGATCGTAATTACAGTTAAGTTTAAATTCTTACTAGATATTGTAAAATTACTTTAAATATTGAAAAGTTGGGTGTTTTAGAAAGCTTTTAAAACATATTTTCTATTGCATATTTTGCTTATAAAAGCTTTCTTTATTTATTTATTACAAGATTTAATAAAACTGCTCCCGATTCCCAATATGGACATCTTATATCCACATTGGAAGTACAGCAGAGGAATCTTCAGATAAAAAAAAAGAAAGCTAAGAAAAACCAACAACATTATTTCACAATATTTTGTAGTAACTGAGGTGCTTTGCATCGGTCTTCGAAGAGCGACAACCGAAAATGATCCCCGTTTTAAAGTGCATGTTCTTAAGATATTTACTGTGCCCTCTCCTCCCCCGCAATACTTTAAGATGTATTTTTTTTATCCCCTCTCCTCTAAAATTCCATAAAAGAGTGGCTCTTCCATACACCTTGTGTAGTAGGTCAATAAGGAGCCACATGTCCATAATAGGGACTGGTGAGTCCTTATATGGACATTTGTAAAAATTTTTTATTTTTAACGTTTAAATTAAACCGGAATAGTTACAAGGTCCCTAATTTTAATAATGACAGTCAACAGTCCAGGGATCCTGGTCTTATATTTTTGAAGTCCTATCACGTGTAAATAGGGGTGAAAAAAAATTTCCTTATGGGTCCGTATTAGGCACAGGTACCTTATTCATATAATAAAAACATTTCCAATCTTTTTAATAGCACTGAAAATTTACAACCTATAAGATTACTTAAAAATGACCACTCGGCTGGAAAATAAGATTATTCTTTGAAAAATTCATTTTCATTAACTTATTGCCTGTAATCAAGGGAAAACAAATTAACAATGATATATATATCTGTGTAATAACGGTCATACTGATCGTATTCCTAATACTCCGAAATAGACGCAAGAAATATACAATTCAGAAACTATATAACTATAGAAAATAGGAATTTATAGAAGAAACTTGCTCAAGACGTAACATCTGTGTTAAAAAATAAATAAATAACCTTGTTAGAATAAAATAAAGTTACATTAATAACAAATTAAAGTAACAAATAAAGCATTAAGTAAGAGTCTGCAAATTAGGATATTTACTCTTTGTCTGCAATTATACTTCATGGTTATCTCTTTATTAATTATTTTTTACACCTATATAAATGAATAAATGAGTGCAAATTTTCAGTAAATGTCACTAGAACCGTCATTGTGAAGTTCTTCTAAAATATTATAGCAGGTTTCCTGATATATCATGAAAACGCTTCCAAAGCATTCAAAAGAAAATGAAAGCTTCATGTTTTCTGTCTCTAATAAATCACACATTCACCTCCTTAGCCGTCTTAGGGCTGTCATTTACAGTTAATTTTACTGCTCCAGTTGCGAACTGGCACCAGTAAATTTTTAGTACAATTTTGATCTCATAATATACTTGATAAAAAAGCTCTTGAATATTTAAAAAAAAAGTTCTTGAATTTCGGTGTGAACCAATTATATGAACATTTTTGGAGCAGAAATACCTTGTCCTTTAAAGGGTTAAATCGTTTCGTAGCCAATTGCTCGGTGTTTTATTCTAAACCATCAAATGAATAGGAACGTAGATGACTTCACTTTAAGATTCACTTATTATTATCCGCCAGGAATTGAGAAACTTTCTGAATGTTATAAAGATGTCAAAAGTATATCTGAAAAGGAATATCTACATGTTTAGTGAGAAATAGGGATTTTTTTTAATTTGATACATTTGAAAATGTTACATTTTATTTTAAATTCACATTACATTTTGATGACTTAATAGGGGGAATTTCCATCACACTCTAAAAAATAAAAGTGTAAATTTGCACATAAAAATGTGTAAATCGATGATACAAAAACGATTTGTTTATATGTGTAAATTTGTGTGTAAATTGCCAAAATACACACCTAATGTGTAAATTTCAAAATACACATTTCAGTGTGTAATTTGATGATAACACTAAGTGGGTAAAAGTTATAATAATCACTCATAAATACCCACATTAACGTGTAAATTGCGCAAGAATACACATATATCTGTGTAATATTCTCACTCATTTATCTGTGTAATCTTCTGTGATTACACTGTTAAATGTGTATTGCGCAAAAAACACACATTATTGTGTTATTGTAATTTACACAGTTCTTTGCGTAATATGCAAAATGCGCATATTCGATGGAGGTTCAATAACTTTTGTGTCTAGTGTATATGAAATATCTGTACTGCAATAGGTTGATGTAGAATATCGATATATTTATGCTTAGTTTTAGAACCGTAGCTGCAATATTCATACAGTTTTGTAAGGAGGAGTAAAATGGGGGGGGGGAGGTGTAGTTGAAAATTTGATTTTTAGCTTATGGGGTTAGATTTGTGACAGTGGATTCGATAAAAGTACAGTTGTTTGGACTCGGGATCATATTGATGTACACACTTCTCATCCACTATCACAAGTGTAGCATCATAAGCTCCAAATCAGCCTATCACACTCACTCCCCTCCTCTTAAAAACTCCCTATAAATAGGTTTTTAGAACTTTACCCCTCCCTTTAAAAATATGCTACTATAGTAGCTACGGATCTAAAATTCAGCATATAACCATTTAAGACATTAGTTTTTGATATTCCTCATCAACCATCATAGTACAAATATTACTTCTCTGTTAGTGGGGAAGTATGGGACACATTGTAAAATTTTCAATTTCTTTAATTATAAAATTGATTCTTTAAATTATGTTTCTATATTGCTCAAGGACATTAGAAAGTGTTTCATTTTGTATTCTATAAATCAAAGTTTTTGTATTTGTGTCAAGTAAAGTTGATTTTATTATTTTTGTAAAAAGTGTCCCATTCCTCCCTACTCCCCTCTAAATGTACACATAAAAACTGCTATTTTATTTTCTATATTCTTCCTTGCTTTTTAATTTTATATTTTCCCCTCATTTATGTATTATTCAGAACATGCAATTAAAAATTAAGATAAAGAAAAATAATTAATTAATTAATGATAGATTTTAGACCAATCAGATGGAATAATCATAGTTGATAAACTTGCAATCTCCACACTGTTTATTTTCAGAGTTCAGACTCAATTTTTAATTTTTTATTTTTCAGACTCAAGATACAAAGTCAATTATATTGAAGGTACTGTGTTACACACAGTTATAAAAGTAGAATTTAAAATACTATAAAAAATAGAAAAAAGGTATGTAAACTTCATCTCACATACACACACACATATTACCTGCAAATATTTTAGCTGATTTGTTTATATATATATAATTCAACTATATTACATGTTGAATTGTTTTCTTTTCATAAATATTCATCATTACAAAGAATTTGCCATATAAAATATTATCAGGACTATCAAAAAAGCTGTTGAATCATTAAAGTAACATCTTTTGCATTACATTTATATTTAGAAATTTGTGTCTTAAAAAAAGAAAAAAAATACAAATATATTTTAACATTAATGAAATTAATCCTATCTTCATACATGAAATTTTCAGATATTCTAATTAAAATTTTAGATATCAAACTAATGTGTATTTTTATTTATCAGCTATAGTAAAAAATAAAACGAGAAATACTGTGTCTATATATAAATATCAATTGACTCTTATAAATTTTCGAAATTAAAGCTCGTAGAATTTATTTGATAATTACATTTGTGTCTTAAGTGTATAAAACTCACCCGGCGGGTGATATTTATGTAGAGGGGGAGGGAGAGAATGATAAGTTCGATTTTGAATATTCATTATGATACAACTGTGATATTTTTTTAATATACATACAATCATATGTTTTATGTCATATAAGTTATGTAATAATAGGCAAAATTGGAATGGAAAAATGCATATTTGAAGAAAAAGCCATTACTTTAATCTAAATTTTCTTCAGAATTTTTGATCTGGAGTTATTTTAAATCAACGTATTTGCGCCCTTTTGCAATTTACTTCTGTGTATTTTTATTAAATCTATAATTAACAAAAAAAAATTATGTGTTCTTTACTATGACTATTTTAGTGGAACATAGTTCTTCCGATGTAATATTTTCAAATTAAAACACAGCTGAAAATTTAATGTAATTAAGATAAAAAATTAAAAAAATAATTTCTCAAAATTAGGAAATGTAACGTAGAAACTCAAAAGCAACGCTATAGTTTTAATCGATGATAAACTTAGTTAACATTATAAGTTTCAAAATTTAAAAAAAAATCAATAAATAAATAAAACTCAGATGAATTGTTTAACTTATAAATCAGAATATATAATTTATAGATATGCTATGCATTTGTATAATAGTTTATAAATAAACTATAATATCTTCCACACAACCGAACCAAAATTTAACACCTCCCCTCCCCCGAAAAAAAAGGATGTTAATGTTTATTTTTCTACTGTTAACATATATTCATAAATTCTTTTTAAGATGAAAATTTTTCAAGAAATTAATGACTTTAGATACAACAGTTGTTATTTTAATAGACATTTATCAGGAGTTATGTTATGTTGACATTTTTAAGGCAAGTAAATTATACGTGTAAAAAATTCTTATACGTAAAAAACAATCTAACATGTATCATATACATTTATACATAAATATAAACAAATCAGATAAAAAGAAATGGAGGTAATACGGACGTATGATATTACATACCTTATATTTTATAAGAGAATAACTTATTATATACTATATTTTTCTGAACGAGAGCGCTTGCAATCAGCTGGACCCACCATTAATTTTCAACTTAAACATGATGAAGCCAAGTCAACGAAGATTACGATTTTAGTTTTATATGCTAGTTTTGCGTCTAACTCGGGGTTGAAGTAGTTCCTGAATACAACCATCAATTGCACTGCGAACTGAAGTTAAACTAAAATTACAAGTTAAACTTTGAAATGGATAAAAGTTTACAAGCTACCAGACGGCTCAAATAGTTTAGGGTAAAATCAAGCATACTTATATTTGATGTGCAAAATGTATAAGTAACTCAGGATACGAATTTAGAATTATCTTAATTACATGAATTATATTTTATATTACATATTAAATGAATTTGAAATAGTTTTTAGATTTTAGTGAAGATTAAACTACTGTCCTTTTAATTAAGGGGGGGGGGGGCAGCAAAAAAGAATACCAACAGTACTAAAAATATAATTTAATTTTATGAATAAGCATAAAGTGGGATTATATCTCTATTATAATGCCTCGTTATGAAGTCTTCCTAATGTCGCTTTAAGAATGAAATCTAGCACAATTACCTAAAATTACAAGTAAAATTGTGAAAAAGAGCAGTCTGTGCGATGACTGAAAGAAATTACGGTTTAATCAAAACCTAGAATTATACAATGAAGCATTCTTATATTTGATGTACAAATTTTAAAAGGGAATTCGGAAAACGAAATTAAAATTTACTAATTAAATGAATAAAATTTTACGTTACATGTAACAAAATATTTGTTACATTTGTTACATGTGTCGAGATTAAATTTTTTTAGTTCTTTTAATTGTTCACCTGCTGCTGAAACGGGGAGAGTGAGAGAGGTGGTCAGAGTATCTTATAAAAATAAATAAATATATTAATTTATTACTTAAAAATACTGTTACAGCAATGCAATGACACCATGTTATTTATGGAATGGGTTTACTAAAATAAAAAGTGTAGCTCTGAATAATATGTAAGCCTCCTATCCTTTTCGTAACGTCTACTTTAAAATTCACGCATTTATAATTTTTTCAACACAATAATTAGTGTAATTTCAGAAATAATCTACATTTACACATTTTTATGAGTTTATGCGCTGATAACAAACTTACAAACTTAATGCCATAAACTAAACACACATTAACATAGGTATTTTTTACGACAAGTGGGTGACTTTAGAAATTTACACTCTTACCTATGTGTATATCATTATGTGTAAATTAGAATAACGTACCAATTTGTGTAAATTCAGACATTTTTCAGCATTTACACATTTATTTATGTTTTTCAAGTAATAACAAAATACACACTTAGTTTGTTAAGCTAAAATGCACATAAAAACAGGTAAAACTTTGCAAAAAGTGGGTAATTTTCATGTCAGGTGTGTAATTTTAGGAATTTACACACATATATATGTAAATTTGTCTAATTTACACTTTTATTTTTTAGAGTGCATACACTAAAAATATTGAGTGATCCAAAATCAGGACGAACTTTAAAAATGAATAATTTGAAAACGAATCAAGAACAAAGGTACGGTTTGCACCAAACGGATTAAAAAGAAACCGGGCGACGAGTGTGGCAACGAGAAAAAAAAACAGTTCTGTTAGAATTTGTTGAGGTACTCTTGGAACATGCAAAAGTGACAGTCTGGTGAGACTTCACTGCGGGTTTCATAATTGGTCAATTTTTGTCGTGGAAAACACACAGACGGGTTTCAAACTCTGTGAAATTTGGCTATGGAGATTCTTAAGTTCAAAAATGTACCAAGACAAACCGGCATCACCAGCAGCACTGAAAGATGCCATCCGGCAAAAAATGTGTCTGCTGTAACGCAAGAAATGCTATACAATGCTTTGAACGGTGAGGTGCCTCGGCTTACAGGTATAAATCTGATTAATATAAGTCACATTGAACTTTTATTGAAGCACTAATTAACTGTAATTAAGATGACTTGTATGGTGTTAACATTTTCCCATTTGTAAATCATCTTTCGGTGCAATAAAACACTTTAGAGTCATCTGTTGCTCTCCCACAGAACTATTTTTTTATGACCACACATAACCTGGTTTCTTTTGCATCCGTTTGGTGCAAGCCGTATCTTTTTAACTTGATTCGTTTTCGAATTATTCAATTTTAAAGTTCGTCCTGACTTTTGGATCACCCTGTATTTCACAGAAAACAAACAGCAATAACTTGTTCACAGAAATGACGAACGCAACGGAGAATTTAAAAGGTCTCATGCAAGCGTAAAAAAATATGTATAGGGCAAACCAAGTCACCTGTCTTGAGTTCGTTTGAGTGAACATAAAAAGAATTAATGTTGCAAATTTCCAAGTGCGTGAAAATAGTACGAGACAGGATTCGAAACAGGAATGTATTGGCCGAAACCGCCAGTGCCCTTCTAACTGAAACATCGTGACTAATCATGTGGACTAACTTACCCAACTAACCTATAAAGGTATACAAAAAAAATCTGTTCTGATATCTGAATCAGCTCAAAAGAATAAATCAAAAGTTTTTTTTTAACTGTATGGAAGTCCACTTTAGACTAAATGTTTGAAAATTTTGAACTAAACATTTATATCTGTATTAAAGGTATATTCGTTTGCTGAAGTTCCCGTTTGATATATGCTATTATTTTTATTTGACCACATATTTCTTGAAATAACTTATTCTTTGTTTCAATAATTCAGTTGATAAATCAAAGAAAGAGATTTTCAGTCATAGCTGCTTCACCATAATAATTTTTTTTCAGCGCACCTCATTCAGAAAATAAAAATATTTATGTATGTGTAACTATATGTCTTAATTTATTAAATAAAATTTCAGTGTGTTAGTCTATTTTCTCTGTACTGGCTTACTACTTGCGTATTTTTAATTTATCTTATAATTTTTAAGTTTCAGATTGTGACTCATACCATTTGAAACTATACACCCTATTACGTACAAACGTTTTAATATATATATAATAACACTTACTACATGATATCATGCTATTTTCAGGGTGTCTTTTAAATAAAGCAGAGTAAAATTATAATTTATTACAATGTAAATATGCACGGTAATTGTATTAAAATCGCTGAATGATAATCATACACAACAAAAATAATTTTGTGTACGTACAAATACACACATACACGCGCATTTCCCATATTGCTGTTCAGTTTGATTTTAAATAGGGAACGTTCACCAAATTTTGTACCAAAACTTAACTAATTTTGCTCTGTGTTAAAAATGGGCAAATTCCAGTTGAAAAATTAATAAATAAAACTAAATTTTAGCGACATCTAATGTTATAAAAATCCTGTCATATTTATAGAAATTATTCTAGTATTTGTTAATAGGCTGATAGTTCATGTGAATCACGTATTCACACAATTTCTGATATAGCAAGGATTTAAAGCTTTTTTACCTTAATTGGAATTTTAAGAATTTTTTTTTTTATAAGATTATGTAAAGTGTCTGTGCATATATAACATTATCAACTTTTTGGTAATTTTAGACTCCCACCCGCTTTCCGATATATTACGTTATCATATCTCAAACCCCCTCCCCAGTATTGATATCGTAATCAATGTCTTTTTTTTTTTTTTTTTTTTTTTTGAGTTTATTTCTTTTGTTTGAAGTGATATACAAAACTGGTTATACTTATTTTTAGTATACTTAATAGATAAAAATTAACCTTCTCACTGCCGCGACCGGATATATCTGTTAACTTGGCTGCAGGTTTCACTGCAGTTGAAGATTTATTTAAATTAATATAATTCTACAAATGTAATCCAGTTTTAAGAAATTAAGTTATGTTTGAGGTTTTCAAGGCTTATAAGCATATATGTCAAAAAAAAAAAAAAAAAAAAAAAAAAAAAAAAAAAAAAACTATGAGCGAAAAATCCCTCTTTTTTTAACAATTAAAATAAATTGTAGAGAAAAATCATTACAATTTTGCCCTTTTGCTCGGCGGTCAGGGGGAGAAGTCAATAAACTATAACTTTATATCAAATAATACTCTAAAGAAATAGCTACTATTTAAAAGTATATTGTAATAGCTTTTTGTTACATAATACATTCAATAGTAATACTGACTTGTTGCACTTGTCCTGCATGGAGGAAAGGGGGGCGGGATAAAATTTTATCAACAAAATAAGTGGATAGCATTCTTTATATTTCTCTTTTATTTATTAGTAAACAAGAACTTGGATACAAATATAATTTACATAATTTCTCAAACAGTAATAAATGCATACACAAATGACTTAAGAATAGGAATATCAAACGTTGAGTTATTCCATATTTCTGAATTAGATAATTTTATAGTAATATAGGGATTTTAATAAAATTTTTGTGTTTTCATAAAAATAGATAACAGACTCAAAAATGATAACGTACCATTTTGAATCAAATACTATGTTACGAATCAAAAGAGAAAATTTTGGCTGGATCAAAAATGATATCAATATCACAAGACAAGCCCCACCTCCCTCTAGAGATATTTTACGATATCATTTGCCAAATCCCTCTTTTTACTAAAATGATAGTGTTATATTTGCAGAGCCCCGAATAGATTTATAATGTAAAATTTAAATATAATATCTAAATCCCCGAATAGATAGAATATAATTAAGAAAACAGTCTTCAGAAATTAAGACTAAATATCAGAAAATAAATTGTTAAAATAAAATGCTTTAATAAAAAAAAGATATATATATATATATATAATACCATTAAAAGTAGACAAGATTCACCAATGGATTTTATCAATTAAACAATAAACCAAAACGAAGAATTAGAATTCAATTGAATTATAATAAACTAAAAAAATAGTGTAGCGAGTAAATCTGAAAAAATAAATAAATAAAATGAATGCAAATGGAATTTGTAGCCCCAAAAACAGAATCATCAGGCCCCAAATGCTCTGGAACTACAAATGAAGTGTGCGGTTTCATCCACGTATTAGCCATGAAATAGCAAAATAATACGTATTTGGGGCTACCAGCACACAAAAACCAAATTATTAAACAAGGAACAAAGATATTTTACAAAAAAGGAGTTGAAAGTAAGTAAAAATAATAGTTATCCATAACAAACAAAAAAGATAAAGCTGAATGGAAATATAATTGAACCGGAGAAAATAATTAATAATCTATATTAACATAAAATTAAATTAATAAAATAGTTAAAATTAGAATTAAGAGATAACATTCATATTAACATATAACTTAAAATACCATTTTTTTTACTTTAATCAGTAACATTTATTAGCTATTTAACTATAGATATAACTAGACAAATATCCATATATTGGTGTCAATTAAACAGTTTAAAAATTATGTTAAAATAAATAACCCACTCTCAATTATATATATATATATATATATATATATATATATATATATATATATATATATATATATATATATATATATATATATATATATATATATATATATATATATATATATATATATATACATATTTTTTTTAAATAATTAACCTTTGCGTTTTTATCCAGACAACACCACCCTCCTCCTTACTCTAACATCTACCCACCCAACCAACCTATATATATATATATATTACTTTTTAACATTTTTAATTTTTTATTATTAATTTTATGTTTTATAATTTTTTTTATACATTTTTTTACGCAAAGAATTAATTATAAGATCATGTAATGTCTAATTATAAATTAAAGAATATATGAATTTTTTAGGATAACCATTATTTATAGCATCATATACAAGCTTTTAATTATTAGTATTAATTAAATGGGAAGAACATAGACATTTTATTCTATATAAATGGTTAAGTATTATATTACGATATACACAATTATGAAGACATGATTTAAAATTAGTAAAGGTATTAACTTTAAAACTAAATTCTTTCCTTTTGTCATAAATATCAGTTATAAATTTGTTCTCTTTTAATATAATTTTATTATCTGAAAAATTCATTGTATTATTAAAAAGTAGGTTTTTTGAAAGTTCTAGATTAGAAGGATAATCAACAGGGAATTGAGATATACAGGTGTTATCAGTATCAATTAAAATTACATCATCTACATATCGATATAAATGTATTTTATTATTTAAATAATGACGTTCATAGTAATATAAGTCAGATAATACACTAGATGTACTACTACCTTGTGGTATACCAACATTTTGAATATATATATTGTTATCATGCATGATAAAATTATTATAGATAATGAAATTGGTTAAGGTAGGAAAATAATCAGAATCTATATTATGTGATCATCCAACTCGTGTTGATATTTTTTAAAAAGCTCATTTATCATATTATGTAAATCCGATAAATCGATATTATTAAATAAATCTTTAAAATCATAAGTAGTGATATTTTTTATACATTTAATATTTTTCATAATATGGACCAGTTCATAACTATTTTTTATGCAATGTGTATTATCACTTTTTTTTTGTAATATTACATATTTGATTAAGAATTACTAATAGAAGTTTGTTAGCAGCATTATTATAAGAATTGCAACCAATTGTAACAGTTCTGAATTTAACAGGATGCTTATGAAATTTGGGTATAAGGACTAGATAAGGAAATTTAAAGTTAGTAGGGTTAATGTGTAATAATTTATAGAATCCTTTAATTTTACGATTATTGGCAAGTAAGTTATCATTAATTTTTTGGAATGTGTTATTATTAGATATACTAGATTTAAGCAGTTGATGATAATAAGATTTACAAATAATTGCATAATTATCGGGAGGTTTATCAACATAAGTTATTACAAAGTTTTGTTGTAATTTATTGATTTGCTTAAACATATGCTGTGTATTTACATATTCTAGGTGTGAAATATTATATTTTAAGGACCTGGTTAATTTATCGATAACTAATATTTTCCGTTGATTAAAATATTCAATGGGTTTATTATAATAAATTGCAAGTTTATAAATAAATATATCTATATCATAGGTAAATTGTTTTATGATAGATTTAATGTTTAATTTGGATGGAATTCTGTACTTGGTCCCATATATATTAAAAGAATGCAATAACGAAAAAAGAAAGAAAATTGGAAATGATAATATTTTTAGATAAGGAAAAATAAAGAAACAAAAAAAGATAAAAATTACGCTTTTCATAGAATCCAGTAAAAGGTTATCGATAAAATCTAGAAAAAATCAAATTTTATAAGGTACCCTGGGGTAATAACGCCAGGCAGGGTAATAACGCCAAGTGCTTATATTTTTCATAATTATGAAATAATCAGGTAAATGACGCCCATGTGCTCTGCACAGAAGGGTTTTGAGTCATATAAATCGCAAAAAAACAGCTTCAAGTTAATTTGTTTCATTTTTAGGTCTTATTGTTTTTACAAACAACTAAAATTAACGCTTGATCTAAAATTTGCAAGATACGTTTTGTGATGTGAAGACTATCTTTTTATCCGGAAATACTTTGTTAATTACATAAATTTGTAGTGCATTTCATGTACTTTTAAAATGTTGTTGAAGATTTTGAATATCTTCTCAAGATAATTTGTAATTTAAAATGTACTGCGCAATAACTATACTGGGGTAATAACGCCAATCCTTGACTTTAGTACCCCGGTTGATTCCCTACAGTGGCCGAGCTACATCCTAAATACTGATTCAAATAAACACAGTTAAAACTGTCCAATGTTTCTCATATTTCTATTTAAGCGGTCCTTTTTAAGCAAAAAGAAGCTCACGGTCTGATATTCTTTTGCCTCATCCCCTCCTCCCACACCACACCTTTATTTTTCTTACACTTTCACAAAAAATTGAACATTTTCAATAGCTTAGAATGCAATTTGTCAATTTATAAGTTTGTAGAGTTTGTATTTTTAGAATTGGGCTATCTACATGCAATTATCCCATCTTATTTCATAGTTTTGTTTGCATGGCGTTATTACCCATATAGGTGGGTAATAACGCCAAATAGCATCGGTCGAGAAAAAACGCCATTACATTTTATGAATACATATCTGTTAAATTATTTTATTTTATATCGATAGTCAATGAGTTGCTGTATCAGATCCTATATTTGTTTAAAAAATACAATCTAAAACTAAGCCGTGAAAATTGGTAGAACCTTAACATGGCGTTATTACCCCAGGGTACCTTATTATTTAAGATTTCAATTTCCAAATATTATCATACTTTTTATTTTCTTGGGACGTATTTAGGCCAAGTGTATTTTTTTTTATCATTATTAAACTCAATTTTTATTATTTGTTTGTGAAATATAAAAACTATGTTAATCAACACATGTTTTCGTTTTATTTAGAGTACACTCTCCAAATTTTGTACCAAAACGTATTTAATTTCGCTCTGTGTTGAAATTGAAAAATTCCAATTGAACACTTAATAAATAAAGCTACATTTTTAGCAACATCTAACGCTGTGAAAAGCCTATCATATTTATAGAGATTAATCCAGTATTTGTAAGTTGGCTGAGAAAATTTGACAATCACTTATTCACATAATTTATGATACAGTAAGATTTTTAAAACTCTTTTTACATCAACTGAAATTCTAAGGATTGTGTATCATAAGATAATGTAAATCGTTATTAATTAGAAACAATTCTTCAGATATTGAGACAAATATGAATTATAAACAAAGAAAGAGGAAGGATTACTATATCTATTTATGGTCAAATGGGCTTAAAATAGGACAAAGGAAAAAATAACAGATTATAAAATAATCAATTTTCATTATATCGTTAACTGACATTTTTCTTAGATATCGAATTCTTTATGTTTTTATATCGACGTGTTTAATTAACTTTTTAAAAAAATGAGAAGTAAATCATTGAAACGAAATGCTTTGAAGCAAAAAATCTATTGAAAGAATGCAAAAAAAGAAAAAGAAAGAAGATTGGAAATGATAGCCTTTATAGAAAAGAAAAATAAGGAAACGAAATAAGTTAAAAATAACACATTTCGTAGAAGAATACAGATCCAGTATGAGGTTATCGATAAAATGGAGAAAAAAAATAAATGTTATATTATTTCAGGTTACATTTCCTGAATATTATTATATTTTTTATTTTCCTGGGAAGTATTTAGCCCAAGTGTAAACATATTTTTTATTATTAATAAACTCAATTTTTATGACGGTTTGTGAAAAAAAAAAAGTTAATCAATACAAGTTTATTCCAGAAATAGGGTAGTAAATATGAAAATTTTTTTGTCAGGTATCTAAACAGTTGAGTCGTCTACAATAAATGTGTTAGTCATAAATTTTATATCATTTATACTTGACTTTACCTTCGGATTAAATAGTCCATGTTTAAAGATAGAAAACCAACGATTATAAATGCACAAATAATGTATGAAAAAGTATAAAACATCTGTTTCTATTCTACTATTGAGATTCTTCATCATTGCAAAATCTCAGCAAGCTAGAAAAGCAAAACTGAGCTAAGTTTTGTTTTTTCAGCAACATTTTTGCAGAAAGGCTTTATTTGCTATTTTAATAAATAGTACATTTAAATTATAGTAAATTGTTAGAAATGAATATAAAGTATCGAAAAGAATTATTAAAATTGAGAACATTAGAACTGAGATCATGTAACTGAACATTTGAGTCATCAACAGATATTGTGTTAGTCATCAATTTTATCTCATTTGTGTCCAAATTTAATTTTGAACTTTATATCCATTTCAATTACAATTTATTTTTTAATGATCATAAAAAATGGAAAATAACTACAAGTATTTTCTACTAATTACTGAAAAATTTGAAACGTCCCAAATTTATGACCTCAGACATGAAATGATACAAATATATCTCCTATATATTTTTTAAATTGATGTTTAAATTGCAAAAATCAAAGAATTAAAGTACTGATATACAGGGAGATAGGATAATTAGTATATACACCAGGAATACTGCTATAGTATACTACTTTCGTATTTTTAATATAACTTACATCTTTTAGACTGCAGATTGTGATTCATATCAATTAAAAAGACATACTGGATTACGTACGAATGTTTTAACATGTTAATAACCCCTGCTACATGATGTCATGGTATTGTCAGGATATGATTTGAATAAATCAGAGGGGGAAAAACAATGTATCGCAATGTAAATATACATGACAGTTGTATCAAACCCGTAGAATAATAGTGTTACTCCATTCCTTTACTAATATTAGCTTTTGTCCCTGTTATCAAACAAACTTGTCTATTATTTTCAGTGAATGTCTATGGCAGCTTGGCGAAATAATAAAGATATCGCCAAGTTGGCGTCACTTTTGGCGACATATCGCCAAGTTAGCGACAAACTTGGCGATTGTTGGCGATGGTAACCCTTCCGTCTCTATGGTAACCCCCCTTAGGTATGCTGATACATTGAATGTTTTTCCTTGGTTTCTGGAATTTTCGAGAAGGTAGTGAAAATTTTTATTGCATGCTGCGAGCCTATATAAGGAGAGCAATACGAGTTGTCGTTGTTATTTTTTACCAGTCAGTCATTGAGTGAGCTACGATTTTAAGCAAGTTTGCTTGACTTTTCTCTACGTTGTTTTGAGTGTTATTTAGTGTTGAGACATTGTATAAAGAGTCTCTGAGACCTATATCTGTACTTGTACGATAGATTTGAACAGTTATTTTTTAATATCTAGTAATATTTGTGAATTTCGAAGACTCTGTTGTTCTGAAGATCTGTAAGTAAATTATTTTCTACTTTTCTAAGAGAAAAGAGTTTGAAGTTGTCTAACCATAAGATCGAAAGAACCCTATATACGCAACAATAATGTTATACAACAATAATAATTTTGTTTACGTAATTGAATACACACACGCACGTGGATTTTCCATATTGCTGCTCAGTTTGGTTCAATTTAGGGAACATTTACTACATTTTTCATCAAAACGTAGTTAATTTCGCTTTGTGTTGAAAATGGGAAAATTCCAATTGAAAACTCAATAAATAAAGCTACAATTTTAGCGACATCTAACGTCATGAAAATCCTATCATATTTGTAGAGATTATTCTAGTGTTTGTAAATAGGCTGATAGTTCATGTCAATATCTTATTCAAACAATTTGTGATTCAATAAGACTTTAAAATTTTTTTTTTACATTAAACGAAATTCTACGAATTAATTATCATAAGATTATATAAAGAATTATTAATAAAAAACAGTCTTCAGAAATTGAGACTGAACATTATTTATGAACAAAGAAACATGAAAGATTACTAATACTATTTACGATTAAATATTCTTTAAATAGCAACAAAAGGCACAATGACAGATTACAAAATAATCAATTTTCATTATATCGTTAACTGATATTTTTCTTAGATATTGAATTCTTTATGTTTTTTATTGACGTGTTTAATTAACTTTTTTGAAAAATGAGAAAAGAAATCTTTGAACGAAAATGCTTTGCAGCAAAAAAATTATTAAAAGAATGCAAAAAAGAAAAAAGAATTAAAATTGGAAATGATAGCCTTTTTTAGGATAAGGAAAAATAAGGAAAGGAAATAAGTTAAAAATGAAACATTTCTTAGAATAATATTAATTCGGTACAAAGTTATCGATAAAATCCAGAAAAAAATCAAATTTTTATTTTATTTAAGATTTCATCTTCCGAATATTATTACGCTTTTTATATTACCTGTGAAGTATTTAAGCCAAGTGTAAGTAACTTCTTTTTCTTGTTAAACTGAATTTTTGTGATTGTTTAGTGAAAAATAAAAACTATGCTAACTAATACACGCTCATTCCCGAAATTAAGTTTCAAAAATACTATTTTTTTTTTTTTTTTTTGGGGGGGGGGGGTATTTCAACAGTTGAGTTGTCCACAATTATTGCATTAGTCATAAATTTTTTATCATTTATGCTTGATTTTTTTTTTTTGGATTAACTATTCTATTTAATTACAGTAAATTGTTAGAAACATACATAAAATATAGAAAACAAATATTAGAATTCAAAATATAGAGCTGAGATCATGTAATTCAACATTAGATTAATCGACAATTAATTTTGTTTGTCATCAATTTCAACTCATTTTGCCTGAATGTATTTTTGAATTTCATATCCAATTCAGATATAATAATTTTTTGAATTAGAAATAAAAAATAGAAAATTAATAAATTTCTTTCTTACATTAAAAAATTGAAAGCATCCCAAATTTATGTCGTTAGACATGAAATGGCACTAAAATATCTCCTATGTATTTTCTTAAATAATGTTTCAATAAGTTTTCAGCAGGGGAATTACCCTTGAAGTTATTTTGAAATAGCTAAACCCCTAACTAACAATTTGATAAATAACTTATTAAAAAATAATCTAATGTATCAGCATTTTAAAATACAACCAGATGTGAATTAAATAAATTGAAGAAGTGAAATACTGCTAAAAACTAATAAATATTGTTACATTACTTTCACATTAAACTTCATTGATTTCAATAAAATAAATATTATAATTTCTATAGTAAACAACAAATATAGTTACTCAGCACAAAAGTCTTTAATAACCTCTCCTGCAACCCCATTAGGCGTGTCATGTACTGATACATAATTTCCATTGTCTTTATGTTTCATTCATAACTGTGTCGTTTTATTCATAAATAAGTTTTATTCACCTCGATACAGTGTTTTAAAACATAATGGAATCTGGTAATTTACTTCTTCCTATTTATATAATAAATATGCTCTCTCCATGCATTGGTCCATTATTGGTAATACGTTAAGAATATTTTTATTAATTGAAGATCGGAAAAATATGTGACATATCTGTATCATAAAGGCTAAACGTATCTGTGCGTAACGCATACGTCATTTTGCGAATAGTAACATTTTGGAATTTTAAATGAAATTTCGGTTCTGCTATTTTTTAAACATCCAAATATCGCACATTTTCAATTTTTACACCATAGTTTAGAGAAAAAAATCTGCTTTTAAGTGCAATTTGTTTCAAAGCTGTATCTTAATTTGTATTTGAAATATTAATTTTTTTGTAGTTTTTAATACCGGTTATCTAATTGTGGCAATAGAAGTACTCCATTTCTATTAAAAGCAAATTACTGTATTTTATGTTGCAAATTGCCATTGTTAAGAATATCGTTTGTTATAAAACCCGATGAATTTTGGCTTCATTTACAATATTTCATTGATGCTTAGAAGATTATAAAAAGTTTGCTATCGGTTTTAGCTAATAGCAATCAGACTTCAAGTTTTTAGAACATTTCAATATGATCAAAATAAAACAATATAAAAAGAAAGTTGAATACAGATATAAAAGGTGCATGTATAAATTTTGATATAGTGAAAAATGACGTCGGGCTTATATTTCATGGGGGAAAAATTATAATTGAGTCAAAGTGGAATAAATTTTGCTTTTTTCATTTTGAAATACTAGCATTAGAGTTGTAATTTAAAACTTTATAATAATAACAGGTCTTTTAACGTATTTTACTGTTTACATGTATGATAAAAGTTTAATTTTAAAAATTTCTATAACTGAAATGTATTTTAAATTTTTATAATATCAACATGAAATTTTATAAAAATAATATTTTGTTAACTTTAGGAAGAGTTTAGATTTACCAATGTAAAGTGCATTTTTTACTGTAACTTATTTTGTAGGTTTATTATAAATCAATGAAACAGCTCCTTTTTAAACATTTTATTTCGTCGAAACACGACGGGTTCTACCTAGTATATATAACAGTTAAATATGACAAGATAATCGATGTATGTGACGAACTATTTTATAACAGCCTTTCCAACCCAAACACAAGTAAGGATCCCCAACATTTCTCAGAGCTTATGAACAACGATCTGCATTTAGATATTAATCCTTACTATCTGCTTATTCCTACAATAAGTTACGCTAAAATATTATACTAGGATGATCAGCTCTTAATATTTTCTTTCAAATTATGCTTTGTTTTTAATAAAGGACAATTAGGTGCCATGTGTATTTGAGCCACGTGTAACCACATTGTGATTTATCCAACTTATGCTTAAGAAAATTTGCATATCATCAAAGTAATTGTTAGAATAATTTCTGTTCAGTTTTCTAAAAACTAATTTTATATTTCTTCGAAGACAGACTTCACTACAATTGACATATATGGTGTTTTTTACTCCAATAATTATTTTGAATAATTCATCAATAAGTATGGAGCTAAAAATTAAATAATGAAAGTATACATTGTAAGGCTTGTTTACAAATAATTAAGATGTTAAATCCAATACCACTTTTCATTCCATTCTAGTTCCATGAATATCTATAACTCTTCCACCTTACTAGTGGCCGAGAGTTTCTGTCCTGAAAGTTCATTGGCAGGAGGTATTGGGTTTGAACAATATCGCGCCCGGCCGACTAATCGTTCGGAGTTTTCAAAGTTTTTCTTCGAATTTTGAATTTCCCTTAGCAAATATGGATTAAATTCCCTTAGAAAGACACCACAACGGATACCCTTTTCAGGCACATATAGTTTGCATAGATAATTGGTCGTCATAAAAATAACAACTTTTTCTGCTACATGATAGGTTCAAACACTATTACATATTTTAATATTTTTTCTTAGTCTTCAAACTCTGTAACCAAATCTAATAGCTTTATTTATGATAAAATTTAACAAATATGTCTCCGGTTTTAAGATTAGATATCGACAGTGCGTTTTCGCACTGCTGAATAAAAATTCAAAAAAATATCCTTCAACATTGGAGGAAAAGCATAAATCTTTAGCGCTAATTATGAAGAATGTAATATATGAATAATTGTGCCTGAAATTGATTTCAGTTATTTGAATTACCTTTTTGCTACACTGTTAAGATCAATGGATCGATCTGAGTCAATGTTTTCCGATTACTTAGTGTAATTACTTGTTAAATAAATATTGATTAAAATGTAAATTTTTTACGAGTAATTGAAAAAGGGATGTATCGTTTTATTGTCCATTATAATATACTTTGTAACTGAGTTTTTGGTTTCAAAAATCGTCGGAAAAGATAAAATTTTAAAAATGACCACCAAGTCTTAAAATAATTGGATTTGTTTCATTCCTTTATTGTGTTTAACTTTCTAATATTTCAGCTCTCTTCTGGTTTCTCTGGTTTTGGTTCTAGGAGATAATTAAATTCCCGCGTCACTTCCAAACTTGGGTTATTTTTTCGATATTTTTTTTCATTTTTCTTAATCGATATGTATCGCATTGTAAAACTGTTTTCTTTTTTTCTTATGCAGAAATCCGTGTCACATGTTGTACATGATATTTATGTGCATAAAATCGTATCTAAATATCAAACTTGTGATTCTCAGTCAGGCCCTTTAAATTACTTAAAGCTTTTTTCTGACTGGAGAATATCCTTAACTATAAGATCAGGTTTTTGTCGAGAGTAATGTCGTTGGGAATCGCTTAACATAATGAACAAGGAATTGTTCACAAATGCCCGTACGATAGCAACAGGTGAAAAGTTATAGGCTGTTGGATTTCTGTTCTTTTTTTCATTTCACCAGGTATGCATGTCTGATAAAAAGGCACCAAAGCATTCAAAGGTAGTAGAAAAGAGTGTTGAAAAATTCGTCACCTGAGAATAATAAGGTTCTATCTGTGCTTTTGAAAAAAAAATGACTTATCGATATCGAAATGTTCTATTTGAACCTATGAAGGCATTTCGAGATTAAAATAATGTTATAATGTAATTGTAATGTCATATCTAAATTATATATAACATCATTTTGATGCAAAAATGCCGTCATAGATACAAATAGAGCCTTTTTATCAATAAGTCAATTTTTCAAAAACACAGATAGAACCTTATTATTTTCAGGTGACGAATTGTGCACATTACCAAGAAGTATTTTATGATTGGTAGAAAAAGTAAGTTTGCCGATAGTTGCGTATTTGTGTATAAAAATGTCTGAAGTGCGAGAGTTTCCAATACTAGGAACACAGGATGGAAAGATGTGCTTCATAGTTCTCTCATGTGTTATTAATTAAATTTAAGCATAACTGTTGAACAGACGAAAGATAGGATTCGTTTTTCTAATTAAAGCTTTACTAACAGACGCCATCAAAGGTGCGATGAAATTTATTTTTTTATGTTCATCAAGCATGCTCGAACTCTGTGCAGGCTAATAGTTACACATAATTGCAAAAATGTGGTTAGAACCTTGTTCCTTACTTGAGAAAATATGAAACCGTCAACAATTAGACATTGGGAAGAATATGTTATATAGCTGTATTATTATAAGCTGTCTTTTCTGCCATACAGATTGTCTTTCGTGCTTAACTAGTGATTTGGGGAAATTCAAGCAATGACAGAAATACATTCACTTAAAACTCTTCATAAATATGCATCCAGTCGAGTCCCTGGAAGTATATACTTCCTTGATCATCATAGTAAAAGCTTTCCTATGGCACCATTTTCGGCAAAATTTCTATCTAGCAGTTTTGTACTTTCCCTAATGAATTGTGGTAAAGTTACCGAGACAAATCCATGCCTTGTTTTATCATGAAAATCTCCAAAACTGGATTGACTTAGCAGTATAAATTATCCACTGTTTTTAAACAACGTCTGCTGAACAGGAGTATTTTTCCCTTAAAATTGCATGTCGTGATTTAATTGCCGTAGAAGTAAACATGAAGTGTCAAAATATTTACAATTAGACAAGTTTTCACTTTTTATTAAAAAAAGTAATAAACTTTTTGACAAATTTTGAGGTTCAATATCCACATAAACGACGAAAAATTGGGTTCAGTCGTAGAATTTTCGAAAACTATTCCCATCTTATTCGTCCTTATAGCTTCGAGTAATGTAGAATAATGCTGCATGTAAGAGAGCTACTTTCTTTTTTATTAAAAAAAAATTTTGTTGATTCAGGCGTTTTGAAATCTGTTATTTGTACTGACAATTAAAATTTCTAATTTCCTTAATTTTTTTAGTGAGTGTTTGTCAGCACATGCTAGAATTACTGTAGCTCTATTGTAGAGAATGAGAATATACCTTTAAGAGCAGTTTAACTTAGTAAAGACTTTCGATTAATTTTGTAGAATTTAATTCTTTTGAAATTTTACAGTCAACAGAATTCAAATTGTCAGCAGAAGTGAAATTACAAAACATTTAAAATAAGAAAGCCTTTTCAAAAAATCTGCTTCTTCTAAATTTTCTTAACCAAAGTAATAATATTTCACAGAACCTGCAAATTAATATTCTTCAATTTATTACCATTCTCATCGCAATCCCTTTCTTTAAACTCTAATATTATTTCACGTGGCAGATGGTGGCCAGTTTTATAGCGAAACACAATAATGCGATAAGAAAAAGAAATTTCAGTTTAACAGTTTAAGAGAGAGAAACGGAGTACAGAATAAAATTTTATTATTCGAGATAAAGGTTGTAAAAGACTGCAACATTTTCGTTTTGAATATTATGATCACATAAAAGAATGAATATAAAAAAGCAGTGAATATTCAGTTTTTTAATACTTTATTTTGAAAAAAAAATCTTTAATTAAAACGTGGACTATATGTAGGTGTAAAAAACACTAAAATATTTTCTTTCAGAAGAAGAATATACTTCCTTCGAAAAAAAAATCAATCAATGAATATATTATTTACTTCTGATCATTCCAATCTTTATTTTATTAGAATTTTAATTTTTCACAAAAAATAGTTGAACTGGGGTAAAAACACTGTCTTTTTTTCTTATTTAGTGGTCTTATATTTTAAATGATCTGATTCTAGAAATTTATGTAATTATACACATGTGTCAAAATTAAACTTTTCTAACAGAGGCTCTTCACTAAACATCTAATTAGCATGATGGAAGTAATTTTGGATATACGCCACTACCAACCACGTACACGATATTTTGAATAAGTACTATACTAAGTACAATACTAAGTACTATAGTTATTGATATGAAATATCCATTCTGAAACTACATGTGCAATCATTAACTTTTATATAGACGCGTCTATTGGTGTATGCGTATGTCTAGGGGCAATGAATAAACTTTTAATTTATTTAACTTTAAACTTAATATTCTTGTTTTTACATCCTCAAAATCCTTTTTAAAAAGATATTTAGAAAAATGCATTTTTAATATAATATGTATTTAACTCTGAAAAATATTTCATTAAAAATTAATGCTTCTCCAGTAAAATTACTTGCGAATAAAAAAGATTAAAATTATGTAAGTCTTCTTATTTACAAATTCGTGAACTTTATTTGTATAAATTTATTTTGACGGTAGATAGGATTATCGCGAAATACGGGTAGTTTTATTTAAATTCCTCAATCAGAGCTGCCTCAAGAATCCAAACCATTCATTAGGAAAACACAAAATATCGTGGATAAATTAAACAAGTTGCAAATTGCGCTTGAAGTGTAGCAAATGCGGTGCATTTGTATGATAACGAAGTTTTAAAAATGCCACTCTCATATATCAATCTCATAAAATCGTAAATAGTTAATTACAATTAAAATGCGCATCAAACAATATTCTCCCTATACCATCATGTAATAAAATACTTTTGTGTGGCCTTGTAAATAAATGACAAATGTTCTTTGCACCGCAGATTGTGCAAAATGTATATTATAATACGTACTTTATAGATGCATATAAATTTTATTATGTTCGAATGATTCTATCAACAATGAAATGCATTTTAACCTTTTTTACACATTGACCGTAATGTAACGGAATACTTTTGATTGTCCCTGTATTGAACTATGCATCCGAATTTCATAAAATTTTAAATGACTTGACAACATTATGTGATAATTGTGTATTTTAAATTTCAAACGATTAAAATGCATTTGAAACTTTTTCTCCATTTACCATAATGTAACGGAATAATTTTGATTGCCCCTGTAATTGATTTATGCATCCGATTTTCATAAAATTTAAAATGAGTCGACAAAATTATGTAATAATAATGTATTTTAAATTTCAAACGATTCGGTTGGGTAGTTTTTGCGTTGTTATATGTGGACGGACTGAACGTATTTATATAATTACGAACGCACCTGAAAAGAGCATTAGATGAAAAACATAGTTCTAAATTTTCCCAACGGAGGGCACTTACATGAAAATTATTCATTTAGTTACTACTTTTAATTTGTGTAATTTTGATTACAACGAAAAATTAAAAATAGGTTTGCTAGCATTTTCGCTTGCGAAATGCTCTTTTTTATTATTAGCACTTTCCAACAAAGTTGAAAAGTGCTTATGCATTCGGTTTGTCTGGCCGTCTGTCCGCACTCTAACTCACGTAAATATACTCGGATTGACATAAAATTTTAGGACGTTATTGACGTTTACCCTAGCACGAACCCTGCTGGAAATGAAGTTTCTACCATGATTAGTTTATCTACAGGGAGAATCAAAAGTTTCCCATTACATTAAGGCCTATGGGGAAAAATCGTTTTAAAGGAACTTTAAAGATGTTACACCCTATTAAACATATTAAAATTTATATGCTTTTACAAGGTGCATTAAAATAAGCATTCTATAAAATGTAACGTGAAAATGTAGCTATTATTTATTTACAGGGCCACACAAAATATTCCATTAGATAATTAAAAGGGGGAATTGTGTATGACATATTTTAAATATATTAAATAGTGTATAATAAACTTGATAATGTATAATAAAATTGATGTATGTCAATGAGGCTTAGTATAAATTATACGATACTGCCTTCCCTAATATAAAGTACATAGTATTTACAGGGATACACAAAAGATTTCAAATATTGCATTCTTTCCGAAATACTGTATATGTATCCGATGATAGCTGATGGATGGATGAAATGCATTTTAATTATGATATTGGCGTATAAGTTTCACTAAATTTATGCATATTATATGGTGTGTATAAATGCTATAGTTAATATACAGGGCTCCGCAAAAGAGCTCGCCAACTTTATTGAATACGAGCATAAATTACTAAAGGGTGATTCTTTAAAAAATTATGCATTTTTACGCTGAACTGCATTAAATTTACTAAGAAATGTTTTCAGAATATAGATAAAATGATATACAGGATCATGCAAAAAACTGGGTACATGGAGTCTATGAATGATAATTTATGAGAAAGTGATTTCAGTTGTTTTAAGAGTGTTTCAGTTTAAAATAAATTTTATCTTAATACTGATGTGTAATATGTATGATGTGTGTACTAATGTAAACCAGGCAAACTACAAGGCTGAACAAAGTATTCAAGTATGTTTCCATCTTTTAGTATAAATTGCTGAAAGAGAAATTTCAAGCAACTAGGCTTTTTTTGCTAAACTAAATTTTCCCATTATATAGTATGTATATTACCAGACAGATCAAATACAGGTCTGTTCAATAGTACTGAAATACATATTTGGCTTTATATCTTTATTTACCTAAATAACGAAGTTTTGTTCAAGATTTCATGAAGCGTTGCAAAGTGTTTCATAATCTATGCTTAATGCATGATTTTTCTTACTTGTTAAGATTAAAAATAAATCTTTTATTCCCACATCTTTAAAGATATTTTTAATTTCCTCCAAAATCCAAAATCACAGACAGGATGGATAGAGATCTAGATGTCGGGATAAAACACATGACGAAAGTCTAGTTCATGAAGATTCTTCTGAAAATAGTTTTTCAGAACATTCTTAAAATACCATATTAATGATTGTTACTGTTATAATGGATACAGTGAGTAATAGAAAAAAAGATTCACGCATTACGGGTTTTACACAAGAACGCTCAGTACCAGAAATAATTCTAAATATTTGTCCTCTGAATTATTATCTGCCCCTTTATTAAGCTAAAGAAATTGTTTATACGAGAGAAAGTCAGTGAGTCGATCACAACCAAATTTGAAAGGTCAAAATTGGTAATCCACTGTTACCAAATATGCTCATAGGTGGCAGTATTATACAAATATAAGAAGTTAATTTAGAATTTATGAGACAGCTGTTGTACAAGAACAGCAAGCGCATTTAAAAGTTTTTTAACGAAGAACCAGTTGATAGTCTTGTTGAAACTGCGACAGATGAAACAGTGCGGATTTTTTTAAAATTAATTTTCAGCAGTGGAATTACGCTTGAAATCCTTGAATATTGTGAATTTTCACATTGCTACTAAGGGTAGAACCAATTAGTGAAAAATGTCCAAGCCGGAATCAAACGGGGAACCCTTGGAATAGAGCTCCAAGTGCTCTACCATTAAAATATGTTATTGACCGATGCTGGGATTGCTTGTGTCTCATATTACGCCGCAGGATTGTGTGCTCATAAAGACGGTTCCATCTCGTGCTGCGAATTGCAGCCTTACCAACTTATGAAGCGAAGAATGCTAAGCTGGGTATCGTCCTCATAGCTTAAATGGTAGAGCACTCTTCCAAGGGTTCCGGGTTCGAACCTCTTGAATATTTTAATATTTTTTACATCTATATATAGTCCACGTTTAATTAAAGAAAAACTTTTCAAAATAAAGTATTAAAAATCTGAATATTCAGTGCTGTTTTATATTCATTTTTTTATTTGTATTAAATATTCAGTGCGGAATGTTGAGGATATGATAGATGTTCTAAGCGAACAAAAATAGATCAGCTGCTTCTTCAGCCGTCAACGTCTATATCAATCAGTTCTAGGCTTAAATTTTGTACTCTATTTTAGTTTCTATTGTTGTTCGCGACTACTTCAATCTTCGTTAATAACTCTTGAACACTCCTGCTATTCTTGTAGAAATATTGTCACATAAATTTGAAATTAACATATCATAATTGGATAATGTTATCACATAAGACATATTTTAATACAGTTTACTATTAATATCTGACCTCTTAAAAATGATTTGTGACCTACTTTCTGACTATATCTCTACAAGGGTGGCGGCTACATTGAAAAATGAGTAAATGTATTAGTTCCATTTAAATAAAATCACTATTAACTATTTATTCCTTCATTTTTTTACTATATGTGAACGGTAATTTTCTAATCTAACCTTATATAAAAATAAAAATTTAGCAGTGTTTTTTTCAAATATTGAAACCTTCGCATTTTAAAATTCTGAAAAAAAAACTGTCAAACGAATTAAGAATATCTGACAGCTATTACTTGGTTGTTTAAAAATGAAACTTTTACAATAATTTGCTGGATCACTTTAAAGTTTATCTTATGAATCGGATTACTGCATTGTAATATTTTCCGTATTATATAAAAACTGTGTGAAATAGATTTTTAAATTACACACGTGTAAACGCTATTTAAAGTTAGTTAATTTTAACTAATATTGTTTAGGCATAATCATAAAATAATTAATAAGATTTACAAAAATGAGCATCACAGTTTATTTCTTGGAACCACATAGAATAGTACCGCAATTAAAAAAAATACAAGAATCTTTATTATAATCATACAGTTTATTAAAAAATAGCAACAAGTATGATAATACTCTTTTTTTACTATTTTTTACATCTTAAGGAAAATGTAATTTTCTTTGCCGCTGCAAAGTGATATTTTAGATAAGAGTTTACTTTCTCATTTCATATTTTAAGATGCCATTAAACTTTTACTATCTATTTTGCGGTAAAATAGAATTTTTAAGTTTTTTTTAAAAGCTTCTCGTACAATAATTTCATAATGAGTTGTATATGAAAAATTTAAGATAGAAATAGTGCATTATGCATTAATGTTTAAAAATTTCCGGAAAAAAAAGAACGCAATGAACAATAAATCAATAACTTATAAAAAGGTAAGTTTTTTCCTTTTCAGGGGTAATCGCTGGAACTGCAGAATCGATTTTAAAAGTAATAGTAATAATGATGGCATTCGGTCCTGTTCAAACAAAGGCCCTATCTCAGAGCCGTGGCTAAGGGGGTGCTATGGGTGACTCAGCCCCCCCCCCTCCTCCCTAAAAAAGTTTAAAGTCTCCATCCCCTTTAAAAGATAACAAGGTCACTAAATGAATTTATGTTCCGAAAATCCAAATGAAATTCTATTCAAAAACCTAATTTAGCTATGTGGTCCTTTCCCAGTTTTGCAGAAATACAAAATTGTAACTAAAATGATTGTTTCAACATTCGCTCATGTTATTCTCAGATTGAGAGGTAACAGGATGTTTAATATTGCCTTATTTATGCATTCGAATTTTTCATCATCCTATTCTTTTCTTAGAATAAAATTAAGTTATTAGAATACTTTAATAAGAAATATAGAAACTACAGTGTAAATATGCACGAATTTATGATCCTGTGTCATAAAGAGAACTAAAAATAATGACATCCTGTAATTCATTTCTAGCTACGGCCCAGCCCTATCTTCTTTGGAAACATTGCAAAAATACTTTTATAACTATATTAAATATACATTTATAACTTACTATTAAATATACATTTTAAATATTAACACGAAAGTTACTGCAGGTGAAACCTTATAAAACAAACAAAAGTCATAAGTAATTTTAACCATGTACGGAAATGTTAAATTTTGATTAAAAAAACAACTATTCTTATTCAATACGAAAGTTAATATGCATCTTGATTTTTATTTACAATTTAGAAATAAATTTTTAGCATGATCATAAAATTCTGACTTAAAAATTATAATTAATCTTTAGTTAAACGTACGCTTAAAATTTCATAAAACTTTTTAAATAAGAAGCATTTAATATTTAAAGGAATCAGCCTTTGAAGACTTCTAAAAAAATACAAAACACCAATACAAACCTGTAAAAATGTTATTTCCTGTTTTCTTACATGTTAAAGACATTATACACATTAAATACATATCTTAGATGTCTTTAATGATGTATTTTAACTAAGCTATATAAACACTTTATGGTTAGACTATTGAAAAAAGCTTTAAACTTAAAATAAGACCGTGTTTTATTATTATAAAGTAAGAACTAAAGAAGTTTTAATTTTGTTAATATTTCTAATATAATATTCATAAAATCACAACTTTTGGGAATTTTGTTTTAATGAGAAACTTAGTTTAATAATTAAAATTTGTTTATGTTTGATGCAAATACAATGGCGATTTCGAATTACAAAACATGTTTTTTTCTTCGGAAAATATTTTAAAATATTAAAAAGCTAGAAAAAATATACATCTTGTTACTTCTTTATGTTAAAGAAAGAGCAGGTTTATTGTTTCGTTTTTGGAACGATAATGGTAAACAGAACAGACAGTTGTATTTAAAAAAAAAAAAAAAAAAAAAAAAAAAACTGAAAATCCTTTGGGTCATGAGTACATTCTTTTCGAAAGTAGTAATTTGACTGTTTGAATGTTTGATCAAACATTTTCATTAAAAAATCAGCTTATATTTGACTGCTTGAATGTTTGATCAAACATTTTCATTAAAAATCAGCTTATGTTAAGATTTAAAAAAAAATAAACAGACATGTAATAAAACTAGAAAACAACGCATTAATTCAAAATAAATTATAGTAGACGTTCCAGTCGTTACAAAACCTTTTCATCAGTACAAAAGTCAATCTAAAATTAAATGTACTGTTTTCAAAGGTTCGCATTTAAAAGTACAGATTTAAAATATCAACTCTTTCGACTCCGTCGTCTCTTGCAAATATTTTTTGCGTTTGCACCACTTTTTTGAAAACCATATATTTTCAATTAAATAATATATAAAACGTTCTAATTAAATAAGACATATTTTATTTTCCTTTATTATTGGTTCTAAAAACAAATTTTGCAATGAAAGATGATCTCCAATTAGACTGGACATCCGAGTGCAAAGGAATAAAGCACCACAGACATCACACTAAGATTACATATTCTGCCGGAGCTGTATATATTTTAACATGTGGATATTTCTTTAATCTTGTAAAACAACTTTCTGGAAAATTGTAATTTAAAAATTACTGTTGTTTGATTTCACTATTTTAGTATTTTGAAAATCAGGGATGTGGTCGGTATCCATTGAATGTTTTATAAGTTTCGATTATAAATTGCCTAATTGTAAGCTCGTTTATACTAATCTAAGATCATGTTGCACAATTGCCTGATCTAACCAATATCATCAAAATTAGAATGTCTGCAAGGGATACTGTAAAATAAACATTCACTCCTTGATGATTTAATATTGTGAATACATAAATTTTAATGTATATATGTCTAATCAACAGTTTTAATTTTCGATTGATATTCGTACTAAGTTGTGCTAATTTATACTAAATAGGATTTTTTTAATAACCTTTGAAAGACTATTGTATTTTATCATTTAATTTAATATGTTAGTGGTTTCTTTTCGTCGTTACCCTAGGATATCTTGTATGAAATTTTGTAAAAATGAAGTTTTCTGTTGTAAATAGAAAATCAAAACTGCTTAAAAATATGTAATAAATAAAATCAGATAATCGTTAATTGCTTGTGTTATTTGAGTTTATTTGCGTCTAAATATAAAATATTATATAGCAGTATATTTTCACCACTTTCAATGATGAGGAAAATATGTTAATGTTAATTTTAAAAGTTTATGCATAAACTTACAATGACATAAATGATAAATATTTCAATGATTATGATAAAGCTCAGTAAATTTATGATTTAAATTCACATACTCTTCTGCTTATTATGCAATGCCTATTAAGTGTAAATACGCATTCACAACTTAATTTAAGTTACATAAATAATTGCAATTTTTTTATTATTTGATCGATTTAAGAATTTTCTAAATGTAATCATAACACCTTCGGATCAGTTCTTTACATATTGCACATCATACTTTTATTTAGATCTCATAAACTATTTTACAACTGACATTTTCTGAGTTACCTCAATTAAATGAGAAAAGCTAATCTCAACATTTCTTTTAACATTCAATCTGCTGTTAAATCTTGATTTCACGAGAAACCATCAATTATATATTAATAATGGGATATTATAGACCCTTCTGTAGATGTATTTCTTTGAAAATAGAACCTGATCAAATGCGCATTTAACGAAATTAAATGATATTTAAAAAATAGTTTGATTATTTTACTCAATAAAATCCACGTTACACGGAAAAAAAAAACACAAGGTCTTAAAGCACCAATACTTATTTTCTTCTAAGTATATGCAGGAAACTGTGAATTTTTAGTCGTGTGCAAGCATTCGTAAATTCAATATCAAAAATGTTTTACTCAATTAGTAATTATTTTATTGCTACAAATATAATAAATAAATTTACAAGTGTCCGTTATTTTAATCTAACTCCTTTTTATATTTCTTCATCGACACTTTTTAAACTTCTTAATTAAGTAATTCTTTGTTAGATGACACTCCAAATAATAAAGTACGCAGTCCATGCCTTTTATCTAGAACACAAAATACGAAGCATTTTAAATTAATTTGTTTTTAACAATACTGCTAATGCAATAATCAAGACATTCACAAATGCCATTCATTTGAATATATTATCCTTTCAAATTATTGAATTTTTCATCAATTGTTTAATTATTATTTCCATTGATTGATTTTTTATCATGATCCATTTCAGTTAATAGGGTCTAAAGTTTTTCACTTCATCTTTAAAATTAAAATTACGATGTATTTTCCAATTACAAATGTTATTTTAAACAATATTGCTAAGATAATAATAAGGATAACAAAACATGTATATTATTTGATTAAAATTTTCGCCCAGAGATATTCATACACTGTTAACTAAAATGTGTTCATTGCTAACAGCCTTCTCAAGAAACATGTCAGTTCATAAGTTATACTTTTCTTCCACTTCATTTTTACTTTATTCTATCTTCAGTTGAAGAAAATATTGTAATCGAAATTTTTTTCGACTTCCGTTTTTGACGGATTTACACATTTTAGGGGTTTAGAGATTCCAAAAAACATGTTTTTACAAAATGTCTTTCTGTTTGTGTGTCCGTGTGTCGCCATTCTACAATGATAAAGAGTATGAAGATATACAGAGAATTGAACCAAATTTTTGTGAATGTTTTTGGCTTCGGCAAACAGGTTCTCCTTCAATTTTGAAATATTCCGCCGTAAGAGGGCGCTGCAATAGCGATTTTTGTACCATTTTCAATATTATGTATATGTGTAAAAGTGTATGAAGTTATGCATACAATTGAACAATTTTTTGTAAGTGTTTAGATATGGCTAGTTGGTCCTCCCTGGATTTCAAAAAATTCCGCTCGAAAGAGTCGCTATAATCACGATGTCTGTGCCATTTTCATTATTTTACCATTAAAAAAATAGTTATGCATAGTATTAAACCCAATTTTTTTTTTTTTTTTTTTTTTTTTTTTTTTTTTTTTAGTATGACAAGTAGGTTTTTCCTAAATTTGAAAAAAAAAAAAAAAAAAAAAAAAAAAAAAAATCTAGCATTCTATTTTCATTGGCTCGTGCTGAGACGGAAACTCAATTTTACTCTGATTAATTGACTGAAGCAGATATTTAAGAAAAAAATCAAAGTTGGCTTAGTATTTATTTAAAATTATAAAAGCATTAACATATGTAACTATATTTTCAAATATTAAAATGTACGTATGAGGGATTGGTACATCCAACTAGTTATAATTTAAATCACGATACTCTTTAAATTTATAAATATTATTCCAAACAATATTGATAAGATAATAATAATGATATTAGAATGTGTGCTTTATTTGATATAATTATTAATCAGAATTATTCATCAACTGTCACTTAAACTGTAAGATTTATTGCACCATCTTCAGATGACATTTTAGTTCATAAGCTGTAATAGTCTTTCATTTCTTTTTTATAGTTCAAAGTAAGGTGGTCTAGTGTAATAACGCCAGGCGGGGTAATAACGCCAAGTGCTAATATTATGCATAATTATTAAATAATTTGGTAAATGACACCCATGTGCTCTGCGCAGAAGGGTTTTGAGTCATATAAATCGCAAAAAAACAGCTTCAAGTTAATTTGTTTCATTTTTAGGTCTTATTGTTTTTACAAGCAACTAAAATTAACGCTTGATCTAAAATTTGCGAAATACGTTTTGTGATGGGAAGACTATTTTTTTATACGGAAATGCTTTGTTAATTACATTAATTTGTAGTGCATTTCATGGACTTTCAAAATGTTGTTGAAGATTTTGGATATCTTCTCGAGATAATTTGTAATTTAAGATGTACAGCGCAATAACTGTAACGGGGTAATAACGCCAATCCTTGGCATTAACACCCTGGTTGATTCCCTACAGTGACCGAGCTACATCCTAAATACTGATTCAAATAAACACAGTTAAAACTGTGCAATGTTTCTAATAATTCTATTTAAGCGGTCCTTTTTAAGCAAAAAGAAGCTCACGGTCTGATATTCTTTTGCCTCATCCTCCCCCCCCCCCCCCCACACACACACCACGCGTTTATCTTTCTTACACTTTCACAAAAAAATGAACATTTTCAATAGCTTAGAATGCAATCTGTAAATTTCTAAGTTTGCAGAGTTTGTATTTTTAGAATTGGGCAATCTACATGCAATTATTCCATCTTATTTCATAGTTTTGTTTGCATGGCGTTATTACCCATGTAGGTGGGTAATAACGCCAAATAGCATTGGTCAAGAAATCACGCCATTACATTTTATGAATACATATCTGTTAAATTATTTTTTCATATAGATAGTCAATGAGTTGCGGTATCAAATCATATATTTGTTTGAAAAATACAATCTAAAACTGAGCCGTGAAAACTGGTAGAACCTTAACGTGGCGTTATTACCCCAGGGTACCTTACGATGAATTTAAGTATTATATTTAATTCTAAAGAAAGCTAGAACGTACTCACATGTTTAACAAGCAATTATATATTTTTTTATATGCAATAACATAATTAAGAAGTCGAAAATTATACGTCAAACGTTGCAAATGAGGTACTTTCGTATTATTACGAATTTTTTTAAATATATAAAATTTCGAATACAATACAGTATCCGAAATCTTTTGTGCATCCCAGTAAATACCAAATGTTTTCTATTATGCAGGAATTAACTTGTTGTAAACCTCAGCAACTTATACCATAGTATTGTATCTTTTCCATTTTCATAAAATTGAAAATAGTTTAATGTAATTAAGACACATCCCAAACAATGTTCTCGCTTATACTATTATGTTATAAAATACTTTTGTGTGGCTCTATATGTTAATAAAATATCCTTTGCATCACAGATTGTACAGAGTGTATATTTTAGTTTATATTTTATAGATACAAATGAATTGTATTGTATTCGTTCATATCATTAAAATGCATTGAAACAATTTTTCCCATTGACCGTAATGTAATGAAATACTTTTGGTTGTCCCAGTAATTGAACCATACATCCGATGTTCATAAAATTTGAAAGAACGCAACAAAATTATGCAATAATTATATATTTCAAATTTCAAGCCATTTGGTTAGGTAAACTTTGTGTTGTTAAATGCGGACGGGTAATCGGACAGACGTGTAGACGGACAGATTAAACGACGACTATACGTTATACGAATTTATATAATTATGAATGCGCATAAAAATGGAAATAGAGTTTAAATTTGACCAGAGGATAATCTCAAATGCAGCGAACAAGCCACTTGACCATTTTTATTGCAATCTGTATTTACCTTACATTCTTATAGAATCTGGGACTAAAAACTCTAAAGCGCAATATTCAATATTAAATCAAAACTAATTTGTTCAGATTCAAACATGCTATAGTACAAAAAAAGGATTTTTAGGTCGTGCAATATTTTTAGTAATCGTATAATTGTGTAATGTGATTAGTAAAATAAAGAGGCTGGTAAACATAGGAAATTCACTAAAGCAATTTTCTAAATTGGATAAAATTACAAAGAATGTACATGCGTATTTTTTATACATTAAAAATAAAAAATAAAAACGATTTAAAAATTTTAATCATGCTCTGCATATTTAACGTGCACTTAGATTTTTTTATGATGAAATATTTCGTAGACTAAGCGCAGCTCTTGAAAATCTATGAGTTTCTCCTCCATGTTCCTTAAAGAATTATAATGAACTTCTTTTAAAATTACTAAATTTCCCATTTCTATGTTTTCGAAACCATAAATTTAAATCGTCTTCGTAATGACCATGGTAGTGACCATTTTGAAAGTTAAAACTTATTTTAGAGTCTGTTTTCTATAACTTATTTTATATAACAACTTAAGTCCAGCATTATTTTTTATTAATTTTGATTGTATGCCCAACATCTTTTTATAATCAATACAGTAAATTTAAATTGTTAAAAAGTAAATTTTAGTAATAATGATTTTGATAATAGTATTTAATAAATATGAACACTCAAATAAACTTTCACATAACTTACTTTTAAATGCGAAGCTTTTATATTTCATTACTTCTGCTTAGTTCTTGGTTGAAATTATAATATTAATATGAATTAAGAAATTAGTACCACTCAAGACATATGTTATTTATATATTTTAAATGTTAAGTCTCTCTTTTGATACTTAGTTGTTATCCACAAAAATTACATCTATAAGCGTAATACACATACACACACAAAAAAGAAATGTTGAATTATTTTTTTTATCAAATTACATAAAGGGTTATATAAATATTTATTAAACTGAATACTTATTTATTAATTTATTCCTCATTTCTAAACAATTTCGGTACAATTTTCAATATAATTTTTAAACATTAATAAATATTTATTAACATAAACATTAACAATTCAGAAATTCTTATCGAAATAATTTATTCTAAAACCGAAATCATTTTAAATTCTGCTTTGTTTTAGGATAATTATTTTGCATTTCTACAAATTTTCACATTAAAAAAAAATCATTTAATATTTTATTTAGTAAAAATTATGTATTAACAATACTATTTATTATTTTATATAATATTTTGTAAAAATGTAAATAATGTGTCTTTGACGTAATTGAAAATAAAGTAATTTGTTTAAAAATATATTATATTTGAATTTAGATAATTAAAAAAAATATTTTGTATCATTTTTCTTATTACAGAATGTAATATTTTAGTTGTTCATCATGAGTTAATAAGGGGAACCTTTAACTTTATTTTTGTTAGTCAAATTTCAACGCAATTTAGAATTATATATTTTATTCCAGACAATGCTGCTCAGAAAAAAATAATATTCACAAACGTCCATTATTTGAATGTAATTTCATTTTAGAACTTTTCATCTATCGCTCCTTAAATCTCATTCCTTCTTCTTTGGTTCCTTCTCATCAGATGAAGCTTAACATGCAAGATATACTAATGTTATACATCATTTACAAAATCCTTCACACTATATTTCAAAATTACACATTTCATTTTAAATAAAAAAATAAAAAATATATACACGGTCACAGGTGTAATATATTCTTATTTTATCAAAATATGAATAAAAATTTAAAAAGCTTATAATTGCCAAGAAGATATCTTCAAATGCTGCAAAAAAAAAAAAAAAAAAAAAAAAAAGACTGGATTAATTTTATAAATTTATCCTACATTCCTACAGAATCTGAGACTAGATGAGCTAAAGCGACTGCTTGCGGATTAGATTAAAACTATTTTTTTTTTCACTTCAAATATGTTACAGCAATATGAAATAAGTTCAAAAAATAATAATTAAATAAAAATAAAATGCAATATAAAAAAAATTCATATTTTTAAAAGAAATTTATTGTTAAACACGTAAAGTAAAAAAAAAAAATCATAAAAAGTTCTATCAGACGTAATTTTAAATTATATTTAGAACTTTTTATTGCTAAAAATATTCCGAGCAGACTCAACTGAACTATTACGAATCGGAAAATTGCAGCCGCATTTCATCATATCACAGATCAGAGTAATATCCTATATTTAATTAAGAAAAAAAAAGAGAAACTTGTACTATCATTTCCAATTATTCTGTCGGAGAATGGAAAATACATTTGTAACACTATTATTAACACGATTTTTCAAATGCCATAATTATTAGCTACACTTATAAATACAAACTATTCAATTAATATCGTGTTATAGCAATAAGAAATAAAATTATTAATAATGCAATAATTAAATTAAAGCATAATTTAATGCAAGAAAATCAGATTATTAAAAGAAATTTATTGTTAAACTCGTAAAGCAAAGAAACAAACAAACAAAATCATAAAAAGTTTTATCGGACGTAATTTAATCCTGCTAAGTGTTTTTAAAGTACATTTCGAAAATTTCATTGCTTAAAATACTCCGTTCAGATTCACTTCTACTATTACAAATCGGAGAATTGCCCTCGCCTTTCATTAAATAGCACATCAGAGTAACATCCTAAATTTAATTAAGGAAAAGGAAAGAGTTATGCTTTCATTTTGAATGATGCTGCCGAAGATATAAAATTAAAAAAAAAATACATTTGGAACTTTATTATTAAAACCTACTCCAAATACCATAATTATTACCTAACTTATAATTACAAACTATTCGATTAGAAGTGTGTTATAGCAATATTAAATAAATAAAAAATGCAATAATTTAAATAAATTAAAATGCAATATAAAAATAATTTCATATTATTAAAAGAAATTTATTGTTACACCCGTAAAGTTAAAAAAATATATATCATAAATAGCTCTAAAAGACGTAACTTAATCCTGCGATGTGTTTTTTAATTATATTTCGAGCTTTTTATTGCTTAAAATATTCCGTAAAGCTTCAGTTCTATTATTACGAATCGGATAATTACAGCCACATTTAATTAAATCATATATCAGAGTAATATAAAAAAGGTAATTAAGAAAAAAGTAAGATGTGTATCTTCATTTCTCAATGATGCTGCAGAAGAATGAAAAATTAGAAAAATACCTTTTGAACTTTTATATTCAAACAATTCTCCAAATGTCATAATTATTAGCTAACTTATAAATGCAATCTATTCAATTACTATTGTGTTACAACAATATTAAATAAATGAAAAAAAGTAATAATTTAATTAAATTATAACGCAATATAAAAATAATTTCATATTATTAAAAGAAATTTATTGTTACATTCGTAAAGTTTTTCAAAAAAAAATCACAAAATGTTCTAACGGATGTAACTTAATCCAGCTATGTGTTTTTAAATTATATTTCGAATTTTTTATTGCATAAAATATTTTGTGCAGAATCAATTCTACTAATACGAACCGGAGAATTTCACCCACATTTCATTAACTCGCGTATCAGAGTAATATTTTAAATTTAATGAAGAAAGAGGAAAGTTTTGTGCATTTATCTCCAATAATTCCGTCGGAGAAGGGGAAAAAAACTTGTGTATTAATACAATTCACTAAATGATATAATTATTAACTAACTTATAAATACAAAATATTCAGTAAAAATCTTGTTATAGCAATATGAAGTATATTTAAAAATAATGGATTAATGAAATTAAAGTATATTGCAATATAAAAAGAATTTTAGATTATTAAAATAAATTTATTGTTAAACTCTTAAAGTTAAGGAAAAATCATAAAAAGTTCTATCATACGTGATTTAATCCTGCTATGTGTATTTAAATAATATTTAGAACTTTTCATTTCTTAAAATATTCCGTGCAGACTCAGATCAACTATTGTGAATCGAAAAATTGCACCCGCATTTCAATAATCAGAGTAATATCCTAAATTTAATTAAGAAAAAGGAAAGATTTGTGCCTTCATTTCCAATTCTGCTGCCGGAGAATGGAAATAAAAAGAAATACATTTGGAACTATATTAATACAATTTTCCAATATCATAGCTAAACGAACATTTATAAATGCAAATTATTCAAGAAACATTTTTTTGTTAAATACAGAAGTGTTGCAATACGTATTCATTTGTTTCATTTTTTGAACTTACGGTTTTCTATTTTATACTTTCTAATATTTTTTTTAAATATATAGTAGCAATTCATCCACTTTTTTGTGCAAAAATGTTTTATTAGTCAGGAGTGTATCTTTTTGTAATAAAATGTTGTATGTTTATTAATAATCTTTCAGTTAATCGCAAATGGTAATAATAGATTAACTATGTGATGTAATTCATTTGGTGTAATTAAGAATGCGTAAATAAGTTAATTGGTTAAAAAAAAATACTTTAAAATAACATGTGTTTTTTCTTCTTCCCTCCTTCAAGCTACCGCATTCAGTTTTCTGTCCACGTTCCTTTTTTGTCTGTTCCTTTTTTAATGTTTTCCAAGTTTTTTTAATTTAAAGAAAAATTAATTCGGTAACCCAGCTACTAAATATATATATATTTTTATATTTATCTATATGTGTGCGTATGTGTATGTGTATGTGTGTTTAAAATTACCCATATTGACACATCTACTGAAATACTCATAGCAAATAACACAAAATAATAGCCCAAAACATTCTTGAACATAGACTTAATGTTTAAAAATTCGTGAAAATTATTTTAAACCTGAAAACTTTTCGAATTTTTCATTTATGATTTTATCTCTTTTATATTAAAAAATCGTTTTACTTCTTCAAGGAGATTTAATCAAAAATGTAATAAAAAAGACAAATATATGTTGAAATAAATAATCTAATAATTAATATTTGAAAACATTCCCGTCAGTAGTCGCGTGTCGGTCTTTTCGCCGCCCGTATAACTTATCTTCTCCTAACTTGTGTCACATTACAAATACAACGGAGATCTACCATGTAGCTGACTTTGAAGCTTTCTCGACCACCTTCGTGAAGTAACAGGACACTTCTGTTTTTTTTCAGGTACATTTTTAGAAACAAATTTGAAATTGGCGAAAAAGTCTACGTAAAAATCACTAATATCAGTTCTTGTTACTTTTTCCAATTACTCCTGGTCTCATGAATAACATGCATAATTTAAGAAAACTGCAAATTTTTATCTTCGTTGTAATGTTATTTTCGTATATTAAGTGAAAAATATTTCTTATTTTACTTATTTGGTATGCGGGGGGCCAGCGGCAAAAAGACCGAGCGCGACTAATGACGTTGTGAAAAAAGTCGCGACTACTGGCGGGTTAAAGCAAAAACGTGAGCATTTTCAATTAATTCACCTATATAGTGAAAGTCGCATTATTCAGTTGAATAATGCAGTTTTAAATTCTATGTATGGCAAAGAATATAAGATCTATTATAAATGAAAAGAATAGTTCAATTATAAAATTTTTATTTTTGTTGTTTTGTTTTATTTATTAATTTTTATGACATTTCAATAAATAGTGTTAATATGATTATTAATAATTTTAACTTCATTACATTGTAAATTTATATAAAATTACTAAAAAAAGTAAAAATATTATAAGAATTTCTTAACAACGATTTGTATTATTTTATGTTAAATTTGCATAATAAAATATAAAATATAATAAAATAATAAAATAGTTTTTCTTATTTTATATTAAATTTTCAAAGTCTAAATTTAATTTTAAGACAGTTAAAAATGCAAACAATAATAGCACTAAATATTGAATTGTATTGAGTAGAAATGTTTTTTCTTAAAATTTACAGAATTTTTCCAAATGTATTTTTTAAATTAAGTTGGGATTATTTTAAATACATATAAAAGGTTAGAACAGAAAACAGGAAACACCGTTCCAGATGCTTAAATGATGTTGTTTACAAATGATAAGAAATCCTATTAGGATGGGATAAGTTAAGAAGAATTGGTAGTTTGCAATTATCTGCATGCACACGTGAATTTCCTCTTTCGTGTAAATATTTTGTTTTGCTTTTTCTCCAGTAATACTCTATAAATAAAAACTTGCAGAAGGGAACGTTTACGAAATAGATTGAGTATGCAATTGCTTCAATTCCCTCAAATTTCTCAGGACCCATTGCATGCTATGTGTGACATTTTGAAATAGGAGCCAGTAATATTGTTTGCAAGTTTCACCATATTATGTCACAGGAATCGTGGCGAGAGAAAAATTAAGTAAAATAATAAACGTAGAAGCTTCATAAAACTACACATTTGCTGTTCCAAACTAGTTTATCCATTCAGATAGAGCGGAAAATGCTCTCCCCGGAGCTACATTCCATCAAAAAAACATAATTTTCCGCAAGTTGTCTAAACCCTAATCATCGAAAAAAAGAAAAAAAAATACTCCATTATCTCTGGGCCTCCTCTCTCAAGTCAATAATAAAACTCAAAACGTTCTACAATCTTTAACCATGATTATTTTATGTAAACAGAATTTAATGTCTAGCGTCGTGGTTAAACATAGCAGTCTCGAATCTTTTTCAGACGATAATTTTTATTTTAAAAGATTATTATTTAACTAATTTATAATCGAAATCAAAATTTGAATATTCTACAGAAGATAATTTCACACACAAAAAAAAGAAAATGAATTTACTGATATGCAAAAAATGTCAAACGCGAAGAAGAAAGAAAAATAAATACAAAGAATGATATTTTTGAAAAGTATGGTTTTGATATAAATTTAATAAGACTTTCTTAAAAAAGGGTCGATAACAACAGGGGGGAAATGAGTTTTATTGGGAATTTTAAGAAATAAAGTTTAATTAAAATAAATTTAATTTAGAGCAATTTTCGCATATTGGAATAAATGTTTTTTAAGGCGAATGAAGAATTTATATTGTTTCTATAAAGATTAATAGATTAGATCTAGTGATAGGATTTTAATTTATTAAGTTGAAATAAGTAAGAAATATTGTTAAACGGAAATTAATATAGTATATGCTAATTTTTGGCTAAAAAAATTGAATTTGTAATATATATTATGCATATGAGATGTCCAAAGTATTAATGCATATACTATAAATGTATTAGTAATAGTAACAGAACGATACACTGCAAAAATTGTTATTACATTGTTCCTGGTTAATCGTTTATCGTTACTCGCATTTACATAAAAGGGAATATCGTACTACTTTTAGTTAGAGACAGGAACAGAAATGTACAAACCATCACTTTATCAGGTTGGCGGTTTAAATTCCATGCTAATATAAAATTAGATTCGCATATTCAAACGCAACTAGTCTGCTTAGTCGTGTTTTGGTTGAAAAACCTGCAAATCTGACTATAATGATTGCTCGGTTGGTTTATCATTGTGTTTTTCAACATCCAAAGGCATGAAAACATGGATAAGTGAAATCAGGAAAACACAAAAAATAAAAATATTTTAAAAACATTTTTAAGGTTAAACTATAAAAAATTCGATGCTTTACTTATAATATAATTCACAATGTAAGACATAAGTTTGAATTATTGAACTTCAATAGCACATTGCTTATGTCAAAAAAATATTGAACTTAGTTACGCATTGCTTATTAAAAAAAATATTAAAACATAATCTTTTCTAAATATGGTAGGAAATCGCTATTTTATTGTTTTATTTATTTATTTTTTTGTTGTTATATGAAATTAATTTAGATAAGTATGTTGAAATCATAATATTTTAGGAAATAAAAACTATAATGTTAAAGCTTTCACTTTAAAAGTAATACTACCTTTCTGGTCTCAATTAGATTTCTGTTTCAAACTTTTTAAAATAAGCAGCATTATACATATTATTAAAAAAATATTGTTGTTATTTTTGTAGTTTAATAACTGAATATTTCAATAAAAAATTTTAATTACTTCCGTTTATCTTAATTGTCAACAGTAAACTAATATTTTAGAGTTTTTCGCTGAGTCCTTTACGAAATCATGGCCTTCTGTGTTACTTATTTGTTAAAAACTTTATGTTATATGTATAAATATAATAAAATCATCCTTTTAAAAAATAAAATCTGTTAATTAGAATAAAGTATTTGGTCTTTGTTAGAAAATTTTTAAAGCTCAAGTTTTACTTTTGAAAAAGTTTAATGGACTGTGTAAAAAGATGGATAAAATTCTACAAAGGATAAACGTACCGTGTTGCTGAAAAGCCGTTAACGCTCGCAATATTAGAGTGAACAAATAAGCATTATTCACAGTTTTTTTTTTAATTTTTTTCAATTAAAATTTGTATGACAAATATATGTTCTTAGAATTATCCCGTAAATGTGTCTTTCGTGATTTTAACTACTTAGTAAATTTTGCAGTTTTTTTTTTTTTTTTTTTTTTTTTTTTTTTTGAGAAAATGCGGATGGGAGTCACATGGAGCCTATCCGATGTAATCAGGAAAAAAAAATGAAATATTTTTATCATTTATCCTACTTAAATGAAAAAAAAATTAGCATTAAATGCAGTTCGCTTTGGGTACAGAGTTAATGTACAGAGTGAGACAAGAGGGAATTTGACCCTCCCTTATTTTGTAATTTTTTGTGTATTCAATTTTGTTTGAATTTCGCTGTTATATGAAATAAATCGTGTGCATCGCATGAAAATTATAATTACTTAGTGGGGGGCAGGCCGAACCCTTTTACATCTGAGGCACTTAATCAATATTTCGATCTTCATACTGCGAGGTTAACACATTTTAAAATTAAGTAACATTCACGTATGTGATGTACAAGAGCAGGTTTCAAAAAAATTTTCTCATGGTAGGAAGTTTATTTTAAGCAAATAGAAAAATTGACCATAATTTTCTCTATGGTTTCAACCCTACAATAGAGCTCGAAAAACATAAGAAATTCAGCTATATACCATATATTTTGTGAAATCTACAGAGTATAACTTCAAAAATCTGGCATCCTTGGGACCGAGACAATAACGGATTTTTGAAGAAATTTTAAAAATAATAACTATTAATATCAAAAGTGCTACTCAACTGCTTAACAAGAAATTTCAAAAAGAAGGTTGCATTTTCCATTTCTTAAACGTATTATTCCAAACGCTACCGAATTTGCTATGATGTTAATATTGCAAGGAAAAATTATATCTTGCACCAATTTTTCAAAACAAAATTATATTACACACCTTTTGGCAATATGTGCAAGGCTATATGTATAACAAAATTTGTATTTTTAAAAAATGATGTTAATGTAAAAATAGTCGCCTCTGGCAGCCATTTAAATAGTAGGTCACAGCAAGTCTGTATTAGTAAATCACAACAATTATAAGAGACTACAATTTAAAAAATTATGTTAAAGTGTTTTATAGCTGGTAAAAATAAATACATGGTAGCATATTAACCTTCTCCATACCTTGAACATATGAGGCTTCTACTTCTAGTTGCAATAGTTTAAAGAAAAAAGACTGACTTTTAATTTATTTTTTGCATTTAGTAATACAAATAAATCATTTACAATACATAGAAGGCTTATAAATAGTTGCATTATTCGTACTAAGATGCCAGTATTAGATCATTTCTCGTATTATTTACAATTGTTGTTTCATTGTTTTTAAGAAGAAATGAACTAATTATTTGAGCTGCTTTATTTCTGGAATTGTTAATTTTTTGGCTAGGTAAAAAATATTTTATTATTTATCAACCTTCCTATAATATCTTTACATTTTCAAAGAAATTTTGAACACAACAGATTCCTTTAAAAATGTGGAAGTGCTTTTGGGCCTGTAATTTTAAGGTCAAGCAAAAAAAAAAAAAAAAAATATATATATATATATATATATATATATATATATATATATATATATATATATATATATAGTCAGACTAACGTTACATTTTTTTAACTGCACATGATTTATAATGGTATTTTAGAAGTATTATAAATTAGAAAGTTTTTTTAAATCTGTTTTTATAATAATTTGGTGGCGAGAGGATTCAGTAGGAAGACATTTCGAATTCTTCTTGTATTTTTTCTGCTATGATAATGAAAAATAGAATATACAATCTAATTTACAAAATAAATAAAGATGGAATTTTCTATTCTAATTTGCACATGATTTTATGAAAGAATGACTTGTCTGGTGTTTGTAATGTATCTATACTTTTTTCGTTTTCTTTAGCTACAGTTATTCTGCAAAGTGTAACTACAGTTTTAATATAAGTGTATAAATTTTGAATGTTATGTAATGCATTTCAACTAAAATATGCTCCTAAAATATGACCTGTCTTCAAGATGGAAATGACATTTTCGAAATTAAATATTAATAATGATACTAAAGAAATAGTATATAACAATATTGCTTTGCTTTGTACAGCAATGTTGAGTAACACAAATAGGCAAAAGTATAACAAAGTGTCCTGAGGTATCCACGTTAAAGTTTTTTGTAGCTTTGTGTTAGATTTTTTCTAATGTTGCGTAAGACTAATAGGAAAAAATGTTAAAGTGTTTTGAGGTAATAACGTCTCGTTAAAGTTCTACCGATTTCTGTAGCTTTGTTTTTTTTCTCCGAATTTGATACAGCAAATTATTGATTAAGTACACAAATAAGTACATTTTAGAAAATATGTATTATAATAATAATATTCATAAAATATTTTTGATCGATTTCTTGTTCAATGCTTTTTGATGCTATTATCCACTTATGTGGGTAATAATGCATTGTCTGCAAAGAAAACAATGAAATAAGATGGAAATTATAACATACAAAATTGCCGAATTCTATAGATACAAACTGTGTAACTTTAGAAATTGACAAATTGCTCTTACATACTGCCATGCAACCATGCTACTTCCAACATTTTTCAATGGGTAAGTAAAGGGAAATGAAGCGACTTACTCTACAACGAAAAATTAAAGGAAGTGAGGAAAGGAGTACTGAGTTAGTAGTTGCTGATTTTTTGTTATGTGTAAGATGTGGAAATGTATCCGAGGTAACACTGGTTTCGTTTTCTTAAGATAGGTATAGTTGAATGGAAGAATTGTGATACTTAAATAAGAGTAACAGTGCCATTTTGTTTTCTTTAAGTGTAAATATCTTGTACACAGCCATTTGTGTTTGAAATACTTTGTAAATAAGAATTCAATATAGATTGGTTCCGTTATCAGTCATTGTAATATCACACTTACTATTAATTGCGATATCAGGATGCAATAATAGTCATTGGATTTTTTATTATTGAGATATGAAAAAATAGTTGTATTTACGTCATGCGAATGTCTCTTTGGTTTCCTTTTACGTTTAGTGGAAACCCTTATATTGTTCAAAATAATAACATAAGATGAAAAATATTCCAAAAGATTTAGACATTTGCAACATATGTTATTCATTTTATGAAATATTACTTTCACTTTATTTACGTTTAAAGTTTGTCTAGAATGTATAAAAAATATATAATTTCTGTTGTAGGTTTAAAATATCATTTTGCATAATTAATAATTTTCTAAAATGTAAATATTTGAAGACTTTAAGCTCATTATATATTTTATTCAAAAAAGCATATAAGTTCAAATATAATAATATAAAATATTTTCAATTCATTTGATTCGCCAATAAACGACTATTCCTATAACAGAAAAGTTGCTTTAATTGAAGCTATTTTAAAACTCCATTTATTTAAAAGGCGATAACTAATACGAAAACACATTAACAAGCTTTCTACATTTAGCATAGATTTCCAAACAAAGCATTTCCTAATACTGATGAAAACTATTTATCATCTGCTTTTTAAGAACAGAGACAAGTAACATAAGACTGAACGACATTAAATACCAAGTAAAATCTTTAAGCTGTTACAAAGCTTTAATTTATGTAGCTGGTGAAACAGTCTTTTACAAGGACTTTTCTCGTGCAGCATTGATTTCTGTTAGAGAAATCTGCTAATGTTTAGCTGAAAATGTGTTCAAGATAAATTACGTAAAGCCTTTTTTAAGAGGTAATGGAGATAAATTTCAATAACAAAAATAAATATTTTTCACTTTTTGTCAATTTCATTTACATATTGTTTTTCAACGTATTCATCATTAGTAAATTGTTTTATGCAAAAATACATTATAGAAACTTGTGCTAGCGCACATTTATAAATATGTGGTAATCGCTTAAAATTCGCGAGTGCTAGATTTCTAAAAACAACCGCGAATATCAAAATCACGAATGTTGAGACTATCTTCCCGTATATATCAAAGGATTAGGTTCTATTTTTATTGTACAACCTCTGACAATAAAGTTCGGTGAATAGTCCTGTAACATTAATGTAGATGAAATACTAATGAAAGTTACCATACCATCCTTCGATATAGTCATCTCCCATAATTATGCAACACTGACATCTGCTAAACAGATCCTGGGAAATTCGCATGAAATCTTCTTTTGAAATGGAGTTCAAAAGCTTCGTCACATTTCGTTTGATGTCATCAATAGGGTCAAATTTCTTTCAAAGAGAGTTTGATTCGTGAAAATAAGAATAAGTCTAGAGGATTGAGATCTGGCGAGTATGGTGGATGTTAAATCTGCACAACCCCTCATGAATTTCTTTCGGTGTCTTGCAAAACTTAAGACCAAACTTTAAACTGATCTTTTGTTCGTTCATTTTCCTATTCTCAGTTAAGAACCAACATACTGAACAAGCACTTGGTAAAGCACTTCTTACGCAGAACATAAACGACGCTCAACTAAACAACGGTGGGGGAATATGGTCAACACTTGCCTCTATGCAGGTGCAACGTTTTGTTTTCCCAGTGTTTCCAGATCGGTCGTTCTGAATTCATTCACAGAACTTTATTATCAAACGTAGTATATTTTTTTTCTAGTGGATAAACGGATCAGCATAACGCGTGATACCTGCTAGTTTAAAGAGAAATTTTTTTTTGAAATTATGTTTTTTTTTCATTTGTTTTCAATTATGAGTGATAAATTACAGATAGTATTTATAAATGGGTATAGTTTTCTCAGTACTAAAATTTTTTAGCCCTTTATCTAGAAAAAAAAAATAATAATAAGAGCCGTTTTTAGGTGCGTTCGTAATTATGTAAATACGTAGCACCTATTGTTGTCGCTCATTCCGTCCGTCTGTCCGTCTGTCTGTCTGTCCGTCTGTCTATCCGTCTGTTTGTCCGTCTGTCTGTCTGTCTGTCCGTCTGTCTGTCCGCATATAACAACGCAAAAACTACCCAACTGAATCGTTTGCAATTTAAAATACATAATTATAAGATAATTTTGTCGAGTCATTTCAAATTTTATGAAAATCGGATGGATAGATCAATTACAGGGACAATCAAAAGGATTCCGTTACATTACGGTCAATGGGGAAAAAATTTCAAATGCATTTTAATCGTTTGAAATTTAAAACATATAATTATTGCGTAATTTTGTCGAGTAATTTCAAATGTTATGAAAATCGAATGGATAGATCAATTACAGGGACAATCAAAAGATTCCGTTACATTACGGTCAATGGGAAAAAAAATTCAAATGCATTTTAATCGTTTGAAAGTTAAAACATATAATTATTACGTAATTTTATCGAGTCATTTCAAATGTTATGAAAGTCGGATGCATAGATCATTTACAGGGACAATCAAAGGTATTCCATTACATTACGGTCAATGGGAAAAACGATTCAAATGCATTTTTATGATGTTACACTCATTCGAACATAATAGAATTGGCATGAATGTATGAAATATATACTAAAATATGCATTCTGTACAATCTGTGTTGCAAAGAATTTTTATTATTAAATTACAGGGCCACACAAAAGTATTCCCCTGTATAATGCTATACGGGAAAACATTGTTTGGGGCGTGTTTTAATTATATTCAACTATTTCACATTTTATGAATAAGATATACGTTGCTGGGGTGTAATAAAAATTACTTCCTGCATATTTACCGAAACACACAGATTTCGACTACTATACTGTATCCGAAGTACGTTCTACTATATCAGCAAGATCTGAATATTTTTAAAACTTCGTTATCGTACGAACGCACCTCATTTGCTACGTTCACGTGCAAATTCCAACTTGTTTATATCAAAGTTGATTTTTTATTTCTAGATGCTTAAGTTTAAGAATGGCTGCATCAGAATAACACACTTTTCACACTGCTAGTATTGAAATTAAGACTCCAAAGCTTACGTTAGAGTTTAATGGTACAATAAAGACAAGTTTTTAAATCAAAGCTTGGCAACTAGGTTTAATTCCACCTTTTTTTTAGCTTTAAAAGCGTAAAACGTAGTAGTCAATTTTAAAAAGAACTTTTATTAATGTTAATTTTTTAATATGTTTTTGTAAACTCGTACAGTGGTGTTCATAATTATTAGGACAAGGCGAATATTGCAAAATCTTAATTATATTTGGCGGGACACTTATGCAAATTTAATGGTTGGAAACCAATAAAAAATGAAGATTATTTTTGTATGCTTTTATGGAAATATGTGGTAAACTCATATTTATAAAATGTATTTTGAATTCATACAGCCACCTGATATGGACAAAATTATAAGAACAACTGTATTTGTGCGTTCTAAAAATAAATTTTGAATGTTTTTTGCTCAGCACACGAAATGTAAAGACGATATAAATGCGTAGTAAACGTTTGGGATCGTATTATTCTGTTTTTCAATCATGCCGCAAGGTGCAAAGCTTTTGGAGTTTCAGAAAGGAAAAACGGATGCATTTCAAAATTCAGGACATTCTGTATGCTAAATTGCTACAAAGTTTAATAGATCAAGCACGGTTATTTACAATTATCTTTAAAATACCGGTAAATATGGACGGCAGAGACATACAAGTAGGCCATCTTCTGTTTCTGCATGGGGAAAAAGAATGATAATAAGGCGAGCTTACTCTAAAAAACCGAAAAAAACGTGAATTGAACTTAAAATACAAGTGCTCGAACTGTTCGATGTGTTTTACAAAAAGAAAGAAAAAGGTTCGCTATAGTAAACATGTGTCAAGATTGCATCTTACAAAAGTTCATAAGAGACTGAGGATAGACTTTGTCAAAAACTGCAATACTATGGAATAAAAGTGGGATTCGGGCTTTTCCGATGAGACAAAGATTAATTTGGATAGACTAGATTGTTTTTGCAACATCTAGTATGATCTCCGTAAAGAAAAAACAATTTTCTCAAAGCATGTATTTGAGAGTAACTCAGTAACTCTCTGGGGAGGTTTCACAACTGGTAGAACTACTCTAATAGTTTTTGTGGAAGGTAGGGGGAATTCTGACAGTTACATTGATGTATTGGGCGATAATATTTTACTAGAAGTACAGTTAATAGTGATTGGAGGCTTTTTTTTCCAGCAGGACAATGCCTCGGTTCATGTTTCCCAAAATTCAATCTCTTGGTTTGATGCTAATTTCATAAAAACTACTTGATTGGCCGACCAAAAATCCTGATTAGAATTCAATGAAAAATATGTTAGGTATTCTGGCGCAAAGTATGCAAAAATGGCATATAATCTCAAAACAAGCAAGAACTCATTCCTTCCATTGAAAAAGATCAGTCAAAATTTTCCAAGAACGTTCGTAAGGAATTGTCAAACTCCATGATGTCAAGAATGATAAAAGTGATTCAGAAGAAGCGGGGAAATTATTAATTATCAGTGTGTTACATGCAAAGACATTCGTTGTCCTTATAATTTTGTTCAATTTTTACAATGACATATTTTGCCAATTGTGAAAAAAAATTCATATTTTGCATTTTCCAATGTTTTGCATTCTACAAGGATTTCTAGCATAAAAAAGCATTTTGTGTATAAATTTCATTTTATTTTACTCAGAAATAATTTTTTCCTGCGCAATTTTCAATTGTTCTTATAATTCTTACCACCACTGTATAAGATGAAAACATGTCATGTGTTTTAATGCAATGTTTAAAGAAATGAACACTTTTTTAAAAAGCTAAAAATATCTACATTATCACAACAAAAATCCAATTTATCGAGAAATTTGCGTAATGCAAAAACAGCAAATATAAACTAAGATACACTCTTAATATCGTATATTCTAACATTCTTTTTATTTGTTTCTTTGTATATTGCTTTAGGAAGAGGGGCTCGTGCATTTTCTTGTTATATTCGACGCTCATTTTTTTATTATTTGTAGTTTTATTTTCGGGATTGTTTACATTATTTGTCATAAAATTTCGCTTTTTTTAGTTAACTATGTTATTTCAAGGCCTCAATAAAAGATAAATACTGCATCGTATCCTTTAAAATATAATGCAGATTGTGTTAATTATATGTTCTTAATTAACTCTGATTAATTATTTTTCTTCATTAAGACTTTTTTAATGATACTTGAATAACGCTACGGGATTCACCTATAAATACTAATAAAAGAAAGTTTCTCATCCTGTCTCAGTCTCTGTGTATGTGAGTGTGCGATGGTGAGCGAAATCTTAGGCACGTCTGAGGATCGACATTTTTGTGAGGGTAGTCTAAGTTGTTTCTTAATGCACCCTCAACGCAGAATTCTAAATTTCCAAAAGTTAGTTGAATAATTAATTTGACATCGCAAACCACTTCATAAAAACCTATGTATTTGATATCTAATCAATGGCAATGCTTGCAGACGCCTTCAAACCCATTCCTAATCTGAGGCTAGCGAATAACTCATATTCCCTTTTATTTGTTTTTACAATAGTGATGCTAAATGAAACAAATAGTTTGATTATCTTAAAATTGTAAGACAAATTCCGAAAGATATTACTCATACGTCTTGACTGCCGCAATCATTTTTTTAAAAATGTCGCACCCTATAAAACACTTGTGCAACACTACCTCATAAAACTGGTGGCAGCTTTGCTGCCACCAGTGTTATGGTATGATATTTTTTTACTTATATAATGGTGTGACCTAAACATATGTTACTGGTGTTACATTACCTATTAGTGTAATGTTACACTGTTTATCTTGGTTAAACCGGTATTATCGTTATTCCACCATAAATTTGGTGGAAGCTTGGCTGCCACTAACTTTATGGAGTAACGTTACACAAATATTTTTTACAGTGCAGTTAAACTTTTGAGAATTAAAAAAAATGAAAAAGCGTCGTTTTTCAGAAAACACATTTTTTCCTTATTCCAATGCCTGATTTCTCGCAAAAATTTTAGAGGTACTGACAAATTAAAAATAAATTAATACAGCATAAATCTCTTTCTAAACAATGGTATAATCGGATTTAAAAAATAGAATTATTAATTCTTTGAAATACACCGACGAACGTAAATCATTTTGCTCTTCACGGAGACAATGTTTATTTCTATGATTAAAGTAACTTATGTCTGTATCTTACACAGTAAATTTGGAGCATTTCAATAATAATAAAAAAAAATTTATTACATCTACAAAACAAATTATGAATTCAGATAGGTATTTTTACAACGTGAAATGTGTTAAAAATCTGAGTATTTCTTCGCGGTTTTGGTCCATTTTGATACGCATAGACTAAAAAAAATAAAATTACGCAAAAAGTAATGCGCCAATTAGCATATACTTTCAATTTATGTTTTTCTAATTTTTTTTTTTAATTTAAAAACGTATATTGTGTTAAAGATATCAAGCCTACAAGTTTGAGGTTCTTTTAGAGGCCACTCATTTCGGGCTATGAAAACACTGGACTGTCATGTAGTTTATAAACAAAACAATTTTAAATTAAAAATATTTTTTGTAAATTTACTCACTAAACATTGTTAATTAAAAAAAAGTAGATAAATAAAGAAAATTATTTGACTTTTGTTAAAAATACTTTTTTAATATAGAATTACAAAGGCTGCTTTTGAAGAAAAAAGACTAAAATGACTTTGACTAAAATACACAACCAGCGTTGTTTTGTTACGCTGAAGAAAGAAATCTTCCCATTATTCTGTCTCTTTTTTATCATTAATGAACGACAGACATGTCACTTCTTTCAAAGGAAAATAATTAACGTTGGGAATTCTTATTACCATGAGTGCATTGTTTCAGAAGATAGTGGCTTGATTAATGTCCCTTTCGTTTATTTACCAACTGTAAAATGTTTTACCGCATAACTCTAAAAATAAGGCATTATGTACATCTAAAAACCTGCTTTGCGTGCCACTAATATTTATTATTTTTTTAAATATCCTTCTTAAATTAAAGATTACTATTTATCTCTTTTATTATTTATTTCATTATCTTCTTTATTATATATTATATTTTTTGTTATTACTATTAGTCTTATTTATTATTTCTCTCCACACGTAAAAAGAAAAAGAAAACTATTTTAAAATATGACTTTCAATTTTTATTTATTCTGATGGTTTTTAATTAGACTGGATATTTTAATTAGATATCTTTATTACGTATTGTACTCCTCTTGGCCTGCTATGCATAGTTTTTTACGCTTTCTTTTTAATTACTCATTATGGTACCCGACCACAATCAACATTTCTATGGAAGCTCTTTGGTCTGCCATAATTTTTGACACATTTAGCAGAGAATAGAACCCTAGAGAATCATCGTTAATAACTAAAAACATTTGAATTATCAAATGTTCCTACACAATCTCTGTTGCATATTAAGTACCAAGAGTCACTTACTATATTAAATGTCACCTGTCTGTGTTGTCAGCACAAAATCATAAACTAAGATTGCTAATAAGAAAAATTGCATTCTAATTAATAACTTGACTACCCACTGTATATCCACTAATAAACTATAATCCAATGAATAATTTACTCAAAGTCTTTAATGTTCAATGTTTAGAAGAAATTAACATACGTTAGCTGTGAATATTTTATAAGAAATATTCGATATTTTGATTAAGTACACTGGAAAGATTTAGGATGACGATTATTGCAAATAAAACAAAGGGTTCCTTTTAATTTATTGTTACAGTTAACATACAGTTCTAAGTATTATAATCCAAATTGAAGAAAGAAATACGTCATTACTAATTTTTTCTTAGACTTAATTTCAATTTTTAGTTGTTCAAATTTCGATAATCTAATGCGAACTACTTATTATAATTTTTCACATGGAAAATTTTGCTTTTATTAAATGGCCAATAAGCATAATTATTTTTTCAAATAACTTATGATTACTTTCAATTTAATTTTTTTATAAACTTTCAAGAAATGAAATCTTCTGCAAAGAAACCGTTTTATAACTAATCTTTTAAATTCGCTTTTATATAATTAGTCAATTTCTAAAAAGTCATAACTTGCAAGATTTATTCTTATTGCGTATTTAATTCTCAAAAGTATATTTATAATTTTAACATTAAAAATTAATTTCAATCCGGTATACTTCATTTGTCTACAAACCGTTACCATATAATCAATAATTTGCTATAATTGAAGTAAATTATCCAACCTCGTTTATTTAAAGACGATAGCTAATTTCGAAGACACATTAACAATCTTTCTACATTTAGCATAGATTTCAAAGCATCGCCTTTTCTAATAGAGAGAAAGAGTATTCATCAAGTACTTTTAAGAACACAGACAACTAACCTAAGATTGAACGGCATTAAATGCGAAGTAAAATCTTTAAGCTGATACAAAACTTTGATTTATGTAGCTGACGAAACAGGCTTTTATAAAGACTTTTCCCTTGTGGCATTGATTTCTGTCAGAGAAACGTGTTTACCTTTATCTGAAAATTTATTCAAGATAAACTATTCAAGTCCCTTTTAAGAGTTATTGAAAAACAGTCTTAAAACAAGAGTAACTATTTCCAATATATTAATGTATTTATTTTGCATATTTTATTACAATGTAATCGAATTTAATCGATAGAATGCGTTATATACACACTTACATACGATACATACACGTATACACATGTGCTGCTTATGCGTGCATTTATGTTACTGTAAAAGTCATAAAATTGGAAAATCCTAGATTCTTCGTTAAACTCTAACATTTGCTATAACAAACCAGTAGAAGCTCCAAAATATTTCGAAACTCTTTTATTTTGAACTTTTGTGAAGCCATTTAAATTAATGCTCGCATTCACAGCTATTGCTTGATAAAAATTTGAAACGAAGAATAATTTCTCTGTTGTAGCTTAACTTAACCTTATTTGCAGGATAGACTAGTGTGTTTCGACTATTATTTATAGTGAAGGTCAATGCATATTTCGTTTTTTAAATTCATAAATGATATAATGCAAAAAAGCGTAACTGTCTTCTGAGGATCGAATAAACTATTAAAAGGTTATTTTTTTGTTTGTTTGTTTAACAAAAAAAAAATTCATAAATAACAAAAAAGCGTTTACCTCAGACAAATAATTTGTTATGTATAGAGAAAATCGGTATTGAGGAGATAAGTGTTCCTGAATTTTTAAATACACCTCTTTTAGCTGGTTCATAAGAACTCAGAAAATGCAACTGTTCAAAGGCACATCACTTAAACCTGCAATTCAAAAATTTACAAACATCAAGCTTTTTGTAAAATAAATTACTACATTTATGATTACAAATACTAAAGAGATTTATGTTTAATAAATTTTATTTATTCTATACATAGTTAATTTTAATATGTTACTTAAATGCACTAAATGTCAATATATTAACGTTCTTCTGTTCGATACTTAATTTTAAGAGGATAAGGTAATTGTTGTAAAAAAGCAATTAAACGAAAGTAAAATTTCTCTCAAATATTTTACCTTGACAATGTAATTTCGGTGTAAAAAGTGGATGCTCATAATTATTAATCGTACAGATAGCAGAAATTTATTTTCAGTTTTAAGCATTGTATTTTGCTATAATAAAGTTATTTATGTGTCGCATTTATATGTCATGTATTACCTGCAAAGTCATAGCAATTTAACTATACTTAGATATTTATTATACTAAAACCACCCGTTTTTGTGTGGATGGGGAAATTCAGATATTACGTTTATTAAAGGTTAATTTAATTATAAGCTATTCAATCAGTTATGACTGAAGTTTTGTCTTAGTTATGAGTCATTTAAAGTATCGATGAATATTTCTGATACTTTATTCCAATAAAAAAAGCATACGCTGACATTACGGTATCTTCTATATTTTTCTGTTTTGAAAAATTCAATTTACGATTTTTTATGTTTGTTATATTTCTAAATTCTGACACTTTTATATGCTATTTGTTTTAAAAACACATTTAATAAGGATTTACATTCTTTTCAGTCTAAAATCAAACATTAAACTACTTAGTTGTTTTTTTAGAGATGTGTCGTACGTATTTTAGTAAAAAACTCATGAGATATGATGGAAATTATCTCAAAATTCTTGTAGGAGATATCAAAAATGGCTTATTATTGCATGCTACTTATGTAATAATGTAATGCATATGTTATGTAATAGTGTATGCTACTTATCTTAGATTTAGTCTTGTTTTGTTTTAATAAGTAAAACTCTAAATTGTCTTCTTTAATTCTTAAAATTCATAAATGAAAATATTTTAAAGTTTCTTAAGTATGATTAGAACACACATTGCTTTAGTAAATGCTCAATCACAATTATTAATGCCGAGTTTTCTCTTTTGAATCTATTAGTCATACTATATTTTTTTCTCAAGGAATACCTTAATTTTATTTTTTTATATAAAAATTCAATAGATTTATAATCATTGCAGTAGCTCAAGCAAAGTATGAGAATTTCTATATTCGAATTTTTTGATCATGCAATCTCCACTTTTTATTTGTATTGCGAAGTTTAGATTCACGAAAAATTTGCCTAAAATCTAATAATTTTGTCTCAAAAAAAGTTTTTTGATCAATATCTCCTTCGGTTTTTAAATTAGGTCTCATACCGTGAAGTGTGATATAAAAAATAACAGTTTATGAATAATAAGTTCGAAATAATAAGGTTGAAATACATTTGACAATTACTACAGCTTTTATATTAAACTTGTAAGTGATAGAAATAAACTATGATGACTTAGTGACATTTTATCGTGGTGATGAAATGTCACCAAATATTTTCAACTGAATATTGTGTTTAAGAAGGATTTTCAAGTCGACTTTATGCTGAAAGGCGACCGGCCACTTGCGAGTTTATTTTTTGTTAAATATATAGAAAAATGCATGAGGTATTATCCTTGAAACACCAGGTTTCTAATCACAATAGTATGGGACATATATTAGCGTGAATACATTTTCCCGAAACCCCATACAGGATATTCAACAAATTGAATAAAAAATAAACATCTTTTGGATAACCCTGACAAAAATAATGTAGCAAAGTCGTTAAAACTCTAGATTATAATTAAGTGACTTTTTGTAATAAGCAATGACTATTTTTACAGTGCTGAGCAAACGTTTAGACACTGGAGTTATTTAACATTTAAATAAAAAATACGCACTCTTGAGTTTTACAAATGGCTGTACTTATTTGTATATTTTAAACATTTTAGGATAAAAATACTAGTTATAATGTAAGATAATATTTTATCTACGTGAAAAAAGTAAAATTTGCATATTGCAAAAGTTTAGACACTTTTTTGATTTTTTGCCAACTGTTCATGGTAAAAGGGAAATTTCTAAGTTATGATGTCACAAGTCTGAAATATTTAAGTATACCTCGACATAGCATCAGTTAGTGAAGATGTGGCGAGCTAAACATATTCAGTTAGATGAGGTATTTGGAGTAGAAAAACTAAAATAGAAAGGGAAGACAGTTGCAGAAATTTCAACAGAATTGAATCGTTTAAAGTGATCTGTCTATGATATATAGTCTAAGGGTGACTTGTTGAAAACAGTACATAAATCTAGAAGACTTTGTGTGACCAGAAAATGCGATGATAAGCGGATCCATAAACTGACATTTACACAAATAATGATTGCTAGTCACATTAAAAATAAGTCAGAACTTTCTGTGACGATAGACATGATTCCTAGAAGAATTAAAGAAACAGGTAAATCAATTTACATGAAAATGATAAAACAATCAGCTTTAAAATCTCGCTACAGATTGGCGAGAATGCAATGAACTTGCAAACATACGTTTTATGGACCCAAACTGTACGCTATGATATTCAGTAACGAAAAAAAGGTGAAATTTGAATGGCGCAAATTGGTGGGCATAGTATTAGCACAACTTGCGTAAAGATCCTGGGACATTTTTAAGTCGACAACATAGAGGTGACCTTTTTAATGATTTGGTCCTCATTTTGCTTTAATGCTCGAGCATCTCTGGAGTTACTAAACGGTTGACAAGCAACACAGGACTACATACATACGTTGAAGATCAATTTTCAGTCATTTGGGAAACTTTTAGCTGGTACAAAGTACGGATTTTAGCAAGATAAAGCGTGTATCCATGTTGCATACAAAACAAGACTTCGTTTAACTCTGAAAATACTACTGATCTCAACTGGCTGGCGTATAACCCTGACTGGATCTATTCGAAAACATTTGTATCCTCATATGTCGTAATATTTTTTGCACATTTTTCTTACACTTTTCTGTTAATGATCATCAAGCTGCTGTTAAACATGTTTGGTACAAAATAGACCCCCAAGTGGTGCAGCATTCTTTTCTTCGATGAAAAGTAATATTCTTGCACTAATTGCAGACAATTTAGTGTAATTCGATTTTAATTTGGAGTTATTTTTCTGTAGATATACAAATTGTCTATACTTTTGCCACAATGTTGATTTTGTTTTTTTTTTGTCATTATATATTATGTAAAAGATAAAATTTAAAATTTATTGTTTGTGAATAAAGGATAAGTCACAAGTAATGTATGACAGATGAATTACAAAATTCCGGTACATACTTCTGAATATAGAAGCGTAATCGATCATTGTCTAAACTTTTGCTGAGCGCTGTATGAGAACAGCACGTATACTCGTAAAGAAATTAAGATTTTTATAAAAACAGACCCAAATTTTGTCAAGTGTTTTTGCTTATAATTTGCAGAGTTCTTCATATAAAAAATTATTTTTTTCAGAAAATACTTCGAACAACATTGTACACAATACCCTGTAATCAATATTAAAAAAGAATAAGTTTTGTATGAAAAATGAGCATGTTTACTAAATAATTTTTCATCACGCATGCGTCAAGTCTATTCGCATATTTTGTTTGCTTACTATATAAAGCAGCTTTTGTGAAAGTCACAAAAACATAGTTTGAAAATTATGAAAATTATTGTCGTACAATTACCACAAAATCCATTGTTCCCAAAATGAAGCAAAAAATGAGGGGTTGTATCCAACCTATAGTAGCGCAAGATTGTGCATTGAACGTTGACACTAATCAATGAATATATGGATACAGCCCTTCAGTATTTTGCTTCATTTTGGAAACAACGGATTTTGAATTGTTTAGATGTTTGATAGACATTAATGTTTTAAATTTTCAATCTATATTTTTAAAACTTTTACAAACGTTTCTCTGTACATTTTGCTAACACAAATACAAATTATATTTCGGTTGCTTTCACGCCTGCGCAGTGAAAAAATATTTAGTAAACCTAACTTTAGTAAACATACTAAATCAATTTTTAACATTTTAAAATTCTTATTGCAGGGTTTTTATGTGCGATGTTGTTTGTAATATTTGTTTTTTGAAGATAATACTTTTTTATATTAAGAACTCAGCAAGTTATAAGCAAAAATTTGATCTATTTTTATGAAACCTTAATTTCACTGCGATTATGCATTCTAACCACATAAAAATGTATACAATTTGTTACAATAAGCCCTTAAACATAATCTTCATTTTTAACGCTTTTGCCACAATAGATTTGATAGGGTTATGCAAAAGATGTTCGTTCATTTTTAATTTGTTGACGATCCCCTGTGGTGATTTGTGAAAAAGTCTTCACGGAAATATATGGCCTATACTATTATGTTTACACACTTAAGAGTTTAGGATCATTCATCATGTATTTTTCTAGATATTTTATAAAATGTCTAAAGTCGCTGGCGGCCGGTCTCCGTTGGCTATACAGTGTATATTCATTAAATTCTTTTTTTATAACGATGTGACGTTTAATAATTACACAACATTGAAATTAAGTTCCGTACCTTTACAATAAATTGAAAATGGATAATTTTCCTCAAATGAAGATATTCTCATGAATTGACAAATATATACTATATAAGTGGATTTTTAATATTAATTAAAAAAACTGCATGTTTTGTGAAAATATATCAACGTAAAAACAACATATTGCTTATGTCAAACATGATATTCAATATTTTTTTCCAAATTGCTCCTGTTAAACTTTAGTTATCATAAATAAAATCCAATTAAACGTTGTTTTAGTCGGGAGTTTTACAATATTTCAAAAGTGCTTAGGTTAAAATAAAGTAACGAAGTAAAAAGAGAAGGATTAAAGTAAATATTATACATAATTTTAATAAAGTTTATAAGCTGCACTAATGCAAGCTGTTCTCTAATTTAAAATAATTATGTTATTTATATGTTAATTACACTCTGCTTAAAAAATAAATTGTTTATTAATAAGATTTTTCGATATTTTTTACTTTATTTAATTAGCTAGTTTAAAGAAATCTCTGAGAAAGCTTTTCATGTTATTTAAAAATTCCGTAAAACTTAAGTATTACATTATAAAATGTGAAATTATTTATTGAGAAAAATAAAATTTCTGATAAATCTAAACATCTAAAAAAATTATTAAAGATTATATTTCTATTAAATATGATTTTGTTGTTTGGAAACGCTGATTAAAACATTGAATTAAATATTAAACAAGACTAAAGGTTAGTTCCTAAAGTTACAATTGATGAAAGTCGTTAAAGCTTATAAAAAGATTACATTTGTTATTGGAAAATAGTTTAATTTACCTACCTCTGAAAAAGGCTTGAAATTATTGATGAATGCAATGAAGTAGAAACGTTTTACAAAACCAATGTTTGTAATAAATCACTACGAATTATAGGACATTCACAGAAGATGCAAACTATTGTCAGGCTATAATGATCCATGTATTCTACATGTTTCAAGAAAGCAAAGATTTAATGTGAAAAAATATGTATTAAGTCTGTTGATAATACATTAAAAATAATTTCAAACATGCAGGCAATTAAATTTAATAGTTAAAAAACACAAAAAATATTTTAAGAACAAAACATTAAAAATTAACATAAAATTTTGCGAAAAAAATTCCGAACAATAATTTCACACATTTAAATATATTTAAACACCAAGGACAAAAATATTACATTAGACCGTCAATCAGACAGTCTAAGTCAAAAGTAATGCACAAGAGGGTATTAAATTTATACGCGAAAGGATCCAGTACCCATACAGCATATCTCTGAACAAACGCAGAAAAGTAGCGGAAGAAAATGTGCATTGCAACTCCACAAAATATCCATAAGTACTTTATGGTATCATTTTACAAATCGCTAATACATAAAAAATTAACTTCTTTATATAACTTTAATTCAATTTAGATAATGAATTGAAGTTTGCATGATTATGAAGTTTACATAACCACTTCGATTTATGTCATCTAAAAATTTTAACTCGGGCGCGGTTAAATGCTGCAAAAAACAACCTACTTGTTATTGTCTCAATGTCTGGTACTTGAGATAAATATATCGTGTATTTAACAACGTGTATCTACAATAAAAAGTCTAGTGAAGCTCTTCAGGAGAATGTAGAAGAACCATAAAATTCTTTATGCTGCATAAATATGAATAGATTTTTTGTTATTATTTTCACTTACTTTATATCTATGTCACATAAGAAAATATAACATAAACTAAAATTTGGCACAAATGTCATATACGCAATTTCGTGCTGATTTTTCGGTCTTTTTTGGTCTGTAACATCTATTTGGAGAAAATTCGTTTTCGAATACGAGTTATATAAAACGTGCTAAAATACCACGTTATACTTTATCTAAAATAAAGTGATAATCGCAACATTTTTTACTACTTTAGAAATGATAGAAAAATAGATAAACTATACTTTAATAATTAACTGTTGAGCAAAACATTTTTTATGATTTTAAAAAAGAAAACAAAAGTAAATAGATAATTTGATGAATAACAGTTGAAACAGTAGTTAAAAGGTTAAAAAATATAAATATTGACGAATACATAACAAATGGGTTTCTATGTAAAGCTAAATAAAGGAATTTTGGGGCCAGTTAGGTACACCAGTGCGTATATAACATCTGAGCCGAAAATTCAATCATAACGGTTATATTCTGTCAGATTTCTTTTTCGTGTGTCTCTGTTAAAGAAAGGTAAATCCTATCGATGCACTCCTTATCAGTACAAAATATAATGTAGCGTACATTTGCAATGCATATCAGTTTCATTATATTTGAGATATTTTGTTACGTAGATCCTGCAACATCATTTTAATATTCTGTCAATTAGTATCTCTTAACATAAACTATAAAATGTGCATACTTAATATTGCTTAGACGTCATGCAAAAAAAAAAAAAAAAAAAAAATGGTTGAAAAATTATGATTACACATAAATCCCAATGGAATGGAAAGGACCGCTAAAAGAGGCTGCACTTAGAATGCACTTTTTTATTTTAAAAAAATCACAATTTCATCTCAGGGATGATTATCAATTCCATTATATTTTAATTATCGTATTATTGTAAAAATTTATTTAGGGAAGCTTTTTCCTTGTAGATTATGATGTAAAGAAATTATATTGAGTGTCTCTTTAATATAAAAGTAGTAAATACTACCGATTTCTTTTTTAATAGCAAACATGCTTTTTACTACAGAAAAGTTCAATAAGACGTATCAATCACCAAAAGTTTTTTTTAATTTTAAGAGCTTATAATTTTGTTCAAACAAAAAATACAAATATTGAGTTTTCGTCAAAATTTTTCTCACAATTTTTTTCTCATAGAGTAAAATAAATTGCATTGCTAAATTATTCCAGAAAGTTACTTATTTTTTATTGTTAATTATAAATTATTTTTTTTTCAGTATTTCCATTCTCAATTAATTTGAAGTTTCAAGCATGTAAAGAAAAGGTCGATTATATGTATGCTTTTAATGTAAGTTTTGATAGTTAAATAAACAATCTTAAAATCTATTATCTTGAATTTACTCATAAATAAATATGATCTACTTATATGTTGATTTTTATTAAAATCCGTGAGGTGTCAGCCAAAGCTGATTTGCACATTTTAAAATCCTCCATATAAAAGCTACATCTTTAATTAGACCTTTATGATCGTTAAAGATAAAGGTATTTGTGTCAGTTCCGTACATTACCTACAGTATAATCTGAAATAACTTTTTTAGACATATCAATGCTCAAAGATTTTGCACGGAGAAACAATGTATTTAATGTTAAAGCTTCAAACTGTCTGTTGCAGCTCATGTCATTTATTGCTTCCAAACATCAGTACAATACCATAGTTCCACAGTTTACATATAGGTATAATTTTTAAGTTGAGAATATACTTACCCATAAACATCTACAAAATGCATTTGCGACAAAATTGAGTACTATGTTTGATTGAACACTGCTTGATTTAGTGCAGTACATGTGATGACATTATCACCATAAGTTTACCCAATGTAAGTGAAAAAGCATATGTAAAGCCATATGTCATATATAAAAGCACACCCTTGCCTAGACGAAGTACTGCTCAGGTTCCGAAAGAAGCTAATATAGGAACAATATTTATTTTTTATTGAGTTCATACAAAAAAACATCTACCGTTCAACACATTTCTTATAAAAAAAGGTGATTTGAAAATATATAATTGTTAAAGTTCAATGGATATTCTGAATCGTCTTAGAAAAGCTAAAACAAAGTATGTTTAACTAAATAAATAAATTTTGATTTCTTTTTTTTTTATACTCTTAAGGTTTACTAGTCACTCAGTGGGCAAATTCCACGCAGTAAAGTTAAGTTAACGAGCGTTTAATGTACGAGGGCATTTCGAAAAGTAAAGATACAATGGCTCGCATTCTTTAAAAAAACATTTATTTAAACAACGTAAGTTACATCTTATTAACTGTATTATTTATTATTTTTCGACATAATCACCCCCAATATCCAAACATTTGTTAAGTCGGGGCACAAGCTTTTGTATCCCATAGTCATAGAAGGTTTCCGCCTGTTGTTGGAACCACATTTCAACTTCATCGTCGATCAACTTCGATTTCAACTTCATCGTCATAATCGTCGTGGAAGGATTTTCCTCCAACATGTGACTTCCGGTAACGGAATAAATGGAAGTCACTGGGCGCAATGTCCGGGCTGTATGGTGGATGTTCCAATACTTCACATTTGAATTGTTTTAGTGCTTGGGTTAAGAGCGCTATGTAAGGCCGAGCGTTGTCATGAAGCAAACGGACTCCATTTGTCAGCATTTCCCTGCGTTTGTTTTGAATTGTCCTTCGAACACGTTTCAAAGTCTGGCAATATGCAGCAGCATTATTTTTCGTTCCGTGAGGCATTAATTCCAACAGAAGAATGCCTTGTCTTTTCCAAAAACCAGAAGCCATGATTTTTGTTCGCTGAAATCGAAGTTTTGCATTTCTTGGCTTTTGGTGAATTCGAATGGCGCCATTGCATTGATTGTTGCTTGGATTCAGGTGTATGGTGATAGACCCACGTCTCGTCACCTGTCACAATGTGATCAATGAACTCAACACCTGCTTCTGCATAGCGTGTGAGGAAGTCGAGTGGAAAACCCATCCATTTGTTTTTGTGTTCTTCCATATATATTTTTGAAACCTAGCGCGCAAATAATTTCCTGTACTCTAACTTGACAGTCACAACATCATAAAGAGTTGTCATTGACACTTCCGGTATTATTTGATGCAATTCTTTCAATTTGAGACGTCTATTTACACGAATTGCTTCCTCCGTTCTCTGGAGAAGGGCATCAGAAATCACAGGTGGCCGACCTGTTCTTTGTTCGTCATGAAATCGGTTCTACCTTCAGAGAAATGACGACACCATTTCGTCACATTTTGTCGATTGATAATGTTCCCATAAACAGAAACAATTTCTTTATGAATATCCACTGGTCGCTGACCTCTTGTATGAAGAAAACGTATGACGGAGCGCACTTCGCATTTGACGGGATTCTGAATCGGCGGAACTATTTTAAACACGACCTACTTCAACCAGAATCAACGTTGAAATGCAGAACGATTGCGAGGAGAAAGCTAACGGTTAAAGGTTAACACATGTTTTGCCAATTTGCTTGCTAAAACTTTTCTTTCCTCCGGCGTACGTTGTATCTCTACTTTTCGAAATGCCATGCTCTCTTCTTAAAGGTTGTCTCTTTTTTTACTTAGTTTAAAAAAATCTCTAAAATCTATACATTATTTTACATGAAATGTTAAAATTTCTCTTGCAGTTTGTCAGGATTAAAAACATAAGATACTGAATTGAGCATAAATTTTAGAAATATTTTGAAGACTAGGAGGAAAGTGACATCCTTTAAGAAGAGAACACTGAAAAAGAAATTAAAAATATCAATTCCCTGAGGAAATATTTTGAATATAAGAATGCATAAGATGCCCTTAGATATTATAAGATTACCGAGAGGGTTACGGTCGTTGAGTGACTAACATCCTTAAGTTTACTTAGTTCTTTTATCTTGATAAAATGGTTTAGAATAGTTATTTTTAAAATTCCAATGGAAAAATAGAACAATGTGATCTGGTTGATGGACTTCCTAGTTGCGTGACAACTTTACATCCCGTCTAGCGGTAAGTTGTGTTGCTAAGGCGTTAGGGAGCTATTAAAAGAAAAATTGTTTAGATGCGGCTGGTAGTCTCAAAATTAAATATATATATATATATATATATATATATTAATAAATAAAAAAACTTAAGAATGTAATTAATTATTAAGAACATGTTCAATACATGTAGTTTAACAAATTGGATCAGAAAAAAATAAAAGAAAAGAAAAAAGAAAAATTCCATTAGATCCAAAATGGCCAGGCGAGAAAGCTACCGGTGAGTGCCCCAACTGTAAAAAGAGAACTCTTTTCAGAGATCATACATTTTAAGGTAACAAAAATACTTGCTAATAATAGCAAATTAACATTCAGGTTTTTTTAAAAACAAAACAAAACAAAAAAACAGTATTTTAGTAACAGAGAATTCTAATATGCTTATAATACTCCAAAAACAGTTCTTTATAAAAAATATCCGGGTGCGCTATAACATCAAAAACATACTTTTTATTTAAATTTCAACATTCATATTTCCAATGTTATTTCAACAGGAAATTACGCAAACAATAAGTTTTCTTGACTGTTCAAAGAAATTTATTTACTTCATTAATGGAAATCGCCCTTGCGAAATTCAAGTATACTTAATGCATAAAATATAATAATTCTTACTAAACAGTATGCAATGATTAATGTAATAAATAATTCATAGCCTGCGGCATTTAGGCTACATATGGAAAAGAGAATAATATATCTTACATATAAGAACTAAACAATTAGTACTATTATTTCAATTAAAGTTTGTTCTCCTTCCAAAATAGGGAATTTCTAAGGAATTTAAATAAAAAATAGATTATACTCATTTAATTATTTGAGAAAAAAATGTAATAACTAAAAGTAAATAAGCAATACTAATGTACATTGGTATAAGTTTGCAAAAAATGTCCAATCAATCAACCCTTTCTACAAATAACATGGTAAAAGTATGGTAAAATAACTGTTATCTGCAAAACCTGTCGAATAATTGGGCTGTTTGATGCAAAATTTTGCTAATTAATGCTGTCAGAATTAAAAATATATCACGATACATATGCTTCAAGGACTTTTTACCAGAATTTTCAAAAAGAAACATTTGTCTTATTTAATATAACGCTTGGGGACAAGCAACACATATACATGCCGCGAAAAGACTTAAGAAACTTTGTTTATCTCCACTAGTAAAAACTTACTGTAAAATTTGGCTTATTAATTCGGAGCATTTTGTCAATTTCATAAGACAAAAATTTCTGTTTTTCAAAACCTGTAACCAAACATTCAAGACTCAAAAATTCAAAATTTAAAATTCAAGATTCTAGATCGATGCAAAGTATCCTATTGGTTTTGCTCTTGAAAATTAGAAGATACTTCCCATTAACCTAGAACCTTGTAATAAGCAGAAAAAAAGAGTTATAGCACATATAAAATACAAAAACAATACATGATCATGAGTCCATTTATTAGGTTAATGTTTACTATATTACGATAGAAACTAGAAATACTATTTACAGAATAATCTGAACATGGACTTTTTAATAATTTTATAATAATAATTGACTTTTTAATAATTTTAATTTTATAACTTCGTCACTTAACATAATTGGTGATAAAGAAACAGACGGACAACTCAACTCTTCTATAAGGATTATTTTTTAGTAGTAAGGACAGTAAAAGAACTAACCTTTAAATAGTCTGCATTGAAAACTTATTGGGAAAAGGCAACACACACAATAGAGGTCTTCAAGATTCGTAAATTTTCATATCCATTACATTTTCGTATCTTTATACCGCTATTACATATTTATTATTATACACTGGTGTCCAAAAGTTAAGCATAATTGGTAATTAAGTAAGTAATGAAAGAAATATAAATCGAAATGGGGTGAGACTCCAGCTGTGTAAACAAAATAGTACGCGTCATATATTTTCGCGAAGAGTTTTTCCCGAAATCGAACAGGGGACGGTCAACAAATTGAAAAAGAACGAAGATCTTTTGGATAACCCTGTCAAAACTAATGTAGCAAAAGCATTCAAACTGCACATTATGATTAATTGGCTTATTGTAATGTACTGTGTTAATTTTTACAAGGATAGCATGTATACTCGTAGAGAAATTAAGGTTTTTATAAAACAGCCCTAAGTTTTTTGCTTATAATTTGCAGAGTTCTTAATATAAAATAATGTTCTTTTTTGAAAAAATGCCAAACATCATTGTACACAATACCCTGTCATCAGAATTAAAAAATAATAAAAATTGAATGACGAATGAGCAGGTTTACTAAATAATTTTTTACTGCGCATGCGTGAAAGCTATTAAAATTTCATTTGCATATTATGTTAGTTAAATGTATAGAGCACCTTTTGTGAAAGTCTCAAAAACATAGCTTAAAAATTCTGAAAATTATAGTTGATAGAATGAGATCAAAATCCTTTATTCCCTAAATGAAGCAAAAAGATGAGGAGCTGTATCCATATTCCATTGTTTAGTGCCTACACAATATTGCACGTACAACTATATTTAGGTAAAACCCCTGATTTTTTTGCTTCCTTTAGGAATAACGGATTTTGAGTTGATTCTATAGGCGACCATTTTCAGAATTTTCAAGATATGTTTTTGAAACTTTTACAGAAGCTGCTCTATACATTTAGCTAACACAATATGCAAATGACATTTTGATATCGTTGACGCATGCGCAATGAAATTATATTTACTAAACATACTCATTTTTCATACAATTTTTATCATTTTTAAATTATGATGACAGGGTATTGTGTACAGTGATGTTTGTCATATTTTCAGAAAAGAACATTATTTTATAATAAGAACTCTGCAAATTATAAGCAAAAAACTTGGAAAAATTTAGGACTGTTTTTATAAAAACATTAATTTCTCTACGAGTGTACATGCTATCCTTATAAAAATAAACACAGTACATTACAATAAGCCAATTAATCATAATGTGCAGTTTGAACACTTTTTCTATATTAGTTTTGACAGGGTTATCCAAAAGATCTTCGTTCTTTTTTAATTTGTTGACGGTCCTCTGTTTGATTTCGGGGAAAACTCTTCGTGAAAATATATGACGCGTACTATTTTGTTTACACACCTGGAGTTTCACCACATTTCGATTTATATTTCATTCTTTACTTACTTAATTACCAATTATGCTTAACTTTTGGACACCAGTGTATAAAGGCTTAAATAGTTCATCTACAGGTTATGCGATTATGCTGCGAAGCAAAAATTTTTTATACACTTCTTTTAATGTGTGAGCTACAAATAAGTTAAAGATACAATTAATCTACTTTGATATTAATACACTTATAGTTTAAAAATTTTCCGTAATATAGTTTAGAGTTGGTACATTTATTGAAACAAATTTGTATAGATAAATGTAGAATAAAAAAGCAAATGCTCTTTGTAACTTATAACGGATGACATGATGGAAGACACAAGACGTGATCAAATGGGTAAAAATATCAAGATGGCATTTATGATAGATTAATAGAGTCTGGAAATTTATTTTTCTTTTTCAGAACCTTAAAAAGAACATTTGTAATTTAATCTAGAAAATTGATCTTGATTATTAAGTAAAAAAGCATTAAATATATTTCATAGAATATAATAGAATTTTTTGTTGTTGATAAGTAAAAAAAATACAAATTATTTTTAGCAAATTATAAATATTGCTATGAAATATTTGCGTAAAGTTCTTTATCAAAGCCATTACCTATTTAAGAACAGTAGCATTCATTGCTATAACGGATGTACATTTCGTGTAGTTTTCTGGGTAAAAGTTGATTATCTATTATTTAGATTTTGGAAGAAACGTTAAAAATAAACTTTTTTAAAGTTTACTATATATTTAAGAAACGAGTAAACTGAATTTATTCGCCTTATACTTTTTACCAATCGATTCAAAAATACCTTCCTTTATTTAATTTTTAAAGGATACTTATTCAAAGATATTGCATTAATTTGTGATATCAGTAATAATTTCCGCTTTACTTAAATAAGTTTATCATATGCTTTAAAATTTGTTTAATTTTTTTGTGACTGCGCGATGCACTTTAATGAGAACTATAGGTTAATATTGCTGTATTTTAGTAAATTTATTTTCAAATGTTATGCATTGTACAGATAAAATATTTTTTCTTTAAATTAAATTTAATTTCTATAAAACAAGAAAAAATATTTCATTTTGCTCGTGAAATCCGTTTTACTTAAATAATTATTATTTTTAAAGTCCCAAGAAGTAAAATCAAAGGGAGGATAGGTAAGTTTCACGCGAAGCACTTAATAGAGTTCCTTAATGAACTACACTGTAAAAAAAAATCTGTGAAGGTACTAAACATTTTCTAGGAAACTGGGATTCCAAAAGCTTTTCATGTAACGATAACAGGAAAAATTCCTGTAATCGATTCTGAAGCTTGAATTTTTGCTGTTACCGTTACAGGAAAAGTTCTTGGAATCCCAGTTTCCAAGAAAAAGTTTAGTACCTTTGCAGATTTTTTTTTTTACAGTGTACCCGGTAAAGTGTTATGCATATAGGAACTCTCATTTGGAGGAGAGTGGGGATACTTGAGCCCCCCCTATTATTTTTACAGTTGGTTATTTTTTCTTTCTAAAGCTGGCAATATGGTAACATATTTATAGTTCTGAACATGTAAAAAAGAAATCACATATCTTGGTACCATTTTGAAAGTATGATGATTAATAGCTGTTTTTCCCCTATCTCAAATAAATATTTAGGTACATGTTTTTTTTTTTTTGTTTTTTTTGTATTAAAAGTTTTGTTTAAAGTTGCAATCATATAGATAAATTTAATAAGTATAATTTCAATTTTATTTTGAATCTAAACTAGCTCAAATAGCTGCATGCTTTACTTAGTAAATCTCTGATAAACAAAAATGGTGGTATTGGGGATACTTGAGCCAGTGAGATTGGGGATACTTGAGCCATGGCTCAACTATCCCCACTAAGAAATTAGACATGTATGAAACAAAAAAAGAATGAAATTACATCCTTATATTCACTAATTGATTTTTTCTGGATAAAAGGGAGAATAATTCTTTTTTTTTCTTTAAAAAATAATGACTTAGAAAAAAAAATGTTTAAAAATGTATATTTTTTAATGAAAATATCTATTTTATTTTTCATTTTGATTAGCAAAATAGCCTGTTTAGATAAATGTAAACATAGTTTTCAATTTAACTTTTATTACATTAAAATAGACTTTTAAAACTATTTTAAATGTCATTACATCTCTAATACTTCAATTAGTCAGGTCCAACATATTAAAATATTTATTTTTTAATATAATATGTTAAAATTAATATTTTATATTGAAATTGGACCCCTCTTCTGTTATTGTAAGTTTTTTTAATCAAATAAATGACTATTGTCCCCAACAGAATGCACTACTGAGTTACCATGTAGCTAAAAGTAAAAAGATGTTGCAATGATCGTTCGATCACCAGTTATAACGACAAAAAAATTATCGTATTACTAGCTCTGCGTTTAAAAAAATAATGGATCCCAAAAGATAATGTATTTACCTCAAAATAATAATTAAACAAAAATCATCATTTAATTTAAAACTGTTCTCACACTGAAAAATAAAGAAAAAAAATTAGCTGGTAGTTTTGAAATCATAATATACCGCATTATGGGGCTACTTTCTGACAGATAGGATTACTTTGTTCTGACAGATAGGATTAATTTGTGACACCTGCTCTAGTTTGCGTATTTCGTGTTAGAATTTCTGAGAAAAATCGTTAGGTTATGTTTGCTTTCCTACCACACAGGACAGACACGGAGATTCGAAATATCAAAACTAGACTACGTGCCACAACGTTACCCCCTGTCAGAAAGTAACCCCATCTTACGGTAAGAAAATCTTTATAAAAATACTGAATTTAAATTAAGATAAAACAGTTCTAACAACAAGTTCAGAAAAGACAGTTTTATTGGAGCATGGCAGGATGTCTTCTATAGGAGACACTAAAATGACCATGCGTTTTTTTAAAGCATAGATTACTTAAATCTTAACAAAAATGGCATTATAAAAAAGAACGATCTTTATATTAAAAAATCCTAGGCCGAATAAATTTTAACAAAATTTTTATTAATAGATAAAAGAACTTACCTGTACGAGAATGAGTAATTTTCCTTCTTTTTGACACCATTTTTACATACCGCTAAATGAACTAAAAATTTTATTTTGGTGACCAAAAAAGCATTCTGCAATATGCTGTCATCCATTAACTATATTAAAAACCAATTTGTGAAATTCTAGGACACAAATTTTCAATTTGGTAAAAGTTTTAAAAAGTACTGTTTAGTGTCTTCTCCCGGCGTCATCAGGACTGAAGAGGTTAATTGTCTTTCACAGAATGATTTACATTTGAATAATGTATTAATTTTTCACAATTACAAAAAATAGTCTTTACTTTATTCAGATTTTCTGCCATATTTGAATTTTAATGGTAACTCAAAACCTTTCAATTTAAATTACGAAAATAATGACCAAAGTTCATAGTTAGTAAAACGCTGTGATATCATACTCTATGCCCAAAGCATTATTGGAAAACGCCATAAATATAACAAAAAAGATTAAATTGCATAGTTGATATTTATTTATTTATTTATTTATGCATACACGTCATAAATATTTAGGGAACAGTTTGTTTAGATCGCCTCCCTTGAATGTTAATGAATAATTCTGTTTATAAGTACATATAGGCAGTTAAAATTAACAATTTTGAATTTTTTCTAAATTTGTCATTTTTTTGACAAGATTAGACAGGTTGTACTAAATGTGATACTAAATGACAGGTTGTTTCACGATATTCAACTTATCTTTTTGCACGATTTGAGCTATATAGTTGATTATCAAATTCTGAAGGAAAGTTATTTTTCGTGCATTCACAGTTTAAAAAAAATGTATACAAATACTCACATTACAAACAATATTCATTAAAGTCGCATGATCTTGATAGACAATTTACGAAATTAGTAATAAATAAATCAAACATAAAATCAAGTACAGAACTAAATCAAGTACAGCACTAAATAAATCAAAATTTGAAGTTCTGCACATAATGATTATCGATTTAAACACATAAAATCCCACAATGAATTTTTTTGAATCATAATGAATAGCTATCAGAATATTAGAAGTCAGTTTTCTATTTTCACAAAAAAAATTTCTAATTTCACATAGACTATAAGCAATATGTCTATGTCGCTGATGTGTTCGTTGCAACGGTAAACCTGGTAATACCCATTGAGTTTTTAAAGTTTTAAGCATAATATTATAAAAAAAAATAAGATTAGTAATTACACTTTTTGTTTATCTAGTAGAGAAAAATAGTAAGCAGCGTTGCCTCGATGCTATTATTTATCTAATTTATGCTGTTACATAGACAGACTTACGTTGTTCTTTTGAAAAATATATTTAAAAAATTGAAATCCAATTGTAAACATTAAGAGTACTTTATTTATTTATTTATTATTATTATTATTATTATGATTATCATTATTATTTTAACAAGCAACTTTTTAAAAGCATAAAAACACAAATTAATTAGATTAGTAATTACATTTTTCGATTATGTAATCGAGAAAAACAGTAAGCAACATTGCCTGGATTCTATTATTTATGTAATTTATCTAATCTATTCCATATATAAACATGCATTAGTCTTTCAAAAATAATAATGAAAATGTTATACGAGAGGCAATGACATCATAAAAAGAGAATAAAATGAAGACCATCTCGTTAAGTAAAATTGTAATATTTGTAATTTACATTCGCATAGATGCAGACAATCCAATTATGTTTAGATAAAGTCAAATTGACTTAAAACATTTTTGTGGTATTCTTACGTTTCAAACTATTAAAGGTCAGTTTATAATTTTTGTGAATACTGTGATGAAAAATCCTAATTACAATTAAAAATAGATAACCTGTATTAGCCTCCGATGCTATTTCTTTCAGACAAGCTAAAAAGTGTCGTGTCAAAAATTGTGGCACAATTTTACTTACCTATCATACGTAGTATAGGGTAAATCTTGCAATAGTTTTGAAAATCGAAAAAAAATTTTTTTGACGAATTGGCACGTTTCAGATACTGGAGTTTCCGAAAAACATATTTTTAGAAAAAAAAAATTGCCGTCCGTCTGTCTGTAAACGCTCAATTTCACGAACAAATGGAGAAAGATATTTAAAATTTTGTATGTACTTAATAAGTAACAATAGGACGAAGCCTGTTTAATATCAGTAACCTCGATAATCCGGAACTATTTTTTTCGGACTCTCGAAAAATTCGTTATGATGAAATGTACATAAAAATTTTAGATTTTTTTTTTATTTTAAGGAAAGGACGTAAAAGAAAAGGCAATAAAATAACACAAATTTTGCATCAAGAACGAAGTCAGTGGATTAATAGTTGCCGAGATATTTGTAATCCTGTTTTCCACATTCTTCGATTTTTCATGACCCTGTATTTTCTTCAAATTTCAATTCAAATATATGTTTTAATTGGAAATGAGACGCTTAATCTGACGCAGTAAACTGTTAGTTAGCAGGATTATTGTTTTTGGACTTATAAGGATGTTTCTTTTACGCAATCCGGTACTACTTGTGTAGTTTGGTATTTTACATAATTTGTCGAAATGGGTTCATCTGCAATTCATTAATGGAGCATTACTATGTGCATTAAGAATATTTAAATATACGTTTAAATTTTGTTTTTGAATTGCAATGCATTTTATAAATAGTTTTCACATATTTTATTTTCACATATTAATGCATATCCATGATGGGTAAGTATTACGGTGGCCCCCAACGACTAGTTTCGTAATCTGGCCGTTAAAACGAGACATTCATAAAATTTTATTGTTAAAATGCATTTTCTTTTTCTCATAGTCTATAAAAAAGAGTTTAAACTAAAGAAAAAATCCGTTTTTGATGAATCTAGTCAATGAAGAAGTAGCACGTCAAATTGTATCTCTTTATTATTCTGCAATTCCCATGTCTCAGGGAGAAATTGCTAATGAATTGGGTATTTCACGCCGTTCTGTTTGCTATTATATTGATAAACGCAAGAAAAATGAAGTTAGTTCATTGCATTCTAAACGGGGTCGCCCTTCTAAAAAACCTCTATCGTTTTCTTTTCTTTCTTTTTTTTCTTTCTTTCTTTCTTTTTTTTTTTTAATCGGAGGCGAAACTGCAGAAAGATATTTTTTCAGAAATATTTTCTAATTCAGTAATATTTGTAGTATCTAAAAATGTATTTAAATGAAATATAAGTATTCTGAATTGTTTACAAAATAGAATCAATCTTAAAAAATAAAATTTGCTTTGGCTTGTTTCCGACTTTTATTCAAACCTTAGTTTCAAATTCAGAATCATGTATTGTAATATTTACAAATACATTTGAAACAAAATTTATTATTTATCCAACGTTATCTTTAAACTTTTCTTCAACCACTCGATATATAGATATATAATAACTAGTTAAATGTAATTTCATGATAATTTATCACTAACACCTCTGTTTTATAATGAAACAAACCTTCAAATAACCATAAAAAAAACTATCTATCCCTGCAATTTCATATCGAAATCTCTATAATTTAAAGATATTCTCATTACATATGTCTGGCAATCCATAATTTTCTTTTTAAATAAAATCTTAGTATCTTTTTTAGGTTATCTCTTTTATCTCCAGTTACTTCATTAACTTTCTTATATTTTAAAAGTATAAAGTAGAGAAAAATTACAAGATGAAATTTATAACCCTCAGGGCTTAAAAATATTCTACTTAATATAAATTTTAAAGCGTGTTTTATATTATGTTCGATCTCTTTTTTATTACTATATTTCTAGAGATGATAAATTTTACATTTATTTAAATCTCGTAGCTTTTATAGTTAAAATTCTATGATTAAAATTGCATTTCACTGAAAGATGTTCTCATAATATTTTCTGTATGATTGTGATAACTGAAAGTATAATCATTTTATCTCTAATCTGTGAATGATATCTATCTTTATATTAACACAATAATGTCAAAACTAGTTTCAAACTTATAGATTATATAAGAACTACTACTGTAATGCTTAAAAATATGTAATTTAGAAAACACATTAGAGAAATCAAATACATTAAAAATGCAGTTTTTTGCCTTAAATCCGCAAAATTTCATGCTGAAATAAATACCCCAGACATTTTATTGTTAAATAGAAATTCAGGTTGCAATAAAAAAAATGTATGATGATCAGGTGCTTTGGAAAGGCAGGTTTCATAGGGCTCATGCCCTATCGATTATACATATTTAAAAAAAACGTAAATCACATGAGCTATTCAAAAACATATCTGTTTCATTCAATGTTTGATAATTCATATTTGCAAAAGTAATTTATCACAATAAAAAGTTCAACAAATATTAATAACTTTTCTAACTAGTCATTCGGTATGTCATACGTCTTTGCATACCATCTTTTTAAAACACAGGTATTAGGCTGGTAGACAATAGCACAGACAATCACCTCATTGAGTTCACGGCTGAAATTCCAGAATTAGTTATAACTCTATTTCAATAGTAAAATGCGATCCATCTGTTAAGACATATCTTGATGGAAACACCTAAAAACTTGAATTTAGTTGTTTACCATTATGCTTTCTACAGCCAAAGGCACGATAACAAGGAGGACTGGGAACAGAAAAACATAATTCTAAACCTACGAGAATTTTCAGGTATTTTCCACCAAGTAGACTTCCCTGACCAATCTATATATTTAAATGACCTGGGTGTTTTTTAGTTATCAGCCCTGAATTTTCTACTCAACCGATTTTGATAATTTTTTTTTAATGAAAGCTATTTATTTGTAGTTGTGCCCATTTTAGCTTTTTTTAATTTATTTCCATTTTTATACTTTATTTTTAATTTTAAATGCTTTTTACGATATTTTTTCAAAATGGTGGCAACTCAGATTAGCTTTTCTCTCGATAATAAAAATGTATTTTCCATTATCACTTTCCAACAGTCAGAAGCTTTATTTCATCAGTGAACATGTCCTCGCATTTAAAAGAAAAAGGTTAATTGCTTTCGTAAAATTTAACCACAATAAAATGATTGCGTAAAATTATGCACTAATTGAAGTAAAAAATATATTTACTGAGAAATAATAATTAATAATGTAAATAAAATGATAAAAAATATTTTATGATAAAAATTAAAATCTAAAGCAAAATAAGAAAAATTTCAAATGAGGAAAATGATGAATGGGAATTACAATATTATAACAGATGCCTTTTTCATATTACTAATAAGAGTAACTTTTAAAAATCACTTGAAGAGAAAATGACGTCACTATTTAAAACATCGCATTTTTACTCATAACGATATTACATTTCAATATTTCTTTTCATTATGGACACTGAGATTGAGATTTTACTTTCAGATGACTTCAGTTAGTGAAAATAATGTCACAGTAAAAATGAAATTAGTTTTTTTTTTTTTAATAAAACTATTTTTCTGAGAGTGCACATAAAATAAAATTTCTGGATTTCGCCGGCACTCAGATTACAATTTTAACTGAAGATGTGCGAATATTTGCATGCAAAATTGCAACTGGCAAACTTGACTTTAAGTTTGGAAATATACTTATTATATATTGATTCAATAATGTAATTACTTTTGCTTTTTTTAAAAGCCAAATCGATCGGGTCTTTTAAACATTTCATTCGTTGAATTCGAAGGGATTCCACTCCTTGAGTTTTAATATGCCAATCGAGTTTTAACTAATTACGGAATTTCAGCCAGGAACTGCAAGAGTTGATTTTATGTGCTGCTGCTTCCCGTTACATATTTTTACTTTCTTCTATCTTCAATAGAAGAGAGTACTGTGATCGAATTTTTTTCGACTTCCGGTTTTCGACGGATTTACGTGTTGTAGGGGTCAGAGATTCCAAATAACACGTTTTTACAAAATGTCTGTGTGTCCGTATGTCGCCATCCTACCATTAAAATGTGTATCAAGTTATGCATAGGATTGAACCAAATTTTTGTGAATGTTTTTGGTTGTGGCAAGCAGGTCCTCCATCAATTTTAAAATATTCCGCTGGAAGGGGGCGCTGCAATCCTGCGCTGCAATCCTGCGCTGCAATGTCTGTGCCATTTTCAAATTTTGTAACGACCAAAGTATATGAAGTTATGCATTGAATTGAACCGCATTTTTTGTGTAAGTGTATGACTATGGCTAGTTGGTCCTCTCTGAATTTGAAAAATATCCATCGGAAGGGGGCGCTGCAATCGGGATTTTTGTGCCATTTTCAATATTTTACGGGCCAAAAGTATATGAAGTTATGCATCGAATTGAACAATTTTTTTGCGTAAGTGTATGACTATGACTAGTTGGTCCTGCCTGAATTTGAAAAATATCCGCTGGAAGGGGGCGCTGCAATCTCGATTTTTGTGTCATTTTCAATATTTTACCGACCAAAAGTATATGAAGTTATGCATCGAATTGAACCAAATTTTTTGTGTAGGTGGATAGCTATGGCTAGTGTCTTCCCCCTGAATTTGAAAAAAATCCACGGGAAGTTGGGGCTGCAATAGCTAATTTTACGCCATTTTCAATTTTGCGCCACCTAAATGTGTATGAAGTTAGTTCTAGAACTGAACTAATTTTTTTGTATATGATTATTTTTTGATAAGGCAAGTAGGTCCACCCTGAATTTGAAAAAAAAAATCTGCCTATCATTCTATTGTCTATCGGCTCGTGCAGAGACGAAATTTCATTTTTACTCCGATTAATTGACTGAAGCAGAAATTTAAGATGAAAATCAAAGTTGGTGTGGTATTGAATTAAAATTATTAAATCATTAAAATGAGTAACCATTTTTTAAATTATTAAACTGTACGTATGAAATAGAAGAAAGTTTTGATATTGGCACATGCAACTAGTTTGAATTGATATCTGAGTCCTTCTACTGGAATCTTCATAACTGAGCTGCAATGATAGCATGAAATTCTTTCCAAGTTTTGTGGAAAAAAAAAATTAGGGCGACCAAAAATAAATTGCATAAATTAAACTATCCTAGATATAGCTGATTAATTTGGTAAAAAAGCACATTCAAACTCAGATTCACTACACTGTTAAAAATCGTGTTCTAATTTGAACGAAATTTTGTACTCAGTAGTTGCCACTATGAGATGTGAAATCTTGAACTAATATTTGGAGTTCCTGTTGAAGCATAGTTCCAATAATTGCAACGAGCTTGAAATAAGAAGTTTCAAATGTTGGTATGATATTTCAACATCATATGAAGGGAGTTATTGAGTATCAAAATTTGGTACAAACTAGAGCAAAATTTTTAACTGTGTAACAGTGACATTGAATCTCCTATAGCGGAATTCTGCATACCCTATCTTAACGTGTTTGAGTGAAATAAAGGAAATTTTTAATAAAGCACAGGAAAGTTTTCGTTTACATTCAGAACAAACCAGTTTTGTTTTCCACAGTGGCAAGTTGATTTTTTCAAACTATTAGAATGGAGAGCAGTCGAATAAATTGAGTAAAATTAAAATTCTAAGAAAAACATTCCCCGTATAGAATCCCATATCAATACAGACTCAATCAACGTTTTTAATAAATGTGCTAGCATATGATTAGGGCGTGCAGTAAATTAATGTGTAAAAAATATATTGATTTTCTTTTTTAGCCGATGCATGAATATTTTCCTCAAATATCCTTCCTTTAAGTATTTTCCTCACACAAAATAAATCTATATCTAAATTGATTTTAAGTTTTCCAACTAAATACTTAATATTAAAGAATTTTTTTCACCTAGTCCTTTAATTTGGCAAGGAACTTTCGGTGATGTGAAAATATCCTTTTTAGAGCATTAATGTATCCCATCATAGTTAATTAGATTTTTTACTAAATATCATTAGCGAAATGAGAAAGTAGAGAAAACGTAGCTCCCTTATTCTATCCCATTTCACCAAATAATATCTAGAATCACTGAGGAGTTAAAGATACTAAATAGAGCTTTTGCTTCATCTTTATTTGTTTATAAAAAATTTTATATAATGGGATTTTTTCTATTTAATTGTGTTGATGTTTAGATTTTGTTACCTTAATGAATGTTTTTAAAAACAATTGCATTGTAATTACACAAATAATACAACTCCTAAATGATCTGTTTCTTGCTTAAATTATTTTATATCAGTTTATAGAGCATTTTTAATCGAAAATTACAAATGTTTCTGTACCATAATCTTTTATATTATTTATAAGTACATTTTTTTAATCTTTGGAAATAATTTATTAATCTTTTTTCAGAAAACGCGCCTTAACGAAATGTGAATGTAAATAATCTGTCTGAAAAAGCCTTTCGAATGCTACCCATTCACCGCCGTGCGTTTTATATTCTCTTAAAAGAAGGGAGATTGACATCAGAAATGCTACATAGCAAATACTGTCTAAGTTTTTGTATAACATGGAAACCTTGGTAATTCAGAAATACATTGAATTGTCGTTCGAATTCGTAAGTATGGAAAAAAGTTTGCTCAAATTCTGCTTAAAGGAGAACTTTTTCTTTGTTCTTTATCGATTTTGCTTTAGACTGTATTTTAGTAAATATGGAAATTAAATAAAATGATTCGTAATTCTCCAGTTACCATTTTGTAAGTGCTACACAGTTCATGTTATTATTATTTTTATTAACAAACATGAGTAGATTCATCGACTTTTTTGTGTTTTTTTATGAACATTTTTATACTTCACTACTTTTTTTTTCACTTTTATTTTAGTTTTTTTACTTTTTATACACATACTGTGTGTGTGTAATCATGATAAATAAATCAATTATAAATAATTCGTAATTTTTTTATATGCTCAGTTTGCTTTCATGCCTTTAATTGCTGATGTTCATTTTATATCGATATAACAGCTAGAATGTAATTTATTTTTTTATTTATTTATTTACAGTTTTTTTTAATTACAGCAACTTTTTTTTATGCTTTTTTCTAAGAAAAAAAATAAATATCAAATAAATGCATGTACAAATTTAGACATCAAACAGCAGAACCACTGGACTTTGCCCATTTTAATAATGATCATTTCAGTGCATAAATCATTAAAAGACAAAGGAAGAAAACTGATTTTTTTTTCTACACAAACATTGCTAATATCCTCTTCTTTATTAATGAAAATTTGCATTTTCTTTTGTAGTGGTAACAGATGACATGAAAATATGATTAAAAATTCACTCAAACTGTGTATTATTTTTCCGGACCATATTTAGTATGACATTATATGTGTAAAGAAAAAAATATTGGAAAAATAATATCTTCCTTAAAATATCAAATCAAAAATCAACAATCGTTGTCTTATGCATATAATCGTCCATAATCGGTTCATTGCGGATGTTGGTAACGTAATCGGTAAAATTGTTCTAAAATCTCTGAAATGCGCGTTTAACTATTTTTTAACTGATTGCTTTAGCTGAATTTTATGCTTCAACTTAAAATAGTATATCATATTTGGAGAGATAGTTTTACAATTTCAACCCCACCAGTTTTAATCACAGTTCATCACCAGTTTTAATCACAAAATTTCTAAAATCTCTTATTTACGTGTTTAGCAAAACTTTCAATGTTTTCATTTAATCACCCTTATTAGTAGAATTTCTATAATATCTAAAATGCTTGTTTAATATAATTTTTGACCTCATTATTTAATCACTCTTACTAGTAGGTCGTGTGAAATTCCTGACATACGTTTTTAACAATTATTTTTTAAGTAGATTTATTATACTGCATTTTACGCTGCTACCCCAAACTCTTAATGAAGTATGACGAAATGACCTCGGGTTTCCCACTCTCATTTAACTATCCTCAGTGATATAATTGCTAAAATCGCTGGAAATTTGCGTTTAGGTATTCTTTTGTAAATTCGTTACACCTCAGTTTACACTCCGAATTAAAAAATTGCTTCTCAGATATGGCGAAATGACCCGAACCTTTCGAGCGTCCATTTAACTATTTAAACTACTCAAAAACTCTTTCTTATTGCTTTCCTGTGTCATAGCAGAAATAAACTCATATTTTTAAATCCTAATTTCAGTTGTTTTAACTCCGCAAGATTTCTCTGATTTTATAGACAAAGAAAAAGAAATATCAAACGTATAACTTTAGTAGAAATGCTAAAATATATTAAAACGGTCTCTTCCTGGGGATTTTTACTTTCTTCTATCTTCAATAGAAGAAAGTATTGCAATCGAAGTTTTTTTCGACTTCCGGTTTTCAACGGATTTACACGTTTTAGGGGTCAGAGATTCCAAAAAACCTGTTTTTACAAAATTTCTGTCTGTCCGTGTGTGTATGTGTGTCTGTGTGACTGTGTGTGTGTCCGTATGTCGCCATTCTATGATCAAGAAGTGTGTAAAAGTGAAAAGAATTGAACCATTTTTTTGTGAATGTTTTTAGCTGTGGCAAGCTGGTCCTCCTTTAGTTTTGAAATATTTTGCCGGAAGGGGGCGGTGCAATCGCGATGTTTGTGCCACTTTCAATATTGTACCGACCAGAAGTATATGAATTTATGCATGTACTTTATATGTTATGAATATGAAGTTATACATATACTGGTCCTCCGTGAACTGGGAACAAATCCGGCGAAAAGGGGCGCAGCAATCGCCATATTTGTTCCTTTTTCGATATTTTACCGACCAAAAGTGTACGATGATTGCATCGAATTGAACCAAATTTTTTGCGTAAGTGTATGGCTATAGCTAGTTGATCTTCCCTGAATTTGAAAAAAATCCGCATGAGAGGGGCGCTGCAATAGCGAATTTTATGCCATTTTCAATATTGCATCATTTAAAAGTGTATGGAGTTAGTTCTAGAACTGAACTAAATTTTTTGTATATGATTATATTTTGGCAAGGCAAGTAGGTCCTCCCTGAATTTGAAAAGAATATCTGCCTATCATTCTATTGTCCATCGGCTCGTGCAGAGACGGAAATTCGTTTTTATTCCGATTAATTTACTGAAGCAGAAATTTAAGATGAAAATAAAAGTTGGTATGGTATTGAATTAAAATTATTAAATCATTAAAATGAGTAACTATATATTTTTTAAATATTAAAATGTACGTATGAGATGTGTGTGTGTGTGTGAAATGTACGTTTTGGGATTGGCACATCCAACTAGTTTTAAAAGTGTAATTCATTTAAAATTAAAATTGTTGCCCAGACAGCTCACATTTCACGCCAACTTTAACTGCGTAAATTATAGAGGACTGGTCCATTAATTACGTACATTTTAATTTAAGCATTGTACTTAACTGAATAGAATACCTCAGAAAATTTAACACTGGGAACTAATTTTTTTTTAATGACCAACTATGAATTTGGTTCAAGTATAATGAAATTTAAGGGTGAAATAATGAAAAATCAAAACAATTCAATCGGGATTTCGATGTAAAAGAAAAAAAATAGTTGAGTCTGAATCAGTGATTTTTACAGTTAAAAATTATGCAGTCATTTGAAGCACACTATCCCACCCAAAAATTTTTTTCATTTGCAATTTTTCCTAGCCTTTTTATCGTTAAATATCATTTTTTAACCTATTTTTCATGTATCAGCGGGAACATTTATTTAAAAAAATCAAATTATCAATGTAAAATAGTATTCTTGTGGTTCAGGGAATCCCGGGGCAGATTAGCTATTATAAAATAACGTATAACATTGTTTATTTAAAAATAGGATTTTTATCACTACTACTTTATCAAATAAATACTGTTTAAATAGAAATTAATAAAACTTTTCGCCATTTCAATATAATTTTTGAAACGCTATGTAACAATATTTCTTAAACTTTTGATACTAAATATTTGTTTCTAAACAACTAATACTTTAGGAATGATTCAAATCTACGAAGTTTCATTTTATCTGTGAATAAATTTGCTTCATTAAACTACGTATCATAACATGCTTAACTAGCATGAAGTCAATGCATCACATAAGTTAAGTAGTATTAATTCTATGTTAAGTACTATTTTATTAAAAAGGAACAATAAAATTGCAATTAGAAAGCGTCTTGTCGAATTTTAAGAATTATCCAGATAAAGTGCAGAAGTCCTCGTCATTATTTTGCAGTTTTATGTTACGTTAGTATAATTTAACTATGATTGATTACTTTCATAAAGTTTTCTAAATTTAGGTACGAATTGATTAAAATTCTTTATATATTTGGAAAGTCTAAACATAACTAAAACAGAGATATATAAAGCTGTATGCCATGATAGTTACGGATAAATAATGGTTAACGTTTGAGAAAAAAAGCATATCTATCTAGACTAATAATATAAAAATGTAAAATGTGTTTGTTCTTTGTCCGAGATAATTTCTGGAACTACCCTGATACCATTCAAAAGTAATGGCATCAAAATGATGGTGTTAGTCATTTGTTCCAAAGTAAACATAATTCCCTGTTAAACATAGGCTGACTCCAACAATGGCCCAGAGTTTCTGCCTCCGAAACGGGTAGACAGCAGGTGCTAGGTTCGAAACCAATGGCGGCCGTCGGCCTAACTGTTCGGAGTTTTCCATGTTTTTCTTTAACCTTAGATTTCCGTGCGTAAATTTGAGTTGTACTGCATTAGAAAGACTTCCAGAGACAGCATCCTTCTCCTTAGGGCCTATATCCTACGTGCAGATAATTGGCCGTCATAAACACAAACAGACAATCCAACATAGGCTATATCTTAAATCCGTGTCACTATCTCAAAGGGAGTGTAGAAAAAAAACATAATCTAAAAATGTGATTTTCGCTTTAATGAAGAACTTTGAAACATAAAATTTGGAAAGCTATTCTAGTCTAATAATTATTCTAATAGATATTCTAGTCTAATAAATTTATTTTATCAGAAAAGTATGTCGTTTCACTTTAATGTCTCGAATTCTTAATTTTCTTTTACATTTCTCTGTAGGTGCTGAATGTGGGACTAAGTGGCATATTAGAGAACCAACGTATACCATATTAAGAAATAATTTCGCTGAAACCTGCAAATAACACACTGCACTTTTTTCTTAAGCTGTATTAATTTTTGAACAAACGTAACCTCACAATCTTATAGGGAGAAAATGGATCTACAACTGGTAATTATTTGCTCAAAAATGAGCATTTGAAAATAATCTAAAAATTAGATCAACAAAAAGTGGTTCATATTTGGGCACTTTCCACTATATTAGCATTTTTAAAAAATTCTATCAACGCATGACTTAACAATAAATAGTCACTAGTTAAAACAACTTAATATTTTATTTAGAATGACATAAATAAATATAGGGCTACAGCATACAAAACTAAACAGAAAGTGTGACTATCACCACAAATGGCAATTTATCACTCATATTTGGCAAGGAAAACTTCACAAGTATTATAAACGAGAACAGATTATGTAGTCCATAAATATGCTGGTAATTTACGTGTAAACATAATATATCTAGTATTCCCATATGCCCCATTTCAGCATGCCATTCTTAGATTCCATTAATATTCGTTTGATTATTGATGTTATAAGCACACATAGAATATTTATTGTGAGAATATTACCATTATGAAATTACATTCATTTGAAATTCACTTCCTTGAATATTCGGAATGACGAAGCTCAAAATTGTCATTGTTGTGAAATGATAAATCTGGGGGATATTTTGGAGCATTTTTAACTGGAAATCAAATCTTACTTACCTAAATTCAGTATTATATTTGTATGCTATGTGTGTGTATATAATTTTATTTTCAAAATAGTTTCTTATCTAAAATTAAGAAATAAAAAGAATCGAAAATGAATGGTCATTTTAAACTTACAAATAACATTCTCATCAACTACCTTTTAAAAGCAAAAAATAATAACAGTAAGCATAAAAATGAATTTAAGGAGTCACGTATTTTTCAAAGTGTCAAATTTACTGTTATTATAAATATTAAATAGATTATATGAAGATTTTTTTTCTTAAGGATTATTTGAAAAGAATTTACATTGAAATTTTCGTTTCGAAAAGATGCTACGTTTTAAAGAGTCCGAGTTCTCTTTATATTATCAGAAGTAATTCAGTCTTTAAAGTTATTAATCGCAACATTGTGATTTTGATTATTGTATTAGTTAAATTAAGTCATTGAATTATTTAGTCACTTTAATATATAACCTAAGAAGGCAGGTACATTTTAAAGTCCTCAAAATTTACATATTCTAAATTTAATAGCTTATATTAAGATTTTATTCTTAAAGAATAAAAAAAAACACGCAAAAAAGTAACTTTAGAACTGAAGCTATGTCCAAATAGTTTAAGCTATCTTTATTATTATAAAGGGGTAAATCAAAATTTAAAATCATTTTTAGGGTTCCGTACTTTAGAAGTAAAAGTGGAAAAATTATAACTCTAGTGTCTGTCTGTCGCAGCCATTTTACTTATAAAATATTGAACATGTAAAATTGAAATTGGGGAAAGTGATAAAGGCTGTCTACACACATATTTACAGATTTTTAAACATCCATATCTAAATTTAGAAAAAAAGTAGAGGGGCTAAATATGTCACTTGTAAGAAACAAATCTTTTCTTTGTATATCGTGTGAAAATTTTTGTAACATGGAACTGTAGAAAATATACAGTCAAACCTCATTAGCATGAGCAGGCTTAGCGTGAATTACTTTTAACATGAATTGTTTTCACAGTCCCCTATAGAAAAGAATACAAAGATTTGATACTGATAAAATGGATTATTGTTAACATGAACAAAATTTTGATTCCCCTTGAGGTTCATGTTAACAACGTTCGACTGTATCTTTAAATTTTAAATATTATATTTTCAGCGATAAAAATGTAGCGCAAAACTATGTCTCCCTATCTATTTCCGAATCAATTGAAACTAAGATTATGAAAAAATTAGAAGTAGTAGACGTTAATTTAAAACTTGCAAGAAAACTAGCAATTACCCTAGGTTACATTGTTTTTGAGCACAGAGCATTTTTCCGTTATACACAAATTTCAATTTGCGGGCATCCAGCGAAATAGTTGAGGAACGCCACACATGCCTATCGTAGCAGAAGTAAAAAGAACAGTGTTGACAACGATTTCTGAAAAAAAATCGATAGCCGAGATATTAAGCCTTAACTCCGACATTAACCCCGTTTGGACATATGTATTAACAATAGTGGTGTAAATTAATTACCGTTAGCTTTGAAAATCTACATAACAAAGCTTACTTATATATTTGATTAATGCAATGCCCAATACTAATGTATCAACTATACAAGTCAGATTTTTAATAACAGTCTAATTTAATTTAAATTAATCACACAAATACCATGTGATTTGCTATGAGTTTCTATTGAATTGATCTTTCAAGATACCTCCCGCGTCCTTAAAAGCTAATTAAAAACCTAAATGGTAAAACAGAACTCGCACAAGGCAGAGCGGCCTTGCATCATGCGACCTCCTTTGGAAGCGCGATCTGTTCAATGCCAAGTTTAAATTTTGAACAAGGATTTTCTTTTAGCTACACAATAAAAATAAAACATTATTAGTGGATTTAGTTTTGTGAAATTTCAAATAAACTAGAGATCTACATGGGATTAAAATTACAGGCCGGGCACCGGCCCAAATCATAGGTAAAGAAATTAGAACGGCCTAATGGAAAAGGTTAGAAGCCCGATTGGCTGCCCGATAGCGTTGCGGCCCATAGAAAAATTATTATTGGCCCGTCCCTTTATAACAGTAAAAGTTCGGCCGAAGACCGAACTTTTTGCCTTTATAAAGGGACGGTCCAATAACGTCGAGATCGGCCCGCAAGGATAAAAGTTAAATTCTTGCACGAGTCCGGTTCGGTCCGATTAAACTTCTACAGATCATTGATTTTTACGTCGATATGCTTAAAAATTTGTCTAGCTTTAAGAGTTCCGACCAAAAATATTTATCTTGACTTTTTTTATTATGTCTGTAATCTTCGTTTTGCCGCTGGCTGCAATATATATATATATATTTAATGAGTCTTTATTTCTAATATGTAAATGTTTCAGTTGTCGTTAATATTGTTAACCCATATTTCATGAATTGAAGTGTTAAAAATCTGAAAAAAAAATGTTATACAATAAAATCTTCTAAGCCAAAATTGCATATAAAAGCAAAAAAAAAAAAAAAAAAAAAAAAAAAAAAAAAAAAAAAGCGTCATAAACAAGTATTTTTCTTTGCAAGTGTAAATGTTTTATATATTATTATCTTTGCGTATTGATACAATAGTTCTGCATGGATCAACTCGTTTTTCAATTGTAAATAGGATTTTGTCATAGGCATAAACATTGTCACATATTTTACTATATTTTAATTTAGCTATATTTTAATAAGGGTAAACCACTATTCTTTTAAAATGTATAAAGCTTAATATTTAATTGTAAAATAATGGCGACTTAAAAATATATACAAGATTTTGGACCCGGTTTGGTTCGAAAAAGTCACGAGACCCGGTTTTCTGGCCACGGACTAAACTATACAGATAACTAAAATGAAGTTAAAATATGCACTACTTTTATTTTCACAATCGAATTGAGTTCATAACAAAAACTTTTAGGATAAGATAAAAAAAAGAATTGCAGAATAGCATAGTATTATATAATAGCAATGTTTAATATCATTTACCTTCATATCGTTTTGAATTTTTTGGGTGTGCACATTCATATTTTTCCTGGTTATACAACTATACCCGATCCTAAATTAAATAGTTTTTGGCATGCGTGAACGCTATCAGAATTTCATTTGCATATTATGTTAGCTAAATGTATAGAGTAATTTTTGTTAAAGTCACAAAAACATAGCTTGAAAAACTTCGCGAAATGTATGACCTGTATTGTCATGTTTAGACACTTAGAGTTTCAGGATAAATCCTGATGTATTTTTATAGATGTTTCACAAAATGCCTAAAATCGCAGGTGGCCGGTCACCTTTGGCCATATAGTGTGTAATATTTGTTTAAAACGACCTAAGCTGAAAACAAACAAAATTTTGATTTTTGAAAAAATAAAATTGTAAATTTAAAAATCTCAAAAAAAGAAATTATTTTTGTATAAAAATAATCATAATTGCTAAATTTCTTACTTGCTCAACATAATAAATTAGGTCAATTAGAATAATATAGCTTTAGTTACAATTTTCTTAAATTCTGTCCATCAATTTCTTATGTGATCTAAATTCTATCCATCAATTTCTTAAGTGATCTAAATTCTATCAAGAAATTTCTTAGATTTAAAAAATATATAGATTAATATGTCTTCTTGTTTATTTATTTCTATAACGCATTTGACATTTAGTTTAGTAAATCTGTTTTATTAAATAATAAATAAATGCTCATGTTTTCGAAATTATATAAAAAAAATCGTTAAAGAATTTACATTTATCCCTGAATAACTTTAAATAATGTAAAATATATTAAATATATGCTCTGTGCAATTGAGTGTTATAAAGCTAATTGCTTCTCTATATTTACTTAAATGATAACACTAGGCAACAAAAAAAATATTTTTGTCAGTTTCCTGGGTCTAGATAGTCAATTCCTACTAATTTTGAGTTGAAAAAAACGAATATGTAAATGAAAATTTTTTATTGGCTCTTGTTTTCAAGATACAATATAGCCCACTTGAGAAAGATACACAACATTCCATACATTGATTTAAAAGCAAATTGTAGAAGAAAAAAATTCCTATGTAATAAATACAATACAAAAGGCATATTTCACTAAACAATGTTCATTTTTCAGAAAGCAGTTGCTGTTTTAGCCTATTCTTGCAAACGTTTCCTTTTGAATTGCCTCTTGTATGTCAACGCCGGAGCATCTCTTGTAACAGTTCAATAGTGGTCGGCCAGCATTGACTCATCCCAACGACCCTTATATCAGCGTTCTATTACAGAGATATCTTTGTGAAACCTTTTGCTCATAGCTTTGTGCTCATAGCTTACAACTCCACGGTTTTTAGGGAGAACATCAAGATGGGAGTGGAGGAAATGACGTTTCAGACATTTCAGAGACATTTCGTTTCCAAGGTCACGGCATTTTAGTAGGAGTTCTTTCACCAACTGTTGGTACTTCTAGGCTTTTCTGTTGCCTAAAAATCCTCATACCACACTTTTGAAAACTTCCCAGGCTGCGTTCTCTTTCCCTTCCAAAACTTTATCAAAAGCAGGGTCCTTCATTATTGTGCAAATTTGAGGGCCCATAGAGATTCCCTCTTTAATCCTTGATTCACTCATTCTTGGAAATTTTGCTCTAAGGTACTGGAAAGCCTCTCCATCCTTGTTCATGGCTTTCACGAAGCTCATTAATTCCAGCTTAATGTGCAGTAGTGGAAGCAGAATGTTTTTTTGGATTAACTAGAGGCTCTTTTTGGACATTTCTCTCATCAGAATTTAGATTTCTGGAAGGCAATTTGTCTTTTATGTAGGGAAAGTTTCTATCTCGACTGTTTCACAAACGCAGTAAACAGCAGTACTTGGTATACCCTAATTGCATTCCCAGGAGTAAAGAAATTATTTTCAAGTCACCACAAACCTGTCATTTATGATCCTCATATTTGATTGACTCGAGAAGTAATTTCACATTCACGTAAATTTCCTGCGTGCGAACGGAATGTCCAATGGGGATGGAAGGAATAATGTTGGCGCTGTGTAGTAAGACTGCTTTCAAACTAAGTTTGGAAGCGTCTATAAATAACCTCCATTTCCGTGGAGCATGAGTTATGTTCATTGAATTCATCAAACCATTTACATCAGTGCAAGCAACAACATGCTCTTTCTACTCGAAGAAATGAAGAAGATTCTTGTGACGAACCCTGTATTCTGTGATCTTGATTTCTGGTTGGATAAAACACAGAGAATTCTGTTGATGGGAATTACAGCTATTAGGAGTACCAATTTCCGAACATTCGATTTCCTATAAAACAGCCATAGTGAGATTTCTCAAGTTGGTTTCTACCTCGAAAACAAGAGCTAATCTCAACTTTTTATGTTGATTTTCGGGTTTAGCGAGACAAAATACTTCGGAAATAACTATTTTTGAGCCCGAAACATTTTTGATGTTGGGTAGCGTAATCTGTAAGTAATTGAAACAGATTTCTTTTTTTTTTCAGAATAACTAATTAACTCTAAGAAATATTTTCCGACATCTTAAAAATTTTTAAAGCTTTCATAGAGATTATGAAATATTTCCTATTATGCTGTTTGTAACCTTTCTTATATAAAAAGAACTCAAAGTTCAATTATTCCATTGTATGAATTTCTTTCAGAAACTGTACATTTTTTAGATTTCAGAAATTATTTGTATGATGGAAAATGGTTGGAACATGCAGAGAACAACTTAACTTAATTTGCATTCTCCATGATTTCAACTTCTGTTGAATACATTAAACCTGTCTATTCTTATACGAACTGTCGTTAACCTTTCAGCACGGGCTTACGGGTCGCATAATCTTTTCAAAATGGAATTACGTTAATATAAATGCAAGAACTTTATCATCAATATTAAGAGACATTAAAAGAGCAGTTGCATATATCTTTAGAAAAAGTACGAAATCGAAGTCGTTGCCATTTGTGAGAACAACATAAAGGAAAATTACGTTTTTCGTAAAATTTGCGATTGCATGGCTGCTGAAAGTTTCAATAAGTGAACGTCTTTAACTGCTGTTTCTTTTTTTAATTCAAGGTAGTTATAACAAATATTTTGTCGTTTAATTATTTTTAACAATGGATATTTAAAAGTAAGAAATTTTTCCCTGCTCCTTTTTTTACAGATATTTTCTTAATTTTATCTTTCATACAGTTCTGTAATTAAAGCTATAAAGCTACCCATAAAATGAATTTTCCCATAGATTGAACTTTATCAGCAATATTAAAAGGTATTAGAAGAACAGTTACATATATCTTTAGAAAAAGTGTGGATTTGAAGTTGTTGCCATTTGTGAGAACAACATTAAGGAAAATCACATTTTTCGTAGAAATTACAATATCATAGTTGCTGGAAGTTTTAAGAAAACTATGATTTTGATTATGCTTGATTATTTGATGCTATTTATTAAAAGTTGTAAAATTTAAAAAAAAAAAAGTATACGTACATATTGGTAAGTATATTTTGTCTCTTATTTCTACATTAATAAAAATTTTTTTTACAGTTGGCTGAAATTTATTTACTATTTTTATTTATTTGTTATCCGCTGCTGGGAGAAAAATTTTCACAATTAATACTTTTAAATAAATGAATTTCACATTACATTTAAATAAATAATAATTACTTTTAATCCAAGCCCTTTTTAAAAATTTTTAGTTAAATATAATACGTTCGATAATACACGATAATTCTTTGGAAATTCACACACAGCATTTTTTTTTTCATAATATTATAGAAAGTTTAATTACAAATGAAATATGTGAAACATCGAACAATGATTTAAAAGCATGGAAAGTGTTATTAGAATTTCCAAATTATCTGAAAACTTTTCTACAGAATTCCATTACATCTAATTTTAAAAGCTTTTAAATTTGTGCAGATAGCATGAATTTTCTAACAGTAACGCAGATAAGCAATTTGGATATTCAAACTATTAAATACATATTAAATACATAAAAAAAACTAGTTTCATGCATTGTCAATCAATACTTTCTTCGGTAATAAAGCGAAAATGTTGATTTTTACCAATTTTAAATATCTTCTATCTTTATTTATATTTCATGCGAGCTAAAAGTGAATTTACAAATAAATTTACTGTGAATTTACTGTGCATTTACAGTTATGAATAAATATAAATATAAAATAGAGTAATCTTTGTTGTTAATCCGATTTATTGTAATTGTCTGAGCGAAGCGAAAGCTAATATACATCGCATCATTACTTTTCTTGCATATAAAGCTACAATCGATATGAAAACTGATTTAAAACATTTCATTAAGCATAATTCAAAAAATATTTGTTGGATTTAGATTTTAATTGTACCAGGAGGTACCTAAGAGTGTAACCTACTGAGGACAGTTATTTTGAAAATTAAGTTCCAGACCGTTTAAAAATTATATTAAAAAACTGATAAAATGCAATTTATCTGTATACGTCTTAGAAATTTAGGCTGCGTCATTTACACCGTCTGCATGTTTTCCCAGAAAACCAAGTTAGAGAACTTTGAGCGCACACACACACGGCGGTGTGTGTGTGTTAAGTGTGTTGAAGAAAGCGGTAAATAAATCTGGATCATTTTACTTACCCATCATAGTAGTATAGGGTAAATTTAGTAATCGTTTTAAAAATCGATTTTTTTTTTGGGGGGGGGGGCAGATTTACACGTTTCAGATACTAAAGATTACGAAAACCATATTTTTAGAAAAAAAAATTGCCGACAGTCCGTCTGTGTGTCTGTCTGTAACCGCTCTATGTACCGAACAAATTGAGATAGAGATTTGAAATTTTGTATGTGCTTAGTATGTAAGAATGGAACGAAACCAATTTAATATCAGTAACCACGATTATCCGGAACTATTTTTTCGGACTCTCGAAAAATTCGGTCTGATGAAAGGTATATAACATTTTCTGAAATTTGTTATTTTAAAGAATGGACGTAAAAGGCAATAAAATAATTTTGCATTAAAAACGAAGTCGATCGGATTATTAGTTGCCGAGATATGTGCAATCCTGTTTTCCAAATTCTTCTGTTTTTCATGACCCTGTATTTCCTTCAAATTTCAATTTACAGATACATTTTAATTGGAAATGAGACACTTAATCCAACGCAGTAAATTTTTAATTAATATAATTATTATTTTTGGAGTTATAAGGATGTTTATTTTACGCAATCCAATACTATTTCAGTATTTTGACGTTTTATATAATTAGTCGAAACTGGCTCGTTAGCAATTCATTAATAGAGCATTATTATGTACATTAAAATTATTTAATTATGCGTTTAAATTTTATTTTGGAATTGCCATAGATAGTTTACATGCATTTTATCTTCATATTTTAAATTATGATGGGTAAGTATTACTAAAGTAGTACCCCCCCCCCCCAACGACTAGTTTCTATTTAAAAAAAAAAAAAAAAAAAAAAAAAAAAAAGAGGTTAAAACTTTTTGTTATTTTGTGATAATCTCTCAATAGCACTTTTTAAATGCAAAATTGCACTTTTTAATTGCCGATTTGTTTATGAGAATCTGATAAAAACATCGTTTTAAATACCAGTTACATATAAAACAATATATATATCAATATTTCACGTTTTTACATTATGGAAATGGAATAAAATGATAAACGAAGTAAGGTACTCTGGGGTAATAACGCCAGGCGGGGTAATAACGCCAAGTGCTTATATTTTGCATAATTATGAAATAATCAGGTAAATGACACCCATGTGCTCTGCGCAGAAGGGTTTTGAGTTATATAAATCGCAAAAAACAGCTTCAAGTTAATTTGTTTCATTTTTAGGTCTTATTGTTTTTACAAGCAACTAAAATTAACGCTTAATCTAAAATTTGCGAGGTAAGGTTTTTGATCTGAAGACTATATTTTTTATCCAGAAATACTTTGTTTATTACATAAATTTGTAGTGTATTTCATGTACTTTCAAATTGTTGTAGAAGATTTTGGATACCTTTTCGAGATAATTTGTAGTTTAGGATTTACTGCGCAATAAGTATCCCGGGGTAATAACGCCAGGGGTTGGCGTTATTACCCCGGTTGATTCCCAACAGTGGCCGAACTATATCCGAAGGGGGTTTATATATTAATATGGGACAGCATTATCATCATTGTTGAAATAGTAAGATTAAGGGGGGGGTGCCCAATACTTAAAAATAATCTCTCCATTTTATTTTTTATTATATTATTATTATTTTTTTTTTTACTAATGTAAAAAATAATTTTTAACTCTTGTAAATAAAATTATATCAAAATGTTTTCGAGATTCAAATTCGAATATCTTCAAAATCAGGTTTCTATTAAATTTCCACTCGATTGTTCAACTGAGTTCGAAATTTAAACTGTCCGCTTTCTCAGCGTTCGGTTTTTCAAAACTTTATAAATTTAACCTTTAACTGATGTGACGGAAATTCTAACGTATGAATGTGATGCGGTTTATGAGACCACAAAATTGAAAGATGAATAAAAGGCGGGAATAACTCATAGGATTGTGTTTTTGTACTAAACTTTTTATACAAGAGTATTATACTTAATATTCACCTATTTAGTCTCTGGTGATAGTACTAAAATTCCAAATGAAAGAAAATTTCGGTAGTGTTTGCAGTTAAACTGAAAATTACAAGTTAAACTAAAAAATTAAAAGAAAATAGTGGTCTACGAGACCGGTAACATTAGTTAAAGGTTAAAATGCGATCAATGATTAAAAATCATAGAATACTGTTCCTGCGCTAGACTTTTTGTATAGAATTAATTCTAATTAAATTTAATCTATTCAAATATTTCTAACAATATCACGAGAACTCCAAACGAAAGAGAATTTCAGTTGTAACTATAGTTAAACTGGAAAATACAAGTTAAAAGCTATTTTTTGGGGGAGGGGAGGGGTACAGTGTTCAGTCAGATTGCTAACAGCAGTTAAAGGTTAATTTTGTTGCTAATATAGAGATAATGATATATAACCATATGAATTATGTATAAAATTGAATAAGAAATCTCTTTGGGATAATATTTTTTAACCAAAAATTTTATTCAATTTATTAAAAATTTATTAATGCATGCTCTTTAAAACGTCGACAATTTAACTGTAGGTTTGGAGAATCCGCATTAGTGTGGAGTTATGGGTTAAAAACTATTTACTAGATTACTATAATAGTATTAACCCTTAACTGCTGTGACAAAAATTGTCGCATAACTTACTGTGAGCGGCCTGTCAGACCGCTTAATCTAACGATGAATAAAATGTTAAATTAACTTTTAGAATATTATTTTTGTATTGAACCTTATATACAGGACTATTATAAATAAAATTTAGCTATTCAAAAGTTTCTAGCGATAGTAATAAGACTCTAAATGAAACAAAAATTTCCCGGTATCTATACTTAAACTAAAAATTGCAAATTAAACTCTGAAACTTGAAAAACTCAGCGGTATGTGAGACGCTAACAGCAGTTAAGGTTTAATAAAAAATATTTATTACATATAACTCTAGTTATTATAAAACTTCACATGATTAAAATATTACATTATGAATGGTTAAAACCATGCAATGTTTCTTATAATCATATTTAAGCGGGACTTTTTAAACAAAGAGAGACACAGGGTGTTATATTCTGTTGAAGCTCCTTCCTCGCTCCTTTTTCTTTCACTTTCACAAAAAAATCAATATTTTCTATCGCATAGAATGCATATATGGGAATATAAACGCTGATTCAAATAATCCGTGCAATGTTTCCAATAATTCTATTTAAATGGTCATTTTTAAGCAAAACGTAGCTTAGAATCTGATATTCTTTTGCTTCCTCCCCCCGCCACCACCACAGCTTTCTTTTTCTTTCAGAGTCACAAAAAAATTGTACATTTTCAATAGCTTAGATTGCAATTTGTCAATTTCTAGAGCTGTAGAGTTAGTATTTTTAAAATTGGGCAATCTACATGCCATTATTTCATCTTATTTTATATTTTTGTTTGCATGGCGTTATTACCCATATAGGTGGGTATTAATGCCAAATAGCATTGGTCAAGAAAAAACGTCATTACATTTTATGAATACATATCTCTTAAATTATTTTATTTTATATAGATAGTCAATGAGTTGCTGTATCAGATCCTATATTTGTTTGAAAAATAAAATCTAAAATTAAGCCGTGAAAATTGGTAGAACTTTAACGTGGCGTAATTACCCCAGGGTACCTTATTTTCTATTACTTTAACCCTTTAGATCCCAAAACGCCTGAGACCGCCCGAGTCGTTACAAACCCGTAACGGCCGAAAGACGGCCTGACTTTTTCTCCCCTCTCTTTTGTGAAGTGTAAGTTGTTGAACATGGATCGGGCGTGGCTGTTTACTCCGCTTAATGGACAGTAGATAGGAACACAATGGGAACAGGAGCCGTTCAACATACACAAATACAATAGGTTTGATTTAGGTAGGAAGTCTGTCTGTCGAGTAGTACAAATCATGATTTTGTCAGTTATTACTTAGATCTCTATCATTTTTTCTATTTGTTTTTAGTAATTAGTTTTTATTTAGTCCTTATTTTAATAATATTACTATATAGATTGTAAAACATTAGAAAACTTAATAATAAAAAAATTACAATAATAATAAAATAATGAATTATATATATTTATATTAATTTTGATATATATTGGTAGATAAATGAAATTATTTTCAAGAAAAATGAAAGTATACAATAAAAAGTTTTAATAATTATTTTCACTTAAGAATCTATATTAGTCACGTGAAGAAACTTGAGCGCTGTTGTTAAACTAATGGGAGAAATCTAAGCAAATATCACACTCGCATTGCCTTTTATTTTATTTTATTTTGTTACAAAATATTTAAGATCGGTATTTATTATCGTGCGTTTGAATGCTTTCGATTTTGATTAGTTTTTCTTTTTCTTTCTTTTTTTTCTTATTAAAAGGATAGTTCAATTTTTATAATCAGTTCTAACCAGATGCAAAGATGAATGGTTTCACTTCTAAGTACTGAAGTATTTCTTCTATGTAATGAAAATATTTGCTTCTATTCTACGCTTCTTATGTAATCCCCCTCCCTCCCTTTTAATATTCAAGTAATAAGGCATAAAATTATTAAAGAAATCTTATTATCAAATCAATTTATAACATCGAATCTCAGGAATGAAGAAACATTTAACAGTTTAACTCTTAGAATTAAATATTTAAATTTTAAACATGCTTTTTTTTTACAGTAATTTAATAAATGCAGTGATTAAATCATAAGTGTTGGTATGGACACATGAAAGTTTGGTTATCTGTTTTAATACCACCAGATTTAATTATTAGAAAACCTCTTGTAATTTTTATATATTTTGATGATTGTAACTTATTATATTTTAAATTAAAAATTATCTAAATTCTTAAACTTATGAATTAGTCAAGCGGCTATACAAGTATTGCATAAGCATTTTCAGTCATTCACATTTTTAAACATTTTGTATCTCTCCTCCTTTCTTAAAAAAAAAAAAAAAAAAAAAAAAAAAAAATCTTGATCCCTTTCCTTTTTTTTTTTTTTTTTTTTTTTTTTTTTTTTTTGATTATGTTAGATTTTATAATGTTTTGTACATAACACTTTTTCCAACAAAAAATCAATTACCAATAAATCACAGTGTTAATTTATATAAATAGCCATATGTTAGATTGTAATACGAAAAAAGTGTGGTAAATATTGGTTAATTAATGTAATTAAAACGCTCATTTCCCACCATGATTTTTTTGTTTATAGTTGTTGCATTATAGTTGCTTCATTGTCAAAAGCTTAAATAAGAACTGTTGTAACTCTGCCTCCCTCTTGTCGGAAACAAACAGATTATGTACAACCCCCCCCTCCCCCATTTTCCATTTTCCACTTATTCATTTTGTATTTCTCCCCCTTTCTTAATAGAAAAAACAAATTCTTGATTTCTCCGCCCCCCCCCCCCTTCTTTTGATTATGTAAGATTTTCCATTTTCAGCTTTTTCATTTTATATCTTTCCTCCTTTCTTAGAAAAAAAAAAAAAGAAAACTTGATCTCCCTCCTTTCCCTTCTTTTTATTATATAATACTTTATAATATTTTGCACATAACACTTTTTCGAAGAAAAAATCAATTAATAAATTACATTATTAATTCTATAAATTTTTAAGAATAGCCATACCTTAAATTGTGAAACTAAAAAAAAAAAAAAAAAGTTTTAGTGCATGGTAAATAATGGTTAATTAATATAATTAAAACGCTCATTTCCAATCATGATTTGTTTGTTTATGATTATTGCATTATAGTTGCTTCATAATCAAAAGCTTAAATAAGAACTGTTTTAACTTTGCCTCCCCCTTGTCGGAAACAAGCAGATCATGTACAACCCCCACCCCCATTTTCCATATTCCTTACATAATACTTGAACGGCTACCAACTGGAGAATGACTTTTTAAATTACCTTCACTAATGAAAATTATAAGTAGACGAATATTTTCAAATAATGATTATTTTTTTACATTGCTTTTTTTAATTAAGTTAATAAATTAAGTTAAATTAATTGACCGAATAATTTATTAAATATTTTATATCCATTGTTATAGGAAAGTTACCTAGAAATAATGGCATTAATAAATTCAAAAAAATAAAACATATGAATATTTATATAATAACTTATCACATAATTTAAATTAATGTACAAATATTACATTATTAATCGTTTTTCAACGTATAATTTTATTTGAAAAAAAATTGATATTCTGTAAGAGTATGTTGTATAAATTGTTTACAAATGCATTAAATATTTTTATTTTTCCGAAAAATGTATTAAGGATAATTTTTTAAATTTTAAATAGATATTCTTTTTTTTTACTAATAAAACAAAAAAGCTTTTAAAAATTAAAACAAATATATGTGTTTAATTTACAAGTAAAAGTTTTGTTTATAAAACAAAGAATAAAAAAAATCCTTTATCTTATGATTATTTAACAGAGATGTCATAAACATACTCTTAAATCTAAAATTAATTTGTCACTCCGTTTAGCCGAAGATTACGAGAAAGTAAAGCTTTTGGACGAATGTTGAACCATACACGTTCGTATGAATAGCTAAAGCAAGCCGCCTCATCTTTCATAGGGGGGGGGGGGGTGAAACTTCGGGCGGCTTTCCGGGATTCTAAGGAAGATAAAAATTTCATTGCTCTGGGACATAAAGAGTTAAAAAGAAATAACAACCAATGAATTATAGTTTAAGGACTATTTCCTGAAAATTTGCACAAACTTTTCTTGACTAGAAAGATACGTCAAACGAAATAAAGAAAACAAACGGGCACTGTAAGGTAACTCTAATAACTACATTATTCCGGAAAATTTGTTATCAGGTTTCAATTAAACTTTTTTGCTAGACTTTATCGGTTTTAATTTTAGTGGGACTTGTAAGGCATGTACAAAATTTAGTTTTTTAGTTGCGTTCGTAATTATGTAAATACGTAGCACCTATAATTGTCGTTCAGTCCATTCGTCTGTCCGCCCGCATTTAACAACGCAAAAACTCCCCAACCGAATCACTTGAAATTTAAAATATGTGATCATTTGCTTTCCTGCACGTTTTTTTATTATTTTCTTGTGATATTTGATTTCATGCTTCTTGATTTCCGTAAATGATCGGATGAAACACTGAATTTAGTAACCGTGGGATGGATTAATACTCGGTCGTTTTTTTTTTTTTTTTTTTTTTTTTTTTTTTTTTTTTTTTTTTGACAGATTTTTTCAACTGTTGTAACTTTGACTGATGAGTTTTTCAGATTTACTACCTGATCCCGGTTCTTGTTTGTTCGAGAGTCCCTTTTAGTGACGCTGTAGAGCAGCGTACTTAGTTCATTTTGGAATATTGTTTGCAAAAAAATAATTCAAAGTGACCATTTGTTTCAAATATGTTTCGTAAAACTTGTACAGTGATTACGCAGATACTCGTATTTCGATCCTATTTTACGAAAACACAGATTACTTGTTGAATTCTCGGCTAATGGGTATGCTCTTATATCAAATAATGATACGATAACGCACAAATTTTTCGACTGTTTCGTATTTCTCTGCAATATTGTAAAAGCCTAATTAAAATTTATTATATTGATTCAAGGAAATATTAAGAGACAAAACCAACACGTCACAGAGTTCACATGATACTTCATGTGGACTTATCAAGTCAAGTTATATTAAGTTTTTAACAGCTATTATATACTGATGATCTGAATTTATTGTGTATTGTGTATATTTTTATTCCGATGATGAAGATTTGTGTATTGCCCATCTTCCGTAAAAATACAGAATATATACCAATCTAACGATAAAACTATGAGATGTATTCCAAACAAAAGCTACTTTTTTCTTAAATCACACGTGTGTTCTGACAACGATGTGGTTACTTTTTTGAATTAGACACGAAGTTTTGGATCGTAATGTTTTATTACTCAAAGATTCTCAAACCGAAGCTTGAAATTGGTAAAACAAAAAGGCTTTCAAAGGTAAGGGTGGTAGATAAACGTAATCTTCAATTTTAAGAACTTAATCTTCTTTAATTGCATAGATGCTATTTACATTTTACATGAGTGTTCAAATATATAATAAAAGGACATAAAAGACATAATTTTTATAAGATTTGTGTATAGTCCACTAAAAATGCTGAGATTCCAAAAATAAATTGTACATAACTGTATTGCATTTTTTTTTTGGTTGAATTTTACGTGTCGAATTAAACTTCTGTTATTCTATAAGTACTACGTAATTTTTTCTTGATTTTTTAAATATATAATTCATAATTTTTACATGCGTGCAATATAAGATAAATACGCAGAACAGAAAATTACAATTATTTTAAAAAGATAACTGTAATATAGTTTTTGCTATATTATTTTTGCACCTTTTAGTAACATATATTTCTCAAAGATGCGATGCTACCCAGCAAACGCAGAGCTATCGGTAAGCAATCGGATGATAGCCGCTTGCCAGTGCCAGCGGTATTGGACCGATGCCACTTGCGGCTACCGGTTCCATATCTTTTTTGATACGCCGCGCGAATGCCGCCCGATTCATTTGGCACGCAGCCGGTCCGGAATCGACAAAAAACTATGCCGATAGCTAACCACACGAATACCAGCTGAATACCGGCACAAGCAAAAAAATTTCTCTGGTGGCGCCATCTGTTAAACATTCTAGCAAGTGTTTTGAGAGCCAATGAACATACTTCCGTACGGGAACAGGCGGGATTTGATCGCGCAACCCCTAGCTCATAAGGTGAACGCTTTAACCACGGTACAAGTCAGACCTGGCTAGGGGAGGTTTATGTGTGAAATGTCGTTGACGTAAATCACAGATTGGAAAATTGTAATATTAAAGGAGTTTTATTTTATTTATGTATTCATTTACTTGTAATTGTCTTATGCGCCTGATTTTTAAAATTGATTTAATATTTAAATTAATGAATTAGCAAATTAAAGTAAACGAATAGTTTTTCTTATAAATTTTAGAATCATTAAGTAGTATATTTAAAATTTAAAAATAATATTTTTTTTCAGAAGTATAGTTAAATAAATAAAATTTTTTATTATAAACTATAACATAATTACATGCTTTGCGTTAATTTCTAAAGTATATATTTTTAACGTAGAAAAATTTATTTTAAATAATAATAAATTGGTAATAATTAACTTTTAAGTAGAATAAAAAATTATGTTATGCCATTTGATGATTTAAGTTGGTATTTATGTTTTACGACTATGTTGGAATGTTATTTTGTTGATTATGTATATTTATTGAGTAAAAAATAAAATTAAAAATAACATATTATCTATCTTTCTATACACAATTTTTTTTTAAATAGGAGATATTTCATATTCCTTTTTATAAATTTAAAAATGCATAAGTATTGGATATAATAAATGAATTTTAGTGGTTTTTCTGTTAATGCAATTTTCTTTTTGAGAATTATAACTTAATTAAATGTAATAATAAAGTAAATAATAAAATAATAAAAAAAGAAATATATATTTGTAACATAAAATAACTAATTTAATAAAAAAAATTAAGTTGGCAATTAATCACTTTTAATTAGAATGCGAATTCACTTTAAGACATTTCATGATTTAATACAGAATATTTTTTTTTGTAGCAATATTAATTCTGAATAATTGTTGCAATAATAATTTTTAAATAATTTTTAAATCTTAAAATAAAATAGTAATATTAATTCATTTTTCGTTTGTGAGAAAATATTTTAGAAAAAAAAAACTGTTTTTTTTATGATAAAAAAAGGGTAGATTTCTTTTATATGTTTTACCTTCTAAAATAATTTCAAGCACTTTTAATAGTAATTAATATTAAAATAAAAAGTGAAACTAAGTTATTGCTTTTAAAATGAGAAATATAGAAAATAAATTCAATTACCATACAAAGATTTTTTCTGTTTTTCTATGATTAATTTGCTAATAGTGAATAACACTTTAAAGGAAATAATTTAAAAGTTCTTTTGTAAGAAAAATAATTGTAAGTCATTTTAAAAATTAATTCAAAATTAATAATTTTAAATAAATAAATAAAGGTTATTTTTGACATATTTTCTGTTTATCACTGAAAGAAATTTTAATGAAATACATGAAATATACAGTTCTTATCAAAACTCAAACTCGAATAAAATTGAGAAAATGAAAAAGAATCGGTTAAGACTAAATATTCTGAATTCGGACCGATGTTGGCAAATCTGATTGGTCCACTATCAGAACTCAGATATCGGTCCTGCGTCACTTGCCGGTAAAAGTCGCTTAACGATATACAACCAAATTTGCACCGATTACCGTAACCGGCTGTCAAAATAGCAGATTCTTAAGTTTCAGGTGCTAACCTGCTACCGACACTTAACCGACACTGACGGCTCCGGCCCGATCGTATGCCGAAAGTTATGTGCTTGCTGGGTACATTATTAAAAAAAGTTTTTAAAGATCTTTTCTTTCTTGAAACGTATTGTTAAAATAATAATCAATGTTTTAAAAAATACAGTTTGGCTAACTCTTGATAAAATGCCCAGGTAGCTCGTATTTCTTTAACATCCAGATCTAATTATATACGCTTTTAACGATAATCAGCCTTAACCAAATGCAAAAAGCTTAATTTATACGGCAGAAAACTCGTTAATAAGTTCTCCCAAGACCTAATGTTATTAAATATTCAAAAGTGTTGCTTTTAGAATATACGGTCACGGGAAAATGCTGTAATAATGTTTTATATTTATGGAATTAACACACGTTAAATGTTTAAATGATTGACTTTTAAAATCTTAAAATAGGTTTTTAGAAATTATAAATGAAACTTCTGACTTTTTTTTCGAAAAATTCAGAAAATCGTTTACAAATGAAATTACATTGGACAAAGAAACATTAATGCTGAGAAAAAAATGCTGAATTATACTGTTGCTTAAATTTGCAAGAACCTATGCTGTAATTTGATTTACTAAACAATCACAACCTAACTTTAGTTTGACCATGATATGATACATAATACACTGTAAAAAATTTTGGTAAGGTTCCTAAGAAAACTTGTGGCAGCTATTCTGCCACAGGTTTTCCCAGGTATTTAACCCAAAAAATGCCAGGAAACTTGCATATGCCAGGAAAGTCCAGAAATCTATAATCTGGGATGTTACTCATGAAATATCAGTTAGGTTTCACCATTCTGAAAAGTCTAGAAACCTTTTACATGTAATGTTACTCATTAATTTTCTGTTAGGTTCCACCGTTCTGAAACCTTTAATCTGGAATGCTACTCATAAAATCTCAGTTAGGTTCCACCTTCCTGAAAATTCCCGAAATCTTTAATATGGTATGTTACTCATAAGATCTCAGTTAGGTTCCGCTATTCCGAAATCTATCATCTGGAACATTACTCATGAAAATTCAGTTATGTTCCTTCATTTTGAAAAACTCTGAAACCTATAGCCTGGAACTTTACGCACAAAATCTCAGTTAAGTTTCTTCATTGTGAAAAGGTCTGAAACATTTCACGGAATACGGTAAATGTTCCTGGGATATCCAGTGGCAGCAATTCTGCCACAGATTTTCACAGGAACTTTACCAAAAATTTGTCTGGAAAATTATGCAAATCTGAAAAGTTCAGAAATTTATAATCTTGTATGTTAAGGCCTTTTTTCAATAAGTTACTTGTAATTTTCAGCATGCTATTCAAACAGTTTTAAGATGCCTTAGAGTTACAGTTAAGTTTGGTTCTTGAACATGATACAGATTAACGAATTTGTAATCTTTGTTTAGAATATGAACGATGACTGCACAGCTGAAAGTTAAACATTGTATTGAAAATATTTCTAATTAGTTGTTTTCATTTTTCAGTTGATAACACAAATCTAAAAAACACGGGATATCTATGAATAAAATCTATTTTTAAATCATGGATATATTAAAATTACTTTTACAAAGATAAATTGGTTAGAATATTGATGCAAGGATAAATTATGATAAATATACACTTCAGAAACAAAAGAAATATCTAAATGAGTGATATTGTGCTGTGATCTACAAAACGACATGCTTAAGTTTTTCCACTTTTATTTCAAGCTCAATATACCAATTTGAAAATGTAAATTAAAAGATAATGTAACACAAAGTATACATTTTTGGCAAAATCTCGTACAAAGCATTTCTGTATTTATCACAGTAATCAATGAAAAAACGGTTTTTGATGCATTAGTTATACAGTACATAATTCTTTTAAAAAATTATCCAATCCATTAAGTTTTAATTACACAAATTTTCAAGGCAAGTTCAAATATGCACAAATTTTTTAAAGAGATTTTAAAATTATAGTCAAAAATAACTTTTTAATTGTAATTTAAGCATTAGCATATTTAAAGAGATTTTTTCATTTGGTTAAAGCACAAATTCAATCTCCGATATCAAGGGAAAAAAATAATCTTTTTTTAAAAAAATGAAAATCTTAATACAGTGTACTCTTGATACTTCAAATAAAATCCATTTCTCTCTTTGATATTACAAATTCCTGTGAATGACTTTATCTGAACAATTAGCTGTCACATAATGCTTTTTTAGAATCTTTTCGACTTAAAATATCGAGAATATTATGCAAATAAAAAATAATATAATCAAAAATAAAAATTCACAGAACTTTCATAATATGCACAAAACTTTATTGATAATATGGTTTAAAATTATAATCGAGAATTTTATCACAGTTTGTTTAATTTTTCACATAAAGTAACTACTTTTCCGGGGAACTACACTACCATGTTTCAACTTCAACAATTTTAGTTCAATGAAAGTGTAAGTCCCAGTACCTTTGAGAAAATATTTTATGTTATAACAATAATATAAAGAGATTGTCGAAAGTACACTCTGTACAAATTCCACATCTTCAATTAAAATTTTATCTTCTACTTGCTTTCGTTCAGCTGTAGAGGGATTGTCTGTGTATTTGCAGATCCTCAAAGCTAAATGGTTCAGTCACTCACTTTTTTCTGTCCACTGCAAGCAATCTTCATTTAAAGTTTAGTTAGAGTAAAAGAAAATGATGTGAAGGGTTCTGAAAATCCTCGCGCCATGGGTGCTTTAATATACAAGTGACTGCTAATATTCGAAGAGCTGCTTTCAGTACTTGAATTTAATTCTGCTATTCCAAAGTCTTCATTTGTTTCCGTTAATGAACTATTATTGCAATCAGATTTGATTATTATCCAACATGGCTACAAAGAAACAAAAAGCATATTTCATTTTTTATTTTTTATGCATAAATTATTGTATACAATATTGTTTATTCATTTTCTGGAAAAATCAAAATATTTATTGGAGAATTTATTCTCATTTGCAAAAGCACTTGTATTAGTTCGATAATATAGAATACGTAAATATGTGTCCTACAAAAGGCTTTAATAACAATACAAAAAATACTACAACTACTTTTGTACATTCCCAGAATGTTTTCCAAAAAAAAGTTTCAAAATATTCAATATATATCTTTTAAACAAGGGGTTTTAGCAAGTGCACTGTTGTCATGTTGCTCATGGTCTAAAATGAATGCCCATGAAATATACAGGGTTTTGTTCAATTTTGTAAAATGTATTGAAATATTTTGGATTTTAAGTGAAAACTTTGAATTTATTAGATAAAAATGGTTTTTTACATCGTTGGAACATTTTATTCTCAATTATATATTGATTTTGTGAAATCTCCAATCAGTAGTGTAACTATGTTTTGAGTCCGCTGCAAAATTTTTCACAAGACCCCCTAGAATCTATATCTATTTCTTATAAAAAGAGATATAGATTCTAGGAGTCGGTTTGGAGTACGCAAAATATACATTCGTTATTCAATACAAATGACTCGTTATTAAAATTATCAATATATATATATATATATAATATCAAAAGATAAAAATATCAATATCAATTAAAATCTTAAAATGGTCAAACGTTTAAGGCCGTTTAAGATGTTTATTTTTCACAATTACATACAATCCCCTTCTCTCTTCCCCCCCTACGTCGCAGGGTTTTGCGGATCTCAGTTTTGCCACTATCCTCGATATCGATATACAATATAAGTTCATTTACACTTTTTCATTCACATATAATTTTTGGTTAGCTCCGTGAACTATAGCACAAAATTAGCAATTTCCACCGTCGAGTAACACTAAAAAACGTGTTAGATTAACTTTACCGTCCTGAGTCTGAAAACTTGATAGGTACTACTCGCAAAACATGATGGTTGTAAGATACATCGATACCAGGGATGAAAGGAGAAAAATTCGTTTACAATTTTCGGAGTCAGCATTAACGATTATCCCAAATACTAGGAAAGAAAGTAGATAACTCTCTTTGGTTCAAAGGCTGTTTCACGGCTGGTGAGAGGGGATAGTTAATTGCCAATATATATTTTTTTTATCTGAGCTAATTACGAATGCTATTATACAGTATGAAACATTTAAAACAGGGGTCGTAGTTTACCTTGAAAAAAATTTCAGAAATGTGTTACTTTAATGCCTAATCCTGAAATTTTTAAAAATGTCTTTTGCCGACTTATTATACAATATAATTAAATTCATTTATGACAAAATTGATTTTGGAATGCAATTCCAAGTCAATGTTACTTCTAATATACTTAATCGAGGAATCTCACTCCTGTGCAAATTAAAGTGTGTCAATTGACAAAATCTGCTAAAAAATTGCTAAACCCGAAATTTGGATGAATCTGAATTATATGAAACCCGTGTTCCTGCGTAAACTCGCTTAAGTTTACTATTCTTATACTTCTTTCTTATATTCTTCTTTATTATATTCTTTATTATATCTTCTATATATTTCTTCTATATATATCTTCTATATATTTCTTCTATATATATCTTCTATATATATCTTCTTTATTATATCTTTATTATATATTATATATACTTCTTTGTTATATTCTTCTATCCTACTTTAATTATTTGGTGAAGATGAGTATTTCGGGTTTTGGTGGGTTCTAGATCAAATATAAAATGACTGGTAAGCATCCCTCCCCTCTTAAATAGGCGCAAACAAAAATTTTTGTTTAGAATTATCTATTTTCCTTGAAGTTTGAGTATCAATTTATTAGAAAATTAGGCGAAATTAATCAAATCAACAATGTTAGGTCAAGTATAGGCCATGTGTAAAATAACCCTTCCTCTCCAACTAATTCAGCTTTACCTAGATTTTCCTTGTCGAGAACCAATTAGTTTCAAAATTTGGTCTCCTTTTATTAAAAGGATAAATTACACCTTTAACACGTTGAATTCAATGTCAGTCATGGATGACTGACATTGAATTTTCCGCTTACTTAATTATATCCTTTAATAAAATAAAAGGAAAATTTTAATAAAAATTTCAGCAATTCCTTAAAACAATATAATATTTAATTTTATTATATTTTTATGCTGTCGGTCATGTTGACACGGCTGAAACGGAAATTTCAGTGTCAGTCACCAGTGAATGACATGGCACTTAACGTGTTAATGCAAGAGTTTATAGATCAAATATTTGGGGGGGGGGGAGGTTGAACCCTCCATTTTCATTTTTTTTCATTGCATTTTCCTTCCATAAAATTATTCGAATAGTTTCAAATTTTGGGTCCAAAAGATGGATTAACCTCACGGATACTTAATTATATTTTTATACTATCATAATGATTGCAGCAAAATTTAAACTTCCCCCATACTCCCCCTTCACTTGAAACACTCATAAAATTTGCCCTGATGTTTTATAAAAGTAATGTTGTGAAAATTTCAAAATGCATTAGCTAACCCTGTCAAAATAAAGATGTTAAAAAAAATTCAGATTCACGATATACAGAGTGACACTGAAAAAGTTCAGCAAATCAATTCAATAGATGTAATAAGATTTAAATTCAAAGTGATATTTTGCGCTTTAAATATGGAAGTAACTTATGCATGTTAAGTATGAGTTTATTTTTCAGGTTTCTTCTCAATTCTTTTGGTAATAAAGAATTCGATATGCTTTTTTCGAATTACTTTTGGAAGCCTTTTTGGAAGCGTATTTCCAGAATTCCTGTTTCTAATATACTAGTTAATGTGTATTTAAGTTTGATGAATTATATAACATTAAACTTCTGTTATTTTAAATCAAATCACAGAAATCCTCGGTGTTACTCCATCCCCTGTTAATGTGGTTTCGAGTATTTTTCCTATTTTTCATGCAGCTTTATGTTAATTTGATAAATTTTAATTTTGAAAATTATTTTGTAATTGAGATTTAGAAGCTCCGTTTGCGTGGATTTTAGTTGAGCTTTGGAAGGCTTGCTAACGCGGATTTCCGAGCTCTTATTTTTCAATATGGTCATAATATATATTTTGAGTACATAATATATTCAAATTTAGAAATTAAGTTTGAGAAATCCTCGATGTTACGCCGCCTTTTAACGCGGATTCAGAGCAGTTTTTCTAATGTAGCTTTTATTTAATAAATTTTAATTTTAATATTTTTTTCTAAGACTTTTGGATGCCTGTTTACGTAGATAGAATATAATTTGGAGTTTATCAATTCCCTATCACCCCCACAATGCACACCCACGTTAATGCGGATTTCCGAGCTCATTTTAAATATTGTTAATTTGACTACGGTAATTTCTTATTTACATATTTTTCTGTTAGATACAATTTCAGTTTTCAGTTGAGTGTAATCCTACCGAATGGAAATAAAAAAATATTAATAAGCTACAATGTTGATAGTTAGAACTCTACGAACACTTCATATTATTTTGTATGAAGTGTTTGTAATTTTGTTAATGGTCAATAATTAAAAATCTGAGTAACTGGCCAGTGGCCAATGTTAATTTTTATCTATATTTTGCGTAGTTTTTAGCTTATGATAATATACATAGAATTTTTTACTTTATATAAGTCTGATTATGCATATAAGTTAAACTGCTTAAGTACGTACTTAAGTGCTAAGTTAAAGAACATTTTTAAATGGAGGATTATGCGACTTACGACAGCTTAATTAAAAATGAAATTTGCTTTAATTATTTTTATACACTATATAAAGAATACCATATAAACTTACCTGGTAGTTGTTTAAACTCTAATCCACAAACTGGGCGCTTTTTTAACAGTTTATTAGTCAGTTAAATGAAACAGACGTAGTTTCTTTACGTTAGTGAAATTATTTGATCTTCAAAGTTAAAAATATTCGAGACGCAATTTTGGGAAATATGCTAAATTTATGAAACATAGGGGCGCTACAAAATCAACGATGTCTGTTTGATCGAAAATCTCTAAGAAAATATTATCAATGCAGAAAAATGCTTACAGTTTCGTTAAAAATCGAATGCCTTATTATATAGCATTTGCGATTCCTGTGTTAAATTACCGTACTTATGAATCACATTTAGGCACAATAACCTTTCCACAAAATTAGTAATATTTTCTAGTAAGTAACTTACAATTGTACCTTTTCATCCTGTATAAACATATGTAGCTTGCAGATACTAAAGAAGGGAGGGGAAGGGGGGAAAATTTAAACATTTCTCGACTGATATGACTTTAATTTCATGTTATAGACTCAATATTTTGAAAAATAAAATAGTTGGCCAGAGCTTCTCCGATTTCCCCTTCTGACGTTGACTTTGTTTATAATAATTTTTATGCTAGATTTATTGTTTAAGGAAACAGTCGAACCCGCTTAAGACGTGATACCGATTAATATCTGAATTTACTCCAGTTCCAACATCACCAGAACATCGCTCTTACAACAAATGTAAAAATTTTCCATTTAATATCAGATAAAGTTTTCATTCCTTGGACATAAGATCTTGCTTACGACGCGAATGCATATGCCTAGATATTAAGTTTTTGATATTAACATCAAACTATTTCCGAATAACAATAATCGCTTTATTTGATAACAAAAAGATTACTATTCGGAAATAGTGATTGACATTGTAAAAAAATCCTCTAAACTGGCACTGCTGATTAAATAAGGCGAATATTACTAATCGGAAATAGTAGGTATTTGGAGAAAAATTTGCGGTACTAAAACGAGAATTTCGTCAAACATATCACTGATAAAATAATTTCGTAAAACGATCATTGGTCGAATTTGGAAAAATAGGTTTCAAAATGGGCGTACGCACTTTCATTCCAAAGTTAGTTGCTCTAGATCCCATTTTCTTTTTCTTCAACTGAGGCAACAAAATGACCCACACGCAAAAAAAGTAGTTCATATGGAAATAAAGACCAAGAAGAATCTTCAGAGTCTAAACTGGGAAAAAAAATATTCGAGAATCACGATTAAATGCGTTGTTAAAGCTTCGGTAAAAATTAGTGACTCCAGTTTCCATACTCGATTCATAACTAAGCGAGCAAAATAATAAACACACAAAAAATTAGTTTTTACATGTAAAATATAGCTCAGGAGCTGTACAGGGCAGAAATTTGAATAAGAGTTTTGAGATGCACGATTAGAAGGGTATACGCACCTTCGTGTTATTTTTTTATAGCACAAGATCCCGTAGTGTTTTCACAACTATAATAATAAAATGACATACACTCAAAGTAACGATTTTTTGTAATCATTATATAAACTACAAAATAAGGAACATTACACACAAAACATATATAACTTTGCACAGATTACCAATAATTTCCATTTTATAATAAATCCGAAAAGTTACACAAAAGCTCAAAAAGTATGCCTACAAAAACTAAGGAATGTTACACAAAAAATATTCGGAACGTTTCACAGTTTATCAGTAATTTCCACTTTCTCAACTATTCAGAAAAGTTACACGAGATTGTGGAAGGTATTACGGTATTCTTGTATGAGCGCAAATACTCTGAGAAAACCCAGGAATGTTACACAGTAAATGTCAAGAACATTGCGCAGATTTTTTACAGTGTATGGTGAGATACTTTTAATAAGAGGTTCAAAACTTCCTTAAAAACTGTCAAATGACTCATCAATTTAATACATATTTATTATTTTTTAAAGGCTGAAAGCACAAAATTATTGAACTAAATTTTATAGATATACATTTTTTTAGTGACATATATAAATTTAAGACCACACTCTTATTATTTAAATTGTTTTTCTTCATAAAGAACATTGTGTATCACATTTGTTTAATTGTAAATAGTTCTCATTTTTTAAAATTCTTTATTATAAAAAATAAAACCATGCGGCAAATTGCATTTCAAAATAGAATAAAATATATCTTTTTATTTCTTAAACATAAATACAGAGACATGAGATTTCTTTAAATGGGATAAAAATATTTCCTTAAATAAAACTTCATATTCGTTACTCACTACATATTTTTTACTCACATTATTTTTTTGAAAGACAAGGCTATTATAATGTTAGGTTAATGGTTATTCCCAAAATTAAATTTCGTTTAACAGGATTATAGGAATATTTTGCAATTAGCTTCCTTTGTAATTTGAAAAACGATTATTTTTTTTTTAATTGTAGTGAGATATTTTCGTTTTAAAAAATTTCATTTATTAATTAGAAGATCAAGTGCAAGGCTTCATTAATATCCAAAATATAACAGGTACTAGTCAAAGAAGAAATTGGCAAAATTTCCACTAAAGAAGTTCTTTTAATCTGACTAGAAGCCCTTAAAAAAAAAAAAAAAAAAAAAAAAAATGTTGAAGGTTTAAACCTCTTGGCACTATCCATTTTACTGCATTTTTTTCTGTTTCTGCCTTTTAATTTTTCTACCAACTAACATTTCTTTATTTTCACTACCACTTTCGAATATGGAAAATCAGAAAAAAAGTATTGCTTAAAGGAAGAAAATGGAATAATATATTCAAATTCCCACAGAAAACAATATTTTCTTTTAATCGAATGGGAAAATGTATGCAACTTCTAATTTTATATTAATAAATGTTTAAACAATCTTCTTTCTTTAAAATGTTAGATGAAAAAAATCCACAAAATCAAAAAAATATTTTACATGTTATTTTGGTGCATCCTCGAGTAAGAAAAGTGCATATTTCATACAACTATGTTTACGAAGTTTCTTAAAGAAGTCATGTAAAAATTTAAAACATTAATCATTATTATGTTAATTCTTACAAATAGATTTCGAATTAAAATCTTTTACGAAGACAAAATTATGACCAAACAATTCCAGAACAAATTCAATTTATTTCTTAAATTAAACTATTTACGAAATATAACTAATCTAATTAAATTTAACTATATTATTAAATACTATGCACAAAGCTATTAAAATTTCGATGAAGCATCTATTCAAATTTAAGAATTTTGAAAGCTAACATAGTTCTCAACTAAAATACAAAGATACGCTTTACAAATATGCTAATATCGACAGGGAGATTCAGCAACAACTGCTTTTCCTTCATATATCACCCTAAGTATTCAAGAAAATAGCCGCAAGAGATCTGTCGAAATGGAATTGAACTTAAATATGCGGTTTTTTATTTATTATATAGTTTTAGATTATTTTCCCTTAAAAGATGGCTTAAACGTTATTTTTGTCTTGCTCAAAACACTTTAAAGCTGAAAAATCGTGGCATGATATCTACATTTTTTAACTTATCGATTTATTTTTTCATATTTCTAGAATCTTATATTTTCAACTATATATCAAGTATCGTCATCTTCTTGAATTTAGTACTTTATTTTCAAAACTTTCTACAAATGAATGATATTTTGGTTAAGTTATTAAGATGAGTGGTAGCTAGACTTGTAGTTTTAAAGCCAAATTTTAGTCCAAAATATTAAAAGTTTCTAGTCCAAAATATTAAAAGAGATAAAACCGAAATTCACCGGATTTTATAACAGAGGACATTTTTAAAATACAGGGTGGTCATAAAAAAACTTTGCCGGTATACGGAGCTCTAGCGGCCAGTCCGCTCAACCGATCGAAATGAAATTTCAGATATAGCTATTCAGAGGTATGAGCTCGAGATTCTGTCAGCGACAACAAAATGGCGCTCACGGTTACGGTTATAGTTACAGAAAGTCGAAAATTTCCAATGGCAACACCCATTTGTTTTCATCGCAAAATGCTCAGCGCATGCGAAAACCTCAAAAAGCGTTGGAACCATACGTGTATCGCAAGAAACGTACATGTTATGCACGCACAAAAAACCATTCTGGGAATCCTCCCCCCCATAGAAAAAAACTCGATTGGGGCGCAAGGAGGAAATTTGCATATGACACAGACTCAGTACACTAATCTCTGATTACAGTACAGATCGGAGAAACTAAAACTTTTATTTTGATTACACATTTTCCACATGGGTGCCGTAATTGCCTGTGATGGTGACGGCACCCATGTGAAAAATGTGTAATCAAAATAAACGTTTTAGTTTCTCCGATCTGTATTGTAATCAGAGATTAGTGTACTGACTCTGTGTCATATGCAAATTTCCTCCTTGCGCCCCAATCGAGTTTTTTTCTATGGGGGGGAGGATTCCCAGAATGGTTATTTGTGCGTGCATAACATGTACGTTTCTTGCGATACACGTATGGTTCCAACTCTCTTTAGGGTTTTCGCATGCGCTGTGCATTTTGCGATAAAAAAAATGGGTGCTGCCATTGGAAATTTTCGAGTTTCTGTAACTATTACCGTAACCGTGAGCGCCTTTTGTTGTCGCTCACAGAATCTCGAGCTCATACCTCTGCATAGCTATATCTGAAATTTCATTTCGATCGGTTGAGCGGAAGGGCCGCTAGAGCTCCGTATATCGGCAAAGTTTTTTTTTATGACCAGCCTGTAGTATACGCATTTAAATTTATATATATATATATATATATATATATATAAATTAATATCTCATAAATAAATTGAGATACGGCTTTGAAAGAAATTGCATTTTAAAGTAAATTTTTCTCTATACAACGGTGTAAAAATTTTAAATGTACAATGTTTAGAAGCATGAAATTTGAAGCACCGAAAATTACAAAATTGAAATTTCATGGAAAATTTTTGCGCATTTTAATTTCTATTTTTTTTTTCAATTTTAGGAGAAAATGGAGTGATTCTGTTGCCACAAATACAAAATGGTACTAAAAATTTAAAAAAAAAAAAATGAATAATTTGAAAAATAAATTGAGATAAAGTTTTCGAACAAATTGCATTTAAAAGTATATTTTTTTTCTCTATACGATGGTGTAAAAATTTAAAATGTGCTCTATTTAAAAGTGCAAAATTCGCAATAGCGAAAATTGCAAAACAATAATTGCAGGGAAAGTGTTGCCATTCGCAAAATAACGTATGCGTTACTCATAGATACGTTTGGCCTTTGCAATATAGATATAAGTACATACAAATTAATTGACAAAAATACAGTACATGTGTGGTCTTTGCAAGTAAAAGAATCGTGTGAGACACTTTGTATCTTTGTATCTGTTCAAAAGAAGGAAATCTCAACTTCATTAAATGCATTAAATACTAGCAGGCGTCGCCCGTTACTCTGGTCTGCCTACCCAGATGAATCTTTGATTTTTTATAGTAGGTTTTGTTATAGAATCGCATAACCCTATTCAATTTACAAAAATGTCATTGAAAATTTCTCTAACAAATGTAAGTCTCATCAAAACCCACCTATTAATAGTTTTTATAAAGACCAATCTTTCATAATCGGGTTTACATGATTATAAGAATTTATTTCAAAATAACTGAATAACTCTATAATTCAGCATTGTAGAGCAATATGCAATATACTAAAACCATCCCTAAAAAATTATTTAACTTAAAATGCAAGTTTCTTCAAAATGCGTGTAATAGATTTTTTAAAAATGAATAATATTTCACAAATGAGTTTTACTTATTATTGAACTTTCTCCCATAATTCGATAAATAAGTAACATAAAACAATATGAAACATGCTAGATGCTTCCAAAAGTTATTCCATGAAAATACTTTGAGCAGGACTCGGGTTATCAACAGCCGGAACGAAATACCAATTTGCATTTTATATTTAAAGTAAAAGCAGACAGATTTAAAGTCATAATAATATTGATCATTAAAAATTTATGAAACAGAATGTTATTTTTAAATATCTCTGTTCAATAGATGCCGTAATTGAGTCAAAATGACGTAAATTTAAAGAGGTTTTAATGTACGAATGTTCTGATTTGCGATTATAGTTTCAACAATAGTGGCTAATTTTGTGCCAAAGTAATCTCGCATAACTGAATTAATTAGACTTGTATTGCGATTATAAAATTTTCTTCATCTTAATTTTTAAAATATTTTAACAAAAGTGCTATGTTAAAGGGCACAGATATCATATACGCACAACATAGGCACAATATTTTTGGACGCCAATTTGGCAAAAAAATTGTTTTTTTTTAATACGAGTTGCATACATATTTTAAAAAAAGACTTATAACAATAAAAAAAATTCAATTAATAACTGTAGAACAAAACAATTTACATAATTTTAAAAAAGAAAAAATAAAGTAAATAAACAGTTTATTAATAACTAAACCACAACATTCAGGTTACCATATCAAGCGAAATAATGACACTTTGGCGCCAATTAAGTACTCTGATGCATATAAGACACTGATGTCATATGAAATTTCGCGCCAACGTAGTGCGTATAATGACATCACTGCAGCTTCAAGTTATATACTAGTAGCTTGCAAGTAATTTTGTTGTGTATTTTCCGCGTCGCTCTTATAAATGACATTATAAAAGCTACAATTTAAAAGTTCGTTAGGTTTACGTTACATCACTTGATTACCGCCAAGCGTAAAAGTTGGCGTTAAGTGAAATATTCAAACTATTTATCATTGTTAGTGCGAAGTAATAATTTTTAAAATGTAGCATCATAAACTTACACAGTTTTGAGTACAATTTTTTTAAACAAAGAATATATCTACATTATAAAGGCCAAACGCATATGTGCGTAACGCATACGTCATTTTGCGAATGACAACATTTTCCCATTCAATTTCAGTTTTGCATTTTTCGCTACTGCAAATTTTATACTTCTAAACATCGTATATTTCCGATTTTTACACCGTTATATAGAGAAAAAAAAATTTCTTTTAAATGCAATTTGTTAGAAAGCTGTATCTCGATTTGTTTTTGAGATATTAATTTTTTTATAGTTTTTAGTACGAATTTTAAATTGTGGCAACAGAATCACTTCATTTTCTCTTAAAATTAAAAAAAAAAATCGAAATTAAAATGCATATATTTTGCAAATAATTATCGTTTGTTATAAAATTCCGTGATTTCGTTTTTAGTCATCAGTTAAATAAATTCAAGTTTTCAATTAAAGTGATTTTAAAATGATCATCAAATTAAAGTACAATTTTTTTAAACTTAGTGGATAAGGATATAAGAAGTAATTGTTTAAATTTTGAGAAGATGAAAATTATGACGGGTTTTAATTTCGTGTGAAATTCTATGATCGTATCAATTTGGAATAAATTTTGTTTTTTCATTCGCACTTAACCAAACATAAGAGTCTCAGTCGATAAATTCATCATAATAGCTGATCTTTATTATATTTTACTGATTAAAGTGTGCGATTGAAGTTTAACTTTAAAAATTTGGACAATTGATTTTTATAGTATTTTGTTAAACTTAGCTTAATATAATATTTGTTTTAGCGTTAGACTGATCAATATAAGTTCCATTTTTTTATAATATTTGTTTGAAAGGTAGACTGATCAATAAAAGATGCATATTTTACTGTAAGTATCTTTGTAGATTTATTATAAAACAATGATGCAGTTCCTTCTTAAACATTTTCTGTTGTCGAATTTCGACGGGTTCCACTCGTAGAAAGTAAAAGAACAAACAAATATTTACAATAAAATATTTTTTCAATATCTCCATTTAAACTGTACGCATGAAAGTGTAACTGTCTCTTAGCACTGCAGTAAACATCGTCATTTTTGAATCAGGGAAAATGTAAGTTATAACTCAATAAAAAGATTCTAAAATGGTAAATTTAACAGTTTTGCATGCTTGCAGTTAAATTATAATTAGAAAGAAAAAAGCGTTTTGAATAAATAGCACGTTACAATTTTAGAAATAAAAATTATTTTCACGTTTTAGCTGAAATGAATAGCGATTAAGTTATTTCAATCCAAACTGGATTAATTTCTAATTTATTTATAAATTACTTTTTGCACTTAAATGCATCAAATTGCCAAATTCTCTTACTTAGAAACTGCATGATTTGCCGTATTTTTCAAAAAAAAATTTAATTCAGAAAATATTGCAAAAAAGTTGTGAAAGTTGGCATTTTAAACCGAATTTTCCAGAGCAAGATATCTGGGAACGAAATAAAGGATCATTATGAGAAAATAATAGCTTATAAAAAAAAATTCTAATTAAATTTTCGAAAAATGAAATCACACGTCCTTTTATATATTTCTTCAATAATTTTCGAAATGAGTCTGAAAATGTCTTAGAAATTTTTGAGCTCTTCAGGATGGAAAAATATTTTTTCGAATACACCCTTACTATACTTTTTGGCACGATGTTGGTATAGCAGAAAAGTATCAAAATGTATTAAAAAAATTATGTTTCAAATTACGCCAATTTTCTGTAAACTAGATTATGGAAGACATCGGATAAATTTAACCCTCTATTTTAAAGTTCGTTATGCGCCAAGCTATGCCAATCAACTTACGCCAATCGTCGGTAGATCGATTATCAATTAAAAATCCTTGCCAGCTCGGTCTAAACGCGAAGTAAGTTTCAAAGAATTAAATATTTATTTACAAAAGAAAAAAAAAGTATATATATTTTGTTTATTAATTTTATCTGGCCGCTTTTGATGAGGTTCTATTTTCATATTTTCCCTTAGAACTGGTTTTATCAGAATCACGTTAAGCCAGTGTTAAAAAAAAGTATATATTTCCATGCTCAAAAACTAGAAAATTTTTGACACATTTACAGAATTATTTTTAAAAGAAGAACCATAACATTTGACGACGTGATTTTTTTAAAAAAAAAGACATTTATAGACAACATGTGTGTTTATCTTTCTTTCAAATTAGAACTTGATTTACAAAAAAAAAAATTCTCCAGTACGACTATATTTAGCACTTTATTTAGCGACCTAATTTAGCAGTATTCTTAAAACTATATTCTGTCTTTATCATAAACCCAACCTATGCGATATATTAAGTGGTTTATGAATTAGAGACCTGCCAACTGGATATGTTTGAGATCAAAAAGGATTTTAAAAATGAATCGGAAAGAAAGCATTTTAGATTTGAGAACAATCTTAATGCATTATTTTTTTCTTCAACCGTTATGTATTTTTAACCGGAACAATTTTATTTGCAGTAGGAACGTGTTTTTTGTTTCTAGTGCTGTAATACGCGCATTCCAAAGAAAAAAAAAGAAAGAAAAAAAATAGACTGCCACGCGTCACGTGACATGAGTTTTGCTAAATTTAAAAAAATGTAACCCAGTTACACCCAGTTAGCAATGCAAGTAGAAATAAAACATCAAAATTTATGCCTAAGAGAGATGGGCCATACATAATTTTGACTCAAAAGTCACTAGTGACATATGACATTGCTAGTCTAGAAAATCCTACTGAACGAATTGGATCTTACCAGTTTCTGCCTTGTTGCCTTTCCAAGAATCTGAAACTATTCCAGTTGCACCCTTGAGAAAAAGAGGAAGACCCCAAAAAGCATCCTGTTTCCTCTCCGAGACGTAGATCGAAAACAGAGGGGGAGGATGTAACACGCGCATTACAAAGAAAAAAAAAGAAAAAAAAATAGACTGCCACGCGTCAGGTGACATGAGTTTTGCTAAATTAAAAAAATGTAGTTGTAAAAACTGGCAACACTAGTTCTATTAAATAAAATGTTCTTTTCTTAGTGATGTTCGAATGTTGGTTGTGAACTGTGGTTCATGTCTTGTGATGGTGGGGTGCGCCAGAATTATGTAAAAGCTTTATTTGTATATAATGTGTGTGCGTTAGTGTTCTATATGTAAGTTACGTCTTTTCAAGTAATAAAAAGTATTTATAGAAGCCTGCAGCCCCCGAGATATCTAATTTAAGTTATGCTCTTTCTTTCTTCTCTTGTACATTTCTAAGACGACTTCTTACAAAATGGCTACCCAACGTCTGGCTACGAATCAATTCCAAAGTATTCAGCAATCTTAGTTCCAGAAAAGTTCGATATTTTTGATAATGAAAAAAATGGCTCGAGCGGTCGTGCTCGTCTGTTTGTGAAGTGTATTTTAAATGGTTAACATATTAAGTTTGTTTCGTTGATGTGAAATCATTCGTTTGTGAAATGTGTGTTCGATTGTGAAATGGAAAATGTGTTCTCGGAAAAATCTTGTTCCGATAACGCCATTTATATTTGTTTGTGAATTATGGCGAATTCTACGTTTTTCTGTTCTTATAAAAACTTTCAGTTCGTGTGCCTGCAGGTGTAGCTCAACAATATTTATTTAATCTTCAAGTTACTTTCTTAAAGTGGTCGAAGTTTTTAAAATGGATTCATATTTTATCAACAGAATGTCTTTTCACATGTCTCTATATTTTGTTTTCTATTTGTAAAGTTTTTCATATTAGTAGTTTTAATTTACTGATTATTTTACAATTTATTTATGTATTGTGTAATTCCCCTTCCCTCCCCATCCTTATTTTTTTATTCTTTAGTTTAATTTTCATTCTGTGCATGCATGTTTAATTTTTATATTGATTAAATAACAACTTTTCTTACTTCGAATAAAAAAGAAAAACAAATAAAAAAAAAGGATTGATAAATAATAAAATAAGCATTTATTTACGTTGATGTTATTTTTCTTTTCTTTTTACAAACAAGGAAATAAATTGAGAGTGAAAAAAAATATATTAAAATGTTTTTACCTTTATTTCAAGTGTCATATGGTATGTGTTTATTATTTTTTGTTTGTTTTGTTGTTGGTTTCGCAAGATAACAGAATTTAATTAGAAATTCTATTTGAGTGTTCTGTTGTTCTTTATTTTTAAGCATTTAATTTAGAGATCCTGATATATTGTGAAATAGCATTGAATATGATTTTCAAGCAGATTCAGTAAGTTTTTGCATTTTTTTTTTATTTTTTTTATGAAATAAGACTTTCTTTTCTTTTAAAGTTATATTGAAAAATCTACATTACGTAGTCTTGTCTTGATAATATGATAATAATATTGATTGGCATTTTAATTATTCAGATATGTTTTGACTTATTTAGAGCATTGTTTATGAATGTTGCCAACAATTCAGTACTAGTTTTATATCAGTTAAAATAATGTTTTGATTAAATGACACGTAATGACAAACTAGTTTATTTATATGAGCAATAATTTAAAGTATATTTTCTTTTAAAAAATAAAGTTTAAATTTTAAAGATACTTTAATGAAGTTTTATGAAGTTTTATGAAGTTTAATTATTTTAAAAGCATATTTTGCTAACGTTAAAGTTCACTGTTTTGTTTTATTAATGTCTTGTTTATATGAGTTATAAAGCAAAGATCACGTCCGGGGAACAATTTTAAATCGAATTTTTAGCATTTGTGGGGTATTTATCTTGTTGTTTTGCTAAAGATAAGAATGTCCGACCTCAATAAAGCACGAAAAGAAGAACTATTTCAGGTCGCTGTAGAAATGTATTTAGTTGTACAACCCTCTATGACCGTTGTCACATTGCGTCATAAGATTAAATCCTCTCCTTCGTACGAAGTTGATTTCATGAGTTCGTTTGTCAGAAACCAAATTCCGACTCGCGAGAAAGAACAGCGTATACGAGACTTAGAGGAAAAGCAAAAAGTAGCTGAGTTAGAACAGCGTAAATTAGAAATAGAAGAAAAGCGTCGTTCGGAAGAACTGTAATTTAAAAAGTTTGAGATGAATTTTGAGCTTGAGAAGCTTAAGTTACAGGCTCAGAGCCAAAGTGTTTCCAGTGGAGCGGTAGGTGGTAATGCGGCAGGGACAATGTCTCATCCAGAGAGTAAAATAGATATCCAGAAGCTATTGCCTACATTTAAGCCAGAGACAGATGATTTAACATTGTTTCTGGTGCTTCTGGAACGACAGTTAAAGCTTTCGAAGGTACCAGAACACCTCTGGGTTTCTTATTTACTAAGTGTTGTACCCTCTTCTATATCTACGCTTATTGCTCGTGAAAAAGAAGAAAACGCTTCAGATTTTTCACATGTTAAAGGTCTACTTCTAAAAAGGTTTAAAATTAGCACTGAAAGGTTTAGGCAGCTGTTTTTCACGCATTGCAAAGATAAAGAAATTACTTGGAGAGATTATTACTTCGAGTTACGTGCTTACTTTGAAAACTGGCTTAAAGAGTTAAATGTAACGCCTTTTGAAGCTCTTCAGGATCTGATCATAGCGGATCAGATGAAAAGGCGCGTGCCTGTCGAATGCAAACAACATATGCTAGATGATTGGGAACATTTAAATTCACCAGTCGACCTTGCCGGAAAATTAGATGCGTATGATACTATCAGGTCTACGTTTTCTAAAAAAGATTCTGTTGTACCCCAGGAGAAAAAAGAGTATTTTCGCCGTGAAAATACATGGAAGCAGAGTAAGCCTCCAAAAGAAGACTGATCTTCTCCTAAGTTTGCTAATAAACATTTAGAATCCGATATATTTTGCTATGGTTGTGGCAAAGTGGGATTTATAAAGAAGAAATGCCCAAATTGTTCCCCTACGATTGAGAAACAAACAGTGCAAGCTCAACGTCTTAAGCTGTATAGTTTAAATACATCAACAGTTTCAGCTCTAAATGTACCTATTATGATCTGCAATAAGAGGGTATTAGTCTGTGCAGATACAGGAGCGAATCGTTCTATTGCAGGAGAACGTATGTATAAATTATTTTTGAAAGCTGGTGTTGCAATGAATCCTCATACACATGAAGTAACCTTAGCTGATGGAACAACGATGATTAGAAAAACTCTGTCTGCCACTGTGCCCGTAAAGATTGAAGGCCGAGTTTTCACAACAGAGTTTATTGTATTCCCAAATGCCAAAGGTAATAGAACTCTTTTAGGAATGGACTTCCTGCACAAAGCTAACATAGTGTTAGACGCTGCAAGTAAAACATGGCATTTTAGTGACAAACCTCATAAAAAGTTTTATTTTGTAGAAGAACATGAAGTACAAAATAATACGTGTAGTGATGCGGTCAAAGTGTGTCCGTATGCCATACGTAAAGATGAAGGCAAAAAGTTAAATTCCAATGACAGGAAAAACTTAAAGATATTCCAAAAAAAGATATTTCAAGAGTGTTTTCGACCAGGGGGAGAAACAACTCCAAATCTTAAACGTTTTGTAAATATTTCAAAAAGTGTGAAAGAACGTGTTGAAGTGAAATAAGATCAGAAGAAGAATTATTATGATAAAAATCATAGACGAATATATTTCAAGCCTGGTGAAAAGGAATGGATTAACCTACACCCAGTTAGCAATGCAAGTAGAAATAAAACATCAAAATTTATGCCTAAGAGAGATGGGCCATACATAATTTTGACTCAAAAGTCACTAGTGACATATGACATTGCTAGTCTAGAAAATCCTACTGAACGAATTGGATCTTACCAGTTTCTGCCTTGTTGCCTTTCCAAGAATCTGAAACTATTCCAGTTGCACCCTTGAGAAAAAGAGGAAGACCCCAAAAAGCATCCTGTTTCCTCTCCGAGACGTAGATCGAAAACAGAGGGGGAGGATGTAACACGCGCATTACAAAGAAAAAAAAAAGAAAAAAAAATAGACTGCCACGCGTCAGGTGACATGAGTTTTGCTAAATTAAAAAAATGTAGTTGTAAAAACTGGCAACACTAGTTCTATTAAAAAAAATGTTTTTTTCTTAGTGATGTTCGAATGTTGGTTGTGAACTGTGGTTCATGTCTTGTGATGTTGGCGTGCGCCAAAATTATGTAAAAGCTTTATTTGTATATAATGTGTACGTGCGTTAGTGTTCTATATGTAAGTGACGTCTTTTCAAGTAATAAAAAGTATTTAAAGAAGCCTGCAGCCCCCGAGATACCTAAGTTAAGTTATGCTCTTTTTTTCTTCTCTTGTACATTTGTAAGATGACTTCTTACAGTGCTATCACTTTGGGAAAAACAGTCAAAATTGCCCAATTTCGCAGCTTTTTTTTTTAATTTTACAATATTAAAAGTCTACATATACGGCACATAATAAAGTTTCTAAATCAGAGAAACTGTTAATTTAATGGGTTTGAGTTCAAAAATGATTTTAATAATGAGTCAGAAATTAGACAGTTTAGATTTGAGAACACTCTTAATGCAATATTTTTTTCCTCAACCGCTATGTATTTTTAATTTGTTTTAGCTGTAAAATTTGGTCCTATCTGTTTTCAATATAAAATTGTAGATATTACTAATAAGATCTGTAATAAATTCATGTAGATTTGATATATTTTGAACTGACGAAGTTATGGATATTTTTCTTCTTCAGCCCTCCCCCCACCTTTTTCTGTTTGTTTTCATTTTCAATTTTATTTTTATGTAAAACTTATTATTTTTTTTTGTTTGCTTTAAGAATTGGTTCTATGAAACACTTTTCAATAAAAAAGTTGTAGATAGTATTATGAATATTTATAATACTATATAATACTTATATTTATAACTTTATTGGATTTGATATCCTGAGAATTGACGAACTTACGAATTTTTTTCTGCGTAAAACCAAATTTTTTCGACCCTTGACAAACTTTAATTTTTGTAAAAATCTGTCACACATAAATTTTTGTCTTTAATTTAGAAACAACAATAACTTTAAACTGATTTAACATGTGTTGTGATTATGGAGTTGTGAGGGTTTTTTTTTCACTAATCCCCCACCCCCTTATTTTTACTCAATTATCCGATTTTTTTCTTTAATGAACTTGACCATTTGTGCCAATTCACTTTATATATGAGTTAAGAAGAAATATGCGCACAATTATAGAAGTCATCGTGTCCATAAAAAAAAAAAAGATGAGTTTGGGTTCTAGATGTCATGATCGGTGTAGATCTGCATTTTGTTTCAGAAATTCCAACACAATAGAAATATATTCATTGAAGAATACAATAGGTAGTGTTTCTTATGAAATCTGCCTAAAATCAGTAAAAATAGTGATGATCACAAAACATTTATTCTCCATTTATGAGTATCGCGGCTCAAATCCGAGGGAAAACAACGTCATTAACATATTCATGTTCAATACAGATACCTTTACTGTGTATATATACATCGGTAATACAGTTATTTTGATTAGTAATAATGCATAACTACTATTTATAGATACAGTAGAAGATTAAGTGGAAATGGATTATTCAATAAATTGGAACGATAAAAATATCATAGTTTTGAAAGAAATTTAGGTTGATTCTACATGGAAATTAGTAAAAATTAGTGCATTTTAAAATTTACGGAGATCAATTTTATTGAATGCCGAAAGTAAATTTTCTACAGAATTTTACAGAAGATACAGTAAATAATATCGTTTTACACAGAAAAATCTGAGAAGATTTGAGGTAGTTAAAATGTTTGAGAATGTGAACAAGAAAATTGCAACAATAGCTTAACAAAGATTCAGAATTGGAATTTTAGAAAGTTTTAATGATTCCAAAGTAAAATATATATATATATATATATGTAATGTTACTGAACTTCTTCAGGAAAACAGTGATTCCTAAAAATTTTTATGTAACGGTAATAGTAAAAATCCATGTAACCGACTCTTTTAGACGAATTTTTGCTATTACGGTTGCATGGAAAGTTCTAGGAATCCTACGTAGTTGGAAAAAAAATGTAGTAACTTTAAAGATATTTTTTACAGAGTATAATAAGCTGTAGTGTGTAGCCTATGGTTCCGAAGAATGTTTCGAATGACAATTTTGAAGAATGCCCCGAAAGCGATTAAAACAATCTTGTAATACAACCAAAACTAAGCCGACGGTGAAAAATATCTGTAATCCTACAGGTGTAAAGTTTCCGATATTTGCTTACTTACTAAAACTGTATCTATACACCACATAAACAAATGTGTAACTCTACAAAACAAATTTTCGTAAAGCTACAGAAATCTGCAACTTCACAAACGAATCTATTAAAATTATAATTATCTTACTAAAATTTTATCTGTAACCTGAGTTGCCGTTACATAAACAAATTCTAAGAATCCCAGTTTCCTAAATAATTCCTATTTACTTTACAGAATTTTTTGATTTTCAGTGCAAATTCGCTTCTGTAACATGAATTTTTGTCGTTGCGTTACATAAAAAGGTCTGGGAAACCCACTTTCCTAGAGAACTTTTAGCAACTTTACAATTTTTATTTTTATTTTTTACAGCATTGTTCACAATGAAGGGTTATCTTTTTACATTTAGAAAGAAGGTTGAAAACACACCTGCTGATAATAGTGATATTGAGAATTTTGTGTAGTAAAATTCGTCAAAATGAAAATGAAAAACTTAAACAGACAACTATAATTTCATTCTTTACAAAACATTAAGGTAAACTACATAAAGTAAACTACATCATCAAGAGTATATAATTATTATCTAGAATATTTTTATCGCAATACTGCTTAAATAGTTTTTAAAAAACAGATTGTTTTCATCATAAATTAGAGAAAAAATTCCATTCTTAAAATGGAGGAACATCAAAATGGAAACTTTATGAAAAAACGGGGAATAAATGACCAATTTGCTACCAATACATTTTCTGACTTTTTAAGAAATTTGAATAACAATGATGTTTCGGAGCAGATCTATCACTGGAAAAGATTTTTCTATTATTTAAAAAAATTTCTACGTTGTGACAAGAAAATTTTATGTAACTTAAATCTCGATTCGCATATTTTTGTGGTTTGCGTGAGAAAGGAGAAAAAATCCATGCCTAAAATGAATAAAGATCATAAACAGCCCAATTATAAGAATACATCTGGCATTTTACTTTACGAAATACACCTGACAAAAAAGAATCTTTTGACTGGAGAATTTCTGTTTTTTTTTTTTATTTTATTATTATTATTATTTATTCGTAAATGCTGCGTATTTTTAGACAAAACCAGCAAATCAAATCGTAAATCATTGCACTTTAAACGAAAAATCAAAGTGGTGAAGAACTTTAATTAAGCCCTTTTTGTTGTTGTTGTTGTTGCTGCTGTTTTTCGAAATCACCTGCAAATATAGAACCATTCATTCATCATTGTAAATAAATAGATAAATTTAAAAAACTTTACTTCCACAAATGTAAAGTTACAGAAATATGTATAGTTACTGGAATTTCATCTATGCACTGTACATAGTAGTTTTGTAAAGCTACAGAAATCTGTAGTTTTACAAAAATATTGAATAAAATTATAGTAATCTTACTAAAATTTTATCTATAACCCGGATTGTAATTACATAAAAAGCTCTTGGCGTCCCAGTTTCCTACAAAATTCTTAGCAACTTTACGGAAAGTTTTGTTTACAGTGTAAAAGAGCATCTGATACATAAATTTTTATTGTTGCCGTTACATACAAAATTCTAGGAATACTAGTTTCTTTGAAAAAACTTAATAATATACATACTTTTTCTACAGTGTTTGATTTTAAGTTTTAAAAAGTATGGTATTCAAGTTACAGCAAGCGTCGATAATTTCCAGATAAATTATAAAAGTCTAATATAAAAATATTAATTCATTTACATTTAGACGAACATTTAAAAATACAGGAAAAACAAAAAAAGTACAATGCCTTTAAAATAATATAAATACAAAATTCAGTGAAAATATAGAACTTTTTATGTAAAGTGAACAATAGAAAATTACGTAATGGATACACATTTGCAGTGTAAATCAAAAAATCAGTAAGGTTGCAAAGACTTTTTAGTAAAATGGGTATTTTAGAACTTTTTATGCAACTGCAAGCCGGGTTACAGATAAAATTTTAGTATGAATTCTCTATTATTCTAATTTTCGCAGTTTATTTTGTAAAGCCATAGAAACAGATATCTTTACAACATCTAATTTTGTAGATGTAATTTTTTTTCAGTAAGCGTACAATTTGGTTTATTATATGACTGTATGTATCTTATCATATGAATATTTTCAAATACTATAATGCATTTCATTATATTCCAAAAGTATTTCAGTTTAAACATAGGTCATAATTCTTATCTGTCTGAGATTCCATCGCTTTTTAAACACTTCATTTGCATTAAATATTGACACTTGATAGATTTTTTACTCACACCTAGCCAGAGAGACATAAATAGCAATATAAAATATTTCACAAAACCCAGTTTGTTTGCCTTTCAATATTTGATCTTCTTTTTAGTTACGATATCTGCCAAAAATATATTTGTAACACATAGATACATATAAGTAAGTTCCTAAATATATAAGATATAAATGTTTTCCGTTATAAGTAGAATTTTATTTGCCATTTTAAATGGAACAGATATCAATATGATAATTTTGCTTCTAGAACAACACAAAATCCTTAACAGATTCTAAGACTAAAGAAATCAGAAAAAAATGTCTATATTATTAAGAAAAAATAATAATAAGCTGATAACTTTGTAAATAAACTTTTCATATATTATTTTATATACGAATTATGTGTAATTTTATGTAGATATTCAATACATAAATATATATATATAAATCTTTATTATTGTATTATATTATACATTTCAGAGGATAAATTTCATTGTATTCCAAAATTATTTTAGAAGAAACATATGTAAATTTATTAAACATAGGTCATAATTCTTATCTGTCTGAAATTCCATATGTCATTTTTTAAACGCTTCCTTTGCAGCAAATATTGACTCTTGATAGATTTTCCACTTGTATATAGCTAGAGAGACATAAATAGCAATATGAATTATTTCCCAAAACACAGTTTGTTTCCCTCTCAAAATTTGATCTTCTTTTTAGGTACGATATCTGCCAGAAAAGATATTGAAACATGTAGCTAATTTTAGGTAAGTTCCTAAATCTATAAGATATAAAATTTTTCCGTTATAAGTAGAATTTTATTTGTCATTTTATAAATACAGGAGATATTGATTTGATATATTTAGTTCTAGAATGACACAAATTCCTTTGCAAAATCTAAAACTGGAGAAATCGAAAAAACATGTGTATACATTGTTAAGAAAAGCATTAATAAACTAACGACTTTTTAAATGCAATTTTTATATATTATTTATAAATGAATTTACTATTGTTTCATTTAGATATTCAACACATAAATAAATATATATGTCTATGTTATTTTTAAAGAAAAGAACATACACTTAAAAATACTCTTTATCAGGATAAGGAGTAAAACAGGTAAAAATAATCATCCTTCAGAATCGTATTTCTAAAACATTCTTACTTATTTACATAAATGTAAGAACATTAAATTTACATCAATCGCTATGAAATTACATAATTTGCTGTACAACAGTTCAAATTTATTATGTAATTATTTTAAATGTATACTTGTTCATATGCTACCAAAAAAAGAAAAAAAATAGCTTTTCTCATAAAGTATGAAAAAAAATCAAAGACAAAGAAAATACTGATAAATTATTTTTAAGAAAGAATGTTACTTAGAATTATTTTATGAATAGCCTTGCTTGAAGTCCTTCCATGTATTTTATACATACAAGGCAGAACCCTTCGATTTTCGATGAAAGAAAATAATTAAGAAGGAACTGTTTCATTGGTTAGTAATAAGCCGACAAAATTAGTTACAGTAAAACATACACCTTATATTGTTAAGTCTAACTGTTAATGAAATGATGTTTAAACTAAAGTAAACAAAATACTAGTTCCATAAAACTCAGTTTTATAATTTTTTAAAATTAAACTTAATTAATCATAATGTAAAGAGTTAAATATAATAAAGATCTGTTGTTATGACAAAGTGACAGACAACGGCTCTTATGCTTGGCATTCCAAAATACACCGCTCAAAACAATTAAAGGATATTGCAGTTTTAGGTGGATTTTGTATCTGGGATACTTTTTAGTTGATTGATACATGGTCGACAGACATAATAGGTTATATGAGAAAAAATTGCATATGTTTGGCAGAAAAAACGCATTTTATTGCGCATTTGAGTACAAAAGGAAAAAAAAAACACAATTTGTGCATATGAGAAAAAAAGAATAATAAAAGGAGTTTTCTTCAAAGAAAATCATTTTCAGTAGGGGACATGGTTTCCACGGGCGGCCAGCAACGTTAAACACCTTTGAGGCATGGACTCAATGAGGCTATTAATGAAAAGTTGGAGTATTCTGCCCCACTCTTCCAGAAGAGCTGTTTCCAGTTCTTGGACAGTTTGTGGGGGTTGTTGGCGGGCAGAAACTCGTCTTCCTAGAGCGTCCCACACGTGCTCGATTGGATTCATGTCTGGAGAACACGCTGGCCATTCCATTCGAACGGTTCCTTCCTCGAAAAGGAAATCCTCTACCAGGTTTGCACGATGTGGCCTGCGGTTATCGTCCATTAAAATGAAGTTATCTCCGATTGCTGCAGCGTAAGGGACTACAATAGGTCTGAGGATCTCATCCCTATATCGGCGACCAGTCAGAGCTTCTTTCTCGAATGACGTAGAGGTCAGTGCGCCCGTCAATGGAGATGCCACCATACACCAACACTCCTCCACCGCCAAATCTGACACTTTCGTGCACGAACGCAGGATTATTCCTACTGTCACGGTCCCTCCAGATGAAAATACGCCTATTATCCGGATGCTTAGAAAAACGAGACTCGTCAGAAAACAGAATATTGCTCCATACATTTCTCCTCCAGTTGACATGCTAGGTTGCCCACTCTCTACGGTCGCGACGATGCCTTGATGAAAATCTAACACATACCATCGGTCGGCGAGCATACAGACCTACAGCATGGGGCCAGTTTCGGACAGTTTGAGTGTAAATCGTGGTGCCTGTAGCCGAATGAAGGTGTTGATGGAGAAGAGTAGCGTTTATATTTCAGTGTCTCCGAGCTGTTAACGCTAAATACCGAACTTCATTGGGCGTTGTTACCCGTCTACGACCTTGCCCTGGTCTTCGGCCTGGACATCCACTCTCCAAAAAACGGTTCCAGATCCTGAAAATGACACTTTGTGACACTTCAATGGCTTGCGCTACTTCGGCTTGAGTTTGGCCCCCTTCTAACCTACCAACAATTCTCCAAGCTTCTGAATCTGTCAAATGACTTCGCTGAGACATCGTACTCATCGAAATAAAGCAATCACTGAATGCCGATCATCCTAGTCTTCATTCTCTTTTATCCAGTTGAAAGTCAAATTTTATTCTCTGCCGCTGAAGCGACGTTTTTGACGTCGAACTCAAAATTTGCATACTCCACAGTTTGAAAACCAGAAAAATTTGCATTTGTGATTCTCTTCTTCTATTTTCGGCAAAAAAATTTCGTTTATATCTTTATTTTATGTAAAACTTCAAATATCCTTTAATTGTTTTGAGCAGTGTATATAATAACAAAATTTATTCCACTTTGACTCAGTTATATAAATTATATCCGATGAAATCTAATATGACGATTTTTATTTTCTCGAACTCAAATTGTTGCAGAGAATTTCTTTATTTGCTTCTCTAACTCGGCGAAGTGAATTCATCCAGTGAATTCATTCAGTCTAGATTGATCAAGTTCTGTAAGATAAATCCTTATTTTTTGGACAAAAGCTTCCGATCACAGCATGCACACTATATGTCACGATTCTTCTATAAAGGCACTCTAATTTTCTGTACGTCTGAAAATTTAGTTAAAAAATAGACTAAGGCACATCCAAATGTGCACGAGGTGACGATATTCCTTTTTTAATTTAGTTCTAAATTCGTTTTTTAAGTTCCTTTAGCGTTATTCTAAATTTTGTATTAATTTATTTTTTTATATTCTTTATTTATTATTGTAATTATATTATTTGTTTAAGTTTTAAATCATTCATCAGAGGTTTATGACAAGGAGTTTTCCACAAATTACTTTTATATTAACATAGTTTTAGGAAAAATTTAGTATTTATTGAATATCAATACAGTGAAACTCCGATCTATCGTTCCCGCATCCATCGTTTTCCCGCATTGATCGTTTTAATTCTACGGTTCCTGCACAAATTATACTGAAATAATGTTACAGAAACCCGCAAGCATCGTTTTTCAAAAAATCGTTTTCCTGCATTCATCGTTGTAAAATTTTCACCTCACCGAAATGAAATTGAAAATCATATGAATCCGTATGGCACACAAACTGAAATTACTTCTTTTATCCTAAAACAACTCATTTGTGCAGTTTCTGTTGATGATGGCAAACAATAATGCAGAAGAAGAATGGTTTTATATAGCAGAGTATGTGTTTATATTTCCATTGATCAAGATGTTACGACATGGGGTGTCTTAAACACAGGAGAAATGCGCTGTAATACAAAAGATGAAAATAATGGTGAAGAAGCAGAAGGTAAAGTTCATGTCGATGAAACTGAGCCGCCAGTGTCTGATTCAATTATGGCATTAAACAGTATGAACTTTTACATATGCCTATGAAATTACAGAAAATGATTAGATAAATATTGTATATATCTTAAGAAAAACCAAACAAAATTTTTAATTTTTAAAAATAAATATCAATTTTCTAGAACTTTGATTTATCTCTTTTGCAGTTTAGCAAGCAACAAGTTAGTATACTGTATATATTATATGCATTTTTAATGTATAAACATTGTGTTTTTTCGTATTTTGATGTTAATCCGCATTCATCGGGGTTTTTCCGCACTTCTTGAAAAACGATGGATCCAGATTCTACTGTAAGAAGATTTGGAAAAAAAAATTCCGCTTTTGATATTTCTTTTGATCATGTAATAGCATCAATAAAAAATTAAAAAATATTAAGTTAAATTCACAATCTGGAATTTTTTATGACTTAGTCCATAGTGTTCATTATTAAATTAGGCAAAAGGAGCGATGTTATCGTTCACGAATATGCAAATAAAAATTATTAATATATTTTTATTCCAATTCCATTACATTGTTTGTATTACATTTTGGCAAATTGTCCGAAACAGGCGATAAATTTGGTTGAAAACCTTTGGTTGATAATTTGGTTTCTGAGTGATATGAAGTAAGAACATGCAAATATTTTTTTATAACTTTAAAAAAAATCGCTGTATTTCCATGAATAAACGTGATATTCTATACAAAACTGGTAAGCATATTGTACAATATGATTATATTTGTATTTTGCAGCGATAAATCAGTTCTTAGATTTTAATCTACAGGGGTATACCAAATACTATTACTTTTCTGTGATTTTTTTTAATCCAAACTCTAATTATCCTCCTTATCAAATGAGCATTAATAAGTATGAGGTCATACATAATCTTTCTAATACTTAAGTACCAGAAGCATCCGACAAGTATATTTTTAAATATTCTACAAAATGTCTAAAATTGAATGACCATTAATGGCCCTATAGTGTATAATTCAACGGAATAATATTGATATAAATATATATTTTCATGGGCGTGTTTCTTTCGCGAACTAAAATATTTATTTATATTTAATAAATAACATAAAAGAAATTTTTATACTATTTTAAAAAACCTGTTTTAAGTAAACATGTCCAAAATGGTCTATATTATATTTTATTTGTCTGAAATTCTATATACATATTTCAAATATTTACAGTGCAGGAAGTATTGACTTTTAGAAGATTTTCTTTTTATATTTAAGCAGTAAGATATAAATAGCGATATAAAGTATTTCGAGAGACAGCGTTTGATTGTTATGACAAGCATGAATGATCATGCGTTAAGCATATATTATGAAATATTTTACACCACTTCTTGAAATCTTAAACAAATCTTCATTATTTAGGAAAATAAGGTGACTATCTATAGCCAAATATCTATTCAAATACTTTTGAAGCCCTATATTTGATCTGTCGGTTTATATATATACATACTATATAATGAAAAATTTAGTTCACCAAGAAAATGTCAAGCAGGTTGAAATTCCTCTTTCAGCAATTTATACTAATAGATAGAAACATACTTGAATGTTTTTTTTCCAGCCATGTAGTTTAAATAAAACCTTTATTGTCAGTATTTAGTTAAAATTTAATTTAAACTAAAAAACTGTGAAAACTTCTGAGAAATTATCATTCATAGGCGTCCATGTATAAAAATTTTTGCGTGATCTTTTATATCCTTTTATTTATATTCTACAAAAAAAAACTGAATGCAGTTCAGCGTAAAAATAAATAACTTATTTAAAAACTACCTTTAATTATTTACGCTCATATTCTGTAACGTTTGTGCTTTCTTTTGTGTAGTCTTGTATATAACTATAGCATTTTACTCACCATATAATATGCATAAATTTAATGAAACGTAAAAGTGCATATCATAATTAAATAGCATTTCGTCCATCAACCATCATCGGATACATATACAGTATTTTGGAAAGAATATAATATATGAATATCTTTGAATATATACTATTTGAATATCTTTAAAATTGTGTAATGAAATTTTTTTATGTGGCCCGGTAATTGAAAAACAGCTATTTTAAACACGGCATATTTTAGTGTAATTCGTAAATGCATATAAATTTTAATATGTTTTACATGGTGAAACATCTTTAAAATTAAATTGAAACGAATTTTTCCCATATGCCGTAATGTAATGGGAAACTTTTTATAGTCCCTGTAAATAAAATTGTAATGGTAGAAACTTGATTTAAAACAGGGTTCGTACTGGGTTGAACGTCAATAACATCAAAATATTTTAGCGGATTCACAATATAGTGGGGGTTAGAACGCGTGCAGACGGAATGACGGCCAGACAAATCAAAATCATAAACGCTTTTCAACTTTGTTGGAAAGTGTTTAAAATGTAAATTTCTTCGAACAGGTATGTATTCGAACTGGCATGTTCCATTTTCTTTGGCCGTAAATTCAATCGTGAATTATCATTAGAAAGTAAGAATTAATTATTTCACTAGTCAATAAAATTGAAGCATGCATTTTGTTTCTAATTTTTTTCTTTGTTTTTCTTGCCTTGTGTCATGTTCTTGTAGCATGTGTTAAGGCTTTCTCCAATCTACGGGGTGATTTCAATAAAGGAATAATCTATAAAAGGTCTTGTTTTTTTCCCTTCAGCTAATAAAGCAATATTTTTAACATTACAATTTAACATTTACGAGTCATTGTTTTCAAATGTTTTTTTCAGTCACTATTTCCATCAATTATCCCAGTATCCATTTTTTTTTTAACCACACTGTATTTTAACACGCATAAATGGTGACAAGATTATAAACACAATAGCATGCGTTTTAGAGGGCGACTTTTTGCGATTTGTTTTACCATGTTGAAAAATCTTATGGTTGTACTGAATACAACGTGTCTAGTCAGTTTTTGAAAATTTCCCTACTAAATAGAAAGTGTTTTGATATAGCATCGTAATTCTCTGCTACGATATAAATAAAAATGTTACATTAAAATTTTTTAAATAAACGAAAGCTATTTATTATACATAATTACGCAAATATTGAAGCAAAAAATATTTTATTCTAATTTTTAAGCTATTTTAACAAATATAAATAAAATTGACTCAAAATATCAAGAAACAAAAGAAAAATAAAGGTGTAACTTTCCATCAAAATGATTAAAAATATTCTAGATTTTTATTTTAAAAAGTTTAAATAAATTTTAAGTGCAAACATTTACAAATTTTGCAAAAGTTAAAATAAACATATATTTTTTGTAGTACGATTTTAAAATTTCGGCTAAAGCTGAAAGCTTTCTGTTGTTTTTTCTTCTGTGTCGATAAACACTAAATTTCTGAGAAACTAAAAGCAAACATTTCAAACGTGGTTTACTTTTTTTTTCATTTTACATTTGCTCACTTGATGCGCCTTCTAAACCAACTGTTTCGAAAATTTATTTACTTAAATATTGAGATACTATGAATATAAGAAACCAATATATTTTGCAATGTTTAAAGAAATCTTAAAAATTTTTAAACAATTTTAAAAAAATAAATATTCTTATTTCAGCAAAAGAGTGCCTTTTTTATTAGTTTGGAGAAAATCTTTATAAACTTTCTATTATGCATTTTATAGCTTTTCTTTATCAACTAATTATTCAAAAATTGTCTTTCTTAAAATTTTTTGTTCGTTTATGTAGATTATTTTAAAAATTAATGGAATTGGAAATTAACTAAAAAAAATATCAACCGCATTTAAAACGCATTAAACATAACGAATTCGCAATAATATAAGATGAAAAGTTTTTGAAAAAAAATTAATTTTCCCAATTCGGTGAAAGACGCAATTTTTTCCGATGTTTTATAATCTGCAAATAAAATGTGTACTAAAAATATCACTTGCAATTGAATTTTGAATTAAAATATGAACTACGAAATAATGTCCCCTTATAAATATTTTTAGACATTGATAAATCCTTTTAATTCGAGACAAATTCATATATTACTTTCGAAAAAATTGATTAATTAAAAAATAAAAAGGGAACTTAATGACGTGATAATGGGGAAACATTATTAAACGAAAATTTCGGATGGACATCATTATTGAAAATGTGAGAAAATTTAAATAGCTATTTTAACTCGGGGAATGTTTATAGGACAGCCTTAATTGACAATGGAAACAGACATGTAACAATTTAAAAAAATATCAATGTTTCAGCGTTTGTAGGCATTGTAGGATTTTCCAACCAGGAAATTCTTTAGCACCAGTACTATCTTGTAGAAAATTCTTCATCAAATAACGTCTAACTTGGCACCTTTAACCAAGATTAACTTTTCGAGGATTTCTCCTGGAAAATTTCGTGAAGTGAACTAACCCTGTTGTTTATTTCAAACATGTTTACATTAATATATTTTTATTTTATTAAACATAGATTTTCAAGAAAAAGCGTATATAAATTTTTATTCTGATAAATTTATTTCTATCCAGTTTGATGCGCATACATGCATAAATTGTTCTTTAAATTGCTTTAGTAAAAGCCATTTTATATCTATTAAAGGATATTATGTGACTCAAAACACTCATACGAGATGCAGTGCATAGGAAAATTTAATAAGTATTAAATAGCGCAAGTTAAAATGTAATTAACCTTTTAAAGGCAAAATTCTAATCCAGTCATATTTAATTTTTTTTTTTTTACATTTTGACAACTAATGCTTTAATTAAGGGATATTAGTCATTAATATGGTGGAATTTATATACATATATATGGTTTTCAGAATGTTCCTAATTGAGCACATAGGTCACTTCAGGCAGTCATTTTCCAGTGGTCATAGGTCATTTCTAAGATTTTCTGTACATTTCTCCATAAATGATAGGAAAGTAACTTCCATTTTAAAAAATCAAGTTATCTAATTCGAAAAATCTATATCAAAAAATCTTTTTTAGAACTGATCATTTTCCAGTGGCCATTGGTCATTTCTAGGTTTTTCTACACATTTCCTCATAAATGATAGGAACTTCTATTTCAAAAAATCAATTTATCTTTTAACTATTTCTGCTAATTTTATCAGTCAATTTTGATTAATTTTAATTTTTAATAATTTTTAAACTTATATTCCTATTTGAGAATACTGACCTGTAAAAGATTAAGGAAATCTAATTTAAAATTAAAATTTGTCAATTCATATATATGCAAAGAAATATGGGTGTCACCGCAGAAGTACGACGATCTGATGAAGGGAAAATGATGGTACGAATAATGTAGATGATCCATATGTCAATATTAATCACATCTGAAAACATATTACTTCCCAGATGTTCGTGGCCGGAGAAAGCTGTCAGATGGATTTTGAGGAAAGGTGTTGTCATTTAATTAATGAAGAGCTGATGACATAAATCTTTTACTTGTTGCAATACTATACGAAGTCACTCCACAAGATATTAAACTCCGGTAATACTTCATTCAAGAAAAATGGAACAAACAAATCACCTCCTGGGCTTAAAATACGAAAATGCTCTTGTTCCTACTATTTCAGTCATTAAATCAATTATCACAGTTAGATCTCTTGACTCTCTAAGTCAGTATCACTGTAAATAATAAAAGAATAAAAAGGGGTCTGTGCAAAGCCATGTCTGGAAAAAAATCTCAATTCCGCAAAACGTTCTAAAAAGAATTGGAGAAGCACCATGAGTACTTTAACAGGCCAGTCGATTCTGAATCTATTCTCACTAAATCTGACTGCTTCGAACTTACTTAGATTCTTGCCCCGCTTCCTGGCTGACACAAGCATGTAAAGCCCAATCAAGGAAACCAGAAAGTATATGTAGAAAATTTGTAACATTTCCATTGGTCTGGAGGAGGAGCTTAGGACAGGTACACTTTCCCCACTAGCGGTAGAATACATAAGTACACAGGAGTGAATAGTCCAGAATTTTTGGAATTGCCGACAGACGATAATTTAATAAAAAAATAAAACAAAATTAAAGCTTTTCATAAATGTTTTTATTCTAAAAAGGGAAAACGGATTAATGGAATAATTTTAATATTTTGAAATAAGAAACATTTCAAAGATTTTGACACTTAGGTAATACAGTTGAGTTCTTTTTAGTTAAATAAATAATATATTATGTTGGATTAAAGAAAAAGGAGAACTTTACCCGATAATTAAATATTAGTAGATTACGGAAAATAATAATGAAAATACATTTTTATAAGAATTTAGAACGAAATTGAAACGTGAAAATAGCAAAAAATTGTCATTATTGCACATATATATATATATTTAAGTTTTTACATATAACTATCTTGTATAGTACGTTGTCAGAAAATATATTGAAAAATTTCTTAATAATATTGTAAATGTTGTAAATCATATTTTTATGACTAATTCGTGTTATTAAATTTCATTTTATTTTAAGACTCTTTCTAAGCAGTCTCCACTGTATTTATGTTTAAAATAGGTAATTATTAAGGTAAATATGCAAGACAGGACAAATGTAAGACCCAACTGTTAATCTTACATTTTATTCCTAAATACATAAAATATTTAAGTCAATTTTAAATTAAATTTAAGTAATAGTTAAGTAAAAACTGAAGTCAAAGCAAATTGTCTGTTATGAGCTGTGTAGAGTTACCCCACAATACAAAATGTGGCCTTTTACTTAGAATTGGTAATTCGATCCAATCTCCAACAAATGCCCAATACTGTCAAACAGCTAGATCTCCAGAACTCTACAAGCTCAACTGCGCTACTTATGTGATGAGTCACTGTATATACAATTTTCAAACAAACCTTCCATTCTACAATTTTCAATCCTAATATTTACAATTAATTTTCCTCTAAATTTTAATAATAACTGTTAACGATGAGCCAACAATATGCGCCAGTTGATTTACTTTTGAGATATATTTTAGAATCTAATCTAACATTAAATATATCATTATTTTAATTGCAAGGAACGCCAGTTAAATTTCAATTATTTTTATTATCTTAGAAAAACATTATCATAATTCTCATAAGATCTATATCTTAATTCTTTTATATGTTCCAATTCCTTGTATTGTATTATTTAGCAAATAATTCAATCGCATATTTGTATTGAAATAAATTTTCTATGCTACTAGTTTTCGTTATAACTGTGATTGTATTAAAGGAAATTACATAAAATGAAATCATACCAAAACTCAAGAAAGGAAGTTATAGAAATATTTCAAGAATTTCAATAGTGTTTAATCATAAATGTTTGAATAAAACAATTCGTTTAATTGAAATTTATAAAATATGTTTAAATCTTAAATCTAGTATTTAAAAAATAGCAGTAATATGAAAATGTACCTAAAAATGCTTTAACCAATGCTACTTCCATCAGTTCGAAATAATTCTTCCATAAAGATTTTTTTAAATTATATATTCTGGAAGTATTATCTCTTAATTATTAATGACATCAAGTCTTTCGTATAACTTATTAAGCACTATTTAATTTGTTGTATAAATGATGCATTTCATTGAGAATTTTTCTAAATAAAGACACAGACAAATGGATTTGTACGATATTGAAAACCGAAGTCAAAATCATGTTACCATTCTTCAAAATTTCATTATGTATATAAATATATTGAACAATTTAAATCTCCGAGAGCACGAAATCTTGTTATCTTATTTTAAATGTATTAAGTCAAAATCTGTTTTCACTTTGTAAACAAGTGAATAATAAAAAAAAACCATAAAAAAGTTGTTACATCATTTTATCACAACACAAATGCATATTTTCACAATTTTATAAATACAGAATGTTTAAAAAGCATCCAGGCTTATAGTACTCACAAAAAGAAATAATTTTTGTCTTATAAGGCATACTAAAAAATAAAACACAAAGGCGTTGGAAGCAACCACTCCCAGAAAAACAAGAACAATTTTATAAGTTCTTATTATCAGATAGAAGATGCACCTCGTGCATGTAATTTAATTGGTAGTATTAAATTTATCCAGCTGTAAGTGAAACTGTACAAAAAACGAAACGAAAAAACACCTTGTGGACATTAAGAAAAAAAAAAAAGTTAAATCCCGGTTTTGTTTCTTTTGTGATTTTCTACACTATGACCACTCAAAATTTGAATGGAAATACTAATGACAAATTTGCATCCAAACTTGCATTGCAGCTGACGCTAAGAATTTTGAACATTTTGTTATAATTGTTTTCAATATCTAAGATCGTTTTGTCACACTATATATCGAGGGAATACTTTGAGAGAGCAACTTTCAGAGAAATCAGAAAGTAAAATTTTGGAACCTTGTAACCTTACTATCGCCATAGTCCAGCAGTCGGCTCTGTTATATTACTTATATCAATTATATATACACTTGCACAAAGTCAAAAACATTCGCATTCGAAAAGATTTGTTACAAAACGCCCCAATCAAACTATATTGGAAGGTAAACAAAATATTAAAATACAATGACCAAAATATAATTCTGATATCCATATTGTCTTCACTTGACTCTATTCATTTTTACTGTTGCCAGTTTCACTGGCTAATATGTTTTTCACTGACACGGGCAGGAAGTTATCTAGGATGTCACAACATGGCTAAAATTCAAAGACTGACAATCGTCAAAGTAAATTTCTACTAGTTAAAATGAACATCAATTTCTGTAATTATTTTTAACAAAAATATTTCATTAATAATCCTAATTGATAAGGAGAAAAATTCTAATTAAATTTACTGGTGGAAGCTTCCCTTAATGATATTCAAGGCTTGCAAAAGGGATTACAGTTGAAGCTTTAATAGTTTAAGGATATCTCAGTTCCTTCTTATTAATAGTCCATAGGTCGAAAATGAACACCCTATAGAAACGCCATTCAATAAAGATTTTACTGAATTTTTTTTTATTAATAATACTTGTCAAGATTAAATAAATAGGCACTGTAGTTTTAATTAACAATGTATATCTTTTTGGTATGTGTTACATTGATTTCTTTACATTTTATACATAATTTAAATGTTTGAAAATGTTTTTTTTATCCATTGTTAGACGAAGAAATCCACAGACATTGCACGAAATTCTACAGGAAAAGAATATTTAATTAAAATTTTTATTTCAGTGAGTTTAATTTTACTTTTCTATTTAAAATAAAACAATTTGGACAAAAACAATGATATTTTTCTCCAGAAGTTAGTTTAAATGTTTCCGTAAGCTTTTACTCTCTAATTTCTTTTGCGGATACGAAATAAGTTCACGTACCGTTTTCAGTCTTCCTTTTTCTTTTCATGAATGTAATTAAATCCCATTCATTTTAAGAGACTTTGAGATTAGAATAAAGTCTATTTTAGTTTTTCAAATAAATTGCTTAAATTCTGCATGTATGAAAGTAAAGTGGAAATGTTGGATTTTATATAATTTTTTTAATGAATAAAAAATATTTTATACATTTATGGAATCCATGAAAATAATCACTAAGGCGCAAATAACACATAAATTTCTCTTATTATTTCTTTAACCACCTTTTGCTTTGAGATTCTTTGAAAAATATTGATAACAATAGGAAAACAAGGAAAACCATTTCCTTTATGTAATACATAAATTACTTTCAACAGTTACTTATGGCCTTTCAAAATCGGTTAAGAAATGCAAAATATTAATATTAAACCATGACAGTAAAGGAAACTGGAAACCAGTCAAAAGTATTTCACTATAAGAAAAGAAATTGAAAGATCTGGGATCTTTTTTTAATGTTGAAGATGATCGCGTTTAACCCTTCATGCCCCAACTATACTTTAAAATATCAGCACAATTACACGTTAAAATTTTTATTTAATAGAGCAATTAGTTGCAATACGTTTTAGAATGAGATAAAAACAGTTTATTGTATTTTATTCCAGTACATGGTTAAGTACGCAAAAAAAAGAAAAAAAAATTTAAAAAGATGATTTTATAAGAAAAAACACATCTTATACTGATTAATCAAACTTTCAAACAGGTATTATTTTAACTCAAAGGTCATTGCTATTCTATAAAGAATCTCAAAATTTTGCGTTACGAGTAAGCAGTGATGTGGGGCGGGTAAATACCCAGTGGGTAGTTAAATATTTTTTGGGTATTTTCCTGGGTATTTACCCAAGCCTCGGGTAAATACCCAAAAACTGGGTATTTTCATATTTCTGCTTGAAAAAGCATATTTAAAGTAAAATTTATTTTTATTTGAAACTTAAATATTTATGAAGTCCAAAATCATAGAATGAGATATTCAAATTATGAAAGCTGTATGGCTTCAGCCACAATTAAAGAGAAGTCGAAACTTACATCGCAAAATTGCTTAATTTTACTGCTAGTGTGCTTCAGCTGCAAAGTAAATGAATTGAATTTGTAGGAAATTTTCAAAGTAAATAATGTGAAGCTCTATTACATTTTTTAAAAAGAAAATATAAGACTACCTATCTGCACAGTTTATTGCAGAGCATTATACAGATTACATGTCACATCTATTTATTTAAAAAATAATAATAATAATCCATACTTAAGAGAAATTTAGATTGCTAATAATAAAAAAAAAGATAAATTACACAATCAAGCATTTAAATAAATAATTTAACAAACAATTTATTGATTTATGTTTATTAAACAATTTTTATTATTTTACAGTCTATAAATATTCACAATTGTCAGCTGAACTACGAAATTTTGGTTTTAGAAATTTAATTATCTTTTCCTAATATTGCAGACATGTATAAAGATTAAATAGGAATTTACTGATTTTCTCTAAATATTAACAGTAGTTTAAAGGAATTGCAATTTCAAAGTATTCACATTCTAAATAAATATTTTCATTTCCAATTTTATGAGTTGTGATTATTTCTTGCTGAATTAAAAAGCTGCCCAAAAATTTAAAATATTTTGCCTCAATACAAAACACTATTCAAATATTATGTGTTTGATCATCAACTTAATTATAAATCTCTATGAATCATTTTTTAAGTTTTAAAATATCATTCCCATTTTCGAAAAATTTAGTAATACACACTCTTTTCTTGCTTTGTTTATAATCTGCAATTCCTTTAAATTTCAATTAGAAATTTCCACCAGAAGCAATAGATGGCGCCCAAACATTGCATAAGTATGAACCAAAACTAAACTAGATTTTACAAATGTAAAACTATGCTAGATTTTACAAACCAAAACCATGCTAGTTTTGGTTTGGTTTTGATTCTATAAACTGTTCTTCACTTGCTTTTAGATGTCTATGGTGTGCGTTTGAAAGAGTTAGAAGTAAAAATGGTAGGAAAAAAAGGACTTGCATGGAATTTTTTTAATGTGAAAGGAAAAAGTGTGCAGTGCAAATATTGTAATAAGGATTACAAACATGCTAATGTAAACAAAATGGAAAATCATATTAAGAAATGTTTCAAATGTCCTGCAGGTTTGAAAAAGGTCTTTGACAGTGATTCTAAATGCAAAAAATATCATAAGGAATCTATTTCTACTATGCCTTCAACTTCAAATGTAGAAGAAAATATAACAATTAGTGATACAGATGAATCTAATACTGGTCAAATGTCCAGTACATCTTCTAACACTTCATCGATACCGATAACAAGTGTACCTTCGCTTCTAAAAAATGCTGGAGATGGAACATCTAGTTTTTTGACAAATAAAAAAATTTCGAAGTCACAGATATCTATGACAGCATTTTTGGATCAGATGGATGAAATAACAAATGTAAGTACATTTGCATATTAATAAACAAAAATAAATACAATTTTGTTCTTTTAAAAATAAATACTTAAATTAGAACTGATATTAATTGAAATAAATTATTTGAAGCTTTACTCTAGTATATGTCTCTGACTTTTAATATTACAATTTTTAATAAATTAATAAATTGTTTATTTTAAAATTTAAAAGATTAATTGAAATAAGCCTTTGCATTTTAATATATTTTTTCTTTTAATAAAAAAAAATCGTTTAATTTGTTTTGAAGTGTAGATAAAGAAACACTGTTAAACACTGATATGAAAAATATATAATTTAAAAGCAAGAATTCACTTTGTGATTGAAATAATACAGAGCTATAAGCAGTGGCATGGAATGGGTGTATGTGTTCAGGGGGGGGGGGCAATTGGGGAAAATCTTCATATCCCCAAGGAACCCATTCCCTTGCCATTATACAATTTTATAAGACAAATATTTTTTGGCAGTTTCAATGTAATCCTATTTTTATATAGAATAGCAAAGCAAAAATAGATTGCTTAAAGCCACAAGTTTATAAATTTATTTGTAATGAAAACAGTCTGCTTTCAAGATTCATAGTTTCTATAGCCTTTCAAAAAACATTCCATATAAAAAATAACGTTACAGGATATATGCATTTATTATTTAAAGATCATTTTGGATAAAAGTCAAATATTACATTTTAATTAAATGTAAATTTGACTTAAAAAGGAAATTAATTGAAAATATTGTTTATTCTAAAAGATAGTTATAGACACATAAATTCCTGATAAATTAATTTAACTTACAAATAATAAGTATAATAAATATTGTTAATACTTTCTAAAATCCCCTTCCCTTATGTAAATCCATATAAGGGTCTCCCCCATTTTTTAACTTTATCCTTAGTTGCCGAAGTTTTTAAAGTATAAATTGGTTGGTTTGCAGTATTGCTATTCAAAACAATTAAATAATGTAATTAAATATCATATACCTGACAAAATATCATATGCTGAATCCTATATCTTTAATCCGGAATCATTTGAACCACGGCAATAGCGAATTAGAGAAAATTTGAAACTAGAATGCATTTAGGTAAATGATAATAACATCAGGCATTATTATGATCATACAAAACACTAAGGCAATTTATAAATAAATAATACTAAGGAGTTCCACTTAAAAATATCTCAAAATTCAAAAATATGTATATTTTGTATGGTGTCGCCATCTGTTGTTAGTTGTGGGAAACAATAAGATTTTTTTCTTTTTAACTTGGAATTTTTTATTATTGAATAATAAATAACAAAAATCACGAAACTGATAAATATAAATTTAAAAAATAAAACAATGTAAAACATTTAAATAAGATTTACAGTTAAATAATTAAAATAGGACTTGCCATTAATAAATAAATAAAAAAATATTATTACTTTACCATACTGAACAATGGTTAAACACGCAAGGCGGAAGGAATTAGGAGAAACTAAGTAATTAATACTTAAAAATATCAATTTCAAGCATAAATTCAAAATTTTCAAAAAGGAAAATAGATATAGCTGCATAAAATAGTGTTTTCTGAAATGTATTCTTGTATGCTAGTGGTGGCATCTATTATCATTTCATGAAAGAAAAGAAATAATAAAATAATAATAAAAGGTTTTGGAATATCTAAATTACAAGATTACAGATGCTATAAAAGTCTGGATTAAAAATGTAAAAATTCTATGCCTTGTATATTTTTATTTTGGAAAAATAAAACTACAAATGCTTCTTTTTTGTTTTAGGAAATACTCAATCAACATTTGGCTAAGGCCATTTTCATCAGTGGAAGTCCATTGTCATTGGTTGAACATCCTTTGTGGATTGAATTTTTTAAGAAAGTTCGACCTTCTTACAATTTACCTTCACGTTTTCGTCTTGCCTCAACTTACTTAGATTCTCAATATTCTGAAATGCAATGTGAAGTTAAGAGACAACTAACTGAATCAAAATACCTCCATTTGCAATGTGATGGTTGGAGTAACATAAGAAATGAGTCAATAATAAATTTTGTGATTTCAAAACCACAACCTCTATTTGTTGATTTTATTATGTCAAAGGAAAACAAGCATGATGCTTGTTATTTGGATGAACAAATTGAAAAAGTTATGAAAGATCATGATCCTGAAAAAAATTTTGTGATTATAGGTGACAATGCTAAAAATATGATAGCAGCGTTTAGATTAGTAAAAGAAAAATATCCGCATGTTGTTCCATTAGGTTGCCTTGCCCATCTTTTACACTTATTGTGTTCTGATATTTCAGGATGCAAGTCAGTTAAACAATTTTTTACAAATGTAATTGATATAGTGAAAACTATCAAACGTAGCAACCGTTTAAGTGCATTGTTTAACCGGATTCAAGATCAAGAAAGCAAGAAAAATATTTCCTTGAAATTGCCAGGTAAAACTAGGTGGGGAAGCTACTTACACAGTCTTAAAAGCTTAAAAGATAACAAGTTTACGCTGCAACGTTATGGCAGTTTGTGAAGAAGCTCAATTGTCTTCTGAGTTTAAAAAAAAAAAAAAAAAAAAAAAAAAAAAAAAAAATTAGATGATACTTTTTGGATTCGTATTGAAAATATGATTGATATCTTTACTCCGATTGTAGAACTTATAGAATCTTTTGAATCAAATGAACCTCAGATTCATTTGGTGTATAACAAAATAAACAACTTAGAAAAAGTATTTCTAGAATTACTTCCTGTATCTTTATTGGAAAAAAAATGAAGAAAAGCATATTATGGAGCAATTTAGAAAAAGAAAAGAATGTGGTGTTGGTCCTCTCCATCTTGCAGCAGACATTTTAAATCTTATAATGCAAGGAAGTACCTTAGAACCTTCAGATTTGCTTGATGGTTTAACATTCATTTATGATGTTGGCCATCACATGAAATTAGAGAGCACACAACTTAAAAAGGATTTTGTTCATTACAGAGAAAAAGAAGGTCTCTTGGAAAGAATAATCTTGTGGGAAGGGCTAGAGAATATGCCTCCTCTACTATGGTGGAAAAGCTTACGGGGCACTAATATATTAGCTGAAGTAGCTTTGCGCATATTAAGTGCACCTATTACGTCTGCCGCGACGGAAAGAACCTTTAGCACCTTTAGCTGGATTCACAGTAAAAAAAGAAACCGCTTGACATCAGAAAGAGCAGCTAAGCTAACCTACCTATTGTATAACTGGAAGCTGCTACACAATGAAGTAAATAAACAGAATACACCCAAAATAAAGAAACAGGAAACAAATGAAAATATTTCAGAAACAATAAATCGTATAGAAGAATTACTTTCAAGTGACGACAGCTTAGAAATTGAGGACTTTGAAAATTCATATTCCGAAGTTTTTGTGTCTGAAGTCTGACTGATTTTAAACTGAGAGAAAAATTGTGTCGATATGATAAAATTATATTTTTCATTTTCTATTTTATTTTGTATATCTATAGTTTTGCATATTATTTATATATAAATGTTAAATTGTGTTTAATATTAGGCTGCTTTCTCAATCCAAAATTACTGAGTTTTATTTCCTTAAAATCAAGCTATTGCTGATGCTAAATGGTTCTCTTCAACATACGAATATTGAATTAAGAAAATTATATTTTTCACTTTTATATTATATCTTTGCATAATTTGTATATTTTTTATTTATATTTTTCACTTTTATATTTAATATGTGCTTAATTTGTGTATTATATATTTGTATATTATTTTTATATCAATATTATCCCTTAAATTTATTGAAAAAACAATTCTCTATAAACACATTAACTTTTTTATATGCTTCATTTTTAAAAATTACATTTAAATTCAATACTTAAGGGTAAAAAGTTGATTTTTTTTAATTAAAGGATTGTAAGAAGTCTAAAGTTCTATAATTTTCTTTCTTTTATACTCTTTTATCATAACTAAAAGTAAAATTAATGTAATTTCCCAAATATATATATTTGAAAATAAATACCCAGGTAAATACCCAAATTGGGTATTTACCCGGGTATTTACCCTGGGTACTTATCCTTAAAAATAAATACCCGGGTATTTTACATCACTGCGAGTAAGTGTGTGATTTTAATTGCGTAATTTGCAAAAGTCAAATATTTCCACCTAACAAGAGATTTAAGTTTCAAGACTTAAAAAAACACTTTTATTTTATTTTATACACATTATGTCTTTTGCATCTTATGAAAAATCTACATTTACGATAAAGTTTTAAACAGCATCTTTTGAAAAGTATGCATATGAGGTGATTGTCGCCGATTAATACACAAACATAACACAAAACGATGCTGCATAGTTTGAAAAAAATTGTTTATCTAATGATTCATATGCCATTATTTGTTTGTAATATTAATATGGATACTTAAATTGAATGTATAATAGCTCTCTGTTTTATCACAAACTTATACATTTTCAAAATAGGGAATATTTTGATTACAATTTTTTTCAGTTGGTAACCCATTCCGGCACACTGTGCCCATTCCAGTCACGACTGATCCTAATTCCAAACTTTCAGTCTGCACGAATAATATTTTAATAAAATTTCACTTTTACAATGAAAGCTTAAATTAAGGAATTCTTAATTTTTAAAACAGTCGTTTGTGAATTCCTCTGTCAGTTGATAATTGCTAATTTTACTAACACAGTTTGTCAGTGCCGGAAAGGGTTAATGAGAAAATGACTACAAAAAGATATAGTAATTTAATATTTTCGCTTTATTGTTTACAGAAATTGTATACTTCAGTTGCCATCATTAGAAAAATAGAATTAAAGACTACAAAAAATAATAACAACAAAATTAAGTTGAGATCCAGTTATAAACAAATTGCAGTTAAAGGTACTTTTTCCCTTAAAAAATGTGTAGAAATTGAAATTAGAAGTTAAAAAAATTGCAGTAGGGATTATTAGTAATTAACAGTATAATGATTCATTTGCTTCGTTTAATGTTGACTTATGCGACGGAGTGTCATGTTTTATAAACTTTAGTTGCTTAGCCCCAAAACAACAGATCGGAGGTTAAATGCTGTAGGCCTTAGTTCTCGACTGTAATTCTTTTTTATATATTAAACAACATATGTGTTTTTTAACGGTTTTATGACCAGAAGGAAAGAGGTGATAAAATGGTCACTCTAAAGTTTGAAGATTTTTTATGACATCTTTTTAATAGGTAAAGTTGTAAAAACAGCAATTGTAAGTATAGTAAGTGTAATTTTAGAGTTATCCGGTACTTTAAAAAATATATAAAATTTACTTTTTGCCCATTAAATCTAAAAAAAGTTGTCAACATAAGTGGATGAACGAATCAGAATGGTTCAATGTACATATTTATCAACACAAACTAGTGTAACATACGTAAAGAATTAATGTAACGTTTTGTAATATTTTAAGGATTAAGACGTTAGAAGATAAATGAAACAGTAACGGCTAACAGTATGAATAACGCATGGAGGAATATAAGTGTATCTCAGAGAAGTGTACACATGAAATATGCAGATTGCAAATCCCAAAATAAGACGTTTCGTACCGTCGTTATTGTCCCTTCGGTCTTCTTTCTTTTAAATAAAATAATTTGGATTACTATTTTGCTAAGAAAAATTAATAAAAAAAATCTTTCGGGGAAATGTAGCCATCTGTGCATTCTGCCCGATATTTTTCTGTCCATGTGTACTAGAATGGTACCATTACAAAAATATGACCCAGCTTCTATTTTATACGACTTAGCATTTCAATCACAAATCGTTCAAAAGGTTACTTCACAAGTATAAAGCAGTATAAAAACAAATAATTATGGCACTTCATTTTATTTAGCTGTAATTAAGAAATTACACTGTTAAAAATCTATATGATTTGCTGCAGCGTCACTCCCCCGCTTTGAATGAGAATGTTCCATAACACAATGAAATAACCGTTTTCTATAAAAGCAGTAGATAGACGTTGCAGCAAATTGTACACATTTTTAACAGTCTGAATTACTTGCCAAAAAAAAAAAAAAAAAAAAAAAAAAAAAAAAAAACGAGTTTCGAATTAAACATATGTAGCAATCGCAGAGGATACAATGAGCATAACTCAAACACTTACTGCGAATTTTAAAACATAGGCATTTGTGACAGAAATACAGAAATCACCCACTCGTGAACAGAGGCATCTGCGACATGTGATTCACCCAGCTCCTGAGTGGCGGGGGCAGTAAAAAGTGGAAAAAAATTCAAATGCATCTTTTTTTCCCCTCTTTGATATAATTAGCCATCCTTCCACTATGTACCTAAAGTAAGAGACAAGCCAGTTATTAAGTTTCTAATCTTAGCATTTCGAAAGTCGTAATTTAGAAGGCTTTTAGAAATTTTTCTTTCATTGTTTTAAATTTCAATATTTTGGGGAATAATATTTTACTTATCAAGTGTTTACACCTTAAAATTTACCACCATCCCAAATTCAACGCTTCTACGCTAAGTGTATCGCATGAATCTCAATTTTATAACGTTTTATTCGCCTGCTAACATTTTAATTGTAAATATTTTTATGTTGCAGTAAACATATTTTTTAAAGTTTTTTGATTACAAGAAAGATTTGTTAAAAAAAGTCATTTGTACTTGTTACTCAAAGTATTTTTTATTTTTAGCTACATCATTCGACCAATAAACAACTCATCTTTTAAAGTTATCCATAAGTCGAGCCATCTTCAAAGAATTTGGCATGCTAGTCAGAAAGATGATTTTGCATGAATCGAAACAAACAGTAATCCGAAAGAGTAAGGTTTGGGGAATAAAGCGAATAGGATATATACGTGCCATTTAAGTACTTCTAAAGATTTTTTCGATCTTTTTAGCAGATTTTTGGCCTGTCATTGAAGTGCTGGAAAATCTCCCAGTTGTATCTTCTCGGGGATTCTTTTCGTTTTGTTTTCAATTCGTGGTTTAGCTGCATAGTTTGTTTTCAGTATTCATCTGCTTTAATTGTTTTACTAGTATGGTTTGCTCCGCATAAACGGCTACGTTTTCAATATATGTAATCTACATCGAATACAAATCATAATCATCAAACAATGGATATTGAAATTTTCTGTTAATGTCAATGTTTGACCAGTTTTTCATCAGGGTTTTTTCTACACTTAGAATTATCGTAATGATAACATTTTGCTGATACTGTGACGACACCATGAAAAACCATTCTGTTTTTTTTACTTTGAAATATTATAATATTTTTGAACTACTCTCATCAATTACAAATGTTTTAAGATGATCGTTAAGCAATCGGAATTTCTCTGCATATGGCAATGCATTCAATACTGGGTTTTCATTTTTTTTTCTTTTTTTACGGAAATTGCTTGTCATTAAAATCAAAATCACCATTGTGCATCATCAAAATCAGCGTTTATACTCTGAAACCATGAGGCATAATAATTAATAATTATATAAGCTTTGTTAAGCAAACGATGACTATAGTCATCGTTTACATAAAAAAAAATGCGCAGATAATATATTATCTGCGCATTTTTTTTTAATGGTAGAAAAAATTTAATGCCCCCAAGCATTGTGTTTTTTTGGCAGAAAATCTGATAGCTTTAAATGCACAAAATAAACATCCGTTTTTGTACTTCGGCCTAGTTAAATATAATGAACCTTAACCCTTGATGTATCTTGCAGAATTTTACTTTCTTGTTTATGGATTCATAAAATACTAGGTATGAAAAGTATTAGTATGAAAATTGATAGCCTTACATATTAATTTATTTATTACGTTAAAAATACAATATGGATTTTGTGCGAAATAAATCTTTGATACCAAAAGTTATGTGACTTAAAAACAAGAGTGCGACGCTTAAAGTGTTAAAGATTAATGGCATAGATTTCATATTCCGTTCATTCTGTTCCGGATACTACTTACGCTTTCCTTTGTCAGTCTTTTGCAAATCAAATGCAATTATACTTGCATAAAAATATTTTTACATTTTATTTCATAACCTATTAATCTATGCGAATAGATGTTGACTATTGTACTTTATCAAAAAATATTTTTCTTTTTTTTTTTTTTTTTTTTTTTTTTAATATCAAAATTAAACACAAGTAATATTTTGCGCCATTAAGTATATTTTACGATACCGTTAAATTAAGAACTCCCGGCAATATTTCACTCAACTTAAAGGAATAAATATCGATACAAAATTACAGTAAAAAGTTTCTAATAATCCCTCGTTATCTTTTACAGCTTAAAATATATAAAATCATTTAGATTTGAAAAGACTATCTTGAAAAAATACGTCTTTAAATTTTACTTTTACAAAAATAGCCTTAAATAAAAATATATGTGGTTTTTTTTTCTCTAAAATCTGTACTTTAATGTTCTCTTTATCCATTAAAATAAAGTATTACGCAGACAAAATTCTGTTTTCCTCACACATTCTATAAACAAAGTCTTTGAATTATTAATCACATTAAGTGTTGGGGATAACTTATTAAGAGTTTTTTTCTTTCTTGAATAACTTAAACGGTTTTGCATCCGACAAAGGCTGATTATCATAAAAGCTACAGATAACTAGCTTTGAATGTTTAAGAAGGCTCATTTATTTCTCTTGTATTTTTCTTAGAGTTCCAACTAGTTAAACATATTTTTTCTCTTGGTTCATAGTATATATATAAACAGAATAATTGCAGCATAAAAGATAAAATGCAATTCAATGTAGAAGATTGTATTGTATAGTTATATTTGGTAATATTTGTGTCCTATAAAATACAATCAACAGCATTATCTGAATCATGATTTTCATGATTTTTTTTTTATTTCTAACCGAAAAAATATAAGTATATTGGTAATAAAATAAATATGTTTTTCATAATAGTTTACAAACATAAATGCTGGATGTTCTTAGAGAAGCATCTAAAATTTTAGAAATCAAAACTTATAAAATAAAATATTTTCATACAATAAAAAATTTCAAAACTTTTACAGTAGTTAGCACTAAAAAATTTATAACCTATAAGAATACTTAAAAATGACCATTCGGGAGAAAATTAAAATTTTTCTTTGATAAATGTATTTTCATTAACTAATTGCCTGTAATTAAGGAGAAATTATATAACAATGAAATATATATCTGTGTATTGACTACCATACTGATCGTATTCCTTACAACACGAAATAGACGCGATAAATATGTAATTCAGAAACTATATAACTATCGGAAATAGTAAGTTATATGACAAACTTAATCATAACGTAACATTCAAGTTTAAAATATATATATTTGTAAAAAAGAAAGAAAAAAAGTAGATATTCTTTTTAGAATAAAATAAAATAAAAGAGTTTGAAAATTAGGATATTTATTCTTTGTCTACAATAATACTTCATGGTTATTTCTTGATGAAATGTCTTTACATCTATATAAATAAACAAATGAGTGCAATTTTTCAGTAAATGTCTTTTTAACCGTCATTGGATGGTTCTTCTAAAATATTACAGCATGTTTCCGGAGATATCATGAAAAAGCTTCCGAAACATTCAAAAGAAAATGAAAGCTTCGTGTTCTCTGTCTCTAATAAATGGCACATTCTCCTGCTTAAATCGTTTCGTATCAAATCCCTGGGTGTTTTGACTGACTTCACTTGACCTGACTCCGCATAGGCTTCATTTATTATTATCCGTCAGGAGTTGTGAAACTTTCTGAATATTAGAAAAATGTCAAAAGTATAACATAAATGGAATGTCTACATGTTTAGTGAAAAAATAGGGATTTCTTTTAATTTGGTACAACAGAAAATGTTACATTTTATTTTAAATTCACATTACATTTTAATGATTAGTAGAGAAAAAAATCCATCATACCGTTAAAATATTTCACAGAAAATAAACGGCAATAACCTGTTCACATAAATGACGAACGTAACGGAGAATTCAAAAGTTATCCTGCAAGAGTTATAAAATATGAATAGAACAAAAAAAGTGACCTATCTTGAGCTCGTTTGAGAGAACATAAGAAAAATTAATGTAGTAAATTTCCAAGTGCGTGAAAATAGTAGGAGGCAGAATTCGAAACAGGAATGTATTGGATAAAACCACCAATGCCCTTCTAACTGAGTCATCTTAACGAATCATGTGGACTAATTACCCCAACAACTTATAAAGATAAAAAAAAATCTATTCTGATATCTTAATCAGCTCAAAAGAATAAATTGAAGGTTATTTTTTGGAAATGTAGCAACGCATGGAAGTCCACTTTAGACTAAATGTTTGGAAATTTTGCAATAAACATTTATATCAGTATTAAACGCATGCAGCGTTTGCTGAAGTTCCCGTTTGATATGTGCTATTATTTTCATTTGTCCTTTTTTTTCTTGAAATAACTTATTCCTTGTTTCGATAATTCAATTGATAATCAAAGAAACAGATTTTCAGTCATAGCTGCTTCCCATTTTTTTCAGCATACTTTATTTGAGAAAAATACATTCATGCATTCATAACTATATTCCTTAGTAGTAAAGTATCGGGCTGTTATTGTATTTTCTCCGTACTGGCATACTACTTGCGTATTTTTAATGTATCTTATATCCTTTAAGCTTCGGATCGTAACACATATCATTTGAAATTATGTACCTTATTACGTACAAACATTTTAATATGTAAATAATAATGCTTACTAAGTGATGGAATGTTATTTTCGGGACATGTTCTAAATAAAGCAGAGTAAAATAACAACTTATTACAGTGTAAATATGCACGGTAATTGTATGAAAATCGCAGAATGATGATCATACATAGCAATAATAATTTTGTGTACGTACAAATACACACATACACGCGCATTTCCCATATTGCTGTTCTCTTTGGTTTTAGTTTGGGGATGTTCACTAAATTTTACACAAAAACGTAGTTAATTTTGCTTGTTAATTAAAAATGGGAAAATTCCAATTGAAAACTAAATTAATTTAACTACATTTTTAGTGATATCTAACATCCTGTCATATTTATAAAAATGAATCTACTATTTGTGAATAGGCTGATAGTTCATGTGGATCCCTTATTCATACAATTTCTGATACACTAAGATTTTTAAAGCTTCTTTTTACATTAGTTGAAATTCTAAGAATTTTTTTTTCTTAAGATTATGTAAACGGTCCCTCATATGTAACGTTATCCACTTTTTGATAATTTTAGACCTCCTCCCTCCTTCCGAATGTCTAGAACCACCTCTCAAGTAGTAATATCGTAATCAACGTCCATTTTTTTAAGAATTTATTTTATTTGAAGTGATATACAAAACTAGTTACACTTATTTTTAGCATACTTAATTGATTAAAATGAAAGGAAGTCAATAAAATAACACTTTATATCAAATAATACTTTAAAGAAATAGCTACTATTTAAAAGTACTTTATAATAGATTTTTGTTACATAATAAAATCTATAGTAATACTGACTTGTTGCACTTGTCCTGCACGGAGGAAAGAGGGAAGAATAAAATTCATATCAACAAAATAAGTGGATAGCATTCTTTATATTTCTCTTTTATTTATTAGTAAGCAGAAACTTGAATGCAAATATAATTTACATAATTTCTCAAACAATAATACATGCATACACAAATGACAGAAGAGTAGGAATACTAATTAAGGTATCCCATATTTCTGAATTAGACAATTTTATAGTAATTTAGGGATTTTAATAAAAAGTTTGTGTTATCATAAAAATAGATAACAGGCTTAAAAATGATAACGTGCCATTTTGAATCAAATGCTATGTTATCAATCAAAAGAGAAAATTTTGTTTTGTTAAAAAATAATATCGCTATCACTAGACAAACCCCACCCTCCCCATAGAGATATCTTAAAATATCATATGTCAACCCCCTCTTTTCCCTAAAACGTTAACGTTATATTTGTAGAGCCCCGAATAGATTTATAATAAAGAATATAAATCTAATCTAAATCCCCGAATAGATAGAATGCAATTTAGAAAACAGTCTTCAGAAATTAAGACTAAATATGAGTTATAAACAAAGAAAAAAGGGAAAGTATACTATCTCTATTTATGATTAAATGGGCTTTAAGTAGTAAAAAAAAATAAAGAACAATATCGGGTCAATCCATTTCAAGTGGTCCAGAAAATATTTTTTTGGTTGCTCGACCATTTTTAAAAAATCTGAAATTTTTTGTACAAAAATAACCCTAACATGATGGAATTTCAAAATGACTGTTAATTTAATTTTACTATTTTTCGTTTGTGAATGGCGGCCATCTTTCTTTCATCGTGTGCAGGGATTTTCTCAGATACTAGGATACACACAATAGTAAGTATCTCGTCTTTTATTTTCCCAATTGAAACGGGGTTTGCAGCATTCTGTTCAGAATAAAATAAGCTAAATGTACGGTGGTAAAATAACTTTGAAAAAAAAATATTTTTACAAGTGAAATTTTAGCACGAAATTTAAGATTTTTTCCCAAATCTATTCGTTTGCAAAAGGAAAATTTCATGCAAGTAAAACTGTCAACCTTACACAATTTTTTTCTACAAATAAATCAAAAGTGCGTGTACTCGTACACCAAGTCCCAAATCTGGGAGTTGATTTGTCTTAGCGAAAAAAAATCCGAAATTCGTCAAAAATTTCAAAAATCGCACTTTTTAGGCTTTGATATTTTTCTTTCTTTCTAACCGATGACCAGGCCCCTACCTGCCGAGTTAATAATCCCAGATTAACGGGTTAGATACCTGGTATCGGTGCGGAAGACCGCCTAATTGCCGCGAAGCGGCAATAAATGATGAGCTGCATATGGCTTCGCAAGATGGTCTCGTAATTTAGAGCCTTGATCAGATGACGAGACCTACACCTGGCAAGGCACCTCCAGAGATATAATTCAAAGGTAACTTGGAGGACTTTGCACCGACGACGGATTTTACATGTACCAGGTGCCATTAGCGTACATGATGGAATTTTAGCTGGCAGAGTGGGGGCGATCGACGCAGACAAGTGCCGAGGTCGGCTGATTGTGGCTAATGGTTTCTGGACTTTGTAGTTTATTGCCTTTTTGATAGTACTGAGTTTGGCGCCGCACATCACACCCACTTGCCGTGCCAAGTGAAATGGGGCTGTAGCTAAAATTTTTGAGCCGAGACGGTGGCATGTCCTTACCAGACAACAGGGGAGACAATTTTGAGGGAGATTTAGAAAAATAAACAACCAAAACTAAAATGGCCGAAATGCTAAGTAGTGCCAGAGAAGGGAGAATTTTCGGGCCGAAATGCAAGGCAGTCGAAACGCTGCTGGTGGTGACGAGATCCCGCCTTTCTACCTTATCCCCAAAAAAAGAAAAAAAATATGCTTCATGGGCTGTCCCGTTGGAGCGGGTCCGGTAGCTCGTGCGGACATAGTCCAAATGCACCTAATAAAGAGTCGTTCTGTCACTAGAAAAAAAAAACAAGGGAAAAAGACCCGAACACGTTTCGGACCGCACAGAGTCCCTTGAGTCTCTGTGTCGATGAGGGCAACGTGTGCGGTTCGGGGTAGGTGGGCTGGTAGGTTGCTTCCCATTGCTTATAGGATCGCACAGGGTCCCGTGGGCCCCTGCGTTAATGAGGTCAACTTGAAAGTCTGAGAGGCGTTAGTCCACTAGGGAAGGGGTACCAGAACGGTGTCGGAACGGGCAGAGTCCCTCGAGTCTCTGCGTCTATGAGGTCAACCTGTACGGTTCTGGTGCAGTGGACATGATTGGTGCTCCCGAATCTCTTCGGACCGCACAGGGTCCCTTAAGTCCCTGCGTCGAATAGGTCAACTTGAAAATTTCGGGAGCCAGGTCCAAGGGGAGGGAATCCTGGAATGTAAATGGGTTAGTAACAATACTATTGTTTACTGTACTGCTTACATGAGAAACCTGTTAACATTGAGCTTTTCAAGTTGTAACTGCTGTCTATTTGGCTTTTATGGAGGTGAGGATTAGATAGTTGACTTTTTGGCTGTTGATAGGTGGGGGGATGGTTGAGCTTGTGGCTTGAGTGGCTAAGCTAGTATTACACTAATTATCACTCCCGCCACAAGCTGCCTTCAGTTTGGATAATCTTTGTACTAACCTTAAATTAACCAGTGAGTTTACTTAACCCAAGCACTCCCCGTGAATTCCCTTTTGATTTTTTAAAAATATATATCTTATGTTGATTAGATCTGGACGGACAAGCAGTTAGGCGGGGGCGGATGAAGCTTTTTGATTTGTCATTATGTGCGGCTTGCAGATTCGAGATGTCATTCGACGTGCTTGCAATGGTATTATTGCGGGGCACCTGTTTCGGGCCTTGGATACTGCTGTTACTGCACGACTACCGCTTACTGCTGAGATCATAAGATATACCATTATTTTAACATCTTCTGATTTTTTATTGATGACCGTATGTTTTTAGACCTAGGCCATTTTTCCTTTAATAACATATAGGACGGACAAGCAGTGCCGGAGGCGGGTGAACTATGTCACAGTGTGTGACTTGCAGATCCGTGATGTCTTGCGACGTGCATGCAGGAAGTTCCTGCGGGGCATCTGTTTCGGGCCTTGGATACTGCTGATATCGCACGACTACCGCACACTGCTGGAACATAAGACAAAATACACTATTTTATATATATATTTTTTTTTTTTGGCAATAGGAATCCTAGGCCTTTTTATTTTTTTTTTACATTTAATAACATATAACACAAAAATGCGTTCGGGTACATGAAGGATTAGTGGCTGTAGTAGAGGATTGATATTTTTTTTTTTGTAAGTGTGGTCATTTGTCTATGTATTCTTGGTTCTTTGATATCTCTGGTGGGGCACGAGATATAAATCTGAAATTCTGGCCTTTGATAATATTCTATAGTAGTGTTATGCACAAAAAATTTCAAGAAGGAGATTTGAATACAAGTTAAGATATGTCATGGTCAAATAGTAAAAATAATGCTTCTAAATTATTGTATTGTAACCTACTACAGTCGATTCTTTATATAACAAAATCCATCGTTCAGACAAAATATTCGTTATATAGAAAAATTTGTTGATTAGAGAAAGACAAAAGTTTTTAATTTAATGTTTAAAACTTGAAACAGAATTGTTTTTGAGGTGTTTAATTAAGTTTTTGAAATATTTAACGGAATTTTCTTCAGAATATCAAACATTTTTGCTACTTCTTTTTTTTCCCAATGATTATTTTCAAAATTATTACTTTATCAGAGAGAATTATGTTTAAACTAGAAGCGATTTTATGTAAATGCAGTAGAAGAATACACCAGCAAAGATGACAATTAGTAACAATTTTTCACTCAAATGATCTCTCACAACAAAAAATGCTCCAAGACATCACAAACAACAAGCATCCCCTCTAAACTCTAAAAGTAATGAGAGTTAATTTAGGTTGATGAAAACTTGCTGAGAAACGATCTTTTCTGCAATTTCCCCTTATCCCTTCCTTACTATACAAACCAAGAACAATCAACATTTTCAAGACAATAATGGAATAATTTTATCTTTTAGGATGCTTTGGCATAGTTGCAAATTGCCCTACTAGCGAGCAAATGTTTCAACCTTTACCAAGAACGTATTATCATCTTGGCTAAAACAAAGTCAAGTGTAAACATGCAAAAAGATGTTTTTCTTGGGGGGCGGGAGGAGTTGAATACCTTTTTTGGACATGAAGAATAAGGTAGAGGAATTTAGCTATAAAATATGAACCAGAAATCAACGAAAAAAAAATATTCTGCAAATAATTTGAAGTGTTTTCTGAACTTATAATAGAACATTTTCGAAGACATCGTTAAATGGAGATATATATTTCGCTATATGGAGATTAAATTTAATGTAATTATAAAAAAATTTACCGTTCCTATAAAAAATTCGTTAAATAGAGAAATTCGTTGGATGGAGTTTCGTTATAGAGAGACTCGACTGTATGTGTTTGTCAGTTACAAAATGTTAAACAATTAGTTGATGATGCAAAATTACAAAGATCATCTTCAAATTCTATTTAAATCGTGATTTAAATAATTCAGATTGTATGCTAAGCCAATGCACTATTTGTCCAGATGAAAAAACCCACACTAGAAGTGCTATTCGTCCATTTCAATGACCCTGAAAACATTTTGGTGGATTCACCTTTTTTTAAAAAATCTGAAACTTTTTTGTACAACAATCCTAATATGACGGAAGTTCAAAATGACTATTATTTTAATTTTAATATTTTTCGTTTGAGAATCGTGGCCATCTCTGTTTCATCGTGTGTAGCTATTTTCCCACATTGAAGTTTGATACCTCTTGTGTGGCGCGAGATAAAAATCTGGAATTCTGGCTTTTGATAGTAATTTATGGTATTGTTATGCACAAAAAAAATCAAGAAGGAGATTTGACTATAAGCTGAGATATGCTGATTAAAAAATGTTAAAAAATGCTATTACGAGTACATTAGGAGAAATAAGATTAGCCTTTTTATCCCAATATTTACACAGAAAATATCTTTAATTTACAAAGATACTATATATGTTCAACAAAGAGCTTAACAATATTTACGAGAGATGTTATGAGTTCGACCAGTTACTGTTGTCAGTCCATTAGGCTGTTCTTTCTCAAAATTTTATTTGAAGCCACCCAAGTCTTGTCATCCATTGTTAACTTGAAGGAAATTCTCTAGGTTTAATAATTGAAACCATGTCAACTCGATCAGTTGCAACCCATTGTCTGTAATTTACTTTTTCTGAAATGTGTTCCGAGTAAAATTGTTGCAATAGCATTTCTAGTAGGTTTCTTCATCTGGAGAAATAGTGTATTGGCTTAGCATACATTCTGGATTGTTTAAATTACACAGAAGCATTTGAAGAAGATATTTCTAATTAACATTTAACTTTGTATCATAAATCATTAATTTAAAATTTTGGAGGTATAAACAATTACATAGTAGGTTACAATAGTTTGGCAATATTGTTTTCACATACTGTCCTTGTCATATCTCAGCTTTTAGTCAAATCTCCTTCTTGAAATTTTTTGTTAATAACACTACTACACGCTACTATCAAAGGTCAGAATTTCAGAGTTTTATCTCGTGCTCCACCAGAAATATCAAAGCCAAAAAAATACGATTTTGGCGAATTGAAATTTTTGACGAATTTCGGATTTTTTTTTCGCAAAGAGAAATCAACTCCCAGAACTGGTACTTGGTGTACGAGTATACTCACTTTTGACCTATTTGTAGAAAAAAATTGTGATAGGTTGACAGCTTTCCTTGCATGAAAAATTTCTTCTTGCAAACGGACAGATTTAGAAAAAAATCTTAAATTTTGTGCTAAAATTCCACCTCTAAAAATTTATTTTTCAAAATTATTCTACCACCGTACATTTAGCCTATTTTATTCTGAACAAAATGCTGCAAATCCCGTTTCAATTGGGAAAATAAAAGACGAGATATTTACAATTTTGTGTATCCTAGTATCCCAGAAAATCGCTGCACACGATGAAACAAAGATGGCCCCCATGCACAAACAAAAAATAGTAAAATTAAAATAACGGTCATTTTGAGCTTCCATCATGCTATGCTTGTTGTACAAAAAATTTTAGATTTTTTAGAAATGGTCGAGCGACCAGTGCTGGACACTTGCAATGGAATGACCCTAACAGATTATAAAATAATTAATTTTCATTATATAGTTAACTGACATTTTCCTTAGATGTTAAATTCTTTATGTTTTATATCGACTTATTTAATTATTTTTTTTAAATATGGAAAAATAAATCATTGAAAGAAAATGCTTTGATGAAAAAAAAATACATTAAAGGAATGCAAAAATGAAAAAAGAAAAAAAAATCGAAATGATAACCTTTTTAGATAAGGAAAGATAAAGAAACAAAGTAAGTTAAAATCACGCATTTAATAGAATATGAATCCAGTACAAGATTATCGATAAAATCTAAATAAAAAAAATCAAATTTTTACATTATTTAAGATTTCAATTTTTTAAATATTATCATACTTTTTATTTTCCTGGGAAAAATTTACGCCTAGTATAAATATTTTTTTATTATTATTAAACTCAATTTTTACTATTTGTTTGTGAAATATAAACACTATGTTAATCAATCCATGCTTTCGTTTTATTTAGAGTACATTCACGAAATTTGGTATCAAAATACATTTAATTTTTCTGTGTGTTGAAACTGAAAAATTTCAACTGGAAACTTAATAAATAAAGCATTTTTTAGCAACATCTAACGCTATGAAAATCATATTTATAGAGGTTAATCTATACATGAAAGTTGGCTGATAATTCATGACAATCACTTATTCACGTAATTTGTGATACAGTAAGATTTTTTAAAATCTTTTTACATCAACCGAAATTTTAAGAATTGTGTATCATAAGATTATGAAAATAGTCATTAGGAGGCAGATTTTATAAGAGTCAGGCAAAAAAAAAGGGGGGGTTATTATACACACTAGTTTTAATTTTCCCGAAAAACTTTTGGTAGTTTCTTCTAATGATTTTAGAAGATGTGTATATTTTGTCCCCCCCCCCCAAAAAAAAAAAAAAAAAAAAAAATGTGACCCACACAAATTTCTGAATCGAGTCACGACCCAGTATTTTTTTTAATCGACATCTTTGTGTGTTCTGTTATCTCAGTGCACTGAACATCAGCCAAAATTATTTTTGTGATTACGACATTACATTTATTAGCTAAATTGAATTATTTTATAAACTTCATGGCTGAACTTCAGTGACACCGGCGTGGCTCGTCAAACTTTGTCGCGGAATGTGAAAAAATGACATATTTGAGACCTCATGGACCCATGCACTGAGGACCAGCCACAGTTTTGATGTTTACCTTGTGTTGTACTAATCACTATTAACTGATTTAGCTCATTAGTTGCATGGCTCACCCTCAGTGCGGCCGAAAAATAGCTAATTTTCTATTGAATGAAACAAAAAAAAAGTATTTTTTATGACCCTGTATTTCAGGGCGCTGAGGGTCAAAGTGTAACTTGATAATTGCATTTTATAGTATGAAATCTACCCTTTAACAGACATTTGACAGAAATATGGCTAAAGTCCATGTGAATACATACGGCTTACTCCAAGCCATTGTTGAAATGGAAAATATGGTAACGAAACATACAATTAACTATATAATAGACTATAACGTATTACTTATATCACTTATATGTCACAATTTTTATGTTCTTATATCTTTACAAGAAGAAAGTAATGGATTCGTGAAAAATTTCGAAATCCAGTTTTCAACTGATTTACACGTTTTAGTAGCCAGGAAACGTGAAAAACCTGTTTTTACAAAATGTCTGTCCCTGAGTCTGTATGTCTGTATGTATGTGACAAAAATTTTGTGGGCGCTCTATCTCAAAAAATAATGCACTTGATTTTCGCAAAACTTTAGGTTAGCAATATATCAAGAATATTCATCACGAAAATTCTCGATGACACGAATAAGATAATCATAAATTTTCTTCAAATTTTAGATCCAATAAATCTCTGATATAGATTTTTGTTTGGTATAAATTGCCCAAAATGTGGCATTTTATAAAAATTTGTACATTAGTTCCTGAGATAGAGGTTTTGTGAGAATCATGAATAATGCCTCATACCAGGATCATCTGTTGAACTATTTACTCCAAAAACTGAAGAATACTAATACATAAGAGACTAACAGAATCTGAAGTTTCATGAAAATTCGTGCATTAATTCCTGAGATAGAGCTATTGCGATAATCAGGAATAATGCACCACAGCAGCGCCATCGGTTGAGCGATTTGCACCAAAACGCTCTAATCAGCACTATGTCATATCAAGTACTAACTAAATATAAAGTTTTATGAAAATCCATGCCTAGTATTTGAGGTATGGCTATAGTGGAAATTGTAAATAATCCCGTATAGCAACGCCACCTGCTGAGCGATATACAACAAAAACTAATCAGATCTGGTCTATATCAAGGTCTCACGGAATCTAAAGTTTTGTAAAATTTAAGTACATTAATTCTTGAGATAGAGCGCACAAAAATTTTTTTCACATACGCACAGACAGACAAACTCAAAGACAGACATTTTGTAAAAACATATTTTTCGAGTTTTTTGATCCTTTAAACGTATAAATCAGTCGAAACCCAGATTTCGAAAATTTTCCCGAATCAAATACTTTCTTCTTGTAAAGACAAAAGAACTTTAAAAAGGTGACATAGTGAATAAGTTATAGTCTAGTATAAAGTTAATTGTATGTTTTGTTATCAAATTTTCCATTTCAAAATGGCTTGAAGAAATCCGTATCTGTTCGCATGGCCATTAGCCAAAGTTTTGTCAAATGTCTGTTAAAGGGTAGGTTTCACACTTTAAAATACAATTATCAAAGTACACTTTGACCCTCAGCGCACTGAATTGCAGGGTCATCAAAAAGACTTTTTTTGTTTGATTCTATACAAAATTATCTATTTTTCGGCAACGCTGAGGGTGAACATTGCGACTAATGATCTAATTCAGATAATAGGTGAGTAGTACTACGCAAGTTAAACCCCAAAACTGTGGCTGACCCTCAGCGCATGGGTCCATGAGGTCTCAAATGTGGCGTTTTTTAACTTTCCGCGATAAAATTTGACAAACCACGCCTGGTTGCACTGAAGATCAACCGTTAAATTTACAAAATAATTCAATTTAACTACTAAATGTAATGTCATAATCAAAAAAATAACTTCGGCTGATGGTCAGTGCACTGACATAATAGAATACAGAAAGATGTCGATTCGAAAAAAAAATACTTTAGAAATTTTTGTAGGTCACAAAATGTTTTTTTGGGGTGAAACAAAATATACATATCTTTTAAAATCATTAGAAGAAATCACCAAAAAATTTTTGGCAAAATCAAAATTGGTGTATATAATGACCCACCCACTTTTTTGCCTGACAATCTGCCTCTTAATTAGAAAAAAGTCTTGAGATATTGAGACAAACATGAATTATAAACAAAGAAATAGGAAAGATTACTATTTCTGTTTATGGTTAAATCGGCTTTAAATAGCAACAAAGGACAAAATAACAGATTATAAAAAAATCAATTTTCATTAAATCATTAACTGACATTTTTCTTTGATACTAAATCCTTTATGATTTTATATCGACGTTTAATTATTTTTTTTAAATGAGAAAATAAATCATTGAAACGAAATGCTTTGCAGCAAAAAATCTATTAAAAGAATGCAAAAAACAAAAAAGAAAGAAGAATGGAAATTATTGCCTTTTTAGATAAGGAAAAATGAGGAAACAAAAGAAGTTAAAAATAGCACATTTCATGGAAGAATATGAATCCAGTATGAGATTATTGATAAAATATAGAAAAATTAAAATTTTATGTTATTTAAAGTTACATTTTATGAATATTATTATATTTTTTTTATTTCCCTGAGAAGTATTTAGCCCAAGTATAAATATTTTTTTATTATTAATAAACTCAATTTTTATGACGGTTAAAAAAAAAAAAAAAAAAAAAAAAAAAAAAAAAAAAAAAAAAAAAAAAAAAAAAAGTTAATCAATACAAGTTTATTCCAGAAAGAGCGTATGCCAAACTTTTTTGTCATGTATCTGAATAATTGAGTCGTCTACAATAAATGTGTTAGTCATTAACTCTATCTCATTTATACTTGACTTTAATTTCGGATTAAATGGTCTATTTAAAATATAGTAAATTGGTAGAAATGAATATAAAGTATAGAAAAGAATTATTAGAATTGAGAATATTAGAACTTAGATCGTGTAACTGAACATTTGAGTCATCTACAGATATTGTGTTAGTCATCAATTTTATCTCATTTATGCCCGAATTTAATTTTGAACTTCATATCCACTTTAATTATAATACATTTTTAATGATCATAAAAAATAGAACATAATTGTATGTATTTTTTACATTTTATTAAAAAATTCAAAGCGTCCCAAATTTATCACGTTAGGCAGGAAATGGTATGATATACTTTTTAAGTAAATGTTTCAATTGCAAAAATCAAAGAATTAAAGTACTAATATACAAAGGGGGATAGGGTAACTATATATACCAGGAGTACTGCTATAGTACACTACGTTCGTACTTTTAACCCTTAAATGCATAGGATAAAACGCGTTAAAAAAAAAAATGCGCAATTCAAAGAATCAGAATTCGTATGAGAAAAATCTAAATAGTAAATTTTTCTTTATTTAATTACGAATGGTCTGTCATTAAGTAAAGTGAAAATTGCTCTTTTACATTTTTCTGGTGAGAATACGGAATATGTGAATAAACCCCCAATAAATCGGGAACACTTATGGTATCGAAAATGATACAATATGCATTTAAGGGTTAATATAATATTTATCTTTTAGACTGCGGATTGTGATACATATTATTTAAAAAGACATATTGGATTATGTACGAATGTTTTAATATGTTAATAACCCTGCTACATGATGCCATGATATTTTCAGGATATGTTCTAAGTAAATCAGAGGAAAGAAAAAACCAACCTAGTACAATGTAAATATACATGGCTAGTTGTATCAAAAACTTAGAATAATAATGTTATACAACAATAATAATTTTGTGTACGTACTCAAATAAACACATACATGTCGATTTACCATATTGCTGCTAAGTTTGGTTCTATTTAAGGTACATTTATCAAATTTTTCAGTAAAACGCAGTTAATTTTGCATTGTGTTGAAAATGGAAAAATTTCAGTTGAAAACTGAATAAATAAAGCTTTATTTTTAGCAACATCTAACGTGTTGAAAATCTTATCATATTTATATAAATTATTCTAGTATTTGTGAATAGGCCGATAGTTCATGTCAATACCTTATTCAATCAATTTGTGATTCAATAAGACTTTTTTTTTTACATTAAACGAAATTCTATGAATTAATTGTCATAAGGTTACGTAAAGAATTATTATTAAAAAAAAGAGTCTTCAGAAATTGAGACTGAACATGATTTATTAACAAAGAAACAGGAAGGATTACTATTTCTATTTATCATTAAATGGGATTTAAATAGGAACAAAAAGCACAATAACGGTTTACAAAATAATCAATTTTCATTATGTCGTTAACTGATATTTTTCTTAGATATTGAATTTTTTATGTTTTGCATCGATGTTTTTAATTTACTTTTACGAAAAATGAGAAAAGAAATCTTTGAAAGAAAGTGCTTTGAAGCAAAAAAATTTTTTTAAAGAATGCAAAAAAGAAAAAAGAATGAAAATTGGAAATAATAGTCATTTTTAGGATAAAGAAAAATAAGGAAAGGAAATAAGTTAAAAATGAAACATTTCGTAGTTGAAGCTAGTTGTTCTAAATGAAACATTTAGAAGAATATGAATTCGGTAGAAAAATATCGATAAAGTCCAGAAAAAATCTAATTTTATATTATTTAAGATAATATAGTCCGAGTATTATTACACTTTTTATTTTACATGGGAAGTTTTTAAGCTGAATTTAAATAATGTTTCGTATATTATCAAACTCAATTTTTGTGATTGGTTCGGGAAAAATACGAACAATGTTAACCAATACACGCTCATTCCGGAAAGAATATGGTAAAATACATTTTTGGTGAGGGGGGAGGAGTATTTCAACAGTCGAGTTGTCTACAATTATTGAATTAGTCATTAACCATGTCTCATTTATGCTTGATTTTTTTAATTAAATATTCTATTTAATTATAGTAAATTGTTAGAAATATACATAAAACATAGAAAAAAAATATTAGAATTCAGAATATAGAACTGAGATCATGTATTTCAACATTTGAGTCATCGACAATTAATTGTGTTTGTCATCGATTTTGACTCATTTTTTCCTGAATTTCTTTTTTAATTTAATAACCACTTCAAATATAATAATTTTTTGAATTGCACATAAAAAATAGAGAATTAATAAATGTATTTCTTACATTAAAAAATTCAAATCATCCCAAATTTATGTCGTTAGACATGAAATGGCACTAAGGTATCTCCCATATATTTTCTTAAATAATGTCTCAATAGTTTTTAACAGGGAAGTTACACTTGAAACTATTTTGAAATAGCTAAACTATCAGCTAACAAATTGATAAATGACTTATTAAAAATAATCAATTGTACCACCATTTCTAAATACAACCAGATGTGTATAAAATAAATTGAAGAAGTAAAATACTGTTAAAAACTAATAAATGTTGTTACATTACTTACACATTAAATTGTCTTGATTTTAATCAAATAAGCATTATAATTTCTATAGTAAACAACAAAACAAAGTTACTCAGTACAAAAATCTTTAAAAACTTCTCTTGCAACATCATTTTGCGTTTAACGTACTGATACATTATTCCTACTATTTCTATGTTTCATAACTGTGTTCTATTATTTATAAATATGTTTTATTCATCTCAATACAATATTTTAAAACATAATGGAACCTTGTAATTTTTTTTTTCATGTTTAAGTAATACATGTGCTCTCTCCATGCATTGGTCCATGATTGGTAAAACAGGGTGGGGCATAAAAATCTCCCCATTTTAAAAGGTCAATAAAAATATATAGGCCATTGAAAACAAATATTTTATGTTTACAATCGGAAAGAATAATGTTTGCCATTTATTAATTTTTACAATCTATAAAAATATTTGCTATTCATTTCGAGGTTTTGTTGTACGAGGAATGATACCGTCTAAATGTTTTCCTTTGATCGCTATACACTTGTGAAGTTTATCCTAGAAATTCAGCATATATATATATTTTTTTTAATAAAGGAAAATTAGGTGCCATGTGCATTTGAGCCACGTGTAACCACATTATGATCTATCCAACAAACAACAGCTTTAGTTATCACGTGTCCCATTTCACAGTCCAATCATTCAAAATAAGCAAAATAAACTGTCGGGTAAGGGCACCCGAAACCACAAATGCACCTAATGAAGAGTCGTTCTGTCACTAGAAAAAAAAAAACAAGGGAAAAAGACCCGAACACGTTTCGGACCGCACAGAGTCCCTTGAGTCTCTGTGTCGATGAGGGCAACGTGTGCGGTTCGGGGTAGGTGGGCTGGTAGGTTGCTTCCCATTGCTTATAGGATCGCACAGGGTCCCGTGGGCCCCTGCGTTAATGAGGTCAACTTGAAAGTCTGAGAGGCGTTAGTCCACTAGGGAAGGGGTACCAGAACGGTGTCGGAACGGGCAGAGTCCCTCGAGTTTCTGCGTCTATGAGGTCAACCTGTACGGTTCTGGTGCAGTGGACATGATTGGTGCTCCCGAATCTCTTCGGACCGCACAGGGTCCCTTAAGTCCCTGCGTCGAATAGGTCAACTTGAAAATTTCGGGAGCCAGGTCCAAGGGGAGGGAATCCTGGAATGTAAATGGGTTAGTAACAATACTATTGTTTACTGTACTGCTTACATGAGAAACCTGTTAACATTGAGCTTTTCAAGTTGTAACTGCTGTCTATTTGGCTTTTATGGAGGTGAGGATTAGATAGTTGACTTTTTGGCTGTTGATAGGTGGGGGGATGGTTGAGCTTGTGGCTTGAGTGGCTAAGCTAGTATTACACTAATTATCACTCCCGCCACAAGCTGCCTTCAGTTTGGATAATCTTTGTACTAACCTTAAATTAACCAGTGAGTTTACTTAACCCAAGCACTCCCCGTGAATTCCCTTTTGATTTTTTAAAAATATATATCTTATGTTGATTAGATCTGGACGGACAAGCAGTTAGGCGGGGGCGGATGAAGCTTTTTGATTTGTCATTATGTGCGGCTTGCAGATTCGAGATGTCATTCGACGTGCTTGCAATGGTATTATTGCGGGGCACCTGTTTCGGGCCTTGGATACTGCTGTTACTGCACGACTACCGCTTACTGCTGAGATCATAAGATATACCATTATTTTAACATCTTCTGATTTTTTATTGATGACCGTATGTTTTTAGACCTAGGCCATTTTTCCTTTAATAACATATAGGACGGACAAGCAGTGCCGGAGGCGGGTGAACTATGTCACAGTGTGTGACTTGCAGATCCGTGATGTCTTGCGACGTGCATGCAGGAAGTTCCTGCGGGGCATCTGTTTCGGGCCTTGGATACTGCTGATATCGCACGACTACCGCACACTGCTGGAACATAAGACAAAATACACTATTTTATATATATATATTTTTTTTTGGCAATAGGAATCCTAGGCCTTTTTATTTTTTTTTTACATTTAATAACATATAACACAAAAATGCGTTCGGGTACATGAAGGATTAGTGGCTGTAGTAGAGGATTGATATTTTTTTTTTGTAAGTGTGGTCATTTGTCTATGTATTCTTGGTTCTTTGATATCTCTGGTGGGGCACGAGATATAAATCTGAAATTCTGGCCTTTGATAATATTCTATAGTAGTGTTATGCACAAAAAATTTCAAGAAGGAGATTTGAATACAAGTTAAGATATGTCATGGTCAAATAGTAAAAACAATGCTTCTAAATTATTGTATTGTAACCTACTACAGTCGATTCTTTATATAACAAAATCCATCGTTCAGACAAAATATTCGTTATATAGAAAAATTTGTTGATTAGAGAAAGACAAAAGTTTTTAATTTAATGTTTAAAACTTGAAACAGAATTGTTTTTGAGGTGTTTAATTAAGTTTTTGAAATATTTAACGGAATTTTCTTCAGAATATCAAACATTTTTGCTACTTCTTTTTTTTCCCAATGATTATTTTCAAAATTATTACTTTATCAGAGAGAATTATGTTTAAACTAGAAGCGATTTTATGTAAATGCAGTAGAAGAATACACCAGCAAAGATGACAATTAGTAACAATTTTTCACTCAAATGATCTCTCACAACAAAAAATGCTCCAAGACATCACAAACAACAAGCATCCCCTCTAAACTCTAAAAGTAATGAGAGTTAATTTAGGTTGATGAAAACTTGCTGAGAAACGATCTTTTCTGCAATTTCCCCTTATCCCTTCCTTACTATACAAACCAAGAACAATCAACATTTTCAAGACAATAATGGAATAATTTTATCTTTTAGGATGCTTTGGCATAGTTGCAAATTGCCCTACTAGCGAGCAAATGTTTCAACCTTTACCAAGAACGTATTATCATCTTGGCTAAAACAAAGTCAAGTGTAAACATGCAAAAAGATGTTTTTCTTGGGGGGCGGGAGGAGTTGAATACCTTTTTTGGACATGAAGAATAAGGTAGAGGAATTTAGCTATAAAATATGAACCAGAAATCAACGAAAAAAAAATATTCTGCAAATAATTTGAAGTGTTTTCTGAACTTATAATAGAACATTTTCGAAGACATCGTTAAATGGAGATATATATTTCGCTATATGGAGATTAAATTTAATGTAATTATAAAAAAATTTACCGTTCCTATAAAAAATTCGTTAAATAGAGAAATTCGTTGGATGGAGTTTCGTTATAGAGAGACTCGACTGTATGTGTTTGTCAGTTACAAAATGTTAAACAATTAGTTGATGATGCAAAATTACAAAGATCATCTTCAAATTCTATTTAAATCGTGATTTAAATAATTCAGATTGTATGCTAAGCCAATGCACTATTTGTCCAGATGAAAAAACCCACACTAGAAGTGCTATTCGTCCATTTCAATGACCCTGAAAACATTTTGGTGGATTCACCTTTTTTTAAAAAATCTGAAACTTTTTTGTACAACAATCCTAATATGACGGAAGTTCAAAATGACTATTATTTTAATTTTAATATTTTTCGTTTGAGAATCGTGGCCATCTCTGTTTCATCGTGTGTAGCTATTTTCCCACATTGAAGTTTGATACCTCTTGTGTGGCGCGAGATAAAAATCTGGAATTCTGGCTTTTGATAGTAATTTATGGTATTGTTATGCACAAAAAAAATCAAGAAGGAGATTTGACTATAAGCTGAGATATGCTGATTAAAAAATGTTAAAAAATGCTATTACGAGTACATTAGGAGAAATAAGATTAGCCTTTTTATCCCAATATTTACACAGAAAATATCTTTAATTTACAAAGATACTATATATGTTCAACAAAGAGCTTAACAATATTTACGAGAGATGTTATGAGTTCGACCAGTTACTGTTGTCAGTCCATTAGGCTGTTCTTTCTCAAAATTTTATTTGAAGCCACCCAAGTCTTGTCATCCATTGTTAACTTGAAGGAAATTCTCTAGGTTTAATAATTGAAACCATGTCAACTCGATCAGTTGCAACCCATTGTCTGTAATTTACTTTTTCTGAAATGTGTTCCGAGTAAAATTGTTGCAATAGCATTTCTAGTAGGTTTCTTCATCTGGAGAAATAGTGTATTGGCTTAGCATACATTCTGGATTGTTTAAATTACACAGAAGCATTTGAAGAAGATATTTCTAATTAACATTTAACTTTGTATCATAAATCATTAATTTAAAATTTTGGAGGTATAAACAATTACATAGTAGGTTACAATAGTTTGGCAATATTGTTTTCACATACTGTCCTTGTCATATCTCAGCTTTTAGTCAAATCTCCTTCTTGAAATTTTTTGTTAATAACACTACTACACGCTACTATCAAAGGTCAGAATTTCAGAGTTTTATCTCGTGCCCCACCAGAAATATCAAAGCCAAAAAAATACGATTTTGGCGAATTGAAATTTTTGACGAATTTCGGATTTTTTTTCGCAAAGAGAAATCAACTCCCAGAACTGGTACTTGGTGTACGAGTATACTCACTTTTGACCTATTTGTAGAAAAAAATTGTGATAGGTTGACAGCTTTCCTTGCATGAAAAATTTCTTCTTGCAAACGGACAGATTTAGAAAAAAATCTTAAATTTTGTGCTAAAATTCCACCTCTAAAAATTTATTTTTCAAAATTATTCTACCACCGTACATTTAGCCTATTTTATTCTGAACAAAATGCTGCAAATCCCGTTTCAATTGGGAAAATAAAAGACGAGATATTTACAATTTTGTGTATCCTAGTATCCCAGAAAATCGCTGCACACGATGAAACAAAGATGGCCCCCATGCACAAACAAAAAATAGTAAAATTAAAATAACGGTCATTTTGAGCTTCCATCATGCTATGCTTGTTGTACAAAAAATTTTAGATTTTTTAGAAATGGTCGAGCGACCAGTGCTGGACACTTGCAATGGAATGACCCTAACAGATTATAAAATAATTAATTTTCATTATATAGTTAACTGACATTTTCCTTAGATGTTAAATTCTTTATGTTTTATATCGACTTATTTAATTATTTTTTTTAAATATGGAAAAATAAATCATTGAAAGAAAATGCTTTGATGAAAAAAAAATACATTAAAGGAATGCAAAAATGAAAAAAGAAAAAAAAATCGAAATGATAACCTTTTTAGATAAGGAAAGATAAAGAAACAAAGTAAGTTAAAATCACGCATTTAATAGAATATGAATCCAGTACAAGATTATCGATAAAATCTAAATAAAAAAAATCAAATTTTTACATTATTTAAGATTTCAATTTTTTAAATATTATCATACTTTTTATTTTCCTGGGAAAAATTTACGCCTAGTATAAATATTTTTTTATTATTATTAAACTCAATTTTTACTATTTGTTTGTGAAATATAAACACTATGTTAATCAATCCATGCTTTCGTTTTATTTAGAGTACATTCACGAAATTTGGTATCAAAATACATTTAATTTTTCTGTGTGTTGAAACTGAAAAATTTCAACTGGAAACTTAATAAATAAAGCATTTTTTAGCAACATCTAACGCTATGAAAATCATATTTATAGAGGTTAATCTATACATGAAAGTTGGCTGATAATTCATGACAATCACTTATTCACGTAATTTGTGATACAGTAAGATTTTTTAAAATCTTTTTACATCAACCGAAATTTTAAGAATTGTGTATCATAAGATTATGAAAATAGTCATTAGGAGGCAGATTTTATAAGAGTCAGGCAAAAAAAAAGGGGGGGTTATTATACACACTAGTTTTAATTTTCCCGAAAAACTTTTGGTAGTTTCTTCTAATGATTTTAGAAGATGTGTATATTTTGTCCCCCCCCCCCAAAAAAAAAAAAAAAAAAAAAAAAAATGTGACCCACACAAATTTCTGAATCGAGTCACGACCCAGTATTTTTTTTAATCGACATCTTTGTGTGTTCTGTTATCTCAGTGCACTGAACATCAGCCAAATTTATTTTTGTGATTACGACATTACATTTATTAGCTAAATTGAATTATTTTATAAACTTCATGGCTGAACTTCAGTGACACCGGCGTGGCTCGTCACACTTTGTCGCGGAATGTGAAAAAATGACATATTTGAGACCTCATGGACCCATGCACTGAGGACCAGCCACAGTTTTGATGTTTACCTTGTGTTGTACTAATCACTATTAACTGATTTAGCTCATTAGTTGCATGGCTCACCCTCAGTGCGGCCGAAAAATAGCTAATTTTCTATTGAATGAAACAAAAAAAAAGTATTTTTTATGACCCTGTATTTCAGGGCGCTGAGGGTCAAAGTGTAACTTGATAATTGCATTTTATAGTATGAAATCTACCCTTTAACAGACATTTGACAGAAATATGGCTAAAGTCCATGTGAATACATACGGCTTACTCCAAGCCATTGTTGAAATGGAAAATATGGTAACGAAACATACAATTAACTATATAATAGACTATAACGTATTACTTATATCACTTATATGTCACAATTTTTATGTTCTTATATCTTTACAAGAAGAAAGTAATGGATTCGTGAAAAATTTCGAAATCCAGTTTTCAACTGATTTACACGTTTTAGTAGCCAGGAAACGTGAAAAACCTGTTTTTACAAAATGTCTGTCCCTGAGTCTGTATGTCTGTATGTATGTGACAAAAATTTTGTGGGCGCTCTATCTCAAAAAATAATGCACTTGATTTTCGCAAAACTTTAGGTTAGCAATATATCAAGAATATTCATCACGAAAATTCTCGATGACACGAATAAGATAATCATAAATTTTCTTCAAATTTTAGATCCAATAAATCTCTGATATAGATTTTTGTTTGGTATAAATTGCCCAAAATGTGGCATTTTATAAAAATTTGTACATTAGTTCCTGAGATAGAGGTTTTGTGAGAATCATGAATAATGCCTCATACCAGGATCATCTGTTGAACTATTTACTCCAAAAACTGAAGAATACTAATACATAAGAGACTAACAGAATCTGAAGTTTCATGAAAATTCGTGCATTAATTCCTGAGATAGAGCTATTGCGATAATCAGGAATAATGCACCACAGCAGCGCCATCGGTTGAGCGATTTGCACCAAAACGCTCTAATCAGCACTATGTCATATCAAGTACTAACTAAATATAAAGTTTTATGAAAATCCATGCCTAGTATTTGAGGTATGGCTATAGTGGAAATTGTAAATAATCCCGTATAGCAACGCCACCTGCTGAGCGATATACAACAAAAACTAATCAGATCTGGTCTATATCAAGGTCTCACGGAATCTAAAGTTTTGTAAAATTTAAGTACATTAATTCTTGAGATAGAGCGCACAAAAATTTTTTTCACATACGCACAGACAGACAAACTCAAAGACAGACATTTTGTAAAAACATATTTTTCGAGTTTTTTGATCCTTTAAACGTATAAATCAGTCGAAACCCAGATTTCGAAAATTTTCCCGAATCAAATACTTTCTTCTTGTAAAGACAAAAGAACTTTAAAAAGGTGACATAGTGAATAAGTTATAGTCTAGTATAAAGTTAATTGTATGTTTTGTTATCAAATTTTCCATTTCAAAATGGCTTGAAGAAATCCGTATCTGTTCGCATGGCCATTAGCCAAAGTTTTGTCAAATGTCTGTTAAAGGGTAGGTTTCACACTTTAAAATACAATTATCAAAGTACACTTTGACCCTCAGCGCACTGAATTGCAGGGTCATCAAAAAGACTTTTTTTGTTTGATTCTATACAAAATTATCTATTTTTCGGCAACGCTGAGGGTGAACATTGCGACTAATGATCTAATTCAGATAATAGGTGAGTAGTACTACGCAAGTTAAACCCCAAAACTGTGGCTGACCCTCAGCGCATGGGTCCATGAGGTCTCAAATGTGGCGTTTTTTAACTTTCCGCGATAAAATTTGACAAACCACGCCTGGTTGCACTGAAGATCAACCGTTAAATTTACAAAATAATTCAATTTAACTACTAAATGTAATGTCATAATCAAAAAAATAACTTCGGCTGATGGTCAGTGCACTGACATAATAGAATACAGAAAGATGTCGATTCGAAAAAAAAAATACTTTAGAAATTTTTGTAGGTCACAAAATGTTTTTTTGGGGTGAAACAAAATATACATATCTTTTAAAATCATTAGAAGAAATCACCAAAAAATTTTTGGCAAAATCAAAATTGGTGTATATAATGACCCACCCACTTTTTTGCCTGACAATCTGCCTCTTAATTAGAAAAAAGTCTTGAGATATTGAGACAAACATGAATTATAAACAAAGAAATAGGAAAGATTACTATTTCTGTTTATGGTTAAATCGGCTTTAAATAGCAACAAAGGACAAAATAACAGATTATAAAAAAATCAATTTTCATTAAATCATTAACTGACATTTTTCTTTGATACTAAATCCTTTATGATTTTATATCGACGTTTAATTATTTTTTTTAAATGAGAAAATAAATCATTGAAACGAAATGCTTTGCAGCAAAAAATCTATTAAAAGAATGCAAAAAACAAAAAAGAAAGAAGAATGGAAATTATTGCCTTTTTAGATAAGGAAAAATGAGGAAACAAAAGAAGTTAAAAATAGCACATTTCATGGAAGAATATGAATCCAGTATGAGATTATTGATAAAATATAGAAAAATTAAAATTTTATGTTATTTAAAGTTACATTTTATGAATATTATTATATTTTTTTTATTTCCCTGAGAAGTATTTAGCCCAAGTATAAATATTTTTTTATTATTAATAAACTCAATTTTTATGACGGTTAAAAAAAAAAAAAAAAAAAAAAAAAAAAAAAAAAAAAAAAAAGTTAATCAATACAAGTTTATTCCAGAAAGAGCGTATGCCAAACTTTTTTGTCATGTATCTGAATAATTGAGTCGTCTACAATAAATGTGTTAGTCATTAACTCTATCTCATTTATACTTGACTTTAATTTCGGATTAAATGGTCTATTTAAAATATAGTAAATTGGTAGAAATGAATATAAAGTATAGAAAAGAATTATTAGAATTGAGAATATTAGAACTTAGATCGTGTAACTGAACATTTGAGTCATCTACAGATATTGTGTTAGTCATCAATTTTATCTCATTTATGCCCGAATTTAATTTTGAACTTCATATCCACTTTAATTATAATACATTTTTAATGATCATAAAAAATAGAACATAATTGTATGTATTTTTTACATTTTATTAAAAAATTCAAAGCGTCCCAAATTTATCACGTTAGGCAGGAAATGGTATGATATACTTTTTAAGTAAATGTTTCAATTGCAAAAATCAAAGAATTAAAGTACTAATATACAAAGGGGGATAGGGTAACTATATATACCAGGAGTACTGCTATAGTACACTACGTTCGTACTTTTAACCCTTAAATGCATAGGATAAAACGCGTTAAAAAAAAAAATGCGCAATTCAAAGAATCAGAATTCGTATGAGAAAAATCTAAATAGTAAATTTTTCTTTATTTAATTACGAATGGTCTGTCATTAAGTAAAGTGAAAATTGCTCTTTTACATTTTTCTGGTGAGAATACGGAATATGTGAATAAACCCCCAATAAATCGGGAACACTTATGGTATCGAAAATGATACAATATGCATTTAAGGGTTAATATAATATTTATCTTTTAGACTGCGGATTGTGATACATATTATTTAAAAAGACATATTGGATTATGTACGAATGTTTTAATATGTTAATAACCCTGCTACATGATGCCATGATATTTTCAGGATATGTTCTAAGTAAATCAGAGGAAAGAAAAAACCAACCTAGTACAATGTAAATATACATGGCTAGTTGTATCAAAAACTTAGAATAATAATGTTATACAACAATAATAATTTTGTGTACGTACTCAAATAAACACATACATGTCGATTTACCATATTGCTGCTAAGTTTGGTTCTATTTAAGGTACATTTATCAAATTTTTCAGTAAAACGCAGTTAATTTTGCATTGTGTTGAAAATGGAAAAATTTCAGTTGAAAACTGAATAAATAAAGCTTTATTTTTAGCAACATCTAACGTGTTGAAAATCTTATCATATTTATATAAATTATTCTAGTATTTGTGAATAGGCCGATAGTTCATGTCAATACCTTATTCAATCAATTTGTGATTCAATAAGACTTTTTTTTTACATTAAACGAAATTCTATGAATTAATTGTCATAAGGTTACGTAAAGAATTATTATTAAAAAAAAGAGTCTTCAGAAATTGAGACTGAACATGATTTATTAACAAAGAAACAGGAAGGATTACTATTTCTATTTATCATTAAATGGGATTTAAATAGGAACAAAAAGCACAATAACGGTTTACAAAATAATCAATTTTCATTATGTCGTTAACTGATATTTTTCTTAGATATTGAATTTTTTATGTTTTGCATCGATGTTTTTAATTTACTTTTACGAAAAATGAGAAAAGAAATCTTTGAAAGAAAGTGCTTTGAAGCAAAAAAATTTTTTTAAAGAATGCAAAAAAGAAAAAAGAATGAAAATTGGAAATAATAGTCATTTTTAGGATAAAGAAAAATAAGGAAAGGAAATAAGTTAAAAATGAAACATTTCGTAGTTGAAGCTAGTTGTTCTAAATGAAACATTTAGAAGAATATGAATTCGGTAGAAAAATATCGATAAAGTCCAGAAAAAATCTAATTTTATATTATTTAAGATAATATAGTCCGAGTATTATTACACTTTTTATTTTACATGGGAAGTTTTTAAGCTGAATTTAAATAATGTTTCGTATATTATCAAACTCAATTTTTGTGATTGGTTCGGGAAAAATACGAACAATGTTAACCAATACACGCTCATTCCGGAAAGAATATGGTAAAATACATTTTTGGTGAGGGGGGAGGAGTATTTCAACAGTCGAGTTGTCTACAATTATTGAATTAGTCATTAACCATGTCTCATTTATGCTTGATTTTTTTAATTAAATATTCTATTTAATTATAGTAAATTGTTAGAAATATACATAAAACATAGAAAAAAAATATTAGAATTCAGAATATAGAACTGAGATCATGTATTTCAACATTTGAGTCATCGACAATTAATTGTGTTTGTCATCGATTTTGACTCATTTTTTCCTGAATTTCTTTTTTAATTTAATAACCACTTCAAATATAATAATTTTTTGAATTGCACATAAAAAATAGAGAATTAATAAATGTATTTCTTACATTAAAAAATTCAAATCATCCCAAATTTATGTCGTTAGACATGAAATGGCACTAAGGTATCTCCCATATATTTTCTTAAATAATGTCTCAATAGTTTTTAACAGGGAAGTTACACTTGAAACTATTTTGAAATAGCTAAACTATCAGCTAACAAATTGATAAATGACTTATTAAAAATAATCAATTGTACCACCATTTCTAAATACAACCAGATGTGTATAAAATAAATTGAAGAAGTAAAATACTGTTAAAAACTAATAAATGTTGTTACATTACTTACACATTAAATTGTCTTGATTTTAATCAAATAAGCATTATAATTTCTATAGTAAACAACAAAACAAAGTTACTCAGTACAAAAATCTTTAAAAACTTCTCTTGCAACATCATTTTGCGTTTAACGTACTGATACATTATTCCTACTATTTCTATGTTTCATAACTGTGTTCTATTATTTATAAATATGTTTTATTCATCTCAATACAATATTTTAAAACATAATGGAACCTTGTAATTTTTTTTTTCATGTTTAAGTAATACATGTGCTCTCTCCATGCATTGGTCCATGATTGGTAAAACAGGGTGGGGCATAAAAATCTCCCCATTTTAAAAGGTCAATAAAAATATATAGGCCATTGAAAACAAATATTTTATGTTTACAATCGGAAAGAATAATGTTTGCCATTTATTAATTTTTACAATCTATAAAAATATTTGCTATTCATTTCGAGGTTTTGTTGTACGAGGAATGATACCGTCTAAATGTTTTCCTTTGATCGCTATACACTTGTGAAGTTTATCCTAGAAATTCAGCATATATATATATTTTTTTTAATAAAGGAAAATTAGGTGCCATGTGCATTTGAGCCACGTGTAACCACATTATGATCTATCCAACAAACAACAGCTTTAGTTATCACGTGTCCCATTTCACAGTCCAATCATTCAAAATAAGCAAAATAAACTGTCGGGTAAGGGCACCCGAAACCACAAATGCACCTAATGAAGAGTCGTTCTGTCACTAGAAAAAAAAAAACAAGGGAAAAAGACCCGAACACGTTTCGGACCGCACAGAGTCCCTTGAGTCTCTGTGTCGATGAGGGCAACGTGTGCGGTTCGGGGTAGGTGGGCTGGTAGGTTGCTTCCCATTGCTTATAGGATCGCACAGGGTCCCGTGGGCCCCTGCGTTAATGAGGTCAACTTGAAAGTCTGAGAGGCGTTAGTCCACTAGGGAAGGGGTACCAGAACGGTGTCGGAACGGGCAGAGTCCCTCGAGTCTCTGCGTCTATGAGGTCAACCTGTACGGTTCTGGTGCAGTGGACATGATTGGTGCTCCCGAATCTCTTCGGACCGCACAGGGTCCCTTAAGTCCCTGCGTCGAATAGGTCAACTTGAAAATTTCGGGAGCCAGGTCCAAGGGGAGGGAATCCTGGAATGTAAATGGGTTAGTAACAATACTATTGTTTACTGTACTGCTTACATGAGAAACCTGTTAACATTGAGCTTTTCAAGTTGTAACTGCTGTCTATTTGGCTTTTATGGAGGTGAGGATTAGATAGTTGACTTTTTGGCTGTTGATAGGTGGGGGGATGGTTGAGCTTGTGGCTTGAGTGGCTAAGCTAGTATTACACTAATTATCACTCCCGCCACAAGCTGCCTTCAGTTTGGATAATCTTTGTACTAACCTTAAATTAACCAGTGAGTTTACTTAACCCAAGCACTCCCCGTGAATTCCCTTTTGATTTTTTAAAAATATATATCTTATGTTGATTAGATCTGGACGGACAAGCAGTTAGGCGGGGGCGGATGAAGCTTTTTGATTTGTCATTATGTGCGGCTTGCAGATTCGAGATGTCATTCGACGTGCTTGCAATGGTATTATTGCGGGGCACCTGTTTCGGGCCTTGGATACTGCTGTTACTGCACGACTACCGCTTACTGCTGAGATCATAAGATATACCATTATTTTAACATCTTCTGATTTTTTATTGATGACCGTATGTTTTTAGACCTAGGCCATTTTTCCTTTAATAACATATAGGACGGACAAGCAGTGCCGGAGGCGGGTGAACTATGTCACAGTGTGTGACTTGCAGATCCGTGATGTCTTGCGACGTGCATGCAGGAAGTTCCTGCGGGGCATCTGTTTCGGGCCTTGGATACTGCTGATATCGCACGACTACCGCACACTGCTGGAACATAAGACAAAATACACTATTTTATATATATATATTTTTTTTTGGCAATAGGAATCCTAGGCCTTTTTATTTTTTTTTACATTTAATAACATATAACACAAAAATGCGTTCGGGTACATGAAGGATTAGTGGCTGTAGTAGAGGATTGATATTTTTTTTTTGTAAGTGTGGTCATTTGTCTATGTATTCTTGGTTCTTTGATATCTCTGGTGGGGCACGAGATATAAATCTGAAATTCTGGCCTTTGATAATATTCTATAGTAGTGTTATGCACAAAAAATTTCAAGAAGGAGATTTGAATACAAGTTAAGATATGTCATGGTCAAATAGTAAAAACAATGCTTCTAAATTATTGTATTGTAACCTACTACAGTCGATTCTTTATATAACAAAATCCATCGTTCAGACAAAATATTCGTTATATAGAAAAATTTGTTGATTAGAGAAAGACAAAAGTTTTTAATTTAATGTTTAAAACTTGAAACAGAATTGTTTTTGAGGTGTTTAATTAAGTTTTTGAAATATTTAACGGAATTTTCTTCAGAATATCAAACATTTTTGCTACTTCTTTTTTTTCCCAATGATTATTTTCAAAATTATTACTTTATCAGAGAGAATTATGTTTAAACTAGAAGCGATTTTATGTAAATGCAGTAGAAGAATACACCAGCAAAGATGACAATTAGTAACAATTTTTCACTCAAATGATCTCTCACAACAAAAAATGCTCCAAGACATCACAAACAACAAGCATCCCCTCTAAACTCTAAAAGTAATGAGAGTTAATTTAGGTTGATGAAAACTTGCTGAGAAACGATCTTTTCTGCAATTTCCCCTTATCCCTTCCTTACTATACAAACCAAGAACAATCAACATTTTCAAGACAATAATGGAATAATTTTATCTTTTAGGATGCTTTGGCATAGTTGCAAATTGCCCTACTAGCGAGCAAATGTTTCAACCTTTACCAAGAACGTATTATCATCTTGGCTAAAACAAAGTCAAGTGTAAACATGCAAAAAGATGTTTTTCTTGGGGGGCGGGAGGAGTTGAATACCTTTTTTGGACATGAAGAATAAGGTAGAGGAATTTAGCTATAAAATATGAACCAGAAATCAACGAAAAAAAAATATTCTGCAAATAATTTGAAGTGTTTTCTGAACTTATAATAGAACATTTTCGAAGACATCGTTAAATGGAGATATATATTTCGCTATATGGAGATTAAATTTAATGTAATTATAAAAAAATTTACCGTTCCTATAAAAAATTCGTTAAATAGAGAAATTCGTTGGATGGAGTTTCGTTATAGAGAGACTCGACTGTATGTGTTTGTCAGTTACAAAATGTTAAACAATTAGTTGATGATGCAAAATTACAAAGATCATCTTCAAATTCTATTTAAATCGTGATTTAAATAATTCAGATTGTATGCTAAGCCAATGCACTATTTGTCCAGATGAAAAAACCCACACTAGAAGTGCTATTCGTCCATTTCAATGACCCTGAAAACATTTTGGTGGATTCACCTTTTTTTAAAAAATCTGAAACTTTTTTGTACAACAATCCTAATATGACGGAAGTTCAAAATGACTATTATTTTAATTTTAATATTTTTCGTTTGAGAATCGTGGCCATCTCTGTTTCATCGTGTGTAGCTATTTTCCCACATTGAAGTTTGATACCTCTTGTGTGGCGCGAGATAAAAATCTGGAATTCTGGCTTTTGATAGTAATTTATGGTATTGTTATGCACAAAAAAAATCAAGAAGGAGATTTGACTATAAGCTGAGATATGCTGATTAAAAAATGTTAAAAAATGCTATTACGAGTACATTAGGAGAAATAAGATTAGCCTTTTTATCCCAATATTTACACAGAAAATATCTTTAATTTACAAAGATACTATATATGTTCAACAAAGAGCTTAACAATATTTACGAGAGATGTTATGAGTTCGACCAGTTACTGTTGTCAGTCCATTAGGCTGTTCTTTCTCAAAATTTTATTTGAAGCCACCCAAGTCTTGTCATCCATTGTTAACTTGAAGGAAATTCTCTAGGTTTAATAATTGAAACCATGTCAACTCGATCAGTTGCAACCCATTGTCTGTAATTTACTTTTTCTGAAATGTGTTCCGAGTAAAATTGTTGCAATAGCATTTCTAGTAGGTTTCTTCATCTGGAGAAATAGTGTATTGGCTTAGCATACATTCTGGATTGTTTAAATTACACAGAAGCATTTGAAGAAGATATTTCTAATTAACATTTAACTTTGTATCATAAATCATTAATTTAAAATTTTGGAGGTATAAACAATTACATAGTAGGTTACAATAGTTTGGCAATATTGTTTTCACATACTGTCCTTGTCATATCTCAGCTTTTAGTCAAATCTCCTTCTTGAAATTTTTTGTTAATAACACTACTACACGCTACTATCAAAGGTCAGAATTTCAGAGTTTTATCTCGTGCCCCACCAGAAATATCAAAGCCAAAAAAATACGATTTTGGCGAATTGAAATTTTTGACGAATTTCGGATTTTTTTTCGCAAAGAGAAATCAACTCCCAGAACTGGTACTTGGTGTACGAGTATACTCACTTTTGACCTATTTGTAGAAAAAAATTGTGATAGGTTGACAGCTTTCCTTGCATGAAAAATTTCTTCTTGCAAACGGACAGATTTAGAAAAAAATCTTAAATTTTGTGCTAAAATTCCACCTCTAAAAATTTATTTTTCAAAATTATTCTACCACCGTACATTTAGCCTATTTTATTCTGAACAAAATGCTGCAAATCCCGTTTCAATTGGGAAAATAAAAGACGAGATATTTACAATTTTGTGTATCCTAGTATCCCAGAAAATCGCTGCACACGATGAAACAAAGATGGCCCCCATGCACAAACAAAAAATAGTAAAATTAAAATAACGGTCATTTTGAGCTTCCATCATGCTATGCTTGTTGTACAAAAAATTTTAGATTTTTTAGAAATGGTCGAGCGACCAGTGCTGGACACTTGCAATGGAATGACCCTAACAGATTATAAAATAATTAATTTTCATTATATAGTTAACTGACATTTTCCTTAGATGTTAAATTCTTTATGTTTTATATCGACTTATTTAATTATTTTTTTTAAATATGGAAAAATAAATCATTGAAAGAAAATGCTTTGATGAAAAAAAAATACATTAAAGGAATGCAAAAATGAAAAAAGAAAAAAAAATCGAAATGATAACCTTTTTAGATAAGGAAAGATAAAGAAACAAAGTAAGTTAAAATCACGCATTTAATAGAATATGAATCCAGTACAAGATTATCGATAAAATCTAAATAAAAAAAATCAAATTTTTACATTATTTAAGATTTCAATTTTTTAAATATTATCATACTTTTTATTTTCCTGGGAAAAATTTACGCCTAGTATAAATATTTTTTTATTATTACTAGCTGAGATGCCCGACGTTGCCCGGGCCCGTAATTATATTCTAAAACTAACCTGAAATTTGTATTGCAAAATGTCATAAAAAGACCCAATCTCGTACCGAATCCCCGGTGCCTATGGTACCATTTAGCAGAAGTGCTGTGCACACACGGCAAGAAAAAAAAAAGATGGTGGAGAGAGGAGGGATTTTCTGGAATTTTTTAGTTTCACATTTAACCACCAAGGGGCGAACTCAACAAAACTGTTTCTGAATTTAAGAAAGATATTTAATGAAATTTTTCTATCTTGCTTTTATACCTCTGGACCGAGTTGGCGCATTGCCAAGATTTGCTTCCTCTGGACCGAGTTGGCGCATTGCCAAGATTTGCTTCCTCTGGACCGAGTTGGCGCATTGCCAAGATTTGCTTCCTCTGGACCGAGTTGGCGCATTGCCAAGATTTGCTTTCCCCTGTGCCTCAATTAATTATTCAATTAATTATCCTCGGAATTCCTTTTATTTATAGAGATTAAACTCAATTTTTACTATTTGTTTGTGAAATATAAACACTATGTTAATCAATCCATGCTTTCGTTTTATTTAGAGTACATTCACGAAATTTGGTATCAAAATACATTTAATTTTTCTGTGTGTTGAAACTGAAAAATTTCAACTGGAAACTTAATAAATAAAGCATTTTTTAGCAACATCTAACGCTATGAAAATCATATTTATAGAGGTTAATCTATACATGAAAGTTGGCTGATAATTCATGACAATCACTTATTCACGTAATTTGTGATACAGTAAGATTTTTTAAAATCTTTTTACATCAACCGAAATTTTAAGAATTGTGTATCATAAGATTATGAAAATAGTCATTAGGAGGCAGATTTTATAAGAGTCAGGCAAAAAAAAAGGGGGGGTTATTATACACACTAGTTTTAATTTTCCCGAAAAACTTTTGGTAGTTTCTTCTAATGATTTTAGAAGATGTGTATATTTTGTCCCCCCCCCCCAAAAAAAAAAAAAAAAAAAAAAAATGTGACCCACACAAATTTCTGAATCGAGTCACGACCCAGTATTTTTTTTAATCGACATCTTTGTGTGTTCTGTTATCTCAGTGCACTGAACATCAGCCAAATTTATTTTTGTGATTACGACATTACATTTATTAGCTAAATTGAATTATTTTATAAACTTCATGGCTGAACTTCAGTGACACCGGCGTGGCTCGTCAAACTTTGTCGCGGAATGTGAAAAAATGACATATTTGAGACCTCATGGACCCATGCACTGAGGACCAGCCACAGTTTTGATGTTTACCTTGTGTTGTACTAATCACTATTAACTGATTTAGCTCATTAGTTGCATGGCTCACCCTCAGTGCGGCCGAAAAATAGCTAATTTTCTATTGAATGAAACAAAAAAAAAGTATTTTTTATGACCCTGTATTTCAGGGCGCTGAGGGTCAAAGTGTAACTTGATAATTGCATTTTATAGTATGAAATCTACCCTTTAACAGACATTTGACAGAAATATGGCTAAAGTCCATGTGAATACATACGGCTTACTCCAAGCCATTGTTGAAATGGAAAATATGGTAACGAAACATACAATTAACTATATAATAGACTATAACGTATTACTTATATCACTTATATGTCACAATTTTTATGTTCTTATATCTTTACAAGAAGAAAGTAATGGATTCGTGAAAAATTTCGAAATCCAGTTTTCAACTGATTTACACGTTTTAGTAGCCAGGAAACGTGAAAAACCTGTTTTTACAAAATGTCTGTCCCTGAGTCTGTATGTCTGTATGTATGTGACAAAAATTTTGTGGGCGCTCTATCTCAAAAAATAATGCACTTGATTTTCGCAAAACTTTAGGTTAGCAATATATCAAGAATATTCATCACGAAAATTCTCGATGACACGAATAAGATAATCATAAATTTTCTTCAAATTTTAGATCCAATAAATCTCTGATATAGATTTTTGTTTGGTATAAATTGCCCAAAATGTGGCATTTTATAAAAATTTGTACATTAGTTCCTGAGATAGAGGTTTTGTGAGAATCATGAATAATGCCTCATACCAGGATCATCTGTTGAACTATTTACTCCAAAAACTGAAGAATACTAATACATAAGAGACTAACAGAATCTGAAGTTTCATGAAAATTCGTGCATTAATTCCTGAGATAGAGCTATTGCGATAATCAGGAATAATGCACCACAGCAGCGCCATCGGTTGAGCGATTTGCACCAAAACGCTCTAATCAGCACTATGTCATATCAAGTACTAACTAAATATAAAGTTTTATGAAAATCCATGCCTAGTATTTGAGGTATGGCTATAGTGGAAATTGTAAATAATCCCGTATAGCAACGCCACCTGCTGAGCGATATACAACAAAAACTAATCAGATCTGGTCTATATCAAGGTCTCACGGAATCTAAAGTTTTGTAAAATTTAAGTACATTAATTCTTGAGATAGAGCGCACAAAAATTTTTTTCACATACGCACAGACAGACAAACTCAAAGACAGACATTTTGTAAAAACATATTTTTCGAGTTTTTTGATCCTTTAAACGTATAAATCAGTCGAAACCCAGATTTCGAAAATTTTCCCGAATCAAATACTTTCTTCTTGTAAAGACAAAAGAACTTTAAAAAGGTGACATAGTGAATAAGTTATAGTCTAGTATAAAGTTAATTGTATGTTTTGTTATCAAATTTTCCATTTCAAAATGGCTTGAAGAAATCCGTATCTGTTCGCATGGCCATTAGCCAAAGTTTTGTCAAATGTCTGTTAAAGGGTAGGTTTCACACTTTAAAATACAATTATCAAAGTACACTTTGACCCTCAGCGCACTGAATTGCAGGGTCATCAAAAAGACTTTTTTTGTTTGATTCTATACAAAATTATCTATTTTTCGGCAACGCTGAGGGTGAACATTGCGACTAATGATCTAATTCAGATAATAGGTGAGTAGTACTACGCAAGTTAAACCCCAAAACTGTGGCTGACCCTCAGCGCATGGGTCCATGAGGTCTCAAATGTGGCGTTTTTTAACTTTCCGCGATAAAATTTGACAAACCACGCCTGGTTGCACTGAAGATCAACCGTTAAATTTACAAAATAATTCAATTTAACTACTAAATGTAATGTCATAATCAAAAAAATAACTTCGGCTGATGGTCAGTGCACTGACATAATAGAATACAGAAAGATGTCGATTCGAAAAAAAAAATACTTTAGAAATTTTTGTAGGTCACAAAATGTTTTTTTGGGGTGAAACAAAATATACATATCTTTTAAAATCATTAGAAGAAATCACCAAAAAATTTTTGGCAAAATCAAAATTGGTGTATATAATGACCCACCCACTTTTTTGCCTGACAATCTGCCTCTTAATTAGAAAAAAGTCTTGAGATATTGAGACAAACATGAATTATAAACAAAGAAATAGGAAAGATTACTATTTCTGTTTATGGTTAAATCGGCTTTAAATAGCAACAAAGGACAAAATAACAGATTATAAAAAAATCAATTTTCATTAAATCATTAACTGACATTTTTCTTTGATACTAAATCCTTTATGATTTTATATCGACGTTTAATTATTTTTTTTAAATGAGAAAATAAATCATTGAAACGAAATGCTTTGCAGCAAAAAATCTATTAAAAGAATGCAAAAAACAAAAAAGAAAGAAGAATGGAAATTATTGCCTTTTTAGATAAGGAAAAATGAGGAAACAAAAGAAGTTAAAAATAGCACATTTCATGGAAGAATATGAATCCAGTATGAGATTATTGATAAAATATAGAAAAATTAAAATTTTATGTTATTTAAAGTTACATTTTATGAATATTATTATATTTTTTTTATTTCCCTGAGAAGTATTTAGCCCAAGTATAAATATTTTTTTATTATTAATAAACTCAATTTTTATGACGGTTAAAAAAAAAAAAAAAAAAAAAAAAAAAAAAAAAAAAAAAAAAAAAGTTAATCAATACAAGTTTATTCCAGAAAGAGCGTATGCCAAACTTTTTTGTCATGTATCTGAATAATTGAGTCGTCTACAATAAATGTGTTAGTCATTAACTCTATCTCATTTATACTTGACTTTAATTTCGGATTAAATGGTCTATTTAAAATATAGTAAATTGGTAGAAATGAATATAAAGTATAGAAAAGAATTATTAGAATTGAGAATATTAGAACTTAGATCGTGTAACTGAACATTTGAGTCATCTACAGATATTGTGTTAGTCATCAATTTTATCTCATTTATGCCCGAATTTAATTTTGAACTTCATATCCACTTTAATTATAATACATTTTTAATGATCATAAAAAATAGAACATAATTGTATGTATTTTTTACATTTTATTAAAAAATTCAAAGCGTCCCAAATTTATCACGTTAGGCAGGAAATGGTATGATATACTTTTTAAGTAAATGTTTCAATTGCAAAAATCAAAGAATTAAAGTACTAATATACAAAGGGGGATAGGGTAACTATATATACCAGGAGTACTGCTATAGTACACTACGTTCGTACTTTTAACCCTTAAATGCATAGGATAAAACGCGTTAAAAAAAAAATGCGCAATTCAAAGAATCAGAATTCGTATCAGAAAAATCTAAATAGTAAATTTTTCTTTATTTAATTACGAATGGTCTGTCATTAAGTAAAGTGAAAATTGCTCTTTTACATTTTTCTGGTGAGAATACGGAATATGTGAATAAACCCCCAATAAATCGGGAACACTTATGGTATCGAAAATGATACAATATGCATTTAAGGGTTAATATAATATTTATCTTTTAGACTGCGGATTGTGATACATATTATTTAAAAAGACATATTGGATTATGTACGAATGTTTTAATATGTTAATAACCCTGCTACATGATGCCATGATATTTTCAGGATATGTTCTAAGTAAATCAGAGGAAAGAAAAAACCAACCTAGTACAATGTAAATATACATGGCTAGTTGTATCAAAAACTTAGAATAATAATGTTATACAACAATAATAATTTTGTGTACGTACTCAAATAAACACATACATGTCGATTTACCATATTGCTGCTAAGTTTGGTTCTATTTAAGGTACATTTATCAAATTTTTCAGTAAAACGCAGTTAATTTTGCATTGTGTTGAAAATGGAAAAATTTCAGTTGAAAACTGAATAAATAAAGCTTTATTTTTAGCAACATCTAACGTGTTGAAAATCTTATCATATTTATATAAATTATTCTAGTATTTGTGAATAGGCCGATAGTTCATGTCAATACCTTATTCAATCAATTTGTGATTCAATAAGACTTTTTTTTTACATTAAACGAAATTCTATGAATTAATTGTCATAAGGTTACGTAAAGAATTATTATTAAAAAAAAGAGTCTTCAGAAATTGAGACTGAACATGATTTATTAACAAAGAAACAGGAAGGATTACTATTTCTATTTATCATTAAATGGGATTTAAATAGGAACAAAAAGCACAATAACGGTTTACAAAATAATCAATTTTCATTATGTCGTTAACTGATATTTTTCTTAGATATTGAATTTTTTATGTTTTGCATCGATGTTTTTAATTTACTTTTACGAAAAATGAGAAAAGAAATCTTTGAAAGAAAGTGCTTTGAAGCAAAAAAATTTTTTTAAAGAATGCAAAAAAGAAAAAAGAATGAAAATTGGAAATAATAGTCATTTTTAGGATAAAGAAAAATAAGGAAAGGAAATAAGTTAAAAATGAAACATTTCGTAGTTGAAGCTAGTTGTTCTAAATGAAACATTTAGAAGAATATGAATTCGGTAGAAAAATATCGATAAAGTCCAGAAAAAATCTAATTTTATATTATTTAAGATAATATAGTCCGAGTATTATTACACTTTTTATTTTACATGGGAAGTTTTTAAGCTGAATTTAAATAATGTTTCGTATATTATCAAACTCAATTTTTGTGATTGGTTCGGGAAAAATACGAACAATGTTAACCAATACACGCTCATTCCGGAAAGAATATGGTAAAATACATTTTTGGTGAGGGGGGAGGAGTATTTCAACAGTCGAGTTGTCTACAATTATTGAATTAGTCATTAACCATGTCTCATTTATGCTTGATTTTTTTAATTAAATATTCTATTTAATTATAGTAAATTGTTAGAAATATACATAAAACATAGAAAAAAAATATTAGAATTCAGAATATAGAACTGAGATCATGTATTTCAACATTTGAGTCATCGACAATTAATTGTGTTTGTCATCGATTTTGACTCATTTTTTCCTGAATTTCTTTTTTAATTTAATAACCACTTCAAATATAATAATTTTTTGAATTGCACATAAAAAATAGAGAATTAATAAATGTATTTCTTACATTAAAAAATTCAAATCATCCCAAATTTATGTCGTTAGACATGAAATGGCACTAAGGTATCTCCCATATATTTTCTTAAATAATGTCTCAATAGTTTTTAACAGGGAAATTACACTTGAAACTATTTTGAAATAGCTAAACTATCAGCTAACAAATTGATAAATGACTTATTAAAAATAATCAATTGTACCACCATTTCTAAATACAACCAGATGTGTATAAAATAAATTGAAGAAGTAAAATACTGTTAAAAACTAATAAATGTTGTTACATTACTTACACATTAAATTGTCTTGATTTTAATCAAATAAGCATTATAATTTCTATAGTAAACAACAAAACAAAGTTACTCAGTACAAAAATCTTTAAAAACTTCTCTTGCAACATCATTTTGCGTTTAACGTACTGATACATTATTCCTACTATTTCTATGTTTCATAACTGTGTTCTATTATTTATAAATATGTTTTATTCATCTCAATACAATATTTTAAAACATAATGGAACCTTGTAATTTTTTTTTTCATGTTTAAGTAATACATGTGCTCTCTCCATGCATTGGTCCATGATTGGTAAAACAGGGTGGGGCATAAAAATCTCCCCATTTTAAAAGGTCAATAAAAATATATAGGCCATTGAAAACAAATATTTTATGTTTACAATCGGAAAGAATAATGTTTGCCATTTATTAATTTTTACAATCTATAACAATATTTGCTATTCATTTCGAGGTTTTGTTGTACGAGGAATGATACCGTCTAAATGTTTTCCTTTGATCGCTATACACTTGTGAAGTTTATCCTAGAAATTCAGCATATATATATATTTTTTTTAATAAAGGAAAATTAGGTGCCATGTGCATTTGAGCCACGTGTAACCACATTATGATCTATCCAACAAACAACAGCTTTAGTTATCACGTGTCCCATTTCACAGTCCAATCATTCAAAATAAGCAAAATAAACTGTCGGGTAAGGGCACCCGAAACCACAATTTTTCGTTCGGATACATATGTGCCATGACATATTTTTTTGCAATTAAGGTATCCGACTACGTTCGGAGACATTTTTTTAAAAAACTCTAATTTAGACACATTTTTTGGTATTTTTCAGTGTAATGTAACACAGAATAAAGAAAATTATAAAAAAATATATAATATCAATGCAACTTTTTGAAATTTTGAAGACTTTTGGTCAGTTTTTAGCATTTTTTTTTATAAAAACGGCTCTGGCTCTAAAAAAAAATAATGCATATAACCCAATTTCTTTTTCATCATATGTATATTAGACACTATTGAGTGTAATGAACTAAAAACTAGTCAATATACAGAAATCTAAAAGAGATACAGCTGATTATATACAACTACATAGAAAATTTCGATAATTTTACGTGTAATTTTTCATTAAAATAGCTATATATCGACAAATAAGTCACTTAGAGCTAATTCTTTAGTTCATTACACTCTAGACATTCTCAAAAAGCTACACAAAAAATTTCATGGTTATAAGATAATAAAATTTTGAGTTAGAGCAATAGTCGTTCACCTTTTCCGATGAAAATTTAATTTTTCAGAAAACGCGTTTAAAGTTTTCATATGAGTTTAATAGACCATTTTTAATTAAATAAACACTTAAAAAACCACTAAATTTATAACTTTAGCCTTGTACTTGCTTATTTTATACATATTTCTATATTTTTATGCATTTAATTCTTTTTTGGAGCATTTTCGAGTTTGCTATTGTAAGTCGTTATATTAATATTTAATGCTATCAGACTATTTAAAAAGCCATTTTTTAAAATAAAGTGTAATTTTGGTACTTTTAAGTATAATACAATACAAAATAACAAAAACAATAAAAAAATATAAAAATTTTATGCAACTTTTAAAAAAAATTGAAGAATTTTGGTCATTTTTTAGCATTTTTTTATAAAAACGGCTCCGCCTCTGCCTCTAAAAAAATAATGCATATAACCTATTTTTTTCATCATATGCATATTAGACACTTCATTAGACGTAATGAACTAAAAGCTAATCAATATACAGAAGTATAAAAGAGATACAGCTGATTATATACAATTACACAGAAAATTTCAATAATTTTACGTGTAATTTTTCATAAAAATAACTACATGTTAACAAATTACTTACCTAGAATCAATTCTTTATTTAATTACGCTCTGTTCATTATCAAAAAGCTACTCAAAAAATTTCATTAATAAAAACTAATAAAATATTGAGTTAGAGCATTAGTCGCCTACCTTTCTTGATAAAAACAAATTTTGCATTTGTTGCTAATTTTAACTTGATAAAGTAGTAGAAAAAATAATTTAAACCTTTGAGGTAATGCTATAGACACAGCAAAAATATAATATTAATTCTAAAACCTAAAAAATGGGCGAAAACAGTTGAATAAACATCAATTTTCGATCCACTTCCGGTTTAAATGTCTCCACTTCCGGCTTAAATTAACACCGTCTGCTTTTCTTAAAAGGGCTCTAATTTCATTTCTAATAAGCGTACAGGAAAAATAAAAACAGATTTAGAAACAGAAATGTTTATTCTATAAAAAAATCAAATAAAAACAATTGCGAATTTTCATCGAAATTGATCTTTTAAACGTAGGCGGATACCTTAAATATATTGTCGCACCTATATCTCTCAAAATTTCCATTTGTGTGCCGTTTACTTTCCCCACACTAAGGCAAGGAGTTATTCAAGAATCTTGTTCAGTTTCAACATACATGCGAAATCACTTCTGTATATTTCTTAATTTTATCACATTGAAGACGAAGATGATTGCTCGATCCAGACTCGCAACAACGTAACGGTTCCCTCTTCTCGAATTCTCTCTCTCTGTGATTTCTGGAAAATGATTCTGATTTAATATGCATTTTTGGCTTATTATCTTTACCTTCTTTCTTGGAGTCAAAGTTATTTGAATTTTTAAACTGGGGTCGAAAATTATACAAAGTCTTTTTCGGAATTTCTTTATTTTTTAAACTTTCTTTGATACTTTCATAGTCATCTAATTTTTTAGCATAATCTAAAGGGGTCACAAAAATTGACCAATTATATAGAAAATGCGTTTTTGCTTCCGCAGGCCGTCGGAACTTTAAATGTTCCGTAATAATTAGATTTTTAAGTTGATCAAAATTGTCAACACCTAATTCTTTAATTCAAGTGATAAAATAACTAGTGAGTTCTTGCGCATAGTTCATCCAAGATTTGTCGGGTGTTTTATGATGACGATAAAAACCTTGTTTGAATTTCTCACCATTCAATTTGTATCTTTCTAATATAAGACTTTTAACGAAATCATAGTTAATCGCGTCTTTGGATGATTCCCTGGCTTGCATATTTATGACCTCTGTGTGTAAAACAGCTAACAAATATGCAATGCAATCTGTCATCGACACTTTAGCCATCTCTGCTCTTCGCTCAAAATTAATCAAAAACAGACCCTTCTCATCAGATTTTTTTTCGAATTTTGGAACAATTTGTGCCAACTGTATCTTTGGTCCGAGATCCATCTTTTTTTTCTGACAAATTGTTTTGGTCAAGAGTTTTTTGCTCTTATTTCTTTAATTCTTGTTCATGTTCACGAGCTTCTTTAACCATACACTCTTGCCTTTCTTCTTCGCGTATTTTTTCTTCATTCTCTTCTTGACGTACTTTTTCATCCCGCTCTTCTTAACGTTTTTTTTCTTCCTTTTCTTCCTGTCGTATTTCTTCTTCCCTTGCTTCTTTCTTTTTACTATCCTCAATTACGAAATTTAAAATTCCTTTTACAAAATCTTCATTATAATTATCCATATCTAGAACAACTTTTTTCAGATCTGCAATTTTTAAATTTCTTACATCCTTAAAGTTGAGCTCACTCGCTACTAATTGTAAATCCTCTCTCTTGGAACGCTTTGTTAAATAAGACATCTTCGTTTTATAGAAATCGAAACAAAATCAGAATGCTGATTTTTTTAATTTATACAACACTCAATTTTCCCTTGTTTAAAACTAACAACAAAATTTCAAGCAAGTAACAAATGTAATTAATAAATCAAATCTAAAACACACTTCTTTTAAATCCTCTGCTTAGATCTATTATTTTTCAATCAAACTGAAATCCCAATCACGTACGAAAAATTTAACAAGATACAATAACACAATATGCCAATTTACTGAAATTCTTAGTAAATTAAACACTATGCAAATTTTAAAAACAAATTAAATAAGCATATGTAATACCACAAAAATACATTTAAGATAGATGATTTTTCTCGAAATTTACAATTGTACTTCATATGTAACAGACAAAATCATTTCTAATGAATAATTATGTTACGCAATGATAATTATACCAAACAGCACTACGTAAACTCGAGATTTTTCTTAATTCTCAAACGTTTTATGCAAACGTAACAAAATAATTGAAATATATATATATATATATATATAATAATCCACATAACAATTTTATACTTTACATGAAAAGAATAAGCTTTAAAATATTCAACTCAATTTTCTTTTTCAAATGATAGTAAATCTTTTATCTAGAAATTTTAAAAAGTTATTATTGTTTTACATAAGCATAACAAAGAAATCAGAATTTTTTCTATTTCCGTTCAACCCTTTTTTGTCACACGTTTTCCTTAAAAAAATAACAAGACAAAAACATCAAACTGCATTCATTTTCGAATTAAAAAACAAAAAGGACAAAATATGATTTATTCTACTTTTAGAATGATTAAATAATCAAAGAAAGAAACAACCCTTTTCCTTTAAATTGGCATTCATCCAACAATCCAGAATGATAAAATAAGAAATTTTATTTTATTCCAAGTCATTCATTCTTTCATAAAAATTGAATTTATATCATTTTAACACATTAAATCACTTTTATTCAAAAGAATTACACCATCATAATTCTTAACTATATTAATTTTTATTTATTTCTTTATTTTAAGAACAAATCTCAATATTCTAAAATAAAATAGCTTATGGATTCGAAATCCACACTATTTAGCAAGAAATTAAATAATTTCTATAGTATTCAAACTTATTTTTGTTTTGATGAGAATAAGTCTAGTATATATGCTAGTACTTGAATTTTACCTCAATTAACTCGCACTTTTACTTGAAATTAAGATTGAAATTAATTTGCGCAAACAAAAGATTCTATTAGTTTACATTAAAAATAATCGATAATAAAACCTTTCAAGGTACTAACAATAAAAGAAAATGGAACTATATTACTTTGTTTATAGCTGAGTTTTAATCTTTTCTCAGCAATGTCTTTCTTGAACCATGGAATTCATCCCACCACTGCCACCATTTCTCCGCGTATGTAAGGGAACAACAGGGAGACTTGACTACACAATGCAGAAGTTGAAGTCAAAGAAAACACGTTCTTGTCCCTTTTAAATTTGTTTAACATTTAACAATCACGAAGACGATCACAAAAAAATTAAAATAGTATTTCTTCATAACATATTCCACAAGCACGGAAACGATGCTTTTCACTTCACAAAATCCGAGCTCACACTCAACTCGAAAAAAAATATATCTCTGCAAGAATTGTTCTTTAGGAAAATTATTTTCTTCCGACGAGTAGCGCCATCTACCGTTGGCTTGAAAATAAAATTCATTACAGTACTTTCCCTAATGAATTATGGTAAAGTTTCCGAGACAAATCCACGTCTTGTCATGAAAATCTCCAAAACTGGATTGACTTCACAGTATAAATTAATCTGTTTTTAAACAACGTCTGCTGAACAGGGGTATTTTTCCTCTAAAAATGCATTTCGCGATTTAATTGCCGTAGGAGTATACATGATGTGTCAACATATTTACAATTAGACAAGTTTTAATTTATTAATTAAAAAATAAAATCATCTTTTTGACCAATTTTGAGATTAACTATCCCCATAAACGATAAAAAATCGGGTTCAGTCGTAGAACCTTTGTTCCCATCTTAGTCGTCCTTATAGCTTCGAGTAATGTAGAATAATGCTGCATTTAAAAGAGATCAGAACAGAACCACTTTCTTTTTCATTAAACCTTTGAGCAGTTTCTTGATTCAGGTGTTTTGAAATATATATATATATATATATATATTACTGACAACTAAAATATCTAATTTCCTTAATTTCTTTAGTGAGTGTTTGTCAGCGCACATTAGAATTACTGTAGCTATATTGTAGAGAATGTGAACATGCTTTTAACAGTAGTTTAACTTAGTAGTGACTTTCGATTAATTTCGAAGATTTTTCAAATTCTTTTAAAATTTTTTAGTCAACAGAATTCGAATTGTCACTAGAAGAACATTCCGAAACGTTTAAAATAAGAAAGCCTTTTTAAAAAGTCTGCTTCTTCCTAATTTTCTTTAACAAAGTATTTATATTTTACAGAACCAGTAAATTAATATTTTTCTCTTTATTGCATTAGCATCGTAATCTTTTTTTTTAAACTCTAATATTATTTCACGTGGCAGATGGTGGCCAGTTTTATAGCGAAACACAATAATGCGATAAAAACAAATAATTTCAGTTTAACAGTTTAAGAGAGAGAAACGGAGTACAGAATAAAATTTTATTATTCGAGATAAAGGTTGTAAAATACTGCAAAATTTTTGTTTTGAATATTATGATCACATAAAAGAATGAATATAAAACAGCAGTGAATATTCAGTTTTTTAATACTTTATTTTTTAAAAGTTTTTCTTTAATTAAAACGTGGACTATATGTAGGTGTAAAAGCACTAAAATATTCGCTTTGAAAAGATGAATATACTTGCTTCGAAAAAAAAACAGTCAATGAATAAATTGTTTACCTCTAATCGTCCCAATCTTTATTTTATTAGAATTTTAATTTTTCACTAAAAATTAGTTGAACTGGGATAAAAACACTCTTTATTATATTTTACTTATCTTATATTTTAAATGAACTGATTCCAGCAATTTCTTTAAGTGTACACATGTGTCAAAATTAAACTTTTCTAACAGGGACTCTTTACTAAACGTCTAATGAGCATGATGGTAGTAATTTTGGATATATGGCACAACCAATCATGCACACGATATTTTAAATAGTATTAAGTACAAATGTTATTGATATGCGATAATCATTGTGAAACACTATGTGCAATCATTAACTTGGATATAGACGCATATATTGGTGTGTGCGTATGTCTAGGTGCAATGCATAAACGTTTAGTTTTATTTTACTTTAAACTTTCTATTCATAATCTAGTTGCTATATCCTCTAAATCCCTTTAAAAAAGATAAAGAGAAAAATGCATTTTTAACATAATATTTTTTTTAACTCTGAAAAATATTTCATTAAAAATTAATGCTTCTCCAATAAAACCACTTGAGAAATAAAAACTATTAAAATTAGTTAATTCTTCTTATATACACATTCGTGAAAATTATTTGTATAGATTCATTTTGACAGTAGATAGGATTATCGCGAAATACGGGTAGTTTTATTTAAATTCCTGAATCAGAGCTGCCTCAAGAATCCAAAACATTCATTAGAAAAGCGCAAAATATCGTGGACAAATTAAACAAGTTGGTAATTGCACGTGAAGCGTGGCAAATGAGGTGCGTACGTACGATAACGAAGTTTTAAAAATACTATCTCTCATATATCAATCTCATAAAACTGTAAATAGTTAATTACAATTAAAATGCGCACCAAGCAATGTTCTCCCTATACCATTATGTAATGGAGTACCATTACATAATTGTGTGGCCTTGTACATCAATAGCAAATGTTCTTTGCACCACAGATTATGCAAAATCTATATTATAATATGTACTTCACGGATGCATGTCCATTTAATTGTTTCGAATGAGTTTAACACCATTAAAATGCATTTGAAATTTTTTCCGCCATTGAAAGTAATGTAACGGAATGCTTTTGGTTGTCTCTGTAATTAACTATGCATTCGATTTTGATAAAATTTGAAATAACTAGATAAATTATGTAATAATTATATATTTTAAATTTCAAACGATTAAAATGCATTTGAAACTTTTTCTCCTTAGACCATAATGTAATGCAATACTTTTGATTGTCCCTGTAATTGGACTATGCATTCGATTTTCATAAAACTTGAAAAGACTCGACAAAAATATGTAATAATTCTATTTTTAAAATTTCAAATGATTCGATTGGATAGTTTTTGCGTTTTTATATGCGGACAGACGGACCGACGGATAGATGGAAAGACAGACAGACAGACATACTAAAAGGCAACTATAGGTGCTATGCATTTACATAATTACGAACGCACCTAAAAAGAGCATTAAATGAAAAACGTAGTTTTCCCACCCGAGGCCACTTACATAAAAATTATTTCTTTAGTTGCTACTGTTAACTTGTGTAATTTTGATTACAGCGAAAAGTTAAAAATAGGTTTCTAGCATTTTCGCCTACGAAATGCTCTTTTTAAGATTAAAAAATCTTTTATTCCCACATCTTTAAAGATATTTCTAATTTCCACTAAAATAAAAAATCACATGTGTAGAGATATGGATGTCGGAAAAACACACATAATAAAAGTCCAGCTCATGGAAATTCTTCTGAACTAGTTGTTGGGCTCCACCGTAATACTTACCCATCATAGGTATGCAAATTATAATGTATGAAAATAAAACACGAGTAAACTATTTATAAAATGCATTGCAATTCCAAAACAAAAGTTACACGGATATTTCATATTCTTAATATACATAGTAATGCTCCTACAATCACCAAAGAAATGAATTACTGATGAACCAATTTCGACAAATTATATAAAACACCAAACTATTTAAGTAGTACCAAATTGCGTCATCAAGAAGCATTCTTATAACTCCAAAAATAATAATCAATCATATTAACTAGCAGTTTACTGCTTCGGATTAAGCCTCTCATTTCCAATTAAAATATATCTTTGAATTGAAAATTGAATGAAATACATGGTCATAAAAAATTGAAGAATGTGGAAAACAAGATTACAAATATCTCGACAACTAATAATCCGATCGACTTCGTTGTTGATGCAGAATGTGTGTTATTTTATTTCTTTTTACATTCATGTTTTTAAATTAAAAAAAAAAAATCGAAAAATTTTATGTACCTTTCATCAGAAAGAATTTTTCGAGAGTCCGAAATAAATACTTCCGGGCAATCGAGGTTACTGATATTAAATAAGCTTCGTTCCATTCATCCATACTAAGCACATACAAAATTTCAAGTCTCTATCTCAATTTCTTCAGGAGATAGAGCGTTTACAGACAAACAGACCGACAGACCGACGGACGGACGGACGGCAATTTTTTTTCTAAAAAGATATTTTTCGGAGTTTCAAATATCTAAAACATGTAAATCCGTCAAAAATATTTTTCGATTTTCAAAAAGACTGCAAGACTTATTACCCTATACTACGCATGATGTATAAGTAAAAATAGTTTTTCGGGAAATTCTTAAAATACCATATTATTGATTGTAAGTGTTATAATGGATACAGTGAGTAATCGAAAAAAATGCCCACGTATTACGGGTTTTACACTAGAACGCTCAGTACTAGAAATAATTCTAAATATTTTTCCACTGAACTATTATCTGTCCCTTTATTGAGCCAAATAAATTGTTTTATACGAGAGAAAGTCAGTAAGTAGATCACAAACCGATATGATAGGTCGAAATTAGTAGTACACTGTTACTACATATGCTCATAGGCGGCAGTATTATACAAATATAAGATGTCAATTTCGAATTTATGAGACAACAGTTGTACAAGAACAGCAGGAGCAGTAAAAAGTTTTTAACGAAGAACGAGATGATCATGCTGTTAAAATTGCGACACATGAAACAGTGCGGAATGTTGAAGAAATGGTAGAGGTTATAAGCGAATACAAAATTAGTTCAGTTGCTTATTCAGCCGTCATCGTCTAATCTTCCATTTTCAACATAGTATCAAGTCCGTTACCAAATGTCAAGTCTGCTACCGCACGGTTTTTTAATTATTATCATTTTTCGCCATTCTACTTTCATTTTTTATTCAACTAAGAAAAAAATATGCATTATCCTTAAAATTTAATAATTTACATGAATGTATACTGTAATTGTTAGAATAAAGTTCTTGTAAAATTTCTCATTTGATCAATATCTTGTGGCTAAAACTGTCTCTCATTTCAATTTTAATTTGGTTATTATTGATAAATATCATATTTTGAAATTTAGGGACGTAAGTCACTTTAAAGTAAGTTGGTTTTATGAAATTTAATAAATTTAAAGTGAGTATTTTCAGTAATTTTGCATTTTAACGGACTTAATAATTTGTCTTTCATGCCAACTTTAAATAGCATTTACGTATTATATTATAGGGCAAAGTGCACAACCAATTTTTGTATGTACCTAAAACATTTACTTTAACTCTTGTCTCCAATTTTAAAAGAAATTATGAAGTTTGAAAAATAAAAATAAAATTCTGAAATGTAAGTGATCGGTGAAAATGGCCCATCAATCAGTTCTAGGCTTAAACTTTGTACTCTATTTTAGTTTTTATTGTTATTCACGACTACTTCAATCTTCGCCAATAACTCTTGAACACTCCTGCTATTCTTGTACAAATAATGTCACATAAATTCGAAATTAACATATTTTTGTTTATCACCTAAGACTTATTTTAATACAGTTTATTATTAAAATCGGACCTCTTAAAAATGGTTTATGAACTACTTTCTGACTATGTCTCTACAAGGATGGTGACTACATTGAAAAATGCGTAAATATATTAGTTTCATTTAAATAAAATCACTATTTACTTGCCTTCATCTTTTTAGGTGCGTTCGTAATTATGTAAATACGTAGCACCTATTGTTGTCGCTGAGTCCGTCCGTCTGTCCGTCTGTCTGTCCGTCTGTCCGTCTGTCCGCATATAACAACGCAAAAACTACCCAACCGAATCGTTTGAAATTTAAAATACATAATTATAACGTAATTTTGTCGAGTCATTTCAAATTTTATGAAAATCGGATGGATAGATCAATTACAGGGACAATCAAAAGACTCCGTTACATTACGGTCAATAGGGAAAAAGTTTCAAATGCACTTTCATTGTTTGAAATTTAAAACATATAATTATTGAGTAATTTTGTCGGCTCATTTCAAATGTTATGAAAATCGGATGCATAGATCATTTACAGGGACAATCAAAAGTATTCCATTACATTACGGTCAATGGGGAAAAAGTTTCAAATGCATTTTGATGATGTTATACACATTCGAACATGATAGAATTGGCATGAATCTATGAAATATATACTAAAATATACATTCTGTACAATCTGTGATGCAAAGAATTTTTTTTATTAAATTACAGGACCACACAAAAGTATTCCACTACATAATGCTATACGGGGAAACATTGTATGGGACGTGTTTTAATTATATTCAACTATTTCACATTTTATAAATAAGATATACGTTGCTGAGGTGTAATAAAAATTACTTCCTGCATATTTACAGAAATGTAAAGATTTCGACTACTATACTGTATCCAGAGTACGCTCTACTATATCATCAAGATCTGAATATTTTTAAAACTTCGTTATCGTACGAACGCGCCTCATTTGCTACGTTCACGTGCAATTTCCAATTTGTTGTTATACGTAAACGGTAATTTTTTAATCTACCCTTATATAAATTTGAAAAAGAAAGTCTTATTTTTAGAAATTGAATCGTACGCATTTTAAAATTCTGAAAAAGAAAACTGTCAAACGAATTAAGAACACCTGACAGTTATTAATTGAGTGTTTAAAAATGAAATGTTTACAATAATTTGCGGGATCACATCCAAGTTTATCTTAGGAATCGGATAATTACATTGCAATATTTTCGTATTACATACTAACTGAGTAAAATCGCTTTTTAAATTACACATATATAAACAGTATTTAAAGTTAGTTCACATTAACTAATATTGTTTTAGTCTTATTGACGTGTTTCATTCCCTTTACAATTTACCGTTTCGTCTTACAAAGTGTGTCCGAATAATAATTGAAAAATGGGAATTTATCACCTTTTAAAATGAAGTAAATTTTAGGGACACAAAAGTAAAATAATTCTTAAGATTTAGAAAAATAAACATTAGAATTTATTTCTAGGAACTACGTAAAATAGTAGAGCAATAAAAATAAAAGAAAAGAATTTTTATTATAATCATACAGTTTATTAAAAAGCAGCAACAAGTATGCTAATACTCCTTTTTTACTATCTTTTACATCAAGGAAAATTTAATTTTTTTGCTGCTGCAAAGTGATATTTTAGATAAGAATTTACTGCTTTTCGTCTTTCTCATTTCATATTTTAAGATGCCATTAAACTTTTACTATCTTTCTTGCCGTAAAATGGAATTTTTAAGTTTTTTATAAGCTTCCCGTGCAGTAATTTCATAATGAGTTGTATATGAAGAAATTAAGATAGAAATAATCAATTATGCATTAATATATAAAAATTTCTGAAAATAATATAATGAAGAATAAATCAATAACTTATAAAGAGGTAAATTTTTTTCCTTTGTAGGGATAATCTCTGGATCTACGAATTGATTTTAAAAGTAATAGTACTAGTGCACCAACTTATATGGGCCCGTGGGGCTCAAGCCCTCCCAATAATTTTGAATTCATTAGCGTACCCAGTTTTCATTGTTCTAGTTATTTATTTCAGTAATTTTTTAATTATTAATTTTTTACCTTAGAATAAAATTTATTTTGCCAAGGACCAGGTGTTTTAATTCTCCGATTGACACCCATAAATCCCTAATGATTCAAATATATTTTGTTCCCTGTATAACTTTCTGATAATTCATTTTGTAGCTATGTTCATGATATCATGACATTACAATAAATATCAGTATCTTCATAAGAAAAAATGTATGAGAATATAATTTAATAAAATTGCAAATATTTAAAAACAGGAAAGCTTGATTTAAAATTCTCATCTTTCACCATCTGTCAACCCTTTAAAGAAATATAAACTCGTCACACCATTTTACAAAAATAGTTTTGAACCCACCCAATATGTTTCAGCTAAGCCAATATTTTTCAAAAGTTGGCGCCACTGAATAGTACCGAAATTATGGTTCGGTTAACCGATAAAATTCCGACCGAAATCGGTTCTGTTCAAACAAGGGCCTTATCTTCTTTAGAAACATTGCAAAAATACTTTATACAACATTTTAAATATTCAGATGAAAGTTACTGCAAGTGTAACCATTGTAAAGCAAACAAAAGTCAAAAGTAATTTTAACCACGTAAGGGAATCTTAAATTTTAATAAAAAATAACTTAGCTATTCTTATTCAATACGAAGGTAAATATGCATCTTGATTTTTATTTACAATTTAGAAGTAAATCTTTAGCATGATCATAAAATTCTGGCTTAAAAATTATGATTACTCTTTAGTTAAACGTACGTTTAAAATTTCATAAATTTTTTTTAAATACGCAGAATTCAATATTTAAAAGAATCAGCTGTTGAATATTTCTAAAAAAGCGTAAAACACCAATACAAACCTAAAAAAATGTTACTACTTGTTTTTTTTTCATAGTTAAAGACATTATATACTTTAAAGACATGTCTTACGAGTCTTTAATGATATATTTTAACCTAGCCACATAAACATTTTATGGTTAGACTATTGAAAAAAGTTTTTAACTTAAAATAAGATTATGTTTTATTATTATAAAATGAGTACTTATGAAGTTTTAATTTTGTTAATATTTCTAATATAATATTTATAAAGTCAGAACCTTTTGTAAAAAAATTATTTTAATAAAAAACTTAATTTAATAGATAAAATATGTTTATGTTTGATGCAAGTACAATGGCGATTTTGGATTACAAAACTTGATTTTTTTCTTCGGGAAATATCTTAAAATATGAAAAAGCTAGAAAAAATAAACATCTTGTTACTTCTTTATGTTAAAGAAAAAGCAGGTTTAATGTTTCGCTTGTGGAACGATAATGGAAATCAGAACAGACAGTTCTGCTTAAAAAATAAATAAATAATCAAACTGGGAATTCCTTGGGTCATGAGTACATTCTTTTCGAAAGTAGTAAATTGATTGATGTACGTTTGAACAAACGTTTTCAGTAAACAATCAGCTTATGTTAAGATTTAAAAAAAATCAGACATTTAATAAAACTAGAAAACAACGCATTAATATAAAATAAATTATAGGAGACGTTTCAGTCGTTACAATGTCTCTTTATTTGTACAAATGTCAATAAAAAATCAAAACTGTTATTTTCAAAGCTTCGCTTTTAAAAGTACAGATTCTTTCGACTCCGGCGTCTCCTACAAAAAATTTTTGCGTTGGCACCACTTTTTTGAAAACAATCTATTTTCAATTAAATAATATAAAAAGGTTCTAATTAAATAAGACATATTTTATTTTCCTTTATTACTGGTACCAAAAACAAATTTTGCAATGAATGTGATGTCCAGTTACACCGGACATCCGAGTGTAAATGGATAAAGCATTACACTAACTAGGGAATTGCAAGAAATGTAAGTCACCGATTTTGACGAAAGTGGTATCGTTGGAAAGATCTCATAAAGAGCAGTAAAAAACTCAATGGAACTACCCTTCGCAAATGAGCCGTTTTCGAGTTATCCTCAATTTATGTCTCGTAATTAATGCATACTTAATGGGGGACTGCAAAAAATTTTGTCTCGATTTTAACGAAAGTGGTATCGTTAAAAAGATATCATCATGAGGAAAAAAAAAAACTCAATAGAACTACCCGTCGGAAATGGGCCGTTTACAAGATATTCGATAATTTATGTAACGTAGCTATTGCATACTGTTCTAGTGCACACTTAAACGGGGACCGCAAAAAATTGTTTTCTCGATTTTGATGAAAATGGTGTTGTTGCAAAGATATTGTTGTGAGAAGTAAAAAACTCAATGGAAATAACCATCTGAAATGAGCCGTTTTCAAAATATCCAACAATTTATGTCACTTAATGCAGTTTCCCAACACTGTGCATTAGCAATGTGACACAGATTGTCGGATATCTCGAAAACGTCTCATTTCCGACGGGTGATTCTATTGAATTTTTTAATTCCCACGATGATATGTTTTCAACGATACCCCTCTCGTTAAAATCGAGAATAAAATTTTTTGCAGTACCCCATTAAGTGTGCACTAGCTACGTGACATATATTGTAGGATATCTCGAAAACGGCTCATTTGCGACGGGTAGTTCCATTGAGTTTTTCACTGCACTCTATGAGATCTTTCCAACGCTACCACTTTCGTCAAAATCGGTGACTTACACTTCTTGCAGTTTCCTAGTAAGTTTGCATATTCTGCTGGAGTTGTATATATTTTATTTTGTGGATATGTTTTTAATCTTGTAAAACAACTTTCTTGAAAATTGTAATTTAAAAATTACTATTGTTTGATTTCACTATTTTAGTATTTTTGAATATCGGGGATATAGTCAATATACATTGAATATTTAATAAGTTTCGATTATAAATTGCCTGTTTGTATTCGCGTTTGTTCTAATCTAAATCGATGTTACACAATTGCTCGGTATAACCAATATCATCAAAATTACAATGTTTGCAGGGGATACTGTAAAATAGAGATTCACTTCTTGATGATATAATATTGTGAATACATAAATTTGGATGTAAACATGTCTAATCAACAGCTTTAATTTTTGATTGATATTTGTACTGAGTTGAGCTAATTTGTACTGATTAGGATTTTCCTATAAACTTTGAAAGTCTAGTGAATTTTATCATTTAATTTAATACATTTTTTTTGCTTTCCGTCATTACCTTAGGATACTTTATTGTATAAAATTTTGTAAAAATGAAGTATTGATGATGTAAATAGAAAATCAAAACTGCTTAAAAATTTGTGATAAAAAAATTCAGATAATGATTAATTGTTTCTGTTAATTGAGATTGTATGCGTCTGATTATAGAATATTATACAGCAATAATATTTTCGCTACTTTCAATGATGAGCAAAAGATATTATTATTGTTATTTTTTTTTTAAATGTCTGAATCGGTATTTTAGGCGTAAACTTACAATGACATAAATGATAAATGTTTCGATGATTATGATAATGTTCAATAAATTATGGTGTGAATTTACATATTCTTCTTCTTATTATGTATGTTTATGAATTGTAATTGCACACTCACAACTTAATTTAAGTTACATAAATAATTGCAAATTACTTAATATTTGATCGATTTAAGAATTTTCTAAATGTAATTATGACTCTTTCAGATGAATTCTTTATTTATTACACATTATATTTCTACTTAGATCTCATAAACTACATATTACAACTGGCATTTTCTGAGTTACCTCAATTAAATGAGAAAAGCTAATCTTAACATCTCTTTTAACATTCAATCTGATCTATTAATCTTTATTTCACGAGAAACCATCAATAATACATGAACAATGGTATATTATAGACTCTTCTGTAGATGTTGGTAGTATTTTTCGGAAAATAGGAACTGTTCAAATGCCATTAATCGAAATGAAATGATATTTAAAAAAATAGCGTGATTGTTTTCCTCAGTAAAATCCAAGTTACACGGAAATGAGCACTCTTAAAGCACCAATACTTATTTTTCTCGAGCTATATGCAGGAAACTATGAATTTTTAGAAAGATATCGTGTGCAAGCGTTCGTACATTCAATATTTAAAAATATTCACTCAGTTAGTAATTATTTTACTGCTGCAATTTTAATAAGTAAATTTACAAGTGTCCGTTATTTTAATCTAACTCCTTTTTATATTTCTTCATAGGCATTTTTTTAACTTCTTAATTATGTAATTCTTTGTTATATGCCTCTCAAAATAATAAAGTATGCAGCCCATGCTCTTTATTTAGAATCCAAAATACGAAGCATTTTAAATGATTTTTTATAACAATACTGCTTATGCAATAATCAAGTTATTCACAAATTCCTGTCATTTGAATATAAAATCCTTCGAAATTATTGATTTTTTCATCAATTGTTCCATCAATCAGCTACAGCTTTTATATTAATAATTTCGACGAAAGAAGTTTTTTCAAAACAGGGTTATTATATGTATTTCTTTAATTATCTATATAGATATGATAAGAGAAAATATTAAAGATGCATTTTCTTAAGTTCAATTGGTTCCTCGTCCCGGACCATCATCAAAAGTAGTCTTACTACGTTTCTGTTCTTTTAAAAAATATATATAATGGTTTCCAATTTGTAACTGAAAATAATCTTTTAATTTGCTGTTTATTGTATCACTACAAATTCAGTGAGATTGTATAATATTTTTTATCTTTTTTTCAAATTTTGCCAAAAAAATAAAAAAAATAATTTAAATGTTAACTAAATATATACTTAACGTAAATTTGTATGAATTGCTATATTATACATTATTTCGCATACAAGCAATGTTTATGACTTATTTTTTTTGTTTTCGATCTTCTGCCCGTAAGGCATGGTGACGTCCCTGCGACGTCATTGTGAAGTCACATTGTATCTTTGTGACCATCGATTGCCGATGGTCGAATGACGTCGATTGTCGAGTGACGTCATGTGACGTCAATGTGAAGTCACAGTGACTAAAATGTGAAGTCGTTATGGCCGTTTTAGAGCTCGTTTGTGACGTTTCACAAAGTGGTCACAATGTGACAAATTTGTGAAAAATGTGTCATTTGTGACTAATTTCACATTAACATTGTGACGAAACTGTTACAAAAGTAACGATATTTAAATTCCCAGAAACATGTTTTAAAGTAAATAACATGTTTTGAAGAATATTTGTAATTTTCTAAAAAAAATTAATGAAGTCACATCTCAGTCACAATGTGACGTCACTGAGTGGTGGAATTTTGTCACAGATGTTATGTGACCAAAGTGACTCACAGTGACGTCAATGTGACGTCACTGTGACCATGCATGCTATGAGGGTGGTAACATCGACAATTTTCCCCTTTTTCTTCGGTCAAACGGGAACGACGGCGAATAGACCGAGTGCGACTCTCACGTTCTAAAAAAGGGCGCGACTGTTCCCTGGTTAAAAAGCAACACTAGTCACAGAAAAAGTCCCGGATGATAATATAAAGTCTATGGGGACGTTCAAATATCTCTCTCAAATTAAAAAAATTTTTACTTGATTGTTTTTGCATAGTATAGCGGAGGACGATCCACAACGGGCCTAATTTTAACTTTTAAAGTTTGGTTTCAGATTTTTTAAAAATTACTTTAATTTTAAAATAAATTTAAACCGGTTCTGAACTATCATAAGCAAAAAATATATAAGCAAAATTAAAAAAGTAAATCTAGGTCGATTGTAGATCTCTCTCAGCTGTCCTATGCAAAAAAATCGTTTAAAAATATTAAAATTTGAGAAAGATATTTTTAAAAAATGCTTTCGTAGACATTACATTATCATCTGGGTCTCTTTCACTGACTATTGTGGGGCCTTAAAGATTTTTATAGCTGGTAAAAATCAATCCATGTTGCGTATTTACCCTCTCGACACCCTGAATCACATGACACCCACTCCTACTTCTGATGCAATCGTTCAAAGAAAAAAAAAGACTGATTTTTAATTTATTTTTTCATTTAGTAATACCAATAAACCATTTAGAATACATAGAAGGCTTATAAATAGTTGCATAATAGACTTAGATGTCAGTATTTGATTATTTCTAGCATTATTTACAATTGTTGCTTATTGTTTAAGAACAAAAATGACTAATTATTTGAGCAGCTTTACCTCTTGAGTTGTTAATTTTTTTGCGAGGTAAAAAATATTTCATTATTTATTAACCTTCTTTTAATATGTTCACACTTTCAAAGTAATTTTGAACACAAAAATTCCTTTAAAAAGGTGGATGTGCTTTTGGGCCTGTGATTTTAGGTTCGATAAAAAAAAAAAAAAAAAAAAAAAAAAAAAAAAAAAAAAAAAAATAGACAGAGCAACGTTACATTTTTTTTCACATTATTTATAGGGAGTATTTTAGAAGTATAATAAATTTGAAAGGTTTTATTAAAATCTATTTTTACGATAATTTGGTGACAAAAGGGTTCAGTAAGATGGCATTTCTTCTTCTTGTATTTCTTCTGCAATGATAATGAAAGATAGGTCATACAGTCTAATGAACAAAATAAATATGGATTGAATTTTCTTATTCTAATATGCACATGCTTTTATGAAAGAATGACTTGCTTGGTGTTTGTATTTTACCTATACTTTTCAACGTTTTCTTTAACCACAGGATTTCTGCATAGTGTAACAACAGTTTTAATAAATCTGTATAATTTTCGCATACTATGTAATGCATTTCAGTCAAACTAGGCTTCCTAAGAAATATGACCTGTCTTTAAAATAGAAATGACATTTTCGAAAAGAAATATTAATAATGAAACTAAAATAACAGTATATAATAATACTGCTTTACTTTGTACTGTAATGTTACGGTACACAAATAGGCAAAAGTACAATAAAGTGTTCTGAGATAATAATGCTACTTTAAAGTTCTATCAATTTTTGTAACTTTGTTTTGGATTTTTTCTTCCAAACAAATATAGGATTTCATACAGCAACGAATTAAGTATACAAATAAGTACATTTTTCTAGCTATGTATTCATAAAATATTTTTGCGTGATTTCTTGTTTAATGTTTTTTGATGCTATTATCCACCTATGTGGATAATAACGCAATATGTGCAAAGAAAACTATGAAATAAGATGGAAATGATAGCATATAAATTGTCCAATTATGAAGATACAAACTCTGTAACCCTAGAAATTGAAAAATTGCTTTTGCTTACTGGCATGCAACCATTATTCTTCCAACCCTTTTCAAGAGGTAAGTAAAGTGAAATGAAGCGACCGACTCCACAACGAAGAATAATTGGAAGTGAAGAGAGGAGTGCCCAGTTAGTAATGGCAGATTTTCTTTCATGTGTAAGATGTGGGAATGTATCCGAGGTAATATTAATTTCGTTTTCTGAAGTAAGGTTTAGTTGAATGGAAAAATTGTGATACTTAAAAAAGAGTAACAGTTTCAATTTTTCACTTCAGGTGTAAATAATTTGTACGTAACCATTTGTGCTTAATAAACTTTGTAAATAAGAATTCACTATACATTGGTTCCGTTTTCGAACATTGTGACATCACACTTACTATTAATTGCGATATCAGGATGTATAATATTCATTGGATTTTTTATTCTTCGAATATAAAAAAATACTAAAAAGTTGTGCAAATTTCTCTTTGGTTTTCTTTTGTATATAGTTAGAACCCTTATATTGCACAAAATAATAGCATAAGACAAAAATATTCCAAAAGATTCAGACACCTGCAACACATGTTATTCATTTTATGAAATATTACTCTCACTTTATTTATTTACGTTTAAAGATTGTCTAGAACGTATAAAAAATATATAATTTCCATTGTAACTTTAAAATATCATTTTAAATAAATAATAATTTTCGAAAATGTAAATATTTCAAAACTTTAGGCTCATTATTTATTTTATTCATAAGATCATATAAATTCAATTATAAATATATGAAATATACTGTATCCATTTTATTCGCGAATAAAAGACTATTTCTATAATAGAAAAATGCTTTAATTGAAGCTACTTCAAACCTCCATTTATCTAAATGACAATAACTAAATACGGAAACACATTAACAAGTTTTCTACATTTAGCATAGTTTCCAAACAAAGCATTTCCTAATACTGATAAAACTATTTATCATCTGCTTTTTAAGAACAGGGACAAGTAACCATAAGATTGAACGACATTAAATTACAAGTAAAATCTTTAAGCTGTTACAAAGCTTTAATTTATGTAGATGATGAAACAAGGACTTTTCTCATACAGTATTGATTTCTGTTACAGAAATCTGTTTAACTGAAAATGTGTTCAAGATGAATTATGTAAAGCCTATTTTTAGAAGTATTGGAGAGAAATTTCTGAAACAGAAATAAATATTTCTATAATTTTATTTTGCATATTGTTTTCAAGGTATTCGTGATTAGTGAGCAGTTTTATGCGGGAAATGCAGTATAGGAGTGCCCGTGCACACAGTTATATGCAGTAATCCCTTAATATTCGCAAAGGCCAGATTTCCAAACGTATCCTCGAATGTCAAAACCACGAATTTTGAGACTATTTTCCCGAACATATGAAGGGGTTAGGTTCTATTTTTATTATTAAATTTTTTTAATGGAAAAACGGTTCAGTGTAATGGGCGACGCCTTCTTGTTTTAAGATAAAAAATGTTGAAAATATTTTTTCTTTATTTGTTTCCAATTATAACTGTCTTGAAACCCCTTAAAACATAGTTGATCAGAATTAAAAAAATTAAATCATGTATTCAAATCTATCATCTACTAAGGGTTAATGTATCATCACAACATGTTTATGATTATTATTTTCGACGTTCAAAATCTAAAAGTGTCGTACAGAGATGTAGTGGGAACCCTATGCAGTAGAACCTAGATTATCAGAAGTAATTGGGACGTAACCTACTTCGGATAATCGAAATTTTCGAGTAATCGAGAATTAAACCATAATCATCTTGTTTAATCTGTAATATCTTCATTGAATTGTTATTATGACTTATTTTAACTGTTAAATACTAAATCAAAAGTATAAATGAAAATAAATTTATTTCTGAAACTAAATTTTTTCCTTTTTCTAACTTTTTAAAACTTTTGTTATTTTTTTTTTCGAGTTTCTTTTCATCTCACTGACAATTGACACGCCAACGTAAAACTCCTTTGCGAGTTTTGTCACAGATTCTCCCGATTCTAGTCCCGTAACAATATCATATTTTCCTGTATGGTTAATACAATTTTTCTTCTCTTAATGGAATCCATGATAAAAAAGAAAACTTGAGTATAAAATATAAGAAAGACAATGCATAATCAGCAATGGCTGCACTCAAGAAAATTCTGATCGGAAATGTAACAGCAGAAAAAGAGAATAAACAGGAATTCTGGCCAGCTGCCAAAAGTGACCATACCTAAAAGATCGTCCTAGTAGGGGTAGAAAGAGAAAAGCAAATGGGTTTTACCTTCCTTTCTTCTTTTTTCCCTTTTCTTAAATAGAATTGTCCACAAAAGATAAGCGACACAAGTGACTCTTCCCTCTTTTCAAATTATACTGCAATGAACATTTCTCTGGTCTTGAGATGATAAAACATGTTAGGTTCTTTGCACTTGCTTACAATCAGAGGGTGCAATAACATTTGATTATTCTGGGACTATGCAGTATGACCTTCCAAATTTTGAAATGGGGTGTGTTTTTGTTTAGAACAGGGACGTTTGAAAGTGGAGAAGAGTACACTCATACCGAGAATTGAGCTTGCAAGAAGGAATTCTAAAAAAGGGAATTCCAAAATATTTATCTGCACTCGTAGTTTTGAAAGGACAGCTTGCATACAAAAGGAATGTGGGGTATACCTCCCCCCCTTAAAAATGCATATTTGTTAAGAGAAAATTTCGTATGATAGTAGAAAGTGAAAAAAAATAGTGCAGAAGAATTCGACTTCGGTTAACGGATAATTTTGATTAATTGAGATTCTACTGTATATTGAACCAAATAGTAACACAAATTAAAAATATCCCAAAAGATTTAGTCATCTGCAATATATGTTCTTAATTTTATGAAATGAATTATTTTCACTTTATCTCCTTATGTTTAAATATTGTCTAAAATTCGTATAAAAAATATCATTTGTATTGAAATTTTAAAGTAGCATTTTATATAATTAGTAGTTTTCTAAAATGTAAACCTTTGCAGACTTAAACTCATTATTTATTTTATTCTCAAAATCATATAAGTTCAAACATAATAATATGAAATATTTTGAATCCATTTGATTCGCCAATAAACAACTATTTCTATAATAGAAAAGTTGTTTTAATTGAAGCTATTTTAAATTTCCATTTATCTAAAATACGATAACTAAATACGGAAACACATTAACAAGCTTTCTACATTTAGCATAGATTTCCCAACAAAGCCTTTTCTAATACTGATGAAAACCATTTATCATCTGCTTTTTAAGAACAGAAACAAGTAACATAAGATTGAACGACATTAAATACCAAGTAAAATCTTTAAGCTTTTACAAAGCTTTAATTTATGTAGCTGATGAAACAGTCTTTTACAAGGACTTTTCTCATGCAATATTGATTTCTGTTAGCGAGATCTGTTTATGTTTAGCTGAAAATGTGTTCAAAATAAATTACTTAAAGTCATTTATTAGAGGTATTTGAGACAGATTTCTAAAACAGAAATGAATAACTTTTAAATTTTTTAATTTATTTTGCATATTGTTTTTCAAGGTATTTGTCATTAGCAAATTATTTTATACGCAAAATGCATTACAGAAACTTTGCGGGAGTATATATATATGTGAAAATTCCCTCAACATACGCAAGGACTAAGTTTCTGAACGTACCCTCGAATGTCAAAATCACGAATGTTGAGACTATATTCCCGTACATATAAAGGGGTTAGGTACTATTTTTATTATTACTTTTTCATAAATTGGAAAAACGGATAAGCGTAGCGGGCGACGCCTGCTAGTTTTAGATTTTTTCTTTTAAGTTGAAAATATTTTCTTTTTTTCATTTTTTTCCAATTATAAGAGTTTTGAGACCCCTTAAAATATAGGTGTGCCATCAAAATATAAAAATAAAATCATATATTTAAATGTACCACATATTAAGAGTTAGTATACCGCCACAAAATGTTTATCATAAAATATACTATCAAAGGTTTATTCAAAAACTAAAAGGGGTGTACAGACATATAGTAGGAACCCTATAGATATTGTACGAAATAATAGCATAAGATAAAGATATCGCGAAGGATTCAGTCATCTTCAATGCAGGTTATTAGTTTCATGAAATGAATTACTTTCACTTTGTCTACTTATGTTTAAAGATTGTCTAGAATCCATAGAAAAAATATCATTTATATTGAAGCTTTAAAAGATCATTTTACATAATTTTTAATTTTGTACAGTGTATACACTTGTAGACTTTAAGCTCATTATTTATTTTATTCTTAAAAGCATATAAGTTCAAATAAAATAATAATAAAATATTTTGAATCCATTTGGTTCGACAATAAACGACTATTTATATAATAGAGAAGTTGCTTTAATTGATGCTATTTTAAAACTCTATTTGTCTAAAAGATGATAACTTAATACGGAAACACACTAACAAGCTTTCTACATTAAACTTAAATTTCTAAACATAGTGCTTTCTAATACTGATGAAAACTATTCATCATCTACTTTTTAAGAACAGACAAGTAATATAAGATTGAACGACATTAAATACCAAGCAAAATCTTTAAGTTGTTATAAAGCTTTAATTTATGTAGCTGATGAAACAGTCTTTTACAAGGACTTTTCTCATGCAATATTGATTTATGTTAGAGAAATCTGTTTGTCTAAATGAAAATGTGTTCAAGATAAATTACTTAAAACCTATTTTAAGAGGTAATGGAGATAGATTTCTAAAATAGAAATGAATAATCTTAAACTTTTTTTCAATTTATTTTGGTTAATATTTTTCAAGGTATTAGTAATTATTAAAACGTTTTATGCGGAAAATGCAGTACAGAAAAATATGCGGGCGCATAAATACATATATAGAACCATTAGGCAATACTACAATTCAACATCAAAATATGGAATAACTCATTAAATAACAAACTGTATCAGATTGAGGTGTTTGATATTGGAACAAAATTGGAAATGTGGTATTTAGCTCGTTCTCAATGGCAAACCTAAATATATATGTAAGTGAATAAATGTATGTGTGTACATGTATGTTATTGCAACTACAGGAAATTTCCTAAATCCTGAGAATTACTATTAAATACTATCATTTGCCGCAACAAGGCTGTAAAGCCTGAACAAAGTGTTTTATTTCGGTTATTCACCACATCATGCCTGTAAATACAGATATTTTTTGCCATATTTAGGTATACATCTGAAATGATTGATGAGATTGAGTGTATTTAAATTCGTTAGAGTTCAGATTGATGTGAGCAGTCACGAACTAAAATCAGGGAGAATGTATATTAAGATTTTTTAATTTCGTATAGTTATATCTTATGTATTTTCAGATTTCTTAAATAGAAAGTAAATGTTAGAATGCAGGAATAATTACTACTCTACTCTAGACCATGTTGAGTGAATCAGATATAAATTAGAAATTTAGATGTTTTTTGATCAAGAAATAATTATTCTATGTTAAAAGCAAAGTGTTTAGAGATATGTCACACAGTAACAGCCATTTTTGAAACTAATTCACTTACGATTTCAAAATATAGCTTCTTTTTATAGCTTTTCATAATATAGCTTTCTCACTAGTGAACTATTCTTCGCTATAGAGAGAAATTTCAGTTTCACAAAAGCATTTAAAATAATATAGATATTTTAAGAAACAGTAGGAAGAACTTGGCAATATGGAACCTCTCGAAATAAATTAAAATTCTATCAGTAATAAAGTATATTATATTCTTTATCATTCTCTTATAAAGATGTATTCTATTTCTAAAAAGTGGTATGTTTCATATAGTCCTCAAAATGCTGACTTTTAAAATTCTATTTTGGAAGTTAAATCTAAGATTTAGAATAAATCATATATTCTTTAATACCAATATTCTGCAGCTGTAGAGAAAAGTTTCAATTGAATCAGAAGGCCGAAATTTAGAATGTAATACAATTTAGAAAAATATAGTCCTTTTTTTTCTTTTTTTTTTCATAAGAAAAGAATACCTTTTAATAGTTCTAACTAATACACTTTTTGTGCAAAAAAGGATGAATTTTATAATATTTCTCCATACAAATGAATCCTTTTTATTGTTTCAAACTAATTCACTTTTTGTGCAAATTTTCTGCATTTTGTATTCATACAAATAAGGCCATACTTTATAGGAACTATGCACATTCTTTGCACAAAATAAATGTTTGATTGCTGAAAACTATTTTATAACAATACATGGTTGTCTCGAATGGTTTTCTTAACTTCTTTGTTTGCTTTCCAATTTTTTTGAGCAGTGTATTTATAATATTTGTACGTCGTTAAAATTTTAAAACTTAAAAAAAAAATGACTGCGATTTTATAAACATGATAGTGAACTAATGAAGTTTGGAACGAAAGCCCATGATCAGTCACATCTAAATCGATACAGAATCATAAATGTCAGATATAACTAAGAAGACATATTCGATGAAAATATACAAAAGATTATCAGATTTGCATTCATCCGGAAAGATGCAATTTCTGTATATTTTTTTCATTTTATAATGAAAGCTACCTATATACGGAGTTTTGTACGAAACATTTTATGTAGTAGTTTTTAATTAGGCTATTCTTCTACCCACTGTTTGGTTAACTTGCGAAATTATTGAAATTCATCCAGTGAAAATTGATTTAATTCTTGCAAAGGTTGTTAAGACTGATAAGGGTATCTTGAAAAAAGAAAACGGTAATTAATTCATCGCCTCAAGAATAATGTCTTCATGGGATGTATCAAGAATAATATATTGGTTATTAGAACATTCAGTACAAATAATTTTATCTTAAAATTTTAGAAATTTAAATCCGTTTATGGTGTACTTGCTCTGTTAGATAACAGACGGCACCAGGGTGCACTTTTAAAATACTTTTAATTTTGACTCTGATGACTTTTAATATAGTTTAACAGTCCAGCTGCTATAAGTCTCAAATACCCCCCTCCGCCAAACAAACTAATAAAGTCAATTTTGTTTTGTTTTAAAATTGCTTGCAAAACAAAAATGTTGTTTTATTTTTATCATTATGTTTCATCTTCATCTTTGAGCAATGCAGAGTGGGAATGCTAATTTATTATCTAACTCTTTTAAATTGGAAATAATTTTATTAATGAGAATTTTGTTCTGAATTAGTGATTACTATTATTCGACACGATTATGTAAGATGTTTAAACTTATCTTTTATGATATTCAATCTTTACTCTGTGAATGAAAAAATAAAAACAGACTTTTTATGCTTCTCCACAGCAAAACGCCCAGTTGAACACATTCTGTTATATACTATATTTTCCTTTCGTAAGTAAAATATCTATAACGCCTTCTTTAACCCATTAAAGCCTTGTATTTTGTTTCTTTAAAATGTTTACTTATAAAATTATTGTTGTGAAATGTAAAGCTTGCATTTCACAACAGTTGTTTTACAATAGCATTTTTCGTTTGATTTTATCATAAAGTTTATGTCATCAAACAAAAATAATGCTTCCGTTCAAAAATACTGGTATTCAAACAAAGAAATGGTTGAAACTTTTCTGGTACCATATGGTACCAATAGGCTTTAGTTGGTTAATGATAGAAATTTGGAGATAAAAATGACTCATGTGAAAAAAATCAATATTCGCTTAATAGCATAAAAATGAACAATGTCTGCTACAGTGATTTCAAACTGACATTTGTTAGCGTATTTTTTTTCTTAATTTTGTGTTTTAATGGAACGACACAAAATTATATGTTTTATCCTTTAAAATGAATATGAAGTAATTTACAAAATGAATACAATAATAGCATTTCTGATGGATAATTACTGTCGAGTTTAACGATACATAAAATAAACTCACATTAAAGGCAAATTACAAATTAAGTTTCTTTGAATGACGATTTGTCATTCATGCATTCACGTCACTCCAGTTTAATTATAACAAACTTTCGCAGAGGTAACCAATATTATTTTGTTTAAAACCTTTAATTAGCATTCTTTTTCCTTTTTTTATATTTTTAAAGTCGTTTATTCTTGAATACAATATTACACTTTAAAAATTGTTTAGAATAAACAGGATTTGTTCGAAAAAGATTTTAAAAGGACTTAGATACTTCCTTTGATTTTGGTCTTACCATCATATGATTGTGTTTTAACTTAATAAATTTGATACAAAATTCTAGCTTTGAAAATGGTTACAACTAAGGTAACATAAAGGTACATAAAGGTTTTAAAATGCATTTTACATAATCAAACAATCCAAAACCTCTATCTTGTTTTTTTTCAGCTAGCTACAGTTTAAAATTAACTACTATGATTGCATGACAGATTATAGAATTTGAAAAAGAATCACAAAAATATTATAAATGTGACAGTGAGTGTGAATATCTGAGTCGTGTCAACGTGAAAACGAATGAATTAATGATTTTCTATGTTTGCACATAAATGGACTACAACAAGAAATGAAGTTTTGTTACATCTTGTTTAATTTATTCAAAAATATATCTCAATAAATTTCATTACTTTTATAGAGGATTAATTAATAGTTCTCAAGTCAAACTTAATCATCATTTTTTAAAGTAGTCAAATGATCAAAACTTGGAACGATATATTTAAGTCAATATTACCTATTAATTGAAATATTTTCAAGTGAAAAAGGAAAATCAAATCAAAAAATATAAAAAAGGAAAACGGCGTCATATTTCGAGATAGAGAAATATTCTCAATTACTTTTTACAATATAAGCCCATTAATATGAGTAACTACAGAAATTGGGTGAATATGGCGTTATATATCGAAAATAAACCGTATATGTTTTAATGCTGAATAAAATATTTGTGTTTACTAATGCTTCTTATTATTTTCTTTCTTTCTTTCTTTAATTCCTTTCTTTCGTTTTTATTTTTGCATTTCGAATGAAATATGTGTATTGCAAATAAGATCAAAATATGTATTTTAAGTGCATATGTTTAAAATTTACTTTAAACAAAGTTAATGAAAACTTTGTGCTTTTAATGAAATCAATACGATTAAAAAAGAGTATAAAGTATAAGACTGTCCATAATCTGCACACGGGGAATATGTAAAGAGGTCGTATTTATAACTTAATATGAAACAAAGGAAAAAAAATGATTAGCAGCTGTCATTACAAAATATTCATCACAAAATTATTTATGTCGAAAATAATGTCATGGCTTATAGGAAAAAAATATTTTCATTTAAGAAAAGAAAAAAAAATCTAGAAAATTAATTCCAGATTTAGATTTTAAATAAATACTATCTAAAATTTATCTAAATAACTAAGATATTTGAGAAAGTATCTATAGTTTGTTTTAGAGTGTCACATGTTTGTGTAAAGAATTTCTAATGCGCAATTTGTTTACGCTTGAACTTTGTTGCACTGATAATTTACAGAGGTCTATAAACGGGTACAATACCTAAGAGAAAAATATTTTTGTCAGTGCTAAAATTTTTAAGCCGTTTATCTCGGGAAAAAATGACTGCTTTTTATAAGAAAGTTGCATTTTTATTCCTAAATGCTAAATATTTATAAAGGAATACAGAATAACATACTTTCCACTCTGCTAGTATTGAAATTAAGACTCCAAAGCTTACAATGGGGTGTTAAATCAATGCTTGGCAAGTAATATTAATTCCACGTCTATTTTAGCTTTAAAAGAGTAAAATGTTTGCATTTAATTTTGAAATGTACTTTTATTAATGTTAATTTCTTTTAATATATTTTGTAAATCCGTATAAAATGAAAAAAAAATCACCCGTTTTAATGCAATGATTAGAAAATTTTACACTTTTTTTTTTTTTTTTTTTTTTTTTTAAATCAATATTATCACAAAAAAATTCATATTATTGAAAAATTTGCGTAATGCAAGTACATCAAATATAAGCTAAAATACAACGTTAATATCGTATTCTCTAACATTTTTTTTATTTCTTTGTTCGTGTCTTTATGAAGAAGGTACCTTCAGAATTTTCTTGTTTCACTTGGTCCTTTTTTATTGATTGTAGTTTTATTTTCGCGATTTTTTACATTATGTCACATAAAATTTCGCTTTTTGTAAATATCTGTGTTGTTCCAAAGGCTCAATCAAAAATGAATATTGCATTATTGCATTATTTTCTATGATATATAATACAGATTTTATTAATTATGTGTTTTAAAGTAACTCTGATTGATTATTTTGTGTCATTAAGGCATTCATTCTTTTTTTTTTATATCACGGGTATCACCTATCAATACTAATAAAAAAAAAATTCACTCTGTGTGTCTGTCTGTTTGTATGTGTGTGTCTATGTGTGTCTGCGACGGCTATTGAAATCTAAGACACGTCCGAGAATTAAATTTTTGTGAGAGTATTCCAAAATGGATCGTAATGCACCCTCAAGCACAATTTTAAATTTATGATGATTAATTGAATTATTAATTAACCATTGTAACTCACTCTCATTAAAATGTCATCTACTTGATATCCAATGAATGGCAGCACTTGCAGGCGCCTTCAAACCGATCCCTCTTCGGTGGCTGGCGAAGAACTGATATTCAATTTTAACTATTTCTAACAAAGTTGAAAAGAATGGCTCTAACTCTTGTAAATATACTCGGACTGCCATTAAATGTTTGGATGTTATTGACGTTTACCTTAGCACGAACCCTATTGAAACTGAAGTTTCTACCATTATTAGTTTATTTACAGGGACAGTCAAAAGTTTTCCATTAGATTACAGCCTATGGGGAAAAAATAGTTTCAAATGAATTTTAATGATGTCACACACTGTTAAACATATTAAAATTTATAGGCATCTATGAAATGCACAAAATATGCATATTGTAAAGCATATAGTGAAACGGGTAGTTATTATTCATTTACAGGGCCACACAAAAGAAGTCCATTGTATAATAATAAAATGAGGGATTTTTTTCGACATATTTCAATTATGGTAAACGATTTCATGGATAATCAAATTGATTTAAGACTCTGAAGCTTAATATGAGTTATCTAATGCATAACGCGAAGTGCATAGCGTTTACAGGGACGCACAAAATATTTAAAATAGTATATTCTGTCTGAAGTACTGTCTATTATGAATGATGGCTGTTGGATGGATGAAATATATTTTTAATTATGATATTCGGTTTTACTTTTTGCTAAATGTATGCATATTGCATAGTGTGTATAAATGCTAATAGTTACACAATTTAGATATACAGGGTTACAAAAAAGATCTCGAAAAGGTTATTGAATATGAGCGTAATTTACTTAAAAGTGGTTTTCAAATAAATTATGCATTTTTGCGTTGAACTGCATTCAGTTTACTAAGAAATGTTTTTTGATAATCGATAAAAGGATATACACGGTCAAGCAAAGAACTGGATACACGTTCGCTTTTGGATGATAGTTTCTTTAAAGAGTATTTCCATTTGAACTAAATTATAACAAAATACTTCCGTGTATTAAAGGCACTAAGTAAACTACAGGAATTAACAAAAGTATTCAAATATGTTTTCATATATTTGTATGAATTATTGAAAGGAAAATTTCAATTAATTAAGCATTTACTTGCTAAACAAAATTTCCCTATTATATAGTCTATATATCAACCGACAGATCAAATACAGGGCTGTTCAAAGGTATTGGAATACATGTTTGGCTATGGACTTATGCCTTATCTCCATGGATAACGAAGTTTTGTTAAGGATTTCAGGAAGTGTTGGAAAGTGTTTTATAATCTATGCTTTATGCATAATTTTTCTTACTTTTTATTTGTGTTTTTAATAGTGTTGCAAAATCAAACAAATCTTTCGGTATTGTTAAAATTGAGGGAAATATTCCAAGACATCATAATCTTACGTCTTAAATGCTACAATCAATTAAAAAAAGTGTCGCAATTAAACTTGAGTAAAAAAAAATTGAAAAAAATGTCGTTTTTCAGAAAAACATTTCTTTCTTATTCCAATGTTTCTTTTCTAAACAACTATTTAGAGGTACAGTACAACCCCGTAACTTCGGACCCCGTTAATCCGGATCTCCGCATAATCCGGATCAGTCTGATCAGTTTTTTTTCTTCTCAAAATTTGAGAAGCGACCGGCAAAATTTCGATAACATTAATTCATTTCATTTTCGTATTCTGAATAAAAAGGTCTTTTCTGAAATATTTTCGGAAGAATATCTTAATCTTTTTTTAATTTAAACTCTTTGATGTTACCTTTCAAGGAAACAACAATGCATCACTTAAACTCTGCAAGCAGGTTGCTGAGAGCACTCTCCGAAAGTAGAAGATTTTATGGTCTACAAATTGTGATTACTTGATTAACAAGCAAGCTTGAAACAAAATGAAGAATAGGCGAGAATGAAAGGGAAATTCTACCTGAAAGTTCTGTTAGCATGTTAAAAAAAAAAAAAAAAAAAAAAAAAAAAAAAGGCCATAAAAAAATTAGCCATAACGAAGCAACAAATCATTTACAACAATTAATGGTTTATTTTGAACATCAGGTGCGGATGCGTGGCCGTGCGGCCCACAAAAGTTATACAATACTGGCACACTGTAAAAAAAAAAAACTGTGAAGGTACTAGACATTTTCTAGGAAACTGGGAATCCAAGAACTTTTCATGTAACGATAACAAGAAAAATTCATGTAATCAATTCTGAAACTTGAATTTTTGCTGTTACCGTTACAGGAAAAGTTCTTGGAATTCCAGTTTATTAGAAAAGGTTTAGTACCTTTGCAGATTTTTTTTTTTTTACAGTGCACAACAAAAGATTTTGTAATTACAAAATAAACATTTTTACTGTCTGTAAATATTCAGTATGTTTAATATAAAGGTGATATTCTGTAAGTATGCTTTATTTCTTTTTATCCCTCATTCTCCAGATAATCCTGATTGGGTCTGGTCCCAATTAATCCGAATTATCGGGGTTTTACTGTATTGACAAAAATAAAAATATACTAATGCAGCTTAAATCCCTTTTTAAACGATGGCACAAAAATACAATTAATTATTTGAAATACACCGACGAACGTAAGTCATTTTGCTCCTCACAGAGACTATGTATTTTTCTATGATTAAAGTAACTTACGTGTGTATTTTAACACAGAAATTTGGAGCATTGCAATAAATAAGATTTATATCACTTAAAAAATAAAACGTTCGGACCGGTGTATTTTACAAAGTTAAATGTGTGAAAATTTTGAAGAAATATGTAAAAATCTGAGTATTTCGTCGCGGTTTAGTACGTTTGTGCTATCTATAGATTCCCAAAAATAAAATTACGCAGATAATAATGGTGCCTAACTGGCATATACTTTTAACTTAATATTTCTTTCTGATTTTTTTTTCACTTAAAAACATATATTGAGTTATAAGATATCTTGCATACAAATTTGAGGTTAAGTTAGAGGTCATTGATCGCGTGCCCAGAAAAAAACTGCACTAGTTTATAAATAAAGCAATTTTTAATTAATTTTTCTGTATAAATTTACTCACTAAACATTGTTTAATGAAAAAAAAAATGCAGACAAATACAAAAACAGGACTTTGAGTTTTGTTAAAAACACTTTTTTTTATATAGAATTACAAAGGCTGCCTTTTTAGAAAAAGAATTTCAAATATAAAATACATAACCAGCGTTGTTTTGTTACACTGAAGAAAGAAATATTCCCATTATCCTGTCTCTTTTTTTATCATTAATGAAAGACAGACATGTCACTTCTTTCGAAGGAAAATAATTAACGTTGGGATTTCTTATTACCACGAGTACATTGTTTCAGAAGATAGTGGTTTGATTAATCTCCCTTTGCTGTTTTTACCAAGTGTAAAATGTTTTACCGCATAACTCTAAAAATAAGGCAAGATGTATACCTAAAAAAACTTCTTTGCGTGCCACTAATATTTAATTTTTTTTTTTTAGAAAAATATCCTTCTTAAATTAAAGATTACTATTTATCTTCTTTTAAATTTATTTTATTATATTATTTATTCTTTATTATCGTTTTTCATTATTACTATTTATCTTATTTGTTAGTTCTCTCCATTCGTAAAACAAAAAAAAAAAAACTACTTTTAAATATGCCTTTCTACTTATATTTATTCTGTGGCTTTTAATTAGACTGCCATTTTCTTTTTTCAAACCCTAACCGTTACAGTTACGCCCATCATGTTCATATATTTCAGACTATTACGAATGAGTTGCCCATCTGTATTTTTGAATGTTTGGAACGTTAAGAACATGTTTATTGCTTTCTAAGTCATTGTTTCTTTCATTATAGATGCTAGCATTCAAATGCTCATTCACAATAGATTTTTGTACGAAGAAGATTTTTAGAGGAATGGCTTGATATATATATATAGCATAAAATGGTTTTAGTTTAAGGCCTTTAAAAGCTAAAGGATTATTTGATAGGATAACTTTATATTTAGATCTATATTTATTATTTTGTGAATCGACTGGCCTGGCAATTTCCATTCCTTGAAACCTCATTAAAAATATTAAAAATATTATAACTTAAACTACGATAAACAATATACATATACATTCTGGGTTATACAAACATCTTTTAAAATATAAGAAAATCATCGGATGTGAAAAGGTTAATTATCCACAAGAAACATAATTAAAACATTTATTTCTGTTTATGTTGAGCATTATGTCACAATGTCACACACGAGTCATATAACACATATTGTCCCAAAAATGGTAATTTAAAATTATATACTTATTTTCAAGTGCCGGCGCAACACAAAAATAACTATTAAACAACATAATAACTTTTGAATCGCTTTTAGTTGTTTTTGCAAAATTAATAATTACCATTTTATAAACGTAGAAAAAAACACCAGTCTAGCGCATTGCTTGTAATTTCCAGGAAAGATGTAATAACTTTCACTTCATCACAAAGCAGAACGATAACTTCACGATCTTAAATGCATGTTATCGCACGGTTTACATAATTATTCACAAAAGACGCTAGAAAATGGAAAACGAAAAGTGTGACAAAATGTACATATATAACTGCACTGGTGCAAAAAATAAGCACAATGTGGGGATTTTTAATGTAGCGTCGCGTCGTACAGACGTTTTCTACATCGTTTCAAAATCATACCATAACATCTTCAAGGTGTGAAAATCTGATGCAAGTGATCCAATTGTCTAAACAAGGAAATTAAAGGATGAAAAAGAACTTTATTGAAAAGGTAACTTGGAACACAATTGCAGAGAACACAAAATATGTCCATCTAAAAAGCTTGTGATAGAAAGGAATCTTTCTTTAATAGCGAATATGTTCACCCCATACTGCTATGCAGAAATTGCAATGTCTATCGACGCTGAGAACAAGGTTGTCTAACAGCTGTTGAAATATCGATTCCCATTCTTCTTTTAACTAAAATTTTAGCTTCTAAATTGTTGCTGACGCCCGGTCACGTGCTGTCAAGCGTCACCCGCGAAGGTTCTATTTGTGTTCTATGGGATTTAAGTTTAGAGACTTTGTATGTCAATCCCTGTGTTGAATACCATCATTCTGCAAAAGCGATGTGGCAGCCATTGTACGATAGCATGTAGTTTAAAGATAGAAAGCCAACGAATATAAATGCACAAATAGAGTATGAGAAGGTAGCAAATAGCTATTTCGAATCTACTATCGAGATTCTTCATCAGTGCAAAACTCAGCGAGCTAAATATAGCAAAACTGAGCAAAGAGACAGAGAGACGCAGGCTTATATACCCGATATGGGAACAATCCCGCCTAAAGAAAAACAACCAATGAGAAGAAAGCAGCCAAAACCAATTGGGTGGACAAGTAGCGACATCTATCGGAGAACAAGCAAAACAAAAACTAAAAAGCGAGTAAAAAAAAGTATTAACCTGTCAGTAGTCGCGTGTCTGTCTTTTCGCCGCCCGTATAACTTATCTTCTCCTAACTTATATCACATTACAAATATAGCGGAGATCTACCATGTAGCTGACTTTGAAGCTTTCTCGAGCACCTTAGTGAAGTAACAGGACACCTCTGTTTTTCTTTCAGGTAGATTTTTAGAAACAAAGTTGGAATTGGCAAAAAAGTCTACGTAAAAGTCACTAATGCGAGTTCATTTTTACTTTTTCCAAATACTCTAGATCTCATGAATAAAATGCATAATTTATGAAAACTGCAAATTTATATTTTCGTTGTAAGGTTATTTTCGTATATTAGGCGAAAAATATTTCTTATTTTACATATTTGGTATGCGGGGGCCCAGCGGCGAAAAGACCGAGCGCGACTAATGACGTTGTAAAAAAAGTCGCGACTACTCGCGGGTTAAATTAAAGATTTCCAAATATTTGGAAAATAAGGAGTACTAGATAAGTCATTGACTAAGGAGTGAGAATTTTTTATGATGTGGTAAGATTCCCAAAAATCAAGATCAAGAATGGAAGGACATTTATGGATGATAGTGACTGAAGAAAAGTTAAACTTATGTTGTGAAGACCAACAATGTTGAGCAATAGAGGAACGTTTAAGCTCCTGATTTTTGACATACCTTTTATGTTCCATTAAACGAAATCTGAGAACACGTTTAGTCTGACCAATATAAGAAAGACCACATTGGCAAGAAATTTGGTAAATACCCCAGTTATCTAAGTGATCAATGGGGTGCTTAAGATTTGAAAAAGCAATTTTATTAACAGGAGATAAAATAACATTGAAATCGAACCTTTTTAAAATTTTAGCAACTTGCTGACTGATTTTGGGGAAAAAAGGCTAAACAACCAAAGCATTGGAGTTTGAATTAAAGTTCTTTCTTTCAGATTGTGTGGATTTTGTCAATTTTCTATGAATAGAATCTATAATATTAGGGGAATAACCACGATCAACAGCAATAGCTTTTAGGTAATTAAGTTCATCACTGAGTAACTGAGGAGTTGAGTAAACTGGAGTAGAGTAACTGAGGAGTTTTCAAGTTTGAACAAATATTGGAAGCCCGGAGAACAAAAGTTTTAAAAGCCGCAACTTTCTGATTAGGAGGATGAGAAGAATATCTGTGAGGTGGAAGACTGACCGCAAAAGGTTTGCGAAAGACAGTAGTCTGAAAATTATCTTCATTGCGAATAACAAGAACATCCAAAAAACGAAGCTATTTGCTACCTTCTGATACTTTATTTGTGCATTTATATTCGTTGTTTTTCTATCTTTAAACATTTGTGCACAAAGGCTTTATTTGCTATTTTGATAGCATGTAGTGTTGTCGTGTATGAAGAGGAGGTCCAGAACCACAGCACCTCTAAACAGATGCACGTTAGACGAGAGAATCACGATACAATAGCGGACACCAGTGACTGAACCTCATTTTAAAACTTGGGGGGGGGGGGTACGTACGATTACGAATCGAGAACTAAAACACTTCCAAAACAACCCTTTTTGATGATGTTGGAAGGGTGAGATTGCGTACGTCCTTTCCAGAATAGATTTATATGCGTCCAGAGTAGCTTGACAGAGTAAAAGAACTGCCGCCTTCCAGCACGGTAAACCGTCATATTCGATATCTACTGACTGGTGCCATGCACCTTGCAGTTTCTTTAGTTATTTGCCACGTGTTTTGTCTGGCCTGTAGGACATAATAGTGATCTTCTGCCGTTGTTGTTGCTTGTGGATGACCATTACTAAACGATCGAAAAGCTTTTCAAGTTTTTTGAAATGCTCTCCAGACTCCTGAAACGAAGCTATGAGTGATACTGAATTCTTATGGCACACTTCTACACTTGTTTTACTTCAACTTTCTTCCATTTACCGAATGATCTGAACACCACTAAAGTCATACTTATAGATCTCTTGCATTGCCCGTTGTCCATATCACAGAGTAGTAGCAACAAACCGTAGTTGAAATAACTGTGCATCGTGCAATAGATTATATTTAAATGCTGAACATCCACCACATCTGTGCTTTATATCCTTTCAGCCCCTTCCCCTTATGTTATATACCGTATCTGCGCATACCCCACTGCTATGACGGACGCAAATCTATTTTCTGATTAGTGTTTCAGTCCGTTCTGTTGCTTTGCTACGCTTTTATGATAATTTATTTGCTTTATCCTTAAATTTTCCTAACCAGTGTAAAGTGGGTTGCCAAAGTATTTACGCCTAAGTATGTTACAGCCTAAATTTTACATTTTGAAGCAGACAAAGCAAACAAAGTTGTTGTTTACTCGTGGATTGTTAAATTATTTTCGGTACGCATGAATTGAATACTTATGAATTAATAAATAAATACAAATTTTAGCTCATAAAGTAGAATTTTATTGTAAAAAACTAGATAGAAGTATTCTAAGACAAATTCTACAATATTTCATCGAAACCCTATTTACTATTGTATTACTCTTGATCTGCTATGAATAGATTTTTTACGCGTTCCTTTTAATTACTCATTATGGTACCAGACCACAATCAGCGTTTCTATGCAATTCTTATCGTTTGTCATAATTTGACACCTTTTGCAGAGAATAGAAACCTAGAGAATCATCATAAACAACTAAAAACATTTAAATTATTCCATAAAATTCATAAAATTAATCCATATCCCATAAAGTTCAATATTCCCATAAAATTCATGTTGGATGTTAATTACCAAGAATCCTTTACTTAGATAGTTGATAATTCTTGTCAAATGTCACCTGTGTGTGTTGTTAGCACAAAATCATAAACCAAGATATTTAATAAGAAAAATTGCATTCTAATTAATAACTTGGCTACCCGCTGTATACCCACTAATAAAACAAGATCCAATGAATAATTTACTCAAAATCATTAAAGCTCAATGTTTCGAAGCAAGTAACAGACTTTATATGCGAATATTTTATAAGAAATTCTGCATATTTTGATTAAGTACACTGAAAGGATTTGAGCTGACGAAGTTTGCTAATAAAACAAAGGATTCCTTTTAATTTATTGTTATAGTTAACACGGTTCTGTATATCATAACTCAAACTGAAAAAAAAATTACGTCATTATGAATCTTAGTCTTAATCTCAATTTTTAGTTGTTCAAATTTTGATAAGCTAATGCAAATTTCTTATCATTTTAATATTTCATATGGAAATTTTTGCTTTTTATAATGGGCAATAAATATAATTATTTTTTGAATAATTTATAGCTATTGTTTTTACAAAACTTCCAATAAATGAAATCTTCTGCAAACCGTTTTATAAGTAATCTTTTAAATTCGTCTTTGTATAATTAGTTAATTTCTAATATGTCATAAGTTGCATAGTTTATTCTTACTGCGTCTATAATTCTTGAACATATATCCATAAATTTAACATTATAAATTATTTCCAATCCAATATATTTGATTTGTCTACAAAGTGTTACCATATAATCAATAAGTTGCTATAACAGAGGTAACTTTTCCAAACTCATTTATCTAAAGACGATAGCTAATTTCGAAGACACATTAACAAGTTTTCTACATTTAGCATAGATTTCAAAACATCGACTTTTCTAATACAGAGAAAGAGTATTCATCAAGTACTTTTTAAGAACACAGAAAACTAACCTAATATTGAACAGCATTAAATGCGGAGTAAAATCTTTAAGCTGTTACAAAACTTTGATTTATGTAGCTGACTAAACAGGCTTTTATAAAGACTTTTCTCTAGTAGCATTGATTTCTGCCAGAGAAACGTGTTTATCTTTGTCGAAAATTTATTCAAGATAAATTATTCAAGTCCCTGTTAAGAGTTATTCAAAAATTGTCTTAAAACAGGAATAACTAATTCTAGTATGTTAATGAATTTATTTTGCATATTTTATTATAATGTAATCGTGATTAATAAAAGATTTTAATCGATAGAAGGCTTTATATCAGTGTTGGGTATGAACGCGTTCACTGAAACTCACGAATTTCACTCACTATTTGTGAACTTTGAACTGAACTTCCTTCCTTATTTAATAAACGAGCGTAAACTGAACGAAAACTCAAAAAATATGTGAATTTGAACTATATTTACGTTTAAACTCCATTTTTTTCATAATTTATTTAAAATTTTTCCAGACCTTCGTACATCCTTTCTCCCTTTCAAATGCCATTTAGAGGCCTAAGTGAGAATCAGGACGGGTTTAGTCTGGGTATCACTTCTCTGGGTGGTACCCTTGTCTTACTTCTTCTGCAGGCTTGGGTCGCGCCGAACCGGACCTGGACTATATACAATTTTCGCCAAAAATATATATATACAGCAAACTCTCTCTATAAGTTGGACTGTGTTTAAGACGGAAATATGTCTAACTCGAAAAGATTTTCATTCAGATAGGGACTCGGAAAGTCCCTACTAATCCGCAGACATTGAGTAGAATTTTTCTAAGACGGGATATTGTCTTCTACGGAAAATTTTCTCGATCCTGATCGATTCCACCATAGCCATAGTTTATTGTATTTTTAAATTATCATAATTCAACAATTAAAATTCTCTTTAAAGAATAGTACATATACAATGCTAGGGGAGCGGGATACAATATTATAAAAGGTGCTACAAAAATCTGTATATGACGAAATCCTGTCTTAAACGAAACAATTTCTAGATTGGTGCCAAATGAATAGAATAATCCGTATGAAAAAAAAATAACACATTTGTAAGAGACGGCGAATTTCTTAATAAAGAATCTGTCTAAAATGATTTTTTTTTTTTTCGGAGGTTTTTCTTAAAAGGTTCACCGGTGTAGAATTTTTCGTACTTTTAAGCCTCCAGCGCGTGGAAAGCATTAATGTTTTTAATAATGTTTCAGATATTTAGATACAGTTAAAGATTCATTTTAAAATCAATTTAGTTTACAATGGGCCATACAGAAAGAAATTTGGAAATGTCAAAACTTTGGAATAAATGCGTCTATTACTCAACCCATTACCCCTTTTTTTAAATGAAAAACATAACCATGAAAGGGAAATTGTAATAAGTATTTTTTAGAGTTCCGCACTTAAAAAATTAAACAAAACCATTGTAAACCACCCCCCCCCCTCTTGTGTTTGTTTTTTGTCTGTCGCAACCGTTTTACACGTAAACTATGGGACGTGGAAAGTTATTATTGGGGGGAGTAATAAGGATTATTGACATACATATTTACAGATTATTAAACATTCACAAATATATTTAGGAAAAATGTAGAGGGACTAATTATATTACTTGGGAAAAAAATCTTTTCTTGGTACATCGTATGGGGTATCATATGAAAGCTGTCGTAACGGTGACTTCCAAAACACATTTTGAAAATTTTTAAGTATTATATTTTCAGAGATATCGCCAAAAATGTAGTGCAAAAATATTCCTTCCCCCCCCCCATCGATTTCCAAATTTACTGAAAATTGTGAAAAAAATAGAAAGTAGACGTTAACTTAAAACTTGCTGGAAAACTATAGTGATTAACTCTATGTCACACAGTTTTTGAGAAAAGTTGCATTTTTCTATTACACGCAAATTTGGATTTGCGGGCATTCAGCGAAAGTGTTGAGCAGCGCTGGAAGTACTTATTGTAGAAAACATTCTGTGATAGAATTTTTTTAAAAAAAGCGGTAATTAGCCGAGCTATAAACCTTTAACAACACGGACGATTTGGACATCTTAGATAACAACTTTTAACAGTATATTTGTGTAATGCAATGCCCAATAGCAGTATAAAAGCAATAAACACCAAATTGTTAAAAACATACTAGTTTAATTAGAAATATCACATAAATACTAAACTTCGCGACTACTTTGCACCTAATGGATCTTTCAATGCGCTTCCTGTGTCTTTAATTGTTAGTTTAAAACCTTTTTGAAAACGTGGCGTTGAAACTTTGCGACCTCCTTTCAAAGAACTCTTAACACAATGCCAAGTTTAAACTTTGAGTGAAGCTTTTGTTTTAGCTACACTGTAAAAAGAAACATTTTTATTAAGCTGAATCTAGTTTTATGAAATGCCAAATGAAGTTTAAATATTCACAACTTTTAATGTAAGTATCAAATTTAGTTTATCAAAAGGAAAGAAAAAAGATTAAGATAAGATTTAAAAAAAGGAAAAGTTATACAGGATAGCAACATTTGATATTATTTAGGTTTCAGATCTCTTTGAACTTTTCCGGTATACCCATACATACTTTTCTCGTACATCCAGCTATACTCAAGGGTACGTTGTATAATTTTTTAAAAAGTCCTATAATTCTTTTAGCAATTATTTGTTTTAATAATACAATTAATAATTCATATATTTATTGTATGAAATTCTCTGAACGCGAGGAATATTCGCACTTGAATGTTTATTTTAAAGTTAATTCGCCGCATAAGACAAAAATTTAAACATATTAACGTAAAAATAAATACCTGTACAATGCAGATTACTGATTCGTTATGCTCATTTATAAAAATTATCATTAAGAAATTCGAAATACTTCCCAGAAAGTTTAAATAGTCATTTTTATATATTAAAATTATAAATATTTTGTTAATAAAAGGAGTGAAAATTGTATTGAAAATCTTATGGTGTGATCTCAAAATTACTGAATGAAAATTCCGCGAAATTTAGCAACACTGTTTGTGGGCCTGTATAAAGTATAATTTTAATAAAACACGTAAGAGTAAACCTGAAACAGCGAAAGTCACACCGATCCGAATCTGACATGCATTAGAAAAAATAAATAAGCAAATAAATAAAATCGGCATCGACACGAATCCGACCCGCAACGAAATATCATAACAACTATCCGGTCACACCCGACCCGAATCGCGAACCGATGCAGGATTCCAGTGGCAAACAAAATGTAATTAATAATAACTCTTTTACGTATAAGAAAGCAAAACATTTAAATAAAATTTTAATTAATATCTTTCATATTTAAAAAAATAAATCAAAATATAGTTTTTCTTTCATACTCTTTAATATTCTTCATGTTTATCAAAATATGATATGGTAACGATAAATTACAAAATTAATACTCCAAATTCAATTCTTTATCATTTATCAAAAATATTATTTATTTATAAAAAATCATTTTCAATTTCTTAAAACATTAAAAAAACAGAAAGCAATTTGGCATATAATTTTTTTTATTTTATATATAAATACTATTAAATCAAAAGTTTTTTAATTTTGATACCTCAAAAAGGAAGATTTTTTTTAACAAAAATTAATTGCTCTCTAGTTACAATCATGCATCTTTTCGTACGAAAATACATTAATTTTAAACTCTGATAATTCGTGATGAATTTTTGTGGTAATGCGTTGAATTTTTATGTAAATAAGCAAAATGACGTAACTTTACAATAGACATTTCCTTCCTCCCTCCCTTTCTTTTTAACCTAAGCCCCCTAAGATTTAATTTAGAGAAAATATAAAAGATTAATTGCCGCTAACACTGGATTCAAATTTTCGCAGTTTATTATAAACAACTCCATAGGAACTATTATCTTTAGAATTTATAATTATCTCTTTCTTTTAAAAAATAGGAAAATTTTTCAAAGTGATATTATGTTTATTGGGGTTCCAGGCTAGTTAAAGAAAAAAAAAAAGATATAGAAAGCGATCATAAAAGAAATATTCCACACTATATAGGTTGAATAAGTCAATATCGTCTCCAATTTCTAGACGGGGGTGCCAGACAGTTGCTTTGTGTTTTGTTGAACAGAACAGAAGCCATGAATTTCTTATGTCCATTTTCTGGGTGACTCAAAAGAAAAAAAAAGTCATACAGGTTTTGAGATACAATGTTGTTGGTTTCGTGTGGTATGGTTTCCCATACAACGACAAAGAGTTTCTGTACTGCTTAAGAGAAATGCTTCCGGCGATTGCTTGTTTTTATTTTCCTCCTATTTGAAGGATGTTTCTTAAGTCAGCCGATTTGACTCCCCACAGCGAAATGACTTACAGTAGCTTTTCTGGAATACAGTATTCTTGCGCTATTCATTAACAAAGGTTTTTCTGGAAACAGACCCGTTTAATCAGTTAATTTCCTGTAAAAATCAAATATATATTTCAACATCTCAATATTTGTGTTATGTCAGTGCCGTTGTAATCGAACAGATAAAAATTCGAAATTTATCAAAAATTTCTTTAACAGATTGCGTCATAAAAATATACAAGGTTTCCAGCAACGCTTTAAATGTGCGATATTAAATGTCATGTTAGCTTCATATGCGCAAATAGGATAAAAGAATGTCTTATGATGATGGATAAAGGAAACACTTATTTTAGTTACAATTTAGTATTTCTACAAAACTGTGAAAAGACCTCAAAACCAAATTAGGTTTTTGAACAGAATTTTATTTGTATTTTTGGAATATAAATTCATTGAGTGACCTTGGAATCTTTTTCCGGGTGACGCAAAAAATGTTTAAGAGGGACTGAGTCGCCCATAGCACCCCCTTAGCAGCGGTTCAGACTTGACCATGTTCGACCTAGCTGAACATAGTTTTTTTTTTACACTTATAAGGTTAAAACTGTACGAGAAGTCCTAAACTAAAAATACTAATTTCATCTTTTATGTTTTACATTTTAAAAGTTCTGTGCGGTGGTATTTATTATTTAAATAAATCTGATTACGTGTGAGTGTCATAGTTGTCATTGAGATCGTTGATGCACATTCTATGGCTTCGAGATTTAAATTTTTTTAACTCTATACAATAAAAACTTCAAAGCCGGAATTGCATAGGGAAACCTTAAAGTCCGTTATGGGCAGGTTCTCCTATGAGCAGGTTCTTCGTCTGTTGCAGGTACATTATATTCTTTTCACAAGTATTGTTATCCTCATTTTCAATGGTCATTTATTTTCTTTTTTTGTTAAACATGAAATTCCGTCATAGGTAGATTCTTTGATTCAGGTTTTACCATATTTCAATGTTTCATTGGTTAAAAATGCCTCTACCTATTTTAAATAATAATAATAATAATAATAATTATTATTATTATTATTATATATATATATATATATATCTGTACTATTATGTTTACACACTGAAGAGTTTAGGATAATTGCGCATGTATTTTTCTAGATATTTTACAAAATACCTAAAGTCGCAGATGGCCGGTCCTCTTTGACCAAACAGTGTATATTTATTAAATTCTTCTTTATAACGATGTGACCCTTAATAATTACACAACATTGAAATTAATTTCCGTACCTTTACAAATAATTGAAAAGGGATAATTTTCCACATAAGAAGATATTTCCGTGAATTGACAAATATATATAAAAGAGCATTGTTAATATTATAAAAAAAAAACTACATGTTTTTTGAAAATATAAGAACGCAAAAACAAAATATCGCTTATGTTATAAATTTAATATTTAATAATTTTTTTCCAAATTGGTCCTGTTAGACTTTAGTTATAAATAAATTCCAGTTAAACGGGGTTTTAGTTAGGACTTTTACAATGTTTCAAATGTGCTTAAATTAAAATAAAATAACAAAATACAAACAGAAGGATTAAAGTAAATATCATACGTCTTTTTAATAAAGCTTTTAAGCTGCGCTAATGCAAGCTGTTCTGTAATTTAAAATAATTATGTTATTTATATGTTAATTACACTCTGCTTAAAAATAAGTTGTTTAATTAATAAGATATTTCGAGATTTTTCACTTTATCTAATTATCTAATATAAAGAAATTTCGGAGAAAGCATTTCACATAAATGTTTAAACATTCCGTAAAACCTAAGTATTGCATTATAAAATGTAAAATTATTTACTAAGAAAAATAAAACAAACATTATTAAAGCTTATATTTCAGTGAAGTATGATTTTGTTGTTTGGAAATGCTAACTAAAACATTAAATTAAATATTAAACAAAACTAAAGGTTAGTTTATAAAATTAAAATTAACGAAAGTCCTTAAAGCTTATAAAAAATTACTTTGTTATTGGAAAACTGTTTAATTTACCTACCTCTCAGAAAAAGTTCCTAAATTATTGATGAATGCAAAGAAGTAGAAACGTTTTATCAAAGCAAAGACTGTAATAAATCACTACGAATTGCAGGACATTCAGCAAAGAGGCAAACTAGTGTCAGGCTATAACAAACCCTGTATTTTACATGTTTTAAGAAAACAAATATTTAATGTAAAAAAATATATATATATGTATTACGTTTGTTCATAATACACTAAAAATAATTTCAAACAAGCAGACAATTAAATTTAATAGTTAAAGAACACGTAGAAATTATTTTAAGAACAAAACATTAAAAATTAACATGAAATTTCACGAACAAATTTTCGAACAATAATTTCACACATTTAAATATATTTAAACACCATGGAAAAAATATTACATTAGACAGTCAATGAGGCACACTAATTCCCATTGTCGCATTACTGAGCAAGAAGGTACTAAATTTATACACGAAAGGAACCATTGCCCATAGAGCATATCTCTGACTAAGCGCTGAAAAGTAGCAAAAAAATGTGCATTACAATTCCAAAAAATATCCATAAATACTTTATGGTATCATTTTACAAATCTTAGATACATAAAAATTTAACTTCTTTATATAACTTTAATCCAATTTAGATAATGAATCGAAGTTTGTATGATTATGAAGGTTAAATAACCAGTTTTATTTACGTCATCCAAAAATTTTAACTTGACCACGTTTAAATACGGCAGAAATAAAAATAATATTATCCATATAATTGGAGTTAAGAGCGAAAACAGTGCAGAATTTACCTTGTTTACTAATTTGAAACGTAAAAATACATTTAACTGTACATAACCCAGTTAAACTTATGGCATAGAGCTCACAGGCTATGCACACTAATTGTATATTACAGCCTTATATAATATGTCTTTTGAAAAACAAATTAAGGAAGAAAATAGTCCCTCCCTCCCCCTTCTTAATACTTATCAGATGAACACCCAATACTAATCACGGAGGCGCCTACACAGAATGATCCTACCCCAGTAGCCAAACAATATTGGGCCAATATTGGCTATATCTTGGAGCAATATTGGCATCTTGGCGCAATATTGGCATGAAATATTGCTCCAATATTGGGGTGTTTACATTTTGCCCTTATTTAGCCAATATTTGCAGCGTGCCAATATTGGCATAAAATATTGCCCCAATATTGGCATAAAATATTGCCCAAATATTGAGATGTTTACATTTTGCCGATATTTAGACAATATTTCATGAAACATTGCATTTATATTTTATGCCAATATCGGTGCATAATTTCATAGCATTATTTCATACCAATATTGCTGCAATATAAGTTACCAATATTGGTTAAATATTGGCAAAATGTAAACGCACAAATATGGTTGCAATATTTCATACTAATATTAGCGCAATATACGTTACCAATGTTGGTTAAATATTCGCAAAATATAAACACCCCAATATTGTTGCAATATTTCATGCCAATATTGGCGCAATACTCGTTGCCAATATTGGTTAAATATTGGCAAAATGTAAACAACCCAATACTGATACAATATTTCACGCCAATATTGGTGTAATATGTTACCAATATTGGTTAAACATTGGCCAAATTTAAATAACCCAATATTGTTGCAATATTTTATGCCAATATTGGCGCAACATTGTTTAAAAATATTGGCAAAATGTAAACACGCCAATATCATTGCAATATTTCATACCAATATTGGCATAATATTCATTACCAATATTGGTTAAATATTGGCAAAATGTAAACAAGCCAATATTGGCGCAATATTCTTTACCAATATTGGTTGAATATTGGCAAAATGTAAACAACCCAATATTGGAGCAATATTTCATACCGATATTGGCGCAATATTCGTTACAAATATTGGTTAAATATTGGCAAACAATGTTGCGCCAATATTGGCATAAAATACTGCAAAAATGTTGGGTTGTTTACATTTTACCAATATTTAACCAATATTGGTAACGAATATTGCGCCAATATTGGCATAAAATATTGCACCAATATTGGGTTGTTTACATTTTGCCAATATTTAACCAATATTGGTAACGAATGTTGCGCCAATATTGGTATGAAATATTGTAACAATAGTGGAGTGTTTATATTTTTCCGATATTTAACCAATATTGGTAACGAATATTGTGCCAATATTGGAATAAAATATTGCACCAATATTGGGTTGTTTGTATTTTGCCAATATTGGTAACGAATATTGCGCCAATATTGGCATAAAATATTGCATCAATATTGGCGTTTTTACATTTTGCCAATATTTTTAAACAATGTTGCGCCAATATTGGCATAAAATATTGCAACAATATTGGGTTGTTTATATTTTGCCAATATTTAACCAATATTGGTAACAAATATTGCGCCAATATTGGAATAAAATGTTGCACCAATATTGGGTTGTTTGTATTTTGCCAATATTTAACCAATATTGATAACGAATATTGCGCCTATATTGGCATAAAATATTGCACCAATATTGGGTTGTTTACATTTTGCCAATATTCAACCAATATTGGTAACGAATATTGCGCCAATATTGGCATAAAATATTGCACCAACATTGGGTTGTTTACATTTTGCCAATATTTAACCAATATTGGTAACGAATATTGCGCCAATATTGGCATAAAATATTACAACAATATTGGCGTGTTTGCATTTTGCCAATATTTTTAAACAATGTTGCGCCAATATTGGAATAAAATGTTGCACCAATATTGGGTTGTTTGTATTTTGCCAATATTTAACCAATATTCTTAACGAATATTGCGCCTATATTGGCATAAAATATTGCACCATTATTGGGTTGTTTACATTTTGCCAATATTTAACCGATATTGGTAATGAATATTGCGCCAATATTGGCATAAAATATTGCACCAACATTGGTAACGAATATTGCGCCAATATTGACATAAAATATTGCACCAATATTGGCGTGTTTACATGTTGCCAATATTTTTAAACAATGTTGCACCAATATTGGCATAAAATATTGCAACAATATTGGGTTGTTTATATTTTGCCAATATTTAACCAATATTGGTAATGAATATTGCGCCAATATTGGAATAAAATATCGCACCAATATTGGGTTGTTTATATTTAACCAATATTGGTAACGAATATTGCGCCAATATTGGAATAAAATATTGCACCAATATTGGGTTGTTTATATTTTGCCAATATTTAACCAATATTGGTAACAAATATTGCGCCAATATTGGCGTGTTTACATGTTGCCAATATTTTTAAACAATGTTGCACCAATATTGGCATAAAATATTGCACCAATATTGGGTTGTTTATATTTCCCAATATTTAACCAATATTGGTAACGAATATTGCGCCAATATTGGCATAAAATATTGCAACAATATTGGCGTGTTTACATGTTGCCAATATTTTTAAACAATGTTGCACCAATATTGGCATAAAATATTGCACCAATATTGGGTTGTTTACATTTTGCCAATATTTAACCAATATTGGTAACGAATATTGCGCCAATATTGGCATAAAATATTGCACCATTATTGGGTTGTTTACATTTTGCCAATATTTAACCAATATTGGTAACGAATATTGCGCCAATATTGGCATAAAATATTGCACCAACATTGGTAACGAATATTGCGCCAATACTGACATAAAATATTGCACCAATATTGGCGTGCTTACATGTAGCCAATATTTTTAAACAATGTTGCACCAATATTGGCATAAAATATTGCAACAATATTGGGTTGTTTATATTTTGCCAATATTTAACCAATATTGGTAATGAATATTGCGCCAATATTGGAATAAAATATTGCACCAATATTGGGTTGTTTATATTTAACCAATATTGGTAACGAATAATGCGCCAATATTGGCATAAAATATTGCACCAATATTGGGTTGTTTATATTTTGCCAATATTTAACCAATATTGGTAACGAATATTGCGCCAATATTGGTATAAAATATTGCAACAATATTGGGTTGTTTATATTTTGCCATCATTTAACCAATATTGGCAACGAATATTGCGCCAATATTGGAATAAAATGTTGCACCAATATTGGCTTGTTTATAGTTTGCCAATATTTAACCAATATTGGTCACGAATATTGCGCCAATATTGGTATAAAATATTGCGCCAATATTGGCGTGTTTACATGTTGCCAATATTTTTAAACAATGTTGCACCAATATTGGCATAAAATATTGCACCAATATTGGGTTGTTTATATTTCCCAATATTTAACCAATATTGGTAACGAATATTGCGCCAATATTGGCATAAAATATTGCACCAATATTGGCGTGTTTACATGTTGCCAATATTTTTAAACAATGTTGCACCAATATTGGCATAAAATATTGCACCAATATTGGGTTGTTTACATTTTGCCAATATTTAACCAATATTGGTAACGAATATTGCGCCAATATTGGCATAAAATATTGCACCAATATTGGCGTGTTTACATGTTGCCAATGTTTTTAAACAATGTTGCGCCAATATTGGCACATAATATTGCAACAATATTGGGTTATTTATATTTGGCAATATTTCACAAACATTGGTAACGAATACTGCGCCAATATTGGAATAAAATGCTGCACCTATATTGGGTTGTTTACATTTTGCCAATATTTAACCAATATTGGTAATGAATATTGCACCAATATTGGTATGAAATATTCCACCAATATTGGTATGAAATATTGCAACAATATTGGCGTGTTTACATTTTGCCAATATTTTTAAACAATGTCGCGCCAATATTGGCATAAAATATTGCAACAATATTGGGTTGTTTATATTTTGCCAATATTTAACAAATCTTGGTAACAAAGATATTAACATAATGTAAACACACTTATATTGTTCAAGTTTTTCATACCAATTTTTTTTTACAAATATTGGCAAATTGTAAACACTCCAATATTTGTGCAATATTCTATACCAATAGTAATGCTATATTGGTTGACAATATTGATTAATTATCGGAAAAATGTAAACTGTCCAATATTTGTGCAATATTTCCTGCCAATATTGGTCATAATTATTGACTAAAAATCACCATAATATAAGCACCCCAGTATTTATGCAACGTCCAGTATTAGGATGAATTGTTGCACTTTGCTGATATTTAGCCGTTTTTTGTATTCAATATTCTGTGAATATTGGCATAAAAAATTATTTTATACTGGGTATTTATATTTTCTCAATATTTCGTCACTGTTTGAAATATTGGTCCCATATTTGTGCTATTAGTCCATTACATTTTATTTGCAAACATTTAAAAAAATATTTAACTAAATTTTACTCTAAATTTTTCTTAGATTTTCTATTCCAAATTTATTTGAATGCATTTATATTTTTAAAAATTTTTAGATTCTATGAATCGGAAATCTTCGAATTCGACGAATGAAGATGTTGGAAAGTTTTTTTAGATTGATGATAGAAAAAATATTTACAATAAATATTCAAACTTTTCAAATTATTGAAAAATCAAACAATGTTCCTATAAGTAGTCAGTAACATGTAATTCAGATAAAAAATTATTAAGTTATCAATTGAGGTTAAGTCTTGTGTTGTACAATGAAAAATCACCGAAAATTTCACCACTATTACACAATTATAAATTTTGTTTGCAAGGAAGTCTGAAAATATTCTTTCACCTTCGCCACATTTTCATGCATACTCTATTTTAAAAATGTTTAAATGTAGAATATGCTATTAATATATTCCCAAGCTTGGTGCCATTTTTGACACTTACAATTTTGTATGCAATATACATTTCATTTTTACTATGAGATCATTTTCACCAACTGAAACCCTCTGAAATGAGCATCAAAAGTTCAATATTACAAAAAAAAAAAAAAAAAAAAGTTCCTGGAATGTAAACAGTTTTGTGAGTGAAAATCAGTTATTTTAAATAGTAACGTTAGAAAATCATTAATTGTAATACAGAAATGGTAATTGTAATGATAGGGCAATTTTTAGTTTCCTTTTTATCTCCAACAGTGAATGTAATCGAGATTATATATTATTTCTAATTGCTAAAAAGATTATTTTAAAAACAGTAAAATAGTTTTATTTCACTGTTGACAGGTTTCAACTTATTACCGAGTCATTTTCAAAACAAATAAAATTGAAATTTTATATTTGCATAGTCTACAGTGCATTGAACTAAAAACGCCATCATTCACTATTTCATGTGACGTAGGTTTTTTTTTTCTTTCTTTTTCGTTAGATTTTTATTTCTATTTTTTAAAATCATTGAGCAACTTGTGCCACAGTTTTAGTAGGTTAATGGATTTTGTATCGTTACATATGAATTTTTTTCCCTGTTAGAATTTTTAATGTTTTTCTTATAATGGATAGATAATATTGTTTGGAGAGAAAAATTTACTCGTTGAAGTTTATATGGATATTTTCTCCTTGATGTAATTTTGCCAGGGCTGTTGTTTTTTTGTTTGTGTTTTTCTATTATGTTTAATACTAGCAATAAGCTCCTTTATCTGTATTTAAATTTCCTGATTTTTATTTCAATATAGAATTTCTTTCATTCGTTTTCTCTAATTAAGGGTATTTAAGCAGGAAATTTAAATACATAAAGAAGGAGCATAATGCTGATATTAAATATATTAGAAAAACAACAACCCTTGCAAAGTTACACCACGAAGAAAATATCCACATAAACATCAACGAAAGTAAAATAATTTTTCTCTCCAAATAATACTATCCATCGATTATAAGAGAAACAATAGGGATTCTAACACATAAAAATTCTATATGTAACGATATAAAACCATTCAATCTACCAAAACTGTGGCACGAGTTATTCGATAGTTTAAAAAAAAATAGAAATAAAAATCATAGTAAAATAAAAAATAATGTTCATTACATGAAATGTGACTGACTGCGTTTTAATGCACCATGGACAATGTAACTTTAAAATTTCAATTTTATTTGTTTTGAAAATAGCTCGGTAATTAGTTGAAACATGTCATCAGTGAAATAAATGTATTTAAAATCATCTTTTTAGCAATTAGAAATAATGTTTTAATGAGGGTGTTATTTTATGTTAATTAAATAGAAGATTATATTTTAATAGAAATGATGTAATTTTCAGAAATATTTTCATTTGTACATACCAAGCAATTGAGCATAAATAAATTGCAGAATTTTAATATATTTAGATGCAGAAATAAAGTTCAGTGAATTCTCGTCACCACTGATACAGTTATAGCAACATACAATATAGTGAAGGAGCAAATTCTTCTATTTTATGTGTAAAGTAGTTTTCCTGACCGGAAACATTTTATTTTAGATTTTTCATTTTAATCATAGGTTATCATGTGTTATTTTATTTACATAGATTACGCAATAATATTCCTCAGTAAATAATCTGTGTTTTTCCGCGGCCAATGCATAATTACATGCAATCATTTTATTAAGGTTAAATTTTATGATAACCATTAAATTTTTCTTTTAAATACAATGACACATTCACTGATGAGGTCGCACTTTTAACTGGTGTAATTCAATTATAGAGAGAAAAGCTTGACATGATTGCCACCATTTTGAAGAAATATCATAAAGTGCGTTCAAAATTTGAATTAAAATATGAAACTGGAAATAAATAAAAAAATATTCAAAAAATAATTATCAAAATTGGTTTTCCAGAAAGCTCAGGACTGACGACTGAAAGAGCCGCCTGGTCATTTAAATATATACATATTTAAGTAAAAGAGAGAAAAAAAAGGATTATTAATATGAGCAGCATGTTATACAGGAAAAAAATTCTCTTAATGGTTAAATATTTCACTGGATTATCATCAAATTACAAAACATTAGGAATATGGCAATGAAAATAAATACCTTTTTCAAATTTAAGAATACCGCCAGTGGGAAAAATTTCCCATTAGCGGTTAATGCTTATGTGTACCATAATTACTAAGCAATCATGCATTGCTAAACATTCACTATTTAGTACTGCTTTATATAAATAAACACAACCATAATACGACATATTCCGTTTTATATTGCAGTTCTGTTGTTTTTATCATTGTCAGTAACTGCAAGTAAAAGTTGTTATTCTCATGTGTTCATTAAATCACATAATGTTAATTTTGAGTGCGACATTTATCACGAAATTCCAACTTTACTATGTACATTAACTGGTATCATTGAAATATTTTTGCTTGAATATTTATCAACATAAGAAATAGCACTTAATTAATTATTTTGCCAATTGTGGTCTGTTTATTACTTTTTTTTTTCACAAGATCCTATTTTATGTGAAAATTTTCTTATACATGAAAGAATTATAATCATAATTTTGTTAATTAGAAATTATCGCAATACTAAGGTTATAACATTAGATACCCAAATAGACATTGTTAATCACATACTTGGTAGATATATGCAACTGTCATTTAACTGTTTCAGCTCTTATGTAACTTTTAATTTATTTATTTTTATCATTACATTTGTGAAGAATTCAGTTTGCAGATTGTCTTATAAACCGCTATATAAATCGTATAAAACATCAAATATATTTTCGAAGAACTGAAGATTGTAATAAAATTTTTTCGAAACCACCCATATTTTCATATTGATATTTTCACATGGGACACTAAAACTGTGAAGATATTTTATAAATAAATTTCAATATATTTCAATAATTCCCTTAATTAACGTAGCATTAGACTAAGGGTTTTTGCCATCAGATTTTTGTGAAAAGTTATCTTCTGAAAAAGTAATCAGCCAAGACAAAATTTCCATTGACATCTTATCATCAGACTAGCATGAAAAGTATTATTTTTTTTTTTTTTACATACATTCATTCGTGTTACATGCAATAATATATAAACACTAAAAAATATATATAGAAATCTAAAAATTAATAGAAACATAATAGAAATATAAACATTATTTTTATTTTTAAGAGAAATACACAAATAATTTTGAATATAATTTAAATATTAACTAATATTATTTTTTTTTCAGCTACACACTCTGTTCACTTTGATGATCAATGTGCCATTTCATGTACTTCTCTTCCGACTTGAGATATTTTCTACACTTTCTTGATTACAGCATCTAAAAAAAAATAATAATCGTAATTATTATTTTTTTAATTGTTACTGAAAATACAAATATTAACACACTGTAAATCTTAAACTAATATTCATTTCCTAATATAACTATAAAAATTTGATCCTAATCTCAGAAAGCGTATATTCAATTTATATGTACTGCCATTTTCTAAAGCGTTATGTAATACTTTACACATTTTTTAAAACACACTAATTTTTGATTTTTTTAAAAATATTATTATTATTTATTAATTTCCACCGAGCGAAACCAAATTTGAATAAATTTACTCGGAAATTAATAATACTTTCGTTAAATTCATTATATGGTTAAATAAGATTGTGCAATCTGTTAATCCTTTCCGACTCAAAGTACTTGTTTTGCTAATTTTTTGAAAAAAAAAAAAATAATAACAGCAGGACTTAAAAACAAATTCATTTGAAAATAAGTAAAACCTTTTCTTCGGTTATACTTTAAAAGGCAAAAGTTATTTTCAAAACAATGGGTGGTGGTGTGGCATTTGGGAATTAAAATTAATTGAGCAGAATTTAATCCAACATTTCGGAAAGTGTTATGAGAATCTATTTTGCAAGAAATAGCACCATTGGTGAAAAAATGGATGCCTGACTCTATTAATATTTTGCATTAATTAAAAGAAACAGTGGTACTGATATTTCTTGTTTCAAGTCAGAGATTCTTCAGTTTCAAGAGACTGCTGCAATCTGCTTGGCCTATGTTTTACAAAATTGCTTCTTTCTTCCCATTATCCTAAAATTGTACCCTTCCTGTCTCACGATTTTTTTTAAAGTATCTCTATTGTCATTTGTATTAGAAATTTTGGTTCCGTACTGAATATTATCTATCTCGCTGATTCTTGAAAATAGAGTTCTAACTTTTAAACATTAAAGGTAATTTTTAGAAGCAAAAAATATGGATTGAAAAGTAAAAGTCCCTTTTAGAATGTATAAATGTGGTAATGAAAAAAAAAAACGTAATAAATCGTCGTAGTTTTTTACAATTGAAAGCTTTGCCAGAGTTAAGGTAGATACATTGTTGCTTTCAATTTATGTTAATGTCCATTTAAAAAATTCCAGTGTATCGTTGATGACATCAAATGTCTATAAATCAACCTGTTCAGCTCATTTTTGTGCTGGTCTTGCATACACTTCTTTTTTAATATCTTTATTACTAAAATTATTCATTTTTAGAATAGAATTTAACTCATATTGTAATGGAGATTTTTTACCCACTGTTACCTTTTTAAAAAGATCAAATAATAATCTTTAGAAACACTTTTCAATTGATAAATGTGTTTAAACGTGAATTTTAAATAAGAAACAAAACTTTAAAATATTTTAGCTATTACATGCGAAGCATTTTATGCCGAAAATTGTATCTCATTTAAAACATTTTTTACAGCATTCATAATATGATATTAATAATAATTAAAATGTCTTTTAGATATAAGTATTGAAAAAGAAAGAAACCTTTAAAATCATTTAACTATTAAATATGCAAAATACATTTAAATTATGAAAATAGAGCGGTATTTAAGTGTTATAAAATAAAGCCCACGAGACACCGATATTTTTTCCTTAACAATTTTAAACAAATTGTTTTTCCAATGTTTAACTGATATTTTTTCACTAGTCCTGAAAACAACAGTCATCTGTTGGGACAATAATCGATGTAACTTTCGTAACTGAAAAGTCACTTTCAAAAAAAAAAAAAAAAATGAAAGCAGACTAATTACAGAAGATCGCCACTAATTGAGAAAATATTACTTAATCTTCCATAATCGGGTAATGTTTTTAAATCAGGGCAAATATGCATAGTTTTAGAGTCTGTGGGGCAAGCATAATTGTTGATGAACATCTCTCATAGTGGCAGTATTTTTTAATAATGCTGAAGTTAATATGAAAGGAAACATGTGATCAATACAGGAATCGTGATTTTTTTTTTTTTTTTTTTTTTTTTTTTTATATAAAAATAAAAAAAATCGATTTTTTTTATTTAAATCGGATTTTTTTTTATTTAAATCAGATTTCTTTTTTTTTTTTTTTTTTTTTTTTTTAATCTCACACAATATTATTGTTTTTATGACTCTTTTAATTTATAGAATATAAATTATACATTTACATACATGCACGTTATATAAAGGGTACACGACATTTCGTTCCCGCCATTTCGGTCCCGGGACATTTCGGTCCCGAGACGTTTCGGTCCCGAGACATTTCGGTCCCGAGACATTTCGGTCCCTGGCCATTTCGGTCCCGAGACATTTCGGTCCCTGGCCATTTCGGTCCCGAGACATTTCGGTCCCTGGCCATTTCGGTCCTTGGTTATTTCGGTCCCTTGCCATTTTGGTCCCTGCCATTTCGGTCTCTTGCTATTTCTTTACCGGCCACCTTATAACTTGGTTTCTGATTGATGAAGGCCCACTAAACGCTGTAAGCTCAACATTGTTCGGGCTTTTTTTAATATTTTTATACTCCTGCCCCCCCCCCCTTCCCTCAAATTTTATACAAAGCTGAATATAATAGTCCAATAAGTTTAATCTATTGTAACTCGTGATAATAAAATCACAGCAAGTTGAGAATTTGATTAAATAATGTTATATAATTTTACACTGTCTTTATTATTATTATTTAACATAATGAATATTTTAAGTTTTATCATATATTCTTTGTATTAGGTATTTTATCTATACAAAAAACTAAAATACATATTTGATTGATTGTTTTAGCACACTTTCTTAGAATCTTTAAATTAGTGATTTTCTAACTAGCGTGCTACGAAATGTTTTTGTTTAAAAAATAAAAATGCTCCAACGACCTTTTCTATGTAATAATTATTGGTTGTATTTTTTTTTTTTTTTTTTTTCACAGTTTTCTCACTTTATGAAGACAATTTTTGTGAATTAATTTTATTGAAAGTGGGCTTATTTCTTTGTAATAAAATGATTATTTTTCAATTTTATATAATAATGTAATTATTATTTTAAATAATTTTATTTTCAAATTTTAACTGACAAAACTAAGCTTTTTTAATTTATCGTTTATTTATTTATTTATTTGCATTACCTTTTCGCTCCCACTTTCACAGAAAAAAATTGACAATTCTTATTTTAATTTTATTATTGATTGAATTAATAGTTTTAAATTTCAGTAACTTTAAATATAAAATAAATAAACAGGTAAACAATAAGTTTCAGTTTATAACTACTACAAAACATAATGATAAACTGAATATAAAACAGATTATTTATTGAGTTTATTTAAAGTAAAATTCGAAATGCGTATTAATAATTTTATCAATTTAATTAAATAAAGATTCATTAAATTAAAAATACATATATTTAATAAAATATTAATTTGATTTTAATTTTAAAATCACTAACTGTTTTGAGATTTAATTTATAGCAATTATTCATCTCCATAAGTTTTTATTAAAAAATTATTATTTATTTCAAAAAGGGAAATTATTATTATTATTATTATTTTGAAAAATCAGTAACGTAACGTAATAATTAATTAAACATAATAATGCAACACTGTAACAATGCGTAAAAATATTTCTTAACAGTGTTAGGTAACATTATTATACAGATGAGAGATTTAAATTTTCTGAAACAAAGTTATAGTTTACAGTTCGCAAAAAGCAATCATATATTAATTAATTATTTTTAAAGAGTAAGAAAAATATCATAAACTAACCAATAAATGAATAAATAACATATTTATTTTGAGAATCCTTATAATTTTTATATATCCTAATGAACTTGATAACATTATAGTAGCTGAAATTTAAAAAATATGTTTTTTCATTTTTGCTATAATAAGAGCTATAAACTAGATTTTAAACAAGTAATTGATAAATAAGTCACTTAAGCAATTAATAGTTAAAATAATTTTGAATTCTTATTCATAAATATGTTTGATAAAAATAATTTAATTTAATTTTTTTTAATTTAACAGCATAATTATTAATGCTTTAAAATTTTCTAAGATTATGTTAATAATTTAATAAAATAATGTATAACATTAAGTAAGAAACAAATCAAAACCGAGTGCCGGGAATTTTTAAACACTTATAATTTTTTATGTTGGTGTTCCTGTAAAATTTGAAATATATGCATGTAAGTACCAGCTAAGTACTACTATTAACCTCTTTTAAGCAAAAATTCTGCATGTCAATCAATTGTCAACGCCCATCTGAACAAATAGTCATTTTTATACAAGATAGCTAGAAAAGCTAGGTAGTTAGCTTTATCTTCCTGGCTTTATTCTACTTATCTTGATCTTTATACACTTGTCAGATGAAATCCCTCATTCTATAATACAATGTCCTTTTTACTCTGGAGTTCAAATGCGGAAGGACCTCCCAGATTTGACTTGTGTTTATTTCGCTCGTAGTTTTTGAATGTAATAAGCATAAAAAGTGTTTAATGTATTAAAAAGGATTTGTAATTCCTCCATTGTTATATGTAAAAAGTTGTTACACGTAAAAAGTTATTTCGTAGCAATAATTAATTGTTATATGTAAAAAGATTAACGCAAACTTTTAAATAGTTTTTTTAATAGCGGAATAAAATAATTATTTAAAAATAAAATGTTTTAGTCAATCCCGATGCAGAACTTAAAAAATAATGTGGCTTTATCACAATTCCATGTTAAAAACCCCTTTAAAAAAATTGTAAAATGCCATAGTCTAAAAATGATGTGCCGTTAAATAATAGGTTGAAATAAAGATTTCTAAAGTTATTTGCAGATTTTTTTTTTTTCATTATTAAACACATATTGTACAAAGTATATGCAACTGAAAATGTGTAGGCCATGGACATTTGCTTAAGCAAATTAAATTCGACTTATACGTGTTTTTAAATTGCTAGATCTTCATGATTGAGGAACTTCTATATAAATCCACAGAACAATCCTCCCCTCACTCCTGAAAACAATTACTTCTGTCATATAAAATTTGCATGGCGTTTGGATCCGCTGCAATATGTTTGAGTTTGGATCCGAGTTATACGTGTAAGCGGTTTTTGAGTACTTGTTACTTCTAATTAATCGCATTACACTAAAACTTTATGTGGCTTTCAGTTAAAAAACCAGTGTTGAATTCAGACACTTTTCTCTGGGAGGGACTTCTGTGGCTCCGGGGGGATTCAATAGAGTCCTGGGGGGATTACACTTTTTTACCACTGAAAACACAAAATCTCAAAATTTCCGGGGGGGGGCATTGATAGCTCCGGGGGGAATGACCCGCTCCTGAATTCAACACTCTAAAATGTTCCCTATAAAATTATGTCAGATATTTCCCGTGCACAAAATTTCAGCGTGCTGGAGAAGGGACCGAAATGTCTGAGGACCGAAAAGTCCAGGGACCGAAATGTCTCGGGACCGAAATGTCTCGGGACCGAAACGTCTAGGGACCGAAATGGCCAGGGACATAAATGTCTCGGGACAGAAACGTCTCGGGACCGAAATGGCCAGGGACCGAAACGTCTCGGGACCGAAACGGCGGGACCGAATTTGCGGGACCGAAACGTCCTGCTTCCTTATATAAAGTATACATAAGTTACATAAGTATTTTCAATATATATTATTAATATTACACAATTTACATAAATGATTCAGAGGTAAAATTTTAGGCTAAGGAAAAATTTTTATTACACAAAAGGCATGGAAAATAATTAATCAAAAATCAATTCAACCTTCAGTATTTTAGTTAAAATAAAAACAACTGCAGCATATGAAAATTGTAAATAAATTCGAAAGTTAATTGTAAATTAAGTTATTAACTTTTGTTGTTTGTTTTGTTAAAGTGCTGGTGCAGAAAAACGAGTTAAACAACTTTATGAATCTATTTCTACTTTTCAATTGCGCCAAACAAAAGGCAGTAAACATTTGTTCCACTGAAGTAGATGAAGCTATTGCAGTAAAAAGTTAGTTGATCATGAATTCTATAAGTTTTTGAATTACAGACTTTTCAATAACTGAAACAAATACCGTACCTTCCACCATTCTAAAAAGGCTGAGATCTATGTTAGATTAAAGCAAAAATTCATTGAATGATTCAGATATTTGTCAAACTTTAATCAATAGACATCAACAAAGTGAAACACAAAAAGTCATATAGTTTTATTTTATCTCAACTTGCAGAAATTTTTCTAATTACCAGTAACTAAATATTCGAATATTAAATATATTTCTCCTTAGATTTCCTCACTGTTGCAAGATTATTTTGAAAGCATTTTTTTCTAAACTTTACATTGTATTGTACTTATCCCCTTGGGGACGAGCGACACGTATACGTGCCGCAAAAAGGCTTAAGAAACCTTGTTGATCCCCACCAGTAAAATTTTACGGTAAAATTTGCCTTATTAAATAGGAGTATTTTCTCGATTTAAGAAGACACAAATTTCTGTTTTCAAATACCGGTGAAAAAGCATTAAAAATTTCGTAAAAAGCTCCCGTCGCGAAGGGGTTATTGACAAAATTAAGCTTTATTTTTTTAAAAGCTGTTTGTTTATCTGTATTATATAAAATTAAATTACATTAAAAAGTACATAAATATGTTTGTTTACATCTTAAATTTATTGAAAAATAATTGTAATGAAAAACTGATTTAAATCAATGATTTTTTTAAAAAATCAATTGATTTAAATCATGATTAAAATTAAGCTGATTTAAATCAACGAACCCTGGATCAATATAGCTGAAACAAGCAAACATAAAAATACAGAAGTAACAGGCATGAAATTTGGGAATAAGAAAAAAATTATGTATCTTTTTCCATGTATTAGAGCTAAACTCATAATATTTCGACATTTTAGTATACACTAAAATAAAATTAAACTATACTATAATTGTTATTTTTTTACAAAGTTATTTTATTTTTAAAACTTAAAATTATCTGAAAAAAAAAAAAAAAAAACTAACAAATAATGTATAGTTTCATTAAATTAAAGAAAAAAAAGAAAAGAAAATTGAAGACAGTGAGTTTAGTAAAAATATAAATCTAAATACGTGTAATGATGTATGTGAATTACAGAGAATAATATCTCAAATAATGTTATTTTGAGTGGCTCGATTGTTTAGGATTTTACCCTTGTCTATCAAAAAAGAAAAGAAAAAAAATCTGCCTGCTCAGCTTTTGACGAGTTTTTCATTTCATTTTTCTGCAAGACCTGCTTATATCAAAATAATTAATATATATGTATGTATTTTTCTTTAAACTCTATTTTTTTTCCCTTTTTTTTTAATAAGAGTTGGTTCTCCGGATAAAAATTATAGTTAACAATATCAGCTAAACAGATATACAATAAATTTAAGCGCATTAGATATATTGTGCGTTTGTTAATTATGACGGCCAATTATCTGCAAAAGGGATATAGCAATATTTACGCAAGATTCAAAGAAAACCACGGAAAACTTCGATTGGTTGGTTGGTTGGTTGGTTGATTTTTGACGTCCGATTATCTACGCTAGGGATATAGGACCAAGGGGGGAGTGCCCTTCGTGGGGGTCTTTCTAAGGGAACCTAATCCGTATTTACGCAAGGTTCGACGAAAACCACGAAAACTCCGAACGGTTAGGCCGACAGCCGCGATTGGGTTTGAACCCCAGCAGTTTTGGAACGAACCCCGTCTACCAGTTGAGAGGTCCGAACCTCTCGGCCACTGGTGGGGCCGGAAAAATTCGAACGGTTAAGCCGACAGACGCGATTGTGTTCGAACTCAGTATCTCCCGTTTACTAGCTTCGAGGGCATAACCAATCAGGCACTAGTGGGGCTGACATATTGTGAATTGACAAATTTGTGATTTTTTTTTTTTTCTTTTCAAACCCTACCATTCCTATGTTTTCTTTTATCGATATAAAAACTGTAAATAATATTAAGAAGTTTTATAATAAAATTGATTGGATTTGATATTTTGAGAATTGACGAGGTTTTGAATTTTTTTTCTTCCTAAAATCCTATTTTTTTCGCCTTTTGGGCCGATTTTTAATTTTGCTTCCTTCAAAAATACATCGTACATAAATTTTTGGCCCTTCTTTTCCTAGAAGTAATGATAATAGATTTAAGGCTGTTCTAAAATCAAAAAGGGCAACTTTGTGGCAAGTTTTAATTTATTTTTCTTAGGAAAGTTTTTTCCTAACTGTAATGAAACTAGCAGGTATTGTTGAGAAACTATCAAATTGCACTCATTTTTCAATTATATATATATATATATATATATATATATATATATATGTATATGTATATATATATATATATATATATATATATATATATATATATATATATATATATATATATATATATATATATACATATATATATATATATATATATAAACGCGATATTTCAGTTTAAGCCGTCAAAGTTGACGCTTTTTATCCATTTTGCCTACGGAAGCAGATAAACCGATCGAAAAGCAGGAGAAAAACGATTGATCACGTGATCGAGATTGCTTATAACTTCATAGATAATTTAATGTTCATAAAACTGAAAACTAAGTTTGATTCAAAATTGCTTTCCTAGTCAGGCCTTCCAGTTTTATATCTTTCTGTTAAAAAAAGAATTTGTAAATGTTTTAAAACATTTTGCGCTTGTTGAACGGAGCAGTTCAGAACACCCTTAAATTGGTTTGCTATCATATATTTTACAATATAAGGCTTTTTCCTTTTTCTTTCTTTCTTCCTTTTTTTTTTTTTTTTTTTTTTCTTTTAAATTTTTTCTTTAATTTTCAGCCACTTGATATTTTATATAAATTTGGAAGAGATTTGTGCAGAATAATAGAAGTTAAGCAAAATATATAATAACCAATAACAAATTTTGATAAGTGATTGACGGAGGGTTGGGTGTTTAGTGTGTGTTTGACCATAAGCTGAAAATTTCAGATACATTTTCTTAATGAAAAAGGAGAATTTATTTGTCATCTCCTCCCATACAATATTTTTATTGAAAAAAAAAGAAGGGGGGGGGGATACATATTTTTGTATTGTGCAGTATATAGCTTTTTTTTATATATATATAATTTTTAAATTACAAAATTTCTAATGTGTATTGAGCAACATAGCGTTGAAGTTACAATAACGCTTTTATTTTTCTCCATGTGTGTAACTCGGTAGAATAAAGTGTTTCTAAATTATGTAATAAAGCTCGAAATGATAATGCTGTTAAAGAGAGATTTTTCTTTCTGAACCTAAACGTCACGGGAATTTTTCTATTGTTACAAAGTAAAAGGACATTACCGTTGGACTTTTTGCATTAAACTATTTGTCATTTCTTTTATACATTTAAATTTTTGTGCGGAGTAAAAACAATATTTTTTGTGACGTGTTAAAAATCAAACAATTTTAATTTGGAATCAAATCATGATTTTAATTTTTTTAAATTCTTTTTAGGCCAGTGATTAAAATTGTAAGTTTTCTAAATGTTTAAAAAAACTGAAGAAAAGTATTAAAAACTAACATCATTATTAACAACTATCATAATTTGGAAAACTTTTACAGGCACTTTGACTTATGAAAAAAAAAAAAAAAAAAAGATTATTTCTAAGCTTAATATCTTGGGATTATAAAAAATTAAGCACCGTATTTATGAACATAAAAAAAATGCATAGACATTTTTTTTACTCTCCTTATATAGTTACTAAACAATAAACATTTTTTAATACCAATGTCGAAACTAGGATGGAACAAGCGGTGAATGTGCTTCAGGCATCACTAATAAAAAATAACAAAATAACTTACCGAAGGTACCGGTATATCAAGTTACTGTCCAAAGTAGGTTAAAACTGATACGATATTTCAGACATTATCATAATGACAAGATTTGGATTACATATGCATATGAGTAATTGGTTGCAGTAAGTAAATTTTAAAAGAAATCAAGCTAAAAGTATCAAGATTTATTTATATTCTAGAAGGCACTTTATATTAATAAAATCCAATGGAAACTTCCGCTTATAAATTAAATTTTGAAAGAATGGATTTAGGGCGGGGAAGGCGAGGGCAAAATTCACTCTTGAATAAAATTTTATTTCACATTTTCTCATGAACTAATGCCCTTTTAGGGAACAAATATACTGCAATATTTTAACAACTCCATATTAAATGTAGCTATTAATAATTTTAATGCTTATAAATATATCAATAGAATTTTTTATAGTTTTTCATAATTTAACGAAAATATTAATTTACATTCTACCATAAAATATGCATGCTACTAATTAATACAATTATAGATTTTCAGTTTTTATCATTTCAGCAATTATTAACAGACTAAGCAAACAATTACAGATTTAATTGTTTTGGAAATCTAAAATTAATTAATTTAATGCAACGGAAAAATAATAAAATTCAGATTTTAAAAAAATCTTATTTTATTTATTAAAAGATATAAATATATTTTTTTTTTTTTTTTTTTTACTCCCTAGCAACAAGAAGCATTTACAGGTGTGGGCCGTAAATTTTTAAACGGATTACCCTTTTTCTCTTGTCATAAACATTTGAAATAAATGTGAATATTTGATTGTGAAAGCGCATTAAAATCTCTTAAGGGTGAAACCAAAAATGCAGGTGCTTTTCATGTCCAAAACTTTAATTTTTTTTTTCAATAAATATTCAAAGAAATTCCAAATTTATTTATGCCATCTTTCAGAAAAAACTATTTTTTATTAGTCTAAAATTTGATATAGCCAATTTTAATGTAATTAATGCAATTTATCCATTCTTATCTATGAAATTTAGCTGTCCAAATGATTGGAGAGACAACTTCAAACAGATTACAATTCTAAATATTATGAAGCAAAAACAATATTTATCTATTTTTATTTAATTAACATATATAGTAGTTCGTGATTTACATAAAAATACAGTAAAACATATACACAAAAAAAAGCTTTTTTTTTTTTTTTCAGAATGATAATTAGAGCTTTCGATTTTCACTGAAAAATTAGTGTTGTACATGCAATTTACCAAGAATTTTTTAGCTTTAAACGACTGGAAAAGTTAAAGGCATTTTCAGAATTTATAACGCTTTGTTTTGAAAGCAGGGCTGTAGCTAGAAGTAAATTATTGAAAGGAGGGGGAGAGTTCAAGAAAAATGTAGGGGGGAGGGACTCATATTTTCTCTTTGCCTTTGTCTCTGACGTAGACAGATTAGCACATATTCACATCGCAGGTACTATATTTCTTTTTAAACTATTCGTAATGGCTTCGTTTTTTGCTAAGAAAAGAAAGTGATGCAGAATGAAGAATTCAATTGCATAATTAGCGAAAAAATAAACATAATGTTAGCTTCAAATGCGCAAATAGGATGCGAGAGTGTTGAAACGTTTATTTTAGTTACAATAAGGTTTGCGCATGTTAAATCATTGTTTTAACCAAAGTTTAAATTGCGTTTTAAACAAACTAGTTCTTTTTCACAGAGAAAAAAAAAAAAAATTAGACGAAATCTAATGACATTTTCTCTTTTTTTATTTATAATTTACATGTTTCAAATTATTGGATAGAAGTAATTTCTACTTTTAACATTTTCAGCATTAAGCATTAGATATAGTGGGTTTAGGTCATTTTTTTATGTATAAGATTAAAATCAGTATGTGTTGGTGAACATATCTTTTGCTCCAAAAAAAGCTTTAAACATGTGAATTGATCAAAGAAAAAATAAGTTAAAATTATTCAATATTTAGCATAAAATATTTTTATATAAAAAAAAAAAAAAATGCAGATTATTTAATGCAATTAATATCATGGTGATCTTAAAGATTTTACTCAAGCTGTAAAAGACATTTTTCTTGATTGGGGAGATTATCTTGAAAAATTAAAATCAAAATATGATGTCGAATAAAAGAGTATTCAAAGATTGGGTACTAGGTTATAGCATTTTAATACGATAACATTTTTTCCCTGTTATCTGCTAAATCTAATGACCAAACATATTGACATCAAATTGTCATACAAAAAACAAAATCTTAAGTAGTATTTGAAATTTATTATTTGAATAACTATAGAAAAGAATATTATTTTCATCAAACTACATACAAATGTTTATAAAGATCTTCAGAGTATCAATGTTTCACTGTGTACAGTAGTTTATTCGTTGAACATAAGACAGTTTGGTAACACTGTTTAAAATAAAATATGATTTTTTTTTTCAATTTTCTACATCAATTCACTGTAATTATTTAATTTAAATTACTTTAAAATGAAGTTACACTACTTATAATTCAACAATGTCTATTTTTATCAACAAATATGTTTGCATATGTAATAATAAAGGATGTTGATTGAAAAAACCCGGTTTAAACAGAAAAAAAGGTTTGATTTAAAAAAAAAATTTGAGAAAAAAAAAAGTTTTTTTTTTTTTTTTTTTTTTTTTTTTTTTTTTTTTTTTAACTTTGGTTTAATTTAGTATTCCTGCAAAATTGTGAAAGGGATTCAAAACTGAATTAGATTTTTGAACAGAATTTCATTTAGATTTCCGGAACAGAAATTCATTTAGTGACGTTGTAATCTTTTCCAGGGGAGGCCCTTTTTTTGGGGGGGGGGGTAGTAAGGGAAGTAGAGCCCCCCTTACTAAAAAAAAGAGCTACGGCCCTGTTTCAAAGTGAAGAAAAGCTTTTTTATAAAAAAAAAATAGATATTGATAATTATTCACATTTTAAAAAAATCGATTAAATATTTTAATAAACAAAAATTATGCTAAGACTAGCTGCTTAGGTTTTATAATCAAAATTTTAAAGGTACAATATGTAACAAAAAAATCTTTAGAAATTAAATAAAAAAAAGTACATTACTACAGGTGTAAATGTATGGTAATCATTCCATTAGTGCTATAATAATTTCTTATAGGCATGATTCCATTATAGAGCAGGTTAAATTTCCACTTGTCTTACTATGTATTTTAATATGTATATTAATCACCTATTACACTAATGCGTAGCAGAAATAGTTCACAAATAAGGAGAACCTTGTCAGAAATTTTCACCTAAATTTAAGATATGGATTTTCTTTTTAAAATACTTTTAATTAATAGTTATAATTATTGTCCCAGGATTTTTCAAATCCAGCGGCATCCTTGTCAATAGTTATAATTATTATATTCCAGTTTTTTAAATATTATATTAATTATCAAAATATTTAAGCATTCTTATAGTTTCATTTCCCAATATGAATAAAAATTTAATTTTTAATAACAGAAAATTTATAAAAACTCAAAAGCTCAGTAATGTCTTCCTAACCTATTAATGAAAATTTTCTGTTATAATAATGGACACCCCACAAAAAGTAATTAAAATAATTTTGTATGACTATTTAAAACCAGAATTTATTGAAAACATACCAATGAAACAATGTTATTTTCAATTAAATTTAACAATTGGGATATTAAATATTATTAATCAAAAATTTGAGAGAATTATTTTCTATTTAAATTAAATATTGTAAATATTACATGATCAATATTTTCAGATAGACATTATTTTAGATAGATGATTTAAAATACTAAATGTTAGCGAATTAAAGCAATAAAATTACTGAGACAGTGAGAGATTTAGGGGGATAATAATAATGATAATAAATTTTTAAAAAATGCACTATATATATATTATATATATATATGTGGAAAAATTTATCAACCTCGCGAAAATAATTAAAAACAACTTTTGTAAACATCTTTGTGTTATTATGCTTTGATAAGGGCTGAACTAACAGAATAAAAAGGCGACAGAAAAGGCATTCATAAATAAAATAATATTGAGAGAGAGATGATTTTAAATTTTTAATATATCTGGTAATTTAGATATGAAATACAGTTCTATATTGTTGTATAGTGTACTTACCTTAAATTTAAAATCGACGAGTTGAAAGGAATAAATTTCCAGCAATTTTGAAGCAGCAATTCCAGCAATTCTGTCATGGCATATATGAAAAGAAAAGAAATAAAAATTACTATCAAATATGATTAAATAATAAAGTTATAAACAATATATATATGGACCCTCCCCCCTTTTTCATATACTAAAAAAAATAATAATAATAATAAAACTCACTGGTATTGAAGACACCCGCTCCATATAATGTTAATCCTATTAGTAGGTTGTTTTTCGAATTTCTAGTTTAATTTTGAATATTTAAAAAAAAAAAAAAAAGTAGCCATTTTCAATAAAGTTGAAAAATGTCTATGAATTCGACTTGTCTATCCGTTTTTCCACACTCTTACTCACGTAAACATACTCGGATTTTCATGCGATTCATAAAACTTATTTAAGGTCGCCAAAGCATTTTTGGTATTGCATATGAGATATGTAAAATTAATGGTTCACTTATAGGGACACTGAAAAAATTCGATAATATTATGGTATTGGGGGAAAATCGTTTGGAGAATCTTTTAATGTCATGGCGATATTTCAAATGTATTGAAACTGACATAAATTGTTGCATTTCACAACGATAATGTTAAAAGAGAGCATCATAGCACTTTTTATTAATTTACAATGACACGCAAAAGAAATCGGTTACTGTTTTTTCGTAATAATTGCTAGAGAGAACGTTTTAAAATTCGGCATGCGGATGCGCTTTTAAATTTAATTAGGTTTTTTACCTACCACTCCCTATACATAAGCTTTATGCCTCATATACAGGGCTGCACAAAAGTAAGGTACTCATTTACCATTCTCCTTATTAGAGGAAGTTTCTGAAATGGTATTTTCAACTGAAATACGTGTATCTCTTAAATGAACTAAATTTTTGAATGCATGTTGTTAATAGATACAAATCTCTATATCATATACAAAAGGCTGCTAAAAAATTCAGATAATTTCTGATTGTAGATGGGAACAGCTGAAATTCAGTTTTGAAATGCATTATATAGTTGCATATTTTGAAATGAAGCATATTTTAATTGGTAAACAAAAGAAAAGGTGACTGGGGAAAAGTCACAAAAAACCAAGAACGGAAAAAACGTGACCGGGAAAAAAGTGACAAGGAAAAAAAATGAGCGTAAAAAAGGTGACAATGAGTTGATAAATGTTGAACTTTTCGATAAATAAGTGCTAAAAATTTAAGTGGCAACATACAGTTTTTTTATGATCTGATCAGTAGCATAAGTATTTTCAGATATTTTAATTGAATAAATAATGGGAATGTCAAAAACAAAAATGTTATTATTGATGTTACAATTGCATTCAAATATATATTTCATTTTAATTACTAAAACATAACCCATAGGTAATATAAAATATTAAACTTAGTTTCAATAAGAAGAATTGATTTAAAAAATGATAATATATTTCATTGGCTGATGGTAAATGAAAATTAATCTAAAATAAATTAAATTAAAAATTAAAAAATAATTTCATTATCAAGAATTGAATTTTAAAACTGATAATATTTTATTAACTGATAGTAAATTAATAAAAAATAATTGTATAAATAAAGAAAAATAAACATTAAAAGTCAGTTTCATTGACTAGAATTGATTTTAAAAATGATACTATTTTATTAACTCACAGTAACTCAATAAAAATAAATGTATAAATAAATAAAATAAAATATAAACGAAATAAATATAAATAAATAATAATTATTATTATAATTATATATTTATATTTTACATATTTTTATTATATATTAAATTATTATTACTATTGTTTTTTAACTATACACAATATATAGATGTATATAAATGCATATTGTATAGTATTGTAAATATATTGTTACATACAATATTGTATAATATATATGCATGATTATATTATATTATATTAATGCTATCATTACTATTATTTATATTTATTTTTTAATATATATTATATATAATTTTAATTATGTATGATAATTTACATATTATATAATTATAATTATTATTAAATTGTGCATTAACTTATATATTAGTATTTTATTATGTTTATACATTCATATCTACATAATATATTTATATATTATAATATATATAATATATAATATAATAGTAATAATAATTTTTTATAATAAATAAATAATGAAATAATAATATATTATTAAATATAAAATATAAATAAATGTATAAATAAATTAAATTAAATATCAAAAATTATGCACATTAATAAAAAAAATTAATTTATTTTTTTTATCTTTAGTACTTTTTTCCCCATTTTAATTACCTTTTCTCAACCATATAATAAATCGATAAAAATTGCATTGTTATTTCTAACAAATTTGTGATTTTCGCCATTACTGTTATTATTGTTATGTACCCCCAACCGACCTGATACATATTCATAAGGGATCGGAATTTTATATTTGAGTTTTCAATGATCAAACTGTGTGATTTTCCCTACCGAACAATATAATGCCACTCCTCCCCCGACCCCCGGAGAAAAGCGTCCGAATTAAACACTGTCTGAATGGGTAAACGAAAAATAAATGACTGGGAAATATGTGAAAAAATGGAAAATAATCATGCTTTGCTTACCTTGGTTCCGTTAAATAAATGGAAATGGAAACTTCTTTGACTCTAAAGCACTGCTGGATCCACATCTGACATCTCACTCAAAAGTAGTTTAGTAACAGAGGAACAAGAAACGGCGTCTCAAAACTTCCTACATCTGGACCTGGACATCTGGATTTTCTTATCTTTCCTCTGAGGCTACTACAGGCAAATTCTCCAATTGCAGCTGAAGGGACGAATGGGGTCGTTGTGGGGGGTTAGAATCATTTTGTTCAAGGTTAGTTACACAGACAAATATTCTGTGTCCACTTTAGTGAGAGGGTGTTTTGGGGAGGAAGTGTCTTCTTAATCAGGGTTTTTTTGCGAACAAAAGGGATAGCATGTTGCAGTTTCAAATTCACTGCATATGTTCCGTATTCTTAGAAAGAAAAACGGTGGAGTTTTTTTAATCCTAATTTCTCCCTCATAAAATTTTGTACATTATGAGACCAATAGACTCTCTATTTCTGTTCTTGGAATATTTTCCTAAAATTTACATTTTCGTTCTTCCTACATTACTATTTTTATATTTCTTAATATTCTACCTAAATTATTATTGTATAAATGCTAAGTATTATTATTGCAATATTGAAGTCTTAGTGCACGTATAAAAAGTTACTTTTTATGTATATCTAGATTTTTTCTATTTCTTGTTTAGATGAAATGTAATGTCAGGATATACTAGAAACTAGAGGATTGCACAAATTTTTCTGGTCATGTCAAGCTACTTTATCTTTTCTTTTTAAGCAGTAAAAAGTATCTGCTATTGTACATTTATTGAGCGATTTTATTTAATCATGTTATCTTCTTTCACTTTAATTACTAATGTAGCTGTTACTAAAGTATTCGTTTTCTGCTCTATTTATCTATATTATAAAAGACAAACGTATCTATATGTAACGCTAACGTCATTTTGCGGATGATAACATTTACTTATGAAATTACAGTTTTACAAATTTTCCTATTGCAATTTTCTAATCGTCTAACCATAGATATAGGAAGAATATATATTCTTTACTCCAAGTTTTTAACCATAAGCCTTTTTTTTTTTTTCACCGTCAATGATCTCTTTTCTAAAATAATAATAATAATAATAATAATTAATGCTGTCACAGAAGCTTAAAAAGGTTGCATAAAACCAAAAAAAAAAAAAAATATGCAGAGGAATTTTAGAATTTTTAGGTCATTTTATACATTAGAAGTTATATGTTGCAGACCACATTTTCTTTTCTTTCATTTGATATATTTTTTTAGTATTTATTTCCATTTCCATTCAAATTTTCAGCATTTCGAGAGATATTTTTGTTACATACCTTAAAAAAGATAATTATTTTAAATTGTTGTCATTTTTAAAAACAGCCCAAAGAATAATATTGTCTTCAAATTAAAAAAAAATATCTACACGTGGCTATTATAAACAGAGTAAAAAAAAAAGGGGAGGGGAAAGTTTTAAGTTTAATTAGTTAATTAAATAATTGCATGTAAAAAGCACGAAAATATTTAAAATAATATCATAAAAAATGCATTTGCACGTGAGTTTTAAAAGAGAAAGAGAAATTTTAAATAATAAATTCATCATTAAGCGTTAAAAGTCAAAAATGGGATAAATTACGTCGTATTTAAAATAGCCAAATAATTAATAGAGGCAAAACATCTTAATTTTAAAAATATATTCGTGCGATACAATTTTTTTTTTTTTTTTTTCATATTTTGAGATAATTTTTTCAGCCATTGCCATTATCGTGTATTCTAAGATAGTGAAAATAATATTTCCTTTCTTTCTAACAACAAAAGTATTTTCAATTTGTAAATATTAAAAGAGTAAGAATACTTTGATGAAAGTTACGTCAGATTTAAAACCATACAGCAATTTAAAAATATATTTACTCGATTAGAATAATATAAGAATAAATATTATTTACTTTTTTTAAAGGATGCCTCTCTTTTTCTTAGTTCTCAAAATATTTCTAAAATCTATGATGAATTTAATATTTTATATATTATAAGTTGACGAACTTTAAGTAAGATTTTAACACTTTATATAACGTTAAGTATATACTTTAGAAATATTTTGAGAACAGGAAAAAAAGGGCATTTTTTAAAAAGTGTATAAAAAAATAAAGTTCAAAATATTAATTTCCAGAGGAGATATTTTAAATATACGCATGCATCAAACGCTTATAGACTTTACATTAGTAACGGGAATTCGGCAGCTGAGCGACCAGCTCCCTGAAAAATCTTCAATCAAAGGAAAATGAGTAAAATCCCATTTATAGAGAGATGCCATTGTTTTTTCTTATTATTATTATAATTCAAACTTTTTTTAAAGCCGATGAAAAGAGCTAGCTTTTAGAATCTGGGTTGCCTGAATGGGGGCTGAATAGCATAGCTAATGGGGGGGGGGGAGGGGAATCTACTTTCAAATGCAATTTTTTGAATGTATTGAACGAAATATTTTAACATTTATCCCGTTTCGAGAGATATCGATTTAGAAAGATTAATCCGTTTACTCTCAAAATAATATAAAGAGTTCAGTAATATTTTACGGTTAATATTTCATTAAAAAATGTAAACTTCTTCTGTAAATAAATAAATAAACCTCAATGTTCCTTAATTGTAAATGTAATTAAAACACAAATTCAATATATATACAACTAGATGATTAAAGAACTGAAATGATCAGAATCAGAAAAGCTTCCGTAAACAGCAAAATCTTGAGATAATTACTTTTGGTCTACAACTAATACGAAAACTTTGTTTTTGATAAATTTCAAAGCATTATTTGATTGCATAGTTGATATATCTTTCATATAACATTTTTGTGTATGTGTGTGTGTATGTGTGTTAGAGAACAATCAAAAAAATATATTGAATGTAAAAAATTATAAGTGTTGAAACAAATGGTTTCCATCTATACTCTGAAAATGAAGTATGTAATAGTCCTTTTACAGAGGACCTCGAAAGAATTCAGTTACATTTTTGTTTTTAGAGAATTGTGGTGGTCTGTGATGCTTTTAATAATGTTATACTGTTTTGACTATATTCTTATTAATGTGTATGACTACAAGTAATAATTGCAAAACTTGGCTTTGAAATATAATATGCATTTTTGAAATTGTTTTCTTTGATATGACTCGGTGTCTCTTCATTAAAAGGCGAAGTTTTATTAAACTTTTGTTGATGCGCTGGCAAGCGTTTTAAAATCATTCCTTAATGTATGATTTTACTTTCTTATTAAATGGTTCAACTTATTTCGTGATTTTATTCATTTAATAATATGATTGTTTTTATCTTAATTAGTTTAGCTTAATAAAAAAAGTATAAGAATGCACAGCCAAATCTATATAGTAACTTCAGTGTATATTAATATGCGATAGTATATTGAGGATGGGGGGGGGGGGTAAGAAAAGGTTTCCTGTCCCCCTTATATTATTTCGCATTCTCATAAATTTTTTATACGGATTTTTATGCGATAGGGGTCACAACGTTTCTAAAAATGTCACATTTTCCTATCTCAATTTTAAAACAGTAATATTTATTGTAAAATTCTAGTACAGATGTCAAAGGAATATGCCACGAGGATTCTTGATTAAAATTTTTGTTAACAAAGTGTAAAAAATTTAGGAACATTTCAAACCCTGTTTTCGGATTCCATTAATGAGATTTTTAGGACAAAATGGGAAAAAAAAGGTACTTCTTTGTGAAATTTCTACCCTATAATCATCGAAAACCATATCCTCTGTTTTCAAAATCCTTTTATTTAGGCTATTACAGTTAATCTTGAAAGAATTCAGTCACTAAGAAAATTGGAGTGTTACAAACTGCACTGAATTGACATTGATAAAATATACTTGTATATTTCAGCTTTGAGTTATTTTGTATCGATGCACAGTTTGACATACTTCAAATTAAATACCAAATAAGCATCTTAATCCATTAAAAATTATAACTTTGCTAGTACCAGTCAATAATTAGACCAGTATTTTTCCATGTATAGAAATGACATACCTAGAAAGATGCATTAAATTGAATTAATAAATAAACATACTTATAAGGCAATATGTATTTATAAAAAGTCATGTTATATCTACCTCCGACCTTAACAATAATACGTTTAAATAATATTAGAGAAAAAATCTGTACAAAATTATCAGTTATATAATCAGTTATATCGCTTCGAAGTTTTAAACAAATAAATTATTCGAGCACCTTCTCCCCGCGTCCTTATTTCGAGAAGGAAAAATTTATTAGCATTTAATTTCACCGAAAATGATGTAAAAGTTGTAAATTCAAGTCCATTTTGAAATCACTGTATTTAAGGAAATGTCACCGTAAGAGGGCAATCAATGATATATATAACAATTTTAAAAATGCAGTTCGACTCCAAAACATTTAGATACTAATTTCTTATAATTCCATGATTTTACGTAAAATAAGGATTAATGTAATTTTAACTTATTTTATAAAAATGTGGGGAGGAAATTATTATTATTATTTTTTTAGATTTTTTTTTGTAATTGATTTATTTCGAAGCTGGTATTCTTCCTTTACATATTACAACGCATTCGGTCTGACAAGTCATATCTTGGTGGAAAATTCCAAAACACCCGATTTTACCATTGTGCTTTTGTGCACCCAAAACTATAAAAGCATGGAGGATTTTGAGCAGGAAAATGCATTGCTAAACCTATGAGTCTACCCCTAAAATCGGGTTTTTAGAGCAACCAATTGTGTTGTAATGCGCGAATCGAGATTTAACTAATCATAGATTTTCATCCGTGAACTCGATAAAGTGATCTGTACTGGCGCATCCCGCTCTGGGTATGTGTGCGGGGTGGGGGGGTGGGGGTATATCGTGCTAAAGGATTAAAAGTTTCTTCTTTTGTCCAATGTGATAAATAAGGAGCGAAACTCCTGGTAGAATAGTAGCATAAAATACTGCATGATTTTACCTAACAGCATTTGATTATAACTCAAAATTTAATTTATTTTACGAAACAGGAAAACTATATTCGATTCCGAACGATTTAATTAGTAACTTCTTTATATTATAGTTTTTGGATCTATATAAGTGGATTCTGTTAGTGTGTCAGAAAGATTCGGTATGTGAAGATCCAAGAAGAAAAATTTGAGAACAGCTTTTCGATTGAACGAGTTAGAATAACTACACAGATTTTTCAGCTATGAGAACTAACGACATACAACTGTCTCATTAGCCATCTGGTTTTGCATTTGAGTTACCTGTACCACATGTTTGTTAACTCTGGTGCAGCTTGAATGACCGCGTTGTTAATGACCATTTGTGAGAAACAAGTAGCATAAGAATAAGAATGTAGAGAGTATTGCTGTAAAAATGTATTGGAAAAAAGATTTTTTTTTCCTAATGACGAGTGATAGAGAGGGTGCTTTTCGCCATGAAAAATGACTTTATCAGTTAAAAATAAAGTATTTTAAACTTGAATTCTTTGTAAAGGCCTTCCAATGATGTAAAATAGAAGTCAATTCTACCTAAAATAACAAATGTAAACCAATATATTTTTTAGAATCATAGTACATGTCCCTACATTTTGATGATTTATTATTATTATGCATTGATGAACAGTTAATGAAACAATTAATGAAACAAAAGAACAGGAAACGTATAAGTTTAATTTTTAAATTTATAATTTGTCCTGGATAGTTTTACTTTTCTATTTTTTATTGTGCGAATTAGTAATATTTTCATCGATCTTCTGCACTTCTAAAAATATTAACTATCATACATATTATTTATAGTTAAACAAATTTAAACAACCTCAAGATTATTTGATTAAATTATTTATTTTGAAAATTGGCAAATCTTTAATTTTCCATTATTTTCTTCCTAGAAGCATTTTTAAAAGTTCGTAACATATAGCTGTAAAAATTGTATTTAGTTTCGATTTATCTACCTGATTTGATGTATTCTAACATGAATAAAAATAAAAATAGCTTTATGATAATTCAATGAGATGCAGATGCTCGTTAGATTTTTTTTTTTTTTTTTAAGTTAATTCCAAATCAATGCATATTTTAGTAAATTCTATTTTACATAAGTTTTCTTCTTAGCAGACCGACATTCCAAATTTTTTTTGTACTTCTTTCTCCGGATTATATATATATATTCAATTTAAGATTTTTGTTTTTACAAAATTTCCATTGTAAACATTGTTTAACGTATTCCTCTAAGGCCAGTGCAGAAGGAAAAAGGTTTCTGGCTTTACTTTTCAAACCGCTCTGTGATTTTCAAAAGAGAGTCAGTAATGGAAAAATGGAGTGACGGATTCGTTGTAAAGATTTTGAATCCGATTCGGATCGAATAAAGGTAATGAAACATGGAAAGTACTATTTTATTGCAACAAAGGCAGCGTCATTTGTAAGATACGTCTATTTGAAGCTTTAAGATTCAAAAAGATAGATTCTATTGACAATGTCAGTCACTGCTGACTGATCCTGAACTTTCCGTGTTTGGTCGCGTCAGTCACCAATGACTGGCAATCTAAAATATAATAAACAACTAATATATATATATTTTTTTAAGTGATTACTGAAAGTTTATTTAAAATTTATAAAACATGATATCTTACAATGTCAGTCACCGAAGATTGACGAGGCCTAAACGTAAAGTTCAGTGTCAGTCACCATGGCACTGAACGTGTTAAATTGTCAGGCAACGCTTTCGTGTTTTATTATACTCGTAAGATTTAGTAGGATCCGGTAAACACTCCAGAAAAAATCCATTTCTCCTCTTTTTCTTGACGAGATTTCCCTTAATTATGTTGACCGCAGAATAGTTAGAAAAGAAAGACCAATATACATTTTTATCTTTTTTGATAAAATAACGCATCGAAATTATACAATAAAAATTTTTCAAACGTGTGAAAAAAAATAATAAAATTAAAAAATAAATAAATAAATAAACACCGCTTATAGGAAAATTCGTTTTAACAGATTTCATTACATTTAGTTTGCGTAAGACATATGATTATCAAAACATCTTAGCCCAGCCCCACAAAAAAATTTTGGAGCCCTCCCCTGACATAACTAGTTGGTCAAAGCCCTGTTTCAAAGATTTTCAATATGTATCAGATGATCATAGTTAATTTCATTAGTAAATGTAAAAGCTATTTAAACCAATTGCTAAGATTAAACTGTAATTTATTTATACATTATTACTTGGCTTCAACAAATTAATGTATAACATCATTTTACCTTTCTCCTTAATAATGATTTTGCAACAGAATGTTTGTATAAATTATGATTCATTCATAACTGTAATTGTTAAATGATATTAAGAAGAAATGATATTAAGATCAGTCAAGGGAAAAGACCCATTCGTTAATGTTAATCCGATGGATAAAAAATTATAAAGGTGTCTTTGTCGCATTTCAACAATTTTAAGGGATTTTTTTTTCTTTCATTGGTTATGTGGTTGGAAAGCTGTTTTTTACTTTTTCGATTTTGCTCACAGATATTTTCATTTTCGGAGCCAGTTTTTAAAGTGAAAAACGTTGTCATATCATCTGGAACGAGTTATTTTATTTATATGAAGAGCGTATTATGACAGTTCTACAAAATTCCTGTAAATAGCAAACGAAAATATTTTATGGTATTGCAACACAATGAGCCGGTACAGCAAATTAAATCTGAATTGTTAAGGCAGCGCAACTCATAATTATGACTTTGAATGCTAAAATTGTATTTATTTGTAATATCGTGTTTCACACAAACACTGTATGTCTGTGTGAATTTTGTTAAATTATCTTCATTATGTTTATGACAAAGAAAAAAATTCTGGATTTTGTTTATTGTGAATTGAAAGTATAAATACATATAAATTTTATTTGCTGTAGTATGCTTGGTCTAAAATCAAAATTCGTATCTATATTTTTGGAATCACGGAAAAAAACGCACGGAAAAAAGCGCACCGGAAAAAAGCGTACCCGGAAAAAAGCGCAATCGGAAAAAAGCGCACCTACACTAGGCAAGATATTTAAATATGTACTTTTCTGACACATTTCAGAAGTAATGCAAATATATGTGAAAAAAAATTGACACCTTTAAGAATAAGAAGTGAATTAGATAATTAGAAAGAAGATAATTAAATATGTACTTTTCTGACACCTTTCAGAAGTAATGCAAATATATGTGGAAAAAAAAAATTGACATCCTTAAGAATAAGAGGTGGGGAGGGGGGGAGAGATTCAGTATTTGCCATCTCAGTGAAAAGCAAACATAAATAGTTCTCGGCGTTTGCTAATTAGTTTTATAATTTTACCAAGTTATCACAATTAGAAAATGCAATAGTTTTTATTTGTAAAAAGCTTAATAATATTTCTAATTATATTGGTAACTTTCGTCGAATCTATCAGAAATAGAAAGTGCATTATAGATTTTTATTAAAGTTTTGAACTAATTTGCCATTTCAGTTTGTAAATTTGCAAACTGTAACAAGTGCAAAATTTGGGAGGGAGGCTCCCCCCTTGTGTCCTCCCCCTTAGCGAAGCCCCTGAATATAGATAGTTAAAAAATATGTTACAATATGAGAAAACATAAATACTTTTTCAATTTGTTTACGCTTGTTTTACATATTTTTTAGGATAAATTTATAAATTAAAGTTATATATTCTCGGAACTCAGTAAAACGAAAAAAGAGATGTTTTTTTCTTATGCAACCGACTTTCCCTTTTACGCCTAGATATATTGTAAGGTTGTCCCTTCGAAATTAGCCTCTTGTTTCACAAACCTCTCCAGTTCTCAGAAAAAGATGAACAATGATTACAATAGTCGGTCCTAAATCGCCCGTACCATCCCGGTACTTCCGCTAAAACTCCCCTGAGGCAATAAGCAAGGGGAGAAAGCGGGTTGATGATTTTTCCGTGTCCTTGACAATTTTTTGCTGATAACCTAGTCACCAGAATTATGTTAGAATCTGAATAAAATGTAATTCAAAGATTATGGGACAAAATAAACCATTTACTTATTTAGAAATATTTTATTCGAGTTTTTCCTCAACCGAATGCTTATTTTTCTCCCAAAACCTATTGAAGTAAATTTTTAAAAATAATTAATAATAATAATAATAAATATGTATCAATAATAACTAAATATACATCAATAATAAAATAATATATATCAATAATTAATAAATACATATGTTTATAATAAAAGCTTAATATTTAATATTGCTCTTTCAAGAATCCATAATTTTATTTTTCTTTAAAAGTTATTGAATATTTTGTAAAATATGAAATGAAAATAAATAAATTTAATTAATTTCAATGCACACTGATTTTTTAAAAATGCACTATCTTTTAAAATTAAATTTATTATATTTATTTGATTTCCTTCCTTTAAAGAGCTTTCTGTTATAGTAGATATTTTGCAATTTTATACATATTAAATTTGATAACAATTTAAAAACAATCTTCTTTTAAAAAATATTCAGCTCGCATTCATTGAAAAATTTCCATTTCTTTAGTGTTTTTAAAAGGAAATCCGATGTACAGTATGACCTCGAAAATCCGCATTTGAAATTCCGGCATCTCCAAATATTTGGCAAAAAATCATCTATTTCCTTTTTTTTTTTTTTTTTTTTTTTTTTACTTACAGGAGGGTAAAAGATAGCAATTCTTTACGAATTAAAAACTTCAAGCTCGTAAGTGATAATTAATATACAGAGAAGCCGATAATATTTGCTTCGGAAACACAACATTGTATTTTAACTGAGATTCCCTTTGTACATTGCTCCTTTTTTTACGTTTCCGATTTCGGTTGGTGTTATATTTATGAAGCTACTTACGCTTTCAAAACGGGTTCCGAAAAGGAAAGTGCCTCTTTAAAAATTATCTGCAACCAAAATTGAAAAAGTAAAAAAAAAAAAAAAAAAGAAAAAGAAAAAGAAAGAAAGAATGATGTAGAGATGGATCTCAGTTATTCAATGCAAAATAATAATAATAATAATAATAATAATAATAATAATAATAATAATAATAATAATAATAATAATAATAATCAAATACAAATGTCAAAATACAAGCATGATATTAGTAAATAATATCCCTATATGATTAGCATCAGCTGGCTCATGTCTTAGCTTTTAGAAACAGGAGCCTTAAATAGGAACAGGGTGAATGATGGAATTTGCAACGATCTATTTTTAAAATAAATAAATATAAAATAAAAGACTTTTTTTTTTAATTTACAGGTTAATAAACACTGCAACACGAATAAATATTATATAAACTATATAAACTAATATATATATAAACTAATCCTAAATAATTGAAATAATGTTTCTATTTTTCCATGATATTTTTTCCAAAACATATTTTTAAAACTATTTATACTATTTATTATTATTTCATTTTAGTATTGTATGCTTCATTAAATGGTGTCAGGTGTATTGCTGTTAAAGTTTAACTGAGTAATTAATTCTAACTGTAATTTGATGTTTAGTGGCTGAGAATATGTAACGTTTCATTTTAGGAAGTGTGTGTGTGGGGGGGGGGGAGATCTGGCTCATCATATCGTAAGATATCTCTAGGGGGAAGGGGTTCGTTTGATATCGATATCATTTTTGATCCAACCAAAATTTTCTCTTTTTATATTTAAAAAGGTCTTTGATTCAAAATAGTATGCTATCTTTGTTTAATCTATTGTCTATTTTTATGAATAGAATCACTAAATTAATATAAAATTATTTAATTTTGAAGTATGGAATATCCCCAACGTTTTCATTCCTAATCTTCTTCATGTGTCGTATGCATATATAATCGCTGTTCGAAAAAACCAAAGCGAAGTATATTTTGAAATGAAACTTGTGTTTCCTATTAAAGGAAATAGAAAAAATATTGTTATCTAGTTTTGTTGATAAGAATTACTACTATCTGTACCATTCGTTTCCGTGCGGGGCAAGTGCTAGAAGACATTATGTAACATGAAACAAAAAGCTATTATAAAATTCTTTTAAGTTTTATTTGATATAAAGTTATTTCATTTATAAAATGATATTTTAATGACTTCTCTTCATTTGAATAATTAAGGATGCGAAAAGTAAATGTAATCAGTTTTGTGGTAAACGGAAAAAAAGTGACCGGAAAAAAGTTATCGAAAAAAAGTGACATAAACTACAAAAGCGAAAAAAAGGTGACACGGAAAAAAAGTTACCGGAAAAAAGTGACAAGGAAAAAAGTTATCGGAAAAAAAGTGACAAGGAATTGATTTTGGAAATTTATTATCGATTTTGGGGATTAATTGGTTAAATATGAAAGGGAGATCTGGGAGAGGTTCATAATTTAAGTAAATGGGTTTTTCATGCTGAACTAACTGTTTTGGTTTATTTTTTGGATATACGTTCATACTGAAACGACGCTTGTCTGAATAGTTTTGAGAAGGGACGATTATCAGCCCCCCCCCCTTTTTTCCGCCATAAAATGGATTTTTATGCAGAATTATCCAACGTATGTCAAATTTTGTATGTAGGTTATTTCTGATAAGGCTTATATATAGTACATAATGTCTGAAAAGATATGGGAGTTTTATGGTTAAGCATAGAAAATGAACAAGGGAATAACCTCTCTTACATAAAATTAATAGCTTTTTATGCAGAATTATCTGCCCCTCAAAGTAGATAAATCTGTTTTTATGCAGAATTATCCGATGTATTTTAAATTTTAAATATAGGTTTTCTCTCATAAGATGAATCCTTGAATAGTTTTAAGGGTTTAATGGCTAAATAAAAAGGGCGGATGGGGAATAACCCGTCTTAAATTAAATAAATATCTTTTTACGCTGAATTATCAGATTTGCTTCGAATTTTGGACATGGGCTCATTATGATAAGATATATTTCTAATTAGTTACGCGGTTCTTTTGCTAATTAAAAAGGGGGGGAAGGGCGGGTGATTATACCCCCCCCCCCCTAAATTGAATAAATATTTTTTTCATGCACACTTATCCGATGAATTACAAATTTTGGATAAAGTGATTCTGATAAAGTGAATCCATGAATAGTTTTAAGGGTTTTAATGGCTAAGTATAGGAGGGGGAGAACTGGAGATAACTCAGAACTAATCAGCGATTCACCTTATCATAAGGAACCTGCATACAAAATTTGAAGCAAATCGGATAATTCTGTGTAAAAAGACATTTATTTAATTTAATGGAAGTTATCCTCCGTTCCCCCTCCCCTCTATACTTAGCCATTAAACCCTTAAAAATATTCATGGATTCACTTTATTAGAAAGAAAGTATATCTAAAATTTGAAATACATCCGATAATTGTGCATAAAAAATAATTTATCTAATTTAAGGGAGGGGGAATAATCGCACTCCCCCACTTTTAATTAGGAAAATAACCCCATAGCTTGTCAGAGATATGCTTTGTCAGAATAAACCTACATTCAAAATTTTAAGCAAATCGGATAATTCTGCATAAAAAGCCATTTATTTAATTTAAGTAAGGTTATTCCCCGTTACCCCGCTATACTTAGCCATTAAACCTTTAAAACTATTCCGAGATTCACTTTATGAGAAATAACTTAAATCCAAAATATGCAATTCATCGGATAAGTGTGCATAAAAAATAATTTATCTAACTTAAGGAAGAGGGAATAATCGCACGCACGCCCTTTTTAATTAGCAAAAGAATCCCATATTTAATCAGGGATACGCCTTATCATAATGAATCTATATTCCAAAATTTGAAACGAATCCGATAATTCTGCGTAAAAAGCAATTTATTTAATTCCAGGGGGGCGGGCGAATTATATTCTATTCATCTTCTATACATAGCTATTAAATCCTTAAAACTATTCAGGGATTCACCTTACCAGAAAGAACCCACATTTAAAATTTGAAATGCATTGGATAATTCTGCATAAAAAACCTTTCATCTAATTTGAGGCAAGATTATTGCCCATCCCTTAACCCCTTTATTAATAAGCAAAAAGAACCCCATAAATAATCAGAGATACGTCTTATCATAATGAACTTATGTCCAAAATTCCAAGCAAATCCGATAATTCTGAGTAAAAAGCTATTAATTTAATGTAAGAGGTTATTCCCCCGTTTCCCCTCTATGCTTAACCAATAAACTCCAATATCTCTTCAGGCATTATATACTATATATAAGCCTTATCAAAAATAACCTATATCAAAAATTTGACACACGGTGAATAATTCTGCATAAAAACCCATTTATCTAATTTAGGGTGGATTGGAGGGGAGGTGGGGGGTAATCGTCTCTTCCCGAAACTATTCAGACAAGCGTCGTTTCAGTATGAACGTATGTCCAAAAATTATACCTAACCAGTTAATTCAACATGAACAAACCCATTTACCTAAATTATGAGCCTCCCTCCGATCCTTCTTTCATACTTAACCAATTAATTCCCAAAATCAATAATAAATCTCCAAAATCAATTCCTTGTCACTTTTTTTCTGGTAACTTTTTTTTGTGTCACTTTTTTCCGGTTTTGTGGTTTATGTCACTTTTTTTCCAATAACTTTTTTTCCGGTCACTTTTTTTTCCTAGATTCCAGTTTTGTATCTGTATGTCACTCTAAATAAAAGAAATGAATTCTAAATTTCAAAAATTTTTTAGACATTGATAACGATATCATTAGGGGTGGGGGGTAAGTTCAAGGGATGATACGTATGATAATGGAAGGGGGCTGGGAGTCCAAAATTACCAAACAGTTAATAACGTTATATATGCACAACCCCTTAAGTGCACAAAAGTATTCAAATATTTTCAGGAATCAATTTAAGTTACGAAAAAAATAAAAAGGAAAAATTTAACCCATTCGTGCCCAGCATCTTTCCGTAAATTTTATTTGGTTGGCACCACTATTTTTAGAAGATTTAAGTTTAGTTCATTAATCACGAAAATGCATCGTTTAAATAAAATAATTATTGCTTTTCTTTTTTACCTGTGTCAAAAACACTGATGAATGCACCTTTTGAAGTGTCCCTAAAAAGGGACGCTAGGCACTAATGGGCTAAGGTTATATTTTACTCATGCAAGTAACTTTTTTTTTCTTCTGATATCAAGTTTTTCTTATACTAAACTTATAAACTATACATAATGTCCTTAAAAATATCGTTGCAAATTTTTATTTTAGATAGATAGCAAATAATAATTATAGATATCTATAGGTGAAACCAGGTTAGCTGTAAATATAATCCTAGTTTTGTTTTAATATAAAAATCATAAATATATTTTTAAAATTTTTTCACAGAAACATATTCTGTCGCTGTGTGTGAAACTCGATAATCTCACGAAAAGAGCAAAAAGAACATAATAATTTAATCAATGACAGATTATAGCTTTTACTATAGTTGTAGCATTACGAATTATTGTAATTGAGCCATTTAAAAACATAGTTAGGATGATTGGATAGTTTAGGTATATCCCTACATCGTTGCTTTTTCATTTTTTAGATTTTGGTTGCAAATATTTTGTCAGGTTCTGATACCACCTCTGCTAAAGAATGGAATTTCCGCTATTTCTCTATCTTAATATTTTGTATTGTCCTGGCTGTGTACTAGAATTTTCAAGGTGACATTATTTCTTTGTTGAAGGGAGAATCGACAGGTAATACTGTACAGGTGGTGTTGGGAGAAAGAGAAGATTGCTGAGAGGCGTGTTCATCCGTCAGTGAGGTATGTGGATGATGAGCAGACAAGCACATGTCACTAATCAAGAGAGGAATATAGAATGTGCCCAATGAATGAGCTCCAAAGGGGGGTTTATATTGGGGAAAGCAGTGATTTGAGAAGAGCAAGTCTTGTCTCAGATTAGTTCAGTTCGTTCCTGGGTTTCGTACCAAAAAGGTGTGTAGGACCGAGGTCCTGATAGGGTGTGCTCTGTGTTGTAGAGCGGAAGCAGTGCGTATCTGAAGAGCAAAGGACACAGACGTCCTGGTGTTTAGTGCTCTGGGCCAAGAAGTGCAGGCCGAGTATACCTGTGTTGGGAGATTCGAGATTGATCTCCGATAAAGTGAATCTAACGTGCATTGAGTGTGAGGTGGAAGATGTAATTTGAATAGTACATAGCCAACCTTTACTGTATTTAATTTAATGTTGAACCGGATCACCTATATGGGGGGGGGGATTTAACAGCTATTATTATCAAAAAATGTCATAAAATGTGTTTAAAGTTTTTGTGAGTTGAATAGACAGCCCAATTTAGTGAATTAAGGGCTTAGGCGCAACTAGCCGGTTTCCTTATTTCAGCGAGTATGTCTCTGCTTCTTCAAGATGACAAACAGCGTTGAGAGGTTAAAATATTCGAGACTTTTAAACTGGTCGTTATAGTTGGAGAGTCCTTAAGTTAGATGTTCGATATATAATGCGGCTACCTCAGTCACGTGAAAATATCCTCTCGCTAATGCTAATCCTAATGAAGAAATTCATAAAGATATATCGTTTGTATTTCAATATTTTTGAATGTTTTTTGATTGGATAGAAAAAAGAGCCCGAATTTATCTCTAGACCGCACTGACCAAAATTTCCCTGGTCGGGGTTCGGCTCGGAATGAAATTTAAATTTCGGTCCGTGTCCGACCCAGCCTAGACGTATGCACGTGCCCGGGCCAGAATGGCGAAATGGTTCCAAATTTTCTAACGGGCCAGCAAAATTAGAATAATTTTTCGAACAGGCCAGGCCAATAAACAAAATAAACGGTCCGAGCCGGCAAAAAAACTGAAGGGCCATATGGGCGAACACATGGACCCACTGGCACTTTATAAATATTTAAGCAGGAACGTTAAAATATGAGCTATTTTCAATTATATGGGTTTAATGAGAATAAGTATAAATGGTCGTCACCAGCCGATACTAGTTTGGCAACATCAATACAGAAATATAACTTTTAAAGTGTAAAGATCAGCATCGGAGAGTTATATTGTGAGAGCCAGGGTTTAATATTTTTTCTAGCAGGCTCGTACCGGCCCGAGATCAGGCTTGCTGTAGACGAGCCGGACTGGAACTAGACTTAATTGGTCTCAAGATGTGTAGGACGGGCAATATGCAGCGTCGTGCGAAAAGGGGGGGCGGGGAGGGATGCGCTCAGCCCGGGCGCGGAAATTTAGGGGGCGCCAAATTTATACTATCAGCGTAATTTTTGGACTGTTACAAGAAACAGTTTGGGTCGGGGGGGGCACATTTTGCTTTGCCCCGGGCGCAGTTTCGCACGCACATCAAATGATTGCGGATTTTTCTACCTTCTCATGCTATCGCTTCCAGAAATTCTATTCAAAACGATGATTTTCACAGTATTTTCTTAAACTGCTTATTAAAAAATGGATAACGCCTTAATTTTTGAATAAAAATACCTGCTAATCCTGCTAAAGCGATCTACAACATAAACATTAGTTAACCCGACCAGCAGCAAAAAAAAGGAAGTCAACCGGACCCAAACCCGTCCTACAGCAAAAATTAGAAGTCAACCGGACCCAGACCCGACCCGCAGCAAAAAATAAAAACAACATGACCCGCAATGAAAAAATTAGCCCCGAGCCACGCATTAAAGTCGAGTCTCCAAATTTCTAAAATCGCCCCCCACCTTGAGAACTCTCCAGATCCGCCCTTGTTAACTTCTTGTGGTCAGGCGTCACTATTTTTGATCTTTTGTGTCGGCGCTTTGATGTAGAATTGCTTTTTCAATGCACTGAATTTCAACTTCAAGAGAGAAATTGAACTCGAAATCAGTTGACAGCTTTACGACTGAAAATGAGGGAGATAAACTATCCCTTCCTTTGTCAATTCAAGAAGCTTCGTACCTCAAAAATCATTTAAAGACTTTCCATGTCGGAAAAACTGCTTCTTCAAAGATAGATTTATTGCTCTTTTAGTGTAAATGAAAGTAGTACTGTTTTCCCGCAGCCTTACGATATCATGCGCCAGACCCCCCCCCCCCCCATCCCTTTTCCCTAAATGAAACGTTACATATTCACAGCCCCTAAACATCAACAGCAACAAAGACCGTAGATCATACACCTCGCAACATTATAACGAGATTCCTTGTCCAAGACTGCTCCATATTCTCAGAATCGAAAAACAATAATTGCGTGGCGGCCGTTGAGACTTCCGGTGAAATTCACCCCCGGTCAATCAGTGACAAAGAGAGGACACCAATTTTTCGGCTTAGTACCGATCTTACATATGGGGATGCAGGAATGGGGAAAGAAACAACAGATAAGAGCCAACTGACTTGTAATTAAGAGAGGTTACCACATTGGCGCTTATTCGCTTCTTTCAGACAAACATTTTTTGGTATACGGGCCCTGAAGTAAGATAAGACGAATGATAATTTTTTTCCTCATTAGACATCTGTTTTCGCACTCTTTCCCGTCCCAATGATTCTTCAATGTCATGGTCATCAGTTACCCTTTCGAGAGGAATTCAACATCCTGCTCTGTTTTCACAGTACATATCTAAATAAAGAACCATTTTGTAGATATAGTTCCCATATGAAATATAACTAACCTCCGTAACGTTTTACAGCGTTAACGGGAATTATAATCCATTATGAATAACTTAAAAATATACGAAATGTATTACGTATAAATAAAATTACAAACATGCAAACATTTTTAGAACAATAGTTTTATTTTTTTTCACATCATTAATATTCTAAAATTCCATTAAGAGGTTTAATCAATTAACTCCCCACCCCCTTATTAATGTTAAATGTATGGGAATAAAATGCATTCGTATAGTAAATTAGAAAGTTCAAGTGCTTAAAAGGATTTGCACATTCGTATATTTAAACAAGTTGGAAATTCCACGTAAAGCGTGGCAAATGAGGTGCTTTCGTATGATAACGATGTTTTAAAAATATTCAGATCTTGCTGCTAGTAGATAGTACTTCGGATAGAGTATAGTAGTGAAATATATATATATTTTGTGTGTGTGTGTGTTCCTGTAAATATACAAGAAATAATTTTTATTACACCTCAGCGACGTATATCATACGCTATACTATCTACTTTCTTTTATACAGGAAATAACTTGTAGTATTCCTCAGCAATGTATATCAATCTCATGTTAAATAGTCAATATCAAATGTTAAATAGTCAATTACAATTATCGCACCTAAAACATGTTCTCCCTATACCATTATGTAATGGAATACTTTTGTGTGACCTTGTAAATCAATAAAAAATGCTTTTTGCACCACAGATTGTGCAAAATGTATATTATAATATGTATGTTCATAGAGGCATAACAATTTTATTGTGTTCGAATTAGTGTAGTCCATTAAAATGCAATTGAAACATTTTTCTCCATTGACCGTAATGTAACGGAATAATTTTGATTGCCCCTGTAATTGATCTATGCATCCGATTTTCATAAAATTTGAAATGATTCGACAAAATTATGTAATGATTATATATTTTAAATTTCAAACGATTAAAATGCATTTGAAACTTTTCATCTTATTCACCGTAATGTAACGGAATACCTTTGATTGTCCCTGTAATTGATCTATGCATCCGATTTTCATAAAATTTGAAATGACTCGACAAAATTATATAATAATTATATATTTTAAATTTCAAATAATTCAGTTGGGTAGTTTTTGCGTTGTTGTATGCGGAAAAAAATCTCCCTAGAAAATTAACATTTTTGTCTTATTTATTTGTACTTTTCTTAAAGGATGTTTCAAAATTGTCAAAATATTTATAAAATATGTGTTTAATTTAATATTTTATGCGTTAAAAGCTAATGAGCGGTGATTAATATTTTAACCCTTCCAGATAAATTTCGACAAAAACATTTGCAACAATGAATTCCAAAAAATGGAGTGCATCTCACTATTTTGCGTTAAACGTTAGGTTCTCATATTTATCGCTTTTTAGGTGCGTTCGTAATTATGTAAATACGTAGCACCTATAGTGGTCGTTCAGTCCGTCCGTCTGTCCGCATATAACAACGCAAAAACAACCCAACCGAATCGTTTGAAATTTAAAATGCATAATTATTACATAATTTTGTCGAGTCATTTCAAATTTTATGAAAATCGGATGCATAGATCAATTACAGGGCCAATCAAAAGTATTCCATTACATTACGGTCAAAGGGGAAAAAAGTTTCAAATGCGCTTTAATCGTTTGAAACTTAAAATACATAATTATTAAATAATTTTGTCGAGTTATTTCAATTTTTTTGATAATCGGGTGCATAGATCAATTACAAGAGCAATCAAAAGTATTCAATTACATTATGGTCAATGGGGAAAAAGTTTCAAATGTATTTTATACGTTTGAAATTTAAAATACATAATTATTACATAATTTTGTCGAGTCATTTCAAATTTTAAGAAAATCGGATGCATAGATCGATTACAGGGACAATCAAAAATATTCCGTTACCTTACGGTCAATAATAGGTTTAAAATATTGATTTACTTTCGGAGATATTTTAAATATAAAAATGCATCAAACGTCTATATACTTAACCTTACGAAAGGGAATTCGGAAGCTGACTGACCAGCACCCTTAAACAATATTTTCCCCTCCTGACTTTTTTAGTCCAGGCGAAATAAACATTTTACCTATTTAATTTAAATGCTTTAAGTGATAAATTAAAATAACATAAAAAGATTATAGCTTGACATGTTTCATTGCTCTTACGGCAACATTTTCAAAAGCAAATAAATGATAAAAAGAAATTTCTCGAAATAAACAGAAAAACACAAATCACGTGAACATGAGCATATAAAAATAAAACTGGAAATAAAAATGAATAAAAATATTTGTGAGCGTGAAATATTACAAATTATTGTCTTAAAAACCTTTGAAGCATTTCCTTCCATATTTTAGATAGCTCCATGGAGGTAAATTCATTGCAAACATGTTTATTTCGAGAAATTTCTTTTTATCATTTATTTGCTTTTGAAAATGTTGCCGTAAGAGCAATGAAACATGTCAAGCTATAATCTTTTTATGTTATTTTAATTTATCACTTAAAGCATTTAAATTAAATTGGTATTTTAAAGTGATGTTTATATTATATGTAACATTTTACCTTTCAAAAATCGGGTGGAAGATTTTTTTTCTGATTTTTTCATAATGATGCTAACATGGATAAACCACGTTTTCGAATAAAAATTTCTCAAGTCTAAATTTTCTGTGGTCAAAAAACAACAAAATTTTGAGATTTTATTTTATTTTATTTTATTTTATTTTATTTATTTTTTTTTAATATCTCGAGATTTGTTGCCATAGCAAAATATTTGTCAGTTACAATATTAAATAGGACAAAATTCTGTATAATATTTCTTATTTACAACTTTTTTATACACTAAGTAGCAAGCGCAGTACGCCAAAATCCCCCCAAATGCCATTCTATTTAAAATTAAAGAGTATAAATAAGAAAATTTGTTTGTGTTTGTAGCTTTTGTATTGAGAAAAACTGATGCCTGAAAGTGAGGTACATATGAAATTATAAATAATAAACGGACATTAATATAATATAATAATTCTATTAGGTAGAATTGTTAAAAAAAAAAAATAAATAAAAAAGGACATTTTTTAAAAATTTTCTTAAAAACCGTGAAAAAAGTAGTTAAGCCACGATTATTCAAATGTTTTCATCGGATTTAACCGTGTATATATATATATATATATATATATATATATAGATAGATAGATAGATAGATAGATAGATAGATAGATTGGTAGCAGTAAATTATTTATTTCAAATTAATAGTAGGCTTTTTTGCATCCGTAGCAAACTCGGATTTTGGTGCCCGCTCTTCCTCTCTCACCCCGTTCAAAAAAAAACTTATCATGAGAATATTAATAAATCTGTTATAGCCGGATTTGGGAAATCTTTAGTATGTAATCATTAAATACGTAATCAGCTTTGTTAAACATTGATTCAATAAAACTTTGAAAATTTAAACGAAAGGAATCGAAATATATCCAGTTTTATAAAAGGTTTCCATCTTAGCAGGTATAATTTTTCACATATTTTTTTTTCTTGAAATAATAATATAACAATAATAACTAGTCGTTGGAGGCCACCGTAATACTTACCCACAGGAGATGCATAATATAATATATGAAAACATAACATATGTAAACAGTTTATGAAATGCATTGCAATTCCAAAACAAAATATAAACGTATATTTAAGTATTTTTAACACATCATCATGCTCTATTAATGAATTTCTGATGAACCAATTTCGATAAATTACATGAAACGCCATACTATTCTAGTAGCACTGAAATGCATAAAAGAAATATCCTTATAACTCTAAAAATAAATATCATATTCACTAACGGTTTCTTGCATCAAATTAAGTGACTCATTTCCAATTAAAAGATATCTTTGAGTTGAAATTTGAATGAAATACAGGGTCATGAAAAATCAAAGAATGTGGAAAACAAGATTAGAAATTTCTCGACAACTAATAATCCGATCGATTTCGTTTTTTATGCAAAATTTGTGTCAATTTATTGCCTTTTACGTCCACTCCTTAAAATAAAAAAAAATAGAAAATTTTTGTATACCTTTCATCAGAACGAATTTTTCGAGAGTCCGAAAAAATAGTTCCGAATAATCGAAGTTACTGATATTAAATAGGCTTCGTCCCATTCTTACATACTTAGCACATACAAAATTTCAAGTCTCTATCTCAATTTGTTCGGGAGATAGAGCGGTTACAGACAGACAGACAGACGGATGGACGGACGGCAAATTTTTTTTTCTAAAAATATGTTTTTCAGTGTCCGAAACGTGTAAATCCGTCAAAAAAAATCGATTTTCAAAACGATTGCAAGACTTACCCTATACTACGTATGATGGGTAAGTAATAATAATAATGATTCAATGGTAATTCAATAATTTCTAAATTTACAACTATGAGACTAAATTAGTCACCCGTAATATTAAACCTATTGAAGTGTTCATGTCTGATATCTTGCTTGCTTTTACTACTTTTAAATATATATATATATATATATATATATATATATATATATATATAATACCATTAAAAGTAGACAAGATTCACCAATGGATTTTATCAATAAAACAAAAAACCAAAACGAAGAATTAGAATTGAATTGAATTATAATAAAATAAAAAAATAGTGTAACGAGTAAATCTGAAAAAATAAATAAATAAAATGAATGCAAATAGAATTTGTAGCTCCAAAAGCAGAATCATCAGGCCCCAAATGCTCTGGAACTACAAATGTAGTGTGCGGTTTCATCCACATATTAGCCATGAAATAGCAAAATAATACGTATTTGGGGCTACCAGCACACAAAAACAAAATTATTAAACAAGGAACAAAGATATTTTACAAAAAGGATTTGAAAGTAAGTAAAAATAATAGTTATCCATAACAGACAAAAAAGATAAAGCTGAATGGAAATATAATTGAACCGGAGAAAAATAATTAATAATCGATATTAACATAAAATTAAATTAATAAAATAATTAAAATTAGAATTAAGAAATAACATTCATATTAACATATAACTTAAAATACCATTTTGTTACTTTAATCAGTAACATTTATTGTGACTTTACATGGTAAAAACTCATTATCTTAATATAGGATAATAAAAATTAAAAATAAAATAAAATAAAATAAAATAAAATAAAAATTAAAAAAATAAAATAAAATAGAATAAAAATAAGTAAAATAATAATAATAATAATAATAATAGTAATGATATTATTAATAATAATACCAAAAATTATATCAATAACATTAAAATTAATTTGATAATTAAAATATAGCTATTTAACTATAGATATAACTAGACAAATATCCATATATTGGTGTCAATTAAACAGTTTAAAAATTATGTTAAAATGAATAACCCACTCTCAATTATATATATATATATAAATAATTTCGGAAAATTGTTTGGAGCGTTTTCTGAAATTAAAGTAGCTTCTTTAAAAAAATGCAACCAAATTTACAAAATTAAAAGTACGCAACGTTAGATAGCGACCTTAAATATCAAATGAACAACAACAAAATAATCATAATAATAATAATACATAAAATAAACGTCAAAATTCGAGCTTGAATTCTAAAAAGAATGCTCCCATAGGTTTAACATTAGCATGCAAATGCTTTCCCGTGAAATTACACTAGTCATACGAACAAACTAGAACGCTAAACTTAAACCTATAGGAGCGTTCTTTTTTACAATTTCTCGCTTGTAATTTAATAGTTTTAAAAGGTCTTTTTTCTGCTTGAGATTACAATTGCTGATGGACAATTGCTGCTAGAATTCTAACGGGATTAGTGTTTACTTTATCTATTTTGGTTACTTTAGTTTTCTATTTTGATTACAGTTTTTATTTATTTATTTATTTATTCATTCATTATTTTTCTATAAAGTTACAATTGATTATTAATACGAAAATATATATTTGGAATAAAAAAGAAACATATAGTACAATATTTAAATATATTTCTGAGTAAAACTTGCTCTAAACATTTTTCAGATATTTTTTATGATCTTACTATGACTAGACTTAATCTTTTCAAAATAAATTTACTAAAAAACCCCTAAAACTCAAAATACTAATACTCAAATGGTAATAAAATTTTCTAATCACATATTTAATAAAATCAATGTAAATTCTATAATAAATGATAAAATCTGAAAATTTCCTATAAATAATATTCAAATATCAAAAACTTCAAAGTATTCAATAACTATAGGAAGAAAGATATTTAACTATAATTCGTTCTTAAAAATACTTCTGATGATAGTGCTTTCCCCTGCAAATGCAATGACCCCTCTCTACACAAATACATTAATAATGATCATGGGCATATTATTACTGGAAATCTAAATACTGTATATGACTTAACACTGAAAAAATTAATGGGTTATGGTACTAAATATAGAATTACATTCAAATAAAACATTAATTCTGTAATAAAACAATTTACTTATGATATATATGTGAGATATTGAGTGATTAACTTATGATTTAAGCAAAACTAATATTCTTGAAAGTATAAAAAGGTTTAATAGACATAAAACATGTACGTAACATTCAAAGATAATAGTAGAAATGAATAATATTCAGTATAAATAAGCTTCCCTGAGTTTTGCATTAAAAATCCATCAAACTCGTCGCATCGCTGAAATCTATAGAACACCTCGTTCTTTTCACGTATCATCACATGAGTCTCATTTGGGATATCACGTTCATTAAATCATTGAGTTTATTATCTTTTATCGCTGAATACTTCATTCTTTAATCCCACATATATATTTTTATTTATAAAATTGCAATATATTGTAACAAACCTATTGAATATTTCAATCAATGGAAAATTTTAGTTATTGATAAATTAACTAAGACTTTAAAATACAATATTTCACATCTGGATTATATAAATACAAAGCATCTTTTCCAGCAAATCACTAAATTGCAACAAAACTGTAATAACTTATGTTGACAAATCTCCAAATAATTATGCAATTATATATAAATCCTATTATCATCAACTGCTTAAATCTAGTATATCTTCTAATAACACATTCCAAAAAACTAATGATAACATAATTGTAAACAATCGTAAAATTAAAGGCTTTTATGAATTATTAGACATTAACTCTACTAACTTTAAATATCCTTAACTAGTTCTTATACTCAAATTTGATAAGAATCCTGTTAAATTTAGAACAGTTACAATTCGTTGCAATACTTATAAAAATGCTGCTAACAAACTTCTATTAACAGTTCTTAATCAAATATATAAAATTACAAAAACCAGTGATAATAATAAATACTACAAAGAATAGTTATGAATTGGTCAATATTATGAAAAATCTTAAATGTATAAAAAATATAACTGCATATGACTTCAAAGATCTTTCTAATAATATCGATTTATTAGATTTACATAATATAATAAATGCACTTTAAAAAAAAATCAACATGATTTGGATCGATCAATGAACATTGAAACTGATTATTTTCGTACTTTAACTAATTTCATTATCTAAGGTACCCTGGGGTAATAACGCCACATTGAGGTTCTACCAATTTTCACGGCTCAGTTTTAGTTTGTATTTTTCAAACAAATATATAATTTGATACAGCAACTTATTTACTATCTGTATAAAAAAAAATAATTTAACAGATATGTATTCATAAAATGTAATGGCGTGATTTCTTGACCAATGTTATTTGGCGTTATTACCCACCTATATGGGTAATAACGCCATGCAAACAAAACTATGAAATAAGATGGAATAATGGCATGTAGATTGTCCAATTCTAAAAATACAAGCTCTACAAACTTAGAAATTGATAAATTGCATTCTAAGCTATTGAAAATGTTCAATTTTTTGTGTAAGAAAAGTGTAAGAAAAATAAAGGTGTCGTGTGTGTGTGTGTGTGTGAGGGGGGGGGGGGGAGTTTGTGGCAAAAGAATATCAGACCGTGAGCTTAAAAAGGACCGCTTAAATAGAATTATTAGAAACATTGCACAGTTTTAACTGTGTTTATTTGAATCAGTATTTAGGATGTAGCTCGGGCACTGTAGGGAATCAACCGGGGTATTAATGCCAAGGATTGGCGTTATTACCCCGTTATAGTTATTGCGCTGTACATTTTAAATTACAAATTATCTCGAGAAGTTATCCAAAATCTTCAACAACATTTTGAAAGTCCATGAAATGTATTACAAATTTATGTAATTAACAAAGTATTTCCGGGTAAAAAAAATAGTCTTTGCATCACAAAACGTATCTCGCAAATTTTAGATCAAGCGTTAATTTTAGTTGCTTGTAAAAACAATAAGACCTAAAAATGAAACAAATTAACTTGAAGCTGTTTTTTTTTTTTTTTTTTGCTATTTATATGACTCAAAACCCTTCTGTGCAGAGTACATGAGTGTCATTTACCAGATTATTTCATAATTATGCAAAATATTACCCCGCCTGGCGTTATTACACCAGACCACCTTATAATAATTTTATAATGCAAGATAACATAATATATATACAAAAAGTTGGTATACCACAAGGTGGTTGTACATCTAGTATATTATCTGACTTATATCATCATGAACGTAAATATTTTGATAATAAATTACATTTATATCGATATATTGATGATATAATTTTAATTGATACTGATAATACCAGTATATCTCAATTCCCAGTTGATTATCCATCTAATCTAGAAATTACAAAACACCTGCTTTATAGTAATGCCATTAACTTTTTAGATCTTAAAATTATGTTAAAGGAAAACAAATTAATAACTGATATTTATGATAAACGGAATGAGTTTAATTTTAAAGTTAATACATTTACTAATTTTAAATCCTATCTTCATAATTCTGTATATCGTAATATAATCATTAATCATTTATGTAGAATAAAATGTTTATGTTCTTCTCATTTAATTAATGCAAATATTAAAAAGCTTGTTTATGATGCTATAAATAATGGTTTTCCTAAAAAAATCACTTATTCTTTAATTTACAATTAGTTGTTACATGATTTAAAAATTAATTAACTTTTTGCGTAAAAATGAACCAAAAAATTAATAAAACATAAAAAAAATAATAAAAAATTAAAAATGTAAAAAATATTAAAAAATGCATTAAATAGGATGGTTAGTTGGGTAGATGTTATAGTACGGAGGAGGGCGCTATTGTCTGGATAAAACGCAAAGGTTGTTTTATATTTTTAAAAAAATTGAGAGAGGGAAATGCATTAATTAAATTGGAACAAAGTTTCTATGGAGTTTAAATAACACCAATGTATGGATTATTGTTTAGTTATATCAATTACATTAAAATAATTTTATTCATTTACATTATTAAATTGCACTTCACTTTTAATAAATGAAAGACCTATAATACTACTAAATGTATAGGGTACATATATTAATTATCTATTTTTTAATCTTTTACATCCTAAATTAAGATATTGGTTTTAGCCTAGCATAGTCAAATTAAATGTTATTGATTTAAATATTAATAGGATAAACTATGGTGTATGATATAACAAATTTAATATAGGAGGAAATATGGTGTATGGTTTATTTTTTCTGTTATCACTTTACTCTGCTTTTAATTTATTTATTAATTTATTATTATCATGTGTACGATAATTATTTTTTATTTTTTCCCTTTTCATTTTTCATTTTTCATTTTTCTATCGAATTTAGTAATTTTGTTGTGCCTTGTTTTTAATGTTATTTCTTGATTGAATTTTGGTTTTATGTGGATTGGTAGCCCCAAAATCGTATTATTTTGCTTTTTCATGGCTAATACGAAGATGAAACCACACACTTCTTTTGTTAGTTCCAAAGTATTTGGATCTTGATAATTCTGCTTTGGTTCAACAAATTCCATTTGTATTCATTTTATTTATTTATTTAATTTTTTCTCATGTTCAATATGGTTTTTTTCTATTAAATTCAAATGGTTCATATTATAATATAATTAATGGTTACATATACATATACATACACATACGCATGTAAATATATATATATATTAACCGAAAAAATGTAAAATGCGTAAAATCATTCAAAAAGAGAATTGTATTATTTAAAGCGGAATATATTTCGGTTCTTTTTCGGTTTTCAAGATTTTATTGAATCAATGTTTGACAAAGCTGATTATGTATTTATTGATAACACACTTAAGGGGGCTCAGGGGTTGAAAACTTTTCAAAAAATCGATTTCTTTAATGATCTAACTTGATTATTCATTGAATTCTTAACTCAGTGCAAAAAACCGCATAAAAATATTTGCATTTTTAACGGAGTTATAAACATTTATGTATCAACACTTTCATAGCCGCATCCATATAACTTTAAGTCGCGTTTTCTCAAAACTTGATTTTTGATGACTAACACCAAGATTAAAAAAAAAACTATTTGGTGGAATGGCTTAATTTTTTTTTTCATGCATATAACATTATTATCTAGATTATGAATTAATATATTTTAGATAGTTTAATATTTTGAGTATTTTTAATGGAAAAAAGTTGTATTTTTTAGGGGGGGGGGGTTAAATTTTAAACTTTGAGAGATTTTTTAATAATGTTTTTTTAAGTGATAGTTATATCCTTAATTCATAATCTAGATAATGATGTTATATGCATGCAAGAAAAAAAAAATTAAGCCATTCCATCAAATTGGTTTTTTTTTTAATCTTGGTGTTAGTCGTCAAAAATCAAGTTTTGAGAAAACAAGACTTAAAATTGAAATTATATGGATCCGGCTATGTAAATATTGATACGTAAATGCTCCGTAAAAATAACTCCGTTAAAAATGCTAATATTTTTATGCGGTTTTTTGCATTGAGTTAAGAATTAATTGAATAATCAAACTAGATCATAAAAAAATCGATTTTTTAAAAAGTTTTCAACCTCTGAGCCCTCTTAAAATTTTCAAGATCCGGCTATTACAAATTTATTTAAATTCTCATGGTAAATTTTCTTTTTAAGAGGAGGGGCAGAGAGCTCCAAAACCCGTGATTGCCACGTGTGTGAAAAAGGGTCCTGAAACACATTATTTACTGCTACTAATATATTGAGGGTGACATACGTGATTAAATCTGTGGGAACATTTGAATAATCGAGGCAAAACTACGTTTTTCACCGCTTTTAAGAAAATTGAAAAAATGTCCTATTTCTGAAATAGTGTACTGCTCTTGCTATTGAGTGTATAAAAAATTGTAAGCATGAAAGTTATAGAGAATTTTGTCCTGTTAAATATTTTAACTGAAAAATAATATGCTACGGCCACAGGTCTCAAAATATTTAAAATATATATATATTTTTTTAATTTATTGTTTTTTGACCACAGAAAATTTAGCCTTCAGAAATTTTGTTCGAAAAATTGTTTTTTCCATGTTGATATCATTATAAATAATTCAGAAAAAAATCATGTAAAATATGACAGTTAGTTATATTATAAGAATAATGTGTAAGTTTTTTTTTTTTTTTTTTTTTTTTTTTTTTTTTTTTTTTTTTTTTTAACGAGCTTGAGAAACAAATTCACGTCAATTTTAAGGCGGTTTTGGAAAAAAAAAATCCCCGTTCAATAATTAAAAAAATTTGCACATTGGCATGCTTTGAAATATATTTTTTTTCCTATAAAGGAATTAAACCTGAAGTTATAAGCTACTGTTGTCTCACAACATTTTAAAAGCTGAAGCGTCCGGAAATTCTGTGCAAAATGTCATTCTAGATAAAATTCTGTTTTTAATTAATTCCGAGAAAAAAGAAAAAAAACGAAGAATGGGAAAGCTATTCGATATCATTGTTTCTGAATAGCATCTGTTAGTCTCATGCGTTTCAGACCAAAAACGAATTCACAAATATATCAGATAATAGATCTTTTGGATTTCAGAACAATCTTAACACAGAATAATTTTAGCTTAATGCTCCAATTTTATTATTTTTAAATATTTATTTTTAATGTAATTTCGAGATTCAGAGTGAGAACAAACTTGCAATTTGACAAGTAGATAATAAAAAAAAAATTCCATTACATCTCAAACTCTAAGTAATAGTATTTAATAATTAGCGATTTTTCTCGTTATAAAGACATTACTACAATTCACAATAAATAACAATCAATTTTCATTTTATCATAAATTATGTTACAGATTATAGATATTACTTGTTTTTTAAAGTTTTCTTTTTCAATTTAAAATTTCATATGATAAAATAAAAACGCATGTTTAAACAGTTTAATGATTTCTAAATATTACTTTTTAATTCTTATTAGTTTTTTTACTTTTTTAAAATATCTTGCAGGTCTTAAATGAAAATCTTTTTCTTTAAACTAGCGTAGTCCGAAATCTGTGGGGTTTCTCTCTCTCTCTTTTAATCATTGAAAGTATTTCTCTAAAATATTCAATGCAATCATTTGAGTACACTGGAATTCATTTTAGTGCAAAATTAATAAGTCAAGATTCCATTTATTAGCACACTACTTTTAAATTAGATATCACAATTTTCTAGATTCATGTACAGTTTTTGACTCCTCTCACTCAAAGAAATGTTTTGGGGTAAAAGCGTCTGATAATAAAATGAAATACACATTGGAAATTAAAGTCTAGTTAATGTAACTCAACGCCTTAAGGGTGTTCTTAACTGATCCGCTCAACAAGCGAAAAACGTTTTGACACATTTACAAATTCATTTTTTAACAGAAAGTTATAAAATTTTAATGTCTGACTATGAAAGCGATTTTGAATTGAACTTATTTTTCCATTTTATGATAATTAAATTACTTATCGAGTTATAAGCTATTTCGATGACGCAATCACCCGTTTTTTTCTCCTTTTCGACCGGTTTTTCTGCTTTCGTCGGGAAATAAGCTCAAAAGTGTCAACTTTGAAGACTTGTTATGAAAAATCTATTGTGTTTTTTAAAAAACAAAAAACTGAGTGCAATTAGACAGTTTCTGAATAATAACACCTGCTATTTTCATGCATTTCCGAACAAAAATAAATTAACGTATGTGTCACAAAGTAACACTTTTTGATTTAAGAACGCACTTAAGTGTACTTTTCTTATTTTCTCTGAAATTAAGATAAATTCTATAAATATTATGACATGTGAAATTACTTGGACGCAAGTTTAAAATCATTAAAACGTTTATATATAAAAATTTGATTCAATCCATAAAGATTTATAGTTTACAATGACATTTAGTATTCAGAAATTCACTCTAGTTTACTATAGAAATGTCAAAAGTGTTTTTATTTTTTTAACAGATCGCCAATGATGGTGCGAGAAATACATTCCGCATTTCAAATATGAGATCGAGTAAATAAAATGAAAGTAAAATAACAATACATAAAACTGAGCATAAATTTGGTAATAATTTCTGTATTTACAAATTCATAGTGTTTGTTTTTTACTGAAATCTCAATGTAAAATATGCTACTTCCAAATTATGTATTTCACACAAATAATTTATTTTAACCAGTTTATTTTATTTGAAAAATTAAAAGTTGTCAAATTATAGGTACAATAACTCAAGTAAAAGAAAAGATGAGATTGATGCGTGGGAATATGAGAAATCTTAAAGGAATCTATGCTGTAGTTTAAATTTTATTAGCTATTGCCAGTGTAGTTATTTTCAAGAAGCAAGAAGCAATAATTAATCTTAATAATAAATCCTAATTTCACTCAATTTTAATAATAATATATAAAAATTATCTTAATAATAAATCCTAATTTCACTCAATTTTAATAATAATGTATAAAAATTATCTTAATATAATAATTTAAAAAAGATAATTTAGTTTTAAACAGAAAGTGTTTCAATTTCCACTCAGGTTTAAAGGACAGCATTTTAAGAGCCTTCCATAAAAAGCAAATACTGCAAAATAACAGATAAAGCAACACGTGCATTTTTGCGGAAGTTAAAATGATTATTTCTAGTTGCTAAAGCAAAGAGAACATGTGGCAATTACCATCAATATCCTTTAGCTGAAAAGGGACTATCTCTGGCAAAGAATTTGCGTAAAAGTAAAGAGTTCTCAACCTCTTTATTATTTCCGGCAACCATCTAGTTAATGAGATAGTTGACGCGCCGTGTCACACCCTTGATTAATAGATATGTGGATTTGGGACATTCCCAATTTTTCGGTGTCCTTGAGATAATAACAGATCATGTTTCATCTGTTAAAGCCATCCAATGTAATTTTGATAATTTCTTATTTATTTCAAAGAAAGCTTCTGAATGCTCCTCCCCCCCCCCCCCTCTTACTCTTAAGGGTGTCAAAGAAAAAAATGTTTCCATATATTTGCATTACTTCTGAAATGTGTAAGAAAAGTACATATTTAAAACACTTTTCTAGAGTAGATGCGTTATTTTTCCGAGGGTGCTTTTTTCCGGGGACGCTTTTTTCCGGGGACGCTTTTTTCAGGGGACGCTTTTTTCCAGGGCGCTTTTTTCCGGTGCGCTTTTTTCCGTGATTCGTTTTTTTCATTAGCTATTATGCCAGTAGTTTATTTTATTTCAAATTTCTTTAAAGTTTATGATATAATAATTAATAATATATCATGGTGAGCAGTTTTTTGCATATGGTTGGAAAAATTGTTGGCACAAAGGGGAAAATATATAACTTCTTCATAGATAAAGTGTCTTTTTTCTCCTTTATACACACGTTTAACAGCCACCTCACAAGTGTATAATACTGCTTTGTGAATGACAATGATAATTTGTTCATATTTATTTTAATTTCAAGTAATCATTTTTCACTTCGTATTTAACACAAAAATTATGTATACTTACCCAGGATTAAGCTGTGTGTGTGTGTGGGGGGGGGGGGAATAACATATTTTAGAGGTCTTGGTCTATGTTTTCCCGATATGACCCGCAATGTTAAACGTACTCGGTCCGATTTTTTTTTTCATTTGATTAAAAATGGACGAGATGTTTCGAAACATTACATTATTTCGATACATATATTTTTTTTTTCTGTTGACTTTAGACAGAGTGAAGATTGGGTGGTGGGAAACTTTTGAAGAGGCTAATTTTTAAATCTCTTTGATAAATAAAAAGAAAACATTGCTTTAAGTGGTGAATATTAAAGATTCTAACATTTCAAATTTCATTTAAAAAAATTATAAATAAGAAAAAAATACGAAGAGAATAATATTTTTGAAAATTTCTATTTTGCAGGACTTATTAAACAATGAAAATAAATTTTCATAATTTTAGGAAACATTTAAAATAGTTAGTCTAGTCTCGCAGTCTGGGAGGGCTTCGGCCTCCATAGCTCCCCCCTCCCCCTCCCCCGTGTATGTGCCGATGTATACTTACTCTAAAAAATGAGATTAATGCTTCAATATATATATTGGATAAGTAGTTTGTTTTGGATAGTTTATCTAAACAAATTTCATCGATTTTTCAAAATGTATGATCGTGATACTCTAAAACCATTTATAATAACAGTTATTATATAATTTTGCAGGCAAATTTTAAAACTTTGTTACAAGTAGCATTTAATTATCTAACAGATTATTTTTAAATTAATATTTTTATGTTCATAAACTTATCTTTTAGACATGAAAAGTGGTATTATATTTATGTGTTTTCTTAAAATGGAAAACAATAAGCATGAAAAAAAAAATATATATAAATATACATAACATGGTTAAATCAAAATATGGAAATAAATAGTTAAAAGGTGTTGCAATAATATAGATGTTTTTATTTATTATTTTATCTGAGATCTTTCGAATGCCCACGCATTCATTTTCAAAGAAATATAAAAGAAGATAGTTGATTAGAAACAGAAAACGTAAAAAACAAAACAAAAACAAAAAACATTTTTTTTTCTTTTTCTTTCCTTTCTTTTCTTTTCTTTTTTTTTTTACGTTTTTTATTTCTAATCAATTATCTTTTTTTATATTCCTTTGAAAATGAGTGCGTGGGCATTCGTAAGATCTCAGGTAAAATAATAAATAAAATTATCTATATTTTTGAAACACCTTTTAAGTATGTATTTGTATATTTTGATTTAAGCGTAAAAATTCAAGGTGTAAATTTCCATCAATGACACTGGTATTAATACAGTGGTTTGACTCATTGCATAAGATGGTTAGTTGTTTGCATTTAAGACGGTCAATTATAAATATGAAGGATATAGGCCCTAACAGGTGGGTGTCCTCCACGAAGGTCTTTCTAAGGTTACCTAACCCGTATTTACTCAAGGAAATCCAAGGTTCGAAGAAAATTAGGTACAATTCCGAACGATTAGACGAAGGACGCGACTGCGGAACTAACCCAGGACATCCTGTCTACCAGATTCGAGAATAGAACGTCTCAGAGCTGTATATTCAAAAGAAAAAAGAAACTTTAAAATAAAGCTATGATAAAATTCTCAATACATTATTTCATAAATAAAGTGCTTAAATTAATATCTTCAACGGGAGGCACTTTTTTTTCCCCATTCAAAATATTTAAATTTTTTCCCTAATTATTCATGTCTTTATACTCGGATCGCTTAGAAGTACCATTTATTTACTGTCGGATTAAGAAGTTTAGTAAAAGATGCACGATACACTTTTCTCCCGGAGGAAAATCGCACTTCTTTATCGTTAAACACAGAGCAATTTTAGGTAGATTTCGTATGAAATACTACCTATTGAATTCTCTCCCATGTTGGAATTTCTGAAAAATTTTTGCAGATTTACACCGATCATGACTCCTAGACCCCAAAACTACCACCAGTAAAAAACTTTATCTATCTATCTATCTATCGGTGTATATCACTTTCTTCTAGACACGATAATTTCCATAATTATTCCAGATCTTCTTCAAACTTTTACAAAAAATCAAGGGGCATAAAATCTCTGTCGAGTTCGTTAATGGTCAAAATCGGACCAAGGGAGTGGAAAAAAGGAGGGTTTTTGTGAAAACAGAAAAAACGCGATAACTTTTTAATTAAAATAGATATCGAATCAGTTTAAAGTTTATATAACTTCTAAAAAATGGGCTAAAAGTTTATGCATGACAGATTTTGATAAAGTTAAAAATATCTCAAGGGGTGAAAAAAAACAGGGTTTTTGGGAGAAAAAAAATCATAACTTCGTCAATTCTCAAGATATCAAATCCAACTAAATTTTGTATAAATTTTCTCAATATTACCTAAAACTTTTGTATTTATAAGTTTTTCATAGGACCAACTTTTACTGATGAAAAAAATTATAAACGAAAAGAAAAGGGGGGGGGGGATGGAAAAAGAAAAAAAATCATAACTTATTAAATTGGTTTTACATCGTTTCAATAATATCTAAAACTTTTACATTAACAAGTTTTTCATAGGACCAATTCTTATAGCAGAAATAAATTAAACAAAAATAGGAGTTGGAGAAAAAAAACCCTCTCAAATCCAACCTGCTTATATTGTGACTCATTTTTAAATTCTTTTTTTTGATTTTAAACGCATCCAAATAGAAGATCCTCTTATTTAGAAACTATATAATGCGATGCATTGGCCAGTTTTTTGATAAAGGCAGAATATATCTCAAAAAAGGCTGCCAAAAAGGGTATTTTAAACAGAATTTTCCTAAGTGATTGTGATTGAAAATTTAAGGAAGTATAAAAAATTGCGTTTTTTCTGAGTCATTTTTAAATCTATTTTTGTTCTCAAACGTTTCCAGTTTACAGGTCATCTTATTTAGGAACTATATAATGTGACGGATGGGTCAGCTGTTTGATAAAGGCAGAATATATTTCAAAATAGGCTGCCAAAATGGGCACTTCACACAAAATTTCCCAAAGCTATCATGATTAAAGAATTGAGGATGTATTCAAATAACAAATTGGTTACTTTATGACTCATTTTGAAATTCAATTTTGCTCTCAAACGTATTCAACTGACAGTTTTTTGTTATTTAGGAATTATATAATGAATATATAATTAATATAGAGAATATATTTTCAGAATATATTCAAAAATATATTTTCAGAATATATTTCAAAATGTGTTGTCAAAATGGGCATTTGAGCCAATTTCACTTAAGATGATTTTAATAAAACCAGTTCTTACAAAAAAAAAAAAAAAAAAAAAAAAAAAAAAAGAAATTAAAATTTTTTCAAAAGCGACCAAATAAAGTAATTAAATTAGGTTTATCTCTAATCGTATTACATTTTTTGTTGTTGAAATGAAAACTCTTCGAAATCTACCTCCGTCTATAGGCCAAGCCGACAGGGATTTTTTTCAAGATGGAAGGACACCAAAAAGTTCCAGTGAGAGGGGACATGTTATTCCACCGGAGAGATGTCCCCGGAGCCACACCCTGTCCCAAGCAGGAAATTTAACTTTTTCCAGAGTCCAGATTAAGGCCCAAACACATTTGACCACTTCTTGAATTTCCGTGTCGGCTCGTTTATTGTGTCGACGCGATGTTTTTGATCTTATTGAGTTTTGTAGGAAAGGGACGGTTGTCCGGTGAAAGGAAAATCTCCCCCCCCCCCCCGTTCTTTTACGAATAAACCTCAAATAATCCTGTATTAAAGACTTCCCCACCTTTTCCAAGAATTCAGTTTAACGGAATAAAAATGCAGTCTGAAATGAGCCTTAGACTGGCGTGGGGGGGGGGGGAAGGGAGTGGGGTTTTACCCCCCTTTTTTAATATACTGAAGTGACTAAACTATCGTTTGTCTGTATACATATATTTCGTACCATGTGCTACTAATATCTACGTACAGATCAACATAAGAAAGATAACTTTAAGAAACTAGAATATATATATATATTTTTTACAATTATAGGAACGAGGTGGAACTCGTCGAACTTCGACGGAAGAAAATGTTTTAAAAGGAACTATTTCATTGATTTATAACAACGTACATAATTAGCTACAGTGAAAAATGAATTTTATATTGGTCAGTTTAACTCTAAAAGAAATATTATTTTTAGATAAAATCAACAAAATACCATTTCTATAAAAGTCAGTTGTCCAAATTATTAAGATTAAACTTGAATCGCAAGTGTAATAAGTAAAACATGATAAAGATAAGTTATTATGATGAAGTTACCAAATTAGGCTCTTACGACTGGAAAAAATGAAAAAAGAAAAAAAAATCAAATTGACACGATCATAAAATTTCACGTGAAATCTAAATCCGTCATCATTTTCATGATTTTCATCTTCTTAAAATTTACGTACGAAATTTAAATTTTTTTTTTTTTTCAAATTTAAGAGATAGGGGCGCATTTTTGTTGCCAAAAATACAAAATTCGCACAAAAACTTTAAAAAAATTAATATCTCAAAATTAAATTGTGATACAGCTACCAAACAAATTGCATCTGCATACGCCGATGTAAAAATTGAGAATGTGCGATGTTCAAAAGTGTAAAATTTGCAGTAGCGAAAATTGCAAAACCGAAATTCCAGAAGAAAGTATTGCCATTCGCAAAATTACGTATGCGTTACGCACAAATACGTTTGGCCTTTAAAATATAGATATATGAAAAAAAGGGAGCCTTTAAAATGAGAATACATCTGTGGTGTAACTAGAACATTCAGGAGGGCATGGAGCATAGAAAAGTATGGGCGCGGAGAAGAGAGCCCTCTTGAATCTGAAAAATAGAAATTTTGGGTCACTTTTGACAATTTTTTATCATTTACCATTTAAACAAAAATTTATATCTGCACTTGGGGGGGGGGGAGAGTAGGGGGGTGGTCTCCTCAAATCGGGTGGCCCGGGCCAGCTACCCCTGCTTTAATCAGTACCCTATTTTACCAACAGAAACACATTCTATACATTGAAAATATTTCCAATGTAAAGCCTATATTTGTACTATATTGGGGTTTCTTAGAAAATATTTCCACTATAACGACGATACTCGTACTATATTGGGGTGCCATTGGAAATATTTCAAATGCAAGGCCAAAATCTGTGCAATAGTGGCGTTTCGTGGAAAATATTTCCAATGTAACGCCAATATTTGTAAAATATTCGAAATTCATTGAAAATATTTCCAATGTACGGCCAAATTTTAAAATATTGGGGATTCATTGAAATATATTTTCAATTTAATGCAAACATTTGTACAATATTGCGGTTTCACAGGAAATATTTCGAATGAAACCCCAATATTGTAGAAATGTTGGCTTTACATTGGAAATATTCCCAATGGTCCCAATCTGCACTATTTGTACAAAATTGGAGATTTATTCTCAATTTCCAATGTAACGCCAACATTTGTACAATATTGGAGATTCGTTGCAAATATATCCAATGTATCGCCAACATTTGTACAATATTTGGGTTTTACTGGAAATATTTTCACTGTAACGTCAAAGTTTGCACAATATTGGAGATTCATTGGAAATATTACCAATGTAAAGCCAACAGTTCTAAAATGTTGGAGATTCATTGTAAATAGTTCCAACGTAACGCCAACATTTGCACAATATTGGGGATTCATTGCAAATATTTCCAATCTATCCCCAATATTTGTACAATATTGGAGATTCTTGGGAAATATTTCCAATGTAACGTCAACATTTGTACAATATTGGGGCTTCATTGGAAATATTCCCAATGTAATCTCAACATTTGTACAATATTATGGATAAACTGGAAATATTTTTAATGTAATCACAACATTTCTACAATATTGCGGATTCATTGGAAATATTTGCAATGTAGCGCCAGCATTTGTACAATATTGGGGATTCATCAGAAATATTTCCAGTGTAACGCCAACATTTGTACAATATTGAGGTTTCATTGGAAATATTTCCCATGTAACGCAAACAATAGTATAATATTGGGGTTTCATTGGAAATATTTCCAATGATACTCCAGTATTGTAGGTTTGTTGGCTTTACATTGGAAATATCGCCAATGTAACGCCAACATTTGTACAATATTAAGGATTCATTGGAAATATTTTTAATGTAAAGCCAACTTTTGTAAAATATTGGGGTTTCATTGGAAATATTTCCAATGTAACGTAGTGATGGGCGATTTCGATTTTTTAAATCGATTTAATCGATACTACGGCCAACGCGATTTAATCGATACTTTAAAATTTTTAATCGATTTCTCTGAAGGTAATATAATTTTCATTTTCCTTCAAAAGTCGAAGATAAAATAGACGAATGTGCCAATTCCAAAATTTCAGTGTATTAGTTTCTAAGATAGAAGAATTAAAGAAACCTCAGAACCCGCCCTCCCCCCCCCCCTTGCAAAATAGCGTTTTTTTTTTTTTTTTTTTTTTTTTTGAGTGATGTACACCAAAAATTGATCAGGATCAATTTTTATTAAGTACCAGCTGAATCTGAATTTTGATTAAAATCCATGAAAGCGCGAGATACAGCTATTGCGAAATCATAATAAAAAGAATATTGCCCAGTTAAACTGATGGCATTGAGCTCACAGGCTACGCATACTAATTGTACATTACAGCCTTGTATTTTCGTTAATTCCGTTCGAAAAAAAAAATTAAGAAGGGGAAACAGCTCTCCCCTTTCTCCTTTTTTATACTTAATCATTGAACTTCCTAAACTATCAAGTACATGCTTTATCATATTAAAAAATCTATATCCAAAATTCAGAGCAAATCGGATAATTCTTAATAAAAACCCATTTAGCATTTATATAATTTAAGAGGAGTTATTCCTCTCTTTTATACTTAACCATTAAACTTCCAAAACTATTCAGAGATTTGAACGAAATCTGACAATTCTGATCGAAAAATCCATTTATGCAAGTTAAGGGGAGGGGCATTAGAACCCCCGTTCCCCCTGTTTATACTTATTCAATGAACACCTAATAACAGCCACGGACTCGCCTCATCAGAATGATCCTATATCTAAATTTTGAACGAAAACTGTTAATTCTGCATGAAAATCCCGTTTATATCAATTAAGGGGAGGGGCATGAGCCCCCCGTTCCCCCTGTTTATACTTATTCAATGAACACCTAATAACAGCCACGGTATCGCCTCATCCGAATGATCCTATATCTAAATTTTGAACGAAAACTGTTAATTCTGCATGAAAATCCCGTTTATATCAATTAAGGGGGGGGGGGCATGAGCCCCCCGTTCCCCCTATTTATACTTATTCAATGAACACATAATAACAGTCACGGAATCGCCTCATCAGAATGATAATATATCTAAATTTTGGACAAAAACTGTTAATTCTGCATGAAAAACCCGTTTATATCAATTAAGGGGAGGGGCATGAGCCCCCCGTTCCCCCTGTTTATACTTATTCAATGAACACCTAATAACAGCCACGGTATCGCCTCATCCGAATGATCTTATATCTAAATTTTGAACGAAAACTGTTAATTCTGCATGAAAATCCCGTTTATATCAATTAAAGGGGGGGGGGCATGAGCCCCCCGTTCCCCCTGTTTATACTTATTCAATGAACACATAATAATAGTCACGGAATCACCTCATCAGAATGATCCTATATTTAAATTTTGGACAAAAACTGTTAATTCTGCATGAAAAACCCATTTATATCCTTTAAGGGGAGGGGCATGAGCCCCCGTTCCCCCTTATACATATCGAATGAGCTCCAAAAACTAATCAGGGAAGCGCCTTATCAGGATATACCTATATACAACATTTCAAGTGGATCCGTATTTTTATCATGAGTTATCGCGTTACGCACGAACATATAGAACGGACGGGCACATAAGCTCTCAGGCTATGATAGCCTGTGAGCTAAAAAATGCAGCATATCAGCGTCACCTGCTGGGCAATTTACACCAAGAACTAAATAACACTAATCTATCTCAGAGATTTACTGAATCTGAATTTTGATGAAAATTCGTTCTTGAGATAGCGCTATTGCGTTAATCATGAATAATGCAGTATAGCAGCGCCATCTCTTAAGCGATTTCCACCAAAATGTAATTAGCATCAAATAATATCAAGGACTAATTGAATCTGAATTTTTATGAAAGTCCGTGCATTAGTTCTTGAGATAAAGCTAAAATGGAAACAGGGGCGTGCGAAAAGAGAACTGCGCCCGGTTCAAAGTTCCAATTTAGCCCCCCCCCCCCATTAACTTTTTCTTGTGATAGGCTAGAAGTGATGTTAGTAGTAAAAATTTAGCGCCCCCTAAATTTCCGTGCTCGGAACGACCGCTTCCTTTCGCCTCCCCCCCCCCCCTTTCACATGGCGCTGAGTGGAAATTGTGAAAAATTCAGTATAGCAGCGCCATCTGAGAAGCTATACACATCAAAATGCAGAAAACATCAATTCATGTCAAGGACTAACAGGATCTAAAATGTGATGAAAATCCGTTCATTCGTTTATCAGATATAGCTGTTGCGCAAATCGCAAAAAATGCAGTATAGCAGCGCCACCTGTTAGGCTATATGCACCAAAAATTAATTAGATACAGTTTATATCAAGGTCAAACTAAATCTAAAGTTTTGTGGAATTCCGTGCATTTGTTCTTCAGATAGAACGGTCAGAAATTTTTGTCGTATACAGACGCACAGAGTGACAGACACACACACAGACAGATATTTCTTAAAATACATGAAATCGTGTTAAAAACCTTCTAAAATATATAAATCCATCAAAAACGGGAAGTCAAAATTTTTCACGAATCTAATACTCTCTTCTTGTAAAGTTACAAAAGAAAGTAAAACTGTAAAATCGATTCTGCCCGTAAGATCGGTCTTTAGATTCGATGTCGATCTTTAGATTCGATGTCGATCTTAGATTCGATGTCGATCTTTAGATTCGATGTCGATCTTTAGATTCGATTTCGATCTTTAGATTCGATTTCGATTTTTTTTTTCTTTCTAGGCTAAATCAATGTTGAATGCAAGTATTTTTCTGCGACTCCGGAGAAAGGCATCATGTTTTAGAGCTCTGTAAGAGAGGGGGAATCGCAATTTGTGCATGGGTGCCCAGAGAGGGGTTTGGTGGCGCAAGATGCGTCATACAATTTAGTTTTTTTTTTGGGGGGGGGGGAATTTGAGAAAAAGTACATTTTTTTTGGGGGGGGGGGAGATTTTTAATTTTTTAATATTTCAAAACTTAATTCCAGAAATGTTCCTATGTTTTCTTTCTTTAAATTCTAGATAAGGGCAATATTAGCTCATTCTGCTATTCTCATTTCGCTATCTCTTGAATGTGCAGTAGATTATAGGTAGAATATAATTTACAATTTGTATTATGTTTGGGGGGGGGATGTTAAAGTATGAAGGGTTTTTTTGCGGGGGGAGGGGGATTTGCGTCATTAGGTTTGGAGGGGGATGGTCACCACTGGGGAATCGCAATTTGTGCATTTAAAAAGCATAAAATCTCATAACTTCTGGGGGGGGGGGATAATCCCCTGCGGGTCACCCCATTAATTCGACACTAGGTTAAATCGTTATATTTTTGTTTAGAAGTCCAGTTATTTGAAGTATTAGTTTATTATGTTTTTTTTTTACGTTCGTCTCTTCTAATCCCCCCTTTCACGTCAGTTTTAACTTACAGGGCCGTTCGAAATATGCATAGTTTTAAAAATGTCCAATTCTCGGTCTATTTTATTTTAGATCCACATTTTAAATCCTTGACAAAAGATAAATAAAGAGTCGCCCTTCCGCCCGTTTGGGGTTTATCTGCGCCCCACCGGGGGGCATATTTTTTTGTTTCTTCAAAAGAAACAAAAAAAAAATTGAGGGGGATGGGCTTGCACCCTCCCTCAATATACACCTTAAAAATTCGCTCATTTAATTTTCTACCATTTTTAACTTAAAAGTTTAAGCTACATGGCACCCCTAGAGCTGTGGATTCTCCCCCCCCCCCCCCCTGTCGATCACTCACCTAATTTTGCTTATTTCTTCACTTCATTTCAATCTTTAAAAGGCTATAACTTTGCTTATATAGGAATTACAGTGATGAGAAAAATTCTAGTATAGCTAACCATTTCTCGCTGTTCTTTTTGCTTTTCCAGTTTCCCGGTTTTCCCTATAGGACCTTTTTTTTTGGGGGGGGGGGGGCAGAGGGGGTTTTTGTTGATACAATATGTCTATTGAAAGCTTATGCTTCATACATTACAAATCTAGCAAAAGAAATTTTCTCCCATCATTTCAGGTCACATTACGGACCCATAATGTATTAAAATTTTTATTTTTCAAACTTCTTCTTCTTCTTCTTCTTCAAAAAAAAAAACATTGATACATATCAGCGAAACTGGGGTACGAACCCGCAATCGTTTGATTGTACACATAATCCCTAAGCTTTTTGGCCACCGAGTACTCAGCAGCGCTGTTATTTCTTTAGATTGTCATCTTTAAATTCGTAATATCTTTTGAATGGAATGTCCGATTTGAATAATTCAAAAAGTAATCTACAGATATTGTAACAGGCATTAATACAAAATGATTTATTTGGATAAGGATTAAGGTATCGATAGTATGGTCTAAATTTGGTTGGTGTATTTATCGCGTTTTAAAATGTAGGAAAGTAGTTATAGTGAGTTAACTACAATAGCTGGACATATGGTATCGCGCTTTTTTTTTTTTTTTTTTTTATAGACATTAATATTTTTTTTAATATTATAGAACCTTTTTTTATTCATTTAAAAGTATTTCCTGGCGATTCAAAATTATACATCCTAACGATTCAAAAATACACACGTAATTGTTCAAGGTTTCACTTCTATCGGCACTGTCAGAGTGCCACTATTTTTTTTTTTTTTTTCGTGTTCGCCCGTTCTACTCCCCCCCCCCCTTCCTCACCAATGTTAACTTACAGGTTCGTTCAAATTATGACTGCGATTTAAAAAAAAGTCTAATCCTCGTTCTATTTTGTTATAAATCCATATTTTGAAACCTCAACAAAAGATACATTTGGGCCGGGGTCGCCCTTCTGTCCGTTTGGGATTCACCTTACCCCCCTGGGTGGGGGGCATATTTTTTGTTTCTTCCACATCATCTCATGTAACATATCGTTATAAAGCTTTTATCTCCTCGTTTTTTTCTGTTACTACCCCTCTCTCCACCTAGTTACATGCTCTTGGCACTTTTTATAGTTTCAAAGAGTGCATGTTCCCCGCGGTCCACCCCATGAATTCAACACTAAGTTAAACACTATATTTTTGTTTAGAAGCTCAGTTATTTGGGTTATTAGTTAATTATTTTTTTTTCAAGTTCGTCCGTTCTAATCCCTCGCCCCCCTCCCCTTCCTCGCTAATCTTTACTAAATGGGCCGTTCAAAGTATGCATGCAATTTTTAAAATGTCCAATTCTCGTTCTGTTTTATTGTAAATCCTCATTTTGAAACTTCGACAAAAGATACATTTGGGCTATGGTCGTCTTTCCGTCAAGAATGGGGGTTACCTGACCCCTTGGGAATGGGGCATATTTTATGTTCTTCCAAACTATCTCGTGTAACATTTGGTTGGCATTAGAAAAAAAAAAAAAGTTTTTTTTTTTTTTTTTTTTTTTGTCTATACTCCTTGTTCCCCATCCTAGCTACACGCTCTTGGCACTCTTTATACTCGGTTTAATGCCAAGTTACTCAGTGTTGTTATTAGTTGAGTTATGTCTCTTAAATTTGTCAAAGTTTTTGCGTAACTGAAAACCATAAGTGACAATCATTTTAAATTTTAAAATTCTTATTATCCGACTCTAAAATCTGCAATAGCTTAATTCTATGCCTCCCTGAATGGGGATGGGGGGGGAGGCGGTAATTACGGTCCTGCTGATTGTCTAAGTTTTGGAATTAGTAATTTGGATCTTCTCTGTGTGAACCTAAATATCGAAATATCGATTCTAGTATCGATTCTAGAACTGAGAAATCGATTCTTATTATGATCGATGTTGCTTTATACGATATCGATTTTAATCGATTCTCAAAATTTCCAGAATCGCCCATCACTAATGTAACGCCAACATTTGTACAACATTGGGGTTCCATCGGAAATATTTCCAATGTAATGAAAACATTTGTACAATATAGGGAATTCATTGGAAATATTTCCAATGTAACCCCAACTTTTGAACAATATTGGAGATTCACTGGAAATATTTCCAATGTAACGCCAACATGTGTACAATATTGGGGTTTCATTGGAAATATTTCCAATGAAACCCCAATATTGTAGGTATGTTGGTTTTACATTGGAAATATTGCCAATATAACGCCAACATTTGTACAATATTGGGAATTCATCGGAAATATTTCCAATGTAAAGCCAACATTTGTACAATATTGGGATTTCCTTGGAAATATTTCCAAAGAAACCCCAATATAGTAGATATGTTGACTTTACATTGATAATATTGCCAATGTAAAGCCAATATTTGTACAATATTGGGGTTTCATTAGAAATATTTCCAATGAAACCCCAATATTGTAGATATGTTGGATTTTACATTGGAAATATTGCCAGTGTAACGCCAACATTTGTACAATATTGAGAATTCATTGGAAATATTTCCAATGTAAAGACAACATTTGTACAATATTGGGGTTTCATTGGAAATATTTCCAATGTAACGCCAACATTTGTGAAAAATTGGGGTTTCATTGGAAATATTCCCAATGTAACGCCAATATTTGTACAATATTGGGGTTTCATTGGAAATATTTCCAATGAAACCCCAATATTGTAGAAATGTTGGATTTAAATTGGAAATATTGCCAATGTAACGCCAACATTTGTACAATATTGGGAATTCATTGGAAATATTTCCAATGTAAAGCCAACATTTGTACAATATTGGGGTTTCATTGGAAATATTTCCAATGTAACGGCAACATTTGTGAAACATTGGGGTTTCATTGGAAATATTTCCAATGTAACGCCAATATTTGTACAATATTGGGGTTTCATTGGAAATATTTCCAATGAAACCCCAATATTGTGGATATGTTGGATTTACATTGGAAATATTGCCAATGTAACGCCAACATTTGTACGATATTGGGAATTCATTGGAAATATTTCCAATTTAAAGCCAACATTTGTACAATATTGGGGTTTCATTGGAAATATTTCCAATGTAACGCCAACATTTGTGAAACATTGGGGTTTCATTGGAAATATTTCCAATGTAACGCCAATATTTGTACAATATTGGGGTTTCATTGGAAATATTTCCAATGAAACCCCAATATTGTAGATATGTTGGATTTACATTGGAAATATTGCCAATGTAACGCCAATATTTGTACAATATTGGGAATTCATTGGAAATATTTCCATTGTAAAGCCAACATCTGTACAATATTGGGGTTTCATTGGAAATATTTCCAATGTAACGCCAACATTTGTACAATATTGGGGTTTTATTAGAAATATTTCCAATGTAGCGCCAATATTTGTACAATATTGGGAATTCATTGGAAATATTTCCAATGAAAACCCAATATTGTAGATATGTTGGATTTACATTGGAAATATTGCCAATGTAATGCCAACATTTGTACAATATTGGGAATTCATTGGAAATATTTCCAATGTAAAGCCAACATTTGTACAATATTGGGGTTTCATTGGAAATATTTCCAATGAAACGCCAATATTTGTACAATATTGGGAATTCATTGGAAATATTTCCAATGAAACCCCAATATTGTAGATATGTTGGATTTATATTGGAAATATTGCCAATGTAACGCCAACATTTGTACAATATTGGGAATTCATTGGAAATATTTCCAATGTAAAGCCAACATTTGTACAATATTGGGGTTTCATTGGAAATATTTCCAATATAACGCCAACTTTTGTACAATATTGGGGTTTTATTGGAAATATTTCCAATGTAACGCCAATATTTTGTACAATATTGGGAATTCATTGGAAATATTTCCAATGAGATGCCAATATTTAGCCAATATTGGCGTTTTATTGGAAATATTTCCAAGAAAACCAATATTGGCGCAACGTTGGGCCAATATTGGTTTGCTTATAGGGTATATTTAATATTTGAATGAAAACTGATAATTCTGCATGAAAAACCCATTTATATAAGTTAACGGGATGGGCATTAGCCCCATTTCCTCTTCTTTTTACTTATCTAATGAATAACCAATATTAATCACGGGGGTTCTTCATCAGAATGATTCTATACTTAAGATTTGAGCGAAAACTGATAATTCTGCATGAAAAACCCATTTATATAATTTATGGGGAGGGGCCTTAGCCCCCGCTTACCTTCTAGTAGATATCGAATGAACTCTCAAAACTAATCAGGGAAGTGCCTTATCATAATAAACCTACATCCAAAATTTCTAATGAATCGGATATTTTTATCATGACTTATCGCGTTACGCACGTATGTTCAGAAAAGGGATGACAAGGGATGACCACCCCGGGAATTCAGCTTTCGCTTTAGACCATAAGTGCAATCTCGGGGGAAAAAGTATTTACATACATACAGAATGGGCGGGCACGTAAGCTCTTAGGCTTTGATAGCCTGTGAGCTAAAAAACTTATTTGTTTTGTCTCAATATATGTTACCGGAGATAAATGCATCGTGTGTTTAACAAAAATCTACAATACACAGTCTAGTGAAGCTCTGCATGAGAATGTAGAGCCATAAAATACTTTAGGCTGCATATATCTGAGTAGATCTTTTTCATTATTTTTTATGGCATATCTATGTAACATAAAAATACAACATAAATGAAATTTTAGAACAAATATCATATACACAGTTTCGACTGATTTTATTTATTTATTTATTTACGTTTATTTAGAGAAAATTCGTTTTGCAGTATGAGCTGTATAAAACATACTAAAATAAAACTTTTTTCTTTACCTAAAGTTATAAACGAGGCAGTTTTACTACTTTAAAAATGACAAAAATAGATAAGCAATAGTTAAATAATTAACTATGGAACAAAACATTTTTTGGGATTTTTAAAAAGAAAACAAAAGTAAATAGATAATTTGTTAGTTTAAACCGTGTTTAAAAAGGTAAAAAGTATAAGTATTGACAAATAAATATCATAATTGGGTTTCTATGTAAAGCTAAATAAAGGAATTTTGAGCCAGTTAGGAACACGAGTACGTATATGACATTTAAACTGAAACATCATGCGTATCGGTATTATTCTGTCAGATTTTCTTCGTGCGTCTCTGTTAAAAAAAAGGTTAATCTTAACTACGTACCACTTATCAGTTCAAAACATAATGTAGCGTACATTTGCAATGCGTATGAGTTGATATATTTTGTTGCGTTGATCCAGCAACATCATTTTAATATTCTGTCAATTAGTGTCTCTGTAAGATAAGATGTACATACTTAATATTACATAAAAACCGTGCAAAAATACATGGAAAATTATGATTATACATAGATAACATTGGAATTGAATAAACCTCTAAAAAAGGCTGCATTTAGAAAATACTATTTTATTTTTAAAAATAGCAATTTCATCTCTTTGATGCGTATCAATTTCATTATATTTTAAGTATCATATTATTTTTTAAATTTATTTAGAGAAGATTTTTTCCCGTAGATTTTGATGTAACGAAAATATATTGACCGTTTCTTTAATCTAAAATCAGAAAATGCTACCGATTTCTTTTTTAATAGCAAACATGCTACGTACTACAGAAAGAATCAATAACACATCTCAAGCGCTGAAAAATTTCTAAATTTTAAGAGTTTGATTTTATGTTCAAACACATAGTACAAATATTCAGTTTTCGTCTAAAAATTTTTCACAATCATACACACATCCACAATATTTTTCTCATAGAGTAAAATAAAGTGCATTGCTAAATTATTCCAAAAAGTTATTCATTATTTATTGTTATTTATAAATTATTTTTTATCCAGCATTTCCATTCAAAATGCTAGTAAATTAAATGAATTTTCAAGAATGTGAAAAAAAGTTCCATTTTATGTATGGTTTTAAAGTAAGTTTTGATAGTTAAATAAACACTCCTGAAATCCATTATTTTGAATTTACTCATAAATAAATATGATCTACTTATATGCTGATTTTCATTAAAATCCGTCACGTGTCAGCCGAAGCTGATGGGCACATTTTGAATAAAATCAATGATATAAAAGCTACATTTTTAATTGTACTTTTATGTTCGTTAAAGATAAAGGTATTTGAGACAATTCTTTGTATTACTTACAGTATAATCTGAAATAACTTGTTTAGAAATATCAATGCTTAAAGATTTTGCACGAAGAAACAATGTACTTAATATTAAAGCTTCAAGATGTCTACCGCAGCTGATGTATTTTTTTGCTTCAAGACATCAATAAAATAGCACAACTCTATAGTTCACATATAGTTATGGTTTTAAAATAAGAATATACTTATCCATAAACATAATTGAATGATGTACAAAAGTCTACAAAATGTATTTGCGATAAACATGAACAATAAATTTGATTAAACATTGCTTGATATAGTGCAGTACATGTGATAAATTTAGCACCATAAATTTACTCAATAAGCTAAATTAATAAATTTTGAGTTCTTTTATTATATTCTTCATTAGGCTCAGGTTTACTAGTCACTCAGCGGCCGAACTCTACTCAGTAATGTTAAGTCCATGGGCATTTGATGCATTTTCATATTCAAAATATCTCCTCGGAATAAGAATATTTTTAACTTCTTTTTTGGTTATTCTCTTCTTAAAGGTTGTTTTTTTCTTAGTTTTCAAAAACAAAATCTCTAAAATTTGTACATTATTTTATATGAAGTGTAAATTTTTTCCTGCAGTTTGCCAGTTTTAAAAACATAAAATATAAAATTGAGCATACATTTTTTAAATATTTTGACAACTTAGAAAAAAAAATGACATCTTTCAAAAAGACAACACTTAAAAAAATATTAAAGTATTAATTCCAAGAGGAAATATTTTGAATTTAAGAATTCATCAAACGTCCATAGATATAACATTACCGAAGGTAATTCGGTCGTTGTGTCACTAACACCTTTAAGCATACTGTTGTGATGTAGTGACGAATCGTCACAACATTGCTAAATTAAAAATGTAGATATAAAGAATGATTAAGCACAACTAAAGCGAAAATACATAAATATTCGTGTATATATATATATATATATATATAAAAAGAATCATTGATTAAAGTAAAGTTATAAATTTATTTTATTCACTAATATCTATTTTAAGTTCGTTTCATTCTTTCGAGTGGCAATAATAACTTTAAGTTTCAGGAAAAGATGAAAGCTATTTTTTGTAATTAAAGCTATAAACTTTATGACTCTATAAAGTTCGGTAAGAACGAACGGTTAACAATGAACATCCAAGTAGAAATTCAATTGCTCACCATAAAACTTCAGACGTAACAATGGCAAAGGTTGTAAAAAAAAACAGACTGTCTACAATTTTGACATTATACGCTGGAGCTAACAATAACAGAATTTACAGCCGAGAAACGCCCACAGGAGGGAGAATCGAAGAGGAGTCCGATGATTTTCTGCAACCCGTGGGAAAGAAAAAAAAGGGTTTTTTTAGTGGCCGAAAGGGATGAACCCCTACTGGTCATCCGGCCAATAAGAAGTGCGATGCAATGATCAAAGCGATAGCAGAAGACCAATGAAAGAAAAAAAAGGTTTTGGGGAGGAAACAAACAAACAAAAAAAGATATGGAGAAAAGAATCTAAAAAATAAATACAGTTCTTGGTCCCAGCTATGTAGGTAGTAAAATAGAAACGTTTTGTAAGCGAAAATCATCTACGGAACGGGGAAGCCCATGATTTGACAAGCATCCAAGTTTCTTTGACATATGATCGAATTTGCGAAAAGAAAATGAATTTCTGAAAATTACTGGAACTTCCAACATCAACATAATGAATTTCAGGCAATTCCAGATGGCAGTGCGTGACGATATGGCAGACTATTATTTTTTTATGAACAGTTATGCTCAACATAGTGAATAATGTGCATCATTCTCATAGACTATTCTTTTTATGAATATTTGCTCAACTTAGTAAATTTCACGTGTCTCCAAAGGTGCGAGATGACAGTGCAGACTATATTTTTATACGAACAGTTACGCTCAACATAGCGAACAATGTGCAACTATTTTTATATGAACATTTGCTCAGCTTAGTAAATTTCCACGTGTCTCCAAAGGTGCGAGAAAATAGTGCAGACTATATTTTTGATGAACAGTTGTGTGCCTCCCAAGGAATTACACGATTTCCCAAAAAATGCGGTGCGAATGAAAGCCAACGGATCAGTTGCTATGGATTACTACAACGAATGGATAACAATGCTTCATATAAAATGGTGAGCAATTTAATCCTACTCTGTGGTGTTATTACATTTCAAAATTACCTTTTTGCTCATGATATAAATATACATAAAGGAAAAAATTCTTTAATATTAAAATCAATTTTTTTAATTTAAAATTTAGATTAAAATATAAAAATATAAAAAAAAAGAGAGAATTATAAGGAGATCCTAGGCTATGCCTTTCGTTAGTTGTGCTGTGAGTCTTTTGTGTTTTCGTATAAGTTTATAAAAATATATATATAAAAAAAATGAAATAAAGTAAACATGATCAAAATAATTGATAAATTAGAATAATATTATTTATAGTGCTTGTACTTACAAATTGATAATTTAGGATGATACGATGTCCAGATGTTTCTCTATGAAAATATATGCTTAAGTAATAATTATTTTATTGTGTAATGATACATATAATTGTTGTTTGAAATAAATATTTGTGTATGTATATATATGTATTCTTGTTTTCTTTCATGTTTTCTTTTCCTAAATTCTTTTAGGTAAATTACTTGTTTCAAAATCTCAAATATTAAATTTAATTTATTTTTATGTTAATCATTTTGACACTCTCCGTATCTCTTCAAATTCCTATTTTGCAAATTTAAACGTTTAAAAAGTTCGAGTCTGAGCTTTTGCGATTTTCATTTATTTAAATCATTGATGGATTTAAAGTAAACATTTTTTTTGATAATATCCAATACAATCTTTCACAACGCGGATTGGGGTATTATCTTAATATTATTTCTTTAGTACTAACCACCATCTTTCACTTATCTCGTAATGTGGTGTATTTTTCATCACAACACATACTTACTTCTTTTATCTTGGTAAACGATTTAGAATAGCTATTTTAAAAATTCTAATGTGATTGTAACACTCGAAAACATTCCGGAACAAAAATATTCCGGTGCGTTATAACATAAAAAACAATCTTTTTATTTTAATTTCCATATTTAAATTTTCCATGTTTATTTCAACAGGAAATTATGCAAACAGTAAGTTTTCTTGACTGTTTAAAGAAATTTATTTACCTCATTAATAGTAATCGACCTTGCGAAATGCAAGTACGCTTAATGCATAAAATATAATGGTTCTTACTAAGTAGTATGCAATGATTAATGTCATAAATAATTCATAGTCATGTCGCATCTAAACTATATGGAGAAAATAGAATAATATATCTTATATATAAGAAGACTATTATTTCAATATATTATTCAATACTATTATTTCAATTAAATTTGTTCTTCTTTCAAAATAGGGAATTTCTAAGGAATTTAAATAAAAAATAGATTATACTCACTTAATTATTTGAGAAAAAAAAATGTAAAAACTTAAAGAAAATGTGCAAAAGATCTACAATTGTATATTGATACAAATTTGCAAAAAAAAAATGTCCAATCAATCAACCCTTTCTACAAATAACGTTAACTTGGCATATTTTGAATCGATTATGATCATTGTATTCACCATATTATGGTTAGGATCGATTAAAAGTATAGTAGAATAATTGTTTATCCGTAAACCTGTCGAATAACTGGATAATTTGATGTGAAATTTTGCTAATGCTGTCAGAATAAAAATATATAACGATTCATATGCTTCAAGGACTTTTTACCAGAATTTTCAAAAAGAAACATTTGCATTTTAATATAACCCCTTGGGGAAGAACGATACGTATACGTGCCGCAAAAAGACTTAAGAATCCTTGTTTATCCCCACCAATAAAATTTTACTGCAAAATATGGCTAATTAATTCGGAGCATTTTGTCAGTTTAATAAGACACAAAAGAAGATTCAAGAATTGAAGATTCAAAATTCAAGATTCTATATTGACGCAAAGTATCCTATTGATTTTGCTCTCGAAAATTATAAGGTACTTCCCATTAACCTTGAGCCTTGTAATAGGCAGGGGAAAAAAGAGTTATAGCACATATAAAATACAAAAACAGTTTACAGCCCCTGGCCAAATTATTAGACGCACTCCCTTTTTTGTGTAGAATCATATTACTGGCATCATACAAATATTACTGTGTAAATAACTGCAATTAATTCTATACATCATTTGTAGGGTTATAATAAATAAAAACATGCCTATGACTTTAAAATTATTCATTTTGGCAAATTAAATTAAAAATGGCTCAAATTGTAAAATTTATAATTTGAAACTCAAAAAAATGTCAACGTTTTTGGGGCCTCCTTTCGCGGCAAACAGTGCCTCTGTTCTTCGTGGCATGCTTTTAATACAGTGTTAAAAATGTTTCTTGCATGAATCGGATAAGGTGGATAAGATTTTTTATGAGCTGTGTTTTGTTTGTTATGCCTGCTTGCCAATTCTCAAGACCAGTATAAAGAGGTTTGCAAAATAGGTTTATTCTACAGCTAAAATGATGGTTTTCAAATGAAGAACCTTTTGTATTTTTGCAAGATAAAGCTCCTTGTTACATAACACGATCCATCAAGGCCTACTTTCAATAAAGAATTTTCCCTGTGCTGAACTGTTTCCGGAAATTCATCAGACATGAATGCCATTGAAAATGTTTGGGAACTTATGAAGAAAAAATTGGCCAAAGATCTCAAAACGAACAGAACACAGCTCATAGAAAAACTTATCCTTAGCTGGAAACATTACTCACACATGCAAGAAACATTTCAATTTTGTATTAACAGCATGTCTCGAAGAATAGAGGCAGTGATTGCCGCCAAAGAAGCTTCCAAAAATATTGGCATTTTTTTAAGTTTCATGTTTTAAGTTTTACAATTTCAGCAATTGCTAGTTTAATTTACAAAAAAAGATAATTTAAAAGTCATTGGCATGCTTTTAATTTATTATAATCCTACAAATGATGAATATAATCAATTGTAACTATTGACACAGTAATATTTCTAGGAAGCTAGTAATATGATTCGACACAAGAAAATATGAGTGCGTCTAATAATTTGGCCAGGGTATGTATGATTATTAGTCCATTTATTAGGTGAATGCTTACTGTATTAAGAGAGAAACTGGGAATACTATTTACAGAATAATCTGATCATGGGACTTTTTAGTAATTTTATAATAATAATGGACTTTTTAATAATTTTAATTTTATAACTTCGTCACTTAACATAATCGGTGATAAAGAGATAGACGGATAGCCCAGCTCCTCTGTAAGGATTATTTCTTAATAGTAAGGACATTAAAAGAACTACCCTTTAAATAGTCTAACCTGAAAACTTATTGGGAAAAGGCAATACACATAATAGAGGTCCTCAAGGTTTTTAAGATTTTCATCTTTGTTTCATTTTCATATCTTTATACCGTTATTACATTTTTCTTATTAAAAAGACTTAAATAGTTCCTCAACTGGACATGTGATTATACTGCGAAGCAAAATATTTTTACACTCTTCTTCAAATGTATGAACTCCAAATAAAAATATATACAATCAGATACAATCAGATACAATTAGATACAATCAATCTGTCTTGATATTAATACACTTATAGCATATTAATGTTAATTAATATAGTTTAGAGTTGATTGATTTATTGAAACAAATTTGTAATATAGCATAAAAAAGATAAATGTAGAATAAAAAAACAAATGCTCTTTGTAACTTATAACAGATAACATTAAGGAAGACACAAGTCGTGATAAAATGGTTAAAAATATCGAGATGGCATTTATGATAGATTAATAGAGTCTGCGAAGTTGTTTTTCTTTTTCAGATCCTTTCGAAGAACATTTGTAATTTGATCTAGAAAATTAATCTTGATTATTCAATAAAAAATCATAAAAATATATTTCATAGAACAGAATGTTTTTTTGCTGATAATAAGAAAAAATGACAAAAAAATAAAAATAAAAATTATTTTTGGCAAATTTAAATATTGCTATGAAATATTTTTGTAACCTTTAATGAAAGAAATAATAAAATAAATAAAATGATAAAATTGATAAAATCAAAATCATTATCTATTTCAAATCAGAAAGATTTATTGCTATATCGCGTATACTTTTTGTGTAGTTTTATGAGTATATGTATATTATTTAGATTCTGGAAGAAACGTGATTTTTTTTAAGGTTCTTATATACATTAAAAAAAAATTCTGTAAATTTCCTAAACTTTTCTAGAAAACTGGGATTTTCAGAGATTTTCATGTAAGGGTAACAGCAAAAATACATGTAACAGAATCGATTACCTGAATTTTTTCTGTTACCGTTACATGAAAAGTTCTTAAAATCCCAGTTTCCGAAAAAAAGTTTAATAACTTTACAGAATTTTTTTATTGTGTATTTAAGAAATAGTAAACTGAATTTATTCGCCTTATACTTTTAAACTATCGATTCAAAAGTACTTTTCGTTATTTAATTTGTATAAAATACTTAGTAAATTATTAAACAAATAAATTCAAGGAATTATTTTTTTAATGAAAAAACCAAAATATAAGTGTACAATGAATCCATTTATGATATCAGTAATATTTTCTGCTTAATATGACCAAGCATATAATATGTTTAAAAATTTGTTTGAATTTTTGAATTTTTGCACATTAATGAGAATTGTAGATTAACATTGCTGTATTATTTTCAAATATTATGCACTGTACACATAAAATGTCTTTTCTTTAAATTAAATTAAATTATTATAAGAGAAAGGAAACTATTTCATTTTTCTCGAAAAATCAATTTCACTGCATTAATTATTACTTTAAAAATCCCAAGGAATAAAATCAAAGGGAGGATATGTACATTTTACGTGAGGTAGTCAATAGAGTTCCTAAATCAACTGCCCGGTAAAGTGTTATGCATATATAGCAACTCTCATTCATATAAAATAATAATCGAAAGACATCATCTTACATATAAAATAGACGAACATACAAATCACACTATAGAAGTTTTAAATTTTTGTTTGTATTTTTATTATTACAATGAGAACAAACGAATTTAGTATATTTATTTTGAAATTTAAGTATTTTACTCTTAAAATATTCTTTTCTTCTTTACAGTAAGTTTAATTATCATGAAACAAAGGAAACTATTTCATGTTACACGGGAAATGTATTTTATTCAAATACTTCTTTTTAATTTAAACTGAATGTTTTTTTTAAATTATAATGATGACTAAAAATTAGTTTTCTACATTTAATAAGTGAGTAATTTTAAAATAAAAGTAAATTATCATAATTCTTTGTTGAACTGCTTTATTCGAACTAAGCACACAAAATAAATCCCAAACATGTAAAAGACATTTAAATATCTCTGAATTTATATTTGTAATATTTTATTTCCCTTTGAGAATCGATTCATAACTTAGAACGTCATTGAATAAGGCACTCATTAATAAATATATTACCAATTTCTACAGAATTAATTTTCTTTAGCACTAGTAATTCAGTAGGAAGATATTGCATATTCTATTGTAGATTATTAACATGCTATACAATTAAATATATGCAGCATATTAAATTTATGCGAAGTTTTTTGGATAAATGCAGATGGGTTTAAAAGATGTAGATTCATAGCTTTCAATAAAATACATTTCATTCTGCATTTCAAATGTCATTTAATAAAATACATAATCTAAATAATACATTTATTTCAATTTGTTAAGTAATGCTAATATTCACATTTTAAAGTATATAACGCTGAAACACAAGAAAAATGTCATATCTCAAATTAATTTTGCGTTTTATTCCGAATTTTTTTTCATTCGGCGATATTGACATATCACTCAGCCGCATCAAAAATGGTTCATTTCAGCAAAAGGAAATTTCGCAGGAGATCCAAAATAAATTAGCATGATTTTATTGTAACATGTCATTTTAGTAATAATATTCATAGTAATAATATAATCATTTATTATCATTATAAGTCTGTCATTCTAAGTATAGTGTCATTCAAGTCTGCAAGTGGAAATAAAAACAAATACAAAACCCTTCAGAATGAAAGCATAGGATACACCCCATAAAATCCACCCCTCTTCTATTGTCACAAATGGACATATAGTGTAATAAATTGATTTTTCGTATAATTGCATTTACAAAAATTTTGTGTACCAAGATGTCATAGTCCAGTAATAGATCACAGATCTATTTTTCAATCATCATATAAAACAATAAAATTACTTTCATTTTTGAATATTTTTTAAAGGATTAATTATAGTTCGTTTAACCTTATATTCCCCGACGGTAAGTTGAAGCACTGTTAAAACAACATGTTTTAAATCATTTAATACATCGATACTAGTAATATTAGCAATACAGTTTAGAATGAGTTATAGATATTTTAGTTAATCTCTTTCCAAAAACATAAAATGGTTCACAAAGCAAAAATATTTATTGACGGATAATTTAATTTGCCTTTGCATCTTTTCAGCTTTATAAATTTCAAAGACTGATAGCTAAAATTTTTAGTTCGAAAAATGTTCTATATAGCTATTATAATATATATATATATATATATATATATATATATATATATTAATTGTACATTTCCTAAATCTAAAAAACACCAAAAAATTAAATAAACAAGAGATTTGAGTGGAGTTATAAATATTGCACAAAATATTACAAATACAAATTTCATTATTTTTAATTGGCAAAATTCTTCCGAAATTTATTAAATGACTAGTTGTTTTTTCGGCATTGTCTGGACCCGAGATATTATTTAGTTTTCAAATGTGTTATCTGTTTTCCAAATGAAATTAAAATGCCGTTAAATGAAACTCAAATTTGTATGATTTCATATATAATCAATTTTTTTCAGAATTTATTTTTTAAATGGAAAATTCACTCAAAGATAATGAAATGAATGCATATGCTTTTTGGTATTTTATTTCTGTGCAGTTTGATTTTTGAAGTATATGCGTACCGAAGATGAACCACATAGCGTCGGGACACTTTCTTTCTTTCTAACCGATGACCAGGCCTCTACCTGCCAAGTTAACGATGCTTAACGTGTTAGACAACTGGTATTGGGGCGGGTGACCGCCTACTTGCCGAGTTGTGGCAATGAGCCTAATTCCTTCCATTCGTACGTCATCATATCTGCAGCACTTGCTTCTCGTTTGAGTATACTTAGTTTTGCCGATTTGCTTAACGTTACATTATGTTGTTTATACTGCAAATGGCTACTCAAGTTGGTCTTGTAATTTAGATCATTGATCAGATAACGAGAAAAGCGTCGGAACACCCAGATTTTCACTGATTTCCTAGAAAGTTTTACACATTTTGTTTTGTAAAAAATAATTCTATCCATTCGACCGTTTCATAATTTTTGTAAGTGATAAAAATGAAGTTTTTTGAAATGTTGTAAAAAGATTACGTTATAATGCGAACATTTAGCAAATTTTAAAGAAAATATAGTCTCCATGATCCGCGAAGTGATTTTCATTTCCAGGTGTATTTAAAACTGTTAAATCTCATATTTTTAAAATAATCGCACCATAGATTATAAGAAGGTTTTAACTTTAGTATTATATTTCTCATTTGTCAATACTTATAAAATTGCGTCCTGGAAAGACAAAACCGCAATGAAACAGTCGATTTATTGATTTCGTCAAATTTTTCGCACATTTCATTCTGTAAAAAAATATTTCTAACCATCCGTACGTTTCGAGATTTTTGAGATAATCTAAGAAGATTGAGTTAAATAAATACATGAAGATACGTGAATCTCAAAGTGATCTGCTCTTGCCACTGTATTTGACAGAATTAAATTCCATATTTTTTAAAAACGATTAAATCATTGATTAAAAAACGTTTCAACTTTATTAGCATGTTTTTGCTTTGATTACACCTATAAACTTGTACCCTAAAGGAGCGATCACTAAAAGTCGAAAAACGTTTTACGGAAAACAATAATTTTTGATTTTTTTTTTTCAAAGGGTTTACTGCAACATTTTTTCGAATAGATTGGCAGCATTTGAAACTGTAAAGTACGATCTTCTGAAATATGACTTTCAAGTTTAGCTGTGAAGAACAGATTGAATGATTTGGATTGAAACAAAATGATTCAGAAACAAAAAAATATTCTTTCCTTCTTTTCGATGCATAAATGCGTTTTTGCGCATGTGCAAGTGCTTTCGTTTTCCAAGAATCAAAGAATTGACTTTTTGATGAAAGTGAGTCGTGCTGCTTAAGTAGTATCTTAGAAACTGTTCAAAAAATTAAATTTCTGAGTCTTAGGTACATCAGGATAGACCTGGATAAACTTCATAAAAAATTTCAGCTTCGTATATGCCACAGAGTTTGCTAACCCTCGCACATAGACCTGTAAAATGATTTGCTCTTTTATTAGTATAGACTAAATCTTCTAATTAAAAAAATTCACGAATAAAAAGAATATTGCCCAGTTAAACTGATGGCGTTGAGCTCACAGGGTACCCATAATTGTATATTACAGCCCTATATGGTCAAGGTTTAATTCCGTTCGAAAAATAAATTAAGAAGGAGAAACAGCTTCCCCCATTTCCCCTTTTTATACTTAATCACAGAACCTCGTTAATGGGGGACATTCTTTATCATATAAAAATCTATATCCGAAATTCAGAGCAAAACGGAAAATTCTTAATAAAAACCCAATTATGTAATTTAAGAGGGATTAGCCCCCTCCCTTCTTTATACATATGCAATGAACTTCCAAAGCTAATCATGGCGGTGCCTTCATCAGAATGATCTTATGTATAAATTTGAACGAAAACTAGTAATTCTGCATGAAAAACTCATTTATATAAATCAAGGGGAGGGGCATTAGTCCCCCTTTCCCCCTATTTATACTTATCCAACGAACATCTAATATCAGTCATGGAGGCGTCTTATCAAAATGATCCTATATCTAAATTTGAACGAAAACTGATAATCCTGCATGAAAAATCCATTTATATCAATTTAGGGGAAGGGCATGAGCCCCTCGTTCCCCCTCTTATACATATCGAGTGAATTCCAAAAAGTAATCAAAGAAGCGCCTTATTAGAATATACCTTTATACAGAATTTAAAGTGGATCGGATATTTTTGTCATGAGTTACGCGTTACAACGAACATCTGTGCATACGTACAGAACGGGCAGGAACATAAGCTCTCAAGCTTTGATAGTCTGCGAGCTAAAAATGTTTTAAAAATCAGTTTTTCAAGGAAACTTATTTTGGGTCATAAGAACGGTAAAGAAGCACTCATTACACTGTAACATATAACTTTCCTTATATTAACTTATATTTGTAATCTAGAATATAATGATTATTGTAACAGACTTTGCAAAGAAAATTTGTTTTTTATTGAAATAAATTCATTACATGAAATAAGGAATCATTTGATTACTTAATTCAATTGCATTAGATGTCTTATTTACGGATGCAAGATATAATCAGAGTAATAATAAAAATGTAATTAGAAGTCGTGTAATCTCATTGTAAGAATCATCATCCGAATGCTGCACTGAAATCTTCATCATTATTATGTAGTTTTGAGATACATTGAGAGAGCTAAACATAGATAGATTACTTATTCGTCGTTTTCAAATCTTGGATAGAGATGATTAAAGTTGTATTAATCTATGTACATAGAGTTGCAGGTTTAATGCATAAAATAGTAGAACATTATTTCAAATGACTTAATATTCTAATATAAAATACGTGCATTTTAAATAAAATGTACACATATTTTCTATCTTACATTTAAAATTTTTTTAAATGAATTTAAGTTTTAAGCCAATATGCAAATCATTATATCGATATAATAAATTATAAAAATATAGGAACATATAGAATACAGATGAAAAAAAACTATTCTACTATAAAATCATGTACGAAAATGCTGTTAATTTATTATATAGATTTCGGCATATCTGCAATATTTCAAAACTTATTTAAAGAATTTTCGATTGCTGAAAATTATACCCTTGTTTTATTAATAAAAGATTTCTTTAAAGTAAATATGTTTTATCCGTAACAGTATTAAGTATTATATATAAATATGCTTATACAGCTAAAAGTGTGCATGCAAACTACTAAATGCCATGAATGGACATCGACAGTTACCTTCAAGTTCATTGTGAGTAATGCATATTTATTCACGAAATATTATATGTAATAAATGAAGTAAGGTCTTGGGTCATTTATGTCTAAATTTCGATGTTATAATAAATTGTTTAGTACTCTACATTTTTTTTCCTTTTTCAAGATAAAAAAATTATTCTGTCTAAAGAAATACTTAAAGTTTTTTATATTTCTTTTATTTTCTTGGAAATTTAAATTTTCTATTATATTTTAATCTCAATATCATATTTAATAAAAAAATATAATTTTTCTTCAATGTATTTTAAGGAAAAATTTTGATTAAAACCAAAATTTATTTAACGCCATGACGTCATTTTAAGGGTCCTGTACTTAAATATTGAAAGCGGAACCATTCTCAGAACACTCTTGTATCTGTCTGTCACAGCCGTTAACCTGTAAACTATAGAAAATGGAAAATTCAAATTGGGGTAAGTAACAAGGACTATTCACCCAAATGCTCACAGATTATTAAAAATACACAAATACATTTAGGGAAAAAATTTACAATAGTTTATTAAAGTACTTAAAAAAAAAAAAAAAAAAAAAAAAATCTGAATATCGTATGGGTTATGCTGTGAAAGCTTTTGGAATGCTGAATTAAAAAATAGATTTCTTTCGATTTTAATAAGTATATTTTCAGACCTAACTTTGAAAATTAAGTGCAAATATAAATCCTCATATCTATTTCCTAATACACTATAGCTAAATTTATGAAAAAATTAGAGACAGTAGTCATTAATTTAAACCTTGCAGGAAAACTATAGCAATTAGCCTAGGTCCCCCTTTTTTTTAAACATTTTTTATTACACATAAATTTAGATTTGAGGGCATTCAACAAAGGTGTTGAGGATTGCTAAAGGCACCTATCATAGCAGAAATAAAAAAGCATTGTTGATTAGGATATTTGACAAAAAATCGTCGGTAATTATCTGAGATATTAACCCTTCAAAAGACGGATGGTTTGGACATACATAATGACACATGCAACATACTTTATGTACCATCGGCTTTTAAGGTCTAAATAACAACATTTAATGTTATATTTATGTAATGCATTGCCCAGTACCAATATAAAAAAGGTAAACATGTAATTATTAAAAGTAGATTAATTTAATTAAAATTAATCGCACAATTACTATGGTATTTACCCTAGTTTGGATTAAGCGGATCTCTCCATATGCCTCCCGTGTTTTTAAAGGTAAAACTTACCTGGAAGAACGTGGCACGGATGAAGGCAGAGTTGTAACTTGGCGACTTCCTTTCGAAGAGCGCTAGCACAGGAGCAATTTTAAGCTTTGAACAAGGTTTTTGTTTTATCTACACTGTAAAAGAAAATATTATTACTACGCTAAACTTAATTTTATGAAATATCGATGTTTTAATATGCACCACTTTTATTGTAACAACAGAAATAAATTCCGGACCCCCTCAGACAAAAAAAAAAAAAAAAAAAAAAACAGGAAAGGATTAAAAAACGAGTTACACAGAATAGCAATATTTGATATTATTTAGACTTCGTATCTCTTTGACCTCTATGTTTTGAATGTTTTAATGCAATTTACGGCAATTTTTACTATCGCAGTTTTTACTATGGAATTCATTCAAAAATTCAATTTTTTCTTTTTCCACGATGGACTGCCGTTTTCGAGACGTGTTTGAAAAGAGCTGTGACCCAAATACTACGAAATGTGAGAATAAAAAAATAAATAAAATAATAATAATAATAATAATAATAATAATAATAATAATAATAATAATAATAATAATAATAATAATAATAATAATAATACGTAAATAAATAAATAAAAGTAAAAATATGTATAGTTAGTTCACTGATAACTGCATTGGTGTTCATTCATAGCTGGCGCATTCTGCTCCTTCTTAAAATATATAAGAAAAATAAACAAAAATAAATGTGCACAAAATCGAAACATGGACATATAATCAATTTTGTGTGTCGTATAAAGGATGTATTTTTACAATAAAATGAATAGGAATAAATTGAAACCACACTAAAACATATAAGTGTAAACTTCGTATATACACGATGCATTGCATAGATTCAAATTTGATTAATACACTTTAATTGGCAAAATCCTTCTAAAAATTATTAAGTAATTGTGTAAACCTTCTACTGTAGTTTCAATAATTCACGAAAATGCTTTAGAAGCTGAATTCTTTTGCGAATTCATATATTAGTATATAAAGGGTTAAAACATTGTACTTTTGAATGAGTATACATATCTCCTTTCAAAAATAGCATTCTTTAATTAAAATACAACTCAATAATAAATAAAGCTCAATCTTTAAATTATTCAATTTATTTAAATATCATTATTTAAATATTATTTAAATATTTATTTTCATATTATTTAAATTTGAAAAGCAGAAAATATTACGTTCAGAAAACAGAAGAATTTTTGCATATATAAATTGCTTTGTACGGAAATGATTTGACCAGTTCAACTGAATCGCTACATTTATTAATTTTTGATGTTGAATTTTTTAACCGAAATTTCTAAAGTTAATCATTTAGTTGAGATACACTTTCAATTGTTCCTGAAAAGTACAATATTAATATAGAAATGTAACTCTTTAGAGGACGTTTAGGAATGCTTCAAGACATTCTGATTTATACTAAATTTAATTAAAAAGATTATACACGTTGAATTATTGGTAATAATATCCTATGCAAAATATACGATACTTAGAGTTTAATTTCATAATTTTGATATTATTTGAATATGAAACTTCTATTTCTCGATAACAATAATTGTAGATAACAATGTATATAATCAGTTTTGGCCTTGATACTTCTACTTCAATATTATATTTATCTTCTTTAGAGAATTCTTTTTTGATTAAGTTCACTGGATTTATATGCTATATGCATTATATTAAATTTATCAGATAAACCTTTCAGAACATTGTTGGGTAAATTAGGAAAATTTTCATAGATTTTGTAAAATGAAGTAAAAAGAATTTTCTCGTTGATTCCCTTTTTTTCTAGAGAAGTTTAAAACATATTCACATATAACTCAGATTGTCAGTAAGGCATAGTTTTTATTATTTTTGCGTGATTAATATATGTTCGACTATTTAACTTGGTGACCTGTTAAATATTTAAAAATGTATATTACGTACTATATTGGGTATGATTCTGCATGCGTAGGTAATATGTCTTTCAAACTATATATAATTGAATTACTTGTTTCAGTCACTTGTTAAATGCCACAACATTTGAAAATGAGTTAATTTTTTTAAATGATTATATAAATGCTTACGTTGATTTAAAATCCCCAAAAATTTGAGTTCTCCAAATTCTTATCCTTTCTTCTTTCTTATTCTTTCTTCTTCTTGTCTTATATCCTTGAATTATTCGTATAACCGTTACACAAGGACTGAGTAAAATCCACATATTCCATGCTACATTAAATGCCCCACAATACAACACTTGCAGTATACGGTTTCTGTTTAAATTGGTATTTTAGAGAGGTTTCTTTATTTCTTTTTTGATTTGTTTTTCACAGAATGATTTACATTTGCATAATGTATTGATTTTCACAATTACAAAAAAAGTCTACTTTATGCAGATTTCCTACCATGTTTGAATTTAGTAGGACGTTTGAATTTAGTAGGACGTTTGAATTTAGGCGGACGTATAGTGTCTGCCATCACTCCCAAAAAAGTTTCAAATTCTATTGATGGAAAAATAGTACTTTTGTCCAGTTTTCACTATACCAGACTTTGCGTTTTTTGGAAAACGCCAGTCAGTACATTTATATTTTTTTTACCTACGAAAAATTTTTGAACACTGATACTTCCATAAAGTTCTGTATCACGTCAGAATCTTGACACGGTAGACCGACTATTTTCATTTTGTAAATAGTCGTTATTGCAACGTAATTTTTATGACGGTCATCAATTGTTTTTCTCTTGATAATTCTGTCAACGAGATTAATAATTTTTTGAAGTCTTCCGGACCTCACAAAGCGCTGAAGGCCATGGTCATCTTTATATAATTTTTAAATATCGTTTACAGTTGATTACCGATCGATAACTTAAGCGCAATACCTCGAGAAGATTAGCCTTTTAGTGACAAATTAATCACTCATTTACGGACAATATATGTTGAACTTTTCAATTTTGAATTTAAACTATGCTATTCATGTTGATTCTCTCACAAACACGACCAATAATCACTTTCCCGATGGAAAAATGCTAAGGAATGATGAGTTGCCGGAAATTTTTGCACACGCGAACTTCGAATTCTACCCCTTTGCATGAAGCGTCCACAGTATCCAATCAAAATGATCACGTAGTATGAGGTCATTCACATATTCCAAACTTTTGAAGCAATTGTGCTTCTTCTTTGCTGAAATCTTCTGGTAAATAAATCAAAGAAAGTAACTGGCCGGACACTTTTGACCGCCACTATATATACATATATATATATATATATATATATGTGTGTGTGTGTGTGTGTAATATATGTCAACATTTGAACAGAGGGTGAATTTGGGGTCTGGAAGTCATGATCGGTAAAAATATACCAAAAGGTTTTGGAAGTACTTTTTTCTCCGGACGGCTGCAATAGGTAGCTTTTTACTTTTTGTAATGAAAGCTACCTAAAAGATAAGCTCTATTTTCGACTTTTATTGGAACCTTAGTTTCAAATTCAAAAATTATATAGTGTAAATTAACAAATACATTTAAAACAAAATATTTGTTTATCCAATCTTACCTTTAAACTTTTTTTCAATCATTCGCTATAGTGATATATAACTAGTTAAATGTATTTACATGATAATTTATCTTTAACATCTCTGTTTTATAATGAAACATACTTTTAAATAACCATGAAAATCTATCTAACCCTTGAATTTCATATCAAAATCTCAATAATTTAAAGAATTTCTCATTACTTATGTCTGCAATTCATAATTTTATTTTAAAATAAAAATCGTAGTATCTTTTTTCAGGTTATCTGTTTTATCATTCGTTTCTTTATTGGCTCTCTTATATTTTAAAAGTATAAAGTGGAGAAACATTACCAGATGAGATTTATAACCCTAAGGACTTAAAAATATTCTACTAAATATAAATTTTAAAGCGTGTCTTATGTTATGATATGTCCCTCTTTTATTATTATAGTTCTAGAGATGATAAGTTTTGCATTGATTTAAATCCCGTGGCTTTCATAGTTAAAATTTTATGGTTAAATTTGCATTTCACTGAAATATGTTCTTATAATATTTTCTACATTGTGTTATGAATGAATAATCATTTTATCTCTAATCTGAGAATGATATCTATTTTATTTAAACAAAATAATGTGAAAATCAGTTTTAAACTAATAGATTATGTAAGATCTACTACTATAATATTTAAAAATATATAATTTATAAAACAGATTTTAGAAAGCAAATACATTAATAATGCAGATTTTTTCCTTTAATTTTCAAAATTTCATGCTGAAAGAAATACCTGAGAAATTTTATTGTTAAATAGGAACTCGGGTTGCAATAAAAGGAAATTATATGAATATCAGGTGTATTGGAAAGGCAGGTGTCATAGGGATCATGCCCTATCAATTATACTTATTTAAAAAAAGTTAAATCACATGAGCTGTTTAAAAATATATCCGTTTCATTTAATGTTTGATAATTCATATTTGCAAAAGTATCTTAGCCCAATAAAAAGTTCTACGAATATTATTAACATTTCTAACTAGTCATACAGTATATCATGCACCTTTGCATGCCATCTTTTACAAACACAATTAGGCTGGTAAACGACAGCACAGACAATCACCTAATCGAGTTCACGGCTGAAATAAAATAATTGGTTATAACGGGATTTGAATAGTAAAACGCGTCCGTCTGTTAAGACATATCTTGGTGGAAATCACGTAAAATCTCAAATTTTGTACTTTACTAGTTTTGTAACGATTAAATCCCTGTCCTGGTTCCGGTGTGATAGGCAGAACGATGACCTCTCATTTTCATGATAACCATCTATTTATTTCAGCATAAATTCCTCGCTGAAGAACAAAAGTCACTGTCCCATCTCTCCCACTCTCTGCCTTATCTTCGTTTCCAGCAGAAGATTGTATCATCTCAGCGCCGTCTAGCCAATTTGGAAGAAACAGTTCGGATTCAGGACACACAATCAGGATCGCTTCTTGCGAAATTCTAGGCGGGAGTTAAAGTGCCGAAGTCAGTTACCTGGAGTCGTTGCAGTGTGTTAACCAGTGTGAGTTTGTCAGCTCACTGAAAATAATTCGTCAAGATTTCATTATGGTTTTGTAAAGATAAAGCAAAGTTACCCTGATTTGGCGTAAAAATACTGTATTGATTGTAAGTCACATGAGCTTTTTAAAAATATTATATCCTTTTTATTCAATGTTTGAGAATCCACATTTTTAAAAGTATCTTAGTACAATAAAATGTCTACAAATATTAATAACATTTCTAACTAGCCATTCGGTATATCATGTGCGTTTGCATACCATCTTTTTAAATCACAGGTATTAGGCTGGGAGGTTACAGCACAGATAATCACCTCATCTAGCTCACCGCTGAAGTTCCAGAACTAGTTATAACTCAACTCGTATATTAAAACGGAATCGGTCTGTTAAGACATATCTTGGTGGAAAACGCCTAAAAACTTGAATTTAGAGGTTTACTCATAGTTTTACCATTATGTTTTCCTGCAGCCAAAGGGACATGAAAAACTGGGAACAGAAAAACACAATGGTTAACCTACGAGTAAACCACTAAAATAAGGTTTTCGGGTATTTTCTACCAAGTAGACTTTATAGACCTGTTGAGTTTTAATATGCGAATAGATTTTACAGTACAATAATCACTTTTCTCAAATCAAAATATTACTTTTTCGGATGCTATCAATTCATACGAAAATATTTTGAAATTCAGAGAACATGTTTAATAGACAAACATACAATATTAACAGTATTAACATTAATATGAAAATTAACATTATTTTGCTACAATTGCATACACAAAATCAATTATGCAGCTGAAAATGTTTACTTGAGAATTGGTAGCATCCGAAAAAGTAATATTTCAATTTGAGAAAAGTGATTATTGTACTTTAAAAGCTTTTTTGAAACGTTTCCTAAAAGGACGGGCAGCTAATAAAAATTAAATTTTATAAATGCTTCTTTAAATTTCGAAAACAAATAGTTTTCTGGGATTTTTTAAAGGTAAAGGAACGGTTTTCGACACCTTAGGTGAGTCAGAAGAGGTTACTGTATATTTCTGTTTTTGATTACAGTACATTCTTATATATTCAGAAACATCTGATATTTTTTAAAGTGCAGATAACTTTATCTTGTTTTAGGAACACGGAATAATTTTTCTTCCTTTTACAATTTTATTTGCAATTATTCGAAACTTTTATACATTTTAAATGTTTTTTAATGCATCTATTACTGAATCGAATTTTCTGTACTCAAAAAATAAAAATAAAACTTATTATTCTTTGAACATATGATCACGAATTTTCGAATTTCGACATATGGTTCATTTTGGTGACACATTTATTTATTTATACTTAAACAAAAAATTATGTTTTAAGGGTGGGTAGTTTGATTTTTAAAAGATTGTGGAAAGAAATACAAATTTTATAAATTCTTACGCTCAATTTTCTGGTATTTCTGTAAGAAATTGTGATTTATTTCTGAAATTTGAAAGTTCCATATAAAAATTATGCTAAATCAAATATTACTAGTTCCAGTGATTTTTATAGCTTATTACATATTTTATGATATAATTTATCATACATGAAAATATCATGTTTCAATGAGAATTCCATACTATCATTTAACATTTCAAATAAGAGAGTGAGTGCTCAATATGCAGTTTAATGAATCGCTATATATAAAATGCCGTCTAATACAACATTATGAGACAATGTATTGTGCTATAATAACAGAGTATTTCGAACTGGGGAGGTATTATTCTATCATATAACTTAAAAAATTCACCACAGATAAAAGCAAAAAGTTTTAATCTTTAGTAACTGTTTTAGGTGTGTTCGCAGTTATGTAAATACGTAGCACCTATAGTTGTCGTTCAGTCCGTCCACATGTAACAATGCAAAACCTACCCAACCGAATCGTTTGAAATTTAAAATATATAATTTTTACGTAATTTTGTGGAATCATTTCAAATTTTATGAAAATCGGATGCATAGATCAATTACAGGGACAATCAAAAATATCCCATTGCATTTCGGTCAATGGGGAAAAAAGTTCAAATGCATTTTAATCGTTTCAAATTTAAAATACACAATTATTATATAATTTTGTCGAGTCATTTCAAATTTTATCAAAATCCGATGCATAGTTCAAATGTAGGGGCAATCAAAAGTATTCCGTTACATTACGGTCAATGGGGGGGGGGGATGTTTCAAATGCATTTTAATGGTGTTACACTCATTCGACCATAATAAAATTGATATGCATCTATAAAGTAGATATTATAATATACAATTTGCATAATCTGTAATGCAAAGAAAATTTTTTATTATTGATTTACAAGGCCACACAAAAGTACTCCATTATATAATGGTATAAGGAGAACATTGTTTGGTGGGCATTTTAATTGTAATTAACTTATGCAATTTTATAAGATTAATATATGAGAGTGATATTTTTAAAACTTCGTTATAGTACGAACGCACCCCATTTGCTACGTTTCACGTGCAATTTCCAACTTGTTTGTTTTAGAATTTGTACGTTCTTTCGGCGATTAATAACACATTCTTCTATCTAAGTTACCGATTTTTAATAGAGTAATAAGAAATTTTAATTAGAGGATTAAATTGATCTCAACAATCATGTATATATTTATTACCCATTATACGCAGTATAGGGTAAGTTTTGCAATAGCTTTGAAAATCGAAAAATACGACGGATTTACACGTTTCAGACACTGGAGATTCAAAAAAACATATTTAAAAAAATAGCAGTTCGTCTGTCTGTCAGCAAACGCTCTATCTCCTGAAGAAATTGAGATAAAAACTTAACATTGGATGTGTGTTTTGTGTATAATAATAGGAAGAAGCTTATTGAATACCAGTAACCGATTATCCGGAACTATTTTTTTCCGGACACTTGACATACACTTTCTGATGAAAGTTATGTAAAAAATTTAGAATTATTTTTTTAAGTAGTTGCTGTAAAAGATAGTAAAAAATATATATAAATTTCGGATAGAGAATAAAATTGATCGGGTAATTAGTTATCGAGATATTTATAATCATATTTTCTACACTCTTCGATTTTTCATGACCTTGTATTTCATTCATATTTCAATTATATATTTTCAAATATATATTTTAATTAGAAATTAGACACTTCATCCGAGTCAGAAAACTGTTAGTTAATAGGTTAGTCATTTTTGGAGTTATAGAAATGTTTATTTTGCTACTTTATTACTACGTCGATCAAAAAACTATCGCCAAACTATAACATTAAACGCCAATTAGAGCTTATCGTAAATGTCACATGCACTTGATATTAAATACATTACATGTGTTTGCATATCATAACTTACTTTTAATTTGATGTTTTATTTGTATTTTTATTAATATTTTACTAATTTATTTGTTCTTCCGTTATTTAAATTAAAAATTACGCCAATTTGTATTATTTACTAGTAGTTTCGCAATTTATATAATTTGTCGAAATGGAGTCGACAGCATAACAAAACAGTACCTGCAATTCCGTAATAGAGCATTACTATGAATTAAAAATAATTGTAAATATACGTTTTATTTTGAAATCGCGATGCATTTTATATATAGTTTTCACATGTTTTATTTTCATATTTTATAGTATGCATATCCATGATGGATAAGTGTTACGGTGACCCCCAATGACTAGATTTCTTTCTGTCTAATCATGTATATTTTATTTTAATAATAGCATTACTAATTATAAAAGTGCATTAGGACCATTTCTTTAATAAAATATTTTACAGTACCTCATCTACTGTCTATAGTAGTACCGCTTTTCCCTAAAATTGAACAAAATAACTTCTTGGATTACTTTCCTGGCTATTTAAGCATTAATTAAAATCTGGTTTACAATGAATTCTGCGGACAATATTTTTATTTCTAAATTTTCAATAAAAATTTTATACAAGTATTTTATACCATTGTATATTTTCTGTTGAATCTTTTTAGAAGTATAATTTAAGTGTTGTAAATAATTTTTATTTATTTTTTAATTTAAATTTTCAGTTGCGAAGTAATCTATAATATGGGTATTCATTAGTACATTGATATATTCGCGAATTATAAGTCGAAATTTTGTCTAAAGGAAAGATTAAAAAAAATGACAGGAACAAAGGAAAGAAATTGCACACATGGAGATTTAAAACGCTATTAACTTTGAGAAAATCCCTTCATTTAATTAGTACTGCTGTCATTTAAGAAAAAATAGTCTATCATTTTAATAACATAAATATCTCAGTTTGTGTTCGGTGTGTCTAATGTGAGGAAGCATTTTATTATTAGTTTTTTACCTTCATTTTTAGATGTGTTATATGTAAAAAAAAAAAAAAAAAAAAAAAAAAAAAAAAACTTGCATATTAATAAAAGAATTATGCTTGTTTGAGTGTGTATGTCTGTTTCTCTGTTAGCAAATGCTAGAAAAATCTGTCACACGTATACAACAGATAATTTTTGTCAGGATAATCTAAACCAGGTTCTTGTGCATCTGAGGGATATTTTTTTTCATTTGTTTAATTTTTACATCTTTATACAGGGGATTGGGCAGCATATGTCCGGCTGAGTATGCATTTTGTGACACATGCTGTCCGAACACCCATGTAATACTAATAATTATTCGATTTATAGATTTAACTCCAAAATTTAAATGATCAATCGAAGAAATGCCGATTGTGATTTCATCTTTTGGTCGTACCAAAGCCGCCTATAGACTATCAAGCCAAACACAATTTCGTTCCCCCCATATGTGACGTCACAGCCCTAGGCTGGCTAATCACCAACGCGTTGAATTTCATTTTTTTTTCTTGCTATTTAAAACAAAACATGTGCATTCGCTATAAACTACTTAAATATCCATATGAATCTCATCTTTTCAAGGTAAGTTTAATTTTCAAATTACATTTATGTGCAAATGTCAAATCAAAGATGTTTTATTTCTTATATTCAATAACTTTTTATTTTTAATTTCTTTAAAATAAGCTATTTAGTCAATTCTAGCATCTAGCATTGTGCTACGCAATTACGCAGTGTTTCAAAACAAAACAATATTAGTTTCGTTTTGTTTCTTTTCAAATAGAAAAATAATTTAAAACCTAAACATCCTTAAATTGTGTGAAGACACATATCATTCCCTCCCTCTCTCATAATTTGCATAAAATTGGTATGAATTGGTCCATTAGCACTAAAATTATTAACAAAGTATCATTTTTCAGTTACATTCTTCACTACTACGTATATCTAAACAATCGCATTTCATTATCTATTTGACAATTCTACTGGCCCCAACATACTTTGCCTTATAACTTAGAAGCTATTTGGTCGATTCACTTAAAATTTTACTGTCCTATTTAAAATGTTTTTGTTTCTCCGCTATTAAATTTTCAAGTCGAAATTTTCAATAGTCCGTTTAATTTAAACAAAATAATAAAAAACTTTTAAATCATTATTTCTTGGAAATTTACTTCTGAAAAACGGTAAAGTCTAAAATATAATGCAATACAAATATTGTTCTTTGAATTTTTGCATTTTTGTAATATTTACAACATTACCTATCTTGTTATTCGTAAGTTTTGTTAGAAAATTCTGAATTTTATTTATTCCAAAACATTTGCACGAGACTGCTGAAACTTATGTCAGATTGGATTCTATAGGTACTAATCATGTTTAAATATTCCTAGTCAATAGTTTTAATTACAAGACAAATTAATAATTAATTTCTATCTTTTCACAACTTTCCTCTTTTGGGGCTGTGCTTATATAACATTAATGTTTTAGGGGGAAGGGGGTCTGGCAAGTGATATCTCTAGGGGGAGACGGAGTTTATCTTTTGATATCGATGTCATTTTTGATCCAATCAAAATTTCCTCTTTTTTTTGTAACATGGTCTTTGTTTTGAAATTGCATGCCATTTTTTTAGTCTGTTATATAGTTTTATGAAAATACAAAGTTATTATTAATTTCACTAAATTATTATAAAATTTTTTAATTCTTAACTGTGGAATATCCCGACGTTTGACCTTCCTATTCTTCTTCATATGTGTTTGCATATATAATTAGAATCAAAGTTTGAGCAACCATATATGAAGTATATTTGAAGTGAAGCTTGTGTTTACTAATAAATAAAAGAGAGCGCGAAAGAATATTGTCTACTTGCTTTGTTCATAAGAATTTCTATCTACCCCACACCCTTCCTTCTCGATCAATATGCATCCACCATTTAACTGTTATTTTTTAATCTTAAACTTTTTCCATCATAATAAAATATCTCTTTATAATTTTATATTACATCTATACATGCTTATATACTGTTAAAATAGAGATATGGGGATAATGTTTTTAAATCTCTCCAAATCTGCAAAATCTAGAAGTGGATAATAGGTTGGGGGGCGGGGGGGGGCTGATTCTCCCATAGCACCCTCTTAGCTACTTCTGTGGGAAGGGTTGTCAGGGCCCTTAGCAAACGAATAGCTGGCGTTCACTCTCCCTTCTGATAAGTAAAGTATAGATTATGTAGTACATAAATATGCTGCTAATTTACGTGTAAACATAATATGTCTAGTATTCCCATATGCCCCATTTCAGCATGCCATTCTTAGATTCCATTAATATTCGTTTGATTATTGATGTTAAAAGCATACATAGAATATTTATTGTGGGAATATTACCAATATGAAACTACATTCATTTCAAATTCATTTGCTTAAATATTCGGCATGGCGAAGATCAAAGTTCTTTTGTGTCATTGGTATGAAATGATAAATTGGTGGAATTTTTTTCATTTATTAATGGAAATCAAATCTTAGTTACCTAAACTCAGCATTATATTTGTATGCTATATATGTACATAATTTCATTTTTTTAATAGTTTCTTGTCTAAATTTAAGAAATAAAAAGAATCGAAATTGAATAGGCATTTTAAACTCATAAATAACTTTCTCACCAATTACCTTTAAAAAGCAAGAAATAATAACAGTGGACATAAAAATTAATTTAAGGAGTCACGTATATTTCAATGTGCCACTTTTATTGATATTATTATTATTTAATAGCTTAAAGATTTTTTTCTTAAGGATTGTTTGAAAACATATTACAATAAAATTTTCGCTTTATAAAATAAGTTATGTTTAAAAAAGTTCTAGTTCCCAGTCTATTATTAAGGGGTAATTCACTCTTTAAGGTTATTTTTCGCGACTTGTTGATTTTGATTATTTTATTACTTAAATTTAGTCATTGAATTGTTTAGTCACTGTAATATGTAATTTAGGAAATCAGATAAATTTTAAAGTCCTCAATATATATAGGGTGTCCAGCAAATAAAACCTGATTTCAACATTAAATTTCTCAAAAGCAAAGATCAATAGAATTATGCAGTAAAAGATTTCTTTATTAATTAAACTCTAAAAATCTTATAGAGAAGTTTCGAACGTGAATATTTTGAAACCATTGTGTTCTAATTGCAATAAATGCTGGATTTGACATTGTTCTTGTTATAGGTTATTTACAGAGAGCGCGTTTTTCTGCTTACAGTGCCATTTTTAACGGGGAATTAAATTTTTGAAATTTCGAAATTCAAAAAATTTAGTTAAAAAATTCGTTAAAATATGGCACTGTAAACCGAAAAACTAGTTCTCTGCAAGCAATCTAAAACAAGAAAAGGTGTAAGCTATTAAATTAAAAAATATATATTTTAATTTAATAGCTTGTATTAAGATTTTATTCCTAAGGAACATTTGAAAAGAAACCCTACGCAAAATATCAATTTAGAAAGGAAGGTATGTGTAAAATAGTTTAAGATACCTTTATTATTATAAAGGGGTAGTTCGAAATTTAAAGTCCTACTTATAGGGTTCCGTTCTTAAAAAGTAAAAACGGAACAATTATAAGATCATTCTAGTGTCTATCTGTCGCAGCCATGTTATTCGTAAAATATTGAACATGTAAAATTGAAATTGGTGGAAGGCATAAAGATTTTTGACATACATATTTACAGATTATTAAACATTCTCAAATAAATTTAGTAAAAAGGTAGAGAGGCTAATTATGTTACTTGAAATAAAAAAATAATCTTTTCTTTGTATATCGTGTGAAAGTTTTTGTAACACCGAATTTTAGAATATATATCTTTGAATTTTAAGTATTATATTTTCAGAGATAAAAATGTAGTGCAAAAATATGTCTCCCCTATCTATTTCCGAATCTACTGGAACTAAAATTATTAAACAATTAGAAGTAGTAGACGTTAATTTAAAACTTACAGGAAAAGTATAGCAATTACCCAAGGTTAAATAGTTTTTGAGAAAAGAGCATTTTACCGTTATACACAAATTTCAATTTGCAGACATCCAGCAAAATAATTGCGGTGTGCCACAAATGCCTATCGTATCAGAAGTATAAAAGCAAGGTTGACAATGATTTTAGAAAAAAAATTGTCGATAGTTAGCCGAGATTTTAACCCTTAAATACGTTTTGCACATAAGTATTAACAAAGGTGGTGTACATTATGTACCATCAGCTTTGAAAACCTAGATAACAAAGTTTATTTATATATTTGCCTAATACAATGCCCAATAGTAATGTATAAGCTATACAAGTCAAATTTTTAATAGCAATCTAATCTATTTTAAATAAATAACACAAATACTATGTGATTCGCGACAAGTTTCTATTGAGTTGATCTTTCAACATACCTGCCGTGTCCTTAAAAGCTAATTAAAAACCTATCTGGAAAAACGGAACTCACTCTAAGGCAGCGTGGCGTTGCAACATGCGACCTCCTTTTGAAGCTTGTTTTACTCAATGCCAAGTTTAAACTTTGAACAAGAGTTTTCTTTTAGCTACGCAATAAAAATAAAACATTATTATTGAATTTAGTTTTATGAAATGCCAAATGAAGTAGATTTCTACATAATCTGAAATTATCAGGCCCGGCCACGGCTCAAATCTTAGGAAAAGAAATTCGATTCGGTCTAATAGAAGAGTTAGAAGTTTAGCCCAATTCCGGCCCGGCCCATAGAAAAATCCAATAATGTCGAAGACGGGCTCACCCGGATAAAAGTTAAATTCTCGGCACGAGCCCGGTTCGGTCCGATTAAATTTCTACAGTTCATTGATTTTTACGTCGATTATCTTATCTTAATTATTTATATTGTACATATAATTTTGTATTTATCACTGTGAAGAATTCTTCAATTATGTTTACTTTTTGAGCAGCCACAGAATAGCTAGGGCTACGTGTTGTCATTATGTTTAAATTATATTCTTTCATTTGTTATCTAATACATTTTTGACGGCGGTCTGGGGGCCATTCAGTAGTACCCATGGTCTCTCCTGACTCCGTATATCTACGGAGATTCTCCTTTCCTTTTGGCATTTCTGTCTTAGTCCATGGTTGGGCTTTTAGCATAGTTGTTTCACCCTCCTAGGTGAGACTTGTTGAGCTTAAGCCATTTGGTAGGCCTCCCCACCTAGCTGAAACTGAAACTGGTTAAAAATTTGTCTCGCATTAAGAGTTCTGACCAAAAATATTTATCTTAACTTTTTTTCATGTCTGTAATTTTCATTTTGCCGCTAGCTGCGATATTTGAATTTTTTTAAATGAATCTCTATATTTAATGTGTAAATGTTTCAGTTGTCATTAATTTTGTTTATACATATTTCATGAATTGAAGTGTTAAAAATCTGAAAAAAAAATTATTATACATTAAAATCTTCTAAGTCGAATTAGCATATAAAAGGAAAAAAATGCGTTATAAGTAAGTACACTTCTTATCAAGTGTAAATGTATTATACATTATTTTCTTTCTATACATTATTGATACGTTAGTTTTGTATGGATCAGCACGTTTTTCAATTGTAAACAGGATTTCTACATAGGCGTGAACTTTGTCAGATATTTTACTATATTTTATTTTAGTTATACTTTAATAAGGGTAAACAACTGCTGTTCTAAAATGAATAAAGTTTAATAATTAATTGTAGAATAATGGCGAGTTAAAAATATATGCATTTCTAAAACATTTTGGACCCGCTTTGGCCCGAAAAAGTCACGAGGCCCGGATTTCTGGCCACGGACCAACCTTTACAGATCACTAAAATGAAGTTTAAATATGCATTACTTTTATTATCAGTAGCACATAAAGTTCATAACAAAAACTTTTAGGATAATATTAAAGAAATTTATATAAAATAGCAATATTTCATATCATTTAGCCTCATTACGCTTTGAATTTTTATGGTATACCCATTCATACTTTTGCTGGTTATACAACTATACCCGACCCTAAATTGAATAGTTGTATTTTTCTAGATGTTTCACAAAATGTCTAAAATCACAAGTGGCCGGTCACCTTTGGTCATATAGTGTATAATATGTGTTTAAAACGACCTACACTGGAAAACAAATAAAACTTAGATTTTTGAAAAAATAAAATTGTATATTTAAAAATCTTAAAAAATTGAAATTGTTTTGTATAAAAATGTTCAAAAATACTAAATTTCTTACTTGCTCATTATAATAAATCGGATCAATTTGAGCATTAGAATGATATAGCTTTAGTTACAATTTTTTGAAATCAATTTCTTATGTGATCTAAATTCTATCCAGAAATTTCTTAGATTTAAAATATATATGTATTAATATGTCTTCTTGTTTATCTATTTCAGTAACGCATTTAAAATTTAGTTTATTAGATTTTTTTTATTAAATAATCAATAAATGTTCAAGTTTTTGAAATTATATAAAATCGTTAAAGAAGTTACATTTATACCTAAATACCTTTAAATGCTGTAGAATATATTAAATATATATTCTGTGCAGTTGTGTGTTATAAAACTAATTTCTTCTCAATATTTACTTGAATGATAATCAGTAAGTAATTGTAACAGATTTTTCTTTTTTATGTTTTTATTTTTTGAATGAATAATTAACCCTAAAAAATCTTTTCCGGTATCTTAAAAATGTTAAAACTTTTATAGAGATTTTAAAATATTTCCTAATATGCTGTTTGTAACCTTTCATATATAAAGAGAACTCAAAGTTCAATTACTCCATTGTATGAATTTCTTTCAGAAACTGTACTTTTCTTAGATTTCAGAAATTATTTGCATGATGCAAAATGGTTGGAACATGCAGAGAACAGCTTAACTTAATTTGCATTCTCCGTGATCTCAACTTCTGTTGAATACATTAAACCTGTCTATTGTTATACGAAGTGTCGTTAACCTTTCAAGACAGGCTTAAGAGTCACATAAGCTTTTCGGAATGAAATTACGTTAATATAAATGCAAGAACTTTATCAACAATATTAAGAGACATTTAGAAGAGCAGTCACATATATCTTTAGAAAAAGTGTGAATTCGAAGTCGTTGCCATTTGCGAGTACAACATTAAGGAAAATCACGTTTTTCGTAGAAATTGCATGGCTGCTGAAAGGTTTCAATAAGTGAACTTGTTTAAGTACTGTTTCTTTTTTTAGTTCAAGGTAGTTATAACAAATATTCTGTCATTTAAGTATTTTTAACAGTGGATATTTAAAACTAAGAAAATTTCCCTTTTTCCTTTTTTTTTTTTGCAGATATTTTTTTAATATTACTTGTCACATTCCATGCATTTCTAAGATTAAAGTTATAAATATACTCATTTCACGAATTTTCTCATAGATTGAACTTTATCAACAGTAATAAGAGACATTAGAAGAGCAGTTACATATACCTTAGAAAAAAATGTGAATTCGATGTCTTTGCTATTTGTGAGAACAATATTAAGGAAAATCACGTTTTTCGTAGAAATTACGATTGTAAGGCTGCTGAAAGGTTTCAATAAGTGAACTTATTTAAGTTATGTTTCTTTTTTCAGTTCAAGATAGTTATAATAAATATTCTGTCGTTTAAGTATATTTTTAACAATCGATATTTAAAATTAAGAAAATTTTCCTTTTTCTTTTTTTACAGATTTTTTTTTATATTACTTGTCACATTCCATGCATTTCTAAGATTAAAGCTATAAATATACTCATTTCACGAATTTTCTCATAGATTGAACTTTATCAACAGTAATAAGAGACATTAGAAGAGCAGTTACATATACCTTAGAAAAAAATGTGAATTCGATGTCTTTGCTATTTGTGAGAACAATATTAAGGAAAATCACGTTTTTCGTAGAAATTACGATTGTAAGGCTGCTGAAAGGTTTCAATAAGTGAACTTATTTAAGTTATGTTTCTTTTTTCAGTTCAAGATAGTTATAATAAATATTCTGTCGTTTAAGTATATTTTTAACAATCGATATTTAAAATTAAGAAAATTTTCCTTTTTCTTTTTTTACAGATTTTTTTTTATATTACTTGTCACATTCCATGCATTTCTAAGATTAAAGCTATAAATATACTCATTTCACGAATTTTCTCATAGATTGAACTTTATCAACAGTAATAAGAGACATTAGAAGAGCAGTTACATATACCTTAGAAAAAAATGTGAATTCGATGTCTTTGCTATTTGTGAGAACAATATTAAGGAAAATCACGTTTTTCGTAGAAATTACGATTGTAAGGCTGCTGAAAGGTTTCAATAAGTGAACTTATTTAAGTTATGTTTCTTTTTTCAGTTCAAGATAGTTATAATAAATATTCTGTCGTTTAAGTATATTTTTAACAATCGATATTTAAAATTAAGAAAATTTTCCTTTTTCTTTTTTTACAGATTTTTTTTTATATTACTTGTCACATTCCATGCATTTCTAAGATTAAAGCTATAAATATACTCATTTCACGAATTTTCTCATAGATTGAACTTTATCAACAGTAATAAGAGACATTAGAAGAGCAGTTACATATACCTTAGAAAAAAATGTGAATTCGATGTCTTTGCTATTTGTGAGAACAATATTAAGGAAAATCACGTTTTTCGTAGAAATTACGATTGTAAGGCTGCTGAAAGGTTTCAATAAGTGAACTTATTTAAGTTATGTTTCTTTTTTCAGTTCAAGATAGTTATAATAAATATTCTGTCGTTTAAGTATATTTTTAACAATCGATATTTAAAATTAAGAAAATTTTCCTTTTTCTTTTTTTACAGATTTTTTTTTATATTACTTGTCACATTCCATGCATTTCTAAGATTAAAGCTATAAATATACTCATTTCACGAATTTGCTCATAGATTGAACTTTATCAACAATATTAAGAGACATTAGAAGAGCAGTCACATACATCTTTAGAAAAAGTGTTAATTCGAATTCGTTGCCATTTGTGGTACCAACATTAAGGGAAATCACGTTTTTCGTAGAAATTGCGATTGCATGGCTGCAGAAAGGTTTCAGTAATTGACTTTTTTAAGTCCTGTTTCATTAGATCAACGTAGTTATATCAAATATTCTGCCGTTTAATTTTTTTTAACGATAAGTGTCGGATATTTATAAGATATCGGATATTTAAAATTAAGAAAATTTCCCCTTTTTTTGCAGATATGTTTTTAATATCGCTTGTCACATTCATGCATTTCTGTATTCAAAGCTATAAACGTATTTAAAGAATTTTCTCATAGATTGAACTTTATCAACAATATTCAGACACATTAGAAAAGTAATTATATCTTTAGAAAAAGTGTAAACATAGATTTTAAAATATTTCCTAATATGCTGTTTGTAACCTTTCATATATAAAAAGAACTCAAAGTTCAATTACTTCCATTATATGAATTTCTTTTAGAAACTGTGCTTTTCTTAGATTTCAGAAATTATTTGTATGATATAAAGTGGTTGGAACATGCAGAGAACAGCTTAACTTAATTTGCATTGTCCGTGATTTTGATTTCTGTTGAATACATTAATCCGGTCTATTCTTATTACGGAGTGTCGTTAACCTTTCAACACGGGTTTATACGGGTCACATAATCTTTTCGGAATGGAATTACATTAATATAAATGCAAGAACTTTATCAACAATTTTAACAGACATTAGAAGAGTAGTTAGTTACATATATGAATTCGAAGTCGTTGCCATTTGTGAGAACAACACTTAAGGAGAATCAAGTTTTAGTAGAAATTGCGATTGCATGGCTGCTGAAACGTTTCAATAAGTGAACTTCTTTAATAATTAATAATTCTTTATAAGTGCTATGTTTTTAGTTCACCTGAGTTATCCCCAAAATATCGTCATTTACGTATTTTTAACAATGTATATTCAAAATTACGAAAATTTTCCCTTTTTATTTCTTTTGCAGATATTTTCCTAATATTACTTGTCACATTCCATGCTTTTCTGAAATTAAAGCTATAAATATATCCATTAAATAAATCCTCTCATAGATTGAACTTTATCAACAAAAATTAAGAGACATACACTTTTATGTAACTTTAGAAAAAGAGTGAATTCAAAGTTATTGACAATTGTGGGAACAATATTAAAGAAAATCACATTTTTCATAGAAATCACGATAGAATAGTTGCTGGGAGTTTTCAATAAGTGAATTTTTTTATTTTTTTTTTTAACTAAACCACGTTATAACAAATATTCTATCGTTTAAGTATTTTTAGCAATATGGATACTTATAGCTAAATGGCCCCCTTCTTTTTTTTTCTATTACCTCTATTACAGATATTATCTTAATATTATTTATCACATTTCTTAGAGTTCTGTAATTAAAGCTATAAATGTATCCATTAACTAAATCTTCTCATAGGTTTAACTTTATCAACAAAATTAAGAGACATTAGAAGAGCAATTACATATATTTTTAGAAAAAGTGTGAGTTCGAAGTCGTTGCCATTCGTGAGAAAAACATTAAGTAAAATCACGTTTTTCGTAGAAATTACAATAGCATAGTTGCTGAAATGTTTCAATAAGTGCATTTTTTAAGTGCTATTTTTTTTAGTTTAACGTAATTATAACAAATATCCTGTTGTTTAAATATTTTTAACAATAGATATTAAAAATAAAAACTTTTTTCACAGTTTCTTTCTATTTTACAGACATTTTCTTAGTACTACTTATCACATTTCACACAGTTATGTAATTAAAACTGTAAATAACCCGTTAAATGAATTTTCTCATAGATTTCCAGCATAATAAAAAACGAATATAGCATTGTAAGAACAGTTTAACTTAATTTACACTTTTAAATTCCCTTAATTTAGTTTGTACTTCATAAATCTATATTATAAAGAACAAACGTATCTGTGAGTAACGCATTCCTCATTTTGAGAATGGCAACACTTTCGCATGCAATTCAGTTTTGCAATTTTCAGAACTACAAATTTTATACTTCTAAATATCGCACATTTTCAATTTTTATACCGTCGCATTGAGAAAAAAAATTACTTTTAAAAATGCAATTTGTTTGAAAGCTGTATGTCAATTTGTTTATGAGTTATTAATTTTTTTATAGTTTTTAGTACGAATTTTGTAATTGTGGCAACAGAAATAACAGTTTCTCTTAAAATTGATAAAAATTGAAATAAAAATATCATGTCAAAAGATATCGTCTGACATAAAATCCGACGAAATTTGTTTTTATTGCATTTTTATTCATCAATTATGTTTCTTTAGTTTACTGAAAACCTAATTTTAAAAAAAATACAACAATTTCTCTTCACAAAAATGTATTTTAAATAATATTCGAGTGACTTCACCGCATTTACTTAGTTCGAAAAAGAAAGCTAAATGAGTGCAATTTTATCTATCCGCGTGTATGCAATATTTTCCAAATTTGAAAAAATAGGCAAATGAATGATTTCTGATAAAACATGGAGCTATTATAAATAACGAAGTGCAGATTTGTGAATCATCACATTTCCGATTTGTTTTGCCGAGTGTCTTGAATATTGTTTTTGCTGCGTTTGTGTAATATTCCGTCCTAATGACGTCATATGCAAACTTTTCTCTAGATGTTGTTTAAGACTGGATCCGTAAAAATTGAATGCTTTTAGCGGATGCAACTAGCGTCTTTTTATATAAAAAAGCAAATGATTTAAAAATGATCAAATTAAAATACTATGAGAAGTGCGTATGTAGATTTTGACAGTATGAAAATTATGACGGGTTTAGATTTCACATGGGAATTCTATGATCATGTCAATTTGGAATATTTTTTTTTCATTTGCTTTATGCCAAACATAAGAGCCTCAATTGATAATTTCTTCATAATAACCTATATTTGTTATACTTTACTTATTACTTATACTATTTAAGTTTAATTTTAATAATTTGGACAACTAAGTTTTATAGAAATAGTTTTTTTTTCTCTTTTTAGCTTAAAATAATATTTGTTTGAGAGTTAGTCTGACCAATCTAAGATGCATTTTTTACTGTAGCTAATTTTATGGGCTTATTATAAATTAATGAAACAGTTACTTCCTAAACATTTTTTTTTCGTCGAAATTCAACGGGTTCCACCTCTTTCTAATAATGATGAATACACTAAATTACTTATATAGAGAACCCAATAGTACTTTTAAAAAATTCACCGCCGCTGTCCATAAATGGTTTTTCTTCGCTAATATTTAAAAAAAAACTACAGCACACAAACGTACGAAAATTTGTAGTACTACAGAGAAATATTTGATGTAGACAATTTTCAAATCAAAGAAATTTTGTTAAAAGATATAATATGAAAAATTAAAAAATATATTCAGATGAAACATTTACTACATATTTTGATTTGAACTTTGTAACTATTGTTGTGAATTCTAAGACGGTACAAGTAATATTAATTGTTTTTTTACGTGAATATTAGAATGAGAAAAAAATGGTGAAAATTACATCAGATTTAAACGAATACCAGGAGGCAAAGACTGCGCACTTCAAATGTTTAACTGATCTTATTTAATCAAACATGTAAATAGACAGTGTTTAAAATATTATTTGATCTACCTTACAATTCATCAATTAAAGTTTGATGAAGGGAAATCCGTTTGCAGGGAGAATGTCAATTACTTTTTGTTATTATTATAGTTTAAAAGCTATCAAAAGTTGATCAAAGCGTATTTTTAGAGATTATGTCACTAAATGTAAAGAATGGAGTTAAATGGTTAAAAATACTTTTACATTTATTGCAGAATACTATAAATGTACGATAATTAAAACGTTCAAAGAACAATTTAACGAATTTTTTAAGCCTCAAAAATAATCCTCAGTTATTGTACCTGAGTTTTTTTTAAAATACAATTGTAATTCTTTTCATTTTTTTTCATTGTTGTATCAATAATTGTTAATATGATAAGCTGTTTATGGTTATAAATAATGTATTTATTCTTCAGTGTATTTCTCTCATAATGAATAGTGGGACAGATTTTTTTTAATTCTTCATTCATTTTTTACAGCTTTGTTAAATTAATTTTTTCTAACTTTTCATGTGACTAAATTTTTACACATTTAATTATCCATTTATGCAAATGCTTTGCAATCCAACGATTGTGTTTTTAGATTGTAACATTTTTGTTTTCATCTAGAATGAAAAACCGTTTATTTATTTATTTATTTATTTATGGCTTTCACAATAGCTGCAAATGCTGTTAAATAACCTAAATCTTTTTTCCTATTTCTTCATTGTTCACAAAATGTCTGCTTCTGTTTTAATTTTACAACATTAAACTGTATGTAATTATAACAAAAGTGTATGCTCTGTTTCCCCTTTAGCTTGAATAATTGGAACAATTAAAATATTATTTTATACTCTTTTTTCTAATATTAAAAATGTTTTTCCAACATTTGTTAGATTATATCATTTGAATATCCATATATTAACGTTACATGAACACTTTCAAAAGCCTATGCTTTTTAACGATTGCAATAAATTAAAAAAAATAACATACTTATAGCAAGAAAAGAGTAGTTTACCTTAATTTACCATCTTAGTCATTTCAAATCCTGTAACATGCATGAAATGAGTCCTCCTTTCTCTTGAGTGTCGTGTCGTGCAATTAACTGCATCAATAAAGAACTGCTGTTTTAAATTGCTTGTAATTACAACAAATGCACTCTTTTTTATGTTTATTTAACAACGAATAGACGTGTACATGTATAAAGGTAATCCACATGCAACATATTTCATTTTTTAAACTTTTCTACTACATGATTTTGTAGCTTTACATGCAATGAAGCTAGTGAATATTTAAATATTCATAATATATAAATGTTTTTAGCACCGAAAAAATTAGAACATTTTCATAAAACTGAAATCCCTGTAATTCGGTAAATTTTTGTGTGCAGACCAATGTAATATTAACCCTTCACTTCACCTCGTGCCATAATTTAAACATATCTAAAACAATATAATTATCATTATCTGCCATGAATATGGCATATGTAATCACTGTAACTAATAAAACTAGTCGTTGGGGGCCACCGTAATACTTACCCATCATGTTTATACTAAAAATAAAACATCGAAATAAAAATCGCTTAATGACGTAACGTAATGTGTTAAATCCAAGTGAATGTGACATTTACGGTAAGCCATTATTGGCTTTTAATCATACACTTTGGCGATAGATAGTTTTTTAATAGACGAAATCAAATAATACCGAAGTGCGAGAAAGAAGCATCCTTATAACTCCAAAAATTTCAATTATATTAACCAACAATTTACTGCATTGGATTGAGCGTCTCATTTAATATTAAAATATATCTTTGAATTGAAATTTGAATAAAATACAGGGTCATGAAAAATCGAAGAGTGTGAAAAATATGGTTACAAATATCTCGATAGCTAATTATCCGATTGGCTTCAGTTTTTATGCAAATTTTGTGTTATTTTATTGCCTTTAACGTCCATTCCTTGAAATAAAAAAATTCGAAAATTTTTATATATCTTTCATAAGAACGGATTTTTGGAGAGTCCGAAAAAATAGTTCCGGATAATCGAGGTTACTGATATTCAATAGGCTTCGCTCCATTCTTACATATTAAGTACATACAAAAGTCTATATCTCGATTTGTCGGGAGATAGAGCGGTTACAGACAGACAGACAGACACACAGACGGACGGACGGCAAAATTTTTTTTCTAAAAATAAGTTTTTCGGAATCTCCAGTGTCCAAAACGTGTAAATCCGTCAAAAAAATTTTTTCGATTTTCAAAACGATTGCAAGACTTACCCTATACTACGTATGATGGGTAAGTAAAATGGTCCAAAGAATGGAATAACTTTTATTTTATCAGTTGGTTGCATTTGACAAAATATTAGAATTTGCTCTTCGAAAACAAAAACATTTTCAATCAAGCTATTAAGGCAAACTGTACTTTCATTATTTTTATGAATACCTAAAAGTATTATTATAAAAAAAATTCTGAGTGTTAAGCAGGTAAAATTAATTTATTTAAGCCCATTTTATTGCAAAATATAGGAATACAACATTTGAAAAACCCTCATTGTTCATATAGGGAACACGCCATAAAATGTCAAAATTTAGCTGAAACTTTGAAATTTAGTTTTTTTTTCTATTTTTTTTTCATTATTGGACCGATATATACATATATTTCCAATTCTTCTTTTACAAAAATAGAAAAATTCGTGCAGTGAAGGGTTAAATGTTTCATTTATCAGAGAAAGGGAAAAAAAATGTAATCCTTAATGTAATTTTAAGGAGCACAATCTGTTTACAAAATGCATATCTTATTTTAAGTTGTGTAGCACCCGTTGTAAAATAAGTGTCATATCTAAAAGTTATGTTTTTATACGTTTTTTGTTGATATATGTTTTATTATTTTATTTATGGATTACTGGTTAAAGAAAAATTCTTATCATCTCTGTTTTGGATCATACAATTACTGTCGTTGTCGCTGCGTTCCTAACAGTGGCATTATAAGGAGCTTTGTAATAAACGTTTTTCGAAATGAATGAATAAACAAAAATCCCTTTGTATTCAGAAGGGAATTTTACATACATCTCTACAAGAATCAGTTTGCGATTTTGCTCTTTTAAACCTGAAATTTGCTTTTGATATACTTTGTTAATTTTGTTATTAAGAAGCTATATGAAACAGTAGAATATTTCACGAGCTAACTAACCAAAACAATGTGCAACTATTTTAACAGAAATTTAAAATAAATGTAAATGCGAGTGACATACAATGCTTATCACTTCTCGTTCGAAAACTATTTAGCATTATTTATTTATTTTTAAAGAACATACTCTTTGGATCCATAAAATTCTTTATAATAAGGTACCCTAGGGTAATAACGCCAGGCGGGGTAATAACGCCAAGTGCTTATATTTTGCATAATTATGAAATAATCAGGTAAATGACACCCATGTGCTCTGCGCAGAAGGGTTTTGAGTCATAAAAATCGCAAAAAACAGTTTCAAGTTAATTTGTTTCATTTTTAGGTCTTATTGTTTTTACAAACAACTAAAATTAACGCTTGATCTAAAATTTGCGAGATACGTTTTGTGATGTGAAGACTATGTTTTTATCCGGAAATACTTTGTTAATTACATAAATTTGTAGTGCATTTCATTTACTTTTAAAATGTTGTTGAAGATTTTGGATATCTTCTCGAGATAACTTGTAATTTAAAACGTACTGCGCAATAACTATACCGGGGTAATAACGCCAATCCTTGACATTAATACCCCGGTTGATTCCCTACAGTGGCCGAGCTACATCCTAAATACTGATTCAAATAAACAGAGTTAAAACTGTGCAATGTTTCTCATATTTCTATTTAAACGGTTTTTTTTAAGCAAAAAGAAGCTCACGGTCTGATATTCTTTTGCCTCATCCTCCCCCTCAAACCATACCTTTATTTTTCTTACACTTTCACAAAAAATTGAACATTTTCAACAACTTAGAATGCAATTTGTAAATTTCTAAGTTTGTAGAGTTTGTATTTTTAGAATTGGGCAATCTACATGTAATTATTCCATCTTATTTCGTAGTTTTGTTTGCATGGCGTTATTACCCATACAGGTGGGTAATAACGCCAAATAGCATGGGTAAAAAAAAAACGCCATTACATTTTATGAATACATATCTGTTAAATTATTTTATTTTATATAGATAGTCAATGAGTTGCTGCATCAGATCCTATATTTGTTTGAAAAAAACAATCTAAAACTAAGCCGTGAAAATTGGTAGAACCTTAACGTGGCGTTATTACCCCAGCGTACCTTATTTTAAATAAACAAATTTCAAGATATAGGTTAGCTAGCTGCTGAACCCGGTAATGCCGCGAAATATAATAACATTTCTTAACTCATGATGAGCTTTTTTAAGCAAGTTTTTATTGAGATTGCGTCCGAACTGCAGTTATTCGTGCATTTAGACTACCCTTAAATTTACATTTTTATGTATAACATCCATGTATAACAAACATTATTTTATTCTAGTTGACAGATGTTACCCGGGTCAGTGATAACCATGATGCATAAAAAAACTATAATATTAACAAAAATGAAAAAATCAAATCTAAAAGCACAAAATGCGAAAGAAATCGCAAAAAATTACTTTAAAAATCGACGAAATTCAAAAATCATAGCAGACGAAATTTAGTAAATATAATGTAGGGATGAATTTGGTTTTCGGAAAAATTAACAATATTTTGTTTTAGTCAGGTTTCCGTCTTAGCAGGTGGTTTAGTAGGTTACTTTCTCCGTTGGAACCACTATTTTTTATGTTTAAAACAGGATTTGTTATAAACGGATTCCTTCATTCTAAGATTTATTATATTTTTATGTACCAATTTCTAAGTCACTGCCCCCCTTTTTTTAGGGAAATACAATTTTTACAGCAAAAACTGCTGGCAACATTGTTGCAACGTAAATTTAACGGATTTTGTTTACAATGCATACTGTTTTATATTTAATGGTTATATATATATGTATAATTATATATTTTTGATAATTTTGAAGATATATATATATATATATATATATAATCTTCAAAATTACCAATTTAGCAAGAACTAGCATTTCCCTCACAAAACAAAACTCCCTTAAAATTAAAAATTCAACAATCAAAATACAAAAAAAAAATAGGCTGCAAGCCTCGTCAGCGATGGGTTTTATTAAACAAAAGCAGCCGAGCTTTCGAGTTTACAAAACAAAATATATTTAAGTGGCAGTGGGTTTCGACCAGAACTGTGAATAGCAAAAAATCAGATGTTAAACACCCGATGGCTATAATTCACGCGCTGGCTATAAACCTACGCTACATTAGTAAAACGAATGTCTCACCTGGAACATTGTAAAAGATACAAAAATATGTTCTCTGAATAAAAACCACATTCCCAACTTAGCTGCAATGCCACAACCCAAAACAAAATTAAACAGAACAAAGTAGAAACCGTATCCCAAACCAATCCAAAAACAATCCAGGTCTGTTGCCACTCACTGCAGCACATCATCATAAAACCGTCCTTAAGCAGGCTTTAGGTAATACAAGTCATTAGCTGTCACTGAGTAGCAAACGATCAAAAATGTAGAGAATCTGCAAAATCAGAATACTTTTTTATGAACTTGAGAGGAATATTGTTTTTAAACAATAAAATTCATTCTATCCATACATATGATTTCAAAAATTTATTTACCACCATTCCTATTAGTAGCTTAAAGGATGCACTCTTAAAAACAGCTGAATAGTTTTTAGATGGTACTGATTTGAATTCGAACTTGTTTTTATAAATTATGCCGGTTTTGCATTAATAATAATTATATTTTTACTGGTTCTAAAATATACCTACAAAATAATGGGATTGGTATGGGTACTAGTTACTCATCCACTGCTGCTATTTTTTTTTTTTTTTTTTTTTTTTTTTTATGAATTTCAATACAGTATAAATAAAGCCGATGTAAAATTTTTTGCTTACCGATACATTGCTGATTTGATCGTTTTGAATATTAATTCTGATTTTAATGAAATTTCTCAAGAAATTTATCCTGACTCCTTAACGTTAAAAAAATAATGAAAATAGTTTGGAGGCTGATTATCTAGATTTAAAAATAAAAATTTTAATAGATAACAAAATGCAAATTTCTATTTATGATAAGAGTAAAAGTTTTTCTTTTACTGTTAATCAGCTCGTACACTGGTTCTCCAATCTTTCAAAACGAATCTAAATTAACATTATAATCAGCCAATTTTTTCTTTTTTATAGAATCTGTTCAGAAAAATATCTATTTTGCAGTGAGCTTTTTCAATTTAAGAGTAAACTTCATTATAAAAACAATATTCCTCTCAAGTTCATAAAAAAGTATTCTGATTTTGCTGATTCTTTACATTTTTGATCGTTTGCTACTCAGTGACAGCTAATGACTTGTATTACCTAAAGCCTGCTTAAGGACGGTTTTATGATGATGTGCTGCATTGAGTGGCAACAGACCTGGATTGTTTTTGGATTGGTTTGGGATACGGTTTCTACTTTGTTCTGTTTAATTTTGTTTTGGGTTATGGCATTGCAGCTAAGCTGGGGATGTGGTTTTTATTCAGAGAACATATTTTTGCATCGTTTACAATGTTTCAAGTGAGGCATTCGTTTACTAATGAGGCGTAGGGTCCGGTGGGAGTGCGTGAATTATAGCCATCGGGTGTTTAACATCTGATTATTTGCTATTCACCGCTCTGGCCGAAACCCACTGCCACTTAAATATATTTTGTTTTGTAAACTCGAATGCTCGGCTGCTTTCGTCTAATAAAACCCATCGCTGACGAGTCTTGCAGCTTATTGTTTTTGTATTTTGATTTTTGAATTTTTAATTTTAATGGAGTTTTGTTTAGTGAGGAGGGTGTGCTAGTTCTTGCTAAATTGATAATTTTGAAGTTATATTTTTAATTTATGTGTTTTACTGCAGCGTTTCGGCGCAATTCACATGAATGCGTATTGTTTATTGCTGATTGTTTTACATATTGGATATATATATATATATACATATGATAATTATTGTTTTCATTACGTAACTGTCTGAAATGTGAAATATTGTTTACTTTTACAATTTCTTATGATTATCTATTAAAACGAAACAATCAAAGAATATATGATTTGATATATCGACATCTCTGTTTTTTTAATCACATTTTCTAAATCTGTTATTTGCAACAGATCATTTTGACACTTTTCAACTAATGCACAAAGCAACTGAAGATTTATGTAAACACTAATTAATCCTCTTGCTCACTAATATATCACTCGCATTATCATAATTATACTCAAATGTTTCCGGTAACAAATTAGATAAATTATCCATTATATCACATCATATTTAAACCGAGCTTCTATCCTGAAAGCATGTCGTGTTAAATCAAATGTATAATATTATAAATAATATATTTAAACAAGATGTAATTTCCAATTAATTAGCAAAATTATACGATTTGATTTAATTTTGATCTTATATTCTTGATATTAAATCACATAATGTAATGATTAAACATTTTTTATTTGTGTCAAAGTGTTTTTTTTTGTGTGTTACAAAATTTATTTTTTGTTAGGAATGTTTAAGGAATACAAAAATACTCTTATCAGAATATTACAGCCATTTGTTGTTTTCTAATACATATAGATAAATGCACTTGAAAGTATACAAAATTCTGTTTGTCAATCAATTTTGCAACTACCAATTTACCGATAATTTTTACAAAATTGTTTTAGCGGACCTAGATCAAATAAGTGATTTTAAAAATGTGTAATAAATAAGATAGTAGAAAAATTGTAATAAATAAATTTATGCAAAGGACACATTAAAACAAGAGCAATTTGAATAAATAAATTTTTTTGTTCGAAATATTTTTATTTACAAAACGAGATACCGGTACAGTTTTACGTAAATTATCGGCAATTTGATTCTCAAAAATGAAATTACTGCAAAATTTGATGCGGTTACAAAACAAAAATTCAGTTCAGATATAAATCTTTGAGTTATGAAAAAAGGAGTAAGGTCACAGCTTTCAACAATTTTTTTAATGAAAAATATTTAAAAAATAGATTGTACTAAATAAATTTTTGTTTTTCTTTCCATTTATAAACTAAAGGCAAAATAAGAAAAAATGGGCATCCGGAAATACAGATTGTCAAAATTCTGCAGAAATACACGGATCATATTTATCGTTTCGATTGAATACAAAAGGTGAATAGAAAAATTTGACATAAATTTCTAATTAGTCAAATCTAGAATGCTTCATCCTTATTCGTTTCCAAAGTTGAAAATACCTTATAAAAGATAGAATTTAAGGACAAAGCTTTCGTTAAACAGTACCACAAAAAACATTACCATAAAAATGTAAAACAATAAAATGCAAAAATATAAAACATCATACATAGAAAATAAACCACCTCATATCATCTTTAGCTATCATTAAAAAAACAACTAAGAAAAATCATGCGTTAAGCATAGATTATGAAACAATTTCTACCACTTCCTGAAATTTTTAACTTAACTTCTTAGAAATTACCTTTCATAGGCGTTCATGTATTCAATTATTTGCTTGGCCCTGTACATCATTTTATCTATATTCTAAAACCATTTCTTAGTAAACTGAATGCAATTCAGCGTAAAAATGCATAACTTATTTAAAAACAACTTTTAGTGGATTTTCACACATATTCAGTAACGTTTGCGAACTCTTTTGTTTATCACAGTGTATCAGAAATTTTAATACACACCATGTATAATTATAGATTAAGTGAAACGTAAAAGCGCAAATCATAATTAAAATACATTACATCCATCCATCAGCTATCATTGGATATATATACATTACATTGAAAACAAAACACTATTTGAAATATTTTGTGTTTCCCTGTATAAGAAATGCGCTTCGTATGATGCATGAATATATTAAGCCTTAATATATCAGCGACGTATATAAACTTTAATATTCACTAGCAGGGGAGACCGAGCTTAGCTCGGTCAAAATTAACTTTGTGTTCAACTCGATATAGTATTTTCACTGTGTCATTCACTCGGTATTATTACTGTAAAACATATTTATTTAGAAAAACAATCAATAAGAAAATTGTGTTTTTATGCGCATGTTTATAAATTTTGCTTTATTTTAAAATTTACAACGAAAGGACATCGATCTAAATCACTTTTTTAGCTCGACTCTGATTGTTTTAACCATGCATCTCGAATCCTCCTAAGAATGTATAAAAAAATTCTTAACATTCTGAAAAACAATATTTTCTGCTAGATATAGCCAAATTTGGAGGCATTCTTTCATTTGGCTCCAAATACGTGTTTTGGTTTTCGTAATTTTTACAATCGATTTTTTAACCATATGTCGCAGTATTTTGTCAAATATCACCAAGTTATTGGCTTTTGCCATATTCTCGTGACCCTGACTCGTATTACCCAAAATGAGCCACTAATCAAATTTGATCAAGCATGTGACATAGCTCAATCATCTTCAGGTAATCAAAAACAGTAGAATATAAAATTGAATCAAAATCGTTTAAGCCATTTTTTAGGTAAAATTACCTTGGCAGCATTCAGCAATGAAGCGAAATGACCCACTAATATAATTATGTTTAACATGCGACTCAGCCCAATAGTCTTCTCGTAACAAAAAACGTTTTGTTTCAAAATTTAGGTAAAATTGATTGAGTCGTTGTTATATATAATTAGAATGACCCTAGCTCATTAAGACCCAAAATGACCCACTAATAGAATTTTCGCGAGCATGTGTCCATCCAAATGGTTTTCTCTTGCTCAAAAACGATATAATACAAAGTAATGTCAAAATGGTGAGTACCATTTTCTATATAAAATTAGCATGACCCATCAAGACCAACAAATGACCCTTATAATAGAAATCGCTCGAACGTGTGGCCTAGCTTAGTAGTTTTAGCATGCCGAAAAATAGTAGATACAAAATTTAGATAAAATCGATTGAGACGTTTTTTAGATATAGTTAGTTTGACCCTGACCCCTTATGATCCAAAATGACCCATTGATCGAATTTCCTCAAAAATCTGTCATAACCCAATGATTTTCTTGTGTCCGAAAACGATAAAATACAAAATTTAGTCAAAAATTCGCGAAACGTTGTCTAGATAAAATTAGAATGACCCAAAAGTGGCCCACTAATCGAAATTTCTCGAACATGTGACCTACCACAATAATTTTTTCATGCCAAAAATATGCTGTATACAAAATTTCGTTAAAATTGACCCACCTATTCTTTAGATATAGCTTGACCTTGACCCATTAAGACCCACAAATTACCCTTATAATCGAAAGCTCTCGAATATGTGACTTAGTCCATTAGTTTTCTCGTTTCTAAAAATTGTTACATACAGAATTTCGTTAAGCTTGACCCAGACCCTTTCTGATCCAAAATGACCCATTAATCGAAATTTTTCGAACATGTAACCTAGTCCAATGATTTTATCGTGCCAAAAAAATGTTGCATACAAAATTTCATTAAAATCGATCCACCTGTTCTTTGGATATAGCTTGACCATGACCCATTATGACCCATCATGACCCACAAATGACCCTCATAGTCGAAATCTCTCAAACATGTGATTTAGCCCATTAGTTTTCTCATGTCAAAAAACTGTTACATACAAAATTTCGTTATAATCGATCACGTCGTTCTTTAAATATAAATAGCTTGACCCAGACCCTTAATGACCCAATATGACCCATTAAATTTTTTTCTCGAACATGTAACCTAGCCCAATGTTTTTCTTGTGCCCGAAAACCATAGAATGCAATTTTTAGTCAAAATTGCGTCAGAAGATCTCTAGATAAAAATAGCATGACCCACAATGACCCCAAAAAGGACCCACTAACCGAATTTTCTCGAACATGTTATCTAACCCAATGGTCTTCTTGTAATCCAAAGCGATACAATATAAAATTTGGTCAAAATCGTTAGAGCCGTTTTTTAGATAAAAATGGCTTGACCCATAATGACCCCAAAGTGACCCACTAATCGAAATTTTTCGAACATGTGACCTAGCCCAATAGTTTTCTCGTGCCACAAAACGATTGGATACAAAATTGCCTTAAAATCCATCCAGCCGTTCTCTAGATATAAATAGCTTGATCCTGACCCATTGTGACCCAAAATGACCCAGTAATCGAATTTTTCCGAACATGGGACCTTGCCCAATGGTCTTCTCGTGCCCGAAAATGGTAAAATCCAAATTTTTGCGAATATCTTTAGAGCCGTTTTTGAGATAAAATTTACCCCCACACACACACACACAATTTTTGCTCGCATTATAGTATAAGATAAAACAGTTTCATATAATTAAAATATGTTGCACTCAATTCTCCCTTTACCATTATGTAATGGGAAACTTTTTTGTGACCCTATAAAAGAATAATGGTTATTTTTTCAACGCATATTTTACAGAATGCAAATTTTAGAGCACTTCGTAAATGCTTATAAATTTTAATATGTTTCACAGGATATAACATCTTTAAAATTCTTCTGAAACATTTTTTCTCTTTGTCCGTAATGTAACCGTAAATATTTGACTGGCCTCTAAATAAGCTAATCATGCTAAAACTTCATTTGAAATAGGGTTCGTGCTAGTGTAAACATCAATAATGTTCAAAATATTCTATGAAATACGAATATATTTAAGGGAGTTAGAGTGCGGGCAAATGGACAGGAAAACAGAAATCATTAGCACTTTTCAACTTTACTAAGAGTATTTAAAAACACAAGTTCTGTATCTGTGATATATGTGATTATTCAGTGAACAAAAATTGGAAGTATTTATATGGAATTAACTGTATAAGTATTATTCAAATAAATAGTGAAAAAGCTGTACAAATGCTTTTATGTGTTTAGACTATAATAATTAATCTTTTTCATTATTCTTTATTTTATGGACTCACTACATTAACGACTAGCACAAAACCGCATCTTTACGCTAATTCTTAACTTACAAAATGACTCTCCAGCTTACGGCAATGTATAAATCAATGTCAGCTTTTCCCTAAGTACAAGAAAGCTTAAGGATGTAACAATTCTTTCTAAAATACGTTTCATTGTTCAGGAATTTTACGATTATGCTGATTGCGAAAAGAATGTACTCAATGTAACCACTTTCCTTCGCTAATTGCATGTATGAAAGATTTACGAATCTTTCACATGTTTTCGCCAGATGTGATAAGTTTCATGGTGTATGTGGAACAGAAATAACCAATTGCTTTTCATATGGATAATTGAGAATTATATTATGTAGAATCTATAGAAGCAGTGGATAATCTATACTAATAAAAGAACAAAACGCTCTGTATGTGTGTGTGTGTGCGATGGCTAGCAAAATCTACAGCATGTACGAGGCTAAAAAAATTTTTCAGAGCAGCCTGAAATCTCACCTGATGTACCTGAGCTTCAGGATTTCGAAATTCCAATTATTAACTGAGTAATTAATTAAAATCGAGAGGTCACTCTCATAAAAAATCATCTTTTTCCTTTTCTTTTGTTTACGGTTGGTTGGTTGTATAAAATTTTCGCAAAAGTAATTAAGAAAGCTCAGACAGAATTAAAGAAACCAATTTGAGATTTTGACATTTCAAAAGTGACTGTTTTTTCCAAAGACTTTTAAAATTCATAGACTGGCAAAATGAAAGTTTAACTTAGGATTTTTGAACATAGCTGTTGTTTACGCCAGATCGTTGGTACTTCATACATTAGAAAGTATGTATGGTTAGCTATGTTGCAGTAAATATGTATGTACATACGTGGCTTTTTTAGCTGTTTTTTAAATCATTGATTAAATTTGAATGCATTTTATTTTATTTAAAGTTAATTATGCCTTTAGTTTGTTTTTAAAATAAAAACGAAATGGCTGGTTGACGTAGAATTGTTCGAATCGGCAGACGATTCATACACAAAAATAAATTATCAAATAGCAAAGTAAATTATATATCAAAAATAGTCACTAAAAGAATAGTAGCAAAACATAATGTTTAGCCGTATTAACACATAACCCGATCCCAACCCGAAAAAAAACAGACCATACTCCTATTCAAAGACGAAAATTCCATGAGCATAAACCCGTTCAGAACCTAAAATTCCATTTGAAAAAAACTATGGATGTGATATCTGACAGGAACCAAATCTGAATCCCACAAAAATATTCAAATGAAGCATAACCTAATCCGAACAAAGAAAAATATTGTTCTTGTATATGCAACCCGACCCGAACCTAAAAATTTTCTTTGAAAAACCCCAAAAAGAACCAGAACGAAATCTGAAATCGATAAAAATATTCCAAAGAAGTATAACTCGATAAGAGCAAGACAAAATAATTCCCGTGAACATAAACCCGACTCGAACCTAAAAAATTGCATTTAAAAAAAAGCCTCACATTTTATGCAAACTACATCTGAATCCGATCAAAATATTCAAAAGGACCATAAAAAGAGAAAATAATTTCCGTGGACATGAACTCGATCCGAACCTAAAAATTCCATTTGAAAAAAATACCTGAAATATGAATCGAACCAAATATGAACCAGACAAAAATATTCCAAAGAATCATACCCGGATCCGATGAAGACAAAGAATTTCCATAAACATGAACCCAATCCGAGCCTAAAAAATTTCTTTGAAAAAATCTCGAAATCTGAACTGAACTAAATCTGAACTTGACAAAAATATTCCAGAGAAGAATATCTTTATTCGAACAATACGGAATAATTTCCGTGGATGCGCAATCCAACCTGAACCTAAAAATTCCATTAAATAACCCCGAAATATAAAATCGACAAAAATATTTCAAAGATCCAAAACCGGATCCAAGCAAAACAAAATAATTTCCGTGGACATGAATCCGACCCGAACTTTAAAAATTAATTTGAAAGAATACCTGAAATCTGAATCGAACCAAATCTGAATCCGACGAAAATATTCCAAACAACTATAACCAAAACCGAACAAGCCAATATAATTTCCATGGACATAAATCCAATCCGAACCAAAAAATTTGCTAAAAAAAAATCCCGAAATTTGAACCAAAGCTAATCCGACAAAAATATTCCAGTGAAGTATAACATCATTCGAACTAGGTAAAATAACTTCCATAAAAGTACAACCCGACCCCCCCCCCCAAAAAAAAAAAATGGGGAAAAAAAGGACATAAACCGAATCCGAACCAAAAAAAATTTTAAAGAAATCCCGAAATTTGAACCAAACCTAATCCGACTCTGACAAAAATATTTCAGTGAAGTATAACCTCATTCGAACTAGGTAAAATAATTTCCATAAAAGTACAAACCGACCCAAACCTAAAAATACCATTTTGAAAAAAAAAACACGAAATCTGAATTGAACCGAATCTAAACTCATCAAAAGTATTCCAAACAACCATGACCAGATCCGAAGAAAACAAAATAATTTCCACGCACATGAATCCAATCCGAAACTAAAATTAGGATGTTCTACAAAACATAATGCGCTCCGTGGTGGTGGAAAGTGAAACTAACAAGGAAGGTCTCCATACGGGTATACTCAGAAAAATCTGAAAAAATTACAGAATGTTCTTCTCATATAGTTATATATGTTTATAAAAAAATTTCGGCGGAACCTCCTTATAACGTCCGTAAAAAAATAATAAACATTTCGTTTATTTGGCGATTTATCTCCGGTTGACGAAAAAAGAGATTTTGAAAAATACGCTTTTACGCTTCGAATAATTTTTAAAGAATAAACTTTCTATGTTCAATTTATTTAAATAAGTTTAGTTTAAGTAATTTTAGTTTTGCATTTTTACTTTACTTTAAGTGTAATTTTGTCATATACATTTATATGTACTTATAAAAAAATGAAATTAATATATTTTATCATTTAAAACACAATTTAAATTGTTTAAAATTGTTCCAAATTGAAAAATACACTGTTAAAAATCTGCTGCATTTTGTTGCAACTCACTCCCTTGCTTGTAGAGAAAACGCTTACTTGGCCGTGAAATGGAGCTTTCTCATTGGTTGGAATAGAGATATTATATATAAGCGGTGGAGTGCGTTGCAGCAAAATGCAGCAGATTTTTAACAGTGTTCCGCAAGCTACAACACCGCTGAAAATCTGTACCATTTTCTGCAGCGTCACTCCACCGCTTTTATAGAAAACGATCAATTCACCGTGTTATGGAGCATTCTCATTGGTCAGAAGAGAGATATTCTATAAAAGTAGTGGAGTGACGTTGCAGTAAATGCTGCAGATTTTTAACAGTGAAGTCAATTAAAATCAATTTTCAGATTCGTTAAAATCGTCTGCTTTTGGAGAGGTAATGCACTGCTCGCCAAATCCCGCGTCGCTTTCAGCTTTTTACGCCAATTATTCCAATTTATTTTATTTTTTTACATATCTAATAATGTAATTGCGCCGCTAATTTTCACTGATCCTTTATTACCTACATGAGTAGTTTAATTCGTATTTTTTTTCAAAAAATTCTGAGTATGCCTCCAATGGAGACCTTCCTTGTAAGTACTTTGTAGCGGGTGTTGGTTAAGATATACTGTTTATAGTTAGTGTTAAGTTAGAACTTGGTTACGGTTAGGTAAAAGTTAGGTTGCAATCACGTTCCGGTGGGTCAGGTTATATTTAATTTCCGGTTAGGTTACAGTTAGGTCACAGTTAAATTACAGTTAGTTTAAATTTAAGTTGCGGTTAGGTTATGGTTAGATTATGGGTAGGTTATGATAAGGTGACGGCCAGGTTACATTTATGGTATGTTTAAGTTGCAGTTAGGTTACTGTTAAGATACAGCTAGGTTACAGACCAGTTATGATTACGATACAATTAGGTTACGGTTAGGATTTTGTTCACAGAATGAATATTATACATGTTTGAGTAAAAATATACACTTATTTTTGTAAAATGGCTCTGAAATAATTATACTATATACTAATCTTTTAGCTAATCATCGAGTATCGATTTCATTCACATTATAGTCGGATTTAAGAGTGATATAATTAGTTTGAAATTCAAAATATTTCACTTGGGATACCTATGTAAAACAAGTTGGAAATTGCACGTGAACGTAGCAAATGAGTTGCGTTCGTATGATAACGAAGTTTTAAAAATATGCAGCTCCTGCTGATACAGTAGAACGTACTTCGGATACAGTATAGTAGTCGAAATCTTTGTGTTTCTGTAAATACGCAGGAAGTAATTTTTATTACACCCCAGCAACATATATATTTTTCATAAAATGTGAAATAGTTTAATATAATTAAAACACGCTCCAAACAATGTTTCCCCATAATGCATTATGTAGTGGAATACTTTTGTGTGGCCCTGTAATTTAATAATAAAAATTCTTTGCATCAAAGATTGTACAGAATGCATATTTTAGTATATATTTCATAGATTCATGCCAATTCTATTATGTTCGAATGAGTGTAAAATCATTAAAATGCATTTGAAACTTTTTTCCCATTGACCGTAATGTAATGAAATATTTTTGATTGTCCCTGTAAATGATCTATGCATCCGACTTTCAAAACATTTGAAATGACTCAACAAAATTATGTAATAATTATATGTTTTAAATTTCAAACGATTAAAATGCATTTGAAACTTTTTTCCCCATTGACGGTAATGTAACGGAATCCTTTTGATTGTCCCTGTAATTGATCTATGCATCCGATTTTCATAACATTTGAAATGACTCGACAAAATTACGCAATAATTATATGTTTTAAATTTCAAACGATTAAAATGCATTTGAAACTTTTTTCCCCATTGACTGTAATGTAACGGAATCCTTTTGATTGTCCCTGTAATTGATTTATCCATCCGATTTTCATAAAATTTGAAATGACTCGCCAAAATTATGTTATAATTATGTATTTTATATTTCAAACGATTCGGTTGGGTAGTTTTTGCGTTGTTTTACGCGGACAGACAGACGGACAGACAGACGGACAGACAGACGGACAGACGGACGGACTGAGCGACAACAATAGGTGCTACGTATTCACATAATTACGAACGCACCTAAAAAGTATTTAGTTAAGTGACTTAACAGTAATTGTTAAGAATAAATATCAACACGCAATCTTTGGTCACATATTCCCACCAACGTTTCCCAATGCAGTCATTTTGTATTTTTGCAGCTAAATATTAGGGTTTTTTTTTCCCCAAAGATATTTAACACAGTCAGGGGCCACGTATTAATATAATGTATACATTATTATTACGGACCCGGGCAAAACCGGGCGGGTCAGGTAGTTTTATAATAAAATCTGAGAAGAATGATTTTTCACGTTTAAATCATACAAGTTTGAAAATATTTAATTAAATTTGTTTTTAGAACTAGAGTCAGTAATTTTCAAATGCCTAAAAAATCCAGTAAAAAAAATTTTTATATTTAGAGACTGTTTCATGTGTAATAATAAAATTCCGTATAATGACAATTATCATATTTATCGTGTCATTTAAATAAAACTGGTGAATTTAAATTATTCATAAAAATTTCTAATTATTTAATTTAAAACGCTGCTTCCTTATTCGTTTCGAATTGTGAAAATACTTCATAAAAAGATATAGAGAATAAATGAGAAAGGATTTGTTAAATAATACCACTTATGTAAAAATATAAAACACCATATACAGGGTGTCCCCTCTCAACGGTGGCCAATGGCTAATTTCTAAACCGTTGGTCATAGACATATAGTTCCAATTGCAAAAATGCTTTAAAAAAGGTAAAGAATTATTTTTTAAGCGATTTAGGACAAAAAATGTTTTACTAAAAAATTACGAAAATTAAATTTTTATACGGTCCCCCGGTCCTATAAGTGATATTTAGAAAAATTTTACCAGTACTCTAACAAGTAAGACAAAAAAAAGTCCCATTCCTCTGCGATCAAAATTGACCGAGTTATAGCTGTTCAAAGTTGAAGCATATTTTTTGCTGCAAAATAGGGGTCAGTCACAAATTTACTGGAAATAAAAATAAACATCAGATAGAAAATTTAACTTTAAACATTGAGAGTAAAAAAAATTTTTACAGTGTTGTTTCTGAATTTTAATTGACATTTACATGTGAAAGTAAAATATTCAATTTGTGCTAAAAATATAAGTAAAAATATAACAGAAATTTTGTTAAATTAAACTATGAAAAGCAACAGTCACAAATCGTTACAAAATGATACATATTTAAAGCTCTATTAGATTACTCAACCTAATAGAATTTGATGTAGTCCTATAAAATAAATAAATGGAACGCACCTAAAATCGTATTAATATTACATTGTCGACGGGTTTTAATAAGTATGGGAATTGAACCTCAATCAGATATTTGGAAGTGAGTTTGAAAGTGTGAGTTTTGAACTAGGAAAATTTATATACGAAAACTATAAATAAAATAAAAGCTTATCAAAATAACGTACCTTTTTAAAATAAAATCACGAAAAGAATCAGCTTCATTTGCTTACAAAGTAAAACATACATAAAAATACAATTGAGGATATGAATTTCAAAACTCGTTTTTTGATTTCTCTAGCAGTCTATACAAACCTCCACTATTGTAACAAAGCAATCTCAAAATTTATAATTAAAACCAATAGATGCATTTAAAGTTTTTTTGCTATTTCCCAAAATTTGATTTTTTCGATAAAGAGAGTTTTGAAATTCATGTCTTCAGTTATTTTAATAACCAATCTAGAAGTTAATTAATTATAATTAACATTACCGTAAAACTTATACGGTGACAGTGCCTTCAGTTAAATCGCTCATTTAAAACATTTTGTAATTGGAACTGTATGTCTGAGATAAATAGTTTAGGAAGTAGCCTTTGAACAGTGTTGAAAATCGACTCCCTTTATAATACTTTAAGCACTTAGTGTGCGTTCCCTTAAAGCTCATTTGAACTCATCCGTTTTCAGCAATAGAAAAGTGGCTTAAGTCATGAAATTTAAAGTTTCATAACTCGGTCAATTTTAATGTTATATGAATGGGACTTTGTATGTATTACTTGCTAGGGTGTTGAAAGTTTTTTACTAAATATCACTTATAGGACCGGGAGACCGTATAAAAATTTAATTTTCGTAATTTTTTAGTAAAACATTTTTTTTTTTACCAAAATCGCTTAAAAACAATTCTTTGCCTTTTTTAAAGCATTTTTGCAATTGGAACTATATGTCTATGACCAACGGTTTAGAAATTAGCCATTGGCCACCGTTGAGAGGGGACACCCTGTATAGAAGAAATATCTAATCATATCATAACTCACTATCATAAAAAAGTTTAGTACAGGTGATATATGTAATTATTCAATGAATAAAAAAAGGGAGCTCTTTATATGGAATTAACTGTATAATTAGTAGTTAATAAATAGTTAAAAAGCTGTACGAATGATTTTATTTATTTAGACTACAATCATTGTGCTTTTCAATTATTCCTTTTTTTATTGACTTCGTACATTAATGACTAGCACAAAACCGCATCATTGCGCTAATTCTTAACTTACAAAATGACTCTCCAGCTTACTGCAATGTATAAATCAATGTCAGCTTTTCCCTAAGTACAAGAAAGCTTAAGGATGTAGCAACTCTTTCTAAAATACGTTTCATTGTTCAGGATTTTTAGGATTATCCTGATTGCGGAAAGAAGCTACTCAATGTAATCACTTTCTTTCACTAATTGCATGTATAAAGGATTTACGAATGTGTCACATGATTTAGCTAGATGCGATAAGGTTCAGGATGTATGTGGAATAGAAACAGCCAATTGCATTCTATTTGGATAACTGAAAAAGAAAAAAAAACAATAAGCTATTGATGTAGTGCAAAGCAGTGGATAATTTATGAGTATAACTTCCCCCTGAAGGATTAGTCTGAACGATATTGCTAAAAACATTCATTTAATAGCAACCTGTGAACATTAAAAAAATAATGGTGTCTTTAATTGATCATATACTGATACAAATTCAAATGCCAAAAATGAGCAAAGAGAACCGCAGAGCTACAAAATCCTTATATCCTTATATATATTATAAATGTGAAAGTGTGTCCGAAAATTGGAATGAACTTGGCTTCAAAACGGATGGATTAATGTCTTTGAATTTTTGTATATAGATAGATTATTGGTCTGAAATGAACATAGGCTAATTTTTATTTATTTTATTCAAATATTTTTCTTAATAATGCAATATTTCACTATTTTTCAAACAGAATTTTCCATAATATTTTATCATCTTTCTTTTTTCGTTGCCAAAAAATAAAAAATAAACGGAATAACTATTTCTCTTCTGTAATTAATTTTCAACTGAAAGGTTTTCACGTGATAAAAGAAAATGAAATAAATAAATGGACCCTATTCTGTTTTTCGGTTCGAGGTTAAAACACGCGATTTTACCAATTATGACGTCAGAGGAACACTGTTTTTCTTCTTATATCACGCAGACGATTATATAAAATTTCTTTTACACTTAGAAGACTGGGGGACGGTCGTTGCAGCAACTGAGACCCAGATCGATTATTTTTTACTTAATCGATGCCATTTTGTCAAACAGATTCAAAGTTTTTACCCGCGTGAAAAACGAGATAAAAAATAAGCAACGCGCTATGGAATTTTTTATTGTTTTTTTTTTTTTTTTCAGGATAATCATGAAATATTTTAGTATCATGTTATTTTTGTATATATTCTAGATATTTATATAGATTTTTTTTTAACGTATGATTCTTTAAGATCCAGAACTTTTCCTTTTAAAAAGAAAATCTATTACTCACAATTTACTTCAAAAATTCCTGTATTGTTTACTTTTAACTGAACAGTATTACCTAATTTTCTATATTTAGATGCCAAGTTTATTAAAAACAAAGCTTATTTTTGTAATTTTATTATTTCTTGATTTTTTTTAAACCACTTAACCTGTAACAGGTATGGGGAAACAATGCTTTTATCCCCGACTTATCTCGGGGGGGCAAACGGTAAAGTGGTTAAATGCTCATAAAATCACTTTAGTTTTAAAAGTAACTCTAATCTGGTTCGTTTATTTCTTAGTTCAAGATTGCCAATCATTTACAAAAATGGCATTTTGGCGGACTTTAAAAAAAATGCCAATTCATATTAAACAAATTAGTAAATGTTATTATTTAAAATTTGTTATTATATTAATAACAAAACTATCACCAAAGTGTAAGATTAAATACCAAAAATGAATGATCATAAATGTCGCATGAGTTATACCAAATAATAATAATGTCGTTATACCAAATGAGTACTACTTGATTATCCTATCGACCAATTTCGCCAAATTATAGAAAACTCTAAACTATTTAACGTCAAATGCGACATTTACGATCATCCATTTTTGGCATTTAATCTTATAGTTTGGCGATAGTTTTGTTATTAATATAATAACAAATTTTTAATAATAACATTTACTAATTTGTTTGATATTATTTATCTGTTGGTACTACCTGGTTTTCCCGTCGACCAAAAAGCTATCGCCAAACTATAGGATTAAATGCTAATAATGGATTATCGTGAATGGCACATTCAATGACATTAAATACGATACGCGTGTTTAAAACGTAATTAGGTGATTTTTGTTTAGACTTTTTGTTTGTATTTTTAATAATTTTCTACTAATTATTTGTTGTTTCGTTATTTAAACCAAAAATTATTTCAGTAGGTATAATTTGGCTATTAGTTTGGCGGTTTGTATAATTTTGCGAAATTGGTCGACGGGATAATCAATTAGTACTAAAAACAATTTATATAATTTTAAAAAAGAAAATAATAATAATAAAAAATTATTAAAACATAAACAATTACAGCTGGGTTACCATATCAGGAAAAATAACATCATTTTGGCGCCAGTGAGATACCTCGGTGCAGGAGCAAGCAAAGAGAAACCTGCACCCGGGGCAAAGTTTTGATTTGGCGCTCCTTCCCCCCAACATTTTCTTGTAACTAGCTAAAAATGACGTTGGTAATATAAAATTGGTGCCCCCTAAATTTCAGCGCTCGGGACAACGACCCCCTTCGTCTTCTCCCCCGCCCTTCTTTCGCACGGCTTTATCTCGTTGCATGCATGACATCTGCGCCAAAACAAAAATGTGGAAAAAACAATAATTGTTATTTATACGGCTTTTTACCTACTAAAGTAAATTGAAAAAAAAGTTTAAAATGTTGCAATTAAACTATTTTACAATATGTGCGTATGCGGAAAATATTTACACTAAAATTTAAATATAAAAAGATAGAGAGAGGGAGATCATATGTATTGCGAACATCGCTCCGGCTTATGCCTTTTTGGTTTAAATTGGTATTGTTTGGCAACAAATGTAAATTCAAACACTTAATTAAACAAAGGATATATAATTAACAGTTACAGCCTTTTTTAAAATTGATTCTGTGATTTTCTTATTTAAGATATAATGGAGGAATTAAAAAATTTAAAAGAGTTATTTACGTTTTATCTAATGAAATTTTTTAGATGTTTTTCCCTGTTAACCAGGCACGAAAGAGATAAATAGCCAAATATTATATCAATCAAAATTTTCTTTTACATTGAATTTATTTTTAACCATTTTATTTTTAATTATTTATTTTTGTTTGAATTAAATATTTGGCTTGCATATGTATATATGCTATTACATACGTATATACATGTGCATATGTAAAATCGTGCCCCAATTTGGCGATTTTCGAAAATCATGCTTTAGCGAAGGGAGTTTTGCAATCGCACCGGTATATACATGTGCATAATGTAAAATCGTGCCCCAATTTGGCGATTTTCGAAAATCACGCTTTGGCGAAGGAAGTTTTGCAATCGCACCGGTTATATGTGTCAAATGTTAAAAAAAAATATGCGATATTTATATAAATATTTTATGTATATATATTTTAGATATATTTCTATATCTATGTGTAATTATATATAGCGATATACATATATAAATATATAATATATACTCCTGTAAATAAATACTATATATTTACATATATATTTTATATTTTTATATATTTTTATGTGTTAAATTTAAACAAAGGCTACAAATTTTTACGAAAAAAATATGCTAAATTAAAAAAAAATACAAAAAAAAAATACCTAAAATTAATTGCAGTAGTAAAAAAGCAACGCCAAAGGCAATCGCATCGATTCATTTAATGAAAAAAAAAAAAAAAACAGGATATGGAATTTTTTTTTTCCAAAAAATCCACCGGGTAGTTTTCAAAATCATTCTGGCCAAAGTTTTGAGACATACTGCTTTATAATATGTGTATATGAATATGATAAGACAATGTATCAAACCACAGTGTGTAACTATTTTCCGTTTTTTAATATAATTCTGCATTTACAAAATACTTTGAATGCACTGCCCACACATACAATTTAGAAAATGTTTCATTTTCATATTCTTTAATATTTAGAAATCCACAAAGAAAACATTCATTATTATTACAATGTATCCTGTACTCACAAAAAATAAAATCGCAAAAATTCCATAGCGCGTTGCTTATTTTTTATCTCGTTTTTCACGCGAGTAAAAGCTTTGAATCTGTTTGACAAAATGGCATCGATTAAGTAAAAAATAATCGATCTGGATCTCAGTTGCTGCAACGACCGTCCCCCTAGAAGACTTCACAAGAATATAACTTCACACTTTACAAGAATATGAATACTTTAGTAGTTTTTCCAGATAATAATACGTAATAAAAAGTAACCTTTTTTTTTCTTTCGGTTCGAGGCTATAAAATTCAACTTTTTACCAACTTTTTACCAATCCGGAATACTTTCCATTAAGAATTTTAAAAATATCAATGTAACTTCATATCTGAAACAAAGTATAAGTTTTTAAACTTTCAAAAATTCTGTTTTTTTTTTTTTTTTTCGTTTTACGGAAATTATGCCTTTTTTGACACTTTCTAACATGGTCTAAAAGTGTTTAAGACTTCAGCGTGTCTGTATACCGGATGCCGAGTGCCTGGGGTCTGCCGTCTGTTTGTCCGTATTTCAACTTGAGTAACTATCATGGGATTCATACGAAAATAACATACGTTATTGAGATTTGCTATAGCATGTGTGGCATTGAATATGAACCAGGTAGCAATTATAGCTGAATCACAGGAGCACTCAAAAGGAGACTTTACATTATGGTCTACGGCGAAAAAATCATTTGTGGTGTATTTTGATAATGTTACATAATTTTAAATGTAACGAAATTTACATGAATTTTTAAGGTTCACAAGAACATGGTTACTATCGAATATGTTAAGTATAGTACTTATATTGTGCGTACAGGGAGCTCAAAAGTATTTCAATATATCATAGTTTGTGAAGAAAAACCATTTGCAGCGTATTTTAATAATGTTATTTTATTAAGGTTATTTCAATAATATTGAAATTGATATCAGTTTCTGAAGTGCACTAAAACAGGATTTCTGTAGAAAATGAGGTGAAAAGGTCTAATATTCTTTTACAAGATAACAGAAAAATGTTCGGTAATATAATAGTCTACGGGGAAAAATATTTCCAGCGTATTTTAATTGCATTGCACTATTTGAAACATGGTGAAATTAATATACTGAGATAATCAATACAATGATAAATACTGAAATTTACTAATATGCTTGCAGTTAAGTATGATTTGCATCACATTTGTTGTTCATTTATAGAGACGCATAAAAGATTTTGGACCTGTGTCCAGATCTCAGATATTGTATCCAAAATATGGTCTATTAGAAAAGATTGCTGAAGAGCTTTTTCAATTATCGTATGTATTTTAAGGAAAACTAATGCATCCTGAAGTACAGCTACATTTGGTATAATAAGAGATGTTTGTAGAATTTAAATAAATCATGTATCGGACTATAAAATAAACTGGATATATGGTCACCTGGGCAATAGCGATTCCCGGAAATATGAATTCAATAATTTGAATCGGGTTTTTTGCTTGAATTATTTAAGCTTAATATGCGGTCGTATAAATATTTGCACGTAATATACAGGACTGTACAAAAGAATTCAAGTACATTTCTGCTTATTATTAGAAATTGCTAAAGGTGAATTTTAATCTTCGTTATACTTTTTCTAACTAAGCAAAATTTTAACATCGTATTTAGAATATTTACAAACACATAGATCATATACACAGCTCCAGAAAAAAATGGGCCGGCGAAGTTATGTTTTATGGAAATGTTGGATATTTTTTTTTTATTACCTAGGTTTAACACAGGATTTTTCTTTCTTTGATATGGAATTCTGAAATGCACTACAACATGATTTCTATACAATTGGGGTGCGTTACAGTTGTTCTACAGTATAAATGGTTGCAATTTCATTTTCGCGATTGTTCATATTATCTAACACATTTTCCATTTATTTGACTGAGTTCTTTAATTCCTCTATAAAAAAAAAAACTACTGCATAGCCTGGTATAAGATATGTGTTATACATATTTTAAATTATTGTTAACGAAATGTTTTGTTTAATTAAAGCGTTTATCTTTTTTTTATGCTACGTGAACGACGTCACGGGTAGCAGCTAGTATATTATAAATGTGAAAGTGTGTCCGAAAAATTTTAATAAACTTGGCTTCAAAACGGATGGATTAATGTCTTTGAATCTTTGCATATACCGGGTGTCCTGAAAAGGACTGAACGATTTTAAAAATCAATAACTTGCAAACTTTTACAGATATTTAAAAAATTCTTGCACGAGAATCATCTCAAAGGTCAAAAGTTTTTTTCCTGCGATTCTGGATTTTAGTTCGAATTACAAACAATAGATGTCGCTGAGAGCGCTAGGTGCGGTGTTGAGACGGATATTGACGTCACTTGGTACTGAAGCAAAATAAGGAGTTTAAGGCTGTGGAGTGGGTCGCGTTTGAAAATGCAATCTTGCTCTTAGGGCCCGATTTTGAACTTTTGTTTATTTGTTTTTGTTGAACAACATACATTTGACCTGTGCACTCGACATAAAGCCCGACTTTGGACTCAGTCGGTATAATTTCAATGAAATGTGTTGTTGTCATGGAATTTTTTTATATAATAGCAGCGATTGGAAACTGGAAATGAATTTAACGAGCAGCATACGAGTTTTGCAGACGATTTTACATTTAAAAAAGCCGTATTTTCTCGGATTAAATTACTTTTTATCATCTAATTTAAAGAATACTTTGTGCATCGTATTTTAAAATAAAGTGAAACTATTTAGTAGTTTTTTTGTTGTTGTTGTTAAAAATTAATCAATTTTGCTATTTTAAAAAATTTGTTATATTATAAGAAATGCTAGTTTGTTATAAAGAGGTTCTTTAGTAGAGTTTTATGTATGTTGTAAAAAAAATAACGGAAATGGTTTATTCTTTAGAACAAAGAATATTCATAGTACAAACATTGTAAATTTGGTGCAATAGCTGTCGCACTCTTTTGTAAAAATACCCAAATACAAAATTTATTACGATTATGTATATTAAGTTCATGGTAATAGGGAAATAATACTACCTCCACCTTAAATGAGCTATAATCATAATGACAACCTAGAATCATCACCTATCACTGGATACATTGAATTATTCACGCAGAATAGGTTTTAATAGAATGAAGAAAACATTTATTAATGTCCTTTTAAGCTTTGATTCGCTTTTTATAAAACTTTAAATGAGTAACGAAAATTCTGCAACGAGTATATATATTATAATTCAAAGCATTCTGATGGGTAGTTTCTGCGCTATTATGTGCGGACAGATAAAAGAACTTTCCAGATGACGAATATAGGAGCTACATATATAATTATCCTCACAGAATATAATGTAATGGCATAGTTCTGAGTGTCTGTGTAAATGAATCATGAATTATGCATAGTTTGTTTACAATACCCAACACGGCATAATAAATCTTATTAACATATATCACTTACAGACCAATTCAATTATTTCAACGCAAGTTAGAGTTTGAAAAGACAGACAGGCAGACGGCTAACTAAAAAGAAATCATAATTTTTTTTAACTATGTTGGAAAGCGTTAAAAACACATGTTAAGTTGAAATTTGACATTTAGCAATTTATTTAAATAGACGGAAATATATTTGAACTCTTTTGTATAGGCCTGTACTTTTCCTACTGTCTTTAAATACACGCCATTTATCTAGCTAAAATCTATTTAAAACCGGAACATGCTTTAAACTAATGAAATCACACTTCCAGAGATTACCATCCAGAGCCGTCTATTAATCCAATTTTTGAGTGCCTTTGTATATCACTTCATTTCTATTCTTTAAACATATCGTAGTATACTTAAAGCTGTTCAACGTAAAAAAAATGCATAACTCATTTACAAACCACCTAATATATTTACTTACACACTTAGTAAGGAGTGCGAATTCTTTTGTGTAGCCCTGTATATGATTTGCACCAATTATATACACAGCGTAACATGCAAAAATGTGCTGAAACTTAAAAAAAAATCATATCAAAACTTAAAACTTCAAGCAATTATCGTTAGCGTACAGTATTTTTGATGCAGCATAGTTTCCGAAATCTTTTGTGTGTCCCTGTGAATATTTCATATTTTCTATTACATAGTAAGAAATTCGTAGTAAACCTAAGTAATTTATAACAATTTTATTATATGTGTAACAAAATTAAAATGTGCCGCAAAGTATGCTTCCTTCTATACCGTTATGTTACATAATTATTTTGTGTAGCCCTGTAAATGAATAATAACTATTCTTTGTGCAGCATATTCTACATCATTTGTATTTCAATTTAATTCATAAAAGCATGTTAATTTCATTATGTTCGGACGGGTGTAATATCATCAAAAAGCACTTGAAACTTTTTCCCTGTCGGCCATAATGTAACGGAATACTTTTGACTTTCCATGTATTGGAAATACACATCCGATATTTATAAAATTTGAAATAACTGGATAAAATTCTTCAATAAATATGTATTTAAAATTTCAAACGATTCGACAGAGTAATTTTTGCACTGTTATATGCGAACAGACAGACGGACGGACGTACCAGAGACGAGTATAGGTGATATGCATTTATATAATTACTAATGTATCTAAAAAACAGCTAAATTTAAAAGCGCATGCCGAAATTGAAAACGCATTTCCAGCAGTTATTACTTAAAGACAGTACAGTAACCGGTTTCTTTTTGTGTGCCCCTGTAAATGAACGTTAAATGCTATAAATAACAAATACTCTATTCTATCATAATCATCTTATACTGAAATTCAGTGATTTATATCAGTTTCAATACATTTGAAATAGTGTATTTCATTAATATACACTGAAAGTGATTTTCCCCCATAGACTATGATGTGATGCAATCTTTTGGGTGTACCTGTAAATTAACTGTTAATTCCACATACTTAAAATACAAAACAGGACATGACTAGGTGACATAAAAAAGGTTTAAAAGATGCCCAGATAAATAAATAAATAAATAAGATATCCTGTTCTTAAAATAGTTACATTCTTGGAATGTAAAATAAATAAATAAATAAAAGTCGGTAATTCGAACGTTGTTGTTTCACGCATTTCGATTTCAAAGGAGTCGTACCCATGAGAATAATATTTTTCTCTACTATTGCGCTGACGCCAGCAAAATCAAAATTATATGGATTGCATTCAAAATCGGACGGTAAAAGCAAAAGTTCATTTTTGAATAAGATCCACTCCATAGCTTTAACCTCCTTATTTTGCTTCAGTGCCAAGTGACGTCAATATCCGTCTCAATACAGCGCCTAGCGCTCTCAGCGCCATCTATTATTTGTAATTTGAACTAAAATCCAGAATCGCAGGAAAAAAACTTTTGACCTTTTAGATGACTCTAGTGCAAGAATTTTTTAAATATCTGTAAAAGTTTGCAAGTTATTGATTTTTAAAATCGTTCAGTCCTTTTCAGGACACCCGGTAGATAGAATATAGGAGTGGAATGAACATAGGCTAATTTTTATTTATTTTATTCAAATATTTTCCTTAATAATTCAAAATTTAATTATTTTTCACACAAAATCAATAGGCATTTTTCAGATAAAATTTAACCATTTTCCTTTCCTGTTGCCAAGAAAATAAAAAATTGGAATAATAATTTTTCAGCGGCAATGAATTTTTAATAAGAAACTTCCACGCGGAAAATTATAATAAAATAATTTAAAAGAAAATATATATGACGTCATGTTTGAAATAAAAATAAAAGGTGTATTTTTTATAATATATCTAACAAGGATATTTTTTTAGTTAATGGGAATTTTTGTGTAAAATATGGTGACATAAATTAAAAGTAAAAAGAATGAAAAAGAATTATATTTTTAATAAAATGGTTCACTTATGAAAATGTGACGTCATAGTTCAAATAAAACAGGTACTTTATAGCAGTTGTTAAAAATACAAGGGGTACGAATATCAGTAGCTAATGGAACGAGATAAATAATGACGTCATATTTAAAATGAATCAGAAATATTTTTTACTTATGCTAATTAATAAGTTATAAGTTACATACAAATAAATATTTTTATTCAAACTCATAATTATCAATGGAAGAAATTTTTGGGGGGAAAAGGCGGAAAATAAAATCACTGATTAATATATTTTGGCTCGATTTTTTAACACTTTCGAACAAAGTTGAAAAGTTATTATGCTTTCAGTTTGTCTGTCTGTCGGGTCGCTTTCCAACTTTCGTAAATATACTTCAATTTCCATGAAATTTTTGGACGTTATTAACGTTTACCTAGCACGAATACCTATTGAAAAAGAAGTTTCTACCATGATTAGTTTATTTATAGGGATAGTCAAAAAATTTCCTTACATTACGGCATTATGGGGAAAAATCGTTTTAATTAAATTTAACGATGTTACACCCTGTGAAACATATTCAAATTTATATTCATTTACAAAGTGCACTAAAATATGCATTTTGTAAAGTATCTAGTGAAAAGGGCAGTTACTATTCATTTACAAGGTCACACAGAAGAATTCCATTGCATAAGAAAAAAGGGAGGAACAGTTTCCGACATATTTTAATTATGGTAAACGATTTCATGTATAATCAAATTGATATACGTTGCTGAGGCTTAATGTAAGTTATTTCATGCATAATACGAAGTGCATAGCATTTACAGGGACACACAAAAGATTTCAAATATTATATATTCTATCCGAAGTACTGTATATCATAGATGATGACTGTTGCATGGATGAAATGCATTTTGAATTATGATATGTGCTTTTAAGTTTTGCTAAATGTATGCATATTAAATGGAGAGTATAAATGGTAATAGTATAAATAGTTAAATTTAGATATACAGGGTTACACAAAAGATCTCGGAAAGGTTACTGAATATGAGCGTAATTTACTTAAAGGTGGTTTTTAAATAAAATATGCATTTTCATTTTGAACTGCATTCAGTAAACTAAGAAATGTTTGTAGTATATACATAAAATTATATAGAGGGTCCCGCAAAGAACTGGATACAAGGTTGTCTTCGGATGATAATTTCTGAAAATGTAATTTAGGTAGTAATAAGGAATATTTTTGTTTGAACTAAATTTTAGAAAGGTAATTTCGCGTATTAAAAGCACTTGGAAAAATACAGGGCTAAACAAAAGTATTCAAGAATGTTTCTATCTATGAGTATTAATCGCTGAAAGGAAAATTTTAACCAGCAAAAAAATTAGCAAATAGGGATTATCAGAAGTTTTTTACCATAAATTCGCAATAAAAAGTTATTTACACATGCTTTTCATCATCGGAATTTTTTGCTTGATTGATCAATTATTTCTTCTTTAAATGTTATGTGAACGAAGTCACGGGTAACTGCTAGTATTATATATAAGTTCGTATACACTATTTAAAAAATTGGAAAACAGACAATACAAAACAGCCATGCATGCATATAAAATTGGATGTAAGCAATATATTAAAAGTAACATAGATAATAAAACACCAAAATATCTAGTATCTTAATTTTAACTGTTTGAAATGATCTCAAGAACATAAACAAAAGCTCCACATCAATTTTAATACCAATAAATGGCAAAAAGCATGACGGTTTAATAGAATAAAGGAGTTTTTTATACGGTATATGGTTAATTAATAAGTAATAATACCGATTATTTAATATATATAATAATATAATATCTACATATGTTTTCTATGAATTCGATCAAGTTCTCGTTAAGAGTTTAAAGAATTCTCTCTTCAAAAAATGACTTATCAAACTCCCGAGAACGTCAAAAAAGTAATGCAATGCGTCGTTTGGAGTATGTTTCAGATATGCTCAAATGATTTTAAATAGGTAGTCATGATGGTCCTCTACCTATGCAGTTTTGTTTGTTTTCAAACGTATTCTCATCAAGTTGATCAGTATTTTGCTTTAGCATGCATTAAATAAAAGAACTGGTAATCGCTGTAGTGTACTGTAAGGTACGACACGAGATCTGAATATTTCGTCTGCTTTGAGCTGTCAAAATATCATCTTGAGTAATTTATAAACATGAACATAATTTTCAGCAAAACTTTCAAGCCAACGTCAATGTGAACTGAATTATGCATTTTACTCGAATAAGTTATTAGGTAAAGAACATGCTAATGACAATTCAGAAAATCACTCTATGATTAGTAAAGTTGAAAAAAATTGCATATAAAATTTAACCTTGGACATCCTTCAATAAAAAAGGGTTCGGTAAGAGAGAAAAAAGCCCAGAGAAGGAACCCATCGACAAACAAGTAGTTTCGGTCAACCTATTCGCTGTTTCATACCGACATTTATTCATTTTTTACAAAATTTGTTTAATTCCAGATGTATAGCTACAAAATTTGTGGCATTTAATTTGCATGTCTGGAAGCGGGGAAGAATGTAGAATTATTAAATATTTAAAATTTATATACCTAGCAATGCCAATTTAATGGCAATTTAGAACATTTTCCATTCATTTCATGTTAATTTTTTTAGATAATTCATCAAGATTATTTACATTTTAAAAGTAACTTAAAAGTAACCCGAAGCAAAATTTCATTTTTTTAGGAACAGCAATAACACAGAAATGGAAGATTTTCTATTGTTTTTTGTTCTAAATAGCGACATGTTTATAAATTGTTTTACTGTGTGTCCCACACAAACAAAGCCACCATGATGTTATGCCGTAATCGGAGACGAAACAAATATATTAAGACAACTGGTGTTTTTTAGAGGCTTCGACTATGGTGTTAAACTTAGCCTGGCTCTTCTCTCAGACGGCATATAGGATACCAAATACTTAGAATTGCTAGAAACCCATGTATTGCCAACTGGAGAAAGAATTGGTGGGCTAAGTTCGATTTTACAGCAGGAAAATACCCCTATAACCTTTAAAAAATCTTCCTAGGAGAGGTTTTTGGATAATTGGGTACATAATATGGAATGGCCTGCCTTGTATCTTCATCTCAATGCCCAAGAAAATGCGTAGATTATCCTCAGTAGAACTTTAAATGACAATGGTAAGCGGTTCAAGTCTGTGGCACAACTGAAGGCCGCCATCATTGATGCCTGGGTTAAAATTGATGCGAATGAATTCTAGGGATTGGTAAATGGTATGCCACATCGTATATTGCAAGTCATATGTAAGCATGGCGGATATGATTGCTATTAATAGTAGTGGCTTAATGTTGGCGGGACACTTTTCAACCCTTTTTATTATACATTCTTTTTGTTTCTTGATCACGTGGGGAAGGGAGTGAAGTATTCCTTGTAAATATGCATTTCTATATATACATAGTCTTTCTTAATATACTTAACAACCAGTATTGATACATTGCTTATCCTTATACAGGGCTCAGCAAAAGTTTAGACAATGATCGATTATGCTTCTATTTTCAGAAGTATGTACCGAATGTTTATAATTCCTCTGTCATATATTACTTGTGACTTATCCTTTATTCACACGCAATAAATTTTAAATTTTACATTTTACATAAAATATACTGACAAAAAAATAAAATTAACATTGTAGCAAAAGTATAGACAATTTGTGTATTTACAGAAAAATAACTACAAATTAAAATCGAGTTGCACCCTCATTGTTTGCAGTTAGTGCAAAAATGTGACTTTTCATCGAAAAAACTAAATGCTGCTTCACGTGGGGGGGGTCTATTTCGTACCAAACATGTTCAACAGCAGCTCGAACCTCATTAAAAGAAAATTATAGCAAAAATTTGCATAAACATTACGACATATGATGTTACAAAAGTTTTCGATTGGGTCCGGATCAGAACTACATGCCGGCCAGTTGAGATCAATAGCATTTTCAGAGTTAAACGAAGTTCTTCTTTTGTATTCAACATGAATAGATGCTAAAATCCATACTTTAGATCAGCAAAAGTTCCCCAAACGAGTAAAAATTAATCTCCAACGTATGTACGTAGTTTTGAGTTGCTTGGCAACCAATGCATAACTCCACAGATACACGAGCATTAAAGCTAAGTGAGGACCAAATTATTTAAAAGTCACCTTTTTTTGTCGACTTAATCAAGTCCCAGGATCTTCACTTAAGTCATTCCAATAGTATGCCCACTTGTTTGGGCCAATCAAATTCCACTTTTTTTTCGTTACTGAATATCATAGCGTACCATTTCGGTCCATATGATGTATGTTTGCAAGTTAATTGAATTCTCGCCAATTTATAGCGATATTTTAAAGCTGATTGTTTTATAATTTTCATGTAAATTGATTTACCTGTTTCTTTAATTCATCTACGAATCATTTCCGTCGACACAGAAAGTTCTGAGTTTCTTTTGATGTGATTAGCAATCATTACTTGTGTAAATGTCAGTTTCTAGATCCTTTTGTCATCTCATTTTCTCGTCACACAAGATCTTCCAGATTATGTTTTGTTTTGAAGGAGTCATCCTTAGACTATACTTCATAGACAGACCACTTTGGACGATTCAATGCTGCTGAAATTTCTGCAACAGTCTTCCCATTCTATTTCAGCTTTCCTACTTCAATTACCTTATCTAATTGAATATTTTTAGCTCGCGGCATCTTCACTAACTGATGCTATATCGAGGTATAATTAAATACTTCAGACATGTGACATCATAACTTGGAAATTTGCATTTTTCCATGAACAGTTGGCTAAAAATGAAATAAAGAATACTGCCCAGTTAAACTGATGGCATTGAGCTCACAGGCTACAAATACTAATTGTACATTAAAGCCTTATAGTTTCAAGGGTTAATTCCGTTAAAAAATTAAGAAAGGGAAACAGCTCTCTTCTTTCCTCTTTTTTTATACTTAATCATTGAACCTCCTATACTATCAAAGACATGCTTTATCATATAAAAAATCTATATCCAAAATTCAGAGCAAATTAGATAATTCTTAATAAAAACCCATTTAGCATTTATATAATTTAAAAGGAGTTATCCCCCTCTTTTATACTTAACCATTAAACTTCCAAAACTATTCAGAGATTTGAACGAAATCTGAAAATTCTGCTTGAAAAACCCATTTATATAAATTAAGGGGGGGGGCATTAGAACCCCTGTTCCCCCTATTTATACTTATACAATGAACACCTAATAACAGTCACTGAATTGCCTCATCTGAATGATCCTAATCTAAATTTTGAACGAAAACTTAATTCTGCATGAAAATCCCATTTATATCAACTAACGGGGGGGGGGTTTAGAACCCCTGTTCCCCCTATTTATACTTATTCAATGAACACCTAATAACAGTCACGGAATCGTCTCATCAGAATGATCCTAATCTAAATTTTGAACGAAAACTTAATTCAGCATGAAAATCCCATTTATATCAACTAACGGGGGGGGGGGATTAGAACCCCTGTTCCCCCTATTTATACTTATTCAATGAACACCTAATAACAGTCACGGAATCGTCTCATCAGAATGATCCTAATCTAAATTTTGAACGAAAACTTAATTCTGCATGAAAATCCCATTTATATCAACTAACGGGGGGGGGATTAGAGCCCCTGTTCCCCCTATTTATACTTATTCAATGAACACCTAATAACAGTCACGGAATCGCCTTATCAGAATGATCCTAATCTAAATTTTAAACGAAAACTTAATTCTGCATGAAAATCCCATTTATATCAACTAACGGGGGGGGGGCATTAGAACCCCTGTTCCCCCTATTTATACTTATTCAATGAACACCTAATAACGGTCACGGAATCGCCTCATCAGAATGATCCTAATCTAAATTTTGAACGAAAACTTAATTCTGCATGAAAATCCCATTTCTATAAATTAAGGGAGGGGGGGGCATTAGAACCCCTGTCCCCCTATTTATACTTATTCAATGAACACCTAATAACAGTCACGGAATCGCCTCATCAGAATGATCCTAATCTAAATTTTGAACGAAAACTTAATTCTGCATGAAAATCCCATTTATATCAACTAACGGGGGGCATGAGCCCCCCGTTCCCCCTCTTATACATATCGAATGAACTCCAAAAACTAATCAGGGAAGCGCCTTGTCAGGATATACCTACATACAAAATTTCAAGTGGATCCGATATTTTTATCATGAGTTATCGCGTTACGCACATACGCACATACATACAGAACGGACGGGCACATAAGCTCTCAGGCTATGACAGCCTGTGAGCTAAAAAGTGTCTAAATTTTGCAATATGCAAATTTTACTTTTTTCAGTTAAATTAAATATTTTCTTATATTATAAACATTATTTTTATTCTACATTATATAAAATATATTTGAAAATAAGTATAGCCATTTGTAAAACCCAAGTGATCGTATTTTTTATTTAAAGGTTAAAAAACACCAGTGTCTAAACTTTTGCTGAGCACTGTAGTTCTAGACATTCACCTTTTTTACGATTTCAACAGCGCTATCTTTAGAATGACTGCAAATATTTCCACCACACTTCAGACTATTAGTCATAGACATGAATGGATATTGTTTATATTTTGATGCAAATCGCTAATATTTTTTGGAATTCATTTTTTTTCTAATTTAAAAACTATTGTCATTTTTTCATGATTTAGAATTTTAAATTTCGTTTAAACAGTTCTTTTTTCTTTAAGAAATTTAAAATTTTATTTATATCTTCGGTAATTTTTCTTAAAGTTCTGATTTTCAAAAAAAATGGAATTTTATATTTTATTTAAATAATTTGATACGGACATTTTAAATTTGATTAAAATAAATAACTCATTTTTATATTTATTTTAAAATTAAATTTGTTGGTCCTACCATCTATGTAAGAATTTAATAATTATAAATTAAGAATTTTCATGTATTGATTAAAGGATAATTTGCTTTGAAAGAAAAAATAAACGAAACACAGTAATCGAACTACAATAACACTTATACACTTGTCCCAAATTGGAGTGAAATAAAGACCTTTGAACAGACCCATGAACCTGACGTCACTTCCCAAACCGTTATTCATATGCTAAGGCTAAAGAGTAGTAAAGAAAAGGAAAAAAGGTACTTAAAGATTTTATTTTTGAAATCTTATAAAAGAAAATAAAAAATGTACAGAACTACATTGAGACCAGAAATAAATTCGTAAACTTAAAACAGAAGACATGAACGCTATAGAGAAATAAAAGAAAAATACTTTTGATATTATAAATTCTAAGCATAGGTTATGGCATAATGACTGCTTCTTTAATTACGTTTCTCACTTCAATCCTGCTTCATTTCAATTTTACCTTTGTGCATAATCTGCATAATAGTACCAAGATTGTTTTTTTTTTCAATTCATTCATACAGGAATATTTTCAAAAAAGTAACAAGAATCTTTTGTCATATCAAACAACTTGGCAATTTGTTTGTATCAGTACGTATTTGTAAACAGATGAACAGAAACAACAGGATTATTTTCTTATTATATATATTTTCCCACAAAAAGTTTGTCAAAAAAACTGTTAAATATAATGCCATACTTCATATATTTGAGAAATAACTTATTTATCGTAAATGAAAAAGTTATACAACTGTAAATCAAACTTCTAAATTACCAGTACAAGAGAAATTCAGAAAATATATTCATCAATAGCTTATTTTGTTTTTTTACTGTGACATTTTAAAAATTCATATTTCCGTTAAATACCTTAGTTAAATTAAGAAAACTAAATATTATGCGAGTATGACGAAGTTCAAATACAAAAGCAGAAAATGATGCTCAGCTGAATTATTGGCAGAATTTACATTTAAAAAAAAACTATTTAAAAAAAAAAAAAAAATATTCTAAGTGATTTATGTTTACCACTTATTTGATAAAATAATTAAAATGTTTCTGAATGTAAAACGTAATAAACGGTTATTTAGAATGAAATCCTGACATTTGTTTCGAATTCATGTATGATGCAGGTGCTATTGATTATGCATTGTACACGTTTTACTGAAGATCCGTTTTCTGTCATATTTTTTTTCATTCTGAAAGCTTTCGCCAACATCTTCAGAATGATTAGTTATCGGTACATTTAAAACTTTTTCAAATATAGCAAAAATAGGTTCACTTTTTTTTCACTTTATTTGTTGTTTTTCTTCAAATTTTCCCCAACATACTACAAGGAGTTTTTGGCCGTTTCAATATTTCGTCTTCTTTTTCATTAATAGTTTCTTTTTTAATAACAACTGCTTTATCTACGACATTACTCGAAATAGTGTACTTTTCTGTCAGTTCATTTTTTAAGATACTTTCACAGGCATTTATATTACCATCAGCGTTATTTGCACTGCTTCCATGTAAAAATACACCAGTATAACACCGAGAATTATAATCCTGACTGTTGCACATTTCAGTAAATGATTTTTGCAATAATCTTACATTTATATCCATTGTAATATTTCTTAACATGTCGACAATGGTTTTCTGCTTATCCAGATGGAGATGTAATTCTTGAAGTATATTTTCATGTTCATTACTACAATCATGCTCAGTCTTTTTTCGTTTTATGTTAACTTCAGTATTTTCTTCGACTTTTAGATCCCATTTTTGTAACATATTAGAAATTGTATCTGATTCTACCGGTTTTGTGTTATCTTCATTTGTAATTTTCGCTTTTATGTGATTATTTTTGAGCCCCAAGATGTCATAAATACCTTTATTTTCTAGAGATTTACTATTCACATCCAAAACAAAAGTTTCATCCATAAGATTACATGAACCAATTCCAGATGAAGATGTCACACTACTGAATTCACTTGACAAATTTTGCAACAATAGAATGCTTCCAACTTTTTTATTTTGTATTTCGTTAACAATTGATTTATTCGTATTATCAATGTAACTTTTTGCCTTTTTTCTCTTATTGTAAATTTCACTTTTTACACCTCCTCTTGGAGGTATATTTGCAAGGTCATCTATTCCAATAGATGTTTCACGATCCCCATTCGATATTTCTTGTTTTACATGAAAATTTTAATGCATTACATTTTCAAATTTATTTTTATCTCTTTCATATTCAGTATTAACATTATCGAAAACAGAAGCTTCATCTACAATGAAATGACAATCACTGGTTCTAGATGAAGATGGTTTATTATAAATTTGAGACGATCCTGCATTTCCATTCTTTTCAGTACATTCGATGGGATAACGTTGTAATAAATGAAAATTGTCAATTTTTGGATTTATTAAAATGTCATCACTTTTTTCGTTTATTTCATTTTCAATCTTTTTTCTTTTTTTAGCGATTTCACCATTCCCACCGACTTCTAGACCTCGCTTTAAGAACATATTTAAAACATTTTTTGCTGCTAATGGTTTTGTTTTATCTTTATTTGTTATTTCTTTTAAGTTTTTATCCATTATACTTTGAAAATTATTTTTATTTTCTGAAGACCCTCTTTCCTTATTGTTAAAAACAGAAGTTTCATCCATAATAAGACTACATGAACGAGTTCCAGATGAAGATGCCACACTACTGAATTCACTTGACAAATTTTGCAGCAATAGAATGCTTCCAACTTTTGTATTTTGTATTTCGTTAACAGTTGATTTATTCGCAATATCAATGTAACTTTTTGCTTCTTTTCTGTTATTGCAAATTTCCCTTTTTACACCTCCTTTTGGAGGTGTATTTGGAAGATCATCTCTTCCAATAGATGTTGTATGATCCCCATTCGATATTTCTCCTTTTACATGAATGTTTTTATGCATTGCATTTTCAAAGTCATTTTTATCTCCTCCAGATTCAGTATTAACATTATCAAAAACGGAAGCCTCATCTACAATAAAATAACAATCACTGGTTCCAGATGAAGATGGTACATTATGAATTTGAGACGGATCTACATTTCCATTCTTTTCAGTACATTCGCTGGAATAACATTGCAATAAATTAAAATTGTCAATTTTTGGATTTATTAAAATATCATCACTTTTTTCTTTTATTTCAGTTATTTCATTTTCAATCTTTATACTTTTTCTGGCAACTTCACTATTCCGTCCAACTTCTACACCTCGTTTTAGGGTCATATTAAGAACATTATCTGCTGGTATTGGTTTTGTTTCATCATTATTTGTTTTTTATTTTAAGTTTTTATCCATTATACCTCGAGAATTATTTTTAAGTTCTGAAGCGCCTCTCTTCTTATTGTTCAAAACAGAAGTTTCATCCATAGTAACACAATATGCATAATTTCCAGATAAAATGGATATAGTATCAGTTGCAGGTGTATTTACATTACAGTTACATTCAACGCACTCATTTGGAGAACTTTGCATCGATGAGACACTTTCAGGTTTTGCATTTATAAAAAAATTTTTACTTTCAATATTATTTTCTTCGCATTGTTCATTAACAATATTTAAACGTTTATTGCTGCAATCGTCTCCACTACTTTTTATCTTTCTGGTAACTTTTATTTTGAATTCTATTTCAGAATTTTGTTTCATGGACATGTTACAAGTAACAAGTGTTTGGGTTTCTGTGTCATCTTTTGTGTTTATCTTACAATCATCATTATTAGTCATTCCTTCGATAACAGGAACACTTTCATCTTTATCATATTCAGAAGTCCTACAATTTTCTAAAGATATTTCTCTTTTCTTAAAGTTGTCAAAAAGAGTTTTATCAACAAAAGCATTACCCACATCATTTACAGATGAAAACTTTTTACTATCGTTTGCAATAAATGCCTCGACTGCCTCGATGTATTCTTTACAATCAGGGTTTTTTAACGACGGAATGAAGTTATCGTTGATGGGACGATATTTTTCTGTCATAAAATCAAAACATTTGTGATTTTCTAAGGAAAATTCTCTTTCTTCGTGCATGATGGAAAAATCATTCTTTAATGAATTGTTTATATCAGCTGCGGATGAAAAATCTTTAGCTTGAGTTGGACTATATTCATCTTCAGTTTCGCTTTTATTTTTATCCTTACCATTATTTTCATTTATTATTATCTTTTGGCAGCACTTTATAAAATAATTATTTTCAGGCATTTCTAATTTAATGTCGCTTACAGGTATAAGAGAATGACTGTCGAAAGGACCTGAACATATATCAGGCAGTCTTGAGGAATTTTCAGAAAGTTTATCATTGTGAATCTGATTTGCTTTACACTTTTGCCCTCTGCTATTTAGTATATCTATTGCAGAAGTACTATTTGTTGTAACAATTTGGCAATCATTATCAAGAGATTGAAATGGCGAACAATATTCCTGCATAGTTGACGCATTTTCAGAAGATATATCTCGCTCTCCGCTTTTACGCTTATCTACTGCATAATTTCCCTTTGTTGCCAAATTTTGGCAATGTTGCGTGACATAATTATTTTCTGGCATTTCCATTTTAATGTCTTTTACAAGTATAATTAATTGTTTTGTTGCATTTAAAGCTACATTCTGTGTGTTGGAATGAAGAAAGCGCCTCCTAGAATCTCTGCCTAAATTAGCTGGACATATATCTGGAGGTTCTGAGGAATTTTCATTATTTACACTCTGTCCAGCTTTAAAAATTTGTTCGCTGCTTTTTTGTGTGTTTATTGTAAGATCATCTGTTGCTGCATTAATTCGACAGTCATTGTCGAAAGAGAGAGGTGGATATGAGCAAAGCATCTTTCCAGTATTTTCTGACAATCTTTCACGCATATTTAATTTAGTTTTACACTTTCGCTCTTTGCTTTTACGTCTATTCATTTCATAAATATCATCTGTTGCAATACTTTGGCAGCGTTCTGTAAAATAATTACATTCAGACATTTCCATTTTACTTCGCTTTACAGGTGTTATTAGGTTTTTTTTAATATCTGGAGCCGTATTATGTGTATTATTGTAATGAACAAATCTTTTAGAATATCTCTCGAAATATCGAGCAGTTGGAAACTCGTCTGGCTTTTTTGAGGGATTTTCTGAATGAATATCATTTGGACTATGGTTTGTTTTACAGTTTCGACGCCTACTCTTTTGCCTTTTCATTGCAGAATTGATATTTTTTGCTATAGTTTCGCAGTGTCCTACATCAAAATCATATTCAAGCATTTTCTTTTTAGTGCATTTTACTGGTATAATTAATTGTTTTACTATATCTTTTGCTATAGGCTGTGTATTACCGTGATGGAAAATATGCAATTGAGTGCTTGTACATGCATCTTGCGTTCTTGAAGAACTTCCATTCAGCTTCCGACTTGTTTTAGATTTCCTTTCTCTGTTTTTTCTTCTAAGCATTTTAGAATTATTAATTGTTGAAATATTTTGACCAAAACTTTCATATAATTGAACAGGTGGACTTGTGTTTGGTATTTTTGAAGAATTTTCAGTAGACAGATCATTTTGATTGAAATTAGTTTTAAACTTTCTTTCTCTAATTTTTCGACTAACAATAGCAGAATTATCAGCTGGCATAATTATTTGACTGTCAGAAACTTGCGTATTTGGTAATAAGTTTGGCATACTTGCTGATTTATCAGCAGTAATATCATTTTTATTTAGGTTAGTTTTACATTTTCTGTCTCTGCTTGTTCTTTTAACAATTGCAGAGTTTTCGTTAGTTTTAATACTTTGATAGTGCTCAATAATAGAATTATATTCAGGCATTTCAACTTTAATGTCTTTTATAGGTATAAATAGTTGTTTTATTCCATCTATACCTATATTCTGTGTCAGATTGTAATTATTATCCTTTGCAGAATTACTATTGAAGGATTGAACAGATTGACTTTCAACTGATATCTTTGCCGAATTTTTAAAACTTACGTCATTCAGACTTATGCACGTTTTACACTTTCGTTCTCTTATTTTACGCCTATACATTGAATATTTATCATTTGTTGAAAACGTTTGGTCGTGCTTGGTAATGCAATCATTTCGAGGCACTTCCATTTTTATGCTTCTAGATATAGCTGGCTGCGTTATTGCATATGAAGCTACATTCTCCTTATTATCATGTTTCAACTTCGTGGAAATTTCGACAGATTTAACAGATTCACATGTAGCTGGCACTTTTAGCACATTTTCAGTAGACATTTCATTCAGATCCAGTTTAGTTTCAAACTTATTTTTTCGGCTATTCGCTTCAGACTTATCATCAACCATTCCAGAGTCATTGTCGGAAGATCGAACAGAAACATATATATCTTGCACATTTAACGAATTTTTGAATACTGTATCATTCCCACCCAGATTATTTTTCAAACACCGTTTTCTGCGTAGTATTCGTTGCCCCACTGCAGAACAATCATGTGTTGCACTAACTTGACAGTCATTCGCGAAAACTGGAACAGGCAGACATGATTTAAACATCTCAGCAGAATTGATAGACGATATACCATTTTTACTACTGTAAATTTTTGACTTTCTTCTTCGTGTTATTCGTTTACCCATTGCCAAATTTACTAAAAAAAAACAAAAAATAGAATTAAATATTTTATGTTATATTACAGAATAAGAACAGATGTATATTGATTATATAAATTTGTTTATACATATAGATATAACTATTCAATGTATGTGCCTACCTCCGGGAAGTTTTGTTGAAAAACATAATATATTTATTACACATGTGTCTTTAGTTAAAACAGGTAATAAAACTATGAATTAAAATAAATTTTTAATAAAATTTTAATTATCTTATAAATTAAGGCCATATAAAGTCAAATTTTACCAAAAAATTGTGCCAAAATTTCTATAACATCTTTTTAATACATTTTACTTTTTTTAAACACAATATAGTAACTAAACAACTACCTGTGTTATAAAGCAAAATATTTGCAGTACCTTATGAATTTTAAATCACATATCCAATTTTTCACAGAAACTATAATTTTTTTCTTTTAAAAATTTGTATTTAAAAAAAAAAAAAAACTTAAAATAGCATATACTTACTTAGCTTTATTTTGCTTCTTAACATACCAATAGATAAGCAGAACATTTTGACTAATTTTTATTTCAATGTCTTAATTTTTTTATGGAATGAGTTTTCTTGTTAAAATAAAGTATGAAATACACAGTTTTCCAGAAAATATAAATTAAGATTTCGATTTAGGAAAAAAATATTTATAAAGCTTTATATTTTTGACTATAACTTTTATTTTCGGGATAGCTGAAAGAAATGCAATTCATTTTTTGAATTTTAAAAGTTTGCAATTAAATTTAAAATAACAAAAATAGTGTTTTTTATTGCAAAAACTTCGATTTTAGAATGGTCATGTACCTTAATGTTTTTTCACATCATATGTTGTAAACTACATTGAAGGCTTTACAAAATGAAGATAAACACGGATTTGAAACAATTTGTGTTATATTTCTGTAATATTTGGAAAAATCTTGCATCTTTTATTCAAACATACTCTTAACGTAGTAAGCACTAAAAATTCGGCTCGAGTGTTGTCAAAATCTTCCCGATGAGTAGGTAGGAAATATTCTTGCGGAGGTTTGTGATTCAAATATACAGGGATAACTATGATTTTTTGATGATAAATTTCGTATTTTAGAATATTTTCGACTGAAAGATTGCCAGTAGTTATTTTTTGGCGAAAATTATCATTAAAAAAATAATTAAAAATAATATATTTTTAGAAATATTACAAACATCTTGCAAATAAATCATCTTTGGTGCTCTTTATCTGGGTCCAGAAAATTTTTTGGGGCAAAACCAAAAAATACAGAAGTTTTACTTTTTCCTGAATTTAAGCATATCTTATACTATAATGCGAGCAAAAATTGTGTGTGTGTGTGTGTGTGTGGGTAAATTTTATCTCAAAAACGGCTCTAACGATTTTCGCAAAAATTTGGATTTTACCATTTTCGGGCACGAGAAGACCATTGGGCTAGGTCCCATGTTCGGGAAAATTCGATTACTGGGTCATTTTGGGTCACAATGGGTCAGGATCAAGCTATTTATATCTAGAGAACGGCTGGATGGATTTTAAGGCAATTTTGTATCCAATCGTTTTTTGGCACGAGAAAACTGTTGGGTGGGGTCACATGTTCGAAAAAGTTCGATTAGTGGGTCATTTTGGGGTCATTATGGGTCAAGCCATTTTTATCTAAAAAACGGCTCTAACGATTTTGACCAAATTTTATATTGTATCGTTTTGGATTACAAGAAGACCATTGGGTTAGGTAACATGTTCGAGAAAATTCGGTTAGTGGGTCATTTTTGGGGTCATTGTGGGTCATGCTATTTTTATCTAGAGATTTTCTCACGCAATTTTGACCAAAAATTGCATTCTATGGTTTTCGGGCACGAGAAAAACATTGGGCTAGGTTACATGTTCGAGAAAAAATTTTAATGGGTCATATTGGGTCATTAAGGGTCTGGGTCAAGCTATTTGTATTTAAAGAACGGCAAATTCAATTTCATCGAAATTTTGCCTGTAACAGTTTTTTTGACAGGAGAAAGCTAATGGGCTAAGTCACACGATCGAGAGATTTCAATTATAAGAGTCATTTGTGGGTCATGATGGGTCATAATGGGTGATGGTCAAGCTATAACTAAAGAACAGGTGGATCGATTTTAACGAAATTTTGTATACAGCATTTTTTTGGCACAAAAAAACTAATGGGCTTGGTCTCAGGTTCGAGAAATTTCGATTAATGGGTCACTTGGGGTCATAAAAGCTTTGGGTCTAGCTATTTATATTTAAAGAACGGTTGGATCGATTTTAATGAATTTTTGAATGTAACAGTTTTTTGACACGAGAAAACTAATGGGCTATCTCACATGTTTGAGAGATTTCGATTATAAGAGTCATTTATGGGTCATGATGGGTCATAATGGGTCATATCAAGCTCTATATAAAGAACATGTGGATCAATTTTAACGAAATTTTGTTTACAACATTTCTTGGCACGAGAAAATCATTGGGCTAGGTCATATGTTCGAGAAATTTCGATTAATGGGTCATTTTGGGTCATAAGGGGTCTGTGTCAAGCTATTTATATCTAAAGAACGGCAGGTTCGAGTTTAAATATTAACGAAATTTTGTGCGTAACAATATTTATACACGAGAAAACTATTGGGCTAAGTCACATGTTAGCGAGATTTCGATTATAAGGGTCATTTCTGGGTCATGATGGGTCATGGTCAAGCTACACCTAAAGAACGGGCGAATCGATTTCAACGACATTTTGTATACAGCATATTTTTGGCACGAGAAAATCATTGGGCTAGGTCACATGTTCGAGAAATTTTGATCAGTGTGTCACTTTGGGTTATTCTAATTTTATCAAGACAATAAACTCGCGCAATTTTGACTAAATTTTGTATTGTATCGTTTTCGGCCGCAAAAAAATCATTGGGTTAGGTCAGATGTTTGAGAAAATTCGATTAATGAGTCATTTTGGGCCATAATGGGTCAAGGTCAAACTATTTATACTTAAAAATTGGCTCAATCGATTTTATCTAAATTATGTATCTAACGTTTTTCGGCACGCAAAAAATAATGAGCTAGGTCATATTTTCGAGAGATTTCGATATAAGGGTCAATTGTGGGTCATGCTAATTTTATCTAGAAAATTGTTCTTCCCATTTTGAGTATACTTTCTATTATATCGTTTTCGGGCAAGAGAAAACCATCGGGTCGTTTTAGGTCTTAATGGATTCGGGTCATTCTAATTATATATAACAACGACTCAATCAATTTTACCTAAATTTTGCAACAAAAGTCTTTTCTCACGAGAAGACTATTGGGCTGAGTTGCATATTAAACAAAATTATATTAGTGGGTTATATCGCTTCATTGCTGAATGCTTTCAAGCTAATTTTATTTAAGAACTGGCTTAAACGATTTTGATTCATTTTATACTCTACTGTTTTTGATTACCTGAAGACCATTGAGCTAAGTCATATGTTTGATCACATTTGATTAGTGGATCATTTGGGTAATAAGGGTCAGTATCACGAGACTATGGCAAAATCCAATAAATTGGCGATATTTGACAAATACTGGCTAAATTTGGCCGAAAAATCCGCTATTAAGATTACGAAACCAAAACACGTATTTGGCACCAAGTGAAAGAATGTGTACAAATTTGGATATATCTGGCAAAAAATACAGTCTTTCAGAATGTGAAGAAATTTCTTATACATTCTTAATAGTATTCGAGATGCATAGTTAAACTAATCAGAGTCGAGCTAAAAAAGTTATTTAGATTGATGTCCTTTCGTCGTAAATATTAAAATAAAGTAAAATTTATGAACATGTGCATACAAACATACTTTTCTTATTAATTGATTTTGTAAATAATACTATTATTAATAACATGTTTTACAGTAATAATTCAGAGTGAATGATTCAGGGAAAATACTATATCGAGTTGAACACAAAGTTAATTTTGACCGAGTTGAGCTCGGTCACCCCTGCTAGTGTTCAATTAAAGAACTTCTGAGACTATGAAGGTACACCCCTCCCTGCCTGAATTGATATCGATTCGATCTTTATTAACTAGTTGGAGAAATAGTTCTTCTCGGTAGAGAATTGGGAAATCTGATGTATATCTGAATCTTTTTAGTCGTTGAATTCTGCAACTTATTTTATTTTATTCATTTTCTGATTGGTCCATGCTTAATGTCTACAAAGGAAATACTTCTGTTTTTTATTTTATTCGTTTTCTGATTGGTCCACTTGTAATGTCCAAAAGTGGAATACTTCTGTTACCATGATCACAAAAAAGTATTAAAAACTACAAAAAAAATAAATAACTCAAAAGCAAATTTAGATACAAATTTTAAACAAGTTGCATTTAAAAGTAACCTTTTTTTATACGACGGTATAAAAATTGGAAATGTGCAATGTTTAGAAGTTTTAAAATTTACAGTACGAAAAATTATTAAATTGAAATTTCATTTAATATTTATTTATGATTGGTCGTGGTACATTAACGTGTCTGTAAGTTTAAGCATATTACCATGACTTTGTTCATATGCAAGCTACGTTTTGATCATCATAAAAAAGTTGTTATTTTAAAAAAGATTTATAGAAATGATTTATAAGTCTAAAATTATAGTCTTTGAAAACTATTTTTTTCCAAATAGTCATTGTAATTTGTTTAAATACATTTTTTGTTATTTTTTATTTTATTCATTTATTTTGAAATTATTTTATTTAGTATTAAAATATTCAACTCACAATATCATTTCTTTCATATTTATAATATACATATATTTAAAAAAAAGTCTGGATTATATATAAAAATCAACACACAGCCTAAACTACTAAACTTAGAATTGTGAAAATTAGCGTTAAAATCTTTTGATGACACAGAGTGCCGCTAAAATATTTCTGAAAATTCCATCCCTAAAGAGTGTAAAAAAAGGAGTTTTTGGAAATTTTCCTTAAAAATCGTATTTTATATTTGTTTTTTAATTGATAATTTATTTTAGTATACTTTTGCATGCTAAAGCGAATTCTGCTAAATTCTTTAAAGTCGAATAGTGCATGAGATATTTCAGTACTACTTGGTTATCCCATCGACCAAATTACTGCCGCCAAATTCTAAGATTAAATGCCAATAATGGTGATCACAAATGTCACATTCATTTTACATTAAACATGATACACATGCTTGTTGCATGATCAGGTGATTTTTAATTAGAATTGTTATTTGTATTTTTATTAATATTCTAATAAAATATGTGTTCTTTCGTTATTAAAAAAAAGAAATAAAGCGTCAATTTGTATAATTTGGCTAATAGTTTGGCGATTTGTGTAATTTGGCGAAATTGGTCGACGGCATAACCAGTTAGAACCGATATTTCATATTTTTCTAATTTGGCAATATCTTTGGCACCAAACCTCAAAATTTCAAGTGATAATTTCTAAAAGTACATCAATTAATATAGAAAAAGAAGAAATACAAAGTGAATGATTTTTTAATCAGTTATTTTTTTTAAATAATTAAGACAGCTTTGTCAGTTCAGAAAAAAAATTACAAACGCCTCAAAAATAGTGAAAAAGCGTTTATTTTTGTTTTGCAAAAGCCATGCAAAAATATGGTATCGAGCCATTTATTTTATCGGTACTACATGGTTATTCTGTCGACCAATTTCGCCAAATTATACAAATCGCCAAACTATCAGCCAAATTATGCAAATTAACATAATTCTTCGTTTAAATAACGAAATAACGAATAAATTAATAGAACATTGATAAAAGTAGAAATTAAAAATCAAATTAAAAATCCCTTGACGACGTAATAAACATGTATATTTTGCTTAATGTGAAGGGTATCATACACATAAGATCATCCATTATTGGCATTTAATCGCGTAATTTGGTGGTAGATTTTTGGTCGACGGGATAACCAAGTGGTACCGAGAAAAATAGAAGACTTTTGAAACATTTTTTTTCTGCTTCCTGACTAGTTTTATTAAAAGTAACAACAATAACCTAGATTTATAAAACATGCATGTAAGAATTATAAAAAATAATTGAAATTAAATATTTATTATTTTTTTAGGAACAAAAACATCACGGGCTGTCCATTACTGCCGATCTACTCGAATAATATTCTTATTTGCAAGTGCTACAAGGGATTTTCTTACACGTAATTTTATATAAAAAATAAAAATTTCTATTGTCGCCCTTCAATAACGAAAGAAACGTTACTGGGATTTATATATACATACATAGATAAATCAAGTTTCATTTTTTTCTTAAAATTATACTATAAAAATCTGAAATTAAACACATTATTAATGATAAAATTAAAATAGTAATTAATAATCAATAATCAACAAATCAACTATACTAAATCTCTTATTACTTTGGCCTTTATGCATATTTACGCTTAAAGTTTTTAAGATTTTTAGACATTTCCGTATTCTTGAAAATGCATAAAAAGATAAGTATTTATCTGGCGGACAATAATAATATTTTAATAAAGCCTGTTCTTTTTATAACAGTTAATGTCTAACTCCGTGGAATTTACAGTAATACACAAATTAGTCTTTATTTTAATACTTTTGTTCACTAAAAAAATAGTCCTTTTTACCTTCATAGCCTTCAAATACATAAAATATTTAGAACGTTGACAATATTTTTTTTATGTATGATTTTATACATGACATTATATAATTTCAGTCTTAAATCCATACAATATACAAATAGAAGAATAGGCTTTGAGTTGAGAGGTTGAATGTAGAAGCGATTGTTTTAATCTGTTTTTAAGGAACATGACGTGAAAATCTGTTTTAAAAAAATAATTCGTTTCATGGAATTACAATATTAAGTATGTAATTAATTAAAGAGTGATAGAGAGCTACTTATATTAACAAAAACGTAATAATAAAAGCAATAATAGTCTGCCATTTGTGCTTCCTAGATGACGTCAAAGAGAAAATGGAAGAGTCTGTTCACGAACGCCGATCGGATTGCATCGCGCTTAGGAGACTGTAACATAGGGAGTTATCTTGCCAAGTTGATGCATATCCAAACATTATAATAAACAAACGGTTGTTTTGTGATATTTCTAGAAAGATGTGGGTAAAAAATTAGATCGTTGGATTATCTTATCGGTATATAGCTTAGAATTATTATTATTATTATTATTATTATTATTATTATTATTATTATTATTATTATTATTTTGTTTCAGATAGTTTTATGATATTTTTATATTAAAACTAGCTGCCTTCGCCCGCTACGCTGGTTGGTTATTTTAAAATAATCTTGTATCAAACAAAATGCATCTAGTAACGGCTAAAAACTTAATACCTAATCAAATAGCCACAAACGTTGTCTTAATCGTAATAGATTCTCACATTTTCCGGTTCAAAATGTATATTGGCAGTATAATATACAAATGTTTAACTATTTTTTAGTAGATTTGCTATCTTGAATTTCGCGCTTCAACCTATAACCGCTGCAAAGATGTATCGAAATGTCCTAATAGGATCATCCATTAAACCCTCTTATGGGAAATTTCTAATATAGATAAAATACACGGACATGTTAGTAAATACGTGGAAACTAAAAACAGAGGGAATTAAAAAACAACAAACCAAAGGCAGGCTATAAAAAAGCCATATTAGTCGAAAAGTCAAGAGACGGTGTTCCCTCATCATAGAAAGTAGAAAATACGCAAGTAAGTGTTAAAAGATAAAGGGGTTTCAGTAACAAAAAATTAGATTTTTTTGGCAACTAGTACCAAAGCAGACAAAGAAAAAAGAATTAAAAGCACCTCTTGTGGCAAAAACAGGAACTAAAAGGATGATGAGTGGGATCAATATTTTTTATCGATTTTTTTCTTATTTAAGTTCAGTTCCATAGTTTAACTGTTATTAGAAGGCATTTTGCTTAAATATATTAAACGTACCCCCCCAGGAGGGGCAAGGGAAATGCATTATATGAATAATTGGTTACAGGGCTAAACAACGCTATAACACATGAAGAGTGTCGGCTAAATTTCGAAAATGGCTGCCGTTGGGGACAAAGAGGGGGGAGGAACTTGGGAGGTGTATAACATAAAATATTAGTCATAGAGCTTTACAATGATATGTCATATGATTAGTGTCGGCAAAATTTGAAAAAAACCCTCAGGTTTTCAACTACCGTGCCCCCCCCCCCTCCTCTGAAAAACATCCTCCTCTCTTTCTTTAAAATTTTCATGTATTATAAATAATATTTATAAGAGAGTACCGCAAAAAATCGGATTTAAAATGATAAACACAATGAAAAATTAAAAAAAAATTCGAGAATTGCTCCCGCCTGGGGGTTTAAATTGGGGAAAGGAATGAAAGGTCCATAATTTGAAAGAATGGTCCGAATGCTTTAAGACGTAATATCACATGACGGGTCAAAAAAAGTTTCAAAATCTTCAACCCCAACTTTACCCTCCCCCTTCCCCTCAGGGGTGGCAATTTTAAAGTCGCTGAAACACATGTTTAATTATTTTTATAATAGATTTGTTTTTTGCAATTTCACGTTTCTACTTAAAACGGACATTAAGATGTGCCAAATGCTCTAAACTTTTCAACCCATTTTTAACTCCCTTATTAGTGAACTAGCGAGCTACGCCCGCTAGCTGGGCCACTTTTTCCAAACGAACCTCGGTATTAAGCAGTATATAATAAGCAAAAAAATTCATTTAATAAGCAAGTCTTGGTGTTCGAATCTTCAAGCACAAAAAAAAGTAAATTAAAGAGCCGTGGTCCCGTTAAAAATATGTGATTTCGCATGGTGGGCCACGTGCACTTGAAAAAAAAAAGATTGTGGATCGGAGCTATGGTCGCTTCGCGCCCATAGACTCGTTAAAAATATTTGGTTTTGCACGGTGGGCACTAAGCGCCCATAAGACATTTTTTCGTATTTTTTAGTTCATCAGAAGCACATTTTTACGCAGATTCTGAATATGTAATCAGTTTTTTCTACTTTAAAAACTGTCTGCCTGATGGTTTAAGAAAAAACGCGCAAAAAAAGTTTCGATAGTCCTGTTTTATTTCTAAGTTCAATATTTTAGCGAAAACTACAATAAATATTCTACGGCAAGTCAAAAAAATTGATGCGAAAAAAAACGCAATTAGCGCCGGTAGAAAAAGATGTTTTCGGCTGTTTCTTCTTTTAGCCAAAGGGAAAAAATTGTTCTTCACCGCAAGGTGGCGCAGTGTTCTGCTTCGGAGCTCCGTTTGGGGATTGACACATTTTTCGTTCCGATTCCCAAGGGGTTTTTAATTCATAACTTTTTTAATTTTGGTCCCACGGTCTCGAAAATGCCCGAAATGACTTCCCCGGAATTTTTCCAATCGAAAGACACCTCTCGCGACTTCCAACTCGCCCGCGTTGCGAAGTTTAATCGGCTTCAAGCAGATAGACAGACAGAGGCGCACGGATTTTATTAGTATAGACTAGCGAGCTACGCCACTTTTTCCAAACGAACCACGGTATTAAGCAGTATATAATTGCCAAAAAAAATTCATTTAATAAGCAAGTCTTGGTGTTCGAATCCTCAAGCACAAAAAAAGTAAATTAAAGAGCTATGGTCCCGTTAAAAATATGTGATTTCGCACTGTGGGCCACGTGCACTTGAAAAAAAAAGATTGTGGATCGGCGCTATGGTCGCTTCGCGCCCATAGTCCCGTTAAAAATATTTGGTTTTGCACGGTGGGTACTACGCGCCCATAAGACATTTTTTCGTATTTTTTAGTTCATCAGAAGCAGATTTTTACGCAGATTATGAATATGTAATCAGTTTTTTCTACTTTAAAAACTGTCTGCATGATGGTTTAAGAAAAAAACGCGCAAAAAAAAAGTTTCGATAGTCATGTTTTATTTCTAAGTTCAATATTTTAGCGAAAACTACGGTAAATATTCGACGGCAAGTCAAAAAAATTGATGTGGGAAAAAACGCAATTAGCGCCGGTAGAAATGGAGGTTTTCGGCTGTTTCTTCTTTTAGCCAAAGGAGAAAAATTCATTCCTTCACCGCAAGGTGGCGCAGTGTTCTGCTTCGGAGCGCCGTTTGGGAATTGAGATGTTTTTCGTTCCGATTCCCAAGGGGTTTTTAATTCATAACTTTTTTTAATTTTGCTCCCACGGTCTCAAAAATGCCCGAAATGACTTCCCCGGAATTTTTCCAATCGAAAGACACCTCTCGCAACTTCCAACTCGCCCGCGTTGCGAACTGTAATCGGCTTCAAGCAGACAGACAGACAGACAGAGGCGCACGGATTTTATTAGTATAGATTAGTAATTAGTGAATTTTTAAAATATGTGTTTAATTTTTTTAGCACATTTATAATCTGGAATTTCACGTTCCTACCGATAACGACAACTGAGATATGGCAAAATGTTCAAAATTTTTCGATCCCCCCCCCCACATTTCACCCCCTTAAGGGGGGGATTTTCAAAAATCCCGTCTTAGTGCTCGCTTGCATCATAAGAAATATATTATCCCTAATTTTTATGCTTCTAGGTTCAGTAGTTTGGGCTGTGCCTTGATTATCAATCAGTCAGAATAAACTATTTTATATAAATGTAGACATTATACAGTAGGTATATAGGTGTATTTATTTATAGGTATATATAGTATCAATTAATATATGTATATCACTATATATAATTACATATACTATATAGAAATATATCTCAAAATGCATATAAATAAAAACATTTATATGAACATCGTACATTTTTTTAACACGTGACATATATAACGTTTATTAAATAAATATATCTTTATAAACCTCTAAATCATGTTTTTCCAGCATCTGGAGAAATCTGGTAAATTGCTAAAATGGCTTTTTGTTGCCAATTTCGACTTTTTCGCCAGTCGCATCAACAGAAGAGGATACGAAACTCTTTCCCAAACATGATATGCTCACCGGGGTACCTTATTGCCATTATTTTGCCTCACATGGTGACCTGACTATTGCTGTTTATTTACTGAGAAGTATTCTATTTTCTTTTTTAAAAATACATGAATAGTTTTGTCCTAGGTAATCATTGCATAAAATATCATTCATTCTGTGTTATTTTTTTTTTTCAAATAATAGAAAATAATTTAAAAATATGTGTGCAATTGGTATTCGAAAATAAAGTTTTCGGCAAATTATTGAAGTGAAAACTTCTTTAGCAGCGCTGAGCACTTTTTGTATGGGTAAAAACTTCCAAACTCGCGTCAGGGTCACGTGATGCTGATCGAAAAAGCGTAAGATCGAGGGGAAGGGAGAGGAACTAGTATCTCCCACTCTTTCTACCGTGCCTGAGTGTGCTGCTCCGTTTAGGCGGCACAGGGCGCTTGCGCGAATGTCCGTGTGTGTTTTTTTAAGTTATAATTGTATTTAAGTTTAACAACTTATACTGTTAATAGATGGAATAAAACGTTATGAAAGAAAAAGTATGACATTGTGCATTGATTATGCTGCAGTTTCCAACTACTTTTTTTCATTTTTTTTATTGTATTTAAATAATAACAACATAAATTGATACCAAATGGAATAAAAAGTTAAGAAAGAAAAAACATGACATTGCACATCAATTATGCTGCACTTTCCAACCATTTTTTTCAATTCCTTAAATTTTCAATTGTATTTAAAGTTTAACAACTTACATTGTTATCAAATTGAATAAAAAGTTAAGAAAGAAAAGACATGACATTGCTCATCGATTATACTACACTTTTCAACCAATTTTTAAAATTATATTTAAAGTTTAACAACGTATACTGTTACCAGAAGGAATAAAATGTTAAGAAAGAAAAAATATGACATTGTGCATCAATTATGCTGCACTTTCCAACCACTTTTTTCAGTTTTTTTAATTTTTGATTGTATTTAAATAGTAACAACATAAATTGATACCAAATGGTATAAAAAGTTAAGAAAGAAAAACATGACATTGCACATCGATTATGCTGCACTTTTAAACCTTTTATATATATATATATATATATATATATATATATATATATATATATTTTCAATTGTTTTTAAAGTTTAACAACTTATATTGTTATCAAATGGAATAAAATGATAAGAAAGAAAAGACATGATATTGTACATTGATTATGCAGTACTTTCCAAACAATTTTAAAAATTGTAATTGTATTTAAACCTTAACAACTTATACTGTTACCAGAGGGAATAAAATGTTAAGAAAGAAAAAGTATGACATCGCGCATTGATTACATTGCACTTTCCAACCATTTTTCTCTCTTTTTTTTTTAAATTTTTGATTGTATTTAAATAGTAACAACATAAATTGATACCAAATGGAATAAAAAGTTAAGAAAGAAAAAACATGACATTGCACATCAATTATGCTACATTTCAAAACCATTTTTAAAAATTTTAATTGTATTTAAAGTTTAACAAAATATACTGTTACCAGATGGAATAAAAAGTTAAAGAAAAATCATGATATTGTGCATCGATTATGCTGCACTTTCCAACCATTTTTTAAAAAATTGTATTTAAAGTTTAACAACTTATATTGTTTGATTACTATTCAATTTGTTGCAAGTTTCAGAAGATACGGTCGTCCAGCAGCAGGAGTAGCTATTTATAAAAGGTTGTTTGATGTAATGGGCATATATTTCCACAATTCATATGAATGTGCATGTGAGGTACACCAGTATGTTTAGTAGTAATGTTTTTGATATCAGTGATATATGTGTTTGTTGTTGCCACTCTGAAAATGAAAAACTAATTGTATTGGTTGCCATTTATATTTCACCGGATAAGTTTTTAAGTGCAAATGAGAATTTTTGTATGAAAATTTATTTATTTGTTCTAAAGAGGCTTCTGCATTACTTCAAGATAGAATTGGAAAAAGATTTGATGATTTGCCGATGATTTTGAGTAGGGATTTCAACATCAACTTTGTGGATGATGAAAATCTACAATTAATTGAATTTTTAAATAGAAAATTTGATTTAACAATGACCAACCATCGCAATCTTAGCACAGAGAGATAAAAAATTATAATTGATGCAGTCATTACAAGATATTTAAATAGAATTGAATCAAAATTGTTTGCTATATATTTTAGTTACCATAAACCTATAATATCAAATCTAGAATATAATGATAATAATGATGATGATGATGATGGAAGAATTGTTGAAATGGGGATGAAAATTCATAAATTTTATGGGTATTTATTTCAAAGAATACCAACTGACGATATTTCATATTTCATGCATTTGTAAATTTATGTTTTAAGCAATAGATTGCAATTTTTGTATGTAAAATAATATGCATTATTTTTCATGTACAATAGCGCATTAAATGAAAATTGTAATATAATTTTTATAGCAGTAGTTTATAATAATGAATAAAAAACACTTCATTTAAAAGTATTTTCTGCACAATAAAATATGTCCAGACGACTAAAAAAATACACACATAATTGTTCAAGTTTTCACTTCTGTCGGCACTCCCGGAGTGCCTTTTTTAAAAAAAAAAAAAATCACGCCAAATCGCGCCAAACCCGGAGCATATACGACATCTGTGCCAAATATTACATTTAATCGGGCTATTGCTGTTTATTTATTAAGGATTTATTTTATTTTATTTTTTATAATGACATAAATTATTTTATTTTACATAGTCATTGTATAAAATATCGTTTATTTATTGTTTCCTCTTTCAAACAATAGAAAATAATTAAAAAATATGTGTGTAAATGATATTCAAAAACTAAATTATCGCCAAATTGTAAAAAAAAAAATGATCGCGCCAAACCCGGTGCGTATGTGACATCTGTGCCAAATATTCCGTTTAAACATCCAACAATGCTGTTTCTAATTGACATTCTAATAAACACATATTCTAGGATAACTTCAATTGAAATTAAGTTGACAACTGACTAATCGACTTCATAAGAAAAACATATGCAAGAGAATCATTTGCATGAACGGTAAAAAATATTAAACCACGAAGATAATAATTCGCAAAGCACCGCAACAATAATTTGGGCATGGACAGTAATTCTTATGACGTCATAGCATGTAAATTGGGGTCGCTACCATTTGTTTACGGTTTGCTTTCATGATTGGTGTGGGCCACCCTTATCATTTAGAGGCATAAAAAATAGATAACAACCTATTCTCAGACCTACAGAGTATACATATAAAATTTCATCAAAATCAGTTAAGCCATTTCGGAAAAGTATGACAACTAACACTGTGACACGAGAATTATATATATTAGACAAGATTTGCCCGCGACAAACATAAAAAGTACCCATTTTTTATAGCTTTTCTCGGAGCAAACGACAAATCACCAAAGTACTACTTGGTTATGCCGTCAACAAATTTCACCAAATCATACAAATCGCCAAACTAATTTTCAAATTATGCATATTCACGTAATTTTTATTCTAAATAACAAAAGAATAAATAAATTAGTAAAAAAATAATTAAAATGCAAAGAAAAAGTCGAAATAAAAATTACTTGATGACGTTTTAATCACGTATTTAGGGTGGCGAGTGGCTAGGGAATAACAGAGTTTAAAAAAGTGTTCCTGGTGTTACAGAAAAATTTGCCTTCATTAATCCCTTTATATTATTTGAAGTATTTTCTATAAGTAAATATAGCTAGATTCCTATTTTTTTATTGGTATGACGTGTCTAACGTTGCATGTGACATTCACGATCATACATTACTGGCATTTAATCTTGTAGTTTGGCGATAGTTTTTGGGCGTCGGGAGAACCAAGTAGTGGATCACCAAATTCCAATTTAAATGTTTGAAAATAAAAACATTTTTTTATTTGTAAAAATATTATATTTATATTAAAATTTAATATTTTTGTTTCGTAATATTTATTTCTCTTTAAAAATTTTTCTTTGTACTTAAAATAAAATCTGTACTCGTTTTTGTATTTTCATGTTATACGAACACCATTGTCACCAAGGGCAATATTTGGCGCAGAATGAAATGAAATGCTTCGAAAAAATAACCTTGTTAATAAAGAAAATGAACATTTAAAAAATACAATCCTTAAAAAATACTGACTTTCACCAATCATTTTTTTTAAATCAATAGTAAGTAAATATTTAAAATGAAAGAATTGATAAATATTTTACAATTAATTGTCAATTTAAACTGAAGACCTGAAATTTAAAATAAGCCTTAGTACTTTAGCGTGTCGTACATAATGCGCATGTCTCACACAGCAATATGCGTTTCACTTTTTTAAATGAAGACATTCATAGTTTTTTGAATAAAACATTTCTACATGTATAATATCTAAATTCTGAAATAATTTTTTCGCAGCTTCCTCATCATCATGTAACTGCTAAATGGTAAAAACTATGCCAATATCTGTAATAATTGTAAGTTATAATTAACAATAAGTATTTTCTATTGGAAAAACAACAAATTAAAATGTTTTTCAAGATTAGGATTGAATAATACTCATTAAAAAAAATTCCGTGGAATAAATAGCAAATGTTTTTCACGGTTTGCAATAAAATTTCTTTGCACGGTTAAGGTGGAAATAAATGGCGCGATACTTATGCAATTTGGTATAATATTGGTAAAACAAAAATGTTCCACATTTGTTTATTTGTTTGTTTGTTTTTGAGGATTTTATATTTTTTCCCTAATTTATATAGCTGTTTTAAGTAGTTTTTAAACGATTTTTTTTTTAAATTACGCAATTTTTTTTTCTTGCTAAAATAGCAGAGGTATTTTTAGAAATTATAGCTTGAAAGTTTGGGTTTTTGCGCTAAGAAGATCGCCAAATTAGAAAAATATGAAATATTTCGTGAACTACTGATTAAAAAGAAATTGCTTAGTACTATTCGATTCTGCATAGAAAAAATATACTAAAATATGTTATCAAATGCGAAATATCTATAAAATCGGATTTTTAGGGAATATTTTAAAAGTACGTTCTTTTTTTACCCCCCCCCCCTCCCATCCTTCGGGGTAGAATTTTGGAAAATCTAGTGTTAGCGGCACTCGATGTTATAAGAAATATCTTTTCCTAAATTTTCAAAATTTTAGGATAAGTAGTTTTTTTTTTGTTGTTCAGTACTTGGTTGATTATTACGAAATCCAGACTTTCTATGTATATAGATTTCATCAAAATCAGTTAAGCCGTTTTGGAGAAATTTTTGGGGGGTTGGTCACCGTTATCACTTAGGGGTACATAGATTCATTTGCATGAACGGTAAAAAATATTAAAGCACGAAGATAATAATTCGCAAAGCACTACAACATTGAATGGACATGGACAATAATTCTTATGATCTCATTGCATGTAATTCGGAGGCGCTATCATTTATTTACGGTTTGCTTTCACGATAATTGTGGGCCACCCTTATCACTTAGGGGCATAAAAAATAGATAAAAACCTATTCTCAGACCTACTGAGTATACATAGAAAATTTCATCAAAATCGGTTAAGCCGTTTCGGAGAAGTATGGCTACTAACACTGTGACACGAGAATTTTATATATTAGATATTTTATTGCTTGCTTTATAGTTTTAATAAAGAATACTGCCCAGTTAAACTGATGGCATTGAGCTCACAGGCTACAAATACTAATTGTACATTAAAGCCTTATATTTTCAAGGGTTAATTCCGTTCGAAAAAAAAATTAAGAAGGGGAAACAGCTCTCCCCTTTCCTCTTTTTTTATACTTAATCATTGAACCTCGTATACTATCAAAGACATGCTTTATCATATAAAAAATCTATATCCAAAATTCAGAGCAAATTAGATAATTCTTAATAAAAACCCATTTAGCATTTATATAATTTAAAAGGAGTTATCCCCTTCTTTTATACTTAATTATTAAACTTCCAAAACGATTCAGAGATTTGAACGAAATCTGAAAATTCTGCTTGAAAAACCTATTTATATAAATTAAGAGGGGGGGGAGGCATTAGAACCCCTGTTGCCCCTATTTATACTTATTCAATGAACACCTAATAGCAGTCACGGAATCGCCTCATCAGAATGATCCTAATCTAAATTTTGAACGAAAACTTAATTCTGCATGAAAATCCCATTTATATCAACTAACGGGGGGGCGGGGCATTAGAACCCCTGTTCCCCCTATTTATACTTATTCAATGAACACCTAATAACAGCCACGGAATCGCCTCATCAGAATGATCCTAATCTAAATTTTGAACGAAAACTTAATTCTGCATGAAAATCCCATTTATATCAACTAACGGGGGGGGATTAGAACCCCTGTTCCCCCTATTTATACTTATTCAATGAACACCTAATAACAGTCACGGAATCGCCTCATCAGAATGATCCTAATCTAAATTTTGAAAACTTAATTCTGCATGAAAATCCCATTTATATCAACTAACGGGGGGCATGAGCCCCCCGTTCCCCCTCTTATACATATCGAATGAACTCCAAAAACTAATCAGGGAAGCGCCTTATCAGGATATACCTATATACAAAATTTCAAGTGGATCCGATATTTTTATCATGAGTTATCGCGTTACGCACATACGCACATACATACAGAACGGACGGGCACATAAGCTCTCAGGCTATGATAGCCTGTGAGCTAAAAAAAGAAGTGATATTTTTTACTATAAGTAAATTCTGATATTAAAATTATTTCCAGACGTATTTCTATTATAACAAAAATATATAAAACTAGCCGTCCTTGGCGACTAGTTTGGTCTCCCTTGAATATATACTAAGCATTAAATCACATTGTTTTATTCATATTTTATTTTAATTATTTTTTTCGCAAATTAGAAGATTCTGCTAGAGAAATAGACACAGATGTCATATGCTCACCACATTGCAACAAAATGGCAATTATGTGTGTCTCAGATGATAACCCGTTTATTGTTATTTATGTATTAATAAACTGTTCCTTTGCTTTTATTTTCTTTAATTATGTAATATAAATTTTTTATTCTACATCTTTTAACGAATTTTTTTTTCAAAATTATTCTTTACCTTTTAAAATAATTGAAATTATTTAAAAAAAAAGTATGTAACTGGTATTTGAAAACGGAATGTTCGCTAAATTCGCGTTAGAATAAATAACGTGCCAATGTGGTGCTATATGACATCGGTGCTGATAAATCAAGAGATCAGCATTTTTATGCTAGCCCGGCGTAGGTAGTAAATCACCAAATATTGTACAAGTGTCATTTTTTTTTAATTTCATTAATTATTTAAAATATAATAATATAATCCTTTCACTCGTTTCATTTATAATACATAACTTTAATTTGAAACTGAAAAGTTTAAAATTGATGACTTTTATATACTTTTTTAAGTAAAAAGAGCTGGAAAAATAAAAACTAGTCGTTGGAGGACACAGTTATACTTACCCATCATGGATATGCATAATATCTATATTATAAAGGCCAAACGTATCTGTGCGTAACGCATACGTCATTTTGTGAATGGCAACACTTTCCCATGCAATTCAGTTTTGCACTTTTCGGTACCACAAATCTTATACTTCTAAGTATTGCTCATTTTCAATTTTTACACCGTCGTATTGAGAAAAAAATTTACTTTTAAATGCAATTTGTTTGAAAGCTGTATCTCAATTTATTTATGAGTTATTAATTTTTTTATAGTTTTTAGTACGGATTTTGTAATTGTGTCAACAAAAATATACCATTTTCTCTTAAAGTTGATAAAAACTGAAATAAAAATATCATGTCAAAAGAAAGCGTCTGACATAAAATCCGACGAACTTTGGTTTTATTGCGCTTTTATTCACCAATTAAATATTTTTTTAGTTTATTGAAAACTTAATTTACAAAGGATACAACAATTACTCTTTCCAAAAATGTATTTTAAATAATAATCGAGTGACTTCACCGCATTTACTCAGTTCGTATTAGAAAGCTAAATGAGTGCAATTTTATTTATCCGCGTATAATCTAATGATATTATCCAAATTCTGAAAAAAAATTCAAATGAATGATATTAGCGTCTATACCCCGCCCCAAACTTTGTCTCTTATCACAAATGCACCCAAGAAATTCCCCATGCTGCCGATAATTTCCCTTTTTTAAACGGAAAATATGGTTTCTTGACGATATGGTTTCTTGATTTCCGTTTTTTGACGATACTACAAATAAACAAACAAACAGGCAGAGAGACAAAGAAACAAACCGACAAACAAACATACAAAGAGACAAACAAACAGACAGAAAAACAAACAAACAAATAAACAAACAAACAGACAAATAAAAAACAAACTGACAAACTAAAGGACAAACAGACAAGCAAACAAACAAACAGACAAATAAAAAAACTGACAAACTAAAAGACAAACAAACAAACAGACGTAAAATCAAACAAACTGACAAACAAATAAACCGACAAACAAACAAACGGACGTAAAAACAAACAAACCGACAAACAAACTGACAAACAATTAAACCGACAAACAAACAAACCGACAAACGAACAAACAAACAAACAGACAGACAGACAGACAAAAACAAACAAACCGACAGACAAACTGACAAACAATTAAACCGACAAACAAACAAACCGACAAACGAACAAACAGACAGACAGGCAAAAACAAACAAACAGACAAACAAACAGACAGGCAGACGAACAAACAGACAGACGAACAAACACACAGACAGACATACAAAAACAAACAAACAAACAGACAAACGAACAAACAGACAGACGAACAAACAAACCGACAAGCAGACAGACAAATCAACAAACAAACAGACAGACAAACAAACCAACAGACAGACAGACAAACATCGCTGGATCCACGAAAGTCGCTGTGCAGAAATTACTAAAATGTACGAAACTCGTCAACGCCGCAATCACTAACGTGTGTATGAGCGCTGCGCGACCATTAAAACTAAAAAAACATCACTGGATCCACGAAATTCGCTGTGCAGGAATCACTAAAATGTACGAAACTCGCCAACGCCGCAATCACTAACGAGTTTATGAGCGCTGCGCGCCCATTAAAACAAAAAAAACATCACTGGATCCACGAAACTCGCTGGCAGGAATCACTAAAATGTACGAAATTCGTCAACGCCGCAATCACTAACGCGTGTATAAGCGCTGCGCGCCCATTAAAACAAACAAACAAAAAAATCACGGGATCCACGAAACTCGCTGCGCAGGAATCACTAAAATGTATGAAACTCATCAACACCGGAATCACTAACGCGTGTATGAGCGCTACGCCCCCATTTAAATAAATAAATAAACATTTAAATAAATAAAATTTAAATAAATAAATTTAATTTTTTTAAATAAATAAATTAATAAAATAAATTTAAATAAATTAATAAATTAAATTAAATAAATCCATTTAAATAAATAAATTTCTAAAATAAGCAAAATTGTTGTTATTAACGCAGGTATCAAACTATTAATCCCCATTTTCGGCAGTATGGGGAATTTCTTGGATGCATTTTTGATAATAACCAAAGTTTGGGGCGGGGTATAGACACTACTGTGAATGATTTCTGATAAAACATGGAGCTATCATATCTACTAGCAGGGGAGACCGAGCTTAGCTCGGTCAAAATTAACTTTGTGTTCAACTCGATATAGTATTTTCACTGCGTCATTCACTCGGTATTATTACTGTAAAACATGTTGTTTATTTAGAAAAACAATCAATAAGAAAACTATGTTTTTATGCGCATGTTTATAAATTTTACTTTATTTTAAAATTTACAACGAAAGGACATCGATCTAAATCACTTTTTTAGCTCGACTCTGATTGGCTTAACCATGCATCTCGAATCCTCGTAAGAATGTATAAAAAATTCTTTACATTCTGAAAGACAATATTTTCTGCTCGATATAGCCAAATTTGGAGGCATTCTTTCATTTGGCACCAAATACGTGTTTTGGTTTTCGTAATTTTTATAGTCGGTTTTTTAGCCATATGTCGCCGATATTTTGTCAAATATCACCAAGTTATTGGCTTTTGCCATATTCTCGTGACCCTGACCCGTATTACCCAAAATGAGAAACTAATCAAATTTGATCAAGCATGTGACATAGTTCAATCGTCTTCAGGTAATCAAAAACAGTAGAATATAAAATTGAATCAAAATTGTTTAAGCCATTTTTTAGGTAAAATTAGCTTGGCAGCATTCAGCAATGAAGCGAAATGACCCACTAATATAATTTTGCTTAACATGCGACTCAGCCCAATAGTCTTCTCGTGACAAAAAACGTTTTGTTTCAAAATTTAGGTAAAATTGATTGAGTCGTTGTTATATATAATTAGAATGACCCTAGCTCATTAAGACCCAAAATGACCCACTAATCGAATTTTCGCGCGCATGTGTCCATCCAAATGGTTTTCTCTTGCTCAAAAACGATATAATACAAAGCATAGTCAAATGGTGAGTACCATTTTCTATATAAAATTAGCATGACCCATCATGACCAACAAATGACCCTTATAATCGAAATCTCTCGAACGTGTGGCCTAGCTCATTAGTTTTAGCATGCCGAAAAACATTAGATACAAAATTTAGATAAAATAGATTGAGCCGTTTTTTAGATATAGTTAGTTTGACACTGACCCCTTATGATCCAAAATGACCCATTGATCGAATTTTCTCAAAAATCTGTCATAACCCAATGATTTTCTTGTGCCCGAAAACGATAAAATACAAAATTTAGTCAAAATTGCGCGAAACGTTGTCTAGATAAAATTAGAATGACCCAAAAGTGGCCCACTAATCGAAATTTCTCGAACATGTGACCTACTTCAATGATTTTCTCATGCCAAAAATATGTTGTATACAAAATTTCGTTAAAATCGACCCACCCATTCTTTAGATATAGCTTGACCTTGACCCATTAAGACCCACAAATGACCCTTATAATCGAAAGCTCTCGAATATGTGACTTAGTCCATTAGTTTTCTCGTTTCTAAAAATTGTTACATACAGAATTTCGTTAAAATTGATCCTGCCGTTCTTTAATTATATATAGCTTGACCCAGACCCTTTATGATCAATGACCCATTAATCGAAATTTTTCGAACATGTAACCTAGTCCAATGATTTTATCGTGCCAAAAAAATGTTGCATACAAAATTTCATTAAAATCGATCCACCTGTTCTTTAGATATAGCTTGACCATGACCCATTATGACCCATCATGACCCACAAATGACCCTCATAGTCGAAATTTCTCAAACATGTGATTTAGCCCATTAGTTTTCTCATGTCAAAAAACTGTTACATACAAAATTTCGTTATAATCCATCACGCCGTTCTTTAAATATAAATAGCTTGACCCAGACTCTTAATGACCCAAAATGACCCATTAATCGAAATTTTTCGAACATGTAACCTAGTCCAATGATTTTATCGTGCCAAAAAAATGTTGCATACAAAATTTCATTACAGTCGATCTAAGTGTTATTTAGATATAGCTTGACCATGACCCATTATGATCCATCATGACCCACAAATGACCCTCATAGTCGAAATCTCTCAAACATGTGATTTAGCCCATTAGTTTTCTCATGTCAAAAAACTGTTACATACAAAATTTCGTTATAACCCATCACGCCGTTCTTTAAATATAAATAGCTTGACCCAGACTCTTAATGACCCAATATGACCCATTAAAATTTTTTCTCGAACATGTAACCTAGCCCAATGTTTTTCTCGTGCCCGAAAACCATAGAATGCAATTTTAAGTCAAAATTGCATGAGAAAATCTCTAGATAAAAATAGCATGACCCACAGTGACCCCAAAAATGACCCACTAACCGAATTTTCTCGAACATGTTACCTAACCCAATGGTCTTCTTGTAATCTGAAACGATACAATATAAATTTTGGTCAAAATCGTTAGTGCCGTTTTTTAGATAAAAATGGCTTGACCCATAATGACCCAAAAATGACCCACTAATCGAAATTTTTCGAACATGTGACCCGGCCCAATAGTTTTGTTGTGCCAAAAAACGATTGGATAGAAAATTTCCTTAAAATCGATCCAGCCGTTCTCTAGATATAAATAGCTTGATCTTGACCCATTATGACCCAAAATGACCCAATAATCGAATTTTCTCGAACATGTGACCTAGCCCAATGGTCTTCTCGTGCCCGAAAGTGGTAAAATCCAAATTTTTGCGAAAATCGTTAGAGCCGTTTTTGAGATAAAATTTACCCACCCACACACACACACACACACACACACACACAATTTTTGCTCGCATTATAGTATAACTAGCAGGGGAGACCGAGCTTAGCTCGGTCAAAATTAACTTTATGTTCAACTCGATATAGTATTTTCACTGTATCATTAACTCTGTATTATTACTGTAAAACAAGTTTATAATACTATTATTTAGAAAAACAATCAATAAGAAAACTATGTTTTTATGCGCATGTTTATAAATTTTACTTTATTTTAAAATTTACAACGAAAGGACATCGATCTAAATCACTTTTTTAGCTCGACTCTGATTGGTTTAACCATGCATCTCGAATCCTCTTAAGAATGCAGAGCTGCCAAGTCTCCGGCTTTTTGCACACCAGTATTATTTTAGAGAAAATCACCTGTTTTTAAATCGTCTCAATGTTCCAATTACTTAAAACATCATTTTCTGTATAATAATACTGGTATCCAAAAAGCCGGAGACTTGGCAGCTCTGAGAATGTATAAAAAAATTCTTTACATTCTGAAAGACAATATTTTTTGCTAGATATAGCCAAATTTGGAGGCATTCTTTCATTTGGCTCCAAATACGTGTTTTGGTTTTCGTAATTTTTATAGTCTATTTTTTGGCCATATGTCGCCAATATTTTCTCAAATATCACCAAGTTATTGGCTTTTGCTATATTCTCGTGACCCTGACCAGTATTACCGAAAATGAGCCACTAATCAAATTTGATCAAGCATGTGACATAGCTCAATCGTCTTCAGGTAATCAAAAACAGTAGAATATAAAATTGAATCAAAATCGTTTAAGCCATTTTTTAGGTAAAATTATCTTGGCAGCATTCAGCAATAAAGCGAAATGACCCACTAATATAATTTTGTTTAACATGCGACTCAGCTCAATAGTCTTCTCGTGACAAAAAACGTTTTGTTTCAAAATTTAGGTAAAATTGATTGAGTCGTTGTTATATATAATTAGAATGACCCTAGCTCATTAAGACCCAAAATGACCCACAAATCGAATTTTCGCGAGCATGTGTCCAAGCCAAATGGTTTTCTCTTGCTCAAAAACGATATAATACAAAGTATAGTCAAAATGGTGAGTAATGTTTTCTATATAAAATTAGCATGACCCATCATGACCAACAAATGACCCTTATAATCGAAATCTCTCGAACGTGTGGCCTAGCTCATTAGTTTTAGCATGCCGAAAAACATTAGATACAAAATTTAGATAAAATAGATTGAGCCGTTTTTTAGATATAGTTAATTTGACCCTGACTCCTTATGATCCAAAATGACCCATTGATCGAATTTTCACAAAAATCTGTCATAACCCAATGATTTTCTTGTGCCCGAAAACGATAAAATACAAAATTTAGTCAAAATTGCGCGAAACGTTGTCTAGATAAAATTAGAATGACCCAAAAGTGGCCCACTAATCGAAATTTCTCGAACATGTGACCTACCCCAATGATTTTCTCATGCCAAAAATATGTTGTATACAAAATTTCGTTAAAATCGACCCAACCATTCTTTAGATATAGCTTGACCTTGACCCATTAGGACCCACAAATGACCCTTATAATCGAAAGCTCTCGAATATGTGACTTAGTCCATTAGTTTTCTCGTTTCTAAAAATTGTTATGTACAGAATTTCGTTAAAATTGATCCTGCCGTTTTTTAATTATATATAGCTTGACCCAGACCCTTTATGATCCAAAATGACCCATTAATCGAAATTTTTTGAACATGTAACCTAGTCCAATGATTTTATCGTGCCAAAAAATGTTGCACACAAAATTTCATTAAAATCGATCCACCTGTTCTTTAGATATAGCTTGACCATGACCCATTATGACCCATCATGACCCACAAATGACCCTCATAGTCGAAATCTCTCAAACATGTAATTTAGCCCATTAGTTTTCTCATGTCAAAAAACTGTTACATACAAAATTTCGTTATAATCCATCACGCCGTTCTTTAAATATAAATAGCTTGACCCAGACTCTTAATGACCCAAAATGACCCATTAATCGAAATTTTCCGAACATGTAACCTAGTCCAATGATTTTATCGTGCCAAAAAAATGTTGCATACTTAATTTCGTTAAAATCGCTCCACCTGTTATTTAGATATAGCTTGACCATGACCCATTATGACTCATCATGACCCACAAATGACCCTCATAGTCGAAATCTCTCAAACATGTGATTTAGCCCATTAGTTTTCTCATGTCAAAAAACTGATACATACAAAATTTCGTTATAATCCATCACGCCGTTCTTTAAATATAAATAGCTTGACCCAGATCCTTAATGACCCAATATGACCCATTAAAATTTTTTTTCGAGTATGTAACCTAGCCCAATGTTTTTCTCGTGCTCGAAAACCATAGAATGCAATTTTTAGTCAAAATACGTGAGAAAATCTCTAGATAAAATTAGCATGACCCACAATGACCCCAAAAATGACCCACTAACCGAATTTTCTCGAACATGTTACCTAATCCAATGGTCTTCTTGTAATCCAAAACGATAAAATATAAAATTTGGTCGAAATCGTTAGAGCCGTTTTTTAAATAAAAACGGCTTGACCCACAATGACCCAAAAATGACCCACTAATCAAAATTTTTCGAACATGTGACCCAGCTCAATTGTTTTCTCGTGCCAAAAAACGATTGGATACAAAATTTCCTTAAAATCGATCCAGCCGTTCTCTAGGTATAAATAGCTTGATCCTGACCCATTATGACCCATTATGACCCAATAATCAAATTTTCTCGAACATGTGAGCTAGCCCAATGGTCTTCTCGTGCCCGAAAATGGTAAAATCCAAATTTTTGCGAAAATCGTTAGAGCCGTTTTTGAGATAAAATTTACCCACACAGACACACACACACACACAATTTTTGCTCGCATTATAGTATAAGACTAGCAGGGGAGACCGAGCTTAGCTCGGTCAAAATTAACTTTGCATTCAACTCGATATAGTATTTTCACTGTATCATTAACTCTGTATTATTGCTGTAAAACATGTTTATAATAGTATTATTTAGAAAAACAATCAATAAGAAAACTATGCTTTTATGCGCATATTTATAAATTTTATTTTATTTTAAATTTTACAACGAAAGGACATCAATCTAAATCACTTTTTTAGCTCGAATCTGATTGGTTTAACCATGCATCTCAAATCCTCTTAAGAATGTATAAAAAAATTCTTTACATTCTGAAAGACAATATTTTTTGCTAGATATAGCCAAATTTGGAGTCATTCTTTCATTTGGCTCTAAATACGTGTTTTGGTTTTCGTAATTTTTATAGTCGATTTTTTGGCCATATGTCGCCAATATTTTGTCAAATATCACCAAGTTATTGGCTTTTGCCATATTCTCGTGACCCTGACCCGTGTTACCCGAAATGAGCCCCTAATCAAATTTGATCAAGCATGTGACATAGCTCAATCGCCTTCAGGTAATCAAAAACAGTAGAATATAAAATTGAATCAAAATCGTTTAAGCCATTTTTTAGGTAAAATTAGCTTGGCAGCATTCAGCAATGAAGCGAAATGACCCACTAATATAATTTTGTTTAACATGCGACTCAGCCCAATAGTCTTCTCGTGACAAAAAACGTTTTGTTTCAAAATTTGATTGAGTCGTTGTTATATGCAATTAGAATGACCCTAGCTCATTAAGACCCAAAATGACCCACTAATAGAATTTTCGCGAGCATGTGTCCAAGCCAAATGGTTTTCTCTTGCTCAAAAACGATATAATACAAAGTATAGTCAAAATGGTGAGTACCATTTTCTATATAAAATTAGCATGACCCATCATGACCAACAAATGACCCTTATAATCGAAATCTCTCGAACGTGTGGCCTAGCTCTTTAGTTTTAGCATGCCGAAAAACATTAGATACAAAATTTAGATAAAATCGATTGAGACGTTTTTTAGATATAGTTAGTTTGACCCTGACCCCTTATGATCCAAAATGACACATTGATCGAATTTCCTCAAAAATCTGTCATAACCCAATGATTTTCTTGTGTTCGAAAACGATAAAATACAAAATTTAATCAAAATTGCGCGAAACGTTGTCTAGATAAAATTAGAATGACCCAAAAGTGGCCCACTAATCGAAATTTCTCGAACATGTGACCCACCTCAATGATTTTCTCATGCCAAAAATATGTTGTATAAAACATTTTGTTAAAATTGACCCACCCATTCTTTAGATATAGCTTGACCTTGACCCATTAAAACCCACAAATGACCCTTATAATCGAAAGCTCTCGAATATGTGACTTAGTCCATTAGTTTTCTCGTTTCTAAAAATTGTTACATACAGAATTTCGTTAAAATTGATCCTGCCGTTCTTTAATTACACATAGCTTGACCCAGACCCTTTATGATCCAAAATGACCCATTAATCGAAATTTTTCGAACATGTAACCTAGTCCAATGATTTTATCGTGCCAAAAAAATGTTGCATACAAAATTTCATTAAAATCGATTCACCTGTTCTTTAGATATAGTTTGACCATGACCCATCATGACCCATAAATGACCCTCATAGTCGAAATCTCTCAAACATGTGATTTAGCCCATTAGTTTTCTCATGTCAAAAAACTGTCACATACAAAATTTCGTTATAATCCATCACGCCATTCTTTAAATATAAATAGCTTGACCCAGACTCTTAATGACCCAAAATGACCCATTAATCGAAATTTTTCGAACATGTAACCTAGTCCAATGATTTTATCGTGCCAAAAAAAATGTTGCATACAAAATTTCGTTAAAATCGATCCACCTGTTCTTTAGATATAGGTTGACCATGACCCATTATGACCCATCATGACCCACAAATGACCCTCATAGTCGAAATCTCTCAAACATGTGATTTAGCCCATTAGTTTTCTCATGTCAAAAAACTGTTACATACAAAATTTCGTTATAATCCATCACGCCGTTCTTTAAATATAAATAGCTTGACCCAGACTCTTAATGACCCAATATGACCCATTGAAATTTTTTCTCGAACATGTAACCTAGCCCAATGTTTTTCTCGTGCCCGAAAACCATAGAATGCAATTTTTAGTCAAAATTGCGTGAGAAAATCGCTAGATAAAAATAGCATGACCCACAATGACCCCCAAAATGACTCATTTACCGAATTTTCTCGAACATGTTACCTAACCCAATGGTCTTCTTGTAATCCAAAACGATACAATATAAAATTTGGTCAAAATCGTTAGAGCCGTTTTTTAGATAAAAATGGCTTGACCCATAATGACCCAAAAATGACCCACTTGTCGAAATTTTTCGAACATGTGACCCAGCCCAATAGTTTTCTCGTGCCAAAAAACGATTGGATACAAAATTGCCTTAAAATCCATCCAGCCGTTCTCTAGATATAAATAGCTTGATCCTGACCCATTGTGACCCAAAATGACCCAGTAATCGAATTTTCCCGAACATGGGACCTAGCCCAATGGTCTTCTCGTGCCCGAAAATGGTAAAATCCAAATTTTTGCGAAAATCGTTAGAGCCGTTTTTGAGATAAAATTTACCCCCCCCCCCACACACACACAATTTTTGCTCGCATTATAGTATAAGATATATAATAAAGGCCAAACGTATCTGTGCGTAACGCATCCGTCATGTTTTAAATGGCAACACTTTCCGATGAAATTTCGGTTTTGCAATTTTCGCTATTGTAAATTTTTAAACTTCTAGAAAATACACGTTTTCAATCTTTATACCATCGTTTAGAGAAAAAAAATGCACTTTTAAATGCCGTTTGTTGAAAACTGTATCTCAATTTGTTTTTGAGATATTAATTTTTTTGTAGTTTTTGGTTCAATTTCTCTAATGGTGGCAGCTTGAGTATCGCATTTATGTAGGAAAAAGAGGAAAAATAGTCATAGAGTAAAAAAGAAAAAAAATAGAGATGCAGTTTAGTGGTTGGAGGTGACGCCAAAAATTTAACCCTAAAATTCGCTGCATTGCATCAAACACAACCGCGTGCTTTCACAGAAAAGGAAAGCTTTTAGCGATGCAATTTTAATTCATAATACAATGAAATGCTATTTTATAATACTAAAATATAATCAGATCATTTCCATTTAGAGAAAAAAAATGATGTTAAAAAATTCTGTCTCTGTTCCACGTGATTGTTTTGTTTGGGCGGAATGGAGGCTTAAATTGGAAGAATAACGCCCATCAAACCGTTTTAATCGCATACTGCACCTCCATCTATCTCCTTTCTCCATGGAAAATAACAGATTATTGTACATTTTAGTTGTCATTTTTTTCATAGCAACTGAAAAAAATAGTAATTATAAATTAAATAAAAAAAAATTGTAATTTAAGAAATTACCCCAACCATTTGAAAAATGTTTCACTCGATACATTCATCTATCATTTTAAGCTAAATACCAGTTGTTTTATTGTGTATTATCCGTGCCACTGCTATAAATGACTTTATACATGCTGCAATTTGAAGGTACGGTTCGTTTAAGTTATATCACTCTATTGTCGCCAAGCATAAAAGTTGGCGACGAAAGAAACATTTCAAACTATTTAACATTGTTGGTGCAAAAGTAATCATTATTAAAATACAGCTTTGGCATATACTGTTATACTTGTAAGACTTTGGCATATATTGTTTGATTTTACAGAGCAGAATTTTGGTGATGGAGGTTTTAAACCAAAATCGATCGCAGCACATGCATCTGTGAATGGGTCCATCAGACATCGAATCAAAAAAGATTTCCCAGTTTTTCCCAAGCCGATTGCTTTTTAGTTTTCTTTTTAGGTGGTGGAAAATCAAGAGTAATAGCTATAACATTTTCCGGCTTGTTAGAATCACTATTGGCACTCAAATTTTCCTGGTTAGAACCGACCGATAGTAAAACGCCATGGCTAGTGGATTGGTCGCCCTGGCGACATGATGTTTTACAATTAATCGGTTCGGCATTAAATTGCTTCCTTTTTCGTGATCGCCTTTCAACACGTAATTGGTTTTCAGCGGCTCAATAATCTTTTGATTTTATCATTTTCTGCATTGAAAGACGTTTTTGCGCCAAACCAAATACAGTATTACTCAGTTATCCCGTCGACCAATTTCGCCAAATGATACGAATCGCCAAACTAATAAGCAACTTATACATGTTGACTGTGTTTAATATCATTGAATGCGATATTCACGTTCATTCATTTCTTTGGCTTCGGCTTTTTCCGTATCTGTTAATTTCCGTCTACCCATTTTTAAATTTGTTAGTTTTCTCCTTTATTACAATGATTTTAACCATTTTAATTTACTATTCAAATAAAAATTCTTCTAAAAGTAAAGAATTTAATTTAAATTAAAAAAAAACTCTTCTAAAAGTAAAGAAATTAATTTAAATTCAAAAGTGACCACATCATTCAAAAGTGGTAACATCATTCAAAAGTGGTAACATCATCGGGTCCATTCTCCCGAAAACAACAACCATTTTTCAAATGGTTAACAAGTTGAATGTAGATTCTGCCATTGAAGAATTGAGTTTCGCCTCCGATTAGGAAAAAAAAAAAATAATAAAAATTGTAATTTAAGAAATTACCCCAACCATTTGAAAAATGTTTCACTCGATACATTCATCTATCATTTTAAGCTAAATACCAGTTGTTTTATTGTGTATTATCCGTGCCACTGCTATAAATGACTTTATACATGCTGCAATTTGAAGGTACGGTTCGTTTAAGTTATATCACTCTATTGTCGCCAAGCATAAAAGTTGGCGACGAAAGAAACATTTCAAACTATTTAACATTGTTGGTGCAAAAGTAATCATTATTAAAATACAGCTTTGGCATATACTGTTATACTTGTAAGACTTTGGCATATATTGTTTGATTTTACAGAGCAGAATTTTGGTGATGGAGGTTTTAAACCAAAATCGATCGCAGCACATGCATCTGTGAATGGGTCCATCAGACATCGAATCAAAAAAGTTTTTTCCCAGTTTTTCCCAAGCCGATTGCTTTTTAGTTTTCTTTTTAGGTGGTGGAAAATCAAGAGTAATAGCTATAACATTTTCCGGCTTGTTAGAATCACTATTGGCACTCAAATTTTCCTGGTTAGAACCGACCGATAGTAAAACGCCATGGCTAGTGGATTGGTCGCCCTGGCGACATGATGTTTTACAATTAATCGGTTCGGCATTAAATTGCTTCCTTTTTCGTGATCGCCTTTCAACACGTAATTGGTTTTCAGCGGCTCAATAATCTTTTGATTTTATCATTTTCTGCAATGAAAGACGTTTTTGCGCCAAACCAAATACAGTATTACTCAGTTATCCCGTCGACCAATTTCGCCAAATGATACGAATCGCCAAACTAATAAGCAACTTATACATGTTGACTAAATTTTTATTTTAAATAGCAAAAGAAGAAATAAAAATCACTTTATGATTGTTTAAGTACGCGTATTGTGTTTAATATCATTGAATGCGATATTCACGTTCATTCATTTCTTTGGCTTCGACTTTTTCCGTATCTGTTAATTTCCGTCTACCCATTTTTAAATTTGTTAGTTTTCTCCTTTATTACAATGATTTTAACCATTTTAATTTACTATTCAAATAAAAATTCTTCTAAAAGTAAAGAATTTAATTTAAATTCAAATAAAAATTCTTCTAAAAATAAAGAATTTAATTTAAATTCAAAAGTGGTAACATCATTCAAAAGTGGTAACATCATTCAAAAGTGGTAACATCATCGGGTCCATTCTCCCGAAAACAACAACCATTTTTCAAATGGTTAAAAAAAAAATTGTAATTTAAGAAATTACCCCAACCATTTGAAAAATGTTTCACTCGATACATTCATCTATCATTTTAAGCTAAATACCAGTTGTTTTATTGTGTATTATCCGTGCCACTGCTATAAATGACTTTATACATGCTGCAATTTGAAGGTACGGTTCGTTTAAGTTATATCACTCTATTGTCGCCAAGCATAAAAGTTGGCGACGAAAGAAACATTTCAAACTATTTAACATTGTTGGTGCAAAAGTAATCATTATTAAAATACAGCTTTGGCATATACTGTTATACTTGTAAGACTTTGGCATATATTGTTTGATTTTACAGAGCAGAATTTTGGTGATGGAGGTTTTAAACCAAAATCGATCGCAGCACATGCATCTGTGAATGGGTCCATCAGACATCGAATCAAAAAAGTTTTTTCCCAGTTTTTCCCAAGCCGATTGCTTTTTAGTTTTCTTTTTAGGTGGTGGAAAATCAAGAGTAATAGCTATAACATTTTCCGGCTTGTTAGAATCACTATTGGCACTCAAATTTTCCTGGTTAGAACCGACCGATAGTAAAACGCCATGGCTAGTGGATTGGTCGCCCTGGCGACATGATGTTTTACAATTAATCGGTTCGGCATTAAATTGCTTCCTTTTTCGTGATCGCCTTTCAACACGTAATTGGTTTTCAGCGGCTCAATAATCTTTTGATTTTATCATTTTCTGCATTGAAAGACGTTTTTGCGCCAAACCAAATACAGTATTACTCAGTTATCCCGTCGACCAATTTCGCCAAATGATACGAATCGCCAAACTAATAAGCAACTTATACATGTTGACTAAATTTTTATTTTAAATAGCAAAAGAAGAAATAAAAATCACTTTATGATTGTTTAAGTACGCGTATTGTGTTTAATATCATTGAATGCGATATTCACGTTCATTCATTTCTTTGGCTTCGGCTTTTTCCGTATCTGTTAATTTCCGTCTACCCATTTTTAAATTTGTTAGTTTTCTCCTTTATTACAATGATTTTAACCATTTTAATTTACTATTCAAATAAAAATTCTTCTAAAAGTAAAGAATTTAATTTAAATTCAAATAAAAACTCTTCTAAAAGTAAAGAAATTAATTTAAATTCAAAAGTGACCACATCATTCAAAAGTGGTAACATCATTCAAAAGTGGTAACATCATCGGGTCCATTCTCCCGAAAACAACAACCATTTTTCAAATGGTTAAAAAAAAAATCCGATAGAGGTTTTTTAGAAGGGTGACCCCGTTTAGATTGCAATGAACTAACTTAATTTTTCTTGTGTTTATCAATATAATAGCAAACAGAACGGCGTGAAATACCCAATTCAATAGCAATTTCTCTCTGAGGCATTGGAATTACGGAATAATAAAGAGATACAATTTGACGTGCTACTTCTTCATTGACTAAATTCATCCAAACGAATTTTTTCTTTAGTTTAAATGATTTTTTATAGGCTCTGAGTAAAAGGAAATGTAGTTTAACAATAAAACGAATGGAATCCCGTCGAATTCGACGAATGAAATGTTTAAAAGACCCGATCGATTTGGTTTAAAAAAAATTCAAAATTACATTATTGAATCAATTTATAATAAATATATTTACAAACTAAATGTCAAGTTGGCCAGTTACAATTTTGCATGCAAATATTCGCACATCTTCAGTTAAAATTGTAATCTGAGTGCCGGCGAAATCCAGAAATTCTATTTTATATGCACTCACAAAAAAAAAAAGTTTTATTTAAAAAAAAAAAAAAAAACTAATTTAGTTTTTACTATGACATTATTTTCACTAACTGAAGTCATCTGAAAGTAAAATCTCAATCTCAGTGTCCATAATGAAAAGAAATATTGAAATGTAATATCGAGTACTACTAGGTTATCCCGTTGACCAAAAAATTATCGTCAAACTATAAGATTAAATGCCAATAATGGATGATCGTGAATGTCACATTCAATGACATTAAATAAGATTCACGTGTTTAAAATGTCATTAAGTGATTTTTATTTCGACTTTTTACTAATATTTTTATTAATATTCTACTAATTATTTGTTTTTTCGTTATCTAAAATAAAAATTATGTCAATATGTATAATTTGGCTGTTAGTTTGACGATTTGAATAATTTTGCGAAATTCGTCGGCGGGATAACAGTGTAGTACCTAATATCGTTATGAATAAAAATGAGATATTTTAAATAGTGACGTCATTTTCTCTTCAAATGTTTTTTAAAAGTTACTGTTATTAGTAATATGAACAAGGCATCCGTAATAATATTGTGATTCCCATATATCTTGTTGCTGAATGACATAATTTTCCTCATTTGAATTTTTTTTATTTTGCTTTAGAGATTAATTTTTATCATAAATTATTTTCTCTTATTTTATTTACAATATTAATATTATTTCTCAATATATATATATATATATATTTTACCTCAATTAGTGCATAATTATACGCAATCATTTTGGAAAATAAATTTTTATTATTGAGAGGAAAGCTAAACTGAGTTGCCATCATTTTGAACAAATATCGTAAAAAGCATTTAAAATTACAAATAAAGTATAAAAATTGAAATAAATTAAAAAATAACTAAAATGGGCACAACTACAAATAAATAGCTTTCATTTTAAAAAATAATTATCAAAATCGGTTGAGTAGAAAATTCAGGGCTGATGACACGACATTTTTTAGCTTGTCTTAAAGAAATAGAATCGGAGGCTAATAAATCCAATTTGCCACAGCATAAATCTTACCAAAGGACTATCGTATAAAAACCCATAAGATGTGTTTCATTTGGATATTGCCTTTCACAATTAACAAATAATGTGATTTTTGGGCCACATACGTTAGCGTAATCCTTATATCTATATTATAAAGGCCAAACGTATCTGTGCGTAACGCATACGTCATTCTCCGAATGGCAACATTTTCTGATGAAATTTCACTTTTGCAATTTCCATTACTGCAAATTTTTTAACTCCTAGACATCGTACATTTTCAATCTTTACACCGTTATATAGGGAAAAGTATGTACTTTTAAATGCAATTTGTTTGAAATTCGTATCTTAATTTGTTTTTGAGATATTAATTTTTTTGTAGTTTTTAATTTAATTTTTCTGGAAGTGGCAACTTGAGTACTCCATTTCTGTGCAAAGCATTACCAACTAGATATAACGGCCTGCGCATTTCGCTAAAAACCGCCGAAAAAGTGAAGCTGGATTCAGCTTCAAACTCTGAGCCATTTCATTGGATCACGTGGCACAAACCCTGCCCAAATTAGCATTTTATGAGCTGATTTCTATTCTGAGCACATGGTCATTGTTTTGGTTCGGAGTTTGCACGATTGGTCTGAGTAACTTGGGCAAAGTATCAGAGTCTTCTGGCGGGAGATTTCATAAATTAATCTCAAAAAAATTGTAATTTAAGAAATTACCCCAACCATTTGAAAAATGTTTCACTCGATACATTCATCTATCATTTTAAGCTAAATACCAGTTGTTTTATTGTGTATTATCCGTGCCACTGCTATAAATGACTTTATACATGCTGCAATTTGAAGGTACGGTTCGTTTAAGTTATATCACTCTATTGTCGCCAAGCATAAAAGTTGGCGACGAAAGAAACATTTCAAACTATTTAACATTGTTGGTGCAAAAGTAATCATTATTAAAATACATCTTTGGCATATACTGTTATACTTGTAAGACTTTGGCATATATTGTTTGATTTTACAGAACAGAATTTTGGTGATGGAGGTTTTAAACCAAAATCGATCGCAGCACATGCATCTGTGAATGGGTCCATCAGACATCGAATCAAAAAAGTTTTTTCCCAGTTTTTCCCAAGCCGATTGCTTTTTAGTTTTCTTTTTAGGTGGTGGAAAATCAAGAGTAATAGCTATAACATTTTCCGGCTTGTTAGAATCACTATTGGCACTCAAATTTTCCTGGTTAGAACCGACCGATAGTAAAACGCCATGGCTAGTGGATTGGTCGCCCTGGCGACATGATGTTTTACAATTAATCGGTTCGGCATTAAATTGCTTCCTTTTTCGTGATCGCCTTTCAACACGTAATTGGTTTTCAGCGGCTCAATAATCTTTTGATTTTATCATTTTCTGCATTGAAAGACGTTTTTGCGCCAAACCAAATACAGTATTACTCAGTTATCCCGTCGACCAATTTCGCCAAATGATACGAATCGCCAAACTAATAAGCAACTTATACATGTTGACTGTGTTTAATATCATTGAATGCGATATTCACGTTCATTCATTTCTTTGGCTTCGGCTTTTTCCGTATCTGTTAATTTCCGTCTACCCATTTTTAAATTTGTTAGTTTTCTCCTTTATTACAATGATTTTAACCATTTTAATTTACTATTCAAATAAAAATTCTTCTAAAAGTAAAGAATTTAATTTAAATTCAAATAAAAATTCTTCTAAAAATAAAGAATTTAATTTAAATTCAAAAGTGGTAACATCATTCAAAAGTGGTAACATCATTCAAAAGTGGTAACATCATCGGGTCCATTCTCCCGAAAACAACAACCATTTTTCAAATGGTTAATAAATGGGCCTTATAGATATAGATGGTCATGGTGCAAAGTAAAGGAAAAATACCCATAAATTAAAAAGAAGAAATAGAGAGGACTTATGTGTGGTGGCTGGGAGTGGTGCCAAAAATGTAACCCTGAGAAATCTGCTACCTTAAGCCCGAGGGGTTCGACAAACTAGTATATTATAAATGTGAAAGTGTGTCCGAAAAATTGGAATTAAATTGGCTTCAAAACGGATGGATTAATGTCTTTGAATTTTTGTATACAGATAGATTATTGGCCTGAAATGAACATAAGCTAATTTTTATTTATTTTATTCAAATATTTTTCTTAATAATTCAACATTTCACTATTTTTCATACAGAATAAATTGAAAAATTTTCCATAATATTTAATCATCTTTCTTTTTTCGTTGCCAAAAAATAAAAAAACGGAATAATTATTTCTCTTCTGTAAATAATTTTCAACTGAAAGATTTTTACGTGATAAAACAAAATGAAATAAATAAATGGTCGCTATTCAGTTTTTCGGTTCGAGGTTAAAAATTCGCAATTTTACCAATTGTGACGTCAGAGAAATACTGTTTTTCTTCTTATATCACGCAGACGATTATATAAAATTTCTTTTACATTCAGAAGACTTCACAAGAACATAACTTCACACTTTACTAGGATATAAATATTTTAGTAGTTTTTCCAGATATTAATCCGTAATCAAAATGAACCCTTTTCTTTCTTTCGATTCGAGGCTATACAATTCAACTTTTTACCAATTGTGACGTCTCAGGAATACTTTCCATTAAGAATTTTAAAAATATCTATGTAACGTCCATGGAGGAATAAGATAGGTGGAGGTGAAGACAACCTCAAAAAAGGTTTGCAATATCAAACATTTATCGCTCAAATTTTAATGTTCCAAACAAAAGCATTGGAAAATCGGAAAGCATTGAAAAAGAAAAGGATTTTGTATTAACTAGCAGACTATGCCCGCTGCGCTGGTCCATTTTTCCAAACGAATCTTGACTCAAATAAAATGGTGATTTGAAATTTCTTTTTTAAAGCAGTGTAGACCATCACCTGGAATGTCCTTTCGCAATGCTGAAAACGAAGCCAGTGCCAATGACATTGCGATATTGCACTATTGTATGCGTTGGACAAAATTTGGGTAACTAAGTACCACCTCTCTTATTTGATCATTTATAGTAGAGTTTGATATGAAAATGAAACCGTTATGACAGCAGAAATCAAAATGTTCTCTACTCATCACATTATTTTGTTAGAAAACATTGCAATGATTATCAAACTCTATTAATTTTCGTATAGCACATTATCATTTGTTAGTTCTTAAACTCCCGAATCGGAACTTGTACTATGTGTAGATCTGGTAGCCTAAATAAAATCTCATTACATGTTGCATTACATTTTTAACGTCCTCTCCTGGCAGGTCTACTACAGTTTTCTATCTACCTTGGTCTGTTCCAGCAAAGTACATAGCAAAAACTGTAAAAATGAGTGTTTAACTTGCATATTTATTAGAACAATGAAGCATAAAAGGTGTGTTTGAAAGCTGCATTATTTAAGAAAATTAAAATTACATCAGTTTCACTGCCTCTTTGTTTTTTTAAACCAGTTGCAAACATGTAGCTGTTAAATCGGGAATAATCTTGACGCTAAATTTTGTAGAAAAATAAACCTTCAGCTTGTAATCAATTCCATTATGCTTTTTGGCGAAGGGTAAGATTAGGAGAGATTAGGGTGAGTCTTGCAATCCCCGAAAAAAATTTTTCGATGGATTTACACGTTTTAGATAGTGGAGATTCCGAAAAACATATTTTTAGAAAAAAAAAATGCCGTCCGTCTGTTTGTCTGTCTGTCTGTCTGTAAACACTCTATCTCCCGAACAAATTGAAATAGAGACTTGAAATTTTGTATGTAGTTAGTATGTAAGAATGGGACGAAGCCTATTTAATATCAACAACCTCGATTATCCGGAACTATGTTTTCGGACACTCGAAAAATTCGTTCTGTTGAAAGATATATAAAAATTTTCGAATGTTTTTGTTCTATGAAATGGACGTAAAAGGCAATACAATAACACACATTTTGCATATAGAACGAAGTCGATAGGATTATTAGTTGCCAAGATATTTGTAATCCTGTTTTCCACATTCTTCGATTTTTCATGAGTCTGTATTTCATTCAAATTTCAATTCAGAGGTATGTTTTAATTGAAAATGAGACGCTTAATCCAACGCAGTAAACTGTTAGTTTATATTATAATTATTTTTGGCTTTATAAGGATGTTTCTTTTACGCAGTTCGGTATTACTTGAGTAGTTCGGCGTTTTATATAATTTGTCGAAATTGGTACATCAGCAATTCATTAATAGAGCATTACTATGCATATTAACAATATTGAAATTTTGTTTTGGAATTGCAATGCATTGTATAAATATTTTTCACATGTTTTATTTTCATATGCCTATCCATGATGGGTAAGTATTACGGTGGCCCCCATCGACTAGTTTTTTTTTTTTTTTTTGGTTCGACGGGGTAATGAAGTAGTATTCAATAGTTAATTTTGGTAAAATTCTGTTGATAGGCTTAATGTTAATTAAAACTGCAATATAAACATAAAAAAAAAATTTTCTACAGTCGGTGTTTCATGTATACTTTTTTCTTAACCAATTTTAAAGTATTTTTGTTAACCTGAATGATTGATAAAAAATAATTGCAAATATATTTTTAAAATTCTATATCATTCATATTCCGAAAATTTTTCCTGCACATTGCAAATATTGCTTATTTAGTGATAGTAAAATAACTGCAGATGAAAAACTAGTCGTTGGGGGCCACCGTAATACTTACCCATCATGGATATGTATATGAAAATAAAACATGTGAAAACTATTTATACAATACATTGCAATTTATAAACAAAATTTAAATATTGTTAATATACATAGTAATGCTATATTAAAGAACTGCTGATGTGCCAATTTCGACAAATTATATAAAACGCCAAACTACTCAAGTAGTACTGAACTGCGTAAAAGAAACATCCTTATAACTCCAAAAATAATAATTCTATTAACTAACAATTAACTGCGTCGGATTAAGCGTCTCACTTCCAATAAAAATATACCTCTGAATTGAAATTTGAATGAAATACAGGGTCATGAAAAATCGAAGAATGTGGAAAACAGGATTACAAATATCTCGGCAACTAATAATCCGATCGACTTCGTTTTATATGCAAAATGTATGTTATTTTATTGCCTTTTACGTCCATTCCATTCAACAAAAAAATTCGAAAACTTTTGTATACCTTTCATCAGAACGAATTTTTCGAGAGTCCGAAAAAAATAGTTCCGGATAGTCGAGGTTGCTGATATTAAATAGGGTTCGTTCCATTCTTACATACTAACTACATACAAAATTTCAAGTCTCTATCTCAATTTGTTCGGGAGATAGAGCGTTTACAGACAGACAGACAGACAGACGGACGGCAAATTTTTTTTTTCTAAAAATATGTTTTTCGGAATCTCCACTATCTAAAACGTGTAAATCCGTCCAAAAAATTTTTTCGATTTTCAAAACGATTGCAAGACTTACCCTATACTACGTATGATGGGTAAGTAATACATAATACAGCTAAAACACAGAATTAACGACAGCTTGTCGAATGCCTCTACGGAGACTTCAAAAGTACGCCAGTTCTGTCAACTTAAATATCCAGATAGAATTTTAACAAATGATAGGTACTACTTTATTATTCCATACATCAATTTCGCCAAATTATACATATTGCAAAACGATTCACCATATTATACAAACGGATATAACTTTTATTTTCATAACCAAAGAATCAATAAATTACTAAAATATTAATAGAAATACAAATAAAACGTCGAATTAAAAAGTAATTGATAACGTAAAAAACGCATGCAACATGTTTAATGTCAAATGAATGTGACGTTTACGATCATCCATTATTCACATTTAATCTTATATTTTGGTGGCAGTTTTTTGGACGATGAATCAAGTAGTACCAAATAATATAAAAATATATAAATAATAATATAGCCAATAATATTTTGGTCAGGTGTCATGTATGGATCACGTTGGCGCGATTGCAACAAAATTGTGATTTTATGGATTGCGTGGTAATCTGGTTATTGTTGTTTATTTACTAATAAACTGTTTCTTTAATTTTCTTTATTACTTACCCATCATACGTAGTATAGGGTATTACTTACCCATCATACGTAGTATAGGGCAGTATAAGTCTTGCAATCGTTTTGAAAATCGAAAAAAAATTTTTTGACGGATTTACACGTTTTAGATAGTGTAGATTCTGAAAAACATATTTTTAGAAAAAAAATTTTGCCGTCCGTCTGTCTGTCTGTCTGTCTATAAACGCTCTATCTCCCGAACAAATTGAGATAGAGACTTAAAATTTTGTATGTAGTTAGTATGTAAGAATGGAACGAACCCTATTTAATATCAGCAACCTCGATTATCCGGAACTATTTTTTCCGGATTCTCGAAAAATTCGTTCTGATGAAAGGTATATAAAAATTTTCGATTTTTTTTTCAGGAATGCATGTAAAAGGCAATACAAAAACACAAATTTTGCATAAAGAACGAAGTCGATCGGATTATTAGTTGTCGAGATATTTGTAATCCTGTTTTCCACATTCTTCGATTTTTCATGATCCTGTATTTCACTGAAATTTCAATTCAGAGGTATATTTTAATTGAAAATGAGACGCTTAATCCGACGCAGCAAACAGTTAGTTAATATGATTATTATTTTTGGAGTTATAAGGATGTTTCTTTTACGTAGTTTGGCGTTTTATATAATTTGTTGAAATTGGTGCATCAGCAATTCATTAATAGAGTTTTACTTTGTGTATTAACAACATTTAAATTTAGTTTTGGAATTGAAATACATTGTATAAATAGTTTTCACATATTTTATTTTCATATGCATATAAATGATGGGTAAGTATTACGGTGGCCTCCAACGACTAGTTTTTTTTAGCCTCCGATGCTATTTCTTTCAGACAAGCTAAAAAATATCGTGTCATCAGCCCTGAAATTTCTACTCAACCGATTTTGATAATTATTTTTTAAAATGAAACTATATATTTGTAGTCGTGCCCATTTTAGCTATTTTTACTTACCCATCATACGTAGTATAGGGTAAGTCTAGCAATCGTTTTGAAATTGGAAAAAAAATTTTTGACGGATTTACACGTTTTAGATAGTGGAGATTCCGAAAAACATATTTTTAGAAAAAAATATTTGCCGTCCGTCTGTTTGTCTGTCTGTCTGTAAACACTCTATCTCCCGAACAAATTGAGATAGAGACTTAAAATTTTGTATGTAGTTAGTATGTAAGAATGGGACGAAGCCTATTTAATATCAGCAACCTCGATTATCCGGAGATATTTTTTTTGGACTCTCGAAAAATTCGTTCTGATGAAAGATGTATTAAAATTTTCGAATGTTTTTGTTCTAAGGGATGGAAGTAAAAGACAATAAAATAACCCGCATTTTGCATATAGAACGAAGTCGATTGGATTATTAGTTACCGAGATATTTGTAATCCTGTTTTCCACATTCTTCAATTTTTCATGACCCTGTATTTCATTCAAATTTCAATTCAGAGGTATATTTTAATTGAACATGGGACGCTTAATGCAACGCAGTAAACTGCTAGTTTATATTATAATTATTTTGGGAGTTATAAGGATGTTTCTTTTACGCAGTTCGGTATTACTTGAGTAGTTTGGCGTTTTATATAATTTGTCGAAATTGGTACATCAGCAATTCATCAATAGAGCATTACTATGCATATTAACAATATTTTAATCTTGTTTTACAATTGCAATGCATTGTATAAATAGTTTTCACATGTTTTATTTTCATATGCCTATCCATGATGGGTAAGTATTACGGTGGCCCCCAAAGACTAGTTTTATTTATTCCCATTTTTATTAGCACTTTCCAACAAAGTTGAAAAGTGCTTATGCATTCGGTTTGTCTGGCCGGATGTCCGGATGGCCGTCTGTCCGCGCTTCAACTCACGTAAATATACTCGGATTTCCATGAAATTTTAGGACGTTATTGACATTTATCCTAGCACAAACCTTATTGAAAATGAAGTTTCTACCATGAGTAGTTTATCTACAGAGAGAATCAAAGTTTCCCATTACATTACGGCCTATGGGAAAAAATCGTTAATACACTCGGATTTCCATGAAATTTCAGGACGTTATTGACGTTTACCCTAGCACAAACCATATTGAAAATGAAGTTTCTACCATGAATAGTTTATCTACAGGGCGAATCAAAGGTTTTCCATTACATTAAGGTCCATGGGGAAAGATCGTGAATATACTCGGATTGCCATGAAATTTCAGGACGTTATTGACGTTTTCCCTAGCACAAGTCCTGTCAAAAATGAAGTTTCTACCATGATTAGTTTATCTACAGGGCGAATCAAAAGTTTCCCATTACATTACGGCCTATGGGGAAAAATTCATTTCAAAGGAATTTTAAAGATGTTATACCCTGTCAAACATATTAAAATATGCATTCTATAAAATATAGGGTGAAAATGTAGCTATTATTCATTTACAGGGCCACACAAAAGAATTCCATTGGATAATGGTAAAAGGGGGAATTAGGTGTGACATATTTTAAATAAATTAAGCTTTTACTTACCCATCATACGTAGTATAGGGTAAGTCTTGCAATCGTTTTGAAAATCGAAAAAAAAATTTTGACGGATTTACACGTTTTAGATAGTGGAGATTCCGAAAAATATATTTTTAGAAAAAAAAATTTGCCGTCTGTCTGTCTTTCTGTCTGTCTGTCTATAAACGCTCTATCTCCCGAACAAATTGAGATAGAGACTTAAAATTTTGTATGTAGTTAGTATGTAAGAATGGAACGAACCCTATTTAATATTAGCAACCTCGATTATCCGGAACTATTTTTTTCGGACTCTCGAAAAATTCGTTCTGATGAAAGGTATATAAAAATTTTCGAATTTTTTTGTTCTAAGGAATGGGCGTAAAAGGCAATAAAATAACACACATTTTGCATATAAAACGAAGTCGATCAGATTATTAGTTGCCGAGATATTTGTAATCCTGTTTTCCACATTCTTCGATTTTTCATGACCCTGTATTTCATTCAAATTTCAATTCAGAGGTATATTTTTATTGGAAGTGAGACGCTTAATACGACGCAGTTAATTGTCAGTTAATTGCATTATTATTTTTGGAGTTATAAGGATGTTTCTTTTACGCAGCTCGGTACTACTTGAGTAGTTTGGCGTTTTATATAATTTGTCGAAATTGGTACATCAGCAGTTCTTTAATATAGCATTACTATGTATATTAACAATATTTAAATTTTGTTTATGAATTGCAATGCATTGTATAAATAGTTTCACATGTTTCATTTTCATATACATATCCATGATGGGTAAGTATCACGGTGGCCCCCAACGACTAGTTTCATATATAAATTGATACATGTCACTGAAGCTTAATATAAATTATACGCTACTGTCTTGTATAATATGAAGTACATAGCATTTACAGGGCCATACAAAAGTTTTCAAATAGTATATTCTTTCCGAAATACCGTATATGTGTACGATGATGGCTGATGGAGGGATGAAATGCATTTTAATTGTGATATGCGCGTTTATATTTCACTAAATATATGCACATTATATGCTGTGTATAAATGTTATAGTTGATATACAGGGCTACCTAAAAGAACTCACTAACGTTACTGAAAATGAGCGTAAATTATTTAAATGTGGTTCTTAAATAAGCCATGCATTTTTACGCTGAGCTTCATTCAATTTACTGAGAAATGTTTTCAAAATATAGATAAAAGGATGTACAGGGCCACGCGAAGAATTCGGTACATGGACGTCTATGAATGATAATTTATGAGAATGTGATTTCGGTTGTTTTAAAAGTGTTTTAGTTTACAATAAATTTTAACCTAATGCTGACGTGTAATAAAGGTACAATGTAAACTACAGGGCTGAACAAAAGTATTCAAGTATAAAAACATTTCATATTTATTTACTTAGAAGGTGTCACAAATAAAAATTAAATTAAAGAGTTGACATGTTTCGGTTCATTAATAAGAACCGTATTCATAACATATAAAATCAGTAGAAAATTAAATGACACTGGATATAAATATAAATTATATTTATATCCAGTGTCATTTAATTTTCTACTGATTTTATATGTTATGAATACGGTTCTTATTAATGAACCGAAACATGTCAACTCTTTAATTTAATTTTTATTTGTGACACCTTCTAAGTAAATAAATATGAAATGTTTTTATACGTGAATGAAAAAAGGTGAAGTGATTTTGTTTAGTTTTTGAAAAAACGAAAGCTAACAACAGTTTTAGTATTCAAGTATGTTTGCATCTAATAGTATGAATTGCTGAAAAAGAAATTTCAAGCTACTGTGTATTTTATTGCTAAACTAAATTTTCCCATTATATCAACTGACATATGAAATACAGGGCTGTTCAAGAGTACTGGAATACATATTTGGGTATATTTGGCTATACACTATTATTTCCCTAAATAACAATATTTTGTTAAAGATTTCATTAAGTGTTGGAAAGTGCTTTATAATCTATGCTTAACGCATGATTTTTCTTACTTGTTATATTTTATTTTTAATTTTAAATGCTTTTTACGATATTTCTTCAAAATGGTGGCAAATTAGTTTAGCTTTTCTCTCGATAATAAAAATTTATTTTATAAAATGATTGCGTATAATTATGCATTAATTGAGGTAAAAAAAATATATTTACTGAGAAATAATATTAATAATGTAAATAAAATAACAGAAAATAATTTATGATAAAAAATAATGTCTAAAGCAAAATAAGAAAAATTTCAAATGAGGAAAACGATGTCATTCAGCAACCAGATAAATGGGAATTAATATATTATTACGGTTGCCTTTTTCACATTACTAATAATAGTAACTTTTAAAAAACATTTGAAGAGAAAATGACGTCACTATTTAAAACATCTCATTTTTACTCATAACGATATCACATTTCAATATTTCTTTTCATTATGGGCATTGAGATTGAGATTACACTTTCACATGACTTCAGTTACAGAAAATAATATCACGGTAAAAATTAAATTAGTTTTAGCCTCCGATGCTATTTCTTTCAGACAAGCTAAAAAGTGCCATGTCAAAAATTGTGGCCCACTTTTACTTACCTATCATACGTAGTACAGAATAAGTCTTACAATCGTTTTGAAAATCGAAAAAAAATTCAGGGATTTACACGTTTCAGATACTGGAGATTCTGAAAAGCATATTTTTATTAAAAAAAAATTGCCGTCCGTCTGTCTGTCTGTAAACGCTCTATCTCACGAACAAATGGATACAGAGATTTAAAATTTTGTATGTACTTAGTATGTAAGAATAGGACGAGGCGTATTTAATATCAGTAATCTCTATTATCCTGAACTATTTTTTTCGAACTCTCGAAAAAAAATTTTGACGGATTTACACGTTTCAGATACTGGAGTTTTCGAAAAACATATTTTTAGAAAAAAAAATTGCCGTCCGTCTGTCTGCCTGTCTGTCTGGAAACATCTATCTCACGAACAAATAGAGATTTAAAATTTTGTATGTACTTAGTAAGTAAGAATAGGACGAAGCCTATTTAATATCAGTAACCTCGATTTTGTGGAACTATTTTTCTCTAAAAATATTGACTCTCTAAAAATTCGTTCTGTTGAAATGAACTAAAAATTTTCGATTTTTTAGCCTCCGATGCTATTTTTTTCAGACAAGCTAAAAAGTGCCGTGTCAAAAATTGTGGCACATCAAGCATAAGTATTTGACTTACCTACCATACGTAGTATAGGATAAGTCTTGCAATCGTTTTGAAAATCGAAAAAAAAAATTGACGGATTGACACGTTTCAGATACTAGAGATTCTGAAAAAAATATTTTTAGAAAAAAAAAATTGCCTTCCGTCTGTTTGTCTGTCTGTAAACGCTCAATCTCACGAACAAATGGAGATACAGACTTATTTTGTATGTACTTAGTAAGTGAGAATAGGACGAAACCTATTTAATATCAGTAAACTCGATTATCCGGAACTATTTTTTTCGGACTCTCGAAATAAAATTTTGGATTTACACGTTTCAGGTACTGGAGATTCCGAAAAACATATTTTTAGAAATAAAAAATTGCCGTCCATCTATCTGTAAACGCTCAATCTCGCGAACAAATGGAGATAGAGACTTAAAATTTTGTATGTACTTAGTAAATAAGAATAGGACGAAGCCTATTTAATATCAGTAATCTCTATTATCTTGAACTATTTTTTTCGGACTTTCAAAAAAAAAATTTGTCGGATTTACACATTTCAGATACTGGTAATTCCGAAAAACATATTTTTAGAAAAAAAAATTGCCGTCCGTCTGTAAACGCTCAATCTCGTAAACAAATGGAGATAGAGACTTAAGATTTCGTATGTACTTAGTAAGTAAGAATTGGACGAATCCTATTTAATATCAGTAACCTCGATTATCCGGAACTATTTTTTTCGGACTCTCGAAAAAGAATTTTGATGGATTTACACGTATTAGATACTGAAGATTCCGATAAACATATTTTTAGAAAAAAAAATTGCCGTCCGTATGCCTGTCTGTAAACGGTCAACCTCACGAACAAATGGAGATAGAGACTTAAAATCTTCTAATCGGAGGCGAAACTGAATTTTGCAATGGCGGAATCTACATTCAACTTGTCTTTCTTTATTGTTTTGTTCTATAGTTATTAATTAAACTTCACTTATTTAATAAATAATTGAAAATAATATAATATGTAACTGGTATTTGAAAACGTAGTGTTTGCCAAACTAATGTAAAAAAAAATGATTATAATAATGTAAACAAAAAAAAGTAAACAAATAATTAAAAAATCCCCATTTCGATTTTTTTTAAAATAACGTGTACATATAGATGAGCTATTTTCTTATTAAACTTTTATTGCTCAGCGTTTCTAATGCTTTTGTATTTATATAAGTACCTAGCATCTAACAGTCGTCATCTGTTCTGTACGTCCGTTTCTTTCTTTGCCAGTGTGTCAGCATATAACAGTTCAAAAACTACTTGAACGAATGGTTTAAAAAATAAAATATTCAATCCTTTCAGAAATGTGTCGAGTCATTTCAAATTTTATGACTATATTATGAACAGTTCAATTACAGATACAGACAAAGGCATTCCGTTACATTGCGGCCAATGGGAAAAATAGTTTCAAATACATTTTAATAATATCACATGCTTTCGACGATAATGACATTGATATGTATTTATAAAGAGCTCTAAAATATGCATTGTGTAATGTATGTGGTGTAAAAAATATTATTCATTTACAGTGTTACATAAAAAAATTCCTTTACACAATAGTATAGGGATAAACATCGTTTGAGGGACATTTTAATTATATTAAATTATTTTTAATGTATAATTAAGTTGATGTGATTCGATAAGGTTTACGATAAGTTACTTTTTGTATAATAAAAAATGCGTAGTATTTTCAGAGACACACAAAATATTTCGGCTGCTATACTGTAACCGAAATACTGTATAGTGTAAAGAAAAAAACAGACAATTTTTTGGAAATTCTACTAGTAATCGAGACTCCAATACAATTTATTATTTTTTAAACGGAAAAATTCCCGTTAATTTTATAAAATCACCCCCCCCCCAAAAAAAAAAAAAAAAAAAAAAAAAAATCTGGAATTTACGAAATTCTTTTTCCATTAAAATATAGTATATTGTACAAGCGTCCCGATTACCAATAAAATCTCCGCAAAATAATGATTTTTTTCTTAACTATTTGGGAAATAGTTGTAGTCCTCTATAAAGAACTGGGAAATCTGAAGTATATCTGAATCTTTTTATTGGTTGAATTCTGCAATTTTTTTTATTTTATTCGTTTTCTTAATTGTCAAAGTTTAATGTCAAAAATGGAATACTTCTGTTTTTTATTTTATTCGTTTTCTGGTTGTTTTATGTTTAATGTTCAGAAATGAAATGCTTCTGTTTCCACGTTTACAAAAAAGTAATAAAAAAATAAATAAAAATAAATTTAGATACAGATTTCAAACAAATTGCATTTTAAAGTACATTTTTTCTATATACGACGGTGTAAAAATTGAAAATTTGTGATGTTTAGAAGCTTAAAAATTTGCAGTACCGCAAATTGTAAAACTAAAAATTCATTTAAAATTTGTATATGATTGGTACAGGAAAATTAATTTTTTATCCATAGAGTACGCATTGTAGGACTCTGTTATTAAGTAAACCAGGTTTTGAACATCATAAAAATATTGTTATCATTATTAAATATAGAATTTGCTTATAAGTCTAAAAATTCAGACTTTGAAAGTATAATTTGCCAAATTGTTGTGGTAATTTGTTAAATTTCATTTTTTAAAAACTATTTGGAAAATAATTGCTGCCCTTGGCAGAGAACTGAAAAATCTGAAATGTATATGAATCTTTTAATTGGTTGAGTTTCAAAATTTTTTTATTTTGTGTGTGTATGTGTATTAGCGATGTTTCTTGGAAGTACATTGTTAGTTGCATTATGAGTTTTAAGATTGATAATTAAGTGTATGACTTTGAGTTTTAATGATTATTGATAATTAAGTTTTGCTTACAACGTTGTGTGTATAATTATTGCAGATAATATACAGGGATAATAAACAGAGATAATATGCAGATAATAACAAAAAATAATTCGCAAGGATTAGTGAGCATGAACGAAAATACTTTAAAGTTTTTGAATAAGTTGTGCATTTTTACACTGAGCTACACTTTGTATGCTATGATATGTTTATACAGCATAGATACAGTGGGTTGCCAAATTATTAGGGACAGTCATGAAGTATAGGTCTTTTGTACAATATTAGGATATAATTTGAAAATAAACACTGTTTTCAAGTTTAAAAAGCTTCATTGTTATAGTTTAGGTATTTACGCAATGTTATATGAAGAAAAAAACCCAACAAAATATAATACAGTCAATTTACCAATGTTAAGTAAAAAATATTAATATTTGGTGCTATTTTCTTTGGCTTCGAGGAGTGCTTCGGTGCGTCTCGGCATGCTTTCTATGCAATTTCTGGCACTTTCTTTAATTTTAGGGTTGTGATTCCATACATTTATTAGATTTTCGATGCGTTGTACCTTGGTTGCAATCATATCCTTTGCGATTTCCGCCTTAGTGATCTTCCATAATTTTTTTATACGGTTCCTGTCTGGAGAATTGCCAGCCAAAAATAAAACAGGGAAATTTGGCCTACCGAAAACTTTGTAACACGTCTAGCTTTATGACTAGATGATGAATCATGTATAAACATGAACTCTTCACCACCTGGGCACCATTCTTAAATTTGCGAAAGCAGCCTAGTTTTCAGAACTTACTTCTACTGGACGTGTTTCATGGTTCCCTAAACAATGTAGAGGCATCCAACCCCTTTAGCGCTTATGAAGGACCACGCTATTATTTTATCAGGGTGTTTAACACTCTCCACGATGCAGTCACGACGGTATTTTTCGCCTGGGCGTCGCTTGACAATGATGCCTTTATCGGCTAAAATCTCAAAGGTTGATTCATCTGAGAAACACACCTGAAAAAAAATTAAATATGTTCATAATTTAGAAATAAATGATTTTAAATGATATAAATAATAACTATCCTAACAAATGGCCTGACTCCAGTCATCACCTGTCTTCTGGCGGTGCTTACGAGCCCAGGCAAGGCGATTCTTCTTCATCGCTTCTGTCAACTGGGTTTTCTTGGTTAGACAATGTCCTGTCAACCCTTCCTCCACTAATCTCCTGCACAGAAATTCTCTTAGAAACTGGTATTCCAGACTTTTGAACGATCTGAGAAAGGAGTCCCACACTTTTCTGTTGGTTTCCTAAACAGATAGCCCGGATATTCCTACCGGTACGTGGAGTTGTTATGCGTTTTCTTCCACTTTTACCTTTCCTTATAAGAGTGGCTGGTTTTTGTTCAGATTTATTTTTATCCTGATGACTACTGACTTGAAAACGCCAGTAAGGTCTACTATCTTCGTTTGAGAATGAATCGTATGCAGGAGAAAAGTTTTTACCTCAGATTTTTTCCAAAGGGACAATTCAACCCCTCTACCCATACTGAAATCAATATAAATGAAAATTAAATTAAAATTGTAAGTAATTTTGCAAACAACAAATATTTAATCGATATAAGAAAGACAATACTCACATATAATTCTTAACCTTTCCAAAAAACCTAAAAAGAATTTTGTTTAAATTAAAGAAAAGCATCTTCCCTGTTGCGTGTGTAAAATACTCAGCGTCTCTTCCGTTATTAAAATATTTATAGAAATCAAACATACCGGGTGTCCTGAAAAGGACTGAACGATTTCAAAAATCAATAACTTGCAAACTTTTACAGATATTTGAAAAATTCTTGCACGAGAGTCATCTAAAAGGTCAAAAAAATTTCCTGCTATTCTGGATTTTAATTTGAATTACAAAAAATAGATGGCGCTGAGAGCGCTAGGTGCTGTGTTGAGGTGGAAAATGACGTCACTTAGTACTGATGCCAATTAAGAAGATTTAGGGTATGGAGTGGGCCTTGTTGGAAAATGTATGGTTGGTTTTATTTCCCGATATTTAATTCAATGTATTTAACTTTGACGTAGTTTGCGTTCGCGCAATAATAGAGAAAAATATTGTTCCCATGGGAACGACTCCTCTAAAGGGGACAAACGACACTTAAGATTAAAAAAAAAAAATTTCTCACAATAAATATATCTGAAAGTCTGAATATTTCTGCGTATATAAAAAAAAAATCATGAAAATATTCCAATTATTTCCAGAGATATGATACAAAACTATGGTGAATTCTATGGTGAATTATTTAATAATTTAACTTCAAAGCCATTTATCTCAAAATGTGCTTTTTTCACATTGCGCGCAGGATATCTCTGAAACTACTTAATATTTTTTTGTGAAATTTTCACACATTGTGTAACATATTAGATCCTTCAAACTGAACCTAAATTTTTACATCCCCCCCCCTCCCCATTTTTCATGCAGGTCATACTTCAGATTTTATTAAAAAGTAATTGCTATTTTAAACTTTTAAAAAAAAAAAATATTTTTTTAGCTTAAATTTGAACAAATTTAGGTTCCGATTAAAGAGAAAGTATTGTAATATGTTATTACAGTTGATTTTTTGTATTACATTAGATATTTTGTTTGAAATCATGCGCGCAAGTGGTTGTATCAGTTTTTTTTTTTTTTTTTTTTTTAAATACTTACTGTTTAAACCTTTACAAAAAATAAACTTTTTTTTCCTTTATAAGAGTATAAAAAATATCTTTTAAATTTTAAAGCTTCAATTTATAGCCAGTAAAAAAATTATGGTCATAGAGCAAATACATTCTGAGAAATTAAATGTAAAAGGTGTTGATTTTTCTTGCCTAATTTTCACTTTTAAAGGTCATATGTCCCCTTAATGCGTTAAACAACAATGTTCGAAATACCGTCTTTTATTTATTTATTTATTTGTACATAGCAAGAATATTAGGATTTTTTTAAAAAGGCTGACTTATTCATCTATTTATTTATCAGGGTAATTTAAAAAAAAAGTTTACATCAACCGGACATGTTCGGTATTGTATATGAAGTATATAGGATTAATAATTTATTTACAGGTGCACCCAAAAGATTCCATTGCATCATAATCTATGGAGGAAAATTGTATCAAAGTAATTCATGACTTAAATTGTTTCAAATGATTTGAAACTGATATAAATCATTGAATTTCACTGCAAGATGTTTATGATAGAATAAGGTATTCATAGCATTTATCGTTCAATTACAGGGACACACAAAAAAAGTCGATTACAGTGCTGTTTTTAAATAATTATTACTGGAAATGCATTTTCAATTTCGGCATGCACTTTTAAATTTGACTGTTTATTTATGTACGTTCTTAATTATATAAATACGTATCACCTATAGTCGTCTTTTGCTCCGTCCGTCTATGTGTCTGTCCGCATATAACCGTGCAAAAACTATACGGCCGAATCATTTGAAATTTTAAATATATATTTGTTGAAGAATTTGTTGGCTTATTTCAATTTTTATAAAAATCGGATGTATAGTACCAATACAGGGACAGTCAAACGTATTCAATGACAATACGGCCGACGGGGAAAAAAGTTTCAAGTATATTTTAATGATGTTACACCCGTCAAATTACAAGAAAATCGATATGCATTTATGAAGGATATTAAAATATAAATGATATAAAATATGCTGCACAAACAATAGTTATTATTCATTTACAAGGTCACATAAAATAATTATGTAACATAATGGTATAGAAGGAAACATTATTTGCGGCATATTTTAATTTTGTTACACATATAATACAATTGTTATAAGTTAGTTAGGTTTACTACAAGTTACTACCTGTGTAATAGAAAATGCGAAGTATTTACAGGGACATACAAAAGATTTTGGTTACTTTGGTGAATCAAAAATGCTGTGCATTAAGGATTATTGCTGGAATTTTTTAGTTTTGATGTATGATTTTTTTTAAGTTTCACTAAATTTTTATATATAAATGGTGCAAATCATATACAAGGCTACACAAAAGAATTCGAATTCCTTATTGAGTGTGAAAGAAAACATCTTAAAGGTGGTTTGTAAATGAGTTATGAATTTTTACGCTTAACAGCTTTAAGTATATTACGATTTGTTCAAAGAATAGAAATGAAATAACATACAGAGTCATGAAAAAATTGGATGCAAAATGGGCTCTGAATGGTAATTTCTGGAAGTGTGATTTCATTACTTTAAAGGATATTTTAGTTTTAGATAAAGGAGGTCAATAAGGGCTATTTTTCGCCCATCATATACCCGGAAAAAAAAGTTTCGAATTCAGACGATTGTTCTGTGGCTTTGTATAGTTAAAGATATGTATTTTTGTTTATTATAAGTTTTAAGTGATAAATAAAATAGTAAGTCATGGAACTTATAGCCCGAAAATAGAGTGTTTTGGCTTTTTTCTGCATTTTTGACGTTTTTTGCGTCTTTGAATTAATTTTTTACTCAGAAGCGCTCCACGAACCCAATTAATTTTAACATGCAATGATTCTGCTCTTTATAAGCTTTTATATGAGCATTATTTTATTTGGGTTCAGTGTGCGCTTCTACCTGTAAAAGAAATAAATGTAGCATAAGAGAGAATGAAATGCACTACAATCAGAGCGCGTTCAGACTTCTTTTACCGTACATAAAAAGTATTAACGTTGTTCAGACGTCAGTGTTGTTTTCTAATATTGATTTCATAAATATTTATTAAAGAAATTACTAATAAATAATGCTTGGATACCAATGTCATTGTTGTGAATCTCGTAGAAAACTTTTCTATCTGTTTTAACAGTAAAGTTAGATTGATACTAGATGTTCGAAAAACTGAGAGTTACAGACTGGTTCTAAATAGTGTTCTAAATGCAAATAATATGTATTTCGTGCTCTCCATGCTCTAAATACTTCTAAATCTTCTTCTGATGTAACAATAAGAGATTATACGTCAAAGATTATTGTCGATGACACCATAAATAAGAAACCTAAGATACATTTAAAGCAATATCTCATTTTCACAACTCTAACACTTGTTGTATAATATGTAATTGTAAGAACTGCCTCGTTATTGTAGCAAAAGCTATTGAAACTCACGCCTCTATAGAAACAAATATCTATATTTTGTCGCGAAAACGATGCTATAAACTCATATTACTTGATCGGTAAATTGACTCTGCAATATTTAAGTCCTGTAAGTGAGAATACATTGATGTAAGAAATGCGATGCATGAAAATATTTAAACCAATATCAGAAATGTAGCAAAAAAGGCCTCGATTTTGATACACTGGACACTTTTCCGAAATTTATAATATATTCTCATGGGTATATTTATGTCTGATTTTAACTATATCTTTAAACTTGTAGAGTCCAAAATACATTCCTCAATAAAGAGGTCATCTTGTACTTACTTTGCAATGTTACTTGTAAAACTTAATGGTCTCTATAATGATGTTCTATCTACATTATTCAATATAAGAAAAATAATAATAATATCTTCTGTAAAATATGAAAACCAGGCTTTGATTGAGAACGTTGTTCTAAAACACCGTCGAATGGAACACATCACCAGAACACAAGTTATTGAAAAATATACCAAGCCTTCAGCAGGAAGATTGTTTATTCCGTATGACAGCAATGTTACTGTGATCATTGCTTTCGATAGCACGTACGTTTATATCCAGAAGAGTGTGAACTATTCCTTTCAGAGACATTCCTTCTGGCTATATAAAGGAAGACCTTTTGTTAAGCATATGGTATTCGTCATTACTTCAAATTACATATTTGATATCTTCGTTCCTTACTTCGCGGAACCAAAGAACAATTACGCTAACATAATTACAAGCACATTAAAAAATATTCATATAATATCAAAAAGTGGCTGAAGCCAAATAATGTTGAGAGAACTGATAGATTTTTTCGCTATTGTTTGAAACTTCTGCACTAATTTGATAGTGAACATGAAATTCCAAGATTCTTAATTAAGCAGCAACAGTTTTCAATAGATGATGCTAAGGGCCAAATTTTTATTTTTCAGCGCACAATTTCAAAAACCTATAATATTTGGATAAAAACACAGCGAAACATTATAACATAATGGTACTGTCAGTGTAAAGTATGCAAAAGTGTCGTAGAGTAATGGGTGCATGTTGTTTTCATATTATCGTTTCTGTCTTACAATACTACTGTAATGTACCATCGCTCAATCAAAATAATAAAAAAAAAACAAATATCGAATATGTTCATATACTGCACAAGACGCGGCCGCTGGATGGTCCATTAGTGATTCTGGTGAAGCAATCAATAAAGAAAATAATCTAAAGCACATTGTCCAAAAAGTTTTAAACTGTGTTATTATTATTATTATTATTATTATTATTATTATTATTATTATTATTATTTGTTATTTATTATTTCCGATATTTAATGTATTGAAATAATAATCTTAGTAAGCTCCATTTATCTTAATTTTACGCTTATTGTTGTGTTTACTATAGACTAGCTGCACCCGTCGAAATTCGACGGAGAAGAATAAATATTAAATATGATATATATCAGTCTTACAAACACAATAAGATACTGAGCGAAATTTAACAATTACCACCTCTTAAAATAGGGATAACATAACTTTTCATGATGAAAATTACAAACTTCAGAAAATAACAAAAAATAAGGAAAACAACTCATAAGTTATTATGTTGAACTTAACTTCAGCTACAAATCTCTTTTAATGCGGTTTCTAAACCTTAAACAGTATTTAAATTTCAAATTATTTAGGAAGATAATATAATAACCGCAGAAGACGAATTCAAAAATATCTATTGAATTTGTTATTTCTCCGTTTAAATATGGTTTGAGGTAAAATAGAAATATCGTAATACCAGCACTACAGTGCCTAGAAGAGATAGTGTGGAAATCAACCAACGAAACCATATCCAAAACATTACATATTTCGCCAGAGGGCGCTAACTTCAAGTTCATTGCTATGAATGTATAGGAACGTAATGTGTTTTAGATATTTTTTTTGATGTAATTTAAGTATGGGAAACTTTTTTTTTAAAGATAAATTTTGTGAAAAACAGAATAAAAAAATTAGCTTGTTATACACGATATATTAGGGATAAACGAAAATTTAGGCATATATTTTAAATGCATTTCGCACTCGTACGAATTGCAGAACACTAGTTTCGGATTGCTTAATTATAATTCATGTAATATTTCATGTGATCAGCATACATATTATTATTACTTTAAGCTAGAGATTGACTATATTTCATATAGGCAGAAACAAAAAATAAGCAGAAAAATATCAAATGATACACAATGTTAAAAAAGCTTCATAGAAATATATATATACACAAGTGGAAGATTTTCATGTATGCTGAAACATAAATAATGAGATCAATGTATCTGACATGGTATATGATGTTAAAATAGTAAGTATAAAAAAATATAGGTTTTGTATCTAGGTATTGTAACAATTTCACCTTTAATTATATGTTCATAATTTCTGACAATAAATTCCTTTTCAAAATGAAGTTCACATACACCAGAATGCAAGCTCTATTCTTTGTCGGCACGAGGAATAATTTTTTTCCATTTTTCAAAAAGATCTTGATTTTTAGGTACACCGAAAATAGACAACTTGCTGTTCTTGTATTGTGTAATACAACCAGGAACAAAACAATGTGAATCTCGTTTTTTCATCGTTTTAGATCAATTTTGCATGTTTTCACATAAATTTTCAACATTTGTAAACATTGCACATAATACTAAAAATGTTCACGACAATAAGAAAACCAAAACAAAAAACAAAACCTAACCTTTCACTCAATGAAATCGACGGCAGCGCCATCTACGAAAATGTAAATTTTTGGATGCGATCGAAAGCTATACCGGTATTAGCGATTTCCACACTATCTCTTCTAGGCACTGTACCAGCACATCCAAGGGTTTTTTTATGACATTATTTACATCTTTAGAAACACTCATTTTTTCCGAAATAAAAGCGTGATTTATGCAGTTATTAAAAAATTCTTTAATTTCATAAAATATTCATTATAATTAAATAGAAATAGCGCAATTTATAGAAATATTCTCATTCGTACACACGACGGACCTTTAAATAGAAGTTAAGTTCATTAAGATGCAGGAATAAAAGTCAGTGACTATGACATCATCACTCACACAGCTATAACAATGTATATTTATATTCATGGAAAAAATTTATCTGGTTTCTGAATGACGACATTTTCTCCATCGACAAAATTTCGCTTTAGATATTATATTTTCTATGTTATATTTTCAAAGTTTATTTTCTGTAATTTTATTTACACAATATTTAATACTATTACTCAGTAAATAATCTGTGTATTGTACCGCGATTAGTGAATAATTATGTACAATCATTTTATTACGATTAAATTTTACGAAAATCATTTTTTTCTTCTTTGAAATGCGATTACACATTTATTGATGAGATCAAGCTCCTGATTGGTGGAAAACAATAAAGCAAAATAAATTTTTATTATAGTGAGAAAAGCTTAGCCTGTTGCCACTGTTTTGAAGAAATGTTACGAAAAAACTTTTAAAATTAAAAGAAATATAAAAATGGAAATAAATTAAAAAATAGCCAGAATGGGCACACCTACACATAAATAGCTTTCATTTAAAAAAAATAAATATCAAAATCGGGCCAGTAGAAAGCTCAGGAGTGATGACTAAAAAAACAGCCAGGTCTTTTAAATATATAGATTATATGGATTAAAACTAATGACAATTGTGTTTATGCTCATTAATACACATAATATTTACTTAAATCTACTTTATTTTTCCATCAATTATTAAACTTTCATTCAATATATTATTATTTTCTTACTTGTTATGAGGTATACTAATGAAAAAAATTGTATCTCACGTCTAGGTGCTGATGGGCGAAAAATGGCCCTTATTGACCCACCTCCTTTTAGCTAAATAATGACCTGTATTTAAAGATAGTGGGTATAATACAGGGCTATACAAAAGAACTCAAATATGCTTTCTTCTATTTCTATAAATTGCTGAATGTCAAATTTCAACCTAGCATGCATTTTTAACAATTTCCAACATAATTCAAAGTGTTTATGATAGCCGCCTGTCTGTCTGTCTTTTAATCTCTGACATGCGTTCAAATAGTTGAATTGCTCTGTAATGTTAATGAGATTAATAATACCGTCTTCGATATTGAAAACGAAATATGCAGCGTTCATCGTTCATTTCAGGGACACTCAAAACTATTTCATTACATTATGGTCTGTGAGGAAATTTCGTAGTTATATATAAATACGTAGCATCTATATTCGTCATCTGGTACGTTCGTTTATCTGTCCTCATATAATAGCGCAAAATGTTTTAAAAAATATTATTAAGAGTTTTCGTCATTCTTTTAAAACATATCATGCGCATTTAGTTCAATGACATTCAACAATACATAATGATTCAACTTTGTCATAGTGATTGTGCCTCATTTAAGATGTACGTCGTATTATTTCTATAATCCCAAGAATTTTATATACATAATCGTAATAGATTTTGTATTCAGGCATTTTTTTCAAAAGGATAAGAGAAGTAATGCAACAGCTATTACACCAAGTTGTTAATATTTATAAAACCAGTTACAGTACGAAGGCATTTGTCACGTACTTTTGATGGTCCATGTATATGAACTATACATGCTCTAACTTGCTTAAAAATAGTTGAATTGCTCTGCAATTGATATATGTTAATGAGATTTATAATAACGTGTACGGTATTGAATGCAGTAAGTATGCAGTGTTCATCTTTCATTTACCGAGACACTCAAAACTATTTCATTATATCATGGTATACGTGGAAATTTTGTAATTATATAAATACGTATAGCACCTATATTCGTCTTCTGGTATGTTCGTTTATCTGTCCGCACATAATAGCGCAAAAAATACCCAATAGAATGGTTTGCATTTTAATATGTAAAGTCATTGCAAAATTTTCGTTAGTCATTTAAATTTTTTAGTCAAGTCATTGCAAAATTTTCGTTATTCATTTCAATTTTTTTGAAAATTGCATGCATAGTTCATATACATAGATAGTCAAAAGTACGTGACAAATGCCTTTGTACTGTAACTGGTTTTAATAATTTTAGTTACTTGGTGTAATAGCTGTTGCACCACTTCTATTACCCTTTTGAAAAAAGCGCCTAAATACAAAATTTATTACGATTATGTATATTAAATTCTTCGTATTATGGAAATAATGTGACTTATATCTTAAATGAGGCATAATCACTATGATAACCTAGAATCATTACCTATCATTCAATATCGTTGAACTAAATACGCATGATAGGTTTTAAAAGAATGCAGAAAACTTTTAATAATATTCTTTTAATCTTTAAATTGCTTTTCATAAAATATGAAGTGCGTAACAAAAATTCTGCAACTAGTTTGATTACAATTCAAACCATTCTGTTGAGTATTTTTTCCGCTATTACGTGCGAAGAGATAAATGAACATACTAGATACAAATATAGATGCTGTGTATTTATATAATTACGAAATTTCCTCACAGACCATAATATAATGAAATAGTTTTGAGTATCCCTATAAATAACGATGAACGCTGCATACTTTGTTTTCAATATCGAACACAGTATTATAAATCTCCATTTATCCATTAACATATATCAATTACAGAGCAATTCAACTATTTTAACGCAAGTTAGAGATTGCAAAGACAGACTGACAGACGGCTAGTTAAATACAAATGATAACACTTTCAACTATGATGGAAAGTCTAAAATCTATTTAAAACTGAAACATGCATTAAAGTAATGACATCACACTTCCAGAAACGACCATCTAGAGCCAGTTATGTATCCAAATTTTTGCTTGACTCTGTATAGCAATTCATTTCTATTCTTTAAACATATCGTAATATACTTAAGGCTGTTAAGGGTGTATTTCGATTCAAACTGCTTATTTTCCGATTTATTTTTGAATTCACTTTTGCTCTCAAACACATGAAACTCGCAGATTCTCTTATTTAGAAAGTGCACAAGGTGCCGTAAAAGTCAATTCTTTGACAAATGTACAAAATATTGCAAAAAAAGCAATCAAAAACGGCAATTTGAACCGATTTTTCCGATGTGGGAGATAAGGGAACGAAAAAAAGGGTCTTCCAGAGAAGTTAATTGCTTATAAATCAAATTCTAATGAATTGAGCGTAAAAAGACTTTACTCGGCACCTCATACGTCCCTTCAAGAATCCCCTCAGCAAGTTTCATGATTCTACTTTTAAAATGTGTCTGAAATTGTGTCGGAAAATTTCGAGCTGCTGAAGGTGGAAAAGCGTTTTTTCGAATACACCCTTAAGTGTAAAAATGCATAACTCATTCATAAACCACCTTTAAGATGTTTTCTTTCACACTCAGTAATAAATGAGAATTCTTTTGTGTAGGCCTGTATATGATTTGCACCATTTATACACACAACGTAACATGCAAAAATTTAGTGAAACTTTAAAAAAATCATATGAAAACTAAAAACTTCCAGCAAATACAGTTTATGTACAGCTTTTTTAATACAGCATAGTATCCGAAATCTTTTGTGTGTGCCTGTAAGTATTTCGCATTTTCTACTAAAGAGGATTTAACTTGTAGTTAACCTAACTAACTTATAACAATTTTATTATATGTGTAACAAAATTAAAATATGCCTGGAATAATGTTCCTTTTTATACCATTATGGTACATAATTATTTTATGTGGCCCTGTAAATGAATAATAACTATTGTTTGTGCAGAATATTCTATATCATTTGTATTTAAGGATCCTTCATAATGCATATCAAATTCATTGTGTTCGGACGGGTGTAACATCATTAAAAAGCGCTTGAAACCTTTTTTGTAAGTCAGCCGTAATGTAACGGAATACTTTTTTCTGTCCCTGTATTAGAACTATACATCCGATTTTCATAAAATTTGAAATAACTAGACAAAATTCTTCAGCAAATATATATTGAAAATTTCAAACGATTCGACAGAGTAGTGTTTGCACTGCTATATGCTAACAGACAGACGGACGGACGGGCCATAAATGATACATATAGAGGACGACTACAGATGATACATATTTATATAATTACGAGCGTACCTAAAAACACTTAAATTTAAAAGCGCATGTCGAATTTCAAAATGCATTTTCAATAATAATTATTTAAAGACACTACTTTAATCGGCTTATTTTTGTGAGCCTCTGTAAGTGAACGACAAATGCTATGAATTCCTTATTCTATCATAATCATCTTGCAATGCAATTCAGTAATTTATATCAGCTTCAATGCATTTGAAACATTTTAAGTCATTAATATATTTTGCAATTAATTTTCCCCCATATATCATAATGCTATCTTTTGGGTTCACCTGTAAACGAATCGTTAATCCCACATACTACATATACGATACCGAACATGCCCGGCTGACCTATATAACGTATAAAAAATACCCAGATAAAGAAACAGATAAATAAGGTATCCTGATTAATAGGATTAATTATTATTATTAGGATTTTTTTAAATCCTAATATTGTTGAAATGTAAAAATAAATAAATAAAAGGTGGTATTTCGAACGTTATTGTTTCAAGCATTTTGATTTCAAAGGAGTATTTCGCATGAAAACAATATTTTTCTCTATTATTGCACGAACACCAGCAAAATCAAAATTAAATGGATTGCATTCAAAATCAGGCGGCAAAAGCAAAAGTTCATTTTTGAAACGGATCCATTCCATAGCCTTAACCTCTTTATTTTGCTTCAGTTTCAAGTGATGTCATTTTCCACCTTAACATAGCACCTAGAGCTCTCAGCGCCATTTATTGTTTGTAATTCGAACTAAAATTCAGAATGGCAGGAAAAAAACTTTTGACCTTTTAGATGACTCTCCTGCAGGATTTTTTTTTAATATCACTAAAAGTTTTCAAGTTATTGATTTTTAAAATCGTTCAGTACTTTTTAGGACATCCGGTACCTTTTAACATACCAAAAGTACTTAAAAGTTGAATTATAGAGATATTAACAAAAGTAATATACATTTCTGCAACACTTAAATCACTTAGACCCGCTGTGCACCCGAAATATAAAATTTGCAAAAAACATGACTGTCCCTCATAATTTGGCAACCCACTGTAAAATTATATACAGGGCGATGACGCAATGAATTCGGCACATGGCCGTTTATGGATGATAATCTTTTCATGTGCGTTTTCAGTAGTTTTAAAAATGTTTTAATCTTATTTAAAATTTATCTAAATCGTGACATGTATATCTATATTATAAAGGCCAAACGTATCTGTGCGTAACGCATACGTCATTTTGGGAATGGGAACACTTTTACACGCAATTCGATTATGCAATTTTCGGTACTGCAAATTTTATACTTCTAAACATCGCACATTTTAAGTTTTTACACCATCGTATAGAGAAAAATATTTACTTTTAAATGCAATTTGTTTGAAAGCTGTATCTCAATTTATTCTTGAAATATTAATTTTTTATAGTTTTTAGTACGAATTTTGTAATTGTGGCAAAAGAAATATGCCATTTACTCTTAAAATTGATAAAAATTGAAATGTGCGCATGTAAATTTTGAGAAAATGAAACTTATGACGGGTTAATTTTTCTCGTGAAATTATAAGATCGTCTCAATTTGAAATAAATTTTGGATGTTTTTCATATTCATTTATACCTAACCATAAGAGCCTCAATTAATAATTTCATCTTAATAACTGATCTTTATTGTATTTTACTTTACCATTACATTTTTACATATGCGATTAAAGTTAAATTTTAATAATTTGTAAAACTGAGTTTTATAGAAATAGTTTTTTCTTTCTTAATTTTAATTTTTAATAATATTTGTTTGAGAGTTAGACTAGCCATTGTAAGATGCATTTTTCATTCTAGCTACTTTTGTATGTTTATTATAAATCCATGAAACAGTCCCTTCTTAAACATTTACTTTCGTCAAAATTCGACGGGTTCTACCTTGTAAACATAATAATTAAAACACAAGGATATATAAAAGTTTTCAAATGAGCTTTCGTCTATTGGCATAAATTTTTAAAAGTGAAATTTCGAATTATTATGCTATGTTAACAATTTTCAGCAGAGTTAAAAAATGTTTATGCATTCGGTTTGTCTGCCCGTTAGTCTGTCATCCTGAATTCTAACTTGACTTTATACAGCTGGATTGCTCTGTATTTCATTTATGTTATTGATATTTACTTTGCCGTGTACAGTATTGAAAATAAAGTATGTATTAATATTAACTTAATTTTAAACATGATTATTTAATCGGTAAATTAATTACAACAGATGTAAATTTTCCATGTGGGTTTAAAAAGTCAGGGCCAGGATTCGAAACATGGATATATTGGCTGAAGCCGCCAATGCTCTTCCAAGGAGACATTCCGAACGAATTCTGGAGGGCTTCCTCACCCGTCCTCAAATATCACAAAATCTGCTTTAATACTATGGATCAGCTCAACAGAATAAATCGAAGATTATTTTTGGAATTGCAGAAAACGCTGCATTTGAAATCATATTAAATCAATTCAATAAATGTAATGTGATTATTAGATTAATTAAACTAATAAATAATTAATTAGAATCAATCTAATATGATTAAAGTTTGATATTATTAAAGTTGAATCTTAACGTTTGTCCGAATAATCCTGGTACCCCATGCATAATGAAGCTATGGATTTATTTTTATATACACACAGAAGTAAACTGTATTAAAAATCACACACACACACACACACATATATATATATACATTAAATCGTCTAAATGATGAACACCTGCGGATAACAGAATGTGTTTGTTATTCGAAGGTGTCCACTTTTTGAGAGGCAGATACATACAAATACATAGGTGTTAGGGATTTGAAAAGGGAACGCTAATTGATGTCTATGGTATTAGGATATGTCAGTTGTGGACGCTTTACTGAACATAATATTTAAATATATAAAAATGCATATTAATTGCATCTATAAACAACGACGAAATTCCATCAGGCCTGTTTTCATAGCTACTCAAATAAATTAGCAACAAATCTCAGTCTCTTAAGACCAAATTCCACCACGCTTAAAAATAAAATGGCACAGCGACTAAGGAGTAAAAGTTTTCTGTTACTTTTATTCAATATACTAAACTAGCAGATATGGATTCACGTAAGTACCATATTTCTTTTTCCTTTCCTCTATCTTTACAAGAAAGAATACTGGATTTGTGAAAATTTTCGAATTCCGGTTTATTGACGGATTAAATCGTTTTTGAGTCAGAGATTCCAAAAGACATGATTTTACAAAATGTCTGTCTGTATGTAAGATGAATTTTATGGGCACTCTATCTCAAGAACTAATGCACGGAATTTAATAAAAATTTATATTCAGATAGTGCATGATATAGTTTAATGCTTATAGATTGAAGAATTTTTGGCATAAATCCTTCCAGAGGTGGCACTGTAATGCTGTCTTATTCACGATTTCCACAACAGATCTATCTGAAGAACTACTGCAGGAATTGTCACATTATGTCAGATTCTGATAGTTCTTGACATGAATGGATGCTGTTTACATTTAGGTGTAAATAAATCAACAGGTGGCGCTGCTATGCTGTCTTTTTCACTTCTACCTTTACAGCTTTATCTCAAGAATCACTGCACAGATTTTCACTAAACGCCAGATTCCGTTAGTTCTTGACATGAATGGATGCTGTTTATATTTTGGTGTAAATCTCTGAAAAAGTGGTGCTGCTATGCTGTATTATTCACGATTCTCGCAATTGCTCTATCTTAAGTATTAAAGGACGGATTTTTATGAAACTTCAGTTTCAATAAATCAGTGATATGAGCTATTTATGTTTACGTTTTAGTGTGAATTACTCAGCAGGAGACACTGCTCAGCGAAATTTTACAGATTCCTGCAATAGCTCTACCTCAAGAACTAACGCAAGGATTTTTTCATCAAACTTCAGATTCAGGTATATCTTGATAAACATTATTTCTACATATGTTTTGGTATAAATCGCCCAACAGGTGGAGTCTATATGTTGCATTTTGACCGATATCAGCAATAGTCTTACTTTATCAAATAAAGCACGAAATTTCATGGCTTTGGAATCCTCACGATAGTCATAGATGGTCAATTAATTTTCGCACTGTCGTAGCGACTTTTGATGCATTAACATGCATGAGATAGAAGGAAATTTTAGGATTGCTACATCCGACTTGTTTAATTCTTGAAATAAAAATTATATAAATAATTGGCATTCTAACTGTAAGTTCCGTATTTTAGATTGAACATTTTATCAACTACATTATATTTATTTAAGTTACATCAGACTTAACATTTTATTTTTCTTTTATAAAACGTAACTTTCAGTATAACTAACAAAAACTAGAGGATTATGCCATGTCGAACTCAAAAAAAAAAAAAATTGTGCTCTGTTGTGAAATTAAAATGAATCTTAAAAGTTTACTAATAAAATGAACGGATAGAGAAATAATATATTTTACAAGATGTTCAGTTATTTACAATACTCTCTACCCGTTTGTTCTACAATGCCCTCAACTATTCTCTACTCATAAGAGATTCTTCCTCATAAGTCTCGTAATCCTACAAAAGGAATTGTTTAAATCCCTCAAGTAATTTTTGTTATTTAAAGTAAGTTTAAAATATAAATGTTCTTGTAACTTTAATACAAAGAATAATGTATTTCGTCTGAGTAGATGAGATCAAAAACATGTTATTCGAAAGCCCAACTCTTAGATCACGTATAATGAGCTAAAATGTGTAACATTGAACTGATTTCTCAATCAAAGCTGAATATTGCCTCAGGGACCGCCATTTGTCCCTATTCAGACATTTCGTAAATATATTACCGGTCTGATATATCAAATAAATTGTATTTGTTGTGATAAATGCAGGAATCGTTTTCCTTTGCCACGGGAATTGATACAGTATTTCACATAGAAATGGTTCTGAAATATAAAAAAAGCGTTAAAAGAAACAAATTATGTTTATTTTCTTATGTAATACAAAATAAACAAACTTATTGTCATTTTAAAAATAAATGTTCTATACATATCCTGGTATTATTTGAGACATTAAATGAAATATTTCTTTTCATCGATTTTATAGATCTCAATAAATGTCTTTTTTATATTGCTTGTGCTTGTATAATCAATAGATTTTAAATTGTTAATTTAATTTATATTTTCTGTTTATTACATTTCTTCCCGCTTTTCCTTATCATATCTGTATCTACTCTCTATATAAAGTATAAAAATATTAAATTAAAAAAATATATATTGAAAATTACGTCCTAAAAACTATATTTACAGAAGAATATTAATGGAAAGAATTAAATAATAAATTATGTCTTAAATGGAGAAAATTAAGTGATATTTAAAACGGTCAGATAATTAACCGTTGGCAAAACATTTAAAACATATATGTATTCGAGCCATTTATTTCATATTTTCAGATCTTTTCAACGATTATCGTGAATTTTAAAATAGTGCAAATAATATTATCTTTCTAGGAACAAAAGTATTTTCATGTAAATATTTAAAAGATAAAGAAAACTTTGGTGAAAATTATGTCAGTTTAAAAAATTAATAGGAGCTTAAAAATATATTTATATGAGGCATGTCACACGTCTGGATGATGATTTAACAAATGTTGCCAATCCTAAACCAGCATAATTAATAATATTTCATTTCAAGCATTAAAAGTATTTTCACGTGAATATTACAAAGAGCAATAAAGCTTTAAAATAATAAATTCATCAATAAACCCTTAAGTCAGTAAATAGGATTAATTACTTCATGTATGAAATGGCCAAACTAGAATGGTGCAAAAGAGTTTAAAATTAAAAATATAGTGCTGGTGACATTTATTTGAGATTTTCAGATAACATTTTAAACTATTGTTATGAATTCTAAGACAGCGCAAATAATATTTCCTTTCTAACACCAAAAGTATTTTTGTGAAATTTTCGTCCGATTTAAAAAATACATTTCAAATGTCTTTTTTGAAGTGTTGTAAGCTTTCTTATAGCGTTGGTTAAAAATTACCAAGAGACACAGACTCTGTTCCCTTTAATTCATTTTACATTAGCTTTTTTTCAAATGTTTAACTAACACTTATTAATCAACGATGAAACAAAATTTCTCTCAACGTCTGATGTGGTCTAAAAAATTTCCAATAGATTCAAAAAGAATGGAAAATCATTTACAGATAGATTGTCACTGTTTTTTTAAACTATAATTCATCTTACTAAAACAGATATGAAATTAGTGTTATTTTGGAATAAGGGATTTGTGAACGGGGGTTGACGAGTGTAACTTATAGAGGCAGAGTCCTCTAGTACTACTATTACTTCATAAACCCTTTTTAATTCGACAGGATTCACCTCGTAATAATAATAATACTAATACTTTATTTTTACATCATTAGGGCGACACTAAATTCGGGAAAAGCGGAATTCCTGTTTCTTGCTTGTATTTAATTTAATATGATATTTTTATGAAAGATGGATTTTTGCAATATGTTTGTCCCTCATTCACTGATATGTTGGAACTAGAAAACACATGTAGATAGGTATGTTCGGATGAGATTACGCAACATTCTAAAAAATTTTTTTTAACTTAAAGGAAAAATAATAAATAATTTTCAACCACTTTTTTCCGCATGCAAGAGATTCAAAAACAACCCAACCGATTCCTTTGAAATTTAAAATATATAATTGTGGCATAATTTTGTGATACATTTAAAATTTTAGGGAAGTCGGATGTATAGTTTAATTACAGGGACAATAAAAAATATTCAGCAACATTACGCCCAATGGGGGAAAAATAGTTTCAAGTGCCTTTTAATGATATTATACTATTTCCATCTGTAAAACATATACTAAAATATACACTCTATACAATCTGTGGTGCAAAGCATATTTGCTATTATTTTACAGGGCCACGCAAAAGTATTCCATTGCATAATGGTATAGGGGAAAAGATGGGGCACTTTTTAATTATATTAAACTATTACATATTTTATGAAATTGATAAGCATTATTGAGATTTACTATAAATTACTTTCAGTATATTAGAAATCCGATAGCATTTACACGGAGACACAAAATATTTAGGCCATTATACTATATCCGAAGTACTGTATAATATTACACAAATATCTGAATTATTTTAAAACTCAGATATAGTACGAGCGCACATCATTTGCTAAGTTTTACGTGCAATTTTCGACTAGTTGTTTTGTGCTATGAATAATTCGTCAGCTTACAGAGTATTTAGGTATCAAATTTTAGTATAAATTTTCCGTAATTGTATTTTTCATAGTTTAAATCTTCGTAAATTCAATTGACATTGAACAAAGAATTCCTTATACTAAAGAAAAACTTATCGCTACAGCTAAATAGTACATATATATATATATATATATATATATATATATATATATATATATATATATATATATATATATATATATATATATTAATACTTTCAAACAAAGTTGAACTGCATTCGATTTGTTTGTCAGCTCGACCACGCTCTATTTGTCGAATATATACTCCGATTTTCTTGCTTTTTATAAAGGTTTTTTTCATGTCCACAAAACATGTTTGCTATTGCATAGGAAGTAGGTAGAATTAGCAGTTTATTTACAGGGGTGCCCAAAATTTCATTAAATTATGCCATATGGAAAAAAATCATTTGAAGAGTAATTTAATAACATTACGTTATTTCAAAGATACTGAAATTTTAAATATATAAAACAATTTTATATTTTATGAAACTGACATACATTACTAAGGTTTACCATAAGTTACTTTCTGTATAAGAGAAAGCAGACAGTATTTACAGGGCGACACAAACTATTTCGGCCTCTATACTATATCCGACTTTCTGTATAATATTTCACACAGATCTGAATTGTTCTAAAACTTAGATATATTATGAACGCACTTCATTTGCTACGTTTGATGTGCAAGTTCAGACCTGTTGTTTTATGTTATGAATAATGTGTCAGCTTACAGAATATTAGGAATCAAATCTTGCGTTATATTATTGTTCATATTTTCTAAATATTTTAAATCTTTGTAAAAGGAATGAACTGATTTGAGATTTAAGAAAGTTTTTCCTTATACTAAGGGAAAATCTAGCGCTACATTTAAACGGTATTTTTTTTTTTGACGTGACAACGTCTTGTAAATTGGTTTGCCGGGAGACACTTCAAGAAACTGCGTTACGTTACGTTACGCTCCGCTCACGATACGCGCTCACTTTTCTCTTAACTTTTTCCGGTCACTTGTGGGACCATTTTCTGAACGTGAATGTGAATTCGCTGCAAGGAAGGGGCGGTGCTTAATAGGAATTTTAGATAGTATCAAACTAAGACGAAATACGTTATGTATTAGTTATTAGTATAAAGTACAAAGAAAATAAGTGTAGTTTATTTCGTAATTCGGTGGTATATTATGGAAAACTAATGATATGTGATTAGTGAAAGCCATTTTACTTTAGTTATATTCTGCTCATTGAAAAATTCTTTAATATGCTGTTTACAAAATTCAACATTTGACATCAATAAACATGAAGTAAAATGTGTTTAACAAACACAGTGTATTGCAAGTTATTGTATGTATATTTGTATATAAATACGTATGTATGTGTAAAGGTAAAAATAAAATTTTGTTAATATGAAATTCAGTGCGAGATTCTTTGTATAAATTAATGTTTTAAATATAATTCTTTGTATAAATAAATGTTTTAAATTGTTACTATTATTTCATCCTTCTTCCTACTATACGAATGAATATTCACATTAAAATTATTTTACAACTCAAAGTCGTTGTCACGTAAAACTTTCGCCCGTATACCGACTTTACTCGCAACCAATTTTTTTTTTTTTTTTTTTTTTTTTTTTTTTTTTTTTTAACACTTTTTAGCAAAGTTGAAATGCATTCGGTTTATGAATTTGGTTTTGGTTGTCCGTCTGTCCATGCTCTGACTTCCTTAAATGTACTCCGAATTTCATGCATTTCATAAAGGTTATTAAGGGTCTGCAAAACATGTTTGGTATTGTATATGAAGTATGGAGGATTAACAGTTCATCTATTGGGGTACTTAAAAGAATTCCAGTAAATTATGGTACATAGGAAAAAAACAATTGAAGAGTATTTTAATAACATTACGCCTTTTCAAAGATATTGAAATTGTTTGAAGATTGATATTCATATGACGTTGAACACCAAATTTCACTACGATTACGTTATAATAGGCCATTTATAGTATTTTTTATTCATTTACAGTGACACACAAATGAAATTAATTACAGTACTGTTTTTGAGTAATAATTGCTGGAAAGTGCGTTTTAAAATTCAGTACGCACTTTGAAATTATGTATTTCTTGCATGTTATTCAACATATATAAATTATATACCTCATATGCAGGGCTGCTCAAAAGTATTCACGTATAATTCTCATTATTAGAGGAAATTACTAAAGGAAAGTTTCAACTGAGGTATTTACATGTATCTTAAGTAAACTAAATTTTTACATGCATGCAATTGATAGATACAAATTTGTATATACTGGGTACTGAAAAAAAAAAAAAAAAAAAAAAAAAAAAAACGAATATTTTCCCGATTGTTGATGAGAACAGCTGAAATTGGGTTTTCAATGCGTTATGCATTTCCATATGGTTGAATTAGACAGAATATTTTAATTTTTTAAACGGTGCATATTTGTTACATTGTTCTGAATGTGTTGGAAAGTGTTTCATAATATATGCTTAATGCATGATTTTTTCCTTCTTGTTCAATTTTAAAACTGGAACTGTCAAAGACTGATATCTAAAAGGATGTACTAGAAGCTTAAAATAAATCTTTAAATTAGTTATAAAATGTCTTACAAAGAATAAAGATTTTATTGAGATTCAAATTTTGGACAATGGTAATTATTAGACATAAACATTTATGATTTAAAGCTTCAAAATACTTTGCAGTTTTCTGCCGAAGCTATTTAAATCAAAACTTTCTAACATCTAAAACTTTTACTAGTACTTAATACATATAACCTTTCGTTACTTATCTAAAATCTTAAGAATGATTTGATAAATAGCCGAGATAGAATTCTCGAAACAATGTTACAAAATCTATGCTAAACTGATAGAGCGTGGCACAGAACTGTCAAAGACTGATATCTTTTAAATGTTTTACCAGAAATATAAAATAAGTCTTTAAATTAGTTATAATATATCTCATAAAGAATAAAGATTTTATTGAGATAAAAATTTTTGACAATGGTAATTATTAGAGATAAACAGTGATGATTTAAAACTTCAGGATACTCTGTAGTTTTCTGCTTAAGCTACTTAAATCAAATTATCTAACATCTAAAACTTTTACTAGTACATAATACATATAACCTTTCATTCCTTGTCTAAAATCTTGAATGATTTGATAAATAGCCGAACTAGAATTCTTGAAACAATGTTATAAAATCTATGCCAAACTGGGAGAGCGTGTTACATCGTCTTATAATTTAGATAATATCTGCAAGATAAGTTAAACAAAGTAACATTCTTTAGGAAAAGTTTAATATTGAACTAAAATAATCATGAATAATGCGTGTAAAAATTTCGATATTTTTAATTATTTTTCCTTAAAAAATTAATCGATGGAGGTGTTTTATAATGAAACATTTATTTACTCGGACAGTTTATTTTTTACCATATTAATAAAAATTACACAAACATCTGATTTTAAAGTATACGAAATCTTAATGTATGATTCTTGATTCTTACATTGCTCTAATATAATTAAAACAAAGAAAGTCTAATGAGGGAGTTTACTTTCTATTTTGTAAATTAAAAAGTAACTGATACAAATATACATGTTATTTTTAGAGTAGAATTTCTCTAACGGTTTCATTTCATGCCAAACTTTCGCAGGTATTATATTAATTTCTAAAGATTAAATCAATGTGTTCTGTGGATTCAATTACATTGTAGATTGTAGATGAGGAATATTTTATCGTTTTTATCTCGTACCAAATTTGAAGAGATATGTTATTAATTTCTGAGGCACTAAGGTTTCCATGTAACGTTTATTTTATATTGATGTTTACTATAGAAGTAGAAAATAATTGAGGTATCTAGATAAAACTATTTTTTGCATGTTGATCTCTGTGTAATTAATATTATAAATTAAGCTATTAATTTTAGTTTGTTTGTTTGCAAGAAGCTGAAGATTGAAGTAACCGCAATATGGAGAAGATATATTTAGCAGCTTTTGCAATTAAAAGGTTAAAGTGCCTTTCAAATCAAAAATGAAATGTTGGCTGCTTATGGAAGTGATAGTACATTATTTGACACTGTTATTGAATGAAAAGGGAATTTTCAAATTAGTCAAATTTGCCTCACGGACGATCCAAATGTGAAAGATCCCGATAAAGAAATTAGAAACTTTGTCTTACTAGACCGAAGGATAAGTATCCAAATGATAATGAACGCGACTCATCTTAGTTACGGAAGTGTGTGAAAAACTATTCACAAAGAAATGCACATTTGACAGAATTCAGTACGCTGAATTCCCAGATTACTGACCTCCTTCTCTACATCATCTCAAGTTCGGATAGAGAATAAAAGTGATGTGGATTTGAAATTTTACTACATTCGCCTTATCAAGCTCCTAAAAATCCTATATTTCGAAAACTCCAAAAATCATTTCGTGGTCGGTTTGCTAACAAAAATGAGTTGGAATGGTGCATTTAAGCTCAATCTCCAGAGTACTTCAATGACGGCTTTTGAAAGATTAGACAAACGCTGGTAAAAATGTGTAACTCTGGATATTGATTATATAAAAAATGCCTTACAAACTAAAATCAATTTAAATTTCTATCTCAAATATTTCCTAGTGATAATTAATTTTAAGATAACCCACATAAGTAGTACTTTTAGTGCATTTACAAAGATACTATAAATAGTTCCGATGAATTATGGTTTATGGGGTAATTTCGTTTCTGATGCATTTTATTGATTGTACAATACTTCAGATATCACAAAATGGATATGCATCACGGAGGTGAATTTTAAAGTGTTTCTTCAAGCGTAATGGATAATCATTAATATCAGTTTAAACATTAATCAATTAATCATTTAATGAAATTAATTATTAATTCCATTTTATGATTAATTCTTAATTAATATCATTTATAGTTCGTTTGTAGAGAAGTACAAAAAAGTTAATTACATTATTATTTATGAAGAAAAATTGGCTACGTTGTTAAAACACTTCAAACATAATGAAAATAAAAAGGGTCATTCATGTGTAATGTACCTTTTTTAGAGATCATGCAACACATAGCATTTATTGTTCATTTACAGAAACTCATAAAATACTAGGTTAATTTAGGCTACTGGATACGCTAGATGAATGCTGAATGTGCGACTCTGACACTTTTGATTTTATCTCATTTTTTTGTACAATATATAGTGTAGATAATTTATATATATATACTATATATCATATACAAAGCTACACAAAACATTTTGCACATAATTGGATACAAACAGCAATAGCTAAAGATGAATTTTTATTGAATTGTTCGATTTTAAATTTCACTGTTCAGTACCTCATTTCAAAAATATTTATTATTTTTAAATTGTTTTATAAATCTTAAACAATTTTCTATTTCTGCGTTTTTACAATAACCCAATTTTTATTTATTTTAATACATTTAAATAGTGATAAATGACATATAACATGTGATGTAATGGTAAAAAAAAATCTTATGGTAAAATTCAGGCGTTTTTACCATCGTACACAAACTTTACAAAAAACTTTTTCTTTAGGAAATATTTTTCGCGCAAATAACATACGATTAAAATATTTTTTTTAATAATATATTTAACTGGGTGTATAACAATTTTCGTATTACTATCCAAAATTGTTTAATATTAATAGTGTAACTACTCTTCGGAAAAAATTACGTCATGCACGTAATAAAAGGATTAAAGAATGATAATGTCTTCGCGAATTTGTACTCAATGAAGAAGTTTCTTTAAAATCAATGATACAAGTTCATACTTTTGATGAAGTGCTTTTTTAATTTTTATTTACAAATGCGTGCATTTATTACATTTTTAAGATGATATTCCTATTTTTATATGATAAATTATTACAATCATCGTTTCTAAAAATATTAAGCTCTATTGTTGATTTCAATAAACAATTTTATTCTACTTGATAAGTGAAGCGGAAAAATGAAAACAAATATTGCCATGTTTCGATTCCATCTTATAAGAACCATAATCATAATAAAAATAAAAAATATTTTGATTATGGTTCTTATAAGATGGAATCGATAAACATGTCAATATTTGTTTTTATTTTTTGGTTACACCTATCAAGTAAAATAAAATTCTTCGTTAAAATATTTATATGTAAAAGGTGTATATCTTAATATCTTGTGATTTAAATATTTGAAAGATTTAATAACTTTGTATCTATTTTTGATTGTTAACGAAGAGCGAAGTTCAGTAATTCATTATTTAAAAGAAAATACTAAAAATTGTTAAAATTTATCATATTGAAGTTTTATTAAAATATGTTTGCGAATTATTACTACTTTCTCAAAAAATAATAAATAAATAAAATAAACGTGTTAATATCCTTATAAATGTAATTTTTTTATATTTCATCGCTTTTGGAAGGATGCAGAATACTAAAAATGTGAAAAATATGAACGTGGACTATATATCTCATTTTTAATTATAACAATGCAAAGAATATTTCTGATTAGATTTATATAACATTAAATTTACACCATACAACAGACTTAGGTGTCATGTTACTACATATTTATGTACACAATATATGTAAAAAAGAGAATGGGGTCGTTTAATATGCTTGAAGTTGTCGTTTATCGAATGAAAAAATACTAAAATTTGAACAGCTAGTTATTTAGGCAAATGTAGTGGAATATTTTACTAATTTCATTTTTTTTCATATCAAATCTCATTCACATATGAAAAATAATGCAATACGTAAATTATTCTGGTGTTTTTAAAAAAAAAATAACAGTCAGCAATACAATTTTTAGTAATTTTTAATTCTTTAAAAGACAACTTCAAATTCACTGACAATCTCTATTTATTTTTTATATTCTCAACTTTAATATGTATAAATATTTAAACAATTTAAAATATTTTCATTCCTATTTTTTTATTCATAATTATTAATGCATCTTATTTTTATGCGGTTGGACCATCTAGAAATATTTTTTTTTCCTTTTTAGGGTTCCCTAATGAATCTGCATGTCGAATTACCTCTATACTGTATTTTTAATTGCTCCATATCTAGATAGTCCATACAACTACATACATATTACATGCCACTTTAATGAAGATTTTCACTAAGAAATTTAAAAATAATCTCAAATATTTGTTTTGGTAAATCATAAAATATTTTTGATCAGCTTTATGCTACGTTTAATTAAGCTATCATAATTAAGTGGAATAATGTAGTTTTAGAAAACATTTAAAAAAATCAGTATATAAATTTCTTTTTGGAATAACATAGTGAAATTTTGTAACATTCATTTGAAGAATTAATATAAACTTTGTAATGTTTTAAATTAATGTTTAAAGTAAATACACTAACTAGTAAAAATTTAATTGTATTGCTTGTAACTTGAAACACCAGAGAAGTTTAAATTTAATCCAAACTTTAAATAAACTTTAACAAAAGGATAAATTTTAGCTTCAGACTGCAATAACTAGGTCAAAATATTTCATAAAATAATAATTCATCAAGTACGTAAATCAAAGACTTTTAGATAGATAGGATTTTATTCTAACATAACAGAATTCTAGAGAAATCAGAGTAAAACATTACATGTTATGTTACATGTGCAGCAATTTCAGAAATTCTTCAAGAAGAACTCGAATAAATTTAGAAAGATAATCTTTCGAACGTAGAAAACTCGACAAAGTAATTTCGAAATTAGGCAGTGCGTCTAAGATAAATTTATATAGAAAGTAAGGACAAAAGTGTTGAAAGACAGTGTCCAATAAAATAGTTTTGATTATTGATTCTCTTACACAAAATAGTACCTTTAGCTGTATTTTTATGAAAATAAAATCAAAATTAAAATCAAAATTAAATTAAATTAAATTAAAATTAAAAATAAAATAAAATAAATTAAAAATAAAAATAAAAATAAAAATAAAAATAAAAATAAAAATAAAAATAAAAATAAAAATAAATTAAATTAAACAAAATTGAAATTAAAATTGAATTATATTTTTTGAAAACGAGGCATAGACACATAAAAAACGTTGATAAACTGTGTTTTTTTTTATTTGATTTCATCGTTAAACAATAATATGAGTGGTTCTTCAAAATTTGGTTAACTTATGGTCTAATATTTACAAAGGTGTTTTCAGATGGTTATCAGTGAATTTCTAATTCTATACTGTGGGTATAATATCTACTTTGTTACATCTTAAAGGCCTAGTCACTTTAATACGTATTTTAAGGTATATTAAGTACATATATAAGTGTATAATAAGTATTTCAAGCCTTTTATGACGGCGGTCTAGAGACTGAGGAGTCAATGAAAAATCAAACATAACCTATTATTTTAAATAAACATCAAAACCTTCAGGTGATCAAAAGAACAAGGTAGATAAAAATCAAATTTACAATAACTGATGAGATCAGGTACTAATTAAATATCCTTGAAAGGACTTACTTAGGGCCTAAAAATTTGACTGCTGCAGCACGTGTTTCCGTAACAATGTCGGCGACCGCGATGAAAACGAAATGGCTGCCGTGGCATTGGTCGTGTTTACAACTAACTTCACATCAATGCCTTCAACTAAGCAAGCCATAAAAAACGCCAATAGATGCCACGTATTTTTGAATTTCGCAAATAGCTACGGGCAGAAACTCTTACACTTTTTTGATTTGAAATAATCTGATAAAAAATGTTATTATTAAAAAGTAAATCGCAATGACAATGTTAGTAATGTAATACTAAACATATTTAAGTCGAGTTAAATCATAATATTATGTAAAAAATTATAATAACGATGAAATGCTTGCTAAATCTAGAAGATCTTACATTAATTTAGAAGATCTTACATGGCTATGGACTGATATTTTGAGTAAGAAAAAGAGATTTTTGGAAATTAAAAATGTGATATAAATCAAACTGAGGGACCAAATTACATGGATTTTATAATATCACATAGTGGTTGCAAATATTGGATAAAATAGATATAAAAATGTGAAAACTGCTGTTAACATCAAGTTAACCAAATTTTTGAGAACCACCCATATATAGTAAAATAAACTAAAATGTCATTATTTTTTTTATGAAAGCTCTGTTGAGGTTCGAATTTTCCAATATTTATGTTATAAACATGTATATACATATGAGAAGAACATTTTGTATTTTTTTCCCAATTTTTTGGGGTATGTCCGTATGGAGATCTTTCTTGTTAGATACCTTCTTTCACTTACGTTGAATTTATATTACAATATTCTGGAAGTGTTAGAAAGTGTTTCATAATTCGTGCTGTTTGAATGCTTTTTTTTACTGTTGATAATTAATAGAATACTCTTATTTTGTTACATAAATCATGACTTCCCACAGAATTATTAATATATTCTTCGCACATTTTTTTTATATGTTTTTACATGTTTCAAGATTTATTTTAAGACTAGTCAGATGTGGCAATCCTAAAACTCCCTCTTCTATAATATGCATGTTAATACTTCTTGAAAAATGCAGCATAACAGCAGTGACAAAAATGAAAATCTATCAGCAACAACTTATGTCAACTTGTAGCTGAATCTAAAATTTGATAAATATCCGCACACTAATTTTTGAGATAGAACTATTGAAAAATCATTAATAAAATCTTCATAACAGTGCCACATGTTGGGTAATGTACACCAAAAACTAATCACAATTAATTTTTTATAAGGTACTAACAGAATCTGAAGTTTGATGAAAATCCATGCATTAGTTCTTGAGATACAGTTATTGCGAAATCGTAAAAAATGCAGCATAGCAGCGCCTTCTGTGAGACTAGTTACACCAAAAACTAAACAACACTAACCTATTTCAAAGGCTAAATAAATCTGAGGTTTTAGTAAATTTCGTGCATCAGTTTTTGATATAGAGCTATTGCGATAATCCCGAATGATGTACAATGGCAAAACCTCCTGTTGAGCGATTTGGTCCAAAATGTAATTAGCACCATATTATATCATTTACTAACTAAATCTAACGTTTTGTAAAAATCCATGCACTAGTTCTTAAGATATGGCTACTGTGGACATTTTGAAAAATGTAGCATTACAGCGCAACTTGTTGAGCAATATACACCAAAAACTAATCAAATTTATTTTATATCAAGGTATAACACAATGTAAAGCTTTGAGAAATTCCATGCATTAGTTCTTGAGTTGAAGTGCTCACAAAATTTTTCTCACATACAGACGCACATACACACATTTTGTAAAAACATGTTTTTCGGTTTTTGTGACCCCTTAAACTTTCATATCCGTCAAAACCGAATTTAGAAAATTTTCACGAATTCAATTCTTTCTTCTGGTAAAGATAGAAGAAAGTAATAACATTGAAACATTCCTCACTGTAAATAGAAAAGTTAATGATTATTCCAGAATTTAATGAATTTAATAATATGCTCCCCGTAAAAAGCGTCAAATAACATGGCATTTAAATTTAACCTAGCACTTCAACAGCTCATTTTGTTAATGAAATTCGGATGCAAATACTTGACGCCCTATATTAAAGTACTTGAATAAAATGATGAAAGTATCAGATATTAGTCATTTCATATCAATGAAACTTTATACTTCGTTGTCATAATTCTAAACTTCGGATTCTGAATATTTTAGAAACGCTTTTAAGTTTTAACTAAAATAGTATTCTGCCTTTAATGTGATTTTTATTTCTGTGGCTATATTTGAAAAATAACTAAACTTATAGAGAATATACATGTTCATAAATATCTTAAGATTTTCAGAAATTAGTTTACAAAATACACTTTTTAATTTTTTCCTTTTCCTTTTTTCTGTTTTTCAGAAAGTACGTTAAGAAAGAAATTTCCCCTATTTGACATACAAACAGTGAAGTTGTGTTAGAGTATTCCGGAAAGAGTTTTAGAATTGATTATTTTAGATTGGTTTTCCTGTAATACTTAAAGGAATACTGTTATTTTATTATGTAAATCATGACTTCACAAAAACTATTATTAACACAATATTGATTTTTATATAAGAAAACAAAATGCTTCGGACATGTTTCAGGAACATAGTTGAAGAGAAAATTGAAAAATTCTTCACTGTAAATAGATAAGTTAACGGTTATTATAGAATTTAATTGATTTAGTATTATGCCCCTCGTCAAAAGGATTAAATAACATTGCATCTAATTTTAATCTAGCACCTCAACAGCTCATTTTATTAATGAAATTCAGATGCAAATACTTGATGTCCATTATTATGGTGTTTGTATAAAAGTATCAGTTGCTATTCACTTCATATCAATGAAATCCCATAATTCGTTGTCATAATTCTAAACTTCGGATTTCAAGTATTTTGGAAATGCAGTTCAGTTCTATGAAAAATAAATTTCTGCCTTTAATGTGAAGTTTACTTCTGTAATTTTATTAATAAAATAAGTGAACTAATATAGAATGTTCATATTCATGATTTCAGAAAATTAGTTAATAAAATATATTTTTTATTTTTTCTATATATATTTATATTATTTTGTTTTTCATTTGTTATTTATTTATTTATTTGTTTATTGTACAATGTACGTTAAGAAAGAAAATTTACCTACAGATGGTGAAGTTGCGTTACAGTATTCGGGAAAGTGTTTCATAAATGATGCTTTTTGATTTTTTTTCCTGAAGTATTTAAAGAAATACTGTTATTTTATGTAAATCATGACTTCACGAAAATTTATTATTGACACAATATTCATTTTTATAAAGGAAAATAAAGTGCCTCGAACATGTTTCAGATATTTATTTAAAGATAATATTGAAGCATTCTTCCGTGTAAATAAAAAAGTTGATGATAATTCCAGAATTAAATCAACTTAATATTATGCCCCTCGCCAAAAGCATCAAATAACATAGCATCTAATTTTAACCTAGCACTACAGCAGCTTATTTTGTTAATGAAATTCGGATGCAAATGCTTGACGCCCAATATTAAGGTACTTGAATAAAATGATAAAATAAGTATTCGATATTGGTCATTTCATATCAATGAAATTTCATAATTAGTTGTCATAATTCTAAACCTCGGATTCCCATTATTTTAGAAACGCTTTCAAGTTTTAACAAAAATAATATTCTGCCTTTAATGTGATTTTTACTTCTGCGGCTACATTTGACAGATACGTAAACTTGTAGAGAATATACATGTTCATAAATATCTTAAGATTTTTGGAAATTAGTTTACAAAATATACTTCTTAATTTTTTTCTTTTCCTTTTTTCTTTTTTTCAGAATATAAGTTAAGAAAGAAATTTTCTCTATTTCACCTACAAACGATGAAGTGGTATTACATTATTCTGGAAAGTGTTTCATAAATGATGCTTTTCGATTTTTTTCTGTAGTATTTAAAGGAATACTGTTATATTATTATTTAAATCATGACATCACAAAGACAATTATTAACACAATAATCATTTTTATATGTAAAAAAAAAAAATGCTTCGGACATGTTTTAGAAACATATTTGAAGAGAAAATTGACGCATTTTTTTACAGTAAATAGAAAATTTAATATTTATTCTCGAATTTAATTACTTTATGTTCCTCGAATTTAATTACCTAATGTTACTATATTATGTTCCTCCTCAAAAGCATCAAATAACATTTCATCTAATTTTAACTTAGCACTTCAAAGCTCATTTTATTAATGAAATTCCGATGCAAATACTTGATGTCCAATATTAATGTATGATGAAAGGTAAAATGATGAAAGTATCAGATAGTAGTCTTTTCACATCAATGAAACTTCATACTTCGTTGTCATAATTCTAAACTTCGGATTTCGAGTATTTTGGGAAATGCAGTTCAGTTCTAACTAAAATAATTTTCTGCCTTTAACATTAAGTTTACTTCTGTAACAATATTAAAAAATTAAATAAACTAAAATAGAATGTACCTAGTCATAAATATCTTATGATTTCAGGAAATTAGTTAAAAAAATATATTTTTTTATTTTTTCTCTCTATATATATATTATTTTATTTTTCACTTTTTATTTATTTATTTTTTGCAGAATATACGTTAAGAAAGAAATTTCACCGACAAACGAGGAAGTTGTGTTACAGTATTCTGGAAAGTGTTTCATAATTTATGGTTTTCGATATTTTCCTGTAGTATTTAAAGTAATAATGTTTTTTTTTTTTTTTTTTTTTTTTTTTTTTTTTAATGTAAATCATGACTTCAAGAAGTGTTATTATTAACACAATTTTCATTTTTATATAAGAACATAAAGTGCTTCAGACATTCTTCAGAGATTTATTTGAGGAGAACATTGAAACATTCTTCACAGTAAATATTAAAGTTAATGATTATTCAAGCATTTAATGAATTTAGTATTGTGCTCCTCGTCAAAAGCGTCAAATTACACATCATCTATATTTCACCGAGCCCTTCAAGAGCTAATTTTGCTAATGAAATTCGGATGAAAATGCTTGACGCCCAATATTAGGGTGCTTGAATAAGATGATGAAAGTATAAGATATTAGTCCTTTCGTATTAATGAAATTTCATACTTAGTTGTCATAATTCTAAATCTCGGATTTCAAATATTTTGAAGATACAATTCAGTTTTAACTAAAATAAATTTCTGCCTTTAATGTGAAGTTAACTTTTGTGGCCAAATTTTAAAAATAAGTAAACTTATATATAATATACATGCTCATAAAAATCGTAAAATTTTAGGAAATTAATTTTTAAAAATATCTTTTTTCTATTCAGAGTGTACGTTAAAAAGAAATTTCACCTACAAACGGTGCAGTTATGTCACAGCATTCTGGAAAGTGTAGGAAAGTGTTACATAATGGAGTCTTTTTGATTTTTTTTCCTGTAGTTTTAAAGTAATACTGTTATTTTATTATATAAATCATAACTTCGAGAAGTTTTATTATTAACACAATTATTATTTTTATTAAAGAAATAAAGTGCTTCAAGCATGCTTCAGAGATTTGTTTGAAGATAACATTGAAACATTCTTCACTGTACATAGAAAAGTTAATGGTTATTCCAGAATTTAATGAATTTAATATTATGATGAAATAAGTAAAAAATGAAATAATAAAGTGGATAAGTAAATAATAATAATAATAATAATAATGAATTAGTGAATAAGTAACGAATAAGTAAAGTGTGAAATAAGTAAATTTATATAGAGTGAAAATGTTTATACATTTAAAATTTATGAAATTAGTTACAATATATATATTTTTTTAGTTTTCTCTCTCTCTCTCTCTCTCTCTCTCTATATATATATATATATATATATATATAAATATATATATGTATATATATTTGTAGAATGTACGTTAAGAAAGAAATTTCACCTACAGACGGTGAAGTTGTGTCACAGTATTCTGGAAAATGTTTCATAATTTATGGTTTTCGATTTTTTTCCCTGAAGCATTTAAACTAATACTGTTACTTTATTAAGTAAATCATGACTTCATAAAGAATATTATTAACACAATAATCATTTTTATAAAAGAAAACAAAGTGCTTCGGACATGTTTCAGACACATTTGTAGAGAACATTGAAATAGTCTTTACTGTAAATAGAAAAATCAATGATTATTCCAGAATTTAATGAATTTAATATTATGCTCTTCGTCTAAAGCGTCAAGTAACATAGCATTTAATTTTAACCTCGCACTTCAACAGCTCATTTTGTTAATGAATTCGGATGCAAATTCTTTATGCCCAACATTCAGATGTTTATATAAAATGATGAATGTATCAGATAGTAGTCATTTCATATCAATGAAATTTTATACTTCGTTGTCATAATTCTAAACCTCAGATTTTGAGTATTTTGGAAATGCAGTTCAGTTCTAACTAAAATAAATTTCTGCCTTTAATGTGAAGTTTACTTCTGTAACTATATTAAAAAATTAATTAAACTAATAAGGTACCTGTGCCTAACATGGACACCCTAAGGAAAATTTATTTTTTTCACCCCCATGTACACGTGATTGGACTCCAGAAATATATGTCCATGATCCCTGGATTGCTGACTATCATTAGTAAAATTAACAATCCTGTAACTAGCCCGGCTTAATTTAGATGATAAAAACAAAAAAATATTTACAAATGTCCATATAAGGAACCATCAGTCCCTATTATGCACAGGAGGCTCCTTATTGATCTACTACACAGGGTGTATGAAAGAACCACTCTTCTATGGAATTTTAGAGGAGAAGGAATAAAAAAATACATCTTAAAGTGTTGCAAGGGAGGATAGGGCACAGTAAATATCTTCCGAACATACACTTTAGATCGGGGGTCATTTTCGGTTGTGGATCATCAAAACCGATACAAAGCACCTCAGTTACTACAAAATATTATGAAATAATGTTGCATGTTTTGCTTAGCCTTCTATTTTTGTGAATCGGAAGATTCACCTGCTGTACTTCCATTGTGGACATAAGGTGTCCATATTGGGAATCTGAAGTAGTTTTATTAAATCTTGTTATAAATAAAGAAAGAAAATTTTTTAAGCAATATATGCAATATCAATTGAAAATATGTTTTAAAAGCCTGCGAAAACACTTTTGAATATTTAAAGTAATTTTACAATATCTAATAAGAATTTAAGCTTACCTGTATTTACGATCTGCACACTACGAAACAACAAGCTTCCTTCTAAATGGCGAACAGCCCACTTTTTTGTACTTTCCTGGCTTAATTATCTTTTCAACTGCTTTTCTTTAGGGACATGTAGCGCGATCTCTCTATCAAAATTGTTACTTTTAAAAATACTAGACGGTTGCCCGCCCTCAGTAGCCCGAAGACTATCTGAATGCCAGTTCTACAACCCCACACATTCACGTTTCTGTGCCATGTCTCGTCAGTTTCCGGCAGATATGTTTGATCGGTGTTCTGGGGTTTCGTTTGCATATCTTTTTTTATTGTTAATGAAGAGGTCTTCCATTTGTTCTTCCATCTGTTCTTCTTTCTGTTCTTCCATCTGTTCTTCCATTTGTTCTTCCATTTGTTCTTCCATTTGTTCTTCCATTTGTTCTTCAATTATATTCGACGATTCACTGTTTGAGAGCCTATCTGTCCTTTTATTTATAGAGTTCAAAATGAAAAAAGATTTTCTTAGCAGACGATTTTTTGTGATAAATACATTATCTGTTTTATATTTCTTCTGCTTTATTCCTTTTATTTATAGAGTTCAAAATGAAAAAAGATTTTCTTAGCAGACGATTTTTTGTGATAAATACATTATCTGTTTTATATTTCTTCTGCGTTTACCTAAGCTGTGTAAAATCTCTATAAATAAAAGGAATATAGAGGATGAGGGCCTATCTGTGCCTCAAATAATTATTCAATTATTCAATTAATTATCCTCGGAATTCCTTTTATATATATAGATTAGGGGTGTCCATATTGGGTATAAGTACCTTATATAATGTACATATTCATGAATATCTTACGATTTCAGGAGATTAGTTAACATAATATTTTTTTTTCTCTCTATATATATACATATATATTATTTTATTTTTCATTATTTATTTATATATTTATTGCTGAATGTAGGATAAGAAATAAACTTCCCCTACAAACTGGGAGTTTGTAGGGGAAGTTTAGTTACAAAAGTACAAAGTTATGTTACAATATTCTGGAAAGTGTTTCATAAATGATGCTTTTCGATTCTTTTTCTGAAGTATTTAAAGGAATACTGTTATTATATGTAAATCATGACTGTACGAAGATTTATTATAACACAGTATTCATTTTTATAAAAGAAAACAAAGTGCTTTGGACATGCTTCAGACATTTATTTGAAGATAACATTGAAACATTATTCACTGTAAATAGAAAAGTTAATGATTATTTCAGAATATAATGAATTTAAAATGTCAAAAATATCAAATAACATAGCATCTAATATTGAAGCATTCTTCCGTGTAAATAAAAAAATTGATGATTATTCCAGAATTAAATCAACTTAATATTATGCCCCTCGCCAAAAGCATCAAATAACATAGCATCTAGTTTTAACCTAGCACATCAACAGCTCATTTTGTTAATGAAATTCGGAGGCAAATGCTTTACGCCCAATATTAAGGTACTTGAATAAAATGATGAAAGTATCATATATTTTTCATTTTATGTCAATGAAACTTCATGCCTCTTTCTCATAACTCTAAACCTCGGCGTTCGACTATTTTGGAAATGCAGTTAAATTTTAACTAAAATAAATTTTTGCTTTTAATGTGAAGTTTAATTATGCTGTCACATTTAAAAAAATCTTCAAACTAATACAGAATATACATGTTCATAAATTTTTAAGATATTACGAAATTTGTTTGGCTATTTCCTTGATAACGTGTCATGTTTGTTACACAGCTGAAAATTTTTATGCTTGTTTGCCACCGTATTTTCTAAAATTTTCCTTCATTTTATTGAAGTGATGAGATATCTCCGATAAAATAAGTCTCATTTTTATATTCCCAAATACTGGTAGCCAAAAATCGTAGTATGTGACAGACATGAGACGTTTGCATGGAAATAGCCGTTTATAAAATAAATATATTTTTTATCTTTTCCAATACTTTTTTGATTAACATATGTGAAAAATGAAGTAAAAAAAAGTAACGGTCACAGTTACATATTACATGCTGTATTATAATAGGGCCAAAGAATATAAAATGCACTTTAATGTTTTATCTGATAAAAATAAGTAAGAAATGTAAATTAAAAAATATGATATATTCAAAATCTAATTGTAAATGAGACTACATTCGTAAAATAGTCTTCTCATCCCCTTTAAAAAATTAAAATATTTTTATTTTTATATGAACAATCTATCTAAGTTATGATAAAGTTAAAGAAATGATTTGTACCTCTTTTTTGTACCATTTAAAATGTTTTTTGAATGTAAGATAACATCAATTGCTTCTCCCATGATCTTCCATTGAATTTAGATCGTTTAATTTTGCCCTCATTCATAAAAGAATAATTCTATTTTGCCCCCAAGTGACACAGATAAAGTGTTGAAATATAATATGCTTATGATCATAGTTATGATTCTTTTATGATTAAAATTATATTATGTACTAATTGACCCGCTCAGCGTTCAAAGGATAGGATTCAAATCAGGATAATAACCGTAAATATACGTATGCCATAAATAACTGCAAACAAACTCAATACAGACGGATTTGTACGAATTTACATGTTATTGATTGCAAATGATTTATATTTTAGAGCAACAATTCACTGAAATGTTACAGTTGAGGACCATATAACCTCTGGCATCATACATCCACAGGTGCTACGAACGCAAATGTATTCTATTGCAAACGACATTGAAATTTGTATCACTTTATATTTTAAACAAAATTATTTTCAAGTAAACACAATTTATAATGCAAAATTTAATCACAAAGAATTAACGAATTTTTTCCTTCATGTTTGGAAAAGAAAAATTTTCAATCTAGATGTTTCCAAAATTTGTATAGCGCTTTAGCTGTATGGGCACATAATATTCAAAACTGAATTGTAGTGCATGTCATGACATTTCACACAAAGCAAATTGCAAAGCTGAAGATTTTGCAGAAATAGTAAATAGTTTATTTTTATATTATAAATAGTTCATTTCTATATTATAATTAGTAATTAAAGATTTTGCAATTATTTATCTTATAATTAGCCTATCAGTGAATACTTAATATTAATTTTTTTTTTTACTTTTTAATCACGTACTAGCAGGTGTCGCTCGCTACGCTGGTCTGCCTTTTTAGATAAATCTTTGATTTTTTATAGCTGGTTTTGTTATAGAACGACATAGTCCTATACAGTTTACAAAAACTGCACTGAGAAAAAAATACAGTTCTGGAATCTAGAATCTAAATTGTGGCTCTAGAAAAAATAGTTCCATGTCATCCTTATAAATTCTAGTTTCCATTATATGAGAGTTCTAGAATCTACTACAGGAATTCAAGAGAGCTTTCCTTTATTCTCGTTGTAATACTTATTTAAAAATCTCAGCAAATAGATGAGAACACAAGACGTTTGATTTAGTAACTATAATTCTAGTTTTTGAAACTATTTCCAAAATCAAGCTATAATATCTCGTTACTGAGACGAGTCACTATCGTTTCGTCACCTTGAAAACACGAGACTAGAAATGTTAGGTCATTTCGGCTATTCAGCTTAGTAGATCAACCTATTCGCATATTTCGGTCATCTATAATTCTAGTTTAGGTATTCAGAAAGTGACTAACTATTCATTCTAGGCGAAGGCGGTATATTTTTTTTCTCAGTGTGTCATTAAAAATTTGTCTAACTAACAATGTAAGTCTCATCAAAATCCGTCTATTAATATTTTTTTATAAAGACTAATCTTTCATAATCGGGTTTACATGATTATAGAAATTTATTTCAAAATAACTGACTAACTCTGTAATTAGACATTGTAGAGCAATATGCAATATACTAAAAAATACTACTGCAATATCAGAAAAATTTTATTTTTAAATTTTTGTAAACATATATTTTTATATTATAAACGTTATATTTGTTTTCTATCAATAAATAAATAAATAAATAAATAAAAATAGATAAACAATGTATAATATATTAACAAAAATATCCAGGTTACCATGTTAGATAAATTAAAGCCATTTTGACGATAATTAGGTATCCCGATCCGTATATCCCATAAATATCCATCTGAATAATCGTAAATTCTCCTTTTTTTAACTTTATATTTAATTAGATAAGATTACTAATAGTTTTTTCTCATTATTCACATGTTTCCCAATTAATATAACAGTTATAATTATTTAATCAACAACAGCATAATTTATCGTTTGCGCAGCTGAAAAACATCAAGAAATAAACTTTGCGAACGATAATAAATTTTAATTTGTTAAAAAGAAAACAATAGTTGCATCGTTATATACGTCGCCAACCTATTCAATGATGTAAGTAATTTCTAAAAATGCATTCAGCAGTTCTTGAAATGAATCCTGGCATTCTTAAAAAATTCTCTTTAAAAATGACGTCATGTATATTTTATTTAATTTTAATTCCAGATATTTTTTGGTTATTCCGTAACCAAATATATAGGCCAAAAAAACAGAGATAAATTGCCAAATATTGATTCAATCAATCGACTTTGAAAAAGCAAATTTCATTTAGGCCAGATAAAAATTCCCTACATATTTAAATAAAATAGTGTTATTTTATATTATTTCTAATTGATTTTTTTTATTTGTATATTAAATAAAATCAGTAATAATTTTTTTACTTTCTTCTATCTTTACAAGAAGAAAGTATTGGATTCATGAAAAATTTCGACTTCCGGTTTTCGACGGATTTATACGTTTTAGGAGGTCCTGAACACGTTTTGACTATTTTTAGAAAATGTCTGTCTGTGAGTCTGTCCGTCTGTCTGTCTGTCTGTCTGTCTGTCTGTCTGTGTGTCTGTCTGTATGTGACAAAAAATTTGTGGGCGCTCTATCTCAAGAACTAATGCTCGAAATTTAATAAAATTTTATATTCAGTTAGACCTTGATATGAATTAGTGCCTATTGGTTTTTGGTAAAAATTGGCCAGCAGGTGGCGCTGTTATACTACGTTTTTCATGATTTTCAAGATTGCTATATCTCAAGAACTAAAGCACAGAATTTCATCAAACTTCAGATTCTGTGAGACCTTGATATACATAGACGCTGATTAAGTTTTGGTGTAAATTGGCCAGCGGGTGGCGCTCCTATGCCACGTTTTTCATGATTTTCATGATAGCTATATCTCAAGAACTAATGCACAGAATTTCACCAAACTTCAGATTCCACGATACCTTCAGATACATAGTCGCCGATAAGGCTTTCATGTGAACTGCCCTATAGGTGGCGCTGCTATGCTACATTCTGCACGATTTTTGCGATAGCTATATCTCAAGAACTAATGCAGAGAACTTCATCAAATTTCAGATTCTGTTACACTAGAATATATAACATAATTAGACGCCGATTACATTTTGGTATAAACCTCACAACAGGTGGCGCTGCTATCTACGTTTTTCATGATTTTCACGATAGCTATATCTCAAGAACTAATTCACAGAATTTAACCAAACTTCAGATTCCGGGAGACCTTGAGATATATGGACGCTGATTAGGGTTTTGTGTGAATTGCCCAATAGGTGGCGCTGCCATGCTACATCTTGCACGTTTTTTGCGATAGCTATATCTCAAGAACTAATGCAGAGAACTTCATGAAATTTCAGATTCTGGTACACTATAATATATAACATAATTAGACGCTGATTACATTTTGGTATAAATCTCACAACAGGAGGAAGAAACAGGATAGACTCACAACAGGATAGAAGAAAGTTTTGTGATGGCCACAACATACTAGTTTATTTTATATTTGGAAATGTTCGCGTTTTTTGTTCTTTATTTTTAATTAATATAAACATTTCATTTCTTTAAAAACGATAGCTTAAAATGCCGCGCGAAATGAAAAACAAATGCCAAATGGTAACCCTTTTGTCCAAAATAAAAGAACTTTCCATCATAACTTTATAACTTATTTACATAAAACAATGTACTATATATGAAAACTTCCCTTGAAATAATACTTATCTAACGATAAAAGTTACTTCAAAATTCCTTCAGAAGAATTGGAGGAGTAGACGGAAAACGCGAAATTTCTGTTTATATTTTATATGTATAAGTAGATGTATCCTTTTAGTTTTACTCAAAGGTATACCGTCTGTCAAAAAAACTTAATTTGCACATGTAAAATAAATAAATGAATAAATATAAGTAAATGAATAAGAAAAAGTAAATGAATAAACACGATTGCAAGACTTAATGACAGAAAAAAATTACTTAATTACAAGCTGATATTTTGCATTCTAAAGAATAGCGGAGAGTGAAGGCAGGGAAAAAATATCTTTTTTTCTGTAAAGTCATTAATAAAGGATATTTTTTAGAACAAAAATGCAGGAATCTTAAATTATTTGAAAAGAAGTTCTTTAAAATTAAAGCAAAATGGAACGAGGAACTGCTTTGAATCAATGGAACTTAAACAATCATTTAAAGAACATCAGTAATATGGATGACTTATTTGTCGCCGAAGCAAAAGTGTGCTAACGTATATGCATATATCTACAGTACAAAATCAAAATTGAAAAACTATGTACAAAGAAATTTTTTTAGTATTTTTCACTTTTACTTAATTTTTCTTTTTCATACAATTTGCTATTTTTACTACTTTAGTTAGCTTTTGCAGCATAAAATAATGATGTAATGTTGTAGTATTCACAAAAGCTTTTCTAGCAATTATTTTCTAGCAAATGAAAATATAAATAACATCTGTATTAATAAAAAAGCTTTTCGTGTCAATTATAAGTTTTAAAAAAAAACCTCTATCAAATACCCTGAAAATTCAGAAAATATCTAAAAAAAGGGATTTTTTAATGCTGGACGAAATTGATTTTTCACAAATAGTAGATTTTTACAACAAATGTCAAGATTTACTTATTACAACCATTACTTATTAAATTTTGAGTAGTAATATTTGTTCTAAATACACATATTTATATGTAAGGGAAACAAAGTATCGCGTAAATAGCATTAATCAGAATCTAAAATATTGACTAATTATCCATTTAAATACTAAAATTATTATGCACAATCATTGAAAAAAAATTATAAAACTCCTCTAAGTCTTCCACATATTATTTTAGAGAAAAGTTACTAATACCAAACGATTGAAAATAAAGTCTACTTTTAAAGGATCGAAATGAAATTTGCTTATGCAATCATCTACATATTGAAATGAATACAAACTTCGTTCTTTTTAAAGGCAATACCCAGTTTTAACACAATATTTCAAATGTGGGATTTAACCATTTAACCTATGACTATACACCAAGTTTCAAGTCATTTGAATGATCCATAAGTTTTTGGATTATATAAGGGAAAGTTGGATATAACCGGGTAGGTGGATAAAACAGGGAACCAGGCTTTATGACTTTATTTGTGGCGGTCTAGCCTAAACTTTTAGAATAACTTTTAGGCAAACGGCATTCCAGCCCCCAGTAACCAGAAGCAGTGTAAACAAACTCATTTCGCAGAGGTGATTTTTTAAAAATTTCCCGTGAAAATGATAAAAATTCGACGTCTGCAATATTACGTTACCAATCTTAAATGCATAAGGATTTAGATTAGGTAAGTATAACCTATGGTAGTCTATTATTTACTCGTTATTTTAACGTTTTGTATTGGGGTCTACGAGTTATCTCAACAACGCTAGAGTGACATTTCTTGAAAATGGCGTGGTCGAACAAAACCGGGATGCAGACCGTCGGACATAACCGGGAAGTTTCCGATTTTGGACAAGTTATTTATTCGCATGATTGAAATAAAATTAACTTGTATATGCATTGTTTGACGATCTATAAATATTTAAAAACTATACAAAAAATATCATTAAAATTAGGTTGTTATACAGAAGATTGTTTTTAGTCATTTCTATTGCAGCATCCATCCTTATTTCAATCCCCTAAAAATCAGAACTCGAACAATACAAAAAAGAAACGATGGAAAAACAAGAAATGAAGAACTTAACCCTGAAGCTTTCCATGATGACAGAAAAGAAATGTAGAAAAACTGATGTGAAAAAGAAAAGCCCTAATGGAAAAAACCCCTTGACATCAAACGAGGAGGTAGATGAAAGTAAATCATGCATCTTTTGGAGCAGCTACAATCTAAACTTAAGGAAAGTTGTATACAGTGTCTTCATTGCAGGGAATGGGCACATGAAGCATGTAGCAATGCAAATGGACAAGATCAAACTTTCTTTGTGATTTTTGTGCCGAACAATTTTAACTCTTAAACCATAACTTAGCTCGTTTTTATTTTATGCAGATTTGATATAGATTCGCATTCTGTAAGTATAATAGGTCAATTTTCCTTTAATAAATAGTATTATTTCAAAATTACAAAGTGCTTTTAATTATTCTTTTCAACTCCCGGTTTTGTCCGATCAGGACGGACACATTGCACACTTCTAAAAAAAGTGTTGTTATGATTTCAATTTCTGCTTTTCGTGACTGAATGAATACCCTTTTTCTTCCCAAGGAATCAATTTATCGTTTTAATACAAATTTTGATTGTTTTGTTCACATAGTGCACAATAATAATAATAATAATAATAATAATAATTAGGGTCCCGGTTTTATCCGACTTTCCCCTACATTCAAAATTTAGTGCTTATAATGTTCAATTGCATTTTAATATTTTTATTAATATCCCATAAAAGTATTCTCCTAAAGTGCATATATTTATGTAGCAAGAATACAAAAATATCCAAACACAAGTACTTTGAATATGCAATTTTTATAATTTTATGATATGAATTATAAAATTAATATTCGAAAGAATTATGAATAACGATCTACAATTTTTTTAGATGGATTTAGATTTATTATGCCCTGTTTTAGGAAATACAAAATTTAATTTTTTTTTTCAATTAGTTTCAAATTAAGATTAAAAAAAAAAAAAAGGATAGTTTAAGGGGCCACCTATGACAGAAGTGAATAGATATTTTGAAACTTCTTTTGCTATCGTGTAATCTAGCCTTTTTCAATGACTTCTTGAGTGGCGGTTAAGTGTGCCCTGACCAAGAAAGCGGCTCTCTTGGTCAACAATGGAGTACTGAACCTCAATTTGAATACAGGTCTAAAATATGCTTGTTTTAAAATAATTAATTTCTCGAAAGCTTATCGTACGAAATACGTGGATATTTGATTTTTAGGCTAATTGAAGGGGATTGGAGAGTTCATTTTCTTTTAATCAGAAATGGGTACTCTTATAGAAGAAACAAACTTTTGGTTCGTTTCAATATGTCGATGCCCCCCCCCCCCCTAATAAAATTGTATGCACATTACTTAAAAGTAGGCTTTATTTTAAATCGTTCGGTAGCAGTAACTTTTTTTGCGATAATTTGTTAATGTGTTATTAGGAGTGTTTCTTTTTTCCCCCACGAGATTATGTATTTGTAACGCGCATTAAAATTTTCTAGTTGTATGTCAAATAGAAATCATCAAGGTGCATTAGACGACGCGACGACTAGCATTAGAGTACAAAACTCTTTTCAAGTTGTGATCTATCCAATAAATAAATGTCTTGATTCTATTCAAACTTTTTATCACATTATAACATGTTCCAAAGGATATATCTGTTTTCAGAATAAGCCAATTTGTCTGCTTTCAGACCAGCATGATATCGCGTTTGATTGAAAAACGGAGTCTTTTTAGATTTTCTGTTTTTACAAAATTCGTCTTTAAGTTTTATTATTATTATTATTATTATTATTATTTACTTCAAATAACGAGAAAAAGCCGTAACTTGTACAGAAAACTTGTAATATTCTACCATATTTTACTCATCAGATAAAAAATAATTTTTTATACAAAATAAAAAAAATTCTGTAGAACCATAATAGAGAATTTTTGTATTTTTTTAATATTTCCAACAAATTCACCTCTCAATCACAATGTGGTGGTATTTGGTCACAGATGTGACGTGACTGTGACTATGCAAGCTATGAGTGTGCTTTTAAAAAAGCAATGACTCATTTGAAAACTCTTTAACTTTCAGTATTATTAATAATTATATGCAAATGATGCTGATACGAGCATCGCAAATTTATTTTCTTCACAAATACACCAGATGTTTTCATTTTATTAATTGATGCTCACATTTTCAACGATAAAAATATTTTAAATATATTATTATCATCTCTACTGTATTTTACTGTTAATAATACTTTCGAAAAAAAAAATCACAATACAAATGACCTTACAAGGAAGGTACCCATACCGGCACGCACAGAAAATTCTGAAAACATTAATAAGTGTTCTTCTCATGTATGTATATATGTTTATAAAAAAAATTCGGCGGAACCCCGAATGAACGTTCATAAAAAAAAATAATGAACATTTCGTTTATTTGGCGATTTATCACCGGTTGGCGACAATATTAAAATTTCAAAAAATACATTTTTTATTTCAAGTACTTTTTAATGTAAAAATGTTTCATGTTAAACTTGTTTAGAAAAAATATATTAAATAACTTTAATTTGGTAAGTTTTAGTTTGTTTTAACGGTAGTGTTGTCATATGTAAAATACAATGAAAGTTTAGTATGAAATTTTGCAAATAAAAAATTCAAATTAATTGAAATTGCTTCAATATCAAAATTAAGACCAGTTGAGCCGTGTTGATATAATTTTGTTGCTATGGAAATAAAAACATCTCCAATATTGAACTGTATTACTGCAGCATTCTTTATCTGTTTTTATTTTGGAATATGCTTAAATATATGAAAACATATTTTTCAGTATCAAAATACTTTTTATATAAGAAATTATTTTTACAATGATAAATTTAAATAACTGCAGCAAAAAGCAACATAAATATTTATTACAAAAAGAAAATATAATTATTAAAATTAAATTATTAAACATTAAACTCTCCCATTGTTTAAATTAAAATTTATTAAATACTATTTTAGACGCAATCTAAAAAATCTACGAACAAATAGTTTTGAATTGCATTGAAATCGTTTGGCGAGAAAAAGTGCTACACGCCGAATCACGTGACGCTTTCGTTTGTTCATGCTAAATATTCGAAAGTATTTTACTTTTTTATTGTATTTCTACTGTACTTCCGCCGCTAAATTTGACTGATCCTTTATTACAAACATAAGTACTTTAATTAGTATTTATCTTTTCAAATTATTCTGAATATGCTAGTAAGGAGAACTTCGTTGTTAGTAAAACTCGACATGAAGTTTCACGTTATAAACATCGTTTCCTTTACAAAAATGCTCTCATATTGATTTATCTCAAATATGCATATGTACAATTTGTAACTCAATTTGAAATATTTTGTAACTTTTAAAATATAACCATTTAAATCTAATTTTAATAGTCACGTGTAAATAAATTTTAATTGAAAAAAAAAAAACTGTGCTGTTTTAAAAATTACCAAAAATTTAAAATAAAACCTTTTTCTAGAATATGAAACATTATATACATATATATACCTCTTGAAATGCCAAAAACGTAAATATAAAAAAAAAATCTCTCAACAACTTAGTCAAATTAAAAAATTCGCGAAGTCTGAACACCACAAATTTGACATGCATAATCTTAAAATAATAATAATTAAATTAATATAAAATGTTTTTTTTTCCTATAAAGCTTGTTTTATGTAATGATTTTGACCAAATGTAACTATTAGTAGTTCTTAAAACAATTCATCAATTAAAAAAAATGTCTACTTTAGATTGTTTTTTAAACGTTTCTCTATAATACTAATTGTTGTCATATTTTTGCATGCAATAATTCTCTTAATAATAGAGCAAAAAGACTCCCGGTCACAAAATATCATTTACGGCAGAAGCGACAGCGTTTATCACTTTAATTTGAAATAGAATTCGTAATTCACTAACTTCCTTAAAAGTTTATCTTCTTATTTTAAAAACATTTCTTAGTTAAAATACACAAAAGCTCGGAAAAATTAAATCGCAAGACGCTGTTTTTGAATAATTAAACTGGGGGTTTGTTATAATCATATATTTTCTGTAAAATTGTATCTAAAAACAAATCTGTAAAGTAGAATCTTAATCTATAAATTCTGCAAAGTTTTTATTTTTCGTTATGAAAGTATTTTCCTCATTCTAATCATTTCCAATGAATGATATTTAGAAATCAATGCAAATGGAAATGTTTCGTTATAATGTTTCGTTATGACATATTCAAAGGAAATCAATGATAATGTGTATCAAAAGATCTGCGAGGAATAGCGGTTTCTCATATGACTTCGTACTTCGGTATAGCATAAATTTCATAAAACTAAGGCGATTTAGATGCAAATGTGAGATACACATTATACAGGATGTAGGCAGTGAATATGACATTGACATACTTTGATGTTTTCACTGATAGAGTAAATATGGCAAGAAACATTTAATCAAATTTTATTTTATTGTCTATTTTAAAATTCTGTATAAAGAGTGACCGGAATTTTACATTTTAAAGACACGCAAAAAGGTTATCAATAATGTTTTTAAGATTCCGTATTTAAAAAATTAAAATAGAACCATTAAAAGATGATTCCTGTGTCTGTCTGTCGCAGTCACTTTACTTGTTATCTATGGATCGTGGAAAATTCAAATTGAGGTAAGAAATAAAGACTATTGACCCATGCATTTCCAGATTATTAAGCATTCAAAAATATAATTCGTAAAAATGTAGATGGACTAATTTAGTTACTTGGAAAAAAAATCAGAAACATCATATGAAAGTTTTTATAACTCTAAACTCAAAAAAACTTTTTTTTATCATTTAAGTTATTTTAGGTATACATTTCCAGAGATAGAGTCGAAAATGTAGTGCAAAAATATGTACACACCCCTCCCCATCCACCCATCTTTTTCCAAATCTAATGAAACTAAAAATGGGGAAAAATTAGATGAAGTAGATGTTTGTTTAAACCCTGCAGGAAAGCTATAGTGATTACAGTAAGTCATTGTTTTTGAGAAAAGGGCATTTCTTCGTTGTACATAAATTTCGATTTGAGAGCATTCAGCAAACATGTTGCGGAGCACTGGAGACAGCACATGCATAAAATCTTAGTTGATATTGTTTTCCAAAAAATCGTCGGCATTTAACCGAGATGTTAACCCTTATATTTATGGAGGGTTTGGATATATGTAATGATATTTTCGGAATACTCTGTGTACCTTTAAAGCCTAGAATATAACTTAATGATATATTTGTGTATGCAGTGGTTTTCCCAATCTATTATTGGCAACGCACCACCAAATTACTTGCAAAATAATGACCCCCCCCCTTCTTACCCTATCTTAACCCACACACATTCTAAAATATGTATATATTTTTATTTTTAAAGTGAACTATATTTTTCTTTTAAAAAAAAACCTGGCTCAGCTTTAACAATAATTATTTATATTTAATTTTTTTAACTTATCAAAGAGACTAACTTATTGTCACATATACGATTTTGTTATAATTCTACAAATGAAGTGTTACTTCTTCAAAAAGAGACAAAAAGAGTTTTATTGCTTATTTTTTAATTAAAAAAAAATGTTTGCTAAAACATTTAGATATTTTGAATATTTTAAAAGTTGAACGTATTCGAGACAGTAATATTTAGATATGTCCGTAAATATAGTTTCAAGTACAAAAAGTTTCTCTGTGTTATATATAGCAGAGCAAAAATAAGTACGAAACTCATTTAACTCCTCAATTATGACGACTGTGACTTTCAAGACAGGGTCGACAGTTTGATCCTATCTATTAATTAAAAAAATTACAATTCTTGAAAAAGAAATTTTACTTTAGGTAATCCTAAATCTCTGCCATCAAATAAAGAAAATAATATTATATAGAGAATTTCTGGTACGAGTGCGATATTTCGGAGTTTAATTGGTCAAATATGTAACCTTGTTACACCCTATTACACTCCTTCATAAAATAAAGATTTTTTCTTGTGCTCGATACCTTAGATATTTGTGATGTCAGCTCTTGGGCCAAGATGTAAGTAAATAATTGAAAAGGTTGAGAAAAAATTTTTAAAATAGCAAAATAACCAAAAAATAAAAAATATTTTAAATATGAGAACAAACAGCAGGCAAAACTATCTTTATTATTTTGGTGTTGAACACTTATTTTACCTTTTGATTAGAATTTTTTTTTTATTCAACATTTTTTTTGGATGTATTTCTTTTATATAGTCTAAAAGATTACTTTCCCGAAAATTATGACAGCAAATCTGTCCGTTACAAATTTAAAATTGCCCCCGATTCCGTGCCCGTCCCACGGTGGAAATCAATGATGCAATACAATTTCCATTTTCAGTATAAAAGCAATGCAATTCAAAATGTTATAAACAGACCATTTTAATTAGAATTAATCACATCAATTTGATGGAAGTTGCGACAGTGTTCCATTGAGTGAATCTCTCAATACAATTCCCGTGACTTTAAACATGAACTAAAAACCTATCAGGAAATAAGTGGTACGGACCAAGGTGGAGTTGCAACTTTGAGACCTTTTTTCGAAACGCGTGTACCTCAATGCCAAATTTAACTTTTGATCGAGGGCTTTGTTTTAGCTACATTATAAAAGGAAAAGAATATTTTTGCGCTAAAATTAGTTTTATGAAAATCCAAATTAAATTTATATTTATATTATTTTTATTGTCAGTACTGAATTAAATTCTTAACAAAAAAAAAATCAGATTAGGATAAGATAAAAAAAAGAGTTAGACAGAATATCAATACTTCATATTATATAGACTTCATATCTCTTTCAACTTTTATGGCATACCCATTCCTACTTTTCGAATATGTACAGCAGCTATACCCAATCGTGCATAGCATAATTTTTTGCGAAGTCATATTATTTTTTCGGGAAGATATCTTTTTTAATGATAGAATGTATAATTCATGTAATTTTCGGAACCCTCTGAGCGCGAGTAATACTCAAACTTGACAAAAAATTGCCCCTTTTGCTTCATCGTCACTCCCCCGCTTTTATAGACTATCTCTCTTTTGACCTATGAGAATGCTTAATAATTGGGTGATGTAATCGTTTTCTATAAAAGCAGTGGAGTGACGATGCAGCAAAGGGGTAAATTTTTTTGCAATCTATTTTATGTATTTGGTTACTACTCTGAGTTTCAGAAATATCTGGGACTTTGGAGAGATGGTTAAAAGATGGTTTTTTTTTTTTTTTTTTTTTTTGTCTACACACTTTTTCTAAGGTATGTTTCAGACATACTTTAGAATACTCTATGATTTTTACTTTCTTCTGTCTTCAATAGAAGAAAGTATTGTAATCGAATTCTTTTTCGACTTCCGTTTTTCGACGGATTTACACGTTTTAGGGGTCAGAGATTCCAAAAAACCAGTTTTGTTTTGGACAGACAGTTGTCTGTCTGCCCGTGTGTCTGTGTGTATGTCGCCATTCTACCATCTAAAAGTGTATGAAGTTATACATAGAAATGAACCAATTTTCTTGTGAATGTTTCTGGCTATGATAAGCAGGTCCTCCTTCAGTTTTGAAATATTCCGCTGGAAGGGGGCGCTGCAATCGCAATTTTTGTGCCATTTTCAATATTGTACCGACCAAAAGTATATGAAATTATGCATCGAATTGAACCAATTTTTTTTTGTAACTGTATGCCTATGGCTAGTTGGTCCTCCCTGAATTTGAAAAAAAAATCTGCCGGAAGGGGGCGCTGCAATCGCGATTTTTGTGCCATTTTCAATATTGTACAGGCCAAAAGTATATGAAGTTATGCATCGAATTGAACCAATTTTTTTGTGTAACTGTATGCCTATGGCTAGTTGGTCCTCCCTGAATTTGAAAAAAAATCTGCCGGAAGGGGGCGCTGCAATCGCGATTTTTGTGCCATTTTCAATATTGTACAGGCCAAAAGTATATGAAGTTATGCATCGAATTGAACCAAATTTTTTGTGTAAGTGTATGCCTATGGCTAGTTGGTCCTCCCTGAATTTGAAAAAAATCCGCCGGAAGGGGGCGCTGCAATTGCGATTTTTGTGCCATTTTCAATATTGTACCGACGAAAAGTATATGCGACTAAAAGTTATGCATTGAATTGAACCAAATTTTTTCTGTAAGTGTATGGCTATGGCTATTTGGTCCACCCTGAATTTTAAAAAAAATCTGCCTATCATTCTATTGTTCATCGGCTCGTGTAGGGACGGAAATTCGTTTTTTCTCCGATTAATTGACTGAAGCAGAAATTTAAAATGAAAACCAAAGTTCGTATGGTATTGAATTTAAATTATTAAAACATTAAAATGAGTAACTATTTTTAAAAATATTAAAATGTGCGTATGAGATAGAAGAAAGTTTTAAGATTGGCACATAATACTAGTTTAGAAAGAAAAATTAATTGAATACAAAATCTACCTTAAATTTTACCTTTTAAATAAAAACTTCATGAGACGAATCATAGAACTAGAACATTTTGTAAAAAAACCTGCTGTGAAGCAATGCATGTCCAAAATACAGGCTTATTAATAGTCTAAATTATTTTTAAAAAAGCCAAAAAGTGATAAACGATTTAACTAGTTCTGTTCAACCTTCAACGTCTTTGAACAACTCAAACATCGATACAGTCAAAAATCTAGGGCTCGAAAATCATCGTATGATTATTATGGAGATTCTTTCAGAGATGAACAATTTTTTTAAGACCGTTAATAATGTTATGATATTAGTTTAGGCATGCGCTACGTCGTCGAGCAGCGAGTTTCGAAGAGCTTAATTTTGTCCAATCATGGTGCAACATTTTGTTTTTTTTTTATTTTTTTTGCCAAGTACGTAATTTAATTCATCAAACAACCTATCACAAACATGGTCTCTTTATAAGATCATCCCTTATACACTCTGATCTTATTAGGTTATTTTTGTTTTACACAGATTTTACTTTTTACACAAACAGAATTAATAATCTTAATTAATAATTTCACATACAATTCTAGAATTTATAATTCCACATACATTTTTAATTTTCATTCAGTTATCTAGTACACAATACAAAAATTATGAAATTAAATCAATAATTTATTCTGATTTCATAAGACAGTTTACTAAATGTGATTAACAATGATGTATGATAGATTGAACGCTCCAAAAATAACGACGAAGCCGGTAGCGACTACAGTTGAAACTTCCACATATGGCCACATAATATTTCAAGCATATGCTGCTATTTCGTCACCTGAGAATAATAAAGTTCTATCTGTGTTTTTGAAAAATTTGACTTTTCAATATAGATATAGGTTCTATTTGTATCTATGAAGGCATTTTTGCATCAAAATAATGTTATATATAATTTACATATGATGTTACAGTCGTAATATGACATTATTTTCATTCAGAAATGCCTTCATGGATACAAATAGAACCTTTCTATATCGGTAAGTCATTTCTTTCAAAAACACAGATAGAACCTTTTTATTCTCAGATGACGATTTGCTGCCAGGACGACGTTTTCAAATTGCTATTAGCTGGTGGTATACTAAGTGCATGAATGGCCTTATTTTGTAGAAGTAGCATGCGCAAAAATAATAAAAATTTCATTTTTTAGGGAGTAGGGAATGCTGCATAACATTGTATAACATCATATTTCATGATAAAAATGAGTTTTTGTAATAACTTTTTATAACATTGATTAATGCTTTGCAATTTATAATCTCACAGAATCTAATTAAAATTTTCACTTAATTACGTTCGATTTAAATAAGATATTTTTGTACATTTTATAATTTTGTAAAATTAGTGCTGTGTGATAAATTATTTTAAAGATATTTTTAAATTTATATTTTTAGGAAGTGATTTCTAATTTAAAATATTTTGATAATAATTTATAACATACTGAATTAATTTATCCTTTCACTTTTAAGGATAAACTTTTGTTTCTTCAAAAATAATAAACAGACGCATTAAACTCCTTAATTAATCTTTTCTAAGAAGTTATTTCTCAGATACTTTATTAGTTCAACCTCTGTGGGCTTGTTTATTGATGCACAAATGATGTGGTATTTCCTTAGCCAGTAAAGTTTTGTATTTATTTCCCCATTTATTTGCAGATAATTTTTAAGCTTTTGTTATAACACTTAAATGTTTAGATAAGCATAATTATAAGTGTGCGATAAAAAAATATTTTTATAAATTTCTGTATCATTTATGTGAGTTAATTAAAACAATTCAATTAAAATATAAATCTCTGGCATAATTCCCTTTATGTACCCAACTAAAAAGACGAGAATTTGCTTTAATGTCTTCAATAAAAGCGTGCAGTTGCAATGAATTACAGTGAGATTCAATAAATTGTCTTATTATACTTAAATTAATATTTGTTTGCTCGTTTATTTAAATTTTATGCGGTTACAATTAATACTAAGTACCTGAGAAGTTTCTCAAGAAAATAAATTTGAATATTAGGATGGTCATAAATACTTCAGTTTACGTAGCTTGTTGGATAGTACCCCTCTAAAATTTGCAAATAGGCTCGAACATCTTTATCAATTGGCAAAATTAAAGCTTATTTTGATTATGTCAACACGTGGCTAATTGAAATAATTTTTTTTCTTTTTTTAATAACGTGACTTTTCAAAAGAAAAAAAATTGCTACTTTTAATTTATGAAAAAAATACAAATGAACTTCGGAACATAATGCTGGTCTCATTTCACAATATATATTTTTGTCTTGAAGAACCAAGCAGCATTTTTTTTATATATAATTTATTGGTTTAAACATATGTATATTTGGATCCTAAAAAACGATTTTTTCTTATTGAGAAAAAAATTATAGCATTCCTTTTTCTCCGTTTTTTACCTTTTTTACATTTCGTACATAACAAATGATTTAACTTTAAACAACATTCCAAAGTATACGAAAAAATCGAAATTTAAACAGAAGGAATTAAATGAAATGAATGGACAAAGAAAGCATGAAAATGAAAATAAATAATGTTAAAATGCAGTTTATCATTAAAATTGCATTACAAGAATGCGAAAATTATAAAAAAAAGAAAGTATTCTACAGTTGTCACAGTAAGATGGTAATGGCTTAGATAAGGTGGCTTTACAAGAGTCTTGAAAAGTTTTTCTACATTCAGATACGTCTTTTAGGAGAAATGTTTCTCGTTTTTTGTCATTTTATTAACATGAATTGCAATCTCGGATTAATTTTATTCCGTTTTCTGCTGTTACATTGCAAACTATAAAATAATTCACTTTTTTTTTCTTTCAAATAATGTTTGTTTTCATACCATTCATTGAGATACGTATTTAAAAAGTATATATTAATATAAAATTTTATTAAAAAGTTTATAGTTCGAGATGAAACAAAAACATGGACTACTTTCTTCAATAAGTAATCCACTTAGAGGAAATATGTTCTTGTTCTTATATTCTTATCACCAGCAGCATTTTCTTCTTCAAATGACATTATTTTTACAACTGTGCTTATTTTGACTTTTCTTTGTCAAAGTATCGCATAAAAATAAAATTGCAGTTTTATCCGAGTTAACATACCAAAGGTGGTTTATCACTTTAGCGAGTGTTTTGTCTACTATCCATTTATGAACTTTTCTGTAATCTACCAATCCGATTGCTAATTATCCGATGAGAGATTCAAAGTTTCCTAGAAATATTAAACTTTTAAGTATTTATTTAAAAACAAAACAAATATAATATCACACAGAATAATGAAAAATAATTAATCGCTATTTAAATGTACTGTTTAATCCAATATATACATAAACGTAACTATGTGCTATCACAAAGTAATAAAGATGTATAAAAGGAATAAAATAAACAAATTATTGTTGGTGTTATATCTAAATTACGAAATTTTTTAAATTATTCTTTTGAAATTTTAAAACAAAAGAACATTTTTACTATTTCTCGATTTTTAAAAAAGAAACATAATAACATCCGGGATTTAAATTGTAGATTTCTTTAACAATGAATAAAAATTACTATTTTCATGTAACTGATTTTGTATCATTATAATTAGACCCATTTATCACTAGATAATTTAGAATTAAACTTCTAGTTACAAAAAACAAATTGCTGTATAAATTAACAAAATTCTAGATATTTATTGTTCTATTGTTATATATGTACATTCATATATTTTATAGCATTCCCTTTTAGTAGATAATCTAAATTTCTCATGTAATTGAGAAGTTTACTCAAATAAAAATGAAATTTCACATGCAAATACTTTTCCATAAAGAAACTTTCTTGAATTATAAATGTATTTGATAAGAAAGCAAATTAACTATTTTTTTTAGAAAATACTGCTCTATATAATAAACATACTTAAGTAATTTCTCATTCAAAGATAAAAGCTATTTTGATTTTTTGGTTAATCAGTTTTAAAGAGTTTTATTTTCTAGCGTTACGCAAAATAAGCATTTGTTATGAAAAATTAACTTAAACTACAGCTAATCTGGAGCTTTTTAGAAATATTTTCCTTTATCTCTTTAAAAATTATAATAAAAAAATCCTTTTAAAAAGCCCTTATTTATTTTTAAAAATCAAGATTTTTTAGTTGTCGAGTTTTTCTTGATATGTTTCAACAATTAAGCATGCTTAGTTTTGTTTTATTAAGTGTATACTTTTTTTTAGTTATTGTATATTAAATGGAGTCAATTACCAATTTTTTCGAAAGCATCAAGGTACGATTTTATGAACACACTAATATAATATTCTGTTAAACATTTATTGTGCGCGGGAATAATATTTTATTTCTCCGTAAGCTGGAATTTTATTTTTATGTTAATTTAGCTTTTAAGATTTGTTATATATATATATATATATACAGGGAGAGCAAAAAGTCCGTAAAAACTTTAAAAATTCATAAAAACCGAAAAAATAACCCAAATGAAAAACGGTTTGCAGGGTTAGCATCCATAGGTCACGGGGATTTTTTTAAGAGAGAAATAAAAAATAATTCAAAAAACAGCCGACAGATGGCGCTAGTACTTGCGATTTCCGCGGAAATATGCAAATGAACCGGTTATAAGAGCTTGCGCTCTTAATCCACAACTATTTCACCGTTGTGAGCCGTGAACTTGATCAAAGATGCTCACTGCAGAGGACAAAGCTTTGTTGGTGAAGTTATTTTACATGAACAAGGAATCAGCGACTATTGCTTTGCGTAAATTCCGATTTCAAAAGGATTTGAGGACGGGAAAGGGGCCTTTAACAGCGGCAGGCCTCATAAAGCTTGTTCGGCGGTTTGAGAAAACATTCTGTTCTTTATTTGGGTATCTTTTCTTTGATTTGGGTACGTCAGCGTCACCTATTGGCTGTTTTTTAATTATTTTTTTTTCATGTCTTAAAAAAATCCCCGTGACCTACAGATACTAACCCTGCAAACCGTTTTTCATTTCGGTTATTTTTTCGGTTTTTATGAATTTTTAAAGTCTTTACGGACTTTTTGCTCACCCTGTATATACATATCAGTGATGGAAAACTGGCACAGAGGTGGAGCCTATTGACACAACAAAAATTTTATAGTATTTTTCAAGATAATAAAAACTCCAAAAAAAGCCAAAAAATATAACTAGATTTAAGTGGTATTAAGAGGCTTCGCCAATTTTCCACCACTGATATACATATAAGATTTAAATATTTATACTAATTTAACACATTCAGTGCCGATCACGCGCCAGCGCGTGATATTGCGCCAACGTTAAGGGGCCACTCACGCGCCAGCGCGTGATGTGGGGTGAATCGCCAGTCACGCGCTCGCGCGGGAAAATCATTCACTGATTCTTTGTTATGAAAAGTAAATCGGCTTCTGGGAAAAAAAACACTTCTATAGTGCGGCACTAACTATCATCACATCTTCACGTAAGCAGCAGCGAACGTGTTAAGAAAGTTGAAATGATTCCACATGTAAAAATGGCTTCATAAATCAAAGAAATGTCTTGCCCTTATTTTTGTTAAGTGCAATATTATGTACAGATTACCTATAAAATTATGTTGTCGGATGTAATCATTTGAAGGTATAGCAACCACGAAAAGAAACCTTTATACGAAGTCACTGCACATAATCTGTCAGCCTTTATTTGGCTAATATCTAAACATTTTCTTCTGTGAATCTTGCAACAACAGATACAGGACGCAACACCTTCCTCCCCCTCCCTGGAATAAGGTTATAACATGTTTTGTATCATTAACTCATTGTAGAAACTTGAAAATCTCACCAAAATTTATATCTTATTTCGACATGAAAACAAAAATCCTGTTGTCAATGAAAACAAACAGTGACAAACAGACAAAAAATGAAGACAAACAGTGCTAACGATTGTTTGTTAATTATTTTCTAAAAACAATCGAAACTATCATAGTTTATTTTTATGTAATAAATATATTTTGTCGTTAACTGTAACAATTGCTTATGAATTCCATGATTAATATATTCAGAAATATTCTTATGCACACTGCGTTGGTTTGAAACTTTTAATTAAAAATCTAGTAAAATATCAAATGTACTTGATTTTTTTTATTCAAATATACTTGAAATTGGTGTGAGACAACCCCCTTCCGGAATATGTTTTTGATATTTTTATATGATGCACTTTACGTTGAAAGTTGAAACTGCATTATATATACATCATACCTTCTTGACCCAAAAAAAAAATCGGATGGTCACTTAAATATTTTAATAAATTTCTAATAAAAATGTTAAATTAAAAAAAATATATAGATATATATTAGAACTTGTTCTTTTGTTGAAAAAAATCTGAAAAAAGGGTGTACTTTTTGTGGGGTGATAGTAAAAATCCCCCCTCCCTTTTTTTTTTTTTCGTTGAAATCCACCTAGTAGTTTCGCCATAATGCGATTTTTTCCAAATTAGGCATTAAAGCTCATTAATCCCATGGACTTGATTTACAAATTTCAGACGGTGAGAAAATGCATTTCCAATTAAAGAACTACTGATTCACGTAGAACTAAACTTGTTTGACTCAACGCCATATTTTACTAAAAATCCAAGATATATCATTTTATGAAAATATAATCAAAATTTAAAAAGATATTAATAAAAGTTTGCTTCACTCTTATTAAATCCTATCACACGTAGTTAATTGAATAGTTTTTGATTATTCCTAAAGGGGTCAGGTACCATTTGAACTTAAAAAATATGTAAAAATGTGACCTCTGCAAGAATTGCAGTCACTGTAAAACGAAATGAATTTTTAATTATAAATTTGGAAAAACATACTAAGAAAGATTTGTTTTAGTAATTAAAGTTGTTAAAAAATAGATGCATATATAATGTTTTTTAATTTATTTTCAAAGATAGTAAAATTTTAACGAAAGAATAATTTTTCATGTATTGCGGGCATGATTTTTCACGTTTGAATGGCTAAAACTAAACAATAATTTTTCAATGAGTAGAAATGCAATGTGTTTTAGAAATGACATACAATGAAAAAAATCTTATAGACTAAGATGAAAAAAAAATATTTAAAGCCATTCAAAATATCGTTTTTTTTTAAATACAAGTGTAATCGTGAATTTTAAACTCCTTACTTAACCCTGTACGTGTTTGGTACGTAATATTCCGTTCACTAAGCTCCAGGTTTCACAATAATAGTTCATTTTATGCCTCTATATGTTTAAAACATTCAGAAAAATTATTGTGAAATTTAAAGCAACCATTTTTCAGGAATCGTGCGCGCAGTGATCATAATAGTTACTTTCAGAAAATTTACTTTAAAGATTAAACCACTCATTGATCATACACTGTAAAAAATGTCAGATGTTTCTGAATATGTAAAAATGTACTGTAATCAAAAACGAAAATATCCAGTGACCTCTTCTAACTCACCTAAGGTTTTCAAAAACATTCCTTTTCCTCTAAAAATCCCAGAAAGTTATTTGTTTTCGAAGTTTAATTAATAATTTATAAAAATTAATTTTTATTAGCTGCCCGTCCATTTCGGTAACGTTTCTAAGTTGCTTTTACAGTACAATAATCACTTTTCTCAAATCAAAATATCACTTTTTCGGATTTCATCAATTCTCAAGTAAACATTTTCAGCTGCATAACTGATTTTGTGCATGCAATTGTAACAAAATAATGTCAATTTTAATATTAATGTTAATACCGTTAATAGTGTATGTTTATCTATTAAACGTGCTCTCTGAATATCAAAATATTTTCGTATGAATTGGTAGCATCCGAAAAAGTGATATTTTGATTTGAGAAAAGTTATTATTGTACTATAAAAGCTACTTGGAAACGTTTCCGAAATGGACGGGCAGCTAATAAAAATTACTTTTTATAATTTTTTCTTTAAATTTCGAAAACAAATAGCTTTCTGGGATTTTTAAAGGTCAAATAACGGTTTTAGAAACCTTAGATGAGTTAGAAGAGGTTATTGTACATTTTCGTTTTTGATAACAGTGCATTTTTATATATTCAGAAACATCTAACATTTTTTACAGTGCATAGAAAAAGCTAAAATTGTTTTAAACATAACTTCCTTTTCGATGCGAGTTTTTTTATGTGGTTTATTTTTAAATATTCCTAAAGAGCCATATTTAATTATAAGTTAGTTTTTTTTAAATAAAATTTTGATGCTTTAAAAGGTATTTGACCCCTTAAATTACTATCATGCGTAATTAATTCTATGATACTCCTAAATAGGTAAAGATTATTCGTTGCAATGGGAATACGTTCTATTTAAAATGGGTTCCATTTCTGTATTACTGAATTTATTACATAAAATAATAATATGTGTATTTATACATTTCTTCATAAGGGTGCAAGAGTTATTGTACTAAGACCTGAATATTTATAAGCTTAGTTATAAAATGTACTTCATGTTTGACATACAATTATTGACATGTTAGAGACTATAAAACAAAAGTTTCAAAAATTAATTAAAAAAAAACCTTATTTTTACTTTTACTATTTTCATTTTTTAATGGTATTTCACTGTGAAATTTATTGTAGAATAATCGATGTATTCAAACCATTTTACTTTACAGATAAAATTCTCAAAAAGACGGAAAATAAATAATTCTTAACAATAGTTTAAAAAAGAGAAATTGTAATTACCAGCTATCATTTCACATGCCAAAAAAGTACTTAAATAATGTCAAAAACAAAAGAGAAAACAAAGAAAATGAAATAATTTCCTTTTTTTTTTCAAATTTTAAACATAATTTATCAATGATACCTCTGAAAAAAGAATGGAAGAATGCTAAGTCATTTGTTTAATGACTTTGCTGAGAAGAAAAAATATGAAAAAAGAAACTTTTGTATCGATAAATTAGAAAAAATAAATAAAATAAATAGAGATAACGCTGTACTAAAAGGATTTTAAAATAGCATATGCAACGAAAGCGTTCAAAAAAATGTGAATAAATAAATAAACATGTGTATAAATATAATAAAAACGCACAGTAGAAGAATTAAGAAAAAATATTTAATTTTATAACTGGGCTTATAAGTTTACTTACAATGAATAGAATGTCAGATCGAGGAATCGTTGAATTTACTAATGGATCGGTTAATAAAGTATTTCGAGAGAGACTTTTATGTTCGGATAACGAACACTTCAAGAACCAAGGTATAACCTACAAGAATCAAGGGGTGTAGTAGAGATTTTACGGAGTATATGACGTATATTTTCTGGATTTATTAAGGGAATCAGATTACATCCTGTGTTTCACATGCAAGTAATAATATATACTCTATAGGGTATTTATGTTCTAATTTTGCACACTCTCATAACTAATTTACTTGAATTTTCATAATCTTTCCTGGTAGTAGTGCTTCTAGGATTTTCCCATTAATTAAAGAATATCTGCTTATTTTTTGCATTACCGGTGGTAAATTATACGTCAAATAAAGAAAGTTGAAAAAAAATGTTGCTCACCTTAGAGTCGAATCATCTATCTTAGCTTTGAGCACTGAGCTTCATATATGTCGAGCTCAGTGGCTGTGAGAGACGAGTACGATTACCGCCAAGATTTAAATCTTCAGTAGTGAAACACTTTGAAGTGATTATTTTTGCTTCAGACTAGAGTGACTTCCTTAAATTCCTAAAAAAACTTTTAAGCTTTTAAATTCAAAGCTTTTGAAGTTAATTTCGTTAAGATTTTGTCTTCAATGACATTGTGCCAGAGTTTTAATACTATGTTAGATACTGCCCTTATATAACCCTAATTAATGCAGAGTTTTAATACTTCTATGTGGTATTAATACGAACGAAAACTGTTGTTAAGTACATTGCTAGACGTTAAGTATGAATATTGCAAATAAACAAAAGAAAAGTTATTGTTATTTACTTTTAAATTTAAAAACTTTTTCAACTTTAATCAAATTAGAAATTTTAATTTCTAGAATTGTTGGTTTTCCTTTAAAAATAATTTCGGATTCTAGAATTTATAAAAGGCATGTGTTCTATGAATAAATGGAATTTCTCCTTCTTTTTGGGAGTTTTGAGAAAGTTCACGGATTAAATACGTCTTACATGAGTAGGGAAATTATTTGTTAAAAAAAGAGGAATAATTTAATGGATGATTGCCAGTTTTTCTGACAGTGCATACAATGCGCTGTATGCACTGTCAATCCTTTCTTCAGTGAACACAAATTAGTAGAAACCATTATAGATTTTAGATGTAGGTAGATTCATATATATATATACACTATATTGCCATTGATTATGGGACACTTGCGATTTTAGACATTTTACTAAATATCTAGAAAAATACATGAGGAATCATCTCGAAACTCTTAGTGTATAAATATAATAGTATACGTCATACATCTCCGTGAAGATTTTTTAACGAAACGCCATAGGGGACCGTCAACAAATTAAAAAAGGATGAATATCTTTTGAATAACCCTGTCAAAACTAATGTAGCAAAAGCGCTCAAACTCTAGATTGTAATTGAATGCCTTATTGTAATAAGCCTTGTTCATTTTTATGCAAATAGCATGCATACTCGCAGAGTAATTAAGGTTTTTATAAAAATGATCCCAAATTTTTCCAAGTTTTTTCGTTATAATTTTCAGAGTTCTTAATATAAAATATTATTTTTTTCAGAAAATATGACAAACAACATTGCACACAGTACCCTGTAATCAGAATTAAAAAATAATGAAAATTGTATAAAAAATTAGTTGGTTTACTAAATAATTTTTTCCTGCGCATGCGTCAACGATATCAAAATTTCATTTGCATATTATGTTAGCTAAATGTATCGAGCAACTTTTGTGAAAGTCACAAAATCATAACTTGAAAATTCTGACAATAATTGTCAATTGAATAAGTCGAAAATCTGTTATTCTCAAAATGAAGCAAAAACAAGGGGGGTTGTATCCATATATTCATTGATTAGTGTCAATATAGAATACACAATACGGGATGTACTACTGCATTTGGATAAAATCCCTCATTTTTTTGCTTCATTTTGGAAACAACGGATTTTGTCCTTTTTCTATAGACGATTACTTTCAGAATTTTCAAGCTATGATTTTGAGACTTTTACAAAAGTTGCTCTTGCAAACCTTAATTACTCTGCGAGTGTGCATGCTATTTGCATAAAAATGAACACAGTGTATTAGAATAAGGCATTCAATCATAATCCAGAGTTTGAGCGCTTTTGCTACATTAGTTTTGACAGGGTTATTCAAAAGATATTCATCCTTTTTTAATTTGTTGACGGTCCCCTATGGCGTTTCGTTAAAAAATCTTCACGGAGATGTATGACGTATACTATTATATTTATACACTAAGAGTTTCGAGATGATTCCTCATGTATTTTTCTAGATATTTAGTAAAATGTCTAAAATCGCAAGTGTCCCATAATCAATGGCAATATAGTGTATATATATATATATATATATATATTTATGCATGAAAATCATTTAATAAAGCGCTTAATACAAAATTTACATTTCAAACTTTAAAAAAATAATTGTTATTGTGTGTGTCTTAAAATAATTGTTTCATTTTAATATGCAATTCAAAGATGAAATGTAAGCTAAATTACGAGATATTTGAATAGAAGACATATTCATAAATGCAAAAATGATAACTCTTACTTTTTGATTTAGCATTACAGACGGTCACACTTGAATGTCGCTGTTGTATACATTTCTGTATACAATAACTTTGTGATACTTTTTATAAGTATTGCAACTATATTAAAATGTTGTCATAATGTAGATATATAAAAATATTTTTAAATCATGCACGCTAGACTAATCTGATTTGGGTTGTATTAACTTCTACTCATTATGACTTTGTTGTCAATATAATGAAAATAAAATATAACATATGAATCAAATAAGAAATGCAATTGGAAATCAATTAAATGAAAGGGAACAGTAAATGAGCATATTGGTCCTTATAATCATTAGAAATCTATCGTTTTCCTTCATTAAATAAAATATCTGATATTAATGTATTTTTATTTCAGAAAGTTAACACAGACATCAGAATCTGATTAGAAATTTTAGTTATCTGCATGAAATTGAAAGAAAAAAAATATTGGTAAATACACTTACGTGTAAAATCTGAGATCAGATCATAAATTCTGATGTCGCTTCGATTCCATTTATAGGAAGTTATTATTTTGGGAGTCACCTTATGTGATAGAATGTATAAGCAATTTTCTACTATTTTCGTATATAAAAATCTAATAAAAGATAACTTTGCGTATTATTGCTTCGTATATTTTTTAACACTAAAAGTGTTTGAAACGTAAAATTCCGATCACTAAGCTCTAGGTTTCAGTGCAATATAAGCAATATTTAAGATAATATAATTCTATAGAGTTAATGGATATTCAGTGCATTTTAGAATGATTAATACTATCAAGGATTACATTCATATTTGTAATTAAGTTTTTTATCTTTTATACTGTTGAAAGAATCATGTTTTCTGATCAATTCAAACAAAATTCAGTGAAAGCAACGTTACAATTTTACCATCTGCAAGATGCTCAGATGTTAAGAATGCTTATTTGGAGCTAAGTATTTCTGTTATTTTCCGTTAAATAAAACTTTCTATGACTAAAAAGCTAAAGGAAAAAAACTTTTTTATCTTTTCAAAAGAACGGATTCAGAAACAGGACGTGATGCAGTAAAACTCTATTGTTTATTTTACATTACTTCGATTGCAAAATAATTAGTTTTTATTTTAAGCGAGGTGTTTTTAACTTTTGTTTAATGATTCTAGTAAACAAATACTTTAAAGTAAATAACTTATCAAATTCATCAAATGTCTGAAATTCTGAACGAACAGCTAAAAAGAAAGAAATTTCTTTTTTATGGAAGTGAAAGTAGTTTAGTTAAAACAATCTGAAAATAAAACGTCAATTTTGTATTCAAAAAAAAATTTTATTTTCCGCACTGGAATAATTTTTCTGTAGAAATGTATTTTATCGTATTAAACTCATCATTAATATCTTCAGCAGTCTAATTCAAGTGTATTTTTGAAAATAAATGAGAAAAATATCTTTATTTACAAAATTCTACATTCTGATGAAACTATACGTATTTTTATACAAATATCTTTTAATATATACAGGGTGGTCACATAAAAAACTGATTGGTATGTACTGTAAAAAGTTTGACACTTTTGCTGCATCGTCACTCCACCGCTATTATAGAAAACGATTACTTCAGCCTATTATGGAGCATTCCCATAGGTCAAAATCGCGACATTCTGTAAAAGCGGCGGAGTGACGATGCAGCGAAAGGGTCATATCTTCTACAGTGTATAAACACCTAGAAGCTTAACCACTCAACTAATCGTAATACGATTTGAGACTTAGCTATTTAAAGACATGCACTCAAGATTATGATTATTTAAAACAATAGAGATTTTACAGTTACAGTTCCAGTAAAAAAATTTCAAAATTTTAGAATGGCAGCACTTATTTTTTCATGCGCAAAATTCATCAGAGCATTGAAAAACCATAAATTGTGTTGAAATGATACATGTACGATGAAAAATCCTGGCGTAAAATCTTCTAAAGGACCAATGGCACTGTTTACAATAGTCATTTTTTTTTCTTCCCCTGTGAACTGAGTAATGTTGTAAGCTTTGTTTTGAAATGTGTTTCTGACCTGTGTTTGTTTAGGTATAAGTGAAAATAGAAATGGTGATTTTGCTCTAATGTTGTTTTACAGTTTTGAATGCTACATTAAGTAGGAACTGATTAGGATTAAGTGCCACGATATTACATCGGCAATTTTAATCATACGCATATCATTCCAACGCCATTTATGGTTTTTCAGTGTGCTAATGAATTTGCGTGGAAACAAAAAATGAGCATTCAGTGATACCAAAATTGATTTAAATATTACTGTGGCTTCCGGTACTAACCAGGTAAGGCACTTAAAAAAAGAGAGAGAGATAATTTGGGACAATGTAGCTTTAATAGAGTACTTTCATCTGCCATAGTACTAACAAATGATAATCAAATGCTTCCTGCCATAAGGCAACTATAAATTTTCATTTAAAAATTGAAAAAAAAAACTGTAATAATCGGTTAAGTGCATAAAATAACGGTAATAACCGGATAAAATTTCTATTTATTTCTTTAAATCGTCTAATTATAAAAATAACATAAAAGTATAATACCATAAAAAAGTAAAAAATTGACAATGTATTTAATTGTATTGAAATTAATGTTTAAAATGTAAATAAATATTTAATTTTATTTGCATTTATTAAAAATAAATGTAAAATGAAAATTACCAGATAAAATTTAAATTTTTAATTGGTTCTCAATTAATAAAAACCATTTTTATATAAGTATTTTGGTAGAAAAATTGAGGTTGTTATATCCGAATTGAATGCGGTGAAAATTATTAAGTTTTAATCTAGTTTATAAAAGTAATGATAAGAAGACACTTTTGAAAACTTTGAACGTTAATCACTCAAAATATTAAAACTGTACCTTACCTGATTATTACCTGAAGCCACAGATTAAATCATTTAAGAAAAGAATAATGGCAAGGAAAAATGTTTAATGCAGGTTTCCAAGTTTTAAAGCAGGTATTTTATAATTAAAAAAAATATATAAATTATGCAATTACGCAAGCCATCGCAAGCCAAGAGGTACAAGTGGCAAAAATTCGATTAGGAGTAAACTGAGTTCAAAGATAATTGACGTTAAATTTGAACATCAACAATAATTGACTGAATTTAAATAGGTTGGTTGGTTGGTTGTATTGGGTTTCATGGCGCAAGATCACCTTTGAGACATGCTGTGCCAAGTCAAAGTCGAAATTAGAAAAAAAAATCTATATGAATACGTAGAAACTTGTAAGAAGATGAGAAAAAAATGTAATTAAATAAAAAAGTAATAATATGTATAATAAAAACTAATTAAAAGAGATCAAGGGCCACTGTTAAAACACAATGCGACAGTTAAAAACTGTAATAGTTGGTAATAGTTAATAAAATACAAACAGTGTATTAAATGATCTACAAATATTATATATACACAGGTTCAGAAATCAAGAACACAATGTGATGATACACGTAATTAAAATAATCAAAACCAGCCAATGAGATTTAAATAGAAAGCTTTAAAAAGAAAATATAGTTAGTTAAAATCTAATGAACAGTGAAGTAATGAGAAATAACACGAAGCATTAAAAGCCAAATATTATATAAAATTTAATGTATTAAAAACACAGAGTAATAGAAACCAAGATAACATCAATTAGGCTCATACTTTTCTAGTACAGCATTGTCTTCATCAGCATTCGAGTCATTGCTGTACGACGAGGATTCCACAGCCTCTTGACAACAGCAATGCTTCAACTGTTTGGGATCCTTTAAATTTTTAATACATGGTCAAATGTCACTTTTTTTCGTTTTTTTTTTTTTTTTCTCACAGTCTTCCACTATGGAGAGCCTATGTTTGAGGTTTTCTTTTTTAGGTGCGTTCGTAATTATATAAATATGTAGCACCTATAGTTATCATTCAGTCCGTCCGTCTGTCCGTCCGCATATAACAACGCAAAAACTACAAAACCGAATCGTTTGAAATTTTAAACATAAAATTATTATAAAATTTTGTCGAGTCATTTCAAATTTTATGAAAATCGGATGCATAGATCAATGACAGGGAAAATCAAAAGTATTCGTTACCTTACGGTCAATGGGGAAAAAACTTTCTAATACATTTTAATGGTGTTACACTCATTCGAATACAATAAAATTGTTATGCATCTATGAGTACATATTATAATATACATTTTGCACAGTCTGGGGTGCAAAAACATTTGTTATTGATTTACAAATCCACACAAAAGTATTCCTTTACATAATGGTATAGGGAGAACAATTTTTGTTGCGCATTTTAATTGTAATTGACTATTTAACATTTTATAAGATTGATATACGTTGCTGAGAAATACTATAAGTTATTTCCTGTATAAAAAAAGCATATAGTACAGTGTATGATGTATGTTGCTGAGGTGTAATAAAAGTTACTTCCCGTATATTTACAGGAAAAAAAATTTCGACCATTATGCTGTATCCGAAATACTATTTATTATAACTGCAAGATCTGAATATAGTTAAAACTTCGTTATCGTACGAACGCACCTCATTTGCTACGCTTCACCTGCAATTTCCAACTTGTTTCAGGTAGCTTTCATTACAAAAAGTAAAAAGCTACCTATTGCAGCCGTCCGGAGGAAAGCACTTCCAGAAAATTTTGGTATATTTTCATCGATCATGACCCCCAGACCCCAAAACCAACCTCCGTTCAAATGTTGACATATTAGTCGTTGAGCCAGGGGCTCGTGTGGTTTCATCTCTGGGGACTTGGTAAACTATATATTTTTGAATTCACCACAACAACAGCACCTCATTTATCCATGATACTTTCAAATCGAGGGTAGCTTTTGGGCGCCATATTGGAAAATGGCCGCCGTCGTTGAGTTAGGGAGTCGTGTGGTTTCATGTCAACGTACATGATAATACATTTTTGGATTCATCACAACATCAACATGTCATTTATCTATGATGCATTCAAAACCAAGGTAATTTATGGTCGCCATATTGGAAAATGGCGGCCATACTTGAGGCTCGTATGATTTCATAACGGCGAACTTGTTAAATGATACATTTTTGGATTCATTACAACATCAGAATGACATTTATCCATTATTTTTCAAAACCAGGGTAATTTATGGACGCAATATTGGAAAAGTGTCGCCGCTGTTGAGCCAGAAGCTTGTGTTATTTCATGTCAGTGGTCTTGTTAAATCATATACATACATTTTTGGTTTCACCACGACATCAGAATGACATTTATCCATATTTTCAAAACCAGAGTAGTTTATGGACCCCATATTGGAAAATGGCCGCCGTCGTTGCCAGGGGCTTTTGTGGTTTTATGTCAGTGGACGTGTTAAACCATACGTTTTTTGGATTCACCATAACATAAGAATGACATTTATCCATGATGTTTTAAAAATCAGAGTAGCAAATAGATACTAAATTGTAAAATATTCACTGAAAAAGAGACTGATCGTAAATATATCCTTGGTTTTATATGCTATTAAAATAATAGGGTTATTCAAGAGACAATAAGTAAAGACATGCAAGGGTCAAAAGCTACAATGAAGTTCAGTCAAAGACTTGCCGCAGTTAAGAGATATTTTTGATATCAGTTAATTTCTTCACATGATTCGTGAAACAACCAAAATCAGTACTTTAGATAAACCTATACTAGATCCAGTTCTATGTTTGAGCAAGATTCAGAAAGACGAACATGATATCGCATATTTATAAAACACGATTATCAATAAATAGATAAATCTAGACATGATAATAGTATCAAATGGAGAAATAACATAATAGGTAATAATAGAGCATAATAAATGTTCAAAGCTCATGAGACGTTGTGAAGAAGCTTACCAAACTTTCAAGAGAGACTATCTGTCTGAGGACACAAAGCCAGAAGGTTTTTTCAAACCGGCTAAGATATAGAAACTAAATGCATTTTCTGAGTTCAAGATGAAAGAGAGTGCAAAGTTTAATAAATCAGAGTTTGTTGCCAAGACAAAAAGAAATCTATTTACTCAGATGACAATCATTGCAAAGTGAAGACATTTCGATATAAGAACAGTCATTTCCTCATATCTAAAGCTTTAGTGCTCTAAATATATAAATAGTGATGTAATATCTAAAGCTCCTTAGTGACGCTTGATGTTTAAATACGGAAAACTGAAAAAGCAAATTGATCAAAGTTATGACAAAATTGCGACTGGCGAAATAATGCATATGATGGTGTTGCTAATATAAATGACGGAATGTGCTTGGTTTAAATCTACCACAGGAGCTACAATCATTTGGACAACAAGCAAAGAATATATTTTCTGAAGTACTATAAAATTATGCATTCTCACAAAGAATAAATGTTGTATCTGACACATACAGGCAAGTGTCAATAAAAAGAAATAAACGAAAAATATTAACTGTTGGTGATGTTATATAAGTTATCGTCTCCGGGGGAAATAAAACGAAAAAGGAAGCAGTTTTTATCGGATGAGGAAAACATGAAAAATTTATACTTTCATTTCTAAAGAATGGCAAAATGAACATTATCTGAAATTGTTGAATACACAAATGATATAGGTTATCTACTGAAGAAAATGATATAAATTCACTAAATAACTAGTTGAAGAATTCTCTAAATTGACCTGCTCCCAAGAAGAGGTGATACACAACTTTTATTTCACGCACACCATGTGCACGGTGTCTGGATTTAGAAATATTATTTTCTCTAAAAATACTGATGTGTCAGTTATTACATTGTTTTCTTTAGAAAACGATTTGAAATCCTAGGCATGGAAATTCTAGATTTGAATGCTAGGTATTTGTGAAGTTTGGATCCAATGACAGGGTACAATAAACAGTAAAACTTGAATGAGATGCATAGACTTACAGGTAAAGAGGTATGTAATGCATTACTTGAAATGCATTCACTGACATACAGTAAGTGCTTGCACAAGCAAAATGGTGAATCAGAACACGAAATTTCGAGATACACTTAAGGCGCTTGATACTGAAACTGATATATTAGAGGAAACAAGGAAACATCCTGAGTCGTATGTTTGCCATCTCTATTATGGAAAGTAGAAATACTGAGGCATCAAGGAACTGCGCTATATTCTATATAATTTTCGGTAAAAAAGCAGTCTGTGGAATCGCAGCTCCTTTTGTCATGTAGTAATGCACTCTACCTATCGGCAATGCTAAAAATTTTCCATGGTCTTGTTTGGGAAAAGGCTATCTAGAGGTCCAGCAGAGTGGCAGTTCTCTTGTTCCTGAGGTTGCTTTGGAACATGTGTCATGTTTTTGTTCAAGAACATGTATCATATTGTCATATTTATGTCCTTTTAACACGCTCGCTACCACTTACGTGAAGATGTGATGATAGTTAATGCCGCACTGAAGAAGTGGGTTTTCCCCAGAAGCCGATTTACTTTTTATAACAAAGAATCACTGAAAGATTTTTCCCCGCCAGTGCTGGACTGGCTATTGGACATCACCCCACATCACGCGCTGGTGCGTGAGTAGCCCCTTAACGTTGGTACCTTATCACGGGCTGGCGCGTCTGCGGCAGTGAACGTGTTAATAAACTTAGATGTACAAGCATATGCAAAATAACTGTTCTATGATGTAAATTAGTTGAATGCAAGGATGTCAACCTATGATGATAGCAATGCATAAGAGTAAGATTTCTATTATTTACTAACCCATTCGAGACAAGCATCTTTTACATGAATCTTATTTGGTTGACAATCCTTTTTGTCATACAATTAAAATTAGTTTATCAAACAAGTGAATATTTTAATTAAATAAGAAAAATTTTCTTTTTCTTTTGTAGTGGTATCATAAACAGCGATAGAAGCACGTTTTAATGGTGCATGTATGCAACCGTGGTTTCGATGGGGTTAATTCTTAAGACTAAGTACAATAGATTCTCCATTACCACTTTTTTCTTGAATTGCTGTGTCTTATCCACATAAAAATAATATGCATTAAAATGCAAAACAATATTTCAGTTTTCTGTCACGCAAATGTCTTTTGAACTGTTTATCCAATTGAAAATGTTATTAATCACATTAAAGAAAATCATAACAAATTTATAATTTGCACAACGTTATATGTTCAACAATGTTATTCTTTTCATTTTTTCATTAAAATTTAGTTATATAATAACACCAAAAATAAAAACTCATTTGTATCTATGTGCGATAGATGGCGCTCTTTTTTTCAATATGGCATCTTTAAGCTACCACAAATTTCATAGTATCATCGAAAAATGAACTCCTTGGGCCATTGTGAATCCAAAAATGTATATATCACCAAGTCCCCAGAGATGAAACCAAAAGCCCTAATTTTGGCTTCTGGCTCAACGACTATATATATATATATATATATATATATATATATATATGAAAGGATAAAACCTAAAGCCTTTTTAAAATTTAAACTTAAAATTAAAATTCAAAAACTTAAAGTTCCCAATTAATATTTTTAACTTTAATCTAAAATTTAAAGGCCCCTTCTTTTAACCTTAATTCTAATACTTAAAGCTATTTTGCCCCTGTTAACGTTCTTTCCCAACCTAACATTTATTACTTTCAGAGATCATTTTTGGATGTTCTTTAAGATTAAAAAAGCTGACGTAAACGCAATTCTTAATTTGTAGAATCAGCATTCAACCCTGGAAAACCGCGCCTAACAACGTCATACTGCCCAGATATTTCTTAACCAATTAAAATTAGAGTAACACCCATTATTTAGTATCGCCACCTGGTAGAAATAATGCGAATTAACGTCCTTTAAAGAGCGGGAGCGCCTAAAATAAATGGCTTTTTGACCCTAACATTTGCCTAATAAAATGCCGCCCAAGGAAACGAACTTTTAAACAGAAAGCGTCAAGTTGAAGGGACCTGGTTTCTCCCAAGAGATCTTCCAAAAAAGGATTAATAAACCAGGCCCCAAGTGAAAATGTTGTGTCGTTATTTCTCTCTCCATCACACCTCATGATTCCACAAAATAACGCCGCATAGACTCTAGAATGTAAACATCTATCCCCGGCCATTCGGACGATTGATTCGGCGCGATCGCCAAAGTTCTCTCCCCGGCACTTCCACGCGGGACGCGACGGAGCTATGTTTCAGCGCCCGAACTCTCTAATCTCTCCACGACTACGATATGCACTCCCTCTCCTCGGCTGATGACGATATCCCACGAACGTACGCCAAGATCGGGTTCCTTACATATATATATCTGATTTTTGTCATGCGATAACTAACGTATTTAGAAACCGATTTGAATGAAACTTGGTATGTATATAGTACATACAAATATCTCGACCGAGTTCGTTGGCCAGCATCATCGGCCATCTTGTTTCAAAATGGCGACCATTTAAATTTTTAAAAGAAAATTAAAATTTAAAATTAAATGCGAAAAAATTAAAAGTTGAAAAATATTTTTATTTAATGTGTTAGATCTTAAAACACCAATTCCAGAACACGTTTTATTTTGTCTATATCGTAAAAAATGATTGAGTTATAGCACTTTGAATTTTTCTTATGGCTGACATTTTGAAACGATCTGATTTTTGTCATACTATAACTAACGAATTTATGAACCGATTGGAATGAAACTTGGTATGTACATAGTACATGCAAGTATCTCGACCGAGTTCGTTGGTCAGCATCATCCGCCATCTTGTTTCAAAATGGCAGCCAATTAAATAATTTAAAAAAATTTAATTTAAAAATAAATGCGAAAAAATTAAAAGTTGAAAAATATTTTTATTTTATATGTTAGATCCTAAAACACCGATTCTAGAGCACTTTTTACTTTGTCTATATCTTAAAAAATGATTGAGTTATAGCACTTTGAAATTTTCTTATGGCTGACATTTTGAAACGATCTGATATTTGTCACGTGCTAACACTCGTATTTATAAATCGATTTGGATGTAATTTGGTGTGTACGTAGTACTTAGTAAAGCCTGGACCGAGTTCGTGAACCAGTTCCATCCGCCATCTTGTTTAAAAATGGCGGCCATTTAATTTTTTTTAATTTAAAATTTGAAATTAGGTACAAAAAAGGGAGAAATTAAAAAGGAATTTTCTTTTATGCATTTGAACTTGATGCAAAGATTCCAAAGCACCTTTTGTTTCGTCTGTATCTTAAAAAATGTCTGAGTTATAGTACTTTTAATTTCTAGTGTTGCTCACATTTTGAAATGATCTGGTTTTCGTCACGTGATAACACGCGTATTTATACACGGATTTGGATGAAACTTGGTGAGTAGATAAGACATACTGATGCCTGGACCAAGTTCGTTGACCAGTTCCAACTGCCGTCTTGTTTCAAAATGGCGGAATATTTTTTTTATTTAAATTTTAAAATTAGGTGCAAAAGAGTAAGACATTGAAAAAGATTTTTCTTTTGTGTTTTGACCTTGATACAAAGATTCCGGAGCATTTTTTGTTTCATCTATATCTTGAAAAATGGCTGAGTTTTAGCACTTTCAATTTCCAGTGAGAATGATATTTTAAAACGGTCTGAAATTTGTCACGCGTTAATACGCATATTTATAAACTGATTTCGATATAACTCCGTGTGTTCATGGTACATACCAATGTCTTGACCGAGTTCATCTCCCAACATTATCCGCCATCTTGTTTCAAAATGGCGGCCATTTAAATTTGTCAAAAATCTTTTAAATGTATAATGATGCATAAACAAAAAATTAGAAATTGGAAAAAGTCCTTCCGGCAGTAACGGGAGGAAGAGGTAGCTTTCATATACTTATTTATTTATTTTAAATTAAGTTATATGAATCAAATATACGAAGTTTAAAATAGTGGAACATGATTATGTAAGATTGAATACTAGTTTTTGTCAATGCTGAATATTAATAGGAATTTTTAGAAATTAGTCATCTTTTATTCAACCTGGTTTTATTTTAAGCGATTTATAGGGTCGCCAAATTCCACGATATCCATTTTAAAGCAGCATGAGGGATAAAAAAACCCAATGAGTTTGATCGAAATCTTAATTCATGTGAACATGCGCACTCACATCGAAATCGATTAATATATACGAGTGCTGTCAAATTGACTTAAAAAAAAAAAAAATGTTACCCACATTAGAAATTCAAACTGCTATATCCCAGACGTTTTTCAAGGTAAAGACAAAGCAAAGAATACGCCGGAATTCATTATTAAGATAAGTAATTTAGAAAGAACCTTTTTTCAATTTCTAATTTTTTGTTTATGCATTTAAAAGATTTTTGACAAATGTAAATGGCCGACATTTTGAAACAAGATGGCGGATAATGTTGTCCCATGAACTCGGTCAAGACATTGGTATGTACCATTAGCACACGGAGTTATATCGAAGTCAGTTTATAAATATGCGTACTAACGCATGACAATTTTCAGACAGTTTCAAAATGTCATTCACACTAGAAATTGAAAGTGCTAAAACTCAGCCATTTTTCAAGATATAGATGAAACAAAAAATGCTCTGGAATCTTTGTATCAAGGTCAAAACACAAAAAAAAAATCTTTTTCAATTTTTTTACTTTTTTGCACCTAATTTTAAAATTTAAATTAAAAAAATAATATTCCGCCATTTTGAAACAAGACGGTGGTTGTAACTGGCCAACGAACTCGGTCCAGGCTTTATTATGTACTATGTACACACCAAGTTACATCCAAATCGATTTATAAATACCAGTGTTATCACGTGAAAAGAATCAGATCGTTTCAAAATGTATTCAATGTATTCAATATTTTTCAACTTTTAATTTTTTCGCATTTGATTTTAAATTTAAAATTTTTTAAAAAATTTAAATGGCCGCTATTTTGAAATCTGATAGCGGATGATGCTGGCCAACGAATTCGGTCGAGATATTTGTATGTACTATGTACATACCAAGTTTCATTCAAATCGGTTCAGAAATACGTTAGTTATAGCATTACAAAAATCAGATCGTTTCAAAATGTCAGCCATTAGAAAAATTCAAAGTGCTCTAACTCAATCATTTTTTACGATATAGACAAAATAAAAAGTGTTCTGGAATTGGTGCTTTAAGATCTAACACATAAAATAAAAATAGTTTTCAACTTTTAATTTTTTCACATTTAATTTTAAATTTTACGTTTTTAAAAAAACATTTAAATGTCAACATTTGAACGGAGGGTGGTTTTGGGGTCTGGCAGCCATGATCGGTGAAAATATACCAAAATTTTCTGGAGGTGCTTTCCTCCGGAAGCTGCAATAGGTAGCTTTTTAATTTTTGTAATGAAAGCTACCTGAAAGATTCTTTCTAAACTATTTATCTTAATAATGAATTCCGGAGTATTTTTTGCTTTGTCTTTACCTTGGAAAGCATCTGGGATATAGCAGTTTGAATTTATAATGTAGTTGACATTTTTTTCTTTTAAAATCAATTTGCCCGCGACAGCACTGGGATATATTAATCGATTTCGATGTGAGTGTGCATGTTCACATGAATTAAGATTTCGATCAAGCTCATTGGTTTTTTTTTTCCATCATGCTGCTTTAAAATGGATATCGTGGAATTTGGAGACCCTATAAATCGCTTAAAATAAAACCAGGTTGAATAAAAGATGACTTATTTCTAAAAATTCCTATTAATATTCAGTATTGACAAAAACTAGTATTCAATCTTACATAATCGTGTTCCATTATTTTGAGCTTCGTATATTTGATTTATATCACTGAATTTAAAATAAATAAATATGTATATGAAAGCTACCTCTTCCTCCCGGCATTGCCGGAAGGACTTTTTTCTATTTGTGCACAAGTTTTTTCTTTTAAATTCTTCTTTCAAAGACTATCAGACTTCTGTGGTATTTGATGAATTTGTGACAGATTTGGTCTTAGTCTGGAGTTCGGATGCCCTTTTAGATAGAACTGGAGATTTCTGTGACTGACCTCCTGGGTATATTATTTTATCAGGTTTGGAGAATAGTAGCCAGCTTTCTAATTTTCGACTCCTGGAACATTTAGTAGGGGCAGAGACACCTCAAATTTCTTTGATTGGAGTGTTGTTTGATTGTGTTCCGTCTGAATTACTTGATTGAAAAGAAAAGTGTGTCTGGGTGCTATTGTGCCTAACAGATTTTAAGCGTTGCTTGAGTAGTCTGGTATAAGATGTTCCGACAGATGGTGTTCTAGATTCAACAAGTTTACGAGCATCAGGATAAGAAACTTTTTGGATAATTTTTTCTGTAAGCATTTCCTTTTCATGGATCCAATTTAGAAAAGAACGGAAATATGTTGTGTGGTCATCGTTACAATTTGCACAGCGTTCAGCATATCGTGGCCGACTTCCGTACAACGTGCACAGGTAATGAAACCGCGGCATGTACTAGTGGTGTGATCAAAATTCTGGTATTAAAAACAGTGGAAAGGATTAGGTATATAAGGTCGGACAGGGTAACTTAAGTATGCAGTTTTAATTCTAGTTGGAAGAGTGGAGCTATTGAAGGTGGGAATAATGTGCTTAGTTGGTAGAACTCATCAATTCTATGGATAGTAATACGGTGAGCATCTATGACATTTTGGTCCTTTAAATTTTCTAACAGTTCTTCTTTTGGAGAGAACAGCAGTTGTGGCTCTGATATTACACCACTTGTATTCAGATTTTGATATACTTGGACAGAAATAGAAAATGGACCTATTGTTGTGGAGTTTAATGAAAGTTTACAAGTAAACAAATCACCAGAAAACCTTAAGAAAACTTCAGGTAAGCTGCAGGTATTTGGAACTAAGATTTCTTGAAAGTAAAAAACCTGCATCTTTCTTAAAGGTAAATAACCCAGGTAAATGACATGCCATGCAGGTTTTTTGAAAGGGAAAAGAACTAATAATAACACATTGCTCAGTGGTGCACAAAACAGGAATTTTAATATACATTAGTACATATTAAAATAAAACAAAACTTTCAACTTTTCGCGCCGTCTTCTGCGGGCGTCTTCAGGAAAATATGAAATGGAAGGACTACGTTTACATCTTGTTCGAGAGATAATATTTCTACTAAATTAAAAACTAAATGAATTAAAATTTTAAAAATGTTGCCAATTACACGTGAGTAAAAATTAAGATATTGCAAGGAAATAAAAATTTTAAGGTTTTATGATGCTATGCCATATTTTTTGTATATTGTAGGATAAATTATCATTATATGGTTTATTTTCTCGTGCTATGGTTTCGATGGATTCTATTATTTTACCTTGAACTGGGTTATTGCATGGAACTATGATTTTGGCTTCCTCAAAATTAATATGGCAACCCTTGTTCGCCAAGTAGAAGCGAGCAAGGGCAGTATTCTGTTTATATTGTTCTATATCTCTGCGATGTTCTTTAATTCTAATTAAAAGTTTCCGCGTTGTCATGCCGATGTAGACTTTTTAAAGATTATTAAATAAAGTGATGGGGATTTCATAAATACCAGATTTTTGATCTATTGGAATTTTGTCGATTTTATCTGTAACGAGTCAATGAGATATGGAGGAGAAATGGTGACAAGTTTTATGTTATATTTTTGTGCGATCTTTTTTACTTTTTCAAATATATAAGGGATATAGTGAAATTTTCTGTAAACCATAAGTTTATTCTGTAGTTGTTCTGTCGTTGAGCAATGTGTTATTATTAGTTAAATTTTGTGGTGCAACTGTCCTATATATATTTAGGGAAAAGAACTGTGTTTTCTCTGCATATGTATGAAAACACATATTTAAAGTGCACATTTTTCTGTTGTACTCAAAATAAACAATAACCCACCTTCCTCCAATTTTGAAATAGTAGATAGTGGAACCCAATGAAATAGAATAAATATTAAGTAATTACTGAGATAATTAGAAATTTGTCTTTTGCGGCTGGAAGAAGAGAACGGTGGGTACGGCGTAATCACCGGTACAGTAAAAATGCCGTACAAAAAATGAATTTTAAAGAAAATGAATTAAAATCATTAGTTATATGTACTAATTAGTTAGTTTCCCTGTTTTTATCTAAAAATTCGAAAAAATATTTTTGCGAAAAAAGAAAAAAAAATGTCGAAAAGTAATCTTAGTTTAGAAATTAAAATATGGAAAATGGAGAAAGTAGTTTAAGTCTTTTATATAAATTCATATAATTACATTATATAATTACTGGGATCACTTGAGATTGGTGTATTGTCTTGTAGTTTTAGAAGCTTGTGATTATTTCAAAGGGCAGCCATTCCACGTGATCGCTACGGGGCCTGACTTGCTGATATATTTTATTAATTAATTGACATATTTTTTAACAACATTATAATATATATTTAAAGATATTTTCAATACAAAAAATAAGGATGTGCATTACGATAAAACAAAACATAAATAATATGGTTAACAATTATTATAAATAGTAATAGATTGAATTTCAGGAAGAGGTTCAAGATGGAGAGATTATGTAAATAAATTTAACACTATAATTAATATACGTACTTTGGATAGGACCTTCAAGAGAGAAAGTATAACATAACCATTTGAAATCTACTTGCATTAATTTATTAAATTAAATATATGTTTCAATATAAATATTATTGCTTTAAGAAAATATGAGTTTGGCAAGTATGCTTTCCTGATAAATTTCATACCAGCTCGAAAACACTCTTGTCTCTAGAAATCAATGGAGAGAATTTTTTATAAATATCCTGTACTGCCGGAATATAACAGAGAATAGAAAAAATATTAAAACCTTTAAAAACATGACTATATATAATCGTATTGTTTTGTCAATACAACAAAAGAACCACAATTTCTGAGACAAATATTTAAAAATAATTTTCACTTGAATATATTTTGTTTGCTTTAAAAACTAAAGAAAAACACTTTTTGATTTAAAAAGAAGAATTCATTCGTAAACAGCTCGTGCTGCAGTAAAATTCTAGTGAGTATCTTCAATTACTTCTAATGTAAATAATTAGTTTATCGTCTCAGGCGAGATGTTTTCGTTTAATGACTCTTGTAAACAAACACGCTTAAACTACATAATTTATAGAATTTGTCAAATACCTTAGAGGTTGAATAAATAGTTTCTTTAAAATATCGAAAAAAAGAAGCCAGAATAAATTGTTTTAAAATTAAAATAATGTTATTCCATTGAAGAAAAACATAAATAAAACTTTTATTTTTAGTCTAGTAGGTAATGTAGTTTTTTATTAATCAAGCGTAATATTTTACATGTAAACTCTCTAATATTTTGAGAATATTAATTTTTTTCAGCACTTGTGTAGTTTGGTATATTAAATAACCAAGTTTATTTATTGAATTCTACAATCTAAATATACATGCATACTAAAAATTCAAATATAAATATAGATATCTATTTATTTACAAATTTATAATTTTTCAATATATAATTTTTCAGTATCTAAACTACTGGGCAAAACTTTAAGGGGTGATAGTACACATCAAGACAAATAATATTAAATGGAAAACTAAGGGTCCCAAACGTTTTCCGGAGGAGATAGGTGCCATCAAAGTTTAGGGTCCAAAATTTGAAATGATTATAAAAAACGGGAAAACTGATCGATTCTTTTGCGGTTTTCACTAAAACTATTCTTTATGTCAGAACTGTCTTGAACATAAATTATAACGATAAATTTCAAAAAATGGCGATAGAGGGCGCTCTTTAGACTTTAGATTAACGACCAACTATTTTTTACCGTTATTTTTTGCATCTCATTATTTTTTTTAGAAGTTTAGACATAAACTTAAATTTTGAGCTCAAAATCTGTGGTTAAGAAGCGCAAAATGAACTGTATTCAATGGGAGTGGGTAGGTTCAAATGTCAAATGATTATAAGAAACAGAAAAATTGGTCAATTGGTTTGCGGTTTTCACTAAAATTATTCTTTATGTCATTATTGTCTTCAAAATAAATTATACAGACAAATTTCAAAAATGTCGATAGAGAGCACTTCAGACTTTGGATTAACATACAACTACTTTTTACTGTTATTTTTTGCATCTCATTAAATGTTTTTAGAAGCATAGACATAAACTTAAATTTTGAGGTGAAAATCTGAATCGTTGACGGTGGTTAAGTAGCACAAACTGAAGTGTGTTCAATGGCGGTGAGGAGGTTCAAACTTCAAATGATTATAAAAAACGGAAAATTTGATCGATTCGTTTGCGGTTTTCTCTAAAACCATTCTTTATGTCAGTATTTCCTTGAAAATGAATTTTAAAGATAAATTTCAAAAAATTTCGTTAGAGGGCGCCTTAAACTTTAGAGTAACCAACAACTATTTTTAACCGTTATTCATTTTTTTTTATCTAAATAAATGTTTTAAATGCTTAGATTTAAATTTTGAGCTCAAAATCTCAATCGTTGTGAGTAATTAAGTAGCGAAAAATTGAACTGTATTCGTAGGGTGGGCAGGGTAACATTTCAACTGCTGAACACAGTTCAATTTGCGCTTCTTAACCCCTCCCAACGATTCAGAATTTGATCTCAAAACTTAAGTCTAAGCTTTTGCAAACATTTAATTAGATAGAAAAAGCAACAGTTAAAAATTGTTGTTGGTTACTCTAAAGTTAAAGGCGCCTTCAAACAGAATTTTTTGAAATTTATCTTTAACATTATTTTTCAAGGAAATACTGACATAAAGAATGGTTATAGAGAAAACCGCAAGCGAATCGACCAATTTTTCCGTTGTGTATAATCATTTGAAACTTGAAACTTCCCACCCTCATTGAACACAGTTCAGTTTGCGCTACTTAACCACTCTCAACGATTCAGATTTTCAGCACAAAATTTAAGTTTATGTCTAAGCTTCTAAAAAAATTTAATGAGATGCAAAAAATGACGGTAAAAAATAGTTGTCCGTTACTTCAAAGTCTAAAGCGCCCTTTATCGACGTTTTTTAAAATTTATCTTTATAATTTATTTTCTAGACAATACCGATATAAAGAATAGTTTTAGTGAAAACTGCAAATCAATTGACCAGCTATTCTGTTTTTTATAATCATTTGAATTTTAACTTACCCACTCCCATTGAACACAGTTCAGTTTGCGCTATTTAACCACAGATTTTGAGCTCAAAATTTAAGTTTATGTCTAAACTTCTGAAAAAAATTAATGAGAGGCATAAAACAACGGTAAAAAATAGTTGTTCGTTACTCCAAAGTCTAAAGAACCCTCTATCGCCATTTTCTGAAATTTATCTTTATGATTTATTTTCAAGACAATACTGACACAAAGAATAGTTTTTGTGAAAACCGCAAACGAATCGACCAATTTTTTCATTTTTTATAATCATTTCAAATTTTAGACAGTAAATTTTGATGGCGCCTATCTCCTTCGGAAGACGTTTGGGACCCTTAGTTTCCCATTTAAGATCATTTTTCTGGGTGTGTACTATCACCCCTTAAAGTTTTGCCAAGTAGTTTAGATACACCCTGTATATATTTAATTTAATATAAATTGTGATTTTATGAAACAATTCTGCCGCGTTTAAATAAAATACGTGCTTAAATAAAATATTGGTATTACCATGGCCTACTAGATCTAAAGGCCTGTTTATTTGAGATTAATGTATGAAGTTTCTCGTCAGAGGACTCTGATACTTTACCCAAGTTAATCTGACCAATCGTTTAAATCCTGAACCAAAACAATGACCACGTGTGCAAACATGTGCACAGAACAGAAAGCAGCTTATTCAATGCTAATTTAGGCAAGGTTTGCTCACGTGGACTCACACGTGGTCCAATGAAATGGTTCAGTGTTTGAAGCTGAATCCAGCTTCACTTTTTCGGCGGTTTTTCGGGAAATGGCTCGGCCGGTAGTATATAGTCGGGGTTGGTACTACTTGGTTATCTCGTGGATCAATTTCTCTAAATTATACACATTGACATATTTTTTATTTTAAGTAACGAAAGAAGAAATAAATTAGTGAAACATTGATAAAGATACAAATAAAAAGTTGAATAAAATGTCACTTGATGATGTTTAAAACACGTGTATCGTATTTAATGCTCTGATTGAATGAGGCATTCACGATCATTTATCACTGACATTTTATCTCATTGTTATGCGATACTTTTTTGGTCGACAAGATAATCAAGTAATATATATATATATATGAAAAAAGAATAGATGAAGTGATGAATAAACAGTTATAAATAATAAACATAATAATAAATAAACATAAACATAATAATAATAATAAAATATAAATATCGCAATAAATCACAAGTCGTAAAATACTTATAGCAAAATTTAAAAGCAAAGTTTTCACAATTTGGCGGGAAAAAAATCACGCTAACGTGTAGCTTATATTTTTACATATAAAAATGACATCTGTGCCATATTTATGAGTAAAAATAAACATAAACGATCATCAGGTTTGAAATCTCAATTTCTTAAGCCCAAAATGGGGCATGATTTTAAAAAACGCCAAGTACTGAAAAAAAATTAACCCATTTGGTGCAGCGTCACTCCACCGCTTTTATAGAAAACGGTTACTTTAGTCTGTTATGGAGCATTCTCATTGGTCATAAAAGAGATATTCTATAAATGCTGTGGAGTGACGCTGCAAAAAATGGGTCAAATTTTCAACAGTGAGATGATGGTATTGCAAAAAGTACCATGAACTAACCATGAAGATACACTGTTAAAAATCTGCTGCATTTTGCTGCAACGCACTCCACCGCTTATATATAATATCTCTATTCCAACCAATGAGAAAGCTCCATTTCACGGCCAAGTAACGGTTTTCTATACAAGCAGGGGAGTGCATTGTAGCAAAATGCAGCAGATTTTTAACAGTGTATATCATATAGGCATCGGCTTTTGCGCAAATTTTGTGAAAATCAGTTTTAAATTAATTTCTATTATTTTTATAAGGAATAAACAATTAAAAAACACGATTAAATCTAGATTAAATGAATATAGAAAAAAATAAATAAACAATTCATTAATAAACAAAAAACAATAGCCGGGTTACCATGCAGTGTAAATAACGAGATTTTGGCGTCAATTATATAAGAAAGTGTACCATATCCTTATATAATTTTTTGACAAGGTTTTTTTTTTTTTTTTTTTTTTTTTTTTTTTTTTTTTTTGCATTAAATGAAATGATGCGGTTGCAATCATCAGCAGGTGAGGTTGCTTTTTTTTTACACTTTCCAACAAAGCTGAAAAGTGTTTATGCATTTAGTTTGTCTGTTCGTCTGTCCACGCTCTAACATCCGTAAATATACACCGATTTATATGCAATCGGTAAACCTTATTTAGGGCTCCGTAGGCATGTTTGGTATTGTATATGGTGTATGTGGGATTAACAGTTTATCTACAGGGGAACCCAAATGAATTCCATTACATTATAGACTATTGGGGGAAATCCTTTGCACAATATTTTAATGAAATTACGCTATTATAAATGTGTGAAACTTATATAATCCACTGAATTTCATTACGATGACGTTATAAAAGGGCATTCATAGCATTTTTAATCCAATTACAGGGTCACACAAAAGAAATCGCTTGCAATACTTTCTTTAAACAATAATTTCTGGAAATGCGTTTTCCATTTCTGCATGCGCTTTTAAATTTGATTGTTTTTTAAGTGTGTCCCTAATTAATATAAATATTTAGTACCTACAGTTACCGTCTGATCCGTTCGTCTGTCTGTCCGCAAATAACAGCACAAAAACTATCCTACCGAATCATTTGAAATTTTAAATATCTATTTGTTGCCGAATTTTGTTAAGTCATTGTACATTTACAGGTCCCCAAAAAAGAATTCCATAACGAAATGGTATGGGGGGAGGGGGATTAACTTTTCAGTTTTACTAATCTAAGGATTTTATCATAAAGTGATTTTATCAATTGTCACTAGCAGGTCTTTTAAATAATAACTTTTTCGGGTAAAACAGCATAATCGAGTTCACATTGGCGTATTTGAGCCTGCATGTTATGTTAAAAAAAATATGTTCAGATTTGTAAATCACTTGTGATGATAAGTTGACGGCTTATAGCATATGCAGACGATATATTCAGATCTCGTTCATAACATATGTCATAGGCATTGCCAACAGTAAAATAGTCGTAAAAAACAGAGATTTTGCATTCTAAGTAGAGAGTATGTGCTCAAATTAGCGAATATATACTAGAATGTATATACTTAAGCTTTTTAAGAAAGTGGGGGGTATACAGTGGTTATTAAAAATCCAGAAAGTATACGGCGTATACCTCTGTAATTTCTGTACCACATTCATGATTGCCAATTCGTATTATTTTATGCATGCTAAAGCGAAATGCAGCTCAATTTTATGAGAATGAGTTTGAAAAGAAAACAAAACTGCGTATGTAGTGGCTAGCATGCATGACCCATTTAAATCAGATTGAGCATTTCTGGAACACACTCGAAAGGACACATTGTATTCCTTTGTTGCCGTTTCTGAGATTTTTATATATCATTTTTTAAAGAGAGAATACTGTAAATAATTATAGAAACCTCATCGCATGCATAGAAAACAGATGTAGACATTATATTATTATATATTTTAACTATTTAAGGGCAACACACACCATATAAAAAATTCCCTCATTCTGTTCAACCATCATGATTTGCGCCACTTTTAAGTACTAAAATTGGTGTGAATATTCTTGACGTCGTTTCAAAGAGTTCAAATTCCGGTATAAGATATTTTAATGCTTTATTATCTGTATTACCTTTAATGCATTGCGTACTTCGAATTATATACTTATGCATGGTATTTTTGTATAGTTTGATTTCCCATATTTTTAACCGTGTATATTAATTTTTATGGAATATTTTGCAATTTTACCATTCACTTTGCTATTTTTTGACATTTCAATTTGTGAAATTATATAATCAATTAAAGGTAGCGTCTTTTATTTATTTATTTATTTTTTACTTTTAGCATGTTATTATTAAAACTCTGTTCTAAGCAATATCGCTCTGACTAATTCCTCTGAGGGAAGTCCTAGTATTTGTTTTAATGCAATATAGATGATGTCATGGGTAACTGTTAGCTCATTATATTAAATTTCAAACCATTCGATTTGAAAATTTTGCGATTTTACAGGCAGGAAGATAAAGAGACAGGTGATAGGACCAGATGATGACTATAGGTACAGGGAGTCCAGTAAATGACTGACCCATTTTGAAAATAAATAACAAAAAAACGGTTTGAGATATAAATATGCGGTTAGCAGCATTGTTATCAGAAAATCAGTAAATGTTTAGATACACATTTTCTGAAAATAGTTCGAATTTTGCCCCACAGATGGCGGCGGCATCAGGCTATCGAAATTCAGACATTGCTCTATTTTAAAACACATGAACTTTTTGGCTCATTCGCAGAGTGAAATCTCCGTCGATATACTGAATCGACTCTTCACTTACCTGCAGGAATAGAGTTTGTCGGATTGAAAGAGATTTATAATAATATTCATGATTAAATAATGTTTATTATACTTAATAAAAACCAACAAAACTTCCTTTTTATAAGCATTGACTTTTCACACATTTACCATAAATAAATTGTGTTCAAAAAAATTTTTTTTACCAGTTATCTCTGTTTACGTACAATAAATTGATAATATAGGATAAGCACCGCTTTTTTAAGTTAAAAAAATCATAATATTTTGTCTAAAAATTTCTTCGATTATATAGTATGAAATTGTGTTAAAAAAAATAGTGGTGTGAAAAAACGTTAAATGATGGACAAAGCAAACTATTCTTGCCTATGTCGTGCACTGAAATCAGTTAAGTGGTTAAAACTGTGGTTCGAAAATAGTGTTGGGGCAAGTTCCCTGTCTAAAAAAAAGCGAGGCAGAGACTTATAAATCTGCACATAAAAATATAATAAACCTGAGAATGAAGGAATCCGTTTATAACAAAACATGTATTAAACGTAAAAAAAGTATTGATTTCGACAGAGGAAGTAACATACATAACCACCTGCTAAGATGGAAACTTGCCTAAATCGAAACATTGTTCATTTTTCCGAAAACCGAAATCATCCCTACATTATATTCTTATTTTGACATTTTACACATCTGAAAATTTTATTACGAAAGCCACGAGAGATTTTAAGATGACTTTTATACACACCTCTCCCTTCATCCTCTCCCAAGTGAGAACAAATTTCAGCTGAAATGGAAGGAAGTTTAAAAAGAAAAAAAAAAGGTATTGTAACTCTTTTATATCCTGCGAGTTATCTCCTTCCAAAATTTCATTACAAAGAACATCATAGATCCTAAAGTACATTTTTCACCCTCCCCCTTTCTTTGAGGAAAAGAAGAATATTATGATTTGAAATAAAGAACATTATTTTAAAAAAATGATTCTAAAAAACTTTTTTTTAAAGTTCTATACGAAAAACACTAATGTTCTAATAATATGGTAATATATATATTTCCAAAATTGAACCAAAATGAGTAGAACTATAATGATTCTATGATGATTCAGGATCTATTATGCTTTTTGTAATGAAATTTTGAAAAGGGGTAACTCACTGGATATAAAAACAGGTAAGTCACTTTTTTTTTCTTTTTAAGCATCCTTCCATTTCAGGTAGTGCGTTTGCAGTCAGGGGAAGAAGACAGAAGAGTTCTGCGTGAAAAAATCATAAAATCTGTCGTGGCTTCCGTAATAAATTTTTCAGATATGTTAAATACCAAAATACGAATATAACGTAGAGATGAATACGGTTTGCAGAAAAATGAAAAATATTTTGTTTAGAACAGGTTTTTGTCTTAGAAAGTAGTTTTGTATGTTACTTTCACCGTCGTGATCAATAATTTTTTTATGTTTAAGACAGCATTTGTTATAGACGAAATATAGACGAAACTTTCTTCTAAGGTTTAATATTAGGTAGATTTCGTATGAAATACTACCTATTGCATTGTCTCCCATGTTGGAATTTCTGAAAAATTTTTGCGGATCTACACGAATCATGACTCCTAGACCCCAAAACTACCATCAGTAAAAAAGTTTATATATATATATATCTATGTATCTATCTATCTATCTATCTATCTATCGGTGTATATCACTTTCTTCTAGACACGATAACTTCCATAATTATGCTCAGATCTTCATCAAACTTTTACATAAAATCAAGGGGCATAAAATCTCGGTTAAGTTCGTTAATGGGCAAAATCGGACCAAGGGGGTGGAAGTTAGGAGGGTTTTTGTGAAAACAGAAAAAACGCGATAACTTTTTAATTAAAATAGATATCGAATCGGTTTAAAGTTTATATTACTTCTAAAAAATGAGGAAAAAGTTTATGCGTGGCAGATTTTTGATAAAGTTAAAAATGGGCTCAAGGGGCGAAAAAAACATGGTTTTTGGGAGAAAAAAATTCATAACTTCGTCAATTCTCAAGATATCAAATCCAACTAAATTTTATATAAATGTACTCAATATTATCTAAAACTTTTGTATTTACAAGTTTTTGATAGGACCAATTTTTACCGATGAAAAAAATTAAAAACGAAAAGAAAAAGGGGGGAGGAAAAAGAAAAAATCCCATAACTTACTCAATTCTTAAGCAATTAAATCTAATTAAATTTATTTTACATCTTCACAATAATATCTACAACTTTTATATTGACAAGTTTTTCATAGAACCAATTCTTATAGCAAAAATAAATTAAACAAAAATAGGAGTTGGAGAAAAAACCTCAAATCCAAACTGCTTATATTCTGACTCATTTTAAAATTCATTTTTGATTTTAAACGCATCCAAATGACAGATCCTCTTATTTAGTAACTATATAATGCGACTTATTGGCCAATTTTTTGATAAAGGCAGAATATATTTTTAAAAAGGCTGCCAAAAAAGGTATTTTGAACAGATTTCCCGAAGTTTTCATCATTAAAAAATTCATTAAGTATAACAAATTGCGTTTTTCATGAGTCATTTTTAAATTCATTTTTGTTCTCAAACCCATCCAATTTACAGGTCCTATTATTTAGGAACTATATAACTTGACGTATTGGCCAGTTTTTTGATAAAGGCAGAATATATTTTTTAAAAGGCTGCCAAAAAGGGTATTTTGAACAGAATTTCACGAAGTTGTGATTAAAATTTGAGGAAATTTAAGAAATTGCGTTTTTACCGAGTCATTTTTAAATCTTTTTTTGTTCTCAAACGCATCCAATTTACAGGTTCTCTTATTTAGGAACTATATAATGTGACGGAGTGGCCAGTTTTTTGATAAAGGCAGAATATATTTCAAAAAAGGCTGCCAAAATGGGCACTTCGCACAAAATTTCCCAAAGCGAGATGATTAATGAACTGTGGGTATTCAAATAACAAATTGGTTATTTTATGACTCATTTTTAAATCCAATTTTGCTCTGACACACATTCAATTGACAGTTTTTTGTTACTTAGGAACTATATAATGTGCGTATTCGTCGATTTTTTGATAAAGGGTGAATATATATATTTTAAAATCTGTCAAAGTGGGCACGTCGCACAAAATTTCTCAAAGCGATCTTGATTAAAGAATTGTGGATGTATTAAAATAATAAATTGGTTATTTTATGACTCATTTTTAAATTCAATTTTGCTGTCAAACGAATTTAATTAACAGTTTTTTGTTATTTAGGAACTATATAATGAGCATATTGGTCAATTTTTTAAATAAAGTAAGAATATAATTCAAAATATATTGCCAAAATGGGCATTTAAGTAAAGATAGGCATTTTTTTTTTTTTTTTTTTTGAGATGAAAACTTTTCGAAATCTACCTCCGTCTATAGGCCATGCCGAAAGGGATTTTTATATTTTTATGTGCTGATTTATTAATCACAGCCCCGCTTTTATTTTAGACAGGACACTTGCCTCACCACTATTTGTGTACCACTGTTTTAACTTCTGTTTTCACTACCAGGCGAACAAGAAGAGTTTGCTTGATCCATCCTTTAAAGCTTTTTGACATCAGTAATTTTTTTAAATACAATTTCATACTATTTAATGGAAGAAATGTTTAGATTAAGCATTAATATTTTTCAACATAAAATAACCGTGTTTATGCCATATTTCCAATTTATTGTATGTAAAAAGAGAATCAGTTAGCCGTGTACAAAGTCATTTTCTTAATACAATTAACTTATGGTACATGTGTGAAAAATCAATGCTTATAAAAAGGAAGTTTTGTTAATTTTTATTAAGAATAATAAACATTATTTAATCAGAAATATTATTATAAATCTCTTTCAATCTGAAAAACTCTATTCCTACAGTTGAGTGAAGAGCCAATTCAATGTGTCAACTGAGATTCGACTTTGCGAAATGAGACAAAAAGCTCATGCGTATTAAAATAGAGACAGCCTGATCCCGCCACCAGTGCCATCTGTTTGCTGAAATTTGAACTATTTTAAGAACGTGCATATCTAAAAATTTACTGATTTTCTGATAATAGTACAGCAAACCGCACATTTTTATCTCAAACCGTTTTTAAGTTATTTATATTCAAAATGGGTCAGTCATTTACTGGACACCCTGTATTAAGCATTTATATAATAACGGACGCTTAAAAACAGGTGAATTTAGTAATACGATGTACTCCAGAAATAGCAAAGACCACGATTAAAAGTATATAGTACATACGTGTATACATACACGTAACATATTTGCAAAAATAAGTATTAAATAATAATATTTGCTTTTTTAAATATACGCATTTTTATGTTGAATGTGAATTGCAAATGATTCCGATATGATATTCGCAAATGGAAAAAATCAGCATTTATGCCATTTAATATAAAAATACATACATGAAATCTATTTTAACAATATGAAAGATAACTTTTCGCAAATAGCAGTGGAATTTTATTAATTTTATTTTTTGCTGTTTTAATATGAATATAATATCAATCGTTTATATGTTCTGTTAACTAAAACATAAAAATAGATAAATTACGGTATAAACGTTTTGAATCATAATCGAAAAGCATTTTTAAAAACACAAATAATATTTATAAAATTCGAATATTTTAGACTATCCATTTTCGAGAACGGAGAAAACAAAATATTTTATGTTGTATCTGATAAACCTTTAATTATTATTTTATTTTATTGCATGTTGCCTAACTCTTTTATTACAATTTTACCGCTTTTATCATTTTTAAACTTGATGATTTTTAACGAACTGATATTTGTATTGCGTCGTTTTACAACTTATTCCATAAACATTTATGATACTTTTTCGTAAAACTTTAGTTAAATGTGATTAACTTATTTATTGCAGTAGAAAGACTAAATGAAATTTAATTTAATTTTAAAAATTTACTATTTTCTTAAAAGAATTATGCATTTTTGAATTTAATAAAAATTTTTATTAATATCACCGAAATGCTGTTTAGAAAATTTTATTATTTGTGTATTAAAGTTTAGAAGTAATGAACAAATAAATTTGTTAAAGTTTAAAGACATAAAAATTGAAATTTCATTTTTAAAAAAGAAGTTTTACTTTAGTTATTTTTGCTAGTACATTGTAATAATATACGACGTGTATTCGATTTAAATGTGACTAAATACATGATTGTAACACATCCATTCATTCAGTCCATATATACATAAGAATGTGTATACGCGCTAAATGAAATTACTGCGTACAGTGCCATGTATCATAGAAATACGAAGCTATCATTCCAATGTCAAAAATTACACTAGGTGCAGAAAAAGTTGCCGATTACAAAAGTTTAAAATGCTTTGGATTTAATATGAAACAATATTTTATGAGTAACAAATATATTATTATCAGGGTCCGACTATGGGGGCCCAGGGGCAAGCAACATTCTGAGGGTCTTCATTTGTCTATTGAACTTTTTTTGTGAATAATGTGGAAGTGTCTATGGCTTAACTTCATATGTATTGTATGTATATTTAGATTTTATACTTGGTGCCGTTCACCTGTATACATTACATCACAAAAAGATGTTCAAAATTTTAAGAAAAGGTACGAGCAGGATTAATTGTAAAGAAAATGATAGATTGGTAGACATAATTATCGCTTTGCAAACGTTTTCGATGCTTATCTAGAAACGTAATAATTTAGTTAAAAGAAAATGTCACAAATTAGTTAAAATTAATGATTTTTACTTGCCATGCTATGAGGAAAATGTTAACAAGTAATGTATGTGCTTTTCTCTCAATGCGTGATGCATTCAACACACTTAACTATTATCGTATTTCCGTCGGTGATTGATTATCAAGTCATTTTCATCTTAAAAATTCTTATAAAGTTGTAAGGTGCGTTCGTTATTATGTGAATACGATCTATCTATAATCGTCAATCAGATCGTCTGTCCTCCCGCATATAATAGGGCAAAATCTACCCAATCGAATCGTTTGAAATTTAAAATGGATAATTGTTGCATACTTTTGTTGAGTCATTTCAAATTTTAGGAAAATCGAATGTATAGTTTAATCACAAGGACAATCTAGTATTCAGTTACATTACGGCCGAATGTCAAATATAGTTTCAAGTGCTTTTTGATGGTGTTATACGATTTCAAACACAATAAAATTGATATGCGTTTATGACATATGTACTAAAATATACATTCTGTACAATCTATGGTGCAAAGAATGTTTGTTATTAATTTACAGAGCCATACAAAAGTAGTCCGCTGCATAATAGTATATGGGGGAAAAACTGATTAGGGCGCGTTTTAATTGCATAAACTATTCCAAAATACTTGATATACGTTGCTGAGGTTTACTGCAAGTTACTTCCTGTATAATAGAAAGCAAATAGTATTTACAGGGATATAAAATATTACGGCTACTATACTGTATCCGTAGTACTGTATACTATTACACCAAGATCTGAATAGTTTTTAACTTCGTTATGATGCGAACGTACCCCATTTGCTACGGTTCACGTGCAATTTCTGACGTGTTTTTACATTCGAGACATCACTTTATGTATAACTAGCAGCATTCAATCATCCGTTTCTTACAAATATTCTTCATTTAAATTAAATACATCTTCCAAAAATGAAATATATACCTAAAATAACTTTTTTTCTTTTTATCTAATAAAATATCTATAATTGTTAGAGTCTTAATGATTTTACATTATTCAGTTTAAAATATATGTGGGCCACATAATCGGCATAATAGCTATTAAATCAGTGAAACACATTTTTTTAAAACTTTTTTTTTTTTTTTTAGTTGGTGTTTTATTTTGAATTTCCCATTGCAACTTAAAACTGCTGCTGATATATAGCAAAATGTACCATGATTCTCGAACACCCCTGTAATCCTAATGGGGGGAGGAGATCTAAATATGTATTATTCATGTTTATATATATATATATGGATATATAGTATGTCGAAAGGATATATAGTATGTATGGATATGTAGTATGTATGAAACATGCGTTTAGTTATTCTTTAGAATTTTGTATGTTGAATTTATTGCTCCAACCTAAAACTACTATGAGACATGTTGAAATGACGTAAAAGTTGCAACCAGTTTCATGAAATTCCCTTAAATGGGAATTTCTAAAATCGATAAAATTTATTTTTATGTATAATTTAGTAGATCAAATATGGAAACTCATGGTTTTATATATAACAGAGGCATTTAAAAATTGACATCCACCATGAGAAAGATATTGCAGTGCACAATAGGTTATTATACATTTCTATCTTGAAATCAAATTTTAAAACTAAGTATTTGCATGTAAACAGCTTCGCCCTTGACGTGAGATTCCAATCTCATAACCGGCGAGTAAAATTCGAGAAAATTATAACTTTCTGAGCACTCGTAACAAAATATTTAGTTTTACCAAAGAAAATGATCATTTTCATTTAAATATGATGCGACTTTGCCTTATTTGTTTAAACATTTAACATAGCGTAGAAAATGAAAAATACTGAACTGTAACAGCTTTTTGAAGGGGAAAAATGCCTATTTTTTAAATCGTGGTGTTATTTTCTGTTCATTTTTTATTTTTATACATATTTTTTAGAAACTTTATTTTCAATTTTTTGTGAAAAGGGCATCATAAACAATTTCTTTTTCAACAATACTAAATTTACAAACGAAACGAAATTTCGGTAGAATTTGTAATTAAACTGATAATTACAAGTTAAACTATAAAAAATGAAATTAAAAGTGTTCTGTGAGACCGGTAATAGGACTTCAGGGTTAACACATGTTCCTAATTTTGTCATGAAATCCCCTTAACCAACAAGTTGAGTATAAAAATTCGAAACTTTTAAACTCGTCACAAAATTTATTACATTCAAAGTGCTGTCAGAGTGACTTAACACTTTCGCTGCCGCTTACATGAAAATCTAATGATAGATAATGCCGCGCTGTAGAAGTGGGTTTTTCTCAGAAGCCGATTTACTTTTTATAACAAAGAACAAGTGAAAGATTTTCCAGCGCGTGACTGGCTATTCGACATCACCCCACATCACGCGCTGGCGCGTGAGTGGCCCCTTAACGTTGGCACCTTATCACGCGCTATCACGTGAGTGGCAGCGAACGTGTTAATATCAAAATCATGCGACAACAATGGTGACTGCAAGCATTTTGCCTGGATTAAGATGCTATAAAAAATTTTTATATTTGAAGAAATATATATTATATGTGTTACATATTTATTAAGTTTTATTAAAATGCTTAAAATTTAATTATTATTACATACTTTTTTAAAGAAAACTGTAGAATTGTGTTAATTTAAATAACTACGTTCAACTTAAAATGCCCTGGGACCCAACTTTTAAAAAAGATACTACTTTTCACTGCGTAATCAAAAGAATAGCGCGTTGTGGTTCTCATAACGAAACAACACCAAACTTTGCTGAATGTAAGAGAATTTCTTTGAATGCGTTTGATGATATGTTATCCAAATTTCTGAAGTTCTGGGTATTTACAGTTCCATTTAAGTGAAAGTGAGCATCGTATAAGATTCCCTGTGGCCAAGCACAACCCATCTTCATTCTAGTGAAAATAGGAGTTCAAAAGTCAATCGCGCATCATGGTAGGTGTGATGTAAATCTTGCACTCGGCTGATCTTGTACGGATAGAATAGGATATTATTTCGTAACACGTTCTCTACCGTAGTATATGGCACATCCAGATTCCGAGATACCCTACGACTGCTAGAAGTTACAGCAATACTGTCTTGTGCTGTGTCGACAATCGCCGTCGCAGCTACCTTGGTTGTATCATGTGGTGCGGTTTTTTGTCCTTTGCCTTATCAGAGAACTCAGGCTTCAGAGAGCCTGTCATCTCAAGCTTTGCAATCATTTCTTTTAAATCATAAACACGCTAATGATCGTAACCTTGACGCTTTATTTTTTATTATTTATTTATTTATTTGCGTTCTAAAAACATGAAGAGTGCTTGACAGAAATTCAGGTAAAAGACGCGCTCATTGAACTAAAGAAGGGGGCGTTTTTGACGCAATCAAATTGTTTTTAAAAATAACTGCCATTAAGGTGACAGTGGACCTTTATTTGAAAAAATGGTCTATAGCAAAATAATCGCAAAAAGGTCTATTTCTGTGGTATAAGAGTATCAAAACATTTTTTTCTTTTTAAAATATCATTCAAGAATAAAATAATAAAGGTATGTGTATTTATATATTTAAATCTGTTTTTCTCAAAACTAATTTTTCAGTGTTTTCAGATTTTTGAAACACTTCTTGCGACGTAATTTTTGATCAATATTCCTGAAATTGATAAAAAAGTATTCCGATATTGTTTAGGAAGAAATTTCGTAATCTTTTTAAAATTTGTCTTAATTAAGGTAGTCAAATTTGATTTTTCTTATTAAAAGGCATAATTTTGATGAAAATCGACATGGAATATGGAATAAAATCTATAAAATATTAACTATTCAAGAGATTAAAAGTATCTTACACAAATTTGTTTATAATAGAGTTTTAAGTGATAAAAATGCAAAAGCAAGGGAAAATCTCAAAAATTAAAACAAGAAGAACATTTTAAAATTTCGTTTAAAATTTTATTTTTTTAATTAAAAATTTAAATAAGATTTGGAATTTTTTTAAGGTTTTATAATGGTTTTGGTGAAATGCATATATGCACAACATTTCATATTGCTATTAAGGAAAAAAAATTAACGTCCACGATCCCCTTAAAATCTCAACAAGATGCATTTTGTCAAAGGATATAACGTGCAATTTAAATAAAGAACTTCTTTTGCTGCTTTTTTTAAAGGCAAATTGCAGATAAAGAGCTTTCATTAGCGCTTATATAAAGTTTTACGTTTTTTTTTTAAACTGTTGCTTATTGAGCTTGAATCAAATCATTAAATGTGCTTAATAAAATTTATTATTATTTTAAAAAGAGTAATAATACATTTAAATTCAAGTAAATTTTCAAATTCATAATTCTGTAATACCTGGTTGTATATGAAAACTTTGTCATTAAGTTTATTTTATCGATGGGCCATTTAAAAAATATCCCTATATTTCTCAATAATGACGCGAAATCCAATAAAGGATTTAAATGAAAAGATCCAAGAAAACGTTCTTAACACAGGATTATTATTGAAACCTCAGTGGGATAGTTTATTAAAACGCAATGTGGTTTTCCAAACTCTTTATTATTTTATATTAAATTCATGTCTACAACTAAAATTAGCCATCTTTTACTTAAAGCTAAAATGTGTTTATGAACATAAATGAAAGTAAAGATAAAAGACTTATTTTAAGCAAATCATTTTAATGATTCGAGTTAATTGAAAACAATTGAATTAAAATTGAAATCCCCACTACAATTCCCTTTGTGTCTTCAAATTAAAATAGAAATATTTACTTTAATGTTTCCAAATAATAAACCATCCAGTAATAATTTGAACTTCAATGAGGTTTAATAAACTAACATATTTAGTTAAATTTTTATTTTCTAATCTGAAGCCGCTTTAATTAAAATCAAAGCTTTTGAAAGTTATTTAGACTTATTTCATCTATGTCTTGAAATTTATATCTAACTAAATTGTGCGTTATTCTTTCGTTTACACATTAAAAATTAGCATCTTATTTTAAAAGTTGGGTCCCAAGGAATTTAAAAAAGAACGAAGTTATTTAAATTTTCTTAGTTCTATAGTTTTTCGAAGAAAATTATGTAATAATAATTAAATTTTAAAGATTTTAATACAATTTAATAAAGACTTAAAACATTAAAAAAATATTTCTTGAAAGATAAATTTTTTTATAAAAGTAAATTTTTTATACCATCTTGATTCGAGCAAAGTGCTCGTAGTCATTTACTTTTTCGGATTCAGATTTTTTAGAAAACACATTTAAAGTTTTCAACTTCGGTTTAAATTAACGTCCTCTGCCCTTTTTTAAAGAGCTCTAATTTCATTTCTGTTCGGCTTAGGGGGAACGGGGGCACATTGATACAATTTTTTTTTCTAAGAGTTTTTTTGGGGTCCAGAAGGCAGAAATTTCAAGTTATTTTTCCAAGTTGTGTCAGCAAAACTTGTGTAGTGTGTTATAAAAATTTACAATCTTTGTTTTATGTAATATTTTTTATGCAATTAAAAAAATAAAGTCATTTGTATCAATCTTCAGGGCAGATTGATGCACCTCATGGGGCACTTTAATACATTTGGTGAAAAGTTGAGACAAAATAACACCAATGCATATTTTTCATGGAAAATTAGTTAATAAACCATTCTATATTTATTTATAGAAATTACAATCGTCCAGAATTTATTTGTAAGTAATATTAAAGCAATCAAAATTAAATGAATAATGACTTGATGTTCTGGCTTTTCCTTGTCTGATTGCTGGCTGTAATAACTTTGTCATATCTTTCACTTTAACCCCAGGATTATTTTCTTTCTTAGGAAAGATGAAAAAATTACCATATTTCCTGTTTATAAATAGAAAATAAAGTACAATTATATTGAAAATTCTGTTTGTAATATAATTATCCTTTGTTGTTCTGCAGCTTGTTTCTCTTAATTAACCTTTCTCATCACGAAAATGTTTTTTTTTTTTTCATTGAAAAATCGATACATTTGAGATTTGCCAGGCTGCAGACTTTTTTTTTTGTTAGTTCGACTATCACTACATATTGGATAAATTCGTACGTCTTCTGTTTGCAAAGATACTATAAAATGTTGTAATATAAAAAATTAGAGCCATTTCACTTCAATAAAAACTAATATTAGAAATTGTTGGCGAAAAATGGTTGGATTAAGGAGTGTATGGTAAAAGAAATAATATAAGGTAATAAAAAAATGAACTAGAAAAGAATTTATGTTGTATCAATGTGCCCCGGCATAGACTGTATCAATGTGCCCCATACAGCAATTTTGAATAAAATGAGTCTCAGATCCAACACTTCATAATTTACCTCACAATAAATAATGAAGGACTGATAAAGAGTAGCTTTACTTGCGAGAGAGAGTATTCTTTTAGATTGAAAATGCTGAAGCAGTTGTATAATACCATTTCAAATTTACAACTCAAATTTACTTTTGACCTACAAAAACAATAAATCACCCGTCCCATTTCAACAAACTACTGAATGCCAAGACGTTCTCTATGTAGTTGTGTACACTAGCTTCACCTTTTGGAGTTGTGAAACTTCCTATAATGACCCTGTGAGCAGTATACGGGGTGTATTAATGTGCCCCATGTATCAATGTGCCCCAGTTCCCCCTACAGGAAAAATAAAAAGGTGTGTAAGAAACAGAAATATTCATTCTATGAGATAACCAAATAAAAAAATACGAATTTTTAACGAAATTGACGTTTTAAGCGTAATCGGATACCTTAAATGAAATAAGTATCTACAAATTTTTATCTGTTACCGTGAGATGACAGTATGAGATGCATATGTATTTGCTTAAATGGATTATTTTTTCGGTGTTTATAAATTTTAGGTAGGTTACATATGAAATACTACCTATTGCAATCGCTCTATGTTGAAATTTCTGACATTTTTTTGCAAATCTACACCGATTACAACCCCCAGACGCCAAAACTACCATTAGTAAAAAAGTTTCTTTCTACCTATCTATCTATATACATCACTTTTTTATGGACACGATAACTTCTTTAATTCTGCTCAGATTTCTTCCAAACTGATTCATAAATTCAAGGGGCATAAAATCTACGTCAAGTTCGTTAATGGGCAAAATCGGTCCAAGGGGGGTAGAAATAGGGATGGGTTTTTGTGAAAACCGGAAAAAAAACCATAACTTCTTTAATAAAATAGAAATCGAATCAGCTGAAAGTTTCTATTATTTCTAATAATGGGCCGATAGTTTCTACTTAACAGATTTTTAATAAAATTAAAAATGGGCTGAAAAGTTAAAAAATAGGGTTTTCGGGAGTTAAAAATTCATGACTTTGTCAATTCTCAATATATCAAATTCAAATATTTTTTTCATAAATGCTCTTAATTATATTTAAATTTTGTATTGACAAGTTTTTGGTAAGAGCAACTCTTATTGCAAAAATAAAAAAAAAATAAAAACGAAAACAAAAACAAAAAGAGGGGTGGAAGAAGAAAAAAATCCATCTTCGTCAATTCTTAAGAATATCAAATACGATTAAAGTTATCATACATCTTCTCAATAATACCTACAATTTTTACACTAACAAGTTTTTCATTGGATCAATTCTGATATCAAAAATAAATTAAACAATAATGGGAATTGCAGAAAAAATCTCAGTTCTAAACTGCTTATATTCTCACTCATTTTGCACTAAAACAAATCCAGTTAGCAGAATCTCTTATTTAGGAACTATATAATAGGACGTATTGGTCAGTTTTGTGATAAAGGCAAAATATATTTTTAAAAAAAATGCTTTCAAAATGGCATTTTGAACTGAATTTCCTAAAAGATTGTGATTGGAAAATTGAAGAAGCATTCAAATTACAAATTGCTTACTTTCTGACTCATTTTTAAATATATTTTCGCTTTCAAGCGATTTTAATTAACAGGTTCCCTTATTTAGGAACTCTATAATGTGCCGTATTGTACAGTTTTTTGATAAAGGAAGAATACATTTGTTTAATTTTAAAAATCGTCTGCTTATTTTTATCCCAGTGCTTTTCCATCTGCGTAGGGATAATATGTGTTTTTCCCTCTGCGCAGGGATATTATTGTTTTCTTATGTTTACTTTTACGAGTTGAGTTTGTGAATCTCGAGGATATGTGCATTGTGTTTCCTCAGCGGATTTTATTTGTGATTTGTGTTATTAAATTGTGTGAAAAGTGATTATACAGTCTACTGCTTTCTTCAAATATATCTACACAACAACATTTAAAAAAAGCTGTAAAAGTTGGCAATTCGAAGAAAATTTCCGAAAGGGATCGCGACTTAAGAATTGAGGATGTATTCAGACAACATATTCCTCATTTAATGACTCATTTATAAATTCAATTTTGCTCTCAGATGCATTCAACTTACAGTTTCTTTTATTTCAGAGCTATGTAATGTGCCTTATCGGTTGATTTTTTCATAAATTCAGAACATATTTCAAAACATGTTGTCAAATTGGGCATTTGTGCCGAATATCGCTTAAGATGATTCTAATAAAAACAGCTGTTACAGAAAAATGAAATTAAAAGTTCTTCAAAAGCAGCCAAATAAAGCTTTTAAACGAGGTTTATCTCTAATCATATTTAATTTTTGTTGTCGAAAGGGGCACTTAACTTCGAAATCTACCTTCGCCTATAGACCAAGCCGATAGGGATTTTTTCATTTTCCTAGATGGCGAAATGTAAAAAGTAAGTTTATTTGTATTTTTATATCAAGGATAAATCATTCTCTAACACTGTATACATTTTTGAAATAAGCATTTCTTTTAATTTTGAAATTATACGTTCAAGCTTATTTTTTGCACATTTTTGTAGCGTACAAAATATAGGGTGATAATCACGAATGGGTTCACATTTTTATTAGTCATTTAGGGGCACGTCTTCTTCGTGATGATTATGAAATAAACTTTCTTTAAACTTCAAATACGATTATTATTGATTTATTATTAATACATATATATTATTTTTTTATTCAATAAAAAAAATATATTTTACTTGATAGGTGTAACGAAAAATCATACACTATTATAAATATTATTATACTATTATTAATATTACGCATATTCACATATTTAGTAAGTTTACATTTTATCAAATAAACACAAAAATGCGTATTTTTCTAATTCCTTTTGGAACATTTTAAAGTGATTTTAACAAATAATTCGATAAAATAAATCAGGACAATTGGTGTAACAACAAAACTCAACAATTTATCTCTTGTATTTGAGTTCGTTTATTTTTTATTATTATAAGTATTAGTACATAGTAATTTAAGAAATGATTATTATTATTTGATGACATGTATTTTTCTTGTTGCATTTAATAATTACGAAATACAGCTTTTAACTCCTTTTGTAGTCGATGTGTATTAGTATAAAAATATTAGTAAACGTAAAATCACATATATTCCAGAAATTTCACAATGATAATACTAGCATTTATACATTTGTATTTTTTGTTAAAATTACATAAAAGTTGCATATTATGCTATTGAAAATATCATTTTAGAAATATTCTATCTGTACAAAATATATAATATTTTGTAAATTAAATGTTACATTTTGTTTGCTTAAAATAGACTTTTATTAATACAGATTATAATTTTCAAAGCTACAATTAACATTCTTTTTTTTTTTTTTTTTTTGCTGTAGTTAATGATATCGTTACATTCAAACCATCTTTTTTCGGTTTTAACATTATAAATATGCACTGAATATAAACAAAATTCAACAACAGCATGAATAAGAAAAATCGTAATTACTAGCTGTAATTTACATTCTAAAAAATGTTAAAAATGACAAACGTTTAACGTTGCAGACAAAAGAAAAGGAATATATTATTTTTTTCTGTTTCAAAAATCATTTATCAACGGACTCTTTGATAAAAGAATGCAGGAATTTAAAGTTATTTCTTTAATGAGTTCGTTAAGATTAAAAAAGGAAGGTAGAACTTTTCTGTGTCAATAAAGCATAAAAAATAGTGAAAAGGCATATTAAAGAGAGACAAAAATACTGCATAAAAATGATGTTTGTAAGTTATTTATTTGACACTAGAACAAAAGACTTTTTAAACAAGGAAAATAATTTTCATGAATTACAAATATCGTATCGAGGAAACAAAGCAAAAATGATTTTCATTGACGCTTACACTCATTTTTTTAGGAAAAAAGAGTTTTTTAAGCATACTTTATTTAATGATTTTACAAAGAGTAAAACTGGAATGAAAAAATTGAAAATAAAAATGATATCACTATTAAAAGTTTTGAAACAATATGTTACAATGCATATTCAAATTGAAACAATTGCAGTTATTTAATTTAATTATCTGAAATGAAAATGCTGTACTTTTCGGCACAGCAAACTATGAGTGTATTAGTAAATAGTTTTAATTTGTTTTGTTATACAAATACAATTATCTTAATTTCATGTTCGTAAAAACTTTTCTAAACCTTAAAATTTGCAGGTTCGGTGAATTTGTGAAACATTTTTCTAATAACATACATAAAAGATTAATATTTAAAATCAGTAAAAGCAATTAATATCAAATTCCTATACATCTACACTGAACACGATTTTTTAAAAGTGCAAATCGCATTTATTACATCTTACATTTAAATAGTTACTGTCCCACTACTATGAAATAACGTATAATACAACTCTGTGCTCTAACAGGAAAAAAAATGTTGGGATATTTAAAATTAAATTAAAAAAAAAATGTTGTGCTGTCATTTACTGACTAAATAACCAATACATAGAAACATTACTTGAAAGTTACAAGCGTAAGAAAAAAATAAAGGTATATACAAATATTATGCAGATATACATGCAATAAATACAATAAACCCAACTAGAAAAGTGAAAAATTACCCAGAGCTAGGAATCGATATCGGAAGAAACAGAGTACAGGCTATAGCTATATCCACAGAGATTTCAGAGACTGAAAATTTCTGACTGATATGTGAGCCGTATGCCCAGTTGAATTTATTGTATTTATTGTAAATATGCCTGTATGGTATTGTTATACATCTTTATGCTTTGAATGCAGACAGTTATTTGCCTATGTATGTGTTTTTTAAAATAGAAAAAATAGCTGAAAAATATTTAACTTTAATTTTTATTAAATATCGTAACAGACCCAATAGCAAGTTATTGCTTGACATGAACGGAAATAATTACGAAATATTGAAGATTATTTTTCACTAATTATTTTTGATGTTCCAAAATACTTATAATTAATAATCATATTATCTTTTATTGTAATCATTTTCATACGTGTATTGATTTTAATAATTGTTTATTATTAATTGTTGATTGTTTGGTATATATTATTTTCTGAAGTACATCTTTGCATAAGAAAACACTTTCTCATAATACTGTATGTCTTTTCCATTTATTTTCAAGTTTTCGATAATTTAAATCTTAATGTTTTCACGAAAATATTAATTTTTTTTTCTTTTATTTTAAATTATCATATTTTATTGCAGACATTTTTGTAACAAGTATAAACATAGAATGATCGGAAGCAATAATCAGATAATATGGAAACACACATAAATAATCATTTGAAGAACTTTAATCATTCTTTGTTCATGTTGTAAGCTTAATTTTTCATTAAGTGCTTTTTTTTCCAGATGTTAGTTCACGTAGCAGCACAGATATTGTTTTTCATTTTTGTCCTAGATGAAAAAAAGTAAATTTTCACATTACTACGTATGCATAGTCATATAAAAAACCCATCTTTAGCTGTGAAAAATATTTTGTATTATTATTTGTGATATGTGTTTCTATTGTTCTGTCATAGCCACTTGAAAACTCGACTTGCCATCTCTAGTTAAAATGCAGCAAAGTTCGCTATGTTGCACTGTTAATAAAAAACTTATAAAGATACTATAACGTTTCTAGGAAATTGGATTATTAGAACTTTTTATGTAACGGCAAGGCTGAAAATTCATGCAAAAGATACACGTTTGTACTGTAAATCAAAATATTTCTGTGGTTATTAAAATTTTTATAGGAAACTGGTATGCCGAGATATTTTTATGTAATTGCAACCGTGGTTGCAGATAAAAAGATTACTGTAATTTTAATGGATTCTTTTGTAAAGCTGCAGATTTCTGTTACTTTACAAAAACTTGTTTCGAAGAATTACATATTTTTTGTCCGGTGTACAGGTAAATTTTTAATAAATTTACAGATTTCAGCAACTTGACATCTATAGAACTACCTATTTTTTTTCACAGTGTTGTTCCATCATCAAATAGGGGAGACCCAGGCCATATGAGAAGTGGGGCAAAGATGACGAATGCCTTAATTTTTCCATTTTCCACTAGATGGCAACATAAACCGGACACTACTGGCTCTCCTATTGGCTGCTCGTTACACAATAGCATAGGGACGGTGAAATCTCAAATTTTTGTGTTAGTTGTGAAGCTTTGACTGTTTATAGCTGAAACGTTATGCTTGTGTAAACAGTTCTGCTACAGATACAAGTAAGCTGTGTCGTTTCTTTTTAATATTTATGAGTAACTTAGTTTAAATATTATATATTACCATGAATAAATGTCAATAAATCGCCTTCCTTCATGGCAATGAAAACGAATATTTTTAAACAGGCAGTCCGTGGCAAGATGATGAGCTTCTCATATTGTCCCATATTTCGGAATTTATTAAACTAGCTATGTTGTCCATTCTATTTAAATCCTGTTTATGTTTGTTTGTCTCTGTGTTTGTCCGCTGGATATTTTCCTTCTATCTTCTCTGGTACTAAGGTGCGCATCGGATCGGGAGAGGTATCATTCGAAAGGAGGTGACCAGAGAAAAACATTTTTGCCATACGCTAAGCACCCCCCCCCTAGCATGTGACAACTTTTTTGTCACTCATTCAGAACACCCTATCACAGATAAAAATATTAGTTAACTGAGTTAATTAGGTTTTTTTTTTTTTTTTTTTTTTTTTTTTTTTTTTTTTTTTTTTACTTTTGAAAGAGTTTGATATATTTCCATGAATATACGTGCTATTCTTACGGGAAGGAATACACATAATATGCATAATCGTAAGTTATAACAATAGATTATTTCGTGCATTTTATTATAAGGGTGATCAAAAACATTATTTTTTCTTTGATTTTTTTGTGGGCCATCTAATTGTTCTTTAGATCTATTCGAAATATGAAATCAGAAATGTTCTTCAAATTTCTGAAGTTCGGGGGAAAATCTGACAAGCACATGTTTCAATATTTGACAAAATGATAAAAGCTGGAAGTGTCCTGTGATTAGCGTATATACAATATAACTCAATAATAAAATAATAATGAAATAAATTCCAATGCAGGATTAAAATGAAAAGATTCAAAAGAGGTTCATAACACAAATATTATTATTATTATAACTCTGTGTGGTAGTTTATTAAAACCGAAATTGTGCGGCTTTCCTGGTTGTTTATTATTTTCTATTTACGACATTTGTACAGCTGAAATTAGCCATATTTTACTTAAAACCTACAAATGTTCTCAAAAGAGTAGATGCAAATAATAGAATTATTTTATGGAAATCATCATAATTTTACGAGCTAATTAAAAATAATAAAATTAAATTTGAAATCCCTTTTATAATTCCCTTTGTGTAGTTACATAAAAACATAAGTATTTACTTTAATGTTTCCCAATAATAAGTCGGCCAGTAATAATTTAAACTTCAATGAAATTTTCTGAATTGATATATCGTAATTTTTATATTCTATTCTGAAGCTGCTTCAATTAAAATCAAAATTTGTTGAAAGTTATTGAGCAGTATTCCATTTTTGACTTGCAATTAATATCTAACAAAATTATACGCAGCTCTTTGGGTTTGGTTTATACAATAATAAATAGCATTATATTTAATAATCAGATCACAATTCATGTGAACGTGAACGAAATTCCTTAAATTATCTTTAATTCTACATTTTGCTTTATCAAATTATTAATAGCAATTGCTTTTTGAAAATTTCAAGACTGTTTAATAAACATGTGAAAGATTTTACAGATATTTCTTGAAACATTTTTATGGTAAAAATCTAAGTTATATAACAGAATCTAGTACAGCTGTTACTGTCAAAATTGTTGTCAGATGACTTCAAAACTAAATAATTCTCACTTGATTGTGAAGTTAATAGATCAAGTCTTGTAACGAGATTCAAATGGCGTAGTTGATTGGTTACAAGGATTTGATAACGAAATTTTGACAGGTGGTCATATAGTGATGATTCAACATACTACATATTGAGTCATTCGGTTTCCTTTGATAATATGGAATTAATTTCCTATTATCTCGAAAGAGATTTGAAATGTTGCATACCATTATATAAAATTCTTATAAAAATGCTGATTTTTACATTTATGAATAAATAGTGTGACACTTTGTATACAATTCTTTTCTACTGGAAATGTTGCATTTGTATTTTTTAATAACATTGCTTGAAAATTATATTCTATGCTACAGCAAATATCAAAATCCTTGATCTTTAGGAAATTATTATGTGTACAAAATATATAATAGCTTATACGTTTTCATAAGCTATCTTGCTTAAGAAATTATTTTATTCAGTTAAAATGATTTCTTCACTCTGCCCCTACAAACTCCGCTCGTCAACTACTGTCCCACCTCTAAAAATCAGATAATTTGATAGGCTTTGAAAAATTATAAAAGATTGAAGAAAAAAGACCAACAACAATAATAATAAACAGTGGCTACCACCCTTTAAATGTGTATTCATTCTTTTTCGTTTTAGCAAAGGGGCTTACGGCTGAACGAGCTCTGTTAATGGCGGTTTACGCATTTGATTAAATAAGATAATTTAAACATTTCTTTTCGGTATTTTTTAACAATGCTATAAGGTAATGGCTTTAAATAAGGGATTTTTATATGTAGCGCTTTAAATCGGGCGTAATTATTACTATTTTTTTTATTTTGTAATATTCACCATAGAATAAACTATAGAAAAAAACATTATAATTTGCACTGTCTTATTTTCCTTTCTAAATATCAGGTAATTTTTCTCCATTTACGAATGTAAAAGCATATTAATGAATTTATTATTTTATAATTTTCTTTCTCTTTTAACATTCAAAAGGAGAAATAGTTTTATGACATAGTTTTCAATATTTTCCAGCTTTATTATTATTATTATTATTATTATTATTATTATTATTATTATTATTATTATTATTATTATTGTTATTATTATTATTATTATTATAATTATTATTATTATTATTATTTGAAGGAAATAATATTCTTTGAACATTTGACAATAATTTAAAACAGTAACCTTTTCTAAAATATGTATAAAATGTCTCTCAAAATGCTGAGAATTCGAATTTAAAACAGAAATAAACCCATAAAAAAGAGTCAAATAAAAAAAAAGAAATAAAAGCAGTCTGCACCGGGAACTTCTAATGTATAAAATGATCTAAAAATTTTTAAATACCCATGCATGGTTTTTGTTGCTATAAATATTTTTTAGAACGACTTTGACCAATTTTAACAGTAAATATCTCTTGAAATAACACAGGACAACAAAAACAAAAATTTTTTAAATGGTCTGACATGTTTTAATGAATTTAAAATATTTCAACCTCCAGGAACCCGAATATGGCATCCGTCTCCGTACATCAGGTAAGGTTTTGCTGTGAAGTTGAAGCGAAAAAAAACAAACATATACTACAGAAGTGTAATTAACTGAACCGAAAAAAATGTACGTATGTTAACAGAAAATATGTTTAGTTAATTACATTGTTAATTAACAACTAATAGACAGGAAACACATCGGTTATGGATGTGTCATCCTGTTTCGTCATTGTGCAATACTGATGGTAGGAAATTCCTCTTCGTTGAGGTCCGAGCATGGACGGCAGCAGGAATGTCTCTATGGAGATTCCAACAGTAATCCGCCATCATTACTGCATCACAGCGACCTTGGTATCTGTTCTCCATCTTCTTGATCTCCTGATGAAAATGCTCTCGCTGTTCATCACTCATGGAGCCCAGGTTGTTAGGAAAGCAATCCAAATGTGAGAATAGGTAATGCATTTTGATGCTCATGTTACATCCGAGGTTTCTGAATGCTGTTATCATATTGTTCACCAGTTCAAGTAGTTAGTGGCCTTCGTGTTGCCGAGAAAGTTTTTCACAACTAGAACAAAAGCCTTCCATGCTTCCAGTTCCACTTCACTCATATGTGTTTCGAATTGCATATCTCTCATTAGCTGACGGATCTGTGGACCATCAAAGATGCCAGCTTTCAGCTTCTCAATGCTCAATCTGGGAAAAACCTGGCACAAATACATGAAGCAGGCACCATTTTTGTCGAGAGCTTTGGTGAATTGCTTCATCAACCCCAGCTTAATGTGCAATGGAGGAAATATGATCTCCTCTCTGTTCACAAGAGGAGTGTTGATGATGTTTGCATGGCTTCAGAATGGGCTACAGGACGACGTGCTGACTGCAGATCTGGATATACCAGGCTACTCCGGTTGTTTCTGTTTATACCAGTCAGATCTACAGCCCAGAAGTAACAATCTGTGACATGGTTGGTAGGCTCCCTCCAGACCATAAGTATTCCAAATTTCAGAGCCGTCTTCTGGCCTTTGGTCCACGCACGAAGATACTCGGTGCATTTCTTGCATACTATATGTGGTGCCTAACCTTTATCTTGGTGACCTAGGGCCATTTGGAAGTAAGCAAGGTAGGTGCGCTTTATAAATCTGGTAATTGGCTTCCTGTTTAGTACAAGGGTGTATTCGCCACAGATATAGCAAAATACATACGGCTTATTCCTACATGATCTTTTTGAAGACGCCATTTACTTCACATAGATCCTGTAATGAAAGAAAATCTATCATTAGTAATCCAGGGCAACGAAATACGACTTCTCGGAATGCAACACACACAAGTACTGCAATGAAGTATAGGAATTTATGCCGGAAATCACTTAATGGACTTTTGCACAAAAATGGACTAAAATGGACTTTTGCACAAAAAATTGACCTGATAGAGCGAAACCGTTTTGGGTTTTGGATTCAGGGTATGAAAATGAACATATATCAACTGGAAAAAGTTAGACCATTTTTTGGCTGTTGACCAGTGAATTATTCGATTTAAATCCTGCATGCACCAGCGTGCTTATCAAACATTTCTCTATATTACCCTCAATTTTCATATTTTTGTATGCAACGACTCTCTTAATTTTAACGATGAAAATCCTCCGGTCACAAAAAATCCCTTCTCAGTAGTTGTCACGGCGTTAGTTATTTTTTTTAGAATAGAGAGATAGAGATTTTAAATTTTTTAAGCTGTAATTATCGCTAATTTATATTTAAGAAAGTATATGTACAAACGGTCCTATTTCGGTGCTAAGATTCTAAATGTATGTACGTGAAAAAAATAAAGCTCAATAAGAGGACAAATAAGAAACATTGTAATTACTAGCTGTCATTCCACATTCTAAAAAGTTTTCAAGGAATGACAAATGTTAAAATTAGCAGACAAAAGGAAAGAACAAAGTTACTTTTTATTCTGTTTTAAAAGTCATTTATCAAAGGAGTCTCTGATAAAAGAATTGAAGAATGTGAAATTATTTCTTTAATGGGTTTCTTCAGGTTTAAAAAAAGAAGACAGATCTTTAGCGTGCCAACAATACATAAATAACAATAAAAAGTCATGGTAAAAAAGAGGAAAATACTGCATAAAATAATCTTAATAGGCTATTATTTGATACTGGAACAAAAGAATTTTAAGTAAGAAAAAAAACTTAGATAAAATATAAATATCCAATAGAAGAAACAAAGCAAACATTTTAAACTGCGCTTACTATCTTTTTCAATTATAAAATATTTTTTAAAAGTCATTATTTTGATGGTTTATTGTTCATTTCCAAAAGTAAAGCTAGAAGAGGAAAAACAAAAGTAAAATAATAATAATAACAAGTTGAATGTAGATTCTGCCATTGCAGAATTCAGTTTCGCCTCCGATTAAATTTAAAAAAAAAAATGATAGGGTCTTTTAGAAGGGCGACCCCGTTTAGAATGCAATGAACTAACTTCATTTTTCTTGTGTTTATCAATAAAATAGCAAACAGAACGGCGTGAAGTACCCAATTGATTAGCAATTTCTCTCTGAGTCATTGGAATTGCGGAATAATAAAGAGATACAATTTGACGTGCTACTTCTTCATTGACTAGATTCATCAAAAACGGATTTTTTCTTTAGTTTAAACGCTTTTTTATAGACGCTGAGAAAAAGCAAATGCATTTTAACAATAAAACGAGTGGAATCCCATCGAATTCGACGAATGAAATGTTTAAAAGACCCGATCGATTTGGTTTTTAAAAAAGCAAAAGTAATTACATTATTGAATCAACATATAATAAATATATTTTCAAACTTAATGTCAAGTTTGCCAGTTACAATTTTACATGCAAATATTCGCTCATCTTCAATTAAAATTGTAATCTGAGTGCCGGCGAAATCCAGAAATTTTATTTTCTATGCACTCACAAAAAAATAGTTTTATTAAAAAAAAAAAAAAAAAAAAAAAAAAAAAAAACTAATTTCATTTTTATTGTACCATTTTCACTAACTTAAGTCATCTGAAAGTAAAATCTCAATCTCAGTGTCCATAATGAAAAGAAATATTGAAATTTAATATCGTTATGAGTAAAAATGCGATGTTTTAAATAGTGACATCATCTTTTCTTGAAATGTTTTTTTTTAAAGTTACTGTTATTAGTAATATGAAAAAGGCATCCGTAATAACATTGTAATTCCCATTTACCTGGTTGCTGAATGACATCATTTTCTTCATTTGAAATTTTTCTTTAGACATTAATTTTTATCATAAATTATTTTCTGTTATTTTATTTACATTATTATTATTATTTCTCAGTAAATATTTTTTTTTACCTCAATTAGTGCATAATTATACGCAATCATTTTATTGTGGTTAAATTTTACGAAAACAATTGACTTTTTTCTTTTAAATGCAAGGACATGTTCACTGATGAAATAAAGCTTCTGACTCGTGGAAAGTGATAATGGAAAATAAATTTATATTATCGAGAGAAAAGCTAAACTGAGTTGCCACCATATTTAAGAAATATCGTAAAAAGCATTTAAAATTAAAAATAAAATATAAAATGGAAATAAATTAAAAAAAATAGCTAAAATGGGCACAACTACAAATAAATAGCTTTTATTTAAAAAAATAATTATCGAAATCGGTTGTGTAGAAAATTCAGGGTTGACGACACGACATTTTTTAGCTTGTCTGAAAGAAATAGCATCGGAGGCTAATAATAACTAGATGGTACCCGTCAAGATTTGACGATAAACATGTTAAAAGATTAATTAGAACCTGTAAATAAAGTTTTGAAAACTTGATTTATTTGAATGTTATCAGTGTGATTTCAACAGATTCAAAGCGTTTCATGTTTCTGTTAGTTTAACCTACTCAAGTAATGATCTGAAAGAATTTAAGCAGAATTTTAACAGCGCTTGCTTTTTAATAGAAGGATAACTAAAATTAATTGAACTGACATTTATTTTGGTGAATTTTCTCAGTGTTTTTAAAAAATAACAATGTTTAGTATTTTTTAATTTTTAAAATCATATTGAAAAGTTTTTATTAATTTTATTTTTACCAGTTTCATTTTAAATCCCAAAACTTAAAAGTTCATGCTATGAAGTAACTATGCATAATATATTTGAATTATTTGAATTTTTCATAACGTTTCATACATTATTTAATTATTAAACCATGAGTATCACAAAGTAGTTCAACTTTAAGTCTTACACGACTATTTTTCTTTCCCCCTGTTTTCTCTTCTTAATTTTAATTTTTCCTCCGGAAAATAATTAATACTTTTCCTTATATGCACACAAACATATATCTTCCTTGTAATGCCCATACGAAATATCACAAGCATTGTAGATTATTTAAATATATATTTAAAAGATAATTAAATGAAAAATACTTCAGCTTAAATATTTTAAAATTGTTAAATTATTTCTAAAATATTTTAGCATACTTCATAATTTTAAAGATTCAGATATTACTTCATAACGGCACTCGGGGATTTAGTTAAAAATCATTTAATATATGATCTGAATGATGTCTAACATTTATTTATTTATATAACTCACGTATATTACAGTTTACAAAGGATTACTTTTTATAAGCTTCCACGCACATGATAGAAAAGTAGAAAATTGCTGCTACTACCTGCCGATAAAATAATGTTTAAATATTTCCATTTTTTAGAAAAATAGAATACATTTTTTTTTAATATTGCTAAATGTTAAATTAAATTTTACGTCATTTTTCCATTTTTTTTTGTGTGTGTTGTATTCATTGTTGTTTATTTTATTTTATTTTTTTTAGAATGCAATTTGTAAAGATTTTCAGTAATTTTATTCTTACAAATATATTTCTAAAGACCTGAATTGGAAATTGGCTGTTTATATCTAGCAATTACTGTGTTTTAATTACTTGAAATATTTTTAAAATAAAATTGTTACTTAAAAAAACATTGTTGAGTGTTAAATTTTATTTAATTAAAACCAAAGAATAAAAATCATATAACTTTCCCTCGTAGTAAAATGTATACAAAGCGGTGGGTTCGAACCCTAACCCTACTCCTCCACAAAAACTCAGAGTATAAATCCGTGCCTTATACCACTGAGCTAACCAGATTTACTTCGATTTACTTCTAACTGGAAGAGCTAATAAGTTCAACTTCGCGCATGCTCAAAGATCAATTTGAGTGATCTTAAAGAGGCCGCCTACTTTTTTAATATATATGATTAAAAATTTTGAAATAATAAATATTGCAATAGATATTCAAAATTAAACAATTGTAGTTGTCTTTAAAGTTTTATTATTTACTTTGTAATTTTGCATGGAAATGCAAATGGTTTCTTCGTAGTTATTTAAAAACTTCTTTAGAATCTTAAAATTGACGTTTCTGCCAATTTTTAAAACTTAATATACTTTATATTAAAAACAAGAGATTTTTATTTATAAATTCATATCAATTTCAATATGCTGTACAAGCCGGTTTGGACGATCAAGGATAGCTAGGTTAGCAAGGAAAAAGCTAGGTTAAACGCAAGAATCTTCAAGTTCTTTTAAGGACAATTTTTTCATAAGAAAATGCTGGTGAAAAGAATTATCAATCTGCAAATTCCTAGGAGGCGTACGAAACCTGCCATATATTAAATACGAAATTTATATCTTATGGTTACCTTTCCCACTTCATAAGAAGTCGGAAAGGTAATCATACTGTTCAACTATTTAGAAAGAAAATATAATATAGCGCTCTGCCTTTAAAAAAACAATTGCTGAAATATTAAAATATAAACGTTAAAGAACACTTAAATGTTTTGTTGAAATTAATTATTGAGATAAGCAATATTTAAGATGAGAATTATAATACGTGAAAAAATTAACATTTAGTTTTGTTGAACACCATAATAGGTCAATTGCCTTTATTGTACGAATAAAAACAACAATGCAAAGAAATTAAATATGCAATTTAGAATTGTTCTGTCTTTACATTTGCTACTTTTTTAATGATTCAAGATAATGTCGATGGTTGCTAATCCCAGTATCATTTTTTTTTTCAAATTCTTTTCAGGGAGGGAACTTCTTTTAATAATCGCATTAATTTCCGATACACAAGTTTTCATATAAAAACCCTTATATCTTAACAAGGTAGAACACGTCGAATCTCCACAAAAAATGTTTAAGAAGGAACTGTCATTGATTTATAATAAATTTACAAAATTAGTTACAATAAAAAATGCCCCTTATACTGGTAAGTCTAATTCTTAAGGAGACAGCCGACCTACATTTGAGCAAAATCGGCTATAGCTAAATCGTCTCAAAAAGGTCTATTTCGGTCGTATAATAATACCAAAATAGTTTTTTCTTATTAAAATATATAAAAATTGCTATCACGGTGCTCCTTTCTTTCAGATTAGCTCCAATTTTAATGAAGGTCTGCTGGTCATAGGCAAACAAACACAAAAATATGGGTTTATTTCTATGCATAACTGCATGCATTTTTCGATGTTACAATAATTAAAATAGCACAGAAATTACTGTTTCAGTCCCTCATATCAGCATATTTTTCTCAAATTCAGGGAGCTCTAACTAGTCATATTCAAAAAATATTTTCCATTTTATTTCAACTATATGCGTAAATTCATACACTTTTCGATGATACAATATTAAAAACGGCACAAAAATTGCTATTGTAGCACCCCCCTTTAGGCGGAATATTTCAAATTTTATTGAAAACCTGCTTGCCACAGGCAAAAAAAATACAGAAAAAAATTTGTTCAATTCGATGCATATTTTTATGCACTTTTCACTAAAACAATGTCGATATACGGACATACGGAATGACAGACAGACATTTCTTATACAGGGTGTTTCGCTACCAGACCGACAAACTTTGAGGGGTGATAGTAGACATGAAGACAAACATTATTAAATGGGAAACCATGGGGCGCAAACGTCTTTCATAGGAGCTAGGGGGCATTAAAGTTTAAGGTCCGAAATTTCAAACGATTATAAAAAATGGAAAAATAGGTGGATTCGTTTGCGGTTTTCGCTAAAATCATTCTCAATATCACGATTTGTTTGTAAAAAATTTTTAAAGGTTATGTTCAAAAATTGTCGATAGAGGGCGCTTTAGACTTTAGAGTAACAAACAACTACTTTTTACCCTTATTTTGAGCACGGGATTGAAATTATTCTAAAGTTTAGACTTTAACTTAAAATTTTAATACCAAAATTGGAAACATTAGGATCGGGTAACTAGCGAAAATTGAACTGTGAACAGAGGGGGGAATTTTAAATACCCATAAACATTATACAAACTGATCGATTTTGTTGCGGTTTGCGTGTACGTCATTCCCTTGGTAATTATTTTATTCAAAATGACTTACAGCTCTTGTGTCTCCATTTTTTTATAGAGGGCGCTTCCGACACATCTCCGACATTTCAATGGCATTACTCCTGTGTGTTTTACTACCAGACCAACATACTTCCAGGAAGTGTTAGGGATGCAAAGCGACTCGGAATCACGTAGGAATGTAACATTGAAAATGCCTTTTTAGCGAGCTATGGTCAAAAGAAGCAGAGAAAAAAGCAACAGAAACAGGTTGTGAAACAGCAACACGTTAATGTGGCAGAAAGCAATTTAGTTAAAGGTTTTACTTCAAAAGGTATCCGAAATTACGACCAGAAGTAGTCGGGCATGCTTGACAGCAGCCTCGCATGCAATTCCTTACGCTTTGAAAGTTTCCTGGTATCTCGGATAGCTTTCTGGCAGCTACAGAAATTCGAGCTGACAGGTCTTCCACTGACGGTACAGGAGTCTCATACATTCAACTTTTCATTTGATCCCAGCAGAAGAAGTCCATATAGATTCATATTCAGATTGAGGCAGGTGGTGGTCGGGGGGGGGGGGGCTACTAATTGGTTTGAGCTCAACTAGCCCCACCCAACAATGTTTATTTAAAAAAAATACAGAACAATTATACAGTAATAAAATAAAGGTAGGTAACAAAAAGTAATTGATATAATGAAGTAGGTGCGACGATCTGGCAGGCCAACGAACCGGGCCACCACTACATATCCACCGCTGTCCATATGTTACGTTGAGGTGTCTTCGAACGTCGTTTGTAAAATGTGAAGGAGCCCCATCGTGCTATAGAGTGGCGCAACAAAAGAAGAATATGTTCTTTTACCAGAAGTTCCGACAGAACGTGTCGTAGAAATATCAAGTTGCTTTTTTCTCTGCATCTTTTAACCCTAACTCGTAAAAAAGGCATTTTCGACGTTACATTATAATATGTTTCCAAGTTGTCTTTGCATCCCTAACACTTCCTGGAAGTATGTTGGTCCGGTAGTAAAACATACAGGAGTAATGCCATTGAAATTTCGGAGATATGTCGGAAGCGCCCTCTATCAAAAAATATAGACACCAATGCTATACGTCATTTTGAATAAAATAATTACCAAGGGAATGACCTACACACAAACGGCAACAAAATCGATTAGTTTTTCAAATGTTTATGAGCGTTCAAAATCCACTCCTCTGTTCACAGTTCAATTTTCGCTAGTTACCCGATAACAATGTTTCCGATTTTGGGCTTAAAATTTATGTTAAAGTCTAACCTTTAGAATAATTTCAACCCCATGCACAAAATAAGGGTAAAAAGTAGTTGTTTGTTACTCTAAAGTCTAAAGCGCCCTCTATCGACAATTTTTTAACGTAACCTTTAAAATTTTTTTACAAAAAAATCATGATATAGAGAATGATTTTAGCGAAAACCGCAAACGAATCCACCTATTTTTCCATTTTTTATAATCGTTTGAAGTTTTGGACCTTAAACTTTAATGGCGCCTAGCTCCTACGGAAGACGTTTGCGCCCCATGGTTTCCTTTTTAATAATGTTTGTCTTCATGTCTACTATCACCCCTCAAAGTTTGTCGGTCTGGTAGCGAAACACCCCGTATACATGTTTTTTGCAATCCCTGACCCCTAAAACATATAAATCCGTCAAAAATTGGAAGTATAAAAAAAGCTCGGTGATGATTCTTTCTTGTTTTAAAGATAGAAGAAAGTAAAAAGGAAGGGGGAAAAAGAAAACGAAACAAAATAAATACATATATATGTATATATATGCATAATTCTTCCGTCAAAAATTGGTCCTTCAAAGATTTTTCTAGGAATTACTTTTTAGTTGTTATAAGATAAATACCGAGATTATTTTACTTTCAACTAAAATTAACACAATTTACAAACTAAAAAAAAAAATACTTTTTTTTTTTGAAAAAACAAATTTGTAAACAGGAAATATGGCAGGAAAATTCAACTATGCACTTCATTATAATGCAAAAAAAAAAAAAAAAAAAAAAAAAAAAAAAAATCCTTCAATAAATTTAGTAAACATACACGCTTCAGCGACCAGTAATTGTTGAAATTATAAAATATTTTTAACGTTGTACAAACAGTTTCCTTACAAAAGAATTAAAAAACCGGAAAAAGTATTTTTAAGGGAAAGTGAAATTTAGTCTTTTTATAATTATAAGAATAAAACAGAACCAAAGTGCTTTTATTTCTTGAATTATCTTATAAATAATTTATTTCTTATTTTTATGCTTTACAAATGTATCATGTATTTGCATTAGAAAACTACAATAAATCTATTGTTATATATGATTTGGACTCGTAATATTTGTAATAAAATTAATTTAAAGAGTTTCACTATTAATTACACCCCTGTTTTATTAAATGATATTAAATATGAGTTTCTAAAAATAAATTACTTGAATGTTTTAACATTACAGGGTGATTACTAAAATTCGAAACAATAGGCTAATTCCTTAAATATTGTCCCTAGCGATATTTTTCCAGTAGTACAATTTCATAAAAAAGGTGCAAAATTTAATGACATAAGTTTAAAATTCATGGCACGGGTGGTGGGGGGGGCGGGAGGAAAGGTGGGTATTTGAGAAAATACAAAAACTACATCTTTATTTGGTCCCCGTAGAGAAAAATGACCAATTTTGGTAATTTATTCTTGAATTAAACACAAAAAAATTATCTCGATATCTATAAAACTCTAACAGAAATTAAAATCTAAAATTTCGTGATTTACACCATTACCCATACGTTTGAATTAATTCATTTTTAATGCAAGGTAGTGTTTACGATCGAAATCTCCTTTGGACATTTAAACCTGCTTTCAAAATTTTCTACATGTCAGCAATAGAGGCCTGCACGGGTCAAAATGTCGAAACCTAGTCCAAAAGACAAAAAAAAAAAAAAAAAAAAAAAAAAAGTTCGGCCCAGACTGATTAAAAGCTAAAATCTTAGCGCGAGCTCGTCTCGGCTTGACTAAACTGGCAAAAAATGTTTATAGTTTTTCTTTTTCTTGTTTATAATATTCATTTTTAAAGAAAAGCATAAGACTGTGATATTTTTTAATGAATCTCTATTTGTATGTAACTGTTTCATTGGTCATTTAATATCGTCAGTTCATATTTCATGTATTGGAGACTTTGAAAAATTCTATACAATAAAATCTTTTAAGGCGGAATGAAACAGGAAAGAAAAATATGCGTTTCAGAAAAGTTCCCTTTTAAGAGGGTACAAATGTAGTCTTTCCTTTTCTAAGCTTTTGTTATATTCATTTTGCATGGATAGGGGCATTTTTTTTTAATTTAAGAAAGAATACCGTCATAGCCAGGTTCTTTTTAATAATTTTACTGCATTTTAAGTGTTTTTGCATTGGAGACTTTGAAAAATTCTATACAATAAAATCTTTTAAGGCGGAATGAAACAGGAAAGAAAAATATGCGTTTCAGAAAAGTTCCCTTTTAAGAGGGTACAAATGTAGTCTTTCCTTTTCTAAGCTTTTGTTATATTCATTTTGCATGGATAGGGGCATTTTTTTTAATTTAAGAAAGAATACCGTCATAGCCAGGTTCTTTTTAATAATTTTACTGCATTTTAAGTGTTTTTGCATTTAAATCTACAATTTTGTAAAGAATGAATTTAAAATTTTAGTTGTAAAATAGTGGCGATTTGAAAGTATGCAGTATTTTTATAAAAAAATTAGACTAAGCCAAATTTTATAGATTTTTGCTCAGTTCACGTCAGTTAGAGACTTTGTCCCCTTCAGAACTTAAAAAAAAAAAAAAAAGATCCTTTTCTGGTTTGATATGAAAATATACGTTACTTTCAGTCTGAGCCTTCATAAAATAAGCACTGGCTAGTATAATGAGCTAAGTATAATGGGTTAGGCGGGGTTTCAGAATAGATACTTTTTCACTCCTTCGCCGGCACCAAACAAATTATGAAGTTCTAAAAGTTAAAATGTGAAAAAAGAAATTGGAATTTTAATTAAAAATTAGATAAAAATTTAAATTTTCTTGCGTAATAAAACTTTCTTTTTTATGAGTTGGAGAAAATTATTAATTCTGAAAATGTTATTAGTATTTTGTTAAAAATACATGTAAAGTACATGAATGTTTTACTCGATTTTAATTATTTTATAACAACTTATATTTTATATTTATTTTTGTGTCTTTAAATAATTCTGGTAAAAAAAATAGGAGCAAGATTTTTGTTAAGTGTCGCAATCATAACATGCTATGTTTAATGTTGTTTCAATGTTCTATTACTCAAAATAATAATACTAAACTTTTAATCTGATTTTATATAAGCATATAAACTGCATGTTCTATACAACTACTAATAGCTCTTATAAAATAGTAGTAATTATTAAAATACTGTATTTTTTAATTATATGTATATACCGGGTGTCCCAAAAATGACTGATTGATTTTAAAATTCAATAACTTGCAAACGGTGACAGCTATTTAAAAAATTTTTGCAGGAGGGTTATGTATAATGTCAGGAGTGTTTTTACCGTAATTTTTTATTTTAGTTCGCATATCAACAATAGGTGGCGCTGACGGCGATTGAAGCCCAGATGATCAATGCTGAGTGAATCGTCGACCTGGCCTTCAATCGCCGTCAGCGCCACCTATTGTTTGATATGCGAACTAAAATAAAAATTACGGCAAAAAAAAAAAAAAAAAAAAAAAAAAAAAAAAAAAAAAAAAAAACTCCTGACATTGCACATAACCCTGCTGCAAAAATTTTTTAAATAGCTGTCACGGTTTGCAAGTTATAGAATTTTAAAATCCAACAGTCATTTTTGGGACACCGGTATATACATATTGATTTCAGTTTTTTTTAATGCACTTAATATGAATGCTCCATTTCAATTGCTAAATAATATTAATTTTGCATATCTCGTAGTTTTGTAAAGTCCCATTTCAGTCGAATTTGTGAAAAATAATGTGAGAAAATTTTTATTAATTTCTAATGTAAATTATAAACAAAAAAATAAAAATATATTTATGACATTTGTATTTTACATTTTCTGAATTCAAGCGTATCAAAATCAATGAAAAATATGCAACATTTCTGCGAAGTTTCATATTGTTAACTTAAATTATTTTCATTAAGCGTTAGCGAAGAGGAAATATAAAAACTAAAACGGCATATCTATAAACACACATGTGAAAAATGAAATAGAATTGCCACGTTATTTCTGAAAATATTAAAACATTTTTTTAATTTAATCATACCTTCGTGCCTCCTTTATACATGTTTTATAGTTTTTATCAATTTTCATTTTCATAATTTTTAACTAAACTCATTTTTATGTTTCATAAGCATTGCGATATATGCAGTAAAATTTACGACACTTTTTTTTGTAAAGTTTTATTATAAACTTATTTGTTTAGCTACTTAAATGTCATGTTTTTTTAATTTAATAATGCATCGTTAACGTATACATATGAAAAACATAAATACTTTTAATTTTTCTTAAGGAAATGAACACATTCTTTATATACCTATAAATAAACCTGGAACTTAGATCTATTCGATATCAATAAAAGTTAAAAGTTAAAAAAAACATGTTTTAATAAAAAATGGGGAATAAATAATTTGGGATTTTTTTAAATATGTTTTTCAAGGAATTTTTAATTATTTTTTCGATCGTGCATTTAAATAGTGTATAAAATATATTGTGGTATTTATATATAAGTACCCAAGTGACATTGCATTCTTATGAGCAGTTAAAAAAATAAAAAACAAAGAATCACGCATCACGTACAGTTTATAAGATATTTTTAAAACTATTGTAAAAAAAATAATAAAATAAATAAATAAAAAATAAAAATAAAAAAATAACTTTTTGTTTTAACAGATAACAATAATTCCCTAAAACAACAAAAAAAAAAAAAAAAAAAAAAGATAATTAGAAAATAAATATCGCTGTTATAAGTACATTTTTACCACTACTGGTAAAGCGTGCGTCTTCTTTTATGTAAGCATGTATATTTTGTATATAATTTTAACACACCAAGTACTAAACTAAAATTTATTAAAAAATAAAAAGCATGAACGCGTAATTATTTATTGAAATCATTAATCTTACAAACAAGCGCAAACTATGAAGAATTGTATCATGCAAATTTTTATGGCTGTACGAGTTAATTGCAAGCAGCAGAATTAAAATTCAAATCTCTAGTACAATTCCCTTAAATGAGAATGCATGTATTTATTTTAATGCCTCCACATAATAAGTCACACACTATTGTTTTAATTCCAGTGAGATTAGTTAATCTTAATGAGTTTGCTTAAATTTTTGTTTGATATTATAAAATAGAAGGGCAGTAAATTAAGTAATGGCAACATAGGTATAAATCAATTTTTAATAAATTTACAAGTTACATTACTTTCCTTCTATGTAATCAACAGCAAAGGTTATAACCTTTTTCCAAATATCGGGAATCCGTTGTAGACCATTGGCAAGGTGTTGATTTTTCATGTGAGCGACCAAGCGCCCTAATGCGTGGAGTACAAAATGAAACTTCATGATATCGGTGACCTCGGAGGCGTTTCCTCAACTTTGGAAACAGTTTGAATTCTCGAAAAGTGATCGGCGGGCGATCTATGGAGTAAGGAGACCGCTCAGGATGTAAACCTGCTCTTGAGGAATGGAAGGCTGACCTGTGCGTTGAAAATCCGCAGTCACTTTCCGACCCGAACGAAATGCCTGAACCCATCGTACTACTGTCCTATACTGTAAAGCATTTGTGCCACAGGCTTCCATTAATCCTCGATAGCATTCTGTTGCATTTTTGCCACGGGCAACCTCGATTTTAAGCCACGAGAGCTGATTACTTTTTAAAAACATGCTTTAGAGCGATGGAAATGAAACGCCTGACTTTAACGCCACACAACTGTTTTTTGCCCTCTACACAACCACAACAGCGCCACGTCACCGCTCCTATATTCTATTTGCGCAGGCTCGCCTTTCTGCGAGTTTCAAGGTCAAGTTGCCACTATTTAATTTACAACCCTCGTATTTTTAATTAAATTCTATGTGATTCAGATTTATTTATATTTACTTTATGGTTTAATTTTTAGTCTTACGTAAGTTGTTAAAACGAAAATCTTTGGTTTAAAAACGAAAATGTAATATTCTTTTGTAATGCAACATTGCGTTTAAGAAACATTTTTATACTTATTTTGAAGGATAAAACGCAAAAAAATGATAGACATGATTGAAACTAAAAAAATAAAAAATCCCTTGTTGAATCACAACTAATTAAAATATTATTAGATCACAAAACCTTACAAACCATAAGTGCGAAAGATATTTCTTTATAATTTCTACCAACGATATAACAGCTGGTTTCAGCAGATGATTTTTTTATCAAAATTGGAACAGTTATGTGTTGTTACACAGTTACAGATCATCTTTAGGTGAATTATATTTATACAGTTTCAAAAATTTTTGTACATCAAGACTTGCTTTAAATTATAGTACTACATTAATATTTTAAGTATAACATATTAAAACTTTAAAATAGAGTATGATAAAAAATTACCTAAAAAATGTTGTTGTTCTTAATCTTTCTTACAAGAATGTATTGCACAATTTTTAACATTTTTAAATTTCCTCAAAAATCTTGCGGATTATTAATTAACGCAAATTTTCCTATAGATAATTTATTGAATTTTCTTGAAATTGAATTATGATAATTCTTAATCTTTTAATGGGAATAAGTAAATTCATATGTATATTTTTAAATTTATAAGTTACACACCTTATGTATAATTTGCGCTCAAAAAGTGCAAGAAAAGCAAATCTTATTAAAAAGTATATGTTATAGAAAAAGGGATGCACAAATATAAGATTGCATCACAGAAACAAAAAACTAGTCGTTGGGGTCCAAGTAATACCAGGTGATCCAAAAGTCAGGACGAACTTCAAAAAGGAATAATTCAAAAACGAATCAAGATACAAAGATACCGTTTGCACCAAACGGATAACAAAAGAGCCGGGTTTTGTGTGGCAACGACAAAAATAATTCTTTTGGTGACCAACAGATGGCGCTGTGGGATTTCTGATGTAGAATTATGGAAAGTAACAAACGTAAAAAAAACCCAACTGCAGCAGGTAATGGTAGTCGAAGCTTGTACGTATCAAAATGCTGTCCATATTTGAGAAAGTCCTCCTGGTTAAACTCTGTATTATAAGAATTCAGAAAATGCCATTGTGGCATTGCGAGCATATCGCTATATGAAGTGTATGCGGGATAATAAAGGACCAAACAGTCTTCTACTTTGAACAAAATGATGAAGAAATTTGAAGATATAGGTTCTTTGGTGTCACGTCATAGAAGTGAAAGTCCCTCAACAGCCGCTGCTGTGCCACGACTGTGGAGCAGACGGTTCGATCCATGTCGGCGGATGCTGCACATGGTAAATGCAGTGCTCGAGAAGTTTCAACGCAGACAGGTGTGTCGTACAGAAGTGCCTGGAGAGCACTACGAATAACTTTGCAATGGTATCCCTACAAGTTGCAACATAACCAAAAACAGAAACCTCCTTATTTCAGCTCTCACCGAGATTTTGCGAATTTTGAATTCAATAAGTTGGAAGAGCAGCACAATTGGCTTCATACTGTGTTTTGGACAGATGAAATGCATTTAGCACTCTCCGGCGCTGTTAACACCCACAATTGTCGAGAGTGGAAAATCCACATGCATTTGTTGAGGTACCCTTGCAACAACCTAAAGTGACAGTCTGGTGTGGCTTCACAACTGATTTCATAATTGTTCCATTTTTTTCTAGGAAGTCACACAGACGGATTTCAGAACACTTTCGTTCATTGGTCAGCGATATTTAGCATTATTACAGAACAACATTTTCCTGAATTGCAAATGCAACTGGCACTCCAAACAGTCACCTTTATGCAAAATGGAGTACCACCTCATATTGCTCTGCCTGTGCAACGCCTGCTACTATCAACATTTGGGGAGGGTCGAATTATCAGTCGCTACTTTAATCACGCATGGCCTCCAAGATCTCCTGATCCGACATCCTGTGACTTTTGACTGTTGGGATGCTTGAAGTGGTCCGTGACCAACCGGCATCACTAAAAGCACTGAAAGATGCCATTGCCAAAATACGTCAGCCATAACAGAAGAAATGCTACTAAACCCTATGAACATTGTGGTGTCTTGTCTTACAGCTGTACTTCAAAATGATGGACAGCACTTTGAACATTTACTGTATTACAAATTAATTGTAATTAAGGTAACTTCTAATTCGTCAAAATCTTTTCATTTGTAAATCATCTTTTGGTGCATTAAAACACTGTAGCGCCATCGGTTGGTCGCCATCAGAACTATTTTTTTTTTCGTTTCCACACAAAACCCGATTTCTTTTCTATCCGCTTGGTGCAAACCGTACCTTTGTATCTTGATTCGTTTTCGAATTATTCATTTCTAAAGTTCGTCCTGACTTTTGGATCACCCGGTACTTACCAATCATGGATATGCATAATATAATATATGAAATTACTACATGCGTAAACTATTTATAAAGTGCATTGCAATTCCAAAACAAATTTTAAACTCATATTTAAGTATTTTTAACATACATAGTAATGCTCTACTAATGAATTGCAGATGTACCAATTTCGACAAATTATATAAAACGCCAAACTATTCAAGTTGCACCGAATTGCGTAAAAGAATCATACTTATAATTTAAAAAATAATAATCATATCAACTAACAGTTTATTGCGTTGGATTAAGCGTCTCATTTCCAATTAAAAAAATCTTTGAATTGAAATTTGAATCAAATACAGGATCATGAAAAATCGGTAAATGTGGAAAACAAGATTTCATATATCTCAGCAATTAATAATTTAATCGACTTCGTTTTTAATGCAAAATATGTGTTATTTCATTATCTTTTACATCCACCCCTGAAAATAAAAAGATTTAAGGAGTTTTTATTTTTATATACTTTTATAAAATTTTTATATATCTTTCATCAGAGCGCATATTTCGAGGGTCCGAAAAATGTAGTTTCGGTAATTGAAGTTATTAATATTAAATAGGCTTCATTTCATGTTACCTACTAAGTACATACAAAATTTCAAATCTCTATCTCAATTTGTTCGGGAGATAGAGCGTTTACAGACACACAGACAAACAGACAAACGCACAGGTAGACTGACGGCATTTAAAAAAATATATATTTTACGGAATCTCATATGCCTGACACATGTCAATCCATCATTTTTTTTTCAATTTTCAAAACGATTGCAAGACTCACCATTTAATACGTATGATGGGTAAGTAAATAATCAAATGTTCAAAATCAATTTAGTCAATGAAAAAAATTAGTAAATTTTACCCTCACTCTGACAACTCGTTTTAAGACGTTCACTAAGCTCCATGTTTCACAGCAATATAAAAAATATTTAAATGTATATAATTCTATTGATTTCATGAAATGTATTACATCAAGCAAAACTCTAAATGATTACATTCATATTCGTAACTATGTTTTTTTTATATACATATAATGTAAATTATAATCAGCTTTTTTAGCATTTAATACAAAATACAAAGGAAACAACATTATATCTTGACAACATTGCGGACTGTCAAAAGGTTAAAAACCACTCAAAACTTCTTCAAAAACTTACAGTCAGATTGCAAATGAATAGCATTATTTGAAACAAAACTAGACTTAAAAAATTGTGTAAAAAATTGTATGTGTTAAGAGCCATATAATGTTGCCATATTGTGGTTACATTCAGTGTAAAATCTTTGAATATTTATTTATTATTACTAACAAAAATTTAAACACCAGCAGTTAAGTATTTAGCAATTCAACAAGGCTAGACTTAACTTTATTAAAGATTCCAGGGAAGCATAACGAAGAAGCTTCATGTTCAAAAAAACATCTAATCCACACTGAAAAATATAATTTTCTTGACAGTTCGGGTTATTACATATCGTTGTGAGCGACAATCACAAAATTGCCACAGGCGACTACCGCACCACTATTTAAAAAAATGCATTTTACTGTATATTTGACTAGCAAAGGTTCTCAAGGTTTATGTAAAGGATTTTTGTTTTTTAAATGTGGTGCGAAAAAAAAATTAGTCGCCTGTGGCAGTGTTGCAGTCGTAAACTCCGTTCGCATCGTGTAACACAATCAATTCTCAACAAACATAAAATAGGAGACTTGCAGCTTTTACGATAACTTTAATCATTAAAGATTTTACCAATTGAAGTTCATGCTTGGTAGGAGTGGACATAAAAATTTGCCAAATTGTACTATTATATGAGAAAATCCACACCCATAAAACTTACTTCCATGATTAATTTTCCAAGTCCCAATAATGTCACTATGATACATATTCAATTAAAACAGAAGCATGGAAGGTTTTGCTTACGACGTGTCACTGGCGGGTTAACCACTTTCCTGATTTGCCCGTACATAATACGGGCACCATGTTTTTGCCAATCATCATTCTCCGATAAGTCTTTATTGTAATTTTTGCATTTTTTAATCCAAGCATTTTTCGGATTCAATTAGATAAAAAATTCTGTTTTGAAAATTCGGTGTAATAGATCAAAAAATTGTAAAACACATGAAAAAATAGACATTATATGAAAGTTTTTTCAAAAATACTGGCCAAATATGTGTTTAAATATGATTATTTTTCTATTATGAAAACTGATTATATGAGCTTCATTTAGCAACATATAAATAATATCACAAGTAAATTGAGATAGTTATCAATAACCCTGCACCATATATAATTTAATTCAAAGTGCGAATAAGATTCCATCTAAATTGAATCAATCTACCGAATCTCATTTGAGTTCATTAATATTGCATGGCTTATTATTTGATGAAATTAAAGTAAATTCTCACATTCATATTCGAAGATATAAATAGAATGAAGCTAGAGATATCTGCGTTTATTATGTTACTTCCAATTAACTCGTAAAATTACAGTGATTTGATAGAAATAATTATTTTATCATTCACTCAACTTTATGTTTTTAAGCATGTTAGATAGTTTTAGTAAATGAACACTAATTCTAGTATGCAACGGACATAAATATGGAATAAGAAATACTAAAAAGAATCAAAATAATTGAGTTTAAATGAACTGCACAAATCATAACTATAAACAATGTTTTAAGTACCACTTCTTGACACTTTTCATTTTCATTGTATTTTTGTTGTTGTTGTTGTTTCAAGTATAATAATGTACGTATAGCCCTTATATTGATAATGCCCCAATTGACAACTTTTATGCTTTTTTAGTAATACATTTTTTAGAATAGGCATTTTCTTCAGCACAGAAATTCTACCATTAAGTAAGGTGAAGATTTTCATACGATAGGTGGTAAGAAAAAGCATAAAATTTAGTAGCTATGCAATGATATTGAAAATTCTTAAGGTATTATTGAGTTATTATCTGTAAGATATCAAACTACCAAATCAACCAAAGCAAACAACGAAACTGCATTCTTTTCCATCTTTTAAAACAGAGCATAATTTTTGGCGAAGATCGCACTTATTACAGTAATCTATTGCATTTTATAAACATATAGGCCAAGGTAAAAATACCCAATAAAATTTGTTTTTAACAACTTTATTATACATATTTTATACACTGGGAATCGAAATGATTCGAACACTTAGTTTTTTAAACATAAAAAAGAAGAAAATGTTTCAAAACAAACTGCAGTATTATCAGTGTTAGAAATAGAGCAAATCCTTTTATATTATAACAAAGTATAATTCAAATAGAGATTTATACATAAAATAAACTGCATTTTTTATTCTGAGGTGTTTTATAATGTTATGAACATTGGCCAAAAATTTAGATTAATAGACAGCGTGTGCATCAGATCATTTAATTAATGCTAAAACGCAACGAGGCACGAAATAAACCAAACTTTTTAATATATTTTGATCAATATCATTCCAGAAGAATATGATAACAGCTTTAAATTTTTAATATTTCTCATATTGTTTTCTATTTCCTTTGGTAGCTCTATCCCGTAGGCGTCATACATTTGCCATTGAAATTAAATTAAAAAAAATCGATGGCTGTGGAATTACATGCATTTTTAAGAAACCGTTCCCATACACTGTATTCTATATGAATGGGCGCATTATCTCGCTGGAACATCCAGAAAGGTCCACCAATTTCCGCAGAAAATGAAAGCAAGTTTTCTTCAAGCAGATATTGGTAAGTTAATACAATTTTGAAACACAACATTGATCGTACCATGAAATCCAAACGCAGTCCAGAGCATGAATGAACCTCTACCCTGCTGCCGTTATAAAAACGTTTCTGGTTTTTGCACTAATCGTGCCAATAATAAGAAAAAGCCTCCGAACCATCCAAATTGATTTTTTTTTCCATCGGAAAACATTACTTTTCCATATTCTAACTCGGAGCACATGTGATTTATTTCCCAATCCAGGCAATTCTGCTGATGCATTTTAATCGTACGTGGTTGGGACTTTCTTTTCTTGTACTACATCATCTTATAGCTCTTTGCTACTCTTTATTAATTCAATCTAATCGGTTTTATTTTATCAGCCCTAATACTGAAGCTACTTTAATAAAAAAAGCAAATCAGAATAATAATGAAATGACTATCCACTGAGTTTTCTGAATTTCATATGTAAATAACAGAATTGTATCGGCAGTTAGTCGTCTATTTGGATGAATCATACTTACCCTTTTATGAAGATGGTACATAAAAGGATACAAATCTGAATGTGAAATTATAGTTTTCATTCCATTTTGCAAATGCTTTAGCAATCGAATTATTATTTTTTCTTGTCAGAAATATCGTATTTTATTAGTTTTTTTGATATTTTTATTATTTTAACTGACTAGTAATTTAGAAAATTACAGCTAAAGTTGAATATAGCCTCATGTGTAGATCAAAATTCGTTAAATGATGCAGAAGTTTCAGAAATATTAAAACAATGCATACAAAATATAAAAATACATACTTATTAGGTTTCACTCTTTCTCTCTATGCGAATAGCAGAAACGAAATCCAGAAAGTGTGTATATGTGAGAAGGGGTATTTTTCTGTGAGTAGTTCAGTTGTATGACAAGTGCACTAGTACTTATGAAAACAAGTTGGAAATTGCACGTGAACGTAGCGAATGAGGTGCGTTCGTTCGATAACGAAGTTTTAAAAATATTCAGATCTTGCTGATATAGTAGAGCGTACTCCGGATACAGTATCCTGGTCGAAATCTTTACGTTTCTGTAAATATGCAGGAAGTAATTTTCATTACACCTCAGCAAAGTATATTTTATTCATAAAATGTGAAATAATTGAATATAATTAAAACACGTCCAAACAATGTTTCCCAGTATAGCATTACGTTGTGGAATACTTTTGTGTGGCCTTGTAATTTAATAATAAAAATTCTTTGCATCACAGATTGTACAGAAGGCATATTTTAGTATATATTTCATAGATCCATGCCAATTCTATTATGTTCGAATGAATGTAACATCATTAACATGCATTTGAAACTTTTTCCCAAATGACCGTAATGTAATGGAATACTTTTGATTGTCTCTGTAAATGATTTATGCATCCAACTTTCATAACATTTGAAATGACTCGACAAAATTACGTAATAATTATATTTTTAAATTTCAAACGATTAAAATGCATTTGAAACTTTTTTCCCCATTGACCGTAATGTAACGGAATCCTTTTGATTGTCCCTGTAATTGATCTATCCATCCGATTTTCATAACATTTGAAATGACTCAACAAAATTACGCAATAGTTATATGTTTTAAATTTCAAACGATTAAAATGCATTTGAAACTTTTTTCCCCATTGACCGTACTGTAACGGAATCCTTTTGATTGTCCCTGTAATTGATCTATCCATCCGATTTTCATAAAATTTGAAATGACTCGACAAAATTATGTTATAATTATGTATTTTAAATTTCAAACGATTCGGTTGGGTAGTTTTTGCGTTGTTATATGCGGACAGACGGACGGACAGACAGACGGACAGACGGACAGACAGACGGACAGACAGACGGACGGACTGAGCGACAACAATAGGTGCTACGTATTTATATAATTACGAACGCACCTAAAAAGCTAGTTTCAGCTGAACACGTGTATTACTAAAAATGATAAAAACGAAGTGCGAAGTGTTTTGGGGAATATGAAGGAATTTTGATTTGAAAAGTCGATTAAAGTCGCACCAGCACTCGCGTGCCAGCTACGGCATGCTTGCGATAGTTTCGCCGACTCTGTACTAGTCAATCTTTTTTTTCATTATTTATAATGATTTGTTCATCTAATCAAAGAAATTTCTCTACTGAGTTTCATTTTTGTGCCTCAATTTTTTTCTAAGTGCATATGGTAATTTGCAACAGAGTGAATATTAAGTAAAACAAATGCAGTGATGATTATTGCATAACAAAATTTATGTTGAATAAAATTGTAAAATAAATAAATAAATAAATAAATAAAATGAAATATTAGTCGAAACAATCCGTACTGAAATAAGAAACACCTGTTGAGTATTACTCCACTTACTAACCGAGAAAAATTAATGTAAAATGCAAATATCTTTTCATGTTTTTAAATAAATAAAAGAAGTCATAGTAAGTCGAAAGAAAACTATTCGATAGCAATTTGTGTAAAAATATCTTTATAAAGATTTAGAATGCAAGAAATATTTTAATGTTTTAATTACCAAAAAGAATCCATTAAAATAACAAATGAAAAGTTTTCAGCATTATAAAAGATAACTATTTTAAATTGTAAAAGCAAAATGCAGCTTAAGCATTTCCATTAGATTAAATATTTAATTGCTGTTTACAGTCATCTTTCACCAAATCATTTGACATTAGTGTTAATTAGAGAAAATAAATAACAAGAATTAAAACAGGGAGATCAGCTTAAAAATAAGACTGAACAAGTGAAATCTCATGCACCCAGCAATTTCTAATTAATATTGTTTCTATGATTTTAGCAATTAAGTATGCGAAATATTCTAGAATGAATGTAAAGTTTAATGCCGTAAGTAAAAGATATTTTTAAAGTTCATTTGCAATAAGTTAATTATAATGAATTTTTCGAATGACTACTGTTAGCTATCGAAATTTTCATGACTAAAAAGCTTTACTTTCTGTAAGTCTGAAAACATTACTTTAGATAATTTATGAGGCTTAATGTGTTCGATTTGTTTACAGAATTCTCAGCTAGTAAATATAAATACAGCTGGAGTTCAAAGGTGAATATTACAGGCAAAAGTTCTGGTTTTTGTTTTCAAAATAAGTATATCATTTATTAAAAATTATACATTATACTTATGAATTGTAAATAAAATGTTTAAAGATTTCTCAAGTTTGTGTTTAACGTTAAGTGTGCACAATAAAGTTTTGTAAATATTTTATAAAATTAAACAGTTATATACTTTAACTTTCTAAAGTGGTTGATCTGTAACAATAATTAATTATATACGGAACGATTTTACACGTCACAATTCTGCATCTTGCGAGCTCGTGCTTGTTGCAACCACGCTTCTTGAAACAAGGATATCACTATCAAATTAATTTTTTTGTGCAAAAGTTTCTCAAAATAAAAGCAATATGAACTTATTTGGTAAGTATATTGTCTGACATTAATTTATTGATTTAAATCAGCAAAGAATCTTGAGGAGCGTTTAATTTGTAATTTTACAAAGTGCAGTCTTCTCTAAAAGGAATGGAATACAGGAGAATTAATCAAGAAAGTTCTCTGTTCGGTTAAAATAATTCTAAATGAAATGTAGAATGGACCGTATTTTTACTTTTTGTTTGAGACTATAAAAATTGTCATTTTACATTATGTGGCATCACAGGAATAGTGTCTATTATATTTATTGCTTGCAAATAATTTCAGAGAAATTCGTTTGCACTTAAAAAAATATAAATAATGTAGCATTCCTTTCCCTCTAATAATCTATAAAGAAATGGTGCCTATTTTTACTTTTAGTTCAAGACAATAAAATTCACTGTTTCACCTTATGTTACATCACAGGAATACTGTTCATACCTAAGGCCTATCTACAAATAAAACGTTTTTTCTCTCAGTACTTGAGATATAAGTGGAAAAATTTGAGAAAATGAAGAAATAATTACAGTAAAAATTTGTTTGTTCAAAAGTCTTTATGAAAAGTTTTATTGAACTGATCTCATGAACATTTAGGTATATGTTCAAGAAGATGGTGAAAGACAACTCGATTGCTCACAGTTATTGTTTCATTGAATATATATAACCCTATAAAAAAGATTTAATTGTACATCCATTATTTTTTAATCGCAAAACACCATAATAGTGAAAAAATTAAATGGGTTCAAAGGAGCTTTTAAAACACTAAAACTAATTCCATAAAGAAAAATAAAATTAGAACGAAGCAATAAAAAACCAACCAACAAACAAAAAACCTGTTTATAAAAGGCTTAATTAAATTACAAAAAAAGAAAAAAAAGGAAACAACCTTATCAGAAAATGGCACAAAGAATTCTGGAGATAACGGGCAACAATAAATTATAGCTTAAAGCTTATGGATAATTTTATGTTTAAGAATTTGTTTCATGTAAGTTGCACTTAGCTATTCGAAGACAATATCCTTGATTTTAAACACAACATAGGTAGAAATGCATTGCGGTGTACATCAGTGACTGTGGTCGACCATGTAATAACTAAGTGTCTGTGAATGAAAATTATTGACGAAATGTTTACTGGTAGAATTTACTGTGCTTCACTGTAACTATCTTATACGCATAGGTTTCCAGCGATACAGGTTTCATTTCAATGCCATATCCGTTTTTCTCTATGACGAGCGATTTGCAATATGGCCGATACCAAGGAAGCTAACATAGGAAAAAAATTACGGTCTTCTGACTGATTACATAATTTAAAAAGCATTTTGTTTTGGTTCATTTCGGAGTTTAACCATCAATTACAGACTGAAAACCTTATGTAAAATGAACTTTCATGTATTTTTTCTGGTTTTACAAATTTATTAACAGACAAAGAAATGTTTTCTGGAGTTTAAAATTAAAAAACTTAATGATGATGTTTCTCAGTTGTTCTCATTCTATATTATATTTAATCAAAATATAATAGAAATAATCTAAAATTAGAATTACAGAAGTATTAAAAAGGAAACAAGAATTACAAAATAAAAATTAGAAAAAAAAATTGCAATCTTAAAAAAATATCGTTAGATATGCAAAAATATATCGTCGTAAATGATTAAAAATTTTCAATGTATGAAACATACATAAAACCGAAAATTTTGTATTTATATTTTGAAAAAATGTAATTTCTAACAAAGTACATAGACATAAGAAATCTATTTCTAAGGAATATATTATGCAGTAATGCTTTTAAAAATATTATCTACAAAAGCATAGAAATGGAACAAGAAATTACTGTAAAATAATTGATTGAAATTTTCTTAACAGATAAAAGTCACTGCGTCAAAATTATATCAAAAGAATAGAGTGTTTTGAAGATTTATATTTTTTGTTCTAGATTTCTTTGATATGAGATATCTCTTTAATATAAATATTGAAATATCAATAAATGTGAAAGAATATGCTATTTATGTGAAGTAATGTATTTTCTCTTTAATTTTCTTTTCAAAACCTTCAGATAATCAATCCCTTATAATATTTTAAAATGATTCATTAGATTCCGTTAAGATAAAATTAAATTGAAATGATAAAGTCTCAGAAGTCATTTTAAAAGTAAAATTATATCTTCCTATCAAATATTTCTAAACAAGATGATTTTGTTAATAAAATGAAATCTTGATTCGCGAAATTAGAAATAATAAAAAAAAATTACATACAGTCGAACCTCTATATAACGAAACTCCATACATCGAATTTCTCCATATAACGAATTTTTAGTAAGAACGGTCCCCTTTTCGCATGATTACATTAAAAATCGACTCTATATAGCGAAATATCTATCTCCATATAACGAATTTTTTCATAAATTGATCTTAATTTATTCAGTTTTAAAAAAGCTTCGAAATCATATGGAATCAATTTTCCATCACTTATTTTTGATTTATCGTTCAGTGGAGAGGTTTTTTTTATAAATATTACTTCTCTCCTTATTCATTAAATCTAACAAGTTCATCCCACCTCCCACACACCTTTCAACATCCTTCTCAAAACACAGCCAATTGAATTGTTACACATATAAGAGAGGAATCAATGAGAGCACATAAGAGAGACCTTCAAATGGAGGAAAATATCAACTACAATTTTTCATTCCTTGCTAAAATTTGAGAATTTTTTTTGAGAGCGTAACAATTGTAATTTTAAAATTAAAACAACAAAAAATTACAAATTTCTTCCTCTGAAATTTATGTAAGTCTTCCTCATTTGATTTTCATTAAGCTTTCAAATAAATGTCTTTTCTCTTTTTTGAAACTGCTTAAATAAGTAAGAAATAAAATGTTAGGTTAATATATACTTTTAAACATTTCAAATTCTTAATTAAAAAGATCAAAAATAATATTTGTTCAAAATTTACACATTAAATACTATTTTTAACATCATACTCTATACATCGAATTTCTCTATATAACGAATTTTTTACTGGAACGATGGATTTCGTTATATAGAGGCTCGACTGTACGTTGGAAATAAATATAAAATATATGACGGAAGGAAATTTTCGCCTTGCTTCTAACATAAAATGTATAAAGGTGAACTTTAAAATGTCCAGGTTAACTTAAAAGGCAGTTAAAAAAATCAACTATTGATGTTAATAGTTAAGTTTATTTAAAAATATTTTAGTCCTTTCAAAACTTTGATCAGGTTCTTCCTCAGAGAATATTTTCTTTTAAAAATACAAATATATGATTCCGTTTTGAAGATTGAATTAGTAGTGTTTTAGGTAAACGATAAAAAGAAATATTTAATTTTTGTAACATAGCGTGTAATGATGTCCTATCGTATAATATACCAAGTTTATAGTTTAACATCCTAAAAATAAAATCCTGACAATTTGAGAAAATGACGCATTAAAATTTATGCTACAACAATTAAATATTTCTTTTTATCGTTCAACTAAAGCACTACTAATTCAATCTTCGAACCACGAGTCTCGTTCATTTTAAAAACAGAACCATGTATTTGTATTTATAAAAGAAAATATTCTCTGAGGAAGAACCTGATTAAAAGTTTGAAATGTTTTTAAATAAAATTAACTATTAACATCTAGAGTTGATTTTTTAATCGCCTTTTAAGTAAACCTGAACAAGTTAAAGTTCACATTTATACATTTTATAATTCCATACTTTTTTTTTTTAATTATTATTTAGAAGTTTATGGAAAGCAGTTTATATATAAATCAATGTAAGCATGACTTTGATTTAGTAATATGCTATTTACATGTCTTATAAATAGATGACATGAAATCTATTTTCAAAAAATGACATGTAGTTTTAATATTATTACTAAGAGATTATATTTATTTCAGTGTTTTATCTATTTATAGATTAAGAGATTTGCATGAATGATAAAATTAGACATCACGACTGTTTCGTCAAATTAATGATTACATTTTCTAGTATGTGCCACATATTCTAAACTAATGACCATATTATAAAAAAGTATTTATATAATTAAGGTTGTTTAATTTAAAAAAAATCTAGTTTGAGAAAATAAATAGAAAAAATAAGGCGGTGGCTACGGAATTTAATGAGTCACTAGTTTTTTGTTACATCACGTATAACATTTAAAGGCAAAATTCACGTTAATTCGGTTTTTAAATTCTAATACCATTACTTATAAGAACTAAAATTTAGTAAGCAATTTCAATGACTTTCAGCGAATATAAAAGACGAAAATGCCTCTTTAAAATTGGGTTACTAAGTTTAGAGTATTGCACAAACCACTGGAAATGTTTAATATGGAAAATGAGAAGAATTACAAGGAAGGTCTTCATACGGACATACTAAGAAAAAGCTGCAAAAATTACAAATGTTCTTATCATGAGCATGTATATATTTATAAAAAAATGTGGTGGAACATCAACAGAGCGTCCATAACAAAATAAAAATTAAAATAAAATAAAATAAAAGATTTTGCTATTTTGCGATTTTTGTTTGGTTGGTGAAGAAAAATTATCTTTGAAAAATTACTTTTTTATATCAAATACTCTTTAAGGAATAAAATTATGTTTCAGGTTGAAAAAATTAAATTTTAATAACTTTAGTTTTGTCAGTTTTAGTTTGTTTTAAGAATAATTTTGTCATACCGATGTGTATATGCATTTATATTCAAATTTAACTGTCAAAAAATTACGTTTCAAAACGAAGTTCAAAGTTTAAATTAACTATATTTAAACTAAATTTAAAGTAACTAATGTAAATTAGCTTGTTTCAAACTAAAAAATAGGTCCAATGTAACATTATGGGTTCAAGTTTGTTGCTTAGGAAACGACTTCTTAGACACTGAAACGTAAAATTATTCTTTCTTTGGCATTTATTTTTGAATATGCTTAAATGTATGAAAAAAATATTTTTTAATATTATTTTTTATGTGAAAATATTTTTCTAGTGATAAATTAAATAACTGCAGCAACAAGCAATATATATATGTAATACAGTATATATATATACATATATTATTCAACACTCTCGTTTTAAGTTTAAATTTATCAAAGCCAATTTACACACATTCTAAGAAATTATTCACAAATAATTTTCGGTTACATTAAAATCGTTTGTCTTTGACGAAGAAAAGTGCTGCTCGTCAAATCGGCTAACGCTTTCGTCTTCTTACGCCAAATATTTCAATTTTTTTTTCTTTTTTTTAATTGCAGATTTTCTACTATAATTGCGCCGGTAAATTTGACTGATCTTTTAATACATACATAAATAGCTTAATTTGTTTTTTGTTTTTTTCAAAATATTCTGAGTAAGCCCAGTAAGGAGAGCTTTCTTGTTAGTTTCGAAATTACTTGGAAATTAAAGTTATAACAGATAAAATCGTAAAATAAAAGAAAACGTCAATCTATTCATTGTAATGAACTTCTCAATGTAATTAGCTGTTATTTTTATACTTAAATTTACATATATATATTTTTTTTTCTAATTAAAAAAAAAAGTTTCAGTAACAATGATTATTACATTTTTTCAATAATTAAAATCTAAATTTAAACAAGATTACCATTAAAAGTAATCTCTCGGAGAGACCAATTTTTATCGGAACAGAACGTGGTTCATTTAGAGAGGTTTTACTGTTTTACCATAAGCATTAGATGGTTAAACTGAAGAAATCTACTCTTCTTCGTGTCTAGAGTATTAACTTTGTAATTTGAAAATCCGAGGCACTTGAAAACGATACCATTTCAGTTTGTTGTTCGATTTCTAGAGTAGCTTCAAAAATAACCCGTTATCCATTAAACAAGTAAAAAGAAAAAAAATAGAATATTACCGTACACACTGACCACAGTGAAAACCTTTTTAGGTGCTTTCGTAATTATGTAAATACGTAGCATCGATAGTTGTCGTTCAGTCCGTCCGTCCGCATATAACAACGCAAAAACTACCCAACAAAATCGTTTAAAATTTAAAATATATAATTATTGCACAATTTTGTCGAGTCATTTCAAATTTTATGAAAATCGGATGCATAGATCAATTACAGGAACAATCAAAAGTATTCCGTTACATTACGGTCAATGGGAAAAAAATGTTTCCAATGCATTTTAATGGTGTTACACTCATTCGAACATAATAAAATGTATATGCATCTATGAGGTGCATATTATAATATACATTCTGCACAATCTCTGGTACAAAGAACATTTTTTATTGATTTACAAGGCCACAAAAGTATTCCATTACATAATGGTATAGGGAGAACATTGTTTGGTGCGCGTTTTAATTGTAATTAACTATTTAATATTTTTTGAGATTGATATACCTTGCTGCGGTGTAATAAAAATTACTTCCTCTATATTTACAGGAACACAAAAACGATTTCAACCATTATACTATTTCCGAAGTACTGTCTACTATAACAGCAAGATCTGAATATTTTTAAAACTTCGTTATCGTACCAACGCACCTCATTTGGTACGCTTCACTTGATACGTGTAATTTCCAACTTGTTTACATATACAATGAAATAGTTGAATTCCTTATGAATTATAACATAAAAGCTTAGGTTACTTTTAACAGAAGCAAAACCCCAAATATTTTCGATCCGAGCGAGCACAATATGCTTTATCTTCTTTGTTATCGAAGCTAAAACTTCAAATGCTCATTCATTGATTTTAATCTAACAAACTTACATCATAGATGACAGAAACAAATGAATATCATTTCAGTTTGCTGCTCAATTTATAGAATGGCTTCAATAATAACTCTTTATCCATTAAATAAGTAAAAAAAAAAAAAAAAAAAAAAAAAAAAAACATAGAATATTACCGTATACACTGACCACAGTGGAAACCTTTTTTATTGATGCAATGGAATAGTTGAATTCCTTATGAATTATAACATAAAAGCTTCCTTGGTGTGTCGGGGTTAATTTTAGTAGAAGCAAAACCACAAAAACCACAAAATGTTCGATCCGATTTAGCACGATATGCTTTATCTTCTTTGTTACCGAAGATAAAATAAAACTACAAATTCCCATTCATTGATTTTAATCTAACAAACTGACATCGTAGATGACAGAAGCAAATGAGTAACTTTGATTGTACACAAAGGGTTTCGTTTAAGGGTACGATGGACATTATTTTTTTTTTTCATCACAGCAATATGAAATTTTGTGCTTATATACATTTCACCAAAAGCATATAGAACACTTAAAAAAAAATTCCAGTCTTATTAAGTTTTTTAATTTTTATTTTTCTTTAATTTTTAAACGAAATTTTAAAATGCTCCTCGTGTCTTAACTTTTGAGATATTTTCTTGCTTTTGCATTTCTATCACTTAAAACTCTATTATAAACAAATTTGCGTAAGATATTTTTAATCTCTTGTATAGTTAATCTTTTACAATTTTTTTTCTAGATTCCATATCGATTTTCATTAAAATTTTGCCTTTTAATAAGTAAAGAATCAAGTTTGGCTATCTTAATAAAGATGAATTTTTAAAAACTTGCACAATTCATTTCTAAACAATATCAGAATACTTCTTTATCAATTTCATAAATATTGATCAAAAATTACAACGCAAGTAGCATTTCAAAAATATGTAAACGATGTAAAATTAGTTTTGAGAAAAACAGATTTAAAATATATACATACACTTACCTTTATTATTTATTTATTAAAACTTTCATAAATGATATTTTAAAAAGAAATTTTTTTTTGTAATATTATGCCGCAAAAATGGACGTTTTTGCGACAGTTTTCTATAGAGGATTTTGCTGAAATAAAGGTTCGCTGTACCCTTAATATTTCTTTCAAAACAACTTTTCCTGTAGTTAATAAATCCAAATTGTTAATTAATAAATATTAAAATCTAACATGGATAGTAGCCAAAAAAAAAATTAATTTTTAAATAACTATGAAAAGAAGTTATTTATTTTAATCCAATTAAAAAAGGTTCAAATAAAAGTAATTAAATAAAACCTGAAATTCCAAATCTATACTAATAAAATAACAAATCGCTCAGTCTGCGTGTGTGTGTGTGTGTGTGTGTGTGTGTCTGCGATGGCTAGCAAAATCTATGGGACGTACGAGGCTCAAAAATTTTATGAGAGTAGTCCAATATCTCTCCTGATGCACCTGAGGCTTAGAATTTCAAAATTCTATTTATTAACTGAGTAATTAATTAAATTCCAAAGCTCACTCTCATAAAAAATCGCCTTTTTTTCACCTTTTTCCCTTTCATTTTCTTATGGTTGATTGGTTGCATAAAAAGTTCGCAGAAATAACTAAAAAAGCTGGGACAGACTTTTAAAATTCATAGACTGTCAAACTGTAAGTTTAAATGAAGATTTTTTTTATCACGACTGCTATACGCCATGGAGGCAAGGTAAACCGAAAAAAAGGTTTGCAATATGAAACCATTTATCTCAGAAATTTTAATCTCCCAAACAAAAGCACGAGGAAGGAATTTTGTATTAATAAGACGAATTGAAAGAAATGAATTTTAGCTGAAGCATATTTTACGAAGAAATAGTAATTTTTTAATTTTTTTTTATTATATTATTTATTAAAATAAATGTTTGCTTTTAAAATAATTGAAATTGGAAAATTAGAAAATATTAAATGTCAAAATAAAATTAAATAAAATTTTGAAAGCATTTGATTTGAGCTAAAAACTGTATTACTAAAAGTTTTTTTTTTTTTCAGAACTTTTTAATACTTTATAACGTAGATGAAAAATGTTTATGATTTAACAACATATTAATAATTCCATGTCAATATATAAAATATATTGATGAAAACATTCTTTTAAAATCATACATGAAAACTTAAATAACAAATATTAATCTAAAATCTAGATTTCAGAGTGCAGACGATTTTAAGACATTAACGTAAGAATGTTAACTTTTCAAGCAAAATCTTAAATGATGCTTCTATATTGATATTTCAAAGTCAAATGATAAAAATAATCAAATAGGTATTGCCTATGATTGATCTATTTGTATCTTTTATGCATTCCGATCGTGTATTACAGCAAATAATGGCACAAAACGATATTTTTTAAACGAAATTTTAGTCATCTATTCAATAACAGTTTAAAAGGTAAAAAATAATAACAAATACAGGTTTTAACCAGTTTGAATTGATCGGAGTGTCAAAGCATAAGGTTTTGTTGGTGGTTTTTTGGACTTAATGTAGCGGATTTCAGAGTTACATTTTTGGCGTCACTCCAAGACATTATACTGCCACTCTATTAATTTCTTTTTACTGTATGGTTGTACGCAGATTTTTGGCATTTCGAACATTAGTATGTGTGAGTCATTAGCTGTGTTGCAGTAAAAAAATTACACAACACTTTTCTAGAAGTTTATTTTTTCAATAATTGATTACATTTAAATGTGTTCTATTCAATTTAAAATTGTAATATGGCTTTAATTTGTTTTTAAATCAAAAATAAAATAGCTGTTTGGCGTACAATTGTTTGAATCCTCAAACGAGTCATACACCATAATAAATTATCAAATAGCAAAGAAAATTATTTGTCAGAAATAGCCATAAAAAGAATAGTAGCAAAACTGATTATAACCTTAATGTTCAGACTAATTTAAACATAATCTGATCCCAACCAGAAAAAAAACAGACCACACTCCAATCCATGATAGACAAAATTTCCGTGAGTATAAAACCTACCCGAACCAACAAATTCTGTTTGAAAAAAACTATGGATTTGATAACTGACCCGAACCAAATATGAATCCCGCAAAAATGTTCAAATGAAGCATAACCCGTTCCAAACAAGGAAAAATAATTTTCGTGGGCATGAAACCAGACCCGAACCTAAATATTTTCTAAAAAAAAAACCAAAATATGACCCGAACGAAATTTGAAAACGATAAAAATATTCCAGAGAACTATAACCCGATCCCAGCAAGACAAAATACTTTCCGTGGTCATAAACCCGACTCCAACCTAAAAAATTCTATTTGAAAAATCCTGAACTTTGACCCAAACTACATCTAAATCTGACCAAAATATTCGAAAAAACCATAATCGGATTCGAGTAAGACAAAACAATTTTCGTGGACATGAACCCGATACGAACCTAAAACTTCCATTCGAAAAAATATCTGAAATTTGAATCGAACCAAATCTGAATCTGACAAAACTATTTCAAAGAAAGGCAACCGGATCCAAACAAGACAAAATATTTCCTTGGACGTGAACCCAATCCGAACCCAAAAAATTTCTTTAAAAAATCGCGAAATCTGAACTTGACAAAAACATTCCAGTGAAGCATTGCCTTATTTGAACAAGACAGGATAATTTATTAATAAGAAGACCCGAACCCAACAGTTACATTTGAAGAAAAACCCAAAATCTGAATTGAACCAAATCTGAACCCGATAAAAATATTCCAAAGAACTATAACCTAATCCAAGCAAGACGAAATAATTTCCATGGATATAAACCCGACTCGAACCTAAAAAATTCGATTTGAAAAAATCTGAAATTTGACCCAAACCACATCTGAAAAAGACATAAATATTCGAAAGAATCATAAATGGATTCGAGTATCACAAAATAATTTCCGTAGACATGAACGAGATCCGAACCTAAAAATTCTATTCGAAAAAATACCTGAAAATTGAATCGAACCAAATCTAAATCTGATAGAAAATATTCCAAAGAAAAGTAACCGGATCCGAATAAGACAAAAAATTTCCATGCACATGAACCGAATCTGAACTTTAAAAATTTCTTTGAAAAAATCACAAAATCTGAACTTGAAAAAATATATTCCAGTAAAGCATGTTCTTATTCGAACAAGGCAGAATAATTTCCGTGAACACGCAAGAAAAACCTAACCCAAAAAATCCATTTGAAGAAAAAGCCGAAATCTGAATTGAACCAAATCTGTTCCCGCCAAAAATATTCCACAAAACCATAACTGGATCCGAGCAAGGCAAAATAATTTCCATGGACAGTCATCTGACCCGAACATTAAAATTCTGTTTTAAAAAATACCTAAAATCCCAATTTAACGAAATCTGAACCCGACGAAAATATTCTAATGAATCATAACCAGATACGAACAAGACAAAATAATTTCCATGTATATGAACCCAGTATATGGTTAGGTAACATTTAGATTGCAATTACATTACACTAAGTCTTTGATTATATTTAATTTCCCGTTAGGTTACAATTAGGTCACGGTTAAGTTAAAGTTAGGTTAAAGTTAAATTGCATTTTTTTTACGGTTAGAACAAGGATATATTGCAATAAAGTGAAGGCTAGGTTACATTTATGTTATATTTAATTTACGGTGGGGTACTGTTAAAACGTTTGCTGCCGCTTACGTGAAGATGTGATGATAGTTAATGCCGCACTATAGAAATGGGGTTTTCCCAGAAGCCAATTTACTTTTTATAACAAAGAATCATTGAATGATTTTCCCGCGCCAGCGCGTGACTGGCTATTGGACTCACACCACATCAAACGCTGGCCCGTGATGGCCCCTTAACGCTGGCGCCATATCACGCGCTGCCGCGTGATCGGCAGTGAATGTGTTAAGTCGCAGTTAGGTTACAGGCAAGTTATGGTTACAGTACAAAAGTTTATGGTTAGGAATTTATCCATAGAGTGAACATTACGCATGATTTGATTAAAAAGAACAGTTACTTTTGTTAAATGGCTCTGAAATTATAATCCTATATACCAACCTTTTAGCTACCATCGAGAATAGATTTTATTCATGGTATAGTCGGATTTAAGAGTGATATAATTAGTTTGAAATTCAAAATATTTCACTTCGGATTTCTACGTGAAAAAAAATAATTAGTTACGTGACTTAACAGTGATTTTTACGGGAAAATATTAACACCTTAACACGAAAATCACGCAATCGTTGGATACATATTCCCTCCCGCGTTTCTCATTCATAATTTTGAGTATTTTTAGAGCTTAATATTAGTTGTTGTTTAAACCGATTTTTCACACAGTCAGTGGTCACGTATTTCAGATAATGCATTTCTAAATGTTTCGAGTTAATGAAAAAATCAACAAATTTCAAGTTCGTTTTATATTGTTAATACGGACCCAGGCAAAGCCGGGCGGGTCGGCTAGTTATAAATAAAATTTTAAATTTCTAAAAACGAAAAAAATATTTAAACGAAATTTAAAGTGCTTAAACTTTATAAAATCACAATAGTTCATAAACAGAAACAAAACTGAATTCCAAAACATATTATGTATCTCAATGATAAATAGTATAATATTAACCCTTAAACTAGCAAACAAATAAATAAATAAATAAATAAGTCTCCTTTAGCATAAAAATCGCCAGGGTTCGAACTAAGAAACTTCTGCCTATTAGCGAAACGTTTTATCTCGAAATTATGATGTCTACATCAATAATGCTGAAATTAAAGTTCTCTTTTAAAAATTAAATTAAAAAAAATAAACGGATGATACGGATAAAACTGATTAAAAAAAAGACTTTTTCAAGATTTTGTGATTTGTCGTACGACAAGAGTTATTCAGCTGTAATATTCAAATTTTGTGTATATAGCTATACTAATAAAAGAACAAAACGCTCTGTCTGTGTGTGTGTGTGTCTGCGATGGCTAGCAAAATCTACAGCATGTACGAAGCTCAAAATTTTTTTGAGAGTAGCCCCAAATCTCTCCTGATGCACCTGAGTTTCAGAATTTCGAAATTCTAATTATTAACTGAATAATTAATTAAAATCGAGAGGTCACTCTCATAAAAAATCATCTTTTTCCCAATTTTTTCTCTTTCCTTTGTTTACGGTTGGTTGGTTGTGTAAAAATTTTCGCAGAAGTAATAAGAAAGCTGAGACAGAATTAAAGAAACCCATGGAGGAATGAGTGGAGGTGAAGTAAGCCTCAAAAAATGTTTGCAATATGAAACCATTTATCGCTCAAATTTTAATGTGCCAAAGAAAAGGACGTGGAAGGGATTTTGTATTTTAAGACGAATTGAAAGTAATGAATTGAAGCATATTTTAAGAGGAAATAGCAAACTTTTAAAATGGTCTTTGTTCTATTATTATTTATTAAAATAAATGTTCGCTTTTAAAATGAAGGAAATTGGAAAATTAGCAATAATAAAAATCTCAAATTAAAATTAAATAAGATATTGAAAACATTTGATAGGAACTAAAAATTTTATAACTAAAAGTTTCCTTCATTAATGTAATTTTAAATACTTTATAACGTAGATGAAAAATGTTTATGACTTAATAATTGCATGTAAATAAATATTTAAAATATAATGATGAAAACATTCTTTTAAAATCATGTATTAAAACTTAAGTAATAAATATTAATCTAAAATATAGATTTCTGACTGCAGACGATTTTAATGTATTAACAAAAGAATGTTATATTTTCAAGCAAAACGTTAAAATAATTTTCTTTATTGATATTTAAAACACATATGATAAAATAATTAATAAATTTTTAACGGTGAAGCGATAGTTTAGTTCTTTTTAAGAAACGAGCAAAAAAATACGGGTTTAAACCTATTTCATTTGATAGGCGTATCAAAGCACGTGCTTTTGTTGGTATTTAATTGGATTTAATGTAGGGTTACATTTTTAGCTGTTTTTTTTTCCAAAGACCTTTAAAATTCATAGACTGGTCAGTTTAACTTAGGATTTTTGAACACAGCTGTTATGTCAGATCGTTGGTACTTTGTACATTAGAATGTATGTGTGGTTAGCTATATTGCAGTAAATATATGTATAAGTATATATGAGGCTTTTTTAGCAGTTTTTTTAAATCATTGATTAAATTGGGATGCAATTTATTTAAGTTAGAATTTTATTAAGATTTAATTTGTTTTTAAAACAAAAATGAAATGGCTATTTGACGTACAGTTGTTCGAATCAGCAGACGATTCATACACAGTAATAAATTATCAAATAACAAAATAAATTATATATCAAAAATAGTCACTAGAAGAATAGTAGCAAAGCATTATGTTTAGGCGTAACATAACCCGATTCCAACCAGAAAAAATCAGACCATACTCCGATCCAAGCAAGACAAAAATTCCAAAAGCATAAACCCGACCCGAACCTAAAAATTCCATTTGAAAAAAAAAAAACTATGGATTTGATATCTGATCCGAATCAAATCTGAATCCCACAAAAATATTCAAATGAAGCATACCCCAATCCGATCAAGGAAAAATAATGTTCGTGCATATGCAACCTAACCCGAAAATAAAAATTTTCTTTCAAAAAGCCCGAAAAATGACCAGAACGAGACCTGAAATCGATAAAAATATTGCAAAGAACTATAACCTGATAAGAGTAAGACAAAATAATTTCCGTGAACATAAACCTGACTCGAACCTAAAAAATTCCATTTGAAAAAAAAAAAAAAAAAAAAAAAAAAAAAAAAAAAAAACCTGAATTTTATGCAAACTACATCTGAATCCGATCAAAATATTCGAAAGAACCATAACCGGATTCAAATATTATAGCATATGTTTTATTTAGCGTCAAGCCATTGTTTGCACATGTAAAAGGCGTAAATTGAACAGATAAAAAACACTTATAAAATGTCAAATTTTAAAAGTTTCTTAAAAATTTCAATTTTGAAAACAGGAAAAAACGTAAATATATTTTTTCGAGCATAATATAATTTCTGAAATTTTGTTCAGGAAATCGTGATATATTTTTAAATTATAGTCTTCGTTGACTTATAATTATGGCTTGAAATTCTGCCAATTGTCATGATTTGCAAAAAAAAAAAAAAAAAAAAAAAAAAAAAAAAAAAAAAATAGGGAAGTTAATCCATTAACATAACTTAAACCTGTACCTAGAAAATATCCGTAAAGTAGTACATTTTGATTAAATATTTATTTACAAATTACAAATAAATTTTACGAATGCATAATTTTTAAATTAAAGAATATTTGCTTCATTTATTCAAAAGCTTACCAGTGCAATTTAAAATGTATGACGATATTTAAAATCATTTCGTTTAGCATTGTAATTTTTTTTATAGTATTAATGTATTTTGTATACTCGTTAAAATCTAAAATGAAATTAAAACAAAAGCTTAGAAAAATATCTGTAAAGAAGTTTCAATCCAATATAAAAAATCCAATAACAGATAATGCTTTATCACACTTTAGTATTCTATTCCCAAAACTATAATTCATTCTTCATCATAAATTAAAACTTTGTTGCATGTTATCGATTATTCAAAGTATCTCTCAAAATTACGCTGACCTCTTTTTTCTTCGAAAATTCAAACATATTATTTTAAGTCGGCATTATGATCGTCATTATGGATTTTTCTTTTTTTATTTAGTTGATAAAAAAAAAATTAAATATGGATAATGAATTTAAGGCCATATTTTTTGAATTAATGTACAATTCGTATCTAAAAAAAAAAAAAAAAAAAAAAAAAAAAAAAAAAAAAAAAAAAAAAAAGATTTAACAAGCAACATTATGCATGCCCGCACACACACATGCGTAGGTTTATAAAAATTTTTCCTTTAAGGATTTTCCCTTTTTCTGTACTAAATTTATACATTAGCAACAACCCTTTTGCTTGTATTTTCTCCAATTAATTTATTTATTAAGTTTCTACAGTTCATTTTCCCCCAAAACATCCATTTTGTGTCCCTCTAACAAGGTGATTTGAATGGGTGAACTATGCAATGTCATTTCAGCATAATTAATAATAATCAATAATCGGTCATCAAAATGAGTTAAAGTTACTGGCCAAATAACATCACTGTCATAACGGCTAGGTGATAGTGAAGTGAATCACTACCAGTAGAGTTGCCAGTTTGTACGTTTTTCTGGTAAGTTGCACGTTTTTAAGCGAGTTTTAGGTATATCTTATGATACACGATTAAATTTGTCCCGTAAGACGATTTCTTCCGTTTTTATACCACATCTTACATTTGATAATTTCAAAAACCTTTATCTTTTTGAGTTTGTTTTAAAATTTCACCTTTTGTAGATTAATCTCATATAGTTATAAACCGATTTGAAAGTGATTGAGAATATATTAAGGGGAAACATGAGTAATTTTTTTTTAAATTAATTTTTGTTGTATTGACTTAAAAAGTCTTTTGAACCTTCCTGAATCCATCGGTATGCCCGGTTTTTAGGTGCGTTCATAATTATGTAAATTAGCACCTATGTAAAAATTAGCAATTATGTAAATTATGATAATTAGCACTTATAGTTGTCGTTCAGTCCGTCCGTCTATCAGCATACAACAACGCAATAACTACCCAACCGAATCGTTTGAAATTTTAAAAATATATAATTATTCACATAATTTTGTCTAGTTATTTTTATGAAAATCAGATGCATAGATCAATTACAGAGACAATCACAAGTATTCCGTTACATTACAGTGAATGGGTAAAAATAGTTTCAAGTTCATTTTAATGATGTCAAACTCTTTCGAATATAATAGAATTGACATGAACCTATAATGTATATATATATATATTTACTAAAATATACATTCTGTACAATCTGTGATGCAAAGAATATTTATTATTAAATTACAGGGCCATAAAAAAGTATTACACTACATAATGTTATACGGAGAAGCATTGTTTGGAGCATGTGTTAATTATATTAAAATATTTCACATTTTATGAATATGATATACTCTACTGAGGTATAATAAAAGTTACTTCCTGTATATTTACAGAAACACAAAAACGATTTCCACTTCTGTACTCTATCCGAAATACTATCTACTATAACAGCAAAATCTGATTTTGTTTAAAACTTCGTTATCGTGCGAACACATCTTATTTGCTACGCTTTACGTGCAATTTCCAACTTGTTTTAAATTGTACTCGCACAACTTTGTTTTAAAAATGAATTTTGTTGTATGCACAAGCATATGTTGCCAAAGTACAAGTAAAAGTATTTCTCTTTAAAAAAGTAGTGCTAACCAATTATAAATCGTGTAAGAGATGCTCGTCCGGAAGTCATGTGGGAAGTGACATAGAACCGATAAATGTTAAAAGATTACCACATGTATTATATGAAAATAAATATCATCCAAGTGTTTATGTATATTTTAATTCAAGTGTTTGATAAAATTGTGCAACAACTTCATATGTTTTAGTAATGTCTAAGTTTTTTCTTTCTTGAAAAATCATACTTTTCTGGTAAAAATTCCATTATCTTTTAAAGTGATCGAGGGATTAGGATGGTTTTTTTTCGGTGGTACAGCATAAACATCATATGCGGCAGAGAGTTTTAAAAAACTTCATTTAGCTTTAGAAAAAAAAAATCTTAAAAATTGGCTGTGCTCTCTGAATCTGTGTTCTTCTCCGGGAAATGTTGGGAAGCCTGTAACAATCTATAGCATTGTCGAACTTGGAAACATAGCATATTTTAAAACCGTAGTTCCAAACAATATTATGAAAGGTTTTAAGGGCACGGGGTTTAAGTTTTAATGAGAACGTTTTCTCTGATGACGGATTTCTTACAGCTCCTATAATCGCTGGCCCAATGCTGTTTGGATCTGTATTTGAATAACCATCAAGGATGGCGCAGCTGAAATTAATATTATCATTCGTTAATGTAACAGATCAAATATATTGCCGCGTATCATTGCACCTGAAACTGTTTGAACTCCTACAAAAGTGCAAGCAAGGAAAATGTCAAACAGGGATCGGCGTAAAGGAAAATCTTGACTGATACTCCTGAAAAGATAATTACTGAAGCTTAAAAAAAATGCAACATTTAAACGTAAAAAACAATGGTACTGAATTGTTGTCTAACTGCCTGGTCAGGAGATAAAACAACATATGTTCCCTGGTACAACTATGTGTTGAACTCTGACCACAATGTTATTATGTTTAAAAAATGAAAGGAAATATAATAAAAGTAAAACCCTAGAACCTTAAAAAATTATGTATAATAAACTAGACGATGCTGATTAAAATAAAGCAAAGAAATTGAATTTAGCTTTAATAGTTGAGCTTAGAAAAAATAAATTATGCAAAGTGGTCAACGGAACAACACCTTCCTCTATACTCATTTCTGAAAAAGTGCTTACATTCAAGAATAAAACATAATTTGATCACATTTTAGTATTTCCATATTTTCAAAAATTATTAAATACGAGTTTCTAACTTGTGTCATTTCTATTCCGAGCCATTTTGACTATGTAAACATGTCATATTTGCGTATTTTTTGCTCGGTTTTGAAAATGTTTTTAGATTAAATTAAATAAAGTTAATGCAAATAGATTAATTACCTACATGAAAACATGATATTATACATGTGAGTTTGCTTCTTTTAAGTGTATTAAGTTCGTTTGTGCTTTTGAAATTGTAAATAAAAAAAAATGAGTCTTTTAACAATGCATATTTTATGTATAATTATTTTGATGCATTTTTTTTGTATAGGAATAATTATTATATTTTGTATGTGTATCTACATATATATATATATATATATATACACTTTCCGCATGCATACATCAAGGTGGACAAAAAATAAAAAATGAATATTTTTTGTTTTATCGCATAGTCAGGAATTTCATGCCTGAAATTCATTTGTTATTGACATGTGAAACAAATCTTTTTCAGATGTATTTTATGATTTCTGAATAAAATATTTTGAAAGACGCATGGGAGCATTTTTTAAGTTCATATAAGAATATGAATCGAAATGTTTTTTTATAAACTTACATCAATGCATTCTACATTTTAAATAATTCCATGTCTAATACATTACATTCATGCTTTAAATAAAGCAAATCTTTTAATAAATTTAAATTATCTTTTAAATAAGTATGTTATAACTAAATATTACTGAAATCCACATGAAAAATTCAAGTTATCATCTCCATTTAAAAGAAAAATTTGAGTTATTTTTAATAATTTTTAATTTCCAAAATTGAATAGATATTACGCAAAGAATATAAATAAATATCACTTGTAGACGTACTTCTTTTTAAATGGTATATCAAACTTTAATTTAGATTTATCTAATGTATTCCTGGATTTCACGACAATTCAAATTTACCGTTCACTTTCAAAAGATACTCTGTAACCGTTAATTCGAAATTCCATTGTAATTTCCGTTGTAAGTTCCAATTTATCTCTATATTATTAAATTTTAATAAAGAAGTGTTTTGATCAGAGAATCCTAACTTGAAGTTTACCGTGAAAATTAAAGTTATGCCATAAAACTGGTTGCAGCATTGATGCCTCCTTTCTATTGAGTAATTTAAGCAATATAGATGGTCTGGTGTTATGTTATACTAATGTGAAATAATATGCAAGCTTTATCTGTTTAAATTGCACAGCTACATGAAATTTTCATAATTATCAATTACTCTATAAAATTGAATACAGCATACTGTCACCAATTTTATGTAATGATGTTCCTCAAATTTTGTAAAATGTAGAATACTCTGAGAAATTGAAGCTTTTTATTTGTTCATGTTGTTTATTTGATAGATAAAGAAAAAAGGAAAAAAAAGAAAAGTAAAAATTAAATATGATTGCATCGAATATTGTTACTTATCATAATCAAATGTGTCTCGTTAATTACCTTATTAATTATAAATACTCTGTGATTCAAACATAAAATTATATTCACAATGGTTCAGATAAAAGTATAACGTCTTGATAAATCATGTGTTTTCCTATTTCATATTTAATTGATCTGAATGGTTTATGCAAGCACAGAAAAGCACACTACCCCCAGTGTTAGTATTGCATACCTAAAATAAAATATACTTGCACTGTAAAGTATCAGTAATCATCAACAGGAATTAAAAACGAAAATAAAAATTTTTAAATTCATTTTTTTTCTGTCTAAGATAATTTCAAAGCATCATCGAAGAAATATAAAAATCACCAAAAGAAATGTTATTTGAAACTAGATTTATCCACATTTTCTTTTTCTTTATTTTCTTTTATTGTATTTATCAATTTTTTGATATAAATTGCGTTTAGTTTTGGCTATGCGCATACCAGAAATAGAATTTTTTCATTTAATCTTATAAGAAGTTATAAAAATGTGAATTGATATGAAGGAGAAAATTAATGTCTCGATGAATGTGTTTTTTTCATGGAAACATAAAAAAGTAATATATCCCTAAGTATTATAAAATTTCATTAAAGTTATTTCATTAACTGACTTTCTATTGAGCCTTAGAAACTATTCCAAATAAAGTATACAGCTTTTCAATTTTTTTTTTTTAATTTCATAAATCCCTATATTAAAAATGTCTGTTGTTGAAAAATTCTTTTTTGTATTCAAAATTAAAAAAAGGAGTGTGTGATAAAAATGTGATATTTGTATGTTTTGCAACTTTTGATATCTAATTTGAATCTGTATTCCAAAATTTTACGTATAATAAGGTTTGTCAATTTTGCTTCTTGGAAAGTCAAAATAATTCTTTGTATGTATCTATAAAAAATTTTTAGTAAACAATGTATTTTTATTAATGAAATCTCTGCAATATCTAAATTACAAACACGGATATATGAAAAAATATATATGTTTGTGTGCATTACTAGACTATTTTCATTACTGCTAACATGAAAAAGATTGTGATATTCCTAAAATAATAAATCACTATTTTTACATTTCTGACTGTTTTATTCCGAGAATATATACTCTTCGGTTTTTAGCATATTTTTGTCAGGACTAGATATTTTTATTTAATCTCAAATTAATTAATAAAATGTTATAATTTGATATGAACTTGAAAATGATGTCTCTTTACAAGTATTTTTCTTTATTTATTTTTTCTTTTCCCTTTTCACTCTGCACTTTAAAAAAGTAATTCTCAGATTTTCTTTTGCGTAAATTCAATAAAAATACTTTTTTTTTTCATTTATTGATTTTTTTTTTTCTGTGTTTTAAAACTTATTAAGAATATTAGATTCTTGTGCATTTTTATATAGATTTCAAAAGAAACTACATATTGCAGTCGTTATCTTGGTACAATTTTTGGAATAATTTTTCATAATTTTTCATTATATGGGGCCAGGAACCCAACCATCCTGATATGGAAAATTTAAGTCCCATTTATGCACAGATCGTCATCAAATAGGAGTCACTTTGATGTCCCGAGGAACGAGTGGGTAAGTGTGATCGAGATAGCATGCAGAGTTTCGTTAATTTTCCTTTAAAAATACTTTAGTCTTCAATTATAATTCCAAATCGTTAATTTCTAAATATTTAATCTTTACCTGTTTTCAATAAGATCATTAATTACAACACCATTAAACTTAATTTTAAAACTGTCGACTTTTCATTTATAGTATAAGGTAAATATGCAAATTTTTTGGGAAAAAATGTAAGGTAGTAATGAACAAACTAAAACTTAAAACACCTTCTTGTTGCGATAAAATGAAGTATAGGGTGTGCTTTGTACTGTATAGGCTACCAGCTTTAAAACGATATATACATCCACATTTGGCCACCGTGGGGAAAATTCCCCTGATTATATATATTCGTGACCTGATTAATAGACCTGATTAATCAAAAGAACATCACTAGATAAACCTTTGGTATCGTAATGACAAGGAAGAGAGAAGTAAATGTCAGTTTGGATTTGTTTCGATCACGAATAGCGATGCGGAGGTGTTATCCTTCTTTCCAATACACGTATACTTTCAATTAGTAGTGAAGTTCTAAGCATTATGACTGTTCTCGGAAATGCACACGCAGCCTAGTTGCATTGGCGTGTTACAGAATGTTTTAAGAGAAAATAATGCTACTAGAGTAGGGTCGTAAACAAAACATGACGTCAATTTCCATTGTAGCGTTCTTTAAACTTTCGATTCCGATTACAGTTTAAGCCTTTTCAGGTATAAACAATACGGAGGGGACTGAGTACCCAAAGGGTAGAGTAAAACTGAGATATTAGAGTTAACAATAGAAAAATGAGTTTTTAATGTTGAAAATTAAATATTACATAATGGTTCGTCTTCTGCAAGGAGTTACAATGATACAGTTGAATTAGTTTGGTTTGGTGTGGAATTGTTTTGAGGCCTATTGCAGCATTATTTGGCTTTCGCATCGTATAACGCATTACACACAGAGACAATGAAAATACAGAAAAAAATTATATACATATTCATTATACTACAAACACACCATCCATGTCTTTCCCTGGATTCAAACCCGGAGCCCTTGGCGTGGCAGTACCTGCCGCTACCGATCACGCCGATACCGTTGAATAATCTGGCAATGTCATTTCTTTAGTTATTTGCGGATGAGGACGCCAATATCGACGTTGTCGTATAGAAGGACGAGGCAATTACACACCAAATGTTTTTCGCGGCAGCATTAGTGATACATTCACATCACCGAGAAGTATTTCTTGGATTGTGATGAATCTTAGTAACCCCACTTCCTCTAAAGATTGCTGTCGACCTCGCAATAATGTAAAAATTGTAATGCACTTCTTATGTTTGTCTTAACATTGAGATAAAATTTACTTTGGACTGACGTGTAATGTTGAATGAAGCAACGGTGAAACACATTCAAACGTGTGTGGTTTTTAAAGAACAGCATCAGTTTGGTACTGACAGCCATTGATATGTTTCTATGGTGAAAATGGATACCTTTTTCCCCAATTATATGCCTTCATCAAATCAAATAGTTATGAAGATGATTTGTAAAACAAACATTAGGGACCACTTAAGTTATAAGAGACAGTATCATCAATCATTTCTGTGAAATCCTTTGGTTTGACAGATTTAATGACGAAGTAACAGATCAGAGCACTTGACCACAAACAAATTTGCTCTAATTTCTGAATCCTGTTAATAGGGATTGAAATAGTTATTTGTGCTTTGATCCGGGAGGAGAAATGAAGATCGTTGCCACGTTTATCGATGTGAAGATTAATCCAACACATGACATATAAGCCAAACAAATGCAGCAACATGTTCCGGCTAGAAACTGATGTAAAATAAAAATATTTTTTAAATGCCTATCCACCCTTGGGAAAAGAAGACTAATGATCAATTGATTTATGACTTCAGGTAAAATATAGTGCTAAAATTACTTCAACTACGTCTACACTCAACGTTATTTTTGCCAAACTTTTTACATCGTAAAATGTGCGGGTAATTGTTCTGCAAAAATAACACTACATTCGTTTGATGGATGTATCTTAAAATGAGATAATTAACTTTATTTTCTCTCGTCAAACGTTTGCCATGATATTTACCTTCTACGCTGTAAAATAGAAATAAAAATCTCGAAATATATATGCAAAAAAATAATAATACCTTGAACCTTAGTAATATGCACAAGAATGTATAAAAACATAACAGGGTAAAATACAAGCCGAATATTGTCCCTCACACCTTTAATTTCACATCGAGAATTTACCTTTCCCGACGTGGAAGAACTTGTATTTCTACCTTGAGCAACAGATCCCCCTCCCCCCCCTGTCAAATACAGATCCTAAAACTAGTGATGTATGCTTTGCGAAAATTTAAAAAATTCTCCTGAAAATTTTGAAGATGCTAGAAATTACAACAATAAACCAATTGCTAATGTCTACCGAACATTCTTAAAAAAGAGTTATTCGACAACCTACAAAATTAGTGCATAAATTGTCCCAAATATTTTACTACAGTAAAAATTAAAATTAAAATTTAAGTACCAGTGATGCGTGAGAGCAATACAGTGTTTATTTTTCAACCCGATTAAATCAGATTACAAAATTTTAGTAATATTTCGTTAAATTTCTCTAATATTATAGAGACAAAAGAATATTTTTCTGAAATAGTACTTTTGAAGACCGAAAACTGTACCAATTCCGATTTCGTTGCTTTGAAACAAAATTTAAAATAAAAGGGTTTAAATCCGAGAAAATATTAGCTTTATATTTATAATATCACGTTTTTTCGTGGTTATTATAAATAAACACACTTGTTTCCCGAAATCTGAATATTCTACTGTATTAGATATTGTTAAATACGTGGTCAAATACATATGATAAAAACATCACACTATAATTAAAAACCTCAATGTTAATAAAGTAAAAAACTATCTTAGAAATGTTAAACAGAATACGAAAGAAACAAGACATATTCAGTAAATAAAACCTCACTGTAAAAAAAAAACGGACGATTTAACGGAAGTATTACTGGTAATCTAGACGCCAATACTATTTACTGTTTTTTAACGGAAAAATTTCCGTGATTATTCCGTATTTTACGACTTTTTCCCGGAATTTACGTAAATTGTTCCGTTAAAAAACACTAAATAGTACTGGCGTCTAGATTACCAGTAATACTTCCGTTAAATCGTCCGTTATTTTTTACAGTGCTGTATCACATGCTCGCATATTTTAGTATTTTTTATGCTCATGTAATTTAATTCTATATGCAAAAAACATGCCACATTTATAAAAAACGTATATACCAGATATAGAAAAAAAATCGCATATTTTTTGGCCTTACAGCATTTACATGTATATAAATCAAAAAGCTTTTTGACACAATTTAAGAGTTGAAAATGGAAGGGGACAAGGGGGAGTCGACTTATAACGAGTTAGTCGAAAAAAAGAAAAAAAAATGCAAATAATCGGCGAATGGACAAGTCTGTTAAAGTAATCCCAAATGTGTTTAGGTTGGAACAAAAAAAGCTCAACAGTAATGCCTCGGAAATTCTCCTGCACCCATTTACCCTTGGAATTGAATTCCTTTCAATACAGGAGCAATTCTTTGAACACTTGAATCTCACTTAAAAATAAAAATCAACTTGAGAATGCTTCAAAATATGTCTTCTAAACTTCCTAAAATACTAAAACATTAGCAGTCTAAGAAGCTGTTTACTCTTGTTAATTAAGCTTGAATAGAATTTTGATTATTTTTTTCTTTTTAAATTTTATTAAAGTAATGTGAATACATTTCAAATTATTTAAAGCTTCTTTGGTTTTACATAATTATACAGTTTTAAAGAGTATAATTTAAAAAAAAGTTTGATTACAAACGTAGAAAAAAATGTTTACTAATTTAATAATAAAAAAATATATTATTTTAATTGCTGATTATAAATCATTCATCTACATAGTGCCAGAAATTTGGTTTGATTTATACACGAAAATTCAATTTTTTTCAAATCTTGCTTGCGATCAAGGAGGATAAACTTATACAGGAGTTGACTTATACATGAGTATATACGACATATGGGCCACAATATAGGCCACATTTATTGTCTGAGCGAAGCGAAGTCTTTATACTTAGAGATACGTAACGATATTAAAAGTCAAAAAAATTTTTTCGTCAAGCAAATCTCAAAAAGTACTTGTCGGATTTTGATTCTGTTTGTACCAATAGGTACCTATGAAGGTAATCTGGTAAATGCACCTACTTTTAAAAATTAATTCCAAATAGTTTAAAAGTTATATTTAAAAAACTGATAAAAAAGCTCAATTTATTTGCATACGTTACAGAAATTTGGTGCGCGTGATTTTTACCGGCTGGATATTTTCGTAGATAACCGAATCAGTACATGGGGTAAATAGTAATCATTTACGCACTCAGAAATATTGAATGCAATAAAACATTTTAAAATTTAATCATGCAGGAAAATAAAACTTTTTTTTTTATTAAAAAAATGTCATAAAAACTTTGATTTTGAGATTTTGTGAATATAGAAGAGAATAATCTCTTAATAGCATTTTTTGATCTCTAAAAGAATGTTTTATATATTTCGCGTATAAAAATTAGAAACAATTACGTTTTTAAATAAAAAGTTTCTTTTATGACATCATTTTCCCTTTATATTTATTTTTATTGCATGTTTTCTTTTAACTTATATTTTGTTTGTGTGTGGAAGTCAATTCTGGTCACTAATTTTTCGGCACGGATACCACAAGCGCATCAGATTTGGCGCAATTTTTTTCAAAGCCCATTTGGTGAAAACTCCGTTTTCAAATAACGCTTACATACACATTTTTAAATTATTTTCTATTTTCAAGAATAACTTACAGTAAATAAAATAATAATAATAATCAATAACTATAAAAAGAAATATGGTACTTCTAGGTTATCCCGTCGACCAATTTCGCCAAATTATACAAATCGCCAAACTAATAGCCAAATTATACATGTTGACATAAATTTTATTTTAAATAACGAAAAAAAACAAATAATTAGTAGAATATTAATAAAAATATTAATAAAAAGTCGAAATAAAAATCATTTAATGACATTTTAAACACGTGAATCGCATTTAATGTCATTGAATGTGACATTCACGATCATTCATTATCGGCATTTAATCTTATAGTTTGGCGATAATTTTTTGGTCGACGGGATAACCTAGAAGTACCAGAAATATTTTATATAATTAATTTTAAAAAGTAAATGAAAGTAAATAAACATTTTATGAGTAAATAAACAAATAATAAATAAATAAAGCCGGGTTACCATCTCAGGTAAAATAATGCCATTTTGACGCCAATTATGTACCCTGGTACATATGTGACATCTTTTCCCATTTTTCATCCATTTCCTGTTGGCATACAACTTTGAAATTTGGAATATGTATGCATACCTGGGAGCAATACTGGAATTAGACATTCTTTTTTTTTTTTTATTCGATCCAAAAAGGGGCAACGGGGGCTATTTTTTAACCCTTTGAGGCGCAGGTCAAATTCATTGCTTAAGTATTGAAATTAGTGACTGACACCGAAATTTGAAAACAACTTTATTTGTAAATAAGAAAACACTATATTTCGCGCATTCAGTAAACCGTAATTTTTTGAAATAAAATTCCGGTGCCAATGTGGCGTTTAGGAATTAGAATTAAGTGGTATATCTATGAAACCACCGCGCCGCAAGGGGTTAAAGATTTATACAATTTATACTGCATAAAGGAGCCACTTACCTATTTTTATATACAAGAAGAAGTAAGTGGTATGAAAAATGATTGTAGTATACATAAATAAAATATTTGAGATAATATACTAGAGATATAAGCACCGGGTTTGGCGAGATTTTTTATGCCAATTAGGCGAAAACATCGTTTTGATTACCAGATACATATAGCATGCTATAATAACACGTTATTTATTTATTTCAAAATGAAAAAAAAAGGAATAAACGAAACATTTCTGTTATTAAAAAAAAGAAATAACAATCAATAAATGATAATATTTTTAGAACAAACAACTTATTATAACATTTATATGATAACCAGCATGTTAAGCAACTGGACGCCATTTTGGCACCAATTAGGTACCTCGGTGTGTATAGGGCATATATGTGCCATATTTATTTGTAAAACTGAGCATGAACGTTTACCAAGTGTGTTTTCATAGTCGCTTATATCTTTTTGCAACATAGTGCACCTTTCGAAGCCAAAACTGCACAAAAGAAAAAAAAATCAATATTTCCAGTTTTTTTTTTTTTTCTTTTTTTTCTTTTTTTTTTATGTAATGCACATTTCGTAATCAGTAGGCTCGATAATCAGACCTCGTTTTTTGTTGCTTTAAAAGATGATATTTCATACGACGTCTTTTTTGGATTCGTCGTTTTTCCATATTTAATAGTATGCGTCTACTCGTTTTGTAACTTTTTTTGTAACTTTCTACTTTATTAACAGCGACATTTGGATTTCCTATTTAAATAAAAATTCTTCTAAATACAAAGAATTTTGTTAAAATAAATAAATAAATGAAATGCGGACATCTGTTGCTCAAAGCACAAAATTTTTCCTATTAAGTTACTAAAAATCAGTAAAAATATAATTTTTATGATAATAAAAAGGTGACTTATGTAATAACAGAGTCATATCCCACACAACACACGTTATCTATAAGACGTCGACTTATAGTATGAATACGTCTATAATCTCCATAATGGTATTTAGATGTGCATATCAGTAAATAAACAGACGTCGATCTGACATTCCAATTTAGATTTCTATCAGACGTCTGTGACCTGCAACAGACGATCTGTGGCTTTCACTCTTTTTAACATCTAAAGGAAATCCTTTACTCCATGTCCTTAGGAAATACTCAAGACTGCATCAATGGATTTGCGAATAACACGCATTATGCATCTCTTATGGAAAAAATACTCTTGCTTGGAGGTCTTATAGATGTTGCCTTGTAGACTATCTGGATGTAATCAACGTCTGGAGGAACTCAGAGAGATCACACATGTTATTTCTAAGAGACGTAAAAAGAGAGTATCGTGGATATTTCTAGATAACCTATAGATGTTTTGGCCGTCTTGTATTTACAGCTTCTAGATGACTTATAGATGAATGTGTGCTATGTGGGATATTATGTACGTTATGGATTAAGCATGAACATTTCTCCACCATTTACAAATAATAATAATAATAAAATAAAATGCGGACAGACCAAAGTCTATATTTGACTGAAAACCACAACCATTTTCTAAATGCTTTAAAAAATGGCCAATGAAAAGTGATATTTCAAAAGTATTATAAAATTAGTTAAAAACCATTTATTTTAAACTAAATGAATAAAAGATTTATATTTTTAATGAAATAAATGAGTTTTGAAAAATTATTGGAAATTTATCACCATAGATGTATCAATATTACAATCAGTACCTTGTATGCAAAATGGAACAATTAGCAATACTTTTTGCACCCGAAAAATGGTCGTTGTTTTTTTTAAGATTAAAAAGTAGATTACGAAATATTCCTATACAGAGATGCCAAGCCCCCGCTTACTGCACAGTATAATTTTCTTATAGGAAAAGTTATTTTTTAAATCCGCAGAATGTTCCAATTTAATAAAACATTTTCTGTATTAAAATACAGGTATCCGAAATGCCGGAGACTTGGCAGCTCTGCCTATAACATTTTAATTAATCACGGTAATTTTTTTAATCGGATTCAAATTTAGTGAAGACAACGTTTTTTGGCCAAAAGCAGCTTTTTTCCACATGTGTAACTACGATACAACTCCTTGATGCTGAAATAAAATATTTTGACTTATGCTATCATTGCTTCCACTTATTTATTTATTTGAATTTTAAATAAGATGACTCAAAATCGTGTTTTTTAAATGTACGGAAAAAATACATTTCGAGAGAGGGCGAAAAGAACAATATTTGGCGATTTATTAGCAGCGTTTGGCTGAGTGTCTTACTATCTTGTATTTAATACTCTTCACAATACTTCGCTGTTATATGGACTTAGGTTCTTTTATAAAAAGTTTGACGTAATTCGTGCTTAAGAAAGTGAGTTTTTTACTAAATAATACAAATAAATGAAAAATGAATACTAAGAAATACTAATAAAAGAAAAATGAAGCATTATATTGATCTATGTGTATTTAAAAATGCATCTGCTAGCACTAATTAGATAATTTATGTGTACATAATAGGAGATTAATAGCTTTTGATTCTGTATTTCTATGCTATAAAGCATTAACTTTTGTGTGTTTTTCGTAATCATTGGGAGTACCTAGTCGATTTAAAAAATAATGTGGGCAAAAAATGTTGGTAACCATCTTTGCTGCAAAATATACTATATTTTGCGTAGGAACAATAATCCCCATCAATGCACGAGCAAAAAAGATCTAAAATTGAGAATTCTTTGATGTTAATATGACTAAAAATTTAAAATCTTTTTTTTTTTTTTTTTTTTTTTTTTTTTTTTTTTGTAACTTTTAAAATATAATATTCTCGTTATGAACGATTTCTAAAACATTCTACAATTTAATTTCCCAAATTAAACATTTTTTTTTCTAGAAAAGATTTTAAACCCAATTTATTGAGAATATTGCAATTTCTAGGATACTGTTGGGGTCAAAAACTATAACTTTGGCATCACAGTAACTTATAAGATGTAAGTGCTCGTTTAGGACAAATTTTTAAAAAATTATTCCTTAACTCTTATCGACAACCTCATTGCATCCGTGGGAAACAGATGTTCAACATTATAAACTATTCGGACGGATTTCACACCATATAAAATACACTCCATTCTCTTCAAACATAATAGTTTATGTTATTTATAATTTCTCAAATCGGTGCGAAGCTTCTATTTATGCTCATGACATCATTTCAAAGAGATATATTTCCAATATAGGAAAATTTGGTGTTTTATTTTCTGTAGTACTTTTAACATTTTGCATATTTCCAATTTTATATCCATGCATGGTTTGCTTTTCTTTTATAAAAATAGTATATGCAACTTTATATGTAAGATTTTATAATTCTATGATTCAATATGCTTATTTTCATCATATTTTATCACAATGAATGACCAATTAAAGGTAACATCTCATTTTCTTTACTTATCGCTAGTTATTAAATGTGTATTCTCAGCAATATCGCTCAGACTAATCCCTCTGAGGGAAGTCCTAGTTAAAATATTATAAAGCAGCAGTGCTAAATGATTGAGTTATACTGATATATAAATGTCAAATAGTCGACAGCCTGCTGTGTGTATCTTAAGTAAGAACTTATTTATTTCCGTCTATTCAGGATCTTTTTTATAACATATAATTTTCCCCTTCATTGCACCTAAAATGAAACTTACTTTTTAAAATTTAGTTTTCCTGTAAAATTTTCAGAAACTACTCAATAATTTTTAATAAATTAGCCAAATAGTCGTTTTCGTTTAAATTTTTGAAACATTTTGTCAAAATTTGCAAGAAAAACAAATTTCATATGTTCGTAAAATTACATTTGCTTTAAATTAATTAAACCTACCACCATTAAATTTTACAGCAAGCAATTGAAAATCTGAATGTTATGACGTTAATATCATGTTTTAAAATCAAACTCTGCCTCGATATTAATTTTGTGATGAAATGTTATATTAATTTTCGTCGCAAAAGACATTTATAAACACTTTCTGACAGGCTTCTCTGCTTTCAAAGCTCATTTTGAATATTTAAATGTTATGCTTTTCTACATGTAAACATTTGCCATTTAATTATTTTTAATAAGAAACTAATGTTTGATCTACAGTATTACTTTGAATGTTCAGTTAAACCTTTTTTTATTAATAATTTATACTTTTTCATGAAATAAAAAAAGCATACTTTTGGGGAATTAACAAAATGCTTTATTAGTTTATTGACAAATATAATCTATTGGATAATATGTTAAAAGTAGTAACGGTGTGTTCTCTTTTATGTATGTTTATACATTTAAATAATAAAAATAATAATAGAATAGAAATAATGGAGTTAAAAATGTTATATGCGTTTTAAACTTTATATGTAAAAATTCATTCATTATGAAAAATAGTAGCTTTTGTGGTTTTAAATTTCTCGTTTTAAAAATTTATATTACCATACACATTATTGACTTTTTCTACTTTTTTGCACTTTCCAACAAAGCAGGTTGGAAAGGTTGGGCAGGTTTGTCCCTCCGTCTGTCCACGTTCCAACTCCCATAAATATACTGGGATTTTCCTGCGATTTATAAAGCTTATTTATGGTCACAAAAGCATATTTGGTATTGCAGATAAAGTATGTACGATTAATGTTTCATTTATAGGGACATAAAAAAGAAATCGATTACATTATGGTATATGGGGAAAAATAATTTAGTTAATATTTTCGTGACAATTCGCTATTTCAAATGTCTTCAAATTGATATAAATCGCTGAATTTTTACGATGATCACATTTAAACAGAGCAATCATTGTATTTTTTTTATTAATTTCTAGGAACACGCAAAAGAAATATGCTACAGTAGTGTCTTTGCGTAATAACTGCTGGAGAGTACGTTTTAAAATTTGGTATGGGCTTTTTAATTTAATTAGCTTTTTGTATATTACTGTGTATTTATAAATTCTCTACTTTATATACAGGGATTCACAAAAGTATTTACATGCCATTCTTCTTATTAGAGGAATTTGCTGAAGGAAAAATTGTAACTGAAATAAACTCACTAACTAAATTTAACTGAACTCTTAAATGAAATTAAATTTTGGAATGTATGTTGTTAATAGATACAAATTTCTACTTACATAATTAATTATATTATCATCTGTAAGAAAAAAAAAACGTATACTAATGGAAGTTTCTTAGATATAAATCTCAAAGAGTCAGGTAAAAAAATATATCTCAGAGAAATTAAGTAAAAAATCTTGCATTAACAAATACCTTTCAAACATTAATTTAAAAACTGTTTGAAACTAAAAATTCATATTTCAAAAAGCATTGTTTTTTTTAAGTATAAAATCTTCTTCTTAAACAAGTTTCAATGATTTATTATTAAAATTTAATTGATTCCTTTGTGCTGTTTATCAGTCACATAACTAGAAATTACCTGTGTAATTCAATCTTGTAGATTTAAAAAAATTAAAATGCAAGAGGGAAGATAATGTATGATTTTTCAAAAGTAGCCGGTGATTGCATTTAGAATTAAATTTAAATGTTTTTGGGTAAAGCATTAAAAAGGATAAATACATCAAAGACTATACACAAGATGTGTTATTTTAGAAAAAGATCAACATTTTAAAGTGACTTGGTCTTTTAGTAGGACTGTGCAAAGTAAGGGAGAATATTTTATTCAGTAATTCTGGAAATGTATAAATTTTAAATAAGGTATCCTGGGGTAATAACGCCAGGCGGGGTAATAACGCCAAGTGCTTATATTTTGCATAATTATGAAATAATCAGGTAAATGACACCCATGTGCTCTGCGCAGAAGGGTTTTTAGTCATATAAATTGCAAAAAACAGCTTCAAGTTAATTTGTTTCGTTTTTAGGCCTTATTGTTTTTACAAACAACTAAAATTAACGCTTGATCTAAAATTTGCGAGATACGTTTTGTATATGTGAAGACTATCTTTTTATCCGGAAATACTTTGTTAATTACATAAATTTGTAGTGCATTTCATGTACTTTTAAAATGTTGTTGAAAATTTTGGATATCTTCTCGAGATAATTTGTAATTTAAAATGTACTGCGCAATAACTATACCGGGGTAATAACGCCAATCCTTGACATTAATACCCCGGTTGATTGCCTACAGTGGCCGAGCTACATCCTAAATACTGATTCAAATAAACAACATTGCACAGTTAAAACTGTGCAATGTTTCTCATATTTCTATTTAAACGGTCTTTTTTAAGCAAAAAGAAACTCACGGTCTGATATTCATTTGCCTCATCCCCCCCCCCCCCACACACACACACCACACCTTTATATTTCTTACACTTTCACAAAAATTGAACATTTTCAATATCTTAGAATGCAATTTGTTAATTTCTAAGTTTGTAGAGTTTGTATTTTTAGAATTGGGCAATCTACATGCAATTATTCCATCTTATTTCATAGTTTTGTTTGCATGGCGTTATTACCCATATAGGTGGGTAATAACGCCAAATAGCATGGGTCAAGAAAAAACGCCATTACATTTTATGAATACATATCTGTTAAATTATTTTATTTTATATAGATAGTCAATGAGTTGCTGTATCAGATCCTATATTTGTTTGAAAAATACAATCGAAAACTAAGCCGTGAAAATTGGTAGAACCTTAACGTGGCGTTATTACCCCAGGGTACCTTATAGCTAATAGAGATACATAACATTTTCGATGTAAATAACGTTTATTTCCATAGGCACTTAATGTGTTACTTTTAATTAACTCATATATTATGTAAAAAATGAATGTTAAATTTAATTTGTCAGAATCGTTACACAGTGATTGAAAAAGAGTAAGCTTTAAGAGTTATAAATTGAAAATTTATAAACTTCATTCTTTGTCCGTAAAATTTGTAACACTATTATAATTTGTAATACTTTTTTTAAATACAAGCAATGTCAGATAAGTTTAAGTATTAGATAAGTTCAGACATTTTTTTCATTTTTGTTTTATTTGCACAAAAACAAAATTTGGCATTATTTTGTTACAGATGTTATATCTTAATCCATTATCATAAAATGTTCTTTTTTTCTCTTTGAAAAAAATAAAAATAGTATAATTAAAGGAATTGTATTTCGCAACATATAAAAATAAATGATTTAAATAATTCTAATTTCAAATAAAGAGAAATACTACAGATAAAATTAACAGGTATTACGTGAAAAGTAATTATTTCAGCTGCAGATAAAACATTTTAAAATTAGTACTGTTACTATTAAAAAAATACAACGGCAGTTCTAATGATTTATAAAGGGTAAATTTATAATCTGTACTGTTAAAAAATGACAGCATTTTTTACTTTAGTTTCAACCATATTAGAATATCATTAATGAATAAAACTTACAATAAAGAAAACTAAATATATATTTCTTTTTCAGACGTTCCAGGTTAAGGAAATCTTTCAATACAATTAGAGTTATCAAATAATACTGTCATTAATTTCGAAATCTTTCAGAAATGGAAAATTCCTGTTTAACACATCATTCCGTTCTTTAAATGTAAATTATTCTCATGGAACAAATTTGAGTATTTCAGAACTAAAAATGAAAGTTCCGATATAGTATTTCAAGAATTACAGAAACATTTGTTAAAAATACTTTGTAAAGTATAAAATTTTATCAAATTTTATAAACTAATAAAAGATAAAGCATAAAAAAACTTTGAAATTTTAGTTTAACATTGAAAGAATAAACACAGAGAATTAAAAAAGTAATTTTTACACTTAGTGTAACAACATATAAGCTTCTGAATTAGCCTTTAATGTCATAAATAAATATATAAGTTATAACCAAATACTGCTACGCACGTGCTTAATTTAAAAAAAATTATAAATTCAGGAAAAGAACATAATAATTTGGGACGGTATTCAATTAATTTTGATTACCGTTTTATAAAAAAGTGACACTTGGTGACAAAAACTTGTTTAATAAATTATCTCTACTGGATTTATACACGAAAACACTCCGATTTTAAAAAAAGTTTCACAGAAATGCATGTTGCGAACCTCTTAGTATGGGCAAGAGATCACATGTTTTGCACTACGGAATGGACTTCTGTCATTTACTCTGATGAGAAAAAGTTCAATTTGTATGGTCCTGATGGATATCAGTTCTGTTGGCTTTGTGCCGAGAATGAAAAAAAAAAATTATTCTACTCGACATATTGGAGGGAGAAGTTTGATGGTCTGGCTAGCAATCGGATACGGTAAAAGAACGAATTTGATCATTCTGAATGGTAGGCAGAACCACAAAGATTATATTCGATTGTTTAAATCTGAGCTTCATCCTTATGGTATAGAATTGAGTGGAGAAGTATGGATATTTTAAAATGATAGATCAACGATTCATTCACCTCTTTGTGTAAAAAATTAGTTCTACAGAAATAAGGTCTATATTTTGCCATGACCAGCTAAAAGCCCTGACCTGAACATATTTGAAAACATATGTGCTATATTAATTCGTCGTGTATACAATGAAGTAAAATAGTGCAGTTTGTTGTTTAGCTTTGGAATGCACTTAACATTGTTTGTGATATTTTTTTTACAAAATTCAAATGTAATCCCTCTGCGATTCAATACCAAATAGATTCTTACAAGTCATCAAAGCAAATGGTGTGAAATCTTCTTACTAATGCTTTGATTTTCATATAAAATACTTATGTGTCCTTTATTTTTTTTACAGAGTTTAAAGGAATTTCTGTAAGGAACATAAATTATTTTATAAAATTAAATTATCTTCTTAATAATTTATTTTAGATTACTATGATTTTATATTAATTTAATTGTAGAACCGTTACACAAATAAAGAATTTTTAACTAACTTAAATAGTTATGCTTTTCTTTGAAAAATTCGAGTCTCTGTCTACTTTATTATGAAGTGTAGATTTAGATCATCCTTTTCTTTTATAAAAACTTGACGCCTATAAAATAATAAAATAATGTAAAATGAATGTTTTTTTCCTTATGCGTATAATATTTTAAATAAAATTAAAGTACCACAATCACCTGTGGCTAAATTGATGTTAATATGTTGTATTTAGTAACAAAACTTAAGTATCACAAACGTCTGTGGCTAAATTGATGCGAATATGTTGTATTTAGTAACAAAATTTAAGTATTTCAATCATATTAAAAGTTTAGCTCTTTCAGAATACGTGATCCCGACAATATGTATCCCTGAAAAAATATGCTTTAAAAAAAATTCTAACCGACTTCAAAAAAAGAATCAAGCTTGACGACAACTTGGCGCTAACGCATATGAATACATAGTTTTAATATGCTTATGATTTGAAAATGGTTGCAACAATGGAAGATGATTTGCGACAAATCATTATTTTTTTTTATCAAATCCATATTTTTTCATTGAAAAATTCTAATAATGAGAATTTAATGAAATTAAAATGGGACCACATGGGTATCGTATACTTTCAAGAAAAAAATGAATTATCAAAATCGGTTCATATTTAACGAATTTATAAGTGAACAAGAAATACATACAGGTCGAAATCATAACCTCCTCCTTGAAGTCGGTTAAAAAAGAATTAAGTATCCTAATTTTGTGTTTAGAATATAAATAAATATACATTTTAGGTGATAAATAAAACTCATTTGCTAGAGAAGTTATATGGAGAATACTAAAGTTTTTACATTAAAATGATGTAAAATTCAATTTATCGAATTTCCAACAATTGAAAATAAGAAAAAAATATTTCAAAAAACTTTTAAAAAGTTGAAATTGCAACAATTAAATATTTTCTTTTCATAGTAAAACAAAATTTCTATAAATAATTTTATGATGTCAAATTATCTGAAATAATGCACCTAAAAATATGTTGCGAGACTTCAGAACTCTATATATTGATTTTAGTATGCTTTAGAATCAGGAATCAAGTATCTATAGTCTCCCTTATATCTGGAAGAACAAATCAAATACAAAAATTCTGTACAATATATTTCTATGCTGTAGAAAAAAAAATGAAATATATTTTACCTTACATTCATTTTATGACTTTAGATTGCTTATAGTGTTCAATTCTTATTGCATGAAAATGTGTAAGGCAATCAAAAATGTGTCGCACACTGTAGTCATAAGAATTTCCATTTTATTTTGGCGAAACTTTTTCTTTATCCGCGAATTTGTAACATAAAATACTTCTTATGCTTACATAACAGACGAAAAGAAAATTGAAAGGTACTTTAAATAATTTTGGTAGATTTGCTGCATTTGATCTACATATTTTTAAGACATCTGGAAGATTTACATGAGAAATAAAGTTCTTCCAGAAAATGCATAAAGCTTATTATAAAATAAACACGTTTTTTATTTATTTATTTATTTATTTCTGCATATTTTATATTTTTCAATATATCTTTACTCCTGTCTTATTTGTATGTATATATATATAACGCTTTTTTTATTCACAATATATGTACACACTTGTTTTTTCTAAATATATATATACATATATATGTAGAATTCCTAGTTATTCATACATTATTGTTTTCAGAATATATGCATAGTTCTTGTTTTAAGGTATATAACATGCTCTTTTAGTCACGAGATGTATACACAGATCTTTGATTCATAATAATAATAATTTTATTTATTCATAAACAGCATTAGATATCATAAAAGACTTCGATTGCACATTGCGATTTTAATTTTATATTTTTGTTAAAACCTACCTTTTCCTGTATCTTTAAAAAACACTGAAAATTCATTTATGCTTTAATACATTTATGTATTCTAATTTATTTTCACGAAAAATACAAGTAAAATAAGTAGTATCGAAGTTTCCTTTTAATTATTATTATTATTATTATTATTATTATTATATTATTATTACTATTATTATTATTATTATTATTATTATTATTATTATTATTATTATTATTATTATTTTTTTTTTTTTTTTTTTTACAGCGTAAGTCCAAAATTTCTTTGAAACACAAGTAAATATCAAATTACTAAACTGAACATTTTTTCTATTCTAAAATTTTAATAGAAATTTTTACAGTGATATTCTCAACGCACACCACTAGTCATTCAGTTTTTATTCTGATAATAAGCGTGTAAAGGAATGATGTAATTCTATAATTATTTAATAACATTCTTCTTACAGTACTGTTCAATAGTTCGAAATATTCCCGTATCGTTAGTGTGAAGCAGGTCGTTTTTTATTTAATGAATTTGCTGAAATTCCTAAAAAGCTTTCGGCTATAATATTTATTAACAAGTAGGAAATTGCACGTCAAACTTCACATTTGAGGTGCGTTTGTACAATTTTTATAAATATTCAGATCTTGATGAAATAGCTGTTGCATTCTTATGCATAAACGCATGATTAAAATATTTGATGACATTGCATACGTTAAGTTCATTAATACATAAATAATATGACTGCATCTTAAATAGAACGCAATCACCATGGCAACTCTAGAATCATTACCTACTATAGAATATCACTGAATGATGAATGAAGAAAAGCTTGATTAACTTTTTATGTTCTGATTAGATATTCATAAAATATTAATGACTACAAAATTCTGAAACAATTATAAATATTAAATTTCAAGCCATTTGACTGAGTAGTTTTTGCGCTGTTAAATACAGACAAGACAGACCGTGTGACAAATATAACTTATACATATTTATATAAATACTAAAGTTCCTCATAGAACATAATGTAACAGAATACTTTTGAGTGCCTCTGAAAAAAAGACGTAAACTTTACATACCTTTTTTTCAAAATTGATCATAGCATCGAAAATATCAATAATATATGATATTACATCGGCTGGAAAGCTCTGTGCACATTGCTTATAGCATAAAAAATCTTTTCAGTTTAAGTCAACATATTAATTCCAGCACAAAGATAATCTGTGAATTAGTTATTTATTTCGTATATATTCCGTACAAATTCCTATAGTTAAACACCATGATTCAGGACACTCGTAGGTGCAATTTACACTTAAGTTAATACTAAATTAATCAAATTTTCTAAATCAAATTTTAGAGGTTTGATTTTTTTCAGCACAATATATCTTTTGAATCACACAGGGATCATATGTGACCATGAAGGATCTTTATGCTATTAATAATGCTGTCCAACGATTTATAACCTACCTTGCAATAATCAAATTACATATTCATAGACTAAAAAAAGTAATGAATGAAACTCAATGCAAAATATAAGAGAAGTAAAGTTTAAACCAAATAAAAGGTTTATTTACTCATTACTTTATAAATGTTTAATGTTTGAAAATGAATTAAATGACACTAAAATTTACTGAAACATGAGATTGAGATCATTGTTATGAAACAGACTGCAAAAGAGCAAATAAGAAAAAACTCATTTTTACTTATTATATTTTAAAGCAAAATACACTGCTCGACATTTAAAATGCAACACCAAGAAGGAGTGGTCAGAAAGTGATGAAATTTGGGAAAAAGACAGAGACAGCAAAGAGCATTAAGTGATCTTTATATCAAAAAGATGGTCGTATACAGAACGAGAACGACGTCGGCTCAGTAGGATGTAGTACCACCGCGGACAGCGATGCAGAAAGAAACACGTCTAGGCATAGAGTCAATAAGAGTGCGGATGGTGTCCTGAGGGATGGCTCTCCATACCCTTTCAACCATTTTGCAACAGTTCGTCTTCTGAACGAGGCAAGGAGAAAGTCCGCAAACGGCGTCCAATCACATCCCGCACATATTCGATTGGGGGCAGGTCCGGAGAGTACGGTGACCAGGAAAGCATCTGTTTGCCTTGCAGAGCATGTTGACATATGCGAGCACTGTGTGGTCTGGCGTTATCCTGCTGAAAAATTGCATTAGCCAGCCCCTGAAGGTAGGGGATTGCCACCGGCCGCAGTACATTATCGAAGTATCGTTAGGCCGCCATAGTGTTCTGAATAGGAACTACAGGTGACATGGAATTATACACAATACCCCCCCCCCAAACCATTATGCCACGTTTTCGAGTGGTGGGGAGTTCACAGTAACTGCCAGAATCGATCTGTCTCCAGGTAGACGCCACACACGTATGCGGCGACTGTTACTGGATAAACAGAAGCGTGACTCATCTTAGAACACGACGTTTCGCCAATCTGTCCTCCACGTCGCTTTAGTTATGCACCATTCCAAACGTTGGCGTCTATGCTGTCGAGTCAATGGCAGTCTTCTTAACGGACGCCGTGAGTGCAAGCCATGTTCAACCAATCTATGGGAAATAGTTCTTCTCGATACGGAAACATACAGGGTATCTTGTACATGCTGCAGAATCGAGGTACAAGTGACTTGCGGGTCCGCCACAGCTTCACGGCAGATACGTCGATCCGCGCGTGCGGACGTCATTCTGGCTGCACCTGCAACCCTTAATCTCGCGACATTTCTTTGTTCCAACCATATTCGCCGATATCACAGCCGATATATATCACAGCCGATGCACCGTACTCGCATCCATGTGGGTATCAGCTGCGATTTGACGTAAGGAACAAACCGTCCTTCTCAGTCCGATCACCATACCGCTCGTAAAATCGCCTCTCTGCTGGAAGTGCCTTCGTTGACGGCGGCCTGGCATTCCCTTCTATACACATATCCTCCGAGACAAAAACAAAATTTCTTCAATAATTCGTCTGGCAGAAACAGCGACACGAATATTGCCCATTCTGCAAGTTCCTTCCCTTATATCTTACATCACGTGCTTCGGAGACCTGCGCATTTCACATCATTCGCATAACTCAGTGACGTGCGTCTACTCTAAAATTTGCCTAAATTTCTGACCTCTCCTTCTTGGCGTTGCATTTTCAATGTCGAGCAGTGTATAACTTAAAAATGTTTTTGACTCAATCCTTACGTTGAATTCTAAGTATGATCATGAATTGTTAATAAAAAATAGCGGATCCTTGCTGATACGGGCAGCAGTTTCAAAATCTTTCCTAGACAATCATTAGTCATCCATAGGGATGTGTCTGAATAGCATCAGAAAAAATACAAAATACTTAGCGACTGGTCATGACATATGGTTTACAACATACTTGCCAGTCTCCCGTTTTTTTTTAATTAACAAAACATACTTTAAACCAGAAAATTTCTTTAATGTATAAAAGCCTATTGGTTTTGAATAACTACTATATCAATTCAAGAAACATTTAATTTAATAAATTTTCTCGCGTAAAGAAGGTTTTTCCGTTAAAAAAATAGTCGGAGGGTGGCAACTATGTTTACACTTAAATGAACATTATTTTTGCTATTGATTGAAGATTCAAAGTTAAAAATAATCTTTTTAGAAATAATTACTCTTCTTCAAGGCATTATTTAGTAAAAATATAAGAACAGAAGAACATCCTGTTGTATTGAGGGTTTTTTTCTCTCAAATGAACAAATATTTTCTCTTTTCAGAAAAAATATCCATTCTCTATCCTTCATCGAAATTAAAATACATTTTACTTTCATTGGATGGCATTATAATTATATGTGGGCGTGTATCCACCTAAATAATATATAAATATATTGAGTGTGTACATGTACAGTTCCCTAAATTTGCATATTTGCTCCATCACCATCTTGCTATTCATGTTTTAGCTGGCTTATGACGACTGTGCCATTTCTTCAGGCTATTTATGACTTCCTCTTGTCAGCTTCAAGTTGGTCTAAAGTAAATTCTCCCTTATTTGAAATACATATTTTAAAACTATATGTTAAATTTAATTTTTTTTAATTTTTTTATTATGGTAAAATTAATATTGAAGGCATTCGAGGAATTTAATCTAAATTTGATTAATATTTGATAAAATTTGATAATATTTGATTAATGTTTGATATATGTTTGATAAAGTCCTTTAATGCATTAAAATGTCACTATAACAGTCAGTTAACATATAGTTTTAGCTTCTTAAAACTTAAGTATGTTGAAAGGTGGGAACTGTATTGTAATGTTTCCACCAACATCCAAATATATTAATGCAAGTTAGTTTCAGACGGTCAGATCAAACCGATTCATAAACACTTTCAACTAGTATGGAAAGTCTTACAAACGCATAATAAATTGAAATTTGATTTTCAAAAATTTACGCCATAGCTTGAAGAACACATGAATAACTTTATACAGTCCTATATTTTACCTACTCTCTTTATATGCATAATACTATTTAGATAAATTTTACTCGAGACTGAAATACGCTTAAAACTTGTTAAATCACACTTGAAGAGGTTATCGTTCATATACGATCATGTATCTAACTCATAGAGAGGCCTTGTATTGCATATTTCTATATTCTGTAAGGATATCTTAATATATTAAATTAAGTCCAGCGTAAATGTACATGCTCTTAATCCTTGCGAAATCTTTTGTGAAATCTGTATATGATCTACATTTATACATAGAATATACTATGCAAAAGTTTAGGCTTAAAACTCGTATCACAACTAAAAATGAACCTCCAGCAATCATCGTTAATATACGGTATTTCAAGTACAACAGAGCATTCAAAATTTTCTGAGTGTCCCTGTAAATATTATGCACTTTCTGTTATAAGGAACTAACTTTTAAGAAACCTCAGTAACGGATATGAATTTCATTATGTGTTAAATAGTTGAACATAATTCAAATGAACCATAAACAATGTTTCTCTCTATGTCATTATTTAACGAAATAATTTAGTGTATCCCTGTAAAAATTTAATCGACATTCTTTGCTGTGCATATTCTACAAAATGTTTATTTTAGTGCACTGCATAAATGAATATAAATTACATTTTGTTCGAAAGAGTGTTACATAATTAAAATGCATTTGAAACAATTTTTTCGTAACGTTCGCCGTAATGTAACGAAGGACTTTTGACTGTCCTTGTAATTGAATTATGCATCCGATTTTCATAAAATTTTAAATGACTCGTCGAAATTCCACAACAATTATATATTTAAAATTTCAAATCATTCAGTGGAGCTTTTTTTGCTCTGTTAAAAGCAGAGCCAATCGGTTGGAGCACGACGGCTATAAGTATGTATTTATATAATTCTGAACGCATCTAAATATAAGTGCTCTAGAAGTGTTTTTTACGATAGTTTATTAGGAGTAGAAATATAAAGTTAAACTATTTATACAGAAATGTCTGAAATGATGCTTGCAAACATTTCTAAGTAGCTTATGTTTTTCATATGTTTGTCATCATGAAGCGGGAGAATTCGATTGAGTAAATCATTTTGCAATACATAAATTAGAATTGTACAATTTGTGAAAAGAGGACATGAAAAATTATTCATATCATATGATTAAAATTATCTGTTACATTTAGAGAATTATGAGAGTTTTGACTTTCGTGTCAGGGCCACCAGCACTGCAATTTTAAAAAGTAAACCAGAAAAAATTGAACGCCTATTCGTACGTTAGAAGTTAAGTTTTGGAAACATAGTGCGGAAGACAAAACACACCCCAAATGCAGGATTTTTTTATGATTCATCGAGAAAGTTAAACTAAAAAATTTAACAAAGCAAAGAGATATTTCTGTTTAACGTTGGACTGAATGAGAATAACTACAAGCCAAATATAATGTCTGAGGATGTCTTAAACATTTACCTAGAGTGAATAATTATCTAAATGAATTCTATCTATGTGAGAGCTGTCTTAGTGATAAAGGCATATAATTAATATATTTTCTTTAGTTCTTTAGAATGAAAATTACAATGAGAATAAAAATAAAATTTAGGATAAACTAAATTAGTATTTAATGGTTAGTTTTAGCTGAAATTATTGAAAAGAAATACTTTAAGATAAATATACGTGATTCCACATCACACAGCCAGAGAGTCAAAGAGAGTATTTATCCCAGACAGTATCTCTATTATGAAGGCCAAACGTATCTGAGCCTAACGCATACGTCATTTTGTGCATGGCAACACTTTCAAATTTAAATGAATTTCGGTATTGCAATTTTTGCCACTAAAAGTTTTTAAACTTCTTTCTATCGCGCAATTTCAATTTTTACACCATCGTGTAGGAAAAAAATTTACTTTTAAATGAAATTTGTTTGAAAGCTGTACCTTTATTTGTTTTTGAAATATAAATTTTTTGTAGCTTTTAATACCTTTTTTCTAATCGTGGCAACATGAGTACTCCATTTCTATTCAAAGCAAAGGAAAAAAGGGAAAAAATTGAGTGCTGTATCTTTATGTTGCCTAGTTCTCATTAAAAGGGAAAAAATAGAAATTTAAATATCTTCTGTTATAAAACCCGGGGAATTTCGACTTCATTTACAAAATTTGATTTATACTTAAAAGAATATCAACAGTTTAATATCTATTTCAGCTAATAGCATTACGACTTCAAGTTTTGAATCAAAATTATCAAATTAGAATGTCAATTTTTTTTAAACGTGAATACAGATGTGAAATGTACATTTGTAAATGTTGATATGGTGAAAAATGATGCCGGGTTTAGATTTCACGGGGAAAAAATTCTATGGTTGAGTCAAAGTTGAAATAATTTTGCTTTTTATCATTTTGGAATACTAGCATAAGAACCTTAATTGATAACTTTATCATAATAACATATCTTCATTATTTTTTTACTTCATACATATACGATTAAAGTTTAATTTTAACAGTATCTACAACTGCGTTTTATAGAAATAGTATTTTGTTAATTTGACGATAAATATCGTTTGTTTAAGAGTTAGACGTACCAATATAAAATTCATTTTTTACTATAACTAATTTTGCAGGTTTATTATAAGTTAATGAAACAGTTCTTTCTTAAACATTTTCTTTCGTCAAAATTTGACGGGTTCTACCTTGTTTTATTAAAAGACGTAATAATAGTAATCTATAAAGAAATAAATTTGTAAGTGTTTCGACGCTGTTTTGAAGAAACCGCTGCACATATAACTACAAAATTTGAGAGGAAGGTGCGTGCATATGTAGTTTTACATCTCGATGCCCGATTTTTGATTTCTTTTTTATTAAATTTTTTAATGTTGTTTTTTATGCGAATTTTAGCATTTTTATTTTTTAAGGGGATTTTTTCACATCAATGAAAGAAATATGGTTTCATTCTTTTAACCCAATATAGTATTTTTTTTTCATTTCAATAAAATTTATTTCAAATTTATATAGCGATTTTTGAATTTTTAAGGAATCTTTTTCAACGCAATATTGAGCATTTTTACACGTTTTGCAGCTATTTTTTTCATATTGGTAACATGAATTTTGTTTTAAACTTATAGCCTAATCTACTACATTTTGTACATTTTTACGATTTTTGAATTTCAGCGGTTTTTAATGCAATTTTCAAAGCGATTTTTCTTGGTTTTTCTTTTTTTTTTTTTGCCTACAGTGTCAATTTTTTGTTTTGATTCGTGAAATATTTCCAAAAACAATGTATATTTTATCCTATTAGAGTAATTTTTTACTCCTGCGAGTTTTTAAAGTGTAAGGCTTTTTAATGCATTTTGCAATGCGATTTTTAATTGCGATTTTCTTTTTACTTTTACAGCATTTTTAGGCAGATTTCGTAAGAAATACTACCTATTGTAATCGCACCAGTTTATATATCTATCTATCTATCTATCTATATATATATATATATATATATCTCACTTTTTTATGGACACGATAACGTCTATAATTCTTCACCAATCTCCACCAAACTTGTACATAAAATCAATGGGGATAAAATCTTGGCTGAGTTCGTTAATGGGCAAAATCGGACCAAGGGGATCGGAATAGGGGGCGTTTTTGTGAAAACCGAAAAAACGCCATAACTTCTTAATTAAAGTAGATATCGAATCGGTTTAAAGTTTATATTACTTCTTAAAAATAGGCCAAATGTATATACATGACAGATTTTTGATAAATTTAGAAGTGGGCTCAAGGGGCGAAAAAAACAGGGTTTTTGAGAGAAAAAAATTCATAACTTCGTCAATTTTCAAGATATCAAGTCCAAATAAATTTTTTATAAATGTTCTTAAAATTATCTAAAACTTTTGTGTTTACAAGTTTTTGATAGGACCAACTTTTACCGATGAAAAAAATTAAAAACGAAAAGAAAAAGGGCGCTGAAAAAAGAGAAAAATCCATAACTCCGTCAATTTTTAAGATATCAAATCTGATTAAATTTATTTTACATCTTCTCAAAAATATCTACAACTTTTATATTGACAAGTTTTTCATAGGACCAATTCGTATAGCAAAAAGAATTTAAACAAAAATAGGAGTTGGAGAAAAAAACCTCAAATCCAAAAGGCTTATATTCTGACTCATTTTTAAATTCATTTTTGATTTTAAAAGCATCCAAATGGTAGATCCTCTTATTTAGAAACTGTATAAAGTGACGCATTGGCCAATTTTCTGATAAAGACAGAATATATTTCAAAAAAGGCTACCAAAAAGGATATTTTGAACAGAATTTCCGAAAGTCATCGGGACTGAAAATTGAAGGAAGTATTCAAATAAGAAATTGCGTTTTTTTCTGACTCGTTTAAAATCCATTTTTGTTCTCAAACGCATCGAATTTACAGATCCTCTTATTTAGGAACTATATAATGTGATGCATTTGTCAGTTTTTTGATAAAGACGGAATATATTTCAAAAAAGGCTACCAAAATATGGTATTTTGAACAGAATTTTCAGAAATCATCGTGACTGAAAATTTAAGGAAGTGTTCAAATAAGAAATTGCGTTTTTTTCTGACTCGTTTTTAAATCCATTTTTGCTCTCAAATGCATCCAATTTACAGATCCTCTTATTTAGGAACTATATAATGTGATGCATTGAACGGTTTTTTGATAAAGACAGAATATATTTTGAAAAAGGCTACCAAAAATGGGTATTTTGAATAGAATTTCCCAAAGTGTTCGAGATTTGAAAATTTAAGGAAGTTTTCACATAGCAAATTACGTTTTTTTATGACTCGTTTTAAAATCCATTTTCGCTCACAAATGCATCCAATTTACAGATCCTCTTATTTAGGAACTATATACTGTGACGCATTGACCAGTTTTTTGATAAAGATAGAATATATTTTTAAAAATGCTGTCAAAGTGAGTATTTCGCACAAAATTTTCCGAGGCAATCATGATTAAAGAATTAAGGATGTATTCAAACAACAAATCGGTTATTTTATGACTCATTTTTAAATTCGATTTTTTTCTCAAATGCTTTCAACTGACAGTTTTTTGTTATTTAGGAACTGTATAATGTACTGTTTTGGTCGATTTTTTAATAAATTTAGAATCTATTTCAAAATATGTTGTCATAATGGGCATTTGAGCTGAATTTTTCTTAAGAGGATTCTGATAAAACCAGTTTTTGCAGAAAAATGAAATTAAAAATTTTTCATAAACGGCCAAATGAAGTTATTAAATTGGGTTTATCTCTAATCATATATATATATATATATTGAAATGAGCACTCTTCGAAATCTACCTCCGCCTATAGGCCCAGCCGACAGGGATTTTTTTAAATTGGAAAATAAAATTTTGTTTCAAACTCTTAGCGTAATAATAAAATATTAACGATTTGAAAATGGGCCAAACGATTTGGAATGAACCTATTAAAATCTGCGTTGATATCGCGAACCGCAGGGGAGGTTACCATCGGGGGGATTACCATATTTCGTCAAATTCCCATCGACTCCCATTGTAATCCAATAGGGTCCCATTTAGTTTGTGCTTTAATTTTTGGCAGTTAGAACTTTCTTATCAAAAACTTGAACCGTAGAGAGTTTTAATAGGTAGTATTTCTTGGGAAATCTTCCTAAAATATCAAAAGGTTAGTTACCACTATTTTTGAATAGTAATTTCATCAAATATCTTAAATTCCTTTTTAAGACTGCCACTCACTCGAGTATTATAGTTACTGATTGGTTGTTTAACGGAGTTTAGTAAAGATACAGTTTTGTTAAGAAAAGAGTGCATTTCCTGTTGGGAGTAACAGAACGCAATTTTGTTAAAATTTGGAAAACTAGCAAGGCGATCTCTTTTAAATTTTAAGATAGATTATATTACCTGATTAAAATTTCTAAAAAAGAATGGCGTGTCACACTTCGGGGGCCTGTGAGAGAGGGAACGAAAGGAAATTGGGAAATATAATAAGGTGGTCTGTTTAAAATTTAAGATAGTTTATAATACATAAAATTTGCTCTTAAAATGAGGGCGTGTGAAAAATTGAGAACGAGGGTAGGCCATTTCTACCAAGTGAAATCTAAAAATTTAATGCATAGAAAATCTGGGTTTATGAAGCGATCCACAAGGGAAACGCAAAATAAAGTCCGGGATTGACTATAAAATAAAGATAGCTTTGCGATAAAAATGGCTATCGCTTAGCGATTACGCGGGGGATTTTTCAGTGTAACGAGCAGGCGACGGAGATACCTACAGTAAAAAATAGTTAAATACGATACTTAAGTGATTTTTCAGTAGTTTCAGAAGACACTTCTCACTGTTAATTTCAGTCGTCGTCTAAAGTAGTGTCACAACCACAAAACCTGATCGTTTAGTAAGTGAAATACAGTTATATGGTCATATAAATCATCTCGCTTCGTCACATTTCCCCACAGCAAAGTCGAGGTTACGTTTGGAGGATATCTCTATAAGGATATTATCGTGCTTGTTTCCTTCCGAATGTCAAGCATGAAGGTGTATCTGTCATTATATGGGCACGTGTGGTGGCCCAACCGTAACTCTGAAAGGAAGCATCACTTCCTTTGGGAAGCATAAAAAAAATTAGTTTACCTGGTAAACCTTGTGATACAAACTTTGTTTTCTACAGAAAGGGAAAATTTTCAAGATGTTAATGCTCCTATTCATGCAGAGGAATTAGTTCAATCGTAATTTGATGAATGCGAAGACCAAGTGTAAAACCTACTTTTAGCAATTCAACTTTCTCAATACAATCGAACCGTTATGGTCTTTTTAGAGGGTTCAATCCGGAATCAAGCTGTCACATGATCTTTCCCAATATCTTTACGAAAAAGGGTACAATTTCCTCTAAAGAATTTAAACATATATATATATATATGTTGTTGGTTATTATTATACATATTGCTTATATGTATATATAGAGAGAGATAGATATATGTGTGTATGTGTGAGTGTCTGCGTATGATATTCAAAAACACAATTTTCAGATATTTTAAAAGCATTTTCTACCATGCAACTCATTCACTCAAGCAATAACTTTTGAAAAAATGTACTATTTATATAGATTTTATATTATTTTAAAATTTTCGATGTTATCTAGTGCCATTAGTCATTCTTTTAATTTATCACATCTCCATGCTACATCATTTATCTAAAAATTGAATTCATAAAGAAAAAATATATATAATGAAAGCTTCGGAACATCTGGTTTAATAATTTTTAATACACTGGAAATGATTGAACGATTCCAAAATTTTAAAAGACGGCGCATAATTTTTTTTAATTTTTTCTTTATCAAGAAAATATTATGTGTTATCGATAACTTCTGCATAAGGAATAAATGATTTGATAGTATATACATACATATATATGTATGCATATATTACGAGGTAAAAATTAAGAAAAGTTTTCTTGGAATAGATTTTTTTAAATTCCGCATGTAATTTTTTTTATAGCCTATGAACTACGGGACATTTTCTGTGAAATTTTGTAAAAAGATGATCAATTATAATATGAACTTTATATTTAAATAATAAAAATAGGTTTTTTAGTCAACTGGTTTCCAAAAAGCAAACGGATTTTGATTTTATTCTAATCAATGTTCAGCAATGTTGCATTCTTATCAAATAGGTTATATTCAGTGAAATTATTCTAATGAGGTGTTTATTATAACCACTGGTTTACTCGGTTCGTATACATTCGCCGAAATGAGAATTTTTTCATAGATTTTGTAGACTGATTACGGAAAAGTTGTTGCAAAAAAATCTGTCAAAAGTATAGTTTTAAAAATATTCATTATATACTTAAAAGAATAATAACTTGAAATAAAAAAGAAATATATAGAAATGATTTATTTAATTCTTCTTTTTTGTAATTTTCTTGATCTGTTTGTATTCAAATAGACCAGCTGTAATCCCCTAACATATTTTTATCCCCAAAATATTTCTGGCTTTCTTCAAAAAGTTTAAGGTTTTAATGGAAACGCTTGTTCTGCTCCTCAATCACGGTGCCCAAGTTTTCACGAAAAGTGTAAACGGAGAAAATGAATCTACATAGACATTTTCATACCCAATACCTTACATGATAGTTTTTTATTAAAACAGCTGTATATTTTTCCATAAATTTCATCTTACTAATTTCCCAAGAATTCGAGCACACCCTTTTTTTCCCAATAGATATTTTTAGACATCTTTCAATCTGTCCCCTTCTCCCTTGTCAAATATTCGCTGTTTTTTTTTTCTTTTTTTAACTTTGAAATTTACACTTTGCAAAATTTCTTTACGTGATGGTAAGAAATGTAGATTAATTTCAAATTCAGCGGTATATAATACAAAAGATTGAATCTTTAAAATCTAAAAAAAAAAAAAAAATTACATAACCCAATTCTTGCATACTAGTGTAATCTAATAACATATTAATTATGTATTATTTTCTATAGAATTTAGGCTGTTAATTTTCCTTATTTTACTAAACAGAATTTCTCTTTTTATTCTTCTCATATATTTATTATAAATAACATATTTTGCATTAATATGTCAAAATGATTAAATATTTCAAATTTATGTAGCAATATTAGCTTTACTCTTATGCATTTTTCAAAAATATATCTGACAAAATTATTTTTTTACTAAATTTTAGATTTACCTTTAATTAGCAGCAAAAAATGTACATCAACTTTAAAAAGCTGTTATTCGGTCAATTTCAATCGTAGAACAACGGGACATTATTTTGTTTTACTTGTCAATATAATAGGAGTAATTTACTAAATACTACTACTAGGACGGATGAACTTGGGATAATTTAAATTTCGTATTTTTTAAAGAAAAGTTTTTATTGACATAAATTGAGTAAAATATTTCTTCATTACCTTTTTTTAAATATTTTTCTAATTGAAAGTGCTGGTCTGTTTCTAACGGTTTAGAAATTAGCCATGGAACACCATTGAAAGTAGACACACTGTATAGAAAAAAGAATAAAACGTGATGTAATTTTTTTTTTCAAATACCGCCTTTCATTAATAAGAAGTAGTATAAAAAAAATAGGTGTTTCATGAAATGTACATAAAAAAATAAAATCTGTAAAACAGCGTTTTTTTTTTCGTTTTTTTGTAAAAATATATGAACATTCTCGGATATGTGTACTTCCAGAATCAAATCAAAATTGTTCATAGTAATGACTAATATTTCGTAATATTTATCAGAGATATTTTGAAGAAAATAGTGCAGAAATAGAAATTACTATTACATAAATAATGGTTTTACATTATAAATATTGCATTGAAAATACAATAATGCAAAAGTATTAGATTTACATTGAACATAAAAATTTGAATTCAGATATATCCCATCCCCACAAAGAAAATCATTCAGTAATGGTTCGACATTAGAATAATATATGCACATGAATTTTGAGCTATGTTTAACGCAAAATAATTGAAGCATTATGTTATTTCTAAACCCTTAAATGTTTCTGAAAAAAACTATACTAGGCATACATACAGTATTTACTCAAAAGTGACTTTTAAAAAATGATTTTCATTTCTCCAGGATTTGCGTTTGTGTTTTTATGTTATAACTGAATACATTACTTGTTTCATCACTATTTATAATTTAATTTATATTTACCATTAATATAATTAATTTTGTTTGTTATTCAAACAGTTACTTAGATTTAATAATCAGTAGCAAAAAAAGCCTAGATTTCAATGTTTTCTCTTTAAATGGCGATAGTTTAAAAAATATATTAACATTCAAAAGCGCAGTGCAGTATGCGATTTTAAGCTGCATTTCAGATTTAAAATTATTGTCAAATTTGCCATTTAAAGAAGTACAAATTACTATTTTAAAACTGTAACATCTAACGCTTCACACTATGCCTCCAAAATGGTCAAGTTGCTGTACCTGGATGATGTTTTAGTAAAAAGTTTTGAAAAATATTACCAGTATAATTCACAGCAGCTAATGAGGTTTAGTAATGTCCTGAGACTCAATCCTTGGTAAATGGCGATAGTTTAAAAAAATATATTAAAACTCAAAAGCACAGTGCAGTATGCGATGTTAAGCTGCATTTCAGATTTAAAATTATTGTCAAATTTGCCATTTAAAGAAATACAAATTACTATTTTAAAACTGTAACATAGGGGAGACTGGGGTACAATGGTCCACTTTTGTAAATTTTCACTGTTTACACTTAAAGTATTGATTTTTTTCTTTTGATCAAGTACATGCATGTTACCTATACATTAAAGTTTATATTGCATCCACTCAAAAATAATAACTATGCATACTTCTTTTTATATATATTTTTTAAATAGCAAGTGACAAAGTGGACCATTGTACCCCAATGCCGGGGTACAATGGTCCACAGCATGGGGCTCTATGGACCACTTGTAATTTGAATAAAAATATATCAGTGTAGTTCATTTTTAATAATAAGAAAGATAAACTATATCATAATTTGTTTATTCACATTTTATTATTCATTTTTATTTGTTTATTCACATTTTATTATTCATTTTTATTTGTTTATGCACTCTTTTAGCTCTAACTAAAGTAACTTTTTTTCTTCATTTTTTTATCATTAAGTCATTATACCGGTCGCAGATTGAACAATTAGGTTTATTATCTTCCACAATACATTTTACAGCCTGTTTCATAATTTCATGTGGCACAGAATCTCTATTGGTTTTCCTAGACTTGTTTCATGGCATTGCTAAAAGGAATTTGAAAAATAATATATATCCTTTTTATTCAATGATGCCACTTAAAGTTAAATATAAACCTTTATAATAAGAATTATGTATATCTAAATATATGACTAAGGAAAAAATATAATAAATTTTTCTTGTCTACTTTACATTATCTGTATTTTTTTAATGAATTTTACCTTATTTAATTATTACACCCAGATACAAACTAATAGGTAGATATATTTTTGTTTTTCTCATTCTACTATTTTATTTAAATCTAACTTATTATGGATGCATAAGTGCAGGAATATTGAATTAACAAATTATATGAAATTTAAAAAAAAAAAAATTCCCTCAAATGCACAAAATATTTTGTTTACTAATTTTTGGTGTTCAATTTGGGTTAATTTTTAAATTTGAAAGCTTATATTATATAGATAAATATTTCAAAAATGCATTTCACAACGTGAATCATTAATTAATTCACACACAGAAATAAAATAATTTATTAATTCTTAATTTGGGCTAATTTTTATGTTTGAAAGCATATATTATACAGATAAATATTTCAAAAATGCATTACACAATATGAATCATTAATTAATCTACACACAGAAGTAAAATAATTTATTAATTCTGAATTTCACATATAATAATTAACTTTTAAAAACATGGAATACAAAACTGGGATACAATTGACCTTGGTCCATTGTACCCCAGTTTCTGATGGTCCATTGTACCCCATATGGAAGTTTGACAAAAACTTGATAATAAAAAAAGAAATTTAGAATTCTACTATTTTAGCTGTAATAAATATAATAATGTATTGTCTTACCTTTTTATTTTGCCACACAATGTCTTTCAAATTACAAATCTGTAATAAATAAATGAAAATATGTTTCACTGAAAATATTTACTTTTGCCTTACCCCTCCTGTGTCAAATCAATTATCAAGCATAAAATGGCTAAAATGTCAGCTATGCATATGGTTTCAAACTTCTTTTTACTACTTCATGACTGCCATCTATATACTAAAATATGATGCTTTCAAAAACAGAATTAATATAAAAAATAGGGGGTGGACCATTGTACCCCGTGGTCCATTGTACCCCAGTCTCCCCTATAACACTTCACACTAAGCAATCAAAATAGTCAAGTTGCCTGTACCCGGATGATGTTTTATTAAAAAGTTTGAAAATATTACCATTATAATTCACAGCAGCTAATGAGGTTTAGTAATGTCCTGAGACTCAATGTAAAACATTAACTCATATTAAAGAAAACGTTATCTTATGCAATGTATCCTCTCGAATTTTATGCAATAGCTAATTTATAAACCATTAGTCATAGAAATATAGTTCCGATAAAAAAAATCTTTTAAATGAGGCAAAGAAGTATTTTTAAAGCTATTTTGATCCTGAAACATTTATTAAAATTTGCGAAATTTAATTTTTTCTACCGCCCTACCCCCCACTTCTATAAGTCATATTGAGGAAAAATGACCTATTAAATCACTATGAAGACAAAAAATCCCATTTATCTAACACAATGGTTTTCAACCTATGCGTCACAGCCCACTCGTGGGTCGTGACAGAGGTTTGTGTGGGTCACGGAAAAATCAAGATTTGTCATAAAATTTATCTTTATTACATCTGTTTAAAAAATATGACAATTTCAACAGCGAATTGTGTTTCAATACAAAATCTTTAATTTTCTTAATGATAAATATGCTAGTAAAATGTGTAGACTTATCTAAACCAGCTTTGGATTTTTGATGGGGGTTCAACACGACATATTTATGTGAAGATGAACATGCTTTTTCTATTTTGTTGTTTATAAAAACAAGTATAGAAACAAACAGCGTATAGAAAGCAACTTAATGTTAAAATTATCTGGTTTTAACTTTAACATAGATGCCCTCCTTGGTAAACACCAGTGCTAGAAATTCCATAGATTATTAATGTATGCTTTGATAATATTTAAACGTTTTTTGAATTATCTTTGTAGTTTATGTGTTACTTTAATTATTATTTATGTTACAAACATTGGAATTACTATTATTTTAACACAATCAAACTGACTGGTAAATTTATCATACGAATTGAATATTTCCAACTGAGCGAAAAATTACCCATTCCGGGAATCGACTCTAGTTACTTGGCTTATAAGGCCAACTCTTTACCTGTTAAGCTAACTGGGCGATAGCCGGCAGGGATTTTGCGCTCAGACAACCTTATTGGTCATAGCGTCTAGTCTGTCATTTAGACAGCTCGGAAGAATAAACCGCAGGTAATGGAACTCCATGTAACGAAGGATACATAGCTATACTATTATTTTAACACAACCAAACTGATTGGTAAATTTATCATACGAATTGAATGTTTCCAAGTGAGCGAAAAATTGACAAAAGCATTGGTATCTAGGTTCGATTCCCGGCCTGGGCAATTTTTGCATTGATATTATCAATTCTTAGTTTTGTTGATAGTGTATCTCTACGAATTTTTTCCATTTCTATAGAATAGTATAGCCAGTGGCTTATAGAGGTAATAAACAATTTCGATACTGATATACACCCTAATATTACGTGAATTGTGAAAATATATTTATTTAAAGGTAGGTCGCTTACCAATAAAGGTTGGGAACCTCTGATTCAACACTAAGTTCGAGCGATCGTGCGATAATTTTTGTAACTCAAAATATATGACTATGATTAACGGTTTAGGAATTAGCCATTCGACATATTTGAGAGTTGACACTAAACAACCACATGCTGACACTAAGTTAAAATGTTACTTGATCTGCTTATTAATTTAAATTCTGATGAGCTCAGTCACAACTTCAAGATACTTAGAAATTGGACAAAACTTTTAAATCCACGTTTGAATACAATGTGTTTTACGATAACAAAACATTTACAATATTAATGGCCTTCGCACAGTGTCAATATACTTCACAATTAAACATCTTCCTCACAACTTTGTGCACTAATAGTGGTTTTATTTTCACTTACTTTTGTATAGTGGTTAAACAAAATTTGGAAAAAATAAATAAATGTATAGGTTTTATTTTTTTATGGAATTATACTGGTCTGCATTTACGATGGTTGCAACTAATTTCACTTTTTATTTAATAACCTTAGTAAAAAAGTTTTTAAAATGCGAAAACGTAACGCTCATATAAATATGGTTTACTACAATGAAAAGTATCGATTTATGTAAATCATTTCTTTAAATATCATTTATTATATTTATATACGCATTTTAAAACTTTCAATATTATCTTATACTATTTATACTCCGACTTATGATGAAATTAATGAAGTTAAAGATATGTTTTATAAAAAACTGCTTAATCACTGATGAAACAGAGAAATTAAGATGATGGGTGATTTCAATAGAACTGAAAAGACATGATATTACAATGAGAATTTACTTGGCGCAGTACAATATAAATAAACAAAAAACAACGTTTAAAGCACCGAAACGCTACATTTCTTATTGCAAACCAGTTTCGAAAGCAACAGAGTGCCATCATCAATGCAAATTTTGATGTATCAGAAAAATAAATTGCCGAAATATATGTTGGAAAAGCGCATTGAAAAACAAAGGTCGAATAATCCTAGAAAACTACGAATATTCGTTCAGACAATATAATTGCGTCAGGAAATCTCAAGAAAGAAACCATGAAAGAGGATTCAATGACCATGTTTATTGTCCAATAAAATTTCATAACGGCTAAGAGAACAGCCTAAAAGATTTAATGAATATAATTTTAAACTAGTTGGATGTGTTAATCCCGAAACTTTCTTCTATCTCATAAGTACATTTTAAAATTTAAAAAAAAAAAAAAAAAAACGTGGTGATCCCAAAGTTACCCACTATCGAATTTCCTCGAACATTTGACCTAGCCTAATGAGATTCTGGTATTCAAAAAGCCTAAACGCAAAATTTAATTAATATTCTGAGAAAATGAGCTTAGTAGTGCCTTATGTTGGGTTATTTATGTTAAAACCTAATAAGCATCTATTGATGTCAAGACCTAACAGAATCTGAAATTTCATGGAATTTCGTGCATTAGTTCTTGAGGTATAGTTATAACAAAAAATTTGCAAAACGTAGCACAGCAACACCATATCTTGGACAATTTATGCCAAAACGTAAAAAAGCGTCTAATTAATTATGGTGTAAAAGAATCTGAAGTTTGATGAAATTCTGTGCATTAGTTCTTGAGATATAGCTATTTAAAAAAAACCGTGTAAAATATAGCACAGCAGCACCATCAGTTGAAGGATTTATAACGAAACGTAATCATCGTGTAATTATGTTATATGTCATTTTGTAACAAAATCTGACGTTTGATGAAATTCTGTGCGTTGGTTGTTGAGATATAGCTATCGGAAAAATCGTGCAAAATGCAGCATAGCTGCACCACCTGTTGCAAGGTTAATACCAAAATGTAATTAGCGTCTAATTATGTTATATATTCTAGTGTAAAAGAAACTAAAATTTGATGAAGTTCTCTTTATTAGTTCTTGAACTATAGCTATCGCAAAAATCGTGCAAAATGTAGCATAGCAGCGCCATCTATAGGGCAGTTCACACCAAAACCTTATCAGTGGCTATGTATCTCAAGGTATCGCGGAATTTGAAGTTTGATGAAATTCTGTGCATTAGTTCTCGAGATATAGCTATCATGAAAATCATGAAAAATGTGGCATAGCAGCGCCACCTGCTGGCCAATTTACACTAAAACTTAATCCGCGTCTATGTATATCAAGGGGTCACAGAATCTGAAGTTTGGTGAAATTCTGTGCATTAGTTCTTGAGATACAGCAATCTTGAAAATCATGAAAAACGTAGTATAGAAGCGCCACCTGCAGGACAATTTTTACCAAAAACCAATAAGCACTAATTCATATCAAGGTCTAATTGAATATAAAATTTTATTAAATTTCGAGCATTAGTTCTTGAGATAGAGCGCCCACAAATTTTTTGTCACATACAGACAGACAGACTCACAGACAGACACACAGACTCACAGACAGACACACAGACTCACAGACAGACATTTTCTAAAAATAGTCAAAACGTGTTCAGGACCTTCTAAAACTTATAAATCCGTCGAAAACCGGAAGTCGAAAATTTTTATGAATCGAATACTTTCTTCTTGTAAAGATAGAAGAAAGTAAAAATGCAGGTGGAATAAGAGATTTCTATGTAAGTTTTCCAACAATCGGATAACGCAAGAATAGCAAAATCACAAAAAACAATATTTCAAAGAGTTTTATAAATATTGAATGCTTCAAGAAAGTCAAGTTCGTAAGTGAATGTGGGTTTTGAGATAATTTTTGTAGAACTAAAGTAAAAAATGTGATTCATTTTTGAGCAATGTTTAGCAATGGCAGATTTGATAATTTCTTCTTTTTGAACATATTGCTTGTGTTCTTTAATTCAAAAATAATTTTAAAACAAATAAAAAAGAGGAAATGTGACACATTAAGAAACTAGTTGGATGTGTCAATCCCAAAACTTTCTTCTATCTCATAAGTACATTTTAATATAAAAAAAAAAAAAAAAAAAAAAGAAAAAAGAAAAGAAAAGAAAACGTGATGACCCCAAAGTTACCCACTATCGAATTTCCTCAAACATTTGACCTAGCCTAACGATATTCTGGTATCCGAAAAGCCTAAAATGCAAAATTTAATTAATATTCTGAGAAAATGAGCTTAGTAGTGTCTCATGTTGGGTAATTTATATTGGAATTTCGTCCATTAGTTCTTGAGATATAGTTATAACAAAAAATTTGCAAAACGTAGCACAGCAACACCATATCTTGCACAATTTATGCCAAAACGTAAAAAAGCGTCTAATTATGTTATGGTGTAAAATAATCTGAAGTTTGATGAAATCCTGTGCATTAGTTCTTGAGATATAGCTAGTTTAAAAAAACCGTGTAAAATATAGCACAGCAGCACCATCAGTTGAAGGATTTATAACAAAACTTAATCATCGTGTAATTATGTTATATGTCATTTTGTAACAAAATCTGAAGTTTGATGAAATTCTGTGCATTGGTTGTTGAGATATAGCTATCGGAAAAATCGTGCAAAATGCAGCACAGCTGCACCATCTGTTGCAAGGTTAATAGCAAAATGTAATCAGCGTCTAATTATGTTATATATTCTAGTGTAAGAGAATCTAAATTTTGATGAAGTCCTCTGCATTAGTTCTTGAGATATAGCTATCGCAAAAATCGTGCAAAATGTAGCATAGCAGCGCCACCTATAGGGCAGTTCACACCAAAACCTTATCAGAGGCTATGTATCTCAAGGTATCGCGGAATCTGAAGTTTGGTGACATTCTGTGCATTAGTTCTTGAGATATAGCTATCATGAAAATCATGAAAAACGTGGCATCGCAGCGCCACCTGCTGGCCAATTTACACCAAATCTTAATCATCGTCTATGTATATCAAGGGGTCACAGAATCTGAAATTTGGTGAAATTCTGTGCATTAGTTCTTGAGATATAGCAATCTTGAAAATCATGAAAAACGTAGTATAGCAGCGCCACCTGCAGGCCAATTTTCACCAAAAACCAATAGGCACTAATTCATATCAAGGTCTAACTGAATATAAAATTTTATTAAATTTCGAGCATTAGTTCTTGAGATAGAGCGCCCACAAATTTTTTGTCACATACAGACAGACAGACACACAGACAGACAGACAGACAGACTCACAGACAGACATTTTCTAAAAATAGTCGAAACGTGTTCAGGACCTTCTAAAACGTATAAATCCGTCGAAAACCGGAAGTCGAAAATTTTCATGAATCCAATACTTTCTTCTTGTAAAGATAGAAGAAAGTAAAAAATGGATGATACCCGTATTACAAAGGCCTCAATGATGCAGGTCTGGAGAAAGAATGGAGCCTTAACCGGAAAAAAATTGTAGATTTTTTAGATGGCTATTGTACATTTTTTGGATGGCGGCATCTGACACCACAAGCCGACTTTATATGTATATCCTCATGTTATTATGCATTCTTAATAATATATCAAGTCTTCATGTACATCATTAATGTTTAGAAAAGAAATCCCCCAAAATAAATAAATAAATAAAACAAAACATACGAAAACTAATACAGTAAATGTCTTTTTTTTTTCTTAATTTTTACTTTAATAAACAAGATTAAACTACGCCAGTACTTTAAATGGAACGCTATGACATTCTTTTTAATATGTGAAAAAAATTTTCATGTTAAATTCCATCTATATATGTATATATATTTCATCTATATATATACAGTGAAGTCGACTCTATATAACGAAATCCATCGTTCAGACAAACAATTCGTTATATAGAAAAAATCCTTGAATACACTGTAAAAAAAAATTTGTATGGTTACTAAACATTTTCTAGGAAACTGGGATGCCTAGAACTTTTTATGTAACCGCAACAAAAGAAAATCATGTAAGATTACATAAGTTGCTTTAGTAAGCGTTACTAAATATTGTTTAGTAAACATACTAATGATTTTTTAGGGCGTTTTCTAAAGAATCTTCTGAAAATTTACTAAATATTATTTAGTAAACTTACTAACGATCATTTAGGAAGCTTACCAAAGAATTTTTTGTACATTTACTAAATGTTGTTTAGTAAATTTATGAACGATTTTTAAGGATATTTCTCAAATTAGTTTTGGTAAACTTACTAAATAATGTTTAATAAAGTAACTAGCTATTGTTTAGGGAATTTATAAAAGAATTTTTCGAAAATTCGCAACGTATTATTTAGTAAACGTACTAACTATTGTTTAGTGCGTTTACTAAACAATATTTTGCAAATTTTCTAATATTTTTTTAATAAAGTTACAAAGAATTTTTTAGTGTATTTACTAAGAATTTTTTTGCAAATTTGAGACAGATTTTACAGTATATTTACAGCAATTTTTTTTAGTATTGCACCCAAAATCTTTTATGTAATTTAGCAAAATATTTCTGGTAACTTTATTAAGGTACCGTCAGAAAAATTCTTAGTATTCAAATCTGACTTTTCGGCAGTGTATTTAAAGCAGTTTTTGTACTCACGCAGGAAAAGTTCTTTGCAACTGTGCAAGAGTCAATGCAGTAATTTGTTATTTATTTATTTTATTTTATCTACCATTTTATTTATACTTATCAAAAGTTATATGCAACTATAAAATTTTTGCAGTGGCTTAATAATGGTTTATAATTGTATACCATTTTTTAACTGAAAGTTATATTGATTAGAGTTGTTGTTACGGTATTCTTTCAGTATGAAGTTGAATTTTTACTTTTTAAAATACCTTGAGAGGTGTTTTCGTCATGTGTCAAAATATTTTGATGCAAAATAAGCAATATGGCCTGACATGTGTTTCAGTATTATCACAGCAATTTCCATGAATATTTGTATGTTATGCATGAGAAATCTGACAAAAGTTTCATTTTATGTATTTAAATAGGATAATAATATCGATTTAAAATGAACATTATAGCAATGGAACTAAATGAGCAGATAAGTATAACAGTTTTCAATTAAATAAAAAAAAGAAGTCCAAAAGAAACAATTTAAATAAAGTATCACTAGTAAGTTTATAAAAAATATTTCACATTTAAATAGAATTTCGATGTAATTGAGGCAAATAAAATTTACAACCTTTAAGGACTAAACTCCGTATTTATATGTAAGCACTGTGCCTCATATAATACTATATACATGATTTGAAAATCTGTATATAATTAGAAATACTTTCTGTTCGTTTTCTATAACAGGGTTCGTACGCTTCAAGGATATTGTACCAGAATGTTTGTAAAGTAATATTTGCCTTTTTTTAATGTGGAAAATTCAATTATTAGATATAGAAATCAGTACTTTGCGAATTTTCTGGTGCAAAACCACCTAAAATCCCAGGAATCCCCTGATGCGTACGAACCATGTATAAATATGCTTATAAACTAGAAGTAGAAATACAGTAGTCTTGCAATTTTTTTCTTTTTTTGACATTTTCTTTATGGAGTTTCTTTAAATTCTCAACTGATAAGAATTTTATTAACAAGTATCTTCTATATATTTGAAACACTGCACAGTAACTGATTCTATGTCAGAAAAACATTTGTGACATCTGAAAAAAAATTAATTTCTTACCTTAAATTTCTCATTCAAGGAATTTTTTTTTTTTTTTGTACCTTTTATTCTTATTTTTATGAATGCGCTATACAGTTATCAGTGATCAAAAGGATTCTTCTTCCTTTGATATGTCTCTTTTTTAGACTTATACTCCATTAACGTACACAACACATTTTTTAATACTTTATCTTCTTGTGAGGTATGTTTCAAATTTAAATATTAAAAAGAAAAATTATTGATAGGTCACACTTTTGAAACTCTAAATTTGCTTAAAGATACATAAAGATGGATGTGGGAATTTAGTATGATTCTACTGTGGTTACTCCAATAAGAAATAGTAGAATCCAATTAGAATCTCTAACTAAAATTGTTACATATACAACAGAGATGACATACACACCTTAACATATCATTCACCCTCAAGAAAAGGTCACATCTAGACGAAAATAAAATTTCACATAGGCAAAAGAACATTTGCTTTTTTTTTTTTTTTTTTTTTTTTGTAACATGAAATTATAGCATTTAAATCTGCTCGCAGGAAAGTAAATGTGCAAAAAAGCATAAAACACTTAAAAATGAAGTTGTATAATGAGGTTTGGAAGGTTGGGCAGTTTTACCTCCCCACACAAACCACCTCTCCTATGTTGTCATAAATGGACATATAGCGTAAGAAAGTAATTTTCTGCATATCTACACGTATGAAAATGTTTGTGTAGTAAGTCGCACCTATAACACAACTATTAGTGGAATAATATTCAAAATGAATTTGTGCGAGATTTGTCATTTTTCTTGCGATTGAACGATATGAATTTATTCAAAAATGCATCTTGGACATATCAACAATAATTGTGAGCTGATTTCACATTTTTAAGTACGTAGTAGTATTTGATGATAGAGATGTCTAAAGACACTTTCTGAAAGAAGAAAATAAATGGAAACAAAAAGGAAGCTATATTTCTTTAGAAAGCATTATGAGCTGCCAGTTTATTATAAATGCTTCATGCATACTTATACAACTAATAAGTGTAATATCATTAAATGACAAGATTCATTGAAATATGAATAAATTTTATTTCTAAACAACAAATTAATGCATTCATTACAATAACAAGAACATATTTGTAAACATTTTTTTAATGTGACACATTTTACAAATCTTACATAATTTGTATAGTTATGTAATTGGAATTCCTCATACATGAATATAGTCAGTACTATCTGGAAAAACAGCATGCATTTTAAACTCAGTTTTGAATATTGAATAACACATGAATTAAATAAAATACGAAATAATACGAAATAAACAAAACGCAGCATCAAAAAATCTAATTCTCCTATGAGAACTTGGCTCTTATTTTTCAATTCCTTTACATATAATTGTTGAGTATCCCACAATTGGATGTGGGAGTAGTGTTCTGATTCCGCATCTGACTTAACTGAACCTTCACTGTAAAGAAGGCTCACAATATATTTAATTGTAATTTCTGTTTCCTCCTGCACTTAAAGAAGAAAACTGAATGTTAACATAAAAAGTTAAATAAATATACTATTATAGAAAAGTCAATATGCTGATATAACATTAAGAAATCGTAAATTACTGTCATTATTCAACTCTAATTTCATACAAAATGTATTTGTAGAACCATATGATAACGAAAAAGTCGTATTTTAAAAATTTTGACATGCTTGTCATTTATTAAATAAAAATATAAAATCTGTCGGTACATAGTACAATAACACATAAGAAATATTAAATATGCTTTATGAATGCTAAATATGTTGAATTAAAACTGCTCAACTGGTACAAAAAGAATGTCCTGAAGGCATTCATGATATTGAAATTGTGAATTAGAAAATTCCCCAACATTTCTGAGTGTCATTGTCTTTTGACAGCATGTCTAAATAATTAGACAATACTCGGACACAATATACCTTCTTATTCAATAGATAATGCTTATAGGCATGTTTTGTAAAGCAAATGCTAGAAGTAATTTCTAATCGCATTATCTAAATTAAATGTAGTTCAATAATATATTTATGCCACGGAAGTGTTTTTTTCAGATTTTAAATGAATTTCTCAGCAAGAAACCCCCCCCCCCCAAACTTTAAGATAGTGCAAACAAAATTCAGCTTGCACCTTTTCTTGGTGAAAAATATGGTTAAAGAATCATTGTTTTTTTTACATTAAAAAAAAAATTTTATGATCCCCTCCCCCTCCAGAAGTAAAAACCAGAAACAGTTAGGTTCCCAAAACTATTAAATCCCTATTTGCTAACAAAAAACATGTATTAAAACTTTCATTATAATTTTTAGTGATTACAATAATTATAAAAACTGCTATCATTTACATTAGTCAGTAGTATACAATGTTATATATAAAAATATTTTGTAATAATTATGTAATACCATATTAAATACAACTAATATTTACATGCATTAAAATTATTCACTGCATTTATCATTAAATTGTTAAAACTGTATATAAAATTATTTATGAATTTATTATCTAAGAAAACAATACCTATTTTTATGTTTTAATTGCTAAAATAATAATTTAGTATTCATTCTACAAAGAAAACGTAGCCATGTAGCCATTCCCCCAAAAAAGCACTAGTTTTTAACAAAAGACATTGTTTCTTGAGAAAATAAATTTGCAATCTCTTAATAAAATAAGAAAAAAGTACATAATATTTTAATATAAAAAATAAGGTAACATTAGCTTTTAATGTTAATAAATTACAAAAAAGACAACATGATTTATCAAAATCCTGTTTTTTCTAAATAAAGTTCTATATTTTTATAAAGTGTTGGGCACACAGATTTAGAAATAATGCATAATGCAAGAATTTCTTGTTAAATGATCTCTGGTTACTACAAAAGGTGAATTTCCCTATTTTTTTTCTAATCAAAGTAAATTTTTACAATTTTAAAAGAAGCAGGTTATTGCAAAGCTTCAATATGACCTAGAGGGATCAATAAGTAAATTACAGAACTAATAAAAAATGCACTTAAATAAAATTTCATTAGTTAGTATCACAAATAACAATGAAAAATCTTTCAGACCGTTTTGCATTTGTATTTAGAAAAATTGATGCTAATTGCTTAAATGTAAACTTGTACACAAAATATTTTTTGATAAAAACATGCATTGAACCGCAACCGAAGAGGTTTTTTTTTTATATTTAAAATTTTTATACCAATTAGTTCTTTTTCTCTTATATATTTCTTTAATAAAGTTTTTGAGCAGCTATCACTTTGTTTAATCTTTATTAATCCCGATTTGCTATAAATTTGTAATTGCAAAAGCAGGCTGAGAAAATAACATTCTGCCAAGGCGTACCTTTTTTTTTACTTGGATAAATTTAATATATACTTTCTATGCTTATTTTATATAAAATATGAATGACTTTATTAGTTAAATAAATTACATGGCTGCCAACTATTACGCCTATTTGTAGTCAAATAAACATATTAGAAACAGAAATTTTAATTAATTATTGAGAATATGTAATGTAATACATAGCATTAAATATATTTGGCATATATTTTACTAAAATAAAATTGTGGTTCCAAACATATTTATATGATTTAAAAAGGCGTAGTAGTTGGCAGCTCTAAATTACGATACAGCACATTTTGTTAGATTTAAATACCAGTTTTAACTGAAATGATTTTATGCCAGATAAGTTATTTCGTTTTACAAAACTATTTTATTTAATATTTTACAAGTCTAAGGAATAGTTTTAGTTGGGAAATTATTTATAGCACGTTTTGTATTGTTCATTTATAAAGCAAAATATCCACAGAAACTTTTGAAATTATGTCCATTTTAAATTTTTATACTTTATCTAATTTTTAACATTTATAAAAATTATGATTTTAATCAATTATTTAAAAAAATCATCTGATAGAAAACACCATTTAATCACTGATAAGTAATTGGATTAAAATTTTTGATATTCAAAATAAAATAATGAATCATTAAAATTTATACAGAATGGTATTTATCTTTAAAATAATAGTACAAAATATAGTCTGAGTATAATCCATTAATATATATATATCACACAAAAGAGAATTAGTTGCTTGATAATATGCTAAAAGGGTATTTTGAAAGATAATTTAAATGCATGTCATAGAAAAACAAACATACTTACATCTTCTAAGAAGTAGGATCATTATTCTTTAAATTTTGCAGGGATCAGTTGAATTCCGTGAGTAGTTAATTATTTTGATTGTCAGTTTCTTCTAGCAATTGTTTTCTAAATTTCTCTGCTTAAATGTTTCTATACATCACTCATAACAATTCTTATTATTTTTCGGCGGATCTAAATTAAAAAAAAGTTGAATATGAAAACACAAATTGACATAAAATATGAATATATTTGAACATAGGGGTTATGCATATATAACGTTATCAGCTTTTTGGAAGTTTTGGACTCTCCAATTTCCATATCATACGCTATCTCTCGAATCTCCCCCCCCCCCCCACCACCCTTATAATGATAAAGTTATCAATGCGGATATTTTTCTTTTTTCAGAATTTATTTCTTTTTTTGGAGTGATATACAAAACTGGTTACATTTCTTTTTAGCATATTTATTTATTTAAATGAAGAGAAGTAATTAAACATTACTTTCTATCGAAAAATACTTTTAAAGAGTAGTTACCATTAGAAAGTATTTTATAATAGTGTTTTTTTAGATAAAGCATTCAACAGTAATATTGTTTTATACACTTTTCCTGCACGGAAAATGGGGAAGGGGGATAGAAATTCTAATCTACAAAGTAAGAGGGAAACATTCTTTCGATTTCATTTATTTATTAGTGAACAAAAGCTTCAATACAAATATTCTTCACATATAATTTCTCGAACCGTGATTATATATGTATACATATGACAGAAGAATATGGATGCCAAACGTGGAGGTATTCTTCATTTCAAAATTAGATAATTTTATAATTTAGCGATTTTAATAACTTTATATTTTCATAATTATAGATAACAGACTCAAAAGAGATAACATGCTATTTTGAAACAAAGATTGTTACAAATAAAAAGAGAAAATTTTGATGGATGAAAAAGTGATATTGACATCAAAAAGACCACACTCCTCCCCGTAGAAATATTTTACGATATCGTGTGCCAGACCCTCCCCCCCTTCCTTCCTAAAATGATAACTTTATATTTGCCAAGCCCCATAGTTACAATAATCCTGGAACAAAGTCCGATTATGCTATCCAAGCTTATTATGATATGTTTGGTATTAAAAAGGGTGTACATAACTGTTTATTTACAGGAACTCGCAAAAGAATTTACGATTGTCATATTCCTTTAGGTTTTGCACTTAATTTTTCATGTGCAATCCTAGGTTATCAAAATTAAAACTTTAGCATAAAACGCTTCTTTTTCGAAGAAAACAAAGTTTATTCGCAAAGTATGAAAAAACACATCACAACACTTTTAACAATCGCTAAAGGGGAGAGTGGGATGGAATGGGACAGTAAGAACAATTGGACAGTAGGCCCCTCTTCATGTATCATTCTAAATACTTCATAAATCACACACTAAATAAACCAATGGTACGCCAATCTTCAGTTGAAAAAGTGCTGATCAACATAAGCTTGCAATCGTATAAAGAAAAAGATAATTTCAAGAATCAAATGTAAATTTACTTCATATACTTTAAGATTTTCGCCTATTAATGACTTGATTATGAGTAGATATAATAATGTCTTTATTTACCGAACATTATACTGTATGTTATGCATAATTTAAACAATGCCAAAAAGCAGCTTTTTTGTTTATGCAAGAAGTTGCAAATAAAAAAGAGTAGTGGGAGAAATAAGACATGTCTAATTCCTTCTTTTTAATAAGATTAATGTAAATTACTAACATGCAAATATTTTTAATGAGTTGTATATTAATTATAACATTATAAATCTATTAATTTCCTTCAAGTTGTAAATGAATTGAACTGGTAAATTTTTATGTGACCTCTGATCACAATATAATTTTCCTTTTATTGAAGAAGGTACTGTTATTTGATGTTGTGAAACTTATTAAAAATCTCCAATCTTTGTTATTTTGTATATCTACCTGACACTAGACTATTTTTGGCTTATGGCTTCGTTTTAGAGGTGCTCCATATCTTCCCTAATAGTGGGGAAGTATTGGTCACATTTTAAAACTTACAATTTCTTTAATTATAAAATAGTTTCTGCAAATTATGTTTCTATATTGTTCAAGGACATTAGAAACTGCTTTAATTTGCATTCTATAAATTTAAATTTTTGTGTCAAACAAAGTTGATTTTCTTATTTTATGAAAATATCCCATTCCTCCTCACTCTCCCCTACAGAAGATTATAGAAGAAATACACTGGAGCTCATCCTTAGCACCTATTTTCACCCGCCCCCCTCTCGCACTGGCTGATTTAACATGAAACAATGTTTGTACAATCATGACCGCCACGTAACAGTTTGATTACATGTGTAGTAATTGTGTATTAAAATCTTGTCAAAAAAGTAGCATTTCATGCCGAGAAAATGAGAAGGGTTTAAATTTTCGAATTTTGATCTAGTATTTTTAAAATTTCACTTTATTCGTTTGCCGATAATATCTTGAATTTTCACAAATCCAAAAAATGCAGCTCTTAGCTTCTATATATCGTGTAGATAACCTTGATCGCATTTGTTTAAAATTAAAGGTAGCCGGTTAAGCAAAATACTACAAAATGGGGTAAATGTATGCATTTGTCTTGGTTCAAAAATGTACACAAGTTTCAAAGCTTTTTACAATTACGTAGTTGAAAGCTCTATACACTATTTTTTTCATTGTTGTTTTTGTATAAAATATAATAGCTATTTAACCAAAATCAGCTAGTTAACTTTTTTCCCCTTTTTCTATTTTTTTAATATAAAACATGGGTATCTGCTTGTCAACTTTTAAAAACCAATATTCTTGTTTCATGATATATTTTTCTGTTAAGTCTTGACCCTTAACTTCTGTTAAAGGCCTCACAGATAGCTTCTATATTTAGTTTTCACAATTTAGCTTGTAATTTCCAGTTAAAAAACTCTCGTTATAGTTTAATTTTGATTCGTTTGGTTTCTTAGTAGAATTGTTAGAGACTTCTAAATGAAAGAGTTTTTATTAAATAGGTTTTTACATAAAGTTTAGTGCATAAATATAATTTTATGAGTCAATCAACACTTTTCTTCATTCTACGATCAAGCGGTTTCGAATACCGATCATATTATTTTTGGAACAATTTTTGTCTGAACAGTTAGAGTTTAACTGCTATTTACCATCTCCCAGACTGCTATTTTTTAGGTTTAATTTATAATTTTCAGTTTGACTATAAAAATACTAGTGAAGTTTATTAATGCTTTTACATAACACATTCGTTTCAGGAGAAATAGGCTCTCGAGAGAAATACGCACTGCGCACTTTGCCTCATTACTGAGTTCTTTTACCCTACCGATGGGGCAAAGATATGCAAAACAATACTTTTTAAAAATTACAATTTGGCTACATAATGATTGATCGTGACCCATGCCTAAGGTTCTAATATAATATTTTAATTATTCGTTACATAAGTTTAGACCAATGTGTTCATTAAAAATAAAAATTTATGGAAGTGCATATCTCCCCCCCCCCCCCCACCCTACCTACTCTACATGCTCTAAAAGTTGAAATCTTCCAACTGTTGATGTAATTGTTTTTGCAAGTTACTTCGCGTTAAAATATTAAATCACCCGTTGATCATGTATGAAAAGCTTAAAGTGTATTAGACATAATTTCTCTTCTAATGGGCATTTTTGTATGCATTTTATTTTAACGTTACTAAAAATCATATTTACTTGGAAATTATTTGAAAAATAGATTTTTGGGTTGTATAAAGGGTACCTGACAAATACTGTGAAAACTGAATATTGCAGTGGTCGGTGAAATTTAACAGGAGTTAAGGATTAAGATTCAAAACAAAAGCGTTTCATGAAACAAGAATATTGGTTATTAAAAGTAGGTAGCTATAGGGGAAAATGGAGTGGTGTGGGACACTTTTTACAGAAAATAAACTTTGTTTGACACAAAAACTAAAATTTCAATTTATAGAGTGCAAGGTTAAACACTTTTTAATCTCCCTGAACAATACATAAACATAACATGAAAAAGGTATTTTATAATTAAAGAAATTTTAAGTTTCTAAATAGTTCCCATACTTCTCCACTGACAGGGAGATATGAGACAGTAATAAAACAAACCTATAAGGCTCAAATAGTCTAACGTGGAGGAAAAGTATTACAGCTGTGCATAAACGAGTCACTAATGTGCAAAAAATATAAAAAGTATATGAAGCAAATTTATTTTTGATTCCTGAAATAATCTTTTGCTTTACACAATTGCAAGCTTATACAGATCAGAACATTTTTCAACTGAAAATTTGGCTACTATTACTTCATCTTGTGTACCATTGGATGAAATGGTAAAAATATGAAATAAAGAGGAAATCTTATTGTCCCATTCCTCCCACAGTCCCACTCCTCCCTACTCTTTCCTCACCCACCTACTTTTAAACATCAATACACCTACGTTCCATATTAAACAATTAGAAAAGGAAAAGGTAGTTTAATAGCTTATATTAATTAAGTAGTTATTATATTTTATACAATAGCTAACTTAGAAAAAATATAAAGTTTTCCAAAATGTAATTGTGTAATGTTTTCATTCAACTTGAACATTGTAGCAAAGCCACTACACTATTTTGAGTTTTTAACATTTGTATTTACAAATGTTTTGTATTTTTAGTAGTATTATTAAACTCTCCGAAACGACTTGATATATTACTTATAGTAATTTCGTTACAAATATGAAAGAAACAATACTGCAGGCTGAAAGTTTAATAGAATTTCAAAATATACCTTGAGAACTGACATTTGAGAAACTGCACAAATATTATTAAGACCAACGTAAATAAAAGTCATTTGATGGATGATAAATATTTAGCTCTCAGATATAAATAGGAAAATTAGCCATCAATACTAAGTCATGTTACATTTTAAATCAAACTGAAACAGCCCTTACTGTGTTAATAACTATCAATCAAGTAAAACAAAAATATAACAAAATTAGTTCATAAATAAGAAATATTTACTTACAACCTAACTTGAAATCCTTATCAACATTGGATTCAACATGGATGCCTTTCACGCGTCTGTTGCTGGATGAATAGGCATTACGTCATCAATAAAAATCTTTTTGATTGGCTGACAGGTGAAACTAAAATATTTCATGTATTCATACTATGCGAGAGATAATATTATACCCTGCTTACAGATGAAATTTTAGTAAGCATGCAGATTTCTGTAGTTATACAAAAACTAGTTTTGTAGGTCTCCAGATTTTTTTTTACAGTGTAGAGAACAGCAAAAAATTTTCATTTAATGTTTAAATTTTGAAACAGAATTGTTTTTGAGGTGTTTAATTACATTTTTGAAATATTTAACGGATTTTTTTTTCAAAATCTCAAGCATCTTCGTCACTTTCTTTTTCCCCCAATGTCTTATTCATTATTTTCGAAATTATTACTTTATCAGAGAGAGTTGTGTTTAAATTAGAAGCGATTTTATGCAAATGCAGTAGAAGGTAACACCAGAAAAGATGATATTTAGTAACAATTCTTCATTCAAATGATCTCTCACAACAAAAAATGCTCCGAGTCGCCACAAACAACAAACATCCTCTCTAAACTCTAAAAGTAATGAGAGTTAATTTAGGTAGATGAAAACCTGCTGAAAAACGACCTTTTCTGTAGTTCCCCCTTATTCCTGCCTTACTATCCGAACCATGAAACAAACACCATTTTAAAGACAATAATGGAATAATTTTATCTTTTAGGATGCTTTGTGATAGTTGCAAATCTCCCCACTAGCAAGCAAATGTTTCAATCTTTTCGAAGACCGCATGCTCATTTTAGCTAAAACAAAGTCAAGTGTAACCATGCAAAAAGATGTTTTTCTTGGGGGGAGGGAGTTGAATGCCTTTTTTGGACATGAGAAATAAGATAGAGGAATGTAGCTATGAAATATAAACCAGAAATCCACGAAAAAAAATTATTCTACAAATAATTTGATGTGTTTTCTGAACTTATGATAGATCATTTTCAGGCAATTTTTTCGTTAAAGGGAGATATATATTTCGGTATATGGAGATTATTTTTAATGTAATCATGAAAAAAACAATCCGTTCCTATAAAAAATTCGTTAAATAGAGAAATTCGTTGGATGGAGTTTCGTTATAGGGAGACTCAACTGTATGTGTATATATATATATATAGATAGATAGATAGATAGATATCTTTATATTTATAAATTTTCATCTATCATCTACTATGGTAGTTGCGAGAGAACAATGTATGTTTGAGATCAAAACTACCAAATTTCTTAATACAAAAGTGTGTCTAATGTTTGGCATTTATTATTAACATAATGTAAAAATGTTTGACACACACAATGAAGTAACTTCTAGTTACTCAAATTAACATAGTAAAAAAAAAAAAACCGTGAATACTGGTGACAATTAATAAATCAAGTAAAAAATTTGGTTTTAGCTGATGACGAGCTGTTATTGTTATAGCTCGAAACGCGTCCGACTTTATTTTCATTTTATGGTGATTTTACAAAGTTTTTACCAGATTCAAATTAACATAATTTACATATTAAATAACGAAAGAACAAATAAAATAGAATGTCTGCCACCATGTCATTCACCGTCATAAAAAGATTTTAAAATTTATAAATTATATTATTCTTGTTTAATTGATGAAAAAATGATTATGTGCGGTGCAGACATTATTTTATGGTTTACTAAACAAATAATCAAATTAAGAAAAGTACGATAGAAACAGTCACATAAGAAGCTTTAAAAGCCTTTTATCGCAATTTATCACATACTTTCAATCACCTGAATAAATTTAATTTATTATTTTAATATAAATTCATGTCTTTTTTAAGTTTTAAATTTTACCTGATATCATTACTTATTCCTCATAATCGATTAGATTTTCATACATCATCGTTCATCTTAAAAATTGAATTCCGAAATAAAAATATGTGGACATAACGAAAGCCTCGGAAAATATGTTTCATTAATTTTTAATACACCGGGAATTATTGAATTGTATCTGTATTTTAAATATACATGACAAAGGTTTTTAACCTTTAAATATATTATTCAGTAATAATGGAAATATCTATAATCATTAGCATGACAAATGAAGTTAGGAAAATACACGTACTAGATGTAAATTAGAAGCATTTCTCACGGAACAGGCTGTTTAATATTCTCCACATAAATCTTACATGCAAATCAAATTTCAATCTGTAAGCCCTATTCAAATAAATAATGATAAAAGATTGTTTAATATTATGATGGTTAAAAAATTAATTGATACGCGTCTTATTCATTGCAATTTATATGCGTGCAATTGTAGTGTAATTCAAAGTTAATATAGTTAAAATAATGTTGAACTTTAATATAATACGAAAAAAAAATACTAGGATAAATGATAGTGTATTACTGCTTGTTAAATCATAATCCTCGCATTAATCAAGTTATTTATTTAATATTAAAATGCAAGTTAATTTCTTAAGAATACTTGAAGTTTTATTAGAACAACTAACATTTTTTTGTTTATAAAATAGCTAAATGTTTCTAACACTGATTATGTCTAATGCTAATTAAACTAGTCGTTAGGTGCGTGCCAACCGTGATATACTTACCTATCGTGGAAATGCATACTATAAAATATGGAAATAAAACACGCGTAAACTATTAATAAAATGGATCGCAATTCCAAAATAAAAATGAAACATACATTTTAAAATTTTTGATATATTGTAATGCTCTATTAGGGGAATCCGGTTCTACTTGAATATCCCATCCACCCATTTCCGCAAATTTTAAAAATCGCCAAACTATCTTAAAATTATACAAATTGGCACAACTTTAAATAACGAAAGAACCAATAAAATAGAAATCAGTGTCAGTCACCCTGTTAAAAAGAATTTAATATTAATAAATGATATTATTCTTGTTTACTTGATGAAAAATACAATGTTTATTATTATGTGCAGTGCAAGACATTATATTATGACAGTACTAAACAAATTATCAAATTAAGAAATAAACGACAGAAACTGTCACATAATTAATTTTAAAAGTGTTTTGCCGCAATTTATCACATACTTTCAATCAACTGAATAAATTTCATTTATTATTTTACATAATATTTGAATAATATTTAGATATAACAAAAACCTCGGAAAATCTGGTTTATAAATTTTTAATGCAACAGGAATTATTGAACTGTATCAGTATTTTAAATGACATGATAAAGATTTTTAAACTTTAAAAGTATTATTCAGTGATATTGGAAATATCTATAATCATTAGCGTGACAGCTGAAGTTAAGTAAGTACATGGACTAGATGTAAATTAGGAACATTTCTCAAGGAAGAGACTGTTTAAAATTTTCCATGTAAATTTTTCTTATAAATCAAATTTCAATCTACCAGCGCCATTCAACGAAATAATGATAAAGGATGGTTTAATATTATGATGGTTAAAAAATCGATTGATATGATCTTTATTCATTGCACCTTACATGCGTGCAGCTGTAATATAATTAATAATTAAAAGAGATAACATAATGCTGAGCTTTATTATATTGCGAAACAAAATACTAGGATAAAAGATAGCATATTATTGCTTGTTAAATCCTAATCCTCGCATTAATCAAGGTATTTATTTAATAATTAACTACTTATCCATCATGAAAATGCATACTTTAAAATATAAAAATAAAACAATTGTAAACTATTTATAAACTGCTTTGCAATTCGAAAAATAATTTTAAACTTATATTTAAATATTTTTAATGTACACAGTAATGCTCATTTATGGAATCCGGGATACTACTTGATTATCCCATCGACTCATTTCAACAAATTAAATAAATTGCCAAACTAGTCGTAAATTATACGAATTGGCATAATTTTTATTTTAAATAATGAAAAAACAAATAAAACTAAATTCTGTGTCAGCCACCGTGACACTCGCCGTGTTAAAAATAATTTAAAATCAATAAATGATATTAGTCTTGTTTACTTGATGAAATACAAAATGTTTATGATTAAATATGGTGCAGCTATTATTTTATGATATTGCTAAAACAAATTAATAAATTAAAAATCGAACGATAGAAACTGTCATATAAATAGTTTTATAAGACTTTTTACCGCAATTTATCACGTAAATTCAATCATTTGAATAAATTTCCTTTATTTTTTTATATCAAGCTATGTATTTTTTAAGTTTTCAATTTTACCTGATACCATTGCTCCTTTCTCATAATTGATAAGATCTTCATACACCATCATTCATCTTATAAACTAAATTCGAAAAGAAAAATAGGTAGGTATAACGAAAGCCTCGGAAAATCCGTTTTATTAATTTTTAATGCACCGGGAGTTATTGAACTTCATCAGTATTTTAAATGAAATGACAAAGATTTTTAAACGTTAAAAATACTATTCAGTGATGATGGCAATATCTATAATCATTAGCGTGACGAATGAAGTTAGGAAAATACATGTATTAGATGTAAATTTGGAACATTTCTCGCGGAACAGACAGTTTAATTTTCTCCAAGTAAATTTTGCATGTAAATCAAATTTCAGTGTACAAGCTCTATTTAAAGAAATAATGATAAAAGATAGTTCAATATTGTGGTAGTTAAAAAACTGAATTGATATGCTTCTTATTCATTGCACTTAACATGTGTACAGGTGTTGTATAATTGAAAACAAAAAGCGATAAAATAATGTTGAACTTTATTTTAATACGAAACAAAATTCTGTGATAGATTTAGTATATTATTGCTTGTTAAATCACAACCGTTGCATTAATCAAGTTATTCAATATTAAACTATTTAACTTTTGTTTATTTTAGGATTACACTTCCTTAACATTTACGAAAACAATATATATATATAAGGTACCCTGGGGTAATAACGCCACATTAAGGTTCTACCAATTTTCATGGCTTAGTTTTAGATTGTATTTTTCAAACAAATATAGGATATAATACAGCAATTCATTGACTATCTATATAAAATAAAATAATTAAACAGACACGTATTCATAAAATGTAATGGCGTTTTTTCTTGACCAATGCTATTTGGCGTTAATACCCACCTATATGGGTAATAACGCCATGCAAGCAAAACTATAAAATAAGAGGGAATAATGGCATGTAGATTGCCCAATTTTAAAAATACTAACTCTACAGCTCTAGAAATTGACAAATTGCAATCTAAGCTATTGAAAATGTACAATTTTTTTGTGACTCTGAAAGAAAAAGAAAGCTGTGGTGGTGGTGGGGGGGGGGGGGGAGGCAAAAGAATATCAGATTCTAAGCTACGTTTTGCTTAAAAATGACCATTTAAATAGAATTATTAGAAACATTGCACGGATTGTTTGAATCTGCATTTATATTCCCATGTAATCATTCTATGCGATAGAAAATATTGATTTTTTTGTGAAAGTGATAGAAAAAGGAGCGAGGGAGGGGGGGGGGGTGCTTCAACAGAATATAACACCCTGTGTCTGTCTTTGCTTAAAAAGTCCCGATTAAATATGATTATAAGAAACATTGCATGGTTTTAACCATTTATAATGTAATATTTTAATCATGTGAAGTTTTATAATAACTAAAGTTATATGTAATAAATATTTTTGTTAAACCTTAACTGCTGTTAGCGTCTCACATACCGCTGAGTTTTTCAAGTTTCAGAGTTTAATTTGCAATTTTTAGTTTAACTATAGATACCGGGAAATTTTTGTTTCATTTGGAGTCCAATTACTATCGCTAGAAAGTTTTGAATAGCTAAATTTTATTTATAATAGTCCTGTATATAAGGTTCAATACAAAAATAATATTCTAAAAGTTAATTTAACATTTTATTTATCGTTAGATTAAGCGGTCTGACAGGCCGCTCACAGTAAGTTATGCGGCAATTTTTGTCACAGCAGTTAAGGGTTAATACTATTATAGTAATCTAGTAAATAGTTTTTAACCCATAACTCCACACTAATGCGGATTCTCCAAACCTACAGTTAAATTGTCGACGTTTTAAAGAGCATGCATTAATAAATTTTTAATAAATTGAATAAAATTTTTGATTAAAAAATATTATCCCAAAGAGATCTCTTCTTCAATTTTATACATAATTCATATGGTTATATATCATTATCGCTATATTAGCAACAAAATTAACCTTTAACTGCTGTTAGCAATCTGACTGAACACTGTACCCCCCCCCCCCCCAAAAAAAAAAAATAGCGTTTAACTTGTATTTTCCAGTTTAACTATAGTTACAACTGAAATTCTCTTTCGTTTGGAGTTCTCGTAATATTGTTAGAAATATTTGAATAGATTAAATTTAATTAGAATTAATTCTGTACAAAAAGTTTAGCGCAGAAACAGTATTCTATGATTTTTAATCATGGATCGCATTTTAACCTTTAACTAATGTTACCGGTCTCGTAGACCACTATTTTTCTTTTAATTTTTTAGTTTAACTTGTAATTTTCAGTTTAACTGCAAACACTACCGAAATTTTCTTTCATTTGGAATTTTAGTACTATCACCAGAGTCTAAATAGGTGAATATTAAGTATAATACTCTTGTATAAAAAGTTTAGTACAAAAACGCAATCCTATGAGTTATTCCCGCCTTTTATTCATCTTTCAATTTTGTGGTCTTATAAACCGCATCACATTCATACGTTAGAATTTCTGTCACATCAGTTAAAGGTTAAATTCATAAAGTTTTGAAAAACCGACGCTGAGAAAGCGGACAGTTAAAATTTCGAACTCAATTGAACAATCCAGTGGAAATTTAATAGAAACCTGATTTTGAAGATGTTCGAATTTGAATCTCTAAAACATTTTGATATAGTTTTATTTACAAGAGTTAAAAATTATTTTTTACATTAGTAAAAAAAAAAAAATAATAATATAATAAAAAATAAAATAGAGAGATTATTTTTAAGTATTGGGAACCCCCCCCCCCCCCTTAAGATTACCATTTCAACATTGATGATAATGCTGTCCCATATTAATAAATAAACCCCCTTCGGATATAGTTCGGCCACTGTTGGGAATCAACCGGGGTAATAACGCCAATCCCTGGCGTTATTACCCCGGGATACTTATTGCACAGTAAATCCTAAACTACAAATTATATCGAGAAAATATCCAAAATCTTCTACAACAATTTGAAAGTACATGAAATACACTACAAATTTATGTAATAAACAAAGTATTTCTGGATAAAAAATATAGTCTTCAGATCAAAAACCTTATCTCGCAAATTTTAGATCAAGCGTTAATTTTAGTTGCTTGTAAAAACAATAAGACCTAAAAATGAAACAAATTAACTTGAAGCTGTATTTTGCGATTTATATGACTCAAAACCCTTCTGCGCAGAGCACGTGGGTGTCATTTACCTGATTATTTCATAATTATGCAAAATATAAGCACTTGGCGTTATTACCCCAGGGTACCTTATATATATATATATATACATATATATATATTGTTTTACATCATGTTTTTACACAGTCAATCATCGGTGACGGACGCGACTTAAACGGAAAATTCAGTGACACTCACCGCCGCATCCACCATGTTAAAAAGAACTTAAAATTAATAAATGATATTATTCTTGCATATTTGATGGAAAATATAATGTTTATGATCAAGTGCGGTGCAGATATTATTTTATGATACAGTTAAAACAAATCAATAAATAAAAAAATGAACGACAGAAACTGCAATATAAGTAGTTTAAAAAGCCTTTTATCGCAGCTTATCACATACTTTCGAACACTTGAATAAATTTCATTTATTATTTTAATATAAATCTACTTTATAAGTTTTCAATTTTAACTGATACCATTACTCATTCCTCATAATTGAATGCATCTTCATGTACTATCATTCATCTTAAAAAATGAATTCTGTAAAAAAAAGTATGTAGCTACAACAAAGCCTCGGAAAATGTGTTTTATTCATTTTTAATGCACCGGGAAATATGGAACTGTATTAGTATTTTAAATGACATGATAAGGATTTTTAAACTTTAAAAAAATATTCAGCGATAATGGTATTATCTATAATCATTAGCGTGACGAATGAAGTTAGGAAAATGCATATGCTAGATGTAAATTAGGATTATGTCTCTCGGGACAGACTGTTTTATATTCTCCACTTAAATTTTGCATGCAAATCAAATTTCAATCTACAATCCTTTTTCAATGAAATAATGATAAAGGATAGTTTAATATTATGATGGTAAAAAATTATTTTATATGCTCCTTATGCATTGCATTTACATGCGCGCAAGTGTTGTACATTTGAAAACTGAAAAAGTTTAAATAATGTTTAATTTTGTAATAAAACGAAACAAAATACTGTGATAGATTTAGTATATTATTGCTCGTTAAATCATTATCCTTGTATTAATCAAGTTATTTATTTAATATTAAACTTCTTACTTTTTATTTATTACAGGTTTATACTTCCTTAATAATTACAAAAACTATATATATATATATATATATATATATATAGTTTTGCATCATATTTTTACACTATCAATCATCGGTGACTAAACGGAAAATTCGGTGTCAGTCACCGTGACACTCACAGTATTAAAAGAATTTAAAACTAATATATGATATTATCCTTGCTTATTCGATGAAAAATACGATGCTTCTGATTAAGTTCGGTGCAGATATTTTTTTTTTTTATGATCTTACTAAAACAAATCCATAAATTAAAAAACGAACGATAGAATGTGTCACATAAGTAGTTATAAAAATCCTTTTACTGCAGTTTATGACATACTTTTAATCACCTGAATAAATTTCATGTATTGTTTTAATATAAATCTATGTCTGTTATAAATTTTAAATTTTACCTTATACCATTACTCACTCCTCACAATTGATTAGATCTTCATACACCGTTTCTCATAAAAATTGAAAAAAAATGTGTAGATCTAGCGAAATCCTTGGAAAATTTATTTTATTAATTTTTAATGCACCGGGAAATATTGAACTGTATCAGTATTTTAAATGACACTACAAAGATTTTAAACTTGAAATTTATTATTCAGTGATAATGGAAGTAGCTATAAACATTTGTGTGACGAATGAACTTAGGAAAATACATGTACTACATGTGAATTAAAAACATTTCTCACGGAACAGACAGTTTAATATTCTCCATGTAAATCAAATTTTAATCTACAAGCGCAATTTAAAGAAAAAATGATAAAAGATGATTTAGTATTATGGTTATTAAACAAAGAATTGATATGCCTTTTATTCGTTGCACTTAACAAGCGTGCAAGTGTTGTATAATTGCAAATTAAAAGAGTTAAAATAATCTTGAACTTTATTATAACAGAAACAAACTATTTTGATAGAATTAGTATATTATCGTTAAATCAAATTACTTGAGTTAATTAATTGTTTATACTAAATTACCTAACATTTATTTATTACAGGGTTATATTTCCTTAATAATTACAAAAAAAGTGCATATTTGTTTTGTTTTACATCACATTTTTAAACTGTCAATCATCGTATCTGACGAGATTCAAGCAGAAAATTCAGTGTCCGTCACCGTAGCACTTACAGTATTAAAGTAAATTAAAATTAATAAATTATATTATTCTTGCTTACTTGATGGATAATATAATGTTTATAATTAAGTGCGGTGCAGACATTAGTTGATGGTACTACTAAAACAAATCAATAAATGAAAAAACGAACGGTAGAAACTGTCACATAAGTAGTTTTATAAGTCTTTTAACACAATTTGTTACGTATATTCAATCACCTGAATAAATTTCATTTATTAATTTAATATAAATGTATGTCTTTTTTAAGTTTTCAATTTTACCAGATACTATTACTCAATCCTCTTAACTGATAAGATCCTCATTAACCATCATTCATCTTAAAAATAGAATTCGAAAAGAAAAATAGTTAGGTATAACGAAAGCCTCGGAAAATCTATTTTGTTAATTTTTAGTGCACTTTGAATTATTGAGCTGTATCAGTGTTTTAAATGACATGACAAATATTTCTAAACTGTAAAAATATTATTCAGTGATAACGGAAATATATCATCATTACCGTGACGAATGAAGTTAAGAAAATACATGTACTACATGTAATTAGGAACATTTCTCGCGTAATAGACTGTTTAATATTTTCCACGTAAATTTTGATTGCAATTCAAATTTCAATCTACAGTCCTATTTCAACGAAATAATGATAAAGGATGGTTCAATATTATAAAGGATAAAAAACAAATTAATATGTTCCTGATTCATTGCACTTCACATGCGTGCAACTGTAATATATGCAATTCTAAAATCAAATTTAGACGCATATTTAAATTTTTTTAAACATAGTAATACTTTTTTATGAAATTCCGTGTACTACTTGATTATCCCAATCGACCCATTTCAACAAATTATGTAAATCGCCAAACTAATCGTAAATTATACGAATCGACATAATTTTTATTTTAAATAACGAAAATTCAAATAAAATAGAATTCGGTGTTAGTCTCCGCGTTCTCACCATGTGAAAAATAATTTAAAATTGATAAATGATATTATCCTTGCTTATTTGAGGGAAAATATAATGTTTATGATTATGTGCGGTGCAGACATTATTTTATGGATAAATAAATAATCATATTAAGAAAAGAGCGATTGAAAATGTCACATAAGAAGTTTTAAAATCCTTTTACCGCAATTTATCAGCTACTTTCAATCACCTGAATAAATTTCATTTATTATTTTAATATAAATCCATGCCTTTTTAAGTTTTCAATTTTATCTGACACAATTACCCATTCCTCATAACTGATTAGATCTTTTATTTCATCGTTTATCTTAAAAATTGAAAGATGCATATGTAGATATAACGAAAGCCTCGGAAAATCTGTTTTATTAATTTTTAATGCACCGGGAAATTATTGAACTGTATCAGTATTTTAAATGACATGACAAAGATTTTTAAACATTAAAAATGCTATTCAGTGATGATGGAAATATCTATAATCATTAGCGTGACGAATGAAGTTAGGAAAACAGATGTACTAGATCTGAATTAGGAATTTGTCTCACGGAACAGACTGTTTAATATTCTCCACTTAAATTTTGCATGCAAATCAAATTTCAGTGTACAAGCTCTATTCAATAATATAATGACAAATGATAGTTTAATATTATGATGGTTAAAAAATGAATTGATATGCTCCTTATTCAATGCAATTTAAATGTGCACAACTGTAGTAATTCAAAATTAAAGCGATAAAATATTGTTGAACTTTTTTATAATTCAAAACAAAGTAATATGATAGAAGATAGTATCATTAATCAAGTTATTTATTTAATATTAAACTACAAGTTATTTTATTAAGGATGCTTAAAGGTTTATTGGAACAGCTAAGATTTTTATTTTTCATATACAATCTAAACTTTTCAAATACTGATTACGTCTAATGCTAATTAAAATTATCGTAGGGGGCCACCGTAATACTTACCCATCATGAATATGCATTCTATAAATAGGAAAGTAAAACACTAGTAAGCAATTTATAAAATGCATTGCAATTTCAAAATAAAATTTAAACGTATATTAAAATATTTTTTATATATAGTAATGCACTATTTCTTAATTTTGGTTCTACCTGATATCCCATCGACCCATTTCGGGAAATTATATAAATCGCGAAACTACTCGTAAATTATAAAAATTGGCAAAATTTTTACCTTAAATAATGAAAGAACAAATAAAACAGAATTCAGTGTCTATCATTGTGATACTCACCGTGTTAAAAATAATTTCAAATTAATAAATGAACTTATTCTTATTTACTTGGTAAAACAAATAATGTTTATGATTAAGTATGGGGCAGATATTAATTTATGATATTACTAAAACAAATCAATAAAATAAAAAGCGAACGATAGATAATTCTATGTAAGTAGTTTTTAAAGCCTTTTACCACAATGTGCCACATACATTGTGGTACATCACATGAACAAATTTCATTTATTATTTTTATATAAATCAATGTCTTTTTAAAATTTTTCAATTTTAACTGAGTCCATTACTCACTCCTCATTATTGATTAGATCTTTATACTTCATCGTTTATTTTTAAAATTGAAAGATAACTATGTAGATATAACGAATGCCTCGTAAAATCCGTTTTATTAATTTTAATGCACCGGGAGTTATTGAATTGCATCAGTATTTTAAATGGCATGACATAGTTTATCAACTTTAAAAATGTTATTAAGTGATAATGGAAATATCTATAGTCATTAGCGTGACGAATGAAGTTAGGAAAATACATGTACTCGATGTAAATTAGGAGCATTTCTCATGGAACAGACTGTTTAATATTTTCCGCGTAAATTTTGCATGCAAAATGAATTTCAATCTACAAGCTCTATTTTATGAAATAATGATAAAGGATAGTTTAATAATATGATGGTTAAAAAATGAATTTATATACTCCTTATTCATTGTAATTAACATGAGTGCAACTGTAGTATAACTGAAAATTAAAAGCGGCAAAATAATGTTCAACGTTATTATAAATCGAAAAAAAATAATGTGACAAAAGACAGTATATTATTGCTTTTTAAGTCATAAACCTTGCATTAATCATGTTATTTATTGAATATTAAACTACAAGTTGTTTTCTTAAGAATACTACAAGGCTTATTGGAACTGCTAACTTATTTATAAATAAGCTAAAATTTTCTAATACTCATTATGTAAAATGCTAATTAAACTAAAAATTTTAATAAAATGAATTGATAAAATATATAGTCAAAAGTAGAAAATTAAAGGAGCTTAAATACACATAATTTTTTTAAAAAATATATATTATTTACTTTTTTTCAGTGTCTATGTTTGAAATAATCTAATGTTTTAAATAAGGCTTAAATATCGCTATATCTTTTAATAAATTATATTCACTATAGATTTAAAAATATCCAGTTATCATTACGTTTTTAATCATAATCGTCTATTTGAAAATTAATCTTCTAAAATTCTACATAACGTACAAGCCAGATGATAAAATGCTTATAATAAAACTAAATAGAATACATATGGATAACTTTAAGGCTCTTTTAAAATAATGAAATTACAAATATCCAGTCGTAATTTATAATGCGAATGAATACCATTAGGAATTATCAAGGACTGCTAAGTCAACATACATATCGTAAACAATTAATTAACCATTGTTAAACTGTATCATTTATATATATAGATATATATATGTGTGTGTGTAAATTTCTGCTCGAATATCATATCATTTAGCAAGAAAACTCCATCGAAGAATTAGCAATCATGTTGCACAAAGTAGTAAAGCCACAAATTGCTTTAGAAGGGGATATCCCTTAGGGATATCTCCCACTGAAATTAGACAGAAGCGAGGTACATTTTTAAGCACCTTTAATGGACTTTCATATTACAGCAAAACAATTCTACTAATGATTATTTTAAAAATCTTATTACTATAAGTTACCGACGAAAAAAAAAAAAAAAAAAAAAAAAAAAAGTTTTATGTTAGTGTCGTAGACATTCGCCCATTACGTCATCTTTCACCAGGTGACACAAAATATGAAGAAACACACAGACGAAACTAAATGTGACTGTGATTCCAAAGCCAACGTAATCCGTAAGCTATCAACGCGTAAAAAAGAAGATTTCATGACAAATTCCTGAATTGTCAGTTATATTTTGAGAATTTACTTTCAACCAATGAAATTTAAACCTCCCACATAAACCTCAAGTTAGTTCTCTCAGATGGCCGCATATTATGGAACTGGAAACCTCGTTCAAACAAAAACTACCGAATAGTAATCTGGGATAATGAGCATTTGACAGAATAATTAAAGTAATATGGTGCATTAGATACAATTAATTAATTAATGAGATTTTCTTTTTAAGAAAACAATTGTTTTGAAAGTTTAACGTTTTTTAAAATAAAATAAAATAAAAAAGATTGAGTGTATGGAATTAAAAATAATGTTTTAATATATTATAAAAATAAAAGAAAAAGTTCAATGTTGAAAGAATCTGGAAGTAATTAGCTTAGGATTAAGACGATTTTTTTTTATTATTACATATATATGCACACACACACATATACATACATGTATAGAGACATTACATGTCTTTTATAATAAAATAAATTAATTTTTAAATTGCATTAATGAGTACTTGTTTCCACGGTGATATCTTAAAAGAGAATTGCAAGTATAGCTTGTGTTATTTATATTTTTTAAATAGTTTAAAGGGAAAGAAGGTATTTCATAACTAATTTTCTGGAAAATGTTGTTGTAAAATTTCATTCCAATTAAAAAGAGTAATTTATATAAATTACGAACATTATAATTTGATGTAATTTTGATAGATTCTACATTTCTTTTATACGAATCATAACGTGAATATTTTTTGCGTATACTTTATAGTCTGTTTTTTTTTTTCTTTTTAGAATTAATTAATTTATACGGTCCCCAAGTCCTACAAGTTGCATTTAGTAAAATTTTCCTGCTACACTGACAAGTAAGACAAAAAAATTACATTCTGCAACACTATAAAACATTTGTGCAATATTACTCAAAAAAACTGGTGGCAAATTTGCTGCCTCCATCACTTATAGCAATTAAAAATAATTTGATACTTTAAAGTGACGTTTTATATTATAAGTGAGATTAAGTCTAAAAGAAAATTTTTAAATGTGACTTTCTTTTGATTGCTCTAGTATAACCATAATTTAAAATTCATTTGGGATAAACAAACTTAATTTTTTAATAAAAGAATTTTCAGTGATGCTGCGCTATCAATAATATTCCAACAAGTTTAGCACAATATTCTATAATGCATTTAACAAAAATGCTATACATATTTACCAATGTATGATTTTAAAATGCATATTTGAATTAAAAGAGGATTAACTGTTTTTTCGAAGAATTATCAACTTTATAATCCAAAACAGACATTTTATTTTTTTATTTCTCAAATTGCATAAAACTTTACAATCTTTGAAACAGACAAATATATTTATTTGCAGTCAATAACTGAAATTTAAAATGCAAATGCAATACTAATTTTTTTATTAATATTTTTTATCTTTTTGTGTGTGGGGGGGGGCGGGGAGGGAGGGAAGAGAGAATCTGCAATTTCGGAATTTTTGCAAAAGAAACTGTGCAACTAAAAAATTTTTAAGCGGAGTTTTTAGTGTTTTTTTATTACTGTAGAAAACGAATTGCTCTCTTTTATGGGATTCGTAAATTGTATCTCGAAAATATATTCGAATATCGTATGTTTTTGGTATTTAAAAAGCTATCTCCCTTTGAAAATCAGAGAAAAACGAATTCCTTTATTTTTATTACCTTCTTATCTATATGCCATAGAACACAACTTACTACATGTAAAGCGGAACAAAAAGTAAACAGACTTAGGGCGTTAAGATCTGATTATTTAGATGAAATTAAGCCTACAACGCAATGCTGTTTCCTTACAGTAAATTGCAGAACATTTTCTCATATATTGTCTATTCTTTCATTGTGTTTGATACATAAATTTGGGTTTTACTTATTTGATAATTTAATAAATATCTGCAAGCTTGGCCTACAAGCGGAGGTAAATTACGAAGATAAATGCTAATTCCACTAACTAAAACTGAATCAATATAAGAGATAAATCAAGTTTCACAATTTTATCTGAATGTTTTTTACAAGTTTTTATTTCCATGTTTCTGTAAGAGCTGGTTTTATCATAATCACGTTAAAAGGATGTTTTCTTCCTTCAGTCTGCTTTTAAAAAAAAATTGCATTTGCTGTAAATGTGGTCCTATCAAAAACTTGTCAAAATAGAAGTTGTAGATGATATTAAGAAGTGTTATAACACACATAAGTGGATTTGTTATAATGTGAATTGAGGAAGTGATGAATTTTTTCTTTTACAACTCCTCTTTTTTAACACTTTCAAAAAAAGTTGAAAAGTGTTTATGCTTTCGGTTTTTCTGATCGTCTGTCCGCGCTCTAACTCTTGTAAATGTACTCAGATGGCCATGAAATTTTTTGAAGTTATTGACGTATTTCTAAAAGAAAAATTTCAGCCTGACATTTTTTTACTTTACTGATTTTTCTCATTATATTGTATAAAGTATATCAACCGATAGATCAAATACAGGGTTGTTCAACTATATTGGAGTATATATTTGGCTATATACAGTAAACTTATTGCGTTAAATGACGAAGTTAAGGATTTCATGTGTTGGAAAGTGCTTCATAATCTATGTTTAACGCATGATTTTTTGTTTTACTTGTTTTCATATTAATATTACCTTTGTAGTCGATTACACATTTTTAATTTTAAGTTTTATCAAAACAGAAAAAAAAGAAAGCAGAATGTATTATAACATTTAAATAATTAATAAAGGCTGCAATTTTAATTTTTAATTTTCGTAAAAAAGAAAAATAAATAAAAATGAATAAAATAAAACAAATCTCCCAAAATATAGAAAAGATTTTTTAAAAAGGGAAAAAGAAACAGAAGAAATTTTTTTTTAATGATAATATAAAATTACATAAAAGATGTTATTCCTTATTTAAAATATGATTAAAACTGTCAAAATAATTTTTTTAAATCAAGCTTTTTGGCTACGTATGTAGCCTTCTTCAAGAATCAGATTTTAATGTGGTATTATGAACGCCACTTGTCCCTAAGTTCAGAACACCAGTTCAAATACTAATTCTTAATGAAGACTAAATACGTAACCGGAAGTATTTGTTTGACATTAATTTTTTAACACCACTTAAAGAGTTTTAATCCCTTGTTGCTCATTGAATCACATCATTTGTGTCATTTTATTTTTGTATTATGTATTTTTGTATTATATTTATTTTTTTATTTTTTTATATTTTATATTAAGATAAATTTTAGCACTCTGGACAAGTTCATCAAATTTACCACGTTGAGTGCCACGTCAGTCACCGGTGACTGGCAATAAACGTACAGTTTAAAGCGCAACACTAGTCACAGAAAAAATACCCGGATGATAATGTAAAGTCTATGGGGGTGTTCTTTTCAAATATCTAGCTCGAATTTTAATATTTTTACATGATTTTTTTTTTTAAATAGGATAGCTGAAAATGATCTACAACCGGCCTAGTTTTTACTTTTTCGATATTGCTTACATATATTTTATATTATGATAATTTCAATTTCAAAACCGATTTTCGGGCCTCCGTGGCCGAGTGGTTAAGACGCCGTTCTGCTATGGGCCCCACCAGTGGCCGAGAGGTTCGGACCTCTCAACTGGTAGACGGCAGGTGCTGGGTTCGAACCCAATCGCGGCTGTCGGCCTAACCGTTCGGAGTTTTCGTGGTTTTCTTCGAACCTTGCGTAAATACGGGTTAGGTTCCCTTAGAAAGACTCCCACGAAGGGCACTCCCCCCTGGTCCTATATCCCTAGCGTAGATAATCGGACGTCAAAAATCAACCAACCAACCGTTCTGCTATGCTGAAGGTTGTGGGTTCGATTCCCGCTGGCTCCATTGCACACACACTTTGTGTGGAGCTCCTGGTCGTTTTTCTCTTGTAATGTAAATTTCCTTGTTCTGTCTCGTCCTTGTATATTGACGATGACTTATAAGCAGACTTTCATGTCGAGTACACAAGTCAGATGTATGTTGCTCAAATAAATAAATAAAATAAATAAGAACCGATTTAAACCGGTTTTGAAATTTAAAATATTTTTTTTTTAATCTGAAACCAAAATTGAAAAAGTAAATGTTAGGCCGGTTGTGGATTGTCCTCAGCTATCCTATGTAAAAAAAAGTCATGTAAAAATATTAAAATTTGAGCGAGATATTTGAAAAGAACGCTCCCATAGACTTTACATTATCATCCGGGTCTTTCTCTGTGACTATTGTTGCACCTTAAGAGTCCACACTAGTCACTCAGAAAAACCCGGACGATAATGTTAAATCTATGGAGGCGTTATTTTCAAATATCTTGCTCAAATTTTAATATTTTTACATGATTTTTTTTTTTTTTTTTTTTTTTTTTTTTTTTTTTACATATGATAGTCGAAGACGATCTGTAACTTGGCTAGTCTTTACTTTCTCGATTTCGGTTTCTGATTTTTCTTTAAAAAATAATTTAAATTTCAGAACTGGTAGGAACTGGTTATAAAATTTGAACTATCTTAATATAAAAATATATATAACCAAAATCGAAAAGGTAAAAACTAGCCCGGTTGTAGATCATCCTCATCTATCCTATATAAAAAATATCATGTAAAAGTATATTAAAATTTGAGCGAGATATTTAAAAAGAACGCCCCCATAGACTTAACATTGTCATCCGGGTCCTTTTGAATGACTCGAGTGGCATCTTAAGGCGCAACACTAGGCACAGAAAAAACCCGGATTTTAATGTAAAATCTATGGGGAAGGTCTTTTCAAATATCTCGCTCAAATTTTAATATTTTGACTTTTTTTTGCATAGGATAGCTGAGGACGATCTACAACCGGCTTAGTTTTTAATTTTTCGATTTTTCTTACATATTTTTTATATTATGATAGTTTCAATTTCAGAACCGGTTTAAACCTGTTTTGAAAGTTAAAGTAATTTTTAAAAAAATGTAAAATCAAAACTGAAAAAGTAAAAACTAGGCCGGTTCTGGATCATCCCCAGCTATCCTATGCAAAAACATCATGTAAAAATATTAAAATTGTCGCAAGATATTTGAAAAGAACGCTCCCATAGACATAGCATTATCAACCGCGTCTTTTCTGTGACTAGCGTTGCGCCTTAAGTCCCCTTTTATTAAAGGATATAACCTTCTAACAAATAAAAGTTTAGTAAATTTTGAATGCATTTTCAATAATTATTTAAAAATATATATTTTTATCAGTTTTATATCATATTTTACACTGTCAGACACTAGTGACTAACTCGGCCGAAACGAAAAGCTCGGTATTAGTCACCAGTGACTGACGTGGGACTTACATGGCTCTCTCCGAAATCCAATTCACTCTTCAGCGAGACACTAATTTAAAAATGATAACTTTCAAAATTTAAATGACTTATAAAAAAAATAGAAAAAATATTTTCTTAAATAAATACACGTGTCCTGGCTAGTACATAACATGAGTGATTTTTTTTCGGCATGAAGTGGCACTGTCTGGGAATCATGTCTTTATGAATCCTTTCTTTATTTGAATACTTTTATAGATAAAAGATGCAGTCCGCCTTAGTCTTGGTTGCATAATTATGGAACTAGAAAAAACTCACTAAATTTGAAGTAGCTTTATTTAAAGCTTAAAATTTAAATTTAAATGCAAAAATATAAAAAACTGATGTAAACAAATACAGCAATTTACAATAAATGAATAGCTTTTAAGTTACAGAAAATATTAACATTAATGGTTTTTAAATAAGACCAGAGATAATGATGTTATTGGACAGTCTTGTATTAAAAATATACAGAAAATTGAAGAATATTAGAAATGAAACGAAAATTAATTTTTTTTTACACATTGAACCATTTTAATGACTATGAAATAGACAAAACGCAAATCCCCATAAAAAAATAAATTTTAATAATATCCTTTTTTGAAAACTTACATCACTTATAAATAAACATGGCATGTTAAAGTACATTTTACTTGATTCATAAAACTTCTCGTCATGAAAAAGAAACCATAAATTTTATATAGCAATTGTAATAGCTAATTCTTATTAAAAAAAAAAAAAAAAAAAAAAAAAAGTTTTACATATTTTGTGTTTTTTTATTTAAAACTCAAAAATTAAATTAAGATTTTAAAAATAATTCTGTAACTAGTGGCATTAGAGATTCCATATTTAAAAATCAAGTTTATATTCAGATTGTTTATTTTTCTGATGATGATTGATAAATTACGTAACAATATATATATATGGTCGGATTCATAAGTAATGAGCCTTTGTTCAAAAGGACAGATTTATTGAGTGAATTGGTACAGTTGCCTAATATTCTTCGAAATAGGTACCTCCTGCATCAATATACATTCGAAGGCGGCATTTCCATGAGTCGAAGGCGTCTACGTAGGACTGTTCCGGGATAGCTTCAAGGGCTGTCTTGACATTTTCTTGACATGTCCTCGATCGAATTGAAGCATTTACGTTTCAGTGCTTTTTTTAAGCGCAGAAACAAGAAGATCTCACGGGAAGACAAGTCCGGACTATAGGGAAGATGTAGTACAACTGCACTGTAAAAAAAAAGGGTCGATCTACTAAAAAAACTTTAGTGATCCTTGTAATTACTAAAAAATTTTTAGTAATCTTAGTCGGTTACTAGAAAATCTGTAAGAATTACTAGAAAAAAGTTAGCAATGGATAGAGTTAATAGTTTTACATTTTTTAATAGCTATTACTAAAACTCACTTGGTGTGGCCTTGATAGCATAGTGGTTATAGTAACGGACTCCAGAGTAAAAGGTCCCGGGTTCGATACCGGACACCGCCAAATACGTTCCGAATGTATGTAGTGTAAGTACTCGTTAATAAAGGGATTATTAAAATCCTGTAAGAGCAGGTAGCAATTTTTTGGTGCTGCAATCTATTGCGGTTTTGCCGAAAATCTATCGCTTCAGAAGTTTGGATGCAGCTCGAAGGAAGCTCCTGTCCTTCGGGTGCACGTAAAGGTTATTAAAAATAATTTTGGAGCTATTACTAAAATTTTCTTGGTGGCTCATACTAAAAATTTTTAAGTTAGTTATACAAAAAATTCTTTTGTTCAGTTTACAAAAGCAATGCTTGTTTCGCTTGCAAAAAAAAGTTTGTAATGGTTACTAAAAAATTCTGTGGAATACAAATTTACTAAAGAATTTTTAGTAACCTCTTGAATTTTTTTTTACAGTGTGGAACGTTCAGCAAAGCCAGGTAAGCATTCAAAATGTAGGACGTGTAACTGGCCGCGTTATCATGTTGAATTTCCCAGATATCCTTAATGTCCCCTCGCTTGCGCACGACGCTTTTTTTCAATTATATCATACAGCACGATAGTGCTGCATAGTAGAGCTCAGCCACATCTCTAATGTTAAAGTCCAAAGTTTGCCTATTAATAACTTTGGACGCAATCATCCGATCGTGACGAAATCGAAAAGGCGAAGTGTCCTACTTTAGACCTCAAAGTTTACAAAAAATCATCTGGATGCACCGATTAGTTATGGAGATCCAGAACCCCTGTTTTGTCATTTTTTTCTCGTGAAAAAAAGACCAGAAACTCAAATATAACCCGAGCCAGGAAAATTCAGCGTTGTGTAAGAGCTTGTTCGAAAGCTTTTAATTTAGGTATGTGCCTTTCGAAAGTCCTGTCCAAAAATATCCAATATTAAGGAAATGGCATCCATTTAAAATTTATATAACTCTATGCCTTCCATAATTTAACATTATAGAAATCTCTCCTTTTTAATTGCTAATTCAATTATTTTTTTTGAGTTGCCACCAACTAAAAAACAGTTCAGTAATTTAAAAAAGAAATGATAACACGTGTTCTTTTTTTTTTTATAAAGCAATAACAGTTCTGATTCTTCTGATAGATTTTTGAATTTTTGAAACTGACATCATTCGAAACAGAAAATACATATTTTTCATATATATATAAACTGTAACTAAATATCTGTTAAAACAACATCGCACCTTTATTTGAGTGTTTTCGACGTCAAAACAGCTACTACAATATAGATATTTCAATTAAAAAAGGATAATTTAGAAAAAAAATTCTTCTATATTTACAAAAATAACGATTTGAAAATGAAGCTATGAAAATCTGTGTAGATACCTATGGTCATAAGAAAATCTGCGTAGATACCGAGAAACTGCAGTGGGACTACCATCTCGGAGAAGGCGGCTCTGTCGCCAAATGTCGCCACGTTTTTCGCCAATTTGGCGATATATCGCAAATTTGATTGCCAAAATTACTCGCCAAAATTGAAGCCAACTTTGCGTTATTTCTGGAATTTCATCAAACAAATATGTCTACAAATAACTTTAAACTAATACTAATAGTAGTTTAGGTTTGTTAGTTGAAGGGGATTAATAAAGTTCCTGAAAGGATCTGAAAAAGCTATAAAATCATATACAAAATTGGTGGAATTAGAGAAAAAAGTATAGCCATTAAAAAAAAATGTTACAGTGAAAATTGTGAAATATCATCAATCTAAAAATGTGCGTAGAAAAGAAATGGAATCAGATGATCTGTAAAGCTCATGAAATAACCCAAATTTTTGTTAGCTGAAAATGTGGACTGAGCTTTACTGGTACCTTATTTTCAGAATTATATACTATTATCCATTCAGAAGGATTACTGAGGAAAGTAGTGAATAGACTATATTCATGTGTTGTCTCAAAGCTCCACAACGCTCAACGAATATAAACCATCAAATAATAATTAAAGTATAACATAAATATAATCAGATTGTTTAGGAAATGTGTGAACACAAATATTTAGTATACGTCTGATAGGTGAATCGTACACTCTTAAAACGAAAGAGCTGATTTGGCTTCTCATGAAAGAGTTGTAATTTTTTCGATCATAAAAGAGTTGTTTTTCAAACGATTAAATCTTCTTGATCTAAATCGGTTATTTAAATAGCTCAACTTCATTTAAATTGGTTAAAACTCGAGTTATTTCAACTCTTTTTTGAGAAGCTGCCTTTCAACATTGAGATGAGTGGATTTCAGCTCAACTTGAGCTATTTTGTGGCTGACTTTTTAAGAGAGTATCTTTCAAGTTTTGAGTTTACTTGGAACTTTGATCTTCCACTTATCAAAACCGCTGAAATAGAATTGTGTCATCCTCAGTAGGAACTACTGAGGACACAATGTTGTGTCCTACATGTCCTACATAGTTTGTGTCTTTCCGTTGTGTCCTACAATATCCGTTCTCATACTTCATTACATCAGCTTGTAACATATAGATACAAGTATTAAAAAATGCTCTAGTGAGCAACAAAAAAGGTTAATATGTTTCAAGTATGCAAAAGTGTTTGACAAGTGCTTCTAATTGAGCATGAGAAAGGACAAAGGGTCCCTTCTTGGCTGCAGATCACTGTCAATACCAAATTTTAAAAAATATATATTTGTGCGTTTTCCATATATAAAAAAATAGTCACAATTATGATAAAAATGTGTTGTGCAAAGATGTACCCAGAAAAAACGCAGCGTAATTAAACATGAATGTAAGGCGAAATAGTACCTGAAACCTTAGTTCCTGCAGCGCATCATGCTCATTGTAGTGCCACCAAGCATGCCCACAGCGTAGAACTGCTCAGAAAACTGATTTGTAGTGCAATTGCACTGCAGAGTCAACAGTGCAGTTTACATGTAAAGCAGGATTGAAAATTTGGGACGTTTTTGACGGGAAGTTTTACGGAAATTTCTTTTATATGGAAAAAGCGCAAATAAGATTTTTTCAAATTTGGCATTGACAGTGATCTGCAGTCAAGAAGAGACACTTTGTCCTTTCTAATGCTCAATTCTAAGTACTTGTCGAACACTTTTTCATACTTAAAAACATATTAACCTTTTTTGATGCTCACTAGAGTATTTTTAATACTTGTCATTTAAATTTTTTGATAAAAACTGAAGATTTTTTTATATCTTGAAAAGCAAAATATTTTCTGCTGTCAAAATTCCATTCTTGTATTAGAATAATTAACAAACTTATTTGCCTTAATGCATTGCCATATAAAATGCATGATGTCTGGAAAATAAACCAAGGAGTTGAACAAAAATTGCAGAAAAATACAGTGCGCTCACAACTTTATTCAAAGAACTGAAACTAAATGTTTCACAATAAAAACAAATAACCATGTTTATCACGTGATTTATTTAATTTGAATAAATTATGATACATACGTAAAATATATATATATATATATTTATTTAAACTTGGTGGCATTGAATAAAAAAACGTCAACAGCAACAACAAAAAATATTGTTCAACTGGGCCTTTAAGACACAAATTCAATTTTCTCAGCGATCGTCGAACATACAAAGATGAAAAAAGATCTATTTTAAGTTTTACCATAAGGATTAAAATAAACCAAAAATAGAGTTAATCCATCCACAGCATTGTTAGCAATCGCTTGTTGAATTTTACGTCTTCATTTTTTTCGTTAAAAGTTAAATAAAAAACTACAGTAAATTACGATAATTTGTTTAATGCTATCATTTTATTCGTCTCATCGAGTTCTATCTTTTAAAAAAAGTCATTGTCGTAAGTCAACTGGTTCGACAGAAATTTCAAAAAGACGTTAGCATTTTCCATTTCTTAAACATATTATACCAAACGCTACCGCGTTTGCTATGATAAGCGCAGATTTTTAAACTGGTTATAGATGATTGAAATACGGAGTTATTTGAAAATTTCTCCTTTTCCCTGATTGATTTTAATGCACCAGTAAAGCTCAGTTCTTATTTTCAGCTAGCAAAAATTTGGGTTATTTCATGAGCTTTACAGATCATCTCATTTCATTTCTTTTTCTACGTACATTTTTAGATTGAAAATATTTTCCAATTTTCACTGAAACATTTTTTTAAAATCGAGCACTACTTTTCTCTCTGGTTCCACCAGTTTTTATATGATATGTCAATATGTAAGTCAACTCCTCCCACCATCGTCCCTAGAAACAGGTGCGCATTAAAACACTAGCATCAAAATAACATGAGGCTCATTACTTTTGAATCCGACCATATATAGGCAAATCTCAATCAAAGAAACTAATAAAAATTTAAATTCCAAAGATTGACCTTTTTTTGTTATTTATGTTCATAAACGCAATTTAGAATTAGATTTTTTTTATTTATCAAAATTTACTACACTTCATTATAAAAAACCAAACAAATGCTCAGAATTATATTCCAGACTTTTTATTATTGGACTACTATTATTGGACACTATTGGACGAGTACAATTGGACGTAAAGTTAATTAATGCAAGTATTAACCAATATTTGCTTATTTTTGTGTAATTTTCATATTTCATGAGCTTTTTCATAATGTATTATTTTATAACTGAGACACTATATTAAAAATAATAATTTGCCCTGCATATTTGATTAAATGCAATAACTGAAGTGCATAATTTATTCTAATTTGTATTGTATTAATATCGAATCAAATGCACTACTACACATACATTATATCTCTTTTATAAAATATTCATGATATGATTAACATATATCTATTTATATTTTAATGTTAAAAGTTTTCTTTGAAACAATATTGAAATATTACAATTGATTAATTCAAACAATTCTAAATACTTCAGAAAATTAATATTGTAAATTCAGAAAAATATTTTGGTAGTCACATAAACACATATATTTCTTGAAGTCCTCTTTCATTGATTTAATAAATTAAACTAAAAGCCGAAACGAAAATCATATTTTCTAACGGAAATCGTTGATTTTATCTAAAAGTGATATTTTTCTTTCAACATATGAGTCAGTAGATGCACACAAGTTACCATAAACCAGATGTCGCAAATTGCATTCATCTTTAGAAAGAAAACGTTTTAAACTTTCGCTAAACTTAAAAATGTCTTTGGAGAAAAGTCAAAATGTTTAATGTTGAAATCTGCGAGTATAAAATAGTCAGTAACAATTTGCATATTTCATTTGATTTCTTCGATTAAAAATCTTAGAAGTAGACTGGGCATTATTGTAATATCCATTCTACAATATCCACATATGAAGTTCCATGAAAAAAATTAAAATATTTAAAACAGCATTATAGTATGACAATCCAAAATTTATTTTTGTTTAAAGTTGTATTGATTTATATAATTTGAAAAGTAAATCAAATCAAATAAAAATACATTTAGATTTCTATATGTGACTCTGGAAGGAAATATGCTGAATTGTAGAATATTTTAATTTTTCTTAACTACATTCATAGTTTGTAGGCATATTACAAGTAATTTGTAGTTCATTTCAGTTCGTTTCAGTTATTTAAATTCTGATTATCTCTTTTGTAATAGTCGATAATTCTTAATCAATTAAAAGTGCTGTTAAAAATTAAAAGTATTTCTTAAAATAAATATTACAGTTTTAATTTTTATTTATATATCATTTCTACTTTTACAACTGTCTTGCTTTTAAAATGTTTCATTGCTGCAGGTTCACAACCAATTTTCTTACGAGCGCACTTTGATGCCTAATTTACAACATTGTTTTTGTAACTGGTATTCAGTTATAAATAGTATTGCCAGTTGTCCTACGTAAAATAGAGCTCCAAATACTCTAAACACCGCTAATTTCTTACAATTGATTTTGCAATCATTAATCACAGATAATTATGCTATGAGGTAGTTCGTAGAAAATTCCTTTAAAATGCTGGTATTAGGGGGCCAATTAATACAGGTCTATCATCAAACATTAGTTGCAACGCACAAATCGATGATTTTATCTAACAGTGATTTTTTTTCTTTTAACAAGATTCAGTAGATGACCAACTATTATAAACCAAAGGATGCAAATTGCATTTATCTTTGGTAAGAAAACTAACATTTTAAACTTTCGCTACATTTAAGAATGTCTTTGGAGAAAACTAAAAATGTTTATTATTGAAATCTGTTAGAACAAAATAGTGAATAAAAATTTGCATACTTCATTCTATTTCTTCAATTGAAAATCGTAGAAATAAACTGGACATTATACATTAAAACCCCGATGATTCGGATTAATTGGGACCAGATCCAATCCGGATTATCTGGAGAATTAGAAAAAAATGAAATAAAATAAAACATACTTACATATAAACATACAATATCACATTTATGTTAAACTTATTGAATAGTTACAAAGAGTAAAAATGTTTACTTTGTTTAATTCTTTCGAAAAGATTTCAGAAAAAGTTTTTTTATTCAGAATACGACGATGAAACAAGTTAATTCTATGGAAATTAGCCAATTGCTTCTCAAACTTGAAAAAAATATGACCAAATTGATCCGGATTAACCGCAGATCCGGATTATTGGGGTCCGAATTAGCGGGGTTTTACTAATATGATTTCTTCTAATATATCCACATTTGAAATTCCATAAATATATATATATATACATATATTTAAAGCAACATTATAATATAGCGATTCAAATTGTATTTTTTGCTTAAAAAGTATATTGATCTATATCTTGAAAATTAAATTATGAAAATAAAATAAAATAGAAATGCTGTTACGTTTGAGGATAGCCCCAGAAGTGTTCTGAAACTGCATTATATTTCAATGTTTTATTTCTGTATTAAATGTTTTTTTAGAATATAACAAAAACATTGTGATTGATTCAAATCCCAGTTATTTAAATTTTGATTATCTATGATGTAATAGCCTTAAACTGTTAATCCGTTAAAACTGTTCTTAAAAAATAAAAGTAACTTTTAAAAATAATTATTACAGTTTTTATTTTTATTTATAAATCATTTCTACTATTTCAACTCTGTGCTTTTAATATATTTTATTGTTGCAGATTCACAACCAATTTGTTTACGAGCGTAGTTTCATGCATAATTTATATCATTGTTTTTGTATTCAGTTCTGGTATTCAGCTCTAACAAGTTATGTCAATTGCTCTATGTAAAACTCTAAATGCTCTGTACATCACTAACTGCTTACAGTTGATTTTTCAATCTTTAATCTGAGATAAATTTGTTATTAGATATTTCGAAGAAAATTACTTTATAATGTTGGTATTTGGAGGCCCGATTAATACAGAACTCCGGTCAACGTCGTAAACATTACGAATAATTGGCGATTTCTATTTTAAAACCCATTTAGTGGAAAAGAAACATAAAACTAATCTTTTTCTTTCTTCAATCTTTTCAAGAAGAAAGTATTGGATTCGTGATAATTTTAAAAATCCGGTTTTCATCTAATAAACAAGTAAAATTTTCCAAAAATACGTTTTTATAAAAGTGTGTATGAGACTTGTTTGTATGTGACATAAATTTTGTGGACACTATCTGAAAAACTAATGCATGGATTTTAATAAATAATTATATTCAAGTAGTCACTGAAATAAATAGATGGTGATTAGTTTTTGGTGTAAATCGCTCAGTACGCGTAGCTACTAATTTTTAACGATTTCTGTAATAGCTGTATCTCAGGAATCAATGCATGGATTTTCATGAAATTTCCCATTCAATTAATCCTTGATAATTACTGATATTTTTTACGTTTTAGTATAAATCGATCAAACAGGTTTCATTGCTATGTTGCATTTTTTTTAAATTTCCGCGACAGCTCTATCTCGAGAACTAAAGCACGAATTTACAACAAATTTAAGATTTAGGTATACCTTGAAGAGTGTTATTGCAGATTATATATTGGCATAAATCATTTAACAAGGCGCTTTTATGTTGCATTTTCCCGATATTCTCATTACTTAAAGAACTAAGGCATGTGATTTTATGGTTTTAGAATCCTCTCGATGGCAATAGATTGTCATTTAATTTTGGCACATTGGAAGCGAATTTTGCAGTATTAACATATATGAGATAGAGGAAAGTTTTGAGATTGCCACATCTGACAATTTTTAATTTATAATTAATAATCAAATAGATTAAACTCTTGTATGGTCATAGGAAATACATATGTAGACCTATTATTTATAATTCAAGCATTGCGGGAAGTGAAAGAAAAATTTTAACCAATGTAAAATATTTACATGTGAATAAAATAAATTATTGGAGTATTTTTCATTCCCTTGACCCATTTCTGTCTCCTTCGATTCCTTTCCACGTGTGTTCTCCTATTGGCTAATACTTGCATTCCTATTCCATCTTACTGGTCACCTTCAATCTCCTATATATAAGAGCAAATTTCCATCTTCCTCAGCACTAACGATGGTACTCTATATTGTACGGAAGCCGGTTTACTGCTAATTTCACATATTTGGTGCTTTTAACGTTGCTTACTTTTTCATTATATTCCACTGGAAAAAATGTTTGCAGTATATTTTAATGTGTTTTTTTCTTCAGAGCCTTTTGCTTTATTTCAAATGCATAGAAAGTGATATAAATAACTCAATTTCATTGCAAAATGTTTACTATAAAATAGGTCATTCATAGAATTTATTATTCAGTTACAAGGACACACAAAGAAAATGGATTACAGCACAGTCTTTGAGCAATAATTGCTTGCATTGAGTTTAAAATTTTGGTATGATCTTTTACATGCAATAATAAAGCGATATAACAGCAATAGAATAAAATTAGGTAAAATGTCTGAATGTAAGAGTTATTGTGTTAATAATACCATAATATTTTATTTCAACTTCAAAACATTGCTTCCAAAACATACATGCGATAAAATAAATACTATTGACGAAAAGAACATGTTATTGACAAGATTGTCCCGGATAACCTAAAAGTGCCAAAAATAAAATTCAATTTTCGTAGACTTTGCTTTTAAATTAAAAACTGCTTTCATTGGTTCATATGCGAATGACGTCAAGGGCATTCGCTTGGTATTAAATAATAAGAGTTCAAATATTCAATGCGTGATAATTTTTAAATTTTTATAAATATATTTTTTAATAAATGACTCGCTATACTTTGTTGAGCAATTTTTTGTATCTTACTTGTTCTGTACAAATTCTAAATCTTGTATGTACGTCTGCACAAAAGAATCATCATTATTAGTGGAAACTGCTGAGGGGGGATTTACAACTCTGATATGCATTTCCTGTAATAAATATTACATGCATGCAAGTTATCGATACAGATGTAAATTAAGAAAGAAATGAATAAGATAACTGAACATAAAACAGTGTCTATAATATCAAGACTTAGTTTTAAAGTCATACAAACGTGGTAAGTAAGATTTTTTTTTATTCCGTAATCATGCATATAAAATACTAGAAAATGTAACAAAGGGATCCCAAATATCGGATGTAGTGACAAAAGTGAAAATACAAATAGGGGAAAATAGCCATATTTGGACAACTAACTTATGTTTTCTGTTGCAACTCACTTAATTTTTGAAATATCTACAACATATCATTACACAATTCATCTACTAACTAAATACAGCTTTGGATTTTTTTTTTTTTTTTTTTTTTTTGAAAATCTTAATTTTTATTTTAATTTGAAAAATTGTTAAAAATGGACCAAATTCAGCAATTGATCACCTAAATTGGAGTCCTAGTTTCCAAAATTGGAACAAGCAATATTACGCTGTTTCAATCAGTAGCAAATATAGCAAATTTTGCGATTAATGATACAATAAAGCAATACAACAGCAATAGAATAAAATTAAATAAAATGTCTGAATGTAAGAGTTATTGTGTTAATAATGCCATAGTATTTTACTTCAACTTCAAAACATTCCTTCTAAATCACACAAACACAGTGATAAAACAAATACTATTGGCGAAAAGAATATATTATTGGCGAAATTTGCCCCGAATGACATAAAAATGCGAAAAGTGTAACTCAGTTTTCGATGACTTTGCTTTTAAAGTGAAAACTGCTTTCATTGGTTCATAAGAGAATGACGTCAACGACATTCGAATGGTATTACAGGAAGAGTTAAAGTATTCAGTGCGTGAATTTTTTTTATTTTTATCAATATGTTTTTTAAATGAATGTCTAATTACACGTTGTATACATTTGCTTTAATAATCAAGATATCTAAAATGTTCGTTTCTTTATATCAGTATATCTGTTGTTGATAATTGGTTACTTTTAATTTATAGATTACAACATTATAATAGTATAGGTTATTATAGATTTAGAGAAAATGGAGTAAAATAGATGTTATACAACTTAGATTATTTACGTAAGTTAAAGAATTACTTTATTTACAGGATTAGTCGTTGAGCCAGGGGCTCGTGTGGTTTCATGTGGGGGTCTTGGTAAACTATATATTTTTGGATTCACCACAACAACAGCACCTCATTTATCCATGATACTTTCAAAACGAGGGCAGCTTATGGGCACCATATTGGAAAATGGCCGCCGTCGTTGAGTTAGGGTTTCGTGTGGTTCCTTGTCAGCAGACTTGGTAAACAATACATTTTTTGATTCATCACAACATCAACATGTCATTTATCCATGATACATTCAAAACCAAGGTAATTTATGGGCGCCAGTTTGGAAAATGGCTGCCTTACTGACGCAGGGACTCATGTAATTTCATGTCGGCGAGCTTGTTAAATGATACATTTTTGGATTCACCACAACATCAGAATGACATTTATGCATGATATTTTCAAAACCAGGGTAATTTATGTACGCCATATTGGAAAATGGCTGCCATATTGAGGCAGGGATTCTTGGGGTTTCATATCAATGGTCTTGTTAAATCACATACATTTTTGAATTCACCACGACAAAATAATGACATTTATCCATATTTTCAAAATCAGACTAGCTTATGTGCACCATATTGGAAAATGGCCACCGTCGTTGCCAGCGGCTTTTGTGGTATTATGTCAGAGGGATTGTTAAGCCATATATTTTTGGATTCACCATAACATCGGAATGACATTTATCCAAGATATTTTCAAGAATAAAGTAGCTAATAGACACTATTTTGTAAAATATCCGCTGAGAAACAGGCTGATCCTAAAGATTTCCTTGGTTTTGTATGCTATTAAATTTATAGGATGATTCAAAAAACAATAAATAAAGACACCCAGGGGCCAAAAGCTACAATGAAATTTAGCCAAAGACGTGGCGCAGTTAAGAGATATTTTTAAGAAATATTTTTAATTATAGGGTAGCATTTCTTCACATGATTTGTGAAAAAACCAAAATCAGTACTTCAGACAAATTTGTTTTAGATCCAGATCTGTCTTTGAACTAGATCCAGAAAGACGAACATGATATCGTATATTTACAGAACTCGATTATCAATGAATAGATAAATCTAGATATGGTAATAGTATCAAATGGAGCAATAAAAATTCTAGAAATTGTCGAAGACATGTTCAAAGATCATAAGATGGGTGAAGAAGTTTACCAAACTAAGCCAGAAGGGTTTTTCAAACCTCCAAAGATAAAGAAACTAAATACATTTTTTGAGTTGAAGAAGAAAGAGAGTGTAAAGTTTAATAAATCAGAGTTTGTTGCCAAGACAAATAAAATATGTTTACTCAGATGAGAATCATTGCACAACGAAGAAATTTCTATATGAGACCTGCCTATTACTACTATCTAAGACTTCATTCAAGATCCTTAGCAACACTTGATTATTCAACTGAAAACGCAAACTGATGAATGTTATGAAAAAATTGCGATTGCTAAAAGAATGCACATGATGGTGTTGTTAAGATAAATGTTCGAATGTGCTTTGTTAAAGCTACCACAGGAGCTACAATCATTTGAAAAACTAGCAAAGAATCTATTTTCTGAAATATTACAAGATTATACATCCTAACAAAGAATAAAGGTTGTATCTGACATATACAGGCAGGTGTCAATAAAAAGAAATAATAATATGAAATAACAGAAAGAAAAATATGAACTGTTGGTGATGTTATGCAAGTTATCGTCTCCGAGGAAAACAGTACAAAAATAAAAGCTATTTTTATACAATATCATTTCTAAAGAATGGCAAAATGAACACTATCTGAAATAGCTGAATACACGAATGATGTAGGTTATCTTCTGAGGACAATTATATAATTTCACGAAATAACTGGTTGAAGAATTCACTAAAATGACTTACTTCCAAGAAGAGGTGATACGTAACTTTTATTTCGTGCATACCATGCTAAAGCACGGTGTCTTGATTTAGAAGTTTTATTATCTCTGAAGATAATGATGTGGTTGTTATTACACTGCTTTCTCTAGAATTCGATTCGAAATGCTTGGAAGGGTTAATATTTGCGAAGTTTGGATCCAATGACAGGTAAGGCAAACATTAAAGCTTGAATAATATGTGCCCCGTCTGTCTATTAGTGGCACTTCAAATTTGTCTTCCATTGTGCTTGTTTCCAATCTTTTAATTAGTTTATATATTTATACATTATTATTTAATATTAAGTCATATTCTAATGATAACAGACGAAATAAATTTAAAAAACACTATAACATTAATCCCTTTGTAGTAGTACCATATTAAACATGTTTTCATTTCATATTTTCCATAGTTCGAACTTCGGATAATTCGAACATTTCTTGTGGTCCCGGGGAGTTCAAATAAACGAGAGCCGACTGTATCACTTTTAGAGAGACGCAATGATGAATAACTTCTTTCGAGAAAAAAAAAGAAAACGAAATACTTCTTACAAAAACTTATTATTTTTTACTTCAATATCTGAAATTATTTTATTGCTCTGCATCAATTGTTTATCCCGTCCGATTTTATTGTCTGGTACATTCTCCTGGGCTGAGTCTCTTTTACGAATATTGGACTGTGTATTAATAATTTTGGCGTAGCTAATTTTTATAATTCCTTGTTTCTTCTTGTACTTCGTCAGTGGTCGGGTACTGAATCGGGATTTTGAATCGTAAATGTTATCATAACTTTCATTTGATTGCTTCAATAAGTAATTCTGACTAGTGCATTAATACAAACTGTCACATATCGAGTCTTTAAACCAACATCACTGATATGGAAAAATATACATAGGCAACCCATTTCACAGTGGTTCATTACCGCAGCTGTAAATTTCCCCCAGTAAATTTGGATAAAATATGCCTCTTTATTTAAATGATTTTTTTATGAGCAATTTAAGTCAAATTGATGGCCGAAATGAGATATTTAGTTTTACTGGTGGAAACTTATTTTGGAGATATTTTGTCCCTGTTACTCTTCTATATTGAAAAAATCTAAAGTTCCTCTTGTCAGCGTCAGTGAAAAACATTATAATGCCAGGAAAACTTTTACCACTAAAAGTTAATTGAGATGTTTACTATATTTATGAAAGAAATTTTGCATGATAATAAAATCTAAAGGCAAGGTTTTCTGCTCAAAAATTACTGGTGGAAGTTTGTTTTGTGGATAATCAGAAACTGTTGATATAATGCAAAAAATCAGTCGACATTTTGTGACAAAATGCTCAGTTACTTCCATCCAAAGTTATAGACTACACATTACATGTCGTCTTCGTTTTATTTATAATTGCATTCTATGCTCTTGTCAACTAAGGATGAATTCATGTGCAATCAGTTTATTTATTGATGAATTGCATTTTTTAACACAATGAAACTGATTGGTAAAGTTATCATACAAATTATATATTTCTGACTGCGCGAAAAATTGCGCAGGCAAGGAATCGAACCCAGATACTTGGCTTACAAGGCCAAATGCTTTACCGTCTTATCTAACTGGGCACGACAACCGGCGAACATTTTTCGCCCAGATAATTTGACTTATAAGCCAAGTATCTGGGTTCGATTCTTGGCCTGGGCAATTTTTCGCTCAATTGGAAATACTATATAATTCATAATTATTGATGATCTGATTTATTTAAATATTCGTTACAAATTGCAATTCAACGGCCTCATTATCGGTGTCTTTTGGAAGTATATCCTTTTTGATCAATAAAAGAACGAATCTGTTTCCACCCTAATCCTATTTATGCAACCCTAATTTTTTATCATACTTTGTTCTTTTTTTAAATAAAAAAAAAGTAATAATTAATTTTTTATGCATCCAGAAAGAAATTTGTAATTTTGTGTGATGTAAAAAAAGAAATATTTTTATCCAAATTTCCCTTCTTGACTTTAGATTTTCTTTATTTTTCATTTTTGATTTCGCATTATATAAATATACATTACACTGTTTTTGAATACGTTTAGAATTTAATAAAGCTATAAAATTTTCATTTTATTCTTATACAAACTTTTATGCCTTACTTGTATTCTGAACATAAAATGCGCCTTTTGTTTACATCACAGCCGGTAAGAAAATTGAAAGACGCTTTAACAAGCTTTCGTAGGATAAGCAGGATTTTTTTGTTCCTCTTTACTCATTTTTTGAAACATCTGGTAGATTTAAGAGTGAGGAAAAGATATTTTAGAAAATGTACAACGCTTGTTGCAAACAAAAATGTAAAAGTATTTCTTTCAGTCTTCTTTTTAAGTATGTGAATAAAGTATTCCAGTGTATTGTTATGTATGATTTCTAAAGAAATTACATGTATTTTACATGAAGAATAAATTTACATTGAGATTTATGTGCCAGATTTATTACAGAAATAATGCATTGTAATTCAAAATAAAAATATTAACATATTAATTCTTTATGCTCTGATTGTATTTTAAAGTACCATTAAAATAAGTTGTTATAAAATTAGTTTAATATATTGACTAGTAGTAACACAGTTTAAAGTAAGTTATAGATATTTTACTTTATCTTTTTCCAAAAGTTTATTCGTTGTACAATATATAAATATTCTTAAAGGGCTGATTTCTTTTCAGTTTGCGACTGTTTACTTTTTTAAGGTTGAAATATTGTGGAGGAATAGTTTTAGTTAGGAAATATTTTTATATTCATATTAAAAGAGCAGTATATCTGTTAAATTTTTATTCTATAAAATACTAAAAAATATATATTATAATTCAAATATTTGAGTAGAATTATAAATACTCCAAGACATCCCCTTAAATTCAAGTTAATTCATTAATTTTAATTGGCAAATTCCTTCTAAAATTTATTAAATGATCGGTGAAATCTTCTAATTTTTCGTAATTTCGACCGATAATCCGGGGATCAAACAATTATTTTTGGACCCAGATATCTTATTTAGTGATTGCAGGCAAATATTCACAGGCAGAATTGGAAAACATTAAATATTTTTTAAAAATTTAAGTAAATTTTAAAATATATCTTTCCATACATTTTTGTGCATTTAGAGCTAATTTATTTTTTAAACTATTTGTAGAAGTATGCTGTATAATTGTTAAATTAGATTTATTATATGTTAATTAGTTTGGAGAAAAAAGAAAAAAAAATTGCAAATACGTGTAAAAACATAGTAAAAGCGAAATATATTTTACATTTTTTATGCAGACAAAAAAAAAAAAAAAAAAAAAAACTTTATTTTATTGCAAATCTGATACGTAATTTTATCAAATAGATCATAAAGAACAGAAAAAATCCGCTTGATTTAAAAGTTGTGCATAAAAGTTTTATTACTTTGAACATGCCTATTCTTCGAAAAAAGCACTCTGAGAAGGCTCTTCACTTAAAGAACCAGCTATGTAATAAAATAGCTTTAAACTGTATTTTTTAAACCCCAATCTTGACAAAACTTCATCAGAATGCATTAGGGATAATAAAGTATAATTTAAGAAAAAAATTAGGGATTCGATTGTTTTCGTCATTTTTTGCCTAATGAAGAGTATAGAATCTCCTTAACCCTTTATCTACCGCATTATGAATTCATGAAAATTTTACATTCTAAAGCATTTTACGTAAATTGTTTAAACTAAATTAAAAGATTTACATAATCATTTAATAAATTTTTGAAGGGTTTTAGAAGGATTGAAGGATTTATTAAATTTGAATTTATAAGGATTTTGTGAAATATTTGTAACCTCACTACAATCTTTTATTTTAAAATGTTTTCTTAGTATTTTGTAGAATTATAAAATGTACAAATATGCTGTTCTTACAATATAGAAATATTTTCGAATTGAAAAATCCCCATTCTCCTCTCTCAGCGCCAAGAAAGCTGAAAGGATACAAAGGCAAAAGAAATCATCCTTTTAAAAATGTTTTTGTTTAGTGTATCCAATAATACTTTTGGAACATAACAACAAGATAAAGTAAAATAAAGTAATGCATCTGTAGTTCATTCTAAACAGTGTTACAATTGATTGACGTATTAAAAGAGTTTTATAAGTAATTTTAATAGTACTTATAAGTACCGTCGGTAGATAAGGGTTAATGGTAAAACATTTCATTAAAATTAAAAATAAAAATAAAAATTCTGAAAAATATATATTGAGAAACTTTATCTTTGTAAAAATTATCTAAACGTTTATCTAATTGAATTTTAGACTCTTTTAATCTTTTTTCCTTCTTTGTAATATGACATTTCGACTAAACTGATTGTCTTCGACTTTACTCATTTGCCATTCCAAATTATTCAATACAGAATCGTTATGCTCACGAAATAGTCTGTTTAGTATTCAACATGCGAAATCAATTGAGAACGTTTCTCAAAGATAATTATGTGTACACAATGCATACCTGTACTTAAACATAAAGTTCGTTTGTTTCTATTTTTAATGATAATTTTAAATGGCATTTCTTCTTACTAAATATAAATTACTGCAAATTACGTGACTGTTACTTACAGATTTCCAAATACATTATACTTTGTATGTTGAATACATGTTGGTAAATAATTCAAGTGTTTGATTTTTTATTTTTTTTTTTTACGTCTTCTTTCTTAAACCAATTGCCTACTTACACTTTTAAAAAATATAAAGAAAGAAATGAGAGTGAAAAATGAAAATTTTGGAATATCTAGTTTATGTAATTCTCACCTTATATGAAATGTGTAAACTTTTCTGAAATTGTGATGTCAAGTTACTTTAAAATTTAATTTTATTAAAATTTAATGAACAACACTGACTTTCGCACACATTTATTCACTTATTTATTTTTTAAGAAAAGGACAAATATTTTCATGAATATTAATGAAGTATAAGAAATAAGTATTTTAATATTCCAAGTGAAATGTGATCTAGAGAATTTTTAAATTATGAATAAACTCATATTGGTAGTAATTAATAAAATAAATTGTTTCCATATGTTACTGATAAGATAAAATTTCATATACTTTTGTTGAACTTATGATTATGTAGCATCGCCTCTAGAATAAAACTCATTACAGCTAGTAAAAAGATTGAAATAACATGCAATCTAATATAAAATATAAAAAATTTTCTTTCTTTACATGACTTCTATACAAATCCACAGTTTTAAAGCCAAAATTGTGAAATAGTATGTACATGTATATAAACACGACCGATTTAACAAAAATAATCAGGAATCTGAATGATTTGTTTTTATTTTTTAATTAATTAAAAAAAACAGCAATTTCCAATGAAATGTAAACTTTTTTTGTTACAGCAGTTACCAACAATTAAAAATAAACGAGCGAAAATCCTAGCTTTTTTACATAATCGCAGTTAAACAGTACTTACAATCAAAATGAAAATAGAAATGAATAAAAACTATGTTTGCTTTATATAGGGCTTTCTAGAGAATAAAATGTTCCTTCGCTATCTTCAGCATTGGTTGATCTTCATGATCTTTCTTTCCACTTTAGTGGTGATTTGACTGAAACGCGTCATCTTGCCCCCCCCCCCTTAAACATTCCATGCTTATTTTCTCCAGAAAAGAGAGTCAGCCCTATTGTTACGTCACAATGGGAAGAATTATTTATTATGTGTCAAAAACTGATACTTCGCTGGATTTAATTAAATTTACATGGGTTTTTTTAATGTATTATTATGACAATGCTTAGATTATAGAAATGGTTTTCACATGTGGGACTAAACAAGAAAAATTTTCACACCTAATTTTCGTCCAACAGCTCTCGAGCTTGTCGAAGTATATTATCCCCTGTTGTGTATAATCCTGCTTCTTCTACTGCAGGAATCCTGCTATACCTTACCATAGCTCATTGTTGGTGTTATAATGCATGTTACTCGAAATCAGTGCGGGGAATGACTATTTCAAGCACTTTCATCCGAAGTGCTCAACACTTCACTTTCCTGAGTTTACACTGCATTTCCGAACCCATATACCTGTACAAAATCTACTTTTTTAGGTCCCCTCTACCTGCCTTTAATTTTTGACACATCAACTTTGAAATTCTATATAGAATGCTTTTTCACGAGGTGGTCGAGTTTTCTAGTAACTTATTATATTTAAGAAAAATGGTTACACAACGCTTTATTTACTATTATTTCAAATTGTTAAAATAGTGAATGAAATCGGTCATTTAATAACGGAAATACAGTTTCTTTTAATAGCAATGAGAAATAACTGGGTTTTCTGTTTTGCTGTTTTCCTTTCTTTCTTTCTTTCTTTCTTTTATGTTTGTTTGTTTTATTGTTTTTTTGTTTGCAGTTTAATAATTTATTTTTCCCGCAATCAAAGTATACGAACAATCTCATACATTCTCTAAGTCCTTGTTATTCAAAAAGAAAAACAGACGGAATTTGGATAATTAGGCCACTCAAATTGTCATAAATAGATGCAAAAATTCTGCTAGAAGTATTTATGTTTTTAAACAGTTTATGGGGATGCTAGTAAAAAGAATTAATGGTTTTCCGACAAAATATCTCGAGGCTAAATTTTGTGGAGCCAAAAAACTACAAAATTTTCGGACTTTTTTCAGTTTTTTGACTATAACTCAAAAATTATAAAATTTTTGCGTACTATACACAGTTACAAAAAGAAAGAACATTAAATTCTCTACAAATTTCATTCTAAAACTGCTTTTCTAAAGCCATTATTAAGCGCGCTACAGCGTATAGGTATAGTAAAGTATAGGTATTTGCACGATAACAATCATGATGAATTACAACGGTAACATTGTAAAAATATTAAGAACATTGTAACTTTTTGTGTATTTAGATCTTTAGTGGAGAACATTAGTATTATGTATTTAACTGAAAATAAATAAACAATACGTACGGTGACATTTTTACATCCCCTCCTTCTGGATAAATAATGTCGTCGACATTTTCGTAGTTGATCCTATTACATTTTTTAGGGGCCGAGCATTTGAGTCTTAATTATGAAAAGAACATGCTTTGCTGCACACTTTTTTAAAACTACATGACACAACATGTAGCAAGGATTCAGATATCGGGCCTTGGCACATTTGAAATGGCTGAAAGAGATCGTCCACCCCCATTCTTCAGGAGGGAAGTTGTTTCTTAGCTTAGTTTGTACGTGATGTTAACATCCGAGAAAAAGATGCTGTACAGCCTCTTGTGTTGGTGGTAGTCTTGCAAAATGAACTTTGCTTTTTGTGGCAGATTTACCAAATAACTGGAACATTAAGCTATTCAATTTTTGTGTGGTATCTATGCATCCACTGTATAGTGTAATATGGAATTTTTCTTCAACTTTGATGATTTCTTGACTAGTATAACCTAATTTATTGAACACGCAGGCTATTTCTCCAAGCTGATCATGTTCTTTCAAAGTGTTACAAAACTTTGACTTTCTTTGTCCAAAAAGAGCGGATGTTGTATCGCATCCGCTGATTATATGAGTGAAAAGAACATTGTTGTAATTGTATTTGAACGACATGGTTAAAAATCACTTAGTTTCAATGTTACCTCTTCCTGGCTTTTGGAAAAACAGATTTTTGAGCTGATAGTATAATCTCATCATGATCACAAAAAGCTCAATGTCTTCTCCGACAATTACGACGCTTTCAAAAGATTCTGCTCTTGAAATGGCTGAGATAACTATCATGACATCAGCTTCTTTTACCTGTTCAACTTAAATTCTGTTATTTTGAAATTCTTGTTTTGAAATTTTTAATTTGTTTTAAGCAATGAAATGAAGCGACTCCTGTTTCTGACATTGGCTTCGTCAACGGATGATGCGGGTCGACGCCCTCTTTTCTCTCCACTTGTTACAGATTGATCTAGTTTTACGCGACAAAAACTATGATATCATGCATCTACAAGTCAGCAGGTTCGTGCTGAATACGTTCAATTATTTTCTTCAATTAATTTCGATTATTTCCCACGCTTTTCTGCAGCTTTCAAAAATGTAATTTTTGCTTCTAACTTCATTACTTTGTGAAAAAAATATCTCTTTAAGTAGGACTTTTTGTATTGTTTTTCGTTAAATTCACCGGGATTGCCTTCTTCACGCAAGAAGCAATTATCTTGAAACTTAAAAGAAGTCCTCGATCTGAGGGACAAATTGAAGTCTGTGCAGAATCTTCATTCCGACGAACATATGCTGCTATCATTCTTTGATTCGCATATGTTTTTCGGCAATCATTCTGTATTCTAACTTCCTTGCTAATTAAAAAAAAAACTGCTGAATGTTACTTTGACGCTGAACGCTATGTTCAAAAAGCTTGGCACGTTCTTTCTGGCTCACAACGCGAGTATCACCATATGAAGCCATTTGGCAAATAAAACACAATTTTGGGTCGAGCGCATTCATTTTTCATTACTGCACGAGAAGAGATGCAATAAATTTATAAGCAGCATATTAGAAGCGTATGTATATAAAAAAGAACACTTGCATCTGAACAAAAGCGGCTAGGGAACGTCATATGGCCGCAATCTTCCATCTGCATTCCCTTTTTTTTATCCCCGGCCCTCCCTCCTTTTGTAGTTGATTTTCTTATAGGGTTTCTAGAATTTGTACTTCTTCTGTCCACCTTTCTTAAAACTTTCATTTCTCATCCATCAGTAGGTGTATTTAATTTTCATTATTAGCGATGAAAAAATGTTTTTTGGGATAGGAGGCAAAAAATAGGTCACTTTCTGAAAAGTTAAATAAAAGTGACATTTTCAAAAAATCATAGCACGCTTAGTAATGGGTATAGAAAAACGTTTTTGTACTAAAATTTATAAAGAATTTAATGTTCTTTCTTTTTGTAAATAAATATGTTACGCAAAAATTTATAATTTTCGAGTTACAGGCAAAAAACTCAAAAAAGTCCGAAAATTTTGTGGTTTTTTGGCTCCACAAAATTTAGCCTGGAGATATTTTGATGGAAAATCATTAATTCTTGTTACTAGCATCCCCATAAACATTTAAAAAACATAAAATCTTCTAGGAGAATTTTTGCATATATCGGCCCTTTTTTCTGACAATTTGACTGGCCTAAATTTTTTACTCTCTAAGGAGGAAATATTACTTAGAGGAATATTAATTTATAATTTTTTATTCATTAAAAAAAAAAAATCTTAGTTCATTTTATTTTGCATTTATACTTAATTTAATAACAATTAAATTCTGTTAACAGACAATATTAAGAGTTAGTACTGAGGAAAATTTCAAGAAAATTCCATATAAGCCCCTTCCATACTTATGGCAATATTCCAGGACATCAAAAACAGAACTCATTTTCGGTATGCATATTTTTTATGTGTAGGACTACACATAACATGAATACTTATGCATCACGTATATATCTAGTGAATATATTTATTTCACCAAATATTCACAAGATAATAGGCAAAGGCAGATTTTTTTAAAACATTTCGACAATGTCGTATATATCTAGGGTTAAACAGACAAGAAATGTTTTATTATCTTTATGATTCATCAAAGATTATTCGTTCATAAAAATGACTGCCATTTAAAAATGTGAAACATGTGTTTAAAATACAAAAATCGTCAACAGTGCAAAAAAATTTAAGCAAACTTCTATTACAGAAATAATAAATACTGATATTCTTGTTAAATATCAAATATAATAGAGTCTTAATCAAGGAAGCATATAGACATATAAATTACTATACGCAGATAATAACAAAAAATTAAAGCAAAGTTATAGTCAATAAAAAGAGAGAGGTCGCCTGATCCGAACTGGTTAATAGGACGATTTTCCCAAAAAGTGCAAATAGCCAGACCAGAACAAAATGTGAATCACATCGTGTTCCAAACTGCATTTTTCACACTACCATTAAATAACATAGGAAATTATTTTTATAGATATCTTTGTCATATTTACGTGTTTCAAGTTGGGAGAAGCATAATAAATGAAATAAAATGAGTTTCTTTAATTTCAAAGTAATTAAATGTCAGTCATGTAAAAATCATAATATGGCGAAAGGAAGAACCATCGTTTTCCCGCTGTTGTGACTAATACTGTTGTGACTAAATACCTCTGTAAAGTTATCTCGATCTCATATGCTATGGATGGGTAGAAAATATTAAATGGCAATAATAAAGGCTAAACAATAACATAATCCCTTATTATAATTGTGTTTTTGTAAATATTTGCAATTTCTGAAATATCGCATTATATAATAAATGTATTTATTTTATTATAAACCAATTTTAGGAAATAAATAAATAACAGTAAAATATAAACAATAATATGATAGGTATGGAATCGTTAACGACGATCATTTTGATCCATGGCTATAATATTCCCTTTTTATGCAACGGACATCACAAATTAAACAATAGCTGATCAGTATGTAAACGATATATGTATAACAGTGTGTTCCAGGATTATTGTGACAAACTTTAAAAGAAAGTAGGGGCCATCAAAAGGTCACTAGATTTGCTTAGCAACCCAATGGTCGGAAAACTTTTCCTGCGCGGTAATGACAGCTCAAAACACAATAAAGGCAATACGCTAATAAGAAACCCTGTTTATTATCTTTAGTACAACAAAAACTATGAAAAAAGAACATTAAAGAGACAGCGAACATAATCAAAGTAGGTGTGTGATATTACGACCCAGGGCGTGATGCATGGAAGTACATCTGCGATTCATGGAAGATCTAATGTTCTCGAAAATACCGGGAGTGTTTTGGACTTCCCCAGAAGCTGTCAAGATGCGTGCAAGAAGTTCCTCAGCATTTTCCAACATTATCCCGGCATTTTTGAAGCACTAAGATTAATAAACATGTTTGTTCTCCCTTTTGTGTCCTTTATTTCTTGTCTTTTATGCCGTCACTACCACTCCAGGAAAATATTTTCGTCCATAGTTTTGATATGCAAATCTGAATTGTTTTGGTATTCCAAGACTCCTTTAAATTTTTAAAAAAAAATAATCTTAGGATATCCTATATATATAATCGATGACTATTCCTTCTTTATGCAATCGTATTCATGTTTTTGAAACACTACATTTGTCCTTCACAGATTTAATCTTAAATTGATAATTTTTATATATAACATAATATTTGGCTTAGGATCAATTTCATAAAATGTTTTAAATAGATTTAATAATAATTGAAAATTTCATTTAAATTGTCTTTGGTAATTCAAAGCAATGAACATGAATTGAAAAAAAAATCTAGAAGAATTCGGAATCTTCACTATTTATAAAGTTATTTCAAATAATCAATAAACCGAAACAAAAGTTTGATTTCTGATGAAGAATAAATGATATTCTTTGCGATAAATTTTTCACGCTTGACAAGGCATTATCTGATATTGGTTTTTAACATTTTTTTTTATCTATTTTTTTGTTGACAAGATAAAATCTTTTACAATTATTCTTTTTTTCTCTCCATAAAAAATAAAAAAATACATGTTTTAAAACGTTTTCAGAAAAATTTATTAATAATTCTCTAAAAAATCATATTTTTTATGTATTGAATAAAATCCATTAAAATAAATTCCGAAAGTAGAATGTTTTCGTGTAAATGTATTAGAATACGTATCGCATATGTAGGATGTTTTAAGCATAATAAACAGCCCTTACAAAGATTGCTTATAGAATTCACCAGAAAAATATTATAGAAAAAGAATTGCAGAATTTTATAGATTTTATGGCTCATTTTCCTCTAAGCTTGTTTAAATAAAAACTGTAGAAATATCTGTATCGATTCAATAGAAATGTCTGTTCAGCTAGTATAAAAATATGTAAGGAAACAATGTAGCGTTTATATTAAAATTTTCGAAAATACTCTATAATAATATTCGACTATATTATATATATATATATATATACAGGGTGTCCGAAAAGTCTGGAAACGATCGAATAACTCGAGAAATACATATGAGATTGAAAAACGTAAATATACGTGTTAAATATTTTTAAATAAGCTACTCAGTGATACCAAATTTGACCTTCGTAACCGACCCCCTATGGGTCAGAGGGGGTCCAACTTTAAAATCTTAAATTATAACCCCCATTTCGTATTGCAGATTCGGATTCTACGGACAAAAATACGCAACTTTTGTATTTGATGTTTATTTCGAATCCTCGTTTATCACGGTGTAATCGAGCATATAAAATCGATACATATTTCGTATAAAAACATTTCATATTTATTTACTTAGAAGGTGTCACAAATAAAAATTAAATTAAAGAGTTGACATGTTTCGGTTCATTAATAAGAACCGTATTCATAAAATATTTAAATTAAAAATAAAATATTTAAATTATATTTATATCCAGTGTCATTTAATTTTCTACTGATTTTATATGTTATGAATACGGTTCTTATTAATGAACCGAAACATGTCAACTCTTTAATTTAATTTTTATTTGTGACACCTTCTAAGTAAATAAATATAAAATGTTTTTATACGTGAATGAAAAAAGGTGAAGTGATTTTGTTTTAGTTTTTGAAAAAACGAAAGCTAACAACAGTTTTAACATTGATACATATTTCGGCTTTTCCAACGTGATTTTCCCTAATCGAAACTAATTGGGGAGAATTTATGACATCAAATTCCTCGTCTTTTGCAAGAATAGCGTTTCCTGAAAATCACCCGTGCCGATTATTTCGATTGTGCTACACAGTTAAAAATTTGACCCATTTGCTGTAGCGTTACTCCACAGCTTTTATAGAATATCTCTTTCATGACCAATGAGAATGTTCCATAACACAGTAAAGTACACCGTAAAAAAATTGAGCCTTTTGCTGCATCGTCACTCCACCGCTTTTAAAGAAAACGATTACTTTACTGTGTTATGGAGCATTCTCATTGGTCACAAAAGAGATATTCTATAATAGCTGTGGAATGACGCTGCAGCAAATGGGTCAAATTTTTAACAGTGTAGCACTATTGAAATGATCGCCACGGGTGATTTTCAGGAAACGCTAATCCTACAAAAGACGAGGAATTTGAGTCAAAAATTCTGCCCAATCAGTTTCGATTAGGGAAAATCCCGTTGGAAAAGCTGAAAAATGTATCGATTTAATATGCTCAATTACACCGTGATAAACGAGGATTTGAAATAAACATTAAATACAAAAGTTACGTATTTTTGTCCGTAGAATCCGAATCTGCAATAAAAAATGGGGGTTATAATTTAAGATTTCAAAGTTGGACCCCCTCTGACCCCCAGGGGGTCGGTTGCGAAGGTCAAATTTAGTATCACTGAGTAGCTTATTTAAAAATATTTAACACGTATATTTACGTTTTTCAATCTCATATGTATTTCTCGAGTTATTCGGCCGTTTCCAGACTTTTCGGACACCCTGTATATATATATATATATATATATATATATATATATAAAGCCTACTCGGTCATTTTTCCCAATAAGACCAAAACGGACCTGACTACTCTAAAGTTGAACTGAATTCCTAGACCTCCTTTTTCTTTTCTCCCCACTTGCGGTTTACTGACAATAGAAAACGGGGAAGATACAATAGGTCAGGATGATCACTATCTTAATTCTACTTAAGGGAAAGATTTTTGTCCTACACTTGGATTGAAGTTGAACTGGAAAACTCGTTATCATCAAACGCTCCGTGTGTGGACATAAAACACGCCGCCTTAGTTGAACTGAAAGTATTGTCTGAATGCATCCTTCACCTCGGTGCTATTTGTACTTTGTTGTGAGGGAGTGACCTTTGTGATAAAGGCACTCTAGCATTTTTGTGAGATCGTGACGTCAATGATTTAACATGTGTAGCGTGGAAACGACATGTATCCTCTCTTTTACTTTAACTTTCTAAGCGTGTGTGTCTTCCTCGGTTCTACAAGTTATGTCGCGGTTAGGAGCAATATGCAAATTTGTAGTATCTCAGTTTGCAGCATATTAACAAGGCAACACTAGATACCGGGCTTGCTCATTCCTTTCATGACGTCACAAAAGGTGGCTGAATGATGTCTAGCGATTGGCACAAAACGATGGGTGCGTCACTTTGAGCCCTATTTTTACCAATCACAGATAGCGGCCAGCCACCTTTTGTGACGTCGTGATAAGGAATGAGCAAGCCCGGTATCTAGTGTAGCCCTGATATTAAAGCTTGGAGTTTGAGTGAGGGTGGTGTCTAGCAGCGCAAGCCAGCTAGTGGTGTGGGTAGCGGCACAAGCCCGCTAGTAGTGTGTGGAGAAGCAGTAAATTGAATTAGATTGGAGTTATAGCAAGTTATTATTGAGCCTCCAGTGAGCCGCAAGGAGCATTTGCCGACTTAGTTTATTTAGAGCAGAGCTATTCAAGGAGATTGCCGTTGGTAAGAGATAGTATTAATTACGATGAGTATTTCAAAGTTAATAAAGAGTGTTTCGCAGCCAGGGGATAGCTAATAAAGCTTTTATCTAGCAGTATAGCCGAAGTCTGACAAGGAAGGTCTCCATTGGGTGCATACTCAGAATTTTTTGAAAAAAAAAAAGAATTAAACTACTCATGTAGGTAATAAAGGATCAGCGAAAATTAGCGGCGGAATTACATTATTAGATATGTAAAAAAATACAATAGTTTGGAATAATTGGCGTGAAAAGCTGAAAGCGACGCGGAATTTGGCGAGCAGTGCATTTCCCCGCCTAAAGCAGACGATTTTAACGAATCTGAAAATTGATTTTAAATGACTTCACTGTTAAAAATCTGCAGCATTTACTGCAACGTCACTCCACTACTTTTATAGAATATCTCTCTTCTGACCAATGAGAATGCTCCATAGCACGGTGAATTGATTGTGTCTTACACTGATAAAAATCTGCTGCATTTTGTTGCAACGCACTCCACCGCTTGTATATAATATCTCTATTCCAACCAATGAGAAAGCTCCATTTCACGGCCAAGTAACCGTTTTCTATACAAGCAAGGGAGTACGTTGCAACAAAATGCAGCAGATTTTTAACAGTGTATTTTTCAATTTGGAACAATTTTAATCAATTTAAATTGTGTTTTAAATTGTAAAATATATTAATTTCATTTTGTTATAAGTACATATAAACGTATATGACAAAATTACACTTAAAGTAAAGTAAAAATGCAAAACTAAAATTACTTAAACTAAACTTATTTAAAAAAATTGAACATAGAAAGTTTTTTTCTTAAAAGGTATTCGAAGCGTAAAAGCGTATTTTTCAAAATTTCGTTTTTTCGCCAACCGGAGATAAATCGCCAAATAAACCAAATTTTTATTATTTTTTTACGGACGTTGTAAGGAGGTTCCGCCGAAATTTTTTTATAAACATATATAACTATATGAGAAGAACATTCTGTAATTTTTTCAGATTTTTCTGAGTATGCCCGTATGGAGACCTTCCTTGTAAGTGAGAAGTTTATTTGAAGTGCCCCGACTAAGTCTAGTGCCGGAGCTGTGAGTATATTTATGAGTTTAATCCTTTAGTATTGTGGCTAGTGTTGAAATTAATGAACTGAAAGCTCCACTTCCCCTGAGCCCCAACAGTTTAAATAAACTGATTTTAACTTATATCTCGAGTTATGTCTCCATTCAACCACAAGACCCCTACTTCCGCTACAAATGGCGCCCAACAGAAAGTCGGACATTGTGAGGTTGTGCCACGAGTTTATTTTCCTGGTGAAGGTTACATTAATGAATTTTTAATACAATTGGATGATTATATTTTGTTTAATAATATACCTGAGAAGAATAGATATACAGAGTGAGTCATAAATATCGAAACAATAGGCTATCTCCTTAAATATTGCCCTTAGACCCATACTTCCAATTTCAAAAATTCATTAAAAAAGGTAAACTTTTTGATTAGTTGCAACTCCATGGGGGGTCTATTTGAAAAATTGCGAAAATTAACTTACAACAAACTTAACGCAACAAACTTAACGTTCTACTTAACGTAGAACAAAATTTCCAATTAGGAAAACTTTCCTTATCCAGTCCTGAATAATACATAAAAAGTTGCATCTTCATATCTTTAAAACTCGAAGAGTTATAGCAGTTTCAATAATTCATCAGGTTTTAAGGGATTAGACACAAATTGAAATGTGCGCAATTCAAAAGATAATGTTACTTTAACTTCTGGGAAGCGTCTAAAAAATATATCTTTCGTGTTGAATTTTGATTTTTTTTTCTTTTTTTGTGATGGTTAACCATATAATTTGCTAAGGAAAACACAGCTTAAAATTTATCATAAAATTTCTAAAAATTTCATATGATTAGGAGGAATTAAATGGGATAGTTAAAAATCGTTATAACTCAAAACATTATTTATCAGATTTCTATTTCTTTCCATTTAATTAAAGATAAAAATCTAATTTTAGTTTTTTTTTTTTGGGGGGGGGGGGTTGTTTTTCAATATTAATTTTAGAACTATTAAAAATATTTATAGAAAAAATTATATAACTTTAAAAAAATTCTAATTTTCAAAAGTAAATTTTTCAATTTTCCCCGAAACAAAACTAATGTAAAATAATTAAAAATGACATGTTTCAAGTTTGTATTTTTTTCCTTTAACAATTCTTAACTTTTAATAAGGTCTGCACTGGACGAAATTTTCAATCCCGGTCTCGAACAATCCGTATTAAAACCACTGTCTCTGACTGATCTAATACGTGCATGAAATAAGTAAAATTTGGTTCAATCAAAATTTTTACAAAAAACACATAGATTTTAAAATCATCTTTATTTTGCAAAAATAAAATAAAATAAAATAAAATAAAAACTTTAAAATTTATATATTTTTGAAGAATAGTATATTTAAATGCTAAAAAATAAACACAATAAAACCATAAAAAAAATCTGCCTATGACGGAATTCTGTCTTAAACAGGAAATGTGTTGATCCGTGCAAAATGAATACAATAATACCTGAGAAAAAATAAACTCCATTTACCCTTTTAGGAAGGGCATTTGTCTATTACGTATTTTTTCTTTCGTATGTGATTCCGTCTTAAAAGGTTTTACTGTATAACATTTTTCAAAGTCTCCAATGCACGGTATATGGATTAGCGATATTAAAATATATGTCAAACATTTAGATATAAACAGAGATTCATTAATAAAATAAATATATTACAGCCTTTGGCGCATCTTTAATAATAAAAAGTATAAATATAAAAAACGAAAAGCTATACTAAGTATTTTTGGTCAGAACTCTTCCCCGCGAAACAATTTTTATCTACACTGGAGTAAAAAACTGTGTAGAAATTCAAGGCTGAGCCGAGCTATGATTTAAACTTTTTTTCCAGGCTGGTCCGGATTATGATTTTAACATTTTTCCATGCCGGGCAGCGATCCATGCAGACTTCCAGAGCTAACGATCAACATATTTTGAAAACAAATTTTCATTTAAATCAATACGCTGCTTTATTATGTCCAAATAAGATTCATGGTCTTAATCGACATTTAATAAAGACAATTTGTGGACGATCCCTAATTTCCTTTGAAAATCCGTCAATAATTCATTGTTTACAGGCATGGTAAATTGGTGTAAGTCACGACTTTTGGAGAATTTTGGATTTTAATATCTCTGTCAGATTTTCAGATACGGAGATGAATTTTTTTTTTTTTTTGTTCAATTTAGGACTGGATAAGGAATAATATTCTAATTGGGAATTTTGCTCTACGGGGGCCGCATAAAAATTTAATTTTCGTATTTTTTCAAATAGACCCCCCCATGGAGTTGCAATTTATCTTATCAGAAATTTCACGTTTTTTTATGAATTTTTACAATTGGAAGTATGGGTGTAGAGGTAATATTTAATGAGCTAACCTATTGTTTCGATATTTATGACTCACACTGTATAGTGCTTAAATGCTCACTCAAGGGGGAAACACTTTTATGGTTAGAAAATATAGGAAATTTTTGTGTTAATGATGAAGCTAAAAGATTTGAACAGATTGTTATTGAGCTAAAGAAGGTATATCCTCCCGTAAAAGATAAAAGTATTTTAAGGAAAGAATTTTATTGCAATAAGCAGAATATTTATGAATCAGTATCAAAGTTTTACATACGTAAGCTTGAATTGAAAAATAAGTTAGATTTAGGTATCACATTTGAGGAATTATTGGACATAGTTCTTCCTCTCTTTAATACGAATATACAGGACTATATCGAGATTCGAGCACCTGAGAACTCTTCAGAGATGCGCCAAATTTTATTGAAGTATGAAACTCGGCATAGCTCGGGATTTGCGTCGGGATTGTGTCGGGATTTGCGTAGCCCTCGACAGAGACCTGTCACGGAAAGTAATTTGAGAAATGAGGGGGATATGAATTTGAGAGGGGGACAGTGATTTATGCGTAATGATTTGAGTAATAGAAATTATGGATTTAGTAGAAATGTGTCAAATGCTGGTAATGGTAACAGAAATTGTGGTGGTGTGAATAATTTTAGAATTGGTAACAGAAATATGGATGGAAATAGGCAAAACAGTGGTTATAGTCCGAGAGGGGGTGGATATGAAAAGAATGATTCTTCACGAGTAAGAAGGTTAACTTCGGATGAGAATTTTGAAGGTAGATCAATGAAAATGAGATGTGTTAAGAGGTCGGGTCAGTTAAACTGGTAGGTGGCTGTACTTCAGAAGGTATGTAGGCACTGGTTAAAGTGGAAAAGCCTTCTGTGAGTTTGAATAAAGTTACTATTAATCCGGTTGAGTTACCTGAAGTGTTAATCGTGTTAGATGGTATTGTCGTTAAGAGTGCCTTCGATACAGGGGCAGATAAGTCGTTCATTTCTTATGATTGTCATCGGAAATATTTTTCGTATAAAAAGTTGAAGAGGTCAAGTCTGGTTGTTCAGTCGGCGCAGGGAGTAGCATGTGATAATAAAGGTTCAGTGAATTTAGAAGTTGAAATTCGTTCGGTTAAGTCGTGTTGGGAGTTTTGTGTGTTAGATGGTTTAACAGTGCCTTGTATAGTTGGAGTGGATTATATGAAAGATAGAGGAATTAGTCTGGATTTCTTTAAAAAGTCGTTGATCGTAAATAAGGATTAGAGTGTGAGGAAGAAAGAGCCTGTTTCAGTGTCAGTTAATCTGGGACAGTCTGATTTAAGTGAAGTTAAGAAAGAGGAATTTAATAAATTTTTGAATGAGTTTGGTGAAGTGTTTTCATATAAGCCGGGGTTAACGCATGTTGCGTGGCATGAGATTGATAATGGTTTGAAAGCACCTGTTGCTAGTAAACCATACCAATATGGCAAGGTTAAACAGGGTATAATTGACTATCATATTCATAAAATGCTCTCGGACGATATTATAATGCCCATTGTGTCTCCTTTTGCACCGCCAGTAGTGATATGTCGTAAGAATAATGGGAAAAGTTTAGATAATCCGGAGGCATGGAGGTTTGCAGTAGATTAGAGGAAGTTAAATGCAATAACGCAATACCCTCAGTATTCTATTCCAGTAATTGATGACAATTTGGCTAATATAACGAGTACGAATTATATGTCAACGTTAGATCTTACGTCAGGTTATTTTCAAATTGCAATGAAGCCGGAGGACATAGCTAAAACTGCGTTTATTACTCGGGACGGGTGTTTCGCTTTTAAGAGAATGAGTTTCGGTTTATCGGGAGCGCCGGCAACGTTCCAGAAGGCCATAAATAATATCCTTAAACCTTTGCTTGGTAAGGGTGTCTTGGTCTACTTGGACGATATAATTATAATGGCAGCTACTTTTGAGGAACATTTAAGTTTATTGAGAGAAGTATTTACGTTGTTAAGAGATGCTGGGTTAACAGTTAAGTTGGAAAAATGTAAATTTTTGCGAAAAGAGATAAAGTATTTAGGAGTAAAAATTACGCGTGATGGTATTAATACAGATAATGAGAAAATAGAGGCTATTACAGCAATGGATCCCCCCAAAATAGTAAGGAAGTAGCGACATTTTTAGGGATGGTGGCTTGGTTCGCCAAGTTCAGTCCACGTTTTTCAGAAATATGTAAACCATTGTATAATTTAAAAAGGAAAAAGGTGAAGTTTATATGGTCGTCCGCGGCTCAGAGGTCTTTTGAGTTGGTAAAAGAGGCAGTAGTTTCTCCACCTGTTTTGGCTCACCCCGATTATTCGTCTCAGTGCGAGTGCAGTGGGAGTTGGAGCAATGTTAGCACAGAAAGGTCGACCTATAGCGTTTGCTTCTATGATTTTAAATGCGGCTGAAAGAAATTATTCGATTACAGAAAGGGAGTGTCTTGCAGTAATTTGGGCTTTGAATAAATTTCGTTGTTTTTTCATTAATATACCAGTTAAAATCATTACGGATCATTCAGCTTTGACAAAGCTAACGAATGGAACAGGGTTATCTTCTCGGATGGTTAGGTGGTGTTTGAAGTTGGCGGAGTATAATGTTGTTATAGAACACAGGGCAGGCAAGGAAAATGCGGTAGCGGACGCTTTGTCTCGAAACCCGCATGGTGGTTTAGAGGTCATGGAGGAAGTTAAGTGTTGTGCTTTGTCTTCGTTGGTATTAAGATCAGGAGAGCAGTTATAAGTGAACAGAAGCAAGATGAGGAGTTTGGTAGTTTATATCGTTACTTGGAAAATCCTGATGATGTCCCGAGCGCAAATGTGCCTATGTTTGAGAAATGGTCCCAATCTTTTAAGCTTATCGATGGTCTTCTTTTCTATTCTAAAATTGTAAATGCACGTGGTGAATTAAGAGTTTTTATTCCGGCTAGACTTCGTAAGGCCATCTTGAAAGAATTTCATGATAATCCATTACCAGGTCACTTAGGAATCAGGAAAACGTATGCTCGAATTTGTGAGTCCTGCTACTTCCCTAAAATGCGGGAAGCAGTGCGAGTTTATGTCTCAAGCTGTAGTACATGCCAACGTTATAATTATAAAAACGTAAGTCCAGCTGGCAAATTAAATCCTATTACAGTAAATTTTCCTAATGAATGTGTAGGTGTAGATTTAATTGGTCCTTATCCATTATCTAATCCCAAAAGATATAGATTTGTACTAGTTATAGTTGATTATTTTAGTAAGTGGGTAGAGTTAGTCCCCCTTAGGAAGGCTTCTGCACCTGCTGTTGCCGATGCATTTTTCGATAATATATTTCTAAATATGGTGCACAAATTAGGGTAGTTAGTGATCATGGCCCTTGTTTTATTTCTCATATATTTAAGGCTCTGTGTGAAAAGCTGGAGATCGATCATTCTTTTATTTTTCCGTATCGTCCTCAGTCTAATATGGCTGAACGTGTAAATCGTACGTTAATTCAAATGATTTCTTCTTATGTTGGTTCGCATCATTCAAATTGGGACCAGTTTCTTCAACATTTTGCGTACGCTCTTCGTACGCAAGTTCATGAGTCGACGGGGAAAACGCCTGCTGAGTTATTTTTGGGTAGAAAGGTTATTACTCCATTTCAAAGGCTAGTTATGGTATCAGATGCGGAAAATCAGTTTATGCGCCAAGATATTGAAAGGATTGTTAAGGAAGCACAGGTTCAGATGGGAAAAGCGCAGGAGAAGCAAGCTCAATATTATAATATGCGTAGAAGGGAATTGGAAGTTAAAGTTGGAGATTTTGTCTTAGTATAAAAGCATTGGTTAAGTTCAAGTCGTCAGAAGAGGGTAGCTAAGTTTGGTCCGAAGTTTGTGTATCCGTTTGAGGTTTTAGAAGTTCGGAATAATAATCTGGTTGTGAATGTCAATGGTGAAATAATGACGGTTAATCTGGATCAGGTTCGAGTTTATAAGTTTAGAGATAATGGTAATGAAGGCTCTCATGTGTCGAGCGGTATTTCGCAAAATTCCCGATCCAATGAGTGTCCCGAGTCCAGTACTTCTTCGTCTAATTCTTTTCATCAGTATTCAAAAAGAAAATCCAATCAGACAGCACCAAAAACTGTTATTGAAAGAGGAAAGTCTATCCAACCTAGAGGAAAGTATGATGATAAAGATAAAAGAAGAAGGTCAAATACGTCAGACTCAGTGTGCCATAAAAAGCAAAAGATCATAAATCGTCCCATTTCTCCAATAGTTAGACAGCAACCTCAGAAACATAAACTATACAATAGTTCCACGTTTTCAGTACTTTATCCTCATGAGAAACCTTATATGGACACTCGTCAAACTGTTAAACGAACTTTTAAATCTGACTTTTTGCCCAATAAAAGACAGCAAAGGTGCGGCCTAGCTTCGACAATAACCTCAGGTGCTTCTAGAAAAAGGAGACAACATTCACAGTGCCAGTGTCAGCAGTTTGAATCTCGGCATGCAGCGACTCCAGCGAACAGATCGGAGCGGAGTCGTCAAGTGGAGTCTACAAGTGTTCCACGGCATCCATTCAGGACCAGGATGCAGGAACGACAGTCAACTGTTGCGTCACCGTACAGCTCTGATGACGAAAGATAGTTCGTGCAAGGTTTCTGGGACAAGATGAGAAGCGTAATTTTTTTCCAACCACCTTCGTCGTTCCAAGCCCAAGCTCGCACTCTGATTGGTTGTTGCTCTTGGCACTGTTTTCATGTAACTTGGCGATAATCATACTTGGCGTAGCGATAGATGCTTCCGTCGAGGAGTTTGATTTCCTTCAGAACCGAGTACAAAGTAACTTTTCTCTTTCAGCTTTGAATTGGATGGAACGTGTCTTACTGAAAGCTGTACTCTTTAAAAGTTTTTAAACACAAATTTTTACTTTGTACTCGGTTTAATTTGTACTCGGCTCCGAAGGAAATCAAACTCGACGGAAGCATCTATCGTTACGCCAAGTATGATCATCGCCAAGTTACGTGAAAACAGTGCCGAGAGCAACAACTAATCAGAGTGCGAGCTTGGGCGTGGAACGACGAAGGTGGTTGGAAAAAAAATTACTTAGATGAGAAAGCCATCCTGTAGTATGAAGCCGGCTAACAGCGAATCGTCTCTCTAAATGGGTGATGATGTTCTTTATTAAATTTTTATTAGAGTGCATTTATGTAGTAGCAATGTGAAGGAATGAAAAGCAGATAGACTGTTTGAGATTATATTTTTGGCCATTTTTGGAATTTTTACGGACTCACGTGTGGTGCTTAATGAAGTTCAAAATGTTTGAAATTTTTGTCTTAACTGCTTTTGAAAAATTATGGATCAATTGTTAAATTGTTATGTTAGTTGTTAAAATGTTATTATATTGTTATATTGTCCATGTGTTATAATATGTATGTTAATATATGTTTGAATTTTCAGAAATGTATAGATAGTACTTTGGGTTATTTTGTACTAGAGGTCTGCACGGGCCCGGGCCTGGCCCGTGGCCCACGGACCGGGCCGGGCCGGCGGAATCGTTTCGGATTTTCTAACGGGCCGGGCCGGGCCGGCAAAAAAATTGAACGGGCCAGACGGGCCGGGCCGAGCCGAGCCGATAAAAAAAAATTTCGGGCCTGCCGGCCCGTTCTGAAGATTTAAGCAGAAACGATAAAATATGAGCTATTTTCAACGAAAATGGTTTTAACGAGAATAAGTATAAATGTGGCCATACTAGTTTGACAGCGTCAGTATAAAAATGCACAGTGTATCGGCATCGGAGAATTACATTATGTGTAACCCGTTTTAACATTTTTTTAGCTGACTCATGCCGGTCCGAGATCACGCTTGCATTATTTTTCTACAAATAGACTGGCCGAACCGGTGCTAGACTTAATTATTGGCAGAAAATATGATTTCTAAAATTATTAACAGCCATAAAGAACTTATGTTAGCTTAGTCTTCGGATATATACTTCTTGATGATTTTTAAATTAATTTCTCAATAATGCGAAAGTTTGACACATTTTCTGATTAATTTTAAATTGTAAAAGTATAAAAGTGACAAGCCTAACTATTGAAGGGATTTGGAATCGAATAGCGTTTTTCATTTTTGGTAAATAAAATACTTGTATAACCTTGTTGAGATATAATAGTTTCTCAAATGATTGCAGGTTTTTCTCCCTTCCCTTGCTATTGATTCCGGAAATTCTATTCAAAACGCTAATTAAGACAGTATTTTACTTGTTTATAGTATTCTTCAATTGTTTGTATCAAAAATTGGATAACGCCATTCGACTATATAGTTTCTGAATAAAGATATCTGCTAATCTTATGCGTTTCTGAGGGGAAAAAAATGAATTTAGAAATGTATCAGAAAAGAGCTTCTTTGAATTTAAGAGTGAATTTGGATTTGAAATCTATAATAAAATAATATAGAAATATATTTATAAATCTTCTTTAAGTAAACAGCTTCAAAATTAACGATGTTTTTAGCTTTTTTTCTTTTTTCTTTTATTCTAAGCCATATTAATTTTTTAATGAATCTTTCTTTATTCGAATGTTGAAAGCCTAAGAATCTAAGTAATCATTAATGTTGTTAATGTGTATTTGCTGTAAAATATACTGTAAAATCATTCCATAGATATGTATGCAGTATTCTTTAAAGAAATCTTTGTTATATGATAAAAATCTGAATTTTTTAGAAATCGTAGAAATTGTAACGGGCCAAAACGGGCCGGGCCGGGCCTAAAATACAAAAATTTAAACGGGCCGGGCCGGGCCCGGGCCGAACTTTTGAGTTTTACAACGGGCCGGGCCGGGCCGAAATAACTTTCCTACGGGCCGGGCCGGGCCTGAAAATTCCGGCCCGTGCAGACCTCTATTTTGTACACGCGCCATGGATTAGGCGTGCACGTGTTTTGCGGTCAAGAAGTCCTTGACACGCGTTTCTATCTCTTATACTAACATTTAATGGATTAACTTTCTTCTTATCGTTTCGGAGTTTATGCGTTGCGTTTAGTTAGCAGTAGTTTTCTGCAAGTTGCGAATTTTTATGTTACACTTGTATATGAAATTGTATCGTATTAAAATTGAATGTTAATGTAATTTTCTTGCGGGGAAGTATACCTGTGTTATGTTTTCATACTGCTTTTCTTTTTTAGTTAATACAGATGAAGAGTTATTTTCTGATGACATCACTTTGTGTTTTTTTTTTATCATTTAGATTATTGCATAAGCACGGCTATGTGAAGCTGTACGTATGTTACCCCAAGTATTGTTAAAGTGGAGCTGGTTCTAACGAATTTTGGGAGTTAGTTCATTGGTTTTTGCGTATTTAGGCATTACGTAGTAGCACGAAGTAATTTTAGTATGGAGTAAAATTTATTGAAATTTTTCGTAGAGTTACAGTTATATTTACATGTTGAGGAAAATTTCGTAAGTGGGTGAATTTCACATGAACTGCCAGTTTGATGTCCTGATGTTTCAATCTAAATTTAATATTAATAAATTTATTTTTTGATATTTTAAAATCAGGTAGTAGCACATCTTTTTATGCTTAATTCAATGCATTCATTAGATTTTTTCAGAGTTGTGAAATAGTGATTTTTTTTTTTTTTTTTTTTTTTTTTTTTTTTTTTTTTTTTGTACTTTAGTTAGCAAGTAATGGGAATTTACTTGTCCTGAACAAAAAACTCGCAAAATTTCAATCTTTTATTATGCTTCCAAACGTTTAAAATTTTTTATGTATAAATTAAAAGTAAAATATCCTGTGTTAATTAAACAAATAGATAGATACTAATTTTAAACATATAAAATAAGAGTTAAAAATTTAAACGTATTTTGTGTCCGCATATGCAGAACATGAGTGTTACTTTAGGGAAGTTAATGTTATTTGTTTTCAAAATATTTGTATATTGCAGTTGGCAACGGTCATGCGAAAACGATGTTGTTTCTTCTTTACAGTGCGCTTATTTAGAACGCGATAATTTTGTTCTATAGCTGCTATTTATCAGAATGTTCATTTCAACATGGTGAGTATTTTCATTTTCTTACAGGAGTGTTACCCATTTATTTTATTTTTTTTTAACGTATAAAAATGTTAAGTTAGGGAATGCTGAATTTTTTGTTCAGGAATCAAAAAGCCCAACTAAAATTTCAATAAAACAGTTAGAATTTATTTTAGTGAAGAATTCCTTAATAAATGTCATGAGTGTTATCGTACATGAGTGTTACCTTACATGAGTGTTACTTGGAAAAAGTAACACTCATGAGAAAAGAAGTTAAGTAATTCTAAAAACTATAAATCATGTGTAAGATTTAAGTTATGATTATAATAGATTCATGATTCAGGGATATATTTTGTCATATTATATATATTTATAATTATTTAAAAGTTTTAACAGGATTTTCATGTCTGCTCACGTGTTTTGTAAGTGCTATTTAAGATTCATATTTTAATTCTTAATAAATAATTTTCAAAGGACTATCTATTTTGCACAAATCATAGTTTAAACTTTTAAAAATCTTTTTTTATATATATTGTTACAAAAAAGCTGTTTGCTGCAAGATGAGTCTTATCGCTTGTCATGAGTGTTACCACTTTTCATGAACGTTACTAAGAATCAGAATTTTATTAATGTATTTGTTACTTCACTTAACTTAATTGTTTTGTCTATTAGAACTTTCTAATTCTTTATTATAACTGCAATGAAAATAATTAATTTTTAATTAAATTTGTTTTTAATCAGAAGTTATACCCTTTATTTAAGAAGCAAAGTAACACTCATGGCATAAACAACTATTAAAATGCTTTGAATTTATGAAATAAATAAATACTAATGCATTTTTGATTTATTAATACGTATGTATACCTTAAGCAAATTTTTAATTAATTATTGATACAAAAAAAATCAGAATGTTTTATAGAGGTCACACTTATGAGATAAATAGTGACTGGGCAAGACATTTCTTGAAATTTCTGAAATATAAATAAAAAAAACTCGCAAATAATCTACTGCTTAGAATGTTGTAAACTATAAGCAACTCATACCTGAGTAAATTTTTATATTTAAACCAAATTATTTTTTCAAATTTTGTTTCACCTAATACGGCAATACATTTGAAAACCACCCACGTTTAATGTTTTGGTGAATTTTAGCACTCCCAGTGGAGTGCGTTGTTCTTGAAGAGAAAGTATTTAGTTTTGGGAGTTTTAGGGGTTCTACAAGTGTTATGGAGATTATTTTTAAGATAGGAGGATGATTGTGATTGAGTATGTGAATTTTGATGCAAACTGATGATTTTGTAGTGGTGGGTTAAAGTGTAATATTTTAAAAGTTATATTTCGGCACCAAATTTCACCCATCACTTCGTTTTTTATGCGGTTTGAAACTTATAACAAGAAAAAATCCAGGGCATGCATTTTGACCAGTCCTTTTTCTCTGTAGGTGCCGAGGGGGGATGTAAAGGAGTGACCTTTGTGATAAAGACACTCTAGCATTTTTGTGAGACCGTGACGTCAATGATTTAACATGTGTAGCGTGGAAGCGACATCTATCCTCTCTTTTACTTTAACTTTCTAGAGCGTGTGTGTCTTCCTCGGTTCTACAAGTTATGTCGCGGTTAGGAGCAATATGCAAATTTGTAGTATCTCAGTTTGCAGCATATAAAAGCTTGGAGTTTGAGTGAGGGTGGTGTCTAGCGGCGCAAGCCAGCTAGTGGTGTGGGTAGCGGCACAAGCCCGCTAGTAGTGTGTGGAGAAGCAGAAAATTGAATTAGATTGGAGTTATAGCAAGTTATTATTGAGCCTCTAGTTAGATAGCAAGGAGTTTTGCTGTGAGCCGCCAGCAGCATTTGCCGACTTAGTTTATTTTGAGCAGAGCTATTCAAGGAAACTGCCGTTGGTAAGAGATAGTATTAATTACGTTGAGTATTTCAAAGTTAATAAAGAGTGTTTCACAGCCAGGGGATAGCTAATAAAGCTTTTATCTAGCAGTTTAGCCGAAGTCTGACAAGGAAGGTCTCCATTGGGGGCATACTCAGAATTTTTTGAAAAAAAAAAGAATTAAACTACTCATGTAGGTAATAAAGGATCAGCGAAAATTAGCGGCGGAATTACATTATTAGATATGTAAAAAAATACAATAGTTTGGAATAATTGGCGTGAAAAGCTGAAAGCGACGCGGAATTTGGCGAGCAGTGCATTTCCCCGCCTAAAGCAGACGATTTTAACGAATCTGAAAATTGATTTTAAATGACTTCACTGTTAAAAATCTGCAGCATTTACTGCAACGTCACTCCACTACTTTTATAGAATATCTCTCTTCTGACCAATGAGAATGCTCCATAGCACGGTGAATTGATTGTGTCTTACACTGATAAAAATCTGCTGCATTTTGTTGCAACGCACTCCACCGCTTGTATATAATATCTCTATTCCAACCAATGAGAAAGCTCCATTTCACGGCCAAGTAACCGTTTTCTATACAAGCAAGGGAGTACGTTGCAACAAAATGCAGCAGATTTTTAACAGTGTATTTTTCAATTTGGAACAATTTTAATCAATTTAAATTGTGTTTTAAATTGTAAAATATATTAATTTCATTTTGTTATAAGTACATATAAACGTATATGACAAAATTACACTTAAAGTAAAGTAAAAATGCAAAACTAAAATTACTTAAACTAAACTTATTTAAAAAAATTGAACATAGAAAGTTTTTTTCTTAAAAGGTATTCGAAGCGTAAAAGCGTATTTTTCAAAATTTCGTTTTTTCGCCAACCGGAGATAAATCGCCAAATAAACCAAATTTTTATTATTTTTTTACGGACGTTGTAAGGAGGTTCCGCCGAAATTTTTTTATAAACATATATAACTATATGAGAAGAACATTCTGTAATTTTTTCAGATTTTTCTGAGTATGCCCGTATGGAGACCTTCCTTGTAAGTGAGAAGTTTATTTGAAGTGCCCCGACTAAGTCTAGTGCCGGAGCTGTGAGTATATTTATGAGTTTAATCCTTTAGTATTGTGGCTAGTGTTGAAATTAATGAACTGAAAGCTCCACTTCCCCTGAGCCCCAACAGTTTAAATAAACTGGTTTTAACTTATATCTCGAGTTATGTCTCCATTCAACCCCCATTTCGAGCACCCAATCGTTACATGGTGACTGATCTTGAACTGCTTATTTTAGTATTGGTATGTCCCTTGAGTATCGTTTGTGTTTCCATTGTACTACTTCGAATTTGTTTCGTTAGTGATTTGCGTTCCCAATCATTAAACCCATGTAGAACTTACCACAATTCTCAAACTGTGTCAAATAGAAAGCTGAAACCAATAGTACATTTGAAAACTAGATTTAAGAACTGAAAAATAATACGTTAAAGAATAAAGAATTTATTTATTTAAAATAAAGTATTTATTTATTTACAAATTTATTTGTTAGCAATGTTAAAAAATAATAAATCCTAAACAGACTAACTAACCATCATTTAAATCAATAATATGACCGTTAATTACATTAATAATTCAATAAAAATCTATTATAATTGAATTAAATATTGTAATCATATTATATCTATGGAGTACTGTTATATAAATTGATGCATTACAAAATTAAATATTTCTTTAATCTTTTAATATACAGGGTGTCCCCTCTCAACGGTGGCCAATGGCTAATTTCTAAACCGTTGGTCATAGACATATAGTTCCAATTGCAAAAATGCTTTAAAAAGGGCAAAGAATTGTTTTTTAAGCGATTTTGGTCAAAAACATGTTTTACTAAAAAATTACGAAAATTAAATTTTTATACGGTCCCCCGGTCCTATAAGTGATATTTAGTAAAATTTTTTCAACACTCTAGCAAGTAATACAGAAAAGGTCCCATTCATGTAACATTAAAATTGACCGAGTTTTGAAACTTTAAATTTCATGACTTAAACCACTTTTCTATAGCTGAAAACGGATGAGTTCGACGGAGCTTTAAGGGAACGTACACTAAGTGTTTAAAGTATTATAAAGGGAGTCGATTTCCAACGCTGTTCAAAGGCTGCTTCCTAAACTATTTGTCACAGACATATAGTTCCAATTACAAAATGTTTTAAATGAGCGATTTAACTGAAGACGCTGTCACCGCATAAGTTTTATGGTAGTGTTAATTATAATTAATTAACTTCTAGATTGGTTATTAAAATAACTGAAGACATGAATTTCAAAATTCTCTTTATCGAAAAAATCAAATTTTGGGAAATAGCGAAAAAACTTTAAATGCATCTATTGGTTTTCATTATAAATTTTGAGAGTGCATTGTTACAATAGTGGAGGTTTGTATAGACTGATAGAGAAATCAAAAAGCGATAAGTCGAGTTTTGAAATTCATATCCTCAATTGTATTTTTACGTATGTTTTATTTTGTAAGCAAATGAAGTTGATTCTTTTCGTGATTTTATTTTAAAAAGGCATTTTATTTTGATAAGCTTCTATTTTAGTTATAGTTTTCGTATGTAAATTTTCATAGTTCAAAACTTATATTCAAATTTTAACTCACTTCCAAATATCTGATTGAGGTTCAGTTCCCATACTTATTTAAACCCGATGACAATGTAATGTTAATACGATTTTAGGTGTGTTCCATTTATTTATTTTATAGGACTACATCAAATTTTATTAGGTTGAGTGATCTAATAGAGCTTTAAATATGTATCACTTTGTAACGATTTGTGACTGTTGCTTTTCATAGTTTAATTAAAAAAATTTCTGTTATTTTTTTACTTATATTTTTAGCACAAATTGCATATTTTACTTTAACATGTAAATGTCAACATAAATTCAGAAATAACAGTGTAATTTTCTTTTTTTTTTACTCTCAATGTTTAAAGTTAAATTTTCTATCTGATGTTTATTTTTATTTCCAGTAAATTTGTGACTGACCCCTATTTTGCAGCAAAAAATATGCTTCAACTTTGAACAGCTATAACTCGGTCAATTTTGATTGCAGAGGAATGGGACTTTTTTTGTCTTACTTGTTAGAGTAGTGGTAAAAATTTTCTAAATATCACTTATAGGACCGGGGGACCGTATAAAAATTTAATTTCCGTAATTTTTTAGTAAAACATTGTTTTGACCTAAATCGCTTAAAAAATAATTCTTTACCTTTTTTAAAGCATTTTTGCAATTGGAACTATATGTCTATGACCAACGGTTTAGAAATTAGCCATTGGCCACCGTTGAGAGGGGACACCCTGTATAGGTGAACATAAGTTAGTGTACATAATTTTTAAAAAACTAATGTGCATATAAACAAATAAATCTATAAAATAAATAGTCCATATGAATATCTACTCTGTAAAAGAAGTCCCGTAAAAATTGCTGCAAAATTAGATGTAATTTTTTGTATTAAATGTAGTTTTACTGCAATTTTTACGGCAAACACTGTTCACAACATTGCAACACCGTAAAATTAACAATTTTTTTCACAATTTACATTTATATATTCTATTGAAAAAATATTTCTATAGAAAGAATTTCTACAGAACATTTATTAAGTTGTATACAAAATTTCTTTAGAAAAACATTCTGTAGAACTCTTCAAAACGACATAAAAATGGTGTTCTACAAAAAGGTTATGCTATAGAAATATACGATAGTACTTTTCTCAGAAAAAAAAATCTATAGTTGTCTTCAAAATTCTATAGAAATAGCATTCTATAGAAATGCTATTCTATAGAAAGATTTTCTTTCGAAAAACTATTTTATAGCACTCTTCAAATTTCTATAGATATAGCATTCTGTAGATATTCTTTTTATAATTTGTAAAGAGTACTGTCGAGCTCTATGTAGCTATACGAAATGTTTACGTAAGAAAGTGCTTTTATTTAAACATGACTTAGATATAGTAATGGTTTAAAATACTGTTTTTGTCCGAGGAACAGTGTTCATAATCATTAATTTTCGTACCTTAGGTCAGGAAACCTTGTGAAGTTTTTAAAAATCGGTCTTGTTAAATATATAATAATTAAATGTGATTTTTAAGAACATTTAAAAACAGACATGCTTCAAAAATTAGCATAAGAAAAGAAATTATGTCAAAAAAACTTTGACTTCATTTTACGTAATCAAGGGGCGATTAATTTTTAAAGTCAGATTTCTCAAAACATCTGTTTTGATCATCATGCAATAATCTTCTGAAAATATGTTTGCCTAAACTTACACGAAATATTTATGGCTCGAATGTGAAAAAATTTTAGATAATCCTATAAAATCTAATGCAATAAAAGCACTGAAACTGTAGAATACGATTAAGTGGCTTATTGTAATAAACTGCGTTCATATTTATGAGGATAATTATAAAATTGTAAGTGATTTTTTCCCTGATAAATTTTTGATTTTTAATATATTTAATAAATTAATAAAATAATTTCTCATTTATTTTAAAAAATAAATTTTAGTATATTAAGAATTTTAGATGGCAAACGAATGTAACATTGAATGAATGAATTTTGTAACACTTAAAATATAAGAGAATTTTGTATTAGGGTATTGAAAAGTAGAAAAATTGTTTTAAATGTAATTTTTACAAATTCTTTATTTATTTGAAACTTTTCGCTAATACAAAAATTTTTAACACAAAATTAATATTAATTTTACTTTTTTTTTTTTTTTTTTTTTTTTTTTTTTTGCAGCGTATAAGATAAATAAATATGGAAGAAAATCATAAGCAAATCTTCATACAAATACTTTTCATAAGTATAATTTTCTGAATCATTAAACATATATGAAAAATTTTACAGGACATTTAAAGGGTTAATCTACACTTTAAATAAATTCTATATACCTTTTCTACATTTATGTTTATGCTCTTTTGCACGCTACAATTTTGCACATTTTGCTTGTAAGCAATTGCATAAAATCCGGTCTCTGTTAAACTACAATTCTTATTATATAATTGCATATTAAAATAGTTCAATATAATTGCAAGTTTCTTCAGTCTGAGATTACATCATTAAAAAAGCTATTTTACTTAAATCATTTCTTTAAACATATCTGCAAAAGACATTTTCTGGTGGTTAATCTAATTTAAATAAATATCTTTTAAAATGAAGCATTTACAACACGGTGCATACCTTAATGTTACTTTTAATTAATTTTTAATGTTAGCTTTGATAAATAGCACAGCGGCTTCGAATGATTATTTCTGTAAAATGTACTTTGTATAACACTTTTAATTTTCATCTATAATACAGAGCAATTCCCGGGAAATTCATTTTAATATGTGCCCTTTTATACGCAATAAAAAAATGTGGAAAATTAGATTTATTGCCTCCTTAAATATTTTTTCATAGCATTAAGGTTGTAAAAAGAGAAAAATTCTTTATTATCATTTTTGAAACCTCGATAACGTTTTAAATGGCATTAGCATATACCATAAAATAAGCATTATTTTTCTTCTTTTATTTTTTTTACATAATAAATCATAAATAAAATCTTGAGATAAACTTTTTAAGATTTGTAAATAGCAAATTATATTAAAAGTTCTTCCGAAATTGCAATTTTGAATAATAAAATGAAACAGAATTACGATTTATAAAATGATTTTATATGTTTGTAAATCATTAATTGCCAGTAAAACTTTGCATTGATTAAAACGTCTACACTGAAAAAAAAGAGAGACTATTTTTACTTTGAATATGGACATATGAAACGCCAAATGATGTTTAAATTTGCATTTTTTTTACACCGAATTTAGTGTTATCATACTTTATAAATGATCTTTCAAAAGAATAAAACTATCAAATAGTGTAACTGCATTCCTGAATAGAAATTTTGCAAACCATTACATCAATATGGATGGAAGAATTTACTCACGATTTACTTCGTGTTTGGATACAATTTTCATCAATACAAACTGCTTCAATATAATATAATGCACTGAACATCTTTTCTTTCTGCAAGCTGATTAAATATGTAAAAAAAAGTACCCATATATGAACTATCATCTATTAGTTTTTTGTTTTTTCTCTTAACCAAGTCAAATAGTACTCCTCAAACTAACTTAATTCAAAGAAAATGATATTGAATTCATAGATTTTCATGTCTGTGTAAATTGCTCTGTGTTTGCTCTTCATAGGAAAATTTAATGAAATTTTGTGTCGTTGAATACAGGTGTTCTATTATTTATTCGTAAAATAAAGCAAAAAAAATAAAAACATAAAAAAGACGTTCAGTGTTCAATAAAACTTTTTAATTTCAAAAATCCATAATTTTTATTTTACCTAGTTAAAATTGAAAAATAAAACAGTCTCTTTGAAAAGAAATTGTTTTATTGTGAAGTTCTATAAAATGAAAGAATAAACCTAAAAAAATATAGCAAATATATATTTAGTTTAATTCAAACAATATAAATCAGTTTGAAACGTTGTGAATTTTGAACAGATGAATTAAATGAAATTATATTAATATACTATCATACCGTGTGAGTGTAATTTATCTACTCTTTGTTTTATTGAAGTGTTTTGAAATAGTTTTTTCATATTCTAATTTCGAATAAAAAATATTTTATCATGCATAAGTAAAGTAGTTTTAAAAGTGATTTAATGATTTGTTTTGTTTTATAATATTATAATATATTACAGCGAATATTTAATGACCAGAGTTTAGTATGGTGGTGAGAAATCAAAACTCTTTAGAAGTTATTTATAAAGAATATAGCTTTCATATGAAGCTGAAGATGAAATAACAGAATCTGATAAAATTCAGTGCATTAATTCTGAAGAAGAGCAATTGTGAGATCGCACAAAAGGCAGCGTATAAGCGCCACCTGTTAAAAAATTGCACTTAAAACTATTCAGCATCAATATATATCATAGACTAACTAAATATAAATTTTTAATGAATTCCGTATATTAGTTCTTCAGACAGAACGGCCAAAAAATTATGTGACATACAGATCGAGAGAATCACCGAATCACATGCTCGCAGACAGACATTTTGCAAAAATATGTTTTTTTTTTAATCTCTTACCTCTTAAATGGACAAATCCGCCGAAAACCGTATTTCGGAGAATTTCACGAATCCAATATTTTCATCTTGTAAAAACAGAAGTTAGAACAACAACAACAAAACTAATCGAATATGGCAATCCCAAAACTCTCTTCTATCTCATGTGTGTTAATATCACCGGAAAAATGAAGTATAGCAGCGTCACCAGTTAGGCGATTTACACCGAAGTTTAATCAGCTACAATTTATGTCAAGTTCTAACTGCAGTTTGAGGTGCTGCTTTAGTTTTTAAAATAGAATCATTGCAGAAATTGTAAATAAATCTGGATAGAAGTACCACCTATTCAGCTAGATACTCCAAAAACTAAAGAATAGTAATCTATATCAGGGAGTGACTTAATCTGAAGTTTGAGAAAAAATGGTGCGTTAGTTCTTGAAATAGAACTATTGCAATAATCATGAACAATACTGCACAACAGCACCACCTACACTGTAAAAAAAAGTGTCGATCTACTAAAAAAACTTTAGTGATCCTTGTAATTACTAAAAAAATTTTAGTAATCTTAGTCGGTTACAGGAAAATCTGTAAGAATTACTAAAAAAAAAGTTAGCAACGAATAAAGTTAGCAACGAGTTAATAATTTTATATTTTTAATAGCTATTACTAAAACTCGCTTGGTGTGGCCTTGATAGCATAGTGGTTATATAACGGACTCCAGGCTAAAAGGTCCCGGGTTCGATACTGGCCACTGCCAAATACGCCCCGAATATATGTAGTGTAAGTACTCGTTAATAAAGGGATTATGAATATACTGTCGGAGCAGTAGAAATGTTTGGTGCTGCCATCTATTGCGGTTTTGCCGAAATCTCCCGCTTCAGAAGTCTGGATGCAGCTCGAAGAAAACTCCTGCCCTTCGGGCTCACGTAATGGTTATTAAAAATAATTTTGGAGCTATTACTAAAATTTACTTGGTGGCTCATACTAAAATTTTTTAAGTTAGTTATACAAAAAATTCTTTTGTTTAGTTTACAAAAGAAATGCTTGTTTCGCTTGCAAAAAATCGTTTGTAATGGTTGCTAAAAAATTCTGTGGAATACAAATTTTCTAAAAACTTTTTAGTAACCTCTTGAATTTTTTTTTTACAGTGTATAAGACGATTTACACCAAAAGCTAATCAAAATCATATTATATCAAAGACTAAAGGAATCTGAGGTTGTGTGAAATTATGTTAATTAATTGTTGAGTTATAGCTATTGGTGAAGTCGTGAAAAAGGCAGCACAGCTGCGCCATCTGTCGAACGATGTACACCAAAATCTAATCAGCTTCAGTTCATATTAAGATCTAACTTAATCTAAAGTTTTGATGATTTCGTGCATTAGTTCGTGATATAGAACGCTCATAAAAGTTTTATCACATACAGAGTGAAAGAGTGACAGACAGACTCGCCGACACACATTTTGTAAAAATCTCTTTTTTTGCGTTCTCGGACCCATAAAACGTGCAAATCTGTGAAAACCCGGAATTCTAAAATTTGCACGAATACTATAACTTCTTTTTTTAAAGATGGAAGAACGTAGAAAAAGAGAATTGAAATAAAACTACAATGCGAATTATGCCTCAGGTGTAAGAGTTGCATTTCAATATACAAAATAAAAATGAGAATTAAGAAATTTAATTTTAAAAGTTCTGAATTTGTATCATATAATATGGTTGGAAAGGTTTAAGTATAAAAATTTAAAATATGGTAATAATATCCTTAATTCGATCAAGTGAAAGCTAACAAAGCTAAAAACTTAATATAGATTTTGTAAATTATATTTTGTAAAATATATTTTGCTAATATAGATTTGAAGATAATATAGATTTGATAGATTGAGAAACATTAATTTTTAAGTGATATATCTTGCATACGAGCTGACTGACTTTTTGTAAATCATCCATTAATGAAAAGTGTAAATAATCTGTAACGACATCAGTAAGTGGATGTCAAATGTCCACATTTGACTAGAAACTGAAAATGGTGTAATTGTGAGTTATATTAATTTCAAATTTCTCTTTCAGGTTTATTTTCTAATTGAGCTTCATATTAGCATATGTGCCGTCCAGTTCATCAATAAATATTTTCTATATGCAAAATGATCGCTGATTGGCTAAAAGCTCAAAAACTGGAAGAATAAAAATGCGAGCTGTTTAATATTTGCTGAACCACTTTGGCAGCATGCATTTTTGTTAGAATTGGTGTAATATCTAGACTATGCACATATTTTTAATCACAATAGTATATCATGTTTTTACCGAATCGTTAACCGATGAATGGAGTTGCAAAATATCTTTCAATTTCTGTTCGAGCACAGATTTTCTGTCACAGCTGTTCGAGCACAGATTTCTATATGTTTCTTCAAATCGGAAAAGACAATTGGTAAAGATAACTCGAATCACTATAACACAAGTATTTAACACTATTGATTTGAGCTCACAATTCATTAGGGTCTGCGCATATATAACGTTATCATTTATGGGGAGATTAGGGGGAGGGGGTCTGGCAACTGATATCGTTTAAATATCAAAAGCAGGGTGAGGTTTGCTTTTTGTTATCATTATTACTTTTGATTCAACCAAACTTTTCTTTTTCGCAGCTTTCTCTCTATATCCTAATAACTTGTTACCTTCTTTATTATTATTATTATTTTATGTTTTTACGAAAATGCAAAGATATCATTAAAGCTATTAAATATTTATAAAATCATCACAATCCGAAATAAGGAACACCTTATTGTTCAGTATACCTATTCTTTTGTGACATGTGCATATAATTTGCTGTTAGAGGAATCAGAAGCATAATGTGCAGTAAGTTACATTTGCTTTTACCAACAAAGAAAGACAAATAACATTGCCGGTAAGTTCTCCTTTAAACCCAATCCCCAAAGCAAGAGTCAAGACAAGAAGACAATATTGTTTATAAACGCATAATGTATCGACAAGCTATTTCTAAATTATTTTAGTAATAACTAATTCCTTTAGATTTTATTAAATATAAATTTATTTCATATATTGATATATTATTGACTTCTTGGATCCGTAAAGTATGCATCTAATAAATATATAATCATATATATATATCATTGCAAATGTATAAAAAGAAAGACTAATAATCTAAATCTACATCTAAAAATGAAAAACATTTAGACGTTGATAAAGTTATCATCAACCAGTGTAAAAGAAAAAATATATATAATCTCATATTTTATGGCATTTTTCAAATGGAATTCATGAGAAATACTATCTATTGCAGTCCTTACCACCGTACGACTTTTGGAAAATGTCTTCATAACTTTTCATTATATAGCCATAAAACCCCCAAAACACCCCATCTGAGAAATGTATATCTATATATGCATGCATGTATGTATTAAATTTTGTCCGCACGATAAAAATGTAATTATGCACAAATCATCTTCAAACTCGCCAAGTTCATTGAAATGCTTAATATCTCGACGGGGATTGCAAATGGGTAAGAGGGGGTGGAATTAGTGAGGGTTCAAACATTAGATTACCGCCTTAACATGGCTTTGACAAAAAAATTTACAGAACAGTGATAGAAAAAAACGAACACTTTTCGTTATAGTAATTATCAACAATTAAAAAATCACAATAAAATACTTACTACAAAAATTACTTTACTATTGCAAGGTTTTCTCGTGAAAATTGAAAAAAAAAAAACAAAAAGTTTGATAAATTGAACATTACGTCATAATTTTTCTGTAGCGAAATTTCCATATGAAAGCGAAAAATAAAACAATTAATTAACAATTAAACTAATTACGTCTTATTGGAAATATAATGGACGAAAAGCAAATGAATGTATAACGGTACATGAGTTTTTAAAAACCTATTCAAACATAATAAAAACCATACTGTAGAAATATTAGCATATTTTAACATTTGGAGTTCTCTGATTTTGGTTTCGCCACTTTTAAATCTGTTCCATATAAGGTGGTCTGGTGTAATAACGCTAGGCAGGGTAATAACACCAAGTGCTAATATTTTGCATAATTATGAAATAATCTGGTAAATGACTCCCATGTGCTCTGCGCAGAAGGGTTTTGAGTCATATAAATCGCAAAAAAAACAGCTTCAAGTTAATTTGTTTCATTTTTAAGTATTATTGTTTTTACAAGCAAATAAAATTAACGCTTGATCTAAAATTTGCGAGATACGTTTTGTGATGTAAAAACTATTTTTTTTTTTTTATCCGGAAATACTTTGTTAATTACAAAAATTTGTAGTACATTTCATGGACTTTCAAAATGTTGTTGAAGATTTTGGATATCTTCTCAAGATAATTTGTAATTTAAAATGTACAGCGCAATAACTATAATGGGGTAATAATGCCAATCCTTGGCATTAATACCCCGGTTGATTCCCTACAGTGGCCGAGCTACATCCTAAATACTGATTCAAATAAACAAAGTTAAAACTGTACAATGTTTCTAATAATTCTATTTAAGCGGTCCTTTTTAAGCAAAAAGGAGCTAACGGTCTGATATTCCTTTGCCTCATCCTCCCCACCCCCCACTCCACACCTTTATTTTTCTTACACTTTCACAAAAAAATGAACATTTTCAATAGCTTAGAATGCAATTTGTCAATTTCTAAGTTTGTAGAGTTTGTATTTTTAGAATGGACAATCTACATGCAATTATTCCATCTTATTTCACAGTTTTGTTTGCATGGTGTTATTACCCATATAGGTGGGTAATAACGCCAAATAGCATTGGTCAAGAAATCACGCTATTACATTTTATGAATACATATCTGTTAAATAATTTTTTTTATATAGATAGTCAATGAGTTGCTGTATCAAATCATATATTTGTTTGAAAAATACAATCTAAAACTGAGCCGTGAAAATTGGTAGAACCTTAACGTGGCGTTATTACCCCAGGGTACCTTATATATGCACTGTTATAAATCTTGTCCTAGTTTGAACCAAATTTTGGTGCTCAATAGCTACCACTGTAAGATGGTGAAACCTTGAAACAATATTTAGAGCTCCTGTCGAAACATTGTTCCAATAGTTAGAATAAGGTTGACATAGGAAGCTCTACAATGTTGGTAGGAGATTTCACCATCTTATGGTGGCAGCTACTGAGAATCAAATTTTGGTTCAAACTAGGACAAGATTTTTAACAATGTATGCTTGTGTGTATGCGTGTATATTAAATTTTTCACAAAAGGTATAGGTCCATAGAGCTCATTCTCAGTGATGAAACTGGACTTATCTTTAATCTTAGTTTAGGTGAAATTTGTGCCTAGCTTCAAAATCACTTCCGATAGTAAGCCGAGGTGGCAGGGATTTTTTATCATTTTGATAATAAACTTCCTTCTTATTTTTTAAAAATTCTTTTGACTCAACCAATACATGGAAATACAGCATTATGTCAAATATCACCTTGCCGTATACAAAGAAGAGATTTTTCAATTTAATTAATTTTTATAAATTTTTTTTCTTAAATTTAATGTTTGGATATCGAAATATTGTAGTAATAAATCATATTAAAAATACCTATGTAATAAGTCTAAGAATGATTTCTTTCCACGTAGATATAGAAGGAACATTTCCCTCGAAAAATAAGAATATTATATAACTGCTTTTAATAAAAGATAATTTCACTGCACCGAAAAAAAAAAACTTTGGTGAAAGGGTTTCTTAAACACCAAAGTAAAAATGTAAATTGTGCCTTTTAAAATAAAAAATAAAAAAAAATTATGAATTATGAATTATTGACAAACATCTATAATTATTGGAAGACATTTCAGTATGATTTGTAATTCGATTAATTCAAAAAAAACTACATCAAAGCGTTAAGAGTAACTTAATCATATACAAAAAGTTAATTTATTGAAACGGTATAAAATGAACTGAAATAAAAATTATATTATGTATTCCTAAAATGACATATTCAGTTACATTCATTTTTCGTAAAATTAACTTTTGAATTACTTATTTTTAAAAAAATGCGCAAAAAATGTATTCATAAATATATGTATTAAAATAATTAGTTATGCAATAGTGAATTAAATAATTGCTTATCATGAAAATTTGAAATATCTTTGAAAAGTTTCGATGATTTTATTATTTTCTTATTTTTCTTATACTCTTTATCTTACAAGAAAATTTTCATTGTAATAGATATGGTATTAAAATGAAATATTAAATGTTAATGTTAAAGAATAATACTTTTAATATGAAAAATTTAAAAATTCCTCAAAAAATTGTTATGGTATAATGTGTATAAATATTTAAAAATTGCAATATTAAAAACAGAAATTAGAAATATGAGTTAAATATGCTCAAGCAAAAGAACGTGTTTAAATGGACATAAATTTAAACTTACAAGAAAGATCTCCATACGGGCATACGCCGAAAAAAACTGAAAAAATTACAGTATGTTTTTCTCATGAGGCTATATATGTTTATAAAAAAATTTCGGTGGAACTTCATTTCCCTGTCCGTAAAAAAATAATAAAAATTTCGTTATTTGGAGATTTATCATCAGTTGGCAATGAAAAGCAATTTAAAAAATGTAAAATGCATTTTAAGGAAAAAGTTTCATCTTCAACGTGTTTAGATAAATTAAATACCTGCAGTTTTGTCAGTTTTAGTTTGTCTTAAGTATAATTTCGTTATAATGATATTTATGTGTATTTATATTCAAATTTAACCATCCAAATTTGAGATTTAAAACGAAATTTAAATTTAAATTAACTAAAATTGTTTCAAGTTCAAAGTCCAGTAGAGCATTGTCAATTCGATTTTATTGCTATGGTAAAACCTATCTTTTATTTTTGAATACGTTTAAATGTATCAAAACAATGTTACTGAATAAGAATTTTTCATATATGAAAATATTTTTTTCAGTGGTAAATTAAATAACTACAGCAACTAATAATATATATATATATATATATATATATATATAATGTATTAAACTCTCTCAATGTTTACGTTTAAATTCATTAAATACCATTTACACTAATTCTAAAAATCCAAATGTTTTTAGTTGCATTAAAATCGTTTGGCGGGGAAAAGTGATACTCGCCAAATAGCGTGACACTTTGGTTTTTTCACGCCAAATATTCGAAAGTATTTTAATTTTTTTTTTGCATATTTTCTGATGCAATTCCGCCGCTAATTTTCACTGATCCTTTATTACCTACATGAGTAGTTTAATTATTATTTTTTTTTTTAATCTGAGTATGCCCAGTATGGAGACCTTCCTTATTAAAGAATAGTAACTTTTGATATTCAAAAACTTACCATCATACGATTCGAAAACTTATGATAGGATACTGGGTTTTCTCAATGAAAATAACTAAACAATTCAAATAATGTCTTCATTGGTGCGTTGAAAATCGTACACTTGTTGAAATATTGGTGTAAAACAGAATTTCTTAATAGAATTCGTTTCGTTATTACGTTATGCTTTTTTCCATTTTTTCGATACTTAAAATTACATAGCATACCTCTCACGAATAGTTAAAAAATAAATTAACTCAAAATATTCAAAAGTGTACAAGAAGATATATTTATATATTTACTTAATTTTTTAAAGGGGAATATTTTTTTCGAATTTTTAAAAAAATTCAAAGTATACCGAATCGCTTTAATGAAAATGTCTAAATGTTTCAAAAAATATATTTAATGGTGCTTTGAAATGTGTAGATGCGTAGAGATATTGAGGTAAAGCAGAATTCCTTAATAAAATTCATTTCGTTATTACATATTGTTTATTTTTTATTTATTTTTGATCATATTAATTACACTCTATACCTCACACGAATATTTAAAAAAAATAAATTATCTCAAAAAAATTCAAAAATGTACGAGAAGATATATTTATATATTTATTTAATTCTTTAAGGATATAATTCTTTCAAGTTTTTCAAAAAATTGAAATGTTACTAAATCAGAAAATGACTAAAATTTTAAAAAATTCTTAATTGGTACGTTGAAAATTGTAGATTCCTAAAGATATTGGTCTCAAACAAAATTGTTTTGTAAAATTCGTTTCGTTGTTAAAGATTACTTTTCATTTTATTAACTTTTTTTTCAAATAACAATTTCAGGAAAGTCACGTTAAAAAGAGAAATTTGTAAAACAGTAATTCATTAAATGATGTTAAAATGCATTATTTATTTTTCAAAACGTTTAGTTATTTCTATTTTAGAATAACATCGGAAAATTATTGAACAGTTATTTTTTTCCATTTTCAAATCTATTTTTATTTTGTATCACAAAGTCTAATTTTTGATTTAAGACCTTTTGAAGGAGGCACATTGATACGTATTGTAACTTAATGCAAAAAAAAAAAAAAAAAAAAAAAAAAAATATCACAGGTTTTTAATATACTAAAAGAATTTTATTAAAAAATATATATTTTATATAAAAATGTAACATTTTTCAATCTAAATGTTATTCATTTATTACCATGGATTCAAAGTGTGTTTTATCTGCCACTTCTTTTACAGAGATCAATATATTTTTTTCTTTGGGTAAAAATATAAATTTGAAGCATATTTCATTTATAATGATTTCACCGTTTTTGAAATAATCTTACAAATGTTATATATAACAAGATGTTTGAAAGATTTAATATTATGGTGGTGTATTTATTTTTTTGCAAATTAAAGAATGAAAGATTTTGATATTAAAATGAAATACAATTTCGTGTGTTAAGATATCCATACTGCAATATTGCTTTTTTAATAAGCTGTTTCAATGCATAAAAAGAAAATGAATATTTTTTGTAAAAGTATCTTTGGAAACAACTACGTGCATTTAAAAGATAAAATTACGATTTAAACGATTATTGTTTGATTTAACGGTGCAAAAAATCAAAATACGTATCGCCATTCAAAAGAATTTATTAATATTCTTACATCATTAAGTTGAAAGTAATGTGTTTCAAAGATATAAAAAATTGTAAAAAAAAATAAATAAATTCTATGTTCTAAAAATTATTTCGATAAGAATTGCTACACTTTAAATAAAATCCGCAAAATTCACGGCAAAGCTGTTGGCAGCAATGTTGCCAACCGTAAAAATTGCAGTAAAATTAGACGTAATAAAAAAAATTACATCTAATTTTACCGCAATTCTTACGGATGACGACATTGCTGCTAGCAGATTTGCCGTTAATTTAGTGAATTTTTTTCACGAAGTACATAAATTATGATTCATCTCATTTAACAATACAGGAAAAAGTTATTTTAAAAAATTCTGAAAGTCTGATGTCACAGCTTGTCCTTCACAAAACTCCGTAACGACATTTCTCTTATAAAATGAGACTATTTAATAGTATTTTATACCATATAAAGATTATTTTAATGCACAAATAACAAATAAGTATGTTTTCTCGTAAATATGGAAATTTATATTTAAATAAAAATAACTTCACATTCAAACAAAAGGATGTGCACTGCAAATTTGAAATTTAAAAAATTCAAATTTTAAATCTGATTAAAAAATTGCGTATCCTCAGTCTTAGCGTTGTCGCCTATAGGAGAAATTAAAGCTTTTAGGACGTGCTCATTGTAAAAAAAATTATATAATGTTTCTCTATAAAATTTGTTCTAGCTTCGCTGTCTCCATTTCTTTGATTAATTAAACCGATGTAACTAATGTTACGTTACATTAATGTCTAATATCATACCAGTTCTACCAGTTCATATTACAGTATTTTGTGTAAGTTAAATTACACAGCTTGTTGCCACTAATTATGCACTAATGTTGCGTATTTTTTAGTAAAGTTTAATCGGAAATATTTCTTTATCTTCCGAATGAGTGGTAGAAGGGATGCAGTGGAAAATATTCGGTAATATGCGCTATGTACTTTTTTTAAGGAGTTTTATGCATTTTTTTTTTTCAAATAAAGCATTAGCGTATACTCTGTCTAGAAACGTTCATGACATCAGAGTGTTATACTCTCTGCTTATACCATATATGTTCTGCTTATTTTATCCCTCTAAGCGTTTGTCCCGTAATATTCCGTACACTAAGCTCCAGGTTTCACTGCAATATAAGCAATGTTTAAGATATTATAATTCTATAAATTTAATGAATTTTCAAAGCATTGAAGAATGATTAAGACTCTTAAGGATTACATTTATATTCCTAAATAACTTTTTTTATGTAATATTGAAAGAATCATATTTTATTAGCATTTAAAACAAAATGCAGAGAAAACAACATTACAATTTTACCCATTTGCAAGACGCTTGGAGGGTTATACTACAACACTGAGTAGTAGGATATCATAAGCATTTATTTATCCACAAATGTTTGGCATTGTTTTTTACAGTCATTTTAATATGACTTTTGTGATAATATGTTATTTTGGTCTCAAGTCTGAAGATGGTATTGAAAAATTGCGAATAAATTATATCATTAAAAAAAAATTATTATACTCTCCAATTTGATCAACTAAACTGACTTATGTTAAAACTGAAATATATCTATTTGTTTGCGATAATAAAAAACGAATTCAAATGTTGCATTTTATGGGTATGAGAAATAAGAATTCAAATTTCATAAATAAATTATTATACTTGGTAGATTTATTTTATCTGCTACTTATTCCATAATATTTTTAAGAAGTGCATTGTATTGCAAGTACTTTCACAATATGTATTTCATAACAATTGAATACTCCTAGGCTTCTGTCGTGTAACTCCACATTTGTTTTTATCTTCTTACATTATGCATGTTTTTGTATCTATATTATAAAGGCCAAACGTATATGTGAGTAACGCATACGTCATTTTGCGAGTGGCAACATTTTCCTCTACAATTTCGGTTTTGCAATTTTCACTACTGCAAATTTTACACTTCTAAACATCGCACATTTTAAATTTTTAAACCATTGTATAGAGAAAAAAATGTACTTTTAAATGCAATTTGTGTGAAAGCTGTATCTACATTGTTGAGACATAATTTTTTTATAATTTTTAGTTTAAAGAATCATTCCATTTTCTCTTAAAATTAAAAAATCCCTATCGGCTGGGCCTATAGGCGGAGGTAGATTTCGAAAAGTGCTCATTTCAACAACAATATATATAGATATTATTAGAGATAAACTCAGTTTAATAACTTCATTTGGCCGTTTATGAAAACATTTTAATTTCATTTTTCTGCAAAAACTGGTTTTATCAGAATCATCTTAAGAAAAATTCAGCTCAAATGCCCATTTTGACAACATATTTTGAAATAAATTCTGAATTTATTAAAAAATCGACCAAAACAGTACATTATATAGTTCCTAGATAACCAAAAACTGTCAGTTGAATGCATTTGAGAAAAAAATTGAATATAAAAGTGAGTCGTAAAATAACCGATTTGTTGTTTGAATACATCCTTAATTCTTTAATCATGATTGCTTCGGAAAATTTTGTGCGAAATACTCACTATGACAGCATTTTTAAAAAAATATTCTATCTTTATCAAAAAACTGACCAATGCGTTACAGTATATAGTTCTTAAATAAGAGGATCTGTAAATTGGATGCGTTTGAGAGCGAAAATGGATTTAAAAACGAGTCAGAAAAATGCAATTTGCTATGTGAAAACTTCCTTAAATTTTCCGACACGATGACTTCGGGAAATTCTGTTCAAAATACCCTTTTTGGTAGCCTTTTTTGAAATATATTCCGTCTTTATCAAAAAACTGACCAATGCATCACATTATATAGTTCCTAAATAAGAGGATCTGTAAATTGGATGCGTTTGAGAACAAAAATGGATTTAAAAACGAATCAGAAAAAAACGCAATTTCTTATATGAATACTTCCTTAAATTTTCAGTCCCGATGACTTTCAAAAATTCTATTCAAAATACCCTTTTTGGTAGCCTTTTTTGAAGTATATTCTGTCTTTATCAAAAAAGTGACCAATGCGCACTTTATACAGTTTCTAAATAAGAGGATCTACCATTTGGGTGCGTTTAAAATCAAAAATGAATTTAAAAATGAGTCAGAATATAAGCAGTTTGGATTTGAAGTTTTTTCTCCAACTCCTATTTATGTTTAATTTCTTTTTGCTATACGAATTGGTCCTACGAAAAACTTGTCAATATAAAAGTTGTAGATATTTTTGAGAAGATGTAAAATAAATTTAATCAGATTTGATAGCTTAAAAATTGACGGAGTTATGGATTTTTCTCTTTTTTCACCGCCCTTTTTCTTTTCGTTTTTAATTTTTTTCATCAGTAAAAGTTGTCCTATCAAAAACTTGTAGATCCAAAAGTTTTAGATAATTTTAAGAACATTAAAAAAATTTAGTTGGACTTGATATCTTGAAAATTGACGAATTTATGAATTTTTTTTTATCAAAACCCCTGTTTTTTTTCGCCTCTTGAGCCCACTTCTAAATTTATCAAAAATCTGTCATGCATAAACTTTTGTCCCATGTTTAAGAAGTAATATAAACTTTAAATCGATTCGATATCTATTTTAATTAAGAAGTTATGGCGTTTTTTCGGTTTTCACAAAAACGCCCCCTATTCCGAACCCCTTGGTCCAATTTTGCCCATTAACGAACTTAGCCGAGATTTTATCCCCTTTGATTTTATGTACCAGTTTGGTGGAGATTGGTGAAGAATTATAGAAGTTATCGTGTCCATAAAAAAGTGAGATATATAGATAGATAGATAGATATATAAACTGGTGCGATTGCAATAGGTAGTATTTCATACGAAGGAAATAAAGGAAATAGAAATTAAAATGCGTTTGTGATAAAATCCGGTGAATCTCGGTTTTATTTTGTTTAATAATTTGGATAACTGAGTTCAAGGGCGGATCTGGAGCGTCCCCAAGGAGGGGGCGATTTTAGAAATTTCGAAACTCCAGTCTGATACACGAGTCGGAGCTCATTTTTTTAATGCGGATCGTGTTTCGTCTACTTTTTTGCTATGGGTCGGTTTTGGGTCCGGTTGGCTACCATTTTTTTGCTCCTGGTCGCGTTAATTTCTTTTTAGGTCGTGTTTGAGTCCGGTTGATGGCTACTCTTTGCTGAGGTTCGAGTTAATTTCTGTTTTTTTTATGCTTTTGGGTAAGGTTGGTTTCCATTTTTTACTCCTGGTCGGGTTAATTTATTTGGGTCATGTTTGAGTCCAGTTGACTTCTACTCTTTGCTGCAGTTCGAGTTAATTTCTGATTTTTTGCTTTTGGGTCGGGTTTCGGTCCGGTCGACTGCTGCATTTTGTTGGTGGTCGGGTGACTTTTATTTTTTGGCTGTACTTAGCGCATTTGAGGCAGTTTGACATACAATTCTAATTTGGGTCAGTTTAGGATTTGGTTTTTACTTTTGCAAGAAGGGTTCGGGTTGACCCGAATTGATTGGGGTGAGTTCTTTGATAAAATTTTCGTTCTTTTTTTTTAATTTTAAACGAAATGAGCATCTGATTCACGATCCTTTGAAGAAATTCAGGTTTTGTTCTCGATCTTTTCACAAAACTTGATGTCCGGTTCGCTTCTATTTTTTGCTGCTGGTCGGGTTAATTTTTACTTTTTATTGTGGATTGTGTCTGGATCCGGTTAACTTCCACTGTTTGCTGCGGATGAAGTCAATTTCTGATTTTTTGCTTCGGATCGCGTCTGGGTCCGGTTAACAACTATATTTTGCTATTGGACGGGTTGACTTTGCGCATCGGGGCAGATTGTCATACATTTCGGATTTGAGTCAGTTACAGATTCTGTTTTTACTCTTGCGAGAATGGTTGACCCAGTTTTGATCGCGATCCTTTGACGAAATTTGCTTTTTTCGCGAGCCTTTGTCGAAATTTGTTTTTATCCGTGAACGTGATCCATCGAAGAAATTCAGACCCGTGCAGCTAAACATACCGAACGTTTAGATGCACGGTTCGCGGTCGGGCCAATAATGTTTATCATACTATCTAGATCAGAGACGGGCCGAATACTTATCTTTTATTCCGGGCCGAGACATGTTCTGGAAATTTTGTCCAATACAAACTTCTAGGAAAAATGAAATCGAGAGCAGGCGCAGTCTGGAAGAAAAAGAAATCGAATCTCCAAGAAAAAAGCTAGATCAGGACAAGACCCGATTCAAAATCGGAGAAACCTTACCCAGTCTCTTACACTGGCGCGACTCGTGCTAAGCCATGACGGGCTCGAGCTTCGCCCCAAGTTATGTCATGCATAATGTCACTTTGTAAACTCTTTATTAGCTCAAGGTGGAAGAGACTTCACCCTCTCCCCCCGCCCCCTAGGACCGCCACAGTATACGGGCTGTGTTGATCCCAGATCGAGCGTTTAGCCTTTATACCGGACCGAGCCTAGGCTTGAAAATTTTGGCCCGTGTATACCTCTAGTAGGAAGGCAGTCTACGCCAGACCTGACCTGGAAAAAAACAGTGTGGCTCGATCCAGCTCTGCAGAAAAAAACAAGACCCGACCTGACCCAATCCGGTTCTGAAAGTGAGAAGATCTGACTCAGTCCCAGTATAATAAATTAAAGTTGGCGCGACCCGTCTAGGGTCGCGCCGGTCTCGAGTTTAGGACCAACAACTTTTCCCTGAGAGCATCTAATGTCGTTCTGCAGATCCTTTATTGGGCTCAAGGGGGGGAGGACAATCGCCCCATCGCCCCCCCCCCTTGGATCCACCATTGTTTGAGTTTTATAGTATTTTGTTAATTTTAGCTTAAAATAATATTTGCTTGAGAGTTAGACTGACCAATTTATTGTAAAGAAAGGAAACAGTTCTTTAAAGATTTTCTCTCTTCGAATTTCGATGGGTTCCACCTCGTATTTTTAAACCACAAATATTTTCTACTTTACATACCATAGTATCAGACCTTTCCACTTTGAAACATTAGACACGAAATGTTTCTAGTTTGATGCAAACAACAGTTTTTGGTTGAAAACTGAAAACTGATTTGTAATGGAGTTCATTTATTACCATAAATGAGCTCCATTAAAAATCATTGGAAAAGTGAAGTTTCATTTTTGAGAAACACTGTTCTTCTGAATAGCACTTTCATATTTTCAACAACATTTATGTTTGAAAAAATTCAATTCTGATTAACGGATTAAATAATGTCAAACTTTAAACAAAATGAATAATCTACGTACATAAAATTTATTCAAAATATCTTTCTATTATTATTACTTGTCTTTCTGCCTTAATCAGTCAATAACGTTCCTATGATTAGTTAACAGAATGCTTACCAAACAGAAATATTAATTCTCCTAAAAATATTACTGCATAGAAGCTAATATTTTAGTATTTTCTTGCATATAAATATTAAAAATCTGATTTTTTAATAGCTTTTTTCATTTATTGTTAAGTCGTATCACGATAAGTCTTCTACAATGTCAATGTCATACCAGCATCTATTAGAATACAACTTGTTTTTAATTTATCGTGAAATCAACTACACAGATATTTAAAATTGCTTTATTCTGTTTCATATAATTTTCTGAGAATTCGCAATATGTATGTGTATCACTGGTGACTATATTTTATTAGTTTTCGAATCACTATTAAAAATCTAATCTTCATAGTACATTTATATTAATTTTTAAAGTTAAAATTTCTTTTTTTAGAAATAGTTGTAGAAAAAATTATTTAAAGTATAATCACCAGGTCATGGTGTTAACATGTATCTCCGAATACGCAATTCTTAAATATGACATGCTGTAATAAAACAAAATACAAAGCAACTTAAATATTGATTAAAGTTATTGTTAATATTGAGTTTATTATGTATATGAAAAATGTTTGACCAATATATAATTTTGTATTATAGTAAAAAGTATCCACTTTTATTGTGTTTTTTAAAATTTTAATACATTTATGTAAAAAATGTAATACTTTGCTAAAAGCTCGAAATTATCTTTAAACTTTTATTTTCTTTCCTCATAGAGATTTGTGAAAAAAGCAGAAAAATATTTCTCTGACTTTAAAATTTAATATTTTAGTTAAGAATGTAAATTTCTGGGCCTCTTTAATAATAGAATACTTCATATTAAAATGCGGATCCATGCGAGTTTTCTTTAAATTAAATTTTTAATTCATTTCACATTTTTTTTTCAATTGTAAAAACTCAGCATAAGATGTAATAAGAAAAATATTGCAGAAATGCTTACATATTCATTTAGTAGAATGGGTCTTAGACTAATCGGATTTACTTCCATTACAATTTTCAAAACGACTTATATTTGGTTTTGAAAAGAAATTGTTTTTATGAAAACAACATTAGTGAGTTTAATTATATAATGATACGAAAAACGATGAATAAAAATAAATTTTTTAAAATTTCTATTTCAGGAGAGAAAAAAAGTTAAAATACTGAAAGTGCTCTTACTTAAATTAATAACATATTACATACAATGTAATATGTTACTGCATATAATTGCTTACTGTTAATGCATATTAAAAAACGACCTTTTGTTTTGTATTCCGAAAAATTGCATTTTCTATAGAATTACTTCTTTATGAATTGTATTCCCGTAGCACATCAAAACATTTGAGTATAGGAATAATAATAAAAAAAACTTTTTGGATTATTTCTTTAACAATACAATATGGCAATCCAGTTTTCTTGAAAATAACTTTGTTTTTTTAATATTTTAACTTTTGAATGTAATTTGCACATGCATTTTTCTACAAAAGGATGACTTACACAAACTATTTTATCTTTTTTTATTGAATGTATATGAATATCGTTGAATGATATAAAATTTTTGTATTTATTACATACATGCATTCTTAATTATTATTTTTAACCTTCTTATCATCGAGACTGATATTTCCGTTCGCTAGGCTGTAGATTTCACAGCAATAAAAGCATTATTTATATTATTATAATTCTACAGATATAGACAAGTTTCAAAACTCTGAGTGATGATTAATAGTCTATAGGATTAAATTCAGATACATCACTAATATCAATATCATTTCTGCCATGTTGATAAAATCACATTATTTTGGCATTAAAAAATACAGAGCACAATATTTTTTCTCTTTTTGCTGGTCAGTAAGGGGGGTGATAAAAAATACTATGTTTTAAAGTTTTTTTTTTTTAAATAAAGATATTTTACTTGTTTGTGCACTTTTTATCTATCATGCGGCATACGGCATATGTACATATTTTTTTCCTTAGATCACTTGACATAATAATTACTTTTTTGCCTAGTTTGAAATGAGAAAGAAATATTAAACCTGTGATGATACTCGTAGCTGTCACTGAGAGAATCGCATTTCAAATGAACGTTTTTCTAAATTCATAAAAAAACTCCAATGGTCTTCTATTTGTCTTCATACCTAAATAATTTCGACTAACATATAAAATACGACACTATAAATAAAATAACATTGAATAAACACAGAAATAAAGTAACATTGATACATCATTTTCCTAAAGTAAGTAACGCAGTAGAAATGTCTGAAGTTGTTAATGAATATTTTGACTTCAAAAGAAAGAATAAGATATGGCTTATATTCATTTTCCAAACACATAATGCAAAGAAAGTATTGTGATCATTCATGGAGAAAGTGTGTGAATAGTTGTGTGTGTGTGAATACGTCTCTGCAGAAAATTTGACTGTTTTACTCAATTTAAAATTACTTCTGTTTGTGTTCAGTATTTGCGTCTATTCGTTTTTATTAGGTGCGTTCGTAATTATGTAAATACGTAGCACCTATTGTTGTCGCTCAGTCCGTCCGTCCGTCTGTCTGTCCGTCTGTCCGTCTGTCCGCATATAACAACGCAAAAACTACCCAACCGAATCGTTTGAAATTTAAAATACATAATTATTATATAATTTTGTCGAGTCATTTCAAATTTTGTGAAAATCGTATGGATAGATCAATTACAGGAACAATCAAAAGGATTCCGTTACATTACGGTCAATGGAGAAAAAAGTTTCAAATGCATTTTAATCGTTTGAAATTTAAAACGTATATTTATTACATAATTTTGTCGACTCATTTCAAATGTTATGAAAATTGAATGCATAGATCAATTACAAAGACAATCAAAAGTATTCCGTTACATTACAGTCAATGGGGAAAAAAGTTTCAAAAGCATTTTAATCGTTTGAAATTTAAAACGCATATTTATTACATAATTTTGTCGAGTCAACTCAAATGTTATGAAAATCGAATGCATAGATCAATTACAGGGACAATCAAAAGTATTCCGTTACATTACGATCAATGGGGGAAAAGTTTCAAATGCATTTTAATCGTTTGAAATTTAAAACGTATAATTATTACATAATTTTGTCGAGTCATTTCAAATATTATGAAAATCGGATGCATAGATCAATTACAGGGACAATCAAAAGTATTCCGTTAGATTACGATCAATGCGAAAAAAAGTTTCAAATGCATTTTAATGGTGTTACACTCATTTGAACATAATAGAATTGACATGAATCTTTGAAGTATGTACTAAAATATACATCTAAAATCTGTGATGCAAAGAATATTTATTATTAAATTACAGGGCCACACAAATGTATTCCACTAAATAATGTTATACGGGAAAACATTGTTTGGGGCATGTTTTAATTATATTAAACTACTTCACATTTTTTGAATAAGAGATACGTTAATGAAGTATAATAAAAATTACTCCCTGTATATTTACAGGAACACAAAGATTTCGACCACTGTAGTGTATCCAAAGTACGCTCTACTATATCAGCAAGATCTGAATATTTTTAAAATTTCGTTATCGTACGAACGCACCTCATTTGCTACGCTTCACGTGCAATTTCCAACTTGTTTCTATTGTACAATGAAATCACAAGGAGTTAAACACTCTACTGTCACTGGAACAAATGAGAGCACGTATATTGTCTGTCACGGAGAGCCCCTTTTGAAAAACTTTTAATTCATATTTTAAACTTTCTCAATTTTTTCTATAAGAAATAACCAAAAAATGTCTAGAGCATTAGTTATCAGTATTATAATAATGTCTTCAATAATTACTGACTCTGAAATATTGTTTCCAATGTTACATATTAACTTGAAGTATTCTGATCCATCTCATTCTATTGGGTCAAAAGCATTTTCCAGCTTTTTGTTTGTCTAGAGATAGGCTTCTCAGACAAGTAAACAAAGTTTGTAGATAATACTGTCCCTTCGGGTCACCTTTATTAAAGCCTTGCAAAAAAAAAAAAATAAATAAATAAATAAATAAATAAATAAAAAATACAATTTAGCTATTGCTGAAGCCGCCAGTTATCAGTTGTTTATAGCTTCTAGTTAACAATCAAGAAAAAACCCAGTGGGAGAAATGTAATCCATTCGTAGATCGCCTGTTTCGTTAAATGTGTCAGAAATAAACATATACATACGGTAATCTAAAAAATTCCCTTGAACGCAAATGAATTTTTAATAGTTTTAAATTTCTAAATCCTTCATATAAGCCTCTGCAATTCCTCAAACAATTAATTTAATATTACATTAAAAAAATTAGAGGACTGGTTTAGCATTTATCATCTAATATTGTATTTCTCTGAAATAACATAATAAGTGACTATCACATTTTTAAATATTTTCAGAGGCAATGATTAACATCTTTAAAATTTAATATTGCACTCTTAAAACATCCTTTAACACTAAAAACTGAAGTTTCAGCTGTTAGTAATATTTAAAATTTACTTTTGAACCAGTTTTTTTAATTTGAGCAATAATGAAAAATATTTCAGCTTAATATTTGTGCATGCACATTCTGAGATGTTTTTCTTATAAACTTGTTTCATGATGATAGAATTTAAAATGAGACCAAATAGGAAATCAGATATCCCTACAGAATATGTAAATTATATTTCAGCAATGGTAAGATTATCAAAAGTAGAGACTTAGTGGATCGACTAGTCACGACTTGCAACAAACAAAAAGCTCTTTTTAAAATAAAGAGGCAATGCCTTGCATATAAAGTTTTTATTTCGGTGGAGATTTTAGAATAGCATAATTTAACAAAGCTTAAAGTGAAATAACTTCATTTTCAATTTATGTATCTTTTTTTTTTTCAACATATTTAAGATATTAGAAATCTCCTAAAGATGAAACCAAATGGAAAATCAGATTTCCTTACAGAAGATGTAAATACATTTCAGCATGGCAAGCATGGTAAGGTTTCCAGAAGTAAAGATTTATAAACCCGTTAATTACGACGTGCAACAAATAAAAAGTTTTTTTTTTAATAAAGTGACAATAATTTGCATATAGAAATTGTACTTCGGTAAAGATATTAGAATAGAAACAGAGTATTTTTTAAGCATGATGTTAAATTAAAGATGAAAACAAATTGGAAATCTGATTTCCCTAAAGAAGATGTAAATTATGTTTCAGCTATGGTAAGGGTACCAGAAGTAGAAATTTAGTGGACCCATTAGTCACGATTTGCAACAAACATCATAATTTAACAAATCCTAAATTAAAATAATTTCACTTTCAATTTATGTATTTTTTCTCTCCTATAAATTTGAGATATTAGAAATCTCTTAAGGATGAAACCAAATGGTAAATCTGATTTCCTTACAGAAGAATCTGATTTCCTAATTCATTTCCCAAAATTACTTTTCAGCAATGGTAAGGTTCCCAAAAGTAGAGATTTAGTGGATCTGTTAGTCACGGCATGCAACAAATGAAAAGCTTTATGTTAAAATAAAGAGGCAACAACTTGCAAATGGAATTTTTAGTTTAGAGCGGTTTTCGAATAGAAACAGAGCATTTTTTAAGCAAAATTTAACAAAATTTAAATTCAAATCACTTTATTTTTAATTTATGTGTCTTTTCTTTTAAATGATGTGAGAAATCAGATATCTCCTAAAGATGAAACCAAATGGGAAATCTGGTTCCCTACAGAAGATATAAATTACATTTCAACAATGGTGAAGTTCCCAGAAGTAGAGATTTAGTGGACCCGTTAGTCACATCATGCATCAAATGAAAAGCTCTTTTTAAAATAAAGAGACAACAACTTGCATAGAGTGTTGTACTTCGGGTAAAGATTTTAGAATGGAAGAAGAGCAATTTCTTAATCATAATTTAATGGCCCCACAGTGGCCGAAAGGTTCTGATCTCTCAACTGGTAGACGGCAGGTGCTGGGTTCGAGCCAAATCGCAGCCGTCGGCCTAACCGTTCGGAGTTTACGCGGTTTTCTTGGAACTTTGCGTAAATACGGGTTCGGTTCCCTTAGAAAGACCCCCTTGAAGAGCAATTTCCCCCTGGGCCTATATCTTTAGAGTGGGTAATCAGCCGACAAAAAACAGTAATAATAAATCATAATTTTAAAAAAACTTAAATTTAAATTTCACTTTCAATTTATGTATTTTTTCTTTCAAATGTATTAGAAATCTCTTGAAGATAAAACCAAATGTGAAATCTGATTACCCTACTGAAGATGTAAATTAAATTTTAGCAATCGTAAGGTTCCTATAAGTAGAGATTTAGTGGAACCGTTTCTTCACGACATGCAACAAATGAAAATCTCTTTTTAAAATAAAGAAACAAAGACTTGAATTTATACAGTTTATACTTCGGTAGAGATCTTAGAAAAAAATCAGGGCATTTGTTATGGCATGATTCAACAAAACTTAAATTGAAATCATTTCACTTTTAATTTATGTGTCTTTTCTTTTCAGTATACTTTATAGATCAAAAATCTCTTAAAGATGAAATTCATCAGGGAAATCTGGTTCCCTATAAAAGATGCAAATAACGTTTCAATAATGGTGAGGTTCCCAAAAGTAGAGACTGAGTGGATCTGTTAGTCATGGCATGCAACAAATGAAAACCTTTTTTTAAAATAAAGAGGCTATGGTATTTCTCAAATGAAGAAATATATTTATTCTCGTGTGCGTGTATTTTACAATTCATCTATCTATTGATAAAGGAAACGTCGTTTTTGAAAGTGGAGAAGTTATACCAGCCGCATGGATACAAATGGTATCTTATACTCATATTTATTATTTTTCGTGTTCCTTTTTTTTTTTTTTTTTTTTTTTTTTTTTTTTTTGTCTTGAAAAGTGTTTTATTAGATGTTGTTGAGTAATAATTTGTTCTGAGAAATAATTTTTTTTGAGTTGTGATTTAAATGTCTTTATTTTTTAAAATATATCTGGACATGAACTAAAAGACAAGAAGTTGCATATAGAGTTCTTACTTCGGTAGAGAATTTTGAATAGAGAAAATGATTTTTTTTAACATAATTTAACAAAACTTAAATTTATACTATTTCGCTTTCGATATAAGTTTTTTTTCTTTTCAATATACTTCAGAGATTAGAAATCTTTTGTTTATATTTTTTAAAGTTTTTTCTTCATTAATTGGTAAAAAAATTTAAATTAATGTAGGTAATTTTTACATGCAACCTGATTACTTTTTTTACTTCACCAAAAAGTTTTAATTTATGTTTAGTGTCGAATGATACTTTGCAAGTTGCAGGCATACTGAAAAACATCAAAGTTTCCTTTCAAAATACTCTGTTGAAGCCCAAACTTATAGGAAATTTTTGTATCAAAACTTTTTTACTGTTAAATAAAATGTATAGATTAATTACAACCAACACGTCCGATGTTCCTAAGAACGTCACTTCGTGCGGTCTAGCTTGAGATAATATAGGACACCTTAAAAATACAAAATAATAATTATGAATTTTAAAAATCAAAGTTGCTGTAAATATACGTATACCTCGTAGATATCATATTACAAACTTGGCACCCGAATGCTTTTGATTTATACTAAATTTGTCATGAGGAAGAAAATTTTAACAAAATAGACACATGCAATGATATAATGTTTTTCAACATGCCACGAATTCCGTATAAGATACTAAATATTTTTTCTGGTTTTGAAGCGTAACCATACTACATCCCCGACATTCAAAATAAATAAATCCGTCTCCAAATATTAAGATAACGATCATTGAAAATCACTGACGCTTTAAAGATTTTACTCCCTTGATAGTGACTTTAATATTAGTTCAACTTGCTCGGGGGTTTAGAATAAAAAAATTACAATTTTGATTCTGATGTTTAAATGTTCTAATATATTTTTACATTTTTTATTTTATTATTTAACACATTTAGCAAAGAATCAGCTATATTATATTGCGTTTCAGTGTGTCGATAGAGTGATTGGATCTTATATGATTTTCTTTAATTACAATAACTGCATTAGGATAATTTTTTAAATATACTAAACATCATTAAAATGTCACACGATTTATATGCTACGGTTAATTTTATAAATTTGGTAATTATTAACAATAACCGGTTATTATTAGTAATAAACACGTCTTTTGGTAAATATGACAAGTGTTGCACTGTAACCCATTTGCGTAATGTTACTCCATATAAATGGTGATCGCTTTGCTGCCTTCAATTTTATGGAGCACTTTAACCGATGTAATTGATGTAAAATTGCAATGTTACACCAGTAATATAGGTTCTACCAGTAATACAGGTTCTAAGTACATCATTATATTAGTGAAAAAAATTACTTCATAAGATTTAGGCAGCAGCTGTCACCAATATTAAGGAATAACATTACAGAAATATTTTACAGTATCCATATTAGATAAATTTACTGGTTATTATTAATAATTACCGATGAAGTTCGATCAATATGATTAATTAAGCTTAGTGACGAATATATACTTTACAAAAAAATATCTACTATTATAAATATTTGAATCTATTACAAAAAATTGTTAAGAGACAGTAATACTGAATCAAAAGAAGTGTTCTATTAATAAGACGCAAAATACTAAACAGTTCTAAATAAGTATTTTTATAATTACTGATTGAATTAGATAAAATTTTTAAACACAGATATATTCAAAGAATAAATTATACAGATTTGAAGTGCATACCTTTAGCATTGAATATTTAGAAAAAAAGTTTACAAAATAAAAATCTCAAGCTAAACCAGATGCAATCTTCTGTATTTACCAACCTAGATTGGTTATTATTAATAGTAACCGGTTAACACTTTAACCGTCTGACCCGGCTTTTCCGCTTCTACAAATCTTGTTTAAATGGTTGCAGACAAAAATATTTTAAACGGAATGTTATTTTGAATCATACATACCGTAATTTCCGGCGTATAATCTGCGGATCAAACAATTCTTTTTGACCCAGAAATCTTATTTCGTGATTGGAAACAAGTATTTATGGCGATCTAAAACGTTGCATTTCTCTTACAAAATTTCCTGGGTCGAAAAACAATTGTTTGATCCGCCGATTATATGCCGGAAATAACGGTAGAAAGAAATGATATTAAAGATATTATAGCATGAAACTGTGATTAATTAATATAAATATCTTGCATTTTACAAGCATTCTTATAAAAATACATGAAAACCCTTGGAAGGTGAAAGGGTCAATTTGATAAATTCGCATAAATTTATCATATTAACCGGTTTATTTTCATATCATATGCTTATTAATGATAATATGAGGTTACTAATATTAATAACCGCTTAATCAAATTGGCCGTATCATATATACTAAAAATCACAAATTAAAAATTTTACTCTAAAAGTAATTTTTATCAATACTGGTATTAAATTCAAATTTTAATCTTTCTGTTATCATGTAACTAGATCAACCTGATAAATACTTGCTTCATTCATTGCATAAATTAAAGGTAGAACGAAATAGAGAAATCTGATTTCCCAGAAGAACATCTAAATTGCTTTTCTGGAATGATGCTTGTGAATAAAGATTTAGCTTAATCATTAGTCACCACATGCAACAAATGAACTGCGTTGAAAATGAATAAATGCTGAATAACTTCCCGTGTAAAAATTTCTCTTTAGTGCATTGGAATCATCACAAAGCAAACTGTTTTAGAACTTATTATTAGAATTTTCATGTTTGATTTATAGAGGTGATTAATTATTATACTGGACATATTGCATATATAATTTCGTGATTAAGAATAAATAAAAAGCAATTCTTAGAACACCTTTTAAATTTGGAAAAAAATATACTTTGAACTAATTTATCTTTTCTAAAATAATCTTATCGCTGTTTTATCTTTATCTAAAATATTTATTTATTTTTTTTTTTTTTTTATTATCAGCTATACAAACAGCTGTATTTGAGGTATTGAATAATGTATAGTTCTTTTTTTTTATGAAGAAGTAATGAAGTTAACAGAAAACTTCACAACATATTGTATTAAATGTTCAAGGCAAAATTAATTATAAAAGAAACTTATTATACCCAATATAAATCATATATCCAATATCTATACTAATAAAAGAACAAAACGCTCTGTCTGTCTGTGTGTGTGTCTGCGATGGCCAGCAAAATCTACGGCACGTACGAGGCTCAAAAATTTTTTTTAGAGTAGCCCAATATCTCTCCTGATGCACCTGAAGCTCAGAATTTTAATTTTTTGATTCGTTTCATAGATATGAAATATTCGTTTCATAGTTTATGAAGCGGAACTCACTCTCTTAAAAAGGTCATTTTTTTATTGTTCGGGGAAAGAAAACGTTTGCACATGCGCACAAACTCAATTACGCACCTAAACGAAGAAAGAAATTCTTTCCCCGTTTATTTCTGTTTTGGGATCATTTTGTTTAAATCCAAATCAACCAAACTGCTCGACGCAGTTAAACTTAAAAGACATATTTCGAAAGATCATATTTTTTAGGTCTCAAATGTAATAATCAATTCAAAAAAATGTTGCAGTTAACCCTTTAAAAACAAATATTCAAAAATGATCGTTTTTTCCAAAACTAGTTTTCTCTCTTTTGTCAATGCCTCTCCAGCGCGTAATTTTTAAGATATAAACAAACCAAAATAAAGATCTTAAAGTTGAAACTTTCTTCTAAAGGATGGTGTAATTGGTTTTAAAATATTTGTATTTTAACCTTTTCAAATACACTGGCAAAGAAGGTCATTTTGCGACTCGCAGAGAGGATATTTCTTCCATGCTAAAATTATCTTAACGTGAATATTTTAACTCAATCTTTAAAAATCCTCTCAATAGATCAAATTTATACTCCCTACAAAAAAATCGACACGTTCGGACGGATAGAAATATTTTTTACAAAATAAAATGTGCGAAAATTTTTATGAAATCAATAAAAAAAAGATCGTTTTAATTGCGGTTTTGACTAAGCAAAACGCAATCCTATAGGTACAGGTAAACAAAAAACCTATTCTTTAAGCTTAAAAACGTTTTTATAATCTATGATGCTATCAGTTTTTAATCATGGAGAACACATTTTTGCTACGCCAAAAGTAACTAAATATCCGTATTTTAGCACAATCTTTTTAGAGCCTTTCAATAAACCAGATTTACATCACTTTAAAAAATTTTGGAACTTTCGTATGGAAAGAATTCTTTTTTCACAGAGTAAAATATGTAAAAATTTGTAAAAACTTGTGTTCCTCGCGGTTTCGTCCGCTTTCGGTTCGTATAGTTTCCAAAAAATGAAATTACATAGAAATCAAAATACCAAACAACATGTGCTTTCAATTCAATACCCTTTCGCGATTTTTCCGTTTAAAAATATAAATTTTGACAAAATGGACTTAAAGATATAAAATCATAGAAATTTAAGTTTAATTTAAGGGCCATTTAGAAAGCAAATAACACATTTGAAAACTGAATAACATTACGAGCCCAGGCAACGCCGAGCAGGACAGGTAGTAGACACTAAAAAACTGAACATTTAATTAATTTTGTTTGTAATATTTACCTTTATTATTGTTTATTATGCATTCATTTCATGTGTTTTGTTTTGTTTTCTTATATATCAGCATTCCGATTACCTTTTCCTTGTATCTGTATGTAAGAATGTTATCAGAAATTTATGCCAAGTATGTAAGTATATTCATCAGTTTATTAGTTTAATTTAGATGCTGAACTAACAAGGAAGGTCTTCTTAGTGGGCGTACTCAGAACTTTTTGAAAAAAAAATTAAACTACTTATGTGTGTAATAAAAGATCATTCAAAATTAGTGTGGGAATTATAGTATATAGTCTGTAAAAAAATAAAATACTTTCGAATATTTAGCGCGAAAAGACAAAAGCGTCACTCGATTTGGCGAGCAACACATTCTCTCGCCAAAAGCAAACGATTTTAATGTAACTGAAAATTCTTGATCAATAGATTTTAAAATGCGTGTAAATAGTATTTATGTATTTAATTTTAAACAGTTAAGGAGTTTAATACATGTATTTTCTTTTTTTATTACATATTTGTGTTGCTGGTTGCTGCAGTTATTTAATTTTATCACATTAAAAATAATTTTATATATAAAAATGTTTCGATATATTTAAGCGTATTCCAGAATAAAAAACAGATGAAGAATGCTGCTGTAATACATTTCAATATCAGAGAAGTTTTTGTGTCCATAGCAACAAAGTTGAATCAACAGTGCTCTTTTGGCTTTATTTTTGAGATTGAAGGGCGATTTTATTTATTTTTTTAGATTCATAATATTAAAACGTATTTGACATTAAAAAAAAATATTTTTTGAAATTTTATTTCGTCGCCAATTGGTATGATAAACCGACAAATAAACGGAATGTTCTTTATTTTTTACGAAAGTTTTAAAAGGATTCCGCCGAATTTTTTCTATAAACATACATATCTACATGAGAAGAATATTCTGTAATTTTTTCAGAATTTTCTGAGTCTGCTCGTATGGAGACCTTCCTTGTAAGTGTTTAAACGGAAGACATATATTATGAGTGCATCCTTGATTTTACTAGCCAATTTGTCACTTGGTTACTGGGGTAACAAAACTTTTTATTGTGCTTTTCGTTCACAGACGATATTTTCTTTTAAATGTAAATTTGCTGAACAGAAATAGTTGGTAATAAAAGAACTCTCTTTTGAGTGAAATTATATAGTAATATTTATTTTATGCACGAAAACTGTAAAAAGCCTTTTTTAATCGAAATTTGTGTTATTTAAACTGTTGTACGAGTATACATTCATTAGAATTTGATATACACGAATCGAATTGATATTTTAATAAGTAATGTTTTCGAAGAACAAATTAAGGAAAATTATCGAGCCTGTATCTAGACTTATAAGGAACTTACAAAGACTTACTGGGCATACTCAGAAACTTTGCACTTTTCCTCGCCAAAGGCAAACAATTTAATGTAACTGAAACTTGCTAGATTTTTAGAACACGTGTAAGTAGCATTTTAATGAATTTAAACATAAACAATGAAAGAGTTTAATGTATTATATACATATTGTTTGTTGCTATAGTTTTTACTGTATCACTGAAACTATATTTTCATATACCAAACATTCATATTGAAGAAAAAAAATATTTTCATACATTTTAGCGTATTCAAAATTAAAAGCCAGATGTTTTCATAGCGACAAAATTGACTTGACATGCTCAATTGGACTTTGAAGTTGAAACAATTTTAATGAATTTAAATTATGAATATCGTTGTAAATCGCAAATTTTTGATTGTTAAATTTGAATATAAATTCATATAAAAATCGTTATAAAAAATTATACCGAAAACAAATTAAATATGGCAAAATTAAAGTTGCGTAATTTATATTTATCTAAACAAGTTCAACATGAAACTGTTTTATCCTTAAAGCGTATTCGACATAAAAAAGTATTTTTTAAAACTGCATTCAATCGCCAACCGATGATAAATCGCCAAATAACGAAAATTGCATTATTTTTTTACGGACTCTGTATGTGGGTTCGCCACAAATTTTTTTATAAACTTGTCTATCCTCATGAGAAGAACATTTTGTAATTTTTTCAGATTTTTTGGAGTATGCCCATATGGAGACCTTCCTTGTTAGTTCTTTTCAGGGCTCAACATGACATGTTTGAAAATTTGTATTTTGTGAAAATTTATGCGCAGGACATGTATAATTTAAATAAAATACGCTGAAAGCCAAATATCTTTAATGTGCGGATACTTTGAAGCAAATACTATTTTTTATTTTATCGGATTTTTTTTTCAGCTTTCATTATAATTGTCAAAGATACATCTATACATCAAGAATAAAAATTCAATGTTTAATTCAATCTACAGGAAACATGCATTATCGTAACGAGATACGCAAAATCGGGATTAAACAAAAATAATCGTACGCATCTTTCTGTGTAAATTCTGACACGTATCTCGTTGTAACATGCAAAATACACTCATATGTTTGTAATATGCTAAATTTTTAAATTTAAATTAACATATAGATTCGGGTAAATCTATACAAATTTCTCATTACATTTGGTAAGACTAAAAATTTAAAACGCTCGCCTATTTTTAAAATTTATAACCAAAGTCTTTAAAACATAACCTGCTTAAAATATCTAGGCGTAAATCTTGGCTTATCTCTTTCATTCTTACCGAATTTAAGAAAAAAGCGTTTGGAGGCTTAAAAATAACGCAAAATCTTTATAAATCTTCATCTATTCAAAGCAGAATTCCATTTATTTTATAAAACGGTACATTTCGATTATATTTTTAAATTTACAATAATGGTTATTACTGTAATTGCGCATTTGTTACTATTATCTAGTATTTATGATAAATTGTTGTATTATAAACCAGGTATCAATTTTGAAAATCTTCCTGTATTTCTTGCGACTAAAGTATAAATATAAACATTGTACAATCAAGAAAAAAAAGGAGTAATATTTTTAGTTTTATTTATTTTGTAAAACTGCTCTCAGAAAGAATGTATTATCAAATGGGTTTCGGCTATTCGTAGGAAAACACACAAGGTTTACAGCTTGGAGTTAAGGTTCGGATTTTTGTTTCTCTACTTTTTCCATTTATACACACTGTAAAAAAATGAGAAAATCGTCGATACATTTCCCCTGAATTTCACAGAAAAAGCCCCTCTTCCCGACAGAAGGGCATTTTCCGTAAAAAGTCGAAAAATTTCATCATATTTCTTGAAAATAACGGAACGGACGAAGATGGAAGTAAACAATGGAAGTACCCCCTTAGCTAACGCAAAATTATTGTGAATGTTTTTAAAAGTTACATTTTGTTACACAGAAATAAAAAGAACTCAATGAAAGAATCCTAGCTCTTTTTTTAAGATTTGTAGTATCCTGCTAAAGTGCAATTGTACTGATACCAGCATCTTTCGGAGCAACAAATTAACCGGATCATATTTTAAACATTAATTAAGCAAAGAAAATTTCCCTAATAAATTATTTAATAAAGCCATATTATTATTATTCATTAACCATAAGAAAATAATGATAGTACATTAGTCTTATTAATTAAAATGTGCTTGAATCATATCAGCATCGATAAAATCAACCTTACAAAAATATAAATACACGGTAGAATTCACAATATGAATTTAAAATCAGGTGCATTTGAAGACCTTGTGGAGTGATAACTAGAGCAACGGAATCCCACACCAAAGATCGTGAATTCGAATTATTCAGACGACATTACTTTTTTCCCCTTTAGTCAATAAATATAAGAGCTTCTAAACTGTTCGATAAATGGCATCATCAGCCAGTTTTTATACCAAGTTTATCACAGAAAATAACCGCTTCTTCACATAGAGTTTTTGATTTTTTTATTTCCAAGAACAGAAAACCTACTAACGGAATGGAAAAAAGTCTGGCAACTTTACTGCAGGTACGTTTACTGTGAATTAACGGATTTATTTTTAACAATGAACTTATTTCTGTTTTTGAAGGTATAAATAATTACGCTATTCCTTTAGGCCGGTAAACACACATACATGTAAGCAATGTTTTAAGACAAGAATGTAAATATTATTACAATAGGGGAATTTAAAAATTTTAATCCTACCTTCATGTAAAAGGGACTAATTTACACATCTGTTTACCTTACAGTAACATTTCAATTTACAGATAAAAAAGTTGAGTGTTGCTTTCATGGAGATCGTAATACTTTCAGCAAATTATCGTATTTCCTGCAAATAAAATTAAGTCTATGAAAATATCGTTCAAATTGGTAATTTTTAAAATCATGGAAACTGTTTTAATTGAAGTGATTTATCCTGCATTTATGATTGAATATGTGGGTTATAACCAATTTTTCATGCACCAAAAATGTGAATTCTAGTGTTTTCTAACTCTTCTTAAAAAGAGTTAGAGAGTTTTCTAATTCTTCTCTCTGGCACCTATGCAGCCCGTATTTTGATTAAAATAAAGTTAGTTTTCGAGGTCACTTTATTGCTTTTTCCCTTTGTATACTTTGCCACTAAATTTATTTATTTATTTTTGGTTAAAACGCATACATTTAATTGCGAAAAAATGCATCATGTTATCTGTTAAAATACAATAATAATTTTTCTATATTTTAATATTTAATAATTTTTCTTAAAAAAACAAGAAAAGAAGCTTTACTTATAAAGTTGTCCTCATTAAAATTGCAGTTGCTTATGATAATTATTTAAATTACATTTCGTAGTAATTTCCCAAGGCTCATTTTTAACTTGAAAAACCTAGTTTAAAATGTAAAAAACCTCTGAAAAAAACAGCGTTTCTGAAATTACTTCTTAAATATTCGTAGAATACAAGTAGAAAAGAGTGTTTTCTTCCAAAAATATCTCTATAAAGAAGTTTCTCTTTTTATTTTAAATTTAATCCTTTCTTCCTAAGAGAAACAGCGTTTGTAAACATAATTATATAATAAGACGAAAAATAATGGAAAATATACATCTGGTGGCGAGATTCCACCTTTTTTATGTTTAGTTCATTTTTTTCACAATCTGAATAATTTTCAATAACATTTATACATATAGATATATTTATTTACATGTTTATTTTAATATAGTTGTATAAGTCCGTGAAAGTATGATTGTTATTTATTTATGTTCTCGTATGTAAATGTGTACCTAGAAATAGCATATGCATTGCGGTTAATACCGGATTTTCGGGAGACCTTGTAATGTTCTGAATTATAACTTAATTAAACCAAGCTTATTCCTCAATGTTTAATATTAATGTACATATAACACTTTTTAATTAGAAACAAACTCAGTTTCTACGACATAAAAATTTAATTGTTCATTTAAAAAAAAAAAACAAAGAACATTATTATTTGTTTTATTGCCAGATACATTGAGAAAAATACAAAAATAGCCATCCAAATCTAAATCCAGAAATCTAATTTTGGCATTAATATTAGAAATTTCATAAAAATATACTGTGTGAAATTTTTGTTTGATGCAACATGTTTTGTATCGTATATATTTTTAATACATATTTATTACTAGAAATTTGCAATGTCAGATAATAAAAAATTTGTTTCTTTTCTTTATTCGTGTAATTCAGTTTATGAATTTTGCATAAATAACTACCCGCAAGTGTAGTATTTTTTTGTTAAAAATGAAACTGAATTTTACTTTAGGGAGTCAGAAATTTTAAACTTTGAGAACTTCTAAACTGTTTCACTATTTATAACTTCTCGTTTGGATTACCCATACCCTTAAATTTTGCAGTAAATTGTACATTCATTCGACCGTTTTTACCGAAAATGATTTAAAACAAATCCGTTTTTTAAGTATATTATGACCATATTATTGTTTAAAATTGAGTTAAATTGCTGTTATATAACCGTTGCCTAAAAAAACGGTCGAATGAAATGGCAGTCTGCTGTAAAATTTCACAGTGTCAGGGAAAGGTAAAATGTACCACAGATTTCAAATATGAAGTCCAAAGTAGTATGTTCCTTGGATTTTCTTTGCGTAAATACGGGTAAAATTACCATAAAATGACCCTCACAGAGGCACCACTTTTTTTGCCTATATTCCTCGTGTAGATAATCATTCATCATAGATAATAGCTAAAACAACAATCAAAAGAATTTTTTTATTAAAATTTATACTTTTTTAAGGCTCTATTTGTTTAAACATTGATCGAAGTAGTTTTTAATCGAATGGCTGCTTTAACTTTTTTTTTTGACTATGTGACAAAAATATAGATATGAAGTCTGCTTTTCTTTCTTTTCACTGAATAAATATTTTGTCATGGAACTCAATTATAATATATCACACTGACGGAAAAAAATCCCAACACCAATAAAGACTTGTGTTAGACAAACGAAATTCTGTAGGCGTGTTTATGCATCTGAAAGATGACATCGATTCAAATTTAATGACTCGAGCATAAATGTGGCGCTAGTAGCGCCACTCACAACTTTCAAGTCAGGTTTGCTTTAAATGCGTGATGTAAAACTCGTGAGCATTATTTATCTTCAAAATTTGACGAATTCAGTTGAGGTTGACCAAGAATGTCTTTAAGAAGACGAAGAAGCCATTATCATCAGCTCCCCGAGTTGGAAAGAGGTCATATAATAGAGTTACGAGAAAGTGGATTTTCTTTTAGTGGTTTTGCAGAAAGTCTTGGACTTGTATCCACTGCGCATGACTGTTGGGAGCGGTGGTCAAGGGATGATACTGCATCAAAAAGACCAGGTTCCGGGTGACCACGTGGCGCTACTGAGAGGGAAGATCGTCGTATTTGGCGTACGGCTGTAGCGCATCGTACTGCGTCTGCGTCAGAAATTCGAGCTGCAGTTGATGCCACGGTGACACAACGAACTGTTAGAAATTGGTTACTTCAAGGAAAGCCCCGAGCAATGTGCCCTGTTGCATGCATTCCACTGACACCAAGCCATTGCCGTTTGCGATGCCAATGATGTCAAGCCAGAGGTCCTTGGATGATGGAGTGGAGATTTATTGTGTTTTCTGATGAAAGGAGGTTCTGCCTTGGTGTCAGTGATGGCCATGTGCTGGTCAGAAGGTGGCCAGGTGAATGACTGCAACCAAACTGTCTGCGGCCTAAACACACTGGACCTACAATCTGCAGTCATGATCTGGGGAGCAATTTCCTATGACACTAGAAGCACTCTCGTAGTTATCCCAAACGCATTGACTGCAAATTTGTATGTCAGTCTGGTAATTCAACCTGCAGTGCTGCCATTCATGAACAGCAATCAATGGGGAGTTTTCCAACAGGATAACGCTCATCCTCATACTACTGTTCTAACGCAACGTGCTCTACAGAGTGTTGGCATGTTACCGTGGCCAGCAAGATCACCAGTTCTGTCTCCCATTGAACACGTATGTGATATCATTGGACGACAACTCCAGCATCATCCCCAGCCAGCAATGACCGTTATAGTATTGATACAACAAGTACAACAATCATGGAGTACCACAGCACAAAGTGACATTAGACACTTGTATTACACAATGCATGCACGTGTGCAGGCTTGCATTTAAAATTTTGGAGGTTATAGAGGCTATTAATGTAACAGCATTTAACATTTAAAATGCATTTTATTGAGCTTAAACTAATTTGTGATCTTGAAAATCTGATCAATAAAACATGTTAACTAGACAAATGCACTGTCCAAATTTCATTACCCTACAAAAAGTTTTTCTTGGTGTTGGAATTTTTTCCCGTTAGTGTATTTTAAAAAAATAATTGAATCATTCTGAACTAGTTATAGTAAAACTAAATCATCTTCAATTTATATACGCTGACTGATTTATACACGCTGACTATTATATAAATACTGATTTTAATTAAGTGAAATCTTACAGAAAATAAATAAATCTTAAAAAATTTTAAGGATTTTGTATAGACACTTATAAAGTAATATTTTGAGTTTCAAGATGTGACAATAAAATGTGCTTTAAAGTGAACAAATAAAAAATTATATTTTTATCATGGCATAACTGACAATCATTTATGCTATACAAGCATTTCCTCTGCTTTTTTATTTTTGAAATTCTGCATTTTTTAAGGTTATTAAAATAGAATTTGCTTACACAATTTTCATGGAAAAATTCCATTTCAAACTAGAAAAAAATACAAAGATTCATTTAAATAATTAATTTCAAAACCAGAATAAATAAAATATTTACTTTTATTTATATGAATAATTTTTAATATATGAAATCTTTTAGTGGTTTGAAGCGTTTGGAATTCTGCATATTAAAAAATTTAATGTATTTTTACATTTTTAAATGCGAACACATTATCTATGTTTTATTTGATATCTTCTGGGCATTTAAATGCCTATCATGACTTAGAAAATAAAAAGGAAATTTACATAAAAGCATTTCTCTTTTTCTATAACCGTTTTATCTGGATGTCATAAAAGACAACGTTTCAAAACAGATTAAATTTGTATTATTTAAGCTATTTAGCCAAGAAATTTATTTTATGAATTTAATTTTAAATTGCAAATTAAATTGTTATCTTAAAGATGGAAAAAAAGACATTTTTAAAACCCCTTTTAACATGAGAAATTAAAAAAAAAAAATAAGATGCCATTTTTATACACTTTTATACTTTCGCCAAGGCTTGGCGAAAAACAAGGGAAAAACAGAAAGAAAGAGGGAAAACCTGGGGATTTGCACGGTATATAAAGCTCAAGAGAAAATGATTTTCACATACGCTGACTGAAAATGTCCTAGCAAGGACGAAAACGTTATCAATTTTAACTTTCAAATTATACAAACTTCTTTGTTTACTACACTTTTATTATGATAGTGACAATGTATTTTATGATATACAAAATTATTTTCGAGTTTTTTTAAAAGATCTAAAACTAATGCCTATAATTGGTATTTTTAATAAAGTAAATTATATATGAAGGCATTATACTTGTGATTGTGGCTATTTACAATTTCCTGAAAATAGTAGAATATTTTGCGTTTAATATACCTGAGTAGGAAAAAGATTAAATTTAAAAGGATCCAGAGATCGTAAAATTTTTATTTAAAAGGCAGTGAAAACGAAAAATGTTTCTTTACCAACGAAAAAACATCATAACCACGAATGAAAATAATAATAACCTCTTCGAAATGCCAACAATTTTCTCAACCTTTAAAATTTTGTTCAATTATAATATTTTTCATTTAAAGAAACTTTTATAAAAACAAAGTTTCTTTAGCTACCACTGATTTTCAAAAACAATCCCGAGAAAACTTTATTGTAATCAATTTTTTAATCAAACAATATATTTAGGTGGTATCAACTCTCGTGTAATTATTTTTATGTCAAAAATCATGTTTTATAGATGAACAGATTAAATTAATATATTTATTTAAGGGGTTAAAGGGTCAGAATACCTTCAAAATTATCTCTTAAATTTTTTATGAAACTGTGGTGGCAAAATATTTAATACTATAAAATTAATTAAATAAAAAATTAAATAAAATCCTTGCCGACTCGGTCTACAGGCGGAGGTAGATTTCAGCGACAGGTACAAATTTCACCAGCAAAATCTAAATCAAGATTAGAGTTAACCAATTTTAATTCACTAAGAACGAGTTCAGGGGACCTAACCTATTTGTGAAAGGTCTAATGTACACGCATACGCACACGCATATGTATATAGAATAGATTTGAAACTGGCGAAAACAAAACCAGAGAACTTTAAAATGTTAAAATATGCCTAAAGGTCTCTATAGTCTGGTTTTTATCATGCTTCAAAACGTTTTTATAAACTCACTTAACGATATATTCACCTGCTTTTCGTCAATTATATTTCCAATATAACGTAATAATAGCTTTAAAAAATGCTTAAAAAAAGAAAGAAAGAAAGAAAATTTGTCAAACTATTCATTTTATTTTCCGTTTTCATATTGAAATCTTGCTACAGAAAAGTTATGACGTATTGTCCAATTTTTCTTAAATTTGTCAAACTATTTTTTTTTATCAATTATTATTTGCTAGTAAAGTAATTGTTGTAGTAAGAATTTAATTGAGGTTTTTTTTATCGTTAAAAACTCTGAAACGGAAAAATGTTTATTTTTTTCTGGCTTTGTTCCATAACAGCTGTTTTTGTCAGAGCTGTACAAAAATAGTTCGTTGATTTTTTTGCAAAGAATACAGACGAAATTGTAGTAAGCATATAGATCTCTGTAATTTTACAGATGTAGAATTAAACATTTCTTTACAATATATTTTATCAACGCAATTTTCATTTTTCAGTATTTTTCAATTAAACATTAACAATATATCTTTTATAGATAATAAATTACATTGCATCTCAGTCTCTCTGGGATAACCTGTATAGCACGCTATTAAATTTTTAAAGTAAAACATTATGTTATCATATTAAATAATTCAATTTACTTCAGAAGAAAACATTCAACATTTAATTTAAATTTTTATTTCAGTTTTGGGAATAAAATATACATATCATCTATTCTTATTAAACAAGTTACGAGAGACCTTATTAAATTACCTCGAATTATACCATACAAAATTGCTAATTTACACAAGTTCCATGTATTATTGCTAAATTTAATTAACATATAGCGCTTCTTAAAAATGATTGTACATTTTCTTCATATTATATACTAAAAATATATGTAGAATTATTTTTTAATCTTATTTTATAGCATTACATTAAATAAGATAATCTAGAAAATTTTATTTTTTCACATTCCGAATGTTATAATCATGTTTATTTTCTCTCTGTTTTTTTCTATAATGTGAAATAATTTTGCTTCTAGTATCATTATATTTTATTGCCTATAAAACATGCACTTTTTATGAAATTTTCAATCAATGATACCAAATTTTTTATTTAAAATGTTATTGATATTGGTACAAATATTTTTTTTCAATATTTAGGTTAGAATAACATTTTATTATACCAAAAATAAATATTTTTACGAGCCCATTTTTTATTATCTCGTTTATTGAATCAATATCCAGCGAACTAGAGACTATTTTTATACATTTTCGTTTAGAATGACAAAAATCAATCCATTTTGTGTAGATTGTTGAGTAAAAGGAGAGTGTTGATAAATTACCTTCACAAGATAAGAGATGTGTGTGACAGTATTCATTAAGAGCCAAAATTCAAAAACCCAAAATATATTAGAAACAGTTAACTTAAACCATTTACTTATTCAATAAAAAATACACGGCATTTTATTCCTTGTTAACCCTTTATCTACCGACGATACTTATAAAAGGAATTTCATAAAAATTGCTTTTTATAAAATTCTTTTAATACGTCAATTAGCTGTAGTACTCTTTTGAAAGAGTTGCAGATACATTACTTTATTTTGCTTCAAAAGCATTATTGTTTACACAAAACAAAATTATTTTTAATAGGATGATTTCTTTTAGCTTTGTATCTTTTCAGCTTTCTTGTCGCTGAGAGAGAGAGGTGGGAAATTTTCAATTCGGAAATATTTATATATTTATATTCTAAGAACATCATATTTGTACATTTTATAATTCTATAAAATACTAAGAAAACAATTTAAATTAAAATATTTCAGAGGAGTTATAAATATTGCACAAAACTCCTTTAAATTCAAATTTAAATAAGCCACCTAATTCCTTCAAATTTTCTAAAATCCTTCAAAAATTTATTAAATGATTTTGTAAATCTTTTAACTGAGTTAAAACAATTTACACAAAATGCTTTAGAATGTACAATTTTCATGAATTCATAATGTGGTAGATAAAGGATTAAACAGATATAATGAAGACATTTTAATAAACATTTAACATGAAAATAACATTGCTTTATGTGAAACGTAAAAACTAGACGTACAATTACGAGACGTGTTTGAAATTAACAAAATTTGGTCAGTGTTATCCTGTTTAATGCCAAATATATGCTATAATCTGTGAAATCTAGCTTAGTTCTTATTTGATTCGAAAAGCACCCACTTTCACCACTTAACATAATACAACATTAAATAAAATTTTATTTTACATAAAAAAGGCAATTATGTAGCAAATTATGTTAATATATATTCATATTGGTAAAATTGTCAGAGTAACTGCAGCCTCCATCGTAATTTTTTTAAATAGAAATTTTCCTTTTATCTTTTTCTTCAAAAATATTACAAATCCTTCGATGTAACGAGGTAATAATGAATTCTGCTGTTAAAAAGTTATCGATCTTGTCCAATGTCAAATAATAGAAAATACAAGGAATTAAAGCACCTTGAGTTGCAAACAAAATTTAGAGTTTGGATTCATGTGAGGTAACTTATAAATTCCAGTGAATAAACAGATTTTGACCCCGGTTTTTTTTTTCTTGATGAATACGTACGAACTCCTATTTTATTTTGTAAAAACAGATTACTCTACGAAATTTCATAAAATGCCAATATGTGTAATATAATAATGCACTCATTTTTTTTTCATTAAACTTATAATACTCAAAATGTATAACATTCATTTAGAAGTTTAAATGTACTCTAAAGATAAATTTAAAAATAGTCACTTTTAAGTACACGTGTAAATTTGCAAAATTACACTTATTTCATAGAAACACTCTTGTAAAAAAATCTGTCTTTATGTGTGTATTTCGGCTTACTTATGTTGATATTACCTATGACGGCTGATTCTTTACACGAGGGATATACGCCTAAAGGGTTTCGGCTAAAGTGAAGTGTGTAGTTGGTTATTTACTGTATTCACATAAGTGTGTCAACATAAAAGTGTTATATGGATTTACCTGAATTAATGGGTTAATGTAAATGTACAAATTTTGCATTTTACAAATATATCTGTGTATTTTGAATATTACAGAAAATTTGTGTAAGTTTGCTTAAAATAAGATATGCACAAAAAGAACAGAAGATTACACAGAAATAGCATACGAATTTTAAATAGTTATATGCGTACAGTTGTTGTGTAAGAACAAAATATTACACAGAAATACGTGTCCTTATGTACACTAAGAAAAATTGATACTTGAAAACGTGGCCTATGTAATAATAGTTAAACGATCAGGACGGTGCTTTGAAAACTTGCAGTTCCATAGTTCGTATCTCTTTTGCTTGGTTACTATAGATTGAAATAAATAGAGAATTTCTCCTTTCGATGTATATCTATCTTTGAAAAATTATGAGTGGAAGTGGCAGGAAAAAAATGCGATTAAAAAAATAGTACTAGCGTCACAATTTCCCTATTTTAACGAAATGTTATTTTACAGATTATGTATAAAATGTGCTTACCTTTTTAAGCACAAATCAAAACAAAGTCTAGCAGTAATATGACTTGCTGTAAATATAATTACAGACTATCTTGATTCTTGCAAATGAAAGTTGCACTATTTTATGTTTGCAAAGAGAACAAACACACCAAAAACATGACTTTGCTTTTCATAAACATTTGCATTGCTATTACGAAATATTTCTTTCAAAATTTGCATCCCAAAGTATACGGTTATTTACCATGCACACAAAACCCCATTATTCTTTTACATTACATACATATATGTGCTCTCATATGGAATTTACACATTAAATTGTGTATTTTTGATACGTAACTTTTCAAGCATATCAGCAGCTAATTGTTTGGTTATCAATGTACTCAGAATAATGTGAATTTTGCAAATGAATTACCATGCATGTGTTTGGTAATTGCCTAAATTAAATGACTTTACATGCACTTCATTCATAGTTATATTAAGAAAAAGGAACAATTTGATTGAAAATTCAAAATTTCTCAATATGCAGATTATACCTTACAATGTATATGGATATATAAATTAATAATTAGGTACTTTATTATTTTTACCTTTGCATGATAATTAATTAATTGAGAAAGTTATTTTTATTTGTTAAATTTTATTTTTCCGTAACTGCTTACTTACAAATATTCTAGATACACATAACAAGACAAATATAAATGCAAATACAAATGTAATACAAATAATAATGTTTCAACCTTCTCGTTTAATGCGTTTCAATTTTTTCTTTCCAAATTAAGCAAACATTGCATTTAAGAAACATCATGCAGATTACTCTAACAGAAAAAAATTAATGGCATTCTGAGCCAATTACGCTCTGTATCAATAATCATTTATGCAACTGGTTCAATTTTATTTGTTGCTGGATGATTACTGATATCACCTCCACTCCACCCCAACCTACATGATATACTAAAAATGTTACTTTCCTTTTAAAGGAATAAAATCAAAGTTTCAAGTAAAACAAAAATTCTTAAAAAATGCATATTTGATACAAAATTAAAATTAAATTTAGTACTTTCAAAATAAGGAATGTATTTACTCGTTGTCTTTGTAAAATAATGACTTGTTTTTATTCATTCATTTTTTTATTTATTTTAAACACATAATATCAGCAAAACACTTTTCCTATATCAATGTGGAAATTCTTTGTGTGTGTGTGTGTGTGTGTACGTGCAATTTCCATATTATTCAGTATTTGATTACCTTCTTCTTGCAGATAGAAAAATATGTGATTTTGTACATTTAGAGACAACATGTTCATTACAAGATAAAATTGAAATAAGTCATATAAGTGACTACCCATAGTGTTTTTTAAAATATTCCAGAAAAAAAAGTATTAAAAAATACGAAATTTATAGATAATCCAAGACATTAAAACATCATTTACAATATTATTGAAATTATGTATACTACAATTCAATAACTATTTAGCCAATAAATTTTCATTAATAAAATATGTGTTCTTCTATTGGGGATGATTAAGGAAATCTATGTCGTTTATGATGGTTTCATATAGACAAAGACAGGCCCAAACAAACCTAAGGCCGCAAATTTTGGAATTTTGTATTAAAAGTATCGACATTCTATGTAAAAGTATACGATTTGTGTCTTTTCCGATCTCTCAAGATCTGATCATTTCATAGAATAAAACGAAATTTAATAGATTTCCCCGATACATTAAATTTTGTTCTCTTTCATAGTTTATTCACTATGCGTACAATGATTTTTCATTTTTTTCGAAATGAAGAAGCAATCCAACGGACAATAAATAATCTTTTCTTCAACAAAATTTTATTTGGTGATTTATTTATGAACTAGACTTCTGTTATTCGATTAAAAAAAAAAAAAAAAAAAAAACCCTTAAAAAATAACACTAAAAAAAAAAGTTAATCGAATTTTTAAATGAAACGCAGCGAAGAAATAATGAAAAAAATCCAGTTTTAGTTTTCTAAGCAACTTTATTTACTTATAAAAACAATTACCCTGACAATGTAGATGACATATAGCGGTAGGGAGCATTTTTTCGACGTTTAGAATGAGTAAAAGTCAAAGTAAACTTGGACCTGCTTCCAATTTTGATACCTTTCCTAGTAATCATATGGTGTTTTCACCTTAAATTTCTTTACAAGAAACTTATGGATATCTTGTCAAAGGATGATGTTCCCTTCAAGTTTTATCTAACTTTCTTATCTTTTTATCATTGATGTCATTTCGTAAACAATATTTTATTACTTAAGAAGAGAGGGGACATTTTTTCTTTCTAAATGCAGCCTTGTTTTGCTTGTAAAAACGACTATCATATCCTGATGAGATATAGTCATCATGATGATGTAAAGAGAAAATAGTAAACTTATTATTTTAGAGAGTATTAATAGAGTGACTCGGTTGAGATATTTTTGTAGGAGTATCAATATCAGGCAACTGATTTCTTAACATTGCAAAATGCAAAAAAATTGATGCAACAATACCTATTGCTTTCAATCGCTGGATAAAAATATTTATAATAATGAAAAATTTACTCCAATTACAAGAAAATGCTGTCATTTCACCTGTTTCGTTTTAATTTAAGATTATGAAAGGTTTGAAATTTCTCATGAGTTATGCTGTAAAGTACCAGAATTAAACTTCCCTTTAGCTGACAAGAAATTTTTATAATTTTAAAGAATGATTACATTTGGAACTTTTGTGAAGAAAATTTGGTAAAATTAAGAGGATTAGGTAATATTAATTTAGGTAAATAATCAGTTTCCTGATATTTGGAACTTATAAATTTCCTAGGTTTTTTTTTTTTTACATTTTGCGAGAAATCCAGGAATTCTGTCTCAATCTGTAAGGATATCCAGTAAGTGTAGCTAAATTCAACCGATTTATTTATTTATTTATTTATTTATTTAATTTTGCCGAATTTTAATTGACTTTTTCCTTAATGCATGAAGTATTACAAATATTGGGGGGAAAAAAATCTTATTAAATTTTTACTACTGTGCTCAGCAAAAGTTTAGACACTGGTGTTATTTAACCTTTAAATAAAAAGTACGAACTCTTGAGTTTTACAAATGGCTATACTTATTTTAAAATATATTTTTAAGATTTTAGGATAAAAATAATGATTAATATAACATTTAATTTAACTTAAAAAAGTAAAATTTGCATATTGCAAAAATTTAGACACTTTTTTGATTTTTTGTCAACTGTTCACAGTAAAATGCATAGTTCAAAGTTATGATGTCACAAGTCTGAAGTATTTAAGTACACTTCGATATAGCATCAGTTAGTGAAGATGACGCAAGCTAGAAATATTCAGTTAGATAAAGTAATTGAAGTAGGGAAGCTCAAATGGAAAGGGAGGACTGTTGCAAAAATTTGAGCTGCATTGAATCGTTCAAATAGATCTGTCTATGAAGTATAGTCTAAGGGTGACTCCTTCAAAACAAAACATAAATCTGGAAGTCTTTGTGTGATCAGAAAATGAGATGACAAAAGGATCCATAAACTGGTATTTACACAAATGATGATTGCTATTCACATTTAAAGTAAATCAGGACTTTCTGTGTTGACGGATGTGATTCGTAGATGAATTTAAAAAAGAGGTAAATAAATTTACGTGAAAATTATAAAACAACCAGCTTTGAAATCGTGCTACAAATTGGCGAGAATGTAATGGACTTGCAAACATACATCATATGGACTGAAATGTGACACTATGATATTCAGTAACGAAAAAAAGTGGAATTTGGATGGCCCAAACGGGTGTGCATACTATAGGCACGACTTGCGTAAAGAGCCTGGGACTTTCTTAAATCGACAATAAGGAGCTGACTTTTTAATGATTTGGTCCTCACTTTGCTTTCATGCTCGAGTATCTCTGGAGATATTCAATGGTTACCAAGCAACACAAGACTACATACATACGTTGGGAGAACAATTTTTAGTCCTCTGGGGAACGTTTAGCTGGTTCAAAGTATGGATATTAGCAAGATAATGGATCTATTCATGTTTCATACTAAACAAAAACTTCGTTTAACTCTGAAAATACTACTGATCTCAACTGGCCGGTGTGTAGCCCTGATCTGGACCCAATCGAAAACCTTTGTGACATAATATATCGTAAGGTTTGTGTAATTTTTTGCTTTATTTTTCTGTTAATGAGCTTCGAGCAGCTCTTTAACGTGTTTGGTACAAAATAGACCCCCAAATGCAACATTTAGTTTCTTCGATGGAAAGTCATATTCTTGCATTAATTACAGACAATGTGCGTGCAGCTCGATTTTAATTTGTAATTATTTTTCTGTAAATATACAGATTGTCTACACTTTTGCCACAATGTTAATTTCACTTTTTTGCCATTATATATTATGTAAAAGGAAAAATTTTAAATTTATTGTTTGTTAATAATGGATAAGTAACAAGTAATGTATGACAGATGAATTACAAAAAATCGTTACATACTTCTGAATATAGAAGCGTAATCGATCATTGTCTAAACTTTTGCTGAGCACTGTATAAGCTCTCTTAGACATGATCTTTACACATGAATGATGCCACAGATAAAAGCCCTGCGTCCGCTTGAAGTTAAGTACTCACAATTTTGAAATCAATTTATTTATTGCGTTTTAGTCATAACCTAGATAATGGAAGGCTGTACTATCTAATGACGTTAAACTTATACTTGCTTACGGTTCTCACTGTGGAAATTACATCATAATGTATAATTTCTATAAAATAGTCATTTTTTTTCTAATAAAAATAGACGCATTAATAAAAATATGACGACAGTTTCATCAGCGAAAGGTTTTTTTTAATAGATTAAACCATTTTCTGCATTAAAAACATTTTTTTACTTGACGAATGTTGGGAAAATGTTCATTTTAATTTATCAGAAACATAAAAGCATTTAAATATTTAGCATTTATTGCAGTATTCAAGAAAAGTTCGTCTTAAATAAATGTTATATTAATATGAGAAAGAATTGTTCATTATAAATGAAAATGCACAAAAAATTGAAATTAAAAATTAAAAATTGATCAACATATGTTGAAATTTCAAATTCATCTATAAGTAAGGAATCATACACACACATATATACATACTGAGAAATTTATTATTTTAATAAATTCATAGATATATTTAAAATAAATATCTGATTAACAAAATGCCATTTTGGAGAAAAACAATTTGTGTACTTTCTAATATGTCTATACAATGTTATTTTCCCGATTCCGAAAATATTGCATCTATAAAGAAAAAAAACTATTTTATTAAAGAAAAAAGTTCATAAAGTTGCACATGAAAATTAAGACTTTATTTACATAGGATTTTTTTTTAAGTAATACAAAAAAGGGTAATTTTCTGTGCTATAAGCCATGCCTATATGAAATTGTAAAGACATTAATGCATTGTTTAACTGTGAAATCAGACAAACATTAGCATGCAATATCACGTTTAATGGATTAGAATACGATTATCTTTAATTACATTCATATTGTATCTGTGCAGTCACTAATAACTTAATTTCCTGACATTGATTATAACTTCATTAAATATTTTTTTTTTCATTTTCTTCTTTTTCTTAAAGAAAAAAAACTTTTGAAAAGTTTTATTTTTATGCAAATTAAATATTTGCAATTTATATAAGCAACTATTATAAATCTTTAAATAACTACATAAAAAGTACATAAAAAGTTTATATTAAAATAAATGTTTGATTCTGTTTATTCAGAAAAAAATAACACTTAAAATTATTTAAATAATTAACTTCTTCATTCCAGTCTTAGATGATTTTAGAATGTAAAAAATGTAATTGTGTTATTAAAAATTTAGTTCTTTTAATTAGATTTCATATATTTCCCAACTAATTTTATCTGGGGAATATCGTATAAAAAAAGGATTTCTTAAGTAACATGTGCTAAATAAATTACTATAAATAAACTTATAATAAATATATTTGTCTTAACTAAATATCATGCAGTTTACTTTCGACTAAAGAAACTTCATGTAACGAAAAAATTTTGATTTATAAGTTTTTAATTTTTTTGCTTAAAATTATTTAAGAATAGTTAGTGTATTTTCATAAATTTACACATCATCCTATAAAAAATAAAATATGATAAAAATGTCTTTTATTGTTTCTATTTCGCTTTAAATGAATCAGAGTTGTAGTTTTGAAATTTATTTTTCTCAAGTTATTTTTTTTTCAGTGCTCCAATATGTTATGTAAAATTCTAACACATATTTCTAAATTTATTTTATATTTTTGTGTTATTTATGATCTGTTTCATAAAAGTCTGACCAATATTTATAAATAGACTAATAAATAGTTTATTTTTTTAAAGAAAAATGTTACCGTAAAATACCGAATTTAAGCCCCCTTCAAATATTTTTTAAATTGTATAAATCCAAAGAAATCCATAATTTTCAAATATGCACCCTCAACTTCTCAATTTTTCTTTCTATTTCACAAGAGTTACAATTGGAAATTATCCTTTTTTTCTGAAAGGGGAGGGGTAGCTTACTTTCTTTACTTTCTGGTAATTATTATTTTTATTTTATTTATTTATTTATTTTGGTCACAGATGTTTTGTGACAAAATTATTTTTTTGTTGTTGCTGTTACTCATTTTTTTTCCCCTTGAAAAGAAAAATTTTTTTGGAAACATTGCCCTTATAAAGCACATTTATCCTCCTCTGTTCAGAAGTATCATATATGATATTAATGTTTTTGAATGTTTTAAAAATGTCTTCTACAAGAAAGTCGCCTTGGAGTGGCATTTTCACATGTGATACACTTCAAATTATTGTGTGTAATTTTTAGTTCCTTCGTGGAAGAAAGCACAGGTTTCATAACAGCATAACAGTTTTTTGCATTTTCAGCCATAAACATGATTTCATCACACTATCCAAGTATGTCTTTTATAGCTTTTATTTGTAAATTATAATTAAATTTAAGAATATACATTCTATTTAGATATATAGGAACTTGTTACATAGATTAATATATCTTAATTTGGGATAAATACTGGATACTGGTAGAGCGGTAAATATTTTAGTATCGCATGTGATCCTTTGGGCTCCAATAGCGTCCGGTCATTCTGGATTTTTTTTATTTTTTCAAATATATTTTTCTGACATTTTTGCAAGTTTTTAAAAATATTTCATGTTTTGATTATCTTTCTTTAGTACTGAACACTGACACAAGTCGAATCCATGGTGTGAAATAATACAAAACAGGAATTTACTCTGTAAGTCCTCATATCGAATTGAGTGTGTTTGGATAAAAAAAATGATCACATTGCTTTCTCAATTTTGAAACATCATATGTTATCAAATACGAACAAACGATAATTTTGTATCCTGTATTGCTTTATTTCATTCGTGGTTGCATAAAAGATGCTTGTTAATGTACATTTTAAATGACGCACAGTATTTTAAAATTATTTAAAAGTCTTTGCAAATAATGCTCTTGTCAGAAAAATATTCGATTTGGGTATTTTGCTAATAATTTTGCTGTTTTTGATAATCATTTTTCATACATAATCAATTAAATATTTATTGTTACATTTGAGCTAAATATAAATGCCAGTACATTTTTACTTTCATTTCTAAATTCAAGGGACATTTCTTAATGATTTATATTTGAACACAACCATGTATTTAAAAATGAGTACATGTGTTTCTTAGTTTTGAGTACATTTGGATCGGAACTATTTGAGTATGTGAAGTATTTAACCCTTTATCTACCGACGGTACTTATAAGTACCATTAAAATAACTTATTATAAAATTCTTTTAGTACGTCAGTTAGTTGTAATACTGTTTATAATGAGTTACAGATACATTACTTTATCTTTTTTCAAAAGCATTATTGGTTGTACTAAACAAAAATATTTTTAAAAAGGTGATTTCTTTTGCCTCTGCATCTTTTCAGCTTTTTTGGCGCTAAGAGAGGAAGATGGAGATTTTTCAATGCGGAAATATTTCTATATTTACATTGTAAGAAAATGATATTTGTACAATTTATAATTGTACATTTTATAGATCTACTCTTTTATAATACTAAGAAAATAATTAAATCCCTGCAAATTCAAATGTAATTAATCCTTCTAAATCCTTCAATCCTTCTAAAACCCTTTAAATATTTATTAAATGATTATGTAAATCTTTTAATTTAGTTTAATCAATTTGCTTTAGAATGTAAAATCTTCATGAATTCATACTGCGGTAGATAAAGGGTTGAAATTGAGTACTTTTTAGTCAATTTTGAGAACCCACTCTTTTCAGAGTGACGATTTTGTTGATGACCCCGAACCTGCAGCTAAATCAAGGATACTTGCAAGTATGCCGCATGAATCCACAACAAAAAAAGAAGTAAGGCATATGTTTGAAATCATTGGCATTAAATCACACAGGAGTAAATGCAGTAGACCGAAATGTAATGCTTTCAGTACAGTGCGTGTTTACAGTGAAATTTCAAATTTTTGACAGTTCAAGAACTTAAAGAATTTCAGGAAATGTAAACAACTCGTACTACATATGCATAGAATTATGTAAATTGAAAAAGTAAAATATCAATTAAACGTAATCCATTAATGTTTGATTTTTTATTTTTTCTTCAATTTTATCTTAATTATTTCAGTTGTTCTCTTTTTTCTTTCTAGTTCATTTTTCTTTCTTAAAACTGTTTAATAATATGTTAAAAATACCATAAAATACACATACAATAATTATTTCCCATTGCCCCGTTAATAGGATAGTAAATCCATATATCATGTTTTATATGTAAAATATACTGCTGAGATTTATCTATTTAATTTTGTATTTATGTACAAAAGTCAAATTTTTTAAGTCATGTTTTTTAATTAAATTTAATATTAGTATTTATTTTAGAAGAAAAAATAATTAACTACTTCATAAGGATCATTGATTATTTTACGAAATAAGAAATAAGGGGAATTGGAACACATTGACACGTGGGGCACATTGATAGACCCTCTCTACTGCTCACGAGGTCATTATAGTAAGTTTCACAATAGATACAAAAGATGATGCTAGTGAACACAACTACATATAGAAAGTCTTGGCTTGATTCAGTAGCTTGATGAAATGGGGAGGGTAATTTATTGTTTTTGTTGATCAAAAGTAAATTTGTGTTGTACAATTGCAATAGTATTACACAACTGTTCCAGTATTTGCAACCGAAAAAGATACTCTCCCTGGTTAGTAAAGCTACTGTTTAATTTCCTCTTCTTTATTGTTAGGTAAATTATGAAGTACTTGATTTAAGATTCATGCTATTAAAAATGGCTGCATGGGGCACATTGATACAGCATATGTCGGGGTGCATTGATACGTATCAATATGCTCCATAATAGCTACAGAAAACATAAAAAAATTTCTAGTTCATTTTTTCATTCCATTTTATTATTTTTTTTATCATACACTCCTTAATCCAAACATTTCAAGTCAAAATATTCAAATATTATTTTTTATTGAAGTAAAATAGCTGTATTTTTTATATTAGACAATTTTACTGTATTTTTGCAAACAGAAGACGTATAAACTTACCCAACAGCTAATGGTAGTAGAACTAACAAAAGAAAAGAACGGCAGCCTGACAAATCTCAAATTTATATCGATTCTCCAGAGAAAAAAATACTTTCGACACATGAAATATTAAATAAGCAAAGCAAGCTGAAGCACAGCAAAGGATAATTATATTATAAATAAAAATTTTAATGTAATTATCAGTTATTTTCTGTCTATAAACCGATTTATAAACGGAAATTCTGGTACCGGAAAGCCGGTAGCCACTGACAACAATCAGACAAGAAATAGCCAGAACATCAGGTCTTTATACATTTAATTTGGATTGCTTTAATATTGCTTACAAATAAATTGTGAGTAATTTGAATTTCTAAAAATAAGTATAAAATGGTTTTCTACCTCATTTTCCACGAAAAATATGCATTGCTGTTATGTTATCTTCATTTTTCCCAAACATTTCAAAGTGTCCCATGAGGTTTATCAATCTGCCCCGGGGATGGGGGCACATTGATACAAATGACTTTTTTAGATTTTTTTTAATTACATGAAAAATATTATATAAAACAACGAATGTATATTTTGATAGCACACTACAAAAGTTTTGCTGACGCCACATGGAAAAATAACTTGACGTTACTATTTTCTGAACACCAAAAAAATTCTTAGAAAAAAACCGTATCAAGGTGCCTCAGTTCCCCCCTATAATTGTTTTAGTAAACAGTTTAAATCTTTTAATTAGATTTCATGTTTTTGTCCAATTGATTTTATCTAGAGAATTTATTAGGAAAATGAGAAAACGGCTTAAGGAAATATAAGCTAAAGAAAAATTTAAAAAAAAATTACAATAAATATATTTTTCTAAACTAAAGATGGTGTAGATTATTTTCGATTAATGAAAGCTCATAACGAAAAATGGCGAAAAATTTAAGATCAATAAATTCCTCATTCTTTATTATTAATATTAATATTATTAATATTATTTATTTCTTTAAGAACAGTTAATGTATTCTGGCAAAGGTTCTTAATCAGTTTGTACTAACCAATATGCGAAAAGAGTATTTTATTGATTCCTTTTTCCTTTAAATGATTTCGATTTGTATTATATACAGGGTGTTTCGCTACCAGACCGACAAACTTTGAGGGGTGATAGTAGACATGAAGACAAGCATTATTAAATAGGAAACCATGGGGCGCAAACGTCTTCCATAGGAGCCAGGGGCCATGAAAGTTTAAGGTCCAAAACTTCAAACGATTATAAAAAATGGAAAAAAGGGTGGATTCGTTTGCGGTTTTCGCTAAAATCATTCTTTATATCACCTTTTGTTTGTAAAAAAATTTTAAAGGTTACGTTCAAAAATTGTCGATAGAGGGCGTTTTAGAATTTAGAGTAACAAACAACTACTTTTTACCCTTATTTGATGCACGGGGTTGAAATTATTCTAAAGTTTAGACTTTAACTTAAATTTTAAGTCCAAACTCGGAAACATTGTTATCGGGTAACTAGCGAAAATTAAGCTGTGAACAGGGGAGGGGATTTTGAATGCCCATAAACATTTGACAAACTAATCGTTTTTATTGCGGTTTGCGTGTAGGTCATTCCCATGGTAATTATTTTATTCAGAATGATATGCAGCATTGGTGTCCAGATTTTTTGTTAGAGGGCGCTTCCGACACATCTCCGAAATTTCAATGGCATTACTCCTGGATGTTTTATTACCAGGCCAACATACTTCCAGGAAGTGTTAGGGATGCAAAGACAACTCGGAATCATAATATAATGTAATGTCAAAAATATATTTTTTACGAGTTAGAGTTAAAAGAAGCAGAGAAAAAAAGCCACTAGATATTTCTACAACACGTTCTGTCGGAACTTCTGGTAAAAGCACATGTTCCAATTTCGTTCCGCCACTCCATAGCACGATGGGGCTCCTCCACATTTTACCAATGATGTTCGCAGACACCTCAGCGTAACATGTGGCAGCGGTGGATTGGTAGTGGTGGCACGGTTCTTTGGTCTGCCAGATCGTCGCACCTACTTCATTATATCAATTACTTTTTGTTACCTACCTTTATTTGATTATTTTATAATTGTTCTGTATTTTTTAAATAAACATTCCTGGGTGGGGCTAGTTGAGCTCAAACCAATTGGAAGTCCCCCCCCCCTCATCAGCACCTGGCTCAATCTGAATCTGAATCTGTATGGACTTCTTCTGCTGGGATCAAATGAAAAGTTGAATGTATGAAACTCCTGTACCGTCAGTGGAAGACCTGTCAGCTCGAATTTCTGTAGCGGCCAGAAAGCTGTCCGAGATGCCAGGAATCTTTCAAAGCGTAAGGAATTGCATGCGACGCTGCTGTCAAGCATGCACGACAACTTCTGGTCGTAATTTCGGTTACCTTTTGTAGTAAAATCTTTAACAAAATTGTTTTCTGCCACATTAACATGTTGCTGTTTCACTACCTTTTTCTGTTGCTTTTAACCTCAGCTCGCTGAAAAGGCATTTTCAATGTTACATTCCTATGTGATTCCGAGTCGTCTTTGCATCCTCAACATTTCCTGGAAGTATCTTGGTCAGGTAGTAAAACACACAGGAGTAATTCCATTGAAATGCCGGAGGTGTGTCGGAAGCGCCCTCTATGAAAAAATGGATACACAAGAGTTGTAAGTCATTTGTAATAAAATAATTAACAAGAGAATGACCTACACGCAAACCACAACAAAATCGATCAGTTTGTATAATGTTCATGGCTGTTTAAAATCCGCCCCTCTGTTCACAGTTAAATTTTTGGCAGTTACCCGATCCCAATGTTTCTGATTTTGGGATTAAAATTTAAGTTAAAGTCTAAACTTGAAAGTAATTTCAATCCCATGCACAAAATAACGGTAAAAAGTAGTTGTTCGTTACTCTAAAGTCTAAAGCGCCCTCTATCGAAAATTTTTGAATGTAACCTTTATAATATTTTTTTTAATCGTGTTATAAAGAATGATTTTAGTGAAAATCGCAAACGAATCGACCTTTTTTTCCGTTTTTTATCATCGTTTGAATTTTTGGACCTTAAACTTTCATGGCCCCTATCTCCTACAGAAGACGTTTGCGCCCCATGGTTTCCCATTTAATAACGTTTGTCTTCATGGCTACTATCACCCCTCAAAGTTTGTCGGTCTGGTAGCGAAACACCCTGTGTACTCGTTTTTCTAATTTTCTATTTTTAAATGCATGAGTATGTTAAAAATACTAAAAAATCAACAGGTATTTCTAAATTTACTTGTATGCTTATAATTATTGACTATGAAATGTTTTGCGAAATTAAAGACAAGATTTCTAAATAAAGAGACAAATAATAATTTATTTTTCAAAGCAATTGTACTTTATTTTAATTAGAAGAAACGTCATTTACGGATCGTATTTTTTTTTTAATGTATATGAAAAAATAATGTAAAAAGTTGCAAATTGTTGAACTGTTTTTCTGAAACTTACTCATTTTTTTCTCATAAATTATTTGTTCAACAATTTTGCCTTAATAAATACGTTTTGGCTGCCTTATATAAGATAGCAAATCAATTCATTGTTATTTTTAATTAATATACTTCGAGCAGCTTTATCTATTTAATTTATAACCGAGGTTACAAAAATCAAATATCATGAATTCTATAGTGTCAGGTATTTTAATTAACTTTAGCTTTAATTTCTATTTAAGAATGAACAATAATTACCTACGTCATACCAATCAGAGATTATTTCATGAATTTAAAGTACAATTGCATTAGTAGAACTTTAGTTCTTTTTAATTAGATTTTACGTTTTTATTCAGCTGGTTTTACCTGGGGAATATGTTATGAAAGTAAGAAAACTTTTTAGTAAATATGGGCTCCAATCTTGCAATAAAATTGCTTATAATAAATATTTTTCTCTTAACTAAAGATAATTTTGTTTACTTTCAATTAAATAAAGTTCAGACGGAGAAAGTTTTCGGATAAATAATTTAAACCTTTTTTTCCCTTAAATTTATTTAATAATAGTATTTATTATTATATTCTAGTAAAGTTACTAAATCATCCGATAGTTAGAGATGTTCAGAAAATATTTTTTACTTCTTCTATTACTATTTAATTGAGTTCAAGTTGTAATCATTGAATTCGTTTTTCTCAATTTTTGTTTTTAGAATATATGAAAATTACAAAAAAATCAACACATGTTTCGAATTTGCTTAATATATTAATTTGTGTTCCTTATGGGGTATTTTATGAAATTAAGGATAAAATTTCTGAATAAATAAATACTTTATTAAATAAGGAATACTGCCCAGTTAAACTGATGGCATTGAGCTCACAGGCTACAAATACTAATTGTGCATTAAAGCCTTATATTTTCAAGGGTTAATTCCGTTCGAAAAAAAAAAATTAAGAAGGGGAAACAGCTCTCCCCTTTCCTCTTTTTTTATACTTAATCATTGAATCTCCTATACTATCAAAGACATGCTTTATCATATAACAAATCTATATCCAAAATTCAGAGCAAATTAGATAATTCTTAATAAAAACCCATTTAGCATTTATATAATTTAAAAGGAGTTATCCCCCTCTTTTATACTTAACCATTAAACTTCCAAAACTATTCAGAGATTTGAACGAAATCTGAAAATTCTGCTTGAAAAACCCATTTATATAAATTAAGGGGGGGCATTAGAAACCCTGTTCCCCCTATTTATACTTATTCAATGAACACCTAATAACAGTCAAACGAACGAACGAAGTCACGGAATCACCTCATCAGAATGATCCTAATCTATATTTTGAACGAAAACTTAATTGTGCATGAAAATCCCATTTATATCAACTAACGGGGGGGGGGCATTACAACCCCTGTTCCCCCTATTTATACTTATTCAATGAACACCTAATAACAGTCACGGAATCGCCTCATCAGAATGATCCTAATCTAAATTTTGAACGAAAACTTAATTCTGCATGAAAATCCCATTTATATCAACTAACGGGGGGGGGGGGATTAGAACCCCTGTTCCCCCTATTTATACTTATTCAATGAACACCTAATAACAGTCACGGAATCGCCTCATCAGAATGATCCTAATCTAAATTTTGAACGAAAACTTAATTCTGCATGAAAATCCCATTTACATCAACTAACGGGGGGGGGGGCATTAGAACCCCTGTTCCCCCTATTTATATTTATTCAATAAACACCTAATAACAGTCACGGAATCGCCTCATCAGAATGATCCTAATCTAAATTTTGAACGAAAACTTAATTCTGCATGAAAATCCCATGTATATCAACTAACATGAGCCCCCCGTTCACCCTCTTATACATATCGAATGAACTCCAAAAACTAATCAGGGGAGCGCCTTGTCAGGATATACCTACATACAAAATTTCAAGTGGATCGGATATTTTTATCATGAATTATCGCGTTACGCACGAACGCACATACATACAGAACGGACGGGCACATAAGCTCTCAGGCTATGATAGCCTGTGAGCTAAAAACTGATAAAATGCAATTTATCTGTATACGTCTTAGAAATTTAGGCTGCTCATTTACACCGTCTGCATGTTTTCCCAGAAAACCAAATTAAAGAACTTTGAGCACACACACACAATATATATATATTGTGCGCACGAACGCAAATACATACAGAACGGACGGGCACATAAGCTCTCAGGCTATGATAGCCTGTGAGCTAAAAACCGCAAATGTTAATATACTTTTATTCTCTTTTATTACACATGTTGAAACATTACTTTTTTATTATACATTTTTTACAGAAATTAATGGTATTGAAATATGTTTTTTTATAATTATAGAGCACATTTACACACACACAAGAGAAAGAGAGAGAGAGAGAAGAGAAAAAAGGCTGATATAATATCGAAAAAAATTACAAATTAAAGAAGTGTACTTTTAAAACTTTCTTATACATTTCATATTTTTTTCTATAATTTTTGTATTTATTTTATTCTTGCCTTATTTATTTTCCTTCGTAAAAATATTTAAAAATATATCAAAAACTGTTATAAAATACACAAATAGTAATAATCCATAGTGCCGTTTTAATAAGACAAGAAAACTACACATTATTATTTTTTATGAAAAATATGTGGAGTAGATTTATCTACTTAATTATATGACAGTGTACATAAATCAAATTTCATTAGTTCCATACAGTAATGTCTTTTAATTAACTTTAATATTAGATGTATTCAAAAAGAAAAAAACACAACTTCTTAATTGCAATCGCAGATAATTTCCTAAAATAAAAAATGTAATTGTGTTAGTAAAATACTTTATTTCTTTAAATTAGATTTTATGTTCTTACTCAGCTGATTTTATCAGGGGAATACATTATGAAAATAAGAAGAATATTTTAGGAAATATGCGCTAAAAAAACTTACAAAAGGAAAAGGGTTAAAATAGATATATTTCTTTTAACTAAAGTTCATGTAGTTTACTTTTCTTATGCGAATCTGGATAGTGAAATATATATTAACACACTACAGTTTAACTGTTTATATCATAAATAAATTTTACTTTTTATTCAAAGTGTTAACCTAATATATTTTTTAATTTGTGCTTGTTTTAATCAAAATGTAAGTCACATACTATTTCAGATAATAAACTCACTAATATATATCTCAATAATCTTTATAGTTTTTTTTTTTTTTTTTTTAAGTTCATGTTGTACATTTTCTTTATTTTTAAATCTTATTCTATGTTTAATACATAAAATTGACTTACTATCTTTTTGATTTATTGAAATGTATAACTTATCTCAGTAGTACAGAGTATAATTGTATTATTAACAAATATTTTATTTATTTTGTAATAATTTATGATTTTAACTCACTTCATTTCATACATGTATGATATTTATGGTAAAAATTAAGTAGGATAATTTTTTATGAAATTTACGCTGCATAAAAAAACAAGATGAAATGTTAATAAATTATCATTCATTAATTTTTTAACAAGGTGAAAGGTATTGTTTGAAGGCTGCCTTTAAACAAGGTGAAAGGTATTGTTTGAAGGCTGCCTTTAAACAAGATGAAAACGTTTTTTAAGTAGAAAAATGAGGATGTGTAATACGTTAAACAAAAAAGTAAACGAAAAGGCAATACATTTTATATGAATTATAATATATTTGATATTACTGGCAGACTGTTTGGAAGATTCCACATATATAAAGTATAGTCAAGTTTTAAACATTTGACTCGAAAGTTAAATGAGCTTTCAAGTCGAAAGATAAAATTTTATGAACAAAGTAATATATTTTTATTCTGAAGTATTGGAAGAATCATCATCATTTTTAAACTTTTAAATGTTCCATATGATGTATGTGTTTTAACTAAAAAGTAATTAGAGTTATTGAATTTTAAAATTTTTACGAAATGCTATTTTTATGATTGAAGTGTATAAATAAATTTATTAAAGCATCCAGAGTTATATTGTATGTTTATGAACTACATTAAAAAAATAGATAATTTAAAGTTTTTTAAAAAAAAGCGCATAGAAACAACCCCTTTTTTAAAAACTGATATAATATCTGGTATGAGTAGTAGATATATAAATATATAGTTATAATTATACGTGTTAACTAAATTAAAGATAAAACTTTGTTTTTTTTATTTTTTATTTATTTTGAATTTTGGATATAGATTTGATTTGGTGAGGCGTTTCCCTGAATAGTTTTGGGGTGTATTCGTTAAGTTTAAACAAAGGAACTAGAATCTAATCCAGCCTAATTTAGATAAATGGGTTTTATTGTTGGTTTCTTTATTTTTGTAGACCCAATCTTCTTTGAAATAAGAATATTATATACAATTAGTGTATATATAATAACACAACACAATAGCCTGTGGTTTCAAAGCTTTTAACTGGATGTTTTCTTTTTATTAATTATATGAATCCATTTACAGATGAATGAAAATATGCATTTCAGAAAAATCATCTTTAAACGTTATGATTAGAATTTGAATCCTTTCAATGTAATACACTACCGTACTAATTTCAAATCATTTGAAGCGAGTCATTTATTTTTAGTATAATTATCAATATTCTTTATTCACTTTTATCTCGATAAAATTATTTCTGGAGCTCAGGATATTTCAAATTCAATTTAATATATTTACAAAATGTTTATTTATTTGTTGTAAAATACGCAATGGTGAAACGTTATCTTAAGTGATTCTTAATTAATTCCTAAATTTACATTTCGATGTATCCGCAATCGAATCAGTAAATACACTTCTTCAAAACTTGTTTCAACTGTTGCATAAATTAATGAATAAAGCAATGCAGAATGTAGTTTCCTAGGAAAATACGGAAATAGCTTCAAGGAAAGATACTTTTCGTCGAACTAAAGGTTTAAAAGACACAACAATCTCTACATACAACAAATGAATTACATTCCTTTTATTAAATACCGCACAGGAGACTTGTTATAAAATGTCGCTATATTGCCAGAGGCCTCGAAATAAACAAGCAGTATCTTATTAGAGGAATAAATTTAAAGTGCATTCCAATTCATTTTATATATCTGTCTTTTATCCTTTCGGAGTCATATAATTGTGTTTACGTAATATTGAATTCATACCACATATTTTATTTTATTTTTAAATAAGAAAATGCAATTTTGTAACTCTGCTCTTTTTGCCACAGTTATAAAATAAAATGTTGTTTAAAAAATCTGGCATAATACTTGAATCATAATTGTGGCATAAAAAATATTCCACAATCCATAAGAGGTTGAGAGATTTGATATATCCCATGAGAAAAGTATTGTTTTTTTTTAATTTTTTATTAAAACAAATCATATTTATAAAAATTAATGAAGAATGATTTTAAATACACCAGAATCTGAATAATATGACTCTTTTTACGTAGAAGTATCGGTAAAATTGAAGTATTTTCATTTCGATAAAAGTCATAACAAGCTTGAAGAAAACCGGGTATCACTAAATTGCCCTATTATAATTATTTTTAATAATTCCTTCGGCTTCGATAAAATCTGCTTTTACTTCAATTATACTACATTTAGTAAAGAAATATATTCAAGTGCAATTTTGTTTTATTGTAGATTAGGATATATAATTCTAAAAGCAAACTATTATTAAATATACAAAATATGGTTAAACATTGATTATGCACTGGACAGATTTTAAATAAAGTGTCTTTATTAGATAATATCTAATCTGCGTCTTTCTTCGCGTAATTATCAAAGTATGCCAAAACATATTGAATGGCTATTTTTTATTAGAAGAAATTATTCTAGTCAAAATTACTATAAACCACATTGTGACATTTCCTTATTAAACTGCATTAGGTGGAGATTAAACAAATTAACAAGCAAAACTAAAACTAAATCTAAATAAATGGTAAATATAAGGGGAACTGGGGTACATTGATACATGGGGCACATTGATACACCCCCTGTACAGCACACAGGGTCATTACAGGGAGTTTCACAACAGCTCCAAAAGGTGATACTAGTGAAATTAACATACAGAAAGTTTTGGAATGATTCAATAGTTTGATGAAATGGTATGGGTGATTAATTGTTTTTGTAGGTCAAAAGTAAATTTGAGTTGTACAATTGAAATGGTTTTATGCAACTGTTCCAGTATTTTCAACCGAAAAGAATACCCTCCCTAATAAGTAACGCTAATCTTTATCAGTTCCTCATTCTTTATTGTTAGATGAATTACGATGTGTTGGATTTGCGACTCATTTTAAAATGGCTGCATGGGGCAAAATGATACAGTCTTTGTCGGGGCACATTGATACAACCTAAATCCTTTTCTAGTTCATTTTTTCATTACCTTTTATTTTTATTTTTACCATACATTCCTTAATTCAACCATTTTTCGTCAAAAATTTCTACTATTAGATTTTGTTGAAGTGAAATAGCTCTAATTTCTTTATATTAGAGCATTTTATAGTATTTTTGCAAACAGAAGACGTACAAACTTACACAATATCTAGTGCTAGTAGAATTAACAAAAGAAATGGATGGCAGCCTGGCAAATCTCAAATTTATATCGATTCTCCAGAGAAAAAAGTATTATCGACATGAGAAATGTTAAGTAAGAGAAACAAGTTACAGAACAGTACATGATAATTATATTATAAACATAATTTCTAATATAATTATCCTTTATTTTCTGTTTGTAAACCGATTTATAAACAGAAAACCTGGTAATTCTTTCACCTTTCCTAAGAAAGTAGAGAATTCTGGGGTTAAAATGCCAGATATGACAACGTTACCACAGCCAACAAACAGACAAGGAACAGCCAGAACATCAGGTCATTATACATTTCATATTGATTGCTTTAATATCGCTTACAAATAGTGTGCGATTTTAATGTCTATAAATATATATAAAATGGTTTGCTAATTATTTTTCTGTGAAAAATATGCATTGGTGTTATTTTGTCTCCATTTTTCCCAGACGTTTCAAAGTGTATCAATCTGCCCCGGGGATGGGGCACTTTGATACAAATTACTTTTTTTGATTTTTTTAAAATTACATGCAAAAATAACATATAAAACAACGATTGTACATTTTTGTAACACACTACACAGGTTTTGCTGACATCACATAGAAAAATAACTTGAAATTTCTGCTTTCTAGACACCAAAATTTTTTTTTGAAAAAAGCTGTATCAATGTCCCCCAGTTCCCCCTAAAGTTTTTTGAAGTTTTTATAGTCATTTAATACGCTCATTTCAGTATTTATTTGAAGTTTTGAATGTTTATAAACCGTTCTTAGTATGCACTTACATCTTAAAATTAATCATCATGGAAAATTCCAAACTTCTTGACAAACGGTTGATAGTGCCTACATAAAATGCATAATATTAAACAAAGAATTTCACCATTAATTTTGAAATCAGTTTGGCATTTTTTAATATTCCATAGAAAACATTATTTAGAACGTTTTTAAATGCGCTCTAAGAATATTTGTTGTTTCAGCGAAATAACAGATATGAGCTTCATCGGCATAAAAGGTAATCCCTGTAGAATAAGAGACTGTCATTGATTCTCAACCATTTTTTTAAAGATTTTTCTTTAAAGATTTATTATTTCCAATGGTTGCATATTAATCGTAAATTAGTGATTTTTTAAAACGTCTTTCGCTTCTTCTCTTCGCTTTATTTCTTTTAAATTTTGAAATTTATTTGAAAATGTTCTTGAAGGTAATTTAAATTTTACAATTATCCTCCGCAGAATATCTGAAAATTCTAGCTTCTTCACTATGACAGAAATCGCAATTTAGTACATTTTCTGATCCTGCATTCATCTGGTGGTAGTAACACTGAAATAAAATCTAGACTGTATTGGAGCAGGCTATATCAACAGGCAGGTTAATATCAACAATTTACAACCATTATTTTTTAGGTGAGTCTGGCGTTTCATAAGGCTGTATAAAAATCTTAGTTTAAAAAGTTTTTAGAAAGATTTTTACTCACCCACTCCAACTTTTCAATTCGAAATATTTTTCGACGGTTCTTAGAAAGCATTTTCATCTTTTAAGTAATTACTGTGCAAAATTTTAAAACGTTACACCCATCTGGAAAAAAATATTTAGAATATTTTTACTTTTATCTATGTTCAATAGAAGAAAAAATTGTAATCGAAATTTTTTTCGACTTCAATTTTTGGCAGATTTACACATTTTAGGGGTCAGCAATTGCAAAAAACATGTTTTTATAAAATGCTTTTTTGTCCGTCTGTCGGTGTGCTATGTGTGTCCAGATGCTGCCATTATACTATGAAAAAATGTATGAAGCTGTGCATAGAATTGAACCAATTTTTTGTGTGTGTTTTTGTTGTGGCAAGCAAGTTCTATATTTTTCAATTATTCCGCCGAAAGAGAGCGCTGAAATAGCGATTTTTGTGCCATTTAAATACTGTACCAAAGTGTATAAGAAGGTCTATCAAAACGGATTATTCACAGAATTGAACCAAATTTTTGTGTAAGTGTTTAACTATGGCTAGTTGGTCCTTTCTGAAATTGAAAAAAATCCGCCTGAAGAGGGTGCTGCAACAGCGATTTTTCTGCAATTTTCAATGTTGTATCATCGAAAAGTGTATGAACTTATGCATGGAATTAAAAGAAATATTCTGTGCAAGTGTTTGGCTATGGCTAGTTGATCCCCACCTGAATTTGAGAAAAATCCACTGGAAGGGAGGAGGCCCTGCAATTGTGATTTTTTGGCCATTTTCAATGTTGTACCAGCGATAAGTGTATAAAGTTATGTACAGAATTGAACCAGTTTTTTCGATGTTGGCTATGGCCAGCAGATCTTTGTTGAATTTCAAATGTTCCGTAGGAAAGGAGTATCGTGATAGCGTTTTTTTGCATAACTTTCCTGATTCTTCGTTCTATTGTCCATCGGCACGTGCAGAGACGGAGATTCGCGCCCTGCTAAGACGGTTATTTGCAAGTAGCTGATGGTAATAGAATAAGGAAAGACTAATATGATTTAATAAATATCATGATCCACATTAACTGGTTTTACTTCCCTAAATTGATTAAAGCGGAAATTTAAGATAAAAATCAAAGTTGTTATAGTATTGAATGAACAGTATTAAAGTATAAAATTGTGTAATTAATTTTTGAAAAATTAAGGTATATGTACGTAAGATATAGAAGAAACTTTTGGGATTGGCAAATCCACTATTCTTCTTCTGCAACTCTCCCAGGTGCTAATGACACCGAGGTAAAATAGAATCTAAGTTAGTGCAAGTATTTTCACCATCAACCCATGTAAGAACGTGAATTTCTAGAAAGAAATCTACTATTAGAATAATTAAATATATATATAAGCAATTTTAAAAAAATCTCAGGGTGTTAACGCGGACGGTGTTAACTAAGGGTTTTAACTTTACTGCACAAAATTTTCTATTTCTATGAAATAAATTACTTGAAATCTACATATAGATCTAACAAGTAAGAAAAATTATGCGTTAAACATAGATCAGAAAGCACTTTCGAACACTTCATGAAATCTTAAACAAAACTTCATTATTTAGGGAAATAAGGGTATATAGCCATATATGTATTCCAAATTCTTTTGAACAGCCCTCTATTTGATCTGTCAGTTGATATCCGTACATTATATACATATAATGGGAAAATATACTTTAGCAAGAAAATACCTAGTAGATTGAAATTTCTTTTTCAGCAATTTATATTATTAGATGGAAACATACTTGAGTACTTTTGTTCAGCCCTGTAGTTTAACTTGTACGCTTATTACACGTCAATATTAAGCTAAAATTTATTTTAAACTGAAACACTCATAAAACAATTGATATCACATTCTCATAAATTATCATTCATAGGCGTCCATGTACCCAATTCTTTGCGCGGCCCTGTATATCTTTTATCTATATTCCGCAAACATTTCATAGTAAAATGAATGCAGTTCAGTGTAAAAATGCATAACTTATTTAAGAACCACCTTTGAGTAATTTACAATGATATTCAGTAACGTTGGCGAGCTCTTTTTAGTAGCCCTGTATATCAATTATAGCATTCACACACATCATATAATGTGCAGAGATTTAGTGAAACATAACGAGGATATCATAATTAAAATTCATTTAATCCATCCATCAGCTATCATCGGTTCCATATACAGTATTTCGGAAAGAATATTCTATTTGAAATCTTTTGTGTAACCTTGTAAATGTTATCTACTTTATATTATGCAAGACAGTATTGTATAATTTATATTAGGCCTCCGTGACATATATCAATTTTTTTTATATATGAAACAGTTTTATATATTTAAAATATGTCGCACACAATTTCCCCCCTTCACCATTATCTAATGGAATTATTTTCTGTGGCTCTGTATATGAATAATATCTATATTTTCACCGCATATTTTATGAATTTATATTTTATTTCAGGTATTTTTTGACAGGGTGTAACATCTTTAGAGCTCCTTTGAAACGATTTTTTCCCATAAGCCACAATGTAATTGAAAACTTTTGACTCTCCCCGTAAGTAAACTAATCATGGTAGAAACTTCATTTTCAATAGGGTTCGTGCTAGAGTAAAAATCAATAACGTTCAAAAATTTCACGGCAATCTGAGTGTATTTACAGGATTTAGAGCTCGGAAAGACGGCTAGACAAACGGAATGCATAAGCACTTGAAATCTATATTTTTGATTGTCTGTGTAAATAAACTAAACTTTCTAAATTTTTATTTGAAATAAAGTTCGTGCTAAGAGGAACGTCTATAAATTTCAAAAAGTTCATGGTAATCCGAATACATTTACTAGGGTTAGAGCACGAACAGCCGGTCAGATGGACAGAAGGACACATGAACAAAATCATAAATACTTTTCATCTTTATCAGAAACTGTTAAAAACATTAAAATTTAATCTGTTTCGCTTAGAAACTTAATAACTATAATCAAACTAATAAAAAATTCTGAAAAAGTAGAAATTCACAAAAAATAATAAATATAACTGCACATTATCATAAACTGAAAAACATGATAGTATTTTTAGTATTAATTCATTATTGAAAAACATAAATATGTTTAAAAAAACAAGTTGAAACCCGTCGAATTCGACGAATGAAAATGTTTAAAAGACCCGATCGACTGAATGAAAAAAAATAAAACCATAAAAGTAATTATAATCAATACAAAAACCCTTAACGGGTTAAAAGCTTGTGACGCAGCAGTTTATCTTACATCTCTAAGAATTTTAAATTTGGGACTTAAAACTAATGATATCAAAATTTATGTGACGCTATGCTATTAATATATATATATATATAAATATATATATATATATATATATATATATATATATATATTTGTAATAAAATAAAAAAAAAATTTTGCGCCATTTTTTTTTATTCTCTCTTAGCTTCAATTCTAAATTTGTGGAACATATTTCAATCTTAGTTTCGTCTTGTAACAGCTAAAATTCTTTTTCTTACTTTAGTTATTAATAAATTATTTCTTGCTTCTCAAAAAGGCGGGAAGTATTTCGTAAGCTTTTTACTTTCTGGCATATTCCTGCGATTTTAATTTTATTTTTTATTTTTTAACATCGCGTGACAAGTGTTACTACGCGTTGCTAAAGGGCTTAGTGTTCCGAGAAAAAAATATAGTTCTTGCCAGTAGACCGCCTATTACGGCCAATTAGAATTGATCATTTTGTCCGTTAGAGGCTCGAGTCCATCCTGATTGGATTTTTAAAATGATTGACGCGGAGTAGGAGGGCGCTAGTTTTGTCGTGAAAATGATTTTTTCATTTGGTTTTTCAGGAGAGTAGAATGCACCTTTTCTTTAAACTATCAAGACGCGCGTTTTATTGCTCCGCTGAATTAGAAATGTCATTTTTTCCGAGATTGTAGAACGCCGGAATGTTGCAGCTTAGTGAGCGAAGGCCGTAGTGATAGATGTGTGGAACGGTGATCTGTGGAGTAACTTAAGTTCGTGCTCTAAATAATAAAGAACTAAAACACTGATTTTCATGCATTGTTATTGGAGAAACTCCTACGAGAACAAATCCATGGCTTATCCACTTACCAGAACGACTGCTCATCCCACTATTGAATCTTAGTGAATAGTAGTATTCTACAACCAACATGGTATTCTATTAGTGATTATACACTATTATGGAACATCGATCTCGTCGAATCATTACATATTAGCCGGCAGGATGAAAAATGAACCGGCGTAAAACTTTTGAGAATAAGCTGCATGCTCTTCATACACTTACAGTTGTTCCTACATTTTTCCTGGTATTGTTTTCATCTTAACATTTAATACAGAAAAAAAAATAACTATGATATCTTCCATCTAAATGGTATGTCCAAGACTGAAGATGGATGGGATCAGCTGCTGTGTGTTAATACTAATATTGTAATTTTGTTTCCTGCAATAAGACTCAATGTGTGTTAATAACAGTCAGAGTTTTTGAGATGTTAGCTGCACGCATCTTTAACCTCATCTGCGTCTACTTCCACCCATGTTACGACGAGATGGCCTGCATGGAAAAACATCTTCATGTGCATAAATGATAAACCTTTCAGCTGAAAAAAGATCGTCTTATAAAGTTTTGTTTGTAATTATGTGTGGTATCTACATCTACAAATATTTTAAATGTGAAATATACCTCGCATTCTAGTGAGAAACTTTTCAACTGAGAGATATGCAACCAAACTGTGAGATATGCAAAAATAAAAATTACAAAAGATCACCTGCATGAAATCAATTCAACATCATTTTCTTTTATTTATTTATTTACTGTATTTTCTAGGTAAAAGTGCATAAATATTTTGATAAATTTTCATTTCATAATAAATGAACACCTGCTGTATGGTTGCGAAACTACGGTAGATTCCATCAGTAATACAAGATAATTGAAATTTGCACCTGTGAGTCGTATCTACGAAGTTCTTTATTTTTGTTTAGTTTAATAAAAAATTAGGTATTTGAACAAGGCCACATCGAACATGTCTGTAAGTTATTATTTATTATTTTATTGTTTTATTGATTAAGAAATTTAATGATAATTTCTTTGTTTAAATTCTTGATTTTTTTTTCTCTCTTTTATTACAGATATTAAAAAATAAATTTGTTCTTAATTTATAATTAATTAAAATTTTCTGCTCATAGAAATTTTATTTAGTTTTAAAGGTGTTATTTTTTTTAAATCGAAAGATGAATTAATTTGTTGTTAAAAAAATACTCTGTTGCAAAATTTATTTTCCATACGTAAAGAAAAGTATTTTTGTTTTTAAAATTATTTGTTATTTCCCATGTATGGAAACCCGATATTTATTATTTTATTACTTATTTATTTATTATTTATTATTTTTATTGTTATTTATTGAGGTATTCGAAGTATTTGAAGTATAGTAATTGAAGTTTAATAATTGAAGTATAGCATTTAAATTTTTTCCATATGAATTATCCTTCTTTCATGTATTAAGGTCAGGATTAGTAAAAGAAGAAAAAATGTCAGAAAATAAACTTGATATTGTCCCTTTTGAATTTGGGTCGGGCATGGATATTTTTAAATGGTTTAAACATTTTGATCGAGAATGTTCGGTAGAAAAGAAAGATAATGAGTGGAAACATCAAAATATTTCAAAATATTTAAAGGGGGAAGCGCTAAAAACTTATATCAATGATTGTTTGGATTGCGCTACTTATGAAGAAATTGTCGAGATTTTAAGTGAAAAATTCATTCAAGTTAGAGTTCCAAAATTTTCTGAATTTACTTCCTTAAACTTAAATGATCTAAGTGATTTGGATTCTTATTTTAGAAAGAAAGTTGAGATTGGAAGGCAACTTCAGCTTGGGGAAAATTTAATTATACAGGGATTAATTGATGGCCTTCAGCCGGAGTATCAAAATTGTTTGATGGTTAACCCTCCTTCCAATACTCGTGAATGGTTTCGCATTGCTAAACAATTAGCAGCGATTCCAAATCATACCTCTAATAACGGCAATAGAAATTTTCAACAAACTAGACCAATGCACAATCCCAATCCTCAGCCCAGACATTGGACTCGACCTACTCCAAACAATCCATCCCAAAATTTTAATCCTAGGTTTTTCACTCCTAGAATGCCTGCAACTCATTATCAAAACAACTACCCAAGTCGTCCGTGCAGAATATGTTTAAACAGAGGCATAGAAAATGCATATCATTGGGAGAGGAGTTGTATATTTAACACAAATTCCTTTCAAGCTCAAACTCCTGCTCATATTCAACCACCCCCTACTAATAATATTTGACAATTAATCATCCCTGGATATGTGGGCAATAACAAAGTGTATTGTGTGGTGGATAGTGGATCAACTGTCTCAATTTTACCCCTCAAATTTGTTCGATATTTAAATGGTAATTTACATAATGTTACCCCTATTACTATCAGACAGGCACAAGGAACTCTTACAATTAATAAATCTTGTCGATTATGTATTAAATTTGGTAATATAAAGAGATATGTTAATTTTTTAGTAAGTCAACTTGATTTGGACTATGCTATTTTAGGTTTACCTGATTGTGCCAAATTTAAATTAAAAATTGATTGTGCAAAAAGCCAGGTGTTACAAGACAATATTTCGTTAAACCCATATGTCAACATATCCAGTGATAACTTAGAATTGCTTCATTTTGATATTATAAAAAATGATACTACTGTGCAACCCGATTATGGAAATACCATAACTCCTCAATCCTTGTCGCGAACTAATAATGATGATTATAATCTATTGGGGGATCTGAATGCTATTCAAAATAAAAATGTAAGGGAACTTTTAAGGGATTATTTAGATATTTTTGCAAAAAATAAATATGATGTAGGGAGAATTAATATTGAACCTCAGCGTATTTATCTTAAATCTGACCTACCAATATCTTTGAGGCCTTATCGTACATCCACTGCTGATGAAAAAGAAATATCTCAGCAAATCCAATCATTATTAGCTGCTGGGTTAATTAAAGAAAGTTATAGCCCCTACTCTTCTCCAGTTACGTTAGTAAATAAACGAGATGAAGGTAAAAAAAAACCCGAATGTGTGTTGACTACCGAAAATTAAATTCTATCATGAAAAATGACGCTGAACCTTTACCCCGAATAGATGAAATTTTAGACAAATTAAGTGGTGCCCAATATTTCTCTACACTAGATTTAGCCTCAGGCTATTGGAACATACCTATTCACCCAGCCGATTCCGAAAAGTTAGCCTTTACTACTAATTGTGGGCTCTGGGAATGGAATGTTCTCCCCTTTGGTGTAAAGGTAGGCCCCCCAATTTTCAACAGGACAATTAGAAGAATTCTTACAAAATATAAAATAGACTTTGCTTGTTATTATTTTGATGATATAATTATTTTTTCTAAATCAATAGATGAACATATACAGCATCTCATCCAAATTTTTGATTTATGCCGAATAGAAAATATTAAATTAAAATTATCTAAATGTACTTTTGCTCAAAAACAAATCAATTTTCTAGGGTATGAAATCCAAAATGGAACTTTAACTCCAGCTAATACTAATATAGAAACGATTAAAAAATTAAAACCTCCTACTAACACTAAAGAATTACAAAGATTTCTTGGTTCTATAAATGTGTATCATAAATTTATTGACAAATATGCTGAAATTAGACACCCCCTAAATAAATTACTTAAGAAAGATACTATTTGGGAATGGAATACTGAATGTCAAAACTCTTTTCAAAAATTAAAAGATGCCCTCATTGCTAAACCAATTTTAAAGATTTATGACCCAAAATTACCCCTACACATGTTTGTTGACGCTTCTCAGGTAGCGGTAGGTGCAGTTCTTAAACAACCCGACCATAATAACTTTTTACATCCAATTGCTTATTTTTCTAGAGGATTGAGAAGTTATGAGAAAAATTATTTCATTACCGAACTAGAGTGTCTTGCTATCATTGATACTTTAGATAAATTTTATCATTACTTTCACGGTGTGCAATTTACCATCCATACTGATCATGCATCTCTTGTTTGGTTAAAAAATGTCAAACATTTAAGAGGTCGATTATTTAGGTGGTCATTGAAGTTAAGTATGTTCGATTACAAAATAGAGTACTTAAAGGGATCTACAAATGTCGAAGCCGACATGTTGTCCCGAAACCCTATTTCTCATTTTTGTAAGCCCCTTACTTTTCTTCTTGACGTTAAAGAGATTATTGAGATGCAAGAAAAAGAAAATGTGTGTGGATCAAATTATATTAATGACAATGGACTGATTATAGTTAAAAGAAAAGGTTTTCGTAAAGTGGTAGTTCCCATGTCCCTAAGAAAAAAATTGCTTAATGTTGCTCATGAACAGTTTGGTCACCCTGGTGTTCAAAAAATGCAAAATTTAATTTCTCCTAACTATTATTGGCCAGATATGACCCAAGACATTACTAACTTTGTTAAATACTGTGATGTTTGCCAGAAAAATAAAAAACCTAGACAGAAAAAATTTGGCTTATTACAAGCTATGCCCACTACAGATCAACCTTTTGACTGTCTGTCTGTTGATACTGTAGGAGGGTTCAATTATTATAATTCTACAAAAAAATATCTCCATATTATTGTTCTGTAAACAATCAAAACTTATTTGGGTTCAAAAATCTTCTAAATATTCTTGAATTTTCTTTTTAAAAATTTTATTACATACTTAGAATTATAGAATAAAGAAATATTGAATTCAAATTATTTACATACTATGTACAAAATGTATAATATGTACAAAATATAAATGCTTTTACCTTGATAATTTTTGATCATCATACTAAAAACTGGAAAGATGATCCTTTATGCATTTCTGCGTGCCTTTTCATAAAATTAACATAATTCTTCAATAAAACTCAAGACACGCACGACAAACAAAAAATATAAACATTCTCTCTCTCAAAAAATTCTTTTTCATTCCATCAAAAATTGATGCCAACTTTTTTATCTAAACTTTTAACTCATCTCGTAAGATAAAAAATATAAAAAGCAAAGCAGACGAAAAAACAGCTTCGCTTCCATAGCAACGAGTCGCGTCTTATAAATAAATTAAATATCACAATTGCAAATATGCAAACGATTTTCTGTGAATAAACTGGGATAACTTAATTTATCAATTCCTAACATACTCCCACCTTTAATTTAGGCGGAAGCCAAATTAAACTTAAGATCACTTTTGATCAAATTAAGCCCTAATTCAAAATAAAAAATATGCAAATAAATAAAGATAATAACTAAACAATAATAAAATAATAATGAAACATTTAGAGTTCTAGAAAAGTCAATTCAGGGTTTTAGAAAAGTCATTTCAGAGTTCTAGAAAAAGTCATTTCAGAAGTCTCTGTACTACTCTACCACTTCTAGTTTTACTGTTACTCACAGTCTGGATTACAGGGTCATCAGGACTTGATATTCTCTAATGAGTACAGCTTACGAAGTGGACGCACCAAGGTCCCTGAACTTGTTTTAACTTCAGCCACTCTAGCTGCTCCATCTCGACTTGGGAAAATCTTTACAATTTTTCCTATAGGCCAATAAAGTCTCTTTTGGTTTAGTTCTATCAAGACTACTTCACCTAGTCTGACAGCTTGTCCTTTCTGGTTTGATTTTTGGACCAATTCAGCTAAATATTCTTTTCTAAATCTATTTCTAAGTTGTTGCCGAATATTTTGACAGTGTTTATATCTAGATTGAAGTTTCTTTGAATCTATTGCATCTAAATCAGGAACACCTATTTCTTCAATGTCTTGCAAAAATGATGATGGAGTCAAAGGTATAAATTTATCTGTTTCTTCAAAAATATAGGTTAGAGGCCTTTTATTTACTGTTGCTTCGACATCACATAGAACAGTCATGAGTTCTTCAAAAGTTAAAGTTGAAGTGCCGAGTGTTCTGATCAAGGGAATTTTAACACATCTAATCAGACGCTCCCACCATCCACCCCACCAAGCTGCTGCTGGAGGGATGAACTTCCATTTAATAGGAGACAGTTCTTTTGAAGAAACTATTGCATTCCAATCCAATGATTTTAAAAGGTTATTGGTTCCTCTAAAATTTGAGCCATTATCAGAGTATATAGTAGTCGGCCTTCCTCTCCTGCATATAAATCTTCGAAGTGACTGAATGAATCCTTCCGCTGAGAGACTGGATACAAGTTCCAAATGTATTGCCCTATATACTGCACATGTAAAAAGTACAACCCAAACTTTGGATCTTTGCTTTACGAAAAGAGGGCCAAAAAGATCAGCTCCAACAACTTCAAAAACTTTGGAATCTCTGACTCGATCTAGAGGTAGGTGGATTGGAGGTGTAGTATATGGCTTTGTAGAGTATCTTTTGCATCTGTAACACTTAGACAATTGACTTCTAATGATGCGTCTAGAAGAAATTATCCAATATTTTTCTCTCAAAATGGATCCAACTGTTTGAAGTCCAGCATGACAATTCTTTAAATGACATTCTTGAATCAGACAATTCACTACATGATGTTTCGATGGTAATAAAATTGGATATCTGAAAGAAAACTCGTCATCTCGCTCTAATATCTTTGTTTTTACTCTTAACAAACCTTCTTGATCTTTCATAACCTTTAATCCTTTTATTGCATCAGTAGTATTACCAAAACTTTCAGATTGTATTATTGACCAGAGCGACCTTTCCGCATCTTCTTTTTCTTCAATTGACAATTCTGATGGAAAACATATATTTCTGTTTCTGCACTTCATTATGAATCTCTTCACCCAACATACGACATTAATAAATCTACCAAATTTTGAAATTCTACTATATATCATAAATTCATGTGAATTAGAACATAAAAGAGTAGGTACTGAAGTTTTCTTCTTTTCCATCATTACTAATTCTTCGTTGGGGCTTGTTTCTGAATGTGGCCAATTTTCTTCTGATAACTTCAACCATTCTGGTCCCTCCCACCATCTCATCTTCAGCAGCTGTTTAGGACTACATCCGCGAGAAGGTAGATCAGCAGGGTTGAGATGACCAGGTACGAAGTTCCATTGTTGAGATTCGGAAAATTTACAAATTTCTCTAACTCTATTGCCTACAAACGTTCCCCATTGATCATTTCTTCGAATCCAAGCGAGAACGGTCGAAGAGTCGGTCCAATACTTTACTGGTATGGAAATACAATTAAAGGCTTTCAAAACAAATTTAGTCAACCTTATTCCTAAAATACAAGCAAGAAGCTCTAAACGTGGTATGGTTACATTTTTCTTTGGTGCAAGACGAGACTTAGCTCCTAAAAGTTGTACAAAGACTGCGTCTTTATCTTCACAACGTAAGAAAACTGCTGTTGCATAAGCTCTGGTACTTGCATCACAAAATGTATGAATAGACCATTTTTCTTTACAACCATAGCCTACACGTCTATTTATCTTCACGTCATTTAAATACTTGAGTTCGCTATACCATTTTTGAAAATTATTCCGGATTTCTTCTGGAAGTGGAGCATCCCAATCTAATTTCGTTGACCAGGCGTCTTGAATTGTCAGTTTGGCTGGCAACAATGCTGGGGCTAAAAATCCTATTGGATCGAAGATCCCCTGGGTTACAGCTAATATCTTTCTTTTCGACAGATTTTCTATCTCATCACTAAATTTATGAGCGATCTTCAAACTATCTTCCATTGTGTCCCACTTCAACCCTAAAACCGGAACTATCGTTGTTACATTTTTGCTGAGCGCCTTCTTTTCGTTAAGGAAACTGCTGTCTTCACTTTTAATTGGTCCGAATTCCCACATTCTTAATTCCATTTTCACATCAGCCATGATTTCTGTAGATTTTGAAATAAAATTTTCTAGTTCAGGCACATTGTCGACTGAAGTAACGCAGTTATCTATATAGTATGATTTCATAAGCTTCTCAGCTATCTGTTTGTTTTCTTCATCAACATTACTCAAATGATATCTTATAACTGCACCTAGCAAAAATGGGCTACAAGTTGCTCCAAAAACTACTCTATTGTGTTGATAGACATGAAATTCGTCAGGACTCTTCCACCATAAAAATCGCAAGAAATGCCGATCTGATTCTTTGACTTCAATTTGAAGAAATGCTCTTCTTATATCGGCTACTACCCCAATAGCTTTCTCACGAAATCTTATTAACACTGCAGGAATTTGTTCGATGAGGTTTGGTCCTTTAAAGAGACAATCATTTAAAGAAGGAGACCTCCCTACCTTACACGATGCATCAAAAACTGGTCGAACACTTGTAGTAGGACTATCTGGTTTAATGACGGGATGATGAGGTAAAAAATGTCCTGGAATCTTGAGTGCTTCATCTGGTACTTTACTTATAACGCCTTCTTCTTCCCATTCATAGAAAACTTTAGCATATTCTTCAAACATTTTCATTGATTTTAATTTCTTTGTTGAATTTATCAATCTTCGTTCAGCTATGTGTCTATTTGAAGGAATCTCACGTTTGCCGTTAATCCAAGTAAGACCTACAATATAGCGACCTTCTATATTTCTATCAACTTCTTTTATAAAATTATCATGAGCGAGTTCTTCTTCTTCTGCTTTAGACAAAGTTTGACAGGGATCTGTTATACCGATTGTCTCTGACTTCCATAATTCTGGAATCTTCATATCTTTTAAAGCTAGGTTCGTGATAAACATATTTCCATAATTTAGGCAAGACTGTGATGTACTTTCTAAACGACCACAAAGTGTCCATCCAAACTTTGTCTCTATTGCTGTAAGACCGCTCTTTAACTGTTTTACTCGACCTGTAAGAAGTTGTCCGTAGTAATCGCTTCCAATCAAAATTTCAATTTTTGGACTTCCTGCTCCTAAATCTGTGATCCATAGTTTATTTTGTTTAAGCTCTTTAATTACTGATTCTTTTGGTATCCGAGGAATATAGTTACAAATTATATCTTGATCCAAAAGTTCTAAGACTTCTTTCGTTTGTTTCTGTCTATCAGAAGAACTTAACTCAACTTGGAATTTATTGTGAGATTTAGCTTCTGTTTGCGTACCACCAAACAAAGTGTGTACAATAGCTTCAGAAGAAATGGGATGTAAACCTAACTCTTCAGCTGTACCTTTTAAAATATAGCTCTTTTGCGACCCACAATCAAGTAACGCTCGTACTTTCTTTGTTATTCGACCTTTAATAACTATTTCTAAAGTCATAAGGGCAACTTCAGCAGAACACTGCTTACTTGCTATGGTGCTTTGAATAACTTCTGGGGTCTTAACTGTATTTTCTGGTTCTTTACACATTGAAATTTCAGGGCATAATAACTCGGTATGGGGTTTAGAACAAACGTGGCAACGAATAAAAACTTTGCAAACTTTAGCGTGGTGACCAAAACGAAGACATTTTAAACAGCAATTTTTATTCTTAATTTTGGCCTTCCGTTCATTAAAGGAAAGAGATCTAGCCCTAACACAGTCCTTGCTTTCATGAGATTTACTGCAAAATAAACAAAGGCGTTCTTTTGCGCTAAATAGCCCTGCCGCAGTAGGTATTTTACTTTCTGCTTTTCTTAACTTTTCTTTAGGTTTGTCTTTAAAGCCCAGCTCTATAAAACTCGATTTGGCTAATTTGAATCTTTCCTCGTTTGCAACTTCTTGTTTCAGAAATTCCATCAAACTTACTATATTTGCTTTTGTTGACAATGCATTATTATTACTAACAGTGTTTGATGTGATTGAAATATTATATCGCTGCCATGCTTTTAATACATCTTCCGATAAGCTAGATTCTATCATGGGATAGAGCCACGCCGAATTGCTTTCTAAACTTAAACCCATTGATTCTAACGATCTTAAATATGCCTCGACTTTCGTGAATAAATCTGATAAGGGAAGTTTATCTTTGCCGTGCGCCTGTACATTAGCTACAATCAATTTTAGGAATTCTCTAACGTACACTTCTATTAGTAAATCTTTATTTCCAAAACGCTCTTGAAATGCCTCGACAGCTTTGGAGTAATTAACTGCGGTCATTGGATAGCTCTCTAACAAACGCCTGGCTCTGGTTCCAGGTTCTACCGATTGGATAAGATACTGAAATTTGTCACTATTATCCAAATCTATGTCTTCATGAATTTTCTGAAACTGAGACCAAAATGAAAGATAATTTATTAACTGCGAATCGAATGGCTTAATATTTAGTTTAGGTAATTTATAATGCTTTGATTTGGAATAACCGTGATCTGTGCTTTTTTCACTATCATCTTGATTACGTTTATTTGTACCCAATGCTTCGCTAACTTTACGCTTAATGGTAATAAATTGATCTGAATAACTTTCATTTTCCACTACTTCATTTTCAATAGCCTCTTCATCGCATTTATCATCATCTAACATGAGTTCAATTATAGCTTCATCAATAGCTTTAATTTCATGAATCAAATTTTCTAATTTACTAAAACCGTCTAAAATTTTGTCCTTATCTAATGACTCGCTGTTAATTTCTTCATTCAAAACATTTAAAGTTCTGGTAAATGACGAACGTAGTGGTGTACGCTTTTTCTTTAGCTTATTCATCTTAGAAAAATTAAGTAGTAATGCACAGCTTATGAAAACACTATACGCTATAAAAACAATTCAATATCTCAACAGTATTATTCAAATGTCCGTGCTCGGGGCGCCAGATTTGTTCTGTAAACAATCAAAACTTATTTCGGTTCAAAAATCTTCTAAATATTCTTGAATTTTCTTTTTAAAAATTTTATTACATACTTAGAATTATAGAATAAAGAAATATTGAATTCAAATTATTTACATACTATGTACAAAATGTATAATATGTACAAAATATAAATGCTTTTACCTTGATAATTTTTGATCATCATACTAAAAACTGGAAAGATGATCCTTTATGCATTTCTGCGTGCCTTTTCATAAAATTAACATAATTCTTCAATAAAACTCAAGACACGCACGACAAACAAAAAATATAAACATTCTCTCTCTCAAAAAATTCTTTTTCATTCCATCAAAAATTGATGCCTACTTTTTTATCTAAACTTTTAACTCATCTCGTAAGATAAAAAATATAAAAAGCAAAGCAGACGAAAAAACAGCTTCGCTTCCATAGCAACGAGTCGCGTCTTATAAATAAATTAAATATCACAATTGCAAATATGCAAACGATTTTCTGTGAATAAACTGGGATAACTTAATTTATCAATTCCTAACAATTATAATAGACCATGCCACAAGATATGTTTGGGCATTTCCTTCCAAAAGTGTCACTACAGAAACTTATACAAATTGTCTGAAACAAATCTTCAATATCAAAATCCCTCAACAATTATTCTGTTTTAGTAAGATTTCAAGTGTACAGTCCCCTCAAAAAATACTTAGTGACAGGAATGCTGCTTTTACTTCTTCAAGATTCAAAAAATTCCTGCAAAATCATAATATTAAACAACGTTTGACCACTGCCCATCATCCACAAACGAATGGGAAATGTGAAAGAGTAAATCAGACAATAGTAACTAGATTAAAATGTAAAGTAAACTCCACTACCTCTAAAATTCCCTGGACTAAGCTTTTAACTGAGGTAATTAATGAATATAATAATACACCCCATTCTATTACCAAATTTCCACCTGCGTACTTGCTTTTTGGCCAATTACCCTATGACTCCCCCTTACAACAAAATTATTATCCCCCTGTTCATGAAGCACTTAAAATTGCTAAAACAAGAACTGATGAATTTCATTTAAAAAATAAAAGATATTATGATAAAGATTATATCGAACCAAAATTTAAAATAGGAGATCTAGTTATCTATGAAGAATTTCAGTACCCTAATACTAGAAAGTTGTCACAAGTATTTAGTGGCCCTTATAAAATTCTTAACAAATTATCCGAAGTAAATTTTGAAATTGATAGGCAAAACCAGTTCAAAAGTTCAGAAATAGTACATGTATCTAAATTAAGGCCTTATTATTCCCCTGATAAATTTAAATTAAGTCATGAGCAACAACCCCCTAATCAACAACAACAAACTCAGGTAAAAACTGTAGCTTAAACTATATCTCTAGTTTATCATTTTATAATTTTTTCTCTTAAACAGTAAATTTCTTTTCATATTTTAATTCAGATAATATCCTGTAATTCTCACAGAATGGCAATGATATCTCTTGACTGCAGCGAGAGTGTCACTTGTCTGGAAATTTTTATATTTGTTTATTTATGCCGGCGTAGACGAACAAAGTGGAAATTTCTTATTCTGTACTGAATTACTCTACTTTGAATATTTTTTTTTTCTTTCAACTGAACCTATTTGTAATATTAAGTTTAATCTATCAATTATTAAATTAATTATTTGCCAAGTAACAAAATTTTTATCACTTTATTTTAATATATTTTTTTTTCTTTCTCTCTTTCTTTGCTTCTGCATTCCAGTCCAATTACATGTCAATTATAATATAATTTTGTTTCTTTTTCTCTTTCCTACTTGCATCTTGCAATGTTTTATCACACCGAGAGAATATTTATTGCGTAATTATTTGACATGAATAGATCTTGTTTTTTATTTTTATCATTTATTAATATTTCTTTTTAAGAATCTTAGTAGTTTAAAGGTCACGTGCATTCTCAAACATGAATAAAATTTTTATTTATCTTTATTTTATTTTAATTTATCATATTATATTTTAATTTTTTTTTTGTACATATTCCTACTTAATCCTGTACTCGGATTACCAGATTAAGTAAATGATTTCATAGTTGATTGCATTTTTTATTTTATTCCACTTCTCTCTATATTTCATCCCAAAAATATGAGATGAGATAAACGAGATTAAGTATTTAAAGAATGTCTTTTGTGATATTTATTATTACTTATTAAGAGATTTACTTATACCCATTATGAGATTTACTTACACTTATGATATTTATTATTATTGATATTTTTCCTTATTATGTTTCTTAATTATATTGTTTATTATTTACATTGTTAAATTTTATTATTACTATATTATAAAATGTGTTATTAATTAAAAATACAATTATAAAAGTATTTTCACAAAGATTCCAAAATGGAACTGTTATGAATGTTCAAGGACTTACTCACACAAAAACTGAACTAATATTATAATGTTAGCTGATGAATTTGGACAGTTAAATGAATTAGACATCCTTAAAATGAGGTAATGAACTATGCCATTCCAAATATGACTTTAAGAAGATTTTTGAAATAAACTTTTAAAAATTGATTTCTAGATTTGACATTGTTAAAAAAGAATTTAACGTTATTGTTTTTCATTTTTATGTTTCATTTTTATGTTATTACTATGGGTAATTGCTTATATTTTCAAATTACTTTTTGATGTGTACTTTAAACAAGATTATATCTTGTATTTGTATTGAAGCCTATTTTATTGTATTTAAATTTGAAGTTATTCCACGCATGATCTTGGTGTTTTTACATTTGAATTCTATATAAAAAAGAGAAATTAATTTAAATTTTTTTTTATTCAGTATCTAATTATTATTACTTATATCAACAACTTCGTGAGCTAAGTCTGCATCATCTCCCTTTCTGTGAAATTGCAGGTCTCAGACCTACTTTTTCACCCGTCTTTCTGGGAGGGGGGATTTGTAATAAAATAAAAAAAAAAAATTTTGCGCCATTTTTTTTATTCTCTCTTAGCTTCAATTCTAAATTTGTGGAACATATTTCAATCTTAGTTTCGTCTTGTAACAGCTAAAATTCTTTTTCTTACTTTAGTTATTAATAAATTATTTCTTGCTTCTCAAAAAGGCGGGAAGTATTTCGTAAGCTTTTTACTTTCTGGCATATTCCTGCGATTTTAATTTTATTTTTTATTTTTTAACATCGCGTGACAAGTGTTACTACGCGTTGCTAAAGGGCTTAGTGTTCCGAGAAAAAAATATAGTTCTTGCCAGTAGACCGCCTATTACGGCCAATTAGAATTGATCATTTTGTCCGTTAGAGGCTCGAGTCCATCCTGATTGGATTTTTAAAATGATTGACGCGGAGTAGGAGGGCGCTAGTTTTGTCGTGAAAATGATTTTTTCATTTGGTTTTTCAGGAGAGTAGAATGCACCTTTTCTTTAAACTATCAAGACGCGCGTTTTATTGCTCCGCTGAATTAGAAATGTCATTTTTTCCGAGATTGTAGAACGCCGGAATGTTGCAGCTTAGTGAGCGAAGGCCGTAGTGATAGATGTGTGGAACGGTGATCTGTGGAGTAACTTAAGTTCGTGCTCTAAATAATAAAGAACTAAAACACTGATTTTCTTGCATTGTTATTGGAGAAACTCCTACGAGAACAAATCCATGGCTTATCCACTTACCAGAACGACTGCTCATCCCACTATTGAATCTTAGTGAATAGTAGTATTCTACAACCAACATGGTATTCTATTAGTGATTATACACTATTATGGAACATCGATCTCGTCGAATCATTACATATATATATATATATATATATATATATATACAGGGTGTCCGAAAAGTCTGGAAACGGCCGAATAACTCGAGAAATACATATGAGATTGAAAAACGTAAATATACGTGTTAAATATTTTTAAATAAGCTACTCTGTGATACCAAATTTGACCTTCGAAACCGACCCCCTGGGGGTCAGAGGGGGTCCAACTTTGAAATCTTAAATTATAACCCCCATTTTTTATTGCAGATTCGGATTCTACGGACAAAAATACGTAACTTTTGTATTTGATGTTTATTTCAAATCTTCGTTTATCACGGTGTAATCGAGCATATTAAATCGATACATATTCCCGCTTTTCCAACGGGATTTTCCTTAATCGAAACTGATTGGGCAGAATTTTTGACGTCAAATTCCTCGTCTTTTGTAGGAATAGCGTTTCCTGAAAATCACTCGTGGCGATTATTTCAATAGTGCTACACTGTTAAAAATTTGACCCATTTGCTGCAGCGTCACTCCACAGCTATTATAGAATATCTCTTTTGTGACCAATGAGAATGCTCCATGACACAGTAAAGTAAACGTTTTCTATAAAAGCGGTGGAGTGACGATGCAGCAAAAGGGTCATTTTTTTTACAGTGTACTTAACTGTGTTATGGAACATTCTCATTCATCATTAAAGAGATATTCTATAAAAGCTGTGGAGTGACGCTACAGCAAATGGATCAAATTTATAACTGTGTAGCACTACCGAAATAATCGGCACGGGTGATTTTCAGGAAACGCTATTATTGCAAAAGACGAGGAATTTGATGTCATAAATTCTCCCCAATTAGTTTCGATTAGGGAAAATCCCGTTGGAAAAGCCGAAATATGTATCGATTTAATATGCTCAATTACACCGTGATAAACGAGGATTCGAAATAAACATCAAATACAAAAGTTACGTATTTTTGTCCGTAGAATCCGAATCTGCAATAAAAAATGGGGGTTATAATTTAACATTTCAAAGTTGGACCCCCTCTGACCCCCAGGGGTTCGGTTACGAAGGTCAAATTTGGTATCACTGAGTAGTTTATTTAAAAATATTTAACATGTATATTTACGTTTTTCCATCTCATATGTATTTTTCGAGTTATTCGATCGTTTCCAGACTTTTCGGACACCCTGTATATATATATTTATATATATATTAAAATTTATTCATTAATGCTTTATCATTTGAATCTTTCATAATTTCGAAATATGAATCTTAAAAGTTATGATATCAAAATTTAAGTGACCCCTTGATGAGACTTTAAACGATGTTTTAAAATTCTATTTATTTATTTATTTATTATCTAAATACATTTACATATCTAAACAATACTTTTCATTTTCCAATAAGCTGTTAAATACATCACTTTCACTGAATATATATAATGCACTGAAATGTTTTATTTGAATAAATTGGCTTATCTTTTGTGCTACGCTATCCAAAATCAAAAGTAACATTTAAATAAATATTTTTCCACCATTGTATCTAAACTAAGTTAAATATATGCAAATAGATACAATGACGCAAAAATATTTATTTAAATGTTACTTTTGATTTTGGATAGCGTAGCACAAAAGATAAGCCAATTTATTCAAATAAAACATTTCAGTGCATTATATATATTCAGTGAAAGTGATGTATTTAACAGTGTATTGGAAAATGAAAAGTATTGTTTAGATATGTAAATGTATTTAGATAATAAATAAATAAATAAATAGAATTTTAAAACATCGTTTAAAGTCTCATCAAGGCGTCACTTAAATTTTGATATCATAACTTTTAAGATTCATATTTCGAAATTATGAAAGATGTAAATGATAAAGCATTAATGAATAAATTTTAATATATATATATATATATATATATATATATATATATATATATATATATATATATATATATATATATATATATATATTTATATATATATATCATAGAAGGCGGCAGCCTTCAAGTGACGCAGCTTTAAACCTACCATCGTCAAAACCTACCATCGTCATAAGGGTAGATGCGGAACTTCATATATACAGCTAACTCAACATCAAAGAAAATCGGAAAAGCCGCCTTCTAATAACTCAGCAAATATTGGTCAGAATGGTCCAATTTTTTTAATATAGTCTTATATTCCCAGTCTAATCCTATCCTATAATTTTCACATTTGTACGTGCCGTATATTTTTAGATCTCAATAACCATTTTAAAACTGAAATTGATGGTGTTTGTTCCTGATAATGAGATCTAGAAAATGGGCTGGGAGATTTTATTAAAACTTATATATAATATGAATCTCTTTAAGATAGAGGTAATAAGACTTGCCTTGTTTCTAGGAAAACTCTTGTTTGTTATATATTGGTCTTGGAAAATTGGACTATATTAGCTCGCGGATTACATGTTATTCTATGGGTTAGCAGACAGAGCAGGAGTGAAAAACCTTATGTACTTATGGTCACAGTTAAAACACCCAAATCGAAGCAATAAATGTTTTTTAAACTACAAAAACATCTTATCATGTGCTTTAAAACATTCAATAAATATATACTAAATCAAATTTCTATTTATATTGCCTTTATTTTTCGTAAAAAGAAAATATTACGTTTCTTACATTGGATATTTTTGCATTTTGTGGAAAAAATATTTTGAATCCTTTTTTAAAATAGGAAAATATTTTTTAATTATACATATTCAATATACTTTCGACTTATGATTTTTTTTTTTTTTTTAAGTTTACAAACAAGAATTATTTTTAATAATTTGTTTTAGAATCCCATGTATTCATACGCGTTTAGATAGTTTTGTTTTGAATCGTAATCGAATTCGCTGGCGGTAAGCTTTGTACTTGGCACTTGTTGTTGTTTTTAGCATGTATGTTGTGTAATTTGCGAAATATTCAATTCCAGGAGACGAACGTGAAGCTAAACCCTCTATAATGAAAAAGAAAGTTAAATAAATATTTTTTGACACTCATTATTAAAGTATTATTTAAAAAGTGGTGTATACATTAGTTAGCATGTTGATTTGATTTCAAACCAACATAAACTATCACAGAATGTGTAAACTATTGCTAAATTTTGGTAAACAAACTATATTTATAATTGACCAACAGTTAAACCAAGTGCTTGTGAATTCTAAAATTCTCAAAATAGATTGTTTTTAAGTTTATAGATGTCCTTATCATATGAATTAATTAACAATAATTATATGAATTAATTAACAATACTAAGTTTTAAGTGTTGTAAAAATTGTGCTTTTTTATTTCATTTATTAATTTCTGTGATTAATAACCCAGGATGTTAATTTTTAGATTAAAATTGCTTGAATATGTTATTCAAAATGCATTTATTATTTTTTTTTATGCATTTTTGTCGCTATTAATTTTCATTTTGAAACTGTGCCTTTTTAGCTTAGCTTAATGGCCAGTAAATCCAGGTTTTAAACAAATTTTAAAATAAGTAAGTGCACTTATTATTGGAAATTGTGAACAAACTAGTATTTATCAACAAATTACAGCAGTATTTTGATAATTCAAAAGAAAGTAATGAAGTTAATTTGTTCTTACATGCATTAGTGACTGTGGCTATAAAGATTTCAGAGATTTAAAAACAAATTAGTTGCACTCATTGTTTTTTTTCTTCATGTACACACAGTGCTTGTACAACATGCATTAGTGATTGCATTTTTAATTAATTTTGTGTATTTTACGGATTGTTGCACAGCAATTTTGCTGCAGCCTGAGTGTTTTGTTTTTGTTTTGTTTTCATGTGCTCTAAGTGTTATACATGCAGTAGTTGGACTGCTTTAACGAGTTTTATTTTAGCGAGTGAGAGTTTTAGGCCCTTTTTTTCTAATGTAAACGTTGTTGTTTTAATGTATTTGTTTCACAATATTGTCACTGGATTTCTTTAGTTCAGGTATCACTCATTTCTTCCAGATATTGGGAATCTGCATGTTACCACATAGTTTGCTGCATCTATTAATTTTTGTTGTTTGTTTTCATATGGGCATAATGTTCATACATTTGTTATTGACTGTGGCTTTGAGAAATTTCATGTGTTTTAGAGACCATTGCATAAGTTTGCTGCATCCAGTAATTTGACATGCACTCAGCTCTCATTATCCATTAGTTACTGTAGCTTTAACATATTTCATGCATCCTATTATTTCATTAATAATTTCGAAATTCCATGTTTATATTTTAAAATGTTATTTAGCAGTTGCCACGGAGGTACTACAGCGCATCATTGTAGTCTGCATTAGATGCTGTTCAAAATAGATTTTTTTTTTCTTCCTAAGAATCTGATTATTTAAATCCAAGCATGAAAAATTTTGTCTCAGATCACAAACTGAATACAAAAGTATTATAATAGTTAATAATACGTTATAGAAATCAATAATCAAAATATAAAAGCATTAGCCTTACAGCTTAGAACATAGCATTATTAATTAACTGCATTTATAAATTGGACATCTAAAATGGAAAATCTTAATATATTTTTATAATGTTAGAATTCACAAGCATTTAAAGTTGGTTAAGCAAATAATTCTTAACCAAATATTAACGATAACATTGGTTTAAAAAGAAATAACTTATACTTCTATGCTTTAATAATGAGTTTCATAAAATATAAATTTACCCCCTTTTTTTTTCTATAGATGTTTTAATTTCATATTCATTGTCTCGAAATTGAAGTATTTCTTTCTAACATTCTTTTACAAAAATGTTTGATAATTTAAGGCTTTTTTTATCTTAAAAAAAAAAAAAAAAAAAAAAAAAAAAAAAAAAAAAAAAAAAAAAAGGCCTTGTTTCTATTTATGAACACAAAATCCTCAAATAAATTTGAATCCATTATTTAAATAAATTGCATAACATACCTAAGAAGAAAACATGTTTAAAATTCAATTTAATACAAGAAATTAAAAATTTTTAATTCAAATAATGTAAAGTTACTGTTACTAACACACTAACAAGTAAATATTTAAAAATACTAACAGCTAATAATGGGCGATAAATAATTAAATTTTTTAGTTTTGTCATTTCTAAAACGTAATTGTTTAAATTCTATTTGAGTTGAACCTCATCCAAACCCTAAAAAATATTCTATCAAACCTTAATTCAATCTGAAAAAAAAAAAAAAAAAAAAAAAAAAAAAAAAAATCTGACAATACACACTGACAAGCAGAGTTGTATAATATACACGCACGCCATGTGCAGAAAATTTTATGAAGAAACAATTTTTATTTACTTATTTCGACAAAGAATTGCGTAAAAAAAAAAGTGTATCTCAACAAAGAATCATGTAAAAAAAACCCAACATTTCGACAAAATACTACGCGAAAAACGTGAATTACGTCCAAAGACCGCAATAAAAACGTTAATTCAATCAATGAATCGCATAAAAAATATGAATTCCATGCATGAATCGCATAAAAAATATGAATTACATGCATGAATCGCATAAAAAATGTGAACTACATCCATGAATCGTTAAAAAAAAGGAAATTGCATAAAAAATGGGAATTACGTCCACAAATTGCTTAAAATGTGAATTACGTCCATGAATCATGTAAAAAAGCGAGAATTATATTCATTAATTGTATGAAAAATGCAAATTACGTTTATGAATCGTGTAGTGAAACATGAATTTTGGCGGCAGAAAGCTGAAATGGAATTACCTCTATAAAATGCATAAAAATAGCGAATTGCATTCATGAATTCCATAAAAAATGTGAAATATGTTCATGATTCGCTCAAAAAATGCAAATTACATCCATGAATTGCATAAAAACGTGAATTAGTTCATAAATCACTCAAAAAATGTGAATCACTTCCATGAATTGTGAAAAAAAAAAAAAAAAAAAAAAAAAAAAAAAAAATAACATTCATAAATTGCAAAAAATGCGAATTACTTCCAAGAATTGGTAAAAAAAGCGAATTACATTCATAAATCCTATAAAAACACAAATAACGTCAATAAATCGATCAAAAAACGCAAATTTCATTGATAGAAAGCTCAAAAAATGCAAATTATGTCTATGAATCGCATAAATATAGCAAATTACGTCCAGAAATCATGTAAAATGTAAATTACATTCATTAATCGCATAAAAATCGCGAATTATGTCCATGAATCGCTCAAAAAAAGCGAATTTCATAAGAAACGTGAATTGGGTCCACAAATCGCTCAAAACATGAATTACGTCCATGAATTGTTTAAAAAAGTGAGAATTACGTTCAGAAATTGTATGAAAAACGCAAATTACGTCTATGAATTGTGTAGTTAAATGGGAATTATGTTCATAAATCGCTCAAAAAACACGAATTTTGGCAGCAGAAAGCTAAAATGCAAATTAAGTTTATAAATCGCATAAAAATAAAGAATAGCGTTTTGCATTCATGATTTGCATAAAAAACGCAACTTACATTCATGAATCGCTCAAAAAATGCAAATTACGTCCATGAATCGCATAAAAATGTGAATTATGTTCATAAATCACTCAAAAAATGCAAATCACTTCCATGAATCATGCAAAAAAACACAAATAACATTCATAAATTGCAAAAAATGCGAATTACGTCCAAGAATTGTGTAAAAAAAGCAAATTACATTCATAAATCCTATAAAAACACAAATAACGTCAATAAATCGATCAAAAAACACAAATTTCATCGACAGAGAGCTGAAAAAACGCAAATTATGTCTATGAATTGCATAAAAATAGCAAATTACGTCCATAAATTATGTAAAATGTAAATTACATTCATTAATTGCATAAAAATTGCGAATTATGTCCATAAATTGCTCAAAAATGCAAATTACATTCATAAATCTCATAAAAAACATGAATGAGACCATAAATTGCGCAAAAAATGCGAGTTACACCCAACATTAAATTAATTTGCAGAAAGTTTTTGGTTTTATACAACTCTGCCAACAAGAACCTAAAAGTTATCCTGAAACCCATTCTAAACCAACAAAAATTTAATGGAAAGATAAATTTATCCAAGAAAGACAAAATAATTTCCATTGACATACATTGACCAGAATCTAAAAATTCCTATTGAAATCTATCTTATACGATCCAAAACCAGAAAGAAAAAAATCCCTCCAAGAGTAACTCAATCTATCTGCTGCAAAATAAAATACATTGAAATGCAACTGAACAAGAGCCTGAAAATTACATTTGAAGTCAAACCGAAACCAGATTCAACTCCTCCCCCCCCCCCCCCAAAAAAAAAAATATCCAGCCATATCTCAATTCGGGAAAGAAAACTTAATTTCCATAGATACGCATGATCAGAAATCTGGAAATTCCAATTAGTCTATATTAAACCTAATCTGCACCTGGAAAAGGAAATTCCATATAGCCAGAACCCAATATCTATACAGGACAAAATATTTCCCATTAAAGCGCAACCTGACCAGAACTTGAAAATTCCATTTGAATTGAACCTGATCGAAACCTGAAAAAAAATTTCCATCGAACCTTAACCTAATCCGAAAAAGAGAAAATTATTTCTGCCGATACACACCGACAAGAGTCTGAAAGTTAACATGAAACCTAATCCAGACCCGAAAAGGAAAAAACAATGGAAACAAAATTGTGTCCAAGAAAGACCAAATAATTTCTGTCCACATACACTGACAAGAATTTCAATTGAAATCTATCCTAAACCCAGTTCAAATACTACCCCCCCCCACCAAAAAAAAAAAAAAATCCAATTGTAACCCAATCTATCTGCGACAAAATAATATACTTGAAATGCAACTCAACAAGAACCTGAAAATTGTATTTGAAGTCAATCCGAAACCGGATTCAATCTTAAGTATATGCATTCATGAATTGCATAAAAAAATTGTGCAAAAAAACACGAATAACATTCATAAATTGCAAAAAATTGGAATTACGTCCAAGAATTGGTAAAAAAAGCGAATTACATTCATAAATCCTATAAAAACACAAACAACGTCAATAAATCGATCAAAAAACGCAAATTTCGTTGATAGAAAGCTCAAAAAACGTAAATTATGTCTATGAATCGCATAAATATAGCAAATTACCTCCATAAATCATGTAAAATGTAAATTACATTCATTAATCGCATAAAAATCGCGAATTATGTCCATGAATCGCTCAAAAAAAAAGCAAATTGCATAAGAAACGTGAATTGGGTCCACAAATCGCTCAAAACATGAATTACGTCCATGAATTGTTTAAAAAAGTGAGAATTACGTTCAGAAATTGTATGAAAAACACAAATTATGTCTATGAATTGTGTAGTAAAACGAGAATTATATTCATAAATCGCTCAAAAAACACGAATTTTGGCAGCAGAAAGCTGAAACGCAAATTACATCTATAAATAGCATAAAAATAGCAAATAGTGTTTTGCATTCATGAATTGCATAAAAAAGGCGAATTATATTCATGAATCGCTCAAAAAACACAAATTACATCCATGAATCGCCTAAAAACGTGAATTACGTTCATAAATCACTCAAAAAATGCGAATCACTTCCATGAATCGTACAAAAAAACACTAATAATGTTCATAAATTACAAAAAATGCGAATTACGTCCAAGAATTGGTAAAAAAAGCAAATTACATTCATAAATCCTATAGAAACACAAATAACGTCAATAAATCGATCCAAAAACGCAAATTTCGTTGAGAGAAAGCTCAAAAAATGTAAATTATGTCTACGAATCGCATAAATAATAGCAAATTACGTCCATAAATCATGTAAAATGTAAATTACATTCATTAATCGCGAATTATATCCATGAATCGCTCAAAAAAAAGCGAATTGCATAAAAAAATGCGAATTACGTCCACAAATCGCTCAAAACGTGAATTGCGTCGATGAATTGGTAAAAAAGTGAGAATTACGTTCATAAATTGTATGAAAAACGCAAATTACGTCTATGAATTGTGTAGTAAAATGGGAATTATGTTCATAAACCGCTCAAAAAACATGAATTTTGGCAGAAGAAAGCTAAAATGCAAATTACGACTATAAATCGCATAAAAATAAAGAATAGCGTTTTGCATTCATGATTTGCATAAAAAACGTGAATTACATTCATGAATCGCTCAAAAAATGCAAATTACGTCCATGAATCGCATAAAAATGTTAATTATGTTCATAAATCACTCAAAAAATGCAAATCACTTCCATGAATCGTGCAAAAAAACACGAATAACATTCATAAATTGCAAAAAATGCGAATTACGTCCAAGAATTGTGTAAAAAAAGCAAATTACATTCATAAATCCTATAAAAACACAAATAATGTCAATAAATCGATCAAAAAACACAAATTTCGTCGACAGAAAGCTGAAAAAACGCAAATTATGTCTATGAATTGCATAAAAATAGCAAATTACGTCCATAAATTATGTAAAATGTAAATTACATTTATTAATCGTATAAAAATTGCTCAAAAATGCAAATTACATTCATAAATCTCATAAAAAACATGAATGATGACCATAAATTGTGCAAAAAATGCGAATTACACCCAACATTAAATTAATTTGCAGAAAGTTTTTGGTTTTATACAACTCTGCAAACAAGAACCTAAAAGTTATCCTGAATCCCATTCTAAACCAACAAAAATTTAATGGTAAGATAAATTTGTCCAATAAAGACAAAATAATTTCCATTGACATACATTGACCAGAATCGAAAAATTCCTATTGAAATCTATCTTATACAATCCAAAACCAGAAAGAAAAAAATCCCTCCAAGAGTAATTCAATCTATCTGCTGCAAAATAAAATACATTGAAATGCAACTGAACATGAGCCTGAAAATTACATTTGAAGTCAAACCGAAACCAGATTCAACTCCCCCCCCCCCCCCAAAAAAAAGAAAAAAATTTATCCAACCATACCTCGATTCGGGAAAGAAAACTTAATTTCCATAGATACGCGTGATCAGAAATCTGGAAATTTATCTTAAACCTAATCTGAACCTGGAAAAGGAAATTCCATATAACAAGAACCCAATATCTGTACAGAACAAAATATTTCCCATTAAAGCGCAACCTGACCAGAACTTGAAAATTCCATTTGAATTGAACCTGATCGAAACCTGAAAAAAAATTTCCATCGAACCTTTACCTAATCCGAAAAAGAGAAAATTAATTCTGCCGATACACGCTGACAAGAGTCTGAAAGTTAACATGAAACCTAATCCAAACCCGCAAAGGAAAAAACAATGGAAACACAAGTGTGTCCAAGAAAGACCAAATAATTTCTGTCCACATACACTGACAAGAATTTCAATTGAAATCTATCCTAAACCCAGTTCAAATACTACCCCCCCCCCAAAAAAAAAAAAAAAAAAAAAAATTCCAATTGTAACCTAATCTATCTGCGACAAAATAATATACTTGAAATGCAACTCAACAAGAACCTGAAAATTCCATTTGAAGTCATTCCGAAACTAGATTCAATCTTAAGTATTAGCATTCATAAATTGCATAAAAAAAATTGTGCAAAAAAAACACGAATAACATTCATAAATTGCAAAAAATGTGAATTACGTCCAAGAATTGGTAAAAAAAAGCGAATTACATTCATAAATCCTATAAAAACACAAACAACGTCAATAAATCGATCAAAAAACGCAAATTTCGTTGATAGAAAGCTCAAAAAACACAAATTATGTCTATGAATCGCATAAATATAGCAAATTACGTCCATAAATCATGTAAAATGTAAATTACATTCATTAATCGTATAAAAATTGCAAATTATGTCCATAAATTGCTCAAAAATGCAAATTACATTCATAAATCGCATAAAAATCATGAATGATGACCATAAATTGCGCAAAAAATGTGAATTACACCCAACATTAAATTTATTTGCAGAAAGTTTTTGGTTTTATACAACTCTGCCAACAAGAACCTAAAAGTAATCCTGAAACCCATTCTAAACCAACAAAAATTTAATGGAAAGATAAATTTGTCCAAGAAAGACAAAATAATTTCCATTGACATACATTGACCAGAATCGAAAAATTCCTATTGAAATCTATCTTATACAATCCAAAACCAGAAAGAAAAAAGTCCCTCCAAGAGTAACTCAATCTATCTGCTGCAAAATAAAATACATTGAAATGCAACTGAACAAGAACCTGAAAATTACATTTGAAGTCAAACCGAAACCAGATTCAACTCCTCCCCCCCCCCCCAAAAAAAAAGAAAAAAATTTATCCAACCATATCTCGATTCGGGAAAGAAAACTTAATTTCCATAGATACGCGTGATCAGAAATCTGAAAATTCCAATTAGTCTATCTTAAACCTAATCTGAACCTGGAAAAGGAAATTCCATATAACCAGAACCCAATATATATGTCCTGTATACAGGACAAAATATTTTCTATTAAAGAGCAACCTGACCAGAACTTGAAAATTCCATTTGAATTGAACCTGATCGAAACCTGAAAAAAATTTCTATCGAACCTTAACCTAATCCGAAAAAGAGAAAATTATTTCTGCCGATACACACCGAGAAGAGTCTGAAAGTTAACATGTAACCTAATCCAAACCCGAAAGGGAAAAAACAATGGAAACACAAGTCTGTCCAAGAAACACCAAATAATTTCTGTCCACATACATTGACAAGAATTTCAATTGAAATCTATCCTAAACCCAGTTCAAATACTACCCCCCCCCCAAAAAAAAAAAAATTCCAATTGTAACCCAATCTATCTGCGACAAAATAATATACTTGCAATGCAACTCAACTAGAACCTGAAAATTCCATTTGAGGTGAATCCGAAACCAGATTCAATTCCCCCCCCCCTCAAAAAAAATATCCAATCAAATCAAGATTTTAGAAAAAAAAAAGAACAATTTATGTCGATATGTACTGACCAGATCATGGAAATTCCAATAGAAGTCTATCTCAAACACGATCCGAACTCTTAACCTGAAACCCAATCCAACCCCCCCCCCCCCAAAAAAAAGGTAAAATAAAAAAATTAGGAAATATAAATCTGTTCAAGAAAGACAAAATTTCCGTCCCCATCCACTGACCGGAATTGAAAACTAGTACTTGAAATGCAACTTGACAAGAACCTGAAAATTTCAATTCAAGTCAAACTGAATCGAGATTCAAACCCGAAAAAAAAAAACATACATTGACCAGAACCGGAAATTTTCAATTGAAGTCTATCCTAAACACAATCCAAACACTAAAAAAAAAAAAAAAAAAAAAAAAAAAAAAAAAAAAAAAAAAAATCCCTTTAGTAGTCAATCTATTTGCAACAAAATATTATAGATTGAAATGTAACTCAAGAAGAACTTAAAAATTTCATTTCAAGTCAACCCATAATCAGATTTGAACCTTAAAAAAATTTATCCAACCATATCCTGAAACGAGAAAGAAAATGTAATTTCCATTGATACGGACAGACTAGAAGCTGTAAATTCCGATTGAAGTCTATTTTAAATCCAATCCCTGCACAGAACAAAATATTTTCTGTGGAAATGCAATCTGACCAGAACTTGAAAATTACATTTGAATTGAACTCACTCCAACATCCCCCCCCCAAAAAAAGAAAAAAAAAAATTCTATAGAATCTTAACTTGAAACAAAAAAGGAAAAATAATTTCTGCTGATACACATTGACAAGAACCCAATTTGAACTGAAATGAAAATCAGTGTAAACATTAATCTGTTTAAGAAAGACGAATTAATTTCTGTCAACATGCACTACCCAGAACCTGAAAATTCCTATTGAAATCTATCCTTAACCCAATTGAAAAAAACACAAGAAAAAAAAAAAAAAACTTCTAATTAGAATCCTTTTACCTGTGACAAAATAATATATTTTGAAATGCCACCTGAAAATTCCATTTGAATCTGGTTTAAATTTTTCGGGTTTAGGGTAGATTTCAATTGGAATTTGTATTTATAGCAGTTTAGTAAATCAAATGTGGTTCTTAATGGATAAATGTTATTTTACATGATTTATGAGAAAAAAATAAAAAAATTTCAAGTCGTCAAAATATTACGTACAATGTTGAAAATCTAGAAAAGACTTTTGATGTATTGCACTGCAAGAAACCCTAAGCAAATATGGAATATTTTTTAATAGCTGTCTGCTTTTTTCATAAAATTATGTTAAAAAAAAAAAAATTTAAATCTAAAAAACATGAAATGTTTAAATTTATGTACTTTGCATGTTTTATGCTTAGTGACTGAAATGTTCAATAAAAATATATTAGTTAAGTTAAGTCATTATAGTATATCGTTATAGTATAGTCGTTATAGTCGTTAGTTTATTTGTAAGTTAAGTCGCCCAAGAATGGAAAGTTTCATATGAAATGAAAATATTTAATAAATAAGAGAGTCCTGATTTTCTTTCTTTGTCAGTTAAACATTTTCCTAATTGAAGTATGAAACTTACAGGGTGGACCGGGGTAATTCCTGATCAAAAAACACTAACATCTAAATATCTTTTTAATATTTACAATAGATGTGACCAAATTTAGCATGGTTAATGATTCACCATGTTTCTATTCAATAAAATATAGGCTTTGATTAAAATATTATTTAAAGTTTGCTTAATTAAAATTTTTTGATTCTCGGTAACTACCCTGGGAACATTGTAATTATCAATTACACCGGGGCAATTACCAATCAGGACATTCTTGTACAAATGATAGGTACATTGATTAATTTAGAATATATATTGTCAATTTTAATATAAGCCTGATTTAATTAAATGCCTTCATCCATCTGCAATAATTTTATCAATGTGTAAAGGAAAAAAAAAAACAAGAACGAAAAGTTATGTGTGCAACATAGAATATGATGCAACTTCCAACATATTCTGAATACTATTAACCTACTATTTTCATCCATATACAGTAATTTTTCCACCCAGTGCAAAGAACAAAACATACCTAACAAGAACAAAGAATCATGCATACTGCATCGATTATGATGCATTTTCCTACACATTCTGAATACTGTAAACTTATTGTCATTCATGTACAAGAATTTTACCATTCTGTGCAAAAAACAAAGCATAATTAACGACAATAAAAATTTTTGCATACAGTATGTTTAGATACTTTCCAATTCATTCTGAATACTTTAAACCTATAGTTTTCATCTTTGTACAGTAATCTTCCCACCCTATGCAAACAGGAAAACATAAATAAACTAACAAGAATGAAAAATTACGCATAAGTATAGATTATGAAACACTTTTCAATACATGTTCAATATTGTAAACCTATCATTTTAATCTATTTGCAGTAATTTTACCAATCTATATAAAGAAAAAATCATAACTAACAAGAAAGAAAAACATGTGTGCAACATAGATTATGAAACATTTCCAGAATATTCTGAATATTGTAACGCATATAGTCTTAATCAATCTGCAATATTACCAACCTATACATAGGTTGAAACATAATTAACAAGAATCATGCATGCAGCATAGATTATGAAATACTTTCCAGCATATTCTGAATATTGTATCCCTGATCATTTTAATCCATCTGCAGTATATGTATCAACATGTGTAAAGAATAAACATAGTTAACAAGAATGAGAAATGATACATACAGCATAGATTATAAAACCCTTTCTGAGATGTATGGTGCTGAATGTACATTACCTTCTTATCTTTTACTAACGTATTTTACTACAGAGTTGTTTTTAACAAAATCAAGTAGTACAGCACACATTAATAAAATATGAAATATCTTTTTTTTAAGTGGATGGGGGAGGGGTAATTAAAGGCGAATGAATCATGAATATGAATTTTTTGCGTTAGTCTTTTTTTTTTTTTTTATCATTAACCTAAAAAAAGCAATGATATCAATACAAAAAACCCTTAACGGGTTAAAAGCTTGTGACGCAGCAGTTTATCTTACATCTCTTAGAATTTTAAATTTGGGACTTAAAACTAATGATATCAAAATTTATGTGACGCTATGCTATTAATATATATATATATATATATATATATATATATATATATATATATATATATATATATATTAAAATTTATTCGTTAATGCTTTATCATTTACATCTTTCATAATTTCGAAATATGAATCTTAAAAGTTATGATATCAAAATTTAAGTGACGCCTTGATGAGACTTTAAACGATGTTTTAAAATTCTATTTATTTATTTATTTATTATCTAAATACATTTACATATCTAAACAATACTTTTCATTTTCCAATACACTGTTAAATACATCACTTTCACTGAATATATATAATGCACTGAAATGTTTTATTTGAATAAATTGGCTTATCTTTTGTGCTACGCTATCCAAAATCAAAAGTAACATTTAAATAAATATTTTTGCGTCATTGTATCTATTTGCATATATTTAACTTAGTTTAGATACAATGGTGGAAAAATATTTATTTAAATGTTACTTTTGATTTTGGATAGCGTAGCACAAAAGATAAGCCAATTTATTCAAATAAAACATTTCAGTGAATTATATATATTCAGTGAAAGTGATGTATTTAACAGTGTATTGGAAAATGAAAAGTATTGTTTAGATATGTAAATGTATTTAGATAATAAATAAATAAATAAATAGAATTTTAAAACATTGTTTAAAGTCTCATCAAGGCGTCACTTAAATTTTGATATCATAACTTTTAAGATTCATATTTCGAAATTATGAAAGATGTAAATGATAAAGCATTAATGAATAAATTTTAATATATATATATATATATATATATTAATAGCATAGCGTCACATAAATTTTGATATCATTAGTTTTAAGTCCCAAATTTAAAATTTTTAGAGATGTAAGATAAACTGCTGCGTCACAAGCTTTTAACCCGTTAAGGGTTTTTTGTATTGATATATATTAATAGCATAGCGTCACATAAATTTTGATATCATTAGTTTTAAGTCCCAAATTTAAAATTCTTAGAGATGTAAGATAAACTGCTGCGTCACAAGCTTTTAACCCGTTAAGGGTTTTTTGTATTGATATCATTGCTTTTTTTAGGTTAATGATAAAAAAAAAATAAAAGACTAACGCAAAAAATTCATATTCATGATTCATTCGCCTTTAATTACCCCTCCCCCATCCACTTAAAAAAAAGATATTTCATATTTTATTAATGTGTGCTGTACTACTTGATTTTGTTAAAAACAACTCTGTAGTAAAATACGTTAGTAAAAGATAAGAAGGTAATGTACATTCAGCACCATACATCTCAGAAAGGGTTTTATAATCTATGCTGTATGTATCATTTCTCATTCTTGTTAACTATGTTTATTCTTTACACATGTTGATACATATACTGCAGATGGATTAAAATGATCAGGGATACAATATTCAGAATATGCTGGAAAGTATTTCATAATCTATGCTGCATGCATAATTCTTGTTAATTATGTTTCAACCTATGTATAGGTTGGTAATATTGCAGATTGATTAAGACTATATGCGTTACAATATTCAGAATATTCTGGAAATGTTTCATAATCTATGTTGCACACATGTTTTTCTTTCTTGTTAGTTATGATTTGTTCTTTATATAGATTGGTAAAATTACTGCAAATAGATTAAAATGATAGGTTTACAATATTGAACATGTATTGAAAAGTGTTTCATAATCTATACTTATGCGTAATTTTTCATTCTTGTTAGTTTATTTATGTTTTCCTGTTTGCATAGGGTGGGAAGATTACTGTACAAAGATGAAAACTATAGGTTTAAAGTATTCAGAATTAATTGGAAAGTATCTAAACATACTGTATGCAAAAATTTTTATTGTCGTTAATTATGCTTTGTTTTTTGCACAGAATGGTAAAATTCTTGTACATGAATGACAATAAGTTTACAGTATTCAGAATGTGTAGGAAAATGCATCATAATCGATGCAGTATGCATGATTCTTTGTTCTTGTTAGGTATGTTTTGTTCTTTGCACTGGGTGGAAAAATTACTGTATATGGATGAAAATAGTAGGTTAATAGTATTCAGAATATGTTGGAAGTTGCATCATATTCTATGTTGCACACATAACTTTTCGTTCTTGTTTTTTTTTTTTTCCTTTACACATTGATAAAATTATTGCAGATGGATGAAGGCATTTAATTAAATCAGGCTTATATTAAAATTGACAATATATATTCTAAATTAATCAATGTACCTATCATTTGTACAAGAATGTCCTGATTGGTAATTGCCCCGGTGTAATTGATAATTACAATGTTCCCAGGGTAGTTACCGAGAATCAAAAAATTTTAATTAAGCAAACTTTAAATAATATTTTAATCAAAGCCTATATTTTATTGAATAGAAACATGGTGATTCATTAACCATGCTAAATTTGGTCACATCTATTGTAAATATTAAAAAGATATTTAGATGTTAGTGTTTTTTGATCAGGAATTACCCCGGTCCACCCTATAAGTTTCATACTTCAATTAGGAAAATGTTTAACTGACAAAGAAAGAAAATCAGGACTCTCTTATTTATTAAATATTTTCATTTCATATGAAACTTTCCATTCTTGGGCGACTTAACTTACAAATAAACTAACGACTATAACGACTATACTATAACGATATACTATAATGACTTAACTTAACTAATATATTTTTATTGAACATTTCAGTCACTAAGCATAAAACATGCAAAGTACATAAATTTAAACATTTCATGTTTTTTAGATTTAATTTTTTTTTTTAAACATAATTTTATGAAAAAAGCAGACAGCTATTAAAAAATATTCCATATTTTCTTAGGGTTTCTTGCAGTGCAATACATCAAAAGTCTTTTCTAGATTTTCAACATTGTACGTAATATTTTGACGACTTGAAATTTTTTTATTTTTTTCTCATAAATCATGTAAAATAACATTTATCCATTAAGAACCACATTTGATTTACTAAACTGCTATAAATACAAATTCCAATTGAAATCTACCCTAAACCCGAAAAATTTAAACCAGATTCAAATGGAATTTTCAGGTGGCATTTCAAAATATATTATTTTGTCACAGGTAAAAGGATTCTAATTAGAAGTTTTTTTTTTTTTTTTCTTGTGTTTTTTTCAATTGGGTTAAGGATAGATTTCAATAGGAATTTTCAGGTTCTGGGTAGTGCATGTTGACAGAAATTAATTCGTCTTTCTTAAACAGATTAATGTTTACACTGATTTTCATTTCAGTTCAAATTGGGTTCTTGTCAATGTGTATCAGCAGAAATTATTTTTCCTTTTTTGGATCAAGTTAAGATTCTATAGAATTTTTTTTTTTTTTTTTTGGGGGGGGGGGGGATGTTGGAGTGAGTTCAATTCAAATGTAATTTTCAAGTTCTGGTCAAATTGCATTTCCACAGAAAATATTTTGTTCTGTGCAGGGATTGGATTTAAAATAGACTTCAATCGGAATTTACAGCTTCTAGTCTGTACGTATCAATGGAAATTACATTTTCTTTCTCGTTTCAGGATATGGTTGGATAAATTTTTTTTAAGGTTCAAATCTGATTATGGGTTGACTTGAAATGAAATTTTTAAGTTCTTGTTGAGTTACATTTCAATCTATAATATTTTGTTGCAAATAGATTGACTACTGGAGGAATTTTTTTTTTTTTTTTTTTTTTTTTTTTTTTTTTTTTTTTTTTTTTAGTGTTTGGATTGTGTTTAGGATAGACTTCAATTGAAAATTTCCGGTTCTGGTCAATGTATGTTTTTTTTTTGCGGGTTTGAATCTCGATTTAGTTTGACTTGAATTGAAATTTTCAGGTTCTTGTCAAGTTGCATTTCAAGTACTAGTTTTCAATTCCGGTCAGTGGATGGGGACGGAAATTTTGTCTTTCTTGAACAGATTTATATTTCCTAATTTTTTTATTTTACCTTTTTTTTTGGGGGGGGGGGGGGTTGGATTGGGTTTCAGGTTAAGAGTTCGGATCGTGTTTGAGATAGACTTCTATTGGAATTTCCATGATCTGGTCAGTACATATCGACATAAATTGTTCTTTTTTTTTTCTTAAATCTTGATTTGATTGGATATTTTTTTTGAGGGGGGGGGGGGAATTGAATCTGGTTTCGGATTGACCTCAAATGGAATTTTCAGGTTCTAGTTCAGTTGCATTGCAAGTATATTATTTTGTCGCAGATAGATTGGGTTACAATTGGAATTTTTTTTTTTTTTTTTTTTTTTTTTGGGGGGGGGGGGTAGTATTTGAACTGGGTTTAGGATAGATTTCAATTGAAATTCTTGTCAATGTATGTGGACAGAAATTATTTGGTGTTTCTTGGACAGACTTGTGTTTCCATTGTTTTTTCCCTTTCGGGTTTGGATTAGGTTACATGTTAACTTTCAGACTCTTCTCGGTGTGTATCGGCAGAAATAATTTTCTCTTTTTCGGATTAGGTTAAGGTTCGATAGAAATTTTTTTCAGGTTTCGATCAGGTTCAATTCAAATGGAATTTTCAAGTTCTGGTCAGGTTGCGCTTTAATAGAAAATATTTTGACCTGTATACAGGACATATATATTGGGTTCTGGTTATATGGAATTTCCTTTTCCAGGTTCAGATTAGGTTTAAGATAGACTAATTGGAATTTTCAGATTTCTGATCACGCGTATCTATGGAAATTAAGTTTTCTTTCCCGAATCGAGATATGGTTGGATAATTTTTTTTCTTTTTTTTGGAGGGGGGGGGGGAAGTTGAATCTGGTTTCGGTTTGACTTCAAATGTAATTTTCAGGTTCTTGTTCAGTTGCATTTCAATATATTTTATTTTGCAGTAGATAGATTGAGTTACTCTTGGAGGGATTTTTTTCTTTCTGATTTTGGATTGTATAAGATAGATTTCAATAGGAATTTTTCGATTCTGGTCAATGTATGTCAATGGAAATTATTTTGTCTTTCTTGGACAAATTTATCTTTCCATTAAATTTTTGTTGGTTTAGAATGGGTTTCAGGATAACTTTTAGGTTCTTGTTGGCAGAGTTGTATAAAACCAAAAACTTTCTGCAAATTAATTTAATGTTGGGTGTAATTCGCATTTTTTGCGCAATTTATGGTCATCATTCATGTTTTTTATGAGATTTATGAATGTAATTTGCATTTTTGAGCAATTTTTATACGATTAATAAATGTAATTTACATTTTTACATGATTTATGGACGTAATTTGCTATACTTATGCGATTCATAGACATAATTTGCGTTTTTTGAGCTTTTTATCAATGAAATTTGCGTTTTTTGAGCTTTCTATCAACGAAATTTGCGTTTTTTGATCGATTTATTGACGTTGTTTGTGTTTTTATAGGATTTATGAATGTAATTCGCTTTTTTTACCAATTCTTGGACGTAATTCACATTTTTTGCAATTTATGAATGTTATTCGTGTTTTTTTTTTGCACAATTTTTTTATGCAATTTATGAATGCTAATACTTAAGATTGAATCTAGTTTCGGAATGACTTCAAATGGAATTTTCAGGTTCTTGTTGAGTTGCATTTCAAGAATATTATTTTGTCGCAGATAGATTGGGTTACAATTGGAATTTTTTTTTTTTTTTTTTTTGGGGGGGGGGTAGTATTTGAACTGGGTTTAGGATAGATTTCAATTGAAATTCTTGTCAGTGTATGTGGACAGAAATTATTTGGTCTTTCTTGGACACACTTCTGTTTCCATTGTTTTTTCCTTTTCGGGTCTCGATTAGGTTTCATGTTAACTTTCAGACTCTTGTCGATGTGTATCGGCAGAAATAATTTTCTCATTTTAGGATTAGGTTAAGGTTCGATGGAAATTTTTTTTCAGGTTTCGATCAGGTTCAATTCAAATGGAATTTTCAAGTTCTGGTCAGGTTGCGCTTTAATGGGAAATATTTTGTTCTGTACAGATATTGGGTTCTTGTTATATGGAATTTCCTTTTCCAGGTTCAGATTAGGTTTAAGATAAATTTCCAGATTTCTGATCACGCGTATCTATGGAAATTAAGTTTTCTTTCCCGAATCGAGGTATGGTTGGATAAATTTTTTTCTTTTTTTTTGGGGGGGGGGAGTTGAATCTGGTTTCGGTTTGACTTCAAATGTAATTTTCAGGTTCTTGTTCAGTTGCATTTCAATGTATTTTATTTTGCAGCAGATAGATTGAGTTACTCTTGGAGGGATTTTTTTCTTTCTGGTTTTGGATTGTATAAGATAGATTTCAATAGGAATTTTTCGATTCTGGTCAATGTATGTCAATGGAAATTATTTTGTCTTTCTTGGACAAATTTATCTTACCATTAAATTTTTGTTGGTTTAGAATGGGTTTCAGGATAACTTTTAGGTTCTTGTTTGCAGAGTTGTATAAAACCAAAAACTTTCTGCAAATTAATTTAATGTTGGGTGTAATTCGCATTTTTTGCACAATTTATGGTCATCATTCATGTTTTTTATGAGATTTATGAATGTAATTTGCATTTTTGAGCAATTTTTATACGATTAATAAATGTAATTTACATTTTACATAATTTATGGACGTAATTTGCTATTTTTATGCAATTCATAGACATAATTTGCGTTTTTTCAGCTTTCTGTCGACGAAATTTGTGTTTTTTGATCGATTTATTGACATTATTTGTGTTTTTATAGGATTTATGAATGTAATTTGCTTTTTTTACACAATTCTTGGACGTAATTCGCATTTTTTGCAATTTATGAATGTTATTCGTGTTTTTTTGCACGATTCATGGAAGTGATTTGCATTTTTTGAGTGATTTATGAACATAATTCACATTTTTATGCGATTCATGGACGTAATTTGCATTTTTTGAGCGATTCATGAATGTAATTCACGTTTTTTATGCAAATCATGAATGCAAAACGCTATTCTTTATTTTTATGCGATTTATAGTCGTAATTTGCATTTTAGCTTTCTGCTGCCAAAATTCATGTTTTTTGAGCGGTTTATGAACATAATTCCCATTTTACTACACAATTCATAGACGTAATTTGCGTTTTTCATACAATTTATGAACGTAATTCTCACTTTTTTACCAATTCATCGACGCAATTCACGTTTTGAGCGATTTGTGGACGTAATTCGCATTTTTTTATGCAATTCGCTTTTTTTTGAGCGATTCATGGACATAATTCGCGATTAATGAATGTAATTTACATTTTACATGATTTATGGACGTAATTTGCTATTATTTATGCGATTCGTAGACATAATTTACATTTTTTGAACTTTCTCTCAACGAAATTTGCGTTTTTGGATCGATTTATTGACGTTATTTGTGTTTCTATAGGATTTATGAATGTAATTTGCTTTTTTTACCAATTCTTGGACGTAATTCGCATTTTTTGTAATTTATGAACATTATTAGTGTTTTTTTGCACGATTCATGGAAGTGATTCGCATTTTTTGAGTGATTTATGAACGTAATTCACGTTTTTAGGCAATTCATGGATGTAATTTGTGTTATTTGAGCGATTCATGAATATAATTCGCCTTTTTTATGCAATTCATGAATGCCAAACACTATTTGCTATTTTTATGCTATTTATAGATGTAATTTGCGTTTCAGCTTTCTGCTGCCAAAATTCGTGTTTTTTGAGCGATTTATGGACATAATTCTCGTTTTACTACACAATTCATAGACATAATTTGTGTTTTTCATACAATTTCTGAACGTAATTCTCACTTTTTTAAACAATTCATGGACGTAATTCATGTTTTGAGCGATTTGTGGACCCAATTCACGTTTCTTATGCAATTTGCTTTTTTTTGAGCGATTCATTGACATAATTCGCGATTTTTATGCGATTAATGAATGTAATTTACATTTTACATGATTTATGGAGGTAATTTGCTATATTTATGCGATTCATAGACATAATTTACGTTTTTTGAGCTTTCTATCAACGAAATTTGCGTTTTTTGATCGATTTATTGACGTTGTTTGTGTTTTTATAGGATTTATGAATGTAATTCGCTTTTTTTACCAATTCTTGGACGTAATTCCCATTTTTTGCAATTAATGAATGTTATTCGTGTTTTTTTGCACAATTTTTTTATGGAATTCATGAATGCAAATACTTAAGATTGAATCCGGTTTCGGATTGACTTCAAATACAATTTTCAGGTTCTTGTTGAGTTACATTTCAAGTATATTATTTTGTCGCAGATAGATTGGGTTACAATTGGAATTTTTTTTTTTGGGGGGGGTAGTATTTGAACTGGGTTTAGGATAGATTTCAATTGAAATTCTTGTCAGTGTATGTGGACAGAAATTATTTGGTCTTTCTTGGACACACTTCTGTTTCCATTGTTTTTTCCATTGTTCCAGATTTCTGATCATGCGTATCTATGGAAATTAAGTTTTCTTTCCCGAATTGAGATATATCTGGATAATTTTTTTTTTTTTTGGGGGGGGGGGGGGGAGAAGTTGAATCTGGTTTCGGTTTGACTTCAAATGTAATTTTCAGGCTCTTGTTCAGTTGCATTTCAATGTATTTTATTTTGCAGCAGATAGATTGAGTTACTCTTGGAGGGATTTTTTTCTTTCTGGTTTTGGATCGTATAAGATAGATTTCAATAGGAATTTTTAGATTCTGGTCAATGTATGTCAATGGAAATTATTTTGTCTTTCTTGGATAAATTTATCTTTCCATTAAATTTTTGTTGGTTTAGAATGGGTTTCAGGATAACTTTTAGGTTCTTGTTGGCAGAGTTGTATAAAACCAAAAACTTTCTGCAAATTAATTTAATGTTGGGTGTAATTCGCATTTTTTGCGCAATTTATGGTCTCATTCATGTTTTTTATGAGATTTATGAATGTAATTTGCATTTTTGAGCAATTTATGGACATAATTCGCAATTTTTATGCAATTAATGAATGTAATTTACATTTTACATAATTTATGGACGTAATTTGCTATTTTTATGCAATTCATAGACATAATTTGCGTTTTTGCAGCTTTCTGTCGATGAAATTTGTGTTTCTTGATCGATTTTGTGACGTTATTTGTGTTTTTATAAGATTTATGAATGTAATTTGCTTTTTTTACACAATTCTTGGACGTAATTCGCATTTTTTGCAATTTATGAATGTTATTTTGTTTTTTTTGCATGATTCATGGAAGTGATTTGCATTTTTTGAGTGATTTATGAACATAATTCACATTTTTATGCGATTCATGGACGTAATTTGCATTTTTTGAGCGATTCATGAATGTAATTTGCGTTTTTTATGCAAATCATGAATGCAAAACGCTATTCTTTATTTTTATGCGATTTATAAACTTAATTTGCATTTTAGCTTTCTGCTGCCAAAATTCGTGTCTTTTGAGCGATTTATGAACATAATTCCCATTTAACTACACAATTCATAGACGTAATTTGCGTTTTTCATACAATTTATGAACGTAATTCTCACTTTTTTACACAATTCATCGACGTAATTCACGTTTTGAGCGATTTGTGGACGTAATTCGCATTTTTTATGAAATTCGCTTTTTTTGAGCGATTCATGGACATAATTCGCGATTTTTATGCGATTAATGAATGTAATTTACATTTTACATGATTTCTGGACGTAATTTGCTATATTTATGCGATTCATAGACATAATTTGCATTTTTTGAGCTTTCTATCAATGAAATTTGCGTTTTTTGATCGATTTATTGACGTTTTTTGTGTTTTTATAGGATTTATGAATGTAATTCGCTTTTTTTACCAATTCTTGGAAGTAATTCGCATTTTTTGCAATTTATGAATGTTATTTTTTTTTTTTTTCACAATTCATGGAAGTGATTCACATTTTTTGAGTGATTTATGAACTAATTCACGTTTTTATGCAATTCATGGATGTAATTTGCATTTTTTGAGCGAATCATGAACATATTTCACATTTTTTATGGAATTCATGAATGCAATTCGCTATTTTTATGCATTTTATAGAGGTAATTCCATTTCAGCTTTCTGCCGCCAAAATTCATGTTTCACTACACGATTCATAAACGTAATTTGCATTTTTCATACAATTAATGAATATAATTCTCGCTTTTTTACATGATTCATGGACGTAATTCACATTTTAAGCAATTTGTGGACGTAATTCCCATTTTTTATGCAATTTCCTTTTTTTTAACGATTCATGGATGTAGTTCACATTTTTTATGCGATTCATGCATGGAATTCATATTTTTTATGCGATTCATTGATTGAATTAACGTTTTTATTGCGGTCTTTGGACGTAATTCACGTTTTTCGCGTAGTATTTTGTCGAAATGTTGGGGTTTTTTTACATGATTTTTTGTTGAGATACACTTTTTTTTTTACGCAATTCTTTGTCGAAATAAGTAAATAAAAATTGTTTCTTCATAAAATTTTCTGCACATGGCGTGCGTGTATATTATACAACTCTGCTTGTCAGTGTGTATTGTCAGATTTTTTTTTTTTTTTTTTTTTTTTTTTTTTTTTCAGATTGAATTAAGGTTTGATAGAATATTTTTTAGGGTTTGGATGAGGTTCAACTCAAATAGAATTTAAACAATTACATTTTAGAAATGACAAAACTAAAAAATTTAATTATTTATCGCCCATTATTAGCTGTTAGTATTTTAAAATATTTACTTGTTAGTGTGTTAGTAACAGTAACTTTACATTATTTGAATTAAAAATTTTTAATTTCTTGTATTAAATTGAATTTTAAACATGTTTTCTTCTTAGGTATGTTATGCAATTTATTTAAATAATGGATTCAAATTTATTTGAGGATTTTGTGTTCATAAGTAGAAACAAGGCCTTTTTTTTTTTTTTAAGATAAAAAAAGCCTTAAATTATCAAACATTTTTGTAAAAGAATGTTAGAAAGAAATACTTCAATTTCGAGACAATGAATATGAAATTAAAACATCTATAGAAAAAAAAGGGGGTAAATTTATATTTTATGAAACTCATTATTAAAGCATAGAAGTATAAGTTATTTCTTTTTAAACCATTGTTATCGTTAATATTTGGTTAGGAATTATTTGCTTAACCAACTTTAAATGCTTGTGAATTCTAACATTATAAAAATATATTAAGATTTTCCATTTTAGATGTCCAATTTATAAATGCAGTTAATTAATAATGCTATGTTCTAAGCTGTAAGGCTAATGCTTTTATATTTTGATTATTGATTTCTATAACGTATTATTAACTATTATAATACTTTTGTATTCAGTTTGTGATCTGAGACAAAATTTTTCATGCTTGGATTTAAATAATCAGATTCTTAGGAAGAAAAAAAAAATTCTATTTTGAACAGCATCTAATGCAGACTACAATGATGCGCTGTAGTACCTCCGTGGCAACTGCTAAATAACATTTTAAAATATAAACATGGAATTTCGAAATTATTAATGAAATAATAGGATGCATGAAATATGTTAAAGCTACAGTAACTAATGGATAATGAGAGCTGAGTGCATGTCAAATTACTGGATGCAGCAAACTTATGCAATGGTCTCTAAAACACATGAAATTTCTCAAAGCCACAGTCAATAACAAATGTATGAACATTATGCCCATATGAAAACAAACAACAAAAATTAATAGATGCAGCAAACTATGTGGTAACATGCAGATTCCCAATATCTGGAAGAAATGAGTGATACCTGAACTAAAGAAATCCAGTGACAATATTGTGAAACAAATACATTAAAACAACAACGTTTACATTAGAAAAAAAGGGCCTAAAACTCTCACTCGCTAAAATAAAACTCGTTAAAGCAGTCTAACTACTGCATGTATAACACTTAGAGCACATGAAAACAAAACAAAAACAAAACACTCAGGCTGCAGCAAAATTGCTGTGCAACAATCCGTAAAATACACAAAATTAATTAAAAATGCAATCACTAATGCATGTTGTACAAGCACTGTGTGTACATGAAGAAAAAAAACAATGAGTGCAACTAATTTGTTTTTAAATCTCTGAAATCTTTATAGCCACAGTCACTAATGCATGTAAGAACAAATTAACTTCATTACTTTCTTTTGAATTATCAAAATACTGCTGTAATTTGTTGATAAATACTAGTTTGTTCACAATTTCCAATAATAAGTGCACTTACTTATTTTAAAAATTGTTTAAAACCTGGATTTACTGGCTATTAAGCTAAGCTAAAAAGGCACAGTTTCAAAATGAAAATTAATAGCGACAAAAATGCATAAAAAAATTAATAAATGCATTTTGAATAACATATTCAAGCAATTTTAATCTAAAAATTAACATCCTGGGTTATTAATCACAGAAATTAATAAATGAAATAAAAAAGCACAATTTTTACAACACTTAAAACTTAGTATTGTTAATTAATTCATATAATTATTGTTAATTAATTCATATGATAAGGACATCTATAAACTTAAAAACAATCTATTTTGAGAATTTTAGAATTCACAAGCACTTGGTTTAACTGTTGGTCAATTATAAATATAGTTTGTTTACCAAAATTTAGCAATAGTTTACACATTCTGTGATAGTTTATGTTGGTTTGAAATCAAATCAACATGCTAACTAATGTATACACCACTTTTTAAATAATACTTTAATAATGAGTGTCAAAAAATATTTATTTACCTTTCTTTTTCATTATAGAGGGTTTAGCTTCACGTTCGTCTCCTGGAATTGAATATTTCGCAAATTACACAACATACATACTAAAAACAACAACAAGTGCCAAGTACAAAGCTTACCGCCAGCGAATTCGATTACGATTCAAAACAAAACTATCTAAACGCGTATGAATACATGGGATTCTAAAACAAATTATTAAAAATAATTCTTGTTTGTAAACTTAAAAAAAAAAATCATAAGTCGAAAGTATATTGAATATGTATAATTAAAAAATATTTTCCTATTTTAAAAAAGGATTCAAAATATTTTTTCCACAAAATGCAAAAATATCCAATGTAAGAAACGTAATATTTTCTTTTTACGAAAAATAAAGGCAATATAAATAGAAATTTGATTTAGTATATATTTATTGAATGTTTTAAAGCACATGATAAGATGTTTTTGTAGTTTAAAAAACATTTATTGCTTCGATTTGGGTGTTTTAACTGTGACCATAAGTACATAAGGTTTTTCACTCCTGCTCTGTCTGCTAACCCATAGAATAACATGTAATCCGCGAGCTAATATAGTCCAATTTTCCAAGACCAATATATAGAAAACAAGAGTTTTCCTAGAAACAAGGCAAGTCTTATTACCTCTATCTTAAAGAGATTCATATTATATAAAAGTTTTAATAAAATCTCCCAGCCCATTTTCTAGATCTCATTATCAGGAACAAACACCATCAATTTCAGTTTTAAAATGGTTATTGAGATCTAAAAATATACGGCACGTACAAATGTAAAAATTATAGGATAGGATTAGACTGGGAATATAAGACTATATTAAAAAAATTGGACCATTCTGACCAATATTTGCTGAGTTATTAGAAGGCGGCTTTTCCGATTTTCTTTGATGTTGAGTTAGCTGTATATATGAAGTTCCGCATCTACCCTTATGACGATGGTAGGTTTTGACGATGGTAGGTTTAAAGCTGCGTCACTTGAAGGCTGCCGCCTTCTATGATATTGAATAATTTTTTAATAAATATATTTCCAAGCTTGAAGTTAAGTTTGCAGGTTACGAATTTGAGTGAAACATTCGCGCTGTTAAGTTAGAGTTGTAATCTGAATGCCAAAGAAATCCAGAATTTTTCCTTTAGATGCACTCGCAGGAAAATAGTTTTATCAAACAAAATACTCATTTCATTTTTACAAAGACATCATTTTCACTAACTGAAGCCATTTGAAAGGAGAATATCAATCTATTTGTCCTTGAAATGTCTTTGAAATGAAACGAAAAATTGAAATGTAAAAGCAGTATGAGTAAAAATGCTTGATTTTATATAGTGACGTAATTTTCTCTTCAAACGTTTTTTAAAAGTTACTGTTAATAGTAATAAAAAACATTCGTAATGATATGGTAATTCCCATTTATCTCGTTTTTGAATGACATCATTTTCTTCATTGGAAATTTTCCTCATTTCGCTTTTGATATTATTTTTTTTATCATAGATTATTTTCCGTCATTTTATTTTCATTGTTAATATTATTTCTCAGCAAATAATATTATTTTTACCTCAATTAGTTCACAGTTATACGCAAGCATTTTATTATGGTTCAATTTTACGAAAACCATTAACTTTTTTAGCACTTTCCAACAAAATTGAAAAGTGTTTTGCATTCGGTTTGTCTGTCCGTCTGTCCGTCTGGCCGCGCTGTAACTCTCGTAAATATTCTCGAATTGTCATGACATTTTTGGACGTTATTTAGGTTTACCCTAGCACGAACCTTATTGAAAATTAAGTTTCTACCATGATTAATTTATTTACAGGGATAGTCAAATTTTTTCATTACTTTACTGCGTATGCAGAAAAACCGTTTCAAAGAATTTTAACGTGTATAGCACTTTCAAAAAGTTTGAAAAGGCTTATGCATTCGGTTTGTCTGTCCGTCTGTCCGCGCTCTAACACCTGTAAATACACTCGAATTGCCCTGAAATTTTTTTATGTTATTGACGTTTACCCTAGCACGAACCTTATTGAAAATGAAGTTTTTACCATGATTAGTTTATTTACAGGTAGAGTCAAAAATTTGCCATTACATTATGGCCTATGGGGAAAAATCGTTTCAAAGGCGTTTTAAAGATGTTACACCCTGTTAAACATATTAAAATTTACATGCATTTAAGAGTTGCACTAAAATATGCATTCTAAAAAATATGCGGTGAAAATATAACTATTATTCCTTTACAGGGCCACAAAAAAATTCCATTGGATAATGTAAAGAGGGGGGGGGGGGAGATTGTGTGCAACATTTAAAAAATATATTAAACTCTGTCATGTATAACAAAACTGATATATGTCATAGAGGCTTAATATAAATTATACGATACTGTCTTGCATAATATGAAGTACATTGCATTTACAGGGACACACAAAAGATTTCAAATAGTATATTCCTTCCGACAGACTGAATATGTTTCCGATAATGGCTGATGGATACATTTTAATTATGATGTACGCAATTATGTTTCACTAAATCTTTGTACATTATAAGGATGTGTATAGATGTTGTAGTTGATATACAGGGCTATCCAAAAGAGCTCGCCTACGTTACTGAGTATGGGCGTGAATTACTTAAAGGTGATTCTTAAATAAGGTATATATTTTTACGCAGAACTGCTTTCAATTTACAAAGAAATGTTTGCAGAATACAGATAAGATGACATACAGGGCCACGCAATAAATTGTGTACGTAGACACCTATGAATGATAATTTATAACAAAGTGATTTCAGTTGTTTTAAGAGTGTTTTATTTTAAAATGAATTTCAGCTTCTTACTGACCTGTAATAAAGGTACAAGGTAAACTATAGGGCTGAACAAAAGTTTTCAAGTATGTTTCCCATTTATTAGTACAAATTGCTCAAAAAGAAATTTTAAGCTTTTTTCTTGCTAAACGAAATTTTCCCATTTTATAATATGTACAGCTCATATTCAAAATATTAGAATAATTACCTTTTTTTTAGAATTTGAAAATATCGTTTGGTAATTTAATGTCTTTTAATGAAAATATGCAAACGATATTTTTATTAAGAATTTATTGTTGATTAAACTTACTTGTTATCTTAAATTTAATATCATTTTTGAAAAGATTAATTGCAAAAAAAAATTATTTTGAAAAGTCAAAATATTAGAATATTTATTCAAGTGGTTCAAAATATTAGAATATTTCACATTAATTCTCCTTTAATTATTACCAATTCTTAACTGGTGGCATCATTGATTAAATTCAGACTATTTTATTTAAAATCAGTATTCTTTTTTGCAGTTTGTTTCTTTTTCGTCTTAAAATGGGCCGTGTGAGTGATATTCCTGAATCTACTAAACTTCGTATGGTTAATTTGTATCGGCACGGTAAAAATCAATGTTTTATAGCGAATTATTTACATTGTTCGCAATCGAGCGTTAGTAAAATACTAACACAATATTCAAAAATTGGAAAATTTCAAAATAATTGCCGAAATGGTGGCCGAAATCCAAAAACATGTGCTAGAGATGACAGGAAACTGAAGCGTATAGTTAAGAAAAACCGTTTTAAAAGTGTGCGATTCTTGCACCGAAAATGGAAAGAAGAAGCAGTTGAAGTTTCTACATCGACAACATTAAGACGTCTCCATAAATTTAAATTTGAATCTCGTGTACCGAAAACAAAACCTCTCATGACTGCAAGACAAAAGCGTAATAAGATTGAATTGGTGTAAATCAAGACGTTTATGGAGCAATGAATATTGGAAAACTATATTATTTAGTGATGAAAGTATGTTTTGTGTTTCATATGGTAATCAAGGTATTCGAGTTTGGAGAATGAAGCAAGAAGCATTTGATAAAGAATGCCTTAAACGTTCCGTAAAATGTGCTGCTAGTGTCATGGTTTGGGGTTGTATGAGTGCAGAAGGACCTGGAAAGTTATGCATCGTCTACGAAAAGGTTAACTCTCTGATATATCAAGAAATTTTAGAATATTACATGATTCCATCATCAGAAGATTTATTTGAAGATGATTTCATCTTTCAACAAGATTTAGCGTCCCCGCATACCTCGGTGTCAACTAAGAATTGGTTCCGCCAACGCAACATTAAGGTACTTCCTTGGCCACCAAATTCACCAGATCTTAATCCCATCGAAAACTTATGGTGTATAATGAAGAAAAAACTTCAAGAAAATCCTCCTTCAAGTAAAACTGAGTTATTGGCACGTATAAAGTCTATTTGGGCTAATATTGATAGAAATGTTTGTAAACACCTTGTATATAGTATGCAAGATCGATTTTACGCTGTTATGAAAGCTAAAGGGGATGCTACAAAATATTAATTACCATTTACTTCATATTCATAAGGTAATATTGTTGCGTAAAATAAAATATTCTAATATTTTGAACCAATCTAAATTTTATTCTAATATTCTGGTGTGCTTAAGGAAGCTGTATACCTAATTTATTGTGCTGTATTTTATATTTTATAAATGTTAAAATCTTATCTAAACATTCTAGATTTAATTTATAAGAAATTTAATTGCATTTACTTAGTATAAAAAATAAATAAACGACAAATAATTTTTTCTTATTACTTTTCCTCAATTATTCTAATATTTTGAATATGAGCTGTATATCAACTGACAGATCAAATACTCGATCAGGCTGTTCAAAGGTATTGGAATACATATTTGGCTATATATCCTTATTTCCCTAATTAACGAAGTTTTGTTAACGATTTCATGAAGTGTTGGAAAGTGCTTCATAATCTATGCTTAACGCATGATTTTTCTTACTTGTTTCTCTTAAATGCGATGACATATTAACTGATGAAATCAAGCTTTTGATTAGTGGAAAGTGATAAAACAAAATATTTTTTTTTTGTGTGTTTTCGAGAGAAAAAAAGAACTGGATTGCTTCATTTTGAAGAAATTTCGTAAAAAGCTTTCAAAATTAAAAATAAAAATATAAAAATTGAAATAAACTAAAATATAGCGACTCTTGACATAACTACAGATAAGGAGCTTTCATTTAAAAAATAATTATCAAAATCGGTTCTGCTAAAAGCTCAGGACTGATGACTAAAAAAACATCATGGTCTTTTAAATATATATATTATATTATGTATCTTTGGTAATCTTTTAGTTATAAAAAATAACATTATACACAGTAGTATTTTTTTTAGATATTGTTTGAAAAAGTATATTTTTGTACATCTCTATGTCACAAAAAACTAAAAGGATTTTTTTTTTTAAGGTATAAGAAAATAAATTTCAAAACGTTACGCCCGATTATGTACTAAAAAGATTTATCGCCAACTAAATAAATTAAACTTAACCTTTACGGAGGGGCTGTGACAACATCTGTCCGGGCTTACATGTATCCTGAGTTAGACACTACTGAGCGAGCCCCTGCGTAAAGGTTAAGTAACATTTTAAATGTTTCCTTTTACTCTAAAAGCTACTTACCCTTAAATTTCTTCAAGAATTTCGGAAGATTAGTTTTGTTTATAGGTTACATAGTGTCTAAAAGAAGATGCAAAAAATATCTCTAAATGGAGAAAACTTGTTCGCATATATTTGAGGAAGTCGCTACCTTTATATTAAGTAAAAAAATCTGTATGTAAGACGCATCTCTTAAAATAAAATGAATCATTTCGGTATACTATTTCAACATATGTATTTTATGTACAGATGTGAAAAAAGTAAACACATCTTACTAACTCTGCAACAAGTAGACGTGCGAAAAAGTAACTAATATCAAACGATTGGAAAGTAAGCCTGCTTTTTAATGATGTATACACTGGTGAAAATTGAATTATGAAAACACGGTTTTTTAATCAAAACATTTATAATATTAACAAAAAATGAATGAAATTTCATACATTATACAATAGGGTGGAGCGAAAAAAATGATTTTTTAAAAATCAAAAACGGGTAGGTGCCAAAAGTTGCCTTTATACTAGTACATTAACTGCGTGAAATTTTACCGCTGAAAAAAAATGGCTTGAGTCTGCGCTTTTGCTCTAAAAAATCGAAATTTTGGGTAAAATTTGTCATTTTTTGACATTTTTTCAAAAAAATTAAAATATTTCTACAGAGTGTCTATTATTTAAAAGTGTTACTTAAACCTTTATTTTTATATGTTTAACATATTTAAACTATAAAACAATATCTGTATTCTGTATAATTGGAGTAGACCTGACCATTTTTACTAAAAAACCAGCGTTACTTCTCTATTGGAGCATACAACAAATTGTTGTTTTGAATGCATTTCTTACCTATCTGCTTTCAAAACTATTCTGTATATAACTCGTAGATGTGGCTGAATTTCATATCTCACCCGTCTCAGCCACCCAACAATCTAGGCCCTGTGTTTTATTTATGTATTGAATTGTTATTTTTTTTCCTAAGAAGGGCATAAGTTTTTCTATGTATCATAGTAGTTTACCTCTTCTTTGTTTTTACTGATATTGGATGCTACTGGTGTGACTTACTGTTCGTATATTTTTATACCTTGTATAACAGAAGAAGAAGCTGAGTAATGTATTAGGTATGTTGTTAATTGAATCTATTCAGAAGTCTATTATCTTCATTAAATTTTTATACAATTAATACATTATGATTGGGAGTTATGTTACCACAGCATTTTTTCAATCAATTACATTATATATATAATTATATGTCTAAAAATTGAATGTATGAATTCAATTTCTAGTATGTCATCATTTACTGTACCTAATACATTGAATATATTTTGAAAAGCTAGCAGCTTAATATTATGACGATCGTCACAGAGAATTTGCAAACAAAATTTGTGTGTAAAGCAACAATATTTCGAAAGAAGTTTTAGTATTTGTTTTATGTCGTTTCATGTGTTGTTTCGTAGTCGAGTAATTTCTAATAAGTTTTTAGATCTATTCTTTATGTGTGTATTACATTTGGTATAAAATATACCGTGGTACAAACTTTGATTACGTATTTTGTGAGTGAATCAATAGACTCTGATTGCCAATCTGTGCTTATACAGAGCGGAAAATTTTATTCCCTTTATGAGCTGCTTTTTTGCGTGAGATGTTTTCTAAATTCCTATTCTCCGTTTCTTCTGAGAAATAGTTTTCCTTATGAATTAGCTTTGCAATCTCTGACAGAAATTTCTAGTCTGTTCTGAGTATCTTTTACTTAATTTGAGAAAATAATTTTTCAAAATTATTATATATTTTATAAAAAATTGCAATAGGAAATGAATAGTACGTAGACAAAGATTTTCTTATTGATCCGATGAATTCATGTAGATTATAACGTTTTAAATCGACTTCTCTAATAATTGACGCAGAGGGAATTCACTGGATTTGAAGTAGCATATGATTCATTATTATACACAATTCTAAGCTTACCCAATGCAAAGTGGTTCACAGCGACAAACAAAATTCTCCAAAATTTAAATGAGTACTTATAGTCGATTAGAGTCTGTACATTCTCTCAAAAAGTACTATGCATTATATAGTCCGTTTTCTAATTACATCCCGTGTGCAATTTTATGATTAAGTATAGTGAGTGGTCTCATTTTGTTCCTTATGTCTTGTAGACTAAGAAAAGCGATAGTGGACATCCGGGACCCGCGACTGGGGAGGGGGAGGGGGAGAGGAAGGGTAAAAAAATGGAAGGATAAAAAATTCCATTTCATAAATAATAAAGAAATTTATCAATAAATATTAATGTTTAAAACATTTATAGATTAGGAAAAATATTTGTGGACATCCAGGACCCGCGATTGAGGAGGGAGAAGGGAAGCGGAAGGGTTGAAAAGTGCAAGGGAAAAAAATTCCATTTCTTAAAATATAAAGACAATTATGTATAAATATTAATGTTTAAAACATTTAAAGATTAGGAAAAACATTTGTGGACATCCAGGAGCCGCGACTGGGGAGGGGGAGGGGGAGAGGGAGGGGTGGAGGAGGGGTGGGGGAGGGGAAGAGTTGCAAAGTGCAAGGAAAACATTCCATTTCATAAAAAAAAGAGAAAATTATGTATAAATATTAATGTTTAAAACATTTATAGATTAGGAAAAACATTTGTGGACATGCGGAACACGCAACTGTGGAGGGGGAGGGAGAGGGGAAGGGTTGAAAAGTGCAAGGAAAAAAATCCATTTCATAAAAAATAAAGAAAATTATGCATAAATATTAATGCTTAAAACATTTATAGATTAGGAAAAAAATTTGTGGACATCCAGGACACGCGACTGGGGAGGGGAAGGGGAAGGGTTGAAAATTGTAAGAGAGAAAACTTCCATTTCATAAAAAATAAAGAAAATTATGAATAAATATTAATGTTTAAAACATTTATAGATTAGGAAAAACAATTTTGGACATCCAGGAGCCGCGACTGGAGAGGGGGAGAGGGAGGTGAGGGAGGGAGAGGGGAGGGGAAGAGTTGCAAAGTTCATGGGAAAAAGTTCCATTTCATAAAAAATAAAGAAAATTATATATAAATATTAATGTTTAAAACATGTATAGATAAGGAAAATCATTTGTGGACATCCGGGACCCGCGACTGGAGAGGGGGAGAGGGAGGGGAAGGGTTGAAAAGTGCAAGGGAAAAAATAAGTAATAAAGGTAATTGAAAAGGAAGTGAGTGATGATAAATACTAAATGATACAAATTTTGTAGCGCTAAATATTATTTGTTATCTTTGTATTGTTATTCTATATTATACATCATATACCTAAATAATAAAAACTTTCAAATTTTAAACTGCAAGTAAAAGTTTAACTTCAGAACAAAGTAGGATCATCGGTACCACTGTCATCATAATTTACATCATCAAGTCCTCCAACATTATCACATTTATTAGCTTCACCCGAGCATGAACACATTTCAGTTACAAGGTAATCCATTTTGTGAACATTTACAGGATGCTACACATCTTCACTTGACACACGAACAACGCACCGATTAAACCAGTTCTTGAGGAGCACATGGCATGTTACACATGACAGGTAGGTATTATTTTTCCTTTATTATCCAACCAAAATCAGTTGGGGGTGGAATATTAGTTTTTAAAATGTGTGCTCTTTGCCATATTATTGCTTGGTAATGCACTCTTATGGCTGGGTAAAGGGCGGCTTGAGTTGGAGACATATTTGTTCCTTCAACTTGCTTTTTTGCAAATAACCACCATCTTAGCTCACTGAATGTTTTAATGTTTAATTTTGGCATGTACACTTAACATATATATTCTTCAAGTGCAATATATCTTTCACTCTCAAGGATATCTCTTTGACCTTATGCGGCAAGTGCTTTCAGAATTCTGTCGTCAGCATTTATGAAGCTCTTCCAAAAACTGGTTTTTGATTTACCACTGAATGAACCAGTGGTGTCAGATCCAAAAAGAGAATGCAGTCCCACTAAAGCTTCAGATCCTTTTTCTTGCCCTTTTCAATCCTTTCCCCTTTCCTCCCCCCCTAGCCTAGTTGCGGATCCCGGATGCCCACTGTTGCTTTTCTTATTCTATAAAAAATTTAAATACTAATATATATATATATAATTAAGTGGCATTTTTTTACTTGCCTCTTTCAACACTTTCCACTCCCCTCCCCTCCCCTCCTCTTCCCTTACCTCCGTCTTCCTAATCACAAGTCCCGAGTATCCTTCAATACCACTCTCATTCTATAGACGTTTTAAACTTTGATATTTATGCATATTTTTTTAAACAGAATTTTTTATTGCCCCTTTCAAATTCCTCTCCTCCCCCTTTCCTCCTCCCCAGTCGCGAGTCCCGGATGTCCACAAATGTTTTTTTCTAATTTATAAATGTTTTAAACATTCATCTTTATACATAATTTTCTTTATTTTTTATGAAATGGAATTTTTGTCCCTTGCAATTTTTAACCCTTCCCCTCCCCCTCCCCCGTCGCGGGTCCTGGATATCCACAAATGTTTTTCCTAATCTATAAATATTTTAAATATTAATATTTATGCATAATTTTCTTTATTTTTTATGAAATGGAATTTTGTTCCCCTGCACTTTTCAACCCTTCCTCTCCGCCACCCCCTCTCCAGTCGCTTGTCCCGAATGTCCACAAATGTTTTTCCTAATCTATAATTGTTTCAAACATCAATATTTATACATAATTTTCTTTATTTTTTATTAAATAGAAATTTTTCACTTGCACTTTGCAACTCTTCCCCTCCCCCTCCCATCCCCCTCCCTAGTCGCGGCTCCTGGATGTCCACAAATGTTTTTCCTAATCTATAAATGCTTTAAACATTAATATGTTTGCATAATTTTCTTAATTTTTATGAAATGGAATTTTTTTTTGCCTTGTACTTTTCAACCCCTCCCCTTCCCCTCCCCCTCTCCAGTCGCGGATCCCGGATGTCCACAAATGTTTTTCCTAATCTTTAAATGTTTTAAACATTAATATTTATCGATAATTTTCTTTATTTTTAATGAAATGGAATTTTTTTCCCTTGCACTTTTCAACCCTTCCCCTCCCCCTCCCCCTCCCCCTCGCCAGTCGCGGGTCCCAGATGTCCACCATCGCTTTTCTGAGTCTACAATACATAAGGAACAAAATGAGACCACTCACGATACTTAATCATAAAATTGCACACGGACCTATGAAAAGCTGTAATTAGAAAACGGACTAATAAGTTTGTGCCCAGGACAGTTCTCCATCAAATATTGTTCACTTAAAATGGGGATCTAATAGTTAATGGGAAATTATCTGGCTACGAAAACACTTAGAAAACGGCATAAAACTAATGCAAAAAAAAGTTTTTTACATCAACGGTTACTCTACACGTGAAGGACAAATTCTCATTTCAATTCTCTCTGACGATCACCAGAAATCACATTAAACAGCTCGCTTCTCAACATATAAAAAATGCAAAAGCAGAATAAATGATGGCATACTTATAGTTGAAATACCTGAAATCATCTTTGAAGCAGGTCATTACGTAAAAAAAAATTGACTGAAAAAATGTTGTGGTAACAGAGCTTCAATCACTTTCATCAACTGGGTGCGAGTTTGATAAAGATAATAGATGGCCGAATAGATCCCTTTAATAATATTCCTGTACATTACTCTGCTTGTCATTTTTTTTATAAGCTGTAAAAATATACATTAAGATAGTCACAGCAGCATGTGGGTACAAAGAACAGATAAACCTGGTGAATGCATCGAAAACCTGCCAAATTTTGATAAAGAAAATCACAAATCAATATATAAATAAAACACTGTACTAAGATGATCGAATAGTTGGAATGGGTGGTATATGAAATATAGCCACCTCTACGACGTATGTTCAAGGTAGTTTTGAGAAGAAGAGGTGTATTAAAAACAACAATTCATTGTATGTCCCAATAGAGTGGTAATGTCGTTTTCTTACTAAAAGTTGTCTGTTTTGCTCCAGCTATACGAAATAAAGATATTGTGTTATAGATTAAATATGTTAAGCAGATTAATCTAAAAGTTTAAGTAACACTTTTAAATAATAATCAGCTCTGTAGGAATTTTTTAATTTTTTTGAAAAAATGTCAAAAAATGACAAATTTTACCCAAAATTTCGATTTCTGAGCAAAAGCGCAGACTCAAACCATTTTTTTTCAGTGGTAAAATTTCACACAGTTGATGTACTAGTATAAGGGAAACTTTTGGCACCTACCCGTTTTTGATTTTTAAAAAATAATTATTTTCGCTCCACCTTATTATACAAGCTATGTGCAACAAATAATTTAGAAAAATAAAATTTCATACAAATTAATAAACAAAAACATAACATCCAAAATAAGATTTTATTAACACAAAAACATGGAAATTGATTTATGAAATGTCGAATTTAATTGAAATTAATAATTAGTAAATCCACTTTTATTCATTAGAGTTTCTTTTACTCTAGATGGCATTGATAAAACAAGATTTTGGATGCATTTCTGATCAATTAGATTCCAGTTTTGTCAGATTGAAGCTTTCAAATCTACAAGTGATGTGCATTGCTCCCCATTTGCATAAACCATTCGAACAAGTTGTTCCCAAACGTTTTCGATGGTGTTCAGATCAGGACTAATAGGTAGATGATCTAAAAGAACTATATTGCCATGCAAATGGAAGAAGTGAATTTTATAAAACTAAACTATAATCAAAAGAGTTCTGGTGACCGTTCAAAAATACAATGTCGCTTTTGCCATCATAAGCAATCGTTGCCCAAATCATGAGACTTCCGCCACCAAAGTTTCTGCTGAATGTAGATTTCGGTTCTTTTTGGAGATCTCGCCAATAATACCTCAAACCATCTGGGTCATCCAAATTAAATATTTTTTCGTCAGAGAAAATGACTTTCTTCCAGTTGTCACCCATTGCCATGTACTTCTCGCAATTATGCAAACGCATCTGCCTGTGACACAGAAGTAACTTTGGACATGGCTTCATTTTCGACCATCTTAAGCTCCGTGAAAAATGTAAAATTTGCCTAACTCTTCTAATAGTAGCAGGCAGGGATAGATCTGCACAAATCTGCTTTGAACTGTGACCAGCTGTCTGTGAAAGTTGAAGAATCCCCCCTTTTTATGTCTCTTGCTTAAACGTAATTTATCTTTTTTGTTAAAATTTTTGCCATAATTTGCTGGATCTTTTCTATAGTTATATGTCACGCCAACAGATCTTTTAATTAATTTACTAATTTCCGGGACAGACTTTCCCTATTCTAAATATACGTCAGTTTTACCATCTTTCTTCCTCAGACAAAATCTTTCGTTTACTCATCGAAAAAATTGTAACTAAAACGTATTATTTTCACTGTTCAATGCTTTTTACTTTCTTCTATCTTCAATAGAAGAAAGTATTGTAATCGAAATTTTTTTCGAGTTCCGGTTTTCGACGGATTTACACGTTTTAGGGGTCAGAGATTCCAAAAAACATGTTTTTACAAAATGTCTGTCCGTCTGTCTGTATATGTGTGTGTCTGTGTGTATGTCGCCATTCTACCATCAAAAAGTGTATGAAGTTATGCATAGAATTGAACCAAACTTTTTGTGAATGTTTTTGGCTGTAGCAAGGAGGTCCTCCTTCAGTTTTGAAATATTCCACCGGAAGGGGGCGCTTCAATCGCGATTTTTGTGCCATTTTCAATATTGTACCGACCAAAAGTATATGAAGTTATGCATCGAATTAAACCAAATTTTTTGTGTATGTGTATGACTATGGCTAGTTAGTCCTCCCTGAATTCCCAAAAAATTCCGTCGGAATGAGGCTCTGTAATCGTGATTTTTGTGCCTTTTTCAATATTGTACCGACCAAAAGTATATGACGTTATGCATCGAATTGAACCAATTTTTTTGTGTAAGTGTATGACTATGGCTAGTTGGTCCCCCCCCCCCCTGAATTTGAAAAAAAATCCGCCGGAAGAGGACGCTGCAATTGCGATTTTTGTGCCAGTTTCGATTTTGTACCGATCAAAAGTATATGAATTTACGCATCGAATTGAACCAAATCTTTTGTGTATGTGTATGACTATGGCTGGTTCGTCCTCCCTGAATTTGAAAAAAATCCGTCGGAAAGGGGGGCTGCAATCGCAATTTTTGTGCCATTTTCAATATTTTACCGACCAAAAGTACATGAAGTTATGGATCGAATTGAATCAATTTTTTTTTGTGTAAGTGTACGGCTAAGGCTAGCTGGTCCTCCATGAATTTGAAAAAAATCCGCCGGAAGGGGGTGCTGCAATAGCGAATTTTATGCTATTTTCAATATTGTACCACTTAAAAGTGTATGAAGTTAGTCCTTGAACTGGACTAAAATTTTTATATATAATTATTTTTTGGCAAGGCAAGTAGGCCCTCCTTGAATTTAAAAAGAAAAAATCCGCCTATCATTCTATTGTTGATCGGCTCGTGCAGAGACGGAAATTCGTTTTTAATTCGATTAATTGACTGAAGCAGAAATTTAAGATGAAAACCAAAATTTGTATGGTATTGAATTAAAATTATTAAAGCATTAAAATGAGTAACTATTTTTTTAAAGTATTAAAATGTACATATGAGATAGAAGAAAGTTTTGGAATTGACACATCTAACTAACTTTATGTCTACTTTGCAGGTCACGTTACCTTATTTTATGCAAATTTCTGTCACATTGCTTCGGAATAACCAAAGAAATGTGATTTTTCATAAATCAAATTCCATGTTCGCATATTACGAAAATTTAATTTTTGACTTTTTGTTTATGTTTAATATTATGTGTGAGAATTTAACTTTGTAACAGATTTGTCATACGCACTATGTATATCCCATGACATTTCATTCATTTTTAATGAACATTATAGAAGTTTTTGTCAAAAAACCGTGTTTTCATAAATCATTTTCCACCAGTGTATCAAATTTGATTACGGGGGACAAATACAAATTTAAACAAAATTGCCTGTCATTTGGATTATAATTTTTTGTATTATAAATATTCAAAATATAGAGCATATAATATTAAATTACATTTCAATATTCTTATTAATATCCCCTGAAATCATAATCCTAAAGCGATTTTCTTTATGTGGTTATAGTACTAAAAATCATAATATAAATACATTACACTTTTAAATAAAAAAATTATGATATGAGTTATGAATTATGAAATTAATATTTGAAAAAAATGTGAATTTTAACCAACTTTTTTTTATGTATTTATATTTGTTATTTCCTTCTTTATGCAAATCCAAAATTTCTATTTTTTTTCCTTCCAAGTAGTTTTTAAGTTATGATTAAAAATTTCTTACTTAAAATATGCTTCATATATATATATATGTATATACCGGGTGTCCCAAAAATGACTGATGTATTTTAAAATTTAATAACTTGCAAACGGTAACAGCTATTTAAAAAATTTTTGCAGGAGGGTTATGTATAATGTCAGGAGATTTTTACCTTATTTTTTATTTTTGTTCGCATCTCAAACAATAGGTGGCGCTGATGGCGATTGAAGGCCAGGTCGACGCTTCACTCAGCACTGATCACCTGGCCTTGAATCGCCGCCATATATTAATAAATCCATTATAAAGCAATTTCCAATACTTCCAGAATAGTTTAACTTTGCCGTACTTAAGGGGGTCCGGGACACAAACATCTTCAAATTTTCTAAAATAATTATGTTGCACTAAAATTTTCTCTGCTATTTTTTTTGGGGGGGGGGGCTTAAAATAAAGTTTAAATCATGCTTCTATTTTAATTAAAATATAAAATATCATTTTTTTCGTTTTGGTTTGTTTTAAAGCAACAGTTATCATTCAAACGACTTTTTGTGAAAAGACGTTTTTCTTCATTATGAGTTTTTTTTTAACATTTCGGGCATTTAAATTTTTATATCTCAAGAACTGTTAAAGATTAATGGTTCAAACTTGGAACATGTTTTATCAATTATATTATTATTATTTTTTTATTGTTCAGCAATTTTATAACAAATATTAACTTTTGAAAATACGATTTTTTTTAACATGTTACATAAATATTTTAAAATATTTTTTAATTAATATTTTTTAATGCTGCATCAAAATTGAAGCTTATATTTTTCTGTTTATTCAAATGAAAAAATAAATGATTTCTACAATATTTCTTGTTATAACGATTTTAATTTACACCACTTTTTTAATAAATTTTAAATAAAAAAAATTCTTTGAAGCTTTATTACGCGATTTTTTTAATAAATAATATGGTTAACCAACACAAAAAATACGATACACTTATTTTGGTCAAAAAGGACGAAAATATCGATTTTCTAATTTTTTTGCTTAAATTATACTTTATTATACCTAGTACATTCTGAAGAAGTTACGAAAAGATCCGCGTGTTATAAATATAGTTTAAACCGATTTTATAACCCCCCAGGGGGATACCTTCTTTAGGTATCCACGGGCTTCACAACCCCGGGGCACCTGAGTGATCTGTCTCTTTTCCTTTTCCGCTAACTCCTCTTTTCTTCCTTTCATCTTTGTTTCACTCTCATTGTGGTTTCCTTTTCGGAGGTGAGGGCAATTCTGTATGGGTCGATATCATCCTGTATGTCGACTTATGGAGAATTGTAAACCACCCACGTGTTGGCCGTGCGTGGCGACCCGTGTCCCTGGAAAGGGGGATCCTGGCAGTTGAGGGAAACCAACAGACTGCTTTGGCCTCTGCTTCAGGTAGACGGAAAGTGCATATTGGTCCCGTATGTAGCAATCGGCTGATCAACTGACTTTTGTCACTGGCTTTAGGGATCAAGCGAGCGAGCAATTACTAGTCATCTCGTTAAGGGTGGAGACTGACATAGGATTGTCTTGTGACCGTATAGGCCCTGGTTAGCACTGTGCACGAATGTGCATCCCCTTGTTGGGCTCGGTAGTGGGTGGTGCGGCCGGGGTCCGAATTATTTTTTCTTCTACTATGGATGGAAAAATCTCTAATTTAAATAATTCTCTCCCATGTGGAGAGCAACAAATTGTGCAGAATTCATCGTTTACTTTGTAATCAAACGCACCGATAGCCTCTCAGATAATTTTTTTAAAAGATCTTCACCTTTTCTAATCGCAAAAACCTTTCAATCTGTTTTTGGTGGCGGTCACACTCTCAAAAAATTGCAGTCTGGGGATTTACTGGTTGAGGTCTCTTCAGCCAGCCAATCGCAGCTTCTGGTTAATTGCACTACAATAGGTTCTTTTGCTGTTTCTGTTAAAGCTCATCAAACTCTAAATACTAGCCGTGGTGTAATATCTGAACCAGTACTTTTATTTTCTACAAAAGAAGAACTCTTGGAAAATCTGAAAGATCAAAATGTCATAGATGTAAGGCGCATAACAATTCGTCGGAATGGAAAAGTGCTTCCCACAAAGCACATCATTCTAACATTCAATAGTCCTAATCTACCTGCAAGAATAAAAGCTGCCTGTCTAAGTTGTCCTGTCCGACCTTACATACCTAACCCTCTCCGTTGCTTTAAATGCCAGCGTTATGGTCACAATAAAATCAACTGTCGTGGCAATGTTACCTGTGCTCGTTGTGCAGAAGTCGGCCACGACGATAAATCTTGTGAAAAATCTGAACGCTGTGCAAATTGTAAAGGTGACCATACTGAATACTCTCGCTCATGTCCAATTTGGAACCGTGAAAAAGAAATTCTTGCTGTAAAAATCAGTCAAAATCTTTCATACCCAGAAGCTCGAAAAGTTGTTGAAACCAGAACCCCATCTATAGGTGTTTCTTACTCTAGTATACTCAAGCAGCAATCAAAATCCATAAGACATATAAGCACTCAGACAGAACCATGTAATCTACCCAGTACCCCAAAGAAAAAAACATGCGATTCATGTTGTTCAGTTAAACTTCCTGCAATCCCAAAATTAGAACGCTGGTTACCGTCTTCAGAACCTGTTACTATTCTAAAGTCAATTGAATTCCAAAGTAAAAATAAGGCAACAATATCCAATAAAAAAAATCCTGATCCTTCTACTTCTAATCTCCCGAAACCTGTTACTAATCAAAATACTAAGGCAGTTACACCTAATAAAAAAGTTACACCCATTAAAAAACCGTTAATCAATCTGCTTCTAATAACAAAAAGACAAATTCTTTTCAGACAGTGAACCCAAAATTAAAGACAAAAGAAAATAAGACTCTTCGTAATTCTCACCAATGGCAAACTGTAACAAAAAAACAACGAAAATCAAATTATGACCAATCTGTTGCTTATTTGAAAGATCCAAAAAACTAAACAACTACGTGGAATGGAAGAATCATATGAGTCAAGTGAAGACGAAGGGAACATTGTTTATGAGGAATATGTACCTGACTGATCTTACCACTTACCTTTTTAATTTCTGTGTTTTTTAATTGCTGTCAACAAATGTCATTGTTTTTACCGTTTTTACTATTTCTTGTCATGTATCACTATTTTACTGTTCGTATGATCGTAACTAATTTTTTATGCTTTCTATTTTATATTATTGACTGGTTATAATTGTATTACAATTTCATATATCATCATTTTGCTTTTACCTTTTTACTCATGTCTATGATAGGCTTAAGTGACTTTAACATTTGGCATCTTTTAACGTTTACCTTACTTTTATTTTTGTTTTCCACTTAACCTTGTTCTTGGCGCAGCATGTCCCTAGAGGGACCTTGCGCCAAAAAAATCTATACAACCAACCTATTTTATAACATCGCTGCCCCATTAAATGACACTATCCATTTCAGTTAAAAGGGATTTTACTAAGTTTGAATTTTTTCTAGAAAAGATATGTTAAAAATCATAAAAATTTTATGTGCATATTTGAATTCTCTCGAAATTTTTTGTTGTTGTTCATTATGGTCTATTTTATTTTCTAAATATAGGATTTACAATAAATTAAAAAGGTAATTTATACACAAAAAACCGTAAAATTAATACAGATTCTACTGTAACACATTATACAAAACTTTCTTCGAACGATTCGAATGGATAAAACTGTACGGGAAGATACATTTTAAAATTTCATTTTTTTTTAATTTTTCAAATTTTGCCCAGAAAAACGATTAATTCTTGATAGAATCACTTTCCTGTATTGAGGATCTTATTATTATATCAAAAATGTAATACTTAAGTTTGAACAAAAGTTCAAAAAATACCGAGTCCAAAGAATTTTTCTAGATAACGTATAGATTTCAGAAAATACTGCTCACAGCAGGAAAAGTACTTCAATTCTTTTGTGGAGAAATAGCCTTAAAAGACCATTATGTAATGGAATTCTTTTGTGTTGTCCTATAAATCAATTATAAATTCTTTGTATCGCACTATAAAGAGATTTCATGTACTTGAGCATTCCATTAATTCATGCCAATTTCATTATGTTTGACATGGTTAGAAAACATTTAAGTGCACTTCAAACGATATTTCTTATTGACTGTAACGCAACGGAGTACTTCTAGTTGACTCTATAAATGAAGTATAAACGCTAAAGTCATCATTTTCAACAGAAATATAATAAATGTCAAACAAATATTAAAATTATATGAGTATAATTATGAAAAATAAAGTTCGAACGAATGAATAAACTGCCAAAAAAATTAATACAGAATTTTTCAACTAAATTGCAAAGTATTTTAAAAATAGTAGTAATAAACTATAATGAATTATTTTTGTATTGAATAAGGAATCCGAAAAGTTACATCAGACTATATACTAAAAGGTTTTACCCCCAACTAGATCAATCAAACTTAAGTAACAGTTTAAAGCTTTTTTCCTACTCTAAAAACTACTTATCCTTAAATTAGTTCAGGAATTTTCGAAGATTTATTTTGTTTATAGGCTACATAGTATATAAAAAGGAATTGCACGAAATCTTTCTAAATGCTGAAAACTCGTTCTTATATATCCGGCACAGCTAGAGCCATTAAACTGGGTTAAGAAAAGAAACTCAAAGCATGTAAAATGTATTTTTTTAAATAAAATGAATCATTCGGTAAGGTAAACTGGAAACTCTAGGCCATATACTAGTCTCTCTTATAATAAGTTGTTGATATATTTCAAGATTTAGTTTTTGTCAACATTATATAATGAGATAGGTTGCCAAAAATTCAGATTTTATTATTATTATTATTATTGTTATTACAAACAATCCTTATTTGGTTGAATTTTATTAATTTTTTTTTATTTACTTATCTTTACAGATTAGTAATATAAATGCATTCATCATTCTTATTATTAGTTATATATACAAATTTAATTCATGTTTAAATGCAAGAATAATGTCAGTTTTATCAGGAGTGGAGCAACTGGAACGTGTATCTAAATATCTGGACATTTGGAACCCAATTTCTCTAACAATATGTATATATACATATATATATATGTATATATATGTATATATATTTAATTTTTTTTCTTGTGGAAAATAAATTTTTTTCACTGTTTTATTGCTTGTAATAAAGATACGTTTATAATAAACTCAGTAAAATTACATGATAAAAATTATAAAGAAGCATACTGACTGGTGTCAAACAGAATTTTTTAAGTGATATAGCCAAACTCGGCATTTTCTATTTTAGAAGTGGCCTATATAAGACAAAATGTCATCAAAAAATTATTGTAACCAATAAAAAAATAGTTGTGTTCGATATCATTGTGCGCGCGGCAGCGCGCAACAATAATATGATTGAGCGATAATGCACACGGATTTTTCAATTTTTCTTTTTGCAATAACTAACTAAATACTTATCCAATTTTGATGATTTTTTTTTAATGTTCGTCTGACCAAGAAGCACAACATAGCACAAAAATTATTATTTTTTTTTTTATGGCATACTGTAGGTGTACTGTAGAGTATTCTGAAAATCGGACAAAAATTTTGTGTCACAGCACTTTTCTCGAAAACTACTAAAGATAAAAACTTAATTTTTTTTTAAAAAAAAAGACAAACTTTTTATCCCGAGGTAGTCATCGAGAAAACGTTATTTCGCTGGGCGGTTTTTCTGAAATTGCGTATTTTCCAAACTTGGTCATAAATGGGTATATCTAACGTTCTATTGCAGATAGAATGTTGCGGTAAAGTTTATTTTAAAGATTTTGCGATGCTAATTAATCCTGCAAAAATTCATAGCTTTACGTTAAACAGTTTTTTTACAAGATGAAATAAAAGAATAGCAGTCATCAATCTAAGGTACTTGTGATCATCGGAGAGAAAAACCAGTTACACCATTCGATTAAGCATAAAAAAATACAGAATGCTTTTTTTTTTCTCTTATTTTTAACTTAATTTTTTAACGAATTATGAATTTTTTTGAAATTTTTGACATGCTGATTTTTGTCATTTTTTAACACTAGAACGCCCGGATGGAGTCGATTCGACTCCAATCATGTAACTAAATTTCAATTCGAACCAGAAAAATTTTCTTGAAATAATTTAAATCAAATCCACGCAAATTTACGTTAAATAAATCAATTAAATAATTGTGAATAAAAATTCTGGTGAGAAATATTATTTTCAAACTTGAGTAGAATTTCCGGGCATTCTAGTGTTAATGAATCATTTACTGAATAATTATGCATGGTGTCTAGCCCTGGTGGCTGTCAAATTTGATTTTTAATTTTAAATTAGGCAATTTTTTGCACCATGCCAAATTTATATTTTATCCATTTTATTTTCATTTATTTATATTTTGTTTTTAGCACAATGGCATCAATGGCAAAAATGCCTGGCATACCTGTCAAATATTGGGGCCCTGTACTTTAACAAAGTGTATTTATTATAAGTATATGCCGTATTTATTCTAATAGAATGCGCCCTCTAATAGAGCGCGTCTTCTAATAAAGTGCGCACCTTGGTGCTGATTGAAAAAATAAATATACGGAAACGATATAGTAGATAAGTAGAAAACGATTACTTAAATGCATTATCGAGGATTCTCATCGATCAAAATAGAGATATTCTATCAAAGCGATGGAGTGGCGATGCAGCAAAAGTTTCAAATTTTGAACAATGTACCACTCCTGTAAACTATAGCGCCAAGGATATGCACACTGTTAAAAATCTGCTGCATTTTGCTGCAACGCACTCCTTTGCTTGTATAGAAAACGGTTACTTGGCCGTGAAATGGCGCTTTCTCATTGGTTGGAATAGAGATATTATATACAAGTGGTGGAGGGCGTTGCAGCAAAATGCAGCAGATTTTTAACAGTGCACTGTTAAAAATTTGACCCATTTGTTTGAGAGTCACTCCACAGCTTTTATAGAATGTCTCTTTATGGCCAATGAGAATGCTCCATAACACAGTAAAGCAATCGTTTCCTATAAAAGCGGTGGAGTACGTTTTTAAGTCCGTAATAAATACGGATTAAGAAAAAAAAGAAGCATGGTTTTTGTATCAAACTTTACTCTTGCATAAAAAAAGTTCCTGTTTTTGGCAAAAATAATGGATATTTGAATGAAAAATCTATTCTTTGAAAAGATTTATTATTTTATTCACTTTAGTAAAAAACTGATTTTTTTTTTAAAACCACCGTAGAATTTTGGTATAGAAAAACCTGTTTAAAATTTTTTTTTAATTTGTTACACCAGAGTATTAGAGTATGTAGCATTTTTTAATTTCAATACAAATAAGATTTTGTTTTCTATATATAAAATACAAAACAAGTTGTGCAGTATCCCTATGGAATATGGAAAAATAGAAGGACTAGTGAAAAGTGCTCCAAGGAGCAGTGCAAAAGCAGAATATGATTTTAATTGAGCATTAAAAAGTAATGGACAAGTGCTTCTGTTAATTACTGAGCATGAGGAAGGATAAGGGATCCCTTCTTGGCTACAACTCACTTCAATGCCAACTTTGAAAAAATCATATTTGCGCTATTTCCGTGAAAACAAATCAGTCGCAGTTACTATAAAAATGTATAGTATAAAGACGTAACCAGTAAACATGCAGCTTAATTAGACATAAATGTAAAGGAAGGCGACATAATGCCAGATACCTAGTTCCTGCAGGTATCACATTCATGCACTGCCACCAAGCATACCCTAAGTGTATAATTGCACAGAAAATTGATTTGTAGTATAGTGCAGAGTGAACAGTGCAGTTAACATCAGAGATGTAGTACAGGCTATACGCCGTACACCTTCTGGACTTTTTAATAGAACACCATATACCCTCTGTTTTTCAAGAAAGCTTATAGTATACACATTCTAGAATATCCCTCTGCTTAGAGCATATATCTTATGTTATTTTTATGACTACACCCCTGGTTAACATCTAAAGCACGGTGGAAAATTCTACTAAAGAACCGCAAATTTCTTTTATATGGAAAAAGCGCAAATATGATTTTTTCAAAGTTGGCATTGAAGTGAGTTGTAGCCAAGAAGGGATCCCTTATCCTTCCTCATGCTCAGTAATTAACAGAAGCACTTGTCCATTACTTTTTAATGCTCAATTAAAATTATATTCTGCTATTGCACTGCTCCTTGGAGCATTTTTCACTAATAAAAACATGGTTGCATTCTTTACAGATTTGTATCGAGTTTTCAGTGAGGTAAATAAAACAACGTTTTCGATAATTTAATTCTTACGTACTCCTTTGTTTATAGATTTATCTTGTTTATCTTTTGTCTAAAATACACGTCTAACTATTATAGTTATTACTTATGCCAAAGCATATACGTACTTACTTAATTATTCTGTTTTTGTATAAATAAATCTAATAATTTCACATTTGTTATTTTTTTAACAATTTGTTACTTTTTTATACTTTTTTAGGCACCTTAACAGCAATTGTTTATCTAATGTTGTTTTTTATTTGATAAAAATAGAAAAAAAGAAGAAAAGAAAAGTTCACCAAATCTAGATTTACCTGTGCTAGTTATTCCTTTTTTATAGGGCAACTTGACCCATAAAGGATGAAAGATGAGATATTTAATATATATATATATATATATATATATATATATATATATATATATATATATATATATATATATATATAATATATATATACATATATATATTTCTCTAAAACATAAAAAATGCGATTTTGAAAGTTTCTATCGGAAAGAGTGAATCCAATTAAATATATTTACAAAGATTCAAACTTTAATCCAAATCAACATTAACTATCGGAATTTAAATTGACAGACTTTTCAGTATCGCTATGTAAAATCACAGCCCAGTTGCCCACGTAACTTTATACATTTTTGCCACATATATTTTATGTACTTCAAACTTATACTTACAAATGTCGAGTTTAACACATATTTAATGTTTAATCAAGATGTGAAGGGTTTAATAGTCATTGTCTGTACATGCACATTGTAAAAAAAAAGATAAATCATGTATCATTAAACACTTTCCAACACGCATAGAATATTCTAATAATGCTGCTATATACAGTAAGTAAAAAGTACATAAATTATAATTTTAGGAAACTAGTATTTAATTCAGGAAAAAGACACCCCTGAAACTTCTGAAATAAATTTTTTTGGAATTATCCCTGAATATTCATAGAAGCATCTCTATAAATTAATTAATTAATTAATTAATTAATAATTAATTAATTAATCATTATAAATATAATTCAAAATATAAAACTCATTAAGGTTCATGCTCGGATCAGGGATTCTTACATATTCTGTAATGTGTAAGTCTCGTTATGTCTATGTATATTTCTACCAATTTTCTGTATATAATCTATGTCATTTATATTTACCCCTTAGTAAGAAAAACTGCTATAATTTAAAACAAATATGATGAGTAAAAATAAACTTCAAGCAATTATCACTAATAGAAAAATGAAATTATGATATAATATTGTATCCGAAACTTTTTGTATTGTAAGTAATTGAACGATGATAAGTAAAAACAAACTTCAAACGATTATCACCTATTAGAAAGTACTTTTGATACAATACTGTATCCGAAATCATTTGTATGCATAAGTAAATGAACGGTAAATGGAATGCATGTCATATTCTACTGGAAGTATCTTGGTGTAGTAAACCTTAGTATCAATTTCAATATCTTTGAAACAGTATAAAATAATTAAAATGTACTGTAAAACGCTTAACTTTGTAGACCCACACGTCTTGGAATTTTTTTTTTTTGTGTTGCTCTGTAGTTAAACGATAAATTATTGAATCTCTGTATTCCCCAAATGCCATGTATTAACACGTTCGCTGCCACTTACGTGAAGATCTGATGATAGTTAATGCCACACTGTAGAAATGGATTTTTCCCAGAAACCGGTTTACTTTTTAAAACAAAGAATCAGTGAAAGATTTTCTCGCGCCAGCGCGTGACTGGCTATTGAGACATCACCCCACATCACGCTCTGCCACGTGAATGACGCCTTAACAGTGGCGCCATATCACGCGCTGGCGCGTGATCGGTAGCGAATGTGTTAATGTACATTATTGACCATACGAATTTCATTATATCTGAAATAGCATTACATAATTTAAATGCAGTTAAAATGATTTATATCATAAGCATAATTCATCATAATACTACTGGTTGTTTCTAGAAACGAACTATAAACGCTACAATAAATGCTTAAATAAAAATCAGGCTGTTTTAAATGCAAATAGTATATTAAAATTATAGAGCAATCAGAATGCATTTACGAGAGTTAGATCACACACGGACAGGCAATTAGTATGCTCTGACATATCTTTTGTAAACTATGTATGCTCTAACATAACTTTTGTTTCTGTCTTCTAATGTTGCTTTTATGAATGCATCTTTAAATCTCAAAAATATATTGATTTTTGAGACTTCGGAAAATAAATCCTTTTCAGAATTGTGTATACTCGGAAGAGGTTACTGAATATTATTAAATCTTTGTTGTATGACGCAATAATTGTATATTTAGTTATAATATCTAAATTATAATATATTTAGTTATAATATCTAAATTATAATATATTTAGTTATAATTAGGATGAGCGAAGCGAATCCTCTACTAGGCCACTCAAGTTACATTTTGTCGTACACTTTATAAAAAAATTATTCAGTATTTTGACTTGAAATTAAACATAAGAATAAATTATAATATGTAGATTTGCAGAATGTTATTTTTTTACAGAATAACCTTTAAAAAATATTATTTTAATAATTAATTTATTCTACATGTTTTTCTATTATGGACGCATTTTTGCAAATAAAAAATTGAACGCGTATCTTTTTATTTTCAGAATGAAAATAAACGATGGGGTTAGTAATTATAGGTAGAATCATGATTAATTTATTAAATAAAATATATTTTCATTATTCCGCCAAAATCGTTTGCAAATAAAAAATTGAACCCGTATCTTTTTATTTTAAGAAGGAAAATAAACTATGGGGTTAGTAATTATAGATAGAATCATGATTAATATATTAAATAAAATATATTTTCATTATTCAGCCAAAATTATTTACGCAGTTTATACTTACGGATTTTAAAAGGATTACATTATGATTTATTTCTTTAGGTATTTACTTTGGTAAAGTGGCATCAAAAAGAATCGTAAACAAGTAAAATTAATTCTTATATTTGGTATTTAAAGTGAATATTTTGTTAAATTTGGTAAGTTTCTTAAGTCTGGTATTCGAAATGAAAGGTTAAAGAATAATTTAAGAATATTTTAATTGATTGAAGAATAATTAATTCAACCAAATTAAATATATTAACTGCGTTTATAAATAATTTCTGGAATGTATTAGTAATTTAAAAATGTCGAGAAAAAGAACAGTTATTGGCCAGAACGAAAGCCGTTACTGGCCATTGGAAAATGTAAAAACATCTTTAAAACTTTTAGTTAAAAAATTTAAAAAAAAAATATTTTGTAAAATTCTGTTTCGCTTTTATACCAGCCTTATATCATAAATAAAAAATTCCTAGGAAATTCTTAGTTATTTGGCTGAATTTACATTTCTAAAATTTAAATGCGCCAAAACATGAGACAACGTTTTTGCTTAATAAAGATGCAAAAATAATGTAAAAAAGTAATGTTCCTTTCAAATATTAATCTTATGAAATAACGCTTCGCGAATCCAAACAAAGCACGGCTTTTGCTAGTATTTAAGAAAACTTAGATTAAGAATTATTTGTCTTCTAGTCACTGCACTGTAGAAAATGACAAATATTTCTTAATCTACGCGAATGTATGAAAATTCAACTATGTTTACGGGTGACAGAGTATAAAGAGACGAACAGACAAATCGAATACATAAAAACTTTTCAACTTTAATTCAAAGAGTAAAAAACAGCTATCTTTCATGATTTCTTCTACCGTTTTAAACTTGTTTTAAACTTGTTACCCAGAAGTTACATGTTTTAAACTTGTATTATGTAACCCAGAAAGGTGCGAACTGCTTGTTTTGATAAAAGACAGATTTATATGATTTTGTTTATTTCCATACATATTCATATCAATTAATTATGCAAGATCTAAAATGGTTAATGATAGTTATATTATTTAATTATTCTATTATACAATATCTATCAATAAAATCATTAATTCATTTTATGATGAAAATCTGTGCAATGATTTTCGTAGAATATGGGAAATGATTTTACTCGTTATTACTTTTACGATCGTGATATGAATTTCATTCACTGTTACTGCTATGCAGATTGATGAAATCATTATAGATAATCATCATCTTCAGCGTGACGAATAAAAATTTTAATCCGTGACAAATTTACAAAAATTTCCTCACGCAAATAGTTTTTAATATTCACCGTGTAAGATTTCCGCGACGTATACTTAAATGTAATTATGCTTTGATATAATGGGTCATAATTTATACCCATATCATTTTTTATGTTGCTGAGGTGTGGTAACTTGTGAATATTATAGCACTGCAAAATATCCATGACTGGAACTACAAAATTCTAAATGTTTTTTCGATATATTTTTCATTCAGAGAAAAAAAAATACGCATTATACATTATTTGTATGATTAAATGTATTTAGCTAAATATGTTCATTTTTAAAAATTTATTTCACGTTAAATTCAAGAACTTTTTAATTTATCGTAATATCATATCATAAAAAAGGGAATAGAAAAATTTTTATTCTTTATCTTGAAATTATAATAAAATTTAAGAACTTTTAGAAAAGATATAATTAATTCCATGTAAAAGAATTTGTATTACAGTTCTTAAAACTTTCCATAGTTGACTGCCATTCGTTTTTACCTATTTCTGGGACTTGTACATAAAGAGTTACTCACATGAAGATACATAAATTATAATTTTACCAAATTTTACAACGATATAATAGATTTCCTGTAAAAGGAATTTTATTACAATTCGTAAAGTGTTTTATAAAAAGTTCCAATCCTTTTTAACCCACTTTTTAGGCATGCTCATAAATATTTACAAACGTACCGATAAATGAATAATAATTTAATGTACTTTTCTAAAGATATTCAATCAAAAAGTTTTTCATAACAATTTGTAAAATGTTTCATAAAAGTCTACTTTTTGTTTTAACCAACTTTTGATGCATGCACAGAAATATTTACAAAGATAAACATACCTAAATAATCATTATATAAAATCAAATTGGTGATTTTTTAAATTAAAACTAAAATTGGCCTTTTATTTTTTTTCTTACTGAAAATTTAAATTTTCATTAGCATATGTCTTTGATAAAATACTTTTTAAGCAGTACGTCATCAGAAATAAGGAGGTAAACTTTAACCGTTTCTGTTTTCCAGCTAATATCTTCAAACAGAATCCTGAATTCTATTGTTGCGTTTATAGGGTTCTTTCGATCTTATGGTTAGCCAACTTCAAACTCTTTGCTCTTAGAAAAGTAGAAAATAATTTATTTACAGAACTTCAGAACAACAGAGTCCTCTAAACTCACAAATATTTCTAGATATTCAAAAATAACTGCTCAAATCTATCGTACAAGTATAGCTTTAGATCCCAGAGACTCTTTATACAACGTCTCAACACTTAATAACATTCAAAACAACATAAATGAAACTCAAGCAAACTTGCTAACAAACGCCTTGTTCACTCAATGATTGACTGGTAAAAAATAACAGCTCGTATCGCCTCTCCTATATATAGGCTCGTAGCAGGTGCTGGAAATTTCTAGAACCATCTCGAAAAATCCACGGAACAACAAACAATGTATCAGTATACCTAAGGGGGGTTACCATTGAGAGGGAAGGGTTACCATCGCCAACAATCGCCAAGTTTGTCGCCAACTTGGCGATATATCGCCAAATTTGGCGACCAAAATTAGTCGCCAAAAGTGACGCCAACTTGGCGATATCTTTATTATTTCGCCAATCTGCCGTAGACATACACTGAAAATAATGGACAAGTTTGCTTGATAACAGAGACCATGTAACAAAAACTAATATTAGTAAAGGAATGGAGCTTAATAAGATTATTTACATTATTTTATAGCACAAACACTAACTATTTACAAAATTCGTAACACTATTTTTTGAAGACAATATAGCTTTTCTTTTTTATTTTTTATATGTGCCAAAACGTATGTGTATATTGCAATGACTATGTTATACTTCTGTGCTTATGTATAAAATTCTCAACATCTTTCATATAAATAATTATAAATTTACATAAATACAATTACTTTATATGAATTTGTGACGCTTTATAATTCAAAATTCATGTAGTTTCTTGAAGTTTATAGTGGTGGTATGCGTCCTGTGTCATTTCTTAATAATCTATTATCTTCTTTACTCTTTTCGCTCTGAAAATGTGAAATATTATAATACATATGATGGTGACATTCTTCTACATTTTATTTTTCAATTGAAATTTGAAAGTGCCGTGATCATAGAATATTTCTTTAGCAGTTCAGTTCAGATTACTATAGCCAAACTTTATATCGGTTTGCACTTTTTTGGGGCTTCGTTTATCTAACGAACTCTATTCGTCTCTGTCCTGTTTCTGTCCGTTCGTCTGTCACTGAGTCCGTACACAGAAAGTATATATAAGTCAAAGAGCTCAGATTTTATGAACTTACAGCTAAATACCTCTTCTCACAGAACAAATCATAAAATTTTTAAAAAGATTACTATTTTAATTAAAATATTTTTTTAATATCATCAATTCATTCTTTTCGTTGCTGTTTTTTCTTCTAATTGTTACACGCACGTTTAAATAGATATAAAGATTATTATGTATGTAACATAAATTAATGGATTAAATAAATCTTGGGAAAATGAAATTATTTATTTTTATTTCATCATATTACATTATATTTATCATCAATTTTTTAACGCAACATGATTTTTTTTTTAATAAAATCTCTATTCATTTAATTTTTTTATTGAAAATTTTCGTTTTTTAATTTAATGATAAAGTGTTTTGAAGAAGATATTAAAAGAAATCCTCTTTCCGATCTTGGATAACACTTACCCATTTGCTCTAGATCTCTTCGGAATAAATGTTTAAAATGCTTATTTAATAATTTCACATTTTTATTTATAATTCAGCAAAATTTTAATTTAAATATATTAAACAATTTACTTTGTATTTTTCCTTTTATTTTGAAAAAATTTTAATTTGAAAAAGTGTGAGGGTCTTTAATATATTATATGCAAAGAAAATTTAACCTCTTATTTACGTTAAATAATAAAATATTTTCATGTAGCATCATTTCATCTTAATTTTTCGAATATCAAATAAAAATTATATTCCTTAGTTTCAATATTCCATATGAATATGCAAACAACTAATGTAAACAGAAAATTTTAAACGGTATAAACAGTCGCTAAAAACAATGAAGCATAAATATTCAATAAGTTATTACAATCTATAATTTAATTTATAAGAAAAGACAGATACTTTTAAAAATGAACTTGGTGCATTAATTAGAAAAGAAAAACAATAAATGCATTTATCATTTAAAGTAAAAATTATAAAGCATCACAAATTAAAATTTCTGCTTCATTTATAAATCCTTTTGTTAATTATGTACAAATATTTCCTTCTTATTTTTGTTTTACGTAGATTTCTAATTAGGAATTTTCTTGTAATGAGTTAAAAAAAAATGTTACATTTCAAAATATTCTTTAAATGTTCTCAACTAACTCATTAATTTCATATTTATGTTTTATTTAAGTATACATCACAATTTTTCCAATTATAAACACTAATTTATTAAAATTTTTATTAATTGAAATTTAAAAACAATATCGTGGATGTTTAATTTCAATATATTATATTATGTTAATTTTACATAATTCAGCAGAATTTTAGTTTAAATAAGTTTAATGATTTATTTTATATATATATATATATATACAGTAGAGTCCCGGTAATTCGGACCCCGTTAATCCGGATCTCCGGATAATCCAGATCAGTTTGGTCAATTTTTTTTTAAGTTTGAGAAGCGATTTGGCTAATTTCCATAACTTGTTTCATCGTCGTATTCTGAATAAAAAAATTCTCAAATCTTTTCGTTAGAATACCTTAAGCTTTCTTATTTAAACTCTTATTTAAACTACAGTAACGAACTACTTATGCTCAAGCGGATGCGTGACCGTGCAGCTCGCAAAAGGTATAGAAAACTGGCACAGCAAAAAATCCCAAACTTTTTTATTACATAGTAAACATTTTTACTGTCTGAAAATAATCAATAAGTTAAACATAAAGGTGATTTTCTGTAAGTATGTTTTATTTTATTTTATTGTTTTCTAATTCTCCGGATAATCCGGATTGGGTCTGGTCCCAATTAATCCGAATTATCGGGGTTTTACTGTACTACTTTTAAAAAACATTTCAATTTTAGAAATTGTTAGAGGCTTTAATACGTTATAGATAATGAAATATTTAACCTATTAATTATGTTAAATAAAAAATATTTTCACGGAGCATCATTTCATCTTAATTTGTCGAGTACCAAATAAAAATTATATTCCTTAGTTTCAATGTTCTATATTAATATCCAAACATATAATGTAAATAGAAAATTTTAAACGGTATAAACAGTCTCCAAAAATAATAAAGCATAAACATTCAATAAGTTATTACAAGCTATAATTTAATTTGTAGGAAAAGACAGATATTTTTAAAATGAGCTTGCTGAAGTAATTAGGAAAGAATAATAATGAATATGTTTAAATTTAAAGTAAAAATCATAAAGCATGACAAATTAAAATTTCTTCTTCATTTATTAATCATTTTGTTAATTATGCACAATTATTTCGTTGTTATTTTTGTTTTACGATGATTTATAATTAGGAATTTTCTTGTAATGAGTCAATAAAAATGCTATATATTAAAATATTCTTTAATTATTCTTAACTATCTCATTAATTTTGTCTTCATGTTCTCCAAACATATTTTTCAAATGTTCTTAAAAACTAATTAAATTTTTTATTAATTGAAATTCAAAAACAAAATCGCGTACGTTAAATTTCAATAAACATTGTGTTAATTTAATTCGTTAAACAAATTTGATCTTTACATTTCGTTTCTCATAAAATGGTCTCTTGGAAGGTCTATCATAAACATTTTTTAAAAGACTCTATAAAATAAGTTTTACGTGACTGTCCAAATATAAAGTCGTCATAGTTACAAGCTGTATTTTATTTCTGTCAACCTGTCATAAAATTTAATTGGCTGTCTGCGATGCATCCTTTAATGTAAAAATTTACCAGAATATTAAAATAGCAAAAACAATATACTTTAATTTGTATATTCTTATTAATTAGTACAAAAACGTTTATCTGCATCATAATAATTTCAATTAGTCGTTTGAATTAAAGTTCTGTGGTAAATAGTTCGTGAATTTTGTTTTTAATATTAAATTCATTATAATGATGCAATGATTGGTTTTTTTACGTAGTGGTAGAATGTATATGGTAAAATGTTACCAACATTTGGTAATTATTTTTTTATGCGTAGAGAAAGTTGTTGTGATTTTAAATACTATTTTAATATATTACAACTGAGCATGTATTCTTCGGGATATGTGCTTTTAAATATAAATGTCTTAAGTGGTACTTATTTTAATATGACTTTAATCCCTATATACAAAAAATATCATAATTGTGTCTCCATTTAATGTACGAGCAATAATTTTTTCCCCATTTTACTTACCCATCATAAGTAGTATAGGGTAAACCTTGCCATCGTTTTGAAAATCAAAAAAATATTCACGGATTTACACGGTTCAGACACTGCAGTTTCTAAAAAACATGTACTTTGAAAAAAAAACTCACCGTCCGTTTATGTGTGTCTGACTGTAAACGCTCTGTCACCCGAACAAACTGGGATAGAGGCTTAAAATTTGCAGTTTATTTAGTATATAATAATGAAAAGAAGTCGTTTGAACGTCATTAACCTCTATTATTCGGAATAATTTCCTTAGGACTCTCGAAATATTTGTTCTGATGATAGGTGTATAAACATTTTCGATTTCTTTTATATTCAGAAATTGCTGAAAAAGTAAGTATTACAGTGGTCCCCAACGATTAGTTTATGAATGCTTTATATTTCAACCAATCATTAATATGTCCCTAAAGTTTCTTATAAACAAGTATTGCTATATTGTGTATATTTCAAAGAAGTAATGATTTATACGTTCTCAACTATAGTTCCCATTTTCTTACTGACAAAACCCATACACAAAACATAAAATTTTACGTAAATACGTGAAGACACATTTCACATATTTAACCCTTTGTCTACCGAAATTTGAAATCAAGAAAATTTTACATTTAAAAACATTTTACATAAATTATTTAAAATAAATGAAAAGTTTTACATAATCATAGGATTTGAGAAGGATTGGAGAATTTAGAAGGGTTTATTAAATTTGAATTTACAGGAATTTTGTGCAATATTTATAGCCCTTCTCAAATCTTTTATTTTAAATTGTTTTCTTAGTATCTTGTAGACTTGTAAAATGTACAAATATGATGTTCTTACTATACAAGTATAGAAATATTTCCGAATTGAAAAATCCCTATCCCCCTCCCTCAGCGCCAAGAAAGATGAAAAGATGCAAAGACAAAATAAATCATCCTTCTAAAAATATTTTTGTTTTGTATAACCAATAATGCTTTTGGAACAAAATAAAGTAATGTGTCTGTAACTCATTCTAAACAGTATTACTATTAATCGACGTATTAAAAGAATTTATTAATAAGGTATTTTAATGGTTCTTATAAGTGCCGTTGGTAGATAAAGGGTTAAACCCCTAAGACAGAGATGACAAGGATGAGTAACCAAGGAACCCAGCTCACGCTTTAGAGTATAGGTGCTGTCCAGGAGGAAAATCTCCTAGGATAGGTTCATTACTTTTTTTATCAGTTGTTGGTGCGGCTATCTTTCACACAGGCCCGGACACAACTGCGAAGGGTAAAAAGATTATTTTAAGAAGGAACAATCGCTCTTAGTGCCCTCTGCAAAGCGTAGAAAAAAAGTAAATTCGAATCACAGTAAATTGTTTATAGAATTTGACATCAACAAAAACTTAGTTAACGTACATTCTTGTAAAATAAACATTCTTAAAAGAAAAAAAGAAAATAATTTTTTTTTTTCAAATCACATTTTAAAATTTTCACTCTTCCAATAGCTGCTAGGTCTCTCCGGCTTTTTGAATACCACTATTTTGATACAAAAAAAAATGCTGTGAAACATACCATTATATTTGTTTATTTTTGTCATTTAAGAAACTTTTATTGTCTTATATTCTAAGCAATATTAAATTCGCGGGCACGAAGAGTTTTTATACACAACTTCTATTAACCAATATTTCCGATATCTGAGGTGCTAAAGATCCCAATTAGCTCGAATAATCGAGATTGCACTGCATTTGAATTACAAAATATTATTATTATTTACTTTAGACTTATTTTCTTTTCAGAAATAATACAATAGAAAACAAAAATCTTGTTTCATAACGGATATTATTCCAACAAGAATTTTTATTTAAAATTTTTATGTCACACTTAACGGAAATATAATGTAAAGAATAAAGTTTTACGATTTTTTTGCAGTTTCTTATTAGGTATAATAAAAATATATCATGATGGTTGAAACAATTTTCGATTTAGAAGAACTTATTTTAAAACGGTACAAAAATTTAACGATTCTATCCTATTACAGCATTATCTCAGAAAGTGGATCTTTATCATGAACATAAAACGAAGTTTCAGAATTAAAGACGATGCATTTATAAATGTTAAGAAATTAGGAGTAAAATCCTTTACTTTTTACATGACTGTAAAATATAAAATTTAATTTTCGACGAGATTTGGGCAAAATAAAATGCTGGGACTTTTATTTTTATTTCCAAAAGATAAAACGTTAAAATTTTTTGATGGATAACTATGTGAATGTAAAACTTTATATTATATCGAATATATAAGAAAAATGCAGTTTTGCTTCTAATATTCAAGATACTTAAGATCATAAAACAAATTATTAAAAGTATGTTTGAGTTTACTAATTTTTAATTTTCTCAGAATCATTTTTAATTAGAATTTTTAATATGTATATTATAATGAATTTTTTAAAAAGTTTATGAAAACGCATAAGGTTAAACATCTTCAATACACTCTCAAAAAAACTTCCGTCTTTTCACAGAAAATGCACTGGCAGCACTGCTGCCAGAAATTGTCTGTATATTGACGATTTTCTGTTTATTTTTTTCTCTGTCAAAAGAGGAAAAATATCCGTCTCTTGAAAAAAGTTTGGAAAAAATCAATGCGGAAGAGGCGGGGATCGAACCAAGGACCCCAGGATTACCAGACCAACGCTAATCCACGGCGCTACGTCTGCTCATGATGATTGTGCGTTAAAATAGAACTCTTCATTTCATATGGTGTGGGTTGGTGTATTTCGTTAAAAAGCTTTTAATTATGCAGTTAATCTCGGAAAGATTTCATCTTTAATGAAACTGTGGCTGGGTTTTTTTTACGTTTAGTATTAATATAGTATAAAAATGTGAATTTTAAATATATTACGTAGAATGTTAGAGAAAAAACATGGATGTTCTATTTGTGAGAATTTTTGAACGAATAAAGAAAGTAATTGTTATTTATTTTTAAATTCGAAAACATTTTTGTCTTTTAAAACTAAATTAGACATTTTAATCAATAGAATATTTTTGTTTTTCATTTTAAAAATAAATTCGAACTTATTACTAACAGACCCAATGCGCATGCGTGCTGGATAGAAACGGAAACTTTTCCTCATTTTTCGACGCTCGGAATGAACTCACAGAACAAATACGTTTTCTGGGAGAACAGAAATTATTTGTGAAAAAATAACGATAACTTAGTGTATATTGACGAATTTTTCTGACAGTGTAGGTATATTTTTTAATATTAGGTAAAGAATTAATCAGACAGGAAAATCATTACCTAATTTTGATGTGCATACTAAGTAAATAACTATTATTATAAAAATGCTAGATAGATAACAAACAAACCACTAATAATAGTCATGTTGTGTTTGCGAAATAATATTTTTTTTTCTTGTTAAAAGTCTATTTAAAAGTATTAATATTAGTAATTTTAATTTTATCAGGTAATTTATCATTACTAAAATACGGAGCTATCTTAGTCATAAAATTTTTATTTCTGATTGATGCAAAATATATCATGCCAAACATTTCCCCAAAAGAATTTTTTTCTTTACAAATTCATGATATTTTCGTTTTTAGCGCATTACAAAATGTCATTGCTCGCCCTAGTCACATATGTTTATTTAAGACATAATTCTTTTACACATTGTACAGAGTTATGTGGAAATTTGCAATATTTTTTTTCCTGGGAACCTCTGATAATTTATTTTAAGAAAACTGCCTAAATGCCTACTGTCAGACCAAGAAGAAAAACAGAGTTTTATCATAGAACAAAAAGTGAACAAAACAATGCCGAATTATTATGTGTCTGTTGAAAAAAAAATTCAATATGGTTCCCGGCAGATATCTTAAATTTTATGTGATCGCTATAAAACATACTTAAATGTTGAAAAACGCAACCTACAAATTCTAGATATTTTCAGATTCACAAACAGTATAGTTGAAGAAACAGAGTGCTTCTCTTAAACTTCTTATTTCACTGTCCCAGGAAAAACGATAAAATTAGCATGCCACTTTACAAATTAATTGGTTATGAGTATTTAGATATGGACTACAGCAACGGACGTTCTTGAATACTTATTAATTTATTCATGTATGAAATGTTCTAGAAAATTAAATTCATAAAATTAACTCTATTTTTGAAAGGCTGTATCACAAAAGAGATACTTCTAATTTGATTGCCGTTAGTAACACAGGAAAGAACGTACACTTATAAACATGAAAAGTTTTCTTTAATTTTTGCCTTCTGTTAAGAAAAACAGCACGTTTCGAAAGATTTTTTTTGAGTGAGATTCGAAGCATATGGATGAAAAGTCAGGGGACATTTCTTTATAACTTGGACAGATAAAGCTATAATTCTATAATAAGTGTCTACAAGATATACAGTATTTACTCATAAAAGAAAAGAGTTTGAGAAAAGTTAAAATAACAATATTTACTTTACAAATAAGTGCAATTATTACGATTTAATGCCCAAATTTTAGAAATGCTTTCCATTACTTGCAAAATATGGCGGAGGCAAAGATCAAAGATGTCGGAAACTGAAGGAATAATTGGAAGTGTGATGCCCGAAATTTCGGCAGATATAGCTTGTCGTAACAAATCTAATGACTGTGATGATTTTTAAACACATTCTTCTTGATATAGCCTCACATAAAATAGTCCAAGAGGTTCAAATCAGGAGAACAGGCAGGACAATCAATCTCCTGTCATGTTCCATCAGCACAGTTCAAATCCAAAACACTGTCATGGAAATGTTCTGATAAAAACGAAAATTTTCTTTAGTTCTGCGAGGCCTGGCACTATCCTGCATGACCAAAATATATCAATACAGTTAATTGCGTGGCAATAAGGAATAAAATGTTTTGACAGAACCTTTCTGAATTGTTCGGCAATAACATTTTCATCAAAGAAAATCGGTGAAAAGATTCCAAATGATGAGACTACACACCAGACTGTAAGATGCTGCTAATGCAGAGGATTAAACGTTGCGAAGAAAACTTCGCTGAAAATTGATTGATGTTGCGAAAGGGTTTGCAGATCTCCGAATTCTCAAGTTTTCTTTGTTAACGTAGCCCTTGAGAATAAATTTGCTTCGTCAAAAAACCAAAAGGGTGGAGTCTACAAGGATTTTTTTGTTCTACTTTCGTAAATTGCAAACCGCATACTGTTGCGCCACCAAATGTCCCATCACAATAACGTCCCAGTAAATAATTATTATTACATTTTAGGTTAATTATTGGCAACCCTGTACCTACAGTAAATTGAGAATGCGCACTCATGTGTGAGTGACAGCAGGATTGCAATTGAAAGTTTTTAATAAGAAACAATATAAGTAATCGCGAAAAAAATGTCCATTATAAAATTGTAGATAGACTTAAATTTTGTGTGAATTGACGTATTGGATCCAGAAAGAATGCTGTTATTAGAACATTTGAAATATTTATTTGTGGATAGATAATTGTAGGCATAAATGTTTTATTAATCATTTGTACAGTTATCATATATATTAAAATGTTAAGCTAATTCTGTAAAACCAAACAGGACATAAGTGCGCACGAATAAAATTAAATCTAGATCAATTATAAAAGAAAGTAATACAAGATCAGTTTAACCAGAAATTCTAAAGCGTCAAAATCAATAAGTGAATATTTTTAAAGAACGCAAGTTCTAACACAATGCTTGAAAAGAAAAGGGTTTTTTTTAAATTTTTTTAAAAAATTAATCCGATAATGTCATTTTTACTTCAGGCGGAGAAGATTCATAGTTTGTGTTTATTTTACAGGAATTATAATTAAATTAAATAACATTTAACAAAGCAATATTTAAAATAAAGCTATTTAATAAATTACAACTACCATTTGGAAAAGATATTTTCAAAGACTAAAATTTTCAACAACAGATTTTCTATATGTAAAAAAATAATAATTAATATCATTTTTATGATGATCAAAACGTGGCTTACGTAATAAGATATATATTACATGCGCCATGGATTAAGCATTAATATTCCTCCCCCAATCATAAGCAAATTTAAATGAAATGTTTGTTTTACAATTTTCAGTATTACAATTTTTTAATTTTTCACCTTATACATGAACAATAAAATGAAACTAGATACTGTCTACCACAGTAAAATAACATATAATTACATTAAGGAATTTTAAAGAATTTGAAAGATATCCGTGCAAAAATGACAGAAATCATGTATTTTCTTGTGAATAAAGGACTTCTAAATCCTATCAAAAATTATATTTCGATGTACATTTTTTTACTGATACTTAAGCTTTTTAATATTATTAACACGTCAAGGGCCACATAAGTTGTGACGTTCTTGGCCTGACCGCCACTTATAAAAGAGTACATCGTAGATAAATTACAATCGAAACACTTTTATTTTCACTATAATGAACTGGGAAGACGGAGCTTGAATAGGATTTAGAGAGGCGCTCACAGTACTGACATTTAATTACTATGAAGAATAATAAATGATTCTACTCACAAACATTTTTCCAATCTGACTATGGCACCTTCCTGAATTCTTACTTCTCTCTTTTTTTTTCCATTTCACTGCGACGTCAAAACTTCCTTACTAGGCTCAGCGGGATCGATGCATTAAAGGCTGGGGACACTCATCAACTCTCTCTTCTCCTCTCAATCTTTGCTTTTATACCTTGCAGACTGAAGACACGGGGCTAGAAACTTGCATAAAACTTTTAAACTACAGTTAAATGTAGACCCAGAGTTTCACGCATACTTAAGAAAGTTAGATTGGGATATAGTATAGATGTCACTCTTACGTCACACATCTTAGATCAATGACGTAACGAACTCACTCAAAACGCAAGAGTCCGTTTATTACAATGGAAGACTCCATCACAAAGTCAGCGATGAATGACACTAAACAACAAACACGTACATAGTATTTTTTCTTTATGTTTTACTCTATCCATTACGTTTATAATGGTAGGATTAGTTGTACAGCAAAATTATTCCAAATATTATTTTTTATCATTTACGTCAAAATAACTGTCTATTAACAGTTTTGAATAACACGGCCCCTGGTTCCTGTGTTATAGTTCAGAATCGCTTTGACCATACTTTAACAACGGAAATAGAAACCAAATTATAGAAAAAAGTAATTGATTTATGATAGTTTTAAATTAAGAATTTTGAATATTTCCCTGCACTAAAAACAGAATGATGCACTTTCACTGCAAGAAAATGCTGTAAATGGTTCTAGAAACGTGAAGATTAAGATTTTAAATATATTCTCTATTGAAAAAAAGAAAATAGAAATTATTGATTTAAGAAATATGAGGAACAACACCCAGTATACTACATAAATCAAGAAAGTAGGGGAGAGTGGGGATACTTGAGCATAGGGGATACTTGAGCCACCCCTATTATCTCTACAGTTGGTTAATTTTTCTTTCTAAAACTGCCAATATGGTAACATATTTATAGTTCTGAACATGTAAAAAAGAAATCACACATCTTGGTACCATTTTGAAAGTATAGTGATTAATAGTTGTCTTTTCCCTATCTGAAGTAAATATTTGGGTACGTGGTTTTTTTTTTTTTTTTTTTTTTTTTTTTGTAATTAAAGTTTTGTTTAAAGTTGCAACTATATACATAAATTTAATAAGCATAATTTCAATTGTATTTTGAATCTAAAATAATTCTAATAGCTGCATGCTTTATTTAGTAAAACTCTAGGAAACAAAAATAGTGGTAGTGGGGATACTTGAGCCAGTGAGAGTGGGGATGCTTGAGCCATGTCTCCCACCACTACTAGAAATTAAACATGGGTGAAACAAACAAAAAATAAAATTCCATCCTTATATTCATTAATAGATTTTTTTCTGGATAAAAGGGAGAATAATTTTTCATTTTATTTTTTTTTCTTGAAAAAATAACGACCTAAAAATGTTTCAAAATGTATATTTTTTATATGAAAATTTCCATTTTATTTTTCATTTTGACTAACAAAATAGTCTGTCTAGATAAATGTAAACATAGTTTTCAATTTAACTTTTGTTAAATTAAAATAACTTTTTAAAACTGTTTTACAGGCTATAATCTCTAATACTTTAATTAGTTAAGTCCAACATATTAAAATATTTATTTTTTAATACAACATATTAAGATTAATATTTTATATTGAAATCGTAACCTCTGTTGCTGTAACTTTTTTTTTATTTAACTAAGAAAATTGAAGAAAAATTGGTAAAAAAAAGCGCACAAAAAACAAGAAAAGCAACAAAAATCCCAGTTCAAACTTACCTGCATGGAGCCAAAGAGGAAGACAAAATCTTTTCCTGTGAAATCAAAAAAGTGTTTGAAATAGTAGAATGATACATCTGGCTTAAATTCCGACAGCTACTAAATTAAAAGCATCAGTTCGACAGTATCATCAAAGGAAAATTCTGTCAATGATGGTGATGATGTGAAAAGAAAACCTTCTATTGATGTTTGGTTACTAATAAAATATGCCAGAAAGAAAACTGTAAAAATATTTGTTGGATAAATGCTAAATATTTTGAAAATGAAATTTGCCCGATGAATTGCAGATTCCAAATTTAAATGGCTCTGAACTGAGGAGGCTTCTACCGTCGTTATAAGTCAAGTTGAAATTATCCTTCGACAGCCAGTTCTAACGACAAAAAATGATCTTACTACTAGCTTTGTTTTCTCAATTGGTTTTGAAGGACTTTATGTTTCATAATTTGTCATTCTGTAAAATGTTTGTGCAAAAATAAAGCGAAAAAAATTACTTTTGTAGGTATTTTTCCGTCGTGGCTCAAGTATTTCTTCATCATGGGGATACTTGAGCCACGATGTAAAACAAAAAATAAACACTTATTATACATAGAAAAATAGTTCAAAATTTATTGAAAGTGGTTTTCAGTTGAAGAAAAAATATCAAATTTTCATTTTCAATATTTTATTTTATTCTAAGAAATTATAAAAAAATTTAAAAAATTAAAATTCAAAAAATGGCTCAAGTATCCCCATCTTCCCCTACTTTCATTCTCTAATCAATGATGTAGCCATATCTTGAACCTTTATTGAATGATGCCATAAAATGCTTAAACTTCTTGAGTTTCTTATGGGATAAATTTATCATTTTTCTCTCTTTTATGATTCAATAAAATTATTCAATCATCGTTTTTATATCGATTGTCATTCCTAAACAATACTTATCACGAAAACTCAACAAGGTGATTTATAATCTACTTTTGTGAAGAGATATTTCAAATCCATTAGTTTTGTCCTAAATACTTTTTTCGATTATTATGCAAATAAAAATGGGAAAGAATATAGTCTTTTGAATTACTTTGTCTGCTGTTTTTTAATTCTAAAAAACATATGTTCTAAAAATTGTCATGAATAAAGTGTTTTGTATAAAAGTAGTTTAAGGTGTTACAAATAAAAATAATTAATATTGTCTTTGTTAGACATAAACATGATGTTTCACTTCCGAATGCGCATACTTTCTTTTTTCTCTGGTGTAATATATGTTACATCAATTTAGTATCAGGCCCTTTTTTTTATTTTCGACATTTATTTGCAATAATGAGATATAAACACCCTGCACTTTATACGTACCATTTTAAACCTTGTTAACGCAGATTATGTTAACAGAATAACTTCGATATGTTACACAGGGCGAACATAAATTATTGAGCTCAATTCAAAGTTCTGTAAAACAAAAACAATTGAATGTAGCAAGCACTACTGTTGTTCCTAATGCAAAAGCTTTTTAAAAAGTTTGTTTTTCAGCCACAAGTTTATTTCCGGCAACATGGTGCAATATTACATTGGGGTATCATTGTTAAAGGCTACCTGCAAAAATATTTTCCAAACGGGATTCTAAAACCCAGATTTTTTTTTTCTTTTTTACTTTTTTTTTCTAGATTTTTTCTTTAATTTGTACAATGTCGAACTTATAAAAATTCACAGTAGAATTTGAAAACATTTTTATACGGTTGAATTTTTTTGTACCACTATATTTCTTTGCGCAAATAAGGTATATGCCAAATCGCTGTTTTTGAAAAATTCCAAACAATTAGGATTTAAAAAAAAAAAATCTTACTATTGATTCTGAGATAATAATAAGAAAATTATAGCCTCAAATATAAACCGGAAATGAACTTTCTGAAATCGTAAAAAGCTGTTTAAAAAGGACAGAGAAGAAAACAATACATTTTAATACACAAATATATAATATATAATGCATAAAAAATATATAAACAGTGCTTCTGTTTGGGAACAGCAGAACAACAGACCAACTTCTATTCTTCAAAGTATTTAATAAATTCCTTTTCACGATCCTGTACTAATAAAAATGGATTTTTTTCTTTCAATCTGAAATCTAACAATTCAACTGCCCTTTTCTAAAGGCCCTCTAATCAGATGAATAAAATAAAGTGGAGAGAATACTGATGGAAAACACTTTCAGAATGTTACAATTCGGTATCGGAGCCTTGAATTTCTGGATATTACGTGGGTATTCAGTTGAAGTCATTGGCACATCAGGCATACTCGCATATGACTGATGGAATGTTCATAAAAATTTAAGTAAAGTTGAATTTTTCAAGAAAACGTGATAACGTGCAATTTTTTCATCGTTAGATTTTAAAATAGCACCAAAAAATACATAAAGATTAGGCATGTGTGCCGTTGTATATATATATTTTTTTTTTCATCACAAGCCTGTGTAATATCTGAAAGTGTTCTTTTCACTAATTTTAAGAATATTTAAGCTTAATTAAATTCTAGCTAAATAGAAGCATGCATTAAAACGTGATAAGTAAAATACAGGGCTGTTCAAAAGCACTAACGTATGCGTCCATCTATTTGTATTCTTTTACGAATATCAAATTTCAGCATGTTGCATTTTTCCATAAGAGTGCAACAGCTATTGCACGTACACTGTAAAAAAAAAGGTCGATATATTAAAAAAATTCTAGTGATCCTTGTAATTTCTAAAAAATTTTTAGTAATCTTATTCGGTTACAAGGAATCTGTAAAAATTACTAGAAAAAAGCTAGCAACGAATAGAGTTAAATTTTTTCATTTTTAATAGCTATTACTAAAACTCACTTGGTGTGGCCGTGATAGCATAGTGGTCATAGCACCGAACTCCAGGCTGAAAGTACCTGGATTCGAAGCTGTCCGCCACCAAATATGCACCGAATATATGCAATGTAAGTAATTGTTAAATAAAGGGATTATGAAAATGCTGTCGTAGCAGTTACCATGGGTAATGATCTCTGAACTTTTCCTCCCCTTTAGAAACATGTCAAAATAGAGCAGTTAGCAATGTTTGGTGCTGCCATCTATTGCGGTTTTGCCGAAAATCTTCCGTTTCAGAAGTCTGTCTTTTTACCCACCGGATGCAGCTCGAAGGAGGCTCCTGCCTTTCGGGCACACGTAATGTTTACTAAAAATAATTTTGGAGCTATTACTAAAATTTGCTTGGTGGATCATACTAAAAAGTTTTAAGTTAGTTATGCAAAAAATTCTTTTGTTCAGTTTATAAAAGAAATGTTTGTTTCACTTGCAAAAAAAAGTTTGTAATGGTTACTAAAAAATTCTGTGGAATACAAATTTACTAAGAAATTTTTAGTAACCTCTTAATTTTTTTTTTTTTTTTTTTTTTTTTTTTTTTTTTTTTACAGTGTAGATCTGAATATTTAGAAAACAAGTTACACTGAGAACGCACCTCATTATCTGCATTTGACGTACAATCTCTATCCTTTTCCATTAATTATAGTGTATCTTGAATGAAAAAATCGATATTACATCCTTTTTTTGTAAGGAAAAAAATCCCTTTTATTTATACGCCATTTGGGATTTTCCTTTAAATTTAACATTTAAAAAAGTGATCACGTTCACTTTTTATGCGTAACTAATTCGCTTTTCTTATCTTTTTTACTTTAGAATAAGATGAATGATTTAACTAAATTGAGAAATACATTTAAAAGATGAATAATTCCAAATCTACATATCAGTACTTTAACTTTTTAAGCCAATTCTTTCATAAAAATTATCAGAATTAAATTTCATTGCATTACTTTAAAATTTTGTCTTATTTTATTCTTTCGGTGAGAAAAATACTAATATGAAACAAGCTATCTTTATGAATATTTTAAAATTTTAATAACAGACGAAAAAAGGAATCATTTATTTTTCATTCGATTTGGCATATTTCAAATGTTGAATTTTCGCTTTATTATAAAATTGGCTCGAATATAATAAATATACATTTTCTTTTGCGTGTGAGTTTTTTTTTATTTGTTTTTCTTTGGTCGCATATTTTACTTTTGATAATTCTGCATTTTTAAGTAAAATTCTCTTTAATTTTTGTTTTTGTATAAAGAGAGTTTTTAACAACAAAATGAAACAAAACAATTTATAGCGTTTTAAAACAGAAGGAAAAAGAAAAAATAATGTAATTTAACGAATTACCAGGAGTATTGGAAAAAGATGTTTTCAAAAGCTAAAATTTTAAATATTGATAAATAAATTCTATATTTTAATAAATAATAATAATAAACATTATTTTTATGATGATTATAACGAATCATATATTACGTACCCCATGCATTAAACAATAATATTCTTAGACCAATGATAAAAAAACAGTACGTTATAAATATGCAACTTTAACTGTTTAAAATTTGCATTTTTATTTGATGGGGTTAATCAGACTGACTTCTGAATGCCTCATATTACGTACGACATGGATTAAATATTAATATGCCTGGACCCATCATAAGCAATTTTAAATGAAATTTCAGTTTTACAACATTCAGAACTGCAAATATTTAAACTTCTAAACATCGCACATTTAAAATTTTTACATCGTTGCGTAGAGAAAAAATTCACATTTAATTGAAATATGTTTGAAATCTTTAGCACAATTTGTTTTCAAATTATTATTATTTTTTTAAGTTTTTATTACTTTTTTGTCATCCTGGCAACAGAAATACTTCTCTTTTGGACATTAAACATGGGCCAATAAGAAAACGAATAAAATAAAAACAGAAGTATTTCATTTTTAGACAAAATAAAATAAAAACAGAAGTGTTTCATTTTTAGACAGAATAAAATAAAAACAGAAGTATTTCATTTTTAGACATTATACATGGAATAATCAGAAACCGAGTAAAATAAAAAAGTTGTGGAATTCAACAAATAGAAAGATTCGGATATACTTCTGATTTCCCAGTTCTCTACAGAGAACAACAACTATTTTCCAAATAGTTAATAAATTATATTTTATACATAATGCGAATCATATTGAATAAATAAAGAAAATTTAGAAATTGAAAAAGTATGCGTTCTAATCAATTATTCCATTTTTTTAATACAAAACTAAATTATGCATTGATTGCTTTTAATCAATGCACAATAAATACAATATTTATGCAATATGCACACTTCTATCACTAGAATTTTCATTTCCTTCTTCGATATCTGAAGTCGATAGCATATATATGTTGATATAGACAAACTATGACATAAATAATCTACAATTATTTTTTATATTTTATTTACTACTTCTATAGGATATATCAAAATTCCACTCAACAAAGACAGGGTTTATCGGTAACAATTATATTTATAAAAACATTCGTGTCCGGAAATGTAACCAATAAGAGATAAAAAAGACACAAATAAAGAAATTACTAAGCAAGGGATATAAAAAGACCTTTAATGCAGAATTCATCTAGTGTTAGATTAAGAGCAAAGTGCTTTCCATCCAATAGTCTTCAGTGTTTCTAGAGAAAGAAATCAATGTATGTTAAATTAGGGCACAATGCAGTACCATTTGACCGGTTTACTATGCCTAATATATCGATATCGATCTAATCATATACACATCTAGATAGCTTAAAGTTATACATAAATAAATCTTACAGACTGCGGCGTCTTTGTTGTGGTCATACGATGCCTTTAATCATTTAAGTATTTTTTTAGGGTGTCACCCGATGGACAGGTCTCCGTGAACGACGCTGACATGCCCATCTCTGAATGTTTATTTTTTTTAAACTCCTCTTTCTTTTTGACCTTATGATGATTGGAAAAGGAATGCCAGTTGACATATTTACGGTTTTCATAGGGAAGATATTCGAAAAAAAAACCCACTAAATGCAGCTTTAAAAGTCAGTTTATTTACTTTACCCAGCAAAAAAATCATTAATAGTTTAACTTACCCTAGTTTTTCAAACTATCTAAAGTCATCAACAAGAGAAAAGGGAATGTCAACAAAAGAAAGAGGAAGATATGGGCATGTCAACAGCATTTATGTATGATATCTAAGCCCTAGTTATCCGATAAAAGTAATAAAATATGAAAAGTACGGCTTGATAACAAGAATAGCTCTATGGTGACGAAATGAATCTGTGGAAATCATTTAGAAAAGAAGATTCGTAAAGATACAACAGTGCGGCACAGACAAGGAACTTTAATAGGATATCGATTTAATGTGATATTCAAATCTTTTATATTAATGATCATTCTCTTTATTTCATTCTTTTACTTTCCTCCTGGGCATATTTGTAGATCTAGATTTCGGAATGAATATGGTTTCTATCGATGCACTCTATTTCCTCTATTAAGTTTACATAAAGTATGGAAAATCCTATAGCTTTGTGCAAATTTACCAGAATATCTACACGTTGTATTCAGTGACTATATTAAATCATGTGTTATTTCATACTACTGTCATAAATACACTGTTAAAAAAATTCTGAAATTCACGAATTTTTTTTTCCTGAATTTCACAGAAAAAGTCTCTTTTCACAACAGAAGTGCATTTTCCGTTACAAATCACAAAAGTCCACCATATTTCCTGAAAATAACGAAAGAGATAGAAATAGAAGCAAAAAACGGAGACACTCCGTTTTGTGGGGGACTCCATGCCCGAGTGGTCGAGGCCCCACACCGCTAATCGCTTGCGAGCGCAGATTGTAGGTTTGGGTCCCAGTGGCGCCATGGAATAATGAAACATAAAAAATTAGTTTTAAATTTTATTTTTCGCTCATTTCTTATTAAAAAAATCTTTTAATTAATTAGCCAAAAAATAAATAAATAAATAGTGTACGACAATTTCAAATAATTCTCTCTCTCTCTATATATATAAAAAATTGTTAATAAAAACTTTTTTTCATTCATTCATTAAAAAAAATAGTGGTTTTAAACAGTGATTTTTTTTTAATTTAAACTATTTTAAAAATTAAAATTGATTTAAAAAAATAATAAGTATTATGCATCAGTCTAAAATAAAATAAAATAAACCGTTTACAAGTATTCTAAGGAATATATTTGAAAAGAAATCTTTAAAAAGCACAACAGATTTTCCCATTAACTCATAAAAGACATACTTTGTACAATCTGGCATCAGCAGCTTTGGCTCAGTTCGTAAGGATTTGTTCCGTTGTCAAAAGGTCCCGAGTTCGATTCGAAAGACGGCGTAAACTAAATTATACAAAATAATTATAATAATAATATTAATTACGTAAAATAACGTAGAAGATTAAAATCACTCGGTAATTTCGAATTCTTTGATGATTTATCGGTTCCTCAAGTTTTAAAATTAAGGTACCTGTACCCAATATGGTCACCCTAAGGAAAATGTATTTTTTTCACCCTCATGTACAAGTCATAGGACTCCAAAAATATGTGACCACTATCCTTGGACAATTGACTATCATTATTAAAATTAGCGACTTTGTAATTATTCTGGTTTAATTTAAATGATAAAAACCAAAAAAATGTTTACAAGTGTCCATATAAGGAACTACCTGTCCCTATTACGGACAGGTATTTCCTTATTGACTTTCTATACAGTGTGTATGGAAGAGCCACTTTCCCAAGGGATTTTAGAGGAGAAGGAATACAAAAATGTACCTTAAAGTATTCGGAGGAAGGGGGACAGTAAATATCTTTAGAACATACATTTTAGAAAGGGGGTGGGTCATTCTCGGTTTTTACCCTTCGAAGGTCCATGCAAAGCCCCTTAGTTACTAGTAAATATTATGAAATAATATTGTTGGTTTTGCTTAGCTTTATTGCATCTGTCTGCGAATTTACATCTGCTATTACTCAGTCCTCACAGCATGGACAAACAGAAACTTTTTCACCATGGGCAGTCCCACATAATCCTCATGAACATATCTGCCACATGTGATGCATGGCCGCATGTTTGAAAAAGCATCAATACTGCAAAAGAAGCAGTACCAGCGCTCCTTTGTTGAAGAAGTCTTACCATTGGTACCTACGATTTCGCCAACAGATATCCTACTAAGGGGGGGACTTCTTTTTATTTTTCTGCAAGGGTTTTTTGGAGGAAGGATTTTGGGGGATTGTTCAAATAGCCTCTTGTTGAACAAAGATCTTACCACTTTGATGCCTTTTCAATTTATCGCTTGGCAACGTAAAATTTTCTTCATTCTTACAGTTGTAGTCAAAGGGGACATAAGCTGTCCATATTGGGAACCGGGCGTAGTTTTACTAAATCTTGTAACAAATGAATAAGGAAAATATTTTTTAAGCAAAATATGCAATAGCAATCGAAAATATGTTTTATTAGTTTTCTAAAATACTCCACTTTTCAACATTTATTGCAATTTTACCATATCTAATAAGAATTTAAGATTACTAGTATTTAAGATCAGCACATCTCGAGACAACAAATTTCCTCCTAAATGGCGAACAGCGCGCTTTTTTACACTTTCCAATCTTAATTATCTTTTCAACTGCTTTTTTTCGCGAAAATTTTGAGCCAGCACTCGATCAAAATTATTACCTTTAAAAATATTAGGGGTGCCCATATTCAGAACCTTGTCCATATAGGGTACAAGTACCTTATCTTAAACTATTATTATTAAAAATCAAACTTTGTAACGGAAAGTTACTGCTTCTTCAAACGGAGTTTTCGTTTCTTGTATTTCCCACAACGGAAAACCTACTAACGGAACGGTAAAAGTTCGGCTACTTTGCTGCCGGTAGTTTCATCGTGAATTCAGAGATTTATTTTTGACAGTGTATTATGTTCATATTATGCGCTTTCATTTTTACGTCTATACCTTTTCAAAAAACAATAGCAGAATGCAAGATGTGATTATATATATACCGGGTGATCCAAAAATCAAGATGAACTTTAAAAATGAATAATTAGAAAACGAATCAAGATAAAAAGATACGGTTTGCACCAAACAGATGCAAAAGAAATCGGGGTTTGTGTGGCAACGAAAAAAATAGTTCTGTGTGACCAACAGATGACTCTATATGTTTTATTGCAGAAAAAGATGATTTACAAATGAAAAAATGTTGACAACTTACAAGTCAGTTTAATTACAGTTAATTAGTACTGCAATAAAATGTTCAATGTGATGTCCATAAATCAGAAGTACACCTGTGAGACGAGGTACCATACCGTTCTCAGCATTTAGTAGCATTTCTTGCGTTATAGCAGACACGTGGCAGATGGCATTTTTCAGTGCTGCTGTGGATGCCGGTTGGTCGCTGTACATTTTTGACTTCAAGAATTTCCGCAGCCAAAAGTCATAGAGTGTGAAATCCGTCTGCGTGACTTCTTCGAAAAAAAAAATCAATTATGAAACCGCTGTGTACACCAGACGGTTACTTTTGCCTGTTGCAAGGGTACCTCAACAAATCCCAACAGAACTATTTTTTATCGTTGCCACACAAAATCCGGTTTCTTTTCCACCCGTTTGGTGCAAACCGTATTTTTCTATATTGATTCGTTTTCTAATTATTAATATTTAAAGTTCATTCTGACTTTTGAATCACCCGGTACTTACATCAGTGTTACCTATTTACATCTATCATGTATACTTACTGATGTCTCTTTCCTAAATCATTACTTACACATTTCATGCATTATACGCACAGTGAACTCATTCATTGCATTTTCGTAGTACTGTACTAATTAATTTCTACTGTTAAAGTATGGTTTGTGAAAAATAATATGAACTAATATTTTTTAAATATTTTTCATAATATCATTCATCGAAAATGAGATAATTATTATTAATGTAAGTATATATGCTTATAATAAGATTTAAATATCGAAAACTATGCACAACATTTTAAGATTGTTTAAAGTAAAATACAATGTTACAATGATCTAACTTGTCTTTATTTCCCATATTATTCAAACGACACATAATAAGGATTTGGATTAATGCTGAAAGGATCATTTATTTATAATTTATTAAAGCGTCTCTTGAATATAAGTAATGTAATACATTTTGGCTTCATACAAAAGTTTTTCTTGGATTATTTTATGTGAATAACAAAAGTCATTAAGTGATCTTCATACATATTTTTATTTTTACTTTCTGCTAGATTTTATAAGTAACTGTTACTAAAACATAACCATTTACTAGCATCTTATTATTTAACTAACCAATATAAAACTCAAAGTTTATTTAAAGAATCATTATAAAAATGTGCTTTTTAAAGAGATTTGTACAACCGTATTTATGCATTTTAGGAAAAAACAGTTACTTAATTAATCTTTTAAACAGAACCTTACCCTTTTTCAGATTTCATATTTAAAAATTAAATAAACCGAAATTACACGTAGCGAAGCAAATGAGGTGTGTTTGTACTACAGCGATATTTTAAGTTATTCAGATCTTGGTGTGATAGTATACAGTGCTTCGGATGCAGTATAGTTGCCCAAATTTTTTTGTATGTCACTGTAAATACCATCTGTTTTCTATTATACAGGAAGTAACTTGTAATAAACCTCAGCAACGTATATCAATTTCATAAAATATGAAATAGGTTAAGATAATTAAATACTCCCCAAACAGTATTTCACCCTATACCATTATGTAAAGGAATATTTTTTGTGTCCCTCTAAATTTATAACAAATATTCTTTGCATCACCGATTGCACAGAATGTATATTTTAGTGTATAATTCATATTTTTTTTTTTAATGTTCGAAAGAGTTTAACAACATCAAAATGTATTTAAAATTATTTTTTCCCTTTGACCGTAATGTAATAAAATATTTTTGCTTATCCCTGTAAAGAAATTATACATCAGATTTTCATAAAGTTTGAAATGACTTGACAAATTATGCAACAATTATATATCTTAAATTTGAAACGATTCGGCTAGGTAGTTTTTGTTCCGTTACATGAGGACAGAAGTCGTGTTTCAAAATAATAGCTAATTTATAAACTTTTTCAACCCTATCTGCAAATTTTCTATCTTTCATAAATTAGAATATTTATGATTAAAGTTCAAAAACTCTTTTATGCTATTTTAAGTATTTTTAATGTATCAAATAAACATATTTATGCAAATTTTTATGAGAATTGTTATTCCCATTAATAACGTACTTTAACATAATTATTTTATCTGCAATGTCACGCAATTTTCAAAATGCATTTCACATTATCGTGCTCTCGCCTTGCACACTATAACTCTTATTTCTTGTAATTTTAAGTATAGAGCAATGTGAATTTATAGCTGAAGTATGAAAAAAAGAAACACACGGCTTCGTATTGAGATTATTGTTAAAATATGTGTGTATACTGTCCCTCGAGTAATTTCCAACAAAATAGAACTTCAGAAAATTACGCAGAAGGAACTTCAATGTATTTTTTTTAATTCAGTATTTTTAGGTAGTTTTCATTACAAAAAGTAAAAAGCTACCTATTGCAGCCGTCCGGAGGAAAGCACTTCCGGAAAATTTTGGTATATTTTCACCGATCATGACACCCAGACCCCAAAACCACCCTCCGTTCAAATGCTGACATAGATATATATATATATATATCCATATATATAACCATATATATATATATCTGATTTTTACCATGCTGTAACTGATGTATTTATGAACTGATTTGAATGAAACTTAGTATGTACATTGTACATACAAATGTCTCTACTGAGTTCGTTAGCCAGCATCACCCGCCATCTTCTTTCAAAATGGCGGTCATTTAATTTTTTTTAAAAATTTAAAAATTTAAAATTAAATGAAAAAAAATAAAAGTTGAAAAATATTTTTCGTTTATGTGTTAGAACTTAAAACAAATATTCTAGAACACTTTTTATTTCATCTTTATTTTAAAAAATGACTGAGTTATAGCAATTTTATATATTTTTTTATTTTTTCTTGTGGCTGACATTTTGAAACAATCTTTTGTCACGTGATAACACGCGTATTTATGAATCGATTTGGATATAACTTGGTGCGTATATAGTAAGTAATGTGGCCTGGATCAAGTACGTTAGCCAGTTCCATCCACAATCTTGTTTCAAAATAGCAGCCATTTAATTTTTTTTTATTTAAAATTTAAAATTTGGTACAAAAAAGTGAGAAATTGAAAAAGATTTTTCTTTTATGCATTTGACCTTGATACAAAGATTCCAGAGCATTTTTTTTCGTTTTGTCTGTACCTTTCTTTCTAACCGATGACCAGGCCCTTACCTGTCGAGTTACCTCAGCTTAACGGGTTAGATATCTGGTATCGGGGCGTGTGACCGCCGAAATGCCGCATAGCGACAAAAAGCCATAGATATAGGAATAACTAGATTACGCACACGGGGAGAAAAATTGATTCTCCGTGCGCGAACGATTCTTCTCCACTAGAGTGGCAAATGGCTGGCGATCCAGTGGTCAATGTATGAAAATGTGCGTTTTAAAATGCATTTATATCTATATACATATACATAGTTTAAGCCTTCGTGAATGTTTCAAAGTTTATATCTGTTTTTCTAATCACCAATTAGTATTTTTTATCGCTAGTTATTATCTATTAGTTAATTTTTATGAATAAAATAAATAAGAACAATGGAATTTTTTTACAACTATCTTTAAATACCTTTTGAGCTGGAAGTTAAACAAAACAGCATGTACATCAAAATCAGTAATTGGCATTATTTTTAGGTGCTTTCGTAATTATGTAAATACGCAACACCTATAGTTGTCATTCAGTCTGTCCGTCCGTCCGCATATAACAACGCAAAAACTGCCCAACCGAATCATTTGAAATTTAAAATATATAACTATTACTTAATTTTGTCGCGTCATTTCAAATTTTATGAAAATCGGATGCATAGATCAATTACAGGGACAATCAAAAGTATTCCGTTATATTACGATCAATGGGGAAAAAAGTTTCAAATAAATTTTAATCGTTTGAAATTTAAAATATATAATTGTTACATACTTTTCATTGTTACATAATTTTCATCCGAATCATTTGAAATTTAAAATATATAATTATTACTTAAGGCCCCAGTCCTCGCTCGAGGAAACGCTCGCGAGCTAATGCTATTCCTATGGGGAAGCATTTTTCTAACAACTCTTTCGCATTTTGACATTTTTGAATAATTTTTTTTGCATTGGATAGCTGAGGTGCATGCCGAATGCGCACCTTTTTTACTTTTTCGATTTTGGTTGCAGATATTTTTTACAAAGTTAGTTTGACTTTCAAAACCGGTTTCGAAACTTAAAGTGCTTTTTAAAAAATATATCTGCAACCAAAATTGAAAAAGTAAAAAAGGTGCGCATTCGGCATGCACCTCAGCTATCCAATGCAAAAAAAATTATTCAAAAAATGTCAAAATGCGAAAGAGTTATTAGAAAAATGCTTCCCCATAGGAATAGCATTAGCTCGCGAGCGTTTCCTCGAGCGAGGACTGGGGCCTTAATTTTGTCGCGTCTTTTCAAATTTTATGAAAATCGGATGCATAGATCAATTACAAGGACAATCAAAAATATTCCGTTATATTACGATCAATGGGGGAAAAAAGTTTCAAATGCATTTTAATCGTTTGAAATTTAAAATATATAATTGTTACATAATTTTGTCGAATCATTTCAAATTTTATGAAAATCTGATGTATAGTTTAATAAGAGGGACAATCAAAAGTATATCATTACATTACGATCAAAAGGAAAAAAATTTTTCAAGTACATTTTAATTATGTTAAACTCTTTCGAATATAATAGAATTGACATGAACCTATGAAGTATTTATATACTATAATATACATTCTGTACAATCTGCGATGCAATGAATATTTATTAATAAATTACAGGACCATACAAAAGTATACCACTATATAATGCTATACGGGGAAACATTGTTTGGGGCGTGTTTTAATTATATTAAACTATTTAACATTTTATGAATATGATATACGTTGCTGAGGTGTAACAAAAGTTAATTCCTGTATATTTACTGGAACACAAAAAAGATTTAGATTACTATACTGTATCTGAAGTACTGTTTACTATAACAGCAAGATCTAAATATTTTTAAAACTTCGTTATCGTACGAACGAACCTCATTTGCTACGCTTTACGTGCAATTTCTAACTTGTTTTTATTTTTTTATTTTTTTTTCTCTGAGCAAAATAGAATTTTTAAAATGGATGTATAATTTTAAATGATTTTCTTTTCTTTTTCCAGAAAGTTTATAATAATGTTTAAAGTAAAATTCTTCCCCAGATTGCAACTTTTAACCTTCCCCTTCATATTCAATGACTTTTGTTTTGTTTTGCACACATCATTTCAAAATTTCCAGACGTTTAAAATATTTTTTCTCTTTTCTCTCTGCCCATGTTTCTTTGCAATAACAATAAATTATTGTGTAAATTTTTCTTACCCACTAAACTTAAAACATTTCTTCCCCAGTCATAGTTGTTAATCGTTCATCTCGCCCCCCCCCCCCCAAAAAAAAAAAAAGAAAAAAGAAAAAAAAGAAAAAGAAAAAGAAAAAGTAATAAATGAATAAAAAAGCATTAATAATGCACATTTTTTAGATTATTTTTTTAGCCAAACATTGCTCAACAAAGCATGAAATATTTTACCAAGGTCAATATTCTTAATAAATCTTTTGTGTTTTTAGCTTACAACATGAATAAAGTGATAAATAAATTCGTTCATTTATATTTTATAAAAAGTGTGAATGAGTGAATTAGCTAAAAAAATTATAATTTTTGTCCATTACTACGGTAGAATCGTAAGTTCCACTTCCTTTTTGCCACTCTAATGGATGATGCCACCGAGCCGCAACAGAATCAGAAGGTATTGGGAGAATAACATTGAATGCTTAATCTAGTTATTCCTATATCTATGCAAAAAACATGATTCCTTCGCTTCGCGCGTCATCACATCTGCAATACTTGCTTCTCAGTCTAGCATACTTCGTTTTGACGATTGCTTAACGTTATATCCTGTTGTATGTATTGCAAACGGCTACTCAATTTGGTCTCGTAATTTAGAACCTTGATCAGATGACGAGACCTTCACCTGCAAGGCACCTCCAGAGGTATAATTCACAGGTTTTGTCTGTATCTTAAAAAATGGCTGAGTTAGGGCACTTTTAATTGCTAGGGTTGCTCACATTTTGAAATGATCTGAAATTCGTCACGTGATAACAGCGCATTTATTAACCGATTTGAATGAAACTTGGTGCTTACGTAGTAGATACCGATGTCTGGACCGAGTTCGTAGGCCAGTTCCATCTGCCATCTTGTTTCGAAATGGCGGAATATTAATTTTTTAAAAAATTTAAAATTTAAAATATGTTCAAAAATGTATTAAATTGAAAAAGATTTTACTTTTGTGTGTTTGACCTTGATACAAAGATTCCATTTTTGTCTTTCATCTATATCTTGAAAAATGGCTGAGTTATAGTACTTTCAATTTCCAGTGTGGTTGACATTTTGAAACGGTCTGAAATTTGTCACGCGATAATAGGCATATTTATAAACAGATTTGGATATAACTCCGTGTGTAAATAGTACATACCAATGTCATGACCGAATTCATTGGCCAACTTCATCCGCCATCTTGTTTCAAAATGGCGGCCATTTAAGTTTGTCAAAAAAATTTTAAATGTATAATGACGTACAAACAAAAAATTAGAAATATAAAAAAAGGTTCTTTCTAAAGTATTTATCTTAATAATGAATTCCGGAGTATGTTTTGCTTTGTCTTTATCTTAATAAACGCCTGAGATATAGCAGTTTGAATTACTAATATAGATGATATTTCTTAAAAATCAATTTGCCCGCTACAGCACTCGTATATATTAATCGATTTCGATATGAGTGTGCATGTGCACATGAATTAACATTTCGACCAAGCTTACTGGTTTGTTTTATCCATCATGCTGCTTTAAAATGGCATACACTTCATGATATCGTGTAATTTGACAACTCTCTAAATCGCTGAAAATAAAACCAGGTTGAATAAAATATGACTAATTTCTAAAAATTCCTTTTAATATTCAGTATTGACACAAACTTGTATTTAATCTTATAAAATTGGACTCACTAATTTGAGCTTCGTATGCTTGAGTAATATAACTTAATTTAAAATAAATAAATAAATAAGTATATGAAAGCTACATCTTCCTCACGACCGGCGTTGCCGGAAGGACCTTTTGTGATGGGATTTGCATTGTTAATTTTTTTTTCACATAATAAGCTAAACATGAATTGATTTAAATAATTTCTTATTATGCTGGTTATTATTTTTAAAGTAACGTTATTTTTAGTTACTTAAGACTTTCTTTATTCGAACTAAGAATATTTTTATTCTGACTATTACATAAATAGTAAAATGAACTTATTAGAGAAATTGAGCTTAATAGTGTTCTTGTAGAAGAAAGAAAACAAATCAGGATATTATTACGAGTTTCATTCGTAAAATATGCAAAATTAGTATTTACTAAAATACATAAATTCTTAGATGTAAGTAAAAGTTTCAAACAGTATCAATGCTTTAAATTATCTCAATGAATTACCTTTTTTTAAGCATTTTTAAAAACCTTCCACTATTCACTTATTTTATTTTAAAGGATATTTTATGAATCACTTCCTGAATTTCACGCTTTACTTCCCGTAACTAAAGAGACTTTTGATAAATTTATCGTACTCTTTAAAGTATAAAAGAGAAATTCCTTTTAACAAGCGTAAATAACTCTTTCAATTGAGTCGTCTTGCTAACTTTTGAGATTAACTTTTCTATTTCTTTTTTGGTTTTAAATTTTTAAGTGAGTGGACAAGTAAGAATTTATTTCTAAGCCAAAATATTTTTTTTTAGCGTACAGGCTATTAAAAACTGAGAGCTTATGTTCCCGCAAGTTCTGTGTGTATGGCTATATGTGCATATCTATGTTTGTACGTAGCGCGATATCTTTTGATACATATACTCAATTTGCTTTTAAATTCTGTATACAGATTCATTCTGATAAAATGCTTTCCTGATTAGTTTTGAAATTTCATTGGTTATGTATAAACAGAGGGTAATGGGGTTCAGTTCTCCCTTAATTTAGATAAATTGGTTTTTAACCAGAATTATTCGATTTGCTTCAATTTGACACAACGGTTTTTTCTTTGAAATAAGTGCACACTACACAATCACTGCACATAGCCATTGAGCTAAATGCTATCAAATTAATTGCAGTTTTATTACTTACCCATCATACGTAGTATAGGGTAAGTCTTGCAATCGTTTTGAAAATCGAAAATTTTTTTTTCACGGATTTACACGTTTTAGATAGTAAATATTCCGAAAAACATATTTTTAGAAAAAAAATGTGTCGTTCGTCTGTCTGTCTGACAGTCTGTCTGTCTGTAAACGCTCTATCTCCCGAAAACTTTGTGATAGAGACTTGAAATTTTGTATGTAGTTAGTATGTAAGAATGGGACGAAGCCTATTTAATATCAGCAACCTCGATTATCCGGAACTATTTTTTTCGGACTCTCGAAAAATTCGTTCTGATGAAAGGTATATAAAAATTTTCGAATTTTTTTGTTCTAAGGCATGGATGTAAAAGGCAATAAAATAACACACATTTTGCATATAAAACGAAGTCGATCGGATTATTAGTTGCCGAGATATTTGTAATTCTATTTGCCACATTCTTCGATTTTTCATGACCCTGTATTTCATTCAAATTTCAATTCAGAGGTATATTTTAATTTGAAATGAGACGCTTAATCCGACGCAGTCAATAGTTAGTTAATAGAATTATTATTTTTGGAGTTATAAGGATGTTTCTTTTACGCAGTTCGGTACTACTTGAGTAGTTTGGAGTTTTATATAATTTGTCGAAATTGGTAATCAGCAGTTCTTTAATATAGCATTACTATGTATATTAACAATATTTAAATTTTGTTTATGAATTCCAATGCATTGTATAAATAGTTTTCACACGTTTTATTTCCATATACATATCCATGATGGGTAAGTATTACGGTGGCAACCAACGACTAGTTTTTCTTTTTCTTTCTTTTCTTAGTGTTCCGTCCTTAAAGAGTAAAAATGGAACAATTAGAAGATCACTTATTTGCCTGTCTGTCACAGCCATTTTACGCATAAGCAATGAAACATGGAAAATTAAAATTAAGGGGAAGTAGTAAATAACATTGACCCACATATTTATCGATTATTTAACATTAACAAATACCTTTACTCAAAAATACCTTTCTTTTAGATATTATATTTCTAGAGATGCTATGAAAAATATAGAGAAAAAATATCTTCCCCCCAATCTGTTTCCAAGACTAATAAAACTAACATTATGAAAAAGTTAGAGGTACTAGAAATTCATTTAAACATTGCAGGAAAACTATAAAAATCACCCTAGGTAACATAGTTTTTGAAAAAAAAAAGTGTATTTTTCGTTAGACACGCAAATTTCGATTTGCGGTCATCCAACAAAGATGTTGACAAGCTCTGAAGGTAGCTATCGTAGCAGAAGTGCAAAAACATTAATGATAATGATTTTTTGAAAAAGATCATCAATAATTGAAAAAGATATTAACCCTTTAAGACACGGAAGGTTTGGAAATACAAATTATTAGGGGCAGCATACTATGTGTACCATCTGATATAAAAATTATATCAGGGATTGTGCATATATAACATTACCAATTGTTTAAAAAATTTGGACCCTTTCCCTCTTTTACGATATCATACGTTATTGCACCTCGAACTCCCCACCCCCCGTAGAGATATCGCTATCGATGTTTAAAAATAAAACTTTCCTTTTTGATTTTTTTTTTCCTTTAGTTTGGAGTGATATACAGGCATTGTTATGCATTTATTTTTCGCAAACTTTATTGATTCAAATCAAGACAAATGAATAAAATATCAGTTCGTATATAAATCTTTATTGAATAACACTTAAAAGAAATACCTTGTAATTAAAAGTTGTTAATAACAGCCTTTTGCCACATAATGTATTCAACACTAATAAATCTTCTTGAACAAAGTCCCTCACTTGAAAAGGAGGGGGGGGGGACAAAACTTACAACAAACCCGTAGATAACTTTTTCATATATTTATTAGTAAAGAAAACAATTTTTAATAAAAACAAAGTGTAATCATTTTGTAATAAATTTCTGATGTATCAATTTAACAATAAATTTGTATTTCCATACGAATAGTTAAAAGACTAAAAAATGCAACAGATTAGTTTCATCTAAAATACATGTTGTACAGAAAAAAGAAAAAAAAATTATTGATACAGAAATGGTAACAGTGCCGAAAGAAAATCCGCCCTCTTCCCCTAAATATATATTTCGACACCACGTGTCAGACATCCGTTCCCTTCTAAAATAATAATGTTATATTGCATATACAGCTCCTAACTACTTTTACTTATATATTTGTGTAATGAGATGCCCAGAAGCAGTATAAAAACGATAAATGTCAAATTGTTAAAAATCGGCTAATTTAATTTAAATTAATGTCATAAATACTATGGGGTCTCCTTTATGACTCCAATATTCTTTGTAATCACCTTTCGAAGCATTCTAGACAAAATGACAAGCTTAGCATGATGTATTTCTCATTATTATTTTTAAAAAATCAAGTAATTGTTTGGTGATAAATGTGAAACCATTATAAAATAATTTTAATATTGTGCTGCATGATAGCTATTATCTATCCCCAAATTAGATCTCCATAAATGAATGCGGATTTTTTTTTCTTTTTATTTATAGTGCAATCCTTATCGTGTTCATAGGTTTATCGTGTTATCATGTTAAGAGACCCATATGAATGAAAGGGCTAAACTTTGAAGAAAAATTTTGTTTTATCTACTCTGTAAGATAAAAATATTATTATTACGCATAGTTTTTTTTTTTTTTTTTTTTTTTTTGAAGTGTTAAATGAATTTTAAATATTTCATAATTTTGTTGTTAGTACCAAATTAAGTTCGTCATAAACAGTTTAGAATTTGCTTAAAATAAGAATTATACAGAATAACAGTATTTCATGTAATTTAGGATTCATATCTCTTTGAATTTTTATGGTATATTCCGGTATGTTTTTGTAGTATATATAAAGTTATACACAAAATTGCACTGTGTAGTCTTTTACAAAGTCTTATTATCATTTTAGCAACGATTCTTTTTAAATAATACAAATAATAATTATTACATATATTCTACAAATCCCTCCACGAGTCCACGAGTCCATGAGGTCCACGAGTAATACTCACACTTGACCGTTTATTTATTCTTATTAAATTAAATGAATAACTGTTCGCGTAAAACAATTCTGAAATAAATTACACAAATTCGAATTTTTTATTATGAAAAAGGCTCAATTAAAAAAACAATTATATATTAAGAATCTGTTAAATAGTTTAAAATTAGAAGAAATCACATTTTTTTAAATAAGTAAATTAAGTAAAAGAGAAAGTTAATCATTCGAGATAGAGGGTTGGACGTTGAAAGGGAGGAGGCGGTGCAATCAAGCTAAGATGTTTAGTATACAAGGGATTATTGAATTACATTGTCCATTAATATAAAAACCTGTTTATTCGACTTTCATGTGAATCGCCTAGATCGTATTAAAAGAATATACATATGAGATATTTATAAAAGGTTGCGCATTTATCAATCTAAATTTGGTAATTTTTTAGAGAGTGTTAAATTGAATTGATTGACCCTTCCCCCTGACCGTTAATTATACTGATTTAATAAGTTTGTTAATTAGACCGAAATGTGCATAAATGAATCAAATCGTGATTTATTTTGAGTCTCAAACGTAAAACTTAAAAAGTAATATTATCATTTAATGAATACATAATCTTAAATTTATGTAAAACTTAACAATATTTCTACCAATAGCCGTCAATACCTTTCGGATTTTAACGTAAAAATATTCTCAAAGTATAATCCTTTCTCCACAAATAGTTTTTGGATTTTCATACAATAGATGTTAAATTAAATCAGCGATATCATCTCCCTCCAGCGCATCTTGGATATAAAAGTATGAATATGGTATACTTATTTCTACCACGAGATGTCTTTTGACACCTTAAAGATTTCATAGTTTCTAATTTCTAAGGATTTCATAATTTCGCATTTCGAACAATTTTATACATAAACATTAATACCATTTTACAGTCCTGTATGTGCCATTTAAGGTGCTTGGAATCGTTATTCTCACCAGCTATTTTTATTATAAAGTTTACCTTATTTAATAGGAGCATTTTCGCGATTTAATCCCAAAAGATTTCCACATTTCAAAACCGATGGTAAAAAATTAAAAAGATAAAAGTACTCCTTAGTTTTTCCGCCGACCAATTTCGTCAAATTATACAAATCGCCAATTTAATTGCCAAATTTTGCATACATTAAATTATTAAATTATTGACATAATTTTTATTTTAAATAACGGAAAAACAAATTAATTAGTAACTCATTAATAAAAATACAAATAAGAAGTCGAAATAAAAATCACCTGATGACGTTTTAAACACGTATTTCGTGTCTAATATCATTGAATGTCACACTTATAGTCAACCATTATTGACATTTAATCTTGTAATTTGACAATACTTTTTTGGTGGACGGGATAACCAAGTAGTACCAAAATAAACAAAAGGCTCTCGTCATGAAGGGTTTAAGGAATTCCGATTTCAGTTGTAATGGTAAATTCAAGAAGTACTAAAATACTCTGACATTCACTTATTTTCCGACATGTTGCATTTTAGTGTGCCTCATTGCAGCGACTAGCTTTAAAAATTGAATAACACGTTTTGTTCTCAGATTTTTTTTCCGTTCGTGTAAAAACTGTGGTATTGAACAAGGAAATAATTTTATTACACTGCTGTTTTAAAGATTCCTGTTGTTAGAAAATAAATAAGTAGAATCTTAAGTTTATTTCTAAACAGGTAAACTTAAAATTACACTATGTGTAATTTGCTTAAAAAATGGCATAAAAAATATTTTTCAAAAGGTGTTAAATAACTTTAATCCTTAGTACTTTAAACTATAAACACAGCCGTTGACAGAGAATATAAAAATATAAATAATATCTTAATTTTCAAATGTCGCGTAATTGGTGTTAAAAAGTAGTGAAAGTGAAAGTCAAATTTTAGATCTAAATTACAAGTAACATTCCACTTTCCTCAATATTTATATTTTACTTTCTCAGCGTTTTCCAGATCTAAAATTTGACTTTGACTTTCACTCCTTTTTGACACCTATTACGCGACATTTGATAATTAATATTTTAATATTTCTATTTTTATATTCTCTGTCGACGACTGCGTTTACAGTTGAAAGTACTAAGGCTTAAAGTTATTTAAAATCTTTTTTAAAAATATCTTTTTAATTTTTAAAGTAACTTACACGTAGTGTAATTTTAAGATTGCTATTGTTACAAATATTGTTTTTTTTTTTTTTTTTTTTTTTTTTTTTTTGTATGATGCTAAAACATTATTTTTATCAATATAAAAATGATTGATTTTCTAATAAAAATGTAAGAAAACAAATAGTCTAAGAGCTAGCAACGTCAAAAATCACGTCATTTTATCAAGGCTCATTTTTAATATGTTTTTTCCTTTTATGGTAGAATACATTTGCAAGCGGTCTGGCAGTCCAGAGACGTTGCGTTTACCTGTGGCAGAAGGGGTTATGCAGGTCAAAAAACTTCAAAATCACGTTATTTTATCAAGGTTCATTTTTTAATATGTTTTTCCCTTTTACGGTAGAATACGTTTGCAAGCGGTCTGGCAGTCGGGAGACGTTGCGTTTACATGTGGCAGAAGGGGTTATGCAGGTCAAAAAGCTTCAAAATCACGTCATTTCATCAAGGTCCATTTTTAATATGTTTTTCCCTTTTATGGTAGAATATGTATGCAAGCGGTCTGGCAGTCGGGAGACGTTGCGTTTACTTGTGACAAAAGAGGTTATGCAGATCAAAAAATTTGAAAAAAAAATGTCATTTTATCAAGGCTCATTTTTTAATATGTTTTTATCAAGCTTAAAAATTACAAGATATTACTCTTTGGATAGCAGACAACCTACAATTAATTTGCCAGACACAAATTCGGTTGCAAAGTTAATGCCAGACGGCTTTAAATATGGCAACGAAAGTGCCTGTTCCAAGAATGGTTATAATTTAAAAATTATAAGACATCTTTACGTCATTTTTTCAAGCTTAAAAATTACAAGATTTTACTCTTTGGATAGCAGACAACCTACAATTAATTTGCCAGACAAAAATTTGGTTGCAAAGTTAATGCCAGACGGCTTTAAATCTGGCAACGAAAGCACCTGTTCCAGGAGTGGTTTATAATTTAAAAATTATAAGACCTCTTAACATCATTTTATCAAACTTAAAAATTACAAGATATTACTCTTTGGATAGCAGACAACCTATAATTAATTTATTAATTAATTAATGTATTAATTTATTTATTTATTTATTTATTTATTAATATATTATTAATTGGTCTTATATTTTTTAAATTATAAACCGCTCTTGGAACAGGCACTTTCGTTGCCATACATAAAGCTGTCTGGCATAAACTTTGCAACCGAATTTGTATCTGGAAAATTAATTATAGGTTGTCTGCTATCTAAAGAGTAATATCTTGTAATTTTTAAGCTTGATAAAATGATGTAAAGAGGTCTTATAATTTTTAAATTATAAACAGTTCTTGGAACAGGCACTTTCGTTGCCATATTTAAAGCCGTCTGGCATTAACTTCGCAACCGAATTTGTGTCTGGCAAATTAAGTGTAGGTTGTGTGCTATCCAAAGAGTAATATCTTGTAATTTTGAAGCTTGATAAAATGACGTAAATTGGTCTTATAATTTTTTAATTATAATCCAATCTTGGAACAGGCAATTTCGTTGCCATATTTAAATCCGTCCGGCATTAACTTTGCAACCAAATTTGTGTCTGGCAAATTAATTGTACGTTGTCTGCTATCTAAAGAGTAATATCTTGTAATTTTTAAGCTTGGTAAAATGACGTAAAGAGGTCTTATAATTTTTAAATTATAAACCGCTCCTGGAACAGGCACTTTTGTTGCCATATTTAAAGCCGTCTGGCATTAACTTTGCAACCGAATTTGTGTCTGTAAAATTAATTATAGGTTGTCTGCTATCCAAAGTGTAATATCTGGTAATTTTTAAGCTTGATAAAAACATATTAAAAATGAGCCTTGATAAAATGACGTGATTTTGGAGTTTTTTGACCTGCATAACCCCTTCTGCCACAGGTAAACGCAACTTCCCTGAACTGCCAGACCGCTTGCAAACGTATTCTACCATAAAAGGGAAAAACATATTAAAAAATGAGCCTTGATAAAATGACGTTATTTTGAAGCTTTTTGACCTGCATAACCCTTCCTGCCACATGTAAACGCAACGTCTCCCGACTGCCAGACCGCTTGCAAACGTATTTTACCATAAAAGAGAAAAACATATTAAAAAATGAGCTTTGATAAAATGACGTGATTTTGAATCTTTTTGACCTGCATAACCCCTTCTGCCACAGGTAAACGCAACGTCTCCCGACTGCCAGACCGCTAGCAAACGTATTCTACCATAAAAGAGAAAACATATTAAAAAATGAGCCTTGATAAAATCAGGTGACGAAAACGTTGCTAGCTCTTAGACTAAAATAAGATAATGCCTTTTAATTGTTTCTTCTGTTGATATAAAACATATTTGATTACATTTATGCTTTGTAGATTGTTCAATTAAGTTAGAATTTATAAAATGTTATAAATTTAAAATTAAATACATTTAAACAACTTCTAATAAATATACGTTAATGAGTAAATATATTGCTCAAATTTTTATATTTAACTGATGATTTTAAATCACAAGAGTTTTGGCAGTTATTTGCATTCAAGCACAAAGGTGTCAATAGATACCTTTTGGTAAAAATACTAGGTATACACAAAATCGTGGTAGAAATAGTGTTAAATAGTAACCATGCTTGAAATTTACACAATGAATCATTCTTTATAAGTAACTTTTAAAAAAATTACACTGTTCACCTATTTTATTTCACAAGTTCTTATTTGAATTACTTTCTGAATTCCACGCTTTACTTTGAGTAATTAAAGTTACTTTGCATAAATTTATTCTATTCTTTAAAGTATTAAAAAAAATAGATTTCTTTTAACAAGAATCAAAATGGTGAGAGTTGGAAAATTTACAATCACACTAAGATATTTAATGTACAATCAATTTTTGAATTACATTATCCCTTAATATAAATGCCTTATATATCTGACTCTGTTGTAAGTCGTTTACATCGGATTAAAAGAATACATATAAAATAAATTTAAAAAGAGTTGCGCAGATATTAATGTTTTTTATTAAACTTACTCCCAAACTGTTTACTAGACCGAAATGTGCTTAAATGAAACATATGACGCTATTACCTGGAAAGATTGAACAATATATATATATAATGAACAAGCCAAGGTTTTGCATTGAATTATTATTTGTACTGACGAGGACTTGCCTGTAGCTTAGCGAAACGTTTACTTTTAACGTTTAACGTTTTTAAATGTTTTTTACTGTTTTAATTTTTTGTATATAAATTTTATTCATTTTAAAAAAATGTATTCAAGTCTGTCTTAATTTATATTATTCAATCTTTTAATATATTTTTTTTAATTTAGATGTTAAATGCATGTGTATTGCAAATTGAGATAATATCTTGAATTCGATTCATGAAACATTTAAAACTAATTTCATCTAATTACATCATAAAGTACATAAAACCTCAAATTCAAGTAATTTTTTATAAATACAGGTGTCCATGCTTGCAATTGTCAAAATGAATCACCTTTTAAAACACCTTTAAAAAACTTCCACTGTTCGCCTGAATTATTTGACAATATATTTTATGAATCACTTCCTGAATTTCACGCTTTACTTCCCGTAACTAAAGAGTAAAAAAGTCGATAAATTTGCTGTACTCTAAAGTATAAAAGAAAAATTCCTCTTAACAAGCATAAGTAACTCTGACGATTGAAACAACTTGTTCACTTTTCTCTCTTCTTTCTTTCTTTTTTTTATTTTATTATTTTTTTAATCTTGAAGTAAACGGACATGAAGGAATTTATTTCTGAATTAAAATACCTTTTTGATTCTTTTTTAATTAAAAGAACAATGAGCAATGTGAAATAATTTTTTAATAAATTAAAAAGATACTATTATTTGGTATGATGTTATAAAAAAAAACTGTATATTGTAAAAAAAATTTAAATAGTTTATGGTTAGAAGAAAACACATTTTTTTAATAATTTAGATAAAACAAATATAAGTAAATCAGGTACCGAAGAAATTAAACATTTGTATGAAAGGGTGAGCATTTGCAATTAAACTAAGATATTTGAGGGGTCTCAGGAACTTACTTTTTACCTAGTAGTGCAATTTAGCAACATGTCACATTTAATTTCTTTTCTCATCCCCTATGAAACATAAATGGATAAAATTTTTATTATAGACAACTTAATTAATCTTCTATATAAAATAAGTTTTACAATACTTGACATTGAAATTATATATTTTTTTAATGTTTAAATTTGATTAAAAAATTATTTCTTGACTTGCATAGACTGCGCGCAACATTTCTCAAAAATTAAAAAGGCAATTTGCATGAAACTTAGTAAATATTTTCATTTTATGTTAAAGAATAACTTATACTTCAAATTTTTATGTTACAATTGCACTGATTATAAATGGGAATTTTTCAATAATTTTTTTTCATAATTTTATAATTTAAATTAAAATTAAAAATAAATAAATAAACAAATTGCTTTCAAATGAAGTATAAGTTCAAGATTCATTAGTTTTTCATGGTTATCATTGTTTTGGGGGGTTCTTAAACAAATAGTTTTGCTACAATCTTGAGCGCAATGGATGCAAGTCAAAAAACAATTTTAAAATTTTTTCCAAAATTAAACATTAAAAAAAATCAATATAGAATATTAAAAAATATATTTTAAATAGAAGAAGTATTAATATGTCTATATTAGACATTTTATGACTTAACGTTTAATAAGGACTGAGAAAAAAATAAAATGTGACATGTTGCTAAATTGCACTAACAGGTAAAAAGTAAGACTCTTGAGACCCCTTAATGTACGATCAAAGATCGCGTTAGAATATTCGTTTATGTAAGTGACTACAACCCTTGGCAAAAACTTTCCGATCACTGTTATTAAGTTTATGAGTTTTGTATTTCGAAACATATATTTTTCGATTCAAGAGCATAGGAGCGTTTTACAATATGCCAAATAAAAGAGAGCATATTAAAATATAAATAAAAAAAAATGTGTGGCACTCGGGGACTGCCGCGGTAAAGCTATTGCATAGCATTTTTATCAACTTATGCAATTATAATTATATATTTATTTTTTATTTATGCAGTTTTTTTTTATTTGATATTAATTCAAGTTTTTTCTTTTTCTTTGATATTAATTCAAGTGACACTTTTTGAGCGTGATGACCGATAAGATTTTTTTTTCTTTTATTGAATAAATAAGAAGTTAACATCGTTTAAAATATTTTTATTATCTTGCAATATATGTAGATGCAATATATGTCTTGCAATATATGTAGCAATTTTTATTATTGAAACTATAGGTTTATGGTAACTGAAGTAAGAAACATAAGTTTGAGACCTCATTTCCTCTAAATATCTGAAAAATACCGTGTCAGTGGTGGTCCCATATTTTGTTGTGGATTCCTGTGGATCATTATTCATTTTTAAATTCAATTTTTCCGAAAGAAAAGTTGTCAACTGCTCTGATTTTTTATCAGCGAAGTTGATGTTGAAATCGCCAGCCAAGATAAGTGGAAGTTTATTACTATTTGTACCAAGTATTTTCGACCCTTCTTCAGTGTACTCCAGTAAAGTGCGATGAATAAAATGCTCTACCTCGTCTAATTTTGGATTTGGAGAAATGTAAATTGCTACCATGGATATGTGTAGGCCATTTCTAAGTTTACATAAGCACGCACAAATATCTCCAACAAATGAGCGCCTAACATTAACATCGCTAACGTGTGCAATATTTATTTCAACATTCGGAGTCATAATATTCGTAACATTATTATTTTGGTAAATAGCTACCCCACCTTTTGGAACATTATCTCGTTTGAAGTGAACAATGCAATTGAAATTAGGTATTTCAATCGGATTATCACGCGCCATGCAAGTTTCGGTAAGAAGTAACACATTTGTTTGTCTCGTAACTGTATCTTGTAAATCGTATTTGTGACTATTCAGACTTTGGCAGTTGAAAGTCATTATTGAAATACCATTTCTATTACTAATGAAATCTAAGACACTTTGAGCTGTCGTCTGAACACTATTTAAAGACAGTCTTTGAATTCTTGCAACAAAGATGCAGTCGATGCAGCTTGCCTTCGATTATGATAAAACTAGAATGTAGAATTATTGTTTTTTGTCGTGATATACAATTTTTGAATATTAGTCACCCGAGAGAGCGCAACATAAACGAGTTCCTGAAAATGTGCTTTACTATACTTATATACTATTTCGTCAAAAGTTCCACCTTGCGACTTATGTATAGTTATAGCAAGAGCTGAAGTTAATGGAAAATGTTTGCGTTTGGCTATACATTTTCTATCCGATGTTAATGAAATATTTGCTGTTCGTAATTCAATGGGAACAGCGAGATTGCTGACTCTATTTTGCACTGCTAGAGTGGCTGCTTTTTGCCTTTTTTTCTACCCACTTTATCTGAACCACAAAATTCCAGCCAAACTCTAATCAATGTGTTGCTTTCATCAAATTCTAGATGTACCAATTTTCCAACAGCACCATTGCATAAACCATCAGTAACGTCGATGTTGGTTGTAATAAGATAATGCTTTCCAACAACAAAAGTAATGTGATAAGGCATTCCTCCAGTGTCAATAACATATTTTTTATGTAATTTAAGTCTAAAATTAGCTTCTTTCTCAGTACTTTTAGCGCTAATAATGACGTCTACACTCTCAGAAATAAAACTCTCAATTTTAACGATACAGGAATCCTTGGGCTATATTTCGTCGTTTTTGACGATAATTTTGTATCAAAATCACATGACTTTTAACGAAACATAAACCCTCAAATATTTGACGAAACTGTTGTGTCAATCATGGCCAGATTCAATGCACTTTAAAGAAACAGCTGTGGTAAGTTGTTTGTCAAAGGACGCACTACTTATTTCCGCAATTCTTGCTTTTTTAGCAAGTAGATATTTGGTTGTTTATGTCAGTCTTGTAATAATTTATTTTAAAACAGTACTTCTTAGCGCTTTTCAAAAAATACTGAAATATGGAAAGTTATTGTTCCTGAAATAGTTATTTTTTAGCTGTTAACATTTTTCGAAATGTTTATTTATTTATTGTTGCTGTTGATATTCGGTATGATTTAATTCGGAAAGAACTAACTTGTTGTGTTATGCAAAATCGTTCTAAAAGAAAATTTGGTCACTTACATTTCAAAATTCTAGTATCTCTTCTATCCATCCAAGAAATAAATCAAATGAAAACGTACATAACTCATCCCTCTCCCTTTTATAAAGAGTAGTGTTAAAATCTTAGCTTTATCTTATAAATTATCTTATAGCATATAAAAAACTTCCCAATATGCACATCAAAATTCGTTATTTCAGAGTAATAAATTAACCAGGCCATATTTTGACCATTCATTGAGGAAAGAAAATTTCTCTAATAAATTATATTAATTAAGACATATTATAATTATTCGTTAACCAGAAGAAAACCATAACAATAAATTAGCCTTATTTATTAAAACTTAAAAGATATATAACAACATGGATAAAATTACAAACTACTTTAAAAAATATAAACACGCAGTCAAATCCATTATATCTCTTTCGAAACAGAATTATTCAAGGTCCCTACGGCGTAATGGATAAGACAGCGCGCTGTCATACCGAAGGTTGTTAGTTCGAATCCCCTCGATGACGCTTTTTTTTCCCCACTGTCAAAAATTACGGGTGCTTCTAAATTTTTCGATAGATGGCATCACCAGCGCTGTTTTGACGAAACTTTTTAAGGAATTACTATCGTCAAATAAGCAAAGAAACTCATTTCGTCTTTCTGACGAAATATTCGCTCGGAGCATTTCCCAGGAAACGGTTTCGTCAAAAACGAAGAAAATTTCCTGAAATCTGAGTATCCATTTCTGAGAGTGTACGGACGTTGAAAGAACCTTGTGTTCACATTGGCTCAAAATCAAATTGTTATAGGCAGCAACATCTTAATTTTTGAAAAATAAACGAACTCCATCAGGACATAATATGTCAATATCCTCTTTTTTGAAAAATCTCGAATCAATAAGTTGAAACTCATGCTCATCTAGTAGATCTCCATTACCTATTTTTGTCAAAACTTGTGAAAATGCAACATTAGATTGTCTCATTACTGTGGTAAGTTGATAAAATTTTAATTTTCTCCATAAATGCGGCCCAACCATGCTCGTTCTGATTGCCTTGTAAATTGGTGTCGATCTTACTGGTGGCAATTGCCGTAAATCTCCGATCAAAATAACATCTATACTTCTGAAATCTATGTTTTTTCCTGTTATTTGTTTTAGACGATTCTGCACTAACCATGCTAACTTCATCAATTATCAGTACTCTGACATATCTAAAGAGAGATCTATACAATTGCAGCGTTTCTGATGACAGAGGCAAAAGTTTTGAAAGAGAAATTTTGAGAGCTGTATGAACAGTTGTACCACCAATAGCCACGGCAGCTTTGCCTGTTGAAGCACATGTAATATAGGGATTGCAGTAACCATCATTATCAGCGAACCTGTTGTAAATTTCCATAATCAGTTCGATAACGAATGATTTTCCCGTACCAGCTGGTCCCGTAAAAAAAATTTGAAATGTTTCTTGAATTGAAGTTTGTAAATGATGAATTATAGTCATAAGAAAAGAATATCTCTTTGTTGATCATTGGCCATTCGCATTAAATCATAGAATTGTTGATAATCCATTAAATTTTCTCTTTTTTTAGCTATAGCGCCAAGTTTATGGAGAGATGCATTTTGTAAATCAGCGTTAGCAGTTGAGTTTGGATCACGTAGCAGTAAGTCATAAGGATCTCTTTCATGCAATATATCAACCGCTCTTAATAATTCTTCGTCTTCTTGTTCTTCATCGTTTTCTCGGCATAACTGTTTACAAATTTCTAAAGTTTTCTCTATGTCCAAATTTGATTCAAATTCTTTCCTACGTTCTAATATCGTATCTTTGTTGTCCTCGTATATTTGAATGAACTTATTTTCAGCAATAATATCATTTTCTTCATTTTGAAAAAGGAACATGCAGCAAAACCATCTCACGCCTATAATCGTTGTAATTGTCAGCCATACCGTAGTTCCTGTATCTTATTATTCTTGCAGTATTTCTTGTAGTGTATGTCCCCTTTTTATTTAGGTAATATTTTGTAACAAATTGTGCTAACGTAACATCGCGGAGATCTTCAGGTCTTTTCTCGTACTTATCGAACCAATTCTGTTTCCAAACGTTCGTACAATCATCATCTGAAGCTTCAAGTTCCTTCATAGATTTTCTAATTCTTGCGCGTTCAGTAGGAAATACCGTTGGAATGTAGATTGCCACCACCGATGATTTAGCCATAGGTTCTCTTAATAAATACCAAGCAGCTTCTTGTGCAGGCATTTCAACAGACTGAAGTATGTCAATACTCATTTTTTTCGTGATATCGACAATGTCAAATTCTGGATGCTAATCCATTATGTCAATTATGTGTCTTTGCAAATTACTAATCCCTCTATTATGCTTATTGACATATTCAACTACATATGTTGTACAAGCATATTCATCAAGCATATAATCTGAAAATCCATGTTCGATTTCAAATGATGTAATACGAATGGATTGAAAGTGTTGTGCCATTTTCCTGCTGGTGTCCTTTTTTAGAATAATTTTGGTCTATTGATACCAGCACGAATAATATTGTACTAATGATCATCAGAAATAATATCATCATGCAAGTAAAATTCATCAAAATTCGTGTAGTCAAAATTTTCGAGATTATTTCTTATAAATTTAAATCGTTTCTTATATTCTTTGAAAAGTGCTTCTGAGTAATCGGGATCAGTATCTTTCATAGGTATCAAATTAATAGTTTTTTTGTTAGTATAAAGGGTGCACCAAATCTACGTTCTTGCTTTTTATTAGGATTTATTTTTTTATAACAAGTGAATGTGTGTTTGTGTGTTACTAGTTTTATATTTCCAGACTCCTCTGACGCTGACACAGAAACTAATCCGTCGATTAATTTAATTACTTCAGGATCATTGCTTAGTAAATTTTCAGGAACATTCTCCAACCAAAGAAGAATATGAGCATGTGGGCTACCACGATGTTGAAATTCTATTCCTTTGAAATAATGTACTACTCTATATTTTCCGAATGGACTTCTTTTCTTTGATTGCAAAATTTTTAATAGACAATTTACCATTTTATTAAAATAAATAGCACAAGTTACGGCATCTTCATTCACAAGTTGAGCTTTATGTACATAACCCATTTCTGCGAAAAGCACAACTGAAATGCACAACTGACTGCTCCCTCGTTTTTCAATTTGTACAATAATTTCAACAAATTTTCCCAGCCAGTTTCATTGGCGCTAAGAGTCATAAAAGCAGTTGGTGGCCCTAACTGCCTGATCATTGCAAAAATATCTTTTTTGCGATCTGACCAAAACCAAGCAGAATTTGGTATGCAGCGAAGAAATGCGAGATTTGTTTCTAAACAATTATTTATATATTCTTCAGATTGAATAGTCTCTTTCGTAATTGAAGTACCTTGTCCAATATGCTTAAACGCAACGTTGACACATCCACTAACTCGCAATCTCATGATTTTAACAGCGATGTATAGAAGGTGTTGTCAGTCAGTAGCACGCCTATCAGTACGCCGAAGTTCGCTGGTAGCTTGCATGAATGTAGTAACAGTAACACCATATATGTATTTTCGAAACTGACCACCGTAGATTGTCGGAAAAGATAGTTCTTCTGCATGTTCATCCATTAAAATACTGACTGGCCTGCTATATTCACCGGGTGCTAGACTCAAAAAATAATCATTATTCCACAAAAGAGTTTGTTGCTGCGCAACTAAATTGTCTTCAATTGGCACGTGTTCACTTATTTCTTCCATATTCAATTGCGAAGTACGTTCATTGCCAGTAAAAAAAGATTCATCGATTTTAATGTCATGATAAATATAAAGAGGCGTAGATACTAAATACGACGACCACTCTTTAAAATGGTTGTAATTAATAAGCCTGGGGACATAACTAGTTTTGTGAATCAACTTCTTTTTCAAATGCACATAAAAGCAATGGTCATCTTGAATGTTTCTTGGCAATTGTTTCACCATTGTATTAACTTCGACAGGAACATTAATTATCTGGCCATAAATACCGTACTGACCATTAACGTGTCTCAGTCTACGAATTTGCATGAATGGTATTCTCGGTGAAATTAATCGTTGCTCGATAAGGTTTAACGTTGGTAAATGTGATGGAATTTTCGGATATGCAAAACCATTGTAGGTTGACATGAGTGGAATTTTTTCTTTTTCCAAAGATGTATAACACGTAGAGCAGAATTGAACAATTTCACCAGGTGTGTAATTCTAAAAAAATCAAATTCGTATTATCAAGATATAGAAAGAAAAATATAAAGATAATAATTAAAAAGACTATATAATTAAGATTACCTGCAGTATTGTTTTCAAAATACTCTCATGTTTACTTGTCGACATTTTCAAGTCTCTTTTCCACCATAGTCTGTCGCAAATAACACAAGAATGACCTAATGAATTACTCGTAAAGTCTTTATAAAAATCAATATGACTTGTACTGTGTTTACGATAATTTGTGTAAACTGGAATAGTACCATCAAAATTAAAATCCATAATATTTTCACCAATTCGATCTTCTCTATCAATCTCAATTTCATTTTCATGGTTGTTATGGTTATCTTTGGTAGGATCTTCATCATAATGCACGCAATAGTTGAATATTGGCAACAACATGGGCTTCATCTTGGGTAGCTTCTTGTATTGTCTCCAATAAATCTGATACCTCATAAAAAGGTGTGAAATGTTGTTCACGAAGATGAAGATGAATCCAGATTTGTGTATCATTCGCTTTAAAATGACAAAAGATAGTGTCTTGATTCTTTGTAGTTATGTTGTAAAAACAATAATGTACAAAAACATTTTGATTGTACATTTTTGTAAATAAGTACAAACAATCCAAATCTCCGTAATCATTAGTGCTTGATAGAATTTTATATGCTTCTAGCGGATTGTGGCAGGAGTTTAAATAGGGTGGTTGGTTGGTTGATTTTTGTCGTCCGATTATCTACGCTAATGGGATATAGGACCAGGGGGAGTGCCCTCCGTGGGGGTCTTTCTAAGGGAACGTAACCCGTGTTTACGCAAGGTTCGAAGAAAACCACGGAAAACTCCGAACGGTTAGGCCGACAGCCGCGATTGGGTTCGAACCCAGCACCTGCCGTCTACCAGTTGAGAGGTCCGAACCTCTCGGCCACTGGTGGGGCCTTAAATAGGGTGGATTGCGTAACTGATTTCTCCAGCCACAAGTCTCAATTTGAAGTTGCAAAACACGTATGAGCGAATGGAATAGGCAATTAACATCGCCAGGAATTCGTGTGTTTCTGTGTAGAATAACTTCGGGAGGAATGCATTCATTGTGTTGTTCATAAATTTGAAGTTGTTGGCTGTGAAATTTATTTTCTTGTAGCGTTACATTTTCTATATTTTCAACAGCCCCACATTGCACGACATTCTCTTCATTACTGTCCAATTTTTGTCTTTTCCTGTAAAAAAAAGAGGAAATCGTTAAGTTAAATAATATTGAGGCATATATTGCAATTTGTTTTTAAATATTATTGAATCAAATTACATATCCACGTAAGATCTTTCTGCATTACGTTGACGAAATTTCCTTTGACGTTCAGCATTTGATATTGGTACTGTATCTTTTTTTCCATTTTTCTTCAAATCTTTCTGACGCTGATTATATGCCCGTTGACGTTCACAATTTCTTTTTCTTTTTAGCTCTTTTTCTTCTCTATAAAACGAAAATAGCTAGGTATATAATAACTAGAGTTATAGGCAATAAATATTTTTTAATACTATTATAGTTGTCTTGTAAATAATTTTTAACGCATAACTCCACACTAATGCGGATTCTCTAAACCTAAACTGTCGGCGTTATATAAAACATGCTTAAATATACTTTTAATTAATTAAATAAGATTTTTGATAAAAAGGAATATTATCCCAATGATATCTTTTATTAAATTTTATACGTGATTCATGTGGTTATATATCATTATCTCTATATTAAGAACAAAATTAACCTTTAACTTCTGTAAACAAACTCATTGAACGCAGTCCCCCCACCCCCTCAAAAAAAATTTAGAGTTTAATTGGCATTTCCCAATTTAACTATTGCTACAACGTAAATTTCCTTTCGTTTGGAATCCTCCTACTACTGTTAAAAATATTTAAATAGATTAAATTTAGTTTGAATTAATTCTGTACAAAAAGTTTAGTGCAAGAACAATAGTCTATGATTTTTAATCATTGATCGCCTTTTAACCTTTAACTAATGTTACTGGTCTCACAGACCACTGTTTTTCTTTTAATTTTTATAGTTTAACTTCTAACTTTTAGTTTAACTACGAACACTACCGAAATTTTGTTTAATTTGGAACTTTAGTATTATCACCAGAGACTTTTAAATAAGTGAATATTAAATATCTTGTTTATATCATGTCTTGTATAAAAAGTTTAGTACAAAAACACAATCCTATGAGTTATTCCCGCCTTTTATTCATCTTTCAATCTTACGGTCTCACAAACCGCATCACATTAGTTAAGTTACAATTTCTGTCACATCGGTTAAAGGTTAAATTTGTAAAAGTTTTAAAACCCGAACGCTGAGAAAGCGAACAGTTAAAATTTAGAATTCAATTGAGCAATCCAATGGAAATTTAATAGAAACAAGATTTTGAAGATGTTCGAATTAGAATATCGAAAACATTTTGGTACAGTTTTATTTAAATGAGCTTAAAATTATTTTTTACATTAGTATTTAAAAAAAAAGTGTGGTGAGGGGGGGGGGGTCAAAAGAATATCAGATTCTAATCTACTTTTTGCTTAAAAAGGATCGTTTAAATAGAATTATTAGAAACATTACATGGTTTTAACTGTGTTTATTTGAATCAGTATTTATATTCCTATATATGCGTTCTATGCGATAGAAAATATTAAATTTTGCGTGAAAGTGAAAGAAAAAAGAGTGAGGGAGAGCTTCAACAGAATATAACACCCTGTGCCTCTCTTTGATTAAAAAGCCCCGCTGAAATATAATTGTAAGAAACATTGCATGGTTTTAACCATTTATAATGTAATATTTTAATCATTGGAAATTATATAATAACTAGAGTTATATGTAATAAATATTTTTGTTAATACTATTATATTTGTCTTGTAAATAGTTTTTAACGTATAACTTCACCCCAATTCGGATTTTTAAACCTAAAGTTAAACTGTCGGCGTTATATAAGACATGCTTTAATATATTTTTACTTAATTAAATAAGATTTTTGATAAAAAATATTATCCCAATGAGATCTCTTATTAAATTTTATACATGATTCATGTGGTTATGTATCATTATCTCTATATTAGGAACAAAATTAACCTTTAACTACTGTAAGCAATCTCACGGAACGCTGTCTCCCCTCCCTCAAAAAAAATTAGAGTTTAATTAGCATTTCCCAATTTAAATATAGCTACAAAAAAGTTACAATTTCTGTCACGTAGTTTAAAGGTTAAATTTGTAAAATTTTTAAAAGCCGAACGCTGAGAAAGCGAAAAGTTAAAATTTAGAAATCAGTTGAACAATCCAGTGGAAATTTAATAGAAACAAGATTTTGAGGATGTTCGGATTAGAATATCGAAAACATTTTGGTATAGTTTTATTTATAAGAGTTTAAAATTATTTTTTTACATCAGTATTAAAAACAATAAGAAAAATAGATCAGTTTTCGGTACATGACCCCCCCCTCCCCCCCCCTTAATCTTAACTTTTCAACAATGATGATAATGCTGTCCTATATTAATAAATAAACCCCTTCGGATGTACCGGCTACTGTTGGGAATCAACCGGGGTAATAACGCCAAGGATTGAGGTTATTAGCCCAGTATGATTATTGCGCAGTACATTTTAAACTATAAATTATCTCGAGAAGATATCCAAAACCTTCTACAACATTTTGAAAGTACATGAAATGCACTACAAATTTATGTAATAAACAAAGACTTTCCGAGTAAAAAATATAGTCTTCACATAACAAAACTTATCTCGCAAATTTTAGATCAAGCGTTAATTTTAGTTGCTTGTAAAAACAATAAGACCTACAAATGGAACAAATTAACTTCAAACTGTTTTTTGCGCTTTATATGATTCAAAATCCTTCTCCGGAGAGCACATAGGTTTCATTTATCGGATTATTTCATAATTATTCATAATAGCAGCACTTGGCGTTATTACCCCTGCTGGCGTTATTACAGCAGAACACTTTATATATATATTCAAAAAAAAAATACTGCATTTGTGATAATAATAAAATTTATGTATATAGAGTACTCACTCATTTTCTTTCACTATTTTTTCACCACTTTCTTCATTAATAAATGCACTTCGTTTATTCATATTTAAAACTTTATACACAAATTTTACGCGTACAGCTATTCATCAGCAACTGCCATTCATTGTTGAACTAAAATATTGTGTCTAAAGAAGATAGAAAAACTCTCCGGCTAACGTCGTTTCAGCTCGGCAGACTTCGGCACCGTGCCGAAGTCTGCCGAGCTGAAACGACGTTAGCCGAGTGTTAGATTTTTTTCGTTACGAATGTGTAAGGATTTTTCGCGTTACGGAATTTTTGGATTCGGTCGCCGCGCTCAAAGCCCGCGATAAAAGCTATGCAATAGCTTAAAAGTAAATTCAGTATATCAATCATATAATTTATAATTATAAATCAGGCAAAAATGTTTCTTCGTGAGAAAAAAATATCCGATCAAGATGGAAGTTGGAAAATAGTAATCGATCACTGAGGAAACAAGTTTCAAATCTGCATATTGAAGACTGGTTAGAATGCCTGCGCATACTTACAATACCTGAAACCAATTTAAAAGAAGAAATCTTCCAGTTGCGAGATCAAAAGAAGCTCTGAAGTGCTGAAAAATGACTTGTGTGAAAAACCTGTCTCGCGAATTCAAAATTCGCATGATTTAATTCTTGGAAGAAGGAAATTAATAATATTATATAATTAATGATATCAAATTGCGCTCAAAGTACGGTATGCGATATTTCGAAAAAATATCAGTTGACTAACAGCGTGGAAAATTTACCTCGAAGTGGACGACCACGAATGTCAATATCTAGAAAGGAAAAGAAAACTTTTGGAAATAGCGAAAAGAAAGCGGCGAGCAACCTCAAAAAAGCTCGATTCCCAATGGTCTATGTATAACGTAAAGGTATGTGACCGAACTGTTTGTAATCGTCTAAATGTAGGTAGATTTAAATCCTGTAAAGTTAAAACAAAATCTTACTTGACAAAAAAGCATAGAAAAGAGCGCCTGCAATGGTGTAAAAAGCATGTGCACTGGCCATATGATAAATGAAATAAAGTTATTTTTAGCATTGAATCTCGTATATCTCTCTGTAAAAGGGATGACATTGGAATATTTGTTTGCAGGAGAGTTGGTGAAAAGTTAAATGATAAGCGTGTCAATACGAAGAGTAAATTTTCACCTGCATTTGCAGTTCGGAATTATATTTACTTCACAAAGCGTCGGAAGGTTGTGCATTGTAATACGTGTAGTAAACTTTGAAGTTTACATTGACATTTTAGAAGATTTTTTTTATTCCCAGCATCGATCAATGGTTCAGAGATTAAAGAGACTTCTTATTTCAAGATAACAACGCAGTTCCCTATCGTACCAAATCAGTTAAAAAATTCCTACAAATCGTAGGTAAAAATCAAATTAAAACCATGATTTGGCCGCCCATTATTCCGATCTTAATCCCATCGAAAATTTGTGGAATATATTGAAAAGAAAAACTGATTTTTGAAGGATCACAAATGATATAGAACTACGTAAAGCTATAAGGGAATATTGGTGTGAAATCGCTCCCAATGAGTATATAAAGCTTATAAAGTCTATTACACAAAAGATTTCGGTTGTCATCCGATCTAAAAGTGGATTTACTAAATATTGATTACAGTGAGCGGTTATTTTTTTTCTAAATCAAAGCGTGATTGGATAATTTTTTCTTTGGTGATTAAATTTCAATCACCATTATTTTGTTTATAAATTGATGTATAATGATTTTAATTTATTGCATACTGTTGTTCATGATAAATACTACAAATTTATTATCTTCAATAATCGTTTAATTTTTATGCAAGTGAGAATAGATAATGCTTTCTTATAAAAAATAGTAGATTTTTATAGAGGATTTTTTATGTAGATATTTGGAGATAATATTTATCATTGCTAACAATTGCTAGCTGCTATGCTGATTACTTGAGGATATATTAGGGTGCTATCTAGTAATACTAGATGTTTTACAGACAATTTAATTACCATCTAGTCCTAATTTACTATAATTATAACTAGCTGTTTAGTACCTTTACTCATATGAACGTGGGCATGATATTCTTACTGAACTTAATTTATTTGAGGATCAGTGGTTAGCACAACAGATTCATTAATTAGTAATTAATTGCATAATAACATGAATAGCTGTGCCATTTATTTTTAACAGACAAATCTCCTCATCGTATTCATGAATGAAAATTTAGGATTAGTTAAATCTCAATTCGCATATTAAAACGCATTCGGTCTGCCAAGTTATATATTGGTAGAAAATACATAAATATCCGATTTTAGCGGTTGATTCATAGGTTTACCATTATGTTTTCCTGCTCACAATCCTCCATGTTTTCATATTTTTGGTTACAGGAAAGCACAATTGTAAACCTACGAGTCAACTGTTAAATCGCGTTTGTAGGTGTTTTACACAAAGGTATGATTGGTAGACCGATTGCGTTTTAATATGGGAATCGAGATTTAACAAAACCTAGTCTTTCAAATAGGGAACTCGATGAGGTTATTGTCTATGCTGCCACCTCCCGGTCTATATACAAAATAAAGTAATTTTAAAAAATACAATAACTAAGACTTAAAATTTAAGACTTATAAATAAATTCTATATTTAAAAAAACAAAAAACTTTTTTTTGTAAAGAAGACACGTTTATTTTACAGGTAAAAATAAATAAAAGTGCAACATCTCGAAGATATTATCATTTATACAGTCATTTTCCTTCTAAAGGATTTATTATTTTTTTTTAATGTGACAGTGTTTATTTCCTTCTGAATTCATTCAGTTTCTTATATAGTTATAAATCTAACCTATCTATATTATAAAGGTCAAGCATATCTGTGCGTAATGCATACGTCCTTCTGCGAATGACAAGATTTTCAAGTTTTAAATGAGCTTTCAGTTTTACAATTTTTTTGTATTGCTAATTTTTAAAGCTGTAAACATTGCCCATTAACAGTTTTTACCCAATCGTGTAGAGGAAAATATATTTTTAATGTAATTTGTTTGAAAGCTGTATCTCAATTTTTTTAAGTTATTGCCTTTGTAGTAATTTTTAATACTTTTTAGCTCACAGTCTATCATAGCCTGAGAGCTTATGTGGCCGCCCGTTCTGTATGTATGTACGTGCGTAACGCAATACCTCCTGATAAAAATATCCGATTTATTTGAAATTTTGTATATAGGTATATCCTGATAAGGCACGTCCCTGATTAGTTTTTGGAGTTCATTCGATATGTATAAGAGGGGGAACGGGGGGCTCATCCCCTTCCCTTAATTGATATAAATGGAAGAATTATCAGTTTTCGTTCAAAACGCTGAATAGTTTTGGATGCTTAATGGTTAAGTATAAAAGAGGGGGATAACTCCTCTTAAATTATATAAATGTTTTTTATTATTAAGAATTTTCCGATTTGCTCTGAATTTTGGATATATAGATTTTTTTATGATATAGCATGCCCGTGATTAGTTTAGGGGGTTCAATGATTAAGCATAAAAAGGAAAAGGGGTGAGCTGTTTTCCCTCCTTTCATTTTTTTTCAAACGGAATTGACCCTTGAAAATATAAGGGTGTAATGTACAATTAGTATGCGTAGCCTGTGAGCTCAATGCCATCAGTTTAACTGGGCAATATTCTTTTTATTTACTTTCGTGTTAACAGAATTATTACATTTCTGTTGAAAGTAAAGGGAAAACAGTGGATTCAACGAGGCTTACGTAATAACAGAAGTCATATATTAAGATTAAGTCATATATTAAGAAGATAACCCCAAACATCTTATATCTTCCTTTCCAGTTTACTTTTCTTAAAATATCAGGATGGATTTTGTTCTACTTCTCGGCCACTATCTTCAGGATCCATCCAATGGCACGCCTTTTATAAATAGATTCTTTTGAAAATATACAGGGTGTCCGAGAAAGATCCGTACAACTTCAAAAAATTATTGAAAAAGAAACAATAGGGTTACAGCGCAACTAATTAGTACATTAGATAGAATAAATCAAAAAGTTTTTTTCCCTATAACTTAAGTTATTAGCTTAGGAAATTTCTACATGAGGCCCTTTCGTAGCACGAACAATATCAAGACGATATTCTAATTCCATCCACGACCGTTTCAGCATGCTAACATCAACAGTAGCTACAGCTGTTTGGATGTTTTGCTTTAATTCTTCGAGACTGTTAACTTGCGTTCTGTATACAGTATCTTTAACATAACCCCAAAAGAAAAAAACCAGTGGTGTTAGGTCAGGAGACCGGGGTGGCCATGCAATGGGACCATCCCTGCCAATACAACGCTGTGGAAAAGAATTATTCAGCGACTGAAATGTGTTTGCGTATCGGATTTTGTTTCGATAAACCACGAACACATTGAGCTTTCTTCACGTGATCCGCAATTGAAATAACTAAAATGCTTTAATATTCCTTTGCATGACATGTAGCGCCATCTATGGTCATAAACATAATGCAGAAAAAAAACTTTTTGAGTTATTCTATCTAATGTCCTAATTAGTTTCGCTGTTACCCTACTGTTTCTTTTTCAATAAATTTTTGAAGTTGTAGTGATCTTTCTCGGACACCCTGTATATTTACTGTAATCTATAGAAAACGCGTCATGAGATTTCGATGTGAAGGATTTAAATGGAATAGTCTCAATTCTGGTTTTATTTTCCAAATTTTTATAAGAATGTATGAATAAATTTAGAATTATAGTTGGTAGATTAAACTTGAGGAAATTCATAGATTAACATACGAGATGGGAAATTTACGCTTTACGTTTTGAATATTTATTATTTACTAAAACAAAGCGAAGGCAGACGATATTATGTTCATGCTTAATTTATCTAATTGCTTATTTTAGCACTTGTATCGTTTACACTTTACTCACAATATGATAATTACAGTAATAATATAAAAGAAGAACCCTAGAAAATTCTGTTAAAAAATAAAATTTTTGAAATTAGATGGAAAAAAATCATGTTAACTTATTTATTCCGAATAAAATTTTATTGAGTACAATTTAAGTACCTCTGTTTATTTTTAACTTTTAAATTTATATAACTCTAAAAATTTACCCAAAGGAATTCTTTGTAATTTCATAATTATTTCTTATATGTTAATATAATAAATACTATTGAATTGGTTGTACGTTATTTATATTCAGAATAATATTTTTAGTTTATCTGTAGGAAAACGAAAATGAGTAAATTTTAAAGGATTGTTACATCGATTGTTTAATATGTTAAACTTTATAAATTAATAAAATATCGGCTATGAAAATTTTCCTACCAAACGGGAATATTTATGAAAATTTCTGGGACATGTAGAGTGCAATATTTCGTATATTTTTATATTACAACATTCCTTTTGATATATAGCATTCAAAACGAAATTTTCAAATTGTTTTTCTTTGCACTTAAATTATTTAGTCATCGTATACAGAAAAAAAGCATGTATCCGTGCATGAACATAGAATTTATTTTAAATATATAAAATAGAATATCTATTCTATGATCTGGTATCGATGTAAGATTCTATTGAAAACGTGAACATGCGACATTAAAAAAAGAAAGATCACAATAAGGGGAATTCTCAATAATAAAATATTACAAGGATGTGGTGTTATAATAGAGGCTGACGCAAATCCACTTTATTTTGGATTATTGGCACCCTGTTCAGCATGAATCTACCACACCGGAGTGTGACCCTCGAAAGATCCGAAGGTTACAGCTAGGGCTCCTATAACACAGGCTGAATCGTCAAGCATCTTGTTTCCCAGTTACCGTTTGTTTCCCATTGATTCCTATGGGGCGAGAAACGTTTGAATGACTTTATAGCTACAAAATCGTTAAAAATAGACGGTTGTTTAGCAGAAAATTATTCCGACCTGTTCAGGAAAGGATTTAGAGTATTTAAATTCCATATAAATGAAATTAAGGGGAATAATTTGTGTATAAATACTTAAAAGAATAAATCTGGATTGGAAAACTTAGCCAAATATCGCGCCAACCTAATCACTTGTATACAACAAACCGGTTCTTCGAAGCCGGCAAGTGAGAAAATAATTTCCCCGTTCCGTCATTTATGGAATTTTCGCCTCACCATCTGCGCGATAAGGCGCCAAATCAGGCAACCGTTTTGGCAACTTAATGGAGGCGTGATTCAGCCCGATATATAGGAGCCTTAGTTACAGCCGGAACTAGGGTTGCCAAATGGTGGAAATTAGTTTGGTTTTTCGACTGGACATCAATTTGGGTGCAAAATCCGAGAGAATGCGTCAAGCCTTAGTTTCTTCCCCTTTGTCACTTCCTTATTGTCGCGATCGCATTACCAATACGCTCTATGGAAGTCACCCATCTTGTATATTAATGTATGATTGAACTTAACTCATTGATGATTGTTTAAAATTAATATTAGAATGTTTTCTGTCTAAACTAATGTTAAAAGATATTTATAAAAGTAATTCGAGTTAATTTTCGCATTTTTCCTACTTTAATTCTTTTAATTTTTACTTTCTTTTATGTTTACAAAAAGTACTGGAATCGTAAAAATTTCTTATGGATTTATATGTTTTCAGCTTCAGAGATCACAAAGAACATGTTTTTATAAAATGTTCGTCTGTGAATCTGTGACTCTGTCTATATGTGACAAAAATTTTGTGCACTCTATGTTTCAAAAATTAATACTGATTAATGCTAAATAATGACTAATGCCAATTTATAGGAATTAGATTTTGGTGTAAATCGCCGAATAGGCGGCGCCGTTATGTTATAAATTTAATTACTTCTGCGGTAGCTCTATCACAAAAACTTATGCACGACATAATAAAATATATATTAAGTTACTCCCTGATAAAAATTGATGTTGATTAGATTTTAATGCAAACTGCACAGCAGGTGACGCTTCTGTGCTGCATTTTTAACTGTTTCTGCTACAGTTCTATCACAAGAATTAATACACAGATTTCTATCAAACTTCGGAATAAGTTAAGGTAAATATAATGACTCTATGACTAATATTGGTGCTGTTTATATTTTGAGCGAATCATCCTATAGGTGGTTCTGCTATGCTGCATTTTTCAAAATTTCCACAATAGCTCTATCTCAAGGACTTAATAAATCCTATTATAAATAAATTATATTTCAAACTGTTCTATTTCAAACTCACATAATTTTTTTTTTTCGCGTCATTTTAAATGATAAACATAATCAAAATTGTTACAAAAAAGTTTGAACATACATTCCGTATATTATACAGGATGATTAAAAAATACATTGACAAAATTATATAAATCAGGCATATGACAAGGATTTAAAAATTCACATAGAAACATAGGGTAGCAAACCATTTATTGAATCTCAAATACAAGGTGTTTCATCATTCAACTCGATTTGAGTTGACAATAATAAGTTTTAGAAAACTGAATTATATTATAATAAAACATTTAACAGACACTCTCACTTTTGTTTTAAATGCGATAACGCCAAACAAAAGTGGTAGAAGTTTACATTATGCGCGCCAACAATATGCATTTGACAACTCACATTTTGGACTATGATAATCAGTTTATACGGTATTATCGATTGAGCAATATGTTTTTCCAGATATTTTCGTAACGTTATCACATTTCACTCAAAATAAGGTACATATCGTTGCATTTTCTTTACTATGTTTTTATTTTCCTCGAAACTATTATAGTCAAACCGGGTGTACCTGGAATGAAACACCCTGTATTTGTGAAATAAGTAGATTGCGACCCTATGTACCTATGTGATTTTTTATACTTGTTGTATGCTTGATTTGTCATACCATTTTGTCAATGTTTTTTTTAATTACCCTGTATAATTTCTAATTGCAACTATTTTTATTCGAAGGATAATTTCATTTGAAGAAGCTATTATATAACAGTTAATTATGCAAAACACTTTATTATCACCACTTTTAATATTTCAGTACAGCATAATCATGTTCAGATTCTATATAAAAAATTATTTTGCTTTTCTGTTTTAACAAATTCATTCAACTACATTTCATCTCTAAATTCTTTTGATTTTTTTTTTCCAATTTGTGAATAATAGAACTGATAGGTACTATATCATCTTTATCTGTTAAGAAAAGAATTACGATTATTCATTTTGACAGAAAATGCTATATTTTAATTCTTTATCGATAGCTGAATATGACTAGTGTTTTATTGAAAATGTTTAATGATGGTATGAATTGATGGCTCTTTTGAGTGCTTTGCATTAAAAAAAATACAAAATGCGTAAACCTTTTTAGCTTTGGTAATAAGATTTTCAACATAAATTTTTAAAGAAAAATTCTGACATTTATCTGTAAAGATTATGCATAGTGATTCACATTTATTTCAAATTACAATAAAATTGTTGTAAACATTGATTTTAAAATTCTTTTAAAAAAAAAACTACAGAAATAATACGAATTGGATATTTCCAACTGTGCGAAAAATTGCCCAGGCCAGGAATCGAACCCAGATACTTAGCTTACAAGGACAATGCTTTACCTGTTAAGCTAACTTGGCAATAGCCAGCTGGGATTTTTCGCTCACATAACCTTATTGATCATAACGCCTGGTCTGTCATTTAGACAGCTCGGCAGAATAAACCGCAGGTAAAGTATCTGGGTTTGATTCCCTGCGTGGACAATTTTTCGCTCAGTTGGAAATATTCAATTCGTATGATAAATTTAACAATTAGTTTGATTGTGTTAAAATAATAGTACAAAAAGAATATCATTATCGAATGCATGAACCGTTTTAGCTATGGTAAGAAGATTTTCAATAACATTTTTTAAAGAAAGATTCTGACCTTTATCTGTAAAAATTATACAGAGTGATTCACATTTATTGCAAATTATAATAAAATTGTTGTAAACAGTGATAACTTAAAATTATTTGAAAGAAAAAACTACAGAAAAAACACCAATATTTCTTTATAAATATTCTATGCACAGGAATTTTATTTTTTGAAAAGCCTATATGACGTCCTTTTCATTAATTCAAAATTACGGATTATATTTTTATTATTAAAAGTCTTCTTTATATACAGGGTAATTATAATTAAAGTCCGAGTTTCAAAACGCTCTAAAAAGGGAACCACTCGTTAGAATGGCGTCAAAATTTAACAGCGTATTATTGAAAATGGGGGAAAGAACATGAACCAAAAAAAGTTCCAAATTTCAGCGACAGACGGCGCTGTATATGTCAGTATATGAAAATTAAAATACCTGGCATACGCACGACAATTTCAGGTGTTATAAAAGCGTTGGGTAAACGGCGTTTCCTCATTTTGCTTCTCAGACGTTGGTCATGAGTGTCTCAATGAAGGATCGTGCTCTACTTGTAAAGCTTTATTACAAGAACTGTTTCTGCACCAGTGGCTCTGCAGAAGTTCAGGACTCTCAAGGGTATGAAAAAAGGCGCTGGACCGATGACTGTCAGAGGTCTGGTGAAAATGATGCAAAAATTCGAAAATACAGGTTCGTTTGATGTGCAGTCTGGTAGAGGAAGGAAAAGTTGTGATTCGGCGGTAGTTGAAGAAGTGGCCACAGCAGTTCAGGAAGAGTCTAGCGGTGGTGAGCAACCATGCAGTGCACGGAGAATTGCCCGAACATTGAACAGGCCTGTGAGCACGGTACATAACATTCTACGAAACATCCTGCAATGCTATCCGTATAAAATTTGCCATGTGCAGAAGTTGTTCCCTTCTGACCGGCCAGCAAGAGAGCGTTTTGCTTTGGAATTTCTCGCTCGCATGGAAGTGGACAATGATTGGCCGTGGAAAATTCTGTGGACAGATGAAGCCCATTTCCACCTGACGGGATATGTCAATACACAGAATTGCCGAATATGGGCAACAGAAAATCCATTCGCAACGAACCCAGTACCACTTCATCCTGCAAAGGTCACTGTGTGGTGCGGATTTACGGCATCATTTATCATAGGGCCGTATTTTTTCGAGGAGACGGGTGCTTTAGGTCCTGTTACCGTTACCGTCAATGGTCAGCGCTATGAGTCTCTTTTGGAGTAAAAAAGAGACTTAATTACATATTAATATCGTCTGCAACCATTTTTTGAATATGACAATCAATTATGCCTTGTTTTACCTTATCATAACGATATGGTTTACTAGCAACAGGTGTTGACAAACCAGTATCAATCACATGCCACGCAACATGCGTTAAACCCGGTATATCTGAAAAACTTCACTTAAATCATTCAAAAACTTATTAAATTCCTCTTTCTCAACTTCACTTAAACCAGACTCCCCAAAATCAACAGACACTGAAACTGGTTCTTTCTTGCTCACATTCTCATCATTATTTACGGTCAAAGACTTTTTAAAGAAATCCAGGCTAACTCATCTATCCTTCGTGTAATCTACTCCAACAATATAATGCATCGTTAAACCATCTAACACACAAAACTCCCAACATGTCTTAACCGGACGAATTTCAACTTCAAAATCCACTGAACGCTTATTATCACAAGCTACTCCCTGCGCTGACTGAACCACCAGATTTGACCTCTTCAATTTTTTATACGAAAAATGCTTACGATAACAATCATACGAAATGAAAGACTTATCTGCCCTTGTATCGAAGACACCTTTAACGACAATACCATCCAAAATAATTAACAATTCCGGCAACTCCACTGGATTAATAGTCACTCTATTCAAATTTACAGAAAGCTTTTCCACTTCAACTTGTGACTGCATACCTTCGTAAATACAGCCACCAACCAGTTTAACAAATCCGACTTTTTAACACATCTTCTTTGCATTGATCTACCCACAGAATTCTCATCCAAAGTTAATCTCCTTACTTTTGAAGAAACATTCTTTTCACGTACACCCCCTGTCCGATCATAGTCACTACTCTGCCTATTTCCAGCAATAATTTTATCATTACCTCTAAAATTACCAACACCATGAAAATTCCTATTACCATTACCAGTATTTGAAACATTCCGACTAAATCCATAACTACCATTACTCAAATTATTACTCATTAATTGCTGTCCCCCTCTCAAATAATTCCTCTCTCCCTCATTTCTCAAATTGTTCTCCGTGATAGGTCTCTGTCGAGGGCTACGAAAATCCCATTGATCCGAGCTATGCCGAGCCTCATACTTCAATAAAATTTGGTGCATTTCAGAAGAGTTCTTAGGTGCTCTAATCTCCATATAGTCCTGCACATTCGTATTAAACAGAGGAAGAACTATGTCCGATAATTCCTCAAATTTAACATCCAATCTAACTTATTTTTTTATTCAAGTTTACACAGGTAAAACTTTGACGCCGATTTATATATATTCTGCTTATTGCAATAAAATTCTCTCCTTAAAATAATTTTATCTTTACAGGAGGAAATGCTTTCTTTAGCTCAATAACTGTCTGCTCAAATCTTTAAGTATCATCATTAACTAAGAATTTCCCTATATTCTTCAACCATAAAAGTGCTTCGCCCTTAAGCGAACATTTAAGCGCTATATACTTATTCTTCTCTGGTATATTATTAAATAAAATATAATCATCCAATCTCACTAAGAACTCGTTAATGTCCCCTTCACCAGTAATACAAACTCGTGGGACAAGCTCACAATGTTCGATTTTCTGTTGGGCGCCATTTGTAACGGGTGTGAGGGTGTGCTGGTTAAATGCAGACATAATTCTAAATATAAGATAAAATCAACAGTTTATTTAAACCTCTAGTACGTGGGGAAAGTGGAGCGTCAGTTCGAGAATTTCAATAACTAATCACAACACTAAGAGATTAAGTCGAAACTATACTCACAACCTCGGCTTTAACTCAGTCGGGGCACTTCACACCAGCTTCTCGTTTAGACTTCGGCTAAACGCTATATTAAATCTTTATAAGACAGCCCGTGGCTGCAAACACTCTTTATTACTCAAAATTCTCAACGTATTAAACGATTTCTTACCATTGGCACTCTTCTTGTGTAGCTCCGCTCACGATAACTATCTCGGCGCACGCTGCTGGCTAGCTCACTATAAAACACAATCTACTTCACTGGAGTCTAATAATCTAACTCGCTATAGCGCAATCGAATTCATCTGGCTGGCTTTCGCCGCCTCACCACCACTTTAGCTGGCTTTCGCCACACCACCACACTCCTAGCTGGCTTTCGCCATCTTCTCACCACCACATACTGCTCACAATCCAACTCCAAGCTTTTATAAGTTGCAAACTGAAGACGGCGCTATGAATTTGCATATTACTCCTAACCGCGACTAACTGTAGAACCGAGGGCGACACACACGCTCTGGAAAGTTAAAGTTGAATATGAATAATGGATAGATGTCGTTTTCACGCTGCACATATTAAAACACTGACGTCACGATCTCACTAAAATGCTAGAGTGCCTTTATCACAATGGACACTCCCTCACAATCTAAGTAATTGTTTTAGTTGAGGAAATGAAAAAAAAAACAAGTGTAACTTAGTATCATAGTTACTTCACTGTACATTTAGTTTTATAAAAAAAATGAACTCTAAAGTATTTACCTATATCTATCAACAATAAATATATATTTTCTATACACTTATAAATATTTTTACACTTATAAAAATTTTTATTGTAAAAATGATTTAAATGAATTCATTCTTTAAACGAAATTTCCATTTTTTTCTTTGAATTTGTTTTGTTTTTCCATTTGAATTTTCTGTACCATCTATAATATAATTAAAATTATTAAAAAAAAGAATTTATACATTTCGAACTAAAGAGAATGCTTTACGTTTTCATATCTTGTGGATTTTTCTTTTGATTTCTGGAAAAGCAATTTTTCTTATATATTTTCTTACAAATTGACTCTCTTCAATTTCGACATTTTTCTATACCATCAATAAAAAAAATAATGTATTTCAAATTAAACAGAATGCTTTACGTTTTCACATCTTATTGTTTTTTCTGTAAAATAATTATTTCTGGAAAAGCAATTTTTATCATATATTTTTACAAATTGACTTCTCGCTAGTTTTTTTTTTTTTTTCTATATCATCTTTAATATTATTAAAAATTATTAGCAGTAAAAGAATTAATATTTTTCAAATTAAATAGAATGCTTTACATTTTGATATCTTATTGATTTTTCCATAAAATAATCATTTCTGGAAGAGCAACTTTCATTGTACATTTTCATATTATAAGAATGTATCTTTTTTTTAAGAATGTATCTTTTTTTTAAGAAATGGATCTTTTTTTTAAGAATGTATCTTAATTTTATGCTCATAAATAGGAAATTACGATCATTTTTTATAGCAGTTATTAAATATTTTGTGAATAAAAGATGTAAAAGTAGAATAAACTATCAATGGCAAAATATCAGAAAGATTAGCAATCTTTATAAGAAATCATAAACTCGAATCATGGTGGTTAAAGTTAATGTTAATTTAACATTATATATATATTTAAATGTATAACAAAAATTTTAGTAACGTATCTTTACTACGCATTTTTTTAAATCGTGGCCAGTTTAGTTATGAAAAATTTATGGTATATTAAATGAAATACATTCTCTTAAGTATATTTGAAAAAAAATAACATTACATAACACATAAAACAAATTTTATGCTTAAAATATTTTGCTATACCAAAAATAAATAAATAAATAAATATTTTATGTAAACCAAAACTAAACTTTAATTAGCCTCCAAGAGTAAAATTACAAAAAGAAAACAATGGTGTGAATGAATTGTTTTACAATATTTGCCGAAACGTCAGTGAAGGCTTACTTTGGTGACACGAAATTTTTTTTTCTGTCTGTCTGTCTGTTCCGCGATAACTGACATAAAAAGCATTCGATTGACTTGAAATTAAGTGGGTACGTTCGTGAGGCAATGGGATTAAGCTGTATAGTTTTTTGTTAGATTTGATTCATTCGTTCGGAAAATATAGAATATTTTATTTTCTACTATGTTATAAAAAAAATAACAGATCATGAAAATTTCAGAATTTCCTAACATAACTAAAATTTTAATTTAACGGATTTGATGGCTGAAAACTTCTTATTCTTATTTTATTCTTATAAATAATTATGTAATTTGAAAATTTTAAATTACAGTTTCCAGAAAGTTGATTTGTGCCCAAAGTGTGTTTAAAAAAAATGATGTGCAAAGCTGACGTTGAGGCTCCTGATCTGCAGATTTACTAGTTTTAAATTCAAAAATTTTCATTACTAATTTCTTTTCAAATTACACTACTCTAAACATTGGTGTTTTGAACAGCAAACGTGACGACAGCCTTGAATTGCAAACTTTTAGTTGTTTAATCATAACATGAGTTATTTACAATAGTATTTGAAAAATATCTTCATATGAAAACTTTTCGATGCTTAATTGTGATTTCATTTACGAATTACGTGCCACGGATCATATTCTTAATTTATGAAAGTTTTAATATTTGTATAAAGAAACAAAAATTAGTTACAAAAATATTCTCTGAGAAACTACGGCTTGAAAGTACTAAAATATTTTAAATAAAATAAACTGTTAACATCCCTATGTGATTATTTTAATTGCATTTTAAATAAAAATGCACATTTTCAAGTTGATATTATACATATTGTGTTTAAAACAAAGTTAAAATTGCGTTTCGTCATATGTTTTTATTCAAGGACTAAAAGTTTAAATAAACATATGTTTTACAAAATATGTATTAATAAAATCCTTCATGCATAACTAAGTGTACAAAACGAAAGTTTCAAAAGTACTTCTAACAAGTCTAATAAACATTTATTAAAGAAAACAGCAGATTTGTTGTATTTAATGTTTAAAAAAATGTTTTACTAAGATAAGAATATTCTGTGTAGCAAAAATATGCTCTTAGTGGAAAAAAGCTGCATGTAAATTTTTTGTTAGTTTTCGAATTTTCTATGATAAGAAAAGTTTAACTTATTTAATGATGAATTTTGTTCACTGATTTTTAAATCATTAAGGGTTCTGATTAACTGTCGAAAGCATTTTATTGTAGATCTAATCCAAATCGTAATAAGCTGATTTTTATTGTATTTATGACTATGTTATGATATGAATATCATTCAATAATTTATTAATTATGATGTATTAAAAAAGATTTAGAAAGTAGAGTCTATATATGGCAACTCATAAGTTTTTCATTGAATAACATAAAAGATAGTTTTGGTTTCAATTTAATTTATTCTTCCAAATAGATGTTATGGATAACGGCCACAGCAAGCAATTTAAAAAATTTTCTTTTTTGATTTCTCCCAATTATTATCTCGTCCTTGTTTTGGGGGGTTTAATAATTCTCTTTCTGATCTAAATTTTTCAATTATACTTTTGCAGCAATATTTCATTTTTTTTTTCAGAACTGGTTATTTCTTGATGGATTTAAATAAATAATAAATAAAAATAGTAATTTCTCCCACTGCAAAATCATTATTTTGACAGCCTAAATGAGGAGATATTTCTTTTTCAGATCCCTTTAACCATTAACTTCAAAACAAACTCAAGTGAAATATCAACAATGACAGATAAAAGTGATTATAAAGCAGTTTAATTTAAACTTCTATTGCACAATGCAGAAATATTAAGCAATGCAAAAACCAGCTACTTTAGCGAATTTAATAGGTCGTATTCTGAAATAGGTTGGGTGTATTACAATAATAACTGTCATTCAATAATTAAAACTATAATCTGACTGATAAATATTAAAAACTTTTTTTTAATTATTTTTTATAGAAAAAGTAATTGTGTAAAATCTATTCTGTTTTGTTGTGATAATGTCTTCAATAAAGAAGGAGGGCGATCTCGCTCTATGTTTACATTTCAAAAAACATCGTTCTCTTCACAATTTAATTCTAACATGGATTTAATTCTAGTAGTGCCTACAATTAAGGAATTTGTCATTTCTGCAAAGTAATAGTGCCAAGTCTTGACGTCAAAATAAAAAATAAAGTAAAAAAAGAAGCAGTATTTTTAAAAAGGATACATCGAAAAAAAAAGGTAAGAATACCTGAAAGGAGTAAGTCCAAAATTTCTTACCTCCAATTGATTAACTATTTATGTACGAATTCACACCCCTATGGAAAGTATTTCTTAATAATGATTATGAGACAATGAAAAACTTACTGTTCTGAAATTTTAAAAATAAATTATAAGTAAAAGAAAATATATAGACTCTCTGCCAAGAAATGATGCATTAAAAATTCTTCTGCTATAGTAGATAACTAAAATTAACTATTAACATGGATGCAAGTAAAGATAATTTAATAATAAAAAAAAACTTTCAGCCACTAATTATTCAATCTGGAAGTTTAAGGTAGAGATGTTGCTAACAAAAGAAGAGTTATTTTATGTAATAACACAAGAGCCACATAATACTTTGGCATGTTATGTATCCATGGAAAGTATTTCTTAATATTTTTTTCGATCAAATCTGCAACGAATATCTAAGAGGTATTCCATTAATCTTAATTGTGTGGGTAGTGCCGATATACCCCAATAAAACTTGCGAGTATTACTCGTATATCATCGAATCATTTTTAAGTTATACATCACTTTGGTTTTTCATCCAGACATTGAATTTTCAAGTTGATTTATTCTTCAAACTTGTGACTGTGTCACATATCTAAACTTGATTTCTCCTAATTTTTTGCAAGATTTGTAAAGATTTAATTTCTGATATTTTCAAAGTCATGTGTTATTGATTTACTTCCATGGTGAACTTAAAATTTTTTGGTCTCGATGAGTGCGGATTTAATCATTATAAAGTTTTCATTTTCTTCATTACAGCCTTTTTTGAGCAAATTTTGAAGGAAAATGTCATTGCTTTTTTAGGGCATTTAGATATTTTTCTTAACACATCCGAAGTATCCTTTAGAGGAGATTGGCGCCGGTTGTATTTGATCTGGGGATCTCGTGATCAGGAAGCGAGAACGTTAGCGCCAAGCAAAAGGCCAAGCCAGTTACTTTCTGCTAGTAACTCGCTTTATAATGATCGAGATTGCTACAGGAGTATCCCCCCAGTGCGAAAGACGTATTGCTGACGTCTGACGAGTGATATGCACTTGCGAATGAATTCTGTCGTACGCATTGCGTGGTGCGCGAATGACAGGCTTTGCATTGAGAGATTTGTTTTGCTGCTTTCATCTGTTGATGATGAGGTGAGTTCATTGCTGTGCGTTGGTTGTTGTTGGTTGCATGTTTGACTGGGTCACCAATGAGAAGATTGGCGCCGGTTGTATTTGATCTGGGGATCTTGTGATCTGGAAGCAAGAAAGTTAGTGTCAAGCAAAAGGCCAAGCCAGTTACTTTCTGCTAGTAACTCGCTTTATACTGATCGAGATCGCTACACTTTCTTCTAAACTGTCCCAGTTTTAAATATGTGTTACGTTTTAATTCATGCTGGAATAGCCAACGGGTCTTTTGTCTATTGTTTTCGGTTGACTTTTAAAAACAAATCTTTGATTGTCCAGCTTTTTCCGGTGGTTATTATTTCTTCGATTTAAATATATTTATTGTTAATAATCGAATCAAACAATCTTTTATTTTGCTTCAAAAAACATTATTTAAACAATGTCATCTTCTCCATCTTCGATTACATCAGTTATAAATGAATAGCTTAGTCGCTTAATCAAGTATAACATAACAGATGAGCAATGTTGAAGTTTATATTTATGTAATACATAACCTATAAGAATATTTTTAGAATTCACGGGGAATTATTCATGTCCAGTAACATATTTTTACAAAATCTCACCGAATTCTATTTTCTAAATTCACACTTCTGTACCTAAAAAAAATAAAATAAAAGAATATTTATATTGAAGAGTTTCGAATAGTTGCAGCTGAAGCTGACTTATTATATCTATATGCATACATAAATTTAAAAAAAGAAAGTTATGTTCCAATGCACCAGCGTGCAAAAAAATTTTGGCAGTTATTTAGAAATGTATCATATGCTATTAAATTTTAAACTAATTTTTATATGGACGGAATTTTTTATAATATAACATTCGTAAATAACTATCGTAATTGTAAAACACAAAGTATCTACATTAAAAATCCATACTATTATGAAAAATATTTACAAAATAAGTATATTTTTAACCATTGATTGACCAATGGCAATTATATCAACAAAAATCGCCATACTAAAAAAATTACAAAAAATTGTTTTATGAGACGATTTTTGACGCTGTTGTGAATTTTGAAATTTTTTACTTTATCTTTTTTTGTCCCGACTTTTCTCACAGGGTACTGTTTTTGCGAAATTGTGAAGTTTTCTCTATATTTAAGGAAAATTCAACTCATATTTTAGTGAATTTTATAATACCAATGTGTTCAGGTTGTATCCATCATATGTAAAAACGCTAAATAATATGTTCTTCTGGTGAATTCACTTGTTTATTTACAGGGTAGATTTTATTTTTAACTGATTAAATTTGTAAAAAGTTCAATTTTAAGGTGGAAAAACTCTGTAAAAGGTGTATTTAAAAGACAAATAGTTTTGTAAAGGGTCATGTTTTGGAATAAAATATTTTATGAAGGATCCTGTTTGGGCATAAATTATTTTGTGAAGGGTTCTTTAAAGGACCTAAATTTTTTCTAAACATATCCCTGAATCGTGCCCCTAGATTTTTCTCAACATTATCCAAAAGCGACATATTAGAATTTTAATTTGTTTAGTTGTTAACGGCATTTTATACCTTTTCATCTGAACATCCTGAAAAAATCCTAATCTGAACGAACATTCTAATTTAATTTAAAGCTTAAACATACATTTAACTGTACATAAATTACTCAAAAGGTAATTTATGTACAGTTAAGTGTATTTTTACGTTTTAAATTCGTAAACATGGTCAATTCTGCACTGTTTTTGTTCTTAACTCCAATTATATTCTAATTCAGTGTTAATATCTCCTGTATACAGCAACTAATCAAAAATCTGCCATAAATATGGATAAAATATTTATTATATGTTTGAAAAAAGTCAGATTTTTGTGTCGAAATTGAGTCGGACGTGCGTTGCAGGTTGAGTCAGTTCAGTACTCAGCTTTTTGCTTTTACACCAAACTGAGCAAAGTTAGCTTTTTTTCGGGACAGCACGGAACTGTGCCATGAATTTTCGTCTCGTCTAGACCACTAAAAAAGCATGCCTTTATTTAATATGGACGCTTTCGCACTTATTTCCCTTTTCGAATGTAAATATACACGTTACAAAATATTTTATTATAAATTTTTTAAAAAATATGTCATTTTTGTTCTAAAACATCTTTTTTTTATCATTTCATTGATGAAATCAATCAAGATATTTAAAAGATTTATGTTTTTTAATTATAATCATTTGAAGTGTTCTGTAATATATATATATATATATATGTATATATTCTACATTCTAATAATTAATTTTTATAGAATTGTTATAATAAATTAAAAACATTTTAAAAAGAGTAACCAGCAAAATCAATTTCAAACGTATTTATCATTTACTTACCAAATTAAAAAGTAATAGTTTTACATTCATTTTTAATTTTTGGGTGTTTATATAATTGTGTGAAATTAAAAAAAAATCGGTAAATTATAAAATTAATTGAATTTCCTTACAAGATTTTCGACAAACTGAAAAAATTTATATTTTTCATATGCTACATGAAATGAAGAAATATAAAACAAAGAAAGTATTTATAATTTTTATCTTTTGCTTTCTATTTTGTATTTTATGGCTGTTTAAGAAGACTAAAAATTAAAATGAAACACGAAAATTGAAAAATTTAATGTTCCATAACAATCATGGTCTATTAAAAAATCAAAGACCTTAATAAATATTTTATTGCATTCTTTCGCATATTTATTAACTCACGTGTGTACTATTTATCTAACAATGTAATAGGAAATTAATAAGAAAATTCATCAAAAACACCTTTTTTAAATTTAATAATTTTACTAACTCTTCAATGACATTAAAATAGTTTTTTCTATGATTTTTCCTAATTATTGTTATAAACTAATTTAATTTTCTCGAAATACAGTGATGTACTTAAAAAGTATATACAAGAAATATTCTTCAGAAATATTAGTTTTTCGTATACATTTTTATATAAAGAAAGTGGCAAAATTTAAAAATATTGAATCTTTTAACATCGTATTTTATTTCTCCCAGTTAAATACTTAATCTCGTTTATATCTCTTTTAAGAATTATATAAAAAAAAAATATCTAACACATATTCCAAACATACATTTCATCTTAAAGAAATGTTTTTTTAGAACCAATAAGAATTATTCATACATCTGTATTCTAGTATTTTCATTATATGTCATCATATATTTTGGAATTAATGAACCAAGTACATTATTCGTTCTAACTTAAAAATACTATTGATATACTATTCTTTTTATTCTTGTTTGTTTATTTTTATTTCCATAAAATCGTTTAAAAAATTTAGTCTCAAAAGAACCATGCATTTATTCCGATTTTGTAAACAATATAATTCATAATCTGTGATTCACTATTATCTGTTGAGGAAAAAAAAGTGTTGTATCGATTCGCTTTTCAAATGATGCTATCTTTTCAAATTTCTTAGAAAATGCGTGATAAGACTAATTATTTTTAGTAGTATGTTATAACACCCTTTCAATTAATAATTATATATTTATTGATGTGTCTAAAGTTAAATTTGTAAAAGATTTTTCAAAATACATTGTTTGTAGTTTTTTACGTAATTTACATGTAGAAATTATGCTTCGAAATAGATATTTTGAAAATATCTGAAAATAATTACGTATTTCATCTGTAGTTTATAGTTATTTCAGATTGCCTTTATGTACGAAGGAAATTTAGTTTTGAAAAGAAAAAAATGAAGGATTCAATATTACAATTTGCTTTTATTAGTAATTACGAAACAATACTAAAGCAAGTGTTCTTATAATGGATCTTGCATGATTTACATAAAAAGTAATGTGGAGTTTGTTCTGATGCAGTAGTACGTTGCAGCACGAATGTTTCATGTGGGTTTATTGGTAGAAGAGGTCAGCTTCAATACGCACCGAGCGCCATTCACCTACAGTTTTTTCCACGAAACGTTTAGTGGTATTAAGTTGTCCTCTTTATGCAGGTCGTTTGAAGCTCTAAAACGCGATATTCTGTGGAACAGCACTATGCATATGAGAAATTCAGAAAAAAAATCTAGAAAGATTGAAGGATAGGGTGAATCAAGTGAAACCAGTCATTGTCGCCAACTGAAAGCTGGAACAGAACAAAATGCTTTCCACAAGCACACCTGCTCCGCAAACAACAACTATATAGTCGAAAATGGCATTGCATTTTCCAGCATTTTTCCAGCATTTCTACAATCTCTATCTGGCTTCGTTGAATATTTCCCTTTCTTTCGTGCGAAGACAACCCTCAAAGGATATGAGACCGTATGGTCCACTAAGAGACAGTAATAAAGATCAAAGTGGCTTTGAAGCGCTGCTGTAAAGAAAAAAAATACTTTAAAAACGCTTATCCTCCAAGTAGATACACACGTTTACGGAAGAGTGTCGACACCCAAGAGTTTTATTTTGAGTGATTTTAATTATTTTTGCCAAGACATACATATACCAAGATATACATATTTATTCAAGACATACATTTTCACGCATTCGATCTCAATATTTTTTATATAAAACCTCCATTAAAAATTCTGCAAACGGTCATAAGTATAAAGTGTCAGAATCACTGTAAGATTTCTATCAAAATGCTGAAATCTCTGCAGTTATCAGTTGAAGAGTTCGCAGATGTTTGGAAGCTGAAATTTGAAAGCAAATCCATTTCCACAAATTTCTCTTATTTTAAATCGATCTAAACATGGTATTTATAGTGTTTTGCACCGTGGAGAACAATTCAAAAATGTGTATAGCTCTGAGAGGTGGAGTAAAACCACATTTCCTGAGGATAAAAGATTTAAAAGATGACTGGAACTTGCAATTTGTCAGTTAATCCGATAAAAAAGTCGACTTGAATCAAACACACGTACTCAAATGCCCTAATCAAAATTCATCAAGAAACAAAGACTAGCTTGTAAGCCTTTTTTTAAATCACTGTCACAAACAAGAAAGATTTAAATGGGCAAAACGCACATCTATTACAAATTTACTAAATGATTAGGGATATTTTTAAGATGAAAACGTATTTGAATGGTTCAGATGGCTTGTCATTCTATTGCCGTGACATGAGGATAGATCCGAAGAATACATTCAACAGGCAACAATGTGATGGTTCGCTCTTGTATGGGGCGCTTCTGGCTACAAGCGACAAATGTTTCTTTGTATCCTAAATGGCAGACAAAATTCATAAAAGTATCAGGAACTCTCAGTGAGTATTTGGGATAGTTTGCTAAACTCACCTTAGTCTTATCTGGAATTTTTAAAAAGACAACGCATCGATGCTTACTTCCCGTAGTACAAAAGAACGGCTTAGATCTCATATTATTAGTATGATGAACTGCCCAGCAATCAGTCCAAATCTCAATCCTATACAGAGCATATTGAGAATTCTCTTATGTGATGCTTACGAGAAGGGAAAGCAGTATTACTCACAAAGAAGTCACTTTTCTTGTTGCTCGTACCTAGCACTGAAACTTGATACATTTTTAAAGCCCTATGTTAGGAAGTTTGAGAGTACAAAACAAATCTTCTGTTAAAGTCTTTTTTTTCAGCAACATAACTTTCTGAAATGTATTTTTAAGGCCCATTATCAAAGCATTTTTATATATATATATATTTTAAGAAAAGCATTTAAAAGTATGAAATAGTTAATAATAAATGTAAAATATTAAAAAAAAGTATAAAAATTCCTTCAATAAAATACGAATTTGGTTTTGAATAATTATAATATTATATTCACATTTTTGGCGGTGAAAAAGTTTGCGTTTTTTAAATATCGAGATTTCCGACAACCCTAGATGAATGTGTCCCAAAAATAAGGCAAACGAAAACTCCGTAGTGCTATACGTGGCGACTTAACTCACTTTTGGCGCGAAAAAAACAAAGAAAAATGCAATAATAATAATATTAAAGTTTAAAAATATATGTATACAATATGATTTTAACAGGAACTTTTTATCGGTTTTCTAACTAGGGTGTAGTGGCTACAAAATGCACCAGGTCTTGATGCGAGGAGTACCAAAATTTGATTCCTTGGCAGTGAAAAAACTCAAATCAGCAATCGAAATAGCCTGGTTCAAACTCGCGCGCAAGACTTTCCATACTCTCGTGTTATCAAAAAAAAAAAAAAAAAAATACCGTATTCGATCTCATCAGGTGCCATGCAAACACCAAAGACTACTAAAACACTTTTGTGCTTTGTGAAACGAAAATATTTATTTTTACTTTATTTTAAATTTATTTTAATTAAAATTAAATTAAATTAAAAAATATTAAATTGAATTAAATTAAATATAATTAAATAAAAAATATATTAAATTAAATTAAATTAAATTAAAATATATATTACATTGAATTAAATTAAATTAAATTAAAAATATATTAAATTGAATTAAATTAAATTAAATTAAATTTTAAAAATATTAAATTAAATTAAAATTTTATATTAAATTAAATTAAATTATTTATTTTATTTTAATATTTATTTACTTTTACCTTTTTTTTCTTTATTTTAAATATTTATTTATATTCATTTATATTATAAACGTTTCGTTATCATAATTTTGATTTTTTGTAAGTTATTATTTCCCTTTCTAATGACTTGTTTCCAAATTCTAAGCATGAATTTGTAATCTAAATGTTTAGATACAGTAAAAATTTGAAAGTTTTTGCAAGTTTTTCATTTTATAAAAACATTCATCCTGTGCATAAAATTCTGCGCCGCTGTGTATTTCAAATTATTCATAGCTCAAAATTTATCATTATAGGGATTCATATTTATCTTGATTACTTATACCAAAGTACATAATAACTGTTCAAAGTTCCTTTATAATAAATTATGCACACATATTGTAATTAAACATTAATGGTTTATGACTTTTTGAATACCACATGATCTAATTTTTAAAAAATCGTCTTTTTTCCGTCTGTAAATACTTAAATCACAATTACATTCAAAGTTATATACTATGATTATATCGAATTTAAATGAAAGTGAAATATAATTGCATAATATAATCAGTGTAATTATAATGATTAAAAATAATGCAAAATTTTAAAATCATTTTTATTCACTAAACAATGTTTTAAAATTTTGATATGACAGTAAAATAAAACATGATCATAAAGTACTATTTACGCATAAAAAATTTTGATTACTTGAAGCTCATTTATTTTACTTATGTTTTAAGACTGCGAAATTCAATTCTAGAATTGTATGTTTAAAGTAAAGTAGATTAATTTTATTTTTCTGGTAACGTTTATACCTATTATTCATTTTATAGGTAAAAAATTAAAGAATCGATTAAATTATTAAATAGAAAATATTTACAATGATGAAAAATTTATACATATAATCACTGTACATAAAATGTTATCCAAAGGTAGATTCAATTTTATTTTATTCATTTTAAAACAACCAGAAAAAAAATGTTCATTTTGTGGTACTTTCGTGTTTTCTTCCAAAATGGTTTTCTATTTACGACATAAATAAAAAATAGTGGAATAATTCAGGAGATCTTAGTGCATCCAACAAATTCAAAAAGTTTAATCGTAATATCTAACACATAAAATTTTAGATTATTTTAAAGGACTCAATTACAGTTTTTAAAAGTAAAACTATAAAAGAAACTTTAATTTATATGAAATTTCATTACATGGATCTTGTTACTTTAAAAGCTACTTTTTATCGCTTTTTTTCAGGTTTTATTTTGTGAATGTTTTTTTTTTCATTTATTTTCAACATATTTTCTCTGTTTAATAGCATTTTTAAGTATTAAAGCTTGAAGCTTGGATTCTTATTTTTAGATATGCATCTTAAACGAAAAGGAATAAAGGAAACATGATATAAAAAATGATAAGCCTTTTTTTATTACTTTTTTTAATTATTTATTTTGTTTTTTACCAAAAGTGTTTTTTTTAATAAAATAATAATTTGAACAACACCAGTCAGTTGCAAATTGTTTGAATTTATAAACTATTTGAGATGTATAAACACACACTGTGAACCTTTGTTCACTGTGTTCGGCCTTAGTACAGATATTCTTTGAGATTATTTTCTAATACGTTTTTCCATTGCTTTTTAACATTCACACCTCTATAATAGGGATCAATTTGACCTGATTTGGACATTTTTCAGTTTATATATGTATATATGAGTTTGTGTATGTGCGTGTGTATGTGTTAAAATCAATTTTTAGAAATTATTTGTTAAAGGCCTTTTTTTAATTTTGGCTACTTAGTAAATTTCACATAGTTACTTTTTTGTTTGTTTATTTGTTTCTTTGGAGAAATGGCGAATGTGGTTTCAATGACCCTTTCGGGAATAAATGAAAACTATTTATCTTTTATCACGTTTCAAGAGAAATCAGGAGAATTTTTGGCTTCCTGTCGAATGTAGTTCCCTAGATGGCGCTATGGGCATAGCGTAAGACATCTCACTTATTTCGTTATTTCACTGTAAAAAATTTTGCGTAAGGTTCCTAAGAAAACATGTGGCAGCTATTTTGCCATAAGTTTTCCCAGGAATTTAATCCAAAAAATGCCAGGAAACTTACATATGCCAGGAAAGTCCAGAAATCTATAATCTGGGATGTTACTAAGGAAATATAAGTTATGTTTCACCATTCTGAAAAGTCTAGAAACCTTTTATGTGTATCGTTACTCATTAATTTTCTGTCCTACAATCATCCCCCCAATCCTTTCATTCCTACAATCTGAAACATTACTCGTAAAATCTCAATTAAATTACTCCATTCTGAAAAGCTCTGAAATCTTTAATATGGTATGTTACGCATAAAATCTCAATTAGGTTCCGCTATTCCGAAACCTATCATCTGGTACATTACTCATGAAAATTCATTTATGTTCCTTCATTTTAAAAAAGCCTGGAGCTTTACTTATAGCCTGGAACTTTACGCATAAAATCTCAGTTAAGTTTCTTGGTTGTGAAAAGATCTGAAACATTTCACGAAATACGGTAAATGTTCCTGGGATATCCAGTGGCAGCAATTCTGCCACAGATTTTCACAGGAACTTTACCAAAAATTTGTTTGGAAAATTATGCAAATCTGAAAAGTGCTGAAATCTATAATCTAGTATGTTAAGGCCCTTTTTCAATAGGTTACTTCTAATTTTCAGCATGATATTCAAAGAGTTTTTAGATGCCTTAGAGTTACAGTTAAGTATGGTTCTTGAACCTGATACAGATTAATGAGTTAGTAATCTTTGTTAAGAATATAAACAATGATTGCACGCTGAAAGTTAAACATTGTATTGAAAATATTTCTAATTTGTTGTTTTCATTTTTCAGTTGACAACACAAATCTAAAAAAATACAGGATATCTATGAGTAAAATCAATTTTTAAATCATAGATACATTGAAATTACTTTTACAAAAATAAATTGGTTAGAATATGTAAGTGTGCTGATTAGTGCAAGGGTATTGGTTAGTGCAAGGATAAATTATGATAAATATACACTTCAGAAACAAAAGAAATATCTAAATAAGTGACATTGCGCTGTGATCTACAAAAAGACATGCTTAAGTTTTTCCACATTTATATCAAGCTCAATATACCAATTTGAAGGTGTATATTAAGAGATAATGTAACACAAAGTATACATTTTTGGCAAAATCTCGTACAAAGCAATTGTGTATTTTTAAAATAACCTTTAGATAAGTTTGCCATATTATTTAATAATTTAAACAGATTATCAACTTGTCATTTGGCTAATACAACAGATTAGTCGTTTGGCATAAAATGGTATATTTAATCTCTCAAAGCATTAAAATGTTTTAAATGTTTAAAAAGCATCATTAAAATGCTTTACAGTATCTGAATATCTGCTCTTTTTGGAGAAGTATGTGGTTATTCGAAGCTTCCCTCCCCCCCTTTCACACTATCTTCACTTAAATTGGATCAATTACTTTTGATAAATCTATTCCTTTAATTAATATAATATCACAGTAATCAATGAAAAGACGGTTTTTGATGCATGTGCTATACAGTACATAATACTTTTAAAAGATTATCCAAACTATTAAGGTTTAATTATAAAAATTTTCAAGGCAAGATAAAATATGCACAAATTTTTGAAAGAGATTTTAAAGTTATAGTAAAAAAAAATAATTGTAATTTAAGCATTAGCATATTTAAAGAGATTCATTCATTTGGTTAAAGCACAAAATTCAATTTCAGATGTCAAGGGAAAAAACGAAGTTTACCTTTAAAAAAATTTAAAATCTTAATACAGTGTACTCTTGATACTTGAAATAAAATATATTTCTCTCTTTGATATTACAAATTCCTGTAAATGACTTATCTGAACAAAGAGCTATCACATAATGCTTTTTTAGAATCCCTTCGACTTATGATATCGAGAATATTATGCAATTAAAAAATAATAAAATCAAAAATAAAAATTCAGAGAACTTTCATAATAAGCACAAAACTTTATTGATATTATGGTTTAAAATTGCAATCTAGAATTTTACCACAATTTACTTAATTTTTCACATAAAGTAACCAACAATTTTAGTTCAATAAAAGTGTAAGTCCCAGTGCATTTGAGAGAATATTTTATGTTATAACAATATATAATAAGATTGTCGAAACTACACTCTGTACAAATTCCACACTTTCAATTAAAATTATATCTTCTACATGCTTTCGTTCAGCTGTAGAGGGATTGTCTGTGTATTTGCAGATTCTCAAAGGTAAATGGTTCAGTAACTCACTTTTTTCTGTCCATTGCAAGCAATCTTCATTTAAAGCTTTAGTTAGAGAAGAAGAATAATGATGTGAAGGAATCTGAAAACCCTCGCGCCATGGGTGGTTTAATATACAAATGGACTGCTAATATTTAAAGAGGTGCTTCCAATACTTGAATTTAATTCTGCTGTTCTAAAGTCGCCATTTGTTTTTGTTAATGAACTATCATTACATTCAGATTTGATAATTATCCAAGGTGGATACAAAGAAACAAAAATCATATTTTATTTTTTATTTTTTATGCATAAATTATTGGATGCAATATTGTTTATTCAGTTTCTGGAAATATCAAAATGTTTATTGGAGACGTTATTCTCATTTGCAAAAACCTTTTGTATTATGCATTAGCTGGATAATATAGAATACTTGAATATGTGTCCTACAAAAGGCTTTAATAACAATACAAAAAGTACTACAACTAACTTTTGTATATTCCCAGAATGTTTTCCAAAAAATAAAAAATAAATTTTAAATATTCAATATATACCTTTTAAACAAGGGCACTGTTGTCATGTTGCGCATGGTCAAAAATGAATCTCCATGAAATACATAGGGTTTTGTTCCATTTTGAAAAATGTATTGCAGTATTTTGGATTTTAAGTGAAAATTTTGAATTTATTAGATAAAAATGGGTTTATACATCTTTGAAACAATTTATTCTTAAATATATATGGATTTTGTGATATCTCCAGTCAGTAGTGTAACTATAGTTTTGAGTCCTCTGCAAAATTTTCCACAAAGCCCCCTAGAATCTATATCTATTTCTCATAACAAAACGGGGTCCCCGTTTCGTGACCCGTCTTCTGGGTATGATTTTTTACGCGCAGATCAGGTTTGGAGTACGCAAAATATACATTCGTTATTCAATACAAATGACTCGTTCTTAAACTCCTAAAATGATCAACCGTTTATGACCGTTTAAGATGTTTATTTTTCACAATTACTTCCATTCCCCTCCCCACCCCTACGTCGCAGGGTTTTGTGGATCTCAATTTTGCCGCTGTCCTCGATATTGATATACAATATAAGTTCGTTTACGCTTCTTCATTTACATTTATTTTTTGGTTAGCTCCGTGCATTATAGCATAAAATTAGCAATTTCCACTGTCGAGTAACACTAAAAAACGTGGAGATTAATTTTACCGTCCTGAGTCTGCAAACTTGATGGGTACTACTCGCAAAACATGATGGTTGTAAGATATATCAATACCAGGGATGAAAGGAGAAAAATCCGTTTATAATTTTCGGAGTCAAAATTAACGATTATTTCAAACACTAGGAAAAAAAGTAGATAACCCTTTTTGGTTCAAAGATTGTTTCACGGCTGGTGGCAGGGGATAGTTAATTGCCAAAGGATCTTTTTTTTTTCGAGCTCATTACGCATGCTATTACACAGTATCAAATGTGTAAAACAGGGGTCGTAGTTTATCTTGAAAAAAAAAAATCCTGAAATGTATAACTTTAATGCTTAATCCTGAAATTCCTTAAAATGTCTTTCTCCGACTTATTATACAATATGATTAATTTCATTTCTGACAAAATTGAATTTCGAACAAATTGCAAGTCAATGTTATTTTTTATGTACTTAATCCAGGAATCTCTTTGCTGTGCAAATTAAAGTGTATCAATTTACAAAATCTGCTAAAATACTGCTAAACCCAAAATTTGGATGAACCTGAATCACGCAAGACTCATGTTCCTAAGCAAACTCGCTTACGTTTACTAAATAAATTGCACTTATTTCGTGAAGCTGATTATTTCGTGGTTTGATGGGTTCTAGATCAAACATAAAGTGACTGGTAAACACCCCCTCCCCTATTAAATAGACTTAAACAAAAAAACTTGTTTACAATTATCCATTTTCCTTGAAGTTTGCTTATCAACTTATTAGAAAATTAGGCGATAGAAATCAAATGAACAATGTTAAGTCAAGTACAGGTCAAGTGTAAAAGAAACCCTACCTCTCCAACTAATTTAGCTTTACCTAGATTTTCCTTCTCGCGGAACAATTAATTTCAAATTTTGTTCTCCTTTTATTAGAAGGATATTTACACCTTTAACACGTTGAATTCCACGTCAGTCAGGGATAACTGACACAGAACTTCCCGTTCAATTAATGATACTCTTTAATAAAATAAAAGGAAAATAAAAAAAATTCAGAAATTTCTTAAAGCAATATAATATTTAGTTTATATAATAATTTTACGCTGTCGGCCACGGGCAAATGACGCTGCTAAAACGGAAATTTCAATGTCTGTCACCGATGAATGAAATGCCACTTAACGTGTTAATGCAAGGGTTTATAGGTTAAACATTTTGGGGGGGGGGCAGAATCCACCACTTTCATTTTGTTTATTTTAAATTGCAATTTCCTTGCATAAAATTATCTGAATAGCTTCAAATTTTGGGTACATATTTAACAAAAATATTGATTAATCTCACGGATACTTAATTATATTTTTTAACTATCATAATAATTGCAGCAAACTTTAAACTTCTCCCATACTCCCCCTCACTTCATCCATATCGGTGGCTGAAAGTTTCTGATCTCTCAACTGGTAGGCGGCAGATGCTGTGTTCGAACCCAATCGCGGCCGTCGGCCTAATCGTTCAGAGTTTTCGTGGTTTTCTTCGAACCTTTCGTAAATACGGGTTAGGTTTCCTTAAAAATACCCCCACGAAGGGCACCCTCCTATCATAACTATCATATTAATTACATAAAACTTTAAACTTCCCCCATACTCCCCCTTCACTTCAAACACTAATAAAATTTGTCCCGAAGTTTTATAAAAGTAGTGTTGTGAAAATTTTAAAATGCATTTGCTAACCCTATCAAAATAAAGATGTTAAAAAATTTTCAGATATGAGGTATACTGAATGACATTGAAATAGTTCAGCAAATCATAACAATAGATGTAATAAGATTTAAATTGAAAGTGATATTTAACGCTTTGAAATTATTTTTAGCGTTTCTTTTCAATTCTTTTGGTAATAAATAATTCGGTTAGCTAGTTTACTTTTGGAAATCTTTTTGGAAGCGTACTTTCAGAATTCTTGTTTCTAATATACTAGTCAATGTGTATTTAAGTATGTTGAATTATATAACATTAAAATTGTGTTATTTTAAATCAAATCAGAAAAATTCTCGGTGTTACTCCATCCCTTGTTAATGTGGTTTCGAGTACTTTTCCAATTCTTTATGCAGCTTTATGTTAATCTGATAAATTTTAATCTTGAAAATTATTTTGGAAGCAAGATGTAAAAACCTCCAATTGCGTGGATTTTAGTTCGACTTTTGGAAGGTTTGCTAACGCGGCTTTCCGAGCTCTTGTTTTTCAATATTGTCATAATACGTATTTTAAGTTTGAGTACATAATATATTCAAATTTAGAAATTAAGTTTGAGAAATCCTCGATGTTACGCCGCCTTTTAACGCGAATTCAGAGCAGTTTTTCTAATGTAGCTTTTATTTAATAAATTTTAATTTTAATATTTTTTTCTAAGACTTTTGGATGCCTGTTTACGTAGATAGAATATAATTTGGGTTTTGCAATTCGCCCCCTCCCCCACAATACACATCCACGTTAATGCGGATTTCCGAGCTCATTTTAAATATTGCTAATTTGACTACGGTAATTTCTTACTTACATATTTTTCTGTTAGACACAATTTCAGTTTTCAGTTGAATGTAATCACACCGAATGGAAATTAAAAAAATAGTAATAAGCTACAATGTTGATGGTTAAAACTGTACGAACACTTCATAGCATTTTATATGAAGTGTTTGTAACTTTGTTAATGGTCAATAATTAAAAATCTGAGCAACTGGCCAGTGGCCAATGTTAATTTTTATCTATATTTTGCATCAACATATAAATTAAATATTGTTGTAAATAATTATGCACAGATCTGTATAATAAAGACATATACACGTAAAGTATTTCAATTATTCAGAATTTTTAAAAAGAAAATAACATTGAAAAAGTATGTCTGACAAATGTTAAAAAATTCAGCATAATAGTTGAAATATAGACTTCCTTAATAACCTGATAAAAATCCAGCGATTCTCAATTTATGTAACATTCTTTTTCTTAAATTAAGATTGTAAATTGATACTATAAAATTTTGTTTAGTTTTCTCTTAATCCTTCATTTAATTTACAGAAAATTTTTTGCTTATGATAATATGCATAGAATTTTTTATTTTATATAAGTCTGATTATACATATAAGTTAAATTGCTTAAATGCATATTGCTAAGTTAAATAACATTTTTAAATGGAGAATCATACGACTTACGACAGCTTAATTAAACATGAAATTTGCTTTAATTATTTTTATACACTATATAAAGAATACCATACAAACTTACCTGGTGTTTGTTTAAATTCTAATCCACAAACTGGGCGCTTTTTTTAACAGTTTATGTGTCGGTTAAATGAAACAGACGTCGTTTCTTTACGTTAGTGAGATTATTTGATCGTCAAAGTTAAAAATTCGAGAGGCAATTTTGGGAAATACGCTAAATTTACGAAACATGGTGGCGCTATCAAATCAACGATGGATATTTAATCGAAAATCTCTAAGAAAATGTTATCAATGCATAAAAATGCTAACAGTTTCGTTAAAAATCGAATGCCTTATTATGTAGCATTTGGGATTCCTGTATTAAGATTTAAAGTAAAAAAAACATTACCGTACTTATGAATCACATTCAGGCAAAATACCCTTGCCACAAAATTAGTAATTTTTTCTAGTAAGTAACTTAAAATTGTTCCTTTTCATCCTCTATAGAGATATGTAGCTTGCAGATACTGAAGAAGGGAGGGGGAAGGGGGACAAAATTTAAACATTTCTCTACTGATATGTCTTTAATTTCATGTTATAGACTCAATATTTTGAAAGATAAAATAGTTGGCCAGAACTTCTCCCATTTCCCCTTCAAGCGTTGACTTTGTTTATAATTTTTATGCTAGATTTATTGTTTTGGGAAACAATCGAACTCGCTTAAGACGTGATACCGATTAATACCGGAATTTACTCCAGCTCTTACAACAAATGTAAAAATTTTTTATTCAATTTCAGATAAAGTTTTCATTCCTTGGACAAAAATTCTCGCTTACGACGCGAATACATATACATGGATATTAGGTTTTTGATATGAACATCAAACTATTTCCGAATAGTAATAATCGCTTAATTTAACGACAGAAAGATTACTATTTGGAAATAGTGATAGACATTGTAAAAAAATCTTTTAAACTGGCATGCTGATTAAATAGGGCGAATATTACTAATGGGAAATAGTAGGTATTTTGAGAAAAAGTTGAGGTACTAAGATCGAGAATTTCATCAAACAATCACTGATAAAATAATTTCGTAAAACGATCATTGGTCGAATTTGGTAAAAGAGGTTTCAAAATGCACAATAAGATGGGCATACGCGCTTTCATTCTAAAGTTCGTTGCTCTAGATCCCATAGTCTTTTTCTTCAACTGAGGCAACAAAATGACCTACACGCAAAAATGTAGTTCATATGGAAATAAAGACCAAGAAGAGTCTTCAAAGTATAAACTGGGAAAAAAATATTCGAGAATTACAATTAAATGCGTTGTTAAAGCTTCGGTAAAAATTAGTGACTCTAGTTTCTATACTCGATTCATAACTAAGCGAGCAAAGTGATAAACACACAAAAAATTAGTTTTTACATGTAAAATATAGTTCAGGATCTGTACAGAGAAGAAATTTGAACAAGAACTTCGAGATGCACAATTAGAAGTGTATACGCACCTTCGTGTTATTTTTTTATAGCGCAAGATCCCGTAGTGTTTTCACAACTGGGATAATAAAATGACACAGGGGTGCCCAGAGAGGGGTTTGGTGACGCAGGATGCGTCATGCAATTTAGTTTTTTTTTTGGGGGGGGGGGGAATTTGAGAAAATGTAAATTTTTGGAGGGAGGGGATTTTAAATTCTTAATATTTCCTTTTTTTTACTCGTAAAATAAAATCTTGATTTTTTTATATCACTTATCCATTTTTTCTACATTTAAATTCCAAAAAATGTATCTATGTTTCCTTTCTTTAAATTCTAGATAAGTGCAATAAGAACTCATTCTTCTATACTCAACTCGCTATGTTTTGTAAATCTTGATTCATTTAATACCACTTTTAAATTTTTTCAACATTGAATTTCCAGAAATGTTCCTGTGTTTTCTTTCAATTCTAGATAAGGGCAATAATAACTCATCTCGCTATCGTTTGAATGTGCAGTAGATTATAACTAGAATATATTTTGCAATTGATATTCTGTTTAGGGGGCAGGTTTTAATGTTAAAGTATGAAGATTTTTTTGAGGGGGGATTTGCGTCATTGGGTTTGGGGGGATGGTCACCACTGAAATGACATACACGCAAAATAACGATTTTTTTTTGTAATTAATATATTAACCACAAAATAAGGAATATTACACACAAAACAGATATAACTTTGCACAGATTACCAATAATTTCTATTTTAGAATAAATCCGAAAAGTTACACAAAAGCTCAAAAAGTATGCCTACTAAAAGTAAGGAATGATACACAGAAAATATTCGGAACTTTCCACAGTTTATCAGTAATTTCCACTTTCTCAACTATTCCGAAAAGTTACACAAGATTGTGGAAGGTATTACACAAGATTTCTCGGTATTCTTGTATGAGCAAAAATAATCCGAGAAAATCCAGGAATGTTACACAGTAAATGTCAAGAACATTGCGCAAATTTTTTACAGTGTTCTTGTTCCAGTGTTCTCTTGTGTGTAAAGTTTGCCATTCAACGATGTAACACGTCGCGTTGCAAAATAATTATAATTACCTCGGAGCCCTAAATTACGTATATGGTTACCTCTTTATAAATCTTAGGTATTTTTTTTTATTCTAAGTACTGCGAGAGTTGATTAAAGCTATTCAACATAAAACAACGTGTTTAAACGATAAATATAATAACCTAATTATATTAACCCTTTAATTGCATGAATTTATATTTTATTCTGAAAACAATATCTTTTAGTCATTTTTTGTGAATTATTCACTAGAAACATAGTGAAAAAAATGATTTATGATTCTACTGGATATAATTTCATATCATCTCATTTCACCTTCATAACAAGAAATGTTTAAAAAAATTCAACTTTAGATTGTATACTTTAAAATGTTTATGCTGAAAAATATACACTATTCAAAGATATAACAGTTTTTGCAATGTTTTTAATAGATTACAGAATAATTATTTGCTATATTATGAAAATAGAGAAAAATGCACTCTAGCACAATGCAAGTAGTACCAACGAACGATGATAAAACGTTCTCGTGATAACAAACTAGAACAAAAACAAACTTCAAATCTTTAAAGCTCACTTTATCAGGTGAAGGCACTCGCAAGCTAATGGTAAGGTTCTTTTGCAATATTTCATCTGCATTTCGATATTTTTTATTTATTTATTTATTTATCTTATTTATCTTATATATTTATTTTATTTTTTATCTGTTTTATTTGTTTATTTTATTTATTTATTTTTACTTTTTATTTTATTTATTTATTTGTTTTTGGATTATATTGTTAATCTATATCCTTTCATTTGCATTTTTTCCGACTTCGGTTGTGGGTTTTCCTAAGATGTAATTTTAATTTGTGGAACTGGTTTCGAAAATGAAAGTAACTTTATAACTTTCAACTGTTCTTCTGCATTATATGTCGCTTACCCAGGATATTGCTCTTGACCAAAATAGGCATTTTTAAAAAATCCCAGGAATTCAAACATTTGTCGTAGAGAAAATCTGTCATAAAATACATACACTCGATCGTCTATGTATGTTGCACAATGTAATAGAATAATCTCAAAATCCGTAGTTTCCAAAAGGTCGCAAAAACAGAAAAGGCTATATCCAAATATAGTAGTATGTACAACAATGTGTACTCTATGGTAGCATTGATCAACGGATATTTGCATACAGTTCCTTGTCTTTTTGCTTCTTTTGAAGCAACGGATTTCGAGATTATTCTTTCGACGAATATCTTCAAAATTTTCAAGCTTTGTCTTTCAGACTTACACAAATATTTCTATATATATATAGTCAATACATTATGTACATTTTGTATTTTGAATGCATTCGCACAGGCGCAGTGAACACTATTTAGTGAACCTGCTCATTTTTGGTCCAGTATTTATTATTTTTTATGATTGTAGGGTATTGTATACTATGTCGTTTCTTATTGTTTCTAAAAAAGAACATACTGTTACGAATTTTGTAAATAGTTAGTGTTTGTACTGTAAAATAATGTAAATAATCTTATTAAGCTCCATTCCTTTACTAATATTATGTTACATTGTCTCTGTTATCAAGCAAACTTGTCCATTATTTTCAGTGTATGTCTACGGCAGATTGGCGAAATAATGAAGATATCGCCAAGTTGGCGTCACTTTTGGCGACTAATTTTGGTCGCCAAATTTGGCGATATATCGCCAAGTTGGCGACAAACTTGGCGATTGTTGGCGATGGTAACCCTTCCCTCTTAATGGTAACCCCCCTTAGATATACTGATACATTGTTTGTTGTTCCGTGGATTTTTCGAGTAAGTTCTAGAAACTTCGGCGCATGCTACGAGCCTATATATAGGAGAGCCGATACGAGCTGCTGTTGTTATTTTTTTACCAGTCAGTCATTGAGTGAGCTACTAGAGATTGTCCAAGCAAGTTTGCTTGATGTATTGAGTTTTATCTACGTTGTTTTGAATGTGGTATAGTGTTGAGACATTGTATAAAGAGTCTCTGCGACCTATATTTGTACTTGTTCGATAGATTTAAACAGTTATTTTGGAATATCTTGTAATATTTGTGAGTTTCGAAGACTCTGTTGTTCTGAAGATCTGTAAATAAATTATTTTCTACTTTTCTAAGAGAAAAGAGTTTGAAGTTGTCTAACCATAAGATCGAAAGAGCCCTATATACGCTGTAACATTTGGTGTCAGGAGTGGGGTCTTATGGCGAAAACAAGAACAATGGATGGTCAACTGAAAGAACTGTTAGAAGCTATTAATGGAATAAAGGCAGAATTGACGAAAGGCCAAGAAGAGTTGGCGGATAAAATGAATAAAAACGAAGAAAGAATGGAACAGTTGACAAATAAGATTAATAAAGGCCAAGAAGAAATGAAGAAAACTTTAGAAGAAAAGTTCTCGTCGGTAGAGAGAAGAATAGGCTCGGTAGAAGAGAAAATAGAGGAAGTAGAAGAGAAAATTCAGAATGAAGTTAGTAATGTTGAACAGAAAATGGAAAGGAAAATGGCGGAAGTAGAAGAGAAAATTCAGAATGAAGTTTGTAACGTTGAAGAGAAAATCAGTAACGTTGAAGAGAAAATACTAGGTGAAATAGATGAAAAGCTAAATAAAAAAGTACAAGATCTTGAGAAGGAACTTTCAGCGTCTAGTGGTAATTATGAAGAATTTAGGAATCCGCCTGCTTCTCCCGTGCACATTAAGCTGTCGACATACGATGGAAAGAGTTCCTGGCAAGTTTACAAGACCCAATTCACCATTGTAGCTGAAGCGAACAAATGGAGTGACGAGGTGAAAGCTTGTCAACTGGCAGCATCTTTAAAAGGAGAAGCCGCCGACGTGCTGCAAACATTGCCCGATATGACGCAACTCAATTTTGAGACTCTAAGTTGTGCACTTGAAATGAGATTCGGCGAAAAATTCTTCAAGGATTATACGAGAATACAAATGAAGAGCCGCCATCAAAAATCGAGTGAAACCCTTCAAGAGTTTGCCTCGGAAATTGAACGGCTTGCAAATTTAGCATTCATTGACTGTCCAACAAATGTACGGGAAATATTCTCACTGCAATATTTTGTAGACGGAATAAAAGATCCAGAAGTGCAGAGAGCGGTACGAATGGCAGATGTACAGGATTTAAAAGCTGCACTACTATATGCCTTAAAGTTGGAAGCAGCTACACAAGCCAGCCGAAGAGATCGTCATTCAGTCCGAGGGGCAACGGTGAACAAAAGCTCAGACACTGAGATCGACTTCTTGAAGGAAATTAGGAAATTAAATCAAGAGATTGAAGCTTTAAAATATGGAATAACAAGCGCAAGAAGACAGAATCTCACGTGCTGGGGATGCGGTGATACAGGACATCTCCGAAGAAATTGCCCCAAAATCCACGAACGTGAGATAAATTCAAACAGTCAGCAGGGAAACTAAATTTTGGCCATCTCGCGGGGCGGAGGTTGCCAGAGAATGAAAAGCCCCACCTGAAGATCCTCCAGATATCAAAAATGAGTGGCGGTGATAATGAATTATATGTGATAGGCTTTATTAACGGAATTCAATGCCGTATGATTGTCGATACAGGAGCCAATGTGACAATAATAAGAGAAGATTTGGCTCGAAAATTGAAATCTAAACTCATCTGGACTCCACCCTGCGTTACCCTGCAAACTGTGACGGGCGACAAGATAGGCATATATGGAAAGGCCAATTTAACCATCAACTTTGGAGGAAAGAAATATTATCATACGGCATATGTGGCTGACATAACAGATCCTTGCTTAATCGGGCTAGATTTTCTGAAGAAGTTTGGCTTCAAGCTTGATTTAAAAAATAACAAAATGCTCTCAAAATTTGAAGAAATAAGTTTTTTTGGATTAAATAACGAAATTGAATGTAAACAAGCAGTAATAGCCAAAGAAGACATCAATCTAGATCCAAGAACAGAATTTTCAGTTCCAGCTGTAATTAAAAATGAAACTAATTACCGATTTGGCCATATAGATTATCCAGAAGACAATAGTACACAAGCAGGAGTATTGGTGGCTTCTTCTGTGGTAGACCTCTCGAAAAAGACCATTCCAGTCAGAATTGCTAACATCAGTGATAAGACGAGGACTATCAAGAAGGAGAGGTGATAGCGTCATGTGCTCCTGTGACGTGCATAAGTCAAAATTCCAGTCACTGTGAGAAATCTTCAGATAATTTAGTCAAGGATTTGTTACAAAATACAGACTTAAATCCAAAACAGATGGAAGCTGCGGAAGATTTAATTAGAGAATTCCAAAGTTTATTTTCCCAAACATCTGAAGACTTTGGACGAACTAAAATGGCACAACACCGAATTGACACGGGAGATCACTCTCCTATTAAACAGCACCCTAGACGATTACCTTTTGCCAAGCAAGAAGAGGTGCAGAATTTAATTAAAGATATGGAAGAAAATGACGTCATCGAACCATCAACAAGTCCATGGGCGTCTCCCATTGTATTAGTAAGAAAGAAGGATGGTTCTACAAGATTTTGTGTAGACTACCGCCGACTGAATGACGTCACCAAAAAGGATAGTTACCCTCTGCCAAGGATTGACGACACTCTTGACACACTTGCGGGCAACACTTGGTTCTCGACTTTAGACCTGAAGAGTGGTTACTGGCAGGTAGAGATCCATCCCGACGACCGCGAGAAGACTGCCTTTACAACGGGACAAGGATTATGGCAGTTCAAGGTAATGCCTTTTGGTCTATGTAACGCACCTGCAACTTTTGAACGCCTTATGGAAACGGTTCTTCGGGGACTGTCATATGAGGCATGTCTTGTTTATTTAGACGATATCATAATCATAGGAAAATCTTTTGATGAACATCTGAACAACCTCAGGCGGGTGCTACAAAAGTTAAAGGAAGCTAATTTGAAGTTAAGCCCTTCGAAGTGCAGTTTGTTTCGCAATGAAGTCGCCTACCTTGGACGCATCATTTCGGCGGAAGGAGTTAGGACTGATCCGGAGAAGATATCGGCCGTGAAAAATTGGAGTCGTCCAGCAGATGTTCACCAGCTTCGGAGCTTTCTAGGATTATGCACCTATTACAGAAAATTTGTCAAAGGCTTCTCCATGATTGCAAGACCACTTCATAAATTAACAGAAGCCAATCAAAAATTTATGTGGACACAGGAATGTGACGCTGCTTTCGAAAAGCTTAAGGAGGCCTTGACATCCACTCCAATTCTGTCGTATCCTCAAATCGATAAACAGTTTATACTTGATACGGATGCAAGCAACGAAAGCATTGGCGCTGTACTGTCCCAGGAAATCGACGGCCAGGAGCGTGTTATCGCCTATTTCAGCAAGTGCTTGTCAAAGGCCGAGCGAAACTACTGCGTAACAAGAAAAGAGCTTCTTGCTGTAGTGAAAGCCATAGACCACTTTCATCACTATCTTTACGGTCGAAAGTTCCTGATCCGAACTGATCATGCTTCTCTAACTTGGCTATCGAATTTTAAGAACCCTGAAGGCCAGATAGCCAGGTGGATACAAAAGCTTCAAGAGTACGATATGGAGATACGCCATCGAAAAGGCTCATCACATGGAAATGCAGATGCTCTCTCAAGAAGACCCTGCTCAGAGAATTGTAGATACTGCGACCGGGTTGAGAAGAAATTTAATGTCAAAGGTCCTATAGTAAGACAAGTTACAACTGGGTCTACATCATCGCAAGATCCGTGGAGTGACGAGAGCCTGCGTAAAGATCAACTTGCTGATCCTGAAATTAAGCCAATTCTAGAGCTGAAAGAGGAGTCCAACAGGAAGCCCAGCTGGCAAGACATGGCCCATTACCACCCTACGACTAAACGTTATTGGGCTCTCTGGGATTCCTTACATTTGAAGAACGGCATCTTGTACCGAAAATGGGAGTCTGACGATGGAAAGACATGTAGATGGCAACTACTACTCCCTAAGTCGAGAATTTCTATGGTCCTTCAAGAACTGCATGGTAGTCCCACAGGAGGTCATTTTGGTGTAATGAAGACCCTGCAAAAGGTTCGAGAGCGTTTCTACTGGAATATTGTTCGCAGTGACGTGGAGAGGTGGTGTCGAACTTGTGACACCTGTGTAGCACGTAAAGGTCCAAAGAGGCGCACCCGTGGGCGACTGCAGCGTTATAATGTAGGAGCTCCTTTCGAACGAATTGCACTAGACATCCTGGGTCCTCTTCCTAGAACATCTGATGGCAATAAGTACATCCTCGTTGTCATGGACTACTTCACTAAGTGGCCTGAAGCCTACGCCATTCCTAATCAAGAAGCGGTAACCGTAGCAGACATACTGATTCAACACTGGGTTTCCAGATACGGAGTTCCTCTTCAGATCCATTCCGATCAAGGAAGAAACTTTGATTCGGCTGTGTTTAAGGAAATGTGTGGACTACTCGGCATGGACAAAACTCGAACTACACCTCTACATCCGCAATCGGACGGCATGGTGGAGCGGTTCAATCGTACCATCTTAAATAGCCTCTCTCTCCTGGTGTCTAGAGACCAACAGGACTGGGACAAGAAATTGCCTCTTTTCCTGCTTGCCTATAGGAGTGCCACTCATGAGGCCACTGGTTACTCCCCTTCTCAAATGCTCTTTGGTCGTGATCTTCGTCTGCCTGCTGATCTTTTGTTTGGCCGTCCTCCTGATGCTCCTTCATCGCCAGAGGAATATGTCGATGAACTCCAGGCACGGATTGAGGAGATTCATTGTCTAGCGAGGAACCGAATTGGACTGGCATCAGAAAAGATGAAGACACGGTACGACACAAAGGCAACTGGACAGGAGTTCAACGAAGGTGACAAAGTTTGGTTGTGGAATCCGATACGTCGTAAGGGACTGTCGCCCAAACTACAAAGAAACTGGGACGGTCCTTACACAGTCGTCAACAGGCTGAATGACGTCGTCGTACGCTTACGAAAATCGCCACACACCAAATCCAAGGTCATACATTATAACCGGTTAGCCCCTTATTTTGGCCAAAGTGATTAAAAATTCAAAACTAGAATTTCAGACCATGGTCATGAAAGTCACTTTTTGTAAATATGTAAATAGTAATTAGTTCTTACTTATGTAAATTTTATTATTATTGTTATTATTTATTTATTTATTTATTTATTTGTTTATTTATTTTAAGTGTTTTCCTCTAACTCAAGGATTGCACTGCCCGGGACGTGCAGTCTTTGAGGAGGGGGTAGTGTTACGAATTTTGTAAATAGTTAGTGTTTGTACTGTAAAATAATGTAAATAATCTTATTAAGCTCCATTCCTTTACTAATATTATGTTACATTGTCTCTGTTATCAAGCAAACTTGTCCATTATTTTCAGTGTATGTCTACGGCAGATTGGCGAAATAATGAAGATATCGCCAAGTTGGCGTCACTTTTGGCGACTAATTTTGGTCGCCAAATTTGGCGATATATCGCCAAGTTGGCGACAAACTTGGCGATTGTTGGCGATGGTAACCCTTCCCTCTTAATGGTAACCCCCCTTAGATATACTGATACATTGTTTGTTGTTCCGTGGATTTTTCGAGTAAGTTCTAGAAACTTCGGCGCATGCTACGAGCCTATATATAGGAGAGCCGATACGAGCTGCTGTTGTTATTTTTTTACCAGTCAGTCATTGAGTGAGCTACTAGAGATTGTCCAAGCAAGTTTGCTTGATGTATTGAGTTTTATCTACGTTGTTTTGAATGTGGTATAGTGTTGAGACATTGTATAAAGAGTCTCTGCGACCTATATTTGTACTTGTTCGATAGATTTAAACAGTTATTTTGGAATATCTTGTAATATTTGTGAGTTTCGAAGACTCTGTTGTTCTGAAGATCTGTAAATAAATTATTTTCTACTTTTCTAAGAGAAAAGAGTTTGAAGTTGTCTAACCATAAGATCGAAAGAGCCCTATATACGCTGTAACAATACTTTTATGTTACGTACTCTGCAAATTATAAGATAAACACATGGTGATATTTAGTATCGTTTTTATAAAAACTTTATTTTTTCTACTCGCTCTTTTCGTAAAAATGAATGCTGTTTATTACAAGAAGCTCAAAAATAATGTGCTATAGTTTTAAAGCTTTTGCGATATTAGTTTTTACAGAATTATCCAAAAGATTTTCATTCTTCTTCAGTTTGTTGACGGTTCCCTATGGGGTTTCAGAAGAAAAAACCTGAAAATATATGACGTCTAAAACGTTTTTTTACACGTCCGTAGTTTCAAGACAATCTCTCAAGCATTTTTGATGATTTTTAACAAAACGTCTAAAATCGCTGGTGAAAGGTCATCATTGCTCATACAGTACATCTGAGTAATAGAATGGGAATCTTCTTAACTTGCCCATTTAAACAACTATTGGCATAATAACAAAATTAAAACTCCTTTGCATAAATTTCTATAAGATAATTAGGTATCGTTCGTAAACAATTTTATTTATAGAAGCGTAATGATGTATAAATATATTACTTACATTTTTAAGAATGTGTTAACATTTGTGCAATGTGTAAATAGATTTTTACGCATGCTCACATTTATTTCTAATATATTTGTATTGCGCATACAGCTTAACAATGATAATTTATTTTTCACTTGTACAATCAATGACTTTGAAAATTTATGTTTGTATATTTAGCGAGGGATATTAATATCAAAGGTTTCGAAATATCAAGACTTACAAGAGCTGTAAAAAATACTTACTTAATTCTTTAAAACGCGGTGGTATATTATTTGCAGCTTTTATTTAAAATTTTCGAATTCCAAAATTGTGCCCAAACTGTTTAAGAGAACGTAAATGAAAATATTCAGTAATTTTGTTTTTTCCACTTTCCTTGTGAAAATCGAATGTTTCAAAAAATTAGTAACATGATTATTTTTTTGTGTGGTTGTGTGAATGGAAAATTTTATAAATGCTTCAAATAAATTTTCAAATACATCTGATTTTAAATTTAACGTGTTATATAGAGAATTATATTAGAAGGTTAGCTTTGTGTATTATGCCTATTCTTATGCCGAATGTACATTATTATAATTATGGTTAAAAAACGGAAAAATAATGGTTAGTACTATATATCAATTCATAATCTTAAAAAAATGTCATAAAATACTTCTTAATATTGGCAATGTAAACGAATAAAACGTTTTTACTTATCACCTAAATTCCCTGTAAAAGTAACACAAGAGAGTCCTAGCTAATACCTAGTCTGGGTACATAAGAAATGGTTAAACGAAGAAAACAAATATGGAATATCAGCATCGTAATCGTTCTTATAATTATGTACTTTACATACATTTCAGAATGCACTAGAAATATTTCTTAACATTTAAGTTTTTAAAAAGTTTGTAAGTTTTTTTCTCTGTTTTCCGAATTTAATTATTTAATTTTGATCTCAATTGGCATTCAAAATCCAACCACTTTGACTGTGTTGGCTTATATCATCGAAGTCGTTAACTTCAGGTTAGAACCAATACCATTAATTGAGGCAAAGATTTTAAAAGTGGACTCACGCACATTTTTACATTTTACTGTATTTGTCCCATAGTTAATGTATTCCACAAATATTTAAATATCTAAGATAGAGTAATAAAATATGCTTTTTAACAAAAATACTAACCGACTTCAAAAAAAGAATCAAGTTTGACGACAACTTGGCGCTAACGCATATGAATGCATAGTTTTAATATGCTTATGATTTGAAAACGGTTGCAACAATGAAAGATAATGTGTGAAAAATCATTATTTTTTTTTATCAAATCCACATATTTTTCATTTAAAAAAAGTTCTAATCATCAGAATTTAATAAAATTAAAATGAGACCACATGAGTATCTTATACTTTCAAACAAAAAAAGAATTATCAAAATCGGTTCATATTTAGGGAAGTTATGAGTGGACAAGAAACACATACAGGTCGAAATCATAACCTCCCCCTTGAAGTCGGTTAAAAATGGAGAACTCTGATTAGTCCTGTAGAGAAGATTTTGTAGAGAAGGTTTTGGGTGGCGTTTTAGTAGCAGCTGTAGGGAACACCCTTTTTAGAAGAAAGCATTTAAGTTACACTGTAAATCCCAATTTTTGTTGCAATAAGACAGGTCCGCAGAAGTAATGACAAGCACCAGTAATGTCTTTTCGCAGTTATTTATTGATATAAGCAGGAATGAGCTGAGACATACAGTCCTCAGGGAGTGACCCCTTGGAAACACAATTTTATAAACGCTACATGAGGCAATAGGTCCTTACTGGACAATAGTTAAAATCCAAGTGAAGTTACAATCAGTACAGATGTTGATTAGCGATTTGGCTTGCGGTTTTCGCCAAAACTCTTTGTGTAATTGCCGACCTTGGCGATAATTATGCAGAGAGAGACAGAACACATTGTTAAGTACACAGCCAATTGATAATCTGTAAATTATGGGAGCAGGCACAAAAGGGGTTAATAGATTAAATTCGTGAGAACTGCATCAGCTCTCAACGGACGATGCAAACATCTGCTTACATTCACATATTATAATCTAAATCAAAGAGACGCACCCACGAAATAATTTGCAGGACAGAATGTTTATGAAGAGAAAGGAAATCGTTAGCAACTGTACAAAGATTAGATTTTATTTTAGTTATTGAAATCGCAAAGATAGCTTTTCGACGGAACTAGGAGAAGCGCAGATTGAAAAGAATTGTTTTTTTTTATTTTATTTCAGTTAGACATTACATCAGAAAAATTCATGTAAGAGAAAAGAATTAATGAAAGCTTTTCCATGCTTAGTAGAATATTAAACTGTGGGAAAAGGGTGCAATGAATACCTACCTCCTAAATTATAAAGATTAACTAAAATGCATTTTCGTAAAAGGAATAAATTTTGATCCAAAACAACTATATATAATGGAATCTCCATTATAAGTCCCTTTATCGTCTAAAGATTTGAGTTGAATATGTAATATGTAGGACAAAAACAGAAAAATTTAAAGATGTGAGTTAGACCATTTAAAAAAAAAAAAGCTTTGGCTCAATTATAATATAAAATTTTAACATAACTTTTAAAAATCGACGATTATTCTAACAGCGGAAATAAATATAGCGAACAACTTCTAGTTCTTACTAATTACTCCGACTAGATGAAACGAACTTATCGTGAAGTACAAAAATTCCTGCTGAATTTGAAAACGACAAATTGAATTTTGAATTATCTAGTTTTTCTGGGCGAGCATCTTTTCTCCTTTTAAGCGAGAATTTTAATGCTGTTTTTTTTCTTTTTTTTTTCTTTTTTTTCAATTGCAAAGAAGTTAGTACACAGATAGGTGGACAAAATTTTCCCTTTTTCTAATATTAATAAGATGCACTCTCAAACCATTTAATAAGTAAGATCTGTCAACAGATTTTGTTTTTGGAACTTGAAGCTACCAAAAATGCATTTTTCACAGAGTTTCTCTGCAACCTGGAATTTTGCAAACCAGAAACATCTGCGGCACTATTATTTTCTTATGGAAAATCTGTCTTTAAAACATGGTGGAATTTTACACATTTCACTTGGATTTCTTTTAATGCAGACATATACTGGTCATTCTGCTGGAAAAATTCTCTGCCCATACGAACCCTGTTTTTAGAATACTGAATCCATAACACCGTACATAGGATAGAAAAATACTGAAGTAATCTTGAATGAGGTAACACAACGAGCAATTAGTTCTAAAGGAATTTGCCTTGAAATTCGAACTAAAGAGTGAAATAACAATAATACCAATAATAATAATAATAAGACTATTTAGATTACCAAATATGATAAAAAGTAATGCAAAAATATAAAATAACTTAATTAATGCAAAATTTGTACAGTGTTGTGTGTATTACTAAAAATAAGAAAAGTTGAAGTAGATATAAATGTAGCAAAAAATATAAATACTATTTTATATTACACTGGATAGACCATCGACCCATTCAGACAAACAATCATTATATACAGAGATTGAAAAAATTCTGAAATTAATCAATTGTTTAATTTCTAGATCATAATTTTCGGATAATTAACCATTGCAATTAAAACGTCAATTTTTTCTAACTAATCATCGATTTGTAATTTGTAAGCAAACGTTTATCATGGGCATCAACTTTAATGCTACTATTTATTTTTAAATATGTACTATTTATAAAATTTAGTATACTTACAGACATTAATACTTCAGTATTATTACTAGAATATTATACCAATTTTCAATTTCATTTTAAATTTCGGCGTCAGTCATTTTTTCGGTAAAAAAAGAGTTACACTTGACCTTGATATTTATTAAAATAAATAGCTATTCAGTATCCCCTCGTTTATCACCTGTTTGCGAATAACCGGCTTCGCAAGATGCGAAGTTCCCTCTAGTGGCAATAGAACTACAAGAAAATTGTGAAAATTATACAAGAATCACCATTATAGCATTCCCTTGCAGTGGAATATTTCCATATTTAAAGAGCACCTGCTTATCATACCCAAAATCATGCAAAGAAAATTTGATTCATTTTAATGCTTAACTTCGTACAATTTTCTATGGCTTAATGGCAACTTTCGGGTCCATGGATTCACAGATATTTTATACAAATATGTTTTTGGGTATCTAATTTTTAAAACGTGTCAATTCTTCTAAAACCGGAAGACGAAAAGATTTCATTTATAATTCTTTCTTCTATTAAAAATATAAAAAAGGATGTTTAAATGTCCATATCTAAAGAATTCAAATACTTGTTCCTAGTCCTTCCCTTGTTTGGGCGGAATAAGGGCATTTAAATTTAAGCGATAATCGGTTTCATATATCAAACCATTTTGACAATGCGGGTTGTACCGCTCTCTCTTATGTTTAGAAGTCTCTTTTTTTATCAGATCACTACATTTCGTAGAAAGAATGATAAAGCTATTTAAAACACACATTAAAATAACTTTTTTTTTTAATTTAAAATCTTTATTTTTTTTTAAATCATGAAAATGAGCCCAAGTTTGCATTGGAATGAAACACCTTTATTTTTACTAAATGCGAACTTAATTAATCATTTTATTAAACGAACCTTACACTATTCCGTATTTAAAACATACATACACTATAACATAATGGACTCGCTAAAAATCTAAAATATTCCTTTATAAACTAATTTTAACTTTTTTACTTTATAATGCTAAAATAATGAAATTTAAATAAATTACTAAAAATCAATTTAGGTAAGAAAAGACGAGAAGCAATAATATGTTCCAACATTCATTTTATTTAGATAATTTGAATTTCTAGTAGTTTTTACTTATTAAAGATTTTCCCCGTTCCCAATTATTGAAGAAAGATTTTGTGTTCAAAATTGTCTGCATTGGAAATATATTTTCTCAAACACATAAAAATGTGTTCTTTAATTAAATTTAGAAATTTTCATATAAGAAGTAAAATTTTCAAAGACGTTAAATGAAAAATAATAAGATTACAAAACATGTAATTAAATTAATATTAATTATAAACTGTTACATTTTCTTTATTCTATTCTGTTAAAAACAATACATGAAACAATGTTTCATCGAGAATATTTAAGGTGCAGGCCTTTGTATTTCAAAATATGTAATATTTCTCATGAATAATTAAGTTTTGAAATGATAGCTATATATTTATCAATATATTTTTTTAAAATAAATTTAACATTAAAAATATCAAAGAGAAGTTGTGTGACTGGAATTTCCGTGACTAGAACTGAAAACAATAGAAACATTAATTTGATTAAATGAAAAGCTTTTTTTTTTTTTAATGCAACAATTAAATTTTTAAAAAGCACAATTCGAGATAGTGATTTTATGAAAAATTTACTTGTAATGCAATGTATCTTATTTTAATTTATCTACTTTGTTAAATTTAATTTTAATATTTATTAAAGGATTTTATCACAAAGAATATTGATCTTTAACCCTTTGGACTCTGGAGACTTTAACACCACTTTTTTTTTTTTTTTTTTTTTTAAAGGAAAAACCATTTTTAAAAATGCTCTGATTAAATACGGCAAATTTTAATTTCCATCACTACTGGTGATAAAAACATATTTCGCAAGGCCGGTAACAGGATGCAAAGGGTTAAAATTTTCACATAAAATAACATATTCTAATAAATTTTCTGAATTTGATGCAGACATTAATTCAGTTTTGAGCTATGATTCACTAACAGTGTGATATTACTAATCAGTTGGAAATAAATAAAATCAAACCTTGTAATTTAATAAATTTTTTAACAAACTGTGATTATTTTTTCTTCTATTATATTATAGCAAGAAGAACAAAGGTTTTTTTTTAAGTTATAGATGAATCAAGCGAATAACATATATTATTTGAATAGACATAGAGATGTACATAAGCTCTAAGTCATTTATCTTAAATATATTATTAGAATTAGGAAATTTTTTAAAATAAATTCTGAAGGGCCAATTTTTTAAACGGTAATTTATATAGGTGTTATATAAGATCAATTCTTTTGTCATCTTTGGAAAAATAGCTTGATTTTGTCAAACTAGGCAACTTACTTTAATCCCCCTGTGAAATCAGAACTTTTTAGCCAGAACAGATATTTATAGGAAAAATTAATTTTTAATTAACAAAACTTAATTTAAGTTATTTTAATCATAAATAAATTAAATCATAATATAATTAAAAAATGTTGAGGTCATACTCTATAAACTAACCATAAGCCAAAATATACTTTTCAAGGCCAAATGAGGTTTGAACTCAAACGAGTATATTGAATGCCATAAAAAATTGTTAATATCTTTGATATAACAAATTAATTTTTAATTTATTCTATTACAACATGTGTTGTTAATTTAGCATAGTTTAGCTCAATTTACCACAAGATTATTCGGATTTTTAAAGGACAATGAATTTCAAATAAATTGACCAATTATTTTCGTAAGTCCAGAAAATTAATGGCTGCACCTTGTATCATTAGAATGGTGTTCATTACTACTAGTATTTTTTTTCACAGCCTGAATTGTTTGGAAAGAAGATCATAAGAAGAATTATTTCATAATTGTATATGTAAACAGAAAGTTAAAATTTCCTGTCCAATTATTTTTCTTGCACCGTAATTATAAACAAGATGCTTTTAATACGCTGATTTCTAAAGTAATTAATCACTTTTTACCTTCTAATATAACTTATAAAGGATGCTCACTGTCAAAGGTGTGCAATGGCTAATTCCTAAGTAGTTAGTCATAGACATATATTTCCAGTTACAAAAATTTTCAAAATGAGAAAAATAAATATTTGGAAAGTCATTTACATTAATAAATTCTTCTGTTACTTTAAGAAATTTGAATATGATTCCTTGAAGCACGACCACGCTGTTCTGTATATAGATGTAGAAAAGTGGTATAAGTCATGAAAGTCAAAGTTTCATAAATTAGTTTTAATGTTATATAAAAGGAATTTTTTTATCTAAGCAATGATTCCTTTCTCAACAGCGTCCAATGTTTAATTTCTAAACCTTTAGTAAAAGACGTATAGTTCTAATTTCAAAAATGTTGTAAAAAAGGTAAAGAATTGTTTATCAAACGATTTAGGTAATATATATATATATATATATATATATTAAACATTTCCGAAAATTAGATTTTCACACAGTCCCCCGGTCCTACAAATGATATTTAGTAAAAATTTTCTATCACTATAATAAGCAACACAAAAAAAGTACCATTCATCTAACACTAAAATTGACCGAGTTATAAAACTTTAAATTTCATAACTTAAACCGCTTTTCTGTAACTGAAAACGGATGAGTTGGACTAATATAAGCTTTAAAGGAACTTACACTAAGTGCTTAAAGTATTATAAAGGGCGTCTATTTCCAACGCTGTCCAATGGCTAATTCCTAAACCATTTGTCAGTTCCAATTACAAAAATGTTTTACATGAGGTAAAGAAATATTTTTAAAGCGATTTAGCTGAAGGTTCTGCCGCCATATAAGTTTTATGACAGTATTAATTTTTATTAATTAACTTCTAGAATGGTTAAAATAATTGAAGACATGAGTTTCAAAATTTTCTTTATCGATAAAATCAAATTTTAGGAAATCGCGAAAAACTTTTAAATGCGTCCATTGATTTTCATTATAAATTTGAAGATCGTAGCGTTATATCAATGCAGATAGGTATTGACTGATAGAGACAATAAAAGCGATAAGGCGAATTTTGAAATTCACATCCTCAATTGTATTTTTACATATTTTTTATTTTGTAAGGAAATGGAGCTGTTTCTTTTCATGATTTTATTTTTAAAAAGTTGTTATTTTGATAAGCTTTTATTTGACTTTTAATGTTCGTATGTAAGTTTTCCTACTTCAAAATTTGTATTTAAATTTTAACTCACTTCGAAATATCCGTTCAGTTCGCATACTTATTTATATCCAACGACAATGTAATATTAATACGATTTTAGATGCGTACCATTTATTTACAGGGCTACTCCAAATTCTATTAAGTTAAGTAATCTAAAAGAGTTTTAAATATGTATAATTTTGTAGCAAATTGTGACTGTTGCTTTTCATAATTTAATTAAATAAAATTTCTGTTATTTTTTTAATTATTTATTTAATACAAGTTGTATATTTTGCTTTAATGTGTAAGCATCAAAAGGGATTTAAAAAATATATTGTAAAAATTATTTTATTCTTAATGTTTAATATTAAATAATATATCTGACGTTTATATTTATTTCTATTAAATTTGTAACTGATCACTTTTTTAGTGCAAAAAAGATTCTTTAATTTTAAACAATTATTACTCGGTCAGTTTGATTCGTAAAGAAATGAGACTTTTTTTTCTCTTGTTAGAGTAGTTGTAAAAATTTACTATAAGTCACTTATAGGACCGACCGGATGACCGTATAAACACTTAATTTTCGTAATCTTTTAATAGACATTTTTTCTTTACCTAAATCAGTTAATGGACTTCTTTCCGTTTTTAAAAACATTTTTGCAACTGGAACTATATGTCAATGACTAATGGTCTGAAAATTAGCCATTGGCCACAGTAGAGAGTAGACACACTGTATTACACTTCTAAGTTTTGGGGGACAGCATAAAATAAATTTCGTAGATTTTAAGATATGTTTTTTTATTAATTCACATTGCTTTTTAAAATACTCTTTTGCCTTATTTATAACATTTTTGAATTGGAACTAGATATCTGTGACTAACGGTTTAGAAAATAACCTACGGACATCGTTGTTGTGTACATCCTGTGTGTCTGACTATTGGAAAAACATTTGAAGTGTCTGGTTTTTGCCATGTTGTTCATTAATGTTCCTTTAGGATTTGTCTATGTAGTATACCTTATTAGATGCTTCTTATTTCTTTCATATGCAAAAATTAGGAATGTTTTAAGAAACATAGTTTAAATAAAATAATTAATTTAAAATAGATAAAGAATTTTACAAACTATTTAAATTATCTTTTAATGTCACATTAAGGAAGTTTAACAAATTACTAAAAGTAAATTTTAAAGAGCAAAAAAGTAGCAAAAAGTAATAAGAATCGTCATTCATTATTTAAAAATAATAATTTTCAATTTTATAACTTTCCTTACTAATTAAAACTCTTGATGGCGAAAGATTTCTCTGTCATGTAAAGATAAATCATACATGAAATGTAAAATTTTACAACTACCTATACACACATCAGTTAATTAAATTTTGAATTGCTCATAACAAACGCTAAAAATATATTAATATCCTTGCAGTCGGATATTTAAAATGATGCAAAACAGGTAATTAAATTACAGCTACCAATAAACTTCCATTTCTTCAATATTATGATATTTTGCTAATAATGCCTGAATGTAATTCCAGTTTTATTTCAATAATGTTCTGTAATATAACTTAATTAAATTAAACTTTGTTTAAAAAACTGACAAATTAGAATATCTGATTTATAATTGCAATAATAAACTAATGCATATATTTTTCTAATTTAATTAATAATAATTTTTTTAACAAAAATTCATGTAAAAAAGAAACGTGTACATGGTGATTGATAAAGATCTGCCTCATAATTTTATAATCAATTTTTAAAGAAATCTAATACATTCGTTCTAAAACGCAACTGCAAAATCTTTCCTTTTTTCTAGTATTGACATGGAGCAGCTAAAGAATTTCCTAAAATAGTCGTTTCTCGTTAATTCAAAATCTGATAAATCGAATCTTCGCTTAATTCAAACTAAACATGAAGTGTCAAAAGTTTCAATGACAGATTAACATTACAATTTCTCATTTATTCGAACTCATTTCCTCTAGATTTCGTTTAATTCGAACTAACGCGAGTTCTGATTTTTTCATTTTTTCGCCTTATTTTCTCAGGGACTTCAGATCCTTGAAATAACTTTCTTTCTTTCATTTTTTTCAGTTTTGTTCTTAACTAGCATACATTTACTAATAGTATCCCAATGCATTCGATATCCATTTTCTTAGTACCTCGTTTGCCCATCAGTGACATCTTCATCCCTTCTTACATTGAACTAGTTCTTCATTCTTTAATTAGTTTATGCACTATATCTTTTAATTTAATATTAGGCCATATTCAAACGATAACTTCCAATCTAAGTTTTAAAAAATACTATGAAATGAATTCCTTTATAATAATACCCCTCTAAACTTGTTTCCCTGTCATACTTTCCATAATTCGAACATTTCTTGTGGTCCCGACGTGTTCGAATTAACGAGAACTGACTGTATACTCAACTGCTTGTGCCTGGAGATATTATAGTAAGTATGTGAAAGCATTGGTATTTTTCGTTAAAAGCCAAACTGTAATAATTTACTATAATTTAAAGTTTTAAATAATTATAACTTATACTTTTATGACATTTTTTCTGATTGCTGGAAACTTTCATGCTGCTAGAAATTTGTTTTGCCTGTATTAAATATTTGAGCTTTAAAAATTTATGACATTCTTCCATCAAACTTTATATTCAAAGTCTGATGTTATTTTTACCTATTTATTTGAACAATTCATTTTATAAGCCATCTTTTACGACATTGCATTGCTAACAATTGAAAACGCAATATAATTGCGCTGTTATTTGTGTCGTAGAATTAAACAACAGTAAAAACAGACACGTCAAAATAATTTATAATGATTTTAAAGTAATATTCCAAAAAGAGAAAAACAAGTCACATCATTTGTAAGAGTGTGGTATAATTAAAATAAAGTAGCATCATTTCAATTAAAATAAATATTATGAAATCAATGATAGTTTTCGTAAAATTATTAAACTTAATATTACATACGCACACAATGCGCTACTCTCTTAAAAAGTCAGCCACAAAATAGCTCAAGTTATGCTGAAATCCACTCATCTCAATGTTGAAAGGCAGCTTTTTAAAAAAAGAGTTGAAATAACTCGAGTTTTAACCAATTTAAATGAAGTTGAGCTATTTAAATAACCAATTTAGATCAAGAAGATTTAATCGTTTGAAAAACAACTCTTTTATGATCGAAAAAATTGCAGCTCTTTCATGAGAAGCCAAATCAGCTCTTTCGTTTTAAGAGTGTATATTTTCTTTTCTCTTGGAATATTGCAATCCAGATTTTTATATCCGATTCTCTTTTTAACAAATTAGTTATATAAAAGTCTCACTGTGTATGCGTTTTTCTAGTCTCGATTAAAAAAAAAAAGTACCTCAATGGAATTTAATAAATCCCTGACGGCTTGATGTATAGGCGGAGGCAGATTTAAAAGAGCGCTCATTTCAACCACAAAAAATTATAACAAAAAATATAATTAAAGATAAACCCAGTTTTCCGCTGCTTTTGAAATTTTTTTAATTTCATTTTTCAAAAAAAAATGGTTTTATCAAAATTATTTTAAGCGAAATTTTCCTCAAATGCCCATTTTGACAACATATTTTGAAATATTTTCTGTCTTTATTAAAAGATCGACCAATACGGCACACTGTATAGTTCCTAAATAAGAAAAAACTGTCAGTTGAATGCATTTGAAAGCAAAATTGAATTTAAAAATGAGTGAGAAAATAACGCAATTTATTATTTGAATACTTCCCCAATTTTCCAATCACGATCACTTCGGGAAATCCTGTTCAAAATACCATTTTTGGCAACCTTTTTTGAAATATATTCTGCCTTTATCAAAAAACTGGCCAATATGTGACTTTATACAGCTCCTAAATAAGACGACCTGTAAATTGGATGCGTTTGAGAGTAAAAATGGATTTAAAAATGAGTTTAAAAAAACGCAATTTGTTATTTGAATACTTCCTCAATTTTCAATAACAGTCACGCCGGTAAATTCTGTTTAAAATACCCTTTTTGGCAGCCTTTTAAAAATATATTCTGCCTTTATAACTAAAAAACCGGCTAATACGTAACATTATATAGATGCTAAATAAGAGTATCTGCCATTTGGATGCGTTTTAAAACCAAAAGGAATTTAAAAATCAGTCAGAATGTAAGCAATTTGGATTTGAGGTTTTTTTTCTTCAACTCTTACTTTTGTTTAATTTATTTTTGCTAAAAGAGTTGGCCCTATGAATATCTTGTAATACAAAAGTTGTACATATTATTGAGAAGATGTAAAATAAATTTAATTAGATTTAATAGTTTTAGAATTGACGAAGTTATGGAAGAAGTAAATACAAAAATTTTAGATAATTTTGAGAACATTTATAAAAAATTTAGTTGGATTTTGTATCTTAAAAATTGCCGAAGTAATATTTTTTTTTCCTTAATCCCCCTTTTTTTAGGCCCCTTGAGCGCATTTTTAAATTTATCAAAATTCTGTCGTGCATAATTTTTTGGCCCATTTGTTAGAAGTAATATAAACTTTAAACTTATTCAATATCTATTTTAATTAAGAAGTTATGGCGTTTTTTCGGTTTTCGCAAAAACTTTCCCTATTTCCACCCCCTTGATTCGATTTGGCTCATTAACGAACTCGACCGAGATTTTATACTTCTTAATTATATTTATGAGTTTGGAGGAGATTGGAGCAGATTTATAGGTTTTATTGTGTCTAGAAGAAAGTGATATGTGTATATAGATAGATAGATAGATAGATAAACTTTTTTACTAATTGTAATTTTGGGGTCTAGAGGTCATTATCGGCGTAAGATCTTCAAAATTTTTTCAGAAATTACAACAAGGGAGCGGCCGCAGTTGATAGTATTTCATACGAAATCTATCTAAAAATACATCTCTGACATACATGCGGCCAAACTATTTCATTAAAAAATTATAAAAGGTTTTTAAACTGAAGATTTATTATGCAAAATACATAAAACCCTTCTAAATAAATAAATTTCTATGTTATAATCTATGTGAAAAACAATAATAATAGATGATGATGAATTTTTTTAACCTCTAGAATAAGTGTCAATACAAGACGTTTATTTCAAAAGTTCTTTTTTGAAGATAAGATTTTGAATCAAACTAAATTTAAAATGCCTGCTATCAAATATGTAACGTTTGAAAGTCAAAAATATATTATATTATTTCTTTTTTCGAAAGCTTAAAGAAATAAAAATCTTGAATTCTGTTTACACACGGTATATCAAAATACGCCTTACATGAACAAAATTACTGTAACAATAAAAACTCAGAAAATATTGATCACGCAAAGGAATAAATTATGCATTTAAGTTTTCACATGTATTTTTAAATCGCAATTTTACAATTGATATTAGTTTAAAAATTGAAATAGATGTTACAGAAAAGGTAATTGAAGTTTGTCTATATATAACGAATGAAATAGAACTCAAAATACTCTAAAATCATGAGTCGGAATGTTTCATTTTTTATTGTGTAATATCTTACAAGTTTTAGAATAAAGAAAGCAGTACAACTTTATCCTATATTTAAACAATATTTATAATTATACTTTTATTAACCAACTTGTTAAATGAAAGATATATTTACAATGTGGTTTGAATGTAAAATGCCACATTTGCTTTTTCGATAATTACTCGTACATGACTTTAGTGGAATAAAAAAGAACGCCTTTAGAATTGACTATCAGTATACAGACAACTAAACTTTCATATCTTGAGTGCATTTTGGACAATGTCTTGAAGAGCTTGACTTTTATTTCATTCTGTGTCATTGCAATTATCATCGTTTAACAATATGTTTACTTACTTAACTAAATGATATTGGACTTCCATGTGAGTATCTTCAAATTCTACATCGTTGATTTTTTGGGGAAAATTCAAGGAATAACCTCTTTTATAAGGGCACTTTAAATTATTATAAAAAAATAATAATGTTTATATTCATTTTCTTAGTTGGTATACTTGTCCAAAGATTTTTAATAATGGTGCGGTGAAGATAGGGCTATTTTTGTATACTTATACATTTTTTTACAATTTTAAGAAATAAAGATGAAGTTCTTTTCACCTACTAAAACACTCTATTTATGCGACTCTTCCGAAACATTTCCAACAGTTGGTATGCATGCGGCATGGCAACTTCTATTTGGTGTATGAACTCTTATTAAAGCAGGGTCTTCATTTAATAAAATCGGCATTAAATTTAGTGCCAAATTATGAATATACTTTTATTAGTTTGTATATTAAGTGCAGTAAAATCTGATATTCGAATAACACAGGTCTGCAATGGTTTTCCTCTTTGAAATCTGAGTAACGTTTTCTATAGTTTCTGATGTGCTGATTACGAGAAAAATAATTAAAAAAATCCATCACGTCAGGATTTATTGATACTGAATATTTAAGATTTTGCTGGAAAATGTCTGAGCGTCTACATTTTAAAATTTATAAAACGTCATTAAATTACTTCAGCTTAATTTTTATTGCATTTAATTAGTGTAAAGTGACATAGAATTACTTCAAAACAGTAATCTGTTAATTACTACATAATAAGTATAAGTATTTCACATTAACCATGTTGAAAAAGGGTCATTTTGGCTTAATTTAGTAATGAGCTCATTAATACATAATGATTAGGTAATATAACCTAATTGTTGTAAATATTAGTCGAAAAGGGTGTAATAAAGATAAATCAAAGGGTTTTTGTATAAGTACCCGCACTGATTTAGAAAATTAACAGGTGAAGTGCGCATCTTGCAACATAACCTTTAAAATGTCATCGCGAAGCTGTTTAAATTCTCCGAATTGTTTTCGTTATATTTGCGGGAAATTTATGGTGAAAAAACAACGAAACAGCATTACAGACTTTGTAAAAAATATTTACAAAAGTTATTTTGGATAAGTTTTAAGCCTGATTTAAGAAAATTAATGTCGGACGAAAAGTTCGATGAAAAACTTGATGATATCGAGTTGCAAGCATGACAGTCATTTAAGGAAGTGGTGAAAAACTTTTTGGGGAACAATAAAAGCTCCGACTATAAACAAATACTGGCCAAAATGGTTACAAATTTTGGTGTAATGGGTTGTAATATGAGCACTAAATTTCATTTCTTAAATTCGCACATAGATTACTTCCCAGAAAATATAGGAGCCGTTAGCGAAGAACAAGGCGAAAGATTTCACCAAGATTTGAAAGAGCTAGAAGTTCGGTATCAAGGAAGATGGTATACTAGCATGATGGCGGACTACTGCTGGTTGTTGAAGCGCGACGATCCAAACCGGAAATTTAAGCGAAAATCGTACAACCGAAGCTTCCAGGAAAAAAGGATCAGGTTCCACAAATAAAATTTACATGTAATTTAGATTAGTAATAAGTTATTATTATATTTTAGTTGTTTTTTATATTAAAAGTAATGTACTTTTTTAAATATATATTATTTTTATGTGAAAACGTTTGTTTTTTTTCTATTTTCTATCTGTATATTTTTTGAAAAATCTGAAGGTGATGGAAAAAAAACTAAGTACATATTCGTAATCAGCGCACCAAAATACCCTAGAATCAGCTCTCAAATTCTAGAGAGGAAGTTATGACTCTCAATTTGCAGGCCTGTGTAATTATTTGGGACCATACCCAATCCGGATTATCTGAAGAATGAAGAAAAATGTAATAAAATAAAATATACTTACATAAAATCACATTTATACTAAACATATTGAATATTTACAGTGAGAAAAGCTTTTACTTTTTGAGTATAAAGTTTGTAACCTGCTGCTGTACCAGTTTTATATGTATTTTGTGGGCAACACGGTATCGAACTTAAATGATTTTAGAGACTGTCATTTCTTGAAAACAATTGCACAGATATTCATAAAATTAGAAACCCCATGATAGGCATAGATTTCCATTTAATTTTGACAATGTGATAGTAAATTTTGAAGTATTAACAGGTATGAGATATAAGAAAGTTTTCGCCACATCTGACAAATTTTAATTTTTTTCATATATACTTTATAGTGAAAGTTATTCTAATTGATAAAATACCAATGTTTAAAAATACATCTATAAAAAGTAACTTTTTTCCCTAAATCTTTATATGAGTATTTATACTTAGTTAAAGTTCAAAAGCTTAACATAAAATTAAATATCCATTCAATTGTTTAATAATATAGTTTTTAATGCTCAGGAAATTTCGCTTAAGTTGAATTTTCGTTACTATATTATTCTATTATTTTTCATCAATTAAAAAAATGAAAAATTAGCTGGAGCAGAGTTTATTGAAGTTAAAAAATCTTAATTGTTTCAGGAACAAATAAAAAGAAAGTTAATTTTTTTATTCTGTAACAAAACACGTATAACGTCTCAAATTCCTAAGGCCGCTTTTTATTCAATAAAACTTTTATTTCATTTTTATGTAAATATTAGTCGAAATCGTATGATAAATATTTAGAAATCGTATAAAAATTTCTGTTTATTAATAATTGTAAATTATTTATATATTTTTTAGGTAGATTTCGTAAGAAATACTACCTATTGCAATCGCACCAGTTTATATATCTATCTATCTATCTATATATATATATATATATATCTCACTTTTTTATGGACACGATAACTTCTATAATTTTTCACCAATCTCCACCAAACTTGTACATAAAATCAAAGGGGATAAAATCTTGGCTAAGTTCGTTAATGGGCAAAATCGGACCAAGGGGGTCGGAATAGGGGGCGTTTTTGTGAAAACCGAAAAAACGCCATAACTTCTTAATTAAAGTAGATATCGAATCGGTTTAAAGTTTATATTACTTCTTAAAAATGGGCCAAAAGTATATGCATGACAGATTATTGATAAATTTAGAAGTGGGCTCAAGGGGCGAAAAAAACAGGGATTTTGAGAGAAAAAAAATTCATAACTTCGTCAATTTTCAAGATATCAAGTCCAACTAAATTTTTTGTAAATGTTCTTAAAATTATCTAAAACTTTTGTATTTACAAGTTTTTGATAGGACCAACTTTTACCGGCGAAAAAAATTAAAAACGAAAAGAAAAAGGACGCTGAAAAAAGAGAAAAATCCATAACTCCGTCATTTTTTAAGATATCAAATCTGATTAAATTTATTTTACATCTTCTCAAAAATATCTATAACTTTTATACTGACAAGTTTTTCATAGAATCAATTCGTATAGCAAAAAGAAATTAAACAAAAATAGGAGTTGGATAAAAAACCTCAAATCCAAACTGCTTATATTCTGACTCATTTTTAAATTCATTTTTGATTCTAAACGCATCCAAATGGTAGATCCTCTTATTTAGAAACTGTATAAAGTGACGCATTGGTCAATTTTCTGTTAAAGACAGAATATATTTCAAAAAAGGCTTCCAAAAAGGGTATTTTGAACAGAATTTCCGAAAGTCATCCGGACTGAAAATTGAAGGAAGTGTTCAAATAAGAAATTGCGTTTTTTTCTGACTCGTTTTTAAATCCATTTTTGCTCTCAAATGCATCCAATTTACAGATCCTCTTATTTAGGAACTATATAATGTGATGCATTGATCGGTTTTTTGATAAAGACAGAATATATTTTAAAAAAGGCTACGAAAATGGGTATTTTGAACAGAATTTCCCGAAGTCTTCGTGATTTGAAAATTTAAGGAAGTTTTCACATAGCAAATTGCGTTTTTTATGACTCGTTTTAAAATCCATTTTCGCTCTCAAACGCATCCAATTTACAGATCCTCTTATTTAGGAACTATATACTGTGACGCATTGGCCAGTTTTTTGATAAAAATAGAATATATTTTTTAAAATGCTGTCAAAGTGAGTATTTCGCACAAAATTTTCCGAGCAATCATGAATAAAGAATTAAGTATGAATTCAAACAACAAATAGGTTATTTTATTACTCATTTTTAAATTCAATTTTTTTCTCAAATGCATTCAACTGACAGTTTTTTGTTATTTAGGAGCTGTATAATGTACTGTTTTGGTCGATTTTTTTTAATAAATTCAGAATCTATTTCAAAATATGTTGTCAAAACGGGCATTTGAGCTGAATTTTTCTTAAGATGATTCTGATAAAACAAGTTTTTGAAGAAAAATGAAATTAAAAATTTTTCATAAACGGCCAATTGAAGTTATTAAACTGGGTTTATCTCTAATTATATATATATATATATATTTTTTTTTTTTTTTTTTTTTTTTTTTTTTTTTTGTTGAATTGAGCACTCTTCGAAATCTACCTCCGCCTATAGGCCCAGCCGACAGGGATTTTTTAAACTATTCGGATAATTTCATTAAGATATTTATTTTTTTTCCTTATATCGGAGTAATAACTAGGATTATTTTATAATTGATATTTATTTTATTTATCTTTTAAAATCTTTATTTCTTCTATTAATTATAAGAAAAATTTATTTTTTTATAATTTATATATTAGAAGGAATCTATAAGGAAAATAATTCTAAAAGCATTTTTTAAATAACTAAGAAAAATTAAGTGAAATGTTCATTTTTCAACATAGTTCATTTTTCCAACATTACAGCAATTTTTTTTAATTTTAAATACTTTAAAAATAGATTTGTTGTTAAAGAAACTTGTTCTTGGTACATATATGTCTTATAACAGACAACTGTTTAATAATAACTTCACCTTTTTCACAGTTTCTTTCATAAAATGAATAACCCTTACGCACTACAATTGATAGTATACACAGAAAATATTCGATTCAAATCTTGATGTCTTATGATGATAGAAATTTGCCGTAATAATCTTTTAACGCATAACTAATTTCCCGGAACTCTTTAAGGCTGATGGCAACAATAATTTAACTGTTTAACACTAGAATTACAGCAGGTGTCATTTTGTCCCTAACGAATTTTTTTCTTCAATAACTTTTCTAAATTTTTTGTACTAATAATTTTATCCTTTTTTGACTTTTCCTAAATTAACTTGCTTTACATTTATATAAAAAATTAATTGATTACTTATTTTAGCCGTAACAAGTGAGTATACCTAGAATTACGGTGAGATGTCATTTTGACCCCTCCGGGAAAACTGAAATAGAAGCGTTTTTATCACATTTGTTTTGTGTTGCTTTTTATGCAAAAGATTTTTGATTTGCATCAGCCAAACAGATAGCAATGAAATAAAGGAAACGGTGCTTCGATAAGCAAACATCTGCCAGTCACGTGTTTCAGAATATTTGGAATACGCTTATTTTTTGAAACCATATTTGTGATTGTAATACCTGTTTGCTCATAGGTTTTACCTTATATTTCGTTCTTCCCTTTATTTAATTTTTCAATACAATAATACGGAATATCTTTATATGTTTTTAAAAAATATTTTATCATTCTAATGGCTCGTAAAAAAGGACAAACGCACGATGAAATCGTCAATTTCTTACATGAGTTGTCCCATTTCAATTCTGGGTCTAAAACTGATAATAATGTTATAGAGAAAGAAGCAGGAGATACATCCAGCGGTTCGGAATTTATTGCACCAGGTGATGCAGTTTCGTCATCCAGCTCAAGTGAAAGTGAAAACGTAATAAATCATACAATTTTCATTTCTGATTTATCTAAGAACGCCAAAGTAGGATGTAGTGGAGGTTCAAAAAAGAAAGTGAGAAAAAAAATCAAACAACTGATTGTGAAGAAATCGTTAGAGATGGAATTGTTTGGAAAGTAGAGAATTCTCTAAACATTTCTGGTAGACGAGCTATACAAAATATTTTGTGAAAAAATTTGGGCCCGACGTTTTACGATAAACGTCATGTTACCCTGATAAACCACTTACAAGGAAAAGCTCCATACGCGGCATACTCAGAATTTTTTGAAAAAAAAATGCAAATTAAACTACTCATGTATCTAATAATAATTCAGTAAAATTTGACGGTGGAATTAGAATACAAAGTTTGTAAAAAAATAAAATACTTTCGACTATTTGGCGCGAAAAGATGAAAGCATCACGCGATTTGGCGAGCAGCACTTTCTCTCGCCAAAAGCAAACGATTTTAATGTACTTGAAAATTGCTTGTCAATCAAATTTTAAAAGCGTGTAATTAGTATTTAATGAATTTAAATTTGAACAATGAGAAAATTTGATACTTACATATATTTTGTATTATATATTTATGGAGCTTTAATTGCGGTTATTTAATGCTATTTGCTTTAATTTTATCACTTTAAAAATAATTTCATGTATAAAAAATAAAAAATATATCTTCGTATATTTAAGCGTAAGACAAAATGAAGACTAGATAAAGAATTATGCAGTATAATGAATTTCACTATCGTAGAAGTTTTTGTTTCGAACGACATTGAATCGACAATGCTCAATTGGACTCTACTTAATTTTAAGGTTGAAACAATTTTAATTAATTTAAAATTTTTTTTAATTCATAAAATTTCATAGTTAATAATTTTTATAAATACATTATAATATGTTTATACTGGTTTTTAGGAACAGAATAATATTAAAAATATTAGGTTAAAACTCAAGGCTCTCAGTGTATTTAGAAAGATAGGATCAGCTGGGAGTTTTCTCTTTTTATCATTAAAGGGGATATTTAAGATAACGCTTGTTACTTTTCTCGGGGAGGATGAGAGTTTAGCGGCTTTGAAATAAGGTCGGCGCGGGATGGAGTATACGGTTACAAAGGTTTTTCCGAGTCGACTTTTGACTTTTGAATCTATAAAATTGAGGACGGGATGGGGTTTTGACATAGAATATCCCTCGCAGGTGGACTGAGGGGGAAATTATTTTCCATTGAATGCCGACTTTAACACTCCCTGATTTCGGAGGTTAGAATGGTCAATGTCACTTAAAAATTCACTGCATCAAGAAAGGCGTTGATCATTTTGGCCAATGAAAGTTGGGGGGTGTTTATGGGAACCTCCCGTCGGTCAATTATTAAAAAAATACACAGAGTGGAATTGAATTTTAAAAAAAGTCTGCCATTCTCTTGCAAGCTCTCGGTTACAGCTCTTGCCTTTTTTCTCGCTCCTCCGAGCGAATAAAACTCTCATGTTTGAGAAAGTATGATATTCGTATTATGAGGTCCTGACGGAAGTTATGATTTTACTGGAAGCCTATATTCCTGTAATTTTGTCTTGTTCGCGCTAGAGATGAGACCGCATTGTGTTTGAAAGCTGACTGGTGCATCTGATAGTAGCTATGTTCGTGATACGGATGGAGGAGATGGTCAGCCTGTGAGCGGTCCCGGGTGTTTTTCGGCGGCAAAGCAGGTTCCCGCTCTTCGCTTCTTCTACGGGATGACAGGGCCAGTTCGTTTGGGGAGAGCTTCTTCGGATCCCATGTTCTAGCCGCGGTGTTTGGACTCGACAATGAAAGATTCATATAGAGGATTTGCTCAGATCTGAGGTGCCAGATGATGTTTATGCTGGAGTTGATATAGGGAGAAAAGGGATTTGGGTATTAGAAATAGGGGTAAGTGTGGTTTATTATGTTTTGGGGAATATACTATAAATTCTACCCCTAGGGAATTCATTTAATCTACACGAGTTTCATTATATTTAATTGTAATTTTAAGTTGTTATAAGAATAGCCTGTTGTAATATGATTAAGTTTGGTTAATACATCTAAATCTATAATTACTAATTGTTAAATTTTTTAAATAAATATATTATCTTAGTAATCTAAGTATTTGTTTCTTTGATTCTGGAATTCTTGCTTACCATCTTATTAATTGATATCTAACTTATAATAATTGAAACTACTTTGGAGCATCATTTATACACAACGCAATCATAGAACTTAAACTTGTTTACAAGAAGGAGAATTCCTCTTAAGATTATTATTAATTTTAAGAATTCTTGATTCAGTTAACTAAACACCATTTTTTGTATATTGAAACATACCCATAATCAGATCATAGTGGCATCTAATAAAATATATTTTGTCATCGAGTAAATAAAGTAAAATTAAATGACTCTAAAATAAATGAAACATAACAAATATATTATGACAAAACTATAATTAAAATAAATTAAAACTGACAAAATTAAAGTTATTGAAATAAAAATTCTTTAAACAAGTTCAATGTGAAACAACTTCACCTTAAAAAGTATTTGACATAAAAAAAGTATTTTTTGAAATTTTGTCGGCAACCGACGAAAAATCGCCAAATAAACGAAATGTTCATTATTTTTTTATGCATCTTCCATCGGTATTCCGAAATTTTTTTATAAACATATATAACCACATGAGAATAACATTCTGTACTTTTTTTTTTAATTTTCTGAGTATGCCCGCATAGAGACCTTTCTTGTTAGTGCATGGCGACTAATAATAAATGAAAAAAATGCGTATCATAAAAGAGTGTACTGACGCTGAGGCAAAACACAAACTTCAAGATGACTCTTGGAATGTGTTTTTAGAACTTTATTTTTATTGTATGTTAGAGGAGCATTTGGAGAGAAAAGCTTATCTATTCTTAGTTTGTGATCTAAAACATGGGGCCCAAATGTTTTTCATGAGACCATGAGTAGAGACAGAGTTTTAGAAATTATGAAATACCTGCTTTTTGATAATAAATCAACAAGGTCTTTGCACTTGCAGAATGATAAATTTGCTCTAATATCCGAAAAATGGACTACTTTTATCGAGAATAATATGCTTTGCTACAAACCAAATGAAAATATTACGATTGACGAACAGATGTTTCTTACAAAAACAAGATGTCGCTTTTTGCAATATATGCCAAACAAGCCCGATAATTTCTTATTAAATTTTGGCTCGTTGTGGACGTATACATAAAATGCCTATTGAATGGATTTCCCTATTTAGGAAAAGACGAAACGAGACTAAATAATCTAAGTTTAGGAGATAATATGGTACATCGTTTAGTTAAGCCTTACACAAATACTGGCTGGAATATCACTACACACAGTTTCTACACGTCACAGAAGCTTGCAAGAAGCCTCAGAAAGAATGGATTGACCTATGTTGAACAATAAATCGTGCAAAAAGGAAAAGTCTGTTTCGTTTCAAAAATTCGCGAAACGAACTTTTTTTCTGATGTATTGAAGTACGATAACATAACTGTCACATCATCTCAAGGAAAAAAAAAATAAGAATGTAATTTTTGCTGAGTACTCTTCATTCATCAATAAAATTTAAATCAAATTAAAAAAACTCCAGGTATAATCCAGTTTTACAATTCAACAAAGTTTGGAGTAGATGCGTTGGATCAGATATCGAGAAAATGCTTTGTGAAAGCACCATCATGCCACTGGCTAATGCATGTTTTTTACAATATTTTAGATTTTGCTGGAATAAATGCATGGGTGTTGTTCAAGGAAATAACAAAAGAAAACATCGGTAAAAGGGATTTCTTATTGCGCTTGGCGGAAAAACTTGGAGAAGAGTATATTTCTGGTAAATATGAGCTTATAGTTCCTCCAATTAGTTGTATGCAGCAAATGTATTCCGCAGAATCAAAGCAACGGCAGAAATGACAAATAATGAAATGGAAAGGAAATAAAACTACCCTCGATAATAAAATATTAGGCTCTCGATATAGCAACAACTCCTCTACAACAATAAATTTATTTGGTCAATAAAATATTGTTGTAATGAGGTTTTACTATATATCAGCTCGCTTCCATTTTTATGTTTATTTCAGTTTCTTATATTTATCAACTACATAAACTAAACAACTAACAAGATACTCAAAAAGCAATAAATATCTTCGCATTAATGTTAGTTTTTCATCACTCTTTCTTAATTATCGTTTGCAAACCCAATTTCTTTTCAAATGCTCCTATGGGTGGCCTGATAAAACGGAGTAATTACAATCGTAAATAAATAAACGTTATTAAAATAACTAATAAAAGAAAATGGCGTGATAAAAATATATCTTTCAAAAAACACATGCCGTTAAAATTAATCGTTTGCTTCAGATAAAGGAATGTCAAAATCATATCACGTTTATTTATTTATAATTAAATACATAAGGTAATAAAAAATTGACTGCGAATATAGATATACAAATATGTGTGTGTACGTGTTATTTTTACGTTCTTCTATCTGAACAAGAAAAAAGTATTGGATTTATGAAAATTTTTGAATTCCGATTTCAGACGGAATTACAAAAATGGGTGTCTATAAGTCTGTGGGTCTGTCTTTCTGTATGTGACATAAATATGCTGAGCGATCTATTTCAAGAACTATATACGGAATTCAATAAAAATTTAGAATCATTTAGTTCAAGATATAAACTGGTTCTCATTATATTTAAGAATAATTCACCCAACAGGTGGAGCTGCTATGCTGCCTTTTTCAGGATTTTTGCAACAGCTATATCTCATGAACTAAAGGATTGATTTTCATAAAACTTCAGATTCCTGTATTGCTTAATACCATAAGTTGTTAAATGCTTTTTGGTGTAAATCGCCTAACAGGTGGTGCTGCTGTGTGACATTATTTATGATATCTCCATAGCTCTATTTCAAGAAATAGAGTACGAATTTTCTTCAAACATTAGATTCTGTTAATCCCTACACTCTAAAAAATAAAAGTGTAAATTAGACAAATTTACATATATATGTGTGTAAATTCCTAAAATTACACACCTGACATGAAAATTACCCACTTTTTGCAAAGTTTTACCTGTTGTTATGTGTATTTTAGCTTATAATACTAAGTATGTATTTTGTTATCACTTGAAAGGCACAAAAAATGTGTAAATGCTGAAAAATGCCTGAATTTACTCAAATTGGTATGTTATTTTAATTTACACTTAATGCTATATACATAAATAAGTGTGTAAATTTCTAAAATCACCCACTTGGCATAAAAAATACACTTTTCCTATACAAAAATACCTATTTTAATGTGTGTTTAGTTTATGGCATTAAGTTTGTAAGTTGTTATCAGTTCATAAACTCAGAAAAATGTGTAAATGTAGATAACACCTGAAATTACACTAATTAGTGTGTTACAAAAATTATAAATGCGTGAATTTTAAAGTGGACATTACGAAGGGGATGGGAGGCTTACATATTATTCAGAGCTAAACTTTTTATTTCAATAATCCCATTCCATAAACAAAATGATGTCGTTACATTGCTGTAACAGCATTTTTAAATAGTAAACTAATATATTTATTTATTTTTATAAGATACTGTGACCACTTCTCTCACAATCAATGTTTCAGCAGCAAGTGAACATTTGAAACAAGTTAAAAAAAATAAACTCGACGCATGTAACAATATTTCGTTACATGTAACGTAAAATTTTATTCATTTAAGTAATTAATTATAATTTCTTTTTCCGAATTACCTTTTGAAATTTGTACATCAAATATAAGAATGTTTGTTTTTATAGTTCTTAGTTTTGATTAAATCGTAATTTCTTTCTGCCGTTTCGCAGACCGCTGTTTTTTCACAATTTTACTTGTAATTTTCAGTAATAGTGTCAGATTTCTTCTTTAAGCAAAAATATGAAGACTTCCTAAAAAGGAATTATAATTAGACATATAATCCCACTTTATGCTTATTAATAAATTTAAATTGTATTTTTTGTACTGTTGGTAATTTTTCTGCTTCCCTCCCCCCCCCTTAATTTAAAGGACAGTAGTTTAACCTTCAGTAGAATCTAAAAACTATTTTGAATTCATTTAATATGTAACGTAAAATAAATTTAATAATAATAACATTAAGTGCAAAAGATGTTATTTTAATGATTCAACAGCCTTTTTGATAATCTTGATAATTTTTTAAGGTACATTTTTTCTAATGATGAATACTTATAAAAAGAAAACAATGCAACACATAACATAGGTGATTTATGTAAATATAAACAAATCAGCTAAAATTTTTGCAGGTAATATGTGTATGTGTGTGTGTGATGAAAATTACATACCTTTTTTTATTTTTTATTGTATTTTAAATTTTACTTTTATAAATGTATGTAACACAGTATCTTGAGTATAATTGTTTTGTATCTTCAGTCTGAAAAATAAAAAATGAAAAATCGAGTCAGAACTCTGAAAATAAAAAGTGTGGAGATTGCAAGTTTACCAACTATCATTATTCCATCTGACTTGTCTAAAATCTGTCATCAATTAATTGATGTTTTTCCTCTATCTTAATTTTTAATTGCGTATCTAAATGAGGGGACATATATAAAATTAAGAAGCAAGGAAGAATATAGAAAATACAACAGCAGTTTTTATGTGTATATTTAGAGGAGAGTGGGGAGGAATGGGACACTTTTTACAAAAATGACAAAATCAACTTTATTTGACACAAATACAAAAATTTTGATTTATAGAATACAAAATGAAACACTTTCTAATGTCCTTGAACAATATAGAGACATAATTTGAAAAATCAGTTTTATAATTAAAGAAATTGTAAATTTCAAAATGTGTCCCATACTTCCCATTAACAGAGAGGTAATATTTGTACAACGATGGTTGAAGAGGAATATTGAAAACTAATGTCTTAAATGGCAATATGCTGAATTTTAGAACCGTAGCTGCTATAGTAACATAGTTTTAGAGGGAGGGGTGAAGTTCTAAAAACCTATTTAGAGGGAGTTATTAAGAAGGGGGGGGTGAGTGTGATAGGTTGATTTAAAGCTTATGAGGCTACACTTGTGACAGTGTATGAAAAGTGGATGCATCACTATGATCCAGAGTGCAAACAACAGTAATTTTATCTCATCTACTGTCACATATCTAGCCCCATATGCAAAAAATCAGGCTTTCAACTACACCCCCCATTTCACCCCTCCATCCAAAACTACAAAAATAATGCAGCTACGGTTCTGAAAATAAGCATAAAATCAACTAAGACTTTAGATTCGATATTATGCATCACGCATTGCAGTACAGATATTCTATATACACTAGACACAATAGTTATTGGACCTCCATCGAATATGCGTATTTTACATATTACGCAAAAAACTGTGTAAATTACAATAACACAATAATGCGTGTTTTTTGCATAATACGCATTTATCCGTGTGATCACTGAAAATTACACAGATAAATGAGTAAAAATATTATACAGATATATGTGTATTCTTGTGCAATTTACACATTAATGTGGGTATTTCATGAGTGATCACTATAACTTTTACACACTTAGTGTTATCATCAAATTACACACTAAAATGTGTATTTTGAAATTTACACATTAGGCGTGTATTTTGGTAATTTACACACAAATTTACACATATAAACAAATCGTTTTTGTATCATCGATTTACGCATTTTTGTGTGTAAATTTACACTTTTATTTTTTAGAGTGTAATATAAATTAGAGTTGTTTAGCTTTTGGAATAAATCACGCAGCAGCTGGTGCTCCTATCTAAATTTTTTTGCGTTCTGTGCAACGGATTGTCTCAGAAACTACTGTACAAATTTTCATCAAACTTCAGTTTCAGTTATAATTTCACGTAAGTTGTTCCTGATTATATTCTAGTGTAATCTAACCACTGGCGCTGCTATGCTTCATTTTCAGGAAGTATTAATATGCATGAGATACATAGAAGTATGTTTTAGGATTTCCACATTTGACTAGTTTCTATAATATAATTATGCATATTAGGATGTGAGTTCAATACTTGCCTTATTCAAAAAATAAAATCTATTAATCTATTCTGTAGATGAAACTGCATCAACAAAACATTTCAATCTGCAAAAATACTATTTTTATGCTTTATTACTTGCCTAGCATGCTTAGTCTTGTAAGCTTTTTGAAAATCGAAAAAAGAAAATTGACGAATTTACACGTTTCAGACACTGGAGATTCCAAATAACATATTTTTAGAAGAAAAAAAAATTTCCGTGCATCTGTCTGTGTGTCTGTAAATGCTTTATGCCCCAAACAAATTGAGATAGAGACTTAAAATTCGGTAAGTAGTTAGTATCTAGGAATGGGACGCAGCCCATTTAACATTAGTTACCCCGATTATCCCGAACTACTTTTTTCAGACACTCGAAATATTCGTTCTCATGAAAGGTATATACAATTGTTCGATTTTTTTTAAAGAAATAAATATAAAACATAATAAAAAACATAAATTTTTCGTAAAAAATGAAGTCCATCGCATAATTAGTTGTCAAGATATTTGTAATCATGTTTTCCACACTCTTCGATTTTTCATGACCCTGTATTTCATTCAAATTTCAATTCAAAGGTATATTTTAATTAGAAATGTAACGCTTTATCTCACATAGTAAATTCTTAGTTAATATAATGATCATTTTTGGAGTTATAAAGATGCTTCGAATAAAAGAAATGTTTATTATAATATATACAGTAACAGCACACATTAAATAACTGTGTTTGAGACCGAAAAAATGCATATTTATTTCCCAGTTGATGTGATAAAGAAGAAATATTTTTCATTTTCTTATAAATGGTTTTATGTTACTGCAAAAATAATAGCGCTAAAAACCTTTTTAATTCGAAGCAAAATAATAAATCTTTTTTCTTATGAATTAAAATAAAAACTAGCGCAAAAATTAATAACTTAAATTGTTATTGTAGTTGAAAAAAATTTTTTTTCCATACAAAAGAGTAAAGTAACACATCAATATTTTTAATTTAAAAAATAAAACAATTATGAAAAAAAAGGTTCTTCTACTACGATTATAGTAAAATCAAGACTATAAAAAAGCTTTTCATTAATTAAAAGAGGTTATTTTATACGTCATCAAAGCAAAACATAAAAATGTAAGGTTTTTTTAATTTATATTAAATGATTATACTTTTCTCTACACTTAAAAACATTTAATAAATGAACCCAAAACTAAAATACTAAAAGAATGGATTCTAATTACTTAATTACTAAATCTGCTCTAAAGAGATGATTTACGCGACTTTTTTTTCTATTTAGTTTACAACTGAAATCTTTAAACATATTTTACAAAAATATTTAAAAAATATATATAGTCTTTTATGAATGTTCATGTATATTAATTTTTGATACATTTTCTAAAAGTTTTATTTTTTCCTTTCTTTTAAAGTGAACATATATATAAGTATATAAATACATATAACTATATACATAGAAACATGCATGTAGAACTATATATAAGATTTTCTTCTGACTTTATTTTTATGGAAATACAACATATATAAAACAACAACAAACATACAAAACAAAATATATAAAACAAAATATTTGCTACAAAAAAAATTGCTGTTTTGAAAATCAAGTGATTTATTAGGCAAATCAAAACATACAAATAAAGCAAACTTTTACAAATCAATTAAATATTTATAAATTTTTATATATTCATTGGAGCATTACAACAGTTCTGAAAAGCATAACACCGTCACACAGTGATACTACGATGTAGACCGAAAATATTCATCCAAAGTTCTCATTGGCATTCGATCAATATTAGAGATTTAGCGAATAAGATGTATAAAACAGTAGCCAAATAATTTTTAAAAATGTTAGAAAAGTGTATTCGAAGTGAAACACTAAAAAATCGATCCTTAACTCTTTATTGTATACGTCGCGTCTGTTGGCAATTGGCGGATTGCAGTCCACATCCTGACTCCGGAAGGTCGAAGCCTGGATCGCCGAAAAAGATATTGTAAGTGAAGAATTTATTCATTTTTCAATAACTCTTGAATATAAAAAGAAGAATTTCGAAGTAAACTAAAGAAGTAGTTCTAAATTTTATGCAAGATGAAGGGATTTGAAGGAAAATTTTAGACTTTGCAGAGGTAAGTAAGTTGTCTCTTTTTCGCCTTATGAAGTTGCTCCAATTGCAGAATAATTATTCTTGAAAAACCTTTATTTCAAAAGAAATATTTGATTTGCGACAAGATATTTCCTTGCAAATGTATAAACCTTCATCCCCTGGGGAATTTTGGAGTTACATACCTCTGAAAAATAGGAAAATTGCAAAAAACTAACTATTGAACTGGCTATTATGTTTGGCTTAACATGTGAAAGAACTTTTTCTAAAATATTTTTTTTTTCAAAAAATAAATATCGCTCGTGATTAATGGATATCAACATTGAAGACAGTCTTTGCAGTAGCTGTTCACTACTAGTACAAGAGCCGAAAGTACAAAACACTAAGTCATCGATCAAAAGAAAAAAAATTATTTTATGAAAGAATAGTAATAGGGGAATCTAATCATCCATGTCTGCCGGAAGCGAAGTGGTGCATAAGCCAAAAATGAATACCACTAGTGGTTGACTCGTAGACTTAGTATTATGCTTTCCTGCACCCAATTTTCCACGTTTTCATAATTTATTTGTACGGCAAACAGAATGTGAAACGTACTAGTGAACAACTAGTGGTATCAATTTTTGATTTATGCACCACTTCACTTCCGGCAGATATGAATGATTAGATTTCCCTATTACTACTCTTCCATAAAATATAGAAATTTTTGTTGTGCTCGATGACTTAAGATTTTGTGCGGTCGACTCTTGAACCAAACTATAAAAAAGCTGGCTCAAGATCGCAAATGTAATTCTTCGCATTAATTTTTCAACGAATACCTGAATTCTCTATTTTTCTGAACCTATATCTGTGTATGTCGTGACTTTTATGAATGAATACCTGCTTTAATTATTTTATATTATAAGTATGCCTTTGTAAAAATAACAATTTAAAAGTAATAAGTACTTACATTTTATAATGGGATTTTTTTTTTCTCTGGACCTTGATAAAATTTTCAAAATTATTAGCATGCCATTTAAAATTACGCGCCAACTCCTGTTCAAAATAACCTAAATTTTTGTAATTTCTAATACCATAGAAATTCCACTATTTGTTACAGAAATTGTTTAAAATAAGTACATTCTAAATTCAATGTTTCAAAAAAATTTTTAGTAGTCTAAATAAAATTTCGATACATCTATCCTTAATTTAGCGTTTTGAAAATGTGCACTACAAACTGCTATGAGATTTCTACTTTTACTTATTTAAAAAAAAATCAGCCAATGATACTTTGCATATGAAACTAATAAATATTATAGTAAATGACTGATTTCAACGCCACATTCCAACAAACATGTTCTTCGTTTGGCACGAGTAATTTTGTTACAGTATTAATACCAGCACGACACCAGTGCATATGAAGTGATTAACAAAGAGTAGAGAAATAATAATCGCATAACATTTTCTGTTGTTTTATTATTTGTATTTTTATTATTTTCTGTATTTTTTATTATTGTATATTTATTTCCCAGTATTTTTATATTGGATTTTTTCTGTATTATTGCTTATTTGAAAAAAATTCATTTTAGAGAAAGTTCTTTCACATGTGAAGCCAAACATAATAACAAATAGTTGTATTTGGAGATAACTATCTGAATTACTGCTAAGTCAGTATCTCTATAAATAGAGAAATGTAAACGGCACGGTGCGATTAAACATGTAAATTGACACCGATCGTTCGATAACGTGGCTAATAATCTCGATTGTTTTTACATTCCATAAACAGATGCATAAAAAAAAGCAGATATTGAGCACTGGCAATTTGGCGAATTTGATTGATTGTTTATTCACCAAATGGAGCATTTTGTCGCGATTTGGTGCAATGGTGAGCGGCAGAGAGAAATGTGCATTCATAACTTCTTATAATTCATCCCTACAATATCATTTCAATATAAACAGCTAGTTTAATTCACAACACCCTGTAACTGTTAATATAGTCATCTTGAACAGTCTCTTAGGTATGTAAGTTTATAAAATAATTTAAATGGAATCCCCATAAATCTTACATGCAGGTACATCTATAATTTAAAAAAAAGGTTTGTGAAATTAAAATATTGCTGTTTACTTCCGTTCTTTAGAGTTTAGGTAAATCTTGTCGGTAATAGCAATAGAATTTACAATCTATATTTTACATGTATTACATGATAATTCAATATACACAAACACGATTAATTTATATTCCATATTGTTATCATTTTCAATAGTATTAGAAATATTTTCATATTTAACCAATTTATTTAAGATTTCAACTCAGTTCATTTTTCATAAGGCTTGAAATATACTGTTTCCATTTATTGATAACAGTTTCATGTTATTCTCATATCATTAGCGTACACGAAACTTCTTAAAACAAGAGAGTTACTTGTAGATTTCAAACTACACTTTCTTTAATAATATATACTGAAATATTTGCTGACTTAAATTGAGATTTCAATATATTCGAAACGGGTATACGAAATATACAACTGTAAAACTAGCTTTCTTCATGGTCAGTCAAATATCATAGCAAACGCGGTAGCGTTTGGTATAATATGTTTAAGAAATAGAAAGTGCGAACGTCTTTTCGAAATTTCTAGCAAACCAGTTTACGTACGGCAATGATTTTAGTTTCAAAAGATAGAACTCGACGAGACGAATAAAATGATAGCATTCAAAAAATTATCGCAGTTTACTGTAGTTTTTTATTTAACTTTTAGCGAAAAAATGAAGACGAAAAGTTCAACAAGCACGTTATTATGGATGGATTAACTTCGTTTTTGGTTTATTTTTATCGGCTTGATAAAACTTAGAACAGTTTTTTTTTTCATCTTTGTATGTTTGACGGTTTATGAGAAAATCGAATTTATGTCTTAAACCTCCAGTTGAATATTGTCTTTTGCTGTTGCGATTGTAGTTTTTTTTATTCATTGCCACCAAGTTTAATATAAAAATTCTCATGTATGTATCATAATTCATTTAAATTAAACAAATCACGTGAAAAACATAGTTATTTGTTTTTATTGCGAAGCTTTTAGTTTCAGTTCTTTAAATAATAAAGTTGTGAATGCAATGTTATTATTTTTTTGGTCGTATCCATAATTATTTTTTCAAATAACATGCATTTATATGACCATGGGATGATTTTCTCGAGTGTCCTAACATTTTGAATTTTTAGGTACTTCTAGGTTATCCCGTCGACGAAAAAATTATCGCCAAATTTTAAGATTAAATGCCAATAATGGATGATCGTGAATGTCACATTCAATGACATTAAATACGATTCACGTGTTTAGAATGTCATTAAGCGATTTTTATTTCGGCTTTTTGTTTGTATTTGTATTAATATTTTACTAATTATTTCTTTTTTCGTTATTTAAAATAAAAAATTATGTCAGTGTGTATAATTTGGCTATTAGTTTGGCGATTCGTATAATTTGGCGAAATCGGTCGATGGGATAACAGAGAAGTACATATTTTAGTAGTAGAAAAAAATGGGAAAAAAACAAGTACATCGGAAAAAAGTATCTGGGAAAACCAAAATTTCTCTTCAGGAACTAAATGTAAGATTTTTTAATTATGATCATATAACGTCCTAATTTACAAAAGGAAAAGATATAGAGTAAAACAAAAACTTCACATTCTGTCCATATCTTAAATAGCATTCAATTGATTTTAAATAGGGATGTAATGTCAAATATGCATTAGGGTACTTAGTTGGCACGAAATTTTTGTTATTTTGTCTGATAAGATAACCGGGCTAATGTTTATTAAAAATATATATATATATTTACCTTTATTTAATTTTGTTAAATTTTATAAATCGTTTCATTCTGTAGTTATTAATTAAACTTTTCAATACTACTTGATTATCCCGTCGACCAATTTCGCCAAATTTTACAAATCATCAATTTATTCACCATGTAATTCATAATGACATAATTTTTATTTTAAATAACGAAAGAAGAAATAAATTAGTAAAACATCAATAAAAGTACAAATAAAAAGTTGAATTCAAAATCATATTATGGCATAACAAACATGGGTAACCTATTTAATGTAAACTGAATGTAACCTTTATGATAATCCGTTATTGGCATTTAATTTTATAATTTGGCGATAATTTTTTGGTCGAAGGGATAATCAATTATCACCGGTTTTTATTCATTATTATTTTCTTTTGAAAATTATAGAAAATAGTTAATAGAAGTACTACTTGGTTATCCCGTCGACCAAAAAACCATCGCCAAACTATATTATATGCTAATAATGGATGATCGTGAATGTCGAATCCAATGACATTAAATAGGATGCACGTGTTTAAAACGCCATTAAGGGATTTTTATTTGGACTTTATTTTTTATTAAGATTCTACAAATTATTTTTTTGTGTTATTTAAAATGAAAATTATGTCTATATGTATAATTTCGCTATGAGTTTGACAATTTGTATAGTTTGGCGAAATTGATCGACGGGATAACTAAGTAGTACCTTAATATATATGTATGTAATTGAAGTTTGAAAACTAAGCTTTTGCGAAATTGGCGTCAGAAGAATATCGCACAATGTCGTGCATATATGGCATCTATGCCAGGAAAGCATCAAATGAAAAAAACACATGGTGATGTAAAAACTTTTGTGATGGTGTGAAGTGAATGTAACATTTACGATCAGCAATTATTGGCATTTAAAAATATTTTTGTTTGAGATATTGTCGAAAAAGCATTGCAAAGATATACTTTCCCTCTCCCTTCCATTTCCAAATGTACTAAATTTCAAATTAATGAAAAAAAATCAGAGTTTACTTAAAACCGTGCCAAAAAATTATAGTAATTATCCTAATTATTCTAATAGAAATTCTCAATTTTCCGTTATTAACAAACGCTACTTTAAAATCGCAAATTTAATCGGCTAAATCAGCCAAGTTGCATAATGATCATCCCCACTGAATATATAAATAATGCCATATTTGCAAACTTATCGGTCAAAAAATAGTGAAACCTTGGTTTACGGCCCCCTCTGTTTTTGACAAGTTCGGTTTATGACCAACTTCAGTGATCAAAATTTTACTCTTTCGGCGAAGGATAACTCGATTCGCGACCAAAGCTGTCGAATAGCTCAGTTGGCAACCCTCACATAACTCTTGTTATAGGTCAAGTTTGGAATAAAGTGCGCGTATCAGAGTGCTTTGTGACCTTCAGTACAGTAAAAAATTTAACTTATTGTTTCAATTTTAATCAGTTTCGCGAAAATTTTAGCTTTTATTATGACTTCTAAGAATGAAAAAGCGTTTAGTGATAGCAGTAATAAGAAGCTTAATCGAATTACTGATGAATTATGAAAAGAAGTAGTGACAAAACTTAAGAACGATGATAGTGTAATCAAAATAGCTAAACAATACGGTGTAGATGAACCGTCGATTACTCTGATGATAAAGAACTAGTCGGATATGGTAACCCCAAAACTATTTTCTATCTCATGCATTTAATGCGTCAAAATTCATTATTATAGTGTCAAAATCAAATGAAAGTCATATGCTCACCGTGAGGATTCTAAAGACATGAAATTCCGAACATTAGTTTTTGAAATAGACTGTTGCGGATATCGGGAAAAATACAGCATATATGCGACACTTGTTGGGAGATTTACCCAAAACACGCAGTGAGCAATAATATAAATCAAAGTGTGCCTAAATCTCAAGTTTGATGAAAATTTGTGCATTAATTCCTGCGATAGAGATATTGTGGTAATCGGAACAATTTAGCATAGCAGTGCCATGTGTTTGGTTATTGAAACCAAAACGTAAACAAAGCCAATTCATATAAAGATTAACTGAATTTGATGTTTGATGAAAATCCGTGCGTTAATTCTCGAGGTGGAACTACTGCGAAAATAATGAAAAATGCAACACGATTAAGCCATCTGTTGAACGATTTAAATCAAAATGTAAACACCATCAATTTATATCAGGGATTACCTGAATCATGGCCCACTAGAACTAAAGGCCTGTCTATTTGAGATTAATGTAGGAAGTCTCCCGCCAGAGGACGCTGATACTTCGCCTAAGTTATTCAGACCAATCATGTAAACCCTGAACCAAAACAATGACACGTATGCAAACATGTGCAAGAACAGAAAGCAGTTTATTCAGTGCTAATTTGGGCAGGGTTTGCGTCACGTGGACTTACACGTGGTTCAATGAAATGGTTCAAGGTTTGAAGCTGAATCCAGCTTCACTTTTTCGGCGGTTTTTCGCGAAATGGCTTGGCCGGTACTATATAGTCGGCGTTGCCTGAATATAATTTTTTTAATCCCATGCATTGGTTTTTGAGATAGAGCGCCCAAAAAATTTATATCACATACAGAAATTCAGATACAAGAATGGATCGTGAACTGAGGTTCCACTGTATATTATATAAAAATTTAATTACAGCTGGGGATTTCAATGTCAATTTTACAAATAATACTAGAAATGAATTTTCAGTATATTTTTATCCTTGGTTTGACATAAATCTATTAAGGCTGTATTTCGAGCGACTTTCTCCAAGGAAGATAACTTAACCTATAATTTCCCTGAAAATGTCCTAGAATAATATTCAATAATTGGAATAAGCTTTTCCAATATATATCAGGAAGGAGAAATAAAAATATTTTACTTAATTTTTTTTTTAATTTAAATGGGAAAACTCGTTTTTATGTGCATTGACTATAAAGTTATGTTTAGCGACCTTTGGGTGCCATGATCACAAAAATCGCGCTAATGGCGGAAATATTTCATATTTATAACATCTGATTTTTAAAACAAGTAGATAAGAATGCTACGAATCCTATGCGAAAAGAATAAAAATTTCTATTCGCATTATTTTTCTTCAAAATATGTATTATCTAAAATTAATTGAATCTGTCAATTTCTGTACGAATAAATTAAAATTAATTTCGTTTTTTCACGTTTTTTGTCCATTGATTAAATAGTTTAATATTGAGCGAAATAAGAAAAAGTACTGGGAATATTTCAAAGCAACTGAGGTTTTCTTATATTCAATATATAATTATCAAAAAATTTAAATGACTAGTATTAAAAAATGCTCTAACGAGCACCAAAAAAGGTTAATATGTTTTTAAAGTATGAAAAAGTGTTTGACAAGAGCTTCTAATTGAAAAAGAGAAAGGACAAGGGGTCCCTTCTTGGCTGCAATTCACTGTCAATGCCAAATTTGAAAAAATCATATTTGCGCTTTTTCCATATAAAAGAAATCTGCGTAAAACTTTCAATCGTGCTTTACATGTTAACTGCATTGTTGACTCTGCATCAACTGCACTACAAATCAGTTTTCTGTGCTGTTTTACACTGCGACAGTTTATGGTGGGACTACGTGAATGTGATACGCTGCAGGCAGTGTTGAATGCAGGAGGTGGGCCGGGGGGACATTCCCTCCCGAAGGTATCAAATGCCCCCCCCCTCCCAATAAAATTTGAGATTTTGTGTTTTTAATGGTAAACAAGTATGATCCCCTTAGAACTCTATTCTATTAAAGCCACAGAAGACCCTCCCGGAGAAAAGTGTCTGAATTCAACACTGGCTGCGGGAACTATGGTTTTTGGCCCTATTTTGCTTTACATTCATGTTTAATCACCCTTCGTTTTTTCTAATTATGCCTTTATACTATACAATTTTGTTGTAACATTGACTGATTTCTTTTATATGGAAAAAGTGCAAATATGATTTTTTCAAATTTGGCATTGGCAGTGAATTGCAGCCAAGAAGGGACCCCTTGTCCTTTCTCTTTTTCAATTAGAAGCTCTTGTCAAATACTTTTTCATACTTTAAAAACATATTAACCTTTTTTGGTGCTCGTTAGAGCATTTTTTAATACTAGTAAGATATTGCTTGATTAATTTCCAAACATCCGTAAATAATAATTTTTGTTCCCATTCCATCAATTAGAGTAAAAATTTCTTATTTTCACTTAAGGTAATTCTATAAAAGGATGTTTTCACTAAACTAATACTTTTCTATGAGTTTTGGATGATTTTAATTCTCTCGATTTAATCTTGGTAGTATTTGATCCAATACAAATATTTCAAAATGATATTACGAATTTATTTACAAACAGATATTCAAATTATTCTTAGAATTTCTTGTTTTCCTCATTTAAAATTTTAGAATTTAAAATAAAACCCGAAACTTACTAGATACGTTAACTTTATTATGAAATATATTCATTCTATTAAGAAAATTGTAATATGTGCTTAAACTTTTATTAATAATGTTTGAAGACAAATATAAAATATTTATGATACTTTCATAAATTTTTCTATGAACTCGGTTACATAGTGTTTTCTCATATCTCGGATGAGAGAAATCTCAATGTATTGTATTATAATTTGATGAAAAAATGTGTGTATGAACACTTTAACTTTTTGTAGGATTCTAAAGAAAAATTATTTTTTTTTTTTTTTTTTTTTTTTTTTTACAATATATTTACTAATCATGAACTTATTCAAAATTTATTTAAATGAATAGGCATAACATTAACGTTCATTAAATGAGATTCATTTTTGCAAAACGCTGTCGAAAAAAAAACTGCGATTTCTGTCAAACGGAAATCCTTCATCATACTAGCCGCCCTTGGCGACCAGTTTGGTCTCTTTTAAATGTCTGCTAAGCATTGCAACATATTACTTTTATTCACATTTTATTTTTACTTACTCAATAAATTCCCCAAATCGAAAGGTTATGATATAAAATTAATTTTTATACATTTTTAATTTAGCCAGATGCAGGTGATAAATCGCCAAACGTTGTTTACGTAGCATTTTTTCGTATTTCATTAATCTCATTTAAAATATAATGTTTTCACTATTTTTTTTTTCAAAATACATAAATTAAATTTAAAACAAAAAAAAAAAAAAAAATTCATGACTTTCACTTCTTGTCTTTGTTTTTTGTTTTGTTTTATTTTATTTTTAAGAAAAGAAAAATAAAGTTGATGTTGAACTTAAATGTCGTGGTTAATATTATTATTTATTGATTTGAACATCGAACAGTCAGCATTGTTTTAATTAACAACTCAAAAGATAAAACATGCTACTGAGCGAGTTAAAAATGCTATTGGCGATATTTGAGCCAATCTAATATGAAAGCACTAAAGATTATTTGAAATCATGGCAACATTTATTTAGTTTTATTAAATTTTAAGAAATTTAAAAGGATTAAAAATGCATGTATTGCATATAAATAGCAAATGGATCAACGCAAATTGTTTATGATAATCATGTGAATAATATAATGAAATAATGGCGATGGAGTAATATTTGGCGATTTATCACTAAGTGGCTAAAATTAAACTAACAAAATTTCCGCGTAGCATGTAAAATGTGAAGCTATCAGCCCGTAACTGATGATAACGATCACATGATTTAGGCCTTTCATAGAGATTAGACAACCTGTAAACAACCCATGTTCACAATTTATTTTAACTGATCATCAAAACAAACAGCAAAGTGAAAATAATTTTCAGTTTTTGTCAAATAATATATCGTCCAATGTATACGACGACAATACAATACAATGACGGAACCCACAAGATGAAGGATAAATTTCAAACAGGCCGTGTCGGCAGAACAAAGACAGTATTTTTACAGGACAACACATATTTTTTAAAAAGTGAAATGTCAGACAGGGCTTTCAAAAAGTTAAACGGACAGCCTGGATAAAAATTGTAAAGAGCAAACAAAGTTAAAAAATACATAAATAATGTTCGATGAATGCGACTTTTGTTAGTGTAAGTATAAATGTGACTTCGAACCGATTTTATTATGAAAACATCAATACAGAAATATAACATGTCCTGACTAGAGATCGGTCTCGACAATTACGTGGTATTGAATTATTTTTTTCAGCAGACTTCGGCGGACCGGTATCAGGCTTACATTTATTTATGGTCATAATTATATCCTTTGCTATGTATATATATCTTAGAAATGTGCGTTGTCCATGTAGTATTTTTTTATAATAATGTAATTCTATAATATGAAAAAATTATCATTTTTTCGAAATGGAATCAGGTTGATACGGTTGGATCAGGTTTCATTGATTTTTTTGTATGAGATCTGCTTTGACAGATTTTTTTCAAATGGCTGGCCATTCACTTTAAAAATAAAAACAGTGAGGTAATAAAACATTTAGTTTCCCCTATGAGTCGGGCCGGGTTCCGGCATGAACGTTTTCATTCGGGCAGACCTCTATGGCACGATTTGATTTTCATAACAGTATTCATACGCAAGAAAGTGCTCTCAAGGAAAAAAAATGTATTTTAAATATGCCAAATAATTCATATCCCTCCCCCAAAAAATTAATATATATATTTTAACTTAAAACTAAAATTTTGAAAAACTTATTGAGGTTTATCCTTTTAAATCACAAATAAAATAGTTATTATCAAGACAAATGTAATCATTTATGAGATTCAAAGTATCTTACATTTCGATTTAACCCTTGGACAAAATAATTTTGTTCTTAAAATTCAGAAATGGTTGGATGTAACCATATTTTACGACCGAAATATTTTGGAAAATAAACTAATGTTTTTTTTTTTATCGAATGAATTCTAAAAGAAAATTTTCCACAAGAATTCTGGTACAATTTTGGCTATTAAGAAGCGAGAAGTATAAATTTCATCGCCTTTGTAAGAGTTAACAGCATAAGTACCAACGTTCTGACAAAGCTTTGCGCCAATCTCCTATCCTAAAACACAGTATAACAATTTATATATAAATATGGAAAAACTTAATATAATTTCGCAAAAAAATAAAATAAAATAATTATAACGAATAGAATATCTGACTTTTTAATTTTATTCTTTAATAGGAAGAAATATGATAGTTGTCGCATCTTAATTAGTTATGTTATGAGTTAAATTTTAAAGGCGCATCTTTAACATAATGAATAACTGTTTTCCATTTTAATTTTAGTTTTATTAATATTATAGTATATTCACTGTTTAGTTTTCCAAATTATATCACGTGTAACAGCTTTGTATCTTTACTTTCAGAGATATGCTGGTAAAAATTAAATTTCCGTAATTAAATGTGGTACTGACTTTTAATTAAATTTTGCGTTATGCATATTACGTTTCAAAACAGGAATAAACGTATTATTTTTATCGTAGAATACATTTCTTACGAAAAATTCACTATGAATCATAATAAATGTGTGGTTTTTATTCCTCTTAAAAATTAATTATAAATTCTGATTTTTGTTCTCTAAAATAAATTTAAATACATGTTTATGGCATAAAAGTTAAGAAACAATAACAGTAATTTAAAAACAGAAGTTCTTTTGTTAAAAATCTTTCTTAAGATATATTGTTGTAATTTTTATATTGCATACTTGTATAATAAAATATGAATAAAGATATGATACTTAATTAAATGAGATTATATAAAACAACGAATACTATCTTTTATCCATGTTACTACATTGGCGACCGGGAATTTAGTCTGAAATTTAGATTTTAAAACAGAAACTCTGCTCTCTTGTGAAAGTTTTTGGTAAATTTGTTTCTTAAGAATAAAATCCTTGTAGATAGTAATTTCAAATTTAAGGATCGGTAAATACAGGGTGCACAGCTAATAACACCCTGATTTCAAAATTAAATTTCTCAAGAACGAAGATCGATAGAATTATGCTGTAAACGGTTTGTTTATTAAGTAAGCTGTAAAAATGCTGTATAGAAGTTTCGAACGGTGAATAATTTGAAATGATTATCTTCTGATTACAAACAATGCTTTATTAAATATTTTTCTTGTTTTAGATATCTTGCGGAGAAGGCGTTTTTTCGGCTTACAGTATCATATATTAACAATTTTTGAAACTGATTTATTTTTAATTTCGGAAATTACAAAAAATGATTTCCAAAAATCGATTTTTGAAATTCCTTTTTTGTGAAATAGAGAATGTAAAATATATATAATTTTTTGGAAAGGAAAAGAAGTATCAATGAAGTTAAAATTGTAAAATAGGGGATTTTATTTCAAAAGGGGGTATAGATAACGATATGTAATGATGTGTTAACGCCACCATCTCCCTTCCCCTTCATCACGATACATTTAATCTTAATTCTAAAGTTTATTTTTTTTATTTCTTAATATTTTTTTTCTTTCTCTAATCTTGATAAAAGTTAAGGTAAGTATTTAAAATACTAAAGCTACATCAAAAATATTGTTCTAACAAAGATACTTTATATTTTTAAATATATATATATATTTTCAATTAAATAAGAATTAAGGATTATTACCAACGTCTTTAATAAAAAATATAGTGCAATACCTTTCAAATAGCTTCAAATAAAAACTGAGAGGGATTAAAAAAAAACTTCGCCATTTCCTAAGAAAAAAGCTTAAACCTTAAAGGCTTTTATCACAATTCCTTCCCGCATACTTCTCGAATTTCAGAAAATATTTTTTTACATTTTCAATTTTCATCATTTTCATTACAAAAGATTAAACAGAATTATGTAAGAGCAACATCTTAATCCGAAAATGGGGAGTATAACATATCAATTAATGAAGAAAAAACATAGTCTTTTAAAATTTGCAAATTGAATCATTTTTTGGAAATTTGACCTTTTTTTCTAATTGTAAAACAGATTATTATCGAAAAGATAAAACACCGAAAATACTCCATTGTTTATTTTCTGTTGAAATTGCGAAAAAAATATTCCTATGAAAAATCAGAAATCTTAAAAGTTTAATGACCTAAGCTTTGCTAGAATGAAATAGATGAAAAGATTTTTCATCTTTATCTGTTTTAAGAATAATAAAATATGCATGAAATTATCTTGAATTTTGTAGTTTAGAAACGAAAAAGAAATATGAATTGTTGAAAATGCAAGTTTTAATTTTCTTTCTGTAATCCTATTAAAAGTTAATGTAATAAGCATTCAAAATACCTGAGCAAAGTTAAAAGTAATACTTTATTAGAAATACTTTAGATTTCTTGAAGTAAATCTTTTTTATTATTAAAATAAAAATTGAATTTTATTCCGGCTCTAAATGAAAATCTAAAATAATTGTAATGCATTTCAGAAAGCTTGAAATAAAAAATGGCTATTTATATAACATTAAATGAAACAAAACAGTAATTGAAATGTTGTCGTGTTCAAAAATTTTATGTAAAGAAAATCGCGAAGTTCATTCTATTATTTTTGTGCATAAAAGTATTGCTTTCGTTAATTATAAAATAATAAAATTAAAAATGGCTTTTCACCAAAGAATGTTTTATTATTGAATTTAAAATTGCAATTATTCCGAATTTATATTTACTGTTTTATAAATCAATTTTCAAATTATTTATGTAAACTGTTAAACATTTCTGTAAAAACACAGGCGGAAACGAATCTAGAATTCATGTAAATTATCTCTAGTTTTCGGTTAATTGCATTCCATTGTGATTTTCGGTCATCATTTTACGATCTTTTAATATTTGCCCATTACATCAAATTATTCTTTTTTTTATATAAAATTTCCTGTTGTGCTTTCCATGTCTTTATGTAAACATATTTTTATCTTCGCTATAACCTATCATTCAGAATAAACACTTTAAATATTTCGTTAAAAATGTTAAAGAAAATTCAGTTTAAAAATTGTTTCATTAAAAATGGAATATTTTAAAATAGGTAAATTTGTCTTTTGCAAATAGCAGAGATTACTATAGATAACTAGAAAAATATCTGAATTTGCCCGCGTTAGGCATATGGATCATCCCAGTAAAATTAAGTAAAATGAAATAATATAGCTGACGAAGTAATGGATTTCTGTGTGTTCACTCCAGTAAAAGTTTGAAAATATGACTTGAAAATATGACGTTACTCTGTCGAAACCATAGTAAAATCCTATTTAACTTTAAAAATCATCATGTGCGTTTTCTTTGACAGGTTTAATAGAATAATACAGCCGGCATTCTTTTGAGCATTCTAAAATATTTAGTAAATATAAAAAAAAAATCTTTTAGTCATTTAAAATAAGAGTAATTTTTTTCTGCACTTTGAGTGGCGAGTGTAAGGCCATCTTTCACCACGTACATTTAAGGGTCGTTTCTCTGATTATTTTAACGCGGAACCATTCATTCATGAAAACCAAATCTTCAGCGACTAATATAAAAAAAACAGATCAAGTTCAAGGAGCATTCAGTCCTGCTGTCTATTCTTGAAGATTTCTTTTAAACGAGAAATAATTAATTCTTGGAAAAATTTGGTTACATTTTGTTTACCATTTAACATAAATCTTAGAAAAATCGCATTTTAAGTAATAGTAATAATATAATTTGCAGAATGTTCTCATTGCATCTAAGATTGCATTTAAGACACTTAGTTAAATAGTGAAATTAATGATATTAGCATTATTTGTTAAGCAGTTGATTTAGGTACCAGCATGACATTACAAAAAATAAAGTGCTAAAAATAGTAAAACACTTATTTCAGAAATTTTAGGAATTCACCCAACCTAAGTAGGCTAAAGAAGGGGGGGAAGGGTCGAAAACTTTAGAAAATTTGGTCATATCTTAGCAGCCGTTTTATGCTGCAGCGATACATTCTGGATAATAAAAAATAATTAAACACTTACTTCAGGAATTTTATAAATCCCCCCCCCCCCCGTAAGGAAGTTAGGGTAACCATATCTCAGCAGCCGTTTTAGGTAGGCGCTTGAACTTTCAGGAAATTAATCTACTAAAAGAATAATTAAACATAGATTCGAAATTCCTCCATAAGAGAGTTAAAAGAGTGATCGAATTTTTTAGAACATTTGGCCAGATTTAAGCAGCCGTATTCGATAACAGTGTCAGAGTCAAGAACAATTGTGTAAAAAACATTTTAAAATGTATTTCGTGGATTTTGGAAATTTTTCTCTGAGAGATTAAAAAGAGAAAGTCATTTTTTAACATTTGTCTAAATCTCAACAGCCATTTTAGGTAGAGTAAGAAATTCAGAGTAACAAACATGCCAAAAAATGACTAAATATTTCAGAAATTATAGAAATTCTCCGTTTCAGGAGTTAAACGTGGGAACAGAAATGTTCGAACATTTGAACACATTAAAACTTGTCATCACCATAGTGCCCGAATGCATGAACAATTGAAACGCAATTGGGAAAGTGATATTGATATTGGAATGATTGAAATCATTAAAGAGATATTGCCACTCATTATATATATATATATATATATATATATATATATATAGATAGATAGATAGATAGATATATATATATAGATATATATATAATCATATTTATCATATATATATATATATAATTATATTTAAAATCATAATAAAAGTAATAACGCTCGAAAAAAAATTTGGTTTGCACGAATATGAACAGAGGGACATTGTATTTTTTTGCACGAATTGTTTCTTTTTTGAAGAATCTTGTCTGAATCAGTTTAGAAACTCTGCACAGTCTCTGCAGAATGATATTTTATGCTTTTGCGTGGGAATGATGTGCCTGCATTAAAGAAAGACATGCTTTATATGTTGTCACTTTCAAACAGGATGGTTCCCCGTCCCACTTTCGGATGAATTCAAGGCTTTCCCAATGGACCCATGGATGTCAGTAAAGACCAATTTTACATCAATATTGTTGGTTAAATGGTTCTCACGAATTCCAGATTTGACACAGAGGTTTAATTTTGGGGATTTTTATCTCGTATGTAGCGAAGCTCTCCAGTCACTTTGATGGAATTGAAAGATGCCACTTGACGGAACATCTCGCCTGTGGTATCGATGTCCTTATGCTGCACTCAGCTGTAATTGCATTCATGCACCTAATTTGCTTAATACTTGGTGGTGATAATAAGATTGAACAACTTTTATTTTAAAATAAATGTCCAATGTTATATTATTGTAATTTGTTTCTTCATCTACTTATCTTTTCCTTATTTACATAGTATTAGCATGACATGTGCGCAACCTCTTTTGGTTGTCTTTGGAATATTTTTTAATACATAGAAAACAATATCAAAGTCACTTCTTATCTTATTAATGTAAGCCGATTTTATATATATATATATATATATATGTATATAAGCTCATTTTTTTCTCTTTTTATTTTTCTATCCAATTTAGTAATTTTGTTGTGTTTCGGTTTTTGATGTTTTTTCTTCATTTAATTTTGGTTTTATGTGTGTTGGTAGCCCCAAATTCGTATTATTTTTCTTTTTTTACAGATAATACAAAGATGAAAATACACGCTTCATTCGTAGTTTCAAGGAATTTGGGGCTTGAGAATTCTGCTTTGGTTCTGCAAATTCCATTTGTATTAATTTTCTCTATTTATTTTTTCCCTTATGTTCAATGTGATAATTTTCTATTAAATTCAATGGTTCATATATTGCAATACAATTGATAGTTTTATAACCATATATATGTATACGGTGGGTTTAGTTAAAGTTCTACTTTGAAATGGACATAAAAGGGAGTGAAATGGACAAAATGTTATCACACTTGGAAACAATTTAAAGATGTTTTTGGGAATTCATTTCCAATCAAAAAATATGGTCAAATACTCACCATCAATGGATAAATGGTACAGTATGCAATAATTCTAAACGAAATAAGACTTAAGACATTCATTTAAAAGGTGTTTAATCGTTTCTGAAACGTATTACAAAGCTTGTTCAATGTGGCATTCACCATTTTTCCAGAGAAAGTGAAATCGTATTACTCTATTCTCAACAGTAGTTCGTAGAATATCAGGAGGAATATTGCAGACATCTCTGTATATCGCATCTTTAAATTCTGCAAAATTGCTCACATTATTATCATAAATAACGCTTTATCCTATAGTCAAAAGTCACAGGTCTGGTGATCGGGGTGGCTAAGAAGTAGAAAATGTTCGGTTTATAATCCAGTCATTTGTGAAGTTTTGCTTCAGCAATTGTGTGATACGTGTACAATATGCGTTGGACACCATACAGCATAACAATAATAGAGTCAAAATCAAATATTGCAGGAATTTACGTATGACAAAATATCTTAACATTGAAAAATTAATATGAACCCTGTCTGAATATTCAAAGAAAAATGGTCCAATTATGAGACTTTCTGTCATACCACACCAAGCGGAGACGTTAGGGGAATCAAATGTAATTGGATACATGGGAGATTTTTCGGCCCAAATCCTGCAGTTGTGGGCGTTGGCATCGCCATTTAGTTAAAATGAGCCCCATGTGTCAACAAAATGTTCCATGGGCCACTGTTCTTTCACTTCCATCTGTGCAAGATATTCCAAAGCAAAAGAGACTCTTTCAGCATGATCATTACATTGAATTTCTTGAAAATGTTTGATTTTGTTTGGGTAGAACTTCAGCATTTTATAAAAAATTTTGTTTACAGACAATCTTTTATTTTTTATTTATTTATTTATTTATTTATTTTCTATCTAGCAATAATATCTCAAATTCGTTTAAAGATAAGAAAATATACTATTTTACTCCTTAAGTACGCAAGAAGCAATATGTGTTAAGTACAATACATAAGTAAAAAAATAACATTAGATAACAGTAATTCTAAATAGTACTTGTTCATCAGAAACCTGACAATAAGCGATACTTAAACTGAAATTTCTGAGAAATCTTCAGAATAAAATAAAAGAAAAAAGTAATATTATTGTTTAAATATACTATATATTTAGCTTACATATTCATCTTAGTTTAGATATACAGTATTTTATATATTGCAAATCACCTGTAACTTCAGTAATACAGAGAGATATAGAAAGGGAAATGAAATAAAATAAGTATGTAACATCCACGATATTAAGAGCCCCTCAAGTAAATGAATTATTTTTATTTTATATCATATGAAAAAGCATTTTCTATTAGACATATTCTTTAAACTCATTCAAGTGTATTTATTATAAAACATTCAAAGCTTATCTCTAACATTTATAGACATCAATATTTAATTTCCATATTTGCTATATAAAATTAAAAGTATAACGTAATAAAATCTGCTTAAATGCTGAATTGAATATTTTTATGTAATTAACTATTGTGAGACATTTATCCTTTCTTGATGTCATAAGATATATTATTTTCGAAAAGATAACACAAGATTAGAGCTTCATTGTTCATTTCGTGTTGTTTTTAGAAGAAACAGATGTTGTATTTAGAATATTATGAACGTGAAATATTCTAAACATTACTAAAATAGAAAAGATTAAAGGACTTCTGCTTTAATTGTTTTACGAGTTTTCTAATATGCATGCAAGTACCTTGAATTTTACTTTTAAAAGATCAAAAAGGAAAATTTAAATTAATTAAATTGTAAGTTAAAGTTTCTCCCGTCTAAACATATTAAAAATTAATGCAAATAGAAAAAAAGAGGAAAAGTATGAATTATGAAATGTATGAATTATGCATTTTTATGAAAGTGCTTTGCTTATAATGTAGAACTTAAGAGAGATCTAGTTTTCAATTTAGAATGAAAACAGGATGTTATTCTGTATTTCGTAAAAATATACAGCAGTAATGTATCTCGAAAACTTTTAATAAATAGGTTTCGTCTTATATTACATTTTAAAAAATGTGGCATTTAATTTGGCACAAGAATGTTGAGCGATTTGTTCTTGGGTGATTTCTACCAAACAGGTTTTGTACGGATACCGTTATTTACCAGATTAAATTCTAGTATTTTTTTATACAAAAATAAATTTAGTTTAATCGCGTGAAACTTTGCCTGATTTAAGAAGAGTTTTTCTGTAAGAAAATAATACTACTGAAGTTTTATCTGATCTTGAAATTTCAAGACCCGTTTGAAATCTGCAAAGTATTTTGACAATATCACAAATTATTCGAATACATTTTAAATTTTTCAATAAATGTCACAGTGTTTTTAAAACTAAACAAACTAAGTCATTGGGGGCAATCATAATACTTATCCGTCATGGATATGCACAGTATAAAATAATGTGAAAAGTATGATCTCAAATGTCAAACAAACTGATTGTCTGATCGATTTTCTTTTGTATGTAAAATTAGTGTTGCATTCATTTTTCAAAAGAAATAACTCCAAAAAAATTTTTATACACTACATTAGAACGAAAATTTTGAAAATCCGAAAATATAGTTACGGATAACTAAAATTTCTGTAGTTCTGTAGGCTTTTCTGCAGTATTACATCCTAAGTGTATACCAAACTTCAAGATTCTACCTCAATTTGTCCGGTTGATATTGTGTTTAAAATCATGGCTTCATGACAACATAAATTTTAAAAGTCCTATGACCGAATTGCGAAAAAGAAAAATTCTTATGACACTAAAAACCAATTCCAATTAAAATATACGTTAAACTGGAATTTGAATGAAGTACTGTGTCATAGAAAATAGTAGAGTGTGGAAAATGTTATTACAAATGTATTCGCAATGAATTATACAATTAACTTCATTCTGTATGCAAAAATTATGTTTTTTTATATTTATTCTTTAACATAAACAATTTAAAAAAAAATATGTACCTTTTATAAGAACGAATGTATCGAAAATTCGAAAAAATAGTTCCAGATAATTGAGGTTACTGGAATGATTAGTCTTCTTCTCATTATTACATACTGTCAAATTTCAAATTTTTGTCTCATTTTTTTTGAGAAACAGAGCTTTTACACACACGCACGCATACATTCAAACAAACACATACAGACAGACAGGTGGGCGGCAGGTTTTTTTTCTAAAAATGTGTTTTTTGGAATCTTCAGTGTCTAAAACGTGTAAATCAGTCAAACTTTTTATGTAGTTTATCCGAACGCCCATTGGGTAAACTAGTTTTTCTTTGGCCAAACTAGTCTGGTCAAACCCATAGATTAAACTAGTTTTTCGTAGGCCAAATTAGTTTGACCTAACGCTTACAGGATTAAATAAAATATTTTGCTTTATGATAAATTTTGTTTTATTAAAATGCAAAAAATGTTATTGAAATTCTATTTATTACTGCTTACAAACGTCACAGAAAATATGCACACTTTATCCTCAATTAAAAAACAATATTTCTATTTTCTTTATTTTCAATAAGTATTATCTTAAAATTCATAAAAAGAAAATTTGAAAAAAAATATTGTTTAATTTTTTCAGTAACTTAAGAAAGAAGATAACCTAATCTCATTTAATTTATATAAATAAATCAACTATTAATTTAGGTTTACTTTGGAGAATAGAAGTGTTTTACAAGCACCTATAAATAAAAAAAAATCCTTTTTTGAGCTAAAAAGGTATTATTTTACTCATATTCGCTTATTGTATTTATATTGCTAATTAAATATGAAGGAAAGTCAGTAAGTGGGATACTAACCGATGTAAGAATTTTCAGTAAACTGTTTGCAAATATGATCATAGGTGGAAGCATTATTCAACTATAAGAAGTTAATTTCGAATTTATGGGACAAGAGTTGTACAAGAAGAGCAGGGCATTCAAAAATTGTTAACGAATTGTCACGAAAAACAATAGAAACTGGAATGACGTACACAATTTAAGTCTACAGTTGACTGCTATAAACAGTGACGGCTGAAGGAACATCTAAAGTATTACTGTTCGCCTATCACCTCTAACCATTTCCTCAACATTCGGTCACTTCTTTCTTTGTTAACAACTTTTAAACACGTCTCCTCTTCTCCTAAATCTGTTGTCGAATAAATTCGAAATTCACATTTTATAGGTGGATTATACTGTCACCTATGAGTATATTTGGAAATAGTTTTACTAAATTCTGACCTCTTCCATTGATTTGTGACCTACTTACCCGTAAGACATGGTGACGTCACTGCAACGTCGTTGTGAAGTCACATTTTGACTTTGTGACCATCGAGTGTCAATGTGAAGTCACAGTGACTAAAATGTGAAGTCGTTATGGCCGTTTTAGAGATCTTTTGTGACGTCACATTGTGACCACTTTGTGACGTCACAATGTGACCTATTTGTGAAAAGTGTGTCATTTGTGACTACTTTGACATTAACATTGTGACGAACTGTGAAAAAATTTTTAGAAAATCACATCTTAGTCACAATGTGACGTTCCTGAGTGGTGGCATTTTCGTCACAGATGTGATGTGACCAAAATGACTCACAGTGACGTCATTGTGACCATGCATGCTAAGAGGGTACTGACTTTCCCTCGTGTTTCGACAGGAATTTATCAGAATGACGATTTTCATATCTACCATGTGACTCACTGGAATGCGTTATTGCAAACAACTCATGCTTGAGGAACTTTATACGTTTAACCCGTTGGGTACGAGCGACTGGTATAGGTGTCACTTATACCTTTGAGCTCTGATGGTAGAATTTTCTACCACATAATTTTAATTCCAAAATATCACAACGGCACCAGAAAATTCGACCAAATTTATTTGAAAAATGTTTAATGCATTTTTTCGTGTATATCGTTAACCAGTTTTTTTCTTTAAAAATACTGGTGCCAATGTGACATTTTGAATTTTGAAGAAATTTCCCCACCTGAGCTCAAAGGGTTAAAGTGTTCAGAATCCATCGTTACTCTGATCAGTTTTTTTAATTGTTAAGTTTACCTTATTTAATTACAGATTTAATTACAGAAAGACATCTGTTTTGAAAAACTGGTGGTATATGAATAAAAATTAAGCAAAGTACTCTCGTCGCGCTGAGTTAAGGGGGTAGTAAGGTTAATTCGAGGGAAAAAAAGCATATTTTCTATCATTTTTTGTAAAGATACAATTAATATTTATTTATTTGTATAATTATAGTATAATTATATGTCATTTAAAGAGTATTCTGTGAAATTTTCATTAAGAAATATTTAAAAATGAGCCGATGACAGCGAATCTTCGAAGACGTCCCAAAAAAAAGTTGATTCGCGGTGAACCGCATAACTCATGACTGGATCGACTGAAATTAAAAAACCAAATTGATTTAGTTAGTTGATAAGTTTTTTCAGGGAACGCAGTCGAGTTTTGTTTTCTTTTATTGATTTTTCAATTTTTTACAAGGCTCGGAAGTCAAAATACTGATTTTTCATCAAAAAAATCTGATATTTTGTTTTTTAAAAGTAAGTTAAAATTAAAAAAAAAAAAAACTCGACAGCGTTACCTCGTAATTTATATAAAGAAAGAGTGTGTAAAATTTTAAAAAGATCGGTTCAGTAGATTTTGAGCTACAGAGTTCACCGGCTTCGAAAAAGCCAAGTGTTAGAAAAACACGTTTAAAGTTTCACAGACGTTTTTGTCGAAATAGATATTTGTAAATTACTGCTTTTTTCATATACTTACACAGAATCATCAATGCCAGGCCCATAAAGTGAAAAGCTTGTCGGAGATGATGTCCAGAGCATCTTGTTGCTCTTGTCTACGACGAATCCTGCCTTCTTTGCTCTCTTTTGCAGCCTCTCGCTCCGCTTTACATACTCGAAGACTATCTGTTGTTCGCGCCCATTCATGAGAACTTGTTCCAGTTTTTATGCCCATTTCTTGCAAAAATGACAGCAGAGAAAAACAGCCTTCATTAAATGTACATGCTGCAACATTAGCTGCAATTTCAACGACGTTGGAGGTGTCATTCACTGTTTTTGGAGTAATTTTCAAAATAAGTTGATTAAGGCTTTCATTATTGTTCTGAGTGAAACCTCCAACACATCGTTCCAGAAGTGCATCTTAGCTTAAATCCTCATAAATAGGTTTGAGCTCCTCCCTACCTTGAGCTAATCCTCAAAAATAGATTAGTCAAGCAATAGCAGCTATTTGGTAGCTGATTGTTGAGGCCACATTCCTCAGTGTGAAATCGGAGGGCGGAGACTTACAAGTGTATATCTCAGTCAGTTTTACTTCAATTGCTTTCAAATTTTCACAGAATAATCTTAAGATGTTGTACATTAATATAAAAAAAATAAAAAAAATGCAAAAAAAAAAAAATACCTTACTACCCCCTTAAAGGATGGAATGTGCATTTGTGAACCTGGGAAGTTAGCAGTTGAAAATCTTTAATGTAGAATTTTAAAAAAATGAATATATATAATAAATAAATAATGTAAAATATGTATTAATTCATATACATTTCTGAGTGATATCTGGTGTAAACTAAGCTAAAGACATTTTTGAATTTGTAAATTATTATTATTTTTCTAAACATAACATAAGAGTTAGTATGCACACTCTTGTCTTGAAAAGTTTCAAGTTCATGAGATTGGTCAGTTTTAAAACTTCAAACAATTGACCTTTTATTATTATTTCTTTAATATTTTTAAATCAAACTTGTATTTTTTAATAGAGCAAAACCAAAAGATTGAAAAAACTTAAATTGAACCGGATAATTTGAAATTTATCTTTTTGTTATATAACATTTCAATTTATATTTAAAGATAGAATTCGCTTTTTCCGAAACTGTGATTTTGTTACTTGTGTTTTTTTTTTTTTTTTTTTTTTTTTTTTTTTTTTTAATTTACTAATTTTTTTTTCATTTTTTTTTTTTTTTTGATTAGATTTTTTTTCAAACGTGACACACATGTCCACAATCAGAAAACTCCACTCTTTTATCATCACAGTTTATCGAATTATGATACTTTGAAATTTTCCTACATCACTTTATCCAGCAGTTTCTGTAGCATAATTATTTATCCCTATCTTTAATTACCCTAAATTAGCATTCTACAGTTTTTAACACACTTCCTCTTGTAGTGAAGATATTTTTATATTTATTCGCTTTAATTCACTGTATTTTGAGTCATTTCTCGTGTTTCCAGTCTTTTTTTAATATCTTGAAGTTCTATGGAATGCTTTACGGAAAATCTAGTTTATAATTATAGGAAAAACCACTTTCATTGAATTATTTGTGCGCATATTACGAAAAGACATGAAATGAACATACGGTTTTGGTCCCTCTAACCACCATTTGAAGGACAGCTAGGCAGTTAATATTAACACCGTATTTTTGGAGTTTGAATGATTATATTAGTAAGCATTTGTATCTTTTTAAAATGCTATGTTACATTTTTCCGGTACGTAAGCTTCAGTATTTTTTTATAGTACAGGGAAATAAAACATTTTCTTGTGTTTTATTGGAGAAAATTTTTATTGGAGAAAAAGTTTTCTGGAACTCATCAACTAAAAATCCCTTTAATTGCCAGTCCGAAGAGATCACGTATCATGCACCTGCAGCCAAATCAAAAACCGCAAATAGTAATAATAATAATGATAATAATAATAATAATAATAATAATAATAATAATAATAATAATAATAATAATAATAATAATAATAATAATAATAATAATAATAATAATAATAATAATAATAAAATAAATATCCAGTCAGCGGTGCCCTAAAGATCTTGTCAGCATTTCAATTGTCATGACTCTTATTTTCAAAAAATGTCTCAAGAGACTATCTTTTTCATTTTGTTAATATTTCCTTAGTGAAAAAAGGCCTTGCATTACTGTCATAACACCTTTCTTGGTGAAATACCATTTTGACATCAAACACGCGTCCGCATTTCTCGACACTAATTTGAAATCTTTTCGATATGCCGATTTAACACTTAACATAACAAATTCCGATGTTTCATCTAATGGTTGTGGAAACGTATTGCTGATTTTAATACAATCAAGCTTTTTTTGACACTATACGGTGCCACTGTACACTTTGCGGTGTTCGAAAAAGTACAGCACCAAACGTCGGAAGGTGCGGGACTTCATTGTAAGATTTTCTTACTTGTTCGTAAGTGCTGTGATATATTTCATAACTTTTAGATAACCGTTTGTTATTAATAATTTCTAAAAGTTAAACGATAGTTAAATGCTTATTCCATTTTAATACAAATATATAACTTTTAATTTCATAAAAATAAATTTCTGTTATAAAGTAATTTAAATGGACTTTCCGTTTAATTTATTAAAGTTTAATTTTCAGCATTTTGAGAAATAAATTGAGAGCCATTCCGATCCTCCTTTTATTACTTTTAAATAATTTTAATTCGAAATTGCTAAGATAAAAAAATAATTCTACGGCTTCGTTTTCAATTATTGAAAATGTTCTTTAGGTCAAAACTTTAATTGTGGAAATTATATTTTATCATTTGCATGCTTCTGTTGTTTTAATTAAATTTTGAGCCATACATAACAGAAGTAAAATTTAAACTTATTTCGTTTCAATAAAAATGAGAATTCACGATGTGTAATTAAATGAAGACTAAATTACGATTTTTTAAAATTTCTTCCGATGTTAATAAGAATTACTGAAAGAAGATTTCATGCATAAGGTTCACTCAAAAATAAATTAGTTCTAAACCGAAAATTGAACTTAATAATCACAATGATGAAAATTCTCATAGAAAATATGTAACAAAATTAGTGTTTTTTATTTTATTTTATTTTATTTATTTATTTATTCAGTTCTTATGAATGTTAGCAAATCATTCAAATAAAGAAAATTTAGGTAAAGTAATTTTTGTCTATTTTTTATTTGGACTAACTCAATTTATACAAAAAAAGTTCTAATTAGTTAATCTGCAAAGTTAATATTTGAATATTTTGAACATAAATTTTTTTTTTTGTATACATGATGATTCATAAATATTGAAAAAACAGGCTATCTCCTTAAATATTTCCTCTATTAACATACTTTTAATTGCAAAGCTTCATTTTAAAAAAAGATGCAAAATATAACGGCATAAGTTGCAACTGCATTATGGTCTATTTAAGAAAATGCAGTAATAAAATTATCATACGGCCCCCGTAAGATAAAATCCAACTAAGAATATATTTTTTATCTATACCTGAGGTAAACAAAAAGAAAATTCTACTCGGTATCTACAAATCTCACAGGTATATTAAAATAAAAAAAGTTCCAAAATACATGATTATTATACCACATAATTATGCCTCTGAGCTATGAGTTTTTGACTCATTTTGAAAACAAGGCAGAGATCATCCAGTAACTAAACACTATTTAATGTCGATTTAAGACAGTGTCTCTCCTTTGGACATAAAATAAAAGTCTATAGATTTTACGTTAAACCTTTTAGTGTAAGCCATTCTCCGATAATTTTATTATTATTATTTTTAAATAAGGAGCACGTGACATTCAATTTGAAGAGAAAACAGCGTGTTTAAATTTTTCATGTTCTTGTTGTTGTAATTAGAAATTTTTCATATTCAGTATTAATGTGTAATGCTGCACTATTCCAGTAAAACTGTACTTTTGGAATTCATTTAATAATGAAATAGACCTGGGATGGTAATGACGCGATGGTAAGGGAAAACACCACCTATTTTTCAGAAAGCCATGTTAAAACTAAGGGATGGCCTCAAAATTCATTGATTTTTATCATTAGTTATTTAAATTGATCTAAATATATTTTTTTATTTTACCTCGGGAAAGTGCAGAAAGAAATTTTATAAGACGATAAGGCTACCAATAAAGCCACAATTATTGAAATTGATATTTAAATTCTTCGGTATATTTCCGGTCAAAAAATACTATCATTTTTTTATCTCTACAATACTTTTGAATGAGAAAAAAGTTTTTAAAAAATCTGTGGTTGCATCTGAAGTATTTTATGTATAAATTTAGCAAGAGGGAACGGTAAAGAATCTAAAATACAGGGACAAAGCAAAAAAAATAATAATAACAATGGTAAAAATGTGTACACGTTAATTTTTTGCTACAATTTATGTAAAACTACAGTTTCTGTTACTGAAAAAAATTCATAGATTTACTTTTACTGTAACATTTTATATAGGCAGCTCCAAACTTAAAAATCAGCATCAGGGGCACGAGGCCTTAAAGAATTTCATGGTATATTTGGATACCCAACATCGTCAATTTTTTTTTATCTCGTTAATATTGTTATACAGTAATGCAATTGAATGTTTCCCAATATAAGAAATACAAAGACCTCATGAATATATACTAAAGTAAAAATTATTATTCAAGGACTTAAAATTCAAAATATTCACTCAGTATATAATATAATAAAATAAATTAATTTCTAGGCTAATTCATGTTGAAGTTTTTCTATTACAATAATGATTTTGCTATTACTGTATTTGACATTCAATACTTTTTATTACCATAAATATTTTCGAATACGTACTTTGATTTTTTCAACATATAATTTACTGAGAGATCCTAGTTTTATTAAAGCTATCCATGTTTTATTTTTAATTTTACTGAAAAAAAAACTACTAGTTTGGCATTTTAAAAGTTGTTTCCGAAATATTAATGAGTCATCTATTGTAAGAAATGAAGTACGGTTTTCTGTAACTGAAATGCAATGCGTTATTGATTCGTCAATGAGAATATCATGTGTTACGATACCCCAAACACTCGAAAACAAACATTTATTGAAATATAATCCCCCTATAAAGTATCTCCTATAGTTACACAGAAGCACTGAATGAATTCACTCCTAAATATCCAATAAAAAGTAGGAAAAATCATTTGTTAAGCATAGATTACAAAACACTATCCAACACTTCCTAAAATCTTTAATAAAACTTCATTGTTTAGGGAAATAATGTTTTACTGTCCATAGTCTAATATGTATTACAATAGTTTGAACAGCCCTGTATTCGATCTATCAAATGATATATATAATATGTAATGGAAAAATTTAGTTTAGCAAAAAAACTTCTAACAGGTGACGATTATATTCGCTATTTGGATGGTTGAGTAAGGGAATGTAATTTTACAAATATGTCTGCTTCCGATTCGTATAGTGAGTTTCCATCACCTGATTGGTTATATCCGTCTAATTCTTGAGATCGCAGCACAGAAAAATCATTTCATAGCCTCAATCTAATCTGGAATGGAAACTAAAGTTCCATAATTTTTTAAAACTTGATTAGTATATTAAAATTCAATTGGTCTGTCAAATCATAGTTGGTGGAAAACAACTTAAAAATCCTTTTTTTAGCGGTTGACTCGTAGTTTTAGAGTTGGGATTTTCCGCTTACATTCATTTCTCCGTGCTTTTATACATTTTGGTGCACGAAAACACCATGACACACATACGAATCAACCACTAAAATTGGTTCTTAAGGGGATTTCTACAAGATAGACATGGGTGATCAGTTGCAATTTGATACGCCAATCAGGTTCTGTCTAATTCGGAATTTAAGCTTCTAACTCGATAAAGTTATGTTTGCAATTTTTCGCAGTCTAATCCATACACTGAACCGATTTGTCCTTATAATCAATCATAGCAAGTATTCGCGGTAGAGAAATCAAGAAAGAAAAAAATCATGTGTCAAGCAAAGATTATGAAGCACTTTCCAACATAATTCAGAATAATGTAACAAAACTGCATCGTTTAAAAAATTACAGTATTATGTCCCATTTCACCCTATGGAAATGTATAATTCACCTCAAAACCGAATTTCAGCTGATCCCATCTACAATCAGAAAAATATCCGAATGTTTTATCAGCCCTGTATATTATACAGAGATTTGTATATATTAACAATATACATTCCAAAATTCAGTTCATTTAAGATATACATATATTTCAGCATATTCCTTAATAAGGAGAAATAGCATGCGAATTCTTTTGTGCATTCCTGTATATGAGGTATAGAACTTATATATAAAGCGTAATACATAAAAACAAATTAAATTTAAAAGTGCATACCGAATTTTACAGCGTACACACCAGTAATTATTAACGAAAGACACTATTGTAACAGATTTTATTTGAGTATCACTGTAAATTAATAAAAAATGCTATGAATGGTCCGTTTTAATGTGATCCTAGTGAAATTCTGTGACTTATATCATTTTTAATACATTTGAAAAAGCAAATGTCATTAAAATATTCGCCAAACAATTTTTCCATAAAGTAATCTTATTATTTTGAATATCCCTGTAAATGAACCATTTATCGTACATAATTCATATGCAAACATGTTTGGGTGACCATAAATAAGATTTATCAATAGCATGAAAATCCAAGTATAATTACGGGAATTAGGGCTCGGACAGACGGGCAGATGAATAGACAGCATGACGGACAGACACACTTTTAAACTGCTGAAAAGTGCTAAAAAATATTAATGATACTTTTTTTTTCTTTTTTTTCCCTTTCATAAATATAGAACAAATCAAAAATTAGGATAGCATAAAAAATGAGCTCTGTTACAAATTTCCTTAAGTGTTCTCTAGATAAATAAAATTTTTAAAACTGTATTTACGGAAGGAAAATTTTTCTTAAACCACTATTTCTAAAGAAATAAAGAAATAATATTTAAAGATAAAAAACCAACGAATATAAATGCACAAATAAAGTAAGAAAAGGTAGCAAACAGCCGTTTCGAATCTACTATGGAGATTCTTCATCAGTGCAAAACTCAGCGAGCTAGAAAAAGCAAAACTGAGCTAAGTTTTGCTTTTTCTAGCTCGCTGAGTTTTGCACTGATGAAGAATCTCCATAGTAGATTCGAAACGGCTGTTTGCTACCTTTTCTTACTTTATTTGTGCATTTATATTCGTTGGTTTTTTATCTTTAAACATTTTTGCACAAAGGCTTTATTTGCTATTTTAAAGAAATAATATTATTGCATACGTATTTCATTAAAAGGAGTGCATAATAAAAATTTATTTTTAATTCCCTTTAACTCACAGTTCTTGGTTGTTAACAATCCTGCACTTACCCAAAACTTTTATTACTTCTATTTCACTATATTTAATATCATTGAAAAATGTATGAATATTTCATTATACAGCGTATTATTTTTGCACTTATTATTTTTCGAAATATTCAAAAGAATAAAAGCTAAAATTTATTTTTTACATAACATTTCTGTTGTAATGTAAAATAGTTTTCAAATAATAAAGAGTAAAAAGGAAAAAAATACTTAGAACGCTGAATTTGTAAATGAATACCTTTTCTATTTTTTTATTCAAATTTGTGTGTAAATATTTATTTTTATTAAAATTTATTAATTACATTTATCTGAAATTTCAAGCACGTAATTTTATAAATTCTGCATAGTTTTTCTTTGTATTTTCATGTGGTTGTGAAAAACAAAATCTTAAAAATATGAATTTTTAAATGTATTAATTAAACCGTAAAGTGTATAAATGTTTAACACATATTTTATTACTATAGTAAATTTTTTTTCAAATCTCTTTAATAAAATGTATTTCCAATCAAATAATTTTATCTAGTCATAAATAGTACATTTTTGCGTAATATTTTAAAGTAAATATAGAAAAAGAATACTTCGCTTTATATTCACTGTTTTGCTTTTATTAAAATTTTAAATATATATATTAATATTTAATAAATTTAAAAGTTTGTGAATAAATCTTTTTGTGAATAAATTTTTAAAATCACTTTTAACATGCAAAGTACATAAAATGCATACTTCTTTCTAAAAGACATTCATGCGATATTAAAGTGAAAAATAAATATATACCAGATATAAAAATAATTTTAATCTTTATTTATTTATTTATTTATTGAGAGGGGAAATTTTTTTAAATTTGTTCACATAATAATCAATATTATTCGATTCATAATAAATTATGATTAAAGAATTAGTCCGTATAAAAGAAATTTCTAAACTTTAAAATCTGCTATATGAAAAATACGATGTTTATATAAATCCATTAGTTAAATTTATATAAAATAATTCATAAAATATCGATTTTTTGAACAAAATATGCTTGGATTTCTTTTTGAATTTAAATAAGTTGTTTTTATTTTTTTGAATCGGCAGAGTGTTTCTAAAATAACCAAATAACCTCCCAGAAATAATAATGCAAGATTTTTAAAAAGTGTTTGGGAGATTATCTGCTTTTAGTCAATCGAAACTAAGCACGTTTCATCGAAATTTTGTTAAGAACTTTATAAAAAATGAAAGACTTTATTGTGAATTTTATCAGATTTACTGCACTTGTAAAAAATGTGATATCATTCGATAGGAACTGTAATTTGACCAGTTACACGGCATTGCAATATAATGTATTACGTATCATGGAGTATCCAACTCAATGTTATTTGTATTGTAACAAATATTTGATATTTCTTGACCTTCTATTAATGCCCTTATATTAAAAAGAAAACAGAAAAATTGCTTAAAAAAACACGAAGTGAGACTTTCTGTGTCATTAAACAATAAAAATAAACAAAATACTCCATTCTCGCAATCTCTGCCACTTAACGTCACAAAAAATGCATTTCTAGCGCAAGAATCTACTGAATAAGAATAACAAGTAAGAAAAATCATGCGTTAAGCATAGGTTATGAAGCACTTTCCAACACTTCACGAAATCTTTAACAAAACTTCGTTATTTAAGGAAATAAGAAATTATAGCCAAATATGTATTCCAATACTTTTGAAGAGCCTTGTATTTGATCTGTCAATTGATATACGTACTATAAAATGGTAAAATTTAGTTTAGTAAGAAAATGCCTAGTAGCTTCAAATACTTGAATAATTTTGTTCAGCCCTGTAGTTTACTAATCTATAATTTAAGCTATATTTAATATTTAAGCATTAAGCTATAATTTATTTTAAACTAAAAAACTCTTTAAACAATTGCAATCACATTCTCATAAATTATCATACTTAGACGTCCATGTACCCAATTCTGTGCATGGCCCTGTATATCATTTTATCTATGTTCTACAAAGATTTCTTAGTAAACTGAATGCAGCCAAACGTAAAAATGCATAACTCATTTAAGAATCACATTTAAGTAATTTACGCCCATATTCAGTAACTTTTGGGAAGCACTGTATCCCTCTATATTTAATATTTAAACATTAAGCTATAGTATATATTAAACTTTAAGCATTTTAAACTAACATTATATGCGCATTAGACGCATTTATACGCGTCATATAATATGCATAGTTTAAGTGAAACTTAAACGCTCATATCATAATTAAAATGCATTTCATCCATCCTTTAGCCGTATCGGTTACATATACATTACGTCGAAAAGAATATACTTTTAAAATCTTTCGTGTGTCCCTGTAAATGCTATGTACTTCATGTTATGTAAGACAGCATCGATAATTCATATAATTTCTATTAAGTCTCAGTGACATACATCAATTTTATTATACATGAAGCAGTTTAATATATTGAAAATATGTCGCAATCCACTCCCCACCTTTTACCATTATGTAATGGTAAAAGGTGGCCCTGAAAGTTACTTTTGTGTGGCCCTGTAAATGAATAAACACTATATTTTTACCTTATACTTTATAGAATGCATATTTTAGTGCGCCTCGTAGATGCATATAAATTTTAATGTGTTTGCAAGGTGTAACATCTTTAAAGTTCCTTTGAAACGATTTTTCCCCATAGGCCGTAATGTAATGGAAAGCTTTTGACTCTCCCTGTAAATAAACTAATCATGGTAGAAACTTCATTTTCGATAGAGTTCGTTATAAGGTAAATGTGAATAACGTCCCAAAATGTCAGTGAAATCGAAGCGTATTTACAGGAGTTAGAGCTTGGACAGACGGATAGACAAAACGAATGCATAAGCACTTTTCAACTTTGTTGGAAAGTGCTAAAAATCAAAGTATCTTATCTAGGCAATGTCTACGAGTAAAAATGACACACTTTTATGATTATTATAAAGCATAACAATTCTTTTTTTAAGTTATAAAATAACATTCGCATTTAAAATATACTACTTTAAATGAATGCATTTAAAATAGATATTTTAATTAACATATTACATGGAAAAATCAATTTTTATCAAAGGAAATTTCTAGCATAAAAACATAGTATACATATTTTCCAAACTTTTAAAACTAAAGGCTGCATATGGCACACCTAGGGGCAGGGCTCTCAAGTGGTACGCTAACTCAACATCAGAATTTTTTTAGAGAAATTTTCTTTTTAGATTTTTCTTGAAAATTGCCAAGAAACCACCTTCGGAAATTGATTCTAGCGCAAATTCTGCAAAAACGTATCATAAAATTTTCTGTTAAAAAATATTGATGTTCAGTTCGCGGACCATTGGGGAGACCCGTAGGCGTGAAACGCTTGTCCTGTCAGCGACTCCCCTAAGGGAGCCAGAATTGCACCACTAGGGGTGCCCTAGGGCACCTCTAGGAGTACAATTCTGTCTCCTTTAGAGGTATCGCTGACGGGACAAGCGTTTCACCGCTAGGAGTGCCATAAGCAACCTTTAGTTTTAACAGTGCATTTACCAATCTACATAACATATTATTATCCTATTTTACTATTAAAGTATTAACACCTTATTCAAAATCTCATTAGAAACGAAATTTTTACGAAATCTGCTTCAAAATTCAAATTTTTTTATCAAAATTAATAACTCTATACGAATATTACATAAACAGTTTTATTTCAAACTGTTCCACTTCTTTACAATTTTAGGCAAGTGGTTTAGATCACGGATCTTGTAACACTAATGTAGCTGGTTCGACCCCCAGATTATGAACTGTTATTATATTCCCATTTTCTTCAAGCGACTTCTTTGCCACCTATAACAGAGAAGAAATGAGTAGACTATCGTCTGTTAACGAAAAATATTGGTGCCATTGCGGCGACAAAATTTCCATGAATTGAAGAATTGCAGAGAGTACATGTATTCAAACTACTAGCTTAAAACGTTTCAATTACTGGAACAGAAAAGGGCATATGTAAATAGCGAAATATTCGACTTTTAACCGTTTATTGGGCAAATCAATTCTTTCGCTAAAATGTTGAAACGATTCATTGCCATCGGAATCTATAAACAATTTTTTTTCTAAATATAAAGTCGATTTCCGTCAGGCTAGTATAAACACAAATTATGGTAGCTAAAAATTCCAGTGGAAATCAAGCAGATTTTAATAGACATTAAAAGGTAAATATATTATCATTTCCTGATAAAGGGTTAAATATTGAAATACCTCCAACATGAATATATCAGTTTTAGCTAATTTACAAACTTCATTTAAAGATACCATTAACATTTTCCATTTGAAAATTCTTTTTTATGTTGTTAGTGTGCAATCTAAAAAAACATTAAATGTAAAAAACCTATTAAAATTGAGAATAAAAATCAATGAATGGAATTTACGAATGTTCTGTAACCCGCTTATCTCTTTAATATTTAATTATAAGTTTTATTATTGCTAATGCTGACTGATAATAAATACCTATAAAATAATTTAATAAATTATTCTAGTAATGTCATTTTAACATATTTCTAAAAATCTCACAATAAAATATTCTAATAAAAATTTTGACTAAATTCGAGAAATGCATGTTGTTTTTATGCATTCCATGTGTACTAGAAATAAATTTTAAAGCTTTTATTGTATAGTTGATATTTTTTTTAGTTTAATTGTTAACCATTTCAGAGCAATTTTGAATTATTAATGTCAAATGTCTATTTGGAAATAATATGTAAAGCTTTAAAATTATTTTAGAATTAAATAACAATTATTTTCATTTAAAACAAACATTATTTTTCTGACAGTTATATAGCGACATTTATCTCACTTACATCTGAGATTTATTTTACTTTATTATTATTATTTAAATTATTTGTCATATTTGTGAATTATTATTTAAAAAAATTTAAAAATATTTATAACGGATTTTTTCTGTTCATTTTTAGAGTTACCAAATTATCAAGTAAATGAATAAAAGTAATAAAAATATTTAAATATTTAAAGAGAAATAACTAAAATCCTTCGGTAATTTTGATGTAAACCATAAAAAAATCATTTATCAGAAAAAAAAGAAAATTATTTCATATGATTGATCCTTAACATACTATATTGATGTATAAATTCACACGAGTTAGTAACTGTAATTAAATAACTGTACTTTAATCAAACAAAGTCTTTGCTATGTGGCAACATTTTATTTCTGTTCATATTATTATTTTTAACACACTGTTGCCAATACTACGCATTTTCTCGTACAATTAACAATCACATATTATTTTTATAATGTGTCTGTATAAAAACATTTAATACTATATGCCTATTTGTTTTAATATTTAGTTATAATTGGCTAATTTTGATAAAAATTTTATTAATTATTTTAAAAATCGATAAAAAGAAAGAAAGAAAAACACACAATCGACCCGACAAACTTATTGCACTTGTATCCTGTCCATATTAGCACTACAACAGAAGAATGAATCATTTTGACACCTCGTTGGGCCAAAATAATTAATGTGTGACTAGATGTGAGGGAACGTTTTCTTCGCTCACTTATGCTTACTTGAAGCATCTCCTTAACCTCGCGAATTTCGTTGCAGACGCCGAGTCATTTTGAAGCAATAGTAATGATTAAAATGTGTCTTAATACGTTTAATGAATTGGATGAGAGTATTTCTTTCATCCCAGGATTAAAATGTAACAGAGGTAATTTTTTCGGAAATAAGGGAACTAAAATCGGAACATCATTCACATCTACGAGAGAACTAGCTCGTTGCAGGTTCCGTACTATTATGTAATGTGAGTTTTAAATGCTGTAAATTTGGAGTCTCGGGTTATAACTTCATTAGATTTTAGTGCTTCTGAAGAATTTCTTATTCCTTGCTGTTATTTTGCACTGCTATTCATATGTTAATTTATCCTTTCACCTTCATTTAGTTCTACTTATTTCTTCAGGGCTTTGGGTACAGACCCTCTTTAACATCTGCAATATACTACTATTATTTTAACACAATCAAATTGATTGGTAAAGTTATCATACGAATTGAATATCACCAACTGATTGAAAAAAATGACCAGGCTGGGAATCGAACCCAGATCGCTTACAGGGACAATACTCTACACTTTAAGCTATTTAGACCGACAACAAGTGAGCATATTCTACTCAGAAAACTTTATTGGTAATAACATTTGGTCTGCCCTTTTGACAGCTCAACAGAATAAACCACATGTAAAGAAAATCCATATAAACAATGGGTATGTACATAACACTATTATTTTAACACAATCAAACTGATTGATAAAGTTATCATACAAATTGAATCATTTCAAATGACGGAAAACATGTCTAAGCTGGAAATTGAACCCATATCTTTGGATTACAGGGCCTCTATTGTTTTAGCTAACTGGTCCAACAGACAGCGAACATATTCCGCCCAGAAAATCTTATTGGTATTAACATCTGATATATCATTTAAACAGCTAAACGGAATGAACCGCAATTAAAGAAGCTCCTTATAAACGGTCTGACGTAGCTAATTTATTATTAATAATCTAAATGACTTAAAACTCATCCATTGTCTCTTCTTGCTATACTTCAAGTAATAAAATAAAATTTTCTGAAGGCGTGATTGAGTTTTCTACCGATTGCCCCTCTAATCTAGATAGTTCAAAAATTTTCTCATGTTTAATCGATGAAAAATTTGGCCGATACATCATAACTATATGTTTTCATTTTGCTAGCGCATAAGTTCCTTATATTCATTTTATTCACTAAACCGAAAAATATGTATACATCATATGTAATGTTTATTACATTTTCAAATTTCATGTATCTTTCTTTCAATCATATTTTTGCGAATAGTGCCGACTTTCATCTCTTACTATGATTGTGTTAAATTTCATATAAAATACAAAAAGTCAACTGCAAATTTCGTGTCAGTATCTTTATCATCGTTAAATGTAATGTAAAAATGTCTTTTTTTGATAGAAGTTGGGCACCCTGTATTTTTACTGAATAAATGAAATCTTAGATTGGTTTGATGCACAAAAATTGTTTGCTGTAATAAACTCCAGAACCATTTAGTGCTTTTAAATTTAATCAGAAAAAATTCAATATTTTAAGGTTTCTGTATTTTAAGATAAATATTAGCTCGGTTAATAACAGTTACACCTTTTTTAGATAACACTGAAATTAAAAGTATTTTCTTTTATCAAAGTAAAAGCCTTTTTTCGATTTAACACCACCTCGCCCACAACAGTGTTATTTGACTAGTTTTGTTCATTTTGCAAAGTTCTATAAGTATTTATTAAAATAATTTTAGATTTTTTTAATTGCAGTTAATTTAGTTGCACATTTCTGAAATTGAATACAGCAATTCTTTTATTATTATATCTTACAAATCAGTGGTTGTAAACAGTCGTAGACGATGCATACAATCTACTAGACGCCACTAGAGGTAGTTTTATTATTAAGCTTTACAACTCAGACACAGAAAACTTTATTATTTCAAAATATTTTATTATATTTATTTGGCTTCATTCTTATATAAACATATTCATATTGCAAGATGCATTCACTTTTGCAATTTTAACAAATCTCAATTTCCCCTAAATCATAAAACGAAATCTTATTCTGTTTTAAGCTAAGTTTTGTAATATTTTCTGCTCTCTGGAACGTGACGTTTAAGACTAACGTGAATACAAGTAAATGGGCTATAGAAAATTCGACTCTAAAACATAAATAGATAAAGTGCAGCAATCCATCACCAATACTCATAAAAGGGAATATAAAAGGTGATGAAATACGTTCATGGATGGCTCAAAAGAATTTTGAAAGCAAATGCAAAATGTACGATGAAAATTGTTTCCAAGGGAAATTTTCTAGAGTTAAAAATGATCTTTTTGTGTGAAGCGTGTTATTTCTTTTCAATAGCAAGAAGTTAAAAAAAATGTTAGGTTTATTTTTAAAACACGTAGCTTTTTTTAAATAAAATAAAATAAAATATAAACAAAAATAGGTAACTAGGTAAAATAAAGAACAAAAAATGAAACTTTATTAAAAATGCAAAATACTTAATAAAAAGAAACATGCTTTAAAAAAATATTTTTATTTAAAACTAGCAGAGCTTCACTGGTCTGTTTTTCTAACTTAATAAATCTGCTTCGAAAAGAAAATTGCTCGTTTAGGCCGAGTTCCTTTGCCTGTCCTATTATCAAAACAAATGTACTTAGTATTCGCTGAACGTATCTTCAATTATTGTCGTTTTTAGAGAAGAAATCCTATTAAATTAACCGCGTTTGTAAAGTAAGTTGCAGTTTTACCGATTTTGGGCCGAGTAATGCAAAAGTCATTTATAGAGACTGTAGTATGAATGATTTACACTCATACTAATTCTTCGAAAGAAAGATGGGTCATTCCATACAAAATGAGCAAAAAAAAAAAAAAAAATCATGGCCCAATTGTTACCGATTTTAATAAAATTTGATACACAGATTCAGTTCATATTTAAAAAGAAAAACTCAAGATACCTTGACATAAAATAAAATATTTCAGCAGTTCTGAAAATTTAAAAAAAAAAATTGATATAGAATGGCATATGTGCAGGCGTTCAAAGTTGCATGTTTGAAGTTCCGTGTTTTGAAATAATTAACATAAATTGATTTTTCTTATAATTTTCTATCATCTGAGAAATGGACTTCAAAATTATTTAGTAATAAGAATTTTAAAACATTCTGTTTATTCTTAATTGGTTGAAAATTTTGAAAAATCTTCAATATTGAAAAAATTGAAGAAGTTTTTAAAAATCAAAAGGAATTTAAAAACATCAATGGAATTAGTGCCTGGTGTAGTGTTACACATTATTAATATATTTTGCTCATGGCACTTAGAAATACTTGCAGAACATAACCCATGATAGTAAATTTTATTAAATTATGTTACATGTTATATTTTTTAAGCTGCAATGCGAATTTAATAACTTGTGTTTGCTAAGATAATTTTATAGTTCTTTACATTATTTATAGTTTTTTTAATGACACAGTATTATGTAAATAGTACGAAATATAAAAGTTAATTAAAAATTATAACAAAAATAATGGATTGATAAAAAATACCATTAATTTATTTTATGACACAATTTGCTTGACCTTATAAATCCCCCTAATTAAATAATTTAAAATAATTTATAAGACGCTTAAAATTTACGGATTAAATTTTACTTTTACTATTTCTCTGGTATTATTCCCATTTTAAAAAATTGTAATACAGATTGACCTTTCAGAAATATATGACTTTGGGAATTTTTGTTTTTTCGCATAATTTTTTGTTCACATTTAAAAGTTTCACTAAAAAAACTATGCGGTTATATAATATATGAATTCTAAGTTTTACAATTATTTATCTTTGTCATAAGCAAAATATATTACGAAAATACAATAATATCTAAAACGTTTAATGAAATCTTCATTTCCGGATTAAATCTAATAATAGTAAAATTATACAGGGTGTTTCAGTTAATCGTTTCAGAACTCCTAAGAGAGGTAGAGTGCATCCTGACGACTCGAAAACATATAGCAATGTGAGGTCGGAAATGTTTTCAGTGAAGCAGTGATTACACAGAGGCACCATAAAGAAAATACACCGTAAGTGAAAAATCGTTTTATAAATGCATGTAAAAAAGCAAAAGGTACATGGGTCAAAGTAAGTGTTCGAAATTTTTGCCACCAACTACAATGCACACCTCACATCTCCGACGTATGGAAATCCGAATATACTCGAATACTCCAGGCAAATCTCGAATTTCTCAGGCAGCTACTGAGATTTTTGCAACCAGCTCCTAAGCATTGTCAAAAGGGGTGTCAAAAATCAGTGTTTGCATATGACCCGAGAAATAAAAATCAAGACATGATAGGTCGGGTGACCGAGCAGGCCAATACACGGAACCACCACGTCCGATCCACTGTTGACGAAATTTTACATCTAGGTAGTTACGAACATTTCAGCTGAAATGGGCAGGTTCCATCGTGTTGGAACAACATTGTCTGTCGCGTCGACGCAGAAATCTCTTCATCTCCCAAAAAGTTGCGGCAATACTTGTTGCGGAAAGATCAAATAGTTATGTCCGGTTAGACGAAATGGTAACAGGTAAGGTCCGATGACGTGATCTCCTATAATACCGACCCAAACATTGACCGAAAATCGAGTCTGTGCTGCACGACGTCGTATTGCATGCGGGTTCACCTTCGCCCAGATATAGCCGTTATGCGTGTTGAAAATTCCTTCCCTTGTGAAGAATGCCTCATCGGAAAACAACATTTTAACAGGTAAAAGGGGATCTGTTGCACGCTTTTCAAGATACCACTGTGCGAAAGAAATACGAGGTGCATAATCATCCGGTTGCAGTGCCTGGACACGCTCCAGGTGAAACGGATGCATGTCGTGTTCTCGGAGAATCCTCCAGACACTGGAATGGGAAATCCCGATTGCATGAGCTAAACTTCGCATACTCATACTGGCAGTCTCCTGCACCTGCTGCAGCACATTCTCTTCGATGGCCGGAGTCCATGCTATTCTTATCCGGTCCCTGGCAGCTCTTTGAAATGAACCTGTCTCAGCTGACATCTGGTGCAGGCTTGCAAAGAAATTATAACTGGGAATACGCCTTGACGGATATCGTTCAGCGTACAAGCACTATTCGGCTGGCCCACTACAATCTGCAGCCCCGTAAGCTAAATGCATATCGGCTAACTCTGCATTCGCATAATCAGCCATCCTACTAACTTGGCGCTCTTGTGCGAAATGTCGATTTCCTGAAAAAGCTCGGAACTTTTGCATAACGTCATCTAGTGCGTCGGGAAACCTTTTCTGACCCCGCAATGCTATATGATTTCGAATCGTCAGAATGCAGTCTACCCCTCTTAGGAGTTCTGAAATGTTTAACTGAAACACCCTGTATATAGAATGTGAAAATACTTTATATGTATATATATATATATTATAGGAAAGATAAAATAAAAAAGAAAGCACTTCCGGATATTAACAAGGAGAAAAATCTCGACTTGGTATGTTGCTAACTATCTTCTTCTTATTATTATTTCTATTATAATTATAAATATAATTATTTTCTTTTTTTAATTTATCTTTCGGAAATAAAAAAAATAAAGTTTCTTCTGCATCTGAATGTAATTGAAACAAAATGGAGTCTTTTAAAATGTTACACTTTTCAAACTGCACTGTTAAAAGTGAAGGTAACAAACCGGTACCATTTGGGACCCGGAAGTGAAAAGGCCCTAGGATCCATTGGAACCCGGGGCATTTGGAATCCTAGGGTGCCATAGGGGCTTGGATAGGGGGTTGCAGTGCCGACAGGTCTCTTACTGGGTGATTGGAGCTAAATAAGGTGCCATGCACTTCGTATTGGCAGCAATGTGGCACCTCTTTCTTTCTTTCTAACCGATGACCAGGCCCCTACCTGCCGAGTTACCTCAGCTTAACGGGTTAGATACCTGGTATCGGGGCGAATGACCGCCTAATCGCCGCGAGCGGCAATTAACCTGTTATCTTCGCTGCACACGTCCTCTTATCTGCAAAACTTATTTTTTATTTGTACATACTTTGTTTTATCCGGTTGCTTATTATTACATCCTGTTGTTGTACTGCAAATGACTACTCAAGTTGGTCTCGTAATTTAGAACCTTGATCAGATGACGAGACCTTCACCTGGCAAGGCACCTCCAGAGGTATAATTCACAGGTAACTTGGAGGACTTTGCACCCACGACGGATTTTACATGCACCAGGCGCCATTAGCGTACATGACGGAATTTTAGCCGGCAGATAGCCTGAGTCCTGCAACCATAAGCTATGAGTAATATGTCCTGCCAGCTTGGACACCGATGCCCAACCTATTGGGGGTAGACTGGAGTTTTTTATACCTAATAGTTGATGCATACTTGTTAAATTAATAATAAAGATAGATAATTTAGAGGGGAGGGAGGGGGAAATAAAGGAAGGGATTCTGCAAATAGACAAGTTGCACCGTCATTAATTTGGGCCGAACTGATGGGCAAACTTAATGTTGCTAAGGAGAAGAGACTCCGCCATTCTACCGTACCCCACCGGTTAAAATAAATTAAAATTTAAAAAAAAATTACTGGCTCCGTGGGCTTTCCCAATGGAGCGGGTCCGGATCGGGTGACTGGAACCATGCGCATGCACTGTGACGTGTGTCTTTCTGTTTTCTGTGAAGGCAAGTAAAATCTATGGCTATGAGTGAATGAAGGTGAGCTCGGTGGCCGAGCGGTTAGAACGCTGAGCTTGTAATCAGACGTTGTGAGTTCGAATCCTGCGACGGCCAAAAGTCGGTTTGCATATTTTTTAATTTTTTATTATTGAACACTCTGAATTAAGGGTGCCATCTTTTCACCCTAATTAAAGGTGCCATTCTGGCTCCTTTAGGGGTTTCACCAGAGAGACAAGTCTTTCACCCCTAAAAGGTGCAATGTGTCACCATTAGTTTTAACAGTGTGAAATAACTTGTTTTGCTTACTAAATGCGACAAGAACAGGGTATTAAAATAAATTATGACTAAGAGGTGTAGTCAATTTGTTTACCTATTGATTTAATAAAAAAATCAGTGAAAATATCTTATGAAAAAGGAATGCAAATTACAGCTCCGTAAGATGGATGAAACCCTCTCTTATAGTATGAGTGCATTTTTCAAACTGGAAAGGAGTAGAAATGCCTTCAGTCGGTGTTAAATAGACGGATTTCTTAAGAGAATTTATTAAAGGGATCCAAGACACATTTTAAAATAAATTTTATTTATGGAGTGAAAATTTTAAAACTGTTTGAGTTAGATAATTATATCATTTGTAAAAAAATGACATGAAATACCTTCTCTTAATTTAAAAAAAATAATTAAAAATTAATAAAATTGGGGTAATATAAAATCCTTATAATTCGAAATATTTGTTATAGATTTAACTTAATTTTTCATTTAAATAAACATATATATAAAAGCCTTAATTTTGATTGACCTTCTTTAAAATATTAATTTAAATAAAAATTAAAAATACTTAAAGTAAATTTTTTTCAAAAAAAATGATATAACTTAAAAAAGGTAATATTTTTAAAATTTAATATTTTTTACAAATTTGTTGAAGAAAAATGAAATTAAAACAATTGAAAAAGACGTGTTTTGAGATTTTACCATTTATCTGCAGCGTTTCTTGACTTATAACAATTTGAATAGGAAAAATGGTAAAAAAAAAAAACCTTATCAACATAGCTGCCAAATTTTCTGGTTTTTTGGACCGAAAACATGTAATAGAAATTTTTACTTACTTAATCGGCAAATTAAGTTGATTTGAAATGATGAAATTTTCTATAAAATTTTTCCGGGCCAAAAAAGTGTAAGATGTTGGCAGCTATGTTCATCAAGAAGAACGCATTTTCACAGGAAGTCGTCCCTATGACTACCATAGCTTGGAACCTAGATTTTGAAAATAAACCAAAGTGAAAAAAATATTTTTGTTCCAATTAAGCTATAAACATGATTTAAACGTTATTTTAAGCAGAAAAAATGGAGAAATATATAATGCATTTTTTTTTTCGAAAATGTGAAGATTTTTGTCTATTGGACTCCTTTGATTCTAAATTCACTAAAGTTTCTTTTGTAAATAATTAAAATGATAAAATTAGGAATGTAAATTTCTTAGAAATAGAACCCGTCAAAAAGAAAAACGCATTTTCACAAGAAATTGTGTCCATGACAACCTGTTGCTTCAAACCTAGGTTTTGAAAACAAACCAAAACGAAAAAAAATTCCTGTTACGGTTCAGAAACATGATTTAAACTTCATTTTAAGCAGAAAAAAAGATGGAAATTTTTGATGCATTAAAAATTACTTTTGAAAATTTGAAATTTTTTTAGTCCCAGATCAACTTAAATAAATTATGTGTATTAAGTTTCATCGCACTCGCACACGATCCCATGTAAACAATTAAAAATATTATTTTTGTGGTAGTTATTGGAAAGTAATATGTAAGCAAATTTAATGACAAGTATGTATAATGCTAGTTAACATTATATTTGAATTGATTACAAGATCTATTGTAATACTTTTTATGAAACTTATTAAAACGTTTATACATTATTTAAAAGTTCTGATATATGCATTTGAAAAAAGCAACATACACGAAATTATCTATTTCTGATTCCCTCAAAAAAGTTTATTGTTGCTTTTGAAATAAAATCATTTGCTTCATTTTTAACGAGACTAAAACTGCTAATCAATATATTAACACGAACTTTATATATAAGCATATTTCAAGAGAATAGCCATTAAATATATTTTTTTCGTGAAGTAAAATATCTTAAAAGATTATTTTTATTTTAAATTAAAAGGCAATTTGATTGAGTAAAGAGAAAGGAAAATTTGGATCAAACTTAGTTTTATTAGTAACAAATGTATATGCGAACGTAGTTTCGTAACTCGCCTCATCCAAAATTTTTAAAAAATCAAGTTTTTTTCCATCAATCTATTCTATCAGTAAATCTGCATCTAAAAAGTTCTGCGGACTGAAAAAACAGTAGTTTTATCGAGTATTTCGGGCATTGTAAAATCTTGCCTTACATTTAAAAAAACAATGGACGTTTCTAGAAATGACGTGTTCTGAAACTCGTGTCCTCACATATATGTATATATTATATTACAAAACATAAATTTCTTATGAGATGTTAAATCAAATATTTATTAAAATGTCCGATTTAAAAGTGCTTCTTTAAAACAATTTAAAATAAGTTTTAGTTTTTAACCGACTTCAAGGAGTAGGTTATGATTTCGTCCTGTATGTATATTCCTTGTTCACTCATAAATTCTTTAAATATGAATCGATTTTGATAATTCTTTTTTTTTTTTTTTTTTTTTTTGAAAGTATAAGATATCCATGAGGTCCCATTTTAATTTCATTAAATTCTGATGATTAGAATTCTTTTTAGATAAAAAATATGTAAATTTGATTTTAAAAAAAATAATGATTTGGCGCAAATAATCTTTCATTTAATAATCGTTTTCAAATTTTGAGCATATTAAAACTATACATTTATATGCGTTAGCGCCAAGTTGTCGCCAAGCTTGATTCTTTTTTTGAAGTCGGTTAGTAATTTTTTTAAGCATATTTTATCTTATTTATTTTCATGAAAACAAATTAATAAAAATATATGGAAAGAGTTAAATATAGTACCACGAGTCTAATTTTATAGTTCCAATAAAAGATTTTTTTTTTAAATGTGAAGATGAAATTAATATACTGCTACCATTACATTTTTTTCTATCTTTCTTATATGTTTTTAAAAAAAAACCTAATATACACCTTTAATTGTGAATATCTTAGTGAGTTGCATTTCTTTTAATTTGAAATTACATTTACTAATAGACAAAACAAACATATTTAAACAGCGAACTCTATTGCTTTCAAAGCCAAAATAGGACCAATATATAAAATTCATTATTATTTAAATCTCGTAAACTTATTCGATTACTAAATATAACGAACGCTTTCCGCAATAGTGGCATGAGATTATTATGTAACATTTTTGTGGATAAATTGTATTTAAGAAGCATTTATCTTTTTACAAAACATATCCTTTTTTAATTTCTTACTATACATTGCAAATCTTTCTTCTATTCATTTATTTGGTACTGCAAATAATATTTTTTATATTTTGACACATAGCACAAGCTGAAAGATAGAGTTTAGCATATCATACACCGATAAAAATTTGCATCAAACTATTCAGTTATTCAACTATTTTTAAAGATAGCGGGTATTTGGTCATATTTAGAAGATTATACACAGTTAAAAATTTTGCTCTGGTTTGAACTAAATTTTGGTGCTCCAGTAGCTGCCACCATAAGATGGTGAAATCTGATATCAATATTTGAAACTTCCTATTTCAACCTCGTTCCACCTATTGGAACTATGCTTCAACAGGATTTCCAAATATTGCCTCAAGATTTCACCATCTTTCAGTGGAGCTATTGAGCACCAAAATTTGGTTCAAACTAAGACAATATTTTTAACAGTGTAGGAACATATTAATGATATTATAGCCAGAATAAAAATAACATGCGTTTTAAAAAAAAAAAAAATTATAAATTCTGTTATGCAACTGGAAATTTCTATGCAATTTTTTAACTATGCATTTGATATAATTGGATAAAATTCGATTTTGTGAAAAAAAGGTTACAGCTATCACACAAATTGTAAACAACATAGTGTAGCAGTACCTTTTATACTGGTGCATACATAATATAATCATTACCAATCTATGTAAAAGTATAAGTTAATACGCCATATTCCATGGCATCGCGGACGTTATCTATCGAGGTTAAAACGCCCCACAAATTTGTATAACATGATGACAGGCATCAACCATATAGTAATTTCAAAAATATTTAAACTTTATTTTGGATTTCGTAAAAATATTAATCCATGAATAACTGGAAGTCGATTATTTTCAAGAATGAGAAAATTTCTTCTTACGGAAATAGATTAAAATGCAAAAAACGCAATCACAAACAATTCAAAACATGTATTCAGTATTATTATGAACAACACAAAGTTTTAAAAATAGTTTACAATGTATTTATAACGTATTTCTTGAACAATAACATAGATCATGTTACTTATCGTTAATAATCAAATTATGCATAATAATATTTTACTATAGACAATCAAATAACAAATTGTGATTTTAGAAAATCCCGAATATACGCCTTGAAAGATTTAAATTTTCCTAGCAATGAATGTGTAAATTATAATTTATATATTTAAGGTTATATATTACTTTTAAATCAAGAAACAATTTATTTTGTGTTATTATATTATTTAAATATTCACTTCTCTCCTTATAATAATTAGCGTGAAAAAAAAGAAATGTTTAAATTTCGTCGACGCATTTCTTAAATATTAAATTAGAGCATATTATTCTACAAAATATTATTTATATTCGAAAAAATGAAAGTTATGTTTTCTAGTAAATAACTATAAATAAACCATTAACATTGTTTATGTAAATATTTGTAAACTAGTCTTAAGACAAATATATTGATAACGTACCTAAGACCAGTAAACAAAATCAACAGAGAATTAGTTATTTAAATATATATATATATATATATAAGAAAAGAAACTTTTATATCATATATTTATTTTATAAAGAGAAATCTAATTTCAAAAGTTAATTTTTCTTTTGCTTTTAAGCGAATTTAAATAGATAAAAAAGGTACATTCTACATCAGATTAAATTACATTCAGCATTCGAAGCGTAACAACAGGGATAGATATTTATATAAAAGATAAGTTCTAAACTAAAGCAGAATAAATAACTTATTAGAATGCTCAATTTAAATATCTTTGAAAGATTTTTGCATTTCTTTCAAAGAAAGTAACACAGGTATATAAATGGCAAGATTAGAAAAGAAAGAAAGAGTAAAAACTGGAAAACATACAAATAAACATTAATTTGTTAGGCAAACATTTATTTTGATAAATGTTACATTATTTTTTCAACAAACTCTTATGTTTACAAAATATGATAGTTTCTCTTTTAATTTCGTCATTTTGAGAAGACATAAAACTCTTTGTTGTTTGATCGCAGAATCGTAGAATTAGTTTTTTCAGCTTTTGAAACCGATGTAGGGATGAACTCGTAAAGAAAAAAGATTTCAAAGGAAGAATATGCAAGAATTTCATTGAAATTATTGAAAATAATTTGATGAATTTTCTTGTTTTGAATTATTTATCCCTATTTTTGCTGTATAACCTATAATTTCTTTAAGTAATCTTAATGTTAGGGTTAGGTATGCACCATGCTGCGTACACTCTGAAAATGGCATTTTCAAATCTGTTTAAAAAATACTCAAATCTGAGTATGTCACAAAATACACTCTAAAGATGGCATTTTCAAATCTGCCCAAAAAATATTCAAATCTAAGTAAGTCACAAAATACCCTCTAAAATGGTATTTTCAAATCTGCCCCAAAAATACACAAATCTAAGTAAGTCACAAAATACACTCTAAAAATGGCATTTTCAAATCTGTCCAAAAAATAACCAAATCTGAATAAGTCACAAAATACACTCTAAAAATGGCATTTTCAAACCTGCCCAAAAAATTTTCAAATCTGAGTAAGTCACAAAATACCCTCTAAAAATGGTATTTTCAAATCTGCCCCAAAAATAAACAAATGTGAGTAAGTCACAAAATACACTCTAAAAATGGCATTTTCCAATCTGTTCAAAAAATACTCAAATCTGAGTAAGTCACATAGTCAAAATGGTCCCGAATTAAAATTAGTCATGCATATACTAATTTCTGAATAGATGCACATGGTTTTAAAATAAAACATCACTTGCTCATATATGAGTAGTCCGTGTTTTCAGAAATGAGTATGTATGATTTTCAAATTCAGTAATTTAGATACTCAAGTGTGAAATGTACATATACTAATTTCTGAATAAATGTACATGCTCATAAAATAAAACATCACCTGCTCACATATGAGCATGTCCGTGTTTTCAGAAATAAGTATATAAGATTTCCAAATTCAGTAATTTAGATACTCAAGTGTGAAAGATACATATACTAATTTCTGAATAGATGCACATGCTCATAAAATAAAAGATCACCAGATCATATATGAGTATGTCCGTGTTTTCAGAAATGAGTATATAAGATTTCCAAATTCAGTAATTTCGATACTCAAGTGTGAAACATATATATACTAATTTCTGAATAGATGCACATGCTCATAAAATAAAACATTACCTGCTCATATATGAGTATGTCCGTGTTTTCATAAATGAGTGCATAAGATTTCTAAATTCACTAATTTAGATTAGGAGCCTTTTTGGCTATGTGACTCGATATGCGACAATTTGAGTATTTTTTATTCAAATTCGAAATTGCAGTTTTTAAAGTGTTGCATCACGGCAGAGTTTATTTTTAAACGCCTCCCACATCCTCTAATATATAGATTATTAATAATTCATATAATTTTTTATACTTTACTATATCTTTTAAAATATTTTTTAACGTTGTTATTATACATTGTAGAATTAATTAATCATAAAAAGTTTCTTTCTTCATTGTTTTCACCGTACATCACAATGTTGTTAAATGGATTGCTACATTTGTCTTGTCCATATAACATTAATAAAAATGACATTTCAATGATATACGATTTCTGTATTAATTGATAAAAATAATTAATCTTACTTTTTAAATTAAAAAATGGGTTTCTATTTTGTTTTCAAACAAATGTCAAACTAGAAGTAATTTGAAAACCGTTACGATAAATATTTTTCATCTATTTGAAAATAAATGACCTTTTTTCACTGTCCAAACAATTTTTAATAACGAATTTTTTCAGTTATTAGTCCAGGCATTCGAAAAGTTTTGGTGTAGTTTTGATTTTTAATTTTCTTTATGTTTTTTGGGTCCCTAAACACGAATCTGGCATTATCCAACAAAATTTCTCCCTTAAAACACGTTTTTTTTGGCAAAAAACTTGGCTTTTTTTCGTTTTTTCAAAATCACTTCAAAATTATGTATTTTACATAAAAGTCATCAGTACATAAATTAAAGAGCAAAAAATTTCCTACATTTTATGTACTGAAAGTTTTTTCTCTGATCAATGGTTTAGCCTTAAGAGAGCCGCAAAAATGGGTGTGAAAAGCAGAAAATTCTGAAAAACGTGAATTACAGCACCGTACGTCGTCGATGAAAAATAAAAAACAACCATTTTACGCAAATTTTTCCCACTTAATAATACTAAATATATTATTATTGACTATATTTTATTAATCTAAAGTTCATTGTTTCTTTCATAACTAAAAAATAAATAAAAATGAGCATATTTGTGATCAAAATCTCCTTTTGCTATTATAAAACAATAATAGTAATAATTGTTTAATTTGATTTTTAAATAATGTAAATAAAATAACTAAAACAGGCTTTAACATATAAAAGCTGAAAAGGATTCCAGTTCTTAAAGTTCTGAAAGTTCAAAATGTGGGTGCGAAAATAAAAAAAATACGGAAAATAGAAATTATGGCACTGTACATAGATTTAACGTGAAAACTGACCATTTTTCGCAAAGATCGACTTTAAAGGATATTGGAGATATTATGATCAACTACATTTTACAATGAAGTTGCTAATAAAAACGACGACTCATTGTGAATTATTATTTGATATATCTGATGAGATCTCGATTTCATAGCTCATGAGATCTCAAAACGTACCGCTTCCTGGTACGAGCTACAAAATCCCATTGAATTTATTACTTGTATGAACTTTCGGGATCCAGTCTTCTTGTAAACGAATGATGCCAGCCCAACTTGTAGGTTAGAGAAAAATGATTTGGGCCTCACAGAAGTGATGATGCTGTTAGTAAGAGCGTTTTATTTATTTTTCCATTTTCGAGTATTTCCGCGTTTTCTCTTTACAATCAGAGTTTCCAAAATATAGTCAAGAGTTTCAGGAATTATAGCTTGTCTCTCTTCTAGAAAATGATCTGAAGGGGGATATTCTTGAGTGCCATGCACTTGCAATTTAATATCTTCGCAAATAATTTTTGCTGCTGCTTCAACCATTCGCAGCTTCTCATCTCGAACAGATTTACATGTTTGCTGATACCATGCATTAGTCAGTATCTTCCCTCCTATACTCTTGAAGCACACAATGAACTTTTTTTGATTTTTTTTTCTGATCAATATGTTGTCTCCATATCTCTCAATGAGGTTAAACTTTACAGTTCTCATATCAGGTTGATAACTCCCTGTAACCTGTTTCATTACCTCTTCCATCGAGAATTGACACTCGTCATCATGATTTTCAAGGTAATCGTATATACTTTGCATTATTCTGTCGATTGCCTCGGCAAATGGACCACATTTCTTCTGTTCTTGGACCTTCGGCCTCCCATAAATATATTTAAAACATTTGATGTGGTTTTGAGCACCTGCTGCGATCAAATCATTCACTAGTTCGATGCGCTAAATTATAGCCTGCCCATAATCATCATTGCGAGCTCTTGCTGCTTTCATAATTGTACTTTTGAATCTCATGTGTCGCACACTGTTTACAGTATTGCGTTCGCTTGGTGGATTTTTCGCTTGTGTTGCAATGAACTATTCCGAAATGCACAGTCTACATATCAAACAATTAGTTTAAAAATTAAACTGAGGAGTTGATGATCTTAAAATTTGAGACGTGCTAGCACTTTGTTTCTCAACCTTCTTCACATAAGCAGTAATCATCCGTTCATTTACTGCCTTTCCATTCTTTCTTTCTGTACTTGCCTTGATTAACGCTGCAATACCTCGACTAACTTTCACTGACGGCCCCTCTTTTAAAGGAGAGTCACAAATAAAACACAGCAACATTGTGCAAAATCACTTTAGATGGTCACTATATTCACGAAGACACAAACGGTGAATTACTAAATTATAAGTAAGCAGTTGCATATAGAAACTGAGAGGAATGTGTCCTCCTGATAAGCTAGTGATCTGTGCGACGCATATTTCTAACAGAGGCGAGACTGGTGGGGAAGGGGGGAGATTAGTATTCCACTGAACGTGGACATGGGATACGGGGGTGGGCGCTTGACCAACTTTATTTCACACTTGCACCCCTTCAATCAAGGGGAAAAGTGCAGATCTGATTCGAACAGCTGTGTTTCAAGGACAAAGATCGCCATAACTTTCGTCTATGTCAACACATGAGATGCCCCCTCCCCCAAATAATCTGTTTAGGATAAAACTGAAACTTTAAGAAGTGGAGTACGTGTCAGTTGTTATCAGTTAAAGCCTGTTTTAGTTGTTTTATTTACATAATTTAAAAGTCAAATAAAGAAATAATTACTATTATTATTTTTTAATAGCAGATGAAGATTTTGATCACAAATATGCTCATTTTTATTTATTTTTTAGTTATGAAAGAAGCAATGAATATCAGATTTTTAAAATATTGTCAATAATAATATATTTAGTATTATTAAGTGGGAAAAATTTGCGTAAAATGATTGTTTTTCATGCTTCATCGACGTACGGTGCTGTAATTCACGTTTTCAGAATTTTTTGCTCTTCACACCCATTTTTGTGGCTTTCTCACGGCTAAACCATTGATCAGAGAAAACAACTTTCGGCACATAAAATGTAGGAAATTTTGCCCTCTTAATTTATGTTATGATGACTTTTATGTAAAATGCATAATTTTGAAGTTATAGAGAAAAAACGAAAAAAAGCCCCGTTTTTTGCACGATTTTTGCCAAAAAAACGTGTTTCCGGGGAGAAATTTTGTTGGATAATGCCAGATTCGTGTTTAGCGACCCAAAAAACATAAAGGGAACCAAAAATCAAAACTGTACCAAAACTTACACTTATTTGTCCTTTTTGAACACTTAATGCCTGGACTATATGTTAATAATTATAAATTGTTTTATGATTAATGTATTCGGAAAATTAATTCTTTAAATAGGTTTGATCAATATTAAAACTTTAAAATATTCTTAATTTTTGATAAATATTTATGTTTTAACAATAACTTAACAACTTTAACAATAAATTAAATTTAAATAATTATTTTACTGATAGTTGTTTGGCACACTAGACGTTATTTAAAAACTAGCAACCTTCACCCGCTTCGCTGGTTGGTTTCTCTAAAAAAATCTTGAGTGAACGAAATATGGCTAACAAAGATCAAATTAGTAAAAAAAATCTTAACGACTAATCAAATAATCATAATTGTATACGAATTCGTATAACCTTATATTATAGAGTTCAAAGCAGGCGTTGTTAATGTAATAGACATAAAATCAATGAATTGCTGAATTTAAACACCCTTTTAGTATATTAGGGGGCTTCGCTTCCCCCCATACTCTCTACAATAAGAAAACCATACATCATCGCTTCGCGATACCGATTGGTGCTCCAGTTCTTAACATGTTCAATAAGATTTTCATTGAAAAACAGTGAAACTTCGAAACGTTATATTCTGCCCTTGTGATTGGTTTCATTAAAAGTGTCAGCAATAATTCAAGATTATAAAATATGCGAGGAAAAATTAAGAAAAGAAATAATAAAAGTTAATTTTTTTGGTTATTTTTTATAAACTTATCATGTAGTACTTCGCACTACGGTTATACTATTCAATACTGTAGAACTCATTCTACGGTTACACTTTATTCAGGATTTCTCATGATGTGCTCGACTATTACTCATAGACTGGATGTGGAGTTGCTTCGCAACTGGGTAGCCCCTATCATGCCTCCTCATGTTCATGTAAATTTTTTTTTTTAATATTGAAAGGTCTGTATTACTGGAAGGGTGTCTATTACTGACATATCTATTCTACATACATTGTGAATCCTAATAATGGAAACAATGGACTATCTACTTAAATGTTGCCCCTACGTACATACTTCCAATTGAGAAGTTCCATAAAGAAAGGTGAAAATATAATAATGACACAAAATTGAACTCCATGGGGGGGGGGGGGGGGGTCTATTGGAAAAAAATACGAAAATGAAATTTTCATACGGCCACCTTAGGGCAAAATTCCCAATTAGGTATTTATTCCTTATTCATTTCTGAATTGAACAAAAAAAATTTCTTCTCCATATCTATAAATCTCACAGAGGTATTAAAATCCAAAACTCTTTAGAATTTATGACTTACACCACTTAACCATGCCTCTAAACGAAGAGTTTTTGACTCATTTTGAAAGAAAGATGGAAATCATCGACAAACTTCCGTTATTAGGTGCGATCGTAATTATGTAGATACGTAGCACCTACAGTTGTCGTTCAATCCGTCCGTCTGTCCGCGTATAACAACGCAAAAACTACTTTAACGAATCGTTTGAAATTTAAAATATATAATTATTATATAATTTTGTCGATTATAATTATTTAAAAAGAGTCGTTTCAAATGTTATGAAAATCGGATGCATAGTTCAATTACAGGGTCAATCATAAAAATTCCGATATATTACGGTCAATAAGAAAAAAGGTTCAAATGCATTTTAATGGTGTTACACTCTTTCGAACATAATAAAATTGATATACATCTATAAAGTATATACTATAATATACATTCTGTACAATCTATGGTGCAAACAATATTTGTTATTAATTTATAGGGCCACAACAAAATATTCCTTTACTAATTATATAGGGAGAACATTGTTTGGTGCGCGTTTTAAATACATTAAACTATTTAATATTTTATGAAATTTGTATACGTTGCTGAAGATTACTACAAATTATTTCCTGTATATTAGAAAGCAGACAGTATTTAAAGAGGCAAACAAAAGATTTCGGCAACTATACTGCATCTGAAATACTATATTCTATTACACCAACATCTGAATATTTTTAGAATTGTTCACAATTATATAAATACGTAGCACCAACAGTCGCCGTTCAAATCTATATTTCTGTACGTCTGTATTTCCGCATAGAACTGACAAAAACTAACCAACCAATCGTTTGAGATTTAAAATATATAATAGTTGCGTAATTTTGTCGAGTCTTTTCAAATTTTACGAAAATCGGATGGACAATTAAATTACAGGGACAATCAGAAGTATTCCGTTACATTACGATCAGTAGGAAAAAATAGCTTGAGGTACATTTCGATGATGTAACACTCTTTCAAATATAATAGAATTGACATGAACCTATGAAATATGTACTAAAATATACATTCGGTACAGTCTGTGATACAAAGAATATGTATTACTTAATTTACACGGTTACAAAAAAGTATTCCACTACATAATGGTATACGGGGAAATATAGTTTAGGGCATGTTTTAATTATATTAAACTCTTTCACATTTTTTAAAATTCATATACGTTGCTCAGGTTTAATAAAAGTTACTTCCTGTTCAATAGAAAGCAGATAATATTTACAGTGACACGCAGAAAATTTCGGATATTATACGGTATCCGAAGAACCGTATACTATAACAGCAAGATCTGAATAGTTTTAAGTTTCGTTATAGTATGAACGAACCTCATTTGCTACGCTTTACGTGCAATTTCCAACTTGTTAAATGTCAATATAAGACAGTGCCTCTCATTTAAAATTTGAATATAAAAAAGCAGCGTACAGATTTAATTCTAAACCTGTTTCCAATATGTGCTGGTAGTCTGTACTAGAGGTTTCGGTCTGCATAGACTGAAAGATCTGGATCTGGTCCCGAACTGACCCATCGGAAAAAATTTTCCCAGTCCGGCTTGGAAAATGTTAAAATCATAACTCACCTAGGCTGGAAAAAAAATTAAATGATAGCCCTGCTCAGTCTTGAATTTCTACATAATTCTTTCCATCGATATGGTTAAAAATTATTTAGTATAGTGGAGTTCTGACCAAAAATACTTATTATAGAATTTTGCTTTTCATATTCATACTTTTTATTAGTAAAAAAGAGCCAGAGATTGTGATATATTTATTTCATCAATGAATCTCTATTTATATGTAAATTTTTCGCTTATACTTCAATATAGTTAATCCATATTCCATGCGTTGGAGACTTTGAAAATGTTATACAATAAAACCTTTTAATACGGAATCACAAATTAAAGAAAAAATATATTTTAGACATTATAATTCGGCCCGATTTGAAAAATGTTAAAATCATAACCCGTCCAGGCCTAACTGAATTTATGCATAGTTTTTTATATCGGTATGGTTAAAAAATGTTTCATATGGGTGAGTTCTGACCAAAAATATTTATTACAGCTTTTTTTCATGTTTATATTTTTTACTTTTGAAGAAGCGCCAAAATCTCCGATATATTTCTTTTATTAATAATTTTGTATTGATACATAACTGTTTCATTTTTCCTTTAATATCGTTTGCTATACAGTAAAATCTTTTAAGTTGGAATCTCATGGGAAAGAAAAAAATGCGTCATAGACAAGCTTCTTTCTTAGGATGTGTAAATGTAATGTATTTTTCCCCGATATTATTATATTCAGCTTGCACGTATCTTTTCCGTTTAAGACAGATTTGCGTCATAAGCAAATTCGTTTTCACTGATTTTACTTTATTTTTTTCTTTTAAATCTATTATTCTTTAAATTAAATGAATTTTAAAGTTTTCTTGTAAAATACTGTTTTTTGTGAATTTTTTGTACAAATTTTTGGGTTGGGGGAAATTTTACTTATTTTTGCACGGATTAGGTCAGTCAGAGGCGATGATTTTAATATGGGTTGTGCCGGGACCGCACTGAAAATTTAGCTCCATGCAGACCTAGAAAGAAGGAAACGAGTCCCGGTTTCGGAATAATAAAAAACATGTTAGGGTTGGCCAAGTTATCAGAAACAAATAAGGTCCCGGACCTGGTCCGGTCCGGTCCGGTCCCAGAATACAGACTTTTTTAATGGCCTCGCCGGAACGATAAAAAGCCTGAAGTTGTGATGGCTAAAGTTATGAAAAATTCCTAATCGGCATGTTTGAAAAAACATTGTTTTAAATAACTAACGGACATTTAAATAGTACAGAGAGAAAGTGGAAACGGCAAAAGGGAAAATAGAGTCGGAAGTTTAAGCTACAGAAAGAAGTTATTTTTTCCCGTGCAATTTTTTAAAAAGCATTTAAACATAGGATTAGCACATTAACTTCTCATTAAATTTGGCCATATCGCCATTGTTCTTAAATAGGCAGAAAACTAGTGGACTATTAAAAGCAGGATTTAATTTTTAAAAGCACATCCAAAAGTTATTTTATCTTACCTCTTTAATCTACAAATAATAAAAATAATATTGCTTACATTATGGTTGCCTCTTTTACCTGCTATTCGAAAGTTAGAAAGCAGGATTAAATGCGAAAGTAAAATGGCGTCGTGTCGTCTTCAAACAAACGATTCGTAATCAAAGCAGAAAGATGATTTCTTACGCTGAATTTGGTGTCCCATTTTTATAATTGCGATTAAAGTATAAAATTCCACCATTCCGAGGTTATTCTTACAATGAATTTGGTGTCTCATTTCAATAATTGCAATTAATGAATAAAATATCAACATTCGAGATTATACTTACATTTTTTTTCGGAGCTACAACCGAAAATAGTGTATATTTAAAGTTCATTTTGGTATTTTCTAATTACAATTTAAGTGTAATAATGCTCAATTGTTTTTATAATGTAGTAATAATAACAAAAATAAAATTAACATCGATTAAAAAAAATAAAAAAATCTAGGCATAAATTTAAAAATAGTCTATCATAATATTATTCTGTCACAAACAAACGTACGGGATGCGTGCAAATAGCTAAGATTGAACATAAAATAGAAGCATAAGAATTAAAAATTTATAGAGAACAATATTTTAAATTAAGAATTCATGTGGAAAATTTTATAAAAAAAATCTTCTATCTTCAAATTTAATCTGTAATCGAGCGATCTAATATTGTTTCTTTCCAACATTAATTCCAGAAACAAAACATTTAAGATTAATTTTTCTTACTATTTTACTATTAAAAATAAAAAAGATATTTAAAACATCATTTATTTTGTAAAAAGGATTTTCTAAGAGAAAGGGAATGCATTATTTATCAAACTTATTAAAGCTTTTAAGATGTATTATTTAAATGCTTTCTACAAGCTATAAAAATAATAAAAATGAAACATAATTAAATGGCAAACAAAGAAAAATCTGTTTAAAAATGTTTTAACCAAATTTATTATTATAATTATTACTTTAACATTTTATATGTACATTTATTTTCTAAGTAGTCTATTCATTTATTTGCTTTCCCAAACGTTGCTCTCTTAAAAAATAAATAACAGTTTTTTTTCTTCAAAAATAAGCACTTAAGGCAATTTAATTGGCCAAACATTGTTTTTCATATCCGATTGACTAATTGAAAGACTTTTTTTTGTTTCGAATGTTCGTTGTTTTCTGTACTATGTTATTTGATTTTTTTTTCGATTATATATTGATACCCTAATAAATAAAATTTTCATTTTTTCAACTGTTTTTAATACGTTTTTCCAAAGCAACTGTGTAGACTTTTTTTTTTTTTTTTTTTTTACAGCAAAATATAAAAAATATGCATAAACATTTTAACACATTAATATGACTAATGGTTTTAAAATTTTATGAAAAAGTCGTTTTAAAGACAGTTTATTATTCACCTGTGGTTTTATATAGTTTCATTCAATTTTATGCACTACTCTGTCAATTTTCATTCGTGCTAAAGAAAAAAAAATTCATAAAAAATGAATAATGCTTGCCTTTTTTATATAAAGTTTTTTATTAAGATAAATTTACTAAATTTAAGAATGAAAAGAATGAGTTAAGCTACGAAAAACACTTGCTTTTCTCTTTCTTTTTATTTATATTTTTAACGATAATTTTTAAAATCGTGTAGAAATTCATTTTGAATTATTAAAGTGCATGCGTTGTTTTCTTTTTTCAATTATTTTTACATCATCCTTGCAATTGTGAAAAAAAAGCAAACTAATTCTCTAAAAAAGTAGAAGAAAGTTACTGGTTTAAAACGATTGAAAAAAGAATCGACTTTTAACTGATGTACATAAAATTAGCTTAGGGGACCGTCTACATATTAAAACAAGTCCTTTTTTTCAATAACGGTACCCAATACTGACAACTTAAATCAAATTTACACATTTCAATTAGCCAAAAAGCAAATTCTTATGCAATTCGTAAGTTTCCGATAAATTAATTATTTTAAAATGAGCATATTTTTGCGGCTTTATCGAAAATAAAATTCTGTACTCGATTGTTGACCGAGGTAGCCTCCTTTTAAATGGAGGTATCTTAGGCGCCACTCAAGCAATCATTGAAGAATGCTAGATTACAGGATGGAAATTTCAAAATACCTAATCACATCTGTCTTACACTGTAAAAAATGTCAGATGTTTCTGAATGTATAAAAATGTACTGTAATCAAAAACGAAAATATACAGTGACCTCTTCTAACTCACGTAAGGTTTCGAAAACCGTTCCTTTACCTTTAAAAATCCCAGAAAACTATTTGTTTTCGAAATTTAAAGAATAATTTATTAAAAATCATTTTTATTAGCTGCCCGTCTTTTTCGGAAACGTTTCTAAGTAGCTTTTACAGTACAATAATCACTTTTCTGAAATAATAATATCACTTTTTCGGATTCTATCAAATCTCAAGTAAGCATTTTCAGCTGCATAACTGATTTTGTGCATGCAATTGTAGCAAAATAATGTTAATTTTCATATTAATGTTAATGCTATTGATATTGTATGTTTGTCTATTAAACATGTTCTCTGAATATAAAAATATTTTCGTATGAATTGGTAGCATCCGAAAAACTGATATTTTGATTTGAGAAAAGTGATTATTGTACTGTAAAAGTTACTTAGAAACGTTTCCGAAAACGACGGGCAGCTAATAAAAATGATTTTTTATAAATTCTTCTTTAAATTTCGAAAACAAATAGTTTTCTGGTATTTTTAAAGGTAAAGGAACGGTTTTCGAAACCTTAGGTGAGTTAGAAGAGATTATTGTATATTTTCATTTTTGATTACAGTACATTTTTATATATTCAGAAACATCTGACATTTTTTACAGTGTACACGGACCCTTACACCAACATTTTGAGGGGGCGAGGGTATTCTAAAGCTGAAAACAACTTAAAAGAAAATCTTAAATTTTGAATTCTCTTAATAAATCTAAATTAATGAAAAAATTGCTAATTGCTATTCATAAATTTTCAAATATTAATATCATAATTCATAATTCATTTAATAAAATTATGAAACTTACAAACTCAACGTATTTATGCTTGGGTATTTTAATATTATTGCTACATAAAAAAATAGGACATTAGGAGTATAATTTTGGGAAAAATTAATAAAAATATGAAAATGTAATTTAATATTAGAAGTACTAAATTTTGAATGTTTATAATTCAAAAATTTACCATTCAAATGATTTGAAATGTTGTGTCTACGCATAATTTGAACCAAAGTTTTGAAATATCTTCTTAAAACTGGATATTTGTGTTGAAAAACATGAAGTTTGTGTTCATTTTAATGTAAAAAGCCTTCTAAAAAATTATATACATCATATAAATATAGACATTATTTCCAATCGTTTGGGGCCAGTAACTTTCTTTTAAAATAATTTGTCAAGGAGATAGTTTAGGGTGATTGCTTTTTTCCAGATGTTTTCGTAATGTTAGCATATTTCACACAAAACAAGATATATATTATTGCATTTTCAGTACAATGTTTTTATTTTTCTCAAATTTTTTACCGTCAATGTAAGTTCAGTTAGGATGAAACACCCTGTCTTTGTGATTCACTTAGTGGTTTGCGACTCTATGTTCTTGTATCATTTGTACCCTTGCTGTATGCCTGATTTGTCATATAATTTAAAAAAAAAAAAGAAAAAATAATAATTACCCTGTGCATGTATTTCCAATGACCTTTTTTAACTGACAACATCAAAAATCAATTTAATATGATAAACACCAATAATGCATTCAGATGTAGTTTGAAATTTATAAAGGGAGTAAATGCAAGAATGGGTGTAATCCTATGGGAAATATGCGATTTTGAAGACCGATTTCTTGGAAAATGGGAGAATTTTGATGTTTATGATTTTCAGACATAAATGATTTATAAATTTTTTTTATTTGGCATACATCCTTATTACGAATGGTTAATAAGTTCCTTCTTAAAATAATATAAATTGCTCGTAATTATTTCTGAAAAAAAATACCTAACAAAATTTAAATTTCATTAGTATTCATATAAAATAATATATACAGGGTGTTTCTAAATTCATGGTCCAAACTTTAAGGGGTGATAGTACACATCAAGACAAACAATATTTAAATAGGAAACCAAGGGTCCCAAAGTCTTCCGAAGGAGATAGGCGCCATTAAAGTTTAGGGTCCAAAAATTCAAATGATTATGAAAAACAGAAAAATTGGTCGATTCGTTTGCTGTTTTCACTAAAATTATTCTTTATGTCAGTATTGTCTTGAAAATAAATTATAAAGATAAATTTCAAAAAATGACGATAGAGGGTGCTTTAGACTTTAGAGTAACGAACAACTATTTTTTACCGTTATTTTTTGCATCTCATTAAAGGTTTCGTAAGCTTAGACTTAAACTTAATTTTTGAGCTAAAAATCTGAATAGTTGGAAGCAGTTAAGTAGCACAAACTTAACTGTGTTCAGAGGGTTTTAAATTCAAATGATTATAAAAAACGAAAAAAATTGGTCGATTGATTTGCGGTTTTCACTAAAACTATTCTTTATGTCGGTATTTTATTGAAAATGAATTATAAAGATAAATTTCAAAAAATGCCGATAGAGGGCTCTTTAGACTTTGGAGTAACGTACAACTATATTTTACCATTATTTTTCGCATCTCATAAATTTTTTTAGAAGCTTAGACATAAACTTAAATTTCGGGATGAAAATCTGAATCGTTGGGAGTGGTTAAGTAGCGCAAACTGAACTGTGTTCAATGGGGGTGGGGAGGTTCAAATTTCAAATGATTATAAAAAACGGAAAAATTGTTCGATTCGTTTGCCATTTTCGCTAAAAGTATTCTTTATGTCAATATTTCCTTGAAAATAAATTTTAAAGATTAATTTTTAAAAATACCGTTAGAGGGCGCCTTAAACTTTGGAGTAACCAACAACTATTTTTATCCATTTTTTATATTAAGAACTCTGCAAATTATAAGCAGAAAACTTGTCAAATTTGAGACTTTTTTTAATAAATACCTTAATTTCTTTATGAGTTGCATGCTGTCATCGTAAAAATGATAATAATTTATTACAGTAAGGCACTAAATCACAATCTGCTGTTTGAACGCTTTAACGCTTTAGCTATATCAGTTTTCACAGTGTTATCCAAAAGATATTTGTTCGTATTTAATTTATTCACACTCCCCTAAGAAATTTCTTCTTGGAAATATATGATGTATATATATATATTATGTTTACACAACTGAATTTTCCGAATAGTATTTTTCTAGATATATAACAAAACGTCATAAATCGCAAGTGGACGGTCACCTTTGGCCTTATATTCTATATGTTAAATGTAACAATTCCATATAACAATTTTCAATTTAGCATGATACAAAATACCAAAAATTTCTTAAAGTTCATAAAATTCAAAAGAAATTGTTTTTAAAATATTCAAATTTAATCGAGTATTTTCGAAAAATTAAAGTCTTTTGATGATGAATACTTGTTATATAAAAAAAAGCTAAATTAAAGGAAGTTTATATTATGAACTTTCTATTTCCAATGCAAACAGCAAATCAAAAGTAACAAAATATGAAAATTCAATGTGCAAAAATTGCTTCAAGATCAAAGAGATTTGGAAATACTGCAATGTCGTTTTCAATAAGCCAAGTAATATGTATTTGCAAAACAAACAGTTGCTAATCTTTGAAGCTTCGATTTTTTGCTATTCTTCATGCAGAAAAAGGAATAACATATTTTTGTTTCAGAATATTACATTAAAAAAAACCGGTAAACAACCAGAATAAAAATATTTAGAAACATAAATCCTATTATATTAATTTGAATCAAGATTTTTATTAATTCAGATTCGATTTCTCAGTTGAAGTAAATATTTCGTTTTTTCTTATCTAGCTGTCTTTATTATTTACGAAAATAGCTTCTTTGATAATCTCGTCAGCATATTAATTAAAATGCACCAACTTTTTCTTACTTTTGTTTTATGACAAGGAGCAAATTCAGACCTTTATTATCAGATATAAAGGTATTGTAATTAAAAATAAAATATCAGGAAAAAAAGGGTTTCTGAATGCGGTACGAAATTCTTTTCCACGAAGGTGCCATTTTATATTTTTATTAACTTCTTTATAAATGAGAGTTATAAAAAAAAAATAACGTGAAATGTTTATTAAAAGGAATCAAGAGACATCTGAAAGCTATTATAGAAAGCAAATAACTTACAAACAAAAATAATTCGAAAGCACAAGTTCAATTGAGTATGTGAGTTTCAAAACTTTTCTTATCCAAAATTAAAAATATCGAGTCTTCTTTACCAATTTGTTGAATCATCATCGAAAAAAAACTTATTTTATCATGTATTTATGGCATTGTAATGAAATCTTTGCTGCGTCTTAATCAAGGAAACAAAAATTCCAGATCAGCCGATTTTAATCTGAGGTGACGTAGGTAGGAATACTACTGTACTATTTTTTAAATAATAGGCGTAATACAAAACATATCTAATAATGAACTTTTAGCTATACAGGATCCTTGAATAATTACTATATTTTTACTCATAATAACCTAAACTTTGGTGTATCATTTGTAAAAAACATTAATCAATAAAAATGTACTTAAATGAGCTGTACTATTGTTAGCAGACCCATAGAGACATTTAGATTAGATAAGAAAATATTCAATTTTAAGTAGGGCTAGAAAATAAATCTAAAACAAGAAATATCTTTTATAGCTCAAAAATACCTTATTCTGTATGCTAGCTGAAGCTTTTCGTAATAAGATTACAGTTCGAATTTAAAAATAGATTCAAAGAAAAACTGTATATTTCCGACGAAATGCTATTTGCAGATTTCAAAATAGATGGAGTAAAGGAAGCTTTTATATTTTTTTAATGTAAATACTATTTTTATTTGTATTCTTTCTGGAAATGTTTTTGATATACCGTAAAATGGGGTGAATCGGAACACTTTTCAACTTCAACGTTAAAAAAAAACAACAACTGATTTTTTTATTTTTTTATTTTTCTACCTGAAACTTCGGTCTTCTTTTGTTCTTTACTTTTTAAGCAAAAACGAAACATTTTTACTGTTTATATATGTATTATTTACCTTTTTAATGGTGTTCCAATTCACCCCACAGATAGGGGTGAATCGGAACAAATGTTATAATCTCTATTTATTCCGATTCAAACTTTAATAGGGTTGATAAAAACAAGTAATAACGATAAGAGAGGAATAGGAACACGTAGTTACTGTGAAACCAAGCCTTTATTTTATACACAAATAAAGACATGTCTTTTTTAAAATTAGAAAACAACTTTGAAATCAAGAAAAATTAAAATTTATTTTAAGAAATTATATTCGAATTGCAGAAGTAGAATTTAATACAAATTGAATCCTGTTCTGTATTATCCTTTACTAGAAGTCATTGGGTAAGTGAATCTATTGAGTAGCCCCAATCGCTGCATGTATTAATACGATCAACTAACACATCCTCATCCCCAGCCTTTAGTACTGTTTACATCCCTCTCTTTTTTAATTGGGTTTTCATTTTGAGATGTTTGTGTAATGTTGTGGATGTCGGAGAATAATTCTGTGTAGTTTTTCTAACTTATTTGCTATTTTTAAATTCTTTTATTGTGTGTTCCATGTCTGTTGGATTAGGTGTTGACTCTTTTGTTTAACTAAGTAATTTCTTGGCACCTTTAAACTTCAACTAATTAGAAAACAAACAAAAATTATTGTTACAATCCATATTCATACATATGTTTTCATATATTACATGAAACTATTACTGCACAGATGAATAAACCATAAGAGAAAACGTGTTCCGATTCACCCCGTAAATCTTAAACTTCTGATGTTAAAAGCCATTTTTTATTTTTTCATTATGTAATTTAGAAATAAGTAGAATTTAATACAGCATATTGTTTACAGGTCTATCATTAATTGAAAATCTCCTCTCTTATGTTTAGAATACGAAAAATACTGTAGTTACATACAAAGTTTTGAAGGCGTTGAAAAAATGAGGTTTTTGAGGATCCTCTTGAAGTTTTTTTATATACCCCAGTAGTTGTACAAACATGTCAAAACTAAATTCCCTAACTCTTAATGTTATTACCTTCTTAAAAAAAAATTGGCAACTAAAAATATCGTCACATATATTTATAATGAATTTATTTATATGACTGGGAAGTTTCGTTCCTATTCACCCCGCTGTTCCTATTCACCCCATTTTACGGTACTTTTAATTTATTATGATTTCAGACTAATGAAAATGTATATGTAAAATCACGTTTTTTTTCAATGAAATGCACATTTTAAAACTGACAGTTTAATGGAAAATGTTTTTCTAGAATTATTTCCATGGAAATATATTTTATTTTATAAAATTCTTAAGAAAAGATATAGAGAAAAAAAATATATATTACGATTTATAAATACAATATGCTTCCAAACTAATGTAAAATACAATAAAGGATTGTGTTCGGAGAGTTCCTAAATAAATTATGTTTCCTTCGTTTTTGTAATTTTTATAAAAACATTGATTATAAAATATCATATGTAATGCATTTCGTATTAACATTTTTTATAAATACAAGTTATAAAGGTGTTATGAAATAAATAATTTGATACCCGCAGAGAAACATATTTCGTCTGTTTCACAAGACTTTATTCATTCTAGTCCATTGTTAGTAAAAGTAGGTTTATAGCTGATAATAAATGCTACAATTAGGCATTTGTGAAAAATTATTTTGAGAACAAAATTCTCTATTTCTATTAACCAAAAATATATGTTAGTTAGTCGTTGTATCTTTGAGATCTTGTATGACTTATATTTACTATGTATACACTCTGTACGGTGTTATTTCGGGAAAAAGGTGCATATTACTTAACTAGAAGGGTTATCATACGAATTTAATGTTTCCAACTGAGCGAAAAATTGCCCAGGCCGGGTATCGAACCCAGATACCTGGCTTACAAGCCTGGCTTACCTGGCTTTTCTGAGCGAAAATTCCCAGCCGGTTATCGCCCAGTTAGCTTAACAGGTAAAGCATTGACCTTGTAAGCCAAGTATCTGGGTTCGATTCCTGGACAATTTTTCGCTCAGTTGGAAACATTAAATTCGTATGATAAATTTGCCAATCAGTTTGATTGTGTTAAAATAATAGTATAGAAGTGTTATGTTACTTCGAATTCAATGAAAAAGCTAAACAGCTATTTAATAAATTGCAACAAGGGCTATTCTTCAAAATAGAGATCATCTTAGACCACGACTTTCTCTTATCGTTCTGATAGATTCCGGATTTGCTGGAAATACCACGGTGGCACCTTGTAATCGGAAAAACTCTTGACATGCCTCTTCAACTTCATTCTTTCAAAACCGTTAGACCTTTTCTCCAATAATGCCGAATCAAAACACCCAAGTCATACTGTTCAATAAGCATTTTAAACCGAAATTCTAAATATACTACTGATACTCTTATATATGATGTAACTTCTGGTAACTATTAGATTAAAAATTCTCCAGAACTTTTTGCTCAACCTAATATTACGGGTTATTCGCTTGTAAGAATGGTCTGTTGTAAAACATTTTCATTTCTGAAACCTTCTAGAGTTATACGAAAATAAACAAAATCGATTGTGCATTTTCTTAAAATTCGTTAGTCAGAGATGCAATCAGGAATGTCTCTAAAGACATTTTATGGCCAGAAACAAGTTTGAAATTGCACGTGAAGCGTAGCAAATGAGATGCGTTCGTACGACAACGAAGTTTTTAAAATATTCAGATTTTGCTCTTATAATAGACAGTACTTCCGATACAGTATACTGGTCGAAATCTTTTTTTGTGTTCCTGTAAATATACAGGAAGCAACTTTTATTACACTCAACAACGTATATCATATTCATAACATGTGAAATAGTTTAATATAATTAAAGCACTCTCCAAACAATATTTTCACGTATAGCATTATGTAGTGAAATACGTTTGTGTGGCCCTTTAATTTAATAATAAGTATTCTTTGCATCACAGGTTGTACAGAATGTACATTTTAGTATATATATATATATATATACTTCATAGGTTCATGTCAATTTTATAATATTCGAAAGAAATTATTTTTCCCCATTGACCGTAATGTAACGGAATACTTTTCATTGTCCCTGCAATTGATCTATGCATCCGATTTTCATAAAATTTGTAATGACACATCAAAATTATGCGTTTGTAATATTTTTCCCTATTGACCGTAATGTAACGGAAAAATTTGGATTGTCCCTGTAATTGAACTCAGCATCCGATTTTCATAAAATTTGAAAGAACTCTACAAAATTATGTAATAATTATGTATTTTAAATTTCAAATGATTACAATGCATTTGAACCTTTTTCCCCCATTCACCGTAATGTAATGGAATATTTTTGATTGCCCCTGTAATTGATCTATGCATCCGATTTACATAAAATTTGAAATGACTCGACAAAATTACGTAATAATTATATTTTTAAATTTCAAACGATTGAGCTGGGTAGTTTTTGCGTTGTTACCGTATTTACTCGTGTATAAGGCGCACACGTGTATAAGGTGAACCCCTACTTTACAAGTAAAAATGGCGATTTCTTAAAATCTCGCATATAACACGCACCATAAATTGATACACTAATGAAGAATAACCAAATGAATTTCGGTAAAAAAAAAAAAGGCGAAACAAACATTACACCAGTCCAGAAAACAAGACGAACATGCATTTTTAGACTTCGGGTTGTAAGAGAGTGACGGGAAATAGGAGGTAGTGACGGTAAAGAGAATTGCTAATTAGCGTTTAGATAATGTCACTAGCTCTGTTGTATAAAAAACTGCAAGGAGTGAAATAAATATGCAGTAATAGTTCAATTAAGTAACATTTTCCGCGTTTTAATATCTTCTTTGAATAAATTCCTCTTTCATATGTATATAGTTCGACTGCATCCAACAGTAAAAAAATTATTCCGTGTATAAGGCGCACCTAGGAGTTTTACCCTAAATTTTTGAAAAAAAGTGCGCCTTATACACGAGTAAATACGGTACATGCGGACAGACGGACAGACTGAACGACAACTATAGGTGCTACGTCTTTACATAATTACGTAAGCACCTAAAAAGTTACTGCATCTTCCAGATACAAGTTAGTAATCGTTTGCATATGGAATGATGCGTTTTAATTACACTGTAAAAATTGAAGACCCAAATTGGGTTGAAAGATTTCTGGGTATAGTAATTTTCCTGAAATGGTACAGTAAGGATTCCAAAGTGGTAGAGTATTGTTCCCAAAATAGATAACCCAAAATGGTTCAAAACAGAGCAGATCTTTATTAACATTAAATTAATCAAAATTTCTGAGGTATAATGTATATACTATCTAAGATATTTTAATTGTTCTAATTTCATTAAAAATCAGACTTATTTAAAATGATTTTGTGCTACAAACTGAACTTTCCAAACTGGAACAATGCAGTACCCAAAAATCTTTCAACCCAATTTGGGTATTTTGTTTTTACAGTGTAATATTTAGAGGATACGACTATTTAAAATGTAGGATGGTTTATGTGATATTACTCGGTCATTTGAATGAGGAAAATAAAACCCTCATTTTTTTGACAAGCGGTAAATCAAACTTTAATTAATAAAACATATTAAGTCAAGATAATATAATATATTTTATAGTGATAATATATATATATATCAAACATAGTATTTATCGATTTTTTCATATATTATTATATTCTTAAATGATAATAAAAAAGATTTTCATTTCTTACTTAGAATAATAGAAGAAAATCGATATTTCAAAGTTCAGCACCTGTTTGTTTTTTTAATACTTTTGATGATTCATTATTGTAAAGGACATGCCTGTATCTTTAAATCCCTTTGATCTAGAAACATATTTTGTGAACAGAACTTTCATAGTTTCTTATTTTGATTTACTTTCGGAACTACAAATAAATAATGCTAATTCCTTGTTTTTTGCTACTTTTTCGTGCTTTATGTACTACAACTTTTCATGATACAGATTTTTTTTTATGTTTGATTCAATTTGAATTTTACCTAAAACTGTTTCTTTTGAAATGTATGCATATTAAGAAATTATTCATAGATAGCATCATGTTGTTTTCAAGAAAATTTTACTTTCAAATAAACAAAGAGAGTGGAAAAAAATTGTATAATAGTTTTTCCTCTGGGAAAATTTTTATGCTCATTAACGTAGTTTTTATAAGATATGTTGTAGGAATCATACTTATCTACTACTAAGAAAAACATCTATTTAAACCGTAAATGTTTCTTTTTTGATTAATTTTAAAGCTTATATTACATGTTTCATATACGTGTAAATTTTCCAAACTTTAATTTGTAGGTAGGGTTACCTTTTTCACCTGTTCTTTTAGAGCGGAATTTTTATTTATCTCTTTTTTGTAGATTTTTCTTTTTATACAACCGCATTGTTATACTTCACGTATTTTACATACTCTTTAGTTTTAAATTTAATTAAGGTACCCTGGGGTAATAACGCCGCGTTAAGGTTCTACCAATTTTCACGGCTCAGTTTTAGTTTGTATTTTTCAAACAAATATATGATTTGATACAGCAACTCATTGACTATCTATATAAAAAAAAATAATTCAACAGATATGCATTCATAAATTGTAATGGCATGATTTCTTGACCAATGCAATTTGGCGTTATTACCCACCTATATGGGTAATAACGCCATGCAAACAAAACTATGAAATAAGATGGAATAATTGCGCGTAGATTGCCCAATTCTAAAAATACAAACTCTACAAACTTACAAATTGCATTCTAAGCTATTGAAAATGTTCAATTTTTTGTGAAAGTGTAAGAAAAATAACGGTGTGTGTGTGGGGGGGGGGGGAGGATGAGGCAAAAGAATATCAGACAGTGAGCTTCTTTTTGCTTAAAAAGAACCGCTTAAATAGAATTATTAGAAGCATTGCACAGTTTTAACTGTGTTTATTTGAATCAGTATTTAATTTGTAGCTCGGCCACTGTAGGGAGTCAACCAGGGTATTAATGCCAAGGAATGGCGTTATTACCCCGTTATAGTTATTGCGCTGTACATTTTAAATTACAAATTATCTCGAGAAGATATACAAAATCTTCAACAACATTTTGAAAGTCCATAAAATGTACCACAAATTTATGTAATTAACAAAGTATTTCCGGATTAAAAAAAAAATAGTCTTCACATCACAAAACGTATCTCGCAAATTTTAGATCAAGCGTTAATTTTAGTTGCTTTGAAAAACAATAAGACCTAAAAATAAAACAAATTAACTTGAAGCTGTTTTTTGCGATTTATATGACTCAAAACCATTCTGCGCCGAGCACGTGGATGTCATTTACCAAATTATTTCATAATTATGCAAAATATTAGCACTTGGCGTTATTACCCGCCTGGCATTATTACACCAGACCACCTTATTACACTTTTTAACTTCTAAAAGTTAGCTTTCTGTTTGTGGCTGAAACAGCGTTTAAACATATTTTTTTTTAAGGTTCTCTAATGCCCTTGCAAAACGAATCACCACTATACTGAATACTCAGGTACCAAGCAACTAAGAAGTCCATCAAAATTCTTACATTGTTTTCCAAAATTTTTCGTACATTTTATAACACAATATTCTATTATATAATTAGCTTTGCATATATATGACGTAGTTACATACTTTTAAATTTATTTATTTTATTTTATTTTACTTTATTTGTTTATTTTATTTTATTTTATTTTTGTTAGAAAATTATATACCGGTTTTCATAAATTATTTCCTTAATTCATAAGAATGATATTTAATTAAATCTTAGTCTTTTATATTTCATTTAAAACTGCAAGCAAATTACATTTTTTTAAAATAGAAAAATCACTTTTGATAGAAGTGTTTAATACAACTGTTTAAATAAATCTTACTGTTTTCATTATGGCTTTACAATCGTCAATAAAAATGAATTATACACTTAATATCCGAAAGTGATCCTTATAAATTGTACGTTATGTCAATGTCATAGCTCTTTTGGCAACAATCTCCGCTATTATTTTCTTTTTTATTACTCATATATCTATTTTTAAATTGCAAATATGTATATTTTTTTATGTTGCCGATAATTTTTTTTTTCTGAAACGACATTTGTTTCAAAACTCTATATGAGATTAATTACGTAATTTTTTAGTGCCAAATCACTGAAATGCCAAAAGTCATAACATAGCGATGTATAAATGCACGGATGACAGTATAATCGCATAAGCAATCTATAAATAGACAGTGAGTGCCTTGTCAAGGCTATTATTTGTACTCAGGTTATTCATGTGGAAAGGTTTCTGGCATGTTAAGCGAATTAACAGATTTTTAACGGAAAATGCTAGTTGAAGCTTAGCGCATATGGCATTCTATTAAAAAATTTTTGGGGAAATTCAACCACACTGGATGTTAAAAGTGTGCCAAAAGTATATTATTTAAGGCATCACCTACCATCACCAATAAATCAGTGAACAACCACGATTATTTAATGACCGAGATCAGCAATATATGCTTAGAGTAGTCAGTGTTTACAAACAAGTAACATTGTATCAATGAATAGAAACAATTTATGGTAGTAATACGGCAGACTTGACACAGTGCAATGAAATTTGACATTGATGGAATATGGCAGGAGATTGCTTTTAATAGCAACCAGTCATCGGCTGCACCATTTTTCCTGGGTTTGTGAACATGTCGGCTTGACCCTATGTGATTGGAACAATGTTGCTTGGTCAAATGACTCGCGATTCGTGTTAATGAGAGTTGATGATAGGGTATGGTTCAGACCACACGAGACCATGGAAACAAAGTGTCAATAAGAAATTGTACAAACTCATGGTAGTTTCATAATTGTGTGAGTTTTTTTAAAATACGTGGACTGAGCTCTTTGATCAAACTGAATCAACCCTTGTTTGGAAAAATTTATGCTCATCTACTTGGAGACCATTAGCAACCCTTTATGGACTTCATATATATAACAAAGATGCCATTATTCAGGATGGTAATACACTATGTAATCGGATCAAAATTGTTCGTGACGAGAGGAAATTTCAATAATTCTGGATAATTTCAATGAAATATTTGGCCAGCTAAATCTCCAGACATAAATAGGTAATGATCGATAGGTTAGGTTGTGCACAAAATCCAGCATCAGTAACGGTTTCAAAATTATGTATGACTGTTTAGGCAGCAGGGCTGAAGGGAATTCCGACGACGGGTTCATTATATGGTACACCGATGTGCTTAAATTCGGAGGACAAAAAATGTTCCACGGTATGTTAGTAGGTATCCTAAACTGTTTACGCTTCTTAAGTTTTAAATGCATCTCTACAATCAATGTTTTTAATTTTTCTTACTTAATCTGCGATAATTTAGTCCAATTCCAATATTTTCAATCATGGTTACATTGTCTTTAGTATAAAAATAAATACCATTAAACTTCTTAAATAAAAATACATTATTTAAATAAATCATATTTGCGCAAATACTCCATTTTGCTTTGGACCTGATTTTGGATTATTAACTCAACTAATAGACTAATATTGAGATACCACACTTTATAGTTAAAATTAAATATGCGTAAGAAATGGCGCATTATTTTTTATCTATATCATAATCTATAATTATAAAATTAAAAAAGAATTGTATTTTGCATTTTAATACTAGTTTTACTTTCTCTTTACTAATCGTGTGGACTGGTTATTTGAAGTAAAATATTATAAAAATCGCATTGCATATAAAAAAGTTTATTTTCATTTATTTTTAATTGTGTATTAAATACTAACGAAAGATCCTTCAAAAGATTGAAATTCTGAATTCAAAAACAATGATTTGTATCTTTCTTTTCCATTTTATGAAAACAGGAAAAAAACAATGTTTTTGAACCTAGGATGTTTTTCTTTCGTGTGCATTTTATTAAATTCTTATCACAGGCAAAATAAATGCGTAACATTTCTTTCAAATAGTGAACTACGTTTAAGACTTCTATATTTACATATTTAGTTACTTCTCATATACTTTTAAACCCAAGAACGGAAAACTGATAACGCAAATTTCCAGTTTCTTCCAAATTGTCAGTGTTACTTCGGTCACTACTTTTTGTTTAAAAAAAAAAAAGATTAATTTTACTTAATTTTTTTTTATTATCTGGGTCTTCTGGAATACTGTTCTTTCAAGATTTTCTGATAAAAAAATATACTTGTGTAAATATCCAATAAAAGGCCATCTGGACCCCTGAAAATTTATATTATAAAAAGGAAGGTTTTATTCAATAATTTTGTAAGTGCAATTTAAAGCAGTTTTTATTTTGTCAAACTTATCTGAAAAAAAGAAAAAATAAATAAAATTAGAGATATCCGAAAACTTACTAAAAATTTATTGTACACTGTACAAAAAAAGATGTAAATCTAATGCATACACATACGGGTGTCCCAAAAATGACTGATGGATTTTAAAATTCAATAACTTGCAAACGGTGACAGCTATTTAAAAAAATTTTGCAGGAGGGTTATGTATAATGTCAGGAGTTTTTTTACCGTAATTTATTATTTTAGTTTGAATTTCAAACAATAGGTGGCGCTGACGGCGATTGAAGATCAGGTCGACAGTTCACGCAGCACTCATCACCTGGCATTTAATCGCCGTCAGCGCCACCTGTTGTTTGAAATTCGAACTAAAATCAAAAATTACGGTAAAAAAACTCCTGACATTATACATAACCCTCCTTCAAAAAATTTTTAAATAGCTGTCACCGTTTACAAGTTATTGAATTTTAAAATCCATCAATCATTTTTGGGACACCCAGTAGATGCATATATGAAGTATTTTTATGGTAGCTCCCCCTTTCATTCTCCCGACAGTACTTTAAGCAACATATGAAAATTTTGTCGCATTTTTTGGAAAAACTAGATTACAAAAATAAGAAAAGGTAAGAAAACACAAGAAATATAAACATCCATTTTTCATATTCAAATGAAATCGATAAGGGATTATTACCAGAACGAGCCCTTTCAAAAAATATATAAAATATTAAAAAAAGAAAGAAAAAAGAAACACGTAGACAAAATTCTGAATATCCGTTAACACATGGACTATGCAAAAGAACCAGTGGGCTAAGAGGGCACTGGACTTTTTTTTTTTTTTTTTTTGTAAAAAAAATATTAAGTTTTTTCCCAATGAAGTTATTTACATTTTTCGATTCAAAGTTATACTATTGTGTTTTATCCCACATTAAAAAAACATATCTAAATAAGGACTTTTTCCTTAAAAAACTCATTTGGGTCTATTCTAATCTCTTTTCTGAGCTTTTGCTAAAAACCCAACACTCTCAATTTAGCATGTGGTTTGTTTATTGGAATCCAAAAAGGTTGAAAATGTTGTACTGTAATCCGCAATCCAAAATATGTGGAATTTTCTATTATGTCATTTAGTTGTTTGGAACTTCTGATTTAAAATTAAACCTTTTAAAGTTTCTAAATGAATCGAAATATGTAATCAATTGCAAATATTTATATTCAATAAGTTTTTTTTTTTCTGCTTCGGTATTTTGTAAATGTTATTATACCTGTCAGGGGGAGGGAAGGGAGATACTGTTAAATTGCCTTTGCGCAGTTTTTTCCTCACACAATCTTGTTCGCATATTTTACATAAAAAACATGCAAACAGTTCCTATAAAATTAACTTCTTGCAATTTTCTGAATAAGGGTAATTCATAAAAATGTTTCTTTATCCTGTCTTCTTTGAAGATTACTAATAGCATACTGTTGAAAAAAAGAAAAATTAAGACGTATGAACATCCAATTTACTTTCATGTAAAAATAATAATAATAATAATAAATAAAATAAATTATTCATACATAATAATGTATTTACAAAGTTCAATCCCTTTGATAATGTAAATTTCTAACACCAGAAACATTGAAAAGCAGTATAAATGAGAAAATTTGCATTATAAATTTTTTGTTCCAAGTATAGAAAACAAGTAAGATAAAACATAATATAAAAAGATTATACTGAAAATTGTTTCAAGATCAAAGAGATTATAGATTACCACTACTTTGTTTGTGATAAATATAATCAAAAGCAGACAACAACAACAAAAAAAATAACAGATGCTAAACTTTAAAGTATTTTTTGTCTGGTATTTTGCAAAATTGAAACGAAGATAATAACGTTGATCTCGTTTTTCAATTTGCAATGTAATTATTAAAGGAAAGTATGTACAAATATGCAGAATAAAGAGCTTTAAAACAAGAAAAAATGCGTCTGCATTTATTCTATTCTAAAATTTCTCTTATTTTAAAAGCAAATATTTGTTTTCGTAATCTAAATGATAGTATGTCTTCCCTAGGCTTGTTAATTATTCATTAGTCCTTGCTCATTTTTTATTCGTCTTTTCATTAATATTATAAGAAGTGAAATTGGATTATTTCACCTACTTATTTTTTTTCCTTTGTTGAACTTTTCATAAATGATAAATGGAAATCTTTTGTTGAAAGGAAAAAAAAACATAATTGTAATTAAAAAAGGATTGGCCACATACATATTTTTCTTTTTTATTTTATTTTCAGCTCAAAATCTCAACTATTAATATGAAAAATATTTTAATTAAAAGAGAGGTTAAAAAGTATGCGTGTTTGCCTGTGTAATGTGGATCGCATGTAACAGTTCAAATATTATGTAAGCATAATTTTAGTGATTTTGTATCCCTCTTTCATCCTTGTAAGGAAAAGTAAGCAAATGCTAGACACCCCTTCCCCCTTTGCTTTAAGGTTGGGCTTGTAAGGTTGTAAGGCTTGTAAGGTTTTATAACATTTTAATATGAACACTGTTTGAGATTTTAAAAAAAAATAAAGTTAGTTGTAAATTACATTATTAATCCAGCAAATTTGCAAAAAGAATCATTCAAGGGTCGTGGTATCGAAGGAAAACAAAATCAGTTCATTATATTTTCCTTTCTATTAAACAATTCATAAAATATAAATAGGTATTATTAATAGTTATTATCAAGATTATATTATATTATATTATAGTTTTTATCAAAATAAGGTACCCTGGGGTAATAACACCACGTTAAGGTTCTACCAATTTTCACGGCTCAGTTTTAGATTGTATTTTTCAAACAAATACATATATTATTATGGAGATTCTTCTTATAAAAGTTCTTTCGAACACATAAGTAAATAAACTCGGAGGTAAATTAAATTCTGACACCGTTTTTAAACTTTTAAATGACTTATATTAAACGTTAATATTTACAAAAAAGATATTTACATATTAATATTTACAATTCGAACATTCAAAAGGAAACTTTAATTAAAACATCTTAATCGCGTCATCTTAATCAACATTCTTCTAAAGTCAACCCCCACTCTCCCAACATTCCATCCAACGATCTCTTCCGTTCATTTCTTTTTTCTTCGGCTTTTCGTCTGAATGGAGTTTTTTCAGAAAATCGTCTGCTTCCTAAAGACCTTTTCTATCAGAGTTGCGATATGAAGAACCTTACAAGACATGATACTTGGCTGTTGGAGAAAGAATCGCTCCCACAACGGCCGTCCTGACTAGGCTTTCGTCCTCGAATGCTCGTCCCTTTGGAGGCAGCAGCAGTTGAATCATCTGGAAAGATAAAGAAAAAAAAAACACAGCAGCATCCAAAGTCTTATTTGAAAAAAAGAAGTCATTATTCAAATTGTTTATCAAAGCTTAGATTATTTCTTGAAAAAATTCATATATTTTTTTTCGCGTCTTTTCGTCTTCTCTTTCTTACGTCCTTTCATCTTCTTTTATCTTACGTCTTTTCCTCTTCTTCTTTCATACGTCTTTTCATCTTCTATTACCTTACGTCTTTTCGTCTTTTCTTTCTTACGTCTTCCGTCTTCTTTTATCTTACGTCTTTTCGTCTTCTTTCATACGTCTTTTCATCTTCTTTTACCTTACGTCTTTTCCTCTTTTCGAGAATAAAGTTAAAATTCTATTAGTTGTCAGTCCAGAGGTTTGTCATAGTTGGTATAGTGTCACAATCGGTGAAATTCTTTTTTTTTTTCAAGCTTCGTCCGTCCACGGCTTCATGTACTCTGCACATGTACTGGTGACCATGGGTCCTTCGTTGAATCCAAGTTTCTTTACATCGTAGGTGTCATTATTTTTTACTTTTATGACTTTGTACGGACCTAAATATTTTGGTTTTAACTTCAAACCTGGACCTTGTTGTGTGCGTTTTATAGCAACCACATCATTAATCTTAAATTTGTTAGCTTTCTTTCGTCTGAGGTTGTAAGTTTTACGGTTCTCTTCTTGGAATTTTAAAATCTGTTTTTTAGCATTTTTTCTCATATCTTCGCGATTATTTGTAAAATCAGATTGTATTTCAGCATTCAGAAGACTAGTAATTTCAATGTTATTTTTTAGTTTCATTTTAGTACCAAACATCAATTCAAAAGGAGTTGTGCTTATATTTCTCTGAAAAGTCGAATTTATCACCTGTTGGACGTTGCTTACATGTGTATACCATTTTTTAGGATTATCGACAGACAATTTAGACAGAACAGATATTATGACAGAATTTAGACGCTCAACTTGGCCGTTAGACCTGGGTAATCCAGTGGTAATCGGGATATGTTTAATATTTTCATTGATGCAATAATCTTCAAAAGCTTTAGAGGTAAATTCAGGACCTTTATCTGATATAATTCGAACTGGATTTCCAAAGATAGATTTTTGGATTTCTAATTTAGAAATTACTTCGGCAGCATCGGTAGATTTTGTGGGATACAACCAAACAAATTTTGTGAATGCGTCAATGACCGAAAGGATATGTTTGTAATTTTTATTAGTGCTTTCTAATGGACCTAAGTGATCAACATGGTACGTATGTAATGGAGTTTCTTCTTTTTCTATTGGGTGAAGTAAGCCTTCTTGTTTACCACATTTTCTATTAACTAAAATACAGGGAACACAATTTGCTATACATTTCTCAATTTTTTGTCTAACTTTAGGGATGTAAAAATCATTTTCTAAACTTTTCTCTGTTCTTGCAACTGCGTAATGACCTTTTTCGTGAGCGGCCTTGATTATATTCATTTGCATGTCTTCCGGTACAACTAATAAATCATTACCATTAACACATTTATAAAGAACATCATTTTTAACTAGATAATCATCATAAGATTTCACCTTTAGGATTTCTTTTATTGTTTTAATATGGTCATCGGTTTCTTGAGCTTGGATAATTTTTAAAGTTAAGCTATCTTGGATTACCATACAAATAGGATACCTACTTAATACATCGACATGTCTCATACTGCTACCCTGTCTATGTTCAATAACATAATCAAAATCGGATAACATTATTGCCCATCTAGCTATTTTTGTACTCATTTCTTTTTTATCCATAGTCATTTTAAATGCATTACAATCGGTTACAATTTTAAATGGGATACCTAGCACATATACTCTAAACTTTTTCAGAGCTTCAATTACAGCTAAAACTTCTAATTCGTAACTAGTGTACTTCCGTTCAGCTTCGGTGGTTTTTTTACTTGCGAAATAAACTGGATGAAATTGATTATCTACTGGAGATTGTTGCATTAAAACAGCACCATAGCCATCAATACTGGCATCACAATGGATTTCGGTCGCACTTTTGGGATTGTAAATTAAAAGTACTGGTTCTGACGACAAAATACGTTTGAGTTCATTAAAAGCTCTTTGTTCTTCTATATCGAATTTAAATTTTGAATCTTTTCTTAGCAGGTCACTTAACGGTTTAGCTATAATCGAATAATTTCTTATAAATTTTCGAAAGTATCCTGTCAATCCTAAATAACTTTGAACATCTTTGGTACACTTTGGTTCGGGAAAATTTATTACTGCTTTAGTCTTCAGTGGAGAGGGATACAATTTACCATTTATGATTCTATACCCCAAGAAATCAATTTCACGCTTCAAAAAATTGCATTTTTTAAGATTTAATTCTAATCCATATTCCGATGCAGTTTCTAGTACAAGTTTTAATTTTTCTAGACCTTCAGCTTCGTTTTTAGCAGGTATTATTAAATCATCCATATAAATGACAACAATGTGATCTTTTAATAGGTTTCGAAATACATTATAAATATACTTTTGAAAAACACTAGGGCTATTGGTCAACCCGAATGGACATTTCAAAAATTCGTATTGTCCTTCATGAGTAACAAACGAGGTGTATTTCCGCGAGTCTTCTTCAACATCTACATGAAAGAAACCGTTTTTCAAATCTATGGTGGTAAATACTTCGGCAGAATGTAATTGGTCTATTACATCATCAATAACTGGTAAGGGGAAATGCTCACGTACTGTCTTTTTGTTAAGACATCTGTAATCAACACAAAGTCTCATTGTGTTATCTTTTTTCTTGACTAACACAACCGGCGAAGAAAAATTAGAAGAACTTTCTCGAATTATTCCCTGAGCTAGCCACTCCTCAATTTGGTTTTCGACTATTTTTTTCTCGCATGGCGGTAATCTTCGAGGAGAAGAACAAACTGGGATTTCGTCAGTTAAATTAATTTTCATTTTAACATCTACTGTTTTAGTTTTAATTGGTACATAATTTTCAATTAAAGAGTATAACTCTGAACGTAATTTTTTGTCAGCAATGTGAGTTAAATCAATTTTAGGCTCATCCAAAACATTTACAATATTAACTAAAAAGTTATTAGACTGAACTTCAGCTTTAAACAGTCACTTTATTCTCAGAAATAGTTAATGTACCTTGACGAATAACATCAGTGCCAATAATTAAATCGAAATTAATGCAACTGTCCTTAACGACAAAAATAGTAACTTTAAATTTTGAACCATCTACTTCGATTTCTGAATTGAAACAACCTTCTGGTTTAACTGAGGCTTTTCCTAGACCGGTCAAAGAGATACTCGTAGGTTTTAATTCTACAAAGTTCTTCAAATTATCATAAATACTTTTCTTTAACAAAGTCTTTTGGCTACCAGTATCTATTAAAGAGATTAAACGCAAAGAATAAAGCTTTATCTCTTTCAGAATTAAATCTTGGGATGTAATAATGTTTACTTGTGACTGAGCATTTTTAACCCCTTTATCTTTAGATTTATTACATTGAAATGATTTATGACCATAAGCGTTACAAGCAAAACAAAGCGGCCCTTTATCTTTATTTACACAGTTAATACTCTTATGATTATTCCCGCCACAATTAAAACAACGCATATTTGGCTTTACAGGCTTAAATTTGTTCTTAACTTCAACTTCGGATTTAATTTTAGGCTTAACTCCTTCATATTTATGAAATTTTGCATTTTCATACTCCGATCTTATTTTTTCATAAATCTTTAATTTTTGTTTAAATTCAGCAATATTGGGACAACCATACAAAAAAGATTTTTTAGAAATGGGGTCATTAATTCCATTTATTACATACTGAATAAGGGCAGAATCTTCAATATTGCCTTTTGAGCATAATTGTTTCATATTTAAAAAATATTCATCTAACGATTCATGTGGTCTAATTTTTCTTTTGGACAGCAATTCGTGTAATTCAGCTGAATTGCACTTTTGACCAAATTCAGATATGAGTAGGGCTTTTAATTTAGACCACGAATTAATATTTGTTTCACTTTCAAGAAATAATTTTGCTTTGCCTGTCATACGGCGTTTAGCCAAAATCAATTTGTGCAAATCACTAATGTTAAATAATGAAACAATATCTTCAAAATCGGCAATCCATTTATTAATATTTTGTACTTGAGTACCTTCAAACATTGTAATCATACTTTCAATATCATTAATAGAAATGCTTGGTTTAATAACTTAATCAGGAATTAGAATTTTCTGATTTTCATTACTTTCACAATTAGAACTACCAGAATCATTTCTCATATTATTCTCAAAAACAGTTGAAATATTTTTAGTTTTATCTTGTAAATCATCATTAAATTCATCAATACTTTCGTCATCACTAAGAGTACCTACATCGGCTATCATATTAATTTTTAAAATATTAAAATCACATAAACTAGAAATTATTCTGGCAGCAATTTCATCAAAAGTTCCCGAATTATTTATACACAAAACATTGCAAATGGTAATTTAGTCGTTAACAGAAAAATTATCTTTAATGTCTTTGAATTTAGTTTGATGTTCATCGGAATCTACTTCAAACGTAAACCCAGTAAAATTCCGAATTCTACGTCGATTATTTCTGTCACCGATTTCTCCAAAAATTAATTTGTGCAATATCTTAATACTAGCTGATTTTTCAGTTTTCAAAGAAAACTCCAATTCCTTTAAATCAACCAATTTTTCCATTATTGAAAAGAAAAATGAAATAATAAACTCACTTCATAATCAGATGCTCAGCTTCACACATTTAAACAGCATTGTTGTCGCAGTATCCAACAGCTTCATATCATTAAACATATATTCAAAAAAGATTTCCTCATAATAATTTCCAATCTGGGGACCAATCTGGTCGCCATAGGCGGCTAGTAATTGAATATTATTCTATCATCTTATCGTATATAATCTATTTCTTATCAATATTGAATATTAACTAATTTTTCGAAAATAGCGATATACAAAAATGATAATCTCTATGCACTCTGTTTCATGTAATTAAAAAAAAAAAAAAAAAAAACTTCGGTAAATTGAAAAATACAAAAACTTGCCAAATGATAATTTTAATTTTATTATTTCAAACATGGAATGAATTTGTTTTTTTTAAGAAAACCTAAATTCCAGACAAATTTATCTAATTTTAAATCAAGTATATTTTTACTATTTATTATCAGTTTAATAAAATGCAAAGGACTTTACAGCAGCATTATAAAACCACCTGCTTAAAATGATATGCAAATTTTGCGAGAAAAAATTTGTGGTACTTATCTACTCTATTATTATTGTTACCCCATAAAAAGTATATCACAGAAAACTTAAAAAATCATTTTAAATTTTTTCGAAATATATTCTTTCTTTTAAGTTTCATTTGATCATTCTTTTTTAACATTAGGACGAGCACCGTGATAATAGTTACTATTTTGTGAGTTACGAGCTGCTTTGTAAAACACATTCGATAATAATTCGATATTATTTCGATAATCAATTTTCATATCGCAACTCAAATTTATTAGAGCACTTATGCTAAATAAATTATTTCGATTAACTTCATAAGTTCTTAAAATAGCTTGTACCAAAAGATTTTAACGTCAAATGTGAATAACGTTTTTTATAAGACAAAAAAAACTGACTGGCTTGTTGTTTAAATAACATTTATTTATCTATTTTTTAAACTGTCAACTACATACTAATGAAGATACTTGAATATTTTAAAACATACCATTTTTTGCATCAATTTAAAAATATTTAAAAATAACTATTAATATAACAAAGGGTGATGAAAAGAAAAAGAGATATTTTAACTATCATCATTTCGAAAATTATACAGAATTTTGAAAATGAATCACTTTTAGGTAGATTTCGTAAGAAATACTACCTATTGCAATCGCACCAGTTTTTATATATATCTATCTATATATATATATCTCACTTTTTCATGGACACGATAACTTCTATAATTCTTCACCAATCTGCACCAAACTGGTACATAAAAATCAAAGAGGATAAAATCTTGGCTAAGTTCGTTAATGGGCAAAATCTGACCAAGGAGGTCGGAATAGGGGGCGTTTTTGTGAAAACCGAAAAAACGCCATAACTTCTTAATTAAAGTAGATATCGAATCCGTTTAAAGTTTATTTTACTTCTTAAAAATGGGCCAAAAATATATGCATGAAAGATTTTTGATAAATTTAGAAGTGGCCTCAAGGGGCGAAAAAAACAGGGATTTTGAGAGAAAAAAATTCATAACTTCGTCAATTTTCAAGATATCAAGTCCAACTAAATTTTTTGTAAATGTTCTTAAAATTATCTAAAACTTTTGTATTTACAAGGTTTTGATAGGACCAACTTTTACCGATGAAAAAAATTAAAAACGAAAGGAAAAAGGGCGCTGAAAAAAAAAATCCATAACTCCGTCAATTTTTAAGATATCAAATCTGATTAAATTTATTTTACATCTTCTCAAAAAGATCTACAACTTTTATATTGACAAGTTTTTCATACGACCAATTCGTATAGCAAAAGGAAATTAAACAAAAATAGTAGTTGGAGGAAAAACCTCAAATCCAAACTGCTTATATTCTGACTCATTTTTAAATTCATTTTTGATTTTAAACGCATCCAAATGGTATATCCTCTTATTTAGAAACTGTATAAAGTGACGCATTGGTCAATTTTTTGATAAAGACAGAATATATTTCAAAAAAGGCTACCAAAATGGGAATTTTGAAGAGAATTTCCGAAAGTCATCGGGACTGAAAATTGAAGGAAGTATTCAAATAAGAAATTGTGTTTTTTTCTGATTCGTTTTTAAATCCATTTTTGTTCTCAAACGCATCCAATTTACAGATCCTCTTATTTAGGAACTATATAATGTTATGCATTGGTCAGTTTTTTTATAAAGACGGAATATATTTCAAAAAAGGCTACCAAAAAGGGTATTTTGAACAGAATTTTCAGAAATCATCGTGACTGAAAATTTAAGGAAGTATTCAAATAAAAAATTGCGCTTTTTTCTGACTCGCTTTAAATCCATTTTTGCTCTCAAATGCATCCAATTTACAGATCCTCTTATTTAGGAACTATATAATGTGATGCATTGATCGGTTTTTTGATAAAGACAGAATATATTTTGAAAAAGGCTACCAAAAAGGGTATTTTGAACAGAATTTCCCGAAGTCTTCGTGATTTGAAAATTTAAGGAAGTTTTCACATAGCAAATTGCATTTTTTATGACTCGTTTTAAAATCCATTTTCTCCATCTTTTTATTTAAGAACTATATACTGTGACGCATTGGCCAGTTTTTTTGATAAAGATAGAATATATTTTTAAAAATGCTGTCAAAGTGAGTATTTCGCACAAAATTTTCCGAGGCAATCATGATTAAAGAATTAAGGATGTATTCAAACAACAAATCGGTTATTTTATGACTCATTTTTAAATTCGATTTTTTTCTCAAATGCTTTCAACTGACAGTTTTTTGTTATTTAGGAACTGTATAATGTACTGTTTTGGTCGATTTTTTAATAAATTCAGAATCTACTTCAAAATATGTTGTCAAAATGGGCATTTGAGCTGAATTTTTCTTAAGATGATTCTGATAAAACCAGTTTTTTCAGAAAAATGAAATTAAAAATTTTTCATAAACGGCCAAATGAAGTTATTAAACTGGATTTATCTCTAATCATATATTTTTTTTTGTTGAAATGAGCACTCTTCGAAATCTACCTCCGCCTATAGGCCCAGCCGACAGGGATTTTTTACATGGCGCTTTTATCTTTATAATTCAATGGACTTCCCTAAATATTAAGTTACTGTTTAAACGTTGATTTTTTTATACGCTGTGTCAAAGTCTATGCAAAACAATAAACATGCATCTATTAACTTATTGGTATATTTTTAGTGAAATTGTATCGTAAATTATGTCAAAACATGTTAAACTGCAATTAACAATATGCTTAAAAAAACCTATCCATAAAAAGTCAGTAAAGAGTTTTCGGAAATTAGTGAAAGAATTGTTACAATAACATAATCTTTTTTTTTTCTTAAAAAATAAATACAAAGGGTTTATTTTATTTTATTTTATTTCTTTATGCATATATACTGTGTGTCTATAATTATAGCAAACGCGATAGCGTTTGGTTTAATATGTTTAAAAAATAGAAAATGCAAACGTCTTTTTAAAATTTCTGGCGAACCAGTTGACATGTGACAGTGATTTTTTTTTAAAGATAGAACTTGATGAGACGAATAAAATGATAGTATTAAAAAAATTATCGTAGTTTACTGTAGTTTTTTATTTAAATTTTAGAGAAAAATTAAAGACCTAAAATTCAACAAGTTATAGCTAACGATCTCGTGGATGGATTAATTTCATTTTTGGTTTATTTTAATCCTTTTAGTAAAACTTAAAATAGATTTTTTTCATCTTTGTACGTTTGAAGATAGCTGAGAAAATCGAATTTGTGTCTTACAGCTCTAGTTGAACATTGTTTCTTGTTGTCGCTGCTATAGTTTTTTTTAATTCGTTGCCACCATGTTTAAATAGGTATGAATTTTTATCTATGCAACATAAAGCATTCAAATTAAATAAATCACGTGGAAAACCAAATTATTTGTTTTTATTGCGAAGCATTTAGTTTCAGTTCTTTGAATAAAATTGCTAGCACAGTGTAATTATTTTCGTTCGACTCCTTGGTTTATTTTTCGGACGTCGTGCATTTTATATGACAATGCAATAACCTTCTTAATTATTCTAATATAACAGTAAAATTTTGGCAGCAAATATTTTGCTTTTCAAGATATAAAAAAACCTTCAGTTTTTATCAAAAAATTTGAATGACAAATATTAAAAAATGATCTGGTAAGCAACAAAAAAGGTTAATATCTTTTAAAGTATGAAAAAGAGTTTGACAAGTGCTTCTAAGCATGAGATAAGACAAGGGGTCCCTACTTGGCTGCAGCTCACTGTCAATGGCAAATTTGAAAAAGTCATATTTGCACTTTTTCAATATAAAAGAAATTTGCGTAAAACTTTTCGTCTTTCTTTTTAGCAAAATTTTCAATCCTGCTTTACATGTGAACTGCGCTGTTGACTCTGCACTGCAAACTGCACTGTTGACTTTGCATTGCAACTGCAGGACAAATTAGTTTTCTGTGCATTCCTGTGCTGCGAGCATGCTTGGTGTCACTGCATGAGTATGATACGCTACAGGAAACTCAGGTTTCTGGTACTATTTCGCGTTACATTCACGTTTAATTAACATGCGTTTTTTCTGGCTATGCCTTTGCGCTACACATTTTTACTGTAATTGTGACTTTTTTTTTTTTTTTTTTTTTTTTTTTTTTTTTTTTTTTTTACACAAAAAAAGCGCAAATATGATTTTTTTAAATTTGGCATTGACAGTGAGCTGCAGCCAAGAAGAGGTCCCTTGTCCTCTCTCATGCTCAATTCGAAGCACTTGTCAAACACTTTTTTCATACTTAAAAACATATTAACCTTTTTTGTTGCTTACCAGAGAATTTCTTAATACTTGTGCATATATATTTGTACGTTTTTGTGTGTATAATTTGTATTTTTTAGTATATAAATGCAGTCGAGTTTCTATATAACGAAATCCGTTGTTCAAGTAAAAAATTCGTTATATAGAGAATGAAAATAATATTCTTATTTAATGCGTAAATTTTGAATAAATATAATTTATTCAAAAATGCTCAATTCGAAGCATTTGTCAAACTCTTTTTTCATACTTAAAAACATATTAACCTTTTTTGTTGCTCACCAGAGCATTTTTTAAAACTTGTGCATATATATTTGTACGTTTTCTTGTGTATAATTTGTATTTTTTAGTATATAAATACAGTGGACTCTATATAACGAAATCCGTTGTTCAAGTAAAAAATTCGTTATCCAGTGAAATTCGTTATATAGAAAATAAAGATAAAATTCTTATTTAATGCGTAAATTTTGAATAAATATAATTTTTGATGTGTTTAATTCAAAATCTAAAATTTTAACTATGAATATTAGCTTAATATTTTATTTCTTAATTATTTAAACAGTTTCAAAAAAGAGAATAGACATTTATTTGAAAGCTTAATGAAAATCAAATAAGGAAGACTTGCATTAATTTGTAGTTTTTTGTTGTTTTTATTTAAAAAAATTTCACACTCTCGAAAAAGTGTTCAAATTTTTGCAAGGAATGAAAAATTGTATTGGGAACATTTTCCTCCATTTGAAGTCCTCTCTTAATAAAATCAAAAGAACTCACAATTTCACTGCGTGATGTTTTTTTTTTTTTTTTTTTTCTCTTATTGTAGATTTTTCTTCTCATGCTCATTGTCACATTCACCATCATTGTTCATAACTCTGCCTAAAATATCATTATCAGTAGGAAACTGCGCGATAGAGAGATTGTGATCCATTTTGAAAAAATCAGAGAGGAACATTGTTTTCGGCATCTCCGCGTTCCTTAATTAATTTCCATTTCTTTTTTAAATCTGCTCAAGTCGTGTGTTTTTCGTCCTCAAAATCCATTATCCGCGAGTATATAAAATCTGGCCTTTTTTGAAGCAATTGTGAATTGTTTTTTCTTTCATTACACCCATCGACCTCGCTCTTATATCTGTAACAATCCAATTGACACTGTTCAAAGAAGGATTTCGAACGGTGTGAGAGACAGGGGAAGGATTATTTCGTTGGATTGAAAGGTCAAGAAGATTCAAGGAGAGAAGCAATAAAAAAACCCAGCACTGAACGATAAATCAGGCATAAGTCATGGAAAATTGATTCCATGTGATTTCAAAGCTTTTTGAAAGCTGAATAAATAAAGAACATTTTATGGAAATATTCGTTATATGGAGATAGATATTTCCCTATATAGAGACTGTATTTAATATAACCATGGAAAAAGAAGAACGTTCGTACTAAAAATAAATTCGCTGTATAGAGAAATTCGATGTTTGGAGTGTTGTTATAGATAGACTCGACTGTACTCGTTTTTAATTTTTAAAATGCTTATGTTGCAACTAAATTTTTTTGCACATTAAAAGGTGCTTTTTTAAAATAATTATTCAACAAATTTTCAAATGTATAATGAGTTTTTAATTTTTTTTCCATTAATAAAATTAATAAGCAAAAAAATTCAATATAAGAAATTCACATACTTAAACTTGTTTACTGAACTTAAAATATATATGTAGCTTTCAAATACTTAATTAATAAAATTTCTGTCCTCTAGAGAAATTAAAAACCTTTCAGAAACTTTTTGGCTGACAATTTTAATTATAAGAATTGGAAATATGAGATTTTTCAACGATGTTCCCTTTACATTCATAAAAAAATGTTTACGCGGTCATATTTTTTACTTGAAAAAAATCTTTAGTTACTATACTGTTTAAAAAATTTTACAAAAAATATTTCATAATTTAACAATTATTCTGCATGCATTTTAAATGACCAGTTTGCAAGAAGATAAGATGCGGGAAGAGTAGTAAGATTGTCTTCTCAAAAGTAAACGCCAAAGAAAATTTGAGACATTAATTATACAAGTGAAAAGGAGACAGATTTAAAAAAACACAGATTTCAAATTTATGGTTTTTTCTTTTAAAAAGATACAAAAAAATTACTGTATTGTGATTTTAATTTATAGAATGATATTGTGAGTCTTCGCAAACGATTAAATGTTGATTATTATACTTTTTATAAAGCATGGTGTTATCTAGTTAAATGTGCACATACAGAACTAGAAGTCAGAAGTTTCTTTTCTAAAAAATGAACTATAATCAATATCAACATTATTAGACCTGGAGGCGGAACACTGACAATCACATCGGAGACCCCTAACCAGCCCCCTACAGGCCGGGATTCTGCCTAGCTAAACGGATTTGAGTTATCTGGCGAGCCGGACGAAGATTGCCTGTTCGCCGCATGTAACGATCTAATAAGACAAGCACCCGGGTGGGCTATTTAGATTAAGTGCTTTGTTGGTAAACTTTTTGGTTTATTTCACATTGGTTTAACTGTGTGATATGTTGCCACACACCAAGTACTCATCATACCAGACAAAATGGGGCTAGATGTTTTTGAGCCTAAACGGTGGTATACTGAACTTAGCTGAGGCTGAGGACAATTTTGAAGGAATTAAGAAAAACAGATAATGGCCGAAAAGTTAAGTCGTACCTCAGAAGGAAAAATTTACGCCGAAAAGCAAGGCAAACAAGAGCGTTGCGTTGCAGATGGAATAGAGATCCCGCCTTTCTACCCTACCCCACCGAGAAAACTCGTTCCGTGGGCTGTCCCATTAGAGCGGGTCCGGTAGCTCCTGTGGTCAAGGTTCTATTGCACCTAATAAAGTAGCAAGCTGTCAAAAAAAAAAAAAAAAAATTGAAAAAAAAAAAACAGTCTTTTGCTCCTTTTACCGCCGATTTCAGATGACGGCAAAGAGGTCAGGGGGAGAGAAGTCTGAACGAGAAAAGCATTAGTTACATGGTTATATTATCTATATCACTATTTAGAGATAGTATTATTATAGCTAACCATTGCTAGCTGCTATGCTATTTACTTGAGGATATATTAGGATACTATCTAATATTACGAGATGTATTATAGATATTTTAATTACCATCTAGTCCTAATTACTATAATTATAACTAGTTGCTTAATAGCATAATTCATATGAACGTGTGTATGATATTCTTACAGAACTTAACTTATTTAAAGATAAGTGGTTAGCATTGCAGATTAGTAAATTTGTAATTAATTCCATAATAACATGAATAGCTACGCCATTTATTTTTAGCAGACAATCACCTCATCGTATTCATGGATGAAAACCTAGGATAAGTTAAATCTCAATTCGCATATTAAAATGCAGTCGGTTTGCCAAGTTATATTTTGGTAGAAAACAAATAAAAATCCAATTTTAGCTGTTGACTCTTATGTTTACCATTATGTTTTCCTGCTCACAATCCTCCACGTTTTCATATTTTTGGTAACAGGAAAGCACAATTGTAAACCTACGAGTCAACCGTTAAAATAGTTTTTTTTCTCGTATTTTACACCAAGATATTACTTGGCTGACCGATTGCGTTTTTATATGCAAATCGAGACTTCACTAATCCTAGGTTTTTAATTAGGGAACTCAATGAGGTGATTGCCTGTGCTGCCGTCTCCCGGTCTATATGCAAAAAAGTAATTTTAAAAATTACAATAACCAAGACAAAAATTTAAGACTTATAAATAAATTCTATATTTAAAAAAAAGAAAGAAAAGGAAAAACTTACTTTTTGTGAATAAGACATGTTTATTTTACAGATAAAATTAAATAAAAGTGAAACATCTCGAAGAGATTATCATTTATAAAGTCATTTTCCTCCTAACGGACTTTATAAAGGACATTGTAAAGGACAATCTTATCTGTGGCTAATCCATTCGTACTTCTGCGAATGACAAGGCTTTCGAATTTTAAATGGAATTTCAGTTTTACAATTTTCGGTACTGTAAATTTTTAAACTTTTAAACATTGCTCATTAACATTTTTTATACAATCATATAGGGAAAAATTGCTTTTAAATGCAATTTGTTTGAAAGCTGTATCTCAATTTGTTTTAAGTTATTGCCTTTATAGTAATTTTTAATACTTTTTTTATTTTCGCGTTAACAGAAGTATTACATTTCTGTTGAAAGTAAAGAGAAAATAGTAGATTCAACGAGGCTTACGTAATAACAGAAGTCATATATTATGTACGCCATGGATTAAGCATTGACCAATTAGAAAAAGAGTAAAATCCGGGTATTACAAAGATTCAGATATGCCTCAGATTTCTCTAGACCGAAATAAATTCATTTTCCAAATGGTTTATAAACTATTCCGGGTCACCGAAGTTTCCGATAAAGAATTCCTTTATCTTTAAAAATCTTTGAAAATTAGGAATCTTCGAAATTTATAGAAGAACTTATAAAAATTACTTTTTATTTGCTACCCGTCTTTTTCGAAAACGTCTCCAAGAATATTTAACATTTCAATTGATAATTTTCACAAATTGGAATATATTTTTCTTTTTTCAATACTATTAATTCTTAGGTAAAAATTTTGATATTCAGAAAAATGTTTAACAGACAAACATATTAAATTAACATAGCATGAATATGAAAATTTAAATTATTTTGTTACAAATAAATTAGAAACAAACAACAAATTTCTACAAATTTTTCGATAATGTAGCACAATATTCAAAACTAGGCATGAATTTGACAAGCATTATTTAAGTTTGCAAGCAATTTTATATCTATGAAATTTTATTTCTCCGGATAAACTTATTCTTTATATTCTGATTAAAATATATATACACATATGCATCGCATTTTAAAACTAGGTGAAGAGATTTTGCTACAATCTTGCTCTTTAGGGCCGATTCTGAACTCATTTGATAGGGCTTCAATGAAGTTTGTTGTTGCCATGGCAACACCGCATTCTATTGAAATCATATCGAATGTGCTCAGAATCGAGATCTAAAAGCAAGATTGTACTGGCGAAGGAGACTCACTCCGTAGCATCTCCTTCTTTTGCATCAATGCTGAGCAAGTTAGTTGCGGCCTAAATTGAGTGCCAATCGCTGTCAGCTCTATCTATTGTTTGAAATTCGAACTAAAATCAAGTATCAAGTAAAAAAAAAGAAAATAAAAAGAAAGAAAGAAATCCTTGACATCATACTTAATTCTCCTGCAAGAATTTTTTAAATACCTATCACCGTTTTCAAGTGATTGAATTTTAAAATCATCGGTCTTTTTTGGGATATCCAGTTTATGTGTGTGTGTTACATTTATTAGAATCGAACTTCTTTTCAGGAAAAAAAGAAAAGGCACACTAATATTTAAAACTTTCTAAATATGTATGGCTTATTTTAAGCAAATAAACTATCATATTAGATTTCTCTGTAACAGTAAAGATATATTTGCATCTTTCTTTTCAGTATTACAAAGCTCTTTATACATAAAAAAATGTATTATTTAAACATTACAAACAAATGTGGTTTGTAATTGAAAAGCAACAATTTAAGCTGTATTCTGGAACACAACCTTAAAAATAACCATTAATATTAGCAGAAAGGTTACACACACTGAAAATTCGTGTATGAAAGATATATACACCGAAAATGTAATTCTCCATCACAAATTCTGGTAAAAGAACGTATGGAAGGCAATGAAATACGTGCACAGAAACTTCGTGGAGGATTTTCAATGACAGCATAAAATATGACCCAAGAATATTTCCTAGAAGAATTTTTCAAAGTTGAAACTATTTATTTTTATGTTCAAGCAAGCTATTTATTAACATCTGAATCAAAATAAAAGAAATTTATGTTTATAGCATAGACCATAATATTCATAAATCTTTTTTCTCTTAATTTAGATGAAAATCGAAAGCTTGCATCTTTTGTAATTTTTCAGTTTAAAATTAATTACACTACTGAAGTTAAATATTTTCTAACATGTAAAACACAATTTAAAATAGTATCTTTTTAAAGTTTTGTAAAACTTTACTTTGTGTAATGTTATCATTTGTTTTATTTTTATCGTAAAAACGTTTGTTTTTTGCATTTTCAGATGACTATTAAATTTCAAATAAAAAAATTTCTTGACCATTGAAATATTTTAATGTGCTAAGTAATATTAGTAGCTCTAATCATTTCCATTCGTCGAGAGACAACAGCAAAGCCCAGCATAATCTCAACTAGTGTACTCGGAAATTTATATTAAGGTGTCGTGGGTAATAACGAGAGGATAGGTTATAACTCCAAGTGTATGATCACGCGCAGTCACATATTCGTGTAATTTCGTCTATTGTGCTTTTATATAAAATCTGACACCAGTAAAATTTTACTAAACCCGCCACACTTCGGATTATTGAAATAAAATAAATAGAGCAACTAATTCGGTTGATATCCAATCTGAATTTAACCTGATTTTACTAAACCCGCCACACTTCGGATTATTGAAATAAAATAAATAGAGCAACTAATTCGGTTGATATCCAATCTGAATTTAACCTGATGCGAGTTATGAATACGCGTGGTGTGTCAAAAGAGAATTTTTAGTTTAACTACTGGTAAATCTATTACTATAGTTTTTATGGATATCGTTCACTTGCTTCTGAGAAAAAAGTGCATCAATGTCGATTGTTTAAATGGATCCTACATTATTCGTTTGTTTACAAACGTGCGTAATTTTTGTATTAAAATTCTCGCCGAAAAAATAAATTATAGTTTATCTACAGACATCACTATCAATAAAAAATATTCAAAACGATCTATTAACTGACGATAAATCTCTCTCTATATATAATAGTTTCTTCTGACTGAATTATAATCAACGCAAAGCCGAAACTACTGAACCTAGAAGCATGAAAATAGGAAAAAAACTTCTTCTTATCATATAAGCGTACACTAAGACGTCATTTTTGAAACCCCCCCCCCCTCTTAAAGCAGTTAATTGGAAGTCAGAATTACAGAATATCTTGCTATATCTCAGCAGTTGTTTTAGATAGAAACTTTAAATTCCAGAAAATAAAGCAACTAAAAAATATAAATAAACACATATTTCAGCGATTTTACAAATCCTTTCCCTTTAGAGCATTAAAAGAAAATCAAAAATTTTAATACATCTGGCACATCGCAACAGTCGTTAGGGAGGAACGTTAAATTGAAAATAAATCTACTTAAAAAATCATTGAACAATAGAGCTGTTGCAAACCACACATATTCGTTCCTATGTAACGTGTATTCTCTGCAATACGAAATACCGAATCTTTTCTTTGAAATATCACTCGTTAGTAGCTACTGTATATACGCGCCACCGAAGAAAACGAAACTAACTTCAAACACTGTTTATGTACGTTTGTACAATGCATGAATGAAGCTAGACAGTTGGCGCAGTAACAGATGATGCGAATTTGCGTTCGGACTAGTAGGCGCTAGTTTCAGTTCTTTTCCTATGAGTGTATGCGAATCGTTCTGTTTGAATGTATCAGTTATTCTCAAATCTCAAATGATTTGGATTGCGTGGGGGCCTATAGTTTTATTTATTTTTTTTTATTATGGAAAGAAAAAGAAGTAAATTGTGGACATATTTTTCTACAGTATCAATGAGAAAGCAAAATGTGATTTATGCCAAATGAAGTATTCAAGTAAAAGGGGTTCACCAACGAATTAAAAAAAAAAAAAAAAACATTTATTAGTAAAGCATCGTCCATCACATGATAGTTTGTTTCCACCAAAACCGTTATTATCGCCATTATTGAGCCAGCAGCTTAGTAATAATAACAAAAGTGTTGCAGAGAACTCAAATTTCCTTATGATCCGAATCTCCTCCTGTCTGAATGTGTTTTTATTAAAAGACAAACAGATCTCTCAAGGTATGTAAATAAAACTTATTAGTGTTGCTAGTGAAAAAAAAATTACTGATTTAATTTTAAACATGGTTATTAAAAATCTTCAACCATTTTCTATTGTAGACGATTTCGGTTTTAATGATTTATTTAACTACTTTGAACCAAATTACAAAGTGCCTTCCAAATAATTACTTAGTAATAGTATTGGCTAAAGAAAAACGTAAAGAGGAGTTGAAGTGTGCCTTGTAAAAATATATTTGCCGTTTGTTTTTAAATTTCGTATTTGAAATTCATATCCAGAAATTAAATTTTCACTTCACATAATTACTTTAAGTGCAGAGGCGTGCGAAGTTTTAATTTGGCGCTCCCCTCCCCCGACCCAGCTTTTTCTCATAACATGCCAAAAAAAAGATAAATTTGCCATCCCCAAAATTTCTGCCACCCCCTTCGCTTCCCTCCCCCCACCTTTGGACGGCGCTGTAGAAATGTGAAATTAGTAAGGAAATTCGCTTGTAATAATATTTTGCTTGTGTAATTATATCTCATAATTTTCTCTGATTAATCTTTATTTTCTTAAGTAATAAATTCTACAATTTAAACCTGCTATACTCAATTATGTATCGTATTTTCATTTTGTTTGCCTTTTTACATTAAAAATTAGAAGTTTAAATCTGTTTTACGGACATATGTCAGCACCTAGCAATATGTGAAGAGTAAAAAATACGAATTCTTCCAAAAACTCATGTTCCACATGTAACTAGATTTGTTGCAGTTATTTAGTATATACGATGATTATTAATGGCTGGTTTCTGAGCTATAACGAGTAAAGAATATCTTGAAACGGGTAGTGAGTTTTAAAATAGCGACGTCATACGGGTATTTATTTAGTCGTTAGTTTCACAGCACTATTAAACATGTATCTCAGCGATTTTACAAATTTCTCCCAAAAGGGTTAAAAGGTGGTCGAAAATTTTACAGCATTTAGCAAACCTCAGTAACCGATATATCAGACGAAATTGCAGAAAATATGTTTGTTAAGAAATAATTAAACATATGTTTCAGTGATTTTTAAATTTTCGCTGCTGATGGCGGTTAAAGAGGGTTCAAATAATTTTCAAACTTTTTAGGACCCTACATGTGATATATCATTGGAAGAGCCTTCGAACCAAACTCTCATATTATTAACCTTTTTTTTTAACCATTGACTAATTTAGACTTCCCAAGAAAGATTTTTTTTAATTCATATCGTTTTTATCATTTTTAATATAATTTGTTTATGGCAACTTTCGATATATATCATTTATTACTTATGAAAACTTCAAAAAGTCGGGGGAAGTTGGGATAGTTGAAAATCTGGGGGACCCTTTTCTAACTTTTGCCGATACCTCTCATGTGATGTATCATTTCAGAGCTCGGTGACTATTTATTCATATTATTAACTTTCTTTGCCCCTCCACCCTTTACCCCCTAATGGGGGGGGGGTTAGCATATTCCAGTTGGAAGTCTTCTATTAATCGGAGAATTTCAAAACTGATTTCAAATGACGTAGAAAAATCAATGTAGAAAATATTGATACCATTTACAACCATTTTAGTTCTTTTTGCCATAAGGAGTGTTTTTATCTCTTGCTTCTTTGTCTATTTTGTTATTAATTGCCGAAAAATTCTACTTTTTGATACGCAAACCCTCGTCTTTTTATAATTCGAGTCTTTTCAACTTTCTGTAACCAGGAGACGCCATTATATGACTTTTTCACTTTTGTTGCTCTCTTATAATCTGCCATCCGTTAGTTGTTTTTAATTCCGTCTGCATTTTGTTGCGATGTATTAGTTAAAAGCTACTGCATAAGGACGTAAAAACAATGATTTTGATAATCGATCGTAGAACATCTTGATTGTAGATTCTCTGAGGTAATCGATGACTGCATCGATTGTGTTTTTGTTTGGCAATTTTCTTGGATTGGTGAATTTCCAAGAATCGCCATCACTAGCGAAACCCCAGAAGCAGTTTTAGGTAGAAACGTGCAATTCATGATAACTATGCTATTAAAAATTATTAAACATTTATTTTGCTGTTTTAAAAATCCCCTTCCTCTTTTAAAAGTATTAACGTGAGGTAGGAAATTTTTAGGTCATTCCGCAAGACCTCAACAGCAGTTTTAGACAGAGGCATACTTTTGAAGATAACTACAACTAAAACACACTTAATTGTATCTTAACTTACTGTATTGTATACATTTTAGAAATTCTCATCTAATAATGTATCATGAAGTGGTCACTTTTAGGGCATTTCACCATATCTCTGAAGAAATTTTAGGTAGAAGCCGGAACGTTTATGTTATAAATTTACTAAAAAATAGTTAAACATATGTATTTGGGTAATTTTTGAGCTATTTTATTCTATTGTGCTGTTAACATCGACTTTGTATCGGATAATGTAGGATAATACGAAAAAGAAAATTATAGATATTTGACTAGATATTATTATCTTATATTATAATGCGAGCAAAAATTATGGGTGTCTGTGTGTGTGTAAATTTCATCTCAAAAACGGCTCTAACGATTTTCGCAAAAATATAGATTTTACCATTTTCCGGGCACAAGAAGACCATTGGGCTAGGTCACATGTTCCAGAAAATTCGATTATTGGGTCATTTTGGGTCATAATTGTTCAGGATCAAGCTATTTATATCTAGAGAACGGCTGGATCGATTTTAAGGAAATTTTGTATCTAATCGTTTTTTGGCACAAGAAAACCATTGGGCTGGGTCACATGTTCGAAAAATTTCGATTAGTGGGACATTTTTGGATCATTATGGGTCAAGCCATTTTTATCTAAAAAACGGCTCTAACGATTTTGACCAAATTATATATTTTATCGTTTTGGATTACAAGAAGACCCTTGTGTTAGGTAACATGTTCGAGAAAATTCGGTTAGTGGGTCATTTTGATGGTCATTGTGGGTCATGCTATTTTTATCTAGAGATTTTCTCACGCAATTTTGACTAAAATTTGCATTCTATGGTTTTCGGGCACGAGAAAAACTTTGGGCTAGATCACATGTTCGAGAAAATTCGGTTAATGGGTTATTTTGGGTCATAAAGAGTCTGGGTCAAGATATTTATGTTTAAAGAACGGTGTGCTCGATTTTAATGAAATTTTGAATGTAACAAGTCCTTGACATGAGAAAACTAATGGGCTAAATCACATGTTTGAGAGATTTCGATTTTAAGAATCATTTGTGGGTTATGATGGGTCATAATGGGTCATGTCAAACTATATCTAAAGAGCAGGTGAATCTATTTTAACAAAATTTTGTATACAACATTTTTTGGCACGAAAAAATCATTTGGCTAGGTCACATGTTCGAGAAATTTCGATTAATGGGTCATTTTGGATCACAAAGAGTCTGGGTCGAGCTATTTATATTTAAAGAACGGCAGGATCGATTTTGACGAAAATTTGTATGTAACAATTTTTAGACACAAAAAAACTAATGGGCTAAGTCACATGTTTGAGAGATTTCGATTATAAGGGTCATTTGTGAGTCATAATGGGTCATGGTTAAGTTATATATCTAAAGAACGAATGGATAGTTTTAACGAAATTTTGTTTTCAGCAAATTTTTGGCACGAGAAAATCATTGGGTTAGGTCACATGTTCGAGAAATTGCGATTAGTGGGTGACTTCTGGGTCATTCTAATTTTATCTAGACAATGTCTCGCGTAATTTTGACTAAATTTTGTATTGTATCGTTTTCGGGCACAAAAAAAGCATTGGATTAGATCATATGTTTGAGAAAATTAGATTAGTAGGTCATTTTGGGTCCTAATAGGTCAGGGTCAAATTAGTTATATTTAAAAAACGGCTCAATCGATTTGTTTTAATTTTGTATTTAACGTTTATCGACACGCAAAAACTAATGAGTTAGGTCACATGCTCGAGAGATTTCGATTCTAAAGGTCATTTGTGGGTCATGATGGGTCGTGCTAATTTTATGTAGATAATGGCTCTCACCATTTTAAATATACTTTGTATTATATCGCTTTCGGGCAAGAGAAAACTATTGGTGTAGGACATATGCTCGTAAAAATTTAATTAGTGAGTAATTTTGGGTCATAATGGGTTAGGGTCATTCTTATTATATATAACGACTCAATCAATTTTACCTAAATTTTGTAATGAAAAGTCTTTTGTCACGAGAAGACTATTGGGCTGAGTCGCATGCTAAACAAAATTATATTAGTGGGTCACTTCGCTTCATTGCTGAATGCTGTCAAACTAATTTCACCTAAAAAATGGTTTAAACGATTTTGAATCAATTTTAAAATATACTATTTTTGATTATTTGAAGACCATTGAGCTAAGTCACATGTTTGATCAAATTTGATTAGGGTGTCATTTTGAGTAATACGAGTCAGAGTCACGAGAATATGACAACAAACAATAAGTTGGCGATATTTGACAAAATATTGGCGACATTTGGCTGAAAAATCGATTATTAAGATCACAGAAGCCAAAACACGTATTTGACGCCAAATGAAAGAATGTCTCTTAATTTGGCTGTATCTGGCAAAAAACATTGTCTTTCAAAATGTGAAAATTTTTTTTATACATTCTTAATAGGATAGAAGATTCATGGTGAAAACCAATCATAGTCGAGCTAAAAAAGTGATTTGGATCGATGATCTCTCATTGTAAATTTTAAAATAAAATAAATTTTATGAACATGTGCATACAAACATAGTTTCCTTATTAATTGTTTTTGTAAATAATGCTATTATAAATAACATGTTTTACAGTAATTATACAGAGTGAATAATGCAGTAAAAATACTATATCGAGTTGAACACAAAGTTAATTTTGACCGAGTTTAGCTCGGTCACCCCTGCTAGTTATTATTATTTACCTTTAGTAGATGCATTTCGTGTCATTCAAGATTCTTTTCGAGAATCCGACCAACGTAATTGGGCGGAGGCCGCTAGAGGTATATCAATATTAAGAGGTATATCAAGAGATATCTGCTTGAGGTATATCAATATTAATTGTTTTACACATATTTTTCAACTCATGTTGTTTCCTGAAATATAATGCAGAAGCCAGCGCAACTCATTATCACATCGTCATCAGAGCATAAAAATTTCATTCATGTACACTGCATATTCATGATGCAAGCGGTTCTATAGCACGTATTCTAATTAGGTAAAGAGATATGCGTTAGCTATAAATTATCGGGAAAAAACTTCTGATTTTGATTGTTATTTATATTTTAGCGGATACTAATGGCAATATGAGACCGTATATGGTTTGTTTTTTAATGCTCGGACTTGAAATTTTAACATATTTGGGATGTCTTTTAATCTTCCCACCGCGTAATATTTCAACCAAATTAGTTCAAAACTTGCCAATTTATTTTATTACAAATTTCAAGTATAATAATATCAGAATTAAAATACGATTTTTTTCTTGTAAACCATTTTTTTAAATATAGAATTATATTATAAAAAAAGGATTGTTAGAAAGATGAGCATGAAGGATAACCTTATAAAAGTGAAATTCTGAAAATTGATCTTTGTTGATTGCACTCCTGGGGAAATTGCAGGTTCCGAAAATCTTGCTACTTTTACGTTTCCTGTGGAAATTGCGGAGGAATAGTGAGAGCGTTAAGCCAAAATACACCGATTTAGAGTCTTAGGGATGCTACCACAACTTTATATGTATGTATATATATATATATATATATTACACTGGTGTGCAAAATTTAAGGACGAGTCAAAAAATGGCAATTTTCAAGGGATTTTCAAGCGATATTTTTCACGCGAATATTCAAAAGGAAGTAATATAATTTGAATAAGTACTATCCCTGCATAACAGCTAGTTCATATAACATTTCATTCAGGTCACACATGGTCACAATAGTCACAGTCACTACGACGAAACAAAAAATAGGAAATTCCATACGTCTCTTTTATGAATCTCGAATAACTACTATACGATACTCTACTCACAGGTCATTGTTATTGCTGCTTTGTGGCGAGTCACCAGGTGTCTTTACAATGTCGTTTCATTGAGACTCTTGTGTGACCTCTCATCTGGAGACTCAATTTCAAAGTCATTGCGAACGTTGCATTATGATAAATTTCCAAATATTGTCCCATTAAAGTCACATGGTGACTTTTCACCACTTTTCACAGTGGTTACTTCAGATTAGGGTCTCTACCACCATTTGACAAAGTCTTGTGACAGAAAGTTCCCATGTGACTTTAATGTGACATTTTTTCATATCATAATTCAACATTTACAATAATTTTGAAATTGAGTCTCCAAATGTGTCACGTGAGAGTCTCAATAAAACGACATCGTAAAGTCACCTGGTGACTGGACACAAAGGACTGTCACACGCAGTGACCTGTCAGTGGAGTCACATTGTAACACAGACTCCACTGTCAGGTCACTGCGACTGCTGCTTTGTGACGAGTCATCAGGTGCCTTTAGTGTCGTTTTATTGAGACTCTCATGTGACTGTCATTTGGAGGCTGAATTTCAAAGTCATTGTGAATGTAGCATTATTATAAATAACCAAATAATGACACATTAAAGTCACATGGTGACTTTCTGTCTCAAGACTTTGTCAAAAGGTAACAGAGACCCTACTGTGAAGTAACCACTGTGAAAAGTGATAAAAACTCACCATGTGACTTTAATGGGACAGTGTTTGGCGATTTATCATAATGCAACATTCACAATGACTTTTAAATTGAGCCTCCAAATGACAGTCACACGAGTCTCAATAAAACGACACTTTAAAATCACCTGGTGACTCGTCACAAAGCAGCAGTCGCAGTGACCTGACAGTGGAGTCACATATAGTAGTCATTTGAGACTCATAAAAGAGACGCATGGAATTTCCTATTTTTTGTTTCGCCGTAGTGACTGCGACTCTTGTTACCATGTGTGACCTGAATGAGATGTTATATGGACTAGCTGTTATGCAGGGATAGCAATTATTCGAATTATAGTACTTTCTTTTGGATATTCGCGTGAAGATTATCTCTTTTAAATCCCTTGAAAATTGGCATTTTGGGACTCGTCCTTAAATTTTGCACACCAGTGTATTTATACTAATCAAAACTAATCGATTAGTTCTGATATTTAACAGAGTCGAATTTTCCTTTTTTTAAATGCAGTAAGAGTTTAGTAGACCCTAATCTGACTGGCCAAAGCTTATTTTAACAAACATCGTTTCGTTGAGAAAAGTTGATTGTGTGAAAGAGATTTGCTTTGCAATTTCTTGATGTGTTTTTTTGATTCATATTTCCAAACGTAAAAGTAACAAGATTTTTGCAGTGTGCTTTTAACAAAGATTAATTTTCTGAATTTTGCTTTTATAAGATTGTCCTTCATTCTCATCTTCCAAACAATAATTTTTTTAGAATATACTTCTACATTAAAAAAAAGTTTACATATTTTAATTCTGATATTATATATACTTGAAATTTGTAATAAAATAATTGCGCAAGTTTTGAACTTATTTTGGTTAAAATATTACGTGGTGAGAGGGTTGGAAGTTATTATAACAAAATTATGTTAAAATGTCAATACCAAGCATTCGAAAACAAAACCATATACGTTTTTACATTAAGTAAACGTTTTGAAAAAAAAATCATCATTTCATTTTAAAAAATTACATCATTAAATATTTATGAATAAATAAATAATTCGATTGCTTTGTGCTCTTTTAAATTTGATTTTATCGTTTCTAAAATAGTACTTAAAACAAATTCCAACAAACATCATCGAGACTTTATTACCTAAACAAATCCTTTACTAAAAAAAGAAAGAGAACCCAAAAGCAATATTTAAATTGTAACTCATACGTTATTCCGTTTGTCTAGGTATTTAAAATCTCTCTTTAAACTTTAAGCTATTTCAAAAGCCACATATGTTTTAATTTTTTATAATAAGCCAATTAAGCCTTCATTTAAACAATGTTTATCAGAAACTGTAGAAAAGAATATCTCAATTTTTCACTCTATTCCTTGTTTACTTATGTTGTTGTTGTTAAAAGAGAGAACTCACTTAAACATTTGTAATTTTAGTATTTTTATAATTTTATAATCGTTTTCTTAATACATTTTATGTATTTTTGGTAAATTTGTAAGTTTTTTTTTTATTATTATTATTTGCTTATCATGTTTCAGCGTTCAGTTGATGTTCCGGGGTTTTGATGTCGTTACATATCTTAGAGGTTTTTAAGAGTTATACACTTTTAATATTCGCTTGTTTTTCAAAATTTTCTGATATTAAGGGGACTTGGCACTCTTTATTAGGCAAAAAATGAGGAAAATACCAAATTTTTAATTTTTTGCTTATGTTGTACTTTTCTATCCCTGGTACATTCTAATGAAGTTTCATAGAGTTCCAAAGTTATAAATACAGTTTAAAACGATTTTATTACATTGCTGTCCCTTTAAATGCCACAGACAACTTCACTTACGAATATTTTTTCTCAGTTCTTTTTTTTTTTTTTTTTTTTTTTTTTTTTTTTTTTTTTTTTTTTGACGTATACACATGTACACTGTAAAAAAAATTTGGGAAAGTTACAAAAATTTTTCTAGTAGAATTGTATTCCAAGAACTTTTTATATAACGGCAACAATAAAAATTCATGTAACAGATACAGATTTGCACTTTGAATCAAACAAATTTTAAGGTTACTAAGAATTTTTTGGGGAAATCGTATTCCAAGAACTTTTTAAGTGACGATAACGAGCATTATAGATAAAATTTTAGTAAAACTACCAAAATTTTAGTAAATTCTTTTGTAAAGTTACAGATGGTTTTAGTTTTGCTTACAAGTTTTGTAGATTGACATCATTTTCTTGTACAGTGTACACATAAAATTTTAGTAAGCATAAGAGATTTCGGTTAATTTAGATTACTAAGGTTACAGATTTTTTTTACAGTGTACACGCTGATAAAACTTTTATATATATGTTTCAATTACCTCTATGTTTTTTTGTCTTGTTCCTTATGGCCTATTTTAAACTAGTTGGATATATAAATCCCAAAACTTTCTTCTATCTCATACATTCATCTTAATATTTCAAAAGTGTTACATTTATTAATACTTCAATATTATTAGTTAAGTACTATACAAACTTTGATTTTCATCTTAAATTTCTTTTAGATTCAATTAATCAGAGTAAAAAAAAGTTACTGCAGATCAGAATATTTCTTTAAAACAATAATTTTCCTTTATTCGGTTGTCTAAGTCGTTTCCAATTTTGAAAAAGCAATATTCCCGTTTTCTAACGTATCTGTATGATCTATTCCTCTTTCACACAAAAAAAAAAGTTAGACAAGATTTTCACTATTTTCCAGTGCTCCTGAAATTAAAAAAAATCCCTGTCGGCTGGGCCTATAGGCGGAGGTAGATTTCGAAGAGTGCTCATTTCAATATATATATATATATATATATATATATATATATATATATATATATATGATTAGAGATAAACCCAGTTTAATAACTTCATTTGGCCGTTTATGAAAAATTTTTAATTTCATTTTTCTGCAAAAACTGGTTTTATCAGAATCATCTTAAGAAAAATTCAGCTCAAATGCCCATTATGACAACATATTTTGAAATAGATTCTAAATTTATTAAAAAATCGACCAAAACAGTACATTATACAGTTCCTAAATAACAAAAAACTGTCAGTTGAAAGCATTTGAGAAAAAAATCGAATTTAAAAATGAGTCATAAAATAACCGATTTGTTGTTTGAATACATCCTTAATTCTTTAATCATGATTGCCTCGGAAAATTTTGTGCGAAATACTCACTTTGACAGCATTTTTAAAAATATATTCTATCTTTATCAAAAAACTGGCCAATGCGTCACAGTATATAGTTCCTAAATAAGAGGATCTGTAAATTGTATGCATTTGAGAGTGAAAATGGATTTTAAAACGAGTCATAAAAAAACGTAATTTGCTATGTGAAAACTTCCTTAAATTTTCAAATCTCGAAGACTTCGGGAAATTCTATTCAAAATACCCATTTTTGGTAGCCTTTTTCAAAATATATTCTGTCTTTATCAAAAAACCGATCAATGCATCACATTGTATAGTTCCTAAATAAGAGGATCTGTAAATTGGATGCAATTGATAGCAAAAATGGATTTAAAAACGAGTCAGAAAAAAACGCAATTTCTTATTTGAACACTTCCTTAAATTTTCAGTCACGATGATTTCTGAAAATTCTGTTCAAAATACTCTTTTTGGTAGCCTTTTTTGAAATATATTCCGTCTTTATCAAAAAACTGACCAATGCATCACATTATATAGTTCCTAAATAAGAGGATCTGTAAATTGGATGCGTTTGAGAATAAAAATGGATTTTAAACGAGTCAGAAAAAACGCAATTTCTTATTTGAATACTTCCTTCAATTTTCAGTCCCGATGACTTTCGGAAATTCTGTTCAAAATACCCTTTTTGGTAGCCTTTTTTGAAATATATTCTATCTTTATCAGAAAATTGACCAATGCGTCACTTTATACAGTTTCTAAATAAGAGGATCTACCATTTGGATGCGTTTAAAATCAAAAATTAATTTAAAAATGAGTCAGAATATAAGCCTTTTGGATTTGAGGTTTTTTTTCTCCAACTCCTATTTTTGTTTAATTTCTTTTTGCTATGCGAATTGGTCCTACGAAAAACTTCTCAATATAAAAGTTGTAGATATTTTTGAGAAGATGTAAAATAAATTTAATCAGATTTGATATCTTAAAAATTGACGGAGTTATGGATTTTTCTCTTTTTTCAGCGCCCTTTTTTTTTTCGTTTTTAATTTTTTTCATCGGTAAAAGTTGGTCCTATCAAAAACTTGTAAATACAAAAGTTTTAGATAATTTTAAGAACATTTATAAAAAATTTATTTGGACTTGATATCTTGAAAATTGACGAAGTTATGAATTTTTTCTCTCAAAAACCCTGTTTTTTTCGCCCCTTGAGCCCACTTCTAAATTTATCAAAAATCTGTCATGTATATACATTTGGCCCATTTTTAAGAAGTAATATAAACTTTAAACCGATTCGATATCTACTTTAATTAAGAAGTTATGGCGTTTTTTCGGTTTTCACAAAAACGCCCCCTATTCCGACCCCCTTGGTCCGAATTTGCCCATTAACGAACTCAGCCAAGATTTTATCCCCATTGATTTTATGTACAAGTTTGGTGGAGATTGGTGAAGAATTATAGAAGTTATCGTGTCCATAAAAAGGTGAGATATATATATATATAGATAGATAGATAGATAGATAGATATATAAACTGGTGCGATTGCAATAGGTAGTATTTCTTACGAAATCTACCTAATATTTAGTATAATTTAACTTACATAACATATTATTTGTTTCACATAAAACTAAATATTATAACACACAATTATGTATAATACGAAGTCAAATACATCGAACAAGAAATATTTCTAAACACAATGACCCATTCCTACCTCTTAGGTTCTACATTTATTGCAAGTATTAAAATAATATACACATGAGATCTCTCTTTTAAACACAATTTTCCTATTAATAAAAATGTAATCTTGCAATTTTTTTTATCTCCCTTTAAAAAATGATTAGCTGTCATAATTCATTTTTATAAGCCAAAATTTTTAATTCAAATTATTTTTTTAAAACAATGTTATCACGTTGTTTCATGAAATAAAAAGAAATGATAACCCTTTCGGGTCTGTTGTACTATTAACAGTATATGTCTTTCAATAGAATATTATTTTGTTTAAAAAAATACTTTTGCTACTATTTACTATGTAGTAATGTTAGTATATTCCTATGCATTTACAATATGACTTAGCTTATGTTCAGGCATTTAGTAATAATAATAATTATTATTATTTGCTTGGTTCTCTTTGCATCGTTTGCGATTCGTGTATTTTAAACACATATTTCACTCTTTAAATTTGAAATCCAAGTTACTTTCCTGAAAAGGTCATGTATAAGAAAGCGCAAAAAGCACTAGAAAGTTCTAATATAAGTTAAATCTTAATGTAATGCAATATTTTCTAAACATCTTCAAAAATTCTTCCTTAGAGTATTATCATATGAATCTTAGTTAAATAGTACGCAAAACAACAAAATCCGTTATCTTTCAGATTATGAGAAAGTATTTGTTAAACAGTAATTAATTTATTTGGATAGCTAGTGTCAATGTTATTAACGCAAAAGTATTTTTTTTCTAAAAATTGAAAAAAAAAATCGCCCATGTAAAGGTTAAGGTAAAAAATCACCAGGAAAAAAAATTACGCGAAACTTTGTTATTGTAAAGTAGTTTCTAATTTTAGAAAAATGTAATGTAAAAAAAAATGTAATCTAAATGTAAGAAAAAAAGGTGCAAATTACGGTAAAGTTTCATTCTAATAAGATCGGTGAATATTTATTTTTACAATCATTCGCTATAAACTATTTTACAATTTGCAGAAAAATGTTAAATGAAAAAGTATCCTACAAAGATTATTTTATTTGGCTTTTGGATTTAAAATTTTACACAAATGGAATTTTATATATTAAAAAAACAGGTTTTTTTCTTTTTTTTTATAAGAATTGAATTTGAAAAGATACAAATTTGTTGAATTATTTGAGCTACATACAGTGGCGGTCATATGTTTCCGGCCAGCAAAAATTTTTCAGTTAATTTGTAAATGCACCCATATGAAGAGGAATCTCAAAGCGATACTTATACATTTTATTGACATATTAGTTAGGAACTTACTTATATAAGAACGTGTAAATATCAATAAATTTAATTGAAAAAATTAAGTATAAAAGAAAACGCATGTTCTCAAAAGTTGTCGGCCACTTTCACAAGTTCGTAAAAAAGTGGTATTGTAATAGAAAATTACAGTGATCAACAACATTTACGAGTACTATTTTATCGTATTAGTATTTTATTAGCTTTAGTAATAAGTACTGCAGCGCAGCAACGTGACATTCATACAATCAACGGTTAAAGATCGTCTATGGTACATTTTGTCCACATTTATTGCAATTTTCACGAAATTTCGACTAAGTTGGAATATGTATTGTTCCGCAGACTTTTGCCAGCTTCTTCCCAAAGATTTTCTATTGGATTCATGTTGGGCGTTTGCGCTGACCATTTCAAAAACGAAATTTTTTGTGCAAAAGCTATTGCTTATCGAGGCTTGCATGCATTATTTATGTCGTTATCATGTCACGAAAAATAATTGTGACCAAATATTTTTCTCTAATAAGGCAAAAAATGGTCTTGCAAGATATCTTTATACATTGTATCAGGGTACACGACATTTCGGTCCCGCCGTTTCGGTCCCGCCGTTTCGGTCCCGAGACATTTCGGTCCCTGGACATTTCTGTCCCGAGACATTTCGGTCCCTGGACATTTCGGTCCCGAGACATTTCGGTCCCTGGACATTTCGGTCCCTGGACATTTCGATCCCGAGACATTTCGGTCCCGAGACATTTCGGTCCCTGGCCATTTCGGTCCTTAATCATTTTGGTCTCTTGCCATTTCGGTCCATTGCTATTTCTTTACCGGCCACTTTATAACTTGGTTTCTGATTGATGAAGGCCCACTAAACGCTGTAAGCTCAACATTGTTCGGGTCTTTTTTAATATTTTTTATTCTCCTGCCCCCCTTCCCTCAAATTTTATACAAAGCTGAGTATAATAGTCCAATAAGTTTAATCTATTGTAACTCGTGATAATAAAATCACAGCGAGTTGTAAATTTGATTAAACAATGTTATATAATTTTACACTGTCTTTATTATTATTATTTAACAGAATAAATATTTTAAGTTTTATCATATATTTTTTATATTAGGTATTTTATCTATACTATAAACTATTATTTTTATTGATTAACTTTTATTTTTATTGATTGTTTTCGCACACTTTCTTAGAATCTTTAAATTAGTGATTTCGTAACTAGGCGTGCTATAAAAAATTTTTGTTAAAAAAAAATAAAAATGCTCCAACGACCTTTTTTTATGTAATAATTATTAATTGCATTTTTTTTTTTTTTTTTTTTTTTTTACAGTTTTCTTACCTTATGAAGACAATTTTTGTGAGTTAATTTTATTGAAAGTGGGCCTATTTCTTTGTAATAAAATGATTATTTTTTTATTTTATATAATAATGTAACTATTATTTTAAATAATTTTATTTTCGATTTTTAACTGACAAAACTAAGCTTTTTTAATTTATCGTTTATTTATTTATTTCCATTACCTTTTCGCTCCCACTTTCACAGAAAAAAATTGACAATTTTTATTTTAATTTTCTTATTAATTGAATAAATAGTTTTAAATTTCAGTAACTTTAAATATAAAATAAATAAACAGGTAAACGATAAGCTTCAGTTTATAACTACTACAAAACATAATGATAAATTGAATATAAGACAGATTATTGAGTTTATGTAAAGTAAAATTCGAAATGCATATTAATAATTTTACCAATTTAATTATATAAAGATTCATTAAATTAAAAATACATAAATTTAATAAAATATTAATTTTATATTCATTTTAAAATCACTAACTGTTTTGAGATTTAATTTATAGCAATTATTCATCACCATAAGTTATTATTCAAAATTTTTTATTTATTTCAAAAAGGGAAATTATTATTATTATTATTATTATTATTTTGAAAAACCAATTAGTAACGTAATAATTAATTAAACATAATAATGCAACACTGTAACAATGCGTAAAAATATTTCTTAACAGGTTTAGGTAACATTATTATCCAGATGCAGATTTAAATTTTTTGAAACAAAGTTATAGTTTACAGTTCGCAAAAATCAATCATATACAAGGTTCGCACACTCCTTAAATTTTTTTAAGGACTCTGGCACCACTATTAAAAATAAGAAAATTTACATTTGATTTTTTAAACACAGAATTCGCAAACACCGCCTTCATTCAAAGATTTTACAATATTTTTGAATATTATTATATACATATATTATTGAGATGCTTTGAAAATAACCTTAAATTTTAGTGGTGGAACTGTGCGAACCCTGATATATTAATTATATTTAAAGAGTAAGAAAAATATGATAAACTAACCAATAAATGAATAAATAACATATTTATTTTGAGAATCCTTATCATTTTTATACATCCTAATGAAGTTAATAACATTATAGTAGCTGAAATTTAAAAAATATGTTTTTTTCATTTTTGCTATAACTTCTATATAGTTCTTGTACTAGATTTTAAACAAGTAATTGATAAATAAGTCACTTAAACAATTAATAGTTAAAATAATTTCGAATCCTTATTAATAAATATGTTTGATAAAAATAATTTAATTTTTGAGAATTTTTTAATTTAACAACATAATTATTAATGCTTTCAAATTTTGTAAGATGATGTTAATCATTTAATAAAATAATGTATAACATTAAGTAAATAACAAATCAAAACCGTGTGCCGAGAATTTTTAAACACTTTTTTTTTATGTTGGTGTTCCTATAAAATTGGAAATGTATGGATATAAGTATCAGCTAAGTACTACGTACTACGATTAACCTCTTTTAAGCAAAAATTCTGCATGTCAATCAATTGTCAACGCCCATCTGAACAAATAGTCATCTTTATACAAGATAGTTAGCTTTATTCTTTGTATCTTGATCTTTATACACTTGTCAGATGAAACCCTTATTCTTTACAATGCCCTTTATACTCTGGAGTTCAAATGCGGACGGACCTCCCACATAATCGCTGGCATTTTTTAGAAGAAATATGAATGTTTTGAAAAGAACAGCATTTCTCGGTGCTTTTCATTTCTCTTGTTGTTATCTTCATTTCAAACGCTTTTAGTATCAATTAAACCAGTATAAAAAGTAGAATGAAATATTTTTTATCCTTATTATTACAGCTTATGAATGACATTGAAATATTCAAAACTTATAACATAACTAAATAAGATTGTTAGATAAGTTATTTACCACCTAGACATAATATTTTAAGTTACCTTTTTTAATTTAACTTACTTTGACAGAAGGCTTTTTTTTCATATTTTTTATGAGGGTTTTTATATTTTAATGTTAAAAATAATTATTTTATATAATAATATCAGCTTTAAATGAAATGACAAATTTCAATACGCATTACATTAATAATTTTTTAATTAGTTTCCTTAAGCTGGTTTTAGAAAATTTAACAGATGTGTTGTATAAATGTGATATATGCATAAAAGTATGGCAATATAATTTTTTTGCTGTTGCCGTTGTTTTGGAAAACATTAATAAAAACAGAGAAGTGTCAATATAATAAACATTCTAGATTGTAATAATAACAATAAAAAAAGAACTGTTGTCATGAAAAAATAATTGCTAATAATTCAAGATGTAATTCATTTTTCTAAAATGTAAAAAAAAAAAAAAAAAAAAAAAAAAAAAAAAAATCTTTAAGTTACAAATCATTTTAATAACTATTTCTGATCGTGTCATATATTTATGTAATAAAATAATTGCAATGCTAACTACCTCCACGTGTTGCAATCTGGAAACTCTTTTCATAATTTAAAAACGGAAAAGTTTAAAAGGAAAATAAATGCTAGTAACCAAAAACAACATATAAAAAATGCCATAAACAAAAAGAGGATTCAATGATAATTTTGGCACAGGGGGTAAAATTCCACCAGATACAGATGTTTTTTATTTATTTCAACATTTTTGCTCTTATGCGGGAAGTGGCGGGGGTGCAAAATAATGAAACACTTATAATTCTGAAAATTGGCTTCAGCGATGAAATCCTTTAATATGCTAAGTGTCAGAATATAAATTCCATATAACAATAACTCTTTCTTTTCTCCTGGCAATTTAAAAGCCTTTGTCTCCCTGGAGAGGAAACATACATCTCAGAAGTTAAAATTTTACAACTATTATGGGGTGTGTTAATATCATAAGTTAATTGGGTTATTTTATAAATTTAGTTATCAGTTTCCAAGTTAACTTCTCCATTTCCTCGTTCAAGGATTCAAAACATTCTGGCAATTTTTAAAAATGCCAGTCATCTGTGAATTTTTTTCAGAAATCTCCATCGATTTCTAAATAATTGATCAAGTTTTGGGGTACTTGTTACTTCTAATTAATCGCATTACACTAAAATTTTATGCGACTTTCAGTTAAAAAAAACAGTGTTGAATTCAGACACTTTTCTCCGAGAGGGACTTCTGTGGCTCCACTTTTTTACCAATGAAAACACAAAATTTCAAATTTTCCGGGGGGGGGGGTAATTGATAGCTCCGGGGGGAATGACATGCCCCTGAATTCAACATAAAGAATGCCATTCATCTGTGAATTTTTTTCAGAAATCTCCATCGATTTCTAAATAATTGATCAAGTTTTGGGGTACTTGTTACTTGTAATTAATCGCATTACACTAAAATTTTATGCGACTTTCAGTTAAAAAACCAGTGTTGAATTCAGACACTTTTCTCCGAGAGGGACTTCTGTGACTCCGGGGGGGGGGGATTACACTTTTTTACCAATGAAAACACAAAATTTCAAATTTTCCGGGCGGGTAATTGATAGCTCCGGGGGGAATGACCTGCCCCTGAATTCAACATAAAGAATGCCATTCATCTGTGAATTTTTTTCAGAAATCTCCATCGATTTCTAAATAATTGATCAAGTTTTGGGGTACTTGTTACTTCTAATTAATCGCATTACACTAAAATTTTATGCGACTTTCAGTTAAAAAACCAGTGTTGAATTCAGACACTTTTCTCCGGGAGGGACTTCTGTGGCTCCGAGGGAAATTACACTTTTTTACCAATGAAAACACAAAATTTCTAATTTTCCGGGGGGGGGGTAATTGATAGCTCCGGGGGGAATGACCTGCCCCTGAATTCAACACTCTAAAATGTTCCTTATAAAATTATGTCTGATATTTCCCGTGCACAAAATTTCAGCTTGCTGGAGAAGGGACCGAAAAGTCCAGGGACCGAAATGTCTCGGGACCGAAATGACCATGGACCGAAATGTCTCGGGACCGAAATGTCTCGGGACCGAAATGTCTCGGGACCGAAATGGCCAGGGACCGAAATGTCTTGGGACCGAAATGTCTCGGGACCGAAATGTCTTGGAACCGAAATGTCTTGGGACCGAAACGGCGGGACCGAAACGGCGGGACCGAAATGGCGGGACCGAAACGTCCTGCTTCCTTGTATCATTCATCTGGCTGTGGATTTCAACTAACGGACAGACACTTTTTTAAGAAAATACTCCCCACGGCATAACGTGTCCTCCGCCATGCTTCATTGTAGAAATAACATAGGTCGAATCATAACCTTTTGTTGTTAGGTCATCGTATGTAGTGTCTGCCATTACTACCAAAAAAAATTTTCAAATTCGATTAATGGAAAAATAGAATTTTGACCAGTTTTCACTTGAGCAGACTTTGTGTTCCTAGGAAAATGAAAGTAGGGTACGTCGGTATTTTTTTTACCTCTGAAAATTTTTTAACATCGACTCTTCCATTAAGTTCTGTATCACGTCAGCATCATAACACGGTAGACTAACTTATTTCAGCAATATTTCCATTCCGTAAATCGCAGTATATTGCAACGGAATTTTCATGCGGATTATCAATGATTTTTCTCCTGGTAATTCTGTCCACAGGAATAGTAATTTTCCGGGGTCTCCCGGACCTCTGAAAGTCCTGAAAGCCATGGCCATCTTTATATAATTTTTAAATATCTTTTACAGTCGATTTCACCTATCGATAACTTAGCCGCAATAGCTCGAGATGATTAGCCTTTTAACGACAAACTAATCGCTCATTTATGAATAATAATTGTTGAACTTTCAAATTTGACTTAAAACTACACGTTGATTCATTCATAAACACAACCAAAAAACACTTTACGGATAGTAAAAATCTAAAGACTGATAAGTGGCCGGAAACTTTTGAGAACATGCGTTTTCTTTTATACTTTCTTCTATAAATAAGTTCCTAACTATTATGTCAATAAAATGTATAAGTATCGCTTTGAGATTCCTCTTCATATGGGTGGGTATATTTATATATTAACTGAAAAAATTTTGCTGGCCGGAAACATATGACCGCCACTGTATACTTCGTACAGGATGAATACCTAGATCGTATAAACATCTTTTGTAAATTATGCCCCCCCCCCCCAAAAAAAAAAAGACAGAAAGAAACAAAAAGAAAAATTAAAGATAATAAGAACAATATTTTTATTTTTAAAATATTTCTTTTTATTATTATTATTATTCTCACAATTTTAAATTGTAAATGCAATATTGTGGAAAAAAGAATTATATATAAATGCAGTTTTTTCTTCTATAAAAAATGGTTAGGACAGAATTTTAAAAGATCCAAATTTAATCAAACATTTTCTCAAAGTTTCGTCTTTCGGTGATGCATTTCAATAATGAATACTATAATAAGTATTGAATGAAAAGGAAAAAATCAGGAAATTTTCCATTCGCAGTACAAGAAAATAAAATAAAAAAAATGAAATTTTTGATCTCAAAGATTGTTATCAGATCAAAGGGATTAAAATATATCTTAAAGAATATCACTTTTTTCTTTGGTATAATCAAATATAAACAAAGAAATACTAAAAACTTTTTTTTTGTAAAAGGATTTAACGATACAAGTAAGTTTAATCTAAATTTTGGATATACAATATAATATTATTAAAGAAAAGTCAGCTCAAATATGCAGAATAAGGATCTTTAAGCTAAGAAAAATGTATAATAAATGAAACGATAAAGTACACCGGAGAAATAGTATATCTGAATTTAATTCTTTGGAAAAACAACATAACATAAGAGAAGTTTTTCATACATAAGGTGTCTTGGAGTTAAAATACCAGAGTGGTTAATAACTCCAAATGCTAATATTACACGTTATGAAGGAATCTGATAAATGGCATCTACGGCTTATTTGCAGAAAGGCTCTGAGTAATCTGAAACACTGACAGCCGTTAAATGATAGTATGTTCCATTTGTAGAGAATACCCCTGGAAGAAGCATGTAAGAGTCAACGCCCGGTCTAAAATTCGAGAGGTAATTTCTGCGATTTGAGGACTGTATATTTATTAAGAAATATTGCCGGACGTTACCATATATACAATGGAAAAGTCCCGACCAACGTTCCGGTGTTGAGACTCTTGAAAAAGCCAGATTGAAAAAAAAAAAGTAAAAGAATACGAAAACTAAAACTAGAGAAATTGCAATAAGTTAGCGTCTCGATCCTAACTTTAAATTATTTAGTTATTTATACACTTTTAATCTGCCTGTTTTAATTTTTCATTTTTTAAATTAAATATTTTACCTACATTTATACTTTTTCCCAATGGCTGTTATAAAACTTCTCAATTAAACAGACTGGTTGTGAAGTTGTAACCCTCCAAACTTCTCTACTGTTCAGCTGAGGATGGTTGTGTTCGGGGTCGTGAACCTATCGCTCAACCCCAGATTCATCAATTTATTGTTAGTCTCAGACCACGGGTGGGCCGAAAGCTGCAGAATACGTGGAGAGCGCGTTCCGTCCGAGGTTCTTCCAAAGCAGTTAAACGGTAATCTGCACAGGCAAGAAGTCTATCTGTTGCTCTTCAGAGGATGGACAGACCATCGATATGAAATTCTTCTCATTATCTCATTTCGATGGGACAGACAAGATTAACACCATCACCCACTATAAAAAACCTTGTGAGTTTCGAAACACAACTCAATCCTACATTCAAACAAAATTCCAAAACTTAAATATTTTAAAAAGTATTTTGAAAGTTCATAGCTAATTATTAAAATATTTAATATCCAACTTCTTTTGATAGATAAATCTTTTTTGGAAGAATAAACTGTCAAGTTACGTGTATTACTCACAAGCGGTGGTTCCTTACAATAAACAGATGAACTACTAATTGTTTTATTTAAAAATCGTTGCTAAAACTAAAATTATGTAAATAATAGTCATGATTATAATAATTAATAGTAATTATATAAAAATAATAAAACTCTGTAAAAAAAAAAAAGTGCAACGTAGATTTGTATTATAAATAAATTTAAGTCTTTTTTTTACTTTGTATATATACCAGAAAAATATGAATAGATATACCATAAAAGTTTAGAGAGATGTGAAGCCTTAATAATATCAAATATTTCTAATCTATATAACTTCTTTTAATCTTATCCTAGTCTGTTTTTAATGAATTCAATTCGGCACTGACAGTAAAAATAGAGCATATTTCAACTTGATTTATATTTCATGGATCTAAATTCAAAAAGCAATTTATCTTTTCTTTTTACAATGCAGCTAAAAAAAACCTTTATACAAAGTTTAAACACGGCATTGTGCTAAGCGCGCTTTGAAATGAGTTTTCAAAGTTTCAACACCGCCTAAGTCCCTGCAACTTTTTCCAAATTGTATTTTTAATTAACATTTGAACTTTTCGCTATTGAGTATTTATGCAATATTATTTATTACTACTGAATTAGTTCTTTTGCAATTTGACTTCGGAGCAAATCTTAAGCTATTTGGATAATTTAAATTTTGTATATTGAAGCATATAATCCACGATTGAAATTGCAATTATCTCTCAGTATCATAATAAAAACAAACAGAACAAATGTCCATATTTGTAGATCCAGGAAATGAAGAGGTTAAAGACACGGGAGGCGCATTGAGTGGTCCACGCAATGAAAACATGTCACAAATCTCATAGTATTTATAAAATTAATTCTAGTTAAATTAATAAGATATTAAAAATTCGATGTTTATTGCTTTTTTACTGCTATTGGTTATTACATTACACAAATATATCATTGAAAGTTTTTATCTAGATTTTTAGAGCCGATAGAGTTTAAAGTGCGTCCGTCGCTTTTGTCATTAAGTGCATCCAAACCGTCCATGCATGTTCTTCAGGGTCAATATCTCCGCTAATTACCGATGATTGTTTTTCTAAAATGATTATCAACTATGATTTTATACTTCTGCTACTATAGGTAATTCCAGCGTTGGTCAACATCCTTGCTGAAAACACGAAAATGCAAATTTATGTATAACGGAAAAATGCGCTTTTCTCAAAAACTATGCGACTTAAGGTAATCGCTGCAGGTTTTTTGCAAATTTTAATTTAACGCCTATTACCTCTAATTTCTTTCCTTATTTTTGGAAATAGATGAGAGGGAATATATTTTTAAACTATATTTTCGACGATATCTCTGAAAACATACTATCTGAAATTAAAAAAAAAAAAAAAAAAAAAAAAACATATATTGATTTCCACGTTACAAAAACTTTCATAACGTTACCCCGAAAGATGTACAAAGAATTTTTCTCAAGTAACATATTCAGCCCTCTACCCCTAAGCTGCAAATATATCTGTGAATTCTTAATAATCTGTAAATTGTGTGAGTCAGTTGTCTTTATTATTTCTCCCAATTTCACTTTTCTTCGTTCGATAGTTTACTTATTTAATGGCTGTGACAGACAGACAAACACAGGAGTGATCCTAAAATAGTCCCGGTTTCAATTTTTCAATACGGAACGCTTAAAAAAATAACCATACCCAAAAAACAAACACATTACCACATTGTTTGTAACTTTTCATTCTTCTATTTTAAAAATACCCGTATTTGAATTTTTTTTCTCGTCATAATAAATTGAAGAAGATATTTTAACAATACTCTAAGTATTTTTAAATACTTATTTTTTTGAAAATTTCTTTGCTTACGGACCATCATCTGTATATATTTATTTTCGAACACAAAAGGTATAAAAAAATAGTATAATAATTACTGATATTCGGAGCATGAATTGAAATTATTAAAATACACAAAGTAAAAAAAAAATTATACATAAGAAATTCACATATTTAAATTCTTTTTCTTAAATAAGAAAAAAACAACAGGTTTAAAATTATTCAATATTAAAATTTATTCTCTAGAAAAATTAAAACCTATCCAAAAGTCTTCAGTTGATTTTTTTCCCTAATGCAGTAATTTGAGCTTTTTAAAAGATTTTTTGTTACTGCTCACAACATACGTTTATTTAGACGTTCATATTTTTTACTTCATAAAATTTTGTTTAAGCATTATAATTTTTTTCATAAATAATGAAGAATTCTCCGTAAATTAACATTTCTTTTTCATATATTTTCAAATAATAATAGATAAGAAGGTAAGAAGAAACCACGATAAAAAATATCTTTTTCAAAAAATTAACAAATATTTTGTGACTTTAATTAAAGGTTGAAAATTGCTTTTTCCCTATTACTGGATATTACATTACACAAATACATCTTTAAAAGTTGCTATCTAGGTTTTCAGAACATAGCTTCTGTCGCTTCTGTTATTATGTACGTCCAAACCATCCGTGTGCTTCAAGATCAATATCTCAGCTAAATACTGACGTTTATTTTTGAAAATCATCATAAACTATAATTTTATACTTTTTCTACGGTAGATATCTCCAACATTAGCCATCACCCTTGCTGAATGCCCGAAAACCCAAATTTGTGTGTAATGGGAAAATGCGCTTTTTTCAAAAACTATATGCGGCATAAGGTAATCGCTGCAGGTTTCTTGAAAGTTTTAAATTAACACCTACAACCTCAAAATTTTCATAATTTTAATTTCAGTATATTCAGAAATAGATGAGGGGTAATATACTTTTACGCTACATTTTCGTCGATATCTCTGAAAATATATGACCAGAAATTAAACAAAACTCATATTTTGATTTCTGCTTTACACTGTAAAACATTTGTGTAACGTTACTCCATAAAACTGGTGGCAGCCTTGCTGCCTCCAATTTCGTGGAGTATTTTAACCGATATAATCGGTGTAACATTGAAATGTTACACCAGTAATGCATGTTTTTATGTAAGTGAAAATGTCCATTATGTAAGTGAAAAAAAAATTACTTAATGAAGTGTAAATCGTAGCTGCCACCAATTTTATGGAGTAACGTTACCATAAATGTTTTACAGTGTACGAAAACTTTCACACGCTACCCTATACGATATTAAAATAATTCTTTTTTTTTTTAAGAAACTTATTTAACCTCTCTACCCCTTAGCCACAAATATACATGTCAATGTTTAATAATCTGTAAATAAGTGAGTCAATAGTCTTTATTATTTCCCCAATTTGAACTTTCTGCGTTCCATAGTTTACGTGTTTAATGGCTGTGACAGACACACAGACACGAGAGTTTTTTAGATACGGAATCCGTAAAAAAAAAATAACCATACTCTTAAAAAAATCTATAAACACATTATCTGTAACTTTTCATTCCGCTTTATAAAAATACATGTTTTTAATATTTTTTTCTTTCGGTCTAATAAAGTTAAATTACATGTTAATTAACTAAGAAGGTATTTTAACAATACTGTAAGTATTTTTAAATACTTAATATGTTTGAAAATTTCTTTTGCTTACGAAGCATCATCTATATAATTATTTTTGAATATAAAAAATATATTAAACAATATTATGGTAATTAGTGATATTCAGAGCATTGGAGTCATTAAAAAACACGAAGTAGAAAAATTAAATAAACATAAGAAATTCACATATTTAAATTCTTTTTTTTAAATAAGAAGAAAAACAGGTTTAAAGTGCTTCAATATTAAATTTATATTCTCTAGAGAAATTAAAACCGTTCCAAGAAGTTCTCAGCTGTATTTTTTTTTCCTACAGCAGTAATTTGAGCTTTTTCTAGGTTTTTTTGTTAACGCCCACAAATAACATACATTTATTCAGGCGATCATATTTTTTACTTCATATAATTTTGTTAAAGCATTAGATTTTTTTTTTTTAAATAAAGAATACTTCTCCGTAAATTAACATTTATTTTTCTTATATTTTCAAAAAATAATTGATAAAAAGATAAGAAGAAACCGTAATAAAACAAAAATCTTCGTTTAAAAAATTAACTAAACTTTTGTGACTTTCATAATTTTAGTCTTTCAGAAAAGTTCTTTTTCACTGTTATTGGATTTTACGTTACACAAATGTATCATTAAAAGTTATTATCTACCCATTAAAACCGATAGGACATAAAGTTCATCCTTTACCTCTGTCATTACGTATGTCCAAAACCTCCGTGTTCTTCAGGGGCAATATCTCAGCTAATTACCGACAATTTTTTTTCGAAAACCATAATCAAGTATGATTTTATAGGGAAAATACGCTTTTCACAAACACTATGTGACCTAGAGTAATCGCTATTGTTTTCCTGCAAGTTATTAATGTTTGTTCCTTCTAATTTTTTCATAATTTAAATTTCAACTGATCCGGGAGAGTATATTTTTACGCTGAATTTTCGACGATATATTTGAAAATATGCTACATGAAATTAAACAAAATACATATTGTGTTTAGCTTCATGAAAGCTTTCACGCGCGACCTACGCAATATACAAAGTAGATTTTTTTAAGTAACATATTTAGCACCTCTACTCCTATGCCCTAAATATATTTGTAAATGTTTAATAATCTGTTTAATACTGCGACTATGTGAGTCAATAGTCTTTACCATTTCCCCTAATTTGAACTTCCTACGTTCTATAGTTTACGTGCAAAGTAATTGTAATAGACAGACAGACAGGTAGACAGACACACTAGTGATTATATAATGGTACCGTTTTTACTTTTTAAATGCGGAACCATACTCTTAAATAAGGAAATATATAATCCCGTTATCTGTGACTTTTTACTGTGTTATTTTAAAAATGCTTGTTTTATTTTTTTATTTTTTATTTATTTATTTATTTATTTATTTATTTATTTATTTTTGTCTAAATAAATTGAATTACATGTTAATTAAATAAAAAGATATTTTAACAATACCTAATTTGTTTGAAAATTTCTTTGCTTACGGAGCATCATCTATATATTTATTTTCTCATATAAAATATATAAGAAAACAAATTATGGTAATTAGTGATAGTCAGAGCAAGAATTGAAGTTATTAAAAACACAAAGTAGAAAAAGTAAATATACATAAGAAATGCACATATTTAAATTCATTTCTTTTAAATAAGAAAAAATAACAGGTTTAAAATGCTTCAATATTAAATTGCTATTCTCTAGAGAAATTAAAACCGTTCCAAGAAGTTTATTTTTTCTATTTCCTAAAGCAATAATTTGAACTTTTTCAATGATTTTTCATTAACGCTCTCAAACAACATACGTTTGTTTGGGTATCATATTTTTTACTTCATAAAATTTTATTTAAGGATTAGATTTTTTTTTTTCTTAAATAAAGAATAATTCTCTGTAAATTAACATTTCTTTTTCTAGTTTCAGAAGATAATTGGTAATAAGTTAAAGAGAAACCGTAATAGAAAAATATTTTTTCTTTAAAAAATTAACTAAAATTTTGCGATTCTAAAAAGTGGAAAAAGGTTTTTTCACTGCTATTGGATATTACGTTACACAAATGTATCATTAAAAGTTGTAATCTAGTCTGTTAAAGCCAATGGAACATAAAAAGCTTTCGTCGATTATGTCATTACATATGTCCAAAACTGTTCATGTTCTTAAAGGTTAATATCTCGGCTAATTAGCGTCGATTTTTTTCAAAAATCGTTATCAAATATGGTTTTATATTTCTGTGACTATAAGTACCTCCAGCGTTCGACAATACCCTTCCTGAATGCCAGAAAGTCCAAATTTGTGTATAACGGAAAATCCGCTTTTCACAAACACTATTTGACCTAGGGTAATCGCTATTGTTTCCCAGCAAGTTTTAAACTAATGTCTGCTATCTCTATTTTTTAAATGATTTTAATTTCAATAGATTCGGAAACAGATAAGGGAGAAAATATTTTTACGCTACATTTTTGACGATATCTTCGAAAATATACTACCTATAATTAAACAAAATGCATAATTCTGAGTTTAGCTTTAAGAAAACTTTCACGCGGTACCCTACAAAATATACAGATATTTTTATTTTTCGAAGTAACGTATTTAGCCCTTCTACCCCAAAGCCCCAAATGTATTTGAGAATGTTTTATAATCTATAAATATGTGAGTTAATACTCTTTATTATTTCATCTAATTTGAACTTTCTACGTTCTATAATTTACGTGTAAAATTGGTTGTGACAGACGTATAGACAAATAGACACAGGAGTGATGTTTATAATGGTTCCGTTTTTATTTTTTAAATAAGGAAGCCCTAAAAAAATAACCATATTCTAAAAAAGCAAATATATAACCACATTATCTGTAGCTTTCCATTCTGCGATTTTTTTAAACTGTTTTAATAATAATAACACATTGCTCAGTGGTGCACAAAACAGGAATTTTAATATACATTTGTATAATTAAAATAAAATAAAACTTTCAACGTTTCGCGCCGTCTTCTGCGGGCGTCTTCAGGAAAATATGATAATGAAAGGACTACGTTTGCATCTTGATCGAGAGATAATATTTCTACTAAATTAAAATCTAAATGAATTAAAATTTTAAAAAATGTTTCCATTTACACGTGAGTAAAAATTAAAATATTGCAAGGAAATAAAATTTTAAGATTTTATGATGTTGTGCCATATTTTTGGTATATTGTAGATAAATTATCATTACATGGTTTATTTTATCGATGGATTATTTCGATGGATCTATTATTTCGATGGATTCTCTTATTTTACCTTGAACTGGGTTATTGCATGGAACTATGATTTTGGCTTACTCAAAATTAATATGGCAACCCTTGTTCGCCAAGTAGAAGCGAGAAAGGGCAGTATTCTTTTTATATTGTTTTATATCTCTGCGATGCTCTTTAATTCTAATTAAAAGTTTCCGCGTACTCATGCCGATGAAGACTTTTTTAAGATTATTAGATAAAGTGATGGGGATTTCATAAATACCAGATTTTTGATCTATTGGAATTTTGTCGATCTTATCTGTAACGAGGTCAGTGAGATATGGAGGAGGAATGGCGACAAGTTTTATGTTATATTTTTGTGCGATCTTTTTTTACTTTTTCAAATATGTAAGGGATATAATGAAATTTTCTGTAAACCATAAGTTTATCCTGTCGTTGGCCAGATGTGGGAGGAGTATTGTACTGTTGAACTATTTTATTTACAAATTTTGCTGGAAAACCATGGTCAAAGGCTATTTTCTGTATAAAATCAATTTCTTTATTTAATGTGTCATCTGAACAAATCATAAAAACTCGTTTAATAAATGACCTGAAAGCAGATATTTTGTATTCGAAAGGCATGTTGGCTGAAAATGGGATAACTGTATTTTCTTTTATTGGTTTTCTATAAACTGAAAATTTTAAACTTGAATTGCATCTATTAATTTGAATATCTAAAAATGGAAGGGTGGCGTTTTCTTCGACTTCAAGGGTGAAATTAATACTATTGCTTAATTTATTGACATCTTGTAGAAAAACATATAAATCAGCCAAACTGTGGTTCCATAAGATGAAAATATCATCAACATAACGGAAGCAACATTCAGGTTTTAAATTAAACGTATTAAAATTTTTTTGTTCTACTGGTCTTAATGCGAATTCAGCAAACAAACCGGATACTGGTGACCCCATCGGCGCACCATGCAGCTATCGGTAAATATTCTTATTAAAAATGAAAATGTTACTGAAAACTATTAGGTTTAGGCCAGATTTAAGGGAGGTTTTGATATCTTGAGATATATTTGAATTTTTATCTATTATCAAATTAATATATTCTATGACTTCGTGCATATTCATGGAAGGATATAATGAAACTACGTCTAAACTAGCCATAATGGTATTTGTATTAACTGGAATGACTTTAACTTTATCAATAAAATCTCTTGTAGACAAAATGGCAAATTCTGAAACAGGAAGTATCGATTTCAAGAAAATCACGAAAGCCTTTTCTAAAAAGTATGTGGGTGCAACACAGCGAGAAACTATGTGTCTTAATGGTAAACCTGGCTTATGATCTTTCAGTCTCCCAGTCAACATCGGAGTAACACCAGTATGATTGATCTTAATAAGTGATTTCATACTATCTGGCCATTTTCCAGTGCGAACCAACTCTTCAACTTTACGGAAAATTTTCTTGTTTAAATCTTCCTTCAGAAGTTCACAATCCATATCAGCAATACACGCATTATCTTTATCAATGTAAGTTAATCTGTCCAAAACTACTATTGTGTTTGATTTGTCTGTCTTGATAATGATAATATTGGGATCCTTTTTAAAATTATTTAATGTCCTCAAAATTACGCTCTGTTCTTTATTCTGCTTATATGAAATTTGTCTTACTAATCTGTACATTGCTGCCCGCTCTTCATCTCTATTACTTTCCGGGATGACTTGAATGATGTTTTCACAATCTGCAATAATACTATTACGGTTTTTATTATCAAATACAAATTTTGGTCCAAGAGAAAGAGCACTATCTTCAATACTAGAAAAGACTTTACTTGAATAATTAATATAAGGAACTCGTTTAGCAGTTGAAGGAGGCGAAGAACGAAACTTCCGGTCCATAAGTAGTTTGAATTTCTTTGTGTGAATATTAGTTTTCTCTGTATGTTGGATATGAAGCAAACTGGATATTATATGCATTTTATGGTCGAAAATATCAGCAGGGGTTTTATCAACAAATTCACTATAAAGATGAAAAACCTTATTTGATAAAAAGTTGACGTATGCGAATTTGTCTCTAATATATAGATTCAGGCATTGGAGCTCAAAACTAAGTTTCTTCTGTGGATTTAATAATATATTTTTTTGTCTAAATAAATTAAATTACATGCTAATTAACTAAGAAGATATTTTAATAATAGTTTAAATAATTTTTAAATACTTAATTTGTTTGAAAATTTATTTTGCTTTCAAAGCATCATCTGTGAAAAAAATATATACGAAAAAATGTTATGGTAATTAGTGATATTCAGAGCATGAATCGGAGTCATTAAAAAACACAAAGTATAAAAATTTAGTATACATAGAAATTCACACACTTAAATTCTTTTTTTTTCTTAATAAGTAAAAATAACAGATTTAAAATGCTTCAATATTAAATTTCTATTCTCTAGAGAAATTAAAACCGTTCCAAGAAGTCTTCAGCTGTATTTTTTTTCCTAAAGCAGTAATTTGAGCTTTTTCAAGGATTTTTTGTTAACGCTCACAAACAACATACGTTTATTTGGATTATCATATTTTTTACTTCATAAAATTTTGTTTAAGCATTAGAATTTTGTTTTTTTAAATAAAGAAGAATTCTCCGTAAATTAACATTTATTTTTTGTATAATTTCAAAAGATAATTGGTAAGAAGATATGAAGAAACCGTGATAAACAAAAAAAGCTTCCTTTAAAAAGTTAACTAAAAAAAATTGGGACTTTAATTAAAAGTGGAAATATCAATATGTGTTTGATTTATTTTGCATATATTTTGATTTTTATGCTTTTGTTTTTGATAAAATAATTTAGCACTTATAAATAACTAATATAGTATTTTATATATTTAATATTTATATCTATTTAATAATAAATTTAATTTAAATCTATTTAATATTTATATCTATAATTATTTAACTAATATAGTATTTTATATAGTATAAATAACTAATATAGTATTTCGGTTAGTTTATTTATTTCACAAATGCTCGCAAATAAATTTGGTTTGACAACATATTTTTATTTTTTATGTTTGGTTATCATTTTTTAATGAAAATGTTAATTCTTCAAAAATATTATAGTTCCCATTTAATAACACGCATGTTTTTACTATATTACTATAAATAAGTCAATAACATTCATTTTATATAAACAATGAGTTTTTATGTACTTACAATACTTCTTATAAAATTATAGTTTAAGAAATTTTTAATTGGTTTAAAAAAAAAGTTTGGTAGAAACTCAAAAAAAAAGTAGTTTAAGAAAACTACTTGAATTGCACCTTCAGTGTAAGCGTTTTGTAGGTTGCATCTTATGATAAAAGAATAGGAAAAACAATTAATATCAATGATATACATGAATACATTTCATATTTATTAATCTGCTTAGAACATTTTTGCAATTAAAACTTTGTATTAATTTATAGTCACAAAAAAGTCACTGCATTTTCCGGATACAAGTTAGTAATCGTGTGCATATAGAATGATACGTTTTAATTAATATTTAGAATATGAGACTATTTTAAATTGAGAATTGTTTATGTGATATTACTCAGTCATTTGAATGAGGAAAACAAAATCGTCACTTTTTTGTCAAGTAGTAAATCAAACTTTAATTAATAAAAAAATATTAAGACAAGATAATATAATATATTTTATAGTGATGAAATATATATATAAAACATAGTATTTATCGATTTTTTCATAGTATTATTGTATTTTTAAATAATGATAAAAGAAAGTTTTTCATTTCTTTCTTAGAATAATAGCAGAAAATTGATGCTTCAAAGTTCAGCATTTGTACGTTTTTTGAATACTTTTGATCATTCATTATTGTAAAGGACATGACTGTATCTTTGAATCCCTTTGATCTAGAAGCATATTTTCTGAACAATTCTTTCATAGTTTCTTATTTTGATTTACTTTCGAAAGTACAAATAAATAATGCTAATTCCTTGTTTTTTGCTTCTTTTTCGTGCTTTATATACTACAACTATTGATAATAGAGGGTATTTTTGTTGTGTTTTTTTAAATATTTGATTCAATTTGAATCTTTCATAAACCTGTTTCTTTTGAAATGTAAGCATGTTAAGAAATTATTGACAAGTAGCTTCAAGTTGTTTTCAAGAAAATTTTACTTGCAAATAAACAAAGAGAATGAAAAAAAAATGTATAATACTTTTTCCTCTAAGAAAATTTGTATGTTCATTAACGCAGCTTTTAAAAGATATGTTGTAGGAATCATACTTATCCACTACTAAGAAAAACAAACAAATGGGAAATGTTTCTTTTTTTATTAATTTTAAAGCTTATATGACACGTTCCATATTCGAGTAAATTTTCCAAACTTCAATTTTTAGATAGGGTTACCTTTTTAGCACTTTCCAACAAAGTTGAAAAGTGCTTATGCATTCGGTTTGTCTGGCCGTCTGTCCGTCTGGCCGTCTCTCCGCGCTCTAACTCCCGTAAATATACTCGGATTGCTATGAAATTTTTATACGTTATTGAGGTTTACCCTAGCATGAACCCTATTGAAAATGCAGTATGTACCATGATTAGTTTATCTACAGAGAGAATCAAAAATTTCCCATTACATTACGGCCTATGAGGAAAAATCGTTAATATACTCGGATTGCCATGAAATTTTATGATGTTATTGATGTTTACCCTAGCACAAGTCCTATTGAAAATGAAGTTTCTACCATGATTAGTTTATCTACAGGGCGAATCAAAAGTTTCCTAGTACATTACAGCCTATAGGGAAAAATCGTTTCAAAGGAATTTTAAAGATGTTATACCCTGTCAAACATATTAAAATATGCATTCTATAAAATATAAGGTGAAAATGTAGCTATTATTCATTTACAGGGCCACACAAAAGAATTCCATTAGATAATGGTAAAGGGGGGAATTGTGTGTGACATATTTTAAATATATTAACCTTTTTCGTGTATAATAAAATTGATATATGTCACTGAAGCTTATTATAAATTATACGGGAGCATAATATGAAGTACATAGCATTTACAGGGTCACACAAAAGATTTCAAATAGTATATTCTTTCCGAAGTACCGTATGTGTGTCCGATGATGGCTGATGGAGGGATGAAATGCATTTTAATTATGATATTCGCGTTTATATTTCGCTAAATATATGCACATTATATGGTGTGTATAAATGTTATAGTTGACATACAGGGCTACCCAAAAGAGCTCACCAACGTTACTGAATATGACCGTAAATTATTTAAACGTGGTTCTTAAATAAGCTATGCATTTTTACGCTGAGCTGCATTCAATTTACTGAGAAATGTTCGCAGAATATAGATAAAGGGATATACAGGGCCACGCAAAGAATTCGGTAAATGGACGCCTATGAATGATGATTTATGAGAATGTGATTTCAGTTGTTTTAAAAGTGTTTTAATTTACAATAAATTTTAGCCTAATGCTGACGTGTAATAAAGGTACAATGTAAACTACAGGGCTGAACAAAAGTATTCAAGTATGTTTCCATCTAATAGTATGAATTGCTGAAAAAGAAATTTCAAGCTACTGGATATTTTCTTGCTAAGCTAAATTTTCCCATTATATGAACTGACATATGAAATACAGGGCTGTTCTAATGTACTGGAATACATATTTGGGTATATTTGGCTATACACTATTATTTCCCTAAATAACAAAGTTTTGTTAAAGATTTCATTAAGTGTTGGAAAGTGCTTCATAATCTATGCTTAACGCATGATTTTTCTTACTTGTTTATCTGTACATTTGGGATGGAATTTTTTTCTCTCTTTTTTTATATATTTTTCTTTTTACACAACTGCATTGTCAAACTTCATGTGTTTTACATACTCTTCAGTTTTAAATTTAATTATTACACTCTTTAACTTCCAATAGTTAGCTTTCTGTTTGTGGCTGACACAGCATTTAAACATATTTTTTTTAAGGTTCTCTAATGTCCTTGGAAAACGAATCACCACTACATTGAATACTCAGGTACCACGCAACTGAGAAGTCCATCAAAATGCTGACATTGTTTTCTAAATTTTTCGTACATTTTATAAGACAATATTCTATAATTAGCTTTGCATCGATGTGACGTATTAACATACTTTTAAAAGTTTTTTTTTTCTTTTTTTGGTTAGAAAAATATATACAAGTTACATAAGTTATTTTCTTAATTCGTAAGAATGATTTTTAATTTAAATCTTAGTCTTTTACATTTCATTTAAAACTTCAAGCAAATTACACTTTTTTTAAATAGAAAAATCACTTTTGAGAGAATTGTTTAATATGGAAATTACCATAATAAAAAATATTTTTTTTTCTGTTTACCTTAAATAAATATTCAGCCATTAAATCTTACTCTTTTTATTATGAATTTACAATAGTCATCAAAAATGAATTATATACTTAATGTCCGAAATTGATTCTTATAAACTGTATATTATGTCACTGTCATAGCTTTTTTGGCTGCAACCTGCGCTATTATTTTCTTTTTTATTGGTCATATATTTATTTTTAAATTGCAAATATATTTTTTTTAAGTTGCCGATACATTTTTTTTCTTTTTACAATGACATTTCGTCACCTGAGAATAAGATGGTTCTATCTGGCCAAAAATCAATTTCGAGTTAGAAGGCTTCAAAAATCAGCATGTTGTGTACGTGCAGCTATTAAAGTTTCCAAAAAACTTTTGGAATTAATAGGTTCATATGTAAGTAGAGACAGTAATTCTACAAAATTAAAGTTTTTAAATAAGAATTTCACAGATTTTTTTACATTTAAAAAATTTGATAGAACCATATTATTCTCAAACGTCGCGTTATCCTTATAATAAGATGGTTCTATCTTGAAAAAACAATATTTTTCTTAACTTATGTAATTTTTTATAGTTAACCAAGGTGGAATTTCTTCGATTAATTCGAATAAACCTCACTGGATAGTAAAATATTAATTACCATCTACACTGTAAAAAAAAATTCAAGAGGTTACTAAAAATGTCTTAGTAAATTTGTATTCCACAGACTTTTTTAGTAACCATTACAAACTTTTTTTTGCAAGTGAAACAAGCATTTCTTTTGTAAACTGAACAAAAGAATATTTTGTAAAACTAACTTAAAAATTTTTAGTATGAGCCACCAAGCAAACTTTAGTAATAGCTCCAAAATTATTTTTAATAACCATTTCGTGCGCCCGAAGGGCAGGAGCTTCCTTTGAGCTGCATCCAGACTTCTGAAGCGGAAGATTTTTGGCAAAACCGCAATAGATGGCAGCACCAAACATTCCTACCAGCTCCGACAGGATTTTCAGACACTACATACATTCGGGGCGTATTTGGCGGCGGCAAGTTTCGAACCCGGGATCTTTTAGCCTGGATTCCGTTACTATAACCACTATGCTATCAAGGCCACACCAACTGAGTTTTAGTAAGAGCTATTAAAAATATAAAACTATTAACTCTATTCGTTGCTAACTTTTTTCTAGTAATTCTTACAGATTTTTTTGTAACCGACTAAGATTACTAAAAATTTTTCAGTAATTACAAGGATCACTAAAGTTTTTTTATTAGATCGACCCTTTTTTTTTACAGTGTATATTGTAGCACAATAACAGCAAATTTGCGCATCCACTTATTCATACTAATTAAACCATCTTCACAAAACTAACGAATATACATAAGTTAAATATATTATATAGCAGGACATAAAATAGCTTAACCATTTAATTTTATTAAATAGGAACACGACAGTTTTCCTTTTTTAGCGTACTATTTCAGTGGAGGAGTATGAAAATTAATGCGAAAAATTGTGATTATATTGATAAATGAAATTGAAATGAATTATAAATGAAATTTTTCGCATTACAGTCAGGTGTACTCTTGATCAAAAGAAAAGACTATATTTCTAAGGAAAAAACTTTCTTGTTCTTTTTAAAATAACAAAATAAGTATGATACTCTTTTGTTAGTCGAAATTTTGGAATGTTCCATAAAGTATGCTTTATTTTATATTATAGTTAAGCTAACTTCTCTTAAACATATTTTGAAAATAGAACCTTTCATCTCTCGGAAACAACTTAAGCATGCTCTGCAGGTCATTTATTTTATCTTTGTTAATGCAATCCTTCTTTCTCTGTGCTACTTTAGGATTTGGTAAAGTCCTTTGTGTAAATGATGTTGATACTCCTCGTCGTTGGGAGGGGCTCCTTTGCAAATTCACCGCTGTGAAATTCTAGTCACAACAGTTGCTTGTCTTAAACTCTATATTATAAAGAAGTTGTGTGAATCATAATTGTATCACCTTGGTCTACGGAACGAGATTATAAGCAATTATTTGCTACACGAGTGGAAATCTAAGAACTGTTCTGATTTCATTCTCAGGGTTTTAAATGGATTACTGCGATTTACACTCAACAACAGACGTATAAATGAAAGTGGCGAAAAATATTCTGCTACACTCATTGCTCTTTCTGTTTGGCTCTGAATATTATCCACTTCATGCACACATGAATGTCCAGGTGTACAATATCTTAGAGTAATGTCCATAATATGTGGATAAGATTGTATAAGTATTGCAATTGGATAAGATATCATTTGGTTTCTATTCGGAGGAACACAACTGTCACAATATAAAATTAAACTATCAGCATTTAGAAAGTCTGTCAGCATCTTCCGAACAGTCGTTGATACAGCTGAGCTTATCTCATTCCCATCTTTGCCTGACATTTCGCCTATCCACAAGCAACAATATGCTTTCTTTTCTTTCTTCTATGTTGCCTGTGCTGTCATGTTATACAAGTAAATTTTCTTTACAGAAAAGTTGCTGACATCACTTTTGGGACATGTTATAACTTTCCTAATACAAAGCAAATGATTGACTTATCAGAGGAATTTCTATCACCATCTCTAAGAGTTCTGGCGAATTCATCATCTTTTTTGTGCAGATCATATTTAAATTGCATGTCATTATTAATTTCCCCCTCGGTTTCAGCATATTTATACTCCTGACAGTGATCACATCTATCTTTTTTTGGTCTATTGAATTCTGTGTTGAACTGAGGATTAAATATGTGCCTATAACATGAAAGTTTCACTGGCTCTACATTGCTTTCTCTGCATATCTGAAAGTACAAGTCATATATCTTCTATAAGTTAAGCCCGGATTCTAAATATGTTTTTTAGTGCTTGCTCTGCTGTAGTGTGACTCAATCTTGGGAAAACTTTCAATATGAGCTTTTATTTTATTCTTGATATCATTTGAGACTATTCTGCTTGAAAATTTGCCCCGGTATTTTGTTCGCAGCTGGAGACAAGGTATTTCCAGTAAGATATACATAACTACATAAAGGCACTTTTAACTTACGAAAAACACATAGTCCTGCTATCAATTGGATATGAAGCAATTACTTTTACTGATTTTTTTTAAAAATTGTTTTTGCATCAAGAATATCTAGAGCTGATGCTTCATCTAAACTGTCATCCTTTCTTCCCACAGTATTTTCTAAATCTAAATGAATTAGGATTAGTCCCTCATCCCTGCTTGGCCCAGGTCCATTAATAAAATTAAACACAATTCATTTTGCATATCGAGTACTAAAAAAAATATTCAAAAGGGTTTTTACTGATAAAACATTCCTCAATATTTTATCGAAAAACGATTAAGTTATTGAAATAATATATTCTTTCACACAAGAAATAAAAGATTGGCAGTTTTCATTATGTATTGTAAAATAGAATAATAATATATTATTTTATATGCTGTCTGCGGTTACTTTGCACATAGAACTCTGTTATTCTGACTGCTTTCGACAATTTCTGATAGAACCATATTATTCTCTTTCGAAACCGGATATAAATTATGTATATCGAAATTTTAATGTAGAAATGCATTCGTTGATACAAATAGAACATTCCTATGCCAAAAAGTCATTTTTTTTCAAAGTGTCAGTTAGAACCTTATTATTCTCAGGTGACGATTTGTTTGAAAATTCTAGATGAGATTAATTACGTAATTTTGAAATACTAAATCACTGAAGCGCCAAAAGTCACAGCATAGCAACGTATAAATATACATATGACAGTATCATCGCATAAGCAATGTATAAATAGACAATGAGTGCCTTGTCAGGACTATTATTTGTACTCAGGTAGAAAGGTTTCTGGCATGATAAGCGAATTAATGGATTTTGAACGGGGAATACTAGTTCTATTTCAGAAATTTTGTGGAGATTCAACCATCTTGGATGTTAAAAACGTGCTGAGAATATATTATTTAAGACATCGTCTTCCACCATCAATAACGCAGTGGCCAACCGCGATTATTTAATGACCGAGTTCAGAAATATGTGCTAAGAGTAGTCAGTGCTAACAAACAAGTAACATTGTATCAATGAATGTAAACAATGTATGGTAGTAATACGGCAGACCTGACACAATGCAGCGAAATTTGACATTCTTGGCATATGACAGCAGAATGCTTTTTCTAGCAACCCGTCATCGGCTGCAGCATATTTCCTAGGTTTGTGAATATGTCGGCTTGACCCTATGTGGTTGAAATGGTGTTGCTTGGTCAAATGACTCGAGATTCGAGTTAATGAGAATTGATGATAGGGCATGGTTCACACCCCACGAGACGATGGAGACAAAAAGTCATTGAAAAATTCTATAAACTCGTGGTAGCTTCATAATTGTGTGGGATTTCTTTACATGCATGGACTGAATCTTTGATCAAACTGAATCAACTCTTGATTGGGAATATTTATGTTCATCTACTTGAAAACCATTAGTAACCCTTTATGGACTTCATGTACATAACAATGCAATTTTTCAGGATGGTAATGCACTATGTAATCCTATCTAAATTGTTCGTGATGGGTTTGAGGATTCGAGGTTTGATCATATCAATTCGGTCAATTCTGATAATTTCAATTAAATATTTGCCAGCTAGATTGCAAAACATAAATAGGTCATGATCGGTAGGTTAGTTTGTGAAAAAATCTAGCGCTAGTAATGGTTTCGAAATTATGTATGACTGTTTATCAGTCTGGAGGGAAATTCCAACGATGGGTTCATTTTATAGTACGCCGATGTGCTTAAATTCAGAGGACAAAAAATATTCCACGGTATGTTAGTAGGTATCCTAAACTGTTGAGCTTCCGCGTATAAGTTTTAAATACATCCAAACAATCAATGTTTTTCATTTTTTTCCTTTATCTGCGATAATTTAGTTCAATCTCTGTCTTTTCTATCATGGTTACATTGGCTTTAATATAAAAGTAACTACCATTAAACTTCTTAAATAAAAATACATTATTTAAATAAATCATATTTGCTCAAATATGCCATTTTGCTATGGTCCCAATTTCAAATTATAAACTCAACTAATAGACTAATCATGAGATACCACACTTTATAGTTAAAATTAAATGTGTGTAAGAAATGGCACATTATTTTTTATGTATATCACAATCTATAATTATAATAATAAAATAAAATTGTGTTTTGCGTTTTACTACTAATTTTACTTTCGCTTTACTAATCGTGTAGACGGCTTATTTGAAGTAAAATTTTATAAAAATGACATTGCGTATAAAAAGTTCATTTTCTTTTACTTTCAATTGTGTATTAAATACTAGCGTATTTTTCTAGTATAAAAAATATTGGTTGTCAAAAGCCTTTGTTTAAAATTTCATAAATAGTTTGTAACTTTTTTTTTCGGTTTTTACATTTGTACATAATAAAAACTATTAAACTGTCATTAAAAGCCATTTCACATTTTTTAACCAAAAAAAAAGTTGTAAAAATGGCCTTTATAAAGATTTAAAACCCATTCGGAAATATTAAAAATTTGTTTTAAGTGTAGTAGCACATTTAAGATTAAAAAAGAAAAAAAAAAGTTCATGCATCTTAAGATCTCTATTTTGTATACTTGTACCCAAAAATCCTTCAAAAAATTTAAATTCTGAATTCAAAAACAATAATCTGTTTCTTTCTTTCCCTTTTATGAAAACAGGAAGAAAACAATGTTTTTGAACATAGGATGTATTTCTCTCCGTGTGCATTTCATTAAATTCTTATCACAGGCAAAATAAAATGGTAACATTTCTTTCAAATAGTGAACTGTGTTTAAGACTTCAATATTTACATATTTCGTTACTTCTCCAATACTTTCCAACCTACGAACGGAAATTTGATAATACAAATTTCTAGTTTCACCCAGATAGTCAGTATTACTTTGGTTACTACTTTTTATTTTGAAAAAAAAAAAAAAAAGGATAAATTTTACTTAAATTTTTTATTTTATGTGACTCTTATATAATTGTGTTCTTTCAAGATTTTCCCGATTTAAAAAAAAAATATGCTTTTGTAAATATCCAATAAAAGGTCATCTGAATCTCTGAAAATGGATATGACAAAAGTAAAGGTTTATGTACTTATTTTTTAAGTGCAATTTAAAGCAGTTTGTGTTCTGCAGTTCTGTTCTACTCTGTACGGAAAAACAAGTAAGAAAAATCATGGGTTAAGCATTGATTATGAAACAATTTGCAAAACTTCCTGAAATCGTCAACAAAACCTCGTTATCCAGGGAAATAAGTCAAATTAAGGATAATAAAGATAAGGTATTACTGTCCAAAGCCAAACATGTATCCCAATACTTTTGGGAGACATAGATGGAAATTCTGAATAGCAAGAAAACACCTAACTGGTTGAAATTTTCCTTTTAGCAATTTATACTAATACATGAAAAGATATTTGAATACTTTTGTTCAGCCCTGTGGACTATATAATACCTTTAATACACGAAAGCATTTTGCTAAAATTTAGTTCAAACAAAAATATTCTTTAGCCCTTTCGAGGCGACATCCCTTACACAAATTTTATTCGGACAACACTATTTTTTTTAAACAGTTCCTTTCACTTCTTATATTCCAAAAAATACTCTAATGAGAAAAGAAAAAAATTACATTTCTTTATTAATGGTGCCAAAAACAAATTTCACGTGCACCTTTCGACGATGCCATCACCCGTGCGTCGTCACGCGTCCCGAAATGGTTAAACTACTTAAATCACGTTTCCAGAAATTATCATCAAAAGGCGATCATGTATCCAGTATTTTGCGTGAAACTGTATACCATTTTATCTATATTCTACAAACATTTCTTAGTAAACTGAATGCATTTCAACTTAAAAATGCTTAAACTATTTAAAAACCACATTTAAGTAAATCACGCTCACATTCAGTAACTTTTCGAGATCTTTTTTGTAACCCTGTCTATCAAATTTATGTAACTATTAGCATTTATACACAACATACAAGGTGCATACATTTAATGGAACTTAAAAAGTCAAATCATAAATTAAAATGCATTTCATCTATCCAAGAGCCATCATCCATAGTATACAGCACTTCGGATAGATGATTCGGATAGATAGACTTCGGATATTTGAAATCTTGTATATGCCCTTGTAAACGTTGTCACTTCGTATTACGAATGAAATAACTCATACTAAGCCTCAGCGACGTTTATCAATTTTATTATACATGAAATCATTTACCATAATTAAAATATGTCACAAATAATTCCCTCCCCCCTTTAATATTATGTAATGGAATTCTTTTGTGTGCCCTGTAAAGAATAATAATTATTGTTTTCACTGCACACTTTACAAAATGCATATTTCAGTGCACTTCTTAGATGCATACAAATTTGAATATGTTTGACAAGTTGTAACATCTTTAAAATTCATTTAAAATGATTTTTCCCGTAGGACATACAGTCGTCCCCGCATAAACGAATATTGACGGTTCCAGAAAAAATATTCGATTAAGCGGGGTATTTGATTAAACGGGGAGTCAAATAAATGTAATATTTCAGGTGTAATAAAATGACAAAATTATCATATACAGCATATTTAATTACCAGAGCAAGAAAATCGTTAAAAATTTAATAGAACAAAGCAAACTGAATTAAAAGCAAAAGAATTCAAGTGGATACGCATTAGTTCAATGTCCGTAAACACATGCATTTGGTTTACATTACATTTAATGCAGGTTGTGTGAATTGGGTCCAAATTTTGTTATTAAAATTTAATATACGTAATTTATACAGGTTCAGGTTTAAAAAATAGATGAAAGTGGTTTAAATGAAATTTTAGAGTAAAAAGGGACGTGTTATTTTTCGGATGGAATCATAATTACCATCTTGAGCCTCTAACTGACAAGACATTATTATTAAGGGGCTACTTCAGTCACGCCAAAGGATTTGATCGCTAATGCTAATCCTAAGAAATTCATAAGCATATCTCTACCGTATTTCAATACATTTAAATGGCTTTTTTTTTTTTTTTTTTTTTTTTTTTTTTTTTTTTTTTTTTTTATTGCAATGGATACTTGAGATCGATCTGTTCAAAGGGTGTCGTCGTTTTTTAACTTTTTTGATTTTTATTGTTGATTTTTTTAATGAAGATGATTTCAATTTCGGAACTGGTTTTAAAAATTAAAGTGTCTCCATTAAAAAAACCTGTAAAAAATGGAAAAAGTAAAAAAAAAATGTCCTTGGACAAACTAAAGTCATCAAAATGGAAAATTGATCGAAATTTCTGTCCAATTTATTTCACCATTTTAAAAATTTATTCGAAAAAAAGAACAACGAAAGGAGCTCCCTTGACCAATTCCTTGTACTCTTGCCAGGCGAAATCCACGCTGGAAATTTGTTTTTTGTGTAAGAATCGAAAATGACAAAAAGTGTGGAGGAAATTCCAATTGAAACGTGTTTTTCACACCCATTTTTCAAATTGTCTCACTCAGTTGCTATTCGATTAAGCGAGGACCTTTCGTTCAAAGTATTCGGTTAAGCGGGGGAAAATAACATTAGCCCAATGGGATTAAATTCGGTTCCGGAGAATTTTATTCGAATAAGCGGGGTATTCGATTATCCGTTACCCGATTAAGTGGGAATGACTGTACTGTAATGGGAAAGTTTTAATTGTCCCTGTAAATAAACTAATCATGGCAGAAACTTGATTTTCTATAGAGTCTTTTCGGTTGGAGTAAACATCAATAACGTAAAAAAGTTTTAAGACAATCCGAGTATATTTACGAGAGTTAAAGAGCGGGCAGACGGACAGACAAACCGCAAACATAAACACTTTTCAACTCTGTTGGAAAGTTTATAAAAATCTAATTCTACAGATTTAAAATTACAGATATCTGTATGCTTAATACAATTTTACCTCTGCACTGTATAAAAAAGGTGTAAACCTAAAGAATTTAAATCTATGAACCATTTTCTATGGGAGGTCTCTCTTTTATTCTCCCAACAATACTTTAATCAACGTATGAAAATTTCTTTACAATTTTTTGTAAAAATTAGATTACAAAAATAAGAAAAAATAAGAAAACACAAGAAACATAAGCATCCAATTTTTGTATTTAAATGGAATCGTTACGGGATTATTAGCAGAATGAGCCTTTTCAAAAAATATATATAAAATATTTCAAAAAGAAAGAAAAATGTAATTCTGAATATACGTTCACACATGGACCATGCGGAAGGGCCAGTGAGCTGAGGGGACAATTGCATGGTACGAAATTGAGTAAGCGCCAAAATTACACTATTAGTGTGGCGTCGTTTTATAGTAGCTGCTATTTTGTTAGAATGCTTAGAAGAAGCGTGATTACGTATAGTAGTCCAGGTCTTAGATGTGAAGGTAGCGAAAAAACCCCACAATGATTGCAAAGTCACTTTTTTATTTAAACATGTAGTAATAGGGGGGTACACATACAGTACTCGGAGAAAATCTCCGAACAGAGATTTTGCGACTTAACCGGACAAGAGCAGTGAGTCAAGTGTAGTCACACATAGCAACGAACCGCCACTTTTGGCATGCTAGAAAATCACCAACATACACAAGTTCGCCTATGCACAATGGATAGTATACGCCAAATAACAGTTAAAATGCAGCTGGCATGATCAGAATTCAATTTGGTTGCCCAGCTGGGATGGGAAAGGAAAGGTTGCCAATTGATAAATGTTACACGTGTTGTTATGTCTAAACAAAGAAGCCGACCGAAGAGGCACCAGATTTTAATGCGCAGATGTTAAATACTTTTTAGGATTTTGTCGAGAAAGGAAAAAGAAGCGTAAGCATAAATTTTAACCGCGAAACAGAGATGATCTCCTTATAAGGTAATGCAGAATTGCTTCGATCAGAATTACCCGACATCTGGAAATTGTTTTGAACGGTTGCTTAAAATGTGAGTGTATTTCTCACAGATAAACTTGAGCAACTGCAGATTTTCGGTTGGAGAATTAATGAGCAAGAAAAATGGAAAAGGAATGAAGGACAACTTAAAACTAATTTTGAATTGAAAAGAGAAGGGGGTGTAAAGGAATAATTTAAGAAAATACCCAATATATAACGAAATAATCGTTATAATTAGCATAGTGTTTTTTCTTTTTTTATATATAATAATACACATTAGAAATTTTTCCCCAATGAAGTTACTTAAATTTTTCGATTCAAAGTTATCACCCGAAGTAATAAGTATATCAAAGTACTTTACCTCTTATCCAAAAAAAAAAAAAACATATCTGACTTAGAACTGCTTCCTTATTAAAACTCATTTCTAGTCTTTGTCTTAGTCTCTCTCTTGAACTTATATTAAAAATATACACCCTCAATATGTCATGCGGTTTCCTTACTGGAATCCAGAAAGGTTGAAAAAGGTTGAAAGGGTGAAAAGGTTGTTGTACTGAAATTTTCTCTTCTGTCATTTACTTATTTGAAACTTCTGAATTAAAATTAAACCTTTTAAAGTTTCTGAATGAATGCGAAATATGTAATCAATAGCTAAAATTTATACACACAATAGAATTTTTCCTGCTTCTACACTTTGTTAATTTTGTTATACCGGTTGAAAAGAACGACGTCTATTATATGCAGGCTCGATAACTTTCCATAATCTGTTTTTCGAAAACAATACACACTGAAATATAAGTTCAATTCGTAACTGTAATATCTCTAATGAGAAAATGCTCGTAGAACAGTTTAAATAACACAAATTTCCGATTAAAAAGTACTATTTACTGTTTATTTACAAAAAAGAAATAATACATTATTACTCTCAAAAGAGAATTTTTTATTACGGAGATAAGTCGGTTCAGAACTTTTAAATCTGAATGAGAATAAATCGTCTAAAAACAGCATCAAAAAGCTTTGTTGTCCCCAGTAACCAAGTGGCAAAATTCGTTAGTAAAATCAAGGAGGAAACCTGTCATCTTGTCGCAATAAGAGAGGGGGGAGAGGCGGCCGTCAAGATGGAACGTTGACTCTGCGCAGTTTTCCCTTCACATAGTCTGGTTCGCATATTATACATAAAAAACATACAAACGATTCCTATAACTCTCATTCCTTGTGATTTTCTTAATAAGAATAATTACTAAAAATGCTTCTTTATCCTATCTCGTTTGAAGATTACTAATAGCATACTGTCCCCTCAAAAAATAAGACGTATGAATACACAGTTTACTTTCATGTAAAAAGAAAAAAATAATAAATTATTCATTCATAATAATGTATTTACAAATAAGTTCAATTCCTTTGATAATGTAAATTTCCAACACCAGAAACATTGAAAAGCAGAATAAATCAGAAAATTTGCATTATTAATTTTTTGTTCCAAGTATAGAAAACAAATAAGATATAACATAATATAAAAAGATTATACTGAAAAGTGTTTCAAGATCAAAGAGATTATAGATTACCGCTACTTTGTTTGTGATAAATATAATCAAAAGCAGACAACAACAACAACAACAACAAAAAACAGGTGCTAAACTTTAAAGTATTTTTTGTCTGGTATTTTGCAAAATTGAAGCAAAGATAATAATGTTGATCTCGTTTTTCAATTCGTAATGTAATTATTAAAGGAAAGTATGCACAAATATGCAGAATAAAGAGCTTTAAAACAAGAAAAATGCGCCTGTATTTTTTTTATTCTAAAAAATTCTCTTATTTTAAAAGCAAATACGTATTTGTTTTCGTAATCTAAATGATAGTATGGCTTTTCTAGGATTGTTAATTATTCATTAGTCCTTGCTCATTTTTTATTAATCTTTTCATTAATATTATAAGAAGCGAGATTAGATTATTTCACCTTTTTTTTTTTTTTTTTTTTTTTTTTTTAACTTTTCATAAATGATAAATGGAAATCCTTTGTTCTAAAAATGTAATTAAAAATGGATTGGCCACTTAAATATTTTTCTCTTTTATTAGATTTTCAGTTCAAAATCTTAACTATTAATATGAAAAATATTTTAATTAAAAGATAGGCTAAAAAGTATGTGTGTATGGCTGTGTAATGTGGTTTGTATGTGACCCTTCAAATATTACGTAAGTATAATTTTAGTGATTTTGTATTCCCCCTCCCCCTTGTAAGGAAAAGTAAGCAAATGCTAGACACCCCCTTCCCCTTTACCCTGTTTACAAAGAGCAATAAATAGTATAAACCGGTAGAGCCGTTTTTTCCTCCAATTTTAATGACAATTGCATTTTTTTTCTTGTACTTTGTCTTTTGTACGCTGAAAAGTTTGAGAAAAAATCAACTGAAAAGGTGATCGCTCGAATAATTGGGGAATCCTACAGCAGTTTTCCTCCGTACTTATCTAAAGAACTTATCATCCTGTGCACTTGTGTTGGGGTGACTATACGATGGTTTTGGCTAGGTCTTGGATCGCCTTTGCAACTTTGACGTTCTTCACTGGAAAGTTTGCTTCAACGCCTCGCCATGTACAATATTGTTAGCCATAACACGACAGTCATACGGCAGCTAATTTCATTTTGGAAAACATCATCAGTTGTCATAAACATGATCACACCTAACTATTTATCTTTTCATGCGCCCATTATGTCACACAATTGTTTTCAACCCTGCTTATGAGAGCATTGAAAAACTTTAACCCTCACATCTCCACGTCACTTTCGTAATAAAGAGTTGCCTATCTGTTGCACACATGTGTCGCAGATAATGGATAGAACCAATTTTGCGCGCAGTGGGTTTGCTCACTATCATTTGATTCATCTTCGTGTTTAATAAATATTTCATGGGGTGGGTAGACATACTTATTTTGAAGAACCATTTTTCTCGATTAGACATCTTTTCCTTTTTAATCGCAGGTTTTCATAATTGAATAATATTGAGATTTTTCGAAAATAGCGATACACAAAAATAATCATCTCTACGCACTCCGTTTCATCTAATTAAAAAAAAATACAGTTGAAAAATACCAAAACTTGCTTATTGTTTGTTTTATTTTTATTATTTCAAACATGCAATGAATTTGTATTTTTATGAAAAATTTATTTCTAGAACAATTGATCTAGTAATAAATCAAGTACATTTTCAGTTACTTATCATCGGTTTCTTCTCAAGATTTTACAGCAGTATTTTGAAAACACCTCCTTAAAATCAGATGCAAATATTTCGAGAAAAAAATATAGTAGTACTTATTTACTCTATTATTATTGTTACCCCATAAAAAGTATATCACAGAAAACTTAAAAAATCAATTTAAATTATTCGAAATATATTATTCTTTATTTTAAGTTTAATTTGATAATTCAGTTTTAAACTTTAGGATGAGCACCGTGATAATAGTTACTGTTTTGTGAGTTAAGAGCTGTTTTATAAAATATTATTTCGATAATCAATTTTAATACCGCAACTCAAATTTAATAGAGCACTTATGCTAAATAAAATATTTCGATTAACTTCATAATTTCTTAAATAGCTTGTACAAAAATATTTTAACGTAAAATGTGAACAATGTCTTTTATAAGATAAAAAATAACTGACTGGCTTGTTCATTAAATACTATTTATTTATCTATTTTTTAGAATGGCAACTTTATACTAATGAAGTTGCTTTAATATTTAAAAACATACTATTTTTTGCATCAGTTTAAAAATATTTAAAAATAACTGTGAATATAATATAGGGTGATGAAAAGAGAAAGAGATATTTTAACTATCATCATTTCAAAAAATATACAGAACTTAAAAATATACAAAAAATCACTTTTTTTTTTTTACATGGGGCTTTTAACTTTATAATTCAATGGACATCGCTAAATACAGGGTGTCCAGCAAATAACACCCTGATTTCAAATTTAAATTTCTCAAAAACAAAAATCGATAAATTTATGAGGTAAACGGTTTCTTTATTAGGTCAGCTGTAAAAATGTTATACTAAAGTTTGGAAGGGTGGATATTTTGAAAAGATTATGTTCTGATTGCAAAGAATGCTTGACTTAATATTTTTCTTGGTTTGCTTTTAAAGCAAGGCTTTTAAAGCAAACCAAGACTTTGTTTTTAAAGCAAAGTTTGAATGAGATTTTGGGCAGGCAACGCCATATTTTAAAGTTTTTTGGAGCAAAATTTTTGGAATTTCAGAAATTTCAAAAATTTAGTCCTAAAAATATGGCTAAGTACCCCGAAAAACTCGTTCTCTACAAGCAATCTAAAGCAAGAAAAAAGGCAAGTCGAGCATTCTCTGCAATCAGAACACAATCTTTTCAAAATATTCACCGTTCGAAACTTTAGTATAACATTTTAACAGCTTAAGTTATAAAGCAACCGTTTACCGCATAGTTCTATCGATTTTTGTTTTTGAGAAATTTAAATTTGAAATCAGGGTGTTATTTGTTGGACACCCTGTATTAAGTCGCTGTTTAAATTTTGATATATTTATAAGCTGTACTATGTACAAAACAAAGTCTACGCAAAACAATAAACGTGCATTTATTATCTTTTATTGTTATACTTTGAGTGGAATTGTTTCGTAAATAATGTCAGGACATGTTAAACTGCAAGTAACAATATGCATAAAAAAACTTGTCCATTGAAAATCAGCGAAAATTTTCGGAAATTAGTGAAAGGATTATTACAATAACATAATCCTTTTTTTTCCCTGTAAAATAAATACACACTGTAAAAACAAAATACCCAAATTGGGTTGAAAGATTTTTGGGTACCGCATTGTTCCAATTTGGAAAGTTCAGTTTGTAGCACAAAATCGTTTTAAATAAGTCAGATTTTTAATGACATTAAAAAAATTAAAATATCTTAGATAGTATATACATTATACCTCAGAAATTTTGATTAATTTAATGTTAATAAAGATCTGCTCTGTTTTGAACCATTTTGGGTTATCTATTTTGGGAACAATACTCTACCATTTTGGAATCCTTACTGTACCATTTCAGGAAAATTACTATACCCAGAAATCTTTCAACCCAATTTGGGTCTTCAATTTTTATTGTGCAGAAAGTTTAAATTTATATCTGTCATCTATATATTTTGTGCGTTTATATGCATGTATATTTGTACGTTTTGTTATGTATAATTCGTATTTTTTAGTATATAAATACTCGTTTTTAATTTAAAAAATGCTTATGTTACAATTAAATTTTCTTGTACATTAAAAAAGGATTTTTTAAAATAGTTATTCAACAAATTTTCAAATCTATAATAAATATTTAACTTTTTTTTTTTTTTTTTTTTTTTTTTTTCAGTGTTATCATGATCTTTTATTTCATTTTCCATAGCTGAAAACCCCAAATAAAAGTTTTAATAGTAAAATTAATAAGAAGAATATTAAATATAAGAAATTCGCATACTTAAACTTATTTACTGAACTTAAAAAATATGTGTAACTTTCAAATAATTAATAAAATTTCTGTCCTCTAGAGAAATTAAAAACTTTTGAGAAAGTTTTTGGCTGACAATTTTAATTATAAGAATTGGTAATATGAGATTTTTCAACAATGTTCCCTTTACATACATAAAAAAATTTTTACGCGGTCATATTTTTTACTTAAAAAAATTTCTTTAATTACTATAATGTTTAAAAATTTTTACAAAAAAATTGTTTCATAATTTAACAATTATTCTTCATTCATTTTTAATGACCAGTTTGTAAGAAGAGAAGATACGAAAAGAGTAGTAAATTAGATTGTCTTCTTAAAAGTAAAAGTCAAAGAAAAATTTGAGACATTAATTATATAAGGGAATAGGAGACAGATTTAAAAAAACACAGATTTTAAATTTATGATATTTTCTTTTAAAGATGATGCAATAATTTGGATTTTAATTTAATAGAACTATTTTGTGAGTCTTTGCAAACGATTATAAATGTTGATTATTATACTTTTTAGAAAGCATGGTGTGATCCAGTTAAGTGATGCACATACATAACTCCCTCTATGTTTCAAACACACTTTAAAAGAAGTCAGAGGTTTCTTAATTTACAAAAATGTACTATAAACAATATCAACAACATTAGACCTGGAGGTGAAAATACAGACAATCACCTCGGAGATCGCTGACCAGGCCCCTACCTCCAGGGATTGTGCCCAGCTAAACGGGTTTGAGTTCCTTGGGGAGCGGGGCAAAGCTCGCCTGATCGCCACATGTGGCGATCTACCAAGACAAGCACCTGGGTGGGCTATTTAGATAAGTGCTTTGATGGTAAACTTTGTGTTTATTTCACATTGGGTTAACTGTGTGATTTGTTGCCACACACCTAGTACTCATCTTACCAGACGAAATGGGGCTGGATGTTTTTGAAAAACGGTGGTACTGAACTTAGCTGAGACTGCGAGCAATTTTGGAGGAATTAAGAAAAGCAGATAATGGCCGAAAAGCGAAGTCGTACCTCAGAAGAGAAAATTTAAGCTGAAAAGCAAGGCAAACGGGAGCGTTGCAGAGGGAAACGAGATACTGCCTTTCTACCGTACCACACAAAGAAAAACTGGCTCCATGGGCTACCCCATTAGAGCGGGTCTGGTAGCTCGTGCGGACAGGCTCCTATTGCACCTAATAAAGAAGCAAACTGACAAAAAAAATTTAAAAAAAAATCCCTCTCGCTCTTTTTTTATCGCCGGCTTCAGTCGACGACAAAGAGGAGGGTGGGAAAGCCTGAAAGGGAACAGCATTAGTTACATGGTTGTACAATCCATATCACTATTTGGAGATAATATTATTATTGCTAACCATTGCTAGCTGCTATGCTGATTACTTGAGGATATATTACGGTGCTATCTAATAATACTAGATGTTTTACAGACAATTTAATTACCATCTAGTCCTAATTAACTATAATTATATCTAGCTATTTAGTACCTTTGCTCATATGAACGTGGGCATGATATTCTTACTGAACTTAATTTATTTAAGGATAAGTGGTTAGCACTGCAGATTAATTAATTAGTAATTAATTGCATAATAACATGAATAGCTGTGCCATTTATTTTTAACAGACAAATCTCCTCATCGTATTCATGAATGAAAATTTAGGATTAGTTAAATCTCAATTCGCATATTAAAACGCATTTGGTCTGCCGAGTTATATCTTGGTAGAAAATACATAAAACTCCGATTTTAGCGGTTGATTCATAGGTTTACCATTATGTTTTCCTGCTCACAATCCTCCATGTTTTCATATTTTAGGGTGCAGGAAAGCACAATGGTAAACTTACGAGTCAACTGTTAAAATCGAGTTTGTAGGTGTTTTACACAAAGGTATGACTTGGCAGACCGATTGCGTTTTAATATGGGAATCGAGATTTAACTAAACCTAGTGTTTCAAATAGTACACTCGATGAGATGATCTGTGCTGCCACCTCCCGGTCTATATACAATAAAGTAATTTTAAAAAATACAATAACCAAGACATAAATTTAAGACTTATAAATAAATTCTATATTTAAAAAAAAGAAAAAAAATCTTTTTGTAAAGAAGACACGTTTATTTTACAGGCAAAATTAAATAAAAGTGAAACATTTCGAAGTTATTATCATTTACACAGTCATTTTCCTTCGAAAGGATTTATTAATTTTTTTTTTAATGTGACAGTGTTTATTTCCTTCTGAATTCATTTAGTTTCTTATATAGTTATAAATCTAACCTATCTATATTATAAAGGACAAGCATATCTGTGCGTAATGCATACGTCCTTCTGCGAATGACAAGACATTCAAGTTTTAAATGAGATTTCAGTTTTACAATTTTTTGGTATTGCAAATTTTTAAAGCTGTAAACATTGCCCATTAACAGTTTTTACACAATCGTATAGGGGAAAATATATTTTAAATGGAATTTGTTTGAAAGCTGTATCTCAATTTTTTTTAAAGTTATTGCCTTTATAGTAATTTTTAATACTTTTTTACTTTCGTGTTAACAGAAGTATTACATTTCTGTTGAAAGTAAAGGGAAAACAGTGGATTCAACGAGGCTTACGTAATAACAGAAGTCATATATTATGTACGCCATGGATTAAGCATTGACCAATTAGAAAAAGAATTAAATCCGGGCATCTCAAAGATTCAGATATGCCTCGATTACTCTAGACCGAAAGAGAACCATTTTCCAAAGGGTTTTTAAACTCTTCCGCGTCACCGAAGATTCCGATAAAGCGTTCTTTTATCTTTGAAAATCTTAAAAAATTAGGAATCTTCGAAATTTATGGAGGAATTTATAAAAAATACTTTTTATTTGCTGACCATCTTTTTCAAAAACGTCTCCAAGAATATTTCACATTTCAGTTAGCAATTCTCTCAAATCAGAATATATTTTTCTTTTTCGGATACTATTAATTCTTAGGTAAAAAGTTTGATATTCAGAAAAAATGTTTAACTGACAAACATATTAAATTAACATAGCATTAACATTAATTTGGAAATTTAAATTATTTTGTTACAATATATGAGAAACAAACAACAATTTTTTTGTTTACGGAGTACAGTATTCAAAACTTGGCATGAATTTAACTAGCAGTATTTGAGTTTGTGGGCGATTTTACATTGATGAAATTTTATTTTCCCGGATAAAATTACTTTTTACAGTCTGATTTAAAGAATATTTTAAGCATCGCATTTCAAAACTATGTGAAGAGATTTTGCTACATTGTTGCTCTTTATGGCTTATTCTGAATTCATTCTATACGAATTCAATGGAATTTGTTGTTGCCATGGCAATAGCACATTTATGATATTAATATCAATTATTAGGCTGTTTACCCTTATTATACCTTTAGTCATATTTCACATCAGGTAAGAACTCAAATAAAACCCCTTTTCAATTAATGTAATATTTTTTCTATCCAATATCAATGTAATTTTATTCAAAAATAACGACAGTTTATCTTTTTCAATGAAAATACATTTCCTATCTTTATTGTTGCAATTAATATGCGATCCTTCTAAATTAGCCGTTGCAAACCATTTTTCAAGATTTTAGTTTCGATTTGTTTCCGATACCATTCCATTACCATATATGGAATTCTCTGTGGCCACACTCTTTCCTATCGGTCTTTGTTTACTAGGCAACAATATAAACGTTTCCTTATTTAGCCCGATAACCCGCTATCAGATATTCTAGAATACTTCATGTCCCCTTTGTATTATTTTCCCTTAAAAAATCGTTTCCACATATCTCATATTCAAAATTGCACGTTAATTATGCCAAAATAGCACAGTTCATACAAAACAAACTTTTCGGAGAATGCGCCAAACTAAATGTAATGTAAACATTTTGGCGGATATGCTGGCGAAAATTAACTTTATGAACAAGTATCATGTATTCAACAGACTCTCCTTGGCTTCGATCTAAAAAGGACCCTCACCTCCAAGGGGCCTCGCATCTGTATAGGATATTAAATAAATATTCTCCTGTTATACTCAAGAGCCTGGACTCGATATTTTTTATTCACGGCGCAAGTGTTTCTTTCATATCTCTTTTAAGAATAATTTAACCTTTAAAATTTCTTTCATAAAAACTGTGTTTGAAAACAATATCACACCATTCTATTAAAATTGTATCGAAAGTGCTCAAAATGGGGACCTAAGAGCAAGATTTTGATGGCGAATGAGACCTACTTCATGGCATTAAACTCCTTCTTTCGCATCAATGCTGAGTAATGTTACTTTCGGCCTTGAATGAGCATCGATCGCTGTCAGTTCCATGTATTGTTTGAAATTCGAGCTACAATCAAAAATCATAGTAAAAGAAAAAACTTCACATCATACGTAATCCTCCAGTAAGAATTTTTTAAATGTCTGTCATCGCTTTCAAGTGATTGAATTTTAATATCGTCGGTCATTTTTGGGATACCCAGTTTATGTGTGTGCGGTTGTGTTACATTTATTATAATGAAACTTCTTTTCAGGAATAGAAAAGAAAAGGCACACTAATATTTGAAATTTCCTAAACATATATGGCTTTGTTTTCAACAATTAAACTATCATATTAGATTTCTCTGTAATAGTAAAGGTAAATTTGTATCTTTCTTTTTAGTATTGTGAGGCTCTTTATACATAAAAATGCATTATTTAAGGAATAAAACAAACGTGGTTTATAACTGAAAAGTTGCACTTTAATCTGTATTCTGAAACACAACCTTAAAAATAACCATTAATATTAGCAGAAAGGTTACACACAACGAAAATTCGCGTATGAAAGATATATACACCGAAAATGTAACTCTCCATCACAAATTCTGGAAAAATAACGTATGGAAGGCAATGAAATACGTGCATAGAAACTTCGTAGAGGATTTTCAATGACAGCATAAAATATGACCCAGGAATATTTCCTAGAAGAATTTTTCAAAGTTGAAACGATTTATTTTTATGTTCATGCAAGCTATTTATTAACATCGGAATCAAAATAAAAGAAATTTATGTTTACAGCATAGACCACAATATTCATAAATCTTTTCTTTTTTTTAATTTAGAGAAAAATTGACAGCATGCCTCTGTTGTAATTTTTCAGTTTAGAATTAATTATACTACTGAAGTTAAATATTTTCTATTATATAAAACACCATTTAAAATAGTCTCTTTTTAAATTTTTATAAAACTTTACTTTGTGTAATGTTATCATTTGTTTTATGTTTATCGTGATAACGTTTGTTTTTTGCAAATACAGAATAATTTTTCAAATAAAAAACTTTTTTGACGATAGAAATATGATTGATGATGATTGAGTGTGCTAATTAATATAGTAAACTCAAGTAGCCGCTAATCATTTCCATTCGTCGAGAGACAACAGCAAAGCCTAGAGTAATCTAAACTAGTGCATTCAGAAATTTATATTAATGTGTCCTGGGGTAGTAACGAGAGGATAGGTAATAAGTCCAAGTGTTAATATTACGCGTATACATAAATTCGCATAATTTCGTCTGTTGTGCATTTATATAAAAACTGACACACGTAAAATTTTACTAACTCCGCCGCACATCAGATAGCTGAAATAAAGTAAATAGGGTAACTAACTCTGTTGGCATCTAATCTGAATTTATCCTATTTATGTTTTATTATGAATGAATAATTAACTTATATTTTGAGATTTATTATATGTGCAGTGTTTCAAAAGGGAATTTATAATTTAACTACTGGTAAAACTATTACTAATGTTTTTATGGAAATCGTTCACTTGCTTCTCAGAAAAAAAAAATGCAATGTCGAATGGATTTCGAATGTTGTTTAAATGGATCCTGGGTCATTCCATGTCAATTCAATTAGACCTTGTAACCCGACCCACAGGGATTTTGATGAAACTTTGTGTACACACTAATTCTATCATGAAATGATTCCATCAGAAATTTTTCCTTCCTAGACCTCATACTTTGTGAGATATGGGGGGTCCAATTCTTGGGGGTTTCTCAAATCGCACATTTCTGAGTCTGTATTTTGAGATTGCAGTTCTATCTTCAAAATTTTTTTTCTCTGGATCTAAAACGTGAATCATCTAAAAAATATCACCGTAAGAATATAAAAAGATGCAGATTTTAATAAAAAAATATTTAAAAAATTTACTTGTAATATTTAGGATAAAAAAAATTAGCCAAAGTTGAGAGTTATGATTATTTTTCCAAATTTTTGTGACTTCACCAAAAAGGCTGTACACAAAAAGGCAAATTAAATTTCCAATTTCTTTTTCTTTTAAATAAAAGTTAATACTTTGGGCTTTCTATCTATGAAATAAAAATGATGTGTTTCGCATGGCTTATGCAAAAAGTTTGGGTACTTTCCAATTAGCCGGACACATGTTTCATTTTTACATATTACATATGCAAACAAAAAGGCAAATGGAATTTCCAATTTCTTTTTGTTTTAAATAAAAGTTTACACTTTGGGCTTTCTATCTGTGAAATAAAAATGATGTCTTTCGCATGGCTTATGCAAAAATTTTGGATGCTTTCCAATTAGCCGGATGCGTGTTTTATTTTTACATATGTATAGATCTATATAAATGCAGATGTATTATACATATACATATGTATGTATATATACAGTATATTGATATATATATGTATAACACTGGTGCCCGTCTAACCGAAAAGTACCAAATTTTGCCTTGTTTTGAGAATCTGCACCAATTAAGAGGAAAAAAAATCTGACTAAGTTTAGCTGTGGTACTTAAATAATTACTGGAATTTCTATGAGTTATTGAATTTAATGTTATTTGATGCATGTTTTTTTAATTTGCAAAGTAAAATTTAGGTTTTGTTTTTTCTGATTAAAAAAAAATCTGACTGTAATATGTTTCCCCATTAAATTTAGTGAATGGTCCATACATTTCATTTAGTTATTTAATAATGGGCATTTTTTGCTAATCTAAAGACTCTCTTACTTTTATTTTCAATAATTAAACTCAAAACAGATTTTTTTTTCGTACAGTACAAAATAGATAATTTTTTCTCCTCACATTTCCATTCTTCCTTTCGAATGCTTATATATTAATTATTTGTGTTTAAAAAATGTTCAAAACTCTGTATTTCCTGTCCTTGGTTAGTTTTAATCAGTTTAAATATTTATATTGTCAAGTTTAAATACACAAATGTTTAACAGAACTTAAATTTGTTTCTATAGTCTGAAAGATTTAATTGCACCTGCCTTGCATAAAAACCTTCTGATAAAGGCAGGGTAATGTTCGTTAGTATGAAAGCAGATGTTTTGAAATGAATTTAATAAAATTATTGTCATTCTGTTGTTTCTTATCATAGAAGAATGATCTAACTTTACTGTGCTACTAAAAATATAATCTGATTGTTACATACTTTATAGTTTATGATATGTATAAATATTTTTTTACTTTATTGTTTTAATATGGAGCCTGATATTAAACCTTCTACTAGTCTTCAGGCTTGCAGTACTGTAATATTAACTGGTTCAGAATGTCACAAAACTAGCTATAGAAATAACAGAGAAATAGACTACATTGATAATCTCTGTGATTCAGAAAAAGAACTTTTATTAGTTAGGACTATTGCATTTATAAAACAAAAAATTAAGTGAAAACCGTTTGATTAATATATGTGAGCATCACAGAATTTCGCTCTTTATGAAATATGAATTATGTAAATCTGGAGATCCATTTAAGCGGCATAAAAAGCAAGTGAAAAAAGCAATTAGGGCAGTTAATAGAGATTTATATACGGCCGAAAAAGTAAACCAAAGTTGAAAGTTATGATTATTTTTCCGAAATTTTGTGACTTTATGAAAAAGGTCTCTACACAAAAAGGCAAATGAAATATCCAATTTCTTTTTGTATCAAATAACATTAAATTCAATATTTCATAGAAACTCCAGTAATTATTTAAATACCACAGCAGAACTAAGATTTTTTTTTTCCCCTTAATTAGTGCAGATTTTCAAAACAAGGTAAAATTTGGTACTTTTCGGTTAGACGGGAACCAGTGTTATATATATATATATATCAATATACTGTATATATACATGCATATGTACATGTATAATACATCTGTGTTTATATAGATCTATACATATGTACATATGTAAAAATAAAACACGCATCCGGCTAATTGGAAAGTACCCAAAATTTTTGCATAAGCCATGCAAAAGACATCATTTTTATTTCATAGATAGAAAGCCCAAAGTGTAAACTTTTATTTAAAACAAAAAGAAATGGGAAATTTCATTTGCTTTTTTGTGTGCATATGTAATATATAAAAATAAAGCACTTATCCGGCTAATTGGAAAGTACCCAAAATTTTTCCATAAGGCATGCGAAACACATCATTTTTATTTCATAGATAGAAAGCCCAAAGTGTAAACTTTTATTTAAAACAAAAAGAAATTGGAAATTTAATTTGCCTTTTCGTGTACAGCCTTTTTCGTGAAGTCACAAAAATTTGGAAAAATAACCATAACTCTCAACTTTGGCTTACTTTTTTTATTCTAAATATTACAAATATATATTTTAAATATTTTTTATTAAAATCTGCATCTTTTTATCTTCTTACAGTGATATTTTTAGGATGATTCATGTTATAGATCCAGAGAAACAATTTTTTGAAGATGGAACTGCAATCTCAAAATACAGACTCAGAAATGTGAGATTTGAAAAACCCCCAAGAATTGGACCCCCCATATCTCACAAACCATGAGGTCTAGGAAGGAAAAATTTCTGATGCAATCATTTCATGATAGAATTAGTGTGTACACAAAGTTTTATCCAAATCCCTGTTGGTCGGGTTACAAATGGGGGAAAAATTGGTTGAATTGACATGGAATGACCCTCCTGTTTTGTAAAAAACACTTTTGCTACTACTTACTATGTAGTAATGTTAGAATATGCCTATGCATTTACTATATGACTTCATTTATGTTTAGGCATTTAGTAATAATAATAATTATTATTATTTGCTCGGTTCTCTTTGCGTCGTTTGCGATTCGTTTATTTTAAACATATATTTCACTCTTTAAATTTGAAATCAAAGTTACTTTCCTGAAAAGGTCATGTATAAGAAAGCGCAAAAAGTATTAGAAAGTTGTAATATACAGGGTGTCCAGCAAATAACACCCTGATTTCAAAATTAAATTTCTCAAAAACGAAGACCTAGAAAATAATGCGGTAAACGGTTTGTTTTTTAGGTAAGTTGTAAAAATCTTATATAGAAGTTTCGAACGGTGAATATTTAAAAAAGATTGTGTTATAATTAAGACAATGCCTGATTTAACATTTTTCTTGTTTTAATTTTTTTTTTTTTTTTTTTTTTTCAGAGAACAAAATTTTTGGCGTACAGTGCCATATTTTAACGATTTTTGAAAAAAAAAGTTTCGAAATTTCAGACATTAAGTTCGGAAAATCGTTAAATATGGCACTGTACACTGAAAGACTCATTCTCTACAAACAATCTAAAACAAGACAAAATGTCAACTCCAGTATTCTTTGCAATCAGAACACAATCTTTTCAAAATATTCACTGCTCGAAACTTTTGTATAACATTTTTACAGCTTACCTAATAAACAAACCGTTTATCGCATAATTCTACCGATCTTAGTTTTTGAGAAATTTAATTTTGAAATCAGGGTGTTATTTGCTGGACACCCTGTAAGTTTGCAATATTTTCTAAGCATCTTCAAAAATTCTTTCTTAGAGTATTATCATATGATTCTTAGTTAAATAGTGCGCAAAACAAGAAAATTCGTCATCTTTCAGATTATGAAATAGTATTTTTTAAACAGTAATTAATCTATTTGGATAGCTAGTGTTAATGCTGTTAACATAAAAGTATTTTTTTTCTAAAAAATGAAAAAAAAAATTCGGACCCCCGAAAAGGTTGACTCTCCACAAGAATTTTTAAAATCACAAATGGGTACCGTTCTTTCATTTTACTACATCCAAACGGTGGGAAAAGTACGCGAAACTTTGTAGTGTAAAGTAGTTTCTAATGTAAGAAAAATGTAATCTTAATGTAAGAAAAAAAAATTACAAGTTTCGGTAAAGTTTCATGCTTATAAGATCGGTAAATATTTATTATTACAATCATCCTCTTTAAACTATTTTATAATTTACAAAAATATTAAATGAATAAGTATTCTATACAAAATATTTACTTTGGCTTTTGTATTTCAAGTTTTATACAAATGGAATTTTATATAAAAAAAAACAAAGCCAGTTTTTTAAAAATCTTTTGATAAGAATCGAATTTGAAAAGATACAAATTTATTGAATTATTTGAGCAACATACAAATCGTACACGATGAATAGCTAAAACATATGAACATCTTTTGTAAATTATGCAAAAAGGTGAAACTAAAAGAAAGAAACAGAAAAATTAAAGATGAAAAGAACAATACATTTATTTTTAAAATATTTCATGTTTTTCTTTTTTATTATCCTCACAATTTTAAACTGTAAATGTAATTTCGTTGAAAAAAGAATTAAATATAAATGAAGTTTTTTCTTCTATAAAAAATGGTTGGGATAGAATTTAAAAAGATCCAAATTTAATCAAGCATTTTCTCAAAATTCTCTCTTTCGGTGATAAATTTCAATAATGAATGCCATAATATGTATTGAATGAATAAGAAAAAAGGAGGAAAGTTTTCCATTCGCAGTACAAGAAAGTAAGTTCGAAGTAAAAAAAAAAAAAAAAAAAAAAAAAACATGAAATTTATGCTCTCAAACACTGATATTAGATCAAAGGGATTAAGGAATATCTTAAAGAATATCACTTTTTTCTTTGAGATAATCAAATATAAATAATAATAAAAAAAAAATTACTAAAAACGTGTTTTTGTTTTCGATTTTTTTTTTGTAAAAGGGCATTAACGATACAAATAAGTTTACTCTAAATTTTGGATATAAAATATAACATTATTAAGGAAAAGGCAGTACATATATGTAGAATAAGGATCCTTTAACTAAGAAAAGTGTATAATAAATGAGACGATAAAAAACTCTAGAGAAACAGTATACTTGAATTTAATTTTTCAGCAAACAACATAACATAGGAATAGTTCTTCTAAGGTGTCTATGAGTAAAAATGCCAGAGTAGCTAATAATTATAAATGCTAATATTATACGTGAAGGAATCTGGGAAATGGCAGATACGGACTATGTGCAAAAAGGCTTTGAGCAAACTGAATCGCCGACACCCGTTAAAAGATAATTTGTTCCATTTGTTGACAACACTGGAGTAAGCACTTCTTAAGAGTCAACAGCCAATCTAAAATTCGAGATATAAGTTCTGTGATTTGAAGACTGCATATTTATTACAAAATACTGTCATATGTTGCCATACAATGGAAAGGTTCCGATCCACGTCTTGAGTGCCGAGACTCTTGAAAAGGCTAAGTTGAAAAGAAAAGTAAACAAAATTCAAAAACTAAAACTGGATAGTTTTAAAAGAAAATTTTATTATTATTTCTATCCTAACTTCAATTTGTTCTATTATTTGTAAATTTTTTATTTGTTTCTTTTAATTTTTGATTTTTAAAATTTTTATTTTTTCGCTTTTAATTTCTATTTTAAAATTAAGTAGTTTACCTACTTTTATACTTTTTCCCAATGGCTGTAAGCCATATGGATATAGTCTTCTCAATTAAACAGACTGGGTGTGACGTTGTCAACAACTAGGTAACCCCTCAAAACTGCTCTAGTGTTCAGCTGAGGATGGTTGTGTTCGGAGTTGTAAAGCTATCGCACAACCGCAGATTTTTAAATTTATTGTTAGTCTCAGACGAGGGATGGGCCGAAAGCTGCAGTATACGCGGAGAGCACATTCAAACCGAGATTCTTTCAAATCAGTTAAACGGTAATCTGCACAGGCAAGAAGACTGTCTGTTGCTTTTCAGAGGAGGGACAGACAAGACTAACAACATCGTCCAAAATAAAAAATCTTTTGAGTTTCGTAACATAACACAGTCCACCATTCAAAGAAAATTCCAAAGATTAATTGCTTTAGAAATTATTTTGAAAGTTCATAGCTAATTATTAAAACATTTAATATGCACCTTCTTTCGTAGATAAATCTTTTTTAAGAATAATATGTCAAGTACGAGTATAACTCACACGCAGAGAGTTCTTTACAATAAGCATATGAATTACTAACATTGTTATTGAAAAATCGTTGTTGAAACTAAAATTGTATATATAATAATTGTAATTATAATAATTTAATAATAATGATATAAAAAAATAAGACTTTGTAAACAACTATAAACGTAGGTTTGTATATAAATAAATTAAAGTATTTTACTTTGTGCATATACTAGAAAAATATGAATGAATATACCATAAAAATTTAGAGAGATGTGAAGCCTTAATTATATCAAATATTGTTAATCCACATAACTTCTCTTAATCTTATTCTAGTCCGTTTTTTAATTAACTTAATTCGGCTCTGACAATAAAAATAGAGCATATTTCAACTTGATTTGTATTTCATGGAAATTTAACTAGCAATGAGCTTTTATTTTTACTGTGCAAAAAAAAAAAAAAAAAAAAAAAAAACCTTTTATACAAAGTTTAAACACGGCATTGTGCTAAGCGCGTTTTGAAATGAGTTCGCAAAATTTCAACGCCACCTTGGTCCATGCAGCTTTTACCAAACTATATATTTTAATTAACTTTTAAACTCTTCACTATTGAGTGTTTATGCAATATTATTTTTTATTACTGAATTAGTTTTTCTCCAATTTGACTTCGGTGCAAAAGTCTTAATCTATTTGAATAATTTTGAATCTTGGATATTGGAGCATATCATTCTAAGATTAAAATTGCAATTATGTTTGAGTATCATTAATAAAAAGAGAGACAATAAAGGTCCACATATGTGGGTCCAGGAAGGGAACAGGTTAAAGACACGGGTGGCGTTTTGAGTGGTACAAGTCGCGAATATTTGTATAATTCTTTCTAATTAAATTAGTAAGTTATTAACAATTCGATATTTATTGATTTTTTACTACTCTTGATTATTACAATACACAAATATATCATTAAAAGTTTTTATCTAGGCATTTAAAGCCGATGGAGCTTAAAGTGCGTCCGTCGCCTTTGTCATTGGGTATATCCAAAAAGTCCCTGTACTTCAGGGTTAATATCTCCGCTAATTACCGACGATTTTTTTCGAAAATGATTATCAACTATGATTTTATTCTTTTGCTACCATATGTAACTCCAACGTTTGTCACATCCTTATTGAATGCCCGAAAATCCAAATTTCTGTATACGGTAAAAAGCGCATATCTCAAAAACTATATGACTTAGTTAGTGGAAACGCGACAGTTCCTGCAAGATTTAAACTAAAGCATACTATCTTTAATTTTTCATAATTTTAATTTCCTTAGATTCGGAAACAGATGTAGGAGGACATATTTTTACTCTACATTTTCGACAATATATCTAAATATAAACAAATCCATATTTTGATTTCTCCTTTACAAAAACTTTCATAACGCTGCCCTACACGAAATACAATTTTTTTTTTCAAGTAAACTATTTAACCCCTTTATCCCTAAGCCCCAAATATATTTGTGAATTTTTAATAATTTGTAAATTATGTGGGTCAATAGTCTTTATTATTTCTCCCAATTTGAACTTTCTACGTTCCGTAGTTTAGGGGGAAGTGGGGTACATTGATACATGGGGCACATTGATACAGCCCTTCTACCGCTCACAGGGTCATTACAGGAAATTTCACAACGGCTCCAAAAGGTGATGCTAGTGCACTCAACTACATACAGAAAATCTTGGAATGATTCGGTAGTTTGGTGAAATGGGACAAGTGATTTATTGTTTTCGTAGGTCAAAAGTAAATTTGAGTTGTACAATTGAAATGGTATTATACAACTGTTCCAGCATTTTCAACCGAAAAGTGAAAGTTCCCTGGCAAATGAAACTACTCTTTATCAGTTCCTCATTTTTTAAAGTTATATAAATTATGAAGTGTTGGATTTGAGACTCATTTTATTAAAAATGGCTGTATGGGGCACATTGATACACTCTATCTCGGGACACATTGATACAACCTAAATCCTTTTTTAGTTCATTTTTTCATTACTTTATTTTATTTTTTTTATTTTTTTTTACCCTACACTCCTTAATCCAACCACTTTTCACCAAAAATTTCTAATATTAATTTCTATTGAAGTGAAATAGCTCTAATTTTTTATATTAGAACATTTTATAGTATTTTTGGTAACAGAAAAATTAAGAACTTACCCAAAAGCTAGTACTAGTAGAACTAATAAAAGAAAAGGACGGCACTCTGACAAATCTCGAATTTATATCGATTCTCCAAAGAAAAAAGTATTTTCGTCACAAGAAATGTTTAGTAAGAGAAACAAACTGCAGAACAGAAAAAGATAATTATATTATAAACAGAAATTTTAATATAATTATTTTTTACTTTTTGTTTATAAATCTATTTATAAAAAGAAAACCTGGTAATTTTTTCATCTTTCCCAAGAAAGATGATAATACTTGGATTGAAGTGCTAGATATGACAAAGTTATCACAGCCAACAATCAGACAAGGAACAGCCAGAACATCAGGTCGTAATATATTTAATTTTGATTGTTTTAATATTTCTTAAAAATAAATTGTGGGTGATTTAAATTTCTATAAATGAATATAAAATGGTTTTCTAACACATTTTCTATGAAAAATATGCATTGGTATTATTTTGTCGCCTCTTTTTCTCAAACTTATCAATCTGCCCCACGTATGGGACACATTGATACAAATGACTTTTTTTACTTTTTTTAAATTACATGCAAAAATACTATATAAAACAATGATTGTACACTTTTATAACATACTACACAAGTTTTGCTGTCATCTCATGGAAAAAAAACCTTGAATTTTCTACTTTTTTCACACCAAAAATAATCTTAGAAAAAAACTGTATCAATGTACCCCACTTCCCCCTACGCATTGAATGGTTGTGACAGACAGACACAGGAATTATCTTAATATAGTTCCGATTTTTCTTTTTAAATACGGAGGCCTTAAAAAAATAATCAACGTTATTTGTTACTTTTCATTCTGCTACTTTAAAAATACCCGTATTAATTTTTTTTTTTTTTTTTTTTTTGTCTTAATAAATTGAATTAAATATTAACTACGACGATATTTTAACAATACTTTAAGTTATTTTAAATGCGTAATTTGTTTGAAAATTTCTTCACTCACGAAGCATCATCTATATATTTATTTTCGAATATAAAAACATGAGAGTTTTTTTTTATTGTAATTAGTGATATTCAGAGCATGAATTGAAGTTATTAAAAAATACAAAGTAGAAAAAAGAAAATTTAAATACACGTAAGAAATTCACATATTTAAAAATTGATATTTCATTTTGCAATAAAAACGATTTCCAAGGCAAGTTTTCACGAAAATTATAAAGGACATTTTTCGTCAAGAGAAAAGTGATGTTCAAAAAATGTACCGAGTGTGAGCTCTTTAAAAGCGTCCTGGTGCTTTAAACAATCTGGGAAATCTTTTAGTTTGGTACATGTTTAGATACGATAAAACGGATAATACATAGAAATTTATCAAAAAATGTAACAGTGAAGACGAAACAGAATTTGTTGATGTGCTTGAAGATATAAGAGGACATGAATAAGACGAATTTAGCATGTTACCCGGTAGTGAAAAGTTTTTTATTCATAAGGTAATGGCATCTTTTTTAATACAGTATTTAAAGTAGATGTAGAAATATATTTTTTACTCTCGTTTTTTCTTTATTTTTTAAACTATCATATTTATACTCGGCATATAACGTGCATCCGTAAATTTCTTTGTTATTTTTGGTATTAAAAGTTCGCTTTATATGCCGGATTGTACGATATGTTATTTTTTAACCAGCATGTAAAATATTATTTCCTTAAAAGTCAACATCATTTGTATTGTAATACAGTGCTGTTATGTGTCTTAATTGGTACTACCCAGGCATCTCAGCATATTAAGTCTTTAAAAAAATGAGTAAAAGCAAGTTGCCATTTGATCTCAATCCTAGACAATAAGCAGTAAAGAACTAGAATTTTTATCAGATAGTTTTGATAATTGTGATACTGATTTATATAATCTAATTAGTGCTAATTGCAGGATTATCATGCCCTTAGAATTTTTTTATTACTTATTTTATAAAAAAGTATGTTAGTAGGATTTTAAAAAAAAATGCAATAAATATTTCTGAAACGTAAATTTATCAATGTTATTTCGTTTTAAATTTTATTAAAATATTTCTAGATTCATCACAAAATATTTTATTGCACAAATTGAATTCTCTGTATTTTTTTTTTCCAATTTAAATAACAATATATCAAATATCCCTTGCAAGTGTAAAAATTCTACCCATTGGTGGGGAGATTTCATACAAAAGTAGCCATTAAAATTAACTGGGATAAAATTTTTTAATGAATACTTTTTAAAGTTAGTATATATAATAAATAAACAAAAAGTTATTGTAGAAAAAAACAAGAAAATTTTGTTTTAAAAAAAGTAATCTAAGGGTTTTAAATAATTGTTTAAAAAAATTGTATCATACCTCTCCTACTATTTATTATTTTCTATGAAAACAAAGAAATAAATAATTCATAATTATTAATAACTAAATTTTAATTCAAGTGAACTTTGGAAATTAATATGCATAATATTAGTTTTCTCTTGAAACAAAACAATGTTACTTCCTTTAAAATTCGATAAATTCTAATATCACTTGTATTCTGAAATCTTATCTTAAAATGATTGCTAGTATCAACATAAAATTTTAATGCATAAAATACATAAAATGTTAAATTCAGTAAAATAGTAACAATTCATCTCTAATTCTAATAAAATAAACTTTAAAAGACATTGAAATAAGTGCATAGTCAGTTGGTCTGGGATTTCAGTAAAAATATGACTCAAGACTATTGCTTGGAAAGTTTTTCAATGTTTGAACAATTTATATCTTCATTGAAACATGTTATTTATTAAGAATCCGAGCAAAATAAAATAATTTTTAAACCTATTTTTTAATCGTTTTAGGAAGTTTCTTCTCATTCTTTGTAAGGAAATAGCCAGAAAATAGACAATCTGCAATTTTTATGTCTTTTAAAATTATAATTAATTTTTCATCTAAAGATAAATATTTATTAACATTTTAATGATCTTTAAATAGGAATCACATTTTCTCAAACTTAACAAAAATTAAACTTTCATAACAAACTCAATTTTTTTTACATAAACACGTACATGCAATAGGATAATATCAATAAAGGTGAGATTTTAATGTTGATTATGCTCTTAGTTAATTTATTTTCATTGGTGATTTTTTAATATCAAGTAACCAAGACAATTTTTGCGTTCATCATCAGTCATAAAACGCAATACACAAAACTCTTAAACACTTTTATATTCTTCTTCGAAATAGTCCACCATTGGCTTGATGACTAGATTGAATTTTGATAATTGGCGTTAATGGCGTCACTGTCGGTTTATTTGAATAACCCTAAAAATCAACCAACCTGTAGAAAATTTTTCACAGCCTTTTGAATAGTTTTTTTTTTTTTTAATTTAACATGATATTTAAACCTATCAAGAGTAATAATGTAAATGCATGTTTCACGGGTAATAGTAAAAAAACCAAATTCACCAAGAAATTATTCTGTCAAAAGTAAGGCATCTCTCCATGGAAACTGAGACAGAATTTTCGTTTGTTTCTTTTATGAATGCCTCGTCTGTATTATGGTATGAATTTAAACTGAAACATTTTTCACATAGAATAGAATCACGTTTATGTTTTATACTATACTAATAAATTTCGTATTCTATTATAACGTAAATCAGGATCATATTTATATTCCAATTTTGATTTGCAATATTTCCTGTTCTCTAAAACGTGACGTTAAAGACCATTATAAATTTGAGCAAATGACCTAAATAAAATCCATCAATAAAATATAAACATAAATAAAGTGCAACAATCCATCAACGATTCTCGTAAAAAAGAGTATAAAAGTCAATGAAATTCGTGCGTAGATGGTTGGTGGGGATTTTCAAAGGAAATATAAAATATGACTGCAGAAATATTTTGTGAAAGGCTTTTTCCGGTATTGTAAATAAAGTTTTGTCAAACATTATTTTTTTTCAATGAGAATAAAGGGAAAAAATCATTTTTAGGAATTTCTCTTCCTTTATGAAATGATCCATTAATGTTTAAAAGTATGCTTAAGAGCAGGCATGTCAAACACGTGGCCCGCGGGCCACAACTGGCCCACCGACATCTTCTCTGTGGCCCGCCAAGCGTTTGTATTTTACCTACGATTAATTTAGTTGTTCGAACGCATATGCGGAAAATAAGCTACGGTCTTAAAAACGGCAAACAACAAAAACAGATGTATATCAGTGAAGATAGTAATACTTATCTTGTTTATTTTCTCATTAAATAAATTAAATATTTCTCTTCACAATATAATAGCATTCTGAATAAACTAATAAGTAAAAAATACGAGTCATCCAGCAACACTGCTGTATGAATTAGACACAGATGCAACTGAATTTTAAAGTTTAGCTCAAGAAATTACGGATACAAAGTTAACCAATCAGAATATACAAAAGAGCGGATCTTAAGTCAAAAAAATTAAGGACTCATAAAACTTTTACGGTATTTTACGTTTGATATATATATATGAGTTTTATGTCAGAATGAATGCTTTATTTTATATATGCTGTATTTATTAAGTAAAAGAAAACGTATTTTAAAATTAACAAAATAAGGTGATAATTAGAAAAAGTTAAAATTTTCAAAAATTCAAAATACAAAATTGAAATGTTTTAAATTAGTTTCTTAGAATGTGACACAAATTACCACTTTTGTGCTTCGCACAAAATGTGTTTCAGTCGAATATTGATGGTGGATTTAAGTTTAAATATTTTTGGTTGTTAGACTACTAAATGCATTATTGTTGGTGAATCCAGCTTGATTCTTTTTATTTTCCGTTTATATCCATATACATAAATTTTGCTGGCATAGTCACATATGTACAGGATTTTTTTAATGCTCTCTGCCAGTATTAATAAATATGGTTAACTGAAGATGAACGTCGCAGATTTTTTTGAAAGGGGATTTAAAATTCTATTATATTAAAAGAGAGTTTTATGTTTGTTGGAATTTGAAAAGAATGAAACATTAAGGAATGTGACGGGGCAAAGTATAAAGAAACTCATAAAAATCTGGCCAAATATCGGAAAGATAAACTATAAGAACTGAAATTTATATTTCTTAAAAGAAAAACATGGGACTTTCAACAGGCCTGTTGAAGAAAATTAATTTGATTTCTAAAAAATAATTATTGTATTTATTAAATTAGATATCATGTGAGTCGAAATTACTACAAAATGGAATAAAAGATGTTTCGAAGAGCAGTTAAAGAAATTTGAAAATACTATAAACATAAGTATACGATTCTTAGAAACTATTATATGTAGCCAGCTATTTATGTGCTTAAAAACTTATGGTGCTAATTAACACCTATTATATTCTTGTGCTTAATCATCGCCAGACTGAAAAATATCATCAAAATTTGCATACAGATCTATAGATTGTAACTTTCTTATTACAGAAATTTGAAGGCTTTCTTTTTAAAGTTTTAACGATAATTTTGAACTATTAAAATTTTTTATCATTTTCACTTCAAATTCACAAATTATAAATGGGAATTGTTAAATACTATCAATGGAGAAGTATGTGAAGTATTAATTAGAAATTACAAAACACCGGAGTAAACTTCATTCTCAAGGCAAATTTTATAATGTCATCATGTTATTTGACAGCAGCGTTTTCAATTTGAATTTATTACTTTGGCACATTAATTTTCAAAAAGAAAATGCATTTCATTTTAAAAGTTGTCAGGCATTATTATAAAAATCACTAGAGTGGAATTTTTAATAATATACCAAAAATAAATTCAAAAATGAATTCAAAAGAAGATTTTTAAATTTCATAAAAATCAGGTTAATCTACTTACTTCCCATTTAATGATTGATGTTAAAATTGTTGCTCATAATTTACTGCTGCATTTAAGTGCAATACATATTCAGAATTCAGTGCATTCCCATACTGAAATGAAAATATATGGGTAGAAGTTTCTAAAACTCTGTAATTATTTACAAGTCGATAGATTTTTCTTATGTATAATGGCAATTAAACACAATCTAGCTATGATAATGTTCGACAGTGCACTATAGCGACCAACGTTTGGTTGATTGTGAAGTCAAATAAACATACTTTGAACCTGAAAAAATATTTACCAAATAAAATTAATAATAATAATAATAATAATAATAATAAATATAAAAAAATAATAAGTAATAATAAAAATAATAATAAAAAAGTAGAGATAACTTTTCTGATTCTGAAGATATATATTTCAATTTTTTTAGTTGGAAAAAAGCGGAAGATTGAAGCTTTGCTAGATAAAAATCAACAGTTCAGTGTATACAATCGTTTTTAAAAATAAAAAGAATTTAGAAAATATTATTAAATTTTCTAGATTTGGTCGATAAAAAAGTAATGTTGAGTGTTTTTGTTTTCGAAAAATATCATAAAAAAAACTATGAATAATAACAACTTTGGCATTAACGTAAATAGTCTTTGTGCGTGCAAATTTTATTCTTTGCAATGGTAATAATACTATCAACTTTTCTGTTTGGCTCGCGGCTTTGCATAAAATGCTGAATTTGGCCAGCGGTTGTAAACGAGTTTGACATGCCTGCTTAAGAGCAATAAAAATTGTCTTTGTTGGATTTTTAAATTTAGAAACATTTATTTTAGTAAATTAACCATTTCCAGTTACATCAAAAATGCACTTGATTACACGAACAATTTTGTTTCTTTTTATTTCTTTCCTTTTTTTCTGAGTTTGAATTTGTGTTGCAATTCAAATTGTACCATGAAGTGTAAACCTATGAAAAAGTAAAATTTGGAAAACGTAAATAATTAGGATAAAACGTTAATAAAGTAAACGATTTTTTTCTGGAGACCAATTACAATTTTTTATAATACATTCACCTTTAATGTGAATTATTACTACATAAAAAACGCTCATTTTATTTTAGGAAGCACAATCCCATTAGTTGAGGAAAATAAAAAAGTACTATTTTTTTTATTGGTTGTCTTAACTGATAATCTTTTACATAAATCACATTATCGTTACGGAAAATTAGTCAATAATTTTAATCTTGGTGAAACAAAAAGTATCCTTTTCCGGGCAAATCAAACAATCAATGAATAATATAGTCTACTATAGCTATAGATTCTTAATATACACTTGCAATAGCTGTGAATGGCAGAAAGCTTTCGTCAGCTTTTTATAGTCAAAGTAAAAGCGTTCTTTGAATATAATTTACAGAACTTGTCACAGATCTAGAAAGTTTTTCTTTGTCTTTGGGGGAAAAAATACTACACTTCTATTAAATCAAACACTCAATTAACATTATTGACATTGGCAGCGTCCGGGTGGACAACCATAATTTAACCTGATATTTAAACGTTTGAAAGGATAATTATGTAAATGTATGTTTCAAGAGCAATAAGTGTAAAAACCAAATTCACGAAGAAATTATTCAGTAAACTTATAAACTGTCTTGATCGAATCTGAGTCAGAATTTTTGTTTATTTCTTTTATACATACCTCTATTCTATTGCAGTACAAATTTTAACTAATATATTTTTCGAGTTAAATAGAATTACGTTTATGTTTTATACTACGCTAATAAATCTCGTATTCTATTATAATGTAAATAGGATCATACTTGTATTCTGGTTTTGATTTGTAATACTTCCTGTTCGCCAAAAGGTGACATTTAAAACCATTCTTAATGTGAGCAAATGACCTAAATAAAATCCGTCCATAAAATATAAATATAGATAAAGTGCAACAATCCATCAACGATTCTCGTAAAAGAGAATATAAAAGACGATGAAATTCGTGCGTAGATGGTTTGTGGGGGATTTCGTAAGGAAATATAACATAATGACTGCAGAAATATTTTTGAAAGACTTTTTCTGGTATTGAAAATAATATATTGCCAAACATTATTATTTTTTTTTTCAATGAGAGTAAAGGGAAAGAAACAAGTATGCTTAAGAGCAATAAAAATTGTCTTTGTTGGATTTTTAAATGTAGAAACATTTTTTTTCAGTAAATTAACCACGTCCAGTTACGTGAAAAATGCATATATTTAAACGTACTATTTTTTTTCTTTTTTTCTGAGTTTGAATTTGTGTTTAATTCAAATTGAAACACGAAATGTAGACCTTTGAAAAATTAAAATTTCAAAAACATAAAAAATAAGGATAAAATGTAAATAAAGTAAAAGATTTTTTTTCTAGACATCAATTACATTTTTGTATAATTTTTTTGCCTTTAGTGTGAATTATTACTACATAATAAGCGTTCATTTATTTTAGAAAGCATAATCCCAATACTTGAGAGAAATAAAAATCCTAGTTTTTTTACTATTTTTGGTTGTCTTAAAGTATAATCGTTTTCATAAATGGCATTATTGTTACTAGAAATACATAAATAATTTTAATTTTTGTAAAACAAAAATACCCTTTTCCGGACAAGTCAAATATCAATTAATAATGTAGTCTACCATAACTATAGCTTCTTAATATACCTTTGAAATTACTATGAATGGCAAACGTTTTCGAGAACTTTTTATAGGCAAAGGTAAAACGTTCTTGGAAAATAAGTTACAGAACTTATCACACATCTAGAAAGATTTTTTGTCTTTGGGAGAAAAAATAACACAACTCCATTAAATCAACCATTCAGTTACCCATATTGACATGGCAGCACCCGTTTGGACAACCATAATTTAACCTGATATTTAAACATTTCAAGGATGATTAAGTAAATGTATGTTTCAAGAGTAATAAGTGTAAAAAATTAAATTCACAAAGGAAATATTCAGTAAACTTATGAAAAGTCTCTATCGAAACTGAGACAGAATTTTCATGCATTTATTTTATGGATACCTCGCTTGTATTACGGTACGAATTTTAACTAACCCATTTTTCACATTAAAAAAAAATTACACTGATGTTTTATACTACGCTGATAAATCTGATATTCTATCATAACATAAAATAGGATCATACTTACATTCTGGTTTTGATTTGTAATACTTCCTGTTCTCCAAAACGTGACATAAAGACCCATTATTAATGTGAGCAAATGAGCTAAATGAAATCATCTGAAAATATAAATATAGGTAAAGTGCAACAATCCATCAACGATTCTCATAAAAGAGAATATAAAAGACGATGAAATTCTTGCGTAGATGGTTGGTGGGGGATTTTGCAAGTAAATATAAAATATGACTGCAGAAATATTTTGTGAAAGACTTTTTCCGGTATTGTATATAATGTTTTGCCACACATTGCTTTTTTTTTTTTTTTTTTTTTTTTTTTTTTTTTTTCAATTGAAAGAAATGGAAATAAAATCATTTTGAGGAATTTTTAATTCATCATAAAATAATCCATTGATGTTTGAAAGTATGCCTTAAAGCAATAAAAATTGTTTATGTTGTATTTTTAAATTTAGAAACATTTCTCTTAGTTAATTAAATATTTGCAGTTATATGAAATGCTTGTTTAAACGTGTATATATATAATTATTTATTTATCAAAGTTTTAATTTGTGTTGAAATTAAAATTGAACTCTCAAATGTAGACCTTTGAAAAAATAAAATTTGGAAAACGTAAATAATGATTTTTTTTCTTCTATGCAGTAGATCAATTACATTTTTTTGATAATTAAGTCACCCTTAGTGGGAATTCTTTCTGCATAATAATTGTTCATTTTATTTTAGAAAGCATAATCCCGTCAATTGAGAGAAATAAAAAGAATGCTTTTTTTTTTGTTATTGGTTGTTTTAAATGGTATTCTTCTTCATAAATTGCATTACCGTTACCGAAAATTTGTAAATACTTTTAATCTTTGTAAAAAAAAAAAAATAATCAATATAATAATAATAATAAATAAATAACAATTCTCTGGCAAATCAAACAATCCATTAAAAATGTTGCCTACTACATCTGTATATTCTAATGTCAATAAATGTACCCTTGAAATTACTGTGAATGGCAAAAAACTTTCGAGAGTTAATTATAGGCAAAGTAGAAAGTTATTGGAATTTAAATTACAGAACTTGTCACAGATCTAGAAAGTTTTTTTCAGTTTTTGGAAAAAAAAGTACCGTAACTCCATTAAATCAAACATTCAGCTAACCATATTGACATGGCAGCACCCGAATGGACAACCTTAATTTAACCTGATATTTAAAATTTTCGAGAGTAATAATGTAAATGTATGTTTCAAATGTGATAGCATAGCTAACTATATACTACCAGCCGAGCCATTTCGCGAAAAACCGCCAAAAAAGTGAAGCTGGATTCAGCTTCACACCCTGAACCATTTCATTGGACCATATGTGAGACCACGTGACGCAAACCCTGCCTAAATTAGCATTGAGTAAGCTGTTTTCTATTCGGTGCAAATGGCTCGGCAAATCGTCATTGTTTTGTTTCAGGGTTTGCACGATTGGTTAGAATAACTTGAGCAAGGATCAGAGTCCTCTGGCGGGAGACTTCATACATTAATCTAAAATAGATGGGCCTATAGATCTAATCTAGTGGGCCATGCTGACAGTATGAAAACCAAATTCACAAAGAAATTATTCAGTCTCTCTAATTAATTATCTCTTAGTCTATAAGTTTATTAAGTATCTCTATGGTGACTGAGACAGAAATTTCGTTTATTTCTTTATGAATTCCTCACTTGTATTACAGTACGAATTTTAACTAACCCACTTTTCACATAAAATAGATTTACGCTTACGTTTTATACTACACTGATAAATCTCATATTCTATTATAACGTAAAATAGGATCATACTTATATTCTGGTTTTGATTTGTAATATTTCCTGTTCTCCAAAACGTGGCGTTAAACACCATTATTAATGTGAGCTAATGACCTAAATGAAATCCATCTGAAAATATAAATATAAATAAAGTGCAACAATCCATCAACGATTGTCGTAAAAGAGAATATGAGAAACGATGGAATACGTGAGTAGATGGTTGGCGGGGGATTTAGTAAATTTCGAAATATTTTGTGAAAGACTTTTTCCGGTACTGTAAGTAATGTTTTGTCAAACAGTATATTTTTCCAGTGAAAATAAATGGAAAGAAAATCGTTTTTAAAAAAATTTTCATCCACCATAAAATGATCCATTAATTTATAAAAATATGCTTAAATGTAATAAAAATTGTCTTTGTTGGATTTTTAGATTCAGAAATATTTTCTTTTAGTAAGTTAACCATTTCGAACTATATGAATAATGCTCTAAGAAATATGCGCTTGATTAAACGTACATTTTTTTAGTTTGGATTTGTGTTGAAATTAAAATTGAACCACAAAATGTAGACTTTTAAAAGATGAAAATGTGAGAAAAAATAAACGATGATGTTCTTTATTTTATTTTTCGGAAAAAAGCTACATGTTTTGAAATTTCATTTATTCATTGTGTAAAATATTACTACATTATAATTGTGAATTTTATTTTAGAAGCATAATCGCATCAGATTTTTATTATTATTATTATTGGCTGTCTTAAATTATAATTTTTTCATAAATCTCATTATCGGTACCGAAAATTTGTCAATCTTTTTAATCTTTGGGAAACAAAAATATCACTGCAGTGGCAAATCAAACAATCAATTAATAATGTATCCTACTGTAGCTTTAGATTCTAACTATAACATCTAACGTGCTGTTAATGGCAAAAAGCTTTATAGAGATTTTTATTTTCACAGTAAAAACCTTCTTTAATGTAAATTACAGAATTTGTCACAGATGTAGAAAGTTTTTTTTTCAGTCTGTGGAAAAAAATTCTACACCTCTATTAAATCAAAAATTCAGTTAACACTGTTAACTTTGCCAGAATCTGGTTGTGCAACCCTAATTTAACTTGATATTTAAACTTTCCAAGATTAATAATGTAAACGAATGTTTCAAGGTAATAGTGAAAAACCAAATTCACAAAGAAATTAGTCACTCAAATGTATGGAAACTGAGAGAGAATTTTCGATTATTTCTTTTATTAATTCATCGCTTGTATAATGGTACGAATTTTAACTGAAATATTTTTCACATAGAATAGAATTACGTTTATGTTTTATACTACGCTAATAAATATCGCATTCTATTATAACATAAAATAGAATCATATTTATATTCCAGTTTTGATTTGTAATATTTCCTGTTCTCTAAAACGTGAGGTTAAAGACCATTATTAATGTGAATATATGATCTGATGATATCCATCTATAAGTTATAAATATAGATAAAATACAACAATCCATCAAATATTGTCGTAAAAGAGAATGTAAAAGACGACGAAATTCGTGCGTAGATGGTTGGTGGGGGATTTCGAAAGGAAATATAAAATATAACTGCAGAAATGTTTTGTGAAAGACTTTTTCCGGTATTGTAAATAATTTTTTATCAAACATTATTTTTTTTTTCAATGGAAAGAAATGGAAAGAAAATCATTTTTACGGATTTAAAATCATTATAAAATGATCAATTAATGTTTAAAAGTGTGCTTAAGAGCAATAAAATATGTCTTTGTTGGATTTTTAAATTTAGAATAATTTATTTTAGTAAATTAACCATTTCCAGTTACATTAAAAAAATGCATTTAATTAAACATACTATTTTTACTTTCTTCTATCTTTACAAGAAGAAAGTATTGGATTCATGAAAATTTTCGACTTCCGGTTTTCGACGGATTTATACGTTTTAGAAGGTCCTGAACACGTTTTGACTATTTTTAGAAAATGTCTCTCTGTGAGTCTGTCCGTCTGTCTGTGAGTCTGTGTGTCTGTCTGTGAGTCTGTCTGTATGTGACAAAAAATTTGTGGGCGCTCTATCTCAAGAACTAATGCTCCAAATTTAATAAAATTTTATATTCAATTAGACCTTGATATGAATTAGTGCCTATTGGTTTTTGGTGAAAATTGGCCTGCAGGTGGCGCTGCTATACTCCGTATTTCACGATTTTCAAGATTGCTATATCTCAAGAACTAATGCACAGAATTTCACCAAACTTCAGATTCTGTGACCCCTTGATATACATAGACGCTGATTAAGTTTTGGTGTAAATTGGCCAGCAGGTGGCGCTGCTATGCCACGTTTTTTATGATTTTCATGATAGCTATATCTCAAGAACTAATGCTCAGAATTTCACCAAACTTCAGATTCCGCGATACCTTAAGATACATAGCCGCTGATAAGGTTTTGGTGTGAACGGCCCTATAGGTGCGCTGCTATGCTACATTTTTCACGATTTTTGCGATAGCTATATCTCAAGAACTAATGCAGAGAACTTCATCAAAGTTTAGTTTCTTTTACACTAGAATATATAACATAATTAGACGCTGATTACATTTTGGTATTAACCTTGCAACAGGTGGTGCAGCTATGCTGCATTTTGCACGATTTTTCCTATAGCTATATCTTAACAACCAACGCACAGAATTTCATCAAACTTCAGATTTTGTTACAAAATGACATATAATTACACGATGATTACGTTTTGTTATAAATTCTTCAACTGATGGTGCTGTGGGCTATATTTTACACGGTATTTTTTAAACTAGCTGTATCTCAAGAACTAATGCCCAGAATTTCATCAAACTTCAGATTCTTTTACACCATAACATAATTCGACGCTTTTTTACGTTTTGACATAAATTGTCCAAGATATGGTGTTGTTGTGCTACGTTTTTCAAATTTTTTGTTATAACAATATCTCAAGAACTAATGGACGAAATTCCATCAAATTTCAGATTCTGTTAGGTCTTGACATCAATAGATGCTTATTAGGTTTTAGTATAAATTACCCAGCATGAGGCACTACTAAGCTCATTTTCTCAGAATATTAATTAAATTTTGCGTTTTAGGCTTTTCGGATACCAGAATCTCATTAGGCTTGGTCAAATGTTCGAAGAAATTCGATAGTGGGTAACTTTGGGGTCACCACGTTTTTTTTAATATTAAAATGTACTTATGAGATAGAAGAAAGTTTCGGGATTGACACATCCAACTAGTTATTTATTTATTTCTTTCTTTTTCATTTTTTTGAGTTTGAATTTGTGTTGTAATTAAAATTGTACCACGAAATGTAGACCTTTGAAAAATTAAAATTCGGAAAACTTAAATAATTTGGATAAAACGTAAATAAAGTATACGAGTTTTTTTTTCTGGAGATCAATTACATTTTTTAATAAATTTTTCACCTTTAGTGTGAATTATTACTACACATTAAATGTTCATGTTTTTTTAGAAAGTATAATCCTATCACTTGAGGGAAATCAAAAAATCCTGTTACATTATTAGTATTATTGGTTTTCTTAAATGATAATCTTTTTCATAAATCGCATTATCGTTACCGAAAATTCGTAAATACTTTTAATCTTTGTGAAACAAAAAATACCATTGCTCTGGCAAAACAAACGATCAATTAATAATTTAATCCTACTGCAGCTTTAAATTTTTACTATACGTTTTAAACTGCTGTTAATGGCAAAAGCTTTCGAGAGCTTTTTATAAACAAAATAAAAGCGGCCTTGCAATATAATTTACAGAATTGTCACAGATCTAGAAAGATTTTCTTTGTATTTCAGGAAAACAATACTACACCTCTATTAAATCAAACATCCAGTTAACATTTTTAACCTTGGCAGCATCCGGTTGTACAGCCATATTTTAACTTGATATTTAAACATTTCAAGGATGATTAAGTAAATGTATGTTTCAAGAGTAATAAGTTTAAAAAACAAATTCACAAAGAAATTATTCAGTTAATTTATGAACTGTCTGAATAGAAACTGAGATAGAATTTTCGTTTATTTCTTTTAAGGATACTTTTCTTATATTATCAGTACGAATTTCAACTGATATATTTTCGAATAAAATGGAATTACGATTATGTTTTATACTACGCTAATAAATCTCGCATTCTATTACAACGTGAAACAGGATCATGAATAAAGATCATACTTATATTCTGGTTTTGATTTGTAATACTTCCTTTTCCCCAAAAGGTGACATTAAAGATCATTATTATTGTGAGCAAATGACCTAAATGAAATCCGTCTATAAAATATAAATATAGATAAAGTGCAACAATACATCAACCATTCTCGTAAAAGAGAATTTAAATGACGATGAAATTCGTGAGTAGATCGTTGATAAAGGATTTCGAAAGGAAATACTTTACATATGACTGACGAAATATTTTTTGACAGACTTTTCCCAGTATTGTAAATAATGTTTTGTCAAATGTTATTTTTTTCCACTGAAAATAAATGAAAAGAAAATCAGTTTTAGGAATTTTTCATCCATCATAAAATGATCCATTAATGTTTAAAATTATGCTTAAGAGCAATACAAATTGTCTTTGTTGGATTTTTAAATGTAGAAACATTTATTTCAGTAAATAAACCATTTCCTATTACATAAAAAATGCATTTGTTTAAACGTACTATTTTTTTTCCTTTCTTTCTTTTATTTTCTTTTTTTGCTGAGTTCGAATTTTTGTTATAATTAAAATTGAAAGACGAAATTTATTCCTTTAAAAAATTAAAATTTGAAAAACGTAAATAATAAGGATAAACCGTAAATAAAGTAAACGATTTTTTTTTACGAGACCAATTACATTTTTCGATAATTTTTTCGTCTTTAGTGTGAATTATTACTACGTAATAAATGCTCATTTTATTTTAGAAAGCATAATCCCTCAGTTTAGGAAAATCTAAATATCATATTATTATTATTATTATCGGTCGTCTTAAATGATATTCTTTTACATAAATCGCATTATCGTTGCCAAAAATTCGTAAATAATTTTAATCTTTATGAAGCAAAAATACCTTTTCCTTGGCAAATCAAACAATCAGTTCATAATGTAGCCTACTATAGCTATAGATTCTTAAAATACCCTTGAAATTGCTGTGAATGGCAAAAGTTTTTGAGAACTTTTTATAGGCAAAGGAAAAGCGTTCTTGGAATATAAGTTAGAATACTTGTCACACATGTAAAAAGTTTTTTTTGCCTTTGGAGAAAAAAATACCGCAACTCCATGAAATCAACCATTCAGTTACTCATATTGACATGGCAGCACCCGTTTGTACAAACTTAATTGAAACTGATATTTAAACCTTACGAGGGTAATAATGTAAATGTATGTTTCAAGAATAATAAGCGTAAAAAAACAAATTCACTAAGAAACTATTCAGTAAACTTATGAACTGTCTCGATCGAAACTAAGTCAGAATTTTCGTTTATTTCTTTTATGGATACCTCTCTTCTATTACAGTATGGATTTTAACTAATATATATTTCGAATGAAATAGAATAACGCTTATGTTTTATACTACCCTAATAAAACTCGTATTCTATTATAACGTAAAATAGGATCATACTTACATTCTGGTTTTGATTTGTAATGCTTCCTGTTCTCCAAAATGTGAAGTTAAAGGCCATTGTTAATGTAAGCAAATGACCTAAATGAAATCCGTCTATAATATAAATATAGATAAGTGCAACAATCCATCAACAATTCTCGTAAAAAAAAACCACTGTAAAAGACGATGAAATTCGTGCGTAGGTGGTTGGTGAGGATTTTAAAAGGAAATATAAAATAAGACTGTAGAAATATTTTGTTAAATACTTTTTACGGTATTGTATAATGTATTTTCAAACTTTATTATTATCTTTTTTTTTCGAATGGAAAATAATGGAAAGAAAATCATTTTTAGGAATTTTTTTATTTATCATAAAAAGATCCATTAATGTTTTAAAGTATGCTTAGCATCAATAAAAATTGTCTTTGTTGAATTTTCAAATTTATAACTATTTCTTTTTAGGCCAGTCAAATTGTAAGAAAAAAGTGCTAATAGAAGCAAAAATTCTGCTAGAAGATTTTATGTTTTTAAAGTGTTTATGGGGATGCTAATATTAGGAATTAAGTGTTTTCGCACAAAATATCTCGAGGCTAAATTTTGTAGAGCCAAAAAACCATGAAATTCTCTGACTTTTTTCAGTTTTTTGCCTATAACTGGAAAATTTAAAACTTTTTATGTACCCTACTTAATTACAAAATGAAAGATCATTAAGTTTTTTACAAATTTTATAATAGAAACTTTTTTCTAAACCCATTACTAAGCGCATTACAGTTTAATGAAAATGACGCTTTTTTTCAACTTCACAGAAAGCGACCCAATTTTCACCTCCCATCCCATTTTTTTTCTTTTTATCACTAAATGTGGAAATAAAATGTATCTATTAATGAATAAATGTAAAGGAAAATTTTCTAAAACGGCGTTAATAATTTTTTTCCGAAATTTTACGCTTTTCTCGTAAGTTGTACGTTTTTTAGTGCTTTTTAGGTCTATAGCACTTTTTATGTGTTAGATGGCTGCACATTGAAATGTATCCGTGTGACAATTTCTTCCATTTTCCTACTACCCCTAACTTTTGAATGTTAAATAAAATCTTTTGCAGTTTGCTTTAAAATTGCACATTTTGTCTAAAATAAGCTGTACACATTCATATCACATGTAAAAACGGCTTGCTTTAGTTTAGTAATCGAAAACTCTTGGGAGAATTATGCAACATTAATTTCACATTGCTGTAGCATTAAATCATATAAATTTGACCTTATTATAAGTTATAAATAGCTATATTATTTAATGTTTAATTTAGTATAACTTTTCTTACATTTTATAATTTTTGTTATTTAATATAACTGTTCTTATCTTTTATAAAATTTTTAATTTAGTATAACTGTTAACAAATTCTCAGTTTGGATATTTTGCTCGATTTATTAACACCCTTTATTTTTAACCTCTAATTGTCGATACACGGGCAGTTTGTCCGTGATTGTATCGGAAGCTAAGATTACAGTGTTTAATAAAAATATTTATTTTTCTATGATGCCCATTGCTATAATTTTCATGTTAATCATTGAATTGTAGGGTGGTCTGATTTATCTTTATTCTTAAAAATCAATTAATTTTTCATTCATAATAGGATTTGACTGCAAAATTAGTTAAAAACTATTAAAAGAATAATGTAATACAAATACAGTTGGATAACAATTATGAAATCGTTTAATTAATAACTATTTTTTAAAAAAATTCGTTAACGAAAACATTACTGATGCATCAACATAATTTGGCATAATATGAAAAAGGATGATAACGTGTTAAAATAAAAAGTAATTAGTGTCATACGAAATTTTCCATCAAGATTTTTTTTACCAATGGCAGAAACAAGAACCACTTCATTTCACTGCTTAAAACAGAGTTTAAAAATAACAGAATTTAAGCTGACTAGGCGGAAGCAGGCGCTAATGTCATGATTGCTACCTCTGTCATTTCAAGATTTCATGGTTTTTAACCATATCATACAAATACGATTATAATAATGTTATTTTTACTGATTCATTCAGCGGATGCGATACAACATCCGTTCTTTTAGGGCTAAAGAAATCAAAGTTTTGTAAAACTTTGAAAAAACATGATTAGCTTGAAGAAATAGCCTATGCGTTCAATTAACTAGAGTCTACCCGTCAAGAAGTCATAAAGGTTGAAGAAAAAATCATTGTTGCATTATACAGTTGATATGTACACATCACACAGATTTTTTAAACTCCTTGAAGTGCCAATTATTTTCTAAATCTACCTCTAAAAGCAAATTTCATTTTGCAATGCTACCACCAATGCAAGAGACTGCTCACATCATTTCCTCCGATGTTGTCATGAGGTAAAAGTTTGGCTAGAAAACAGAAACATCCTTGAAGACTGGGGTTGGGTTCGCAGGTCTAATGGTCTCTTTCTGCCTGCCCAAATGTGTCAAAACCCAAAACCTGAATCATTGCAGTATATGTTGTATCATGTAGCTGTAAAAAAAAAAGGTTTAGAAAGTCATGATTTTGCCAAAAATCAGAACTCAAATGTTCGGCATTTCGCAAAAATATCAACGGGGTCAACTACAAAATGATGAGGACTTTATTTATGCAGAAGAAGAAGATGAAGCTAATGCGTGGAAACCATTGACCAAAACAGCAACAACGATGACTTTAACGACGAAGTTGATGGCGTTGCAAAAAGCTCAAAGAAGATAAAAAGCTGTTAAAGAACAAGCATATTGCTCATTTGCCCTTTAAACAGAAATACATGAACTAAATCCATCTACTCACAAACGCTCCAGATGTTATTAAATACATTAAAAATGTTACCATAAATCTTTGTTTAAGTCATTCATGTAAATACCTACTAATGTTCTCTATTTAAGTTCTAAATTTAAACAAATTAAAATGGTGCTAATTATTTTTAAAATATTACCGTTGTAATAATTCATTATTACTTTTATGCAAATATTTGTAATATAAACCAGATATATTAAAGAAGATAAAATAAATAAAAAGTTGTGACAAATTCTGATTTTTCCGATTTTCCAAAAAAAATTAGAAAAAAAGTATCATTTTCAGAATGCTGTAGCACGATTCGTAATGGGTTTAGAAAAACGTTTCTATTACAAAATTTATAGAGAATTTAAAGATGTTTCTTTTTGCAAGTAAGTATGATAAACAAAAAGTTTTAAATTTTTCAGCTATAGGTAAAAAACTGAAAAAAGTCCGAAAATTTCGTGGTTTTTTGGCTCTACAAAATTTAGCCTCGACATATTTTGTTGGAAAACAATTATTTCCTGTTATTGGTATCCCTATAAATACTTTTAAAAAATAACATCTTCTAGCAGACTTTTTGCATATATTTTTGACAATTTGACTGGCCTATTTGGTAAGTTAATCATTTCCAGTTACATAAATAATGAGCTTGTTTAAAAGCATTACTATTATTATTATTATAATTATTATTTTGATTTTGTATTTGTGTTGAAATTAAACTATATGAAATTAAACAATATGTAGACTTGATAAATTAAAATTTGTAAAAAGTAAATGATGACAGCTTTTTATTATTTTTTTTCAGGAGATGAACTACATTTTTTGATAATTTATTCACTCTTTGTGTAAATTATTACTACATGACAATTGTTTATTTTATTTTTAAAAGCATAATCCCATCAGTTGAGGAAATAAAAAATTCCTATTTCTGTTATTGCTATTATGATTGGCTGTCTTAAATGATAATAATTTTTATAAATCGGATTATCGTTACCGAAAACTGAAACAAAAATACCCTTGCTTGGCAAATCAAACAATCAACTAATAATGTAGTCTATTATATTTGTAGATTATTAATATACCTTAGAAAGGCTATGAATGGCAAAAAGGTTTCGAGAGCTCTTTATAGGCAAAATAAAAACTTTCTTAAAATATAAATTACAAAACTTGTCACAGATCTATAAAAAAAAATTTCAGCCTTCGGAAAAAAAAAAAAAAAAAAAAAAAAAAAAAACACAGTTTTATTAAATTAAACATTCAAGTAACCATTTGACTTGGCAGCACCCGGTCGGACAACCATAATTTAATTTGATTTTCAAAACTTTCAAGAGTGATAATGTAAATGTATGTTTCAAATGTAATAGTAGGAAAACCAAATCACAAAGAAATTATTCACTCAAAAGTATGAAGAGTTTTTATGGGAACAATGACTGAATTTTCGTTTATTTCTTCTATGAATCCTCGCTTGTATTATGGTACGAATTTTAACTGAAGCATTCTTCACATAGTATAGACATACATTTATGTTTTATAATACGCTAATAAATCTCGTGTTATATTATAACGTAAATCAGGATCATACTTATATTCCAGATTTGATTTGTAATATTTCCTATTCCCTAAAACGTAACATCGAAGACCATTATTTAAGTGAGCAAATGACCTAAATTAAATCCATCTATAAAATATAAATATAGATAAAGTGCAACAATCCATCAACCATTCTCGTAAAAAAGAGAATAAAAAACGATGAAATTCGTGCATAGATGGTTGGTGGGGATTTCGAAAGGAAATGTAAAATGTGACTGCAGAAATGTTTTGTGAAAGGCTTTTACGGTATTGTTAATAATGTCTTGTCAAATTTTATTTTTTTCCAATGGAAATAAATGGAAAGAAAAACATTTTTAGGTATTTTTCATCCATCATAAAATGATCCATTTATGTTTTAAAGGATGCTTTAAAATAATGAAAGTTGTCTTTGTTGGATTTTTAAATTTAGAAATATTTCTTTGAGTAGGTTAACCTTTTCCAATTCCAAATATATATGAAAATGCTCGGGAAAATATGCTTGTTTAAATACTATTTTTATTTTTATTGATTTTATTATTAATATTATAATTATAATTATTTGTATTTGGATTTGCGTTAAAATTAAAATTGAAAAAATTATAATTTGCAAAAAGTGAATAATAATATTCTTTGTTTATTTTTCGGGACATGAGCTACAGTTTTTGATAATTTATTCATTCTTAGTGTAAATTATTACTGCATAATAATTGTTAATTTTTTTTAGAAAGCATAATCCAATCATTTGAGGGAGATCAAAAATTCATATTTATTATTATTATTATTATAATTATTATTACTTTGGCTCTTTTAAATGATAATCTTTTTCAAAAATTGCCTTATCGTTTAATTGCTTTCCATTTTATATATATTAGAATACGAAATTTAGCTGTAGCATTTTTCACATAAAATAAAATTATGCGTATACTTTATACTACGCTAATAAATCTCGTTTTCCATTAAAACGTGAAATAAGATCATACTTATATTCCAGTTTTCATTTGTAATATTTTCTGTTCTCTAAAACGTGACGTTAAAGATCATTATTAATGTGAGCAAATGACGTAAATGAAATCCGTCTATAAAACATAAATATAGTGAAGAGCAACAATCCATCAACGATTCTCGTAAAAGAGAATATAAAAAACGATGAAATTCGTGCGTAAATGGTTGATGAGGGATTTCGAAAGGAAATATAAAATATGACTGCAGAATTATTTTGTAAAAGACTTTTTCCGGTATTGAAAATGATGTGTTTTGAAACATTATTTTTTTTTTCAAAGAGTAAAGGGAAAGAAAATATTTTTTAGGAATTTTTCATCCATCATAAAATGCCCCATTAGTATTTACAAGTACGCTTAAAAGCAACAAAAATTGTCTTTGTTGGATTTTTAAATTTAGAAACATTTATTTCAGTAAATTAACCATTTCCAGTTACATCAAAAATGCTTTGCTTAAACTTACTATTTCTTTCTTTTTCTTTTTTTTCTGAGTTTGAACTTATGTTGTAATTGAAATTGAAACACGAAATGTAGATCTTTGAAAAACTAAAATTTGTAAAACGTAAATAATAAAGATAAAACGTAAATAAAGCAAAAGATTTTTTTCTGAAGACAAATTATATTTTTTGAGGATTTTTTCACCTTTAGTATGAATTATTACTACGTAATAAGTGTTCATTTTATTTTAGAAAGCATAATCCAAACAATTGAGAGAAATCAAAAAATCCTATTTTTTATTATCAATATTGGTTGTCTTAAATGATAATCTTTTACATAAATCGCATTATCGATAACGAAAATTCGAAAATAATTTTAATCTTTGCAAAACTAAAATACCCTTTCCCGGGCAAATCATACAATCAATTAATAATGTAGCCTATTATATCCATTAAATCAAACATACAGTTACCCATATTGACATGGAAGCACCCGTTTGGACAACCTTAATATAACCTGATATTTAAAACTTTCGAGAATGATAATGTAAATATATGTTTCAAGAGTAATAAGTGTAAAAAATCAAATTCACAAAGAAATTATTCAGTAAACTTATAAACTGTCTCGATCGAAACTGAGACAGAATTTTCGTGTACATCTTTTATACATACCTCTCTTCTATTACGGTACGAATTTTAACTAATATATGTTTCGAATAAATTTAACTTTTTCAAAAAAAATGTATAACCGACTCCAAAAAAAAAGCACTAAAAAGAATTAAATAATTCTATAAAATTCTCCAATTACAAATCGTTATCCAATAACCACACATTGACTATCATGTACCGGTATAAAACGGTTAAATTTAATATATAGAATTTAATATCCACCAAACATAGATTTTCCAGAGAATATTTTTTGCAAGAGATTAATTTACATATTTTTGATTTAAATTTTGAATATATACATATAAAAAGTAAGGAATTACTTTTTGAAGTTGGTGCCAAACAATCATAATCGATAATGATTTCCCCATTTTATTTATGGTACTAAACATAATATATCCACAATTCTTACTATACTTAAGATAGTTTGGCACCAACTTCAAAAAGCAATTCCTTACTTTTTATATGTATATATTCAAAAATTAAATCAAAAATATGTAAATTAATCTCTTGTAAAAAATATTCTCTGGAAAATCTATGTTTGGTGGATATTAAATTATATATATTAAATTTAACCGTTTTATACCGGTACATGATAGTCAATGTGTGGTTATTGGATAACGAATTGTAATTAGAGAATTTTATAGAATTATTTAATTCTTTTTAGCGCTTTTTTTTTTTTTTTTTTTTGGAGTCGGCTATACATTTTTTTGAAAAAGTTAAATTTATTTCCTACTTTTTAGTTATTTTTACTGTAATACATAATTATGTGTACAGACATATGATGGCAATACATAATTATGTGTACTGACATATGATGGCTCTTTGCAACGCATTACTAATGAACGCACTTTGCTGAGTTCTGATGTATTCGCTTTACTTATCTCTGTTTGATAGTCAACTTTTCAAAAGAGACTTACAATATCGGTTAATATTGTTGTGAATCTTTAGGTTTTCTGGATGTGGTAACTTCTTCAGATCTAGCACGACGAAAAGCTCCCGCATTCATGAAATCTTAAAGTCAACATCTAATCGTACGGACATCGGAAGTGGTTATCGAAAGGTGACAGTGCCTGAAGTAAAGTGTCCTTACACATAAGCGCGCGGCAAGGCGCTTCCACATATGAGTAAACAGCAAAATGACACCATGTATCAATGAATAGTAAAATGCTTTTCTAGTGTAGTCAAAAGTACTTCACCTTCAGTCAGAAAAAGCAAAAAGAAAGATTTTAACAAAAATCGCTCTATGATTCAATAGATAAACAACAACAATCTAATTCCTATAAATGCAGTGAAGGCATCGGAAATGAGCGGTGATGATTAGAGGAAGAATCCGAAAATCATAACCTGTACTTGGCTGCATCTATAATGGAGTGACAGCATTCGATGCCCAAATACTTTTTTCAAGGACGCATTTGTCCCAACTAAACTGATAAAAATTTGAAACTCACCCCACCGCTTTTATGCAAAACGATTATTTCAGCCTATCAAGCAGCATTCTCATGGGTCAAAAGACAAATATTTTATAAAAGCGAGGGAGTGACGACGCAGCAAAAGGGTAATTTTTTTTTACAGTGTATGTATGAGATATTGCCTAAAAGGGATGGAGTGACGATACAGCAAAAGTTAAATTTTTAACAATGTATCGCAATGCTAGGCATTTTCTATTATAAAATTTGATGATGATTTCTTGGTAGTATTCGATTGTACGTCGAATGATCCTTTATTTCTACACAGACATAAATACATAATCCATAATATTTTACAAATTCGTGGACATACAAGGACAAGATAGCACAAGGAAATATTACGACACAAGAAAAGTACAACCGGGAGCATAAAGAGTGTGTGCAACGGAGCCAGTAGGATTCGAGCCCACAATCTCCTACGCTCTCAAGAGATTAGCAGCGTGGTGTCTTAACCACTCGGCCACAAGGACACCTTGAAGACTCATTTTTGTCCAGAATCTTTTCAATCAATCATATACTGTGCTCCATGTGTCGTCATATTCACATGGAGGAATCCTACATGAACAAAATCTGAAATCATTCTGGTGTCTAACCCGGTGTAACGAATCTGTCTCCAGTCTGGTTCACTTGTGAAAGGGTAGCACAATAATTCCTCATTATAATGTCCAACAGCACTTTATTACAATACTCTACATCAACATTTACTTTCTAAAAATACAAATAAACCTCACACACATCAAAAAAACTGAAAATTTTAAACATTAAAATCACCAGTCTCTCTTCAAGTCAACGTCCCATTCCTCCCACACACTCCTTCGTCTCCCTTCGCCTCCATCACTCAATTCAACATTAGCGCCGTCTGGCAAAACCAAAAGAAGCATTCCGCATTCAGGATAACAGTTGCGATAGCCTCTTGTGAAATTTTAGGCGGGAGTTAAAGTGGAAACTTAATCACATGGATTCGTCACAGACTCCTCCCCCCTCCAAATTTTGGACATGTCCAATCAAAGTCCCCACTAAAGGAGCAATAATGTGCCAGTTCCAAAGAACGCTAGAAAGTCTTTTCAAAGCACAGTGTCCACGAGTAGATGCAATGTGCCACAGGCATATTTCCCGAAAATTCATCACAGCATGGTACTGCCCTGACCAACTGTCCTAATTCTATTAAATTTTTTTTTTCTTTTTCTTTTTACAAATTTGGAATACGCGGCAATATAGCACCCCGCAATACCAGTTACAATATAAATTACATACACATAAAATAATAAAATATATACATAAATATACATAATAAAATGACATGCACATAGCTGTAATCAAATACCGATTTCCATTTGGTGTAATAGGCAATGGTCCACAAGCATCAACATTTATTCTACTAAATATCTCAGATACAATGGGCACCAAAGTTAATGGGGCTTTCTTTATGTCATTAGATTTCCCAGCTCTCTGACAAGCATCACAAGTTTTCACAAACTCCTCAATTTGCTTAAAACAATTTGGCCAGAAAAAATGCTTCACCAAGCGATCTTTTGTCTTGGCGACACCTAAATGTCCCGAGGTCTCCTCATGACACATTCTTTTAATTTGGTCCCTGAAACATTCAGGAACCACAAGTAAGTCCATTTCCTCTCCCATCTTATTAATTTTCCTCTTAACCAATAATTTTTCCTTAACTATTCTAAAATCCTTAGGTTCTGTTTCTGTCCCCCTAGCCAAAGTAAATAAGGGAGCCAATTCTTTACTCCTCCGCTGCTCTTCTGCAAATATATCCGAATCCACTTTCACCAAGTCAAAAATAGTTTCAGTCTCTTCAACCTCCGGCAAAATTTTGCAGTCTGCACCGGAACAATCATTTTCTTCCTCCCGCGACTTCTCAGTTAATATTAATTCTTCTTCCTGACCCTCTATCGCCTCCTTCTCAGCAAGCTGTAACCGCTTCTGAGATCGTGTCAATACCACATTCACAATTTCTTTTCTCTTATCACCATCAGCTTCTATCTCCTTTAATAGAGACGCAGTTTTATTTCCAAGGATATACCTCCCCTGATCTAATTCATTTCCCAGGACGGCTGCTTTAGTGATAACATGGCCCAATTCACACTCAATCTCAATTTCGGCCATAGGCAAACATGACATCCGCTGGTCCAACAAATGCTGCACCCACACATATTCTCCTATCATGTTTTCAGGTGGAACATACTTTTGACACACCACATCGATAGTTGCTCCAGTATCTCTTAAAATAGGAATACTAGTTCCATTAATCTTCCCAAAAATTGTATATGGTGCCAACAAATCCTCGTCAACCTTATTTTAAACGTAATTTACGCTGTCTAAACCGCTCTTATTTTTAAGCTTAGGGCAATCGGGCCTAAAGTGCGTTGAATCCCCACATTCAAAACAACGGAACTGTTTCCTCCTCTCAAAACTGGGATCAGGCTTTCTATCCCTAAAATAATTTCCCTTATCCTGTACATCTTGTATAAATTCACTTCTTAAGTTATTTCCCTTCCATGATCTCATTTGCCATTGATTCCTATCACCTCGATCCCTATTACTTATCGAAGTTTTACGCTGAATGCAATTTCTTACATCTTCAAATTCATCCATTTTAGTAACAAGCTCAGTGGGTGAAACTATAGTTATCCACCGATCCAAAAAACTCTCCCTAAAATCAGGCGGCGCTCTTTTTTTTATTTGATCAACTATCATCAAGTCTTTCAACTGATCATAAGTTTCTATCTTCAACCCATTCAACCAACCTTCTAAATAATTTTTTATCTCATAATAAAAATCATACCACGTACTATCAGATGCTTTCTGAATTTTCACAAAGTTCTGACGAAACCTCTCTGGACTCAATTTAAACCGCTTCAGCAACATTGTTTTGACATACTGATATTCACTAGCCTGCTGTTCAGGCTCACGAGCTATTAATTGAGAAATTTCAGTTGGTAAAACACCAATTAACTGAGTAACCCATTTTTGGGGGGAAATCCCAAGCACCTTAGCCTGCCTCTCAAACAATTCCAGAAATAAACTAATATCATCCTCTTTCACATTGAATCTGGGCATCAATCTCTGAATATCCACTCTCGATTCAAAACCCATACTAGATTGAACAGAGTCTAAGTTCTTTCCCTCATTCAACTGTAACTCTATTTTTTGTCTCTCCACCCTCTCTCTCTCGGCCACTTCCTCTCGACCTATTCTTTCATTTATCACAGTTGTAAGAATCTCTCTAACAAATTCCTCTTCATAATTAACACTCTTTGTAATTAAATTACGTAAATCAATTATTCTCATACTATCATCGACTTCCTCCCCCAATTCCAGAGCAACGATTTTCAAATCTGCTCTTCGGCCTTTCCCCAGGAAAGCCATTTCCAAATACGTTCACCGACGGGTAGGTCGCCGGTTAAACACTTTATAAGAGCGACCGGCACCCAACCAACTGACCAAATTTAATCAATACACCAATAATCTATATATTCACTATATCAAAACAATAGATAAATATACATTATACAAATAACTATAATTAATTATTCAAAAAAAATGTATCTATATACCGGTTCAAAACATCAATACTTGCATACCTTCTGTTTAACAAAAATAATACACAACTTTAATAAATTTTTTTGAACCTTTGAAAAGTCACATTTCCACCACTCAGCCTGGTCTAAAACACTATTTTTCAAAATATAATAAACATAAGATCAGTTTGACCTCAATCAAACCAGTTTGATTTTAAACATGAAGTATCTCGATACAAAATACAATAAATCAGTTTAATTTCATTTACTCAAACCAGATTGGTTTTAAAATACACTCTTCGAGACAAAACATATTAACTTAAAGTCAGCTTGACTTAATTTAATCGATAAACCAGCTTGGTTTTAAATAATCCTTTTCACATTCACACCTTTTATAAAAACCAGAAAATACAAATCTGATATTGCGGCCGCTATATATATTAAAAAAACAATTTTTACAACAATTATTATACAATTATAATATTATAAAAGAAAACCAACAAATTTTAATCAAATGAACATTCCCAATACCTTAAGCTTAAATGATATAACATGCTGCAATGAAATCAAAACATACCTGTGACTCTACGTTCCTTCTCATTGCAACTCGAAGTCCAATCTGGTGAAACCTCCACTTTAAGACTGTAACGAATCTGTCTCCAGTCTGGTTCACTTGTGAAAGGGTAGCACAATAATTCCTCATTATAATGTCCAACAGCACTTTATTACAATACTCTACATCAACCTTTACTTTCTAAAAATACAAATAAACCTCACACACATCAAAAAAACTGAAAATTTTAAACATTAAAATCACCAGTCTCTCTTCAAGTCAACGTCCCATTCCTCCCACACACTCCTTCGTCTCCCTTCGCCTCCATCACTCAATTCAACATTAGCGCCGTCTGGCAAAACCAAAAGAAGCATTCCGCATTCAGGATAACAGTTGCGATAGCCTCTTGTGAAATTTTAGGCGGGAGTTAAAGTGGAAACTTAATCACATGGATTCGTCACACCGGTAATTAAATCTGAATCTAAAGATAATTTTGTTGCACTTATCTATGCACTTTATTTTGCATTGATATGTAGAGATAATTTTTTCCTCCGGAGCAAAATATATACTAAAAGATTTTCATCTTTTCAACAACTTAAGGATGTCGATTGGTATCGATGTCTATTTTCGCTTTAGTGGATGCGAGAACTTGTCCATTTAAACTTTAACATTTCGGAAATTTATCACATCCAGCAAACTTTAAGGCCGCACACTAGGCACAGAAAAAGAACCGGATGATAATGTGAAGTCTATGGGGGCGTTCTTTTCAAATATCTCGCTCAAATTTTAAAATTTTTCGTGATTTTTTTTTTTTTAATCATAGGATAGCTGAGGATATTCCACAACCGGCCTAGTTTTTACTTTTTCAATTTTGGTTTCAGATTTTTTAAAAGAATTATTTTAAATTTCAAAACCGGTTTAAACGGTTCTGAAATTGAAACTATCATTACATAAAACATACATAAGCAAAATCGTAGAATTAAAAACTAGGCCGGTTGTAGATCATCCTCGGCTATCCTATGCAAAAAAATCATGTAAATATATTAAAATTTGAGCGAGATATTTGAAAAGAACACACCAATAGTCTTTACAGTAACATCCGGGCCTTTTTCTGAGACTAGTGTAGTGCCTTAAGATCCACATTGAAGTCTATAGACTTCGTAAATGGGCACTGAAAAGCTGACAATCCATCAGTACACGTTAAAATTATTGTGAAAAATTACTTTTGTTTTTAAATCTATCTATTTTCTGACTAATGAGAGTGATCTAAAAACGTCTATGGAGCGTTTTCATTCGTCAGAAAATAGATAGCCTTTAAAAACAGAGGCATTTTTCATGATATTTTAAACCACAGATCAACTATTTACTCACAGATACAACAGAGAAATGACAAACCGTACCAGCGCGATTCTAGCGCCACTACTGGGAACAGGCGGGAACTTCAAAATAAACTGCAAGTTAAACTGTCATTGTCTCTATCGTATGGTCTAACACGTTTACCGTCGAGTTTATTTGTTAGAAATTTTGAAATTGTATTTGATTTTTTTGCCCACTTTATGTTTAATATGTTATGTTATTATGTTAATTTATAACACTTTAACTTATGTTAACTTAAGTTACGTTAAAGCACATTTTATGTTTTAAACAAAAACAAACGTAAACAAATACACCCGTTAGCGACTCATAAAAAATATAGATACTATACAAAGAAAACAAGTAACAACTGCCTTTTGCAATTTTCCCGAAACGCTTGCACCTGTTGTCACTAGGTTCTCGGGAGTTAGGATTTGGTTACCATTGAACTTATGGAACTGTCCTATCTGAGTAAAAATACTTAATCTGTGGACTAGCAATAATTCTTGCATTTTTAGAAAATGTCCTGCAGATGTCGCTTCTATCTTTAAATTTCATTAGCATTATTGCACATTTAATGAATAGAACATTTTAGCGTTTTTTTTAAGTGTTACAGAGGGCGTATTCAGCACAACTTAACGGTTAGTTACCGAACACTTATCGATTGTAGACAAGTACGAAATGAAAATCAAAGCGAAGTGTGACGTCAGCTACAATTCAACAGAATAATTTTCATTGATGCCACAATTTGCTTTCGTACTGCCCTACAATCGGTCGGTAACATTGGTTTCTTTTGTAAGTTACTCTGAACACGCCCTCAGATAGCCGATTTCCACACTATATCCCCTAGATCAGGGCTACACTAGATAAAGGGCTTGCTCTTCCTTATCACGACGTCACGAGAGGTGGCTGGCCGCTATCTGCGATTGGTACAAACAGGGATCAAAGTGACGCACCCATCGTTTTGTACCAATCACTGGATGTCATTCAGCCACCTTTTGTGACGTCATGGAAGGAATCATCAAGCCCGGTATCTAGTGTGGCCTTGCCTAGATGCTATATTTCCGGTTTCTTGTATAAGAGAACTTGTCTGGAATCCAGGTAGAATTTGCGCTGTTAGCGAAACCAAATTAACGAATCAGAAGCCTGAATTTTAGCAAAGGTTTCAGTGTTTTAAATAAATTTTCTTGTTAATAAATCTCGTTTAGGAAACAGCGCAAAATTTATATGAATTCTGGCCCTCGTCCAGTTAGGATTTTGCACTTTGAACACTGTTAAAAATTTGAAACTTTTACTTTATCGTCAATCCATCGCTTTTATAGAACATGATTACTTCATTATGGTGAATTCTCATTGGTCAAAATAGAGATATTCCATAAAAGCGGTGGAGTGACGATGCAGCAAAAACTCCAAACTTTTAACAATGAAAAGATCGTGTGTCTATGTAAATGTAACATAAAATCATGCAAAAGGAACACTTTTAATTGGTCGATTGCTTCAAAATGAATTTGAAATTTAAAGTTTTTATTTTTAAAAAAGTTCTAATTACCAGATTTTTATGAAATTCGAATGGGACCACATGGGCCTCATACGCTTTCAAACAAAAAAAGAATTATCAAAATCGGTTCATATTTGCAAAAGTTATGCGTGAACAACAAATACATACAGGTCGAAATCATAACCTCCTCTTTGAAGTCGGTTAATAAAATAGAGTTACCCTTATGTGGTATACTACGCTAATAAATCTCCTATTCTATTATAACGTAAAATAGGATCATACTTATATTCTGGTTTTGATTTGTAATATTCCTGTTTTCCAAAACGTGACATTAAAAAGACCATTTTTAATGTGAGCAAATGACCTAAATGACCGTCTATAAAATACAACAATCCATCAACGATTCTCGTAAAAGAGAATATAAAAGATGATGAAATTCGTGTGTAGATGGTTGGTGGGGGATTTCGAAAGGAAATATAAAATATGACTCCAGAAATATTTTTGAAAGACTTTTTCCGATATTGTAAGTATTGTTTTGTCAAACATTATTTTTTTCCAATGGAAATAAATGTAAATAAAATCATTGTAAGGATTTTTTCATTTATCAAAAATTAATCCATTAATGTCTAAAAGTATGGTTAAAACCAATAAAAATTGCCTTCGTGAGTAGAAACTTCATTTTCAATAGGGTCGGTGCTAGGATAACCATCAATAACATATAAAAATTTCATAGCGATCCGAGAATATTTACGGAAGTTAGAGCGCGGCCAGACGGCCAGACAAACCGAAGGCATAAACAATTTTCAACTTTGTTGGAAAGTCTTAAAAAGGTGAAATTCGTGTGTAGATGGTTGATGGGGGGATTTCGAAAGGAAATATAAAATATGACTGCAAAAATATTTTTTGAAAGACTTTTTCTGGTATTGTAAATAATATTTTTTTCAACATTATTTTTTTTCCAATGAAAATAAATGGAAAAAAATCATTGTTATGAATTTTTTAACCATCATAAAATGATCCATTAGTGTTTAAAAGTATGCTTAAAAGCAATAAAATTTGTTTTTATTGGATTTTTAAATTTAGAAATATATTTCTCTTAGTTAACCTTTTGCAGTTATGTGAATAATGCTCGGAAAAATGTGCTTGTTAAAAGTAAATATATATGCTTAAACGGTAAGGCATTGGCCTTTTAAGCCAAGTATATGGGTTTGATTTCCGTCTTGGGCAATTTTTTCCTCAGTTGGAAATATTTAATTCGTATATATATGTATGTTTATTTATTTAAGTTTGGATTTGTCTACAAATTAAAACTAAACTACGAAATGTAGACCTTTGAAAAAATAAAATTTGGAAAACATGTATAATTATATTCTTTTTTTTATGCGGAAGATCAGTTACATTTTTTGATAATTAATTTACTCTTAGTACGAATTATTACTGCATAGTAATTGTTCATTTTAATTTAGAATGTCTAATCTCAACAGTTGAGAGAAATTTTTAAAAAATTCCTAATTTTTTAAATTATTATTGATTGTTTTAAATGATAAACTTTTTCATAAATCGCATTGCCGAAAATTCGTAAATACTTTTAATCTTTATGAAACAAAAATACCATTGCTTTGGCAAATCAAATAATCCATTAAAAATATAGCCTACTATAGCTGTATATTTAAATGTCACTAAATGTAACCTTGAAATTACTGTGAAAGGCAAAAAGCTTTCGAGAGCTAAATTATAGACAAAGTAAAAACGTTCTTGGAATAAAAATTACAGAAATTGTCACAGATCTAGAAAGTTTTTTCTGTTTTTTGGGGGAAAACACCACAACACTATTAAATCAAACATTCAGCTAACCACATTTGGCATGGCAGAAGCCGCTTGGACAACCCTAATTTAACGTTATATTTACACCTTTTGAGGGTAATAGTGTAAATGTATGTTTCAAGGGTAATAGTGTAAAAATCAAATATACAAAGAAATTATTCAGCCAAAAGTATGAAGTGTCTCCATGGAAAAAGAAACAGAATTTTCGTTTATTTCTGTTATGGGTACCTCGCAAATATTACAGTACGAATTTTGAGATATTTTCCACATAAAATGTACTTACACCTATATTTTATACTACGCTGATAAATCTGGTATTCTATTATAACGTAAAATAGTATCATACTTATATTCTGGTTTTGATTTGTAATATTTATATCTCTCCAAAACGTGATGTTGATGACTATTATTAATGTAAAAAAAATCACCTTAATAAAATCCATCTATAAAATATAAATATACATAAAGAGCAACAATGCATCAACGATTCTCGTAAAAGAGAATATAAAAGTCGATGAAATTCGTGCGTAGATGGTTGGTGGGGGATTTCGAAAGGAAATATAAAATAATGGTTGCAGACATATTTTGTGGACGGCTTTTTCCGGTACTGAAAATAATGTTTTGTCAAACTTTTTTTTTCCAATGGAAATAAATGGAAAGAATATAATTTTTAAGAATTTTTCATTCATCATAAAATGATCCATTAATGTTTAAAAATGTGCTTCAAAGTAATGAAATTTGTTTTTGTTGGATTTTTAAATTTAGAAATATTTCTTTTTGTAAATTAACTATTTTCAGTTATATGAATAATGCCCTTTTTTAAATGAATTATTATTATTATTATTATTTTGGAATTTGAAATTAAACTAGAACCTTAAAATATAGACTTAAAAAATTAAAATTTGCAAAAAGTAAATTCTTTATTTTATTTTTCAGAAAATTAACTACATTTTTTGATAATTTATTCAACCTTATTGTAAGTTATTACTACATAATAACTGTTCATTTTATTTTATACAGCTCAACCTATCAGTTGGCAAAATAAAAAATTCCAATTTCTATTATTTTTATTATTGTTAGCTGTCTTAAATGATAATCTTTTTCATAAATCGCATTATCGTTACCAACAACTTGTAAACACATTTAATCCTTGTGAAAGAAAAATACCATTGCTCTGGAAAATTAAACAATCAATTAATAATAATGAAGCCAATTATAGATGTAGATTTAAAATATAAATTATTCACTTGCTGTGAATGGCAAAAAGCTTTCGACAGATTTTTATAGGCCAAGTAAAATCGTTCTCCGAATATAAGTTACAGAACTTGTCACAAATCTAGAAGGTTTTTTTTTGTCTTTGCGTAAAAAAAATACCACAACTCCATTAAATCAAACATTCAGTTACCCATATTGACATGGCAGAACCCGTTTGGACAACAATAATTTAACCTCATATTTAAACATTTAAAGGTTAATTATGTAAATGTAAGTTTCAAGAGTAATAAGTGTAAAAAACCAAATTCACAAAGAAATTATTCAGTAAACTTATAATCTGTCTTGATCGAAACTGAGTTAGAATTTTCGTTTTTTTCTTTTATGGATACCTCTCTTCTATTACAGTACGAATTTTAACTGATATATTTTTCGAATAAAGTAGAATTACGCTTATGTTTTATACTACGCTATTAAATTTTCGTATTCCATTATAACGTAAAATAGGATAATATTTATACTCTGGATTTGATTTGTAATACTACCTGTTCTCCAAAACGTGACATTAAAGATCATTATTAATGTGAGGAAATGATCTAAATGAAATCCATCTATAAAATATAAATATAGATAAAGCGCAACAATCCATCAACGATTCTCGTAAAAAAGAATATAAAAGACGGTGAAATTCGTGGTTAGATGATTGGTTGGGATTTCGAAAGGAAATATAACATATGACTGCAGAAATATTTTGTGAAAAACTTATTTTCCGGTATTGTAAATAATGTGTTGTCAAACATTATTATTTTTTTTTTTTCGAATGGAAAAATTTGGAAGGAAAACCATTTTTAGGAATTTTTCATCCATCATAAAATGATCCATTAATGTTTCAAAGTATGCTTAAGAGCAATAAAAATTGTCTTTGTTGGATTTTTAAATTTATAACTAGTTCTTTTAGTTAGTTAACTATTTGTAGTATTAAAAATAATGAGCTTGTTTAAATTAAACGTATTATTATTATTATTATTATTTTGATTTGGTATTTGTGTTGAAATTAAACTATAACCACCAAATGTATACCTTATAAATTAATATTTGTAAAAAGTAAATGATGATATTCTTTTTTTTAATTGTTTTTCAGGAGATGAATTACATTTTTTGATAATTTATTCAATCTTTGTGTAAATTATTACTACAGGATAATTGCTTATTTTATTTTTGAAAGCATAATCCCATCAATTGAGGGAAATAAAAAGTTCCTATTTCTATTATTGTTATTATTATTGGCTGTCTTAAATGATAATCTTTTTCATAAATCGTATTATCGCAACCGAAAACTGAAACAAAAATACCATTGCTTGGCAAATCGAACAATCAACTAATAAGGTAGTATATTACAGTTGTTGATTTTTAATATACCCTTGAAAATACTGTCAATGGCTTCGAGAACTTTCTATAAACAAAATAAAAGAATTCTTGAATATAAATTACAAAACTTGTCACAGACCTTGAAATTTTTTAGTGCACGAAAAAAAAAATACAGCTCTATTTAATCAAACATTCAATTAATCATATAGAGATGGCAGCCCCCGGTTGGACAACCCTAATTTAACCTTTCAAGAACAATGATGTAAATGCATGTTTCAAATATAATAGTGTGAAAACCAAATTCACAAAAAAATTATTAACTCAAAAGTATGAAGTGTTTCCATGAGAACTAAAACAGAGTATTCGTTTATTTCTTTTATGGATATACAGTCGGCTCTCGTAATTTCGAACTCGTCGGGACCACAAGAAATGTTCGAATTATCCGAAGTTCGAATTATGGAAAATATGAAATTAAAACATGCTTAATATGATATTATTACAAAGGAATTAATATTATAGTGTTTTTTAACTTTATTTCGTCTATTATCATTAGAAAATGGCTTAATATTAAATTAGAATGGATAAATACATAAACTAATAAAAGGATTAGAAACAAGCACGATGGAAGAAAAATTTAAAGCGTCACTGATGGACAGACAGGGCACTAAAAAAGTGTATATCAAATTCATTGGATTATATGTATACTCGTTCGGAACAAGTTTCACAAAACTAAAAGAAAGAGAGTTATTCAAATGATCTGAAATCCGTGAAAAAGAAAAGAAAAATGAAAAATCGAAATTCTCGTTAGTTCGAATTAAGCGATGTCAAGAGAAAATGAGTTCGAATTAATGAAAAAATTTAACGTTATCCTGCCATTGAAAATTTTGGGACTTCGTGTTTAGTTCGAATTATCCGATTTCGAATTAACGAGAGTCGACTGTATCGCTTATATTGCAATACAAATTTTAACTGAAAATTTTTTCACATAAAGTAGAATTACGCTTATGTTTTATACTACACTGTAAAAAAAAATATGGGTTTTCACATAAATATATTAAGTATCTTTACAGACATTATTATAGTTACTAGATAATCTTTAGTAATCAATCGCTTCGCAAAACATTACACAAGTATTTGTTGTAAAGCTACTGATCAAACTGCTGTAATTGACGCGGAGTGTTGAATCAACCAGTCAACAAACCAACCTCTAAGGTCTTTGGCCACAGAGACTCTTCTGTGTCTTTGGCCAGCCCGCCGGCGAGCGGCGAAGTCGCTAGTGACTTCGTGAACAAGTTGAATTTTGTTTTGTGAAATGATTTTCATGTTTTTAAGGTAAGTTACATTTTATTTAAGCTAGAAACATTTACAAATATTCAGTTTATTTTTATTAAAAGTTAATTTCACCACTAATCTCTTATTTCTTTTAGGCCTAACTTAAACCTTGCTTGTCAATTGTCGCGAGTATTACTAATATTCTGTGCGTAGTTTATGCAGTTTAAAACTTGTTTTTTCTTTTTCGTTTCTATCTCTCTCTTTGATTAAATAATTTTAAAAATGAAATGTTAATTAATCTACTGGTAATCTTTGATATTGTAACTTGAGATTTAATAGTCTGGGATAAATATTGTATCGTTCAAGTTCGTTAATCATGTTTTGGGACCATAAAAATCTTTTATTAAACTAATCTACTTATTTAATTTTATCTGAAATCTCAATTTTCCCATGCACGCTATTTACAAAATAACAAATATATCGCAAACTATACGTGTTTGCAGCTTTTCGTACAATTACCCCTGATAGCTCAGTCAAAATATAATTTAAAATTAATAAAAACAACTCTTTAATCACAATTATCGCCGTTTTATTTTATTGTATGTCATTAAAAATATTAATAATGTAAATTAGACTTAAAGTTCGACTTGCCCCCATCTGTTTGTTTACGTTTTGAATGCTTGAATAATGCAATATTGTCAGCAAGCAAAGTTTTTGTTTGAGTCTAATTCGTTAAACATGGGTTGAAACTGCTGTTCATGAGTATTGTATTGACATCAGGGTTGGCATGATTTAAATTGACAGATTTAAATCAGCTGATTTTAATCAATTTTTCTTTTTTTTTTAAATGCTAGAAATTAGTTAGCAGAGAAATAAGAAGTTGGTCTAAATAAGTAGCAGGTCTTTTTCTGGTATTGTTAGGATTGCTATCAGAAAGAATGTGGCAGGTGCAGGTTAAGTCCAGGTGTCCCCCTCCTAATTTTTTAATTCTTTGTTATTTTGTTAAAAAATTTAGACTATGAGGCAAAACACAGAAACGCTTAATAATAAATCATATTGTGTTTGCCAATATTTGCAACTAAATGATTTTAATCTTTTTTTGCTTCACAAGTTAATAATTAAACAAATTCATTAATGTTCACCAAAAAATCAGATACTACATGTAAGGAACAAGTTTTAAAACTTGCCATATTACACTGTTAAATTTCAATTAAAGCTTATGAATTTTTAAAAAACATTCCAAAACCAAAATAACTAGTTTGTATATCGTAGTCACAAATCGTAGACGAATGATGTGTGCATAGTAATACATTGTTGTTGTTTTAATTTAAAACTTAAAATCTTAATTCTTACTTTTTATATAATGTTTTACAAATTAATTTTAACTTTGATCTTATTATTAATAATATGCTATAATTTTTTAAAAATAAGACATTAGGTAAAGATAGAATTACAAAATTTAAAGCAAGATATGAATAAGCTTTTAATGGCTGTCATATTGCTAGTTTTATTAAATTCCTCAGTTTTAATTCAAAATGAAATTTCACTTAGTGTAGAGGAAAATAATGAAGGTTTGGCATTCATTAAAGAAAATTGTCCAAATCTTCTCACCACTGTTGCACAATTTTTTTAAAATTTGGTCAGGGAATTCGCCAGTCATGTTTTGCTGGGAACCCTGCATTCAACAAAATTTCCAATCCTCATCGACAAAATTTGTTCTTTTTCTACGCTCTATCAATGAAATTCATGCTTTTTTTCACAGCAAATTGGTGAAATTTACAATTTTTTGTAACTACTGATAAAAATTGTAATTTAAGCTATATCATTTAGAAGAAAAAATTTTTTTTTATAAAGAATTTTGTAAAAATGTGCCATAACTACATGGCTGAAAGTTTTCAGTCTTAAAAATTTCCAAGGACGGAATCGGATCGCAGAAAAGATGCGCTTCTCAAAAAAGATGCAATGAAGATTCGAATGATCGTAAAAAAAAAGATTTCTGTGAAGCAATTGCAAAAAAAAAAGGTACATTTTTTGTAAAAATTTTGCAAAAAAAAAAAAAAAAGGGGGGGGGTTGTCGAAAAACATGCCATTTTGTTAAAGGATCCATAACCATTTCCATTGCAAAATTATGAAAAGCATACTGTTTCCATCAAAGGATCACGAAAAAGACACCATCTCAGTCAAAGAATGCCAAATAGACATGGTCTCTGTCAAAGAATAACAAAAAAAAAAAAGCATCTTCTGTCAAAAACTTGCAGAAAAAACAAGATTCCTGTCCTAGGAACATGAGAAAAACTCTAATTCTGACAAAAGATCGTGAAAAAGATGCACTCTCGGTCAAAGAATGCAAAATAGATGCAGTCGCTGTCAAAAGATCTCAAAAAAGACATAATATCTGCCAAATGAAAAAAAAAAATTAAGATTTTTATCAGATTATAGAGGAAACTCAAATTATGTCAAAAGACGCAAATTTTGCAAAACGACCACAAAAAAACTGTGATTTTCATCAAATGATTGCAAAAAAATACTATTTTCATCAAATGACTGCAGAGAAAAGTGACTTTTATGAAAGGATCATGAAAAAAACACAAATTTTGTCAATGGGTCTTGGAAAAGACTATTTTTGTCAAAAGGTCGGGAAACAGACATCATTTCTGTCAAAGAATCACGAAAGACAATTTCTATCAAAAAGATGTGAATTTTGTGAAAGGATCGTGGAGAAGACGTGAATTTTGTCAAAGGATTGCAAAAAAGATGTGATTTTCGTCAAATGATCGCAAAAAAAAGATTTTCATAAAACGATTGGGGAGAAGACGCAATTTCTATCAGAATGATCTCAAAGGTGCAAATTTAGTCAAAGAATCTTGGAAAAGACGCAAATTTTGCCAAACGATCGCGAAAAAGACAATTTCCGTCAAATGTTTATAAAAAAAAAAGCGATTTTCATCAAATGATTGCAGAAAAAACACGATTTCTGGAGTCGAAAGATCATGAAAAAAGGCATGGTTTCTGACCTAAGATAGTGAAAAAGGCATGAATTTTGTCAAATGATCGCAGAAAAAGTGCTAATTTTGTTAGAAGATTGTATATTGTTGAAAAACATATATTCGTTAGAAAATTGTTGGATTTCGTCAAAAAATCGTAAATTTCAGTTAAGGATTGTAGAAAAAGTGCACATTTCAGCAAAAGATCACAGGAAAGTCACAAATTTCATCATAGGATCGTGAAAAATAAATGCAAGTTACTTGTGTGTGTATGTGCTCACTTAGATTCATTGGGAAGGTTGGGGGGGGGGGGGAGGGGAGAGATGTAAAATATTTCCAGTTTTGGCAAAATTTCAAACTTGCATCCATCGCATAACTAAGACCAACGTTATTTTTTAGAAATTTTGCAAGCAGTTTCAAAGCAATTTTTTTTCTAAAGTAGTAAATGTACAATTAAATGATAAATTCTAAAGAAGATAGTTTAGCATATCTGATTTTTTTTTTCTTTTTGGTTAGGATATCTTAAAATGTTAAGATGACCAAGACCCTGGACGACTTCGGATGATGTGACCTTACGTCTGCATTTATACTGATGTTTTTAACCAAGTGATTCAAAAAATTAATTCTTCAAAAAAATTCTTTTATAGGCACATAGTTTTTCTTGTTTTTTTCCCCCATGTTTTTCATGTTTCCCTATGTTGGTTCTGTTGAATTTCCAATGTTCTAAACATATAATTGTGAAAATTAAATCATTCTAATTATACTATATACTTTATTACTTCATGCACAACGTACTCATACTTACCAAGTTATACATATTAAGTATAAAATTTATATATTTGGACTGTTTTTTACAATTAAAATAATTTTTGGTACTACTTGGTTATCCCGTCGGCAAAAATTATTGCAAAACCAATAAGATTAAATGTCAATAGTGGATGACCGCGAATATCTCATTTAATGGCACTAAATATGATAAATATGCTTAAAACATCATTAAATGCTTTTTATTTGTATTTTTATGAATATTCTATTAATTATTTATTTTTTTTTTCGTTATTTCAAATAAAAAATATGTCAATATATATAATTTTGCTATTAGTTTGGTGATTTGTATAATTTGGCGAAATTGGTCGCCTGGATAACCAAGTAGTGCCCAATTTTTTTTAAATATTTTTGTAAAATTTTCTCCCAAACTCAATTTCTTCCCTTAACTAAAGAATTATTTCTAACTGGTTTTAATTTTATAAATACTTAAGGATTATATTTAGGTATACAACTTAAAAAAAAAAAAAAAAAAAAAAAAAAAAAAAAAAATAGTTAAACATATTATAGAATTTTTCATCTTCATTGTTTTGAATAGATTTTGTCTGTATTTTCTTTTTAAAATGTGCCAACTGAAGAGTAGTTAAAAATAGAGCTGTACCAGACATAAAAAAATGATTAGATTATTAAAATTAAGGGTTAATTAAATATGCATAATAAAGATAGGTGCATTTTCTTTTAATTAATGAACTTATATTTTTAAACATATCCTATTAAATCGCATCAAATTCATAAAGTAAGAAAGTTTTATTTCAGGTTTAACCAGCGTTAATAATTAAAGCTAGATTAATGCACAATTAAAATCTTTTTATCAAATATTTATCAATAAATTTATCAATAAAAGCAATATCTTTCTAAAAAAATAAAAAAAATCCTTGAAAAACTATGAGTTTTGTCATATTGATAATATTTAGAATTACTTATTAAAATACATACTGAATGTTATAAAAGTAAAGTATTCTGAAATTTGTCATGACATCTAAATTGAGTTTCATTATTTACATCTGTAATGTGCAGATTTCAGGAATTTGTGGATTTGAGGGAGTCTACTATATATTCTTTAAGGTTTCTGTCAAACTGTAAAATTTTTTGGATTGAGGGAATATTATCTTCAAAGAGTTTAATTAAGAGTGTCAAATCAACACTTTTTTACCATTAGATTTAGCATGTAACCGAAAAGATTAAGATTCAACTTCATATCTTAATACATACTCTTAAATTCTTTAAAGATAATCTTCCCTATTCCAGAAAATCTTTCAATTTAGATGTCGAGAAACAAAATAACCAGAAGTTTTTGTACATTAAAAATAATCTCAGAACAATATATATTCATTGAATTGTATCAAATATGTATTATTAAATTGTTAATCAAAAGTTTCTTAATAAGATTTTCAAGGTATCAATGTTACACTGTGTAGGGCAAATTTTGCTTTGAACATAAGATATAGCTGTTATCAATAATGTTTAAATTAGAAATGATTTCAATTCTCAACATAGTTGACTGCAACTATTTGAATATTTTAAAATGTTATATTGTTACATTACTGATATAATCATGGGTGCAAGTTTTTCCATCCTAAGACGAAATTCTGTCTCTTAAAAATTCCCGAGGACAGAAACAAGACAGAAAAATCTCCGAGAACAGAAGCGCATAGTGAAAAACACGTGCTTTTCATCAAAGAATCACGGAAAACATGATTTTCATGAAATGATCGTGAAAAAAAGTGCTATTTCTGTCAAAGGACTGCAAAAAAGACTCATTTGCCGTCAAAAGCTTGCGGGAAAAATGCGATTCTTGTCGAAGATCGCGAAAAACACGCTATTTCTGTCGAAAGATTGCAAAAAAATATTGAATTGCGAAAAAAGGCACAATTTTTATTAAAAGCCTGTGAAGAAAAGTCAATTCTTGTTAAAAGATTGCGGAAAAGACGTCATCTCGCTCAGAGAATGCGAAATAGACGCGGTCTCTGTCAAATGATCGCAAAAAAAAAAAAAAGATGTTTTCTGTCAAAAAGTTGAAAAAAAAAACCCAATTCCTGTCGAAGAATCACGAAAAAGATGCTATTTCCAATCAAAGAATACTAAATAGATGCAATTTTTGTCAAATAATCACAAAAAAGCGCAAAATCGCATGAATTTAATCAAAGGATCGTGGAAAAGACGTGAATTTTGTCAAAGGATTGAGAAAGAGATTTCCATCAAATGATCGCAAAAAATTCCACAATTTTTGTCAAAGGATCATAAAAAAGATGCAAATTTTGCCAAAGCATCGTGAGAAGACACTATTTCTGTCAAAAATTCTAAAAAAAGACACTATTTCCGGCCAAAAAATACAAAATAAGTACATTTTTTGTCAAAGGATCGCGGAAAAGACTCAAATTTTGCCAAAAGATCAAGAAAAAAATGCGCTTTCTGTGAAATGATCGCAAAAAAACCCACGATTTTCATCAAATGATAGCAGAGAAAACACAATTTTTGTCGAAAGGATCGCGAAAAAGATGCAATTTCTGTACAAGGATCGCGAAAAAGATGCAATTTCTGTACAAGGATTGCGAAAAAGATGCAATTTCTGTACAATGATCACGAAAAAGACGTGAATTTCATCAAAAGATTGTATAAAATACTTGGATTTCATCGAAAAATCGCAGATTTCTGCTGAAAACTGTAGAAAAATCGCAAGTTTCAGTTTAAAATCGTAGAAAAATCACAAATTTCGGCAAAATATTGTAGAAAAGTTGAAAATTTTGTCGAAAGATAGAGGGAAGAAACTAATTTCATCATATGGTCATGGAAAAAAACACGAGTTACGTGTTTATGTTCTCGCTCAGTGGGAGGGTGGGGTGTCAAAATATTTTCAAACTTGGCAAAATTTCAAACTTGCACCCATGTAAGTATATAATATCCAAAAACATTTATTTTATCAACAGATATGCATTATATGCAATTGGAAATGAAATTTAAAAATTAATAGCTTAAACTAGGGGTGCACAACCTTTTCAAGTAAAGGGCCACTTAGAAATATGTCTGAGTGGTCGAAGGCCACATCATGATTTGTGGCCTATAATCGGATAAAAAATATGATTTTAGAGGGGAATGGCGGGGGGGGGGGGTGTTACCCCTTTAAGTTTGCTTACCCAGTCAAAAAATTTAATTCGCATGGTAAGGATATATCAGCAGATTTTAGTTTATATATAACAGATGTTTCAAGTTTAATTTCAAGATGTAAAAATATTCTTTGACTTTTTTCAAGAGAGTAAATTTTGCTTTATTACAAGTGCTAAAAAATAAGCATAAATTGCTGGTACCGAAAAAAATGCGAATTTTATGAACGAAAGAGAAAAGGAGCCGATCAACAAGAATTTCAGTGCCTGAACAACGAAATTCCCGATTTTCTGTGCCCGATTAACAAAATTTGTAATTCTTCCACTCCTGATCCACCAAATTTGCACATTTTACAAAACCAATCGACAAAATTTACAATTTTTATGAAGCTGAACGAGAAGATTTGAATCATTTTCTTGTCTGATCAACAAGATTCGCAATTCTTATGAAACCGATCGAGAAAATGCAGGCGTTTTTTGCACTTAATCAACAAAATTCGCTATTTTTACAAAGTCGATTGACGAAATTGGTGATTTTTCCTCTCATGATCAACGAAATTTGCGATTTTTTTTCCGGACATGATCGACGAGATTCGCGATTTTTCCGCACCTGAACAACGAAATTCTCGATTTTCCTTCACATGATCGGCGAAATTCGCGATTTTTCTGAAACTGATTGACGAAGTTCGCGACTTTTCCTAACCTCGTTGACAAAAACACTATTTTTCTGAAGCCGTTTGACTAAATTAGCTATTTTCTTCGCCTGATCGACAAAATTCACAGTTTTAACGAAACCGATCCATGAAATTCACGATTTTTCTTTGCATGATCTACAAAATTTGCGATTTTCCTTCGCAGGATTGACGGAATAAGCAACTTTTCTTTGCATAATCAGCAAAATTCGCAATTTTTACGAAGGCGATCGGGAAAAAATTAAAGATCTTTCCGCTCTCGATCAACAAAATTTGAAATTTTTACGAAGCTGATCGATGAAAATCACAATTTTTCCTTGCATGATCAACAAAATTCGTTTTTTTACAAAGTTGATCAACGATATCTCCGATTTTTCAAAGCTGATTTACGAAATTCGCGATTTTTCCTAGCACGATCAATAATATTCACAATTTTTTCGAGCCTACTCAACAAAATTCATGAATGTCCCGCGCTTGACCAACGAAATTCGCAATTTTTATGCATACGATCGATCAAATTACAAAATCATGATTTTTACAAAGCCATTCGACGAAATTAGCAATTTTTCTCGCTTGATCGACAAATTTCGTGGTTATCCACAGCTGATCGAGGAAATTAGCGATTTTTCTTCTCCCAGTGGAGGAAATTTGAGATTTATTAGAACCTAATCGACGTAATTAGCAATTTTTATGCGAGTGATCAACATAATTCGCAATATTCCCGTCTCCGATCAACGAAATTTGCGATTTTTCGGAATCCGATCTATAACATGCACAATTTTTCGCTGTTCGATCGATGAAATGCGCACTTTTTCCACCTTTAATTCAAGAAATACGCATTTTCGCGCCAGATCAGCGAAATTTGTGATTTTTGTACTAACTGATGAAATCTGCATTGTTTTATGCAGGAAGATGAAACTCTCGATTTTTTTTTTTTTTTTTCTCAGGATAAATTGACAAAATTCAGGATTATTTCACAGCCTATTAACTAAATTTTCATTTTTTCCCTCGTGTCATCCATAAATTCGCGATTCGTCCGTACCTGATCAACGATATTCGCGTTTTTTTTTTTTTTTTTTTTTTCTTTTTTTATGCGATAAACCGAGAGAACATGCAATTTTTTTTTTTTTTGCAACTGATGAACTTAATTTGCAATTTTTTCGAGCATCATCTAGAAAATTGATGATTTTTTCTTGCCTGATCAACGAAATGTGCGATTTTTTGTGTAAGACCGGCAATATTAATGACTTTTCTATGCCTGATCGACAAAACTCACGATTTTTCTGTGCCTGGTTGGAGAAATTTGCTACTTTTTGCCTAACTTCATGGACAAAATTCGCGATTTTTCAATATCCGATAAGTGAAACTTGCGATTATTACAAGCTTCATCGACAAAATTCCCTTTTTTTCGCACTTAATTAATGAAATTTGCGATATTTTGGTACCGATCAATGAAATTTACAATTTTCTTAAGTGACGAAAATTTATATTTTCCTGCAGATTGACGAAATTTACGATTTTTTCCTATCACATATGCACAAAAATTTCAATTTTTTCCAGTTGTAAATTGACAGAGCTCGCGGGCCACAACGTTAACCCATCGCGGGCCACAGGTTGTGCATCCCTAGCTTAATCTATATGAACCATTTTTTTCTCCTTAAATATACATATGTACACACAGTAGAACCCCGCTAATTTGGACCCTGCTAATCTGGATCGGTTTATTCTTTTTTCAAGTTTGAGAAGCGATTTGGCTAATTTCCATAACGTAAACTTGTCTCATCGTTGTATTCTGAATTTAAAAAAAATTCTGAAATCTTTTCGGAAGAATACCTTAAGCTTTCTTATTTAAACTCTTAATTAAACTACACCCAACAAACTACTTATGCTCATGCGTATTCATGACCGTAGGCTCGCAAAAGGTATAGAAAACTGTCACAACAAAAAATTACGAACTTTTTATTACAAAGTAAACATTTCTACTGTCTGTAAATAATCAATTAGTTAAAGATTATTTTTAAGTATGTTTTATTTTATTTCATTTCTTTTTCTATTTCTCCGGATTTCCGATAATCCGGATTGTGTCTGGTCCTGATTAATCCAAATTATCGGGGTTTTACTGTATATAAATATATATATATTGCTAACTGTTAACCCTGCAATAGTAATCTCTAATTGAATTATAAAAAACATGCAGCTACAAATCTTAAAATTAAAACAGGGTTCCCAGCATCATGGAAAGTCAGGAAATTTCAATGTAGTCATGGAAAATCAGTTTTTTCATAAAAGTCATGAAAAAAAAATCCATCAAACAATTTGCATTATGATTGCAGAAAAAAATTGCTGATTTTGGGAAAAAATTGTGAAAATAAATAGCAAATTTTGCTGTATGTCCCATTTGGCGAGAGAATTTTTTGAAATTTCGTCAGGGAAAGTCTGGGAATTCGCCAGTTGTGTTTTGCTGGGAACCCTGTAAAAAAACTTTTCTATTTGTTATTTTGTAGCATGGGTGCAAGTTTTTCATCCACACAACAGAATTCAGTCTTTTGAAAATTCACACGGATGGAAGCGGGGCGGAAGAATTTTTAAGTAAAAGATAAAAAAAAAAAAAAAAAAAAATTAATTCTTCAGAATTTACATAAAATGTAAAGAATCTTCATCTGAAATAGCCTCACTTTATGACCACTTCATATAAGAATAGCATAAAAGATGCAATCTCCATCAAAGAATCACAGAAAAGACTATTTTCATTGAAGGATCGTTAAAAAATATTTGAAAAAAAAAACCAATTTCATCAAAGGATTGTAGAAAGTATGCAATTTCTGTCGAAGAATCATGAAAAAGATTTCCATGAAATTATTGTGAAAAAGACATTATTTCAATGAAAGGATTGCGAAAACATCGTGGTCTCCAATGTGTCGTGAAATTATCTTTATCAAAGAATTGCAGAAAAATATGATTTTCATTAAATAATCGCAGAGAATTTCGTCAAAAAATAGCAGAAAAATTAGATTTCCTTAAAAAATTCTTTAAAATATGCAAATTTCGTCAAAAAATCATAGAAAAACAACCCAAATTTCAGAGAAAGATTGGGAAAAAATAACTCGTCAAATTTAGTTTTTAAAAAATCCATCAAAAGATTGTGTAAAAGATTAAAATTTCGAAATCGATCACGAAAAAGACACAAATTTTGACAACTCGCAAAAAAGTGGCACATTTTGTCAAAAGATTGCAAATTTCGTTAAAAGATTATAGAAAAAAAAGCATATAGTTAGTGACGGGAAGGTATCCACCCCCTTTCCTAAACTGTAACCAGAGTTGTACAATAAAGACACACACCGTGAGCAGAAAATTTTAAGAAAGAAACAATTTTTATTTTATAACTTTTTTAGTGCCAAAAAATAAATATTCTCTCAATTTTATGAACGAATTTTTTACTGTTAACAAGAATGTTAAGAGGCCTCAAAAAAGTCGTGAATTTCAACAAAGAATCGCGTAAAAAGCATGCATTTCGACAAAGAATGGCATAAAAAAAACATGCATTTCGACAGAATGGCATAAAAAACATGCATTTGAACAAAGAATCATGTAAAAAAAGGACAAATTACCGCACAAAAAAACATGAATTTCATTCAAAAGTTGTGTCAAAAATCCGAATTTCGTCCAAAGACCGCACTAAAAGTGTAGATTCCATACATAAATCGCATATAAAACGCAGATTTCATGTGTAGGTTTCGTAAAAAAACACTAATTTCGTGCATGAATAGCATAAAAACACGAATTCATCCATGAATCTCTCAAATGAGAATTACATCCATGAATTGTGTAAAAAAAAAACTAATTACGTTCATAAACTGCATAAAAACACGAATTACGTTTATGAATCGTTTAAAGAAACACTAATTACATTTATAAATTGCATTAAAACTGTGAATTGCATAAAAAATGCGAATTACGCCTATAAATCGTTCAAAAAACAGGAATTTCATCGGCAGAAAGATAAAAAAAACACAAATTACATTTATGAGGCATGAATCTCATAAAAATAGAGAATTACGCCCATAAATCGAGTAACAAACACAAATTACATCTATGAATCTCATAAAAAACGTGAATTATGTCCATAAATTTCTCAAAGAATGTAAATTACATTCATAAATCACGTAAAAAACATGAATTATGTCCATAAATCGCTAAAAAATGTGAATTACATCCATGAATCACAGAAAAACACTAATTATGTCCATAAATCTCTCAGAAAACGCTAATTACATATGTGAATCGTGTAAAAAAACTCAATTTATGCTTACAAATTGCATAAAAACGCAAATTACATTCATGAATCGTGTAAAAAACGTGAATTACATTCATAAATCCCATAAAAAATGCAAATTACATCCATAGATTGCTCAAAACATGCAAATTTAGTTGGCAGAAAGCTCAAAAATGCAAATTGCATCTGTGAATCACATGAAAATAACAAATTATGTCCATAAATCGCATAACAAATGTGAATTGCATAAAAAATGCGAATTATGTTCCTAAATCACTCGAAAGTGCAAATTACATTCATAAATCGCATAAAAAACATGAATTACGACCATTAATCACAGAAAAAAACGTGAATTACATCCAATATTAAATTAATTTGCAGAAAGTTTTTGACTGAATATTACGTGCACAGGAAGTTTTTGGTTTTATACAAGTCTGTAACCTTTCAGAAAATTTGCTGTGACTTTCATACGAAAAATTTCTACTCAGAATTCCCCTTGATTTTATGTGTCATAGCTGTCAACTTTATTGTTTTTCGCTTTACCCTGTCTAAATTAAACTTTTCAAATACTGTTGACATGGATATGATTGTTTCAAATGTACTTTAAAAAAAAAAAAAATTTTCAACATAATTGTATTTTACCGCATATAATTTTCAACGTGTTGAAGTTTAAGTGATGCATCGAAGCAAGTGTATGTGTGTGCATTCATTGGGGGGTAGGGGGGGATTCAGAATAATTTCAGTCTTAGCCAAATTTCAAAGTTGCATCCATGCTTTGTAGTAAAAATAATTTTAATACCTAAATCCCTCCCTCCTCTCCAAAATTATTTCTAGTTATACCAGAAGTTAATTTTCACAGTATAAATTTCGCCTTTTTTCTTAGAGTCCGCAAAATCAGATTTCTAACATTTTTTTTTTTTTAATTTGTCAGATTTGCAGAACGCATATTAATTGAAAAATTTTACATTATTAAGCTCATAAAACCTGAAATTTATATTATGACAAAATGTAAAAGTTTTTTTTTTCTTTGTTCGAGCAGTAGAAAAAGAAGTAAGACAGTTTCAATTTCATTACTTTGTTTATTATGTTTTTGCATACTTCAGTGTAATTATCTTGTGTTTTCACTAGTATCAATTTTATCTCTGAAAAATTTTCATTCTTTCATTATCAAAACAGGTGGAAAGATTAATCTGATGTTTGGAGCAATTCCCATTTTATTGTTACCTTCATACAAAGTATACCAAGATTGCGGATTTTGATGCATTAAATGTATTGATAAGTAAAGTGACTACTTGCTTCCCCCAAAGAACTGGCAATGTTTAGCAGTCTCCGAACACTGTCCGCAGAAAACTTTGTAAAATGTATTGTTGTTATTAAATATTAGTCATATATACCTTTTAATATATATAATTTGTACTTTCAATAAATGAAGAGTATATTGCAAACCATCTGAATTGTTTCTTTTTTATTGTATATGTGATTTCTTATTTCAGCTAATGATGGGCAGACATTGACAACTTTTTTTTTCAGTTACCACTATTTAAAAATAATTGTATATTATTGTTCCAAATAAATAAATAAATAAATAAAAATAAAATAAATAAAAAGAACATAAGCAAAATTTAGAAAATTGCTTCACTGTGGCAGCCCTGTTTTTTTTTTTTTTTTTTTTTTTTTTTTTTTTTAAATAAGTCTAATAGAGTAAGTATTTTATTTTGTTTTTAAAGAGTTGTGCTAGAAAATTATTTTAAAAATCTTGAAAAATCAATAATTTGAAATAGTTTTCAAATAACTTAGTGCATTGTTAGCTTTATTTTATGCAGGGATGAGATTCTTCAGACTTTAGTCTGAAATTCAGACTTTTCTTCAATTTTTTAAGAAATAATTCATGTCACTTGTTTTATTAGTGTTCTGTATCTTGGTAAAATAGACTTTGTAAAATAGACACTGCAGTAAGTAAATAATTTCTGCTTAATTCTGCCTAAGTTTCTTTTTAATTTGCTTGAAGCTAAATTGTATGTAATATATAAATTTCAATAGCAATTATAATATTTATTCCGCTGGAAATTCATAAACATTATTGCTACATGTCGTTCATGCAGATTTTTTACTTTTTTGTCAATCTCATCCCTGTTTATGGTTAGAAGAAGAAGAGAAATGAATTCTTGCCACTGCCTATATGTGTCAGCTTTGCTCTCAGTCTAGACCATTTTTGAAAAGCGCATCACCCTGCCCTTTTTCAAATTTACAAATTTCGCACCTATAATTTCACACCTGTATCAACAGGCACCCTGCCTTTTTTAAAAATAGTAAAATGCACCACTAGCTTTAACCAAGATTTTAAATAAAATATTTCTGTATATATGTATTTCTAAATTTGTGTGCCCCATTTTTTTTTTCTTTATGAATAAGAGCATGAAACTATTCAATCATGTTTTAATTTAATTGTATTTTTTATTTTTATATTATAAAATCATTTGAAATTAATGTTACTTGATTTATCATACTTCAAAATTACATTTTCCTACCTTTTTTCCCCCCCTTTCAAAAGAATTATTATTATTATTTTTTTTTCAAAAGTGCCTTTTTCTGTTGCAGCCTTTTTTAGTGAATAGCACCATGCCCTTTTTGTTTCTGGTTCTATTTAACATATAGCATTGATTTTAATTTGAAAAAAAAAAAAAACTAATTTATTGCATAAATTTTAAAGAACTTAAGTAATTTTGCACCAAGCAAAATTATTATTTGAAGTTAATATATAAGTATATGCATTAGTGATTTCTTAAAAATGAGGTTTTTGACAGGAATTGTAAACTTAAGTCCAAAAAAATTAAATAAAATAAAGACAATATCAAAAGGAAAATTATTTCAAGTCTACATATTATAAAAGAATGCTGTTTGAAATGAAATATGGGGCGGTGGGTAGAACTTTTTTCTGCATTGGTGTTTTTATTTCTATTTCTGTGCGAAAATCCCTTTTTAAAGAAATTACTAAACATATAAGTATAGTTTACTAAAAAGATAATAAAACAAGATACATATTTAAATCAAAGAAAATTATTTGTGAAACATGTATTTATTACAAACATGTATATATAAACAACCATTAAAGCAATTATAAATAACTAAAAAGTGTTACGGAATTTACAAGGGCGGAGTAGTGGTAATCGATTATTTAAAAAAAATAATGAATATGCAGTTACATTGCAAATGCTACTTAGAGCAGTTAAAAAGAATATGGAATATAGTAAGTGAAATATTTCTTTAATATTATATTCTACAAACCTAATTTAGTTTAAACATAATTATTACCTTAAAATATTTGTATACTAAATATAGATGCACTTATTATTCTTTATATTGAAAATTTAACAGGGAAAAAAAAAAAACATGGAAGTTATATTAAAGGGTGCCTCTATATTTAATGAAAAAAGAAAAGTTGAAATTATTTAGCAAATTTTGTAGCATAAAATATGAAAGGCATAAAGAAAATTGTTGCAGAGTATTTGGCTTAATAATTATTAGATATTTCTTATTTTTTCAAATTTCCCAAACTGGTATTACCTTACCTCTTTAAAATTCTAGTGTAAATTATGAGAAAAGTAGCTGTAACATTACTACAGTTTCTTAGAAGCATTACATATGATTTCTTATAAATGCTGTAATATGAAAATGAATGTACAAAAGTTTTTGTAATTCTATTAAAGGTTTCATAATATACATGCTAAAAAAGACCTGTAACTGCTGCTAACAATTTCTTAGTTAAGATACAAAAGAAGTATCTATAATAGTAGTAACCATTTCTTAATAAACATCTGTAGTACTACTAGGAAATTTCTAGGAAACTGGGATTCCATAAACTTTTCTAGTAACCAATACAGTTTCTTCTTAAGTAACACTACTGCATTAAACTTAGTACACAGTACACAGATTTCCTTAGAGAACATACTAAGAAATCATTAATAGTATTACAGATACTTCTCTTGTACCTTCACTAAGAAATGGTTAGTAATATTACTAACCATATACTAAATAAATACCTGTAATGACTACTAAGAATTTCTTAATAAAGATACAAGAGAAGTATCTGTAAAACTACTAGCCATTTATTGGTAAACATACTTAAAAATGACCTGTAACGGCTACTAAGACTTTTTTAGTGAAGATACAAGAGAAGTATCTGTAATACTCCTAATCATTTCTTAGTATTCCAACTAAAAAAGCACCTGTAATGTCTACTAATGATTTCTTAGTATGCTCACTAAGAAAGTATTTGTGCTGTTTACTAAGTTTAATGCAGTAATGTTACTTGAGAAAAAGCTGTATTGGTTACTAGAAAAGTTTATGGAATCCCAGTTGCCTAGAGATTTTCTAGTAGTACTACAGATTTTTTTTACAGTGTACGCTGATAAATCTCATATTCTATCATAACATAAGATAGGATCATACTTATATTCTGGTTTTGATTTGTAATATTCCTGTTCTCCAAAACGTCACATTAAAGACCCATTATTAATGTGAGCAAATGACCTAAATAAAATCCGTGGATGGAAAAAATTGGAAAGAAAATCATTTTTAAGAATTTTTAATCCATCATAAAATGTTTCATTAATGTTTAAAAATATCCTAAGAGAAAAAAAAAAGTTATCTTTGTTGGATTCTTAAATTTAGAACAATTTCTTTTTGTAAGTTAAACATTTTCAGTTATTTAAATAATGAGCTTGTTTAAACGTATTATTAATACTATTTTTTTTTTTTTGATTTTGTATTTGTGTTGAAGTTAAACTATAACCACACAATGTAGACTTGATAAATTAAAATTTGTAAAAGAGTGAATGATAATATTCTTATTTTATTAATTTTCAGGAGAAGAACTACATTTTTTGATAATTTATTCTGTCTATGTGTAAATTATTATTACATGATAATTGTTAATTTTATTTTTAAAAGCATAATCCCAACAGTTGAGGAAAACGAAAATTCCTATTTCTGTTATTGTTAATATTCGCTGTCTTAAATGGTAATTTTTTTTCATAAATCGCATTATCGTTATCGAAAACTGAAACAAAAATACCATTGCTTGACAAATCAAATAATCATCTAATAATGTAGCGAACTATGGCTGTAGATTTTGAATATACCCTTGAAATTGCTGTGAATGGCATTAAGCTTTCGAGAGCTTTCTATAGGCAAAATTAAAGTATTCTTGGAATATAAATAAAAACATGTCACAGATCTAGAAAGTTTTTTTAGACTTTGGAAAAAAAATTACCACAGCTCGATTGTTTTGTTTGTTTGTTTATTGAACAACATACATCTGACTTGTGTGCTTGACATGAAGCCTGCTTATAAGCCATCGTCAATATACAGGGGCGAGATAGCACACAAGGAAGTATTGCAACACACGAGAAGTACAACCAGGAGCTCCACACAAGGAGTGTGTGCAATGGAGCCAGTGGGATTCGAACCCACAACCTCACGATCAGCGGCGTGATGTCTTAACCACTCAGCCACACAGCTCGATTAAATCAAACACTCAGTTAACGTTATTGACATGGCAGTACCAGGTCGGACAACCGTAGTTTAACTTGTTATTTAAACCTTTCGAGAGTAATAATGTAAATGTATTTTTCAAATGTAATAGTATGAAAACCAAATTCACAAAGAAATTATTCACTCAAAACTATGAAGTGTTTCCATGAGAACTAAGACAGAGTATTCGTTCATTTCTTTTATGGATATTTCGCTTGTATTGCAGCACGACTTTTAACTGAAAATTTTTTCACATAAAGTAGAATTACACTTATGTTTTACACTACGCTAATATATCTCGTATTCTATTATAACGTAAAGCAGGATCATACTTATATTCTGGTTTTGATTTGTGATATTTCCCGTTCTATAAAACGCGACGTTAAAAACCATTGTTAAATGTGAGCGAATGACCTAAATGAAATCCGTCTATAAAATATAAATATAGATAAAGTGCAGCAATCCATCAATGAATCTCGTAAAAAAGAATATAAAAGATGGTGAAATTCGTAGTTAGATGGTTGGTTGGGATTTCGAAAGGAAATATAAATTATGACTGCAGAAATATTTTGTGAAAGACTTTTTCCAGTATTGTAAATAAGGTTTTGTCAAAGATTATTTTTCCCAATGGAAATAAATGAAAAGAAAATCATTTTTAGGAATTTTTCATCCATTATAAAATGATCCATTAATGTTTAAAAGTATGCTTCAGAGCAATAAAAATATCTTAGTTGGATTTTTAAATTTAGAAATATTTCTTTTAGTAAGTAAACCATTTCGAGTTATGTGGCAATTGCACTTGTTTAAACGTATTATTATTATTATTATTATTACACTAGTTTACAGTACATCTTTTTCTGGAAAATTTTTTGCTGTTGCTGACTGTTGCGTACATATGATATGCTATTTTCAAAAATATCATTAGACTTTTTTAATCAGCTCTAGTTTCTGAGTTTCAGCTATGTACAGTCCCTGGCCAAATTATTAGACGCACTCCCTTTTCCTTGTTCAGAATCATATTGCTAGCTTCATAGAATTATTACGGCTTGAATAACTGCAATTCATTAATGTATATCATTTGTAGGGTTATAATAAATAAAAAACATGTCCATGACTTTAAAATTATTTATTTTTGCAAATTAAATTAAAAATGCCTGAAAATGCAAAATTTATAGATTGAAACTCAAAAAAATTTCAACATTTTTTGGATCCTCCTTTGGCGGCAATCAGTGCCTCTATTCTTCGAGGCATGCTGTTAATACAAAATTGAAGTGTTTCTTGTATGTGTAAGTGACGATTCCAGACATGGATAAGATTTTCTATGAGCTGGGTTTTGTTTGTTATGACTTCTTAGCCAATTCTCAAGACAAATATAAAGAGGTTTGCAAAATTGGTTTATTCTCCAGTGAAAATGATGGTTTCCAAAGAAGAACCTTTTGTATTTTTGCAAGGTAAAGTTCCTCGTTACATAGCACGATTCCTCAAGACCTACTCTCAATAAAAAATATCCCTGTGTTGAACTGTTCCCGGTAATTCATCAGACATGAATATCATTGAAAATGTTTGGGAGCTTATGAAGAAAAAACTGGCCAAAGAGCTCATAATGAACAAAACACAGCTCACAGATAAAATTATCCTGGTCTGGAAACATCCCTCACACATACAAGAAACATTTCAATTTTGTATTAACAGCATGCCACGAAGAATAGAGGCACCGATTGCCGCCAAAGGAGGCTCCAAAAATATTGACATTTTTTTGAGTTTCATGTTTTAAGTTTTACAATTTCAGCAATTATTCGTTTAATTTACAAAAATAAATAATCTAAAAGTCATTGGCATGCGTTTAATTTATTATAATCCAAAGATGATGTATATAATCAATTGTAACTATCGACACAGTAATATCTCTATTAAGCTAGTAATATGATTCGACACAAGAAAATATGAGTGCGTCTAATAATTTGGCCAGGGACTGTAGGTATTAAACAGAAAAAAACATGTATTTACTAAGAAAAAGTTACTAAAAAAATAATTAAACACTGAATTCTAAAAAGCTTCGTTTTAAAGCTCTTCTCCGATGTGTAGACTTTGGAAAATGACGTATCAGAGACCAACAATAGTCAGACATCATATTCGTCCCCCAGAAACCCTGATAGCGCTCTTCCGTGACGCGTAAGTCCTGATGCATACACTCTCCCTGCTCTTCGCTCATATCTCCTAAGTTTTCCGGATACCTGTCAGGTGACTATGGAGGAAGTGGAGTTTTATGCTCATATTGCACCCCTTATTTATTAATTGTAGCAGAAGGTCTTCTACAAGTTCAATATAATTTTCTGATTTTTTATTTTCGAGAAAATTTTGCATCACGGAGACGAAAGCTGTCCAAACCTTTAGTTTAGAAAGATTAAGATGTTTAGAAAGATTTAAATCTCTTACAAGATCATCTAACTCATTTTGGGAAAAGCATTTTGGCTCATTTCACATACCTTCAAAATCCGCATCATTTTGTGATGAGCTTGTTCCCTCAATGTCTTTATTTTAATGGTTCAGATATATTTTTTTAGGCTCTGAAGAGTCAGGTGAACGCTGCACTGGGCGTTGAACACAACTAGTACTTGGAGTGCGCTTCCGCAGTTTGATTAAGAGATCAGCGCCACCTAGCTGATAAATGATGTAATGTTCAGTTCAGCTTCGTTGTCCCTCGGACAACACGTCTGTATCGAGCGCCCTCGCTCTCAAATCAAAAGCTCATTTAAATGTTTGCCCTCTGGCAATAATCAATAAAAACCTATGGTGAAAGAAAACAGTCCACTTTTCTCTAACGCTCCCGACATATGGTCCTAGCCGACCGGAGCACAGCTAAATAAAAAAATGAATACTTTAACTACTGTAAATCGCCAACGCGGCGTATTGAAAACCAAAGTAAATAAAATTACGAAATTCATTAACGAATATGAATGCATTCATCTAAAAGGATCGCAAGAAGAGCAGCAAGAAGAACGACTCCGCTTAGAAAGCAAAAAGGTTTCTATTTTGGAAATTAAAACGTCATTACGTAATTTGATAGTGTCGTATACAACTCTTCCGGAAGATGTCGACATTACAGATTCTTTGGAAGTAGCAACTGAGCTAGAGGATGAACTGGAAGATTCAGAGGTAAAACTTAACATTATTCTTTCTAAATATGAATGTGTTAATATCAATAAAGAAAATCCTACTGTTAGTAATAGCTTTAAAATTCCAGACTTACCTCTACCCAATTTTTATGGAAAATATGATGAATTTCAAAATTTTAAGACTCAATTTATGTCTATTATCGGAAATAATAAAACTCTGAATTCAACTCAGCAGTTATGCTACTTAACCCTGCTGTTCTGTTCGGGTCTATTTGACCCGAAAATTTTATTGTTCACTTATAAAAAAAATTAGCGCAGAGATATTTCCATGAAACTTTTTGACTTTGTTCATTAGTAATATAACTATATATTCCTAGAAGTATTTACGTTTATTTATATTTCCAAGAGATATTTTTTAACTTAGTCCTAATGTACTGTTCGGGTCATATTGACCCGAGTTAAAAAATAATTTTATCATGCACTTTTAATTTTGTTTGGAATCATTCAATAAAAATAATTACTGCAGCTTATCTATTTCGAAATCTGTTTCGTTGGCACAGGTGTTATATCACGTGACAGGAGAGCAAAGTCAAATGTTGATATCATTGGCGGAAGGAAAAAAAATGCACCTGTTAGTAGCGTTTCTTTTTTCTTGATGTATTTCAATTTCTAATAATCTGAAGAACAGGTGTATTTCTGAGTATTAGTGAAAAAATGGCGAATCGTCGAAATTTGAGCGACGCTAATATTGCTAAATTAATGGAAGCCTCTGACAGCGAAGAGGAAAATGCGTCTGAGTATGAAAATCATACAAGTGAGAAAAGTGAAAGTTCTGACAACGATTTTGATATTGATATTCAAAAGACGCACAATATTCAGAGTATTAAGTCTAAGAATCCTGAAATAGTATGGAAATTGAATCCCCTTCTTCATTCTGATCGATTAACGTCTGCTAATATTATAAAAACTACTCCAGGTCTCACAAGATATGCAACGACAAGGATAACTGGCATAAAAAGCGCATTTGCGACGGTATTCAATCCTACAATCGAGAACGAAATCATAAAAATGACTAATATAGAAGGAAGAAAATTGTATGAAAAAGAATGGAAAGATATTAGTACTGAAACTTTTCAAGCATACGTCGGATTGTTATTATTAGCTGGTGTGTACAAATCATATGGAGAATCAACAAAAAGTTTGTGAAATCAAGAAACAGGCAGAAATATATTTCGTGCTACAATGTCTCTCGAAACCTTTCATATTATATCGAGAGTTATTCGTTTTGACAATAAATCTACCAGGCAAGAAAGAAGGTCTGTAGATAAATTAGCTGCTGTTCGAGATATTTGGGAAAAGTGGATAGAAATTCAACCTAAATTGTATAATCCAAGTGAAAATGTTACTGTAGATGAACAATTAGTAGGATTTCGTGGACGATGCCCTTTCAAACAATATATACCTAGTAAACCCTCCAAGTATGGGATAAAAATATGGACTTTATGTGATAGCAAAACTTCGTATGTACTGAATGAACAAATTTATACTGGAAAAAATCAAGGATCAAAGCCAGAGAAAAGTCAGGGTATGCGGGTAGTGAGTGACTTTACTTATGGGTATTCGGGGCACAATGTAACATGTGATAACTTTTTCACATCCTATAACTTGGGAAAACTTCTTCTAAAACGGAAAATGACTATGCTTGACACCATTAGAAAAAATAAGCCCGAACTTCCTGAGTAAATGCTAAACAAAGAAGTGCACAGCTCATCATTTTATTTTACAGAAGATACAACAGTTGTAAACTACATCCCAAAAAGAACAAAAATGTTATTCTTATGAGCACTTTCCATCATGAAAATGAAGTTAGCGACAGACCTGACAAAAAACCACAAATGATATTAGATTATAATGCAACTAAAGTGGCGGTGGATAGTCTTGATGAACTTTTGAGTACACACATTTGTAAGAGAAAAACAAAGCGCTGGCCTATGATAGTATTCTATAATATGCTTGATACATCTGCTTACAATGCATTTATTCTGTGGATTTCAATAAACAACAAATGGAATGAAAATAAATTAACCAAACGAAGGCTCTTTTTAGAAGAATTGGGGAAATCTCTAATTTTTCCACACATTGAAGTAAGACAGCATCTTCCCAGAAGCGTAGATTCAGTCCAAATTGTGAAGAAAATGCGTAGTAAAAGTGCAAACGTACCCTCGGAATCGGATGAGAAAACTTCATTGTGTACTAAACGTGCAAAATGCAAGTTCTGCCCATCAACCAACGACAACAAAACTGATATATTATGTTACAATTGCAAAAAACACACTTGTAAATTTCAGGTAAGCTATTTTTGTACAAATTGTAAATAAAAGTAAGTATTCAAATATTTTTAAGTTATTTTACTGGTGTTTTGTATTATTTGATATATATATTTAAGCTTATTTTACTATTTTTTTAATTATTTCTAAAATAGTTATTTTCATTTACTGCTAGAAAAGGTAATATTCTAAATCGGGTCACATTGACCCGAACACTACATACGTATAGTAAATGTGAACAGAACAGCAGGGTTAAAGGGCTGTTTAAAGGGTGACGCCAAAAGGCTTGAGTCAGCTCAAGATACTTACGAATCTCTGGCAATCTTTAGAAGAAAGATATGAAAATAAAAGAGCTGTCATTGATTGCCATATTATTAAACTACTTAATTTTTCAAAAGTACCCGATTCTCCTAACCATTTAATGCAATTAATTGATAATACAAAATGTAATTTGCGTGCATTAAAATTACTTGAATTTGAATCTAATGAGCTGTCAGATGCTTTAATAATGCACATCTTCGTTCAAGGATTGGATTCTGAAATAAAAAAAATCGTTCGAAATGAAATTAAATAAAAACGAAATTCCTAAATTAGTTAGCTTTTTAAGCTTTTTGGAAGAAAGAAGTCGTATTCTTCAAAAAACTGTTATTTAAAAGGAACAAAAAAAAAGTCTCCTTATAATAATTGGAAATCTGGCACTAAGCCAAACATGGAAAAATCCTTTTTAACAAAATCAAAACAGCGAAAAGGGTGTATTTTAGGATGTACAGATTCACATTTTTTATTAAGATGTGAGAAATTTGAACAAATGAACGTGATAAAGAGATCAGAATTTGTTAAAAATAACAATTTATGCCAGTCTTGCTTAAATAACCATCTACCTAACCCTTGTTTATCTAAAAATAAATGTCTTTCTTGTGACAGCAAAGAGCATAATTCATTACTTCATTCATTAAATGAAAATAATAATATCAGAAGGCAATTCATAGTTGAAGACCAGACATTAGATAGGCGCCAAATGGATTCCCCCCGCCTCCCTTTCTCCTAATAATCAAACATTTTTCGCGAAGGAAAATGAAATAAATAAATCTTGTGTAATTTTAAACACAGCTGTGATATATTTGAAGGTCGGCTCTGGGGAATTTCAACCTTTAATTGCTGCATTAGACAGTTATTCCAGCTCGCATTTATTGAACTGTCATGCAGCAAATCTTTTAGGATTGCGTAAACAAAAAACTCATATTTCCATTTCCGGACTTAATGGTTTATGTTTAAACGCTAAATCATTTGTTAGTACGGAATTAACGAATGAAAACAAAACTAAATCTTATCAGTTAGATATGTTAGTTGTTCCTAAAATCGCTAATCTACCACCCAAATATATAAATACGTCAAAATTAAAATTGCCGTCGAACATAGAATTAGCGGATAATAATTGGAATAAGCCGAAACGGGTACATGCACTGATTGGAGCGCAGTTATTCTATGAATTAATAGGGTCTAATAAAATTAAAATTGATGATTCCCAATTATGTTAGTAGAAACGTTTTTCGGGCACGTTTTACCAGGAACTGTATGCAATTCTATCTCAAATTTAAGGGAATATTCTGATTCTTGTTTTTTAGTAACAGATTATAAAAATTTGGAAAAAGAAATAAATTCTTTTTGGGAAATGGAGCAAGTAAGTGAATTAAAACCCTTAGTTAGTGAGGAGTTAAATTACTGTAATGAACATTTTTTAAAGACTCACTATCGGAAACCGGACGGCAGATATGTAGTTGAATTACCCTTTAAGACTCAAATGTTAGATAATTCTCTGGGAGATTCAAAACAAATTGCCGCTAAAAGATTAAATCAGTTATGGAACCGTTTAGAGCGGAATTCCAAATTAAAGGAATTATACTCAGAATTTCTAAAGGAATACACTACTTTAGGACACATGGAAGAAAACTCCGATGACATAAATCCTGATAAAGGATATTTTTTCCCTCATCACGGTGTTTTGCGACCATCAAGTACTACAACTAAACTTATGGTTGTCTTTGATGGGAGTTGTAAAACTACTAATGGGAAGTCTTTAACCCTTTCCGGCACACTACTCTTTAAAGTTTGAATTTAAAGAAAAAAAAATTAGGCAATCTATTTAGGCCTAGAGGAGTACACAGGTATTGTTCTGTAAAGATTGCACTAACCATTTTAATTATACAGCTGTTGCCGAAGTGGTAACCTCCCATAAGTAAAGCATTGATAAGCGCAGTGAGAAGAGCATTGCTGTGAAGCGCATATTACAGTAAAACATTTTACCTATTATTTAAAAACGGTAGAGTTTGATCTCTATGGTACTGCCATCTAGAACTCATAAGAAAGATTTAAAGTAGCCATTAGAGTAGTTTTTGAAATATTCACGGAGTTTTTGTGTCTCTAAACAGGGGGAACTTTAGGTGTTGCCGACCCGGCAACACTGTGCGTTAAGGGGTTAAACGACTTATTGTTTAAAGGAGGGATAATACGGGATGATCTTTTTTCAATTATGATTCGTTTTAGAAAACATATTTTCGCATTTACAGTTGATGTAAATAAAATGTTTCGACAAATAGAAGTAAATCCGTCGCATACTAGATACCAAAAAATATTGTGGAGAGAAGGGAGGGAGGAACCTGACAAAATCTACACTCTGAAAACGATCACCTACGGTTGTGCAAGCAGTCCATACCTTGCCACTAGAGTGCTCCAACAGTTAGCGGTAGATGAAGCAAACAATTTCCCATTAGCTGCCGAAGTTGTAAAGAACGATATGTTCATGGACGATTGCCTGTCAGGTGCATCAGACATTTCCGAATTTTTTGAAATTAAAAAACAATTAACAGACATCTTCAAAAAAGGTCAGATGGCCTTGCATAAATGGCGTTCTAATGTTATTGAAGAAATAAATCCTGATTATCAAACATTTCCCTTTAATCAAAATGCCGAAGAAACTTGAACAAAAACTCTCGGAATACTGTGGGACTGCACTAGTGATACATTTAACTTTAAAGTTATCGTCAACAGAAGTTCTGACTATACAAAACGCGAAATTCTAAGTCAAATTGCAAGACTCTTTGACCCCCTTGTCTTGCTCGGTCCTGTAATTTGTCATGCAAAAATCTTCATGCAACAGCTATAATTGCTAAAGTGCGACTGGAATGATAAAATTCCACTTCATGTTGCTCAAGAGTGGAACAATTTCCTCAATTCACTAGTTCTTATAGAAACGTTCAAAATACCCAGATGTATTCTTATTAAAGATGCATCAACTATCCTCTTACAGGTTTGCTGACGCGAGTGAGAAAGCATTCGGAGCTTCCCTTTATCTTTAAACGAACACTGACTCAAATTCGCCTGTTTGCCACCTCATTTGCACCAAAAGTAAAGTTGCCCCTATTAAAACTGTCAGCATACCGAGGCTTGAACTTTCAGCCTGTCTATTGTTGTGCCAACTTGCTCAAAAGGTAATTAGAGCTATGAAACTTCAAATCGACAAAGTCATACTTTGGTTGGACTCTACGATTTCCCTAGCATGGATAAACATATCCCCACATCTTTTAAAAACTTTCGTGGTGAACCGAGTGTCTAAGATTCAAGAACTTACCAAAAACTACGAGTGGAGATATGTGCCATCAAAACTAAATCCAGCGGATGTGTTATCCCGAGGTCAAGATGCAAAATCGCTTGCTACAAATAAACTGTGGTTTGAAGGACACGATTTCCTAAAACAAGACATTGTAAATTTTTGTCCACAAAGGGACTCTCATACCAAAGACGAACAATTTTTAAAGGAACTAAAGTCAATTCCGGTTCTCACTTCAGTTATAAATTATGACTTTATGAACTCGTTTCTTACCATTTCAAATAGTTATATTAAATTAATGAGACTGTTAGCATTTATTTTCAAGTTTGTCCACAACTGTAAAAATCAGACAACATTTAAGGGTTCCTTAACTCTAGACGAACTAAGGGTTTCTAGAAATTTCTTAATTAAGAGAGCTCAAGGTGAGTATTTTTCATCAGAAATTTCGGCATTGAAAAAGGGCATGTCTGTCCCTGTAAAAAGTAAGTTGAGATTTTTAGATCCCTTCTTAGATAAAGATGATCTATTAAGAGTGGGTGGTCGTTTGACCAACTCAAATTTAAGCTGTGACCGATCTCACCAAATCATTTTACCCCCAAGTAGTAAATTGACTAAAATTATCTTTCTTTATTATCATAACAGAGACTTGCATGTTGGTCCTCAAGGGCTATTAAATAGTGTAAGACAAATATTTTGGCCCATTAATGGAAGAAACATTGCTCGTCAAGTTGTACACGAGTGTGTTCAATGTTTCAAAATAAAATCTTCAATTGTAAGTCAAATAATGGGTAATTTACCCCCTGAGAGAGTAATACAAGGGCCACCATTTTCCAATGCAGGTCTTGACCTATGCGGTCCATTTTTTATTAAATATCACAACCAGAGAAAAGGGATATTTAATAAAGTTTATGTGGCCATTTTCATAGACATGGTTACTAAAGCAGTGCATTTAGAACTACTTTCTGACTTAACTTCTGATGCATTAATTGCAACACTTAAAAGATTTTTTGCTCGCAGAGGCAAAAGTAATACTAGCTTTTGTGACAATGCATCCAACTTTGTTGGAGCATGTGCGGAACTAAAGAGATTATTAAATTCTATAAATAAAAACAATGATGATGTATCAAAATTTCTGTCATCCGAGCAAGTTCTCTGGAAATTTCTTCCCCCTCGTTCCCCAAATTTTGGAGGAATCTGGGAGAGAGGCGTCGGACAGTTCAAATACCACTTAAAAAGAACTATTGGTGTTACGAAATTAACCATTGAAGAATTTTTAACTATTACTACTCAAATCGAAGGTATTCTAAATTCGCGCCCTCTTTCCCCATTATCTTCTGAATTAGAAGACTATGAAATTTTGACCCCCGGACATTTCTTGATTGGTAGACCAATTAATGCTCTTCCTGAGCCAAATTTGATTAATGTAAGAGAAAACTTGCTCGACCGATGGCAGAAAACTCAAAAAATCGTGCAACTAATTAAGAAAAATTGGTCCAATTCTTATTTAAGCCATTTGCAGCAGAGATCCAAATGGCTCTTTAAAGAACAAAATGTTGCACCAGGTATGATGGTTCTGGTAAAGGATGGAGACCTACCAGTTTGTAAATGGATAGTAGGTTGTATTTCAGAAATCATCAAAAGAAATGATGACAATGTTAGGGTTGTAATAGTCCGGACTCCATTCGGAACTTACAAAAGAAGTATCTCTAATATTTGTGGTCTACCAATTGTAAATAACAAAAATATTAATTAAGCTTAACCTATTTCTATTGAATTTATTATTTCTTATTATTGTATTTATATTAAGTACTTTATGTGTAACCATTAATTTGTAATAGTATCTGTATGTTATTGTATATTTAATTGTTGTGTATCATTGAACTATCAGAATACTTAATGGGGACCGGTATGTGCGCTCCCGCAGTTTGATTAAGAGATCAGCGCCACCTAGCTGATAAATGATGTAACGTTCAGTTGAGCTTCGTTGTCCCTCAAACAACACGTCTGTATCGAGCGCCCTCGCTCTCAAATCAAAAGCTCATTTAAATGTTTGCCCCCTGGCAATAATCAATAAAAACCTATGGTGAAAGAAATCAGTCCACTTTTCTCTAACGCTCCCGACACTTGGGTACTGCCATTTAGCTAGATTTTTATGATTTAAACCGTTTATGTTCACGCTACAAAAATAACAGTCTTCAAAATGATTTCGTGGTTCTCGCCAAATAGTCGGTGTTCCAAATTTAAAGGCACTTCTTTCACCACTTTTCCATAATCTTAAATATTCCACACACGATTTACAAACACAATTGGCATCCCAAGACTTCTCATTTTTATCCAAGAGCTTCCCAAAATACTCAATATAGGTATTTTTCACCAACTCTGATGTAACTTTTTTACAATTGTTAAACACATATTCTCCGCATATATAGCAAAAATGATCTTGATTGTTTTAGCAACGTCTCCTTGAACTACTCATGACGCAAAAACATGAGAAATTAATCTTAACACAGTAAAATATGCTTGTTATTGAATAATATATATGCTTAAATGATAAAAATCAAAAACAAAGTAACTCGAGCTGCTCAAAACATTTTCCGGTTAGATTTGACAAAAATAAGTCATAAGTGAGCATTATCAATCACAGAATTCGCGGCAATAGACAAAAAGTTTTGTAAACTAGTGTTATCATTATTATTATTATTATTATTATTATTATTATTATTATTATTTCATTAATAATTAAAAAAAATAGTCATAAATGAAGTTAACTCATAAATTTTGTTTTATTTTTATTATTATTTATTATAATAAATAATAAATTATTGTTATTTATTATTATTGATTAAAATTTAATTAATAATATTATTAATAATAAATAATTAAATAAACTAAAATTTAAGACTGTCAAACAAATTGTATATTAAATGTATATACATATACATGCATATATTCCTCACTTTTTGTAAGCAATACATGTTTATTTGACAGTTAAAGTTAAATAAATGTGAAATATTTTGAAGAAATTATCATTTAATACAATCATTTTCCTCCTAAAGGCTTTATTAAAAAACAAAATAAAGAGGTGATAATGTTTCTTCCTTTCTGAATTCACCCATTCCTTTCATAAAAAACAAACATTCCTGCGAGTAAGGAGTAAGGCCCTACTGCAAATGATCACACTTTCAAATTTTAAATGAAATTTCAGTTTTATAATTTCGGTACTGCACATTTTTAAACTTCTAAGCGTCGCACATTTTAAATTTTTACACCGTCAAATAGTGAAAAAAGTGTACTTTTAAACGCAATTTGTTTGTAAGCTTTATCTCTATTTGTTTTGGATTATTAATTTTTTGTGGTTTTAATGCATTTTTTTTTACATTGTGGCAACAAAGGTATATCTTTTCACATTAAAATAGTATTTAAAGTTGCTTTCGTAATAGCAGAGTCATATATTATGCACGCCATGGGTTTAATCAATGTTCCTGGAATATTTAGAAAAACAGTAGCATACAGACATCACCAAATTATACATTATTATTAGTTAATCATACCTTTTTATTTAATATGCATAATAATTAATCATACATATTTAATAAATATACATAATTATTAATTAGTCATATGTGTAGCTCATATTTGCTCTCTGTGGCTAAATCCCAAACTATTTATTTTCATATAAAATAAGATGTAATTAATTCATCAACAACAGAGAAAGATTTTCTAATTATACGAATTTTATTAAATTAAAAATATTTCAATTTTAAGCACACACACCTTAATTTATCTATAATAATAGACATATACCGGGTGTCCCAAAAATGACTGATGGATTTTAAAATTCAATAACTTGCAAACGGTGACAGCAATTAAAAAAATTTTTGCAGGAGGGCTATGTATAATGTCAGGAGTTTTTTTACCGCAATTCTTGATTTTAGTTCGATTTTCAAACAACAGATGGCGCTGATGGCGGTTGGCGGCCAATCGACGCCGAGACTTATTTCATTCAGCTTTGACGCAAAAGAAGGAGATTAAAGCTATGGAGTACGTCTCATTCTACAGTACAGTCTTACTCTCAGGCGCCGATTCTGGACTCATTCGATATGATTTCAATGGAATGTGTTGTTGCCATGGAAATAACAGATTGTTCGATAGTGTAATACAGCGTTTAGAAGTGGGCATAAATTTCGAGAGCAGTATTTGAGTTTGCAGAAGATTTCCGTTTAGGAAGTTTTATTTTCCCGGATTAAATTAATTTTTTATTGCACGATTTAAAGAATATTTTATGCATCATATTTTAAAACTAGATAAAGAGATTTTTTCAGTTTGATGATTTTTGTTACATTCTTAAGAAATTTTAGATCTTTTAAGAAAATTCGTCAATAGATTTTTATGAATGTTCAAAAAAAATCATGAAAACTGTTGATAGTACATTATTGTGTAAAATAACTACCAAAAACAAATATTATAAGTTGCCTTGTTTAGCCCTTTTCAATAGGATTAGTCTATCGTTGCATTAAAATAGAAAAAAATAAAATAAATGTGAGTTAATTAAAATTTATTTTCCCGGATTAAATTGCTTTTTATGGCATGATTTAAGGAATATTTTAGACACCATATTTTAAAACTACACTGTTAAAAACTTGAAACCTTTGCTGCATCGTCACTTCTCCACTTTTATAGAAAGAGATTACTTCACTGTATTATGGAGCATTCTCATTGGTCAAAATAGGGGATATTCTATAATAGCAGTGGAGTGACAATGCAGCAATAGTTTCCAATTTTTAACAGTGTAGGTGAAGATATCTTGCTCTTACACTGTAAAAATCTGCTGGATTTTGTTGTATACGCACTCCGCTTGTATAGAAACGATTACTTGATTGTATTATGAAGCATTGTTATTGGTCGGAAAAGACATATTATATACAAGCGGCGGAGTGCGTATGAAGCAAAACCCAGCAGCTTTTTTAACACTGTTGGGGTCCGATTCTGAACTCATTCGATATGATTTCAATGGAATGCGTTGTTTCCATGGAAATAACAGATTGTTCGATAGTGGAATACAGCGTTAAGAAGTGAGCATAAATTTCGCAAGCAGTATTCAAGTTTGCAGAAGATTTTCGTTTAGGAATTTTACTTTCCCGTATTAAATAACTTTTTATTGCACGATTTAAAGAATATTTTATGCATCATATTTTAAAACTAGATAAAGAGATTTCTTTAATTTGATAATTTTTGTTATACTTTAAGAAATTTTAGATCGATTTAGATTGTTATATTTATGCTCAATTTTGAATATTGTATTTTTCTGTAGAAGAATTTGTTATTTCCATGACAACAACACATTCCATTGAAATCATATCGAATGAGTTCAGAATCGGGAGCCACAGTGTTAAACATCTGCTGCATTTTGCTTCATACGCACTCCGCCGCTTGTATATAATATCTCTTTTCCGACCAATAACAATGCTTCATAATACAATCAAGTGACCGTTTCTATACAAGCGGTGTGCGTATACAACAAAATGCAGCAGATTTTTATAGTGTAAGAGAAAGATTGTAGCAAGATATCTTCACCTACACTGATAAAAATCTGCTGCATTTTGCTGCAACGCACTCCACCGCTTGTATATAATATCTCTGTTCCAGCCAATGAGAAAGCTCCATTTCACGGCCAAGTAACCGTTTTCTATACAAGCAGGGGAGTGCGTTGCAGCAAAATACAGCAGATTTTTATCAGTGTAAACTGTTAAAAATTGGAAACTTTTGCTGTATCGTCACTCCATTGCTATTATAGAATATCTCTATTTTGACCAATGAGAATGCTCCACAATACAGTGAAGTAATCTCTTTCTATAAAAGTGGAGACAGCATGACGATGCAGCAAATGTTTCAAATTTTTAACAGTATAGTTTTAAAATACGGTGTCTAAAATATTCCTTAAATCATGCAATAAAAAGTAATTTAATCCGGGAAAATAAATTTTAATTAACTCACATTCATTTTATTTTTTTCTATTTTAATGCAACGATAGACTAACCCTGTTGAAAAGGACTAAACAAGGCAACTTATAATATTTGTTTTTGGTAGCTTTTGATTTGAGTTTGAGTTTACAATGCTTTGAGGTCTATAGCTACAAATGGCTGTTACCTCGAATGATCCATAAACCACAGAAACAAATACAGAACACTTTATTATTACAAGAAATCCAGTACATACATTTTAATACACATCACAGGGACAACACCCGCACACCCATGCCGCTAGCTGGACTCGAACCAGGGTCCAGCGGTGTGGGAGGAGCTCACTTTTTGGTAGCTATTTTACACAATAATGTACTATGAACAGTTTTCATGGTTATTTTTTGAACATTCATAAAAATCTACTGATGAATTTTCTTAAAAGATGTAAAATTTCTTAAGAAAATAACAAAAATCATCAAATTGAAAAAAAATCTCTTTATCTAGCTTTAAAATATGATGCATAAAATATTCTTTAAATCGTGTCATAAAAAAGTAATTTAATCCGGGAAAATAAAACTTCCTAAACGAAAATCTTCTGCAAACTCAAATACTGCTTGCGAAATTTATGCTCACTTCTAAACGCTGTATTACACTATCGAACAATCTGTTATTTCCATGGCAACAACGCATTCCATTGAAATCATATCGAATGAGTCCAGAATCGGGTCCTGAGAGCAAGACTGTACTGTAGAATGAGACGTACGCCATAGCCTTAATCTCCTTCTTTTGTGTCAAAGCTGAATGAAGTAAGTCTCGGCGTCGACTGGCCACCAACCGCCATCAGCGCCATCTGTTGATTGAAATTCGAACTAAAACCAAGAATTGCGGTAAAAAAACTCCTGACATTATACATAGCCCTCCTGCAAAAAATTTTTTAATAGCTGTCACCGTTTGCAAGTTATTGAATTTTAAAATCCATCAGTCATTTTTGGGACACCCGGTATATATATATATATATATATATATATATATATATATATATATATTACCGGGTGTCCCAAAAATGACTGATGGATTTTAAAATCCAATAACTTGCAAACGGTGACAGCTATTAAAAAAATTTTTGCAGGAGGGCTATGTATAATGTCAGGAGTTTTTTTACCGCAATTCTTGATTTTAGTTCGAATTTCAAACAACAGATGGCGCTGATGGCGGTTGGCGGCCAGTCGACGCCGAAAATTAATTCATTCAGCTTTGACGGAAAAGAAGGAGATTAAGGCTATGGAGTACGTCTCATTCTACAGTACAGTCTTGCTCTCAGGTCCCGATTCTGGACTCATTCGATATGATTTCAATGGAATGCGTTGTTGCCATGGAAATAACAGATTGTTCGATAGTGTAATACAGCGTTTAGAAGTGAGCATAAATTTCGCAAGCAGTATTTGAGTTTGCAGAAGATTTTCGTTTAGGAAGTTTTATTTTCCCGGATTAAATTACTTTTTTATGGCACGATTTAAAAAATATTTTATGCATCATATTTTAAAACTAGATAAAGAGGTTTCTTTAATTTGATAATTTTTGCTATATTCCAAGAAATTTTAGATCGATTTAGATTGTTATATTCATGCTCAATTTTGAATATTGTATTTTTCTATAGAAGAATTTGTTATTTCCATGACAACAACACATTCCATTGAAATCATATCGAATGAGTTCTGAATCGGGTCGCATATTTCAGATGTGTATATTGCTGGGACGATTACTGTTTCTAAACCAATAGGAGACCGTCATTATCACGGTCAAGTACACGCCCACACAGTTTGATTGACAGGAACTCGTGGACAATTGATCGTGTGTGTTTGTTATTTATTTGTACTCGGATTGTTTGAATTTGTACTCGGTAATTAAAAATTAAAGGTACGAAAGAATTTTTTTTTTTTTTCAAAATGACTGAATTTTATTTACTTCAATTAGAAATTATACTTCCTCTGATCCTGAAATAAATAAATAAATAAAAATTAAAGTAAGAATTTTGCTTATACGAATATTTTCGCAGAATACTTTTTTTCCCATTTGCTTAATATATATATAAATCATTTTGGAACGATATTTAGAATATTAAAAGGATTTGAAATATTTTTTTTAAAAATGTCTTATTTATTAATAAAAGACAGCCTCCAATAATTTAAAAAAAAATCACCAACGGACTCTCGGCCCGCGATGGACTCGAACCCATATCCTCCGGTTTCAAGCTCGACGCTCTAACCATTCAGCCTGTCAGCTCACTTTCATCCGCAACAGATTATCGTTATAATTAGCACCGTCAATTGTCCACGAGTTCCTGTCAATCAAACTGTGTGGACGTGTACTTGACCGTGATAATGACGCTCTCCTATTGGTTTAGAAACAGCAATCGTCCCAGCAATATACACATCTGAAATATGCAATCGGGTCCCACAGTATTAAAAATCTGCTGCATTTTGCTTCATACGCACTTCGCCTCTTGTATATAATATCTTTTTTCCGACCAATAACAATGCTTCATAATACAATCAAGTAACCGTTTCTATACTAGCGGTGTGCGTATACAACAAAATGCAGCAGATTTTTATAGTGTAAGAGCAAGATTGTAGCAAGATATCTTCACCTACACTGTTAAAAATTGGAAACTTTTGCTGCATCGTCACTCCACTGCTATTATAGAATATCTCTATTTTGACCAATGAGAATGCTCCATAATACAGTGAAGTAATCTCTTTCTATAAAAGTGGAGGAGTGACGATGCAGCAAAGGTTTCAAATTTTTAACAGTGTAGTTTTAAAATACGGTGCCTAAAATATTTCTTAAATCGTGCCATAAAAAGTAATTTAATCCGGGAAAATAAATTTTAATTAACTCACATTTATTTTACTTTTTTCTATTTTAATGCAACGATAGACTAATCCTATTGAAAAGGGCTAAACAAGGCAACTTATATATATATATATATTTTTTTTTGTAGTTATTTTACACAATAATGTACTATCAACAGTTTTCATGATTATTTTTTGAACATTCATAAAAAACTACTGACGAATTTTCTTAAAAGATCTAAAATTTCTTAAGAATATAACAAAAATCATCAAACTGAAAAAATCTCTTTATCTAGTTTTAAAATATTATGCATAAAATATTCTTTAAATCGTGCCATAAAAAAGTAATTTAATCCGGGAAAATAAAACTTCCTAAACGAAAATCTTCTACAAACTCAAATACTGCTTGCGAAATTTATGCCCACTTCTGAACGCTGTATTCCACTATCGAACAATCTGTTATTTCCATGGCAACAACGCATTCCATTGAAATGATATCGAATGAGTCTAGAATCGGGGACTGAGATCAAGACTGTACTGTAGAATGAGACGTACTCCATAGCCTTAATCTCCTTCTTTTGCGTCAAAGCTGAATGAAATAACTCTCGGCGTTGACTAACCCCCAACCGCCATCGGCGCCATCTGTTGTTTGAAATTCGAACTAAAATCAAGGATTGCGAAAAAAAAACTCCTGACATTATACATTGCCCTCCTACAAAAAATTTTTTAATAGCTGTCACCGTTTGCAAGTTATTGAATTTTAAAATCCATCAGTCATTTTTGGGACACACGGTATATATATATATATATATATATATATATATATACATAAATATATATACATAAATTTTGTAAATGATCATATGTTATACTAAATTTTTCTCAAAAAATGAACAAAATACTTAAGGGGTTTCACACTAATTTTTTTTTCCTGTTAAGTATGCAGCTTTTAATGAACATGTGAAAAAATTTAGTCATATAAGCATTACTTGCTTCATTATTTGCATTATCGTCTTGAGTCAGCCATGCTTAATAATTATAAACAATGAAATTCATAGAAATAAATAGTCTTATTTTAACTGATACAACTCAAATCGATGAGTAATTCTTAAAATTTTTCAAGGAAGTAAAGGGATTTTTAGAACAGACATATTTTCGGTCAAGTTTCTGTCAGGCCACATTTTTCAGCAGCATTTTCACCAAAATGAATTGTCGACGTATTCTGTAGACCATAAATCGAAACGCAACCGAATTTTCAGTAGATCGATAGAATTTACATCATTTAAATTTATTATATTAAAATATAAATTACATTATAATATATGATGAATTAAAAATAGTATGTAATTATTTAAAAATATGTATGAATATAAAATTGATTATGCTTTTTAATCTTTTAAAAATTTTGCTAATAGTCATTGTTGTACTACAAAATCTTTTACGTGGTTATCATACGAAATAAATTTTTAACCCTTCAGATCTGTACATTTAAACTCTTACAGAGATAATATCAAGTCGTTAAAAAAATGCATAGAATATGAAATGCTCTATGTATTTAAGTATTTTTTATTACATCACAAATTAATCGACATGGTATTACATCAATAAGCTAACTACATCTCAAATTTTTTATGAAAAAATTCGGCATATACTTAATGAATACATTCATTATTTTAATTAATTAGAATTCATATAAAATCTTATTAATATCTCAAATAATTAAATACATAAAAGCTTTTTTTCCACCTTCAAAATGGATAACAATTTTATTTTTTTATCATTTAATTACGTCTGTTAATTAGCGTCCATATTTTTTTCTTGAAAAAAAAATAAACTGATGTTTTATTTCCATATTTAGTATTCAATAAATGTTTCTTATTTATAGTTAATGATTTTTTTTCTTCGCTGCTATTCTATGATATTCATATTTCTCCAAACATAACTGTACTTCACTTATACAATTTTATGCTCAAGTGTGCTACTATATGTTTATACTTTTTTATGCTCGCTTCATGGGACTGAATTTATAGGAAATCATTAATGCATGTCAGAGAGGGAAAGTCGTTAAAGGCTGCATTAATGATTCGTACTTATCTTCAGAATTCGTTAGAAATATATATTAGGATTAAAATTTAATAATTGAAGATAATTTAAATATATATGGTTATTTATTCAATAAATTAACTATGTAACAGAATAATGCAACAGTATACAAAACATAATGAACTGAAAATAAATAAAATACGATTTTTAAAATTAATATTTTTTAAACTGATATTGAGCGAATATTAGTTTATGTTTTATTCTTAAATTTTAAAAACAAACAATAAAACAAGAATAAGCATATTTCCTTAGTAAAATAAGTTTGCTTCCATGATAAATGCAATAGAAATAAATTAAGTTAACTGAACATGTATTGGTCCCTTTAAAAAAACTTTCACCTATGTTTAGTGTAGAGATCATAGGTTTGGTGGCTAAGATAAAAAGTGAGTGTTTGATATCTCAATGGATTCTTTTTTGAGCACAACATTAAATATATTTGCTTTAAAAATTTTGTTTTAAATTATGACCTATATGTGAAAATAGTGGAAACCCATAATGCAGCAGTTAACTTACATCGACTCTAGGGGTGGAGAAGCTTTTTTGAAAACGTCAAATAAATAACTAAATGTTAAAATCATGTTTGATTAACATGAAAATGTCAGGTACGTTTTTCAGTTAATGCAATGAAAAGAAGACTAACGAAATTATATTCAAAGCCGACAAATCGATTAAAAATTTTAAAACTCTACTCCATAAAATTTTCGTTACCAACGTCAAATCGTAACATTTTATTATGATAAAGTATAATATAATTTTAGTCACGTCATTGTATAACAACCTTAAAAAAGGCCTACATATGTACCCGCGTATAAGTCAAAGAATTTAAACTTAAAATTGTGTTTTGAAAATAGGGACCCGGCATATACAGAGGCAGTCGTAATTTTCCGGCCAATTAGCGTCTTTGATTTATTTGCCAGAACGTTTCCACGAAGTAGAAGTGCAATTGCTTCAAAAGTTAGGAATATTCAAATTACTACTAACAACGTGATAATTTTGAAAACCCAGAAATGTATTTAAGAAATCAGTAAAGCTTGTATGGAGTACATTTATCGCTCTTACGACCGACTATGTGAAGTAAAAAGCCAAAAATTTTAATTTATCGATTGTCGTTATACCAGATAGAATGAGATCAATTTCGCAATCACTTAATTCTCGCATCAAAATACTACATAAAGGTAGATTGCAAAAAATCTATATTTAGTGGATGTGTTCCCCAGTTTAAAAAAACAAACAAAGGTGGCCTAGTTGGAAAAAAATGGGAATTGATGTAATCGCATCTTGTGTTAGAGAGGCCTTCATGAAAATGCAATGATTGTGGAGATGATTGCCAAATCGTTTAAAAGGTGCTTTATTAGCAATGCCATGAATGGCACTGAGAACTATTTTATTTACGAAAGTACAGACAAGAATTCATCATCTACTTAATCCAATTTTTATGTTGAGGAAGCACACACAGTTTTAAGACACAGTTAGTTATTTCGAATTTGAAGGATTCGTGTCATGTTTCATAATTTTTAGAATAATTATTTTGTTTGTTTAATATTTCATTAAAAATGGGACCTTTGGCTGAAAACATATTGCAATTTTATAGGGTTGGCTTACACGTGGGTGAAAAATTTTACCATTATTTTGCCATTCAAAATATGGAGGGTGGCATGTACACGAATATATACGGCAGCCTATAACTAGCCTCTGAATGCTAAGCAAACGCACTGACTCAAAAAAAAACATCTTTTTTTAAGCGATAACTTTAGGATTTAGAAAACGCGCTTTAATAATGAAGTATCGAGTGAAGACCCTTTTTTGTCAGATCATTGTGGATCTCCTCAAACAATTTCAACATCTTTTCGTCATCGATACAGCTCTTGTTCGAATTAAAATCAAATATATTTCAGATAAAATTATCGAAACCGTTCGCAAAAATTCAAACCCTTTGTCGATTATCCAAAAAACCGGCTCTTCCGATACATTTTCTTCCTCAATTATTCCTCATTGTTTGTAATGTCATTTCGGTCCACAAAATTCCAGCTTTTCACTACTGGTTACGGTGATATGTCTTGGTACCAACACCGTATAAAATACATTAGTTTGTCACAAAACGTAAAAATAAATACAATTAAATAATTCTTTAGACACATTTTAAAGTATGAGAGGATACACAAAATATCACTTAAAGTTAGGCAATGTCCATCTCTCTTAAAAAAAACTTAGTCCAATTTATAAGAATTTATGATAAGATAGCTCAATGAATTTTGTGAGTTTAAATCACGTTGTTCCGATACAGAGACTTAAAATGCCTGAAATTATAGACGTTAACTTTTTCATTGCCGTATGAGCAATTATACGATGGTTGTGAAATTCTCTGCGACAATAAAGCCTATTTTTTAAGCTTAAATTTAAAAGCGTCCATTACCGATACAGTGCATACTCCCCTTATCTAATTTTAATTAATTAAAGTTATTTTTAAATACGTTTTCACTTGTTCTATTTGTCACAATTTTACTTGTTTGTTATATATTCTTACCTGTTACTTAAGTTTTTATAGCAAGTAACATTACAATATTTTTTTCTCTGAAAAATATACAAGATAATTCAGAAGAATAAGTCAATAATATTCAGAGAAATCAGGTACACAAAACAAGAATTAACATAATAGAACCTCGGGACTGATATCCACTGAATTATTAAAAATACATACTGTTTCAACGTAATCGAATTCGTAACTCCAATAATAACTGTGAGACAAGTAAAGATATTGTAATGAACATTTAAAGATATTGACCATTATATTTGAGGGAACTGTGATAATTGTGAATTTTCCACTCTAAGAGACCCAAACAGGAGAACATTAAACTCCAAATTTTCGAATATGGTTGTCAGAGCATATGTTATTACAGATTGAAATACTATACTTTTGCACAACATATCGTAATAATATCATATTCAAGACGAAAGAAGTATTATTTCTATTCAAAATTTCCAGTACTACAGAGTGACCCAAATTTATCTTTACACCTTAGATACTTTATAAAACTTAAATGAAATAAAATAGCTCCGTTCGATTTTGTGTTCTTATAACAACATCTCATAAAGTTTTACTTGTACTTAAACGAATTTATTTGCTTTAATGTACGGTCTAATAAGGTACATACCGATGTTGGCTACACTACAGGAAAGGCCCAATCTGTGGACTAGTACATAAAGAAGAAGTCATATACACAAGTCCAAAAAAAAATCCGAATAAAATACGGATGTTACCCACCATTTAAGTCCACTAAAGTTGCGCAAGATGTTAATAAAAAATAATTGTATGTTTAAAAAAAAAGGGAGGCGCTGGCTGGAAAAGTTGTTCTTACAACCAAAGATGTTATCTGCAGTTCTTCTAGCACACACAAAACTTTGGAATTCACAGTTCATTATATAATAAAGAACATTTTGTTGTCGAATTTTGACTAAGTTTTATAGAGGATCAAATTTGTAAATATAAATTTTGTATTTAATTTATTAACAAAACTTCGACTTTGGTTATAATGACCGTATGTTTTTTAATTTATAAGTGGATTTCGGCGCCTTGTTCCTATAAGTTAGTTGCGCTTAGACTGTGCTTTTGACTACCTTTCAAATTATTCAATACGTGTTAACCTTCGCAGCACTATGATAAAAAAAATTAAATGCCGAAGATTTAAAACAGGGTAAAAGGGGTGATCTCACAGAGAAATTAGACCCCCCCCCCCCATTTTAACCCAATAGGTAATTATAACGCTTATACAACGCGACAATTTATTTCATTCTATAACGAGCTGAACACAAGGACAAAAAACAAAATGGGGAAGGCTTGATGCTTGATTGATAAAGCAGTACCCATAGTGCCCTCTAGTGGCAATGACACGATATCAAAAATTCACTTTCTTTCTTTTGAAATTGATAAATGCTAAAAATCTGTCATTTACTTTTCCTGATTGCTGACGACGGAGTCAAATGAAGATGCTTATACAATCAAATTACATTCATCCCATCCCATTCGCAATTTCTACAAACAAGCAAAAAAAATTAGCTGAGTATACTAAGTAGTCAAAATTATGAAAGAGATTTATAGGACAATTTCTAGAAAATAGTTTTAGCTTACATATTCTAAACGATATTGAAATTTAAAAAAAATCTGCAAAGTATCCAGAAGGGGTCGAATTGACTCCATTTTAGTACTGCGAAGGTTAATCACTATGTACAATCGATTAAAATAATATTATAAAGGATTTTTTTTTATTCCCGATAAGGTATCCTAAAACAGACATAATAAAAATGAAAAATGAATAAATTACATAGAGAAATCTTAATAAATGAATCCATTGCGTAATGGCTACCCTATTAATTCGATAAAGCTTTAGTAAAAAATCCATTTCTGAATTACTCTTTTTAAGTAATTAGTATCCGCAAAGGTTAATAAGTAAAACAAAAAACTACATACATGTACTTACTTTTTCCTTAAGAAAAAAAATATTCACATGTTCATTTACATCCCATTTTTAATTTCCATATGTATTCTTAACAGAACGAATGAAGTTTTGTCTTTATCTCAGAATATAAAAAATGAAATAAATGTTCACTAATTTAATGTTGCTAATAAATTCATGCTGCGAGTTAGAAAGAAGCCTTTAATCATTTTAATTCGAGTTTATTTACCAAAGATGTCCTTTTTAATATGAACAAATAAATACAAATAAATAAAACGAATCATTTAATAACAATAGTTCATCGTTCAATTATTTAAAAACTTATGGAAGAAGCAAGTTTTTTTTCATTTTTTGTTAATTATGTTATTTAATAACAAGTAAGAAAAATCATGCATTGAGCATAGATTAAGAAGCACTTTCCACCACTTCTTGAAATCTTTAACAAAACTTCTTTATCCAGGGAAATAACGTGTTATTGTCCATATCCAAATATGTATTCCAATACTTTTGAAAGGCCCTGTATTTGATCTGTCGGATAACATACAGACTATATAATACTAAAATTAGTTTAGCAAGAAAACGCCTAACTGGTTAAAATTTCCCTTTCAGCAATTTTTACTAATAGATGAAAACATACTTGAATACTTTTGTTTAGACCTGTAAAATACATAGTACCTTTAATACACGAAAGTATTTTGCTAAAGTTTAGTTTAAAAATAAATTATCTTTAAGCTACTTAAATCAAATTTTAATAATAATAATAGAATCAAGATTCATGTATATAATATATTGTATTAAAATTGTTTTATATTTAATATAAAATTTCATATAAAAAAAAGCTTTATGCAAACAATTTAAAGGTAATGCTGAACTTTTTAGATATTTACAAAAAATACATATTTCTAACTTTCAATACTCTGTATAACGAATTTTTAAAAACTGTTGGCAAAAATATACATATGAATTCCTACTAAGATATGATGTTCAAATGATCAAGTTAGATGCTTAAATTATCAATTAATTGTATAGTAGAACAAAATAAAACATCTATACAATTTTAATCATTAAATTGGCAGAGTAATGAACTGAACTAGTGACTTGACAGGAAACTGTATCTTTTCCCATCTGAAGCGTAAAAATATATACTTAGGAGTCGTTTTCATACAAAATGTACACTAAAACATTCAATAGAATTGCATCATTTCAACATCAAATTAGATTTTTTTAAATTTAATTCGGGATACCAAATGATTTAGTAAAGAAATTTAAAAATTAGAAACAATTAAAAATTTTAATAGGTTATAATTATATAGTCTATATTTATTGCAAGAACTTGTTATTTCCAAAATTTTTAAAAATAGATGTTCTATCAAAAGTTTATATTAAAGTTAAGAAAATTAAGCAATTAATTAATTGCCAATGTCAGTAAAATATTGATATAAAACTAATTAACAAGCTGAAAAAAAATAGTATTGCGTGTCACTCTGCATGCAACTGCAGGTCTCAAAATAATGAAATAATAAGATTATGTCTTAATACCATAAGCATTTTAGCCCTCCAAAAAAGGTTCTCCAATTTCTTTAATTTACTTCGAATTATTAAAAAAGCCGAGTTTTTGTAGCTCTGTTTTATTACGGCTGCTGAAGCTTTATATCAAAATAAAAAATATGCCATTTACTTGATTTCATTTTAAATTAATCAAAAAAGTGAGTTTTTGCAGTTCTGTTGTACCTCGGCTTGTTGCGAAACAACGAGTAGTAGTAGCCTGCAATTCGCAAGCAGCTAACTTTCAAAAGAATGCTGAGAAGGAAGGTCTCCATACTGGGCATACTCAAAATATTTTGAAAAAATATATATATTAGTTAAAAGGATGAATACAAATAAACAGCGGAATTACAGTAGAAAGTATGCAAAAAAATAAAATATTTTCGAATATTTGGCATGAAAAGACGAAAGCATCACGCGATTTGGCGAACAGAACTTTTTCTCGCCAAAAGCAAATGATTTTAATTCAACTGAAAGCTGTTGCATATTTAGAATGCGTGTAAATGGTATTTAATAAATTTAAACATAAAAGATGAGAGAATTTAATGTACTATATATATATAAGACCATTAATAGTAAACAATATTAACCATTTGAAATTAACTATTGAATTTACATACTTATAGCACATTGAATATGGAAGGACAAGGTACAATATGAATGCAAATGGAATTTGTAGAACTAAAGCAGAATCTTAAGGTTCCAAATACTTTGGAACTACAAATGAGGTGTGTGGTTTCATCTTCATATTTGCCATGGAAAAGCAAAACAACACGAATTTAGGATTACCAACAAACATAAAACCACAATTAATTAAAGAAAAACCAAGTAAGCTACAGTGGATATGGAGAAAATAAAACAGTTATGAGCTATAAAGTAGAATGAATCCCAAATGCACTACCTTAGCCCTGATATCGCACGTGGTAAATTAAAACATGAAGTATTCATATATCATATGACAGAAAAATGGAGATAATAAAATAATAAAAACAAAAAACGACTTATAGTACACATCATAATATTAAATTAATAAATTAATTAAAAGCAGAATAATGTAATATCATAAAAATTAAATCATACACCATAGTTTACCCTATTCTTATTTAAATCAATAACATTTATTTTGACTATGCTAGGTTGAACTCAATATCTTAATTAAGGAAGATTAAAGTACCCTATACATTTAGTAATGATATAGTACACACATTTATTGAAAGTGAAGTGCAATTTTATAATGTAAGTGATTAAAATTATTAATATAATAGATATAACTAAACAATAATCCATACATTGGTGTTATTTAAACTCCATAGAAATATTGTACCAAATTAAAAAATGAATTTCCCCCTCTCAATTTTTTAAAATATATTAAATTAACCTTTGCGTATTATCCAGACAACACCGCCCTCCGCCTTATTCTAACATCTACCCACCCAACCAACCTATTATATACATTTTTATATATTTTTTACATTTTTAATTTTTTATTCTTATTTTTTATGTTTTAATCATTTTTATGTACTTTTTTACGCAAAGTGTTAATTAATTATTAGATCATGTACTTACTAATTGTATATTAAAGAATATATGATTTTTTTTGGGAAAACCATTAGTTATAGCATCATAAACAAGCTTTTTAATATTAGTATTTATTAAATGAGAAGAACATAAACATTTTATTCTATATAAATGATTAAGGATTATATTACGATGTACCGAATTATGAAGACAGGATTTAAAATTAGTAAATGTATTAACTTTAAAATTAAATTCTTTCCTTTTCTCATAAATATTAGTTATTAATTTGTTTTCTTTTAATATAAGTTTAAGATTTAAAAAGTTAATCGTTTTATTAGAAAACAGGTTTTTTGTAATTTCTAGATTGGATGGATAATCAACAGGGAATTGAGATATACTGGTATTATCAGTATCAATTAAAATTATATCATCTATATATTGATATAAATGTATTTTATTATAAAAATACTTACGTTCATAATGATATAAGTCAGATATATATTGTATTACATATATATATATATATATATATATTGCTTGTATCTGTAGTTATTAAATTTTTTACTGGAAAAAAATATTTTCATTTATAAAATATTCATATTTCGATTTACTTCATATATTTAAGCATATTCAAAAATAAAAAAAAGCCAGATGTTTCCATAGCAGCAAAATCGAATCGATTAATTTTTCTTTTACGATAAATAAAATGTTCAAACCTATAACATCGTAATTATATCATTTGTGTTTATGTGTTTCAGAATTAAATTTTGGAATAGCATTTAAGGAGGATTAATCTAAAAAACATTCAATTCATTTATGTATCAGAAAAAAAAAAAAAAGTGATTCATATTTAAATGTTTACTTCTTCATTTCACATTTTAATCGCCACTTAATGCAATACCAATATATATATATATATATATATTAATGGGAGAGAAAGTATTATTTTTATTTGTTAGAATTTTTGTTGGAAGGGAAATTTAAAGAACAAAATAATCATGGGAATTCCCCCTATTTAAGTTTTCAGTTGTTTTGGTGATATTTTTAAAATACTGTCAGTAAATTGTTGAAAATTCAAAGAAATAAAAAACTTGGATAAACAAAATACATTATTGTACTTCCCTTGCAAATTTACCGTTATATTTTTTTTTCTAGTTTGTATTAGAAAATATTTTGTATTTCATCATTTAAGATTTTAATAACACTGATCAAGAAAGAAGCACAAAAACAATCATAATAAGGATTTTTAATTAATCAATTACAGAAATTATGGCATATTTCGAAAATTTATCATTGATTAATTAATTTACTTGTTTTCTAATGGTTTTTATCTGTCTAAATCATTTTATAGGAACTAGTTTTTTCACAAAATTTATTTCTTTATAATTTTTTTATTCTCTATCGTCTGAAAATTATACTTAAATACAAGAAAAAATTATTAATTCGAAATTATACTTATTTTTTATTTGACTTTCTCCTTTTTAAATCTCTTATATTGTTTTAAATTTTTTTAGTACTACTAAAACTTATGGCATTTATTTGTGTTTTAATTCTTTATTCCGTATTGAGTATAAAAAATGCAAATAATTGTTTAATGGAATTTTTTTTAAATCGAATAAATATTTAATCCTCATAAACGAAAAATGATAAAAATACTTTTATTTAAATATTAATTAAAATGTAATGACTAAAACCACCTGAATATGTTTAAATCACTCCTCTTTAAACGTTTTGTGTTAAAATAAACAATTTTATTTGTTTAAAAACTTTCATTCATTTTTTTTTTCACAAATAAATTGTTAAAACCTAATTATTATTTTAAGAAAAACTTTGTGCGGCTTTCAACATTTCTTATTTTGTTTATTTATTTATGTATTTATTTTGGCGTGTTATTATTTTTCTAATGTTTCATTCAATCGCAAGGAAAGTGACGCATCTTGAAAAAAGTAAATTTCACAGAAAAATGAAATCAAGACTCGGTTATTTTTACTGCAGCATGAAATTTTAGAACCTGGCGTTGTATACATCTGTAAAAACTTGCATAAGAGCGTAAAACCCTTAAGGCTCCTGGTCACTTATTTTTCAATTTCCATTCCGTAATGTTAAAGCTATGAGCGTTTGATGCATTTTTATATTCAAAATATTTCCTCAGGAAATTAATATTTTTAATCTTTTTTTTCTGTGTTCTCTTCTTAACTCTCTGAATCCCAAACCGCCCTAGATATTTTAAGATATATTAATTTGTATATCTTAATTCCCACCATAAAATTAAAACAGCAGTATTTGCTTTAGCTAATAACAGAAAATTTCGTATTTAAATAAAATGAAATTAACTATTGATTTTTTCTGGTGTAAAATCAGATTTTCTGAACTACATAAATTCTAGAACGTGTTTTATCATGGTATTTAAAGAGTTAAAGGATGTGCTTTTTTCTTATTTCTATAAACATTTCTAAAATCTTAGATTAATTTAATATTTTATGTTTTAAAAACGCACAAAGTGGGAGTAAAATTTTACCACTTCATACGAAAGTAAGCGTAGCTTTTAGATATTAAAAAAAAAAATATTAAGAAACTAGAAAATGCTAGAAAACTAAGAAAACAAAATAGACATGCTTAAAAAAGAGAATACTGAAAAAAAACAAGTAAAAATATTAATTTTCTGAGGAGATATTTTGAATATAAAAATGCATCAAACGTCCATAGACTTAACATTACGGTGAGAAATTCGGAAAATGAGTATTCAGCAGCCTTCAGGCTCCTGGCCCGTCAGAGGAAGTCACTGGCGAACTAATGATAAACTTATAGGGAGGTTATTTTCCTAATATCTCGTTTGTATTCAACATTTTTAATCTTTTTTTCTTTTTTCCTTGGATAGCTGAGTTTGCACTCTACAAAGATTCATTTTCACTTTTTCGATTTTGACTACAGATATTTTCTATAAAGTTACTTTAACTTTCGGAACCAGTTCCGAAAATGAAAAAATATCTGTAAAAAAATATCGTTAAAAAATATTTGTAACCAAAACCATAAAAGTAAAGAAGCGAAGTAGAAATGGACCTGAGCTATTCAATGCATTTTTTTTATGTCAAATGCAGACAATAGCATTATCTCGCAAGTATCTTAGCCTAAGGGGATGGAAGCCTTAAGATTGAAGATGCAGATGAGGTTTAAAGGATTGAGTAATTTTAACTCCCCATATAATTCATGGATACAAATGGACATAAAGCGCAATGAAACGATTTTCAGGATAATTAGACATGAAAGTTTAATGAATTAATTATTAAGATTTAGTTCATCTGACATTCACTTTCGCAATTTTTGGAATTCAATTTTCTTTCTAGAGTAAAAAGTATTATAATTCATTAATATTCAAGATTTTTTATTTTTTTCCCTAGATTTTTTTTTTTAAATTTCGGATTTTTAAAATAATTGAAAAATTAGTTTACATAAAATAATTTAATTTTAAAAATTTTAATTTGATAAAAAATAAATAGCTTCCTTTTTATAATTATTTTAAAATTAAATTTATTGGTGCCACCATCTCTGTTAGATTTCAATAATTATAAATTAACAAATTGGGTTTATTAGTTAAAGTGTAGGGGGAGCTGGGGAACATTGACACCACTTTTTTCTAAGAATTTTTTTGGCTTCCAGTAAGTGGAAATTTCAAGTTATTTTTCCATGTAGTGTCAGCAAAACTTGTGTAGTGTGTTATTAAAATTTACAATCGTTGTTTTATATAGTATTTTTGCATGTAATTAAAAGAATCTAAAAAAAGTAATTTGTATCGATGCCCCATCCCCGGGGCAGATTGATACACCTCAATGGGGCACTTTGATACGTTAACGAAAAATAGAGACAAAATAACACCAATGTATATTTTTCATAAAAAAATGAGTTAGCAAACCATTTTATATTTATTTATAGAAATTCAAACCACTCACAATTTATTTGTAAGCAATATTTGCAATCAAAATTAAATGTGTAATGAGATGACTTGATGTTCTGGCTGTTCCTTTTCGGATTGCTGGCAGTGGTAAAGGTAACTGTCGTATCTGGCACTTCAACCCCAACATTATCTTCTTTCTTATGAAAGATGAAACAATTGCCAGGTTTTCTGTTTATAAATTAGTTTATTGAGAGGTAATAAAGGATAATTACATTAAAAATTCTGATTTTAGTATAATTATCATTTGCTGTGATGCAGCTTATTTCTCTTATTTAACATTTCTCATGTCGAAAATACTTTTTTTCTCCGGAGAATTGATATAAGATATCCGGCACATTGATACGTATCAATGTGCCCCGACATAGACAGCATCAATGTGCCTTAAGCAGCCATTTTGACTAATATAAGTCTCAAATCCAAAAGTTCATAATTTACCTAAAAATGAAGAATGGGGACCTGATAAACAGGAAAATATAAAATGAAACCATCTATGCGATCTACGATTCCACTTACTCACTTGTTAAAAAAGTTCAAGCCTTGATGACTACACCACTTTTTTTATTGCTAAATGCTTGGTAAGTAAGTTAATATGTATAGCATTTAAAAAAAGTTATAGGAACACACACCAAATATTTTATTTTTTGACAGTTTCCAACAAAGTTCAAAAGCATTTATCATTCGGTTTGTCTATCCGTCTACTTATGCTCTGATTCCCATAAAATATTCCGACTTTCAGGAAATTAATACAAGTTTTAGAGTCACCAAGACACATTTAGTATTGTATGTGCAGTATCCGAGATTAATAGCTCATTCACAAAGGGCGCACAAAATAAAACCATTACATGCAGGAACGACACATGGGAGAAATCGTTTGCAGAGTATCCTAATGACACTACAGTATTTCAAGTTTTAGAAATTAATATACATTACTGAATATTCCACTAATGACTATGATATAATAGGACATTAATAGCAGTTGTTCATTAAAAAAAATTACACTACAGTCTCTTGATAAAAAATAACTGCAAGCTTGTTTACAGTTTTGGCATACGCTTTTTAACTTAAAATTCGCATTTTTTGCATTTTGATTTTATCCTTTGCATATAAATTCTATGCCTCATTACAGGTCTGCACAAAAGAAATAAAGTACCATTCTCTTTAGTAACTGAAACTATTGAAGGGAAATTTTCAACTCAGACATATATACAGTCACACCCCGTTATAACGAACCTCAAGAGACTGAAGTTTTTGTTCGCTATATCCAATCCGTTAAAATTGGTTAGTGTTCACAAAATGTGTAAATTATTAGCTGCTACCTGTATACTAAATATTAATGTATTAAGAAAAAAAACCCTGAAATCTATTAAATATTATCTTTAATGAATTAAAATGACTGAAATTGATAACATTAAACTGACACAATATTATAAATAAATATGTAATACAGAACTGATTATCCGAAAAAGTCGAGACCGACCCTACTTCGGATAGGCAAAAGTGTAAGGAATGTTCCCGACTATACTAAATCCTTTTCACTTTATCTAGGCTAGGATTGTTAACACTAGTTATTTCTGGCGTGTTTAAAAATCGTTTTATTTATTTATGTTTTAATTTGTTTCTTTGTTTACTTTTTATCATTTTAATTTTCTTTTTTTTATTATCTTCTGAATTCCAGATTTTACGATTTAAAGAGAAAAGCTTTTGATTAATGTCTGCATCAAATAAACTTTTTTTAAATGCTATCTCTAATTTTTCTTAAATACGTTAGTTGAATACATTAACCTTAAATACATTACTAAACAGCTGTGCTGAAAATAATGGAAAATGACTGACGACTGGGCGTGATCAAACCTAGAGAATAGCTAGCATAAAAGAGAAAGACTGCAGTTCTTTCTACCCTTTAATAAAAGATTTATCGCTAATTTGCACCATGTTTCACTAGCCGGCATGCATTTTCTTATAAAATTACAGTCGTAATCCTGTTTTCAATTTTGCGGAGAAGTTAAGGAAAAACAATATCATGTTCGACTGGAAAAAAATGTTCGTTATAACCGATTCTTGAGATTTCGGAGGTTCGCTATAAAAGGATAAATTAGCATTAAATACTATATCAAAATGGCGTAGCCAAAATTTCCGTTCGTTATATACTGGGTTCATTATAGCGGGGTCCGACTGTATGTATTTTTTAATTGAACTAATTCTTGGAATACAAGTAGTCAATTAATACAATCTATCTATCATAGGAAAGGTCCTTAAAAAATCCGGATAATTTTCTGAATGTTGAGGGGAACAACTTAAATTGGATTTTTAAATGTGTCATGCGGTTCTATATAATTGAATTAGATATAGTATTTTAACTTATTAGGCGATGCTATTTTATTACATTATTCTGAATGTGTGAAAGAGATTTATAATCTATGTTGAACGTATATATGTTATTATTGTTATTATTATTATTATTATTATTATTATTATTAACACAACTTAATACATGTTCAACTTTTTCAGTCAATTGTGTCTTTTAAGCTTAAATATAAATATGAAGTTACATATTTATGTTCAAGTACTTGGATAATCTGAAGCAATATCTTGGAATTTTGCTAAAAAAAATAGCGAGTAACTAAATTCGACCCGTAAGTATAAAACCTGGCCTGATTCTAATCCGTGTTAAAAAAAGAAAAACAATTGCCTCGCTCAGTTCAGTATTACTCATTTTTTAAATAGGTTCCGGTTCTTGAAAATGTACTTTGAAAACATTTTACCAATTTTGCAAATTTTAAAGTGGCATTTTTATATAAAAGCATTCCAAACTCCATTAAATTGTTTAGTTACAAAACAATTACTAAATACATATTTATTCAATCTCTCAATAAATGTACTTTTTTATTCTAAAAGACATAATTAAGGAAGCTGCTGTTGTAAAGGAATTTATTGTGATCTTTTAACTTTCTCGGTTTATGCGCAAAACAAATATTGCATAGAAAAATAAAAATGATGACAGTTTTAAACAAAATTATCTTAAAAAGATTACTTTAAATGTTATTTAACATTTAAATTTGTAAAGATAGTTCATTTAAATAAGTGTTATAGGATCAAAACTATGCATTCCAATTTAACGCAAAACGTGCCATGATCCGTAAACGGACGGGATGATGAAAAAATTTGCAAAAAATATTATCCATTTTCTATTTTCTTTTTAATCTTTCCAATGTATTTCCAAAGTGTTCATTAATTGGATTTGTCTGTACATCTCTCTGACCGTCTGGTCTAATAGTAACTCGCATAAATATACATGAATTGATATAAATTATTACAGGTCACACTGCCGTGATCAATATTGTAAATGAATAGATATGTGATAAGTGTCAGTAAGTTTGTTGCTAATCATTTTTCGCACACACGTACGTAACTAAATTTTCATGTTCTGTGTTCAATCATTTGTTTTAATTTATCCATGTTGCAGCCAATACCCGAAATTGGCCATTTCTAGAACTGGCCGGACAATTCCTGAATTGGCCAGCAATGTTAAAAAATGATTGGCCAATTCTAGAATTGGCCAGCCAATTCGCGAACTGGCCAGATGCGATTGGCCGATTCGCGAAATAGATATAAGCATTCGGCTTAATCCTTTCTAACATAGTTGAAAGTGTCTATGAATTCAAATAGCCTAGACGTCAGCCTGTCCGTGATCTAACTCGACTAAAGTTTCCGTTTAACTTGTAATTGTCATCGTATTTGGTTTATCAATTAATTTAGATATTGAAAGAGAATTGTGTACTATTTTTGGTTAATTAAGCTGCGTACACAGAAATATTTCGTTTCAATATAATCAATGGGAATCTTTTTTACTGTACATTTTAATGTTACATTATCTTAATTACAAAAAAATTGGTACTTATGCATCATAGTTCGGATGTTGGCCAAGGCTTCCTGGCCAGTTCGCGAATTGGCCGGCCAAAACCCGAAATACGCTATTCATTTCATGTATTTCGGGTTTTGGCCAGGAAGCTTGGCCAGTTCGGGTATTGGCCGGCCAGTTCTAGAAATGGCCAGGCTCCGGGTATTGGCAGCAACATCTACATTTTGAATTGTTTTTTAATCGAAATTTTGTATTTTGAATAGGGATTTAATTCACAATTTGAAATCATGAAGATAAAAGATAGATGGAAAGGAAGTTTTTATTTGGCGTGGTGTTAAAAATACAACCTTAAAATCGATTAAAACTGGTCACAGTTAAGTACAAATACTTGCGTCCAAATACACAAATCCTGTGTGCGGATGGGCCAAATGAGAGCAAATGAGAACGATTATTGCCTTCATATTGCAAACCGTTTTTACGGCATACTGCATCTCTTTATTAATTAGAACTCTGAGGTTTGAAATTGCCATTTTTATACTATTTTGGGAGATTTTAAAAAGCCTAATTAATAAATTTTAGAAACATATTTCAATAAATTAGCATATTTAAAAATGAACAATAAGAACATTAACATAAAGGAATCATTGTAAGCGAACAACACTTAATCACCAAAACAGCCATCAGTTGTCAGCTGAATGATGAATGCGGTCTTTGGATCGAAAAATTCCCTTGTCAAATAGAAATTAATGACAATCTGATTTCAAAAGATTACCATTACTCAAGATAACATCATTTAATTTTCCATAAGTATTATTTTACCAAACAGACCAAATTGAGCGTTTTTGCTGCCTGAGGGGCCTGTATATAAGAGTCATAGGGATTAGAATCCACTAATATTTTTAAAATATCTCAAATGGCGGTAAAAGTCTATTCCAACAACGTTAAATGACAAACTGTTCAAATACAAATAAAATACCTAAAGCGATAAAAATATTTAATATCCTGCATTTTTATTACTGTATTAGCACACAATTTTATAATAATTCACCATTTTAATCAAACTTTATACTAAATCTCTAGCATTCGACTCTGAAGGTAAACGTTAGCGATATTTTCGTTGCCCTGTTAGTTAAAATCCTTAAAATAATGAGATAAGTGAGAAAGTTAACAAGCTACTTTAATTTACGAGCCTATCTCTGCTTGTTAAAAATCGCTTCTTTCTTACTTTTAAAAAAGTAAAATAAAATTACTTAAGAATGCTTCAGTTGGGAGATGTAAAGTGGGATATATCTAGACAATAGCCCATAAATTCTAAAATAAAGTTGAAAAAAATCAACTACTCTAAAAGTGATAGATTTTTATGTCATTTTGTATTCTTTGGTATAGAATTTATGCGGAATAAGAATGCTTCTTTTAATTTTCTAGTCATAAAAACTAAGGTTTAAAACATATGGAAAAAAGTACAGAGTACATTAAGGCCATTTATTTTATTACCGACTAGTTGATCCGCCCGGCGTTGCCCGGGTCCGTATTTACAATATTAAACAAACTTGAAATTTGTATTAAAGCATAGCACGGCAGTGCTATGCTCTATTTATTTCCAGTGTGACTCCGTAATGTTATTTTAATACGGAATTTAACATTGAACGAGTTATTTACTAGACATTTTCCCACATTTTGTACGCGCTTCCACAAATTTTCTTCAAAGGATCTAATTGTTCAAAAAATAATTCCCTCCAATCAAAAAAATATACAGAGGTCAATGGACATATTTCCTGTAGCAATTAATCATTTTTACGTGATAAATAAAAAAATAAAATTGATTTTTTTTTCTTTTGTAAGAATTAAAAATGGTATATTTACGACGTCATATTAGAAACTAGCTGACCCGCCCGGAGTTGCCCGGGTCCGTATTAACAATATTAAACGAACTTGAAATTTGTATGATTTTATCATTAACTCGAAACATGCAGAAATGCATTGTCTGAAATACGTGGCCACTGACTGTGTGAAAAATCGGTTTAAAAAACAGCTAATGTTAAGCTCTAAAAATACTCAAAATGAGCGATGAGAAATGTGGGAGGGAATATGTATACAATGACTGTGTGATTTTCGTATTAAAGTGTTGATATTTATCAAAAATCACTGTTAAGTGACGTAACTAATTATTTTTTTTTCACATAGAAATCCCAAGTGAAATATTTTGAATTTCAAACTAATTATATCACTCTTAAATCCGACTATACCATGAATGAAATCGATACTCACTCGTAGCTAAAGTGTTGGTATGTAGTATTATAATTTCAGAGTCATTTAACAAAAGTAAGTGTTATTTTTAATCAAAACATGCATAATGTCCACTCTATGGATAAATTTCTAACCGTAAACTTTTTTACCGTAACCATAACCTGCCTGTAACCTAACTTTGACTTAACAGTACCTTACCGTAAATTAAATATAACATAAATGTAACCTAGCCTTCACTTTATTGTAACATATCCTTATTCTAACCATAAAACAAATGCGATTTAACTTTAACCTAACTTTAACTTAACCGTGACCTAACTGTAACCTAACGGGATATTAAATATAATCAAAGACTTACCGTAATTTAATTACAACCTAAATGTTACCAAACCATATATTGGTTTCATGTCCATGGAAATTATTTTGTCTTGTTCAGATCTGGTTATGATTCATTAGAACATTTTTGTCGGGTTCAGATTTTAGGTATTTTTTGATATTGAGTTATAATGTTCGGGTCGTATTCATGTCCATGGAAATTAATTTGCCTTGCTCAGATACAATTATGGTTCTTTGAAATATTTTTGTAGGGAACAGATTTGTTTCAATTCCGATTTCGGCTTTTTCTTCAAATGGAATTTTTGGGTTCGGGTTTTCTTGCGTGTTCACGGAAATTATGCTGCCTTGTTCGAATAAGAACATGCTTCACTGGAATATTTCTTTTCAAGTTCAGATTTCGTGATTTTTTTCAAAGAAAATTTTTAGGTTCAGATTCGGTTCAGGTGAATGGAAATTTTTTGTCTTATTCAGATCCGGTTACGATTCTTTGGAATATTTTTTATCAGGTTCCGATTTGGTTCGATTCAAATTTCAGGTATTTTTTCAAACAGAATTTTTAGGTTCGGATCTCGTTCATGTCCACGGAAATTATTTTGTCATACTCGAATCCAGTTATGATTCTTTCGAATATTTTGGTCGAATTTAGATGTGGTTTGGGTCAAATTTCAGTTTTTTTTCAAATCGAATTTTTTAGGTTCGAGTTGGGTTTATGTCCATAGAAATTATTTGGCCTTGCTTGGATTGGGTTATAGTTCTTTGGAATATTTTTGTCAGGTCCAGATTTGGTTCAATTCAGATTTCGAGTTTTTTCTTCAAATATAACTGTTGAGTTCGGGTCTTCTTGCATGTTCACGGAAATAATTCTGTCTTGTTCGAATAAGGACATGCTTCACTGGAATAATTCTGTCTTGTTCGAATAAGGACATGCTTCACTGGAATATTTCTGCCAAGTTCAGATTTCGTTCAGTTCGCGATTTTTTCAAAGAAATTTTTTGGGTTCGGATTGTGCTCATGTCCATGGAAATATTTTGTCTTGTTTGGATCCGGTTGCGTTTGTTTGAAATAGTTTTGTCAGATTCAGATTTGGTTCGATTCAAATTTCAGGTATTTTTTTGAATGGGAGTTTTAGGTTTGTATCGGGTTCATGTCCACGGAAATTATTTTGTCTTACTCGAATCCGGTTATGGTTCTTTCGAATACTTTGGTCAGATTTAGATGTGGTTTGGGTCAAAGTTCAGGATTTTTCAAACGAAGTTTTTTAGGTTTGAGTCGGGTTTATGACCATGGAAAGTATTTTGTCTTGCTGGGATCGGGTTATAGTTCTCTGGAATATTTTTATCGGTTTCAGATTTCGTTCGAGTCATATTTCGGGTTTTTTTTAAGAAAATATTTAGGTTCGGGTCAGATTTCATGCCCACGAAAATTATTTTTCCTTGTTTGAATCGGGTTATGCTTCACTTGAACATTTTTGCGGGATTCAGATTTGGTTCGGGTCAGTTATCAAATCCATAGTTTTTCCCAAACAGAATTTTTAGGTCAGGGTCGGGTTTATACTCACGGAAATTTTGTGTATCACAGATCGGAGTGTGGTCTGTTTTTTTTTTCTGGTTGGAATCGGGTTATGTTTAAATTAGTCTAAACATTAAGGTTATAATCAGTTTTGCTACTATTCTTTTTATGGCTATTTCTGATAGATAATTTACTTAGCTATTTGATAATTTATTATGGTGAATGAATCGTTTGCGGATACAAACAATTGTACGCCAAACAGCTATTTTATTTTTGTTTTAAAAACAAATTAAAGTCATATTACAATTTTAAATTGAATAGAACACATTTAAATTTAATCAATGATTAAAAAAATAAACTCATAGAAAAGTGTTGTGTAATATTTTTTACTGCAACACAGCTAATGACTCATACATTCTAATGTTCGAAATGCCAAAAATATGCGTACAACCATATAGTAAAAAGAAATTAATAGAGTGGCAGTATAATGTCTTGGGGTGACGCAAAAAATGTAACTCTAAAATCCGCGACATTAAGTCCAAATAAGCACCAACAAAACCATGTGCTTTGAAACTCCGATCAATTCAAACTGGTTTAAACCAGTATTTCTTTGTTTTTGTTTTTTACCTTTTAAACTGTTATTGAATAGATGACTAAAATTTCGTTTAAAAAATAACGTTTTGTGCCATTATTGCCTGTAATACACGATCAGAATGCATGAAAGATACAATTAGATCAATCATAGGCAAGAATTATTTGATTATTTTTATCATATGACTTTGAAATATCAATATAGATGCATCATTTAAGACTTTGCTTGAAAAATCAACATTCTTTCGTTAATGTCTTAAAATCGTCTGCACTCTGAAATCTAGATTTTAGATTAATATTATTATTTAAGTGTTCATGCATGATTTTAAAGAATCTTTTCATCACTATATTTTATATATTGACTTGGAATTATAAATATGTTGTTAAATCATAAACATTTTTCATCTACGTTATAAAGTATTAAAAATTTATGAAAAAAAAAAGAGAAAACTTTTAGTAATACAATTTTTTACTTCAAATCATATGTTTTCAATATTTTATTTTATTTTGTTTTGACATTTAATTATTTTTAATTTTCCAATTTCAATTATTTTAAAAGCAAACATTTATTTTAATAAATAATATAATAGAAAAAACATTTAAAAAATTACGATTTCTTCGTAAAATATGCTTCAGCTGTAATTCATTTCTTCCAATCCGTCTTATTAATACAAAATTCCTTCCTCGTGCTTTATTTTGAGACATTAAAATTTCAGCGATAAATGTTTTCCTCTTGCAAACCTTTCTTTTTTTCGGTTTACTTCGCCACCACCTATCTTTTTCCTCCATGGCGTACAGCAGCTGTGATAAAAAAAAAAAAAATCCTCATTTAAACTGACAGTTTGCCAGTCTATGAATTTTAAAGGTCAGTCTCAGTTTTTAAAATTATTTCTGCGAAAATTTTATGCAACCAACCAACCATAAGAGAATGAAAAGGAAAAAAGCTAAAAAAAAAGCGATTTTTTATGAGAGTGAGGTTTTGAATTTAATTAATTACTCAGTTAATAAATAGAATTTTGAAATTCTGAGCATCAGGTGCATCAGGAGAGATATTGGGCTACTCTCAGAAAAATTTTGAGCTTCGTACGTACCGTAGTTTTCGCTAACTATCGCAGAGACACACACACACACACAGAGCGATTTGTTATTTTATTAATATAGATGAAACGGAGATTTGCAAACATTTCGTACAAATACAAGAATCGTCAACAGAAAGCAAAATGAAGCATGATTTTTAAAATAAAGGGACATTTTCAAACATTAATCAAGAAGCTTCTAACAGAAGAAATATAGAAAATAAGTAAATTAAACTTTTTTCTACTTATTGTCTCTGCAAAATAATAGAAAATAACTTAAGTATATATATGTAACTGGTATTTGAAAGCGAGTTTTTTGACATATTGGCATAAAAAAATTGCACCAAACCCAGTGCATATATGACATTTGCGCCGGGATTTCGTACTTACACCACATTTTTAAAAATTTCTTCGTCTTATATGTTCGAAGAAAATCAAAATAAATTTAGGTGAATAAAAATTTTCAAAAATAATAGCATTTGAGAATAATAGTATTTCATCCTTGGTATGTAATGAAAGTAGTAAATCTGCAGAACTGGGTCTTCAAAGATAGCAATTTTTTAAGGCTAAACCGCAGAATCGTCGACTACTTGGTATAAGACTCTTCGGCACTGCAATAAATTCGCCAATTCTATCAACCTAAATATTCAAATCCAATGTAAACAAGTATAAACAATGTTTACAAATATATTTTTTTAATTCCCGATTTGGTGATTTTTTTAAATCGTGCCTATATTTGTAATGTTACAAATAATTAATCATTGGATAAAATCAATTTTAAATCAACGGTACTACTTGGTTATCCCATCGACCAAAAAACTATCGCCAAACTATAAGATAAAATGCCAGTAATAGATGATCGTGAATGTCACATTCAATGACATTAAATACCTATACGTATTTAGAGATGCCATCAAATGATTTTATTTCCTCTTTTTACTAGTGTTTTACCCATTTATTTGTACTTTTGTTATAAAAAAATGCCAATATGAATAATTTGGCTATTAGTTTGGCGACTTATATAATTTGGCGGAATTGGTTGAAGGGATAACCAAGTACCGAATTAACTTGTATTAAATTCATTATTCCGATGTTTTTAATATGATAAAACACTACACGATTTAATTTTTAAAATATCGCAAAGAGTTTCTGTTGAAAAATAGCTGTTTTTTATACTTTAAGTTAATATTTTTATGGTACTACTAGGTTATCCCGTCGACCAAAAAATTGCCGCCAAACTATAAGATTAAATGCCAATAATGGATGATCGTTAATGTCACATTCAATAGCATTAAATACGATTCACGTGTTTAAAATGTCATTAAGTGATTTTTATTTCGACTTTTTATTTGTATTTTTATTAATATTCTACTAATTATTTGGTTTTTTGTTATTTAAAATACAAATTATGTGAACATGTATAATTTGGCTATTAGTTAGGAGATTTGTAGAATTTGGCGAAATTGGTCGACGGGATAATATCACGTGTAACCGCACCTGAGAGGAGTTTCAGTTCTAAAGTTCCAAAAGTTTGTACGCGTTTTATTTATGTCTTGTGTAGTTTAATAAATGTTCGTGGAATGTATAAAAGCTGCCTTATATTTAGTTAAACCTCCGATATACACGTAGTAACAACACATGGCGGCAGCGGTAAAACGTTTTAACGTTTTGTGAACATTTTTTCGTTTGGAAAAAAAATCATAATTGAAAGTTTAGTTTTATCGTGCGATATAGTGTTATGGCAGGCATTCAGTTACATCCACCGGAACATTTTTCATTTTGTACACCTGCAAACTGGTCTAAATGGAAAATCCGCTTCGAACGCTATCGGATTGCATCTGGATTAAGTGCGAAATCAGGAGAAGAACAGGTAAATTCTCTTATTTACATTATGGGAGAACAAGCCGAAGATATATTTGCTTCGTTTGGCTTACAGGGAAATGATTTAACTAACTTTACTGTTGTTCTTAATAAATTTAATGATCATTTTGTAGTTAAGAAAAATACTATTTTTGAAAGAGCACAATTCAATAAAAGAATACAACTCGATGGTGAATCTGTAAACACTTTTATTACTGCATTATATAAATTAGCTGAAAATTGTGAATATGGGGCTTTGCATGATGAGCTGATTAGAGACAGAATTGTTGTTGGGATAAAAGACAAAAATTTAAGTGAAAAATTACAGTTAGATTCGGAACTTACTTTGACGAAAGTTATTGATAAAGTGCGTCTAAGCGAATCCGTTAAACAACAACAAGAGAAATTGGTAGCTAATGAAGTAACTTCAGTAAATGCTGTTTTTTCAAATAAGTCTTCAAGCTTACAAAACTCGCGAAAATTTAAAAACGAAAGTAAACAACCTATCAGAAATAAAACGAACACGAATAATTTCAAGACTAACCAGGCATTAGAACAGTGTAAATGGTGTGGTAAACAAAAACATGAAAAACGGAAGTGTCCTGCTAGAGACGCTAAATGTTTAAATTGTTCCAAAATTGGACATTATGCTAAAGTTTGTCTATCTAAAAAGCAAGGAAAACACTCTGAAATTTCGTTTTTGGGTATAGTTAAGCAAAAAGGGGAAGAAAACCAGAACTGGACTGTCCCTGTGAAAATATGCAACCAGAATTTTAAATTCAAAATTGATAGCGGTGCTGACCACACAGCGATACCTGTTACGGTATACCGAAAATTTTTGTCAAAGCTGAAGTTAGACACTGCTGATAAAATCTTGTGTGGACCTGATAAGAATCCATTAAAAGTATTAGGAAAATTCAAAACGGATATTAAAATTTTTCAGAAATGTTGCCAAGAAGAAATTTATGTAATCGACGGTCTGCAAACTTGCCTTCTGGGTAAGCCAGCATTACTTTCCTTTGGATTGGGGCCAAACTTAAGTAATCTTCATCAAATTTCAGTTAATAAATTTACTGCAGAATTTCCTGAACTTTTTGAAGGCTTAGGACTAATGAAAGGGTGTTATTCAATTAAATTGAAACCTGGAGCTATTCCGTATGCTGTTAGTTCACCACGACGTGTACCAATACCTCTTTTAAGAAAAACGGAAAATGAAATTAAAAAGATGGTCGAACAAAAAGTTATAATTCCAGTCAGTGAGCCTACAGATTGGTGTTCACCAGTTGTTATAGTGCCCAAATCGAATGGAACAGTAAGAATTTGTGTCGATCTGACAGAACTTAATAAAAATGTTTTGCGAGAATTTCACCCACTTCCGAAAGTAGAATATACATTGAATTTGTTATCAGGTGCTAAGTTTTTTTCAAAGTTGGATGCCAACTCAGGATTTTGGCAGATTCCACTGGATGAAGAATCCTCCTATCTCACAACGTTTATAACCCCATTTGGAAGATTCAGATTTTTAAGATTACCTTTCGGCATCTCGTCAGCTCCAGAGCATTTTCAAAGACGAATGTCTCAAGTTCTTGAAAATTTATGTGGAACAGTGTGTCACATGGACGATATCCTAGTATGGGGATCTACCGAAGAAGAACATGATCAGCGGTTAAGAGAAGTTTTAAAACGTCTTCAGATTTCTAATCTAACTTTAAATGAGAAAAAATGTGTTTTTTCTGCAAGAAGCATAAAATTTTTAGGACACATTGTTGACAGTGAAGGAATACACCCAGATAATGAGAAAATTGCTGCCATCCAAGACTGCAAACCGCCAACAAATAAGAAAGAATTAAAGCAATTATTAGGCCTTACTAACTATTTAGCGCGTTTTATTCCAAATTATGCCGAACTACTTCATCCGTTGACATCAATGCTTAGCAATAAAAGACACTTTGTATGGGATCATGATCAACAAAAAGCATTTTTGAGCTGGAAGAAAATTTTGTCTTCGGATCCAGTTTTAAAAATATTCGATCCAAATAAAAAATCAATTGTTACGTCAGATGCATCATCATATGGCTTGGGAGCAACACTTCGTCAGAAACAAGAAGATGGCAGTACTTCTGTAATTGCTTATGCTTCAAGAACACTCACTCCAACGGAAGGTCGTTACGCCCAAATTGAAAAGGAAGCGCTAGCCATTGTATGGGCGTGCGAAAAGTTTCGAGATTATTTAACAGGAGCAAGCTTCAGAATTGAGACAGATCACAAGCCTTTAGTTCCAATTTTTTCTCGTAAGTACTTAGATGACCTCTCTCCTAGGCTGCAAAGAATGAAACTCAGGATGATGAGATATTCTTATGATATTGTGCATATTCCAGGAAAGGAATTATATGCAGCAGATGCTCTGTCTAGAAGCCCTCAAATGCAAGCAACAAAAAGGGATGAATTGGAGGAAGAAATAGATGCCTACATTCAGATGATTACAGATAATCTCCCAGCATCTCGGAATAGGTTAAAAGAACTCCAAGCAGCACAAAATGCCGATCCAATATGTCAAAAACTTACTTCATATGCAATGATGGGATGGCCTTCTAAAAAGGATCTGGATCCTCAGTGTTTACCTTTCTGGCAGCATCGATTCGAAATATCAATTCAAGAAGGATTGCTGATGAGAGGATGTAGAATTATTATTCCCAAATCACACCAAGCCGAAGTACTGAATCAAATTCATGAAGGCCACCTCGGTATTACAAAATGTCGAGCTCGAGCCAGATGTTCAGTGTTTTGGCCACAAATTAATAAACAAATAGAAGATAAAGTGAAAAATTGTATAGAATGCATCAAAGAAACAAGTAATAGACATGAACCACTAATTCCAACTCAGTTTCCAGAACGTCCTTGGGAAATATTAGGTCTTGATCTGTTTAAATACAAAAATTCCTGGTATCTTCTTGTTACGGATTACTATTCACGGTATCCTGAAATCGCCAAGCTAAATAACTTGACATCTGCAGAAGTAATAAACCATTGCAAATCCATCTTTTCACGTCATGGAATTCCAGACGTTCTGAGATCTGATAATGGTCCTCAGTTCGATCCTATGAAAACTCGAGAATTTATGCAATTTTCAAAAAGCTATGGGTTCTTGCATATCACCAACAGTCCGAAATTTTCTCAAAGCAATGGATTTATAGAATCGTCAGTTAAAATCATAAAATTAAGAATCAAAAAGTCTAAAGACCCTTACCTGGCACTGATGGCTTACAGAGCAACTCCTCTTGAAAACGGATTCAGTCCTGCTGAACTCTTGATGGGCAGAAGAATAAAAACGACTCTTCCCATGTCTAAAGCTCAACTTCAACCTCAAGCTATCAACAAAACTATCTTAGAAGGGAAAGAAGAAATGCGGATAGAGAAGCAGAAAAGGAATTATGATAAACATCATGGAACCAGAGATCTTCCAAATCTTGAGAAGGGTCAAGCAGTGTGGATTACAGACAAGCAAGTAACTGGTAAAGTATTAGAAAAATCACCATATCCTAGATCATATCTTGTGCAATCGGGCAAGAAAATTTATAGAAGAAACAGAAAGAATCTTGTGCCATCTCCAGATTTTCAACCCAAATTGGAGCCAGATGGTGATTTTGAATCGCCTGGTACTGAGGTGACGACTCCAATGAAAACCACAACAGCTGAGTTGCCCAATTCTCCAACAAAGCCTGTACCTGTACATAAGGCGTATATAACAAGAAGTGGCAGAACTGTTCGCCCTCCCAAAAGACTGAATCTTTGAACTTTCAAAGAAAGGGAGATGTGTTATAAGTGACTCTATGGATTAACTGTGTAATCCTTATTAACGGTAGCTATCACGTGTAACCGCACCTGAGAGGAGTTTCAGTTCTAAAGTTCCAAAAGTTTGTACGCGTTTTATTTATGTCTTGTGTAGTTTAATAAATGTTCGTGGAATGTATAAAAGCTGCCTTATATTTAGTTAAACCTCCGATATACACGTAGTAACAACACACTACTAGGTTATCCCGTCGACCAAAAAATTGCCGCCAAACTATAAGATTAAATGCCAATAATGGATGATCGTTAATGTCACATTCAATAGCATTAAATACGATTCACGTGTTTAAAATGTCATTAAGTGATTTTTATTTCGACTTTTTATTTGTATTTTTATTAATATTCTACTAATTATTTGGTTTTTTGTTATTTAAAATACAAATTATGTGAACATGTATAATTTGGCTATTAGTTAGGAGATTTGTAGAATTTGGCGAAATTGGTCGACGGGATAATAGAGTAGTACCATTTTTATAAAACTTTTGATTCACTATCTCTAAGAGTTAATAAAATTTAAGCACATTTGGAATATTCATAATGCGTCACCTTTATGCACATATGTCTAATACTTACCATGTTGGCGCAGTTTTATCTGACGCCAATTTGGCGAAAATTTCGTTTTCAAATACATATCACATATATATATTTTTAATTATTTTCTAATATTTAAAAAGGAAAATAAAGATAAATAAAAAAAAAAGTTTATTAATAACTATAGAACAAACGATCTGAATAATTTTTTTAAATAAAAGTAATAGAAAATAAACAATTTATTAGTAAAAAAAATAACAATAGCCAGGTTAGCATGTGAGGCATATAATATCCATTTTGTTCCAATCGCGCCAATGTATTGCATATATGACATCTATCCCTAACTTTTCTACGCTGAACCCTGCCCAGAGCTCCGATAGCGGTTTGAAGTTCTGTCGATGTTAAATTTCAATTTTGGGCAGAATTTCAATTCAAACATTGATTTATTTATCAACAGGGCCGTAACTACCGGGGTCTAGCACTGCCCCGGGGCCCCCAAGCCTGAGGGGCCCCAAACTGGTGGATAAAAAAACTATTAATTTTAGTTTCTAGTCTAACTTCCTATAAAATACCCAGATCCTAGCTAAAAGTTGGTAATTAAAAAAAAAAATCAAAGTGCTAGAGTAAATGTTTTTGCATGTCCGTCGATATACTCCATACACTTTGCATGCAAAAGCAGCTCTAGAGCAGATAGCAGAATGTCCAGTCGAATGTGGCATCTCGCGCCACTATGTCTGGCGATCGCACCGAAGCTAGTATAAGGAAGAAAGTATGGGCTTCTGATCGGTTGAATAATGTAAAAAGCATCTAAAAAATTCTGGAAAATCTTTCTTCTTATCTATTAATAAATACATAAAATAAAAAAACAAAACAAAATCCATCTTTCTTCTTTTTAGGCTTATCATACTGTGTACGTTTAAATAGCGGCGTGCGAAAAAAAAAAAAGTTGTGCCCAGGGCAACGTTTTTGCCCCGGGCGCGAGGGGCCTCACTATTTGCCCCGGGGCCCCCAAGTTTATAGTTACGGCCCTGTTTATCAAGAAACTTCTAAGTGAAGAAATACAGAAAATAAATAAACATGAACATGACGTAATGCAAAAAATAAAATAAATAAATACATTTTATTGATACTATGTCTTGAAGTATTGTTGGAGGAACATTACATTGTCTAGAGGTGAATGTCTAGAATTATACTAGACATTTATTACGTCATATTGGAAATGAAACAGAAATTTTGAAATATTTGGTATCAAGACAGGAAGCATGTACAGAATTCAGTTCTAGATGTAAAAGAAAGTTAACGATTTGGAAATGGATCAATGAAAATCTGTGCAAAACCCAATGGAGAAATGAAAATCTAACGTAGATACCACGGAGATTGATAGAGTTTTTAATTGGGGGTGGTTTTGGAGTCTAGGTATGGTATCATGATCGGTATAGATCTGGAAAAATAAATCAGAAATTCCTACGTAGGGGAAAACGTTAGTATTTTATCAAATAAAATTTTGTTCAAAAATCTAATTTAACTTTGAGGCCCTTTCACAGTTCTGCAGAATTGCTAAATTGTAACTAAAGTGCTTCAACACTCGCTCATCCTGCTTTCACATATGAAGCCAACATGATGTTTAATCTTGAATTAGTTATACACTCAAATTTTTCATCACCATATTCTTTTTTAGCATAAAATGGAGCTGTTGCAACAATTTAATAAGAAACATGTAACTTACAATGTGAATATGCACTAATATATTTTTTTGCGTCAGAGGAAGAGAGAGAGAGATATGAGCACCTCAGACATTCTCTTGAGCGTACCCCTCCCCCCCCCCCCCATAATTAACTTCTAACTATGTCCCTGGGTAAATTACATCAGTAATTGTGATACGATACCATATAAAGGAAGTCCTGATGATCATTTTGAAATGAGCTCATCTGAATTCAATACTTATTAAATTGTTCATATTGTTTGAATTTCATTTTTATTTTTTTGATGTTCACATAATTTAAATTATTTGATACAAAAATTTAATACTAAATGTAGAAATAAATAAATCAAATATCTTAATATCTGTCCCTTCTCGGGCTTAAATAGAGCAGGAAATAAATTTTGTTTTTTTAATTTGTTCTGCAAATTATGTTTTTGTTTAATGATTTTATCATTAACTCGTTACACGCAGAAATGCATTGTCTGAAATACGTAGCCACTGACTGTGTGAAAAATCGGTTTTAAAAACAACTAATATTAAGCTCTAAAAATACTCAAAATGAGCAATGAAAAACGCGGGAGGAAATATGCATCCAACGATTGCATGATTTTCGTGTAAAAAAGTTGATATTTACCCGTAAAAATCACTGTTAAGTCACGTAACTAATTATTATTTTCACATACAAATCCCAAGTGAAATATTTTGAATTTCAAACTAATTATATCACTCTTAAATCCGACTATACCATGAATGAAATCGATACACGATGGTAGCTAAAAGGTTGGTATATAGTACTATAATTTCAGAGCTATTTAACAAAAGTAAGTGTTATTTTTAATCAAATCTTGCGTATAGGTTCACTCTGTGTATAAATTCCTAACCTTAAACTTTTATACCGTAAACAGAACCTGTCTGTAACCTAACAGCGACTTAACAGTACCCTACCGTAAATTAAATATAACAGAAATGTAACCTAGCCTAAATGTATTCACTTTATTGTAACATATCCTTATTCTAACTATAACATAAATGCAATTTAACTTTAACCTAACTTTAACCTAAATAATATAATAGAAAAAACCATTTTAAAAAATTACTATTTCTTCGTAAAATATGCTTCAGCTGTAATTCGTTTCTTTCAATTCGTTTTATTAATACAAAATCCCTTCCTCGTGCTTTTGTTTGAGACATTAAAATTTCAGCGATAAATGGTTTAATATTGCAAACCACGGAGTAAGACACTTGTTACTCCGTGTTGCAAACCATTTTTCGCTTTACTTCGCCTCCACCTATCTTTTTCTCCATGGTGTACAGCAGCTGTGATTTAAAAAACAATCCTCATTTAAACTGACAGTTTGCCAGTCTATGAATTTTAAAGGTCTGTCCCAGCTTTTTTAATTATTTCTGCGAAAATTTTATGCAACCAATCAACCATAAGAAAATAAAATGGAAAAAAAGCGAAAAAAGGCGATTTTTTATGAGAGTGAGCTTTGGAATTTAATTAATTACTCAGTTAATAAATGGAATTTTCAAATTCTGAGCTTCAGGTGCATCAGGAGAAACATTGGGCTACTCTCAAAAAAATTTTGAGCTTCGTACGTGCTGTAGATTTTGCTAGCCATCGCAGACACACAGACACACAGACACGCACACAGACACACACACAGACAGACAGAGCGTTTTGTTCTTTTATTAGTATAGATTGTTATAATCACACTTTCTTGAAAAATACCCTAATAATTATTTTTCCAAACTTTATTTCTGTAATAACTTAAACACAATTTTATTGGAGTAATATTTCGATTGCTTTACACAAGACTTAATTCATCTAATTTTTTTTTTTTAACTAGCTGACCCGCCCGGCGTTGCCCGGGTCCGTATTAACAATATTAAACGAACTTGAAATTTGTATGATTTTATCATTAACTCGTTACATGCAGAAATGCATTGTCTGAAATACGTAGCCACTGACTGTGTGAAAAATCGGTTTTAAAAACAACTAATATTAAGCTCTAAAAATACTCAAAATGAGCAATGAAAAACGCGGGAGGGAATATGTATCCAACGATTGCATGATTTTCGTGTAAAAAAGTTGATATTTACCCGTAAAAATCACTGTTAACTCATGTAACTAATTATTATTTTCACATACAAATCCCAAGTGAAATTCAATTTTGAATTTCAAACTAATTATATCACTCTTAAATCCGACTATACCATGAATAAAATCGATACACGATTGTAGCTAAAAGGTTGGTATATAGTTGTCTGAGCGAAGCGAAGTCTTTATACTCAGAGATACGTAACGATATTAAAATTAAAAAAATTTCTTTCGTCAAGCAAATCTCAAAAAGTACTTGTCGGATTTTGATTTTGTTTGTACCAATAGGTACCTATGGAGGTAATCTGGTGAATGCACCACCTACGAAAAATTAGTTCCAAATAGTTTAAAAGTTATATTAAAAAAACTGATAAAAAAGCACAATTTATTTGCATACGTCACAGAAATTTGGTGTGCGTCATTTTCACAAGCTTGATGTTTTCATTAGATTTCCAAATTCAAGCACATGGAGCAAGGAAAATATGCAAATAATTTTCATGTATGTGCTATAAAACATATTTAAACTTAAGAAACAACGGGAAAAGAAATCTTTTTTTTTTTTTTCGTTAATTGAAAAGAAAAAAGGCATAATTCTTAGTAACTTAGCATTTGATATTTTGCGATTTTTTTTATAATTGCGTTTTATAATCGCCATGTAATATCTTTTATATTTCGCGCGTGCAAATTGGAAACAATTCTTTCGTATTTAAATTAAATACGAGTTTGACATGGCTGCTTTAGATGTTACATTTATTAATAGATTATATATTGTTTTTCTGTTTACATCGATCACTTTTTTTTTTTTTTTTTTTTTTTTTTTTTTGTAATATTTGGTTATTTTGTCATTCAATTTCGCCAAATTATACGAATCGCCAAACTAACACATGTATCGTGTTTAATACGATTGAATGAAACATTCCCGATCATCCATTTATTGGCGTTTAATCTTATAGTTTGGCTTAATCTTATAGTTTGTCGACAGACAAGTAGTACCAAAAAAGAAACATTAGTTGAAGCAATAAATAAAAACTATAAATAATAATCATAATAATAAATATAATAAAAAATATACATATCACAATAAATCGAAAATATTAACACTTACAGCAATATTCAAAATCAAAGTTTTCATCAATTTGGCGACAGACAAAATCGCACCAACTTGGCGCGTATATGGCATTTATGCCATATTTATGTGTAAAAAGTAAGCATAAACGTTCATCAGATATGAAATCTGACTTTCTGAAGCCCAAAAAGGACCAAGATTTATAAAAACGCCGAAGTGAAGGTATTAATGGAAAAGTACCATAAAAATAGGACAAAAATATCATATACGTATTTCGGGTACTACTTGGTTATGCCGTCGACCAAAAAAATATCGCCAAATTATAAGATTAAATTCCGACAACAGATGACCTTGAATGTCCCATTCAATAACATTAAACATGATACGCGTGCGTAAAACATCATAAAGTAATTTTTACCTCGACTTTTTATTAATGTTTTACTAATTTAATTTTTCTTATATTAATTAAAATAAAAATTTAGTCAACATGCATAAGTTGGCTATTACTTTGGCGATTTGTATCATTTGGCGAAATTGGTCGACGGGATAATTAAGTAGTACCGTATTTGGTTTGGCGAAAATCACTTTTGAATTATTTTCTGTTATATTAAAAAGGAAGCAACAATAAATAAAAACGCGATTAAATACAGATTTAATTAATATAGAAAAAAACAATTGCCTGGTTACCATGTTATGCAAAACAAGTTGGAAATTGCACGTGAAGTGTAGCAAATGTGATGCGTTCGTACGATAACTAAGTTTTAAAAACATTCAGATCTTTCTGTTATAGTAGCCAGTACTTCGGATACAGTATAGTGTCCGAAACCTTTTTTGTGTTCCTGTAAATATACAGGAAGTAACTTTTATTACACCTCAGCAACGCATATCATATTCATAAAATGTGAAATAGTTTAATATAATTAAAACGCGTCCCAAACAAAGTTTTCCCGTACAACATTATGTAGTAGAATGCTTTTAGGTGGCCCTGTAATTTAATAATAAATATTCTTTGCATCACAGATTGTAAAGAATGTATATTTTAGTATATATATGTGTATATATATATATATATATATATATATACTTCATAGGTTTATGTCAATTCTACTTTAAATTATTTTTTCATATTGACCGTAATGTAAGGGAATACTTTTGATTGTTCCTGTAATTGATCTATGCATCCTATTTTTATAACATTTAAAATGACTCCATAAAATTGTGTAATAGTTATATATTTTAAATTTCAAGCAATTAAAATGCATTTGATGCTTTTTTCCCCATTGGCTGCAATGTAATGGTATACTTTTGATTGTCCCTGTAACTGATCTATGCATCCGATTTTCATAAAATTTGAAATGATTTGACAAAATTATCTATTAATTATATATTTAAAATTTCAAACGATTAAAACTTATTTGAAACTTTTTCCCCCATTGACCGTAATGTAAAGGAATAATTTTGATTGCCCCTGTAGTTGATCTATGCATCCGATTTTCATAAAATTTTAAATTAGTCGACAAAATTATGTAATAAATATATTTTTTAAATTTCAAATGATTCGGTTGGGTAGTTTTTGCGTTGTTATAGGCGGACAGACAGACGGACAGACAGACGGACGGACGGACAGACAGACGGACGGACGGACAGAAAGACGGACGGACGAACAGACGGACGGACTAAACGACAACTATAGGTGCTACGTATGTACATAGTTACGAACGCACCTAATAACGATATTTCGATGCCAATTATATAAAAGTACCAAATCCTGTCCTGGCTTTTTGGGTGAAATTTTATTTTATTTTATTTTACTTATTTATTTATTTATTTATTTGCATTAAATGAATCGGTTGTGCTTTTTTTTTCATTTTCCATCAAAGTTGAAAAGTGTTTATGCATTCGATTTGTCTGTCCGTCTGTCCACATCCTAACATCCGTAAATATACTCGTATTTTTATGCAATTGGTAAATCTCATTTAGGATCCCCTAGGCATGTTTATTATTGTATGAAGTATGTGAGTTTAATAATTTACTTACAGGGTAACCCAAAAGTTTTCCATCACATTATGGTCTATAAGAAAAATCGTTAACAGATTATTTTAATGAAATGACACTATTTTAAAGTAATGAAACTTATATAAATCGATGAATTGCATTACGATTACGTTTGAACAGGACATTCATATCATTTTTAATCCGTTTACAGGGACACACAAAAGAAATGAGTTACAATACTGTCCTTGAGCAATAATTGCTTGTCATGTGTTTTCAATTTCGGCATGTGCTTTGAAATTTAACAGTTTTTCAGGTGCATTCGTAATTACATAAAAACGTAGTACCTATAGCCGTCGTCTGAACCGTCCGTCTCTCTGTCCACATAGAACAGCACAAAAACTATCCAACCGAATCGTTTTAAATTTTAAATATATATTTTTGCCGAATTTCGTTGAGTCATTTTAAATTTTGGTAAAATTGGATAAATAGTTCAAATACAGGGACAATCAAAAATATACCGTTACATTATAGCCGATAGGATGAAAAAAATCCAAGAACATTTTAATGATGTTACGCGCCCATCGAAACATAATGAAATTGATATGCATTTATGAGAAGCACTAGAATATATATTTTGTAGAGCATGCCGCACAAAGAATATTTACTATTCAATTACAGGACACCACAAAAGAATTCCATAACAAAATTGTACGGGGGAGAGGTACATTAATTTTTCAGCTTTACTAATCTAGGGATTTTATCATTTTCTCAACTGTCATTAGTCTTTAAATAATAAATTTTTGGAATAAAACTGCATAATCGAGTTCATATTGACATATTTGAGTCAGCATGTCTTGCGAAAAAATATGCGCAGATTTATACGTCACTTGTGGTGACATTTTTACAGCTCAAGGCTTATGCAGACTAGATATTCAAATATCGTTCGTACCTTATACTGCACACATTGTATATTCCTTTTATTTAATGCATGCTACAATGAAATACTGCTCAACTTCATGAGAACAAGTTTGACAGGAAAGAAAAGCAGTGTATGTAGTGGCTAGCATGCACAATCCATTTAAATCTGATCGAGCATATCTGAGACACACTCGAACGATGCATTGCATTCCTTTGTTGGCTTTTTCAGGATTTTTATATATTATTTTTTAAAGAGAGAATTCCCTAAATTCTTATCGAGAGCCTCATCATGTCCATAGAAAACAGATATAGATATTATATTATTAACTATTCTATATTAACTATCTAAGGGGACCACACACCATGTAAAAAAACTCCTTCATTCTACTCAACCATCATGATTTGTGCAATTTTTTGTGCTGTTTATATATTTTACGTCATTTCAAAGAGTTCAAATTCCGATTAAAGCTATTTTAATGTTTTATTATCTACATTACTTTTAATGCATTGCGTACTTCCAATTTTATATCCATGCATGGCTGATTTGCATAGTTTGCTTTCCCAGTTTTTAACCGTGTATAGAAATTTTTATATAAAATTTTGCATTTCTTGCATTTACTTTGCTCATTTTTGACATTTAAATTTATGGCACTATATAATCAATTAAAATAACGTCTCATTTTTTATTAACTATTTGGAAAACAGTTGTTCTCGATAGAGAATTGGGAAATCTGAAGTACATCTGAATGTGTTTGCTACGATGAAAAAAAAAAAAAAAAAAAAAAAAAAAAAAAAAAAAAACCTAACAAAAAATTAATAGCTCAATAACAAATTTGAACGGTTTCAAACAAGTTGCATTTAAAAGTAAATTTTCTCTTTACACGATGGTGTAAAAATTTAAAATGTGCAATGTTTGGAAATTTAAAAATTTACAGTACCGAAAATTGTTAAACTGAATTTCATTTAATATTTGTTTTTGTCATTGATCCAGGAATATTAACGTGACTGTAAATGTCCAGGCATATTAATATGACTCTGTTATTATGTAAGCTACGTTTTGATCATCCTAAAAATGATGTTATTATTATTGTTTTTTTAAGTATAGAAAACATTTATAAGTCTAAAATTATAGTCTTTGAAAATATTTGTTTCCAAATAGTTGTAATTTGTTAAATTACATTTGTTTTTTAAATGTGGTATTTTTTTCTTTACTTTTTGGAAATTATTATTAAATATATGTTCTCAGCAATATCGCTCAGACTAATCCCTCTGAGGGAAGTCCTAGTACTATAATTTCAGAGCTATTTAACAAAAGTAAGTGTTATTTTTAATCAAATCTTGCGTATAGGTTCACTCTGTGTATAAATTCCTAACCTTAAACTTTTATACCGTAACCAGAGCCTGTCTGTAACCTAACAGCGACTTAACAGTACCCTACCGTAAATTAAATATAACAGAAATGTAACCTAGCCTAAATGTATTCACTTTATTGTAACATACCCTTATTCTAACCATAACATAAATGCAATTTAACTTTAACCTAACTTTAACCTAAATAATATAATAGAAAAAAACCATTTTAAAAAATTACTATTTCTTCGTAAAATATGCTTCAGCTGTAATTCGTTTCTTTCAATTCGTTTTATTAATACAAAATTCCTTCCTCGTTCTTTTGTTTGAGACATTAAAATTTCAGCGATAAATGGTTTAATATTGCAAACCACGGAGTAAGACACTTCTTACTCCGTGTTGCAAACCTTTTTTTCGGTTTACTTCGCCTCCACCTATCTTTTTCTCCATGGTGTACAGCAGCTGCGATTAAAAAAAAAATCCTCATTTAAATTGACAGTTTGCCAGTCTATGAATTTTAAAGGTCTGTCCCAGCTTTTTAAATTATTTCTGCGAAAATTTTATGCAACCAATCAACCATAAGAAAATGAAATGGGAAAAAAGCGAAAAAAGGCGATATTTTATGAGAGTGAGCTTTGGAATTTAATTAATTACTCAGTTAATAAATAGAATTTTGAAATTCTGAGCTTCAGGTGCATCAGGAGAGACATTGGGCTACTCTCAAAAAAATTTTGAGCTTCGTACGTGTTGTAGATTTTGCTAGCCATCGCAGACACACAGACACACACACAGACACATACACAGACAGACAGAGCGTTTTGTTCTTTTATTATTATAGATACACATTTAAGTATATAATACTCTGTTTTTATTTCAAGGTGCCCGGGTGTAATAATAACAGCTTTGATAACGGCATTAAAAACATTCAAGCCTTGATGACTGCACCATTTTACTTATTGCGGCATGCTTGGTAATTAAGTTAATATGCATAGCATTTTAAAAAAAGTATAGGAACATGCACCAAAAACTCTATTTTTTATCATTATCCAACAAAGTTGAAAAGCACTTATCATTCGGTTTGTCTATCCGTCCGCAATCTGTCCGTCTATTTAAGCTCTAATTCCCGTTAAAATATTCGGATTTTCATGCAATTAATAAAAGTTTTAGAATCACCAAGACATATTTGATATTGTATGTGCAGTATCCGAAATTAATAGTTCATTCACAAGGGGCACTCAAAATAATACCATTACATTACGACACATGGGGGAAAATCATTTGCAGAGTACCGCAATGACACTACACTATTTCAAGTTTATTGAAACTGAAATACATTACTGAATATTCCACTAATGACTATGAAATAATAGGACATTAATATTATACTAATACTAGCAAAAGCCATGCTTTGTTTGGATTCGCGAAGTATTATTTCATTAGATAATTATTTGAAACTAACAATATTTTTCTTACATCTTTAGTGGTGTTTGCGTATTATTGAATAATTAACGCGTTTAAAACAACCACATAAACATTTAATAATACATTTCACAAGACTCACAAAAAATAATGCATCAAGAAAAAGAATAATGAAAAGGTAAAGATAACATTGTTGATAACAACGTTTGTTGCTATATAGTTGTTGTTGCCATGGGGCTGGTATAAATTCTTTTCTTTCAAAATAGCGTTTTCTTCATCAATGGAGTGATAATTAGAAACGAAACACGCGCGCGAGAATAAATTAGAGAAATACTACATGAGTATCCCCCCAGTGACGAAGGAACGATACAACAAAAAACAATGTGAAGTATAATACATATATAAATAATACAATATATTTATGAAGGAAAGTCAATTATATGAAATATAGTTTATTTCGGTTATTAGTCTTTTAGGAAAACTTACTTGTCTACCTGATCTGGTAGTTAGTGGTCCTGATTTTATTGGCTGGCTATCTGCTGGAACACTTTTAGTTTCAAAATTATCTGCGTTATTTGGTAAATCATTGAACAAAAATGCAGGTTTAACTCTGTCAAGTGAGACACAACTTTTCTTTCCATTTACAATTATGGTTATGTTCTTATCATTTCTTGATATAACTTCATGAGGGCCAGAATAAGGTTGAGATAAAGATGGAAGGATTTTATCTAATCGGAGAAACACATGCGTGCAATCCTTCAATTTAGGATGAACAAAAATTTTTGAATGCTCGTGAGTAGATGTAAATGTAGGTTTTAAACTATTCATTCTTTCTTTCAATTGTTGAATGAAATTATTATCACAGGATACCAAAGATGGGATTTCTGAGCACATTTCAGTCGGTAGTGTGAGTGGAATTCCATAAACTAATTCAGCACTTGAAACTTTTATATCAGGTTTTACAGCAGCTCTTATCCCAAGTAGAACTGCAGGCAAACTCTCGGTCCACTTATTATGTTCGTGAGCTTTTAAGGCGCTCTTTAATACTCTGTGAAACCGCTCAACTAAACCATTTTCTTGAGGATGAAATGATGTCGTTCGTATGCGATTTGTACCCAAAAATTTTGTCATTTCTTTGAACAGATTTGATTCAAATTGTCTACCTTGGTCGGTTGTAATTATGACTGGACAACCGAATCTAGCTATCCATCCATCAAAAATGGCACGACAAACTGATTCTGCAGTTATATCTTTTAAAGGTACCACTTCTGGCCATCTTGTAAATCGATCTATCATTGTTAAACAGTATACATTTCCATCTGATGGAGGTAATGGACCTATCAAATCTATGTGAATGTGTGAAAATCTAGCATCGGGTAATGCGAAAGTACCTGGAGGCGTTTTGGTGTGTCTGTGTATTTTTGATCGTTGGCAGGCACTACAACTTTTGACCCATTCTTTTACATTTTGCTGCATATTGGGCCATACATATCGTGATGCAATAAGATTTAAGGATGCTGTAACTCCTGGATGAGCTAAATTACGGAAATGTTCAAATACCGTTCTTCGAAAAGTAGCTGGTACGAATGGCCTCGGTGAACCTGTTGATACATCACAAATCAATTCTGTGGCAGACATTGGAGATGGCATGCTTTTAAATACAAGAGAAGATTTGCTATCATTTTGCAAGTTGCGTAGATCTATATCATCTTCTTGAGCTTTTGCAAACTTTTCAAAGTCTAAAAATGAGCTGGAGATTTGATCTACTTCAATTCGAGATAGTGCATCAGCAACCGTGTTGTCGTTGCCGCTTACGTGACGTATATCTGTACTAAACTGAGAAATGTAATCTAAATGTCGCCATTGGCGAGGACTACATTTATCTGGATTTTGCTTGAAGGCGTATATGAGAGGCTTTTGATCTGTGTATATGATAAAGCACCTTCCTTCGAGCATGTGTCGAAAGCGCTTTACTGATGTATATATTGCCAGTAGTTCTCTGTCATATGTAGACCATTTTTGCTGACTTTTTGAAAGCTTGACTGATAAAAAGGCAATGGGTTCCCAATGCTTTTCATTAAGCTGCATAAGAGAACCGCCAACGGCTTTGTCGCTTGCATCAACCCAAAGACTTAACTTTGCTCCAGGAATAGGATGTCGTAGGAGAGTTGAATTAGCTAAAGCTTGTTTGGCGTCATTAAAAGCATGTTCAGCCTCCTCTGTCCATTGAATTGAGTCATGTGAATTGTTTTCAGAGCGTCTTTTAGACTTTTTAGAATTTTTTATTCCTTCCAAAAATTTATTTAATGGAGCCAATATGTGAGCAGCTTTTGGGATACATCGACGGTAATAATTAAATAACCCTAAGAAACGTCTTAATTGTGTAAGGGTAGTAGGTTGGGGAAATTTTAAAATGCAATCTACACGATCTGGTAGGGGCTCAATGCCAAATTCAGATACCTTAAAACCTAGAAATTCTATTGATGATACGCCGAAAGTGCATTTTGAAGGTTTTAAGCTTAATCCGTATTCTTGTAAACGTTGAAATATTATTCTTAGATGCTCAAGATGTTCTTTTTCTGTACGAGATGCTATCAGGATGTCATCAACAAATACATAAACAAATGGAAGATCTCGTGTAATTTGATCCATGAATCGTTGAAATGTAGCAGCTGCATTGCAAAGTCCAAATTGCATTCTGGTACTTTCAAATAAACCGAAGGGTGTGATAATGGCACTTTTATGTACATCATCTGGATGAATTGGTATTTGATGATAAGCCTTTATGAGATCAAGATGGGAATATATTTTGGTACCGTGAAGATTTGAAGTAAAATCCAAAATATTTGGAATAGTATAATTATCTTTTATTGTTTGTGCATTAAGTGCTCTGTAATCACCGACAGGTCTCCAATCAGTAGTATCTTTTTTTTGAACCATATGAAGTGGTGAGGCGTAATTACTTTTCGATGGCCGTATGTGACCAAGATCAAGCATTTGTTGAAATTCGGATTTGGCTATTTTTAATCTATCTGGAGCTAATCTTCTTGGTTTGGCATGTACAGGAGATCCGGTAGTTTCTATGTGGTGGTATACAGAATGCTTTATTGGTTTATCAGCACGAGGAGGTTTGGTTATATCGGGGAATTGAAGTAGTAATTTATGATAAATACTGTTTCCCGAAACCGTTTTGATGGAATGAACAGATGCTGTATATAGATGACCTGGAGTGGCTAAATTTGTAACATTATCCACCAGCTTTTTATTTCGAAGATCTGGAATTAGATTAAAATGATATAGGAAATCTGCACCAATAATTGGAGTGCTGACGTCACCTATTAAAAAAGGGAAGCGAAAAGTTTTTCGTAGATTAAAATCAAGCGTCAGAAGCTTTTCTCCATATACATTGATTTTTGAAGTATTCGCTGCAGAAAGAGTCATAAAAGGGTTTTTTTTCTTCTGGGCAAATGATGCTGGAATAATGCTTATGTCCGAACCTGTGTCGCATAAATAATTTATGTTTGTCTTTTTATCTTTTAAAAAGAGGCGACGAGATATTTTATGCAAGGTGGTTGTCGCCGTTACACCTCGCCGTCTGTGTTTTTTGAAAATGAACAATGTTCAGAGCATTTCTTGGCATTTTCGCCAAATTTTTCGTGGTACCAACATTGTCCTTTGGAATCTTTTGAAACGCTACGTTTTCTTCCAAATGAACGTCGACGAAAAGGGCTGCGTGACCTGCGTAACTCTAGCTGACTAATTCGATCATTAAGCTTTTTAATTTCATTTAAAATTTTAGAATTAATATTTGGTTCTATTGAAACAGCATTTACTGCAATGGGATTATATTCTAATATTCGATCCGCAACTTCGGATGCTTTATCAAGTGTCAATGGCGAAATAGCGGCTAAAATGCTTTGTACATATGACGGTAAATGCGAAAGAAATAATTCCAACATCAATTCGTCAGATACATTGTGGGATTCTGCTCTTCTTTGCATAACTCTTAAAAGATCACTAGGTTTACGATCACCAAGTTGTTCCCCCAACAATAATTTTCGTATTTCAGATTGTGAAGAATCGCTTGTTCGTTTAATTAATTCAGTTTTTAAATCCTCATATGGTGTAGTATCTGATGGTTTGATAATTAAATCTCGTACAATAGATGCGGCATCTGGAGGTAAATTAGCCGAAATATAATTAAATTTTGTGCGACTTTCTGTTATTGGCTTAGGATTCGCTAATTCAAATGAATGTTCACACATGGCGAACCACAAACTAACATCGTTAAAGTTATATGGTGGTATACGAACTGCGTTAACATCTGATATTTTTTTTTAAAAATAAAACGAAATATTACTCACTCATTACGGGATTCTTTTAATTTGCGTTAGTCCATAGGTCACCATTTTAGTGGTGTTTGCGTATTATTGAATAATTAACGCGTTTAAAACAACCACATAAACATTTAATAATACATTTCACAAGACTCACAAAAAATAATGCATCAAGAAAAAGAATAATGAAAAGGTAAAGATAACATCGTTTGTTGCTATATAGTTGTTGTTGCCATGCGGCTGGTATAAATTCTTTTCTTTCAAAATAGCGTTTTCTTCATCAATGGAGTGATAATTAGAAACGAAACACGCGCGCGAGAATAAATTAGAGAAATACTACACATCATTTGGTACTACTTGATGATCCCATTAATTAAAAAGGTACCGTCAAACTAAAAGATTAAATGCCAATGATGATGATAAAAATGTCACTTTCATGTAACATTAAACTCGTATCACGTGTTCGTTACGCCATCAAGTAATTTTTAATATGAAGTTTTATTTGTATTCTTATTAATGTTTTATTAATTTACTTGTTCTTTCATTATTAAAAAAAATACGTCAATTTGTTTAAACAGGCCAATAGTTTGGCAATTTGTGTAATTTGGGGAAATTGGTTGACGAGATAACCAAATTGTACCTAATATTTTTGCAACTTATTTAAGTAAAATTTCTATTTTATGTTTTGGCTCATTTTAATTTTAGAAATGTAAATTTAGCCAAGTAACTAAAAATTTCCTTTGAATTTTTTTATTTAGACATTAAACTGGTATAAATACATGTTTAAGTCCATATTTTCAAAGCAAAATTTGACATATTTATTTTAATTTTCAACTAAAAGCTCTTTTTTAAAGATTTTTTACATTTTTCATCTTGTCTTCTAACAAAAATGAGTACTACTTGGTAATCCCGTGGATCAATTTCGTCAGTTAATACAAATCGCCAAACTATTAACCAAATTGTACAAATTGAAGCAATTTTTTTAAGTAACGAAAAACAAATAAATTAGTGAAACATTAATAAAAATACAAATAAAAAGTCGAATTAAAAATCACTTGATGACATAACAAACACGTATTTTGTGCTTAATGTCAAGTAATATGACATTTACGGTAATCCATTATTGGCATTTAATCCTGAAATTTGACGTTAGATTTTTGGTCGACTGGATAACTAATTAGTACCCACAAATGTACTTTGATATAGTATTTATGGAATGAGGTAATGAAGTACAAAATTTTGTAATATATTGATGAAAAATAGTAATTTGCCCACTGTATTCACTCTGACCACCTTTAATGCGATAAATAGTATTTACTGGATGAACTTGGGTAGTTAATTTCTCAAATTAAGCTCTTCAGTATTTAATGATGTGAACCAGGATCCATATTATTGGCTAGAAAAAATATTAAGTTCATTATTTACTATGCATTTATGCCAAGTCTTACAAGATCCGTCAGATTGAATATGCCTGCCAAACCAACGACGATGACAAATTTTACAAAAATATAATTTTAAATTTTTTGAGCATCTTCGAAATTGAATGCATTTTTCCGAGCACATGCAATTTCTGCCAGAAGAGATTCGCCATGTCATCCTTTTGATTCAGATATCATATACGCACCACACTGACGTAATTTTGTTTCAGACGCCAATGTCATACGTACCGTGGTACTTTAACTGGCGACAAAGTGTCATTATTTTGCTTGACATGGTTACCCTGATGTTGTTTTTTTACTTTTATTTTCTTTTTTAAAATTATATAAATTGTTTTATTCTATAGATATTAATTAAACTTTTGGCCCAGATGTCAGTCATATTAGTGAGATTTTTTTTCTTACGCTATTTTGTCAAAAACTTCGTTTTTAAATACCAGTTACATATATATATATATATTAATTGTTTTCTTTTATTTTAAAAAAGAAAGTATAATAAAAAAAGTTGAATGTAGATTCTGCCATTGCCGAATTGAGTTTCGCCTCCGATTGGAAAAAAAAATCGATAGAGATCTTTTAGAAGGGCAACCCCGTTTAGATTGCAATGAACTAATTTCATTTTTCTTGTGTTTATCAATATAATAGCAAACAGAACGGCGTGAAATACCCAATTGAATAGAAATTTCTCTCTGAGACATTGGAATTGCGGAATAATAAAGAGATACAATTTGACGTGCTACTTCTTCATTGACTAGATTCATCAAAAACGGATTTTTTCTTTAGTTTAAACGCTTTTTTATAGACTCTGAGTAAAAGGAAATGCAATTTAACAGTAAAACGAGTGAATTCCCGTCGTATTCGACGAGTGAAATGTTTCAAAGACCTGATCGATTTGGTTTTAAGAAAATCAAAAGTAATTACAATATTGAATCAATATATAATAAATATATTTACAAACTAAATGTCAAATTTGCCAGTTACAATTTTGCATGCAAATATTCGCACATCTTTAGTTAAAATTGTAATCTGAGTGCCGGCGAAATCAAGAAATTTTATTTTATATGCACTCACAGAAAAATAATTTTATTTTAATAAAAAATAATGTCACAGTAAAAAAAAAAAACTAATTTTATTTTTACTGTGACATTATTTTCACTAACTGAAGTCATCTGAAAGTAAAATCTCAATCTCAGTGTCTATAATGAAAAGAAATATTGAAATGTAATATCGGGTACTACTAGGTTTCCGTCGACCAAAAAATTATCGCCACACTATAAGATTAAATGCCAATAATGGATGATCGTGAATATCACATTCAATGACATTAAATACGATTCATGTGTTTAAAATGTCATTAAGTGATTTTTATTTCGACTTTTTATTAATATTTTTATTAATATTCTACTAATTATTTGTATAAGAGCTAAACTCAGTTGCCACCGTTTTGAACAAATATCGTAAAAAGCATTTAAAATTAAAAATAAAATATAAAAATGGAAATAAATTAAAAAAGAACTAAAATGGGCATAACTACAAATAAATAGCTTTCATTTAAAAAAATAATTATCAAAATCGGTTGAGTAGAAAATTCAGCGATGATGACACGACATTTTTTAGCTTGTCTGAAAGAAATAGCATCGGAGGCTAAAAAGTTTAGATAGTAATTATAGAGCAAAACAATTTATATCATTTTTAAAAAGGTATTAAAACTTAAAAAACAGTTTATTTTAATAACCGGGTTTAATAGCCGGGTTACCATGTGAGGCATAAATTGACCCTTTTTTTTGCAATCGGGCCAATGTGATGCGTATATGACCCATAAGTGTCAAAATCTTTTTTAATTTATTGTTATTCCCTTTTAAAAAATATATATGATAATTGGTATTCGAAAACGAGGATTTTGCCAAATTGACATCCGAAAAAATGGCGCCTATTTGGTGTGTGCTGTGATCTGTGCTGTCGTTTTTTACGCTGATATCTAGCTTCTTTCCTTAAAGCTATATCATATTCACGTTCTTTACAACCAGTAAATTTATATTTTCTTGGCACTTTTTATAACAGAACTAATGCATTCTATAAATTGTTTTTAAACGGCAAACTATTTAAAAATAATACTACATATACCAAAATAAGTCACAGGTGTCATATACTACAGGCACCACATTTGCACGTGCTTTTTTCCCCCGCCAATTTGGCGAAAATTTTGCTTTTGAATATAAGTTACAAATTGCATGCAATAACATGACGTGATTTTTTTTATTGCAATATAAAAATAAATAGCGTGAAAAAATGAAAGAGATTCTAGTATTTTAAAAAAGGAAATAAAAATAAATAAATGGTAGCTTCGTATAAATAATTATTGATATAGTATGTAGTAAAAATATTTTAAAGAATTAAAAACTGCAAATTAAAATGATTTTATTAAAAATGGTAACAATAAACAGTTATAAATAATAAACTTAATAAGTAACAAAACAGTGAATATAATTTTCACAATAAATTGTAAATATTAATACTTTTAGACATATTGAAGGTATGCAGTTGTATCATTTAATCATCACATTTCACTGAAATCTTTAACATTTCCTATTTTATTCCCCTAACAATTGCTATAAACTTATTAAAAGGATCTTCTCCTTGGCACACATGTGCAATGCCAAATTGGCAGGGGTAAAAAGCATGTGCAAATGTGGTGCGTATATGACATCTGTGCCAGAAATAATAATACATATATTTCATTTGATTTAATTTTCAACCTTCGAATTCAAATAACTTTTTATATCAAGGCTACCTTATCATAACAAGGCTTGTCATTCGCCAAGTTTCCTTTGACCGCAGTACACGTGGTCAGAAACCACATGATTTTCCCGTTGGTAGCGCCGTCTAATGTGAGAAACTGAAATATTTTCCATTTTTTCCTATGAATTTGTGCATGGATTATTAGCAGTAGTATGCACCAGGTGGCGTTACTTATGAGACAAAGTCATATAATAAGTTGGCAATTACAGAGACAATTTCAACAACAGATTTTCTCCTGAATGCGAGGCCTTGATATTATGATAAGGTGGCCTTGTTTTCTATACTAATATTATAAAGAGGAAAGATTTGATTGTTTGTTTGTTTGTTTGTTTGTTTGAATTGAATAGGCTCCGAAACTACTTGCCGGTTTTGAAAAATTCTTTCACCGTTGGAAAGCTACACTATTTCCGGTGAACATAGGCTAATTTTTAATTGATTTATTCAAATATTTTCCTTAATAATTCAAAATTTCATTATTTTTCATACAGAATCAATTAAAATTTTTCCGATAAAAAAAAACCATTTTCTTTCCCGTTGCCAAAAAAATCAAAATATGGAAAATAATTACTCCTCGGCAATTAATTTTTAGTTGAACAGTATCCACGTGAAAAATTAAAATAAAAAAAATTCAAAGGAAAATAAATATGACGTCATTTATTATATTATCGGAAGTTTTGTTTGCACAGATATCATATACACACGGAGGTAACTAATGGACACTAAATTGGTGTTATTTTGCCTGGCATGGCAACCCGACTATTGTTATTTAATCCTTCTATAGTAAAAAAAAACTAGCCTTAAAAGGAATGACTCCTGGAATGATGCTGATGTGGAAGATTTCCGGAAATAACGAAGCCGGGCGGACCACTCCTTCCATGAGTCGAATAGACCAATCAGGAAAGGGCTCCGTCTATGCATCGCCGTATGGGTTACCATAAAGAGGGAAAGGTTACCATCGCCAATAATCGCCAAGTTTGTCGCCAACTTGGCGATATATCGCCAAATTTGGCGACCAAAATTAGTCGTCAAAAGTGACGCCAACTTGGCGATAACTGTAATATTTCGCCAAATTTTTTATTTCTTTACAACACCAGTCGTGTGACACATCATTTGAGAGGTCTGCAATTGCTTATTCATATTATGGATGTTTTGTGTGTCACCCCCACTCTGCCCCCACAGGGGGGGGACATTTTTAATTTCTTTACAACACCAGTTGTGTGACACATCATTTTAGAGGTCTGCAACTGCTTATTCATACCATGGGGTATTGGCGAGCGCAGCAAGCAAGGATAGCCTACAACTTTGAATCGCGAAGCGATTACGCGGGGGGTTGGCGAGCGTAGCGAGCAGGGGGGCGGAGCCCCCTAGTCTATATATATAAAAGAAAGTCTAGATTTCGTATTAATCACAGCACAAAAAAATCTACCGAACCAACAATCTTGAAAATTGGGGTAAAAATACTTCTTTCAACGTCGAGTGCCGCTAAGAAGGATTTTCGAAGATTCCACCCCTAAGGGGAATAAAAAAAAGAACGAACTTTTAAAAAATTCCTTAAATATCGAATTTTGTAGTTATTTTTCAACTAATAACATATTTTAGTGTAATTTTTCATGCTGAATCGAATGCTACCAAGCAAATTCTTTTAAATCCATTAGTTCGTGAGATTCTTTAAATTTTCCTAATTTGGCTATGTCTTCGGCGCAAAAACCTGAAATTTTTCAATCCTTATCTATATATATAAAAGAAAGTCTGGATTTCGTATTAATCACAGAAAAAAAAAATCTACCGAACCAACAATCTTGAAAATTGGGGTAAAAATATTTCTTATAACGTCGAGTGCCGCTAAGAAGGGATTTTCGAAAATTCCACCCCTAAAGGGAATAAAAAAAAAAAAGAACGAACTTTAAAAAAATTCCTTAAAAATCGGATTTTGTAGTTATTTTTCAACTAATAACATATTTTAGTGTATTTTTTCATGCTGAATCGAATGGTACTAAGCAAATTATTTTAAACCCAAGTTGTTCGTGAGATACTTTAAATTTTCCTAATTTGGTGATTTCATCGGCGCAAAAATCTGAAATTTTCAATCCTTATCTATATATATAAAAGAAAGTCTGGATTTCGTATTAATCACAGCACAAAAAATCTACCCAACCAACAATATTGAAAAATGGGGTAAAAATACTTCTTATAACGTCGAGTGCCTCTAAGAAGGGATTTTCAAAAATTCCACCCCTAAGGAAAAAAAGAACGAACTTAAAAAAAAAAATCCTTAAAAATCGGATTTTTTAGTTATTTTTCAACTTATAACGTATTTTAGTTATGGTGATGTTTGAAATCAGATATATCCAATCATAAAAGGTGGCTTTATTTTAAAGGTTCCGCTGAATGAATTTTTATGTGATTAAAAGTGTTAACACGTTGACCGTTACTTCATTCATCGGTGACTAACGTTGAACTTAACGTTTAGATGACTGCCTTTTCATCGATGACAGACAGTTTAAAATATGATATAAAACTATAAATGAATATGATATGAAAATTTCGTTTGATTCAATGTTTCTTTATTATAACTGACCAGCGTAGCGGGCGAAGTCTGCTAGTATATAATAAGTTTAACAATTAATTTAGTTTACAATTTTTTTGTTGTCATTTAAAAAAAAAAAAAAAAAAAAAAAAAAAAAAAAAAAAAAAAAAAAAAAAAACAATATAATACTCTTATTATGCGTAAGTGTCATCAGCATAAATGATTTTGTTGGAATAAAGAAAATACATTTTATTTATTTATTTAATCATGGTTTTATCTATAATTGTTAACGCTATGAATAATTTATTCTTCTGAAAATATACATCTTTCTTTTCCTATTTCTAAAAATGCGTCCGCAATGGAAAAACATGTAAAATAAATTAATTAAAATAATAATTTTTTTAAAGATTATTCTGTAAAAAAATTATATTATGCAAATCTACAGATCATAATTTATTTTTGTGTTTAATTTCAAATCAAAATATTAAATAGTTTTTTTTTTTTTTTTTTTTTTTTTTTTTTTTTGTAAAGTGTACGACGAAATGTAATTTGAGTGGCCTAGTAGAGGATTCATTTCGCTCATCCTAATTACACCTAATTATAAAGAAATTCGGAAACGTGACACAATGGGCTCTCTGCTGTAAGGCCCAGAGTCATCTGAGTCACAAACAACCGCTAAAAGTTAATTTGTTACATTTGTAAGTCTTATAGATGGAATAAGAACATAAGAGTCAACTTGCATTCTAAATTTTGCTAACAAAGAAGGTCTCCATACTGGTATGCTCCGAAAAGTCTAAAAAAATACAAAATGATCTTTTTATGAGGATACATACGTTTATAAAAAATTTGGCGGAACCTCCATACAGCGTCCGTAAAAAAATAATGCAAATTTCATTACTTGGCTATTTATCATCGGTTGGTGATAGAATGCAATTTAAAAAAATACTTTTTTTATGTCAAATACGCTTTAAGGACAAAAAAGTTTCATGTTGAACTTGTTTAGGTAAATATATTTTAAATAATTTTAATTTTGCGAGCTTTCGTTTGGTTTAAGTACAATTTTGTTATATCGCTATTTATATGTATATATGTATATATATATATATATATATACAGGGTGTCCGAAAAGTCTGGAAACGGTCGAATAACTCGAAAAATACATATGAGATTGAAAAACGTAAATATACGTGTTAAATATTTTTAAATAAGCAACTCAGTGATATCAAATTTGACCTTCGTAACCGACCCCCTGCGGGTCAGAGGGGGTCCAACTTTGAAATCTTAAATTATAACCCCCATTTTTTATTGCAGATTCGAATTCTACGGACAAAAATACGTAACTTTTGTATTTGATGTTCATTTCGAATCCTCGTTTATTTGCATGCTTTTTTGAGGTAGACGCTACAGCTTTTCGCCGGCATAACCTCCAATGATCACAAGAAACCACTTAGAACACTTTATTACAGAATATCCGTTACATCCATTATCACAGGGACAACACAAGACACCCATGCCGCTAGCTGGACTCGAACCAGGGTCCAGCGGTGTGGGAGGAGCTGACGCTACCAACCAAGCCGCTGGCTCGGCACCTCGTTTATCACGGTGTAATTGAGAATTTTAAATCGATACATATTTCGGCTTTTCCAACGGGATTTTCCCTAATCGAAACTTATTGGGGAGAATTTATGACATCAAATTCCTCGTCTTTTGCAATAATAGCGTTTCCTGAAAGTCACCCGTGCCGATTATTTCGGTAGTGCTACACAGTTAAAAATTTGATCCATTTGCTGTAGCGTCACTCCACAGCTTTTATAGAATATCACTTTCATGACCAATGAGAATGTTCCATAACACAGTAAAGTACACTGTAAAAAAATTGATTCTTTTGCTGCATCGTCACTCCACCACTTTTATAGAAAACGATTACTTTACTGTGTTATGGAGCATTCTCATTGGTCACAAAAGAGATATTCTATAATAGCTGTGGAGTGACGCTGCAGCAAATGAGTCAAATTTTTAACAGTGTAGCACTATTGAAATAATCGCCACGGGTGATTTTCAGGAAACGTTATTCCTACAAAATACGAGGAATTTGACGTCAAAAATTCTGCCCAATCAGTTTCGATTAGGGAAAATCCCGTTGGAAAAACGGGAATATGTATCGATTTAATATGCTCGATTACACCGTGATAAACGAAGATTTGAAATAAACATCAAATACAAAAAATACGTATTTTTGTCCGTAGAATACGAATCTGCAATAAAAAATGGGGGTTATAATTTAAGATTTCAAAGTTGGACCCCCTCTGACCCCCAGGGGGTCGGTTTCGAAGGTCAAATTTGGTATCACAGAGTAGCTTGTTTAAAAAATATTTAACACGTATATTTACGTTTTTCAATCTCATATGTATTTCTCGAGTTATTCGGCCGTTTCCAGACTTTTCGGACACCCTGTATATATATAATATAATGTATATATATATATATATATATATATAATGTATGTATATATGTATATATATAATATATGTATGTATATAATATATTAAACTCTTTCATTGTTTATGTTTAACTTCATTAAATACTATTTAAACGCATTCTAAAATTCTGGCAGTTTTCAGTTGCATTAAATCGTTTGCTTTTGGCGAGGAAAAGTGCTGCTTGCCAAATCGCGTGTTATTCACCTCAAATATTCGAAAGTTTTTATATTTCACATAATTTCTACTGTGATTCCGCCACTAATTTTGACTGCTCTTTTATTGCATACATAAGTAGTTTACTTAGTATTTTCTTCAAAAGTTTCTGAGTATGCCCAGTATGGAGACCTTCTTTGTAAGCTTTGTGAAGTGAATTAACTAATTTCCATTGCTGTACCAATGAAAAAAAAAGATTTACTTAAAAAGATTTTATGTAATAATTTAAAATTAATCGATATGCAATAAAAAGGGGGGAAATGTACAAAAGATCATATAAGTTTCAGGTTTTGTTGTTTCTTTTTTGGCATTTTGACTTTTTGACTTTCAAGTTAGATTAAAAAAATAAATTGCATCTTAACAATTAAGTACTAATATATTAATAAATTTTCAAATTGTCATTTAAATTATTCCAGAATTTTAAATCTAAAAAAAGGATATATATGCCTTAAGGTGCTACTTCAGTCAAATGAAAAAACTCGTTTGCTAATGCTAATCCTATGGATGAAATTTATAAAGATATCTCGGTTGCGTTTTAATATTTTTAAAAGATTTTTTTGAATTGGATACTTGAGATTGATCTGTATGCAGGCCATTTTTTACTTATTCGAATTCGATTGCAGATATTTTTATGAGGGTGCTTTTGCTTTCCAAACCATTTCCGAAAATGAAAGCGTCTTCATAAAAAATATCTGTAAGAAAAAAAAATAAATAAATAAAAGACGGCCTGCATACAGATCGATCTCAACTACTCAATGAAAAAAAAAAAACACAAAAAATATTAAAATGCAACTGAGATATCTTTATAAATTTATTCCATAGGATTAATATTAGCGAACGGGTCTTTTTATTTGACTGAAGTAGCCTCTTAAAATATATATATATAATCTTCATATTATTAAATTTTATGCAAATACATTCGCTGAATATCATACATTTACTTTCATATCATTTATATACTAACAAAAGAAAATATTAAATTTTGTAAAGTAAATGATTTTTCTCTTAAAATAATTCGCATACTATTTAAAAAAAAAAAAAAAAAAAAAAAAAAAAAAAAAAAAAAATCTATTTTTAAGAATTTTTTCTAAAACTGCGATTCCAAGAACGTCTTATGTAACGGTAACAGTCAAATTTCATGCAATCAATTCTGTTACATGAATTTTTTGCTGTTAACTGTTACACAAAAAATTTTATGAATCCAAGTTTCAAAGAAAAAGTTTAGTAACTTTACAATTTATTTCTTACAATGTACTATTTTGTGTATTATCTATACATGAAAATGAAAAAATCCAATTTTGTAAACTAAATGACTTTTCTCTTAAAACAGTTCATTTTAGTTAGGTAATGAAAATTTATTAAAACTGAAATTCCTTTAAAGTAATTTTTCCCCTTTCATTCATGCGCTCTCGGCGTTTTAATTATAGAAAATACATTTTCATTTATAATAAGTAGGAAAATCTGATTTAACTACGAAGTAAGGTAATTTAACATTTCGTTATAATCTGAAACTTGACGTTTACAACTATTTTATCTTAAGTAATTCTTCATAAATCTTTACTCTACTTCCAGTAAGTACGAAAAGTTTCAAATTTCATAAATTTATTCTTATCGCTGTTCCGAAAATTTGTTACAGTTCGTAAATGCATTGTGATATATTATCAGAGACAATCTCGTTATATTAAATTACCTTCACCAGAAAAGTTAAATTACCTCATCTAGATATAATAATAATAATGATAATAATAATGTTATAGCAGATACATTTTTTAAAATAGTTAAAGATTGGTTGTGTTTTTTATAATGATATAAGATTAACTTTTAAACAAATATATACATATATTATTTTTGCGTATAAATATAAATAGAGTGCTTATAAAAATTTGTATGTTACTATTTCTGTTATTTGAAAACAAAATAATATTCTTTATATCAGTTTTATAGACATGTGTCAGGAACACTTTACAACGTACATATTCAAGTTTAACAAACATAAATATTCTTTCCGTATAAATTTCATTTAAAATAATTTTCATGATACTTGATTGATAATTGTTGTAATATAAATGTGGGTTAGAAAAGTATTATGGACAAAATAAATTAATGAATTCAAGTGTTTCATTTATCGATGTTCATGAAATAAAAAATAGCATGAAAAGATAGTGAGCGGAATAAAGTAATAAGAAAATAAGATGTGCCGTAAGAGGTTTACAAAAATAAGAGCTCCTTAGAATTATATGTTGAGATACGGGCATACTCCGAAAAATCTGAAAAAATTACAAAATGTTCTTTTTATGAGGATATATACGTTTCTAAAAAAATTTTTGTCAGAACCTCTATACAGCGTCCGTAAAAAAATAATGAAAATTTCGTTATTTGGCAATTTATCATCGGTTGGCGATAGAATGCAGTTTGAAAAAATACTTTTTTATGTCAAATACGCTTTAAAAGACGAAAAAGCTCCATGTTGAATTTGTTTAGGTAAATATAATTTAAATAACTTTAATTTCGCCAGTTTTAGTTTGTTTTAAGTATAATTTTGTTACATCGATATTTATATGTATTTATATTCAAATTTAACTATCAAAATTTGCGATTTAAAAAAAATCATTAAAATTGAGCTCAAAGTCTAATTGAGCATTGTCAAGTCAATTTCGTTGCTATGGAAACAACTGGCTTTTAATTTTGAATTCGCTTAAATGTATGAAAATATTTTTTTTTCAATATCACTTTTTTGTATATGAAAATATTTTTTCATTTATAAATTAAAAACTATAGCTACAAACAATATATATATATACAATAGGGTGGAGCGAAAAAAATTTTTTTTTGAAAATCAAAAACGGGTAGGTGCCAAAAGTTGCCTTTATACTAGTACATCAACTGCGTGAAATTTTACCGCTGAAAATAAATGGCTTGAGTCTGCGCTTTTGCTCCAAAAATCGAAATTTTGGGTAAAATTGGTCATTTTTTGACATTTTTTCAAAAAAGTTAAAAAATTCCTACAGAGCTGGTTAGTATTTAAAAGTGTTGCTTAGGCCTTTATATTTATCTGCTTAACATATTTAAACTATAAAACAATATCTGGTGTCTATATAATTGGAGCAAATCTGACAACTTTTTGTGAAAAATCAGCGTTAACCTCTCTATTAGAGCGTACAGCGAAATGTTGTTTTGAATGCATTTCTTACCTGGCAGCTTTCATAACTACTGTTTATATAACTCATAGAGGTGGTTGTATTATCCCACCCGTCTCAACCACCCAATCATCTATGCCCAGTGTTTTATTTATGTATTCAATTGTTATTTTTTTCCCGAAGACGAGTATAAGTTTTCTATATATCAAAGTAATTTATCTCTTCTTTGTATCCACTGACTTTGGATGATTTGGATCATGCTGGTGTGACCTGCTGCACGTATGTTTTTATACCATGTATAATAGAAGAGAAGCTGAGTAATGTATTGGGTATGTTTTTAATTGAACCTATTCAGCAGTCTATTATCTTCATTAAAATTTCATGCAATTAGTGCATTATGATTGGAAGTTCTGTTATCACAACATTCTTTCAATCAATTACTTTTTATATGCGACGATTTGCCTAAAAATTGATTGTATGAATTCAATTGCTAGTATGTCATCATTTATTGAACCTATTACATTGAATATATGCTGAGAAGCTAGCTGTTTAATATTATGACGATCGTCACAGAGGATTGCAAACAAAATTTGCGTGTAAAACAACAATATTTCTAAAGAAGTTTTAGTATGCTTTATGTCGTTTCCTGTGTTGTTCCGTAGTCTAGTAATTTCTGATAAGATTTTAGATCTATTATTTATGTGTGTAGTACATTTGGTATAAAACATCCTGAGGTATAAACTTGGATTATACATTTTGTGAGTGACACATATAGACGTTGATTGCCAATATGTGCTTATATAAAAAGGAAAATTTTATTAACTATATGAGCTGTCTTTTGTGTGAAATGTTTTCTAAATTCCTATTCCCCATTCTTTCCGAGAAATAGCTTTCCTTATGAATTAGCTTTGCAATCTCAGACAGAAATTACTAGTCTGTTCTGAGTATCTTTTTCTCAATTTGAGAAAATAATTTTTCAAAATTATTGTCTATTTTATAAAAAAAAATTGCAATAGGAAGAGAATAATACTTAGACAAAGATTTTCCTTATTGATCCAGTGAATCCATGTAGCTTAGAACGTTTTATATCGACTTCTCTAAAAATTGACGCTGAGGAAATTCACTGCAGTTGAAGTAGCGAATGATTCAATATTATACACAATTCTAAGCTTACCCATGCAAAATGATTCACAGGGACAAATGAAATTCTCCTAATTATTAATGAGCACTTATAGTCGATTAGAATCCGTACATTCCCTCATAAAGTACTATGCATTATAAGTTTATGCCCAGGACATTTCACCATCATTGTCCACTCATAAAAAGGGGGAACTAAAAGTTAATAGGAAATTACCTGGATACGAAAACACTTAGAAAATGGCATAAAAATTATGCAAAAAAAGTTATTTACAACAGCGGTTGCTTTACATATGGAAAACAAATTTTCATTGCAATTCTTTCTGATGATCACCATCACATTAAACAGCTTGCTTCTCAACTTATAAAAAATGCAAAAGTAGAATAAATGATGGCATACTTATAGTTGAAATATCTGAAATCATCTTTGAAGCAAATCATCCATCACGTAAAAAAATACAACTGACTAAAAAAATGTTGTGGTAACAGAACTTCCAATCACTATTCATCAACTCAATGTAAGTTTGATAAATATAATAGATGGCCGAATAGATCCCTTTAATAATATTCCCGTGCATTACTCTGCTTGTCATTTTTTTGTATAAACTGTAAAAATATACATGAAGATAGTTACAGCAGCATGTGGATGCAAAGAACAGGTAAACAAGGTGAAAGCATCGAAAACATGATACATTTTTATAAAGAAAATTACAAATCAATGTATAAATAAAACACTGTACTAAGATGATCGAATAGTTAGGCCGGGTGGTATAGGAAATATAGCCACCTCCAGGATGCATGTCCAAGGTAGTTTTGAAAACAAGAGCTGTATTAAAAACAACAATTCGTTGTATGACCCAATAGAGTGGTAATGCTATTTTCTTACTAAAAGTTGTCTGTTTTGCTCCAGCTATAGGGAATAAACATATTGTTTTATAGTTTAAATATTTTAAGCAGATAAATAAAAGGTCTAAGTAACACTTTTAAATACTAACCAGCTCTGTAGGAATTTTTTAATTTTTTTGAAAAAATGTCAAAAAATGACAAATTTTACCCGAAATTTAGATTTTTGGAGTAAAAGCGCAGACTCAAGCCATTTTTTTTCAGCGGTAAAATTTCACGCAGTTGATGTACTAGTATAAAGGCAACTTTTGGCACCTACCCGTTTTTGATTTTCAAAAAAAAAATTTTTTCGCTCCACCCTAATATACAATACAAGATATATACACTGGTGTCCAAAATTTAAGCATAATTGGTAATTAAGGAATTATTTTTAAGTAATGAAAGAAATATGAATCGGAATGTGCTGAAACTCCAGGTGTGTAAACAAAATAGTACGCGTCACATATTTTCGCGAAGAGCTTTCCCCGAAATCGAACAGGGGACCGTCAACAAATTGAAAAAGAACGAAGACCTTTTGGATAACACAGAAAAGCACATTATTTTATATTAAGAACTCTGCAAATTATAAGCAAAAAACTTAGGACTGTTTTTATAAAAAACCTTAATTTCTTTACGAGTATGCATGCTAACCTTATAAAAATTAACACAGTACATTACAATAAGCCAATTAATCATAATGTGCAGTTTGAATGCTTTTGCTACATTAGTTTTGACAGGGTTATCCAAAAGATCTTCGTTGTTTTTCAATTTGTTGACGGTCCCCTGTTCGATTTCGGGGAAAACTCTTAGCGAAAATATGTGACGCGTGCTATTTTGTTTACACACCTGGAGTTTCAGCACATTCCGATTTATATTTCTTTCATTACTTAAAAATAATTACTAAATTACCAATTATGCTTAAATTTTCGACATTAGTGTATATGTGTATATATTTATGTATGTAATATATTAAACTCTTTCATCGTTTATGTTTAAATTCATTATCTACTATTTACACGCATTCTAAAAATCTAGCAGTTTTCGGTTGCACTAAATCGTTTGCTTTTGGCGAGGAAAAGTGCTGCTCGCCAAAAATTCGATATTCACGCCAAATATTCGAAAGTTTTTATTATATTATTTTTATTATTATTATTATTTTACATAATTTCTATTATGATTCCGCCACTATTTTTGACTGATCCTTTATTACATACATAAGTAGTTTAATTAGCATTCTTTTCAAAAGTTTCTGAGTATGCCCAGTATGGAGACCTTCCTTGTAAGTAATATCTTTTAATTTTATTTGCAAATGTGCAAGGTGTATATCGTTAGGATGAGCGAAGCGAATCTTTTATTAGGCTACTCAAATTACATTTTGCCGTACGCTTTACAAAATAACTATTCAGTATTTTGACCTGAAATTAAACATAAAAATAAATTATGATCTGTAGATTTCCACAATATTATTCTTTTACTGAATAACCTTAAAAAATCATTATTTTAAATAATTTAGTTTGAAGTTTGAAAAGGGGATGTTTGATACCTCTAGGAACCACGCTGTAGTCCCAATTTAGCCACGAATTAAATAATTTATTTTCCATATTTTACCATTACGGATGCATTTTTGCAAATAACAACTGAAACACGCATATTCTAAGACGAAGAATAAATCATGGAGTTTGTAATTATAGATAGAATCATGATTAATGGATCGTATTCCTGTGACGTAACATAAGGTAAAATAGCGATTTTTGATAGAATCATGCTGAAAGGAAGAAAAGGCTCCATTTCTTTTTGGATCTTTAGATGGAAATAAATATAAAACTATTTATATATTTTTTAAGTATAAATAAAATTGTATGCAATTTGCTTGCCAGGAGTACAATCGATGATATTCCAATGAAATCACATAAAGTAAAATGATGATTTTTGTAGTCTCGAACCGAAAAGGAAGAATAAGGTCCATTAAATAAATAAAATACAATTTCATTATTCCGCCAAAAAATACATTTTAATAGAACACTTTACTAAGATTGATTGAAAATGGCGCATATTTTGGTACTCATTCCTTTTAATCATATAAGAGTTCCGCTATTTTTTTTATTAGCTTATTTTTGATGAATCAAAAATTCTGAAAATTCAATTATAAAAGTATTTTTCAGTGCTAAGAATTCAAATACGCAATTTATTTTTATGTGACATCATTTATGCAGACGATACTTACGATTTTTAAAAGAATTATATTAAATGGCAATAAAAGAATTGTAAACAAATAAATTTGATTGTTAAATTCCTTTTATAAAGTGCTATTTGAATAAAAAGGTTCAAAATTGAACCAAATGAAACATATTTACTACTAAGAAGTAAGTACTATTAGTATTATTTTTAATGTGTTTGGCGTTTAAAAACGATTTATGGAATTTGGCTGAATTTACATTTCTAAAATAAAATTCGCCAAAGCATAAAATAACGCTTTTGCTTAATTAAGATGCAAAAAAATACATTGTTACTTTCAAATATTTATCTTATGAAAGAATACTTCACGAATCCAAACAAAGCACAGCTTTTGCTAGTTTTATATACACTGTTAAAAATCTGCAGCATTTTATCCAGTCATTTGACCGTTTTCTGCAAAAAAAGTAAAACAAGTTGGAAATTGCACGTGAAGCGTAGCAAATTAGGTGCGTTCGTACGATAACGAAGTTTTAAAAAAATTACTTTCATATATCAATCTCATAAAATTGTAAGTGAATTACAATTAAAACGCTCATCAAACAATGTTCTCCCTAAACCATTATGTAATGGAATACTTTTGTGCGGCCTTGTAAATCAATAACAAATGTTCTTTGCACCACAAATTATGTAAGATGTATATTATAATATGTACTTTATAGTTGCATAGAAATTTTATTAAGTTCGCGTGAGTGTAACACGATTAAAATGCATTTGAAACATTTCTTCCCATTGACCGTAATGTAACGGAATACTTTTGATTGTCCCTGTAATTGATCTATGCATCCGATTTTCATAAAATTTGAAATAACTCGACAAAATTATGTACTAGTTATGTATTTTAAATTTCAAACGTATAGAATATATTTGAAACTTTTTCCCCATAGACCATAATGTAATTGAATACTTTTGATTGCCCCTGTAATTGATCTATGCACACGATTATCAAAAAAATTGAAATAACTCGGCAGAATTATGTAATAATTGCGTATTTTAAATTTCAAACGATTAAAATGCATTTGAAACTTTTTTCCACATTGACCGTAATGTAATGAATACTTTTGATTGCCCCTGTAATTGATCTATGCATCCGAGTTTCATAAAATTTGAAATGACTCGACAAAATTATGTAATAATTATGTATTTTAAGTTTCAAACGATTCGGTTGGGTAGTTTTTGCGTTGTTATATGCGGACGGACAGACGGACGGACTGAACGACCACTATAGGTGCTACGTATTATATAATTACGAACGCACCTAACAACCGCCTTTTTACGTTATTCTGAACTTATTATAACCAATTTTATAGTGAGAATAGAGTTAAATTTCGGTTATGTTACTGGTTTTTCAGAAAACGGTGAAATGACTGTACAAAATGCTGCAAGATTTTTAACAGTGTAGCTTTATATTTGTTCATGCAAAAATTAAATTTTGTCTAAATATAAAGTCAAGTTATTTGTAGATTTGAAAATCTAAAATTCTTCATATCTGTATTTCATCAAGTTTCTAAAAGGGAGTATTATAATAAAATCGGACACGACTTAGTCGTTTCAAAAAATGTATGTATATAGTATCAGAAGGGGAGAGATAAAAATGAATGACATTACTCATAACGAATTATTATCCGCAATGATGTTTTAAATTTTTAAAAAGTGGTGGGTACTATTCATCAGGATATCAGAAAATCAATAGAAACATTTATTGCATCAATATTGACATCCCTCTTCACTGAATCACACTATTTTAAATGAGTAAGAAATTTCTTCATTATTTATGTGTAGCACATGATTTTTTATTCTTGTTCTTTTGTTTTGATCATATCCCATTTTTTATAAGTAAATGATTTTATTTTTTAACATGTTTATGAATAATTGCTCGAGAAAAAATTGAAATAATTGTTTAATTGTTTAATTGTTATTCATTGTTTAATTGTTTAAATAATTGTTTAATAATTGTTTAATAATTTTCTGCTTGAAATGAATCTGCATAAAAAAGGACAATAATTTCTTTTTATTTAACTAACCATTAACATGCAATAACTGAAATTTATTTATTATTAAAACCACTTCATTTAAGCATTTTCTTTTTAAATAAACTACTTATTTTTTTATCCTTTAAAATATTTTAGAGCGTTGATTTCTCTACCATTTATCCGATTTCATAAATAAATATATAAAAAAATAATAAATAAATAAACAAATAAATAAATAAAAATAAAACAAAAAAATTTTAATAATTTAATATCAGAGTTCATACTTACTTTTCTACCTTTAAACGAAGAAAGTATTGGATTCGTGAAAAATTTTGAATTCAGCTTTTCGACGAATTTATATGTTTTAGGAGTCATAGAACCCTAAAAGTACGTTTGTATGCGACAAAAGTTTTGTGGGTGCCCTGTCTAAAAAACAAATGTACGGAGTAATTTCACAAAACATTAGATTCACTCAGATCTATCTGAAAAACTAAGCACGAATTTTCATAAACATCAGATTCAGTTGAAACTTAACATAAAATGTTGCTGATTAGATTTTAGGGTAAAAAAGCCTAAGCGGTGACACTGCTATGCATTATTTTTCTAGAAGTATCAATATGTATGAGATAAAAGAAAGTTTTGGGATTGTCACAACCTTCTCGTTTTAATTTTGATTGATGAATATTTTAATTTCGTTATGGAATTTAACCTGAAATCAAATGTTGAACTATTTAGTTTAATTTAAGGGAAAACGCATTTATCATTCAATGGTTTTGAAATAAAAAATCATGCTTGAAAATTATTTTAGAAACAATAAAAGTTGAATAAATTGTGATACAATTATCAAACATATTGTGATATAATTTTGAATCAAATTACATTCGAAAGTACATTTTTCCCTATTCCACTGTGCTAAAATTGAGTTTATATCATTCCGGGTGTCCAGTAAACAGATGACCCACTTTGAATTTAAATAACAAACTAGTCGGATGTGTCAATCCCAAAACTTTCTTCTATCTCATAAGTACATTTTAATATATATATATATATATATATTAAAAAAAAAAAAAAAAAAAAAAAAGTGATGACCTTAAAGTTACCCACTATCAAATTTCCTCGAACATTTGACCTAGCCTAATTAGATTCTGGTATCCGAAGAGCCTACAACGCAAAATTTAATTAATATTCTGAGAAAATGAGTTTAGTAGTGCCTCATGTTGGGTGATTTACACTAAAACCTAATAAGCATCTATTTATGTCAAGACCTAACAGAATCTGAAATTTGATGGGATTTCGTCCATTAGTTCTTGAGATATAGTTATAACAAAAAAATTGCAAAACGTAGCACAGCAACACCATATTTTGGACAATTTATTTCAAAACGTAAAAAAACGTCTAATTATGTTATGGTGTAAAAGAATCTAAAGTTTGATGAAATTCTGTGCATTAGTTTTTGAGATATAGCTAGTTTAAAAAAAACCGTGTAAAATATAGCACAGCAGCACCATCAGTTGAAGGATTTATAACAAAACGTAATCATCGTGTAATTATGTTACATGTCATTTTGTAACAAAATCTGAAGTTTGATGAAATTCTGTGCGTTCGTTGTTGAGATATAGCTATCGGAAAAATCGTGCAAAATGCAGCATAACTGCACCACCTGTTGCAAGGTTAATACCAAAATGTAATCAGCGTCTAATTGTGTTATATATTCTAGTGTAAATGAAACAAAAATTTGATGAAGATCTCTGCATTAGTTCTTGAGATGTAGCTATCGCAAAAACCGTTCAAAATGTAGCATAGCAGCGCCACCTATAGAACAGTTCACACCAAAACCTTATCAGTGGCTATGTATCTTAAGGTATCGCGGAATCTGAAGTTTGGTGAAATTCTGTGCATTAGTTCTTGAGATATAGCTGTCATGAAAATTATGAAAAACGTAGTATAGCAGCGCCACCTGCGGGCCAATTTTCACCAAAAACCAATAGGCACTAATTCATATCAAGGTCTAACTGAATATAAAATTTTATTAAATTTCGAGCATTAGTTCATGAGATAGAGCGCCCACAAATTTTTTGTCACATACAGACAGACAGACTCACAGACAGACACACAGACTCACAGATAGACGGAGAGACTCACAGACAGACATTTTCTAAAAATAGTCAAAACGTGTTCAGGACCTTCTTAAACGTATAAATCCGTCGACAACCGGAAGTCGAAAATTTTCATGAATCCAATACTTTCTTCTTGTAAAGATAGAAGAAAGTAATAAACGGTTTGACATAATAATACGCGGTTTGCGGTATTGTTATTAGAAAATCAATAAATTTTTAAGCATGTCCTTTGTTTACATAGTTCAAATTTCGGAAAAAAAATATCGCGCTGGCGGTAACAGGCTGTTCGAATACAGACATGACTCTAATTTTCATAAATATGAGATTTTCGGCTGAATCTGAATCTATATGTTGTCGAATCTGAATCTATATGTTGAATCGACTCTCGAATCAGCTTCAGAAATAGGGTACATTGGTTGGAAAGTGATTTAAAATAATATTTGCGATTGAACCATCTGTATTATATTTCCCCTCCTCAGTCTTAAGACTGAGATATTATTTTAAATATTATTATATTACATTAACAAAGTGCATATTTTAAAATTTATTTATATTCTAATAACAATACAGCAAAGCGCGCATTTTTATCTCAAACAGTTTTTACTTTCTTCTATCTTTACAAGAAGAAAGTATTGGATTCATGAAAATTTTCGACTTCCGGTTTTCGACGGATTTATACGTTTTAGAAGGTCCTGAACACGTTTTGACTATTTTTAGAAAATGTCTGTCTGTGAGTCTGTCCGTCTGTCTGTGAGTCTGTGTGTCTGTCTGTGAGTCTGTCTGTCTGTATGTGACAAAAAATTTGTGGGCGCTCTATCTCAAGAACTAATGCTCGAAATTTAATAAAATTTTATATTCAATTAGACCTTGATATGAATTAGTGCCTATTGGTTTTTGGTGAAAATTGGCCTGCAGGTGGCGCTGCTATACTACGTTTTTCATGATTTTCAAGATTGCTATATCTCAAGAACTAATGCACAGAATTTCACCAAACTTCAGATTCTGTGACCCCTTGATATACATAGACGCTGATTAAGTTTTGGTGTGAATTGGCCAGCAGGTGGCGCTGCTATGCCACGTTTTTCATGATTTTCATGATAGCTATATCTCAAGAACTAATGCACAGAATTTCACCAAACTTCAGATTCCGCGATACCTTGATATACATAGCCGCTGATAAAGTTTTGATGTGAACTGCCCTATAGGTGGCGCTGCTATGCTACATTTTGCACGATTTTTGTGATAGCTATATCTCAAGAACTAATGCAGAGAACTTGATCAAATTTTAAATTCTGTTACACTAGAACATATAACATAATTAGACGCTGATTACATTTTGGTATTAACCTTGCAATAGGAGGTGCAGCTATGCTGCATTTTGCACGATTTTTCCGATAGCTATATCTCAACAACCAACGCACAGAATTTCATCAAACTTCAGATTTTGTTACAAAATGACATATAATTACACGATGATTACGTTTTGTTATAAATCCTTCAACTGATGGTGCTGGTGTGCTATATTTTACACATTTTTTTTAACTAGCTATATCTGAAGAACTAATGCACAGAATTTCATCAAACTTCAGATTCTTTTACACCATAACATAATTAGACGCTTTTTTACGTTTTGGTATAAATTGTCCAAGATATGGTGTTGCTGTGCTACGTTTTGCAACTTTTTTGTGATAACTATATCTCAAGAACTAATGGACCAAATTCCATCAAATTTCAGATTGTGTTAGGTCTTGACATAAATAGATGCTTATTCGGTTTTAGTATAAATTAACCAACATGAGGCACTACTAAGCTTATTTTCTCAAAATATTAATTAAATTTTGCGTTTTAGGCTTTTCGGATACTAGAATCTCATTAGGCTAGGTCAAATGTTCGAGGAAATTCGATAGTGGGTAACTTTGGGGTCACCACGTTTTTTTTTTAAATATTAAAATGTACTTATGAGATAGAAGAAAGTTTTGGGATTGACACATCCAACTAGTTTTGTTATTTACATTGAAAATGGGTCAGTCATTTACTGGACATCCGGTACGTTTAGATGTTTAAAAAACTGCAATACAGTTAACCTATGTTAAACTGAATCATATGCTTTTACTGCATTCAAAATGACGTTAGCTTTTATGCACAGATGCGTTACAATATTTAGTGTGCTGTTTAGTGCTAGTTTCATTATTCTAATGTCCATCAAATATACATGTTTTTTTTTTTTTTCAATAAACGAGGATAAATCGATCAATCAGTTGATGATAAATCGTCTATGGTCTAAAAATTCGGACAGACGGACTGAAACACAGAACGACGAATTAGATGCTAGCTATAAGCACCTAAAATTATTCAAATATTGATGTAATCGTACACAGTATTTCGGATGCATTATAGTAACTAAAATCTTTTGTGTGTCCGTGGAAATAATATCTGCTTTCTTTTATACAGGACATAACTTGAATATTCCTCAAAACGTATATTGATCTCATATAAAGTTAAGTAGTTAATTACAATTAAGACGCACACCAAACAATGTTCTTCCTATATCATTATATAATGGAATACTTTTGTGTGGCCTTGTAAATCAATAACAAATGTTCTTTGCACCCCAGATTATACAAATGTATATTATAATATGTACTTTATAGATGCATATAAATTTTATTATGTTCGAATGAGTGTAACACCGTTAAAATTCATTTGAAACATTTTCCTCATTGATCGTAATGTTACGGACCACTTTTGATTGTCCCTGAAATTGATCTGTGCATGCGATTTTCATAAAATTTGAAAAGACTCGACAAAATTATCTAATAATTATATACTCTAAATTTCAAACGATTCAGTTGTGTAGTTTTCGCGTTGTTATATGTGGACAGACCAATAGACAGACAGAAGGACGGACGGACTGAACGACATCTAGAGGTGTTACGTATTTACATAATTACAAACCTAAAAAATGATATCATCCACAATACTTAATTATAAAATTGCACATTGGATAAAATGAGAAAACACACTAATTATTATACGGTTTGAAAACATTGAATATAAAAAATAGTCTGATTAGAAACGTAAATAATATGAAATTTTACAAGTTTAATAAAATTTATGAAAATTGATTAACAAAAATACTCGGAATAAAAATAATAATGGCATCTTATTACAACATATTATCAGAAAAAGAAAATTTACAAATTATATCTTATTTCTTCGACCTTTTTTAATGCAAACTAAATTAAATACTAACTTCGATCTAGGACAATTAAATAAATTTCCACAAGCGATTTGCTTTGCCATGCTATTCAAAATCCCGTGATTCCGTTAAATAAAAATTTCTTCAAGTAAGAGACATTTTCAAAACAATAAAAATTGATGGTGTTTTCAACCAAATCAAAAAAAAAAAAAAAAAAGAAAAAAGAAAGAAAAAAAGAAAGAAAGAAAGAAAGAAAGAAAAATGTTTGTACAAACTAAATCTTATAAATCCAATATTTTACCTTAAAAACTAATCTGAATAAAATCTTCTATCTGGATTTGTAAATTCAGATAAAACTTTGCGTTCCTGTTACTGAAAACTCCGCAAAATAATAACATAAGAGAGAAAGTTAGCTAGTAAGTTTAATTTACGAGACCACTTATATTGTTAAAAACACTTTCTTTCTTATTCTTAAAGTAAAAGTTGTCCAAAATTGCTTTAGTTTCAAGAAGTACTGTGGTTACATCCAGGAAATAGCCCATAAATTTTCTTCCTGATTAAAATTGCAAAAAGTTAAGCCAGTGTTAGGAAAAATGATTTTGAAAGTGTTGTTACTTTTCACAGCAAATTTTTAAAATGTTTCATGAATTAAAAGGGGCGTTTTTGTTGTCTAACTTCTTAATATTATTTCACTAATTAAAGCGAAAGAAGTATTATCGTGAAGAAAATTATAATTTTTTTCAAAGAAAAAAATAATATTTTTATGAGATTTTTTTATGAAATTTTTTATGACAGTTTCTTACAATTCAACCCCTTATGCTCGGAAAGTTAACGTCACGAAACTTTGTTATGTAGATATTTCCCATTGAGAGAGAACATTGCGTATAAATGTGAGGCAAGACTACACACCAAAGAAAAGGGTGTCAAAACGGAGATGTCAAAAAAATTTTCACTTTTTAAAACCTTATTTTTTTCAACTTTTTCTTTTATTAACACGTTTTTATTAGTTTCGCCTGTATGTGTGTATGTATGTATGTAACGGAATCTTTGAACGTAATTTTCACCCTCTTTAATACACAAGATTAAACTGAAACTTTGCCTACTTATTGAAGACCAATGACAATTCCACAATTTTAAAATTCGCCGCTTAAAAGGTACAAAATGCCGAATAAACAGATCAAAAGAAATTTGAGATATTAACAGTCACTTGACATCCTAGACACATGATAGTCACTGAAATACATATGAAAACCGTAACTATGCAACCAAAAAAAAACATTTTAAACTTTTTAGTCCGACCTGATATAAAATCGTGTGTTTTAGTTTTTAAAACTATTTAGCAATTACTTTTAGACACGTATCTCGGTGCTTGGATTAGTTAAGATCAATATAGGTCGATACTTTCTCTTTATGTGCTACTCATACATACAAACTTGTACTGATGTGATCAGGTTGGGACAAGAGCCGCGCTCCGAAATCTTAAGACCAAACGACTTATCCGGTCTTTGAAAATTCTGATGACAATTTTTACACTTACAAACTGAGTAACTAAACAATAAAAAATAACATACACGAATACTTATTTTCCAACCAATATTTTTCTTATGTATTAGAAGCCAAATAGTAAAAAAAAAAAATCAAGTTAATAATTACAAAAAAGACACTTGTGATAATTAACAGCATAAATAGGGCTTAACAATGTACATCCTAGTATTGAAAATATGAGTCAACTACCCCAATCCCTTTCGAAGTTGAAGAAAAAAAAGTATGTAGAACGATCTGATAATTCTATGCAGCTGCAAAATGAGAAGATGGCAATTATGTCATTGTCACACGCCGTACTGTAGAAAAAGATTAAGAACAAACAACGACAGAATCAGCACAAATGCAATACGTCTCAGAATAGAATGCAAGAACTCACAAAATTAAATGCAAAGCGAAAGAAGACGCTGACAGACATTACTCCAGGAAATACAATAATGAAATTTCAGTCAGACATGCCGGATCATTACGAACCACCAAAGACATTTCAGCCAGACACATCGTCACCTGAGAATAATAAGGTTCTATCTGTGTTTTTGAAAAAATGACTTACCGATATAGAAATGTTCTAATTGTATCTATGAAGGCATTTCTGGATTATAATAATGTCATATTATGATTGTAAGGTCATATTTAAGTTATATGTAACGTTATTTTGATGCAAAAATGCCTTCTTAGACACAAATAGAACCTATATAATACATAGGCTCTATATAGTATATATATTGATGTCAATTTAAAAAAAAAATGATACAACTTTTTATTCACAGGTGACTACATATCAAACATACAAGTTTTAGTTAAGACGAGCAAAATCTACCCCGGAAAGGACGAATAACTCTCCACTCAGTGAAGTAGTTTTCCCGTGCTCGTTCAGGATGGCTTAATTGGAAGAGCATTGGCGGCCTCATCCAATACATCCCTGGTTTGGATCCTGGCCCGGACTTTTTTCACCCATTTGGAAAATTTACATCTGTTACATTTCATTTACTAATTGAATAATCGTATTATAAATTAATCTAAAATAATTTCTACAGTTCAATATATTAATATTCGATTTGTGCTGTTTTGTCATTTTAAAATTTACATCTGTTATTTATATCAATTATATTTATCGATTGAATAATCGTGTTATAAAATAATCTAATATTTAATGTGCATTAAAAGCAGTAAATGAAAGAAATGACATCAAATGTCCAAGAAATAACACGCCAAACAGCTTAATTAATATATATATATATATATATATATATATATATATATATTTGTAAGTACGCGGCAGTTTTATTACGTAATTCGAGGTGATCTTTCTAAATATTTTTGACAATTTCAACGCAGCTTAAATAATAACATTCCCTTTCTAGCAATAAAAATATTTTCGAGTATTTATTACAAACAGAAAAAAAAGGTTCTGTGAAACTGTACGTCAGATTTAACCCTTAAATACGCGAGTTCTTTAAAAAACGATTTTAAAATGTTTTTCGACTTTCATTTCTTAACTAAATCATGAGGAAAATACTTTTAAAAATACTTTTATGTGTGGTTTACGGCAAAAAACAGGTCATTGTCAATCGGCAACACTAAACTTTAGTTAGCTAATTTTCAAACGTTTGTTTAATCTTTTTTAATCAAATACAAAAACAGCAGTTAACAGCAGATGATTCTGCCTCAAAATCACCTAGTAAGTGGGGAATGAATTGAAACTCCATTATAGAGTGATCGCGATGGGTTTTCTAAATTATAATTAAATTTTCCGTAATCTTATTAAAACATATCAAATTAACGAATTTAAGAGTGTGAACAGGGGTTGGCAAACATAGCGCGTACAGAAAAATCCCCTCATAATAGGAAAAAAAATTATGCATACTATATTTACCTACTTTATCTATACTAATAAAAGAACAAAACGATCTGTCTGTGTGTGTGTCTGCGATGGCTAGCAAAATCTACAACATGTACGAAGCTCAAAATTTTTTTGAGAGTAGCCCTAAATCTCTCCGGAGGCACCTGAGCTTCAGAATTTCGAAATTCCAATTATTAACTGAGTAATTTATTAAAATCGAGAGGTAACTCTCATAAAAAATCATCTTTTTCCAATTTTTTTCTCTTTCGTTTGTTTACGGTTGGTTGGTTGTGTAAAAATTTTCGCAGAACTAATAAGAAATCTGAGACAGAATTAAAGAAACCCATAGAGGAATGAGATAAGGAGAGGTGAAGTAAGCTTCAAAAAAGTTTTGCAATATGAAACCATTTATCGCTGAAATTTTAATGTGCCAAACAAAAGGACGTGGGATTTTATATTATAAGACGAATTGAAAGAAATGAATTATAATTGAAGCATATTATAAAAGGAAATAGCAAATTTTTAAAAATGGTCTTTGTTCTATTATTATTTATTAAAATAAATGTTCGCTTTTAAAATGAAGGAAATTGGAAAATTAGCAATAATTAAATATCAAATTCATTCTTTTAAAATCATGTATGAAAACTTAAATAAGAAATATTAATCTAAAATATAGATTTCTGACTGCAGACGATTTTAATATATTAACAAAAGAATGTTATATTTTCAAGCAAAACGTTAAAATAATTTTCTATATTGATATTTAAAACACATATGATAAAATAAATAATAAATTTTTACCGGTGAAGCGATAGATTAGTTCTTTTTAAGAAACAAGAGCAAAAAAACACGGATTTAAACCTGTTTCAATTCAATGGCGTGTCAAAGCACGTGCTTTTGTTAGTACTTAATTGGGCTTAATGTAGGGTTACATTTTTAGCATCACCTCCAGAGATAATACTTCCACTCTATTAATTTCTTTTTACTCTATGAAAGAAACCAATTTGAGATTTTGACATTTCAAAAGTGACTGTTTTTTTTTCTCCAAAGACCTTTAAAATTTAAAGACTGGCAAAATGTCAGTTTAACTTAGGATTTTTGAATACAGCTGTTACGTCAGATCGTTGGTACTTCGTACATTAGAATGTATGTGTGATTAACTATAATGCAGTAAATATATGTATATGTATATATGAGGCTTTTTAGCAGTTTTTTTTAAATAATTGATTAAATTTGAATGCATACTATTTAGATTAAAATTTTATTAAGACTTTAAATTTGTTTTTAAAATAAAAATGAAATGGCTGTTTGACATAGAATTTTTCGAATTGGCAGGCGACTCATACGCAGTGGTAAATTATCAAATAGCAAAATAAATTATTTAATAGTCTCTAATAGTCAGTCAAAAATAGTCATTAAAAGAATAGTAGCAAAACATAATGTTTAGGCGTATTAACACATAACCCGATACCAACCAGAAAAAAACAGACTATACTCCGATCCAAGCAAAACAAAAATTCCATGAGCATAAACCCGACCCGAATCTAAAAATTCCATTTGAAAAAAAAAACTATGGATTTGATATCTGACTCGAATCAAATCTGAATCCCACAAAAATATTCAAATGAAGCATACCTCAATCCGATCAAGGAAAAATAATGTTCGTGTATATGCAACCCGACCCTAACCTAAAAATTTTCTTTGAAAAAAACCCGAAAAATGATCAGAACGAAACCAAAAATCGATAAAAAATATTCCAACTAACTATAACCCGATAAGAGTAAGACAAAATAATTTCCGTGAACATAAACCTGATTCGAACCTAAAAAATTTCATTTGAAAAAAACCTGAAATTTTATGCAAACTACATCTGAATCCGATAAAAATATCCGAAAGAACCATAACCGGATTCGAATAAGAGAAAATAATTTCCGTGGACATGAACCCGATTCGAACCTAAAATTTCATTTGAAAAAAAATACCTCAAATTAGAATCGAACCAAATATGAACCTGACAAAAATATTCCACAGAACCATACCCGGATCTGAACAAGACAAAAAAATTCCATGAACATGAACCCAATCCGAACCTAAAAAACTGAACTAAATCTGAATCTGACAAAAATATTCCAGAGAAGCATATCCTTATTCAAACAATGCAGAATAATTTCCGTTGATGCGCAACCCAACCTGAACCTAAAAATTCCATTAAAAAACCGAAATCTGAATTGAACGACATCTGAACCCGAAAAAATATTCCAAAGACCCACAACCGGGCCCGAGCAAGACAAAATAATTTCTCTGGATATGAATCCGACCAGAACCTTAAAAATCATTTTGAAAAAATACCTGAAATCTGAATTGAACCGAATCTGAATCCGACGAAAATATTCCAAATAACTATAACCAGATACGAACAAGACAATATAATTTCCATGGGCATAAACCCATTTCGAACCAGAAAATTTTGTAAAAAAAAATAAATCCCTAAATTTGAACCAAACCTAATCTGAACCTAACAAAAATATTTCAGTGAAGTATAACCTCATTGGAACTAGGTAAAATAATTTCCATGGAAGTACAACCCGAACCGAACTTAAAAATCTCATTTGAAGGGGGGAAAAAAACCCCACGAAATTTGAATTGAACCGAATCTAAACTGAACAAAAATATTCCAAACAACCATAACCGTATCCGAAGAAGACAAAATAATTTCCATGAACATGAATCCAATCCGAACCTAAAATTCGGATGTTCTACAAAACATAATGCGCTCCGTAGCGGTGGAAAGTTTTACTAAGTACTTAGAACGAGATGGTTAAGATATTTCGTTTATAGTTAGTGTTAAATTAGAATTTGGTTACGGTTAGGTTGCAATTACGTTCCGGTGAGAAACAATATTACGTGCAATTACGTTCCGTACGTGCAATTACGTTTTTTATGTTATATTTATTTTCCGGTTAGGTTACAGTTAGGTCATGGTTATGTTAAAGTTAGGTTAAGGTTAAGTTGCGGTTAGGTTGTGGTTAGATTATGGGTAGGTTATGATAAGGTGACGGCCAGGTTACATCTATGGTATATTTAAGTTACAGTTAGGTTACTGTTAAGATACAGCTAGGTTACAGACAAGTTATGATTTCAATACAATTAGGTTATGGTTAGGATTTTGTTCACAGAATGAACATTGCGCATGTTTGATAAAAAATATGCACCTATTTTTGTAAAATGGCTCTGAAATTATAATACTATATACTAACCTTTTAGCTAATCATCGATAATCGATTTCATTCACGGTATAGTCAGATTTAAGAGTGATATAATTAGTTTGAAATTCAAAACATTTCACTTGGGATATCTATGTAAAAAAAAAGTGTTTAGTTCAGTCACTTAACAGTAATTTTAAGGATAAATATCAACAGTTTAACACGAAAACCACGCAATCGTTGGACACATATTCCCTCCTGCTTTTCCCATTGCAATCATTATGGGTACTTTTGCAGCTAAATATTACTTTTTTTAAACCAATTTTTGACACAGTCAGGGGCACGTATTTAATATAATGTACACTGTAAAAAATTTTACCCTTTTGCTGTATCATCACTCCCCCGTTTTTATAGAATATCTCTCTTTTGACGTATGAGAATGCTCCATAATAGACTGAAGTAATCATTTTCTATAAAAACGGTGAAGTGACGATGCAGCAAAAAGGTCATGTTTTTAATAGTGTATTTACACATATTTTGAGTTAAAGATAAAATCATAAAAATTTCAAGTTCGTTTAAGATTATTATTACGGACCCGGGCAACGCCAGGCGGGTCAGCTAGTAGATAATATGTTTTTAGAGCGTTGATTCTTAAAATTATGCATAAAACAAAACTAAACTCGACAGAAATTTAGATATATGTGTATGAAATAAACTTATACGGAAATTTCGATATGCAGTGTTTATTAAGTATTCATATTATTAATTACAATTTTTTTACACTAAACAAATCCAAATTGGTGATATCTATGCAAAATAAACAAAACTTCTTTTTATCTATTTATTTATTTTTATTTATTTTTATTTATTTTATTTATTTTTTTACTGACAATCGTATTTATTCAACCATTTACATTAAAAAACAACAGCACTAAAATGAAAATTTTGTTCTGTGATTATGATACAAACATATACAAATATGTTGCTTTAATATGTCGTTTATTATTCTGTAACTTTTCAAGTTAAGAAAAGCGATGAATTCACTTTACCATACTACTTAAAAATCTTTAAAATAAGAAAGTATGCCAGAAAGTTAGAGAGCTACTTTAATTTACGAGTCCATTTAAAGTGCTAAAAGCAATTTCTTTCTTATCCTTAAAGTAAAAGTTGTCCGGGATTGCTATAATTGTCAGACATAGTGTGGCTACATCTAGGAAAACCGCCATAAACTTTCTCCTGAATTAAAAATGGAGAAACGTAAACTAGTATAAAGAAAAATGAATTCTCGGTGTGCATTTGATTTTTATGGATAATTTTAAAACCAGAAACTCTTAAATCAAAAACATTTAAAATGAAAAGTAGATTTTAGTGTCTTCTTTCTTAATATGATTCGATTTTTACAGAAGGTATGATTTTTTATATTTTTTATATTCTTTTAGATACATCTTTAATGTGGAATAGGAACAACTTTAACAAAACATTAAGGTTATACCAATTTTCACGGCTTAGCTATTTTTTTTCGCTTAAATACAGAAACTGGTACAGCATCTTACTGACTATGCATACAAGAAATACGATTTTAGCAGATATGTCTTCATAAAATATAATAGAATTATTTCTTCACCAATGCTTTTTGATGCCATTACCCCTTCATGTGAATAGTAATACTAGTAATGCCATGCAAATATATATGTATAAACATATATGTATATATATATATATATATATATATATATATATATATATACATACATATATATATATATATATACATATATATATATATATATATATATATATATATATATATATATACATATATATATATATATATATACATACATATATATATATATATATATACATACATATATATATATATATATATATATATATATATATATATATATATATATATATATATATATATATATATATATATATATATATATACAAGGTGTCCGAAAAGTCTGGAAACGGTCGAATAACTCGAGAAATATATATCAGATTGATATATATATATATATATATATATACGTAGTAAACATTTTTAAATAAGCTACTCAGTGATACTAAATTTGACTCCCGCAACCGACACCTGGGGTTCAAAGGGGATCCAACTTAGAAATCTTAAACTATAACCCCCATTTTTTATTGTAGATTCAGAATCTACAGATAAAAATACGTAACTTTTGCATTTAATGTTTTTTTTTCAAATCCTCCTTGATCACGGCGTAATCGGGCATATTCGACAGATACATATTTCGGTTTTTCCAACCGTGTTTAGCCTTCTCGAAGCCTGATTGGCCAGAATTTTTACGCCAAATTCCCCGTCTTTTGCAGGAATACTCTTTCTCGAAAACCGCGAGTGGCGATTATTTCAATGGTGCTATAGTCTTTTACATGAATTTCTCTAAAAAAATTCATTAAAATATATTATATTCGTTTTTTATTCCGATTTTTATTTTATCCTAACAACCATTTCTAACTAAAAACTTACATATTTCGAACTTTTAATGTATGAATAAGCACCTCCCCTCCTGAATTGAAAAAGGATAATCTTCATTATTTGGGGGCGAGATGTGTTTATATTATGCATTTCAATAAATCCTGCTGTTGAAAAAAAATCATCTAATACGGCTGATAGGAGTGCATTTTTTTAATTATTACTATTGAAAAATATAAGACAAAATATTAAAAAATAAACACATGAAATCTTTTTATGCTGGCTATACAACGAATGAAATAGTATCGTAAATTCAGGGTACTTATAGGTCCCGTTATTTTCCAAGTGAAATATCAGTATTTTTCTTATAAAATAAATAAAACTACTTCAAACATTCGTATTTTTTTCTTTTTTAACCAGTGAATTTCAACAAGAAAATTTTCCTGTTCTAGAAATTCCAGGATACGTACGAATCCTTAAATTTCAGGTAGGGATGGGATTAAAGATTTTCATGATTGAGTAATTGTTGCAACTTCCAAAATATCAAGTAGGGCATAAAATTTTTCAACAGATTTTGGGGAAGTATCATAATTTTTTGTAAATTAATATATTCTTTTAAATTTTAAATTGTTTTTCATAAATTTAACCACTTTACTGATCAATATTTTAGCAAAAGCTTTCAAATAATTCCTATTTTTCATGTCTTTTACAGAATTTTTAATGTTTTATCGCTGGTATTTCGAAACAGAAACTTTTGACAAATTGAATCAGAATAAAATCGGATTAAATAGCGGAAAACTTACTGGTAATAATAATAAATTATGAATGGAATACGGATGCCCGTACGTGATATGGGCAAATCATGTTTGGCAAAAACAAGTTGCTTTTTTGAGGTACGTCCAAATCAGAGAAACGATTAATCAATAGCAAAAAAAAATTGGTATTTTAATCTATACTAATATTATAAAGAGGAAAGATTTGATTGTTTGTTTGTTTGTTTGTTTGAATTGAATAGGCTCCGAAACTACTTGACGGATTTGAAAAATTCTTTCACCGTTGGAAAGCTACACTATTTCCGCTGAACATAGGCTAATTTTTAATTGATTTATTCAAATATTTTTCTTAATAATTCAATATTTCATTATTTTTCATACAGAATCAATTAAAATTTTTCCGTTAAAAAATAACCATTTTTCTTTCCCGTTGCCAAGAAAATGTAATCTGGAATAATACTAATTATAAATAAATTAATTCAATTAGTAATTATGGAACAAAATAATTTGTATAATTTTAAAATAAAAAAGAAAAATAATGAAATAATTTACTGATAAATAAACGACTATTACTGGATTACCACGTGAGGCATAAAATCGCAATTTTGTTGTAATCGTGCCAACGTGATCCGTAGATGATATCTGCATCTAAATATTATTGGCAATATTATTGTTTATATAATTTGTTTACATTATTTGGCAATACTTGATCTCCCATCGACCAAAAAACTGTCGCCAAAGTATAAGGTTAAATGTCAATAATGGATGATCGTAAATGTCACATTCTTTTAACATTAAATATGTTTTGCATAATTGTTACGTCGTCAACTAATTTTAATTCGATTTTTTATCTCTATTTCTATTAACATTTTAGTAATTTATTAATTCTTTGGTTATTTAAAATCTAAATTATATCCATTTGTATAATTTGGCTAAATTGATCGACGGAATAATCAAATGGTACCAATTGTTTGTTTACACTCTATCTGGGTATTTAGGTTGATAGAATTAGCGTACTTATCGAGTCTCCGCCAAGTCATATGCCAAGCAGTCATTAAATCTGTGTTTTAGGCTTACTATTATACTTTTTTCATCTGCAGTTATTTTACCATCACTAAAAAAGAAATATTTTGAATATGGAGAAAAAATCATTATCATGAAAAAATATTTGCAATTAATTTATCATTCATTTTAATAAAAAAAAACGGTACTACTAGGTTAACCCGTCGACCAAAAAATTATCGCCAAACTATCAGATTAGATGCTAATAATGGATGATCGTGAATGTCGCATTCGATGACATTAAATACGATTCATGTTTAAAATGTCATTGAATGATTTTTATTTCGACTTTTTCTTAATATTTTTCTTAATATTTTACTAATTATTTGTTTTTTTAGTGCATTTTTTCATGCTTAATTGAATGGTACTAAGCAAATTCTTTTAAATCCGGTACTTGGTGAGATACTTCACATTTTCCTAATTTGGCGATGTCTTCAGCGCAAAAACCTGAAATTTTGAATCCTTATCTATATATATATATAAATCTCTCCTTTAGGAAGTTCATCGGATGGTCTAAAATAATAACATGTTTCACCATATCTCAGAAGCAAATTCAGGTAGAGAATTAAAGTGGAATTCAAGATAAAAAACCTACTAAAAAATTCTTAATTACTTTGGTACTTTTGTAATTTGTCAGTTATTTAATCATTTTAGAGGTATTTTGTTGCCAAAACGAACTTTGAACTGACCAATGTAAGATTACATAAATCAGACAAAAATTGTGGATATTTGATTCGATATTAAGATTGTTTATTTAAATATATTTCGTTTGATTCAAGATTATTTTAGAGAAACTGACCAGCGTAGCGGGCGGAGGCTGCTAGTCTAAAATATATTTTAATTCCTTAGTACTTTCGGGACTTGTGGTGCATATGTGTATCATCAAAAGGTGCATGTGTAATTTATTTTTGGCACCATTAATAAATAAAAATTGTTAGCTGATTATTATTATTATTATTATTATTATTATTATTATTATTATTATTATTATTATTATTATTATTATTATTAATTAGAATATTTGTTGGTAATTCACAAGTAAACAAAATTGTTGAAAAATGCGGTGCATTGAAAAAAAAATGTGTAAGGGATGCGTTCTTGGAAAACTTTAGACGAAATTATTATTTGTTGACGGAGAAGACCTATTAGTTTTTATAACAGGATGTTAGTTTAGAAAATTATTTATTTATTCACTATAGCGATAAAATAACAAATATGACAAAATACAGAGTCAAGGACTAATCGGAAAACGGTCGAATAATTCGCGAAATACATAGATTAAAAAACGAAAAAAAAAAATTGATGCGATCATTTTTTGATGATGCACATATGCACCACAAGTCCAGAAAGTACTAAGGAACTGAAATATATTTTAGATTAAAAAGATTAAAATACCATTTTTTTTCTACTTATTAATCATTTCCCTGATTTGGACGTACCTCATAAGAGCAACGTGTTTTTGCCAAACATGATTTGCCCATATAATGTACGGGCATCCATATTCCATTCATAAATTATTATTCTCACCAGTAAATTTTGCGCTATTTAATCCGAACATTATTCTGATTTAATTTGGCAAAAATTTCTGTTTCTAAATATTGGCGATAAAATATTAAAAGTTCTGTAAAAGGCATGGTTGGGAAAGCCGAAATATGTATCTATCGAATATGCCCGATTACACCGTGATCAAGGAGGATTTGAAATAAACATTAAATACAAAAAGTTACGTATTTTTGGCTGTAGATTCCGGATCTGCAATAAAAAATGAAGGCTTTAATTTAAGATTCCAAAGTTGGACCCCATTGGACTGCGCAACCGACCCCAGGGGGTTCGGTTGCGGGGGTCAAATTTAGTATCACTGAGTAGCTTATTTAAAAATATTTAATGCGTAAGGTACCCTGGGGTAATAACGCCACGTTAAGGTTCTACCAATTTTCACGACTCAGTTTTAGTTTGTATTTTTCAAACAAATATATGATTTGATACAGCAACTCATTGACTATCTATATAAAAAAATAATTTAACAGATATTTATTCATAAAATGTAATGGCGTGATTTCTTGACCAATGCTATTTGGCGTTATTACCCACCTATATAAGTAATAACGCCATACTCTACAAACTTAGAAATTGACAAATTGCATTCTAAGCTATTGAAAATGTTCATTTTTTTGTGAAAGTGTAAGAAAAATAAAGGTGTGGTGTGTGTGGGGGGGGGGGGGGGGAGGATGAGGCAAAAGAATATCAGACCGTGAGTTTCTTTTTGCTTTAAAAGGACCGCTTAAATAGAATTATTAGAAACATTGCACAGTTTAAACTGTGTTTATTTGAATCAGTATTTAGGATGTAGCTCGGCCACTGTAGGGAATCAACCGGGGTATTAATGCCAACGATTGGCGTTGTTACCCCGTTATAGTTATTGCGCTGTACATTTTAAATTACAAATTATCTCGATAAGATATCCAAAATCTTCAACAACATTTTGAAAGTCCATGAAATGTACTACAAATTTATGTAATTAACAAAGTATTTCCGGATAAAAAAATAGTCTTCACATCACAAAACGTATCTCGCAAATTTTAGATCAAGCGTTAATTTTAGGTGCTTGTAAAAACAATAAGACCTAAAAATAAAACAAATTAACTTGAAGCTGTTTTTTGCGATTTATATGACTCAAAACCCTTCTGCGCAAAGCACATGGGTGTTATTTACCAGGTTATTTCATAATTTTGCAAAATATTAGCACTTGGCGTTATTACCCCGCCTGGCGTTATTACACCAGACCACCTTATATTCTTGTTTTTCAATCTGATGTATATTTCTCGAGTTATTCGATCGTTTACAGATTTTTCGGACACCCTTTATATAAAATAAAAAGGAATAATGAGATGCAAATTCTAAAGTTACAAATTCTACAACCCTTGAAGTTGACAAATTTCTCTTACTTGCCATTATATGCGATATCAGGATGCAATAATAATAATTTGATGTTTTACTCTTCCGTCATGAAAAAATTAGCAGCAATTAAGACAAACACATTTCTGTTTATTCTTTTTGATTTTCAGTAATGACAATAATGCTACCTATTGCATGAAATAAATAATTAATAAGCACAAATTCTTTTTTTTTTTTTCAGAATTTAGTGTCGCCCCCGATGAAAAAAATATTATTTAAATATAGATAGTACAAAACTTATTTCAGGTTTAAGACTTAAAACATACATTTTTATAATATATAAAATGATGTCATTTGCATCCACTGAAGAATTACATGTTTAAGATCTAATCTTTAAACAACATCTTCTGAAAAGTTTGCATATGACGTCACTATCGCGAAATAATATACAAATCCGACATAAAGGGATAACAATAAAAAATTCGACAAAAGAAAAATCCGCTGTCTGATCATTTTTATGTCTTTTTTTATTTGCAACATTAATATAGATACTTAAAATTAAATATAGGTTATAATAGCTCTATGAGTTTTCAGAGACATTTCATTTATAGTTTTTCAAAATAACACGAATTTCAATTCAATTTTGTTTCAGTTGCTATGAAAAATTGACTACAAAATGATATAATGATCTACCCTACTATTCATGTATTTTAACGTTATCAATTTTCTACAGAAATTGAGTACTTCAGTTGCCAAATTCAAAGGAAAAATTTTAAAAACTGCTAACAAATTAATGTCTCAAAAATAAATTGAGATGCTGTTTTCAAACAAATTGCATTTAAAAGTATTTTTTTCTTTATATGGTGGTATAAAAATTGAAAATTTGTGATGCTTAGAAGTTTTAAATATTACAGTAGAAATAATCAGTATTTAACCATTGTTTTACTCCTGGATTTTCCCCCGTTACTTTTTGAGAGACAGCTCATTAATTGCACACTGATGAAAAGAGCATATTCGGGGCATGTAAACTCTCTTCGTATGTGGTTTCAGCACTGAAAAAAAATCAGCCAAAGTAATAACATCAGTGAATCACGTTATTACCCACGTAAACTTATTACACTGTTTATTATAAACTGCAAACTATCTCGCGAATACATCCAAAATATTCCACAACATTTTAAAAGTACCTGTTATACACTACAAATTTGTATAATCAATAAAGTATTTGCTATTAAATATATAGTCTTCAGATCACAGAACTTACCAAGCAAATTTTAGATCGGACGTTGACTCTTTGGTGCCTCTTACAACGATAAAGTTTACAAATGGAACACATAAATATTTATAGATTGTTTGTGATTTGGATGATTCATAGCCCTTCTGCATTGACCCTTAAGTGCTATCTTCCGAATTCCTTCATAATTGCGCATAATATTAGCACTTAGCGTTATTACCCCACTGCACCTTATATCATATTTTTCAAAACTTTTTCTAAAATATTTCTTTGCCTGCTACCACTTTCTAGATTCACAGGCAGCAAAAAATGGAAAAGTTTCATCATTTTTAATTTATAAAAGAATTGAAAAAAAAAACTTTTTCATCCGTATGTATATTTTTAGAACGCGCACATGCAGGCATTTTATTTGGTTAATAAGAATTTCCCACATATAAAAACTTATGCAAAATTTCAAAAGATAACAATTTATACATAATTTAAATTTATACTTATATTACTCATGATCAGGGACTGACAAAAGTTGAAAATTCTTAGGCGTCAGCAAAAATTCTTAGGAGCCAGCTTGAAGAATCATTTCTCAGACATTAACGTAGTCACTGCAAAATGAAACACTGGCTATTCATAATTGTATTTAGCCATTTTTGAGTAGTGTGTGTCATGTTACAATAAACAAGATAACTATTCAATAAAAACATCAGACTGAGCAAAAATTTAAAGATAATACCACTTTTACATTGCAAAAGTTAAGTAGAAACAAACTATAAAATCAAACATGAAAACAGTACACAAATTAATATTCTTAACTTTAATTCCCTGCAAGAGATTATATATGCGTAAATTAACCCTTAATCAGAAACATAACATCTGTGAGATGGTTGCGTCTACTTATCTACCCTTTACACAAAATTTAACGAGCCCTCAATATTATCACGCAATCTACACTGTAAAAAAATAAAAATAAATAAATAAATTTAAGGCAAAAACTGCTAGCAGCAATGTTTCCTGCAGTTTTTGCCGTAAGAATTGCAGTAAAATTAGATCTAAATTTATTTATTACATCTAATTTTACTGCAATTTCTAAGGCCAAAAACTGCTGGCAACATTACTGCCAGCAGTTTATACCGTAAATTTAACCGATTTTTTTTTTTTTTTCGCTGCGTAGTTTTTACACTGTTGATCCTATGCCTCCTACACTCATTTACAACACATACGAGTTTTTAGTTATTGAAAGAAAAATAATATTATTATCAACGCTATCTATTAGACGGCATGTTTCCGTTTATGTAATTTTTTACTCTCGGATACTGTAAAGGGAGAACCCTCAAAATGGATGTACTATGGTGATAAAGACTTTGAATAAACTACCTTGCGATGGTTTGATGGAATAGAAAGCGACATAAGTGATCTTGAAAGTACTTCAGATTTTGAATATTATAATTTCTGAACAAAAATTCTGAATTCTCAAATGAGACGATTAAATAAAAAATGCAGATATTTAGAAGATTCTGATATATACGCTATTAAATATTTTGTGAATTTTACTGATAAATATGTTTTTCTAATTCACATTGTACCAAAAGTTTTGAGAATATTTATTTTATTATTATGTCAGAAAAATGTTATTTTGAACCGTAATGTGTGATTTATAGTAAGTAAAAGTAATTAGTAAAATTAATAAGTAGGTAAAAAAGTGAGTCACCAAGAAAATATTTTTAGTCACCCGGGTGACCTACTTATCGAAAATTGTAGGACTCTCATGATCAAAAAAAAATCTATTTTAGATTATTTTGGAATCATATGTTAGTGAAATATAATTTTTTTAAATGAACAACTCAGTTTCAAAGGGACAAGTTATCGTCGAATATGTGCAATAGATAACTTTGAAGAGCGATATTGTAGTCGAGATTCCGTCTTTACAAACTGCATGCATTCTGAACTAGAAAAGTTCAAAGATTTGATAATTAGTATTGTTTATCTGGTTTGCAAACTATTCTTACGTCATTATTTTAATTCTTTTGGTCAAGATTACTTTTTTATCTTTAAAATGCATTTCTCAGCATGAAGAAAGCCAATAAATACATTTTATATAGTTAAATTGGACAATTTCAATTGGATGATTTCTAAATCAAAGCAATAATCTTATGTGATAGATGCTTCTGCTTTCACTCCTATTCTCTTCACATCTTTGTGTACTTTGCGTAACATTTACACATCTATTGTGAGCATAGAAATGTAAATGATCTACGTATGCTACATATATTTCTGTAGTCGTTGCTATTTTAATTGAATAATTTCATAGTGAGCGAAATATTTTTTCGGAACAAATGTTTCCGATTTCATTCCTATTCTCTTCACATTTTTGTGAACTTTGCGTAACATTTACACATCTATTGTGAGCATAGAAATGTAAATCATCTACGTATGCTACGTATATTTCTGTAGTCGTTGCTATTTTAATTGGATAATTTCATAGTGAGCGAAATATTTTTTCGGAACAAATGTTTCTGATTCCATTCCTATTCTCTTCACATTTTTGTGAACTTTGCGTAACATTTATACACTTAAAGTAATGGATTCTCAAATTTAAGTGAAAGTACGGAATTTTAAGTACTTCACATACTCAAAATAGCTCCGATCCAAATGTACCCAAAATTGAGAAGCACGTGTACTCGTTTTTGATTCCATGGTTGTCTTCAAATATAAATCGCTAAGAACTGCCCTCTGAACTTACAAATTAAAGTAAAAATATACTGATATTTATTTCTACTCAAAATTATTAACAATAAACATTTAATTGATTATTTATCAAGATAAATAACAAAATTATTAGCAAAATACCAAAATGGAATATTTTTACAAGAGCATTATTTGCAAGCACTTTTAAATTATTTTATAGTAATGTGCACACATTAATATTTGCATTAATAAGCACATTTTATGCTATCATGAATGAAATAAACCAATACAGAATGCAAATTTGTCGTTTTTTTGGATTTGATGACGTATGATGTTTCAAAATTGAGAAGGCAATGTATTCATATTTGATCCAACATACTCAACTCGATATGGGTACATCGATTTACTAAATTTTGAGTACTTTTTCAGTAACTTTTTCACTTTGAGTGCTTTTTTTTTTTTTCAATGTACTTCTGCCGTACGTGTAGAAATGTAAACAATCCAGTATGTTACATTTATATATATGTATATATATATATTTAATACACTGCTAAAAATCTTGTCCTAGTTTGAACCAAATTTTGTTGCCCAATAGCTACCACTATAAGATAGTGAAATTTTAAACGAATATTTGGAGCTCCTGTTGAAGCACAGTTCAAATAATTGAAACGAGGTTGAAATAGAGAGCTCCATATGTTGCTACGAGACTTTACCATCTTTAAGTAACAGCTACTGAGCACCAAATTTTTTTCAAATTAGGACAAGATGCTAACAGTGTTTTTTGCTTTTTTAATTGGATAATTCCATAAAAATAAAAAATTTTCGGGACAGTTTTTTTTACTCCTATTCTCTTCACTTTTTTTGTGCACGTTGCCTGACACTTCCGTTTTTACTGTGTGTATAGAAGTGTAAAACAATCCAAATCTGCTACATATATATTTTTTAATATTTGCTATTTTAATGGGTTAATTTCATAATAAGAGAAATATTCTTTCGGGACAGTTTTTTTACTCCTATTCTCTTCACATTTTTTGTGCACTTTGCCTGACACTTCCATTTTTTACTGTGTGTATAGAAGTGTAAAACAATCCAAATCTGCTACATATATATTTTTTAATATTTGCTATTTTAATGGGTTAATTTCATAATAAGAGAAATATTCTTTCGGGACAGTTTTTTTACTCCTATTATCTTCACATTTTTTGTGCACTTTGCCTGACACTTCCATTTTTTACTGTGTGTATAGAAATGTAAAACAATCCAAATCTGCTACATATATATTTTTTTATTTGCTATTTTAATGGGTTAATTTCATAATAAGAGAAATATTCTTTCGGGAAAGCTGTTTCTGCATTTTACTCCTATTTTCTCAGAAATTTACATTTCCATTTATGTTAACTTACAAAACGAAACTATAACATAAACTATTACGTCTTTCGTTGCTGCCAGTTAGTTTACTCTTTACAACAACTGATTTATCCAGAAAGCTCTTAAAATAAATCTTTTCCTTACTAGCAGAAAGTGAGCTCTGTTCCAAATTTCACATTTTTAACGCTGTCCAAAAATTCTGCTACGCCTCGTAAACGCATTTTGCTATATTACTTTGAGACAGTTTCGCTCTATTAAATGACCTGTTCCAGAAAATTTACATTATCGTATCTAGATATAATTACAGTATAGAATTTATATTATATTTTTCTAAAATTACTTAGAAGATTCATCATTTTTTACAACTTTAAAACGAAGATAAAACTCATAAGAAATGCTTCAGAGAAATCTATGAAAAATATTATGAATATTTTTCTTCAAATTGTTATAAATTAAATTACAATTTTATAATAATAAATACCATACATCAAGACACAATATTTCAGTGCTATTTTACCATAAGATTTATGAATTTTCCGGTTTTAATATCTTTATTACTATCAACGTCTACAACGTATTAAAATCCTTGCCTAAAAGTATAAATGAAAGATAACGCTTCCAGTAAAATAAATTTTCCTTTTCATATTGAAATTTCCCTTCTATTTATATTAAGATCACATAACGCAGAAAATCTAATGGAGGAAAATATTAAATAAATATTAGTAGTATGAATTATAAATGATTTTTTTTTTTTGTTTCAAATACACTTAAATAGGTTTTTAGTATTGCAAATAATAAATTCTATGCGGTGCGGTGAGAAATCTGAAATGTATTAAAATAAAGTCAGATGAATTGGAAAGTGTTCTGAGACATTATTATATAAAGAAAATAAAATAGAGATCTTTTGAATAAGAGAATCTTTGGCGTTTTGTAACGTTAGTAATGTTTTGTTAACCATAATGTTATTTCAAGGGGAAATGGGTGTCAACATAACCTAGGTTAATTTTTTATATTTAAAACACGTTATTGTCCCAGGTTACAATTTCTCGAATACGTCATTTGTCTATGGCCACTTATAGACATGCACGAATCTATTCGTCGAAAATAATCTAAAATGTCGTGAGAAAAGTGATGTGTTTTGTACCTAAATAATGAATACACATCCTTACTGTTCAGGTATTATTCGTTAAAAAGGACTGTAAACCTCATTTTATTGATTAGAAAAAAACCATTCACAAAAGTATATTGCAGTTTAGATAATTACACTGAACGAGATACAATAAATTTTGATTAATTAAACTGGTACTTTTTGTTTTATGCTTCTTTTTATCACAATAGTATGCATATAAAATATTCTAATTTACATTACTTGTTGTCTGATGTTTTATGTTTCATTCGTTTAGTATTTTGTTAAGAAAAGGTAATCACGCTTTTCTAATCATTTAAATTTAACAGTTCACCATTTATTTGAAAATGCAAAATTATAAAAATCAAAAAGAAAAGAGTTTAAGTAAACTGATGGCATTGATCTCACAGGCTATTCATCATAAGCATATATTATATTTTTATTTAAAAGAACAGTGCTCCTCGGAAAATGAACTTTTGTTCTGCCAATGATTAGTCCCCAATGCACCTCCCCCCCCCCCTTTATACTTAAACATTGAACTTCAAAATCTAATCAGAGAAGTGCCTTAACTGCCTTAGAATAAACATGAACACCATATTTGAAGCGAATTAGATAATTCTGCGTGAAAAACCAAATCATCGAAATTAAGGAGACTCGGTACCCTTCCTTCGGTGAAAAATGACGAAAATAACTTTTTTCATTTTTATTGCTTAAATTACACTTTATTATCCCTAGTACATGCTAAAAAAGTCTCATAAAGAACTGAGTATTATGAATATTGTTTAAAGAGAATTTATTACTTAAATGACTTTAAACATTACAATTTAATCCACTTCACTTATAAGTCCTTCTTCTCAGTTTATGTTTTTGGACGAATTGGCTTATGTTTATTTGATGAAACTAATTATAGAATCTACAGTTAAATATATTTTTTCACATAAAAATGTAAAAAAAGTATTCAGTTCTCACTGTAATTCTACACGTACTTGCACATTTTGTTTTTCTTTCTCCCAATGGAATTAACTTATAATAAATCCGATACTTACAATTATATACAGGACACTTACAGAAATATTTAACATAAAATAGCTCAAAAAGTTCAGGATTGTTCAGGAACGTTTTAAAATTTACTCAAACTTTTCAAAAAAGTTCAATTTTTTCAAATTTCGACAGGTAAACTGCTTAAAATCTGGATTAAATAATTTCCTTTCATTGAATCTTGTATTTTTATGCCAAAAATGTGCTCAAAATGTTTAAATTTAAGTAAAAAGTTCAAAACATATTGAGCCCCATAAGAAGTATTATCTCCCCTATTTCCCTCCTTCATTTTTAACCAACGAATCGCCAAATCTAATCGAAGAAATGCTTTATCAGAAATAACCAGTGCACTAAATTTCAAACAAATTGGATAATTCTACATGAAAATAAAATTTTCTAAACAAAGGGAGAACAGCTAACCACCCTCCTCTTTTACACTTAACCAATTAACTTCCAAAACTAATCAGGGAAGACACTTATCAAAATGAACCTAGAAAAAAAATTTTAGAAAATGCGTTATATATGTGCGTACATAAACAGCTTGCAGGCTTTAACTCTCAGGCCTTGATAACTTGCGGGCGCATTAGTTCTTAAACTTTGATAGCCTTTCAGCTAAAAAATTTATGTCAAAGACTAGATAGTTCTATGTATGCGTTCTACTCTTTTGTTTAATTGGTTTCAGATGCAGTCTCTCAGAGAAATTTCTGACACCATGGACACATTCCTTACAATATCGAATAAGAACCTAAAAAACGCAAAGAAAATGATATTTGAAGTTAAAAAATATCCATTTTTCTATTCAATCTCCATTCACAATTCTACAAAAAAAAGGGGAAAAAAACTACATATTTATTTTTCTAGCCGTAAAATTCCCATACCTGCTTAATAACTTTACGATAAACTTACGTTACGGAGTTTTTAATATTCTACCACGAAAATCGCGAAACACAAATTTTAGGCTAATTTTATCACAAAAAAATCCTTTGATTAAATAAGACATACATTTTTGTTCAGAATTATCGATAAGAATAATCAAGGATTCTGAACGATCTACACTTCACGTTCGTTGCGAAGGACTCAATTAATTATCCAAATATGAATTCTAGGTTAAGTGTTTTGAACTGTGCATTTAATCAATATGAGTCATATTGACACCAGAAATTGTTTCAATAGCTGAAAAATTAATAGATCTTTTACAAGTCGCATCAGAGGCCATGAATTAAAAAATGCCTTCTGTTTGTCATGTTCTATAATAAGTACTTTACTTAATCTATATTATAAAGTGAAAACATTTCCATGAGTAATTCTGATGTCCTATTAAAAGAGACAATCCCTGGAATATGAATATATTTATTTTTACAGCTATTTTATTTTTTTTAAACATTGCACAATTTTTATATTTACTTAGTCGAACAGGCCAAAAACATTTTTCAAATGCAATTCGTTTGGTAATGTATTTCGATTTACCTATTTCGTTGTTTATTAAGTAATTTTCGAGCATGATTTTTTTACATTTATCTGTATCCGTGCTGAGATTAATTTAAATATTAAACAAACTATCAATAAAAATGTATGCTAATCATGAAGCTATTTTTATTTAAAATTACATCAATACTTCAGCCTATGTTTGTGGCAAATATTTCCTAACAAAACTAAATTTTCTTCCAGAAATAAATAAAATAACAAAAAATAAATCACAAACTTAACAGACATGTAATCGAAATATACGCTTAAATCAAGGAAATGATCAGAATCATAAAAGCTGCTGTAAGAAGTGCAATCTAAGAATTTCTTCACTTTAACAAATTTGAATTTTTTTTATATATAACTCATATTTTCTATATAAAAATAGATTTTAGGGCTGTTAGCGGGCAATCTTAAAATATATTTTATAGGTAAAGCATCTATTAAAATTTTTAACTAAAACAATAAATTGCTTTCATTTATATTTTTTTAACTATCAAAGCGCAGTTTGGATCCCTGAGTAATTAACGTTATAATGATGTTGTCTTAGGATATTATATAATGCTTTATTCCTCGCAATAAAGTAGTAATTAAATATTTCTTTTTATGCAAATTAGGTCTAATAAATATCCTGCTTTTGAAATTTATAAATTATACATTTATTTAACAGCGCATTTTTAGGTGCATTTTTAATTAAATAAATGCGTAGCGTTAGTAGTTGTCGTATGGCATATCCGCCTGTCTGTCTCTCTGTTCGCATATAACAGCGCACAAAAACTACCCAATCAAATGCATGAAACTTATTATATTTCAAAATTTTCATGTCATTTCAAATTTTATTAAAACCGAATCAAAACTTAAAAATATATTAATAAAAGTTTTCTTCATACTTTTAAATCCTATCAAACATAATTTATTTAATGATATCCCAAGACAAGTAATGACTTTAAATTGACACAGCGATTGCGTCCTATTTAAAATGCTGCTCCATTATTTCCATACTATTGAATTTAACATACAGAGTTATTCTAAATGATGGACTCATTTTCAAAATATTGTATTTATTAAAGTACAAATACAAAATGGATAATTTTTATATCAATGAAAAGAGGAAGTTTCAAAGTCTAAGACGTTATAAATGTTCAATGTGTCCACCGTTTGCTGCAGGCAAACATCTACGTGATATCCAAACTCTTCCCACACACTGAAAAGCGTATCTGCTGTTACTGAGTGTACGGCTTTCAAAGCAGTGATGGTTCCAGAAGCAGCCGGCAGAAGTCGCGAGGGAATAGGCCTCAATTTTGTTTCAATATCACTAACAGCAGAATAGAAAAGGAAATAGCCATCTTTATATAATTTTTAAATATCATTCACAGTTTTTTCTTTTCCTCGATCGATAAATCTGTCCCAATCTCACAAGAAAATTTGCCTTTTAGTGACAAATTAATCACACATTTACGGACAATAATTGTTGAAGTTTTTAGTTTTTAATTTCAGCTACGCTATTCACATCTATTCATTCACAAACACGGCCAAAAACCATTTTACCGATAGGAAGAAAACTAAGGAATTAGGAATGGCAAGAAATTTTTGACCACGCGAATTTCGAATATCTCCCCTTTGCATGAAGTGTCTTTAGTATCCAATCAAAATGATAACGTGGTCAGAGATCATTAACATATTCATAACTTTTGTAGCAAGCACGCTTCTTCTTCGCTGAAGCCTTCTGGTAAACAAATCAAAGAAACTAAGTGGCCGGAAACTTTTGAACGCCACTCTATATCCAGGGAAAATACTTATTTTATTTTTTAAAATTTATATGATAAATAATTCAAATTAAATATTTTCTAGATTTCGCAGAAATTAAATTTGGCTTTCAATTTTTAAGTAATTTATGTTATAAAATTATTTTTTCAATTACTGAACTTCCATATATATATGTAAAAAGCTTATTCCAAAATTTATTCACAAAGGATAAGAGGCAACTGATGAATTTAAAATAAGACAACAGCAACTAGATTGCCATTGTTTGAAACTGTATTATTAGTTTTTAATTAACTTTATTAACATATGTCCGGTTGAAATATACTTGTTTTATTTATTTTTTAATGGAGAGGAAAAAATTGGAGGTAAGTTACCTCTATATAAGAAGTTTTGCACTTCGAAACCCGATTTTCAATTATTTGATTAGATTCTTTTAATTTAATTTTTTAGTCGATTTTTAGAGTTCTTTTTCTGTTTCGAGGCGATTTTTACACATTAGTGAAAGTAATACGGTTTCATTCTTTTAACCCAACTCAGTAAATTTTGTTCTCTTTTATTCGGAAATTCGGCTTATTTGAAAATTGTGCAGAAAGTTTTGAATTTTTACTGAATTTTTTATGCGATTTTTACTATTTTTTCGGATTTTACGGTTATTTTTTGACATTGATAAAAAGAAAATTGTTTCAAACTTTTAGCCAAATTTACTAAATTTTGTTTTTGAATTTCATCAATTTTTAATGCAATTTTCAGTGTCATTTTCAAAGGAAATTTGAATGATTTTCCGAGTTTTTGTGCTTTTAGAGCTATATATATATATTTTCATTTTTGTCAATATTATAGGTTTTTGTTTCCATCATAATTATCACGGTCCTGGGCACCGCCGGACTGGCCAGCTAGTGTTTAAAATAATTCAAATGAAATATTTTTTTTAGACCTCACAGAAATTTAAATTTTGGCTTTAAGTAATGTATGTATGTTATAAAGAATTTTTTTTTTTTCAAATACCTAAACTCCATATATATATGCAAAGTTTATTTCAAAATTTATTCTCAAAGGATAAGAGGCATCTGAAGAACCTGGAATACGATAACATCGAATAAAAGAAAATTCAATTCTACAAACAAAAATTTATACGAGAAAAAGAAGAGATTTCGTGTTTGAAATAAAACAAAATTCTATCCTGACTAGATGTATTAGACTGAATTCTTTACTACAAATTTGATGTAGTTTTGAATATTTTCTTCTAATCTCAAGAGAAGAAAATACATCGAAAAAAATAAAAGTAAAATGTAGATAATGAATGCAATACGTTAATTTTCTTTTATTTGACAAATAATTTGTTAAGGATGCAAATCATGTTGATTGTTAAAAAACAAAAATGACTTTCAAAATGGATATCGTTAAAAGATACAAATCCGCTGCAAAAAGAATTTAAGAAAAGAAATACGAATTAGAACAAAAGTTATAGCTAAAAATATATTGCATAAAAGCATTTCTTGTAATATTATAATCCCACATTGAAGTAGATTTTCTAAAAATTGATTTTTTGATATTGTGTGCACTGTCATTTAAAAACTAATTATCAAAGAATCGTATAATTATACACATTCTTAATTTATATGTGTCAGTTTATGCTTAATCTCAATTTCATATTTTTTTTAAAAACACGTTTGTCATTATGGTTTAATTATTATTACTAAATATATATCTACAAGACTATTTTATCAAACCCTCAGCATGTACACTGTTACACAGTACTACAGGTGACACATTGCACCTTTTAGGGGTGAAAAGCTTGTCTCACTGGTGACATCCCTAGGGGAGCCAGAATCGTATCCTTAATTAGGGTGAAAAATGGCACCCCTAATCAAGAGTGCCCAATAATAAAAAGAAATTATAAACCGACTTTTGGCCCTCGAAAGATTCGGGCCCACAACGTTTGATTGCAAGCTCAACGCTCTAACATTTCGGCCATCGAATTTACCTTCAAAGTCGCCTTGAAATGTTCAAATGTTCAAATTCAAAGGTTGCTTTATATAAAAAAACTCGCCAAAAGTCAGCATCCGAAGTTCTAAACGAAATTGGGATAGCTCATGCGCGGTGATAATCTTTGTAGGGAGAAATTGCTGTTTTGATCCACCAGTGATGGCGAGTTGAAGGGGAAGAACATATGTCACAGAGCATGAGCAAATGTGCTGGTGAGTTATAGGACTCCTGATTGGAGAGGTTACAGCCACTAACATAACTACACTTACATTAAGCTATTTTTGGTAAGGGTCATTACCAACCGAGATTCATGGGTGTTGAATCTACAGGTATAAACAAAACACGTGATCGTAACTTCTAGAAAGGGGTGAAATTTACTCAAAAATAAAAAAAATAACAAAATAAATGATTGAGTAAATCAATAAATATTTGTTGGGTTGCGTTGTGATTTAAGCTACCCCCCCTCGTATGAAGTCAGGACTAATCTAAGCGTTAAACACTTGGACACTCAGAAGTCCGATCCTGTAAATCAACATTAGTAAACAATAATAAAAAAAGTAATTAAAGAAAAGGAGTCTACTCGATGTTAATTGGGAGTAATCCCTAAAGGAATTAACACGAATTTAGGATTAACATAATACAAATTTATTTACATTATTTTACATTTATTTACAAAAGATAGAAAATATTATAATACCCATTAGTTAATAGGTGTTTTCTCACACTTTTCCGAATATTAATTCATATCAATGAAAAATTAATTCTGTACAATATTAAAAAAAAAACAAATACATTTAACTTTGGACTCGTTCTCACACTCTCGATGACCTCCCTAACCATTGGAAAAATTTACATAGTGGAGAAATTTAAATTGCATACCTGGAGCAACTTCAGCATACTCTGCGAGGTCAGGACTAGTCTAAACATCCCTTTCCAAGCCGTCGACGAATATCAGGAAGCTGCATATTCCAAGGCTATGGGCATCTGTTTTTAGCGGTCCATCCGGCATGTGTGATACTGGGCATCTATATCTGTAGTAGACGCATATCGAAAACTACTTGCACGCTGTCAGCACCGCATCCCGAAAGCATCTGTGAGAGCAACCTTTTTTTTCCTCTCTTCGAAAAAAGACAGGGGCCTAAAAAAACTTGTTTTCCCCCTCCTCTTGACCCCAACCAATTGCATTCGAATCTGGTAAAGATGAGGCCTTGCTTTTCTGGGGGCGTAAAGTTCCCAAGGTCCACTTTGATCTCTCTTCTTTCAGACCTCCTTGTAGTTTTATGGGCTGGTCATTGTACACCCCATAAATTTACAGGTATTTGCTGTCCAAATGCATTTATTTAATTGCACAGTCCTGCTTTTAAAATGGTCATAAAACTTGGGAGGTCCCTCGAGAATCCCATGAGAACATTTTTTTTTTATGCTTAAGCACTATGACTACTTACAGTGATAAAATAAACAAAAATAAAAATACACAAAATATCAGTCTTTGTGCTTGAAAAAACTAGGTGGTCGTTTTTCGGACCACCAAAATGACTAAGGGGTTAAAATCTTCCAACGATATGCATTGAGCGGCACCCTAATTAGCATGAATCACCCAGTGAGGGATCAAACGGAATCTCAAATACATTTTCAAGCCCTTGGGTGTCAAATGGTAACACCTTTTCACCCCTCGGCGTTAAATGCAACTCGTTTGCCACCTTTACTTTTAACAGTGTATGAAGTAAAGAAAAAGCTTTATGCGTTTCATTTATTAGTTAAGAAACTACAGAGTATAGGTGCAGATTCCCAAAATTTTTTTAGGAGCCAATGGCTCCTAAACCCAAATATTCCATAGCCACTAGGCCTTAATTTCTAAGAAAATATAAGAAACTAGGCGAAACAATGGACAAACAACGCAGATTTCGTAAAATATTGCAGAAGAGAAAATATATATTTATAACTGCAGAAGAGAAGCTAAAGATACCTAACAAAGGATCGCAAAAAACGACGCGACTTTCATTAAACAATTGCTGTAAAAGCAATTTTTGTAAAAGGATCGCGAAAAAAATGCGACTTTAATTACAGGATCACTAAAAAATACGCGATTTTTGTAAAAGGATCGCAAAGAAACTTGCCAGAGGATTGCGATAAAACACGATTTTCTCAAAAGATCACGAGAGAAAGCGCAAAATTCGTCAAAGGATGGCGATTTCGGCGCAAAAATTAGTAGACAGGTCAAAAAATTTATTCGCCACGTGACTAAATTGATGACCGAATAAATGATTGAATAAATGATTGAATAAATTGTGGTTGATGACCGCGGGTCTAACCCAGTACTGCAGAATTTTTCGTACTGCTTTAAAGACGGTTTTTTTCTAACTGCGTTACATGATCTGCCCTTATAAATGGAAATGTAAGTATAATGCTTTCTAAGGAAAGATGCGCAATTTTTACAAATAAAGAATTTTTTTTTTTTTTTTTTTTTTTTTTGTACTATAGTATAACCATGGTAAACGGAAGAGAAACACCGTATATTTACCAACCATTTCTTCAATTATGTGATGATACAATGTTAGTTTTCAATAGTTATCACACTGATTTTCAGCCTGCCGTGTTCATGGGTTGCCAGATTGTATGTTTTGATGCCTTATTGTAATATCTCATACATTAGATTAATTTTTCACACAATCATTCAATTGGTAAATAAATCAGAGTCGTTTTCAATTTCCAAGTGAGTGATAAAAGTCCTGGTCAGTATTTGAAGTTGGGATATCTTGGCAAGGCGACAATGTTCTACCGGCTGAGCCATCCCTGACGAATCTGAAAGAGTGTTTTAATATGTCTTATAGTTTGCAGCATTTCTGTAGGAAGTTTTCTTCCATTTTTTATCATCCTATTTTTTTTTATCTTAAGACGCCACACTAGTCACTGAGAAAAACCCGGATGATAATATTAAGTTTATGGGGGCGTTCTTTTCAAATATATCACTCAAATTTTAATATCGTTACATTTTTTTTTTTCCATAGGATAGCTGAGGACGATCTACAATCGGGCTAGTTTTTACTTTTTCTTTTCTTGTTTCAGTTTTTTTTTTTTTTTTTTTTTTTTTAAATACCTTAAATCTCAAGACCGATTTAAACCGGTAGTGAAACTGAAACTATCCTAATATAAAAAAATATATAACTGAAATGGAAAAAAAAACTAAGCCGGTTGTAGATCATCCTCAGTTATCCTATGAAAAAAAATCATGTAAAGGTATAAAAATTTGAGTGATATGTTTGAAAATAACGCTTCTATAGATTTAACATTATCATCCGGGACTTTTTCAGTGACTAGTGTGGCGTTTTAAATACTTTTTTTTTTTTTAAATTCTCGCCTTATTATAAAAATACAAATAAATAAATAATTTCTTAAATAATTTTTATCTTAATTTAATAACCCCATAGCTAAAATATTTTGGTCTATAATTATACAGTATTTCACTTGCTAGGGAACATCCCCTACTCTCAAATATAGATTTGGATGGAGCGGTATCGTTCTCAATTTCGTCACAATCGGATGATTGGGGCTAAATTTATTGAAAGACAAACTTTGGTCTTTGACCCTAAAGATACATCTGAGCTCTACTATAGAGCCCTATCGTACTGTTTGATAAAAATATGACATTCTGTAATGAAAAGCTACTTTGCTGTTGCGCTGCAGAGGTTGCAATTCGTGCACCGTACACTGTAAAAAAAAAAAAAAAAAAAAAAATATTTTGGAATCTAACAACTGTAAAGTTGCCGAAATCTGAATCATTACTACCATATTATCTGTGCACAATACAAGAAAATATGTAAATCTACAAAACTAATTTTTGTAAAGTTACAGAAATCTGTAACTTTACAAACGAGTCTACTAAAATTACAGTTATCTTACTAAAATTTTACCTGTAACGTGGGTTGCTGTTACATGAAAAATTCTTGGAATCCCAGTTTCCTTAATAATTGTTAGTAACCTTACAGGTTTTTTTCCATTTTCAGTGCAAATCTGCAACTGTTACATGTATTTTTGCTGTTGTCGTTACTTAAAAAGTTCTAGGAATCTCAGTTTCATAGAAAACTTTTACTATTTTTGCAGAATTTTTTTTTTCTTTTTTGCAGTGTACGAAATTTAAAGGCAGTCGCCAAGATAAAAATAAAGGCCGCCACAAAAGTATACAATTTCAATATTTTTTCTTTATAAAAGTGTAAATTTGAAATATTTTTTGTTGTTTCTGTTATTGCTATTGTTGCTATGTATTTATCTTCAGTTTTCTTTGTCATTAATAGAATTCACAACGCATAATTTATTTTTAAGAAATAACCAACATGAATACATAAATTTATTAAAAGTTTACAAAATTTATCCAAATTAGAGATGTAATATTAGCAAATATTCTGATATATGGTAATATAAGATTAAAAAAAATCAAAATAATCACATTTGGAAGAATAATAATAAATAAATAAAATAAAATAAAATGTGTATATAAATAAGACTTATTATGTAAAATATATTTCATTGTACATTTCTTCTGAACTAGTAGGGGAGATTGGGGATGAATGAGATAGGGGATGAATGGGACAACAGAAATTTATGTATGTTCCACAAACATAAATAATTTGATAATTTACCTGATAGATAATTGTATTGAGGTCATTCAACAGACATAGTTTCAAAGCAATATCTATAACAGAAGATTAGCTATTTGCACAAAGTGCATTTTTGAAAAACCAAGGTAAATTTACCTGTTTAATCTTTTAAGTATTTAAGTGATAATTAACTTTCTCAAAACCTTATATATATATTTTTTTTATTTTAAAATGATATAATCTCTTGTTGCAAAAGAACAATATTGACAGTGTTTGCTAAGGCTAATCACTGGTTTGTATAACCATGTGGCTATGGGGAACAATGGGACAGTGTTTATGGGGATAAATGGGTGCTGTCACATACATTCCCAGAGCTATTCCAAAATAGGTAAAATTACATTTTGTCATTACCTAGAAACCAGATGTTAAGATGAGAAAACAAGGTCACTGTCCTGTTCTAAACGATACACTAGAAAAACAATATTTGGAAAAGGAAATTGTAAAAAAAAAAAACAGAAACTAATAAGAAAAATGAAATGCCTGCCTTCAAGAAATATTTTTAGTAAAGGTATGGACAGTAATGATGAATCTGACAATTTAACACTTCATGATAAATATGCTTAAGCTATTAGTAAAAATGTATAAATTGTCCCATTCATCCCCACTCTCTCCTATTTCTTTCTTGAATAAGAAACATTATATATCTAATGTATCAATAACTACATGATATCCCAAACAAATTCGAACGCATTTTAATTTTTTATATGTTAGAGGTAGGAAGACTGTGTGATTTTCAAAAAAGTTCAAAATAAAGTACGTTTAAGCTTATGTATTAAAACTCTCAATGAAATAGCTCTTCCATTAATTAAATACAAAATACACGATTTTTGCGCGCATAATTTTCACAAATCTCTTACAAGAAAAACAATACAAATTCTATTCTTCGAAGAATAAAGTTTAACAAAATTTGATACTTTAAATTTTATGAAATTTCATAGGTTTCCGGAGTTAAAACGGACAAACGATTTTTCTACCGCAACGATCTAAAAATTCAAAGAATCGGTTACTTTCGTTTAATTAAGAATTGAAATTTTGATGCTTTACTTTCCAAAGTAAAGTTTACAATTAATTTTTAATTTAACTTGTAGGATCAAGGCACAATATAAATTTTTAAAATGTAACTTAAAAAAATGGAAACACAAACTTATAAGCATTTTTCTAAATCCTGATTTCGAACACTTTTGCAATTTACACTCATTATGTTTTTTAAACCAGTAAAATTTTGAAGCACATTTCAATCGTATTTTAACTAAATCTTTAGTTTCAATCGTTCAAAATCATAAGATTAATCAACAAATGGTAACACTGTAAAGAAAAAAAGATGCGATTTTTTTTTTTTTTTTTTTTTTTTTTTTGCACTTTATATTGTAAATTTTCAAGCACCGAAATCGTATTCAAGCTCTGATGCTGTGAAAGTGAATTCAAGCAAAAGTTGAAGTAAAAATTGAATTTTTTCTGTCTCGTGCATCACGCAACCATTAACAACGTGACTCTCCCTAAACTTGAGAAAATTTACATCATCGTTAAATACAGCAGCTTGTAAATTTTATGACAACTCTATGAGCAGCCGGAGTAACAGTTTGTAAATTTTACAGCGACTGTGTTGGCAGCACATTTTTTTTTTTTTTTTTTTTTTTGGATAATACAGAATTTATTTCTTTTATAGTGAGGATGAAAGAAATAGATATCTATTTTCTGCAAAGAAGTAAAAAATAAATTAATTAATTAATTAATAAAAGATGGCGTGGAAGTGTATCTGGCGAGACTGATTGATAAATTTTGGACGGAAAAAAGGCAAAATCTGACTCGGAGATCCGGAAATGATTGCGCATGTGCGCACTGAGAAAAAAATATGGTTCTGGCATATAGAATCTAAGTAATGGCTATAGAAAAAATAGTTCCATGTCATCCCTATAAATTTTAGTTCCATTTCTTAGAGAGTTCCAGAGTCTCTTACTAGAATTCAAGCGCGTTTTCCTATATTTTTGTTGTCAAATTTATCTAAAAATCTCTTCAAATAGATGCGAACACAATAGATGTGATTTAGTAACTAGAATCATAGCTTAAGAAACCATTCCTAAAATCAAGCGATAATTTCTCGCTACTGAAACGGTTCAATGTCGTTTCGTCTCCTGGAAAACATGAGACTAGAAATGTCAAGTTATTTCGCCTATTCAGCTTAGTTGTTTACCCTACTCGCATAGTTTCGACATCTATATTTCTAATTTAAAGATTCAGAAAGTGACTAACTATTCATTCTAGTTGAAGGCGGCATATTTTTTTTCTCAGTGCGTTAAGAATTTTCCAGCTGTTAATCTCAATATTTTTCTCGCCAGCGATATTCATCCGCCCTCAACTTTCTTCTCCTACCTATATTCTCCAATTTTAATGCGCACAAATAACTTTTGACATGTGAGTATACTCTCTGAAAAATATTTTTTCGTTAAATTAAATATTCATTTGTGTTATAATTTGAATTGTTAGTATTATCATTCTTGTTAAATTAATAAATTAATTTAAGTTTGAAAAAATTTCAATTCGTTTAAAAAAATTTCATGTTATTATCCAAAAACTATTGTCTTTTGAACTCTGTGTAAATATTGTCCTGTAATGACTAAATTCCGTATACACAAATATTATTCTGAAATTAGTTTTGTAAGGATAAGATGGAACTGACAAAAAAGGTCTTTATACTGAGCATACTCAGAATTTTATGAAAAAATATATTAATTAAAGTACTTATGTATGTAATAAAGAATCAGTCAAAATTAGCGGCGGAATCACAGGATAAAGTATGTAAAAAATAAAATATTTTCGAATAATTGGCTTGAAACGACGAAAGAGTCACGCGATTTGGCAAGCAGCCGTTTTCCGCGTCAAAAGCAAACGATTATAATGCAACTCAGAACTGTTAGATATTTAGAATGCGTGTCAATGGTGTTTAATGAATTTAAACATAAACATGGGATACTTTAATATATTATATACATGTATATACATATTGTATTACATATATATATATATATATATATATATATATATATATATATTACTTGTTGAAGTAGTTATTTAATTAATACGAGGAAAAATATTTTCAAGGATAACAAAAAAGTCATATTGAGAAAAATTATCTTCATGCATTTAAGCGTATTCAAAAATAAAAGCCAGATGCTTCCATAGCAACAAAATCTAATCGACAATTCTCAATTGGACTTTGAGCTTGAAACAAATTTAATTAATTGAAATTATGAATTTCGTTTTAAATCTTAAATTTTGATGATTAAATTTGAATATAAATACATATAAATATCGAATTAACAAAATTATACTTAAAACAAACTAAAACTTACAAAACTAAAGTTATTTAAATTAAGTTTATCAAAACAAGTTCAACATGAAACTTTTTTTTTCTTCAAGTGTATTTGACATAAAATATTTTTTGAAATTACATTCCATCGCCAGCCGGCGATAAATCGCCAAATAACGAAATTTTCATTATTTTTTCACGGATACTGCATGGAGGTTCCGCCGAAATTTTTTTATAAACGTATATATCCACACGAGAAGAACTTGCTGTAATTTTTTTAAGTTTTTCGGGGTATGCCCGTATGGAGACCTTCCTTGTGAGTTACATAAAATAAGGTGACTTCGGATAACATAAAATTAAATTATACAGGCAAAAATTTAATGTGAGGAAAAATAGAGATTCCATGAATGAAGTAAGGTAAAATTCTTTTTTGAATTGATGATTTAGATTGCATTCTTTGAAACAGACTGAGAATAGTTTGGACTTTTTTTTATGTAAAGCCGAATGAAAAATGCAGTGGAAATTTGAAAGTCAAACTTTAAAAGAAAAAGAAGAATGTCGATTAAAAAATAGTTTTACATTAATTTTCTTTCAACTGACAAGGAAAAACTTCATTGAAAATTTAATGGAAATAATATTTTCCGTGAGAGGAAAAATATATGAATTTTACAAATAAAGGGAAATTTCGTTTTTACAAATTTACTATATGTTTGCAAGTGCACATCTATTATTTACTCAAACTTTCTGCTTTCGTCTTATGGACAATTGATTATTATTTAATGAATATTAATAAATTCCCAATGAAGACAAAAGTTTAGAAAAACAATTGTATCTAATAGAATTATATTACATTAATGCCCGTATGTTACCTTATAATTTTAAATTTACCTTATTTTCAGGCATTAGTTTTCCTCAATATAAAAACTATAACCATAGACAAATTTTCTTATCTATATTCTTTATTTTTAAACAGACCGGGATTTATTTTTATATAAAAAAAAACTTTTTCGTTAAATAACTGTATTCCTAGATATTCATCTTACAAAATGTACAGTTTCGCTTCATATATATTAACTTCTTCATATATATTAGCGCTTCATATATATTAACGCTTCACCATCTTAAAACTATGAAACTGATCGTGCATGCCTTTTATATGAAGCGAAACTGTACATTTTGTAAGATGAATTTCTAGGAATACAGTTATTTAACGAAAAAGCTTTTTTTTTCTTTTAATAAAAAATAAATCCCGTTCGCTTTAAAAATAAAGAGTATAGATAAGAAAATTTGTCTATGGTTGCAGTTTTTGTATTGAGGAAAACTAATGCCTAAAAATAAGGTACATTTAAAATTATAAGAAGACAAAAATTTTCTTGTGTAAAAAAATGACATATATTTGTTCTGATAATCTTGCGCTACGCATATCAGCCCATTCTCTTTCAAATTCATATACTTTTCAGCCTTTCAGGATTAAGAAATAAGTTATCATTCACTTTTAACTAATGAGTTATGCATATTATTGTCAAATTCATAAGTGCAGTACAATATTTAAATAAAAAATAAAGAAATAAAGTAATAAAAAAACTGACTAAATTTATTTGTCGATATTTATTTGTTTATTTTTTTTCCTAACCAGTGAATATAACTATTTTACTATAATCTTTTCGTTAAATTAAATATTCAGTTGTGCTCACATTTAATGTGTTAGCATTATAATTTATGTAAAATTAATCCATTTCAAAAAATTCGAGATGTGTCCTTAATCGAGATGTGTCCTTACTTAATGTACACCACATCTCGACTTTGTGCCCTTACGGACACATGTTGGTTTAGCTGATGAAAAGCTGTTATTGTTGTAGCTCGAAACGCGTCCTGCTTTATTTCTCATTTTATGGTGATTTTACGAAGTGTTTTACTTTATTTATTAATTATCGCAAATGTTTATGGTGTTTTTCACTATTATCTCTCATGCAGGAAGCATTTCTGAACTTTTAGTCATTTGACCATCATAATTTCCTGAAGATGGCTGCAGAAGGCGGCTCGAAATGTTGATTTTATGTTTTATTTTATTTTCAATTGTGCAAGCTCATGTTAGAGTTCTTGTGTTTGTGCACCAATGAGCAAGGATATGTATTTTTAACAAATACTTTCTTAGTAGTTATATCTTATGGTGCAGTTATCCAGTATAAGTTTATGAAAACAAAAATTTTCTTGTGTAAAAAAGTAACATAAATTTGTTCTGGGAATCATGTGCTATGCATATCATCCAAAATCATCTACTTTTCAGCCTTTTAGCATTAAGAAAGCAGGATATCACTGACTTTTAATAAATGAGTTATGTGTATTACTTTCAAATTCATAAGTGCAAAACAAGATTTAACAAAATAAATAAATAAATAAATACAATAACTATAAAATGTATATGTGCCAAACCCGATTTTAGGCCAAACTAGATTGGCCTAGGCCAGACTAGTTTATCCTATCGCCCATCGGATAGACTAGTTTTTCCTAGGCCAAACCGGTCTATCCTAACGCCCATCGGATAAACTAGTTTTTCCTAGGCCAAACCGGTCTATCCTAACGCCCATCGGATGAACTAGTTTTTCCTAGGCCAAACTAGTCTATCCTAAGGCCCATAGGACAATCTAGTTCTTCCTAGGCGAAACTAGTATGGCCTAACTCTTATAGGATAAACTAGTTTAGCCTGCTGTTTATTGGTCTGAACTAGTTTCTCCTAGGCCGATCTAGTTTAACCTAGGCCAATTCAATTTGGCGTGATTTTATTGAATTCAATGACCGCCACAGCGCCAACATACTAGTTTGTCCTAGGTTGATCTAGTTCATCCTTTGCCAATTTAATTTTACGTGTTTTTAGCTCACAAGCGTCAAAGCCTGAGAAATAATGGGCTCGCAGGTTCTATATGTATGAATGTACGTATGTATGTACGAATGTACGTACGTATGTACGTGCGTATATACATAACGCGATAACTCGTGATAGAAATATCCGATTTGCTTCAAATTTTCGGTGTAGGTTCATTCCGATAAGGTACTTTTCTAATTAGTTTTGGGAATTAGTTTGATAAGAATAAAGGGGGGCGAACGGAAGGCTAATCCCCCACCGATAATTTAGAAAAATGGATTTTTCATGCAGAATTATCAGTTTTCATTTAAAATTTTAGATATAGGATCATTTTTACAAGGCTCCTCCGTGATTAGTTGTGGATGTTTATTGTTTAAGTGTAAAGGATAGGGCAATGTAGGTAACCCCCCATAAATTAGATAAATGGTTTTCGACCAAGAATTTACGGATTTCCTTCAAATTTTGTATTTAGGTTCTTCTGATAAGGCGATTCCCTGAATAGTTTTAGAGTTTTAATGGTTAAGTATGAAGGTAAAAATGAACGATTACCCTCTTACCTAGAAAAAACTAGTTTATCGTATGAACATTTAGATAAACAAGTTTGGTGTAAAGAAACTAGTTTATCCAATTGGCATTAAGTTAGGATAAAATAGTTTGGCCGAGACTAATCTAATTTGGCTCGAAAACGGGTTTGGCCGGTAGAAAACATATCTTTCTTGTGATAGATATGTTTTTGACCGGCCAAACCCGATTACAAGCCAAATTAGATTAGCCTATGCCAAACTATTTTATCCTAACGCCAATTGGATAAACTAGTGTTTCCTATGCCAAACTAGTTTATCTAAATGCCCATAGGATAAACTAGTTTTTTCTAGCTACGAGGCAATCCTTCATTTTTCCTTTCATACTCAACCATTAAACCCCCAAAACTATTTAGGGAATCCCCTTATCAGAAAGAATCTATATACAAATTTGAAGAAAATCCGTAAGTTCTGCGTAAGTTCATTTATCTAAATTATGGGGGGGTAACTTTCATTGCCCTTTTTTTACACTTAAAAATAAACATCCACAACTAATCATGGAGGCGCCTTGACAGAATGATCCTATATCTAAAATTTTACATGAAAACTGATAATTCTTCATGAAAAATCCCTTTCTCTAAATTAACGGTGGGGGATTAGCCTCCCGTTTGCTCCCCTTTATTCTTATCCAATGATCAGAAAAGTACCTTATATCAATGAACGTACATCCAAAATTTAAAGCAAATCGGATATTTCTATCACGAGTTATCACGTTACTACGTATGCACGTACATACGTACATACATGCGTACATACATACATACAGAACTTGCGAGTTCCATTATTTCTCAGGCTTTGACTCCTGTGAGCTAAAAACACGTAAAATTACATTGGCCTAGAATGAACTAGATCAGCCTAGGACAAACTAGAATGTTGGCGCTGTGGCGGTCATTGAATTCAATAAAATCACGCCAAATTGAATTGGCCTAGGTTAAACTAGATCGGCCTAGGAGAAACTAGTTCAGACCAATAAACAGCAGGCTAAACTAGTTCATCCTATAAGAGTTAGGCCAAACTAGTTTTTCCTAGGAAAAACTAGATTGTCCTACGGGCCTTTAGGATAGACTAGTTTGGCCTAGGAAAATCTAGTTTATCCGATAGGCGATAGGATAGACCGGTTTGGCCTAGGAAAAACTAGTTTATCCGATGGGCGTTAGGATAGACCGGTTTGGCCTAGGAAAAACTAGTCTATCCGATGGGCGATAGGATAAACTAGTCTGTCCTAGGCCAATCTAGTTTGGCCTAAAATCGGGTTTGGCCTGTAACATATATAACACATCATGTTATTATAGTCAACTTTATATAGTAAAACACAGTGTAACGCGTAGCGCACAAACCCGGATTTTTCCCTCCAAAAACTATCATTGGAATACCCGTAGTCGTCTGAGTGCATCAGAATTTTGACAGCAGAAACAGAAATTTACCAACAAAAGGGAAAAATGGCAATTTTTCTTTTTTTCGAAGGGGCGGGGTAAAAAAATGCAATTTCAAAGTGCTTTAAAAATAGTAATAATTATTAATTATTAGTATTACTTCAATAGTTACAGCAAACTTTTAAATTACGTAGTTTTATTGTATATTTGTTGAAATTTAGATTTATTAAGGAATCTTAATTTTGCTATGGTATATTAAGCGCAATGCCTGGTTTACCCAGAAGCACTGTAAATGCTAATAGTGTCTTTATTAGAAGATAAACTAGCCGAATTTCACTCATCTAAACGCTTCCATATTGTCAGTTATTTTTATCAGTTTTTACAAAGTTATGTGAAAAACACAATTTTTACCCACCGTCCTAGCACGGGCATCTACTCTATAATTATAGCATCACCTGTAACTATTCATTTTTCATTTCAACAACTATATAACAACATTTTAAAGAACATTTGATACGTCTTTTCCACTTGTCGAAATATACCTACTTAAGAAATTTCCCACTGAAAAAAATGAAGTATTCAAAAATAAGACCATCGATGTTTTCATATCGAATTAAGTATATTTGGATTAAAAATGAAATACTCAAAAATAAGAACATCGATGTTTTCATATCGAATTGAGTATATTTGGGTTAAAAATGAAGTATTCAAAAATAAGAACATCGATGTTTTCATATCGAATTGAGTATATATGGATTAAAAATGAAGTACTCAAAAATAAGAACAGCGATGTTTTTATATCGAATTGGGTTAAAAATGAAGTAATCAAAAATAAGAACATCGATGTTTCATATCGAATTGAGTATATATGGATTAAAAAAGAAGTACTCAAAAATAAGAACATCGATGTTTTCATATCGAATTGAGTATATTTGGGTTAAAAATGAAGTATTCAAAAATAAGAACATCGATGTTTTCATATCGAATTTAGTATATATGGATTAAAAATGAAGTACTCAAAAATAAGAACATCGATGTTTCATATCGAATTTAGTATATATGGATTAAAAATGAAGTACTCAAAAATAACAACATCGATGTTTTCATATCGAATTGAGTATATTTGGGTTAAAAATGAAGTATTCAAAAATAAGAACATCCATGTTTCATATCGAATTGAGTATACGTATATGGATTAAAAATGAAGTACTCAAAAATAAGAACATCGATGTTTTCATATCAAATTGGGTATGTTTGGATCAAAAATGAATACATTGCTTTCTCAATTTTGAAACATCATATGTCATCAAATCCAAAAAACGATAATGTTGTACCCTGTATTGGTTTATTTTTTTTTCATAATAGCATAAAAGGTGTTCATTAATGTAAATATTAAATTATGCACATTACTATGAAATAATTTAAAAATACTTGAAAATAGTGCTCTTGTCATAAAAATATTCAATGAGTATTTTGCTAATTTTTTTTTCTTAATAAATAATCAATTAAACACTTATTGTTAATAATTTTGAGTAAGAAATATATTTCAGTATATTTTTACTTTAATTTGTAAGTTCAGGGGGCAGTTCTTAGTGATTTATATTTGAACAAAACCACACAGTAAAAAATGAAACCTACTTCAGGATGTTACCCAGAATAAAATAACACCCATAATAGCTTTCCTATTTCTAATTTGGGTTGTAATACACCTATTTATGAGTTTCAGGCACATTAAGGGTCTCAGTATCCCCAAATGTCATAAAATCCAACCCAAACCAAGTCTTTCAGCAAACGTCATTTCTAAATAGATCCTCGGTACGACTAATTTGACTCCATGGCACCTGATGTGGGCCGCCGCTGCCCCCAGTTCATTTTGATTTTGAAAAATGGCAACGAAGCTGCACGGCACGCGCCAGCGCCATGTTTTTCTGGAGATCGCATAGACAACAAGACAACCTCGAGTTGCTTAACCGTCAATGGATTTATTCAGGTATTTATTTGTTTGATACTTTATCTTAATTTTAGTTCTCTAATTTTCGCCCTAACAAATGTTTAATTTTTATTTACACGTGATCCACTATAATGTAGATTTAAATTCGCTGCAACATTATTTGACTGTACGCGAACATATTTAACATTTTTAATTTACTTTGTTAGGGATGGGACGAATATTCGGCCACTATTCGGTATTCGGCCCTTTTGTCGAATATTCGGTTGGCCGAATATTGAAGGCGTGTTGACCGAATACCTGTAGCCCAATGTTTTAGATATCTTGCCGAATACTGCTAAAATCTCCCCGAATAGTGAAAGATATCTTGCCAAATAAATTTCGGATTTAAAGAATTTCATTCTTGCATTTTTTTTTCTCTAATCCAAATTGGCTACTTCATATATGAAGTTATTCTCACTCTTACTTACAAAATATAGATTTACTCAGATACTAAAAAATATACAGTCTTTCTGAATTTTCTATAAAAGTTAGTTAGTGATAGTCTAGAAAATGCTGCCCAAGTTGGAGATTTAATTGTATGGGAAATGTCATCATTAGAGAATGATATATTACAATTCATGATATAAAAACACTGCCTTATTCTAAAACGCTCGAATATTTATTAATGTCTGCAAGTTCCATGCACATATAAAAAAGGCTCTTGTGAAATTCATAACTTATTTTCTATAAAGTAAGAAATGAAAAAAAATTATTCACTAGGTGTGTCAACGAAGATTCATTTTCAAAATCAAATATAATATACCACCAGAGTTCACTCTAGGATCAAGGGCAGGCAGGGCGCACTTTGCCATAAAAGGGCACGATGAAAAAAAAGGGGCACATTAATGTAATTATAAATAATCGAACTTCCCCCCATTCCTAAAAAGTATTTTCTTCTCCCCCTTTACCCTCTCTCCTCACACTTTGCTGTGACAATATAAAATAATCATATTAATTTCCCTTTCTAGAATTTTATATTTCCCCCAGTCCCACATTCCTTTCCTTTTCTTTCTACAAGCCAAGCTTACATTTTTTTCCCCTACCGTATTGTTATTTTTTGAAAAAAAAGAAAAAAAAAAAAAAAAAGTTGTTTACCCTTTAAATAACTGATTTTTTACAAATTAGTAGAAACTGAGTGGAAAAGTAGTATATTTTCTTGAGAAGGGGGGGGGGGAGTTTATTAGATGACTGATCAATTACTAAAGATTTACAAATAAGACAATAATAATAAGAGTTTTAAATTTTTCAAATTTTATATGTCAGGTAGAGGAGCAGAGGAATATTCAATCATGGATGGGGGGGGGGGGAATTACATGATCGATTTTTCATTGTTATAGCAAGATGAAGCAACAATTAAAGAAGAAAAAAGACTTTGAAAGATTGTTGACTTAAAGGTAAGAATTAAAAGAAAAGAAAGTTTTTTTCCCTTTAAGCAGCTATTGAATCACTTGTTTTTTATTTATTTTATTAAAGATTTTAAATAAAGTAATTTAAATTAAAGAGTTTTAAATGGTTTATATTTTGTGTACATAATAAGGGGGAGGGAGAAGGGGAAACGTAAATTTCGGGTGAGTGTGGGGGAAGTTTTTTTGTTATTTAGAAAAAGCCTCTCAGTGGGGAAGAACAAGGGAGTGTCCTGCTATTTTACAGTACTTTATGTATGATTTCTCTTCGAATAGCAATAAAATTAGGACAGCGTTGTATACTTATTTTGTTTACGTAAAATCTTTCAGACACTTAACTTTGCTCCTTGTTTTCAAAAATTAAAACAACTGATTGACAGAAAAAATTCAATTTTATTATTTTCAAACAAAGTCTATACTAATAAAATCCGTGCGCCTCTGTCTGCTTGAAGCCGATTAAACTTCGCAACGCGGGCGAGTTGGAAGTCGCGAGAGGTGTCTTTCGATTGGAAAAATTCCGGGGAAGTCATTTCGGGCATTTCGAGACCGTGGGACCAAAATTAAAAAAGTTATGAATTAAAAACCCCTTGGGAATCTGAACGAAAAATGTCTCAAATCCCAAACGGAGCTCTGAGGCAAAACACTGCGCCACCTTGCGGTGAAGAACCTGAACTTTTCCCCTTTGGCTAAAAGAAGAAGCAGTCGAAAACCTCTTTTTCTCCCTTTTTTGCGCGTTTTTTTTAAACCATCATGCAGACAGTTTTTAAAGTAGAAAAAAACTGATTACATATTCAGAATCTGCGTAAAAGTCTGCTTCTGATGAACCAAAAAATACGAGAAAATGTCTTATGGGCGCGCAGAGCCAACCGTACAAAACCAAATATTTTTAATGGGACGATGGCGACCATGGAGCGTAGAGCCCACTGTGCGAAATCACATATTTTTAACGGGATAATGGGCGCATAACAACCATAGCTCTTTAATTTACTTTTTTTGTGCTTGAGGATTTGAACACCAAGACTTGCTTATTAAATGAATTTTTTTGTTTATTATATATTGCTTAATATATAATATAGGTTCGTTTGGAAAAACTGGCCAGCTAGCGGGCGTAGCTCGCTAGTTATTAAATAAAATTACTAATGTGGATTTTTTTTTCTTTATCAGCTGACCCCGGATCCTTTATTTTTTTAACGGCTCCGTTTGAAAATTTATTTTCACTTTGTCGTACTGGCATTTTTCTTAAGACTGTTCTCAAATTCAAACTAACTACTTTCAAATAATTTTTTTTAATTGTTTTTAACTTATAAGTTCAGTGATGCTCTAACTATAAAAGTGTAAAATCAAATAGTGTTTTCCATTTTTCGACAAAGACCACTGAAAGAAAGAGTTTAATTAGAATTTTTAGGTTTTAACAGAACTCGACTGATTTGAATAAAAGTACAAAGTCCAAAATCCGGCACCCCCCGGATCTCGGCGATTCCGGATTTCAGATTATTTTCTGTTTATGTAAAAAAAAAAAAAAAAAAAAAAAAAAATCTACTGTCCCCTTTTTAACTCCCTCCCCCCAAAAAGGGGGGGGGGCATGATGTATGTCAAGAGCGCATTTTCAATACAAAAAATGCTAATATTAAAACATATATTTTAATAGAAAAAAAAGTAAAAAAGGAAGTTATCTGAAGTAAAAAGTAAATTTCAGATTTTTTTGTTTATGAAAGCTAAATACAACTTTTTATAAAAGTATCTTTAGTTAAAGAGCGATTCTGTTCCCATTTTTCTGAAAAAATAAGGCAATAATTATCCAAAAAATAAAAAGGTTATAATCCCGAAAATTTGAATATAAAATCCATCGCGATATTCGACAAATAGTCAATCGTTCAAAGAAAAATTGCTAATATCGTCAAAGAATCGCGGAAAAAACGGGATCAGACTATCGTGAAAAATCGCAAATTTCATCCATAGTTCACGAAACAAATACTAATTTCTTTTTAAAAAAATCGCAAATTACGTCGAAAAAAAAGCAAATTTTATCAAAAATCGCGCTAAAATCTCTAAATTTTGTCAAAGGATTGTGAGAAAAAGACAAAACAAGAAAAAAAAAAACCATTGTGCCGAGAGTGGATGCCCCCTCCCCCCAGACTCTGTTGCAACCTTTCAGAAAAATTGCTGTAAATTTCAAAAAATATTTTTTTTACTCAAAATCACCTCTTAATTAAAAAGAGAAAAAATAAATAAAGAATCTAGTCATGGTTCCTTTCTGCACAGCAAAACATTATCCATCCAAAGTTTTGATAATCTGATTGAGTAAACAACAGTAGATTTCCGAGTTCACTTAGCAAGGTTAATAAACAACTCTTTCTTCGCAGTTTCTGTATAGTGGAAATTTTTGGCAGGCATTGTAATTTTCTAAAAACTGGTTATATTTTAACAAAAAAATTATTACACTGCCTAACTTATTATCATTTCAACGTGCTGAAAATTTAAAAGAAATTGGTCAACTTACATAGGAAATATGGATTTTTTTTCTTTCTAACAGTGATGGTAAAAAAAAAAATTGGTTTTTCTTTTTTTACAACTCAGTAGTTTTTTCTGCACTTAGCAACGCAAATTGTTTGATACATTCGTAGGATCATTTTTATAATTAAAAGAGACTTCCAATAGCAAAATTGCTCTTGCAAAATATTCCTCTTGCCAAAAAAAAAAAAAAAAGAGGGAAAAAAATTAATAATATAGTATAGAATCATTACGGCAAGCTGCAAGAGCAGATCGTACGATTATTTTGCTGCTTGACTTATGGAATAAAAATAATATGAATTTTAAATTGAAACAAATTTAATAAGCTGTAAACGAAACTTATTTTGAATAAAATGTTTAGTCCAGTTAATTTGATTCGGGACACAAACTTTTACTAAGCAAGAAGATAAAGGATGAAAATAGAAAACATTTAGCTTTCAATGCACTTGATATTTTGCGTTTCTTTCGCGATGTGTTTACATTATAAAACCACCAACTAAGACTCTTAAAGAATATCCAGTATTGTGAGTCATTATCTGAAATGAAATGGGGGGCAATTATTTCTAATAGTAAAAATAAACCTTTTATAGTGAAGCAAGATAAAATGAATGAATTTTCGATGAATCAAAATTGAAAATGTAAGAAAATAGAGTAGACTTCTTAAAGTTAGTGTAGCATACGATCGGTAGCGGCATTAAAGCGGAAGTGTGACGCGGCAAATACAATAGAGAAAGGTTTGCACCTAGTTTTCGCAGTATAAAGACTCCAATGTAGCAGAATCAATTATTTTTATTTAACCCTTCCGACCCCCCCCCCCCCAAAAAAAAAGAAACAAAATCTTATCTTTATTAATCTGCCACTAAGACAATCAAAACGCATCATTGGTTGAATAAAATTTTTAATGAAAGTCAGAATTCAAAATAATGTGCGGCTCATTTAATGAAATAATCACAACATGGTTTTAATAAAGTATGATGGAAAACAAAACTCTTCAAAAGTGTCCAGATAAAATTGTTAAACTGGGTTTTAACTCTAACTTAATGTACTTTTTGTTTGTGAAATTAGTACTTAACTTCGAAATATACTTGTAAGCACTTGTAAGCCAAGCTGGCAAAGATTTAAGATTCCAATAAGAAAAAAAAAAAAAAGGTTAGGAAAGGGTGGGAGGAGGGGAAGTAGTCAGAAGTTTACCTTACTTAAGGGTTGCTTTTTACCGCCCCCCCCCCCCCCACAAAAAAAAAAAAAAGAAAAAAAGTTAATCTAAGGCTACAATAGATGTTCTTCAAATAGAATTTGCAGGTATGGTATAACCTGAACCATGCAGGACTTAGCTACAGGGACATATTTTGGTAAACTACTGGCATTTGTACAAAACTACATTATGTAATAATTAATATTTGTAAGTGTTTGATTAAAATGTTTCAATTTTTAAGCATGATGAAAGTGTACTTTTTTTCTTTTCTTCAAATAAAAATTATTCTCCATTAAAAATAAATGTAATGTACATTCTCATAATAGTTACAAGTTTTAGATTTAATGATTATTCCTTAAAAATCACTGACTATATTTGTGTAGTATTCTTTTACTTACAGGAATCGATGCAGGATTTCTTTCTTGGCCCATATTGTAAAAATTAAAGTTATTTTTGTGAAATATTTTGTATTTTTGTGAAAAATACATTTTATAATGAAATCCAATTACTCAAATTTGAAGTATTAACAATTACTTTTAAGTCTCTGCTAAAATTTTGCTTTCTAGTGAACTTGTTTTGTTTACAAAATGCACATTTAAAACCTAACAAAATAAAAGTAATTAATGGAGAGTATGCTTTTATGAAATGTAATTTTGTGAAGGGGCCCATCTTAAGAATAATTTTGTGAAGGGGGCCTGTTTTATTAAATTGATTTTTATGAAAGGGACCATATTAGGCCCCAAATTTTTCCTGGATCAACCCCTGACTTAATCAGAAACTAAAACTGGTGAGCATTTCTAAATGGAAATACAGTAAAATCTAAGCCTGACTCTGTGTAAAGCTGAAATCTGTCCAACTCGGAAATATTTTCAAGTCCTAGTGAACCCATATACATAGAGTGAAATTTGTCCAAGGCGGAATGTTGTCTACTACGAAAAATTTTCTCTGTCCCGAGCGATTCCGCCTCAGAGTTTAATGTAGTGATATTAAGAGATTACTTGAGTCCGGCGAAAACACTCGTTCACTAATGTTAAAATGTTAATGCAATGGCGGAAATTTTTGAAGATATCTTGCTTGCATTTCAATATTTTTAAACAATTTTTTTTTTTTTTTTTTTTTTTTTTTTTTTTTTTTTGCATTGGATAATCAAGATTGATCTATACATCGACCCTTTTTTACTTTTTCGATTTTTTTTGGACATTTAAATTTCGAAACCGCTTTTGGAAATAAAAGCATCCTCATAAAATTCCTGTAAACAAAAAGTAAAAAAGGGCTGATGTATAGATCAATCTCAGCTATCCAATGCAAAAAAAAAAAAAAAAGAAAAAAAAAAGAAAAAGAAAGAAATGCGAGATATTTTCAAAATTTTCCACCATTGGATTAACATTAGCAAACAAATGTTTCCGCCTGACTCAAATAGCCTCTTAAATAGCTTGAAAACTGTCATACCTGGAAAAAAATAAAAAATTGAGAGAGAGATTTTGATTAAAGTGACAAAAACAGTCAAATCAATAGTTTTTTTCAAAAGTGGTAAGAAACCTAATAAAAAAAAACGTTTTTCCAAAGATGGTAAAAACCATCAGGCAGTAAATATTGTTCAATCTTGCTATAGTTTGATGATATTTTGTTTCTTTTTTAGATTTTATAACTATAAAGATTCTGCAGAAGCTGCCAAATATATTACAGTCAGTTAAAAGGACTTAAGAAAATGTCAAATATGTGTTACAGATGTTTGAGGTGATTAAATCTTTAAAAATTCATTATTAGCAATTTCTTTTACATCTTTTTTTTTTTTTCCAAACACATAAATTAAAAACAGATCAGTTTGCTTAAGAAGTAAAATACATGTCATCGTTCCTCCTTGAAAGACGGCACATGTGTGGTTTAAAAGTTTCAGGAGCCATCATGTATTTCACCTTTTTATGTAAACTGATATGTAGAGTGAAATTTGCATTTCAAAAAACTATTACTTGTGAAAAATAACTTTTCTGAGAGACTAAATTTGAGATTTAATCTTTTCGACTTTAATTCACATTTTAAATAAAGAAAACTGACTATTATTATGAAATTATTTTAAGGTGCAATAACTATACACGGCATTTGGAATTTTTACTGGTAACCAATCACATCATAGTGAAATAATTTCTCCAGTTTATTTTATTTTATTTATTTTTTTTCTGCGACTCATACATTTTAAAGTTTCATATTGTGTTTAACATGTTTTGTCTTGCTTACAAGGTAAATTTTATTATGTGCGAAATGATCTTGCAAATCTTTATTTATAGGTTTGTAAAGATCTTCTACTGTAGTTATCACTTTTTTTTTATACTAAGTAACAGTAATAAGATGTTAAAACTGACCTTTTTCATTTTTGTAGGAAAACACCACCATTGAAAGCACAATGCCTCAAAAAACTGATCTACCCAGGTTAATAGGAATTGGGAATGAAGAAAATTTATGCTTATACTGCTATGTGGATGGCATTCCTGTATTCACGACGAATGATATAACGAAAGCTATGTTTTTACTCCTGGCAACATATTGGATTTTTAACATCCAATTTCCTGCAGAAAGTAGAACATCCTTCTTGCTTTTAAGCAGAGTATTGTTGAAGGATAAATTTAACACAAAAAAGTTGCAAAAATGTGGAGCAGTAGTTGGTCTGCTGAAGCAATTGAATTTATAATTCTATTGTATGTTTCTCATGAAATAAAGTTGCTGGATTCTTTTTTGTAAGTATGTACTTTTTTTTTGTACATGACTACAATATTTTCAGCTATATCTTGATTTGTTGTGTACCATACTTCATGTCAGTGTATGCGTAACAAAAGTTGTGTAGCCGGAACTAATTGGATTTACTAAATGATTTTTGAATTAAAAGGATATATATATGTGTGTGTGTATATATAAAATCAGCTAAATTAGCGATTACACCTAAAAGTATGAAGTTATTCAACATACAAGGATATCACTAAGGTGGAAGTCTCTCTCCCCAAACATTCCTGACTATTGTTACACTCGGCAAATTTACAAACTTAGTTTGCAAATTTGTTTCGAACTTTAATAAAAACTAATTTATTTTCTATTTTTGATAGACAGCAAAAATTAGAAGACTAATTGAAAATATTCTACATATTATATATTGCATTTTCTAATTATGGTAAATTGGCAAATTTTGAAATTTGACTTGGCAATTTAGGATTCTCACCCCCATCAATAAAAAATCTTGGTGATGGCACTTTGACATAAGTATACAATTGTACACTTTAGATCATCTATGAAGAGAAGTGATGAAATAGTTAAATTTAGTTTTGACATTTCTAGTGGCAATCAAGTCAGCAGAAGAAAACAGTTTACCTTTTCAGACATCCCAAATTAAAGATTTCTGAAATTAAGCTTCATTGATTTGTACTTTTGAACGCTGATCTAATCAAAAGTCATATGCTGAACATCTCTCTCCACTGTTCAACAAGTGCAGAATAAGATATTATTTGAAAAAAATTAAATAAAAAGCTTATTGCAGCAAAAATTAAGTTAGATTCCTAGTTCATTAAAAATATAGCCATCATGTAGTTTCTTTAATTGCATACTGCAATAAAAAAATAATCATATTCACTAATTTTCAGAAGATAGTAAGCATAAAAAATGTAAGTTGTTTTGCATAAAAAAGTTTGTTTTAGCTTTGTTGTACTATTCTTGTCACAAAATTATTGAATCTATAAATTCAAAAAGTATATTGGCTCCATCAAAACAAATTTCATTTCTGAAACACAGCAATAGAGATAAATGAATCCTGAACAACCTGTTTTCAAATAACAATGTCTTAGTTCAATTGCTTATTATTCTGTTTAAGAGATCACTGTTCTTTCTTTTTTTAAGAAATGGATATTTAATTTTTTCATTCATTCAGTTGTGACAAAAATATTGATGAAAGAAAAAAAATGGTGAATTATTAATTGTCAAATGAGCATAATTAATCTTATTTTATTTACAAAAGTTCTTGTACTTTATTTATACCTGGATTTGAAATATAGTAACATTGCTCTGTGTGCTGATTTTATTGCATGCTTGGTTCTCAACACTAGAAAGATTAAGATGTTTTATCTACTGGAAAGTTTCATTTTAACCCCTACATACGAAAAATGCAGTTGATGATTTAATGTAATTGTCAGCACGAATAAAACATAGACCAAGTGGCGACTATACAGACCATCTCTCCATTTGAGAGCTGATATTCCAAAATTAGACAGAATTTGATGAGCATATTAAAATGCAACTGCTCTGTCAAGTCGTATCTTGGAAACCACTTGCAGACCCAATTTAATGGTTTGTTAGTTTTTTTTTTATTACTGCTTCTCTTTAAAATTTTAATTATTCAAAATTCAAAACACCTCTTTCCTTTTTTTTCTAGATACGCACAGGCCTTAATACTCCTGTGATTCCTTTTTCCGTTCCCACGCCTTCGCAAGCGTTGGTGAATGTTAGAAAGAAAAGCACACCCCCTCCCCTTAAGACTTGCATAAAATCCCTGCTCGGCAGAGAAGTGCAGTAATTGCTAAAAGCCCTTTTGTTAAGATTAAAGATGTGTGTGTTTCCCAAGCTATGAGTTGTCAGACAATAAATAGCGTACCCTATAATAATTGGCCACACACACAGTTTCTTAAGCCCTGGGTAAAATTGCTAAAAGTACACTCTTTTTTTTATGACCCATAAAAAATTGTATAGTGTCATCTCAGAGAGAGAATAAGATACATTTTCGTCCATAAAAATATCCCCGTGCCTGTTACTCCTTTTGTGTGCAATACTTGGAATCCCGGCTGCAAATTTCATGGGAACGGGAGTTGGAAAACACCTGCCTGTGAAAACACCTCATGTAAGTCACGTGATTGAGATATAGAAACATGTCCTTATATGGACATTGGATATGGTATTTGCGCGCTGACCAACGGGAAGTCACCTTTTTGGTTGGGGAAAGTGGGGGATGCGTCCGTGTTCCCAGAAAAAGTACCCCCGTATGTTAGAGGCTTACGTGCAATTGGTTTTTTGAAATAAAGGTCAGTCCTGGTGATAGGAGTCGTACGGAGAGCATCTGGTGGAAGAGATGCAAAAGTTCTGTCCCCCCCCCCTCCCCTGTTTTGGATCTGGGAGAGGGGAGGTCAAAAAGAATTCTACGATTTTTCGACATTACTCCCAGAGATACGCTAAGTGGAAGTCGCAGAAGTGTTGCCTGCAAAATATAACTGAGAGTGCTGAAGAAATATGTCCCTTCCGAACAATTGGTCTAGAAAAAAGGGATCGGAGCCCCTCGTTTTAAGTTGAAATATCCTACATGTTGCAGTTGAGTATACCATAAGTACAATTGATTTCCCGAGCTCCCGCACTCTTAGGGCTTATTGAGATACGTGCTTAACGGAAGCCTTTATCGAGAGCAGCGTAATAAATGCCCCTTGGCTGCAAATGACTGTTAGCATGTGGCAGTGAACGTCCAAGATTGTTTTTGTTGTTTCAAATACTTCTCAAGGTAAAATGTGGATACCCAAGAGCCGAAAAATCTCAGCCTAACGATTCGTGTCGCTGATGGATGATAGGCGATTATGTCGCAAAGCCCTCATGAAGTTACCGTAGCTCAGCGTACTGATTCAGACGAAGGGAGGGTAGCGTAGAGACTGTTTTCAAAGACTACTCCAAGTCTAATCTGGGCAACAGAAACGCCATAAATTAGTTTAAAAAAGTGCTCTGGTGCAAGGAAAATTTGTGATCCACGTGAACAATACATATGAAAATACCCTAAATGGGTGAATGGTAAAAAAAAACTGTAGGTAAGAAATGTATTTTGTATTTGTTCTTAAATTCTTTTATTATTATTGAATATTCTTGTTATGAATTAATACTTCCATATGTTTGCAACAAAATTTGTGTTAGTGAATTCAGATGCCTTTTTTTTTATGTTAAATTAAATAAAGGAGAATGTATTTAAAGGATATTCTTTAGTTTTTTTTTTATTTATCCTACCTTGATATTAGTTTGTTTGAATTTTAATCTCAATAGTGTCAAAATAACTATACTAAATTTTGTAATACCATGAAATTAAAGTAGTTTCTTTGAATGTTTAAAAGTAAAAATAGTTTTCAACCATTTCTTTTTTTATTCAGAATTTTAAAGTAACTTATCAGGCTGGAAATCATATAAGCACTGATTAATTAATACACTTTTATCTTAAACTGAGTAAAGATATTTAGCTAATTAATAGAATTTTTTAAAGCAAAACTGTTGAGAAGTTCACATGATTTAGAATAAATTAACTTATCTTATAAAAAAAAAAAAAAAAAAAAAAAAAAAAAAAAAAATGGAGAAATTAAAATAGATGTACTATCACTATACTTTTTTGGCCATAATGTCATTGTTGTATTGTGGGATGCTTGTGTTTATATTGTAGAAATCTTATTGCTTGTAAAAAAAAATTTTCTTCCTATGCTCCCCACAAATAGATGGGAGATTCCAGGGTCTTTCTTCTATTTTTTGAAATTTTAACAAAGGTCTTGAGCTTTAAAGTTATCTATTCGAGTTTGATATCCCATAAAACAACATTGACAAAATATTGGGTTCACTGCTACAGATCCTTATATGCTACATCTGAGATCTAGACAGATTGAGAATTTTGTTGTGTTACCATTATTACTTACTGGAAATCATTAATATGTATAGAAACTTAATGAATATGTATTTTTTTTTTTTATTAGTTTTAAATTTTATCTTGGTAATCTTTCTTATTTCTGTAATTTCTTAACTTAACTTGTGTTATCTAATAGTATTTATCCTTATGAAATCTCCTTTTGTTTTGATTATCTTAAATTACAACAAAATTCATATAGAAGGTAGTCTAGTCCGGATCTCAGCTAACTCATTAGTAAAGTAGATGAAATATTTGAACTAATTAAGAAATTGAGTGTAGAAATGATTGTTTATATAGTAATGTTTATATGAAAAAACAATTTTATTGAACGAACTTTTTTTAATTAATTAATTTATGGTCTGTAGTAGTAAAAAAAAAAGGACCCAACAAGTTGGTGCCGCGCTGTTGAACCTAATTATTGCAATTTACACGATAAGTTGATGCCGTGTGGCAGAGCCTAATTATTACGGTATACACAATAAGTTGATGCCGTGTTGAAATGCCTGATTTTTGCAATATACACAATAAATTGGCACAGTACTGTAGAGCCTGAGTTTTACTAAACAGTGTTTATATTAAGTGTGCTTCAAAGTAAATAAATATATGTATTGTTGTTCTATTTTTATTATTTTGTTGTATGTTGTAAATTTGAGTAATAGGGGTATACATTGCTATTTTATGGGTATTTTATGCCATATTTAGAAGTAGTAAAAGTTTGTGTGTGGATATTTTATTATTCCCTTTTTTTTCCCCTCTTTTATCTTTATTATTTTCAAATTTTGTATCGTATCTTGTGCACTTTAAAACGCAAAAATGGCACTCGACCCCTCTAAAGAGATGGCGAAAATTCAGCGAAAAACTGCCCTTATTGATAATCTCAATTATATTCCCCCATTCAGTGGCGAGGGTAATTCAGTTTCTTTTGGGGATTTTTATGAAAAATTGGACAGTTTTGCCAACATGTTTGGCTGGGATGATGAGGAAAAGAAATTTGCATTGCTATCTAGATTATCTGGTGCAGCTGCTAGACTGCTAAAAATTCACAAAATTAAGTCTTTTGAGGAGTTAGTTTCTATTTTAAAAAACAGATATAGTCAGCACATAACCCCAGATGTGCAGCTTAACAAATTAATGAATTTTAAACAAACTCCAGCAATGACAGTACAGGACTTTTATGACAGAGCATGCGACCTGTCACTAAACTCGCTCGTCATAGAGGGTATACAAGACGATGTTGTAGAAAAAAGCAGAAAAGCACTCCTTCACTCAGTGCTACTCAACAATTTGTCGCCTGAAATAAGAAAAGGTGTCATTGCTAGAAATCCAAAAACGCCCGAGGAAGTCCTCCAAATAGCCCTACTTGAGGAAAAAGCTTATAAAAGCGTAAATCCATTCTACAACTCTTATGAAAGTAGTGAGAATATACCGAACCCCCAGAATGTACCATGTGCTGCCGTATTTTCTCAGAAAAGTGATAATGAGTCCCATAACAGACAGATTCAAAATTTAAAATCCCAAATTGATCTGCTCGCAGCTAAAATTGATAGTCTAGTTGAAATAAAATCCAAAGAAGTCCAAAATAATTTTAACCAGGGATGTGAAAGTAGCCAAACTGGAAATTTTTACTGTTTCAAATGTGGTTTGCCAGGCCACTATGCAAGAAATTGTACCCTAAACAGGTACACAAATGATTATGGAAGGGGCTTCCATCAAAATCCCAGGGGACGTGGACAAAATTCCAGGGGCAGGAACTATCAGAGTGAGAATTATAGAGGAAATAATAATAGAGGTGGATATAGGAGACAGAGGGGCAATTTTGATCAAGGGTATGAGACTAACCGAAGAAATAGAGATGATAATGCGAGCGGTGATACTCGTCAGGATGAACACAGTAACCCTACTACATCCAATAATGCTTTAAACGTGTAACGGCTGGTTTCGATTTGGTCGAGTCGTCTCCATATAGGCCTCCAGACCCCCCAATCATTTTTAGTATGTTCTCCCCCCATTCTTACCATTTACCTACTGCTGTGATAAAGGTAAATAATACCAGTGATACCAGAGTGAATAGTGCAGATTTAGAATGTCAACAAGCAGATATCTGTAATGATCAGTCAAAATGTAGGCCAAATGTCCCCATTTCTGCTAATAAACAGGGAGATGAGTATAGTAATAATGACACACCTATGAAAATTGTAACCAAAAAGGGTAAGGAAAGTTTAAAAGAAAAATGTGGGAATCTTAGTAGTAAAAATGTGACAGTTCAGGGTACTACATATCCCAGTATGAAAGTGAATGCAGATTTAAACAGGACAATTAAAGCAAATGAAGCAGATAATGAAACTGCACATGATTTTTGTTTACAAAATATATCACGCAGAAACTCGAGTACAAATGAATGTGAAATTAATAAGCCTTTAGACCTTAGACAGCAAACAACGAGTCAAACAGTCCATGCTAATAAAAGTGATTTAGAAAATAGGATACCCCAGGCTGTTGAACAAAACAATCTTGACAATAATAACAACAACAATGGTGAAATTACTACTTTAGCTCTTTTATGCGAAAGGATTTCTATTCCCCCTAATTCAAAAGTAATAGCTGAAGTTAAGTGCAATAAAAATAATTCCATAAAAGAAAATGATGTTCTAATGCTAGAACCTTTAGCGAAGAATTTAAGCCAAGGTCTGCTTATTTCTAGAGCCATATGTACTCAGGAACATGGCCTTTTTGTTTCTCTTGCAAATTTTTCAAAAAATTCCTTTCTTTATACTGGACAAATCTTCCTTGCATTCGACCTGTGGGAAACTTTTTTTTAGGGGCTTAATATTTACAGAGATGGTAGCATGTAGAAATAATCCCAGTGTATTGGTATTCGTAACTGTATGCCCAGCTTGAAAATCTAGGTGGGTATGCCACGTAAATAGTGTAGGTTTTGCAATAGCAACTTAGGCCCTAGTATACATTTAACTTTCAAATGTTATACCCAAACTTCAACATTGCATTCCGGAGTGCATAGTTGTTGTGGTGATTTAGTTAGGGTGAAGTTATCAACTTTTCGGGTCGTTGTGTGATCTGCTCTAGTCGGTAATCTTAATTCAACTAGTCAACCGGGGTACTACATTAACTTGTCATTTCACTTTTCCATTCACTTTGGATTCATTTTTTTTTTGTACTTTTCTTCGACTTACCTTCTGGGATCTTCTAGCCAAAAAAAATAAAATTCTTGTTTTTTGACCAAAACGAATAATGTTTATTTTTTTTTCAACGAGGGGGAGCTCTTGTTACAGTTTTTTTTTTTTTTTTGATTACTGCTTCTCTTTAAAATTTTAATTATTCAAAATTCAAAACACCTCTTTCCTTTTTTTTTCTAGATACGCACAGGCCTTAATACTCCTGTGATTCCTTTTTCCGTTCCCAGGCCTTCGCAAGCGTTGGTGAATGTTAGAAAGAAAAGCACACCCCCTCCCCTTAAGACTTGCATAAAATCCCTGCTCGGCAGAGAAGTGCAGTAATTGCTAAAAGCCCTTTTGTTAAGATTAAAGATGTGTGTGTTTCCCAAGCTATGAGTTGTCAGACAATAAATAGCGTACCCTATAATAATTGGCCACACACACAGTTTCTTAAGCCCTGGGTAAAATTGCTAAAAGTACACTCCTTTTTTTTATGACCCATAAAAAATTGTATAGTGTCATCTCAGAGAGAGAATAAGATACATTTTCGTCCATAAAAATATCCCCGTGCCTGTTACTCCTTTTGTGTGCAATACTTGGAATCCCGGCTGTAAATTTCATGGGAACGGGAGTTGGAAAACACCTGCCTGTGAAAACACCTCATGTAAGTCACGTGATTGAGATATAGAAACATGTCCTTATATGGACATTGGATATGGTATTTGCGCGCTGACCAACGGGAAGTCACCTTTTTGGTTGGGGAAAGTGGGGGATGCGTCCGTGTTCCCAGAAAAAGTACCCCCGTATGTTAGAGGCTTACGTGCAATTGGTTTTTTGAAATAAAGGTCAGTCCTGGTGATAGGAGTCGTACGGAGAGCATCTGGTGGAAGAGATGCAAAAGTTCTGTCCCCCCCCCCCTCCCCTGTTTTGGATCTGGGAGAGGGGAGGTCAAAAAGAATTCTACGATTTTTCGACATTACTCCCAGAGATACGCTAAGTGGAAGTCGCAGAAGTGTTGCCTGCAAAATATAACTGAGAGTGCTGAAGAAATATGTCCCTTCCGAACTATTGGTCTAGAAAAAAGGGATCGGAGCCCCTCGTTTTAAGTTGAAATATCCTACATGTTGCAGTTGAGTATACCATAAGTACAATTGATTTCCCGAGCTCCCGCACTCTTAGGGCTTATTGAGATACGTGCTTAACGGAAGCCTTTATCGAGAGCAGCGTAATAAATGCCCCTTGGCTGCAAATGACTGTTAGCATGTGGCAGTGAACGTCCAAGATTGTTTTTGTTGTTTCAAATACTTCTCAAGGTAAAATGTGGATACCCAAGAGCCGAAAAATCTCAGCCTAACGATTCGTGTCGCTGATGGATGATAGGCGATTGTGTCGCAAAGCCCTCATGAAGTTACCGTAGCTCAGCGTACTGTTTCAGACGAAGGGAGGGTAGCGTAGAGACTGTTTTCAAAGACTACTCCAAGTCTAATCTGGGCAACAGAAACGCCATAAATTAGTTTAAAAAAGTGCTCTGGTGCAAGGAAAATTTGTGATCCACGTGAACAATACATATGAAAATACCCTAAATGGGTGAATGGTAAAAAAAAACTGTAGGTAAGAAATGTATTTTGTATTTGTTCTTAAATTCTTTTATTATTATTGAATATTCTTGTTATGAATTAATACTTCCATATGTTTGCAACAAAATTTGTGTTAGTGAATTCAGATGCCTTTTTTTTTATGTTAAATTAAATAAAGGAGAATGTATTTAAAGGATATTCTTTAGTTTTTTTTTATTTATCCTACCTTGATATTAGTTTGTTTGAATTTTAATCTCAATAGTGTCAAAATAACTATACTAAATTTTGTAATACCATGAAATTAAAGTAGTTTCTTTGAATGTTTAAAAGTAAAAATAGTTTTCAACCATTTCTTTTTTTATTCAGAATTTTAAAGTAACTTATCAGGCTGGAAATCATATAAGCACTGATTAATTAATACACTTTTATCTTAAACTGAGTAAAGATATTTAGCTAATTAATAGAATTTTTTAAAGCAAAACTGTTGAGAAGTTCACATGATTTAGAATGAATTAACTTATCTTATAAAAAAAAAAAAAAAAAAAAAAAAAAATGGAGAATAGAATTTAAAATAGATGTACTAACACTATACTTTTTTGGCCATAATGTCATTGTTGTATTGTGGGATGCTTGTGTTTATATTGTAGAAATCTTATTGCTTGTAAAAAAAATTTTTCTTCCTATGCTCCCCACAAATAGATGGGAGATTCCAGGGTCTTTCTTCTATTTTTTGAAATTTTAACAAAGGTCTTGAGCTTTAAAGTTATCTATTCGAGTTTGATATCCCATAAAACAACATTGACAAAATATTGGGTTCACTGCTACAGATCCTTATATGCTACATCTGAGATCTAGACAGATTGAGAATTTTGTTGTGTTACCATTATTACTTACTGGAAATCATTAATATGTATAGAAACTTAATGAATATGTATTTTTTTTTTATTAGTTTTAAATTTTATCTTGGTAATCTTTCTTATTTCTGTAATTTCTTAACTTAACTTGTGTTATCTAATAGTATTTATCCTTATGAAATCTCCTTTTGTTTTGATTATCTTAAATTACAACAAAATTCATATAGAAGGTAGTCTAGTCCGGATCTCAGCTAACTCATTAGTAAAGTAGATGAAATATTTGAACTAATTAAGAAATTGAGTGTAGAAATGATTGTTTATATAGTAATGTTTATATGAAAAAACAATTTTATTGAACGAACTTTTTTTTAATTAATTAATTTATGGTCTGTAGTAGTCAAAAAAAAAAGGACCCAACAAGTTTGATAGATTTACCTTTTGTGTTTTCTTGCACTCAAAGTTATAAAAATATGGTGGACTGGAAGCAGGGAAGTCCAATGGTAAAATTATCAGTCAACCACTAGAAACAATTTTGTAGGATCTATCCATGAAGATATGAATTGGCAGACCAGTTGCATTTTAATATGTAAATCTTGTTTTAAGTAATCTTGTAATTTCAGCCCTCTCACCTCGATAAGATGATTGTCTGTGCAGCCGCTTCATTGTCTAACATAATTATTCGAAGATAACATTAGAATAAACGATAATGAACTCCAGTGCTATAATGCTCGATTAACTAGATTCTATTTTAAGTATGGATAATGACAAAATACCTAATTATATTCACATATAAAATATCACAACCAAGAATGCAATACATAAGTTATGCTTTTGATATTCAAAATGGCTCTAATCAGTTTTCCTACTGTTAAGTTTATTGCTTGCAGTGAGAATAATATTCTAAGAATTTGACAGACACCCTCCCCCCCCCAAAAAAAAAAAAATAAATAAAATAAAGTTAATGACAAAGCAATAAAATTTGATAGCATAACATATTTAATTTAATAGTTTAACTCATAAAAATGTCCTAAATTTGTTACAAATCAAGCTCTTGTATACCAGAAAAGTTCCAAATCTGACAGAAAATTCCAAAAGTTGCTGAAGAAATTTTTTATTATTGTTATCCCAATAATATATAATCATCTATCAATAACTGATATTCAGCTATTGTCTTATTTTAAATATGAATAATTTTTTGAAGTAATATTTTAACTTTAGAATTTGAAAGTAATGCTTTAATAAAATAATTATGTATAGAAAGTTCAAACGCTTGAGATGATTGTGCAATGTTCAAAATTATAGATAAGTGTGTGAAGAAAGATATTTAACTTTATCTAAATTGATTGTTGAGTACTAATGTGCTCTAAAAGACATTTAAAATTGTGGAAAACAGCTGTTGGCATAGACAAAATGGGTATTAAATAATCTTCAAAATGAATTGGTGATTGTATCCAGAATGGGTCTTAAAGCATCCAAATTGGGTATTAAACAGTGCCTAAAATGGCTTGTCAGTGGTGTCCAGAATAGGTCTTAAAATATCCAAATTGGGTCTTGAACAATGCCTAAAATGGATTCTCGGTGGCGTCCAGAATGGGTCGTAAGATGTCTGAATTAGGTATTAAACACTGCCTAAAATAGATTCTCAGCGATGTCCAGAATGGGTTTTAATGTATCTAAATTGGGTATTAAACGCTGCTTAAAATGGATTCTCACTAGCATCTAGATTGGGTCTTAAAATACCCAAAATGGGTATTTAATAGTGCCCAAAATGGATACGCAGTGATAACCAAAACAGGCATGGATCATGACCCAATTTGTTATTAACCCAATTTGGGTTACCCCATACCCAACAATCAACCCAAAATGGGTATTTAACAGTGCCCAAAATGGATACGCAGTGATAACCAAAACAGGCATGGATCATGACCCAATTTGGTATTAACCCAATTTGGGTTACACCCCATACCCAACAATCTTTCAACCCAAATTGTTTTTTTTTTTTTTTGTTTTTTTTTTTTGTTTTTTTTTTTATTTACTGTGCATGGAATCAAAAATGAGTACATGTGTTTCTCAGTTTTGAAAACATTTGGATCGGAGCTATTTTGAGTTTGTGAAGTACTTAAAATTGAGTACTTTTTATTCAATTTAGATAACCATTTTTTTCAGCGCCCAATAAAAGAGTGCATAAAGAAATTTAATATTTACACAACCATTTAGAAAAATGAATTTCATAATATTTCACATTTTTCTCACTTAAAAGGCGTATTTTCAACAGAGTAAAAAATCGGCGGGTCGTCGGTATAGTACGCAAACATTCTACCAACTGAACTATTTGGAACGGTACCCAACTTGGTACTTCTCAATATCATACATTAACAAAGTTAATATCGCAGCACAATATTGACTTTTAGACTTTATTGACTTTGGTAGATTTAATTTAAACAGACCTATAGTTCCATAGATTTTAGTAATGCCAAATTAATAATTCCATTGCTAAATTTTATTTCAAAAACCTTATAGTTTCATAGACTTTAATAATGCCAAGTTAATAATTCCATTGCTAGATTGTATTTCAACAATTCTTATAGCTTCATAGACTTTAATAATGCCAAGTTAATAATTCCATGTAATACTGCTATTTATTTCTACATAAATAAATCAGTGAAATAATGATTAGAAGAAATGAAGTTTACAAGGATAGCATTTCATTCAAAATCCCTAAACTTAGCTTGCACGTGTTAAAATAATATTTTATTCAATTGTTTTTCGAACGTGAGATCACGCTCTGGATATTTTTTCGTTAAACATCTTAAATTTTTATTCTAAATATATATATATATATATACAGGGTGTCCGAAAAGTCTGGAAACGGCCGAATAACTCGAGAAATACATATGAGATTGAAAAACGTAAATATACATGTTAAATATTTTTAAATAAGCTACTCTGTGATACCAAATTTGACCTTCGAAACCGACCCCCTGGGGGTCAGAGGGGGTCCAACTTTGAAATCTTAAATTATAAACCCCATTTTTTATTGCAGATTCGGATTCTACGGACAAAAATACGTAACTTTTGTATTTGATGTTTATTTCAAATCTTCGTTTATCACGGTGTAATCGAGCATATTAAATCGATACATATTCCCGCTTTTCCAACGGGATTTTCCCTAATCGAAACTGATTGGGCAGAATTTTTGACGTCAAATTCCTCGTCTTTTGTAGGAATAGCGTTTCCTGAAAATCACCCGTGGCGATTATTTCAATAGTGTTACACTGTTAAAAATTTGACCCATTTGTGCTCCATACCACAGTAAAGTAATCGTTTTCTATAAAAGCGGTGGAGTGACGATGCAGCAAAAGGGTCAATTTTTTTACAGTGTACTTTACTGTGTTATGGAACATTCTCATTGGTCATGAAAGAGATATTCTATAAAAGCTGTGGAGTGACGCTACAGCAAATGGATTAATTTTTAACTATGTAGCACTACCCAAATTAATCGGCACGGGTGATTTTCAGGAAACGCTATTATTGCAAAAGACGAGGAATTTGATGTCATAAATTCTCCCCAATTAGTTTCGATTAGGGAAAATCCCGTTGGAAAAGCCGAAATATGTATCGATTTAATAGGCTCAATTACACCGTGATAAACGAGGATTCGAAATAAACATCAAATACAAAAGTTACGTATTTTTGTCCGTAGAATCCGAATCTGCAATAAGTAATGGGGGTTATAATTTAAGATTTCAAAGTTGGACCCCCTCTGACCCCCAGGGGGTCGGTTACGAAGGTCAAATTTGGTATCACTGAGTAGCTTATTTAAAAATATTTAACACGTATATTTACGTTTTTCAATCTCATATGTATTTTTCGAGTTATTCGACCGTTTCCAGACTTTTCGGACACCCTGTATATATATATATATATATTTGTTAGGTATATATTGACAATGCATGTTTTCCTGTTTATTATTGGTTGCACCAGTAGTTGATTAGTAAGATAATGAACTTTTGAATTTCAAGGTGTTTCGAAAAAGTATAAAGATGTTTTCCTGATGAAGACATCAGAGAAGATCGAACCGTTAAATTTATTAAATTTACTCTAATTTTTGCATATTTTTTTAATTTTGCAACATTTTATACACCATTTTGTAATTATGTTATTTTTATTTTCCATAATGACTTTTTTTTTTTTTTTTTTTTTTTTTTTTCCGTGAGCCACCTATTCTGTGGCTGTACGCCTTTTAAGCAATTAATATTTGAAATATTATTAAATGCAAGGCGTGAGAAATTTTCTATATAAAAGATTCTAAGTATTACATATATTAATTAAATCGATTTCAAGTGATTATTCTTTATCATTCTTCATTGATATATAATTTTTCTAAGCCAAATAGAACACGTTTTAGTAATTGTAAGCTAGTATTCGTGGTAGCGTTTTTCCACGGCTGAGATTTTTGTAAGTGTGTGTTAACCTTTACTATTTTCAAATCCATTTTAATCCCATTATTGACAATATCATACGTTTTAAAATACACATATTACAGAATAACATATATCCTAAAAATTAAAAAAGTTGCGTCTCTCATAAAAATAAAAACGCGCACGCCGTGAAACTAGTCTAAAAATTCAAAGATCTTGAGTCGGCAGCAAAAACAATCACCTCGTTGAGTTAATGAGTGAAATTCCAGAATTAATTCAAACTCGATTCGCATATTAAAGCGCAATCGGTCCGCCAAGTCAAATCTTAGTAAAAACACAAAAAACATAATTTAAGCAGTTGACTTGTAGGTTTACTATTGTGTTTTTTTGCATCCAATGCTGGAGGATTGGGAGTTTAATCATTTATTGGTTAATTATTTACTTAACTTTTGAATTTCCGAACAGCCTTAAAATGAATAGCTGACAGAAACATTCCACAAAGAGGTTCATTTTTATAACACAACTATCGCTAGAATAACTTTCTGAACTATGAAAGAATATAAAAAATTTAACATTTTCTTTAGTTGTATTTGCTTTTGTAACAAGTTTAATTTTCTTTTAATGCAGTTTTAAAAATTCATTTAAATGTAAAATACCATACATTTATTCGTGTTTGCTATCTATTTGCCCTCTAATTTTATTATTTCTTTAACCTACCAATTATATAGAAAATTCTATGTACAATTAATATTTACATTCATAAAAATAATATCCAGTAGTATGTAAATGTATAATAATATCATGTATAACAATAATACATTCTTAAATCTAGTAATCCAGAATCCTTAAATCCTGTAATGCATAATAATAATACATCCTTAAAATTGTCTCTTCCAAAATTTATGCATGCCAATTCAGATACTACTTTTCATGAAATCGAGAGTGATTTACTTTGTAAACTTTCTTTGTATATTCATTTTGGAACTCTTATTCACGGCTATTTTATGTTCTTGTAAAGCAATCGAACAAACAGTAAAACAATTTGAGCTGAATAGGAAAGCAACGAATTGAAACTTTTTTCCAAAGTACTGATGATCTTATTTCACACGTAATTTCCGCTATTGTTAAAGAATACTATGCGTTTTTACGTTTTTCAACGTTTGCTTTGAAACACCTTTTGTCACGTTTAATTCTAAGAAGAGTGCATGTTTAATACACATACGCATATTCAATCTCAAAAAAGTATTATAAATCCTGTGATTCAACGCAAAAACTGACAATTCTGTTATTTTTTCTTTTTATATACAGTGGACTCCCTCTATTCTGAATACTCATGGGATTGGCCAAAAAAGTTCAGATTATGGAGGTGTTCATTAGGGTGATTTGAAATACATTACTACTACTACTACTATGTAGGGTGACCGAGCCAGTAGTTGATCAAATAAAGTCAGTACCGCAGAGGTTTTATTATATTTCTTCCCTGTTATGTTTTAGAAGTAAACTAACATGATTGCTACACCCTTAATGAATCTCCTATCATTGTCTAAAATGGAATTTTCTGAAATTGAATAACAACATTACAAACAAATAGTTTCTTTCGTTGTCATTTTCCCAGTTTTTGATCAATTGAAGAAATCAGTCGAAAATTCAAAAATATCATGCTTAAGCTGAAACTAACAATAATTCATATAAAACATGAAACATAAAACTTTGAAATAAAATTTCCTTGAAATGGAATTTCATATAAAACTTTGAAATACGGAAGATGAAAGTGGATTGTTTTAACATATTGTAATAGTCTCAAACTAATCAAAAGTTTAAATGTTTACACTTTCTAAAAACAACAAGTTGGAAATTGCAGGTAAATCGTAGCAAATGAGGTGCGTTCGTTGATAACGAAGTTTTAAAATATTCAGATCTTGCTGATATAGTAGAGCGTACTTTGGATACAGTATAGTGGTCGAAATCTTTGTGTTCCTGTAAATATGCAGGGAGTAATTTTTATTATACTTCATTAACGTATATCTTATTCATAAAATGTGAAGTAGTTTAATATAATTAAAACACCCCCCAAACAATGTTTCCCCGTATAACATTATTTAGTGAAACACATTTGTGTGGCCCTGTAATTTAATAATAAATATTCTTTGCATCACATAGATTGTACAAAATGTATTTTTAGTACATATTTCATAGATTCATGTCAATTCTGTTATATTCAAATGAGTGTAACACCATTAAAATGCATTTGAAATTTTTTTCCCCATTGACCGTAATGTAACGGAATACTTTTGATTATCCCTGTAATTGATCAATGCATCCGATTTTCAAACAATTGAAATGACTCGACAAAATTATGTAATAAGTATACGTTTTAAATTTCAAACGATTAAAATGAATTTGAAACTTTTTTCCCCATTGACCGTAATGTAACGGAATCCTTTTGATTGTCTCTGTAATTGATCTATCCATACGATTTTCATAAAATTTGAAGTGACTCGACAAAATTATGTAATAAATATACTTTTAAATTTCAAACGATTAAAATGCATTTGAAATTTTTTCCCCATTGACCGTAATGTAACGGAATCCTTTTGATTGTCCCTGTAATTGATCTATCTATCCGATTTTCATAAAATTTGAAATGACTCGACAAAATTATGTAATAATTATGTATTTTAAATTTCAAACGATTCGGTTGGGTTGTTTTTGCGTTGTTATATGCAGACGGACAGACAGACAGACGGACTGAGCGACAACAATAGGTGCTACGTATTTACATAATTACGAACGCACCTAAAAATCATAAAATGATTTCTCTTACAGCAGAAAGCTGACAACAAGTGCTGAAGATTTTATCAAAGCTATTCAAACAAATTACAACTTCAAGTACATGTTTAATATCTAACAGTGATTTTGTCTGTTTATTTTTAATAAAGTTCATTGAATCTTTTTATTCTTTTCTGACAATTTCTCCATATTTTCATGATAGAGGAATTTGAATTCCGATTGCAAACGCATGTTCAGTTTACAGAGAGGTGATGTATAAACGGGGACCAAAAGTAGCGTTCATAATACTGGAGTTTTCAGATTAGAGAGTGTTCAGAATACAGAGCATTCATCTTTTGTTAAGTCTATGGAGTTTCGCCAGGACTGCTGGAATGTGTTCATAATACCGGGGTGTTCACATTAGAGAGTGTTTAGATAAAGAGAGTCTACTGTACTATGTATATAACACATTATAATATCTTGTAATAATTTACTTCTTGTAATTACTAAAAGGTGTAAAATAGAAACTTTAAAATTATTAATTAAATTAAGATTTAATTTCAGTTAAAAACAATAGAAAACTTATATCAGACTGTTGGCATGTTTTGGCTTCATCGAAACCATTATCAAAACAAAGCAGAACATTCAAAAATTGCACGTTTCATGATGTAATGATATGAAAACCAGCACAAAATTTTTCCTGTATTCTTTCGTATTACGCATGTTATTATTATTTTTTTAATCTTTACTTGGGTATTTGTTTTTGTACTTGTGAATATTTAATAGCGCAAACAATGATTTTGATAATTTAAACGATGTTCCATCATTACATATGGAATTGCAATGCCTTAGAATCTCTGTGATTTCTCTGAAAATGGATGGATATAGACTAGAAAAAAATTATCTTATTTTCTTCGTAATTTATTTGGATGGTTTTTCTTGATATAGTCGTTCCAGGATTTTAGTTTTTCTACTATACACTGTAAAAGAAAAAAAAATGTAAATTTACAGATATAAAGTTAGAGTAATCTTTCTGCTTACTAAAACTTTATCTGTACGAAAAAAAAAAAAAAAGATTGTAAACAAAGCTACAGAAATCTGTAGCTTTACAAAAGAATCTACTAAAATTACAATCATCTTACCGAAATTTTATCTGTAGCCCGAATTCTCGTTACATAAAATTCTTGCAATCAAATATTTTGATTCACAGTGCAAATATGTATCTGTTAAATGAATTTTTGTGTTTGCCGTTACATAAAAAGTTTTTGGAATATCATTTTCCCAGAAAAATTTTAATATCTTTACAATTATTTTTAACAGTGAACTTTATATCAGTTATATGCTTACACTGTAAAAGAAATTCGTTAAATTTATGGAAAAAACTGCTGGCAGCAATGTTGCCATTAAAAATTGCTGCAACATTGCTGTCTGCAGTTTTTGTCATAAATTTAACGGTTTTTTTTTTTTTACAGTGTATATTTAAATTTCTTGCAAGTTGTGTCAATATGGTAATTGTTCCAGCGATCTTTTTTAATAAATTATTAAATTTACGGCTTAAGTTACTTCATGGTCTTGAATATGAAATGAACAAAGTAAAAATAAAAATAACGTACATAATCTGAAAAAGTACATGAAAACAGGATAACGGTAATTTGCATCATTACATAATAAATCGTGCAATTTACTAACATTATTTATTTTGACAATAACTTTAATCAAGTCGTAATATGTAAACAGTATAATTAAACTCTTTTATTGATTTTAAAATTTGCATTTTAGCAATTAAAAGAATTTGTTTTTTCTAATCTGAAGTAATGATGTCATATTCCTTGGAAATTCCACAAAATGTGCACACCTTGTCAAAATAAAGATTTCAAATAAAATTAATAATAATTAAAAGAACTTCATTATTGGCAAATTTTATTTATTTACTTGAATGATTAGGATTCATAAATTCTTTTTAAATTATTAATGATATTTATGTTAAATACTACATAGTTATTAAATTAACTTCATAAATATATGCATATACAATGTTAAAATGCTTATATCCTAAATATTTATGCAGATTCTATAATTCAAATGGAACTTTAAATGTCATTTAAGATATTAGAATAATGCAACTTTATGCACCTAGATATGTAACAAATTATTTTTAAAAATTAAAAATAATAATAACTAAAAAAAGTTTTTTTTTTTTTGTATTGAACTGAAATTCAAAATTTCTAGCTGATTGTTATGAAAATTTGTATAGTTTTTAATGTTTATTTGAACATAGTAACAGATACAGAATACTTAGAAACAAATTTGTCTTCATTAATTTCCTATAATCGTGGAAGAATTTATAAAGGATTCATCGTTCTTTAAATAATTATATTCAGTATATAACCATTCATATTTTTTCTCTTCAGTGCATTTTTAACGCTCATTTAAGTTTAAAACGAATATATTTATATCCTGCTTATGACTTATTTTTTAGATAACTTAAGAAGCAACTTTATTCACTGAAAAAGACCCGGATCATAATGTTAAGTCTATGGGGGCGTTCTTTTCAAATATCTCGCTCAAACTTTAATGTTTTTCTTTTTTGCATAGGATAGCTGGGGACGATCTACAACCGGCCTAGTTTTTACTTTTTCAGTTTTGGTTTCAGATTTTTTTTAATTACTTTAACTTTCAAAACCGGTTTAAACCGGTTCTGAAATTGAAACTATCATAATATAAACAATATACAAGCATAATCTAAAAAGTAAAAACTAGGCCGGTTGTAGATCGTCCTCAGCTATCCTATGCAAAAAAAATCATGTGAAAATATTCAAATTTGAGCGATATACTTGAAAAGGATGCTCCCATAGAGTTTACATTATCATCCGGGTCTTTTTCAGTGACTATTGTGGGGCCTTAAGTATTTCCTTAACAGCTTCCCTGATTTGCTTATATACGTCATGCGGGCAACGTGTTTTTGCCAATCGTGATTTGCCCATACCACGTATGGGCATCCATATTCCAATCATTATTTATTACGAGGTGGAACCCGTCGAAATTCGACAAAAGAAAATGTTTATGAAGAAACTATCTCATTGATTTATAATAAATCTACAAAATGAGTTACTGTAAATAATGCATCTTATATTGATCAATCTAACTCCCAAACATATATTATTTTAAGCTAAAATTAACAAAGTACTAATTTTATAAAACTCAGTTGTCAAAATTATTAAAGTTAAACTTTAATTTCATACGTAATCAGTAAATTATTACAAAGATCCCTTAACATGATGAAATTATTAATTTTGGATTTTATGATTGGTACAAATGCGAATGAAAAAAAAAATATTCTAAATTAACACGATTACAGACGATATATTTGACACAGTATACTATACGCATTTTAATTTCTATTTTTTTTTTTTTTCCAATTTTAAGAGAAAATGGAATGATTCTGTTGCCACAATAACAAAATTGGAAATAAAAACTATATAAAAATTAATAATAACTCAAAAATAAATTGAGATACAGCTTTCAGACAAATTGCATTTAAAAGTACATTTTTTTCTCTAGACGACAGTGTAAAAATTTAAAATGTACGACGTTTAGAAGTATAAAATTTACAATACCAAAAATTTCAAAACCGAAATTACATGGGAAAGTGTTGCCATTCGCAAAATGACGTATGCGTTACGCACAGACACGTTTGGCCTTTATAATATAGATTCTCACCAGCAAATTTTTATTGTAAATTTTCTAATATTTCATACGAGCATTTTTCTGATCAATTTAAGCAAAAATTTCTGTTTTGAAAAACCGGTGTTACATGATTATAAATTCTATATCTGTGGGTTCCGGTAATAACCAGGTAAGGCACATTTTTGAAAAAAATTGAGATAATTTGGGAAAATGTTTGAAAGAGTAGTTTCATCTGCCATAGTACTGAAAAATGAAATTCGAATACTTCCCATCATAGGGGGACTATAAATATTCATTTAAAACTTGAAAAAACAGTAATAATCGGGTAAGTACAAAAAGTAACGGTAATAACCAGATAAGATTTCTATTTATTTCTTTAAATCGTCTATAATTATAAAAATAACATAAAAATGGTTTGTATCACTTATAAATTTCTCTAAATAATTAAATTAACGTCAATAAACTATAAAAATTATACATCTATAGTTGGAAACTGCAACCAGCTAGTGGATTAATTTGCAAAATGTTTTGTCGAGCGCCATCTATTGCTACTAATAACGCCGAGAAAGTTTCAAACAGAAAAAAAGTAAAAAATTGACACGATGTATTTAATTGTTGTGAAATTAATGTTTAAAATGTAAATAAATATTTAATTTTATTTTTATTTATTAAAACTAAATGTAAAACGGTAATAACCAGATAAAAGTTACATTTTTAATTGTTTCTCAATTAATAAAAACCATTTTTGTATAACTATTTTGGCAAAAAAAGAGGTTCTTATATTTTAATTTAATGCAGTGAAAATTATTAAATTCTAATCTATTTTAAAAAAGTAATGATAATAAGACATTTTCGAAAACTTTAAACGCTAATTACTCAAAAATGTGCCTTACCTAGTTATTACCGGAAGCCACAGATATAATACATGAAAAAAAAAAAAAAACATTGTTTGATAGTTTTTCAAGAATATTGATCAGTTTAGTTGTTTAAGTTAATAATATGCCTTTCCGAACTTTTTAGTGGATTATTAGCAATAAATCTATTAGCAATAAATTACATGAATGTTAAAATTTGTATTCATAAATGAAATAACTATAGATACATTTTTAAACGTCTTGGTTTGAAATAGTATGCATTCTCTTTCAATTGCCTATACTATTGCCTCCGTTAGGTTCACAAAATTTATTTACTTTGCATTTTTCTAAGTATATTAAGTTTAGCGCTTTTATTCACGGGTGTTTTGCAAAGCAAACGAACCAACAATAAAACAATTTGAATTGAATGGGAGAACAACATATATTTGAGTTGAATGGGAGAGCAACAAATTTAACAAAATAAATTTTCCAAAGAACTGATCATCTTATTTCACGTGCAATTTCGGTTTAGTTAAAGAATACAACTTATTTGTTTGTTTACTTATTTGTATTGTTCTCGCTTTGTTTATTGCATTTTATTGTAGTATGCTTTGAAAAAAAATACAGTATTTTTTTAAGTAATTCTAGGTGGAAACGAATTTAATAAAAAATACTTTGTTGGAAGGTTTTATTTAGTGGTTAGAATGGTAAAACTTTCTAAGCAATAAGAAATTTTTAATTTACCCCCTTACAGCAGCGAAGGCGATAGAGTAAGTTTGCTGATTGTCGGACGTTCAATACTCTGTAAAAAAAATTGCAAAGTTAGAACATCCAAAAAAGAACATTCAAATGTTACGATTTCAAAAAACTGATTATTGCTCCGTAAAAGTTACTCAAAAACGTTTCCAAAAGTGATGGGCAGCTAGTAAAATGTCATTTTTATAAATTCTTCCTTAAATTTCGAAAAAAAAAAAATGATTTTTTTAATGGTAAAGAAACGCTTTTCAGAATCTTCGATGACATGAAAAAGGTTATTGTATGCATTCGTTCTTAATTCACACTGTAAAAAAATTACTCTTTGCTGCATCGTCACTCCATCGCTTTTATAAAATGATTACTTAACTGTATTATGGAGCATTCTCATTGGTCAAAATAGAGATATTCTATTTAAACGATGGAGTGACGATGCAGCAAAAGAGTCAAATTTTTTACAGTGTATTAAATTTTGTAGATTAAGAAACATTTCTCATTTTTTTTACAGTGTGGATTCCGTATCTACCAGAACGTCTTCTTCTACCCAGATCTCTAGATTTCTACTCCCCAGGCGGGATCCGGACGCTCTATAAAGATTTCGCCGGATATTTTTCTTTTTCAAACATACATTTTTCTATGAGATTCTGTAATCACAATACTGTAATTTTTTCAGATTTTCAGAGTGTACTTTTATGGAGATCTTCCTTGTGAGATAATACTTTCTAAACATACTGGAATTTGTATCAATTGATTTAACCCTCTTCGGTCAATGGTTATCGGACAATTAATATATTTACCGCTTAACTTTTAGAAAAAACTGATTGATTCTCACCGGAATTTTTAGCAATATAATTACTGTTTATTCATATTTAGCAACATAATGTGTGCATTCTCAATTGACTTTTTATTTTGAAATAAATTTTTTTATAGATTCTGGCGGCAAAAAATCTTTTTTAAAAATAACATCATACACATATAATAGAACATATCATGCTAATAACATAATAATAAGTACAATAATAACATAATCATACACATATAATAGAATAATTTTCAGATAAATTTACCATAAAATTTTTTATATATATATATAAACTGTGATACGATTAATTAAAACGATTAAAAAAAGCTGTGAACCATTAATCTATTATTAACCAGTTATTTCAATATGTCATCTAAATTTAATCAGATACTATGTCAATTGAAAAAAGTAATGAATTAAGACACCACACTACTGACTGAAAAAGACCCGGATGATAATGTAAAACCTGTGGGGGCGTTCTTTTCAAAGATCTCACTCAAATTTTAATAATTTGACATCATTTTTTTTTTTTTTTTTTTTTTTTTTTGCATAGCTGAGGACGACCTAGTTTTTACTTTTAAGATTTTGGGGTCCGATTTTTTTTTTTATAGTTTAACTTTTAGAACCGATTTAAACCGGTTATGATACTGAAACTGTCCTAATATAAAAAGAATATAACCAACATCAAAAAAGTAAAAACTAGGACGGTTGTGGATCGTCCTCAGCTATCCAAGCAAAAAAAAAATCATGTCAAACCATTAATATTTGAGTGAGATATTTGATAAGAATGCCCTTGTAGACTTTACACTATTATCTGGGTCTGTTTCGATCAGTAGTGTGGCGTCTTAACAGGAATTATGGTTCACTTATAAACATTTTCAATGGGTTGGTTGGTTGTATGTATGTCGACCAATTATCTACGCTGTGGGATATAGGCCCTAAGGTGTGGGGTGCCCTCCGTGGGGGTCTTTCTAAGGGAACCTAACCCGTATTTACGCCAGGTTCGAAGAAAACCACGGAAAACTCCGAACGGTTAGGCCGACGGTCGCGATTGGGTTCGAACCCAGCACCTACCGTCTACCAGTTTGAGGTTGGAACCTCTCGGCCACTGGTGGGGCCATTTTCAAGGGGGTCTACGACACAATTTAAAATAATTTTTTTTGTGTTAAAATTTTGAATTTTTTGCGATGGTTAAACATATTATTTTTAAACAAAATCACATGATAAAACTTCTCAGAATTTTGTTTAATTAAAATTTATTAAAAAAGTGGGCAAATTTAAAATCGTTATAAGTCAAAATATTATTGGTAGAATTTAAATTATTTTCCATGTAAATAAACAAAAATATACAAGTTTGAATTTTGATTCAACATTTTTTAAAATAATAATTTAAATAAAAATCAAAAATATTTAAAGTAAAAATCTTTAAAAAAAAAGTTGTAACTTTACAAAACAAGAAAAAAAAATATTTTTTCATAAAAGAAATTTTTTTTTCAAATTTGCTGAATCCAATGAAAGTAAAATACATAATATGAAACATCACTTTAAAATATCAAATTACTTATATTATGCTACAAGAGGACATTAAAAGAAAAATGACAAAAATACCTTTTATTTTACATGTTTCGTATGTTCTAACGGTAACTTTTTCAAAAACAAAACGATAAAAGAAAATGTCGATAAAATAGTTTCAAATTAAAAAATAGTAAACAAAAAAAAAAAAAAAAAAAAAAAAATTACGCGAACACAAACGTAGTTAAATAAATTGGAAAATTAAAAATGAATAAAAGTTTTGTGAACGTGAACTATTACATATCACTTTTTTTAAATCCTTTGAAGCATTTCCTCCCAAATTTTAGGATGTTCCATGGAAGCAAATTCATTGCAAATATTAACACTGCATATGAAGATTTCTATTGATTCTCTAATAACAGACGGAAAATATGATCTGGATGGGTAAACTAGTCTGCTATTTTTATAATCTACTTGTAAAGGTTCTTTGCTATATAATCTTGAGAGACCTGTAGTTATCCTATTGTATTTGATGTTCCCTACATGTTCTTTTATGTAGATGAGTGATTTAATAGATTTGATGCGGTTCTATTAAATCAATTTTCCTATATATTGAGTTTTTTAATTTACCCGACGGTTTTGCAACGATGGATTATTGTATTTATTGAGTTCATATTTTAAACATTCAAAAAACACTGGAAAATATTGCAAAGAGAATATATTAGAATTCTGAAGTTTGAAGTTCTATATAGTGGACATCAAATACAATATTGGAAAACTACATCTCTCTGAAGATTATATAGCAAAGAACCTTTACAAATATATTTCAAATATAGCAGAATAGTTTACCCATCCAGATCATATTTTCCATCTGTCATCAGAGAATCAATAGAAATCTTCATACACAGCGATAATTTTTGCAATGAGTTTGCTTCCATGGAACTCCAAAAAATTTGGGAGGAAATGCTTCAAAGAATTTTAAAACAGTAATCTGCAATATTTCACGTTCAAAAAACATTTATTCATTATTAATTTTCTAATTTATTTCACTGTGCTTACATTCGTGTGATTTTTTTTCTCTGTGTACTATTTTTCAATTAAAAAATATTTTATTTTAGCGAAAATTTCTTTTATCGTTTTATTTTTGGAAAAGTTGCCGTTAGAGCATACGAAACATATAAAATAAAAGGTATATTTTTTCCATTTTTATTTTAATGTATCACTTGTAGCATAATATAAGTAATTTAAAGTAAAATAGTTGAAAAAAATAGTTTCCAAGTTTGAAGCATTTACCTTTAATGGTTCTTGAATTTTAATAATTTAAATGTGAGAAATGGTGAGAAAAACTATCAGGAAGAAAAATGCATTTTCACATGAAATCCTTATCAAGACAGCCGCTGCTTGAAAGATAGATTTAGAAAACAAACCAAAACAAACAAAAAAAACTAATACCTCCTGATTCATTTAAGATAGAAGCATGATTTAAATGTCTTTTCAACGAAAAAAAAAAGAAACACAGAAATTTTTAGTGTGACAAAATTATTTTTGAAAGTTGAAGATTTTCGTATCGCGGACCTTTTTACTTACTTTCATAAATCAGCTGCTTCTTGCGCTTAAATAGGCAAAATCGATAGCAAATTTAAATAATAATAAAAAAAATAATAATAATTCTCACGCAATTTTAGATAAATGAAAAACGACAACATTTCTAATCTATTTTTCTTGTACATGCACTCCTTTGAGTAACTGAGTTTATTTTGTTTTACCAGATTCTTAAATTCTAGAGTTGGAGTAAAACAGTTTCAATTGTAAGAAAACAAACGAAGAATTAGTATCGGAAGGAGTTGTTGAAAGTAACTTTTACACGTAATTCCACCTCTTGTAAAAGAATTGATTCTTCTGCTGTCTTTATGTGACATTCTATTTGTTTCAATTTCTTCCGTGTCGTAAATTCAAAAAAAGTGTTTCACATACGGTGATCCTATTTTCCAATATATTTTTTTTTTCAGTGCAATTTATCAGTGCAGATAAAATATTGTATAACGTTGTAAATCTTAAAAGAAAATAATCCCGTAATGTTGAATGCCAGGGGTTTTAAAAGTTTAAAAAAAAAAATCTTTTGGACCCTTTTAATTTATCTCTATAATGCAGCTGCTTGCGTTGACCTAAAATTCAATATGCAAAATCGATAGCAAATTTAAATAATACAAAAAAAAAAAAATGATAATTCTCACAGAATTTTAGATAAAGGAAAAAAGGCATCATTTCTATTCTATTTTTCTTATACATGCATTCATTTGAATTTAGGAGTTTATTTTGTTTTACTAGATTCTTTCGGACCCCTTTAATTTATCTCCAAAAAGGAGCTGCTTGCTTTGGCCTAAAGTTCATTATGCAAAATAGATAGCAAATTTAAATAATATTAAAAAATTATAAATCCCACGCAATTTTTGATAAATGAAAAACAACAACATTTCGATTATATTTTTCTTATAGATACATACATTCCTTTGGGTTTCGAAGTTTATTTTGTTTTACCAGATTTTTAAATTCTAGAGCAGAAGTAAAACAGTTTCAATTGTAAGAAAATAAATGAAGAATTAGTTGTTGAAAGTAACTTTTACCCATAATTCCACCTCTTGTGTAAGAAGCTTCTTATGCTTTATTTATGCGACATTCTATTTGTTTTTATTTCTTCGGTGTCGTAAATTCTGAAAAAAAAATCACACATACTGAACCTATTTTCCAATTTTTTTCTTTTAAGTTTTTTAATGCAATTTATCAGTACAGATAAAACGTTGTAAATCTTAAAACAAAATAATCCCATAATATTGAATGTCAGGGGCTTTAAAAGTAAAATTAAAGCGTTGACCTTGTAACGTTACATGCCTGCTGAGCGTCATTTGTAACGTTTGGTTGGTCGTAATGGAGGTTAAATGTAGACATACTCAGTAATTTAGGATAAAATAACAAAGTTTATTAAAGTGATAATGGCTGAAGGGAAGTGGAGCAAGTCTTAAATTTACACAACTGAAAACACTATGAACAGCTAAATCATACTCACAGGCTTCGGCCTAGCTCAGTCGGGGCACCTACTAATACCTTCCGCTATCTCTTGGCTGATCTGCTAAATAAATCTTAATTAAACAGCCCGTGGCTGTAGGTAATCCTTTATTCACAAACAATCCAAATGAAACTAAGAGGTTTCTTACCCCGGCCAACTCTCAAGTCAACTGTCGGAACTCCTTTCCACTCACTGGAGGCTTTGTTGCTACTTTTCAATCGGCTAGCACTTCGCTGAACAATACTTCACTTCGCTATCTAATACCAGAGATCCTCACACACTGGCTAGACACAGATGCTCTCTCGCTGGCTAATGCCAGAGACACACTCCATTCACTCAAACCCAAGCTTTTATATGCTGCAAACTGAGATACTTCACATTAACATATTACTAATAACCGCGAGCTAACTGTAAAATCCGAAAGAGCACACACACTCTAGAAAGTTAAAGTAAAAGAGAGGATAGATGTCGCTTTTACGCTTACACATGTTAACTTATTGACGTCACGATCTCAGAAACACTAGAGTGCCTTTATGGAAAGGTCAATCCCTCACAACCCCCCCTCGGATTTTACAGAGAAAAAGGGCTGGGCCAAATGCATGCCCAGAACTTTTTCTTGTTATAAATTTCGAACCGTAATAAAACACAGTGATGGATGAAATTTAGCGCCGAAACATAACTTTTAAAATATTAACTTTAACCCATCACAACCAAAAAACCTCAGTTTGCCTCAAATATTCACATATTCAATCCAATCATTCTTCTATCTTACAAATAGCCTCCGTAAAACTTCCAAAAACTCGTAAAACTCTCAAAACTAATTACTTCTTCTTTCAAAACAGCCCACTCCACTGGGAGTGCTAAAATTTCTCAAAACACTAAACTTCCGAAATTTTCCTCAATATTGCAGTACAACTATAACATTACCAAAAATTATCTCTCCATAAAACTTTCCTAATACTAGAATTCGCACCAAGTCCAAAAAACCCAATGCGCAAAAATTTTCCTCATCCAAATACCGAACTCATCTAAAATTAAATTTTACTTCATACTCAAAATAACTCTGCTATTACGTAATACCTACATGCCCATTAGCCAATGAACTAACTCCTAAAATTCTTCAGAACTTAACTCCACTTTAACAATAATTGGGGCACATACGTACAGCGTCATATCGCTGTGCTTATGCAACAATCAAAAAAAATATCAAAAATTTACAAAATGACGTCATCATGCTCTTCATCTGTATTAACTAAAAGAAAAATAGCAGAATCAATACATAACACAGGTATACTTCCCTGCAAGAAAATCACATTAAGATTCAATTTTAATACAATACAATTTCAAATTCAAACGCAGCTTAAAAATTCGCAACTTGCGGAAACCATTCCCAACTAAAGTACAAACGCAACACATAAAACACGAACGATAAGGAGAAAGTTAATTCATTAAATGTTAGTATAAGAGATAGAAACGCGTGTCAAGGACTTCTTGACCGCAAAACACATGCGAGCCTGAACCGCGGCGCGTGTACAAAATAACCCAAATTACTATCTGTACTTTCTGAAAATTTAAACATACATTAACATACATTTTATAACACATGAACAATATAACAATATAGTAACATTTTTAACAAATAACACAACAATTTAACAATAGATCCAGAATTTTTAAAAGCAGTTAAGACCAAAATCTCAAACATACATAAAACTAACAATTTTGCAAACAAATTTTGAACACAATTAAGCACCAATCGTGAGTCCGTCAAAAAATTCCAAAAATGGCCAAAAATACAAAACAGTCTTTCTGCTTTCTATTCCTTCATATTGCTACCACATATATGCACTCTAATAGAAATTTAATAAAGAACATTATCACCCAATCATAGAGATGATTCGCTGCTGGCTGGCTTCATACTACAGGATGGTTTTCTCCTCTTGTCCCAGAAACCTTGTACGAAGGATCTTTCGTCATCCGAACTGTACGGTGACGCCACAGTTGACTGTCGTGCCTGCAGCCTGGTTCTGAATGGATGTCGTGGGATACTTGTAGGTTCCGCTCGACGACTCTGCTCTGGCCGGTTCGCTGGGGTCACTCCATGGCGAGATTCACACTGTTGATGTCGGTAATGTGAGAGTTGTCTCCTCTTTCTAGACGCACCCGAAGTTACTGAAGATCCTAGGCCACGTTTCTTTCCGGATCTATGTTGTTTCTTATTAGGCAAAAATTCGGAATTTAAAGTTCGTTTAACAGTTTGCCGAGTGTTCATCTGAAATCTTTTCCGGGGATTAAGTACCGAAGATGGTGAACTATTAGATAATTTATGTTTGTGAGGTTGCTGTCTCATAAGTGGAGGAACGGGATAGTTTATAATTTTTTGCCTTTTATGGCACACAGAGTCTGAAGTATTTGACACTGCTCTCTTATTTTTCTTATCATACTTTGCTCTCGGATTGCTAGGCTTTCGACTCTCAATAACAGTTTTTGGAGCTGTTTGACCAACTTTTCTTCTTGAATATTGATGAAAAGAATTAGATGAAGAAGTGCTGGACTCGGGACACTCATTGGATCGGCAATTTCGCGAAACACCCCTCGACACATGAGAACCTTCACTACCATTTTCTCTAAACTTATAAACTCTAACCTGATCCAAATTAACCGTCATTCTTTCACCATTGACATCAACAACCAAATTATTATTTCGAACTTCTAAAACCTCGAACGGACCTACAAACTTCGGACCAAACTTAGCTACTCTCTTTTGACGACTTGAACTTAACCAATGCTTTTCTACTAACACAAAATCTCCAACTTTCACTTCTAACTCCCTCCTACGCATATTATAATACTGAGCCTGCTTTTCTTGCGCTCTTCCCATCTGAACTTGAGCTTCCTTAACCAACCTCTCAATATCCTGACACATGTACTGACTTTCCGCATCTGACACCATAACTAGCCTTTGGAATGGAGTAATGACTTTTCTACCCAAAAACAATTCAGCTGGCGTTTTCCCCGTCGACTCATGAACTGCTGTACGAAGTGCGTACGCAAAATGCTGAAGAAACGGGTCCCAATTTGCGTGATGAGAACCAACATACGAAGAAATCATTTGAATTAATGTACGATTTACACGTTCAGCCATATTAGACTGAGGACGATACGGAACAGTAAAAGAATGATCGATCTCCAGCTTCTCACACAGGGCCTTAAATATATCAGAAATAAAACAAGGGCCATGATCGCTCACTACCCTAATTGGTGCACCATATTTAGAAACATAATTATCGAAAAATGCATCGGCAACTGCAGGTGCAGAAGCCTTCCTGAGGGGGACTAACTCTACCCACTTACTAAAATAATCAACTATAACTAGTACAAATCTATATCTTTTAGGATTAGACAATGGATAAGGACCGATTAAATCTACACCTACACATTCATTAGGAAAATTTACTTTAATAGGAATTAATTTGCCAGCTGGACTTACATTTTTATAATTATAACGTTGGCATGTGCTACAGCTGGAGACATAAGCGCGCACTGCTTCCCGCATTTTAGGGAAGTAGCAGGATTCACAAATTCGAGCATAAGTTTTCCTGATTCCTAAGTGACCTGCTAATGGATTATCATGAAATTCTTTCAAGATGGCCTTACGAAGACTAGCCGGAATAAAAACTCTTAATTCACCACGTGAATTTACAATTTTAGAATAAAAAAGAAGACCATCGATAAGCTTAAAAGATTGGGACCATTTCTCAAACATAGGCACATCTGCGCTCGGGACATCATCAGGATCTTCCAAATAACGATATAAACTACCAAACTCTTCATCTTGCTTCTGTTCCCTTATCAACTGCTCTCGCGACCTTAACACCAATGAAGACAATGCACAATACTTAACTTCCTCCGTGACCTCTAAACCACCATGCGGGTTTCGTGACAGAGCGTCCGCTACCGCATTCTCCTTGCCAGCCCTATGTTCTATAACCACATTATACTCTGCTAACTTCAAACACCATCTGACCATACGAGACGACAAACCCTTTCCATTAGTTAACTTTGTCAAAGCTGAATGATCCGTAATGACTTTAACCGGTATATTAGTGAAAAAACAACGAAATTTATTCAAAGCCCAAATTACTGCAAGACACTCCCTTTCTGTAATCGAATAGTTCCTTTCGGCTGCATTTAAAATTCTCGACGCAAAAGCTATAGGTCGACCTTTCTGTGCTAACATCGCTCCAACCCCCACTGCACTCGCATCACAATACACTTCGAACTGAGATGAATAATCGGGGTGAGCCAAAACAGGAGGGGAAACTACTGCTTCTTTTAATAATTCAAACGATCTCTGAGCCGCTGATGACCATACAAACTTCACCCTTTTCCTTTTTAAACTATACAACGGTTCACATAACTCCGAAAAACGTGGAATGAACTTGGCAAACCAAGCCACCATCCCTAAAAATGTCGCCACTTCCTTACTATTTTTGGGGGGACTCATTGACGTAATTGCCTCAATTTTCTCATTATCTATATTAATACCATCACGCGTAATTTTAACTCCTAAATACTTTATCTCTTTTCTCAAAAATTTACATTTTTCTAACTTAACTGTTAACCCAGCATCTCGTAACAACGTAAATACTTCCCTCAATAGTCTTAAATGCTCTTCAAAAGTAGCTGCCATTATAATTATGTCGTCCAGGTAGACCAAGACACCCTTACCAAGCAAAGGTTTAAGGATATTATTCATGGCCTTCTGGAACGTTGCCGGCGCTCCCGATAAACCAAAACTCATTCTCTTAAAAGCAAAACAACCGTCCCGAGTAATAAACGCGGTCTTAGGTATGTCCTCCGGCTTCATTGCAATCTGAAAATAACCCGACGTAAGATCTAACGTTGACATATAATTCGTACTCGTTATATTAGCCAAAATGTCGTCAATTACTGGAATAGGATACTGAGGGTATTGCGTTATCGCATTTAACTTTCTATAATCTACTTCAAACCTATATGCCTCTGGATTATCTAAACTTTTCCCATTATTTTTACGACATAACACTACTGGAGATGCAAAAGGAGACTCAATTGGCATTATAATATCGTCCGCTAGCATTTTTTGAATATGATAATCAATTATACCTTGTTTAACTTTATCATAACGATATGGTTTACTAGCAACAGGTGCTTTCAAACCAGTATCAATCTCATGCCACGCAACATGCGTTAAACCCGGTTTATCAGAAAAAACCTCTCCAAATTCATTCAAAAACTTATTAAATTCCTCCTTCTCGATTTCACTTAACCCCGACTCCTCCAAATTAACTGACACTGCAACATGCTCTTTCTTACTCACATTCTCATCATTATTCACGATTAACGACTTTTTAAAGAAATCCAAACTAATTCCTCTATCCCTCATATAATCCACACCAACTATACAATGCACTGTTAATCCATCTAACACACAAAACTCCCAACATGTCTTGACCGAACGAATTTCAATTTCCAATTCTACTGAACCTTTATTATCGCAAGCTACTCCCTGTGCCGACTGAACCACCAGACTTGACCTCTTCAACTTCTTATACGAAAAATATTTCCGATAACAATCTAAAGAAATGAACGACTTATCTGCCCCTGTATCGAAGACACTTTTAACGACAATACCATCTAACACAATTAACACTTCAGATAACTCAACCGGATTAATAGTAATTTTATTCAAATTCACAGATGGCTTTTCCGATTTAATCTGTGACTGCATACCTTTCGAAATACAGTCACCTACCAGTTTAACTGACCCGACTTCTGAACACATCACTTTTGCATTGACCTATTTTCCAAATTCTCATCCGAAGTTAATCTCCTTACTTGCGAAGAAACATTCCTGTCCCGTACTCCCCCTCTCCGATCATAACCACTATTCTGTCTATTTCCATACATATTTCTCTCACCACTTCTAAAACTATTAGCACCACCACAATTCCTATTACCATTATTCGTATTCGACATATTACGACCAAATCCATCATTTCTATTTCGCAAATTACTATCCGGAAATCGCTGCCCCCCTCTCACAAAATTACGTTCCCCCACATTTCTCAAATTATTATCCGTGACAGGTCTCTGCCGAGGGCTACGCAAATCCCGTTGATCCGAGCTATGCCGAGTCTCATACTTCGATGCATTTCTGCAAAATTCTTCGGTGCTCTAACTTCAATAAAGTCCTGTATATTTGGATTAAAAAGAGGAAAAACAATGTCCAACAATTCCTCAAATGTGATATCTAAATCTAATTTATTTTTTAGTTCCAGCTTACGAAGATAAAATTTTGACGCAGACTCATAAATATTCTGCTTATTACAATATAACTCTTTTCTCAAAATACTTTTATCTTTAACGGGAGGAAATGCCTTCTTTAACTCAATCACAGTTTGTTCAAATCTTTTCGCTTCATCAGTAATCAAAAACTTTCCTATATTCTCTAACCACAAAAGTGCTTCGCCCTTCAACGAGCATTTAAGCACTACGTATCTACTTTTTTCAGGTATATTATTGAACAAAATATAATCATCTAATTTAACTAAAAATTCACTAATATCACCTGCACCGGTAAAATACACACGTGGTACAATCTCATAATGTCCGATGTTTCGTTGGGCGCCATTTGTAACGTTACATGCATGCTGAGCGTCATTTGTAACGTTTGGTTGGTCGTGATGGAGGTTAAATGTAGACATACTCAGTAATTTAGGATAAAATAACAAAGTTTATTAAAGTGATAATGGCTGAAGGGAAGTGGAGCAAGTCTTAAATTTACACAACTGAAAACACTATGAACAGCTAAATCATACTCACAGGCTTCGGCCTAGCTCAGTCGGGGCACCTACTAATACCTTCCGCTATCTCTTGGATGATCTGCTAAATAAATCTTAATTAAACAGCCCGTGGCTGTAGGTAATCCTTTATTCACAAACAATCCAAATGAAACTAAGAGGTTTCTTACCCCGGCCAACTCTCAAGTCAACTGTCGGAACTCCTTTCCACTCACTGGAGGCTTTGTTGCTACTTTTCAATCGGCTAGCACTTCGCTGAACAATACTTCACTTCGCTATCTAATACCAGAGATCCTCACACACTGGCTAGACACAGATGCTCTCTCGCTGGCTAATGCCAGAGACACACTCCATTCACTCAAACCCAAGCTTTTATATGCTGCAAACTGAGATACTTCACATTAACATATTACTAATAACCGCGAGCTAACTGTAAAATCCGAAAGAGCACACACACTCTAGAAAGTTAAAGTAAAAGAGAGGATAGATGTCGCTTTTACGCTTACACATGTTAACTTATTGACGTCACGATCTCAGAAACACTAGAGTGCCTTTATGGAAAGGTCAATCCCTCACAACCCCCCCTCGGATTTTACAGAACAGATTTTACAGACATCATTTCTATTCTATTTTTCGTATGCATGCATTCCTTTGAATTTAGGAATTTATTTTCTTTTACTAGATTCTCAAATTCTGGAGCTGAAGTAAAACAGTTTCAATTATAAGAAAATAAACGAAGAATTACTTTCAGAAGACGTTTTTGAAAGTAACACTACCCATAATTTCACCTCTTTTGAAGATTTGATTCTTCCACTTTATTTATGTGACGTATTATTTGATTCAATTTCTTCCGTGTCGCAAATTCTGAAAAAAAAATGCTTCACATAGTGATCCTTTTTTCCAATACTTTTTTAATTTTCAGTGCAATTTATCAGTGCAGATAAAACATTGTATAACGTTGTAAATCTTAAAACAAAATAATTCCATAATACTGAATGTCAAAGGCTTTAAAAGTAAAATTTTTATTTTATTTTTCGGACCCTTTTATTTTATCTCCAAAAAGCATCTGCTTGCGTTGACCTAAAATTCAATATGCAAAATCTATAGCAAATTTAAATAATATTAAAAAAGTAATAATTCTAATGCAATTTTAGATAAAGGAAAAACGACAAGATTTCTATTCCATTTTTCTTATACATGCATTTCTTTGAATTTAGGACTTTATTTTGTTTTGCTAGATTCTCAAATTCTAGAGCTGAAGTAAAACAGTTTCAATTGTAAGAAAATAAATGAAGAATTAGTATCGGAGGGAGTTGTTGAAAGTAACTTCACCCATAATTTCACCTCTTGTGAAAAAATTGATTCTTCTGCTTTATTTATGTGACGTTCTATATGTTTCAATTTCTTCCGTGTCGTTCATTCTGAGAAAATGTTTCACATATAGTGAACCTATTTTCCAATATATGTTTTAATTTTTGAGTGCAGTTTATCAATGCGGATAAAATATTGTATAACGATGTAAATCTTAAAACAAAATAATCCCATAACACTGAATGTCAGTGTTGTTAAAAGTAAAATTTTTAATAAATATTTCGTTTTGTTTTAATTTTTTTCTTTGTTAATATTTATTTGGACTATGAAGCACGAATTACTTCGACTATATAGAACGAGTTATGATATAATAAGTTACAAACTGGCCACTTTTCCACCAACCGATTTATGATAGTAAATAAATGAAATTTAGTGAGAGACTTTTATCAATCTAAATAAATAAGAAATGAATCGTAATTAGCATTTTCATGTCCTTATCATGACAACCAGGCCAGTAGCCAGAATTTTCTTTCAAAAGGGGCTAAATTTTGGATTATTTTCTGTTCTTACAAAAGTTATTTGTATAATTTTCAGCAGATAAATTAAAAATATTCGAGGCTTAACTTAATGTATATTTCTGCATAGGATACTTGTTAACTATGTCAAATATTGTTATTTCATATTTAATTTTTTCAATTTCTGTTACAATTTTTAGCTTTTAAGAGCAAAAGTTTCCAAACCGGTTCGGAAACCAGAGCGTTTTTAGAGAAAAAATTCCGCGAAACTTGAAAAGCACAAACTAAGAGCGTTTGAAATAGTCCTTAAGTATACTATGAGAAAAACGTTATAAAATGTTGAAACGCAAACAAGTAATATGTATTGATTTAAAACACAGGATTAATTTTAACGTGAGGGAATCTGACAATACGAGTGCGAGGTTTTGAAATAATTAGTCTACAAATGAAATTAATTAGTATTACATTTTCTAAAGAAAAATTAATTGCTACTACCATATGTAATAATGAATATTATATTCGTATTTCACATTCTCTGATTTATAATTATAAATGATACTCTTGGTACAATAAATTTACTAGTGCAACAGAAGCAATCGTCATAATTTCTTCAAGATATGATTCTGATTAACTTATCACGATCTACTCTAATGTCCTAATGAATAGAAATTATTGGAAAGCTGCTCAGTCTGTCATCGGCCATAACGCTTCGAATCAAAAATTTAATAATTTTCTTTATCGAAAAGATGATTGTTGTTACTCGACTTTCAACCAAAACTGTCAGCATGTGTTTGATATTATTGTAATATGTCACATTACCACACTAAAACTTTCAGGATCTCTGTGTTGGTGTCAACATTAACAATTGGTTTGCACCCTAATTCATATTCAGCTTTCACTTTCTACATGACATATACTTGGCTACATTGACATGACTTGGCGATATATCGCCAAATATGGCGACCGAAATTAGTCGTCAAAAGTGACGCCAACTTGGCGGTATCTTTATTATTTCGCCAAGCTGCCACAGACATTCACTGAAAATAATAGACAAGTTTGCTTGATAACAGATACAATGTAACAAAAATTAATATTAGTAAAGGAATGGAGCTTAATAAGATTATTTACATTATTTTACAGTACAAACACTAACTATTTACAAAATTCGCAACACTAACCCCTCCTCAAAGACTGCACGTCCCGGGCAGTGCAATCCTTGAGTTAGAGGAAAACACTTAAAATAAATAAACAAATGAATAAATAATAATAATAATAATAAGATTTACATAAATAAGAACTAATTACTATTTACATATTTACAAAAAGTGACTTTCATGACCATGGTCTGAAATTCCAGTTTTGAATTTTTAATCACTTTGGCCAAAATAAGGGGCTAGTCGGTTATAGTGTACGACCTTGGGCTTGGTGTGTGGCGATTTTCGTATGCGTACGACGACGTCATTCAGCCTGTTGACGACTGTGTAAAGACCGTCCCAGTTTCTTTGTAGTTTTGGCGACAGTCCCTTACGACATATGGGATTCCACAACCAAACTTTGTCACCTTCGTTGAACTCATGTCCAGTTGCCTTTATGTCGTACCGTGTCTTCATCTTTTCCGATGCCAGTCCAATTCGGTTCCTCGCTAGACAATGAATCTCCTCAATCCGTACCTGGAGTTCATCGACATATTTCTCAGGCGATGAAGGAGCATCAGGAGGACGGCCAAACAAAAGATCCGCAGGTAGACGAAGATCACGACCAAAGAGCATTTGAGAAGGGGAGTAACCAGTGGCCTCATGAGTGGCACTCCTGTAGGCAAGCAGGAAAAGAGGCAATTTCTTGTCCCAGTCCTGTTGATCTTTAGACACAAGGAGGGAAAGGCTATTTAGGATGGTACGATTGAACCTCTCCACCATGCCGTCCGATTGAGGATGTAGAGGTGTAGTTCGAGTTTTGTCCATGCCGAGTAGTCCGCACATTTCCTTAAACACAGCCGAATCAAAGTTTTTTCCTTGATCGGAATGGATTTGAATAGGAACTCCGTATCTGGAAACCCAGGTTGAACCAGTATGTCTGCTACGGTTACCGCCTCTTGATTAGGAATGGCGTAGGCTTCAGGCCACTTGGTGAAGTAATCCATGACAACGAGGATGTACTTGTTGCCATCAGATGTTCTAGGAAGAGGACCCAGGCTGTCTAGAGCAATTCGTTCGAAAGGAGCTCCTACATTATAACGCTGCAATCGTCCACGGGTGCGCCTCTTTGGACCTTTACGTGCTACACAGGTGTCACAAGTTCGACACAACTTCTCCACATCACTGCAAACATTATTCCAGTAGAAACGTTCTCGAACCTTTTGCAGGGTCTTCATTACACCAAAATGACCTCCTGTAGGATTACCATGAAGTTCTTGAAGGACCATAAAAATTCTCGACTTAGGAAGTAGTAGTTGCCATCTACATGTCTTTCCATCGTCCGACTCCCATTTTCGATACAAGATACCGTTCTTCAAATGTAGGGAATCCCAGAGAGCCCAATAACGTTTAGTCGTAGGATGGTAATTGGCCATGTCTTGCCAGCTGGGTTTCCTGTTGGACTCCTCTTTCAGCTCTAGAATTGGCTTAATTTCAGGATCGGCAAGTTGATTTTTACGCAGGCTCTCGTCACTCCACGGATCTTGCGATGATGTAGACCCAGTTGTAACTTGTTTTACTATAGGACCTTTGACATTAAATTTCTTCTCAACCCGGTCACAGTATCTACAATTCTCTGAGCAGGGTCTTCTTGAGAGAGCATCTGCATTTCCATGTGATGAGCCTTTTCGATGGCGTATCTCCATATCGTACTCTTGAAGCTTTTGTATCCACCTGGCTATCTGGCCTTCAGGGTTCTTAAAATTCAATAGCCAAGTTAGAGAAGCATGATCAGTTCGGATCAGGAACTTTCGACCGTAAAGATAGTGGTGAAAATGGTCTACGGCTTTCACTACAGCAAGAAGCTATTTTCTTGTTACGCAGTAGTTTCGTTCTGCCTTTGATAAGCACTTGTTGAAATAGGCGATAACACGCTCCTGGCCGTCGATTTTTTGGGACAGTACAGCGCCAATGCTTTCGTTACTTGCATCCGTATCAAGTATAAACTGTTTACCGATTTGAGGATATGACAGAATTTGAGTGGATGTTAAGGCCTCCTTAAGCTTTGCGAAAGCAGCGTCACATTCCTGTGTCCACATAAATTTTTGATTGGCTTCTGTTAATTTATGAAGTGGTCTTGCAATCATCGAGAAGCCTTTGACAAATTTTCTGTAATAGGTGCATAATCCTAGAAAGCCCCGAAGCTGGTGAACATCTGCTGGACGATTCCAATTTTTCACAGCCGATATCTTCTCTGGATCAGTCTTAACTCCTTCCGCTGAAATGAGGTGTCCAAGGTAGGCGACTTCATTTCGAAACAAACTGCACTTCGAACGGCTTAACTTCAAGTTAGCTTCCTTTAATTTTTGTAGTACCCGCCTGAGGTTGTTCAGATGTTCATCAAAAGATTTTCCTATGATTATGATATCATCTAAATAAACAAGACATGCTTCATATGACAGCCCCCGGAGAACCGTTTCCATAAGCCGTTCGAAAGTTGCAGGTGCGTTACACAGACCAAAAGGCATTAACTTGAACTGCCATAATCCTTGTCCCGTTGTAAAGGTAGTCTTCTCGCGGTCGTCCGGATGGATCTCTACCTGCCAGTAACCACTCTTCAGATCCAGAGTCGAGAACCAAGTGTTGCCCGCAAGTGTGTCGAGAGTGTCGTTGATCCTTGGTAGAGGGTAACTATCCTTTTTAGTGACGTCATTCAGTCGGCGGTAGTCTACACAAAATCTTGTTGAACCATCCTTCTTTCTTACTAATACAATGGGAGACGCCCTTGGACTTGTCGATGGTTCGATGACGTCATTTTCTTCCATATCCTTAATTAAATTTTTCACCTCTTCTTGCTTGGCAAAAGGTAATCGTCTAGGGTGCTGTTTAATAGGAGAGTGATCTCCCGTGTCAATTCGGTGTTGTGCCATTTTAGTTCGTCCAAAGTCTTCAGATGTTTGGGAAAATAAACTTTGGAATTCTCTAATTAAACTTTCAGCAGCATCTCTCTGGTTAGGATCTAAGTCCGTATTTTGTAACAAATCCTTGACTAAATTATCTGAAAATTTCTGAGAGTGATTGGAATTTTGACTTATGCACGTCACAGCAGCACATGATGCTATCACCTCTCCTTTCTTGATAGTCCTCGTCTTATCACTGATGTTAGCAATTCTGACTGGAATGGTTTTCTTCGAAAGGTCTACTACAGAAGAAGCTACCAATACTCCTGCTTGTGTACTATTGTCTTCGGGATAATCTATATGGCCAAATCGATAATTAGCTTCATTTTGTCATGGATGTCTTCTTTGGCTAATACTATTTGTTTGCATTCAATTTCGTTATTTAATCCAAAAAGGCTTATTTCTTCAAATTTAGAGAGCATTTTATTATTTTTGAAATCAAGTTTGAAGCCAAACGTCTTCAGAAAATCTAGCCCGATTAAACAAGGATCTGTTATGTCAGCCACATATGCCGTATGGTAATATTTCGTTCCTCCAAAGTTGATGGTTAAATTGGCCTTTCCATATATGCCAATCTTGTCGCCCGTCACAGTTTGCAGGGTAACGCAGGGTGGAGTCCAAATGAGTTTAGATTTCAATTTCCGAGCCAAATCTTCTCTTATTATTGTCACATTGGCTCCTGTATCGACAATCATACGGCACTGAATTCCGTTAATAAAGCCTATCACATATAATTCATTATCACCACCACTTATTTTTGATATCTGGAGGATCTTCAGGAGGGGCTTTTCATTCTCTGGCAACCTCCGCCCCGCGAGAGGGCCAAAATTAGTTTCCCTGCTGACTGTTTGAATTTATCTCACGTTCGTGGATTTTGGGGCAATTTCTTCGGAGATGTCCTGTATCACCGCATTCCCAGCACGTGAGATTCTGTCTTCTTGAGCTTGTTCTTCCGTATTTTAAAGCTTCAAGTTCTTGATTTATTTTCCTAATTTCTTTCAAGAAGTCGATCTCAGTGTCTGAGCTTTTGTTCACCGTTGCCCCTCGGACTGAATGACGATCTCTTCGGCTGGCTTGTGTAGCTGCTTCCAACTTTAAGGCATATAGTAATGCAGCCTTTAAATCCTGTACATCTGCCATTCGTACCGCTCTCTGCACTTCGGGATCTTTTATTCCGTCTACAAAGTACTGCAGTGAGAGCATTTCCCGTACATTTGTTGGGCAGTCGATGAATGCTAAATTTGCCAGCCGTTCTATTTCTGAGGCAAACTCTTGAAGGGTTTCACTCGATTTTTGATGGCGGCTCTTCATTTGTATTCTCGTATAATCCTTCAAGAATTTTTCTCCGAATCTCATTTCAAGTGCACAACTTAGAGTCTCAAAATTGAGTTGCGTCATATCGGGCAATGTTTGCAGCACGTCGGCGGCTTCTCCTCTCAAAGATGCTGCCAGTTGACAAGCTTTCACCTCGTCACTCCATTTGTTCGCTTCGGCTACTATGGTGAATTGGGTCTTGTAAACTTGCCAGGAACTCTTTCCGTCGTATGTCGACAGCTTAATGTGCACGGGAGAAGCAGGCGGATTCCTAAATTCTTCATAATAACCACTAGACGCTGAAAGCTTCTTCTCAAGATCTTATACTCTTTTATTTAACTTTACATCTACGTCAACTATTTTCTCTTCAACGTTACTTATTTTCTCTTCAACGTTACTTATTTTCTCTTCAACGTTACTAACTTCATTCTGAATTTTATCTTCTACTTCCTGTATTTTCTCTTCTACCGAACCTATTCTTCTCTTTACCGACGAGAACTTTTCTTCAAAAGTTTTCTACATTTCTTCTTGGTCTTTATTCATTTTATCCGCCAACTCTTCTTGGCCTTTGTCAATTTTTTCAGTCACCTCTTCTTGGCATTTATCAATTTTATTTGTCAACTGTTCCATTCTTTTTTCGTTTTTATTCATTTTATCCGCCAACTCTTCTTGGCCTTTATTCATTTTATCCGCCAACTCTTCTTGGCCCTTATTTATTTTTTCCGCCAACTCTTCTTGGCCTTTATTCATTTCTGTCTTTATGCCATTGATAGCATCTAACAGTTCTTTCAGTTGTCCGTCCATTGTTCTTGTTTTCGCCATAAAATCCCGACTCCTGACGACAAATTTTGCGTATATAGGGTACTTTTGATCTTATGGTTAGACAACTTCAAACTCTTGTCAGAAAAGTAGAAAATAATTTATTTACAGAACTTCAGAACAACAGAGTCTTCGAAACTCACAAATATTACTAGATATTCAAAAATAATTGTTCAAATATATCGTATAAGTGCAGATAAAAGTTCCAGAGACTCTTTATACAACGTCTCACCACTAAATCACATTCAAAACAGCGTAAATAAAACTCAAGCAAACTTGCTTAAACAATCGTAGCTCACTCAATGACTGATTGATAAATAATAACCACAACAGCTCGCATCGCTTCTCTTCTTATATAGGCTCGCAGCATGTGCGGGAAATTACCACAGGCTTCTGGAATATTCCAGAAAACCACAGAATAACATTCAATCCTTGGTATCAGCATATCTAAAGGGGGGTTACCATATAGGGGGAAGGGTTACCATCGCCAACAATCGCCAAGTTTGTCGCCAACTTGGAAATATATCGCCAAATTTGGCGACCAAAGTTAGTCGTCAAAAGTGACGCCAACTTGGCGATATCTTTATTATTTCGCCAAGCTGCCATAGACATTCACTGAAAATAATAGACAAGTTTGCTTGATAACAGATACAATGTAACAAAAATTAACCACTTAACCGTCTGCCCCGAGATAAGTCGGGGGTAAAAACACTATTTCCCCATACCCTTTGCCGGTTAAGTGGTTAATATTAGTAAAGGAATGGAGCTTAATAAGATTATTTACATTATTTTACAGTACAAACACTAACTATTTACAAAATTCGCAACAAAATGTATTTAAGTAGCTCAACAAAAGTCAATGTGTTTTCATGCCACTCGATAAATTCTTATGTCACAAATGCGCAGAAGTCATTTTCGTTTGTTTTCTATGGTATATGATGTATTTGCTTCATGAAGCGCTAAATATGCCTTTGGGCGATTTTTATAAACTTTTGTCGCTGTTTTAATAAGTCCATAGTAGTTTTGAATGATGGGAATCAGCATTCTGTTGGACTAGACAAGATTTAATCAATGACTTTTACAGAAGACGTATCAAATAATTTAGATACTCTGAAGAATTCTAGAATGGATCCCACTAACATGACCAAATTTATTGGTTACTTCGTCATACATTGCATTTGTTCATGCCAATACATAGTTCATCACAATGTCATCACATTACTTTTCTTAAATTTTTGGAAGAGAAGGCATTTATTGAAAAAAAAAAACGAATTATTGGGTTTTGTTGATTTTTTAACGGTTCACATCTCTAACAGAAATAGTAAGCTTTTCTGCGCTTGGAATATCCACAGTTTTATTAGCAATTAAGCTAAAACAGATCACGATATTTATTTTGATAATTAATATTTCGGTAACTGTATCCAATAGTCTTTAAATGATTTCATGGAGAAGTAAATAGCATTTCTCTGATATTTATAATATCTCATTTCAATTCATTCTCTCCAGACTTTGCTCAAAACTTAAAAGAGCTCTTACCTAACAGTCTTTTTATACCAATTTCTCTAACGGTAGAGGATTCTGATCGTGGTCACCTCTGTGGTTATTTTGCTCTGCACAAAATAAAATTGTTTTAAGTATTAATCCAAGAGGCTGCTCTAAATTCTTCTTTTCCTGAATCTCTTTGAAAACCCAATAATGAAATAATCCTATTTCTATTTTCCTGAAGAAATCTAAAATTTGTTTGCTAAAATGACATACGGTATGTGAAAATCTAATTGTATGTGTTTTAAGAAAAGCATTTAGCTTTTTCCAATGAAAGAAACATGTAGAAAATAGTCTCCCTAATTTTTTGTAACCTTTCTTACACCGTATGCGTATTATACTTAATTTTTCTTAGCCAAATCAATGACATGAAATTGCACTCGATCGAATTTTACTGCGCATAAAGATAGTAAAAAATTCTTTTACAAAAGGTTTTATATTTTTAGTGGTACATACCTGTTAAAAAAACAATGTATTCAAATAACCGATATAATAAAGGATTACCGAAACTCTAATTGAATAAATGGATATTTTTACAGCTAAAAATGCAATTTGTTTTAATGTAATGGAATGGAAGAAAACTTATTTTATTTTCATAGAGATAATTTTGCAAAATATTTTCATACTTTTTCAAACTTTCGGGAGGGGCTTCAGCCCCCTTAGCCCCCACCCTGGCTAAGTGCCAGTCATTGCTTTCAAAAAAAGATTTTGAAAACAAACCAGAACGAAAAAAATAATATCTCATGTTTCAGTTGAGATAAAAACATGACTTAAACGTCTTTTTAAGTCGAAAAAAACAATTAAATTTTTAATGGTTTTTTTTTTTTTTTTTTTTTTTTTTTTTTTTTCAAATTTGAAAAGGTTTGTATCTCGGACAGCTTATCTTATTGCCTAAAATTCAGTTGGCAAAACTGATAGAAAATTTAAATAATATAAAATAACATTCATCATGCAATTTTAGATAAATGAAAAACAACAATATTTCGATTCTATTTTTCTTATATATGCATTCATTCCTTTCAGTTTCGGAATTTATTTTGTTTTATTGCTTCAGATTGCTTCAGATGTTTTATTGCATTACCAGATTCTCAAATTCTAGAGCTGGAGTAAAACAGTTTCAATTGTTTCAAAATAAATGAACAATTATTTTCTGAAGGAGTTTTTGAAAGTAACTTTTACCCATAATTTCACCTTTTATGAAAGAATTGATTCTTCTACTTTATTTATGTGATATTCTATTTGTTTCAATTTCTTCCGTGTGTTAAATTATGAAAGAAATGTGTCACATACAGTGATCCTATTTTCCATTTCTTTTTCAGTGCAATATATTGGTACACATAAAACATTATATAACGTTGTAAATCTTAAAATAAAAATAATCCCATAATATTGTACGGCAAAGACTTTAAAAATAAAGGTTTTTTTTTTTTTTTTTTTTTTTTTTTTTTTTTTTCGGACTCATGTGATTTATCTCCATATAGGAGCTGCTTGCGTTGGTCTAATATTTAATATACAAAATCGATAGCAAATTTAAATAATATAAAAAAAATATATATTAATTCTCACACAATTTTAAATAAAAGAAAAACGACAGCATTTATATTCTTTTTTGTTTATACATACATTCAATTTAGTATCGGAGTTTATTTTGTTTTACTAGATTCTCAAATTCTAGAGCTGGAGTAAAACAGTTTCAATTTTAAGAAAATAAACGAAGAATTAGTATCGGAGGGAGTTGTTGAAAGTAACTTCACGCATAATTTCATCTCTTATGAAAGAATTAATTCTTCCGCTTTATTTATGTGATGCAACATTTATTTCAAATTCTTCCGTGTCGTAAATTGTGAAAAAAAAAATGTTTCACATACAGTGATCCTATTTTCCAATTTTTTTTTTCTGTGCAATTTATGAGTGCAAATAAAACATTGTATAACATTTTAAATCTTAAAACAAAATATTCCCATAATATTTAATGTCAGGGGGCTTTAAAAGTAAAATTTTTATTTTATTTTTTCGGACCCCTTTAAATTATCCCCATAAACCAGCTGCTTGCGTTGGGCTAAAATTCAATAGATAAAATCTATAACACATTCAAATAATAATTTAAAAAAAAAATTATTACGCAATTTTAAATAAAGAAATCGATTCTACTTTTCTTATACATGCATTCCTTTGAATTTAGGAATTTATTTTATTTTACTAGATACTCAAATTCTAGAGCTGGAGTAAAATAGTTTCAATTGTAAGAAAATAAATGAAGAATTATTTTCGGAAGGAGTTTTTGAAAGTAACTTTTACCCATAATTTCACCTCTTGTGAAAGAATTGATCCTTCTGCTTTATTTATGTGGCATTCTTTTTGTTTCAATTTCTTCCGTGTCGTAAATTCTTAAAAAAGGCTTCACATGCAATAAACCTATTTTCGAATTTTTTTTCAGTGCAGTTTATCAGTGCAGATAAAACATTGTATGACGTTGTAAATCTTAAAACAAAATAATCCTATAATTTTCAATGTCAGTGGTGTTAAAAAAATAATAATAATTTGTTTTGATTGAATTTGTATGAATTACTCCGATTATGTAACACGAGATAGGATGTAGTAAGTTATAAACAAGCAAATTTTCCATCAATTGATTTATGATACTAAATAATTGAAACTTAGTGAGAGGCTTTTATCAATCCAAAAAAGAAAAAGAATAAATCCGAATTATCATTTTCTCAGTATCGTATAACACTCGTGAATAAGTGGAAGAATTTTAGATAAAATTTGGCCGTTGAAAATGAGGGGTCAACGTATACATGAGTTAGTAGAAAAAAAATGCAGATAATGGGCGGATGGGCAAGTATTTGAAGAAATCCCATATGGGTCTAGGTTAACCCTTTATCTACCGAAGGTACTTATAAGTACCATCAAAATTACTTATAACAAAATTCTTTCAATACGTCGATTAGTTGTAATACTGTTTAGAATGAGTTATAGATACATTATTTTATTTTGTTAGAAAAGCATTATTGGTTACACAAAACAAAGGATATTTTTAAAAGGATTATTTCTTTGTACCTTTTCAGCATTCTTGGAGCTCAGGGAGGGGGGAAGCGGATTTTTCAATCTGAAAATATTTCTATATTTATATTGTAAGAACATCATATTTGTACATTTTATAATTCTACAAAATACTAAGAAAACAATTTAAAATAAAAGATTTCAGTCCAGTTATAAATATTGCACAAAATCCCTGTAAATTGAAATTTAATTAATCCTTCTAAATCCTTCAATCTTTCTAAAATCCTTCAAAAACTTATTAAATGATTACGTAAATCTTTTAATTTAGATTAAACAATTTACGCAAGCTGTTTTAGAATATAAAATTTTCATGAATTCATAACTCGGTAGATAAAGGGTTAACGAGAGAGATAAGTGAGCACGATGGTACTTTCCTGATGAATAAAATGCGAATCCAGTCCAGCATTTAAAGGGGAGGAATCATGAATTCTTTTTTGGGGGGAGAGGGATTACGTATTTTAATAAGCAATTTTTATATTAGTGGCTTTTGTCATATGTAAAATTGCTACTTTTCTGATTTTTTTGGAAAGTCATTTTTATTCTTAATTACGAAGAAAAAAAACTGCATTAATATTTATGAAAATATAAAATTTATACATTTTATTCATATTCCAATTTCTTATAAAGACAAAGAATCATTCAAAAATTAAGCATTCCAAACCAATTTTAAAGACTTGGCAGTTACAGAAATGCCTTCATGAGGGAGCGTTTTTTCGTCGCGTCCTCAAATTCAATTTAACCCTTTATGCGCCAAAGGTACTTTAAAGCACCATTGAAGAAAACTTTATATAAAACTTATACAGGGTGAGTCATAAATATCGAAACAATAGGCTATCTCCTTAAATCCTCTCCTCCTTAAATCTCCTTTATCTCCTTATGCCTCTAGACTCATACTTCCAATTGCAAAGTTTCATAAAAAAGGTGAAATTTTTGATGAGATAAGTTGCAACTCCATGGGGGGTCTATTTGAAAAAATACGAAAATTAAATTTTTATACGGGCCCCGTAGGATAAAACTTCCATTGAGGAATTTTTTCCTTATCGCTTCCTGAATTAAACAGCAAAAAAAAAAAAAAAAAAAAAAAAAAATTCATCTCGATATCTAGAAATTCCTGAAAGATATTAAAATCCAAAATTTTCCTAAATTCGTGGCTTACACCACTTAAGCATACCTCTGAACGCAGCGATATCGGTTCATTTGAAATACAATTTAAGGATAGACCATAAATTTACGCATTATATAATGTCGATCCAAGACAGTACCTTAAGTTTTAGATATAAAATAAAAGCGTGTAGGTTTTTGCTTTAAACTTCCTTGAAATATGCTAGATGACTGCAATATCTTAAGTTTGGCGCCAGGCTCGTAACTGGCACGACCCATTGGCCGGACCCTCTTAAACACTTACTAAAAGTGTTATTAAATTAAGTGATATGAATTAAACTCTCATTAAACGTGTCTTAAAAACTTATTGCAGCAGGCAATAAATTTAGTAAAAATAGTAATAGCGATAATGACGGGTCTATTAACGGAATCATTGGAAGTATATTTTAATAAATTACACAGAAATATTTTCAAAAATCTACTTTTTACTATTCACCTTCAAAATTTATGTGGTTTTAAACCTATTTTTACTTTCTTCTACCTTTATAAAAAAAAAAGTATTGGATTCATGAAAATTTTGAATTCCGTAGATAAACAGTGCGTCGCCCGTAATTATTTCATTTTTATTTTATTTTTTATGCCGGCCATTTATCTACACTAGGGATATAGGCCCTGAAGGGAGGGGTGCCCTCCGTGGGGGGGGGGAGTTTCTAAAGGAACCTAACCCGTATTTACGCAAGAAAATAAATGGTTCGAAGAAATACGCGGAAAAACTTCGAGCGGTTAGGCCGACGGTCGCGATTGTGTTCGAACCCAGCACCTAATGTCTATCATTTAAAGGCTCGTAATTAGAGGCACCTTTTACGCATCGTTTAATAGCAATTTTAACAAGAAAAATTTAAGTTGACAGGGCCAAACAATGAAAAAAATTTGAAATCGACGTGATAAAAAAATGAGGTTTAAATCAACTGACGCATTTAAACAGTAATTAAAGAAGACGAGAATGGCAAAACTTAAACAAAATCTGAAATTGAAACTATACAGGACGGAGTTAATCATCTAGAAACTTTTTAAAAGCATTTAAACTTTAGGAGCCCATTTTTGTTTAAAACTAAATGCACTTTTCTGCATCAGAGGTTTTTATTTCAGTATTTCTCATTTTTAAACTGACATAAGTCAATAACCGTCGGTTACGGTAACAGTCTCGCAAGTTCAATAGCTTTTTAACATTAAAAAAATGCCCAACCCGCCGAAAGAAGTTTTCACCTCAGAAAATTTACTTTTAAAAATATGATTTGTTTACAAAAAATGCATCTTTTTCTATATTGCTATTTTAAATACTTTTAAAAAAATATTTAAAATGTTGAATCAAAATTGAAAATTAGACATTTTAATTTAATCAAAAGAAAAAAAAATTCAACGCGACAAATTATATTTTGAGTTATAACAATTTTAATCTACTCTAAATTTTTTTGAAAAAAAAAATATTTTATTAAGAAGTTTTATGTTGTGCTAATGATTACAAATTATGTCGTTAACCATCACAAAACATTCAAAATTCTGACTCTATAAATAAATAAATAAAATAAATATTTCCTAGACACTTTACCGCAACATTGTTTCTTCAATTACACGCATTTCAATTTGTGTCTGATCCCTTGAAACCTCACGATTTATTAAAATTGTCATAACTCTCTGAGTTTTGAAGATATCAAGATGAAAATTTTTTTGTTCAATTCAGGAATGGATAAGAATAAATTTTCTAATTGGAAGTTTTGTCCTCTGGGGACCGTATAAAAATTTAATTTTCGTATTTTTTAAAATAGACTCCCCCATGGAGTTGCAACATATCTTATTAAAAAATCCACCTTTTTTTATGAAACTTTGCAACTGGAAGTATGGGTCTAGGAGCAATATTTAAGCAGATAGCCTATTGTTTCGATATTTATGACTTACCTTGTATATTCTGTCTATTAATAAATGTTTTTTATTCTTTCCACACAAAACACTCGTCTCGATCAAACTTAGAAAGAATAGAGAAACAATCTAAGCTAAATATTTTCAAAAAGTGATAGTTTTATTATTTATTTTTGTAGGTATTTCTTTTCTTTCATTAAATAATATTGTATGAAACATATTCAACTGCAAAAGCGTTTCCATTCATAGAGAGGATCATGATGCATTTAAACTCATTGCTTTTTTAAGCATTCTGATATTTTCAAAAGCGTTATTTTGGTTAATTAATCTGATTATTTTTGTAAATATTTCACAAAAAATTACAACTACCGATATATTTAATCAGTTTTAATGAAAAAAAAGTCTAAATTCCACATTAGTATTGTCTAAAAATTCCAGTATACCTTCAGATATTAAAGAAGGTAATTATGTAGGTGGATCAACTTCTTGATAAATAATTCGGTAGATAAAGGGTTAAAGGACCACATTTTACGGACATTTCGTGAAAGATTCTTTGTCTTTATCGAAAAATAAAAAACACTAATCAATCACATTTGTTCTGAATAAGTGCACTTTCGAATGCCTTACATCTGGGATTAAAAATGACTTCATGAATGTATCAGAAATTGTCTGCTTTAGTTTTAAGATGAGCTTTAAAGAGTCAGAAAGATTCTGCTTATTGAGCAAGGGGTAAATTTGAAAGAGCTTAATATTTCAATTTTTAAATATCTTTTAGAACTTTCTTCGTTCAGGGGGAGTCATCACTATCGTGACCTCCCCCGTGGATCAGCCACTACCTGAGACTAATTAAAGAAGGTCAATAGTAATGGCCAGTAATTGTTGTGTAATCATTTTCTCTTGGGGTAGAATTTTCTTCAATACATGGGTATTCCTTTTAACATTTTAATCTCTTTTTATTTCTAAAAGTACTGTATTTTAATAGTCTAACAAAGAAGTTGTTTACCTTTATAAATCGGCCTTATATATATTTTTGAAAGATTTTTTTTTTTTAAGTATCAATAAATTGATGTGATTAGGTTTAAACTAGTTTAAATTTCTGAAGTTTGAGTACATATTTATACAGTTTTAAAACATTGAATTTAAAAAGAAAAGTCTGATTAGAAACGAAGCTAGTCGAATGTTTCAATCCTAGAACTTTCTTCTGTCTCATGCATCTTAATGCTTCAAAATTCGCTTCCACTGTGCCAAAATTAAGTGACAATCAATGCTCATCGTGAGGATTCTAAAGGCATGAAATTCTGTGCATTCATTATTGAAATTGACTATGGATTGACAAAAGTTTAAAATTTTTAAGAGCCAGCTTGAAGAATCATTTCTCTGACTTTAACACATTCACTTTCAAAAGGGAATAATGGCTATTCATGGTCGTATTCAGCATTTTTTTAGCAACACGTGTCATTTTTGCAGTGAACAAGTTAACTATTCAATAAATAAAATCAAACGATTCATTTAAAAAAAATCAAACTTAGCAAAAAATTTTAAAATAATATGATTTTTACATTATAAAACTCAAATAGAAACAAACTATGAAATTAAAAAAAAAACAATAAACAAATTAATATTTTTACCTTTAATTCCCAACAAGAAATTATATATATAAATTAATATATATATAATTTATATATATATATATATAAATTAAATTTCAAGATTTTGATTTCATTTGTCGATGGATTTTTCAGGATTAGACTCCTTTAAATATGGTCCATTTAAATTTATAAACTATAAACTACTCATACAATAAACAATTTACTGCAACAACAATAAGATATAAAACTACTCTTTTATGTTTGGAGGGAGTTTATTTTTGATAATAATCATTTTGCTGAAACTTGCACATGGAATTTTTTGATTAAGAGAAAAAAAATAAAATTAATAAGTACTAATAGTCCAAGAGCCGACCGCACAAAACCCTAAGTCATCAAGCGCAAGAAAAAATCCTTTATATTATGGAAAAGTAGTCACAGGAGAATGTAATGATCCATATCTGCCGGAAGTGTAGTGGTGCATAAGCCAAAAATGAATACCACTAGTGGTTGACTCGTACACTTAGCATTATGTTTTCCTACCCCCAGTTTTCTGTGTTTTCATACTTTTGATTGTACGGCACACACAATGATAGACCTTTGAGTCAAACACTAGTGTTATTTATTTTTAGCTTATGCATCACTTCACTGAGAAAAAAATGTAGTTCTGACATCTAGAATCTAAATTGTGGCTCTAGAAAAAATAGTTCCATGTCATCCTTATAAATTATAGTTCAGTATGTTTGAGAGTTCTATAGTCTCCTACTGGAATTCAAGAATGCATTACTATATTCTCGTGGTCAAAATCATTTAAAAATCTCTGCACATAGAGGCGAATACAAGAGGTTTGATATGGTAACTCTAATTCTTGTTTACGAAACCATTCTCGAAATCAAGCGATAATTTCTCGTTACTGAAACGATTCAATATCATTTCGTCACCTAGAAAACACGAAACTAGAAATGGTAGGTCGTTTCGTCTATTCAGCTTAGTTGATTAAACTATTCGCACAATTCGATCATCTATAATTCTAGTTCTGGTATTTAGAAAGTGACTAACTATTCATTCTAAGTGAAGGCGGTATATTTTTTTTCTCAGTGTTCACTTCCGGCAGACATGGATCATTAGATTCCTCTATTACTACTCTTCCATAAATAAAGGATTTTTTTGTGCTCGATGATTTAGGGTTTTGTGCGGTCGGCTCTTGGAATATAAATAAAATGTTAGTCACCTAGAAGAATTTTGTAGTCGTCATAGCAACCCGACGCCTGGGATTTGTACCGTGGCTATTACCAATGCAAATGATAAATGTATAAACATGAATTATCGTTCACTAATTAAAATTTTTCTGAACCGATTTTTAACGTACCTCAGTTATACATATATCTTTGTCTTGTTCTAAATTTTAACAGGTAAATTCGACAGCAAATTTAAACAATGTCCAATAAAAAAGAAATACTTACACAAATTCCGCGTTAAATAAATGGAAAAGAACAACATTTCAATAGTTTATTTCTTATACAAGAACTCCTTTTGAGTTTCGAATTTTACTTTATTTTATTATATTCTCAATTCCTAGAGTTGAATTTAGGCAGTTCAAAAACTAACTTTTTTTTAACTAATGAAAGTAACTAAGTAACTTCACGCATAAATTCTCCTTTAGTAAAAGAATTTGTACTTGTGTTTTATTTATGTGACATGCATTATTTCAATTTCTTTCAAGTCGTAAATTTGAAGGGTACTTCAATTATAATGAAACTATTTTCCAATAAGTTTGATACTTTTCTATGTTATTTATCAAAGGAAACTGTAACAGAAAAAATACATTATGTAACATTTTGAATGCTGAATAATCATAAAAACGAATAGTTAGCACAGTTCTCAATTTACATTTTATCACATATTGCGTTTTGTTATAATTCTCCTTCATTTTTGTTTATTTGGAATTTTAGATGTATATATTTGTACAAAGAGAATATTTTATTAGATGATTTCGTAGAGTGGCTTATGTAAGAGTAAGAGGTTTTAGAATACAAATGATTTATAACATTTAAATTGCCGTACAAATGCAATTTTGTATCATATTTTTATTTAGGTCGCTTCATAACACATGCATCTAACGTGTAGCGGCGCAATCTTTCAGGGTCAGTAAAATGAGTTTATTGTAGGAAGCGATCGAGCTAGCTTTTTGCTCGGCACTTGAGATCTCGCTTTCTGCCTGTGGGTTCTCCGGTTCGAACACAACCTGGGCACATCACTTGCATTGGTAACGTTGGACAAACGAACATGCACTTCACCATCATCGCTCTTGACCAACATGTGGCAGCTCTAAAAACACCTGCAGCATCCAAAGCCTGCGAAACGCTCGCAGCACGCAAAGCCTGTGTAACTCTCACAGCACACGACCAAATCCTGTAAAACGCTCACAGCACGCAAATGCCTATGACAGCTCTCATAGCACAAAGCCTGCATCACCGCGCATTACGACAATGACGGCATCACTCTAGCAACCGCCAGCTCAACACGAGTGCACATCGCTCGTCCAACGTCAACGTGACGTTATTCTCACTGGGGGTGGAGTACTGTAGCGGCGCCATCTTCTATGGTCTGTAAAATCAGTTTCTCGCAGGAAGCGATCGAACTAGTCTTTTGCTCGGCACTTAAGATCTCGCATTCTGACCATGGGTTCTCCTGTTCGAATCCTGCCTGGGCACATAATCTGCAAACGTAATAAAAAGGCGTTTTTTCCTTGTTCTTGTGAAATATGTAACCAAATAGGATCGTAATAAATGAATGAGAAGCATTATTAATTCAAATTATTCAAATCATACCATTCACCAAATAACGCAGATTGTGTAAACCGTTGTAAAAAGGTAGACTTTAAAAACAGTTGGAAATTGTAGTCTTGAAAATAGTTCAATTGGAAAACGGTACGTACAAAGACACCTGTAATTTGGAGCGTATCTTAGCAAGATCATAAAAAGCTATCAGTTGGATCAGTAATGGGCCTCTTTTGGCAAATAGTACATTCGCGAATGGTACGATGAAGTGGACATTTCTCACACTGTAAGAAAACGGATGATTTTACGGAAATATTTCTGGTAATCTGGACGCCAGTACAATATACTTTTTTTTTTACAAAAACATTCTCTAAATTCCAGAAAATTTTCCGTTTTTTCGAATTTTATTCTGGAATTTACGAAAATTTTCCCGTTAAAAAACAATAAATTGTATTGGCGTCCAGATTACTAATACAACTCCCGTAAAATCTTCCTTTTTTTACAGTGCAATATCAGCCAGTATAAGATAAATTAGACAACAATTAGCTCACGTTGCCCAACCATTATGTGCTACTTGTGTTCACACATATATATTACCTTTTGTCTTTAGATTCCCTCCATTATACATGCATCTAATGAAATACCTTGTTAACCTAATTTTTTTGTTCGTATTAGTTTCCATAATAAAGTATACGATATTTTTTAGAAATATATTTCTCTTACTTCGTTGAAAAGGTGGTCGTGAGATTGTCGAAAGTCCACCTGCCCTTCTCGATGCTTGACCGGAAAGGTAATCATGGACAATGTCACTGGAAAAAAAATAAAAGCCTCGTTCAACAGATCGTTTAATGGTCGTTGAGTCTTCGGGATCATTGCAGCTCATAAATATGAAGATAAAGAAAGTAATATTCTTTATCGATGTAAAATATTAACAGTTTTATTACGTGCCATGGCTGGTGGCTGTTTGTAGAACAGTTCAATATTTTCTTTTCTTTCTAATAGATATCTGTTGAAGATAGCATAGAATGATTTTTTTTTTTTTTTTTTTTTTTTGCTGGTCCGTTAGTTTAAATTACGATCCTAAATTAAATTTTCCAATATTCTTCCAATTTTTGCCTCTTTTGACTTTTTAGTATACTGTTCGCAAAGCTCCGTCTTCCTATTTGCGAATCGGTAGATAGTCGATGCATAACCAGTCCGCAAAACTGGATGCTTTCCTATCCCAGCTTCCCTATTCATTTCGTGTTCAATCTGCCAAAATATTCACGTGTGTGCCTAAATACTCACTTGTTATTTTCTATCTTTTAAACCTATTATGGTACCGTGAATATCTCAATTAGAATTTTTTTTATACCTCCCTGATATGTGTTGTACACAATTTATGCATCTCCAGATAATGGAGTTGCTTGCCAAATAGGTAGTTTCAGAATATATACACTGTTCGCAGGTCATAGTTAGTATGTATATCGCAGAGAATTTTTTCAAAATGTGGTGCGAATAGTTTAAATTCGTAAACTTGGAATTATATGGTCCAATCATGATATTTCGTTCAGAAAAATGAAATCGTTCATACAGTGGTGGTCAAAATTATAAGGACAAGGCAAAAATTGCCATATCTTGGTTATATTTGGAGGGAGACTTATGCAAATTTAATAGAAACCAATGAAAAATGAAGATTATTTTTGTATGTTTTTACGGAAATATGTGGTAAATTCATATTCATAAAATGTATAAATTTATACAGCCATTGGTTTTGGACAAAATTATAAGAACAACTGTATTTGTGTGTTCTAAAAAGTCAAATTTGTATGTTTTTTGCTCTGCACGCGGAATTTCCAGACAATATAAATACGTAGGAAGCGTTTGGGATCGTATTATTCTGTTTTTTAATCATGCCGCAAGGTGCAAAGTGTTTGGAGTTTCAGAAAGGAAAAATTGATGCATTTCAAAATTCAGGACTTTCTCTATGCTAAATTGCTACAAAGTTTAATAGATCAAGAACGGTTATTTACAATTATCTTTAAAATACCAATAAATATGGACGGCAAAGACATACAAGCAGGCTATCTTTTGTTTCTGTATGGGGGAAAAGAATGATAATGAGGCGAGCTTGCTCCAAAAAACGGAAAAAAATCGTGAATGGAACTTAGAATGTAAGTGCATGAACAGTTCGTCGTGTTTTACAAAAAGAAAGAAAAAGGTTTGCTATAATAAAAACGTGTGAAGACCGCGCCTTACAAAAGCTCATGAGAGACTGAGGATGGAGTTTGCCAAAAACTGCAATATTATGGGGACAAAAGTGGGATTCTGTATTTTCCGATGAGAAAAAGATTAATTTGGATAGACTAGATTGTTTTTGCAACTTCTAGTATGACCTCCGTAGAGAAAAAACGATTTTCTCAAAGCATGTATTTGGAAGTGATTCAGTAACGGTCTGGGGAGGTTTCACAACTGGTAGATCTTCTCCAATAGTTTTTGTGCAGGGTAGGAGGAATTCTGAGATATAATTGATGTATTGGGCGATACTCTTTTACCAGAAGTACCGTTAATAGCGATTGGAGGCTATTTTTTCCAGGAAGACGATGTTTCAGCTCATGTTTCCCAAACTTCAAACTCGTGGTATAATGCTAATTCCGTGAAACTACTTGATTGGCCGGCCATAAGTCCTGATCTGAATACTGTAGAAAAATCTATTGGGTATTCCGGCACACAAAGTACGCAAAAATGGTATATAATCTCAAACAAGCAAGAACTCATGTCTTCCATCGAAAAAGATCACTCAAAATCTTCCAAGAACGTTCTTAAGGAATTGTCAAACTCCATGACGTCAAGACTGATAAGAGTGATTGAGAAGAAGCGGGGAGATTATTAATTATCAGTGTATTTCAGACAAAAACATTCATTGTCCTTATAATTTTGTCCAATTTTTTACAATGACATATTGTGTTACTTGTGACAAAACATTCATATTTTGCATTTTCCAATGTTTTGCATTCTACAATGATTTCTAGCATAGAAAAGCATTTAGTGTATAAATTTCACTTTATTTAACTCAGAAATAAATTTTTTCTGCGCAATTTTCAATTGTTCTTATAATTCTGAGCACCACTGTATATGAACATTTTTCTAAATTTATTCCTTAGTTTTTTCCACCATACATTTGTCTGTCCTATCTTTAATTTCAAAATGTAAATTCAAGAGAAAATCAAAAATAAAGAAATAAATAAATGTCCCAAACTGGTTGTTCAACTTAAACAAATGAAAAAGACTACTATTTCATTTTTAGCCTTTCGTATATATACTATACATACATTTAAAGTTCGATTTTTTTTTCTTTTTTTACTGTATCCTAAATTCTTGAGATGATGTAAAGCAATTTCGTTTCAAATAAAATAAACCAGAGAAAGTGTTTTGGAAGGAATTGATGAAAGTAACTTCACACGTAATTTGTCCTCTAGTAAAAGAATTTGTTCTTTTGCGTTATTTATGCGACATACTATTTGTTTCAGATTCTTTCATGTTGTAAATTTTGAAAGACACTTCAGATACAGTGAAATTATTTACCAAAAGCTTTGAAATTTTTCGATGTGTTTTATTATCAGGGACTTACATACAAAATGAATAATTCTGAAAAAATGAAATGATCCCATAAAACATATGATACACTTAACAGAGACGCTCCGATGAATAGCGTCAATTTTCTCATACAAAATAGTAAAGTATATATATAAAATTATCTTTGTAACAAATCTGTTTTTGACAATATTCAGCCTTTTTATTTAAAAAAATTTACGAAGTTCCTTTTAGCAAACATGTTGTGAAAAATGCACGAATGGTAAATAAAACTAAATGACTTGCATGGAATGTTAGAATCCCCGCCTCTGCAGTATTCCAAAAACAATGCGCTGAAATACAGCAGGAATAAATATAAACGTCTTTTATAAAACACTTTGTTTGCAACATTCTCTTTAAACTATGTCGCAGGCATGCAAAACGGTGATACAAAGAGTTAAATGCGATTTCCTTCTGTGTTTTGTATACCTGTCAAATTATCGAGCATCTATAACCCGAGTACACGTGCCTGGAGTGCCTTATATGGCAATATAAATTAAACTAGTTGGATGTGCCAATCCCAAAACTTTCTTCTATCTCGTACGTACATTTTAATATTTTAAAAAATTGTTACACAAGTTAATGCTTTAATAAATTTAATTCAATATTATACCAATTTTGATTTTCATCTTAAATTTCTGCTTCAGTCTTCAGTCAATTAATTGGAGTAAAAACGAGTTTCGGTCTGTGCACGAGCCGATAGACAATAGAATGATAGGCAGATTTTTTTTTCAAATTCAGGGAAAACCTACATGCCATACCCAAAAATAATCATAAACAAAAATTTTAGTTCAGTTCTATGCTTAATAGTTCAAGGCTTAATTATAACTTCACACATTTTTTTATGGTAGAATAATGAAAATGGCACAGACATCGTGATTATAGCGCCCCCTTCCAGCGGACTTTTTAAAAATTCAGGCAGGACCAACTCGCCATAGCCATACATTTTCACAAAAAAATTGGTTCGATTCTATGCATAACTTCATACACTTTTAGGTGGTACAATATTGAAAATGACACAAAAATTGCTATTACAACGCCCCCTTCCGATGGATGTTTTTTTAATTCAGGGAGGACCATCTAGTCATAGCCATACATTTTCACAAAAAATTTGGTTTAATTACAGCTATAACTTTATACACTTTTAGGTGGTACAATATTGAAAATGGCACAAAAATTACCATTACAGTGCTCCCTTCCAGCGGAATATTTCAAAACTGAAGGACGATCTGCTTGCCACAGCCAAAAACATTCACAAAATACTTGGTCCAATTCTATGCATATCTTCATACATTTTTTGATGGTAGAATGGCACCATACGGACACACAGACAGACATTTTGTAAAAACATGTTATTTGGAATCTCTGTCCCCTAAAATGTGTAAATCCGTCGAAAACCGGAAATCGAAAAAATTATTACGATTACAATACTTTCTTCTATTGAAGATGGAAGAAAATAAAAATAGATATTTTCTATATTAAATGGTCTTTTTTTTCCTTACTGTCTGTATGTTTCGGCATACTGATAGTAATATTTCTAAAATTAGATATCAAGGGAAAAAAATATTTTTTGATAATTTATGCAATGATAAAAAAACATTTCTAAAAATCTTTAGAACTGATAAAATTAATTTAAAAATTTTTATGTCATTCAACATCGTTAATTTAAATCATCTGTCTCTGGCCAGCTATAAAACCCAAAATTTGCTTGTATTTAATTATACTTCAGGGATAAATAAAATCTGCATGTAAATTTTTAAAATGTTCTCAGTGGGTGTTACATAACGTTTCTTTAAATTATGCATGCGACATGAAAATCTGACTACTGAGTAAAGGAAAAGATGGCGTAATGGATATTTTATTTTAATATGCATTTTGATTTTATTTCATTTTAAGAAATTACACATTCTAAAAAAATGTGGATCAATCTAAAATATATCAATGCGACTCATTCAATATATTAATATATTTGTAAAAAAACACGAATTATTATCATTATTATTATTATTATTTTGTCTTATAATATTTTTAGTGAGATAAAAACTGTTAATTTCATTTTTCGAAGGACATACCCAGTTATAAAAAATTTTGAATTTTTAAAATAGGTATAACATAAATTTTCATGATGAAGGTACACAAAATTCAGAAAATAACGAAAAATAAGAAAAACAACTCATAAATTATTAAGTTGGACTAAACTTCAGCTACAAATCTTTTTTAATGCGATTTCTAAATCTTAAACATTATTTAAATACCAAATTATTCAGGAAATTAACATACCTCAGAAGACGAATTCAAAAATATCTGCATAGTTTATTTTTTCTCCGTTTAAATATCGCTTGATAACGGTACAATCTATCTATCTATCTATATTATAAAAGTTTAACGTATCTGTGAGTAACGCGTACGTCATTTTGCGAATGGCAACACTTTCCCCTACAATTTCGGTTTTGCAATTTTCGCTACAGCAAATTTTACATTTCTTAGCATTGCACATTTTAAATTCTTACACCGTCGTATAGAGAAAAAATGTACTTTTAAATACATTCTGTTTCAAAGCTGTATCTCAATTTATTTTTGAGATATTAATTTATTTTTATAGTTTTTAGTAGCAATTTTATCACTGTGCCAACAGAATCATTCCATTTTCCCTTAAAATTGAAAAGAAAAAAAAGTACAAATTAAAATGCCCAACACTTTTCCATGCAATTTCGGTTTTGCAATTTTCGGTACTGCAAATTTTACACTTCTAAACATCGTACAATTTAAATTTTTACACCGTCGTATAGAGAAAAAAATATACTTTTAAATGCAATTTGTTTCAATTTTTTGAGCTATTATTTTCTTTTAATAATCTTTAGTACCAATTTTGTAATTGTGGCAACGGAATCACTCCATTTTCTCTTAAAATAAAAAAAAAATTAAATTAATAAATAAAATAAATAAAAATTTGTATCCTATTTTTTATCCGGTGAATTTCAGTTGTAGTTTTTTCATAATTTGGATAATCGGGTTTTATAGTATTTTGTTAATTTTAGCTTAAAATAATATTTGTTTGAGAGATAGACTGAACAATATATGATGTATCTTTTACTGTAACTAATTATATAAATTTATTATAAATAAATGAAACAATTCTTTTTTAAAGATTTTCTTTCGTCGAATTTACACGGGTTTCACCTCGTAATTATAATATCAATAAAACATTTTAATTATAATAAAAACAAGAAGTTCGTAAACTGCATAACCAACCCACTACACACTTATACCACTTGCAATAAATTTAATTTATTTATTGGTTTGTAGCCTCCATGAACTTGTCAAAAATTATTTTATTGTTATGGCAACGGAAAAAAACGATATGTTTGTTTTTAAAAAGAATAAATTTTTTATGTTTGTTGCTAATATGCAGAAAACATTTTATTTATTTTTATTTTAAATAATAACTTAATTTAACGGAATGATTTTAATTAATTTTTGATATTATGTAAAATAGAAATATCGTAATACCGGCATATCACAAGTTTTATTCTTTTTTTTTTCCTAATATGACATCATTTACATCTTCAGAAACACTCATCTTTTCCGAAATAAAAGCGTGATTTATGCAGTTACTTAAAAATTCTTTAGTTTCAGAAAATATTTATTATAATTAAATAGAAATGGCGCAATTTATAGAAATATTTTCATCTGTGCACACCACGGACCTTTAAATAAATAGGAGTTCACTTTATTTAGATGCAGGAATAAAAGTCGGTGAATATGACATCATCACTGACTTTCATTTAAAAAAAAGAATTATCAAAATCGGGCCAGTAGAAAGCTCAGGTCTGATGACTAAAAAAACAGCCAGGTCTTTTAAATATATAGATTTTACAAATATTAAATTAATGCTAAATTTCGTCCAATTTTTTTTTCAAAAAATTAAAGTAAATTGCTTTTTTTAATTACACTTAATCGATTTATTAAGTATTATTCAATTTCCTTTCATTACTACTTTGATAGTTACATAAATTCGCGCTCCTTGAATTTTTGAGGATTCAAGATAAGAAATTTATTGGGGTGATTTTTCTCAAATGCTTGAAATGATGTTTTTATTGATTAACCGTTTACACGCCGAATTAATATCGCAATGTAATTATAAATTTGTTTTTCCTATATTACAGCTTCAAATGTTTTAATTTATGCATACACATTTAGAAAATAACAAAAACAAATATTTCTGCAGTTTTTTTTTTTTTTTTTTTTTTTTTTTTTGGCTGTTTTTAGTTTAAATTTCGCATTTTGGAACATGATTATTGATTGGTAACCTATGCAAATATAGCAAATTATTTTCGTCTATATGCTATTGTTTATTGTTCTTGAGTATTTTCTCAAATTCAAAAAACATTTAGATTCCTATATGTAAAATGTAAGTAATATAGATTAAACGACAAAAACATATAATATATTTTTATGCAAATTAATGAATGTACATATTCCTTATACTTGTGATAAATGCTTAAACATATTTTTTTTCAAAAGTTGAAATCAACCTTGTATTTTATAGGAAAATTAAAATAAGATTAAAATTCAGTAAAATTTTAAAAAAAGTCACAAAAAATTCACAAAATTCACTTTTTAAATTGTTGAATTGTCATTGGTACTTAATCAGTTTGCAAAGTTTCAGTTTAACCTGATGTCTTAAAGTGGGTGAAAATAACGTTCAAAGATTCATATAGTGTTTATATGTTTTTTATTTTTTTTTAACTGTATCTATTCCTTGGCGTATACCCTCTGTGTGTTAGCCTCTTATTAGGCTATTAGTGTTCTGTATTTAATCTTATCTCATGCTTTTTTTGCGGTTACATCACGATCTACCAAATCTTTAAAATCGTCTAATCCTTTATGAATCACCATCCATAACTTCTTTTAAGAGAAAAGTTCATCATCACCTATTTTTACGCACGTGAAAACTCTTTTCATTTTTGAGAAATCCGTTATGTTTACATTCATAAATTTTTCTTCTAGTTTTTATTATTAAAAGCAATCATTCGGCCACTTTCTATTTTTCGAAACGAAGTGAAGAGAAAGGAATTTTCTAATATTTGTTTATCATGCTCTCCATATATCAATCTTGAGAACTGTCATTCACTTTCTTTTTAAAAAATAGAAGGAAATTTAAATCCGGCAAACATAATATTGTCAGAATCACTCTGAGAGAGAACACTTTATCCGTGTTTTCTTTGTTTTTCATTTATTTTTATCTTGCAGTGAATTCGTAACAGTATTTCATTCCAATTTAAAAGATAGAACCAAAATTCTTTGATTTTATCTTAACAATAGTAACTTAATTAATTTTTGTGCTTCATATATAACTTTTTTAATTCTTTAGTATTCTAATAAAATAAATATAAAACAAACAATAAATTACTTTGTTAACCATAAAAAATTAATGATTAAAATTTTTTATTATGTTGTTTTTGTGGAACATTAAGGCAATGTTTAAAGATAGAAAACCAACGATTATAAATGCACAAATAAAGTAAGAAAAGAGGAGCAAACAGCTGTTTCGAATCTACTAACGAGATTCTTCTTCAGTGTAAAAACTCTTACTTTATTTGTGCATTTATAATCGTTGGTTTTCTATCTTTAAACATTTTTGCACACAGGCTTTATTCGTATTTTAATTAAGGCAATGTGAACTTATGGAAGGACTCCGTAGTTGCATGGTATCTCAACATTGGATGTTAAGTTGCCACGCAATAAGCCGTCCAAAATAGGATCAAACTGTTCCAGTTAAACGAAAGATTGAGCAACCAACTGCATGGTCGCTTCATTGCTGCGCTGTGATGTCTAATCCTCAGGCACATGTGTCTGGATCTTCATTACTTGCAAATGGTGACATGCCCCATATCTATTTCTTCTAGTAGGGTTTACGCAACTTTAAATTCTATCAAAACTAATAGTAATTTATTTGTATTTGCTATATTATTACGTTTGCATAAATATGTTTTATCAGAACCTGATGAATATCTTGTTAATGATATCAACCATAAACATAATCCTTTGGATAAATATATAGTTATGATAATCCTAAATATAGGCTGCAATAATGTTGAATGCAATCAGTCTCGTGTTAAAAAAAAATTCAGGATGATGGTGTAAAATTTGTGGACACGTGTGAGAAATTTGGCCCGTTAAATTTTAAAAAAAGTAAAGTTATACCGCGTCATGAAACTGCTGCTAATAAAGCCCCTAATTCCACTGATACGAACGTATTATTGATTCATAGAGTAATGCTTAAATAATAACACTTCCCACAAAAGGTCAGCAAAAAAAAAGTTTCAAATTAATCAGGGTAATTGAAATTCAAAATATTATCAAGAACTGTCTTCTATTGTGAAATTTACGAAGAGGAATCAGAAAATAAGTTTGCCCTGGCGTCTGTGGACAGAGGTGTGTATGAAAATCAAACAATATAATCAGATATGAAAGAAACAATTCAAATTTATTCATCAACATAAGTACCAAGCACATTGAGACATTTTGTCTACTGAGAATAAAAAGGTTCTATCAGTGTTTTTGAAAAAAATACTTATCGATATAGAAAGGTTCTTTTTGTATCGATGAAGGTACTTCTGGATTAAAATAATGTCATAATATAATTGTAATGTCATATGTAAATTATATAAGTATAACATAATTTTGATGCAAAAATGCCTTGATAGATACAAATGGAACCTTTCTATATTGACAAGTCAATTTTTTCAAAAGCACAGATAGAACCTTATTTACCAGAACTCAGGTGACGATTTGACGATTCTGCTTGATAAGCTGAAAAAAGCTCTCCAGGAAAACATCACGGATTTGCATACAGGCAAGCCGTTAAACGCTTCTTCTTTATGCAAACCGCTGAATTTTTCCTGGACGCTATTTGAAGCGTATCAAGCAGTATGGCAGATGTGTCAATGTATTTTGTAATTATGTAGAAAAATAAAAATATGTCTTATCTTTAATGTGTCATTCTATTTTTTGACTTTCATGTACAACTCTAACCATAGTCGAGAGGGCAAACTTTTTTTCTGACTCGCCCTCGTAAATTTAAAGCAAAACTCAATAGGTGTCTTCTTTTTTTAGGGTTTCGTTCATCTGACGAAACACTATTTGTCTCTGTCCTCTGTCTGTCTGTCTGTCTGTCACAGAGTCAGTACACAAAAACTATATATGTTCAGAGAGTTCAAATTTTGTGTACTTACAGTTGAATATCTCATGTCACACATCAAATCATAAAATTTTGAAAAAGACTATTATTTTAATTAAAATAGTTTTTAATTTCATCAGTTCACTTTTTTTGTGTGTATTTTCCTTTTTACTTTTAACCCTTTAAGACCCGAAACATTTTCATCATTAAATATTATATTCAACTGGTTATTAACTCTATACTAACCCTAATGACACCTAAAAAAATAATTAAAAAAATTTTCTCGCCCCCCTAGTGTGTGAAGAGTACCCGCACGAACGTGCGGGTTGGGCTTTTTCTGTGAAAGCCGAACCAGCACGATTGTGCGGGTTGGGCTTTTCCTCTGAAATCATTATTTATTACATGTTAAGATTTATACATTTTCTGGCTCTAAATGGATAGAAGAGAAAAAGTGAACCAAAAAAATTTTTACAAATATGGTAATTATTGATGTGTTATTTTTTATTTTATGGATTCGTTACTTTTTTACAATGAAAATGTTTAAAACCTTTTTTTTTTTTTTTTTTTTTACATACACAAATAAACGTTGCATTTTTCACAGCGTGTTTTTGAACTTTTTTCGCAGTTTTCAAACCTGCACTTGCGAAGACTTGAAATGTCATCAACACATGGGAAATGGTTCGCTCTAAAGCCTAAAAAAGAAGGAAAAAAATAATATTGGAAAAGTACTTATCGACTTAAAAAAAATATTTTAATTGATTTAAAAATATTTGTTATATTTTTAAAGTTTTTATTTATTATATCGATTTAATTTCTTCTATAAGTCTATAACTTTTTTTTGTTGCAATTTAAGAAATGAAAAACATACTTACAGTTGCGTGAAATCTAATGTTCCAGGATAAGGTACAGAAATGAACTTTTTAACAGTCCACTTGTATTCCTTTTTTTCTTTTTTCATTCTTTTAGTATTTTCCGAAAACGCCTTGGAGGTAAAACTTTGGTAGATGAATTCAGGAGACTTTGAAGAGGAAGAATGATCCAAAATTGTCATTTTTTCTTCATCGAGCTCATCTGAACTTGACTGTCCTTCTAATAAATCTGCTTCAAATGTTTTGTCCGTAACATCGTCATCATCCGAGCGATCATTAAACTCAGAATCTGATTTATTCATCAATTAAAATATTTCTTCTTGAGTGAGAATTATTTTCCGCTTAGACATCTGAAAAAATATTTTATTTTGCTTTATTAAAAGTTAACAAAGTACTGCATAAAAAAATTATTTAAAAAAAGGGGAGTTATCTATGACAACACCCAAGAAAATAATATAGTATTAATTATGAAACAGCATACTTCGTTTTATTTTGGCTGTCATCAAAATTGTTGAAACAGAAATCAAAATGAACATTGAACAACACTTACCTTTACTGTAGCACTGACTAACGTAACGCCCAAGTTGCACGATCGTGCGGGTGATGAAATCTTGAGTCCTAAGAGCAAAATAAATAGTCTATAATTAATGTTTTATATTATATTATACTTATTTAGACATTAAAGCAAAAATATTTATCTAAGCAATTAAAAATATATTGATAATTACCTTTTTACGACAGATAAAATGATGCGCTATATCCGTTGTATTTGCAAACAAAGCTAGACATGCCACCTGAAAGTAAAACATGGACTACTACCGCAATCTGTTGATAAAAAAAGAAATTTTACTCTTTCTGCTAACCGGAACAATCGTTCAATTTGGGTTTATATTACATATGACTGTTTCAGAAGCAAAAATTTAAATGTATGTCTAACCCGCACGATCGTGCGAACTGGGTCTTAAAGGGTTAAAAGAAATGGAGTACTTCTGTTGCCACAATTACAAAATTTGTGTTAAAAACAACAACAAAATTTATATCTTAAAAATAAATTGATATACAGCTTTTAAACAAATTGCATTTAAAAGAACAATTTTTTCCTATTCGATGGTGTAAAAATTGAAAATTTGCGATATTTCGAAGTTTAAATTACTAGCCACCTATGGTGACCAATTTGGTCTTCCTTAACACTTTCCGGCGCAGTGTTGCCGGGTCGGCAACAACCAAAGTTCCTTCTATTTAGAGACACAAAAACTCCGTGAATATTTCAAAAACTACTCTAATGGCTACTTTAAACCTTTCTTATGAGTTCTACATGACAGCACCACAGAGATTAAATTCTATTGTTTTCAAATAATAGGTGAAATATTTTACTCTAATACGCGCTTCACAGCAATGCTCTTCTCACAGCGCTTATCAATGCTGTACTTGCACTGTATTACCACTTCGGTAACAGCTACATAATTAAAATGGTTTGTGCAATCTTTGCAAAATTATACCTGTATACTATTATTATAATTATACCTATAGACCTAAACAGATTGCCTAAATTTTTTTCTTTAAATTCCAACTTTAAAGAGTAGTGCGCCGGAAAGGGTTAAATTTATGCTAAGCTTTGCAATATTTTACTTTTGTTAATAATTTTACTTACTTGTAAGGAATAATTAATTTTCTATTGACAATTTTCGTTTGTTAGTTTAATGATAATGTATTTTGAAGGGGGATATTAAACGAAACTCTCTGTGCGATCTGCAATCACATTTACCCACTTGTTTACATTTTCTTTTCTCAATATGCGTAATGCCTTAATTTTAATTATAATAAATTCTCTTTTAAAATAGTTATAACAGATTGTTCCATCACTATAATATATTCATGAATTGATTTCTCATTATGGTAAATTTTCTTTAACCTTGTTACAACAAATCATTTCGTCTATATAATAAATTATTTTTATTTAACTTTTAATACAAGCACTTCATAAGCAAAAGACAGTTGCAAAATGGTATATAATTATGAAACTGTCTGCAATATAGAAAAAATGAAGCATGGAGAAACATTAACTTATTAAAAAAGTTGAACAAACATAAATGTTTACTTTTATAAAAACAAAATCGGCTTTTTACCGCATTGATAAACTTTTTCTATGCGCTTCTACAAAATGCAATCTTCGTGGCACTTTTTTATTTTGAAAACTTCTCTTAAAATTAAGAAGTTATTTGTTTATCTTGCTTACCACATCTAGTCTCGAAAAATTTATAACACTTTTTATTTCATTAAAGAATAGAAGGTTATATATGTAAGTGAGCAATAACGAATATTAATTAACTTACATTGTAAAAAGAAATATTCTGAATTAAAATATTTTGTGCGTATTTTTAAATAATTTTTCAATTAATTTTCAGTAGTTAACTTATGCCTGAAGTTATTGAATAATTATAATTATACATATGTGTTCATTTCTGCTGAGCTTTATTTGCGGGTCACGTTTTGATGGTGAAGTATCAACCTAAAGCTGCTCTCAGATTCACCAACTGTTCGCGAAACTTTTGAGCCAACACTTGATTTCCTCCAACTTTTTGCGAAATATCTTCAGAACACCCAATGTGATAGCAAACAGCAATGTCCCCCAACTTTTTTCCGCATCTCCAAAAAAGTCTCCGCCAATCGAGACTTTTCATTCAACAGCGAGCATTTCAACAAATCAGAAATAAGCGATTGATAAGAACAGGCGATGAATGTTAACGGCTGGTACTAGTAGTACTGCTTTTCCTCCAACTTTTTCCAAGACAATTGTAACCATTTTCTCTCTTTGAATGGGAAAAAGTTGGAGTTAAAAAATGCTGAAAAGTTTGTTGCTTCTGAAATGTGTGAATCTGATAGCAGCTTTACAGACATATGTGACTATGAGAAGTGAGGCTGAGTGTAGTCTTCATACCTAAAATGGTAGAGAGTAATTTCATGCATCCTGTTTTGATTCACGTTATGGTCATTTTTTCATTCTGTTTACTTTTAAGCTTAATTAGCAGTACGATAGTTCACGTGTTTAATAAAAAGTTCTAATTGTAATTTCCGTTTTTTTTTTTTTTTTTTTTTTTTTTTTTTGTCAGTTTGAATCCAGATAAGATAAATGTAATATCCATGTAAGAAAACTTGTATCTTTTGTCATACTTATGAAAGATTAATAGCATTTTATCCTGATAATAAAAGTAATTACATTTGGTTATAAATTTTGTATAGATACACAGCTATACGAATGAAAAAAAAATCTAGCATATCCATTAATTATTTTCAGGATTGCTTTGTTTACTTCTAATTTTTTATTTAAGAACAGGATGAGAAGTATTATTACACATTTGGAACGAGGCTATCGAGAAAGAGTGGCTACCGCGATCTGTTCCAAGTACCCTTTTTTACAGACCGCTGGATTCATGTGATGCTCGAATACACCAATGCGGGTGCACTAATAAAGCACTATGTCATTCTAGCGGTCTGTAAAAAAAGATACTTGGGATGCACCGCGGTAGCCTGTCTTTTTCGTTAGCCTCGATTTGGAAAGTACAGTTCAGAATTGGCTTTTTATAATACCTTCTTTTAATCAATTTTAGAAATAAATATCAACAGTAATTATAATAACTTTAGTTTCTATGACTGTTTTACCTTTATAAGAAAAAAAAATAACTTTTTTTTATTTTTATGCCCTATCTAACTATATATGATCCTTCTTTGCAAAATTTGTTTTTGCCTTCAAGAATAAAGAAAAACAAAAATTTCCCTTTTTATTAAAATATTTTTAAAAATGTGTACTTGAAAGAAACTTCTCTTTAAAAAGTGGTGTCAACCGAATAAATTTGTGTAAGAGACGCTGAAGTCGAAAGAGTTAATGGAACTTTTCTCACTCTGCAAAACTGCCGCTCCATAATATGAAATCTATGGACAGGATGTTTTCGAATTTATAGGTTATTTTTTTTTAATTTTTGAACATTTTTTTTAATTATTTAGAAAATAGTTGTTGTTCTCGGTAGAGAATTGGGAAATCTGAAGTATATCTGAATCTTTTTATTGGTTGAATTCCGCAACTTATTTATTTTATTCGCTTCGTGATTGGTCCTAGTTTAATGTTTAAAAATGGAATACTTCTGTTTTTTTATTTTATTCGTTTTCTGATTGGTCCAAGCTTAATGTCGAAAAATGGAATACTTCTGTTTTTTATTTTATTCGTTTTCTGATTGGTCCAAGTTTAATGTCGAAAAATGAAATACTTTTGTTGCCACGATGGCAAAAAGAGTAATAAAAACTTTTAAAAAATTAATAATTTAAAAACAAATTGTGATAAAGATTTAAAAAAATTTCTTTTTAAAGTGCATTTTTTTTTCTACGCAACGGAGTAAAAATTAAAAATGTGCGATGTTAAGAAGTTTAGAAATTTGCAGTTCCGAAAATTGTAAAACTGTAATTTCATTTAAAATTTTTTTGTGATAGGTCCAGGAATATCAATGTTTAACCCTTGTCGTACATAATAGAAGGCGTTCAGAAGTCAGTCTGAGTAACTCTATCCAATAAAAATGCACAATTTAAACAATTAAAGTTATCAATCTATAAATTACTGACTTTTTATCATTGGTCTAGGAATATTAACGTTTTATGAATGGCGTACGTAATATTTGACTCTTTATAATCATTTTAAAAATTATGTTTATTATTATTATTAATTTAAATATAGAATTTATTGATAAGTCTTTAAAATTTTAGCCTTTGAAAATATTACTTTCCAAATAATATTTGTAATTTGTAAAAATTACTTTTTTTTTTTTTACTTTGAATAGTTGAGGTCTATCTTTAATATAGCTATCTATTACTTTTTCGTTTCAGTTGTAATGTTTTTTTAATAAAAATACTTTCAGTTTTGAAATCAGTTCTGAAAATGAAAGTACATTATTTAAAAAAATCTGCAATTAAAACCTAAAAAGTAAAAAATAGCCATATTAAAGATCAACCTCAGCTATCTTATGCCAAAAAAAAAAAAAAAAAAAAAAAAAAAAAAAAAAAAAAAATCGTTCAGAGATATTCAAATTTAAACGAGAATTACGAAACAATCTGCCCATAGATTTACCGTTACGAAGCGACTATTTTAAAGTGAGAAAAAACTCTCCTTAAAATATGCACGTTACTTTAAAAGAAAAAAAAATACAAAAAAACACTTTGTATGTCTAAAGTGGCCAGCTAAGTAAATGAACACATTATATTGATTCATGATATTTATTAAATTAAGGCACCCTGAAGTAGGGGTGGGCATTATTTGACGTATTAGGATAAAAAATACAGTTACTATGCTGGAACCTAATATTGCGTTAATATGTTACCGAAAAGTCCCTGTTAATTAAATAACATGTGGTTTAAAATGGCAGCGTCAGAGAAACAGCGTTTCTCGAAAACAGAGGCAGCGAAACAGAGAGCAGCGTTTAAAGAAATCAATTTCGCATCTCTAAAATAGAACAATATTCACAAAAAATGTCCTGAAACGTTTCTTTTGAGACGAGCGCACCTAATTGACCCTATCTTCAGTCTCTAGTCATAGGCAACTCTGTTAGGCGTGCGTCGTTAAAAAATTGTTTTACATTTCTTCAATCCCTTACGCAAAAGTAGACAACCTACTTAAAAGTAGATAACCTACTTAAAAAATAAGAACTATTTTCAATTAAAGATCATGTTACAAACAAAAAGAGAAAAATTTGATTGGATCAAAAATTATATCAATATCAAAAAATAAACATTTCCTCCACCTAGAAATATTTTACAATATCATGTGCCGGACCTCCCCCCCCCCCCCGCTCCCCTAAAATGATAACGTTATATTTGCACAGCCCCAAAGTGAACATGCTAGATTATTAGATCTAAATATTTTCCCTTTGCGCCCGGGGGTTAAGTTTCTGTTTGGCGCCCTCTCTACCAATTTTTTTTCTTGTGAAAAGCCAAAAATGATATTAGTAGTATAAATATGGCACTTCTGAATTTCCGCACCAGGGGCGACCGCCTCTTTGCCCCCCCCCCTTTTTTTTTTTGCACGGCGCTGCATTAGAACTACAAATTGAGTTCAATTGAAAACTTCAGTTGAAAAGCAACTCAGATAATTCTTCAATATTCCCCGATTCATTCTGATATATTTTTTGTTGCTGCAGTAAATCTAGTTCTTAAAATAGATAATGATTATTTATCGTTTGGTTAACTTTGAATAAAAACAGATAATTTAACATGTTTGCAATTATTTATCTGTAAATATTTTCAGCGATTATTGTAAAATTTGGTACAACTCATTTTAAATTGAAAAAATATGTTAATAATAAATATAACAGAATTAACCATTTTGCCTGAGTGAATGACATTTGATTAAAAGTGTTTGTTTATTCTTTATGGTTTTCGGAAGTAATGAAAGAGGTAGTATTAAATGATTTTCAATCGGGAAAGATTGTGTTGATGTGACAAGGGTGATAGAAGGGTTTACTCGTTTTTGAATAATATTTAAAAAGGTTATTACTACATGCTCATGGAATTTTTTTAGGGAGATGGAAGGGAGCTTTTGTCACTATAAATTTTGTTTTTCGGCCAAATACTTTTATTATTTTTATTTTGTATTTGCGTTAAAAGATTTTATTTTGCTGAAAAAAAAGAATGAATGATATAAACAAAATAGTTTCCTATAATTTGTGAAATACCTTAATTTCAGTACAGTTGTAATTAATTTGAAGAATTGCATTCAATTAAAAATATGTAAATAATATTTTTGTGTTCTTGTGAAATTTGAATATGTGTTGATTAATGCGGCCGCTATTAAGTCGCGGATTAATTTTTCCTTTATAATATTTTACAATGTAGTTGAAAAGTGTTTATGAATTCTGTTTGTCTATCCTTGTTCTAACTCGTGTAAATATAGTCCAATTGCCATGAAATAAATTTATATATATATATATATATATATATATATATATATTATTACAATTTAGTATGGCATGTTCGGCTTTGAGAAGAAAGTGTGTAACTTTTTTTTATTTTTTTGGTTCATTTGCAGGGCCACTCAGAAGAATTCCATTAATTTACGGCCTGTAGTGAAAAATCACTCGCTATGTATTTTAATGATATTGTGACGACCCCGAGTAACTGACTGACTTTGGCACAAAACTCTCGCCTATAGTTGCAAAAACCGGTCTGGCTGTGCGTCCTGAATCCGGACTGTTCCTTCTGTGTTTGTCAGACGGCGCTGATGTGGTTCAATCAACTGATGAGACGAAACGAAAAGCAGAGAGGGGGAGGAACGGGACTGTGATTTTTGGATTTTAGTGTCTGACTTTTAAAGATGATTTTAACGTTTTTTTTTTTTTACTTGTTTGATTTTTATGTGTGTAAAGCTTTTAGTTGTCAAATTTTATAGTGTAATTGATAATGCGTGTGATGAAATAAAAGAGATGATTCCATGTAAATGCGAATTCATCGTGCGCCTTACACATTGGAACCAAGAGAAGGATTGACATCGTTACAGTCTTAGTTATTTGGAGGTTCCACCGAGATCTGGACTTGGAGTTTGTGGCAGGAATGGATGTGTGGTCACAGGTATGTTTTTGAATTCATTACAGCGTGCCTTATCATTTTAAGTATAAAATATTGGTGATGTTCATTTGATTAAATTGAATTCTTGCTTGAGTGGTTTGTTTTAAATGATATGGCAGCCGCAATATCCAGATTCGTATTTTATACTTTTTATTGTCATAAAATTTGTAAATTAAAAAGAATGTTTAAAACAAAGCTGGTTTAATAAGAATAGTTAGTTACTAGAATTGAATTCAAATTGAATCGTTTTAATGGTTGAAAAAAAAAAATCAAACTGATTTTTAAATTTGTAGTGCGATTTGTATTAAAAAAATATGGTGTTTGAAACCAAACTGGTTTATTAATTGAAGTCAAGCTGTTTTCAGGTATAATGTAGTTCTCATCGAAAAATGTTCTTTTAAAACCAAGCTAGTTTATTGATTAGGTGAAGTGAAACTGATTTCAAGTTTAGTATGTTTTGTATTGCGAGATATAGTGTTTAAAACCAAGCTGGTTTATTTAATAAATGAAGTCAAACTGATTTCAGATTTCTTACATGTCGTATTGAAACCTATCGTGTTTAAAGCCAAACTGGTTTATTGAATATATGAAGTCAAACTGATTTCAGTTTATTACATTTCGCATCGAAACATATCGTGTTTTAAACCAAGCTGGTTTAGTCAAAATTGTGAGTTTTCAGTAAGTGAAAATTATCTTAAAAGTTTATCAAATTGGTGTATTATTTCTGTTGAATTGAAAGTAATGGTATATAGATGTTTAAAATTGGTTTTTTTTTCTTTTTAGAAAAATGTTTAATGATATTTACTTGTATAAAGTGTATAAAAATAGTATTTATATACATGTTTTAAAGTTATTGTGAAAAATATTTATTTAGAGTTTTGAATAAATAGGTTGATAGTGCATTGATTTAAATTGAAATTGATTATTGAAATTGAAATTAAATTGAATTAAAGACATAATTGGTTGGGTGGCCGTTTCTCTTATAAAGTGTCTGGCTCACCCATCGGTGAACTTGAAACTGAAAGTGGCTTTTCTTGGAAGGGGGCAAAGGGTTGATTTGAGAATTGTTGCTATGGAATTGGACGAAGACGTTAATGACAATATGAAGATCATTGACTTGTATAAATTAATTACAAAGAGCGTTTGGTATGAAGAAGAGTTTGTAAGATATATGCTTGAGACTGTTATAGATGAGAGATTAAGTCGTGAGAAAGCTTTCGAGAGGAAAAAGGCGGATGAAAGAAGGTTTATGCTAGAAGTTCCTGATAAAGAAAAGAATATATCAAATATTGCTGATATTGATAAAGCAGTGGAGGAAAAGTGTCATATTGAGGAAATTTTGTTGGACCTTGTGTATTTGTTTAAAGAGGTTCTGGAGAAGAGACAAACAATAATATGTATTGATGATGTTGATCGAATAAAAGAGGGAGTGAGGAGTAATATTGATGAAACCTTGTATAGCTATACGAGGTCTTTGGATTGTGAAGTAACGGAAAATGAGTTATCGACTAAGAAATTAAGTATTCTCTTAAAAAGGAAATAGTGGATATTATAGACGTAATCGAAGTTTTTGAACTTTCTGAATTTCAAGGTGTGAAGAGAGAAGACATAAAATTGATAAGGGATGGAAGTGGAGTTGATGATAAGTTGAACTTAAAACTGAACTGTTTAAATGATGTGAAAGTTACTGAACAGGATGAAGAGTGTTTTCTTCTATCACAAGATAGAAATTTGAGAGATGTATCTGAAGTTAGTAGTGCAAGTACGTTTGAAGGTAATCTTGAACTTGTTCAGGTTGATATTGATGAATGCTGTAGAGATAATGAAACTGGCTCTCTTATTTCAAGTAATTTGAAAACTAAGGACAATTTGAAGACTGTAGATGAGGTTCAAGAGGAAGATAATCTTAATGTTGAGAATTTATGTGGAAGTTTTCAGTTTATAACTGATAATGAAACTGAAAGTACGAGGGGGAGGAGAGAGAGTACGGATATGAACCAAAACTCTATTGCAGTCGATTTAGTTAGGAGGACAATTCAAGAGAAAGATGAAATTGATCTTGAACTTGACTGGTTGATTGAAAGATGTGAAGAAACTGAAAAATTATCCGAAAGGGGAACCGGAAATGTTCATGTTCTGTACAAGGAGAGAGTTGTTGGAAAATGTAGCCATGGTTTTGATAACAGAAAATGTTTCAAGAGGTTTGGTGAGAAGAGGGAGAGAACAGTGGAATGTAAGCCAGGAAGAAATCGAATGATGAAAAATCACAAGAAGAGAAAAAAAAATCCAACAACGCTGACACTTTATCACGGCACCCATCCTTTCATTAGTAGCTATTAAGTTTTATAGATTTTGTGCAGTTTTATTAATGATCATAGTCATTTTCAGAAAATGTGTGTTTAATGTTATTTATTGTTGCATAATAACATGAAAAAAAAAAATCTTGTGTTAATTTTGATCTGGTAGTCCATAATTAGATTAATATGTATTGTTTTTTTTTTTTAGATTTATAATTGAAAAAAACAAAGTATATTTCAGTTGGTTAGAAAAACAGAAAGATATGCATTATTTAATATTTATTATTGTATAATGTTAAATTAATGGAAAAAATAGGAGGATTTTCTGTTGATTGTAATAGTATTTATGGAAATTACATTGGTTATAATACTTAGTTTTAAAAAGAAAGATCTAGTATTTTTATATTACAGAAAATTAGTATTATGTGAATTGAATAATGAATTTATATTGTAACTGGTATTGCGGAATGCTATATTACCACGTATTCAAAATTTGTAGAAATGTAATAGAATTAAGACAGTTTGGTTAGGGCGGCACAATGCTGTGATGGATTTCGGGAGATGTTCCTGTGGCAAATTTGCAAGTAATCGTGGACACTATGAATTGAAAAGGACTTTTTAGTGTTCCTTTTAACTTGTCACATTCTGACTCCTTTATCTAGGACTCTGTTTGGACATGTCCAAAATTTGGAGGGGGGAGGAGTCTGTGATGACCCCGAGTAACTGACTGACTTTGGCACAAAACTCTCGCCTATAGTTGCAAAAACCGGTCTGGCTGTGCGTCCTGAATCCGGACTGTTCCTTCTGTGTTTGTCAGACGGCGCTGATGTGGTTCAATCAACTGATGAGACGAAACGAAAAGCAGAGAGGGGGAGGAACGGGACTGTGATTTTTGGATTTTAGTGTCTGACTTTTAAAGATGATTTTAACGTTTTTTTTTTTTTTACTTGTTTGATTTTTATGTGTGTAGTTGTCAAATTTTATAGTGTAATTGTTAATGCGTGTGATGAAATAAAAGAGATGATTCCATGTAAATGCGAATTCATCGTGCGCCTTACACATTGGAACCAAGGGAAGGATTGACATCGTTACAATATTACAATTTTTAAAACATACTGAAATTGATATACATCACTGTGGTGTACTACAAGTTTCTTACTAAAGAATATAGTGTGCATTAACTTATCGCTTATTTATGAGAACATACAAAGTAATTTGGGTATAGAATAAAAATTAAATTAAATGAACTATTGAAACCTACAAACAATAATTGCTGGAAGTGCGTTTTCAATAATGGTAAGCGTTTTAAAGTTTAACCACTTTTTAAAAGTTACTTGGTTTCTACAAATTTCAGATCATATGCAAGGTCCAAAAAATGTTCTCGACAACATCCGTTTCTTGGCTGAAATTGCTGAATGGAAATTTTCAACTGTGCTATGCGTTTAACTGAGCTAACTTTTAACATATTATATGTAGAAAGCACACGTCTGTCGATCATATACAGTACTGAAAAAAAAACGTATATTTGAGCGACTATTCATGGTAATATCAGAAATCGTGTTTTTAAATGTATTATGTTGTTTTTTTTATTATTAATGTTTATTAAGACGCCGTCTTCCACCTTTGTAAATTGTCAAGTTTTGTTATGGCATTCTAAATGTCTTAGAAGGTGTTTCATAATCTGTGCTGTATAATTTTTTTTTTTTTTTTTTTTTTTTTTTTTTTGCATTAGAAATTGTGTTAAAACTCTATTTATTATTATGCATGATATCTCTTACCATTTATCAATAACTAATTTCTAAACCGTTAGTTTTAGAGTTATAGTTCCAATTGTATAAATGTTTCAAATTTTGTTCTCTTCTGCATCACATAAAAATCAATTTACATTATTATTAAATATATAAGAAATTACAAATTTTATCCAATGCGTGGGTTCTATAAGCTTTATTTTGAAAATATTTTCAAGTTCTAACATGTAAAACTGTAAAAATTTATTCTTGTATGCTAAAAACTTACTGAGTTATGATACTTAGAATTGTATGAATTTCTAATGTTTTAATCACTATAACTGGAAAAACCTGTTTTTAGTGTCAGAAAATACCAAAAATGCACGAAATTCAAAGCATCATAATTAAGTTTTGTCTTGACTTGCAGAAGTTAAGTTTTTAATCACAAACTGATTTTGATTGATCCTAGTAAAATATAGAATTTATAATTACGCCAAAAAGTTATTTAAAACGTTTTGTTTGAAAGGCCTTCTAATTGAAACATCCGTTAGTTATATGTTATAAAAATAACAGGTTGTTGGAACCTGTTACCTGTAAAAGAGTGGAACGATGTAACCTGTTAACCAAAAATAATTATATTTCCCATCTCTACCCTGAAGTAACGTACATTAATAATAAACTAGTCGTTGCGGGCAAACATAATACTTACCCATCATGGAACGGCATAATATAATATATGAAAATAAAATATATGAAAACTATTTATAAAATGCATTGCAATTCGAAAACAAAATTTAAACGTACATTTAAATATGTTCATATACAATTTAATGCTCTATTAATGAAATGCTGAAGAACCAATTTCGACAAATTATATAAAATGCCAACCTACTCAAGTAGTACTGAATTGCGTGAAAGAAACATCCTTATAACTCCAAAAATAATAATTCTATTAACTAACAGTTTACTGCTTCGGATTAAGTTTCTTATTTTCAATTAAAATATATCTTTGAATTGAAATTCGAATCAAATACAGGTTCATGGAAAATCGAAGAATGTTGAAAACAGGATTACAAATATCTTGGCAACTAATAATACGATTGACCTCGATTCTCCTGCAAATTTTTGATATTTTATTGCCTTTTAGTCCAATTCTTAAAATAAAAAATTTCAAAAAATTTCATATACCTTTCATCAGAACAAATTTTTCGAAAGTCCGAAAAAAATAGTTCCGGATAATCAAGGTTAGGGGTATTAAGGTTAATCAAGGATAATCAAGGTTAGGGGTAATAGGCTTCGCCCATTTCCTACATACTAAGTACATACAAAATTTCAAGTCCTACCTCAATTTGTTCAAGAAATAAAGGGTTTGCAATCACATAGACAGACAAAAGGACGGCAATTTTTTTTTTTTTCTAAAAATATGTTTTTCGGAATCTCCGGTATCTGAAACATGTAAATCCGTCAAAATTGTTTTTCGATTTTCAAAATTTTTGCAAGACTTATCCTATACTACGTATGATGTGTGAGCAATATTATTAAGTTTTGTAATATTTTAAGTGCGGGATAATTGCAATACAAAGTAAACGGTGATGAGTATGAGTATGGCGAATTCAGGAATACAGCTCATATTCAAAATATTAGAATAATTGAGAAAAAGTAATAAGAAAAAATTATTTGTCATTTATTTATTTTTTATACTAAGTAAATGCAATTAAATTTCTTATAAATTAAATCTGGAATGTTTAGATAAGATTATAACATTTATAAAATATAAAATACAGCACAATAAATTAGATATACAGCTTCCTTAAACACACCAGAATATTAGAATAAAATTTAGACTGGTTCAAAATATTAGAATATTTTATTTTACGCAACAATATTACCTTATGAATATGAAGTAAATGGTAGTTAATATTTTGTAGCATCCCCTTTAGCTTTCATAACAGCGTACAATCGATCTTGCATACTATATACAAGGTGTTTACAAACATTTCTATCAATATTAGCCCAAATAGACTTTATACGTGCCACTAACTCAGTTTTACTTGAAGGAGGATTTTCTTGAAGATTTTCTTCATTACACACCATAAGTTTTCGATGGGATTAAGATCTGGTGAATTTGGTGGCCAAGGAAGTACCTTAATGTTGCGTTGGCGGAACCAATTCTTAGTTGACACCGAGGTATGCGGGGACGCTAAATCTTGTTGAAAGATGAAATCATCTTCAAATAAATCTTCTGATGATGGAATCATGTAATATTCTAAAATTTTTTGATATATCAGAGAGTTAACCTTTTCGTAGACGATGCATAACTTTCCAGGTCCTTCTGCACTCATACAACCCCAAACCATGACACTAGCAGCAAATTTTACGGAACGTTTAAGGCATTCTTTATCAAATGCTTCTTGCTTCATTCTCCAAACTCGAATACTTTGATTACCATATGAAACACAAAACATACTTTCATCACTAAATAATATATTTTTCCAATCTTTATTGCTCCATAAACGTCTTGATTTACACCAATTCAATCTTATACGCTTTTGTCTTGCAGTCATGAGAGGTTTTGTTTTCGGTACACGAGATTCAAATTTAAATTTATGGAGACGTCTTAATGTTGTCGATGTAGAAACTTCAACTCCTTCTTCTTTCCATTTTCGGTGCAAGAATCGCACACTTTTAAAACGGTTTTTCTTAACTATACGCTTCAGTTTCCTGTCATCTCTAGCAGATGTTTTTGGTTTTCGGCCACCATTTCGGCGATTATTTTGAAATTTTCCAATTTTTGAATATTGTGTTAGTATTTTACTAACGCTCGATTGCGAACAATGTAAATAATTCGCTATAAAACATTGATTTTTACCGTGCCGATACAAATCAACCATACGAAGTTTAGTAGATTCAGGAATATCACTCACACGGCCCATTTTAAGACGAAAAAGAAACAAACTGCGAAAAAGAATACTGATTTTAAATAAAATAGTCTGAATTTAATCAATGATGCCACCAGTTAAGAATTGGTAATAATTAAAGGAGAATTAATGTGAAATATTCTAATATTTTGAACCACTTGAATAAATATTCTAATATTTTGACTTTTCAAAATAATTTTTTTTGCAATTAATCTTTTCAAAAATGATATTAAATTTAAGATAACAAGTAAGTTTAATCAACAATAAGTTCTTAATAAAAATATCGTTTGCATATTTTCATTAAAAGACATTAAATTACCAAACGATATTTTCAATTTCTAAAAAAAGGTAATTATTCTAATATTTTGAATATGAGCTGTACAAGTGTCGCAGCAAACATGCAGAGTGAGATGTCTAGAGTAGAGCCCTTCTCTGAAAAAGTTATGGCACCGGCTTGTCTTTTTTAGGTGCATTCGTAATTATGTAAATGCATAGCACTTATAGTTGTCGTTCAGTCCGTCCGTACGTATGTCCGTCCGTCCGCATATAACAACGCACAAACTACCCTACCGAAACGTTTGAAATTTAATATTTATAATTATTATATAATTTTGTCGAGTCATTTCTAATGTTATAAAAATCGGATGCATAGTTCAATTACAGGGACAATTGAAAGTTTCCGTTACATTACGGTCAATGGGGAAATATGTTTCAAATGCATTTTAATGGTGTTACACGCATTCGAACATAATAAAACTGATATGCATTTATGAAGTACATATTATAATGTACATTTTCCATAATATGTGCTGCAAAGAACATTTGTTATTGATTTACGAGGCTACACAAAAGAATTCCATTACATAATGGTATAGCGAGAACATTGTTTGCTGCGCATTTTACTTGTAATTAACTATTTACAATTTCATGGGATATATATATGAGAGTGATATTTTTAAAACTTCCTTATCGTACGAACGCACCTCATTTTCTACGCCTCACGTGCAATTTCCAACTCGTTTACTTTCAAAGAAAATACCTTTGAGTAATACTTTTGTTCAAATAATGAAAAAAAAAATCGTTTCCGAGCAATCTTCTTTTTTGCCCGATCACATTTTTTTTTCCAATCTGCAAAGAATGAAGCTATTGCAAAAACTGTGTGCTAGCATGTCTTAACGCCATATATTAAATTCAGTAAGACATAAACCACATATATCCATCTTAAATATGACGCAATCACCATGGCAACCTAGAATGAATATCTATCATGGGATTTCCTTGAATTAATTACGTATGATGGGATTCAATGCAGAACGAAGAAAACGTTTATTAATATCTTTTAAAGTTTTGATTCGATTTCGACAGAATTCTATGTACATTAAACCTCAAACTATCTGGTTGGGTAGTTTTTTTTTTTTTTTTTTTTTTTTTGACAGACAGACGGACGGACGGACCAGAAAACGACAATAAACTGTAGGTATCTATACTAATAAAATCCGTGCGCCTTTGCCTGTCTGTCTGCTTGAAGCCAATTACAGTTCGCAACGCGGGCGAGTTGGAAGTCGCGAGAGGTGTCTTTCGATTGGAAATATTCCGGGGAAGTCATTTCGGGCATTTTCGAGACCGTGGGACCAAAATTTAAAAAGTTATTAATTAAAAACCCCTTGGGAATCGGAACGAAAAATGTCTCAAATCCCAAACGGCGCTCAAACGGAGCTCCGAGGCAGAACACTGCGCTACCTTGCGGTAAAGAACCTGAACTTTTCCCCTTTGGCTAAAAGAAGAAACAGCCGAAAACCGCTTTTTCTACCGGCGTTAATTGCGTTTTTTTTGCGCGTTTTTTCTTAAACCATCATGCAGACAGTTTTTAAAGTAGAAAAAAACTGATTACATATTCAGAATCTGCGTAAAAATCTGCTTCTGATGAACTAAAAAATACGGAAAAATGTCTTAAGGGCGCGTAGTGCCCACCGTGCAAAACCAAATATTTTTAACGGGACTATGGGCGCGAAGCGACCATAGTTCCGATCCACAATCTTTTTTTTTTCAAGTGCACGTGGCCCACAGTGCGAAATCACATATTTTTAACGGGACCATGGCTCTTTAATTTACTTTTTTTGTGCTTGAGGATTCGAATACCAAGACTTGCTTATTTAATGAATTTTTTTTGCTTATTATATACTGCTTAATACCGAGGTTCGTTTGGAAAAAGTGGCCCAGCTAGCGGGCGTAGCTCGCTAGTATATATGAATAGGAGCGCACCTAAAATTGCAGTCTTTCATTGTATGTGTACTTTACAATGAGTATTTTACAAATTTATTGCTTGTGAAATTTTCTAATTAATTTATATGTACTATGTAGAATTCAGTTGTTCAAATAGATTTTTATTTTTTTTATTCTTTTACACTAGAAAAGTAAATGTTATAAAAAAGCACAATAACAATAAAAACAAACCTTATCAATTTTAAATATTTGTTAAAAAATAAATATTTGTTATTTTTTTTCATTTATAAATCTTATTACCTTATAACTCCAAAAAATAAAATAATAATAATAACTAACAGTCTACTGCGTTATTTTAAGCGCCTCATTTCCAAATAAAATATATCTTTGAATTTAAATTTGAATGAAATACAGGGTCACGAAAAATCGAAGAACGTGGGAAACAAGATTACAAATATCTGGGCAATTTATAAACCAATCAACTTCGTTTTTTATGAAAAAATTGTGTTATTTTATTATTTTTTATGTCCATCCCTTAAAATAAAAAAATTCGAAAATTTTTATACATCTTTCATCAGAAAGAATTTTTCGAGAGTCCGAAAAAAATAGTTCCGGATAATCGAGGTAACTGATGTTAAATAGGCATTGTCCCATTTTTACATACTAAGAGCATACAAATTTTCAAGTCTTTATCTCAATTTGTTCGGGAGATAGAGCGTTTGCAGACATAGACAGACAGACAGACGGACGGCAATTTTTTTTTATGTGTTTTGCGGAATCTCTAGTGTCTGAAACGTCTAAATCCGTGAAAAAAAATTTCTATTTTCAAAACGTTTGCAAGACTTACCCTATACTACCTATGATGTGTAAGTATAAACAAATCTTATCAATTCTAACTATTTATTAAAAAATAAATATTTCTTACTTTATTTCCATTTATAAATCTTATTATTTTTCATCATTTTGTTTTCTAAAATCGAAAACTGTTATGTGTATAAAACAAAATTTGAGAATTATACTCGTAGCTACAATAGCACTAATTTTGTGTACTTAAAGTGAATAAAACAGACTTATTTTATCTTTTTAAATGAATATCTTTTATAATATTAATTCTTTCAAAATAAATTATCTTAGAGCATAGTTTAGATAAATAAAGTATTAAAAAAGCAAATAATAAATTTTCTTTCTATAAATGTTTTACTTGAATTGTTTTTAGTTGAATGTGATGTAAGTAATTAGCTTTATTTATATAGAAAATCTGTAGCAATTCAAATAGCAATAAACTAATTCATAAAGAAGTAGCCATCTAATTTTAATAACGTTTTGAGTTTAATCGTGAAATATTTCAGAAAATTATTTTAATGTATATAAGTAGAAATTCTTTAGAGGATTTTTTTCATTTATTATTCTTTTGTGATTGTATTTTAATTATATTTTTATCATTTTTTAGGTTCGTTCGTAATTAGTTTTTCTTTTTAGCTCACAGGCTATCATAGCCTGAGAGCTTATGTGGCCGCCCGTTCTGTAGGTATGTGCGTTCTGTGGGTTCGTACGTAACGCGATAATTCATTATAAAAAAATCCCATCCACTTGAAATTTTGTATATAGGTATATCCTGATATGGCGCTTCCCTTATTAGTTTTTGGAGTTCATTCGATATGTATAAGAGGGGGAACAATTGGCTCATGCCCCTCCCCTTAATTGATATGAATGGGTTTTCCATGCAGAAATATTAGTTTTGTTCAAAATTTACACATAGGATCATTCTGATGAAGCGCTTCCGTGATTGGTATTAGGTGTTCATTGGATATTAAACATAGGGATAATAAACAGGGGAAATGGGGGTTCTAATTAGTTTGCCCCTAATTTAGTAAAATGCCCCTCCCCTTAATTTATATAAATGGGTTTTTCACGCAGAATTGTCAGATTTCGTTCAAATCTCTGAATAGTTTTGGAAGTTTAATGGTTAAGTATATAAAAGAGAAGGATAACTCTTCTTAAATTACAGAAATAGGTTTTTATAAAGAATTTTCCGATTTGCTCTAAATTTTGGAATGGATTTTTTATATGATAAAGCATGTCCCTGATCAGTTTAGAGGGTTCATTTATTAAGTATAAAAAGGGGAAAGGGGGGAACTGATCCCCCCTCCTTAATATTTTTTTCTATCGGAATTAACCCTTAAAAATATAAGGCTGTAATGTACAATCCTGTGAGCTCAATGCCATCAGTTTATTATTCTTTTGTGATAGTACTATTATTCTATCTTTTTTTTTTTTTTTTGGTTCTTTTGTTTTTTTGTATATACGGAGCTTTTATAGTCTTCGTTCTGTCCCATCCGTCTGTCCGCATATAACAGAGCAAAAACTATCCAACTTATCGTTTGAAATTTAAATCTTTAATTTTACATATTTTTTCTGAGTTCTTTCAAAAATTTTGAAAATTGGATATGCTGTTTAATTACTAAACTTTACTAGAAGTGAATTTCTGTTTAATTGAAAACAGATAGTATTTACAGGGACACATAAAAGATGTTGTTACATAAAAAAGGTCTTGGAATAGCAGTATGCTAGAAAAAAATTAGTACCATTTTTTAAAGTGTGCATTTTTCATTCTCTACTAATTACGTGAAATCTTATTTCTTCATTTTTTTAACATATTGAAATGAAATTTTGTAACAATATTCTGTTCATCTGTGGGTATGTTATGAAGCAAAATACAGCTTGTAAGTTTGTATATATTAATTTAAGATCTATTTTTATTGAAAAATACGCATTAAAAGAAACAATCATGTTTTGTATACAAAATTTGGTACATATTAGTAAATTTAAGATTTATTGCATCTTGAAAAAAAATGAATTACATAGAATACATTTTGTTGTAGAAAGTTTGGTATAAACGCAATTCTTTACTAAGATTTGAGACAATATTGCCTAGATTTGAAAAGTTAATTAAAATTCTATTAAAAGTTTGTACGAATTTATAGTTTTATTTTTCGTTTTAACTAAAAACACATGTGTTTGAAAAAAAAAATCGTAAGGTACCCTGGGGTAATAACGCCACGTTAAGGTTCTACCAATTTTCACGGCTCAGTTTTAATTTTAATTTAATCAATTTTAATTTAATTCAAACAAATATATGATTTGATACAGCAACTCATTGACTATCTATATATAAAAAAATTTTAACAGATATGTATTCATAAAATGTAATGGCGTGATATCATGACCAATGCTATTTGGCGGTATTACCCACCTATATGGATAATAACGCCATTCAAACAAAACTATGAAGTAAGATGGATTAATTGCATGTAGATTGCTCAATTCTAAAAATACATATTCTACAAACTTAGAAATTGACAAATTGCATTCTAAGCTATTGAAAATGTTCAATTTTTTGTGAAAGTGTAAGAAAAATAAAGGTGTGGTGTGGGGGGGGAGGATGAGGCAAAAGAATATCAGACCTGAGCTTCTTTTTGCTTAAAAAGGACCGCTTAAATAGAATTATTAGAAACATTGCACAGTTTTAACTGTGTTTATTTGAATCAGTATTTAGGATGTAGCTCGGCCACTGTAGGGAATCAACCGGGGTACTAATGCCAAGGATTGGCGTTATTACACCGTTATAGTTATTGCGCTGTACATTTTAAATTACAAATTATCTCGTAAAGATATACAAAATCTTCAACAACATTTTGAAAGTCCATGAAATGTACTACAAATTTATGTAATTAACAAAGTATTTCCGGATAAAAAAAATAGTCTTCACTTCACAAAACGTATCTCGCAAATTTTAGATAAAACGTTAATTTTAGTTGCTTGTAAAAACAATAAGACTTAAAAATGAAACAAATTAACTTGAAGCTGTTTTTTTGCGATTTATATGAGTCAAAACCCTTCTGCGCAGAGCACATGCGTGTCATTTACCAGATTATTTCATAATTATGCAAAATATTAGCACTTGGCGTTATTACCCCGCCTGGCGTTATTACACCAGACCACCTTATTTAAAAAAATGGCCGGAAGTAGGCACATGTCTTAAAATCTTGTGAAAATTATATTTCATCCATAAACTATATGAAACATCATATTTCAATTCTCAACGATTATAATATCAAGACTCTCAAATGTTCCGCGAACTGAACACCAATATTTTTTTTTTCAGAAAATTTCATAGTAGGTTTCTACAGCATTAGTGCTAAAACTAACTTCCGGCGGCGGTTTCTGCGCAATTTGCAAGAAAAATATAAGAGGAAAATATTTCTAAGAAAACATTGGTGTTCAGTTGGCGGACCATTTGGGAGCCCTGTAATATTAATGAATTAAATGACAAATATTATTTTTTCTTTTAATTCATTTTGAAATTCACGACCTAAATAAAGCAACTTGCTTTGTAATTAAATAAATCTTTCCAGAGCTAGATAATTAAACTATTTCATGTAAAACACAAAAATATCAGAGTTAATAATGAATTATCAATTTTTCAATAAGAATCAAACACGTTTCTACTTTCCATGTTTAAAAAACATTAATACTTTGAAATATTGCAAAATAAAATCTTATATTAGTTTATCAAATTTTATGTAACGTGTAGTACGTTAGAACTGAAATAATTACAATTAAATTACAATCATAAAAGATAAAATATTCAGTAACATTTAGTTTCATTTTTCACTACTATTAAGTAATTATAATCCACTATCTCTGTCTCATATTTCAAAAAGCGATATAAGAAACAACTTCTTTTTTTTATCATTAGAAAAATACGAATGAGGAATTAGCTTTATCAGTTACATAAACTTCTGCTTTTTAATTAAATTTCCAATAATACATAGCATGCATTAAAAAAGTAACATATTAAAATTTCAATGATACGCATCATACATAAAATAAAAGTTATACATTAAATTTTCAATAATATAATCATACGTGGAAAAAAAGCTACGTTTTACTTTAAAATTGGGAAATATTAAGTATGTGCAAAACATGATTAATGTCATTTTAATAGTACATTTTGTTCTCTAAACTAAATTTAGCGAATTATTTTATAATTAAATAAAACTTTTTAGATCTAGATATTTAAATTAAATCATATAGCAACAGAAAATAATGCATTTGTTAATGAAGTAAATATTATGAAATGAATTGCGAATTTTTGCTTTGAATAATTGGTATAGATATATTAAATATAAAAAAATAACACGAAGTAAAACTTCATATTAGTTTTTTTATATATATAAAGCAGTATAAAATTTAAGTAAAGTAATTAGCATTAAGATAATATTAAGAAGATGAAATATTTAGTTTCCTTTTCCAGTACTAAGTTTTAAAAATATAGATCATATTTGAATTTAAAAGCGATGTTGTATTTTAAAATGAAGCAATATTAAATACAAACTATAAAGTAATTGTAATTTTATTGACGGTTTTTTTTAATATATTGATAGTTTCATCAAAGCTAGAAAACTTGTTTTATAATTAAATAAATCTTTATAGAGCAACATATTTAAAATAACTCATACAGAAAAGCAAAATTTTAGAGTTCTTGATGAATTGTAATTATTTAGTAATAACGATATACGTATTTTAGATTCGAGAAAATATTAAAGGTATACAAACCCTACAAACTAGCATTTTATATTAGTTACTATTTCTTTAAGAGACATAAATTTTAATTAAAATAATTACTATTAATTTGCAACCATAAAGATAAATATTCAGGAACATTTATTTCAACTTTCACTCTACGTAAAAAATTATAATTTACAATCTAAGTTTCGTATTTCAAATAACGATATAACATATAACTTTTTTTTTCATATGAAAACAAGATTCACGAATTAGTTTTATTAATTACTTGTAATACTGCCTTTTAATTAAATTTTTAATAACACATAGCATGCATTAAAGTGAAGTTAACATTTTGATTCAAAGGTAACGGTATTAAATATGCGCTAAACAAGATTAATTTAACTTTATTAGTTAATTTTGTAGTCCTCCAGTTATTTGATATTAATACAAACTCTGAAATTATCATTTTTCAAAAGAATTTATGTATGCGCTTTCGTAAGAAAATTTATTTAATTAATAAGCACGGAATTGAAAGACGCGTTGACAAACATTATTACACTTTCCCTGTTAATTAATTTTGAAGTTTCAGTTGGATTTGTTATAAATAATGCTTTCAGGATATGTTTTTTAGAAGATTTTATACAAAAACTTACATGACAAATCGAATGTAATTTAACTATAAACTTTACTGCTATAAACAGAGATTCAATATAGAGCACTGAAGTATTACGTAAAGAAAAAACATACATATTTATCAAATACAAAATAATAATAACAATAAAAATAGATATTAAAAGAATTTTTTCATTTTGCATTATGGTTTTGTAAGGTTAGCTTTCAATTAACTTTTTAGGTGAATATACAGGGTGTCACCGGTATTTGAGAATTAAAGAAAAAAACAGCTGTAAATTTAAATGGACAATATCAATGAAACACTTTATACATTTTTAACGCTATGTGCAGGTGACCACATATACAATATGTGGCCTTATGTACACAAACTACCATCAGCCGCAGTAGTAAACTTTACATGCTGTTGAAACCAACTGCAGTCAAATGAGTCTTGGGAACATCTTCCACTGAATACAAAATTCTGTTCTGAAATCACAATAATATTCTGTGGGTGCCGGATGGAGTCTAATTATTCCATATATATATGGAGTGTGTGCATATATAACGTTATTATTTTAGGGGGAAGGGGGAAGGACACGTGTTATCGTAAGATATCTCTAGGGGGAAAGGGAGTTTGACTTGTGATACCGATGTCATTTTTTATCCAATCTAAATTGACTCTTTTTATTGGATTATATTATATTATCTTTTTTTAGTCTGTTACCTATTTTTATGAATACACAAAGTTATTATTAAAATCACTAAAATTATCTTATTCTAAAATATGGCATACCCCAACATAACAATTGGCATTCTTATTCATCTTTATATGTGTACGCATACATAATCATCGTTCTAGAAACCATATATGAAGTATATTTTCAATGAAGCTTGTGTTTAGGAATAAATAAAAGGGAAAGAATGTTGTCCATTTGTTTTGTTGATAAGAATTTCTATCTGTCCCATGCACTCCTCCTTCGTTCGGGGCAACTGCAAGAGGAATTTATATTACTGTTGAATGCATTATTTAAAAAAAAGCTATTATAAAATATTCTTAAATAGTAAATATTTCTTTAAAGTGTTATTTGAATAAACCGATATTTTATTGACTTTTCTTCATTTGATTCAATAAAGTAAGTGAAAAATAAATTTAACCAGTTTGTGTATTACTCCCCCCCCCCCCCAAAAAAAAAAAAAAAAAAAAAAAAAAAAAAAAAAAAAGCTACATTTTGATAACGATATTATTACCTTGGGAGGGGGTCGATGGATAATAACGCATGATATCGAAAGAGAGGGAGGTGGTTTAAAATTACCACGTTATATTTGCACAGCCCCTAATAGCCCGCCTATTTAATATCTGGAGAGCTGAGGGGCACCACAAGTTGAGGATTGTCCATGAAAGTTTTTGGACATCCATTAAAGGGTTTTATGGGCTGTATTGGCTGAATGGAATGGGGGAGATTTTTTGTAAAACATATGACCTCTTATGCGTTACTGAACTATTCCACAGACTTAAAACTCTGGACACTCCGGACACAAAGTGTTCAAAAGATGGATTCATTTGATCCCGAGTTGATCTTAAGAGTCTTACCAATTAAGCTCTATTTAAGCTATTAGCTATAAGGCTAAGCTATATTAGCTCCGCAATAAGCCATAAGCATTCTTTGCAATAAATAATGAAATTAAGAATCTATTTTGAAATCTAAAGTGGCATAAGAAATCAGATTGATTTAATTAAAAATAATATTAAGACTCTTTCAAAATTACATGATTTGTCGTATGACAGGAAGTATTCAACTCTTAGTACACAAATTCTCAACTCTCATACTATAGTTTCAGTGTTTTAACTTTGTGACTGACAAAGGAGTAATACGAAGTAGGAATTTATCAGATAAAGGAATCTTAAAAAGAAATTGTATTGTTAATGCCTTAGTGTAGACAAGAGACGGAATGCATAAAAGTGTGTAGACATGTAATTTATAGCCAAAGTGTGTTCGTATGTAATTTATATGCGAAATGTGAATGTGTATTGTTGTTGTTTTGTAAAATAAAATGTATAGTCGTGAAACAAATTTCTCTATCCCCAATACTAACTCTGTCACTAATAATTTGGAGCAACAGATTAGTCATAACCTCTTAAAATTAATTGTATACTTAAATTATCCTTCGGTTGTCTGCAACATATTACAAATGAATTTATAAATGAATCCAAAATTACAGCTCATTCAGCCAAATAGGTATAATGCATGTACATGGCATATGGTACGTAATGACACATAAAAAAACAGAAAAAACATAGAATTTATCGGCGTGTATCATGTTTTATACAAAATGAATTCAAGTGTTAATACAAAGAAATACATTCGAAATATAATGATATATCATTTAAAATTAATAATTGGTGAAACCTATCACTAATATCCTTAAAAGGAAAGAAATCGATAGTAAACGCAATCGGAATAAAGAATACGTTTCTCATTTCAAAATAACGTTCAAAATACAAAACGCAAGTGAAAGATCTCAATTTTATGACAGTATAGGAAATTTCATAATTTTACTTTAAATGTCGATTTTTCTCAAAGACATTATAAATCTAGTAAATAAACCCCGTGATTCTCTTAATTTTAGAGTGTTATATATACATATTTATTTCTTGTTTAATTTCATGAAAATGAACGAATAGCAAAAGGCATCGATGTCAACTTTTACGCTTTTTTTTATTTTTATTTTTTTTATTTTTATTATTATTTTTTTTATCCTAACATTAAATTTGACTAGAAAAATTTACGAAAAGTTATATTTTCGGTTATTAAAAGAATACTGGCTGGAAGAAAGGGTAAAAATTGGCAGTAGTGGCAAAATGTTTCAAAATAACAACATGCGTTAATATATAATTAAATGTAATCGTTCTTATATTTCTTACAAAATTAATTCATCTCATCTAACCATAAATTAAGATAATGCTGATTCTGTTTCTTTTCCTATACTATGGCGTGTTCTGTTAAAAATGTAAGGAAAAGATCTAAACAGCATCCTTCCATGAAATTCATTTATTCACAAAAGCAACCAGCAATAATACACCCTCGTAAAAATCATCTAAAAAGAGGAAATGGAATAGTAAAAGGGAATTTAAAACGAAATACATGCTGGAAGTTCAGACGAAATTTTCAAAAACTAACATTATATGACCAAAAATATTTTTTTAAGTCTTTTTCAGAGGTTAAATGAATGTGAAAATCAAAATTCAAAGCAAAAACTTCAACAGAAAACAATAGATTTTTTTTTAAATCCAAATTTAACATGACAACACAGAATTAATAAAAAAATAATGTCTTTAATTTTAATAGAGTATTTCAATTATTATTGTTATTATTCAGTACAATTCAGTTTTGTTATACCATGATATATGTCTAAAATATCATTAATAATAATAATAATAATAATAATCGATAATCTATAATAAAAACGAAAGTAAAATTTCACAGATTCCAAAAACTTCATAATTTAGAAGTGCAATTTTTCTGCTCTCTGAAATATGGTATCATCAGTGTAAATAAATGATATGAATGGTATCGGCCTAAAAAATATAAATATTAATATCCGTCTATCGCCAGTTTTCACGAATCCCGATCGAAATAATCGTAAAATATAGCAACGAAAATGAAAGAAAATATAAAGCATTGAAATACGTATGTGAACTGACCGTTCGTCGAAGATTTAAAAATGTAACATAAAATACGACTAAAAAAATATATTTGGAACAATTTTTCCTGTGTTGAAAATAATACCTTGACTGAAATACTATTTCTTAACATGGGTAGCAAATAAAATAATATCTTATATTTGCAAAAGGCGTTTATAAAATGTTATACAAAATACTTCCTTGTCATTTTGAGTTTGTTTTTGATATTTAAACTTTACTATGTAGAGTTATATATATATATATACAGGGTGAGTCATAAATATGAGGCTATCTCCTTAAATATTGCCCTTAGACCCATACTTCCAATTGCAAAAATTCATTAAAAAAGGTAAACTTTTTGATAAGATAAGTTGCAACTCCATGGGGGGTCTATTTGAAAAAGTACGAAAAATAACTTTTGATACGACCCCCGTAGGATAAAAATTCCAATTAGGAAAACTTTCCTTATCCAGTCCTTAATAATACACAAAAAATTCCATCTTCATATCTTCAAAACTCGCAGAGTTAGAGCCCTTTGAATAATTCATCAGGTTTTAAGGGATTAGACACAAATTGAAATGCGCTCAATTCAAATGACAATGTTACTTTAACAGTTCTAGGAAACGTGTAAAAAATATATCTTTTGAGTTAGAATTTTGATTTTTTTTCTTTTTTGTGATGGTTAGCTATCTAATTTGCTAAGAAAATCACATCCTAAAATTTATCATGAAATTTATAAAAATTTCATATGGTTAGTGCTGGTTTAAATGGGATAATTAAAAATCGTTATAACTCCAAACATTATTTATCGGATTTCAATTTCTTTCCATTTAATTAAAGATGAAAATCTGATTTTAGTTTTCTTTCGAGGTTTTTGCTTTTTTCAATATTAATTTTAGAACTATTAAAAATATTCATTGAAAAAATAATATAACTTAATAAAAAATCTTATTTTCAAAAGTAAATAATTTTTCAATTTTGCCCGAAACAATCCTAATGTAAAATAATTAAAAATGACATGTTTCAAGTTTGTACTTTTTTTCTTTAACAATTCTTAACTTTTAATAAGGTCTGCACTGGACGAAATTTTCAATCCCGGTGTCGAACAATCGTATTAAAATCACTGTCTCTGACTGACTTAATACGTGCATGAAATAAGTAAAATTTACACCAATCAAAATTTTTACAAATACCACATAAATTTTAAAATCGCTTTTATTTTTTTTTTTTTAAAGTTACATATATATATATACATATATATATATATATATATATATATTAAGAATAATATATTTAAGTGCAAAAAAATTAAACACAATAAAACCCGAAAAAATTATGCCTATGACGGAATTCTGTCATAAACAAAAAATGTGTTGATCCATGCAAAATGAATGCAATAATACCCAAGAAAAAATAAATCCATTTAACCCTGCTAGAAAGGGCATTGGTCTATTGCGTATTTTTTCTTTCCTATGTGATTCCGTCTTAAAAGATTTTACTGTATTACATTTTTCAAAGTCGTAAAATGTATACTCATTATGCACGGGATTAAATTACGCATGGGATATGGATTAGCGATATTAAAATATAAGTGAAACATTTAGATATAAACAGAGATTCATTGATAAAATAAATATATCACAGCCTTTGGCGCTTCTTTAATAATAAAAAGTATAAATATAAAAAACGAAAAACTGTAATAAGTATTTTTGGTCAGAACTCCTCCCCGAGAAATAATTTTTAACTACACTGAAGTAAAAAACTATGTAGAAATTGACGGCTGAGCCGGACTATGATTTAAACTTTTTTCCAGGCTGGTCCGGATTATGATTTTAACATTTTTCTATGCCGGGCAGAATTTTTTTTTTTCCTATAGGTCGGTTTGGGACGGGACTGAGATATTTCGATCCATGCAGACCTCTAGCGCTAAGGATCAACATATTTTGAAAACAAGTTTTGATTTAAATCAATACGTTGCTTTATTATATCCAAATAAGAGGGGCGGTCTTGAATCGACATTTAATACGGATAATTTGTGGACGATCCCTCATTTGCTTTGAAAACAAGACAAAATTTCTTCGTTTACAGGCATAGTAAAATGGTGCAAGTCACGAATTTTGGAGAAAATTGGATTTTAATATCTCTGTCAGATTTTCAGATACGGAGATGAATTTTTTTTTTTTTTTTTTTTTTTTTTTTTTTTTGGTTCAATTTAGGAATGGCTAAGGAATAATTTCCTAACTGGGAATTTTGGGGAATTAACTGGGAATTACGGGGGCTCTATAACAAGTTAATTTTCGTATTTTTTCAAATAGACCTGCCATGGAGTTGCAACTTATCTTATCAGAAATTTCACCTTTTTTTATGAATTTTTGCAATTGGAAGTATGGGTCTAGAAGGAATATTTAAGGAGATAGCCTATTGTTTCGATATTTATGACTCACCCTGTATCAAGGGCGGCGCCAGAGGGGGATCCGTGGGGGCATATGCCCCCCCGTCGGGCATACCTGCCCCCCCCCCCCCCATCGGGGTCAAAATTCAATTTCGTCGGGGAAAGTATTTTGACTTGAATTTCAGCCCATTCAAGTTGGGTCAAAATATAAAGCTTTTTTTTTTTTTTTTTTTTTTTTTTTTTTTTTGAAAGTCGGATTGACTAAACTAATTCTTTTTTGTACATTGGTTTCTGACGGAAGTTTGATTCTTGCAATTTGAGTTTAGATAAACCCGAATTGTCGAAAAAAATCTGAATTTTAAAAATAAAAATCTACATGGATGACAGCATAGGATGATGCATGAATGACTCTATACATGTTTATTTTTCAACAAAAAGATAAAATTTATACTAAAAATTAATTTTATACTTTTTTTTAACTACATTAAATTTGTGGATCAGTTTTCGCTTATTTTGGATATACGATCGGCTTGGTAATGAAGAATTTTTAGTTCAGTTAAAATACGAAAACGAAAATTATTTTGTCGGGGGTTGTCTTGGGTAACAAGTAGAATGCTTCATCGTGTCGGGCAAACTGCACCTGACATGACTCGCAGTCTGGACCGGATCGGGTTGAGCCTAAATTTTTGTCGTTGAGTGTCGGATTAAAGTCGAGTTAACTTTGTTTCAGATTTGGGTTGGATGTTAATACTTATGGTTCTTGATTCGAGATGAATCGATCTCTCAAAAGAATTTACAAAACTTATTTTAAGATGAAAAACTGTATTTGAATGTCAATGAATTTATGTATACTGATTTTTTTACTTAAAATCTAAAATTGTTACTGAATATATAATTGTAAACATATTTTTACATAACTGCATTACAGCATGGATATATTTTTTCATCAGTTACAATTAGGGTTTGATTGGGTTGAAATATTTCGGGTTCAGGTCGAAATGTAGAGATGTCGAGCTCAAATCGGGTTTCGGGTAGAAACCCGATCCTGCATCTCCTCGGAAAATTAAACTCAACTCGACTGGTGGTTTTAGTCGGACCTGGCTAAAGTTAATTTTTTTTTCGGAGAGTTTAGGATTGATGTCTATTTTTCGAGTCGGATAATTTTAATTGTTTTAGCGTATGGGCTCGATTCTATCAGATTCCTCAAAAGTATCCCCAAAATATATTTTAAAATGAAAAATTATATTATTTGAATGTCAATGAGTCAATATACAGATATATCGATTTTTCTACATAAAAAATATAATTGATACTAGACTACTTTTCCATTGTTGCTTTACAAGATGGAATTTTGTTTTTTCATACTGAGTTGGGATTGCATTCGGAATGAATACTATAGATTTTAAATAGAAGTTTTGTCAAGTTCGGGTTTCTATTTTTTAAAAACTGGTTCAGGTTGAATGGATATATAATTAATTAGCTCAGGTCAGGTATAACCCATTCCGCAGAGGATTCCGTGCTCGGTAAACAATCCGTGAATTGAACTATCCCCCCCCCCCCCCCCATTGATTAGATTCCGTAAAAACAGAAAAAAATGCACTTTAATTTTGCCATTTCTACTCCACCTCCTGCAAAAAATACAGAAAAAACACCAAATACCTGAAATACTCACACCTAAAGCAGCATGTTCGTCAAATTACATGGGTATTCTGGCATCTGTGAGCCCCACCAGTGGCCGAGAGGTACGGACCTCTCAACAGGTAGACGGCAAGTGCTGGGTTCGAACCCAATCGCAGCTGTCGGCCTAACCGTTCGAAGTTTTCGTGGTTTTCTTCGAACCTTGCGTAAATACGGATTAGGTTCCCTCAGAAAGACCCCCACGATGGGCGCTTCCCCTGGTCCTATATCCCTAGTGTAGATAATCGGACGACAAAAAATACACCAATACACACCAAATACACTGGCATCTGTGTTGCTTAGTACTATTCGTGTTAGAAACGGAATTTAAATCCCTTTTATCTATAAATATGTAAAAATGAGAAATCTAAGATCAAAATTAAAAAAAAAATCTTATGTCAGAAGGCAGAAATTAATTAAAATAATAGAAAAGATGAAAATCAAAGGAATGCTTCGGCAATGTTGAGCGGGAAATTTTGGTCCTCGCAGACCTCTAACCCGCAGATAGATCTCATGCATAACCCGCAGTTCGAATCAGCGATATATTTATAATTGCAGATCGCTTTTCGCTGATATTAAAACAAGTTGGAAATTGCACGTGAAGCGTAGCAAATTAGGTGCATTCAAACGATAACGAAGTTTTAAAAATATTACTTTCATATATCAATCTCATAAAATTGTAAATAGTGAATTACAATTAAAACGCTCATCAAACAATGTTCTCCCTATACCTTTATGTAATGGAATACTTTTGTGTGGCCTTGTAAATCAATACCAAATGTTCTTTGCATCACAAATTATGTAAGATGTATATTTTAATATGTACTTTATAGTTGCATATAAATTTTATTAAGTTCGCATGAGTGTAACACGATTAAAATGCATTTGAAACATTTTTTCCCATTGACCGTAATGTAATGGAATACTTTTGATTATCCCTGTTATTGATCTATGCATCCGATTTTCATAAAATTTGAAATAACTCGAATAAATTATGTAATAATTATGTATTTTAAATTTCAAACGTATAGAATATACTTGAAACTTTTTCCCCATTGACCATAATGTAATTGAATACTTTTGATTGCCCCTGTAATTCATCTATGCTCACGATTATCAAAAAATTTGAAATAACTCGACAGAATTATGTAATAATTGCGTATTTTAAATTTCAAACGATTAAAATGCATTTGAAACTTTTTTCCCCATTGACCATAATGTAATGGAATACTTTTGATCGCCCCTGTAATTGATCTATACATCTGAGTTTCATAAAATTTGAAATAACTCGAAAAAATTATGCAATAATTATGTATTTTAAATTTCAAACGTATAGAATATATTTGAAACTTTTTCCCCATTGATCATAATGTAATTGAATACTTTTGATTGCCCCTGTAATTGATCTATGCACACGATTATCAAAAAATTTGAAATAACTCGATAGAATTATGTAATAATTGCGTATTTTAAATTTCAAACGATTAAAGTGCATTTGAAACTTTTTTTTCCATTGACCGTAATGTAATGGAATACTTTTGATCGTCTCTGTAATTGATCTATCCATCCGATTTTCGTAAAATTTGAAATGACTCGACAAAATTATGTAATAATGATGTATTTTAAATTTCAAACGATTCGGTTGGGTAGTTTTTGCGTTGTTATATGCGGACGGACAGACGGACGGACTGAACGACCACTATAGGTGCTACGTATTATATAATTACGAACGCACCTAATAATTCACTTTTAGATTCCCAACTATTTTACAATTTTTCACTTCATTTACATTTCTCTCGGAAATTTTGTGTTAAAGTTTTTGTTTCAGATTTAAATTTTGATCTTATCAAAATTTGGAACATCACACTTTGTGCATTTGATCAATATACACTCTAAAACAAAATGGAAATTGAAGATATTTTACCCCATTGTTTTTATTATTATTTCTATAGCTAAAAAAGTCTGCTTTAATTTGAACATTTTTTCGAAAATAAAGAAAATTAATCAATTTCATGCTAAAACTACCTGAAATCCTCCAATATCTACAAATGCATTTTTTTAATTATAGGACTGTTTAATTAACTGTGCAACAACGCTGTGTACTAGGATTTTCTATTATAAACTGATTTTTAACTTATCTCTATTTTCTCTCAAAATATGAAAAATTCATGAATCAAATCTCAATTTTTTAAAAAATTCTGCAATCAAAAGACAGAAAATTCTTCAAGTAATAGAAAAATCCGTTCCAACCACACGTGCGTTGCAGCAACTTACTGCCTGTATGTTTTATTTTTTGCGAAAAGTTTTTTGAGAGTTTATAAAATAATTACATTTTCTCAAAAATGACTAAATTAGAAAATGATGAAAAAAGTAAAACGCGGTACTTATAAACTCTTAAAATTTACATATTTCAAAAATTCTAGTTCGATTAATTACTTTCACATTCATTTCAAGGAAATTAGTATTTAGTACAGCAACGTGTTCAGATTTAACGAAAAAGCATATGAAAGAAATTTCAATTTTATACAGGTTTTGTTCTAGCCAAGTATGTTGTTCCTTTATACTCGTATTCTTATTTAGATTTCAATCTAACGATGTTTAAACTGCAAAGAACAGCTGCGGTTCACCAAAAGGAAATGCATGCCTATCTGTTTTGAGTAGTTTTCAAATTCTGTTCTGCAAGTTAATATAAAACAAACTTTTCGACTGCTAGAACGATAAAGAGATCGATGAATTTGTTGTTTAGCTTCAGCAAACGTATTCTTGCTGATTGGTTGTAAAAAGAACCTTTATACATCACAATGTTGATGTGGGAATTACTAGAAAAACATCTGCTCTGATAGGCTTGAAGGATATTTCAGAGTTACATAAGGTGCAGTTCCCTATTATCGACATTTGTCCATTGACCACAGATATAAGGAATTATTTTTTTTTTAATCCTAATCTAGTATTTTTATTTAAAAATATCGAAATCGTCTATTTAATGCTTTTTTTTTTAACAAAAATTATATAATTAATCATACAGTAACCGTAAGAACAATGCTATAATGACCTTTTAAAGAACGAATCTGACTATAAAACAATGAAATTTATGACTTTGCAAATTTTGCATTTGAATTATTATTTCTACTAATTATAAATACTTTATGAGTTCAATCTTTTTACGAATGTGTGAACAATAATATTTTTCTGCAGTACATAAAAAGTTTCAAGTCTTTCATACGAGTAAGTTCAAATGATTTCTTATTTCTTTGCGTTTGTATGTAATTTAATATTTATACCCGAGTGCTTTAATTTTAAAACTTCTTTATACGCATAATTTGTAATTTTGTTGATAATAATAATTTAACTTAAAAAAAAATTATGTAAGTTTTTCATTTGTATTTTTGCATTCAGTAATACATACAGTAGAGCACCGATTATTACGCCTAATATATTACGTACGACATGGATTAAACATTAATATTCCTGGGCCCAACATAAACAACGTTTAAATGAAATTTCAGTTTTACAATTTTCGGAACTGCGAATTTTTAAACTTCTAAATATCTCACATTTTAAATTTTTACACAGTGACATAGAGAAAAAAATGCTATTTTAAATGAAATTTATTTGCAAACTTTATCACAATTTGTTTTCAAATTATTAATATTTTAAAAGTTTTTATTACTTTTTTTGTCATCGTGTCAACAGAAGTATTCCATTTTTGTACATTAAATATGGACCAATCACAAAACGAATAAAATAAAATAAGTTCCGGAATTCAACCAATAAAAAGATTCAGATCTGCTTCAGATTTTCCAGTTCTCAACCGAGATCAACAACTATTTTCCAAATAGTTATAAAAAAAAAAAAAAAAAAAAAAAAAAAAAAAAAAAGATTAATTCTTTTTGATCAGAACTCTTCGTGTAAAACAGTTTATAACCATATCGAAGTAAAAATTCATGTTTTGTAGAAATAGAGTCAAGTTGAGTTGAGATTTTAAATTTTTTTTGGGGGGGGGAGGGGGAAGGGACTAATATATATAATACTTGCTAAACCATATAAGCAGGACAACTTTTTAAATTTTACGCCGACCGGAACATTAATTTATTTTGTACGAACTAGGTCCTTGAAATTTTTGCCCACGCAATTTTTAGGACATGGCCCAGCATGCAGGGACCTCTGATATATGTTATGAACTTGCCCCCCCCCCCCTGTCGGGGATACAGTGCCCCCACGTCGGGCAAATTCTGGCGCCGCCCTTGCCCTGTGTAGAGAGAGGGGGAGAGAAAGAGAGAGATAGTTATAGATATATAGATAGATAGATGGATAGATTCACTCTGCCTTAAAAATTGGCGCACCAAGAAACAATAATGGTATCATAACAAAACTAGGAATGTGAATAAGTTTCTAACAGGTATGCAGATGATTAACAATATAACATAATTCCACCAGAGAGGCGTTGAATTTTTATCTCTGGTGTACAGTGGGAATACGCAGAAAATTTTTTCTTGTACTTACTCTCTTTCAGAGGGGTACATTTTCACTAAGGATGCTGTTTATACCACAATCGAAGGCAACACAGCGTTAGAGGGGGGAAGAATCATCAGAAAGATGGAAGCTTGCTTGTCAACTCGGCAACTACCCAACTTTTTTAAGCCGTTCTGACTCCTCTGTAAGGAGATTTTGGGACCAGCGGATAAAAGAAAGATTGCATACGCGTCTTTCAACATGTCGTCAAGAGCAAATAAGGCCGTCACATCATCCATGCCTCACATGTAGAGAAACCTTCATCACTATCCATTATACAAATACAAGCAGATACGTAAGAGAATCTGCCCGAGGTTCCTGTGTACCATGCGGATTGCCTGTTGTTTTGGAACTGCAATTTCAATTTTCTTTTTAGAAACGAAGATGGAAAAGGAACAAATGATTATAAATCGATATCGCAAGTGTAACGTTCATATTCACCAATGACTTCAACCCCAAGTTATACCGAAAACCTCGGTCGAAAGCTCAAACGATGTTCATCTCTAATCCTAATTGGGCGCCTTTATGATAATAACCAATCGAATGCTATTGTGAATTTCATTTGAGCATTCGACCCAGGTTTTCTAGGTTGAGGTAGACGGTGAATATGAGCATAAGTAATCTAAAGGAAGAGGAATGTACCATACTCAGTATATAGCAAAATAAACTTTAAGTTAGTTTTATTTATTTATTATAGGTATTTCAAATACATGAATATTTGAGTTGATGACAATATGAAAATTATTACATAACTGACGCAAAACTCATATTAAATGCAACAAAATGTATTTCATCAATAAATAAAATATGTAAATAAGATATAAATTTGAAAAGCATGTGTAAATCAAAAATATTTATAAAATTTAACTATAAAACCCCCAAAACTATATCAAATTTAAACTACACAGGTAAGGCTGCATATATATTCAAATATTCTTCCCGTAAACTGAATTCTTGAAAGAGATTTTTTGTATTGGACCCATTTGCAGTTTCTTCTTAATAGAACGGAGGGGAATGAACAAAAGAATTGGGAGATAAGTAAATCCATCTTACTTGACGGAAAGATTTTTCTTTTGCAAGGCCTCATTTTCCTTCAAAACTCATTAAAGATCAAAAAGACCGTGTCACCACAACAAACGTGCCGATACGTAACCACAAGAAGTGGTGGTGTCTGTTTGGGCCTTAAAAGACTCTCTCTTCCTCTTCAGTGAGTGGACAAACATACCTAACTCCACCCCACTGTTAAAAACTTGCATACAAAAAATTTATTGTTTTGAATACAAGATAGGCGTGTGCATTAGGAAACTACAAGTCTTTAACAGTGGAGTAGAATTAGGCCTGTTTGCCGTCTAACTGAAGAAGGAACAGGCAGTCTTCTACATGTGTAGTTTAAATTTCAAACTTTTCCGGGCTTTCATAGTTAAATGCTATAAATGTACACCTTCTTTCAAAATTTATATTGTAATTTCCATATGTTATTTAGTGATGGAAATACATATATATATATATACATATAAAGTTTAAAAGTAATTATATATATATATATAATTACTTTTAAACTATCAATTACATATGAATATTATAATGATGAAAACATGCATTTCCATTTATTTAGTTCAAACAAAAAATAAAAGAAAATCAATAAATATATACAGGGTGTCCCTAAACAAATGGTATATACGCTAGGGGGTGATAGAACACATCAAGACGAGTAATAGTAAATAGGAAACCAAGGGTCCCAAACGTTTTCCAAAGGAGATAAGGCGCCATTAAAGTTTGTGGTCCAAAAATTCAAATACACGGAAAAATTGGTCGATTGATTTGCGGTATTCACTAAAATTATTCTTTATGTTGGTATTTTCTTGAAAATAAATTATAAAAATAAATTTCGAAAAATGCCGATAGAGGGCGCTTTAGACTTTCAAGTAATGAAAAACTATTTTTTGCTGTGATTTTTTGCATCTCATTAAATGGTTTCGTAAGCTTAGACTTAAACTTAAATTTTGAGCTCAAAATTTTAATAGTTGGAAGTAGTTAAGTAGCACAAACTTAACTGTGTTCAGAGGGTTTAAATTTCAAATGATTATAAAAAACGGAAAAATTGGTCGATTGATTTGCGGTTTTCACTAAAACTATTCTTTATGTCGGTATTTTATTGAAAATGAATTATAAAGATAAATTTCAAAAAATACCGATAGAGGGCGCTTTAGACTTTGGATTAACGAAATCCATCCTAATACTATTTTTTGCCGTTATTTTTTGCATCTCATTAAATGGTTTCGTAGGCTTAGATTTAAAATTAAATTTTAAGCTCAAAATCTGAATAGTTGGGAGTGGTTAAGTAGCACAAACTGAACTGTGTTCAGAGGGTTTAAATTTCAAACCAAACGGAAAACTATAAAAAAACGGAAAAATTAGTCGATTCGTTTGCGGTTTTTGCTAAAACTACTCTTTAAATCAGTGTTTTCTTGAAAATAAATTTTAAAGATAAATTTCACAAAATGCCAATAGAGGGCGCCTTAGACATTGAATTAGCGTACAACTATTTTTAACCGTTATTTTTTTAAAATCTCATTAAATGCTTTCAAATGCTTAGATTTAAATTTTGAGATCAAATTCTGAGTCGTTGCGAGTGTTTAAGTAGCGCAAAAGTGAACTGTGTTCGAGTGGAGGGGGGTTAAATTTCAACTCCTGAACACACTTCAGTTTGCGCTTCTTAACCCCTCCCAACGATTCAGAATTTGAGTTCAAAATTTAAGTTTAAATCTAAGATTTCGAAAACATTTAACAAGTTTTGGAAAGCATTTAATTAGATACAAAAAATAACGATTAAAATTTGTTGTTGGTTACTCTGAAGTTTAAGGCGCCCTCTAACGGATTTTTTTTAAATAAATATTTAAAATTCATTTTCAAGGAGATACTGACTTAAAGAATAGTTTCATTTTAAACCGCAAACGAATCGACCAATTTTTCCGTTTTCTATTATCATTTGAAATTTGAACCCTCTGAACACAGTTCAGTTTGTGCTACTTAACCACTTCCAACTATTCAGATTTTGAGCTCAAAATTTAAGTTTAAGTCTAAGTTTACGAAAACATTTAATCAGATGCAAAAAATAACGTAAAAAGTAGTTGTTCGTTACTCCAAAGTTTAAAGCGCCCTCTATCGGCATTTTTTGAAATTTATCTTTATAATTCATTTTCAATAAAATACCAACATAAAGAATAGTTTTAGTGAAAACCGCAAATCAATCGACCAATTTTTCCGTTTTTTATAATCATTTGAAATTTAAACCCTCTGAACACAGTTAAGTTTGTGCTACTTAACCGCTTCCAACTATTCAGATTTTGAGCTCAAAATTTAAGTTTAAGTCTAAGCTTACGAAACCATTTAATGAGATGCAAAAAATCACGGCAAAAAATTTGTTTTCATTAGTTCAAAGTCTAAAGCTCCCTCTATCGGCATTTTTTGAAATTTATCTTTATAATTTATTTTCAAGAAAATACCAACATAAAGAATAATTTTAGTGAAAACCGCAAATTAATCGACCAATTTTTCCGTTTTTTATGTGTATTTGAAATTTTGGACCCCAAACTTTAATGGCGGCTATCTCCGTTGGAAAACGTTTGGGACCCTTGGTTTCCTATTTACTATTACTCGTCTTGATGTGTTCTATCACCCCCTAGCGTATATACCATTTGTTTTGGGACACCCTGTATATGTTACAGACCAAACCCGATTTTAGGCCAAACTAGATTGGCCTAGGCCAAACTCGTTTATCCTAACGCCCATAGGATAAACTAGTTTTTCCTAGGCCAAGCCGGTTTATCCTAACGCCCATCGGATAAACTAGTTTTTCCAAGGCCTAACTACTCTATCCTAAGGTCCATGGGACAAACTAGTTTTTCCTATGCCGAACTAGTTTGGCCTAACTCTTATAGGATAGACTAGTTTAGCCTGCTGTTCATTAGTCTGAACTAGTTTATCCTAGGCCAATTCAATTTAGCGTGATTTTATTGTATTCCAAGACCTCCTTAGCGCCAACATTCTAGTTTGTCCTAGGCTGATCTATTTATCCTAGGCCAATAATGTTACGTGTTTTTAGCTCACAGGCGTCAAAGTCTGAAAAATAATAGGCTCGCAGGTTCTGTATGCATGTATGTACGTATGTACGTACGTACATACGTCAATTTTTGGATGCAGGCTCATTCTGATAAGGTATTTTTCTGATTAGTTTTGGGAATTAATTAAATAAGAATAAGAGCTGGGGGGGAGAACGGGAGGCTAATCCCCCACCGTTAATTTTGAGAAATGGACTTTTCATGCAAAATTATCAGTTTCCATTTAAAATTTTAGATATAGGATTATTCTGATGAGGCGTCTCCGTGATTAGTTATGGATGTTAATTGGTTTAATGGATGTTTATTGTGGATGTTCAATGTTTAAGTACAATTGGCGGAAGTGGGAAAGGTAACCCCCTTTATTTTATTTTTCGAGGGCGTTATTCTTTAAAAAAATAAGCTGTAATGCACAATTAATGTAAACAGCTTCTGAATGCAAAGCCATCAGTTTAACTGGGCAATAATCTTTTTTAGTATTGATCCCGACTACTGCTCCATTGCTAATCTTGTGCAAAGTGGTTTTGCCATCACCCCTGTATAATGTATTTTATTCGAAAGTTAGTAGAATACTGTTAGAGGTTTGCATGGGCCAGAATTTCGAGGCCCGGGCCGCATTTTCAGAAAGAATCACGTTTTGAGCACCAGCCTTGGCGAGTTGGCGAAAACGAGCACGTTCAGCTAGCTGCATCGCCAAATACAAAATAAACTAAGTTTTCAAATGTGTCATTAAACATATGATTAATAGAATTATATTTATTGCACGAGAATCTTTACTACTGTTTTTAATTAACTTCTCAATTTCTTCAAACATAGCGGTTAAGGAAATGATATTTTTGAATTGAGAAAAAAAAAAACTTATGTTTAGATGTTTTGTGAAACTTAAAGCATTTTAATCTGAAAAAGCTCTTTGTTTTAAACTATGTTTTAAACAACGGTGAATAACATTTCCTCTTATTATAGTCTTTGCTTGATAACATTTACCGAAAAACAGAAGAACAATAAACGCGATTTCTTTGCAGAAGGAAGGGTTGCTATTCGCTAGGCGTTTGACGTCACAAACAAGAAAGGGTGCGTAGCATTGTCTTCATCTCCGCGCCAATCGTTGTTCTGGTGATAAGGTGCTCAAAACGTGATTCTTTCTGAAAATGCGCCCGGGCCCCGCCCTTTCCGAAGGACAGTTATTTTGCCTTGACCCGGTGTAAAAATTAAAAGTTCACTCCGAGCCCTGCCTGTACAATAATCAGTAAAAAGAGACTCAGTCTGCCTCTATCTGACCCTACTCAATTTCTGCAAAAAAATCCAATTTCTCTTCACATACAATTAAGATTCCTTTTTAAAAATACTGCATAGATATTTATTGGATAAATTTACAATGTATTTTTAAACAAGGATGTGTTCGCAGAATGGAAAATACACAATGTAATATTGATTATTTAGATTTTTAGACCTTTCACTGTTGAAATAGGGATTTATTAAATAATTAATGTAGTTTAGAACAAAAGAAAAAAAGGAGAACTATCATGGTTCGTACGGATCCTGGAATTTCATGACCAGGAAATTTTTTGGTACCAGTATTTTCTTATAGAAGATCTCCCATTAAATAAAGCGAAATTTCGCATGTTTGAACTAGTTTTATTTTTCCATAAAATAATTCTGGTAAATCACATGAGAAATAACGGTACCCGTACGAACCATGACTATAAACATAATAATTTTTTAATCTGTTTAGAAAAAAGTAGATTTGTGAATATATTGCTCTGTCATTCCTTAAGGCTTTTCTCAAATCCAAAAGAGCTACATCCTAACACATTTATGAACCAATTCCTTTTCGGAAATGCATAAGATTAACAGGCATTCTCACTCAGAAAATCGAATGGCGTTAACCCTTTTTTAATAAAAGCGTTTTTTTTTTTTTTTTTTTTTTTTTTTTTTTTTTTTTTTTTTTTTTTTGTGAAGTACTATTAAAGCTACGTTTTGAATCGAATTTCCTGTACGAATCACTTCACGGAAAAAAAATTTGACAAGAATAGCTTATATGTCGACATTGGTCGACATGTTAAATTTCTGTATTGATTTTATAAGCAATAACTCTTCACACATGTTTATACTTATTCTAGTGAAAATTATGGTTTTTTTTTTGCCGGCCAAATCCTATTTTGAGCCAAATTAGATTAGCACAAGCCAAACTATTTTATCATAACGCCAATTGGATAAACTATTGTTTCCTACGCCAAACTTGTTTATCTAAATATCTATAGGGTAAACTAGTTTTTCCAAGGTAAGAGGGCAATCCTTCATTTTTTTCTTCATATTTAACCATTAAAGCCCAAAAACTATTCACAGAATCACCTTATCAGAAAGAACCTATATCCAAAATTTGAAGCAAATCCGTAAATTCTCCGCCAAAAACCATTTATTTAAATTATGGGGGGTTAGCTACATTTCCCTTTCTTTTACACTTAAATAATAAAGATTTATAGCTAACTAATCATGGAGGCACCTTGTCAGAATGATCCTATATCTAAAATTTTAAATGAAAACTGATAATTCTGCATGAAAAATCCATTTCTCTAAATTAACGGTGGGGGATTAGCCTCCCGTTCGCCACCCCCCTTTTTTTTATCCAATGAATTCCGAAAACTAAATAGAAAAGTACCTTACAGAATGAACCTACATCCAAAATTGAAGCAAATCGGATATTTCAATCAAAAATTATCGCGTTACGTACATAGGTACATACGCACATACATGCATACGTACATACGAACATACATACAGAAACTTCGAGCCATTTATTTCTCAGGCTTTGACGCCTGTGAGCTAAAAACACGTAAAATTACATTGGCCTAGGATAAACTAGATCAGCCTAGGATAAACTAGCATGTTGACGCTGAGGCGGTCGTGGAATTCAATAAAATCACGCCAAATTGAATTGGCCTAGGATAAACTAGATCGGCCTCCTAGGATAAACTAGTTCAGACCAATAAACAGCAGGCTAAACTAGTCTATCCTATAAGAGTTAAGCCAAACTAGTTTGGCCTAGGGAAAACTAGTTTGTCCTATGGGCCTTAGAATAGATTAGTTTGGCCTAGGAAAAACTAGTTTATCCAATGGCCGTTAGGATAAACCGGTTTGGCCTAGGAAAAGCTATTTTATCCGATGGGAGTAAGGAAAGACCGGTTTGGCCTAAGTAAAACTAGTTTATCCGGTGGGTGTTAGGATAAACTAGTTTGGCCTAAAATCGGGTTTGGCCTGTAACATATATATATTTTTCTTTTTGTCATTTTTTCAGGATTTTGTTCATTTGACGAAACCCTATTTGTCTCTGATCTCTGTCTGCACGCCACAGAATCCTTACTCAAAACTATACAAGTCAGATACTTCAGATTTTGGGTACTTATAGCTGAATACCTTGTGTCACAAGACAAATCATAAAATTTTTAAAAAGTGTATTGTTCTAATTAAATGAATTTTTCAGTGTCATCCGTTGTCTGCGATTTGAAAAGAGAAGCTTTTAATCTGAACGTTTTTCGTGCAGACATCATGGCTTGTAGGAAAAATACTTGTAAACCGAAGATTCTTAATTTGATCCCCGATATAGAAACTTGATCGCTTAAAATGGATTCAATAGGAAGAAATTTTGTATTTTTGAAGAATTTAAGGGTTTATATAATTAGCTGTTGTTTATCTGACATACATAATATTTTTTTCAAATTATTTTTTTTCTATTTTAAAACTTTTGTGATTTATTAATGATTCAAAATTTTAAATTTAATTATTTTTTTTTGTTGTTGTTTTCAGAAATTTAAAATTTTATTTATGTCTCCACCATTTTTTTAAATTTCGGATTTTCAAAAAAATTAGAATTCTGGATTTCATTTAAATGATTTGATTAGAGCATTTTTAATTCGATTAAAATAACTTACTTTTATATTTAAATTAAATTTATTATTGATACTTTTCTATATAAGAATTCAATAGTGATAAATTAACAATTTAAATTTATTATTTAAAGGATCAGTTGTTTTGAACTAAATATTAAACAAAACCCTCTGTACGATCTGCAATCATAGTTACTCCCTTTTTGGGAGGGATTTAAATCATTATTTTGTACTTCATGCTTTCATGAAAAATATGCGATAATAATAATGTTAATAAAATATTTAATTCGAATATGTCATGCATTTTTAAATTCGGGATGATTTATTCGAAAGTAACTATTTCAATATTGTGAGTTGAAGATTCTTCGGATCATAGAAGGCGGCAGCCTTCAAGTGACGCAGCTTTAAGCCTACCATCGTCATAAGGTATCCACGTAAGGGAGATTCGGAACTTCATATATACAGCTAACTCAACATCAAAGGAAATCTGAAAAGCCGCCATCTAATAACTCAGCAAGTATTGGTCAGAATGGTCCAATTTTTTTAATATAGTCTTATATTCCCAGTCTAATCCTATCCTATAATTTTTATATTTCTACGTGCCGTATATTTTTAGATCTCAATACCCATTTTTAAACCGAAATCGATGGTGTTTGTTCCTGAGAATGAAATCTAGAAAACGGCCTGGGAGATTTTATTAAAACTTATATATGATATGAATCTCTTTAAGATACAGTGAATAAGACTTGCCTAGTTTCTAGGAAAACTCTTGTTTGTTTTATATTGGTCTTGGAAAATAGGACTATATTAGCTCGCGGATTACATGTTATTCTATGGGTTAGCAGACAAGGCCGGTGCGACAAGCCTTATGTAGTTAGGGTCACAGTTAAAACACCCGAATCGAAGCAATAAATGTTTTTTAAACTACAAAAACAACTTATCATGTGCTTTAAAACATTCAATAAATATATACTAAATCAAATTTCTATTTATATTGCCTTTATTTTTCGTAAAGCAGAAAATATTACGTTTCTTACATTGGATATTTTTGCATTTTGTGGAAAAAATATTTTGAATCCTTTTTTAAAATACGAAAATATTTTTTAATTATAAATATTCAATATACTTTCGACTTATGATTTTTTTTAAAGTTTTCAAACAAAAATTATTTTTAATAATTTGCTATTAGATTTTCATGTATTCATATGCGTTTGGATAGTTTTGTTTTCAATCGTAATCGGAATTCGGAATTGGCTGGCGATAAGCTAAAGCTTCCGAAAGTTACGCCCGGCGTCAAAAATCAACTGTAAACATGGGATTAGAAATGTTAAAAAATTAATAAAGCATCCCCAAAAGTAAGTACGAAATCTTAAATATCGAGGTAGTATCTGATGTAATTATTCCCGACCCAGAGTTGTTTTTATTTTCGACAATTTTTTAGCTGTTTACATTATAAATACATGCTTCCTGACGTGTCTATGGAGCGCAATACAAATTAAACAAGTTACTATTTTATTTTGAGTTTTCTTAAAAAAAAAAAAATAAACAAAATTTTTCGTTTTTAATGAAAATCCGGGTTATATTTAAAATATGACAAAATGAAAATTGTTCCCAATCCCGTGTGGTAAATAATTTATTTGTGAATCGTTTGTATTTAAGTTAACGAAAAATAACTCAAAATAACATCTTTTTCGAAATATGCATACCTATAGCTTACTTTTGATTTTACATTCTTTTCAGATTAAAAAAAATTAAGCATCTCAGTATTTAAATTTTTATCAAAATTTTACTTTTTAAAATTTTCGGGAATTTCTAATATACCTTATACCTTTTCCCCCCTTATATTCAACTCTTATTCTTTTGTTACACATCTATATTATAAAAGCCAAACGTATCTGTGCGTAACGCATACGTCATTTTGTGAATGGCAACACTTTGAAATTTGAAAAGCAATTTCAGTTTTGCAATTTTTTCTACTGCATTTTTTTAAAGTTATAAACAACGGATCTTTTCAGTTTTTATACTGTCGTATAGGGAAAAAATGTACTTTTAAATATAATTTATTTGAAAACTGTATCTTAATTTATTTTTGAAATATTAATTTTTTAGTAGTTTTAATACTGTTTTTCTGAGCGTGGCAACAGAAGTACTCCATATCCATTAAAATAAATCTATATTATAAAAGCCAAACGTATCTGTGCGTAACGCATACGTCATTTTGTGAATGGCAACACTTTGAAATTTGAAAAGCAATTTCAGTTTTGCAATTTTTTCTACTGCATTTTTTTAAAGTTATAAACAACGGATCTTTTCAGTTTTTATACTGTCGTATAGGGAAAAAATGTACTTTTAAATATAATTTATTTGAAAACTGTATCTTAATTTATTTTTGAAATATTAATTTTTTAGTAGTTTTAATACTGTTTTTCTGAGCGTGGCAACAGAAGTACTCCATATCCATTAAAATAAATCTATATTATAAAAGCCAAACGTATCTGTGCGTAACGCATACGTCATTTTGTGAATGGCAACACTTTGAAATTTGAAAAGCAATTTCAGTTTTGCAATTTTTTCTACTGCATTTTTTTAAAGTTATAAACAACGGATCTTTTCAGTTTTTATACTGTCGTATAGGGAAAAAATGTACTTTTAAATATAATTTATTTGAAAACTGTATCTTAATTTATTTTTGAAATATTAATTTTTTAGTAGTTTTAATACTGTTTTTCTGAGCGTGGCAACAGAAGTACTCCATATCCATTAAAATAAATCTATATTATAAAAGCCAAACGTATCTGTGCGTAACGCATACGTCATTTTTTGAATGGCAACACTTTGAAATTTGAAAAGCAATTTCAGTTTTGCAATTTTTTCTACTGCATTTTTTTAAAGTTATAAACAACGGATCTTTTCAGTTTTTATACTGTCGTATAGGGAAAAAATGTACTTTTAAATATAATTTATTTGAAAACTGTATTTAATTTATTTTTGAAATATTAATTTTTTAGTAGTTTTAATACTGTTTTTCTGAGCGTGGCAACAGAAGTACTCCATATCCATTAAAATAAAAGAGAAAAAGCTGATTACTGTATCTTTGTGTTGCCATTAAAAATGAAAAAAAAATTAAGTACTTGCTGTGCGATGAGTCTGTTATAAAACCCGGTGAATTTAGTTTCATTTACAGAATTTCATCTCTACTTAAAAGAATATAAATAGTTTAGTGCCAGTTTCAGTTAATGGCATCGATATTTTCAGTTTTGAATTAAATTGATCAAATTAAAATACCGATTATTTTTTTAAACGATGAATGCAGATATGAAAGATGCATATTTAAATTTTGATATGGTAAAAATGGTGTCGGGTTTAGATTTCACGGGGAAAAAAAATCTGTAATTGAGTCAAAGTTGAATAAATTTTGCTTTTTATCATTTTTGAATACTAGCATAAGACCTTTAATTGATAACTTTATCATAATAAAAGATCTTTATTATTTTTTTTTTACTGCTTACATGTACGATTAAAGTTTAATTTTAACAATTTTTACAACTGAGTTTTATAGAAATAGTATTTTTTTAACTATCATTTTTTAAGGAGTTAGACTTGAAGATGCATTTTTATTGTATTTAATTTTGTAGGTTTATTAAAATCAATGTAACAATTCTTTTTTAAACATTTTCTTTCATCGAAATTCGACGGGTTCTGCCTTGTATAAATAACATTAAGAATTTTTTTAATTAAAGTGAAAGGTTTGAAATTTTAAACTTTGTCCACCAAATTTTCAATCAATCTTGTTTTTATTTACAGTAATACTTGATTATAATCCTTTTCCATTCAAGTACATTTGTGTAATAGAGATCAATTAGCAATGCAATTTTGTTTACCTTTTAAAGAAATTAAACAAAAATTCACATTATTAAAGACAGCACAAGTTAAATAAAAAGTTATGACATTATGGAAATTTGGATATGTTTATAAAATGATATACATGTTTACAGGGGCGGATCCAGAGGATCAATTTTTTTTTGGGGGGGGGGCGATACCAAGAAACATAGAATCAACAGTAATAATTTCTGTTCATGAAATACCTCCTTGTACAGTTATTATTAAATGAATGATCAAATGAAATGCTTTTCCGCGATCTTCTGACAAAATAGGCTTTTTTCTGCGATCTTTTCACTAAATTCGCGCTCTTTTGGCGACTCTTTGACGGAATTCGCATTTTTTAGCATTTTTGACGAATTTTTTACCCGCGATACTCTGTCAAAATTCGGATTTTTTCCGCGATCCTTTGACGAATTTGGCTCTTTTCTGCGATACTTTGACAAAATTAGCAATGTTTTGCAACCCTTTGAGAAAAGTAGCTCATTTTTCTGCGACCTTTTGACGAAATTGAAGTTTTTCCACAACACTGACAAAATTCTCGCTTTTCCAGCGATCCTATGTCGAAATAAGCGCTTTTTCCGCGACCTTTTGACAAAATTCGCACTTTTTCGCGGTGCTTTGGTAAAATTAGCGCTTTTTCAGCAATCTTATGTCGAAGTTGGCGCTTTTTCAGCGATTCTATGTCGAAATTCACACTTTTTCCGCTATTCTTTGCATACCTTTCTTCAAACCTTTGACAAAATTAACACTTTTTCCGCGACCTTTTGACGAAATTCGCTCTTTTCCGCTATACTTTGACAAAATTAGCACTTTTTTGCAACCCTTTGAAAAAAGTAGCTAACTTTAGACGAAATTTGAACTTTTTGCGTGACACTTTGACAAAAAGATACGCTTTTTCAGCGGTCTTATGTCGAAATACGTACTTTTCAGCGATCCTACGTCAAAGTTTGCGGGGGTTTTTTTTGCGATCCTCTGTCAAAATTCGTGTTTTTTTTCTCAACCCTTTGACGTAATTCACGCTTTTTCCGTGATCATTTGACGAAATTCGCGCTTTTTTGAGGTACTTTGATAAAATTAGCGCTTTTTCAGCAATCCTATGTCGAAGTTCAAGGTTTTTCAGCGATCCTATGTCGAAATTCGCATTTTTTCAACGTTCCTTTGCCTTCCCTTTTCGCAACCTTTTGAAAAAATTAGCGCTCTTTCCGCGAACTTTTGACGAAATTCGAGTTTTTTACTCGACACTTTGACAAAATTCACGTTTTTTACGCGATCCTCTGATAAAATTCGCGTTTTTTCCGCGACCCTTTGACGAAATTCGCACTTTTTTGCTGTATTTTGACAAAATTAGCAGTTTTTTGCAACCCTTTTAAAAAAGTAGCGCTCTTTCTACGAACTTTTGACAAAATTCAAACTTTTTGCACAACACTTTGACAAAAATCGCGTTTTTTCAGCGATACTATGTCGAAGTTCGTGTTTTTTACGCGAACCTCTGTCGAAATTCGCATTTTTTCCGCGACCCTATCATGAAATTCGCACTTTTTCCGTGATCATTTCACGAAATTCGCGCTTTTTCGCGAAACTTTGACAAAGTTAGCGCCAAGGGCGTCGCCAGAGGGGGTCCGTGGGGGCATATGCCCCCCCGTCGGGCATACCTGCCCCCCCCCCCATCGGGGTCAAAATTCAATTTCGTCGGAGAAAGTATTTTGACTTGAATTTCAGCCCATTCAAGTTGGGTCAAAATATAAAGCTTTTTTTTTTTTTTTTTTTTTTGAAAGTCGGATTGACTAAACTAATTCTTTTTTGTACATTGGTTTCTGACGGAAGTTTGATTCTTGCAATTTGAGTTTAGATAAACCCGAATTGTCGAAAAAAATCTGAATTTTAAAAATAAAAATCTACATGGATGACAGCATAGGATGATGCATGAATGACTCTATACATGTTTATTTTTCAACAAAAAGATAAAATTTATACTAAAAATTAATTTTATACTTTTTTTTAACTACATTAAATTTGTGGATCAGTTTTCGCTTATTTTGGATATACGATCGGCTTGGTAATGAAGAATTTTTAGTTCAGTTAAAATACGAAAACGAAAATTATTTTGTCGGGGGTTGTCTTGGGTAACAAGTAGAATGCTTCATCGTGTCGGGCAAACTGCACCTGACATGACTCGCAGTCTGGACCGGATCGGGTTGAGCCTAAATTTTTGTCGTTGAGTGTCGGATTAAAGTCGAGTTAACTTTGTTTCAGATTTGGGTTGGATGTTAATACTTATGGTTCTTGATTCGAGATGAATCGATCTCTCAAAAGAATTTACAAAACTTATTTTAAGATGAAAAACTGTATTTGAATGTCAATGAATTTATGTATACTGATTTTTTTACTTAAAATCTAAAATTGTTACTGAATATATAATTGTAAACATATTTTTACATAACTGCATTACAGCATGGATATATTTTTTCATCAGTTACAATTAGGGTTTGATTGGGTTGAAATATTTCGGGTTCAGGTCGAAATGTAGAGATGTCGAGCTCAAATCGGGTTTCGGGTAGAAATCCGATCCTGCATCTCCTCGGAAAATTAAACTCAACTCGACTGGTGGTTTTAGTCGGACCTGGCTAAAGTTAATTTTTTTTTTCGGAGAGTTTAGGATTGACGTCTATTTTTCGAGTCGGATAATTTTAATTGTTTTAGCGTATGGGCTCGATTCTATCAGATTCCTCAAAAGTATCCCCAAAATATATTTTAAAATGAAAAATTATATTATTTGAATGTCAATGAGTCAATATACAGATATATCGATTTTTCTACATAAAAAATATAATTGATACTAGACTACTTTTCCATTGTTGCTTTACAAGATGGAATTTTGTTTTTTCATACTGAGTTGGGATTGCATTCGGAATGAATACTATAGATTTTAAATAGAAGTTTTGTCAAGTTCGGGTTTCTATTTTTTAAAAACTGGTTCAGGTTGAATGGATATATAATTAATTAGCTCAGGTAAGGTATAACCCATTCCGCAGAGGATTCCGTGCTCGGTAAACAATCCGTGAATTGAACTATCCCCCCCCATTGATTAGATTCCGTAAAAACAGAAAAAAATGAACTTTAATTTTGCCATTTCTACTCCACCTCCTGCAAAAAATACAGAAAAAACACCAAATACCTGAAATACTCACACCTAAAGCAGCATGTTCGTCAAATTACATGGGTATTCTGGCATCTGTGAGCCCCACCAGTGGCCGAGAGGTACGGACCTCTCAACAGGTAGACGGCAGGTGCTGGGTTCGAACCCAATCGCAGCTGTCGGCCTAACCGTTCGAAGTTTTCGTGGTTTTCTTCGAACCTTGCGTAAATACGGATTAGGTTCCCTCAGAAAGACCCCCACGATGGGCGCTTCCCCTGGTCCTATATCCCTAGTGTAGATAATCGGACGACAAAAAATACACCAATACACACCAAATACACTGGCATCTGTGTTGCTTAGTACTATTCGTGTTAGAAACAGAATTTAAATCCCTTTTATCTATAAATATGTAAAAATGAGAAATCTAAGATCAAAATTTAAAAAAAAAAATCTTATGTCAGAAGGCAGAAATTAATTAAAATAATAGAAAAGATGAAAATCAAAGGAATGCTTCGGCAATGTTGAGCGGGAAATTTTGGTCCTCGCAGACCTCTAACCCGCAGATAGATCTCATGCATAACCCGCAGTTCGAATCAGCGATATATTTATAATTGCAGATCGCTTTTGGCTGATATTAAAATAATTCACTTTTAGATTCCCAACTATTTTACAATTTTTCACTTCATTTACATTTCTCTCGGAAATTTTGTGTTAAAGTTTTTGTTTCAGATTTAAATTTTGATCTTATCAAAATTTGGAACATCACACTTTGTGCATTTGATCAATATACACTCTAAAACAAAATGGAAATTGAAGATATTTTACCCCATTGTTTTTATTATTATTTCTATAGCTAAAAAAGTCTGCTTTAATTTGAACATTTTTTCGAAAATAAAGAAAATTAATCAATTTCATGCTAAAACTACCTGAAATCCTCCAATATCTACAAATGCATTTTTTTAATTATAGGACTGTTTAATTAACTGTGCAACAACTCTGTGTACTAGGATTTTCTATTATAAACTGATTTTTAACTTATCTCTATTTTCTCTCAAAATATGAAAAATTCATGAATCAAATCTCAATTTTTTAAAAAATTCTGCAATCAAAAGACAGAAAATTCTTCAAGTAATAGAAAAATCCGTTCCAACCACACGTGCGTTGCAGCAACTTACTGCCTGTATGTTTTATTTTTTGCGAAAAGTTTTTTGAGAGTTTATAAAATAATTACATTTTCTCAAAAATGACTAAATTAGAAAATGATGAAAAAAGTAAAACGCGGTACTTATAAACTCTTAAAATTTACATATTTCAAAAATTCTAGTTCGATTAATTACTTTCACATTCATTTCAAGGAAATTAGTATTTAGTACAGCAACGTGTTCAGATTTAACGAAAAAGCATATGAAAGAAATTTCAATTTTATACAGGTTTTGTTCTAGCCAAGTATGTTGTTCGTTTATACTCGTATTCTTATTTAGATTTCAATCTAACGATGTTTAAACTGCAAAGAACAGCTGCGGTTCACCAAAAGGAAATGCATGCCTATCTGTTTTGAGTAGTTTTCAAATTCTGTTCTGCAAGTTAATATAAAACAAACTTTTCGACTGCTAGAACGATAAAGAGATCGATGAATTTGTTGTTTAGCTTCAGCAAACGTATTCTTGCTGATTGGTTGTAAAAAGAACCTTTATACATCACAATGTTGATGTGGGAATTACTAGAAAAACATCTGCTCTGATAGGCTTGAAGGATATTTCAGAGTTACATAAGGTGCAGTTCCCTATTATCGACATTTGTCCATTGACCACAGATATAAGGAATTATTTTTTTTTTTAATCCTAATCTAGTATTTTTATTTAAAAATATCGAAATCGTCTATTTAATGCTTTTTTTTTTAACAAAAATTATATAATTAATCATACAGTAACCGTAAGAACAATGCTATAATGACCTTTTAAAGAACGAATCTGACTATAAAACAATGAAATTTATGACTTTGCAAATTTTGCATTTGAATTATTATTTCTACTAATTATAAATACTTTATGAGTTCAATCTTTTTACGAATGTGTGAACAATAATATTTTTCTGCAGTACATAAAAAGTTTCAAGTCTTTCATACGAGTAAGTTCAAATGATTTCTTATTTCTTTGCGTTTGTATGTAATTTAATATTTATACCCGAGTGCTTTAATTTTAAAACTTCTTTATACGCATAATTTGTAATTTTGTTGATAATAATAATTTAACTTAAAAAAAAATTATGTAAGTTTTTCATTTGTATTTTTGCATTCAGTAATACATACAGTAGAGCACCGATTATTACGCCTAATATATTACGTACGACATGGATTAAACATTAATATTCCTGGGCCCAACATAAACAACGTTTAAATGAAATTTCAGTTTTACAATTTTCGGAACTGCGAATTTTTAAACTTCTAAATATCGCACATTTTAAATTTTTACACAGTGACATAGAGAAAAAAATGTTATTTTAAATGAAATTTATTTGCAAACTTTATCACAATTTGTTTTCAAATTATTAATATTTTAAAAGTTTTTATTACTTTTTTGTCATCGTGTCAACAGAAGTATTCCATTTTTGTACATTAAATATGGACCAATCACAAAACGAATAAAATAAAATAAGTTCCGGAATTCAACCAATAAAAAGATTCAGATCTGCTTCAGATTTTCCAGTTCTCAACCGAGATCAACAACTATTTTCCAAATAGTTAAAAAAAAAAAAAAAAAAAAAAAAAAAAAAAAAAAAAAAAAAAAAGATTAATTCTTTTTGATCAGAAACTCTTCGTGTAAAACAGTTTATAACCATATCGAAGTAAAAATTCATGTTTTGTAGAAATAGAGTCAAGTTGGGTCGAGATTTTAACTTTTTTTTGGGGGGGGAGGGGGAAGGGACTAATATATATAATACTTGCTAAACCATATAAGCAGGACAACTTTTTTAATTTTACGCCGACCGGAACATTAATTTATTTTGTACGAACTAGGTCCTTGAAATTTTTGCCCACGCAATTTTTAGGACATGGCCCAGCATGCAGGGACCTCTAATATATGTTATGAACTTGGCCCCCCTGTCGGGGATACAGTGCCCCCACGTCGGGCAAATTCTGGCGCCGCCCTTGGTTAGCGCTTTTTGAACAATCCTATGTCGAAGTTCACGCTTTTTCGGCGATCCTATGTCGAAATTAGTACTTTTTCCGTGATGCTTTGCCTTTTTCTTTTTCGAACCCTTTGACAAAATTAGCGCTTTTTCCACGACCTTTTGACGAACTTTGCTATTTTTCGCTATACTTTGACAAAATTAACGTTTTTTTGCAAACATTTGACAAAATTTGTGCTTTTTCTTCGAGCTTTTTCCACGACACTTTGACAAAACTCGCGCTTTCAGCGATCTTGTGTAAAATTCACGTGTTTTAACGATCCTTTTTCGAAATTCTTTTTTTTTTTGCGCGACCTTTGACAAAATTCGTGCTTTTTCCGCGATCTTTTGTAGAAATTCGCTCTTTTTCCGCGACACTTTGACAAAATTAGTATTTTTTAGCGACATTTTAATGAAATTCGCGTTTTTTCTGGAACAATAGAATGTCTCCAACAAAGTTGCAGGAATTCCTTCCGGAAAAAAGTCTGAATTCAACATGAGTTTGAAGGGGGGCATCCCCCCCCCAAAAATTTTCATTTTGTCATACCTTTAATTTAACCTGCATTTTCACTTAAAACAATTTTTTTTTTTTTTTTTTTTTTTAAGAAAACTCAAAATAAAATAGTAAATTGTTTAATTTGTATTGCATTCCATAGACATACGTCAGGAAGCAGGTATTTATAATGTAAACAGCTAAAAAACTGTCGAAAATAAAAACAACTCTGGGTCGGGAATAATTAGATCAGATACTACCTCGATATTTAGATTTCGTACTTACTTTTGGGGATGCTTTATTAATTTTTTAATAGTATTTCTCATCCCATGTTTACAGTTGATTTTGATTGATCTCTGTGTATATATATGACCATTGGTCACTGCATAGGAAAATTGTGTATTTTTTTATTTGAACTTATAAAATAACCAAGGTTATTAATCCTATGCAGTTTCAGCACCAATAATTAGATTCTAACAGAGAAAAATTTGTTTTAAATGTTTTTCTCTCCAAATGGGGCATTAAAAATTGGGGTGTGCAAGTGCATGCCACATAAATAACAACAAAAGTGGCAAGTCCTTAAAATTTTTTAGACTCCTTGGATTTTTTTGGCACAATCACTAACGTGTGTATAACCGCTGTGTGACCATTATAAAAAAAAAATCGCTAGATTTACAAAAATTATTGTGCAAGAATCACTAAACTGCACAAATTTTGTCAATTACACAAAAATTAATTCGTCAATGAACACAGTTTGCCCGTTTATGCCAAAGAGACATCACTCGATCCACAAAAATTACTGTGCAAGAATCACTAAAATGCAAGAAACTCGTCAATACTACAATCACTAATGCGTGTATTCAGGGATGTGCAAAGAGAAAACTGCGGCCAGCGCATAGTCTTAATTTGGTGCCCCCCCTTCCCCCTCCCACCCCACAAACTTTTTCTTGTGACAGGCTAAAAATGATTTTGGTAGTAAAAATTTGGAAAACTCAAAATTTCTGCACCCGGAGCGACCTCCCCCTTCACCCCCCATTGCACACGGAGCTTCGTGTATGAGCGCTAAAAGCCATCATTAGATCCATGAAATTCGCTATGCATGAATCACTGAAATACACGAAACTTGTCAACATTGCAATCTTGCGTGTAGAGCACTAGCACTATGCGCTTATTAAAACCAAAAAACCATTATTCGATCGATGAAACTCACTGTGCAGGAATCTCTAAAATGTAGTAAACTCATCAATGCCGCAGTCATTAATGCATGTATTAGCATTGCATGCTCATTAAAAACAGAAAAAACAGCACTGGATGCACGAAACATGCCATACAACTCCCCATTTCTCAATTTTTTATAATATGTTGAAAAAAATTCTTGAATTTTGACAATCCTGAAATTTAAAATACTAATTTTATCAAATTATTGCAAAAAATAATTTCAAATGTCATAAAAAGTAGAATCTTTCCAGAAAATTATTGCAAATGATGCCTATTTGTTGAAAAATTTTGCACACTTCAGCATATGATGGGGAAAAGAACAAATTCTGGTAAATAATTGAGAAAACTATAAATTTTGTGAAAAAAATCACGATATCCATAATGGATTTTGTCAAAAATTGGAAGCACATACCAAATTTTGAAAATGTGTCATTAAAAATATTGCAAACTTATTAAAAAATATTGCGAAAAAAATAGCCAAAAAAATATTAAGTTTTGTCAATCAATAGCAGAAAGAAACACAAATTTTGTCATGAGTTGAAAAAAAATCATGAAATGATTGGAGGGGGGGGGGGCATTTTGGAAATTGATCACAAAAATAAATGTAAATTTAGTCAACCTATCTAATAAAAAAATTAGTTTTGTGAAACCATCACTGAAAAAAGTATGAATTTCAGTAAGCAGTCGAGGGAAAATATTGTAAATTTCATCAAAAAAAGGCAGAAATACATAGCAAATTTTATCAAAAGATTGCAGTATCAGAGTGAATTTTCGCAATCTGTCATAGAAAAATATTGCAAACTTGAACAAATGTTTGCAGAAAAAAATCACAGATTTTGCCTATAGATTATGGGAATAAGCACACATTTCATGAAATGACCATTGAAACAAATCATGAAACGATAGCAAACAACAACAATAAATTTTTTTAAAAAAATAATTTTGATTAGTTTTAACAAAATTCCAAAGGTAAGTTTTTATTCATATTTTACATGTGATTGTTACAATTTTGTTATTGTGTGTTTTTGAAAATTACCAATGCCATTATGGGGGGGAAGGAAACGAGTCTGAATATATTTAAAATTTCAGGTTTTTCTAAATATATCAATCAAAATTTGTGTAAAAGGACAAAATAATACTACTTAGGTACAATTATATACTTTTACTTCTTGATTGCTATCATTGAATAATGCAGGAATTTTTGTTTAAATAATTGCAAAAGATGAAATTGTACATACTCTACATGTCATTGTAGTACTTGTCAGTGTTGTCATTGATCATACTCTACATGTCATTGTTAAAATTTTGTTATATTTGTGTTTTTGAAAACTTATGGATTAAAGGAGTGGGGGGGGGAGCATATTCCAAATATTGTGAGATTGCCAGGTAAAAGCCCTGTACTGTATTTTGTTTTGGTTTATTATCAGTAATTTTTACCGCTAGTCTACGAACACAAATTACTCCTTGAACCAATATAAAACTTTCTGGTTCAAAAAAATTTACTGAAGGAAATATTCATCTGTATTGTGAAATAAGCAAAAAGTTTGTAGAGATAAAATCATTTATTGTTAAAGTTTTATCACTGTTTTAACAAAGAATAGATTTGCATTAAGCATAACCAATCGAGTACACATCACTTCCTTGCTCAAATTATTATTCTTAAATGCAGAGTAAAAAATACTTGAATTTTCTTACATTGTAATTTATTTCATTAAAAAATTTATTTTATGAAAAAAAGTATCACTTAACTTCATCCATGAGCCTATATGTTGAGTCGTTTTTCAATGTTTACATTCTAACATGCATTGCATATAATACATTTTGTGGATTTCCCAGTGTTGACTGATTTATACTTTATTATAAGCATCCATTTTGATTTCTAGCCCACTTTTATATTCAAATTACTGTTTTTAAAATGTCCAGAAGTAAAAGAAGCTGTCCAGAAGCTTTTAAATCCAATCTAAATGTCCAGAAGTAAAGTTGGCAAAAAACCTGTTTTTTTCAAAAAAAAAAAAAAAAAAAAAAAAAAAAAAAAACTTTTTTTTTTTTTGCTTAAACCAAGTTTTTTTGGTTTAAACCAGGTTTTTTTTTTTTTAACATCTATTCTTATTACATATGCATGCATATTTATTGATAAAAATAGACATTGTTGGACTTTAAGTAGTGTGCAGGCGATGTGCCCTTGCAGGGATCGAACCGTAGAACAAACACATGATCAGAAAACGTGATCTTATGTGCCGAGCAAAAGGCTAGCTCGATGGCTTCCTGTGAAAAACTCGACAAATTATTTCTTTTATAATTTTTTTTAGTGATCAATAATGTTAACAATTAAAATTTTATTAGATTCATTAACTTGGTTTTTAGTTAAGTAAATCCGAATAATGTTTAAATATGTACACACAAATTCTTTTCATAAATTCTTGTGATGCTTTCCGAGTTGTTTAATTTATTTATAACTGTTTAGTAAATCAAAGGTGGTTCTTATTGGATTAATATTATTTTACATGATTTATTCGAAAAAAAAAGAATTTTTCAAATCGTCAATTTCAAAAGATTTCATACAATGTTGAAAATTTTAAAGACTTTTGATATATTGCACTACAAGATTTTTCTAAATATATCAATCAAAATTTGTGTAAAAGGATAAAATAATACTACTTAGGTACAATTATATATTTTTACTTCTTGATTGCTACCATTGAATTATGCAGGAATTGTTGTTTAAATAATTGCAAAAGATGAAATTGTACATACTCTACATGTCATTGTAGTACTTGTCAGTATTGTCATTGATCATACTATACATGTCATTGTTAAAATTTTGTTATGTTTGTGTTTTTGAAAACTTATGGATTAAAGGAGGAGGGGGGAAGCATATTCCAAATATTGTGAGATTGCCAGGTAAAAACCCTCTGCTGTATTAGGTAGCTTTCATTACAAAAAGTAAAAAGCTACCTATTGCAGCCGTCCGGAGGAAAGCACTTCCGGAAAATTTTGGTATATTTTCACCGATCATGACCCCCAGACTCCAAAACCACCCTCCGTTCAAATGTTGACATATATATATATATATATATATAACCATATATATATAACCATATATATAACCATATATATATATATATATATATATATATATATATATATATATATATATATATATATATATATATATAACCATATATATATATATATATATATATATATATATATATATATATATGATTTTTGTCATGCGATAACTAACGTATTTATGAACCGATTTGAATGAAACTTGGTATGTACATAGTACATACAAATGTCTCGACCGAGTTCGTTGTCCAGCATCATCCGCCATTTTGTTTCAAAATGGCGGCCATTTTAAATTTTTAAAAAAATTTTAAATTTTAAATTCAATGCAAAAAAATTAAAAGTTGAAAAATATTTTTCTTTTACGTGTTAGAACTTAAAACAACGATTCCAGAACACTTTTTATTTTGTCTATATCTTAAAAAATGATTGAGTTATAGCACTTTGAATTTTTCTTATGTCTGACATTTTGAAACGATCTGATTTTTGTCACGTGATAACACGCGTATTTATGAACGGACATGAATGAAACTTGGTATGTACATATTACGTGCAAATGTCTCAAACGAGTTCGTTGGCCAGCATCATCCGCCATTTTGTTTCAAAATGGCGGCCATTTTAAATTTTTAAAAAAATTTTAAAATTAAATGGGAAAAAATTAAAAGTTGAAAAATATTTTTCTTTTACGTGTTGGAACCTAAAACAACAATTCCAGAACACTTTTTATTTTGTCTATATCTTAAAAAATGATTGAGTTATAGCACTTTGAATTTTTCTTATGGCTGACATTTTGAAACGATCTGATTACTGTCACGTGATAACACGCGTATTTATGAATCGATTTGGATGCAACTTGGTGTGTACATAATATATACTGAGGCCTGAATCGAGTTTGATACTCAGTTCCATCCGCCATCTTTTTTCAAAATGGTGGCCATTTAAAAATTTTATAAATTTTAAAATTTAAAATTAGGTACAAGAAAGTGAGAAATTGTAAAAGATTTTTCTTTTATACATTTAACCTTGATACAAAGATTCCAGAGTATTTTTTGTTTCGTCTGTATCTTAAAAAATGGCTGAGTTATCGCATATATATATTAATCGATATCAATATGAGTGTGCATGTGCACCTGAATTAAGATTTCGACCAAGCTCATAATCAGGTCTTACTAAATTGAGCTTAGTATTTTTGAATAATATAACTTAATTTAAAATAAATAAGTATATAAGTATATGAAAGCTACCTCTTCCTCCCGGCACTGCCGGAAGGACTATTTTGTTTTGGTTTATTATCAGTAATCTTTACCGCTAGTCTATGAACACAAATTACTCCTTGAACCAATATAAAACTTTCCGGTTAAAGAAAATTTACTGAAGGAAATATTCATCTGTATTGTGAAATAAGAAAAAAGTTTGTAGAGATAAAATCATTTATTAAAGTTTTATCACTGTTTTAACAAAGAATATGTTTGCATTAAGCACAACCAATCGAGCATACATCACTTCCTTGCTCAAATTATTATTTTTAAATGCAGAGTAAAAAATACTTGAATTTTCTTGCATTGTAGTTTATTTCATTAAAAAGTTGTTATTTCATGAAAAAAAAGTATCACTTAACTTCATCCATGAGCCTATACGTTGAGTCGTTTTTCAATGTTTACATTCTAACATGAATTCATATGATATATTTTGTGGATTTCACAGTGTTGACTGTATTATACATTATTTTAAGCCTTTATTATGATTTCTAGTTCATTATTACATTCAAATTACTGCTTTTAAAATGTAAACAATGTCCAGAAGTCTGCAATATTTTATTTGCACAATTCTTAGTCGCAAGCTATGCATATTTTAGCAACTGAAATGTTGGATAAAAAAGTTTCACTTAGATAAATTATTTCTTTCATGATGCTTTTTAATAATCTATAGTGTTAACAATAAAAATGTTTACTAGATTCGTTAAGTCTATTTTAGTTATGTAAATCTCAATAATGCTTAAATATGCACATGCAAATTCTTTTCATAAATCCCTGGGATGCTTTCTGAGTTGTTTATTGTATTTATAGCTGTTTAGTATATCAAATGTGGTTCTTAATGGATAAATGTTATTTTACATGATTTATGAGAAAAAAATAAAAAAATTTCAAGTCGTCAAAATATTACGTACAATCTTGAAAATCTAGAAAAAACTTTTGATGTATTGCACTGCAAGAAACCCTAAGCAAATATGGAATATTTTTTAATAGCTGTCTGCTTTTTTCACAAAATTGTGTTTTAAAAAAAATTAAAATCTAAAAAACATGAAATGTTTAAATTTATGTACTTTGCATGTTTTATGCTTAGTGACTGAAATGTTCGATAAAAGTATATTAGTTTTCTTTTGTAAGTTAAGTCGCCCAAGAATGAAAAGTTTCATATGAAATGAAAATATTTAATAAATAACAAAGTCCTGATTTTCTTTCTTTGTCAGTAAAACATTTTCCTAATTGAAGTATGAAGCTTATAGGATGGACCTGGGTAATTCCTGATCAAAAAACACTAACATCTAAATATCTTTTTAATGTTTACAATAGATGTGACCAAATTTAGCATGGTTACTGTTTCACCATGTTTCTATTCAATAAAATATAGGCTTTGATTAAAATATTATTTAAAGTTTGCTTAATTAAAAATTTTTGATTCTCGGTAACTACCCTGGGAACATTGTAATTATCAATTACCGGGGCAATTACCAATCAGGACATTCTTTTGTACTAATGATAGGTACATTGATTAATTTAGAATATATATTGTCAATTTTAATATAAGCCTGATTTAATTAAATGCCTTCATCCATCTGCAATAATTTTATCATTGTGTAGGAAAAAAAAACAAGAAAGAAAAGTTATGCGTGCAGTATAGATTATGATGCAACTTCCAACATATTTTGAATACTATTAACCTACTATTTTCATCCATATACAGTAATTTTTCCACCCAGTGCAAAGAAAAAAACATAACTAACAAGAACAAAGAATCATGCATACTGCATCGATTATGATGCATTTTCCTACACATTCTGAATACTGTAAACTTATTGTCATTCATGTACAAGAATTTTACCATTCTGTGCAAAAAACAAAGCATAATTAACGACAATAAAAATTTTTGCATACAGCATTTTTAGATACTTTTCTATTCATTCTGAATACTTTAAACCTATAATTTTCATCTTTGTACAGTAATCTTCGCACCCTATGCAAACTGCAAAACATAAACTAACAAGAATGAAAAAATACCCATAAGTATAGATTAAGAAAATTTTTCCAATACATTTTCAATATTGTAAACCTATCATTTTAATCTATTTGCTGTAATTTTAACAGTCTATATAAAGAACAAATCATAACTAACAAGAAAAAAAACATGTGTGCAACATAGATTATGAAAATTTTTCAGCATATTCTGAATATTGTAACGCATATAGTCTTAATCAATCTGCAATATTACCAACCTATACATAGGTTGAAACATAACTAACAATAATCATGCACGCAGCATAGATTATGAAATACTTTCCAGCACATTCTGAATTTTTATCCCTGATCATTTTAATCCATCTGCAGTATATGTATCAACATGTGTAAAGAATAAACATAGTCAACAAGAATGAGAAATTATACATACAGCATAGATTATAAAACCCTTTCTGAGATGTATGGTGCTGAATGTACATCACCTTCTTATCTTTTACTAACGTATTTTACTACAGAGGTGTTTTTAACAAAATCAAGTAGTACAGCACACATTAATAAAATATGAAATATCTTTTTTTTAAGTGGATGGGGGAGGGGTAATTAAAGGTGAATGAATCATGAATATGAATTCTTTGCATTAGTCTTTAATTTTTTGTTTTTATCATTAACCTAAAAAAAGCAATGATATCAATACAAAAAACCCTGAACGGGTTAAAAGTTTGTAACGCAGCACTTTATCTTACATATCTAAGAATTTTAAATTTGGGACTTAAAACTAATGATATCAAAATTTATGTAACGCTATGCTATTAATATATATATATATATATATATATATATATATATATATATATATATATATATATATTAAAATTTATTCATTAATGCTTTATCATTTACATCTTTCATAATTTCGAAATATGAATCTTAAAAGTTATGATATCAAAATTTAAGTGACGCCTTGATGAGACTTAAACGATGTTTTAAAATTCCATTTATTTATTTATTATCTAAATACATTTACATATCTAAACAATACTTTTCATTTTCCAATACACTGTTAAATACATCACTTTCACTGAATATATATAATGCACTGAAATGTTTCATTTGAATAAATTGGTTTATCTTTTGGGCTACGCTATCCAAAATCAAAAGTAACATTTAAATATATATTTTTGCGTCATTGTATCTATTTGCATATATTTAACTTAGTTTAGATACAATGGTGCAAAAATATTCATTTAAATATTACTTTTGATTTTGGATAGCGTAGCCCAAAAGATAAACCAATTTATTCAAATAAAACATTTCAGTGCATTATATATATTCAGTGAAAGTGATATATTTAACAGTGTATTGGAAAATTAAAAGTATTGTTTAGATATGTAAATGTATTTAGATAATAAATAAATAAATGGAATTTTAAAACATCAATTAAAGTCTCATCAAGACGTCACTTAAATTTTGATATCATAACTTTTAAGATTCATATTTCGAAATTATGAAAGATGTAAATGATAAAGCATTAATGAATAAATTTTAATATATATATAAATATATTAATAGCATAGCGTCACATAAATTTTGATATCATTAGTTTTAAGTCCCAAATTTAAAATTCTTAGAGATGTAAGATAAAGTGCTGCGTCACAAGCTTTTAACCCGCTCAGGGTTTTTTGTATTGATAGAAATTACATTACAAGACTATAAAAAACCATACCATTATTTAACTTCCGATTAGGTTTCTATAACAAGGAAACACAAGAGATATAAAATGACATTTTTATGCCATATGGCGTCTTATTGACACGGCGTCATACGAAAACTAGTCGTTCGGAGCCACCGTAATACTTTCCCATCATTGATATGCATAATATAATATATGAAAATAAAATATGTGTAAATTATTTACAAAATGCAATTCCAAAACAAAACTTAAACATACATTTAAATATATTTAATAAAAATAGTACTGCTCTATTAATGAATTGGTGATGAACCAATTTGACAAATTACATATAACAACAAATTACACAACTAGTACCAAATTGTGTAAAAGGAACATCCTTATAACTCCAAAAATAATAATCCTATTAACTAATAGTTTACTGAGTCGGATTAAGCGTAACATTTTCTATTAAAATATATCTTTGAATTGAAATTTGAATGAAATACAAGGTCATGAAAAATCAAAGAATGCGGAAAACAGGATTACAAATATCTCGACAACTAATAATCCGATCGACTTCGTTCTTTATTCAAAATTTGTGATTTTTTATTGCCTTTTACGTCCATTTATTAAAACAAAAAAAATGAATTTTTTATGTACCTTTCACCAGAATGATTTTTTTTCGGTACCTCCAGTATATGAAGCGTATAAATCCGTAAAAAATTTTTTTTCGATTTTCAAAACGATGGCAAGACTTACCTTATACTACGTATGATGGGTAAGTAATATCCAGCATCATAGTCAATTTAATGAATGTAATAATACGTAAATTGTAATCTAATTCTATCTTTTAGAGTTTCCAGTAAAATCTTAATATTTTAGCGACAAATATTTTTACTAAATTATTTATGTTACACTATGTATTTTCATAATATTAACCCAGGAAATCATAAAGAAAATCTCGAACAATTAAATTTTTGAAAAAACGTAAAGCGAAGACATTTTGTTCGTTCGTTATTTAATTAATGTCGCTATTTTCTTTCCATTCTTTTTTTTTTTTTTTTTTTTTTTTTCTAAAAAAGCAAAGAAAAATTCTTTTTTGCATTTTATGTTCTAAACAGCAATTTTTTTTTAAAAAAAAAGATAATTTAGAAAAGTTAATTGACATATGTTTCTTTTTAAAGAGAAAAGGCATTAGAAAAAATACTAAGCAAGAAAAATGATGATAGCAGTCTGGAAGCTTAACCGAAAAGTAAATTGCGTAAACAACTTATTTCTCTGTCAAGGTTTAATAAAAAAATGTTTCAAAACTGCATATTCAGGACTTTGTTTTTATAATTAAGATAAAAAAGTCCTCTTAATTTTACCGAGATTTTTCCCAATCTCCAAAGAAATCAGGTTGTTTTGATTAGATAATTAGAGATTCCAATTTTTTTTTCTACAACGGGTTTATTTTTATACATTTATTTATTTTTGACATTGCAGTATAGAATTTTTTTTTTTTTTTTTTTTTTTTTTTTTTTACTTATTTTTTTAAACTATTTTGAAAATAGTTTTTGTCCTCGGTAGAGAATTGAGAAATCTGAAGTATATCTGAATATTTTCATTAGTTGATTCCGCAACTTTATCTAACTCATTTTATTCGTTTTCTGATTGGTCCATGTTTAATGTCCAAAAATGGAATATTTCTGTTTTTTTTTATTATTATTATTATTTTTTTATTATTTTTGATTTATTTGTTTTCTGATTCGACTATGCTTAAAGTCTGGAAATGAAATACTTCTGTTGCCACAATAACAAAAAAAGTATTAAAAACTACAAAAAAACTAATAACTCAATAACAAATTTAGATACAGCTTTCAAACAAGTTGCATATAAAAGTTTTTTTTCTGTATACGACGGTGTAAAAATTGAAAATGTGTGATGCTTACAAATTTAAAAATTTACAGAACCAAATTGGTCAACTGAAATTTCATTCAATATTTGTTTATGACTGGCCCAGGAATATTAATGTGACTCTAAAAGTCTAAACATATTATTATTACTCTGTTACTACGTTTTGATCTTCATAAAAATGATGTTATTATTGTTTTTTTTAATATAGAAATTATTAATAAGTCTAAAATTATAGTCATTGAAAATATTATTTTCAAAAAATTATCGTTGTAATTTGTTAAACTACATTTTTTTTTTTGGGGGGGGGGGGGTAGATTTTGTAAGAAATACTACCTATTGCCGTCATTATCATGGTACGACTTTGAAATATTTCTTCATAATTTTTCATTGTATGACAAAAGGTACACAAAACCTCTCCCATCTAAAAAATTTACATAGATGTATAGTGTATATAAATACATATATGTATGTGTGTATGTTCATGTATGAATGTTGTGTATACTAAATTTTGTCCGAACGATAAAAGTCGCAATTATGCACGAGTCATCTTCAAACTCGCCAAATATATTGAGATAGTTAATATCACAGCGGTGGATTGTAAATTGGCAAAATCAGTCCAAGGGGATTTTAAATGGGAAGGATTCAAAAATTTAAATACCTCCTTAACATGGCTCTGACAAAACAACCAGTTCTTACAGAATAATGACAAAAAAAATCGGTATAGCAGTTGACAAATATAAAATAATTAATAATAAATAAAATCTTTACTACAACAATTGTTTTAGTATTGCAAGATTTGCACGTGAAAACTAAAAGTTTGACAAAATTAAGAAAAGTTGAATATTACGTCATAACTTTTCTCTAGCAAGATTTCCACATAAAATCGGAAAATGAAATAAATACCTTGCCGGATTTTTTTTTTCTTTTAGCAAATATTATATCATAATAGAAAAATATTCGACGAAAAGCAGGTGAATATATAATACTAGAAGATAGCTTGTCAAAATGACGTGTTTGCATTTTTAAAAGGATGATAAAAAATTACAACAACTGTGGTCAATCATCGCCACTTTAGACTTTTTTGAAAAATACAGTAATTAAACATGGGGAATAAATAAAAAATAAATAAAAATAAAATAAAATTTCAACAGAAATCTGCATTTAAAACTATATAACAAAATTATCTGGTGGATGGGGGGAGGGCGATTGTAATGAACAAATGGTAAATACGTAAATTTTAAAAGAATAAAGTAAGGCAAAAAATCAATCATAAAAGAATATATTGTAAAACTACAGCCAAAAAATCTATAAAAATACTGAGAGAAAATAATAAAAATATCCAAAATGTATAAAAAATTCTATTTTGGCCATTTCCAAACGAATATGTCAGAATAGCCAAACTATTAATTGATTTGGTAAAATAATGGCATAGAATATGCAGCTAATGAATTTTCCTCACAAAATTGGAGTAACTATTTCACAAAAACAAGCAAATTACACTAACAATGCTATTTTAAAACTCATTATTCAATCATCGTCTTTTTGCAATGGGACTTTCGTCCTTGCTCATTGCATTTAAAAAGATTATAACAATGTAAAACTTCAATTAAATTAACTAATACTTGAGAGAAAACACTTTATAAGATCGAAAACAAATGTCAATCTACAAACATCACTCCTGAGTTGTAATGTGACAATGGAGTCATTCTCAAGAGTCATTCAAGGCTTTAAAAAAAAATAAATAAAGCAACCCGAATATAAAAATTCTAACAATATTGTATTTAAAACGCACCTTTACTTTCCTTAAATAAAAAGTTTTAATTAAATATTGTTTTTGAAATCGTGAAAAGATTTCAAAACGCAGTAAAATTTAGTGACGTCATTTACAACTCCCACTGTAAATCTGACCAATGAGAATGTTCCATTACGACTATGGGACGTTTTCATTGGTCAGAAAATAGATAGCCTTTAAAATTGGAAGTAACTTTTCACAATATTTTTATAGATTAGGAATTTATCATTCTTGAATGGCAACACTATTAATTTGCTTATATCGTTTGTTTTTCTCGTAATTTCTGGATTTTTTATTTAGAACTTAAACATTATAATTAGATAGTTTTTGTAGGTTTTAAAGAAAATGAGTAATGAATAAATCTTTTACATGTATATTTCCATAAGTTGAAGAATTAGAATATTTGTGAACGGCTCGGAATACTTAAGCCTAACGTGGTTGCAATAAGTTTATTTTTCTCGTGAATGGGTTTACCCCGGTATTGTTATACACGGAGGGATTTTATGTATATAATTATGCGAGTTTGTAAAGAAGTATTGAAACATGATAAATTCCAGACTCTGGGAATATTGGGATATTTTAGCATTTTGAAGTTCTCTGATTTTGATTTCTCCATTTTAAAATCTATCTTCACACATATATATGGGTTTATGTATGTGTGCATATTAGAATTTCCACAAAAGATTTGGGTCCCTCTAGCTCAAAATTAGTGATGAAACTGGGTTTATCTCTAATCTTGATTTAGGTTTTGTTGGTGAAGTATTGAAACATGATAAATTCCAGACTCTGGGAATATTGGGATATTTTAGCATTTTGACGTTCTCTGATTTTGATTTCGCCATTTTTAAACCCATCTTCACACATATATATGGGTTTATGTATGTGTGTATATTAGAATTTCCACAAAAGATTTAGGTCCCTCTAGCTTAAAATTAGTGATGAAACTGGGTTTATCTCTAATCTTGATTTAGGTTTTGTTGGTGAAATTTGTACCTGACATCGAAATCTACTTTCACTTGTAGGTCAAACCGTCAGGGGTTTTTTTTTTTTTTTTTTTTATTTTTTTTTTTTTGAAGTAATACTTCATTTGCATTAAGATATTTTAATCTGTCTTTTGCAGGCCACAATATTACAAATGTCTTTTTAGTATTACAATTTTAAAAATAAGTTTTTAACATTGGCGGGAATCACGTGACTTCCATTTTTGAAGCGAGAAAAAAAGTGGGTAGTACTACAACATTACGAATGTCCGTTTCTTATTAGAATTTTAAAAACAACTTTTTAACATTGGTAGAAATCCGATTACTTCCATTGTTGAAGCGAGAAGAAAAAAGTGGGAACAACTACAGCATTACGAATGCCTTTTTCGTATTACAAAAAAAAAAAAAATAAATAAATAAATAAATAAATAAAATAAAAAAATAAATAAATAAATTTTTTATCGTAAAATGATATTGCGATTTAAAAAAAAACGCTTTTTACTCATAAAACTGTTACATTTTTAATTATTTTTTTTTATACAGGGTGAATCATAACTATCGAAATAATAGGCTATCTCCTTAAATATTGCCCCTAGGCTCAACACTTCCTTTTACAAAGTTTCATAAAAGCGGTGCAAAATTTGATGAAATAAGTTGCAATTCCAGGGGGGGGGGGGGGGGGGGTCTATTTGAGAAAATACAAAATTTAAGTTTTTGCACGCTCCCCGTAGGGTAAAATTTCTAATTAGGAATTTTTTCCTTATCCAATCCTGAATTAAACAAAAAGAATGTCATCTCAATACCTACAAATCTCACACAGATATTAAATCCAAAATTCTCTAAAATTCTTTACTCTTATCACTAAATCCTGCCTCTAAATAGCGAGTTCTTGGTACAATTTCAATGGAAGAAAAGGATCATTCACAAATTGTACTTTAATAAACACCGATTTACAGAATATTAATTTTTAATCCATGGCGTACGTAATATAGGACTCTGTTATTACGTAAACTACGTTTTGATCATCATAAAAATGATGTTTATTATTACTATTATTTTTAAATATAGAATTTATTTATAAGTGTAAAGTTTTAGTCTTTGAAAATATAATTTGTTAAATTAGATTTTTTGTGTGTGCGTGTGTGTGGATGGAAAGGGCAATTTTCTCTTTTCTCTTCGGATGAGTTGTATATTAGTTTTATATTAACTTTCAGTACATTTTTTTCACTGAGAACTCAATAAATATTACTTTTTAATATTAAGTATTTAAAAGAATGGGAAACTCCGAAAGAGGGGAAGGTCGTACGGGAAGGAATTCAATTAACAGGTTCTTTTAAACATTTTCATTCATCGAATTCGACGCGTTTCGGCTCGTCATTTATTTAATACCAATATGTTTTTCACACCTCATAGCATCTTTAACAATATCCGATTTATTTTTTTATCAGAAATAAATCCTAAATGAGACTAAGTTGCTCAGCAATTGTAAGCGACTGTAAAAGTAATAATTTGAATAACAAAGCATAAATTTATAAATTTATATCAAAAGTTAAAAAAAAATAACAAACACAATCCCGTTGTTTTTTTAAGTGAAAAACTCTGCTTTTAATCACAGTAGACAGTTTAAAAAAATTAGACCCCAGACACTCAAAATCCAATCCACATTAATTTACGTTTTATGCTTCTATAATATGTCAAAATGTCAAAGTGAAACAAAGTTTGAAAATTGTGAATATACACATACACAGAGCATATGATTTTTTTTCTTTCATTCCCTCTCCCCCTTCAAGAATCATTTTATAATACTCTAATAAGTTTGCTACAGAAACTTATTTAAAAATTGCTAAACTTTCACGATTTGTTGTCTTTAAAGTATTTTTTTTTTCGATAGTCTGAGTTTCAAATAAATAATGCAAAATGCCCCTAATTAACTTTTCTTGGATGAATGCACTCTTTATTTTTTCAACATCGAAAGCGCTATATTTCTCGCAACTAGATAATTAGATTTGCATAGTTAAATATTTTCTTTCGCTTGTTTTGTTTTTAAATTCTCCTTGAAAATAGGTTTACACAATATTTCATTTTTTGTAAAATAAAATATTTATATGTTGTAGGAGTGGCAAAAAGTAAAAATTAAATGAATTAAAATAAGTAAGAAAACCACGGATTTCTTAAAAACTATGGTGTGCTTTAAAAACTATGGGTTATGCAGATTAAATATATATCTATATTACAAAGGCCAAACGTATCTGTGCATAACGCATGCGTCATTTTGCGAATGGCAACAGTTTCACATGCAATTCGGTTTTGCAATTTTTGGTGCTGCAGATTTTATACTTCTAAACATCACACATTTTCAATTTTTATACCGTCGTATAGAGAAAAATATGTACTTTTAAATGCAATTTGTTCGAAAGATGTATCAAAATTTATTCGTGACATATTAATTTTTTTACAGTTTTTAGTACGAATTTTGTAATTGTGGCAACAGAAATACGCCATTTTCTCTTAAAATTGATAAAAACTGAAATGTGCGTATGTAAATTTTGAGAAGATGAAAATTATGCCGGGTTTAGATTTCACGTGAAATTCTAAGATCGTGTCAATTGGAATTTTTTTTTTTCATGCGCATTTACACCAAACATAAGAGACTCAATTGATAACTTCATATTAATAACTGATCTTTATTACACTTTGCTTTATTATTATATTTTTATGCATGCGATTAAAGTTTAATTTTATTAATTTGAACAATTGAGTTTCATAGAAATAGTATTCGGTTAATTTTAGCTAAAATAATACTTGTTTGAGAGTTGATTAATCAATACAATCAACATTTTTTTCTGTAACTAATTAATTTCGTAGATTTATTAAAATAAATGAAACAGTTCCTTCTTAAAGATTTTCTTTCGCCGAATTTCAACGGGTTTTTTAATAAAAAACAAATGATGGCCCTTATACCAATTCTAAAGGCCACAGAATTAAGAGCCCACACTACTGACCCAGAAGATAATGTTAAGACTATGGGAGCATTCTTTTCAAATATCTCGCTCAAATTTTAACTTTTTTACATGATTTTTTATAGGATAGTTGAGGACGATCTACAGCCAGGCTAGTTTTTACTTTTTCGATTTTGGTTATATATTTTTTATGTTATGATAGTTTCTATTTCAGATCCGATTCTAACCGGTTTCGAAAGTTAAAGTATTTTTTTTTATCTGAAATCAAAATAGAAAAAATAAAAACTAGCCCGCTTGTAGATCGTTCTCACTATCCCACGCAAAGGAAAAAAAATCATATAAAAATGTTAAAATTTGAGCGAGATATTTAAAAAGAACGTCCCCATAGAATTAATATTATCATTCGGGTCTTTTTTCAGTCAGTATTGTATGCTCTTAATCTCTTTACACTAAATTATCCTTCATTATGATTTCCTAAAATTCTGTTACAATGAAATGTATGCTAAAATGAAATGGGTTTTGTACATTTTGTTGCCCCATGGACAATATTTATCTTTTGGGTTATAGGCTATTTTGATTATTATTGATGTACATTACAGTAAAATTCTTGTAAAACTTATTTATATATACAAAATGTCAAAAACTCAGTACGATCTTTATTCTCTTTACGACGAGGCATTTATTCCAATTCTAAATTTGAATTGATCTATCCTAATATGAGCAATTGAGCCATGTATGACATAGCAAGAGTATGTACGGTTTTTATAATCGTCGCCACTATTTTTCAAAAAATATTGTTCCGATTTACTATTTCAGAAATACTATTTAATCAACTTTAGTTTAAAGTACCTGACTACGTTAAAAATGCAATTTTCGACCAAAATTGTCAAAACTTTTTTATTTTATTTTAATAAAGACCAACTTTTTACCTTTCCAAAATTGTATTTGTTTTATTGTACGATAAATAGATCCGGAGTTATAGCGGTTTTTAAACAAGTCAACAGCTGTCACTCAAACCGGAAGTGCTGTTTAAAGGACCGTGTGTTTGAAGAAAATTCGTGGTTTTGATACCTTTTTTATAATTATAAGAAATGTAAATAATATGCCCCATGGACAATATTTATCTTTTGGGTTATAGGCTATTTTGATTATTATTGATGTACATTACTGTAAATTCTTGTAAAACTTAAATCGACACTTTAATTGCATTTTTTGGAAAATGCCATTTTTGGTGAAAATTACACACGCAAAACACGATTTCTCAAAAAGTTTTTGGACTATCACCATGAAATTTGAAATACATGTTATTTACAATGTTATGTTATTTAAAGGCAATGAACTAAAGATTTAAATTTTAAATAAATATTTTTTGTTTTATGGATGTTTTTGTGGAATGACATCGATGAATTTTATGAAAATCAATATGTAAACAGGTACGATGCGATATAAGTATTGAAATACTTAAAGCATCTCTTAGATTTTAGTTCAGGCCTTCGCAAATGTCATAAATATGAAGTGTAAAAAGGAAATTAAGATACATACAGTAGAATTTTCTTTAGAGCGTTTTGCGTTTTGGGCAAAATTTCAATAAATTTTGCGATAAGTTCCTCCATTTATCAATTTTTTTATCAATGAGTAAAATTATTGATACTTACAATAAAATACGATAAAATAAAGATACTTACCTAATCGAAGTCTCAATTTTGTGTAAGCCTTTTATGGGAATTTACTTCTGACGCTCAGATGTACAGATATTTCCAAATCTTTTCAATTCTATTTGGACTATTTTTTCTACGTCAAACAATAAAGTACTCACGCAGTTTGTGTGTACGTTGTCCTCTGGGTGAAAATGTTGCATTGCCGGTTACCACGACTTTCCAGCGTGTGAAATTATAGCCGCACCCGTAAATTGACAGGTTATTTAAAAAAATTATATTAATTACAACTTTTAATGTATTGTCTTTATCTTAATCTCATATACAGATGAATTTTTGTTAAATTTTAATAACCGCAAAGTTCGGTGAAAACAATCAATTGTAATCTTAAGTAATAATCATAAAGGATTCCAATAAAAACAACAGTTACAAGAAATAGAGCATCTTTTATAAGATACTATATGATTGTATTATTAAATTGAATATCCTAATAAGTAAATATACAGTAAAATAAATTCTATTTATGAATAAATATGTTTTATTTTACGTTTCATTTATTTATTCATTTTACTTTTAAACAATTTACCCCTTAAGGGGGTATTCGAAAAAATGCTTTTTCACCTTTAACAGCGCAAAATTTTCTGATACAATTTCGAACTCATTTTTAAAAGTAGAAACCAGAAACTTGCTGAGATGATTTTTGAAGAGGTGCCGTGAAGATTATAAGGTGCCGTGTGATGTCATTTCGATATCAATTCATCAGATTTTGATTTATGAGCAATTGCTTTCTCAGTATGATCCTTTTTATCGTTCCCAAATCTCTCGGATCTCCCAGGTCATCCCCAAAATTGCTTCAAAAAGCCGAATTTGATTGCATTTTTTGCAATATTTTCTGCATTTATCAAAAAAGTGGTAATCACGGCATCTTATGTACTTTCTAAATAAGACAATTTGCCAGTTTGATGCATTTGAGAGCAAAAGTGAATCTAAAAATAAATCGGAAAATAAACAATTTGAATCGAAATACACCCTTAAGCACGACGACGTACTTGCATACGTCATGAATACTTCTATTTGAAATACCAAGACATATGTATGTTCGATCTGATTTTATGTCAAGATTACAACGTTCTAAGTATCTGTTCTAAAAAATGCATCTATAAGAATTGCTTCAGTTTTTACTGTTCTTTTTTATTTATTTTTTTTTCTATGTAGAGGTGAAGCGAAAAAAAATTTATTTTATTCTACATTTAAAGAAATTTTATAACTTATAAGAACTCTTACAGTGTATAAAAAAGTCGTATTTACAATGTAAATTATAAAACTAACTCAAAAATGTTTTAAAAGTCACCTTATCTTGATGCATATATTTTTAAACAGAATTACATTAAAAAAAAGCAAATTGTAAAAAAACATACACGATTTATTTTTTGTTAACATAATTCGGTTTTAGCATGACATAAAATAAAGTGTCGTAATTAAATAAACAAATTGTAATTATTTTTATCTTAGCATACAAATTTCGTGAAAAAAAAAACAATTTCTATATTTTTTGTTCCCGGTAATTAATTCTATTTGCCAGGATCGCTTCGTAATTAAAAATACGACATGCATAACACACATTTTTTTCTTGAAATATAAGTATATAGTTGCAAAATTTTATTCATTTTTTGCATAAATATAATAATTAACTTTTCGATTTCATATATCAATCTCAAAAGAGAAAAATTGTACCGTTTTATTTTATCAGAGATAAAAAACAGTAGGTAAAACTGCATAGTCAATTAAAATCTCGCCTATCACTTTTGACTTAAATGAAGTAATTATACATACACTTTTAACTTTTTAACTTTCAGTCTTGAGTTAATTTAAAACTCAATATATGAGTAAGTCTAAAACTCTGCATATGACTGAAAATGCATAATATAATTTTTTTTAGACTGCACACGTATTTTCAAGTTTTTGCGCCAGAAAATATATTAGGCTATATGAATGTATTAAAATATTTATTGCATCAATAAAAAAAATGTCCAAATGCTTCAATTGAATCCTTTATTTTTAGATGAGAATAGTTTATGAAAGAAACATTGCACACATGGCACTACACTTTTAGGGCATTCTACATCCCTCTCTGAATGATATTTAGTTATAAGAGGTTATCTCTGAAATTTTTAAGACATGGCAGACGATATGTTCCAAAAAGATATATTGATCGGATGTATAAATTTCAGCTCTTGGACAACAATTGCAATTTGACTATTGCCGAATAAAATTCGAAAGAAAAGAAAGTGCATTTGACACTAGAGCATTAACAATCTATGAATTTTGAGTGGTGTTAAATATAAAAGACTGGCTTCGACGTGTACAATTAGCATGCGAAAATGAAACTCTATCTCGGGCCACAATATTTAAATGTTTTACATACATTGAAAGAGATTGAAGTTTTCTTTTAGATGAAAGACAATTTTTTATACCGTTTACAGCTGCAGTCCCAGAAAGTAGATCGACCTTAAGAACCCACACTACTGATCGAAAAATATGCGTATAATATTTTGCGTATAATAAATGAGGATAATGTTAAGTCTATGGGGGCATTCTTTTCAAATATCTCGCTCAAATTTTAATATTTTTAGGGTTTTTTTTGCATAGGATAGCTGAGGATGATCTACAACTAGGCTAGTTTTTACTTTTTCGATTTTGGTTATATATTTTTTATATTGTGATAATTTCAATATCTGAATTGTTTTTAAACGGTTTCAAAAGTTAAAGTATTATTTTTATCTGCATTAAAATTTAAAAAGTAAAAACTAGCCCGGTTGTAGATCATCCTAAGCTATTCTATATAAAACAAGCATGTAAAAATAATAAAATTTTAGCGAGATATTTGAAAAGAACGCCCCCATAGACTTTATAATCCGGGAGGGGGTATGTCAGTACTGTGGGCTTTTAAGGCCCCTGTCCTCGCTCGAGGAAACGCTCACGAGCTAATGCTATTCCTATGGGGAAGCATTTTTCTAATAACTCTTTCGCATTTTGACATTTTTGAATAATTTTTTTTGCATTGGATAGCTGAGGTGCATACCGACAGCGCACCTTTTTTACTTTTTCGATTTTGGTTGCAGATATATTTTTTAAAAAGCACTTTCAGTTTCGAAACCGGTTTTGAAAGCGAAATTAACTTTGTAAAATATATCTGCAACCAAAATCGAAAAAGTAAAAAAAAAGTGCGCTATCGGCATGCCCCTCAGCTATCCAATGCAAAAAAATTTATTCAAAAATGTCAAAATGCTAAAGAGTTATTAGAAAAATGCTTCCCCATAGGAATAGCATTAGCTCGCGAATGTTTCCTCGAGCGAGGACAGGGGCCTTAAGAGAAATCCTCATCGATGACAATCGCTGTATCAACTAAATGATATAGAAGGAACTTGACATTGGATCCGCAGCTATACATAAAATTATTCATATTTTATGTATATTTATGAAGATCTGATTATGAAAAAATTAGTTTGTCGTTGGGTCTCCACAGTTTAACAGAACACCAAAAAGCGGAACTTAACTGTCAGAAACAAGAAACCATAAAATTACTTAATGATGGTGGGCACCTCATCATTTCTAAAATCATAACTGGTGGTGAGATGCACATATATATATATATATATATATATATTGGCCACGTCAAGAAACTAAAGTATGATTTTTTTTCCTCAAACCAACAATGGAGAAAAATGAAAAAAGTAATATATGCTGTATTCTTCAACAGTACAAAGGCTTGATCAAAGCCATTAAACTAGAGGGATAGAAGATTATGACAGCTAACTGATATACAATCTTAAATAGTTTTTTCAAGAAGTGCATGTTAGAAGTATCACGTTGCACCATGGCAATACATCTTCTCATTTACCAAGAATTAAAATCGAATTATTATTATTATTATTATTATTAAAGTGATAAATTATCCACCTTATTCTCCTTATCTTGTTATGTATGACGATTGACTATTTTTTAATAAAAAAAAATACTTGGGAGTCTTTCCATTCTGAAGACGAAATTGATAAGATTATAAAAGAAAATTATGAATAACTCGAGGCATATAATCTTTGGGATGTTCACCTGCGAAACAGCATTAATCTTGGAGGGAACTACTTTAAACTCTCCTAAGATTTTTTTAAGTTAACTTTTACCATTTAACATATCTCAAAAGTTTTAGTGTGACCCTCGTGTAAACATCATAATATTTATATAATGATAAAATGTAAGACTAATAGACTGACAAGCTTACAAGTTGAACAGTTTTCAACCGATTGAACCAGTATCCAGTCTAGCAGTGAATTTGTGCCGGCGGGGGTCACTTAAGGGGTTAGGAATAACGAATGTATACCTTCATTGAATATACCAGTAGTATATATCGTACCCCTTGTACGATAGTATAACTTGTATTTATGGTTTTGGGGCATATTTTCCACACTAATTGATTTAAGCTCTCATTATTATTCTGATTGAATCCATCCACACATCTTGAAGTTAAATCGCAATTGCTCAGATCTTCATAAATTGTCTTGATAGCTTCTAAAACATCAGGAGCCGCGCACGCAGCCTTTCTGCTAGCTATTTGCTCCGGAGCATTCTCGCGAGTCCGAGAACCCTTTGTTAATTGCCGAATAACTCAAAAAGTATTTGTCGGATGAATTTCAAATTTTCAGAGTATATTTTTAAGATATTATACTTTTAAAAAAATTAAAAATAAAAAAAAAATTGATTTTTTGAAAATTCTGACACTGCCAAACCCCTTAAATAGATCAACTACTAGAAAATTGGGAATTTGAAATAAATATTCTGAGTTCGTCTTCCAGCTTGAACACTTTTTTGCTTACTTGTAAAATTTCAACAAGTAGTACTATTTTTTTACCAGTCAGAATAAGTTAATTAAAATGAAAAAAAAAACTAGCTAGTATTTTAATTAAAATTGTGTTACAAAATTACCCCTTTTTGTTTATAAATGTACTTTATTTTATGTATTTTCGCATTACATCATTTAACATATTCATATATTTCGATTCGATAGTAAATGTTGAACTACAGATACTTTATACCTTTAGTTTAATGTTTAAAGTTTATTAAAGCATCTGAGCTTTTAAACACTTTGAAAATATTTTTTGCAAGTAGAATTAATCTTATCTAAAAAGTATTTAATTTTATATCCAAGAAGGACAGTTGAAATTCCCATGTTAAATTAAAATGAACTTAACACTATAACAACTAACTAACGAAATTTTTAATTAACTATATGGCATAAAATTAACAAGATAAATTATCTAACTTTCTTCATACTATCAAAAGTGCAATTTAAACATATTAAACAAGTTCTCCGCATTTTTACATTGACGATAGGATTCTTATTGAGATTTTTATTAAGTATGATATTTTTAATAATATCAAAGCACAATTTTCTATATATAAAATACACGTACATAACATAATATATCTAAAAACTACACAATTCATTGAAAAATAAATTCATTAAAATTTTTTCAACTTTACATTGAGTCTTTATTGCCTTAAAATTTTAACTAATACCTTTACAACAATTTATATAACAGCTCATTTTCATATTTAATGTCAAAATACGTTTATAAAATTGAAAACAACTGACAAAGAATGGGTTTTTCAAAATGACAGATATAGAAAAATAATTACAGTTACATCCAATACTAGGACTTCCCTCAGAGAGATTAGTCTGAGCGATATTGCTGAGAACAAAGATTTAATAATAATTTTCGAAAAATAAAAGAAAAAAAATATCATGCTACGTTTAATTGACCATATAATGTCACAAGTTCAAGTGACGAAAATGACCAAAGTGAAGTTACAAAATATTCTATATAAATTCATATACATGGCTAAAAAATGGAGAAGCAAACTATGCAAAACACCCATGCATGGGTATAAAATTGGAAGTACGCAATACATTAAAAGTAATACAGATAATAAAGCACTAAAATAACCTGTATCGGAATTTCAGTTCTTTGAAATTACACCAGGAACATAAACAGACACTCTATAGAGCAATTTTAGGAGCTAAAAATGGCACAAATTATGATTGTTGAATAGAAAGAGGGTTTTTTTATATGGTGTGTGGGCCCCTTAAATAGTTAATACATAATAGTTAATATATATATATATATAGAAGTATAATATCTACATCTGATTTCTATTGATGGAATGAGGTTCTCGATAAGAATTTAAATAGTTCTCTTTTTAAAAAGTAATACATAAATATCCCGAAAACGCCAACAAAGGAATGTTATGCATCGTTTAACTGTGTGTTCCAGATATAATCAATCGTATTTAAATGGGTAGTGCATGCTCGCCACTACATACGCAGTTTTTTTTTCAAACCTATTCTCTAGAAGTTGAGCAGTATTTCGCTTTAGCACACATTAAATGAAAGGAATTGGCAATGCTTTTAGTATAAGGTATGACACGAGATTTGAATATCTCGTCTGCATAAGCTTTGAGCTGTCAAAGAGTCATCACAAGGGATATAGAAATTTTAACATATTTGTTCGGCAAAACATGCAGGCTCAAATACGCCAAAGTGAACTCGATTATGCAGTTTTCCACGAATAAGTTATTATTTAAAAAACCTTGTAATGACAAATGAGAAAATGATTCTATGATAAAATCTCTTTATTGGGAAAAATCATGCCCCTTCCCCACATACCATTATGCTTCAAAAGTCTTTTGTGGTATCCTGTAAATGAATAATAAGTATTCTTTGTGTGGCATATTCTAGAACTTATCACAGCAAAGACAAAGTTATGATTCATTTGACACATCTTGTTTTAAGAAGTAGATATTAGGAAATACTGTTCACAAATGCTAAACAGCGGCATCAACGGTTTTTCATAAATCAACCCATGGCCCAGTAACCTCATGGGTCTAGTTGCCCCAGATAACCTTATTTTATTAAATATACATTATATTACCATTTTGAAAACTATTGACAATTTACAACAATAAACAAAAATGAATTTTACAGCTATTTACGGAAATCTATGCACCTATCCCGGGTAATACGTAAATACCCAAATTTTGAAGAATATTTTCGTCCTATTTAGTCTCAGAAAACTATTAGAAACTTTTCAATGAACAAAAAAGTGCTTATTTTGACATTTAACTAGTAAAAAGAAATTCCAAATCTGAAATAGTGGCATCATGCACCTTGGGAATTTTCAGGCGTATGCATACCTTGCTTCCGGCACAACAATTCAATTTTAGAGAACATACAGTGTAACATATAATGTTTAAATAATCATTTAAAAAGTAATTTTAATCATGCATTTGATTATCATATAATCTGAAATTTTCCAATTTTCAATAGTTAGTTTCAAATCAAAACATGTTACCGACATTTAAATAACTTGTTTAAAAAAAACTATAAAGGGGTACATAGAAACGAAACAGAGCATAGATAGAGCATATCAGTTTTACTAAATAAGCATCTGTTAATTAAACTTTCAATTTCATGTATTAATTTTAAATTCAGCAGTAAGTTTCATTTTAATTACAAAATGTTTAGAATGAAATACATGTTATTAACTTAATGTTGCTAATAAAATGAAGATTTCTTATCGTAACTTCTGATGTTAATTACAGCTCTTGATATTTTCCCTGTCTTTCAGATGATCATATTTGCAGTTGCTTTTTCTAAAAGATAAATAATAACTACAATAAACTTAAATAATAAGAATCATAAATAAATTTAAGCAATAGCACTCATAAAAGAAAGCATTACGTTAATAAGCAACATTATTCAAAAACATACGTATAAAGCGTTTCTTTTTTTATCGCTAAAATATGCTTCCGAAAAATAAATTAAACACTTTAACAATCACTATTTATTTGGGGATAAATTATATTCTGGTTTATTTTTCTGCATTTATTACATTACTAATTGCAGTTTTTAATAAAACGAAAAACATAGATTAAAATATGTATTTTAAAATACTATAATACAGTTTCATACTATCATATTAAAAATAAATGCAAGGTAAAAAAAAATTCACTACGAGAGAATTAAAAATAAATGAGTGCTATTTTAACAAGACAAGTTAGGGAATATTGAAGTATAATAAAAGAAAAAGAAAATGTTTTAAAATTAATTACATGGATGACAGAGGTAGAACTAGCCCCAAATATTTGATCATTTTTTAGGAAATTATTTCTATATCTAAATTTTTTCAGACGTCACTGTTGCTATAAGGATATCAACTACGAGCTGTTCAACTAACATTTTAAAAAATATATGAGAAATTTTGTAATGGTTAATTTTCAAAAACGTTTCTTTTCAAAATTTAACATTTTGTGATATTTACCCTTCCACTATATTTAATCTCAGAAAACTATTACAAACTTTTCAATGAAATAAGTCGATTGCACATTCGAACAATTAACTAGTAAAAAGAAAATCTAAACCTGAATTAGTGGTATCATACCCCATGGAAAATTTTAAGGCTTTCGTACGGTACAACTATTACATTTCAACGAACACTAAGTGAAACATATAATATTTCAATAATCATTTAAAAAGTAATTTTAATAATTCATTTGATAGGTGTGGAAGTTTGAAATTTTCCGATTTTTCAATAGTTAACTCAATTCAAAACATCTTATCGACATTTAAATAATTAGTAAAAAAAAAAAAAAAAAAAAACTTGAAAGGCATGCGTATAAACGAGAGCATATCAGTTTTACTAAATATGCATCATTAATTAAATTTCTAATTTCCTATAATATTCTAAAATTCTATAGAAATGTTTCATTTTAATTGCAAAATATTTAGTATGCAATATACGTTATTAAGTTAATTTTACAAATAAAATGCAGATTTCTTATCGTAACTTCTGATGTTAATTACAATTATTAATTTTTTTCTCTCGCAAACGTTTTTATGTGCAGACGCATTTTCTAAAAGATAACAACAATAAACTTAAATAATAAGAGTCATAAATAAATTTAAGCAATAACAGTTTTAAAAGAAACCGATAAATGAAAGCATTGCGTTAATAAACTACATTATTCAAAAATTATAAAGCATTTGTTTTTATATCGTTAAAATGTGTTTCCAAAAATATAAATTAAACACTTCAACAATGTCTATTTATTTGAGAATAAATATATTTTGATTTTTTTTTTCAAATATATTTTGATTTTTTTTTCATTTATTTCATTACTAATTGCAGTTTTTACTAAAATTAAAATGCATACACAAAAAATCTAAGTTAAAAAAACATATGTTTATTTATTTCCGGCTTAAATTTCAAGATTATGTTTTTCAATTCGCTTTTCTTGATTTTATTTCTTATATAAAAGAAATATGAATGTAATGCGAAAGGACTGAACTAGAGTTTTAATTAGCGTTCAGATTTTTTTTCTTCGTTCATTTAAGAGACTAGGGTTGTATTAAACCTGTGTTAAGCGATCTTATTGCACAGATATAATTTCACTAGAAAACTTTCTAAAGAAATTGAATGAGGGGGGGGGGGGGCGGGGAAGGGCATAAACAAAAAAGTTTTGACTCCAAATGATGTAAATTATCACATTATAGTCTTTTTTATTATTATTTACGACTTTCTATTCCCGCTAGCACTAAAAATTGGAAAAATATACAAGAAATATAACTCCAAAATTTTAGAATAATCCATTAATATGAGAAATTATGCTAAGTGATACGGGATTAAAATGAGAGAAATAATGCAAAAGATTAGAAAATTTACGGGTCGAAATATAGAAAAAAATGAAAAACGTTTGTATAAAAATTTGATTATAGGAGCTTTAAACATTTCTTTTTAGAAAATTGAACATTCATAAATAATAATTATGAGCATTAAACAATAAATCACATTATTCACGCAATACACAGAATTTGATAAATTAAGTGTAGTATTTGAATTTCCAGAATAAAAGTTGCAAATTTTCATTAAATACATTTCATTCACTTGTTTCCATATTTTACTTACTCATCATACATAGTATAGGTTAAATCTTGCAATCGTTTTGAAAATCGAAAAAAAAAAATTCCATGGATTTATACTTTTCAGATACTGGAGATTCCGAAACACATATTTTAGAAAAAAAAAAAGTTTGCCGTTCGTCTGTCGGTGTGTCTGAAATCTCCCAAACAAATTGAGATAGAGACTTGAAATTTTGTATATATTTAGTATGTAAGAATAGGACTATGTCTATTTAATATCAGTAACCTCGACTATCCGGAACTATTTTTTTCGGACTCTCGAAAAATTCTCCCTGATGAAAGATATGTAAAAAATTTTCGATTTTTTTTATTTTAAAGAGTTAAAAGTTTTAAAGAAAACAAAATAGCACAAATTTCGCATAAAGAACGAAGTCGATCGGATTATTAGTTGCTGAGTATTTGTAATCCTATTTTCCCCATTCTTCGATTTTTGACCCTGTATTTCATTCAAATTTCAATTCAGAGATATAATTTAATTGGAAATGAGGCGCTTAATCCGACGCAGTAAACGGTTAGTTCATATGATTATTATTTTTGGAGTTATAAGGATGTTTCTTTTGCGCAGTTTGATACTATTTGAGTAGTTTGGCATTTTATACAATTCGTAGAAATTGGTTCATCAGCAATTAATTAATAGAACATTACTACGTATATTAAAAATATTTAAATATACGTTTAAATTTTGTTTTGGAATTCAGTGCATTATATAAATAGTTTTCACATGTTTTATTTTCATATTTTATAGTATGCATATCCATGATGGGTAAGTATTACTGTGGCCCCCAACGACTAGTTTCATTTTATAGTGTTTTTTTATTTCAAACGATGCCATGATGCATTGACTCCAATCTGGATCTTATGTAGCCATAATGCTTATTCCTCCTGATGACTGCAAAGGAAGCTTCTGTTGTTCGTTTTACTTCCCCTTCAGCATGATTTTATCGAATACGATGTACGATTTTATCAGATGTATTGTATATGTTCGTTCAACAAATGGGTGGTATTCGGATGTTCTGTTAGTTGGCTATTTGAACCGTCTATGAGATCTACATAAGATTTAGCTTTAAGAGCAGGAATTTGAAACATACGAATTTCTACGTTTCTACTTTTTTCCCCTTGATTTCAAAATCGTGAGTAACTCAAGTTCTTACACATTCTGGTTTGGATCGACAAGAATTGCAAGGATCATTGCTTAAGGATGACCAAAGTAACTTTTTCATTGGATGACGCGATGTACAACTAGATTCAGATCATCTGTAAGATAACATGAAACTTCTAACAAGATAAATAAAAGCGGAAACTTTTTGGTACTACTTGGTTATCCATTCGACCAAAAAACTATCGCCAAATTATAAGATTAAATGCCAATAGTGGGTGATTGTGAATGTCGTATTCAATGACATTATACACGACACATATGTTTCAAACCTCATCAAGTAGTTTTTAATTCTACTTTTTATTTGTATTTTTATTCATGTTTAATTAATATATTTGTTTTTTCGTTACTTAAAATAAAAATTACATCAACATGCATAATTTGGCGATTTTTATAATTCGACGAAAGTGGTCGACGGGATAATCAAGTAGTACCGATTTTTCATATCGGGCAGTTACGCCAAATTCCTGAATTGTATCAAATATACCATGTTATAACATGATTGACAGTTCTGAAATTAGAAGTGATTTTTACGATCAAAATCGAAAACTTTTAAAAGCACATGTTGTTTTCTCTTTTAACAATTTTGACTTCGACATTTATTACCATAACTTTTTTTTAACGGAAAGTTTAGAAAGCGCTTTTGTTTGTAATACTACAAATTATCTAAATTTTAACAGTAGCTATAATGAAAGAAATTAAAATTTTCTAGTCGATTTAAAGGTGTTTGTACCCTATCTTCTCACTTAATTTTTTTTCAAAATAATGAGTTAAACTGGAAAATTAACAAGCCACTTTTACTTACCAAGTTATTCAAATACTTGTTAAGAAAATTTCTATGATATTCTTTAAAAATCAAATTAAAATTGCTCAAGATTGCGTAAGTTTTGAGAAGTAAATTAGTAATATAGCTCACAAATTTTCTGCTGGACTATAATTTAAAAAAATAATAATAAATGAAAGGTTTTAAAAGGGAAAGTGATTTTTTAAGTTTTTGTTTAAGCATGACTGACTTTTAACAAGTTTATCCCCTTAAGTTTTATTTTCTTAATGTAAGAGAATTAACACAAAAATGTTTCTTTTATGGGCCACTTTTATTCCTTCAAATAGTGTGTGCTGTGCATTATACAGGGTGTCCAGCAAATAACACCCTGATTTCAAAATTAAATTTATCAGAAACAAAGATCAATAGAAATATTCAGTAAACGGTTTGTTTATCAGGTAAGCTGTAAAAATCTTATACAAAAGTTTCAAACGGTAAATATTTTGAAAACATTGTGTTCTGATTGCAAAGAATGCTATGATTTGACATTTTTCTTGCTGTAGACTGCTGCCAGAGAATGTGTTTTTCGACTTAAAGTGCCATATTTCACAGTTTTTTTAAATTAAATTTTCGAAATTTCGAAATTCTAAAACTTTACTTCGAAAAATCTTTAAAATATTGCACTGTAAGCTGAAAAATTATTTCTCTGCAGGCAATCTAAAACAAGAAAAATGTCAAATCAAAGCATTTTATGCAGTCAGAACGTTATATTTGTACATTTTATAATTCTACAAAATTTAAAATAAAAGATTTGAGTAGGGTTATAAATATTGTTGATATTCCCTGTAAATTCAAATTTAATTAATGCTTCTAAATCCTTCAATCTTTCTAAAATCCTTCAAAAATTTTTTTAATGATTATGCAAATCATTTAGTTTAGTATAAGCAACTTACGTAAAATACTTTAGAATGTAAAATTTCCATGCATTCATAATGCGGTAGATAAAGGGTTAAAACTATAACAAACTAAAAAAAAATTAAGAATTTTCTTACAGTCTTACATTGTTTTATGTACAATTCTCATACAGCAACATCATAAAAATGATGAAAGTGTGCATTACTTCGGTAAGTGAAACCATATATATCATAAATTACAAGTCATTAGTATTATTTTGAAAATTCAACAAATTGAATGCAATATTTAAAAATAATATTGAATAAATTTACTAATTCGTCTTTTCACTAAGCATAATAGTCCAAGATCCGACCGCACAAAACCCTAAGTCTCATCGAGCACAAAAAAATCTTTTATTTTATGGAAGGGGAATCTAAGTGCTATTACACGTAAAAATTGCAAGCGACAAAAATCGCCTGCGTTTTTTTGTTTTCTTAGCATTTCATTGGCTGTTCGAGAAGGGTCTTTACCTTCATTTGAATTTCTAAGCATTTGATTGGCTCTTACTGGCGACTCGCTTCGTTCCAGACGTCAAAGACGCTTCGACGCAAGAGAATCGCGCGCTAACCAAGCGACTCCCCTGGTCCCATAGGATAACATGGAGACGCCTGCAATTTGACGCCTGCAGCATGACACGTGTAATAGCACTTTTAAGATCCATGTCTGCCGGAAGCGAAGAGGTGCATAAGCCAACAAATTGATACCACTAGTGGTTGACTCGTAGGATTAGCATTGTGTTTGTCGTGCAATCAAAGTTATGAAAACATGGAAAACTGGGTGCAGGAAAACATAATGCTAATCCTACGAGTCAACCAGTAGTGGTATTCATTTTTTGGCTTATGCACCACTTCGCTTCCGGCAGACATGGATCAGTAGATTCCCCTATGACTACTCTTCCATAAAATAAAGGATTTTTTTTTTTTTTTTTTTTTTTTTTTTGTGATCGATGATTTAGGATTTTGTGCGCTCGGCTCTTGGACTATAAATAAAAGCAACGAATTTTTCCTATTGGGATCTTCGCTAACTTCACGTACTGTCACGAATATATCATGGAAATTCATAAATGGCAGTTATGAAATTAGAAGTGATTTTGAATATCAAAAATTGAATATTTATAAAAGCATGTTACTGCCTTTTTAGCTCACAGGCTATCATAGCCTGAGAGCTTATGTGCCCGCCCGTTCTGTATGTACGTTTGTTCGTGCGTAATGCTATAACTCATGATAAAAATATCCCATCCACTTGAAATTTTGTATATAGGTTTATCCTGATAAGGCGCTTCTCTGATTAGTTTTTGGAGTTCATTCGATATGTATAAGAGGAATAACGGGGGGCTTATGCCTCTCCCCTTAATTGATATGAATGGGGTTTTCATGTAGAAATATTAGTTTTTTTTTCAAAATTTACACATAGGATCATTCTGATAAAGCGCTTCCGTGATTGGTCTTAGGTGTTCATTGGATAATATAAACAGGGGAAATGGGGGGTTCTAATGCCCCTCCCCTTAATTTATATAAATGGGTTTTTCATGCAGAATTGTCAGGTTTCGTTCAAATCTCTGAATAGTTTTGGAAGTTTAATGGGTAAGTATATAAAAGAGAAGGATAACTCTTCTTAAATTACATAAATGGGTTTTTATTAAGAATTTTCCGATTTGCTCTAAATTTTGGATATGGATTTTTTATATGATAAAGCATGTTCCTGATCAGTTTAGAGGATTCAATGATTATATATAAAAAGGGGAAGGGGAGGAGCTGATCCCTCGTCCTTAATATTTTTTTTTTCGAACGGAATTAAACCTTGAAAATATAAGGCTGTAATGTACAATTAGTATGCGTAGCCTGTGAGCTCAATGCCATCAGTTTAATTGGGCAATATTCTTTTTATTAAACTATTTTGACGACTCTATTTACTATCATAATATCTGTTTTAATGCAAATTTTTGAATGCGCTTTTGTTTCAAACATTGTAATTTTCCATCACTTAATAAAATAAGTTAAATTTTTCTGGCTAATATGAAGGTGTCCGAAACTTTAACTTCTATCTTAAACATTATTGCAATAATGAGTTAAATTGGGAAATTAACAAGCTGTTTTAACTTACCAAACTACTTAAATACTTGTTAAAATAACTTTCTCAGTTACTCTTCAAAAAGTAAATTAAAATTTCTCAAAATTGTGTAAGTTTGGAAAAGTAAATTAGTAGTATAGCTCATACATTTTCTGCTGGACTATAATTAAAAAAATTAATAGCGAGTAAAGAGTTTTAAGAAGAAAGTGATTTTAAGTTACTGTTTAAGCATGGCTGACTTTTAACAAGTTTATCCAATTAAGTTTCATTTTCTTGCTGTGATATTGTTAACACAAAAATGTTTCTTTCATGTGACACCTTTATTTCTACAAATAATATGTTTTATACATAAAACTGTTTAACTGAAACAATACATTTCTGAAAGTTTCCATTCATGGGCCAAACGGGTTTTTAAAAAAACCATTTTTAGATACGTTAATCCATACTAATATTATAAATGGGAAAGTGTATGTGTGTGTCTGTTTGTTTGTCCGTCTTTCATGGCACAACGGATCGACGAATTAACGTGATTTTTTAAGTGGAGATATTTGAATGGGTGGAGGGTGACATAGGCTACTTTTTGTCTCTTTCTACCCCCCCCCCCCACTTCCCTAAAATGGGGGGTGGAAGTTTGTATGGAGCATTCCACAACTTCAAGGTAGAAAGCTAAAATGTTACTCATGGATTTCGATTGACGGCGCTGATAGGTTTCTGAAACAAGATAACGTTGTGTGCTCTCTATCTGTACTTAAGTGCGGGCGTCAGCCTGCGATTCACACTATACTCTGTTATCTGACGATTGATTCACATTGATTTAACTGCTTCCGATTTTTGGCTATTCGTGTTTAACTTTGCGATTTGGTATTATTGTCCTGGTTTGGTTTTCCGATTTCCGAAAACAAACTCAATTTCGGATCCGGTTTTACTGTTGTTGTTTGTCGGATTAGATTAATTCGTTTAATTTAGATTTATAATATTTCTAAACTTTTAAGGAATAAGACAATCGCTTTGGTTTTGGATTTAGTTTTGCTTCGTGAATTGGTTTTGTTGTTTTTGGTTTAAAGTAAATATATATATATAAATAATAAGTAAAATTTATTTTCCACTTATCTCTCAATAATTCTATTAGTTTTTAAAAGGTCGATTACATAGTTTGTTGTATTTAACGCGAGCGAAGCCGTGGGCAAAAGCTAGTAATTATGCAGTCATCATCTGGTCCATCCATCTGTCTGAATAAAACTGTGCAAAAGCCACCCAACCGAATGGTTTGAAATATAATATATATAACCGTTTCAGAATTTCTCGAATCACTTCAAATTTTATAAATATCGAATTAAAACTTTAAAAAAATATTAATCAAAGTTTTCTTCATTCTATTAAATCCTGTCATACATAATTAATTCAGGAAAAACCTATGATAGACATTGATTCTAAGCTGCTATGATGTTTACGACGGATTCCTATTATTTCCATATTAAGAGTGCAACAGCTATTGCACCAAGACTGATATTTAACAAAATATCATCCGTGGTAGCGCGCTCGGATGTAGCTAAGATCAATATTTTCGTTTCAGTTATTTTTGTGCATAAAAAACATCCAAAATTTAAGATATTTAAAAAGAAGATAGCAGTGAGCGCATGATGTTAAGAAAACTTCGATATTTTTAATGCTCTCTGGTTGCTGAATTAAGGCATGTTCTTTCCCAAAGCGTGTCGCGCCTTCAGATAGTCCCTAGAGTCCTGATATACTTTACTGTAAATTCCCATTTACGGCAGGTTCGCTCAACTGCAACAAAGTGGGTGTAAAAAAAAGTAAACAAGTTGGAAATTGCACGTAAAGCATAGCAAACTAGGTGCGTTAATACGATAACGAAGTTTTAAAAATATCACTCTCATGTGCTATCAATCTCACAAAATTGTGAATAGTTAGTGACATTAAAATGCGCACCAAACAATGTTCTCCCTATACAATTATGTAATGGAATACTTTTGTGCGGCCTTGTAAATCAATACCAAATGTTCTTTGCACCACAGATTATACAAAATTTACATTATAATATGTATTTTACAGATGCATATCCATTTTATTATGTTCGAATGAGTGTAACACCATTAAAATGCATTTGAAACATTTTCGCCCATTGACCGTAATGTAATGGACTACTTTTGATTGTCCCTGTAATTGAACTATGCATCCGATTTTCAAAAAAATTGAAATAACAAGACAAAATTACGTAATAATTATGTATTTTAAATTTCAAACGATTAAAATGCATTTGAAACTTTTTCCTCGTTGACCGTAATGTAATGGAATTCTTTTGATTGTCCCTGTAATTGATCTATGCATTCGATTTTCATAAAATCACTCCACAAAATTATGTAATAATTATATATTTTAAATTTCAAACTATTCGGTTGGGTACTTTTTGCGTTGTTATATACGGACAGACGGACTGAACGACAACTATAGGTGCTACGTGTACCTAAAAACAGAAAAATAAAGCACCAAATAAGTGGATGCTTATTAGGTTTTTATTAAAAATAGTTGCAGTACAAACGCACCTCATTTGTCTCGTTTGACGTTCAATTTTCGACTTGTTTGTTCTAGTAAGTCGGGTTATGGATGATGTGGTGTGTTAAAAAATATTTGACGAATTTAAAGTAATGGTAGATACTGTAATATCAAAAAAATTTTACTTCGGAATCTACAGTCATCATCATTTATTCACTTCAAAATACGTGGACGTGCACTCCATTCTAATTAGAACTATCGTTTAAGACTATAACAAAAAACCAATGCTTTACAGAATCTTTCTGCAGACTTGTGTTGCTTTATGTAAAATTCTCGTACAATAATATCATAAAAATAATGGAAGAGTACATTATTTAGGTAAATAAACCATATGACCTGTCAATGACATTTGAAAATATTATTTGATAATAATATTATTTGAAAATTCCCACTTTAGCGCTATTTAGGCACATATAATGGTCATTTTTAACAATTCTTGTCATAACGAGACAATTACAAGTGTGTGTACAATAACAAGTGTGTGGTTATCTCGTAGGCTAAGCATTGTGTTATCCAGCACCCATTTTTTCATGTTTTCATATTTTTGATTGTAAGACAAACGCAATGATGAACCTACGAGTCAACCACTAGTGGTATTCATGTTTGGCTTAGGCACCACTTCGTTTCCGTAAGTCATGGATCGTTCTTTTCCCCTATTACTACTCTTTCATAAAAAAAAGTTTTTTTTGTGCTTGATAACATAGGGTTTTGTGCTGTCTGCTCTTGGACTATCAGGTCTGTTAATTAACTAACTAAAAAAGCTGGGAATCGATGAGGCTTGGACAATTTTCGTCTTGCTGATGACATTTCCATAGTTAACTTAGTGCGGCTGATTATAGACTTTCAGATATTGTCCGATGGTTCTCGTAGAGATTCACACTGGGCGAATGATTGAAACTTGGAATTAAGCTATGACAATTGCAATTACACTGACTTTCCATCTGAAGGAAAGATAGATAATAATTCTCCTCATGCCAACTGATGAATGAACACAAGGTAAACAGACAGAACAAATACGTAGTAGTTATCTTTGACTGTGACTACAGATGAATACACTGAGACGTCGTCCAAGAGGAGGCATCCAAGGTCCAGTAAAAGTTAAGTAGGATAGCTATAGCCGCCTGGAGTGTGAAGCCCGAGGTCCGCAAGGCAATCTAGTCTATCGTGCTGAGCATGCTACCTATTTCATGTTGCCCTCTGCAAGATAACATTGAGCATTCAACGAGATCTAGTATTATGCGACACCAAGCGTTACAGTACATCAATGCGTTGAATATCTTTTCCTTGGTGTTTCTCTGAATGACCGTGCTACTATTCGAACTTGGTGTTCGAAGCCCTTACTTGATGGAATGATAACGTTGATAATATAATTTCAGAACAGATTCGATAGAGATTTTTAAAAATCCACCTACACGGGACAGTTCGTGGAGAATCCAGTGGACTCCAGATCTCAGTCAGAGAAATCCATACGGATTGATCAAAAAAAAAAAAAAAAGAGAGAAAGTGCGATGCGCTTATCTTTTTGCCACCAAAGAAATTCTAAAAAACGACCGACGTATCGATAGTTTCCGCTGTCGAAGAGTGTCATCTAGGGGACAATTTTGAATGCTCTTCTGGAAAGTCTCGATGAACTCGATATTTTTTTCTGTTTCGATCTCAATACTCCAGGCACTTTATTCTACCGTGCTTCGTTACAGAGTAACGACTGACTTTAGAATCCTGGTTAAAAATAATGGAATCAAAGTACATATGCATTGCAACAAAGATCATATTATATAAGCGTACAACGAGCGTGAAGATGTACATTCGAAAGAAGCTGCGACTTGTTCCACTGACGATGTGCAGATTCTTCTCTCCTGTCGTCAGTTCGAGAGGAGACTCTTTGTTCGGCCGCTTATCGGTTGGCAGAGTAAATGGGACCAGTTTGGCGATGATCGATTGACATATGAAATATTTATGAGAGTTTCCACTCGGAGACTTCAGAAAGATTTTTATGTCTACCAGATTCTAACGGGACATGGTGCCTTTGGTGATCATCAATCCCACTTTTTCAGAGGCAATCCTGCCTGTTTCTGCGGGACTTAGAACAGCACGATTAGATGTACCCTGTCTAAGAGTGCACTGTGTGGTCGTTTAGGAACTGAGTTCTTGTACATCTTGTCTCGAACTCTTCGAATGCTGATGCTAAATCATTTGAACGCTTGCACTTTTTTTATAGAAGTTCGATGCCGTTGTGTCGGCAAGTACAAGATTGTTTTTCAGGGGATTTTCTTGTGTCTAACTATAATTCGAGTCGCTTTTTTTGTTGTTGTTGTTCAATCCTTTCTGAAGGCAGGATGTCATGTTTCAATGGGGCGACCTCTGCTGTATTTACTAACTTTTGAATTGTGCACAGAATTATCGTGAGCGCACGTATATCTCATCTCAAATGTTTTCGGGGATTGTGATGGATTCCGACTTGCTTTCTCTTTGTGTTGGCATGCTGTTGCTCTGAATGCGCTTACTTTTGGGTTTTTTCGCCGATATGGGATCTCCAGATTTTGGTTTAGCTTTTCATTTCATTTTATATCCAACATTTTACGTTAGCTTTCACATCAAATGTGTTGTAATGACGCCAGTGCTTAGTTTGGGTTAAATTTTCAAGAGCTTTATTCATGCTTAATTTTATAAATTTTTTCATAAAAATAAAAATAAATAAAAGAAAAAATTTAAAAAATTTAAAAAATTAAAAAATTTAAATATGAAATCAATAAATAATACATTAAATTAAAGTAAAAAAGGTTTCTTTGACTTCCGCAATGTTACGCTATCTAATTTTATTCATGTTGTTCCATTTTGTAGAAAAAAATGCTTTTTGTTCTTCAAGTTTTTCTTAGTGTTATCACACGGCTTTACCATTGCTTTAGTTTCGAATTATTTCACTTTCCTGCATAGTATATGAGTTCAAAAGAAAATTCGTTGAAAGAAAACACGATAAATCGATATTATCTTTAGAAGAACTAGTCCTCTTTATTTCACGCTCAATTTCCTTTTTCCAGAAAGCATTGTTTCCTTTCTTTTTTAAATAGGGTATTTATTCTTAATTTCTTTGCCATTATTATACATGAAATGTACACTAAAGTGATTCAAGAATGATAAGTAGGAAGGAGTTGAATGAACTTATTGGAAAAGATCGAAAAAAGTATTAATTATACACAGTACGTTTCTTTTAGTAATTAGTGTTTAAAAAAATAATTATTAGTAAATATGTATGTATGTCTAATTATGTATCTGCTATATTGCTAAAAACATACATAACGACGTTTTATAAAAATCATTTATTCAAAAATACATTTGCAGTTAAAAAAAAAAAAAAAAAAAAAAAAAAAAAAAAAACATAATTTAGATATTGCGTAATGTAACTAAACAGTACATGTAAATAATTAAATAAATAAAAATATTAATGTTCCATATCCACAATTTGTCACCAAGTCACTGACAAATCCTTCGCTTGTCGCAGCTTTATTTGACAGAATTGTAAAATACATCATTCTATCACTCCTTTACTATTCAAACTTTTTATTAAATTAATTGTAAAGTAATATTTTAATGACATATTATTGTATGGTATCATAATTATACAGATATATTTCTTACTTATGTGCTGAGAACTCGAGAAGATTATTCCACGGCTACCATCATTACAAATCCTTTCATCAAAGATTTTAGATGATTTTATTAATGATCGAATTTAAAGTCCGCAGCTTACGAAATTTTTTCCTCAACTGAGTTTGCGAATAAGTTTTGCAATTGGTTTTTCTGACGTAAACATAATCATAAGCATTTAGCAAAAACTGATATGCCTGTGAATTTTTGTAAGGTAATAAAAACCATATATATTTTAAAGTTAAAACATGGCTGTGAGTAATGCTGACATAATATTGATGGTGGCATTAGCTGTTTTTGTTTGTTTTCACTTCATTGCATTAAAAAAATATTCTGAACATCACACAATTTTAAATTTCAGACCGTTGAATAGAAAACAAAATGTGCTTTTGAATGCAATTTTTTAAAACTGTATCCCAGTTTTCCGAATTTTTAAATAATTTTCAATTATGAATATTTTTAAATCTCCGTACAGTCCAATTAAAAATAATAGTACAATTAAAGCAGTGTTTCAAATTAAAATAGTGTAAATAAATCAGCAGTTTTATGTTTTATGTATATCTAATCTCCGTATAATCCAATAACGGAAAATGGGTTCTAAAAACAATGTTTGAAATTAATGTAAATAATTCAACATTTCATTGTTTCCGTAGCTAAACTGCCGAACAGAATTAAAACTTCTCATATGAGTAAATAAATAAATAATATATGAATTTAACACATACGAGTTACGTAATTGAATTATTCTCTTAAATTCAGAAATAATCAGAATTAAAAATACTTTTAAAATATTGTAATGTTCCGCGATGATCCAATGACATGAATGTTATACAAAGATAATAAAAATGCTTTTCGGTGTAACTGTTGTACAATCTAAAATTTTGTGCTAAATGTAAAAATTCTAGTGAAATTTCACATAAAAAATTATATCTGTGTTCAGTACACCTGGCAATGTATAGGCCATTTTTAATCCGGGTAGCCTGTGTTGTTATTACCTGGTTTGTATAAAAGGAAAATTTTATGTGTCTCACTGTTTTATGAATAGACACACTTTCATGTTTTACTCTTAAATTACTCATATAAAATCATTCTGTTCAGCCCACCTTATTTATGTCCATTTCGCATAAAGTAAGAAACAATCACAGATACACCGATGTAGTAATTGTGGAGGTTCAATTTGAACCGATTAACTGTTTATCAATAAAATGCCCTATTTATTTCCAATATTTATAAAATGTTTCATGGAAATCATTTTGTAATTCCGAAGAAAGTATTATTTTCACGTTAGTAGAAGATCAATAACCTACAAAACAGCGGTAAAATATTGATTGAAAACTCTAAAAAAACAAAACAAAAAATTCTTGAATATTGACTGATGCATATGTTATCGAAATATATAATGATTTATTAGCAATCGAAATAATATTCGGGTCAATATAAAATCGGGTATCTTATCGAATCAGTTTTCAATATTTAAAATTTTTATTTTTAAAAAGTTGGATTAATTGAACATAATTATTTTAGTAATATTATACGTGATAAAATTTTAAAACTTTTTTTCTTCATTAAAGTCTACTTGTGGGGGAAAAAAGAGGAAACACCCTCAAATAAATCTTCAACAAATTATCTTAGATGAAAGTTACTGGTAGTAAACAATTGCAAATAAAGTCTACTTTGAAATAATGTGCATAAAATTTGCTTAAGGGTCTATCTACAAATTAAAACGAACCCAAACTTCTTTTTTATAATGGCAATGCCCAATTTTAACAAAATTTTCAAATCTTAGGTTCATACTATGCCTATAGACACCAAATTTTAAGTCATTTGTATGACACGTCTTTCAATTATAAAGATTCAAAATTTAATGCTTCTAATGTTAAATTCAATTTTATACTTTTAGTAATATCTCCTGAAATTATAGTCTTAATGTGCTAATTTTTTATGTAGCTATAATACTAAAATACCTAAACATAAATACGCTGAATTTGCAATTTTTATAATTTTATTATATGAATTATGAAAATCGAAGTATGAATAATCAAAAAGAATATGAATTACAACCTACACTCTTTTCGATGAATTTAGATTTATTAAGCCCTGCTTTATGAAATTCCGATATTTAAAATTTTTCTACCAAGTAGTTTCCAAATTTGGTTAAAAAACGGCAAAATGATGGTTAAAGAGGCCATCTACCGTGGAAGTGACTAGCTATTTTGAAATTTTTTATGCTATCTTGTAATCTAGCAGTCTTTCAATGACTGCTTGAGAAGCGCCTAACATGTTTTGATCAAGAATCGATCAACAATCAAGAAATGAACTTCATTTTGGATACAGCCCCTAAAATATGCTCGTTTTAAAATAATTAATTTCTCCAAAACTTATAATACGAATTACATAAAAGTTTGTTTATAAGCTAATTGAAGGATATAGAGTTCATTTATGCTGTCAGAATTTGGTACTGCTATTCATTACCATTATCCATTACCTTTGCTATTTATGACTTATCCTGTATATAAATAGATAGATAAATAGATAAAATTTTTTACTGCTTTTTTTACTTCTGAAACCAATTTTATTTTATTTATTTATTTATTTATTTATTTTAGAAAAAATTATTATTACGTTAGTAACATTAACGCTAGCTATCCAAATAGATTAATTAGTGTTTAACGAACATTTTATTGTTTAAAAGATAACAAATATTGTTGTTTTGCATAGTATTTAATTAATATTCATAGGAGAATAAGCTAAGGACGAATTTTTAGAGGTGTTTAAGAATTACAATAATATTTTAATTTATATTACAACTTTCTAATACTTTCTGCAATTTATTACATATGATTCTTTCAGGAAAATAACTTTGAATTTAAATTTAAAGCGTGAAATACATGTTTAAAATAAAAGAATCGTAAACCACGTAAAGAGAATAAATCAAATAATAGTTATTATTTTCATTACTAAATGCCTAAAGGGATTTAGTAATGCTTGGATTTAGTAAATGCTTGGACATAAACTAACATTACTATATGTAAATATTTGCAAAAGTATTTCTTAAAACAAAATAATACTCCATTAAAATACATGTACTATTAATAGTACACCAGACCCCGAAAGGGTAAAGTAAAAGAACTCAGTCGCATTTTGTGTTATCCCATTTAAACACACTGACCATAAAATAAAGTCATTAAATTTGCCAATGGTCAATAAAGTGTAATTTCTGAAAACACGACGTACTTTTTTACTATTTTCAATGGCTTAGAAGTTAATTTTTAACGTATGGCTAATTTAGAAACATTCTTATACCAGGGAACGTTTCAAAGAAAATCAGGTGTTCGCTTTGAAAACTTTCCTTGTAAGATCTAGTCTCTACACTAAAAAAAGGGGGGTACTACTCTGTTATCCCGTCGACCAATTTCGCCAAATTATACAAATCGCCGAACTAATAGCCAAATTATACATACTGACATAATTTTTATTTTAAATAACGAAAAAACGAACAACTAGTAGAATATTAATAAAAATACAAATGAAAAGTCGAAATAAAAACCACTTAATGACATTTTAAAAACATGAATTGCATTTAATATAATTGAATGTGACATTCACGATCATCCATTATTGGCATATAATATTTTAGTTTGGCGATGATCATTTGGTCGACGGGATAACGTAGTAGTACCAAAAAAAATCTGACATGTCTGACAAGTCCACATGCACCGAAAAAATAATAGAAGAAAATATTAAATAAAAAAATTATACTTAATTTGCTTATCCAGGGTATTCTCTGATTCGTTGTAATAATCAAGATAAATGATTGTCTAATGCCAGGAGAATAACAAAATTCTTTTTAAGAGAGCAACTTTTACGATAGACATCGTTCAGGACTTACGTTTTTCGTGGTAAATGTCCCCGATTCATATCATCAAATAGGAAAACTATTTTAAATTTACATTTAATTTTTTCAGCTTTAAAATCACACATAAATTTGGTCCAACTTTTAATAAATTTTTTAGGATATTGTAAAAATCTGTCTTGAATGAGGTTCTTTTTATTATAGATGTATTTTCTAATATATGTAAACCAATAACCAACCTTCAACCCTTTCAAGACAAGCGTCCTTTACAGAATTTTTAATCTTTTATCACCAGTTTTTCGAAAAAGAAATTTTTACTTAATTGAGTTGGGAAAATACTGGGAAATTCAAAATGTAGAATAAAAAAATCCTAGTGAGAATAATCAAGAATTATAAACACCATATGTTGCAGGTATACGGTCGCCAGTCACCAAATGTTTAAAAAAAATCTCGTAAATGCATGTCTCGATTAAACCTAATTTTTTTTTTATTGTATTCTAAATTCTAGAACTTAATGTAAAGAAAAAGAATTTAAGCAGAAGAAAAGAATTTGGAAGGAATTGGATCAAAGTAACCTCATACGCAATTTCTGCTTAAATAAAGGAAATTGTTCGACTGTTTTCTTTGTACGATAACACTGTCTGTTTCAATTTCTTCCGTGTCGTAAATTTTCAAAGATAATTCAAACATAGTAGTTAAAGAACTATTTGCGAAAAAGATTAGAATTCTTCCAGTGCAATTTATTAGCACAAATTGCTATACATAGAACGTTACATAAGACTCGAAGTACTAAAAATGCCCATGAACCTGATGATCTGTTAAAAAGAAGTTCCACATAAAAAATATTCAGGCAGTATTTATACTAGATACATTGTTCCATTGAAGATTTGTTTTTCCTATGAATGCTGTTATTTTAATTGAATAATGTAGCACTTGATTTTATAAAATAGAATATTCCCCATTATATTCATTAATCGGAAGATTTTTTACTTCTGTATCTGTTCATAAAATAAATTTTCAAATGATAATACTTTACGATGTAGAATATCTCTAAAATTTAACCCTCTATGAGTAATATTTTTAGCAAAAAGGATTGAAAAATTGCTCGTTTAGTTCATTACACATTCGAGGATAGTATGAAAAAAAAAGTTGAATTTAAAAAGTTCTTTGCTAAACCCATCACATAATTTATGTATCATGTGTTAATTCTTTGCAGACTGCGTGAATATCATATGATATTATATCATTGCAGGCTATTTCTTTATTACATCTCTAGAAATATAATCTAATATAGAAATAGTCTTCCAATTTGCTGTCACAATTTTGCCGTCAAACTTGCATATAAACCATTCATACGACATATGCGAAACATATACGTCAGACACTGATATTTAAGCGATATCAATCGTATGTAAGTCATATTTATATCTTTTGTATGTCATGCACCATATATTAACCATATTTACCTTTATTGAGTTTACATATGTCATATATTCCAATCATATGCATGCGCCTTATATGACTATAAATTTGTCTGCATTATAAAATTTCATAAAATTTAAGAATGACTTTAAAGGTAATATCCCATACAACGTGATTTTACGTAGTATTTGCATTGGAATTAAGTTCTATGCAGCTCTAAGCAAGGAAGGTCCAATTTATATATTTATTTTCTGATCTTTTTCTCCGTATAGTATTAACCGACAGTTCTGTACCATCCTGAAATAAATATCATTCTTACTACATTAACATATTACTTTTTTACAGAACCTTAAATGACATTTTATCTTTTTTTGTGTATGAAACACGATGAATAATACCGAGTAAGCAAATTTTAAAACTTGATTAAAATTCTATCAACGGAACACTTACAATTTTGATACAATATCCTTAAAAAAGGAAATACATTTTATTCAAATTTTGTTAAGTTTTTAAATATATTTGCATAAAGGAATGTAAATAAATTTCCAGAGGCTTGTATTACACACGTAGAAACTCTTTTTGCAAAGTTTTATTTTCTTAACTTAGCATTTCTGCATCTTAAATTGGTAAAGTTTTTTCTTATTCTACAGGGTAAAATTCTAATTCCGTCTCTTTTGTTTATTCAAAGGGTGAAAGCTAAGCTATTTTTTGCTCTTTTTAAATGATTCCATCGTAATCACGTTTCATCTTCAATGTATTTTAAGGCTGAACTATTTCTTTTTATTGATTTTGCTTGAGAAATCCATTTTAAAACCGAAACAGAAAATGTATAATCATAATTTTGGAAAAAATATCAGTTTTTTTTAATCTTTTGTTTTCATTTCCGAGAACGAAAGAAGAATTAATTTTCCGTTTATTTAAAAATGTGTTGCTTTTGCGATGTATGTAATCTTTTGGTTGAAAAGAAATCAGATTTTATTATTACATTCACAAAAGTTTTATAATTTTATTAAGTTTCTTACAAAATATATGAAATTATATTTATAGTACAGAGGAAAGCTGTATAGACCGAATTAAAAAGTGTTTATGAATTCGGTTTGCCTGTCAATTCGTCCATGCTTAAACTTGTGTAAATATTCTCCAATAGCTATGAAATCGATAGATGTTATTGAGTATCATAATGGCACGTTTGATGTTGCAAATGAAGTGTTACGGATCATTTAGAGAGACACGCAAAAGAATTCCGTTTCATTGCGATCTATGTGGAAAATTCGTTTGCGGTGCATTTTACACTGTTTTAAACATACTAAAATTTATATATATACAGGGTGATTCCGAATTTTTTTTTACAATAAAAGAGGGGTGATAGTACACATCAAGACAAACAATATTAAATAGGAGACCAAGGGTCCAAAACGTTTTCCTAAGGAAATAGCCGCCATTAAAGTTTAGGGACCAAAATTTCAAATAAACATAAAAAACGGAAAAATCGGTCGATTGATTTGCGATTTTCACTAAAATTATTCTTTATGTCGGCATTTTCTTGAAAATAAATTATAAAGATAAATTTCAAAAAATGCCGATAGAGAGCGCTTTAGACTTTGGAGTAACGAACAACTATTTTTTGCCGGTATTTTTTGCATCTCATTGAATGTTTTCGTAAGCTTAGACTCAAACTTAAATTTTGAGCTCAAAATCTGTAGTTGGGAGTGGTTAAGTAACACAAACTGAGCTGTGTTCAGAGGGTTCAAATTTCAAATGATTATAAAAAACGGAAAAATTGGTCGATTGATTTGCGGTTTTCACTAAAACTATTCTTTATTAAGGCATTTTCGTGAAAATAAATTATAAAGATAAATTTCAAAAAATGCCGATAGAGGGCGCTTTAGACTTTGGAGTAACGAATCACCCTTTTTTGGCGTTATTTTTTGCATCCTATTAAATGCTTTCGTAAGCTTAGACTTGAACTTAAATTTTGAGCTCAAAATCTGATTAGCTGGGAGTGGATAAGTAGACAAACTTAGCTGTGTTCAGAGGGTTCAAATTTTAAATAATTGTAAAAAACGGAAAAATTGGTCGATTCGTTTGCGGTTTTTGCTAAAACTAATTTTTAAATCAGCAGTTTTCTTGATCAATCAGTGTTTTCTTGAAAATAATTTTTAAAGATAAATTTCACAAAATGCCAATAGAGGGCGCCTTAGACTTTGGTCTAGCGTACAACTATTTTTAACTGTTATTTTTTTCTCATTAAATGCTTTCAAATGCATAGACTTAAATTTTGGGCTGAAATTCTGAATCGTTGGGAGTGTTTAAGTAGCGAAAATTTGAATTGTGCTCGAGGAGGAAAGAGGGTTAAATTTTAACTCCTGAACACACTTCAGTTTGCGCTTCTTAATTCCTCATAACGATTCAGGATTTGAGCTCAAAATTTAAGTTTAAATCTAAGCTTCCGAGAACATTTAAAATGCTTTTGCAAGCATTTAATTAGAACCAAAAAATAATGGTTAAAATGAATTCTTGGTTACTCTGAAGTTTAAGGCGTCCTCTGACGGAATTTTTTGAGATTTATCTTTAAAATCTTATCTTATTTTCAAGAAGATACTGACTTAAAGAATAGTTTTATTTTAAACCGCAAACGAATCGACCAATTTTTCCATTTTCTATAATTACTTTAAATTTGAACCTCCCCCTCCCCCTTGAACACAGTTCAGTTTGTGCTCCCTACTATTCAGATTTTCAGCTCAAAATTTAAGTTTAAATCTAACCTTCCTAAATCATTTAAAGAGATGCAAACAATAACGGCAAAAAATAGTTGTTCGTTACTCCAAAGTCTAAAGCGCCCTCTATCGGCATTTTTTGAAATTTATCTTTATAATTTATTTTCACGAAAATACCTAAATAAAGGATAGTTTTAGTGAAAATCGCAACTTAATCGACCAATTTTTCCGTTTTTTTTAATCATTTGAAATTTGAACTTTCTGAACACAGCTCAGTTTGTGTTACTTAACCACTCCCAACTACAGATTTTGAGCTCAAAATTTAATTTTGAGTGTAAACTTACGAAAACATTAAATGAGATGCAAAACATACCGGCAAAAAATAGTTGTTCATTACTCCAAAGTCTAAAGCGCCCTCTATCGGCATTTTTTGAAATTTATCTTTATAATTTAATTTCAAGAAAATGTCGACATAAAGAAAAATTTTAGTGAAAACCGCAAATCAATCGACCGATTTTTCCGTTTTTTATGTTTATTTGAAATTTTGGTCCCTAAACTTTAATGGCGGCTATCTCCTTAGGAAAACGTTTTGGACCCTTGGTCTCCTATTTAATATTGTTTGTCTTGATGCGTACTATCACCCCTCTTTTATTGTAAAAAAAATTTGGAATCACCCTGTATATACATATATCTGGCTATTTTTTCACTCCAGTTAGGTTTATTGTATTTATTGTATATATATGTCTGTATAATATTTGTATATACATTTTAAAGACTGATTCGTTTGCTCATAAAGCAATATAAATACTTAGACGTTTGTTTGCGTTTCAGCTTTTAAACACTACGTTTCGTATGTATAACGTAAAAATATAGTTCATTTTTTGAGTAACAATGTTCAAAAGCCCTCCCAGATCAGGATTTTTGATACCCTTGTATAATCAAGTCATGTAAGCAAAGAAACGATAAATGGAAAGATGGAAATGATATAATAAGAATGGTGAAAGATTAAAAACTGAAACTGTTCAAAATGTAAAAATGTTCAATCCTGTCCCAAAACAGGATTTTCGCTGAGCCACGGTAAAAGCAAGTCACGTAAGCAAAGGAACGATGAATGGAAATGTGGAAGTGATATAATAAGGATAGTGTTAGATTTAACAAGTTGAAAATTGCACGTGAATCGTAGCAAATAAAGTGCGTTCGTACGATAACGAAGTTTTAAAAATATTCAGATCTTGCTGTTTTAGTAGACTGTACTTCGGATTCTGTATAGTGGTCGAAATTTTTTTGTGTTCTTGTAAATATACAGGAAATAACATTTATCACACTGCAGCAGCGTATATCATATTCATAAAATGTGAAATAGTTTAATATAATCAACACGCCCCAAACAATGTTTTCCCGTATAGCATTATGTAGTGGAGTACTTTTGTGTGTCATGTAATTTAATAATATATATTCTTTTTATCGCAGATTGTTCAGAATGCATATTTTAGTATATATATATACTTCATAGTTTCATATCGATTCTATTATATTCGAAAGAGTTTAACATCATTAAAATGCACTTGACACTACATTTTCCTATTGGCCGTAATGTAACGGAATATTTTTTATTGTCCCTGTAATTAAACTGTGCATCCAATTTTCATAAAATTGAAATTAACTCGACAAAATTACGCTAAAATTATACATTTTAAATATTGTGCGATTTGGTAAGGCAATTTTTGCTTTGTTATATGCGGGCAAACAGACGGACGGACGAACTGACAGACTGAACGACGAATATAGGTACTAGCTATTTACATAATTACGAACGCACCTAAAATTATTCAAATCTTGATGTAATAGTATACAGTATTTCGGAATCAGTATAGTTGCCAAAATCTTTTGTATGTCCCTGTAAATACTATCTGCTTTCTTTTACACAGGAAATAACTCGCAGTATTCTTTAGCAACGTATATCGATCTCATAAAATGTTAAACAGATAATTACAATTAAAATGCGCACCAAACAATTTTTTCCCTATACCATTATGTAACGGAATACTTTTGTGTGGCCTTATAAATCAATAACAAGTGCTCTTTGCACCACAGATTGTACAAAATGCATATTATAATATGTACTTCATAGATGCATATCAATTTTTGTATACTCGAATGAGTGTAACACCTTTAAAATGCATTTAAAACTTTTTTCTCCATTGACCATAATGTAACGGAATACTTTTAACTGTCCCTGTAATTGATCTATTCATCCGATTTTCATAAAATTTGAAATGAACCGACAAAATTATATAATAATTATATATTTTAAATTTCAAACGATTAACTTGCATTTGAAACTTTTTTTCCTATTGACCGTAATGCAACGGAATACTTTTGATTGTCCCTGTAATTGATCTATGCATCTAATTTTCATAAATTCGACAAAATTATGTAATAATTATATATTTTTTATTTCAAATGATTCGGTTGATTAGTTTTTGCGTTGTTATATGCGGACAGACAGTCGGACTAAATGACAACTATAGGTGATACGTATTTATATACATAATTACGAACGCATCTAAAAATAACAAGTTGGAAATTGCACGTGAAGCATAGCAAATGAGTTGCGTTCGTACGATAACGAAGTTTTAAAATATTCAGATCGTGCTGATATAGTAGAGCGTACTTTGGATACAGTAAAGTGGTCGAAATCTTTGTGTTCCTGTAAATATGCAGGGAGTAATTTTTATTATACTTCATTAACGTATATCTTATTCATAAAATGTGAAATAGTTTAATATAATTAAAACACGCCCCAAACAATGTTTCCCCGTATAACATTATTTAGTGGAATACATTTGTGCGGCCTTGTAATTTAATAATAAATATTCTTTGCATCACAGATTGTAAAAATGTATTTTTTACTACATATTTCATAGATTCATGTCAATTCTATTATGTTCAATTGAGTGTAACACCATTAAAATGCATTTGAAACTTTTTTCCCCAATGACTGTAATGTAGCGGAATCCTTTTGATTGTCCCTGCAATTGATCTATCCATCCGATTTTCATAAAATTTGAAATAACTCGACAAAATTATGTAAAAATTATACGTTTTAAATTTCAAACGATTAAAATGCATTTGAAACTTTTTTCCCCATTGACCGTAATGTAACGGAATACTTTTGATTATCCCTGTAATTGATATATGCATCCGATTTTCATAACATTTGAAATGACTCGACAAAATTATGTAATAAATATACGTTTTAAATTTCAAACGATTAAAATGCATTTGAAACTTTTTTTCCCATTGAGCGTAATGTAACTTAATCCTTTTGATTGTCCCTGTAATTGATCTATCCATCCGATTTTCATAAAATTTGAAATGACTCGACAAAATTATGTAATAATTATGCATTTTAAATTTCAAACGATTCGGTTGGGTAGTTTTTGCGATGTTATATGCGGACAGACAGACAGACACACAGACAGATAGACGGACAGACAGACAGACGGACGGACTGAGCGACAACAATAAGTGCTACGTATTTACATAATTACGAACGCACCTAAAAATGTTAGAAAGTAAAAAATATTCAAAATCCCTCCTGGAAGAGGATTGTCGCTGCGCGATGGTATAAGCAAGTCACGTAAGCAAAAAAACGATGAGTGGAAACATAGAAATGATGCAATAAGGATGGCGATAGATTAAAAATTGAAAATGTTTAAAATTTAAAAAATGTTCAAAACTACTCCCAGAACAGGATTTTCGCTGAGCCACGGTAAAAGCAAGTCACGTAAGCAAAGGAACGATGAATGGAAATGTGGAAGTGATATAATAAGGATAGTGTTAGATTTAACAAGTTGAAAATTGTTCAAAACGTAAAAAATACAAAACCCTTCATGGAAGAGGATTCTCGCTGCGCGACGGTATAAGCAAGTCACGTAAGCAAAGAAACGATGAATGGAAACATGGAAATGATTCAATAAGGATGGTAATAGATTAAAAATTGAAAATGTTAAAACTTAAAAAATGTTCAAAACTACTCCCAGAACAGAATTTTCGCTGAGCCATGGTAAAACGAAGTCACGTAAGCAAAGGAATGATAAATGGAAACATGGAAATGATTCAATAAGGATGGTGATAGATTAAAAATTGAAAAATTTAAAAATTTTAAAAATGTTCAAAACTATTCTCAGAACAGAATTTTCGCTGAGCCATGGTAAAAGGAAATCACGTAAACAAAGGAACGATGAATGGAAATGTGGAAGTGATATAATAAGGATAGTGATAGATTTAAAAATGAAATTGTTTAAAATGTAAAATATACAAAAGAGGATTTTAAAAAAAGAGGATTGTAAAATATACAGAAGAGGATTCTCGCTGCGAGACGGTTTAAGCAAGTCGTAAGCAAAGAAACGTTGAATGGAAACATGAAAATGATTCAATAAGGATGGTGATAGATTAAAAATTGAAAATGTTTAAAATTTAAAAAATGTTCAAAACTTCTCCCAGAACAGAATTTTCGCTGAGCCATGGTAAAAGCAAGTCACGTAAGCAAAGAAACGATGAATGGAAATGTGGAAGTGATATAATAAGGATAGTGATAGATTTAAAAATGAAAATGTTTAAAATTTAAAAAATGTTCAAAACTACTCCCAGAACAGAATTTTCGCTGAGCCATGGTAAAAGGAAGTTAAGTAAGCAAAAATAACCATGAATGGCAATATAGTGGTATCATAATATGGATTGTAATAGATTAAAAAATTAAATATATTTATGAATCTTAAGTTCTTAAACGCGCAAATACATTTTGCGATTTAGGAATTTTTTCTTTATTTCTGTTCCTAAACCTGTGTGAAATCAGTTATATTTAGCATCCATTTTTGTCTATATTCTCTAAAACGCAATTATGCTGTCACTTTCTATTTTCCAATCAAAAAGAATACAAAAGTTAAGCAAGAAAGCTGTTTTCTGAGAATTGTGTATTCTGCTTGTCACATATCAAGGCTCGAAAACTGTATTTCACATTCTTTCAAAGAATACAAAGGAATTTAAATCCCGAGAAAGTAATGTAGTGAGATTTATTCTCAATAGAATAGTTTATTTCTATTTTTTTTTCTTTCATTTATTTTGTTAACAGAGATTTTTTTAAGTCTAAGTAGATAAATATTTTTAAAAATAACTTTTTCATTCGTTTATATAATTGTTTATAGGGTATTTCAAAAAGAAATTATACACACTTTTTTTCGAAAATAAATGGCATGCGCTTTTTCTTATTTCATGTTAATATGAAATAATCGCTTCCAGAAGAATAAGCTTTTATCAAAAGACAAATGCTCTTAAAGGGACAATTTAACTCAAAATTTTTCAAAAAATTTATTTTTGGTTTTAAATATTAGATGAAAGCCTGTATAACTATGATTATTTTGACAACTCATTTCTATCCATACGCAATTATTCTACAAGATACTGTAAATTTTATTGATATAATCAACACAAATCCCTACGCAAATGAAAATTTAAACAGCTTTTCCATGTTCATATTATTTAATAAGCTTTTATCAAAAGACAAATGCTCTTAAAGGGACAATTTAACTCAAAAATTTTCAAAAAATTTATTTTTGGTTTTAAATATTAGATGAAAGCCTGTATAACTGTGATTATTTTGACAACTCATTTCTATCCATACGCAATTATTCTACAAGATACTGTAAATTTTATTGATATAATCAACACAAATCCCTACGCAAATGAAAATTTAAACAGCTTTTCCATGTTCATATTTTCTCCACTTTCCTTTTTATTTTAAATGCTAAGGCTTTTCTTTTAATTCGAGATAGAAATTTAAAATTCTTTGTACATGTTTATATATATGTGTGCGTGATAAATTTGTTAACAAAATTAAGCTTTCAGGTTATTATTAAAAAAAATAAATGACTAAGTGCAAGTATTACTCGCGCTCAAAAGGTTCCGTGCAGTAAGTATGTGAATTATTAACTCTGTTATTTTAAATAATCGTTGCTCAAAGAATAATAAGACTTTGTAAAAAATTGTGCAACATAAGGTTGTGTATAGCCTTATATACTACTAGAAAAGTATGAATGCATATACCATAAATATTAAAAGAGATATGAAGCATAAATAACATAAAAAATTGCTATTCTGTCTGACTCTTTTTTTAATCTTATCTTAGTCTTTTTTTTATTAACTTAATTTAGTACAGACAATAAAAGTCATGAATATAAGTAATGCAAAAAAAGTTATTTCGTATTAAAAAACGAAATTCAGCATAGTAATAATCTGTTCTTTTTAGAGTGTAGCTAAAACAAAAACCTTGTTCAAAGTTTAAACTTGGCATTTTGGTAATCGCGCTTCGAAAGGAAAGCGCAAAGTTACAACGCTGTCTTTGTCCGTGCGGTGATTTTCCAAATAGGTTTTTAATTCACTTGTAATGACACGGATAACATGTTGAGAGTATTATTTTCCAATGTATTCAAGCTTATATGCATTTCTGAATTTGGCTACGATTATGTTATTAGAACAGAATATTCATAGGATTTTTAGCCATTTTCAGGGACACACCACAGAAATTCGTTACAGTACTGTCTTTGAGTAATAATTGTGGGAATGTTCATCTCAAAATTTAGTATGCGTTTTTAAATTTAACCCATATTTTACATGTTACTCCTTATAGATAAATTCTATGCATCATATACAAAGCTGTGCAAGCGTATTCATGTATCTTATTAGAGAAAATTGATGAAGGAGATTCTTCAACGGAGGTAAAAGTATTTCTTAAGTGAACTAAATTTTGGCGTGCATGCAGTTAATAGATAAAAATCTATATATCACATACACGGCTGCTGAGAACTTTCAAATAATTTTTCAATTGTAGAGCAGAAAAGCTGAAATTTAGTTAAATTTAGTTTAGATATAAACATAACGTTTTAACTTATTAAACGGTGTAGTTTGGTTACATTAATCAAAATTATTTGGAAAGTGTTTCATAATCTGTGCTTGAAGCATGATTTTTTTAATTCTTGTTTTAATTTTATCCTAATAGTTTTTTCGATGAACTTAATTTGATACTGGCAATAAAAGTAGTGTATGTTTAAACTCTATTTGGTATTTCGTAAAATTAAATTCTGCGTTGCATATGGTTAGTACGCTTCTAGGATATCAAAGTTCATTTTACCAGAATTTTCTTATAGATTCTTATTAGGCAAATTTTTCTAAATTGTTATTTTATAAATTATTATTTTCAAAAAATTATTGTATTGAAACTTCTGGCACCAAAACTCCTTAAATCCCTTCAATCGTTTAATGCCTACGAACCGTGATGCATTAACCATTTCTTTTAGGTAGCTTTCATTACAAAAAGTAAAAAGCTATCTATTGCAGCCATCCAGAGGAAAGCACTTCCGGAAAATTTTGGTATATTTTCACCGATCATGACCTTCAGACACTAAAACCACCCTCCGTTGAAATGTTGACATATATATATGTATGACCATATGACACTTTAATTGCCTTCTAGGAGGACTTAAAGGAATTGACTGGGAGCAGAGACTTAATGTCCAATCCGCACCTTCCATCGGTACAGCCTGTTAGTACTCTTGCCTAGTGCAAGGGGGATGAACGCGGATGAGCTTCCTCCAACCCGCTTGGCCAGCGTGGAGGGATTTGGACACAACCCCCCCTTTTTTTACCATGAATTCACAAAACAAATCACGGCCCTCAGTTTCCAGTAGTCTGCATGTTCCTGGTTACGGCAGCGATCAGACAGACATGAAGACAGAGGGTGCTAAGAATCACCGGGATCGGCTTCGCTGCCATAAGTTGATGACCTTGACTACGTATAATGGAAAATCCCTATCTTCTGAAAATCGTTTGCACGAACTTGAAGTAGAGTTAGATAGGATCAACTGGGACATTTTAGGATTATGTGAAGTAAGAAGAAATGGAGAAGAAAAGATTTATCTAACCAGCGGACATGTTTTATACTACAGAGGCACAGAAGATGAAAAAAAAAGTGGTGAAGGATTTCTGATTCATAAAAGGTGTAATAATAATCACATTGTAGAATATGATAGTGCATCAGATAGAGTTGCAAGATTAGTAATACAAGTGTCCAAAACATACAAGCTGCAAAATTACACAAGTTTATGCACCAACAATAAGTTATTCTGATGAACAAATTGAAGATTTCTATAAAGAAGTAGCTTCATTGCATCAAAAGGGAAATTGCTACATAAAATTAATAATGGGAGATTGGAATGCTAGAATTGGAGAGAAAAAGAAAGGTGAATTATCTGTAGGAAATCATGGATATGGTATGCGAAATGAAAGAGAAAACAGATTGATTGGGTTTGCAGAATATGAACAGATGTATATCATGAATTCATTTTTCAAGAAAAAGCCACAAAAAAATGGACATGGCGTTGTGCAAATGTTTCAACAAGTGAAATCGACTACATCTTGACCAACAAAAAGTATCTTATTCAAGACTGCAGCGTTCTCAATAACTTCAATACAGGAAGCGATCAAAGATTGGTTAGATGCAAAATGCTGTTAAATACTAAAGTGGAAAGAATGAAGCTTTTGCTACACTCAAAGAAATCAATCGATGTTTTAAACATCTAGAAACATAAAGAAGAAATACATTTGGAACTTCAAAACCGTTTCCAAGTACTTCAATCAACTTTATAAGAAGAGCAAAATGTTACAATAGTGAACAAGAAACTAACCAATACTCTCCAAGAAATTGCAAAGGAGATAGCCGGTGATGCTCAAGTAAAACAGACAAAGAAAATAACAGAATAAACAAGAAGATTGGTGAAAAAACACAGAGAATTTAAAATGAAGAAAAATTCTCCCAAATCAAGAGTTGAATATGCTGAATTATGTAAAACAGCAAGAAAATATGTTACAGAAGATATCAGAAGATTTAACTGTGATCATGTTAAAAACGTTCTGGAGGATAACAAAAGTTTAAAATCAGCTAAGCGCAAATTACGTGTTGGAAGAAAAGATATTTTTGCACTGAAGAGAGCAGATGGAATAATCATCAAATCAGCAACGAAATAGTACACATTGTTGAAAAATTCTATAATGATCTATATAAAGGTGAAGATCAGAGAGAAATCAACGTACACGATCAACAAGAAATCTTAACAGAAATTGACGAAATAATCCCAGTGATGACAGATGAAGTTTTACAAGCTATTAAATTTATGAAACAAGGTAAATGCCCTGGAGAAGATGGAATTACAATTGACCTTATCAAGGAAGCAGGAGAATAATTTGCCAAAAGACTATCCTTACTGTTTTCCAAATGTCTCAAGAAGTCAGATGTACCAGAAGATTAGAATAATGCTGTGATGGTGCTTCTTTATAAGAAAGGAGAAAAGGAAAACATTAAAAATTACCGTCCAATCAGCTTACTGTCCGTGATTTATAAAATTTTTACCAAAGTTTTAACGACAAGACTTGAATCAGCTCTTGACTCCGCTCAACCTAGGGAACAAGCAGAATTCCGGAGTGGATTCAGCATAATGGATCATATCCAAACAGTAAGGGAACTCATAGAAAAACATAAATAATATAATTTACTTCTCTGCCTTGCCTTTATTGATTATGAAAAAGCATTTGGTTCCGTCTACACATCAATAGTAGTAGAATCTTTGGAGGACATTGGTATAGACAAACCTTACATGAATATCATATAGCAGATTTTCAAGAAAGCAACAGCAACTATCCGTTTAGATAAAGGAAAAGCGAAGATCAAGCTCAGAAGAGGAGTAAGACAAGGAGACACTATTTCACCTAAACTTTTTAATGCTGTCTTAGAAAATATTATATCTTCAAGAAGCTGGATGGGAAAACAAAGCACTTAGAATAAATGGGGAATATTTAAGTCATCTCCGGTTCGCTGACGACATTGTAATTTTCAGTAACAGTCCTGAAGAATTGGAAAATATGCTAAACGATCTTGCAGAAGCTAGCATCAATGTGGGATTAAAAATAAATTTAGAAAAGACTAAGGTGATGTTTAATTCATTTACATCAAAAAAGAAAATTGTCTACCAGAACAGTAAAATTAAAGAAGTGCAAAGTTATGTGTACCTAGGACAGGAAATATCATCGAATAATAGCATCATGAATGAAATCAATAGAAGGATAAGAAATGGGTGGAGTGCTTTTGGGAAGAACAATATTATTCTGAAGAGTAATATGCCTCTTTGCTCGAAAAGAAAAGTGTTTAATCAATGTATTTTTCCTGCATTAACTTACGGAGCAGAACATGGACACTAAAAAAACAACATACAAAGACAATGATACAAAGACTATAAACAACACATAGAAGTATGGAAAGGTGTATGCTAGGCATAACTAGAAGAGACAGAAAGAGGTTAACCTGGATAAGAAATCAGACAAAAGTTTTTGACATCCTTGAAAGAATCAAACAGCTAAAATGGAAATGGGTTGGACACATTGCAAGAATACAAGACAGTAGATGGAGCACAAATATACTACAGTGGTATCCCAGAGATGTAAAACGACCAAGAAGACAACCACAAGTACGATGGAGTGACAAAATTAGAAAAGTGGCTGGTGTAAATTGGATGACGAAAGCACTAGGCAGAAAGCATTGGAAAAATCTGGGGAAGACCTACATCCAGCAATGGATCGAAAACGGTTGATGATGATGATGATGATGATGATATAACCATGTATATATATATATAAAGTACACATAATATACACCATTTACACACACCAATAGTACACCATTTAATTTTTTTTATTTAAAATTTAAAATTAAAGGCGAAAAATTAAAAGTTAAAAAATATTTTTCTTTTATGTGTTAGAACTTAAAACAATGATTCCAGAGCACTTCTTATTTTGTCTACATCTTGAAAAATGATTGAGTTATAGAACTTTGAATTTCTCTTATGGCTAACATGTTGAAACGATCTGATTTTTGTCATGTGATTACACGCGTATTTATGAATCGATTTGGATGTAACTTGGTGAGTACATAGTACATAATAACGTCTGAAACGAGTTCCTTAGCCAGTTCCATCCGCAGCCTTGTTTCAAAATGGCGGTCATTTAATTTTTTTTATTAAATTTTAAAATTAGGTACAAAAAAGTGAAAAATTGAAAAAGATTTTTCTTTTATGCATTTGACCTTAATACAAAGATTCCAGAGCATTTTTTGTTTCATCTGTATCTTTAAAAAAGTTGAGTTATAACACTTTTAATTTCTAGTGTTGCTTACATTTTGAAATGATTTGATTTTCGTCACTTGATAACACGCGTATTTATAAACCGATTTATATGAAACTTGGTGCGTACATAGTACATACTGATGTCTGGACCGAGTTCGTTGGCCAGTTCCATCCGTTATCCTGTTTCAAGATGGCGGAATATTATTTTTTTTAATTAAATCTTAAAATTAGGCGCAAAAAGTAAGAAATTGAAAAAGATTTTTCTTTTGTGTGTTTGACCTTGATACAAACATTCCAGGGCATTTTTTGTTCTATCAATATCTTAAAAAATGGATGAGTTATAGCACTTTAAATTTGCAGTGTGGTTGACATTTTCAAACGGTCTGAAATTTGCCACGTGACACGCATATTTATAAACTGATTTGGATATAACTCCGTGTGTACAAAGTACATACCCAATGTCTTGACCGAGTTCATAGGCCATCTTCATCCGCCACCTTGTTTCAAAATGGCGGCCATTTAAGTTTGTCAAAAATCTTTATATAATGATGTGCAAACAAAAAATTAGAAATTGAAAAAAATGTTCTTCCTAAAATGTTTATCTTAATAATGAATTCCGGAGTATTTTTTGCTTTTTCTTTACCTTAAAAAATGCCTGAGATATAGCACTTTGCATTTCTAATGTGGGTGACATTTTTTTTAAAATGAATTTGCCCGCGATTGCACTCGTATATATTAATCGATTTCGATCTGAGTGTGGATGTGCTCATGAATTAAGATTTCGATCAAGCTCATTGGTTTGTTTTATTCATCATGTTGCTTTAAAATATCATACACTTCATGATATCGTGGAATTTGGGACCCTATAAATCACTTAAAATAAAACCAGGTTGAATAAAAGATGACTAATTTCTAAAAATTCCCATTAATATTCAGTTTTGACAAAAACTAGTATTGTACCTTATATAATCGGGTTCCACTAATTTGAGCTTCGTATGTTTGAATAATATAACTTAATTTAAAATAAAAAAAATAAATAAGTATATAAAAGCTACCTCTTCCTCCCGTCACTGCCGGAAGGACTTTTTCCAGTGTAACTAAAACAAAACTTTTTATCTGTTAACAGTTTAGCTGCACATTGTGCTAAGCGCACTTTGAAAGGAGGCCGCAAAGTTGCAAATCTGCCAGTTGATGGAACGTTTTTCCAGATAAGTTTTTAATTAACTTTTAAAGGTACGGGAGACTTATTGAGAGATCCACTCAATGCAATCTAGTCGCAAATCATACAATATTTATCAGATTAATTCTAATTAAATTAGTCTGATTTTAAAATGTTGATATTTTTCATTTTTAAAATCCTACTGGGCATTACATTACACACCTATAACTTTAAAAATAGTAATATAGGCTTTAAAAGCCGATGGTACATAGAGTACGCCACGCTTGTCATTATCTATGTCCCAACCGCTTGTGTCTTTAAAGTTTATTATCTCGGCTGATTGCCGACGTTTTTTTACGAAAATAATTATTAGCAATGTTTTTATACTTTTGCTTTGATAAGTAACTACATCACTCCTCAACAATTTTTTTAATGCCCACAAATCGAAATTTGTGTGTAATAGAGAAACATGTTTTTCTTGAAAATTATCTTGTCTATCCCTGTGTGTGCCCGTATGTCTGTGTGTCACCATTGCACAATTGCAAATTGTATGAAGATATGCATTGAACCACAATTTTTCTCTGTGCTTTTGGCTATGGCAAGCAGGTCCTCTTTCAACTTTGATGTATTCCGCCGAAAGGGGGGCGGGCTGTAATAGCGATCTGTGTGCGATTTTCAATATTACTACCCCGAAAAGTGTATGAAAATATGAATATAGAATTGAACCAAATTTTAAGTGACATCCTACATTTTTCAAGAGAATAAAACAGTTTATTGCTTTCAATCATCGTGTTTTTCAATGTAGGAGCTTAGCAAACATCAGTTGACACCATTGTTGTACAAATGTCATCTTATGGAAATAAATTTTGTATTGGTTCATATATCGCCGCTATTTTCCATGAATAAAATTCAGAGTCAAATATATATGACAACCTCAGAAGCCAAAGGATACAAGTGACAAAATGTCGATTTGGAGTAAATTGAGTTTAAAGATAATTGATGTTAAATTGGAACATCAATAATAATCGACTAAATTGAAATAGGAAACATCTGCTTGTTGCATTCCAATCTTTGAACTCTCATTTCAATAACTGTTTAAAAAATAGAATACAATTTTCTTTAAATGTATAATTAATCAACATTGTTTTTTTTTTCGAAAAAAGTGGTTTATCTCTATAAATCAGCAAATAATAAGAAAATGACCTATATTTCTTTGCCTGAAATGAAAAAAGCATATTTCCAGATACCCTGTGCACTTAACTCAATTTTTTCAATTTTGTCACTTATACCCCTTGGCTTCTGGGGTCCTCATATATATATATATATATATTGTAACAGGAAAAGCGATAAACGCATAACTTATTTATTCATAGCTGTTTTATAACGTGTTAATGTGGAAGATTACTTTCACTCAATTTTAATTTCTGAATTACTTTCGTACTTAATATATCACTTGCACTATTTATACACAGACCTTTCAGTACTTTCATATGCGTACATACATGTATGTTTTGTGCTTACATGCATCTCATATACTTTCTGATTTTTAATAATTTTGATTCAACTACAATTTAATTCAACTATAACTTTCAGGTTTATCTACACAAATCTAATCAGAAATATATTCAACTTCTTAAAAAACTTAATTTTATTTTTTAAACTACTTAAATTTTTTATTTACCTTAATTTTGAATTATATGTTATTTATTTTATAAACCTTTTTCAGCATTAACAATGTCGATAATTGAACATTTGACCGGTACCAAATGGAAATATTTCGATTTCAAGCAGAAATAAACAAAATACAAATTTCATTAAGTAAATAAAATACAATTCATATTAAGGTAAAAGAAAAAGTTAAAAAGTTTTTAAAAAAAACTTAATAACATTTTTATAAATCTCGAGTAAAATTTCTGATTTCACTACCCAACATCAAAAATGTTTCGGGCTCAAAAATTGTTATTTCCGATGTATTTTGTCCCGCTAAACACGAAAATCAATATAAAAAGTTGAGATTAGCTCTTGGTTCCAAGATAGGAACCAACTTGAGAAAACTCACTATGGCTGTTTTATGGGAAATTGAATGTTCGGAAGTTGGTACTCCTAATAGCTGTAATTCCAATCAACTGCATTCTCTTTGTAGAATCCAACCAGAAGTCAAAATCTCAGAATACAGGGCTCGTTGCAAGAATCTTCTTCATTTCTTTTAGAAGAAAGAACATAGTCTTGCTTGTACATATGTTAATGGTTTGATGCATTCAATGAACATAACTCATGATCCAAAGCAGTGGAGGTAATTTATACTCTTCCAAACTTAGTTTGAAAGCAGTCTTACTACACAAAGGCAACATTATTCCTTCCATTCCCACTGGACATTCCGTTCACATGCAGGAAACTTACGGGAATGTGAAATTATTTCTCGAGTCAATCAAATACGAGGATCATAAATGGTAAGTTTTTGGTGACTTGAATGTAATTACTATACTCCTGGGAATGCAATTAGGCTATACCAAATACTGCTGTTTTTGTGCTTGTGGGATAGTCGAGATAGAAATTCTCACTATATAAAAGACAAATGGCCTGTAAGTAATCTAAATCCCGAGGAGAGAAATGTCGAAAATGAGCTTCTATTTGATCCAAAAAAACATTTTGCTTCCGCCCTTGCACATTAAGCTGGAATTAATGAACTTTGTGAACGCCATGAACAAGGGTGGAGAGACTCACCAGTACCTTAGAACGAAATTTCCAAGACTGGGTGAATCAAAGGTTAAAGAGGGAATCTTTGTGGGCCCTAAAATACGCACAATAATGAAGGACCCTGCTTTTGATAAAGTTTTGGAAGGGAAGGAGAAAGCAGCCTGGGAAGCCTTCAAAACTGTGGTACGAGGATTTCTAGGAAACAGAAAAGCCGAGAACTACCAACAGTTGGTGAAAGAACTCCAACAAAGTACCATGGCCATGAATGCAAAATATCTCTAAAACTTCATTTCCTCCACTCCCATTTTGATTTTTTCCCTAAATCCCTGTAAGCGGTAAACACGGTGAAAGGTTTCGCATAGATATCTCTGTAATGGAATGCAGATATCAGGTTCGTTGGGATGAGTCAATGCTTGCCGACTACTGCTGGACTGTTACAAGAGATGCTCCGTCATTGATATAAACAAGTTGGAAATTGCACGTGAAGCGTAGCAAATGAGGTGCGTTCGTACAATAACGAAGTTTTAAAATATTCAGATCTTGCTAATATAGTAGAGCGTACTTTGGATACAGTATAGTGGTCGAAATCTTTGTGTTCCTGTAAATATGCAGGGAGTAATTTTTATAATACTTCATTAACGTATATCTTATTCATAAAATGTGAAGTAGTTTAATATAATTAAAACACGCCCCAAACAATGTTTCCCCGTATAACATTATTTAGTGGAATACTTTTGTGTGGCCCTGTAATTTAATAAAAAATATTCTTTGCATCACAGATTGTACAGAATGTATATTTTAGTACATACTTCATAGATTCATGTCAATTCTATTGTGTTCAAATGAGTGTAACACCTTTTAAATGCATTTGAAACATTTTTCCCATTGATCGTAATGTAACGGAATACTTTTGATTGTCCCTGTAATAGATCTATGCATCCGATTTCCATAACATTTTAAATAACTCGACAAAATTACGTAATAATTATACGTTTTAAATTTCAAACGATTAAAATGCATTTGAAACTTTTTCCCCATTGACTGTAATGTAACGAAATACTTTTGATTGTCCCTGTAATTGATCTATGCATCCGATTTTCATAACATTTGAAATAACTCGACAAAATTGTGTAATAAATATACGTTTTAAATTTCAAACGATTAAAATGCATTTGAAACTTTTTTCCCCATTGACTGTAATGTAACGGAATCATTTTGATTGTCCCTGTAACTGATCTATCCATCCGATTTTCATAAAACTTGAAATGACTCAACAAAATTATTAAATAATTATGTATTTTAAATTTCAAACGATTCAGTTGGGTAGTTTTGCGATGTTATATGCGGACAGACGGACAGACGGACGGACTGAGCGACAAAAATAGATGCTACGTATTTACATAATTACGAACGCACCTAAAAAGGCAATTCAAAAGGAAATGTTTGCAGAAATAGACTAAAAACAACTATTGATTTCTGAAAAAGGAACATCATTTAATGAAACATGCCTATCGCATTGTATTTATTACATAGGAACTTTTTTTCTTCTTCAGTTTACTTTTAAATCAATGTGTGGGATGTTGTGTGTCTTTCTCAAGTTGGCAGCATTAGATCTTGAAAACAAGAGCTAATAAAAAAATTTCATTAACATATTCGTATTTTTCAACCCAAAATTAGTAGAAATTGACTATCTAGGACCAAGAAACTGACACAAATAATTTTTTTGTTGGCTAGTGTTTGTTTATTATTCATAAACTGAAAAGAAATAGTTGAATTAAGTTATAGTTAAATCAAGATTCTGAAAAATATTTAAAAATACATGTTCCTACTCTCAAATCGGCATTTTTGCGAAAATTTTCATTTTTGTTTTAATTATTTTCAATTAAATTTCAAACATTTAGGATTATAAATATGTCTTTTAATTTTGTTTGTTTCAGCGATGATTAGAAAAAAAGTTATAGTTTAAAATATAAACCTTTGTACATGAATTTCTGTGCTATATTAAAATCTTAATTTGCGTTTTTTGGAAAATTGCGTTTTTCATTGTTACAAGAAACCTCTTTCGTTGACATATACAGTGTAAAAAAATTTTCATTAAAATACGGAAATTATACTGGTTATCTAAACGCCAGTACTATTTCCTTATTTTATCAATTCCTGAAATATTTTCATTTTTTCACAAAATATTTGCGGGTTTTTTTTTCATATTTCTTTATATGTTAAATTTTCGCTTGAAAGCAAAAAAAAAGATTTTTTCAAGAACAAACTGCCATTTTTATGATTTTTATTCTTTTCTTTTCAAAGATACGTTAACATCAGGGACAGAACACGTACATTTAATTAAAAATAACAGTGTTTGTAAACAATAGTCAACAAATGTCATTTACAATACATGGAGATCGAGCCAGGGAACTGTCCTGTCACAGCTTGCGGTGCAATACCGTTACGCCAGAGCTACACAAACCACGCATTCAAATATCGTTATTTATTTCGGATGAATTTTATAAAACAATGTTAAGATGATGAACATGGGATTAATTTTTGTAGATATAATATTTTTCTATTGAACGTAAAGTTCTAAATGTTTTACAGATTTTCTCTCCATAGTTTCGAATATTTAACTTTTTAATTATAATTTTATAAAAAATAAATTTTAGCCTTTAAAATATTATGCGCATGAAAGAATGTATTAAAAGTTTTGTTTCATTCTTTTTTGAAAAGTTTTAAAATTTTATTGAAATATTATTCATATTTATTTATTTATTTTTGAAAGGATACTAACATAGTTTTTTAAAACATGTATTTTAACAAATTATTTGTATGTTAATCTACTGTAAACTCAATAAAGATAATTAATACGGAATATTAAAATAAGTTTCCTTTATTGTCTTTTATAACTTAGATAATCGTTAATTTTATAATAATTTCGTTAATATACTTCAGACATGTTTTAAATTTTATGTGCGAACTTCTTAATGTGAATAGATTAAATATATATATATATACAGGGTGTCCCTAAACAAATGGTATATACGCTAGGGGGTGATAGAACACATCAAGACGAGTAATAGTAAATAGGAAACCAAGGGTCCCAAACGTTTTCCAAAGGAGATAGCCGCCATTAAAGTTTGGGGTCCAAAATTTCAAATACACATAAAAAACGGAAAAAATGGTCGATTCATTTGCGGTTTTCACTAAAATTATTCTTTATGTTGGTGTTTTCTTGAAAATAAATTATAAAGATAAATTTCGAAAAATGCCGATAGAGGGCGCTTTAGACTTTGAAGTAATGAAAAACTATTTTTTGCCGTGATTTTTTGCATCTCATTAAATGGTTTCGTAAGCTTAGACTTAAGCTTAAATTTTGAGCTCAAAATCTGAATAGTTGGAAGCGGTTAAGTAGCACAAACTTAACTGTGTTCAGAAAGTTTAAATTTCAAATGATTATAAAAAACGGAAACATTGGTCGATTGATTTGCTGTTTTCACTAAAACTATTCTTTATGTCGGTATTTTATTGAAAATGAATTATAAAGATAAATTTCAAAAAATGACGATAGAGGGAGCTTTAGACTTTGGATTAACGAAATAATCCATCCTAATACTATTTTTTGCCGTTATTTTTTGCATCTCATTAAATGGTTTCGTAGGCTTAGATTTAAACTTAAATTTTGAGCTCAAAATCTGAATAGTTGGGAGTGGTTAAGTAGCACAAACTGAACTGTGTTCAGAGGGTTTAAATTTCAAACAAAACGGAAAACTATTAAAAAAACGAAAAATTAGTCCATTCGTTTACGGGTTTTTTTAAAACTACTTTTTAAATCAGTGTTTTCTTGAAAATAAATTTTAAAGATAAATTTCACAAAATGCCGATAGAGGGCGCCTTAGACATTGGACTAGCGTACAACTATTTTTAACCGTTATTTTTTTAAATCTCGTTAAATACTTTGAAAAGCTTAGATTTAAATTTTGAGATCAAATTCTGAGTCGTTGCGAGTGTTTAAGTAGCGCAAAAGCGAACTGTGTTCGAGGGGGGGGGGGGGGGGGGGGTAAATTTCAACTTCTGAACACACTTCAGTTTGCGCTTCTTAACCCCTCCCGACGATTCAGAATTTGAGTTCAAAATTTAAGTTTAAATCTAAGATTTCGAAAACATTTAACAAGTTTTGGAAAGCATTTAATTAGATAAAAAAAAATAACGGTTAAAATTTGTTGTTGGTTACTCTGAAGTTTAAGTCGCCCTCTAACGGAATTTTTTGAAATTTATCTTTAAAATTCATTTTCAAGAAGATACTGACTTAAAGAATAGTTTTATTTTAAACCGCAAACGAATCGACCAATTTTTCCGTTTTTAGCACTTTCCAACAAAGTTGAAAAGTGCTTATGCATTCGGTTTGTCTGGCCGTCTGTCCGTCTGTCCGCGCTCTAACTCCCGTAAATATACTCGGATTGCTATGAAATTTTTATACGTTATTGAGGTTTACCCTAGCACGAACCCTATTGAAAATGAAGTATCTACCATGATTAGTTTATCTACAGAGAGAATCAAAAGTTTCCCATTACATTACGGCCTATGGGGAAAAATCGTTAATATACTCGGATTGCCATGAAATTTTAGGACGTTATTGAGGTTTATCCTAGCACGAACCCTGCTGAAAATGAAGTATCTACCATGATTAATTTATCTACAGAGAGAATCAAAAGTTTCCCATTACATTATGGCCTATGGGAAAAAATCGTTAATATACCCGGATTGCCATGAAATTTTAGGACGTTATTGACGTTTACCCTAGCATGAACCCTATTGAAAATGAAGTTTCTATTACGATTAGTTTATCTACAGAGGGAATCAAAAGTTTCCCATTACATTACGCGGCCTATGGGGAAAAATCGTTAATATACTCGGATTGCCATGAAATTTTAGGACGTTATTGACGTTTACTCTAGCACAAGTCCCATCGAAAATAAAGTTTCTACCATGATTAGTTTATCTACAGGGAGAATCAAAAGTTTCCCATTACATTACGGCCTATGGGAAAAAATCGTTTCAAAGGAATTTTAAAGATGTTACACCCTGTCAAACATATTAAAATATGCATTCTATAAAATATAAGGTGAAAATGTAGCTATTATTCATTTACAGGGCCACACAAAAGAATTCCATTAGATAATGGTAAAAGGGGGGATTGTGTGTGACATATTTTAGATATATTAAGCTTTTTCATGTATAATAAAATTGATATATGTCACCGAAGCTTAATATAAATTATACGCTACTGTCTTGCATAATATGAAGTACATAGAATTTACAAGGCCATACAAAAGATTTCAAACAGTATATTCTTTCCGAAGTACCGTATATGTGTCCGATAATGGCTGATGGAGGAATGAAATGCATTTTAATTATGATATTCGCGTTTATATTTCGCTAAATATATGCACATTATATGGTGTGTATAAATGTTATTGTTGATATACAGGGCTACCCAAAAGAGCTCACCAACGTTACTGAATATGAGCCTAAATTATTTAAACGCGGTTCTTAAATAAGCTATGCATTTTTACGCTGAGCTGCATTCAATTTATTGAGAAATGTTTGCAGAATATAGATAAAGAGATATACAGGGCCACGCAAATAATTCGGTACATGGACGCCTATGAATGATGATTTATGAGAATGTCATTTCAGTTGTTTTAAAAATGTTTTAGTTTACAATAAATTTTAGCCTAATGCTCACGTGTAATAAAGGTACAATGTAAACTACAGGGCTGAACAAAAGTATTCAAGTATGTTTCCATATAATAGTATGAATTGCTGAAAAAGAAATTTCAAGCTACTGAGTATTTTCTTGCTAAGCTAAATTTTCCTATTATATGAACTGACATATGAAATACAGGGCTGTTCTAATGTACTGGAATACATATTTGGTTATATTTGGCTATACACTATTATTTCCCTAAATAACAAAGTTTTGTTAAAGATATCATTAAATGTTGGAAAGTGCTTCATAATCTATGCTTAACGCATGGTTTTTCTTACTTGTTTATTATCATTTGAAATTTGAACCCTCTGAACACAGTTCAGTTTGTGCTACTTAACCACTCCCAACTATTCAGATTATGAGCTCAAAATATAAGTTTAAGTCTAAGTTTACGAAAACATTTAATCAGATGCAAAAAATAACGTAAAAAGTAGTTGTTCGTTACTCCAAAGTTTAAAGCGCCCTCTATCGGCATTTTTTGAAATTTATCTTTATAATTCATTTTCAATAAAATACCGACATAAAGAATAGTTTTAGTGAAAATCGTAAATCAATCGACCAATTTTTCTGTTTTTTATAATCATTTGAAATTTAAACCCTCTGAATAGAGTTAAGTTTGTGCTACTTAACCGCTTCCAACTATTCAGATTTTGAGCTCAAAATTTAAGTTTAAGTCTAAGCTTACGAAACCATTTAATGAGATGCAAAAAATCACGGCAAAAAATAGTTTTTCATTACTTCAAAGTCTAAAGCGCCCTCTATCGGCATTTTTCGAAATTTATCTTTATAATTTATTTTCAAGAAAATACCAACATAAAGAATAATTTTAGTGAAAACCGCAAATCAATCGACCAATTTTTCCGTTTTTTATGTGTATTTGAAATTTTGGACCCCAAACTTTAATGGCGGCTATCTCCTTTGGAAAACGTTTGGGACCCTTGGTTTCCTATTTACTATTACTCGTCTTGATGTGTTCTATACCCCCTAGCGTATATACCATTTGTTTAGGGACACTATATATATATATATTGTTAGGGACAATATATATATATATATATATTAAAATCAAAAATAGAATTTTTTTCCACTTTAAAATATCTTATGCACTTTTTAAAAAATATGCTAAAAAATAAGTTAAACATTATTTTAAAATCGTAATAAAAAATAAACTAACTTTCTTTTACAACTATCTCAAACTTAAAAAGAATGAATAAAATTTTATTTCTTTTTATTATTTTTAATATCGTAAAAATATGTTAGCTTTTTATTATTAAAACAGAAAGAAATAGAGAAATATTATAGTGAGTTGTTTTATAAACAGTGGAAAGATGAAAGATATTGAAATAAAATTTGGTAAAAAAGCTCCGCTCATCTAACTAGGGAACTGCAAGAAGTGTAAGTCACCGATTTTGACGAAAGTGGTATCGTTGTAAAGATCTTATCAAGAGCAGTAAAAATCTTAATGGAACTACCCGTCGCAAATGAGCCGTTTTCGAGATATCCGACAATTTATGTCAGGTAGCCAGGGCATACTTAATGGGGAACCGCAAAAAGTGTTATTCTCAATTTTAACGAAACTGGTATCGTTGAAAAGATATCATCGTGAGGATTAAAAAACTCAAAGGAATTACCCGTCGGAAATAAGACGTTTTCGAGATATCCGACAATTTGTGTCACATTGCTAATGCACACTGCTGGGAAACTGCATTAAGTGACATAAATTGTTGGATATTTCAAAAACGGCTCATTTCAGATGATTACTTCCATTGAGTTTTTTACTTCTCACAGTGATATCTGTACAACAACACCTTTTTCATCAAAATCGAGAAAACAATTTTTTGCGATCCCCGATTAAGTGTGCACTAGAACAGTATGCACTTGCTACGTGACATAAATTATCGGATATCTCGAAAACGGCTCATTTCCGACCGGTAGTTCTATTGAGTTTTTCCTCCCTCATGATGATATCTTTTTAACGATACCACTTTCGTTAAAATCGAGACTAAAATTTTTTGCGGTCCCCCATTAAGTATGCACTAATTATGTGACATAAATAGAGGATATCTCGAAAACGGCTCATTTGCGACGGATAGTTCCATTGAGTTTTTTACTGCTCTCGGTGAGATCTTTCCAACAATACCACTTTCATCAAAATCGGTGACTTACACTTCTTGTAGTTCCCTAGTAAGTGGCATGCTGTGAAGGAAAATACATCTTTTAAGTATGTATATATTAATTTAAAATACACATTTTAGTTTTTACAGAATCATGTTTTATACAAAATTTGGTATACGTTACTAATTTTAAGAGGTATTGCAAATCTTACGCTTCATATCACAGGTAAGTGATTGGCTAATATATTTTTTTCAGGAAAAAAAGAAATAGATTTCGTTGCAGAAGGTTTAGCATAAACGTTAAATTTGATTAAATATTGCCTAAATTTGAAAGATTAAATAAAATTCCATGAAATATTTATTTGAATTCATTGTTTTATTCCCTGCATTAACTAAAAAATCGTGTATTAAATTTAAAAAAAATATCATATTTTTTTAAAAAGTGCCGCGAAGGTAGGCACATACCATAATCACTTTAACGAGTTTTAAAAGAAACTGTAAATAAGGAATTTTCTTTCATTCTTGTTCCTACTCTAATAAAAAATCAATTATTTTTCGTATCCATAAAGTTTTTATCTACTTTCTCTAAAATACAATTATTCTGTCTTTGCTAAAATTTGATTAAATATTGCCTTAATTTGAAAAGAAAATTAAAATTCCTTTAAACATTTATTTGAATTCATTTTTTTATTCACTGTATTAACTAAAAACACATACGTTAAATAAAAATATCCATATATTTTTTTTTTTTAAGTGCTGTGAAGATAGGCACATCCCTTACGAGTAAAAGAATCTCTGTGATAGGGAAGTTTCTTTCATTCCTGTTCCTACTCCAATAAAAAATCAATTATTTTTCGTTCCTATAAAGTTTTTATCTATTTTCTTTAAAATGCAGTTATTCTGTCTTTGGAAAAATTTTCTTAACTATTGCCTAAATTTAAAAGGTTAATTATAATTCCATTAAAAATTTACTTGAATTCATTCTTTTATTCTAGGTATTAACTAAAAACACATGCGTTAAATAAAAATATCATATTTTTCAAAATAAGCGTGAAGATACGCACATACCTTAACACTTTAACGAGTAAAAAAAAATCTGTGAATAAGGAGCTTTCTTTCATTCTTATTCAGACTCGAATATAAAAAAAATCAGTTATTTTTCGTAACCATAAAGTTTTCATCTACGTTCACTAAAATGCAATTATTCTGTCACTTTTTATTTGCCAAGAAAAAAGCACACGCAAAAGCTAGAAGAACGCAGTTTTCTAAGATTTTGTTTATCATGCTTGTCACATATCACGTCTCCAAAACTGTATTTTACTTTCTTTCAAAGAACAGAAAGGAATTTAAATCCCCAGGCAATAATATAATCAAAGTTATTCTGAATAGAACGGTTTAACTCTGACTCTTATTTCCCTTTTCTTAGCAGTGAATTTAGTTTAACATAAATCAAACAAGAAAAGATGAAATGTTTTATTTAACAGATTTTATTTATCTATATATTATTTTTTTAAAAGGCCTTTCTTTAATTTTATAATATAAATACATTTTTTGAGCATACTTTTAAAAAATTCATAAAAATGTAGAAACTAATATTGTTGTTCTTTTAAATGCACTGAAAAGTAGAAAAATTTGAAAAAAATCTTTAAATGCAAAAATTTTAAATTAAATTTCGGCGAGCTCAATTATTGAAAATTAATGGATTTAAATGAGCATTTTACCTAAGTAATCGGTTATTGCAATGTTGTCTTCATATATAAAAAAAATTTCGCAAAATTTGGCACTATTTTTGGCTAGAATTTCTGATATTTCGCCAAGTTGGTTAAAATTTTCATCTATTATGGTAACTCTGTCATTATCACCTTTCATCAAATACTCTTTGCTGATGTTGATTTTTCCATTGGAAATAAAACGTAATCATTACGAAAATTGTCCCATTTTCCATAGATCTTCTTAGGGATCGAATTTTTAAAAAATCCATGTTCAGTCCATGTAATGCCCTATGGAATACATATACATTCCAAATTTTAAAGATTTATGTGCATAAAATCTGGGTGAAAAATGAAGAACAAGATATAACTTCCATACACAAACATAATTATATAAGTTAAAAGAAAGTCTGTAAATTGGCCTTCCTATTACAATGTTAAAAATCTGCTACATTTTGTTGCAACGCACTCCCCTGCTTGTATAGAAAACGGTTACTTGGCCGTGAAATGGAGCTTTCTCATTGGTTGGAATAGAGATATTATATACAAGCGGTGGAGTGAGTTGCAACAAAATGCAGCAGATTTTTAACAGTGATACAGATTTTTTTAACTTATTTTAATCTAAAATATTAATATGTATAATAGGAAATAAAATATTGTGAAACTGCATTCTTGTCTTCTTTTAATTATGTAGAAAGTCATTAAAATGAATACATATTTTTTAATACCGCTGATACTGAAAATTCTACGCTTAATATACCATATCTATAATGGTACACCGGGTGATCGAAAAGTCACAAAACAAATAAAAAGTAATTAATTAGAAAAATGTAGGCGCTATCACGATTCTGTTTTCATTTAAATTTACAGAAAGGTCGTGTGTTATTTAATAATAGAATTTATGCAAGAATATATGTATTTATAACAAACATTTGAAGCTTCAACTGTTTCAACCGTTTACACAACTGCGCTGTAAGGAAATAGTCCTCTGTATTAACTTTTAATTTATGTTTGACATACTCTGCACTTAAGCTTTCATTCAAAAATTCATAAAATGGCCAAATGATCAGTGGTTAAGCGAACAACGAAGTATACCTTGATTACCATCGATGAAATTGGTTGTCAATTGAAAAAAACAAAGCAAATAAAATATTTTAATTCACTAAGATTAAAAAGTACTAATAATGGTAAAACATGAAAAATTAAAACTGTAAAAGGACATGCAAAGATTAAGGTATTAAATAAATTTTTCTAAAAGTTGAACAGAAACAACAAATCTAAATCAATCAGTATACTATTTTCTTAAAAACAACATTCCTTACAATCTCACCTGATTAGATCCAGAAGTTTGATATCCAAAATTTTAATAAACATAAGTAAATATATTTTTTTATTTTTTTACAAGAAAAAAAAGTTCAAAGTCTTCCAAGTTACAGAGCAAAAGAGAAGTGAAAGGCAACAAATAAGAGAAATAAAAAGGAGGGAGGGAGGAATAACTGAACTTAAAGGATATGAAAATTCTGAAATAAAATCAAGTTTAGCACATAAAAAATGTAGTGGTATAATGTGAAGTTTAAATCAACTCAAAATATTTATCAATATTTTTGCTCTTGAATGTAGGATTGAATTTGTTTCAAAACTCATAAGGCAAAAAACAAACTTCTTTAATTTTTTAAATAAATATTTACATCTCTATGAATATTCTTACAGAAATGACCACACTTGTACAAGTTTAGATAGGGGGAAATGTTGTACCTTTGACCAGAGGCGTGGGAAGAGAAAACTGCGGCCGGAGCAAAGAGGAAATTTGGCGTCCTCTACATCCAACTTTTTCTTGTGACAGGCCAAAATGACGTTGATAGTATGAATTTGGAGCCCCCTGAATTTCCGCGCCTGAGGCTACCGCCCCCTTCGCACATCCCTTTCACACGGCGCTGCTTTTGACTACTTTGCAAAGATAATTTTTTCTTAGCTTAACTATTAGGATTAAGTTAAATTTCTTAGCTTTATTATTAGTAGTAGCATCTGGTTTATTATCTTTAATATTTTCAAGATTCTAGTTTTACTTTGGTTACATTTAATTTCATTTTTTTTTAATATGATAATATTGTGATCAAAGGTACAAGACCATGTTGTACCTTTGACCATGGGGATTTGAACACCTGACCAAGCGATTAAACTAACGAAAAGCTGCCTTAAAAATAAATTAAATTTTAAGTTCCAAGCTAAGTTTAAGTTTGAAAGGCATGTTTCCAGTGCTTATACGGTTACGCCCTTTATTTATGAAAATCAAGATATTGCTGAAATCACTGGTAAACAAATATTTTTTTGAAATATATTTATTTATTAAGAGCCATTATTTTGAAAATCAAGCAATGTGCGGCAGTTGTATTTTTTGATTTGCTTGATTTTTTTTTTATGTTGAAGTAGATCATATTTAATGAGTAATGTGCAATTTTGAAGCCGTAAAAAATTTCCTCTTTCCTATAGAAAATGTCAAAGTTCAAGGCTGCGAATGCCATTTTTCATGAAAAATGAAATGCTAGTATCTTTGGAATGCTATATCTCTGGCAATCAACAACATCCTAAAATTTTTTTGACATAAATTGTTAGTATAACACTACCTGCTTATTAAAATTTAGTTTTTTCCTTAGGGCATTGTTATTTTACATTGTTATGTTGCCACAAAATACAATCAAAATGACGTTTTTGGTCATTTTCCACTTTTAATGCCTTATTTAAAGAATAGTACCCCAAATTTTTTCATCTATATTAATAAAATAACAAAACGCTCTGTCTGCGTGTGTGTGTATGTGTGTGTGTGTGTGTGTGTGTGTCTGCGATGGCTAGAAAAATCTACAGCATGTACGAGGCTCAAAATTTTTTTGAGAGTAGCCCCAAATCTCTCCTGATGCACCTGAGCTTCAGAATTTTGAAATTCTATTTATTAACTGAGTAATTAATTAAATTCCAAAGATCACTCTCATAAAAAATCGCCTTTTTTCTTCTTTTTTTCCCTTTATTTAGTTATGGTTGGTTGGTTGCATAAAATTTTCGCATAAATAATTTAAAAAGCTGGAACAGACCTTTAAAATTCATAGACTGGCTAACTGTCAGTTTAAATGATGATTTTTTATCCAAGCGGTTGTAAACCATGGAGGAAAAAGATAGGTGGTGGTGAAGTAAACCGAAAAAAGGATTGCAATATTAAACCATTTATCACTCAAATTTTAATGACCCAAACAAAAGGTTTTGGAATGGATTTTGTATTAATAAGACGAAATGAAAGAAATGAATTACAGCTGAAGCTTACTACGAAGAAATAGTATTTTTTTTAAATGGTCTTTTTTCTATTATATTATTTATTTGTAAAAAAAAAATGTTTGCTTTTAAAATAATTGAAATTGATAAATTCGAAATAATTAAATGTCAAAATAAAATTAAATAAAATATTGAAAACATTTAATTTGAACTAAAAATTGTATTACTAAAAGTTTTCTTTTTTTTCAGAACTTTACTACTTTATAACGTAGATGAAAAATGTTTATGATTTAACAACATATTAATAACTCTATGTCAATATATAAAATATATTTATGAAAACATTCTTTTAAAATCATGCGCGAAAACTTAAATAACAAATATTAGTCTAAAATCTAGATTTCAGAGTGCAGACGATTTTAAGACATTAACAAAAGAATGTTAACTTTTCAAGCAAAATCTTAAATGATGATTCTATATTGATAGTTCAAAGTCATATGATAAAAATAATCACATAATTCTTGCCTATGATTGATATATTTGTATCTTTTATGCATTCCGATCGTGTATTACAGTCAATAATGGCACAAAACGTTATTTTTTAAACGAAATTTTAGTCATCTATTCAATAACAGTTTAAAAGGTAAAAACAAAGAAATATGGGTTTAAACCAGTTTGAATTGATCGGCGTGTCAAAGCACATGGTTTTGTTGGTGCTTATTTGGACTTAATGTAGCGGATTTTAGGGTTACATTTTTGGCGCCAGCCCAAGCCATTATACTTCCACTCAATTTCTTTTTACTTTGTGGTTGTACGCAGATCTTTGGCATTTCGAACATTAGAATGTATGAGTCATTAGCTGTGTTGCAGTAAAAAAATCACACAATTCTTTTCTAGGAGTTTATTTTTTTATCATTGATAAAATTTAAATGTATTCTATTCAATTTAATATTAAATTATGGCTTTAATTTGGTTTTAAAACAAAAATAAAATATAGCTGTTTTGCGTACAATTGTTCGAATCCGCAAACGATTCATACACCATAAAAATTATCAAATAGCAAAGTAAATAATTTATCAGAAATAGCCATAAAAAGAATAGTAGCAAAACTGGTTATAACCTTAATGTTTAGACTAATTAACACATAACACGATCCCAACCAGAAACAGACCACACTCCGATCCGTGATAGACAAAATTTCCGTGAGTATAAACCCGACCCGAACCTAAAAATTCTGTTTGAAAAAAAAAAACTATGGATTTGATAACTGACCCGAACCAAATCTCATTCCCATAAAAATGTTCAAATGAAGCATAACCCGATCCAAAGAAGGCAAAATAATGTTAGTGGGCATGAAACCTGACCCGAACCTAAATATTGTCTTAAAAAAAACTCGAAATATGACCCGAACAAAATCTGAAACCGATAAAAATATTCCATTGAACTATAACCCGATGCCAGCAAGACAAAATACTTTCCGTGGTCATAAACCCGACTGAAACCTAAAAAATTCCGTTTGAAAAATTATGAAATTTGACCCAAACCACATCAAAACCCGACCAAAATATTCGAAAGAACCATAACCGGATTAGAGTAAGACTAAATAATTTCTGTAGACATAAATCCGATACGAACCTAAAACTTCCATTCGAAAAAATACCTGAAATTTGAATCGAACCAAATCTGAATCTGACAGAACTATTTCAAAGAACCACAACCGGATCCGAACAAGACAAAATATTTCCATAGACATGAACCCAATCCGAACCCGAAAAATTTCTTTGAAAAAATCGCGAAATCTGAACTGAACCAAATTTGAACTTGTCAAAAATATTCCGGTGAAGCATCTCCTTATTCGAACAAGACAGAATAATTTTCGTGAACACGCAAGAAGACCCGAACCCAAAAGTTCCATTTGAAAAAAAAAACGAAATCTGAATTGAACCAAATCTGAACCCGATAAAAGTATTCCAAAGAACAATAACCCGATCCGAGCAAGACGAAATAATTTCCATGGACATAAACCCGACTCGAACCTAAAAAATCCGATGTGAAAAAACCTGAAATTTGACTCAAACCACATCTGAAACCGATCAATATATTAGAAAGAATCATAACCGGACTCGAGTATGATAAAATAATTTCCGTGGACATGAACGAGATTCGAACCTAAAAATTCTATTTGAAAAAATACCTGAAATATGAATCGAACCAAATCTGGACATGACAAAAATATTCCAAAGAACCGTAACAGGATCCGAATAAGACAAAATTTCCATGCACATGAACCGAATCTGAACCTAAAAATTTCTTTGAAAAAATCTCGAAATCTGAAATGAACTTGATAAAAATAGTCCAGTGAAGCATGTATTTATTCTAACAAGGCAGAATAATGTCCGTGAACACGCAAGAAAACCCGAATCCAAAAATTACATTTGAAGAAAAAGCCGAAATCTAAATTAAACCAAGTCTGAACTTGACAAAAATATTCCAGTGAAGCATGTCTTTATTCGAATAATTCAGAATAATTTCCGTGGACATGCAGAAAGACCTGAACCCGAAAATTCCATTTGAAGAAAACGCCGAAATCTGAATTGAACAAGATCTGTTCCCGACAAAATTATTTCACAGAAACATAACTGGATCCGAGCAAGGCAAAATAATTTCCATGAACATGAATCCAACCCGAACATTTAAATCGAATTTCAATAAATACCTGAAATCTGAATCGAACCAAATCTGAACCCGACGAAAATATTCTAATGAATCATAACCAAATCCGAACAAGACAAAATAATTTCCATGGACATGAACTCAATAAATGGTTAGGTAACATTTGGGTTGCGATTAGGTTGCAATTACATTACGGTAAGTCTTTGATTTTATTTAATTTCACGTTAGGTTACAGTTAGATCACGGTTAATTAAAAGTTAGGTTAAAGTTAAATTGCATTTATGTGATGGTTAGAATAAGAATAGGTTACAATAAAGTGACGGCTAGATTACATTTATGTTATATTTAAGTTACGGTAGGGTACTGTTAAGTCGCAGTTAGGTTACAGACAGATTATGGTTACGGTACAAAAGTTTGAAAAGGAATTTGTCCAGAGAGTCAACATTACGCATGCTTTGGTTAAAAATATACACTTTTGTTAAATGGCTCTGAAATTATAATACTATATACCAATCTTTTATCATCGCGTATCGATTTCATTCACGGTATAGTCGGATTTAAGAGTGATATAATTAGTTTGAAATTCAAAATATTTCTCTTGGGATTTCTATGCGAAAAAAAAAATTAGTTACGTGATTTAACAGTGATTTTTACGGGTAAATATCAACACTTTAACACGAATCTATAGCAATCATTGGATACATGTTCCCTCCCGTGTTTCTCATTGCTCATTTTAAGTATTTTTAGAGCTTAATATTAATTGTTGTTTTTAAAACCAATTTTTCACAAAGTCAGCTACGACGTATTTCAGGCAATGCACTTCTGCATGTTTCCAGTTAATGATAAAATTATACAAATTTCAAGTTCGTTTAATATTGTTAATACGGACCCGGGAAACGCTGGCGGGTCAGCTAGTATAGAATATGAAAGTGTACTACTAAGACACGCTAAATAATGTAATACTGCATCGCGATATTGTTGCTATTAGCAGATATAATCTGTTAAGTATTCAAAATTTTCAAAATCTGCAACATTTAACTTAGTGTTATGTAAAAAAAGCGTCACGATTGAATGAAACAAAATATAGTTGAACATATGTACAAAAGCATGGAAAAGAAAAAAAGTGGAGCCTCTTGATATTTTTAGAAAAAAAAAATGACAAAATCTCCAAACAAACAATGTCGATGATCAAACATCTTCCTTATCAGAAAATAAAAAATCCTATTTATTTTCCCTCTTTCTATGTGTTTTTTCTTGTGAGAAAATGGAATATCCCTTTTTTCTTTCAATTTAGGAAAAATAAATAGCTGTCGTAATTAACTTGTTAAATTAGATGGGATGGCAGCATAACCCAGGGTGCGTCATTCCCTTGATCTCCCTTAATTAGCTCATAGTGATGGGTAATAAATGATAAATACTACAATTACTGATTATAGGCCTTACAATTTAATATTTGAGCAAAACTGTAACAATTTCAATTTCTGAACATTGTTTTTTTATGACCATGGAATCTTTCCCAGAGGGGGCTCAAATTTTTTTAGGAGAGGCTGAACTTCCTCCAGCACCACTCTAGCTATCGCCCTGACAATGCGTAAAGTATTTGAAAGAAAATCGAAAGAATCCGCAAACATTTGACCAGAAAATATACATATGTTTAGAAAATATAAAGCATGTTTTAAATCCCGAAGAGCAAGTTTACACTAGGGATTTATTCGTAATAAAAATCTTACAAAGAGTAAAATGTATCAGAAATTAATGTTCTAGAAGCTAAAACGAGTTTCTAACCAACTTTTGTAAAAAAAAAATGTATACATATACGGTCGAAATTTTAATATAAAATTCTAAAGTCATAAAATAAATGTATTCAGCAATTTTCTTTCCCTCATAAACGAAAGCAGATGAGAAACATAATAACGTTAAAGAGTAAAGTTCAATTAAAACATTCTTTTATATTAGAAAAAAATAACAGAAAACGCAATAAACAAAATTATTTCTTGAAATATTTTCTCTTGGGAGAAACATAAAATTTCGCGAAACTAATTCAATATTCATTGTATTTATTTCCCAAGCGTCATTTTATAACGAGAGAACTATTCCAAAAACTTGCTCCGTTTACGACATACGTTGAAATTTCTTTCAATAAAATAAGCTCTGCTAAGCTCTTTTTTTTTTTTTTTTTTTTTTTTTTTTTTTTTTGAGAAGCAGCAATGAAATGAGTATTTCAAGAATGAAACAGTCTGAACGTTCTAAAGATGAAAGAAGATTATATTGTTTTAGAAAATACAAATTAAGCATAAAATAGATTTTTCTTTATACTATTATTTTAACGCAAAGTGATCGGTAAATTTAACATACGAATTGAATAATTCTAACTGAGCGAAAAGTTGCCCAGGCCGGGAATCGAACCCAGATACTTGGTTTGCAAGGCCAATGCTTTACCTATTAAGCTAACTAGGCGATAGCCAGCTGGGATATCTCGCTCAGATAACCTTATTGGTTATAACATCTGGTTTGTCGTTTAGACAGCTCGCAGAATAAACCGCAGGTAATGGAAATCCATATTACGATGGGTACGTAGATATACTATTATTTTAACACAATCAACCTGATTGGTAAATTTATCATGCGAGTTGAATAATTTCAACTGAGCGATATCCGGCTGGGATTTCTCGCTCAGATAATCTTATTAGTTATAACTTATCTGGATTCGATTCCCGGCTTGGGCAATTTTTCGCTCAGTTGAAATTATTCAATTCGTATGATAAATTTACCAATCAGTTTGATTGTGTTAAAATAATAGTATATCTACGTATCCATCGTAATATAGAGTTCCATTACCTGCGGTTTATTCTGCGAGCTGTCTAAATGACAGATCAGATGTTATAACAAGGTTATCTGAGCGACAAATCCCAGCCTGATGTCGCCCAGTTAACTTGACAGGTAAAGCATTGGTCTTGTAAGCCAAGTACCTGGGTTCGATTCCCGGCCTGGGCAATGTTTCGCTCAGTTGGAATTATTCAACCCGTATAGATTTTTCTTTCCTGATAGAATATGGCCAAGTAAGATTATGCAAGACTGGCAATGTTTAAACTTTTCTACAAGTATTTTAAATAGATATCTTTTAATTAGAGATCGATTGAAAATTCGGTTTCGTTTTCATTTTCGGAACAAAATCTAAGTTTCGCCCAAAATTCGTTTTTGGATAAAATGCTACTGAAAATTCGACCGTACCGAAACTTGGCATAAACTATCTGTATTCGAAAAATCTCGTTTCTTTCTTCGGAAATTTTCAACATTATTTATCGATTTGAGTTGTATCGGCTCAAGTGAGATTTTTTATTGCTAAGAACTTCATTGTTTATAATTATTTGTGATGATTTACTCAGGAAGTGGGTGTGACTTATAAAGTAAACAATGCAAATATGACTGAACTTTTTCATGTGCTCATTAAAAGCTAATGGCTTGACTCTTACATGCTGTGTATTGCCTTTCGATAATATACCCAATTTCGGCTTCTAAAAATATCATTAGAAAAATATTAAAGCTATAATGAAAAAATATTAGAGGTAGTGAATATACATTTAAACGATTCTGGAAAACTGTAGCGATTAACTTAAATTACATAATTTTAGAGAAAAGCGCTTTTTTCGGTTACACACCAACTAATTAACCATCATACGTAGTATAGGGTAAGTCTTGCAATCGTTTTAAAAATCGAAAAAAATGATGGATTTACACGTGTTAGCTGCTGGAGATTCGGAAAAACATATTTTTAGAAAAAAAAATTGCCGTCCGTCCGTCTGTGTGTCTGTCTGTCTATCTGTCTGTCCGTATGTCTGTCTATCTGTCTGTAAAAGCTCTATCTTCCGAACAAATTTGGATAAAGACTTGAAATTTTGTATGTTCTTAGTATGTAAGAATGGGACGAAGTCTATTTAATATCAGTAATCTCGATTATCCAGAACTATTTTTTTCGGACTCTCGAAAAATTCGTTCTGATGAAAAGGATATAAAAATTTTTGATTTTTTTATTTAAGGTATGTACGTAAATGTCAATAAAATAACACAAATTTTGCATAAAGAACAAAGTTGATGGGATTATTAGTTGTCGAAATATTTATAATCCTGTTTTTCACATTCTTCGATTTTTCATGACCCTGTATTTCATTCGAATTTAAATTCAAACATATATTTTAATTGGAAATGAGATGCTTAATCCGACCCAGTAAACTGCTAGTTAATATGATTATTATTTTTGAAGTTATAATGATTTTTTTTTTACGCAATTCAGTACTACTTCAGTAGTTTGGCGTTTTATGTAATTTGTCGAAACGGGTTCATTAGTAATTCACTAATAGAGCATTACTATGCGTTAAAAATACTTAAATATACATTTAAATTTTGTTTTAGAATTGCAACTCATTTTATAAATAGTTTACACACGTTTTGTTTTTATATATTGTATTATACATATCCATGATGGGATGGGTAAGTATTACGGTGGCCCCCAACGGCTAGTTTTGATTTGCGGTAATCCAGCAGAGGTGTTGAGGAGCGCTGGAGTTACCTATTGTAACAGAATTATAAAAGCATTGTTGATAATGATTTTCGAAAAAAAATCCTCAGTAGTTATCCGAGCTTGTTATGCATTTTTTTTTTTTTTTTTTGCAAACTTTATTGGTTCAAATCAAGAGAAATGAATGAAAATGTATGAATGAATGAATGTATTAAATAACACTTAAAAAAGTAGCTACTATTTAAAAGTGTTCTATAATAGCTTTATGTTACATAATGTCTTAAATAATGTCTTCTTGAAGTATCCCACCACACTGGGGATAGAGCAGAACATCGTAACAACAAAGCAGGTTATTTTTTATATATTTATTAGTAAGCAAAACAAGTATAGTTACAAATATACTTCCCATTTTGTTTATCGAATTGCAGTTTACAAATGAATACGCATATGACAGAAAAATATTAATGCCAAATGTTGGAATATTACATATTTTGTAATTAAATGATTTTGTAACCATTTAAAATTTATTGAATCAAAAATAACTTTGTATTTCCATAAAAATAGATAATAGATTAAAAAATGTATAACAGAGTATTTTGATGTAAAGTACAAGTTACAAATACTGAAAAAGAAAATTTTGATTGAATCCAAAATGATAACGATATCAAAGCACCCCCTTCCCTCTCCACAAGAGCAGTGATTCTCAACCTTTTTTCTGCTGTGCCCCACCTAAGCATCTCTAAAATCAGGATCCCCCATCCTCTCTCTCATCTATATCATATAAATCTTATTATATGAAATATATACTTCTATTTTCACGAAAATAACATTAACTCTGATAAGTAATTTTACATTCTTTTATATTAATCACATTTTTTTTTTTTTTTTTTTGGTTACAAGTATGTTTTTAACCTAATTCCAATGAATACAATGAAGGCCGTGGATCTTCGAATTTATATCTACGAAAGTTTCATTGCTGTTTGGTAACTTACCTCAAATTTAAAAATGATAAATAATACGCACTTTTATGTTCCTAAAATCTCATGAAATCTCTTCAACATTCTCTACATTTGATAGAATTTATACATTTTACAATGGATTTTAATACATGATTGAGAAGAAGTGATTACTTTTTATCACCAAGACCGTATGGCATAATTCACAAGTAACTTTTCCGGAGTTTTATCTATTTTAAAACACTATTTTACTTTTCCCTCATAACACACTTGTCTAATAGTCTCTTTATTATAAGATAATTTGTTTTTTAAATACATGTATACAACAAACAGAGACAAATTACGTAAGATATGTTTATTTAATTATAAAATTCTTGAAATTTGAATATCAAGCATAAGATCTTAAGGTTTGTGCAGTCAGAAGCAAGTTCATTTGAGCAAAATATAATTTAACCCCCCCTCCCCCGCGGAAGGCAAGTCAAGAAAATATATATGTGGGATATAATACACCCCCATTCGCTTTTCGGCGGTTAAAAAAAAATGCTAGCAATTATGATAGGGGGGGGGGGTGACATCAGAAAAACAACATTTATTATTTTCATTTTGTCATATAAAACTACATATGTGTGGTCTAATTGCAAAGCTATCGCCAAAAAATAAAATTTTTGAGGCTCTTTTATCACACTTACAAGGAGAGGGTCCGAAGCTTGTGTCACCGAATTGGATGAATGTTTGTGTATCGATAGAGTATAATTTGTATATAAATATGTGGCAGCCATAAAGCGCAATACCCAGGGATTCTTGAGAAAATAACCCTTAAAGTTCATACTATAGTTTATAATCGGATAAACTTCCGAATAACCTCCGTGGATTGTTCGGTAGAGCGTTGGATTCCAGTTTTTTCCACCTGGATTTTTTCCACCCCGCTAGGACCTTTTTTTGGAACGAAAATTTTCATTGATTATTTTTGAACCGCAATTGAAAAAATATGCATGACGAAATATATAAATTAAATTTACTTTTTTGTAAGATATAAATGCATTTTTAACTACCAAATTTCGCATATTTAAATGTCTACATTTTTATTATTATTATTATTATTTTTAAGCAAGCATATTTATACATATCTATAGACTTGAAATTTTTTGTTGTTATTTAAAATTACTTAATTTTTTCTATGATTTGCTACTATTTTTACAGGGAAATGAATTAAAATACGTGAACAAATACATTATTTTTATTTTGTCTCTGTGAAAATGCTTAAAATATTTCTAGGTTTATTTGATTATATGATTTTTATATTGTAATATGATTTTTTTTTAAATCTTGGATTCTGGATTTTTAATTAGAATAAGCGTCTATGTAGTAATTTTTTCGGAATTTTTTTCTTGTTTAATATGTTTACATAATACAGTTAATTATATTTCCATAATGAAACAAATTAAAATATTATTATTCACGCATTTATATCACGAATTCAATTTATTTCTCTGTAACAATCAGTAGATTATTTATAGAAATAACTGTAAACAATTTTAAATAACAACAAAAAAATTGTGGTCTATAGACAAATAAATTAAACTACATTTTTCTTTTTTACATAAAATATTTAAACATGCAAAATTTCGCAGTTAAAAATGCATTTATATTTTACAAAAAAGTAAATTAAATTTATATTTTTCTTAAATTTCACTTGTAAGCATATGCTTTCAGTTGTGGTTAGAAAATAAACAATGAAAATTTTCGTTCCGGAAAAAAAAGTCCGAGCGGGGTTAGATTTCAGGTAGAGAAAACTCGAATCGAGCACGCTTCCGAACAGGCCACGGTGGCGCTTGCTGATGGTGGAGATTTATCCGATTATAAACTATAGTATGAACTTTAAGGGTTATTTTCTCAAGACCCCCTGGGTATTGCACTTTATGGTTGTCATATTTATAAATTGTACTCTATCAATACACAAATGTTCACGCAATTCGGTAACACAAGCCTCGGACCTTCTCTTTGTTAGTCTAAATTTGATATCAACCAAAACTCTTTATTTTATAGTCATAAGGACACTATATTTGAAAACGAGAAATAAGGTGGCAGGGACACATGAAGGGAGAGGGTTATTTAACTTTTTATTTTGGATTTATGCCGCCTTTGCAACTTTTTTTGGAATTGGCCGGTTCCGCAACAAACCAGATATTAATTTTCGCTAGATTTAATGTGACGTTGGGTTTTTAGGGGCAGACACAAAAATATCTTGTTCAACTAAATTTTATTTCACACACACACAAAAAAAAAAAAAAAAGAGAGAGGATAAGAACATAGTAAGTTTTTAAAGAGTGTATTTATTTGATTATAAACAGGACAGTACATGCAAAAAATGATGCCAGAAATTATGAAAATGTTTCACAAATGGGCCCAAATTTATAAAAACAAGCTTCAAAATACTGACAAATCAGAGGAGGTGTAAACACATTAACATAAACTTGTTGCTATCACGTCCTGAATCATCATATTCCTGTCATTACATTAATAACATATTATGATGGGCGTCATCATGTTTAATTAATCAAAATATGCTAACTATGATGGCTATTATGCTAACAATCATTTTTGTATCATGCTATCACCAGGAGTCAATTACTCATAAAAACAATCTAGGCCATGGCCTAGGATCATACGTTCGATAGGGGAGCAAAATTAAGAACTTTAATGCATTTAAATTTAAAGAAATAAAGACAATTTAAAGTTTTAGCGGAAAGTGCTATATAAAAAAAAATTTGTAACAATTACATTTAAAACAATTTTTCTTCTTTTCAGTTCACACTAACACAAAATTCTTTCATATTTTAAGCGCAACAAAAATCCTTTCATTTCCCATCTACAATCCTCAAAATACTAACATTTATTTAAAAAAAAATAAATGAAAGAATATTTCATTAATCTCTATAAATAAAAGGAATTCTGAGGATAATTAATTAATTAATTGAGGCACAGGGGAAAGCAAATCTTGGCAATGCGCCAACTCGGTCCAGAGGAAGCAAATCTTGGCAATGCGCCAACTCGGTCCAGAGGAAGCAAATCTTGGCAATGCGCCAACTCGGTCCAGAGGAAGCAAATCTTGGCAATGCGCCAACTCGGTCCAGAGGTATAAAAGCAAGATAGAAAAAAACGCGCAGGTCTGTGCATTCAAGTACAACCACCCATATGTATATGCTGAAAGTTTGTTCTGACGCTCACCCGACGCACGTGGAGTGCCGATGGTCCGGGGAGAGTCACCGGGGGATCCGTCGCCAGCTGAGAGAGAAGCGTAGAGTCACCGGGGGATCCGTCGCCAGCTGAGAGAGAAGCGTACCATACACATAAATTATTAAATAAACCTTCAAATTAAGCCCGGCGAAGCGGGCTGGGTATGCTAGTTAAATATATTAAAAAAAACTCTTAAATTTATCAGAAAAAATTCTTAAATTTATCAGAAAAATTTCACTAACAATTTTATGAAGGAAGGCGAGAAGCTGCAGAAAAATATTTTGACCTAGTGCGTTATAAGATATTAATTGTTAATTCACCCCTGTCACCAAATTATACAAATCGCCAAACTAATAGCCAAATTATACTTATTGACATAATTTTTAACTCACAGGCTAGCAAAGCCTCGGAGCTTATGTGCCCATCCGTTCTGTATGTGCGTAACGCGATAACTCATGATAAAATTATCTGATTCACATGAAATTTTGGATATATGTATATTCTGATAAGGTGCTTCCCTGATTAGTTTTGGAATTCATTCGATATGTATAAGAGGGAAAACGGGGACTAATGCCCCTCCTCTTAATTTATATAGATAGGTTTTTCATGCAGATTTATCAGTTTTTTTATATTAGAAAGCATATCCGTGATCAGTTTATGAGGTCCAGTGATAAAGAATAACACGGGGAAATGGAGGGAACAGTTCCCCCCCTCTCTTAATTTGCTTTTCCAACGGAATTAACCCTTGAAAATATAAGCCTGTCATGAACAAACATTATGTGTAGCCTGTGAGCTCAATGCCATCATTTTAACTGGGCAATATTCTTTTTATTATTTTAAATAACGAAAAAAATAAATAATTATTAGAATAACAGTAACAATACAAATAAAAAGTCGAAATAAAATCACGCAATGACGTTTTAAACATCTCTATCGTATTTAATGTCATTGAACGTGACATTCACGGTCATCCATTATTGGCATTTAATCTTATAATTTGGCGATAGTATTTTGGTTGATTGGATAACAGAGTAGTACCAAGATACCTTTGAACATTGGTTTTGTTTCTTTTCCACGTCGTAGTCTCATTTTAACTCTTTCTTGATTGATTAGAAGACACTTCTTCCACAAACTTTTACACAGCTGGAGAAAACATAAAATTAAATTATTAGAAAAATTGTATGCACCAAGGGAGGTTAATCACAGACGACAGAAAACACGATAACGTTAATCTGAACAACAAGGATTGTATGTATGTATGTATGGATGTATGGATGTCGGCCGATTATCTACGCTATGGGATATAGGCCCTAGAACAACAAGGAAGATGTTACTATTATTTTAACACAATCAAACAGATTGGTGAATTTATCATACGAATTGAACATTTCCAACTGAACGAAAAATTGTCTAGGCCGGGAATCGAACCCAGATACTTGGCTTACAAGGCCAATGCTTTACCTGTTAAGCTAACCGTAGGATAGTCAGTTGGAATTTTTTGCTCAGATAACCTTATAATATTTGGTCTGTCATATTGTAAGCCAAGTATCTGGGTTCGACTCCCGGCCTGGGCAATTTTTCGCTCAGTTGGAAATGTTCAATTCGTATGATAAATTCACCAATCTGTTTCATTATGTTAAAATAATAGTATATCTACGTATCCATCGTTATATGGAGTTTCATAACCTGCGATTTATTCTGCCGAGCTGTCAAAATATGACAGACCAGATGTTAAGACCAATAAGGTTATCTCAGCGAAAAATTCCAGCCGGCTATCACCCAGTTAGATTAACAGGTAAAGCATTGGCCTTGTAAGCCAAGTATCTGGGCTCGATTCCCGGCCTGGGCAATATTTCGCTCAGTTGGAAATGTTCAATTCCTAAGTGAGAGGTTATTGTATAGAAAAACAGAATTGCCATATAGCGAATACGGAGTTGGCCCGTTTTGAAACTCACCGACGCGACTGAAGGATTGGGCCAGTTTTGCAGCACACCGTGATTTTCAAACGCATATAACACAAGGAATTTACATACTATTGCATGGTTTGTTGTTTCCAGATAGTAGTAACGTTTATATAGAACTTCAGAAAAACATATTTTCAATTTTGAGGAATTTGTCGGTTTTATAACTAGACGACATATATAAACTAGTTGGATGTGCCAATCCCAAAACTTTCTTCTATCTCATACGTATATTTTAATATTTAAAGAAAAGTTATTCATTTTAATGCCTTAATAATTTTAATTCAATACCATACCAACTTTGATTTTCATTTTAAATTTCTGCTTCAATCAATTAATCGGAGTAAAAACGAATTTCCGTCTCTGCACGAGCCGATGGACAATATAATGATAGACAGATTTTTTTTTCAAATTCAAGGAGGACCTATTTGCCTTACCAAAAAATAATCATATACAAAAAATTTAACTCAGTTCTAGAACTAATTTCATACATTTTTATGTGGTGCAATATTGAAAATAGCATAAAATTTGCTATTGCAGCGCCCCTTTCCGGCGGATTTTTTTCAGATTCAGCGCGATCCAACTAGCCATAGTCATACACTTACGCAAAAAATTTCGTGCAATTTGATGCATAACTTCATGTACTTTTGGTCGGTATAATATTGAAAATGACACAAAAATCACGATTCCAGTGCCCCCTTCCGACGGATTTTTTTCGAATTCAGGGATGTCCAACTAACCATAGTCATACACTTACACAAAAAATTTGGTCTAATTCAATGCATAACTTCATATACACTGGTATCCAAAAGTTAAGCATAATTGGTAATTAAGTAAGTAATGAAAGAAATATAAATCGAAATGTGGTGAAACTGCAGGTGTATAAACAAAATAGTGTGCGTCATATTTTTCGCGAAGAGTTTTCCCCGAAATCGAACAGGGGACCGTCAACAAATTGAAAAAGAACGGAGATCTTTTAGATAACCCTATCAAAACTAACGTAGCAAAAGCGTTCAAACTGCACATTATAATTAAGTGGCTTATTGTAATGTACTGTGTTTATTTTTATAAGGATAGCATGTATACTCGTAGAGAAATTAAGATTTTTATAAAAACAGTCCTAAGTTTTTTGCTTGTAATTTGCAGAGTTCTAAATATAAAAAAATGTTATTTTCAGAAAATATGACAAACATCATTGTACACAATACACTGTCATCAGAATTTAAAAATAATAAAAACTGTATGAAAAATGAGTAGGTTTGGTAAATAATTTTTCATTGCGCATGCGTCAATCATATCAAAATTTCATTTGCATATTATGTTAGTTAAAGGTATAGAGCAACGTTTGTGAAAGTTTCAAAAACATAGCTTAAAAATTCTGAAAATTATCGTTGATAGAATGAGATCAAAATCCTTTATTCCCTAAATGAAGCAAAAAGATAAGGGGCTGTATCCATATTCCATTGTTTAGTGCCTACACAATATTGCACGTACAATTATATTAGGATAAAACCCCTCATTGTTTGCTTCCTTTTAGGAATAACGGATTTTGAGTTGATTCTATAGACGATCATTTTCAGAATTTTCAAGCTATGTTTCTGAAACTTTTACAGAAGTTGCTCTATACATTTAGCTAACATAATATGCAAATGAAATTTTGATTCGTTGACGCATGCGCAATGAAAAATTATTTACTAAACCTACTCATTTTTCATACAATTTTTATAATTTTTAAATTCTGATGACAGGGTATTGTGTACAATGATGTTTTTCATATTTTCAGAAAAGAACATTGTTTTATATTAAGAACTCTGCAAATTATAAGCAAAAAACTTAAGACTGTTTTTATAAAAACCTTAATTTCTCTATGAGTATACATGCTATCCTTATAAAAATAAACACAGTACATTACAATAAGCCACTTAATCATAATGTGCAGTTTGAACGCTTTTGCTACATTAGTTTTGACAGGATTATCCAAAAGATCTTCGTTCTTTTTCAATTTGTTGACGGTCCCCTGTTCGATTTCGGGGAAACTCTTCGCGAAAATATATGACGCGTACTATTTTGTTTACACACCTGGAGTTTCACCACATTTCGATTTATATTTCTTTCATTACTTACTTAATTACCAATTATGCTTAACTTTTGGACACCAGTGTACTTTTGGTCGGTACAATATTGAAAATGGCAAAAAAATCGCGATTGCAGCGCCCCCTTCCGACGGATTTTTTTCAAATTCAGGGATGTCCAACTAACCATAGTCATACACTTACACAAGAAATTTGGTCCAGTTCGATGCATAACTTCATATACTTTTGGTCGGTACAATATTGAAAATGGGCACAAAAATCGCGATTGCAGCACTCCCTTCCGGCGTTATTTCAAAACTGAAGGAGGACCTGCTTGCCACAGCCAAAAACACTCACAAAAAATTTGGTTCAATTCTATGCATAACTTCATACACTTTTTGATGGTAGAATGGCGACATACACACACACACACAGACACACGGACAGACAGACATTTTGTAAAAACTTGTTTTTTGGAATCTCTGACCCCTAAAACGTGTAAATCCGTCGAAAACCGGAAGTCGAAAAAAATTTCGATTACAATACTTTCTTCTATTGAAGATAGAAGAAAGTAAAAAACTGAATGAATGTTTGATATTATTTTGCACTATGAAAATCAAAATTCACTTCATTCTTTTTTCTACTGGGAAAATTACAATTAAAAAAAAAATACATGGTAACTTCGATACCGAAAGTTTATGGCTACTGCAATATATATACAGGGTGTCTATAAACGAACTCCGGGGTTTTAAAAATTCATATCTCACTAACTATCAATGATAGCAAAATTTAGTCGATTTCTCTGAAAAGAGTAGCTCAAAAAGTTTTACTCATACAAATTGGGAATGTTTGCATCAACTGTTGGCGGCGCTGCAGGGCGTTGACCTTGAAATGATGGCGACTCCGCAACAAAAGGCTCAATGTGTTATTTGGCTCATAGAAACGAAGTCTGTAGTTACCGTACAAAGAAACCTTCGACGTAACTATGGTGTTAACCCGCCTTTTGACAAAACCATTCGTCAATGGTTCAGTGCATTTAAGGAAACAGGAAGTGTTTTGAAGCAAAAGTCGCCGGGTAGGCCGAGTGTGTCTCAAGAGAAAGTGGACAGAATCCGAGCTTCATGCCTTCGAAGTCCTAAGAAATCGTTGACAAGACGTAGCCTGGAGTTGGGGTTACCAAGATCAACTGTTGGTAAGGTACTTCAACGGTAAGCAACCGTCCCCCCAGACATGCTCGCCAGGACATGGGAAGAGGTAGAATACCGTTTAGACGTCTGCCGTGCCACTAACGGGGCTCATATAGAACTATACTAAGTGTTAAAAAAAACTTGAAAATGTAAGCTTTTCAGTCATGTATAAAACATGTATGTATGTTTTTTATTTCATTAAAATATTTTGCCTCAAAACCTCGGAGTTCTTTTATAGACACCCTGTATAATCGCTATATGGTAACTGGCTGCTACAAATCTGCACTTATGGTTTTTATGTCTCCGACACACACACACACACGCTTTATTTAAAAAAAAAATCCTCTAAAAAGCAATTTCAAGCTTATTATAAAATGAGTTCTTTCACAAACTTACAAAAAATACAGCCACTTTTTTTTTCTACGAACGATATTAGAATTCGATTTAGCTATTTCAAAATAAAAATGCTGTTTCACGAATGTCTAAAATAAATTACAATAATTTATATGTCAGGAAAATGGATATTAAAATTTAATGTATTTCACTCCTATTAGATAAATAATTATCAGTTTTTCAAATGATTCTAATTTAAAATGTATTATCCTTCAAAACAGTTACTTTGAATGACGTAAAAAATATAACGCTTCTGCAATACAACACTTGGGTTTAAAAAAAAAAAAAGAAAGAAAGAAAAAATGTTTCATAAAATTTCTAAATGAAATTGAGTATTTTATCCGAAATATATTGCTGCGTATTTTATTGCTGAAGATTTACAGAATACGTTCGCAGACTACGAAATGAAACTGGCGTAAAAGTCGTGTTAAGAATAAATTAGTTTTTCTGAAAATATGAGTATTATTTCTATTTTTAATAATAATTCATTCCTAAAAATTTCATCTTCCCAATAAGAAAATGAAAATTCATTTCAATCTTAGTATCAAAATTTTTTTTTTTTTTTTTTTTTTTTTAATTCAGTTCTTTTTATTTAAACAAAATTTATTTCCTTTCATGTTTTATAGATTGTGAATAATTATCATATTCTATATTTTATAGACTGACAAAATATATGCATGGTATTTATTTAAATAACCCATACTGCAAACATAATAATTTCTCAAACATTCAATTAAAAGCTATATTCATTTTGCAGAAGTAACATACAGTCAATTTTGCAACGTCTCTCAAACTATGGGTTGAAATGCGGTACAATACAGAGAATTACAAATGTTTCGTAAACAACGAATATAGGCATAATTATGCCCAAAAATATACAATTACGAGTTACTCACAATTCCAAAAATCGATCTGTATCCTTAGATGAACAGAAAACGTTGTACCTAAAATGCACTGACTGTTTTTAAAATAACTTAAAAATAGTGACAGCTATTGAAAACATTCTCATAAGAAGGTTATGTAAGATGTCTGGAGCTTTTTATTACGATTGTTGATTTTAGTTTGAAAAAGCGGTAGGTTGCGCTGTAAGCAATAGACGCTAAATCAGGTCCCAATTTTGGCCTCTCTTAATTCTCAGTGTTGATGTGAAAGAAGAAGGTTAAATATATGCAGTAAGTTCCTAAGGATAAAATTCCATTAACGACTGAAAACCCCTCCATATATTTAACCAATTGGTAAATTAAGTTTTTTGTCTACTGACGATCAAATTATTTTTACCAAATGCGGTTTTTTATATTTGTTTTTGTTATTTGTCTCAAAAATAGGGTGGAGGGTGAAATGATACAAATGTTAAAAAGAAATCATGATATAGTTTTTACAAATTTTTTAAAGGAAGAACTAAACTATATCAAAAATATTTACATTAATATTATAACACTCACAATTAAAACATATTTGGCTCGATAACTCTCTAAATTCAGAACACATTGCAACTAACTGCTCGAACGGCTGGAGTAAAGATAGTTTCAGCTACAGATTAATGTAGCTGGATGGTAATATAATATTATTTTTTATCGAAAAAACCTTTTCCCATAGATGGGGTATAGTGAATACGTTAATGTATAACTTTCTGCTATCATCGCTTCTGCATTGCTTTTTCAATACCAAAAGCGTTCATTTTTTTTTTAATGAAAAGTTTGAATTTTAGGAAAAACGATAAAAAGAAATTTCATTATAATTAGTATTTTTCACAACATAAATATTTTAAAAAATTTGCAAATGTTTTTGTTTTTCTTAAAATGCTATTTAAAATCCGAGATTGTCCCGATCAAAACCAAAATTTATGAGATTTAAAACATCAAGCATCAATATTTCGGACTATCGTAATTCGGAAAAATATGAAATGGAGGTATAATGTTTAAAAAATAAGGTCTTATTTTTATTTAGATGGAGTAAATTTTCATTTCGAATATAGACTTCCATTAATTTACCATCACATGATTTATGTAATCTATTGCAAATTATAAATATACAATTATTAAAAAATTTATTTTATTAATAAATCGAGAAAGAAAACTTAAGCAAATAATACGCTGCGTAAGAAAGGTAGAAGGACAAAAGGCTTTATTCTAAGAATAGAACAACTAATTAAATTATTGCAAAATTCTTTATATGTGCAATTTTTTACAACTAAATGAATATGAAATCTTTGTAATAAAAAACAAATTATGAAGAGAATTTGATTTTATAACATAGTTTATGTTGCTTACATAAAATTCTGTAAAAAAAAGGTAGAAGGACACATAAGTATTTTATCTGAAAATGAAAGCATTAGTAAGAAATTTTCTTTCTCTTTGCCTTTATGACTTAAAAAGCTCTGTTTCGCATTGAATCATAGGGTGCTTATATTTTATTTGGGTAAAATTTGTCACACACATCGCTAAGGGCATTTCGAAACTCAACAACAATTCTATATTGTTAATTTTCATTCCATATGCGATGAACTAATGTAGCCAATATGTTCAAGTCAGGACTTTTACTTGGCCATGGCAAAACACAGACCTTATTTCTGTGGAATCAATTTTTAACACTAATAGGTGTGTGGATCCCAATGCCATCTTGTTGAAATATCCAACCTCTTACACCCAATTCTGTACCATAAGGAAGGAGTTCAGACTGCAACAATCAAATTTAATCAGTGATTCTGTCTACCATTCAAAATGATCAGATTCGTTCTTCCACCATATGCTGACTACTAGCTAGACCCTCAAACTTTCTTCTTTCATATGTTGAGTGGAATAAAATATTTTCTCATTCTCTATACAAAGCCAACAGAGCTAATATCCATCAAGACCGTACAAATTGATTTTTTTTCTCATCTGAGTAAATGGCAGAAATCCATTCCATGGTGCAAGACATCTAGTCTCTCGCCTAAGCTAATCTTTTAGCAACATGCATTTTTGTCTACTTGAATGGTGTTGTTTCTTCTTGAAAATGAAGACTGTGGACTTTTTTATACAGTTATGCACAATTTGATGTGACACATGTGACAATCCTGATTGTATTCTGACCTGTGAAATTGTGGGATATTTTTCTACATTCGGATAATATATTTTTCATCACGAGTCATCAGTGTTTTAGGTCTTTTTGTCTTTATTTTTATTTACCATAATCCTCAAGATTTTTAAGATGTTTGATATTGCAATTTTAGGAACATAAAGCAGTTTAGCAGTATCTCTAGTACTTTTTACCCTCTTTTCTAAATGAGTATATCAAATTAATATTATCTAGAATACTATCAGATAGCTTCTCCTTTTTCAGAATTATTTAAAGATATTCTTTTAAGCATTCTAAAAATGAATAAATATATATTTTTTTATGACAAAAACAATTAAATAATAATAAATATATATAGGACAGATTATAGAGAAATATAGAGAGAATAAGAATAAGAAATATAGAGAGAATATAATATAGAAAAAATATATAGCAATTAATTTCTCTATAAATTAATTGCTGTGGCAATTAATTTTTTTTACGTCATAACAAAATAATGTGTATAAAATGGTATTTCTAAAAGATCAAACCTTAAATAATCATAATTAAGTAAATTAAAAAAATCAAATATTCCTACTACTTTTTTTTTTTTTTTTTTTTTTTTTTTTAGCATCCGATGCTATTTCTTTCAGACAAGCTAAAAATGTCGTGTCATCAACCCTAAATTTTCTACTGAACCGATTTTGATAATTATTTTTTTAAATGAAAGCTATTTATTTGTAGTTGCGCCCATTTTAGCTATTTTTTAATTTATTTCCATTTTTATAATTTATTTTTAATTTTAAATACTTTTTTACGATATTTCTTCAAAATGGTGGCAACACAGTTTAACTTTTCTCTCGATAATAAAATTACAATATCAATCAAATACAATATTATTACGGACGCCTTTTTCATATTACTAATAACAGTAACTTTTAAAAAACATTTAAAGAGAAAATGACGTCACTATTTAAAACATCGCATTTTTAATCATAACGAAATTACATTTCAATATTTCTTTTCATTATGAACACTGACAAGGAAGGTCTCCATACGGGCATACTCAGAAAAATCTGAAAAAATTACATAATGTTCTTCTCATATAGTTATATATGTTTATAAAAAAAATTTCGGCGGACTCTCCTTATAACGTCCGTAAAAAAATAATAAAAATTTCGTTTATTTGGCGATTTATCCCCGGTTGGCGAAAAAACGAAATTTTGAAAAATACGCTTTTACGCTTCGAATACTCTTTAAAGAAAAAAATTTCTATGTTCAATTTATTTAAATAAGTTTAGTTTAAGTAATTTTAGTTTTGCATTTTTACTTTACTTTAAGTGTAATTTTGTCATATACGTTTATATGTACTTATAACAAAATGAAATTAATATATTTTATCATTTAAAACACAATTTAAATTGATAAAAATTGTTCCAAATTGAAAAATACACTGTTAAAATCTGCTGCATTTTGTTGCAACGCACTCCCTTGCTTGTATAGAAAACGGTTACTTGGCCGTGAAATGGAGCTTTCTCATTGGTTGGAATAGAGATATTATATACAAGCGGTGGAGTGCGTTGCAACAAAATGCAGCAGATTTTTAACAGTGTAAGACACGGTCAATTCGCCGTGCTATGGAGCATTCTCATTGGTCAGAAGAGAGATATTCTATAAAAGTAGTGGAGTGACGTTGCAGTAAATGCTGCAGATTTTTAACAGTGAAGTCAATTAAAATCAATTTTCAGATTCGTTAAAATCGTCTGCTTTTGGCGAGGAAATGCACTGCTCACCAAATCCCGCGTCGCTTTCAGCTTTTCACGCCAATTATTCCAAACTATTTTATTTTTTTACATATCTAATAATGTAATTCCGCCGCTAATTTTCACTGATCCTTTATTACCTACATGAGTAGTTTAATTCGTATTTTTTTTCAAAAAATTCTGAGTATGCCCCCGATGGAGACCTACCTTGTGAGATTGAAATTTTACTTTCAGATGACTTCAGTTAGTGAAAATGATGTCATAGTAAAAATGAAATTATTTTTCTGTGAGTGCATATAAAATAACATTTCTGGATTTCGCCGGCATTCAGATTTCAATTTTAACTGAAGATGTGCGAATATTGTAACTGGCAAACTTGACATTAAGTTTGGAAATATATTTATTATATATTGATTCAATAATGTAATTACTTTTGCTTTTTTTAAACCAAATCGATCGGGTCTTTTAAACATTTCATTCGTCGAATTCGATGGGATTCCACTCGTTTTATTGTTAAAATGCATTTCCTTTTTCTCAGAGTATAAAAACTAGTCGTTGAAGGGCCATCGTAATACTTACCCATCATGGATAGGCATGTGAAAATAAAACATGTGAAAACTATTTATACAATGCATTGCAATTCCAAAACAAAATTTAAATATTGTTAATATGCATAGTAATGCTCTATTAATGAATTGCTGATGTACCAATTTCGACAAATTATATAGAACGCCAAACTACTCAAGTAAAACCGAACTGCGTAAAAGAAACATCCTTATAACTCCAAAAATAATAATAATATAAACTAACAGTTTACTGCGTTGGATTAAGCGTCTCATTTTCAATTAAAATATACCTCTGAATTGAAATTTGAATGAAATACAGGGTCTTGAAAAATCGAAGAATGTGGAAAACAGGATTACAAATATCTCGGCAACTAATAATCCGATCAACTTCGTTCTATATGCAAAATGTATGTTATTTTATTGCTTTTTACGTCCATTCCTTAAAACAAAAGCATTCAAAATTTTTTATATACCTTTCATCAGAACGAATTTTTCGAGAGTCCGAAAAAAATAGTTCCGGATAATCGAGGTTGCTGATATTAAATAGGCTTCGTCCCATTCTTTCATACTAACTACATACAAAATTTCAAGTCTCTATCTCAATTTGTTCGGGAGATAGAGCGTTTACAGACAGACAGACAGACGGACGGCAAATTTTTTTTTTTTTTTCTAAAAATATGTTTTTCGGAATCTCCACTATCTGAAACGTGTAAAACCGTCAAAAAAAAATTTCGATTTTCAAAACGATTGCAAGACTTACCCTATACTACGTATGATGGGTAAGTAAAAAGCGTTTAAACTAAAGAAAAAAAACCCGTTTTTGATGAATCTAGTCAATGAAGAAGTAGCACGTCAAATTGTATCTCTTTATTATTCCGCAATTCCAATGTCTCAGAGAGAAATTGCTAATCAATTGGGTATTTCACGCCGTTCTGTTTCTTATTATATTGATAAACACAAGAAAAATGAAGTTAGTTCATTGCATTCTAAACGGGGTCGCTCTTCTAAAAAACCTCTATCGATTTTTTTTTTTTTTTTTTTTTTTTTTTTTTTTTTTTTTTTTTCTAATCGGAGGCGAAACTGAATTCTGCAATGGCAGAATCTACATTCAACTTGTTTTTTTTTTTTTTTTTGCAGGGTGTAGGTCATTGCTCAAAAACTAACATTTGACAAACGTCGTGTCGTAAGAAACAACTAATATAATCTTGGGCATGAATGGGACCAAAGCTCTCCATTTTTCATACGTAAAACTTCCTCCCTATACAGATATCTCCAATAGACAGGGAGGCGGCAGTACATATCATCACATCATCGAGTTGGAGGTGAAATTCTAGAATTAGTTAAAACTCGATTCACATATTAAAATGCGATTGGTTTACTAAGTCATATGTTGGTGGAAAACACCTAAAAACCCATTTTTTTGTTGTTGACGCGTAGGTTTACCACTGTGTTTTCCTGCTCAAAGTGTTCCATATTTTCAGACCTTTGGGTGCAGAAAAATGCAATGATAAACTTACGAGTCAACCATTAAAGTCAGGATGAAGCTGTTCTCCACCACGATATGATTTAGCAGACTATTTTATCGGCTCTGAGGGGATTGCACTTCTTGACCATTAAAAGTACAAAATTTCAAATCTTCCTAGTAGGACGTTTCATTGTTCGTCCCTTCTTGGACAACCCCCCTGAATTCAGCACTGTTCTATAGAATATTGTTTCTATAGTTTTAACGCGTTCCACAGAATACTTTTTCTAAAGAAAATGTTTTCATAGAATTCGATAGAATTTTATTTGTATGAAAAAAATTTAAATATGGCATTATAAATTTACAGAAGTACTATAGACCGATAATTCTATAGATTTTTTCAATTAAAAAAAACAATTTTTTGCTCTTTAAAAAAATGTGTGTATCCATTTATGTATACATATCTATTAAAATTTTTTAAATATTAAATTTTGTAAAATATCAGTTATAATGTAATAATACATCATAGATTTAATTTGATTACAATTTAATTCATAATTCTGATATAGTGTAAATCAATTGTTAATGTAATAATAGCAGTTGAGCTATACGGCTATAATTTATGGTCAATTAATGTTTGTTTATGATTTATTAATCTGTAATCTAATTTTATAATCATTTATTAATTTTCAGTCGATCTAATTTAATTAACTTGATTCACTTAATCGCATAAAAAAGATTGTTTTGTATGAGTGTAATTTGTTTTAAATCTCATGTCATCAATATTTTGTGCCATGTAAAAAATAGCTAATTATTTACTGGTGCATGATGCTGTTATTTTAGAAACATAAATATGGATATTGAGATTTTAAAGGTTTACAGAGAGGCTAATCGCTGACAGTGCAGAAAAACTATCCGTTAACTAATGCTAAAGTGCCGTTGAAATCCTTATTTCTTATAAATACGTTTGAAAGTTTTACTGTTTAAATTCGGGTAATTTTTAACTTGTCATATAACGGAGTGTCATGTAACTCATGTCACATAAAATCTGAAATTATGCTTAAATAAATAAATAAATAAGGTACCCTGGGGTAATAACGCCAGGCGGGGTAATAACGCCAAGTGCTTATATTTTGCATATTTATGAAATAATCAGGTAAATGACACCCATGTGCTCTGCGCAGAAGGGTTTTGAGTCATATAAATCGCAAAAAACAGCTTCAAGTTAATTTGTTTCATTTTTAGGTCTTATTGTTTTTACAAACAACTAAAATTAACGCTTGATCTAAAATTTGCGAGATACGTTTTGCATATGTGGTGACTATCTTTTTATCCGGAAATACTTTGTTGATTACATAAATTTGTAGTGCATTTCATGTACTTTTAAAATGTTGTTGAAGATTTTGGATATCTTCTCGAGATAATTTGTAATTTAAAATGTACTGCGCAATAACTATACCGGGGTAATAACGCCAATCCTTCACATTAATACCCCGGTTGATTGCCTACAGTGGCCGAGCTACATCCTAAATACTGATTCAAATAAACACAGTTAAAACTGTGCAATGTTTCTCATATTTCTATTTAAACGGTCCTTTTTAAGCAAAAAGAAACTCACTGTCTGATATTCTTTTGCCTCACCCCCCCCCCCTCCCACACCACACCTTTATTTTTCTTACACTTTCACAAAAAATTGAATATTTTCAATAGCTTAGAATGCAATTTGTCAATTTCTAAGTTTGTAGAGTTTGTATTTTTAGAATTGGGCTATCTACATGCAATTATTCCATCTTATTTCATAGTTTTGTTTGCATGGCGTTATTACCCATATAGGTGGGTAATAACGCCAAATAGCATGGGTCAAGAAAAAACGCCATTACATTTTATGAATACATATCTGTTAAATTATTTTATTTTATATAGATAGTCAATGAGTTGCTGTATCAGATCCTATATTTGTTTGAAAAATACAATCTAAAACTAAGCCGTGAAAATTGGTAGAACCTTAACGTGGCGTTATTACCCCTGGGTACCTTAGATAATAAGAACTAATTACAAATATATTTAATGCAATGAGCTTGCGCTGGATTTTCTTAAAACAAGAACTTAATAGCTTTTCTCCAACAGATGACTTATTCCAGCCCTTGAATCGCCAATTCTATAGGCTTTCTACATAGGCTTTTAACATATGATTATAAAGTCCTACGACTTTAAAACTAATTATCTTTCATTGAAATATCTTTGAACATCATAAAGTTATACATTCGAATTTTAAAAAATAACGATATTTAAGAAATTCTAAATTCAATTCAATATTTCATTCCAAAATGTATTGTTGCATTTCTTATTGTTAAAGATATATGAAATAAATCACAGTACATGAAATGAAAATGGAGTGACAATCATGTTAAAAATAAATTAGTTAAAAAAAAAAAATAATAATAATAATAATTATTTTCCCAACACAAGTTATTTTATCACAATATTTTATTTATAGAAATCCTGTTTCGTTGCAATAAATGAATGAAAATTAAATTCACCTTAGATTGCAAGTTCTTTTAGTATTTTCATTTCGTTCAAATAATAATTTCCTTTTATATTTTCATGTCACATGTGATATTTCATATTTTTGTGGATTATCTATAAAATACAGAGCTAGTTTGAATTATCTTCGCAAGTAAGACTCTCTATAAAATCTGTAAGAAAAAGAAACCAAGGCTTGTTGCTTGTACGTGTGACAGGAACACAAAAGGTTTTACTTGGACGTAAAATAGTTTTTTTTTTTTTTTTTTTCCAGGATTTTTCAGGGCCTGGGACACAAAAATTTCCAATTTTTTAAAAAACATTTAATTGCATTACAAATTTTCTTTGTTTTTTCTGCTTTAAATGGCGTTTAAATCATGTTTCTATCTTAATTAAACACAAGAAATATTAATTTTTTTACAAAATCTAGCTTTCAAGCAATGGCTGTCCTGGGAACAACTTCTTATGAAAATGCATTTCTTTCTCCATGATGAGTTTTTTTTCCTATTTAAATTATTATAAGTCAAGAACCGCTAAACATAATTGGTTAAGCTGATGGCATTGAGCACACGGGCTCACAGGGAAAATTAAAAGCAAATCGGATCATTATGCATAAAAATCCATTTACCAAATTAACGGGAGTGGGGTAATTGCAAGCACCCCCTTTATACTTAACAAAAAACCCAAAGCTCATTAGGGAAACATCTTATCACTATAATCCTGTATCCAAAAATTGAAGCAAATCGGTTAATTCTGCAAGATTATAATTACCTAAATTTTTCGTGTACCTAAATTAAGAGGGGTAATCCACCGATCTCTCATTTACACCTATCCAATGAATTCCCAAAACCAATCAGGGAAGCACCTTATCAGAATGGATTTATATCCAAATTTTGAACCAAATCGGTAAATTCTGTATGAAAAACCCATTAACCTAAATTAGGGGGGTTACCTCCCATTTCCCCCTTTTAGAATTATTCAATACACTCGCAAAACAAATCATGGAGATGTCCTCATCAGAATGATGCTATGTCTACAATCTGATTGAAACCTGATAAATTCTGCATAAAAAACCCATTTATATAAATCAAGAGGAGGGACATTAGTACCCCGTTCTCCCTCTTTATACTCATCCTAATATTAATCACGGAGTCGCCTCATCAGAATGATCCTACATCTAAATTTTGAATGAAAACTGATAAATCTGCATGAAAAACCCATTTATATAAATTAAAGGGAGGGGCATACGGAGATGCCTCATCAAAATGATCCTACATCTGAATTTTGATTGAAAACTGATAATTCTGCATGAAAAATCCATTTATATAAATTAAGGGGACAGGCATTATCCCCATTTTCCCCTCTTATACATATCCACTGAATTCCAAAAACTAATCAGGGGTGCGCCTTATCAGATTATATCCATAGCCAAAATTTCAAATGAATCGCATAGTTTTATCATGAGTTATCGCGTTACGCACGTTCCCACGCACATACATACAGAACGAGCGAGCACATAAGCTCTCAGGCTTTGATAGCCTGTGAGCTAAAAAGTGATCGAATAAAATACATATATGCAGATAGGGAAAAAGAGATATGTGAAATTACTAATATTATTTTTAAGAACTGGTGGATTCTTCCGTGACTTGAGAATTGTTGAATTAGACTGTGAATTAAAAATTTTTACAAGATAATTTTATTCGTTTTTTCAAAAACTTCGAACTAAAACTTTCTAAAAATATTAACATACACGTGCAATACGGATACGGAGCATACATATTATACAATTCAACTTTTACCGCACATAATTTCAAAGTCATAAATAATAAATAATCCAAATCAAGAGAATCAATCAGAATTAGTTTAGAAAAAAAAGAATCAACCTTATTTCTCAGACAATTTGTGCTTTCAAAAGAAATTGCTTCTACTTTTATTCGAATGACGTTTATTTCTTACAATGGCAGCAAATACAGTAAAATCTCATTGCCATAGCAAATAAAACATTCGGAATAATCCACAGCTGAAAGAGTTGAGTTGTTTTATTGAAAAGAATTTTCATCGCATGCCGTAAAAATAACCAATTTTCAAGATAATTCTCCAGCTGCAAAAATGACGTTGCCAAAACAAATACAATGAAAATTGAATTAGTTTCGAGAGAATTTATTTCTCTCTTAAGAGAGAAAATTTCAGGAAATAATTTTGTTTATTATTATTATTTTTTAATTTTTTCGTCTGCAATGCAGGAAAACAGTTTAATTGAACTTCTCTCTTCAATGTTATTTCACATATGCTTTGTTTGCATTAAACTGGAAGCAATTACCTTTTTTTAGTATTGCTCTACGAAATTATATTAGATTTAAAACTGCTTTTTTCATATTTCTTTAAATAATATACGTTTATTTTAAATCAAATACTGTTATGTTCTAATATATGTGTCAAAATACCTTTTTCTATATACATAAAAAACGCGCATCGATGAATAAATTATCATAAGGAAAGTTTTTGAACAATCGTTTTACATAATGCATTCACATTTTGTTCAAACACGTTATTGTTAAAAATTGCAGTTAAGTAAAACTTAATGAAAAACGTATCAGCAAATAATTTATATAATTAGTGTGAGAAATCCTCATAAGCTAGTTAATTGTAATTTTTCTAGTATGTTTACCATAAAGATATTCTTTAACAAAATATTTAATAAATGGCACCTTGTTTCAAATATTTCAGATTTGCAGTAGTACCTTCGTGTGTCCATTTTTCCTCAGATTAACATCAAAGTTGCACTACCATGGTAGTATTTGAATAAAAAGATATTATAGTATGTGCTAGATAATCATATTTTGTTTGATCTTTTAATTATAAGTTTGCTAGTTATATGCACATTTCAGAAATTCCGAATTCTCTTTAAAATACTAGTGTATCTGAATATACAGGGTACCCCTGAACTCACGAACCTAAATGTAAAGTTTGATAGATGATATTGAGGATATTGTCGTTTAGTATATAGGAATGCGTGGACACAAGTGCGAGTTGAGGCATAAACGCATAAAAGATACACGACAGTAATATTTATTGACACCTCACTTATAATTGTTTCGTTTTACAATAAGTGTTCAAAATTGTGTCAACCAATAGTAATATTAAATGACAGCGTATTAATGAAGCTGTGAGGGAGTGACCTTTGTAATAAAGGCACTCCAGCATTTTTGAGATCTTGACGTCAATGATTTAACAGTGTAAGCGTGAAAGCGACATCTATCCTCTCTTTTACTTTAACTTTCTAGAGCGTATGTCTTTCTCGGATTCTACAGTTATGTCGCGGTTAGAAGTAATATGTAAATTTGTGGTATCTCAGTTTGCAGCATATATAAGCTTGGAGTTTGAGTGTGTGTGGAGTGTCTAGCGGCATTAGCCAGCTAGGTGTGTCTAGCGGCGTTAGCCAGCTAGTAGTGACTAGAAGCTAGCTAGGTGGTGACGACAAGCAGTGGGATTGATCTAGAGCGAGTGATATCAAGTATTGTCAAGCCTTCAGTGAGTGACAAGGAGTTTTGGAAGTCGATTTGAGAAGTTTGCCGTTGGTAAGAGTTAATATTGTTTACGTTGAATATTTTCAAAGTTAATAAAGAGTACATATACAGCCACGGGCTGTCTAATAAAGTTTTATCTAGCAGTCTAGCGGAAGTTTAAGTGAAAAGCAATCTGAAGTGCCCCGATTGAGTTAGTGCCGGAGCTGTGAGTATAAGTTTAATCCTTCAGTATTGTTACTAGTTATTAAAATTAAAGAACTGCTCCACTGCCCTTGGGCCCTAATCGTTTTAAATAAATTGTTTTTATCTTAGTTCCTGAGTTATGTCTGCATTTAACACCCAGTACGAGCACACAACCGTTACAAAGCTATCACCGCACAGATTGCCTGGTATTTCGAGTGCACGTTCAGTAGCAAGAAATATCCAAGTGCCGAGATCATCAGCAGAGTGAACTGGAGTCGCATGACTTTTCAGATGTTCCCATAACACATAAACGAGAGTCAATATATGGGGAGATCGGCTGGCCAACGAACTGGTCAGACGGTAGTTATCACATTTTTCTGAAAAAAGTTTTACCAGAACTATTTTAACTTTTTCCGATCACCATTCTAGTAAGCAACTGTGGTGTCAGCATGATAGGGTGCCAGCCGATTTCAACATGTTTGTACACAATTACCTCTATGCCATTTTTGAGAGGCAATGCATTGGGGGTGTGCATTTGTGCAACTTCAGTTGGATCTAGTCGCTCGAATATCCGTTGCTACTGCACGTATGCGTGAAATACCTGGTAACATTGAATCGTTCCTTCGACGCTTCGAAGCATATATTACTATTACTGTTATTTAACGCAATTTTAAACACTTCTTGTAAACATAGAAATTGCCCAATGATGCTGTCAATAAACATTCCTTCCATATCTCTTTTCTGGATTTCTATCTCAATGCGTCATTTGCACTCATATATTCCTATACACTGTTTAACTCTAGAAAGACGGAAAATTTTACTCAAGTTTTGTAAAAATATTTCGCACCAGAATTTTTATTTAAAATTAATTGAATTATTTATTTTAATTGTTATTTCTTTCCTTCATTTGAACTTGTGTTTTAAAGAAATTTCTGGTTAGAATGGAAACAGATTTATTTGATAGCGGTAAAAACGACCACTCACCGTCTTTCTAGAGTTAAAATATCGTGAAAAGTTACCTCTGTTTTTAAAGACTATTTTCTGACCAATGAAAATGCTACAGAAATACCTGTGGAATGTTCACATTAGTCAGGAAATAGATTGTAGCATCAAGACTAAGCAGAAAGCAGAGGTAATTTTTCAAAGCAAATGTTAAACAGATGTAATTTTTCACATTTTTTACAGTGTAGAATAAAAGTTTGTTACAGTGTCCTCTATCAATTCCTAAAATTTGGTCAATAGGTTTAGGGAAATTCTGTATTTGAAAAATAAATTATCAATGAAATATAAAAAAATTGACATCAACTTTTATTTTTTGCTGCACTTCAAAAAGTACATTTTCAAAATTGAGCAAAAAAATACCCAAATCTGAGTATGTCGCATTACTAAAATGGTTCCGAATCAAATTACTCAAATTTGTAAAATGTATTAACTCATTTCTGAAACCATGAGCATGCTCAAATATGAGCACATGATGCTTTATTCTTCATTGCATGCATGTTTTCAGAGATTAGTATATACATGTTTCAAACTTAAGTAATTTCGATCTGCAACCATATTGATTATGCAATAGACTCAGTTTTGAGTATCTTTTGCTTAATTTTGAAATATCAACTTTTAGAATATGCAAGTACTTTAGTTTAGAGTACTCAGTACGCAATATGTTGCATAGCTAATCTTAATTTAAAGATAACTTATATGAAAAAGTCTGTATACAATAAAAATAAGGATGAATATTTCGAAATATCAAAATTAATGAATTTGCCTTCAAACTTTTTATTGAAATATTGCAAATTACACCTGCGAAGTCTTTCTTTTACGAATGCATCCATTCTTCAATATCAAGACTGGAGAACAAACTCTACGCTTTTGCAAACACTTTACGAAGGCTTTTATGTGTTTTTCCGCGATTACCATATAATATACTTCACCACATTTCAAGTAATAAGACATTAGTGAAAAAAGGCGTTTCGTTGTAAATTATAATAAGTGAAATAATATTAATAAATTCAACTACATAGGTAGTATTTACTAAACTTAACGAATAAAAATAATTTTGTTTGAAAATAAGTAATTTCGGTATTTCAGAATTGGAAGGATTGGGTCATCATGTCTGATTCAAAAAGTATCATAGCAAAATGAATACATCAATTTGCTCAGATTTAAAAATGTCATTTTTTTATGTGCTTCAAAATTGAATATTCTCTAAACGTGCATGCAATATATTTTTTGATACATTTTATTCAAAAAAGTACAAAACATGCATAACATTTTTAATAGTTTCGTTTACATAATTGATGGATAATTCCACAGAACAAGTTATGCAATATTTTCAAGGTGACCATTGCATGAAAGGAATGTTTCTTGAAAAAAATATTAATACGCTTATTAAATGAAAATTGTAATTATTTTTGTATAAATTCTAAAAAGCGCCTAGCTGAAAGAACATTGGTACAAAACAAATTACATTTTAATTCTTTTTTTATTTACCCATCATACATATGCGCCCAAATGGGGGGGGGGACAAGGTGGGGCTTGAACCCCCCCCCCCCTCTAGATTTTGGTTTTCTCATACTTTTTTAAAATATAAATCAGTTGCGAGATATGAAAATTCTAACTTGATCCTGTAAAGAAGGCATCGTAAGAAATTTCCGTTTAAAACAGTTTTCCGTTTAAGGAAGTATAATTGTGTGGAATTTATTTTCTCATAACAATGAATTTTATTTCTTTTAAAGCCAGATTCTGATTTAAACAGATTCGATTTAGGTAAGATTTGAGTTAGTCCTCTCGAATAGTTTGCTTTTTACAAAGAGGAAAAACGTGAGATAGGAAACAAATTGTATTTTATACAATTTTTATTTTAGCAAGTGTTACTGTGTGCTTTTTTTCCTACTAGAGCAAAATTTAATTTAAAAATAAGTCATAAAATAACCAATTTGTTTTTTGAATGCATCCTCAGTTGTTCAATCACGATCGCTTCGGGAAATTTTGTGCGAAGTGTCCACTTTAACAGCATTTTTAGAAATATATTCAGTCTTTATCAAAAAGCGGGCAATACGTCACATTATATATTTCCTAAATAAGAGGACCTGTAAATTGGATGCGTTTAAAATCAAAAATGAATTTAAAAATGCGTCAGAATATAAGCAGTTTGTATTTGAGGTTATTAAAAGTATTAAAAGCATTATTAAGTGAGGTTATTAAAAGTGTTATACTAGAGTACAATACTTTTTCTGCATAAGGAAGGATTTCGTTACAGACACGACCCATTTTCATAGGTAAAACTGATTTTGCGTGAACAAACCGCTGAGAAATTAGACACAGATTTGACATTAAGATGTGAAGGATACAGTGCTATTTTTTAATTGGAAAATTCCTGTTCCCGAATCTAATGAAGATTAGAACCCTGAATGTGTCAGATTGTAATCAGGGCCCGACTTATGCAGGGGCGTGCGGGGCAATTGCCTCAGGGCCTCTTCCATGAGAGTAATTAGGATTTTCACTAAAAAGTGCCAAATGATCAAAACTAGCCAAAAGGGGATCAAATTTCATATATTTTCAAACATTTAGGAAGGTAAGAGTGGCTTTCCTTCCTCTCTTTGCTTCCAGTACCCTATTCCTCTATGCGAAAAACAAACTACATTAGAAAATTTATAATTAATGCTTTATTATAACGACTTAGTATTCTATCGTTTTCAAGAGAAATTCTTTACTAACATTTTCGTTGTAGAATGGCAAATTAAAATCATTAATTATGACCCATTTGGCACATTATCTTTTAGCCATTTTGTGTTACGCACGTAGATAATCAAAGAAAAAGTTTGCAAAATAGTACTTCTGTCAACCTATCTATCATTTTTTTAAATTATCTTGCTAGTACTTTTTCTTAAAGTTGCGGCTATCTTTTTGTGAAACCCTGTATACACATGTGAACTGCACCGAGAACAAAATTTACATATACATACAGTACGTATGAAGTTTAGTATTAACCACTTCCATATTATAAAATAAAATAAAGTAAAATAAAAATAAATATATATATATATATAGTTATTTTAATTATATATTATTAATTATATCTTTTGGTTTCTGATATAACTTTTGTTGTTAACTGTCAACTATAACTGCTGGCAAAGTGAGGTTGCAAATTTGAAACTATCTCACATGGTAGCGATTGATATTTGTAAGTTTATCTTTTTGATAATTCAGTTATTGTCTTATTGTTTTGCTAATATTTTTGTTTGAACTATGTTTTCCATTGCAAATAATCTTTTGATAATTCAATTATTGTCTTATTATTTTTCTAATATTTTTCTTTGAACTATGTTTTCCATTGCGATTAATCGGACAATATAGAAATCATTTTTAGGTTTATCCTGATTTCTAATCAGAAATTAAACGCAAATAATGTGTCTATTTAGCATTACCATTGAGAACGAGCTAAATACCACATTTCCAATATTGTTCCAATTTTTGCCAACTCCTATGTTTGATATAATTTGTTATTAACGAGTTATTCCATATTTTGATGTTGATTTGTAGTATTATCTAATGGTTCTCTCTCTCTCTCTCTCTCTCTCTCTATATATATATATATATATATATATATATATACATATCGATAGACAGAAGGGGGGCTTCCCGAATGATGCCTGCCCCCATAGTCTTAGTCGGGCCCTGATTGTAACATAACCCAAAATAGGAAATTTTATCTGGAAACAAGCAGAACAAGACAAAATAATTTTGGTCGACTTAAAATCTTATAAATATCATTAAAGAATTTTTGCTTTTTATAAATAAAATAAATATTCGGCATACCATTGTTTGAATTTAGTTGAAAATTGTAAATGATATCCATGAAGCTCTGGAGATAAGAAGCACAAAGCAATAAAACGACTGATAAGATTTTTAGGAGGAGCACTCTAAGAATTTTTTTTTTCAAATATTTCTGGTGTATGTGAAACAATGTGGTCAGAAAAGTAATAAGTCCATGCCACATTTTTCTAACCATTTTGCCTCTGTCAAAGAAAATCTCTGTAATGTCTCCCTAAACAATAGTACGAACATAAAACAAAAAATATGTTCACAAGTCTTTAATAAAGATGCTGCAACGTAGTGATTATTGTAAGTCTCAAAATAGTTTCTATATGTTCTTTTTATCTAGAGCAGGTTGTAAATAAATTGCATTCTGTAAATTAACATTTGCATTCGGTTTATTAGCACCGACAGAAACTTCTTGAGATTTTTCTTTTGCATAGATAAAATCAGAAGAATATTTCATTATTTTTCATGGAGCTAATAAAAAAAATTGCAATTTCAAGGAATCAATATCAAAATGTGCAGATCGTTTACTAGATAATCTCACCGTTTGAACCGTCATATGGCCACTCCTCTACAATATTAAAAAGCATCATTTTTTATCCATATTTTGACTCTTTAGTTATATGCCTTGAGTCAAGGTTTATAAATCGAAATGAAAAGTCATTCAAAGCTATTTTATCTTCATTCCTATCTGATGAGAAAAGTTTTTCCAAAAGAAATCAAGGATTTATCTCAGTTTCATAAATTGGGAATTTGGAGTTGGAAGCAAGAATATGGCTTGATATGTGGAAAAGCAACAACTGGTTAGAATGTCTTGGTAAATGATCTAATCGCAGAAGTTATTTTCCCCATTTCCGCCAAAAAATTTCTCTGCAGAAAGGTCATTTAATGCATTTATGCCAGTGGCGATCACAAAAAAGCGCGAATTTTGATCAAGGATCACAGAAAAAAAGTGAACTTTGCCAAAGAAGTGCAGATAAACGCAAATGTTGTAAAATAAGAGCGAGAGAAACGCACATTTCATCAAAGAATTGCGGAAAAAAACACAAATTTCTTCAAAAAATCCCGAAAATATGTCTAATTTTTTCAAAGAATCGCAAAAAAGATCTCTATTTTGTTCAAAAAGCATAGAAAAACCCGAAATTCGTGAAAAAACACAAATTTCGTCAAAGTATCGCGAAAAACGCTAATTTTGTTCAAAAATCACGAAAAAATCGCAGATTTCACCAAAAAATTGCAAAAAAAAGCGATTTTTGTCAAAAAATTGGGAAAGAAGCATAAATTTTATCAAAAATTCGTAGAAAAAAGCACATATTTCTGAAAAGGATCCGAAAAACGCATATTTCGTGAAAAAATCGGGGGGGGGGGGGACTCAAAAGTCGCGAAAAAACTCAAAGTACTTTAAATATTTACAAAAATTTGTGATAGCTTTGGGGGAAGTTGAGATTTTCCTCAGACCCCCCCCCCCCCTAAAATCAATCATATGGGCACCCTTGCCATCATACATGCTATAGGGATTAATTCCATGAAAAATTGTCACGTCTGTCACATACTAAGGTTTTTGGCTACCAGTATTTTAGAACGAAAAAAATGTGACTTATTGACTATAAATGTGACTGGAGATATCTGATCAGTTGTATATGGAGAAGCAAACTTTTCTATATAAACAGTGGTCGACAAGCTGTGTGAAAGACATGACAAGTTTTCATGGAAATAGCCTAATGAAAGTCTTGCAATCGTTTCGAAAATAATAAAAAAATGGCGGATTTACACGTTTCAGATACTGGAGATTCCGAAAAGCATATTTTTAGAAAAAAAAATTGCCGTCCTTCCGTCTGTCTTTAAACGCTCTATCTATCGAACAAATTGAGATAGAGACTTGAAATTTTGTATGTGCTTAATATGTAAGAATGGAAAAAAAACCTATTTAATATCAGTAACCTCAGTTATGCGGAACTATTTTTTTCGGACTCTCAAAAAGTTCGTTCTGATGAAAGGTATATAAAAATTTTCAAATTTTTTTTTTTTTAAGAAAAGACGTAAACGGGAATAAAATAACACAAATTTTGCATAAATTACGATGTAGATCGGTTTATTAGTTGTTGAGATATTTGTAATCCTGTTTTCCACATTCTTCGATGATTTTTCGTCACTTTGTATTTCATGCGAATTTCAATTCAAAGATACATTTTAATTGGAAATGAGACGCTTAATCTGATGCAGCATACTGTTAGTTAATATTATTATTATTTTTGGAGTTATAAGGATGCTTCTATTATGCAATTCGGTACTACTTGAGTAGTTTGGCGTTTTATATAGTTTGTCGAAATTGGTTCATCAGCATTTCATTAATAAAGCATTACTATGTATATTAAAAATATTTAGATATACGTTTAAACTTTGTTTTGGAATTGCAATGCATTTTATAAACAATTTAAACATATTTTATTTTTATATACTATATTATGCATATCCATGATGGGTAAGTATTATGGTGGCCCCCAACGACTAGTTTAATTTAATAATGAGTGTAAGGAAAATTATGATAATATCTAGTCATAAAATAATTTATTATGCGATAACAATATGTACACATAAGAAAATTGAAATAAAATTATACAAATCATAAAAAATTAAACAAATGATATCCTCCAAAGGGAAGCAAGCAACACGAAATACAGCAGTTCTAAAATTGTGCATTGCTCTTGAAACCTGAAAGACAAAACAGATAAAAATTATGAAAATGAAAATACTTTTCAACAGTCTTTTCAAATAAAATTGTATGAATTAAAATATTTTATTTTAACACTTTCTTTATATTTTTTTTTTCTATTTCACAATGAGTTTTCAATCAATTATTTATGCCTTTAAGTTATCCATTAGTTGAAATTCTAAATTAAATTTTTAAGATTTTCACATTACAATTTAAGAAAAGATACCTGAAAATAAATGTTGTATGTTTTAATATAGGAGTTTCATGTGTTTATTTAATTTATTTGTATGAAAAGTGCCCCTTCACTAACAAAAGACTAAAACATACTCTGCCAGTTCTACCGTTGATAATGATGTTAAATCCTGAAATATTCCACGAATACTAAGTATTTGCATAAAAAGGACACACAGTCTGCATCTTATTTTAAGAGCTAACATCTACTAATTCTTTAAATGTATTCTTTCTTCAAAGCTGCTTCTTTTAACCTGTTTTTTAAACTTTAATTGTTTAATATTTTAAAATAAATATGCATAATTTAGTTGTGGATATGATTTCTTACGTTTTTATTAAAGACTAAGCCATAAAAGAAAATATTTCACTTGGCATTTAATTCATGTTTTTAGTATACCACATGCGAAATATAATCTCAAAGAATATTATCTATATAACAAAAGCCCAAATCATGTGATTGTCAGCTACAATTCTTTATTGGCTGCTTCCGCTTTTCATATACAAAATTGCTATTTATAACCACAATTATTTTATCGAATAAAACTGCATAAAACTTACATTTTTATAAACATTGCTTAAAACAAATTGTGTTTGACGGATAAGTTTCATTGAAATTACACCATTTTTAATATTTTCTGTGATAATATCAGTTGAAATTAGGTTAAAAGCTAAATATCTTATTCTATCTAATTAAACAAACACAAGAGATTCGTTCATTATGAGTCATTGTAAATTATTAAACCCTGAAGGTAATCATTGGAAAACCAAACTCTTTAGTGATGAAATTTGCAGAACTTCAGAAAAATAACTCACGCCTAAAACTTTACCGAAATTCTCTTAATCGGCAATCATATTTGCTATTGTCAATGATCAATCATATTCAAAACAGTAATTTAATATACGTTTATTATATAACACCATAAAAATGTTAAATAACATCGGAGCAAATTAAAACACTACAAAATCTATCGAAGTAAACTAAAATAGTACAAAACATATAGAAGCAAACTAAAACAGTACTAAACAATAATTTAATAATAATAAGTTTTTCAAACACATAATATCAGATTAACGGTTTTTAACTAAGATATTTAACGATAATAGTTTTATTTTACAATGTATATTATTCTCTGATTACTGTTCTTTTTTACTCAGTGGTTACAATATAGAAGTAATAAAAATGTTATTTTAATTAGTATTATAGCAGCCATTCTTGACATGGAGTAAGTAACTTGGCACTGAATTAATAAGCCAGTTGACATCAAGCATAAATACCAGCGTCAATGATATACGCACAGTTATGAAAACTCGGTACATAATATCAAGCAGCCGCAAATCTCGCCAATAATTTTTACGCCAATGGCAACTTTTATATTTTGTCTGTTTATAATGGAAAAAAATATTTGATGTCAAAGTAAAGTGTTTTGTTTTATTGGATTTTTTCTATTGTTTACTATTTTCAATGAAATTAATTAAAGGAATGTATTTTAAATGAAATGAGGTTCATATTTTAAATAAAATAAATGTAAAATAAATGTGGTATGGGGACAATATTTCGCGATTTAGCATGCTCACTAATATAAAAGTAGTACATAAGTCATAACTGTATCGAGAAATAAGAGCAAAAAAATGGTAAATAGAAGACAAAGATCGGTAACTAAAAGAAAGTCAGTAATTTTTTTTATTTTAATAAGTTTTGCGCCAAGGGCCAAAAGTGGGCGTCGCAAATCATGTTTTCAAAAAAATAATCGGATGCCATATATATGGTTGGCAAAAGTTTTATATTCATCAAACTGTGCTGTCTAAAATTAAATAATCTTAAATTAATGATTAGAACGTGACAGGCAACAATAAACAAGATTGGCAATTGACAATCTTTTTTGGCTATCCATCTCATGGCCTGAATAATAAGTAAATATCATAAATGAACATGAAACATAAATGATCAAATGAATTAAGAGGTTTTGTGAAGAAAGATGAAATACGTAACAACAAACAAGATACAAAATGCTGCCATGATCGCAAAGAATTTTTGATTTATCTGTCACAATCTTCCGATTTGTGAAAGCACTAAGCAAATAAATTGTACAAAAAAGTAACATGTGATAGACATATAATGATTTTCTAAAACTATAATAAATCTTATTTTATTTAATTAAGAAACTTTCAATTTCAATATGTAATCGGGTTTTTCTTTCTATAATAATAACTGCTTTTTCCCGCCAAATATGTATTTTATCTTAATGATGCAATCGATGTGAATGTGAAAGTACATTTTTCTATCAATCTTCTAATTGTTTTCTGTAAGCTAACCAGAATATTTTTCTGAAAAATTTAAATGTAAAATTTTATTAATATTTGTTTAATTTTAATTAAAATTAGTAATCAAGATTATGCAGTTGTTTCGCCTGTCTTTATGCAAGATGACAAGTGAATTTGTGGGGCAACCTTTTTTAAAATGAATGCACAAAACCGTATGAAAAATATGGATTACTTCTATAGTATATCTTAAGAATCAACCAAGGTAGGAAAAATTAAATTATTATTATTATTATTATTATTATTTAAGAAGGGAACGTAACTAAATTTAGTTCAAGTTATATAATAGCATGTTGCAATGCTTAGCATTCCTTTCAAGTGACCAAAGTGGTTGCCAGAAAAGACTAGTGTTTTAAAGATTTTTCAGCAAAATTGAATATGATGGCCGATATTTTTTTTCTCCAAAATATTGTATCCTGCAAAAAACACGCTTATCAGATAATGAAAGTTATTCAATGAACAAAATTTTACACTGCAAAAGAAAAATTGTTGATTTTATAGTATAATACTAAAAGTTGGACGCCAGTGTATATAACAGTAAAACTAATAGTAATAAGCAGTAAAATTAGCAAGTGATATACAATTGAACAGTATTGTATGGTTTAATTCAACTGTACGATGATATATTACTGCTTATTTTACGATAATAAACTAGTGCCTCAACTGCCAGTATTATACTAAAAAAGGATTTTTTTTTTAATTGGTTAAAATTGGAAACAATTTTTTCTTAAATTTATATTTTTGAAGCGAAATAAATTACATAAAATGTTTTCGCAATGTTAGAAATTTCCCAAGAACAAATATTATTTACTTTTACATATTAATGGTGATTAATATTTTACAGCTTATGGACATTTTTAAGGTAATATACAACGTATAATTTTTCCAAATTCGTAACAAACACCTAAATTTTCTGGTTATAACTGAGTATGATTAAAATATTAAAAAGAAACAACATGAACGTTTTCATCACGGTCCAAATTTCTGCCATGGTATTCTGTGCCTTGGTGTAATTTTAAAGTATTTCACATCAAAATTAGTCGGTAGACACGACTCTACGTTCTACTACAAAGCCTAATTTAAGATTCTGAAATTAACATTTTATGCTTGATATTACTACATTATTTTTTTCCTACATAATTTTTTAAAGAGTCTGTCGTTTTATTACTAATTTTAAAAGAAAACAGTTATCATTCTGGAATAACTAAAGATAAGCTACAAATCCAAAATTTCGCCAATATTGAAATAAGCTTACATATAAATATTCTAAAAAATGTATTATTTTATTTAATTTTTTAAAAAATCACGAATCTATAGAAAAACTCTCTTAAATCGCACATGAATGTTTTAGAAGTTTTTATTATATTATTCGTAATTGTATATATAAGTACATTTCCTTTCTTCCCATCTTTAGATTATTATTTTTTTTTATGAATCTAAAATTTTACATTTTTATTATCTTTTATTAATTACATTTTTACTATCTAAAAATGTGGAAAGTTGTGTTTTATAATATATAAAATCTTCTTCAGAATTTCTCTTTTAATTTTTTAAATAATTATAAAATTTTCACTTACGTTGCTTTTGATTCAGTGTTTGGCATTTCACATATTGATTCTATCATATACCCTTCGCTCAAAAGATCTTCACATACTGCAAATAGAAACGAAAATACTTGTTTAATAGAAAATAGCAAGAAAAGAAAAGCTTAGATAATAAAAATGCATACTCAAATGAGTTTAAAAAAAGAATATTTGAAATGAAACAGAATAAACTTGAAAATTTTAATGGCTTTTCGAATGAAATTCGTCATATTGTATCGTGAATTATACTCGCTAGGGAACTGCAAGAAGTGTAAGTGACCGATTTTGACGAAAGTGGTATCGTTCGAACGATCTCATTGAGATCAGCAAAAAACTCAATGGAACTACCCTTCGCAAATGAGCCGTTTTCGAGATGTCCGACAATTAATATCACGTAACTAGTGCACACTTAAAGGGAGACCGCAAAAATTTTTTGTCTCGATCTTAACGAAAGTGGTATCATTGAAAAGATATCATCGTGAGGATTAAAAAACTCAATGGAATCACCCGTTGGAAATTAAACGTTTTCGAGATATCCGACAATTTGTGTCACATTGCTAATGCACATTGCTGAAAAACTGCATTAAGTTACATAAATTCTCGGATATCTCGGAAACGGCTCATTTCAGATGGGTAGCTCCATTGAGTTTTTTAATCCTCACAATGATATCTTTTCAACGACACCATTTACATCAAAATCGGGAAAACAATTTTTTGCGGTCCCCCATTAAGTGTGCTCTAGAATAGCATGCACTAGCTACGTGATATAAATTATCGGATATCTCGAAAACGGCTCATTTCTGTCGGGTAGTTCTATTGAGTTTTTTTATCCCTCATGATGATATCTTTTTAACGATACCACTTTCGTTAAAATCGAGACAATTTTTTTTTTGCGATCTCCCATTAAGTATGCACTAGTTACGTGACATAAATTGTCGGATATCTCGAAAACGGCTCAATTGCGACGGGCAGTTCCATTGAGTTTTTTGCTACTCTCGATATGATCTTTCCAATGATACCACTTTCGTCAAATCTTGCTGCTTATACTTCTTGCAGTTCCTTAGTCGGACATTTTAAAATAAGATTTATAAGATGTCACATACGTGAATACATAATTCTTGTATTAATTCTTTTTGAGCCAACTTTTACACTGGCGGAAAAAAAAATTCCAACACCAATAAAGACTTGTGTTAGCTAAACGAAATTTTGCAGGCGTGTTTATACATCTGAAAGACGACATTGATTAAATTTCATGCTTCGCGCATACGTGTGGCGCTAGTAGCGCCACTCACAACTTTAAAACCAGGTTTGCTTTAAATGCGTGCTGTAAAGTTCGTGAGCATTACTTATCTACAAAATTTGACGGATTGAGTTGAGATTGATCATGAATGCCTTTAAGAAGACGAAGAAGCTATTATCATCAGCTCCTCGAGCTGGAAAGATGTCGTAAAGTATGGCTACGAGAAAGTGCATTTTCTTTCCGCGATTTTTCAGTAAGACTTGCACGGAATGTATCCACTGTGCATGATTGTTGAGAGCAGGAGTCAGGGGATAGTACTGCCTCAAGAAGACCAGGCTCCGGGTAACCACGTGGCAGACCGTCGTATTCGACGTACGGCTGCGGTGCATCGTATTGCGTCTGCGACAGAAATTTGAGCTGCAGTTGGTATCACAGTGACAGAACGAAATGTTAGAAATCGGTTACTTCAAAACAGCTCGATGCAAGGCATGCATTCCACTGATTCAAAGTCATTGCAGTTTGCGACGCCAATGATGTCAAGCCAGAGCTCACTGGAGGATGAAGTGGAGATCTGTTGCGCTTTCTGATAAAAGCATGTTCTAGCTTGGTGCCAATAATGGCCGTGTGCTGGTCAGAAGGAGACCAAGGGAACGCCTGCAACCAAACTGTCTGCGGCCTAAACACACTGGATCTACAAACTGGAGTCATGGTCTAGGGAGCAATTTCCTATGACAGCAGAAGCACTCTCGTGGGTCTCTCAAACACACTGACTGCAAATGTGTACGTCAGTCTGGTAATTCAACCTGTAGTGCTGTCATTCAAGAAAAGCTTTCAAGAGGAGATTTTCAACAGGATAACGCTCGCCCTCATGCCGCTGTTGTAACGCAACGTGCTCTACAGAGTATCGACATGTTACCTTGGCCAGCCAGATCACCAGATCTGTCTCCCTTTGATCACGTATGGGATATCATTGGATGAGAACTTCGGTGTCATCCCCAGCCAGCACTGACCATCACAGTATTGACACAGAAAGTACAACAAGCATGGAACTCCATAACACAAAGTGACATTCGGCACCTGTATGACACAATGCATGCACGTGTGCAGGCTTGCATTCAAAATTCGGGCGGTTATAGCAACTATTAATGTAACAGCATTTCACATTTGAAATGTATTTTATTGACCTTAAATTAACCTGTTATCTCGAAAATCTAATCAATTAAACATGTTAACTACACAAATGCACTGTCCAAATTTCATTACTCTACAATAAGTTTTTCTTGGTGTTGGGATTTTTTTTCCATCAGTGTATAATAGAAAATATCAAATTGCAAAGTCAATTAAAAATAAAACTTAATTTCTAAAAAAAATAATTCCTAAAAAAATTAAAGAAAGAAAGAAAATAGCATTTATAATTGAAAGATACAATAATTAAAAGTAAAATGTACAAAAAACTTTAAAACTTACTATAAAATTAATATTTTTGCTATATTTCACAGATAATTTAAAAATTCGTATAACATTTTAAAATCCGGTCATCCAATTTTCCGACACCCACAAAGGACATGCCGTGAATTAAAGTTATTTGGACCCTGTGTTGTAACTTTTGAACAAAAAAAAATAATAATAAACAAATCTGCCTTGGATCTAAATTTTAGAAAAAAACATAGACCTGGAAGGGGTAGCACAGACATTCAATTTGATTGGGTTCACGGGTGAAAATCTAGGACTAGTTAAATCTCGATTCGCATAGCAAAATGCAACAGGTCTGCCAAGTCATGTCTGAAAAACACCTAATAGGTGGAAAACATCTAAAAACTGAATTTTGGATGTTGACCCGTAGGTTTATCATTATGTTTTCATGCTCCCAGTCATCCAAAATTTCATACTTTTGATTGCACAATGGAAAGCACAGTGATAAACCTACAAGTCAATCATAAAAATCGGGTTTTTAGATATTTTTCATCGAGATACGACTTGGCAGACCGATTGCATTTTAACCCTTTCGCGACGGGATCCATTTACGAAATATTTAATGTATTGTCACCGATTTTTAAAAACGGAAATTTGTGACTTATTAAATAGAGAAAATACGCCGATTAAATAAGCTATGTTTTACAGTAAAATTTTACAGGTGGAGATAAAGAATGATTCTTAAGCCTTTTTGCGGCACGTATACTTGTCGCTCGCCCCAAAGGGGTCAAAATGTGAATCGAAATTTAACTCATCCTAGATTTTCATCCGAGAACTTGAGGTGGTTGTCCGTCTGCCGGCTCCCGGTCTAACACAGGTATTTCTTAATCTACAAAAATGTGCTTTAATTAAGAACGAAAATGTTCAACAACCTCATCGAAATCACCAAAGATTCCGAAAAGCACTATTTTAGCTTGAAAAACCTCAGAAAATTATTTATGAAATTTAAAGGAAAATTTACAAAAATAAATTTTTATCAGTTGCCCGTCAATTTCGGAATCATTTCGGAGTACCTTTTGCAGTACAATAATCAGTTTTCTAAAATCGAAAAAACTTTTTTTTCGGATGCTACCCATCCTCAGATAAATATTTTGATATTCAAAAGGCATGTTTAACAGACAAACATATTTAATTTACAGCATTAACATTAATATCAAAATTAACTATGATAAAAAGTTTATTAAATCCATTACATTTTTTAAATCATAAGATTTTAAGAACTTCACCTTTTGATAAACATTTTAATAAACAATTTATATTACTTAAGAAAAGTGCAACAAAATTTATTAAAAACAAGTTGGAAATTGCACGTGAACGTAGCAAATGAGGTGCGTTCATACGATAACGAAGTTTTAAAAATATTCAGATCTTGCTGATATAGTAGAGCGTACTTCGGATACAGTATAGTAGTCGAAATCTTTGTGTTTCTGTAAATATGCAGAAAGTAATTTTTATTACACCTCAGAAACGTATATCTTATTCATAAAATGTGAAATAGTTGAATATAATTAAAACACGCCCCAAACAATGCATTATGTAGTGGAATACTTTTGTGTGGCCCTGTAATTTAATAATAAAAATTCTTTGCATCACAGATTGTACAGAATGCATATTTTAATATATATTTCATAGATTCATGCCAATTCTATTATGTTCGAATGAGTGTAACAACCTAAAAATGCATTTGAATCTTTTTTTCCCATTGACCGTAATGTAATGGAATACCTTTGATTGTCCCTATAAATGATCTATGCATCCGACTTTCATAACATTTGAAATGACTCGATAAAATTACGTAATAATTATATGTTTTAAATTTCAAGAGATTAAAATGCATTTGAAATTTTTTTTCCCCATTGACCGTAATGTAACGGAATCCTTTTGATTGTCCCTGTAATGCATCCAATTTTCATAACATTTGAAATGACTCGACAAAATTATGTTATAATTATGTATTTTAAATTTCAAACGATTCGGTTGGATAGTTTTTGAGTTGTTATATGCGGACGGACAGACAGACAGACAGACGGACAGACAGATAGACGGACGAACTGAGCGACAACAATAGGTGCTACGTATTTACATAATTACGAACGCACCTAACAAATAAAATTTACATGTTTCGGTTCCAATTCTGATAAAAACCATAATCATAATAAAAAATAAAAATAAAAATCGTCTGATGATCAGTATAAATGATACGCGACAATGGTATGTAAACGAAAGCACTATTTTTATAGATCTTTTTTTAATATAATGTTTTACAGTATAGCGCGCTGTTTTCTTTGTATCTCATTGTCGCGTGTCATCTGTATTGACTGTGAGATCTGTATTGACTGTACTTTTTTATTATTATGATTATGGTTCCTATCAGAATTGAAACCGTCATGTCAAGTTATTTGTTTTTAATATACTTTGTAACGCCTTTCTTAAGTAATATAAATAGCTTATTAAGATGAAAATTAACATTGTTTTGTTACAAATGCATGCACAATTTCAGTTATGGAGCAGAAAATGTTTACTTGAGAAGCGATAGATTACCATAGAGTTAAAAAAACTCTTTAAAAATACCATAAAAAGTGCAAGGCCTTTCGATTGTGCAGAGTCTTTCTTCGTCAGGCGCAAAGACGTGCGTCTACTATGAATGTAGCGACAAGACTGAAATGAAAAAGAAGGGAAAGGGAGCAAGATGATATTATGTCATTAATCAAGAAATTAATAAATCTTCTGTTGCCAAGCACTCTTGGAATTCCGAATATAGTTTCAATATTCAAACTGTTAAAATTATTTTTAATGTCAATAATACCTCTGAATAACATTTAGCTATTTATCTTAATCGTGAAGTTATTGTTAATGATAAATGTGATTCTAAAACGCTCTCCGTAGCCTGGAAAAACCTTTTCAGCACTGCCTTGTAATTAGCTTTTTGTATTAATTATGTATATACATTTTTAGATATATATAAGTATGTTTATACCTATATTCATATAACTTTTTACCTATTTATTTATTTATTTTTATTTATTTCTTTATTTATATATTTATTATTTCTTTACTTATATTATTTCTTTATTTATTTCTATTGAGCCCTTTTATTTGAGTGCATTTACTTTTAATATATATATTTTTTCTTTCCCCTTCTTACCATTTTTGCTTCTGCCTTCTCCTTCTCCACTGTATCCTTCGAACAGTTTGATTATATTTCTCCGTGATTGGCTGTTGCCTTCTACTATCCTACTGGCTGTTCCTTCAGCTTGCCCCCTTTCCCGCCTTTTCATTTCAGTCGTGCCGCTAAATTCATAGTAGATGCACATCTTTGCGCCTGACAAAGAAAGACTCAGTTCATTCGAAAGGCCTTGCGCTTTTTAGTATATCTTATGGTGTTTTAAATAAGTTTTTTTCGCTTCAATTTATTAACACCAGTTTCAACTTATTTTCTTGCTTCATTTCGTATCTGAACTCTGGTCAAGTGACGGCTTTTCGTGAAAACGGTAAATCATTAGAGCTTTTTAATAATAATTAATTTAACTTATTTCCAGCTTGTCAAATCTAGTCATACCTAACTCATTTGAATTGCTCTTTAATTTCTCAAAAACAACAATAGTATACTTTGAGATTGACGAATATACATTAAATGCTCATTGTATTTAAAATTATAATACTAAACTATTGGGAGTAGTATAATTATTAGTAAAATATTCTGCTTATAGAGAATAGTTTAGTTTCATAATTTTTTACACTAAGGCACAAAAGTATACGAATTTCTAGACTTTGAAAAGCTAACTTCACAAACACACATAAATTTTTGACTTTTTATGAAGATATGACACATCATGTAATACGCATAATAAATTAACATTCTGATATATGAATAAAAGATTAATTTCTCATCCTATTGAATAACGCATTGATGTGAAAATAAAGAAATCTTACTTTGTACTTTTATTGTTGCTCTCAGATCTACATTAAGTAACTGACGGTTGACTGCACACTCATACAGTCCAGTATCATTGACAGTAGCGGAATGAATAATGAGAGAATTGTTCTCCTCGTCTACGTACACGCTGTTTTCAATAGAGAACAGTTTTTCGCCTTCCTTGAACCTGAAATATATTTGTCATGTTTTTAATTTGAATAAATATATCTCATCAAAAAGTCGGTAATTAATGCAAAAAAAATTAAACTAGTATGCATAAAAATTTAAACAAGAAAGTAAAATTATGCTTTAAGCATCGATTATGAAACACTTTTTAACACTTCCAGAATATTTTAATAAAACTTAATAATTTAGATACATAAGATAAAAAAGATACGAACATTTTAGAAATTGCATAAAAAATATAAAAACTGATTTCAACAATTACCGTGCATAACCAAATATGTATTCAAATTCTTTTATACCTCTATTTGATCAATAGAATAGTATATATTCTGTGTAGTATGCGAAAATTTAGTTTAGCAAAAAAACGCATATTGAGTTTAAATTTCCCTTTCAGCAATTCATACCAATACTCAGAAACATAGTTGAATACTTTGTACATTCCTGTTTTTAACGCACTACCTTTGTATACGCGCCACTATTTACCTAATATTGAATTAAGATTAAAACACGCTTAATATTTTTTTAATTAAACTTCTAGAAATTATCATCTGTAGACAGTCTTGTATTTATTTCTTTACGTAGCCCTGTATATCATTTTGTCTGTATTCTGCAAACATCTCTTACAAGGAGACGGCAAGGGTGTGGGGTATCCAAATCAAAATAAGTTTTTTTGAGTAAATAGTACTCAGTATTAGAGAACTCGTATGACCAAGCCGTAGCGCGCAGTACCCAGTAGTTATTGATGAAAAAAATAAAACATTTTTTTTTTATGTGTGTTTACTTTGAACGGATGTTTTTTGTTATTTGTGTGATACATAATATACCATCTTTTTAGCAAAATAACGACCAGCAAAGATTTATCTGGCTCCTCTTTACTTGCAGATCCTATTCCTGAATCATCATTGTGCAGTGATAAGTCAAAATTGTTATTGAAAAATGCAGTAGTATATTATGAAGTTCTCCTTGCCGTAAATAATTTAATTGCATCAAACTCTTAATCTGTTATACTTGAAGATGCAATATTAATTGTCAGAGAACTGTATGATAAGACTTTGGAAATATTAAATGAAAAGGAAATTTTCCAAAATGAAGAATTAATACACATCAATGAAGAATGTGAAAAAAATAATTTTTGAGATGGTACATGTGATTCGACACCAGAACAAGACGAACTCGAGTATTAAAACAGTAAACCTAATGACTACACTTCATTGGATTATAGAATAAAAGTTATTAACATTGCTGAGGCACATCCAAATGGAGTTTGACAACTCTACAAAAAATGGCTGTAGACGTTTAAAAAAAAAAGTATTTTTCAAAGTGGAAGGAAGACGTTAAAAAAAGGAGGAATTATCTTTGATAAATATACTATAATTGACACCTGGTCTTATGATCGTTTCTTTGAAATGAATAGACAAAACTACCAAAAAGTCACAATGAGAAACTTACAACAATGGGCACATTGTGCAGTTGCTGCTGCTGCACAATTTGAAGATTTTGATTTCAAAGCCTCAGAACGTTGGGTGACAAATTTTAAGCAGAATGTGCCTCAGCAAAGTTAATAATTTTTTTTTATATATAATCCAATGAAATGTTCTCATTAGGTTTACTTTTTTTATACTCGGGTTCGTATTGTTCTGGTGACGAATCACCATGTACCATCTTAAAAATCACTTTTTCACATTCTTCATTAATGCGTATTAATTCTTCATTTTGGAAAAATTCCTTTTCATTTAATATTTCCAAAATCTTATCACACAGTTCTTCGCCAATTAACATTACATCTTTAAGTATGACAGATGAAGAGTTTGGTGCAATTAAATTATTTTTGGTAAGGAGACTTTCATAATCTACTACTGCCTTTTTCAATAACAATTTTGTCTTATCCCTGCACAAAGATAATTCAGGAATAGGATCTGTATGTAAAAGCGAGGCCAGGAAAATCTTCGTTAATCGCCATTTTGCTTTTAAAAAATGTTAGATTGTATATCACATAAATAACAGAAGACATCCACTCAAAGTAAGCACACGTATTTTTTTCAATAACTACTAAGTATTGCGCGCTTTTGCTTGGTCATACGAGTTCTCTTACTGAGTACTATTTACACAAAAAAACTTACTTTGATTTGGCGTGTAAAAGTGCGTAACTCATTTAAATACCACCTTTAAGCAATCTACGCTCATACGCAATAACCCTTTCAAATTCTTTACTGTAGGCCTGTATAACATCTATAGCAGTTATACATACCACATGGTATTCAAAAGTTTAGTTAAACTTAAAAACGCATAGCATTACTAAAAATTTACTTTCATTCATTCCTTATCATTTCTAATGTACAGTACTTCGGATACAATACAGTATCCGAAATCTTGTGTATCCCTATAATTTCTACGTACTTCATATTATACAGGAGATATTTTGTAGTAAATCTTAGCAGCCCATATCAATTTCATAATATATGAAATAGTTTATCATAATTAAAATACACGGCAAAAATTTTCCGTCTATATTTCTATGTAACGGAATTATTTTGAGTCAATGTGTGGAATTATAAAAAACTGTATCTTAAAAAAAAAAAAAAAAAAAAAAAAAAAAAAAAAAAAATCAAATGTTTTGTAAAAATTTAAAAAATGGTTTTATCTGTGAATCGTTCTTAAAATATCCTATTATTTTAGCGGCGTTCGTAATTATATAAATATATAGGATCGATAGTCGTCATCTGATGGTCCATCCGTCAGTCCCGCGCATATAGCAGCGCAAAAGCAACCCAACCGAATGATTTAAAATTTAATATATAAAATTGTTGTAGAATTTTATCGAGTCATTTCAAATTTTATGAAAATCTAATCAAAACTTAAAACCTTTCGCCTATATTTTAAATCCTATCATACATAATTAATCCACTGATATCAGAAGATAAATAATGATTCTAGGTTGCCATGATCATTACGTCCTATTTAGAATGTTCTTATGAACTCAATCCATATGACTGAGTTTAATATATGTATATATTCATATTCAAGAATTTTTGCATAAGAACGCAGCAGCTATTTCACATAGAACTGGAAATTTATAAAAATAGTTATAGTACGAAAGAAAACATTAAGAAGAAACTTTATTTTTGTATATTTTGCTTTTTAAAGGGATGAACAATGTTATTTAATGCATTTGTGTGATATTTTTGAAGTAATCATATATATTAAAACAGTAGGCTAATTTTTTAAGATCAACTCTAAAATTAAGGCATTTGCGCATGCGTGAAGTTGAATTTATTAACTCCTCTAGTTAGAGGAAAGTCGAAGCAAGTCTGGTTAGCTCAGTGGTTTAAGGCACGTATTTAAAACTCTGCGCTTTAGCAGAGGACCCGGGATCGATCCCAATGTTTGGCAAAGCAATTTATTTGAATAAAGAGGAATTTTACTACGAGGGAAAGTTATATGATCTTTATTCTTTTATTATCATTATTACTTTGATGCTTTATAATTAAATAAAATTTAACACTCAAAAATTTTTTAAAAAACAAGTTTTATTTTAAATAACAATTTTATTTGTTTAATATTTCAAGTAATTAAAACATAGTAATTATTAGATATAAACAGCGAATTTCAAGTTCTGTGCTTTGGAGATATATTTGTAAGAATAAAATTATTGAAAATCCTTACAAATCGCATTCTTAAAAAAAAATAATAATAATAAACAACAACAAATACAACATACACAAATAAAATTGTATCCGTTGAATTAATTTTAGTTTCTTTATGCTAAAAGGGAAGCGCTGTTAAAATTCTCTTAAAATTATTTCAGTTGATTACTTGAGTAGGTTAGACTAACAGAACCATAAAACGCTTTGAATCTGTTGGAATCACATAGATAACATAGAAATAAATCACATTTTTAAAACTTTAATTACAGGTAACTAATTTTTAAAATGTAACATTAATCATTTGACAAGTTTATCGTCAAATTTTGACGGGTACCATCTAGTTTTTCATTTAAGACAATATAAAAAATTATTAAGCTTTTTTACTGATTTTCAAACATTTTGTGTGTGTGAATTTGTTTGCCTGCACATATAGATCTATACACTCATATCCAAAAAGATCATTGTTTCTAAACTTTATATTACACATAATCAATATTCTGCCCATAAATATTTTTTTACTATACATAAATTTTTATCACTTTTCCAGATCATAAATATACATATCAATAAATTATGAATAAATACGGGCATTTCAAATGCAGGAATGAGTATTAAAAAAAAGAATAGTTAATGTAAATACCAAAATAAGTTCGCGAGATAAATCTTTCGTAAAAAAAAAAAAACAACAAATTAATGCACGCGTTTTACGATACCCCATTATAATGAGCCGATACTTAATTAGGATAATTAAGCTTCTGATATGAAATATACATAAATATGTTTATCTCGCCAGAATTCAAAACAACTTTTGTAGCAAAATAATGGCACATAAATGGTAACGCAAAAATGATAAGTGCACCAGCTGTGTTGTGTAAACATTCTAATTCTGAAAAAAAAATAGAATAACAGAGAAAATCTTACGTGCATGAATCAGAGTTTTTTTTTTTTTTTTTTTAATTAATCAAACAGTCATTATCTATTAGTTATTACCTGCTAATTGGTTTTTGCAGGTCATCGATCGTTAAATTAATAAATTTTGTTCCACTTCGAAGGTTTTATTAATCTGATTTTTTTTTCTGCAGTTGATGGCGTTATAAAATTACATTTCTGATCCATAAAATAAAAGAGCATTTAACCCCAATAATAACACACTGGCCTTTGTTGTGCATTAAACTAAGCTGCTGGCTGTATATTAAATGTTTAGATTTAAAATGATTTTTTATTTTTAAATAAGATTAAACTAATTATTTTAATAGTTCGCACATAAAATTTTTATGTTTTGTAAACGGTCAAATGCGAGTATTAATCGTGCTCATAGAATTTCAGACAGGAAGTATATGAATTAATAATTGCATTATTAAAAAAAAAATCCTTGCTAAAAGAATAATAAGATTTCTTAAAAAATATATATGTAACTCAGGGTTAGGTATAACTGCATATACTAGAAAAGTGTAAATAAGATCATAAGAGCTCAAACACTACTCTAGACTGCTCTAGGCATGTGTAGTAATTATCTTTGTGTAAAATCTGTGAACGGGGTGGGTAAGCAGGAAGAAAAATTTTCGAATTATTTAAATTGTCAGTTTGGATTTTTTAAGTGAACACATCGAGCATTGCACTTTCGCGGAATTGAGGGGAGAAACTATTGCTTGTAAATTTTGTAAGGAAGAAAAAAGCGGTGTAATCCAAGCTTCCATGTTCCTGATAAATTGTGAACTGGTTTTAATTTGTAGTGATGTATTTAAACGTAAATTCTGTGCTCACTTTTGGAAAATAGTCCACTCTCTTTGTGTTAAGAGTAAAAGACTATCTCTATATGAGTAACTATGGGGCTCTGCCCCCTACGAGCAAAGCTCGTCAACTCCTGCTGAGACGCCAGAAACTCTAAAAATCAACTTTTAAAAAATTGCGAAGCATTGATCTATAATTTTCCCTCTCTTTAAGTGGAGATCTCTCTGTAAACAGATTTTCAGTCATTTCCCTTGCATAGGGGAATTTTAAGGTCTAATCAGCTGCTGTTAAGCATCTTCTGGCTATTTACATATTTGATTAAACAAGATCAGTTAACAGTGAAATACACATATTATTTGACACTTGGTATTTTTTGAACCTCCGTATAAGAAAAAAATTTAAGTAAGGCACTTTAAATGATTTGCTTAAATTTGATCGAATTTTCACAAAATTTTTCTTTCTTTTTTTAATATTCACGTGAAAATATATTTGTTGCTTGAAAGAAAATATTATTTGTACCGTCTTAGATTTCACAACAAGAGTTAAAAAAATCATATTAAAATATGAAGTAAATATCTTTTCTAAATGTATTTTTTTAACTTAAAGTGCTTTGCAATAATACTTGTACATTTTAAATATGGCGTAATTTCTTTTACTTGCTACTTTTTACGCACATTAATGAATTTATTTGTTATTTAAATTTTTTTTTTCTCTTTTTGATATTCACGTGGAGGCTCTTTTATTGCTAGAAAGAAAATATATTTTTATTAGAAATGGCAACACTTTAAAATGTCATTTAGAAATGTGAAAAGCTTCACGTAAATATATTTTTAATTCAAACCATTTGCAATATTATTGTTTGGATATTTTAAATATTATTTATTTCTTCCATTTACGACAGATAGCGCATTTTAACGAATTCATTATTTTAATATTTTCATTTTTTTAATATTCACATGTAAATATAGTTTCATGACGTAATTTTCAATATTTCCCGCTTTTAACTTGCAATTACTTAATTCTCATTTGAAAGGGGTTTTCTTCTGCTTGTGGTAGCCCGTTTAAATATTTGTTTTTAATTTGAAGGAAATATTATTCTTTGATCATTTGGCAACAATTTAAAATAATAACCCTTTCTAAAATATCTAAAAAATCTCTCTCAAAATTTGGAAATTTCAATTTAAAACGCAAATAAATTCTCAAAAATGTGCCAAATTAAAAAATAAATGCAATCTACACACCGGCAATTTCTAATCTATAAAATGATCTAAAAATAATTAAATTCTTATGTATAGTTTTTGTTGTTATAAAACTTTTTTAATAGAATGCTTTTGACTAAATTTAACATTAAATATCTTTTAAAATAATAATTCGATTTAAAAACGGTCTGCATCAACATATTTATCAAACATTTTCTCCATGATACCACTAATTTTCATATTTTTGTGCGCAATAGTTTTCTTAATATTAGCGAAGAAATACCCATAGGAAATCGAATAATTCTGTTTTTGGTACGTTCTTCCTTAGCAAATACGCTATCTGTTCTAAATATTGATATATTCTCCCCATAATAATTGCTATTGTCAGTGTAATTTTTTTAGAATATTATCTTTCAAAAGTACTATTTATTTTAAAAAACTGAAAAAAAAAACCTATAAATCTTACACAGGGTCTAAAAAATTACTACAGATACAGAAAAAAAACCAAATAAATGAAATACTAATAGTACCATCATTTACTAATGCATTTTTTTAAATGTGATAAGATGTTTTGTTTTATTTCTTGCATTAACTAAAAATATTTTAAAAGATAAATCATTATACACTGGTGTGCAAAATTTAAGGACAAGTCCCAAAATGCCAATTTTTAAGGGATTTTCAAGTGATAATTTTCACGAGAATATTCAAAAAGAAGTAATATAATTTAAATAATAACTATCCTGGCATAACAATTAGTCCATATAACATCTCATTCAGGTCACACAATGGTCACAAGAGTCACAGTCGCTGCGGCGAAACAAAAAATAGGAAATGCCACACCTCTCTTTCATTAATTTCAAATGACTACTATATGTGACACTACTGACAGGTCATTGTGACTGCTACTTTGTGGCGAGTCCCCAGGTGACTTTACAGTGTCGTTTCATTGAGACTCTCATGTGACCTTTCATCTGGAGACTCAATTTCATTGTGAACGTTGCATTATGATAAATTACCAAATAATGTCCCATTAAAGTCACATGGTGACTTTTCACCCTTTTTCACAATGGTTACTTCACAGTAGGGTCTATGTCACCCAAAGTCTTGTGACAGAAAGTCACTATGTGACTTTAATGTGACATTATTTGGTGATTTATCACAATGCAACATTCACAATGACTTTAAAATTGAGACCCCAGATGAAAGGTCACACGAGAGTCTCAATGAAACGACATTGTAAAGTCTGTGATATACGCTCTTCCTATTTTCTTCATGAATTCTACGGAACACCCGTTTATGTTGAAATAATCCAAAGAAGCCGGCTTGACAAAAAAAACACAAAAGTTTATTTGACAGATGGAACACACAAGATGGACTAACACAGCAAGACTTGAACACACACAATTAAATATATAAATAACTTCTAACTACGCTTCTTTCTACAACAGATCCGCGCCGTCCCGTAGCACATACATATTCCGCTTTTCCCGAATAATGTTTTTAAAAAATAAATTCCTTTTAACCTGCATTCAACATTCGCAGGTCTTACCTCTTACCTCCGCACACACCTCTCTCTCTCTGCGTTCGTAACCCCTTCCTCTCCACACACACTCGTCCGCTGGTCATGTGATCCAAGAGCGGGCGCCGATGAATAAAACAAAAAAAAACACATCATCAGTCATCACACCCCCCACGCAAGATTGAAAATATGGTACACACTTATTTTAAATCTGAAATTCGACTGATGATGTTACACTATTTAACAGTGATTTCCCAAATTATAATATGTATATATAAAAAATAACACCACAAATACAACCGTATCCGGAGAAGGCACATCTTCCGGTATTCTTCCTATCTGCTAATATAAAATAGAATTAAATTAATACTTCATATACACAATATAACATACAATTAACAAAAGGTAATATACAAAACTTAGTAAACATTAAACAGGACATTAAGAGTTGCTGAAAGAAAAAAAAGTATATTGTTCAAGGAATGTTCAAACACTGGGATCTTCAGAAGTTGTTGAATGTCTTACACAGTGTCCAAGCGTGATAATGCATCAGCATTAATTAGTTTGGCACCCGGGCGGTGCGAAATCTTAATGTCATACTTTTGTAAGGCTAATGCCCATCGCTGCAGTTTTGAAGATTGAGGGGCATTTTTGGTGATAAAAGTTAATGGATTATGGTCCGTAATAAGTTCCACAGGTGAGCCGAAAATCCACGTTTCAAATTTTTTCAAACTCCAGATCACTGCATAGGCCTCCCTTTCAATTGTTGGCCATGCCTGTTGAGTTTTGGTGAGTTTTTGACTGGCGTAACTTACTGGATACACTACTCCATCTCTTCTCTGCGATAAACAAGCTCCGATGCCGATTGCAGATGCATCACACTCTATGATGAAAGGTAACCCGATAATAGGAGTATGCAGACTGGGCGCTTCGATGAGACCTCTTTTTAACGCGTTGAACGCCTGGTCATGCTCTACTGACCAGCACAAATTCTCTGGACTGTCCTTTTTTGTCAGTTCCGTGAGGGGATATGCTGTTTCAGCATATTTTGGTATATAATCTCTATAGTAATTGCACAAACCTAAGACACTTTTTAGTTGCTTCTTGGTTTGAGGCACAGCTAACTTACGGATGGCCTCCACTTTTTCCGGATCGGTCCGATGGCTGCCGGACCCAATGATATGGCCTAAGTACTTTATTCGGGGTTTTGCAAACTCACATTTTTTCAAATTGACGGAGAATTGTAACTGTGATAGTTTGGAAAATATCTTCTCTAAATGCACCAGGTGTTCCGCGAACGTTTCGGAAAAAAACTGCTATATCGTCTATGTATGCTCTAGCAAAGTCCTGGTATTCAGAAAGCGCTCTGTTGATTTCTCGTTGAAACGTCGCAGCAGCATTCCTCAACCCAAAAGCCATGACCTTGAAGCGATATTGAGCTCTATGCGTCTTGAAACAGGCTAATTTTTGACTCTCTTCTTCTAATGGTATGGCCCAGTAGCCTTTGAGTAAGTCCAAAGTGGAAATGACGTTGGCCCTGCCAATATTAAATAATAGATCAGTAGAATTTTCCATAGGAAAATCATCAACCTTGGTGATTGCGTTCAGTGCCCGAAAATCTACGCAAAGTCGTAGCGTTCCATCTTTCTTCATCACGCACACTACCGGATGCGGTGCTTCTTCATCACTTTCTTCAATCAAACCTAATTCTAGTAATTCTTGAATTTGTTTGTCTACTAGAGGTTTTAGGGCCTCTGGAATTCGATAAACATAAGGTTTCTTCTTTTCATTATCATTTAATCTTATTTTGTGTGCACCGACTTTTGCTATTTGTATTTTCTTTGAAAACAATTCTTTATATCTAAACAATAAATCTAACATCTTTTCTCTTTCTACGTTTTCCAAATGATTTAAATTTACTTCTTCGATTTTGAAATAGTTCGAGTTATCCTTTGTACTAGGGGTGGGATGGACTTCCCCTAATTCTTCTTCATTCTCAAAAATTACCCCCACTGCTTGTACCCTAGGAGTAAATTTCCTAATCTTATTCACGTGAACATTTTTAATGTTTCCGTTCGTTAACCTGACTTTGTAAGAGTCGGGATTACACCGTGCCACTATTTCGGCTGGCCCTGTCCATCTAGCGTAAAGTTTATTACTAGAGTCTGGAATTAATAAATATACCTGCTCCCCCGGTCTAAATTCCTTATAAATTGCCCTTCGATTCGCATACTTCGCATACGCGCCCTGTTTAACCTCCGCTACTAGTGAAGCTTGTTCCGCCGCCTTTTCTAAGTTAATTTTTAAATCCTGAAGGTATTCGGTTGCACTTTTCCCGAGATTTATAGGTAGTGGAATTTCGCCCGACCATGTAGATTTTAATACCGCCAATGGCCCCCTGGCCTCCCTTCCATACATCAACTTAAATGGCGACACCCCCGTCGTACAGTTAGGAATCTCCCTATACGCAAATAATAAATAAGGGATGTGTTTATCCCAATTTTTAGGATCGCTCCGAATAATATGGTGCAACATGCGTTTCAATACCTGATTATACCGTTCAACCAATCCCGAACTTTGTGGATGTCCCGGTGTTGCAAATCTAGGAGCCGCCCCTAGCCTAGCATGAAATTCCTGCATTAAACCTGATACAAAATTTCCCCCTTGATCACTTGCTATTACGCGGGGTATCCCTGTCCGCATAAATATTTCTAACAGCGCATCACAAGTAGCCTTAGCCGAAATTGTTCTTAACGGAACCGCTTCGGGCCACCTACTGTGTTGGTCAACCAAAGTAAGTACATATTGATGTCTACGCGCCGAAGGTGGTTCAATTTTCCCAATTATATCAATATTTACAACGTCAAATGGGAGCTCCGGTCTTTCAATCGGAAGAATCGGTATCTGATCACTGGCTCTCTCCCGGCTTCGCAACTGGCAGTCCTTGCACGATTTACAATACTCCTCTACATCCCGCGACACGCCTGGCCAAAAAAATGAATATCGAATTCTTTCTTTCGTTTTCCTTATACCAAGATGGTTCGCAAAGATTGATTCATGTGCAATCCTTAAAATTTCCTCCCTCCTAATTTTAGGCACTACTAATTGCATGACTTGATCTCCCGAAACCTTTTCCCTATGATAAAGTAAATTATCCACCATAACAAACCCATTTTTCCCTTGTTTTGCATCTTTAAATGCCCCCTGTAAAGATTCGCAATTCTTTTGTTGCTCCCTGTAAATGGTCGTTTCCGAATGCTGGTTCGAATTTAAATCCTCGCAATCATTTTTCGTTCCAATACAATTAATAATCAAATTATCTTCAAAAGATTCATTTTCAACCTGCAAACATAAATATTTATCACTCGTATTTTGTTCTTTTTTCTTTTCCAACGATAAATTTTCATCCCCCCTTTTCGATTCCGCCTCACTTGTTGGGGCCAGACTGTCGGCTATTCTTTTCCCTTCTCCAATTTGCAATGATTGTAATAACTCATAAACCTTCGGAGTAATAATACATGAACTACATAATTTATCTGTCACTGCAAATAACACATCCACACTGTTAAATAAACAATTTGATTCACTCATGTTTAGAGAAACCGGTAATGTTAAAAGATCAGCAGTAATTTGCTCGCCAAAAGCTGAAATCAACTGAATTGATGAATTTTCATTATTTTTAAATGACTCTGGTACTTCATTCGAATTTATAACGGGAATCTCAGCAGCGCTGTCAATTAATGTCTTTATTTTTTGCTTCCCCACCCAAATTTCATCGTATTGCAATGGTTGAGTACTTATTGCGTCATTTTCAAAGCATAAAGCTGTCACTTTCGCTATCAACCGTTCGTCTTTATTTTTTCCGGTAGAATCTTTTTTCATTTGATAATGAGAATTTCCCGACCTCTCTTTTTCTTTATTATTATTATTAGGACAAAACCGTAAATGAACGATTTGACGGCACAATTTACACACAGACTTTTTCCTATCATTACGCGAATTAAAATTATTTCTTAGATGCGGTGGAATATATTTGCCAGATCCGAAATCATCAGAACCGCGACAATTTGTCGATTTATCATATACCTCAGAAAAGGTTCTACCTTTTGAGGTAAACCAATTATCGCATAATTCCGCAATTTCCCGCGCTTTTAACCAATTATCTAATTGTTTTATTTTGACATAGCTTCGCGCCTCTGAGTCTAACGCATCCATTAATCTATCACTAACTATTAATTCATTAAGTGCATCAAAATCATTTACCTTTCTAAGTTCGCAATAAAAATCCCAATTCGCTCTCAACCTAGATGCGAACTGCATATGATTTTCATTTTTCGCCCTCTTTGCCGAAAGAAAATTTTGAAGACAAGCTTCAGGGGTGGGTTGAAATTCTTTTAAAATTAAAGCTTTAACCTTTTGATAATCCTTCATTTCATCTGAATTTGCATATACTAATAAATGCGCAGCTTTTTCCCCTACTAAATTAAACAGTATTTCAACTTTCAAATCTTCCGCGACATTCTTTAATTCAAACGCCCTTTCGAGCGAAGAAAAAAATAAATTCCACGATTCAGGTTTGGTAGGAATCGCAATAGTTAAAGTCTTAACGCTTTTAATTAGAGCTTCTAACGAATTAGTTTTGGGATTTTGTCCATCCCCCCCACTATCAGAATTTTTGTTTTCAGACTGCAGTTTAGCCATTTCTAATTGGTGTTTGATAACTTCTAATTTCGTTTTTTCTAATTCTAACGCTGTTTTCTGCTCAGAATTAACATATTCCTTTTCATTTTTGAGGGCCTCCGCCTCTTGTTTCTCTTTTGAAATGCGGTCTGATACCGTTGTAACAAGGAATTCTTTTACAAAATCGAAATCTTTCTCGTATTGTTCGCTTCCTTCGATTAATGCCTTTAAATCCACTATTCTATGATCTGGCTCTACGTTTAAGCCTAATTCTGTGGCTACTATGACCAGGTCTTCTTTTCTTAACCCTTTAATTGTAAACATGTTCTTTTTTTTTTTTTACTATTACTATCTTTATCAATAATTATAATTTACTATCTTTATCAATAATTATAATCATTAAATAATATAATCATTCATTAAAATCATACACTAGAACATACTGAGAACAATACTTGTTTTCAATTCTAATCCGATTATCTCTTTAGAATCATTGTAACATTCATTAATCTAATATTTATGAATCTTCAGTTAATAATCAAAAGTTATAACTTTCAACTTTATTTCCAAAACTATAAAAAGTGGTTTCACTTACCACTGGTTCTTGCGAAGAGAGCGTGTGATATACGCTCTTCCTATTTTCTTCATGAATTAATAGTTAGTGATAGATTAATGGATGCGTTAGACTCAGAGGCGCGAAGCTATGTCAAAATAAAACAATTAGATAATTGGTTAAAAGCGCGGGAAATTGCGGAATTATGCGATAATTGGTTTACCTCAAAAGGTAGAACCTTTTCTGAGGTATATGATAAATCGACAAATTGTCGCGGTTCTGATGATTTCGGATCTGGCAAATATATTCCACCGCATCTAAGAAATAATTTTAATTCGCGTAATGATAGGAAAAAGTCTGTGTGTAAATTGTGCCGTCAAATCGTTCATTTACGGTTTTGTCCTAATAATAATAATAAAGAAAAAGAGAGGTCGGGAAATTCTCATTATCAAATGAAAAAAGATTCTACCGGAAAAAATAAAGACGAACGGTTGATAGCGAAAGTGACAGCTTTATGCTTTGAAAATGACGCAATAAGTACTCAACCATTGCAATACGATGAAATTTGGGTGGGGAAGCAAAAAATAAAGACATTAATTGACAGCGCTGCTGAGATTCCCGTTATAAATTCGAATGAAGTACCAGAGTCATTTAAAAATAATGAAAATTCATCAATTCAGTTGATTTCAGCCAGTCATCACAAAGTCACCTGATGACTCGACACAAAACAGCAGTCGCAGTGACCTGTCAGTGGAGTCACATATAGTAGTCATTTGAGACACATAAAAGAGACATATTGGAATTTCCTTTTTTATTCTTTCGCCTTAGTGACTGTGACTCTTGTGACCATGTGTGACTTGAATGAGATGTTATATGAACTAGCTGTTATGAAAAGATGATAATTATTCGAATTATATTAATTTTGAATATTCGCTTGAAAATTATCGCTTGGAAATCTCTTGAAAATTGGCAACTCGTCCTTAAAGTTTCCACACCAGTTATATAATTATATATAGCGAGAGAGATTTTTTTTAATCATATTTTTTATAATTGATAGCAAACTTTTAACTAAATTAGTAATTGCAATATGAAATAACACAAAAAAAAACGTAGATTTCAAAAGTTTCATACCATACAATTGAACAATAGGGACACTCTTCTGTCAAACACTGCAGAAACAAAGGCTGGCCTGGGACAAGAATTTTTCCTAATCCTGGTTCGTCTTCATTTGGTTCAATTATATTATCTGTAAAGAAATCACAATCGTATAAAATATACATTTTTGATTGATAAGTCCTTTTATGATTTCTCATTAGTATTATAATTCCCATAAGGTGCCCACAAATGATGTCACGTTTGAAGGGGGAGGGGGGTTCATGAAATTGTGGCAGTTTGTGACAAGGGAATGGACGGGGGTAAGAAGAAATGTGACGTCACACATTTTGGTTAAAATAAAAGCATTAAAATTCAGCAGATTAAAATATGAAGTATGAAGTTATTTGAAATTTAAAATAAGGTACTTGTACCCTATATGGACAGTGTTCTCAATATGGACATCCCTAATATTTTTAAAAATAACCATTTTGATAGAGAGATCGTTTTACATATCCGTGAAGAAAAGCAGTTGAAAAGATAATTAAGCCTGGAAAGTACAAAAAAGCGCGCTGTTCGTCATTTATAAGGAAACTTGTTGTTTCGTGGTGTACTGATCGTAATTATAGGCAAGTTTAAATTCTTATTAGATATTGTAAAATTACTTTAAATATTAAAAAGTGGGGTGTTTTAGAAAGCTTTTAAAACATATTTTTGATTGCTATTGCATATATTGCATAAAAAAGTTTTCTTTATTTATTTATTACAAGATCTAATAAAACTACTCCCGATTCCCAATATGGACACCTTATGTCCACATTGGAAGTACGGTACGTGAATCTTCAGATTAACAAAAATAGAAAGCTAAGCAAAACCAACTTCATTATTTCATAATATTTTGTAGTAACTGAAGGGCTTTGCATCGGTCTTCGAAGAGCCACAACCGAAAATGACCCCCCCCCCCCCGCTCTATAGTGCATGTTCTGAAGATATTTACTGTGCTCTCCCCAGCAATACTTTAAGATATATATATATTTTTTAAACCCTCTCCTCTAAAATTCCATAGAAGAGTGGCTCTTCCCTACACCCTGTGTAGTAGGTCAATAAGGAGGCACATGTCCATAATAGGGACTGGTGGTTTTGTTTTTATCGTTTAAATAAAACCGGAATGGTTACAAGGTCGCTAATTTTAATAATGACAGTCAACAGTCCAGGTATCATGGTCATATATTTTTGGAGTCCTATCACGTGTACATGGGGGTGAAAAAAATAAATTTTCCTTAGGGTGTCCATATTAGGCACAGGTACCTTATTTTATGTTCATAAAGATCAGATTTAAAGCAAAATATGTTAAAAACAATTTCAAATTCCAAAATACTACCGTTTTCAATTGCCCTTACATATTAATATTTTATTACTATTCAATATTATTATTGTTGTTGTTGATATCATTATTATTTGTTGTTTCAAACCTTTTTTCATACAAAATACGAATAATTTTTTATGTTCAGCTTACAAATGTCGTTAAAACGCATAGTTAAAGTCAAAATATAAAATCTGAAAAGTTATCTGAAACATAGTGCTTTGTTTTTGAACTTCAAGTATATGTTTACGTAATATATAGCGGTGACATGTGAAAAAAAGGGGGGGGGGAGTAAATTGAAGTGTGACACTTTGTGACAAAGGGGGTGGAGAAGAATCGAAAATATGTAAAAAAAGGGTTGCATCATTTATGGACGGCCCCAAAACATGTAATTCCTAACATGGAGTGCACGTTCCACGTTGAGAGAATTCGGTTTTCCAGAGCAGTGATTCTAGTATAATGGTACTAATAGGGAAATTTTTATAGTTGTTTTTGCGGATGTCAAATGATGTATATTATAGAGCAGGCATTTAAAAAAACATAATTGGGAACCTAAGAAGAAAATGTAAGTTTGGCCATATAGAGTATATCTATAGGGAAAGGGGGGAGGAGAGAAAAAGTGTATGCGCCTGCATGTATTTTGCTCGGGTGTGTGCGCATGTATGTTTTACATGTATACTCTGTTAGAGGGAGAATGTGAACACTTCGTCTTACTATAATTTTTTAATATAATTTGCTTTATAATAAAAAGAGACTAATACACGATAACTATCACAAAAAAATCCTTTTATAATTTAATACATTTTTTCCATTACCAGTGATATAAAAAAGGAAAATATATTAATTGAATAAGATTTTAAGGTCACTTATATGTCACAGAATCGAAAAATATTTTCCTTTTCAGCATTATTATTATTTCCCATTTCCTGTTTCCTTTTCGATTCTATTATCTTTTATGCTAAAAGGAATAATGATATTAAATCCAAAATCTTACCTCGAACGTAAACAGAGATGGATTTTTCGTGGTACTTTTTTCCCTTTTCCATTTCAATGCCATTTTCTGCCCTGCAAGTATAGAGACCCCTGTCAAATTCAGTCATGTTTCTCACGGTGAGATATGCGTTCGAGATTTTTTCTCTCTTCGAATATATGGATATACGAAGATCTTTTTCTTTTAGCATAAAAGCATTAAGGTTTCCTAAAATGCAAACAAAAAGGAAAAAAACATTTTAATTTAAGAGTATCAGCATGTGAAAAATGCATGACGTTTTCATTTTAAAAAGTCATTTATTTGATTTAAATGAAAACTTTCAATCAGATATCTTTAAATATAATGCTTTTTTTTTTCAGGTGATTCAATTTTTGCTTGCTCTTTCAATACAAAATAAATTTGAATTAAGAATATTTAAAATATATATTCAAATATAGAAAAAGTATTCAATATTTATTTTATTTTCAGTAAAAGGTATTATATTTTAATTCTTAAGTAGTTTTCGGGAATAAGATGAATATTGAGATTTTTTAAAAGAAGTGACTTTTGTATTGTTTTTATACAGTTAAAAAAAAATGGTTTGTATGAAATTTTTTCAATATAAATGAGATAAAATGTCCGATGTTAATAAGTCCGTTGAGATAAATTAACACAGAAAAAAAAGCAAGTCTGAAATTCTACGTCAAACGTGGCGAATGACTATAACTATAACTAGTCTTATAAATATTCAGATCTTATTTCGAAATATGTTGCGAAAATGGATAAATAAAAAACGTATTACGATGATGTATATTTATTTCAATAATACGGAAATGTTTCCATCTTAATCCTTCATCTTTCTTTCTTTCTAACCAATGACCAGGCCCCTACCTGCCGAGTTACCTCAGCTTAGCGGGTTAGATACCAGCTATCGCGGCGAGTGACCGCCTAATCGCCGCGTAGTGGCTATAAATCCGATAAATTCGCTTCTCACATTATCATAAGTGCAGTACTTGCTTCTCATTTGAGCATTCTTTATTTTGACGGTTGCTTAGCGTTACATCCTGTTGTTTATACTGCAAATTGTTATTCAAGTTGGTCTCGTAATTTGGAGCCTTGATCAGATGACGAGACCTTCACCTGGCAAAGCACCTCCAGAGGTATCATTCACAGGTAACTGGGAGGACTTTGCACTCACGACGGATTTTACATGCACCAGGCGCTATTAGCATACATGAGCGTACATTTTATAATCCTCCGTCTTAATCCTCACAGCAATTTAAAATCATTCCCTAACATGGGATGCTACTGAATTAATTACGTATGATAGGTTTGATAAAATAGTCACTATGGCAACCTAGAATCATTATCTTTCCTGCGATATTGTTAATTAATTATGTATTATCAGATTTAATAAAATGAAGAAAACTTTCAATAGTAATTTTTAAGATTCCATTCAATTTTCATAAAATTTTAAATGACTAAATTCTGCACTATTATATATATTAAGTTTCAAACCATTCGTTTAGGTTGTCTTTGCGCGAGAAAATACGGACAGACAGGCAAAAGAATGAATCAGGGACGACGACTTTAGGCGCTGCGTATTTATTTAATTACGGATGCATGTAATAACCAAGATAACTTGCATGGTTTTAAAGGGAAATTACTTTTTTTTTCCTACATATTTTTACTTTTTGTTTCATGGCGTCTTTCTAATAAATAATTTTTCAATACAGTTTTCAAATAAGAATGGTTATGTTCTGGTTCAGTGACACTTCTGTGTTCACTTATGTTTTGGTTCTGTGACTCAGGGAGTCTCGCTTTCGACACCTTGGATTTATTTAATTTTTAGTAATAGTGTTGAGCTTTAATTCATGAGTTATTTTCATGAATTAGTCGAAGAACTTTTTTTTATAATTAAAATAATGGACTTTATAAAAATAACCATAAAATAAAAGGCAAAGCAGAAGGCGTTTCGAGCTGAAACAATGCAGCTCGTCATCAGCTGAGGTAGACACGTGTTCATAAATGTACAAGGTCAAAGATGAACTGAAAGAAAGGGGATAGCGATTGCAAAGAGTGCGAGAGGTGGCGCTAGTTAAAAGAGAAAATGCAGAAGACAAAAACAATGCCATAATAACAAAAGAGAAAAAAGAAAAAAAGTAAAAGTAAAATAAACAGAAAAAAGTGGAAAAAATTATAATAATAAATGAATAAAATAAATAATAAAGAACATTAAAAAATAAAATGAAAAAAAAGTTGAAATAAACAGAAAAAAGTGGAAGAAAATTAGAATAATAAATGAATAAAGTAAATAATATAGACAATTAAAAAATAAAATGAAATAAAGAGAAAATAAAAATAAATAAAAGTAATAGTATTAGAAAATTAAAAAAAATTGATAAAGAAATAAATGAAATTAAAAACAATAAATAAAACATTTATTATTTTAGGAAAATAGACTAGAGACGAGAGAAGGGAATTACAAAAGTAATTTTCATGCAGGAGAAAGGGAGGAAAATGATGAGAATTCATTGACAAGATTATCAGAGTTTTTATAAATAAAATAGGCTTCATGAACATTTAAATAAGAGGGAAAGGCAGGATAAGAATTAATTCTGGCCATGGAGAAATTGAAAGCATGACTGGAAGCCCAACAGTTAGAATCAATCGAAGATTTAGATATCTCTTGATTTACAATATATGTCTGATGCCCGCCAATTTTTATTTATTTATTTATTTATTTTTATGCATTTTTGGTTTTGCCAATATAACCTAAATTACAAGAACAAAGAATAAAATAAATATCCCACTAGTTATGAGTATAAATAGGATCTTTAAGGAAGAGAATTTAATTTTATTCATAAGTTTGGAGATAACTTTAAAATTGAAACGAGAAAATATTTTAGCAGTTTTAAAACAGAGAGGAGAATATAAAGGTAGAACTATGAATTTAAAATTAGAAAGATTATTTGAATCAGAAAGAGGACGTTTAGGCTTGCTAAATTTATGCAGAGCTTTGTCAATCAAAGAGGGATTATAACAACGAGCAACGGCAAGAGATTTGAGATAATTAATTTCATTAATCAGAGTAAAAGAGTCAGAACAAATACGTAGTGCACTAAACACATGTTTAGTGTTGTTAAAAAAGACGATCTTTTTACCTAAGTAGTAGGAAAATAAGAGTACGGGCTCAGCCGGAGGCGGGACTGCGGGACCGTCCCACCTCCGGCTGTCCCACCTCCGGCTGTCCCACCTCCGGCTGTCCCACCTCCGGCTGCCCCACCTGCTCCTCCAGCTGCCCCGCCTGCGGTCCCTCCTGCTCCCACCATCTCACCGCCGCCCTCCTGCGCCCCCTAGTGGAAAAAAGGAATATTCTATTATAACAGGATAGGTGAACAACCTTCCCTAATTAAAAATATTATCAATCACATCTCAACATTGAATCATACTATAAGATGAAGATTAAATTTGTATTTGAATTTTGAACAACCGTAATTTTAATGAGTATTATTAATTAAGCGAAACAATTAAAATCTCAGTTTTTAACCATTTTATTTAGATTTCTTCTACTACAAGATGATATTATCAATTTAACAGAAGAAAGTTAAACATATATTTGAATTTTGCTTCATAGACATCTTAATGAGTAGTATTAATTAAGTAAAAACAATAGAAAATATCCAGTTTTATAGAAAAAGACTGATTTCTTACAATTTTTATCAACTATATGATCATTGTAACGACTTAAAAGTTGAAAGTTAAACATGTATCCTAGTTTTTCAACAACTATAGCCTTAATGAGTATCGTTAATTAAGTAAAAAACAATGGAAAATATCAAGTTTTATAGAAAAAGACTGATTTCTTACGATTTTTTCAACTCAAACTTCAGACTATCAATTTGGTAGAAAGAAATTTAAGCATGCATTCGAGTTTTGGACAACCATTTCCTTCATGAACATTATTAATTAAGCAAAACAACAGAAAATATTAAATTTTTAACTGATTTCTTCATATTTATTTATTTTTTTTTATATATATATAAAATCAGAATACACAACTTAAAATAGAAATTTAAACATATTTTTTAATTTTTGAACAGTCGTTACCTCAAAGAATTTCAATAATTAAACAATTAACAAAGGAAACTAATGATTTTTTAACGAAAAAAGACGAATTAAACGAATTTGGTTAACTTTTACTCTAAATGGAAATTTCATCATACTTTTATATACTAACTAAGTAGAATTTTAATGCATAAACGAACACATTTCAGTAAATATTCAACGCACACGCAAATATGAAAACAACACCTGCTTCTTGTGACGTCATATTGAAACCAAAAGTTATTCCTCCAAAGTCCCTCACCATACCTTTTCACCCCCATCTCCCCCAATTTTTTACCTTAGGTAGGGAAATGGACAATGCAATGACCTCTCATTCTTGTATATTTAGAAGTCTGGGAGAAAAAAAGAGAAATTTTATACACTCCAATTTCATAACAGTTACCGCAATATCCCAAAATTTGAATTTTGGAAGACATAATCAGTATAATTAATTAAACAAAATAATAAAAATATTATTTTTTAAGATGAAAAGGTGAATTTAAGCGAATTTGATTAGTTTTACAATAGTCTTTTGAACAACAACTTGGAAATATAGATTTCTAACAGAAGAATTAAACGTATATTTTAATTTTAACAACAAAAACTTAACAAGTATCATTAATTCAACAAAAATAAATATCAATTTTAAAGAAAAGACGAATTTGAATAATTTTACACTAGTATTTTCAAAAGCAACATAGAAATATCAATACTTATTCACATATTTCACTTATTCACTGTATTCAGTACTATATTTAATAAATATGGATACAATTTAAGAATTTTCTAATCTATAATTAAATATTAGCTGTATATTTAATGTTACCCATGTTTTCAACATTAGTTCATAATCGTGAATTTTGTATTTTAAATACCATGTATTCAGGTTCAGATTATTTTCACTTGAAATCATACAGAATTTTTTAACAGAGTTTGTTTTTGAAATCATTGAAGCAACTGTATTTAATATTTTTAACACCAATTTTCTAAGATTTTCTAGCATTTTCCGATTATACATTCTTCAGAAGTACATTTCTAAATGTTACAATCACTTTACATATCGAAAAGATATCATTGAAGCAACTGTATTTAATATTTTTAATACCAATTTTCTAAGATTTTTTAACATTTTCCGGTTATACATTCCTCAAAAGTTATTATTACGTATTCTAAACAATAGAAAATATTAATTTTAAGAATAAAAAGACGAATTTAAACAAATTTTATTAGTTTTACACTATTTTTTCTCACCTCCAACACGGATATATCAATTTTAACAGAAGAATTAAACGTATATTTTAGTTTTTAACAACAAAAATGTAATAAGTATCATTAATTAAACAAAAATAAATATCAATTTTCAAGAAAAGACAATTTTTTACACAAATTTTCAACTTTGAAATACATTTGCTTACATATATTGTTACAGTATATTACTAAACTTAAACTTTTTAAAAAGTTTGAATGTCTTTACAAAGGTTCATACTTATATTTTTCACGTCTTGACTGCATTCGAAATCTTACAATAAAAGTATACTTTTATTATTATTATTATTATTATTCTAGAAAACCTAAAAAATCGTTTCTTGCTGCTTTAGACACTTGACATATTAAAACTACTCTACCCATATAATTAATCAAATTAGGACATGATTCATCTTACACTTCAAAATTTCTGAATTTTTACAATACTTATTTTCATCAAACTTTATTCTTGATCCTATATATTTTAATAGCACAGAATTTTAACATCTGTTTTTATCTACTTATCAAAAAATTATTAAAACACCCAACAACATTTTCCAAATATGAATATTATCTTTACAATTTAATAATGCAAAACATACACGAATACAAAGTTTAATTTTTACAAACATTTCATATTTCAAATCAAACTATTCGAAATTTTCACAACATAAGAGCAAACATTAGACGAACTTTTTAACATTAATATTGCTTACATCTTTTCAACATAACTTTTAACTATGATAATTATCCATTTTTAGGTTGATTGTCGAAAAACTGTAACTGAAATTACATAAACTTAATGTAAAAAACCATGTTCTCACACAATTTCTTGAAATTCAACAAAGAATTGACTATTACTCCAATACTTATCTACTTCAATCTCGACTCTCGATAGTATATAGATATTGCATCATTACATACTTACAACTCTTTTCAAACGTTTATCAGAAAATCAAGTCAATCAAAGTCTAGTAGTTATTACATACCTGTTCCTCAGAAATATTACTATCATATGAAACAGTAAAGAAAATTAATAGATATTTAATATTTAATAACTTCATACGTGAAATTACTGCTGAATAAGAATACTAATAATCAAAAAAATCAACTGTTGGACAAAAAATAGTACAGATTACCGAAAATTCAAATCATTTTTTCTACAAAAATTACAAAAATTAACAAATGAATGACAAGTTAGAGAAATAACTAAAAAAAAAAAAAAAAAAATAATGAACATATTTACAAATTTATTAAAATCACACCTTTTTCTGGATTACAAACCACAATTTCTTGAAAAATTTAACACCGAATTTGTAAGATTTTAATCCTAGTATTACATACACTCAATAAATATTCAAAATTAACAAAAAATAATTTTTTAGTCTCATTAATAAGCAGAAATTCTATATTAAAAGAATATTTTCATAGTAGTACTTATAAAAATGAGAGTTTACAAACTGATTTTCATAATTTTATCACATTTAAACTTAATATTTTACATAAAACATTATTTAATCAAATTTTATGCTTTCTAATTCAGTAAAATTCAATACTTTTTAGTTTTTAAACCAATACCACAATATTTATTTACATCAAACTTGATTCTTCACCTTTTATATTTCCACATTACACACGTGAGATAAATACTAACTTGGATCAGGAGTTGAAGTCAATTGATTCCATTCGATTTTCATCATGTACGCATTGCTCCTACACGAAATTTCTTACTGCTATAATCATCTAATGTATTAAAACTAATCTACTCATATTTTTAATCAATTCATCAGATGTTTCATCTCGCACTTCTGAATTATCGTGCATCAAGTTGCTTAAAATATAAATACTATCTTTATAGTTTTAATGATATATAGTATACATGGTTTATCTTGAGTTAGCACTTCCATAGTATTAATCAAATTATATGTTTCATCTTGCACTTGATCTTAATGTTTTCATCTTGCATCTGAATTATCGTCCATCGAGTTTTTTAAATAATAATATATTTATAGTTTTTGATTATACATAGCATGTACAAATACAATCTTTAATTTTAACATTTCATATTTCAAATAACCTATTTCCGAAACCAAGCTATGTGAATTTTACCACAATGCTTATTATCATAGAATAATTTGTGTTTCACACTTTTCTAAAAATTATCAGATATGTACCCCTCAGAGAAATTACTATCATATGAATAAATGAAGAAAATTTAATTTATATTAAATGTACACGAAATTGATTGCAATATACATGTATTTAATAAAAATAAATAGGCGATTATTTATACATTAAACCTTTACTAAATATATATTTCTTTCATTATACAGATGTTTCAACAAGATGAATCAAAACAGCAGCAAACTTCAGAAATTAATGACCCGAATGATTCATCCCTAACACAAGTAGCGTTAACGAATAACACATATGTGAGTACTTATATGAGAAATACTAGAATTCGTATATGAAACGTAATTAGAGTAAATACAAAATGATTTGTCTTACTACCTACACTTTATCAAGTGCTTTTTACCTATATTATTGAAGAGAATCCTAACTGTGTCCATTTATTTCTACTACAGATGTGCTCTATTTGCTACAAACACTTCTTAAGTAAATGGAATTTAACAGAACATACAAAAATCTATACAGATGAAAAACCTTACACTTGGAAAGATTACCATAAATGCTGTTTTCAAGGAGACGTGAATCAAAAATACACACATCATCATATAAAGCATCATCAGATATATGTAAACTTAGCGAAGATATTCAAAAATTAGTCAGACTTTTGAAGAATTTAGAAATAAAGGAAGATATTTAGGCTATTTATCCATCATATTTTCACAACATTTACCACAATATCTCAAACTTAAAATTTGGAAGACATACACACTGCTGAAAAGTAATTTTGTGATTCTTCTAACCAGTATGAATGTATAGATGTTATTTTGCAGTGTATTCTTTAAATGCTCACATTAAATATTCTTTTATATGCATATATCGTTGTGTTTATTTTTCTAATACCCATTATATTAATGAAATACATAACATTTTAAGTGAAATAACACTCTCACAACTTAAAAAATGCATAAGAACATACAAAAATAAACAGATGTATGAAAAAATATGCAAGTTTACAAAATATTTTCATTGTTTTCTAGAAATATTAACAAAAAATATTTACAATATGAAAAAATTGTAAAAGTGAAAAGAAAAAACATAAATGTAAAAACAAAAACCACAAAGTGAAAAACTCATAACAAAGTTTTTGAAAAAAAATATTTACAACAAAATTTTTTTTACAAAAACCAAAACTTCCAAAAATATTTTTTTCAAAAAATTTTTTTTTCAAAAACATTTTTTACAAAAAAATTTTTTTTCAAAATAAGTTTTTACAAAAGTAAAAAAAAGAAAATCACAACGTTAAAAAAATGAAAAATTTTTGTTAAAAAAAGTGTAAAAAAATTGCAAAAAAATGTTGCAAAAATTTCAAAAAAAGTTATGAAAAAAGTCTCAAAAATTTTGTTGTTTTTAATAGCAAATGCAATGGTTTCGCCATTGCATACTGCATTAAAACCAACGAAATTTTTGAGACTTTTTTCATAACTTTTTTTGAAATTTTTGCAACATTTTTTTGCAATTTTTTTACACTTTTTTTAACAAAAATTTTTCATTTTTTTAACGTTGTGATTTTCTTTTTTTTACTTTTGTAAAAACTTATTTTGAAAAAAAATTTTTTTGTAAAAAATGTTTTTGAAAAAAAAATTTTTTGAAAAAAATATTTTTGGAAGTTTTGGTTTTTGTAAAAAAAATTTTGTTGTAAATATTTTTTTTCAAAAACTTTGTTATGAGTTTTTCACTTTGTGGTTTTTGTTTTTACATTTATGTTTTTTCTTTTCACTTTTACAATTTTTTCATATTGTAAATATTTTTTGTTAATATTTCTAGAAAACAATGAAAATATTTTGTAAACTTGCATATTTTTTCATACATCTGTTTATTTTTGTATGTTCTTATGCATTTTTTAAGTTGTGAGAGTGTTATTTCACTTAAAATGTTATGTATTTCATTAATATAATGGGTATTAGAAAAATAAACACAACGATATATGCATATAAAAGAATATTTAATGTGAGCATTTAAAGAATACACTGCAAAATAACATCTATACATTCATACTGGTTAGAAGAATCACAAAATTACTTTTCAGCAGTGTGTATGTCTTCCAAATTTTAAGTTTGAGATATTGTGGTAAATGTTGTGAAAATATGATGGATAAATAGCCTAAATATCTTCCTTTATTTCTAAATTCTTCAAAAGTCTGACTAATTTTTGAATATCTTCGCTAAGTTTACATATATCTGATGATGCTTTATATGATGATGTGTGTATTTTTGATTCACGTCTCCTTGAAAACAGCATTTATGGTAATCTTTCCAAGTGTAAGGTTTTTCATCTGTATAGATTTTTGTATGTTCTGTTAAATTCCATTTACTTAAGAAGTGTTTGTAGCAAATAGAGCACATCTGTAGTAGAAATAAATGGACACAGTTAGGATTCTCTTCAATAATATAGGTAAAAAGCACTTGATAAAGTGTAGGTAGTAAGACAAATCATTTTGTATTTACTCTAATTACGTTTCATATACGAATTCTAGTATTTCTCATATAAGTACTCACATATGTGTTATTCGTTAACGCTACTTGTGTTAGGGATGAATCATTCGGGTCATTAATTTCTGAAGTTTGCTGCTGTTTTGATTCATCTTGTTGAAACATCTGTATAATGAAAGAAATATATATTTAGTAAAGGTTTAATGTATAAATAATCGCCTATTTATTTTTATTAAATACATGTATATTGCAATCAATTTCGTGTACATTTAATATAAATTAAATTTTCTTCATTTATTCATATGATAGTAATTTCTCTGAGGGGTACATATCTGATAATTTTTAGAAAAGTGTGAAACACAAATTATTCTATGATAATAAGCATTGTGGTAAAATTCACATAGCTTGGTTTCGGAAATAGGTTATTTGAAATATGAAATGTTAAAATTAAAGATTGTATTTGTACATGCTATGTATAATCAAAAACTATAAATATATTATTATTTAAAAAACTCGATGGACGATAATTCAGATGCAAGATGAAAACATTAAGATCAAGTGCAAGATGAAACATATAATTTGATTAATACTATGGAAGTGCTAACTCAAGATAAACCATGTATACTATATATCATTAAAACTATAAAGATAGTATTTATATTTTAAGCAACTTGATGCACGATAATTCAGAAGTGCGAGATGAAACATCTGATGAATTGATTAAAAATATGAGTAGATTAGTTTTAATACATTAGATGATTATAGCAGTAAGAAATTTCGTGTAGGAGCAATGCGTACATGATGAAAATCGAATGGAATCAATTGACTTCAACTCCTGATCCAAGTTAGTATTTATCTCACGTGTGTAATGTGGAAATATAAAAGGTGAAGAATCAAGTTTGATGTAAATAAATATTGTGGTATTGGTTTAAAAACTAAAAAGTATTGAATTTTACTGAATTAGAAAGCATAAAATTTGATTAAATAATGTTTTATGTAAAATATTAAGTTTAAATGTGATAAAATTATGAAAATCAGTTTGTAAACTCTCATTTTTATAAGTACTACTATGAAAATATTCTTTTAATATAGAATTTCTGCTTATTAATGAGACTAAAAAATTATTTTTTGTTAATTTTGAATATTTATTGAGTGTATGTAATACTAGGATTAAAATCTTACAAATTCGGTGTTAAATTTTTCAAGAAATTGTGGTTTGTAATCCAGAAAAAGGTGTGATTTTAATAAATTTGTAAATATGTTCATTATTTTTTTTTTTTTTTTTTTAGTTATTTCTCTAACTTGTCATTCATTTGTTAATTTTTGTAATTTTTGTAGAAAAAATGATTTGAATTTTCGGTAATCTGTACTATTTTTTGTCCAACAGTTGATTTTTTTGATTATTAGTATTCTTATTCAGCAGTAATTTCACGTATGAAGTTATTAAATATTAAATATCTATTAATTTTCTTTACTGTTTCATATGATAGTAATATTTCTGAGGAACAGGTATGTAATAACTACTAGACTTTGATTGACTTGATTTTCTGATAAACGTTTGAAAAGAGTTGTAAGTATGTAATGATGCAATATCTATATACTATCGAGAGTCGAGATTGAAGTAGATAAGTATTGGAGTAATAGTCAATTCTTTGTTGAATTTCAAGAAATTGTGTGAGAACATGGTTTTTTACATTAAGTTTATGTAATTTCAGTTACAGTTTTTCGACAATCAACCTAAAAATGGATAATTATCATAGTTAAAAGTTATGTTGAAAAGATGTAAGCAATATTAATGTTAAAAAGTTCGTCTAATGTTTGCTCTTATGTTGTGAAAATTTCGAATAGTTTGATTTGAAATATGAAATGTTTGTAAAAATTAAACTTTGTATTCGTGTATGTTTTGCATTATTAAATTGTAAAGATAATATTCATATTTGGAAAATGTTGTTGGGTGTTTTAATAATTTTTTGATAAGTAGATAAAAACAGATGTTAAAATTCTGTGCTATTAAAATATATAGGATCAAGAATAAAGTTTGATGAAAATAAGTATTGTAAAAATTCAGAAATTTTGAAGTGTAAGATGAATCATGTCCTAATTTGATTAATTATATGGGTAGAGTAGTTTTAATATGTCAAGTGTCTAAAGCAGCAAGAAACGATTTTTTAGGTTTTCTAGAATAATAATAATAATAATAATAAAAGTATACTTTTATTGTAAGATTTCGAATGCAGTCAAGACGTGAAAAATATAAGTATGAACCTTTGTAAAGACATTCAAACTTTTTAAAAAGTTTAAGTTTAGTAATATACTGTAACAATATATGTAAGCAAATGTATTTCAAAGTTGAAAATTTGTGTAAAAAATTGTCTTTTCTTGAAAATTGATATTTATTTTTGTTTAATTAATGATACTTATTACATTTTTGTTGTTAAAAACTAAAATATACGTTTAATTCTTCTGTTAAAATTGATATATCCGTGTTGGAGGTGAGAAAAAATAGTGTAAAACTAATAAAATTTGTTTAAATTCGTCTTTTTATTCTTAAAATTAATATTTTCTATTGTTTAGAATACGTAATAATAACTTTTGAGGAATGTATAACCGGAAAATGTTAAAAAATCTTAGAAAATTGGTATTAAAAATATTAAATACAGTTGCTTCAATGATATCTTTTCGATATGTAAAGTGATTGTAACATTTAGAAATGTACTTCTGAAGAATGTATAATCGGAAAATGCTAGAAAATCTTAGAAAATTGGTGTTAAAAATATTAAATACAGTTGCTTCAATGATTTCAAAAACAAACTCTGTTAAAAAATTCTGTATGATTTCAAGTGAAAATAATCTGAACCTGAATACATGGTATTTAAAATACAAAATTCACGATTATGAACTAATGTTGAAAACATGGGTAACATTAAATATACAGCTAATATTTAATTATAGATTAGAAAATTCTTAAATTGTATCCATATTTATTAAATATAGTACTGAATACAGTGAATAAGTGAAATATGTGAATAAGTATTGATATTTCTATGTTGCTTTTGAAAATACTAGTGTAAAATTATTCAAATTCGTCTTTTCTTTAAAATTGATATTTATTTTTGTTGAATTAATGATACTTGTTAAGTTTTTGTTGTTAAAATTAAAATATACGTTTAATTCTTCTGTTAGAAATCTATATTTCCAAGTTGTTGTTCAAAAGACTATTGTAAAACTAATCAAATTCGCTTAAATTCACCTTTTCATCTTAAAAAATAATATTTTTATTATTTTGTTTAATTAATTATACTGATTATGTCTTCCAAAATTCAAATTTTGGGATATTGCGGTAACTGTTATGAAATTGGAGTGTATAAAATTTCTCTTTTTTTCTCCCAGACTTCTAAATATACAAGAATGAGAGGTCATTGCATTGTCCATTTCCCTACCTAAGGTAAAAAATTGGGGGAGATGGGGGTGAAAAGGTATGGTGAGGGACTTTGGAGGAATAACTTTTGGTTTCAATATGACGTCACAAGAAGCAGGTGTTGTTTTCATATTTGCGTGTGCGTTGAATATTTACTGAAATGTGTTCGTTTATGCATTAAAATTCTACTTAGTTAGTATATAAAAGTATGATGAAATTTCCATTTAGAGTAAAAGTTAACCAAATTCGTTTAATTCGTCTTTTTTCGTTAAAAAATCATTAGTTTCCTTTGTTAATTGTTTAATTATTGAAATTCTTTGAGGTAACGACTGTTCAAAAATTAAAAAATATGTTTAAATTTCTATTTTAAGTTGTGTATTCTGATTTTATATATATATAAAAAAAAATAAATAAATATGAAGAAATCAGTTAAAAATTTAATATTTTCTGTTGTTTTGCTTAATTAATAATGTTCATGAAGGAAATGGTTGTCCAAAACTCGAATGCATGCTTAAATTTCTTTCTACCAAATTGATAGTCTGAAGTTTGAGTTGAAAAAATCGTAAGAAATCAGTCTTTTTCTATAAAACTTGATATTTTCCATTGTTTTTTACTTAATTAACGATACTCATTAAGGCTATAGTTGTTGAAAAACTAGGATACATGTTTAACTTTCAACTTTTAAGTCGTTACAATGATCATATAGTTGATAAAAATTGTAAGAAATCAGTCTTTTTCTATAAAACTGGATATTTTCTATTGTTTTTACTTAATTAATACTACTCATTAAGATGTCTATGAAGCAAAATTCAAATATATGTTTAACTTTCTTCTGTTAAATTGATAATATCATCTTGTAGTAGAAGAAATCTAAATAAAATGGTTAAAAACTGAGATTTTAATTGTTTCGCTTAATTAATAATACTCATTAAAATTACGGTTGTTCAAAATTCAAATACAAATTTAATCTTCATCTTATAGTATGATTCAATGTTGAGATGTGATTGATAATATTTTTAATTAGGGAAGGTTGTTCACCTATCCTGTTATAATAGAATATTCCTTTTTTCCACTAGGGGGCGCAGGAGGGCGGCGGTGAGATGGTGGGAGCAGGAGGGACCGCAGGCGGGGCAGCTGGAGGAGCAGGTGGGGCAGCCGGAGGTGGGACAGCCGGAGGTGGGACAGCCGGAGGTGGGACAGCCGGAGGTGGGACGGTCCCGCAGTCCCGCCTCCGGCTGAGCCCGTACTCTTATTTTCCTACTACTTACCTATCTTTTTCAAATCAGATAGATGGTTTGTAGAATAATCTTTTTTTTTTTTAATTTGGAATATGGACCGGAGTTTAACATTGGTTCCACATGAGAAATATAATAAGTACTGATTATATTGATAAATTCTTTTTTTTTTTTTTTTTTTTTAATGATGCGGGTAGAGTCTAAACATGTAAACAGTTGAATAAGCTTAGCTTTAATGTTTCACAGTTTTAATTTTCGCAATTTAGTAATAAAAATGAGTAAATTAAGTGTGCTTAAAAATTGTATTTCATGGCACAAAATTTATTCTACAAAGAGCCAAGAGCCGATAGCACAAAACCCTATGTCATCGAGAACGAGAAAAAAATACATTATTTTATGGAAGAATAGTAATAGGGGAATCTATCCATCCGTGTCTGTCGGAAGTGAAGTTGTGCATAAGCCAAAAATTGATACCACTGGTGGTTGACTAGCAGTTTTAGCATTGTGTTTGTCTTATAATCAAAAGTATGGAAACATGAAAAAATGGATGCAGGAAAACACAATGCTAAGCCAACGAGTCAACCACTTGTAGTATTCTTTTTTGGCTTATGCACCACTCCGCTTCCGGCAGACATGACCTCTATTACTACTCTTAATAAAGGATTTTTTCTTGTGCTCGATGACTTAGGGTTTTGTGTGGTCGGCTCTTGGACTAATATTTTGTAGCTCACAAAAAATGTATTTTTTATCATATATCATTTTTAAGTGCGTTAGTAATTACGTAAATACGCAGCACATATAGTCGTCGTCCAGTCCGTCTGTCCGCATATAACAAAGCAAAAAACTACCCAATGGAATCGTTTGAAATTTAAAATATATAATTGTTCCATAATTTTATCGATTCATTACAAACTTTATGAAAATCGGGTGAATAGTTTAATTACAGGGACAATAAAAGCAGTCCGTTACATAAAGGCCAGTGAGAAAAATAGTTTCATGAGCATTTTAATGATGTCTCCTCTTCCGAGCATAATAAAATTGATATACATATATGAAGTATATACAAAATATACATTCTGTACGATCTGTAGTGCAAAGAACATTTGTTATTAATTTACAAGTCCACACAAAAGTATTCAATTACATAATGGTCTAGAGGGGAAGCATTGTTTGGGGAACGTCTTAATTATAGTAAACTATTTGACATTTTATGAAATAGATATACATTGCTGAGGTTTACTAGAAATTTCTTCATGCATAAAAGAAAACATATTGTATTTACAGGGACAAAAGATTTCGGCTACTATACTGTATCCGAACTACTGTATACTAATACAAAAAAATCTGAATATTTTTAAAACTTCGTTATAGTACGAATGCACTTCATTTGCTACGCTTAATGTGCATTTTCCAAGTTGTTTATAATACGATTAAAAGGTTTTTCACTCTAAAAAAAATACAATTTTGTTAGCACTCCGAATTCTCTTGATTCTACTGCATTCAAATTTATAAATATGCGAAAATGTTTTTATTTTAATTTTTAAAAAAGCATTAAGTGTTTCCTAATATGCTAGCGGGAAAAAATAATTTAAGAGTACAATCATATGAAATATGCATGAAGTTTTCATTTTTAATAAGTCATTTATTGGATATAAATTAAAAGTTCCAATGGGATGTCTTTAAAACATTACCCCCCCCCCCCTTTTTTTTTTTTTTTTTTTTTTTTTTTGGCTGTTTCAATTTTATTATGTTTTAGCATGCTTCGAATTAAAATAAATTAAGAATGCTTTATTTAAATATTAAAAAAAATTCATGTATATGTATTTTTTATTTTCCAAAAAGGTTTTTTTTTTTTTCAATTCAGAAACAATTTAAATAATGCGCTGAATATTTTTTTTAACTAAAGAACTGCTAGTTTCTTTTATCGATAAATTTAATGTATAGATTTATGGAAAAAAATTTCTTTTCGTATAAAAGCATTATGGCATTGGCAAACATAAGCTCAAAATAAAAAACTACTTTTAATTAAAGAATATGAGTATATGTAGAATGCATGACGTTTTCATTTTAAAAAACCACTTATTTCATTCAAATAAAAACTTAAAATCGAATATCTTTGAAAATATTAGTATTTTGTGTAGATTTAGTTTTAATACGTTACATTATAGTAAGTTATATTTCAATAATGATTTTTTTTCACTTCTTTCAAAAAATTGTTTTTTATCTTAATTCATAAATAATTTACAAGAAGGTGGTGAAGAAGTTTTTCAATTAATAGATTGCGGTTTCGTTTAGCATTGTAAGTGACAGTAACTATTTTTTAATTTAATAAAAGTTGAGTGTAAAAGTTAAATTCAAAAACGAAGATAAAATTATTTCTTTTCTTTCATTTTTAAAACTTTCCAACATAATTGAAAACTATTTATAAACTCGGTTTGTCTGTCTGTATGTCTCTCATTTTGCTCCAACTCGCATAAATACTGTTCGATTGTCATAAAATGGATAGATCTTATTAGGTATCAGTATGGCATGCTCGGTATTGAAAATGAAATGCATAGCATTTACGGTTTATTTATAGGAACACCCAAGAGAATTCCGTTACATTACGGTTTGTGTGGAAAAATCGTTAGCAGTATATTTTAATGATATTACATTACTTCAAAATTATTGAAATGGATATTTATCACTGGAGTATACTAAAAGGTTCTTGTTCTTACTATAGAACATGATAGATATAGCATTTATCATTCATTTACAGGGACATGCAAAATAATTTGCATGTTCTCTCTCTGATTGAGAAGTACTTATGTCGTCTTAAACGCTGCATTGTTTAACTTTATTTTGGTTATATGTTGGTCAGTTACTTAAAGTGAATTTACTTATTTAATTCCTCGCTGAATGCCCACCTCCGTAAGCGAGTTGGTCTCCTAATTTAGAGTCTTGATCAGATGACGAGACCATCACCGGACTAGGCACCTACAGGTGTATTATTCAGACGTAACTTGGAGGACTTAGCATCTATGACGGATTTTATTGCTGTATTTAGATGTAGAACATGTTTCACATCTTCTTTTATTCCCCTTGCTGCACACTTTAATCCATTGTTAAGTTTCCATAGCACACTTAACACATGATGTTTAAACATCCTATGGATTGTTTGCATAGGTGTTATCTTGTTTGCGTTTGTCTCGATCGATGTTAATATCATATTAGTTATGCAAACTCTAGCAAGTAAGGTTTTTTTATTTTCGTTTAGAGGATTCTTAATTCTTTACACTTTCGAGTTTCACTGTGTTGACTAAGAATTATTATAAATAAAGTGAAACACTTTGTAAAATCAGCATAAAATGAAAAATAAAATCGGACGTATTTCGAGCTACAACAATAACAGCTCGCTAAACCAATGCGTGTCCGTAAGGGCACAGCATCTCGACTCCGTGCCCTTACGGACACGTTTGGTTTAGCTGATGACAAGCTGTTAATGTTGTACCTAGAAACGCTTCCTTCTTTATATTTCATTTTATGGTGATTTTACAAAGTGTTTCACTTTATTTATTAATTATCGCCAGTGTTTAAGGTGTTTTTCCACTAAGAATTATTATATTAGTCTGACATTAAGAAATTTAAGTATAGAAAAAAAAGTAAAGAAAGAAAAAAAATCTAGCTGATATTATTTATGGAAGGAAAACCACACTCCTAGCAATATTATATCAAGAAGAAATTATCCAAATAAATTTCGATGAAAGTAAGATACTTTTACCCTCCAGTCTGCACTATCCATCCATTCTAAGCGAAAACATAGTAGTTGTAACAAACAAAAATGTAGCGGCACGAGTCGTGCCGCTACATTCATTGTGGACGCACGTCTTTTTTGCGCCTGATGAAGATAGACTAGCACCTTGCGCTATTGTATTTATTTTATGGTGTTTCAAGAAGTTTTTTTTTGTCTTCAAATGTATAACACCAGTTTCCAACTTTTTCCTGAATAAGCCTGGTTTTACTTTTTAACAGTTAGATAGATTTCGTAAGAAATATTACCTATTGCAATCGTTACCATGATACGACTTTTGGAAAATTTCTTCATAGCTTTTCATTATATGAACCCAGGAATCAAAAACCTGGGTTCACCCCCCCCCCATCTAAAAAGGTTTATATATATATATATGTGTGTGTATATATATATATAAATACTTTTATAAATACATCCAAAATTATTCAGATAATACCATTAAAAGAACCAATGAAACCAGTATTTTTACAATCATATTATTAAAAACAGTTGAAGTTTGAAGAGAAATAGAAGGCAGATTACCAAATTACTAAGAAATATATGGATAAATGGACATTATATAACTATATATATATGTGTGTGTGTGTTTGTGTGTGTGTGCGTGTGTGTGTGTGTGTATGAGTGAGAGAGAGAGAGAGTGTGTGTGTAATAAATTCTTTTCGCGCGATAAACATCACAATTATGCACTGACACCTTCAAATTCGCCAAAACATTTGTATAGTTAATATATCCGCGGGGATTATAGTAAATGAGCCGTCATAAAGGGGTTAAAAAGGGAGGAATTAATTTTTATTTTTATTTATTTTTTTTTTTTTTAATACAGCCTTAACATGGCTCTGAAAAACCAGAGAAAAATGACTTAGAGAAAAATAACAGGAAAAAATAAACATTTTTCGTTATAGCAGTTGCCAACAATTTAAAAAAAACGATAAAGTTTTTATAAATCTTAAAGTATACAATAATGCGTTTAACGCCTTTAAAGTGATTATGTGTATATTTTAAGATTTACATAAATAACGAGGTGTAAATTCCATCAAGACACTGGTATTAGTACAATGATTTGACTCCTTGAATAAAATTTTTACAACAACAATTTTTTTTTCAATTGCAAGATTTTCACATAATAAAAGAAATAAAATAGTTTTATGATTTTTTTAATGACTATTTCGTCATAATGTTTCTTCAGCAAGTTTCCATGTGAAAACGGAAAATGCAATAAATAGTTTAACAAATGAATACACATCTTCACGTGAATTTGAAAAAACGTAATCACACATAATAAAATATCTAGCTTAGAAATAATGGCATATTTTAACATTTTTCAGGTTCTCTAATTTGTTTTCGCTATTTTTAAATCTATACTATATACACGCGTGTGTGTATGCGTGTGTATTAGAATTTTCACAAAAAATTTAGGTTTCTAGCGCTCGTTATTATGAAGAAACTGGGTTTATCTCGAATCCTGATTTAATTATTATTGGTAAAATTAGTACTTTACGCCGAAATCTACATCCGCCTTCAGATCCAGTCGACAGGATTTTTTTTCTCAATTTTGAAATAAAAATTATTTAATTAAGTGTATTTAAAAACTATATTTCAAGGCACAAAATTTATTATACCTACTTTGTAATTCTCAAAAAAATGTATTTTTAATCATAAATCATTTTTTATAATGCGGTTAAAATGCTTTTAATTATAAAGATTATTATTTTGTTAGCACTCCGAATTCTCTGAATTCTACTGCATTCAAATTCATGAATATGCAGAAATATTTTTCTTTTGAGCAAAAAAAGCATTAAGAATTTCCTAATAGGCAAGCGGGGGGGGGGGGGGGGGAATTAAGAGTACAATCATGTAAAAAATCCATGACGTTTTCATTTTTAATAAGTCATTTAATCGATATAAATTAAAAGTTCCAATGATATATCTTTAAAAGTAGTACCTTTTTCCGCTGGTTCAATTTTATTACGTTTTAGAGCTCTCCAATTTAAAATAAATTAAAAATTCTTTATTTAAATTTTAAGAAATTGCATGTATATATATATATTTTTTTTTTCAAAAAAGGTTTTTTTTCAATTCAAAAATAATTTAAATAATGTGTTGAATATTTTTTTAAATAAAGAACTGGTAGTTTCTTTTATCGATAAATTTAATGTATGTAATCTTTTTTATATATGGAAAAAAAATTCTTTTCGTATGAAAGCATTATGGCATTATCAAATATTAAGCTCAAAATAAAAAACGACTTTTAATTAAAGAGTACAAGTGTGCACAAAATTCATTTCGTTTTCATTTTAAAAGTTCATTCATTTGATTAAAATAAAATATCTTTAAAAATTTTAGTTTTTTTGTGCGAATTTAGTTTTAATAAGCTACATTATAGTTATATTTCAATATAGATTTTTTTTTTCACTTCTTCAGAAAAGCGCTTTTTTTCTTAATTCATAAATAATTTACAAGAATATGGTGAAGAAGTTTTTCAGTTAATAGATTGCGGTTTCGTTTAGCATTGGGAGGGACAGTAATTACTTTTTAATTTAATAAAAGTTGAGAGTAAATAAATTATTTTGATCAAAATTTAAAAACGAAATAAAATTATTTATTTTATTTTATTTTTAACACTTTACAATATAACTGAAAACTGTTTATAAACTCGGTTTGTCTGCCTATATGTCTCTTTTTTTGTTCTAATCGCGTAAATATTGTCCGATTGCCATAAAAAAGATAGATTTTAATGGGTATTAGTATGGCATGCTCGATATTGAATATGAAATACAATGCATTTACGGTTTATTTACAGGAACACTCAAGAGAATTCCGTTACATTACGGTGTATGTGGAAAAATTGTTAACTATATATTTTAATGATATTACACTATTTCAAACATACTGAAATTCATATTTATTACTGAAGTGTACTAAAAAATTCTTGTTCTTACTATGGAACATGAGAAGCGTAGCATTTATCCTTCATTTACAGGGACATGCAAAATAATTCGCATATCCTCTTTCTGATTGAGAAGCACTTATGTCGTCCTAATGGCAGCACTGTATAACTTTGTTTCAGTTTTATGTTGGCTCGTTAATTAAAGTGAATTTACTTATTTAAATTCTCGCTGCATGCACACCTCCATACGCGAGTTGGTCTCCTAATTTAGAGCCTTCATCAGATGACGAGCCATTCGCCTGACTAGGCACCACCAGATGTATTATTCACAATTAAATTGGAGGACTTAGCATTCACAACGGATTTTACTAAGTTTAGATGTAGAGCATGTTTCAAAACATCTTTTATTCCCCTTGCTGCACAATTAAATTCATTGTTAAGCTTCCATGGCACACTTAACACATGGTATTTAAATATCCTGTGGATCCTTTGCATAGGTGTTGTCTCGTTTGCTTTTGTCTCGATAGATATTGATTTCATATTAGTTATGCAAACTCTGCCATAAGAAGTTTTTTGTTGTTGTTGTTGTGGTTGTTGTTAGCTGATATTATTTGTTATAGGTAAACCACACCCCTAACAATATTATATCATGAAGAAATTATCCAAATAAATTTCGATGAAAGTAAATACTTTTATCCTCCAGTCTGTACTATCCATCCATTGTAAGCGAAAACATAGTGATTGTAACATACAAAAATTCAGTATTTAATGATGCAGCATCATATTACTTATCAAAACTACGATTCCAGTTACTCAACTGTTAAGAAAAGAAAAATAAACATGCAAGAAAAATAATAAAATAACAGAAAAAGTATTTGAAAATCTAAATGATGGCGTTTCAAAGACAATGCAATTTTATAATATTTTTATTTATTTGTTTTGAAAATGACGCGGGTGGAGTCGAAACATGTAAACAGTTGAATAAGTCTGGTTTTACTTTTTAACAGTTAGATAGATTTCGTAAGAAATGTTACCTATTGAAGTCGTTATCATGGTACGACTTTTGAAAATTTTCTTCATAACTTTTCATAATATGAACCCAGGAATCAACCCCCCCTCCGCATCTAAAAAGGTTTATATATATATGTGTGTGTATATGTGTATGTATATGTGTAATAAATTCTGTTCGCACGATAAACATCGCAATTATGCACAGATTGCCTTCAAATTCGCTAAAAACATTGGTATGGTTAATATATTCGCGGGGAATGCAAATGGGCCGGCATAAAGGGGTGGAAATGGGAGGGTTTAAAATTTTTTAATACAGCCTTAATATGGCTCTGAAAAACAACTCTTAGAGGAAAATGGCAGAAAAAATAAACCTTTTTCGTTAGAGCAGTTGGCAATAATTTTAAAAAGACAATAAAATTTTTGTAAATCTTAAAATATACAATAATGCTTTTAACGTTTTTGAAGTAATTGTGTGTATATTTTAAGACTTACATAAATAAAAAGGTCTAAATTTCATCAAGATACTTGTTATAATACAATGATTTGACTCATTGAATAAAATTTTTACAACAAAAATTGCTTTTCAATTGCAAGATTTCCACGTAAAAAAAAAAAAAAAAAAAAAAAAAAAAAAATAGTTTTATGATTTTTTTAATATATATTTCATTATAATTTTTCTTCAGCAAATTTCCATGTAAAACGGAAAATGCAATAAATAGTTTAACAAATGAATATATATCATCATGGGCGTTTGAAAAAAACGTAATCACACATGATAAAAGATCCAGCTTGGAATTTTCATTCTAAAAATACTATTTTGTTAGCACTCCGAATTCTCTTAACTTTCTACTGCATTCAAATTCATGAATATGCGAAAATATTTTTCTTTTGAGCAAAAAAAGAATTAAGGGTTTCCTAATATGCTAGCGGGGGAAAAAATTAAGAGTACAATCATGTAAAAAATCCATGACGTTTTCACTTTTAATAAGTCATTTATTCGATATAATTAAAAGTTCCAATGGGATATCTTTAAAAATATTACCTTTTTTCGATGATTCAATTTTATTATGTTTTAGCGTTCTTCGAATTAAAATAAATTAAGAATGCTTTATTTAAAAATTAAAAAAAATGCATATATATATATATATATATATATATATTTTAATTTTCCAAAAAGGTTTTTTTTCAGTTCAAAAATAATTTAAATAATACATTGAAGTTTTTTTTTTAACTAATAAACTGCTGGTTTCTTTTATCGATAAATTTTATGTAAAGATATATGAAAAAAAAAAGTTCTTTTAATATGAAAGCATTATGGCACTGTCAGATATAAGCTCAAAATAAAAAACGACTTTTAATTAAAGAGTATGAGTGTGTGTAAAATGCATGGCGTTTTCATTTTAAAAATTCACTTTTTTGATTAAAATAAAAACTTAAAATAGAATAACTTTGAAAATGTTAGTTATTTTGTGCGAATTTAGTTTTAATAATCTACATTATAGTTAGTTATATTTCAATATAGAAAATCCATTTCACTTTTTTCAGCAAAGCGCTTTATATCTTAATTCATAAAAAAATTACAACAATATGGTGAAGGAGTTTTTTAATTAATTGATTGCGGTTTCGTTTAGCATTGCGTTTGACAGTAACCATTTTTTGATTTAAGATGAATGTAAATAAATTATTTTGATCAGAATTCTATAAAGAAGATAAAATTATTTCTTTTCTTTTCAGCACTTTCTTATATAGTTGAAAGTGCTTATAAATTCGGTATGCCTGTCCGTCTGTCTCTTTTTTTGCTCTAACTCGCGTAAATATAGTCCGAATGCCATAAAATGGATAAATGTTATTGGGTACTAGTATGGTATTTTCGTAATGGAAATGATATGTGCAACATTTATAGTTCATTTACAGGAACACTCAAGAGAATTCCGTTACATTACGGTTTATGGGAAAAAATCGTTAGTTGTAAATTTTAAAAATATTACCTTATTTCAAGCATATTGAAATTGATATTTATCATTTAAGTATACTAAAATGTTCTTGTTCTTACTACAGAGCACGGTGAGCATAGAATTTATCATTCATGTACACAGACACGCAAAATAATTTGGCCACTGAAGAAAATGAACTATAATTAAACTATTGAAGCCTACGAAAAATAATTTCTGGAAGTGCGTTATTAGCTGTGGTGTACGTTTGTAAATTTTATAATTTTTAAATGTTACATGCTGTGTATAAATTCTGTAAGTAATATACAGGGCTGCATAAAAGTTTTCAAGAACATCCGTTTATTGGCGAGAATTTCTGAATGAAAATTTTCAATTGTGCAAAACTTTTAAATGAAAATTTTTAACATATTATGTAGTATAAATACATATCAACAGATCATAAATAGGATTGCAGAAAAAGATTATATATTTTCCCAGCAGTTCATAATAATAGTAGAAATTGTAGTTTCAAAAGCATTATTATTTCCCGAGTATTGAATATTCCGTATTCCATTATACAAAAACTCTTACAGCGGATTTTGCATTAATCAGATTCATTTTTTTAATATTATTTATCATTTATAAAACAATTTTAATGTTTCATTTATATGACAGTGCTCCCTATACGCGGATTTTTATACTTATGTTTTTCTAATTTCTTTCTAATAAATATCAAGGGCATCATTTTAATTATCTTTAGTGCAAATTTGATCTAATTTAGACAAATAGAATTCATTCTAGATATCATCACTTATCATCAATTCGTCAATTTTCATGATATCAAATTATATGCGTTTTTTTTTTTTTTTTTTTTTTTTTTCAGCAGCCTCTATATTCATATATAGGGAATGTTGGTTTTCCCGCGATCATTTGACAAAATTGACGATTTTTTTCCGCAAATGATTGGCAAAATTGATTTTTTTCGGAGACCATTTGTCAAAATTCACTAAAATCTCCAACTGATGACTGATTTTTTACATATTTTCAGAGCTAAGTCCCTAAAATTTCGAAATTTTCGGAAAATTTGGAAAAGAAAACACCCCTTCATTATTTATTGGAACGTAACTTAGCGGGTAATTAAATTTGTTTTCAAAATAACCCTTATTAATTTGTAACAATATTGTTGCATCAGCTTCAATGTTTGACGACAATGATCACAATGGATTCTATTAAGGATGGTTAAAAAATTTTGTTGAACGCAAGAGATTTATTTTTCTACAAGATTAAGTCATTGAGTTTTTTTCCGCTTAAGAGCCCAAAATACTGACTGAAAAAGAAAAGGATGATAATGTTAAGTCTATGGGGGCATTCTTTTCAAATATCTCGCTCAATTTTTAATAGTTTTACATGATTTTTTTGCGTAGGACAGCTGAGAAAGATCTACAACCCGGCTATTTTTTACTTTCTGGATTTTGTTTATACAAGATAGAACCCGTCAAATTTTGACGAAAGAAAATGTTTGAGACGTAACTATTTCATTGACTTATAATAAACCTACAAAATTAGTTATAATAAAAAATGCATTTTATATTGGTACGTCTAACTCTTAAACAAACAATATTTATCGTCAAATTAACAAAATACTATTTCTATAAAACGCAGTTGTAGAAATTGTTAAAATTAAACTTTATCGTATGTGTAAGCAGTAAAAAATAATAAAGATATGTTATTATGATAAAGTTACCAATTAAGGTTCTTATGCTAGTATTCCAAAATGATAAAAAGCAAAATTTATTCAACTTTGACTCAATCATAGAATTTTTTTCCAGTGAAATCTAAACCTGGCATCATTTTCACCATATCAAAATTTACAAATGTACATTTCCCATCTGTATTCACGTTTAAAAAAAATTGGCATTTTAATTTGATAATTTTGATTCAAAACTTGAAGTCTCAATGGGGCTATTAGCTGAAATAGATATTAAATTGTTGATATTCTTTTACGTGTAAGTCAAATTTTGTAAATGAAGTGAAAATTCACCGGGTTTTATAACATAAGACTTTAAATTTCTATTTTTACTTTTTTTAATGAGAAAATGGCAACATAAAGAGACAGCACTCAATTTTTTCCCTTTTTCCTTTGCTTTAAATAGAAATGGAGTATTGCTGTTGTCACGATTAGAAAAGAGGTATTAAAAGCGACAAAAAAATTAATATTTCAAAAACAAATTAAGATACAGCTTTCAAACAAATTTCATTTAAAACTACATTTTTTTTTCCTACACGATGGTGCAAAAATTGAAAATGTGCGACATTAAGAAGTCAAAAAACTTTTAGTAGCAAAAATTGCAATACCGAAATTCATTTAAAATTTGAAAGTGTTGCCATGCGCAAAATGACGTATGCGTTACGCACAGATACGTTTGGCTTTTATAATATAGATATTTTTTATATTATGATAGTTTCAATTTCAGAATCGGTTCAACTCAGTTTCGAAAATTAAAGTAATTTTTTTTAATCTGAAATATGTAGGAGTATTTGCTTTTTTCACTACGACTGTACTAATTTTAGTAACACCAAATATGTTCATATTTAATAATTTGGAAAAAAATAAAAAAATATCTCTATTTTAAAAAAAAGTAACTAACACTGTCACCGCCGCTGACAATGACTTGTTTGCGACCGGAGATTTTTCTTCGTTTGATACTAAGAAAGCTATGGCATACAAAAATATGAAAAATGGTTGTGTTATAGAGAAATATTTAATAAACACGCTGGTTCAGACAATTTTTAAATCGAATAATTATTTTAAGAGATATTTAATATTAAAGTTGGACAAATTCATTTCATTAAAAAAAGTTTCGTAGGAGCAAAAATTTTACTTAGGAATTTAATCCTTTCTAGATCATTTTATACATTAAAAGTTCCCGGGGCGCAGACTGTATTAATTTTTTTAATTTGACTCATTTTATGAGGACTTATTTCCATTTAAATTCAAATTTTCAACATTTCGAGAGATATTTTTTACATACTTTAGAAAAGAAAATTATTTTCAATTGTTGCCAACTATTGAAACAGCGCAAGGAACAAAGGTTTCTACAAATCAAAGTCATTCACATGTGACTGTTATTAAAAGGAAAAACTTCCAAATTAAAATTAAATGAATATTACGTATTAAAAGCAAGAAAATATTGAAAATCGCAGCATAAAAACTATATTTATACGGGAATTTAAAAAGAGAAAGAAAATTGTAAAATAATAAATTCATTAATATGCGTTAAAATCGTAAGTGAAGAAAAATTACATCAGATTCAAAAAACAAAATAAGACAGTGCAAATATTAATATTTTCTTTCTAACGATAAAAATATTTTCACATGAATAGTACAAAAAGAAAAAACAGTTTGGTGAAAAATGTTGTTTTTAACGTTACAATTACGAATTACTTATTTAAAACCATTACCTTATAACTCTGTTCAAAACTACCAGGAGGATAAGACTCTGTTGACTAAGTTCATTTTATATTAGAAATATGAAATGTTTAAATAATTTAATTCTTAAATGTTTAAATAATCTTCTTTAATCGAACGCAAAATCTGCCATTAACGGGAGCTCATTCGGCCTTAAGCTCCCTGCGTAAAACGGAGAAGAATGAATATACAATTAATGGCCAATCGTCACTTTTTTTTTCTTAATTATAATTCAATATTACGTAAATTGTTTTAAGCTGGTCAAATTAATTGATGTTTAGAGGCGGGGTGGGGGTTAACGAGAGTAGCTTGTATAGGGCAGAGTCCTCTATTGAATATTTAAAAACAAAAATGAAATTTAAAGACTATATAAATGCCAATTTGGAGCTGTTGTAAATACCTCTCAATGTTCGACCTAAAATTAAATATTTCAGTCATAACCCGCATGGCTGAAATATGTCAGTCAAAATGATGTCAGATTTCAGCCGATTATACCGTTTTACCTACTTACTATTGTTTTAAAGTAAAATTACTTGTGTTATTAAAAAAATGATAATAATGTTACAGGTCATAGATAAGTTTCAATATAAATCTCATAAAATAATGGATGTTATCAATGTAACTACAATAAGTTAAGTTGTTCGTTTGTGCAGTTGAAATCTGGTTCCAAAAATAACGGTTTAACTGGATTTCATCTTATATACATAGGGGAGGTAAGGATAATTAGAATCACTTTTTGACAATTAATTTCCAAAGAATGGAATGAACTACGTATTAATGTTATGTGTAATTTAACTCAATTGATAGTTGTCTATTGAAATGAACAAAGAATTGTTTTCAATGTGCAGTTTTACCTTTCACAGTGGTTTGTTTTTCCGAAAAATACCACATTGATCACAATTATCCATCTCATGGAGTAACTGGGATCTGTGGTATTTTTTCTCACGCCTTACAAGACACATAATCATGGTTAAATGGGACTAAAAGATCTCGATATTGCCTTTATAGCAAGATATTTTAGGTTTTACAACTACAACTATTTTCAGAGATACGTTGTTGGAAAGATAAGTACGCTGTAACAAAACATTTTCTAGGGAATTTTCAATATTCTTATATATTACACTTAGCCTCCAAAACAAAATCAAATGCAAGAAATTTTCTATTGGAAATTAATAGCCCTGTTGTATTACTAATAAAAATGTTTTTTTTTATTATTATTATTATTATTTTTTCAAAATAACATGAAATGCAAGCAACGAAGATAAAAGGATCAGTCAAAGCTCTATGCTGTCAGTCTATGTTCATTTACAGTTAAAGTGTTTAGGCCTAATTAAGCCTAAAACAAACTGTCAAAGTTAAAATTTGAAATAAATGCAAAATAATGTTTTGCTAACACAAAATGTGCAGTAAAGTAAAGCAAACTAAGAATGTTTAATAGGACCTAAAAAAATGGCAAAAATGTATTCTAAATCACAATTTGATTTAAATAGAAAATAAAATTTGCGATCCCAATGTATCTTTAACGCCCAAAACTCTATTATTCTTTCTGGAGTAATTAGAACCATGAAGTTTATTAACATTATGCTTCGTCTGTTTCGAGACGTAACAATTTCCTTTTAAAATCAACTTTTTTTCTAAATTTAAATAAATATTTATGTTTCTATATTCCTACAATTTTTACACAGTACCTTTTAACATTCTCACTTTAACCTTAAAACATTCTTCCTTTGACGTACAACGCTTTTCTTTGTGTTTTTTTCTTCTACAGAAACAAACTTTTTCTCTCAAAAAAAGAAAGAAAAATGCACAGTTAGAACATTATTCAGACTTCATAATTAGCATGGTCTATTTTTTTATCTGTCACAAAGTACTCCTGAAATGCTCTTGATCTCGATTACCCATGATCCTATTCAGACCTTATAATTAGCATGGTCTATTTTTTTTTTATCTGTCGCAAAGTACCCCTGAAATGCTCTTGATCTCAATTACCCATCATCCTAATTATCTCTAACTTCACTATAAATAAATATACAGTAAAATCTCTAAATAACAGACACCTCGGGAGCGCGGAAACTGTCCGCTATTCAGAGGTGTCCGCTATTGGGAAAAACCTCGGAAATTAAAAAATTGCTAAGAAATGCTTAAAGTTTCATTAATAGATTTTTATATGTTCTAAAATTCTAATATATGATTAATCAGAAATTAAAATATATTTTTAAGCAATAAAATTGAAATAAAATGATACATACTTTTGTACACTGTTTATTACATTCTTACGGAAAAAAATGTATTTAAAAAGTTTCCTTTTGCGTTTAAAGATTACATGTATTTTTTTTTTTCAATGTGAAGTTTTAACCCTGTCATTAGTTTTGATTTTTCTGAATCATCTTAAAGAAAAAAAAAAGTATAACTGCTCACTATTTTTTGCCACTTCTTAAGAACATAAAATCTCAAATCTTACGGAGGGGAGTGAGGGGGGGAGCATTGTGATGCTTCGGGAAGTAATGTCCCTCCAGACCATCTGCTGAATTTAACACTGGACATGGGAGGGAAGATTTTCCCTGGCCCATTCTCTACATTTGTCTGTGATCACAAATTTCTGACACATTGCTCTGACAAATTTAGGGACTTTTTACTTTTTTTTTTTTCTTCGTTAAAACAATTTTTCACACTTTATCGCCAAAATTACTGTCCGCTAATCGGAATGTCCGTTATTCAGACGTTAAACATACAAAAAATAGATTTTGGGAGTGGAGATCTGTAAACTGTCCGTTAAATAGAGGTGTCCGCTATTCGGGAGTGTCCGTTATGGAGGTTTTACTGTAAATATATGCACGTGAGTATCATACACTGTAAAACATTTGTGTAATGTTATTAAAATGAAATTGGTGGCAACCTTGTTGCCACTAATTTTATAGCGGCAAAACCGATATAACTTGTTTAACCGACATAACTGACGTAACATTACATTAATATGTAATGTTACACCAATAACATATGTTTAGATTACACCGTTATATAAATGAAAAAACAAAATTCCATAAAATTGATGGCAAGAAGGCTGTCACGAATTTTATGCAGTAACGTTACACAGATGTTTTACAGTGTACTTTATGCACATTACATTTTATAAAGCATCTCTAGCTAATTTTAAAGCAGCGATTATAAGCTTTTTTAATGGATGCAAAATTATTTCTTCAGATGTGATGCAGAATAATATCATTACACTTCATTTAATGTAAGTGCTTAAATTTTCTGTTTGCCAAACCCAATTCTATGATTAGTTGTCACAGAAACAAGCGTTTATTATTATTTTTTAAACTTTTGTATCTGTCAGCGGAAAAATAATTTGAGAAAACCTAATTTATCACTCTTATTGGACATTATTTTGTTCTCTGCCTTTCAACTAGTAACATAATTCTTCACTTGACAGTAAAAAATTTTGTTACTGCTCTAATAGGATATATTTATCACCAATAAATCGCAGTTCTGCATCGATTTTCGATATCCGTTGGTCGAAAAAGTTTCAAGAGCCTGACTGACAAGTTTTATCTACAAAATAATAAATGTCAACCCTAAAAGCACAGGTTTCATTTGGAGATAGTTTTTTCTGTCTCTTTTTTTAAGGTGGGGGGAAGACTAGATAAAATAATAAGTAATAAAAAACGCTAATATCAAACAGGACATGAAATTTATAATTAGAGTTGCAAATTTAATTAATATTTTGTATTTGTTGTTTAAATAAGCTTCATTTTCACGATATGACGCACTGATAGTTATTTAAGTATTGCTCAGCAGCGCAATATTTATTTATTTTTGCAGTGTCGCTTTTCAATGTTAATTTAACGCAGAAACGTCTATGGAGCTGATAACTTATATTTGACTTCTTCTTCCCACCTTTTTTGTCTCTGATGCCACTAAAAAAGTTTTCTTTTTAATTCTAATAATATTGTAAATTAAAAAGATAAGAGTTGCTCAAATGAAAAGGAGACTACAATTATATGTGGATGAATTTTAATAACAATATTATTAGAACAGTGCCTGTGAAACAGTTAATTACCATGGACATTGTAACACTGATCCCAGCGCGTAGGAAGGAAGTGGGTGGCTTCAGGGTATATTCGAAAAAACGCTTTTCCACCTTCAGCAGCTCGAAATTTTCCGATACTATTTCAGACACATTTTTAAAAGTAGAATCATGAAACTTGCTGAGGGGATTCTTGAAGGGACGTATGAAGTGCCGAGTAAAGTCTTTTTTGCTCAATTCATAAGAATTTGATTTATAAGCAATTAACTTTTCTGGAATACCCTTTTTTTCGCTCCCTTACCTTCCATTTCGGAAAAATCGGTTCAAATTGCCGTTTTTGATTGCTTTTTTTGCAATATTTTGTACACTTATCAAAGAATTGACCTTTACGGCACCTTGTGCACTTTCTAAATAAAAGAATCTGCGAGTTTCATGTGTTTGAGAGCAAAAGTTAATTCAAAAATAAATCGGAAAACAAGCAGTTTGAATCGAAATACACCCTTCAGTGTAAAAACTCGTAGGTTTCTGAAGGATCCAGTTTTTCACGGTGACTTGCAAGTCCTTGTCACAGGTGAATCTCTAACCTTTAAAGGTCCTGTCCCTGACCGCGAAGGCACTCGCGAGCTAATGCTATTCCTATGGAAAGGCATTTTTCTAATAACTCTTCCGCATTTTGACATTTTTAAATATATTTTTTTTTTATTATGATAGCTGAGGTTCCTCTTAATATCGCTCCTTGATTATTTTTTTAGATTTTGGTCGCAAATATATTTTATAAAGTTACTTTCATTTTCAAAACCGATTCTGAAAGTGAAATAATTTTTATAAAGCTGCTTTCCCTTTCAGAACCGGTTCTGAAAGTGAAATATTTTTATAAAGTTACTTTCTCTTTCAGAACCGGTTCTGAAAGGGAAAGTAACTTTATAAAAAAAAATCTGCGACCAAAATTGAAAAAGTAATCAAGGAGCGATCTTGTAAGGGACCTCAGCTATCTAATTCAAAAAAATTATTTAAAAATATCAAAATGCGAAAGAGTAATTTAAAAAATGCCTCGAGAGGGCAGGGGGGTGGGATATAGCTGGCAAATTTACAAACTTAGTTGGCAATTTAGTTCAAATTTTTAATAAAAAAACTATAATACACTTTGTATTTCTGATAGATTTGGCGAAAGTTAGCAATATAATAAGAAATATTACTAAGCGTTTTACAAATAAAAACTATATTACATTTTCTAATTGTGATATCTGGGTAAAATTATAAAACTAGTTGGCAAATGCCCAGAAATATTTATGTTTGCTTTTTATTGGGTTGGCAAATACTGAATTTTGACTTATCAATTTGAAGTTCTTTCCCCCTCCAATAAAAAGTCTCAACGAGAGCCCTGACAAGGCCCTTAAAAGATTTTTCTAAGGGTCCGAAGATATGAGAGTCACACGGAGACAGTTCAGAGCTGTACGCAGGATATGGCAGAACCTCCCATCGAAATGTTTAATGAATAACTGCTCTTTGTGCTTTTTTTTTTGGAAGGATCCGTCGTGCAATTAACTGTGGAAATGAGGATATTACTGCGGTCTTGAAAAATGGTCTTGAAAAATGAGGTCTTGAAATGAGGATATTACTGCGAAGTCGTCAAGTACGCATGTCTAAGAGGGAATAGAACAACGTCATCAATCCGCAAACACATTAACACATTTCGATTTGATACTTATACAATGAATTACAGCTTTCTTTCATTTGGGCACACCTTATACAAAAATGTTTGCCTGACGTCTGAGTCAAAACAGGTGATAAAATGCCTTTGCATATGGGTGAATTATAATGCAGAGAGTAACATGGGCTAAGCTTTATTTAGATTGTTTGAATATTTTTGTTAACAATTACAAATTTCGCTTTTTTCATTGAGAATTAATGAAAGTGTTATAAAATGTAACATTTTTTTTCTATACTTGTACGAAATTCAAAAGCCGTAATAATAATGTATCTACAGTAATTAATTTTCAATTAAAATATTTCCACGTGAAAATTGAAATTGAAATATTTTTTTTTAACTAATTAAAAAGAAGATGAATGTGGCGTCATATAGGAAACAGATGTTTTCAAACATATGTTGTAATTAGTAATACAAGAAGCTTTAATAAGATTAAATACAGAAAGCAGGTGAATATGACGACAAAAAAGTCCAACATATTTGACTAATACTGATTTTTAAGTATGAATATCTGTTATAGACAGATGTGACAGTAATTCGACTTAAAAATAGTTAACTTTACAATTTACTTATGTTTTCATTTTATTTATTTGTTGATGAAGTTTCGAAATCAAAATAAATCTTAAATATTTTTAAAGTTTATATTTTGGATGTGCCTAATCATGATTTTTACACTTAGGGGGAACTGGGGTACATTGATACATGGGGCACATTGATACACCCCCTCTACCGCTCACAGGGTCATTACAGGAAGTTTCACAACAGCTCCAAAAGGTGATGCTAGTGTATTCAACTACATACAGAAAATCTTGGAATGATTCAGCAGTTTGATGAAATGGGACGGGTGATTTATTGTTTTTGTTGTTCAAAAGTAAATTTGAGTTGTACAATTGAAATGCTATTATACAACTGTTCCAGTATTTTCAACCAAAATGAATACTCTCCCTGGTAAGTACAGCTACTCTTTATCAGTTCCTCATTATTTATTGTTAGATATATTGTGAAGTGTTGTATTTGAGACTCATTTTATTCAAAATCGCTGTATGGGGCACATTGATACAGTTTATGACGGGGCACATTGATACAGCCTAAATCCTTTAATAGTTCATATTTTCATTATCTTTTATTATTTTTTTTTTTACCATACACTCCTTAATCCAACCTTTTTTTCACGAAAAATTTCTAATATTAATTTTTATTGAAGTGAAATAGCTCTAATTTCTTTATATTAGAACATTTTATAGTATTTCTGAAAACAGAAGACGTAGGAACTTACCCAGCATCTAGTGCTAGTAGAACTAATAAAAGAAAAGGACGGCATTCTGGCAAATCTCGAATTTATATCGATTCTCCAGAGAAAAAAGTATTTTCGACATGAGAAATGTTAAGTAAGAGAAACAAACTGCAGAACAGAAAATGATACTTATATTATAAACAGAATTTTTAATATAATTATCCTTTATTTTCTGTTTATGAACCTATTTATAAACAGAAAAACTGGTAATTTTTTCATCTTTCATAAGAAAGAAGATAATGGTGGGGTTGAAGTGCTAGATATGACAAAGTTACCACAGCCAACAATCAGACAAGAAACAGCCAGAACATCAGGTCATAATAAATTTAATTTTGATTGCTTTAATATTGCTTAAAAATAAATTGTGGGTGATTTGAATTTTTATAAATAAATATAAAATGGTTTTCTAACTCATTTTTTATGAAAAATATGCATTGGTATTATTTTGTCGTCATTTTTCTTAAACGTATCAATCTGCCCCGGGGATGGGGCACATTGATACAAATGACTTTTTTTGATTTTTTTAAAATTACATGCAAAAATACTATATAAAACAATGATTGTACATTTTTATAACATACTACACAAGTTTTGCTGTCACCTCATGGAAAAAAAACTTGAATTTTCTCCTTTCTTGACACCAAAAAAAATCTTAGAAAAAAACTGTATCAATGTACCCCAGTTCCCCCTACTGTAAACATAACACAAAATTTGCAATGCATATAGGAATATTTGAAACTTAAATTTGGAAAAATGTCTAAAAATTATTTTAATTTCATCCGAACTGAATGAAAGTTTTTAGAGTGTTTAAGTATCATATTGTTTGAATTTCATTTTCTATTTTTTAAAGTTCACTTGGTTTAACTAATTTATTAAAAAAATTTAACATTAAATGTAGAAATAACTTAATAAAATATTTTATCATCTGTTCTTCTCGGGCTTAAATAATGTAAGAAATAAATTCTGTTTTTTTTTTTTTTTTTGTAAATTATGTTTTGTTTAATATTTTTATAGTCAAGCAATTGATGCTTTGTGCATTATTTCCTCCGACAAAAGAGAAATTATTATTTTATAATATGCTCATGTTAAAAATTTCTAAATCATAATTCAGATGTGAAACAAATAATTCATACATATACAGCATGAATATTTGAAGTTTAAAATACCTATGCTTTTACATAATTATGTTCTAAAAAAAAAAAAAAAAAAAAAAAAAACCCATGGTATGATAAAAACAAATAAGCACTCAAACTCAATTAATCACCCCACTTCTAAAAATCACAGTATAAATCAGAAATACGCATTTATAATTTTCTTTATTTTAAAAAACTTTATACACATTCAGAACTTTAAACTTTCAATACAAACCTCACATGTAAGCGGTATGACATACTTAATTTTTCTTTATTGAACCAAAGTATAAATTTTCATCCCTATGTTTAAAAAAATGTATCGGAGATTGACTAAAACTTTTTGCACTGAAATTACCTGAATAAATTGGCTGGGAAGGAGGAGGGGTGCGTGCATGGATTTCGGTAGTTTTCATAGTTTTTGGTAAAAATTTTATCGTCGATGTTGTTCTATTCGAACCGGAAATCGAACATCAGAGTGTGTATGTTTTTCTCGCCTGAAAACTGCCTACTTAGCGCAGCTATAATTCTACGTTTTGAAATCTACTGATAAGTTATTTTTGAAATACAGTTAAACCCCGATCTATCGTTCCCGCATCCACCATTTTCCCGCATTGATCATTTTATTTGAACGGTCCCTGCACAAATTATACTTAAATAATGTTAACGAAACCCGTATTGATCGTTTTTCAAAAAATCGTTTTCCCGCATTCATCGTTGTAAAAATTTTCTCCTCTCCGAAATAAAATTAAAATTCATGCGAATCCATGTGACATACAAACTGCAATTACTTCTTTTATTCTAAAGTAGCTCATTTGTGGTGTTTGTATTGAGGATGGAGACAATAATGCAGATGAATAGTGGTGAAATATAGCAGAGGATGAAATTATTTTTCATTAAAATACATTTAAAATACATTTGTTTTGTTACATACAATTAAAATACATTTGTTTTGTTACATACAATTAAAATACATTTGTTTTGTTACATTGTTACACTCATAAAAAATTGTTGTTAAGAGTTAAAAAAAAATAGCAGTTGGTTTGTAATGTTTAATTTCTTTTCCTCTTTATAGCCTAACCTGGTTGTAACTTTTCTGCAATGTATTTTTTATTATACCAGTCATTTTTCTTTTTTTCTCATTAAAACAGGGTTCTCGTAACATACGAGCTCTCTATAACTAAATTTAATTGAATTAAGAAACTCAAAATAACTTTAAATCATACTTCATTATTAAATAATGTTGTTCTATGAACATTGATAATTTATTATTATTTTTGATAATTGGTAAATTATATAAGTTCAAAATATGCTAATCTAAATAAATTATTTGACAGTATATTTTGCTTCAATATGCCAATGAAATAAGGAGAAAAATATATATTATTTTATGGTATATATAATTGAAGATATGTCATTTCTAACTGTTCCTTGTGAATTGAATTCAAAAGTAAAATATAGTGATGAATATATTAAATAACAAGCAAAATAGTAAGACATTTTTATACATGTGCTTTTTAAATTTCTGCATACTCGTGATTTAATTTAAAAATTTGTAAATGTAAAAAAATTCACATTTTTTTTTAAATCTTTATATCTATGTTTGTAACTTACAATGCACTTAAAAGCAATTTAAATATAATCTTCATTTGCACACATTACAAGTTAATGCTTTAACTTACAAGCAAATGTTATCAATTAGGAACGTGAAAAGTTTGACGAATTAAATCCTTTCTTATTAGCATTTTTATCTTACATTCTTTTAATAATGTAAATCATTTTAAGTACATCTACTGATTTGTAGAAATACAGGACTGTTTCACAATTTTATAGGAATTTTTAAGTTATTCATTTTGAAAAATGGCAAAAAGGTCATTCTTATAACTTTCTGTACATTTCCCCCGTTTATGTCTAAAACGTCCTTTCTGTGTCAAAAGCTGAACATATCGTTTAGCTGTAACTGTTAATTGTTACAGGCCACTATCAATGAAATTTAACTTCTTAATATATTAAATAATTTTTCAATTCGACGTTTTTAACTGGGAACATTAGAGAATCCTATTAATAAATACTACTTGCTTTTCTGTACAATATTTCTGTAAAATTCCGTGAAATTGTCATAAACTAAAAGTTACAAAAATATTATTACTTTTAATAATATTTCATACATACCTATGTACCAAGAAATTCGGGGTGAAGGATAACCTTTTGCCCGACAATATAATGTCATTGAACGACCACGTATAACATTTTGCTTCCCTGATATATTAACAATTTCGGCTGGACCTAAAATATAAAAAAAAAACTTTAATCCCTGGTAGGTAAAGAATTGCTGTAAAAGAAAACAAAGAGAAAATATTTTATAAGAAACGCAATGAAAATTAATACAATAGTAATATTGATAGCTCGATATTGGATGAAAGCATATTTTGACAATTCTAAAATATTTACAATTCGAAAGCATCTCTTAGTATCGAATAACAAGTTTTAACCTATCGTTTTGAACTAATGATATAAAACTGAAATTCTATACTATATCGGTGAAATATTTACAAGAATTATTTAATAGTTGTCACCATTTGCAAGTTATTAAATTTTAAAATCAGTTAGTCAATTTCAGAGCAAACTTTATATATTGTATACAGTGGTGTATTCTTTAAAAAAGCAGAGGGTATGCGCTACATAATGAATGTTCATAGATAGGGTATACGCTAATGTTCTATTTGAGAAATAGAGGGTAAACAGAACTTCTTTAAAAAACCCGGTAGGTATACGGCGTATACCCCCGTATACTCTCCACTACATCCCTGAGTATATAATTTTTGTCATGTTATAATTGAACGCCATTTTCCCATTATTTGAAGGCAATAGTAATTTTACGATAACACATTTGTGCGAAAAGAATATATAAGGTGTAAATACAACGTCTTTTAAGGTCAGAAATAGACAGCCAATTATTTTACAAAAAATAAGTGTCTTGAGGCCTAATCACCACGGATGTTAAATATATCACTACCGAAACTGAAGCCAGATCAAATTCATTTTCTCACCCCTTTTAAAGATAAATGTGTTAGCATAATCATTAGGAAAGGGACTCGTACACTAAACCAAAGTACGTTGGAAAGAATAGCTCAAGAATGATCATTCAACACTGCTCTAGAAACAAGCATGATCTTGACCTGTCTTTGCCTTTTATCAAACGAAACTCGGCTATAGTATGCAACTGATTTATAATGGATGCGCGTCATCTGTACAAAATTTTTAAAAATGGGGTGAGAATTAAAAATATTAAAAACAAAATAATGCTTATTACATAAGACTTTATAACTTCTTATTGCTCTCTAGGCCACAGAATTCGCTTATCGTGGCATTCTGCGCACCCGTCGGAGGTCCCTATATTCTTTACGCTATTTGACCATACCTTGAAAAAAAATATAAGACTCACCGAACAAATTTAAAAGCAAATTAAAGAAATTTAAGGCTCCGTATAAACGCTTGTTTAGCTATGCGGGAAATCTTTTGTTGTGAACCCTTCTGCGGCTCATTCACAAAAGGATGAAGGGAATCAACAATGGATCAGGCGATAAGGAGATCGACTCTACTTAACGGAAAATTTCCTCTTATGAAAGACATCAGTCAAATTCCTTTTCAAGTCATTAAAGATCAAAAAACATCGCGTCGCCAAAATAAAATACACCGATAACAATAACAGTTAGAAGGATGGTCTGTTCGTAACTTAATACCTCGAAAACCAGGAACAGACGACCGTTGAGATTTCGAACTTAATTTTCGTTTCTTTAATGTTTTTTATTTGTTTGTTTGCTTTTTTTTTTTTTTTACATGACACATATTTGAAGATTTGGAGTCTTGAAAATGGCAATTGTTTCTTACTTGTTAAAATATAGCGTGATACCACATCGCGTTTCCCTGGTTGGTAAGAGGCATCGGATCTACAAAAATATTCTCCCACGTCTTCTACCTGGGCATTGTGTATGATGAGGTAGCGATCATAAAGCTCCACATTGGGCTTAGTGAAAGAATCTATCTGCTTTGTATCTTTGAACCTAGAGAAGCAGAATAATTCAGAAAATCATTTATTAACAGATCAGAATTTTCTTATGCATAGAGTTTCTTAAAACTGTTGGAAAATACTTTGAAGGAAGATATAAAGCACTTAGTCTATTACAACTCACCACATAATGTATTTACCTAATTCAAATGGTAAAGATCAAAATGCTTTTTTAAGTTATTGGTCATGCAGATCTCAAATCTCCCTTTTCAACGTTCATCTTATATTCGTAGAAATTAGTTAATAAAAATACTCTTAGTACTTTTTTTTTAATTTGTCAAAAGAAGAGTTATATTTTTAATTTATTTTTGCTAGACTATAGCCCGTACGAGCCACGCTCAATAATCCCAGTCTAAATCCCGCAGGCTTTAAAAACATGCTACATGTCAAAAAACTGATACCCGATTACTGAAGATTCGTAATACCACATTACAGAAGATTCAATTTTACTATCGCGATCAGTGATAATCGTCTATAATCGGGTTGCTGTATCTTTACCTTATAAAGAATGTTCAAAAGTTTCTTAATTTTTTATATATGTTATAACATTTAAAAACAATTTTCTTACATGTTTCAGATAGGCATTCATGAGGAAAAATTTCAAAATTTTTAATCATTTCTTCATTTTTTAATTAAATAATAAAGGATTTTTATGCATTTTCTATAGAAATAGTCACATTGCATAGAATATTTATAAAATGTGCAATACATTTTTATAATTGGTAAAGATTATTTATAAAGTAATTATCTTTTATCCAGGTACCAAAGCATTCATATTTGTAGAATAATTATTCATTAACTGTCTATTTATTTATTTTCTTGTCTTTATTTTTATTAAAATGATTATTGCCATTATTGTCTTAAATCTAAAACATCTAAAGCTTAAAACTTTTATTAGGTACAAGAACTTTGTTCATTTTATTTAAAAAAAAAATATTTTCTATGTCAATAAATCTTTAAAACATTGCTTCAAAATTATCAAGATACTTATGTATTAACGCCACTGCAGGAGAGGTTGCGCTAATGCGCCAATAAAGAACAATCTTTTTGTTCACACGTCCACGCAGTTATGTTTTGGATTCCTTGTTGCCTTGTTATTTGCAGATTTTTGTCGCCATTTTTAGTGCTTTAATGCTTTTTTGCTGGGGTTTTTTTTTCTCATTTTTTGACGCCATTTTTTGTTCACGTGCGAAAAACAAGATTGCTCTTTATTGGCGCATTAGCGCAACTTCTGCTGTGGTGGAGTTAATACTTAAGTACCATTATCAATAATAATAATAATAATAATAATAATAATAATAATAATAATAATAATAATAATAATAATAATAATAATAATAATGCAAAACGCACCATACTACTGGATAATCTTCGTCTTCCACTTCACAAGAGAACTCGTAGTTATGATTAACCTCCAAATAATAATGATTGGGAAAATTATTACCATTGTCTCTTTTGTTATGCTTGTTTAGCATAAAATCATTCCCTGAAAACGAAAAAAAAAATCAATCGTTATAATATCCCGAAATCTCAAATAAGGTACAAAACAATAAAAATTAAATTCCAGAGGGCATAATACAACATTTAACCTTCAACTAATTTTTTTATCAACTGTGACTACCGAGATAATGTAATAACTCTGTAATATAATGAAATTAATTCTTTTAGGCTATTCATTCATTAAATTTAACCGATCATTAATTATCTTTAGAAAAATTACAAACAAAGCCGACAATTTATCCAATATAATATTACTTTTAAACTTATTTTATTATCTTAATTTCATTTAACAGGCCATGGGTATAGTTAGTACATTAAATATAACAAAGCAGATCTTGAACGAAAAGTTTCTGTAAATTATAAAGAAATCAAAATAACCGGAAGACAAATGCAGTTAATTTAAATTAATGCGATGAAAAAAAGGGAAATAATTCCTTACGATAATGCAATTAATCAAATATTCAAATAATAAAATGTTTCTTTCAGACTTTAACAGTGAAAATTATTTGAATAAATCTATTCTTATTTAAATATTGTTTTAAAGTTATTGCAATAAAATGCTAATATTTGTGTGCATTGCACATTAATGGGTGTATTTGAATCATGCATTACAAATAACATAAAATTTACCACCATAAATTAATTTTTTAAAATATGTATCTTTTGTTTTACAAATCTCTAATGATTTTTCTATTTCTGTCCAGTTAAAAGATATTTTTAATGTACAGGGTCATCAAAAAAGCTGTTTCTGATTTTTAAAAAAAATTGCATGAGAAACATGCTGTACAAGATCAACGTGAAACTAGAATGTGGTCCAACCAGCGGTCAACCAATTAATCTTTCTTGTACCTTGGACTTTTTTCAAGAAAACAATATATCAATTTAAATTCAAAAGAATTAAAGAATAAATTATAAAATTAGAATAAAAATAATTATAAAACTTGATATTTAAAATTACTAAATACAACGTTTTACTTAAAATACTTAGTTCACTACATTAGTTCACTTATTATTACTCAAATTTAACATTATTTATTTTTTAAAACAAGTTGGAAATTGTACATGTAGCGTAGCAAATGAGGTGCGTTTGTACAATAACGAAGTTTTAAAACTATTCAGATCTTGCTGTTACAGTATTTCAGACGTAGTATAGTGGTAGAAATCTTATATGTGTTCCTGTAAATATACAGGAAGAAATTTTTATTACACCTCAGCAACGTATATCATGTTCAGGTGTCGCAGCGTCCCTAAAATTTTCGCACTTTTATACCAGTATTTTAAATCAAAAATCTTCGTGTCAGATTTCTTTAACACCTAACAGGACATTCTATATTAAATATTGTCGTTTTAAAATTGTGGTAGGAAAGTATGAAAATTTTAGGGACGCTGCGACCCCTGCATATTCATAAAATAGAAAGTAGTTTAATATAATTAACACACGCTCCAAACAATTTTCCCGTATAGCTTTATGTAATGGAATACTTTTGTGTGGCCCTGTAATTAAATAATAAATATTCTTTGCATCAGAGATTGTACAGAATGTGTATTTTAATATATATATACTTCATAGGTTCATGTATTCTATTATATTCGAATGAGTGTAACATCATTGAAATGCATCTGAAACATTTTTCCCTACTGACCGTAATGTAACGGAATACTTTTGATTGTCCCTGAAATTGATCTATAAATCTAATTTTCATAAAATTTGAAATGACTCGGCAAAATTATGTAATAATTATGTATTTTAAAGTTCAAATGATTAAAATGCATTTGGAACTTTTTCCCCCATTGACCATATTGTAACGGAATACTTTTGATTGTCCCTGTAATTGATCTATGCATCCGATTTTCATAAAATATGAAATGAATCGACAAAATTATGCAATAATTATATATTTTAAATTTCAAACGATTCGGTTGAGTAGTTTTTCCGTTGTTATATGCTGACAGACGTACATACGGAAAGACAGACAGACGGACGGACTGAACGACAACTATAGGTGCAACGTATTTACATAATTACGACTGCACCTAATAAGAATAAATTTTAAATTTAACATTTGGCAAAGATCTAGTGAAACCTCCGAATAAAGGACACCTATGGGACCGGAAATCTTGTCCCTTAAATAGAGGTGTCCTTTATTGGAAGTTATTATTACAGTGAAACTTCCAAATAAGGGATAGCTAAGGGATCGGAACTTTTGTCCCTTAAATAAAGGTATCCCTTATTCGGAGTGCCCTTTTTTTGGCGGTTTCACTGTAATACGTACACTTACCATCCGATCAAAGTTGTTGAAATAGTTGAAAGTATAGTTGAAAAAAAGATAAAATTTGACAGAAATTTTAGTATTTTTCGAATGAAATAGCAATAGATATATCAAGAAAGAGTTTCAAGGCAGATTCTAGGATTTTGTTTTCCTAAAACCAAAACTCTCACTATTTATGGATATTTAATTGAGTGAAGTGCCCCGACTTTCAAATGGAAATTTGTTATCTTCAGGCAGACCCATTCTGCCAGACTAAAAAGGGTTCAAAAAAATTCTGGGAACTGATGTTTCTGGCTGTCACATTCATATCCTTAAGTTTGACCGGTCCTCGCGTAATTAAAGGTTGGAACACACTGTTGTAAAACATCTGAGGGAGCTTTGGTAGCGGTGACTGTGTTGGCCTTGATGTGACATGCGGCAACATTCGGCAACCTCACATCGCGACGCGATGCCATTTCATTCATCATTCAATTCACTGTAATTATAGTAATTGTACAGTAGATAGCGCAGTGCGTGGTACGCCCAGTTTAAATTCGTTATTGAGGTACAACGTCATTTTCAATGTACGTATGGAGGTGGTAAAGTTCAACCTACCAACAAAACCATTATTCGTAGGTCATCTTACCAGTTTAACACTCGCAGGTTCTAAGATTTAACTATTACTTAAATGCCTAAGATTTAAAAAACGGGAGCCTTATAGCTAATTTAGGCAAATTATAGTAAAATTTATATACAACTGAACACAAGAACAGAGAAATGACCAAATGAAGCGGTTGCCTATACTTGCTTGCATCATAACGCTGCTACGTAAACGGTGCTATCTAGAGAAATATATTTGACAAAATGCCAAAAATTCGCTTTCCTTCTCTTGATACATGATAAATGATAGAAAGCTTTCATTTATTCCCTGATTTCTTAAGATGGGAGAACTGTGACACCATTTCCAGTTTCTACAAATAAGCAAAATACAGTCGAGTCTCTCTATAACGAAACTCCATCCAACGCATTTCTCTATTTAACGAATTTTTAGTAGGAGCGGTCAGTTTTTGCCTAATTACATTGAAAATAATCTCCATACAGCGAAATTCATATCTCCATATAACGATTTTTTTTCAGAGATGTTCCTTCATTTGTTCAGAAAATTCTTCAAACTGTTTGTAGAATCCATTTTTCTTCGCCAATGTCTGGTTTATATTTCATAACTGCATTTTTCCACCTTATACTTTATGTCCAAAAAAGGCATTCACCTCCACCCCTACTCGAAAAAAAAGCTTTTCTTGACACTGTATCTATCGGGTTCTTGCATGGTCATGCTTGACTTTGTTTGTTTCAACTAAGCTATGCATGCGTTCTTTGAAAATATTGAAACATTTGCATGCTATTGGTGCGGTCGGATAATGTCGCAAAGGATCGTAAAAGATGAAAATTGTATGGTCACCTGGAAAAGGTTTTTTGTTTCTTGCGACCATTTCTTTAAATTTTTGGTACTAAAACACCTATAATCTCGTGAATAAATTGATGTATTCCTTGTTAAAATGTGAAAAAATTTAAAAATTACTAGAAGTGTAAAAGTTTTGAAATCCAAACACCAAGAAATTATAGATTTCTACAACTGATATAAATGTAAGTATACCTTGTGCATTTTTTCAAAACTATGCTTTCAAATAAATGTTCTTTTTCTGCTTCGAAACTTAAGTAGATAAAATTCAAAATTAATATTTAGCGTTAAACATTTCTAAAGCTTAACTAAACAGCTAAAAAACAATTTTTTCCAAAATCCTTAGATGAAATGAAATTTTTTCGTCATTCTCTATTCAACGAATTTTTCTATATAACGAATTTTTTCATTGAACGGTGGATTTCGTTACGTAGAGACTCGACTGTAATTCAATTGCTGAGTTACAAAGTATTGTTAAGTAAGTAGCTTTCTTAACTAAATAGACAAAATCATAAAAAAGACTTTTACAGGATAATTCCTAGAAAATAATTTTAACATGCATATTCTAATCAAAACAAAAGCTGCAAAATTTCCAGATGGAGTCAAATTGACTCCATTTTAGCACTACAAGGGTTAAAGAAACCGGAAGTATGAACGTTAATAAACTTCCAGCCCGATAATGCAATAATTCATGTAAATAATATAAAAAAAATACAGATTTTTCTAATCTATCAATGTAAAAATAAAGGGTTTATCTTTATGAGGTCCTTAGTTTTTTTAATTCGAAATCTGAGACACCTTCGATCACTATATTTTTTGTATGTTAGAGTGTGATACCGGAGTGAAACCTCTAAAAAAAGGAAAAAAGATTCAGTTTTTTTTTTTTTTTTTTTTTCCGTTTTGAACAATGACTTGCTGAGTGCTCAATTAAATAAAATCGTGATATCGTAATACTTCCTCAAAATCTTTTAACTGTGTTTTTCTCAAAAGCGGTGCTTCTTGAATTGGCAGACATTCTCTCTCATATTCACGAATAACAATGGTAAATTCCAATAAAGGTACTCCTTTAAGGACCGCATATTTTCACATTGTCTAAAATGTGTTACAGAGCTCTGTATTGTTGTAGGTAATTATAGCCCTTTATGTAAATGAATGAAGGGAAAAAATGGTCTATGAAACAAAAAAAAAGTACAATGCTGATTGATGTATCTAAATGTTCATTTAGACATGCCAAATGTGTTTTAAATTAATTATATAAATATAAAAAATACATCTCACCTTTTACGCAAAGAATAGTTGATTGATCTATATAATAAAAATAATGTAACTATTTAATTCAATTTTACGCATGTTTGATACAGATACATTGGAAAAATAAATAAATAACGTAAGTTATTTAGCTATTTATAAACATATCACAAAAATAATGAAAAAAAAATACCAGATAGTAAAATTACTTTTGTGATTACATAAATTCATAAACAATTTGTAACTTAATAAAAAAAAATCCAGAATAATATGATTTCATAAAATATTTATTGCATAATAAAAAAAATTACTGAAAGCTGACCTTCTGTCGTTACAGCTTCTGCGTCCTCAACTACCCTCAGGAAGTGGTAATCCCTACTGTTTCCATTACACCGGTATTCTCCGGAATGATAAAGCTGTGCTGAAGCTACTTTGAGAATCATTTCTCTGTAGAATGAATACAATCTTCTTTCGAGCAATTCATAGCCCAGGAGGTTATCCTCATCGATGACAACAGATCCGTTTAGTATCCAGACTGAACTGTCGTGGAAGGGTGTTACGCAAGACAAGGCAAACGGATCTCCTTCAGACAACAGATTCGGACCAATATACTGCACTGAATGATCTCCGAAAGAAAATACATCTAAAAATTGAAATAAGAAGACAAAAAGACAGATAAATATGTGCATTTTAATTACACTGCTAAGCAAAACTTAAGAAACAAATTTAAAATGTAAAATTCTTATTTTGAAATTCAGACAAAAAAGTGATATTTTGATAGTTGTATTTTTTAAATGGCTTGATATTTTTTTTATGTTGAAGTAAATCACATTTAATGAATAATCTGCAATTTTGAAGCCCTGAAAATTTTTTGTCTTTCCTATACAAAATATTAAAGTTCAAGGTTGTGAATGCCATTTTTCATGTAAAATGAAATGCCAGTATGTTTGGCATGCTTTAACTCTGGCAAGCAATAACATCTCAAAATAGTTTTGACATAAACTATTAGTATAACACTACCTGCTTATTAAAATTTATTTCTTCCCATGGGGCATTGTACAGGCGGATCGAAACAGCAATAGCTGCCTATGGAGATTTACTGCGCATGCTCATTCAGTGCTAAAGTGGTAATCAGAATTGGCAGTACAGCTTTAAAAAGAATTGCCAAATACACAGGCGAATCCAGTGTCGATTTATATAGCATTTTTAGCTCCGGATTTTTCCATTTAAAAAATATTTTTAGCTCCGGATTTTTCAATTAATTCAAAATCGGTGACAGTGTTCGTAGGGAGCTATTGCTGTCTGGATCCACTAGTGGGCATTGTTGCTTTACATTGTCATGTTGCCACGAAGTATAGTCAAAATGATGTTTTTGTCAATTTTCCGTACTTAATATCTTATTTAAGCAATAGTAGCCCAAATTATTCTTTTAGAATATGAAACTGCACTACTAGAACAAGCTAAATAATATAGTACTACACAGAGATATTGTTGCTGTTAGTAGATATAACCTGTTAAATATTCAAAATTTTCAAAATCTGCAGCATTTAAAATAGTGTTATTTCAAAAAAGTGCCACTATTGAATGAAACAAAATATATGCCGCAATATTTGAACATATGTACAAAAACATGGAAAAGAAAAAGAAGTAGGGTCTTTTTAGGCAAAAAAAATTACAAAAGTTACAAGAAAAGCAATGTCCATGATCACATTTTTCCCCTATGAGAAAATGAAACATCCCATTTCTCTTTCGGAAAAGGAAACAAAAAAGGATATTTCATTTTCTCATAGAGTAAAAAATAGAAAGAGGAAAGAGATATAGGATTTTTCCTTTTCTGATGGGAAAGAATTGTGATCATCGACATTGTTTGTTTAAAATTTTTGTCATTTTTTTTACGAAAAATATCAAAAGACCCAATTTCTTTTCATTTTCCATGATTTTTGTACATATGTCACCTACTATATGATATATTTTGTTTCATTCAACTGTGACGCTTTTTTTAGATATGAGTAATTAAAATGTTGCATATTTTAAAAATTTTGTATATTTAACAGATTATATCTGCTAACAGCAATAATATCTCGGTAGAGTATTATAATATTTAACTTGTCCTAGTAGTGCGCTTTCATATTCCATAAGAAAAAATTTGGGATACTATTACTTAAATAAGATATTAATTTCGGAAAATTGACAAAAAACGTTATTTTTATTGCATTTCGTCACAACATAACAATCTAAAATAACAATGCTACATGTAAACAAATAAATTTTAATAAGCATTGAGGATTCTACTAACTCTATGCCAAAAGAGTTTTAGGATGTTCTTGCTTGCGAGAAATATAGAGCTCTAAATATACCGGCTTTTCACTTTTCTTGAAAAATGGCATTCACAACCTTAAACTTTGATATTTTCTATAGGAAAGAGGAAATTTTTTCAGGGTTTCAAAAATGCACGTTATTCACTAAATATGATCTACTTCAACATAAAAAAAATCAAGTAAATTAATAAATACAACTATTTCACTTTGTCTGATTTTCAAAATAATGGCTCTTAATTCTCAATCATGAGAATAATCGAAATCTAAGAGTAGCACAGATGAGAGCAGCACATCTAATTGATGTAACATCTCCTTCATGTTACACATTGTCAAAAGTGTCTTGTTCAATAAGGTGAATTGAAATCCGAGATCTTTCATTCATTTCGTTATTATTCTCAAGTGATCGTTACATCGAAGAAAAATCAATCTGACTGTTACTTTATAATAAGTCAATAGGTGACATTAAAGTGTAATTACCTTCTGATTCTCACGTGACTGTCATTTGAGCACTCAATTTTACAGCGATTGTGGACGTTGCATTGTAATGAATCACCAAATAATGTCACAATGAATTAGTCAGATGACTTAGACTCTGCTGTGAGATCATCTTTGCGCTTCTTTCTGAAAAGTCAACAAATGATTTCATTTTCTGTCACTTAGAAAGTTGTTACTGAACAGCTATCATGATAATTTTATATGTAGTCTCCAAATGACTGTCACAAGGAGACTTAACTGAAAAGCCGCCTGGGGATTCGTCCCAAATAAAATGCTGCTTTTAAATGCTTCGAAATTTAAAATATTGAATCATTAATGAATCACAATATATTTTTAAAATAGAAAGAAAATTCAATTTTAAAAACTAGTTGGATGTGTCAATCCCAAAACTTTCTTCTATCTCGTAAGTACAGTTTAATAGAAGAAAAAAAAAAAAGTGGTGACTTCAAAGTTACCCACTATCGAATTTCCTCGAACATTTGACCTAGCCTTATGAGATTCTGGTATCCGAAAAGCCTAAAACGCAAAATTTAATTAATATTCTGGGAAAATGAGCTTAGTAGTGCCTCATGTTGGGTAATTTATACTAAAACCTAATAAGCATCTATTTATGTCAAGACCTAACAGAATCTGAAATTGGATGGAATTTCTTCCATTAGTTCTTGACATATAGTTATAACAAAAAAATTGCAAAACGTAGCACAGCAACACCATATCTTGGAAAATTTATGCCAAAACGTAAAAAAGCGTCTAATTATGTTATGGTGTAAAAGAATCTGAAGTTTGATGAAATTCTGTGCATTAGTTCTTGAGATATTGCTAGTTTAAAAAAAAACGTGTAAAATATAGCACAGCAGCATCATCAGTTCAAGGATTTATAACAAAACGTAATCATCGTGTAATTATGTTATATATCATTTTGTAACAAAATCTGAAGTTTGATGAAATTCTGTGCATTGGTTGTTGAGATATAGCTATCGGAAAAATTGTGCAAAATGCAGCCTAGCTGCACCAACTGTTGCAAGGTTAATACCAAAATGTAATCAGCGTCTAATTATGTTATATATTCTAGAGTAACAGAATCTAAAATTTGATGAAGTTCTCTGCATTAGTTCTTGAGATATAGCTATCGCAAAAATCGTGAAAAATGTAGCATAGCAGCGCCACCTATAGAGCAGTTCACACCAAAACCTTATCAGCAGCTATGTATCTCAAGGTATCGCGTAATCTAAAGTTTGGTGAAATTCTGTGCATTAGTTCTTAAGATATAGCTATCATGAAAGTCATGAAAAACGCGGCATAGCAGCGCCACCTGCTGGCCAATTTACACCAAAACTTAATCAGCGTCTATGTATATCAAGGGGTCACAGAATCTGAAGTTTGGTGAAATTCTGTGCATTAGTTCTTGAGATGTAGCAATCTTGAAAATCATGAAAAACGTAGTATAGCAGCGCCACCTGCTGGCCAATTTACACCAAAACTTAATCAGCGTCTATGTATATCAAGGGGTCACAGAATCTGAAGTTTGGTGAAATTCTGTGCATTAGTTCTTGAGATATAGCAATCTTGAAAATCATGAAAAACGTAGTATAGCAGCGCCACCTGCAGGCCAATTTTCACCAAAAACCAATAGGCACTAATTCATATCAAGGTCTAACTGAATATAAAATTTTATTAAATTTCGAGCATTAGTTCTTGAGATAGAGCGCCCACAAATTTTTTGTCACACACAGACAGACAGACACACAGACAGACAGACAGACAGACGGACAGACTCACAGACAGACATTTTCTAAAAATAGTCAAAACGTGTTCAGGACCTTCTAAAACGTATAAATCCGTCGAAAACCGGAAGTCGAAAATTTTCATGAATCCAATACTTTCTTCTTGTAAAGATAGAAGAAAGTAATAATATGAATGTCAGAAGAACAAAACCCTAATAATATAAACCCTTAAATTGTCAAAAGAATTTCTTTTAATGAAATCACTCTTAATATGAAAATCGCAAGTTCTAAAACCTGGGTTCAAACTAAGAACCATCTGTTTACTAGCGCGATGCTAGTCCAAGCTACGATGTCCATACGCAAAGCGTTCAAATAAAGCTTCTGTTTTGAAATTTAAATCGCAAAAATGAGCAGATGATATTCAAGAAATTAATTTAATTAAAACAATAGACTTTTTCAAAATGTCATGATTTGTCGTGTGACACGAGGAATTTATCTGTAAATGCATAAAATTTTAAGTGTCTGGCTTATACAGTTTTTGCGTACGAACTCTGTGACAGACAGAGGACAGAGACGAATAGGGTTTTGTCAAAGGAACGAAACCCTAAAAAGAAATGATTGCTGATATCCTAAATATCAATGGTAACACTATTTAGAGAGGCACAAATTAAATTACCGAGAATCACAACTCATATATAATATACCTAGCATGTAAGCGTATGAGTAATTGATTATAAAAACTTTCAAAATATGTATGTATGTGTGTGTATGTGTGTGCATAGGTGCATTAGCATTAATTGCTTTTATGAAAATCCATCGTCTATATCTTACATATTTATGGACATGATTTTTTTTTTTTATCAGTGCATTTTTCAAATAAATTTCATTAATATCTAAATACACATTTTGCGATTTTTATCAAGCATATAATTTAAACTCTAATTATTATTTATTTTATTTAATTTGAGACAGTAATCATCGAAAAATAAAGAGCCAAGGTAGCACAAAATATTATATGTATCTTACTCAGTATCGAAACATAATATCACATGAAATCGGCACATATTTTTTTTTTCCCTGACTAATGTCTTTAAAAGAAAACTAATACAATAAAAATATTTTTAGTTAATTCTGTTATGTTAAAATTGCAAAAAATATGAACAATGAAGATATATATATTTGTAAATAAACAGCAAAACTGCTATCTTATGCAGAAAGGAAAATAAATAGGCAATTTTTTTAAATCACATTTTTTTTTCATATTTATTCGTTATTTATATCGTATATAAAACCACCATAACAAATTGGATCTATAAATATTATTTTTGATAATTTTTTAATGATTATTTTTATGTTCAAAACTTCAAAAGCTTTACAAAATTAATCAATGTGGCAATCCTAAAACTTTCTTCTATCTCATATATGATAATACTTCCTGATAAATACAGCATAGCAGCGTCACCGGTTATGTGATTTACAGGAAAATCTGGTCAGTAACAGCTTATATCAACTTCTCACTGAATCTGAAGTTTGATGAAAATCCAAGAATTAGATTCTGAGATACAGCTATTGCGGAAATCTTAAAAAATTCTACATAACAGTACGACGTGTTAAGTGATGTACACTAAAAACTAATCAGGATAGTTTTTATCAGGTGCTAAATGAATTTGAAGTTTGATGAAAATCCAAGAATTAGATTCTGAGATACAGCTATTGTGGAAATCTTAAAAAAATCTACATCACAGTGCCACGTGTTAAGTGATATACACCAAAAACTAATCAGGATAATTTTTATCAGGTGCTAAATGAATCTGAAGTTTGATGAAAATCCAAGAATGAGATTCTGAGAAACAGCTATTGCGGAAATCTTAAAAAATTCTACATAACAGTGCCACGTGTTAAGTGATATACACCAAAAACTAATCAGGATAATTTTTATCAGGTGCTAAATGAATTTGAAGTTTGATGAAAATCCAAGAATTAGATTCTGAGATACAGCTATTGTGGAAATCTTTAAAAAATCTACATAACAAGGCCACGTGTTAAGTGATATGCACCAAAAACTAATCAGGATAATTTTTAACAGGTGCTAAATGAATCTGAAGTTTGATAAAAATCCATACATTAGTTCTTGTGATACAGCTATTGCGAAATTGTAAAAAATGCAGCATATCAGCGCCACATGCACGGCAATTTATACCAAAAACAAAACAGCACTAATCTATACCAGAGACTAATTGAATCGGAAGTATTATAAAAATACATGCAGTTGCTCTTGAGATAGAGCTATTAAAAAAAACTTGAAAAATGCAGTGTAGCAGCGCATCCTGTATGGCTTCATAATCTCAGCCTTAACACTAGCTGTTATGTAATTTACACCGAAACCTAAAACGGTATAAATTTCTAAAACGTATAAATCCATCGAAAACCGGAAGTCGAAATTTTTCACGAATCCTATACTTTTTTCTTGTAAAGATAGAAGAAAGTAATAATGAAAAAAATTTGTCTTTTTTACCTCAAAATGTAACAAATCTTAAACATAATTATTGCCCTTATTAAATATTAAACATATTTAAAAACCTCAAAATTTGAGAAATAATTAAATATTAACTGACATGTGAAAATAGTTGATGTAAAAAACATCGGATGAAAACTGGTTTCCTTGCGTTGAAAAAATCAACAAAAAATATTGTTTTACCTCTAAATGTTAGAAATATTGAAATTCTTATTTAAACATCAATTGAAAAATAAGACAACTGAAAAATCCTTCACATAAAAAATCCCATATAAAATATTTTCTTATTATTAACATTTAAACTCCAAAATTTAAAATAATAATAATATTATTATTATTTTCCTTGAAAATTTAAAAAGTTCGGACAAAAATTCTGCTTAAAAATTATTATGTTTATACTTTATGCAATTGAGCGAAGAAAGAAAAAACAATGAAATAAAAAAACAATGAAATAAAAGCTTTTTTCTTTCTATTTACATAATATATTCACATTGAAAGCCCTTAAAAATAAGTATGACTATTTGTTTTACCTTACGATATAAGAGGTATCATACGATTTTATTTAAACTATGGGAAATTTTATTCAAATCCAGGATTTCCGAGTTACAGATATAGTTGAAAAATCTAATAGATTTTTAACATTTAATAAAATATATTAATTTATTTAAAATTATATATATTGTAATAGAATATTATATTAGAATTATGTTAAATATTATATTAGAATATTTAAAGATTTAGAATGCTCACTGACAATACGAAAAATCATATTACAATAAAACCTCCATAACGGACACTCCCGAATAGCGGACACCTCTATTTAACAGGACAGTTTTACAATCCCCACTCCCAAAACTTAAATTTTTATATGTTTAACCTCTGAATAACGGACATTCCGAATAGCGAACACTTTATTCGGCGATAAAGGAAGAAAAAGTATTTTTTAAACAGAAAAAAATAAAAAAAAAGTAAAAAAGCCTCTGAATTTATCAGGACAACGAGTCAGAAATTTTGTGATCACAGTCAAATGTAAATAAAGATCTGGGGAAAATCCCCCCTCCCCCAACGTTCAGTGCTAAAGTCAGGGGTTGCCCGGGAGAAATAATCTCCCAGACTATTGAAATGTCATCCAAGAACATTTTGAGATTTTATGCTTTTAAAGATCAAAAAGTGCAATCCTTCCCTCCTCTCTCGGAACTCTACAATTTCTAATAACATCACACAGAAAAACAAATTAGTACATGTAATCGCAAGCAAAAATAAACTTTTGTAACAGAGTTTTCTAACAATAATATAATAAACAGTGAATAAAAATGTGCACAATTTTATTTCAATTTTTTTGCTTAAAAATAATTTTAATTTCTGATTAATAATATAATAGAGGTTTTAGGACATATAAAAGTAAATTAATGAAACATTAAGCATTTCTAAGCGGTTTTTGAATCTTTGATGTTTTCCCAATAGCGGACACCTCCGAATAGCGGACAATTTCTCCGTTCCCGAGGTGTCCGTTATTTAGAGGTTTTACTGTATATGAAAAATAGCAATTATTTATTCAAATGAAGTTTTGAAAGGTATTCAAAGTAATATTTTCGTATTGGCTTCGCGTCGGGATTTAATAGCCGAACAAATCGCCAAAAATCGCCTTTTACAAATTATAAACCTTTTTCATTTTGTTCATTTCAGGGGGTTAAGAGCGAAATGCGATTGTATACCTTAGTCCTTTATAGCGCACTGGTTGTGACCACCTAATTTTAATTCTAAATTTACAAACGGCATCAAGAATATTTTAATAAAGTTTTGCTTATACAATGAACGTTTAAAGTAACGAGTTTTTAGGTGTTAAATTGCAGTATTTTGTTAGGGACTTTGCAAATATAACGTTATCAACATTTTCGTAATTTTGGACCCCCCCCCCTTCCCACCCTTTCGATATTCTATTCATTATCAAAATGTATTTATTTCTTTATTTATTATTATTATTATTATTATTATTATTATTATTATTATTATTATTATTATTATTATTATTATTATCATTTTACTTTTAGAATTTATTTCTTTTATTTAGAGTGATATACAAAGTTGGTTACTTTTTTCCATGCTTTAATCTTTCAATTAAATAGAAGTCAATAAAATATTACTTTTAAAAGAGATAGGTTACAGTTAAAAGAAATAGGTGCTTTTTAAAAGTATTTTATAATAGCTGTTTGTTACATTACGCAGTCACAACTCAACAGTCATAAAAGTCTTGTTGTACTGAAATTCTTATCTACAAAGCGAGTAAGTATTTTTTCTTTAGGTTTTATTAATGGTAAACAGAAGTTTCATTTCAAATACACTTCACGTATGATTTCTCGACTGTTATTATATATGTATACAAATGTACAAAAGAATAGGAATGTCAAAAGTTGGCATGTTCTACATTTTAGAACGGAATGATTTTATAATAATTTAGTGATTTTAAATAACTCAGTATTTTCACAAATATAGACAACAGACTAAAAATGATAACATACTATTTTGAACCAAAGACGATTACAAATAAAAAGAGAAAATTTTCATTGGATCATAAAAGATACCGATAACAAAAGACAAAACCCACCCTCTCCCTAACGATATCTTACGATATCATGTGACAGACCTCCCTCCTCCTCCTAAAATGATAACTTTATGTATGCACAGCCCCTTAAAGAGAGATTCCAAATATTTTCAAAATAAGGTGTCCAGTGGTCAGAGAAAAACAATCAAAAAAGGGGGTTAAATTGCAGTATTTTAGTACTATATGTTCTATTATTAGATTTTTTTCATGGCTCCCCTATGATTTGCTATACAACCTACTCATATACAGGAAGTGTAAGTAGCTCTGCTACTAGGTATTCCATCAACCAGATGTTCACTGTTCAACGAAATTTTAATTTTTAGAAAAGTCTTTGTAAATACCGGTGTCAGTCATTAATTTCATCATTTTACGGACAAAATTGATTTATGCCGGAGAGGGTTAAATTTGTGTTTTATTTATATTCTGTTTTATATATATATGTAATGTTGTTTGATAATTGTTATAAATTCGTTGTTGAATATAAACCGGAAACAAATGATGAGCTATTTATAATAATTTAAGTGCAAACAGATTTCTCTTTCCCTCATCCCGCGATAGACGTAGATTTGAAGAAAAAAAACATGCCTGCAAGCTATTTAAAAACAATAAAAGTTGCATAAATTGCGATATAATTTTCAAACAAACTGCATTTAAAAATACTTTTTTTCATATTTTATGGGATAAAAATTGAAAGTGTACGGTATTTAAAAGTTTGATTATTTGCAATAAAAATTAATAGAAATTAAATTTAATTTGTTGCAACCTTTAAAATGACGTCATCGTTATGCACGGACTCATTTGTACTTTATAATAAAGATATTTGCTTACATATAACGTAATTACAGAAAATTTGGTGTTTTATATCAGTTTCGATACATGATGTCATTTAAATACTCTCCAAACGATTTTCCCCATACACCATATGGCAATCGAATTCGATTGTGTGTGCCTATAAATTAACCATTAATCGTACATACTTCATATTCAATATCAAACATGCTTTCATAACCCTAAATAAGCTTTATCAGCTGCATGATAATCCGAGTATATTTACAGGAGTTAGAGCATGCACAGATGGTCAGAGGGACAGACAAACCGAATATATAAGCTCTTTTCAACTATGTTGGAAAGTGCTAAAAAGAATAAAAATTTAGTGAACGCGATACAGTTTTTTAAAAAATTGCATTTGAAAATGCATTTTTGTATATATTTTATGGTATGAAAATTGAAAACGGACGGTATGTAGAAGTTTAAACAATTGCAATAAAAGTTAATAAAATTTAAATTTAAGCATCTGCTGTTACCACCTTTAAAATTTCGTCATCGTTCCGCACAGACACATTCGTCCATTATAATAAAGATATTTGCTTTCATATAACATAATTACACAAAAAAAAAACTTCATATAAAATTGAACTTCCTAAATTTAACTTCGGAAGTATATTTTGAAACATCACTAAAGACTTAAAATGTTATGCAAGAGAAACATTATTTATTAAAGAATAAAAAAGAATGATTTTTTTAAGTGAAATTTTGGAAGTCTGTTTTAAAAACACTTATAATGCAAAGTTTTATGCAAGATACAGCATTTTTGTTTAGCATTAAAGGAATAGTTTTCTTCAAATTTGACTTCCAGACGTATATTTCAAAACATCGTTTATAAAATAAAGTGTTTTATATAGCTTACAATACTTTTATTTTTCTAATTAAAAAAAATGCTTTTTTCAAAACCTAATTTCTGACGTGTATTTCAAAACTCCTTTTTCGCAGAAATAAGTATTACACAACTCATAACAATTTTCATCAATAAAAATAACAAAAACTGACAAAGTCTAAATTAAATAACGTTAATAAAACTAAATATTGTAAAATAAAGTTTTATACAACATATGGTGTCCTGGAAAAATGACGTAAGGTCGAGTAACAACGCCAAGTGCAAATATTTGTACGCGTACATGTGAAGGTTTCCGGATAACTAGCACTACAGGTGTGCGCTGAAAGGCTCTGAGTTACCTGAATCATAAACAACCGCTAAAAGTTAATTTATTACATTTGTAGACCTCATCTCTGGAATAAGCATATAAGAGTCAACGCCCGGTCTAAAATTTTCTAGATAATATCTGTAATCTGAAGACCACATATTTATTAGGAAATACTTTGTTTGTTTGATAAATTTGTAGTGCAATTCAAGTACTTTCAAAGCGTTGGGAACATTTTGGATGCATTCCCGAGGTAGCTTGTAGTTTAAAATATACTACTACTATATTGTACATCAACTGTATATCAGGGTAATAACGTTAAAGCTGGTGTTATTAACCCTGTTGATTCTTTTTATTGGCGTAACTATATTTATTATTTAGTTTTTTATTATATTTTATACAGAAAAGTCAATTGTTGTCATTTTTGAAAACTAAAAAGGATAAAGATAAAGTTGTAACTCATAATAATCCATGAGCTAACAGCACAAAAACTAAAGTATAGAGCACACGTAAAAAACCTTTATCTTACAGAAGAGTAGTAATAGGGCAATCTGATGATTCGTGTCTGCCGAAAATGAAGTGGAGCATAAGCCAAAAATTAATACTAACAGCGGTTTACTCGTAGGTGTATCATTGTGTTTGTCTTCCAAACATTTCATACATTTGATTACCCTACAATCAAATATGTAACGAATAGGATCGAGATTTTCAGCCTCTTGATTTTATGTATCAATTTGGAAGACATCTGTGAAGAATTGAAGTTATCGTGTCCTTAAAAAAGTGACATTAGATAATTAGATAGCTAAATAGATGGATAGGAACTGGTTTTGGATTCTAAGGGTCACAATAGGCGTAGATCTAGAAAACATTTTCAGAAATTACTACGAATATTGAGATGTAATAAACAGTATATCTTACGAAACCTATCTAAAATTAATTCTTCACAAATTTCGAAAAATACTTTAAAAATTTAAGATATAAAGAACCTTGCGACTTTACGACTATACTTTAAGAGTACCTCGCGAATACTTCCAATGAATTCCACAACGCTTTCAAAGTACATGAAATACACAACAAATTTATGTAATAAACAATGAATTTCCTAATAAATATATGGTCTTCGCATTACAGAAATCACCTAGCAAATACAATTTACACCATTTTTCATTCTCCGTAATAAGGGCGGTCATGCTAAACAATTCAGAAATTAAATTAACATTTTATGAGACACATAAAAAGTGCTTTTTATGGCTGCTGAAAATAAAGGAAAATAGAAATATAGAAACATATTTTAAAACATTTACAAGATAAAATGTTACATAACTTACAACGTTTTTTTCCACCTCCGTAAATTGATATATGGACGGACACGCTCCATTACCTAGAAATCAAACTGAATTCCTACGCAAACTTTTAGCAATGATATAAAAACATGCATTTTATCACTGATGCAAACCAGGCATCATCGTATAACAAAATAAAAAAGTAATCGAAAATTGCTTACAGTGCTGTGAAATTCCAAGGCAGATAATAATCCAAAAAAACAAAGCCATCACATGTAAACAAAGCGTTCAACATGCGAGAAACTGCAAATATTTACCCTTTTCACATGGTGAAATTTAATGACGACACCAAGCGAGTCGATCTGACGCGTCTTTGTCAGAACCGAAGAATATCAAGGTGTGTGAATGCGAATAAAAATAGATTACATCTTCCGCTTCTTTTTTTTCTTTCCCTCTTGATCTCCCAAAATACTACCCTTGGAAGAGATAATTTAAAAAAAAAAAAAAAAAATCAACCATTGTGCGTCAAAGTTGCTACAGTACGAAATTAAGATTTTTTTTTCTCTGTTTTTTGAATGGTTGTCATACGAAAGCTAATTTAACACAGAATTGGAAATTGGATTATTTTTTACATCATTACGATAAAAATTCAATTTGATGTGCTTCTTTATAATTGAATATGTTGTGTGCCTGTGTGCAGGCCAGTGGTGTAGTCGTAAAAAAAACAGAGGTTATACGCTCTAAGCAGAAGGCATACGCTCAGGGCAGAGGGTATCCCTAGAGTATACATACATACATAGTACTTTCTTGAGAAACAGAAGGTATACGGTACTCCTTAAAAAATCCAGAAGGTATACGGCGTATACCCGCGTATACCCTCCACTACATCTCTGGTGCAGGCTTTTTCAGTTAAGCTCTTATGATATCCATGTATATTATCCTTTTTTATATAAAAATTCTGTAATATGATATATTTATATATATATATATATATATATATATATATATATATATATACTAGAAAAGTTACATTAAAAACAGTTTAATATTAAACAATCTAAAATATCAGGTTTAAAATTTTGTTCTCGTTTCAGAGGATTTGGAAATTAAGCGATTTTTGATGGACCAAGTATTAATGAGGGAATTGTTCAGAAATATTTACCTTTTTTAGGTTAAATTTTATTTTTTATCATCTCGCAAAACTGGATGTCTATTTGTTTATTCGGAAATATAAATTGATCAATTATTATCTTCTGCTTCTCTTTTAGAGTTTATACACGTTGCACATTCGCTGGTTCACATTTAGAAGCTAGCAATTATCTTCAACTTCACATTTTGAAGCTAGCTAAAAACATTATTTTTTTATGAATTTCATGAAATTTTTCATATATTTTATTAAAAAATTTTCTACCCGTCCGAGCTTTTAAATTTTTTTGTAGATATAATTACGGTTTATTGAGATGCTTAAAATGTTTACACTAAAATATATACATTGAGTTACTTTTAGCCAAAAAAGAATAAAATAAATAAATATTATATCCGTGAGGTGCGAAGTGATACGAGTTCGCCTGTGTGTTTGAAAGGGTTAAAATTCATAAAATTAAATTTTATGAATATTTTAATATTTAAAGTAGATTACACTCTCGATTAGAAGGAAATTTCAATTTTAAGAACATATTTTTGGTTTGTCAGTACCTTTAAAATTTTATCCTGGGGAGGTGATGCAATAAGTAAGAAAAATGTTTTCCGGAAGAAAAAAAAACCCTTTTTAAAATTTTATTCATAAGGAATTGGCTGTGATATTTTTATATTTGATTGTAGCATTAGAAACGTAAAGTACGATCTTTTTCAGAATATGGCTTCCGTTTTTAATTTTACGAAGCTGTTTGAATCCCGTAAATTAATAAATGATGACAAAATACCTGAGATTTCTTTCTTTTCGTTCTTTAATTTCAACCGATGTATAAACAAGCCTTCTACGCATTTACCAAGATGACTTTTTAATGAGACTGAGTTGTAATTTTCAATTAATAACTCAACTAATTATTAAAATTCTAAAATTCTGAGCATCACGTACTTTAGGAGGCACTTTAGGCTAGCCTCATAAAAAAGTGAGCCTCGTAACGTGAGAAATTTTGCTAGTGATTGCGAACAGACGCACACACATACACTATAGGGCCGAAAGTGATTGGCCACTTGCGATTTTAGACATTTTATTAAATATCTAGAAACACGCATGAAGAATTAATCTGAAAATCCAGGTGTGTAAGCAGAATACTACAGATTATATATTTCCGTGAAGAATTTTCCTCGAAATTCCATAGGGGACCGTCATCAAATTGAAATAGAACAAAAATCTTTTGCATAGCCCTGTCAGAACTAATGTAGCAAAAATTTTCAAATTGCAGATTATGTTTACGTGACTTATTGTAACAAATTGTTTTCCTTTTTATGAGGTTATCATGTATACTCGTAAAAAATTAAGGTTGTTATCAAAACAGACCCAATTTTTTTCAACTTTTTAGCTTATAATTTGCAGAATTCATAATATAAAAAAAAATCAGAAAATATGACAAATAATATGTACATAATACCCTGTAATCAGAATTTTAAAATAATACAGATTGTTGGGAAAAATGAGTATGTTTACTAAACAATGTTTCACTACTCATACGTCACCGCAATCAAAATTCAATATGCATAATGTGTTAGCTAAATGTGCAGAGCAACTTTTGTAAAAATCTCAAAAATATAGCTTGAAAATTCAGAAAGTGATCGTCGATAGAATAAGCTCAATAACCGCTTTTCCCAAAATGAAGCAAAAAAAACGAGGGACTGTATCCATATATTCATTGATTAGTGTCAATATAGCATACATAATATCGCATATACTATAATATTTGAATAGAACTCATCTCTTTGCTTTATTTTGGGAATAACTTATTCTATCGATGATTATTTTCAGAATTTTCAAGTTACGTTTTTAAGACTTTTACAAAGGTTACTCTATACATTTAGCTAACACATTACCCAAATTACATTTTGATTGCGGTGACGCATGCGCAATGAAACATTATTTAGTAAACCTGCTCATTTTTCATACAATTTTTATTATTTTTTAATTCTAATTCCAGGGTAAAATGTGTACAATGCTTTTTGTCATATTTTCTGAAAATAAAATTTTTTATATTAAGAACTCTGCAAATTATAAGCTAAAAAATTGAAAAAAAAATAGGTCTGTTTTGGTAAAAAGCTTAATTTTTCGACGAGTATACATGATAACCTCATAAAAAGGAACACAATTTATTATAATAAGTCACGTAAACATAATCTGCAGTTTGGACGCTTTTGCTACATTAGTTTTGACAGGGGTGTTCAAAAGGTCTTCGTTCTTTTCCAATTTATTAACGTCCCCTATTAAATGTCGAGAAAAAATCTTCACAGAAATATATATGTACGTTTTTAGAATATAGATAAAATAACATACAGGGTCACGCAAAGAATTGGATACATAGTCACCCATGGATTATAATTTCTGGAAATGTGATTTAAGTATTTTTAAGAGTCTTTTTGTTTGAACTAAATTTTAATAAAATACTGGCATGTAATAAAGGTTCTAGTTAAACTACAGGTCTCAGCAAAAATATTCAAGTATGTTTCCATCTATTAGTAGGAATTGCTGAAAGAGAAGTTTCAAGCAGTTAGGCATTTTCTTGCTAAAGTAAATTTTTCCATTATATAATATATAAATATCAACATACGGATAAAATACAGAAATATTGGAATACATATTTGGCTATAGACAGTAACACCTCATTTCCCTGGATAACGGAAGTTTTGTTAAAGATTTCAAGAACTGTTGGAAAGTGCTTCATAATCTATGCTTAACGCATGTTTTTTCTTACATGTTTTAAGAATAGAGAGATATGAACGAGTTCTTCAAGAGTGTCTAAATACAAATAAGATACACATATAAAGTTTAATCATACAATGACATCAGTCAAAGTGTCGAAAGAAATAAAATCTATCGTAATTTGGCGATTTCAATCCTTTTTTCCTCACTAAATGAAACATCTTGTCATGATTTGACGCAATGACAATCGGCAGCGAGAACCCTGGATAGAATTCTACCCCACAGCTGCACATCTGTCACGCACATCGTGATAAGATAAGCTCAATTACCATTGACTTTTTCAAGCCATACATATAAACTTGTAATCAACATCAATTTAAGATGCATCTAAATAGAAAATTTCGTGAAATTTTAACTATTAATTCTTGAGTTACAGACCTTTCCAAATTAGTTCAACATACAGAGATCTGCGGTCAGATACCTACAGTGCCAGATTTATTGCAGGGCATTCGGGGCACGGGCCCAATGCCCTTAGTTTTCTGGGGCCCCAAAATGCTGCTAAAAGTTTTTCAATTATTGTCCAAAATCTGATTTAGTTTTAATATCCAATGAAATTTTACATTTTATTCTACTTTCCATTTTGTTCTTATTGCATTTTTAAAAAGTATATTTTGTCTGAAACATCTATTTACTAATTTATTATATTGACTATTTTCTTTTATCTTTATCACTTTTAAAATATATTGTATTTTTAATTCTTGTTTACTCCTTTTCATGTTATCGTAAGATTATTTGAATGTTAGTGAGCGTAGCTTTCAGGCTCTATAGCCCCCTAATACTTTAAATAACTGTAGCTTGGTGTTGTCGAAAATTTATTATTAGTTTTGCGTATTTTATCATTCCAGATATATAGATTTGCATAGGAAAATACAATTAACGCCACGCAGTTTGTCATAAATTTCATAATTGTGAAATAATTATTTAAAACTAAGTTGTAGATTATCATATTTGAATTTTAATAGATATTTTAGAGTCAATAATAGTTAAGTAACTATCTTTTTTCACCTTTTAGTCAATCGCCCTGTAAGTACCACAAAGGGGGCCCCCGTAAACATTTGTGCCCAGAGCCCCCAAATTTGTAAATGGGCCATTGGATACCGATCCATAAATAGTGAAATTATTTTCCAGGCATCCCAAAGCATTTAAATCCATTAAAAATTGAAAGACAAAATTTTCATCGTGTCCGACAATTTCTTTACACGAACATAAAGTAACAATTGCAAATCTCCTATCTAACATAGACGGAATTATTTTCTTATTTAGAATATTAATCACTACTTAAATAAGAAAAAAGAAAAAAGAATCCACTGAGTAAAAGCACATTAATTAAACAAATGTAACCCAGATAGAAATGGCCAGAACGAACAATAATCAAATGATATTCTCTTACACAAGCTTTTCCCCGAAAATAAATGAACAGGTAATTGAAATTTATGAAACGAAATAGATTCGCTGGTCAAAATTCCAATTTAATTGTAACTAATTTATTAGCATTTTTACTTTATTTTCTGACTGCCTGAACATGCGGTAATGAATGGCTTTTTCGATTCGACTCAAATTGATTAGATATGTTTTTGGCTGCCTAGGAGACGGATTGGTTTTATATAATTCGCTTGTTATAATTAAATTCATCAAAGCGTAATCAATTGTGCGGCTCATGTAGTTAACAGCCTTCGCAGCAGGGCAATGGGGAAAACGAATATAAGAGAGGGAAATGATTGATGATAGAAGTTCGTGAATTATCTTAGTAATTAATTTAATTTTAAATCATTTGTGTGTAAATACTGCATGGTTATTGGGGTCGCTCGGTTATTTATGGCTGTGGCGTTTTCGTCATAAATAGTAATGTTGACCTTGTCTTCTTTATTTGATTTTATTAATAATAATTAAGTTAGTATAAATAAACTGATTCGGAATGGAAATTGGTATCGTGACATATGTCTAATTAAATTTTGTTCAAATTTAATCGTACACAATTAATTATTTTTGCTTAAAATTTTACAGTTAATTATTTTAATATGAAGCATTTTGTTTTATAGTTATTAGCTTCAGTTTCTTGGTACTTTTTTGCTTCCATTTTTACTGGTACGTGAAAATTTTCTTGAAAATTTTTAATTGGTTGAATGTGTAATAATCTTTTTGTTACTGTTTTTATGAGGTTAGATTATAAAATATGAACATCACAAGCATTTTCAATAAAACAATTAAATATGAAATGACTGTTCGTATAAAAATAGAGATATATTCTTTTTCCTTTACAATGAATCGATTTAATTCCAAAGTATGCATATATGCCTAACAGGCTGAACAACATAGTTGGCAAGTTAACAGATAAAATTCTAAGGAAAGTTATACAATTGATGCGATAATCTTAGGGGGAAAGAGCTAACAATCAGAAAAGGGCTTAAATAATTGAATTCGTCAATGCGTAATCAATTGTACGGCTCATGTATACTTAACAGCTTTGGCAGCAAGACAATGGGAAAAACGGATGTAAGAAACGGGAATGGTTGATGATAGAAGTCGAAGAATCAACTTATTAATTAATTTCATTTTCAAATCATTCCTGTGTAAATACAACATGGTTATTTCTGTCGTTTGGCAAATTTATAGCGGTAGATTTATCACTATAAATAGTAACGTCAATCTAAAATTTTGTGAAATATTTTCATTGCACAAAATTTATTATTTTTATACAGAGCTGTACAATTAATTATTTTTATACAAATCATCTTATACATTTATATTATATTAAGCATTTAACTTTGTAGTTATTTACGCCTATTTTTGGTGCTTTTTTGCAATATCTGTATTTCAGAAAATAATGTAAAATTTTTTTCAAACTTCAGATTCAGTTAGAAATTGACATAAGTTGTTGCTGACTACACTAAAAAAAAAATCTGTGAAGGTACTAAACATATTCTAGGAAACTGGGATTCCAAGAACTTTTCATGTAACGATAACAGGAAAAATTCATAAAATCGATTCTGAAACTTCAATTTTTGCTGTTACCGTTACAGGAAAAGTTCTTGGAATCCCAGTTTCCTAGAAAAGGTTTAGTACCTTTGCAGATTTTTTTTACAGTGTAGATTTTGGTGTAAACCACCAAACCGATGGCGCTGCTAAGATCCATTTTTCAGGAATTACTAACATAAATGAGATAGTAGAAGAAAATTTTGGGTTTGCAACATCTGACTGGTTTTTATTGGTAATCTTTTGATCATAACTATATAACAAATGGATACAAAATACGTTGACATTTCTAAAATTATTATTACTCTTTTAACCATTTCTGAGATTTTCGCCATTACCCATATCATTTTCCCGTAATTCAGGTTAGAAATTATGCTTCTGGGCTCAATAGTTTAAGCTAGGTGATGACTGAGTCAATGAGCGAAACATTGCCTCTTATATATAGCGATTATAGGAAGTTGTTGCATTCTTCAACATATAAGTATTAATTTCTGTGCATTTCATTCATTTTTTCATAAAAAAGCATTTTTTTTTTTTTTTTTTTTTTTTTTTGCGTTTATACTACTTACAAATCACAATCCTTAATCTATTTAATCTCAAAATTCTGCAATTAAAAACATTAAAATTAGCTGAAGATTTCTTTCGGAAGGAGTAATAAATAAAAAGAGAAATGGTTGATGACTAAGTACACTGTAAAAAAAAGTCTGCAAAGGTACTGCAACCTTTTCTAGGAAACTGGGATTCCAAGAACTTTTCCTGTAACGATAATAGCAAAAATTCAAGTTTCAGAATCGATTACATGAATTTTTCCTGTTATCGTTACATGAAAAGTTCTTGAAATCCCAGTTTCCTAGAAAATGTTTAGTACCTTCACAGATTTTTTTACAGTGTATATATGCTAATAGATATATATATATTTTTTTCTTTTTTTTTAGAGAATTTTTCTTTTATTTTGAAATAATGTATGAAATATAAATATGCAGTTTGGAGTGACGAGGATAGGGAGACACACAACAGTTGCTAGTACTGCAAAATGTTAGGGTTCCGGTACTTTTTTCTTGTCAGAAATTAAGCCATGTATGGTATCCGGTAATTAATATTATATTACGCTATATCCATGTATATGTATACTACATACCGAATGTAAATAATTAAAAGAATCCGTGATATTTTGCTTTTACATTAGAGTGCAATTTACAAAATTAAAATATGTAGCATAATAGCAATACAGTAGAACCCCGCTAATTCGGACCCCGCTAATTCGGACCCCGTTAATCCGGATCAGTCTTGTCAGTTTCTTTTTTCAAAGTTTGGGAAGCGATCGGCAAAATTTCGATACCATAAATTCATTTAATTTTCGTAATCTGAATTAAAAGAGTCGTTTCTGAAATATTTTCGGAAGAATACCTTAATCTTTTTCATTTAAACTCTTTGATGTTACTTTTCAAAGAAAATCCATGCATCACTTAAGGCCTGCAAGCAGGTTGTTGAGAGTACTCTCCGAAAGTCGTGGAAGAATTTATGGTTTACAAATTGTGATTTCTTGAATAACAAGCAAGCTTGAAACAGAAGGAAAAGTAGGCGAGGACGAAAGAGAAAATTACACCTGAAGATAGTGTAAGCTTGTTAAAAAAAACTGATGGATCTCAGATGTTTATATCACCAACTTAAGGCCCCAGTCCTTGAAAAGTGGATCTCTGAATTCGGGTTAACGGTTAATTAGTTCACGTTCTCACCGCCAGGATGGGTGGGATATTTGCATCCAATCAGAGTGAGAAAAAAAATTGTCTGTCAATCCGCAGTGATTTATTAAGACGAAGGCGTGCTTTTTTCAACACTAGGGGTATCACTAGGGGTCTGGGGGTCTGCTTTTTACCAACTTTCTGTCACTGTATTTATTCAAGAGTCATTAGCATCTTCAAACAGATGTTGAGGTTGACCACAGAGCTTTTCCTATTCCCCTCCCCCCCCCCCCGGTCAGCACGGAAGAATAAGTGACGACATTTCAGCTTGATTTGTTTGCATATTAGGCATATCTCACTATGCCAGTAGATTAATTTTTTTCAAATTTCTTTTAACTTTATGGATGCAGTAATTAATAATATAACATGGTGAGCAGCTATTCTGCATATGGTTGTAAAAATTGTTGTAATAAACGGGGAAATATATAATTTAATAGATAAAATGATTTTTTCTCTCTATACACACATCAAACACAAGTGTATAATACTATTTTATGAATGATAATTTTTTTCGTATTATTTTTTTCAATTTTAAATACCATTTTTCACCTCGTATATAATTACAAAAGTTCTTATGTATGCTTAATGGAAAGTATTTTGAAATTAATGCTTTAATATATGTATATTGGATAAATATTTTGTTTTGGCTACTTTATCTAAAAAATTTTCATCCATTTTTTAAAATGCATGATCGTGATTCTGCAAAACCATTTATAATAACTGTTATTGTTATAAATTTGTAAGTGAATTAAAAAAAAATGCGACAAGTAGTATTTAATTCTTTTACAGATTATTTTTTAAATTAACATTTTCATGTTCATAAACTTATCTTTTATTCAAGAAAAATGATATTATATTTATTTATTTGCTTCAAATGGAAAATATGAACATAAAAATACATATGTATAAACAAAAGATGATTAGTTGTATTTAAGACGGCCAATTACAAACACGAGAGATAAAGGCCCTAAAGGGGGAGTGGCCCTCCATGGAGGTCTTTCTAAGGGATCTCAGTTCCATTTACTCAAAGAAATCCAAGGTTCAAAGAAAATCACGACTCCGAACGATTAGTCCGACGGTCGCGATTGTGATAAAACCATTTACCTCCCGTCTACCAGCTTCGAAAGCAGAACGTCTCGGACACTGGCGGTCTGTATATGCAAAAGAAAAAAGAAACTTTAAAATAAAACTGTAATGAAATTTCTAATACATTATTTCATAAATAAAGGGGCTAGATACTTTCAAGAGGTGACAAGTTTTTCTTTTCTTTTAAAATATTTCCAGTTTCTTTTCCTAATTATTTTAATTTTTGCACTAGAATTACAACAGTACCATTTATTGTCAGATTAAGAAATACATTAAGACAGTAAACGAAAAAAAAAAGTGACTGGAAAAAAGTTAGAGAAAAAAATTGACAAGAAATGATAAATATTGAACTTGCCGATAAATAAATAGTAAATACACTATACGGCCATTGATTATTGGACATATGCGATTTTAGACATTTTACTAAATATCTAGAAAAATACACGAGGAATCATCTCGAAACTCTTAGTGTATAAATATAATAGTATACGTCATACATGTCCGTGAAGATTTTTTACCGAAACTCCATAGGGGACCGTCAACAAATTAAAAAAAAATGAATATCTTTTGAATAACCCTGTCAAAACTAATGTAGAAAAGGCGCTCAAACTCTAGATTATGATTGAATGCCTTATTGTAATACACTGCGTTTATTTTTATGCAAATAGCATGCATACTCGCAGAGTAATTAAGGTTTTTATAAAAATGGTCCCAAATTTTTCCAAGTTTTTCTCTTATAATTTTCAGAGTTCTTAATATAAAATAATATTTTTTTCATAAAATATGACAAACAACATTGCACACAGTACCCTGTAATCAGAATTAAAAAATAATAAAAATTGTATGAAAAATGAGTAGGTTTACTAAATAATTTTTTACTGCGCATGCGTCAAAGATATCAAAATTTCATTTGCATATTATGTTAGCTAAATATATAGAGCAACTTTTGTAAAAGTCTCAAAATCATAGCTTAAAAATTCTGAAAGTAATCGTCTATAGAAAAAGGACAAAATTCGTTGTTTCCAAAATGAAGCAAAAAAATGAGGGATTTTATCCAAATGTAGTAGTACATCCCGTATTGTGTATTCTATATTGACACTAATCAATGAATATATGGATACAACCCCTCTTGTTTTTGCTTCATTTTGAGAATAACGGATTTTCAACTTATTCAATTGACGATTATTTTCAGAATTTTCAAGTTATGATTTTGTGACTTTCACAAAAGTTGCTCTATACATTTAGATAACATAATATGCAAATGAAATTTTTATATCGTTGACGCATGCGTAGTAAAAATTTATTTAGTAAACCAACTCATTTTGTATACAATTTTCATTATTTTTTAATTCTGATTACAGGGTACTGTGTGCAATGTTGTTTGTCATATTTTCTGAAAAAAAAATATTATTTTATGTTAAGAACTCTGGAAATTATAAGGAAAAAATTTGGGACCATTTTTATAAAAACCTTAATTACTCTGCGAGTATGCATTCTATTTGCTTAAAAATGAACAAAGCTTATTAAATAAGGCATTCAATCATAATCTAGAGTTTGAGCGCTTTTGCTACATTAGTTTTGACAAGGTTATTCAAAAGATATTCATTCTTTTTTAATTATATTTATACACTAAGAGTATTGAGATGATTCCTCATGTATTTTTTTAGATATTTAACAAAATGTCTAAAATCGCAAGTGTCCAATAATCAATGGCCATATAGTGTATTAAAGTGGTAATAAAAAGTGTATTTTTTATGTTCTGATTACTGGCATTAGTATTTTCAGATATTAATAGAATAATTAAAAGGAATGTCAAAAACCAAAATGTTATTTATGATGTTATTGCATTAAAATGTATATTTCATTTTAATTTTTAAAATATAACGCTTAAGTGATATTAAATACTAAACTTAGGTTCATTAAGAAGAATTGTTTTAAAAATGAAAATATATTTTGCTAACTGAAAATAAATTAATAAAAATAATTGTAAAAATTAATTAAATACACAATTAAATAAATAATAAAAATATTAATAGCATTAGCAATAATAATAATAAATAAATAATATAATAATATAAGATATAATTATATACTATAATTTATATATTATATAAATATATTACTTGTATAATATATTAAATATAATTATATTAATCTATTTTATATATTTTATTAAATAACATATATTTTTATATTATTTATTTTTGAATTTTCCGAAAAATTAAGGCAATCATTTCTAAAACATAATTCTAATACATTTTAATACATTTCTCATTTCTAATACATTTTAAATAAGTAAATCTCTACACCAAATTAGTTTATATTATTGGAACACATTTATAAAAAATCTCTAAAATTTACAGTAATAACTTTAAAAATCTGACAAATGCATAGACAAAATTTCAAAACAATACGAATAATTTAACTGGTAAATTTCAGTATCCATTTATCATTGAATTCTATTAATGAAATGTGTCATTTTCCCTCAAGGAAAAAAAATTGAAAATCATTGGATTTGCCATAGAAAAGCGTTATTGCGCAAAATAAAATATTCTATATTTTCCGAACGAATGGATCAATTCTAAAAAAAACTATACAGCTTAATCCCAGTGCCTCACTAACATACCCACTTAATTGCAAGCCAATCGGATATTTTGTGCGTTAGTTATCGCAGAACAGACAGACTGACTGACAGACGGACAGAAACCAAAAAATTTCGTGTCTCCAAAGTAAGCCTTCACTGACGTTTCGGCAATTAGTCCTAACATTCACTCATAAAAAACAAGTTTAAAGTTTCAAAATATGCTCTTCGGAAAATATAAAAAAATGTTATCTTCCTTTATGCTTTAGAATAGTGTGCATAGTAAATTTTTGAAGCATGGACTTTTTAAGTTTTCGGACTTATCCAATAAATTGTTTACAATGGAATAGTGAATGTCAACAGCAGTTTAAATAAATTAGTAGTTTAAAACATAATAAAAAAAACAGAATTAAACATATGTATTTATATTTTTAATGAAATCGCTAAGAATTTGCCAAAAACATGTTTTTTGATGAAACTCCAATAAATAACTAAAAATTCATTAATAGTGAAAATGAAAATGATATACATTTATTGAAAATCATAAAAAATAAACACAACAAATCTTTTAACATAAAAAATATTATTATTATTATTATTATACCGCAGACCAGACCCCTGCCTGCCGGGCAGGGTGCCTAGCTTAACGAGTTTTTTTGCCTGGCTGCGGGGCAGAAGCCGCTTGATTGCACAAGCTGAGATCTACCTGAATGTGGCTGTATCGCTATTATATAATATTAGTTACTATCCTGGCCTGTTCTAGGTTACTTTTAATTATCTGTTTGGGTTCATTCGTACGATGTTGTAATTGGAAGGGAATAAAAAGAAAGGGGGTAACGTTAATTCTTCCACAGAGCTCATACGAGCTGCCTATACGACAACCGATACTCAAGTTTGATCTGGTAATTTAGAGCCTTGATCGGATGATGAGATTTTCACCTGACAAGACCCCAGAGGTATAATTCACAGGTAACTTGGAGGACTAACATAAAAAAATATTTACTGAATACAGGGAAGAAACAAATATGAAAAATGCACTTCTCTTTTTTTCCCCCCGCTACAAAATTGTTTTAAGCCTAAATTTACTATTAAATGCTTAATATTTTTATTTAAAATTAGTTATATATTATAATATAATAAAATACATAAATATATTTTATTTAAAATTAGCGCAAGTAAAAAAAAAAAAAAAAAAAAAAAAAAAAAAATCTTTATTAAACATAAAAATAAATAAATAAATCACAATTTTCAAATCAGATAAGTCTGATAATACCGTTTGGTTTGGTGATAAGCTTTAGAATATAAACGCAACATGCAGGTTATATTTTGAAATTCAACCACCTTGTTTTCTAATAAAGTTTGGGGCGTACAGTAACGTATCGAAGGAGGAAGGGAGAAGAGAGAAAGGATGGGTACATCATTTTATATCTAGTGCGTAGATTGTGGAGCAATGTGACAATATTTTAATGTACTTGAAAATTCTTCTGTTAATAATGCACACACACATATGCAAAAAAGAAAGACCGGTGAAAACTCAAAAATTGTAGAGGAGAAAATTTTCTATAATGGACCTCGTAACACTGCAACCGAATTCCTTTTACGAATTCAAAATCGCCGCGAAAAGTGAAAAAACTCTAACAATCGAAAAAAAAATGGTAAAAGGGGACCTGTGTGTGACATATTTTAAATATATTAAGCTGTTTCATGTATGATAAAATTAATATATGTCATTGAAGCTTAATATAAATTATACGCTACTGTCTTGCATAATATGAAGTACATAGCATTTACAGGGCTATACAAAAGATTTCAAATAGTATATTCTTTCCGAAGTACCGTATATGTGTCCGATGATGGCTGATGGAGGGATGAAATGCATTTTAATTATGATATGCGCGTTTATATTTCGCTAAATATATGCACATTATATAGTGTGTATAAATGTTATAGTTGATATACAGGGCTACCCAAAAGAGCTCACCAATGTTACTGAATATGAGCGTAAATTATTTAAACGTGGTTCTTAAATAAGCTATGTATTTTTAGGCTGAGCTTCATTCAATTTACTGAGAAATGTTTGCAGAGTATAGATAAAAGGATATACAGGGCCACGCAAAGAATTCGGTACATGAACGCCTATGAATGATAATTTATGAGAATGTGATTTCAGTTGTTTTAAAAGTGTTTTAATTTACAATAAATTTTAGCCTAATGCTGACGTGTAATAAAGGTACAATGTAACTACAGGGCTGAACAAAAGTATTCAAGTATGTTTCCATCTAATAGTATGAATTGCTGAAAAAGGAATTTCAAGCTACTGGGTATTTTCTTGCTAAACTAAATTTTCCCATTACATCAACATTTTCCCATTACATATGAAATACAGGGCTGTTCAAAAGTACTGGAATACATACTTGGGTATATTTTGCTATACTCTATTATTTCCCTAAATAACAAAGTTTTGCTAAAGGTTTCATTAAGTATTGGAAAATGCTTCATAATCTATGCTTAACGCATGATTTTTCTTACTTGTTTTATATTTAAAAAAAAAAAAAAAGTCATTCACAATTTTACATCTAAGATCACATTGATGATAGTGAATGGTCTAATGGTAAGCTTTAGATTTAGAATATAAGTTTTAGATGCAGACGATATTTTGAAATTCAGCATTCTTACTTTCTAAAGGAGGGAAGGTGCAAAAAATGTATCTCAAGACGTATCTCATCACTGCTTCAATGATATTTTTTTTTGTAAAATACGGATAATAAGAATAAAAATATCCCGTTCAGGTAAAACTTTGGAAATCTATTTTCTTATAGATATAAGGTCGGATGATTTATTTTTATTTCACTCCCTTCAACACTCCCCCCCCCCCTCCCCACGCACACACACACGTATACTAAAAGCAGGGAACATTTTCTGATATATATATTTTTTTAAGTACAGATCTTCATATATAGAATTATATAAGGGTATTTTTACTTTGCTTCTCAACAGGAGAAAAGAGAAAATGGGTATAGCTAAATTTTATTATGAAGCTCGTAATATTTGAAACAGTGTGACAAATTTAAACGCGCTTGAAAAATTTTCTGTCAGTAGTAAAAGGGAAAAAAATGTAACCGAATTCCTTTTATGAACGTTAAAAAATATTGCAGCGAAATGTAATCATTCCTTAAAAGATCTTAAAAAGTAAATAAATAAATAAATAAATAAATAATAAAAAATTGCTCTGTGAATTCAGAAAAAAAATATGGAAAAGAGGGTGAGGTTTATTACTTTGGGCGAAGTGATTAAAACCGGAATTCTTTTAACTAATGTGGAAATATCATTACAAAGCAGGGAGGGGGAGGGGGGATGAACCCTTCTAAAAATACAAAAAGGATAATTCGCCTTAAAACGCACTAAATTAGGTATTACGATGTATTAAAACGCCGGAAAATCACTAAATTAGGCATTAAAATCTCTAAAAATAAATATACATACATGTGGAAAAAATATACTATATTAGGCAAACAGCTAAAAGTGCATTTCTAAACGAATTTCATAAAATCGTTGAAATGCAAAAGTATTCTAAAAATCGTATAGTAAAATTGTGAAAAATTAAAATATTTATGTACGAATTCCAAATAAATTTTATTAAATTCAGAACAACATTTACTGTATTGAACTAAAAGATTAAAACCGTCTTACTTTTATTTGAAAAAAGATCGCCATAAAGAAAAAATAAAGTTATATATACAATTAAACCTCTCAATAAACAATAAAACGTGGAATGTATTCGCTATTTGGCAGGGTCTGCTTTTTCTGATATAAAAGCATACAACTTCGCATGCGTTGTGAATTGAAAGATGCGTTTACTAAATAGAGATATCCTTTATTTGGGAATGACCGTTATAGAGGCTTTATTGTAAAATTTTCATAATGGACAACTCTATTTAGCAAATCTTTTTCAGTGTAACTCAAATGTAAGTATGTTTTTTTACCTCCCTCAAAATAGCAAACATCTTCTAAAAGCTACTACTATTATATTAGAAGAAAAAATAAATAAAAATTTGCTGTTTTGCCTCAAGCAAAGATCCTGGACGGTATAATCTAGTTTGTTTGCCTCAAGGGATTACTCTGTGGTCACCCCTATTAAAAACACATGTGTTAAATACTCTCCCCCTTCACACACAAACTCCGGTAGTTTCCGCTGTTGACTGTTATCAATCAATGTCAAATGGGCGTGACCTATGAAAGGCAGGATTTCACTTGATTTCACTTAAATTTTCATCAAAAATTCCATTCGAAATAACTGATTCTACATTCCCTAATTAGGATAAAAATATGAAACAAAATTATCTGAAAAGCTCAATGTTTAAGCTAAAGGGCGGTGTTTTTTAATTTTCCGAATTTTTTATAGAAAACATTTTATTAAGCTTTGAATGAAAAAACACTTGTATTTCTTCATACTTCAAAATTGTAAGTCATATTATAATTAAACAGCAACAAAAATCGATAATTTAATCAACGAGTGCACTTCATTATGATCTCAACTATCATGTGCAAAAAGAAAAATTCAAAAATATGCAAATGTGAATGAGAAATCAGCGAAATGCCTCCCCATAGGAATAGCATTAGCTCGCGAGCGTCTTCACGAGGAGGGACAGGGGCCTTAAAGGGAAGCGTCACAGACTTGAAAAATCCCCTTTTTACAATAGATGGCGCTGAATTTCACTCGGAAAGGGCAATAGAGATTTACTACTGGCAAACCCAGTTCGGCAGTCTAAACACGTCACTTCCTGTTGAAATCGAAACTCTGGTGAATAAGTGGAGAATTCTGATGTATGAGGGAGAGAAGGATGGATGTAATTTAATCTTGCAGGGATCTTGGCTCTTTTGTTGGGCGAAAGGGTAAGGGTAGAAAAAGAGAGAAAAAAGGTTGTTAGTTGTTTAGCTATTCGGACCGGTAGTAGAATTAATTATTTTCAGTGGGGACATTTTTTATTATTATAGAGCTTCAATATTAGGATTTTTTTAGGTAGATTTCGTAAGAAATACTACCTGTTGCAGTCGTTACCATGCTACGACTTTTGAAAAACATTTTCATAACGTTTCACTATATGACCCTAGGAACCCAAAACCACTCCCTGTATATAAATATAAACATATTGTATATATATGATTAAGAATTTTTAATAGAAATTTATTAGCTGTATTATTATATGTACTGCAACCAATTGTAATTGTTCCAAATTTAATTGGATTCTTATGAAATTTGGGCATAAGAACTAGATAGGGATACAAGGGCGGATCTGGAGAGTCCTCAAGGTGGGGGGAGGGGATTTTAAAAATTGGGAGACTCGAATCTTATGCGTGGGTCGGGGCTAATATTTTCACTGCGGGTCGGGTTTGGGTCCGGTTAAATTCTATATTTTCTGCGGGTCGGGTTTGGGTCCGGTTGACTTCTATTTTTCAAGCGGGTCGGGTTTGGGTCCAATTGATTTCTATTTTTTGCTGCTGGTCGTTTTAACTAATCAGGGGCGTGCGAACAAACAGCGTCTGGACCAAGTTTCAGTTTACCCCCCCCCCCCTCCCCCCAAAAAAACGACTTTTCATGTGACAGGCCAAAAATGACGTTGGTAATATAAATTTGATGCCCTTTAAATTTCCGGACCTGAGGCGACCGCCCCCTTCGCTCCCACCCTTTCGCACCGCGCTGTAACTAATACTTTTTTTGTGGTTCGCATTTATGTCTATTTGACGTCTACTTTTTGCAGTGGGTCAGGTTAACTTCTACTTTTTTGCTACTTGTTGGGTTTAAGACCGATTGACTACTACATTTTGCTGCTGGTCGGATTGACTTCTGTTTTTTTTTTGTTTTTGTTTTTTTTTTTTGTTTTTTTTTTCGCTGCTGTGTTAATTTATACTTTTTTGCTGTGGATTGTGTTTGGGTCCGGTTGACTTCTTTTTTGCTGCGGGTCGGGTTAACTTCTACTAATAACATAAATCATAATAGTAAAGCTCTACAATACGAACGAAAATAAATTTTTAAAAATGTAATTCTTAAGATTTCGCTAAACAAATATATTTTTTATGAATAACAAATAAGTAAGATGCCAGCCCAAATTGGGCTCGGAGTGAAGAACTGCACGCAGTGTCCCCCCCCCCCGGAGCTATCAAATACCCCCTCCCCCCCCCGGAAACTTTGAGATTTTGTGTTTTCAATGGTAAAAAAGTGTAATTTCCCCCGGGACTCTATTGTATTCCCCCCGGAGTCACAAAAGTCTCTCCCGGAGAAAAGTGTCTGAATTCAACACTGATTGCACGAATCGCGGTCGGGCAAATAATGCTTATCACACAGTCTCGGTCGGACACGAAACAAACGTTTAGCTTTACTCAGAGCCGAGCCCCGACCTGGAAATTTTGATCAGTACAGACAAGATATGAGTTCGGGTTCTTTTTTCAGAATTAGGTCCCACCCGAGATCGACGATTTTAAATTCGAGCATTCCCGAACCGAAATATTTTGCTTCATCAGAGCCCGAGGCCAATAACGAAAGTATACAGTAGAAGAAAAAAATGCATAATATTTTTAGCTCACAGGCTATCATAGCCTGACAGCTTATGTGCCCGTCAGTTCTGTATGTATGTTCGTTCGTGCGTAACGCGATAACTCATGATAAAAATATCGGATCCACTTGAAATTTTGTATATAGGTATATCCTGATAAGGCGCTTCCCTAATTAGTTTTCGGAGTTCATTCGATATGTATAAGAGGGGGAACGGGGGGCTCATGCCCCTCCCCTTAATTTATATAAACGGGATTTTCATGCAGAATTAACAGTTTTCGTTCAAAATTTAGATATAGGATCATTCTGATGAGGCGATTCCGTGACTGTTATTAGGTGTTCATTGAATAAGTATAAACGGGAGGAACGGGGGGCTCATGCCCCTCCCCTTAATTGATATAAACGGGATTTTCATGCAGAATTAATAGTTTTCGTTCAAAATTTATATATAGGATCATTCTGATGAGGCGATACCGTGGCTGTTATTAGGTGTTCATTGAATAAGTATAAACGGGGGGAACGGGGGGCTCATGCCCCTCCCCTTAATTGATATAAACGGGATTTTCATGCAGAATTAACAGTTTTCGTTCAAAATTTAGATAAAGGATCATTCTGATGAGGCGAGTCCGTGGCTGTTATTAGGTGCTCATTGAATAAGTATAAACAGGGGAAACGGGGGTTCTAATGCCCCTCCCCTTAACTTGTATAAATGGATTTTTCAAGCAGAATTGTCAGATTTCGTTCAAATCTCTGAATTGTTTTGGAAGTTTAATGGTTAAGTATAAAAGAGGGGAATAACTCCTCTTAAATTATATAAAGGCTAAATGGGTTTTTATTAAGAATTATCCGATTTGCTCTGAATTTTGGATATAGATTTTTTTTATGATAAAGCATGTCCTTGATTGTTTAGGAGGTTCAATGATTAAGTATAAAAAAGGAGAAAGGGGAGAGCTGTTTTCCCTTCTTAATTTTTTTTCCGAACGGAATTAACGAAAATACAAGGTTGTAATGTACAATTAGTATGCGTAGCCTGTGAGCTCAGTGCCATCAGTTTAACTGGGTAATATTCTTTTTTTTTTCTTAACATTTATTTTTAATGTTCCAAAAAAATATATGATTTTTAAGCTACATTTTACATAGAAATGTTACTCTTAAACGAAAATTTAAATTTAATATTATCAAAAGAAAAGTTTGGTAATAATAAAAATGTACTTTATACATAAAAAAAATTCTCATATTTTGTCTCCTTTAATAAGAAAATATTATGGACATGTTAATGAAATGTGTTTCATGAATAAATTCATGGAACTTGTAGAAATTACTGTCGATTATTTGTCGAATCGAACAACATTTATCAATTTTCTATAAAAAGTGTACATTTTTAACTATAACCATTTCTTTCCTCATAACAATCTTTTGTGATTGGCGTGACCCAGACAATAACATTAAATTAAAAATTTCAAATTCCGATGCTTGTATAGGAATAGAGGAAACACTGCTCAATTGTTTTCTATCGGAATAATATGGAAATTAAATTTACTTACCATAGGCGTAACCAGCCTATTGAACGGGGGGGGGGGGGGCCCAAATTTTTTAACCCGATCATGTTGGATACAAACAATATATTATGTAGTAAAATTTAATAAAGCGGAACCCCCATAAAACTTATCGAATTTCCGTTTTAGACAGGCTTTTATTTGCGAAAGGTGTAATTGTATGATACTTAAAAAAAAAAAAAAAAAAAAAAAGACCCAAACGCAATTTTTAATTGCATAAAGAAGGATGAGAAGTTGCTCAAAGCTAAATCTAATGGATAAGAAAAAGATAATAAACATACATAAAATATGATAGATATAAAACAAAGCTATCCGTAAACATAAATCAGTAATTATCACAAATTTTCATTTCAAACAGCAATGAAATACTAAAATAAATAAACACGACTTTAGTTCTCCCGTCATTTTGATCAAAGTAGCATTAAAATATCTTGTAAAAGGAATAAGGAGTATCCAATTTAAAATGGAAAAGCGTTCTTTCAATCTTTTCTACACATGAATAATAAAATTTTCCGGTTTAAAAAAAAAAAAAAAAAAAAAAAGCTTGTCTCATCTCTACAACATGTTCTTTATACGAATGTCAAATTATGGCCGCAAAAAACGAAATTTAACCAACCAACTAACCTCCATATTAATTTGAATTTTGCCTAGCATTATTTCTTATTTTCAAACGAAGCAAATTTGCACAATCCCTCTCTCCCCCTCCGCTCTCCAAGCTAATCCCATGGTGGAATTATCATTTCACATCTGTATATCCTTTCAATTTTTTTTTTTTTTTTTTTTTTTTTTTTTTTTTTTTTTTTTTGGCTTTTATCTAGATTTTAGATTACAAAAGCAAAGATATAAATAGTTTCTATCCTTCTCGAGAATTTACGCTAATTTCATATTAGAGATGAGTTCGGGCTTGTTCTTCGGGACCCGGGCCCGCCCGAGCCCGAAAGACTTTTTGTCAACAGAGCTCAAGCCCGCCCGAGCCCGATACAAAAATATAAAAAATAAAATTTTATAGTATTTAAAAATTGTTTCAAAAGTGATATCTCATTTTTAAAAACTTCTTACATAGATATGGTTTTTAAATGAAAATTTAAATTCAGTCCTACCAAAATCCGTATAAAATAAAAGCATACTTCATACTAAAAAGAATTCTCGTATCCCCCCCCCCCTCTTTAATAAGAAAATTTTATAGACACGTTTGTGTCTAATGAATAAATGCATGAAATTTGTAGAAATTACTATTTGTAAGCAGGCGAATCGAACAACGTTCTTCAATTTTCTGTAAAAAAAGTATATTTCATTATAATCGATTCTTTTCTCATAACAATCTTCCGTGGCTGACTGGTACCTGAAAATCAACGTAAATTTTAAAGAATGACATTGTTATTTTAAAGGTCCGATGCTTTTACAGGAAAAGATGAAACACTGACCGATTGCTTTCTGTTAGAATAACATGGTACTAATCATATTTACTTACGCAGGAAAGTGACTTCGAAAAGGAACAGTGTCTCCAGCCTCAGCAGAATTCATGATGACAAATACATATAATAATCACTAAAGCTATTTTCCTAACAAAAACGACTATGACTCGTGCACAATCGAATATTAAATAATTTGCAAACACTAAAAACAGAAAAAAAATATTATCCTCGCGTTATGTACTTAAATAACATATAAATAAACTATCCCATTGAAAAATATCTTCTGCCAAACTAAAAGCAAATTCATTGTTGTGTTTGTTTTGATTGGCGCCACATAAATAGATCATAGCCGGAAATTCCATAGACATAAATCTGTAATTATCACAAATTTTCATTTGAAACAAAAATGAAATACTGAAATTAGTAAACAAGCATTCATTTCCCCCCGTCATTTTGATAAAAAAGAATTAAAATGACTTAAAAAGGAATAACTACGCAATTTTCAGTGGAAAAAGTTCTTTCAATCTTTTCTACATATGAATAAATAAAATTTTCCGGCTTCAGAAAAAATGAGCCCTGGTCCGTCCGAGCCCGAAAACTAGAATAAAAATAGATCTCGAGCCCTTGTCGGGCCCGGGCTCGGGCTGAGCCCGTCTCATCTCTATTTCTTATAGAATTGCAAAAGCATGCATCAGAAAGAACGGCATTAAAAAAAACTTCCATAAACAAAAGACATTAAATTTGGATTATAAAACCAACTTTTTGACATACTGTGACTGATACAGATTCCAGTAAATATTCTAATTTTAAAAAAGATGAACATAATAACTTTCTTAAAAAAAAAAAAAAAAAAAAAAAAAGAATGTGGGTCTCTTCTTTTATCACATTTCAAAACATAGACTTGATTAACTAATTGAACTAACTTGGCTTTCATTTTTCTTTTATAAATTTCGATTTTTTTTTTAAATAATCAAGCTTGGGTCTGCGCGAGCGGGGGGGCGGGGATGCCTGGGCACCCCCCCCCCCCTGGCTACGCGCATGCTTACGACCAAAAGTGACTTCGTAAATTGCGGAGTACAACTTCAGCATTAGCAGAATTCACAAAAAAAGCAACAATCACTAAAATTATTTCCATATGAAAAGCGATTACGACGTGTGTACTCTGTGTACAATAGAAATCTAAATTATGCGCCAAACGCAACCTAAAATTGGAAAAAAATATCCTCTTCCCATTAAACGTCTAAATTAAATAATAAACAACCCTATTGCAAAATAACTTCTGCTACAAACTAAAGAGAAACTCATTAATCCCGCCTTTTCGTTGGCGCCAGCCAGAACGTTGTCGGAAGAGGCTAAAGTCGATTTGTAGAAATGACTAATAATTTACTTTTAAAATAGAATTCTAATGCTTAAAAAAAAAAAAAAAAAAAAAAAAAAATCTGCTTTTTTTTTTATTCTAATCAAAATGTTCAATATAGTGATTTGAAAAGGAATAAGTAATGTCTAAGGGGGGAGGGGGGAGTTCTTTTAATATTTTCTATTAATTGATAAATAAAATTTATGGGTTTCAGAAAAAATGAGTCCGAGACCTAGCACTGCCTCATCTCTAATACTGACATTTAGGAAAAATGACTCCAAGCTGGACTCGGCATGGAAGAAAAACAAGACTGGCTGGACCCAAATCGGCAGAAAAATAAAGATCAGGACACGGCCCGGCTCTAAAAGTCAGAAGACTTGATCCAGCCCGACCCTAGGGTGGGCGATCGCCCCTTCGCCATCTCCCCTCCTTTCCCACCTTAGATTCCCCCCGCTTTGGCTAATTCATGAATAGGCGCGGCCCGACCCGGGCCGCGCCGTGCCGATCTTGAGTTTTAGCCTAAGTCCTATTCCATGAAGATCTCTTATGTTGGTTTGAAAACCTTTTATAGTCCCAAGGGTGGGGGCGATCTCCCCTTCGCCCCCCCCCCCCCCCCCGAAGTATGTACATCTATTTTTTTAATTAGATGAAATTCGTATAATTAGAAAAAAAAATTGAGTAACGACTTAATTACAGTCTGTTTTATATGAAAATAAAAAAGTTTTGGTTAGAGGCACAGAGAGCCAACTTGGGCGACACATATAATTACACGTATAATTAATTAATAACTATACATATTTTTATGTATGTATTATTTATTTATTTTTTAAATTGACATTTATATTTTCGATTTCGGCAAAAAAAAAGAAGAAGAAGAAGAAAAAAAAGCTCAAATTAATGAAACTAGAAGCATGAAAGTTAGAGAGAGGGAGGGGACTTATGACGTAAGCGTGTACTAACAAAGGATTTTTAAAAATCCCTGGTCCCAAAGAGGGTTAAAAAAAGGAAGGGGGTCGAAAATTATACACTTTATGGTCATCTTATTATATTTATTATACGGAACCCTCTAAATGTGAGTAATACTTAGATTTGACCGTTTATTTTTTATGAATGTCAAAAAGTCGCCCTGAAACTCGAAGTATTTTTTAAAAAAATTTAATTAAAAATTCAAAAATTGCTTGGTGAATTCCGAATACATATTATTCAAAAGAGAATAAAATTTTTACTGAGCTAAAAAAGAAATGAACTCGAAACATTTTTAGTAATATGCAAACACCGCTGTATAGCTTGCGCACAGAAGAGAGAGGGGGGGGGGAGATAAAGAATAATAATAAAAAAAAATAAATAAAGGCTTGGTTTTATTTTTGTCGACCGATTATCTACACTAGGGATATAGTCCATGGGGGGGGGGGAGTGCCCTTCGTGGGGGGTCTTTATAAGGGAAGCTAACCCGTATTTACGTAAGTTCGAAGAAAACCACGAAAACTCCGAACGGTTAGACCGACAGTCGCGATTGGGTTCGAACCCAGCACCTGCCGTCTACCAGTTGAGAGGTCAGAACCTCTCGGCCACTGGTGGCGCATAAAAAAAAAAAAAAAAAAAAATTAAAAAAAAAGACAAGTTGAAAGTAGATTCTGCCGTTGCAGAATTCAGTTTCGCCTCCGATTAGAAAAAAAAAAAAAATCGATAGAGGTTTTTTAGAAGGGCGACCTCGTTTAGAATGCAATGAACTAACTTCATTTTCCTTGTGTTTATCAATATAATAGCAAACAGAACGGCATGAAATACCCAGTTGATTAGCAATTTCTCTCTGAGATTTTGGAATTGCGGAATAATAAAGAGATACAATTTGACGTGCTACTTCTTCATTGACTAGATTCATCAAAAACGGAATTTTTCTTTAGTTTAAACGCTTTTTTATAGACTCTGGGGAAAAGGAAATGCATTTTAACAATAAAACGAGTGGAATCCCGTCGAATTCGACGAATGAAATGTTTAAAAGACCCGATCGATTTGGCTTTAAAAAAAGTAAAAGTCATTACATTATTGAATCAAAATATAATAAATATATTTACAAACTTAATGTCAAGTTTTCCAGTTACAATTTTGCATGAAAATATTTGCACATCTTCAGTTAAAATTGTAATCTGAGTGCCGCGAAATCCAGAAATTTTATTTTATATGCACTACCAAAAAATAGATTTATTAAAAAAAAAAAAAAAAAAAAAAAAAAAAAACTAATTTCATTTTTACTATGACATTATTTTCACTAACTGAAGTCATCTGAAAGTAAAATCTCAATCTCAGTGTCCATGATGAAAAGAAATATTGAAATGTAATATCGTTATGAGTAAAAATGTGATGTTTTATAAATAGTGACGTCATTTTATCTTCAAATGTTTTTTAAAAGTTACTGCTATTAGTAATATGAAAAAGGCGTCCGTAATAATATTGTAAAATCATTTTATCTGGTTGCTGAATGCCATCATTTTCCTCATTTGAAATATTTCTTACTTTGCTTTAGACATTAATTTTTATCATAAATTATTTTCTGTTATTTTATTTACATTATTAAAATTATTTCTCAGTAAATATATTTTTTTTTTTTTACCTCAACTAGTGCATAATTATATGCGATCATTTTATTGTGGTTAAATTTTACGAAAACAATTAACTTTTTTCTTTTAAATGCGAGAACATGTTCACTGATGAAAGAAAGTAATAATGGAAAATAAATTTTTTATTATCGAGAGAAAAGCTAAACTAAGTTGCCACCATTTTGGAGAAATATCGTAAAAAAGCATTTAAAATTAAAAATAAAATATAAAAATGGAAATAAATTAAAAAATAGCTAAAATGGGCACAACTACAAATAAATAGCTTTCATTTAAAAAAATAATTATCAAAATCGGTTCAGTAGAAAATTCAGGGCTGATGACACGACATTTTTAGCTTGTCTGAAAGAAATAGCATCGGATGCTAAAAGAAAGGGAGAAAACGCATAAAGAATATGAATGTTACTCAAATTCAAATTGGCAAACGCTTAAAAAAATATTTCATTTTTTAATAAAAACAAAAGATTTTGCACAAAAAGTTAGCCAAAGTTGGTGTTTTAAAAATCACAAACCGAAAAACCGGAAATTCTATAAGTAATTTCCTGTTTGCGACAACGTAAGTAAGGAAATAAAACTGCCGCTCTGAGAAAACAATCGCTTATAACACAAGGTGTAATTCAATTATCAGAAAATTAAAAACGATTACAAATCACTTATAATCAATTATAAACAGGTCTGCGGAGACGGTGGGAAAAATGGCCGACTCCGACTCGGGAAATTTTAACTACTTCGATTCCGAGTCCGGGCTGGCTAATATACTATTGTTGCTGTTGGCTAGTGTTGCTGTTGGTTAAAATTAAAAGGAAGCGAAAAAAAAAAAAAAAAAAAAAAAAAAAGGCGGAAATTTCAATATTTCGGCATTAATTAAGTTCTGTTGGAGTTTTGAAAGAAAAAAAAATATTTTCCGTTTTACTAATTTTTTAATTTTGCATTTCGCATCCCACAAACCCAAAAAATCCAACTATCGAAATCTAAAGAAGAAAACAATACTGAAATTTTACTATTTTGGATCCATGGACTAGGAAAGCGGGAAAATTTTACAATTTTGATATTAAATAGTGCCCTCCGACTCTTTTTTCAAAAATGGGTTGGACTCCGACTCTGCAGCCCTGATTATAATCAAGTACACTGATTTTATATTTAATAATGTGTCAGAAAATGTTGCAGAAATTTTCGCGTCGTTAGATGGGATTTTTTTTTTCTTGAGAATTTTATAAAATCTAATCAAAAAATGCCTTGAGCGCACGTTTTCTCACATCTTTCCTAGAAAATCGTTTTAAAAATCGCAAATCGGAAAACCGGAAACTCCTCATACCATTTCCGGTGTGCGACAAAGTAGGCAAGGAAATAAAACTACCGCTCTGAGATAACAATTGCTTATAACTCAAGGTGTTATCCAATTTTCTAAAAAATAAAAAAAAAAAAAAAGAACCCGCCTGATTACAAATCACTTATGATCAACTATAATCAAGGATGCGGAGACGGTGGGAGAAATGGCCGACTCCGAAAATTTTAACTACTTTGACTCTGACTCTAGGCTAAGCTAATATACTAGCGTTGCTTTCTTAGAACCTTGGAAGAATAAAGGGAAAACAAAAAATATTTTCCGTTTTTCCTAATTTTTTAATTTTGCATCCCACAAACCCGAAAAATCCAACTATCGAAACCTAAAGAAGAAAACAAAACAGAAAATTTACTATTTCGGACTTGTGGACTTGAAAAGGAAAAAAAATTACAATTGTGATGTTAATTCGTGTAATTCAGCGCATAAAAATTTAGATGGAAATGAAAAAAATAGATAAATAAATAAATACATATATAAATAAATAAAGATGAAAATTTTACTAGTTCAGAAAAAAAAAATCTTACAATTTTTAATTAAAAACGGTTTTTATCTACTCTGTACGCAGGACAGTGTATTGGTAATCTTTAACTTGGTAATCTTTCTGTAAATGCTATTCCAGCTTATCAAAGAAAGGTTTCACAAGCAAAAATCGCTAAATTGTTTCCCTGTTTAGAAAAAAAAAAAAATGATCATTCAGATGCTACTTCAGTCAAACGAAAAGACCCATTCGCTAATTATATATGCATAATTAAACTAAAAAATAATAAATAAATAAATAAAATAAAAATATTGAAATGCAACTGATATGTATATTTATTTAATTTATTCCATAGGATTTATATTAGCGAATGAGTCTTTTGAGTAAGGTGTTTTTTTTTTTTTTTTTTCAGAAAAACTTTGTACAATAAAAATTGCCTCTTGCAGAGAGCAGCTTACAAATAGTGACCCTACAGTTCCTTCCTTTATCTGTGAATGACCCTCTTTTCCCCACCACAACACCAAAGTCAAAGGTCAACTCGCTGGCTCTCCTCAGACAGACTGCCTATTCAGCGTAACTTTTTTTTTTTTTTTCCAAACGGAAGTAAGAAGGTTACCAGAATTTGAAAGAATCTTTCAATCTGTAGTGCAATTTTACTAATAAAATCATATTTTGCGGAAACAAAATGTCTTATTGAGGGATATTTCATATAATATCTTGTAAGAGGTATCCTATAATACATTTATAAGAGAGATAATAATAAAAATTGACAGGAAAATAGGTAAAAACTAAAAAAATAATCGCTTGCTTGTTCCTTACGAGTAAGCGACGCACAGTGGAGTATTTTTCCATTTTAGCTGGCCAAAAGTCGATTTTTCGAAATGCAACTAAAGAGAAAATAATATAGCTAAGTATGAAGCTAACTAGATGGGGATTCACCGTGCAGTTATATATTTTTTTGTTGGGTCAGCAAATAGGTACCAGGGTACCTCAAACTTGTTACTTGCAGCACGTTAATTATTTGTATTTTAAAGTTCCAGTTGTGCTTGTTTGTTTCACTGTGATTTTTTTTTCTCTAACCTTTTGCTAATACCATATAGTTGTGGATTTTTAAAGCCCATATATATACGCTTTCATTTCACATGAATATATTTATATTTGTTAATTTAATAAATATAATAAAGTGACAAAAAATGTGCCGTATAGTTTTGAAATTTTTTTTGTTAATTTCAATATTCATTAAAACATTTGTTATGTATCCCGATGGATCCCGATGGTTCTTTTCACTGTAAATCAAAGTTAAAGATGTATAGTTAATAATTTTAAAAAATGTAGCTGCTACAAAGTGCAATTTTAGAAGAATTTATTTCAAACACACAACTGTATGTTTTGGTAAATGACAATTTTTGAATTTCCCTTTCGAATTGAAAAGTATTTTACGATAGATAAATTGTCGTCTGCGGATATAAAAAAGTTGCAATTTACGTATCTGACAAATATATTTTTTTAAATATCCTCTGCATCTGTTTCTGAAATTCTTATGTTATTTTTTAATGTTCTAAACTTTAAAAAAAAATGTCTTCTTAAGAAAAAAAGTGCTGCTTTAGTTTACATTTTATAAATTCTGCTTCTTAAATAATCTACCGTTTAACTATGGATAGTCAATGTCCAGGTAATATGTTTATATTTCACATGAATATGTTTAATTTATTTATTTATAACATATGATAAAGAGACTAAAATATCTATCGCGCATGTTTCATATTTGTATTGGTAATTTCAATATTCTATAAAAAAATCGTTATAATATTATAAAAAATATTAACCATGGTTGATGGAAAAGTTTGCACTGCCGCACCTGAAACATCAACCATGCGTTGCTTCATCTGTGGAGCTACCTCAAAAGACTTTAACAATTTGGACATGATTAACGAAATTAGAGAGGGATCACTGAAATTTGGACTGTCCATACTTCAAGCACGCATCAGAATATTTGAAATCATTTTGCATTTAGCGTATAAACTGCCCATCAAATAATAGCGTATTCATTCCAAGGAGGAAAGGGATCTAATGAATGAGACAAAGAGAAAAATTCAGGAGGAATTTAAATCAAAAATGGGATTGATTGTAGAGATACCGAAACCAGGATATGGAAACATCAATGATGGTAATACCAACTGAAGGTTTTTTTGCTGATCCTCATCTTGCTGCAGAAATCACGGGGATAAAGTTTGATTTAATATTTCGTTTTAAGGTAATCCTAGAAGTTTTGTCAAGTGGACATAAAATTGATACCACAAAATTTTCTGAGTACGCAAAAGACAATTCTAAATTATATGTGAATTTGTATCCCTGGCACCCCATGACACCAGCAGTCCACAAAATTCTGAAACATGGTGCAACAGTTATTGAAAATGCACTCCTTCCTATAGGGCAGCTCTCAGAAGAAGCTGCAGAAGCACGTAACAAGCATTTTCGGCAATATCGCTCACATTTTGCAAGACAATTTTCCAGAGAATCGTGCAATATGGACGTCTTAAATCGATTATAACTGACTTCGGATCCCTTATAATCTAGTATGAGAGGTATAAAAAAGAAAAGAAGTGAACCATTTTTAAAGGAAAGCTTAGCTTTACTTCTTCCAGCAGATAATTTCAACTTAGATACAGTCTATCAGAGTGACCAGGAGCCTGTTACTGACGAAAGTTATTCCGAAGATGAATTATTTTGATATTTTGCCATCTAATTTGTATTATAGTCATCTGTATATATAGTATTATATATATATATATATATATATATATATATATATATATTCGTATATATTGCATTGTATATATAGTCATTTATGTTTTATTTTTGTAATATTTTGCATCCATTAATTAAAATGAATTGTGTGAGTACTAAAAAAGTCGGATTTCATTTAATTGCTTTTGATTTAATCTGTAAAATCGTAAACAAAAAGTTTCATTATTTTTTTTTTTCATAGATAAGTAAGGTATAAGAATATTTAAACGGAAAGCTTTGTAAATTTTAAACAGCTTTTTATTGAAATATAGTATAACTTGATACCTATTTAAAACCATCAAAATACTAATGATATGAAAATGATAAAAATACCGTATATATTCGAATTTCTGAAAGAAATTACAATATGATGTTGCAAATTTAAATTTTTAAATTACTCTATATGAAAAGACATGTTTGTATTGATGGATAGAATGTAACGGACTCACTAAAAATCTGTTGCATCAAAGCCCTTTTTAGACATTACTATGTTTTCCATATACCCTGTATCTTATATACATATGTGTGGATTTAAGTATTTTTCAAGGAAAATCCCTAAAATGTGATAATAAGATGATAAACTAATCAATAGTTTACTTTACTCCAAACTTTTAATGAGAAATATTTTTGGCCGGCTAAATCCTCCAAATACTCCACTGTGCGACGGTACTCCTAGGTCCACCTAGGTATTTTTGCCGGAACTAATGTCAGAAATTTAAAATTTTAATTTAAAAAAGAAGGCCGTACTTTTCTTTTATGAAATTTTGCCAAGTTAAAGAAATAAGTTATATCAATCACCAAAAAAGATTTTGAACAAATTGGTTGAATAGCAAATGAGAAATACTGTTTGTAAGAATATAGTATGGAGCGAATAGGACAAAATAACACTGACGGTTACTCTTAAGCAATTGAATGAAGTAAAAAATGATGAAGTTTACGCCTCAGTTACAGATGATAAATAAATCACTTTATGTACACCTGAAGAAGTTGAAAATGAAGATAATTCAGACGAAAACGCTATTATCAATGATGATAAACCAAACGTATTATCCATAATGAAGTAACAAATCATTTACAACAATTAATGGGTTTTTAGCTCACAGGCTATCATAGCCTGAGAGCTTATGTGCCCGTCCGTTCTGTATGTATGTGCGTATGTGCGTAACGCGATAACTCATGATAAAAATATCGGATCCACTTGAAATTTTGTATGTAGGTATATCCTGACAAGGCGCTTCCCTGATTAGTTTTTGGAGTTCATTCGATATGTATAAGAGGGGGAACGGGGGGCTCATGCCCCCCGTTAGTTGATATAAATGGGATTTTCATGCAGAATTAAGTTTTCGTTCAAAATTTAGATTAGGATCATTCTGATGAGGCGATTCCGTGACTGTTATTAGGTGTTCATTGAATAAGTATAAATAGGGGACAGGGGTTCTAATGCCCCCCCCCCCCTTAATTTATAGAAATGGGATTTTCATGCAGAATTAAGTTTTCGTTCAAAATTTAGATTAGGATCATTCTGATGAGGCGATTCCGTGACCGTTATTAGGTGTTCATTGAATAAGTATAAATAGGGGGAACAGGGGTTCTAATGCCCCCCCCCCGTTAGTTGATATAAATGGGATTTTCATGCAGAATTAAGTTTTCGTTTAAAATTTAGATTAGGATCATTCTGATAAGGCGATTCCGTGACTGTTATTAGGTGTTCATTGAATAAGTATAAATAGGGGGAACAGGGGCTCTAATCCCCCCCCCCCGTTAGTTAATATAAATGGGATTTTCATGTAGAATTAAGTTTTCGTTCAAAATTTAGATTAGGATCATTCTGATGAGACGATTCCGTGACTGTTATTAGGTGTTCAATGAATAAGTATAAATAGGGGGAACAGGGGCTCTAATGCCCCCCCCCCCCCGTTAGTTGATATAAATGGGATTTTCATGCAGAATTAAGTTTTCGTTCAAAATTTAGATTAGGATCATTCTGATGAGACGATTCCGTGACTGTTATTAGGTGTTCATTGAATAAGTATAAATAGGGGGAACAGGGGTTCTAATCCCCCCCCCCCGTTAGTTGATATAAATGGGATTTTCATGCAGAATTAAGTTTTCGTTCAAAATTTAGATTAGGATCATTCTGATGAGACGATTCCGTGACTGTTATTAGGTGTTCATTGAATAAGTATAAATAGGGGGAACAGGGGTTCTAATCCCCCCCCCCCCGTTAGTTGATATAAATGGGATTTTCATGCAGAATTAAGTTTTCGTTCAAAATTTAGATTAGGATCATTCTGATAAGGCGATTCCGTGACTGTTATTAGGTGTTCATTGAATAAGTATAAATAGGGGGAACAGGGGCTCTAATCCCCCCCCCCCGTTAGTTGATATAAATGGGATTTTCATATAGAATTAAGTTTTCGTTCAAAATTTAGATTAGGATCATTCTGATGAGACGATTCCGTGATTGTTATTAGGTGTTCACTGAATAAGTATAAATAGGGGGAACAGGGGTTCTAATCCCCCCCCCCCCGTTAGTTGATATAAATGGGATTTTCATGCAGAATTAAGTTTTCGTTCAAAATTTAGATTAGGATCATTCAGATGAGGCGATTCAGTGACTGTTATTAGGTGTTCATTGTATAAGTATAAATAGGGGGAACAGGGGTTCTAATGCCCCCCCCCCTTAATTTATATAAATGGGTTTTTCAAGCAGAATTTTCAGATTTCGTTCAAATCTCTGAATAGTTTTGGAAGTTTAATGGTTAAGTATAAAAGAGGGGGATAACTCCTTTTAAATTATATAAATGCTAAATGGGTTTTTATTAAGAATTATCTAATTTGCTCTGAATTTTGGATATAGATTTTTTATATGATAAAGCATGTCTTTGATAGTATAGGAGGTTCAATGATTAAGTATAAAAAAAGAGGAAAGAAGAGAGCTGTTTCCCTTTCTTAATTTTTTAACGGAATTAACCCTTGAAAATATAAGGCTTTAATGTACAATTAGTATTTGTAGCCTGTGAGCTCAATGCCATCAGTTTAACTGGGCAGTATTCTTTATTTTAATATCAGGTGGAGTGTAGATTAAACACAATAAACATAATTATGCCCAAGCGGATGCGTGACCGCGCGGCCCGAAAAAGTTATACAAAACTAGCACAGTAGAAGATTTTATAGTTACAAAATAGACATTTTTAGTGTCTGCAAATATTCAGTATGTTTAATATAAATGTGATTTTCTGTAAGTATGTCTTATTTCATTTTTTTTTCTCATTCCCCGGATAATCCGGATTGGGTCTGGTCCCAATTAATACGGATTATCGGGGTTTTACTGTAAGTCTTAACCGCTTCCCTGATTTAACCGTACATCGTACGGACAATGTGTTTTTATCAATCATGATTTGCCCGTATCATCTACGGGCATTCTTTTTCTAATCGTGATTTTCTATTCTCACCAGTAATTTTTTATTGTAAATTTTACATTTTTAGGTGCGTTCGTAATTATGTAAATACGTAGCACCTATTGTTGTCGCTCAGTCCGTCCGTCCGTCTGTCTGTCCGTCTGTCCGTCCGTCCGCATATAACAACGCAAAAACTACCCAACCGAATCGTTTGCAATTTAAAATACATAATTATAACATAATTTTGTCGAGTCATTTCAAATTTTATGAAAATCGGATGGATGGATCAATTACAGGGACATTCAAAAGGATTCCGTTACATTACGGTGAATAGGGGAAAAAGTTTTAAATGCATTTTAATCGTTTGAAATTTAAAACATATAATTATTGTGTAATTTTGTCGAGTCATTTCAAATGTTATGAAAATAGGATGCATAGATCAATTACAGGGACAATCAAAAGGATTCCGTTACATTACGGTCAATGGGGGAAAAGTTTCAAATGCATTTTAATGATGTTACATTCATTCGAACATAATAGAATTGGCATGAATCTATGAAATATATACTAAAATATGCATTCTGTACAATCTGTGATGCAAAGAATTTTTATTATTAAATTACAGGGCCACACAAAAGTATTCCACTATATAATGCTATACGGGGAAACATGGTTTGGTACGTGTTTTAATTATATTCAACTATTTCACATTTTATGAATAAGATATACGTTGCTGAGGTGTAATAAAAATTACTTCCTGCATATTTAGAGAAACGTAAAGATTTCGACTACTATTCTGTATCCGGAGTACGCTCTACTATATCAGCAAGATTTGAATATTTTTTAAACTTCGTTATCGTACGAACGCACCTCATTTGCTACGTTCACGTGCAATTTCCAACTTGTTTAATCCGAGAATTTTTCAGATTCAATTAGACAAAAATTTCAGTTTTGAAAAACTGGTGATAAAAGAATTTCTGTAAAAGACATGAAAAAAAAAATAGATATTATGTGAAAGTTTTTTTCAAAAATATTGATCAGTTAAGTTGTTAATATTAATTTTTATTTGCATATTTCCTTTAATAGCTTTCTAATTCACAAAACGCTTTCTAGATGTTAAAAAAAATCCTACAAGAGATAAAATAACTTATTTTCAATCTTATATTCCTAAATAATAATAATAAATAACAAACTTCGTCGGTGGTTACTATGTAAATAAAATTTCGAATTAATTTCAATATTTCTTTTCTTTTACAAAAAGTATAACATTGTACTGCAATTCTCTATGGAGATAAGTATTTTCAAAATTATTATTTGTACAGTTCCCTACACAATTTTTAAATACACAAAAATTGTTTTTCTCGATAAAAATAATATTAAGAATTATTTCTCAAAAGTAAACACCATCGTGAAATGTAATAATTCAAAAGGAAGAAGATTTTCAAATGCAATATTTGACTGATATATTTTTCAGAAATTCTCTTCTTATTGTTTGACAAACATTGTAACATTATCGTTCAACAAAACAAAAATGTTCGATAGAAAAGGAAACATAAACAATGAGATTTCATATAAGATTAGATTCATGTAGATGTCATATAAGATATCTTGGGATTTAAATAAGATGTCTACAAAACTTATTAGATATTTTTTTAATGCTTTTTATTTATTTAGTTTTTTACTTTTATGTATAATCTTATTTTTTAAGTTTTTATACTGTTCAGCACTTTATTAATTACAGCGTCTTTCATATTTTGCGATTCAATCATTTTTTCATTTTTATTGCATTTTTTATTTGAAAACGTATAAATATATATATATATATATATATATATAAGACGTCGGTGTGATCATAGAAAGAACATCTGGTTAAGCGACGGAAGGAACGGATTATTTCATAATATAGCTGGCTAATTTAAATTTTTTATTCTTAAAGAACAATTGAACTCCATCCATGTCGTGGCCTGCACACAAAGGCAGATGGGCGAATCCACTGGGTGGTTTCTCCAATAAAGTGAAAGACATACTTGAATACATGGAATCAATCTTTATTATTGTCCAATTTCATTTGCTACTCCACACATCATTCCAATTTCCATCACTGAAGAATAAATGCAAATGCTCTTTTCCAAATCAGTGTCATGGTAGTTAATAAGGAAACTAAAATGGGTTTTTGAAAATACACAGCTTGGAATACATTGCAACTCAAATTAACATTAAAAAATAATCTGATATTTGGCGGGGGTTGTTTAACAGTTACAAGGTCAGTCAATTCTGCTCTTTTTCCCGCCCTTTTCCGAGTTCTGATCGTACCTCAGAGACTCTTACTGGGGCTCCCTGCTGACGCAAGCATGTAACGTAAGCATGAAAAGTCCAATCAAAGGAATCAAAAGGCATGGATAGAAAGTTTTCAACATTTTCATTGGCCAGTAGGAGGAGCTTCATGCCCGGATTCTTTTCCCAATCGCAGTAGTTTGCAAAATTAAAGAGAAGTGAAAAGTGCGTAAGCGCAATCTTTATGGAACTGCCCAAACGATATTTTAATAAAATATTAAAAAAATAAAGCTTTTGACAAATGTTTTTTTATTCTAAAAAGGAGAAATGGACTAATAGAATAAATTTAATATTTCGAAATAAGAGATTGACATTTAAATAATACGGTTGAGTTCTTTTTAGGAAAATAAATAATATATTATGTTGAATTAAAGAAAAAAGAGAACTTAGGCCAATAATTAAATATAAGTAGATTACTGAAAAAATAATGAAAGTATATTCTTATAAGAATTTAGAGCGACATCGAAACGAGAAAATGGCGAAAAAAATTTTATTATTACATATATGAATGGATACGCTTCTTACATACGTATGTATGAATACGTATGGTATGCGTACGTATGAATATATATATATATTCATATATACACTCGTGTGAAAAATTAAGGACGAGAGGGTTTTTCGAATATAACGTTTCACAGAAGTTTTTAAAAATCAATGAAAATCGTACCATAAGATCTTTCAAGATGTGAAAATATGGGACAAGTGACAAAAATCATCTGAACAAAGAATCAAGAGGATAAAAAACACTTTATTGAAAAGGTCACTTGGAGCACTAATGCAAAAAAAAAAAAACAGAAACATCCATCTTACAGGTACCTGGCAGAAAAAAAATTGTGTCTCTAACAGGAGATATGGTCACTCCTGACTACGATGCAGGATTTATAACATATGTCCATGCTGAGGATGAGATTGTCTAGAAGCTGTTGAGGTATCGAATCCCATTCTTCTTGTAACTGCAATTTCAACTTCGGAATCGTTGCTGGCACCTGGTCACGTGATTCCAAGCGTCTCCCGAGAAGACCCCACACGTGTTCTATGGGATTCATGGTAGGGGATTTTGCAGGCCAATCATGCTTTGAATATCTTGACTCTTCAAGAGCTTTTCGACAGCCGCTGTACGATGAGTTGGGGCACTGTCGTCCATAAAGAGGAATTTCGGACCCACAGCACCTCTAAACAAACGCACGTAAGGCAAGAGAATTTTGGCGTATAGTGGGCACCAGAGACAGAAATTCTTTGGAATACCTGGAGGTTCGTACAGCTACCAAGCATGATACCATCCCAAACAAGAACTTCGATACATCCAAAACGATCCTTTTCGATGATGTTGGATTGGTGATTATATGTTACCTGCTCTATCCAGGTATGCATACGTCCAGAATCGCTCGTCATACTAAATCGGCTCTCATCCGTAAAGAGTACTCGAGCCCACTCCTGTTGTGTCTACTTCTTGTATTCCAGGCATCACAGAAACCGACGTGTCCGATGAGCAGGTGTTAATAGTACACACCGTACTGGTCGTCGTGCGCATGAACTACTTTCGTGATGCCTCCTAGCTACGGTAAAATGTTATATCCGACGTCCAGTAGTCTGCTCCATTTGCCTTGCGATTTCTCCATCTGTCTGCGACTTGTTTATTTCCGCCTGAAGGACAATAAAACAATCCTTCGCTGTTGTTTTTGCTCGTGGGCGACCATTACTGAATACTTTGACAGCCTTTATCATCGTTAGAAATGCACTCCAGGCTTGTGAAACGATGCTGAACGTTTGTGCCACATTTGTCACTTTCTTCCAACTTCCCAATGATTCGATCTCGTGTAAGGTCATCCAGATAACATCTCCTGGATTGCCTATTGGCCATATCACACAACAGTGGTGATAAAAACATCGTTGAAATCACTTTACACAGTGTAATAGATTTCACCAAATTTCTCAGAAGGAATCGCATCTGTGATTTATACCCTTAGCACTACCTCCTTTTACATCATATGCCGATTGCATTTGTTTCAGGTCTATCTTCTGATTGGTCTTTCATTTCGTTCCATGGCCTTTTTTAACTTTTATGCTAATTTATCTGTATTCTCATTAATTTTTTTTCGTTCGAAGACAAATTAATTTTATTGTAATATTATCAGAATTTTACCTATTTCGGGATTCGTAATATTATTTAAATTATTCGCATTTGTTTGGGTTTTTTTATTTCTTTTTTAACTAAATCAGCATTTACATATGTGTACACTTACATTAGATTTCAAAACCGGAATACACAAAATGTTTAGACTAAATTTGAAAATTGTAAGTGAAAGACATAGCATGAAATACGCAAGTCAAAAAGAAATTTTATGCACAAAGGATAAATAACAATGAAAATTACAGCAATGCAAAGAGCCGCTTCTCAACAGCTACAATGACAAGTCAACTCCGGAATATGACAAATGCAACTTTCAAGCTGTCTCTAAAGAGTTTGAAGGAAAATCATCTGAGTTTTTGATATTGGTAATGATTTTCGGTAGTTGCTCACCCATGCCCTAAACATAATAAAACATTTCATATTGTTGACAATTCTCAGTGTTGACAATCCGCTACTTTTTTAAAATTCAAAATGCTTGATTGGTATCACTTTTTTAAATAATACAATTTGCCTTGTTTTTGCTTTATTTAATTTGTCATTAAATAAGGAAATTTAACTATCTCAAAAAAATGGTAGTAATTAATCCTTCTGAATAAAATGTAGGATTCTGGCAACATTCTTGGAGACAAAGTTAAATATTATCACATCTTATTTTGGTTTGTTTTTCAACCGAATGCTTTTGTTGCAATTTCTCATTTCAGTTCGAATCGTTCTTACAGTGTTCAAAAAGCACTAAGTATCTAGCTGTATTTATTGCATAATTAGATTGCTCGGCATGAATTTTCACATAACGTTATTCTTTTCTAATATCCCGGTAACTTCCATTCATTTATTTCCGTTATTACTTACCCATCATACGTAGTATACGGTAAATCTTGCAATCGTTTTTAAAATCGAAAAAAATTTTTTGACGGATTTACACTTTTTAGACACTGGAGATTTCGCAAAACATATTTTTAGAAAAAAAAATTGCCGTCCGTCTATGTCTGTCTGTCTGTCTGTAAATGCTCTATCTCCCGAACAAATTGAGATAAAGACTTGAAATTTTGTATGTACTTAATATGTAAGAATGGGACAAAGCCTATTTAATTTCAGTAACCTCGATTATCCGGAACTATTTTTTTTCGGATTCTCGAAAAATTCGTTCTGATGAAAGGTATATAAAATTTTTCGAATTTTTTTATTTTAAGGCGTGATTATAAAAGGCAATAAAATAACAAGAACGAAGTCGATTGGACTATTAGTTGCCGAGATATCTGTAATCCTGTTTTCCACATTCTTCGATTTTTCATGACCCTGTATTTCATTGAAATTTCAATTCAAAGATCTATTTTAATTGGAAATGAGACGCTTAATCCAACGCAGTAATTTGTTAGTTAATCAGATTATTATTTTTGGAGTTATAAGGATGTTTCTTTTTCGCAATTCGGTACTACTTGAGTAGTTTGGCGTGCTGTATAATTTGTCGAAATAGACTCATTAGCAACTCATTAATATAATATTACTGTGCATAGTAAAAATATTTAACTACACGTTTAATTTTTTTTTTGGAATTGCAATGCATTTTATAAATAGTTTACAGATATTTTATTTTCATACATTATATATGCATATATATGATGGGTAAGTATTATGGTGGCCCCCAACGACTAGTTTTTTAATCAAAAACATCTCTGTAACTAAACTGTCCAAACATCAGTTTAAAAAGTGAGTCCATCTGGTTTCATTTTATTTGCAAATTCAGAAGAGTGCTAGGCACAAAATTTCAATAAAGTTTCATAAGAACATTACTATTTGTGTGATCACTCTCAATGATATTTCCTTCGTTTCAAGGAAAATCTACTGGCAGCAGGACTGCCGGTTTAATGAATATTCGTATTTTTTTCCTCCGTTCCAAAAGGTAAAAATCCATCAATTGAAGAAAGTCGAGAAAAAGCAAAAAGGGCAGACACTGGGCTCGAACCAAGCCACCCCATCATTACAATTCGAATACGCTAGCACGGGGCGGTAGTTGAATAGCAACGAAGCGCTTTGAAGTAAATGTGTTCGCTTCAGACGGGTATGGCTTGATCATTTTTTTTTAAGAATTTAATTTTGAAGTTAATTTCGGGAATATTTCGTCTTTAATGAGATTGTGGCTTGGGTTTTTATACTTTTGTATTATTACAGGATAAAAATATGAATTTTTAAATATATTTACGTAGATTGCTAGAGTTAAAATAGAGATGTGATATTTTTATTCGATAAGATTCTTTTTTAATGGTATCGATTTTTTCCATTTTTTTTAAATTAAAATATCTTTAAATGTGCTCATTTTATATGAAAATATATTTCAAATGCGAATATTTATTTATAAACAACTTTGCATATTCAACTTTATTTAACTTTATTCAATTTATCCAACTTAAAAAAATAAATTGTGAGTATTTTTGAATGAAGGAGAAAAGTAATTGTTATTTATTTTTAAATTCGAAAACATTTTTGTAATTTGTAACTAAATTAGACATTTTAATTTATAGAATTTTGGCTTTTCATTTTAAAAATAAATTTTGATTTATTACTAATAGACCCAATACGCATACGTGTTAGGAATGAACATAATATCTTCCTCTTTTTTAGACGTTCGAGGAAAATTCACCGATCAAACATGTTTTGTAGGATTACGCAAATTATTTGTTTAAAAATGAGGAATAATTTAGTGTATATTGACGAATTTTTCTAACAGTGTATATTGTGAAAACTGTACAAGCTCCAGAAGCCGAAGATTACAGCATTTTGTACAAATTTGTGTGCTCTGTTCTGTCAGATATTGAGAAAGATAATGAATATATGAAATGTGTTTGTTCGTCAAACTTGCCACGCGAGAGACGCAGTTTATAAATACAATGAATAAATATAATAAAAATTATTACTGAAAAACCTGCAGAGTTTAAAAAATACCCCAAAATTCAATATGTAGTGAAGTAAGATTAAGGATGCCTAAATATATATTTTTTCTAATTACGTTGCACGTTTTCCAGGCTTATTTTACTTTGTACGACGCTTACATCTTTGAACAATAATATCTAGCCTGACATTCAGAAATCGAGTTAGAGTAAAGGATCGAACAATTCCCACTAGAAAATGAGTCCATCACTCGCTTTTCGCGCACAAAGTGGCAATCGACTTAAGAAAGTTTTAAAAGTTTGAAACAGTCGCGAATTTTCGATCGATTATAAAAATCATTAAAAAGCTGTGATTTTCGTCAATCGATCACGAAATTCAAAAATTCCAACAATTGGGCCAAATAATTTTTGCAAGTGGCGCTGACTTAACTAAGGAGCCTATATTAGTCAGCATATCACATTCACAAGTTAATATTAAAAAAATGGAGGCGTTTTTTACAAGTTTCTATTTTTTTTTTCAGTGTTTTTAAATGATTCATTTTGCCTGAGATAATTGAGATCAAAAGCTAACTTGAAAGTTTTGTTTTTCTCAAATAATGTTTCAGTTTTATTGTGATAACAAATTTCGGTACCAACGAGGATTAAGGTATTATTTTATTTATAGTTTTCCCAAAATTTGGAAATTTTTCACAAACTATAAAAAGAGCCTTTGATCTTAGGTATACCACAAAAAAAATCATTTAAAACATTGAAGGGCAAGTGAGAAATTTGCATATAACACTTTAAATGGCTGAATACTAACTTGAGAATGTGGTGTCTTCATAGTACAAGTTATGGTAAATTTTAAATTTTAAAAGCACTTTTAAATAGTATGAGATTTTATTATATTTAGCTATTTATATATCATAAAATATGTGATCTTATTAACAGTATTGATGTTTAATATCTCAAAAATATAGATGTGTCAACTAGCAGTGAGGAGTTGAAGGATGTATCCCAAAGGATGCAGGTGAATATAGTTCCCTTACAATAAATTTAGAAGCATATTACATGCTAATCCTTTAGTAATTTCATTTGTATTTCAAATGAAATATTAAATGTTTAATATTTAAAAAAAAAAAAAAAAAGACTGCAAATTCTTTAAAGAGAAAACAAAGATATCGATGGAAGATGTCGTAAGTCTTCATTTACTACTGAATTAGCATAAATGTGAAGTTTTAAGAAATAGCATAAAAGTGAAATTTTAGGAAGTTTTTGAAGTTTTTCTACGCAAAGTGAATAAACCACAATAGATGGAATTTCAATAACCGATGGATGCGTTGGTTATGTTTTTGTTATTTTTACCTTAATAAAATTGATTAATAAAAAAATGTAATGCTTGCTAAAAAAATTGTCAGACCGAGTGAAAACAGTAAACAGCGTAAAATCACTCTGAAAACTGAACCAAATCCAGCAAAAAAATCCGAACCACTTCAAATCCAAACTCGCACAAATCCGGTATAGCTAAGCTCTATCCCACCCAAATTCAAGATGAAGAAAAATTAATTCGTATTTTAATACAATTATGGAAGCCTACAATTATAACTCAAAAATCATTTTTATCTTCTTTATGTAAAAATGAACTCAAACACACTCATTAATATTCAAATATTTATTTGTTTTTTTCTTTTAAAAAATGTTCAGGATCAAGTAGGGTCGATCCGAAGATACCCTAAAAAAATCAAAACTCAACCGGAAATCAACCCAAATCTACCCGAAACAATCGAAATTTAATCCAGATCCGAAAAATTCAAACTAAACTCCATCCAAAACCGATATATCCAAATCCAGCACCATCCGAACTCGATATGAAAGAAAATTAACTCATAATGTAATACAATTATAGAAAAGTAGCCCACAATTATATCTTTAAGATCAATTTTAACTTTTTCTACATAAAAATGAACACATATGCACTCGTTAATTTTAAAATATATAGTCTGCTATTAAAACAATATTTAGAGCTTCCTTTTAAAAAGTATGGTCAGCCGTGAAGCTTACCCGAAATAATCAAAACTGGAACAGAAACCGACACGAACTCGAAGCATTTTAAGTCAACCCGACCTACACCGAAAAAAAAAAAAAAAAAAAAAAAGCATCAGCCCAACACGACCTTCCCCGCTGTTCAGATAGAGTTCGGGTAAAATTGGATAACCTGGACTCTAGTTTCGACCATAAGTGAGATAAATCATATCAAGATAATATTAAGATATTAAAAACAAGGCAACATTTTCAATACTTATTTTTTTTAATTCGATATAATGTAAGATAAACCGCAGAAAAATTATTTAAAGGGTTTCAATTTTTGACTTAGAAGACATTTTATTTAAATCAAGCTAGAATAATTAAAATCTCTTAATTTTATTGTTACTAAATACACATTATTGTTATTTAATCTTAATATTGGCGTAGACTTCATATATATCGTCTCTTCGCCTAAAAATGGCTTTAAAAACATTTCTTCGACTTTTAAATAGTTCTCTAAATCGCTTGAACATTTTATTACTTTGAAAATGCAAAATTTGTCAGAACTTAAGAATCAAGCTTCTCTTAATTTTACCTTTTTTTTCACTAAACTTTACTAAATTTATCGCAAAAGTTTCAGACGAAAAAAAAGCTAATTACTGAAGTAGAAAAAGAATTCGGAAATATATATATATGTTTAAGAGACTAAACATTTTTCTTTTAGGTTTAGAAGGATTAACCGACATAGAATTCTAACCAAATTAGGGGCAAGTTGTCTATCTAACGAAGGAAATTAAACAACGAACTTCTTTCCTTCAAATATTTTTTTTTAACTACTTAGCTTTACTCTGAAAGAAATTATTTGGAAAGAAAACTGTTTTAAGTTGTTTGTTGTACTCTTCTAGAAGAGAATAAAAATTTAAAATCATAAAAAAACGATTTTTTCCTAAATACCTTACTTTAAATTAGAAAGTTGAGTTTTTTTCAAAAATCATCGGTCATTAATTATAATTTAACTTCTTAGATACAGCTGAAATAAAATAATCAAGCTAAACAAAAAAATATCAGCAATGTAAGGAATTTAAAACAGTTTAATAAAACATAATCTGACTTGGAAAAAGAATAAGTTCAATTTAGTGGCAATTAAAGAAAAGACATTTTAACTGTTTTTCTATTTTATCAAGAGAAATGATTAAAAATGGCGATTTGGAAGGGAAAAGTTTTAAAATGCCACCATAATTAAAGGGGAAAGTATGTAGAGTAGAGGTTTCAAACACAGCGGCTTTTGAGTCTTCAGTTTTAAATTATTTTCACAATTTATCTGTTGTTCAATGGACCAACGTTTTCGCTTGTAAGCTGGTGTAATTTGATGCTGGTAACATTAGACGATTAAATTTCGCTTTTACTTTAATTTTTTTTTAACATCTAAATGTCGCTCACTTTCAAATTTTACACCGTCGAATAGAAAAAAAATGAAATTTGTTTAAAATGAAAACTTCATCAATAAAATAATGAAATACAAACAAAACTCAAACTTAAGACATATAATCTAACTACTTGCTTAAAGGGCTATTTCAGTTATCTGCAAAAACTCCCTCGCTATTTCTAATTCTATGGAAGAATTTTTTTTAAGATATTTCGTTTGCATTTTTTTCTTTTTTTTTTTTTGTGGGGGGGGGGGGGGGGCATTAGATAACTAAATAAATCTACGGGTTTTTTTTTTTTCATTGGATAGGTAAATAAATCTCTACTTTTTTTTTTTTTTTTTTTTTTTTTTTTTAATCGTATAACTAAATAAATTTTTACTTTTTTTTTTAACTAGAAGATTTTTTTTCAAGAGGATGCTTTCACTTTCCAAACCGATTCTGAAATGAAAACATCATTATTTAAAATATCTGTAAGCAAAATCGAAAAAGTAAAAAACGCCTTTTGTATATAGATCTCAGCTAGCCAATGCAAAAAGAATTATTTAAAAATATTGAACTGCAAGTGAGATATCTTTTTAAAAAATTTTCATAGGATTAGCGTTAGTAATCGAGCCTTTTCAGGTGACTGAAGTAGCCTCTTAAATCGCTGAAATGATATGAATCAAAATATTACGGCGGTAAGTAACGTTCTTGATAGATTTTTTTCGATTGTTATCTCCAGCCACGAAGCCAATATGAAAATAGCATTTTTAAACTTTAAAAATAGCATTTTCAAAACTTTATTTGAATACACAATTGCTATTTTTCATGTAAAAATGACTTTCGTATTGTTGGTAAACAGTTTAAAAATGTAATCTTAAATATACAAAATAGATTAAAGTTTTCTATTTTAAAAAATGAAGTTTTTAACTTATATTCTGTAACCCAAGTATTTATAAATGCGACTGTCTGTAATAGTATCCAAGTATGATGAAATTACATATGTTAAAGTTTTACAGTTCTACATTTAGCAATAAAAGTTGTCATATCCCGTGTAATATCGAAAATACTTTAAAAAATAGGTCAATGAAGAAGTTTCAGTGAAGAAGAAAATAATAGAAGAATCATATTCTCTAATAATAATAGTAATGTGTTTCATTTTTATAGAAAATCTCTGCATTTTTAAAAATGCTCTTTTTCGTATCCTTTTTGCATTTACAGTTTTTTTTATTTTTTTTTATTCATGTTTAAACAATAGGCATATTGCTCCTATTATAATACAGTAGAGACCGGCTACTCCAAACACCGCTGTTCTGAAAACCTGCCTATTCGGAACAGAATGCAGAAAAAATACCGATTTTTTAACGTAAAACAGGAAATATTAAAGAGACGCTCGGGAAAAAACGTACATTTATTGTTATACAAATAAGTTAAGTACAGACATATATAGAGCTCAAGCTTCGTGAAAACGCCTGAAACTGAACTGGTATGAAAGCTGTTTGTTTACAGTACGTGTCAACTCCATTTACACAATTTTGTAGAATCATTTTTAATCACTGCTAAACAAATAATAATAATGATAATGATAAAAAATAATTTGCACACACTTAAGAAATAAAACATTTTTCATTAGAATGTCTACTTATAAAAAAAATTATTGCACTGTATTTAAATGAATAAACTATGATTATGACCAATGAGTGAGTGTAATATATTTTAAAATCAGAATTAAAGATATTGTACCGTATTAGTTTTTCTTTAATGTTATCAATGAACATAGACAAGTTTTTTATCGTCCAAAACTCTAGGAATATAAATGTATTTTACTTTTATAAGTAATTCATGCATTTAAAATTATGAACTTTAACATATATTACATACACTGATTGGCATTAATCAGAGTTTAATCATTTTTCACTAGTTTGAGAAAAGTAACCAACATGGAATTCTAACTAAATTAGGAGCAAGTTGTCTACGTATCGGAGTAAATTAAACATCGAATTTCATTCTTTAATATATACACAATATATTTAACTATTTAGCTTTACTTCGAAATAAATTATTGTGAAAGAATGTTTTGCTTATTTTCCTAATCCAAAAGAATTATTATTTAAAAAAAAAAGAAAGAAAAAGATTGTTTTCTGAATATATTGCTTTAAATAAAAAGCTCAGTTCAAACCGCAAAAAAAGGGACACCAAGTCTGACGGCACGAAAACAGGCAGCAACCTACTCCGCAAAGTCACAGCGGCAAAAAACTATTCCAGAAGAGCATCACATGACCTAGCTCATGTACTTTGGCCCGTCCAGCGTTTGCCACTCAGAAAAAAAAATACTGGACGATTTGATCACGTGATTGTGCGTTTTATGCTTATGTTTAATTGGTTATGATTTGTTTGGTAGGTTGATTGATGCAATTTTGCAATTTAGTTGATAATCTAAAAATTTTAACATTTTGAGTTTTCTTTTTATTTATTTAAAAATGATTTATCGGTTGCTTTATATTTTTCGTGATGAACAGAATGCTGTTAATAAACCAAAATTAAGATATTAACATATTACGAGATGTATTTGTAATCTACGAAATTGGACGGATTTCAATAGAATTTGAACTGTTAATTAGACAATTTTTCAGAGAAAGTTTTAGCATATATATTTCTTACTTAAGGGTACATATTTTAATATCGTATGAATAACAGTGCAATGAATACAATGCATAATAAAACATGAGAAACAAATGACCCTCAAAACATGTTAATAAAAACAAAATACTTATATGTATAAGTAAGAATTTTGTTTACTTCCTACTGAAGGTACTTTCAGTAGAAAATTTATAAACATTCTAATTATACTTTATTCATAATAAAACTAGAAGACAAATCCCATATATTTTATCTTTTTTAAAACACATAATATATGCAAATATTTTTAGTTAAAATAATGTGCATCTACCACATTTTGCTTTTTATATTATTTTGCATGTTGATTTTAACACCGTAAAATACGACCTGACCTCGATAAAAATTCAATTCTAAAATACTCCTATGACAACTCAAATGAGAGGACCTTAACTACAATTTTGCGCTGTGTATGCAGGGCCGTAGCCAGAAGTGAATAATAGGGGGGGGGGGGGGGGGGGCTCAAGAAAATGTAGGGGGGGCTCATGTTTTTTTTTTCTCTCACTCTGATGTAGAAAGATAAATTAGTGCATATTCATATTGTATGTACTATGTTTTTTATTAAACTGTTGTAATAACCTGATTTTAAGCTAAGAGAAGAATAAGCTGATGAAAAATTCGAGTGTATAACGAGTGCAAAATTAAACATCATCTTAGCTTCGTATGTGCAAATAGGAAGAGCGAGTGTTGAAACTTATTTTAGTTATAATTTAGTATTTCTACAAAACTTTGAAAAGGCCTCAAAACTAAATTAAATTTTTGAACAGAATTTCATTTGGATTTTCAAAAAAGAAATTCATTGAGTAATCATGAAATCTTTTCTAAGAGAGGCTCAAAATGCTTTAAGGGTTAGGGGAGGGGGAGGGGGATGAGCCAACACATCCTTAACTACGGCCCTGTCTGTCATACTAGAACTTTCTGACAGAGTAATTGAAAAGCCTCTGCATTTTCGAATTAAAATTTTCTAATAACAATAAATCTGCTTTTTTAAAAAAGCACATGATAAAGTTAGTCATATATATGCATTGCTATCTTTATAGTTTGCATTCGCGTCTTAAGTAATTCATGACAGATAATTATCAAAAAAGAAGTTCATAGGTTTAAATATATAGGTTATAGAATTTTCGTCAAAAACGAATTTTCGTAAAAGCTTACAGTTCACTTGTTTCGAAATAGTTGCAACCTTTAATCTTTTTTTTAAATCTGCCCTCAAGGAAGCTTAAGTTTCATTCTTTTACAATAAAAACATTAACAAAATCAAAGTTGTATTTTGCATTTAAAATTATTACTGTGCTCATTCAAAAATTAAAAGCATGTACATATGAATTGGCTATTGGGATTTTTCTTTGATTACCATTCATAAATCAAGGACTAAATACGTATATATTTTAAAATTTAAACTAGAAATATTCCAATATACAACAAAATGTTTATCATAAGATAATATTTATGATAAAATTAATTATAAGTTTGATCTATGCTAGTAATAGAAAACGCTACAGAATAAATATTTTCAGTACATAACTAATGCTGATACAATATAATATAAATAATATGTCAAAAGTAATTAAAATGCTCGCATTTCTCCTACTTAAAACGAGTTGTAATCTTCATTTCTAATCATTATATTTTTTTAACAAAAAGAGAGCTTCAATTATTGTTATACACTATATTGCCATTGATTATGGGACACTTGCGATTTTAGACATTTTACTAAATATCTAGAAAAATACATAAGGAATCATCTCGAAACTCTTAGTGTATAAATATAATAGTATACGTCATACATCTCCGTGAAGATTTTTTACCGAAACTCCATAGGGGACCGTCAACAAATTCAAAAAGAATGAATATCTTTTGAATAACCCTGTCAAAACTAATGTAGCAAAAGCGCTCAAACTCTAGATTATGATTGAATGCCTTATTGTAATACACTTTGTTCATATTTATGCAAATAGCATGCATACTCGCAGAGTAATTAAGGTTTTTATAAAAATGGCCCCAAATTTTTCTAAGTTTTTCCCTTATAATTTTCAGAGTTCTTAATATAAAATAATATTTTTTTCAGAAAATATGACAAACAACATTGCACACAGTATCCTGTAATCAGAATTAAAAAATAATAAAAATTGTATGAAAAATGAGTAGGTTTACTAAATAATTTTTTACTGCGCATGCGTCAAAGATATAAAAATTTCATTTGCATATTATGTTAGCTAAATGTATAGAGCAACTTTTGTAAAAGTCTCAAAATTATAGCTTGAAAATTCTGAAAGTAATCGTCTATAGAAAAAGGACAAAATCTGTTGTTTCCAAAATGAAGCAAAAAAATGAGGGATTTTATCCAAAAGTAGTCGTAACATCCCGTATTGTGTATTCTATATTGACACTAATCAATGAATATATGGATACAACCCCTCTTGTTTTTGCTTCATTTTGAGAATAACGGATTTTCAACTTATTCAACTGACGATTATTTTCAGAATTTTCAAGTTATGATTTTGTGACTTTCACAAAAGTTGCTCAATACGTTTAGCTAACATAATATGCAAATGAAATTTTGATATCGTTGACGCATGCGCAGTAAAAAATTATTTAGTAAACCAACACATTTTGTATACAATCTTCATTATTTTTTAATTCTGATTACAGGGTACTGTGTGCAATATTGTTTGTCATATTTTCTGAAAAAAATATTATTTTATATTAAGAACTCTGAAAATTATAAGGTAAAAACTTGGAAAAATTTGGTACCATTTTTATAAAAACCTTAATTACTCTGCGAGTATGCATGCTATTTGCATAAAAATGGACACAGTGTATTACAATAAGGCATTCAATCATAATCTAGAGTTTGAGCGCTTTTGCTACATTAGTTTTGACAGGGTTATTCAAAAGATATTCATTCTTTTTTAATTTGTTGACGGTCCGCTATGGAGTTTCGGTAAAAAATCTTCACGGAGATGTATGACGTATACTATTATATTTATACACTAAGAGTTTCGAGATGATTCCTCATGTATTTTTCTAGATATTTAGTAAAATGTCTAAAATCGCAAGTGTCCCATAATCAATGGCAATATAGTGTATAATAAAAGCATAAACAAATTCACTCATAGATAAAGAATTTTAAAATTATTTTTATGCACAGTCAAATGTTAAAAACATTTGCAATTGAGTATACTATTAAAAAAATTCTTTAATTTGAAATACCATGACTCAAACTTCAAACACAAAGCAAAATATATTTTTCATGTAACACGAAAACAAAATAATAAAAACAAACAATAGTACATGTAACAAACACACTTTTGTAACAAATGGAATTTTTTTAAAACCAATTTGGAAAAATATAATGAAGTATGCTTTAATGGATACATGAAACAATATAAAATATTTAAGTTAAATAGATATATAAATACGAATGGTTATATAAGCATTATAAATGTGAAAACTAACCTTGTAGTGTATACTAAATACATAAACTGAAAAAAGTAGATTTAAAAGGAATAAAGTAGTGTCAACAAATTGAAGTTCACCTGCTTTAAAACAATTGAAGTCTTCTATGTTTTTTCTCATTAAATTTTTTAAGGAAAACTTCCATATTGATTGTTTCTGTTCTTTTTTTTCAAACGCAAGAAAACTCAAATCGGCCATTCTTTGATGAGACATTGTTAGTCTTTGTGGACGAATTATTCTTGTAAGGACTGAAAATGTTGATTCACATATTGCAGTACTACATCCAAAAGTTTTAACAGTTGCTAATAGTTTATAAGTGTCTTCAAATGCAACCCTATATTTAAAAAGTTCATTAAATACAATGGTGTTTGGATTTTCTTCAATGGTTTTTTTTATGAAATTCTTTACAACAATTATTTCATCTTTAGATGGAAGCTTAACATTATAATTTTCTAATATCTTCATTTTATTTAAATCCATATCAAGCTCTCCACTTGACAGCGCTAGAAGTAACTTATCGTTATTATTAAACCGCCTTTTCATTTCATTTAATACTACATCTAAAGTTTCAAAATAAATAGCTTTTAGATGTAATGTTTCATCAATATTCGAGCTAGCACCTGTAGTTTCTACAATTAAATAATCTCTGAATTTTGTAGAAGTGGTTTTTCTTCGCTTTTTTGAACATATTTCTTCTTCCTCTTCCACAACAACAAATTCAGTGGACATCAAATTTAAAATTTCTTCGTAAATTTCATCTGACCTTAAACAAGTAAGTGAATCTATTGTAGAATCTACAATTCTTAAAGAATCAGTTAAACTAGTTTCTAGCTTTTGCAATAATTGGTTTGCAGGATCTAGCGTTTCAAGAATTCTCTTCAAAAATATTAAGCAGAATTTGAAAGCTTTAGTTTTCATTATCGTTAACAAACCAGTGCTTTCTGCAATGTTTACTCCATCTTGTTTTCTGTCCAGTTTTATTTCTTCTAGAGTATTCAGAATTTTTTTATAATTGTTATACACAATTTTTGAAACATGTAAATGTCCATTCCATCGCTGTTCTAATAAACGAACAAGGGATTGACCTTCATATTTCTTAGATATGTTACCTTTTCTCAAAAAGTTGTACAGCATGGAACACTGATCAAAAAACTGTTTGGTTTCACTTACATCATTTATTGCTTTTATAATTACTAAATGAAGTCTGTGGCTGCAGCAATGTACATATGGGATATTTCTATCAAGATGTTTCTGCAATATAGCTTGGACCCCTCCTTTTTCACTGCTCATGACTGAAGCACCATCAAAACATTGACTCAAAATTTTAGAATTAGCTAAATTACAATCATGAAGGATCTTTAAAGTTAAATCAACAAATGTTTTTGCATCCAAGTCAGAACATGTTTTTATTGCGATAATTGATTCTATTATTTTCCCGTCCTTTACGTATCTTGCTCCTAATGCAACATTTTCTCTATTATTTCTATCACGCGTTCCGTCTTCCAAAATCGAAAACCAGGGAACATCAGCATTGTTAATGTCATTTGATGTATCTTCTGACACTATTTCAGCAAGGATTTGTATTACATCATTTTGTATTTCAGGTGAAGTGTATTTTGCATTAATTGGCACTGATTTGACACATTCTGCAAGTTTAATGTCCTTTTTGATTGTGTATTTAAAAAGGTTTTGAAATGGGGGCGCTGATTAGGGTCCCACTGATTAAGGTCCCGGAACGTCATTTTGACGTCACAAGAAAGGGGGATATAAATCCAGTGCTTGAGCATTTCACGTTTCACGAAATCCTGATTAACGTCCCACTGATATACACTGTAAAAAATAAATGTAAATTAACGAACATTTACCGTAATATTTTACGGTAGTTGTCCGTTTTTGAAGCTTAACGGTACACTTCCGTAAATTTACGTTGCGGAAACATAAATTCGGAGTACTAATATGTTTTTACGGGCAAAGCCCGTTTTTTTATGCAGGGTGTGAAAATCTGCTGCCTAGCCATTTTTTTTACGGACAAATACCTTCGAATAAGTCTTTCGATGACGTCATAACAGAACGTTTTATTTTGTTTGTTGAAAATATTATTATTATTTAATTAAATTATTGTCTGGTTTAAATTATCGCATAAAATTATCGTCTGGTTTTAATATGCTATTGTTTTGGTAAATTTATAGAAAAATTAGTCGGTTGTGGCACTCCAAAAATTTTCTTCTATCTTATATATGTAAATACTCTCCTGAAAAGTGCAGTATAACAGCGCCACCGGTTTTGTGACTTACACCAAAAATCTAATCATTCCCAACTTTACGTGAACTCCTAACTGCATCTGAAGTTAGCTGAAAATCCGTGCATTAGTTTCTGAGATAACGCTATATTCTTATGACATCATCAGTGGTGACCATCCCTTTCCCCCAAGCCCCACCAGTGGCGGAGAGGTTCGTACCTCTTAACTGGTAGACGGCAGGTGCTGGGTTCGAACCCAATCGCGGCTGTCGGCCTAATCGTTCGGAGTTTTCGTGGTTTTCTTCGAACTTTGCGTAAATACGGGTTAGGTTTCCTTAGAAAGACCCCCACAAAGGGCACCTCCCCCCTGGGCCTATATCCCTAGTGTAGATAATCGGCCGACAAAAATAAACCAAACCAAACCCTTTCCCCCAAACTCAATGACGCAAATCCCTCCCCCCCCCCCCCAAAAAAAAAATCTTCATACTTTAACATTGACACTCCCCGACCATCGCCTCCCAAACCCAATGACGCAAATCCCTCCCCCCCCCCAAAAAAAAAAAATCTTCATACTTTAATATTGACACCCCCCCTAAACAAAATATCAATTGTAAAATATATTCTACTAATAATCTACTGCTCACTCAAAAGATAGCGAGTTGAGCATAGCGTAATGAGTTCTTATTGCCTTTATCTAGAATTTAAAGAAAGAAAACACAGGAACATTTCTGAAAATCCAATGTTGAAAAAATTTAAAAGTGATATTAAAAAAATTAAGACTTTTTTAACAGTAAGAAAAAAGGAAGTACTAAGAATTTAAAAATCCCCCCCCCCCCCCATTATACTTTTTCTCAAATCCCCCCCCCCCCCAAAAAAAAAGAAAATTGTATAACGTATCTTGCGTCACCAAACCCCTCTCTGGGTCCCTGGACATCATTGTAGATAATGACGTGATAGTTTTGTATGTCTTAAGACATCATATTAGGTAAAATTGCGGCGTTATTTACAGTTTGAATTCACTTTTTTATTGTCATATTTATGAACTCAGAAACGAAATTAATGAAAAAAAGCATGCTTTTTCATTATTAAACTTTGAAATAATGAAGTATGAAATGCTACCATTATTGCAAACAGTTCTTAATTTCTCTGGTCGGAATCTTCCGATTTGGATAATGATTGAAGAAGTAAATTAAATTAAGAGTAAAAATAACATGATGGAATGCGTAGAATACTTTTAATGGAGACCAAAGTGGTCGTCATAGGCGGCTAGTGCTTTCAATCTTCGCTTTTACAATAAGCCGTGGCAGATAACCACATTTCATTAATCATCGATATACGTATTCGAATTGTGCGCATGCGTAAACTCTGTTCGTCTTAAAATGCAAAAATGCTATGGCGGCAATCGGTATCTTCATGTATAGCGGTTATTTCTATCTGATGTGAAGGACGCTAGTTCGTTTTATAAAAAGGTTTTACAAAAAATTCCGTAAGTTCATTATTAATATATTATTGTTATTTAATTATTTCTTCTGTATTGCCTTTTTTTATGGATGATGTTCATAAATTTATCATATATTTTAGTTAGTTCCTCTATGTCGACTCATTTTTCACCGAAATCCGATTGACTACTTTGAATTTAAATGAAGTGTTTTGAATTTTGAAAGGGTTTTGATTTTAAATAGTGTTTTATTTTATGATTTCTCGAAAAATTTTTAGATGTAGATTGGCGCTACTTAAAAACCGGCAAATCTGTAGCTGTAGTGGCATTAATATGCAAGTACAACAAGTACTAATTACTTAATAGTTCTCTACCAAATTAAATTGAATCATAAACATCTATGCAACTCAAATCATAATTAATAAGTTTGTTTTATGTACATTTGTTGACAGATTAAATTTTACCTTTTTAAAGCTATAAAACAAATACATTGCCACTAACTGAAAATCAGCAAAATTCTTAATCTTGATCATGAGTCTCAAATGCTTGTCTAGCTTATTATATTACTAGGCCAGAAGTATTTATAAATTAAATGTTTTAATAAATTCAACAAAAAGCAAAGCTTGGCTGATTTTTTAATATTTTAATAAATAGTTAAATTATGTTATCCTTTGCCATTGCATCCCCCCACACACACCCCTTCAACTTTATTTGTACAAAACATTTTTATATCCTAGCAGCAGTTTGTTTCTTTTTGTTAACTTTAATAAATTAACAATATAAAAGAATATTTAAATTAGTCTCTGGTGTCTGTGTTTAAAGAATTATGTGAGAATTTGTTGAATTATATCAATATTCAACAACTTAAAAACACAGCTTTTTTTTTCTCTCCATTTTTGGTAGATAAGAGGATTAAATATTTAATATATAAATTATTATTGACTATCCCATATAAACATTAAATTCAAATTTTATGTTTAAATGTACATGAATATAACAATGAAGCAATATACTGTGGATACAGAGCAATGTTAAAATGTTATACAGTCAACTCTGAAATATGCCGATGTAGAATCTGCAATACTCTATTATCTGCACTACATGTTGGAAGGTAAACAATGAAAATAGTCATTAATAATTAAACACTTAAGGTTATTATTATTTTATATATATTTTTTTCAGTTATCAATTTTTCAGTGAATGAATATTTAAAGATAAATATCTAAATTTCTTTGAGTAACAAAATTTTATCTTGGAGCAAGACACGAGAGTAATAAAATTATCTACAATAAACCAAAACTTAAACTACAATTCTGTTGTGTCAATGTTTAAAATAATGAATAATCAATAAAATGTGTATTATATGTAATTTAAATTTTCTTTAGTCTTAGTTATTATATATAACATACTAGTGTTGTGTTTTATAATTTTTATGTAAGTTCCTAATTTATAGTCAGACTTTTAAGAGTAAAATGTAAACAAAGGCATGATCTATAATCTTCCACAATGTATAATATGCAAACCACTCAGTCTCTCAGTGTGAGCATTTCACAGAGTTGACTATATTCTAGAATAATATATATATATATATTTTTTTACAGATTTTATTGTAAAACACTGATCTGTGCAGCTCAGTTGCAAGCTTTTGTCAAATGTGAGATTTTTTTACATAGTATAAATCGTAATTGTAATATAGTAGGCTTTCTCAAATCCGCACAGCTTGGGACCAGAGGTTGTGCAGATTTTAGAATTTTGCAGATTTCTGGTAATTTTTTTTGTTTTCATTTTTTAAACAGTAATTTGAGTGCAATTAATGGTGCAATCGGAACTACAATGAAAGCTTACAAATATAATTAAATATTAAAATAAGTAATAAACTAAAATAATAAAAATTCAGATAATTTTTTAAATGATTAATGTACTAATAGCAAAAGTCAAGTTAATAATCAATAGTGTATGATTAAATATACATTAAACAGATTAAATGTACTTTTTCAAAATTATTCAGCAAAACTTGCTTTATAAAAGTACATTACTAATTCACATCAAAATCATAAAATAAGGATATTTTTTTCAAGTTTAGCCAGGCTTAATAACCAAAAAATTTTGATTTAATGCATAAATATATTTGGTAAAAAGATTGTGATTACCGATAATATTTGAAATATCTTGAATTTTTTCCAAAAGGAATTTATTCTTCCTTCATGAAAGAAACATGAATAGAGTATTATTAAGAAAATTACTAATGCAAAAATATATGGAATTGATACAAAACTAAAGAAAAATCAAATTTTGTCCCAATATCGAAACTGAAAGTTTCATTGTTTACATCCATAAAATATGTGCGGATTTTAGAGAGTTGCGGATTTGAGGGAGTGTACTGTATTTGTTGCTGTTTTTTCTTTCATATTTTGGACAATTTTTGGTTTTTTAGGCTTTTAAAAATTACATGCCTAAATACATGAATTAAGTAAGAATTAGGTTTAAATATTATCTTCTTTTTGTATTTTTAAATATGTTGTAGTTATTTGTATTAGAGTAGGGATGCACAACCTGTGGCCTGCGATCGCTTAATATGTGGCGAATTTCATCAATTTACAACTGGAAACAATTGCAATTTTTGTACATATGTCACACAAAAAAATTCCTAAATTTTGTCAATTTACTGCGGGAAAATATAAAATTTCGTCATTTAAGAACCACAAATTTCGTTTATCGGCACGGAAAAATCACGAATTCCATTGATCAAATGCGAAAATAGTTAAATTTTATCGATGAAGATCAGAAAAATCGTCAGTTTTGCTCATCAGATAGGGGAAAAAATCGCGAATTTTGCTCATGAGACTCGAGAAAAAAAGGAGCAAATTTTCCCGATTGGGCACGAAAAAATTGCGAGTTTTTTCAACCAGGCATGGAAAAATCACGGAATTTGTCTGATGGATGCGAAAACTCATACATTTTGTTGATCAAGCAAGAAAAAAAAATCATAAATGTTGTGGTTCCTTGCAAATTATCATCGGATGGAAAAATAGCATATTTTCTCGGTTTATTGGTCGGTTTAAACTTTGTCGATCAGAGACAAAAAAAAAAAAAAAAAACAAGTTTCGCTGATAGGACACGGGAAAATCGAAAATCTCGAATTAAGTGATGACGCTTGGAAATATTGCAAATTTCGTTGATCAGGTGGAAAAATCGTGTTTTTGTCAGTTTATCAAGAGAAAAAAATCGCGAGTTTTATCTGGCCGCATAAAAAATGCAGATTTTGTCAATGTTAATACAAAAATGACGAAAATTGATACTCAGTCGAAGAAAAATGTGTATTTTGTCAATTTACAGCAAAAAAAGCACACATTTCGTCGTTCAAAGATCGAACAATTGCGAGTTTTATTGATTGCATTTCGAAAAATAGCAAATTTCTTTGGTCGAAGATGGAAATATTGCAAATTTTGTTGGTCACACGCGGAAAAAATGCTACTACGTCGATCAGACTCGAATAAAATCGAGAATTTCATTGATCATGCGGAGTAATTTCGCGATTTTTGTCGATTGGCTTTGCAAAGATCACAAATTTTGCCAATACGCTTTGTAAAAATCGCAAATTTGATTGATCGCCTTCGTAAAAACCCCAAATTTTGTCGATTAGCTTCGAAAAAATCGCGAATTTTGCCGATCTGAATCAGAAAATCGCGAATTTCGTCGATTAGATGCAGAAAAATTGCGAATTTTGTTATTCAGTCGCATCAAAATCGCGTATATCGTCAATCAAGTTCGGATGAATCGGCAATTTCGTCGATCATGCAAAAGAAAATTGTGAATTTCGTCTATCAGCTTTGCAAAAATCGCGAATTTCGTCTATCAACTTTTAAAAAATCGCGAACTGCGTCTATTGACTTTGTAAAAATTGTGAATTTTGTCGATCGGCTTCATGAACATCGTGAATTTTGACTATTGCCTTTTTGTATGCAAATTTCGTAGATCAGGCGTGGAAAATCGTGAATTTCGTTGATTGGCTTTGTAAAAATTGTGAATTTCGTCTATCAAGCGCTGAAATATTGTGAATTTTGTCGATTGTGCGAAAGAAAATAGCGAATTTTATCAATCGACTTTGTAAAAATCGCGAATTTTATTGATCGGCTTCGTATAAACGAGAATTTCGTAGATCGTCTTCAGAAAAACGTGAATTTCTTCGATCAGGCGCATTGAAATTGGAAATTTTGTCAATCAGGTGCGGAACAATTACAAATCTCGTCGATCATGCGCAGAAAAATCATGAATTTCGCCGATCATACGAAGGAAAATAGCAAATTTCATTGACCAACTTTGTAAAAATCACGAATTTTATCGATCGCTTTGTAAAAATCTCGAATTTTGTTGATCGGCAAGGTAAAAATCGCAAATTTTATCGATCAGTCGCGGAAAAATTTAAAATAACGTAGATTAAAAAAATCTTGTAATCGGCTTCTCTCTTCTTCGTTCATAAAATTCACATTTTTTGGCACCAGCCATTTATGCTCTTTTTTTAGCACTTTTAATAAAACAAAACATAATCTCCTGAATTATGTCAAGGAATATCTTTAAATCTAGAAAATAATCCTTGCTATATCTGTTAGATATAAAAATGTAAAAATGCTGATGTATTCTTAACAACTGAATTGGGTATTTTGACTGGGTAAGTGAACTTAAGTGGATACCCCCCCCCTTCCCTAGTGTTCTCTCTGACATTTGATCAACGTTAGTAATTTGGTGAATTAAAAATAAAAAAACATTCGTCAAATGAAAAATGTATTAGCAAAATAGATTCGCCATGTAGCACAAAAAATATCTTTAATCCTTTAATGTAACCTCTTTTTTTTCAATATGTTCTAAAATAACCTAAGTTTCTACAACTGTGATAGCGGTTGTTATTAATCTAATTTCAACTATCCGCTACAAATATAAAAAATATGTATACATTAAATATATATATGGGTCATTCCATGTCAAATCAACCAAAAAAATTCAATATTCAACCTGACCATTTCCGATTTCAATGAAACTGCTAGGGATCATTCTCTATGATGATATAAATAAGAGCATATTTTTATTTTGTGTTTATCACTTTAAATTTTTATACAATTATTAAAATTTTGAAAAATCAGCATTTTTTGACTTGCATAAATATTTTTAATTTTGAATTTCTCAAGTTCTATCAAACATAGAAAAATTTTATGACCACTCATTTCAAAGAGAAATTTATAAGGTTTAATTTGATATGCAAGTCGCCTATGTATAGTTAAAATAAATAAAATTTAAAATTTTTTTAAATTTAAAATTTGAAAATTTTTTAGATAGTCATTTTTAAAAATTTTGAAAAAATTGTATGTTTGTTGTAATATTATAAGCTTTAAATTCTGAAATTTTTAGAGTGGGATCTCAATGGGATCAGGAGTTATTAAATAAAAGCTAAAAATTACCATACAAATCATAAATAAATAGCAAAATAGACAGAATTAAATTGCTATTTTAATGGTAATTTTTGCTTTTATTTAATAACTCCTGATCCCATTGAGATCCCACTCTAAAAATTTCAGAATTTAAAGCTTATAATATTACAACAAACATACAACTTTTTCAAAATTTTTAAAAATGACTATCTAAAAAATTTTAAAATTTTAAAAAATTTAAAATTTTTATTTATTTTAGCTATACATAGTCGACTTGCATATCAAATTAAACCTTATAAACTCCTCTTTGAAATGAGTGGTCATAAAATTTTCTATGTTTGATAGAACTTGAGAAATTCAAAATTGAAAATATTCATGCAAGTCAAAAAATGATGATTTTTCAAAATTTAAATAATTAAGTGTATAAAAATTTAAAGTGATAAACAAAAAATAAAAATATGCTCTAATTTATATCATTATAGAGAATGATCCCTAGCAGTTTCATTGAAATTGGAAAGGGTCAGGTTGAGTCACTGGTTGATTTGGCATGGAATGACCCATATGCATATGTATGAAAAACGAAAACGAAAAACAGAAAAAGCAAAAATTGAGCACTAGCAATTTGGCGAGTCTAATTGCTCGTTTACTCGCCAAATGAAGAATTTAGTCGCAACTTGGCACATTGGCGAGCGACAGCGAGAACACTGTCCCCCCAATCACACACATACACTCTCCTCTGAAACCACATATTTTATTTATCAGATTGTAGGCTACAGATCACCTCCTCTAACTCGAATTCTCTCCTTTTTATTGATGTGGCCCTCGACCACCCAGATATATTTGAAAGTGGCCCTTCTCTTCAAAAGGTTGTGCACCCCTATATTAGAGCATATAGTTTTTGTATTGTATCTCAGCCTGCTGAAATTAGCTGCCAAACAATAGATTTTGATTTTAGAAATTTAATTGATTTGAGCTCTGAATTGATTACTTATAGCCTTCGAAATACATTGTTAACTCATAGTGATCCATTTTATCCTGATTGTTTGTTTTGAGCTTCTAAAAGCAGAGTTGTATAATAGAGACTGCACAGAAAATTTTATGGAGTTTGTAGAAAATTTTAAGAAAGAATTATTTATTGCTAACGCGAATGTCATCAAAACACCTTGAAAAAATCACGAATTTCAATAAAGAATTGCATAAAAATATGCATTTTGACAAAGAATCACGTAAAAAACATGCATTTCAGCCAAGTATCATGTAAAAGGAACCAACATTTTGGCAAAATACCGCGCGAAAAACCTGAATGTCGCCCGAAAGCTGAGTAAAAGATGCAAATTTCTTGCATGAATCACATAAAAAACACGAATTACATCCATGAATCACTCAAAAAACCCAAATCACACCCATGAATCGCTCCAAAAAAACACGAATTCGACATCCATGAATTATGCAAAAAATGCGAATTAGGTCCATGAATTATGTAAAAAAAAAACACGAATTACGTTCATAAATTGCATAAAAAACACGAATTACATCCATAAATCGATCAAAAAACGTAAATTTCGTCACTCAAAAAATGCAAATTACGTCCATGAATCTCATAAAAATAGTGAATTACACCCTTAAATAGCATAACAAATGCAAGTTATGTTCATGAATCGCATGAAAAACATGAATTATGCTCAGGAATCGCGTAAAAAAATGCGAATTACACCCATGAATCGCTCAAAAACGCAAATTACATCTATGAATCATGTAAAAAACGTGAATTATGCTCATAAACTGCATCGAATTACCCCCAACATTAATTTGCAGATAGTTTTTGATTCAATATTACGTGTGCAGAAAGTTTTTCGTTTTATACAAGTCTGCCTAAAAGTAAAATTTATCATCATACTTTTCTTTTATTTTTAATTAAAGGTTATAGATAAATAAGAATTTTTTTCTTGTAAAGGTAAGATACTACTTGTTTTGATTTAACCTTTTGCAGGGCAGGACAAATTAATTTCTTAAGTGTTGAAATAAATGACTGACACCGGAATTTGAAAACAACTTTATTTGTAAATAAAAAAACGCTATATTTCACACAATCAATAAACCATAATTTTTTCCGTTGCCAATATGGCATTTGGGAATTAAAATTAAGTGTATATATATGAAACCACTGCACCGCAAAGGGTTAATATTAAATTTAATATGCTTAAAAGAAAACTTTAAATAACAATTTTATGATCATGTATTGAAATTTAACATGGGGCACAGTGGACCTACAGTTGTTTCCAGAAATATTTTGCCTTATGAATAAACAAACAAACAAACAAAAAAAAAATTACTGGATCAATTCCTGATTGTTTTATGTAGTTAGCTTTATTTTATTGGGGGGGGGGGGGGAGGTAACACTATTTGGGAATAGTGATGCATGGAGGCTTTTCATGACAGATTTAAAGTTTTTCTTGGTTGTCATTATAAATTTTGTATTTTTCAGTCACAAATCCTAATGACATCATCTGATAAAGATGCCAAAGCCATGTCTTCAATGTGTTGAAAAAATATTTTGTAAAAGAGGGAAGCAAGAATGCAAAAACAGGTTTATTTATTATATACTATTTTAGTAAAATTAATGTAATAATAATGAGTTCTTGTACAATTTTTTAATGCTTTCTTTTATTCCAGGAAAGTTTTTCTCCTTTTTTGGGGAGGGGGGGGGGGGAATAATTTTTTTGTGCAAATTACGTGGGATGTTTTTGTAAATTAAAAGACATGATTATTATTGTTCAGAAAAAGGGTATCATTGTGAAATGGAGAAGGGAGGGGGATGCTATGTTAACTGGCTTACTAAATTATAAATTTTTTGTGGATTTTTTTTGGCTCTTTTTTTTTTTACCATTTAGAAAATAGTTGTTGTTTACATGTTTTTGTTGTAAAATGCATCCCTTTTTTATTTATTTTTTCTTGGAGGGGGGGGGGGTGTGATGTAGAATCACATATAGTTTTCTTAAATTTTACATTTTTCTAAATTACAGTTAAAGCTAATCTTTAATTAAATATCTAGTTTATCTTAATGTTTTATTTCGATCCCACAATAACTTTCCGTTCAAAAGAAAAGAAAGAAAAACATCTAGCATCTGCTTTATTACTGATAAACGGCTGTCAGATAAAGAGAATTCATTAAGATGCGTATTTCACCCTTGCTGGAAACAAATAAAAAAAAGAACAAAGATATGCTTTGCTTGCGGTCAGTAAAATCGCTTTTCTCTCTGCTTAATTGTGATTCTAACTTATTCGTTAGGTAATAATCTTTCCTTGTGCATGCCACATTATTGTGTCTTTCATAAATTCTCCCAAAACAGAGTCCTAACGTACGAATTGGCGCGAATTCTTTTTGGCGTATTTTTTTAGGACTGCCCATTTCTGGTTGCCCTGTATTAAATTCAAAATCATCTTAATTGTTTAAAGCTTAACAGAAAATTTCATGGTTATGATATCATTCACTTTTCATATGCTCCTTTTCGCCAATTCTGGATGCCAATGTGTGAATTCTGAATGAGAAAATTCAATTGCCTCTCTCTCGCTTCATGCACTCAGTCATGTAACAAAGGTCTCTTGAAAAATGGTTACAGGCACCATCCCTAATTATTTCAATAAGAAATGATTTAATTTTTATAACTCTACTTTAAATAAATAAAGTTCTCAAAAGGCATTTATTTTATTGATCACAGCCTACAACTCTAGCGAATGCACTTTTTTGAAAAGAACCTGATCGCAATACTTTAAAGTACAGATCTATCATACAGAAACTTGGTGCCTTACACCAGGCGTTCGCAACTTTTTCAAACATCGAGGGATGGTGCCTGCTGTTATTTACCCAGCTTTTTATTTGCCTGCCAGATTTTTCCGGACTATTTATTTTCCTGAATACAATAAATGTGAACTATTAACGTCAGTCTTCAAGTATTTTCGAACGACTATTTCCTCGTCAGATAAGTCCTGCTTATGTTTGTGAATCATTACATAAGTGCTCCCTTCCTTCGCAGACTGTTGTGTGAAATATGCCTATGCTCCGGTGAATTATTGCCGCCGGATTTTTCTTGCTGGACATTATAGAGTTGGATTATAGTGCCAATTTCTCTTTTACTTGAGCGAGTGATTCTTCTGATCGGGACGTTTCGTGATGATGGGTGCTTCGCTTCCGCTCGTTAAATTTTCCCCTGCCGATGTAGGCCTAAGAATCTACGACTGGCGATTTGTGACTCTTATTTCACCTCCGTTAAATCAACAATGTCACGCTCACTGACATAATGTTTTTATTTCATCTTAGCGGTGTACTTCAGTGACGATTTCATATGCTCTCGACTAAAGTGACACAGAATTTCGTGTTTGACGTTTAAATTCTTCGTCATTCGTCGATAATATGATCTTCACATTGGATTTATTCTTTAAATTTTTGGATGCTGACACTGATGTTTTTCACAAAAATAATTACATGCGCTATACTATTAAAAAAAACCCTTAAAACTACAGAATTGATCAATTTTGTGTCTGTAATTTTGTGCGCTATTGAACGTTTATTTTTACGATAATACTGTTACAAGTTTATTTGTAGTAGTTGAAAGTTAAAAAAAAAAAAAAAAAAATGAGTGAAGAAGACATTCATTGATAAATAGTTACAGCATAAATTTCGCAGATGAGAAAGTGTATGCTTTTATATTTAATAGGTTAAATCTCAATTTCTATTTTAATTATATGATATTTTTATTTAAAAAAAAATTAAATTATGTTGAGTAATTTTCAACCATTTTTAGTTTATTATGTATTAGTTTTTCTGTGCTCTAATTGAATTTCTTTAAATACGAACAGTTATAAATGATTTTAGATTGTCTTGAAACATTTCACAGCTTTACAAGTGCTATTTAAAAACTATGATACAAACGATAGCATGATAAAATTATATTTTTCAAATATCTAAGTACTTATTGCTGTGCACTTTTTGCTGAAAGTCGTTTGAGAAATATCAAGACAGTTTATTACTTTTTAAAGAAAGTATTTTTATAATTTCCATTATTAATTAATGACTATATATTTTGTTTATTTTTTTAATACAGTTATTTTTGAAGTGTTATAAATTGACGTATATTCCGTTTTCTTTTTCATAAATGTTATATTATATTTCCATGTAGATGAAAAAGTTCTAGGTAAGTTAATGGTGCATCTCTTTTTCCTATAAAAAATAAGGCATGATGTTGTCGGGTTGCAACCATTATTTTTTTAATATGAGGTTTATATAAAAGAAACAATACAGAGAAAGATGCATGTGAATACTGGTTATACAATAAGGATGTATGCACCTTCATATATTATTGACAGTGGGCTCATTTTCAGATAAATAAAATTTTATCGTTTGAATCACATGCCATGTGCACATGACATAAATAATAATAATGATGCATGCATAATCGAATTATAAATTCATGTATCAAAAAATATATTATTACATTTTATCCTACTTTTCTTTCCTGATTTTTTTCACTTTAAAGGTAAGTTGTGCTTTATATTGTTTGTACAGTAATTTTATTGGGAGATTGTTTTTTATTTGTGCAAAGACAAGCCATGTTCTTATTTGCATAATTAAACCTATCTAACATCTTAATATTCTTAAAGTGTGTGCATTGTTTATATCTGTTCGAGTAGAATTATTTTTACACTCTAGTCTGAAAAAAAAAAAAAAAAAAAAAAAAAAAAATATAAGATGAATAAGATACAGTATGATACTGAATAAGATACAGTATGAATCATTATTTTCGTCAATTATATTAGCTAATAAAAACTTCAATTTTAGGAGTGTTCAATTTAAAAAAAAAAACTTTTGATAAATTCCTTAATATTTATTATGATATTTCTTAGGCATTTCATATAGGATATAAACAGTGCATTAAAACAAAATATCGTCTTAACTAAAGTGACTAATTTCCCCCCTTCTAATTTATTTTAAGACTTTTTATACATATATTTCCAGTGTTTGTTTTTCCTATTTGCACCCCACTTGCAAAAATATTTCGTTAGAGAGAGTCCAGTTTTCTAATATTTAAATAAATATTGAGATTTTTTTCATGTTTTTTCACTTTTTATAAATGTAAAACACAATTTTGATTAGTTTATGGATAGACATTTATTTTAAATTTTTAGCGTCTATTTAAAAATACTCTCACATATAGCTGCTTTTATTATATTGCATTGTAGATAGGTCCATTTTTTAATAATCAGATACTGTGCTCGTTTGTTTATTTTCGTATTTTTATAATTTAGGATATAAATTGTTTATAATGACTAAAAAAAGGTCACGTAAATTGACACAAGATCCATCTGTTGTGTTTAACTTTAAGTTTAGACCTGATGCAAAACAGGTAATGTCTTTTAAAACTAATATGGATTCTGAAACAATTGGTTTAGATTCTAATTCTTTTGAGATTTCATGTTTGAGTAGTTTAAAGGATTCTATTAACAGATATTCTAGATCTGTTGTTTCGGATGTTCAGAAATTAATTGATCCTATTTTAAATGAGAATAACCCAGAACTCATGGCAAAATTTAATTCCTATCAAAAAGAAATTGAATTAAAGTTTAATATTTTATGTGATTTGGTGAATAGTGTTCAATCTGAGTGGACTGTTTTACAAAAAAATAACGACCAGTTACATAGGTTAAATGAGCTGTTGTTCGAAAAAGTAAGAACACTGAACTCGTCCAAACAGTCTATGCATAATGAGATAGCTATTCAATGCGACATTGATGAATCTAAATTGGATGAACCTCTTAATGTTATTAAAGATAAGGAATGTAATTCTAATGGGAAAGATTTGGCCAAATTTTTAGATAAAGATGAATCTGAAACACACATAAATTCTGGTACAAATAACTCTGAATTATCAAAAGACAGAAATACTGATCTTATTTCAATACCGAATTACATCCTAAATTTATGTGAGCTCAAAAATCAAGTTAGAGATTTATCTGACTGCACTAAAATAATTCTGTTGGATCTTGATGACAATATAGGTATACCAGATATTATGATGTCTATAAATGAAAAGATTGGCAGTACCATTCCTTCTATTAACTTTGAAAGAAAGCATAAATTAAGACAGGGATTAAAATATAACTGGACAATTAGTGTTACATCATGGATAGCGGATCTCTTAACTCAACATGGAAAATTAAATATTAATTCTGTTGACTACACTGTCAGGCCATTTATTAACATAAAACGTTGCTTCCGTTGCCAACAAATAGGCCACCTGGCAAAATTTTGTGCATATGATTTGGCATGTGCTAATTGTGGTGGATCACACACTTCAGATAATTGTAAAAATGCTTCAAGTTGCATTAACTGCATCGCACATAACCGTGCTTACAAGAAGTTTTTCGACATAAATCACCCTGCTTTTTCCACTTGCTGTAATACATTTAAATTTTATTTCAAGCAAAAACAAGCTTTCATTCACTCTAAAATATAACGTAAATATTCAACACTTCTTCAGGTATGCTATTTCAAGTATATTTAGTTATTTACATATTTTGTTATTCACCTTCATGTGATACTTGGATTTCTCCGCTCCTTTACACAGTATTTTTACATTGTTAACCTTTTTATTCATAAAACAAACATAAAGCATTAATTATATTTTTTACATACACTATTCTTTCGTAGATATATATTTTTTTCATATGGTGTACACATTTTAATACATTGTTATTTAAAGATTACTTTCAATCATTTCATGATTTACATTTTTCGGACATTGTTCATATCTCTGATTCTCTTTCATTCAACTGTTTCGTGAGCTCAGGAATAGATGAATGATTCAAAATTTCACATTTTTGATTTAGTGATAGTTTTCTTCTGGTGGTTAAGCCCTAATTATCAGTAAGACTTCTGCGGTGAATCTTAAATGTTTGTTTACACAATTTATTTTTCTTTATTTGTATCTTTCGCGATAGATAAAAAAATTGCACATCTATGTTGTTTTAACTCGATGTAGCTACTCTTTTTTTGTAGGTCTGTGTAATTATCAATTGCACTTTTCTTTACACACAGTGTTAGTGCGAATGTTTACTGGTGTATCAATATTACAGTGGTGAAATTTTTACAAAGTTCTTTTTTTCTTTTGATATACTTGTGGATATTTGCAACTGACTCACTTTTCATACAACTTCTCTTTGCATGCAGCAATTACAATGTTTTTATACAAAGATTTTTACAATGGTAGTTTACAAAGGTATATATACTTTGCAGCATGCTATGCAGATAAAGTTATTCACATACATGTACATTTACATATGCAATTGTTTAATTATCGGTCCTCTATCAAGTTTTTTTAGAACATATTGATTATTATCTTTAATACATAAGTCATTTCTTTACATTTTTTTTGTTTTGGTTATGGATGATTTAATCCAGTAATTTTTACCTTCCCATTTGCACTATTCCATGTTTTCCCGTTTACACGCGTGAATTTCATTACTCTTTAGGCGTAATTTAGATAGATAGAGACACTTTTTTTTGCATAACATTTGTTCGTAATTAAATATCATTTATATTCGCTTCTCCACATTTCTTTATTTTCATTTGGGTATACATGATATACAGTAGTACTTTACACTATATTTACGACCATTAAAAATTAGTTTTCAGTCAATGAATACTTACACATGTAGCGGAGCTTACTCCTTTTTATTAAAAATTCTAGCAAGATGTAAAATTTTATATATAGACTAAAATTCACACACTTATTCACTTTAAATTCAATACTCATCCTTATATAATTTGTACACAGTACTTCCACATAAAAAAATACACTTTAGTTATTTTGCAGATAACGATGAGTGGTATACCACAGTCAAGGTGATATTTAAAATTGCATACATGTCAATGTTTTCACACTTCTCATTCAAAGGATATGAAGTGAAGATAAATTGTAATTTTTATAGGCAAAGATGCTGTCATATGTTTGCTTTAGTGGTTAATGCATGTCTTTTATTGGTCTTTATACAAGTCGTATCTTAAATTGAAGTTACTTTACAGGTCTCCAGATTACCTTTCCACACATCTTTCCCACAGTTCTAAACTTTTTATACTTTTGCATGAAAGTTCAGTGTCTCCCACTTACCATTAATTATTCTTGAATAAAAGTATTTTTGGGAAGATACCGAATTCTTTACGAGGATTTCTTTTCTCATGTTACACTAAAATACCGTTTTAGATGTCAATATAATGCAACGTTGATTTTAAATTTCAGATTTAACTTAATAAAAAAATTCATTAGTTTGGGTATTAAAAAAAAAGGACAAAAAATTAGAAGTTATACATTTAGGAACGTTGTTATCACATGGAAGTAAATGGTCAACGACAGTGTTTCAAAAAAATTTCCACATGTTGGTTGTCTAGCATTTCTTGAACTCTCATCTCAGATATAAGTTTGTAGTAAAATTTATCTTGTAAACTTTTAAAAAAAATAGTGGAAATTTCAAAATTTCATATTATTCATTATTATGGACATTTTTAATCCTTCTATTTACATTATGTTTTTGTTTATTTGTGTATTATGTTTTGTGTTTAATTGCATTATATTACTCCAGTATTTTGCTATTATTATTGTATTGATCAATACACATATTTAATGTTTCTTATTACAAACATTTTGGAATTTATTGCCAATTGGTAAGTGACCTGTAGACTTATACCTGATATTTTGTTTTATTTGTATGTGCACATTTTTGATACAGGTCCTTGTCTAAATAAGACAAATTGAAAAGTGATCACAAATTTTATTAATGAAGCTGCAGCTGTTTCTAAGTAGAAACAATATATGATGTCATTTGTATGACAAAATTTATGGTACCAATATATTTATATTATGATATATATATACTTTTATTTGGGATGGTTGCCTACTTAGAGAGAAGTTCAATTACTGTTTACTTTATTTAGTAAATGTTTAGTTTGTTTTCATGAACATTTTACACATTGTTACTTGTAAGAGCATATGAAAATTGATTTCTCTTCCTGCATGTACCTTTATAGATTTTTTTTTTTTGCCTGTGAAAGGGGTGATATATGTGATGTAGAATCACATATAGTTTTCTTAAATTTTACATTTTTCTAAATTACAGTTAAAGCTAATCTTTAATTAAATATCTAGTTTATCTTAATGTTTTATTTCGATCCCACAATAACTTTCCGTTCAAAAGAAAAGAAAGAAAAACATCTAGCATCTGCTTTATTACTGATAAACGGCTGTCAGATAAAGAGAATTCATTAAGATGCGTATTTCACCCTTGCTGGAAACAAATAAAAAAAAGAACAAAGATATGCTTTGCTTGCGGTCAGTAAAATCGCTTTTCTCTCTGCTTAATTGTGATTCTAACTTATTCGTTAGGTAATAATCTTTCCTTGTGCATGCCACATTATTGTGTCTTTCATAAATTCTCCCAAAACAGAGTCCTAACGTACGAATTGGCGCGAATTCTTTTTGGCGTATTTTTTTAGGACTGCCCATTTCTGGTTGCCCTGTATTAAATTCAAAATCATCTTAATTGTTTAAAGCGTAACAGAAAATTTCATGGTTATGATATCATTCACTTTTCATATGCTCCTTTTCGCCAATTCTGGATGCCAATGTGTGAATTCTGAATGAGAAAATTCAATTGCCTCTCTCTCGCTTCATGCACTCAGTCATGTAACAAAGGTCTCTTGAAAAATGGTTACAGGCACCATCCCTAATTATTTCAATAAGAAATGATTTAATTTTTATAACTCTACTTTAAATAAATAAAGTTCTCAAAAGGCATTTATTTTATTGATCACAGCCTACAACTCTAGCGAATGCACTTTTTTGAAAAGAACCTGATCGCAATACTTTAAAGTACAGATCTATCATACAGGGGGAGCATTATACACGACTAAATTTTGTATATACTTTTACATATTAACTGTAGTACTGACTTTTTTTTTTTTTCTCAGGATGTTAATGCTATTTTCAAATTGTAACATTTATTTAATTGTAAATTATATAAAGTGAATATTATTGTTCAAAAAGAGTTAGCATTGTGAAATAAGTGTGGGGAAAAGCTATATTAACTAGTTTACTTAATTAAAAAATTTTTGTTGGATTTTTCTTGACTCCTAAATTTTTCATTTTTACATCTTCTATTGACAAGTTTGTTTGTATTAAAAGCTAAATAAAATTTTTTAATCTTCTTTTTTTGTTATCTCATTGAATGATAAAAGATAATTATATATGAAATAACGATTTGAATATCAGTAAAATTTATTTCAAAATAATTTTCATTTATAAATTATTTATTTTGCTACTGTTTATTTTATAACTCTTGCTCTTACATATGAATATTGGATTACCAAGGGTGGGGAAATGAATAATTTTGCTCGCCAGTGGCAAAGCATTTTCTGGCAAGGCGAGTTCGTTTTTTGTTTTTGTAAAACTGTAGATAATAGAGACATTATCAGAGACTCTTTCTCAATCTAGATATTTTAACTTTCCAAATTATTACAGTGTAAATAACTAAACTAAGTTTTAAATTACTAAATGGTACTAAGTTCTATCTTATACTAAGTTTACATCTGTTGCAGGGTTGCAAAAATCTAGGCGCCAGCAGGCAGTTTCTCACCACAAAATTTATTTCGTTTTTCTTCGTCTAATATTTCGTGTCAAATTCCCGCTAGAATGCTATTAAATTTTGAGCGAAAAAAACTTTAAAATTTTAGTGGTGAGAGACTACCCTCTGGCGCCTAGATTTTTGCACCCCTGCTCTGTTGTATATATTTCTTAATATTATAGAAAAAAAGAATTATGAAAATGTGTTGTAGTAACCGTAAGTTTGTCTGCAATTGCATGCAATTTTGTCATAACTATTTTCAATTGCGTGTGTTTTGCATCCTGCTGGCATGGCGGATGAAACAAATACTTGGCTGGTAAGATTTTTGAAAATTTTCCCACCCTTGTGTATTACTATTGTTCATTAATTATGCTTCTTGATGTAAGCCTTAATCTTGTTTCGTATAAAATAAGTACATGAATCATTTGTGCTTACAAATGGCATTAAAACACATAGTTAAAATTTTAAAATAAAATTTGAAATAAGATCTATAACATAGTGCTTTGTATTTGAACTGAAAGTATGTTTAAGTAATATAGCATGGCATATGACAATTGGTAGAGGGGGGGGGGTATGACAAGTGTGACAAATGGGGGCAGACAAGGTAAAAAAATTGAACATCTTTTATGGATAGCCCTTAAGTAAAAATAAGGTTTAGTTTTTATATTTTTAAATATGTCATATACAGAGTTTCCCCCAGGTTTAAAAAAGGGCAGGGTGCTACTGTTCTGAAAAGGGCACTTTTTTTGTTTATAGTAAATTTAACACTTAGTGTAACTAATGATCATGAAAACTAGGGATGCACCGAATAGTGATTTTGGCCGAATGCCGAATGTTCGGCCGACAGGTGAACCGAATACCGAATATTCGGCTTTCCAAATAATTTTTTAATTTCAAAATATTAAAATGTTACTTTTTAAAACAGTTTTACATAATATTTAATAAAAGAAACTTACATTTTGATAAACAAGAGCTTTTTATAAGAGCATTTAGTATTGAAAAAAATCTGGCTTGAGTTATTTAAGAAGCGCAGTTATGAAACTTTAATTAATAAAATTTTCTACGAATCAACATTTTAAAATCAAATAATGAAAAAATGGCCGAAGAAAAATTTTACACTCTGATAATTGTCCTTTTAAAATAATTCAAGGCAGATTTTTTTCAATATAAAGTACAAATACTTTCAACTTAATTCTGAATAAAGGTATGTTGGGCTCATAGTTCTTTTCTTATGAATGGTGGTATTTTACACCCTTCCCATCATATCATATTTTACAGAAATCAAAGCATGTGAGTTGAAAATATGTTATTTATTGTTAATGTAATAAATGAACACACAAGTTTGGACCTAGAGTGAGATGAAATACAATGTACTTATGACTCAATAAGTTGATTATGATTATGGTTTCATGAACAAAATTTGTCTGCCTTGATAGCTATTACTAATCTCAAAAGTTTTTTTTTTTTTTCTTTTAAAGGACTTTTATTTGAAGAAAAGCAAGAAACAGATTATTTACTAAACAAAATTTAGAAACTTGTATGAGTACGTAATTTATACCTAAGGAGAATCCTAATAAATCACCATTTTAATCCTTCTCATGGTTAATTTTCTTAAGTTGTACTTTACAAACAGCAAATAAATAATGTAAAAACATTCTATTTTATTTAAAAATGATTTTGTTTCGAATTATTTTAAATATAAATTAAAAAATTGACAGTTAAAAGTAGAAATAGTGAAAAGTTTTTTAAGGTTTTATTAAGTATTGGATTCGACCTAATACTTTGATATTCGGCCATACCGAATATTCGGCTCAGCCGAATAATTTAGTATTCGGCCTAACTGAATATTCGGTAACATGGCTGAATAGGCCGAATACCGAATATTCGGTGCATCCCTAATGAAAACAAATAAAAAACAGAATGTAAAGCATATCAAATATTTTTTCTTGTGTTCGCAACTACCCTGCTGTTGGGGCACTTGTGAGCAATTCATTGAATTTATAAAGTTATTAAAAAAAAAGAAGAGCTAACTATAAAGGTGATTTTATAAAAAATTACCTTGTTTAAAAAAGGGGTTCTATTTACTGTATTCAGTATTTTTTGTTTTCAGAAATTAACCAGTAATAAAAAAAGCTATGTTTATGTGAATTATTCACATATGCTCCAGTCTCTCCTTCATGTATTCAAAGACAATACACACATTAGGCTGATTTTTTTTTCCTCGTTTAATTCAGTCCCTAAGGTGGTCAGTGGGCTGCCGTAGATATAATGGCCAAAAAAAAAAAAGTACTAATAGCAGTATTACTACCATAGAACTAAATTTTGACTAATTTGGTCATATAACACTTAATTAGGCAACAAAATAAATTGCCATATATAAAACCAACTTAGCTGGTTAATTTAGTGAAGTTTTCTATCTTTTAATGCATTTTCAAAAAATGTATATTTTTGTGAATGTGACAATAATGAAAACATGCTTTTTTTTCATTTATATTCAATTCATAATGTTCATATATTCAATGTTTTTTTTCTCGTATGTAGATCTGTAATGTTGCAAACAAATTTTTACCTACTTCCTAATATGTTAAAATAAAAAATTATTCAGAAAAATGTTTCTAATGATGATATAAAATTTTAATATTGTTACAAATAATTATTAATTTTAAGGCATTTTCATTCAGTTAGTTATAATTCGAAATATTAGGTGTTGCATTGAAATCATTGTAGTGCCAATTCATCGCAGCGCCAAATCATCACAGCGTCAATTTGTTCGTGTAAAGTTTTATTTCCAGCCTCCCCCCCCTCCCCCCCCCCAAAAAAAAAAAAAAAAAAATCAATACTCACCACTAAGAGGGTGACACAGTGTACAATATTATTAATCTAAATACGTTTTTGTTAACTTTAAAAAATTGACTGTGAATTACATGCCGGCAAATTAGATACTCTACCGTATAATATTTTTTAGAAAGACATGTATTGTTTTTAATTTCTCAAAAATTAAAATCAATTTCAAATACCACTACAGATCTGCTAACTATTGCAGTTAAATTGTATTTTGAATGATTTTTAATGCTCACTACGATAATACCATTTTACTTGCAAAGATGATTTTTTGTCATACCTGAAATACTCTAAATTCTAGAAAGAAAAAAAAAAGGGGGGGGGGCACCAGGTGGAATTTTTCGAAGAGGAACCACTAATTTAAAGCAAAAGTACATTTTTTCAAAAAGGGCTATTAAAAAATGGGGGGAGGGTATGCTTGTTCTTTGTATACCAAAAATATTTGCTATAATTTTCAAAGATCAATTGAATTTCCACAGGCTGCCATGGAAAGGTTAAAAAAAACCATTGTGTCCATTAAAAGGGTTTAAAAGAGCCACCAAGCACATAAAATAAATAAATTGGCTGCTTATGGTGCCATTTTAAAAGTTTCTTGGGAGATGGGTTGTCTTTGAGGGGTAGGGTTTGAAATCGTGTGCAGAATTGTGTGATTTACATACAGAAAAGGAAAGACCTACATATTAAAATTCTGTACTGTATTTCCCCCTGTAAATTCTTCTACATATTTTTTTCTGCAAAGTGAGCCAATCAGTTGTGCAAAACTATTGAGAATTTTGGCAGTCAGTCACGATAAACTATCGTGAATTTTAACTAATGAGTACGTATAAAAAAGTCAGTTAGTTGCAGAAGAAATAAATTTTGTCAAAGGGTCATGGTAAAAATGCACATTCTGCCAAAATATCACAGAAAGAAATTGCAAATCTCTTAAATAGAACAATCGCATTAAAAAAATGAAGTTTCATCAAAGAATCTTGGTAAAAAATGCTAATTTCATCATACTTACAAAATGCAGATTTCAACATAGAATCATGATAGAAAAATGGGAATTATGATTCTGCGGAGAGGGAGGGGGTGATATGAATATCATTAAATAATCAGAAAAAGTGTGACTTTAGTTGACATCTTCGGAAAAAGTGAGAATTTAGTCAAGATTTCATGAGGCGGGGTGCAAATATAGTTAAGATCCTGGGAGGAAGTGCAAATTTAGCCGCGGTCTCGAGAAAATGCATTATTTAGTTGAGATGAAGAAAAAATGCATTATTTAGTCGAGATCTCAATAAAAAATGCAACTTTAGTCGTGATCTTGGGAAAACATGCGAATTAGTTGAGATCTCCAGAAAACATGCAAAATTAGTTGAGATCTCGAGAAAAAGTGCAAATTTCGTCGAGATTTCAGGAAAACGTGCAAATTGAGTCCAGATCCTGGAGAAAAAAAGTGTGAATTTAGTCCTGATCCTGGGGAAAAAAATGCGAATTTAGTCGAAATCTTGAGAAAAAGAGCAAATTTAGTCGAGATATCTCGGAAAGAGCACCAATTTATTCAAGATATCTCAGAAAAAGTGCCAATTTAGTCAATCTTGAAAAGAGTGTGAATCTAGTTAAGAGATCTTGTAAAACATACAAATTTAGTTGAGAGTGCAGGGACAGAACTATCTTCAAGTGTCTGCAACAATATTATTAAAAAGTCTGCAAGATGGAATGTATTATATAAATCTATTCTTTGTACTGTTGTAGTGTAAATTATGGCAATATGTGTGTATATGTAAAATATTTCCATCACTTGCGAAAAAAAAAGTTTTTCGATAAACAAAAATATTTATTTATGGCATTAAGCAGAAAATTAGTAAGGGAACATTGGAAAATGCTCTATTTGAAAGAAAAAAATATTTTATTATTCTCCAAAATTCTCAATATAACTGTTGATTTATTGCATGATACAAAAGAAGTTGATGTCTATATATTTTTCAAATGGTAGTAAAAAATTGTTCCCTATATATGAATTGAAGCACTTTTTAAATCAGGAACTAACAGAATTTGAAGTTTTATAATAACCTGTGCATTAGTTCTTGAGTTAGAGATGTTATGGAAATTGTGAATAATGCATCATATCAGCGCCACCTGTTAAGAGATATACCCCCAAAACTAACCAGCTTCAGTTTATATCAATGCTCTAACTGAATGTAAAGTTTTGTGAAATGCCATGCATTAGTTCTTGAAACAAAGCAGCCACATTTTTTTTTTTTTTTTTTTAATTAAAAACTTACAGAGTTGACTGATAGACATTTTCTAAAAACTTTTAAATCTCATTCCTTGCCTTCCAATATGTCCAAATCCACCGAAAGTCAGAATACCACATTTTCTTTGAATTCAGTATTTTCTTGTAAAGATAGAAGAACATAAAAACATATGAAAAAACATGCACTCTCAATTACAGTTATCAATGAAGAAGAGATCTAAGAAATGCAATATACACATTGGCTGCAAAACAGACATAAAACAATTCAAAAGTGATTAAAACCAACTATAATTGGTTCAAATGGCTATAAGTGCTATATATAAACGGTTCAAGGTGCTATAAAGGCATTTTATTTTGATATAAAGAACATTAATGTCTATCAGAGATGTTCAGGCCTTTTTATTTTGGGGCCCAAAGTTTTATATCAGAGCTTAAAGAATTTTGTCATTTTAAAATTGCTTCAAATTTAATTTACTCATTTAAAAATATTTTCATAGAAATAAAAGGTCAAGTGCAAGTTTTATTCATGTACAAAAGGTTCAGTAAAATAAATTACTAACTGTAACATTACAAAAAATGAATTATTTTACAATAATTGAAATTAATTTTGGGTTAAACTGGAATGAATTCTAATTCCTTACTTTTTTGTTACTTGTTTTAATAGGATGCTCATAACAATTATCTATTAAACATAACTGCTGTATTTGCTGTTCATCTGGAATAATTGAGATTGTTACTAATATACTCAATTTCTGTTTATTCTGTATACTTTTATGTAATATTTATTCTTACCTTTTTTTTTTTTTTTTTTTTTTTTTTTTTAAATAGGACATGCTTGGCTATTAATCTGGAAAAAGGCACACAATAAAAAAAAACTATCTACAACATCCAAAATCAATGTGAAAGTGCAGAACCTTGGCAATAAATTGTGTTACTACAAATCTGTGTGAAAAAATTAATTTTTTATTTGTTGTTTCTTAATTTGTTATTTAAATTTGTTACTTCTAAGAATACTGTGTTGAAGTATATTAAATAAATTTGTTTAAATTCATGTTTTCTTTTTATTTATTGAATGATAATTTGTAAAACAGAACCATTGTAATAATTTCATCTTCAAACATTCCCAAGTTTAATCAATTTTCACTAAAATCTCGTAAACAATATAGCATGTATTATCTGTATACACAAGATCAAGAACCGTGGGACATGGGTGCAAGACCTTCAATCTCACGACTGATTTCAATGTTGAAGATATTTTTGACTGACTCAAAATTCTACCTTATATACTTAAATAATAGTGGTTCTACAATCAAGAACATTTAATCACTTTCTTTTATTGTAAGAGACCAATTTTTAGGTATAATACAAGACAGAAATCTTCTAACCATTTTGCATTTAGTTATTTCTAATGCTCAGAAGAAATTTCAGTCTCGACTTAGATGGATTTCTTGCACCGATGTGTGTGGGATTATGAATCATTGTTAAATCAAAAATGGACTACTTTTGTTTCATGTAGTATTTAGTAAATATGTGATACATAAAAATCGAAATAATAAATTAGCATTTGTGTGTCATAAAAAAGCTGCTCTCTATTATTAAGGGGCTTGGAAGGGAGGAGAGGGAGCAATAGCAGTACAGCTAATAAACTGATATTACTGATCATAATTTTTCTGATCAATTCAGGAGTCGATGCAGGTTTTTATTCTTGGGGCTCATTTTGTGAAAAAGAAAAGTTATTTTTGTGAAAATAACATTTTGTAATGGAAGTTGACTGTTATTTGAACAAGGAATTTAAAAACTAAATATATATATTTTTAAAAATTCCTTTGCTAAGTTTTTGAAAATTATGACATGTTTTTGTGTACAAATTAGATTTTAAAACAGTATTTATGAAAATAGCATAAAAGAATTTTGTGAAAGGATCTGTTTTATTAAAATTATTTTGTGAAGAATCCTATTTTATTAAATAGATTTTTGTGGACCCCAAATTTTGCCTGCTTCAACCCCTGTAATTTAATATTAAAGTAACTAATTTTCTATTTTCATTTTACATATCAGACTTTTATCTAAACACACGAGGGTTTGTTATCCTACCAGTTTTTAAATGCTCCACCACTCTCACTATTAAAGTGTGTGATGGTAAATTTTGGAAAGCTAAAAATTTTATTTTAACATAAGTTATTAATGCAACAACACCAAAAGTGAGAACCTTGTAATTGAATAAAAATACAATTTACTATAGGAAATGAGTGAGAATGCTCTCCTTTAATAAAATTAAACTTTTATTAAAAAAAAAAAAACTACAAACTGCCTGCTAAGAGTGCCTGGAAACCTTGGAAAATTAGGTTTTGAATATACAAGTTTTATAGTATGCATAAGTTATGAATGTTTTATTCAAATATTGCGAAAACATAAGTACTCCTGTGAAAATTAATTTTTGTTGTTTATTAGTGTTGTGAATTATCTATATTCCTCTTTTAAATCTATTATGGATTTTCAGTTGGTATATATGGCGATCCCCATTAAAGATTTTATTTTAAAAACCACATAATTTTATGATTTGTGAAAAGAGAATAGGGTAATGCTGGATAACTGTATGGAAATTTATATTAATTTCATTGAATAATCCTTTTCGTAATTTTATAGACAATCCCTTTTCTTTAATGAGGTATCCTAATGTATGTGTTTTGTTATTTTATGGGCAATCGCCCCTTTTTTTCATGCCCAGAATTTGTATTATTTTACGGGCAATGTCCTTTTTCTCAGAGATATCTTGGTATTGTATTTTTACGGCCAATGCACCTTTTTTTACGGGCATCTTGCCATTATAGTTTTACGGCCAATGCCCCTTTTTTGACGGGCATCCTGGCATTATAGTTTTGCGGGTAATGCCCTTTTTTTCACGGGCAACTTGGCATTGTATTTTTACGGACAATACTACTTTTTTTACGGGCTAGTTATGCATTTGCTAAAATGTAAAATTACGGGTGATTTTTTGATTTACGGTCAAAATATTTTTTTACGGATACTGTCCGGAATCTCTGCTGCCGGCTTTTGTCCGTAATTTTACGTAGATTTTTTTTACAGTGTACATCCCGCTATCAGAACGGGACCTAAATCCAGTCACAGAGAATTTTACTTTCGTTCAGACCCTGATTAAGGTCCCACTGATTAAGATCCCGTATACGTCATTTTGACGTCACAAGAAAGTGGGATATAAATCCAGTGCTTGTGCATTTCACTTTTCAAGAAATCCTGATTAACGTCCCACTGATATATATCCCGTTATCAGAACGGGACATAAATCCAGTCATAGAGAATTTTACTTTGGTTGAGACCCTGATTAAGGTCCCGTATACGCCATTTTGCTGAGGTGTTTTCCCCGAACTATCAATCACTGTCATCCGTATCTATCAATTAAGTATTTCCGTTAGAAAAAGACGTAAATCGTTTTCTACTTACTTTAAGATAAAAAAAAGTACCAAGCCGGCCATTTTGTTTCTCTTTGAAACAAACATAACTACTCCAAATTCAACCCCAAACTAAAAATCCATTAGTGAATGTCTTCAAGGAGTCATATTACTCAGTAAGTGGGAGGTGTCCACAAAACGCTAATCTGTTTCTTCCGCGTGAATCTTCTCGTTTCCCTTTTTTCCCAGTTAAAAAGATTTATTAAGAATATTTTTGTTTAACTATTTACATGACGAATAAAAAAAGCAAAAATTGTTTTTATTATTATTTTTTAAATAAAATATTTTTCAGATTATTATTATTATTATTATTTTCAACCATTTATATACACATTTATCTCATATATATACATCTGTGAATACATGTAATAAAATTTTCTAATATCGTTGACGGACTGCTTATTTATTTATTTTAGTAAAAGCATTTAACGAATCAAAAAAAGGAGAAAGTGTTTTAATTATTGCCCTTCAAATTAAATACAGCTCAGATATTTTTTACTATGTATATACATATTTATCACATATATACATCTTGTGAATACTTGTCCAATACGTCCTTTAATACTGAATTATGGATGCCGATTTCAAAAAGTAACGCTCAACAATATAAAATTTTCTAATATTGTTGACAGACTGTTTATTATTTATTTAGTAAAATCATAAAATCTGCAGCCATAATTATACAAATCATTTGTAATCAAACGGCATCTTTCCGTTATTGATAAATTTATTACACATTGAGTTACAATTGATTGAAAATCAACTTTGAGACCATTTTATGAAAGGTAATTTGTTTTTTTAGACAAAAAAAAAAAAAAAAAAATGCACTGGACTTATTGATATGCGAATAAGAATTTCGCACAAATTTCATAAATTTACAAATAAGCGTAACTTGTTTCATTGTATTAGAAAGCAGCAACTATGTATGTGTGAGCAGCTTTATAATTAAATTTAAGAGGTTTTTTTTAGTGACTTACTTCACCTTGAATCTTAATTTAAGGCATTTTACAAATAATCTATTATTTTCAAAGAATTGGAAACGGCGGAAAAAAAAAAAAAAAAAAAAAAAAAGTTTTTTCTAAATAAACGATTAAGGGTGTATTTCGATTCAAACTGATCATATTTTCCGATTTATTTTTAAATTCATTTTTGCTCTCATATGCATCGAATTTGCAAATTGTCTTATTTAGAAAATACATAAGGTGCCGTGGTTGTCGATTCTTTGATGCATGCAAAACATATATAAAAAAAAAAAAAAAAAAAAAAAAAAAAAACAATCAAAACGGCATTTTTAACTGATTTTTCCAAAGCGGGAGATCTGTGAACAAAAAAAGGGTCATACTGATAAGATAATTGTTTTTAAATCAAATTCCAATAAAAGGAGCTAAAAAGGAAATCACACGGCACCTCATACATGTCTTCAAAAATCCCTTTTGAAAAGTTTCATGTTTCTACTTTTAAAAATGTGTCTGAAATTGTATCAGAAAATTTCGAGCTGTTGAAGGTGGAAAAGTGTTTTTTAGAATACACCCAAGAGCGAGTATTACTCGCGCTCAGAGTTGTTCCGTACAATAAATATGCGTATTATTATTTTTTAAAATAGTTTCTGAAATAATAATAAGTGAAATAAAATGAATATTGCCCAGTTAAACTGATGGCATTGAGCTCACAGGCTACGCATACTAATAGTATATTTAAGCCTTATATTCTCAAGGGTTAATTCCGTTCGTAAAACAAATTAAGGGGGGGGGCATCTCCGCCCATTTTCCCGTTTTATACTTAATCATTGAACCCCTTAAACTAATGAGGGATATGATTTATCATATAAAAATTTTGAACAAAAATTGATAATTCTGCATGAAAAACCCATTTATATCAATTAAGGGGGGGGGGGCATGAGCTCCCCGTTCCCCCTCTTTATACTTATCCAATGAACACCTAATACTAATCACGAAAGTGCCTCATCAGAATGATCCTACATCTAAATTTTGAATGAAAACTGATAATTCTGCATGAAAAACCCATATATAAATTAAGGGGAGGGGTATTAGCCCCCGTTCCCCCTGTTATACATTTCGAATGAACTCCAAAAACTAATAAGGGAAGCGCCTTATCAGAATATACATTAGGGTGGACCTTAAATGCCATGATTTTTTTAAATTATTATTTTTACAAGTCTCACCCCCCCCCCCCCTATTTTGTTCCTTTTGATACAAAAACATTATGTAAAAAGTTTGAGCAATAAATTCGAATATTTAGAGGTAGCTCAATTGACCTGAAATTTATAAAATTAGGGAAAAATTCAGAATATTAGCTACACAAATAAGTAAGCACTTTAAATGTTTTATTGATTTAATTGTGACAATTTATTTAATTTACAGCACAATTATTAGGTTTTCATGTTACATTAAAATTTTATTGCATTTGTGCAAGTTGAGAGAGACACATTTTTCTGCAATCTGGGTACATTTTACGATGATCTTCAATAACTTGTAGTAAAAATTGTAGTTGCATTTCATCATGAGTTATCAATCCATTGTGTTCTTGAATAAGTGCAACTGCACGTTCGGCATGGTCATTTACTGCTTGTAGAGATTTTATTACCTCTTTTGCCTGTTTATAGTCTTCTCTTAACTCCCACAATTCAGGAACTACTGCAAGAAATCCATCCGGAAGTTCCAACAATTGAAACAACATCATTGATGATAGCTGTGACAAAATCTTCCAATCTTTTATTCTTGAATAAATGTAGAGCAACACTGACTCGTTTGGAATAAATTTGAGCTTATTTTTTAGAATTAGCCTTATTCTGTAATGCAATAACCATGCACCTTTTAGTTAATAAACTCACACGGCTATCAAATAAAGCTGAACCAACAAGTCCTTCCGACAAATACCACAAGTGATTAGCAAATTTACGTGATGATGACTTGGAAACAGTTGAATGTATTGATGAGTAGTCAAGTAGTGATTTGAGCAACAACAGGTCATTATATGTGGCACATGAAGCTTGAGGTGCAGTGATCCAAACTTTCAAATATACATGTGGACTGTAAAAACACACATATCACATATACCTTCTTCCTCTTTTACAGTCAATTTAAACTGAGCCTTGAACATCCAGATCTTGAGAGAATATATTACTTTGGACATCCAATGGGCATGGTGCATTGCACCTGGTGACATAAATCTGATTCCCCTTTCTGAGACAGCACCTAGAAATATAATTACAAATTCTAAAAATTCCTTATAATCACCTCTTAGCTTTGTTTCTCTTTGCTCTTCTAGGTACTTCTTTACATAGTTGATAGTTTCTTGCTAATATCTTCTACTAGATTTGCAACATCATCAAATGAAATTCCCGTGTCGTACTTGTCTTTATCAATTAAGCTCCAATATGCCTGAAAGCGTTTAATTAATGCAACTTTAGGTGAAGATTTGACTCCCATGCATACTTGAAATACAGTACTAATTATCAGTTCCATAATGTGATGCCTGCAAACAAATGATAAGAGCTCTTTTTTCAATTTATGTTCTAAAAAAAAAAACATGCACCAGAATTATAACCAGTGTTTAAGCTGGTAGTGTCAAAGCACATTGCACGTATATTATCTGCTATTCCCCAGTCTTCAATGGCTTCAAAGACTGCTATTTGCTTAATGCAGTTTATTGTTTTAAATATTATTGTGCATAGTACGGCCATCTATGAATAAAAATGTAAAGCTAAATGCATTTTAAAATATTTTAGAAGATAGAATTTATTTTCTATGACATAACATTAGAAACTTCTACATCATTGAGCTACCGGGAAATATTGTTCAGTTGAGCTAATATTTTACCAGAATTATTTTTTCATAAAAAGGAACAAATTTAGAGGGTGAGAAGACTACATTTTGAAACTTGAAATATAAGGTCCACTCTAATATACATATATCCAAAATTTTAAGTGAATCGGATATTTTTATCATGAGTTATCGCGTTACGCACATACAAAACCGACTGGCACATAAGCTCCCAGACTTTGATAGCCTGTGAGTTAAAAAACTATAAAATGTAGGGTGTGGTATAGCTGTATATACACTATATGTCCAATGATGATCGGTCAGTTGGGATTTTTGTTAAATATTTAAGGAAATACTTGAGGAATTATCCCGAAACTTTACGTTTGCAAACAGAATAGTATAGGTTATATATTTTAGCGGTCAACAAATTGGAATGTATATATATATATATATAAAGATATATATATATATGTATATATATATACATATATATATGTATATATATATATATATCTTTTGGATAACCTTGTAAAAACTAATGTAGAAAAAGCATTCAAACTGTAGAGCATGATTACAAAGTTTATTGGAAGTAAACTCTTTTCATTTTTATGAGGATAGCATCATGTACACTTGTAGAGAAATTGAGGATTTTTATAAAACCAGTACCAAATTTCAGGGTATTATGTTCAATAATGCTTTTTCATAATTTCTAATAAGAACACATTTTTATAATAAAAACTCTGCAAATTATAAGCAAAAAGCTTGGCAAAATCTGAGACTGTTTCTGTAAAAAAAAACATTTCTTTATTAATATAATGCTATCCTCACAAAAATGAACACATTCATGTTTTTGCAGTTTGAAAGCTTTTGCTACGTTAATTTCTGCAGTGTTATCTTAAAGGTATTCGTTCTTTTTCTGTTGTTGACGGTCCCTTACAGGAGGGTTATTAAAAAAAAATCTTCGTGGAAATATATGACCTTTTCTTGTCTGTTTACATACTTGGATTTTCAGACTAATTCCTTGAGTATTTTTTTCCATTAACAAAACGTCTAAAATCGCAAGTGACCGATCACCATTGGTCATATAGTGTACTGGAAAAGTATGAATGTGTATAACATAAATGAATACAAGTTCAACAAAATTTCTGTCGTGGCGGCCTATAGGCACAGGTAGATTTCGAAGTTAAGTTGTCATTTCCCCAACAAAAAGTAAAATATGATTAGAGATAAACTCGTTCAACAACTTTATTTGGCCGCTTTTAAACAGTTTTTAACTACATTTATCTGTAAGAACTGGTTTTATTACAATCCACTTAAGGGAAATTCGGTTTAAAATGCACATTTTTACAGCATTTTTTAAAGTATATCCTGCTTTTACGAAAAAAATTGACCATAACGGAACATTATATAGTCCCTAAGTAAGAGAAAGTACCAATTTAAAAAGTTTGAGAGCAAAACTAATTTAAAATTGAGTTAGAAAATAAGAAGTTTGTTATGAATATATTCTCAATACTTCAATCACGATCGCTTTGGGAAATTCTTTTCACAATGCCCACATTGAAAGCATATATATTTTTTAATATATTCTGTCTTTATGAAAAAATTAAACAAAACAGCACATTATATAGTTCCTAAATAAGAGAAACTGTCAATTGCATATGAATTTGCGAGCTAAAATGAATTCAAAATAAGTAAGAAGATTCAGAATTTGTTATTTCAATATATCCCCAATTCTTCAATCTAGATCGCTTCGAGAAGTTCTGTTCAAAAAGCTAAATTTGACAGCACTTTTAAAAGTATATTCTGCCATTATCAAAAACTGACCAATACGGCGCATTATATAGCTCCTAAGTAAGAGAACCTGCCAGATGGATGCGTTTAAGGGTGTATTTCGATTCAAACTACGTATTTCCCGATTTATTTTTGAATCCATTTTTGCTCTTAAATGCATCAAACTGGCAAAATGTCTTATTTAGAAAGTACATAGGGTACCGTGATGGTCGATTCTTTGATAAATGTGGAAAATATTGCAAAAAAAGCAATCAAAAACGGCATTTTGAACAAATTTTCGGAAGCGGGAGATTTGGGAACGAAATAAACTTTTCTACCAAAAATTGAACCGACTTCAAAAACTACTGCAAAGTGAAAAATAATTTTTTAGATAATAGTAATAAGAAATTAAATTAAGAGCGTAGTATTTACCATGCGTATTATTATATTTATGTACATCAATTTGATTTTTTGGAGTCGGTGCCAGCCAAACCAAGTTGCATGTAATTTTCAATAGCCAAATTTAACCTTATATTTTTACTATTTGCATTGGATACTTATTTTAACTTTGAAATTGGCTTGGCTGGCACCAACTCCAAAAAATCAAATTAATGTACATAAATATAATAATATGCATGGTAAGTACTACGCTCTTAATTTAATTTCTTATTACTACCGTAATTTCGGGTGTATAAGCCGCGGATCAAACAATTCTTTTTCGACCCAGAAATTTAAAAAAAATGAATGTTACTAGTTAGATCGCCGTAAATATTTCTGTTCAATCACTAAATAAGATTTCTGGGTCCAAAAAGAATTGTTTGATCCGCGGCTTATACACCCGAAATTACGGTATTATCTAAAAAAAATATTCTTTGCAGTAGTTTTTGAAGTTGGTTCAATTTTTGGTAGAAAAGTTTATTTCTCTCTTTTTAGTTAAAAGTTAACGATTTTTTTAAGTCGGTTGATAAAAATTTTAATGCGGAAAAAAATATTGTAAATTATACACGTATGTCAGGAGGGGGTTCGAACCCACGCTCTCTTTCGAGAATCAGAGCACAAATCTTGCACCTTAGACCGCCCGATTTGGTTTGTTTTGACTTATGACGGCCAATTATCTACGCTAGAAATATAGGCCCTAATGGGTGGGATGCCCTCCGTGGGGATCTTTCTAAGGGAACCTAACCCGTATTTACGCAAGGTTCGAAGAAAACCACGAAAACTTCGAACGGTTAGGCCGACGGTCGCGATTGGGTTCGAACCCAGCACCTACCGTCTACCAGTTCCGAGGTCAGAACCTCGCGGCCACTGGTGGGGCCCTTAGACTGCCCGGTCATCTGACTGCACGGTGTATAGCATTCTGACTGCACTCCACTCGTCGAGCTTAGTCAACGTCCATGTTACTTTTAATTTGCTAGAAATTCCTAATTTTATTAGTTTTTGCCTAATTACTAGAAAAGTACATCGAAAATGGTTCACCATTTTCGATGAAATGGAAATGGCACCAATTCAAGTAACCTCTTTAATTTAACACAAAAACCAAATTAATCGGTTGGAAGAGTTTCGGTGTAATCAGTGAATATACATAAATATATATATATATACATACACGTCGAATTGATAACCTCCTCCTTCTTTTTTGAAGTTGGTTAAAAAAATCATAGTACGGAAAAAAATATTGTAAATTGTACATGGATTTAAATTATGTCAGGAGGGGGTTCGAACCCGCGACCCCTTTTGAGATGAAGAGCTTAAATCTAGCACCTTAGACCGCTCCGCCTTCCTAACTGCACTCCATTTGACGAGCTTATTCAACGCCCTTGTTACTTTTAATTTGCGAGAAATCACTAATTTTATTAATTTTTGCTTAATTACTGAAAAAGTTCTGAATTAATTTCGATGAAATGGAAGTAATACCAATTCAAGAGTAACTTCTTTCGTTTAACACAAAAACCAAATTAATTGGTTTGATAGTTTCGCAGTAATCGGTGAACATACATAGAAAAAACTAGTTGGATGTGTCAATCCCAAAACTTTCTTCTATCTCATAAGTACATTTTAATATTTAAAAAAAAAAACGCGGTGACCCCGAAGTTACCCACTATCGAATTTCCTCGAACATTTGACCTAGCCTAATGAGATTCTGGTATCCGAAAAGCCTAAAACGCAAAATTTAATTAATATTCTGAGAAAATGAGCTAGCTAGTGCCTTATGTTGGGTAATTTATACTAAAACCTAATAAGCATTTGTTTATGTCAAGACCAAACAGAATCTGAAATTTGATGGAATTTCGTCCATTAGTTCTTGAGATATAGTTATAACAAAAAATTTGCAAAACGTAGCACAGAAACACCATATCTTGGACAATTTATGCCAAAACGTAAAAAAGCGTCTAATTATGTTATGGTGTGAAATAATCTGAAGTTTGATGAAATTCTGTGCATTAGTTCTTGAGATATAGCTAGTTTAAAAAAAACCGTGTAAAATATAGCACAGCAGCACGATCAGTTGAAGGATTTATAACAAAACCTGATCATCGTGTAATTATGTTATATGTAATTTTGTAACAAAATCTGAAGTTTGATGAAATTCTGTGCGTTGGTTGTTGAGATATAGCTATTTGAAAAATCGTGCAAAATGCAGCATAGCTGCACCACCTGTTGCAAAGTTAATACCAAAATGTAATCAGCGTCTAATTATGCTATATATTCTAGTGTAACAGAATCTAAAATTTGATGAAGTTCTCTGCATTAGTTCTTGAGATATAGCTACGCAAAAATCGTGCAAAATGTAGCATAGCAGCGCCACCTATAGGGCAGTTCACACCAAAACCTTATCAGTGGCTATGTATCTCAAGGTATCGCGGAATCTGAAGTTTGGTGAAATTATGTGCATCAGTTCTTGAGATATAGCTATCGTGAAAATCATGAAAAACGTGGCACAGCAGCGCCACCTGCTGGCCAATTTACACCAAAACTTAATCAGCGTTTATGTATATCAAGGGGTTACAGAATCTGAAGTTTGGTGAAATTCTGTGCATTAGTTCTTGAGATATAGCAATCTTGAAAATCATGAAAAACGTAGTACAGCAGCGCCACCTGCAGGCCAATTTACACCAAAAACCAATAGGCACTAATTCATATCAAGGTCTAACTGAATATTAAATTTTATGAAATTTCGAGCATTAGTTTTTGAGATAGAGCGCCCACAAATTTCGTGTCACATACAGACAGACACACAGACAGACAGACAGACAGACAGACAGACGGACAGACTCACAGACAGACATTTTCTAAAAATAGTCAAAACGTGTTCAGGACCTTCTAAAACGTATAAATACGTCGAAAACCGGAAGTCGAAAATTTTCATGAATCCAATACTTTCTTCTTGTAAAGATAGAAGAAAGTAAAAATACATACGCGTCGAATTGATAACCTCCTCCTCCATTTTTGAAGTCGGTTTAAAATTACAATACGTAAAAGACTACTGTGCACACGTATGTCAGGAGTGGGGTTCGAACCCTCGCTTTCAATCGAGAACAAGAGTTTAAATCTGGAGCGTTCTGCAAAATTCTTCAACGTCGATTTTACTTTTAATTTGCGAGAAATCGCTAATATTATTAGTTTTTGGCCTAATTACTTAAAAAGTACTTAACCAATTTCTATGAAATGGAAGTGGCACCAATTCGAGAGTAACATCTTTCATTTAACACAAATACTAGTTTAACTAATTAGATAGTTTCGGTGTAATCGGTGAACATGCATTTAAAAAAAAAAAAAAAAAAAAAATACGTACACGTCGAATTGATGATAACCCCTTCTCCTTTTTTTTTTTTAAGTCGGTTAAAAAATATATAATACGAAAAAAAAAAAACTCTGTATATTATACACGTATGCTAGGAGTGGGGTTTAAAACCACGCTATCTTTCGAGAACCAAAGCTTAAATCAGCCGCCTTAGACCGCTGGGCGATCCTGACTGCAATGTATTAGGCGAGCTTATTCAAGGTCTATTATTTTAGTACTCTTTCACTGATAAAGTATTCAGCCGATAAAAGATCTCTGATACTTTGCGCTAACGGTTAAATACAAAATATTCTTAATAACAAAATTAGCATTTCATTTGTAAAATATGTATGTAAAAATTATAATACGGAAAAGGTTATTGCATACATGCATGCCAGGAGTGGGGTTCGAACCCACTCTCTCTCTCTCTTTCGAAAACCAGAGATTAAATGTGGAGCCTTAGACCTCTCGGCCATTTCGTCGACACTGCATTCAGCGAACTTATTCAATACTTTTAATCAGCGAAAAATCACTAATTATATTAGTTTTTGCCTAATTACTAAAAAAGTACTGAACCAATTTCTATGAAACGGAAGTGGTACCAATTCGAGAGCAAGCTCTTTCATTTAACACCAAAACCAAATTAATCAGTTGGATAGTTTCGGAGTAATCGGTGAACATTAATAAAAAAAAAAAAAAAAAAAAAAAAAAAAAAACATACGCGTTGAATTGATAACCTCCTCTCCTTTTTGGAAGTCGGTTAAAAAAGGACCACACTGAGAAGGTAATAGTTTATAAACCAAATTCTAATGAATTGATCCTAAGAAAACATCACATGGCACCTTATACGTCTCTTCAAAAATCACCTCAGCAAGTTTCATGTTTCTACTTTTAAAAATGTGTCTAAAATTGTATCGGAAAATTTCGAACTGTTGAAGGTGGAAAAGCGTTTTTTCGAATACACCTTTAACGGCAAAAATGATTTTAAAAATGAGTCAGAATATAAGCAATTTGGAAGTGAGTACACTCTTGATACGATTTTTTCTTCAACTTCTACTTATGTTTCATTTGTTTTTGCTATAAGAATTGATCCTATCAAAAACTTGTCAATATGAAAGTTGTAGATATTATTAAGAAGATGTACAATAAATGTAATCGGATTTGATATCATAAGAATTGAAAAATTTATGGATTTTTTTTTCTTCTTCTCCCCCCCCCCCTCTTTTTTGCGACAAGAGTCGCTCTTATCAAAAGCTCTTCAGTACAAAAGTTTCAGATAATATTAAGAAAAATAAATTTAATTGGACTTGATACCATAATAACTGACGAAGTTATGAATTTTTTTTCTTCTAATAATCCTATTTTTTCCCCTTTGAGCCTATTTTTAATTTTATCAAAAATTTGTCATGCATAAATTTTTTATCCATTTTTTAGAAGTAATACAAATTTCAAACTGATTCGATATCGATTTTAAATAAGATGTTATGGGGATTTTTCGGTTTTCATACCCCCCCCCCCTCTATTTCTACCCCTTGGTCCGATTTTGCCCGTTAATAAACTTAACCGAGATTTTATGTTGCTTGATTTTATGCATCAGTTTGGAAGAGATAATGAGCAGAATTGTAGAAGTTATCGTATCTATAAAAAAATTGATATAGATATAGAAAGTTTTTTACTGATGGTAGTTTTGGTGTCTAAGGTTCATAATCAGTGTAGATCTGCAAAAATTTTTAAGAAATTCCAGCATAGTTTAGACCGCAATAGATAGTATTCTCTTGTGGTCCATACGAATCCATACGAAATCTACCTAAAAATACATGAAGGCTAAATAATATAACATATTGCTATTCTGTAAAACTATTTTTATGGTTCTTTTCATCTGACGAAATCTAATTTGTCTCAGTCCAGTGTCTGTCTGTCCATCAGAGTCCGCACACAAAAACTGCGTAAGTCAGAGACTTCAAATTTTGTGCATTTACAGCTGAATATCTCGTGTCACTCGACAAATTATAAAAGATTTCGAAAACATCTATTATTACTTACCCATCATACGTAGTATAGGGTAAATCTTGCAATCATTTTGAAAATCGAAAAAAATTTTTGACGGATTTACACGTTTCAGATAGTGTAGATTCCAAAAACATATTTTTAGAAAAAAAAATAGCCGTCCTGTCTGTCGCCCGGTCTGTCTGTAAACGCTCTATCTCCCGAATAAATTGAGATAGAGACTTGAAATTTTGTATGTACTTAATATGTAAGGATGGGACGAAGCCTATTTAATATCAAAAACCTCGATTATCCGGAACTATTTTTTTAGGACTCTCGAAAAATTCGTTCTGATGAAAGGTATATAAAAACTTTCGAATTTTTTTATTTTAAGGATCGGACGTAAAAGGCAATAAAATAACACAAATTTTGCATAAAGAACGAAGTCGATTGGATTATTAGTTGCCGAGATATTTGTAATCCTGTTTTCCACATTCTTCGATTTTTCATGACCTTGTATTTCATTCAAATTTCAATTCAGAGGTATATTTTAAATGGAAATGCGACGCTTAATCCGACGCAGTACATTGTTAGTTAATAGAATTATTATTTTTGGAGTTATAAGGGTGTTTCTTTTACGCAGTTCGGTACTACTTGAGTAGTTTGCTGTTTTATATAATTTGTCGAAATTGGTACATCAGCAATTCTTTAATATAGCATTACTATGTATATTAGCAATATTTAAATTTTGTTTATGAATTGCAATGCATTGTATAAATAGTTTTCACATGTTTTATTTTCATATACATGTCCTTGTTGGGTAAGTATTACGGTGGCCCCTAGCTACTAGTTTTAATAAAATTAAATTTTTCAATGCCATAAATTTATTTTTGCGATTTTGATTTTAAAAAAATATCAATTTCAACGTTTTGCATGCAGTCATTATACCTTGGTAATAAAGCATCTTGCTAATAAACTGAAGATTCCTAGTTCGAGCCCTGGTGCTAGAAGTTGAAGTAGTTTCATATTATGATGGATTTAACTAAATGAAATTTCGTACTTTTTGCAAGTTTAAGGGTTTGTACTATTAGGGTTTCATGCCTCTAACATTCATAATATCTTTTGGAATTCAATTTTCTTTCTGTTTTAACCCTTTGCGGCGCAGTGGTTTCATAGATATACCACTTAATTTTAATTCCCAAACGCCACATTGGCAGCGGAATTTTGTTTAAAAAAATTACGGTTTATTGGATACGTGAAATATAGCGCTTTCTTATTTACAAATAAAGTTGTTTTCAAATTCCAGTGTCAGTCATTAATTTCAACACTTAAGCAAAGAATTTGTCCTGAGCCTCAAAGGGTTAAAAAACTGTTGATTCATTAATGATTCAGCGTTTTAAATTTCGCTTAAATGTTTTTTTCGTTTTTAGAAATTTAAAATTTTATTTATATTTCCGCTAATTTTTTTTCGGATCTTTTAAAAAATTGGAATTTTGGAATTTTATTTGAACAAATTTTATTCGATTAAAATAAATAACTTCCTTTTATAAATATTTTATAATTAAATTTACTTGAGCTACCATATTTGTGATAATTTAACAATTGTGAGTCAAAAGTTTGTATTTATTAAATAAAAAATAAGTTTTTTTTTTTTTTTTTTTTTTTTTTTTTTTAAGAAATATTAAACGAAACCCTCTGTACGATCTGCGATCACACTTACCTACTTTTTTAAATTGTATCATCATCTTTTTTTTTTTTCTCTTTAAGAATTTAATTCGATATTGACAATAAAAGTATTGCATATTTAAATTACATTTGACATTTCATAAAACTAAATTCAGCGTAATGATAAGCTTTCGTACTACAATGTAACAAAAACAAAACTATTGTTCAAAGTTTAAAGTTCGCATTGTGCTAAGCGCGCTTCGAAAGGAGGTCATTAATTTATTAATGAGTTACGAAAGCTTTCACACTCTACCCCATACGATATACAAAGAAAAAAAAAATTCAAGTAACTTATTATCCCCTCTATATTTTTCCTAAATATACTTGTGAATGTTTAATAATGTGTAAATATACGAGTCAATAGTCTTTATTACTTTCTCCAATTGGAACTTTTTACATTCCATAGCTTACAAGTAAAATGGCTGTAACAGACACAGGAGTTATCTGATAATAGTTCCGTTTTACTTTTTAAATGCGAGACCCTAAAAAGCACCGAAAAATCAGCATCGATGGGTTTGTTTTTCTCTCGATTGCAAAGTAATAAATAGTAATAAATCAAATGCAAAGTAATAAATCAAATGCAGCAATTTGAATTAGAATCATGAATTAGGACTGTTTACTCACTGTTTCTTACCTGCGACCGACCCATTCCCGTGGGTTCGGATCGGGTTGACCTTTTTTTCTTTTGTGGATCGGGTTGACTGATATCTTTTTGCTGTTGATCGGGTTGACTTTTATTGAGTCAAATCTAATTCGGTCAAATCGATCTAATTCGAATCAAATCTGATTCGGCTTCGAATTTTGAATCTTGCAGGTCGACTTCGGTTTGACGTGATTTTGATTTTTCAGAATGGTATTCGACAATTTTTCTGATTAAAATCTATATTACAATAAAACCTCCAAAGAAATTCTCGGAAAGCGGACTGTTATGTTTACAATTACTTTTTTCAATTACTAACGAATATTCCTAAACTTACACATTTGAATGGCACTTCACAATGCACACTCATGTAATATTGGTACATGTGCATAAATATCACGAGACATGTATTTTTGTTAGTATCAAAGCCGAAATTTTAATTATCTATGATCACATTTCTTTTAAATACATTTTTGTTTCCCATGCAGTACATTGAATATATACTTATTCATATTTAAATAGGCATTTATTTTCATCTGAAGCATAGTTCTGCTGAAACACTTTTTTGTGGAAATTTTAGCAAATTGACTCGTTCATGGCACCGTACTGAAGGAAAATAAAATAAGTCTTTTTGAATTAGAGCATTTTTGACACTGTGTACTTGAAGAAATATTCTTTTAAAAAGGTTGTGTCAAATTTTTGTAATGAACGTCCGAGTCAAACAGGGTTAATGTATTTAAAATAATTTACAGTAATGTGCCGTTTATACAAATTACTGTTTTAAAAAACAAATACACCTCAAATAAAACATATGAATAACTTTCGTTATTTTCGGTTTCTGTAGTAAAATTACACACTTAAGAGAACGAAATTGACTTTTTAGCTCACAGGCTATCATAGCCTGAGAGCTTATGTGCCCGTCCGTTCTGTATGTATGTGCGTTCGTGCGTAACGCGATAACTCATGATAAAAATATCGGATCCACTTGAAATTTTGTATATAGGTATATCCTGATAAGGCGCTTCCCTGATTAGTTTTTGGAGTTTATTCGATATGTATAAGAGGGGGAACGGGGGGCTCATGCCCCTCCCCTTAATGGATTTTCGTGCAGAATTAACAGTTTTTATCCAAAATTTAGGTATAGGATCATTCTGATGACGCGATTCCGTGACTGTTATTATGTGTTCATTGAATAAGTATAAACAGGGGGAACGGGGGGCTCATGCCCCCCCCCCTTAATTGATATAAACGGGATTTTCATGCAGAATTAACAGTTTTCGTTCAAAATTTAGATATAGGATCATTCGGATGAGGCGATACCGTGGCTGTTATTAGGTGTTCATTGAATAAGTATAAACAGGGGGAACGGGGGGCTCATGCCCCTCCCCTTAATTGATATAAACGGGATTTTCATGCAGAATTAACAGTTTTCGTTCAAAATTTAGATATAGGATCATTCTGATGAGGCGAGTCCGTGGCTGTTATAAGGTGTTCATTGAATAAGTATAAACGGGGGGAACGGGGGTTCTAATGCCCCTCCCCTTAACTTGCATAAATGGATTTTTCAATCAGAATTGTCAGATTTCGTTCAAATCTCTGAATAGTTTTGGAAGTTTAATGGTTAAGTATAAAAGAGGGGAATAACTCCTCTTAAATTATATAAATGCTAAATGGGTTTTTATTAAGAATTATCCGATTTGCTCTGAATTTTGGATACAGATTTTTTAATATGATAAAGCATGTACTTGATAGTTTAGGAAGTTCAATGATTAAGTATAAAAAAGGAGAAAGGGGAAAACTGTTTCCCTTTCTTAATTTTTTTTTTTTTTTTTTTTTTTTGAATGGAATTAACGAAAATACAAGGCTGTAATGTGCAATTAGTAGGCGTAGCCTGTGAGCTCAATGCCATCAGTTTAACTGGGCAATATTCTTTTTATTACATTATTTATTTATAAACTATAAACATAGTGTATGAAATGAATTATTAAATTTCAATTGAGTGCTTTATTTATTTATTTATTTATTTATTTTTTTTTTTTTCAGACTAACACAGAATGCCGTAACAAAGGAAGAAAAATTATGCGGCGCATCCCGTGTAGATTTTTATTTCCGTTGAAAAAAGTATTTTAATTATTACTACTCAATATGTAAACATTTGTTTCAACTGTAACACTGATAGCATAACTAAAATCGCATTTACACCAATCAATATGAATTTATTATGTTCTACAAAAATTCCATAGAATATAATCTAATATATTTCAGTAAGGAAAATAAATAACACACTTTGAAATGTATTTTTAAGCCCTTCACAACCATAGACAGCTATTTAAACTACGTAATATAATAAAATTTTGTTAAGCTTCAAAGTGTCATCTTCAAAAATCGAAAATAATTTTTTCTTAATGTTTTATGGTAGAAAATTCATTTCAGTAAGAATATTTTTATTATTATTTTCATTAGAAATAAAAATTCTAAATTAAAATTTCGAACTTTGATTTGGTGTTGTTTAAACAATATTTTAAAGCTCCCCCCCCCCCTCCTTCCCTCCTCTTCATATCATACGTTAGCATTCGTCGAACACTGCTCCACCCCCAACCACCTGATGAAACAGTTAACATTAAAATGTTATTTTTATCTTCTTTCTTTTTTTTTCTTATGTTTGCAATAATATACAGATATCGCAATTCAGATATGAATTCAGTCCTTTACGGTTTCAATTCATATGAAGAGATGGAGTAAATTAAATATCAATATTACAAATGAAATAAATTTATTTCAAATAACATACAAATCAATTGAGCAATATTGCCAGAAAGTAGCCTCTTTGGTGGGTGGGTAATGCTGTAGATACATAACTTTATCAACATTTTACTAATTTTGATTTCCCCCTCCCCCTCCTTTTCATATCATACGTCAGAATTTGTCGAGCACTGCCCGACCCCAACCTCTTGATGAAATAGTTGACAGTGTTAAAATATTATTTTTGTTTCTTTCTTCCTTTTTTTCAGTGTTTGCAATAATAGACAGATATGACACTTCAAAAATTAGTTGCTTCCTATGCACATTTAATTCAAATGGAGAGATGGAGTCAATTAAATATAAATATCATAAATTAAATAAATTTATTTTAATAAAATTAAAAAATATATAGTTAGTATTTGAAAGTATTAAATTATAGCTTATTGTTACATAATTTATTCAACACTATTGTTATCTTCTTGCATTTGTTTCCTGCCTGGGAATAGTAAGAGCTGAACGTTTTATCGATAAAATAGTGGACAACATTCTTTCACTTTCTTTACTGGTAAACGATAGTATCATTTCAAACTTTAATGTATGTTTCAATAAATCTTAAATCAAAAAGGCAACATTTTGACACAAGTTTTAATTTATTTTAATCCGGAAATATATGATACTAGCAAATATTGTTCGTACTTAATTATCGCACTCAGTTCTCTTTTTTTTCCGAATGCAATAGAACAAGCCGTCAAAGTTGAGATTTTGAACTGCATTTCCGACGAAAGCAGAAAAACAGTCCAATGAAGAGAGAAAAAATTGCGATCATGTGATCAAACTCGCTTATAACTTGATAGGTAATTGAATTATCATAAAATGAAAAACTGAGGTCGATTCCAAATCTCTACCATAGACAGTTCTTCCAATTTTATATCTTTCCGTTAAAAATTTAATTTGTAAACGTATCAAAACATTTAGCACTTGTTGAGCAGAGCAGTTAAGAACAGCCTAAAATTATCATTTCAGAAATCTACGCTCGCCAACCTGCGTTTAGATTATGCACTCCATAATGTGTCTTGCTTTTAAAATATTGTCTGGTTATGCAAGATTGAATGATATATATCGTGAACGGGGATTACTTTCTGTAATCAGGTTGCTATGCTTTTCCGCTTGAATGGAGCTTTTTTGTTACCATAGCCTCATCCAGCTGTTGGGATAGTTCATGGCTGTTTTTGAGATTGAGAAGTAAAATAACTTATAAATTACACACTTGAAAATCAACTTGAATAAAATGGCTATAGGTTAAAAAGGTCGGTGCCTCTCAAACTTTCTTAACGACACTATGGATAACATTCTTCCTTTGGGTTCGAAGTCTAAAAACTCCCATCTGCTTAGGAATAAAGTTCCGAATCATGGTATTGAAAACACGGTGTTTTGAAATTTTACTCTTATATTTCATCTTTTGATAAAATTTTAAGTATTTTCGGAATCAAGCATAGCTTATGCATGAATTCTTTTCTTTATTTCATTTACTATCATGCATATTTCCATGTTATAATTAAATTGTAAATTGTTCATTTTAATTAATAACTATATGCCATTTTCTAAGATGTATTTATCGAATAGCAATTTGTATTTAAAAAAATCAAAAATATTTTGCGCATGCATTTACTTCTATTTTTCGTTGCATTAAGTGATAAAATCGCTAAACAGATTTGCTTGCTGCACTATGAAAATCTAAAAGTATGATTTAATTTTCACCACTAAAAACATTTTAAGTACAAAATTTTAATTACAGTTTTTTTTTACCTTATACCCCACACTCTTAATATCTACGTGTAAATATATTATTCAAGTTAAATGTGTTTGTGAATATCAGTATTTGAAAAATTTAAATACTTATGACCTAATTTTAACCATTAACAGTTTTAATGTATGATAATTTAATCACTTTAGGCATTCTTAATGTAAAGGAATTTAATATTTCAGAATTTTACTTATGATGTAATTGTTCCCGCTAAATGCGTTTCGTGCTCAACAATTTAATAATTTTAACATTAACTTGCTTTTTTAATATTCACATGTAAATACAATTTGTAAACAAAACTTCCCATATTTTCAGCTATATTTAACGATTGATCATTCTATTTTTTTTTAAGTTTTAATTCTGTTTTTATCAGTCATGTGTAAATATATTTTTGAGAGAGAGAGAGGGGAAATATAATTAATACTTTGCACTGTTTTACAAATTCGCATCAATGTAAAAAATTACCTTTATTAAAAGATGAAAGAAAATTGTCTTGAAATAATGAAAATTAGAATAAAAAAATGAAAGAAAAGCCTTCAAAAACCAATCAAAAAAGAGAGAAAAAAAATTGTTTGCACCCGACTTGCCTGAAAAGTATACCCCAAGGAAAAATTCTTAAATTCGTATTAAAATAGTTTTATACCTAACTTTTTTTTTTTTTTTGGGGGGGGGGGGGGGACGGCCTTGGCTTACGTTAAGATTAAAAATCACATTAAACAATTCTCCGATTTAAAAGTTGTCTACTTAGCGTAAAAATTTGTCTATAACACTACCAATGTAGAATTTTTTTTCAATATTTACTTAATTTGTAGACAATTCTATTACTACTAATAATAATAACAATAGCAATAACGTAAATAATAATACTAATACCAATTACATTGCTATTATTATATCATTGCAAGTAGAAAAGAAATTTACATGTTTAAAAGACAGAAATTGACTGAATTTATAAAAAAAAAATAAGAAAAATAATTACAATAATTAATCAATTTTATATTGGCTAACCTTAAATCTTAAAACAAATATTATTTTTAACTCAAGTATAATTTAAATTTCTCCAATTATTGAGAAATTAAACTTTATTAAATACATAATCAATAATATGGAATTAAGATAATGAAATCAGTGAAGTTATCTTATACTATAATGTGAGCAAAAATTGTGTGTGTGTGTGGGGGGGGGGGGGGGTAAATTTTATCTCAAAAACGGCTCTAACGATTTTCGCAAAAATTTGGATTTTACCATTTTCGGGCACGAGAAGACCATTGGGCTAGGTCCCATGTTCGGGAAAATTCGATTACTGGGTCATTTTGGGTCATAATGGGTCAGGATAAAGCTATTTATATCTATAGAACGGCTGGATAGATTTTAAAGAAATTTTGTACCAAATCGTTTTTTGGTACGAGAAAACTATTGGGCTGGGTCACATGTTCAAAAAATTTTGATTAGTGGGTCATTTTTGGGTCATTATGGGTCAAGCCATTTTTATCTAAAAAACGGCTCTAACGATTTTGACCAAATTTTATATTGTATCGCTTTGGATTACAAGAAGACCATTGGGTTAGGTAACATGTTCGAGAAAATTCGGTTACTGGGTCATTTTTGGGGTCATTGTGGGTCATGCTATTTTTATCTAGAGATTTTCTCACGCAATTTTGATTAAAAATTGCATTCTATGGTTTTCGGGCACAAGAAAAACATTGGGCTAGGTTACATGTTCGAGAAAAAATTTTAATGGGTCATATTGGGTCATTAAGGGTCTGGGTCAAGCTATTTATATTTAAAGAACGGCGTGATCGATTATAACGAAATTTTGTATGTAACAGTTTTTTTGACATGAGAAAATTAATGGGCTAAATCACATGTTTGAGAGATTTCGACCAAGAGGGTCATTTGTGGATTGTGTGGGGGGTAAATTTTATCTCAAAAACGGCTCTAACGATTTTCGCAAAAATTTGGATTTTACCATTTTCGGGCACGAGAAGACCATTGGGCTAGGTCCCATGTTCGGGAAAATTCGATTACTGGGTCATTTTGGGTCATAATGGGTCAGGATAAAGCTATTTATATCTATAGAACGGCTGGATAGATTTTAAAGAAATTTTGTACCAAATCGTTTTTTGGTACGAGAAAACTATTGGGCTGGGTCACATGTTCAAAAAATTTTGATTAGTGGGTCATTTTTGGGTCATTATGGGTCAAGCCATTTTTATCTAAAAAACGGCTCTAACGATTTTGACCAAATTTTATATTGTATCGCTTTGGATTACAAGAAGACCATTGGGTTAGGTAACATGTTCGAGAAAATTCGGTTACTGGGTCATTTTTGGGGTCATTGTGGGTCATGCTATTTTTATCTAGAGATTTTCTCACGCAATTTTGATTAAAAATTGCATTCTATGGTTTTCGGGCACAAGAAAAACATTGGGCTAGGTTACATGTTCGAGAAAAAATTTTAATGGGTCATATTGGGTCATTAAGGGTCTGGGTCAAACTATTTATATTTAAAGAACGGCGTGATCGATTATAACGAAATTTTGTATGTAACAGTTTTTTTGACATGAGAAAATTAATGGGCTAAATCACATGTTTGAGAGATTTCGACCAAGAGGGTCATTTGTGGGTCATAATGGGTCATGATCAAGCTATATCTAAAGAACAGGTGGATCGGTTTTAACGAAATTTTGTATGCAACATTTTTTTGGCACGATAAAATCATTGGACTAGGTTACATGTTCGAAAAATTTCGATTAATGGGTCATTTTGGGTCATTAAGAGTCTGGGTCAAGCTATTTATATTTAAAGAACGGCGTGATGGATTATAACGAAATTTTGTATGTAATAGTTTTTTGACATGAGAAAACTAATGGGCTAAATCACATGTTTGAGAGATTTCGACTATGAGGGTCATTTGTGGGTCATGATGGGTCATGGTCAAGCTATATCTAAAGAACAGGTGGATCGATTTTAATGAAATTTTGTATGCAACATTTTTTTGGCACGATAAAAGCATTGGACTAGGTTACATGTTCGAAAAATTCCGATTAATGGGTCATTTTGGATCATAAAAGGTCTGGGTCAAGCTATATATAATTAAATAACGGCAGGATCAATTTTAACGAAATTCTGTATGTAACAATTTTTAGAAACGAGAAAACTAATGGACTAAGTCACATATTCGAGAGCTTTCGATTATAAGGGTCATTTGTGGGTCTTAATGGGTCAAGGTCAAGCTATATCTAAAGAATGAGTGAGTCGATTTTAACGAAATTTTGTATACAACATATTTTTGGCATGAGAAAATCATTGGGGTAGGTCACATGTTCGAGAAATTTCGATTAGTGGGCCACTTTTGGGTCATTCTAATTTTATCTAGACAATGTTTCGCGCAATTTTGAGTAAATTTTGTATTTTATCGTTTTCGGGCACAAGAAAATCATTGGGTTATGACAGATTTTTGAGAAAACTCGATCAATGGGTCATTTTGGATCATAAGGGGTCAGGGTTACACTAACTATATATAAAAAACGGCTCAATCGATTTTATCTAAATTTTGTATCTAATGTTTTTCGGCATGCTAAAACTAATGAGCTAGGCCACACGTTCAAGAGATTTCGATTATAAGGGTCATTTGTTGGTCATGATGGGTCATGATAATTTTATATAGAAAATGGTACTCACCATTTTGACTATACTTTGCATTATATCGTTTTTGAGCAAGAGAAAACCATTTGGCTTGTACACATGCTTGCGAAAATTCGATTAGCAGGTCATTTTGGGTCTTAATGAGCTAGGGTCATTCTAATTATATATAACAACGACTCAATCAATTTTACCTAAATTTTGGAACAAAACGTTTTTTGTCACGAGAAGACTATTGGACTGAGTCGCATGTTAAACAAAATTATATTAGTGGGTCTTTTCTCTTCATTGCTGAATGCTGCCAAGCTAATTTTACCTAAAAAATGGCTTAAACGATTTTGATTCAATTTTATATTCTAGTGTTTTTGATTACCTGAAGACGATTGAGCTATGTCACATGCTTGATCAAATTTTATTAGTGGCTCATTTTGGGTAATACGGATCAGGATCACGAGAATATGGCAAAAGCCAATAACTTGGTGATATTTGACAAAATATTGGCGACATATCGCCAAAAAATCGACTATAAAAATCACGAAAACCAAAGCACGTATTTGGAGCCAAATGAAAGAATGCCTCCAAATTTGGCTATATCTAGCAAAAAATATTGTCTTTCTGAATGTAAAGAATTTTTTTATATATTCTTAAGAGGATTCGAGATGCATGGTTAAACCAATCAGAGTCGAGCTAAAAAAGTGATTTAGATCGATGTCCTTTCGTTGTAAATTTTAAAATAAAGTAAAATTTATAAACATGCGCATAAAAACATAGTTTTCTTATTGATTGTTTTTCTAAATAATACTATTATAAACATGTTTTACAGTAATAATACAGAGTTAATGATACAGTGAAAATACTATATCGAGTTGAACACAAAGTTAATTTTGACCGAGCTAAGCTCGGTCTCCCCTGCTAGTTAATTATTAATATAGTTATTATTATTGTTATTATCATTCACGTGTTAAACATGCGTGATAAAGACATTTCTTAATTATTTAAACAAAAATTGTTATAAATTCCTTTTAAGTTGTCACAAAACTATACAAATTTCTAACTTGTATTTCAGACAAAGCATATAAAATACAAGCATTAACATTTAAATATAATATATGTAGTACATAAAGAAAATGATCATATTTGAAATACAAACGAAACACTTTCTTTCTTGCTGAAAAAATAAAATGTCATGGAATTTTCCAGGAACTGTTAAGAAAGAGAGTCTTTCAAAAGTGTCATTTTGAGATAAATGGTTACCGGGAACATCTGTGACTGAGTGTGTAATTATCGGCCACCAGAGGGGTGAAATTTTTACTGAAAAAGGATCATAATGTCGGATTTCTCAAGCTCAGTATTTGCGTTGAATTTTTACCTACTTTTTTTGCGGTCATACCTATCATAGCCATTCGTTCTGCTGTCAACGAACAGCAGGAGATTTAATTGATCGTTCGGCTTGAGTCCCCAACTACTCTGACGTCAGCAAAATGACGTATACGGGATCTTAATCAGTGGGACCTTAATCAGGGTCTCAACCAAAGTAAAATTCTCTGTGACTGGATTTAGGTCCCGTTCTGATAGCGGGATGTATATCAGTGGGACGTTAATCAGGATTTCGTGAAAAGTGAAATGCACAAGCACTGGATTTATATCCCACTTTCTTGTGACGTCAAAATGACGTATACGGGATCTTAATCAGTGGGACCTTAATCAGGGTCTCAACGAAAGTAAAATTCTCTGTGACTGGATTTAGGTCCCGTTCTGATAGCGGGATGTATATCAGTGGGACGTTAATCAGGATTTCGTGAAAAGTGAAATGCACAAGCACTGGATTTGTATCCCACTTTCTTGTGACGTCAAAATGACGTAGTGGGACCTTAATCAGTGGGACGTTAATCAGGCGCCTCTTTGAAATAAACTACTTTCCTCGTGTTCATCTATATCATACGTCCCACGTAATGAAAGTTCATTTATAACTAAAAATTGTACGATTTCTGCAATAGATTGAACATAATATCGGTTTTTTTCTAGAACATCGTTACATACCAAAGATGACACACTCAAATTCATCTTTTCACGTTCTTCTCTTTCTGTCCACATGCTCATTGACATTATATGATTCTATGACGAAGCATGCTTTTGAAACCCTCTGTCTTTGGACAATGCTTTTTTCCAATTCCGGAAACAGGCTGAGATAAATGGATTTTCTTTAGTCCCCGAATGAGGAAACTGTCGACAAGGATAACAAAATACAGCATCTCTGCTCTTGGAATATTCCAGCCACTTAAATTTTTTCATCCAATCTGGTTGAAAACTCCTGTTATCCGAATTTTTTGGGTACTCTGATAAATTTGTACTTTTTAAATTTCTATCGCCCACCTTCGATATGTCACTAGGTGCATCGACATTCATCCTGCCTGATAAGACACCGAAGACCGAAAGAATAACCCTCACGCCTGTTGAGTTTCTGATATCCGATTGCGTAATACGGACTAAAAATCATAAAATCACTTCCAACAACAGAGAGGGGGGGGGGGGGGGGAGATACGACACCTCATTGACCGAATGAAAATTTTGCCTCCCCGACTAAGAGCAGATTTCTATAAAATAAATTGATAATTTAAACATTCCTTTTTTTTTATTAAACCACACACACAAGAAAAAACAATTATTAACATAAATATAAAAATATATATAATAAAAAAAAGAGTCATTTACACTTCCTGGATCCTAGCCAAGCTAAATTCTACATTTGCTTAAAAGATATATATGTTGCAGCCAATACCCGAAATTGGCCAATTCTAGAACTGGCCGGCCAATTCCCGAATTGGCCAGCAACGTTAAAAAATGACTGGCCAATTCTAGAATTGGTCGGCCAATTCGCGAACTGGCCAGATGCAATTGGCCAATTCGCGAACTGGCCAGTAGTGATTGGCCAATTCGCGAAATAGATATAAGTACTCGGCTTAATTCTTTCTAACATAGTTGAAAGTGTCTATGAATTCAAATAGTCTAGACGTCAGCCTGTCCGTTATCTAACTCGAGTAAAGCTTCCGGTTAACTTGTAATTGTCATCGTATTTGGTTCATCAATTAATTTCGATATTGAAAGGAAATTGTATACTATTTTTAGTTAATTTAGTTGGGTGCACAAAAATATTTCGTTTCAATATAATCAATGGGAATAATTTTTACTGTACATTTTAATGTTACATTATCTTAATTACAAAAAAATTGGTACCTATGCATCATAGTTCGGATGTTGGCCAAGGCTTCTTGGCCAGTTCGCGAATTGGCCGGCGAAAACCCGAAATACGCTATTTATTTCATGTATTTCGGGTTTTGGCCAGGAAGCTTGGCCAATTCGGGTATTGGCCGGCCAGTTCTAGAATTGGCCAGGCTCCGGGTATTGGCCGCAATATATATATATATATATATATATATATAATGCGTTACCGGGTTTTTGGCGCCGGCTGATCATGGCGCCACACATACGTCACCCATGTATACTAGCAGTAGAAGACAATAATACCAATAATAATTAGATAGGATGCACATTACAAAATATCAACGATTTAAATTTACAAATCTATAAATAACTCATTCACCTCGCCGACAAATGGAGGGGGGGGGGGGTTAAGATAATAAATATTTCTGTTGATAATTTGCCAAACCAAACTGTTGATTGTTAAAAGCAAAAATATTTTTTATGATCATAATTAAGTACTTTTTTTCCATTTCAGAAAAGATTGCTCAACTTGAAATGGAAATCGATAAATAATGAACATTGATGATTAGATTCAAAAGTTTGTTTTATTTCTGCTAAACATAAACCGAATAATCTAGATAAATTTTTGAAGTATATGCCAATTTTTATGGATTGCAAAACATCATAATGTACGATTGTAGACATTCAAAACATTTGCACAGGCCGGGTTCGGGCCGATTTCTCATTTTGATTTTTTAAAGTTTTATTTAGTGACCTTGGAATCTTTTTCAGGGGGGGCTGAGCCGCCCCTGGCACCCCCCTAGCTACGGGCCTGTGTGTATGTGTCATTTGTATCTGGTTGCCATGGTTGCTGCGCGAATGTCATATTCAAAATGATGACTGGGCAGCAAAAAGCATGAACATTTCAAAAGCATTTATGTACCAGAATTTTCAAAGTGTGAATCACTTATAACCGTTCTGAGAACATTCCTGAAGACATACCGATGCAACCCAATAAAGAATTCTGCGCTGGTATCGACAGTTCAAAAACACCGGTTGTTTATGTAAAGTCAAAAGCTCTGGCAGACCAAGCGTTACTGAAGAAACAGTGAACCGAATTAGAGAGAGTTTTATCCGTACTCCCAAGAAATTGAAGTGACGACGAATTGAAATTGAAAGACTGCATTCGTGACCATGAACGGCAATCTTGTATATTTTCGCTTTATTTTCATGTATAACTCATTGTTGTAACCAGGCACGTAGCCAGGGAGGGGGCTAAGGGGGCTGAAGCCCCTCCCGAAAGTTTGAAAATACAAAATTATCTGAATGATAAAAAATAAATTTTGTTTGTTTTTATCTTCCATTATATTAAAATCAATTTCATTTTTAGCTGTAAAAATATCCATTTATTCAATTACATTTACAGTAATTCTTCATTACATCGGATTTGGATATATATTTTTTTATAGATATGTACCACTAAAAATATAAATTATTTTTAAAAAGTAATTTTTACTGTTTCTATGCGCAGTAAAATTCGATCAAGTGTAATTTCTTATCATTAATTTGACTAAGAAAAATTAATTATAATACGCATATGATATAAGAAAGGTCACTAAAAATTAGGAAGACTATTTCTGACATGTTTCAGTCATTGGAAAAAGGCTAAATGTTTTTCTTGAAACTTATACAATTAGATTATCAGAAACAAACTTTAGATTTCTTCAGGAAAATAGAAAAAAAAATTGTAATTTAAGAAATTACCCCAACCATTTGAAAAATGTTTCACTCGATACATTCATCTATCATTTTAAGCTAAATACCAGTTGTTTTATTGTGTATTATCCGTGCCACTGCTATAAATGACTTTATACATGCTGCAATTTGAAGGTACGGTTCGTTTAAGTTATATCACTCTATTGTCGCCAAGCATAAAAGTTGGCGACGAAAGAAACATTTCAAACTATTTAACATTGTTGGTGCAAAAGTAATCATTATTAAAATACAGCTTTGGCATATACTGTTATACTTGTAAGACTTTGGCATATATTGTTTGATTTTACAGAGCAGAATTTTGGTGATGGAGGTTTTAAACCAAAATCGATCGCAGCACATGCATCTGTGAATGGGTCCATCAGACATCGAATCAAAAAAGTTTTTTCCCAGTTTTTCCCAAGCCGATTGCTTTTTAGTTTTCTTTTTAGGTGGTGGAAAATCAAGAGTAATAGCTATAACATTTTCCGGCTTGTTAGAATCACTATTGGCACTCAAATTTTCCTGGTTAGAACCGACCGATAGTAAAACGCCATGGCTAGTGGATTGGTCGCCCTGGCGACATGATGTTTTACAATTAATCGGTTCGGCATTAAATTGCTTCCTTTTTCGTGATCGCCTTTCAACACGTAATTGGTTTTCAGCGGCTCAATAATCTTTTGATTTTATCATTTTCTGCATTGAAAGACGTTTTTGCGCCAAACCAAATACAGTATTACTCAGTTATCCCGTCGACCAATTTCGCCAAATGATACGAATCGCCAAACTAATAAGCAACTTATACATGTTGACTGTGTTTAATATCATTGAATGCGATATTCACGTTCATTCATTTCTTTGGCTTCGGCTTTTTCCGTATCTGTTAATTTCCGTCTACCCATTTTTAAATTTGTTAGTTTTCTCTTTTATTACAATGATTTTAACCATTTTAATTTACTATTCAAATAAAAATTCTTCTAAAAGTAAAGAATTTAATTTAAATTCAAATAAAAATTCTTCTAAAAATAAAGAATTTAATTTAAATTCAAAAGTGGTAACATCATTCAAAAGTGGTAACATCATCGGGTCCATTCTCCCGAAAACAACAACCATTTTTCAAATGGTTAATAAAATTATTTCATTGTTTGAATTTTCAAAGAGCTCCAGGAAACGAAGAAATTAGAGCAGCTCTTAGACTAATACTTGAAACAATCTTATTTTGTGCAGAACAAAATAGCCACTGACCACGATGACGATCCTCTAACTTTAGAGAAATTTGTATAAAAAAGACTTAACTAAGAGTTCTTTAAGGGGGCTCAGGGGTTGAAAACTTTTCAAAAAAATGAATTTTTTTATGATCTAGTTTGATTATTCAATTAATTTTTAACTCAATGCAAAAAACCACATAAAAATATTTGCATTTATTACGGAGTTATAGGCATTTATGTATCAACACTTTTATAGCCGCACCCATATAATTTTAACTTTAAGTCGCGTTTTCTCAAAACTTGATTTTTGACAATTAACACCAAGATTTAAAAAAAAAACTATTTAATAGAATGACTTTTTTTTTTCGCATGCATATAACATCATTATCTATAGAATGAATTAAGGATATAACTATCACTTAAAAAAACATTATTTGAAAATCTCTCAAATTTGAAAATTTAAAAAAACCCTAAAAATACAACTTTTTTTCGTTAAAAATTCTCAAAATATTAAACTATCTAAAATATATTAATTCATTCTATAGATAATGATGTTATGTGCATGCAAAAAAAAAAAAATAAAAAATAAAAATAAAAATAAGCCATTCTATAGCCAAGCCATAGTTTTTTTTAAATTTTGGTGTTAGTCATCAAAAATCAAGTTTTAAGAAAACGCGACTAAAGTTGAAATTTTATGAAAGTGTTGATACATAAATGCTTATAACTCCGTTAAAAATGCAAATATTTTTATGCGGCTTTTTGCATTGAGTTAAAAATTAATTGAATAATCAAACGAGGCCATAAAAAAATCGATTTTTTGAAAAGTTTTCAACACCTGAGCCCCCTTAAGTTTTGAGCAATGTCTGGAGCAAATGAATTGAAACGAGATATTATAAATATTCTTTGAAATGCTATTTATCTGACTGCAAAAACTTATGATGAAATCATTTAAATATTCTGAGATACAGTTAACCGAAGTATTAATTATCAAAATAAATATTGCGATCTGCTTTAGCTTAATTGCTGATGAAATTATGGACATTTCAAGCGCAGAACAGCTTGCCATTTGTGTTAGATATGGGAACAATTAAAAAATTCACAAAACCCAAAAAATCGATTTTTTAAAATGTTTTATTCCAATAAAAGTCTTTTCTTCCAAAAATTCAAGAAAAGTAATATTACGACATTGTAATGAGCTATGTCTTGGCATATTTAAATGCGTCGCATAGGCATGTGACAAAGTAGCCAATAAGTTTGGTCATGTTAGTGGGGTTCATTCTAGAATTCTTCAGAGTATCTAAAAATTAGATACGTCCTCTGTGAAAACCATTAGTTAAATCTTGCCTTGTCCAACAGCATGCTGATTCCCGTCATTCTAAAAGTATCATGGACTTGTTAAAGTAGCGCTTAAAGAAGCAATTGTATCAAATATCCTAAAAAAGAAAAGAAAATGACTTCTCCGCATTTGTGATACAAATTTTATCGAGAGGCATGACGGCATATTGACTTTTGTTGAGCGACTTAAATACATTTGTATTAGCAAAGAAAATATTTCGAAAATATATGGAATATTTCTTCAACAGCTGAGCTTTCTTGGCAGTCAGGGAGAAGAATCATTTTCTCATGAGCTTGTCTGTTTGTCAGAAGGTTTTCTGTCTGATGATCATAAAAAAATTTTCAAAAAAAAAAAAAAATCGTGATATAATATTGGCTGTAACCTATGCTAAAGATGCCTAATTGTTTTACATAAATATGCCGAAAAATGAAGTAGAAATTTTTTGTGAGATATTTTATTGTGCATAAACGTCGGGAAGACATCTTCCAAACTGAAATAAAGATCCTAAGACTAGCATTTAAACAGACAACAGGTACAAACCCTCAAATTACATCCACTAAAAAGTATTACAATATCACGGTCTTATTTCCCCATGTAGAAAGTCTCATTCAAAATTTAAATTATCGATTCATTTCGAATGAAGACATTCTAAGAGATTCCCAGTTACATCTTCCAGAATGTGCTTCACTAGGAAGAGGAGACCAACACAGAGGTTTTAAAAGTTTTAGTACTGTAATGTGAAGTATTACGATAAAATCAAACACTTCTGGACAGTTTTGGTTGAAAGCCGAGTAACAACAGTCAGTGCTGAAAGATATTTTTCGGTAAAGAAAATAATTAAATCTTTGACTCGAAGGGCTATGGTCGATGAAAGACTTACGAGCTTTTCAATGATTTCCATTCATTGGGAAATTACAGAAGATCTTGATAAGTCAATCAGCATCATGGCTAAGAAGAAATTATGATGATTGTTTCTGTTGCACTAGTAAACAGTGTTGAATTCAGGGGATAGCCCTGGAGGGGGACATTCCCTCTCCTCCGGAGCAATGAGATGTCCCCCCCGGAAAATTTGTGATTTTGTGTTTTCAATGGTCAAAAAGTACAATTTCCCCGCCGGAACACTATAATACCCCGAAGAATCCCTTCCGGAGAAAAGTGCCTGAATTCAAAAACTGTTAGTAAATTTATTGTACCAAGAGTATCATTTAGAATTGTTATAATCAGATAAAGTAAAAAACAAGCATAATTTTTATGATTACATATGACTGTAGCAATTAATTTTTTCTTTCAAAAAATAGTGCGTGTAATTTATTTCATTTATGGATCAATAGTTTCAAGACCTCACACTCGTAATGTCAGATTTTCGCACGTTAACATTAATCCTGTGTTTTAAATCAATATATATTACTTGTTTGCATTTCAATATTTTACAACATTTTTTTCCATAGGATACTTGAGGCTCATCACTTGAGGTTCTCAAACATTGTTAGTTTGTACTTTAAGTTTCGCAGAAAATTTTTCCTAAAAATTCTTCAGTTTCCGAACCAGTTTGGAAACTGTACACGTTCGCTGCCACTTACATGAAGATGTGATGATAGTTAATGCCGCACTGTAGAAGTGGGTTTTCAACAGAATCTGGTTTACTTTTATAACAAAGAATCAGTGAAAGATTTTCCCGCGCCAGCGCGTGACTGGCTATTGGACATCAGCCCGCATCACGCGCTGGCGCGTGAGTGGTCCCTTAACATTGGCGCCATATCACGTGTTTTCGCGGGAGCGGCAGTGAACGTATTAAAAGTTAAAAATTGCAACAGAACTTGAAAAAACTGAATATGAAATATCAATATTTGACTTAATTAACAAGTATCCTATGTAGGAACACCAATTAGGATAAGCCTAGATTATTTTTAATTTCTTTACTGAATATTATTCAAATTACTTTTGTGAGAATAGAAAAAATTAAAAAATTGAGCCCCTCCCGAAAGAAAATCCTGGCTACGGGCCTGGTTGTAACCAAATTATGTTCCGAAATAAACGCTTCGGAAAACCGATGATTCTTTTGTAATAACCCTGTACTTTAAATGTTGAAAAGCGTTCAAATTTAAATTTTTCATCGACAAATATCTCATTTTCTCGTATTTAAATAAATATTTTATTATTGTGTTTCTGTATTATTAAAATTAAATATTTCCTTTATGAAAAATGCCTTGTAAAGCAACCATTAAAAATAATAATAATAATAATAATAATAATAATAATAATAATAATAATAATAGCTCAACCTGAGGGAGATATATCAATAAATATAAAAACTTTGTTAAATCACCATAAAAAGAAAAATAAAACAGGACGCGTTTCGAGCATTGACTTTCTCATATACGTAGACGCCAAATCCCATTGTTATCTCGGCATGGTTTCGAATCCAACATCTTTGGCGAAAAGATGCTGTTTTTTGGCGGTGATCGCTTTATTGGCAACTTTCAGATTTCACAAAGAGAAAAGAAGTGCTGTGCAATTCAAGACAAACATAGCAATATGAGTTTCGGCGGGAGAAAAACCGTCTGCCCTCCGTCACGTGACGGAAGGCAGACATGTCGGCCTACGAAAAGGTTGCCATTTTGGTGTCTACGTAGGTATTATAGGTCATTGGTTTCGAGCTGCAAAATTACCGCTCGTCATCAGCTGATCCAAACATGACACGTGTTTGGATCAGCTGATGACGAGCGGTAATTTTGCAGCTCGAAACGCGTCCTGTTTAATTTTTCTTTTTATGGTGATTTAACAAAGTTTTTATATTTATTGATATATATTTATCGCCAGTATTTTCGGTGTTTCTCAATACTGAGGGAGATAATGTATTCAAACCCTCGGTTTCAAGATCATAGAAACCCACTCCATGTACATGCCTCCTAAGCGTTCGCGCGCGGCGTATTTGTATCTTGAACATAACGATAACTATCATGTCCATGAACGTTCATGATCATGTCATATTTTGCCTCCCTAACGGGTAGTAGCATACGTCTCAGTACTTGCCCACCAACCAACCAACCAAATGTCATATTTTGCAACCAACCAATCAAACAAACAATGATATTACTTTTTCTTGAAAATATAAAACAAACTATTTACTATAGTTAATTATTCAAATAAAATCAATTCTTTTAAGAACTAACATTATTTGTAAAAATGAAAAAGCGACCATCTAATTTTTGCAGCTATCATAATTGTAAAAAAAATTCTCTTTCTGATGGAATTCATCTGTTTCGTTTTCCGAAAGAGGAAAAAAGGTTAGCTATGTGTTTTCATTTTAGTTTATAAAAAATATTATTTATCATATATCATTAAGTGTCGCTGATTTAAATACGTTCGATTTTAATTACGTTTTTACAATGCAATGGACAATTATGCTGTTATGTAAAGATAGAATTTTGTCGTTTTTTACTCAATTCTTGATGTGTTAAAATTATGTACACAGTTGTATTTTCGATAAAAATTCGATGTTTTAATGTACGTAGAATTTAAATAATTAAATTAATTTTTAGGCCTTTTTTGTTTTGTTTAAAAAGTGAAATCGATAAATTGACACATATTCTCTCAATCGAATCGTAATTTAAAATACAAGTATCTAGTTCGTTCTATTTAAAGCTCTTTTATGTTAGGATCCACTTTAATTTACAATATATGTTTTAGTGGTCTGCTCAGGCTTTTTTAAAATCAACATGTTTCCATACACACAAATGTTTTGCAAAAATTTTCTGCGCAAATCAATTTAATGTTTAATTAAATTATGTGCTATATTAATTTGATATGATATTAAAACCACAATTTAAAATAATTGTTATTTAAATCAAAGATTAATTAAAAAATAATTATTGTAATTAAAAAATAATAAAGTAAAAGTCCATGGTAGGAAGGGGTGAAATCTTTTCAATCATTTTGTCAGTGCATTTAAAAGCAGCCCAATCATTAATATTGTGATCTCTTTGCACAAAGTGCCAGTCACTTTTATAACATCACAAGCAGGGATGTAGTGGAAGGTATACGCCATATACCCTCTGTTTCTTATAAAAGCTATAGTATGTACACCATATATATAGGGTATACTCCCTGCTTTGAGTGTATACCCTCTCTTTTTTTTTTACCTCTATACCACTGACAATGAAATTATTAAATTTAACCACCATTGCCTGCCTAAAAAGTCACTGCAGCCAGCGCTTAGAAATGGATGGATCTAATCTATGAAAAATAGAAATAAAAGGGTCTGTCATCGCACTCAATGTTTTGAGTCTTTAAACTTTGAATTGGCGACAACAATATATTATTCGTACATTAAATTTAGGAAATTTTTTTATTTTGAGTATAAAAAAAAAGATTACAAAGCAAAAATGTTTCTTTTTTTAACTTTGCATAAAGCAAAGTTCCAAAAATTTTCTGTGCACAACGTTTACATGTGCATCTATATTATACAACTTTGCTTCTACTATACTATTAAACGAGCAGTAATTGATTATTTATTTGTTTAACACATTGAGTGCCGAGTCTATTTTGTCTGTCTTTCTATTTGGGCCATGATAAAAAATTCCTGATACACAATCTATATAAAAACTATAAAAGTCTCTAAAATGTGATGATATTGTAAACTATGCTCTTTAAAGAAAATGTTTGGTAGAAAAATAACCAGAAAATTAACGAAGCAAGTTACCTCATTTTGTGATACCTGCAAAAAAATAAACTGTTTTTATGTTTTCTATGTTTTAATAAAACCCATTATAATTTTTTGGTAAGAAGTGTTTAGTAAATTCAAGATACAACCCTGAAATTACTTAAAATTTCAGAGTTTCTCCCAAAGGGTTTCAGGGGGGAAAGGGAGCACTCCGTCCTTCCTGAACTTTAGCTTTAAAAAAATAGTGCCCCTCCTACCCTTCATCCAAAAACATAGCCCTCCAGCGATGATGCAGGTGCACTATAGTGCAAAAAAATAACTCTTATGTGTCCAGAAAAAGCGGCAGATTTCCTCAAAAGATCGTGAAAAAACAACAACTTTGTCCAAAAATCATGATAAAACAGATAATATTGCAAAACAATTAGCAAAAAATGGAAAATTTTACGAAGAGATCACAAAAAACGGTAATTTTTGACCAAAAATTACAATAAAAGGGCAGCTTTCGTAAAGAATTGCAAAAAAATGGCAAATTTTGTGAAAAAATCGCTATAAAACAAATTTCTGTCAAAAGATTTGCAAAAAATGGCAAATTTCACCAAAAATTCCCGAAAAAACACTAAATTTGTGAAAATACCCCCCAAAAACAACAGATTTCTTCAAAAGATCACCAAAAAAATCCAAATTTTGTCAAAGGGGCACAAATAATAATAATAATAATAATAATAATGATAAAAACTTTAATAATGGAAGTGAATTTTTCTGTTCTAAAAACTAATTTTCCTGCTTCAAAATTGTATTTTTATTTCTAAAAAGCGGAATTTTAGTTAGAATTTGATATAAGAAAAATAATTTTGTTTTTCTAACCAGGGATGATTCTGTTCTGTAATTTCCAAAAATTCAAGACATTCTGTTCCGAAAATGAAAAAAAAAAGCTCATCAATCAGAAAATTCAGGCATAAAAACGGCGAATTTTAACAAATGGTCGCCGAAATTTTTCATCAAAAAAATGCCAAAAACTCATATTTCATCAAAGAATCGCAAAAAAGGGTATTTTGTTAAAGAATCTCAGGAAAAAGCTTAAGAATCGCAATAAAAACGGTAATTTCAACAAAGGGTCGCGGAAGCAAGCGTTAATTGCACCTAAAGGTAGCTGTCAAAAGCATGAATTTCGTCAAAGTACCAAGGAAAAAATGTGAATTTCATCAAAGAGTCACAGAAACAATGCAAATAAGAATCGGAAAAACTTCGAGTTTCGTAAAGAAACCATCGAAAGGACGTAAATTTTGTCAAAGGGCCATGGAAAAAATGCAAATTTTGTTAAATGATTGCCAACAAAAAGCGAATATTGTCAAAAGACCGTAGAAAATATGCAATTTTTTTTTTTTTTTTTCCAGAGGGCTGCTGAAGAAACACAAATTTCATCAAAAAACTTAGGTAAAAACATTTTTTTTTTTTTTTTCATGATCCTTTGGCAAAATTTGTTATTTTTTGGGATTTTTTTTTTTTTTTTTTTTTTTGATGAAATGTTTGAAATTCTTTGTCAAAATTCACATTTTTTTTTTTTCCATGTGATCCCTGAATGAAATTTGCATCTTTTTACGATCCTCTGGCAAAATTTGCATTTTCCCCGCAATCCTATTATGAAATTGCCGATTTGTTTTCCACTAATTTACGAAAATGATTTTTCTTTTGATTATTTGTCAAAATTTGCAACATATTTTATGTAAGAATTTTAGAGTTATGACTGACTTTTTTTTAATTTTCGGAAATGACTGCCTTAATTTTTCTTAATTTTGGGAAAAATCTGACAGAATCAGAGAAATGATACTAAGCAAAAAAAATTTAAATTCACAGCAAATTTTCTGAAAGGTTACAACGGAGGTGGGAGAAAAGAGGGGGTGATTCCACTCCAGTTACAAACTACGTGCTTTTTTTAAAATTTGCGTTTTCTCGTGTTTAAACGTGACAAAATTGGCATTTTTTTGAGATCTTTTGAAAAAATTTGCTATATTTTGTCATCTTTTAACAAAATTTGTTGTTTTTTTCGCGATCTTTTCACAAGATTTGTCTCTTTTTTTCACGATTTTTCAGCAAAATTTATTTCTTTTACTTTTTTTCAATTTTGACAAAATTTCTGTATTTCTACGATTTTTGGAACCACTAGATTCTAAATTCAACTCTGTAAGTGCCCTTAAAAAATGAAAAAAAAAAATGCTCTTTTCAGAACAGTAGCGCCCTGCACCTTTTTAAACCTGAGGGAAACTCTGTATTAGAGATTACAACCTGTAAAATCAGTTAAAATATGATTTTTATATTAAAAGTTAAATTGAAAATTATGCCTACATTTACCTAAACAGGCTATTTTGTTAGTCAAAATGAAAAACAAAATGGATATTTTCATTTAGAATATATATATGTTTTTTTTTTTTTTTTTTCTAATTATGTCCTTATTATTTTTTAACAAGAAAAAAAATAAATAAAGTTCTTTCCCATTTTACCCAGGAAAAAAAAAAAAAGTATCTGTGAACATGAAAAGGACAAAATTTTTTTTCATCCATATGCCTAATTTCCTAGTGGAGATGGTTGAGCCAGGGCTCATGTATCCTCAATCTCAGTGGCACAAGTATCTCCATTACCACCATTTTTGTTTATCAGACTTTTACTAACTAAAACATTGTTGAAATTATGCTTACTAAATTTATCTTTATTGTTGCAGCTTAAAATAGGACTTTGATTACAAAGAAATATAAAAAATACTCACCTAAATATTTACAGTGGACTCCATCAAATCTGCACAGCTTGGGACCAGAGGTTGTGCGGATTTTAGAATTTTGCAGATTTCTGGTCATTGCTTTGTTTACATTTTTTAGACAGTAATTTGAGTGCAATTAATAGTGCAATCGGAACTATATTACATGCTTACAATATAATAAAATATTAAAATAAGTAATAAACTAAAATAATAAAAATTTAGAGAATTTTTAAATCAATTAAAATATTAATAGCAAAAATCAAGTTAATAATCAATAGTGTATGATTAAATATTCATTATAAAGATTATATGTATTTTTCCGAAATTATTAAACAAAACTTGCCTCATAAAAGTACATTACTAATTCACATCAAAATCATAAAACAAGAATTTTTTCAAGTTTAGCCAGGCTTAATAACCAAAAAATCTTGATTAATGCATAAATATATTTGGTAAGGAAATTGTGATTACCAGTAATATCAGCAGTATCTTTAATTTTTTCCAAAAAAAATATATTCTTCCTTCATAAAAAAAACATGAATAGACTATTATTAAAGTCTATTCATGTATAGTACCTTATAACCTGTAAGGTTATAAGGTACCATACATCAGTTCCACTATAATTAAATATATGGAACTGATACAAAACTAAAAAAAAATCAAATTTTGTCCTAATATCCGAACTGAAATTTTCATTGTTTACATCCATAAAATATGTGTGGATTTTAGAGAGTTGCGGATTTGAGGGAGTCTACTGTATTTCAGATGGGAAAAAACAACTTTTAATCACCATATTTTCAAAATAGTACGAAGATATGTGATTTTTTTTTTCACTTGTTCAGAACTATGTTGCCATATTTAAAAAGAAAAATTAATATGTCATTCAATATTGCCACCCTTCCCCCCCCCCCCCCAAAAAAAAAAAAAAAAAAAAAAAAAATTGTCTCTAGATTTGCTTCTGTAATAAAAGAAATATCGGCATTATGGTATGTTTTCCATTACTTTTGGAACGCCAATAAAATTGAAATTTTTCTTTAAACAAAAAAACATGTGTACCGATCATTAATTTTTTTTTATCAGGCATCAAAACACACTTTGTACTGCCAATTTATGCCATTAGATAAAAATTGAAGTGAGAGAGCATTTGGGGAAATCAGCCATTGAAGTTACGCCTTTTTTTTAATTAAAAATGACCAAAAGTTATTTTCTGACAATGTTTTAATAGTATAAGCTGCACAAAAATCTGTTAAAATAAAACTTTGCTTTATTCTGGAAAAAAAAAAAAAAAAAATCACTTAAATATGAAAAAAGTCTTTCTATTTTTATTCTATTTTATTAGTATTTCTATTTACTTTTATTTTGTCACATGTTCTATTCAAAATTACGGCAAAGCGGCTATCTTGGGAGATATTCAAAAGTTCATAATTCACAGACTGTTTGATCTATTTCAATATGATTGATAATTTTGGAATCAACATTAGAAATTTTACAAATTCACTGAATTTTATCAAAATTGGTGATGGCGGGTGCCATTTTCTGGGTGATTTGACTATGGAATGATAATGAGCCCACATCAAAAGATCAAATTGCATTTAAAAAATTGTATTAGTGTTGGACAGTGTTTTATAATCTATGCATGAGACATAATTTTTTTAAATTTTATTTCAGAAACTTATATGTGAAGAAAAAATGTTGATTAATCTTTGTCTTTACAGGTGTCAGGCATGGGTAGAGTCTTGTAAAAATCCTAAGTTAATTGGAATCCCTGCAGAGAAACTAAATAGAAATTTTCGAGTATGTTGCAATCACTTTCATGACTGGTGCTTCATGAATACCACCTTTAAAAATAGTCTTGTTCATAATGCCATTCCAGATGCTCTTGATCCTCGATGTAAAATTAAAATGGAGATAGAAGTGGAGGAGAATCCAGCTGAAGAATCTATTACTGAAGACATATTTTTAAAATCTCCATGTTTACTTGCTCATCTCCTACAACCCCCAAATTCCTCAAAGTGTACTTTAATTGAAAACGTGTCAACTTATTCTGATAAGCTTGTGAAAACTTCTACTACAGACCATTCTTCTACGGAATGTTTTCCAACCTTGAATCCAATTCTTAATGAGCAGTTGTCTTCTTCACATGTGCTTCCTATAGAAATGACTGCAGAAAATAAAGAACTGCATCAGATCAATTCTGATTCTGTTAATAAAAGCAAATCTCGAAGAAAAAAATATACTCCAAAAAAAGTTAAATTAGCTAAAAAATTGAAACATTATAAAGGCTCTATGACGAAATTGAAATAAACATTTCCAAATTACCCGAAAAAAAAAAAGTTGCCTCTAAAAAAAAGTTACAGATTAGGAAGATATGAAAAATTGACAAAATTTATTGCTTTTTTCAAGTAAAAAAGAGCACTCAAAATAGGCAATACACACAGTTTGATAAAATGCAATGCTTATCAGATCTTCTGCAGAAGTCGAGCTGTTTACCACATATTATTGATATTTCTGCCTTTGCTATCATCTCAGATACTGAAAATTTTCACTTTATCACGATTATCTTATACTAAAAACAACATTACAATTTTACACATTTGCAGTGTTTTCTTTTAAGTTTAAGCTAATTATTCTTTGCAGTTGCAGATAAGTCATGAGTGTAACATATCATGTGAGTTTCATGTAGAATAAGAATACGGTATAGCAATTTTTACCAATTGTTTTGTTTCTTGAGAGAAGTGAGTTGTGTTGTATTGGACGCTCGATTTCACATAAACTTTAATTTTTGAAACTTTGTGAAGCATAGCAGATTGTCGCAAACAAAAACGTTTTTCGTTGAGTCAAAAGCTTAACATAACATTTTATGCAAAATTGATAAAAAATGTTAGACCACAGAACATCAGCAGAATGCCTTAAAATCTCCACATCGACATTAGCTACAACAGTTATTAAACAATGAGCAGAAATTAAAAAGCGTTAGCAGATTGCTGTAAAAATTCATCCAAAAAAAGAAAGTCATTGAAAGCAACACTTCTTTCTTTACTTGAATTTGAGGGGATGGATTAAAGGGATTTTACGATATATTTAAAAGTAAAATAAATAAGAAATTGAATGTTTGCTATAAAAACTCACTCTTGATTACAAAATCAAATTTTACATCAAAACAAAAGAACTAAAATATGTCATTTTAATGTGTACCCCAGTGATGGAAAATATCCAGTTTAGGCTACAATTGGATTTGATGCAATTTTTCCCTAATTAGTCAATAACTGTGGTACTACTTAGTTATCCCATTGACTATTTTCACCATATTATAAAAATCACCAAACTAATAGCCAAGTTATACACGTTGACATAATTTTTATTTTAGATAACGAAAGAACAGATTAATTAGTAAAAGATAAATAAAAATACAAATAAAAAGTGGAATTAAAAACCACTTGATGATGTTTTAAACAGGTGTATCGTGTTTAATGTCACTGAATGTGACATTCAAAATCATCCATTATTGGGTTATGAGTTGGGGATAGTTTTTTGGTCAACGGGATAACCAAGTAGTACCATTGCTGCTAACCTGATCTTGCTTATGACTGTTTTTTGTATTAAATTTTATGATACTTATTTTCATTGTAATATGTAAAATATATCACAATGAAAAAGCAACTTACAATGTTTGTCTCATATACAGTAAATTCTCATTAATTTAGATGTTATAATATGATTAGAATCAATAAAACAGCTACCCGAATTATCAGAAGTAAAGTTAATGGTATTTTTCAGCTTTGTTCTTGACATTTTATCCTAATTAAAAGTAATCCTAAATAATCAGAATCTGTTTGCAGTACATTTAATTTATATTTCTTATCATTACTTTCTATTTATTTATGTTTATCAGGGCTTGAATTTCAGGACGGGATGGCGGGATTTGTGCCTAAAATTTTGAAATCCCGCCCAAGATAATATCGTAGAGGAAAGACTCCCGTCCCAAAAAAATCTCGAATTTCACGAAAAATTTTGCATTTTGAAACTACAATTAACTCCCGCTTTTTGTTGCGAATTTTGTGATATTTTTGTGCGACTGAATGACATATTTTGCAAGTTTTTTGGTGCGAAGAATTGTTAGAATTCATGCTTTTTTTCTATAACCAATCTTCAAATGTGCGATCGATTGACAGGTTTTGTGCGATTTACCGACACGAGAACAGAGTAATTCCATTTCAAATTTTCCAAAAAATTAACACATTCAATTAGAAAAGTTATGAAACATCGTTTGTCAATCCCGAAATTTGGATAGTGATGCTTGAATTTTCGGGCTAATTACCACTTTTTCATAGCTTTTCAACCGAGCTGAATTGCATATTTTCACAATCAATTTTCTCAATCGTTCGCAGAAAATTTTGTTAGATTATCGTGATAAAAACGCCAATTTTCTCAAAGAATCGCACAAAAAACTCGACTTTCCTTAAAAGATCACGATAAAACACGAATTTCTTTTTAAAAAAATCGTGGAATGAACACTAATTTCGTGAAAGGATTGTGAAATAGACACGAGTTTCGTGAAATGTTCGCGGAATAAACGCAAATTTTGTAAAAGCATTGCGGAATAAATGTGAATTTCGTGAAAGCATCACGGAATAAATGTGAATTTTGTGAAATGATCACCATATAAACAGGGTCATGTGAAAGGGGGCAGGGGGGCGAAGGGCGGTCGCCCCGGGCGCACAAGCTTAGGGGCAACGATTTTCTACTACTAACATCATTTTTGGCCGGTAACAAGGAAAAAAACCCACTAAATTGAAACTTTGCCCCGAGTGCAGTTTTCTCTCCGCATGTCCCTGCATTTGAACCTAAATTTATCAAAATGCTGCTTAAAAAAACCGCGAATATCATGAAAGAATCTCGAAATAAATGTGAATTTCATTAAAAGATCGTAAAAAATGCTAATTTCTTTTAAGGATCGTAGGAAAACGCCAAGTTTATCAAAGGGTTCTTCAGACGTGATTCTAAGTAAAAACTTTTTTGAAATTTGCAGCAAATTTTCTGAAAAGTTACAGTTGATTGTGTGACAGGGAGGGGATTTACTTTTGACTCTGTGTTTTTTCCACGGCCCTTTGACGAAGTTTGAGTTTTTTTCGCAATCTTTGGACGAAATTATCAGACTTTTTAGATTTTTTGATAAAATTTATGAATATTTCACAGGTTTTTGACAAAATTTGTGGATTTTTCACTTTTTTTGGATGAAATTTGCAGATTTTTTGTTATTCTTTGACAAAATTTGTGGATTTTTCGCGATCCTTTGATGAAATTTGGTATTTTTTTTGCAATTTGTGTTTTCCTGCAGGTTTTTTGACGATATTTTCGTTTTTTCTGTGATCCCTATCAGTAATTTGCTTTTTACGATATTTATAATTTTTCTACGAATGATTTGCGATATTGATTTTTTTGGGCGAGGATTTGTCGAAATTTGTGGTATTTTTTTTTTTGTCTAAATTTCCAGATTGATATCGATTCTTTTTTTTTTTTTTTTTTTGAACCGAAAACCTATGATTTTTGGAAAATACTGAACAGAATGCCTTTGGATTGTTTAATGAATGCAAAATTCATCATAGAATATCTTAATAAATATGAATTGTCACACAGAATCGTGTAAAGTATGCAAATTTCAACAATGCATCGTGGAAAAAATGTGAATTTGTCAAAAGGTCGTTAGTAAACACTAATTTAGTCAAAAGGCTGCTAGAAAAATGCAAATTTCATTAAAGAATCGCAAAAAGATGTGAATTTCGTCAAAGGGTTGCCGAATAAATGCGAATCTAGTCAAAAGATTGCTAAAAAAAATGCAAATTTCTTTACAGAATCACAAAAAATGTCAATTTTGTCAGAAAATGCAACCATTTGGAAAACAACACACACACAAACATATCTGTTTATTGTTATAGGCATCATTTTTAATCAGAAATATTATATACTGAACTAACTTTTGAAAAATTACATTAACCCGAACCCAACTTGCAGCAATCTACACTCAACCTAAAATCAACCTGAACCAAAAACAGAGTTTTGACCTGAAACATAAGTAATTAGCACAAGAAGGGAATTTATCCTTTTGAAAATTAAGTAGACTAAATAAAATCTTGACTTTTTTTAAAAATAAAAAACACATTTTGCATAATTATTCTGAGTTGTTGATAAAAATTGCTTCAGTGGTATTTTGTCATGTCTGTATTTGTGTAATTCTTTAAATAGCACATAAAATTACAGCAGGTTTTAAAGATTTTTTTTCTCCCTCCCAAACAACTAAACTCCCCTCCATTTATAAATGTTGGGAGGGACTCTCCCCTCCTCTAGAAAATTGAATTTCAAGCCCTGTTTATTTCAAACTATAGGATTTAATTGTAAATAAATATAATAGCAATAATATTGATTATAATAAATAATATTCAGTATTAGCTGTACTGTACATTTGATATCAAAAGTGTGACTACTACTAAAATTTTATTAATTATTATTATTGTTATACAGTAAAACCTCTAAATAGCAGCCACTACTGGGAACACGATAAAGTGACCGTACTTTGGAGGTTGCTGTTATTCAGAGAGGTTCCACATTTTAAAATCTCAAAATTACATTATATTAAAATCAAAATAATTGACCAAAGTTATAGCATTTTTAGAGCCAAAAAATACATACTATTATTTTACCCCAAAGAAATTATTTATTAACAGTTGTTTTGTTTTTTTTAAAACATATCTCTTTCTCTAAATGTATAGTGTTTTCCCCAGATTTGTTGTAGCTTTCGTTATCATTTTGAGTGAGAGCAAAATTTTTAATTTCCCAGTTTCTCGGCATTTTGTTGGGACAGGGCATTTTCTTGCAACATCAGTCCAGAAATTGGGAGATTTTTCTCTCAACAGTTTGAAAGCCATCCCAAAAGCGACTTATCTATCTCACCAGTTCTTTCTCTTACCAGTTCTTCGACGCCTGGTTTCAGATTCTAAATTTACACCTTGAAATATCTTTTTTAAATAAAAGTCACTTTTTTTTAGAATGTCATCTATTTGCGTCTTTCCATATTTGTATATTTCAGCTTATTTCCATGCACTTGCATAATTTTTTTTGCTATCAAGAATAAGTTTCAACTTATCACTTATAGTTTAAATTCTTCTTAATTTTAATTTTAGTTAAAATATAATGTAAAAAAAATGCTATGGAGTGACTGTTCTTCTGAAGTTTTGTGTAATGTTACTTCTATGGTAGAGTTTGGATAACACTAAAACATGACTGGCATTCGGAGGTTACCATTGTTCGGAGTGATGGTTGTAAGAGGTTTCACTCTATTATTTATAATTAAATCTTGTAATTTTAAATAAATACCAATTAAAATAATGAAATGATAATGAATATAAATTAAGTAAAATCTGAAATGTATATTAAGACAATAAATAACACACACATCTTTTTAATTTCAAAGTTTATTTATTCAATATGCAGGATTTTGTTAAAATAAAGTATAATGAATCAATTAACTTAAATCAAAATAAAGTTACCAGAATATATGTTTACCATAAAATAAAATTTGATTTTTAAATATTAACACACAGAAAAAAAATAAGTTTTAAAATTAAAAATTAAATCACAGTTGTATGAAATGGCACAAATATTATACAGAAACTATTTTCTGATAGTACAATCACAATTTTTGTTAAAACCTTAATTTAAAGAAATAACAAATTATAGCAGCAGTTTTACTCTTCTATATTATAACAATTAAATTGCTAGTTAATTGGCCATTAAAAAAACACAATTTTTTTTTCTAAAGTTGGCAGTTTCAAATCAATTTAATTGTAGGTAAAAAAAAGATGATGATAATAATAATAATAAAACTCGTACACGCTCCTGATCAATATGGTATAAAGGATGATCATGGCTAAAAGAAAAAAGAAAACTAAATATGAGCATATGACATGGTTTAAGACACATATGAACAACACAGCAGGAAAATAAACATACCCAACGCTGCATTTAAAACAAAAATTTGCTGACCATCACTTTAAATTAGAAACCACTAATTTGATTTTCATTTTTTCCCCTTTAGTCACAACAGACCAGAACTTGTAATACAGCAATAATATAAAAAATAATAGATGAGGAATGCCACAACAATCAAACTTTGATTTACTGACTCTTTTATATACAATCATATAACTTTACTGACTGCACACCTACTCTATATCTACACTCTCAAAGTCAATTTTTTTTCTTTCAATGATTTATAAATATTAACAAATTTTGGTCTGTTAAATATTTCAAACCCAAACTGTAGAGCATTCTGAAATTAATACAAATAAATTAAGAAAATGAACAATGATGATTAATTTAAAATAAAATAAAATAAAATTTAAGACATATCTTATTTTTTTCCTCATTGATGAAAATTAATAAACACTTTATTTTTAAAATGTCTTCGTGCAGTACTCCATCTTTAGTACAATTATGTCTATATTTACAAGTAACTTCTCTTTAGTTATAAATGCGTATAATTTAGAAAATTAACCTATCCCATATTCTTACATCCATTTTATATACTTGATATAACAATTCTCAATACACAATACTATGCATCACATACTTTTAAACTATTATTTTGTTTAACTAAGTGTCAGTGCATCACAGGAAAAAAAAAGTGTGTATTAATGCATGCAAATTTTTTTTTTATTATTTGTGTATCTGTAATAAAAAACTGTATTAAGCAAAATTTTATTTATTATTAAAAAAAAGGGGGGAAATAAATTTTACCTGTATAATGATTGTTAAATTTAAATTTTTCGAGTACCAGAGTAATTGCCGTATGTGCCACCATATGCATTCATGCTATAAGTTTGTCATTTCTGACAAAGACAGCTATAACTGGATACTGAATGGCAAGAAAAAAAAAATTTTAACTTCACATAACATCGTTTTTTACTTTCTAATCATATAATATAAAGTGTGATAATCATGATTCGTATACAAGTGTGTATGAGTAAGAATACACATAACTTTCAGATAGTACTTCCAATTTTATTTTTGGACCTACCAGTGACCGACAGGTTATGACCTCTCAACTAGTAGACAGCAGGTGCTGGGTTCGAACCCATCGTGGCTGTCGTCCTAACCGTTCGGAGTTTTCCATGGTTTTCTTTGAACCTTGGATTTCCTTGCGTAAATATGGGTTAAGTTCCCTTAGAAAGACCCCCACAGAGGGCACCCCACCTCTTAGAGTCTATATCCCACAGTGTAGATAATTGGCCGACATAAGTACATACAAACAAACAATCGTATTTTTTTATATGTTATCAGATAAAACAATCCAAGGAACGATATATCCCCCCCTTTCAGGCACCCCGTCCATTTCGGACCTATATCCCTCATGTTGATAATTGGCCTCATAATGTAAACCAAACCAAATCCAATTGTGTTTCCATACAACAAATATATTTTAAACTACTGGAGCAAAACTGTAAAGATTTTCATACAATCAGCTGACAAATTTTATATTTAATCCACTTTTTATAAACTTTTTACATCTCTTTTGCAACCGATTATATAGAGAATTACAATTTCCAAGAAAATGTGACAGAGTACAATGCATATATGTTGCGTCAATGTAATCAATCATTAATATGAGAAGATTAACATCTACAGTTTTTAAAATGAAAGTTAAATGTTCAACATGTTCTATCATGTCAGAAACTTTTTTTTTTTTTTTTTTTTTTTTGGACACATACATCAGTGTATGGAATATACATCAGTGTTGAGTGGAGAGGGAGGGGGTGTCACTTCATACTTTTTAAAATCATTTATCGTATAAAATTTTCTCTATTCTTATATTTAAATAAATGCACAAATTCAATATTAAATACTATCGTGAAATGTACAAAGTCATACAAATCTACTGAAAATTGAAATTTAAGATGAAAGAATTGATTTTAAAAAAAAATTCTGGGCAAGTAATTTTTTAGAATAAAAAAAAAATAAAATTGACTTCAGTGGGCTGTTTCTTGCCTTATAAAACAGCACTTGGCATTTTTACTAAAAATGTTTTGGCACAACAGAGTGCTTTTGGGATAAACCTTTATATGAATTGTTATCCACATTCATTTAAACCTAAAATTTTGATGTATTTATAAGACGAAAAGAAATTGCATAATACAATGACTATATTAAAAAAAAAAAGTTTAAAGAAGTACTGTGTACCTTAACATCGTATTCAAAATTCATGCCAATTGGTAATTTTTATGAAAGTGGAGCCAACAAGATAGTCTCAAAATTAGAATTAAACTGTTTAAAAGTTAAGTAAGAACAAACAAAACAAATTGTATAATAGTCTCTTTTGAAATCGCTTAAAAAATCAAAGAAAAAATGTAGTGAATGTTACTAAATTTACTTAACACCCTGCATTCAGAATGCTCTGCAATACATACTTTCTAATAATTACATATACAAGAACAACACTGTTACATAATATTTTCTTTACAAGCCGTTAAATGCAATGACTGGAATGTAAGAAATTTCAGCTTTAAAATTCTAAATACATTACATATCTGTAAAATATAGTAGCTTGGACAAAACACTTAAACAGCAGGTTTGCAAGCATCTTTATATGCCACAAGTTATTTTGCTTACAAAATTTTTCAAATTACAATTCTACATGTAATATATGCTATGAATAACATTGTTTTACATTATTCACTTACTTTTCACTAAATGTTTCTAAATATACAATAATAAGCAACTGTTTTCAACTTCAGCTGAAAAGGCAATGAAGAATGTGGCAAAAAATTTGAAGTACATATTTCAATATGTACAAGTACAAATTGTACAGCAAGCAAATTAATAATCAAAACTGTGCAGAAATGCTAGATTATCCTGGATTTAATGCTATTCAACAGAAAGAGTAAAAAATACTATGTATTTGTTTTAAATGTAAAAATATATTTAACTATTCTTTTAATAAATAAGATCTGTTAACTTAATTTTTGTTTTCATCAATTAATCGATATTCAAGATACAGAAATGTAAAAAGTTTTTAAAAATTTGAAATGAAAATTATAAAAGGATTTAATAGAACAAAATGCATTAAAGGATGAATACAGAAAAGGCAAATGCATGATTTAAATATATAAATATATATATATTAAAAATTGCTTTAAATTATTTTTGCATAGAAGCATAGAAAACAACATATAAACAACAAATTTTAACTTAAACTTTTCACTGATCTTATGATTATATGACAGAAGTGTGATTATTACACTTCTGTTCATAATAAATTTAACTTTAGCTGTTTTTCCAATGTCCATAATACAGATTTACAGATTGTAATACTAGAAATTCATTTCTACTAAATGAAAATTTAGTAGATTCTTGATTATTCGACAGTAATTCAACAATTTAGTGCTGTAAAAATAATAACTAAATGTACACCTGTATGTATTTGTTTCTTTTCACAGCTTTTACCCATTAGAAAGCATTCATTACTCATTACTTTTTAGGAAACGGATATTAAAAATCATCGTAAGTACTAGTATTCATATATTCATCATATTTTGTAATGTTTTTCGGGTTTTTCTTGATTATAATTAGTTTTGACTATTTTTTAAAATAAAAGATAAAATACTGGATGCTTGCACTGATTTAAAATTTCATAAAGTATGAAACAGAGCTTTGGAAATACTATATTTGAAATATATGGACACATGACTGCAGCAAAAAATTTGTTGCTTATCTAGATTCATAATAGAAATCTTTAAGAAACCTTTGTGTAACGGAAATCAACATAACAGTGTAAGCTATCACAATATAATCATAAATAAATACAACATGTAAAAAAATAAAACTTTACCTTGAATGGAGATATTCCAATGTACATTCCCATGAAAATGATACAATTAAATTTCATCTACTAACACAAAAAATCTCACTAAAGCGGATTTCTTCTGTGGTTTCTTGTGATTTTATCTCAGTAAGAATTATTGCATATATTAAAGAAAAAAAAATGGTAATTGAGTATCTTAATAAAAATATCCATTTCTTACTAAAACCAGTAAAACATGCAACAGCAGAACTTGTGTATAATAGAAACTAGTATTAAACTGGTTCTCAAAAACATATTTACCTCTGCTCAAAACGGCAACTTTCTGGCATATTCATAGACTCAGTCTAATGTGCAAAATCGTAAAATTGGTAGTCATGTGAAAGATGTGAAATCTAATAGCTCTTTTCATTTTTTGATACATGTATTGCAGTTCAAGCTATAATTGAATGCTTTTATATGATATCCATCAGCTACTGCCATGTCATAAGACTATTTTGACTGTATCATAAAAATATCTTTTGAAATTAAAGGAAGAGGAAAGAAGCTAATCAATTTTTTATTTTCTGATCAAGAGCACCTACTCATCTTATGCAAGTATGAGTAAAATTTATGTATCAATGATTTTAAAAGTTGTTTTTCATAGAAATATGTTATAATTCTTTAAATATTACTATAATGAACATTTCTTTCTTTTACAAGCTTCAATTCCTTTAACAGTAAAACTATGAGCAGTGTTAACATAATTAATATGCATAATCAATAGCATAATTATTAAAATTAAATCTAATTAAAGTATTAAATTATAAACATGTCTTGTTTCTTTATTGCTTTGAACAATGCTTCCTTTTTAAAATACATTCATGGAAATTTTATTAATCTCTTGTCAAAATAAAATCAGTGGTTTCTCCACAGATGTATGAAAAAGACATCTCATACTTCCTATCTGAGAAATAAAAAGTACAATCCGTGAAAGAATAAACAATATCGTAAAGCAGTTTCTGTTATTGACCATGTGACTTCAAAAACTTCTCAAAATTATTTACATCAGCATTTTTGTCGAATGAACAAGTGCTGAAGTAACAAAATGACTAAATTAATATCTATATGCGTTACTAATACAGTACAACTGATTCAGAGTCCAAAGGCTGAACACAAATCCTCATCTTTTACATCAGACTGTTTGACTCTGTTCATAAAACAGGAAATGAAGGTAGATTTGAAGTTTGTGTCCAGTACATTGATGCAGTAACGAGTAATGAATTGTATTCAAAAGTAATTTTCTATGTAATACACAACAGAAATGTGATATAAGAGTTAATTTTCAACAACAATTGCATAAAGTTCAGAAAAATCTAGCAATTAACTGCTAAAACACAGCCAATTAAGAAAAAGACAACAAATTCCATTTATTCAGTTATACAATTATAACATCCACATCAACAATTCACATGTAATGTATTGTTCTTATTCTTTAACAAAATGTATACTGCCACAATTAAGTGTCACTTTCAATAAATTCTTCAAACATATTATAAATAACAAATCTAGATATAATCTTTGTAACTGACACTAATAAGCTCTCATTCAGCAAAAGTAACACACAACTGGTTTTAAAGTAACTTTATGAACTGATTTAAAAATTGAAATTGATAATAAATGGACAATGACTATCAGCACCCACAGAACAAAATTCAAGAACAGGGAACATATTATAATAATCCATTCCCAAAGTCAAATGGGAATAAACATAAAATAAATTAAACTAATATATATTATATATATATATAATTATAATAATATATATTATATATATATATATAATTATAATAATATATATATATTATTGTTTGTTAGAATTCCAAATTCAAGACAACAGAAAAAACAGAAAAACATTTCAAAATGGAACCATTAAAATATAATAAAAACTCTTCTATAGTTTTTTTTTTTCAAAATTAAGAATAAAAACAGTTTTTTTTTTTTAATAAACAAAAGATTAAGATAATATTTTAATGTGTAAACTTAGAAAGAAAAAGAATAATACGAGTTGTAGTAAGTCTTTCACGTGGTATTTAGAAGGGCAGAGTCCTCTTCTTTTTTCTAATGAAAATCCTTAGTTCACAATGTTTAATTATTTTTAATCATATAAGAAGAATAATTTTATTATAATTTTAGAATCATGATAGAAAAAGAAAACGTATTTAATAATTTAAAAATCCAAGGAAGAGAAATTGCTCCGTATACCTTTTGTGGGTGCCATATTAATGACATTTTTTACACACAAGTCATAAAATTTCATTTAATCACAGATTAAAGTTAACAGCATATAACAAAAAGATCTTTAACATGTCTTGTATTCTACTACTAATATGGCTCCCCATCCATTTTCTTGAAGGAATTCAAAGCACTTTTTAGGAATACATGATCAACAAATAGATTTTCAAGGACCTTCATTCACAAAAATTGTAAAAAACTTAATCATACAGCATAGCTAATATTATTTTAAGCAAAAATAGTAAAACTTGATAAAGACAACAAAAATTAAAAGAAAAAACTAATAATTTTAATGTCAATTCTCATTAGAAAATAATATTTAGAAATAATTTTATAATATTTATATAATATTTCATATTAAAGTGATTCTAATTCAAGAAATAGTTTTCTTACAAGGAAGGTCCCCAAACTGACCATATTCAGAATCTTTTGAAAAAAAAAAGCTAATTAAACTACTTATGTATATAATAAAGGATCAGTGAAAATTGTTGGCAGAATCACAACAGAAATTATATAAAAAAATTAAAAACTTTGAATATTTGGCATGAATATCACGCAATTTGGCAAGCAGCATTTTTCCTCGCCAAAAGCAAACAATTTGATGCAACTGAAAACTGCTAGATTTTTAGAGTATGTGTAAATAGTATTTAATGAATTCAAACATAAACAATAAAAGAGTTTAATACATTATATACATATATAAATCTGTATATATATACATATATATATATATATACATGTCTTTTATTGCATATATATATTGTTTGTTGCTATAGATTTTAATTTATCACTGGAAAAATATTTTCATATAAAAAAAATTCATATTGAAAAAAATTATTTTCATACATTTAAGCATATTCAAAATTAAAAAAAGCCAGATGTTTCCATAGCAACGAAATTGACTTGACAATGCCCAATTCGACTTTGAGCTTGAAACAAATTTAATGAGTTTAAATTATGAATTTTGTTTAAATCGAAAATTTTGATGGTTAAATTTGAACATAAATACATATTAATATTGATATAACAAAATTATACTTAAAACAAACTAAAACTGGCAAAATTGAAGTTATTTAAATTATATTTACCTAAATAAGTTCAACATGAAACGTTTTTTTCCTTAAAGCGTAATTGACATAAAAAAATATTTTTTTTAACTGCATTATATCGCCAACCAATGATAAATCGCCAAATAACGAAAATTTCATTATTTTTTTACGGACGCTGTATGAAGGTTCCACCAATTTTTTTTTTTTTTATAAACATATATATCCTAATGAGAAGAACATTTTGTAATTTTTTCAGATATGCCCGTGTGGTTAAACACCTTCCTTGTTAGATATAAATAATGTAACTAAAAAATTAAGAACATTTATACGTTAAAATAGAACCAAAATTGTACATTTCTCACAGGCTTTATAAATTTTCTGAGGGATAAAAAAAAAAAGGAAGTGACTTGTCAGCTTTTAAATACATGCCAGAGTAATCGATAAACATTTCTCACTTTTTAAATTACTTTCCGGCAGATTATTCCACACTTTATGCATTCCTCTTATACATACAAACAAACATATGTACATCCTTACCTTACCTATATGTTTATATATAAGATGGATATAAATATGTAAAGCCCAGATCCAACATACGAAATGATTATTTCCAGCTGAGCGAAAAATTGCCCAGGCCGGGAATCGAACCTGGATACTTGGCTTACAAGGCCAATGCTTTACCTGTTAAGCTATCTGGGCGACAGCCGGCTGGGATTTTTCGCTCAGATAACCTTATTGGTCGTAACATCTGGTCTGTCATTTGAAACAGCTCGCAGAATAAACTGCAGGTAATGGAACTCCATAAATGATGGATAGTATCCGGGTTCGATTCCCGGCCTGGGCAATTTTTCGCTCAGCTGGAAATAATCATTTCGTATGATAACTTTACCAATCAGTTTGATTGTGTTAAAAATAATAGTATGTCTACGTATCCATCGTTATATGGAGTTCCATTACCTGCGGTTTATTCTGCGAGCTGTTTCAAATGACAGACCAGATGTTACGACCAATAAGGTTATCTGAGCGAAAAATCCCAGCCGGCTGTCGTCCAGATAGCTTAGCAGGTAAAGCATTGGCCTTATAAGCCAAGTATCTGGGTTCGATTCCCGGCCTGGGCAATTTTTCGCTTAGCTGGAAATAATTATTTCGTATGATAACTTTACCAATCAGTTTGATTGTGTTAAAAATAATAGTAGATCCAACATACTTGCATCCACCTTACATAGTTTAGTTACTTGCAACTTTCAATGTAATAAACTCTTGCTTTTAAAATGAAAGTAAAGGAGGGGAATGGGGAGTCATCCATTAACCCTAAATCACAAATTAGTATAAAGATTCCTTTCCATAAGAAAGTAGCATGAATTTTTATCATATAAAAATAACGAAAATGTAATATGTTCAACAAGTATTTTATAAAAAAGAAAAAAAATGATCAAATTTGCATAAAACACTTTTCAAGGTCCTTGAAAATAAAAACAAAATTAGATTATTTTTTTAATATCAGTCTCTGAAAAACATAACAAATATTTGACACGATAAAATCTTCATTTCCATATAACTGTGTCCAAACAAACTACAACATCTACCTTGTCTAAGCTAACAATATAATTTTTTATAACATGTACAATAAAGGTGCAAATCACACAACATATTTATTTTATTATATTACACATATTTTTGTTAACAAATAGTACACTAAAAACTTAAACTGAGTAACGATTTTTTAAAAAAGAAATTGGCATTTTGGTCATGACATCAAGTGCTAATGGTACACATCAATTGTGCATAATGTAGAACTGGGGGGAATATTGAATAATTAAATATATTATTATGCAGCATTTGTACTTATTGAGAAGTAGTAGTATCATAAAGCTATGAAGACACATTTTCTTTAAATTACAAGCTGTTCCTTCAAAATTTTTGTAGTACTTAAATACCAATTAAATATTTTTAAATCTTTAATAAAAATTTTCTCAAAAGTCACAAAATAAATCTTTAAATAAAAACATCCTCAAAAATCACAAAATAAAAATGCATTAGCAGATTTAAAAATTGCATCATAAGTAATTATTTTAAATTTTATGTAATACTCATTATTGTTTTCTGGAAAATGTTAAAATACATAATATTTTATAATTGTGAAATATAATAAAAGTGTAATTTCTAAACTCATTTTTGAAGCAAAATAATAATAATAATAATAATTTAGAAAATGAATCAGATGTAATGAAATCCTAAAACAGGCCTCATTTTTTAAGAATATATTATATATGTATATTATTGATATATTATTTTAAATTATCATAACACATTAAAAATAACAGTACATTTGTAATGTGAATTATACATATATGTTTGGCAAAAGTATTTTCAAACTTAATTTTTCTCATATGGATTTTTTGAAATTCCAAAAGTGATCGTACTAATGAATGAATAAATGATCATACTTAAGTGAAAGGACTATCACTTATATTACCATAGTCAGCTATTGTTAAGTTCACACCAATTATTATTGTTAGTATTGTTGCTATTGTTAGTATCACACCAATTATGTTTCCAAGTAAGCAAAACTTCTCTCCTCTTCCCCCCCTCCCCCCCCCAAAAAAAACATTCAATAGTGACAGTGTTTTCTATCTTTAATTATTATAGGATTATAATAATCTAAAACTGCCACACATAATAAATGAAAACTATAACAAATAATTGTGGGAGTGGGGGAGGGGGGGGGTAAAATAATCCAAACTGAACAGATTAACCTCTTCAGACCTGAACATAAAATAACTGTACAAATCTATATTTATTGCTTTTGCATAATCGAAGTGACACCATAGATGTCAGAAAGAGTCATTTTCATGAAATCAATACTTTAGGGGACTGGTAATTTAAGTTTACAAATATGGATAAAAAAAGTACTAATCCCCTTAAACCATCAGTTTAACTATCAGTAACATTAATTTACGCCATAACAAAATTAAGCTCTTTAAACAACCAAATTATTAGCAAATCCACAATTTTTTTTTATTGTAAAGCATTCAAGTTAAATAATCATAATTATTTCTCACTTTCTAGGCTATAATGTCTTGAAGGTATTTTCAAAACTCAGATGAAAATAAGGAAGCAATATTGTATTGTATTCATCAGTACTGACATTTATTGGTTTTGTTTTAAAGCAAAAAACATTCAACCGTATAGAAGTAAAGTAAAAATGCAAAAAATCCCAACAGTTTAGTTTTTATTAGGAAAAGAATGGAGGTAAACATTTGTGTACCTCAGGTCTGAAGAGATTAAAGGACTTTAATGTAAGTACTTTTAAGGATAGTGAAAAAGTATTCAAACTAACAAGGGAGAAAATATATATATTAGTTTTTCTAAAGTTTTGTCTGAATATTTTAAATGGGCATAAATAATTATCAAATAAAAATTTATTAAACATATTAAGCAGAAAAAAAAACTAAATTTCTAAGAAATATATATTTTTATCCCCTAGCATGTTTTCTTCATTTTTTTTTTCTCTCATTTTTAAATTATATACTCATGTATAAACCTGGAGAATTCTACTGATTCATAAATAATTTAATTTAAAATACACAAAATTTAAATACTAAAATAAGTAAATTTGTAAATGAAAACATATAACATCTATCATATTCTTCTATTATGCATAGAACATTTTATTTTCATTTATTTTAGATATTAAACCATTCTTTAAATAAACATTTCTAAAAGTGCAGTTAAATCAAAATTAAAGTTAAAAATGTACATGAAAAATTTTATGTCTTAAGGGGACACAATACCCTTTGAACTATTTTATTATTATTATTTTAGTATTTCATATTGTAAAAAAATGTAATTCTTTAAATGACAGAAGTTTAAAAATCTCATTAAAAACTTAAATTAACCTTTTTTAAACTTTTTTTTTCTTTTCATATATTTCTTACAAGTTTGTTCTCTAACTGTGAGGACTAGATGTCCAAAAAGTTAATTACTTTAAAAGAAAATAAATAAAATTTTATGACACATGCAAAAAGATATGTTGATTTTTTTAAATTATTTATTTATTTATTTATTGTCATTTTGAACACACTGATACACTGAAAACCAACTAAAGAGCAACTCTGAATCATCTAAAGAGGAAATGGATGCAGTAAAAAAAACGCTTTTTGCATATTTTAAGTCATCATGTCTTTACAAGACTTTGTAACAAAATACAGTAGACTCCCTCAAATCCGCAAACCTAAAATCCACACATAATTTTACAGATGTAAACAATGAAACATTCAGTTGAGATAAAAGGTAAAGGCCATGATTTGACTTTTTTAGTTTTATATCAATTTCAAATATATTATAATTTGTAATTTTTATTATTATTACTGTCATGTTTTTTTCTTGAAGGAAGAATAAATTTATTTCTGAAAAAATTCAAGATATTACTGATATCAGTGATAATCATAATCTTTTTACCAAATATATTTATGTATTAATCAAGCTTTTTTGGTTATTATGTCTGGCTAAACCTGGAATAAAATTTCCTTATATTATTATTTTGATGTGAATTAGTATTGTACATTATTTATGAGGCAAGTTTCATTGAATAATTTAGGAAAAATACATTTCATCTTTATAACAAATGCTTAATCATACATTATTAATTAGACCTTTGTTTTTAATAATTTTAAAGAATATTTCTAAATTTTTATTATTTTAATTTATTACTTATTTTAATGTTTTAATATATTGTAAGCATTCATTATAATTTAGATTGCATTATTAATTACATTCAAATTACTCTTTAAAAAATGTAAACAAAGCAATGACCAGAAATCCACAAAATTCTAAAATCCGCACAATTTCTGGTCATAAGCTGTGTGGATTTGAGGGAGTCTACTGTACTATAAATCTCTAAATTCATTTTTAGGTATTTATTTAAATATATCAATATTGTCAAATTTCTAAAAGAATTATCATTTTTTTTTAATTTATTTATTGAACAGAACACTTATTTAGCTTTATAAAATTTGATATATTATGTATTTTAGCAAATATAATTTTTTGAGACTTTTTTCTTAATATTTGAAGCTATTAACATTTTATGTAAGTATGTGGAAACAAATAATTTAATTTAAAATTTTCAACACTTTTTTTTTTTTATTGTTACAATTGATTTAAAAATACATTTTTCTCCAAATCTCTATTTTTAAATAACTCAAAATGATTCTACCCCCCCCCCCCTTTTTTGTTCAAATTTAATATGTATTCCCTGATGGGCATGAACTAAAAGAATGTTCCAATAATAATATTTAATTATGGCAGGCTATTTGAATAACAGGAAAAAAAAATTATGTAAAATATGACCAATATCTAATATTAATTTTTCAACTAGCTCTAAAATGCCTATTTATAAATAAATATTTTGGTTCATTTCCTAGATTAATGTTTGAGGATTATTTTGATATGAAATTTATTTCAATTGGGCAACTGCATTTGCATGTAACATTATTGAAGTTTTTCTAAAATTTCTCCAAAATTCTCTATATATTAATCAATGTTTTAAAACTTTAGTAATTGAATGGAAACATAAATTTGGCTTAGTTAATTCATATATAAACTAAAATTTTAAAAATAATTGATTTGTTTCCATAGCATTTTTTAAAGTGCTAAGAACGTATTCGGATACCTTAATAATAATAAATAAGTCTAAGAAAAGTAAAAAAATGATGTTTTCATTATTTTCCATAAAATAAAGGGTAGTGTATCCTCTTCATAAAATAAGAGATTTGTCAGAGAAGAGTTCATAGTCAAAACATGGCTTAGTTGTCAATTAGATAGACAAATTCAAAACTTATTTATATAAGGATTTTAATTTATTTTGATAATGTAGTCTTCAAAAGTTTCTAAATAATTTAGCATTATTTTTTATGCAATTTAAAAAGTAAAACATAAGACATTACATGGGATATTTTTTCTTAACATCACAAAAATTAAAATTACAAAATAGCACTGATAAAATATTTAGCAATAAAAATGATTGGTATATAGAAATAGAAAGTGATGAATACAAAGATACATTCCTGCGATCAGTTATAATTGGCACCTCCATAAAGTGAATAAAGTATAAAAATGATAAATTTATAAAAAACATTATCAAAATTCTATACAATTAAAGGGGAAACTTCAGAATAACTGAATATAACATTAATACTTTTTCACCTGGACTGTGTGAAAACAGATTAGACTTCAGCATCTGCAAAGGCTTATTAATGCATAAACTCATTTTTGTTTATACTGATTACATTATTACTCAACTAGAATATTCTTATATAATTTAATACATTTTTACTGTACACAATAAAATTCTTCAATTCAGCGTAAAGTTATTTTTTAAAGAACAAAAACAACTGAGAGATATTTTTTTCCATACTTAATGTATTTACATGACTCTGAAGACAAAACAAAAGTAGAAGTTACATTCAACAAACATTATTTTAGAGCTTATATATGTATAATGCAAAGGTTTTTTCATGTAAGCTATATAATCGTAGATTATATAAAATAAGATATTGGATGTGAAATTTTCTACAGAGCTCAATTTAAATATTTTGAAGAGTTACTTAACATTATTAAATAAATTTCATGATACAAAAAAAGTAAATATCCTTAATTAAATAATTAAAATCATCAATACTAAAATAAGATGCTGACTCCCAGCCTATAAGATATTGTTTTGTGACTGTTTATAGGATTTGGCAAGAAATTGTCTTTTCTTAAAACTGAGTTACAACAAGGTCCCCATAAAAAATAATAATAATAATAATAATCACAGTTTTTTTTTTCTGTTGTTAAATTTAAAAAAGTAAACATCCTGTAAAATTCAAAAGATAAAAGTTTATTGATTAAAAACTAATTTTATGAACAGATGAAAAGCAAACAAGTACAGATTAGATAAGAACTTTTCTTATTTGTCATTTAATTTTCATGTCTGTTCATAATATTTTGTAATCAATTGAGTTGGGGCATCAGCAGAAATTGTTGTCATAGCAATGTTGCACCTTCTACAGAAATGATAAATGAATAGCAACAAGATTGTTGATGTTGCCCCTGAGTCGTGTAAACATCAGTTATCGGGTTGCCCTTCATTTAACATTGAAGCAACAGTACTACTAGGTCATCCCGTCGAACAAAAAATTATTGGCAAACTATAAGATTAAATGCCAATAATGGATGAATGTGAATGTCACATTCAATGACATTAAATACGATTTACGTGTTTAAAATGTCATTAAGGGATTTTTATCTGGGCTTTTTATTTGTATTTTTATTAATATTCTACTAATTATTTGTTTTTTCATTATTTAAAATAAAAATTATGTCAATATGTATAATTTGGCTATTAGTTTGGTGATTTGTATAATTTGGCGAAATTGGTCGACGGGATAACAGAGTAGTACCGAAGCAGCATATGCAATGTTATTATGCCAACACCTCCCATTGGTGTGCCAGCTGACAAATAGTTTTATTATCTATATCATCTAATCTGTCATATATACCAGAATCATCAACACTAAAAAGTAAGATGCTGATTTCCAGATTATAAGATATATATTTTTGTGACTGTTTATAAGATTTGGCAAGTAATTACCTTTTCTTAAAACTGAGTTATGACAAGATTCCCATAAAAAGGAAACATTAAGATAGGTAGTAGTTTCTTTTGCTGTTGTTAAAAAAAAAAAAAAAAAAAAAAAAAAAATAGTAACCATTCTGTAACATTTAAAAGAAAAAAATTAATGATTAAAAACAAAATTTATGAACAGATGAAAAGCAAACATGTCCAGATTAGATAAAAACATTTTTTTACTTGTCATTTCATTTTCATGTCTGTTCATAATATTTTACAATCAATTGCACTTTCTTAAAACTAAGTAAGTTCCTATAAAATTAAAAAGGCAATCAATATTGTAACAATTCACACACATTCCTAATATGTTTCTTCAATCGTAAATTTATAAATGTTCTTTAATTAGATCTTGAATTTTCCAATTTAATACACATTTAAATAGTACATAAATTGACAGATTACTTGTACAGCATTTTAATGAAACAACCTTATAAATTATTTTTTTTTTATCAGAAAACTTTCATTAATTATGCAATGCCAATGACTATTTTGAATTAAGTAAATAACTATTATTACTTTATTAAATGTTTAAAAATTAATTTAAAATATATTTTCTGTTTGACTTTTTAATGTGTTCACATACTTTAAAAAATAATAAACTACAGAATTTTTGTTCTAAATTTTTTGAATGCAAGAATTAATATATGAAAACATATATATGCTTTCAATTGATTAGATGCCAATAAAAGTAAAATCACAATTTTTTGTATAAAACTTACAGATTTTGGGCTAGAAAATGTATTTTTCCCCTATTGAAACAATTGGTAATGCATGCTTGAAATAAACAAGCTACGGAATAAAAAAGGAATTAAAACCTCAGTTATACATAGACAGCTCTAAAAAAATACATTAATAAAATATACTACATTTATAAGTATAAACTGATGGTTAACAGTTACTTTTGTTGGGATTTGTTCTTGAAGTGAACATATCATGTGTACATGCATATGATGCACTTATTACTATATCTAAAGCATATTTCATCTAGCTTTTATACAACATGTCATATGTTCAATAAGTTACTAAGAACAATGACAAATCTAAGCATTGACTTCCTACTAGGATTATTGAGTATGAAAATGACAAGGGAAAAAAATCACAGAAATTCAGCAAAAAATTCCCCTGCAAAACTTTGTACTCTTATTCACAAACCTGTTAACTTGTGCATTTGCATGTTAACAGGACAGTTAACAAAATAATCATTATCTGAAATAGGAAAAATCAGCAGTGCATAAAACAGTAATTTGTTTAGCAAAAGATCTTACTTGAAATATCACTGTTTCAAAGAGAACAGTTTATTGGAATGACTTTGATGAAACTTTTTGGCTCTCTTTAAACTACATTTGCATTTCAATAAGAGATTATTATTATTATCGTAGGTTAAAAAATGTTAGGCTGTTTCAAATGTGGCTCCAGTTACACTGGATTTACAGCTAGCTGCATGAAGAAGGCATCCTGTAATTGAGTCTAAACCAAAAAAAGATAGGACAATTAACTTATCATATAGTTTAAAAATTATATAAATTTTTTACAGTTTAATCAAAAGAAAATAATTATGTACAATACAATTGAAGTGAAAAAAACTTCTTTAAACACCATAAAATAAGTTAACTGCGCAAGGCCTTTCGAAAGAACTTAGTCTTTCTTCGTCAGGCGCAAAAAAGACGTGCGTCTACAATGAATGTAGTGGCACAACTGAAGGGGAATGCGGGAGGGAGAGGGAGCAAGCAGAAGAAACAGCCAATAGGAAAGTAGAAGGCAACAGCCAATCACGGAAGAGCATAAACAAAACTAGATAAACAATGAAGGAGAGGAAAGGAAGAAGGGGGGAAGGGAAATGGGAAAAAAGCCGGGTAAATTAAAAAATTAACTAAAAGGAGAGATTAAAATGAAATAAAATGTACGCAAAAAATATATAAATTAGTAATAATAATAAATAGGGGAAAAAAAATTAAAAATAAAAATACATAAAAAAAAAAAATTAATAATAATAATAATAATAATAATTAAATAATAAATTTATTTATGAAGCAGTGCTGAAAAGATTCTTCCAGGCAACGGAGAGCGTTTTAGAATCAGATTTATCATTAACAATAATATCACGATTAATATAAATAGCTAAATTTTCAAGAAAATCTAACTCAGAGGAACTATTGGCATTAAAGATAATTTTAGCAGTTTGAAAATTGAAACTATGGCCGGAATCCCAAGAGTGTTTAGCAACAGAAGATTTAGAAATTTCTTGATTAATGACATACCGAGAGTGTTCTTTAAGGCGTTTTTCGAGATTTCTTTTAGTTTGACCAATATACGATAAATCACAGCCATTACAAGGAACATTATAAATACCTCATTTTTGGAGGTCAGGGACAGGACATTTCATGGAAGAAAATTTTTGATTTATTGACAGGTTTAAAGATAACATTAAAATTGAAACGTCTTAAAACTTTAGCTAATTTGAAACATAAAGGAGGATAAAAAGGGAGGACGACCAAATTATCAGGTTTACTTTTATCAATATTAGAAAGAGTGGAATTGTTAGGGGGTCTATTGAATTTGCTCACAGCAGTATTAATGATAGAAGGATTGAATCCACGTTTTACAGCAACAAACTTTAAGTAATTGAGTTCATTCTTAAGAGATGCAAAATCGGAACAAATTTTGAGAGCACGATAAACATAAGTATAAAAAACACCGATCTTTTGATTGACAGGATGATTTGAGAGAGCATGGGGTGGATTAGAGACAGAAAAATGTTTTCTATAAACACAAGTTTTGAAAGAAGAATCACATTTGGTAACTAAAACATCAAGGAAAGGGAGTTTATTACAATTCTCTAACTCAAAAGTAAACTGAATATGAGGATCAATAGAATTGACAGTTTGAAGTTCTCATCACAGGCATGGCACCCATGTGGAAAATGTGTAATCAAAATAAAAGTTTTAGTTCCTCCGATCTGTATTGTAATCAGAAATTAGTGTACTGACTCTGCGTCATATGCAAATTTCCTCCTTGCGCCCCAATCGAGTTTTTTCTATGGGGGGGGGGGGGGGGGAGGATTCCCAAAGCGGTTTTTTGTGCGTGCATAACATGTCTGTTTCTTGCGATACACGTACGGTTCCAACGCTCTTTAGGATTTTCGCATGCGGTGAGCATTCTGCGATGAAAAAAAATGGATGTTGCCATTGGAAATTTTCGAGTTTCTGTAACTATAACCATAACCGTGAGCGCCATTTTGTTGCCGTTCACAGAATCTCGAGCTCATACCTCTGAATAGCTATATCTGAAATTTCACCTCGATCGGTTGAGCGGACTGGCCACTAGAGCTCCGTATATCGGCAAAGTTTTTTTATGACCACCCTGTATATATATATATAAATTCGCAATCCCATCCAAAATAAAGTTGTACATCAGTATTGCAATTTTTGTAGGATCTCTATATGCTCGGCTGATCCTATCCTACAAAAAATGCTAATTTTCTTACGGAAAATACATTATCAACAAAAACAAGAATCAGTAATATCAATGTGTATAAGTGAATAGTAATTAAAACAATTCACAAACTACAAAGATGGTTAAAAATAAGTTTAATTATTATGAAAGCAGAACTTTGTTATCAATGAAATTTCTGGTACTAGTGTTTACCAATGTAGTAACATATATTAACAAGCAGTTTGCCTCAGTACTCAGTACTTCAAAAACAGTAAAGTAGAAAAGGCAAGTTCGCATAGGCACGAAGTGTTGAATTTCATAAAGGACCTTAAAGCTAATTGAAATATTTCTGGATATTCTGTTCGTATATTAATCTAGAAGGAAATGGAAAATTTTCCTTTTAAATATTATTTCTTATTGGGACTTTCATATCTTTTTAAACATATGAAATAAAAGATATATTTTGATGGCAAACCTCGATTGTTCCGTGATCCACCAAAACAACTGCCGCGGCCCACCAGTGGGTTGCGACCCATAGATTGGGAACCGCTGATTCAAATATTTTTATTATGCATAGTAATGCTCTATTAATGAGTTGCTAATGAATCTATTTCGACAAATTATACAACACGCCAAACTACTCAAGTAGTACTGAATTGCGAAAAAGAAACATCCTTATAACTCCAAAAATAATAATCTTATTAACTAACAGTTTACTACATCAGATTAAGCATCTCATTTCCAATTAAAATATATCTTTGAATTGAAATTTGAATGAAATACAAGGTAAAAAAAAATTGAAGAATGTGGAAAACAGGATTACAGATATCTCGGTAAGTAATAATTCGATCGACTTCGTTCTTTATGCAAAATTGTGTTATTTTATTGCCTTTTACGATCACTCCTTAAAATAAAAAATTTCGAAATTTTTTATCTATCTTTCATCAGAACAAATTTTTTGAGTGTCCTAAAAAAATAGTTCCGGATAATCGAGGTTATTGATATTAAACAGGCTTCGTCCCATTCTTACATACTAAGTACATATAAAATTTTAAGTCTCTATCTTAATTTGTTCGGGAGATAGAGCGTTTACAGACAGACAGATGGACGGCAATTTTTTTTTCTAAAATTATGTTTTTTGAAATCTCCAGTGTCTAAAAATGTGTAAATACATCAAAACAATTTTTGGTTTTAAAAATGATTGCAAGACTTACCCTATACTACGTATGATGTGTAAGTAAAAACAATAATAATAATAATGTAATTTGTTTATTTAAATTAAGATATCAAAGGATCATTATATACATAATCAAAAACTCTTTCTCAGTAATTTGTTAAATTTTATCTTAACATAAATTTTGTGAATATACAAGCATTTGTTCAACAAACATTAAGACATATCGTTTAGTTAATACAGTAAAACCCTGATCCATTGTTCCCGCATTGATCGTTTTATTTTGAAGTTTTTCATTTTATCCTAAAATAACTTGTTTGTGTTGATGACGGCGACAATAATAAAGAAGAAAAGTGATTGTATATAGTAAAGGATGTGATTATGTTTCCATTGATCAAGATGTTGCAACATGTGGTGTCCTAAACATAGGAGAAATGTGTGATAATGCAAAGAATTAGAATAATGGCTGAGAAGCAGGGAATAACTTCAAGCTGATGAAGCTAAGGCATCAGTGCCAACTATGTCTCATGCAATTACAACATTTGAAACTGTATGAACTTTTATATATGCACATGAAATTACAGAAAATGACCAGTAAAATGTTGTATATCTTGAAAATCTATTTTTTTATTTAAAAAAAAATATGAAAAAGTCAAACAAAATTACTGGTTTTTAAAAATAAATAAAAATTGTCTATAACTTCGATATATTACTTTTAGAATTTAGTAAGTAACAAATCAGTATTTATTAGTACATTGTATACATTGCATGCATTAGTAATGCATTAACATCGTGTTTTTTCATATTTTGAAGTTAATCCGCATTCATCGTTTTTTTTCCCTGCACCCCTTGAAAAACGATGGATCAAGGTTTTACTGTAATAGATGTAAGGCATGGTCTAAAACAACATTAAACTAAATAAACAATGAAATGCTACAGAGTTACATAGTATGGTAAAGAAAAAGATACCTTGGCTGCTGACTGAAGGAGAAGAATGTGATCCACTTTTGCCATTAGGTTGTCCAAGGTATGATGCAGGCACCCAACCTTTCCTAGTTGTATCAAGAACTCTGATGTACCACCAACCAGCACAGCCCACTTTCTCCACTTCAACATTCTCTCCTTCTTTCAGTGAAGCCTCACCCACATCCACCGCTTCGTAGTCGCCAAGAGCAACATATCTCCCCCCAACCTACCAAAACACAGAATTTGATCATTTCAAAACATACAGGAATAGAAAAGGTCACTACAGTTGGACTTCTGTTTAAAAACAAATCCAACATTAGAAAAAAAAAATTACACTTTTAAAATATTTTAAACTATATAAATGCAAAATTTAAATTGAATTAAAATAAATGTTTCATATAGTTCAATGAATATAACATTCTTTTCCCATAGTTATTCAAAAATATTCAAATACTTCTTCTGATTTTGTTTACTGAACAATTACTCTTAAGTTACTCACTTAGATTCAGCAAATAACATGGGGGAAAAATAGATGATACAATTAAAATGCTAAAACTAGCACTCAATATTTGAATATCCCCTTTTGTGACTTCATATCTTTAGTTTCTTTTTTAATGTTTAAAGAATAATCTCCCCAGTCAAGAAAATTTCCTTTTACAGTTTGAACAGAATCTTAAAAATCATCTAATTATGTTATTAACTGGCATAAATAATCTGCTTGTTTAAAACAAAAATATGATATGCTTGTTCTGCTGAAATAAAATTTTAAAAGTAGAAATTATTCATATCCAATAATATGAAACACTTAAATTACAAAATAGAGAAAATATTAAATTAAATTTGTTCTAAAAAGAAGGAAAAAAAAAAAAAAAGCAGTTGGTTTAAAGTATGCCAACCCTGGTTCAGTTTACAATCTCTTTTGCACCATATTGTCAAACATGCATATTTTTTACCTCTTATAATAATTATTTAAAAATGTGTTCTTTTTATGTTGTGTGAAAACAAACAAAGGCACCTAAATTCCATTTTTCTTACCAATACCAGAGATTAATGAAGAAGGACACTTTTTCCTCATGGAACCTTTGGGGAATCAGATTCTCTTTCCTCCCAGTAACAATATTCAGTAAATGAGAGACTTTTTTTTCAGCAGAGTAATTCCTTGCTTAAAAAAAGATAAAGGTAGGGACAGGGAGAGAAGGTAATTGCCTTCTTTTATCTCACTATGTTTTTTTCTGATTTTAAAGGGCAATAAGTAGAGATTGAATATAACGTATTGGAATTATTAATTTCAATTTCCATTAATTCTTTGCTATGATGAAGTTATGAAAAATATATATTAAGGTCTATCCTGATTTCCACTCAGAAATTAATCGCAATTAATGTGGCTATTTAGTATTGCCCTTGATAACGAGCTAAATACCACATTTTCAATTTTATTTCTATTTCTGACAGCTCCTCTGTGTGATATGGTTTGGCATTATCAAAAATTTTTACAGTAATTGATGTTGATTTGTAGTATTATCTAATGGTTCTATATATATATATATATATATATATGAGATGCTTCAGCTTCACTAACCTTTAGAGACTCTGCAGCCAGTGTTGAATTCAGGGGGTGGCCTGGAGGGGGCATCCTCCCCCCCCCCCCCCCCCCGAGCAATGAAATGTCCTCCCTGGAATTTTGGGTTTTCAATGGTCAAAAAGGACTAGTTCCCAATTGGAATTCTATAAATCCCCCCCCCCCCCTGGAGCCACAGAAGTCCTCCCCGGAGAAAAGTGTCTGAATTCAACACTGTCTGCAATACAAAATTAGACCTATTATCCAGAATCTTCAAGACCAAAGGCTTTCTGGATTTACAGATTTCTGGATTTCTAGATTATACTATCTAGTTATTTAAAAATGATTTTAGTGCTTTAATTTTTTTTTAAATAAATGATTAATCCAGATATAACATGAATATCTTCATTTTTTGGCAAATTTCACTTTTTTAAGTTTTACCAAATATTTATTTATTTTTGGAGATTCCTTTATTAAAAGTTTTAAAATTTAATCAGCTTAAAATTTAGTATGTAAAGTATGTAAAAATATTTCAAATATCTGAATTGATATTCTTAAATAATTACTTTTGATAAATGTGTTTGAGTTTTGCCACCAAATGAATTCATAAAGAATTCAGATTTAGGTACATTCCAATCAGTATTTCTTTAATTTTTTTGAGAGCGAGAATTATTAACTACCTGGCCCATGTGGATTTGCCTGGACCTTTTATAATAGTCTTAAAATCTACCTAAAATAAGTGTTTAATGATTTTATATTTTTAAACAATAATCTTTTCAAACAAACAATTTTGAAACCCATTTGCCTTCAGCAGCACACCTCCTGAAATTTGCATGTTTTTATATTTTTAAACAAAAATCGATCCAAATGAGTCTAGAGTTAGGAATGAGGGTTTTACTGTCTTTTGCAGCAAATGGCAGGCATGCTACATACACTCTAGTCTATTTTTGTAAAGAAACTTGAATTTGTGTGATTTTATATTTCTAAATGAAAATCTTTCCATATGAACAAAGAGGCTTTCATTAAAATGATTTCAAATTTCAATTGTAATATTTAAATATATTAATTTTTCATTTTCATCAAAATCTCCAAAGAAAATTTAAATAATATAACATGACCCCTTTTCACTCCAGCCCCCTGTTTTCCTCTTTTAAAAGGTGATATCTCCTAGAATTAAAAAAGTAGGTTTCCCTGCACATGCATTGAAATAAAAAATAATTCATGGGAAGCAATAGTATCATTTTTTTGAAAGGGGGAAAAAAAATCATGATTTCATAAAATTTACTTGAAAAAATAAAAGTGAAAAAATAAATAAATAAATAAATAAACATTAAAATTTTAGAGTGTCGATGCCAAAATAAGTTTACATTAAATTTTGAATAATAATGTGCAATGTTAATCCTACAGTAAAATTTATTTTCAAACTGACTATTTTTCTATTAAATCTCAAAATTTCTGAAGCAAATTTGTATTCAAATATTAACTGTAAAGATATATTGTGTTAAAATTTCAGAGCAATTGTATAAAATTAATCTTCTTAAATAAAAATTCAAAATGGATCTAATCCAATTTTTTAAGCAAAAGCAAAATTTTGAAGTAAATAAAGAAAACAGAATTTGTGAAAGTGATTTACATAAATGAATGTTATGGAAGGTTTAATATGTGACTTAAGTAAGGGTGTATTAAGTGACTTAAGTAAGGAGTATTGATGTTTTTTAAAACTGAAGGCATTTTTTTCTTTATAAAAAAGAAACATAAGTATGGTTTGGTGTATATATATATATATGTATGTAGAACCATTACATAATACTACAAATCAACATCAAAATATGGAATAACTCATTAAGTATATTAAAGTATGTCAAACATAGGAATTGGCAAAAATTGGAACAATACTGGAAATGTGGTATTTAGCTCATTATCAAGGACAATGCTAAATAGACACATTAATTGCGATTAATTTCTGATTAGAAATCAGGATAAACCTAAAAATGATTTCTATATTGTCAGATTAATCATAATGGAAAACATAGTTCAAAGAAAAATATTAGAAAAATAATAAAACAATAATTGAATTATCAAAAGATTAATTGCAATGGAAAACATAGTTCAAAGAAAAATATTAGAAAAATAATAAGACAATAATTGAATTATCAAAAAGGTAAACTTACAAATATCAATTGCTACCATGTGAGATAATTTCAAATTTGCAATCTGACTTTGCCAACAGTTAACAACAAAAGTTTTATCAGAAACCAAAAGATATAATTAATAATATATAATTAAAATAATTAATTACAAAACATTAATAAACAAAAATGTTATGAACTTAATAAAAATAGTTAAATTATTTTATATTAATAACAAGTTTTAATTAATATCGATGAAAATTTACTTTAAATCGATTAATTATCAAAGAATATTTACTTTATGTAAAATAAATATGAATATACTACTCAGAGCGCCATCTGTTGTCACAAATGTTAGTTAATAACAGAAAAAAATTAGCAGTGATGCCATCCTTATTTTTTAAATATGATTAATTAATGCTATATATTTAAACATTTTTATTTCCAAAGCTGATACAGATTTTTAAAAACTGCAGTAAAAAAGAATAAAATTCAAATTAGTGACTTTCAGAAATGAACTTTTTCAAAAAGTTAATATTTTTATATTTCTAAATGGATGGCAACATTTAAAAGGAAAATGAACATAGACATAGTCTTTTCTTAATTGATAAAAACTTTTTTGGAATTTAAGAAAACAAATATAAACAGAGACATTATTTAAACTATTAATTACTAAATGATTATCATAGTTATTTAGGTCATAAGTTTATCATACACAGTTGGCTTATCTAACAGCATTGAATTAAGAAGATCTGATTAAAATCTGAAAATGAACATAAAAAAGCTACCTATATACCAATAAACCTCTATATCTATAAACCAAATATACAGTAAACTAATTAGGAAGATGAAAATCTACAAAGAAATATAATTTTTAATCATGAGAACTCTCTAAATACACAAATCAGAAACGTAGCAAAATCTAAAACAACATTTAAGAAATTTAATGAGTATGAAATGTTTATGAACCTCGGTAGTAATGACAAACACATCTCCTTCATCATCTTCATCTTCAGTCTGAGAGAAATCATCAGCAGAAGACCAGCCATCATCTGAATAGGATGCATTTCTCTCCTCCTGGCGGCAGGGTAGAGACGCAACAGTGGCTCGGCGACCAAGTTCACCAGTGGTTCTTGGAGTAATGGGGCTACTGCGATAGGATGTTGGACCATTGTGTAAATTAAAGCTACTTCTGTTACTGCGTGTTCTACAACAGAGTTCATATTATTAACAACGTTTTTCACAATATTATTATGATCTCGATTCACTAAATACAAATAACTATTACAACAGCACACATTTTTTTAATAACACAAGGTTCATACTCATTCTCCAAGAAAAAATCTCCTGAGAATCCCCTGATGTATTTTCCAGGATGTACAATTTTTCCATATCAACAATTAACGACATTTTAATATTACATATGATATTAAAGTATGCGAATAGTTACAATTGCCCCCACTTTTCCAGAATACAGTGTCATTTTGGCAGGTTTTCCCAGATTTGAGAAATTTTTTTAGGTAGATTTTGTATGAAATACTACCTATTGCAATCGCACCAATGTTGGAATTTCTGAAAAATTTTTGCAGATCTACGTCGATCATGACCCCTAGACCTCAAAACTACCATCAGTAAAAAAGTTTATATATCTATCTATATATATATATATATATATATACACACTATCTACCAATAAGTGTTTGAAAAATTTCGATTTTTGACATTTTCTCAAATATTTAAAAATATACTTGTCAGATTCTTCTGAAACTTCAGGATTATGAAGATTATGTATGACTTCATATTTATCAACATCCATTTGATAAGCAGGGCAATTAGGGGGCCAACAAAAAATTAAGGAATAACAGAAATATTTGGGATCACCCTGTACATGAAAATGCATGAAACGATTTATCGCTGCAGAATAAAAATATGTGGATACTGCACAACATGTACACTGATTTTTGTAAGAATAGCATGTATATTCATGGAGAAAGAGTGATTTTTTTTAAAAAATTCAAAAATTCTGGTATGTTTTTTGTTTATATCATGCAGGGTTTTTGACCAAATTTAATGCAAATTTCAGAAATATTTGCAAAATCTATTAGAAAAAATACAGTGCAATTGGAATATAAATATATTAAATATTTTATGAAATATGAGTAGTTTTATGAAATAATTTTTATCTGTGCATGCGTGAACAATAAAAACGATTCTTTTGCATCATTTAATAGTCAATTCTATAAAGTAACTTATAATAATGATATCTTTTTGAATTTTCATGATATTTGATTGGATTTTTTTTTATAAGTAAGCTGTTTTTACATTGCTCTCTAAAAACAGCTTAATGATAAGGGATTCTCCACAAATTGACATTTTTTATTAACTGGCTTTTAGGAAAAAAATAGTATTTAATGTATATAATATCTAATACAATGTTTCTGTTATTAAGTATCTTGACATCTGTGATAGAAAAGAATAAAAGCTCTTTTTCTTTTCTATCACAGGTGTCAAGATACTTATTAGCAGCAATATTGTATTAGATATTGTATTCATTAAATAGTACCAATTTTTTTCCTAAAAGTCAGTTAATAAAAAATGTCAATTTGTGGAGAATCCCTTATAGTTCAGCCGTTTTTAGAGAGCAATGTAAAAACAGCTTACTTATAATAATGATATCTTTTTGAATTTTCATGATATTTGATTGGATTTTTTTTTATAAGTTACTTTATAAAATTGACTATTAAATGATGCAAAAGAATCGCTTTTATTGTTCGTGCATGCACAGATAAAAATTATTTCATAAAACTACTCATATTTCATAAAATATTTCATATATTTATATTCCAATTGCGCTGTATTTTTTCTAATAGATTTTGCCAATATTTCTGAAATTTGCGTGAAATTTGGTCAAAAACCCTGCATGATATAAACAAAAAACATACCAGAATTTTTGAATTTTTAAAAAAAAAAATCACTCTTTCTCCAGGAATATACATGCTATTCTTACAAAAATCAGTGTACATGTTGTGCAGTATTCACATATTTGTATTCTGCAGTGATAAATCGTTTCGTGCATTTTCATGTACAGGGTGATCCCAAATATTTATGTTATTCTTTCATTTTTTGTCGGCCCCCTAATTGCCCTGCTTATCAAATGGATGTTGATAAATATGAGGTCAGACATAATCTTCATAATCCTGAAGTTTCAGAAGAATCCGACAAGTATATTTTTAAATATTTGAGAAAATGTCAAAAATCGAAATTTTTCGAACACTTATTGGTAGATAGTGTATATATATATCACTTTCTTAGGGACAAGATAACTTCTATAGTTTTGCTCCAATCTCTTCCAAACTGATACATAAAATCAAGGGATATAAAATCTCGGCTAAGTTCATTAATGGGTAAAATCGGTCCAAGGGGGTGGAAATAGGGAGATTTTTTGTGAAAATTGAAAAAACACCATAACTTCTTAAATAAAATGGATATCGAATTGGTTTAAAGTTTATATTACTTCTTAAAAATGGGCCAAAAGTTTATGCCTGACAGATTTTTGATAAATTTAGAAATGGGCTCAAGGGACGAAAAAAACAGGGTTTTTGAGAGAAAAAAATTCATAACTTCGTCAATTCTCAAGATATTAAGTCCAACTAAATTTTTTATAAATGTTCTCAAAATTATCTAAAACTTTTGTACTTACAAGTTTTTGATCGGACCAACTTTTACCGATGAAAAAAATTAAAAACAAAAAGAAAAAGGGGGGTGAAAAAAGAACAAAACTCCATAACTCCGTCAATTTTTAAGCTATCAAATCTAATTAAATTGATTTTATATCTTCTTAATAATATCTAAAACATTTATATTGACAAGTTTTTGATAGGACCAATTCGTATAGCAAAAATAAATTAAACAAAAATAGGAGTTGGAGAAAAAACCTCAAATCCAAACTGCTTATATTCTGACTCATTTTTAAATTCATTTTTGATTTTAAACGCATCCAAATAGTAGATCCTCTTATTCAGAAACTGTATAAAGTGACGCATTGGTCATTTTTTTTTATAAAGACAGAATATATTTCTAAAAAGGGTATTTTGAACAGAATTTCCCGAAGTCATCAAGAATGAAAATTTAAGGAAATATTCAAATAAGAAATTGCGTTATTTTCTGATTTGTTTTTAAATCCATTTTTGCTCTCAAATGCATCCAATTTATAGATCCTCTTATTTAGGAGCTATATAATGCGACGCAATGGTCAGTTTAATAAAGACAGAATATATTTCAAAAAAGGCTACCAAAAAGGGTATTTTGAACTGAATTTCCCGAAGTCATCGAGACTGAAAATTTAAGGAAGTATTCAAATAACAAATTGTGTTTTTTCTGACTCGTTTTTAAATCCATTTTCGCTTTCAAACGCATCCAATCTATAGATCCTCTTATTTAGGAACTATATAATGTGAGACACTGGCCAGTTTTTTGATAAAGATAAAATATATTTTTTAAAATGCTGTCAAAGTGGGCATTTTGCACAAAATTTTTCGAAGCGATTATGTTTAAAGAATGGAGGATTTATTCAAATAACAAACCAGTTATTTTATGACTCATTTTTAAGTTCAATTTTGCTCTTAAATGCATTCAATTGACAGTTTTTTGCTATTTAGGAACTATATACAGTAGACTCCATCAAATCCGCAAACCAGAAATCCGCAACTCTCTAAAATCCGCAGATATTTTATGGATGTAAACAATGAAACTTTTCATTTTGGATATTGGGACAAAATTTGATTTTTTTAGTTTTGTATCAATTCCATATATTTTTTTAATTTATAAATTTCTTAATAATACTATATTCATGTTTTTTTTTTTTTTTTTTTTTTTTTTTTCATGATCGAAGAATAAATTTTTTTGGAAAAAATTCAAGATATTGCTGACATCACTGGTAATCACAATCTTCTTACCAAATATATTTATGCATTAATCAAGATTTTTTGGTTATTAAGCCTGGCTAAACTTGAAAAAACAATCTTTATTTTATGATTTTAATGTGAATTAGCAATGTAATTTTGGAAAAAAATTTTTATCTTTATAATGAATATTTAATCATACATTATTGATTATTAACTTGACCTTTGCTATTAGTACTTTAATCATTTTAAAATATATAAATTTTTATTATTTTAGTTTATTACTTATTTTAATATTTAATTATATTGTAAGCATTCATTATAGTTTTGATTGCACTGTTAATTGCACTCAAATTACTGTTTAAAAAATGTAAACATAGGAATGACTAGAAATCTGCAAAATTCTAAAATCCGCACAACCTCTAGTCCTGAGCTGTGCGGATTTGAGGGAGTCTACTGTAAAGTATTGTTTTGGTTGGTTTTTAATAAATTCAGAATATATTTCAAAATGTGTTGTCAAAATGGGCATTTGAGCTGAATTTAGCTTAAGATGATTCTGATAAAACCATTTCTTGTAGAAAAATGAAATTAAGAATTTTTGAAAGCGGCCAAATGAAGTTATTAAACTGGGTTTATAGCTAATCATACTTTTTTTTGTTGTTGTTGAAATGAGCACTCTTTGAAACCTACCTCTGCCTATAGGCCAAGCTGACAGGGATTTTTTAATTATCCCATGATTTTTACAACCTAAATTTCATCCCCTGATTTTCCCAGGAATCCTATATTCCTCTGATGAGTATGAACCCTGTAACATAAAAAATGTTTAAACCTGTAGCAAATTTACAAAAAAAAAAAAAAAAAAAAAAAATTACTGAAACTGTACAAAATTTTATTTTCAGAAACAAAACACACTATTTCTGTTAAATCAAATTTTAGAAACACGTCAGTATGCTTATAATAATCATATATATTATAAATATATATATAATCAAAACTGTGTTTTTTTTTAAATCTAACACAGCTTTATTAAAACATCTGGTAAACAAAGCCTTGCTCAATAATTTTCCAGCACTGATTTATTGTTCTTTAATAAACAAAATGAGAGTTATGATATGCCAAACATCAATAACTTACAGGGCAATTATACCATATTTATATCTACTGTTCATGGTTTTAACATGGTCACATTGTTTACAAACATCGAAGAATGCCAAATACGTGCAGATCAGGTAAAGTCATTGTTATTTTTTTGTGACTTCCAGGTGGTCATTTGAACTATTTTTTTACTTTTAGTGGACACTTATTTAACTATTATTTGAATGTTTTCTTATATGCTTCATATTGAAATACGCTATTTTGTTAAAGTTCTTCACACACTGCCTTGTTAAGTGTAATTTTATGGATACTCTTATCAAGGTGTTTTAAATATAGAAAAAAAACTGGAAATCAGCATTAAAACATGGTCTGCCATCATTATTCTACATAATAAAAGCAAATCTGAACATGAGATTGCCACTCAGTTAAAATTATTGAAGACACAAGTTCATTGCACAATCATTCAATAGAAGGAAACCAGCAGTAATCAGGGTTGTTCACACTCAGGAAGGCCGACAAAAACCTCTTCTAGTGAAAATAACTTCAATGTTGTAACCAGCAAGAGAAATAGCATTCCTTACAGCATCAGAAATTCATGCTGAAATAGAAAAATCTCAATCCAAACCAGTGTCAATTACTACTGCAAAAAGAGGAGTCAGAGACATTAATTTGTTTGGGCACATTGCCATTCGAAAACTGCTATTGAAGCCGCAGAACAAGAAAAAACAAACGCAATGGGCATTTATTTATTGAGATCATACAGAAGAAAATTTTTAAAATGCTCTTTGGAGTGGCAAATACAAGTTCAAAATAGTTAAAAGGAAACAGAGAATTCTTGTTTGCCATTGTGCCAGAGAAAAAATACATTCAAATTGGGTTGTGGCAATTGTAAAGCATTGCAGTTGATCTATTATGGTCTGGGGTTATTTCTCTCGATATGGAACTCGAGATTTAGAGCAGTTCAAAGGAATTACAGAAAAAGAACAATACAAAACTACTAATGAAACAAGTGCTACTCCTTCTGAGCTGAGACACACTGGTGACAGGAACAAGATGACAATCCTAACATAATTCCAAGTTATTTAGAGACTATTTAGAACAAAAAATAATGAAAGGTGTATTAAAAAACTTGATGTGGCCTCCCCAAAACTCCAATCTCAATCTAATCTAACTTTTATAGGGAAAACTCGATAGAAACGCTCATGAATCGCTGCTCCCAATCACATGCCGACATATGAAAGCTGGACAACATATCCTAAGACATAACGATAAATTGATTATTCATATGCCGAGACTGTTTAAAGTATTATAAAATTCAAAAAAGGATTTTTTGATGAAAAATCAGTTTAAGCTATTTCTACCATTAAAAATGTATGTTAAAAGTAATAATTGATAATTTGTCATTATTTAGATTAGTTTTATTTCTCAGGTTGTATATTTTATGATAAACTTTTAAATAAAAATACAAACAAAATTTTGAGTTTTATTTTATTTTCTTCTTTTATTTAGTATAGTCTCAAACATTTGGTCAGCAGAGTATATATTAAAAACCTTTGAACCCACAATTTATATATTCAAGGAATCTATATATCAACTTAGCAACAACCATTGTTAATTTTTTTTTGATTTGAACTTCTATAATTTTTACAGTTAGAAATTATAGTGGTAATCCTTTAGAATTCTTACAAGAATAATTTTTTAATATAAAAAACATGTAGAGCAGATAAAACATTAATATATACGAGAGAGGAAATGAATGAAGTAATTTTTATCAAGTATAAGTAATGGTATCAAAATATTAACAAATTTGAATTTTAAAAATATATGAAGCAAACACACTGGAGTATATATAAATACAGAAATAAATTTTTTATTTATATTTGGGACGTTAAGTAATGATATAAAATTGCATAGGAAAATAATTGAAAAGATACATACCTGTGTCCAACAACTTGTGATTGGCAAACCCCATTAATGTAGCTAAGTTTCTGGATTTTATCAGAGTGCTGCTTCAAATTTTCATCTATAAAAAAATAAATAAATGAAGGAATATTGTAAATAAAAAATAAATTAATATAAATTTAGCAATTTATTTTATTTTTTATTTATTTATTTATTTTAAGAAATCAAACCTTTATAAAGAATTATAACATATAAAACATATAATTAAAGTTTAAGAAGAGCGGTAGGCTACAGTATGCTCCAGTTACTTGAAACACCATTTAATTGGGACAACATATCAAGAACAATAATTTAAAAATATCATTAACTTTATTCCCAATAACTGGGGCTTTATCAGAACAAATCATGCCTAGAACTTATGTATTCTAATTAATCAGAACATACTGCATTCATATGTTTTTCAAAATTTGGAGGGTTCTAATAAAAAATTAATTAGATGTTTCAATCTCAAAACTTTCTTCTGTCTCATTCATACATGTTAACACTTTCTGAAAAATGCAGCATATCAACACCACTGGTTAGGTGATTTACAGCAAAATCTGCTCATCAATAACTTATGTCAACTTCTAATCGAATCTGAAGTTTGACCAATATCAGTGCAAGTAGTTTTTGAGATAGAGCTATAGCAGAAATTTAAAAATAAAAACTAAATAAGTTGGTGATTTACACCAAAAACTAATTAGGACCAATTTATACCAGGAACTAACAGAATCTGAAGCTTTATGAAGATCCATGCTTTATTTCTTAACACACAGCTATTGTGATAATCATGAATAATGCAGCATAGTAGAGCCACCTGTTAGGCAATTTTCAATAAATTGCCTAATAATCGGCATATTATTGAAATAATTTTGCACATGAATTCATTTTTAACAAAAGAAGTTTCATTTAATTATCTATCTAGATTTTTTTTCATGTATGATCCTGCTTTTGTGAAACTGCGAACATTAATATATACTTGTACAAAATGAAATTAATTTGTGAATTAGGAATTATTACTACATTTAAGTTCCTACCTAGACTTTTTTAACAAGGCTCTTGATACATATATACAACTTAATAAGATTCAGCTGTTATGAGGCATGAGATTTTTTTTTCTCCAATCATTGCATTTGTGTTTTGCAATTTGGAGATTAAATTTTTTTCAGAAATGTTTATTCTTAAGAGAAATTTTGTGAAGGGTCTTGTGTTAATTTTTGTCATATACAGACTCATAGAGTGACATACTCACAGATAGATATTTTCCAAAAACCATCAAATTGTGTTCAAGACCTAAAACATATAAATCCACCAAAAAACTGGTAGTAAAAAACTTTCACACAATACGAAAATAAATAAGAAATAAAATAAAGAATTTTCTCAATCTCCTTTCAAATTTTCTCAAACAGATTTCTGCTTAGAGATCAGATTTCCTACATTAATGTTTTCATGTGGGACACTTAACTTAAAAATAAATAAAATAAAAAGTATCAGAATGTAGCTACTACAAAATTTTCAATATATTATTTTGTAAATGAAATTTCAATTTTTCCAGTTTGAATACATTGAAAAATAAGCCTTCAGAAAAAATCTTAAACTTTTTTTTACAACTTTTCCAGGTATTTTTTTTTTTTCCCAAGCATTCCCATCTCTAATTCGGACTTGTTTCGGCTGTCCTCATCCAGATTTTCAGACCTCTTTGTATGCAATAGGTTTCTCTAATAATCACAAACGCATAGACAAACATCTTTCTTTTATTAATATAGATTTAAACAGTATAATACTATGCAGAATTTTATTTTCCAACGTACATGTTCTGTATTTAGTCTCTTTCAGGAGTAAAAGCTAACCTATAAGCATTTCACATATGATAAAAGGTTCACCTTTAATTAAATTCAAAATAGTAACAAATTTCATTAATAAAACTTTATTTGAATATTTTCTCTCTTTGAAAAATAGGAATTTATTATTATTATTTATTCATTTATTTTATTATTTTTTTAGGAGGGGGGAGGGTATTTTTAATGATAAATTAATTTAACAATAACTAATTAATGCATTAATTTTGTTTCAGAAATTTCTCTATGCTCTACTCATTATGGTTTAAAATGAACAATAATTTAAAAACTGATTAATCTGTATGTTGGGAAGAATAAAAATTAAATAAAAACTTCTCACAAACTTTCATAAAAAATTCCTTACATCATTTATCAAAGCATAAGACAGCATCTTTATTACAAAAGATAATGCTATTTAATTTTAATCAAACACCATTTTATGATCAGATTAAAACATTTCTTAGATTCAGAAAAAATCTTCTGAATTCAGATCAAGGGTCTTAAAGTTTAGATAAACACAAACCTCCAAACATTATTTTTAAATATACATTTTAAATAAGTTAGTTTATTTATTATTACTTGTATTCTAAGCATTTTAAATTGTCTTCTGTAGTAGAAAGAATTGGATAAACATTATCAAAATAAAGTGTTTTATGTAATCCTAGCAAGTCACAAAATAAATATTTTTTTGAATAAGACATGTTCAAATTTTAAATGCTACCAAAATTTATGTAAAAAAAAAAAAAAAAAAAAAAACCTTAAAGATTGATAAATGTGGAAAAATCCATGCTATAATCAAGTTACACTACACTTTTAATATTTTAATCTCTATAAATAAAAGGAATTCTGAGGATAATTAATTGGATAGTTAATTAATTAATTGAGGCACAGATAGGCTCTCATCCTCTATTCCTTTTATTTATAGAGATTTTACACAGCTTAGGTAAACGCAGAAGAAATATAAAACAGATAATGTATTTATCACAAAAAATCGTCTGCTAAGAAAATATCAACACTTTAACACGAAACTAACGCAATCGTTGGATACATGTTCCCTCCCGTGTTTCTCATTGCTCATTTTAAGTATTTTTAGAGTTTAATATTAGTTGTTGTTTTTAAAACTGATTTTTCACAAAGTCAGCTGCGACGTATTTCAGACAATGCATTTCTGCATGCTTCCAGTTATTGATAAAATCATACAAATTTCAAGTTCGTTTAATATTGCTAATACGGACCCGGGCAACGCCGGGCGGGTCAGCTAGTTTTTAAATAATACAAATTTCATATAAATGAAAACAATAATTTAAATTCAAAAACTCACAATTAAGTATAAAACATATTACTGAAATCTAGCCTGAGAAAATGATATGTACCTTTAAGATGTTCAAATTGCAACAACAGAACTTTCTTAATTTCTTTAACCCAAATTTCTTTTACTTCAACAGATGGAGCCTACAATGAAACATTAAAAATAACTCTGCATTCTAATGCTTAACTAAAAGGAAATAAACAACCAAATAAAATACAAATTAAAATAGTATATACTATGTTAAGTTATACTATATACATAGTACATAGTTTAAAATTATCTACTACACTACAAGATGAACTAAAACATGAAATCTGAATAGTTTAAATTAATAGAAAAGTATATTCAATTCCCTTTAAAAGCACCATATATCACATTTTAATGATCATAAATAACTTTTAAATATTTAAACTAAACATTTATTTTCAGTTTTGACCATAAAATCATTTTAAGATTTTTACTTTAAAATAACTTTAACAAAATGCTACATAGAAAAAAAAAAATATATATATATATATATATATATTCAGGAAAATTTTCTGATAATAAAATGAGTCACAGAGTTAAAACAAATAATACTTTTAAAAAAATCTATCTGACTATGTGATTGTTGTAGTAGTTAAAAATATATATATATGATTAAAAAGATCTGTGGCATAAATTTCTTATTTTCATAACTTTATATTTTAATGAAAAAGATTTGATTTTATTAAGCTAAAAAGAAAACAAATATATATTGTTTTATTTTATATTGAACGCTATAATTTTATGCTATTATATTTGTATTATTTTACATAATTTAATTAAGGATGTTCTTAAGTCAAAAAGGGCAACTTTGTGACACATGTTTTAATTTATTTTAGTTCGAAAATGCATGAAAATAGCAGGTTTTGTTATTCAGAAACTATCTAATTGCACTCAATTTTTTGCTTTTTAAAAAACGCAATAGATTTTTCATAACAAGCCTTCAAAATTGACGTTTTTGTGCATATTTCCCGGCGAAAGCAGAAAAACCGGTCGAAAAGCAGGAGAAAAACGAGTGATCACGTCATCAAAACAGTTTAGAACTGGATAGGTAATTTAATGATCACAGAATGGAAAATTCAGTTCAATTCTAAATCGCTTCCATAGTCAGGCATTCCAATTTTATAACTTTTTGTTAAATCATGAATGTGTAAATTTGTGAAACCGTTTTGTGCTTGTTAAGCGGAGCAGTGGAGAACACCCTTAAGAGAATGCTAACACAGAACAAACTTAATTTTAATTGGATTTAATATAAATCTCAGATTACTCTGCACAGTGTCCCTAGAACAATTAATCCCATAATTCCAAAGCAGATTGAAATATTTAACAGTGAGAAAAAAAAAAGAATATTGCTAGAGAAATATCAATGCCAGATTATTCTCAAGCTTTTAAAAGATGCATTTTCCATTACTATATAATTATATAATGCAAAGGAAAGGAAAGTTTTGTTGATACATACAACAAATTATGTTGTTAATGTATCAACAAATTCAATAAATTATGCAGTTTTTTTTTCTCTTCAAGAAAAATACATATTTTAGCTGTGCATATGAAAATTCAAATGCAAAAAACTCTATTTAATTTAATGGGATACTTCTTTGTAAATGGAGATAGTATATCTGGTTTTTAATTGAGAAATTTCATGTACAATGAACTCCCAAGAAAAAACATAACTGAAAACTATGATCTGTGAGAAAAGTTTCGGATTTAAATATCAGAGAGGAAAATCAATTTACAGGAAGAAATGGGCTTGTTAATGAACTTTCATTTTATTTCCCCGATTGTTATGTTAATGAAAAAAATCTGAGGAGAAGGAGAAAAGCTTGATTTTGTTTTCTTTTTAGGAACAAATTCTTCATAAAGACTGGTCACAGCTTGATTTGAGTGGTAAAAATTATTTTGATCAGAGATTCAATTTGTAATTTTCTTTCTATGGAAACAGAACATTTATGCATAGTAATTCAGCATTGTTCTGAAAATATTTAACACAAATGTTTTCTACTAATGTTCAAGATACTTATATATCAATAAATTCTCAGATTTTGTTTATGAAACATTTGATCAAAGTAACTGTTGTTCTAATTCCCAATTTCTATCAGGAAAATCACCAGTCTTTTACTAAATTCGATTGTTAATGAAGATTTATCATATTGGTATATTACAAAAATTAGAATTCTTTCTTTTTATACATAATAGAATTACAAATAATTTTTTTTTTTTTAATTTTGTTTAAAACTAGCTGACCTGCCCGACATTGCCCAGGCCCGTGATATTATTTAGTTTTCAAATGTGTTACCTATTTTTCAAATGACCCTTAAATGAAACTCAAATTTGTATGGTTTTACATCTTTAAGTCCATTTTGTCAAAATTTATATTTTTACATGAAAAAATTATGAAAACATATGCTGTTTCGTATTTATTTATTTATTTTTGTAATTTAATTTTTGGAGTCCATACATACTGAAAGCGAAAGACATCACGACAGAACATTCAGGTTTCGTGGATTTCATAGAAATTTTTACATGTTTTATTAAAAAAAAAAAAAAAAAATATTTCTATCCATCCCAACATTTCAAAATTTTTGTAAATGACATAAATATGGTTTATTGAAATGCTATAAAAAGATTGTGTTAAAATACAGACATTGAGTACTTTTATAGTAGAAAAAATATAATCTCCATGAATCACAAAGTGATTTGCGCTTACTAGTGTATTTCAAAGGATTAAATCTCATATTTTTAAAAATCAATTTCACTATAGATTATAAAAAAATTTTAGCTTCAAAAATATACTTTTGGTTTGTCGGTAGCTATGAAATTGTTACCTGGAGGGACAAAACTGCAATGAAACAATTTGTATATTATTGATTTCATCAAATTTTTTGCACATTTTATTTTGTAAAAAAAATTTTTATCCATCCAAACTTTTTGAAATTTTTGCAGGGTCTGGTCTATTAAGATACTTTTAAAAGACTGTATTAAAATACGTAAGTTTAGATATTTTTAGTGTAGAAAAAATATCCTGCCCTTGAGTCGCAAAGTGACCTCATTTTCTCAATGTATTTGAAAGGGTTAAAATCCATATTTTTTTTAACTAATTACATCAAATTCCAAATCTGAGTTTTAAAATAAAAATATAAAATTTTAAAACATATTACAAAAATTATATTGTTTCAAAAATTATAAAAAAAAAAAAAAAGTGAATAAAATTTAAGACCATACCTGTATTATAAATACCTGAGAACGACCATGCAACCACAATTCAAATTTGCGCTTATCTCCTCTATAACCCTTCATATTTTCAGTTAAACCTATCTGGGAGGTCTAAAAATTAAAAATATTTTTTTAAAGAAAACGTTTCCAATAAATATGTATGTCAATATATAAAATAAAATACATTTTAAATTTATTTACTGAATCATATCACCCAATGTAACTTTTTCATATGACATTAACATGCAAATACAACATAGCCTTAGCAATAAAATAGTTAAGAAAGAAATTAACAAAATAGAAAAATATATAACAGAATTGTCTTAAAATGTCAGATAATTAAAAATAACCAAATATTATGATTAGGTTGCAGAACATTGAGCCTCAAATTATATACTGAGAGAAATATAATTATATAACGAATAACTAATAACAGTAAAGTTATATTTTTTTTAAACTAAAATTATATCTTTTATGAAGTTTTTAATTATTTATATTTATAATCTACTTCATAAAACATGGAATTTATGAGCAATTAAAAAAAATCATTTGTTTGGTATATTTTGCATTTCCATAACATTTGGGAAATAGCCAGTGTAAAAAAGCAATGTTGTTCTTCAAGCCATCAAACCTGTTATTTTTAAAGTTCCATTTAATAGATATTTTATAAAAAAGGGAGTAAAAATATTTATTTATAAATAAATATAGTAAAATAAATTATTACATATTATTTCTAAATAATGTATTATTTATAAATAAATAAAATAAAATAAATTTATTGACTAGCTGCATTGCAACCAGATATAATGCATTTGTATTTTAAAAATTCTTTCAAATTTATGGCAAAAAAAATATCAATTCAGTTTTTAAATTAAAATGTGCATCACACTCTATAAATATAATTATTGTCATTTATAAATCTCAATAATATATTTCAGACACACTTAAAATTCCTTAAAATTTATACATTAGGTCTTGAGTTTAGATCAAGTGTCAGTAAATAATTTTAAATGCAGTCTGAATACTTTTGAAAAATTTTATCGCGGCCCAGAGAAAAAAAATACCTAAGTAATATAAGTAACTTTTGCTTTTAAATTTGCATTTTTTCATTCACATACATATAATAGAAAATAGAAAAGCCAGATATTCCTTTTGAAAAATTACTACATAGCAATAGATGGTATTAGTGATGGGCGATAACGAGAAGTTTTTCTCGATTTTGTCGATTGTATGAACATCTCGATAACTTTCGATTGTGTAAAATTTTTCTCGATGACTCCAGTTTGCAATTGCTTTTATACCATACAGGATTCAATTTTATCAAGAGTCTACTGCAGGTGAATGAGTCGGTGTTAATAAAGACACGACGGATTCACTCGCTAGTGAGCCCCTCCTTTCATTGGTGTGTCTAACTTAAACTCAATCTTGTAATATGAAATCTCGAACTGGGTCCTCATTGTATATGGCATCATATACCAAACGCGGTGTGCACGCACAGCAAAATCTTGTAAACAAAGAAAAAGAAAGAAAAAAAAATCGAATTGAGCGAACAACCGAACGTAAGCTCGAATCGAACGTTAAATTTTGAAAACTGCCCCCCCAAGCATGAAGATAGAATAAAAGAAGGAGAACCGAGAAGATAGGCTTTTCCCAACAGAACTTAGCCCCAAAGTATTGCCCGGTGCATAGCGTGGCGCTAGTGATGCTGCACTGACTTTCGATCACATGACTTGTTTGACTGGTCTCTCGACTAGTCTGCTACATGGAAGAAGGAATATAAATAATAAATTATATTCTTTGTTCCATGGTCTGCTCGCGGGACGTAGGGGACGCTAGATTTCATCTGCTTCCAAACTGCCGGAAATGCCAGCCAGACCCGGAAAGACTTTAGGGACAAAAGTGGAAGCGCCGTCTTTGATCTCCTTCTACTATATCTATCTTCATGCCTCCAAGGTAACGTAGTGGGGGGGGGGGGAAATATATAACATCGGGTGCATAAGATCAGTCAGTGGTCACATGCCAAACAACAACTTCCTTATTTTCTAAATTCCATGTGTATTATAAATATTATTTATTGCAAAATCCGAAAAAAAAAAAAAAAAAAAAAAAAAAAAAAAAAACATTTTGGAGCTACCGACAGAAGTCAAAACTTGAACAATTACCCGTGTATTTTTTTAATCGTCAGGAAATATTTTATTGTGCAGGAAATACAAGGACCAAGTAACCGCGGTAAAATAACGCCTACACGCGAGAGGAGGCCAGAGTCCCAGCAGTGGTGAACAATATTTATATGATGCAGATGTCATACACTCACCACATTGTCACGATGTTTTCCAGATGCCGATTTAGTGAAAACTTCGAAGAATTTCGAGAAATTTAAATTTCAACCCCTTATGGGTCCGTAACGTGACCCAGAATGACGGGAGAAACTTTTTTATGCTAAATTGGTAATGTATGAAGCATAAGTTTTCAATAAACATATTACATCAAAAAATGAAAAATGCCCCCCTGGACCCCTCCCCCCCCAAAAAAAAACCCCGGTGTTATGGGGAAAACCGTAAAACTGCAAAAAGAGCGGCGACGAAAAGTTAGCTATGCTATAGTTTTTCTCGCTGCTGTAGCTCCCATACAAACAAAGTTATAGCCTTTTAAAAATTGAAATGAAGTGAAGAAATGAGCAAAATTATGTTGGTGAATAACCAACAGGGGGGAGGGCGGGTCAATACCCCCGCTTGTGCCATATAGCTTAAACTTTTAAGTTAAAATTGGTAGAGAAAAAAATGAGCAATATTTTAAAGTGTATGTTGGGGGGGGGGGGGTCAAGCCCCTCACCTTTGGAAGAGGTCCTCAAAGAAGGAACTTTAAAACAATGTGCCTAGGTTACAGTAACAATGTGGCTAGTTCAATGGTTTTTTTCCATCTCAAAAAGAATTCCAATACGGCTAAGGACGTTTTCAATTAAAAAATTTGATCTAAAATGATAAAAACACAAAAAGCTTTGAAAAATGCCAACCCCCCCCCTCCCGCCATGGGGACCAAATTCGGAAGGGGGGGGTAAGAAAGCATCATAATATGAAAGAGTAATTCGAGATCTTCAAGATGATATACAATATGATGGGCTTAAAAAGTGAAAATTGTCCCTTTCCCCTGACCCCCGTCAGTCCAACCCTTTCGCCCCCAATTTCCTGCAGCAGACATTTAAATTTTTTTACAATTGACAAATAATTACCGAATGATTCGATGAAAAAAAACCACACTTAAATTGATAAGTATTGTAGAAATCGCTACTGTTTTAAACATATTTTCGTCCCCTCTCCAACCCCCTCTTTGAATTTTTTTTTTTTTTTTAATAAACAATATTTATTTTGGGGTACCACGTACGTGACAGCATGGTAAGACTAAAATACCAGAAACTTTGAAAATTAGGTCTTCATTTCACAAGATAACTTGTATATTCTCATGCTTCTTTCTGTACTTCGTTTATCGATAAAACTTTCATTTCACAAAGCTTCATCGACAAAACGCCTCGATAAAGCTCGTCAACTCTATTCTCAGCGAGAACGAAAATCATCCTTATCGAAAAAGGCATTCATCAGCAAACCACAAGATTCTCGGAGTGCCGCTTTTATCAAGGTTAAATTTCATCTGGAAGTTATTCCTTCGATAAACCTATTTCAATCGAGGTTAATTTTCATCGCGATGAAATGATTTTCTCGTTATGCCTGACTTTATCACGATGAAATTTGTTGAAATGAGAGGCATATTCGAAAGCTCTTTTAATCATTCTTTCATATTATGAATCTTTCTACTTTTGGAGTTGAATTTTAAGAGACGGGAGGAGGGGAGGGGTAGGGTAGGGGAGGGGGGGGCGCGATGAGGGGGCGAATTTTTTAAATCTTAGCTATTTCGACAATAAATGTTATTTTTGGTGTGGATTTTTTTATGGAACTCTCCGGTAAATATTATTTATTAAATATAAAGATTTTAAAGTGCGGGCTGCATCATTTTAAGGTGTAGTCTAGGAAAAATAAGTGAACCCACAAGTGACATGTAAATTTCAAACCTTTTTTTTTTTTTTTTTAACCCGTCATGTTTTATGTACATCATCGGAATGTTTTGGCACCTCATTTTACGAATCTTTCTCCGCCTGGAGTTGAATTTCAGGAGGAAGGGGGGGGGGAGAGAAACCGATAAGAGGGTGAATTTTTTAAACCGTGTCTATTTCGGCAATAAATATCATTTTAGAGTGGAGGTTTCTTTTATGGAACTCTTCGGTAAATATAACTTATTAAATATAAAGATTTTAAAGTGGGGGGGGGGGGCGGGGTACGTCATTTTTAGGTGTGTTCTGGGAAAAATGAGTGAACCCACAGGTGACATGTAAATTTCAACCTCTTTTTTGGACCCGTCATGTTATATATATATCATCGGAATTTTTTCGAGCCTCTATTTCATTTTACGAATATTTCACCTCCTGGAGTTGAATTTCAGGAGGGAGAGGGGAAGCGATAAGAAGGTGATTTTTTCTTTTTTCTTTTTAATTTTAGCTATTTCGACAATGAATATCATTTTAGATGTGGTTTTCAGAGGAGCGCTCTGGTAAATATTATTTCATAAATACAAAAGTTTAAAATGGGGACTGTGTGATTTCCTGGTGCATTCTGGGAAGAAAAAGTAACATTACGGCCACGGGTGAGGAGTAGTGCTGTAAAACTAACGGCTAAATAAATACCCGTATGATGGCGTTATTTTAAAACTCACTACCCGTTTGAAAATAGTCGTTACTCGTTACTACTCAGAAACCGGCTAATAACTGCAAGAAATCTAGTTACAACATGAGTCTTTGGAAGAATTCGCATTTTTTACTCTTCACATATTGTTTAGTGCTGCCATCTGTCCATAAAACATGGATTTAATCAAGCTTATAATTTTGTATGAAAAAAGGCAACACACAATTAAATAACGATACATAATTTAGTATACCATGTCTAAATTGTAGAATTTATTACTTATTAAAATAAAGAATAATAGGAGAAAGCAATTTAGCAAGAGTAAAAGCTTTGAAAATTTATACAATAAAATTATGAAATGTAATTAATCAAGCAAAATGTTTTTAGAAGCAAATCTTTTTATTAATTATAAAGTAATTATGTGTAGTGAAAATTTAATTTCTGGAATAATTTAAAAGATATGTTTTATTTCTTGCGTGATCATCCTATCAGACAACATCTACATTAGTACTTCAATCACATTATTATTATTATCTCTGAAAATTTTTATTTCTATTTTAAGATACTTCTTTTTCTTCAAATACGAAATTTAAAAACAAACCGCAAATACTCGTATATTTCTACAATCAACGAAAAAAGAGAAAAGAAAAAGAAACTTTATCATAAACACATTTTTTAAAGCAATCTAAAAATTCGTCTTTATCATAAAAATGTTTTCAAATACAAAATATAAATATGCGTGCAAAAATATTTTTATAGGAAAAAAATATACGTAAAGCAAACCTGTAATTTGGTTCAATGTAGTTAATTAAATCATTAAAACCGAAATCGTCTACAATAAAAAATGGTTGAAGATCTTTAACAACCATGTATAAAACTAAATCAGTATATATATATTTTTTTCATTAGTAGCACTAATAGGTTTCTTTACATACCTTGAGAGATCTGTTTGTCTTTTTATAGAAACACATTCAGTAAGGAGGAGATTCGGATCATCAAGGAAATTTTATCTCTTTGCAACACTTTCATCATTATTACTAAGCTGCTGGCTCAATAACGGCGATAACAATGGTTTTGATGGGAAAAAAAACTATCATGTGATAGACGATGCTTTACTAATAAATATTTTTTTTAATTCGTTGTTGAACCCCCTTTACTTGAATACTTCATTTGTCATAAATCACATTTTGCTTTATCACTTGATACTGCAGAAAAATATGTCCATAATTTACTTATTTTTCTTTCCATAATAAATAAATCAATAAGCTCCTACAAAAACTAAGTCATTTGAGAATAACTGTTACATTCAAAGAGAATTATACGCATAGACTGATATCAAAACAACTAAAATAGGCGCCTAATGCCAGATCCCGAACACAAATTCGCATATGTTACCGCGTTGACTGTCTCGCTTCATTCATGAATTGCACAAACATACATAAAACATCGTTTGAAGTTAGTTTCGTTTTGATCGGTGGTGGTATTGACAGTAACTACAAACGAGTGATATTTCAAAGAAACGATTTGGTAATTCGTCTTTTAGAGAATACCCGTTATATGTTAAAGAATATGTGCGGTTTGAAACAGCTCTGTACTCGTATTAGTATCATATACGGGTATTTCATTTAGTTGTTTGGGTATTAAGAAAAAGAAAGATAGAAATGTATTTTGTATATTTCAGTATCCGTTATTTTTCCGAATATGTAAGTGTGAATTTCGTGGGAGTTTTTGAAACAGAAAAAAATGCTTTTAGAAGAACGATTGTTTTGAGATCGTTTAGCGATTGTACTATTTACCTTACAGATATGAAGTTTTATATGCATTTTTAAAACTTAAACAAAATAATTGCGCCTTTTTTTTGTTTTTGAGATTACATATTATGTATTAATATTTCGATTTAAAAAAGAGCCATCGATCTAAGCAATAAAAAAACAACGCGTGTTTATCATTTAAGAGTTTAATTAAACTAATTTTGTATTAATTATGCATTTTATCTATTAAATTTTCTTATAATTTCACTGTAAAAAGAATGGAAGCTTATAGAAGAATAAAATATTCGTTATAGCTGTAATTAAGGAATAATGAAGTATTTCTGGAAAGATTTGTGTTTGAAGGGTCACCATGAGCGCCGTGAGAAAGGGGGTGAAGGGGGCGGCCGCCCCGGGTCCGGAGATTTAGGGGGCACAAAATTTATAATACTAACATTATTTTTGGCCTATTATAAGAAAAATTTAGGGGGGGGGGGGCGCCAAATTCTAAGTTTGCCACACGCACAATTTTTTCTTCGCACGCCCCTGGTCACCACATAAATGTATTAGATTATTACTTGATCTTCAATACATAATGTTATTCGATTTGATATCACTTCTATTGCCTCAGTGCCTTATTATGATTTCATGCATTAAACTGAGTCTATGAATATGTTTTGCGTATCTATGCGAGTCTATGAAAATTTTGCGATGTTAAGCGGGGTAAAACATTTTTGAGAACTCGCTTAATGCTAATTTCCGTTATCGACAGACTTCGTTATCGCATGTTTCACTGGTTTCACTCTAAGTAGTGAACATTTCTATTCAAATACACAATTAATATTTTTATTTTTAATATGTACCTTAATATACTTGTTGAGGTGGACTCGCGAGAAAGCATGAATTATACAATTGTAAGCAGCGTTTGAAGTTAGTTCCACTTTGTTCGGTTGCATATGGACTCCGGTAACGGCTAACGAGTGGTATTTTTAAATAACGATTCGGTATTTCGTATCTTAGGGAATACCCATTTCTTAGTAACGAATACGTACGGTTTGCAACAGCTCTAGTGAGGAGTAAATTTCAAACTTTTTTTGGATCTGTTATGTGATATGTCACAGGAAAGGTTTCGGAATACTCTTTCACATTATGGACCTTTCTCTTCCTGCAGTTTAATTTCAGGACGGGAAGGGGGGGGGGGGAATGAATTTTTTTAATTGTAGCTATTTTGAGAATAACTATCATTTTAGAAGTGGTTTCTTGATGGAACCTTCTAATAAAAATTACTAATTATAGACATTTTAAAGTAGGGGATGCGTGATTTCCGGGTGTATTCTGTTGAGAAAAATTAAACCTGCGGGTGAGGAGTAAATTCCAAACTTTTTTTGGACCCTTCATGTGATTGATTTTTGGAATGTTTTTCAAATCACTCTTTCACATTATGAACGTTTCTCCTCCTGGGGTTGAATTTCCGCAGGGGGAGGGGAGCGATGAGGGTGAATTTTTTTAATCGTAGCTATTTTGAAAATAAATTTCATTTTAAATGTGATTTTTTGATGGAGGCCTTTGGTAAAAATATTTTATTAAATATAAACATTTAAAAGCGAGGCTGCGTGATTTCCGGATGTATTCAGGGTAGAAAAAAAATAGTGGAATAGTGAGGAGTAAATAAGAAGCTTTTTATGAACCGGTCATATGATAAATCAACGAAGTTTTCAAATCACTCTTTCATATTATGAATCTTTCTTCTCTTTTCCTCAATTTGGCCTCCTTACAGAAGCGCTTTTCAAACTTTTTTGAAATCATTTCGTTTTTGTGAATTCAGATCTGATTTTTTTTTATCGAGACTTCCAATATATAATTTATAATGTATGAAAAATTCACAAACTGTGAGGACAGGCTGTATTCCGGGTGTTGCAATAGTTGGAATTCTAAGGGTAGTGTTTTTATATCTTTTGTTGACTCCTCTTTCATGATATATCATTAGAAAGCTCTGTGATTACCATTTTATTTTATATACCTCCCGCGCTCATCCCGCCCCACTTTGCTCCCGCGGGAAACTCTTTAATAAATTTAACCGACACCCATCATGCCAAGTATAGTTGGAAAGCCTAATGATCATTTACTTATATTATGCATTTTCATTGCTCCTGCACTACTTTGATCCCCCCCCCCCCGAGTGGTCCGTTTAATGAATTTCAATAGAGAGTCTTCTAATAATGGGAGAATTGTAGATCGCATCTCAGTATATGTACAAAAATCAATAAAAGATTTTGATCACTTTTAATATCCTTTTAGTTCATGTTCTTTCACTAGGAGTGCTTTTGATTATTTTTTTCTTTGGCCATTTTGCTACTCGCGACTTTACAACTTATTGAAACCAAGGAACGCCGTTACATGACTTTTCTACTATTGCGGCTCCATTATAACATCCTTTTGGTTTGTTGTTGTTTTTTAAATTCATTTATTTTCAGTTTCCATGTATTTATTAAATTATGCTTTTTAAACATGTAATAACAAAGATTTTAATAATCGATTGTAAAAACATCTCGATTGTAGATTCTTGAAATTAATCGATGACTTTATCGAATGCGCTTTTTTACGATTAAGATTTTTATCGAGTAGGAAATTTTCGAGAATCGCCCATCACTAGATGGTATATGTTCTGAAAGAATTTTACATACATATAATTGATAGAAATAATCAATACTTAAGAGTCTCATTGCTCAAAACTCTTTTCATACCATTCATACACACTTATGCATTCACTTTATTCATTTTCTATTATAAAGATATTAATCAAATTTTTATTTAAAGTTCATCAAATTAAATAAATATTGCACATAATAGCAAATATACTTTTATCTTAAATAAACATATTTCTTTATTTAAAGCAATAGTTTACTACATTTTAATTTCCTTTTCACCTTTTAAATATAATCCTTATTTTAATATATGTTCTTTCAAAAAGTATTAGTTAATTTAAACTTTATTTACTTTTCAAATGTCAAGTTCACAGCAATGACAATCAAACATACATCAATCTCATAAAAAATAGAATGGTGTAATATGTCATATCAGCAACAGATGGCAATGTACCTCAATTCACCAATCACTGTTTATTATAAAAAGTGACGTTCATCACATAGCACAAATATGGTAATACCATTAATAGTTATTTATACAAATGTTATCTTTTTAAATTGTTTTTAAACATTTGTTATTCTGAAAATGTTTTTGAAGAAAAAGTTATCATGAAAATATCTATGTTTCATGACTGTGTTTTAAATAAATATCAAGCTTAATTCTTTCAAGTTTCTGTCTTTACTCATCAAATAAAACTCATAACTTACATCTAATATTTATCCTAATCATTTTTCAAGTTATTTTATACAGTATCTCTCATACTTCAAATATTTTTAATAACAATATGAGATACATCAGCCTTAACTTTCATCTGTGTATATAACATTTTATTAGTTTTGTTATTAATTAATGTTTCAGTAAATAGCCTGCCTATTATATTCAATGAATGCTTATGAGCACAAGTGACTCATAACTAAAGTTTTTGAAAGAGTGTATTTTTAGAATAAAATTGTAAGCTGGAAAAATTAAAATTCTGGCAAACCCAGAACGAGCAAAAGAGATGGGGAGGGTGTGTTATGTGAGTTTCTTAATGACAAAATTTGAAAAAAGAAAATGAACTAGTCATATGTAGCAATCCCAAAACTTTCTTCCATCTCATAATCTCATACATGTTAACATTTCAAAATTTGCCATCACAGTGCCAAAATGAAATCAAGGTTCATCATGAGGATTTTAAAGATATGAAATTCCATGCATTACTTCTTGAGATATGACTATTGCTAAAATCGAGTAAATCTTACAAAATTCTGCACAGCAGCTTCACCTGTACAGTGATTAATACAAAAATGTAAACAAAACCAATTAATGTCAAGATTAATTGAATCTGAAGTTTAATGGAAATCCGTACATTAATTCTTGACATAGAGCTGTTACAGAAATCGTAACAAGCATAGTATAACAGTGCCATCTTTGGAGCTATTTACAACAAAATATAAACAGCATTAATTCATGTCAAGGGCTAATAGAATCTGAAATTTGATGGAAATCCGTGCATTCATTTTTGAAGTACAGTTGTTGTGGAAATCATAAAAAATGCAGCATAAAAACGCCACCTATTGAGTGACTTACACTAAAATGAAAAAAAAAAAATCAATTTATGTCAAAGACTAATTGAATCTGATGTTTGTGGAAATTCCGTACATTAATTCTGAAAATAGAGCTATTGCAAAAATCTCACAAAATGCAGCATAGCAGTGCTAACTTTTGAGTGATTTACACCAAAATATACAAAACGTCATTTTATGTCAAGGACTATCTGAATCTTCATGAAAATTCATGCATTAGTTCTAGGAATTGAGCAACTGCAGAAATCTTAAATAATGTTGCATAGCAATGCTACTTATCGAGCAGTTTACACTAAAAGATAAACAAAAATCAATTCATGTCAGGAATAACTGAATCTGAAATTTGATGAAATTCTATGCATTAATTCTGGAGAAAGAGGTATTGAGGAAATCAAACAAAAGGAAGCATATCCTTATGAGCAATTTTCTCCAAAAACTAACCAGGAACAACCTGAATATAAATTTTTATTAAATTCTTTACCTAAGTTCTTGAGATAAAGCTCCCACAAAATTTATGTTACATATAAACAGACAGATAAACATTTGAGACAAACAATCACATACAAACATTTTGTACAAACATGTTTTTTGAATTCTCTGACTCTCAAAATGTGTAAATCTGTCGAAAACCAGAATTCAAAATTTTCCACGAATCCCATACTTTCTTCTTGTAAAGACTGAAGAAAGTAAAAATGAACTATAGATGCAAAAATATGATTTTCTTTTTTTTTTTTTTTTTTTTTTTTTTGACAATAAAAGTTTTTAATTGCTTTTAAACTGTTTTTATTTGATAATGGTTGGTTCCTGTATTCAAAAGCTGAATTTGTCAAATTAACCACATTGTGCAGTAGATATGAAATATATCTTATTGAAAAAGAATCTCTGGAATATAGTCGATCAAAATGAAAAGGCTCCAGTGAAAGATCCAGAGGAAACAGAAAGTTTGGAAGTTAAATCCTATAATATCATAAAAACTGGTGGGACCAGAGAGCAAAGTAGATCTCAATCTAAAAAAAAAAGTTACAATAAAAACTGGCAAATATATCCAATTTTAAAAAATGTGTAGAAAAGTAATGGAATCAGATTATCTGCAAAGCTCAAGAAACTACCCAAATTTTTGTTGATAGCTGAAAATGTGAACTGAACTTTACTGGTGCTTTAAAAACAATCAGAAAAAAAAAGAGGCATTTTTAACACACTCTATATTCCAATCACCCTTAACTAGTTTAAAAATTTGGGTTCATAACTATAAGTTACATGCTAATATAATAAAGAATAACAACCTGAATGGTCCATCCAGTTACTTTCAGTATACAGTCCATTGTATACAAACTGTGGACAAAATTCCATTCCAGGGGTTTTTGATGAGTATGAGATCAAAACTCCAAGTAAACCCAAAACCATTGTCAATCTATATATTTAAAAGACCTGGCTGTTTTTTTTAGTCATCAGCTCCTGAATTTTCTACTCAACCGATTTTGATAATTATTTTTTTAAATGAAAGCTATTTTTTTGTAGTTGTGCCCATTTTAGCTATTTTTTAATTTATTTCCTTTTTATATTTTATTTTTAATTTTAAATGCTTCTTACGATATTTCTTCAAAATGGTGGCAACTCAGTTTAGCTTTTCTCTCGATAATAAAAATTTATTTTCCATTATCACTTTCCACCAGTCAGAAGCTTTATTTCATCAGTGAACATGTCCTCGCATTTAAAAGAAAAAAAATAATTGTTTTTGTAAAATTTAACCACAATAAAATGATTGTGTATAATTATGCACTAATTGAGGTAAAAAAAAATATATTTACTGAGAAATAATATTAATAATATAAATAAAATAACAGAAAGTAATTTATGATAAAAATTAATGTCTAAAGCAAAATAAGAAAAATTTCGAATGAGGAAAATGATGTCATTCAGCAATCAGATAAATGGGAATTACAATATTATTACGGATGCCTTTTTCATATTACTAAACAGTAACTTTTAAAAAACATTTGAAGAGAAAACGATGTCACTATTTAAAACATCGCATTTTTACTCATAACAATATTACATTTCAATATTTCTTTTCATTATAGACACTGAGATTGAGATTTTACTTTCAGATGACTTCAGTTAGTGAAAATAATGTCATAGTAAAAATGAAGTTAGTTTTTTTTTAATAAAACAATTTTTCTGGGACTGCATATAAAATAAAATTTATGGATTTCGCCAGCACTCAGATTCCAATTTTAACTGAAGATGTGCGAATATTTGCATGCAAAATTGTAACTGACAAACTCTACATTAAGCTTGGAAATATATTTATTATATACTAGCTGTCCTGCCCGGCGTTGCCCGGGCCCGTGATGTTATTCAGTTTTCAAATGTGTTATTTGCTTTCTAAATGACCCTTAAATTAAACTCAAATTCCTATGATTTTATATCTTTAAGTCCATTTTGTCAAAATTTATATTTTTAAAACGGAAAAATCGCGAAAAGATATTGAATTGAAAGCACATGCTGTTTGGTTTTTTGTTTTCTATGTAATTTGATTTTTTGGAAACTATGCGAACCGAGAGCGAATGAAACCTTGACGGAACATTCAAATTTTTACTGAATTCGTAAAAATCTTCACACATTTTATTTTGTAAAAAAAAGAATTCTATCCATACAAAAGTTCCAAAATTTTTGAAAGTAATGTAAATCTGGTTTATTGAAAGGCTCTAAAACGATTGTGCTAAAATATGGGCATCTAGTTACTTTTAGCCGGGATATAATTCATGTTTGTCAGTGTATTTGTTTGGGTTAAATCTCATATATTTTTTTAAACAAATTGCAACATAAATTATGAGAATGTTTTAGCTTTAAGAAAATATTTTCGGTTTGTCAGGATGTATATAGAATTGCGCCCTGCAAAAGCGAAACCACAATGAAACGATCTGGTTTTTATTGATTTCCTCAAATTTTTCACACTTTTTATTTTGTAAAAATTATTTCTACTCGTCCGAACGTTTTAAAAATTTTTAAGAAGGTGTAAATTTGATCTATTTAGATGCTTTTAAAAATTTTGGCTGAAATATGTACGCTTAGATACATTTAGCATAGAAAAAATATTCTATTTGTGAGTCGCAAAGTGCCTCCTTTTGCCGGTGTATTTGAAAGGGTTAAATCTTATATTTTAAAAACCGATTGCATCATAGATTATAAAAATGTTTTTAAGCTTAAAGAATATGTTTTTTGTTTACCGGTACCTATAGAATTGCGTTTTGCTAAGTTAAAATCGCAATGAAAACGATCTGTTTTTTATTGATTTCATCAAAATTTTCGCACATTTTATTTTGTAAAAAATATTTCTATCCATCCGAACGTGTCGAATTTTTTGTAGGGAGTATAAATTTGGTCTATTGAGAAGATTTTAAAAGATTGAGTTGAAATATGCACGTTAAGATAATTTTAGCATGGAAAAAATACCCTCTCTGCGAGTTGCAAAATGACCTTCTTTGCCAAATTACGCCCTGGAGGGGCATTGACAAAAGGGAGAAAAATAGTTTTGGAAAAAACGACCATTTTTGAATGTTTGTTTTCAAAGGGTTAACTGCAACATTTTTTCAAAATGATTATTGCATTTGAGACCTAAAAATATGATCTTTCGAAATATGTCTCTTAAGTTTAACTACGTCGAGCAGTTTGGTTGATTTGGATTTAAATAAAATGATCCAAAAACAGAAATAAAAGGGGGGAAAAGGTTCTTCCTTCGATTAGATGCCTAATTGAGTTTCTGCGCATGTGCAAACGTTTTCTTTCCCAGAACATTTAAAAAATGACTTTTTGATGAGAGTGAGTTCCGCTTCATAATTAATATCTATGAAACTAATCAAAAAATTAAAATTCTGAGCCTCAGGTGCATCAGGAGAGATATTGGGCTATTCTCATAAAAATTTTGAGCTTCATACGTCCCATAGATTTGCTAGACATCGCACACACACACACACGCTGACAGACAGAGCGATTTGTTATTTTATTAATATAGATTGATTCAATAATGTAATTATTTTTGCTTTTTTTAAAACCAAATCGATCAGGTCTTTTAAACATTTCATTCGTCGAATTCAACGGGATTCCACTCGTAATATATATTTAAATGTAGAATTAGAATTTAAGAGAATTATCATGGGCTGAGATAATCCTGTTTCAGCATGAAATAAATCAAAAACAATTATTGCCCGGACACTTGAAAATTTTCACAGACCTAATTGAATACAAGTTAGAAGCTAATCCTTATATCTATATTATAAAGGCCAAACGTATCTGTGCGTAATGCATACATCATTTTGCGAATGGCAATACTTTCAAATTTTAAATGAAATTTCGGTATTGCAATTTTTGCTCTTACAAATATTTATACATCTAAATATTGCACATTTTCAATTTTTACACCATTGTGTAGGGAAAAAATGCACTTTTAAATGAAATTTGTTTGAAAGCTATATCTTAATTTGTTTTTGAAACATTAATTTTTTTATAGTTTTTAATACCGCTTTTTTAATTGTGGCAACAGGAGTACTCCATTTCTATTAAAAGCAAAGGGAAAAAGGGAAAAAATTGATTACTGTATCTTTATGTTGCCATTTTCTCATTAAAAGGGAAAAAATCAAAATATAAACATCTTCTATTATAAAACCCGGTGAATTTTGATTTCATTTACATAATTTTATTTACACGTAAAAGAATATCAAGAGTTTAATATGTGTTTTAGCTAATAATATCGAGACTCTAAGTTTTGAATCCAAATGATCAAATTAAAATGCCAATTTTTTTGAAAAGGTGAATACAGATACGAAATGTGCATTTGTAAATTTTGATATGGGGAAAATGATGCCAGGTTTAGATTTCATGGGGAAAAAATTCTATGATTGAGTCAAAGTTGAATTAATTTTGCTTTTTTTCATTTTGGAATACTAGCATAAGAATCTTAATTGATAACTTTATCATAATAACAGATCTTTATTAATTTTTACTGCTTACATGTACGATTAAAGTTTAATTTTAACAATTTCTACAACTGAGTATTATATAAATAGTATTTTGTTAATTTGACGTTAAAAATCGTTTGTTTAAGAGTTAGACTTACCAATATAAAATGCATTTTTTACTATAACTTATTTTGTAAATTTGTTATAAATCAATGAAACAATTCCTTCTTAAACATTTCCTTTTGTCAAAATTTGACGGGTTCTACCTTGTATATTATAAATGTGAAAGCGTGTCTGAAAGTTGGAATGAAGTTGGCTTCAAAACAGATGGATTAATGTCTTTGTATCTTTGCTTATAGATAGATTACAGCCCGGAAATGAACATAAGCTGTGTTTTATTTATTTTATCCAAATATTTTAATTAATAATTCAAAATTTCATTATTTTTCATATAAAATCAGTAGGCATTTTTAAAAATAAAATGTAATCAATTTTCTTTCCCGTTGCCAAGAAAATCAAAATCTGGAATAATAATTTCTCAGCGGCAATAAATTTTCAATTGAAAAAATTTCATGCGTAAAAAAAGAAAGAAAATAATTTAAAAGAAAATAAATATGACTTCATTTTTGAAATAAAAATAAAAGAAGTATTTTTTTATAATATATTTAACAAGGTTATTTGTTTAGTTAATGAGAATTTTTGTATAAAAAATGGTGACATAAATTATAAGCAAAAATAATAAAAAAGAATTATATTTTTAACAATATATTTCACTTGGAAAAATGTGACATCATAGTTGGAATAAAACAGGTACTTTATAGTAGTCTTTAAAAATACAAGGGGCATGAATACCAGTAGCTAATGGAGCTAGATAAATAATGACATCATATTTAAAATGAATGAGAAATATTTTTTACTTATATTAATCAATAAGTTATAAATTACATACAAATGAAAATTTTTATTCAAAATTCATAATTATCAATGGAAGAAATTTTTTGTGGGGAAAAGGCGGAAAATAAAACTACTGATTAATATATTTTTGACTCTATTTTTTAACACTTTCCAACAAAGCCGAAAAGTTATTATGCTTTTGGTTTCTCTGTCCGTTTGGCCACTTTCTAACTTTCGTAAATATACTCGGATTGCCATGAAATTTTTGGACGTTATTAACATTTACCTTAGCACGAATACCTATTTCAATAGGTATTAAAAATGAAGTTTTTACCATGATTAGTTTATTTACAGGGATAATACAAAAATTTCCTTACATTACGTCATTATGGGAAAAAATCGTTTCAATTTAATTTTAATGATGTTACACCCTGTGAAACATATTCAAATTTATATGCATCTACAAAGTGCACTAAAATATGCATTTTGTAAAGTATGCAATGAAAAGGACCCTTATTATTCATTTACAGGGTCACACAGAAGAATTCCATTGCATAATAATAAAGGGAGGAACAGTTTGCAACATATTTTAACTATGGTAAATAATTTCATGTATAATCAAATTAATATACATTGCTGAGACTTAATGTGAGTTATTTCGAACATAATATGAAATGCATAGCATTTACAAGGACACACAAAAGATTTCAAATAGCATATATTCTATCCGAAGTACTGTATATGATGGATGATGACCAGGCATGTAGCCAGGGGTGGGGGGGGGGGGGCTAAGGGGACTGAAGCCCATCCCGAAAGTTTAAAAAGGATTTTACAAAGTTATCTCAAGTGATGGACTAGTTTGAAAAGTTTAAAATGTTTTTCTTGTTTTCAGTGTTGAATTCATTTCTCTGGGATCACTTTTCTCTGGGAGGCACTTCAGTGACTTCGGGGGAGACATTATAGAGTTTTGGGGAAATTGTACTTTTTGACCATTGAAAACGCAAATTTTTAAAATTTAAGGTGGGGACATTTTATCGCTCGGGGGAGGGGTGTCTTCCCCCAGGCCACCCCCTGAATTCAACACTGCTTTTTTTATCGTCCATTGTATTAAAACTACGTACAATTTTAGTTGTAAAAATATAAATTTATTCAATTATAGCAATCCCTTGTTATATTGCTCATTCGGATAAATTGTTTTTCATTTATATCTATTACTAAAAATATAAGTTCTTCTTAAAATGCAATTTTAACTGTCTTTATGCACAGTAAAATATGATAAACGAAATTCTGTAACATTAATTTGACTAAGAAGAGGTAAGTGTAACATACGTATGGCATGTAAGTTAACTTTAGGATTCAAATATAATCAATTCTTGTATGCTATAATATTCTAATTTTTTTTCTAACCTCATCATATCATGCATGTAATGAAAACAGAGTCATCAATATTAAAATATTTTGCTGGAGGAGACAAAAATTTCCATGAATGCTTATACTGTAAAATCATGTAAAAATAAATGATTTTAAAGAAAATATCTTTCAAAATGTTATAATTGTAAAAGGTATTTTATTTATGAAAAAATAGTAGCAAGAATTTTTGAAAAGGAATGGTTTAAAGAAAAACTACAGCGTATAGAGAAAATGCAATAGAGAAAATGCAAAGACGCCATGGCGTGCAGATTCCTTTATGGTTCTTCTTATGGTCCTATTATGTCCATCAGGTTCTTATCTGAACAGCTTTGCTTTAAATATTTTTTGTGTGAATTTTTAATATAAAGAAAATATGCACAGAGTAGTTATTTTCATAATAAATTTTCTTTGTCTTTTGAAAAATAATTAAATTTGGAAATTCATACCCCCTGTGTAGGAATTTTTTTGGCAACTTTTCATAGCACCCTCCAAGAAAATTTTCTAGGGGCGATATCTTAATATTCTAATAAATTTATTTTGTGAAGAGCGAGAGATGTCAATCAGTTGTGATCATGATAGCAGTTCTCTAATGTTAGAGAAACCTATAAAAAAAGACAGTAAGCTAAGAGCGGTTGATTGGTTGTATTTATGACGGTCAATTATCAACACGAGGGACATAGGTCCTGGGGGGGGGGGGTTGCACCATGATGGAGGTTTTAAAGAACCTATCTGTATTTATGAAAGTAAATCCATGGCTTGTAGAAAACCACGGAAAATTCCCAACTACTAGGCCAACGGCCGCGATTGGGTTCAAAATCAGCATCTTCTGTGCAGTCTATCAGCTTTGAGAACAGAACTTCTTGGTTACTGGAGATGCATATGCGTAAGCTAAGATCCTTTTAAGATTTAGAACAAAGTATAGAAATGATGAATTAAAGTGACATAAAGTCATAAACAGCCATAAAGTTTCTACATATTTTACCAAGACATTTGGAATGAAGTTATTCAAATATGTTCTAATATTGTTACAAAAGAACTAATTACCAAAATATGTAACGCAATCTAATTTATTTTTTCCTTTTTTTCTAACCGGTGACCAGGCCCCTACCTGCCTCGTAGTCTCAGCTAAACGAGTTTGATAACAAGCATCGTGTTGAATAACAGTCTAATCCCCGTGTCACAACAATAAATCTGACGAGTGCCAAGATCTTGATCCTAATGGCAGTGCCTACTGCTTATTTGTGAACTTTGTTAATCCGGATGCTCAACATTTTGATCTTATTGTTTGGTATCTTTGCTTTGCTACTCATTTTGATTTCGTAGTTTAGAACCTTCGCCAGATGACGAGACCTTCACCTGGCAAGACACTCCAGAGGTATAATTCCAGGTAACTTGGAGGACATTGCAGCCACGGCGGATTTTACATGCATCAGGTGCCATTAAGGGTGTACTTCCATTCAAACTGCTTATTTTCCGATTTATTTTTGAATTTCAAAATCTCCTATTTGGAAAGTACACAAGGTGCCGTGATTGTTGATTCTTTTATAAATGCAGAAAATAATGCAAAAAAAGCAATCAAAAACAGCATTTCGAACCGATTTTTCCGAAGCAAGAGATCTGTGAACGAAAAAAAGGGGTCATACTGATAAGGTAATTGTTTATAACTCAAATTCTAATAAATTGAGCGTAAAAAGACATCACATGGCACCTCATACGTCCCTTCAAGAATCCCCTCAGCAAGTTTCATGTTTCTACTTTTAAAAATGTCTCTGAAATTGTATCGGAAAATTTCGAGCTGTTGAAGATGGAAAAGCATTTTTTCGAATACACCCTTAACGTACATGGCAGATATCAGCTGTTTCCAGTCTGATGACGACACCCTATCTGCTACATTTCCCAAGCCGAACGAGTTACATTTCTGTCATCGGGGTAGTCACTGATGAAACTATGGATATTTCAAACACAGAATAGCTTGTGCTTTGTGTTAGATATGTGGAGTGTTAATAAAATTAACAAAACCAATATTTCAGGAAAATTGTTTAGATTTCATCCCAGTAAATGACCTTGACAGGAAAAATATTAACAGAACTATTATTACAACATTGTGATAGTCCAAGAGCCGACAGCACAAAAACCTATGTCATCGAGCACAAGAAAAAACTTTTATTTTATGGAATAATAGTAATAGGGGAATCTAATGATCCATGTCTGTCGAAAGTGAAGTGGTACATAAGCGAAAAATTAATACCACTAGTGGTTCACTCATAGGCTCATCATTGTGCTTGTCCTACAAACAAAGATATGATAACAGTTTAAAATTGGAAGCAGGAAAACACAATATTAAACCTACTAGTGAACCACTTGTGGTATTGATTTTTGGCTTATGCACCACTTCACTTCCGGCAGACATGTATCATTAGATTCCCCTATTACTACTTTTATAGATTTTTTTTTTTTTTTTTTTGTGGTCGGTGACATAGATTTTTGTGCTGTCGGCTTTTGGACTATGATGATCTACACCTTGTCATGTCGAAATGCATCCCACATGTGTATGAAGGAGTGTCTAATTTGGCTAATTTTGTTCATGGGGTCTGGAATTCATCAGAAGTATACAAAAATTAGGTTCGTCCAGTTTGCAAGTCACCGGTTAAACTTTGCATTGTTGAACAGCATGTTGATTACTGCTATCGGAAACTGCCTTGGAACTGAAGATAATGTCTTCTAAATTGAAATAAAGATCCTAAGGCTAACATTTATGCAGACAACATGTGCAAACCCTCAACGTCCACTTAAGAATATTACCGGGTTCCAATCTTTATTCTCTGTGTTGAAAGTCTTATTTAAAATTTAAATAACAGATTCATTTCAAATCAAGATATTCTAACAATTTTCATAGTGTTTCTTCCAGAATTTACGTATCTGGAAAAAGGAAACACATCAGAGAATCAATATTTCCCAATATTTTGACGATAAAGTGACAATATGTCACAAATGGAAGTTGAATATGAATTGCGGTGTGAGAGAATTGCTAATGTTGGCACAAACATAGAGGTTCCAAAATTTTTAGAGTATTGTACAACGTATTACAAAACAATCAAGCACTTGCCAACAAACTTGGCTACAATCCCAATAACAACCAGCCTGTGTCGAAAAGTCTTTTTTAACAATAAAAACAATTAAATTGTTGCCCTCGAAGTGTTATGACCGATGAAAGACTGGCTTTAGTGCAATGATTTCCATTCATTGGGACTTCATAGTAGATCCTGATAAACATAAAGTAATGGTAATGGGTCTCATGGCTGACAAGAAAACACGAAGATTGCTTTTGTAGCACCAGTAAACTTATTGCACAAGCATACTGCATTTATAGTTATTCTAATTCTAATCAGAGAATGTTAAATATAAATTTAATTTTTATGATTACATATATCTGTAATAATTATTTTTTCCAAAGGAGAAAATAATATGTGTAATTAATTTCATCTATGAATTAATCATTTTAAAATCCAGCGCTCATAATGTGAAACACTTGTATGCTAATATTAATCCTGTGCTTTAAATCTATTCAAACTATTTGTTTGCATTTCAATATTTTTTTAATGTTTTTCTCATAGGATATATGAGGCTCATCTCAAACACTCTTTTAGTTGTACTTTGTTATGTTTGTTTCAGTTTTTCCCGAAAAACACTTCCAGTTTCTAAACGTTTTTAGAAACTGGAAGCGCTCTTATAAACCATAAATTGTAACAAAAATCGAAAAAATACCAAATAACAATTTTTGACTTGTTTTTAAGTATTCCATGCAAAATATACCTTAGGTTAAAACTAGTTTATTTTTCTTTTACGCTTTTAACTATGCAAATTGCTAGATCAGAAAAAAGTCCAAATTAAGACCCCTCTGAAGGAAAATCCTGGCTACGGGCCTGATGATGACTGTTACATGGATGAAATGCATTTTGAATTATGATATGTGCTTTTAAGTTCACTAAATGTATGCATATTAAATGGTGTGTATAAAGGCTAATAGTTACACAATTTAGATATACAGGATTATACAAAAGATCTCAGAAAGGTTACTGAATATGAGCGTAGTTTACTTAAAGGTGGTTTTTAAATAAAATATGCATTTTTATTTTGAACTGCATTCAGTAAACTAAGAAATGTTTGTAGTACATAGATAAATGATATACAGGGTCACGCAAAGAACTGGATACATGGTTGTCTTTGGATTATAATTTCCGAAAATGTAATTTAGTAGTAAGGAATATCTTTGTTTGAACTAAATTTTAGAAAAATACTTTCGTGTATTAAAGGTACTAGGTAAACTACAGGACTGAACAAAAGTATTCAAGAATGTTTCTACCTATTAGTATAAATCGCTGAAAGGAAAATTTCCACCAGCAAAAAAATCGGCAAATAGGGATCATCAGAAGTTTTTTACTATAAATCGCAATAAAAAGTTAATTACACATGCTTTTAATCAATGAATTCTTTTGCTTGATTGATCAGTTAATTCTTCTTTAAATGTTTTGTGAATGAAGTCATGGGTAACAGCTAGTAAGTCTATAAATCAACTTTTGACCAGAATGTTAAGATTTTTATAATGATATCAGCCATTGATGCTAATTTAGGGAAAGATTCTACAAATTTCAGATATTGTATTACTTAATTAGCTAATGCAAGAAGATAACCAAAAATAATTTGTTTCATTTTAAAAATGTAAAAACTAAAGATGTATTTTATGTCAAGCTTAGGATACAGTTGATAGATACACTCATTCATGAGTGATACAATTTGCAATCATCTGCAATATATTTTTTATGGTGGGAATGAGCATGAAACTGAAGACTTTAGAAGGAGAAAGAAATTATTACAGATCAGTTGGACTAAGCTAAAGAACTTTCATGATCAAAAGTTCAATTGATGGATCAAGTAAGTGGAAGATTGTCTAATTGCTGATGATGCTACTCTTGTAAGTAAATAGATGATGGACAATAAGATTTGTTACATAATGACAAATGATATGCCTAATGGAAGTAATGATGAACAATTGATGGCCAGCAGAATGAGGTGGGCAAAAAAATTTCTAATGAGCAACTGATATTTTTCAACTGAACAACTGATTTGTGGAATAGAGCAAAGAAGTTACTTCCATAAATAGCAAATGATGTCAATGTACAGAATACAGGAGCAATTAGTGCAAAAGATACACTATAACAAAAATGTTCTAAAATCCCAAATGAAAGGATTCTACCCTCAAGTCATTTTTTTTCCTAAATTTGATTTATAATTTACAATTTTTTTTTTTTTTTTTTTTTTTTTGTTCTGATAAGTTATAAAATTAACAAATTGTGTATTTACACATATTATTCATATTTTATGCTTTCTATATCATTATTTTGTACCATCCTTAATACTTGCAGAATTTTTTTTAAAATTGAGGATAAGCCCCTTATAACTCAAGTTCCAAGCATTCTGGATAACAGATTCTATACTGTATTAGTATTGATTAAAGAATAGAATTAAAGAATTAAAGAAAGAAAAAATAATTTATTATCACTTAACTAAATATAATGCTGATACAATTAATGATTTAAAAGGATAATAGTTATTATCAAATTATTATATATGTACAAAAATGAAAAATAATCACAAAAACATTGTTAATAGAAAATTCATAAATAAAATAAATTATAATAAACTAATCTAAAAAGAAAATTCTCATTTCTTCATTTTTAAGGGGGGGGGGAGGTAAAGAAACATACAGCAACCAGATCAGATGGTCTAATACCTGGTATTTGGCCAAAATGCATCTCTTAATGCTGTTATAAGTTATACATTATATTCTTCTCCATGTATAATTTTAAGCAAATGATCTTTTTAGATAGCCAGCCAACATAATATTCTAGTATGTTGGCTGGATTAGGCAGATATATAATGTTCACCCGATCTCTGTTACATTTCTACTTTTAAATATGGCATTATTCATATTTTTATAGTTAATAAAAACAGCTTACCTTCAAAGCATTTTTAAATGCATAACTAGGATTATCATCTCTACCATACTTTTTAGTAAAAAGAACTAACTGTTCATATAAAAAAATGTAGCGAGAACGAGGCTTAAAGCGAAGTTCACGTATTCTTTCTTTTTTTCTCTCCATCCACACGCTAAATGCACTTTGAAGAAGTAGTTTACCGTAATCTGCCAAGCTGCCCTATAATTAAAAAAATATATATATGAAAATAACAAAGTAAAACAAAATATATCAACATTGAAATTCTGAATAAAATCATCAAATAATAATGATATATGTAAAGAGGGCAAAAGAAAATTGATTTTAACATAAAACCATTTTTAAAAATAGCAATTGAATGATATTAAATTTTTACTTCTTCTTATATAAGATTCATAGAAATTTTCAATTTCTGTCTGTTACATATTTTATGGATGTCTTGAATATAATTTGACTATTTTTGGAATACATTTGTCTGAATGTGGTACAAGTTTTGTAATTTCCTAACTCATGAATAAATGCACAGATTTTTTTTTCAAAAACTGACACTGGTTATATTTTGGTGCAAATTGCTTAACCAATGGCACTTCTATGCTATCCTCTGCATGTGGCACATATTTTATGGTTCTCAAAACCAAGAATTAAGTCTCAGAGTTTTATCAAAAATTAGTGCTGGTTACATCTATGTTTTTCATGCATTACACAACCTCAAGAGCTAATGTACAAAATTTTATCAAACTTAATATACATCAAAACCTTGCCATAAATTGATATTGATTATATTTTGGTGTACATTGCTTAACCCATGGTCACCAAACAAAATGGCAAAATTGTAATGAGGCAGTTTTCTCTGTTTCTCATTTTTTAAATACTGAAAACACATATTTTTTTCAATGTGATTAAAAAAATTAATTTTGTATAAGAATTTAATCCTTGAAAGTATTACCCTACCCATAACTTAATCTTTCAAACTTATATTATATCTGTAGAATTATATTAATTAAAAAACTGTTTTTATATCAGTGAAATTACAGCTTAGTGAATGTACATTAGGGTGGAACAAAAGTATAGGGAAAAATATTTTCTTCAGCAAATGACTTTCTAATAGTAATTAAAAGTTGTCTTTGTATGTTAAGAATAAAACTACGAAGTTTTTTCGTTCTAAATTTATATCTTGAGATGCCACAAGAACCTTAAAAATGAGGATTTAAAAAAAAAAAAAAAAAAAAAAAAAAAAAAAAATCCAAATGTAACATAAAATTATAATTTTTTTCATTATTTTATTTTTACATTTAAAAAATCAAATATTGTTTTTAATAACAAATTATAGATACTTCTTTACTATAACAATAATAATATTAAGTTCAATTGAGGTAAATTTATGCATTAATTTTTTGCAAAAGTCAAATAAATGAGCTTTTTAAAAAAAAAAATCAAGGTGTATTAGGAGTTTGAATTTAATTGCTGTAATTACTTTCTTGCATACAAATAGTTGTTCAAACATAGTTTTTTAAGATAGTATGTAAAACTTTTTAAAATAACTAATTATTAATAAAAATAAACTTATTAGTTATTTGTGTATTTTTAAGATTTTTTTTTAAAGGGATTAAACACAAACATGCAACATAAACAGTAACAACTCACTCACTATATTTGAAGAAAACAGAATAAATGTCATGACATAATTAATAACCAGTGTTATTGAAACAAAACAAACATTAAAGAATAATTAGAATATTCTATTACATTATTAGTTTCACATTTATTTGTTTTTTAAATTCTCTTGATTATTAGATAAAATGTTTTTTCGACTCAAATTTAGGCATCATCTTTTGCGAAGCATTTTTTGCTTAATAAAGCCTTCTCTTGCTTCAGGACTACAGACACTTATTGATGACTCTGTCACAAGCTTTATAACTCTTTCTACTGCTTGTGTATTACAGAGTAACCCACCAAATTCATTAGGGCCCTTTGTTTTCCTGTCCAATTAACGAAACAGGTGGTGCAAAGACAATTCATTTAAGTGGAACAAACAAATCAGACACTGCAGTGGTATGTTTAGATCTTTTTCCATTAAAGCAATCACACCGTTATTAACTCCAGAGTTTGTAGCTGTCCCATCGCACCCAATAGTAGTTACAGTTGATATGTTCAAATGATTGTTACCATTAAAGTATTCTATCATGCTATTTTTTATAGCTTCGTCTGTTCCAAAAGCAGAGATTACATGCCCTAGAAAGGATGAATTGGGCTCTTTTAGTAAATAAATATGTTCTTCGATGACCGTCTTTTTCTAAAATTTGTTTCCATTTTTATCTTGCACAATTGTTTTATCTTTTCTTCTATTGAAAAACAAACCTAAATTTTCTCCGACTTGGTTAAGTCTTCTTACTATCTCTTTTGTCCGATTCTTGGCTCTCTCTCTTCAAATTTTTATCCTATCAATTACCTTACCTTTGTTCTCCGCTGTAATCATTCCAGCATCTTTAAGAGCAGCACTTGCGATAATTGCAGCAACTCTGTCCGAAACCCCAGTTTGGTCACTGTACTACTCGCTTTGCTTGCTTGCTGTTGTATCCAAAAAAGAAATAGAGTAATTTTTGGGATTGTATGTTAAGTTTCCTTCAGATGTTTGCTCAGGATCTGATTGAAGGGCATCATTTTCAGCTTTTCTAGCAGCCTTAACTACTAATTTCTGATTGTATTTGTACTTTAATTGTTTCTTTATTACCTGTTGCTTCTTCTGTTCTCTTTGTGTTAAAATCTTGGAAATAACTTTATCAACTCCACTTATACTCATTTTTCTCACAGTCCTTTGGTCAATTAAAAAATCTTGTTCAAGTTTAGGTACTTTTTCTTCTTTTTTTACGCTTACAGACAGAAAATTCTTTGCACTTAAGGCTGCTACACCAAAAAGACGTTTGTTTTCATTTAAAACTTTGCTGAAATTCAATCATATTTTTCTGTATCTTTTTTTTTTTTTTTTTTTTTTTTTTGTCATAAAATACTTCTTTATTTAACATGATAGGTTTTTCCCATTTGTAACATGCAGGTGTGAGATACTACAGGAATAGATGGTTTTGACCAAATAGATTCAACTTTCTTAATAAGAATATCAAATATTTCATTCACTGATGGCTCTTTTGATGTTTTTTCTGATTTCAACTCATATCAAATATAAAGATAATGTTTCATAATGTCTTAATAAGTTGGAAGATTTAAATCACTTACTTCTTTAGGGTACCCAAAAATTGGGCATTCTAACTTTTCTCTTGTCTAAATTGACACTGCCATTACACTAAAGTTAAAGTATTAACTAATAAATTATTACACTAATAATCAAGCTGACATATTCATAAACAAAACTAAATCCAACAAAGAACAGCATAAAAACATTTGTTACTCAAACGATTCATTTGCTTGCATGGACTAATGACAGAAACATGTGACCAGACCATTGCTACAGCTACATGCATCCCTTACTCCTTTGCCACCCTACATCAGCCAATAATATGCCGCCTGAATCAAGGTCATTTCAAACCATGTACTATTCTCCTTTTGACTATTAATTTTCAGAACTAAAAAATGTTTTGCCACGTTTTTAAATTAAAAGTAAGGTTAATCTTTTCTATTACGAAATACTGTTAAAATCTAAAGAAATGGAAGTTAAAAAGTGCAAGATTTAGTAGCATAAATAATAAATGCATGCAATATAAAACTATAAATATCTACTGTAAGTAGTTTATGTGCATTATTTAAAAATTGGAAAAGGGCATTTGATATTTAACTTTTTTTTTTTTTTTTTTTACTAAACCAAATTTATCAAAATTTGTAAAATCTGCTTAAAAATAATATATTCAAGCCTTTTGCAGCACCTCTAAATATATTATGTTTGTTAAAATATTTTAATACTGTCTTAACAAAGGCATTAGACAACTTTTTATCTCTATTACATATTGAAATAAATAAATATAGTTTAAAAAAACTAAAAAACACACTTTTTAAGTATATCAAACTAAAAAGTGAAAAATAATTCGTACTATAAGCTGAAAACAAAAATAGATGAAAAATACTATGTTACTATAAAATCATTGTTATTATAGAAATCAATTAATAAGCAATAAATAAAATTATCGTGAAAAAAAAGCGTGGGATGCTCCATCTATCAGTTCTTAAGAAGCACCCCACGCTTTTTTTCCACGATAATTTTATTTATTGCTTATTAATTGATTTCTATAATAACAATGATTTTATAGTACAGTTGAACCTCTTTAATCCGGCATTCTATAAACCGGAAAACTCTATTATCCGGCACTTTTCTCCCTGTTTTTTTTTCCTCCGTTATGTATTTTGTCATATATATACATATATCCTCCCATTTTATGTTTTCCTATGTTTATTTATTTTACGTCTGCAAAGTGTGCTAGTATCGTTATAAAATATAAAATTTTGTGCTTTAACACTTTCGTAGCGGAAGCCCGAAAATTTAGCTGGACTCAGAATACTGGAAACGGCCGCATAAAATTTGTTGCTAACATTCTTCTCCCTCGCCTTTGTATGCCCAATTGTCAGCAACACAATACGTGGGTAGTTACTTCCTAATGTGAAACCTTTAATCCCTCAGATATCCCTCCTAAAGTTTATGTTCAGTTAAGGTGTCTTGTACAAAGGGAAATCTCGTGAGGATGAACATTATTGTTACAGTAAACTGTGTGAAAGATTTCTGTAGTCTTCAGTGATTCTTTTTTTATTGAGTGATAATTCCCTGAGAAATTCGCCACCCCTTGATTGCAACAAATCTAGCATCAATCACTTATTCAACGACAATAGAAAGATGTTGGAAATAAGACGCTAAAGAGAGAGCTTTTTTCCGATTTGAATAACCTTCCCCATATCTGATCTGTTCGCTACGCCAGGAGAAATTCTTTGCCTCGGGTCAAGGTCAAGTGGACGCTGGCACGAGTGTGCTGGAGGAGCGCCATGAGGAGAGGGTTCCACGTCCCGTGCTCTGGATGGTTATGTACCAACAGAAGTCTCCTTTTTTACTTATATTATAAGTAATTTTCTTTTTATTTCATTTAGTTTTTCAATTATAAATTTTCGTTAATCGATTTGGATGACGATTTACTTTATTTGCTGCAAACAAACTTAATACTTTTTTCAGAAATCCGTTTCTCATAAATACAAAACGAATATTGCTTTATTTCTTACATTGAATAGTTTTTAAATCGATTTATATAATGCTCCTGACAATAGCGTTATATTTTTTAAATTTCGTTATTTAATTCCTAAAATATCCCCCCCCCCTCCCTGCCTACAAGAAAAGAAATTGACGAAAACTTCTGCAGTATCTTAGAATTTCCGTAATCCGGAAAATTCCGTAATTCGGCATCGCCCGAGTCCGATACATGCCGGATTGGAGAGGTTCAACTGTAATATAGTATTTTTCATCTATTTTCGTTTTCAGCTTATAGTACGAATTATTTTTCACTTTTTAGTTTGATACAAGGGCGGCGCCTGAGGGGGGGGGCCAGGGGGGCATATGCCCCCCCTCCCCATCGGGCATACCTGCCCCCCCCATCGGGGTCAAAATTCGATTTCGTCGGGGAAAATATTTTAACTTTTGAAATTCGACCCCGTCAAATTGGGTCAACATATGAAGTTTTTTTTTATTATTATTAAACACAGATTGAATAAAGTAATCATTCTAGGTACGAGTCGGTTTCTGAATGAATTTTGATTCTTGCAGATTAAGTTCAGATAAACCTGTCTTTCCAAAAAAATATCGAATTTCTTAAAATAAAAATCTACATATGTGACTGCACGGGGTGATATATGAATGACTCTACACATACATATTTTTTTTTAAAAAAAGATAAAATTTACACTAAAATTTTGTCGGGCAGTCTTGGATGACAAATAGAATGCTGCATCGGATCGGGCAAACTGAACCTGAGACCACTCGCAATCGGTATCGGATCGAGTTGAATTTAATCTTTTGTCGCTGTGGGTCGAATTCCATTTGGGTTAACTTTAATTATTTCAGATTCGGGATGGATGTTGACACTTACAGTTCCTGATTCAAGATTGATCTCTCAAAAGAATTTGCAAAACCTTTTTTAAAGTGAAAAATTATATATTGAATGTTGATGAGTTTATGTATATTTTTTTATCAGTTATGGTTGGGGTCTAGTTGAGGTTGAAATATTTCGGGTTCAGATAGGAATTCGAAGATGTCGGACTCAGATTGCATTTCGGGTAGAGTCCTGCATCACCTTGGAAAATTAAACCCAACTCGACTGGCGTTTGACTCGGATCTGGTTAAAGTTAATATTTTTTCGGAGTGGTTCTGATTGACTTCTGTTTTTCGAGTGGGGTTAGTTTTATTTGTTTAAGCGTATGTGTTCGATTCTACCTCATTTCTCAAAAGTATCGCTGAAATATATTTTAAAATGTAAAATTATATTAATTGAATGTCAATGAGTGCATATATAGATACATTAATTTTTCTACATAAAATATATAATTGATATTGGAGGTGTTTTTGTAGACTATTTGTCCATTATTGTTTTACAAGTTCGAATTTTCCTTTTCAATTTTCTCTTACATTTCGAGTTGGATTAAGTTCGAATTGAATACTTTTAGGTCAAAGTTTGTCGAGTTCGGGTCATTTACTTTTTTAAAACTGGTTCAGGTTGAATGGATATAGAATTAACCAGTTCAGCTCGGGTATAACCCAATCCGGGGAGGACTCTATGCTCACAAAATAATCCATGAATTAAACTATTTTTTCCCTTGATATTCCGTTAAAACAGAAAAATGTACTTTAAATTTTGCTTTCAAGCGCTTTAATTTTACTATTTTTACTCTTCCCCTCCCGCAAAAAATACATAAAAATCACCAATTACCTGAAATACTCACATCTAAAGCAAAATATTCGTCAATTTACATGGGTGTTCTGGCAGCTATGCTGTTTAGTACTTTTTCGTATTAGAACGAAATTTATAAATCCGATTTATCTAAATATACGTAAAAAAACAAAAATCTAAGATCAAAATTTTCAAAAAATGTCCAATAAGAAGGCAGTCTCTTCAAATCACAGGGCTATTTCGGCATTGTCGCCACGGACTCGAGTGAGAAATTTTGGCCCGCGTAGACTTTCTAACCCACAGTTAGACCTCCTGTATAACCCGTGGTTCAGATCAGTGATTTATTTTATTTGCGGGTCGCTTTTTACTGATATTAAAATAACGCACTTTTAGATTTCCAACTATTTTACAAGTTTTCACTTCATTTACAATTATCTTTTGTTTTTAATTTGGGAATTTTGTATTTAAGTTTTTGTTTCAGATTTAAATTTTGTATCTTATCAAAATTTGATACATCACACTTTCTGCATTCGATTAATATACAGTCTAAAACAAAATGGAAATTGAAGGTGTTCTCCCCATTCTTTTTATTATTAATACTATAGGTTAAAAATTCTGTTTTAATTTACACATTTTCTCGAAAATACAGAAAATTCATCAATCTAATGCTAAAACTACATGAAATCCTCCAATATCTAAAGTTACATTTTTGTTAAATCAAAAGATTGTTCAGTTAACTGAGCAGTAACACTTTGCACTAGATTTTTTGATTCGAAACTGATTGTTTACGTATCTCTAATTTCTCTTAAAATAATGAAAAGTTCTTGAACCGAATCTCAAATTTTTTTGAAATTCTATAATGAAAACACCAACATTTCTTCAAGTAATAGAAAAATCTATTCCAATAACATGAGCGTTCCGGCAACTTATTGTCTGTATATTTTATTTTTGGCGAAATGTTTTTTTAGAATGTATGGAATAATAATTACATTTTCTCAAAATTGTCAAAAATAGAAAATAATGAAAAAAAGTAAAACGTGGTACTTATAAAGTAATACAAGGTGCATAATTCAAAAATTGCAGTTTGACTAATTAATTTCACTCCGGTAAATATATTCAATTCAAATAAAGAAAACAAATATTTAGCACAGAAACGTGTTCAGAGGAACGAAAAAGGATATGAAGATATTTCAATTTTATACAAGTTTTGTTCTTAGTAAGTATGCTGTTTCTTTATACTTGTATTCTTACTAAGATTTCAATCTAGGATTTTTATACCGCAGATAACAGCTGCGATTCACTAAAAAGAAATACATACAGTCGACTCTCGTTAATTCGAAATCGGATAGTTCGAATCTTCGCTTAATTCGAACTAAACATGAAGTCCCGAAATTTTCAATGGCAGAATAACGTTAAACATATTCATTAATTCGAACATATTTTCTCTTGACTTCGTTTAATTCGAACTAACAAGAATTCCAATTTTTCATTTTTCTTTTCATTCACACGGATTTCAGATCATTTGTATAACTTTCTTTCTTTGATTTTTGTGAAAATTGTTCCAAACGAGTATACAAAGAATCCAATGCATTTGATATTCACTTTCTTTAGTGCCCCATCTGTCCATCAGTGACGCTTTAAATTTTTCTTCCATTGTGCTTGTTTCTAATCTTTTAATTAGTTTATGTATTTATATATTCTAATTTAATATTAAGTCATATTCTAATGATAACAGACGAAATAAATTCAAAAATCACGATAACATTAATTCCTTTGTAACAGTACCATATTGAGCATGTTTTCATTTCATATTTTCCTTAATTTCGGATAATTTGAACATTTCTTGTGGTCCCAACGAGTTCGAATTAACGAGAGCCGACTGTACCTTTTCTTTTGACTTGTTTTCAAATTCTGATGTGCATGTTAATGTAAAACAAACTTTTCGACAACCGAAATAAAGAGATTGATAAATAATATTGTTTAGCTTCAGCAGACGTATTCTTGCTGAATGGTTGTAAACCAAAAAACATCTGCATTGTGATAGACCGGAAGGATATTTCAGAGTTACAAAGGTGCAGTACTCAATTTTCGTCAATTGTCCATTGACCACAGATATAAGGAGTTATTTTTTTTCCTGATGTAGTATTTTTTTTTTTTAATATATAGAAATAAGATTTTTAAAATTATTATTCATCTGCTTAATGCATTTTTTTTTACAAAATTCATATAATTAATCAGACAGTAATCGTAAAAACAATGCTACAATGAAGTTTTAAAGAAAAAATTTGTCTGTGAAAAAATAGAATTTATGACTTTGCAAATTTTGCATTATAATTATCATTTCTACTAGTTATAAATATTTTATGAGTTCTGTCTTTTTACGAAGATATCAACTTTAATTTGTCTCTGCTGTATATAAAAAGTTTCAAAACTTTTATAAGAGTAAGTCCAAATGATTTCTAATTTATTTGCGTTTATATGTGATTTGCTATTTTTACATGAGTGTTTTAATTTTAAAATACTCAGAATTCGTCCTTTTGTTGATAATAATAATTTAACTAATGTTTATGGAAATTTTTCACTTATGTTTTTGCATTCAGCAATAAATACAATAGAGCTTCGATTATTCGGACCTGTCGACATCTAGTCCGATCGGGTTAATAAAAAATACGGAAAATAGGACAACTTTAAAAAACGCATATGCATATGTTTTTAGGTAACTTCCCTTCACGTTTTTTCCAGTTTAAGACTGGCAATTGTGGTAATGGATATTTTAACAAATTGAAAATGGCGTATTTAGAAGGGTTTCTATTTTATTTACTTATTTTTTTTAATAAAATTTACAATTTTTTTTCTGCAGAATTGGTACAAAATTATGTATAGAAGTACACATAGAAACTTCATGATTTCCGATATAATTATGTATAAAAAACTAACGCACAAAATTAAATCCAATTTCATCCTTTTTTTAGATTTTCAAATAAATTAATGCAGATAAAATTTGTCATGCAACAGTAAACAGTGGTTTTGTTATGCTTTGTTTTTAATAATTAAAAGTTACAATTTTAATAATTTTAATAATTTTAATAATTTAAATTAAAATACACTTTTTTTTCCAAAAATCAAAATGATCATATTTACAAATCAAATTAAAATGAAATAAGTACCATGTAAAAGCTTACCTTTCTAAATAATTTTCTGTTTTATAATACATTTATTTGATTGTTAAAAAGCTTAAGTTGGCAGGTGTGCCGTGAGACCGAGAGAATTATTTCTCAAAAAGTTAAACACAGAATTTTTTCAAACTTCATCATATTCAGTTAGTATTAATGACATTTTGGTGTATATCGCCCTACAGATGGTGTTTTTATGCTGTGCTTTTTTCCCGAAATTTTTTTATCTCTGTACCTATTGAATATAGAATTGCACAAAACATTTTATGCATAAAAAAAAAAAAAAAAAAAAAAAAAAAAAAAAACACAGCAATATTGTTTCTATTTTGTACTCACTCAATAGGCTACGCTGGTTTCCTTATCCACTCTAGAATCAATTGACGTGGATTAGCGAGCATGATTTGCCATATTATTTATTCCTAGTGAATAATCCAAGTTAGGAAAGAAATTTTCACCGAGCTCCAGTTCCTGAATAAACCTCAATAGAGGTCTGCATTGGCCGGGTCCGGGCCTATTTTCTTTTACGACACTGGAGCCGGTTCATGCCTGGTTTTCACTCTTTTCATGGCTTAAAGGTGTTCTTAAATCAAAAAGGGCAACTTTGTGACATTATTTTTAAAGAATAGTAGATTGTTAGGCAATAAAATTAAAATACAGTAAAACCTGCCTATGACCCCCAAAAAGTACTTTCAGTTTCAAAACCGTACCTGAAAGTGAAAGTATCTTTTAAAAAAATATATTTGCTACCGAAATCGAAAAAAAGTCATATTAAAGAGCAACTTCAGGTGTCTCATACAAAAAAAAAAAATTGTTTATAAATATTCTAATTAAAACAAGAAATTTGAAAATAATCTGTGTTTAATATGACAATGCGTGTGTTCTCAAGTAAGTGAAGAGTCCCCTTAAACGCAAGATATGTTGATTCAAAATGAATATAATAATACATGTGAAAAGAATATAATACATTACACCTGCCACGAGAGCAGCTCGACCATAACTCGCTCTTTCTTTTTCTTTTTCTTTTTTTTTTTTTTTTTTTTTTTTGGTTACTATGCGACTTTGTCTGGGAAAATTTTACTCTGTGGCATTTTTCAGATTTTTTAGTCTCCAATGCATGATATAAGTATTAACGATAACTGAATGATAATTGAAACATTTACATGCAAATAGATATTCATTCAAAATAAATAAATATTGCCGCCTAGAACACTTTTTAAAAAGACTATTTTTTATCAGACATTCCTCATCCAAAATATTTTATAACCGTATCGAAGTAAAAATTCACGTTTTGTAGAAATGGAGTTGGGCGGGACGAGATTTTAACCTTTTTTTTTTTTTTTTTTGGTTAGGTTATATTATATATGAGGAGCCCAGAAACAAAAATTTAGTTTTTGAGTAAATTGAGTTCAAAGTTACACATCGACTGTAATTGAATGAATTGAGATATGAAAATTTTGCTTATTTCTTAATGATCCTTGAACTCTTGTTTCAATAACTGTTTAAAAAAAGGTGGAATAGGATATTTGTTTAATTTATAACTAAGCAATATTTATCATCATTTGGCACTTATACCCGTTGGCTTCCAAGCAGTAATGAAAACTGCTTGAAAACTAAAGGGTGCAAGTGCCGAATGAACACAAGAAATGAAAAAATTTTAAATAAAAAATTGTATTTATGAAAAAATTAAGATTAATGTTGATACAAATAAATCAAAGGACAAAATTTTGTTTTAATATAAATTCTAAAAAAGGAAAAAATATGAAATAAAAAAATGAATTTACGAAAAATTTATGAACAATGTTGATATAATGAATGAAATGAAAAACTTTTGTTCTAATATAAGTTTTAAATTTTTATTATAAGTTTAGAAACATTGGAATTTCATATTTTTTAACACTTACCAACAAAGTTGAAAAGTGAATATGATTTTGGTTTGTCCATCCGTCTGTCCTAACTCTCGTAAATATATTCGGATTGCCCTGAAATTTTTGGGAATTATCAGAGCCCGATCAAGCTGAAGTTGGGCCCAGGGCCTGTTAAAAAATTGGGCCCCCCTACCTACCCATTTTCGGCGATACTTTCACATAAAAAAGATTTATTTGATGAGTTGACAAAGTTGTTTGGGTTAAAAGTGCCTAGGATAAAAACTTCTAAAAATTTTATTGAATCATTCAGACTGTTTAAATTTTACGTTTCATATATTATAAAACAATATTATTCGAAAAGTATTTGATTAAGGGAAAAAAATCAGCCACATAATTTCTGGGCGCCTGAAATTGGTGGGCCCAGGGCCGAGGCCCCGGGAATTATTCATGTTTACTTCAACACGAACTTATTGCAAATGACTCTTGCAATGACTCTGTGCAACTTATTGCACATATTTCTAACATGATTAGTTTATTTACAGGGACAATTAAAAATTTTCTGTTACATTACGGGTTATGGGAAAAATCGTTTTAAATGAATTTGAAATATGTTACACCTTGTCACATGTTAAAATTTATATGCATTTATGAATTGCACTGAAATAGACATTCTATAAAATCTGAGGTGAAAAGAATAGTTATTAATTATTTACAGGACCACACAAATATTTACATTACCTAATAATAAAGAGGGAATTGTTTGCGACTTGTTTTAATTATATTACAATTTTTTTATGTATAATAAAATTAATGTATATCGCTGAGGCTTAATATAAATTATTTCGCACATAATACAAGTACACAGTATTTACAGGGACACAAAAAAAGATTTCAAATAGGACCGAATTTCTATCCGAATTACTGTATAATTATCGATGATGATTGATGGATGAACAAATTGCTATTTTAATTATGATTTGCGCTTTTAAGTTTCACTAAATGTATACACGTTATATGATATGTATAAATGCTACACTGTAAAAAATAAAGAGTTTTATCACATTTACTTCGGCTGTATGAGATGTGAAATAAGGTGTAAATATATTATTTTTGGGGTGCCAATATCAAAATAAATGTTACGTTACACTTCGAATGAGGTATCATACCTCTTTAAAAAAAAATAGGCGTTCTGAAACACTCCAAATCATTATAATTCGCACTTTGAAAGACTTTATTCAATTCATCAACACGATGGCAGGTGTTTTTTTAATCCAGCGAGAGCAAGTCGGTGCGATTATGCAACCAGCGAGGGGGATAAGATTATTATGCAAAATGGCGCTGTTGTTGAAACCTTCTGTTGTGTTCCGTGAAAAATATTCTTTGAATTTCGATTATATTTCACGGTAATAATGAATGATTTAGAAATTGCTGACATAGTTCATATTAAGAACTTTTATCGACTTATTCAATTAGTTCGGACAATTTAAGAAATCAGAAACAGAGCCTATTTTATGATAGTCGTAAACATGAACAGTTTTGCAAAAGAGTGTTGTTGCTTTGGTTTTTCTTTTGGATTTTTTTCAAATAAGTAAGTGGCATTTATTTTCTTTTTGTTTTGTATACAATAACTCTTAATTCTCTGTAAAAAATTGTATTTGTGTTATATTTGTTGTACGTATATATATATAAATGCATGATACTTGCAATATGTGATTTTGCAGTCTAGCTATTTCGATATTTTAAAAATGAAAATTAATAATAAAAGAAGTCGTAAAATTGTCACTTTCGTACAGAGCTTTGAAATATTTAGTTTTGATTTTATAGTGTTTTACTGCTTTAAATTCCGCATAACTTGAACTAACACGAAATTAAATAAACATAGTGTTATATCTTGTTTTAAACATTCATTTTTTCAATATATATTTGTATTTTGATGTATTTTTAGATTATTAGAAACAAAAATTCCATTATTTTTATTTCGTTTTTTTTTTCTTTTTTCATATATATATGTTGATACTGAAAGAGTTAAAGAGATTGTCATGGTTTTATTTTTCTATTTATTAAATTAGTAAAACATAATTAAAATCATCATTAATGCCTATTTGAATTTGAATACATTTAATGGAAAATCTTAGAACTTCAATGAAAAGGGGGGGGGGGCTGCCGGTATGTTCATTCAGAGCGGTGTGAAACGGAAGGGGGGGGCGAAGGGGGCGGTCGCCCCGGACGCGGAAACTGAGGGGGTGCCAAATTTATGTTATTATCGTCTTTTGTTTCTTCACCTTTTTTTGTAAAAAAAATTATATGTATAAACATATTGGGATTTTTTGTGTGAAAAAAACATACATTTTCAAAATAGCATGTTACTTCATTCTTGAAATCCAAAAGTGGTCATACAATACTGTTAGATACATTTTTTTCACATATGTTTTCCAGATCACCTTTGCCAATATATAAGCGCAATGTTCTTTTATAGTATTTAGTTGTAATATTCAATCTTTTAAAGTTTCAAAATAAACGAAAAACATGTATTTAATAGAATTTATTTGTGCTTTTACACTTTTCAATCTTGTGACACCTGTGACAAACAGTAATGAAACTACTGAAATTTAGAGGTGCTGCAGATACATTGTGCCCCCTCCCCCCACCAACCCCCAAACGCACTATGTGACCCATATAACTATGTTTTTAAGTATGTAAATGTACTAAATTACATTGTTTAATAACTGAGTATTATGTTTAAAATGCATGTTATAATAAATTACCTCAATTAAAAGGGAGTTTAGCAGCATTTTTGCATGAAACTAATTATTTTAATATATGGCTGTGTTAAATTTAAAATGTAATCTTTAAATTATTTTTTATTTTGCTGTTAAAATCATGTAAATATTAGAAAATTTCCTTTTTTACCATCTTTTTATATAGTGTACTTTAATAAATGGTAGCAAAATAAAAAATAATTAAAAAATTACATTTCAAATTTAATACAGCCATAATTATTTTAATATATGGCTGTGTTAAATTTAAAATGTAATCTTTAAATTATTTTTTATTTTGCTGTTAAAATCATGTAAATATTAGAAAATTTCCTTTTTTACCATCTTTTTATATAGTGTACTTTAATAAATGGTAGCAAAATAAAAAATAATTAAAAAATTACATTTCAAATTTAATACAGCCATAATTTAAAAAAAAAATAGCTTCACGCAAAGAATGTGCTAAACTTCCCTTTAATTGAGACAATTTATTATAACGTACATTTTAAACATATTACTTACTTTACACCCAAAAGGGTGGCAACTAAGTTGCCACTACAAATGGTGTTTGTTTACCATTTGATAGTTGGTGGCTCATTACACCAATTCACAAGTGGAATTTCATTACACCACTTGGTGTGGCAACTTAGTTGCCACCCTTTTTGGTGTAAAGTAAGGGAGTTTTTTTTTTACAGTGTATAGTTCATATACAGGGCTACACAAAAATATTCGTAAAGGTTACAGACTATGAGCGTACTTTACTTAAAGATTTCTTTTAAATAAGTCTTGTATTTCTATGCTGAACTGCATTCAGTTTACTAAGAAATGCTTGTAAAATACAGGTAAAATGATATACAGGATCACACACAAATTTTTATACATGGTCATCGATGAATGATAATTTCTGGAAATGTGATTTCAGTAGTCTTAAGTGTGTTTAATTTGAAGTAAATTTCAGGTAAATACTGGCGTATAATAAAGGTTCAAGATAAACTACAGGATGAACAAAAGTATACAAGTGTGCTTCCATCTATTAATATAAACTGCTGAAAGAGAAATTTCAAACTGTTATGCGTTTTCTTGCTAAACTAATTTTTCCTATTATACAGTATATATCAACCAACAAATAAAACATAGGGCTGTTAAAAAGTATCAGAATACATATTTGGCAATGGACTGTAACACTTTATTACCCTCAATAGCAAAAATTTTTAAAGATTTCAGGGAGTGTTCGAAAGTGTTTCAAAATCCATGCTTAATGCATGATTTTTCTTACTTGATAACAGTTAAAATGCATATATTTAATGCATAAAAAAAGCAAATGGCTTTGTATGTATGTCGTTGGTCGTGCTTCTGCTATATAGACGTTAACGGACACAACTGCACTTATACCCCTTGGCCTCCAATTGTTTCACAGTTTTGGGAAAGAGGTTAAGTGACTGACCCCTATAACTCAGTACATAATGAAAAAAATCACTCTTAATTTTTTACCTACAAATAAACTGACATATTTCCAGATAGCCTGTGCACTTAACTCATTTTTTTCAATTTTGTCACTTATACCCCTTGGCTTCTGGGCTCCTCATATGTATGTATTTGTATTTCCTAGACCGTATAATCAGGCAGATTTTCTAAATTTTATGTCGACTGGAACATTAACTATTTAGCACAAACCGGATCGGTCCTGGGTCTAAAATTTTTGCTACGCATTTTTTAGAACCCGGAACAATACGCGGCTACCTCTAATATGTATTATAAACTTGGCCCCCCTGTCGGGGATACAGTGCCCCCACGTCGGGCAAACTCTGGCACCGCCCTTGGTTTGATATACTTAAAAAGCGTGTTTTTTAATTTTTTTAAACTATATTTATTTTTCACTTTTTAGTTTGATAACTTTAAAAGCGTGGTTTTTAGTTTTTTTAAACTATATTTATTTTAAAATTTACAACGAAAGGACATCGATCCAAATCACTTTTTTTGGTCGACTCTGGTTAATTTAACCATGCATCTCGAATCCTATTAAGAATGTATAAAAAAAATTCTTCACATTATGAAAGACAACATTTTTTGCCAGATATAGCCAAATTTGGAGACATTCTTTCATTTGGCACCAAATACGTGTTGTGGCTTTCGTAATCTTAATAGTCAATTTTTCGGCCAAATGTCGCCAATATTTTGTGAAATATCGCCAACTTATTGGTTGCTGCCATTTTCTCATGACCCTGACCCGTATTACCCAAAATGACCCACTAATCAAATTTGATCAAACATGTGACTTAGCTCAAAGGTCTCCAGGTAATAAAAAACAGTAGAATATAAAATTGAATCAAAATCGTTTAAGCCGTTACTTAGATAAAATTAGCTTGACAGCATTCATCAATAAAGTGAAATGACCCACTAATATAATTTTGTTTAACTTGCGACTCTGCCCAATAGTCTTCTTGTGACAAAAGACGTTTCGTTACAAAATTTAGGTAAAATTGATTGAATCGCTGTTATATATAATTAGAATAACCCTAACCCATTATGACCCAAAATGACCCATTAATCGAATTTTCGAGAGCATGTGCCCTGGTCCAATTGTTTTCTCTTGCCCAAGAATATCATAATACAAAATATAGTCAAAATGGTGAGAGACATTTTCTACATAAAATTAGCATGATCCATCAATGACCCACAAATGACCCTTATAATCGAAATCTCTCGAACATGTGACTTAGCCCATTAGTTTCCTCGTGTCTAAAAGTTGTTACATACAAAATTTTGTTAAAAACGATCCAGCCGTTCTTTAAATATAAATAGCTTGACCCAGACCCTTTATGACCCATTAATCAAAATTTCTCGAAAGTGTGACCTAGCCCAATGATTTTCTTGTGCCAAAAAAATGTTATATACAAAATTTCGTTAAAATCGATCCACCTGTTCTTTAGATGTAGCTTGAGATGATCCATTATGGCCCATCATGACCCACAAATGATCATTATAGTCAAAATCTCTCAAACATGTGATTTAGACCATTAGTTTCCTCGTGTCAAAAAACTGTTCATACAAAATTTCGTTATAATCGATCACACCGTTTTTTAAATATAAATAGCTTGACCCAGACCCTTAATGACCCAATATGACCCATTAAAATTTTTTCTCGAACATGTAATCTAGCCCAATATTTTTCTCGTGCCCGAAAACCATAAAATGCAATTTTTAGTCAAAACTGCGTGAGAAAATCTTTAGATAAAAATAGCATGACCCACAATGACCCCAAAAATGACCCACTAACCGAATTTTCTTGAACATGTTACCTAACCCAATGGTCTTCTTGTAATCCAAAACGATAAAATATAAAATTTGGTCAAAATCGTTAGAGCCGTTTTTTAGATAAAAATGGCTTGACCCATAATGACCCAAAAATGACCCACTAATCGAAATTTTTCGAGCATGTGACTCAGCCCGATAGTTTTCTCGTGCCAAAAAACTGTTACATACAAAATTTCGTTATAATCGATCATGCCGTTCTTTAAATAGAAAAATAGCTTGACCCAGACCCTTAATGACCCAATATGACCCATTAAATTTTTTTTCCCGAACATGTAACCTAGCCCAATATTTTTCTCGTGCCCGAAAACCATAGAGTGAAATTTTTAGTCAAAACTGCGTGAGAAAATCTTTAGATAAAAATAGCATGACCCACAATGACCCCAAAAATGACCCACTAACCGAATTTTCTTGAACATGTTACCTAACCCAATGGTCTTCTTGTAATCCAAAACGATAAAATATAAAATTTGGTCAAAATCGTTAGAGCCGTTTTTTAGATAAAAATGGCTTGACCCATAATGACCCAAAAATGACCCACTAATCAAAATTTTTCGAACATGTGACCCAGCCCGATAGTTTTCTCGTGCCAAAAAACTGTTACATACAAAATTTCGTTATAATCGATCACGCCGTTCTTTAAATATAAATAGCTTGACCCAGATCCTTAATGACCCAATATGACCCATTAAAATAGTTTCTCGAACATGTAACCTAGCCCAATGATTTTCTTGTGCCCGAAAACCACAGAATGCAATTTTTAGTCAAAATTGCTTCAGAAAATCTTTAGATAATAAGGAGAGTTACAAACTCACAAACTCACATACAAGTGAAGCTAATAAAAGCGTGTTAAAAAATATTTTTTTTCGTTCCACCCTAATGTACATATGAGTTCACAGCATTGAGAAAGTTAATGATAGCACTATTGAGCATTGTTTTTCCACAAATCCTGTGATAGTTATTACCTTTTGACTCAGTCCGAAACTTTTTACAACTAATCTTTATTTATTTATTTTTTAAGATAGTAGATTTAAAGGCAAAGAAATTAAAATACAGTAAAACCAGTGAAAAAAACCTGTCTATGACAGAATCCTATCTTAAAGGAAACATGTGTTGATAGATATGTAAAATGAATATAATAATGCCTGAGAAAAAAATATGTTTACACCTCCTAAGAAGAGAACTTGTCTATAACACATTTTATTCTTTCTTATGTGATTCTGTTTAAAAAGATTTTACTGCATAGCATTTTTCAAAGTCTCCAATACATGGAATATGTATTAATGATATTAAATAATTGAAACATTTACATGTACAAATCTCGCCAACAAAAACTAAATCAAGTTTAAAGATAAACCCAGTTTCAACACTAAAAATAAGCTCTAGGGACTTAAACTTTTTGTAAAAGTTCTAATATATGCACATATGCACATGCATTGCATATGTATATAGAATAGATTAAAAAATGGAAAAAGCAAAATCAGAAAGCTTCAAAATGTTAAAATATGCCAATATTTCCATAGTCTATTTTTCATCATGTTTCAGTACTTTTTATAATCTCACATGACATTATATATTCACTTGCTTTTCACCCAATTTCAATATTCCAATGTGATATAATATTTACTTTTTAAAAAAATCCATCAAGCTATTTATTACATTTTCTGTTTTCATGTGGGTTTCTCATATAATGAAAAGTTGTGAAGAAATTTTTCAAAAGTCGTACCATGGTAATGACTGCAATAGGTAGTATTTTTTACAAAATCCACTTAAAAGATATAACTAGTACTTCTGGTCAGAATGCCTCCATACGAAATAACTTTTAACTATATTGACATAAAAAACTATGTTTTATAAAAATTCAATCAGGCCGAACCAGGCTTGGTCTAAAATTTTTTTTATGTAAAATCTATACACTGCTTCTTTATGTCCAAAGGAGAGGCACTGTCTTAAATCGACTTTTAATAATGTACAATTTCTGGATAATCTCTATCTTGTGTTCAAAATGTGCCAATAACTCGTCACTCAGAAATATGGATAAATGGTAAAGTTATGAATTTGGATTTTAATATCTCTGCAAGATTTACAAACATTGAGATTTTTGTTGTTGTTGTTTTTGTTATGCTTAATTCAGGAATTGATAAAGTAAAATTTTCTAACTGGAAATTTTATTCTATGGGGCCATATGAAAATTTATTTTTGTATTTTCTCAAATAGACCATCAACTGCTTCACGGAGTTGCAATTTACATCATTAATTTTTGCATCTTTTTTTATGAAACTTTGCAATTAGAAGTATGTGTCAAGAGGCAATATTTAGGAAAATAGCCTATTGTTTCAATCTTTATGAATCACCTTGTATATTATTCAGAATGGCATTTTGGCAGCTCAGAGGTTTACAGACAAAATATTTAGATCTCATTCCTTGTACTGTATCTATTGTTTTCTTTCTCTCTCTCTCTCTTTTTTAAATGCTTGATAATGCCAGACACAATACAGTTTAACTTGTAGAAAATATGCTTGAAATGGAAAAGAATACAGTGCATGTAGTGACTAGTATGATCTGCTCACTTAATTCCAATATGAATTGGATAAAAGTGTCTAGTGAGATTTATTGATACATTTTAATTTACTAAACTTCATGCTTTCAATCAAGGCAAGCTTTGCACCCATGCAACATGTCTTTCTAAAATTGAATTAAACCCAGACAAGTATATAATAAATATTTTATAATTAATATATAATACCAATTTCAATAATAGTCTAGACAGAGGTTTGAGAACCTCTGCCTAGACCTAGACTACTATTGAAATTGGGGTTCTCAAAATATGGTACGCGTACCAGCTCTGGTACATGAAGTTCTGTTTACTGGTACACGAAAGTCGGATACTTGTACATGAAATAAAATTAAAAATACAGCATGTGAAATCAAAAAACAGCTCAATCCCCCTCTCCTCTTTCTTGAGTTACAGGCTCAGTGTTGTCTGATTTCTGTTATCACTACTTTGATAGCTTTTTGCTTTCTTTTATTTTAATCATAGCAAACGCGGTAGCGTTTGGTATAATATGTTTAAGAAATAGAAAGTGCAAACAACTTTCTAAAATTTCTGGCGAACCAGTTGAGATACGGCAGTGAAATTTTTTTTTAAAGATAGAACTCGACGAGACGAATAAAATGATAGCATTCAAAAAATTACTGCAGCTTAGACTAGTTTTGTATTTAATTTTTAATGAAAAAATGAAAGCAAAAAATTCAACAAAGTCTTGCTAACGTTTCCGTGGATGGATTAACTTCGTTTTTGGTTTATTTTAATCCTCATGGTAAAACTCAGAACAGTTTTTTTTTCATCTTTGTATGTTTGTCGGTCGCTGAGAAAATCGAACTTTTGTCTGAAATTTCCAGCTGAACTTAGTCTTTTTCTTATATATTTCTTATATTTACTTCTTCTTGTAATTGTTGCACGTAAGTTTAAATGAACATAAAAATAAATAAATAGATTAGATAAATCACGTGAAAAAATACTTATTTGTTGTTATTTTCATGTATCATATTCACTATCTATTTTGACGAGCGAAGTGAAATATATTTTTTTTTATTTATTAATTTCTCATTTATTTAAGTTAAAAGCCGCCTCTGGCAAAAAGTTTAGTCTCTCTTAAATTTATGCTAGCCACTGTAATGTGATACTTTTATTCGTAATTTTATTTACTTGCTTATCTGAAGGTCCATAAGATGAAATGAACAAATTTAGGCAATCGGGACAAGATTTTGCGGAAAAGTTCATTATTATTAAAGTTATTCTGGTGCTGTGTTTGGCGAATAAATCAAAAATGGCGCCGAAAGACCGAATAGCAAATGTTTTTAACCGAAAAAGCGACGTAACCGTGTTTTTCCATCACGTAATATTTTATTTCAAAGATTGATTTAACACAAGATTGACATTAATATTATTATTTTTTTTAATTGTACAAGACAAAAAGATATGTAAAGTTATTAAGTACAAACGTTCATACCAATACTTTTCACAGTTATTATTTTATGAATAATTAGACATGAATGGAAAAATCTACAGGACAATTAAAAGATAAGCGTAAAAATATGGTTTTACATTTATTTGAGCCTTTGAGATGAAAGGTAAGGGCGTACTGGTAAGAAATCCGGTTTGGCGCAACACAAGAGCGATGAGTAGGGCGCTCCATGATGATTCGGACGTGAGAATGTGTCAGCTTTTTTTTTGAGGGTACGTTAAATTATTCTAGGTCAATTAAATTATTACTTATTTTATGAATGTCTGATTAATATAAATATGTTTGCCAAAGCTTGGTGCTATTTTGACTTCAAAAAGGCAGGGTATGATGCCAAAATATATAAATAGCTCTGAAAACAAACCTGATGAACTTTAATTTTTGTTTTCGCAAGAATTTTTTCTGTTTCTATATTAAAATGCGGCACAAATGTCATATACGAATCACATTGGCGTTAGTTTTTTTCTAAAGCCAATTTGGCGAAAATCTCGTTTTGGGATACCAGTTACATACCTGGTGTCCCAAAAATGACTGATGGATTTTAAAATTCAATGACTTGCAAACGGTGACAGCTATTTAAAAAATTTTTGCAGGAGGGTTATGTATAAATGTCAGGAGTTTTTTACCGTAACTTTTTATTTTAGTTCGAATTTCAAAAAATAGATGGCGCTGATAGCGATTGAAGGCCAGGTGATCAGTGTTGAGTGAGGTCAGTTTCGACGTCGAACTGGGCTTCAATTGCTGTCAGCGCCATCTATTGGTTGAAATTCGAACTAAAATCAAAAGTTACGGTAAAAAATACTCCTGACATTGTACATAACCCTCCTGCAAAAATTTTTTAAATAGCTGCCACCGTTTGCAAGTTATTGAATTTTAAAATCCATCAGTCATTTTTGTGACACCCGGTATATATTTTTTGAAAGGCAATAACAATAAATAAAAAAAGGTTTGTTTAATAGAACAAAACAATTTATATATTTAAAAAAAAAGAAAAAATTATTTATTAAAAAATAAATAACAACATCCGGGTTGACATATCAAGCAAAATAACGACACTCTGGATTCAGTTAAATACTCCGATGCGCATATGACATTGGCGTCAGAAAAAAAAATTCGCCAACATGGTGCGTATATGACATCTGTGCCAAAAATGCATACCTATTTTATTTATATTATGTAAGGTGCTACTTGATTATCAGGTCGACCAATTTCACCCATTTATAGAAATCGCCAAACTATTCGCCAAATTACTCAAAAGGAAAAATGTTGCCATTAAAAAATTTTAAGTTTAGAAAATTAATGAATTTAGGTTAAAAAAATAAAAGTCATTAACGAAAAAGATTACTTTAATGATAACGTTTAGTTATGACGTCGAGACGTACCAAATATAAAATTTGATTTATTCAGGTGATTTCGAACAAAAGAATACTAATAAAAGTTTTCATATTTTAATGCAGAATTTATCAAATCAAACCATAAAGAGATATTTGTAAGATATCGCATATGTGAATAACATTGAAGTATTTTAAATGTAATATTAGAATTTATTAAAGAGCATAAAAATATGGTACTTGCGTATTAACGCCACCGCAGCAGAAGTTGCGCTAATGTGCCAATGAAGAGCAATCTTGTTCGCACGCGCATAAAAAAAATGGTATCAAAAATAGGCTAAAAAAGTACTAAAATACAAAAAATTACGTCAAAATGAGTACAAAAAAAAAAACACTAAAAAGGCGCGAACAACAAGATCACTCTTTATTGGCGCATTAGCACAACTTCTACTGCGGTGGCATTAATACGAAGGTACCAAAAATATCAATGTAAGCGGAAATTTGTAAGAAGTTAAATGCTTTTTATTTAACCAAATAATGTCGGCGGATACAACCATAAAGTAACTTTAATAAATTATATATTACATTTTTCTCAATTAATATCAAGAGCTATTCGCTTATTGGCATAAAATTTATATTAAATAACAAAAGAACAAATAAATTAGTCAAACATTAATAAAAATATAAATAAATCATCGAATTAAAATCATTTGATTACTTAACAAACAAGTGTAGCGGGTTTAATGTCAAGGAAGTGTAACATTTATGTTCATCCATTATTGGCATATAGTTTGTCTATCGTTCTTTGGTCGATGGGATAAATTAAGTAGTTATATATTTACTTATAGTATTTTTAATAAAATGAAAGAAAAACGTGCAAGTTAAATGTATCTGATATATGTATTTTTAATTTATGTGTTTTTTAATGAAAGTCATGTATTTTAAATAAAGATAGTGACAGCTTTATATTTAAAATGAAATTATGGCAAAGGAAACCTATTTGGCGATTGTTTCGAGTAGCTAAAATAAAAGTAGGAAAATAGCCGTCGGGCATATAAAAAAATAAAACAATCAGATCGGAGCTGTTGATGACAGTCACAAGACTTATGCTGGTATTTATATAGGTATAGCAAAATTTGCAACATCTCTGGTGTTAAACTAGGACTCTCGTGGTAAGACATTTGGCTGCTCAGCAGCGGGTATAGAGTTCAAATCCCGTCGGATGTAAGTTCGTTTTATTTAGAAATGCTTTTGTGTTAAATTATTATTCCTTCGGGAATATTCTTATGTTAATTGTTATTCAATTTCTAGAATTTTTCTAGTTGTGAATGTTTTATTTGAGAAATTACCTTGAATATATTTAATTGGTATGGCTTTTAATTCTTTTAATAAAGTTCTGTACTTTTTTCGTTCAAATCCATGGTTTATTTTTCTTATCATGCATTTTATATAGCAATGCAATGACTTTTATAATTATTCTGATACATCAAAATTTTATCTGTTGTTATCATTTTATAAATTTTGACAGCAGAAGTTATTTTTCTTTTTAAGATATTAGAAAATCTTCAGTTTTTATCAAAAAATTAAATGACAAGTATTAAAAAATGCTCTGACGAGCACCAAAAAAGGTTAATATGTTTTTAAGTATGAAAAAGGGTTTGACAAGTGCTTCTGTTAATTATTGAGCATGAGGAAGGACAAGGGATCCCTTCTTGGCTACAACTCACTTCAATGCCAACTTTTAAAAAATCATATTTGCGCTTTTTCCGTGAAAACAAATCAGTCGCAGTTACTAAAAAAATGTATAGTGTAAAGACATAACCAGTAAAGGTGCAGCTTAATTAGACATAAATGTAAGGGAAGACGACACAGTGCCAAAAACCTAGTTCCTGCATCACATTCATGCACTGGCACCAAGCATGCCCTAAGTGTATAATTGTACAGAAAATTTATTTGTAGTATAGTGCAGAGTGAACAGTGCAGTTAACATCAGGGATGTAAGTGCATGTTATACGCCGTATGCCTTCTGGACTTTTTAATAGAACACCATATACATTATTTCTCAAGAAAGCTTATAGTATACACATTCTAGGGTATCCCTTTGCTTAGAGCATATATCCTATCTTATTTTTACGACTACACCCCTGGTTAACATCTAAAGCACGGTGGAAAGTTCTACTAAAGAACCGCAATTTACTTTCATATGGAAAAAGCGCAAATATGATTTTTTCAAAGTTGGCATTGAAGTGAGTTGTAGCCAAGAAGGGATCCCTTGTCCTTCCTCATGCTCAATAATTAACAGAAGCACTTGTCAAACCCTTTTTCATACTTAAAAACATATTAACCTTTTTTGGTGCTCGTCAGAGCATTTTTTAATACTTGTCATTTAATTTTTTGATAAAAACTGAAGATTTTCTAATATCTTAAAAAGAAAAATAACTTCTGCTGTCAATATAATTTTGATTAGAATTTTTAGACAAATGTAACTAATGCTTTAGTAGATGTTGAGTTGACCTTTCATCTTCCCAGAAAAAAAAAAAAAAAAAAAAAAAAAAAAAAGGGGGGGGGGGTTCTGTTACTGTATTGTATTATGTGTATATTACTTACTTCAAGATCTTCGATCTCACATTAATAAGCAATTTATATTCAGAATGAATGTGAATTTCTCATGTAGATTATTCACTTATTAAAGTTTCTTATGTATGTTACTTTTAATATGAATATAGTATTCATATAATAAAAAATGAATAACAAAGCAACTTCAATTTTATGTTTAACTTAGAATATTTATTTAAGTGCATCAGTATTTGTCACCTAAAAATGATACACTTTATATTGTCTTTTCTGTACTGGATTCAAATTTTTCTTCTGGTAGTACATGAGGATATGAGCTTCTATTTAGTGGTATGTTGGTCTAAAAGTTTGGGAACCCCTAATCTAGAAAACTGTAAACTTTTACATAGTCATTTTTAACAAAAAAGAAATGAAATTTAATATGGGCTTCGGCCAATTTTCTCTTATTAGACTTATGCTATATGAGCCTGCAGTGAAGCCCAATGAAATCCAAAGTAGGCACAAATCTAATAAAACAAAATAGTTGCAGGCAGTAATTTCTGATTCAGATTAAAGGCTGGCTGATATCTATTGCCATCTATAAGAGAAGAAATAAACTGGAGGAATTCTAAATATATTTACAGGTGATAGCATTTAATTTTATTCTTCATAAAATCATATACATTTATAATGCACACTATAAACTTTGCAGTTATTGAGCTAACTTTAAATACAGTTCAATTTTGCTAGTATTTATTATTATTATTATTATTATTTCTTTATATATAAAAATGAACAAAATTATCAAGTATGAAGACAACATTTCCATAGTTGAAAAATAAGCTTCACCCAAATTGTTGGTTAAATTTTTCAATAATTTTATAAATTTAAGAAAAGTACAGTATATTAAAATACCAATTAGTTAAAATAAATAAATAAATATACACTTACATAAAAACCTGTAATAGCAATTTGGTGCATGCTATCATTAACATACTTTAAAACTTCTAGCATTGCATCTACAGCTTCTTGAAGGTCTGAAGAACCAGTACCTTCATCTACACACTTCAGTAAATCCTAGATCAAGAAAGGGATGAACTTAAATGCGCTATCCAGGCACAATATTCATTTTAGCAAATTGAACTGAAAATACATTACATACTTTTAAAAGTAACTGATACTTTGTTATCCTCTGGACAGGTTTTAATAAATAAGCTCCAAGAGGCAGCTTATGGCCTAAATTTCTTTGACACTCCTAAAATTAAAATATATATACATATATAATTAATTTTAATGAAAAATATTTATTTGAAGAGAGTACCAAATAAATAAAAACAAGAAAGAAAAATCATGCATTAAGCATAGATTATGAAACACTTTCCAATGCTTCCTGAAATCTTTAACAAAACTTTGTTAATAAGATACTACTGTCCATAGCCAAATATGTATCGAAATACTTTTGAACAGCCCTGTATTTGATCCGTCGGTTGATATATATATATATATATATATATATATATATATATATAATACCATTAAAAGTAGACAATATTCACCAATGGATTTAATCAATAAAACAATAAACCAAAACGAAGAATTAGAATTGAATTGAATTACAATAAAATAAAAAAATAGTGTAACGAGTAAATCTGAAAAAATAAATAAATAAAATGAATGCAAATAGAATTTGTAGCACAATTAAATGGGAAAATTTTGTTTAGCAAGAAAATGCCTAACTGGCTGAAATTTCTCTTGCAGCACTTTATTCTAATAGATGGAAAATACTTCAATACTTTTGTTCAGCACTGTAATTTATACAGTATCTTTACTACATGACTGTATTTTGTTAAAATTTAGTTCAAACAAACACATTTTTAAAGGTACTTAAATCACATTTCTGGAAATTACCACATATGTGTGACCATGTAGCTAATTCTTTGCGTGACCCTGTATATCATTTTATCTATATTTATATTTTTAAGTAAGAAAAATCATGCGTTAAGCATAGATTATGAAGCACTTTCCAACACTTAATGAAATCTTTAACAAAATTTTGTTATTTAGGGAAATAATAGTGTATAGTCAAATATACCAAAATATGTACTCCAGTACTTTTGAACAGCCCTGTATTTCATATGTCAGTTGATATAATGGGAAAATTTAGTTTAACAAGAAAATACTCAGTAGCTTGAAATTTATTTTTTCAGCAATTCATACTATTAGATGGAAACATACTTGAATACTTTTGTTCAGCCCTGTAGTTTACATTGTACCTTTATTACACGTCAGCATTAGGCTAAAATTTATTGTAAACTAAAATACTTTTAAAACAACTGAAATCACATTCTCATAAATTATCATTCATATGCCTCCATGTACTGAATTCTTTGCGTGGCCCTGTATATCCTTTTATTTATATTCCGCAAACATTTCTCAGTAAATTGAATGAAGCTCACCGTAAAAATGAATAGCTTATTTAAGAACCACGTTTAAATAATTTACGCTCATATTCAGTAACTTTGGTGAGCTCTTTTGGGTAGCCCTGTATATCAACTATAACATTTATACACACCATATAATGTGCATATACTTAGCAAAATATAAACGTGCATATCATAATTAAAATGTATTTCATCCCTACATCAGCCATCATCGGGCACATATACGGTACTTCAGAAAGAAATCTTTTGTATGGCCCTGTAAATGCTATGTACTTCATATTATGCAAGACAGTAGCGTATAATTTATATTAAGCTTCAGTGACTTTATAAATACATTATAACTTTTATTATACATGAAACAGCTTAATATATTTAAAATATGTCATCCACAATTCCCCCTTTTACCATTATCTAATGGAATTCTTTTGTGTGGCCCTGTAAATGAATAATAGCTACATTTTCACCTTATATTTTATAGAATGCATATTTTAATATGTTTGACATATGTTATAATGGGCAACTTTTGATTCGCTCTGTAGATAAACTTATCATGGTAGAAACTTCATTTTCGATAGGACTTGTGCTAGGGTAAACGTCAATAACGTCCTAAAATTTCATGGCAATACAAGTATATTAACGATTTTTCCCCATGGGCAGTAATATAATGGAAAACTTTTGATTCGCCCTGTAGATAATCTAATCATGGTAGAAACTTAATTTTTAATAGGGTTCATTCTAGAGTAAACGTCAATAACGTCCTAAAATTTCATGGCAATCCGAGTATATTAACGATTTTTCCCCATAGGCCGTAATGTAATGGGAAACTTTTGATTCGCCCAATAGATAAACTAATCATGGTAGAAACTTCATTTTCGATAGAGCTTGTGCTAGGGTAAATGTCAATAACATCCTAAAATTTCATGACGATCCGAGTATATTAACGATTTTTCCCCATGGGCCGTAATTTAATGGAAAACTTTTGATTCGCCCTGTAGATAAACTAATCATGGTAGAAACTTCATTTTCAATAGGGTTTGTTCTAGGATAAACATCAATAACGTCCTAAAATTTCATAACAATTTGAGTATATTAATGATTTTTCCCCATAGCCTGTAATGTAATGGGAAACTTTTGATTTTCTCTGTAGATAAACTAATCATGGTAGATACTTCATTTTCAATAGGGTTCATGCTAGGGTAAACATAAATAACATATAAAAATTTCATAGCAATCCGAGTATATTTACGGGAGTTACAACGCGGACATCCGACCAGACGGCCAGACAAACCGAATGCATAAGCACTTTTCAACTTTGTTGGAAAGTATTAATAATTAAATTAAATCCTAACACTATTCACAAGAAAAGAAAAGTTTGAAATAATTCATTTGTACTTAAGGAGGATTAATATCTTCAAAATAAATATCTAGTAAATGAATAAAGCAATATGAGAGTAAGCTTTTAAATACAAAGAAATCAAAATCTACAGTATATAACAATTAAAAAATGTAGCAGAATTTCCGTAAAATCTGAATGATTAATTATTGAGATATAAATTTAGTTACTCAAAAATGAGGCAATCAATATTAAAATAAAGATTGACTAGACCTAAATCACAGAGTGATTTGTGTATTTTGTTACTTTTTCCTGCAAGATATTTTATAAAATTCTAAATGTAGTAGTGCTACATATGTTGGATAAAATTGGTTTTAAAGTATTAATTATTAATTAATAATATGAGTATTAGGGCTTAAAAAATACATTTATTTTAATTTTCAATTAAAATAGAAAAGACATAAATACTGTAAAATAAAATTTCATTTATTTTTTAGCGCTGGCTGTCAAACAATGAACAAGTATGTATCAATAACTTTATGAGATCACACATCTCTTAAGAACCATCAGTGGCTCCCAACATTGTCTTGGCCCCCACCTATGCAGAATCAGCCACTGCTATTTTTTCTGCAAATTATAGACTTTTTTTTTTTTTGGCAACCATTTGTCTAAATTCGCGATATTTTTTTACATTTCAATTTTCATACAAATGATTGCTTTTCAACAGTTTTCAAAAAAATTGGAACAGAATCACCTCTTTAATACATAATGCTGTAAGGGGGAAAAAATCACCATATCCACTGCCCCGGCTGAAGCGTGCACTAAGCATATTTTTTAACCTCTAAACTCGTATGTGCCGTTATTCCTGAAAACATGGTAATTCAATTTTTTGTAATTGCTTAAAAAATACAAATATGATTATCTGCTACAGAAACTATTTAAGATAAGTATTTACTAAATATCTCCTAATATGCAAATGTTTCAGACATTCTTTTAGCAGTCCGAGTAAAAATTAAAAAAGCTATCTTTAATTGTATATGTAAGCAGTAAAAAATAATAAAGATATGTTATTATGATAAAGTTATTAATTAAGGTTCTAATGCTAGTATTCCAAAATGATAAAAAGCAAAATTTATTCAACTTTGACTCAATCACAGATTTTTTTTTTTTTTTTTTTTTTTTTTTTTTTTTTTTTAGTGAAATCTAAGCTGGCATCATTTTTACCATATCAAAATTTACAAATGTACATTTCACATCTGTATTCACGTTTAAAAAAAATTTGGCATTTTAATTTGATAATTTTGATTCAAAATTTGAAGTCTTGGTGCTATTAGCTGAAATAGATATTAAACTGTTGATATTCTTTTACGTGTAAATCAAATTGTGTAAAGAAGTCAAAATTCACCGGGATTTATAACAGAAGATATTTAAATTTCTATTTTTTCCCTTTTAATGAAAAAAATGGCAACATAAAGATACAGCACTCAATTTTTTCCCTTTTTTCCTTTGCTTTAAATAGAAATGGAGTACTCCTGTTGCCACAATTAGAAAGGAGTTATTAAAAGATACAAAAAAATTGATATTTCAAAAACAAATTAAGATACAGCTTTCAAACAAATTTCATTTAAAAGTACATTTTTTTTTTTTTTTCTACACGATGGTGTAAAAATTGAAAATGTGCAACATTAAGAAGTTTAAAAACTTTTAGTAGAAAAATTGCAATACCGAAAAAAAAACCCTGCAAAATTTGAAAGTGTTGCCATGCGCAAAATGACGTATGCGTTACGCACAGATACGTTTGGCCTTTATAATATAGATATACACTAAAAATTGCTACTTTGCATTTAATAATTTTACATACAACTAATAAATAGCATGGTAACTGGATATTTTCAGCACCACATTCCAGCAAAAATTTTCTCTGCTTGGTACTTGATGTGAGTAATTAATTTTGTTTGTGTTTTTAATGGTGCGACTCTGGCATATAAATAGTGACTAACTGACAATAGAGAAATATCTGCTGCATAATCCTTTTTGTGCCTTTGGCTATTGCTAAAAGCAACATTAATTGTTTAGTGATAGCATAAGAATTTTGACTCTACTGGTATGTCACACACATACAAACAAAAAGAGCAGAAATTGAGAACTCACAATATGATGAGTTTGATTGTTCATTTATTCACCAAATGAAGCATTTTACACACAATAGCAGCAAAGCACACGGTAACAGCACAAATTCATGTAACCAATCTGTTACCATTACATAAAAAGTTCTAGGAATCCCAGTTTCCTAGAAAAAGTTTAGTTACTTTACATTTTTTTTTCTTTTACAGTGTAATGCTTTTATAAATTTGTTTCATGAAAATAGTACTTTTCTCCAGATGCAAATGACAAAATGATATCAAAGTAATAATCCCTATTAGTTTCCTCTTTCCGTTTACATAAAAGAAGTCATTTGAAAGTATATTCAGAATATTTCCAGCGTAGTAATTAAAATAAATCCTCAGAAAATTGTATTTTTCTCTTTAAACCCCTTTGGCTTTATAGTGTCTTTGTCCATGGAGAAAAAGATAGATGGAGGTGCAATATGGCATAAAAATAGCTTGCAATATGATTCGTGTTATTGCTCAAATTTATATTCTTTCATTTGACCTAAATTAAACAATCAAGTGGAACAGGGGCTGAATTCTTTGACATCAGCCATGCATTTATTCTCTAAATGAAAATGGTTTGCTTATATTTAAGCACTCTAAAGTAGCATATCATTGTATTATGAATTAAAAACTGTATTACTAAAAGTTTTTTTTTTTTTTTTTTTTTCTTTTTTGTGGAAGCAAGTATTTATGTTAAGGCCTAATGTAGTGGATTTTAGGAATACATTTTTGGCATCATCACCAGCCACTATAATTCATCTCTATTTTTTTCTTTTTATTCTATGGCCTTTATCAACCAAAAAGAAAAAAAAAACTGTGATAGAATTATGAAGTCAATAGAACTTTTGTTAACAGTTAAAATGACAGATGACTTTTGGTTTTATAACATAAATTGATACCTGGAAATCTAATGTGTAAAAAAATATTTTATTTTTTCAGATATTTTCGAGAAACACAATTTAATCATAATATTGCCTTCATTATTGATTGAAATAAAAGATAATTACAATTTCAAATTAAAAATGACAGAAGAAAAAGAAATCTAATAATCCCTATTGTTGTCCCTTTTCTCCTTTTTCCCCACAAAAATGGAGTAATTTGGTTGCCATCATTTGAGAAATTGAATTCAAATTAGAAAAGAATTAATATCTTGAAAAGTAATTTAAATTTTTAAATTTTAATGCCAATTTTGAGATTTGCATATCAGTACGGATTTTTGGTTTTAATTTCATCGCATAATATTACGTATTTTAGCAGATATATTGTTTTCACTATTGCTTGAAATAAAAGATAATTTTGATTTCAATTTGAAAATAACAGAAGAAAAAGAAAGCTAACAGTCCCTATCATTATGCTTCTTCTTCTTTTTTCCACAAAAATAGAGTAACTTGATTGCTATTTTTAAAGAAATTTAATTCAAATTAAAAAAAAATAATAATATCTTGAAAATTAATTCAAATTTTAAAATTCTAATGCCAGTTTTGAGATTTGTTGATCAGTATGGAAATTTGGTGTTCATTTCACCTCAAAATATTTCATATTTTAGGCGAAATCGTCATAAAACATAATATAATAGTTTCATAAAATCGTTTCATTAGAACTTGATATATATAGGGTAGATATAATATATATATATATATAGAGAGAGTGTGTGAGTAGTTTTTCCATTGGCAGAGTTTTCAATGTTTTCAATTTCTTCAATACAAAATATATATATATATATATTGGGGGTGGGATTGTAAAATTAATAAAACAAATCTCAATGCATGAAACCACAAATCAGTTGTACTAGATGATCCCAACTCCTAAAAAAGATACTTCAATTTATTATGCAAAGAGTAGATAACAAGCTACAAAAAATTTGTCTTTGTCTGCACAAAACTGTTAATTTCCAAAGTTAAGAGAAAGAAAAAAAGTAAGTAATTCTGGTAATTGATCAATATTTTTAGTTGTAACTGAAATAAACTAGGTTGGATAGGCTAAAGTTACCTCATTTTCAATTAAAAGAAACACACTTGGAAACCTAACAAATTCAGTAGTAAACAAAATAAAATTAGTTATAAATATAGAAAAATATAAATAAATAAATAAATAGTTGGGTGTATTAAGAAGTTACATATATTTTTTCTTTTTAAATAAAACATTTAAGATATATATGATTAAATGTACACATAAAAAATTTAAATTACTTTGAAAAATGGGTTATCATCACCACACTGTCTACGTAAGGCTTCAGACTTGGGCTTGTTCAAACAGTAAGTAGTATACAATTTATGGAAGGCATCCCGCTGTGAAATTAAAATTTTAAATTCAACAAAAAATATTACTTAATCAATTTCTGATTATGAGTGATATGGAATTATTTCATTTTGAACTTACCCTGTTTACAAAACAACGCCCAACTAATTCTGGGGTACTGCTACAGGCTTGGAGGTCTCTAAGGAAGACACTGAAAACAAAAATATACAGTTGAGTTTTTTAAACCTAATATATAAGTTTAAAAAAAAGTATATAACAGTTTATAGGGACTTAAAACAGAAAACGCTCCAAAAACAGGAAAATGCATGGAAGCAAAGTAGAAGAAAAGAAAACAGAAATAATGGTCATTAATGTTCGAATTAAGCTTTAAAAAATCAATTTTCATGTGGACCTTGCTTTTCTTTTAACTACACTAGCACAGGTAGTATTTAGAAAAATTTTGAAATTTTCTCTTTTTATTTTTGGGTCATCAAATACATCACTATTTTATAAAAGAGTTTTTTTTTTAAACTATTTTATGACTGTAAAATTTCACATGGTTAGTCTATCTTGAACTGTTACACTTAATATTAACATGAACTTTTTTTTTAAACTAAGAATTATTCTAAGATTACATAATTATTACTTTCATTTAACACACCAATAATGAAATATATGCAAACAAAATATTTTTTCTGTGTGAATATATTTCTCTTGTGACATACCTCTATATATTTTGTTAATTTATATATATATATATATATATATATACATATATATATATATATAATCAACACATGATTGGATGCCAAGAAGTAAACTTTTTTTAACTAGCTAAAGTTAAAACATAATTTAAACACTGCAAAATGAGAAATAACATCAATTCAGAAAAAATTGCCATTCTGAAATTTAAGACAAATTATCCACATTCATTACTAAATTCTTCACCAAGCATTTTGTTAATTGCTATTAGATATAGGAATCCTCCACCCAAAAATTACTAGAAAATTTATAGATGTAAAAAATAATAATAATAAATAAAATTAAATAAATAAAATAATAGTAATAATAAAAAAAAGCTCAATGAAAAATTTGATAACTTTGCATCATTGTTTAGAAGTTTTTTTTTTTTTTTTTTTTTTTTTTTTTTTTTACAATTATACATGCTTTAAACAAACACCTTGGCTTTTTTTTATGTTTTATACCAAAAAAAAATTCTATTTTAACTAAAAAAAATTATCTTAAAAAAAATGTTAACAACATATTTATTTTTATTGTACAAAAGCATAAAAAAGAAATCAATTCATTATAAAAAGAATTTCTATAGAATTTCTTGCCAAATATGACAAGTTTAGTCCCTAGAAGCTTTATTTTACTTAAAACAAAATATAATGAAGCTATGTGACAGAAAAACTGTCAAACTTACTTGCTGTGGAATGAATAGATATCCTCCATGTTTCCAAACAGGATGTCAGCCTTGCCATAGAGAGAAGAAGGCACTAAGTCTTTCATTGCAGAGTTAGTCATTTCCCTTTTGTAACCCTAAAATGTATTTTTAAAAATTTCTTTACAAAATAATTTAGTCTTTGACAATGATAAGCATTTTATTAAGCACAAATTAAATTATAAGTATAAAAAATATTCTTAAATGTAGTAAAAATACAATACCTGAATTATGCTATCCAGCTCAGTAACATACACTTTTTCAGTTTCAATCAATTCTGCCATAACATGACTGAAAAATAAATTAAATATATAAATATATGATTGCAAAATGCACACAGTTATTTTCAATCTATAATATGAAATAAATTTACTAATGTCTTCTACACAATTCCATAGCCTAAATTAAAAAAGTCACTAAAATAACTGTAAAAGTCTATAAACAGAAAAATCGGAGTTTAAATTTCTCCTTATATGTTTCCTTTAATTAATGAGATTAATTATTCCTGTAGTATTACTATACTAATCAAAACATATATTAAATGAAAAAAACTACAATACACACACTGCCATTTTTGTTTTTAAATCAGTATACATCATCACAAAGTATGTGACATACTGGCCAGATGTAGTATGCTTACCAGATATTGAAGAAAAATGCGGCACATTGGCCAGATGTAGTATGTTCACCACATACTGAAGAAAAATAGACAAATTTTAGCATAAAAAATACAAAAGGTTTTTTTTTTATGACAAGGATTATGTGAAATAAAACCTCTAAAGTAAATGTATATAGACAAAAGGTTTCATTTGTAAATTTGTAAATAAATTTAACATTAAGATAAACTTATGGGGTCAGAACAGATTTTGAGGGTACAGCAATACAGCTTAGTAGCAATAAATATGATTTTATGTCCAGGAATCATTAAAATTTTATTTTACGTCATTATATTTACACCATATTTTGTGATTAAAAAAAAGTGTCTTTATTTCAAAATTATCGTTCACAAAAGTTTTTAAAATTGTCAACAAATCAATAATAAATAGATGTAAGTAGTAACAATTACAGACAAAAACCAGAATTATTATTTAATTTTTTACTAAAAAGAAAAATTGGTAACTTTTACAATACAAATTTCTCAATTTCGAGATCAGTTAATTAGAAATTACATTAAATGAAGAAAACATGTGTTAAGTCATTTTAAGAATCTGCATCAATTTTAAGCAGTTTTTAACTTCTTGTTTTTGAATATGAGTATAAATGAATGAGTAAATGAGTTAAAAATAAAGAAAGTTAATAAATTGTTCTAAAATTTTTTAAATTAATAAATAAAGCAAATATTCAATTATTTTAATACAACTTAATATACCTCCGCTTGTTTTGTAATGCTTCCTGGCATGTTCTAGGAGAAGGTGATCTTTCTTCACTACTACCATCAGGAACCTGTAATGAATTATTTGTTTCTGATGGCTGATCTCCAAAGCGCACTTCAATTTTGAGCTAGAATATAGAAAAACAGCAATTATTATAATTTTATTTTATATTATAGCAAAACGCTCTACACTTTGAAATAAAAAAAATAAACCTATTTTATGAAAGTTCTAAACGTAGCTTGACTTGCAAATCCCTAATTAATTTCAAATATAGCATTTCAAAAAAATTTGAAAGATTTCAATTTATTATAACTGTTTTTAAAATGCTAAAATAATTTTACACATATGCAATGTGAAAGTGTCACAAGCGTAAATAACAATGGTTATTATAAAGTTAACTCACAAATACTAAATGTACAAATATTTCATTATTCTGCATAAGTCATTTGAGTCTGAATGTTTTCAACAGTTTTTCTGATAAATAATTCACAGAACTGTAATAATGCAATAGTGAAGTTAAAATATATGTTTGTAAACATGTGGTTTTAGACAATGTCTTTTAAATATTTTAAAAGCTAGAAGAATTTATTATCACAGAATATAAGATGACATAAATGGGTTTTATCATAAAATTATGCATCTCACCTTAGGCACAGTCTTAGTCTTTCTCACGATCTTTCTTCGTCCTTCAGGAGATTTTCCTGAAGAAGCTGGCAGTGTTACAGGGAGAGATGAGGTTATTTCAGATGGAGCAGAATTTTTATTTCTAGCAACTATTCGCTGAAGACTACATTTACGCTTCTCACACATCATCTGAACATCTTCTATTCTTTTAAGTACCTGCAATAAGGAAAAAATATATGTATGTCAACTTAGAGAATATTGCACAACATATTTAAGATGGATATCTGGGTTGCACACCAGTGTCAGGCTTTTACAAAAAATTCACAAACGTAAATTTAAGAACTTTGAAATTATACACATACCAGATCTCCATTTAAAAAAAAAATACAGTAAATGAGGATTCTATTGCTTTTCTCCTCAAATAAAAACAAGTGGTTTAAATTCTTAGGATTCCACACAACTTCCTACTAAAATAATCATTGTCATCAATACGTGTTTTTTTTTTTCTTAACATCCGTTTTCAAAGAAAAGAAAAAAACCTTTTTAATGATATCTTATTTATTGTTGTACACTATATTATTTGAGAAAAAGGGATGTTGAGAACAAAAAAATATGTATGATATTGATTGTTTTAGTGAGAAGTGCATGGAATACTAGGTATTTAGGACACTTGTTTTTGTTTGAGAAAAAAAGAGATGGAATTTTCATTTACTGAACCTTGTGATCGAGATCTGGCATGAGCAGAGGCTGACAAAATTTGAAAACTTGAAAAAAGGCACCAGAAAAACATTTTAAGAACCAGCTTAAAGAATTATTTCTCTGACATTAACACATTCACTGCAAAATGGAACATTAGCAACTCATAACCATATTCGGCTATTTTTGAATGATATGTGTCATTTTGCAGTGAACAAGTTAACTACTCAATAACAATATCAAACCAAGCAAAAACTTTAACATAATATCAGTTTTACACTGTAAAAAGTAAATGGAAACAAACTATAAAATTAAATATTAAAGCAATTCACAATTATATTCTTATCTTTAACTCCCAACAAGAAATTATATACATAAATTAACAATGTCTTATAGTTCAAGAGCCGACAGCACAAAAACACAGAAGAGTAGAAATAAGGGAATCTAATTACCTATGTCAGCCAGAAGTGCAGTGGTGCATAAGCCAAAAATTAATACCATTAGTACTGACTCGTAGGTTTATTATTATGTTTTCCAGCTCCCAGTCTTGCATATCTTCATACCTTTGATTGTAGGACAAATACAATGATAAGTTTACAAGTCAAATACTGGTGGTATTAATTTTTTACTTATGTTCCACTTCACTTCCAGCAGACATGAATCATTAGATTCCCTTATTTCTACTTGTCCATAAAATAAAGATTTTTTTTTTTTTTTTCTTGTGTTTGATACTTTAGGTTTTAGTGCTATACACTCTTAAACTATTTGAGATTTTGATTTAAAACCACTTGTCAATTGATTTTTCAGGACTGAAATCCTAGATGGCCCATTTAAATTTATCAACAATAAACTGTACAAACTATCCTCTTTTAAATTTGAATTGAGTTTACTTTTGACGATGTTCATTTTGCTGGAATCTCTTTCGCAAGAAGCTGTTAATGAAGGAAGTGTCCGCATAATGGTAAGAAGATTAACAAAATATGGGAATTAACCCTTCATAGAAAAGCACCTTTCAAAAGGAGAATTAATTGTTAAATTTTTGCCTAGAACTTTAAATTTATATCATTCATATAAAATACGAGTAATGTCATCTTCTTTGATACAAGGCAATTAACAAAATGTTGCAAAAACATTGTTATTTCTTTATATAACCATGCTATTAAAAATAAATATTTTTGCATATGAAATTCTTTTATTTAAAGATAAAAAATAAACTTAAGAAGTAAGTAAAAAGTTAGTCACCAAGAAGGATTTCTTAGATGCTTGGAGTTTGTCAGAGCCTGGGTATGAGATTGAGTATCATTTCATTGTTCTTGAAGTTTAGCTTGGGAATTTTTTGTAAAGGCCTGACTAATAGTCTGCAAGCCAAATATCTCCTCTAAAATATTTGTGCAATTTCTTCTGATAGCAATGTCTGACTAATGAACTACAGAATTAAGTTACAACTTTGTGTCATTCTCTCTCATTTCTTCAAATTTTGAAGAATAATTAGAGCAAACCAGATTTGGGAGTAAAGTGGAGTTATCTTATAATTTCTTTAGTTGTTACAACCCTGATCTTCATTAAAAACAAAAGAATGAAACAGTTAATCTTAAATTTATTAATTCTTCTGAGTTGGTTAACTATATTTGATAATCTTCTTTATTAACACCATACTGAAATATAAATAAATAAATACTTACAATTTTTGAAAATCATAATGAATTATATATTTAATAGGAAGATAATCTTTAAATTAGATAACCTACTGGTACTCCGATGCAGTACACACAGGCACAGTCAAGATGAAACATAGAAAACAAATATACAATAGTTGACATGTGTAAACATTAAATAAAAACTCAATTAAAAGCTCAATATTACAAAAAGCACATGCAAGGAAAAAAAATAACAATCATATGTTATTGCATTATACTTTGAGGTCTGAGCTATCTCAGCTGCATATCTTCCTTTGAACTGAGGATATTTGGTACTCTTCATGATTTTTTTTTAAATACTTGCAAAATATGCATTTTAATATATATATATTTTTAATTTTAAACTGTTCTTATTATTCATGAAGGAATTATTTAAAAATACTAAAAGCTAATCTTTAATGAGAAACTAATGGAAAAAGCATGCTCCTTATTTTTAAACAAAGTTTTACATAAGAAAATATTTTTTAACATAAAATTTATAAAGACTTGTATAAAAACTTAAGTAGAATTTGCTTTTGTAGTAAATTTCAAAGAACAAAGAGCAACACAAGATTTACAATTAGTTTGAATTAAGCTCTAATTCTAGATATTTTCATACACTTACTTCTATTTAGTACTGTCACCTATATATATATTTTTTCAAAATACTAAGAAGGATCCACCCACCTGCTCACTATGCTCACCAACACCCCCACATAATGACTTTACGATATCGATTGGTATCACAAAGCAATCCCTATTTTTTAGCCAACTCCAGACATAATTGTTCCACGTTTCCATTCTTGATCACTTTGCGGTCTTATTTTCTATGCATTAAATTTTTAGATTCCACCTGGTAAAAATGTGCTCCTTCGTTCTCTCCAATTTTTGGCGTGCCCTCATTTTTTAAATTTTATGTTTTATATCTTAAAGTTACAAATAGATCACCTTGTAATGTTTCTGAATTTGGTGCCTGTGAATGCATAGACATAGAATAAATTTGTCTAAGACAGAATATTTTTTACTGCGGAAATTTTTCTCAATATTGATTGATTCCACTTTGGACAGAGTTTATGTATTATTATTACAGTAGAGTCTCAAAAATTCACACAGTTTGAGACCAGAGCCTGCATGGATTTTAGAATTTCATGGATTTTACAGTTTAAATAACTTATATTTTCAATGTACCAGCATTCATTTACAAGAAGAGCATATAGTAATTCAATTTAGGCAAATTAAACTTGAATCTACTTTATTTACCTGTACATTATCACTTTAATGCCCCAAATTATTTTTATTACTTTTAAGCATTTCTTGTACCTTTTTTTTGTTTGAGAACTTTCATTTTATCTTGATACAGTTTCTTTCAAATTTTGTAAACATCCATTATTTCCAATTGATTTATGCAACTCTGCTACTCCATGAACTTAAAAAAAAATTCACCACAAACCGAATCTTCTTCAAACTTTTTTTTCCTCACTGTCAGACTCAGTTTCACTGTCTTTGGCTGTGTTCATCATTGAAGAAATAATTTCTTCACCTGCAACATGATTTACCAAAATTTCACCTTTATTATTCACCCATTCAACAATTTCTTCTTTTTTGAAAAACTCTTGTTAATCTGTTTGAAATGTTTTGCATAATTCAATAGTTCAGATGCTTTAGCTTAAGGTATGGTTAACTGAAAATCAGAAAAATCTGTACCTTCATACTAATTTTCAATAAATAAAGAATTAGACCAAACTTTATTCCATACATCAATTAAAGGATCTTTTGTAGTAGAAGATTTTATCAATTAAATAAATACAATCCTTTTATGCTAAATATTTTTTTTAACATTTCTATTGTTTCAAATGTCAAATCAACATTAGTTTAAAAAAAAATAAAAATAATAATTGATTTGTACTGACATTTTGCACTATAGACCTATATAAATCCATACCCTGATCAATAAAAGCTTTTAATTTCTGAAATATCCTTTCTCATTACTATTTTCTCATAAATTTATGTTAAAAACAGTGATGTAATCATAAAAAAATAGAGGTTATACGCTCAAGGCAGAGGTTATATCCTAGAGTGTATATACTGTAGCTTTCTTGAGAAACAGAGGTTGCACGGTGTCCCTTTAAAAAAAAAAAATAAAATAAAATCCAGATGTTATATGGTGTATACCTGTGCATACCCTCCATTATATCCTTGGTTAAAAATAACTGTTTTTGTTCACTGACATTTAAAACAATTATTATAAAGAATACTTCTTAACTGCTATTTTAACTGTTTACATTTTGAAATCAATGTGGGTTTCAGAAGTGCAGATTATACAGACTCAACAGTACAAATTAAAATTATTTTATTTTATTTTTTTATGAGTGATAATCCTTATCTACAAAAACAGAATAAAGTATGTTTTAATTAAATATATTGCGTCCTTACTGAGTTAGTTTTACTAATTAAATATATACTTTTATATTATAATCAACATATCTATATTTACACTTTTTTATTTAACTGAACATGTGAAATTGTGTATAGATGTATGTTTATGATAACAATATAATCTTTTAATATTTTTGGCTTAAATTATAAATTAATACATAAATTTTAAGATATTTTTATGTTAGCCAGCTAAAGGTGATAAATCACCAAATATTCTGTATGTTTACAACTGTATACAAACTACAACAACAATGGAGTTATTTATGCACCAGAAAACGTTGGACAAAATAGGCCAAATGCTGTGAGGATGCAACAATTAAGTATTTTAAATACTGAAAAGTAGAAAAGAAAACATAAACAAAAAATTAAGTGTATAATAATTTTTTAAAAAAATGCTTTTATTTAAAATGTTAACATGCATTCTGTACCTGCTGAACAAGAGCTCTGGATTCAGGAGTAATCACACCTTTAAATAAGGAGTGAATTTCCTTAGGGTCATTGAGGCAAAACTCATTTGAGCTTTCTAAAAAATATTCTATTTCATGTAAGGCAGCCTGAGCAAAAGTTGGAGAGGAATACTTTTCTATTTGTTGTCCTGCTAGAAGGTTTACTCCTCTAGTACACCATTTGTTAGCCTACAAAGTCAAACAAATATTCATCTTAAAACCATAAAAAATATATATATGTTCTTTTTCTATGTAATTCTACAAACAACACATGGAGAATACAGCATGAAAAATTTAAGATATGCGCCTATGCTAAAAACCCTGTTTTTGTAAAAAAAAAATATTATTATTATTTTAAATTAAACTTCAAACCTTTAAGATTCCAAAAATGCCTTACTTTTAGTTCAGCAATAATTAGAAACAAAGTTATAGTCCATAATGCAAACCAGAAATAAAATTTCTGAAACCAAAAGTCACTATTTAAAGAGCCACAGAAAGGTAAACAATACATTTTAAGACACAAGTATGTAATACAGTGAAGCATCTATTTAACGAAGTTTCATCACAGTACTTTAAACCTTATTATGAAGAAAATTTATTAAATAGAAATCAACTCAAAATCATGAAATTTGTAATATAATGAAATGCATATGCAGAAAATGAAAAATACAAAAGAAAAACGGGAATATTGTAAAAATGTATTTTAATTCAGGTAGTAACTTTTTTTATGCAATCAATAGACATATGAGAAAAATTTAATTAAAATAATGTCTAAAAACATGTAATAAAGATAGGTAAACAAAAACTGAAGCATGGTACACTTTTTCTCTTTTTTTCTTAGTATTCCAAATCATTAACTTTGTAATATTACTTTGTATAGGTTTCTTATAAAAAAAATACACTGTTCACAAAAATTTTAATATTGTTGTAAGTATCCAAACAGTTTATTTGCAACATTTTAGTAAAACTGAAATGTCCTTTTTATTATATTGAAGGTGTTAAGCATTTATTCATTTGAATGCAAATAATTAAATCTATTTATATAATACACTAATGTCACTCATCTTCAAGAAAAGCAAATTTTGGCTGTCATGTTAGGCTTAAGAATTTAGATGCCATGAATATGCCGACTGTTCAACATGTGGAAATATATACATTATCTGCATTGTAATACATTTATTCTCCTTTTTCCTCCAAAATCCTCTAAAACTATCCAAATATAATGTTTTAAATCCAAAATTAAAAATAACGGCTAATGAGCTATTATAAACAATGCATTTGTAGTCGATTTATGATAATGCATTTATATTCAATGGAAGCTTCATTACCAAATTTTGATTATTTATATTAGAGTACTTATTTTCACCAGAAAACTAAGATGAATCTAAAGAAATTTTTCTTCAAAGGATTTCTTTCAGTTTGATTTAAGTCAAAAACACAATTTACAGCTGTTTAAAGGTTTTTAGAAGATACTGTGCAAATAACGTTGCAAGTTTAAAATATAAAATACAGAAAATTGAACTTTACATAGCATTAGAATGATATAATTAATAATCTAAATGATTTAACATGAGGGGGAGTCCAAAAATAAGTTTCTCCTGGCAACTGTAGACAGAGGTGTGCATGAAAGACAAAATATTTAATGAAACATTAAAAATAACACATAACTTTACTTTTCTGCATAAGGGCCAAGTGAGTTCAGACATTTTCCATACCCCTTTACAAGCTCCAAAAAAGACCTTATGGAAAAAATCAAGGCTTTGTGTACCAAAGAAGTGTTGAACAGTTTGTACGATTTCAGCATTCCTTCCAGAGCTGTAGTCAAGCATTGCATTAGTCTATAGTCGTCATGCATGCCCATCCAGGTCTTGGTCTATTCAACACTTGTTGATGTCTCTCTGTGGAAGTCTATGGGCCAGATGTGGTGTCAAAACAAAAGGTGCTCAGATAGTGTCATCAATTCAGTGAGGGGCATCATCAAGGATTGGGCAGACAGAGAGATGGACGAGTGTGTATGGTCACTACTGACAAAAGTATTGCTTGATTACATCTTAGGAAGCAATGACGAAATCACACAAGTGGTTCAACGCTTCTTTTGTATACAAAGCCCTGATTTTTTCCTGGAGGTTTTTTATGAAGCATATAAAGGGGTATGGCAAATGTCTCAACTTATTTGGCACTTATGTAGAAAAGTAAAGTTATTTCTTATCTAAAATATTTCATTATATGTTTTGCCTTCCATACACACTTCTATCCACAGTCCCCAGGGAACTTATTTTCGAACTATCATAAAATTAAAAATACACTAAAGCTTATTGTATGAAAAAAAAAAAAAATCTTATTTTAGCTTACATCATTATATTTTTTAAATTTCATTTTATTAAAATACTTTCACCACTTGAAATGAAAACTATATCAACATAAAACAACAGCATATGTATATATATATACAGTCCCTGGCCAAATTATTAGACGCACTCCCTTTTCCTTGTGTCGAATCATATTACTAGCTTCATAGAAATATTAATGTGTGAATAATTGCAATTAATTATGTACATCATTTGTAGAATTATAATAAATAAAAATCATGCCTATGACTTTAAAACTCTTTCTTTTAACAATATAAATTAAAAATGGCTAAAATTACAAAATTTATAACTTGAAGCTAAAAAAAATGTGAATATTTTTTGGAGCCTCTTTTGGTGGCTATCAGTGCTTCTATTCTTCACGGCATGCTGTTAATACAAAATTGAAGAGTTTCTTGTATGCGTGGGTGATGATTCCAGATATCGATAAAATTTTCAGTGAGCTGGGTTTTGTTTGTTATGACTTCTTAGTCAATTCTCCAGACCAATATAAAAAGGTTTTCAAAATCGGTTTATTCTAAAGCTAAAATGATGGTTTCCAGATGAAGAACCATTTGTATTTTTGCAAGGTAAAGCTTTTTGTTACATAGCACGATCCGTCAGGGTCTACTTTCAATAAAAAAATATCCATGTGTTGAACTGCTCCTGATAATTCATCAGACATGAATACCATTGAAAATGTTTGGGAGCTAATGAAGAAAAAACTGGACAAAGAGCTCATAACGAGCAAAACACAGCTCGTAGAAAAACTTATCCTTGTCTGGAAACATCACTCACACATGCAAGAAACATTTCAATTTTGTACTAACAGCATGCCATGAAGAATAGAGGCACTGATTGACGCCAAAGGAGATTCCAAAAAACATTGACATTTATTTGAATTTCATGTTTTAAGTTTTACAATTTTAGCAATTGTTAATTTAATTTACAAAAATAAATAATTTTAAAGTCATTGGCATGCTTTTAATTTATTATAATCCTACAGATGATGTATATAATCAATTGTAACTATTGGCATAGTAATATCTTTATGAAACTTGTAATATGATTCGACACAAGAAAATATGAGTGCGTCTAATAATTTGGCCAGGGACTGTATATATATATATATATCAATACTTATAATAATGCTGCTAACAAACTTCTATTAGCAATTCTTAATCAAATATATAACATTACAAAAAAAAGTGATAATACACATTGCATAAAAAATAGTTATGAACTGGTCCATATTATGAAAAATCTTAAATGTATAAAAAATATCACTACTTATGATTTTAAAGATTTATTTAATAATATCGATTTATCAGATTTACATAATATCATAAATGAGCTTTTTAAAAAATATCAACACAAGTTGGATATATCACATAATATCGATTCTGATTATTTTCATACCTTAACCAATTTCATTATCTATAATAATTTTATCATGCAAGATAACAATATATATATATTCAAAATGTTGGTATACCACAAGGTGGTAGTACATCTAGTGTATTATCAGACTTATATTACTATGAACGTCATTATTTAAATAATAAAATACATTTATATCGATATATAGATGATGTAATTTTAATTGATACTAATAACACCTGTATATCTCAATTCCCTGTTGATTATCCTTCTAATCTAGAACTTTCAAAAAACCTACTTTTTAATAATACAATCAACTTCTTAGATATTAAAATTATATTAAAAGAGAACAAATTTATAACTGATATTTATGACAAAAGGAAAGAATTTAATTTTAAAGTTAATACCTTTACTAATTTTAAATCATGTCTTCATAATTCTGTATATCGTAATATAATACTTAACCATTTATATAGAATAAAATGTCTATGTTCTTCCCATTTAATTAATACTAATATTAAAAAGCTTGTATATGATGCTATAAATAATGGTTATCCTAAAAAATTCATATATTCTTCAATTTATAATTAGATATTACATGATCTCATAATTAATTCTTTGCTTAAAAAATGTATAAAAAATTATAAAACATAAAAATAATAATAAAAAATTAAAAATGTTAAAAAAGTAATAAAAAAATATATATATAGGTTGGTTGGGAGGGTAGATGTTAGAGTACGGAAGAGGGTGGTGTTGTCTGGATAAAAATGCAAAGGTTAATTATTAAAAAAAAAAAAAAAAAAAAAAAAAAAAAAAAAAAAAATTGAGAGTGGGTTATTTATTTTAACATAATTTTTATGCTGTTTAATTGACACCAATATATGGATATTTGTCTAGATATATCTATAGTTAAATAGCTATATTATATTTATCGAATTAATTTTAATGTTATTGTTATAATTTTTGGTATTATTATTAATAATATTATTACTATTATTATTATTATTATTAAATATTTAATTATTTTTATTTTATTTTATTTTTTTATTATTTTTTTATTTTTTAATTTTTATTATCCTGTATTAAGATGATGAGTTTTTACCATGTAAAGTCAAAATAAATGTTACTGATTAAAGTAATAAAATGGAATATTAAGTTATATGTTAACATGAATGTTATTACTTAATTCTACTTTTAATTATTTTGTTAATTTAATTTTATGTTATGATCGATTATTAATTATTTTCTCCGGTTCAATTATATTTACATTCAGCTTTTTTTTTCTTTTCTTTTTTTTTTTTTTTTTTTTTTTTTTTTGTTATGGATACTTCTTAGTCTATACGTGGATTTAACTATTGATTTTACTTACTTTCAACTCCTTTTTGTAAAATAACAACATATATACTGCTACATATATACTGCTACTAAGTTTCTTTATTGTCTTCAACATCTTGTATCACTTTAAATCATAGCAAGTTTTTTTTCAACTCATTTATCTAGCCGTTTAGCGCACTTGGCATTCTTTATTTAAATAGAGCAACCCTACTGATTTGGCGAAGATCCGATGCGTGCATTACGAGCGAACTGATTTTTCTCCTGTGTTAGTATGTTAGCTTGTATAATTAACTATTGCTTCCTGCATCATTAATTTATTAATAATTTTATTGCGAAGTCCTCTTCATGAATGGTGATAAACAGATAAGTTCTTTTTGTTCTCAATATTTTGTTATCTTACTTTTTATCCATTTTATATATGAATGTAAAGTTTATCATTTCCACGTGCAAAAATAGGGTTAGTTTGTGCTTATGTTACTGATTCTATTTGCTGCACACTACTGTTTTAATATATATATATATTTTTCATTTTTTCAACCATTTATTACTCTGTTCCTTGTTTAATAATTTGGTTTTTGTGTGCTGGTAGCCCCAAATACGTATTATTTTGCTATTTCATGGCTAATACGTGGATGAAACCGCACACTTCATTTGTAGTTCCAGAGAATTTGGGGCCTGATGATTCTGCTTTGGGGCTACAAATTACATTTGCATTCATTTTATTTATTTATTTATTCAGATTTACTTGTTTCACTATTTTCTTTTTTTTTTTTTTAATTATAATTCAATTCAATTCTAATTCTTCGTTTTGGTTTATTGTTTTATTGATAAAATCCATTGGTGAATCTTGTCTATTTTTAATGGTATTATATATATATATATATAATTATTATTATTATTTAATTCATAAATTTCCAAAGTAGTAACAGTCAGAATACAATAAGTCATTTGCAGGGTTTTTATTCTCCATAATATTTTGTATATGTTTGTATATTTTAGTATATGTTTGATATGTTTTAAGTTCTTATTGTAATAATAGAAGCTTATTGTAATTTTTAATTGTTGTTTTATTGTAATAATAATGTAATAACACTCTAATGCAGACATGCATGAATCAATGTAAACATTCTGTGAGACAAGATTGGAATATTTTAAAAAGCTTTAGTTTATATTTTTAGTTGTGAGTGGTGCTTGTAGTCAGAAAAAAGGGATGTTGATTTCCTTAGTATGAATATACTGAGTTATTTTAGAGCAAGAAATGCCCAGAGTTTTATTCATGTTGTATGTGCTTTTCTTTCTTGAATCAAGGATAATTATTAAAATAAAATTGCGTTGAAAATAATTTAATAGAACATATAAGATAATGAATAGTGTAAAAGAGATTTATAACAAAAAACTTTCTTTATAGTCATTTAAAATAGCAAAATAAATAATTTTATTCAAGTAATAAAACTACTTGTTACAACCAGTATTATTGCTGACATTTGACCAATGTTAGTAATTTGGCTAATTAAAAATGAAAAACACTCGCAAAATGAAAAAAGTATTAGCCTAAAAAATTCGCCGTGTAGCAAAAAACTTTAATCCTTTAATGAACCAACTTTTTTTCAACAGGTTTTAAAATAACTTAAGTTTTTATATCTATGACAACGATTGTTATTAATCTAATTTCAAATATCCGCTACAAATATGTATATTAAACATATGTACATACCAGCGGACCCGACAGACGTTGTCCCTCTTGGCACCGACTCCAGAAAATCAAATAAATCAGGGTTGCCACTCTAATCTTGAAAAAAAATTCCCTGTATTTTCCCTGTACTGCAACACGTTTATTCCATGTTGAGTGCAAAAAAAATATATGCGTGTATGAAGGCTAATAGAAATGTTATAATTTGCCATTACCAAATTCCCTGTATTTTCCAGATTTTTAAGGATTTTTTAAAAAATTCCCTGGAATTTCCCTGTTTTGGGAGGAGATTTAAAATTTCCTGTGTTTTCCCGGTTTTCCAGATGGCGTGGCAACCCTGTAAATGTACATAAATATGGTAATACGTACGATAAACACTATGCTCTTAATTTAATTTCTTATTACAATTATGTAAGGAAATTATTTATCACTCTTCAGTATTTTTTGAAGTCAATTCAATTTTTGATAGAAAAGTTTATTTTTCTCTTTTTAGTTAAAAGTTAATGATTTTCTGAAGTCGGTTAATAAAAATTATAATACAGGAAATATTATTGTAAAGCATACACGTTTGTCAGGAGTGGGGCTCGAACATGCGATCTCTTTCTTCAAGAAGCTGAGCTTAAATCCGGCGCCTTAGACTGCTCAGATATTCCGGCCGCATTTTATTCATTGAACTTATTCAACACTTTTAATTAGCCAAAAATCACTAACTATTAGTTTTTGCCTAATTACTAAAAAAGTACTGAATCAATTTTGATGAAATGTGAATCTAAATCATTCTTGAATCCACTGGAACGCACACACAAAATTTCATTAAAATCGGTCCAGTCGTTTAGGAGGAGTTCAGTGACATATGCACGCACAGAAGATTTATATATATAAAAATAAGCATTGAAAATTTCAGGTTTTTGCGCCAAAGACATCGCCAAATTAGGAAAATGTGAATTATCTCACAAACTACTGGATTTAAACAAATTTGCTTAGTATCATTCGATTCAGCATGAAAAAATGCACTAAAATATGTTATCAGTTGAAAAATATCTACAAAAGCCGATTTTAAAGGAATTCTTTAAAAGTTCATTCTTTTTTTCACCCTACTTAGAGGGTGAATTTTCGAAAATCCCTTCTTAGCGGCACTCGATGTTATAAGAAGTATTTTTACCCCAATTTTCAAGATTTTTGGTTCTGTATATTTTTTTGTGCTGTGATTAATACGAAATCCAGACTTTCTTTTATATATATAGACAGGGGTGGGGAATTTTTCAAAAATCTTACCAGCCAAGGATTTATTTCACCAGCCTGCAAGATGCAACATGCACTCAGTTGAAAATAGTTATGACAAAATCGCACACAAAATTACTATTATGACAATACATTTTCGTAATTTTTTTTTTTTTATATATAAAATTAAGAAATATATGCAACAGAGGTAAGTTTAATATAAGAACTATACCATATTTACTCTGTAATAATTTAGAAAGTTAAAATATCTATATTGAAAAAATGTCTCTATTGCCTACAATTTCTGAAAAACTAAAAATGCACTCGCCTTACCAGAAAATTCACTCGCCACTGGCGAGCAAAATCGTGTGTTTCCCCACCCCTGTATATAGATGCATATGTATGAAAAACGAAAAAGAAAAGAAAGAAAAAGCAAAAATTGTGCACTAGCAATTTGGCAAATCTAATTGCTTGTTTAGTCGCCAAATGAAGAATATAGTCGCAATTTGGCAGAATGGCGAGTGACAGCAAGAACCCTGGTTACAACTACATGTTTTTATATAACAAATTTATATTCATATATTTGGAATAGCAACAACAGGTTTTAAAGTAATAATAATAATAATAAACATGTAGGAAAAATAAAAAGATACCAAGAAAAAAAAAGGAAGAAAAGAAATGTTAATATAAACTCATTTATTGATACATGATAATTTTTAAAGATTTAGAGAAATGAACATTTTGAAACACACATGCATACATATGTATTACATATGGATAAAAGAAATGGAGATGAACTTATGGTATTTTTCCATTATATCAACACCATGTTAAAATGCCATTTATTTCAACTCTGACCATGAAAGGATCACTGTGACTCGCTTTTTATTGACTGTCTTTATTTAAAAAATTAAATGTTCATTGTAATGCTAATAGATCTTTACAGTTTTTTACCTGAAGTTTGAGTTTTATTTTATTATTTTATCAAATAATATTTATTTTTTCTTTTATTTAAAATACATGTTTGCTTTGATAAAAGAAACTGATTCATGAAAGTCTGTAATTTTTAAACATTATAATTTTAAATGATCACTTTTACACTAAAAAACTTAGTTATTTATTTATTAGTATTTTATTATTACGAGGTGGAACCCGTCGAACTTCGATGAAAGAAAATGTTTCGGAAAGAACTATTTCATCGATTTATAAAAACGTATAAAATTAGCTAATAAAAAACACATCTTATATTGGTCAGTTTAACTTTAAAAGAAATATTTTAAACTAAAATTAACAAAATACCATTTCTATAAAAGTCAGTTGTCCAAATTATTAAAATTGAACTTTATCGCATATGTAATAAGCATATATAATAATCGCATATGTAAATTATTATGATGAAGTTATCATTTAAAGACCGTATGCTTGGTAAAAATGAAGAAAAAATATAATAATCAAATTGACACAATCATAAAATTTCACGTGAAATCTAAACCCGTCATCATTTTCAACTTCTCAAAATTTACACACGAAATTTTTATTTTATTTTATTTATTTTATTTTATTTTATTTTTTTTCAATTTTAAGAGAAAGCGGCGCATTTCTGTTGCCACAATTATGAAATTCGCTCAAAAACTATAAAAAAATTAATATCTCAAAAACAAATTAAGATACAGCTTTCAAAAAATTGCATTTAAAAGTATATTTTTTTCTTTATAGGCCGATGTAAAAATTGAGAATGTGCGGTGTTTAAATGTATAAAAGTTGCAGTAGCAAATATTGCAAAACCGAATTGCATGGGAAAGTGTTGCCATTCGCAAAATGACGTATGTGTTACGCACAGATACGTTTGGCCTTTATAATATAGATTTATCATTAGTAGTAGAAGTATTAGTATTATTTTCAAATATTTTTTTAGGAGCCAACTGTCAGGCTTGGAAACAATTGTGCTGTTATATAACGAAAAAGTACCCAAAAAATTTAAAATCTAGATCATGACTTATTATATAAAATATACTTTTTCTATTCTAGCCTGCAGATCTCTGCTCTTCCTTAGAATTTCAATTCTGAATGCAACTTGTTGTCGAATATCAGCAACCAATCTTTCAAGCTCAATACATTTGGGTGCGATAGAATCTACAGCATAATGATTGGCAGCAATGAGTTTTTCTCCATCTTGCTGGAGCTGATCTGCTTTGTCTAAATGCTCCTAAAAAAACAAGTAGTAAAAAAAATAAATTCTAAGTAGAGGTCAGAGAATTATTGCTAATAAAAAGTGCCCCCTCTCCCCCATTGTGCTTACTGCGAAGAATCTAATAAATAAAATGAAAATATTTTATGTTTTAATCCTTATGTTTTAAAGAAAATCTTAATTTTACATAGAATTCATTGAGTTTCATATTTGTAAAATATAAAAGAGAAATTGCTTCAGTAAATTCCTATGTTAATTTGAAATTTACATAAAAATTAATAGTAAGCATCATGTTTTTCCTCATAAACATTCTTCCTTTATCTGTGCATTCAGAATTATTTCTTAACAAAATATCTGAAATTATTATATCAATATACTTTACAGCTAAACAAAGCAAATTAACTATTAATTTTTTGAAGATAAATAAGGTATTCACATACTTTTGTAAAGATTTTGACTTTATGTTTAAATTTAAATTTTAAAAGAATCTATAAAGCATCAATTCAGAATAAAGCTTAACTATTATCTGCATCATTAAAAATGTTTTTTGTTCTAAAATGCCATAGGAAAATAAACAATGAAATAAAGGTTATATATTTATGATTTATAATCAGAAACATACTCTTATTTATTAAAAAACAAGAAAGAAAACATGATGCATCAAGCATAGATTATGAAGCACTTTTCAATAAATTCAGAATAATGTAACAAAACTGCAGTGTTTAAAAAATTAAAATATTACGTCCCATTTCAACATAGAGAAATGTGGAACACATTTCAAAACTGAATTTCAGCTGTTCCCCATCTACAATTAGAAAATTATGCAAATATTTTAGCAGCCTTGTATATGATATAGAGATTTGTATCTATTAACAACATGCATTACAAAATTTAGTTCATTTAAGAGATACATATATTTCAGTTGAAAATTCTCCTTCAGCAATTTCCTCTATTAAAACGAATGGTATGCGAATATTTTTATGCAGCCCTCTATATATGATATAGAATTTATATACAAAGAATAATAAGCAAAAAACTAATTAAATTTAAAAGCGCATACCAAATTTTAAAAAGCACTCTCCAACAATTATTATGCAAAGACAATAAATACTACAAACGATTTCTTCTGTGAGTCCCTGTAAATTTATAAAAAGTGCTATGAATGCTTTGTTTTAATGTTATCCTTGTGAAATTCAGTGATTTATATCAATACATTTGAAATAGCATAATGTCATGAAAATACTCTCCAAACAATTTTTCCCGATATATCATAATGCAATCGGATTCTTTTGAGAGACCCTGTAAATGACCATTAATCATACATACTTCATATGCAATACCAAATATGCTTTGGTGACCCTATCGATTGCATGAAAACCTGAGTATATTTATGGGAGTGTTAGAACATGGAGACAGACAGACAAACCGAGTGAGTAAGCACTTTTCAACTTTGTTGGAAAGTGCTAAAAAAGTGTGATTTCATGGTTTCGATATTTCTTCACATAAAACAAGTGATATAATCAAAGTAAAGGGAAAAAAGTCAGAATTTACATTTGACAGCAAAATGTGTAAAAAATGCATACCCAACAAAGATACACTCACAAATTATTATAGCTAAAGTTGGATCTCATGTTTTAAAAGAAAGTTCAGGCCACCAAAAGAACTATTGCAAAATCTTTCATCACCTTTATATAAAATGTAAATCTTATTTAAAGCTAATCAGAACAGAAAAATATGATGTTGATTGCCTAATGTGAAAACATGTTTTTCATCATAAGACAATGTGCAAATTGTTAAATGAAAATTATTTGCAGGAGAAAAAAATGTAAATATATAGTAACAATTGGTGAGGCTTGGATACCTTCATTTTTAACCATGATGTTAGTTTTTTTTTTTTTTTTTTTTTTTTTTGCAAATTGTAAATGTCAAAGTTAGAATATAGTGAAAATTTTATACTATATAACAGATGTAAAACTTTTTTATTTATTTTATACAATAATTTATCCAATTATTTGGCTTATATTGGGATTCTTACAGTTAAACAATTGAAAGGTTCAATGAGGTGGGGGAGGAAGCTCAATGTTAACTTTGAAACTTATAATTTGTGAAAAATGTTGATGTGATGGTTAAAAACGAAGGCCATTTCAGATTCAGCAGTTAAAAACACGACAATCACATCTGTTTTATAGAATCAAAGTTTTGCTATTTCTTCTTAACTTTACAATTTGGAAAAAATCTTTGTATGATGGTAAAAAATGAGAATCAATTTAGGATTCAGCAATACAGAATACAATATCAACTACTATGCATAATTGATGTAACTTTAGATAAGTATGCAAAGCTCAAATATGTAACATAACCAAAGTTTTGCAGACTAGTGTAATGCAATAACATTTTAAAATATGTATTATTTTGTAAAGCATTGAGGCTGTTAATTTTTGTTCTTATATGTTTAATACAAATTGTATGTTTTGCATTTATAGTTCAGAATGATAAAAGATTTCAAATTTATATTACAATGTTACTTTACTCTCAACCATTTTTTAAAATATATGTGACAAAATTACATTACAGCTAAATTTGTGACTGACCCCTAATTTTCAGTAAAAATGTACTCTAACTTTAAACAGCTATTATTCATTCAATTTTAATTATAAAATAAGTTTTTTTTTTTTCACCTTATTTAAGACATTTTTGTAACTGGAACTACATGTACATGACTAATGGTTTAGGAATTAACCATTGGAAACCGTTAAGAGTGAACATGTTGTATAAATATTAATTATACTTTAATAAGAAGAGCTTGAAATGCAAAAAAATATGGTAAAATTGATTACTTTTTGGGGAAGTGGGGGAATTAAGGAATTCTGTTGAGTTTTTTCATATGTCTACAACAAAATCGTTATGTATGAAGATAAACTAGTAAATCTGCAGATCAGGAGCCTCAGCATCAGCTTTGCACATATATATGTATTCTTAAACACACTTTGGGTAATATTCAACTTCTTGGAAACTTTAATTTAAAAATTTCATAGTACTTAATTGTTTATAAGAATAAAATAAGAACTAGAAATTTTCAGCCTTCAAAAGCAGTAAATTAAAAATTTAGTTATGTTAGGATATTCTGAAATTTTCATGATCTATTATTTTTGTTTTTTTATTATAACATAGTACATTTCTTCAGGGGGGCTCTGCCCCCCTGAACCCCCCGTAGCCTCACTTAATTTAAATTTGCCACTTTCTAATAATTGTGCTAATGGTTATTGTATATCTTGCATTTCCTTATACATTTTGATTTATAAGGATAAGTAACAGTTTGGACAAATATTTTTCATTATCCTCATACTTCTACATACCTGCCAACCACAAACATCTAAATCTGATGTATCATGAACTTTTGTAAGTGTAAACTCAGTAATCTAGAGTTTTACAATTTTGTTTCTGAAAAAAAAATGTTTTGATTGCATTTTGTAGCAGTTATAGCGGGACAGACAAACATACAGACTAACAGATGAAAAACAATAAATTTCGTGTCATCAAAGTAAGTCTTCACTGAAGTTTCGGCAATGGCGTTATTTTTCATGAGTTATTGATATCCATGTTTCTTGCATTTTTAACGACTACTATAAAATACCTGTTTTTGTTCAATTATGACATCAAATTTTACCAATTGAAATATTTGTTAAAAATATAATTATTTTTTATTTCTTTTACTTCTAATTATGCCCCCATTTTTGCCAGAAAAATTCTTATTAACGAAACAAATTTCCTTGTTTAATATTTAACAAAGTACTATTTTTATTTTAATTCTGACGTCATATTTATTTTTTCTTAGTTTGGTTTTTCGAATGGAAATTGCTCAATTGAAACTTATTGCTGTTGAAAAATTATTCCAGGTTTTTTTTTTTTTTTTTTTTTTTTTTTGGCAACGATAAAGGAAATTGGTTAAATTTTATCTAAAAAATCGCTCTTGATTCTGTATGAAAAAGAAGGAAATGTTAAATTATTAAGGAAAATATTTGAATAAAATTAATAAAACATAGCCTATATTATTTTCTGGGCTATGTTATATTTATCCGCAAAGATAAAAAGACATTAATTAATTCATAAGTTTTGACGTTGACTTCATTTAAATTTTCGTCCATGCTTTCAAATTTATAGCATTAAAATATAATAAGGATTAGGATGAATGGTTGCTTAGCAGCCATTAAGAGAAAATAAAGAAAATGAAATAAAGACATTTTAAATAAGTAAATCTCTAAACCAAATTAGTTTATATTATTGGAACACATTTATAAAAAATCTCCAAAATTTACAGTAATAACTTTAAAAATCTGACAAATGCATAGACAAAATTTTAAAACAATACGAATAATTTAACTGGTAAATTTCAGTATCCATTTATCATTGAATTCCATTAATGAAATGTGTCATTTTCTCTCAAGGAAAAAAAAATTGAAAATCATTGGATTTGCCATAGAAAAGCATTATTGCGCAAAATAAAATATTTTATATTTTCCGAACGAATGAATCAAATCTAACAAAAAACTATACAGCTTAATCCCAGTGCCTCACTAACATACCCACTTAATTTCAAGCCTATCGGATGTTTTTTGCGTTAGTTATCGCGGAACAGACAGACTGACTGACTGACAGACAGAAACCAAAAAATTTCGTGTCTCCAAAGTAAGCCTTCACTGATGTTTCGGCAATAAAATTTCATTCTTCTAATGCAGAATATTTAAATAGAAGGATGGAGCAAGTCATAAAGCTCCACTTTTTAATTTCTACTTCAGAAGGCTTTGCACAAGCAAACTTTCAGAGGAAAGGTAGTTTTCAATATATTTATAAGAACATAGGTTATAACATCAGCTGAAAAACATTCAAATTAGAAGAATGAGTAAGCCACGGGAATTCTCCTTTTTCCATAAAACTGCAAGCCTGCAATAAATCTTTATTTTACTGTTCCAATTTTCAACACACCTTTTCCATAATAAGATGAATAAAAAAAAATCATAAATATGCACATTAAAATATTACAGGAAATTAAAATAAAAACTTTCAGATTGCAGTTCTTTAATAGGTAAATTATACTAACTAAAATCATATTAAACATAAAGAAATTCAATATCACAAGAATACGATTTAAAAATTTTAAATTATTTTTATAATTATTTTTTATATAATGTTTAAAATGTGTCAAAATCACACTTCAGTCATTGAGTTGTCACTAAAATAATCAACTAAGCCTTTTTTAGTTAATGAAAGATTTAGTTTAGATCGACAGTTTGACTCATAAAACTTTAAAAAGCAAGTTAGAATAGCCTCAAAAGTTTAATCTTAAATTAAATTTCTAATAATAATTTTTACATTAAAAATTAAGATGAAAACAAAATTCTAACAATATAAGTTTAAAAGCAAATCCCTTGCTAAAAAGAAAATTTAATTTCACCTTAAACTTGAAGAAAAAAAAAAAAAAAAAAAAAAAACATATAATGTTGCATAAAGATTGAAATGTATTTATTATTATTATTATTTTTAACCTGTGTGAAAGATAAAATATGCAATTTTAATTACAAACATATTCAAAATAAGAAAGGAAGCAAGATTAGATTAATAAAATAGACCCTCTACAAATTTCCAAAAAGTTATATACACTATACGACAGAAATCTTGACAAAGTACAGTAAAAACAGCATGATACAGTTAGAGTATAAATATACAGTGAAACTTGTTTAAAGTATGCACATTTAATATACAATCCCACTTAAGATATGAATTATATGCGATCTCTTGAAAAAGAAGTCTGTGTAAAATTCCCCAGATAAGATATGACCCGCTTAAGATATGAAATATCCATAGTCCCTTGATTCATATCATATACGAGTTTCACTGTACTGGTAAAAGATATGGCTTTACACAAATAATTGTTGATATGTGAAGTGGTATTTATGTTCTTTTGAAATCGATGGGGAATTTATCAATTAAAAAATATTATGTAAAATGCCATAGAAATTTATTTTAGAATATATTTTTGCTCATTTGCATATACATTTCAGTAGCATACTGAATTCAAATTTGATTCAATCATAAATAAATTTAAATGAGATCAAAGATACAATGGGATACAAACTCACCAATGAGCTGGCTTTGAAAAGTCTAACTAAGGAAGTGAAGAATAATTCTAATTCATTCATAATAGATGAGCATGCTAAATCATAAGAAATAGATAGAAAAAAAATGAAATAAAATAATATGCATGCAATAAATACTGCATAAATTTTATATGTTTCAGATGAATTTATGTACAGAAACAATACCTACAAAATTAATAAATAATAACTAAAAGATTTAAATACAAATAAAAAGAAAAAGAGACAGAGATAGAGATAGAAGAAGAAAAAAACATGGAAGGAAATTTTTGATTCATGAAAACTGAATAATATTAAATGCAAGTTATATACAAAGAGATTAATTCATTGAAATAAATTGCAAAGCATTTCAAGTAACAATAACAGAATTACTAATAAAACACCTCAGTTTCTCTCCGAAACGTTTCAAGAGCATTTAGAAGGCTATCAACTTCAGAGACAGAATCTCCAGTTTCTGGAATTTCTGCAAGCTCTCGAAGATTACCAGCAAGAATTACTTGCAACTGCAAAAAGAACAGTTATATTTACTTTCCTTCAAATAATAATAATAATAATAATCAGAGAAATTAAAAATGAATGATACTCTAGATAGTCTTAAAATTGTATTTACATATGATTCAATCCTTAATATTTTCTTGCTTACTACTGAGGGGGGGGGGGGGGGAAGAGAATTGAGAAAATAAACAGACATTTTAAAATATTTAAAGTCAAAGTCACAGACTATTTGAATGCACCTACAGTATTAAAAATTTATGACACTTTTTTCTCAGCAGAAATAAATGATTTTTTCAGCTTACAAGTTAAATCTTGGATAAAGTCGGTGATTTTGATTTTAAGAGTCTAAATCACAAACTATTTGAATAAACCTTCTCATATTTAAAATCTGTGACACTCCTCTCAGTGGAGATACAAGAACTTTTCAGCTTGCAAATGAATAAATCTGCTAATTCAGTTTAAAAAATTTATAATTAAAATGAATCTTTGATAATGATTCTTAACTTAATTAAAATGTCCATTACTTAAATTTTGCTTTCTATATTATCATTTAAATCTTGACACCTCAAAAACATTTTCTCTTTTCTCCTGATTTTAAAGATAGAAAGATTAAACTAAGTATTTTTACCATGTGATAACTTTACATTTATCGGCACAACAGAAAATAAATACACGGAATGCATTTCATATTTGTCATTCAATATACATAATCAACTTCATTCATGATTGGCAGGGAAAACTCAAGGACAACAATAAAAAATTTGAAAATCTCTAGAATGTATTAAAAAGAAAAAAATATTTACAATCATAAAGATAATTTGATGACAAAAATGTATCTCCATAAATAAAGTTAACTTGGCAAAAGCTGAGTAATTTTTAGCTTACAAATGATAAAAACTCGAGAGCTAATATGCCCACAGGTTCTGTATGTACATACATATGTACATAACAATTCTCTATAGAAATATGTACATAATATAATAAATATGTTAATGTAATAATAAATATGTACATAACAATTCTCTATAGGTAATTCTCTATAGAAATATCAGATTTGCTTCAGATTTTGTAAACAGGTTTATTCTGATACTGCATTTCTCTGATTAGTTTTGGGGGTTGATTGCTTAAGTATAAGGGAGGGGGATTAATTCCCCTCTACCTTAATTTAGATAAAAGAAATTTTTCATGCAGAATTATTTAATTTTCTTTAAGTTTAATATGCTGGTTTACAGCATTGATTTCAGGGGGAGGAGGGGACATCCCCTCTGGGGAAGATTTGAGATTTTATGTTTTTAATGGTAAAACAAGTAAGAAAAATCATACATTAAGCATAGATTATGAAGCACGTTCCAACGCTTCCTGAAATCTTTAACAAAACTTTGTTATTTAGGGAAATAAGATGCTACTGCCCATAACCAAATATGTTTTGAAGTACTTTTGAACAGCCCTGTATTTGATCCGTCGGTTGATATATATATATATATATATATATACAATATAATGCGAAAATTTAGTGTAGCAATAAAATGCCTAACTGGCTGAAATACCTCTTGCATCACTTTATTCTAATAGATGGAAAATACTTCAATACTTTTGTTCAGCCCTGTAATTTATCCAGTATCTTTACTACATGCCAATATTTTGTTAAAATTTAGTTGAAACAAACACATTCTTAAAGCTACTTAAATCAGACTTCTAGAAATTATCACATATGGGTGACAATGTATCTAATACTTTGCGTGGCCCTGTATATCATTTCATCTATATTCTACAAACATTTCTGAGGGAACTGAAAGCAGTTCAGTGTAAAAATGCATTACTACCACCTTTAAGTTAATTACTCTCATATTCAGTAACCTTTATGAGCTCTTTTGTGTAACCCTGTATATCAACAGTAACATTTATTACACCATATAATTTGCAAACATTTTGTAAAACTTAAAATCTCATATCATAATTGAAAATGCATTTCAACCATCTATCAGCTATCATTGATAATACAAAGTATTTCGGATAAAAATATAAGGTTTGAAATATTTTGTGTGTCCCTGTAAAAGCTATCCACTTCATATTATGCGTTAAATATTAAGTCTCAGCGGTGTGTATCAATTTTATGATACTTGAAATCGTTTAACATCATTAAAATGAGTCGCAAACAATTCCTTCCTTTATTATTGTGTAATGGAATACTTTTGAGTGACCCTGTAAATGAATAATAACTATTATTTTGACAGCTTATTTTACAGAATGCGTATTTTAGTGCACTTTGTGAATCCATGTAAATTTGAATAAGTTTAACAGGGCGTAACTCCTTTAAAATTCATTTGAAACGGTTTTTCCCCATAGACCACAATGTAATGGAAAACTTTTGACTGTCCCTGTAAATAAACTAATCATGGTAGAAACTTTATTTTCAATAGGGTTCGTGCTGGAGTAAACATCAATAACATATAAAAATTTCATAGCAATCCGAGTATATTTACGGGAGTTACAGCGCGGACAGACAGACATCCGGCCAGACAAACCGAATGCATAAACACTTTTCAACTTTGTTGGAAACGTGTTAATAACGTCCTAAAATTTCATGGCAATCGGAGTACATTAACGATTTTTCCCCATAGACCGTAATGTAATGGGAAACTTTTGATTCGCCCTGTAGATAAACTAATCATGGTAGAAACTTCATTTTCAATAGGGCTTGTGCTAGGGTACACGTCAATAACGTCCTAAATTTTCATGGCAATCCGAGTATATTAACGATTTTTCCCTATAGGCCATAATGTAATGGGAAACTTTTGATTCGCCTTGTAGATAAACTAATCATGGTAGAAACTTCATTTTCGATAGGGCTTGTGGTAGGGTACACGTCAATAATGTCCTAAAATTTCATGGCAATCCAAGTATATTAATGATTTTTCCCATAGGCCGTAATGTAATGGGAAACTTTTGATTCTCTCTGTAGATAAACTAATCATGGTAGAAACTTAATTTTCAATAGGGTTTGTGCTGGGGTAAACATCAATAACATATAAAAATTTCATTGCAATCCGAGTATATTTAAGGGAATTACAGAGCGGACAGACTTCCAGACGGCCATCCGGCCAGACAAACCGAATGCATAAACACTTTTCAAACTTTGTTGGAAAATGTTAAAAAATGCAATTTCCCTCCTTGAGCTACAAAAATCTCTCTCAGAGAAAAGTGTTTGAAAACAGCACTGCTGGTTTATTCTGTTAAGTCATCTTTCTGATTAGTTTTGGAAGTTCATTGGTTCAGTATAAAGGGTGGGGGAGGGATGGTAGCCAATCCCATCTTAATTTATCATTCCCATCTCAATTATTTCTTAACTCGCTCATAAAGAGCAAGTTCTATTTTACAAGTTGAATGTAGATTTTGCCATTGCAGAATTCAGTTTCGCCTCCGATTAGAAAAAAAAAAAAATGATAGAGGGTTTTTTAGAAGGGCGACCCCGTTTAGATTACAATGAACTAATTTCATTTTTCTTGTGTTTATCAATATAATAGCAAACAGAACGGCGTGAAATACCCAAGTTGAAAAGCAATTTCTCTCTGAGACATTGAAAGTGAGGAATAATAAAGAGATACAATTTGACGTGCCACTTCTTCATTGATTAGATTCATCAAAAACATTCTTCAGTTTAAACGCTTTTTTATAGACTCTAAGTAAAAAGAAATGCAATTTAACAATAAAACGAGTAGAATCCCGTCGAATTCGACGAATGAAATGTTTAAAAGACCTTATCGATTTGGTTTAAAAAAAAGCGAAAGTAATTACATTATTGAATCAATATATTGAATAAATATATTTACAAACTAAATGTCAAGTTTGCCAGTTACAATTTTGCATGCAAATATTCGCACATCTTCAGTTAAAATTGTAATTTGAGTGCCGGCGAAATCCAGAAATTTTATTTTATATGCACTCACAAAAAAATAGTTTTATTAAAAGAAAAAAAAAAAAACTAATTTCATTTTCACTGTGACATTATTTTCACTAACTGAAGTCATCTGAAAGTAAAATCTCAATCTCAGTGTCCATAATGAAAAGAAATATTGAAATGTAATATTCAGTACTACCAGGTTATCTCGTCGACCAAAAAATTATTGCCAAACTATAAGATTAAATGCCAATAATGAATGATCGTGAATGTCACATTCAATGACATTAAATACGATTTATGTGTTTAAAATGTCATTAAGTGATTTTTATTTTGACTTTTTATTAATATTTTTATTTATATTCTACTAATTATTTGTTTTTCGTTATTTAAAATAAAAATTATGTCAATATGTATAATTTGGCTATTAGTTTGGCGATTTGTTTAATTTGGCAAAATTGGTCGACGCTGATAACAAAGTAGTACCTAATATCGTTATAAGTAAAAATGCGATGTTTTAAACAGTGACGTCATCTTCTCTTCAAATGTTTTTTAAAAGTTACAGTTATTAGTAATATGAAAAAGGCATCCGTAATAATATTGTAATTCGCATTTATCTGGTTGCTGAATGACATCATTTTCCTCATTTGAAATTTTTCTTATTTTGCTTTAGACATTAATTTTTATCATAAATTATTTTCTGTTATTTTATTTACATTATTAATATTATTTCTCAGTAAATATATATATATTTTTTTAACCTCAATTAGTCATAATTATACGCAATCATTTTGGAAAATAAATTTTTATTATCGAGAGAAAAGCTTAATCTGTTGCCACTGTTTTGAAGAAATGTCACGAAAAAGCTTTTAAAATTAAAAATTAAATATAAAAATGGAAATAAATTTAAAAATAGCTAAAATGGGCACAACTGCAAAGACATAGCTTTCATTTAAAAAAATAATTATCAAAATTGGTTGAGTAGAAAATTCAGGGCTGATGACACAACATTTTTTAGCTTGTCTGAAAGAAATAGCATCGAAGGCTAATAAGTAATAGACATAAATAAGAGTACAATATACAATTAGTGTGAATAGCCCATGAGCTCAATGTCATCAATTTAATTAAGCACTTTTCTTTTAATTTTTTATTTCCATTCAAATATAGTAATAATGAAAATGTGAAGTATTCAGCAGTCCAGAATTTTGGTACAACATTTAGCCAATCATGATCCCCTGATCCCAAAATTGCTCTTCTGTCAAAAGTTAATTTTTAATCTGCCTTTTGCATATAATAGCACTCATATTTATAAATCAATTTTGATATGACTGGCCATGTGTTTAAGCTTACCAGAGGTTTGATTGAATTCATTGTCAGGCTTGATTTGCCTTCTCATTTCAAAATAGTGACCACCTAAAGATTTTAAACTAAAAAATACATGCAAAAAAGTTAAAAATCCTATTTTTTTTTTTTATTAGTGCAATAAAGGATTCCAAAGCATTTTTTGTTTCCTGTCTATCTTAAAAAGTTCCAGATCTTGAAATTCTAGTTTGACATCCATTTTGAAACAAGATAGAGGATTAGGGAATTTAAAGGATTATTAGGGGATAGGGGATTTTTTCATAATTTGATTTAATTTAAGAATTTTAGCAAATATTGTTTCTCACAAATTTATTTTTACTGTTGTAGTGACTGTTGCTACTCTCAAGTGCTTAAAATTGCACAGTTAAATCATAAAATGATGTCATTTTAAAAAGAAAAATGATACTGATATTCATAGAATATTCATATATGCTCATACATCTGTAACAATGTTTTCCAGCATCAAATTCTTGCCAAGTTTATAGATACTTAGCAAAATTTCAGCAAATTTGATGACTAAAATACATTTCCTTAAAGGAAATTGACTAGGGATAGCTGAATAATTTTACAAAATTTCCTTAATGACAAAAATCTGAAATATTTTACAGTATCTTCTATGCATTTTATCTATGTATTTTTGAGTAAAATTAGCTGCATTCTCAAATATATGAGGAAGCTATCTTCCTCATCCCAGTACAGGCCTAAAGAACTTTTCTTTTGATAACTTTTTCAATTAGGTTACTGAACAATTGATAGAGGTTGTGGTTTTTTTATGTAATACTATATGCATTTGAATTTTTTCAGAACAAATTTACATTTTATTTAATCTACTAACAAATTAGTCTAAATCTCGGGTTAATGGAGATTTTGTTTCAAAATCCTATTTTAAAGACAGATAAGTTTCGAATTTTCTTTCTCGACATTGAAAAAATTGGTTGAATATACTTGTTAAGCTAACAATTAAATTTAAATCAATAACTGAATTTCACATCATTGCAAAAAATTGAAATACATACTGAAAAAAGAAGAAATAACTGTGTTAGGTGATTAAAATAATAATAATAATAATAATAATCTATGTTTTATTGAAATATATAATCAGTATTATTTTCATTCAGTGATATTTTCTCTTTGTTGATTAGTCACATTACTATGGTTAACTTAAGAACATTGAAAAAATTGGTAGAATAAACTTGTTAAGCTAACAATTAAATTTAAATCAATAACTGAATTTCATATCATTGCAAAAAATTGAAATACATACTGAAAAAGGAAGAAATAACTGAGTTAGGTGATAAAAAAAAATTAATCTATGTTTTATTGAAATATATAATCAGTATTATTTTCATTCAGTGATATTTTCTCTTTGTTGATTAGTCACATTACTATGGTTAGTCAAAAGTCAGTGGGATCTCTGCCAAAGAGATATTATGGTTATGGAGGAAGGTATATTTTCCTAATATAAAGTGTTAATGAATAGCAAAAAAATGTGTTTAGCAAAGAATAATTTTTAAAAATTTCTTATGTGATAGAATGAAATACAATAAACAGATGATAATGAGATAACATGCATTTGGGATTAATTACAATACAGAACCATTTGTCTGAAATGATTGAAATCAGATGTATTCTGGATAACTGGTTAAGCATTCCAAACAACATCTAGTTGATCAGATTTGTAGAATACATGTGGCTGTGGCAGTGCTTCTGCAGCAGAATCAGCTGCAAAATAGGTTTAAGATAATTCAGAGTTTGAAAAAAAAAAAAAAAAAAAAAAAAAAAATGCAAGAGCTTTTATTTATGAGAATCACTTGGAAACAAAAATTCATCTGTTTTCTCTCCATATAAATAAAAAAGTCTAATATTTAACTAACTAGACTTTCACTTTAAAATTTAATTGTTTGTGTGAAGTAATTTGATGCATAATGTAATTATTCAAGCAATTCACATGTAAAACTGACAATGTGAGGTACAATTTTTCTAAAAATATTCCAGAATTGGCTCATTGGAAATCTCATTCTGGATAACTGGCATTCTGGTTAACTGGCTTCCAAATAAATGGTTCCGTACTGCATAATAAATAATTTAAGAAAATTATTACTCTTGATATTTTAAAGATTATTCTTATATTTAAAAAAAAATTATTATTATTGTAAATAATCCCAAATAAGTTTTATTTATATATTAATTTTAGAATAGACTCTTCTTTTTTCCAATAATGGTCAAAGCGTTATTACTATAAAATATATATAACGCTATCACATTGCCATTTCAGCATTGTAGTTGCTTAGGGAGGTTTTAAATTTAATTGTCAATTGAAAAGATTAAAATTTTGTCTCAGCTACAGATCTTATAGTTGAAGAAACGCAAAATTCATCTTGTAAAAAAAAAAAAAAAAAAAAAAAAAAAAAAAAAAAACAATTTTTTGTGACTATGTAAAATTAAATTAAAAATTCATTAAATATGGTTTATTACTTTGAACTGTTAAGTTGAAGAGAAAAAAAAAGTTAATTACTTCTTTAAATTCTTGCTCAAATTTTCTAAGTTCAAGGCACTGACTGAGTCGCTTTTCATGCTGAGACCAGACATTGTCAAAACCCTTTTCTGTTTCATCAAGCTGAAGCAGTAACCTGAAAAAAATTTAAAAAAATTATGAAACATTAACTATGTTGATTTATTTCAATAAAATACATTTCATTCAATACTGATTAATTATAACTAGCAATAATTACTAGCTATAATTATAAGTAACTATTCTAAATATCTATACTAGGATGGTTAATTTTATGAGAAAAATATGATTGAAGTAACTAGGTTGGATTCTCTCTAGCAGAAAACTGCTTTCTGGAACAGACTTCATTATCATAAAAATCTTTCTGCAAGAGCAGTCCCTGAAATCAAGACAGGCATAACAATAAGGCAAAGTAAAAAAAATTACCCTCCCACCTCTCCAGATTTAGCAATGTCACTGGAAATTCTAGAAAAATTATTTTATGTTGGTTTAGAGTAGCAAAAAAGTTAACAATGGTACTAGGAAAAAATAAACATTTCTGATCAGATTTTTTTTTTTTTTTTTTAAGCTACTGCATAGCTTTTATCGCGGCGACTGAATCCAAAAATTCCGTAACACGAAAAATCCTAAAACGTCCGTAACGAAAAAACCTAACACTCGGCTAACGTCGTTTCAGCTCGGCAGACTTCGGCATGCTGCCGAAGTCTGCCGAGCTGAAACGTGGTTAGCCGGAGTGTTTTTCTATCTTCTTTAGACACAATATTTTAGTTCAACAATGAATGGCAGTTGCTGGTGAATAGCTGTACTCGTAAAATTTGTGTATAAAGTTTTTAAATATGAATAAACAAAATGCATTTATTAATGAAGAAAGTGGTGAAAAAATAGTGAACGAAAATGTGTGAGTACTCTATATACATACATTTTATTATTATCACAAATGCGGTATTTTTTTTAAAAAAATATATATATATATATAAAGTGTTCTGCTGTAATAACGCCAGCAGGGGTAATAACGCCAAGTGCTTATATTATGAATAATTATGAAATAATCCGATAAATGAAACCTATGCGCTCTGCGGAGAAGGGTTTTGAATCATATAAAGCGCAAAAAACAGCTTGAAGTTAATTTGTTCCATTTGTAGGTCTTATTGCTTTTACAAGCAAATAAATTAACGCTTGGTCTAAAATTTGCGAGATAAGTTTTGTGATGTGAAGACTATTTTTTATTCGGAAATTCTTTGTTTATTACATAAATTTGTAGTGCATTTCATGTAATTTCAAAATGTTGTAGAAGGTTTTGGATATCTTCTCGAGATAATTTATAGTTTAAAATGTACTGAAAATAATTATACTGGGCTAATAACCTCAATCCTTGACTTTATTACCCCGGTTAATTCCCAACAGTAGCCGGTGCATCCGAAGGGGTTTATTTATTAATATAGGACAACATTATCATCATTGTTGAAATGTAAAGATTGATCAGGAGGGGAGGGAGGTCTTGTACCCAGAACTGATCAATTTTTCTTATTTTTTTAATACTAATGTAAAAAAATAATTTTAAACTTTTATAAATAAAACTTTATCAAAATGTTTTCGATATTCTAATTCGAACATCCTCAAAATCTTGTTTCTATTAAATTTCCACTGGATTGTTCAACTGATTTCTAAATTTTAACTTTTCGCTTTCTCAGCGTTCGGCTTTTAAAAATTTTACAAATTTAACCTTTAACCTATGTGACAGAAATTGTAACTTTTCAGTTGTAGCTATAGTTAAATTGGAAAATGCTAATTAAACTCTAATTCTTTTTTTTTTGGGGGGGGGGGGGAGGGACAGCGTTCAGTGAGATTGTTTACAGCAGTTAAAGGTTAATTTTGTTCCTAATATAGAGATAATGATATATAACCACATGAATCATGTATAAAATTTAATAAGAGATCTCATTAGGATAATATTTTTTATCAAAAATCTTATTTAATTAATTAAAAGTATATTAAAGCATGTTTTATATAACGCCGACAGTTTAACATTAGGTTTGGAGAATCCACATTAGTGTGCTCATCTAACGTCGTTTGCATATAACTCGCGATCTAATTTTCGTAGCGTGCCCAAGTTTTGTTTGGTAATTTATTATGATACAGTGTTAGATTTTGGTGACAGGAAACAACCCCCCCCCCCCCCCACGGTGAGGGCTGAAAAATTTAAATGCTTATAATTCGCGATCTAAATTTCGTAGCGCGGCCAAATTTTGTTTGGTAATTTATTATGAGACAGTATTAATTTTTGGTGACCAGAGACCCCCCAAGGTGAGGGTCGAAAAATTTAAAATGCTTGTAACTCGCGATCTAATTTTCGTAACGCGGCGAAATTTTATTTGGTAATTTATTATGAGACAGTGTAACTTTTGGTAACAGGAGACCCCCCATGGTGAGAGTCGAAAAATTTTAAATGCTTATAACTCGCGATCTAGTTTTCGTAGCGCGGCCTAATTTTGTTTGGTAATTTATTATGAGACAGTGTTAATTTTTGGTGACAGGAGATCCCCCACGGTGAGGGTCGAAATATTTAAAATGCTTATAACTCGCAATCTAATTTTCGTAGCGCGGCCAAATTTTGTTTGTTAATTTATTCTGAGACTGTGTTAATTTTTGGTGACAGGAGACCCTCCACAGTGAGGGTCGAAAAATTTAAATTGCTTATAGCTCGCGATCTAATTTTCGTAGCATGGCCAAATTTTGTTTGGTAATTTATTATGAGACAGTGTTAATTTTTGGTGACAGGAGATCCCTCACGGTGAGGGTCGAAAAATTTAAAATGCTTATAACTCGCCATCTAATTTTCGTAGCGCTTCCAAATTTTGTTTGGTAATTTATTAAGTTATTGCATAGCTTTTATCGTGGGATTTGAGCGCGGCGACCGAATCTAGAAATTCCGTAACTAGAAAAAAGCTTAACACTCCGGGTAATGTCGTTTCAGTTCGGCAGACTTGGGCACGGTATCCTTCGGCATACTTCGGCAGACACTGACGCAGTATTTTTCAGATATTTAGAAGATATCAAGTCTCAAACTTATGTTTCTTATTTCAGTTACCATCAACTTATTGTTTCAATGATAAAAATTCCTGATTAACCTACATGTATTGTAAGATAATAAAAATATTTTAAACGATATTAACTTCTCATTTATTCAATAAAAGAAAAAAATTTGTTTTCTTATCGGTCATCACGCTCAAAAAGTGTAACTTGAATTAATATCAAAGAAAAAGAAAAAACTTGAATTAATATCAAAGACAAAAAAAAAACTGAATAAAAAATATATAAATAATTATAATTGCATAAGTTGATAAAAAATGCTATGCAATAGCTTTACCGCGGCAGTCCCCAAGTGCCACACGTATTTTTTTTTTTTTTTTTTTTTTTATGAAAAGTAACAAATAGAATGGATAAACTTTAAAATAAATAAATGAATAAATAAAATAAAGAATGTTAGCTACTTTAAAATTTATGTGTTAGTAGAGGAAGATAAGCTTAAAATTTCAGGAAAGGAGGGGAGGGTAGTATATGGTCATTTATTTACAGTTATTTCAAATTAATAAATAGGCTAGGTTTTGTTTTTAAATGAAAGGATTTCAAAAGTTTTTTAACTGTGTGATGATAGAGCAAAGATAAAAATAAATATTTATGTATTTGTTTTTCAAAGCAACCAGACAAACTAAGACAAAACAATATTAAAATAAGGACAATTTAAAAAAATAAGACTTGAGAATTTTTAAGATTAATAATTTTAATTACAAAACTTTATTGCTGGTTTTATGTACTGCTTTTTTTTTTTTTTTAATTTTTATAATTTAACTATAGGGATTGGTGAAATTTTGTTTTGTACAGATCCCTAATACCATCACCAGATAATTTAGAATTAGTAAATTTTAATTATAACAGTTCTCATATAAAATTCACTATAGAAACAGTATTTTGCGAGTTAATTGAGTTTTTTAATGATCTTATGATGAAGCCGTTACAGTACCTATGCAACAGTTTTTGTCACAGCAATTAAAGTTTAATGTTGGACAGAAAAGGAGCGAGGAGAAAAAGTGAGGAAAACTAAAATTTTGGGGAAGGAGATGATTGATCATCTATTTATCATTAATTCAAAATAATAAACAGGACAGTTTCTTTAGTTTTTACAGATTTTTAAAAATGCTAGGGGCAGGGGTTATGATAAGAAATTTCTGCGGGGGAGGAAATGTAGATAATTTGTTATTTATGTGCTGATATTTCAAATTATCAAGTAAAAAAACTACAGCAAAAGAATATTAATAAAAACTGAGAAGAACTTATAGCTTGACAATTTCAAAGATTTTCAACCTTAATTCTTGTGGAGGTAAATGAAAATTTTTGGAACAGTAGAAGAAACAAATATGCAAATTAACACAGGTGCTGTTTCTTCTTACCAATATTGTTCTGCAGAATTGAAACATACAGAAGATTCTTGTGCTTTTGCATAGATCTTCTCTCCTTCCCAAGAATATATTTTTTTTTCCCAAATGAAATTTTTTTTTTTTGTGTGTAAGAAATATTTCTTGTTCTGTAATAGTATCACTGTGTTGTCACAATTCTCTCATGAGGATTAAATTTAACTAACAAAGAATTTCAGTAATTATTTGAACAAACATCAAATTCAGGGTATATTTTAAAGAGATTAATTTTTCAATTTAGTCCTGCTATCACAAAAAGCATGTTGCATTCAGTATAGCTATTGATAAATAATAATAATAATAATAATAATAATAATAAAAATGAAATATAACTTACAGAGGATGTATTTGTTTATTAAAGTTCTATTAGATATAAATGAAATTGATTTGGCTAAATAGTCAAACACTGAATTTTCAACCAAGTTTCAATAAAAAATTATCAATTTTTCCAAAACTTTCCTTTTAACAATAAATAAAAGTTATTTTTAACATTTAAATTAAAAATTCAATTTTAAAGTTCAAAAATAAAATTTTAAAAAGAAAGATTCAATAAAGAATAAAATTTATAATGTAGGCTCATAAAATCTATTTGTTAAGAATAAAAATCTTACATGATACACCATACAAAATTAAAACATAAATTAACCTTTGAACTGCAGCAGCATTGATAAATCTATCTGAACATTTCACATAGGAAATGCTTTGACACATTGGTCTTCGAATACAATTGAGCAATGTTTCTCCATGAATGGCTGCACTGCGGATGTCTTCCTTCAGATTCTGATATTCACCACCTTGGTTTTGAAGCAAAGACAAGGTCGAATGAACATCATTTGGAAATTCTGTTTCTTGAAGCCTTTGAGTCATCTCCCGCAAAGAAGAGGATATTTCTTGCAAATTGCTTGTAAAATTCTCAACAGCCTGCATCACCAAAATATACAATTTTAAAATTGAGAAACAACAACAACAACAAAAATGTAAATATCAAATTAGTTTGTGATGTATCTTTCTAAAAACATATAAAATAATGTCAGAGAATATTTATCATACAAGTAACAGCAATTGTAAAAAATATTACAATGAAAATATATAGTATAAAAAAAAAATACCTGTACATAAATAAATAACAATAAATATTATTTTTTCACATAAATAATGTGTTCACAAAGCCAGACAAATCCTGCCCATGGCAAGTCAAAGCCCTAGTTGTCCTCATATTGGTTCAGTAAAGTTGATTTGTTATTACTATTTCCTTTTTTATGACTAAAGGTTTTGACTTTGAAGAGCCATGCTCACTAACTCCCATTCAAATATTGCAGATTCTAAATACATGCTAATTTGACCTGCTTTTAAAATATTATAGAAAAATTAATTATACTTAAATGAACACGGCTGATCTCCCTGTAATCAGGTTTCCATTCATTTTTCTTTAACAGAGAAATTTTAAGATTGAACTGCTATTAAGATATCTAATGACTCATTTTGTGATGGATTAAATAAGATCAGTTAAAAATGTGAAAATCAGATTATAAAAATTAATTAAGTAAACATTGTTATTGCCTTCTAGACTTTTAATTTTTTAAATCTTCACTCTGAATGATCTAAAAAATAAATTGTATTAATAAATCATTACATTAATTCACTTAAATATTAATATTTATTTATATATACATTTGCTGAATTATCATTTCTAAAATATAAATATTAAGGAATATTCATAAAAACATTCCTCCAAAATGTCTGAAACAGTAATTATTAAAAATTATTTTTAAATCACATTTATTTTGATCGACAAACTCATAATAGACATTTATTCATAGAAATAGCCATTAAAGTAAACATTTAAATATTGTTTTAATAACATAAACACTATATTAAATATGTAAAAATAACTAAGCATTTGATTGAAAATAATTTTTAATAAATTATCGAACATTGACTAACTTCAGAAAATAAACTTTTTAAAAATTTATTTAATATCATTTATTGCAGTTTAAAACTAAATTAATTTGATTCTAGACTTTATTTACAAGCGATAGTCAAAATTTCACCAATTTTTGACCATAACATAACTTATCAAGATATACAAATTCAAAATTTTAATTTAAAACCATTTTGAAAATCCTGCATAGCAAGTTTTTGAGAGTTATAAATTGCCATGTTTTTCTTTTCCTTCCACTACAAAACAACATTGTGACATCATGATAGCTTCCATCTTGAATCCCATGCTGAGATGCAATGTTACTAAAATTCGGTATTTGTGATAGATTAGTTGATCGCTTGATTTTTGGGAAACTTTTAACTAGGGATGGAACGAATAGTGATTTGGCCGAATAGCTGAACATTCAGCCAAATTTTAGGCCAAATACCAAATATTCGGCGGCCGAATACTAACTTTTTTTCCCAATAAAGAAAAAAAATTTTGATTATACATAATTTAAAAAATAGGCACTCATTAATAATTATTACTCTTAAATGTGCTTTTAAATGTATTCTTAAATTTGAAACACTTATTTTAACACAAAAAAATTATGAAATCGTATTATATTCTTTTATCTTAATGTACATCAAATTGATTTTCAGTAAGTCAAGATGGTAAAATATTTCCATTAAAATATGAACAATGTATTTCACTTTTACTATCAAGTGATACTTTTATCTTTTCTTGCATCCAAAATTAATAATATTCTTAATCTCTCTCTCTCAGAATTCACAAGGAAATATTTTCTAAAGTAACCTTTAATGAAGTAAATTTGATCATTAACAGTTTGTGTCCCTAATAATAAGCAAATTCGTAAGAGTAAGACTGTTTGGAAATCAGTTGTCAATCTTTAAATTACAAATTACGTTAAAGCAAAAGGTTATGCTTAAAGTAGAATGTATATGTTAACAAAATCTTTGACATTTGAATTGGCAGCATTAAAAAGATAAACAGAAATTAATAACAACATGAATGAAGGAAGATGTAAATTATAAATATATACACAATAATGTTACATATTTAAACCAGTAATTATGCAAATAATTATTTAAAAGTGAAAACTATAGAATAAAAAATTTATTTTGTTCAGCATTTAGAATTTATGTTTAAATATTTATAAAACCATCTTCCTACAGCAAGTTGTGTCATCTAATGTGTACCTAGTTTGACACCAGTTCTGTTTTCAGATGTATCGTTGTATTTGGAATAGTAATATTTGATATTTAATTTTGAAAATGAATCTTCGTTAATACACCTAGTGAATGAATTTTTTCATTTCTCACTTCATAGAAAATAAGTTATGAATTTCATAAGAGCCTTTTTTACCTGTGCATGGAATTTGCAGACATTAATAAATATTAGAGTGTTTTAAAATAAGATAGTGTTTCTTTTTTTTTTTTCGATAAGTGTTTTTATATCTTGAATTGTAACATATCATTCTCTAATGAAGACATTTCCAGTACAATTAAATCTCCAACTTGGGCAGCATTTTCTAAAATATCACCAACCTTTATAGGAAATACAGAAAGGCTGTATATTTTTTAGTATCTGAATAACTGTATGTTTTTATGTTTTGCAAGTAAGAAAGAGAATGACTTCATAAATGAAGTAACCAATTTGGATTAGAGGAAAAAAAATTGCAAGAAATGAAATTCTTCAAATCCTAAATTTATTTGGTAAGATATCTTTCACTATTCGGCAAGATTTCAGCAATATTCGGCGAGATATCTCTAAATATTCCGCTATAAGTATTCGGTCAACAAACCTTCAATATTCGGCAAAAGGGCTGAATACCGAATAGTGGCCGAATATTCGTCCCATCCCTACTTTTAACTATATCCGACAGGCATTCTGCCATCATGAACAGAGCAGGTGTGTTTTCTTTGACCATGAACACAGAGGTGCCAAGTTTCAGTAAAAGTTATCAGTAACCAAAGTTCAGAGAAGAGTTGGGGGGGAAGGGGGGGGCAAATTTTCAAAAATTCTTTCTTTTTTCCGCAATCTTTTGGGGGGAAATTTGCAATGTTTGCACGGAATTTTCACATCTTTCGCGATTTTTGTACGAAATGTGCGCGTTTTTCGCGATTTTTGGACGAAATGGGCGCGCTTTTCGCGATCTTTTGACAAAATTTGCGCGTTTTTCGCGATCTTTAGATGAAATGAGTGCGTTTTAAGCAATTTTTTTGACGAAATGAGCGCGTTTTCCGCGATCTTTTGAAAAAATGTGCGCGTTTTCCACGATCTTTTGACAAAATGTGCGCGTTTTTCGCGATCTTTTCACGAAATGAACGCGTTTTCCTCGATCTTTTGGCAACATAAGCCTGTTTTAAGCAATTTTTGACGAAATGAGCGCGTTTTTCGAGATCTTATGATAAAATGAGCGCGTTTTCCGCGATCTTTTGACGAAATAATCGCGTTTTAAGCGATTTCTGACGAAATAAGCGCGTTTTTCGAGAATTTACGATGAAATGAGCGCGTTTTCCGCGATCGTTTGACGAAATTAGCCCGTTTTAAGCCATTTTTGACGAAATTTGCGCGTTTTAAGCGATTTTTTGACGAAATGAGTCCGTTTTTTCGATATCTTTTGACAAAATTTGCACGTTTTTCGCGACATTTTGACGAAATGCGCGTACTTTTACGCAATCTTTTCTGTTTTTTCCGAGATCTTATATTGAAATTTGCGTTTTTTCAAGCGATCCTTTGATGAAATTCGCGATTTTTTTATCCGTAATTTCTATCCGATGCCCGTAACGCCGTAACTTTTTTTGCATATCCGTAATAATTACGGACAAATCGTAATACTTGGCACCTCTGTGAACAGCATAGTAATGGCTCAAATTGGATGCTCATTGGTAGATTTTAATTGAACATCAGTTTTCAATGATGATTGCTGTCTACTTCTCGTAATCATTCCTTCTGGCCATGTAACCGTTGTGAAAGGATGCTGCTCTGTGGAGGAGGCATCATAGGCTTTTTTTTGGGGGGGGGGGGGGATGGTGAATGTCATCTCATTAAGTCAGGCTGAATAACTTCGAAGAAAATGCAGCCAGTCTTTTAAATTGAATATTCCGTCTTTTGTTAAGAGAAATTTTTATACCTTTCATGATAAATTGGAGAAAAGGTGTAAGTTTCATTACTCCCATTAGAGTCATTTGGCATGCGATTGCTAAATGAAAAATCTGCAATGAAGCCTTGGATGAGATAGATCCACTACAAATACCCTGCACATCGTCAACTACATTTTCCTCTCAAATGCTGAAGTTCTATATAAATATGAACAACAAAAATGATTCTCTTGTTAAAATCTCAACTATTTAAAATAAATTTGATCAATTACAACATTTCAAGGATATTTAACCAATCTGATATCTTCTTCACTTTGTCAGCTACATCTTCCTGTCAGATACTGAAGTTCTGTATAAATATATACAGTAAAAACGATTCTCTTGCTAAAGTCTCCACTATTTATAAAATTCTTCATTACCAGAAATTCATATTGATGACTTTTGTCTATAGACTTTTAAAGATTAATATTCAAATAATTTACGAATTAATTTTGGATACTTCGCAGACATTGTCTTCAAAAATCAAAATAATTCTTCCTTTTTAAATTTCAGTTTAAATAATAATTAATGTTCATTTTATACTAGAAAATAATAGTTTGCAAAATGTCTATGATTAAGTCAGATTTTATAAATTATGATGTTCACATATTTTAGGATGATCATCCACTTTATATCTATATTTTATGTGTAATAAAAAACTATCTCATAATTGGATTTATCATTGCCTTTTCAAGTGGGTGAGTGATTTCCTTTTCAGCATTTAATATTAAATTTTTGGCAACATTAATGCTTCACATTTATTTTTAATTGCCTTAAATAAATTTAAATCTTAAATTTCAGATGCCAAGCAACGATGTTAAATGATCTCAGCCATATGATGATTGTGGAATTATATTTAATATTATAATAACTAGTTTTTAGCAATATTTAATTTTAATCAATAGCTTAATTAATTTTATCATTAGTTTTAAACCTATAAATCTTCAACCACATAACATGACTGTAACTTCCCTTTCCTTTCAAATTTACACTTGCTCACAGATTTTACATAAAATGAGAGGGATATTTGCAGTGAAAATAATCTATACTAGTAAATCTGCAGATCAGGAACCTCAATGTCAGCTTTGCACTTTTTTTTTTTTTTTTTTTTTTTTAAACACACATTTTGGGTAATATTCAACTTCCTGGAAACTGTAATTTAAAAATTTTAAATTACGTAATTATTTATAAGAATAAAATAAGAATTAGAAGTTTTCAGCCATCAAAAGTGGTAAATTAAAAATTTAGTTATTTTAGGATATTCTGAAATTTTCATGATCTATTATTTTTGTTTTTTTATTATAACATAGCAGATTTCTTCAGGGGGGCTCCGCCCCCCCTGATCCCCCCCCCCCCCCGTAGCCTCCCTTAATTTAAATTTGTCACTTTCTAATAATTGTGTTAATGGTTATTGTATATCTTGCATTTCTTTATACATTTTGATTTATAAGGATAAGTAAGAGTTTGGACAAATATTTTTCATTATCCTCATATTTCTACATACCTGCCAACCACAAACACCTAAATCTGATGTATCAGGAACTTTTGTAAGCGTAAACTCAGTAATCGGGAGTTTTACAGTTTTGTTTCCAAATAAATAAATAAATAAATAAAAATAAAAAAGTTTTGATTGCATTTTGCAGCAGTTATAGCGGGACAGACAGACATACAGAAGAACAGACTGACAGATGAAAAACAATAAATTTCGTGTCTCCAAAGTAAGCCTTCACTGAAGTTTCGGCAATGACATCATTATTCATGAGTTATTGATATCCATGTTTCTTGTATTTTTAGCGACTACTATAAAATACCTGTTTTTGTTCAATTACAACGTCATATTTTACTAAGTGAAATATTTATTAAAAATATAATTCTTTTTTATTTCTTTTACTTCGAATTATGTCCCCATTTTTGTCAGAAAAATTCTTATTAACAAAACAAATATCCGTGTTTAATATTTAACAAAAAGTACTATATCTATTTTTATTTTAATTCTGATGTCATATTTATATTCTTTTTCTTAGTTTAATTTTTCGAATGGAAATTGCTCAATTGAAACTTATTGCTGTTGAAAAATTTTTATTCCAAATTTTGATATTTTTGGCAACGATAAAGGAAATGGTTAAATTTTATTTAAAAAATCCCTATTGATTCTGGATGAAAAAGAAAGAAATTTTGAATTATTAAGGAAAATATTTGAATAAAATTGATAAAACATAGCCTATGTTTTTTTTTCTGGGCTATGTTATATTTATAGGCAAAAATACAAAGACATTAATTAATTCATCTGTTTTGACGTTGACTTCATTTAAATTTTTGTACACGCATTCAAATTTATAACATTATAAAAATAAGGATTAGGATGAATGGTTGCTTAGCAACCATTAAGAGAAAATAAATAAAATGAAATAAATACATTTGAAATAAGTAAATCTCTAAAACAAATTAGTTTATATTATTGGAACACATTTATAAAAAATCTCCAAAATTTACAGTAATAATTTTAAAAATCTGACAAATGCATAGACAAAATTTCAAAACAATACGAATAATTTAACTGATAAATTTTAGCATTCATTTATCATTGAATTCCATTAATCAAATGTGTCATTTTCTCTCAGGGGGGAAAAAATTGAAAATCATTGGATTTGCCATAGAAAAGCATTATTGCGCAAAATAAAATATTCTATATTTTTCAAACGAATGAATCAAATCTAACAAAAAACTATACAGCTTAATCCCAGTGTCTCACTAACATACCCACTTAATTTCAAGCCGATCCAATGCTTTTTGCGTAAATTATCGCGGAACAGACAGACTGACAGAATCCAAAAAATTGTGTGTCTCCAAAGTAAGTCTTTACTGATGTTTCGGCAAAAATGAAACAAATACAATTAAACACAGCAGTTTAGCATTGAATAGAGCAGTCTAGCATTGAATACAGCAGTCTAGTGAAACTAATCTCTTTAAAATGATCATGTTTGAGATTGAAAGATCTCGGGATTCAAGGAACATCTTTATTTTTTTTACAAATCATTTTTAATATCAATGGTTTTTAAGTTTTTAAAGACCAAATCATTTATAATGGAAAATTTTTAAGCACCTTTTTCTTTTAGTTATTTTAATATAAGGCAAATAAGTCATTTCACTCTGAACTTGTTTTGAGTTTTAATATTATCCATTAAAACAGTAAATGCTTAAAATAATTCCATCCCATCCCATATTCTTTCAATTGTAACAGAAAAAGTACACAAGATTTTAATGGTTTTCTGGTATTTATATTAAGAAGCAATGAATTTTATATAACTTTCTCCTGCATTTAATTAGCACTTAATTAAATTAATAACTGCAAAAAATGTAAAATCACAACAGGGTGGAAATGGTAACAATCTACAACATAGGGAAAGGAAGTGAAAAAATATTAAATTTATGTGATGAAATTAATAGATGGCCTCAAATAACCAATTTCTAGAAAAATAACATGCATAAATAAAACATAAACAACAGTATGTGTATTGAAAGAAATTTAATTTACATACCACTCTCTGCTGTATCCATTCTTCATGATTATATGGTATTGACCCACCCAAATCAACAGTTAACTGGCTGGGATCTACATGATGATGAATATCTTCAACATTACTACATATCACAAGCTATAAGTTTAAAAAATACATACAATTATAAATAAACTGTGAATGCTTATAAAATAAATGTCAGTAAAATCATTGAAGATTTAAAAATTCAAGTAACTAAAAATTATGAAATATTTTAAAGCTATAAAAAGTTAATTTTGAAAACATTAAAACATTATTTTTGGAGCAATTAAATTTCGATATGAAGACAACATTACCATTAAATTTTTACTCTTTAACTCATATTCTGGAGATATATTAAGTTTTCATTAATATCCGTTCTTCTAGTGAGGTTTTTCTTTTTTTTCTTTTAATTTGATATTGTGATATGCATTAATTTATAATACCATATTTTTCCACATTAGCCAGCATGCCATAAAATTCAAAGGAGACCAGATTTTTAAATATTAGTCACTGGTCTTTCTCAACATGCTGGAAAAAGCGAGGATCTTTGAAAACGGAAATCATTGTGGCTTATTAGTTGAATTCAGTAACAGTGACTTCTTTTGGGAAGGTGGAATGTAATATAGAGTTTCTCCCACTTTTATAATTATTTAGTTTATCTTTTTTACTTATACAATAGAATAAAAATATGTTTCATGTTTCTCATACCATTTCACACATAACTCTCTTCCCAACACCCATCCAATCTATATTATAAAGGCCAAACGTATGTGTGTGTAATGCATACGTCATTTTGCAAATGGCAACATTTTAAAATTTTAAGTGAAATTTTGGTATTGCATTTTTTGCAAAAGAGGCATAAAACATGATCTGTTTTAAGTGGATATGTATTAACTTTCTAAAAAACAAATATTTTTAAAAGATATTTTAGGAAAAGAAAAAATGTAAAAATGTATTTTCAATAACATTGATCATTTCAAATAAGAATAAGATAATATCAATTAGCATTGGAAATAATAGTTATTTTTTTAATTTACTTTTGATTATAGAGACATACACAAAGGTAAATAAATATGTTGACATGTACATAAAATATGTCCAAATGAGAACATGCACTTACTCGAAATTTAAATTCTTCTCTAAAGAATTTATTACTAACTTCTGAAATTGCCTTCTGAAAAAAACCCAATGGACGAAGAACAAATACCATTTGAATCAATCCCGGAAAATAACCCTTAAAAGAAAACAGAGTAATTATGACATGCATAGAATAAAACTGTGCATCATAATATGGAACATTACATACATATTTTGATAACAAATTATGTACAAAGCAGTTCAAATTTAATCATTTTAATTTTTAAGATCAATCAGTAAGAAAATTTTACAAGTCTGAGTTTAACATAAAAATATTTTAATTTAGGTACTATTGCACAATTTATATTAAATAAATAAAAAAAAATCACAAAATTTTAACAAATATGATGCAAGTTTTAAAAAATTTAAACTTGTAACCGGCTTTAAATTAAAAAAATTTCCTGGTACTTTTTCACATAAACAGCTTTGAAATTTGCTTAAAATTAACTAATTCAATAAAAGAAAAATATATGGTACAATTTAATTTAAAATGTTTATATTAACTCTTTAGATCCCAAGCTCCAAAAAACTGAATGACCTCAGAATCCCAACAAAATAGCTGAAATATCTCCTCGTTTTTCCCCCATTGTTTATTAGGGCAGGAATAGAAGAAACAACCCACCGCTTTCTTCCTCTCGTCAAAATTTTGGCAGGTGGTACATCCCTCTTTTTATCTTCCTGCTTTACTTACAGAAAACGAAGTTAAGAAAAAAAAACATTAAGATGGAAATTTTTCAAAGATTAGTTTTTGTTTATGGCGTATTTTGTTCTTTTTTTCCCCATGGAAATTTTGGACATACATATTTTTTAAGTTTGCAGATTACACCATTTCTATGTAAATTTTCATTTACTTAATCATTGTATAAAAAGAGTATTTTTGAACTGTGTTTTGAATTTTAAATCATTATTACCCAGCTTAATTGAAGCATAAATAACAATCTTTTAGTTTAAAAAAGTATGTTTTAAAAATACTTTAATATTGTATATGAAAATTATTGTAACTTATATGTAACTTATTATTAAAGTTTTCACATAATCTAAAATAAAGATAAAAAATTATGTATAAATTCAGTTACGAAGTTGAAAATGTTTACTTAGAAAAGATAGCTTGCTAAAAACTGAAATTTCTCTTGCGAAAATAATAATAATAATACACAGTAAAACTACTCGTAAACTATTTGAAAATCAATGAAAAAAATGTATCTTCATAAATATCGAAAATACATTTTTTTTTTTTTTTTTTTTTTTTTTTTTTTTTTTTTTTTTTATGTTTCTAAATATAACGAACTATTTTTGAATCATGGGTAACAAACGATCTGTCTTTTTAATAATACCAAAATATTCAAATTTTTATATTAGAGGTCTCCAGAAGTCTTGGTCATTTATTTTTATTACATTCATTTCTTTTCATTTTTTCTATTAGCTCTTTCCTTTGGTAAGGACTCAACATATTTACTTTTTTTTTTTGGATCAGAACCTTGGATGTGCCAGGATTATTTTTTTTTTCTCGATCGTTACAGGCTGGAAATTAATTGAGTTATTATTTTATTATTATTAGTTTATTCTATTTTTTAAATCAAACTTTTAAAATATCATAAAAAAGTATTTGAATTTTGATATTGTTCCGTCTCTTTATTTATCGTATACAAATGATAAGGTTTGAAAAATAACAAAACCAGATGGATCACAATTTAAAAATAATTATTTGAAGTTTACGTGTACAAAAATACAAAAAAAAAAATTGTGAGTAAATATTTTACTAAAAAACACTGGTACGGATTAGATAGAGGGACAGGATTAGATAATATATTTCACCACAAATCACTGCTATGCATACAAAACCCATTGTATTGATATTAATACATGATTAGTAAAATTAAATGAAGAGGTAAACAATACATTTCTAGTATTATTTTTGCATATGACTGATTCAAAAGTTTATATCAGAAGCCTCTTCTTCAATGTAAAATAAATTACGGTAATAATGAAAAAGAATAGCAGCATAGTTTTTTTCTTGCTGCTCATTTTATTTCCTTTCTTATATTGCGATGTGATGAAGGTAGAAGAGGGTTCTACTTTTTGTTCAGATATTCTGTATTTCTGTGTTCACGTCAAAAATTTAAAATAGAAATTTTTGCTTCAATTAATAGCAGACATTTATTTATTAAATAAATCGAAATTTACAAAGTAAAAATTCCTTTTAAAAAATGTTATTAAAGGATTTTACTATTTAGATCATATTAGCGGTATTAAATTTTCGAACATTGGAATTATTACATTATATTTACAGCATAGAACTTAACTAAGAAATAGTTTTTTTATTTTATTTTTCATTCGGTCCTTTTAGTCTTTTTTTTTTTTAGATTTTTATTAGTCGATTTCAACAGCCGAATTATTGTTTTCAATTAAAAAGAAAATGTGTTAGATTAACAGTAAAACATCGTGATTATGAAAAAAACACACATATCCCATTGTGTAAGGGAAAAATGTAAGAGCTCGTAAATTTACATATATTTGTGATCTCAAAACACCTGGTCTTTCAATTCTCCACCAATGGCTGAGAGGTTCTGCTCTCAAAATTGGTAGACAGGAGGTATTGTATTCGAACTCAATCGCGCCCGTCGACCTAATTGTTCGGATATTTTCGTGATTTTCTTCTTATCTTGGATTTCCTTGTGTAAATACGGTTTAGGTTCCCTCAGAAATACCCCAAGCGCACATCACCTCTCCTCAGCCTATACCTCTCGTGCAGGAAATCGGCCGTAATAAAATAACTAAACAAAAACAATTCCCGCTTCAAACTAGCAAAGTGTTAAAAACACTTACAATTAAAAAACTTTTATTAGTTCTTTGTCACTTTGTTGTTTAGATAATACACCTGTATGTAGTCTGATTACCATAGGGTTAAGCTACCACCAGTAAAATCTTTTTTTTTTTTTTTTTTCTTATTTATGGCAGTAATTTTTTTTTTTTGAATGCGACATTTAATTAAAATACTTTTTTTGTTCAAATTTACTGATGGCAGCTTGCCTCGTGATTAATCAGTCCCTGTCTTTCCTTTTTCCGTTAAACGCTTTCTTCTGAAAGCCATTTCAGAAAAAACAAAAACTTTCAAATTCTCAAAATAAAAATATTTTTATTCCGAAAAATTCACACGTAAAAATGATAGCTTTCGTGAAAGTGAAAAAGTGAAAAAAATATTTGTTTTTCTTGCTGTCCAGCCCGGAAATGCCAATTCTTCCTTACCTCTATCCATCAATGAGAGGGACCACCCCTTTGACAGCTCACCTCCCACTTCAGGGGGACTGAAAATCTCTCAGCTACAGACGGCTATTATGGGATCCTGAGCACTTGGATGATTTGGGCTATTACGGGATTCAAAAGGTTAAATATTTTTTATTTGACTATATTTACTTTATTAAACTGAAGTAAATATAGTCAAACTGCCAGAATTAGTAGTAAATACCAGTAAATTACTACTACTTTATTAAATTAAAAGTATTCAATATTTTTAACTAGCCACCCTTGACGACAAGTTTGGTCTCCTTTAAATATTTGCTAAGCAATGTAACATTTACTCATAATTCAATATATTTTTTCAATCTTTTGCCAAATTGAAAGATTCTGATAAAAAAAATCAAGGATTCTTTATGTCAGCGGAGTGCAGCTGATAAATCGCCGAATATTGGCCCTATCACATTTTTTTATTATTATTTCATTAAAAATTTTAATCATTTCACTCATTTCATTTAAAAATACAAAACTTTCAATAAAAACTGAAATATTTAAAATACACAGCTTTCACAACTTTTTCCTTTTTTTAAACAAAAGGAAAAGAAAAATATTAAACAATGCCACAAACCATGAAATTTAATTTCAACTTCAAAGCATTGTTTTAAAAAAGAAAATGCTAATTACCGAGTTCAACAAAATGCTATTGACGAGATTTGTACCCAGCTAACATACAAATATCAAAAATTCTTTATAATCATGACAATTTTTATGTAATTTTATTCAAAAAAATAATTTTGATTTTTCAATCAAAATGGAAAATTTTTCATATGAAAAGCCATGAAATCAACTCATAGTTGCTTATGACAGTCACATATCTTGGACTATTAAAATACAGATGAAATGATGGCTATATAGAATAATATTTGGTGATTTATCACCTCTGCTTGGTCAACATTAAAGACCCAATTAGCCACCTGGCACATAAAAAGTGAAACGTCCTGGAACTGTTGATGACAATCACATGACTTAGGCTTTTATTATACAGTTATTAAAACATATGTATAATTAAATGGACAAACAGGACTCATCATGTGATGCAAAAAATAAAATAAATAATAGAAATTGAATTAAATTACAGTAAAGTCTTGAAAATCTGAGGTAATTGGGGCTGACTAGCTCGGATTACTAAAAATTTGGATTTTCTGAAAAAGTAGAAAATTCTTACCAATTATAGTTTTACTCAGTTAGAATGATAAAGAATGTTCATATCTTTATACCTTTCGTAATGATATAGTACATAATTATGCATTTAATTTTTTTTTTTTTTTTTGCTGCTTTTAACACATTATTTCTTTTTTTGTATGGAACATCTAGCCAAGCTTAAAAAGCAAAATGCCTTCATTTTGCAGTTCTACATATTTTAAATCCAATTTTTCTAAAAATGCAAAACCTTCACTAAGATAGATTTTTTTTTTTTTTTTTTTTTTTTTTTTTTTTCCATATGGCAAAATTGTTTGTTTCTATATCATTACATTTCTCCTCATCTTTTACCATTTCTACAGTAATCAATTCAGTTATTTCCGAAATTCCATCATGGTTTAGCCATTCTTTAATGTCATCTGCATTACAAGTTTCACAGGTGAATATAAATACGATATAAGGGGGATTCATAAATATCGAAACAATAGGTTATTTCCTTAAATATTGCTTCTAGACACACACTCCCAATTGCAAAATTTTATAAAAAAAAGGTGCAAAATTTAATGACATACGTTGCGACTCCATGGGAAGGGGGGGGGGGGGGATCTGTTTGAGAAAAATACAAAAATTAAATTTTTTATCCCCCCCCCCTTTCCCAAGGATAAAATTTCCAATTAGAGCAAAATTCTCCAAAATTCGTGACTTACACCATTTAACCATGCCTCTTAGTGATGAGTTCTTGACACAATTTAAAAATAAGATAGGGATCAATCACAAATTGTACTTTAATAAAAACTGATTTAAGATAGTGCATATCTTTAGAAAATGGAAATTAATTTACTTTCTTATAGATGCACAAAATGTGATCCTTAAAATTTCAGAAAAAACAAAATGAATTTTCTTTTATTTATAAACAGTAAATTTCAACTTTGGTCATTGAGTATTGACTCAGGGACTTACAGTTCAGCAAGCCAATGTCCTAACCACTGGACCAAGATGAATACAAAAAAAGTATTGAATTTTAGATTATTTTTCATTGTGATGCATACTGGGCATGCACTTCAATGACTGGGGATGAAACAGCTATTTCTTTATGAGAGTATGTTCAGATTTTTAATTAATTATTTGGCTAATAATAAGAATTTAAAAATTCTGAAAAACAGGTGCATCAAGAGAGATTTTTGGCTATTCTCACAAAACTTTTGAGCCTTGTACGTGCCATAGATTTTGCTAGCCATCACAGACACAGCAAAACTTTCTTTTATTAATATAAATATTTAATTTCAATTTTTTTTAAAAAATCAATTTAAAAAATATATTCAATATTAATTTAATTACATGTTATAATATGCTTTTTTTTGTTTAAATAAATAAATTAAAAATAAAATACCGAAATCTTTAGAAGAACAGTTTTCACAGAACTCCATTTATCATTTCTTCTGTCTATAATAATAACAAATCCTAAATCTGCATCTTGTAACCTATAAAACAAAATACTAAAATCAGTAAAATAATAACAATTTTATTAATGAACAAAGACGATGTTATAACAGTGAAATGAAGCATTGCTTCAAGAAAAATCAGAATTTAATTTAATTGTTCAAATACAACAAGAAAACTATGAGGTTCTTATCATAACTGAGTTGCCCAGTCATAATAATTGCATGGAAATAAATAAATCTTCTAAGATTAATAACTTTAAATTGCCGTATGAGTTTTTATAATTAATTGTCTCTGCTTTTGCTGTTCCTATTCATAAACATATCCTGAGAAAGTACAAATAAAATTGCAATTTCCCAAGCAAAAAACAAAATTAACACAACAGATTTGGGGATTTTATATCAGTTTGACATAGAAAGCAAAAGATAAGTTATTAGACTATTAGCTTTACTTCCATAAACATGTTAAAATGATGCGTGAAACCACAATAGAAATTTATTTTTTTACAATCAAAATTACTTTTTTAGTATCAAATTATTAAAATTACTAATATTGTATAAAATCAAATTCTGTTTACAGTAGACTCCCTAAAATCCATACATTACTGAAGATGCAAACAGTGAAACTTAAAGTTCAGATGTAAAGGCAAACTTCAGATCATTTCTTTTTTATAGCATGCAATATACCTTTTAATAATATAACATATATAATCATTTGAATAATATAACTGTGATTCACGCTTTCTCATAGAAAGTATAAATTTATTTCTGAAAAAAATAAATATAACTCTGATATCAGTGGTGATTGCGATCTATTTAATAAACACATTAATGGATCAATCAAGCTTTTGGATTATTAGGTCTGGTTAAAAGTAAAATAAAATTAAGTTATTTTACAAATTTGATGTAAATTATTCATGTACCTTTATAAGGCGAGTTTCACTGAATAATTCAAGAAAAAAATTACCATTACTATGTAAATTTAATAATGCATTGTAAATTATTTACCTGACCATAATTTTTTATATTTCAATTATATTTTTAATTTTCTTAATTTTTATTATTCCATTTTATTATTTTTCTTTAATAATTTTAATATTTTACTATATTGTCAGCATTCATTACAATTTTTAGTGCATTATTACATTCAAATTACTGCTTAAAAATGTAAACAAAACAACAAACAGAAATCAGCAAAATTCTAAAATCTGCACAACCTCTGCACATGTGAAGGAATTTACTACATTTATAATAAAAGAAATTTTTAAGTTGCGTTGATCAATTTTATATATTTATTCAAGTGCTTAAATTGTAAATCAGTAAAATTCTACAAATTTATATTGAAAATATCTTTTAATCAGAAATCTTTAAAATTACTTTCAACTGCATTTTTATAATTATACATATGTACAGTACAGAGCCATTTATCCAGAATGGTTAGGGTCAGATGTATTCTAGATAACTGATTGGGCATTAAGCCAACATCTATTTGATCTTATTTGTACAATATATGTGGTTATGACATTGTTTTTGAACTCAGTTATCAGATTACTCAGAAAGAATCAGATACAAAGTAGGCATTAATCAAAGTTTAAAAGAAGGCAATTTATAGATACCTTGGAAACAAAAGCTCGCATTTTTCCTATGCATAAAAATCAAAATGCCCAATATATAACTAAATATGATTCCATTTCAAATCTTAGTAGTTGGAATCAAATTATATAATGCATATTGTAATGTTAAAGTAATATACATATCAAACTGGGACTGTATAGCTCATTTTTCTGAAATAAGTCAATTGGAAATATCATTCAGGATAACTGGTTTCTGGATAAATGGTTTCATACTGTATATATATATATATATATATATATTTACTTTTGAATAAAAGCTATTTGAAGATGAGACTATATATTATAAAGAAAACAAGAATTCAAAGGGATGTTAGATGTTACCCAATAATGTGCAGTATAAAATGCAAATAAAAATGAATTCATAAAAAGCAATTCAAAATAGCAAACAAATTCTAATTTTTACTTTTTTTACCAATGGAATCATCTACAAATGATTACAACTTAGAAAGGACAGAGAGGTTCATGAAATTGTCACAGCTTATGACAAGGGAGTGGGCTGGAGTAAGAAGAAATGTGACATCACACATTTTGGTTAAAATAAAAGTATAAAAAAACAGTAGATTAAATTTTCAAATTAAACTACTCTGTGTTCACACAATAAAGTTAAAGCAAAATACATTAAATTCCATTTTGAATTCCAAAATACTATTGCTTTCAATTGCTCTTTCATATTATTTTATTGCTGTACATTATGTTTTTATTGTAAACCTCAATCTTATTTCATACAAAAGAAGCATGAATCATTTTTATTGTTAGCTAGTTGTATGGGTTTTTGTACTTTAAGTCATATAGCTGATAGCTGAATAGAATGCTTTTTTGCTGCTGTTATTTTTGAAAAATTTACTTTGTATTCATTTAATCAATGAAATACCTCTGATAATAAGTCAGATTTTTGCATTCTAAAATACTGGTATCCAAAAACTGTTGCATATGATGTATATTACAAATACTCATGGAAGTAGCCTTTTATGCTCACAAATGTTATTAAAATTTGAAAGACAATCTATAACATAGTGTTTTGTTTCTGAACAACAAGAATATGCATATGTAGTACAGCGCAATATGATGAAGTGTGACACTTCATAAGAAAAAAAAAAGGGGGGGGGGGTAAAAAATATTTTTAAAAAGTATGACATTTATGGATAGCCCCTATTATCAGAAATTAATAATGTATTTAAGAAAATAAAACTATCAATTAAATGAATCTTCAATTAATTAATATATGCATTATTAAATGAAAAACATAATCATGTAGATAATATAAATTTCATCAAAATACATTAAACAAAAAAAAAAAAAATAAAAAAATACATTCTATAAATGGATTACTGTATAGGTTGAAAGGAAAATGCCATAATAAAAACGTATCATAGGAAATTCCATTCAAATTCATATTTTTAATATAAAATTTAAGATTTAAAAAAAAAATGTTTTATATTCCTTGAATTCAGGAGGTGACCTGGGTGGGAGGGGGAGACATTCCCTCCCAGAGCAATGAAATGCCCTTCCCCCCAGGAAAATTTCAAATTTTGTACTTTCAATGGTCAAAAATTGCAATCTCCCCCCCCCCCCCCAGAACTACAGAAGTCCCTCCCAGAGAAAAGTGTCTGAATTCAACCTGCTATGAATTCATTGATTTGTATAGCCATGAATATGATCTACAGAATTTATATACAGAGCACATAGTGATTAAAAATTTAGTTAAAAATGTTATATAATAACAGAAAATTAACTTCAAGTAATTATCAGTAATAGACAGTATCAAAATATTTTGTGTGCCCCCTGTAAATGAATGATAAACGTTATGTACACCATATTCCATATCCATATCAAATATCTTGTGGTAAACATTAATAACACATATAAATTTCATTGCTTGAAATTATGTAACATAATTAAAATATGTTGCAAACAGTTTTCCCATGTAGACCATTGTGTAATTGAATTCTTTTGAGTGATCATGTTAAATGAATGATAAACCTTTTGCATTCCATATTCTACAGGAAGCATGTTCTAGAGCACCTCATGCACACATATCGATTTCATTATGTTTGAAATTATGCAACATCTTTCAAATACATTCCAAACTATTTTTTCTCATAGACTAAAATGTAATGGAATTATTTTGAGTGTCTGTGTAAACAAATTATAAATATTATACACATCATTTTTCAATAGTGAACATGCCACAGTAAGCATAAATAACAACATGGCAATGAAAATATATTTGCACAACTTAAGGCCCCTGTCCTCGCTCGAGGAAACGCTCTTGAGCTAATGCTATTCTTATGGGGAAGCATTTTTCTAATAACTCTTTCGCATTTTGACATTTTTGGATATTTTTTTTTTTTGCATTGGATAGCTGAGGTGCATGCCGACAACACACCTTTTTTACTTTTTCGATTTTGGTTGCAGATAATTTTTACAAAGTTAGTTTCAGTTTTGAAACCGATTTCAAAACTGAAAGTGCTTAAAAAAAAATAAATAATAATAACTGCAACCAAAATCGAAAAAGTAAAAAAGGTGCGCTGTCGGCATGCACCTCAGCTATCCAATGCAAAAAAAAATTATTCAAAAATGTCAAAATGTGAAAGAGTTATTAGAAAAATGCTTCCCCATAGGAATAGCATTAGCTCGCGAGCGTTTCCTCGAGCGAGGACAGGGGCCTTAAGAGTAAAGACAGATAAAAGGCAAATCGAAGTTGTAAGTGTATGAAGTAAAGTGTTTACATGTTTCTAACATTTTCAAAAATGCTAAAAATGTAATTTCAACCTCCTGAGTCCTTATGTTGCCTAAACAAAACTTTTAAATTTTTAACCATGTTAATTTAATTATGCTTTTTAATTTTGTCAATTGATGACAGCATATTTATAAAAAATATTTTACCTACTAAAACATGCTTAGAGTTATGTTATAGCCATTTGGAAATAATTCTCAAATAATGTTGGTTTGAGGGAAAAGGTTAAAAATCTGAAATATGCCTAAAAGTGTCCTCTCCTCTTAATATTGAATTTGAATGTGTAAACTAAACATAAGAAAAATAATCAAACAAAGACAAAGATCCATTAAGAACAAATATACATGAATCTAATAAAAAATATTTATTTAAAAATAATTTACTGTTTACTATACAGAAAAATCATATTTTACTTATGCCAGATTATACTTTAATTGTGATGAAATCTACATGAAAGCTATATTTACTTGTTTCCTTAACTCTTTCTGGCACGGGTAAATTCTGTTAGTAAAATGAGAAATTATCGATTGTCTCTGGAATTTACAAACGACTTTTTTCAAAATAAAGAATCTCCTAATTTAAGATGTCATTGTGAAAGTAAAATTTTATTAAAATATTATTGATTTCAGTTGCAAGTTTGGAATTAAAATTAAGTATCCTGGATTGGGTACCGTGTGCCGGAAAGGGTTAAAAGGTAATTCAACAAAACATAGAACAGAATAAATAATATTACAACACTTATTTTTTTCAAAAATTAATGTAACAAAATGAAAAGAAATTTAAACAGGAATCTCATAATAAATTTAATATACCTTAATCTTTGATTTCACAATTCACAAGAAATTTTCATCACAAAATATAATAATAAATACTAAAGTGTGTAATTCTTATATAAATCACATACTAATATACATGTAGCTTTAATGTTATTAGGTAACACTTTGTATCCAACATGTCATCTACTTTTATTAACTTATTTTTATGTTTTTTATGTATACGCATATATGAAATTGATACTTGTTTACAATGCCCTTGGGGAGACTTTTTATTGGTAGAGGAAAAAGTCTTAAATTGCCAAGTCATAATTCAGTATTTGCCAACTCAGTGAAATGCAAACATAAATAGTTCTCGGCATTTGCCAATTAGTTTTATAATTTTACCTAGTTATCACAATTAGAAAATGTAATATAGTTTTTATTTATAAAAAGCTTAATAATATTTCTAATTATATTGAAAACTTTCGTCAAATCTATCAGAAATAGAAAATGGCATTATAGATTTTTATTAAAGTTTTCAAATAATTTGCCAGTTCAGTTTGTAAATTTACCAACTGTAAGAGCATGTGCAAACGTTTGGGGGTGGGGGGGGAGGCTCTCCCTCCCTGTCCTTCCCCCTTAGCGAGACCCCTGCTTATCTATTTTGTCATTGACCACTTTCTGAAAATAAACTGACACCAGACATCCTAACAAAAAGATTTAAAACTGATAATATAAAAGTGTGATGCATAATGTTTGATATAAACAAGGATCTGCTTAGGAAGAAATTGCATCCTTTATAGGAACCTTCACAAAATTTTTCATTTCGAAACAGGATCCTTCACAAATATTTTCATCTCTAAAAAGTGCTCTTCACAAAAATTTCAACTTAAGAAAGGACCCTCCACAAAATTATTTGTCTTTAAAAATAGGCCTTTTACAAAATAAATAATATTAACAGTTCAATTCTTTAACAAAGATAGTTTAATATGCAGTGCCAAATGAAAAAAATATGCCAAATGGTAATACTGATGTCCAAAATCAATGAATTTTTCGTCATAATTTTATTACTAATCTACCTGGAACGATGTATTATGGATGAAAACCTTTCTTGGAATAATACCTATTTAACGGTACAAGTTACATCAAAATCACTTCAGTAGAACTGGAGGAGTTAGCAGAAAACCTGAAATTTCCATTCGTATTTTATAGATATAGTGAAACCCCGTTATAGCGAACCCGGTATATAAAGAAACCCCCGGTTATAACGAACAAAAATTTTGGTCCCGCCATTTTCCTATTGTATTTAATGCTAATTTACCCTATTATAGCGAACCTCCAAAATCTTAAGAATCAGCTATAACGAATTTTTTTCTTCCAGTCGACCATAATTTTCTTCCGTTTTTCGAAATTGTGGAAATAGGACTTCGACTCTAATTTCATAAGAAAATGTATGTGGGCTACTGAAGTATGGTGCAAATTATTTATTCATTTTTTTTAATTAAAAGATAGGAACAATCGAGTTCTTTCTCTTTTCTGATAGCCGTTCTGCAAGTGTCATTCTGCCCACCTGTCAATCATTTTCCCTCACTCCTATCACAGCTTTTCACTAGACTGGCGACAATAAGGGGCAGGGAAATAAAAAAAAAAAGAGAAAAAACAGTCAATTTGTTGACAAGGTGTTGGGGGAGGGGGGGAGATGCTATAGAAGAACATGTAAAGGCATGAACAGTAAGCATTTACGAGTCTGCACTAGAAGAGGGGGGAGGGGAAGAGGGGAGAAGTTAAACCCAGCTGCCGAGAACAAGGAGAAAGGGGTATTCATTTCTGTGTTTGTTTCTGAGAAACTGCACCTCATAATTACTAATTCTAAATTCAAAGTTAAATTTGCTTTTAAGAAATCATTAACTCAACCATGTCGGGCAAGCGTAAAGCATTCAGTATTGAAGAAAAAATAAGCATCACAAGAGAAATAGAAAAAGGAGGTAGCCAAGCTGATATCTGCCGAAAAAAAAATTATCGAAATCTACAGTTGGAACAATATGGAAAAACAGAGAAAACATACTTTCTGGTTTCAAGAATAGGGTTGGCATGATTTAAATCAACCGATTTAAATCAAGATTTAAATCAAGTGATTTTTTTAAAAAAATCATTTGATTTAAATCATTTTTTTTTTTCATTTTGGAAATTAATTAGCAGAGGAATAAGAAATAGGTGTAAATAAGTAACAGGTGTTTTGCTAGTATTTTCAGGATTGCTATCAAAAAGAATGTGGCAGGTGTAGGTTAAGTCCAGGTGTCCCCCTCCTAATCCTTTAATTGTTTGTTCTGTTGTAATAAACTTTAGACGATGAGGCAAAATACTGAAATATTTTATAAATCATTTCGTTTGCCGATCTTAGCATCTAAATTATTTGAATCTTTTTTGTTTCACAAGTTAATAATTAAACAAATTCATTAATGTTCACCAAAAAATTGGATACTATGTGCAAGGAACAAGTTTTAAATCTTTCCATATTACACTATCAAATTACAATCAAAGCTTACGAATTTTTAAAATTTTTGGGATAAAAAGTTAGAAAATGTATTAGATAAAAATAGCAGAATGTCCAAGTCTCCTGATTTTGGCAGGAGATTCCTGATTTTCAGATGTTTCTCCATTCTCCTTATTTTTGACATATTTCTCCTGATTTTTCACACTTTTAAAATATTCTGTGGAACAGATGCCGTATCTTCCCGTGAGCCGCTATGTTGTTTCCCTGTTACTTCTCACAAATTATTATTATTATTATTATTATTATTATTATTTTTTTTTTTTTTTTTTTTTTTTTTTTGAGGAAACTGAAATAAATAATTTTAAGTTTTATGCATACTAAAACATTTGTTTTCACTTTACTTGAAAGTTTTAAAAAATAAATGAGTAAATTAGTAAATCAAACGATTTTTACTATTAAAAATTTGCTCTTTGAATTTCTACAGTAGATAGTCTTGTTTAATTTCATATCATTTTTTAAAACACATGATTAATCATTAAAAAATCATTTCAGTTGCATTTTGTAGTTTAAGATTAAAAAATAATGTATGAGAAATAACAGGGAAACAAAATGACGGCTCGCGGGAAGATACGGCATCTAAGCCAGGTTTGTTATTGTTACTGTGGTCATGTATTGAATTATTAATAATTTGTCTCAATTAAGACTTATTTATGATCTTTACTTTAGTTTTATATAAGTTAATGAGTAACAAAACATCCCTCTTTTTATAATATTTAGTCAAATTAAAAATATGTTAAAACATAATCTTCAGTAATAACAAGAAATATTGAAACTTAAACTTTCACTAAAGATGTTTACATCAACAAATTAACAAGTTTTCATTGACAAAAATACCTCCTGATTTCTGAAATAAAATCTCCTGATTTTTAACTTTCAGAACTTGGCAAGTCTAAGATAAAATTACAAAATTTAAAGCAAAATATGAACAAGCTATTAATGGCTGTCATTTTGCTGGAGTTTTATTAAGTCTCGCTGGTTTAAATTGAAATGAAATTTCACTTAGTGCAGAGGAAAATAATGAAGATTTGGCATTCATTAAAGAAAATTGTCCAAATCTTCTCACCATTGTAGCACATTTTCAAGCAAAAAATGGCCCATTCCAAAAATTACCATTGCTCGAGAAAAAAGTTTTAGGTATGACAGATTATGATTGGTGGAAGGTGGAAGTCCTTTTCTATAATGGGAGGTAAAGAGATAATCAGCGAAATTGAAATTTAATTTATTTACCAAATAACAACAGACGTGGCTTCATCTGCTGGAATAGAAAGATAATTTTCTTCTTTTGGACTAGTTCATTCATGCCTTCATAATAAATTAGGAGTAGACAAAGCTTCTAAATTTGTGTTCATGTTCAAACAATAAAATCCCTGATTTATTTCTATTTGCTTAAAAACTATTGAATTAATACTAAATTTTATCCCTTAATAAATAGCTTGCATTAAATAAATATTTATTATAATTTTTTAAATTTTACCATTTTTAATTCCTTTATAACCTATTTATTTCTTATTTAGTATGCACAATTCAATTACAAAATAATAGAATGGCTTTAGATTATAGCCTGGATGTTTAATTTTTAGTACCAATCAGTAACAAGAATATAGTATTTACTGAACTATATAATTATTTCTAGTATTATTTTTATAAATTATATACATATAGGGTAAGACCCCCAGTAATTGGCATGCACCAGTGATTGGCACATTTTACAAACATGTCCTAAAAAAAGATTTATATCCAGTCTTTTAAAAATTCAAGACCATATATCAGTTATATGCTCATTTACGTTAAAGATTATAACTTTGATTTATTTTACAAGTTGACAATAGAGCCTAGCAAAGAGAAACAATTCTGGCTTGTATCAAATTAGCCATTTTGTTGCAAATTCTTGTTCTTTGGTTTAAGGAAGGCATGCTTTTCAATTCATTATTATCTGATTTATAATATTTTTTAAATTTTAATTGACAACAGTTTTGTTTAGTTAAAAAGGGTACTTTAATAGTGTAAAAGTATTTTCGACACAAATATTTGGATTTCTGAATTAATTGTAGTTGCCAATTAATGGTGCTTCAATTTTGCTAGTTCCGAGTAATTGGCACCTATTCCAATTACAAGGAATTTGAGATTAAACCATTTATTTTGGAAGTACTTTTAAAATTATAGACTAATTTTGTTTATCATTTGTTTTTATTTGAAAATATAAATTTTATCAGTAATTGGAATCCATTAAAGCTTCATATGACAATTACTGGGGACAGCATGACAATTACTGGGTATTAATGTAAGTATATTGTATTGTTTTAAAGTGTTCACATTTCAGATTAATATGCTGATTTCTTACTCTCAAAATCCTGAAATATGGCATCTTCATCTACAGTAAATTAATTTAAAGCTATTAAACCCAATGCAAAATGTAAAGTTTTTTTTAAATATAAACATATGCCAATTACTGGATCACAAGGTGTCATACATTGGTGCTCTAGATGCCAATTACTGGTGATTTCAGCAACTTTTTATAAAAATACTTTTTCAATTTTTTTTGCTTTTAGTGGGCAAAATAGATGCACAGATATGCATTCTTTGATTTAAAAATATTTCCAAATAAATAGCTTATTTCTTTGTAATGAAAATTTAAGTAAGTTTAACGACAAATTCTTAATGTGCCAATTACTGGGGATGTTACCCTATTATTTATTCTTTTTTAGTTATTTATATTAAAAAAAAAAACTGCTCTATGTATTGTAAAAAACATAAAAACACAATAATTAAAAATAGAATTCTAAAAAAATCAAATAAATCCGATTTAAATCAAAAAAATCTGATTTAAATCAAATAAATCCGATTCTTTTGATTTTTTTTTTAAAAATCATGATTTTTTTCCAACCCTGTTCAAGAAAAATTTGAACTCCCAAAAGAAATTGAGAAAATCTGAACATCAAGAAGTGGAAGACGCTTTATTAAAATGGTTTAGTATCCAAAGAAGTCGAAATGTACCAGTTTCTGGACAAATGCTTCAATTAAAAGCTGAGGAATTTGCAAGTAAATTTGAAATTCCATTTTTGTGTTCTAATGGATGGCTAGACAGATTTAAATAGCAAAACAACATATCTTCTGGAAAAATTGCCAGAGAATCGGTGAGTGTTTCAACATCCGACATTGATAGGAAAGAGTGAAAAGAGAGTGGAAAGAAAATGTCTGGAATAAAATCTCTCGTGAATATGACGAGAATGATATATATAATGCTGATGAAGCTGCACTTTTTTACAAGATGACACCATCCCAGACATTAAAATTTAAGGGAGAGAAATGTATTGATGAAAAATTGTCGAAAGACAGAATCACATTTCTAGTGTGTGCCAATATGAGTGGTACTGAACGTCGTAAACTTCTAGTGATAGGTAAATCTAAGCACCCCAGATGCTTCAAAAATATCGAACGGCTTCCTGTTTCTTATGAAGCAAACCGCAAAACGTGAATGACTAAAGAACTGTTTGAAAAAGAGCTCCGAAAGTGGGATCGTGAACTGTCAGCTAAAAAGCGGAATATACTACTTCTGCTTGACAATTGTAGTGCACACAAAATCGATAAACAGTTTGAGTTGATTAGAATTGTACTCTTCCCCCCGAATTCAACATCTGTAGTACAGCCTATGGACCAGGGTGTCATCAGGAGTCTTAAATGTCATTAGAGGAAGCAGCTCATTTTAAGAATTTTAGAGGGATATGATAAAAATATAAAATGTGATGTTTCTCTTCTTGATGCACTTGTAATGCTCGAAAAATCTTGGCGGTTTGTTACGGATTCTACAATTAGAAAATGCTTTAGACATGCAGGCCTAGCAAAGAATACTGAAGATACAACGAATGTTGAAGAAGCAATGAATACTGAAGAAGAGGATGATGAAAATTTACCTATGGTGATGTGGATAGAAAAGCACAAAATTTCATCCTTCTCAGATTGTGACATGCAATTGTTTGAAACATGTGATGATGAAGTTATTACATGTGAAGATCCGACTGATGAAGATATTGTGGAAGAAATTAAAATGAATCATTCTGAAATCGAAGATTCTGCAACTGATGATGATGAACATGCTCATATAAATGATGAAATCCCCACAATCTCGGATGCTACAGCAGCAATGCATATAATTAATAAATTTTTGTCTACACAAATAATGGAAGAAAGAGTGATAAAGTCGTTTGATATACTAGACAAAGAAATTAATAACATGTTTTTAAAATCGACATCACATCAGCAGAAGATTACCGATTACTTCTGTATAAAAACACGGAGAAACAATTAAAGGTAAAATGTATTTATTTCTATTTGTCTTCATTTATAGTTAATTTAATTAGTATTGTGTCACTTTAATGTAATCGATTTTAGTGAATTTAATTAATTAATGATGAAATTTAGTAGATTTTATCTTTCTTTAATACATCAATATTGAATATACACGTAGCAACTAATGGTTCACAGATTGTGTGAACTCTAGCATTTTAGTAAACGGTTCGGATATAGCGAACGAAACCTTCAGTCCCTTGAAGTTTGTTATAACGGGGTTCAACTGTATAAGTAGATTAAGCAAAGGCATGATAGATAATTAATTCCATCCTTTTAATTGGTTGTGTACAGGGATATAGTGGAGGGTATACAGGGGTATACGCCGTATACCTTCTGGATTTTTTAAAGGAACACGATATACCCTCTATTTCTCAAGAAAGCTATAGTATACACATTCTATGGTATATCCTCTGCTCAGAGCGTATATCCTCTGTTATTTTTATGACTACACCGCTGGTTGTGTATGATTTAAAAGAAAATAAAAAATTATCAACATTTAGAAAAATGTATGATAAACAAAGCAAAAGTATGTTGATATAAGGGTCATTCCACATGAATTCAACCAATGGGTGTTGCATCATAGTCACAGATTTTTTTTTTTAATTTTATCATAGATAGACATAGTAGTGAAACCCTCAAATCTGAAATTTAAAAGTAATTTTCACAATATTGGCCGAGATATGGCCATTTGAAAACTGGCCATTTTTACAAAATGGCGGCCATCTTGGAATTGTATCACTGTCTAAATATGGCCATAACTTGACAACTAATGGCTCAAAGTTTATATATCTGGTACCAATTTGAAGCTATTTGTACAAAGAATGAATATTTCACATCAAAACAATAATAAATTTTCATTTTTTCACTTTTTATTATGTGCAAAGTGAAAATTTCACCCCAAAAAAGGGCAGATTGTAATGGCTCATAAAAAAAATGAATCATCATGAATTTTTCTGAAACTTGGTAAAAACGTTGCTCCATCTGTGTGCTTTAAATAAAAAAAAAATTGGAAAGGTAAAATTTGTTGTTTTAAAATAAATGGTTTTTTACAGATAAGGTGTCATTAACCAAATAATGATATTTTTAGAATCTGTGAGCATTCCTGATTCAAAAAATAATGGTTAAAATAAAATTTTCTAACATCTAAATTAATGTAAAAGTATAATCAAAACCTCATTTGTACTAATTTTGTAGAAATCTGCCTCCAGCCCCCCTCCCCCCCACCCAAAAAAAAAAAAAAAAAAAAAAAAAAAAAAAAAAATTAGACAATTCAAAAAATTTTACACTGAAAAAGATAAGATAATAATTAAGGAATATAATGTATAATTATAAAATACCTATAAATGCAATGCATACATATGGTGATTTACTTCACATATAGGGGCAAGTGGGGTAGAATGGGACAGTAGGTTTTTCTCTTTATGTATCATTCTAAATATTTCATCAATCACATATTAGATGAAGTAATGGTACCCCAATCTTCAGTTGAAAAAAGTAGCTAATTTACACAAGCTTGCAATTATATAAAGAAAAAGATTATTTCAAGAATCAAAACATGAATTCAAAATTTTAAATTTTGAATTCAAAACATGATGTAAAAATTTCATTATGTTTCTATAAGCTGATGTAATATTGCATCATGTTCTATATAAGCTGATGCAATTTAAAGAAAAGATTGCTACTGTACCTTCATCTGCTTCTTAATTGGCTATAATCAAAGTATGATGCTATCTTGCATCATGTTCTATATGAGCTGATGCAATTTAAAGAAAAGATTGCTGCTTTACTTCAAAATTTCAGAGGAAATTCGAACAATTCAAGCATTATTTTTAAACTTTAAAACTAATTAAATCCATTTTAGCTTAAATCTGAAGAAAAAACTGCTATATTATAAAGTTATATGCATGTAAGTAAATATTTTCTTCTTATTTTGTCTAGATTTGTTCCATGTGTAATTTTAAACTTTGGCTTATTTCTCATCATATTCAATGTTTTGCCCTGGATTTGTATTATATTATTGTTATTTTTTTTTTGTCTCATCATATCTAGATTTTTGTTCATATAAATTTTAATTCAGTGTGAACAAAAAATAACAAATGTCAACTCAATTAACTCATTTATATATATTTATTGTATTTAAATTACACAATTGAATAATTTAACTCTGTAATTTACAGCTAGTATTTCTCCAACATTTCTGGAGAAAATATTATGTGCCTTTTTTTTCATGCATTCCATAGTAAGGTATTTAAAATATTTATGTAAATATGTTTTGAGAATTATATTATCATATTTTGAATGAAATGAAATAAAAAGTACTGTAAAAATAAATATTTAGTGTAAATAACTGCAAATTGATATTTCTTTATTGAATTATATAATATAAATACAATACTTTAATTTAGATGCTAGAAAATTTCATTTTAACCAATATTTCTTAAATTAAGAATACTTACAGATTTTAAAATAATCATTATTTGGGTCAATGACATCTTATATGTAGAAAACCATTTTTAAAACAACAAATTTTACCTCTCTAATTTTACAGTATAATGTTCCATATATAGAGAAACTTACATCTATGCATAATCAAATCATTATACAGAAAGCGTAAAAAGTATATGAACTAAATTTACTTTTCATTTTTGAAATAATCTTTTTCTTTATATAATTGCAAGCTTATGTAAATCAGCTACTTTTTTCAACTGAAGATGGGGTACCATTACTTCACCTAATGTGTGATTGATGAAATATTTAGAATGATACTTAAAGAGAAAAACCTACTGTCCCATTCCACCCCACTTGCCCCTATATGTGAAGTAAATCACCATATGTATGCATTGCATTTATAGGTATTTTATAATTATACATTATATTCCTTAATTATTATCTTATCTTTTTCAGTGTAAAATTTTTTGAATTGTCTAATTTTTTTTTTTTTTTTTGGGTGGGGGGGAGGGGGGCTGGAGGCAGATTTCTACAAAATTAGTACAAATGAGGTTTTGATTATACTTTTACATTAATTTAGATGTTAGAAAATTTTATTTTAACCATTATTTTTTGAATCAGGAATGCTCACAGATTCTAAATATATCATTATTTGGTTAATGACACCTTATCTGTAAAAAACCATTTATTTTAAAACAACAAATTTTACCTTTACAATTTTTTTTTTACTTAAAGCGCACAGATGGAGCAACGTTTTTACCAAGTTTCAGAAAAATTCATGATGATTCATTTTTTTATGAGCCATTACAATCTGCCCTTTTTTGGGGTGAAATTTTCACTTTGCACATAATAAAAAGTAAAAAAATGAAAATTTATTATTGTTTTGATGTGAAATATTCATTCTTTGTACAAATAGCTTCAAATTGGTACCAGATATATAAACTTTGAGCCATTAGTTGTCAAGTTATGGCCATATTTAGATAGTGATACAATTCCAAGATGGCCGCCATTTTGTAAAAATGGCCAGTTTTCAAATGGCCATATCTCGGCCAATATTGTGAAAATTACTTTTAAATTTCAGATTTGAGGGTTTCAGTACTATGTCTGTCTATGATAAAAATTAAAAAAAAATCTGTGACTATGATGCAACAAGTTTTCCTTAACTTGGTTGATTTCACGTGGAATGACCCATAATAGAATATGATATTTGGAGAGTAATAAAACATACCGCAATAAGCAGTTATAATGTTAGTAAAAATGTTATAATATGCAAACTGAATGTAAACAATTATTTTAATTGGGAGAAATGTTGACATATTTTAAATCAGTCATTCACGGACAGACATGGTACAGGCTCAGAAAAAAAAAAAAAAAAAAAAAAAGCTGAACTTTCACGGCCTTACAGACTTTTGACGAAATTAGCATTTTCTCGCAGCATTTTGACAAAATTAGCACTTTTCTGTAATTTTTTTAACAAATTAGCATTTTTTGCGAACATTTTACAAAAATCACATTTTTTTCCATGGTCTTTTCAATGAAATTTGCATTTCTCCATGATCTGTTAGTGATATTCACATTTTTTAGCTCACAGGCTACCATAGCCTGAGAGCTTATGTGCCCGTCCGTTCTGTATGTACGTTCGTACGTGTGTTCGTGCATAACACGATAACTCATGATAAAAATATCAGATCCACTTGAAATTTTGTATATAGGTATATACTGATAAGGTGCTTCCCTGATTAGTTTTTGGAGTTCATTCGATAAGTATAAGAGGGGGAACGGGGGGCTCATGCCCCTCCCCTTAGTTGATATAAACAAGATTTTCATGCAGAATTAACAGTTTTCGTTCAAAATTTAGATATAGGATCATTCTGATGAGGCGATTCCGTGACTGTTATTAGGTGTTCATTGAATAAGTATAAACAGGGGGAACGGGGGGCTCATGCCCCCCTCCTTAATTGATATAAACGGGATTTTCATGCAGAATTAACAGTTTTCGTTCAAAATTTAGATATAGGATCATTCTGATGAGGCGATACTGTGGCTGTTATTAGGTGTTCATTGAATAAGTACAAACAGGGGGAACGGGGGGCTCATGCCCCTCCTCTCAATTGATATAAGCAGGATTTTCGTGCAGAATTATCAGTTTTTGTTCAAAATTTAGATATAGGATCATTCTGATGAGGTGAGTCAGTGGCTGTTATTAGGTGTTCATTGAATAAGTATAAACAGGGGGAATAGGGGATCTAATGCCCCTCCCCTTAACTTGTATAAATGGATTTTTCAATCAGAATTGTCAGATTTCGTTCAAATCTCTGAATAGTTTTGGAAGTTTAATGGTTAAGTATAAAAGAGGGGAATAACTCCTCTTAAATTATATAAATTCTAAATGGGTTTTTATTAAGAATTATCCGATTTGCTCTGAATTTTAGATATAGATTTTTTAATATGATATCATGTACTTGATAGTTTAGGAGGTTCAATGATTAAGTATGAAAAAGGAGAAAGGGGAGAGCTGTTTCCCCTTCTTAATTTTTTTTTTTTTTTTTTTTGAACGGAATTAACGAAAATACAAGGCTGTAATGTACAATTAGTATGCGTAGCCTGTGAGCTCAATGCCATCAGTTTAACTGGGCAATATTCTTTTTATTTCACCCTCTGTTAAAATTTGCGATTTTTTACAGTTCTTTCAGCCAAATTTGCTGCTTTTTCAAGATCTTTAGATAAAATTTTCCTTTTTTTGTGATTCTTTGACGAAATTAGCATTTTTTTCTGAGATACTTAGACAAAATTTGCATTTTTTTCAAGACTTTTTGCAAATTTGGTGGTTTTTTTTCACTATATTTTGACAAATTTTTTTTTTTTTCCTAATGACTGTTTAATGGAATTTGCCTTTTCGTTACGATCTGTTTATAAAATTTGGGGATGTTTTGTTAAAATTTGCCATTTTTTTTCGAGATCCTTTGATGAAATTTGTGTTTTTTTTTTTCATGATACCTGGACAAAATTTGCTTTTTTTCACTATCTTTTGATGAAATTCCCTTTTTTTATCACAATATCTGGCCAAATTTGTCATTTTATCACAATCTTTTGGCGAAATTTATTGTTTCCTTATGATCTTTTGAAGAAATTTGCCATTTTTTTGCAATCTGTTTACATAGCTATTTTTTTTTTTTTTTTTTCAGGATTGAAAAAAAAAAAAAAAACCCCACCAATATTGTCAATCAGATGTGTAAAAATCTTGAGTTTTGTCACCTCTTCAGAAAAAAATACAAATTTTATCAATCAAGTTCGGAAAAATCGCAAATTTTGTCGATCAAATGCAGAAAAATTGGAAATTTCATTGATTGACTCATACTTTCTCCTTTATCTATAGAGTTCACATTTTTAATTTAGCACCAGCCACTGTTTACAACTTTTAATAAAACTGAATTTACTCTATATGTACAAACGTAAACATTGATACATCCTTAACCACCTTACCAGCTGAACTGGATGGGCATAAGGGAACCTAGAGGAGTAAAATTCCCCTCCCTCTGAAACCTTATTTTTCATCTGATTATTAGCCACAGATCACGTTCTTGAAATAGAATTCTCTCTGTGTTATTAATGTGGCCCTTGACAATGCAAACATTTTTGTAAATGGCCCTTCTTTTAAAAATGTTGTGCATCCTTACTTTAAGTTTTCAAAATATTTTATGCACTATAAACATTACTGAAATTGTATTTTTAGAATGTCTACATGGAGAAGTGACCATTAATGGAAAATGACTATTTAGCATTTCAATAATGGACAGCAGCCCTATTAAAACCTTAGTAAAAATAAATGAAATTTTATAAATGACTATTAGTACATGAAACTCAAATTTTTTACTGCTACCAATACAAAAAGTTGCACATTATGCAAGAAAATAAAGAATACATAAATGAAGCCAGCTCTTAGAATGCTTATTAAGATTTTTAATGAAAAAACAGTGGAACTTCGAAACATTGTTTGCTGCTTTCTGGTTGTTTTGATTAAGAGTTTCAACAATAGGGCAAAATTATAAATATGCAAGAGAGAGTTATGAAAAAAATAATAAAAGCTAAATTTTCATTGGTTATTTTTTTATAAACCAAAAACATTGAATGATGTTCATTACTGGCACATCTACCCTATACGTATATTTCTTACATACTTATATCTTCTTAAAAACACATAAAAAAGAATCTGAATATAACAATCATTTCAAATTTACAAAATTAGGACTAGATCTCTCACATATGTAAAAAACTGTTCAGAACGCTACAAAAATAAGACCCTGAGAGAAAAATCTGGACAGACTCCTGGTAAAAGGCAGTGCTCCAATGCAATGTAATTTTCATTTATTTTGTAGATTAGTCAATTAAGTTTTTCTAGTGTAAAATATAACTTAACTGTCATTTCTCTTGCATTAAAAATAAATATCAAAGGATCTAGAACTTATGTAAACTATTTACAAGATTATCGAATTCTGCCATAAAAAAAGAAAAAAGAGTGTGTTATAAAGAATATGAAATTATCTGCAAACAGATAGAAAATGATAATGTACCATATACAGGGTGTCCGAAAAGTCAGGAAACGGTCGAATAACTCGAGAAATACATATGAGATTGAAAAATGTAAATATACGTGATAAATATTTTTAAATAAGCTACTCAGTGATACCAAATTTGACCTTCGTAACCCATCCCCTGGGGGTCAGAGGGGGTCCAACTTTGAAATCTTAAATTATAACCCACATCTTTTATTGCAGATTCGGATTCTACGGACAAAAATACGTAACTTTTGTATTTGATGTTTATTTCGAATCCTCATTTATCACGGTGTAATTGAGCATATTAAATCGATACATATTTCGGTTTTTCCAAAGGATTTTCCCTAATCGAAACTAATTGGGGAGAATTTATGACATCAAATTCCTCGTCTTTTGCAATAATAGCGTTTCCTGAAAATCACCCGTGTCGATTATTTCGGTAGTGCTACACAGTTAAAAATTTGATCCATTTGCTGTAGCGTCACTCCACAGCTTTTATAGAATATCGCTTTCATGACCAATGAGAATGTTCCATAACACAGTAAAGTACACTGTAAAAAAATTGACCCTTTTGCTGCATCGTCACTCCACCGCTTTTATAGAAAACGATTACTTTACTGTGTTATGGAGCATTCTCATTGGTCACAAAAGAGATATTCTATAATAGCTGTGGAGTGACGCTGCAGCAAAAGGGTCAAATTTTTAACAGTGTAGCACTATTGAAATAATCGCCACGGATGATTTTCAGGAAATGCTATTCCTACAAAAGACGAGGAATTTGACATAAAAAATTCTGCCCAATCAGTTTCGATTAGGGAAAATCTCGTTTGAAAAGCCGAAATATGTATCGATTTAATATGCTCAATTACACCGTGATAAACGAGGATTCGAAATAAACATCAAATACAAAAGTTACGTATTTTAATCCGTAGAATCCGAATCTGCAATAAAAAATGGGGGTTATAATTTAAGATTTCAAAGTTGGACCCCCTCTGACCCCCAGGGGGTCGTTTCGAAGGTCAAATTTGGTATCACAGAGTAGCTTATTTAAAAATATTTAACACGTATATTTACGTTTTTCAATCTCATATGTATTTCTCGAGTTATTCGGCCGTTTCCAGACTTTTCGGACACCCTGTATATTCATGTCAACCCCCTAACTTTCAAATACAAATTCTGCAAAAAATCAAAAACACAAAAACCCAAGTAAAGTTAACCCCCTAACTTTGTACTTCAATTTTGCACACGAAAGATGTCACTTGGCAATGTGAAAAAGTATCAAATAAACAAAAACAAATCACTGGAAAAATTTTTTAATTAAAAGTTATTATGGTACTACTTGGTTATCTTGTTGACCAATTTCGCCAAATTAACAATTCGTCAAACTAATAGCCAGGTTATATACATTGACATAATTTTTATTTTAAATAATGAAAAAAAATATATATATTTAGTAGAATATTATTAAAAATACAAATAATATGTCGAAATAAAAATCATTTAATGATGTTTTAAACACGTATATCGCATTCACGATCATCCGTTATTGGCATTTAATCTGATAGTTTGGAGATAATTTTTTGGTCGATGGGATAACCAAGTAGTACCATTATTATTATTTTTATATTTTATCATTACTTTATTTTACATGCCTAAAAAGCCAGAATTTTGCAGTATTCAAAGTTTTTTTTCTTTTTTAATTGATTTGTGTATAAATTGCCCCCCTTAATTTCTTGACTTATACATGAGTATATACAATAATATTAAAAACTGTGATAAGAAAAATATTTTTAAAAAGGAAACATGGTTGAATCATTTTAAAATCATTTGTAACTGCATTAAGGTTTATTTAGGGCTGGTGAAATGAAATGACAGAAATCAAATGCGTAAAAATAAAAATACATTTGGATTTAGCAAGAATACAGTGATTGACATTGGAATAGTTATCCCTGAGAAGTTTGTATGCCTACCATTTACAAAGACATTCTAGAAAATCAGAAGGCTTTAAAAAAACTTTCATAAATTTCTACTAAGTAAAAAAATTAATCCAGTATTTTTTACGTTTTCAGTGTACTGTCATATATACCATATATTATCACCATTATCATATATACTGTATATATTATCTGTATAAAATCCCATATTCTGAATATATAGGAATGTAATGTAAAAATAATAATTATATGAATATTATAGTATGAAAATTGATTTTGACACACATATTTATATACAGAACATATAAAAACTTATCTCATAAATTATCAATTAAATACAAAGCTTTTGAATCATCACCATCAGCTTTTTTTTTTAATATTTTTCTACATATTGTATTCTTTGGTTGATATATCTGCAAAACCAGAAAGTTCAAAATGCTTCACTAAGTAGCCTTTTTTAATGGCACCATTTGATAAAGGGCAAAATGGAAATTTTTCATTAGTGGCCAAAAGTAGCAAATTTATTAATGGCTAATAAATCATTCACATCAAAGCACCTTTTCTTCCTTGGCCCAACAGATTTTAATGAAACTTGGTTTATCAAGTGTCTTCAAATAGTTATGAAAGAAAACACTAAAATTATTTTTTAATTAAAGCATTTTTTATTAAAATTTGCTACATCTTGAATTACTTAATTGCTATTTTCTCAAAAACTAAATGCAATACTAACTTGGTTTAATATAATTTTAAAGCTCCTTTCACGATCTTTAACAACACTAACAAATTTATTAAATATTATTTTTTAAAGCATTCAAATTTAAATTTCTCAAAAAGATACATTTTTAAAATTTTTGAAAAATTCTCAAATTGACTTTGAATTATCCTAGTACATGTCCCCAAGTTTTATGATGAGATTAGAAGATACATAAAGTTGATGTTCAGATGTAAAGTGAAAATTTTAAAATTGCATTTCAATATTTGATGAAATTCATGTCTGTTTTTGAGATCTTTTGACAACTTTTTGTTCGTTTTTGACGAAATTAGCATATTTTTTTGACGCAATTCACCTTTTTTTTTTTTTTTTTTTTTTTTTTTTTTTTTTTTCCAAAGATGTTAAATGAACATCATGTATTTTTCACAATCTTTGGATGAAATCCACATATTTTTTGCGATATTTATACGGAATCTGTGTGTTTTTGACAAAATTTGCATGTTTTTTTTCACAATCTTTTGAGTGCGACTTTTTTCATCTTTTGATGAAATTAGTGATCTGGAAAAAGTTAAAAATGGATTTTTCTTTGTTTTTCAAATTGACGAAATTGTGCAAAATTTCATTGTGGTACCAAGTACGTTTTGGCACAGCTTTGGTACAAATTTATTAAAAATTGCTATTTCAGCACATATATGTGTAATAATTGTATTTTTGTGCAGATATGTACAAAATTTGCAGCACTTGAAACCCTGAGTTTTGTGAAGAAGCCGTTTTTAAGGATTTTAATTTTGTGACGGGGCCGCTTTTAGGGATTGGAATTTTGTGATGGGGCTGTTTTTAGGGATGAAATTTTGTGAAGGGGCCCCAAAATGGTCCCAATTTTCAGCTGGTTTGATTCTTGAAAGCAAAAAAATATAACATGATTATTAAAAAAACGTTAATTAACTAGTCTAAGTCATGCTTTTAAATTTTTCAATAATTTTTAATTATTTTTTAATTTTAAAAAATTTGTCTAAATATTACAAAGATTTTTTTTTTAATTTTATAAATCAGTAGTTTTTACTACAGTAGAATGCTAGGTATTTTTGAAGTGCATTAAGATCAATCAATATTAACAGCATTAGGTTTAATGTCTTATTTGCCGAGGTCCTGTGAAGATCACTAAATCGAGAGTTTACTGTATTAGAAATTCATATCAAAATGATAAAAAGTTTTATTTCAGATTTAGCCAGATTCAATCACCAAAAAGCTTGATTAACACATAAATACATGTGGTAAGAAGATTGTGATAATCAATGATATCAGCAATATATTAAATTTTTTCAGAAATAAATTTATTCTGCCTTTATGAAAAAACATGAATTGAGTAATATTTTAAAAAATTACAAATTAAAATATATAGTAGACTCCCTCAAATCCGAAAAGCATGGGACCAGAGGTTGTGCAGACAGGGTAGCAAAAAACCCGGGTTTTTTATAAAAAACCCAACCCATGTGGGTTTTTTCGGGTTTTTTGTTTTTTTAAGAGGTGATAGCAGGGGAAGTCTCTTATTTCAAGAAAGTATGTATTATATTTAAAAATCTTTTGATATTTTTATTAATTAATTTAATATACAATAATTTTTTATTGAAATAACACAAATAAATCAATGTAAAATGTTGTAAAAAATGCTTTTACTTCTGATATTATATGATATAATATAATAACCACATAGCACATATTTGAAAGCTACTTTAATAAATTACTTTTTATCAATATTACCCACTAAAAACACATTTTTAAACAAATGTTTTATTCTTTATCAATCAAAGAATGCTTGATAATATTTTCAAGATATCTATGGTTCATTGTATAGAGCAGTTTATTCTCTGAACATAATACAGAGCTATTACTAAAAATATTTTACAAATGAATTTCAATTATCTACATAACTAATTATAATTATTTAATTTGAATATTTTGAAATGAATTTATAATACTTATATAATAAACAATGATGTTTATTTTTTATAAACAAGTATAGATGGTACAATATATATTAGGAAATAAAATATAGGGTAAAAATCCTGATTTAAATAAACAAAATATATATATTAGAGTGTTTTGAAAAAAGCCCCCTCCTTTCCTGGCCAAAAAGGAATTAGTCAAATTTGAATCCGGTTGGGACATTATGAAATTTTACATTGTTAAATCTTGAAATAAAAGATCTTGTCATTTTTCATTATGCGAAAATGTTATAATTAGTTACGATATTGATTTTGGCACTTTTTTTCATAATATTAACAAGTTTTTAAAAGAATTAAGCATAATATTTTATTTTGACAATTTTGGCTTTGTCATATCTAGCAGTACACTCACAATCTATTTTGATAGGATAGTGTAACTTTTTAAGCACAAAAGTTAAAAAACTAATATAAAACCTGCTGAATATTAAACACTTAGACCACAGATATTAAAAAACCTAATAAAATCCGCTTTAACGTGGGTTTTATTGGGTTTTTTAGAGTGGGTTTCACCCAATAAAACCCACCCGGGTTTTTTTCTGGCAGGTGGGTTTTTTGCAACCCTGTGTGCAGATTTTAGAATTTTACGAATATCTGGTCATTGCTTTGTTTACATTAGTGTAAACAGTAATTTGAATGAAACTAATAAAGAAAACAAAATTATAATGGATGCTTACAATATAATGAAATATTAAAATAAGTAATAAACTAAAATAAAAATTTAGATAATTTTTAAAATGATTAAAATATTAAAAGCAAAGGTCAAGTTAATAACAAAAAATGTAGGATTAAATATTCATTATAAATAAAGGACAAAATTAGCACTAGCCACTGGCCACAGGGCCAGTAAATGTGAAAAAGTGGCTAGTGAAAAATTAACTGTCAGCGGCCACTTTTTCATATGGTGAGGATAATTTTTTTTTGCATTTCATCGAGGATTCTACTTTTTTTTTGTTCCAATATATTTATATTAAATATTTATTTGGCTATTCAGTTTTAGATTAATGCCTATAAAATGTTTACTGTTTATTATTTTTAAATAAAAATGTGGCCTCTAGTTTAAAGAAAGTGGCCGCTTAAAAAACTAGTCCTACCGGCCAGTGGCCACTAATGAAATTTCCCAATTTTGCCCTATAATTATACAGATGAAATTTATTTTTCCGAAATTATTAATGATGCCTTATATAGGTACACTACAAATTTATATAAAAATCATAAAATAAGAAAGTTTTATTTCAGGCATAGCCAGACTTAATAACCCAAAAAAGCTTGATATAACCAAAGCTTGATACCATAAATATATTTGGTAAGAAGATTGTAATTATCAATGATATCAGTACTATCTTGAATTTTTTCAGAAATAAGTACATTCTTCCTTCATGAAAAAATGTGAATTCAGTAATATTAACAAAAATAGTAAATTAAAATATGTATAGAATTGATATAAAACTAAAAAAGTCAAATTTTGTCTCTATATCTGAACTGAATGTTTCATTGCTTACATCCATAAATTATGTGCGGATTTGAGGGATTCTACTGTATATCCATTGATACATATCAAGGAACCCTAGATCATCAGGTGAAGATAAAAATATTGAAATGCAAGTTAAAAATTTCACTTTACGTATGAACTTCAACTTAACTTGAATTTTAACATAAAACTTGGAGAAATATACAAAAACAGTTTAAAGTCAACTTGTGATTTTTTTTTTTTTTTTTAATGATGCTTTTTGAGAAAATTAAAAAAATAATAATATTTAACAAATTTGTTTATGTTCCATATCATATTAATGGTAATAAAAAAGCTTTAAAATGATATAAAAACTAAGTTTGTATCACATTTAGCTTTTGAGAAAATGAAAATTAATTCAAGATGCAGCAAATTTTAATTAAAAAAACTTTAATTTTTAATAAAATTATAGTGAAATACATTTAAAAAAACAATTTTAGCGTTTTCTTTCATAACTATCTACTTAAAAACACTTAATAAACCAAATTTCATTAATATCTGAGAGGTCAAGGAAGATTTTCGTCTGAAATTGCATTTAATCTGACATGGAACGACTCTACTTTTTAACATTTTGGTCCTTTTTTTATATATAAGTGCTAAATAACTTTTATTAAAATTACTATTAGCATTAATTTAAAATTAAATAGCGTAATTAAACATGTTAAATATTAAAAGTAGTTTTAAAAATCAAAAGAATGCCTTTATAAAAATTGTCCTTAGGCCATTTCCTAGAAAACTTATCACGACTGTCACACAGCTAAAAATCGCTATGCTTGTTGGCCACCATTATTTTCGAAAAGTTTGCTTTGCCCTATACAACTGATGAGATATATCCAATAAAATAAGTCACATTTTTCTGTTCTAAAATACTGGTAGCCAAAAATAATTTCTGTGATAGACCTGACATGTTTTCATGGAATGAGCCCTTACAAATTCTAGACATGTTTGTATGAATAAAAGATATGCCCTTCAGAATATTCAATCTTTTTCTCACAATCAACACCCTGTCCTTTTTTTTAAACCTGGAGAAACTGGGAAATGTAGCCAATGTTTTACTAACCACTTTTTTCATTTAGTGACCAAATTGCAGTAATTTTGCCCTTTACCACATGATAGCCAAGAATGTTTTTTTATTCTATACAGCATCAGCTACTCCTGTTAGCATCTTTTTTAAAAGTATTTTTCTCTCGCCCATGTGAGGTAACTCTTTGATGTTTTCGAAGAGAACTAGGATCTGTGTATTGTTTATTGCAACCTTCAACTTTGCAAGCATACGGTTTATGAGTATTACTAAATTCAGCAGCTTTAGAAGAGTTAAAATCTTTAGAATTTGAGTTTGAATCATCATGAACACCAGATCTCTTATGCTTACGCAGAGAACTAGGATCTGTATATCTTTTATTGCAGCCTTCAACTTTGCAAGCATATGGTTTATGAACATTACTAATTTTTGTAGCTCTATTCAAAAAGGATGAGTTGAATTCTTCAGAATTTAAGTTAGCATTATCCTGAAAATCATTTTGTGCATGGGATCTCTTATGTTTACGCAGAGAACTAGGATCTCTGTAGCTTTTATCACAGCCTTCAACTGTGCAAGCATATGGTTTATAAATATCACTAAATTCATTTAAAGGGGAATAATTGGAATCTTTAGAATTATTTTGAATGCTACAATGAGCATGTAATCTTTTGTGCACACGCAGAGAACTAGGATCTGTATACCTTTTATTGCATCCTTCAAATGTGCAAGCATATGGTTTACAAACATTACTAAATTTAGCAGCTTTTTTTAAAGGAAAAGAGTTGGAATCTTTTAAATTTGAATTAGAATTATTTTGAACACTGCCATGAGCATGTAATCTCTTATGTACACGCAGAGAACTAGGATCTGTGTATTTTTTATTGCACCCTTCCACATGGCAGACAAAAGGTTTATCATCCTGGTGCCTTTTTGAATGCTTATGTCGATCACTAGAATTAGTAAATGACTTATTACAACCAGCTACAAGACAAGGGTATGGTTTTTCACCTGTATGAGATCTAATATGAATTCTTAAGTGATCTACACGTGAAAACTCTTTTCCACATGCATCACATTTATGAGATTTACATGGAATATGAGTTCTGATATGACTGAGCAAGGTATCCCGAGAATTAAAAGCTTTGCCTTGACGAATACAACCATTCCAATAGCAATTGTATACAGAATTTTTATCCTGACAAATATGAGAGTCACTTATATGTTGAGCAAGATCTTCTGGACAATTGAAATACATATCACAGGACTCCCAACCACATTTATAGGCATCCTTTTCACTATCATCTTCTGCAATATTCCAGCTAGTAGGTGACTGATGTAAGTCAAAATGGAGAAAGGATGAAGACTCATAACTATCTTCTATGGAAGTTTTGGTATCAAAATTTGGTTTGTTTTCAACAAGTTCCTTTTCTAATAAACCATGTGAAATCAAAAGCTCCCACACAAGAGGTGAATTAATCAAGCTTGAGGAGGAAACATCGTGCGAGCTAATACAAGTAAAACCAGTCGTATCATTTTGCAGAACCGTGCAATTAATTTCATCAATGCCATTTAATACTGATGAGTCAATTTCATCTTTCAGGAAAGCATTTTCTGTTTTCAGATCACATTTTTCTTCACCCATACTGATATAAACAGAATAAATACAGAGCACAATTTTATATTTTAAATCCCAGGATACGGTGAATTTTTAACATGAATTTAATTTAGTTTTATGCCTAATATTTTCGATTTAGCCAAATTTATAAAATAATAATCACATTTATAAAGCACCACCAAACAATAAAAGCACTTAATTGTCATCATTTATGAGATTTTCATAAGTACCAAAACAATAGCAATTTTATTTGATTTAGTGAATACTTCGAACGGGATGATTATGTATATTTTTCATAATTTTAATCACAAACGACAATACTTATACACAAAAGATACTCTGGAAAAACGGAAGACAGATAGAACATACAGCACATAGCTAAAAGAAAATATAAACAAACTACAAGACCAAATAATCGGCTACTGTTGCCAGGTCAGATAGCAAATGGTGAATTTAGGGTGTGTTGATGACTCACCCACGCCTCGCGCACACGCTAAGAAGACGGGAACATGGAGTGAATCACAGGCCGTGTTCAAAAGACGCTTTTTTTGTGTGCGCGCGCTCAGAAGATTCTGCTTGGAGTAGGTTCTATCGAAGAAGAGAATTTTAAAGTTATTCAATTATTGTATTATTTTTATGGTTCAGAATTGGTAAATACAAATAACATATCTCTTTATCCTTTCAAAACATGATTTTCGTAACAGAAATACATACCTGTGACCACTCAAATAAAATTAAAAGTATTCCGGAAAAGTATCACGTGACCTATTTCATGTTATTAAGCCCGATCAGCATTTAAAATTAGACATCCAACCCTGCTAAAAGCTGACGCGCGTTACGGGCGTAAAACTGCTGAGCGATTTGATCACGTGATTGTGCATTTTGTGCTTATCTGTTATTGGTTGCACTTTGTTTGTAAACAAAGTTGGTAGGTTGACTGATACAATTTAAATTTTTTAAAAATTTTCTTTTTATTTATTTAAAAATCATTTATCAGTTGCTTTATACTTTTCGTATTAAATAATAGAATACTATTGATTCTATTGTTGTAATTAATAGAATGCTGTTGATAAACCAAGGTTGAGATATCCACACTGGGGACTAGCAAAGGGGGGGGGGACAGGAGGGAGCCTACCCTCCCAAAACATTCACAAATGTTGTTACACTTTGCAAATTTAAAACTTTTATGTCAAATTTAATTAAAACTTTAATAAAAACTGCAATACATTTTCTATTTTTGATAGAATTTGCAAAAGTTACAACTCTAATTGGGAATATTATTATTTTTTTACAAATAAGAACTGTATTACATTTTCAAAGTGCGTTAACTTGGCAAAATTATAAAACGAGTTGGCGAATATAAAAATTTGACTTGACAATATTAAGGTTTTCTCCCCCACCAATAAAAAGTCTTAGCGATGGCCCTGTATCCACATATTACAAGATTGATTTGTAATCTACAATACTGGATTGATTTCAATGGAATTTGCATTGTCAGTTAGATAATTTTTCAGAAGAAGTTTTAGTATGTATATATTTCTTATTTAATGATTGTATATTTTAATACCGTGTGGATAACAGGCCAAAATATGTCATAAAATATAAAAAACAAACGACATCCGAAATTATGTTAGTATAAGCAAAACACTTATTTATACTTTCAATAGAAAAATTATAAACATTCTAATCATACTTTATTCAATGCAAAACTAGAAGGAAAACTCCAAATATTTCACTTCTTTAAAATATACTAGCTGACCCGCCCGGCGTTGCCCGGGTGCGTGATAATAATATCAAACGAACCTGAAATTTGTGATTTTATCTCTAATTCGAAATACGTGGCCACTGACTGTGAGAAAAATCGGTTTAAAAAAATAAACAACTGAATTTAGAGTAACAAATATTTAAAACGACTTCAATGAGAAACGGAGGAGGAAATATGTATTCAACAATTGCGCAATTTTCGCGTTAAAATGTTGATTTTTTCCGTAAATATCACTGTTCAGCCACGTAACTTTTTTTTTCACCTCGAAATCCTAAGTGTAACATTTTGATTTTCAAACAAATTATATCTCTCCTAGATCCGACTATACCTTAATTAAAATCGATTATCAATGATTAGGTAAAAGGTTAATATATAGTAATGTAGTTTCAGAACCATAGAACAAAATTAAGTATATTTCAATTAAAACGTGTGTAATATTCAACCTGTGGATAAAATCCTAACACTAACCTAATTGTAATGTAATCGCAACCTATCTGTAACCTAAATGCAACTTAACCTGAGCCAAACTTAAATATATCATAAATGTAACCTAGTCTTCACCTTATCATAACTTATCAGTTTTCTGACCGCAACCTAACTACAATTTACCTTAAACTAACTGTAACTTAATCATAACCTAACTATAACGTAACCGGAATTTAAATATAACGTAAGACTAACCGAAATATAATTGCAACCTATCTATAACCCAAATGTAACCTAACTGTTACCTAACTGTAGCCAAATTCTAAATTAATTAAAATTAACACTAACTATTAACTAACAATTCTAACCGCGTACGTGTTACAAACTATTTTAGTTGCACTTTTCACCACTACGGGGCGCAGTATATTTTGTACGAAAATCTGATATGGATCACCGCCACCTGCGGTCGGATATAATAAGCTTGCAATGCACGATTTGCAGAGTGCTTTAGTTTCACTTGCCATCACCAGAATAGGCATTTTTTCGTAAACAAACCTAAATCCGATCGATAATCCGATTTTCATTCTTTCCGTAGATATATTACCCAACGGGATGGGGATACAAATAGCAATTTATGAAATTTGTTGAAATTTCTATTCAGAAATAATGATAACCACCACGCAATTAAGAGTCCAATATTAAAAATTAGAATCGCCTACACTGCTGCTGCATGCTCTGTAAAATATGTTAGTTCTACTTTTCACCTCCAGGAGCTCACTAATTCCTTCATAAACCTATATCCGAAGGAAACTCCAGTATTAAGCGAATTTGTACGTATATTAGTCGAGAGGGCGGTAAAATCCAATAAGAATTTAAGAAAATTAATGAAATTATTGTTCGGAAATAACCACTACTTATAAATTAAGGATGAAATATGGTCTGTGCAAATATCCTACACAGATTCCCACTACCCGCAGCACTGTATGGCAGGTGTGCGTTAAACTCGGAACAATTTTTAGTATTTAAAAGCGAAAAAAAAAAGAACAATGAAAAAATGTGTTTAAAAATAAAAAGTCATGCATCAAGTACAGATTATGAAACACTATCCAACACATTCAGAATAATGTAAAAAACTGCACCGTTTAAAAATTTAAGATATTGCGTCTCATTTCACCATGTGAAAATATATTAAGCATTTCAAAACCAAATTTCAGCTGTTTTCATCTGCATTCGGAAAATGATCCGAAAATTTTAGAAGCCCTGTATATGATACATCGATAGGTACATGTTAACAACATGCATTCCAAAATTTAATTCATTTAAGAGATACACATATTTCAATTGAAAATTCCCCTTCAGCAATATCCTCTAATGAGGAGAATGGTAGGCAAATATTTTTGTGCTCCCCTGTATATGATGTATAGAATTTATATGTAAAGTGTAATGTGGAAAAAAAAGTATTTACATTTAAAAGCGCATACCGAATTTTAAAACGTACTCTCCAGCAATTATTAGGCAAAGACAGTATTGTAACCCTTTCTTTTGTGTGTCCCTGTAAATTTATTTTAAAATGCTGTAAATGCTCTGTTTTAACGTAACCGTAGTTAAATTAATTGATTTATATTAGTTTGAATACATTAGAAATCGCGGAATGTCATTAAAGTACGCTCCAAACGATTTTTACCCATATATCATAATGTAATCGAACTCTTTTGAATGTCCCTGTAAATGAATCATTAGTCACACATACCAAACATGCTTTAGTGACCCTAAATAATCCTTATCAATTGCATGAAAATCCGACTATAAATATAGTCGGATTTTCATGCAATTGATATAAATCTTATTTAGGGTCATCAAACGCGGGAGTTAGTGCGTGGACAGACGGACCGACAAACCAAATGCATAAGCACTTTTCAATTTTCTTGGAAAGTGCTAAAAAGACAGATGTTGGAAAATTATCCGATTTTTTTAGGAACCTTGTATATGATATAGATATTTGTAATGCAATATGCATTTCAAAATTTAATTCATTTAAGTGGTACATATATTTCTGAAAATTAGCCTTCAGCAATTTCCTCTAATAAAGAAAATGGTATGCGACTATTTTTGTGCAGCCCTGTATATCAAATATAGATTTTATATACAAAGAGTATTATGCAAAAAATTAATTAAATTTAAAAGTACATACCAAATTTTAAAACGTACTCACCAGCAATTATTACGCAAACACAGTACTGTAGCTGATTTCTTTTGTGTGTCCCTGTAAATCAGTAAAAATGGCTATGATTTGTGTGTTTAATTTAATCGTAGTGAAAGTAGGTGATTTATAGCCGTTTCAATACATTTGAAATAGCGAGATCTCATTAAAATACTCGTCAAACAATTTTTCCGTATATACGGTAATGTAATCGATTTCTTTTGAGTGTCTCTGTAAATGAACCAATATTCGTACATATTTCATATGCAATACCAAACATGCTTTAGTGATCCTAAATAAATAAGCTTTATCAATTGAGTATATTTACGGGATTTACAGTATGGACAGACGGACAGACAAACCGAATGCATAAGTACTTTTCAACTTTGTGATGAAAAACACTTCTGAGATTAAAAAAAATATATATATATCATTAATATTATCGAAAATGAGAATTTAAATTATATTTAAAATGTTTTCAATATCTTATTTAATTTCAATATGAAATTTAATTATTTCTAATTTTCCAATTTCTTTATTTTAAAAGCGAACATTTATTTTAATAAATAATAATAGAACAAAGACAATTTTAAAAATTTGCTATTTCTTCTTAAAATATGCTTTAGTTGTAAATCATTTCTTTCAATTCGTCTTATAATACAAAATCCCATGGAGGATTGAGATAGGTGGAGGTGAAGTAAGGATCAAAAAAGGTTTGCATTATGAATCCATTTATCGCTCAAATTTTAATGTTCCAAACAAAAGGACGTGGAAGGAATTTTGTATTATAATACGAATTGAAAGAAATGAATTACAACTGAAGCATATTTTAAGAAGAAATAGCAAATTTTTTGAATGGTCTTTGCTCTATTATTATTTATTAAAATAAATGTTCGCTTTTAAAATAAAAGAAATTGGAAAATTAGCAATAATTAAATGTCAAATTGAAATTAAATAAGTATTGAAAACATTTGATGCGAACTAAAAATTGTATAACTAAATGTTTCCTAATTTAATATAATTTTAAATACTTTATAACGTAGATGAAAAATGTTTATGACTTAATAATTGCATGTAAATAAATATTTAAAATATAATGATTAAAACATTCTTTTAAAATCATGTATGAAAACTTAAGTAATAAATATTAATCTAATGTATAGATTTCTGACTGCAGACGATTTTAAGATATTAACAGAAGAATGTTATATTTTCAAGCAAAACTTTAAAATAATATTCTATATTGATATTTAAAACACATATGATAAAATAATTAATAAATTCTTACCGTTGAAGCGAAAAATTAGTTCTTTTTAAAAAATAATGGCAAAAATATACGGGTTTAAACCTGTTTCAATTGATAGGCGTGTCAAAGCACGTGTTTTTTATTTGGACTTAATGTTACTTAATGTAGGGTTACATTTTTAGCATCACCCCCAGAGATAATACTTCCCCTCCACCGATCTCATTCCTCCATGACAAAATCCCTTCCATGTCCTTTTGTTTGGAATATTAAAATTTGAGCAATAAATGGTTTCACATTCAAACCTTTTTTCAGACTTACTTCACCTCCACCTACCTTATTCCTCTATGGTCATCGTCTTGAAACATCAAATACTCCAATGTCATTGTTACACCGGCTTATCTGATTACTTCTGCGAAAATTTTTACACAACCAACCAACCGTAAAAGAATGAAAAAGAAAAAAAATGGGAAAAAGATGATTTTTTATGAGAGTGACCTCTCGATTTTAATTAATTACTCAGTTAATAATTGGAATTTCGAAATTCTGAGCGTCAGGTGCATCAGGAGAGATATTGGGCTACTCTCAGAAAAATTTTGAGCTTCGTACGTACCGTAGTTTTCGCTAACTATCGCAGACACACACACAGAGCGATTTGTTATTTTATTAATATAGATGTATGCAGATATTCTTAATTAAAAAAAATGTATATCTTTTACATTTTGCTTTTATAATATTTTCCATTTTGATTTTAACACCGTAAAATATCCACGCATGCATTATATTTGCATCCTAATCTCAATAAAAACTTACTTCTAAAATTTTCAAAAAAAAAAAAAAAAAAAAAAAAAAATAAAAAAAAAATAAAAAAAAAAAAGAACATTAATAATTATTTTATGCGTATACGGATATTTTCGCAGAAAACTTTTTTTTTTTCATTTGCTTAGTATATATATAAATCACTTTGGAACGATATTAATATCGTTCTAATTATCCTTTTAATATTCTAAATTTAGAATATTAAAACTTTCTCCGCAAAAATCTCATTTTCTCGTATTTAAATAAGTATTTTATTATTATAATAGAAATACATGTGCTTCTGTATTATTAATATAAAATTTACCTTTAATAAAAATGTCTTATTTATTAAGAAAAAGCAACCCCCTCCCCCCCCCCAAAAAAAAAAAAAAACACAAACCAACTTTTGGCCTGCGCAGGTTTCGAACCCGTATCGTCTAGGTACAAGCTCAGCACTCTGACCATTCAGCCAGCGGGCTCACATTCATTTGCAACAGATAATCTTTATAATTGGCACCACAAGTAATTACATCCGTGATCTGTTCTCCATCTGTTATTGAGCGAACAATTACAGTAACCGGTGGCACAGTAGCGAGTACTGAACACACATCCCGTCCACTATAGGTGCCCATTCCATGTCCGTGGCTCCTGAGCGCGCGCGTAACAGCTGAACACGGCCTTTCCGATTGCGTTCAGAACGTTCAACAACAGATTAAGAACAGATCATGGATTTGATTAATGTGATAATAATTTGATACTAATGAATTTCCAGCCAATGAAAACGCAGCTGAACATAATAATGCTTGTTTGTTTGTTTGTTTGTTTATTGAACAACATACATCTGACTTGTGTGCTCGACATGAAGCCTGCTTATAAGCCATCGTCAGTATACAGGGACGAGATATCACACAAGGAAATATTACAACACAAGAGAAGTAAACCAGGAGCTCCACACAAAGAGTGTGTGCAATGGAGCCAGTGGGATTTGAACCCACAACCTCACGATTAGTGGCTTGATGTCTTAACCATTCAGCCACGGAGGCCCATAATAATGCTAAAATGTGACTACACTGTAAAAAATTTGACCCTTTTGCTGCATCGTCACTCCCCCGCTTTTATAGTATATATGGGCGTGTTCAATGGACACTTTTTTGCGCGCGCGCGCTCAGAAGATTCTGCTTGGAGTAGGTACTATCGAAGAAGAGAATTTTAAAGTTATTCAATTACTGCATTATTTTTATGGTTCAGAATTGGTAAATACAAATACTATTCCCTTTATCCTTTCAAAACATGATTCTCGTAACAGAAATACATACCTCTGACCACTCAAATAAAATTAAAAATATATTCCAGGAAAGTATCACGTGACCTATTTCATGCAATTAAGACCGATCAGCATTTAAAATCTGACAACAACCCTGCTCAAAGCTGACGCGCACTACGCAAAAAAAAAAAAAAAAAAAAAAAAAAAAAAAAAAAAAAAACTGGGCGGTTTGATTACGTGATTGTGCATTTTGTGCCTATCTGTTATTGGTTTCACTTTGTTTTGTATGCAAAGTTGGCAGGTTGATTCATACAATTTAAATTTTTTAATAATTTTCTTTTTATTTATTTAAAAATCATTTATCAGCTGCTTTATACTTTTCGTATTAAATAGAATGCTTTTAATGAACTAAGGATGAGATATCCACACAGGGGCCTCGCTAAGGGGGGGGGGGGAGCCACCCCCACCAAAAATTCGCAAATATTTTTACACTTCTCAAATTTAAAACTTTTATGTCAAATTTAATTAAAATTTTAATAAAAACTGCAATACGTTTCCTATTTTTGATAGAATTTGCAAAAGTTACAACTCTAATTGGGAATATTATTATTATTTTTTTTACAAATAAGAACTGTATTACATTTTCTAAGTGAATTAGCTTAACAAAATTATATAACGAGTTGGCAAACTTGAAAATTTGACTTAGTAATTTAAGGTCTTCTTCCCCACCAATAAAAAGTCTTAGCGATGGCCCTGTATTCACATATTACAAGACTGATTTCCAATCTACAATACTGGATGGATTTCAATAGAATTTGCACTGTTAATTAGACAATTTTTCAGAAGGAGTTTTAGTATGTATATATTTCTTATTCAATGATTGTATATTTTAATACCGTGTGGATAACAGGCCAAAATATATCATAAAATATGAGAAACAAACGACATTCGAAATTATGTTAGTATAAGCAAAACACTTATTTATACTTTCAATAGAAAAATTATAAACATTCAAACATGCTTTATTCATTACAAAACTAGAAGGCAAACACCAAATATTTTACCTCTTTAAAAAATATGCATGCAGATATTTTTAGTTAAAATTGTATATCTTTTACATTTTGCTTTTATAATATTTTCCATTTTGATTTTAACACGGTAAAATATCGGCGCATGCATTGCATTTCCATCCTAATCTCAATAAAAACTTACTTCTAATTTTATTTATTTATTTATTTATTTATTTATTTATTTATTTATTTTTGTAAATCTCCGATGCTATTTCTTTGAGACAAGCTAAAAAATGTCGTGTCATCAGCCCTGAATTTTCTACTCAACCGATTTTGATAATTATTTTTTAAAATGAAAGCTATTTATTTGTAGTTGTGCCCATTTTAGTTATTTTTTAATGTATTTCCATTTTTATATTTTATTTTTAATTTTAAATGCTTTTTACGACATTTCTTCAAAATGGCGGCAACTCAGTTTAGCTTTTCTCTCGATAATAAAAATTTATTTTTAAATAATGATTGCGTATAATTATGCACTAATTGAGGTAAAAAAATATATTTACCGAAAAATAATATTAATAATGTAAATAAAATAACAGAAAATAATTTATGATAAACATTCTTGTCTAAAGCAAAATAAGAAAAATTTCAAATGAGGAAAATGATGTCATTCAGCAACCAGATAAATGGAAATTACAATATTATTACGGATGTCTTTTTCATATTACTAATAACAGTAACTTTTAAAAGAACATTTGAAGAGAAAATGACGTCACTATTTAAAACATCGCATTTTTACTCATAACGATATTAGGTGCTACTTTGTTATCCCGTCGACCAATTTCGCCAAATTATACAAATCGCCAAACTAATAGCCAAATTATACATATTGACATAATTTTTATTTTAAATAACGAAAAAACAAATAATTAGTAGAATATTAATAAAAATATGAATAAAAAGTCGAAATAAAAATCACTTAATGACATTTTAAACACACGAATCGTATTTAATGTCATTGAATGTGACATTCACGATCATCCATTATTGGCATTTAATCTTGTAGTTTGGCGATAATTTTTTGGTCGACGGGATAACCTAGTAGTACCTGATATTACATTTCAATATTTCTTTTCATTATGGACACTGAGATTGAGATTTTACTTTCAGATGACTTGAGTTAGTGAAAATAATGTCACAGTAAAAATGAAATTAGTTTTTTAATAAAACTATTTTTTGTGAGTGCATATAAAATAAAATTTCTGGATTTCGCCGGTACTCAGATTACAATTTTAACTGAAGATGTGCGAATATTTTCATGCAAAATTGTAACTGGCAAATTTGACATTTAGTTTGTAAATATATTTATTATATATTGATTCAATAATGTAATTACTTTTGCTTTAAAAAAAAAAACCAAATCGATATGGTCTTTTAAACATTTCACTCGTCGAATTCGACGGGATTCCACTCGTTTTATTGTTAAATTGCATTTCCTTTTACTCAGAGTCTATAAAAAAGCGTTTAAACTAAAGAAAAAATCCGTTTTTGATGAATCTAGTCAATGAAGAAGTAGCACGTCAAATTGTATATCTTTATTATTCCGCAATTCCAATGTCTCAGAGAGAAATTGCTATTCAATTGGGTATTTCACGCCGTTCTGTTTGCTATTATATTGATAAACACAAGAAAATGAAGTTAGTTCATTGCAATCTAAACGGGGTCGCCCTTCTAAAAAACCTCTATCGATTTTTTTTTTCTAATCGGAGGCGAAACTGAATTCTGTAATGGAAGAATCTACATTCAACTTGTTTAAAAACATTAAGAAATTATTTTATGTGTATACGGATATTTTCGCAGAATGCTTTTGTTTTTATCCATTTGCTTAATATATATATAAATCACTATTCTAATATTTTAATATTCTAAACGATATTTAGAATATTAAAAGTGTTCAAATATAAAACTCTCTCCGCAAAAATATCATTTTCTCTATTTAAATAAGTATTTTATTATTATAATAGAAATACATGTGCTTCTATGTGAGCTGTATTATTAATATAAAATTTATCTTTAATAAAAATGTCTTATTTATTAATAAAAAGCAACCAATCATCAAAAAAAAAAAAAAAAAAAAACGACTTTTGGCCCGCGAAGGACTTGAAGCCATATCGTCTGGTTGCAGGCTCAGCGATCTAACCATTCGGCCAGCGAGTTCACCTTCAGTTGCAACAGATTATCTTTATAATTGGCCCCGCAAGTAATTACATCCGTGATCTGTTCTCCACCTGTTATTGAGCGCACAGTTGCAGTACCGGTGGCGCATTAGCAAGTAGTGAACGGATATCCTGTCCGCGATAGGAGCCCACTCCATGTCCGTGGCTCCTGAAAGCGCGCTCAGCGCGCATAGCAGCTGAACACCCCCTATCTCTTTTGACCCATGAGAATGCTCCATAATAGGTTGAAGTAATCTTTTTGTATAAAAGCATAAAAGCGGTGGAGTGAGGATGCAGCAAAAGGGTAAATTTTTTTACAGTGTATCTTTTAGACTCTTGTAGGAGTTCGTTCAAGACTGACGGCTCAGTTCGCGCATGTGCTCAGCAGATAGGAATACGGAGTGGGTATTTCTTTTCAAGTCTAGATAATGAATTCCATGGTGCTAACAAATTCATTTAAGATCTTAAGACTTTAAGGGAAATTCAAGGCATTTAAACAATAAGATATTCCACAAAATAAATAAATATATAATAATACAGGACGTCAAAAAATGTGGTAATATGTTAGCGGCCAAATAGTGGAGTAGCAAACTGAGTTCAATATAATGCTAAGGAACACGGGCACTTTATAAGTACTATGGAGGATATTCCGAATCTGCGCTCGAAGCTGTAAAAAGTCACGTGGTACAGGTAATTTACCCAAAGAACTGCTAACTTATTAGAAGGGAGACTGTTAAATTCAAATTCTTATTTCAGTAGGAAAATATTCTTAAAAATAATAATATAAAAATTTCCTACCTTTCTGGAGGGTTCTTGAGGGATGCACGGCGGTCCGGATCATAATTCTTTACGGTCTTCAAAGACAAAAAATCCACATCAAAAATAAGAGACAAAACGTAAGTAAACACACAAAAAATTGATTATTTACACGCGCGCACAGCTGTTACATGTTTCTTGGTCATTATTCTAGGTAAAACTACATCGAAAACTAAAAGGTACAAAAAGAACATTAATAAAAAAGATCGTAAAATAACCAATGAGCGTTTAGTTTGCACAAGAAGGAAAAAAATAAATAAAAGAAAAAATGTTCTGAAAATCAGCGGCTGCTGGTGCCAGAATGTCTTTGTGAAGAGTGTTTTCACACTCCCCACCTTGAGTTCATCAGGGGACAGAACTCAATCACTGCAGTTGGAGTCTTTCGGGCGGCCGTACAATTCGACCATGGCGAGTAGTCAAACGCTTCTGCAGTACTGCATCACTTTGATTATCGGCGATTTCATTCACCTCCAAAGAACAAAGTTTTTTAATGGGACGAATTAGCATTCCAGTTGCAGTCTTCAACTTTACTACACGCACAACGCCATCTTGACTAGGTATAAGTTCGACAACTCTACCAAGAGGCCAGTTTATTCGGCTAGAATTTTCCGTCCATATAAGGACAACATCTCCTACACACAAAGATCTTGATTTTTTCCCACTAAAGATCGAACATTTCAATGTGCCGAGGTATTCGCTTCTAAATCTTGCTTTTAAATCGTTTCTAATTTTAATTCTATAATGGTATCGTTTATTCATTTCTTTGTGGTCTAGAAATTCGAGTTCAGGCATACCTATTTTAGTATTTTCCTGTAGGAACATTGAAGGCGTTATAACTTCAAGATCTTCATTATTGTCTGTAACATACGTCAAGGGGCGGGCATTTATAATACTTTCACAATCGCAGATAACGGTATGTAGTTCTTCAAAATTTAAAGACGACTTGCCCAATACCCTTCTCAAGATTCGTTTCAGGATTCCAACAAGCCGCTCCCAAAATCCACCCCACCAAGGTGCAGAAGGTGGAATAAATTTCCAATCTATACGTGAAAACGCAGTAACCGCTTTTACTTTTTCATAGTCAATAGTTTTTAATAAATTGTGGCAGCCAGTAAAATTTGTGCCATTATCTGAATATATTATTGCAGGACGACCTCGTCTAGAAATAAAACGTTTCAGGCCTAAGATAAAACTTTCGGTTGAAAGAGCTGTCAATAGCTCGAAATGCACAGCTCTAAAAACTGCACACGTGACTATCAAAATCCAGACTTTACTTTGATTTTTCAAATAAAGAGGCCCGCACAGATCGGTTCCTATTATTTCGAAAATCGCGGCTTCTCTGACACGATCAAGAGGTAAGACACTTTCTACTACATCAGGTGGTTTTGCTGAGTGTCTTTTACAAATGATACATTTGCCGATTACCTTTTTGATTGTTTTCCGACTCTTCAGTACCCAGTAATTTTCTCGTAACGCAGTCATCAACAAGGGTACGCCACAATGACCGAATTCTAAATGTTTCGAAAATATAATTTGTTCTACGACGTAATGATTTGAAGGGAGTAAGATAGGTAATCTAAAATTGAATTCATCTTCTCGTTGAAATATCTTTGTTTTTACGCGTATGATTCCTTCCGAATCTGTAAAAATATTCAAGCATTTCAGCCTTTGATTATGTTCATTCACAAAGGATTCTTTTTGCACAAGTTTTAATAATACTGTTTCTGCTGCTTTTAATTCGTTGTGTGTTAATTGACCGAATATTCTGTCGGTACTACCCCTTTTCGAATTTTGGTAAAATCGCAAAATCCAACCAGTAACTCGCAAAATTTTATTGTAAGAAGAATAGCGATTATAAAATGGTGCCTCATCACTCTCTACATTAGGAGCGGTCACAATAGTTTTTCTTTTTTCAGAATTCACTATATCCATATTAGGAAAAATATTAGTACTAGGCCAATTTTCCTTTGATTCTGAAAGCCATGATGGCCCTAACCACCACTGAGATTTAATAAGGGATTTTGCACAACAACCGCGTGACGGTAAATCTGCTGGATTCATATGTCCAGGTACGAAATTCCATGAAGTGTTGGGGGTAAGCTTTCGAATTTCTCTAACTCTATTTTCTACAAATGTAGCCCAAGGACCTTCCCGTTTTATCCAGTATAACACGTCCATTGAATCTGACCAATAGTAAGTATCAACATTTTCTAATTTCAAATCGTTTTTAATACTATTAGACAATCTAGCTCCAATACAACAGGCCAATAACTCAAGGCGTGGAATGGAAATGTCCTTTAGAGGAGCTACTCTAGAACGAGCCTGAATAAGTTGACAAGTTACACGATTTTCTACTTCATTTCTTAGATAAATGCATGTAGCGTAAGAAAATTTACTAGCGTCGCAGAAAATATGTAAAGATAAGTTTCCCTCTTTTAGAGATAAGTTAGACAATCTTCGCGGGATCTCAAGATTTCCCAAATCATTAATTTCCTTAGTCCATTTTCTAAATTCCTTAACTATCTCATCGGGCAGCTTGGAGTCCCATGACGCCTTTATTTTCCAGCATTTCTGTAAAAGTAATTTTGGAATTAAGGTCACGGGGCAAGTGAAACCGATGGGATCGAATATTTTATGAGTTAAGGACAAAATTGTTCTTTTAGTGATGCACTCATTTTCCAATTTAAAATTCCGAAAATCGCACGACAATGTATCACTCTTGGTGTCCCACATTAAACCAAGTAAGGGAATTTTATCCTCAGCCGCATCACTCAAATGACCCTTTTCATTAAAGCCTAATCCAATTTCTTCGCACCGATTATGACACCAACCACGAAGATCAAATTGTGCCGAAGCTAAGAGTTTCCGTGCTTCATTGCGAAAATATTCTAACTCTTCTAACGATTCTACACTAGCTACACAGTTATCTACATAGAAAGATTCTTTAAGTTTTATAGCAACATCTTTAATGTTCTCAGGTGCTTCATCTAAGTGACGTGTTAGAGTAGCGGCCAAAAGGAAGGGGCTACAACTAATCCCAAAGACAACCCGACAATGTCTATAAATTTCAAGGTTTTCTGAATTCCCATCTCTCCACCAGAAAAAACGTAAATAATCTCTATCCTTTTCATTCAGTGATATCTGTAAAAAAGCTTTACGAATATCTGCTACAATACCTATCTTTCCCACTCTAAATCGATTTAGAACAGAAGGAATTAGTTCAATTAAATTAGGTCCCTTCTCTATACAATCATTTATGGAAACAGAACCCTTAACATGTGCTGATCCATCAAATACTGGCCTAATTTTGGTCGTAGAATTAGGTTTTATTACAGCTCTATGAGGGAGATAATGGACTTTGGAGTTAAGTTTTTCCTCTTCTTTCACTCTTTCAATAATCCCTTCCGTTTCCCACTCATTTAAAACTGCTTCGTAATCTTTCAACAAACCGTTATTTTGGAGATTCTTAATATTATTTTGCAGGCGTTTTATCGCTAAATCTTTATTACTTGGAATAGGAGGATGCTCACTTAACCAGGGAAGACAAACTTTGTACCTACCATCAGTTTCGCGTCTTACGGTTTCTTTAAAATGCTCCAAAACTAATTTCTGGACTTCTTCCTTAGTTTGTTTTTCCGCAGGATCTACTATGCCTAAAGAATCTAAATTCCACAAATCTGTAATTTTGGCATCGTTTACATATCCTCCTGAGACCTAACATCCATTAAAATGGATGTTTTACTTTTCCTTCCTCTTGCGAAAATTTACATTTTTGAAATCAAGAACTGGCATGATATCATAACGGATGAATCAAAAATCACTTTTTAACTTTAAGAATCTGGGAACAGCAATTTATTTGTTTATAAAATGGCGGAGAACATGAGCCACGTTGGAAATCGACGTTCTCGCGGTAAGTTTCGCTTTTCATATTATTCTTATTATCTTTTAGTATTATTTTAATGTTTTTCTGATACTTTGATATTTTGTTTTAAGATAAAATAAACTAATAATGTTAAATATGTTCATATTTTTTTAATTAGCTTGTTTTTAAAACATCCATTAAAATGGATGTCAGTTCTCAATTCATCTATTGCATAATTAGGCTTTGTACTTTTATTTCCAATGTAAACAAATCTTCCCTTTTAAAAATAAATATCTTCTTAGTTTTAGAGAGTATTTTTTACAAATTAGAATTTTTTATGTCTTTTAAGAATAAATAAACATGTGATTTATGTATGTTTTAATAATCTGTAGGATTGACAGCGCTAGAAGAGTTAAAATTAATGGCTAATGGTGATTTATCTGATATTGAAATTGATGATTGTAGTGATGATAATGAGATTAATGATCCTATTACTGATAAAGGTTTAAATCCAGTTTTGGATTTAAGTGATTCTTCGGATGAAACAGATATTGAGGATAGCCCGATAGAAAAATCCGAACAAATAGTAGAGAAAAAAAAAGGAAGCGGCAACTTTTACATGGAAAGAGATCTTTGAAGCAATTTCTTATAAAATAATATTTTTTAACATATGTTATGTGTGTTTGTGCATAGCTGCTAACTTTTACATTTTTTAATACTACTAATTTTTATGAATAATTTTTATTTTATTTAATCTGAGTATTTCTTCTATTTATTGGCATTAAAGAAGACAAATATTTGCCTTTAAAATTATTGGTATTCAAAATCCAGAAATGTTGTCAGCTATGTGTGTGTCTTGAAAATATATAATTGCAAAAAGTAATTATAGCAATGAACTTATTACTTTTGTTTTAATATAATAACTTACTATTGAATACGCAGTGCATACATATTGTACTGTTATTTTACTATCAGATTTTCATGATAATAATTGATCTTGAACCTTTTCTAATATGAAAGACATCTAGTGTAACATAAATACTATTTCAGCTATTTAAATGCTACAATTTTACAATCAACTAAATAGTGTATGATTATCTAGAAATTCTGAAACTATTTTATATTATTTTCAGATTTGCATCGAGTATCCCAGATGCTCCTGAAATTATTCAAGAACTTAATTCAGATGTACAGAATCGCCATAACTACATTCCACATGATTACTTTTTCAATTACATAGATGATATATGTACAAACTAATTGCTGACTGCACAAATAGAACATGTGTTATGAAAAATAGAAATTCCCTCAACATAACTGTCTCTGAAGTTAAAACTTTTGTTGGTATCACTTTGCTCATGAGTACATTGGGGTTTCCTTAAGTCAAGATGTTCTGGAAGTGTAGTACTCGGGTACAACTAATTTCTGATGCAATGAGGAGGGACAGGTACTTTTTTATCCGATCAAACTTGAAGGTTGTTTTGGATAATAATATTTCACAAGCAGAGAAATAAAAAAAGCTGTGGAAAGCTGTGCAATACAAAAGAGGTTATGAAATTAATGGATATCGAAAGAAAGACTTTTTAAAGTTTATGGCGTTTCGAATAGGTATTTCAGAGAAATTTATAGCAGATGGTTCAAAAAATATGCCCATAGCTTCATGTGGTGATCTGGATAGTGATGGTGAAGTTCAACCTAAAGCAGAAAAAATTTGATTAGCCTGGCCATTAATTCCTTTTCGGCAGAAAGAAGCAAAATATATGCCAGAACTTGCCAACATCAAAAACTCTGCGCATTGTAGAAATACAGGCTGTAACAAAAAAATTAAATTTCGTTGCACAAATTGCCAAATGTTTTTATGCATAGCTGCTGAACGAAATTGTTTTAAAACATTTCATGGAGCTTAATTTAATTTTTTAGCATTAACTGTTAATAATTTACATTTACAATTTATTTTTATTAACAATAATTATTTTTGAGTTATAAATTTATGTTATCTTGATAAAAAATAAAATTTTGCCTTACATCTTTTCTGCATAAATTTTTTATAGTTTTATAGTGCTTATGACCTCAATATCCATTCAAATGGATGTGCCCCCCAGCAAAATTTAAAAATTAAAATTTATCGAATTTGTAAAAAATATTAGTTTTTTGGCCTAATTAGTCAGAAAAACTAATCTTTGAAAGAATATATGTATTTTATTTTGCTCAGGTCTCAGGAGGATATAATGAAAGGACCAAAGGAGAACTATCCCTTTCATTTCCGCCAATTTTGCCCATAGTAGTCCAACCCAGTTTTGTTTGCATCGCAACCAAACCACAAGATAAATTTTCTATTTTACCTGTAAACAATTCTCCCACAACATCTGCTCCCAAAAGTACATGTATTTCATTTAAATTTCTTTCATATAAACAATTTTTACCTTCAGGGCAGATATCGCTCAAAAATATATTTTTTCCTTTTAATTCCGCAATACAACGAATGTCTCTAATTTTGGGTACATTAGCACAAATTTTTTCTTGTTCCATTACCTCAATTTTAATCTTTTTACCTCCCCTTAAACCCCTTAAATTAACAGAATAACAGTTATGATCTACCGTTGTTTCGGTACCTCCAAACAACCCGTGAGTAATTCTGACCTTTCTTAAACTTTTTAATCCCATCTTATTGGCTACGAACTTTGAAATATACGACTTAGAAGACGCCGTATCTAACAATGCGCGTACTATATATTCACAACCATTATTTCTAACATAAACATATAAAGTTTGTAAATAAATCTCTTTCGGCAAGTTTTCATTCGCAAAAAGGGCAGTATCCGACACTTCGGTCTGTTGTTTAGATTTTTCCTTTTTTATGTTTCTATAACAAAACAACGTGTTGTGATTTCCGTTACAAATACGGCATTTTATATTTTTTTTGCAAAAACGCGATAAATGTTTTTTCATTTCTAAGCACTTAAAACATGCACCCTTTTTCATTAGAATGTTCTTAATTTCATCAATAGATAACTCATTAGTTCTATCGCAATCAACCGATGAGTGATGAAATGATTCACAAAAAACGCAGTTTATTACGTTTAAATCCTCTTTTTTGTTCGTTGACACTAAATCGTTAGCTGTTGGATAATTTTTTTGTTTATTGTTATTTCGAAACGAATTAAAGTTTTTCTTTTCAGGAGGAATAAAAAACTTTTTATCTTCGTTCATTGGGTTTATTACTAAATTTGCCTTTTCTCTGGCTTTTAAACAAGTAGATAAAAAATTCATTAGTTCTTCAATTTCATAAAATCCCTTTTCATTATCGGACTTGTTAAGTTCTATTAACAAATCTTTCGGAATGGTTTTCAAAATGGTGGTACATAATACACTTGAAATGCTGTTTAAGTCTGTTCCTAAGCTTTGCAAACTTCTCAGTTCTACTGATAATTTATCAAAATATTGTCGGAAGGCATGTATATCATTCGAAGTTCTCAAAGGCTTGATAGCTAAAAGATTACTAATATGATTGTGTATTAATAATTGTTTATTAGCAAACCTACTTTTCAGCAATTCTATAGCCGCATCGTAATTTTTTTCGGAAACAGGAAAACCTTCTATTGTGTTTAAAGCGGTCGATCTTAATTGCGATCTTAAATAATTAAATTTATCAACTTTATTTAACGACTTATTATCATGAATGGCCGATTCAAAACTGCTCCAAAAGGAAAGCCATTCATTTATATTTCCATCAAATATTGGTATATGCAATTTCGGTAACTTAACTTTCACCGAATTATCCACTTTTTCATTTGATGTACTGTCTGAAAATTGTTCTTTGTTACTTTCTTGTTTTGATTTTAAATTTAAAAATCCGGCATTTAATTCTCTAATTTTCTGATTTGCGCGTGACTTCCATAATATTACATTTTCGCTATACTTTTCAGCGGCTTCTAATTCTTTCTCTAAATCATCGGGATTGACTAATAATTCAATTGAATTATCTGTTGTCTTAAGTGACTTAAATTTGTCGGTCAATGTTTCAACATGTTCTTGCAGTTCTTCGATAGACACATCGTCTGATTTTATGGAAGTTTCGATTTTATTTAGAATTTTCGTAACAGCCGATCGAAAAATAGTTCTTCTTTTTTTAAGTGTTTCTAAATTCTCAGCCATTTTTTTCTTTTTCTCTACTTAATTAGTTTATTTCAAAATTCAAATTCTTAATTGTTTCAAAATATATTACCACCGTACATCCCGGCAGGGATGCCATGTTAAATTCAAATTCTTATTTCAGTAGGAAAATATTCTTAAAAATAATAATATAAAAATTTCCTACCTTTCTGGAGGGTTCTTGAGGGATGCACGGCGGTCCGGATCATAATTCTTTACGGTCTTCAAAGACAAAAAATCCACATCAAAAATAAGAGACAAAACGTAAGTAAACACACAAAAAATTGATTATTTACACGCGCGCACAGCTGTTACATGTTTCTTGGTCATTATTCTAGGTAAAACTACATCGAAAACTAAAAGGTACAAAAAGAACATTAATAAAAAAGATCGTAAAATAACCAATGAGCGTTTAGTTTGCACAAGAAGGAAAAAAATAAATAAAAGAAAAAATGTTCTGAAAATCAGCGGCTGCTGGTGCCAGAATGTCTTTGTGAAGAGTGTTTTCACAGAGACTGCTACGGCTTCCCCCATGAACTGTTCCATTGGCTGGTGGGGATTTGCATTGCGTCTAGCGGAGATATCCCTTCTTTAAGCTAGAAGTTTTTGCCTTGACCACGTGATGATAACATAGATGGAATATCCTCCGTTACACATAAAAATTTCAAGCGATAAAAATCGCCTGCGTTTATTTCGTTTTCTAAGCATTTCATTGGCTATTCAAGATAAGCCTTTTCATCATCTGGATTTCCAAGAATTTGATTGGCTGTTATTGGCAACTCCCTTGTTTGAGGGCGTCAAAGATGCTCTGACACAAAATAGTTGCTTCCTTTCCGAACGATTATCCTGGAGCCATGCACTGTTAAAAATCTGCAATATTTATTTCACAATCACTCCACCTCATTTATAGAATATCTCTTTTCTGACCAATGAGAATGCACCACCATAATATTGTCAAGTAATCGTTTTCTCTAAAAGCAGTGGAGTGACGATGCAGAGCCCCACCAGTTGCCGAGAGGTTCTGGTCTCCAAACTGGTAGACGGTAGGTGCTGGGTTCGAACCCAATCGCGACCGTCGGTCTAACCGTTCGGAGTTTTCCGTCGTTTTCGTCGAACCTTGGACTTTCTTGCGTAAATAGGGTTAGGTTCCATTAGAAAGACCCCTACGGAGGGAACCCCACCCCTTAGGGCCTATATCCCACATTGTAGATAATTGGCCGACATAAATACAAGTGACGATGCAACAAAAGTTGTAGATTTTTAACAGTGTATGATTACATGGAGACGCCTGGAATTTGAAGCGACTTTGACCCCTCGTGTAATAGTACTTTATGTCTCCTAAAATATATACATATTAGATTATAGAGGAGAATATAAATGCCATTCTAGTAGTAATATGGTAGTTTTAATGAATAACTTGTTGCTCACAAGTTATTTTTGTCTATATTTTAATTTCAAGCAGACAACTCTCTCGAAATCCAAGGAACAATTAGCATGGCTTTTATTACCACCTTATACGAATAACTTTTATTTTCGAGGCTAACGAAAAAGACAGGCTACCGTAGTACATTCCACATATCTTTTTTTAAAGACTGCTGAAGTCATGTGATGATGTATTTGAATGAAACCAATGAAGGAGTATGAAAAGAGCGTCACGTCAGTCTAGGGGTCTGTAAAAAAAATGACATGTGAGATGCACCGCAGTAGCCTGTCTTTTTCGTTAGCCTCGTTCTATTTTTATCTACGTCAAAAATCGCTATTTATGTACACATCAAAGGATAAATAAATCATCTCGAGCGGGAAATCTTGTTTGTTTATCCCGCCAACTTATATGAGATTTTTATCCCCCTTAAATGAAATTTTTCATAAAAAAATAAGTACATCCGAGACTTACGTAGGCACATTGGTGAGGTACAGAATCAATTTGTGGTAATCTTCATCAGAAAGACTCCAAAATATTCCTGTGTCAGGAAATGTGATGATGGGATAACCTTCAAGAGTTCTTCCACCTGAAACAAAAATTGCGAAACAGACTTAAAATATTGAATTTAAAGCTTCCTAAAGAAGGGGAAATTGTCTAGTATGGTAATCCAAGAGCCGACACTCTAAGCACAGTCATCGAGCAGAAGAAAAATTCCTTTATTTTATGGAAAAATAGTAATAGGGGAATCTAATCATTTATGTCTGCCGGAAGCGAAGTTGTGCATAAGCCGAAAATTGATACCACTAGTGATTCACTAGTACGTTTAACATTGTGTTTGCCATACAATTGAAAGTACGAAAACATAGAAAATTGGGTGCAGGAAAACATAATGCTAAGTCTTACGAGTAAACCATTAGTGATATTCATTTTTGGCTTATGCACCACTTCGCTTCCGACAGACATGGATGATTAGATTCCCCTATTACTACTCTTCCATAAAATAAAGGAATCTATTTTGTGCTCGATGACTTAGAATTTCGTGTGGTCGGCTCTTGGACTATGGCTATTGAAGCAAGATCTTAAAAGTATTTTTGTCGATTAATTTGAAATTTCGTAAATACATATGTCAGACATTTTAAATTATCGATAAATCTTTTGATGAAATATTGTTCATCTGTTTCAGTTCTATAAAACATTTTGGATGCTATCTTTTAAGCTGTTATCATTAATTTAATTAGCTTTTTCTTATTTTCCCTAACTGTTATCTAGCAACAGTATTTCATATTGTTCAAAAGAAATAACAGTTATTAGCAAACAAGCAGATTTTAAGTTAATTTTTATGGATCGGATTTCGATCAAGTGGGGAACGATCAAGCAGGGGAACTCAGCTTTCGTTTTAGAGTAAAAGTGTAGTCATACTGAAAAACTGAAACAAAAGGCATTATATTGAACCAAATCTTTCTTGCTAAAATATGACAGTTAACAAATGATCTATATACAGAGGATTTAATAGGATTAAGCGTCTATGTGAAAGGACTAGTTCTAACTTAAGTAGAGAACTTGGTGTATCATTGCCTAAATAATACGTTAAGAAGGTTTTATCAAGTTCTGTACTGGGAAACACAGGCAGTTTATAAATGCAGTTGTTATGTATTTTTATATATTTTTGTACATAAACACAAAAAATATTCCATGGAAAATATTCTTCCCGTCACTGCTGGTTTCTCCTTAGTTGATGGAGAATGAGGTTACTAACTTGAATTGAGAAAGTGCAGTTCTCCAAAGCATAGTGATCATGAAGCTGTGATGATCAAGTTGGTCACCGGAGGAGGATGTATACAACATTACATGAACTAAAACTACGACATTTTGTTTACAAAATGTATTTTTGCAATGCTTTTTGTGTGATTTGTGCATCGAGAAAGATTTGGATTTCGTTTAATAAGTTTTTTTTTTTAAATATAAAATAATAATTACGAGAATTTTAAATTTAACATAAATCTCATAAGGGAATTTAATAATTTTACTACATGAGATTTTTATCCAAAATTTGCAAAGTATGCCGATGTGTTCTGATTGGCAGGTATACCAGCATTTTAATAACCATTGAATAAATTTAATGTAGAACAATCTCATATTTATTGTAATAAAATATAGTTAAATGTACTAATAGAAATACGAGAATTTTTGAATTGCAGAAGTATTCGCAAATGAAAAACTAGTTGGATGTGCCAATCCCAAGACTTTCTTCTATCTCATACGTACATTTTAATATAAAAAATAGTTGCACATGTTAATGATTTAATAGTTTTACTTCAATACTAGGACAACTTTGATTTTCATCTTAAATTTCTGTTTCAGTCAATTAATCTTAGTAAAAGCGAGTTTCCGTCTCTGCACGAGCCGATGGACAATAGAATGATAGGTTGATTTTTTTTTCAAATTCAGGGAGGACCTACTTGCCATACCCAAAAATAATCATACACAAAAATTATAGTTCAGTTCTATGCATAACTTCATACAATTTTTTATCATAAAATGATGAAAACGGCACAGACATTGTGATAACAGCGCCCCCTTCCAGCGGATATTTTTTTTTCAAATTAGGGCGGACCTACTATCTATAGCCAAACACTTGTACAAAAAATTTCATTCAATTCTATGCATAATATCATGCACTTTTAGGTGGTACAATATTTAAAGTGGCATAAAAATCGATATTGCAGCGCCTTCTTCCGGCGATTTTTTTTTCAAATTCAGGGAGGACCAACTAGCCATAGCCATACACTTACACAAAAAGTTTGGTTCAATTCTAAGCATAACTTCATACACTTTTAGACGGTACAATATTAAAAATGGCACAAAACCCGCTACTGAAGCGCTCCTTTCCGGCGGAATATTTCAAAATTGAAGGAGGACCTGCTTGCCACAGTCAAAAACATTCACAAAAAATTTGGTTCAATTCTATGCTTATCTTCATACACTTTTTGATGGTAGAATGACCACATACGGACACAGAGACACCCGGACACACAGACACACGGACAGACAGACATTTTATAAAATCTTGTTTATTGGAATCTCTTGACTCCTAAAACGTGTAAATCCGTCAAAAACTGTAAGTCGAAAAAAATTTCGATTACAATACTTTTTTCTATTGAAGATAAAAGAAAGTAACTAGTTGTTGGAGGCCATCGTAATACTTACCCATCATGGATATGCATACTATACTATATGAAAAAACAAAACAAACATGTGCAAACTATTTATAAAATGCATTTAAATACCAAAACAAAATTTAAACATGTATTTAAATATTTTTAATATGCATAGTAATGCTCTGTTAATGAAGTGCTGATGAACCAAATTTCGACAAATTGAATAAAACGCCAAACTACTCAAGTAGGGCCGAAATGCGTAAAAGAAACAACAGTATAACTCCAAAAAATAATTATCATATTAACCAACAGTTTACTGCGTCGGATTAACCGTATCATTTCAAATTAAAATATATCTTTAATTTGAAATTTGAATGAAATACAGGGTCATGAAAAGTCGAAGAGTGGGGAAAACAGGATTACAAATATCTTGGCAACTAATAATTCGATCGACTTCGTTTTTTATGCAAAATTTGTGTTATTTTATTGCCTTTTACGTCCACTCCTTAAAATAAAAAAAATCGAAAACTTTTATATACCTTTCCTCAGAAAGAAATTTTCGAGAGTCCGAAAAATTAGTTCCGGATAATCGAGGTTACTGATATTCAATAGGTCCTATTCTTACATACTAAGTATATACAAAATTTCAAGTCTCTATCTCCATTTGTTCGGGAGATAGAGCATTTACAGACAGACACACAGATGGACTGACAGTAATTTTTTTTTTTTTTTTTTTTTTTTTTTTTAATATGTTTTTCGAAATATTCAGTGTCTGAAACTGTAAATCCGTTAATTTTTTTTTTCGATTTTCAAAACGACTGCAAGACTTACCGTATACTAGATATGATAGGTAAGTAATAAAATCGGTGAAAAGGGGCGTTCAAGGGGGGCAAACAGAGGCATAGCGACAGATAATTTTTGTGTGGGGGAGGGGGGGAGGAGAGAGTTAAAAAAATTCCCAATTTAAAAAAAATTGCTCTAATTTCCACCTGAAATGATGCGTGCAATGTGTGTATAATTAGGGTTTAATCTAGGGCTAGCCAAATAGTTACCTGAAAAACAAAAATTTAACCGTTAGGTATTGGGAATGGGAATTTCAAAAAGACACCAGCATTACACGCGGACACGTTTGTCCTTTGTAATACAGACAGAAAGTTGGTAGGTTGCTAAATTTAACAGTATAATTCTCAATACAAATACAACGTTCTTTTGGAAAAACTTCCACAATCGAAACTAGTCGTTGGGGGCCACCGTAATACTTACCCATCATGGATATGTATATGAAAATAAAACATGTGAAAACTATAATTTATACAATGCATTGCAATTCATAAACAAAATTTAAATATTGTTAATATACATAGTAATGCTATATTAAAGAACTGCTGATGTACCAATTTCGACAAATTATATAAAACGCTAAACTACTCAAGTAGTAGCGAACTGCGTAAAAGAAACATCCTTATAACTCCAAAAATAATAATTCTATTAACTAACAATTAATTGCGTCGGATTAAGCGTCTCATTTCCAATTAAAATATACCTCTGAATTGAAATTTGAATGAAATACAGGGTCATGAAAAATCGAAGAACGTGGAAAACAAGATTACAAATATCTCGGCAACTAATAATCCGATCGACTTCGTTTTATATGCAAAATGTGTGTTATTTTATTGCCTTTCCTTAGAACAAAAAAATTCGAAAATTTTTATATACCTTTCATCAGCCACGAATTTTTCGAGAGTCCGAAAAAAATAGTTCCGGTTAATCGAGGTTGCTGATATTCAATAGGCTTCGTCCCATTCTTACATACTAACTACATACAAAATTTCAAGTCTCTATCTCAATTTGTTCGGGAGATAGAGCGTTTACAGACAGACAGACAGACGGACGGGAAATTTTTTTTTCTAAAAATATGTTTTTCGGAATCTCCACTATCTAAAACATGTAAATCCGTCAAATTTTTTTTTTTCGATTTTCAAAACGATTGCAAGACTTACCCTATATTACGTATGATGGGTAAGTAAAACTGGAATTTTATAAAAGAAGCATTTGAAGTTTGATTATATAGGGTAGATGTGCCAGTAATGGGCCACCTTAAGGAATTTCTCTAAAAAATAATTTTTTATTAATAGTTATAATTATTGTATTCCAATTTTTTTCATATTAGATTAATCTTTCAACAATATTTAACTAATCCCACAGTTACATTTCCCAATAGAAATAAAAATTTCATTTTAAATAATAGAAATATGTCTAAACACCCAAATGCCCAGTAATGGACCACCTATGTTCCAGTAATGGACCGCCTATGTTCCAGTAATGGGCCACCCTACAAAAAATAACAGATAATTATTTTTAGGTGCGTTCGTAATTATGTAAATAGGTAGCACCTATAATTGTCGTTCAGTCCGTCTGTCTGTCCATCTATCTTTCCGTTTGTCTGACAGTCTGTCTATCTGTCCGTTTGTCTGTCCGTCTGTCTGTCCGCATATAACAACGGAAAACTATCCAACCGAATCGTTTGAAATTTAAAATACATAATTATTACATAATTTTGTCGAATCATTTCAAATTTTATGAAAATCGGATGCATAGATCAATTACAGGGAAAATCAAAAGAATTCCGTTACTTTACGGTCATTGGGGAAAAAAGTTTAAAATGCATTTTAATTGTTTAAAATTTAAAACATATAATTATTACATAATTTTGTCGAGTCATTTCAGATCGTATGATAATCAGATGCATAGATCAATTATAGGAACTAATCAAAAGTATTCCGTTACATTACAGTCAATGGGGAAAAAAGTTGCAAATGCATTTTAATGGTGTTACGCTGATTCGAACATAATAAAATTGACATGAACCTATGACGTATATATATACTAAAATATAAATTCTGTACAATCTGAGATGCAAAGAATATTTATTATTAAATTACAGGGCCACACAAAAGTATTCCGCTACATAATGCTATACGGGGAAACATTGTTTGGGACATTTTTTAATTATATTCAACTGTGCCACATTTTATGAATATGATATACGTTGCTGAGGTGTAATGAAAATTACTTCCTACATGTTTATAGGAACACAAAGAGTTCAACCACTGTACTGTATCCGAAGTATTGTCTACTAAAGTAGATGTGCCAGTAATGGACCCCCTTAAGGAATTTCTTTAAAAAAATGTTTTTTTATTAATAATTACAATTATTATATTACAGTTTTTTTTCATATTACATTAACCTTTCAACAATATTTAACTAATCCCATAGTTAAATTTCTCAATAGAAATAAAAATTTAATTTTAAATAATAGCAATACATCAAAACACCCAAAAGCCCAGTAATGGCCCTCCTATGTTCCAGTAATGGACCACCTATGTTCCAGTAATGGGCCATCCTACAAAAAATAGTAGACAATTTTTTTTTTGGTCCAGAACTTAATGAAAGCATACTAATAAAACAAAATATTAAAACTTAAGATAGAAATTTATTAAATTAAAGGATTTATAATGAAAAAACAAAACAAAATATAATTTAGGAATTTATTTCAATAAAAGATTTATAATAAAGAAAAAAAACAAAATATAATTTTTTAATTTATTACAATAAAGGATTTATAATGTTGATATAAAACAAAATATTAATGATATTATGAGACGTTTATAACATTAAAGGATTTATAATGTAAAGACAAAAAATAAAATATTTAAAATTAAAAAATTTATAAGGTAAAGAAAATGTTTTTCAGAAATCAAGTTAATATAAAATAAGACAATAAAAAAAGTCACCAATCTTCTTCATTATCCAAATGATGTGCAGTACAAATATGACATATGAATGCCAAATCTTGAATTTCTTCATCACTTTCTGATAATCCAAATGATTCAGTATGGGATTTTGGAATGCACTTAAAATGGAAAGTGTTTTTGCACATACAGCTGATATTCAAAATATTAGAATAATTGAGAAAAAGTAATAAGAAAAAATTATTTGTCATTTATTTATTTTTTATACAAAGTAAATGCAATTAAATTTCTTATAAATTAAATCTGGAATGTTTAGATAAGATTTTAACATTTATAAAATATAAAATACAGCACAATAAATTAGGTATACAGCTTCCTTAAACACACCAGAATATTAGAATAAAATTTAGATTGGTTCAAAATATTAGAATATTTTATTTTACGCAACAATATTACCTTATGAATATGAAGTAAACGGTAGTTAATATTTTGTAGCATCCCCTTTAGCTTTCATAACAGCGTACAATCGATCTTGCATACTATATACAAGGTGTTTACAAACATTTCTATCAATATTAGCCCAAATAGACTTTATACGTGCCACTAACTCAGTTTTACTTGAAGGAGGATTTTCTTGAAGTTTTTTCTTCATTATACACAATGTTTTCGATGGGATTAAGATCTGGTGAATTTGGTGGCCAAGGAAGTACCTTAATGTTGCGTTGGCGGAACCAATTCTTAGTTGACACCGAGGTATGCGGGGACGCTAAATCTTGTTGAAAGATGAAATCATCTTCAAATAAATCTTCTGATGATGGAATCATGTAATATTCTAAAATTTCTTGATATATCAGAGAGTTAATCTTTTCGTAGACGATGCATAACTTTCCAGGTCCTTCTGCACTCATACAACCCCAAACCATGACACTAGCAGCAAATTTTACGGAACGTTTAAGGCATTCTTTATCAAATGCTTCTTGCTTCATTCTCCAAACTCGAACACCTTGATTACGATATGAAACACAAAACATACTTTCATCACTAAATAATATATTTTTCCAATCTTCATCGCTCCATAAACGTCTTGATTTACACCAATTCAATCTTATACGCTTTTGTCTTCCAGTCATGAGAGGTTTTGTTTTCAGTACACGAGATTCAAATTTAAATTTATGGAGACGTCTTAATGTTGTCGATGTAGAAACTTCAACTCCTTCTTCTTTCCATTTTCGGTGCAAGAATCGCACTCTTTTAAAACGGTTTTTCTTAACTATACGCTTCAGTTTTCTGTCATCTCTAGCAGATGTTTTTGGTTTTCGGCCACCATTTCGGCGATTATTTTGAAATTTTCCAATTTTTGAATATTGTGTTAGTATTTTACTAACGCTCGATTGCGATCAATATAAATAATTCGCTATAAAACATTGATTTTTACCGTGCCGATACAAATCAACCATACGAAGTTTAGTAGATTCAGGAATATCACTCACACGGCCCATTTTAAGACGAAAAAGAAACAAACTGCAAAAAAGAATACTGATTTTAAATAAAATAGTCTGAATTTAATCAATGATGCCACCAGTTAAGAATTGGTAATAATTAAAGGAGAATTAATGTGAAATATTCTAATATTTTGAATCACTTGAATAAATATTCTAATATTTTGACTTTTCAAAATAATTTTTTTTGCAATTAATCTTTTCAAAAATGATATTAAATTTAAGATAACAATTAAGTTTAATCAACAATAAGTTCTTAATAAAAATATCGTTTGCATATTTTCATTAAAGACATTAAATTACCAAACGATATTTTCAATTTCTAAAAAAAAGGTAATTATTCTAATATTTTGAATATGAGCTGTATCACATTCTATACATTTCTTCGATATTTTTCTTCTTTTTTCAAAACTATGCTTTCATTTCTGGCAAGTCCAACCTTCATCTTTATCAATAATGACCTGTTTTTGTTTAACAAATCCTTTTCTGTTCTTTTTTTCATTTTCTTTTGCTTTGAAAACTTCTTTCCACGTTGCAGACGAAACGACAGCTGGATAAGTAACTTTATTTCGGTCTACTTTTTCCCCCGTGATTTGGGCCAGAATAAACATTTTTTAATTAATAATTTGCCATGTTTTTGAGGGCCATATTTTCTTGAAATCTTTGATAAAGGTATTTTGACATTTATAATATTTGATGTTAAATTTAGATTCAGATCGATGGTTTTCAGGGCCATAACTAGAAACTTGGGTGCCCCGGGGCAAACTAGTGAGACCCCTCGCGCCTGGGGCAAATTGAAACTTTGCCGCGGGTGCAGTTTTTTTTCGCACGCCGCTGTTTAAACATACACAGTATACAAAGCACAGTATACACAACTCAAAAATGACTAAAAAATGTAAAATTGGACAACGCTACTCGGCAGGTACCTGGCGGCAAAGCAAGTTTTGCCGATCTCACTGAAACTAGCATAGGGGAGAAAATATAAACTTTTGAGTGGTTGAATACTTTAAAGAGTATTTTGTTTGGGTTCAATTTTGAGTTTATGTAACAATCATACATATCTGTTTAAAAACTTTTTGAAAGATAGATTTTGATATTTTTTTTCGATTTTATCAATTAAGAAGAAAGATGTCCTAGACTCTTTTAGATGTTTTTTTATATTATTCAACCGGTCAGAAGCCCATGTTTTCTTCCTTATACTAGCTTCGGTGGGATCGGCAAACATGCCGACATGGCACATTCGCCTCGACATTCTGCTGTCTTCTCTAGAGCTGCTTTTGCATGCAAAGCATATGGAGTAAACATGCAAAAACATTTACTCTAGCATTTTGATTTCTCTTTTATTATTAATTTTTAGCTAGATGCGGGGCGTTATATAGGAAATAAGACTAGAAACTAAAATCATTATTTTTTTTTAACAATCAGTTTGGGGCCCCTCGGGCTTGGAGGCCCCGGGGCAGTGCCCCGGTTGCCCCGACGGTAGTTACGGCCCTGATGGTTTTAGAAGTTGATGGTTCTTCCTCCTGAGATGTTTCATTTGCAGCAGTGACTGTTTCATTTTTAGAAGGGCTTGTTAATTCATCTTTATCAATAATAACCTGTTTTTGTTTAACAAATCCTTTTCTGTTCTTTTTTTAATTTTCTTTTGCTTTGAAAACTTCTTTCCACTTTGCAGACGAAACGACAGCTGGATAAATAACTTTATTTCGGCCTACTTTTTTCCCCGGTGATTTGGGCCAGAATAAACATTTTTTAAAGGGGCTTAATAATTTGCCATGCTTTTGAGGGCCATATTTTCTTGAAATCTTTGATAAAGGTATTTTGACATTTATAATATTTGATGTTAAATTTAGATTCAGATTGATGGTTTTAGAAGTTGATGATTCTTCCTCCTGAGATGCTTCATTTGCAGCAGTGACTGTTTCATTTTTAGAAGGGCTTGTTAAACTAAGAGATGGGAGAAATAAGCTTTCTTCCATTTTACTTTCCCTCCAAAGATCAAACAGACACTTTGTTTCATCTTTTCCAGTCCATTCTTCATTGTTAGATATGCTCTTAAATTGTTCTAAGAGGAATGGATCAATCTTGGCCTCAAGGATCTTGAGAAAATTGTGTTGAGAAATTTGTTCAGTTGTGTTTCTTGCATCACTGACATTTTTTATTTGAAAAGGATTTTCAGTTTCTCTATCATTTATGAATTTACTAAAATTAATGTTTTGAGGATTAAATGGGAAAAGTCCACAGGCCTTGAATCCATTTCTTATGACATCTTTTGTTGCACTTTTATCAAACACTTCTTTCAAAAGTGGGGCAAATGTTTTTCTTGTAATATCATTGGGGTAATGATCAAATAGCCATTTCCTGCTTATCTCTCTCCAACATGATTTTAAGGGCTTAAAAACACTGACGTCTGCTGGTTGGACAACATGGGTGCTATTAGGACATAATGAAATTAAAATTATCTGTTGTTCTGTACAAAAATTGCTTATTTCAAGAGTAAGATGGGAACGATGACCATCCACATACATAATAACAGGTCTTTCAATGTTGTTATCTGATAGGTAATTATTGAAATGATTAGAGATGTATTCAAAAAATACTTCACTATTTATCCAGCCACTTTGAGACAATCCTATAGCCCATCGATTTGGCACAGATTCCACAACTTCCTTTGGGAGTCGCTTATATGGATATATTATCATCGGTGGAACTGTTTCACCATTTGCTGAAAAACATCCCATGACAGTAATTTGTTCCTTTTCGTTATTCAGTACTATACAGTACACATCTTTAACAGATTTTGGTCCCAAAATTTTCCCTGTTTTAGGACATAAAAGAAAACCAGTTTCATCTGCATTGAAAATTCTTTTGGGATGCTTTAAAATATCATTAATACCTTCTTCTTCTAAATATGATTCTACATCTTTGAACCAATTCAAAACAACTTCTTTTCTAACGGCAGATCTGGATTTTGTCAAACGTTCTGCTTGCTTTTGTACCAACTTTGGATGTCTTCTTAGAAATGATCTGAACCATTTTTCTCCAGGCATGTTATCTTTAAATGGAGTTTGTATTGCAGACATACCAAGAGTTTTCTTTACAGAATTCAACAACATTTGTTTTCCTATAGGGAAACCTTTCCGACTCAATCCAATTATCCATTTCTCCAAAATATTTTCTTCATCAGCACTAAGAATAGAAGAAGGGCCCATTGTTCTTTTTATTGAAGCATTATCGTGAATTTTTCCTGTTAATGTAGAACGTGGAACATTAACATTATAAGCTGCCTTTCTAATTGTTAGACCATTATGCACAGCTTGTACAGCTTTTTCCATATTTTCTTCAAAGTATGAAAAAAATGACCTTTTGATTTTTTTTTTTGGTCTAGATGGAATAGTTTCATTGTCAGATTTTCTTTTTAATTGTTTATCTGACATTATCAAGCAGATTGTTAGAATTTACCAGCTATTAAAACTTGCTAAAATCACTCAATTCACAAAACTGTTCAGATCAGCTTGTCTGAGAGACTATATAACTGTGTGAGCATTATTCTCTTCTTCCTGATTGGTTAGATTCATTATCAGATTATAATTAATGCAAGGCTGTGCTTTCTGATTGGTTTGAATGGTTATCGGATTGTAAAATATGCAAAGTAGAGTTGTGAAAAAAGAGATTTAATTAAAAAATATATATTAGCTACATGAAATCAATTAAAAGAAAGTACAGTCAAATCTCTATGTAACGAAATCTATTGTTCGAGTAAAAAATTCGTTATATAGAGAAATTCGTTATATAGAGAATAACGTTAAAAATCTCATTTAATGTGTAAATTTTGAACAATTGTTATTTTTGATGTGTTTAATTAAGAATTTGAAATTGTTCATAACTCTGCTTAAAATATCACTATCAGTAAGTAATGTATCAGTAGTGTGCAATAGTGAGATTGTAATCCACTTCCAAACTAGTTGGATGTGTCAATACCAAAACTTTCTTCTATCTCATAAGTACATTTTAATTAAAAAAAAAAAAAAAAAAAAAACGTGGTGACCCCAAAGTTACCCACTATCGAATTTCCTCGAACATTTGACCTAGCCTAATGAGATTCGGGTATCCGAAAAGCCTTTGAGATATAGTTATAACAAAAAAAATTGCAAAGCGTAGCACAGCAACACCATATCTTGGACAATTTATGCCAAAACGTAAAAAAGCGTCTAATTATGTTATGGTGTAAAAGAATCTGAAGTTTGATGAAATTCTGTGAATTAGTTCTTGAGATATAGCTAGTTTAAAAAAAACCGTGTAAAATATAGCACAGCAGCACCATCAGTTGGAGGATTTATAACAAAACGTAATCATCGTGTAATTATGTTATATGTCATTTTGTAACAAAATCTGAAGTTTGATGAAATTCTGTGCATTGGTTGTTGAGATATAGCTATCGAAAAAATCGTGCAAAATGCAACATAGCTGCACCACCTGTTGCGAGGTTAATACCAAAATGTAATCAGCGTCTAATTATGTTATATATTCTAGTGTAACAGAATCTAAAATTTGATGAAGTTCTCTGCATTAGTTCTTGAGATATAGTTATCGCAAAAATCGTACAAAATGTAGCCTAGCAGCGCCACCTATAGGGCAGTTCACACCAAAACCTTATCAGCGGCTATGTATCGCAAGGTATCGCGGAATCTGAAGTTTGGTGAAATTCTGTGCATTAGTTCTTGAGATATAGCTATCATGAAAATCATGAAAAACGTGGCATAGCAGCGCCACCTGCTGGCCAATTTACACCAAAACTTAATCAGCGTCATGTATATCAAGGGGTCACAGAATTTGAAGTTTGGTGAAAATGTGTGCATTAGTTCTTGAGATATAGCAATCTTGAAAATCATAAAAAACGTAGTATAGCAGCGCCACCTGCAGGCCAATTTTCAACAAAAACCAATAGGCACTAATTCATATCAAGGTCTAACTGAATATAAAATTTTATTAAATTTCGAGCATTAGTTCTTGAGATAGAGCGCCCACAAATTTTTTGTCACATACAGACAGACAGACTCACAGACAGACACACAGACTCACAGACAGACGGACAGACTCACAGACAGACATTTTCTAAAAATAGTCAAAACGTGTTCAGGACCTTCTAAAACGTATAAATCCGTCGAAAACCGGAAGTCGAAAATTTTCATGAATCCAATACTTTCTTCTTGTAAAGATAGAAGAAAGTAAAAAATCAGAGAGATATTGTTGACATCTCCGCATTCCTTAATTGATTTCCATTTTTAGGTGCGTTCATAATTATGTAAATACATAGCATCTATTGTTGTCGCTCAGTCCGTCCGTCCGTCTGTCCGTCTGTCTGTCTGTACATCTGTCCGCATATAACAACGCAAAAACTACCCAACCGAATCGTTTGAAATTTAAAATACATAATTATAACATAATTTTGTCGAGTCATTTCAAATTTTATGAAAATCGGATGGATAGATCAATTACAGGGACATTCAAAAGGATTCCATTACATTACAGTCAATAGGGAAAAAAGTTTTAAATGCATTTTAATCGTTTGAAATTTAAAACATATAATTATTGCGTAATTTTGTCAAGTCATTTCAAATGTTATGAAAATCGGATGCATAGATCAATTACAGGGACAATCAAAAGGATTCCGTTACATTACGGTCAATGGGGACGAAGTTTCAAATGCATTTTAATGATGTTACACTCATTCGAACATAATAGAATTGGCATGAATCTATGAAATATATACTAAAATATGCATTCTGTACAATCTGTGACGCAAAGAATTTTAATTATTAAATTACAGGGCTACACAAAAGTATTCCACTATATAATGCTATACGGGGAAACATGGTTTGGTACGTGTTTTAATTATATTCAACTATTTCACACTTTATGAATAAGATATACGTTGCTGAGGTGTAATAAGAATTACTATTCCTGTATATTTACAGAATTTCAACCAATATACTGTATCCGAAGTACTATTTACTATAAAAGCAAGATCTTAATATTTTTAAAACTTCGTTATCGTACGAACGCACCTCATTTGCTACGTTCACGTGCAATTTCCAACTTGTTCTTTTTATGTCTGCGTAAGTCGCATCTTCTTCTTCCTCAGAATCCACATTATCCTCTTGTATACAAAATTCGGCCTTTTTGAAGCAATTGTAAATTGTTTTTTCTTCAATTACCCCCATTGATCCCGTTCTTATATGTATGACTATTCAATTAATACTGTTTTGAGAAGGATGTTGAAAGGTGTGTGAAAGGAGGGGGTTGATGAATTTGTTGGACTTAAGGAACAAGAAAATTCAAGCAGAGGAGTAATATAAAAAAAACTCAGCACTGAACGATAAATTAGGAATAAGAGATGGAAATTTGATTTCATATGATTTCGAAGTTTTTTTACAACTGAATAAAGAACATTTTATGAAAATATTCGTTATATGGAGATAGATATTTCGCTATATAGAGACTGTTTTTAATGTAATCATGGGAAAAGGGGAACATTCCTACTAAAAATTCGTTATATAGAGAAATTCGATGTATGGAGTTTCGTTATAGAGAGACTTGACTGTATTTATAAAGAAATTGTCTTTATTAAATTCTAGTAAGTAAAATTTAAGTATTAAATTTGTTTATTTAGTTTTCAGTTAAATCAAAATATTTTATCACTACTGAAATTATACTTTTAGTATTGGTCATTTGGGTGGTCCATTACTGGCAAATCACGAAATAAGCAATCCAGTAATGGACCACCCCTCCTAAAATGTTAAAAATAAATAAAATTTTGTAAATGGCCATTGGTATATTAAATTCAATGTTTTATATTGCTAACCAAACAAAAACATTCAATTTTTACGAAAAAATAAAAAAAGATATAAACTAAGTAAGTAAAGTCAGCTCTTAGCATGTTCATTAAGATTTTCAGTGAAAAACAGAAAAACTGTGAAACTTTATTTTCTGCTTCCTAATTGTTTTGACGAAAAGTGTAAAAAATTAATCCAGCTTATAAAGCATGCTAGGTGGAGTCCAGAAAAAAATAATAAAAGCTAAACTATTATTTATTATTTTTTTATAAACAAAAAAGTGCGAGGTGGCCCATTACTGGAAGGTGGTCCATTACTGGCACATCGACCCTAAATTACGTTGTATGCACTGTAAACAAGATTGCCACGATTACTCTGAAGCGGTAAAAATTGACACCTAAATTGTGGTATCATTTTCCGGAAAAATATACGCGATTTGAAATCTTTTAAAACAAACAAGAAAAAAAAAAAACAGTAAAGAAAAAAAGAAATTTTCGTATTATGAAAAAAATAGCTTTTTAACTGAATAATGAATAACTAAAAATAATCTTTTAGTACAGTAAAACCCCGATAATTCGGATTAATTGGGACCAAACCCAATCAGGATTATCAAAAATCCGGATTATCCGGAGAATTAGAAAAAAAAAATGAAATAAAATAAACATCCTTACAGAAAATCACCTTTATGTTTAACTTATTGATTATTTACAGACAGTAAAAATATTTACTTTGTAATAAAAAAGCTTGTAATTTTTTGCTGTGCCATTTTCTATACCTTTTGCGAGCGTACGGTCACGCATCCGCTTGAGCATAAGTAGTTCGTTGGGTGTAGATTAAATAATAAAGCTTAAGGTAATCTTCCGAGAAGATTTCAGAAAAAGTTTTTTTTATTCAGAATACGACGATGGAACAAGCTAATGTTATGGAAATCAGCCAAATCGCTTCTCAAACTTGGGAAAAGAAAAAAAAAAAAAAAAAAAAAAAAAAAAAAAAAAGATCCGGGTTAACGGGGTCCGAATTCGCAGTGATCTACTGTATCTAAACAATAATGTAGTTTAATAAAAAATATCTGTCATACATAAAATTTCTTACCAGTTATGACGGCATGACGAGCTCGAAGAAGATTGGCCACATCTTTAACAGTCAGCTGACATCCAGCATCCTCCATAGCATCATCTAGGGGGAAAAATCAAAGCTATATTTCTATAGCAATAACATTTCTAAAGCAATATTGCTGGTGATAATTGCATGCGTATATTTTAAGATTAACCTTAAGGCTAAGGTTTAATGTTATGTTGTGAAAAATTACAATTTAAACATTTGATCATTCAACAGACAGTTCTGGCTGCCAAATTCATTCCGCGTAAAATTTTAATTAATTATTTTTTTTAATTTTCAGGTTATTTTACATTAAACAGTGTCCCAAAATTTCTCGTAATGATAACATATGTATTTATTATTCACAAAACAACAAACCTTAATATGATTACTTTTATATTAATAATAAAAAGCATATTTAACATCACGTAGGAAAAAATACTGAATTTTCATAATAAATTTTCAAAATGTCCACCTATTCTAGAAGGCAAAGCTGGACTCACTTGTGCATATTTATAGAAACATGTTTTAAATCATCGACCGAGCCAATATAGTGTATATTCATTGGCTATTGCATCATTTGGATATTTATTTCAATAAACATCTTTGCATCTTTCATTCAATTTACATTCAAAATAAGTTTGGAGCAGTGCGATTTTCTGATTGCGTGATAAACTCATTTGACTCTGAAGATCTGAAAAACAAAATAAAATAGAACTTTATTCTCGCACCAATTAAAAACAAAAAAGTAAAAAAAAAAAACGATAAAAACTCAAGAATTGATATAATGATAAGCAGACGATAAAATTTAATATTAAAAAACTCTTTTTTTTTTTTTTTTTTTTTTTTTTTTTTAAATTGGTGTTTGGGAATTTTTAGATAGGGTTGCCATATTTATCTCAGAAAAAACAGAAGATTTTGATGGACACTATTTACTTTTGGTTTTATCACGCTTAGAGATGGGAATGCTCGGAAAAAACCCGGAAAAATTGGGAAAAAAACCGTTTTTTTTTCGGTTTTTTTCCGAAGGCTTATTTTTCAATTTTTCCGAACTGGAAAAATTGAAATTTCATTTATGAAATAATATAGTGAAAATTTTGTAATAGCTACATTCTCATACTTTTTATTTTATTTATTTTTATCTTGAGTGTCCCACATGAAAACTTTAATGTGGTAATCTGATCTCTGAGCAAAAATCTGTTTGAGAAGACTTGAAAGGATCCTTCACATATTTTTCTTGTTTGAAACACAAGACACTTCGCAAAATTTCTCTTGAAAATAGACATTTCAGAAAAAAGTTTAATCTACAAATTGAATCTTTCGCAAATGCAGTGATTGAAGAAAAAAAAATCTCATGCCATATAGCATCTGAATCTTATCAAGTTGTATATAATCATAAATAACCTTATTAAAAATGTCTAAATAGGACTCTAAAAATAGTAATAATTTCTTATTCACAAATTCTGAATATATTTTGTATAAGTATATATACAAGAAATTCACAATTTCACAAAAGCAGTATTACATGAAAAAAATCTAGATGTATAATTAAATGCAACTTCTCTTTTTAAAAATTAATTCATGTGCAAAATTATTTCAATAATATGCCGATTAATAGAAATGGTAAAATTAAAAATTTAACATAAAATTTGAAGCATGCATTTATTACTTTTTTCTATCTTTTCAAGAAGTAAATATTGAATTTGTGAAAATTTTGAATTCCAGTTTTTGGTGTATTTAAAAGTTTTAGAAGGTCCTGAACACGATTTGATAGTTTTTGGAAAATATCTGTCACTCTGTGAGTCTGTATGGGACAAAAATTTTATGGGCACTCGATCTTAAGAACTGACGCACAATGCACATAATTTCACAAAACTTTAGATTCAGTTACACCTTGATATAAACTCGAGATGTTTAGTTATTAGTGTATATCACCTAACTGATGGCGCTGCTATGCTGCATTATTCATAATTTCCACAATAGTTCTATTTCAAGAATTAATGTATGTATTTTCATAAAACTTCAGATTAAGTTAATCTTTGACATAACTTTGTGCACATTACATTTTGGTGTAAATCGCTCAACAGATGACGCTGCTATGCTGCATTATTCATGATTATCGCAATAGCTCTATCTCGAGGACTAAAGGACGATTTTTTTTTAAATCAAACTACAGATTCAGACAGTTCCTGATATATATTAATGTTGTTTAGTTTTTGGTGCAAATTGCCCTATAGGTGGCACTACTATGCTGCAATTTTCAAGATTTCGTTATAGCTGATTAATTGAATGCTTTTTCAAGGTATTGAAACTAAAATTGACCTCCATTTTACCTCCATAATGTACAGTAATGTTGCAAAAACATGGGCAGTTTGCATTAGAAAAGTACATCTGCGATGAAAAAAACCCCATATGTTATTACAAGTTACTTATGTTCCAAATTATACATTCCCTCTTGATTAAACTTTGAATTTTTGTAGTTTTTTAAAGCACACTAGAAGTTTATCTCTGTATGTAACTGCTTTTGTTGATTCCTCAAATAGCGAGCATTTTCTATTTGTAGTGTTCTGTTTTCATAACTTTTGAGTTCCATTCTTAGAAATATGAAATTATCATATGGAAACATTATTGAATATGGTTTCTTATTCAAGAATAGAATACCAGATTTCAAGATAAAAAGAAAAAAACTACGTTTAATTAAACTTAAAAAAAATATTTTTCTGGTTTCAGTGAGTAAAAATCTAACAGTCCATAAATCCTATGCTATTTTTTAGTTGCAGACCTGAGTAAGCCAAACTAAAACTTAGTTTTGTTTGAATTTAGATTATAAAACTAAATCAAAACTTTGAGTTGATATTGGAAAGCTATACCAAAACTAAACATATTTTTTAAAAGAAATAAAATTATAATTGTAAGAAAAAAGTGTAATAATGTAAAAATATACATTTTTTTAAACAAACAATGGAATTTTTTGAATACTGATATTGATAATAATGACAAAACTGCAACAATTTCTTTAAACTAGTACCATTTACTTAAAAACTATACTTATGTAAATGGAATGCATAATTTATTTCCTTCCAAACTGCAGACATATTGGCTCAGGTTCTTACATTAGGTCAATTGGTAGTTAAACATGTAACTGAAAAATCATTTCAACAGAGATATGATATAACAAACAATAGTGTTTTAAAAATTCTTAGGCTGTGGGGGAAAAAAAACTGAGCTTTTAAAAGCAGGCTTTGCTACTTTTTTTAGCACTTTCCATCAAAGTTGAAAAGTGCTTATGCATTCGGTTTGTCTGGCCGTCTGTCCGTCTGTCCGTCTGGCCGGATGGCCGTCTGTCAGTCTGTCCGTCTGTCCGTCTGTCCGCGCTCTAACTCCCGTAAATATACTCGGATTTCTATGAAATTTTTATACGTTATTGAGGTTTGCCCTAGCACGAACCCTATTGAAAATGAAGTATCTATCATGATTAGTTTATCTACAGGGCGAATCAAAAGTTTCCCATTACATTACGGCCTATGGGGAAAAATCGTTAATATACTCAGATTGCCATGAAATTTTAGGAAGCTATTGAGGCTTACCCTAGCACGAACCCTACTGAAAATGAAGTATCTACCATGATTAGTTTATCTACAGGGCGAATCAAAAGTTTCCCATTACATTACGGCCTATGGGGAAAAATCGTTAATATACTCGGATTGCCATGAAATTTTAGGACGTTATTGACGTTTACCCTAGCACGAACCCTATTGAAAATGAAGTTTCTATTATGATTAGTTTATCTACAGGGCGAATCAAAAGTTTTCCATTACATTACGGCCCATGGGGAAAAATCGTTAATATACTCGGATTGCCATGAAATTTTAGGACGTTATTGACGTTTACCCTAGCACAAGTCCTATCGAAAATGAAGTTTCTACCATGATTAGTTTATCTACAGGGCGAATCAAAAGTTTCCTATTACATTACAGCCTATGGGGAAAAATCATTTCAAAGGAATTTTAAAGATGTTATACCCTGCCAAATATATTAAAATATGCATCCTATAAAATATAAGGTGAAAATGTAGCTATTATTCATTTACAGGGTCACACAAAAGAATTCCATTAGATAATGGTAAAAGGGGGAATTATGTGTGACATATTTTAAATATATTAAGCTTTTTCATGTATAATAAAATTGATATATGTCACTGAAGCTTAGTATAAATTATACGCTACTGTCTTTCATAATATGAAGTACATAGCATTTACAGGGCCATACAGAAGATTTCAAATAGTATATTCTTTCCGAAGTACCGTATATGTCTATGGTATATGTCTACCGTATATGGCTGATGGAGGGATGAAATTCATTTTAATTATGATATTCGCGTTTATATTTCGCTAAATATATGCACATTATATGGTGTGTATAAATGTTATAGTTGATATACAGGGCTACCCAAAAGAGCTCACCTGAATAATTATATGAAATTTTATTCAGGATATGAGCGTAAATTATTTAAACGTGGTTCTTAAATAAGCTATGCATTTTTACGCTGAGCTGCATTCAATTTACTGAGAAATGTTTGCAGAATATAGGTAAAGGGATATACAGGGCCACGCAAAGAATTCGGTACATGGACGCCTATGAATGATGATTTATGAGAATGTGATTTCAGTTGTTTTAAAAGTGTTTCAGTTTACAATAAATTTTAGCCTAATGCTGACATGTAATAAAGGCACAATGTAAACTACAGGGCTGAACAAAAGTAGTCAAGTATGTTTCCATCTAATAGTATGAATTGCTGAAAAAGAAATTTCAAGCTACTGGGTATTTTCTTGCTAAGCTAATGTATATACTAACATATGAAATACAGGGCTGTTCTAATGTACTGGAATACATATTTGGGTATATTTGGCTATACACTATTATTTCCTTAAATAACAAAGTTTTGTTAAAGATTTCATTAAGTGTTGGAAAGTGCTTCATAATCTATGCTTAACGCATGATTTTTCTTACTTGTTTATTTTGTAATATAAAGTGGAAATAATTTTCATTTAATACAAATAAATGGGGAAAAATGTTTATTATTTAATATTCTCTGAGAAATTATAATTTATTTGGGAGAAACAGTCATAAAAAATCAATTTTTCCAATTTTTCCGTTTTTTTCCGAAAAAACCGGTAAAAAACCAATTTTTTACCGCCACTTATATTTTTCCGGAAAATTTACATCTCTAATCACGCTACCGTTCTTTTAACCATTGAAAAATAGTTGCTTTTTCGGTGGAGGATTGACAAAATGACGTGGTCACTTTTGAAAAATTCTTTACTTTTAGAATAATTTTTATTTGAATTTAAATTAAATTCTTTACTTTTAGGAGAATTTTTATTTGAATAGGAAATTAAAATGTTTAAAATCATTGTAATAAAGGAGAAAGCTAACAAATTTAAAAATGGGTAGACGGAAATTAACAGATACGGAAAAAGCCGAAGCCAAAGAAATGAATAACCGTGAATGTCGCATTCAATGACATTAAACGCAATACGCGTACTTAAACAATCATAAAGTGATTTTTATTTCGACTTTTTATTAATGTTTTACTAATTTGTTTGTTCTTTTGTTATTTAAAATAAAAATTTAGTCAACATGTATAAGTTGCTTATTAGTTTGGCGATTCGTATCATTTGGCGAAATTGGTCGACGAGATAACTAAGTAGTACTGTATTTGGTTTGGCGCAAAAACGTCTTTCAATGCAGAAAACGAGAAAATCAAAAGATTATCGAGCCGCTGAAAACCAATTACGTGTTGAAAGGCGATCACGAAAAAGGAAGCAATTTAATGCCGAACCGATTAATTGTAAAACATCATGTATCGAGGGCGACCAATCCACTAGCCATGGCGTTTTACAATCGGTCGGTTCTAACCAGGAAAATTTGAGTGCCAATAGTGATTCTAACAAGCCGAAAAATGTTATAGCTATTACTCTTGATTTTCCACCACCTAAAAAGAAAACTAAAAAGCAATCGGCTTGGAAAAACTGGAAAAAAACTTTTTTGATTCAATGTCTGATGGACCCATTCACAGATGCATGTGCTGCGATCGACTTTGGTTTAAAACCTCCATCATCAAAATTCTGCTCTGTAAAATCAAACAGTATATGCCAAAGCTGTATTTTAATAATGATTACTTTCGCACCAACAATGTTACATAGTTTGAAATGTTCCTTCGTCGCCAACTTTTATGCTTGGCGACAATGGAGTGATGTAACTTAAACGAACCGTACCTGCAAACTGCAGCATGTATAAAGTCATTTATAGCAGTGGCACGGATAACACACAATAAAACAACTGGTATTTAGCTTAAAATGATAGATGAATGTTTCGAGCGAAACATTTTTCAAATGGTTGGTGTAATTTCTTAAATTAAAATTTATTTATTTATTTTTTGTGCTAAATTATGTTGAATGGGCCAGTAATGCCCTATAATAATATCAAGTTGAGATTATATATTGCTACCACAGAGTTCACGAACCTGCACTTAATATCACACCATTTTCCCAAGAGTTTTGTTATTCTGATGGTAAACAAACCGTTTTCACATTTTATGCGCATGTGTTTTTTTTTTCGGAAAAATGTATGAAATTTTGAAGCAAACTAAAAAAGAAAAAAATATATCAAAGGTATGAAGCGGTCGAAAAATGAAAAAAATTGTTGAACGGGACAAATTTAAACGTACACCGTATGATAAGCCCAAAAATCTCTAAAAAACGTACAACTTACGAAAAAAACATACAATCTGGTAACCCTATTTTAAGGACACATTGTAGTTAATGGTGGACACAATCAAGCGATTCTGATAATCGAATGATTATTGTTCGAATTATTTTTATAATGGATTGATTTAAAATAATCGATTATAGACAGCGTCGATACTAATTTAAAAATAAAAAAAATGATTTATATTATTTAATTATTTAACGATTATTTAATGATTTAAAAAAATTTATGACATTTGAAGCATTTTTCCAGTTTTTACTTACCATTTGCCACATGTCGCTTTAGTAACTTAGAATTTGACACACTTATCGTAAATTTATGATACTTAATAGAAAAATAAATTGAAAAATAGTTTTTGAAAATGTTAATTGCAAAACTGTTGGGGAAACATTCGAAAAATGTTTTCAGGAATATATAAAATTGCTGTTATATAATTATAGAAACATAATTATTTGCCTTAAAAGAATTATCGTATAGTCTATATTTTTTCTCCGTTTCAAATATTTATAAATATGCTAAATTTCTTATTTACTGTGTAAAATTATTTTCGACAGTCTTTATTATTATTATTGTAATAAAATTCAAAGATATAAAAAAAAATATCTGTGCATTTTTTAAAACTAAATCTAAAATATTTTGTTATTAATGAGAATTTTTTTTTTCTGCCAGTACAAATAAAAACATACAGTGTTGGTTAGAAGTTATTTATATTGTTTAACCCTTTCCGGCACGGGCAAAATCCGATGTAAAATGAGAAATTTTCGACTGACACCGGAATTCACAAACAATTTTTTTTTAGATATTTTGAAGTCCTTAATTTAAGCTTTTATTGTAAAAGCAAAATTTTACTAAACTAGTAAATCTGCAGATCAAGAGCCTCAAAGTCAGCTTTTCACATCTTTTTTTTTTTAAACACACTTAGCGTAATATTCAACTTCCTGGAAACTGTATAATTTAAAATTTTCGAATTACGTAATTATTTATAAGAATAAAATAAGAATAAGAAATTTGAAGCCATCAAAAGCCGTTAAATTAAAGATTTAGTTATGTTAGGATATTCTGAAAAAATCATGATCTATTATTTTTGTTTTTTTATTATACCACAGTAGATTTCTTCAGGGGGGCTCCGCCTCCCTGAACCCCCCGTAGTCTCATTAAATTTAAATTTCTAACTTTCTATCAATCTGCTAATGGTTATCGTATATCTTGTATTTCTTTCTTCATTTCGATTTATAAGGATAAGTGACAGTTTTAATAAGCATTTTTCATTATCCTCATACTTCTAGATACCTGCCCACCAAAAACACCTAAATCTGATGTACTGGGAACTTTTGAAAGTGTAAACTCAGTAATCTAGGGTTTTGAAATTTTGTTTACGAAAAAAAAGAAGTTTTGATTGCATTTTGTTTCAGTTATCGGGGACTGACAGATAGACAGAAGAACAGACTGAGAGATGGAAAACAATAAATTTTGCGTCGCCAAAATAAGCCTTCACTGAAGTTTCGGCAATGACGTTATTATTCATGAGTTATTGCTGTCCATGTTTCTTGTATTTTTAACGACAACTATAAAATACCCGTTTTATTTCAATTATGACGTCAAATTTTACCAATTGAAATATTTGTTAAAATTATAATTATTTTTTATTTCTTTTACTTCTAATTATGCCCCCATTTTTGTCAGAAAAATTCTTATTAAGGAAAAAAATTTCCGTGTTTAATATTTAACAAAGTACTACTTTTATTTTTATTGTAATTCTGACGTCATATTTATTTTTTCTTAGTTTAATTTTTCGAATGGAAATTGCTCAATTAAAACTTATTGCCGTTGAAAAATTATTCCAGATTTTTTTTTTTTTTTTTTGGCAACGATAAAGGAAATTGGTTATTTTATCTAAAAAATCGCTCTTGATTCTGTATGAAAAAAAAGGAAATTTTGAATTATTAAGGAAAATATTTGAATAAAATTAATAAAACATAGCCTATATTCTTTTCTGGGCTATGTTATAGTTATCCGCAAAGATACAAGACATTAATTAATTCATCAGTTTTGACGTTGACTTCATTTAAATTTTCGTACACGCTTTCAAATTTATAGCATTAAAATACAATAAGGATTAGGATGAATGGTTGCTTAGCAACCATTAAGAGAAAATAAAGAAAATGAAATAAATACATTTTAAATAAGTAAATCTCTAAAACAAATTAGTTTATATTATTGGAACACATTCATAAAAAATCTCCAAAATTTACAGTAATAACTTTAAAAATCTGACAAATGCATAGACAAAATTTCAAAACAATACGAATAATTTAACTGGTAAATTTCACTGTCCATTTATCATTGAATTCCATTAATGAAATGTGTCATGATGTGTTCTCTCAAGGAAAAAAAAATTGAAAATCATTGGATTTGCCATAGAAAAGCATTATTGCGCAAAATAAAATATTCTATATTTTCCGAACGAATGAATCAAATCTAACAAAAAACTATACAGCTTAATCCCAGTGCCTCACTAACATACCCACTTAATTTCAAGCCAATCGGATGTTTTTTGCGTTAGTTATCGCGGAACAGACAGACTGACTGACAGACTGACTGACTGACTGACAGACAGACAGACAGAAACCAAAAAGTTTTGTGTCTCCATAGTAAGCCTTCACTGATGTTTCGGCAAATATTATTGGTGCGGTTTGCAATTTTCGAATTAAAATTAGGTATCCCAGACCGGGAACAGTGTGCTGGAAAGGGTTAAAATTGCTGTGCAAAGCTTGAAATTCTATATGTGTAGTTCATACTAACAGTAACATGTTGAAAGTTACAGTAAAAAGGAACACAGAGGTATGTATACTCTAAGTAATCTGTAAAGTTACAAATTTTTGTCTAAGATTCCTAGAATTTTTTATGTAATTGCAACAACACAAATTATGTAACAGATATACGTTTGCGTAGAAAATAAAAAAATCTGTAAGATTACTACAAACTTTTTATGTAAATGCATACCGGATTACAGATAAAGTTTTAATAAGATTTCTGCAGTTTTAGTAGATTCTTTTGTAAAGCTATAGATTTTTGTAGTTTACAAAAACTAGTTTTGTAGATTTACCCGTTTTTTGCACAGTGCACAGATAAATTTTTTAGTGAGTATATAGCTTTCTCTAACTTTATATGTGTAGAGTTACAGATTTTTTTTACAGTGTAGGGGGAAGGGGACCTTAATAATATGTCTATAAAAATATATTACGTCATTATGTAATTGAAATAAAGTTGCCAAAGGAGACCCAATGCACCAAAAAGATTAATTAACTAAAAAAAAAAGTATATATATATGATATATGTGCAGTAAGCGAAATTGATGAATAATTAATTACAGTGCAGTAATTAATTACAGTGATGTAATTAGTTATAGTAAATAATTCGAAATACAGAAGAAGTCAAAGATTTTCGACAATTAGGAATAATTTCATGAAGTAATTTGAGCATGCGTAAAAGAGAAACATGCTATCGTTATAAGGAAAGTAATCATTCAAATGGCAGTTTCGAACGATTCACTAATGCATGAAGAAAGGAGATACAAACTTTATTATTTGAATGAAACAAGTTATTTTCTATTGGTAAACAATAATTAAATTAAATAACTGGAGTTTAAGCAAAATCAGCTGCCAATCATTCCGTTTCTTCTACTAAAATAAGAATAGGAATTTTGTCAGGAAAACAATTTAATTGCTAAACATAAGAAACGTCTTACAACATATTTTCATGTTTTTCTTTGTATTGAATTATATCAATTAACTTGAAAAAAAGAAAAGAAATATTCAGTCATTTGGAAAAAATAATCGATAGGTTGATTGCTTCGAGTAATATTTGTGTAATCGTAATATTTGAAAATTAATAATAGTGGAATTGTTTGAGTGATTCACTCAAGTGATGATTAAACATTTATTTCAGTTTGAAATTGCATTGAAACTACGAAATCTATAAAGCAGCCTATATTTATCATATTACCCATTCCTTATACAGATTTTCGATAGTTTTCGTATTTTAGAATTTATAGAGCGAAGAATGATAATTATGTGTACATTTGTTTTAACTACTTGAATGGTTAAGAGAGTACAAAATTCTAGGAAGTAATTTGGCAGATCTTTTAAAAATATTTCGATATAGCGAGAAAGATCGATAGAGAAAATGTTGCTTGTTAATTACACTAAAATTTATGTTGTACATTAACATCCTTAATGAAATATTTTATAAGTTTATTGTTTCATATCAAAGTAGTTTTATTTAAAAATCTCACTATCGTACTGTTCCTACAAAATTAGCACAGTTTAAACTGAAACAATACTACCACAATAACGGAAAGATCTTGTGGTTGCTCCAATATCACAGTCAAAAACAACAACAACATCTAAACATGTTGAAGATAAAATTTCTGCTATTATTTCTTCTATGATAATAAAGAGACAAGTTGTGTGTCAGCGCTGTTCTGAAGAGACCGCTGCATGTAGAGTTACAAAATTTGGAGGGAAGGTACTATACTCTATACATGTAGTTTTGAACCTCGAAGCCCGATTTTTGATTTTTTGATTAGAATTTTTTTATTTAATTTTTTAGGCGATTTTTAGCGCTGTTTTTATGTTTCGAGGCGATTTTTCCATATTAGTGAAAGGAATACGGTTTCGTTCTTTTCACTCAATATAGTCATTTTTTTTTCTCTTTTCAATAAAATTTATTCGGAATTCGTGCGGTGATTTTTGAACTTTTAGCGAATTTTTTTAATGCGATTTTTAGTGTTTTTTCGCATTTTAGCGATTTTTTTTGACAATGATAAAAACAAAATTGATTCAAACTTTCAGCCTAATTAACTAAATTTTGTCTGCTATGATTTTCCAATTACAGTGATTTTCAATGCGATTTTTAGCGATTTTTTTTATTTTTTTGTGCGTTTAGCATCGATTTTTTGTCATTTTTGTCAAAATTATAGTTTTTTGTATGTATCATGATCTTATCTATCCTTGAATTGCATGTAAGAATAGCAAAAAACATAAAATTAACGAATGAGCAATAAAGTTATTAATTAGGATATTCACAGTAATCTATAATAATAAAGAGACAAGTATGTATGTGTGTCAGCGCTGTTTTGAAGAGACCTCTGCGTGTAGAGTTACAAAATTTGGAGGGAAGGTACCTCTATACATGTAGTTTTGAACCTCGAAGCCCGATTTTTGATTTTTTGTTTAGAATTTTTTAATGTAATTTTTTAGGCGATTTTTAGCGCTGTTTTTATGTTTCGAGGCGATTTTTCCATATTAGTGAAAGGAATACGGTTTCATTCTTTTCACTCAATATAGTAATTTTTTTTCTCTTTTCAATAAAGTTTATTTGGAATTCGTGCGGCGATTTTTGGAACTTTTAACGAATTTTTTTTTGCGATTTTTAGTGTTTCTTCACATTTTGAGACTTTTTTTGAGAATCATAAAAATAAAATTGTTTCAAAGCCTAATTAACTAAATTTTGTTTGGTATGATTTTTCAATTTCAGCGATTTTTTTTCAATGCAATTTTCAGTACGATTTTCGATGTGGTTTTTAACGATTTTTTGTGCGTTTAGCATCGGTTCTTTTTTCAATTTTGTCAGTATTACAGATTTTTGTACGCATCATGGTCTTATCTATTTTTAAATTGCATGTAAAAAAAGTAAAAACCATAAAATTAACGAATTAGCGGTAAAGGATTTATTTTGAATGTCCACAGTAACCTACACTAATAAAATAACTAAACGCACTGTCTGTGTGCATGTATGTTTTTGTGCGATGGCTAGCAAAATCTACGGCACTTACGAGGCTCAAAACTTACTTGAAAGTACCCCAGTCTCTCCTGATGTATCTGACATTGAGATTTTCAAAATTCTAATTATTACTTGAGTAGTTCCTTTCCCGTTTTCCATTGCAGTCCTTTTGAACATTTTTACCATTAAATATTCTTTGTTAATTTTTTTAAACCAATTTTTCACACAGTCAGTGACCGTGTATTTCAGACAACATAATTTCACATATTTCAAATTAGAGATAAAATCACAAATTTCATGTTCCTTTAATATTATTATCTCGGAACCGTGCAATGCCGGGCGAGTCAGCTAGTTTTTAATAAAGAAAATTCTGTGAAAATAATATTTTTATTATACATGTATATTATAAAATTGATAAGATGTTCTATAAAATTTTTGAATTAAAATACGTCTTTTTAGAGGCTAACTCAATTTCCATATCTGCCCCAAATAGCACTTCAAATTTTTAGAACCTCACACGCGATATTATCAAGTGTAGCCTATTTTTGAGAACATCAGTGCAGACATATCTTCGATATTTTTGACACTTCTCATGCATCATAGTTTTTCCTCTGCTTCAAATCACAATTAAACTTAGAAGTAACTCGCAAAAAGTTACCGATTTATCAAGCATTTATAACTTTTAAGTTTAGAAGAGCACGAATACGTAAAATATACTAATGTAAAAGCTAATTAATTATCTATGTTTCCTCACGAATATCTAACATAAAACCGTCTAAGACTATAAATTATAATAGTTTCATCAAGTTTTGGTCTTCTCGCAGAACCTTAAATTCATGCAGATTTCTACGAGCAGCAATTGTGAACAGACACGGGATTGGGACTGCTGCATAAGTAGCAGTATTGATCCCGGAAGGTTATCTGTCTAGGATAGCTGTTATCTCCATCTAATACATTCTGTATGCCCAATGGAGCAATGTATTAGTCCAAGAGCCGACCGCACAAAACCTTATGTTATCGAGCACAAGAAAAAATCCTTTATTTTATGGGAGAGTAGTAATAGGGGAATCTAATGATCCATGTCTGCCGGAAGCGAAGAGGTGCATAAGCCAGAAATTAATACCACCAGTGATTGACTCGTAGGTTTAGCATTGTGTTTTCCTGCACCGAGTTTTCCATGTTTTCGTACCTTTGGTTGTACGACAAACACAATGCTGAACTTACGAATCAACCACTAGTGGTATCAATTTGTTGGCTTATGCACCTCTTCGCTTCCAGCAGACATGGATCATTAGATTCCCCTATTACTACTCTTCCATAAAATAAAGGATTTTTTCTTGTGCTCGATGACATAGGGTTTTGTGCGGTCGGCTCTTGGACTATATGAACGAGCTGTGTATCTTTTATAAATAAAAATGCCGACACCCAAAAACTTAGATTATAACACGTATTTTGAATCCTGACGACTCATTGGGCCACGTGTTCCGAGTTACTTTTGAATTTAATTTTGATTTAAAGTAGCTGAGAAATTGTGGTGTTTGAGAAGTGTGAAAAACAAGCATGTCTTTTCACAGATGATTATCAAAAATAGGTTATACTTGATATCTCTTATGCGGTTCTAATGATTTGAAATGCTACTTGGGACAGATATAGGAATGCAATTAGCAACTAGGAGGAAGAATACCAATTGAAAAAAAATTATAAAGCATCTTATCAATTTTATAACATGCATGCATATATGTTAATATATATGACGACATTAGTTCAAAAATCAAATTTTGGGAAAATCCTCTAACTGCGTCGATTGGTTTCCATTGTAAACCAAAATTTTACAATGCATGAAATACAGTATAAAATAATTTTTTTTGAAGATGGTTGTATTTTTTTGGTGCAAGTTGACCAATTGAACTGATTTATAGAAAAAACAAGATTTGTGTAAATTTTGGATAAAGTGAGTTTTGAAACTCATGTCCTCATATAATTGTATATATATTCGTCTTTCCACACTGAGAAAAAAAATATACCTCCTTCACCTAGAATGAATAGTCAGTCACTTTCTGAATACTCAAACTAGAACTACAGATGACCCAACTATGCGAATAGATTAAACAACTATAGACGCAATGACCTGACATTTCTAGTCTAGTGTTTTCTAGGTGACGAAACGATATTGAATCGTTTCAGTAACGAGAAATTATCGCTTGATTTTGGGAATGATTTCATATACTAGAATTCTAGTTACTAAATTAAACCTCTTGTGTTCGCATCTATTTGCAGAGATTTTTAAATAGATTTGACAACGAGAATATAAGAAAACGCTCTTGAATTCTAATAGGGAACTCCAGAACTCCCTGGCATAGGGAACTAGAATTTATAAGGATGACATGGAACTATTTTTTCAAGAGCCACAATTTAGATTCTGGATGCTGGAACTATATTTTTTTCTCAGCGCACACTGAAAAAACATGCAACTTTTAAGTTCTATATGATCCTATATATATCCATATATATATAAATCTTCTGTGCGTGTGTTTGTCACTGAACTCCTCCTAAACGACTGGACCGATTTTAATGAAATTTTGTGTGTGTGTTCCAATGAATTCGAGAATGGTTTAGATTCACATTTCATCGATATTGATTCAGTTCTTTTTTAGTAAGTAGACAAAAACTAATAGTTAGTGATTTTTTGCTAATCAAATGTGTTGAATAAATTCGATCAATAAAGTGCGGACGGAATGTCCGAGCGGTCTAAGGCGCCAGATTTAAGTTCTGCTTCTTGAAGAAAGAAATCGCGTGTTCGAACCCCGCTCCTGAGATACGTGTATGCTTTACAATAATATTTCCTGTATTATAATTTTGATTAACCGACTTCAAAAAATTGTTAACTTTTAACTAAAAAGAGAAAATTAAAATTTTCTATCAAAAACTTAAAAAATACTGAAGAGTGAAAAATAATTTCCTTACATAATTTTAATAAGAAATTAAATTAAGAGCGTAGTATTTATCGTGCGTATTACTGTATTTACGTACATTTATTTGATTTTCTGGAGTCAGTGCCAGCCAAACCAATATCAAAATTAAAATTAAGTATCCAATGCAAATCTTTATATATATAAATCTTCTGTGCGTGTGTTTGTCACTGAACTTCTCCTAAACGACTGGACCGATTTTAATGAAATTTTGTGTGTGTGTTCCAGTGGATTCGAGAATGGTTTAGATTCACATTTCATCAAAATTGATTCAGTATTTTTTAGTAATCAGGCAAAAACTAATAAGGGATTTTTCGTTAATTAAAAGTGTTGATTAAGTTCGATGAATAGAGTGTGGACGGCAAGTCCGAGCGATCTAAGGCGCCAGATTTAAGCTCTGCTTCTTGAAGAAAGAAATCGCGTGTTCGAACCCCGCTTCTGACATACGTGTATGCTTTACAATAATATTTCCTGTATTATAATTTTGATTAACCGACTTCAGAAAATAATTTTCTTACATAATTGTAATAAGAAATTAAATTAAGAGCGTAGTGATATATCGTGCGTATTACTATATTTACGTGCATTTATTTGATTTTCTGGAGTCGGTGCCAGCCAAACCAATATCAGAATTAAAATTAAGTATCCAATGCAAATCTTTATATATACAAATTTTCTGTGCATGTGTTTGTCACTGAACTCCTCCTAAACGACTGGACCGATTTTAATGAATATTTGTGTGTGTGTTCCAGTGGATTCGAGAATGCTTTAGATTCACATTTCATCGAAATTGATTGAGTACTTTTTTAGTAATTAGGCAAAAACAAATAGTTAGTGTTTTTTCGCTAATAAAATGTGTTGAATAAGTTCGATGAATAGAGTGCGGACAGAACGTCCGACCGGTCTAAGGCGCCAGATTTAAGTTCTGCTTCTTGGAGAAAGAGATCGCGTGTTCGAACCCCGCTCCTGACATACGTGTATGCTTTACAATAATATTTCCAGTATTATAATTTTGATTAAACGACTTCAGAAAATTTTTTAACTTTTAAGTAAAAAGTGAAAAATAAACTTTTCTATCAGAAATTGAACAGACTTCAAAAAATACTGAAGAGTGAAAAATAATTTCCTTACATAATTTTAATAAGAAATTAAATTAAGAGCGTAGTGTTTAACGTGCGTATTACTGTACTTACGTACATTTATTTGATTTTCTGGAGTCGGTGCTAGGAAGGACGTCTGTCAGTGACAGGACAACGTCTGTCGGATCCGCTAGTACACACACACACATATATATATATATATATATATATATATATATATAAGAAAAAAAAGAAAATAATTTTTTTTTTTTAAAAGAAGAATTGAATTTATTGATGTTGGAATCCAAAATAAATTAATAATCAACAAGGTCAAACTCAAACTGTTTGGTTTAGTTGGGCATTACCATTAAGTTCTTCGGCAATGTTCTCTTTGGATTTATGCCATTGGATCCCGACGAATGTCACGGATATATTCCGTAAAAAGTCATTACAGTTAGCTTTTAATTATACTTACAAGTATGTACTAGTAATACTAGTAATCATAACTTTCACTTTATTTATTCTTGGAATATCCATAGAATTTCTTCGATTAAATAAAGTAAAGATTATTATTTGGAAATAGTGGCGCTAAAAATTTTAATTTTTTTTATCCTGGAAGCATGTTTTGAAAGAGACTAAGTCCATGAATATAGGGAGATTTATACAATGGCGTACACCGTATACATTCTCGATAACTCTGTACATCCTTCGTATCACTACAGCGTATGTTATTCGGTGTATAACCTCTACTTATAACATATACCTTATATTTTTTTTCACGACTACATCACTGGTTAAGCCTATTCAACAAGCCGACCAAGTATCCTTTTGTTTCATTTAATTACTCATATAGATTACATTCTCGTACAAATATCTTCAGATATATTTTAGTAAAATTTTTATTTTTAAACTAATCTTAATGTCTTACAAATAAGGAAATGTATGAAACGAAATTGTTTTGACTAATTATTAAGTTATCTTATAGAAATGCAAGACTCTCGTAACGTTTAATGTTAAAAGCTGAATTATCTTTTATGGTGTGTTTCCAAAGATAAAGGTATTTCTCTCCATTTTCATTCGGAATATAATTTGCATAAATTTATCGAACATAGAGCTAAATTCAGTAGAAGCCTGACGACATATGCGAGAATACAGCTGTCACTTTGATATATGACAAAATAGAGAATATTTGGAATAGCTACATTCCAAGTTGGGTTGTCGGATACAGGAAAGGGAAGTTTCGATTAACAAAATGAAGTAAATTGCATAATTTTGAAAGTTACAAATTCATGGATTAAACTAACTTAAAAGTTCAAGGAAATCTAGAGAGGTTCGTGTTTTAAAATTCCATTAATTTTTAAGATTTAATGAATGATTAAATTAAAGCATTAATATAGTTTATGATTTTCAGAATTTAGTGTTAAACATTTTAACAATAACAAGTAAGATGTATGTTTAAATTTTAGAATATTATGAAAAAAATGAGATTTTTAAAAAATGACTAAAATATAGAACAGTGGAACAATGTAAGCTCTTTCATCGATTTATTAGTTGCGATGTAAAGAAATGTACTTTATGCACGCGATTTGGGATCGAGGCTAAAATTCATATACTGGCAGTATTTACTTTTGTTGATGTTATGATGATGTTTTGATGATGTTAATTTGTTACAAAAATAATGAAAATATTCTAAATTTTGAAGGGAACACCAATGTAGAATTGCTCCAGAAAATCGCATGCCAAAAATTTATCATTCATTTATAGGATCACACAAAAGTGGTCGGTAGTATAATAGTCTACAGGGAACAATTGTTCGCAGCGAATTTTAAACATGATGAAACTCATATACATTACTGAGGTTTATTACAAGATGCTTGCAGTTGAATACGATTTACATCACATTTATTGTTCATTTACAAGAACACATAAAAGATTTCAGATGCAATATTGTATTCGAAGAATTGTATAGAAATGATTGCTGAAGAACGTTTTCAGTTATGGTATGTGCATTACGGTCAACTAAATTTTTGCATACTATGCCATGAGCTTAAATTATACAGAGAAAATACAAGGACTACACAAAATAATTCGTAATAAGTACTGAGAATAAGCGTGTATTGATTAAAGGTTTTTAGCACTTTCCAACAAAGTTGAAAAGTGCTTATGCGTTCGGTTTGTCTGTCTGTCTGTCCGTCTGTCCGCGCTCTGACTCTCGTAAATATACTCGGATTGTCATGAAATTTTTGGACGTTAATAACGTTTACTCGAGCGCGAATCCATATATCGAGCATATTCAAACGCAACTGGTCTTCCAAGTTAATATGTCAATGGAAACCACCTACAGAATCGATTTTAATGGTTGATCGGTAGGTTTACCATTGTGTTTTCTTGTTTGTGTTTACCCAAATGTGTGAGAACATGATAGACTGGGGCAAGAAAATACAATGGTAAACCAACTATTAAAATCGATTCTGAAAGTGGTTTCTGCCAAGATATTAACTTGACAGATGTGTTGCATTTTAATGTGAGAATAGAGTTTTAACTAATCTTGGAATTTCAGCTATCAATTCGATGAATTAATGGGCTGTGCAACCACCTCTCGGTATATAACGGATTAAAATTCCAATAGGTCTAGATTCTAGAATGTCAAGTCATGTGCATAAAATCCATTTGACGTTACATTTGACGAAATATTAAGTAGCTCCTAAATCACTAAGTTTAATTGCAATACAAGGCTACATGAAAATTAATCGCACACACACAGACATACAAAAAAATGTATAGTAAATTACAAAAGTTATACAAGTTAAAATTTTTAATTTCTTAATTAAGTTCAAGTCAACAATCAATTTGAAATATTGATAAATTCAGATAAACGTTAATTATTTCGAAGATATGTAAATTCATCCTGTAAAAAACAATTATTAAAATTTTTTATTTAATTTTTCAAATAATTTTTATTTAACGCTAATTTTACCAGCATAAAAAAAAAATACACTGTAAAGTTTTGATTTATATATATTTTACATATAATTTTTAAAGCTGATTAATATAAAAATAAGTCTTCGGCATATGAAAGATATTTTGGTTTTGTTCTTTAATCTAAAACTACAAACAAAAAAAATCCAATAATCGAAATCATTCAAAAAGTGTCATTTGACACCGATATAGCAAAGGTGTTAATAGAATCAATTAGAATCGATTTTCTCTCTGAATAATTTTATTTTTTCTCTTGTAGAGTTTATATCCTGTAGAGTGGCTCAAAATCAACTTACTAATATCAAATGTCAATTTTTCAGTAGCACTAATTAGAGAACATGCCTAAATGTCAGATCTGGATTTTGGCGAGGGTAGTACCGTTCGAAAGTTCTTGACAAGAGGATCAAGATAGGTGCTAGAGTTATACTTCCGAATCCATTTATTCACGAGGTATGGACCTTTTTCTGTTTCGAAAAAATATAAATAAAGGAGTAAAAAAAAAATCAGTGGAGATCTAATGTGGGGGGCTAAGGGGCAATTCTACTCCTAGAATCAATAAAGTGTCTGCAAAGCGACATTAGACATCCGCACGGAAACGCGGTTGGGCCTCCAGGGCTGTGCTAGTTTTAATCCACTAGACTCGGCTAGATCAAGTCTTCACATCTTCAGAATCTAGCCGGGTCCGGGTCTTACTTTTTTCTTCAGAACCGGTCTGTGCAATTTTTGTTCTGTTTTCCAGATCGGGCGTGTCCTAGACTTCGTTCTTCCTAAAGGTCTGCAGGAGCCAAAATTTCCTGGTCCAGGTTTTACCCGGTATAAAAGCAAAACGTTTAACCAGAGTTCGAACCAGTCTGTATGAAAACCATTATTGGCGCGACCCATGAAGATTTCTAAATTCTTTACCTGAGTCCACGTTGGGCTGACATTTTATTTATTTACTTTCATTAAAGTTCTAGTGATGTTGTACGTAATTTGTTTAACGTAAAACTTTAGAAATTCAATTTCTTTTAATAAATTACAGATTATGCACTGTTTTTCGGAAAAACAGTATGCAACCCGATTCCTTTAAAAGCTACCGAAGACATTAATTTTGCCTTAAAATTATTATTATTATGATATTGTTTTTATACCTAAAAATGTTAAAAAGACATGTTTTCCCACATCAGGTACAAATGATGAAGTGCACTATTGCTTGACAGTCAGCACAGGTTTGTTTAGTAAGAGTTACGCATACATGTTTTACTGATTTGAAGATTGGATCTTTATTTCGTATTAAAGCTGAGGAGAATGTGAGTGGATTGGCGCTGGTTCTATTTGATTTGGGGATCTCGTGATCAGGAAGCGAGAACGGTAGCGTCAAGCAAAAGGCCAAGCCAGTTACTTTCTGTTAGTAACTTGCTTTATACTGATCGAGATCGCTACAAAGCATTTTGGAAAGCATACTAATGTATTCATTGAAAATGGGTGAAGAGAACTGTTTATGGTCCAAGTGATGTTTCTTTATTATGTTTTTCTAAAGTAATGGTGTTGAAGCGAGAGAAATACTTTGATGAGTTTTGGGTATGTTTTAATTTTCTATACGAAGTACGTATAATTTTGGAAAAGTAAATATCTAGAGGCTGAAGGTGTTTTGTAGATCCAGCTGAGGGGAAGACTAGTTGCATTCAAGAACCTACATTTTCTATGCATAATTTTTGTCTCTTTTAGGCTGTTCCATCTCCCAGAAACAGGATAGTACTCGCATTGCCTTAGTATCATGAAATACAGTTATAAAACCACTATCATGATTAATTATGAGACAAAAATCTTCATTTCGATAGCTTTTGAAGGAAACATATGCTGTTAGCTTTTTTTTCTTTATTTATTTTCTTACGAAACAGAAAAGGGTCCATAAGTCGGGAGTTATAGGATTTGGGGATATACAATCGAGTCTCTCTATAACGAAACTCCATACATCGAATTTCTCTATATAACGAATTTTTAGTAGGAACGGACCCCTTTTCGCATGATTACATTAAAAACAGTCTCTATATAGCGAAATATCTATCTACATATAACGAATTTTTTCATAAATTGGTCTTAATTTATTCAGTTTTAAAAAAACTTCGAAATCACATGGAATCAATTTTCCATCACTTATTTTTGATTTATCGTTCAATGCTGAGGTTTTTTTTTTTTTTTTTTTTTTTTTTTTGTTACACATATAAGAGAGGAATCAATGAGAGGCACATAAGAGAGGACTTCAAATAGAGGAAAATGTTAACTATAATTTTTCATTCCTTGCTAAAATTTGAGAATTTTTTGAGAGCATAACAATTTTAAAATCAAAACAACAAAAGATTACATATTTCTTCCTCTGAAATTAATGCAAGTCTTCCTTATTTGATTCATTAAGCTTTCAAATAAATGTCTATTCTCTTTTTTGAAACTGCTTAAATAATTAAGAAATAAAATGTTAGGTTAATATATACTTTTAAACATTTCAAATTCTTAATTAAAAAGATCAAAAATAATATTTGTTCAAAATTTACACATTAAATATGATTTTTAACATCATTCTCTATACATCGAATTTCTCTATATAACGAATTTTTTATTGGAACGATGGATTTCGTTATATAGAGACTCGACTGCAGTTCATATACACAGCAGGCCAAAAGTTTGAGACCAGTTCGAAAAATCTTTCATTATCTATAAAGACTCGTAAAAAAATTTGAAAATAGATTGAAACTTGCTCCTGTACACCTTCTATTGTCCTTGTGGTTCCCTATCGTTCCAAAAATTTCCAATATTTTTTATACCATATCATTTAGTAGGATTAAAAAATATATTTCTTTTGTGACAGATACCGGGTTTTATCATCGAAGACTTTATTGGAGCAGTCGAAAGCCCAGGAAAGTGAGAAAGATCATTCCAAATGAAATTCGCAGTTAGAGTTTCGCCCTTCCTCTTTACCAATATTTAATAACAAACTTAGAAAGGCTTCAAGAATTATGTAGAACGAAAAATATATTCATATTTTTATTAGAAAAACTGTTGCGTTAAAAAAAAGATGAGTTAGATAAATTTGAAATAAATGTATCAAATACTACCTAAAAGTTATGCTTTTAACCCTTATCTGCATAGCGTAACTCAGGAGTTGCATGATAGCTTTTTGTCAATCGGCTCTTTTTATTGGTCTTTTGTTAACTGTTATGTATTACTTACGTGTGATAACATGACTTTAAGGCCGGGAATTCTCTTTTTGCTCTGATTTTTTTATCAAAGGTAGGTTATATCCTCTTTTGTTGATATTGCTTGAAATATATGTGATAGACTGGCGTTTTTTCTTTATATTTATAAAGTGGTCACTATTAATTCTGAAAACTATTAAAAACATTATGAAAATTATTATTGTGCAGTGTAAACACTTTAAAGTAAGTATATAATTGAAAATTATCATTTTTAGAGCAATTTTTGAGGTAACTTAAGACTGATATTATGTCTAGTATAAACATAAATACGTTTTTATAAACATAAATACGTTTTTTTAGTAGATAATTAGCAAAAATGGAATCAAATACAATGTTTTCCAAATAAAATAAAAAAATCATGCATTAAAGCGCTAATATTGGGTAAGTTTGGGGACAGATTGAAAATGCAAGAAAATTTTACATTTTTGTGGTCGTCATTAAATACTCAAAATAAATTTATTTCGCATGACTATCTCATATCTTTCATTTTTGAGACTAAACATTTTGAAATTTTAATCTTTTGATGGAAAATTCAAAAGAGTCAAAAGATAAGGAGCTAAATAGAAATCTTTTCGACAAATATTAAGAGGTGATATAACAATGCAAAGATATCTCTTTGAATTGGCAGCCCGTTAATGCTAGCAGCGATAAAGAATAATAAATAAAGAATGATAAGTATTCTGATCTGTTATGTATGCTTTAAGACAGCCATTAAATATAACATACAGCATAAACTGTTTGCTCTGACAAAGATAACCAGAACGTTCATCCAACTAAACCCAGTTATGCGAACAAAATATTAATGCACCTGTCATTGATGAGATCCCTTAAACAAGTTGTCTGGAAAGCGGCAAGCGGGCTGCAATATCTAATTTTAGACGCCGCTATCTTTGTTTAGTGACAAAGACTGGAAAATGTGTCTCGAAAGATGATAGCATTGTGCCCCCTGCAGCTCCGAATGAATATAAACTTGGCTTATGCAAATTTATTAAACATAAAGACATATTTTGTTAGCTTGAAATAGCGGCTCTTTCGCTGGTATGTCAAAATGGAAAAATGCTTTTGAATAGTTTTGCGGTAAAATGCGTATTAAGATAACGCCGAAAAGAGCGTTTTTAAAAAAAGAACCTCAGAAAAAAAAAAATTGAAGTTCTTTTTTGATAATTTTTTTTTCTTTTACTGTATAAGAATTTTTTGTTTAGAATTTTTCTAGCATCATTTGTAAACAAATGTTTATCACAGAAGATAAAAATTCTAGAGGACAGAATAGAATTAATACAACTTATGAAAACAAACAATATGTGTAATAAAATCTTGTCTCAAAAGAAATAAAAAGTTTCGAAATTTTATCAATAAAAAATATCATCCAATTATATTTGCTAACATGAAAGACTGACTTCATCGAAAACTTCCGTTATAGATTCTGTTTTCACAGTATTTACTATATCAGTGTCCGAATTAGTATTAAAACATTTAAATACGAAGTCTGCCCAATATAGAACTTTCACAACTTTTTAATTAGCATACTTCACAAATTTAACTTTTATGCACCATTTTTAGTTTAGTATGTACTGAGTGGTACTGAGTCTGTACTTAGTTTTAATTTTATTTTCCTTTATTTCTCGCAGTACCTCAGTGGCAGTAATGAAAGTTGAGATACTTTCAATATCGCCTAGGATTACACCAGGATTCTCAGGACAATTCCTCTTGTATTTTTCTTGATATTTAACAAAATGTCTAAATTCGCAAGTGACCGGTCACATTTTGCCATATAGTATACATGTTTAAAAAATTACATGTTTCAACGTGATCACATGATAAAAACCACTGATTCTTAAATACATCTTCTCATGTAACTCAAAAGAAATATAATGGTGGATCACAGATAAATGTTCGCTTGAACAATTGTTGAGATAACATAAATAAAAATGATTTCGGAAAAATGGGAAATGTCAGAGATAAATGTGGAAGGTCGCAGAAAAGCTCATTAAAACTTCTTTTTAGAGAAAACAGTGCTTTCCTTTTCCTGGGATGAAAAGACTGGTCTACTATTAGAGTGAATCTCGGTATTGATGCTTATAGTTGGATAAATGATGTAGGAAGAAAAAAAATAAGTAATATTAAAGAAAATATCCTTTACATTTCATAAAAAATATGGGCCGACAAGCACAGATGCATGGACTATAAAATTGAATTTAATTCGCATTAGAAGACGTATATAAAGTTATCAAAATGTTCTAAACAAATGAGTTTGCTTTTAACTAAAGAAAAGGCATAACAGAAATTATGTTTCAATAAATTTGGAAGTAAATCTTATAAGACAGAATTTTTATGTAAAGTTGCAAATCTTCCAATTTTTTAAAGTAAAGCAAATGCACTTTGAACTAGAAATTTTACTTAATACACTCATGTCCATAAATTTAGTATAATACAATTTCCAGCAAATAAAAGTACGGAAACAAAACAAAGGTGACTTATTCGTCAAGCCCATTTATTAAACAAGAGAAAAAGAACAAAAACGATGGTATATGTATGATAACATTAATAAAATATACAATTGTTGCTCCCTAGAGCAATTACAAAAAGTATCCCCGTTAAAAAAACTTAACATTATATGGTTGGTATGATGGTTAATAAATTGTATGTCTCCCAGATGTTGAAATACAGTCCGTACAACGTGCAAGACCGCACATGCTGAGTATCAAATTATCAAGCTAATCTTGGGAGAGATTACTCCACTCAGCAAGCAATGCTCTCCAAAATGGAGGTGGTTGACGGCCTGCAACCCATCGGCCAAGCACATCCCATATATGCTTTATCGGATTCAAGTCAGGTAAAATTGCTGGATAATCTATACGGGTAATGCCTCAGCTTGAAGGCATTCATTTACGATGTTTGCTCGGTGAGGACGGGCGTTACCATGCATAAACTCAAATTTTGAGCCTATGGCACCCCTAAAGAAACGTACACGTTGTTCCAGAATGATGTCCCGATAAATTTGGACTGTCATAGTTCCAGTTTGAACATATAGATCTGTTCTAGAGCCCAGTATAATTAAACCCCAAACGAGCAATCCTGTACCACCGTAACGATGTCGTTAAATTATGTTGTCTTGCTAGTAACGGGTGCTTGGCGTTCTCATTATGAAAGTCCGAAGTTAATCAGACTGCAAGTTAAACCTAGACTCGTCGGTAATTTTACACAAGCCCATTGTGCCGATGTCCACATTGCATGTTCTCTATTCCAGACTAGCCTTAGTCGACAGAGATTTGCCGTGAGCGGAACACATCTAACAGGTCTACGAGCCTATAGACTAATGTTTCTCAAACGTCTGTATACGGTTTGCTCTCAAATAATCGTACCCGTGGCTGAAGTTAGCTGACGAGACAGGTCTGATGCTGTACTTCGTCTGTTTCTTTTGCAGTTACTGCCAAATAACGATCTTCATTCGTGGTTGTAACTCCTGTACTGTACTGTAACTGCTTAGCATTGTGTTTTCCATCATCCAGTCTTCCATGTTTTCATACTTTTGATTGTACGACAAACACAATGCTAAACCTACGAGTTAAACACAAGTAGTATTAATTTTTGGCTTATGCACCACTTCGCTTCCGGCAGACATGCATCATTAGATTCCCCTATTACTACTTTTCCATAAAATAAAGGGTTTTTTCTTGTGCTCGATAACATAGGGTTTTGTGCTGTCGACACTTGGACTAGTTGATGTACATCCAAAACTAATCAGGATCAATTTTTTATCACGTACTAACTGAACTTGAAGTTTGATGAAAATCCATGCATTAGTTCTTGAGATACATTTATTACGAAATCGTGAAAAATTCAGCAAAGCAGCACCATCTGTTGAACGATTCACACTGAAAATTAAACAACACTAATCTATATCAAGAACTAACTTAATCTGAAGTTTTACAAAATATCGTGCATTAGTTCTTGAGATAGAGCTATTGTGATAATCAGGAATAATACAGCATGGCACCTCCACCTTTTGAGCGATTTCCACCAAAACAAAATTAGCACCATCTTATATCAAGTACTAACTATATATAAAGTTTTATGAAAATCCATGCACTAGTTCTTGAGATATGGCTATTGTGGAAATTGTGAATAATGCACATAGCAGAACCATCTCTTGAGCGATATATACCAAAAACTAATCAGATCTAGTTTATATCAAGATCTAACAGAATCTAAAGTTTTGTAAATTCTGTGCATTAGTTCTTTAGATAGAGCGTCCACAAAATGTTTGTCACAGACTGACAGTCTCACCGACAGACATTTTGAAAAAACATGTTTTTCGGCTTCTCTGACCCATAAAACGTGTAAATCCGTCGAAAACTGGATTTCGAAAATTTTCAAGAATCCAATACTTTTTCTTGTAAAAGATAGAAAAAAGTAAAAATATACGCTATTTAAAGTGAGGAAGAAAAATATTTTTCAAATCTCTGTGTCAGGACACTGATATTTAGCTGGAAGAAGGTGCTGTAATAGCAATTTTTATGCCATTTTAATTGTTGTACCATTGAAAAGTGCATGAAGGTACGCATAGAATTGAACTAAATATTTTATGTATGTTTTCAGCTATAGTCAGCCGGTGCTCCCTGAATTAGAAAAAATCTACGGAAGAGGGCGCTGAAAATAGCGATTTTTGTGCCATTTTCATTATTGTACCATCGAAAAGTGCATGAAGTTACGTCCAGAATTGAACCAAATATTTTGTGCATGTTTTTATCTATGGTTAGCAAGCTCTTCCTGAATTTGAAAAAAATCTGATGAATAAGGCGCTGAAAATAGCGATTTTGTGCGATTTTCATCACTGTACCATCGAAAAGTGTATGAAATTATGTATAGAATTTAAGAAAATTTTCTGTACATGTTTTTGGCCATGGCCAACAAGTACTCCATTGATTTGGAAATATTTCGCCTTGGAATTGGCACTTCCAACTAATTTATTATGTCAATCATTTTGTATGAAAAACAACAACAACAACAACAAAAAAAACAAAACATGTAACTTATTGATAAGTAACAAATTTATAATATATTAGTAAGTTAAAAAATATATCTATCAATTGTTCAAAAATCATTATCTTGGCTTGTCATTAGAGCCATTTATGTTGTTCTAAATGTTAAATAAATTAATGATAAAATTAATTTTCTAGTAAAAAAGTAGTTTAAATTCACAATAAAAAGTTTTGTCCAATGGAAAATAGTTCAAAATAGTTCAACATTTTTTCATAATAAAAAAATTACTATGTGTACATAATTAAAAATGTGCAAACTGGAAAAAAAGTAAAGAAAAAAAATCATATTTAAGCACAGATCATGAAACACTTTTTAACATTTTCTGAAATTACTTACAAAACTTCGTTACTTATGAAATAAGTTAGATAAGGTGACTAAGTAAATATTTTAGGAAACAGATAAAACATTTGAAAATCTGATTTCAGTATTTACTTTCTATAGCCAACTATGCATTCTAATTTATTTGAACAGCCCTGTATTTGATCTTTAGGTTGATATATATACTATATAATGGGAAAATTTAGTCTAACAAGAAAACGCATAACAGATTAGAATTTCTCTTTTAGCATTTTTTACCACTACATGGAAACATACTTAAATACTTTTGTTCAGCCCTATAGCTTATCTAGTATTTTTATTACATGCATTGTTGTTTTTTTAAAAAAGCAATCCCAGTTTAATTGAATTTTGGTTTTTCTTATTTTGAAAATTTGTGAAATAATTATACTTCATTGCAATTAATTATTTAATAAATGCAGTAAAATTTGCTTAAACAGAATCACCAAGGATAATTTCTGTTTTAGACTGGTATAGCCTTTCTTATAAGTGTATTTTTTTTTTCAAGATGATCTAAAAAAATTAACTTTTTGGTCAAGAAAATTTCATTTTTTAACGTAATTTGTTGATTAAATTTCATGAAATTTTTATGTTTAAAATAGGATTTTGTTATATATAGATTTTTATTTTATTTATATTAATTAAACTGAGGGCTATATCCAAGAGGAAGAATCTTTAGAGATTAGTCATAACACCCTAAAAGTTCTATAAAGTTTCAATCAAAGGAAAATCTTTAACAATAAATATTAAATGCAAACAGTAAAATTTAATTATTTAAATAAATTAATGCTAATTGAAATATATTTAAAAATACTAAAGACTAACAGCCAATTAAATATCTAGAAGTCAATTTGTTTGATAATAAAATGTAATATCGTTAATAAATAAAATTATTTATGATAAATAATTGAAACCTAACTTATACTATAATTAAAATTAAATTTTGAAAAGCATCGCAATTCTACAAATAAAATAAATTAAATTTTTTTTTAAATATTCAATACAATTAAAACACATTCGGACTAAAAGCTTATTAGGTACTTCGATATTAACATGATTTGTTTGTTAATGTAATATACAAGGTTTTAATAAATGCATTAATTTATGACGAAATATTAAAACGCAACTTAAAATTTAATTAAAATTAAATTACAATAATATTGTAGTTTTATCTGCTTTAATTCACGTATTTTTAATTATATTTCGAATAAATAATAACGAGAATCATTATTCTAGTTTGCTGTCAGTGCTTTGTCATTTATTTTCCAAGGTGATGATGAAATTGATAAAATTAGAAGCTGACACGTTTCTGTTTAAACTATGTAAATTAAATTGATATATTTTCTGAAAGTCAAGTTTATTATTTATCCCATGCAATATAGATAATTATCTACTCATTTAATTTTTCCTGCAGATAATAGGGAAACTATTCAAATTAACATGATCCTAAAATACCATAAAAAATAAATTGACGCGGATTGAGAATCATTACTTCCACAGCTTACTGTAGAAATAAAAGTTATTGCAATAGGTAACAAAATTATAACCTTGTTACCCAGTGTTGCCAGACGAATACTAAAATTTTATTTTGAATACCACTATTGTTATAGACAGATTTTCGCCTTACTTATTTACAATTTTTTTGTGATTAAAACAAGAGAAAATTACCGTACGAAAATTGTAAATAAGTAAGGTGAAAATCTGTCTATAACAATAGGGGTATTGAAAGTAAAATTTTAGTATTCGTCTGGCAACACTGTTGTTACCACATGTAGAGGCAATATTGCGAGTAATGCAGTCTGCCATAACATTTTTTTTTCAATTACACACATTTTAGTAATATTTTAATTATAAAAAATAATGAAATTATTTTAAATTATTTTTCATTGTATAAAATACTTCATTATGAATTTCTCTATTCTAAAAAAAAGTAACTAACGCGATCACCACCGCGCCGCCGACAACGAATTTTTTGTGAGCAGAGGTATTTAACACCTCTAACACACTCTTAACATCGTTAACACGTTCACTGCCAACTACGAAAATACTCGTAGTTGGTAAACTGGGTTTCCTTGCTAAGCAACGAGGTAACTCGTTATTGATATCTTTATCTAAATCGCCAATTACAAATATTGCAGTAGAAAACACATGCATTGTTTAGGTGTTTTGTACACAGACAGAGACTAAATACACTTGGTGTACTGGAATTTATTTCTCAAAAAATTCCTAGATGCAATAACTAAATATTTGAATAAACAATTTTATTTTGATTATGATTATGGTTTTTATTAGATTGGAATCGAAACATGTCAATAATATTTGTTTGTAATTTTTCGTTATACCTCTCTCAAGTGAAATAAAATTGTTTATTCAAATATCTATATATTTAAAACACCTGGCTGTTTTTTTAGTCATCAGCCCTGAGCTTTCTACTGGCACGATTTTGATAATTATTTTTTTAAATGAAAGCTGTTTATGTGTAGATATGCCCATTCTGGCTAAATTTTAATTTATTTCATTTTTTATATTTTATTTTTAATTTTAAAAGCTTTTTCATGACATTTCTTCAAAACAGTGGCAACAGGTTAAGCTTTTCTCAAAATTTATTTTCTTTCATTATTTTCCTCCAATCAGGAGCTTGATCTCATCGATGAATGTATAATCGCATTTCGAAAAATAAATAAATAAATAAATAAAGGTTTTCGAAAAATTTAATCAGAATAAAATGATTGCACATAGTTATTCCCTGCAATACACAGATTATTTACTGAGTAATATTATTAAGTATTATGTAAATAAAATTACAGAAGATAAACTTTAATAAAATATCTAAAGTGAAATTTTGTCGATGGAGAAAATGTCGTCATACAGAAACCAGATAAATTTATTCCATGAATATAATATACATTGTTATAGCCAGGGCCTGATTACTAACGGGGCACTCTCCCACCAGGAAAAAGAAATAAAGAATTTTCCCTTATTCATGACAGTAATCTTGTATGAAAAGGGCGTTTAAAGAAGACGAAAATTTCTATAAATTTTTTCTGGTGAGAGAGTGCCCCGTTAGTAATCAGGCTCTGGTTATATAGTCCAGGCATTTGGTAAAAAATAAATGCAAGTTTTGGTGTAGTTTTGATTTTTGGTTCCCTTTATGTTTTTTGGGTCGCTGAACACGAATCTGGCATTATCCAACAAAATTTCTCCCCGGAAACACGTTTTTTTTGGCAGAAAACGTGGCTTTTTTTCGTTTCTTTCTAAATAACTTCAAAATTATGCATTTTACATAAAAGTCATCAATACATAAATTAAAGAGTACAAAATTTCCCACATTTTATGTATTTAAAGTTTTTTTCTATGATCAATGGTTTAGCCGTGAGAGAGCCTCAAAAATGGGTGTGAAAAGCAGAAAATTCTGAAAAACGTGAATTACAGCACCGTACGTCGATGAAACATGAAAAACAACCATTTTACGCAAATTTTCCCCACTTAATAATAATAAATATATTACTATTGACTATATTTTATTAATCTCATGTTCATCGTTTCTTTTATAACTAAAAAATAAATAAAAATGAGTATATCCGTGATCAAAATCTTCATTTGCTATTATAAAATAATAATAGTAATAATTTCTTAATTTGACTTTTAAATAATGTAAATAAAATAACTAAAACAGGCTTTAACTGATCCCATCTGCACTTTCTTTCTTGACTGAAGGGGTACAAGTGTGAAATAACGTTGGTCAAGCGCCCACCCCCGCATCCCATGTCCACGTTCTGTAGAATACTACCCTGCCCCCCCCTGTTCCCCAAGAGTCTCGCCTCTGTTAGAAATATGCGTCGCACAGATCCCAGGCTTATCAGGAGGACACATTCCTCTCAGTTTCCATATGCAACTGCTTACTTATAATTTAGTAATTCACTGTTTGTGTCTTCGTGAATACAGTGAACAGCTAAAGTGATTTCGCGCGATGTCGCTGTGTTTTATTTGTGACTCTTCTTTAGAAGAGGGGCCGTCAGTGAAAGTTAGTCGAGGTATTGCAGCGTTAATCAAGGTAAATACAGAAAAAAAGGATGGAAAATCAGTTTTCCTAAAGGGGAAAACCTCAGTAGATATACATGTTAAGTGTAGAAAAGCATACGCAAATGAACGGATGATTACTGCTTATGTGAAGACAGTTGAGGAACAAAGTGCTAGCATTTCTCAAATTTTAAGATCATCAACTCCTCAGTTTAATTTTTGAATTAATTGTTTTAGATGTGGACTGTGCATTTCGGAAGAGTTCATTGCAACACAAGCGAAAAATCCACCAAACGAACGCAATACTTTATACAGTGTGCGACACATGGGAGTACAATTCTGAAAGCAGCAAGAGCTCGCAATGATGATTATGGGCAGGCTATAATTCAGCGCATCGAACCAGTGAATGATTTGATCGCAGCAGATGCTCAATATCACATCAAATGTTTTAAATATATTTATAGGAGGCCGAAGTTCCAAAAACAGAAGAAACGTGGTCCGTTTGCCGAGGCAATCGACATAGCAATGCAAAGTACATATGATTACCTTGAAAATCATGATGACAAGTATCAATTCTCCATGGAAGAGCTAATGAAACAGGTTACATGGGGTTATCAACCTACTATGAGAACTATAAAGTTTAACCTCATTGAGAGATATGGAGACGACATACTGATCACAAAGAATCAGAAAAAAAGTCCATTGTGTGTTTCAAGAATGTAGGAGGGAAGATACTAACTAATGCATGGTATCAGCAAACATGTAAATCTGATCGAGATGAGAGACTGCGTGTGCTTGAAGCAGCAGCAAACATTATTTGCGAAGATATCAGATAGAAGATTTGCTTCGGGAAACTGTAAAAACATCGCAATTGTGTGTCAAGACGAAGAGGATGAACTAGACTTTGAAACCGACCTGGAAATGGATTGCTTACACAATGAATCAGAGGACCCAATGGAAGGAGAAATAGTTATGCCGCAAGGTTTCAAATATTTGCTATTAAAAAAACTTTTATTTATAATATTGATAGTTATAAAAATACCCACTAATTCCATTCATCTATTTTCTATTTTGTAGATGTCGGTGAAAAGCAGGGATCCTCAAATAAAAGAAAGCGAAAATAGAACTTTGTTTTTTAAGTAAATGTACTTACTAATGTACATAATTATTTATTATTAAATAATAATTCATAATGAGTCATCGTTTTTATTGTTAGCAACTTCATTGTAAAATATAGTCGATCATATATCTTATATATCTATCTTCAGTATCATTTAAAGTCAATCTTTGCTAAAAAATGGTCATAATTCATGTTAAATCTATGTACTGTGCCATAATTCGTATTTTCCGGATTTTTTTTTTAATTTTCACACCCACATTTTGAACTTCTAGAACTTTAAGAACTGAAATCCGTGTCAGCTTTTATATGTTAAAGCCTGTTTTAGTTATTTTATTTACATTATTTAAAAGTAAATTAAGAAATTATTACTATTATTATTTTGTAATAGCAAATGAAGATTTTTATCAAAAATATGCTCATTTTTATATATGTTTTAGTTATGAAAGAAACAATGAACATTAGATTAATAAAATATAGTCAATAATAGTATATTTAGTATTATTAAGTGGAAAAAATTTGCGTAAAATGGTTGTTTTTCATGTTTCATCGACGTACGGTGCTGTAATTCACGTTTTCCAGAATTTTCTGCTTTTCACACCCATTTTTGCGGCTCTCTCACGGCTAAACCATTGATAATAGAAAAAAACTTTAAATACATAAAATGTAGGAAATTTTGTGCTCTTTAATTTATGCATTTATGACTTTTATGTAAAATGTATAATTATGAAGTTATTTAGAAAAAACGAAAAAAAGCCACGTTTTTTGAACGTTTTTTGCCAAAAAAACGTGTTTCCGGGAAGAAATTTTGTTGGATAATGCCAGATTCGTGTTCAGCGACCCAAAAAACATAAAGGGAACCAAAAATCAAAACTACACCAAAACTTGCATTTATTTGTCCTTTTTGAGCACGTAATGCCTGGACTAATAGCTGTGTCAGTGATGATGTCATATTCACTGACTTTAATTCCTACATCTAAATAAAGTGAACTTCTATTAATTTAAAGGTCCGTGGTGTGCACACATGAAAATATTTCTATAAACTGCGCCATTTCTATTTAATTATCATGAATATTTTATGAAACTAAAGAATTCTTAAATAACTGCATAAATCACACTTTTATTTAAGAAAAGGTGAGTATTTCTAAAGGTGTAAATGATGTCATATTAGAAAAAAAAAAGAATAAAATCTGTGATATGCCGGTATTATTATATTTCTATCTTATATAATATCAAAAAATAATTAAAATCATTTCATTGTATTAAGATATTGTTTAAAATAAAATAAAAAAAACTCTGTATTTCAGCAACAAATACAAAAATTTTATTCTTTTTAATAACAGAGATATCATCTTTTTTTTTTTTTTTTAGCCTCCGAGGCTATTTCTTTCAGACAAGCTAAAAATGTCGTGTCATCAGCCCTGAATTTTCTAGTCAACCGATTTTGATAATTATTTTTTTAAATGAAAGCTATTTATTTGTAGTTGTGCCATTTTAATTATTTTTTAATTTATTTCCATTTTTATATTTTATTTTTAATTTTAAAAGCTTTTTCATGACATTTCTTCAAAATGGTGGCAACACAGTTTAGCTTTTCTCTCGATAATAAAAATTTATTTTCTAAAATGATTGCGTATAATTATGCACTAATTGAGTTAAAAAATATATTTACTGAGAAATAATATTAATAATGTAAATAAAATGACAGAAAATAATGTATGATAAAAATTAATGTCTAAATCAAAATAAGAGAAATTTCAAATGAGGAAAATTATGTCATTCAGCAACCAGATAAATGGGAATTACAATATTATTATGGATGCCTTTTTCATAAACAGTAACTTTTAAAGAACATTTGAAGAGAAAATGACGTCACTATTTCAAACATCGTATTTTTACTCATAACGATATTAGGTACTACTCTGTTATCCCGTCGACCAATTTCGCCAAATTAATAGCCAAATTATACATAATGACATAATTTTTATTTTAAATAACGAAAAAATAAATAATCAGTAGAATATTAATAAAAATATTAATAAAAAGTCGAAATAAAAATCACTTAATGACATTTTAAACACATGAATTGTATTTAATGTCATTGAATGTGACATTCACGATCATCCATTATTGGCATTTAATCTTATAGTTTGGCGATAATTTTTTGGTCGATGGGATAACCTAGTAGTACCCGATATTACTTTTTTTTTTTTTTTTTTTTTTTTTTAATAAAGCTATTTTTCTGTGAGTGCATATAAAATAAAATTTCTGGATTTCGCCGGCACTCATATTACAATTTTAACTATACTTGTGCGAATATTTGCATGCAAAATTGTAACTGACAAATTTGACATTTATTTTCTAAATAAATTTTTATATATTGATTCAATAATGTAATTATTTTTGCTTTTTTTTTAAACCAAATCGATCGGGTCTTTTAAACATTTCATTCGTCGAATTCGATGGGATTCCATTCGTTTTATTGTTAAATTGCATTTCCTTTTACTCAGAGTCTATAAAAAAGCGTTTAAACTAAAGAAAAAATCCGCTTTTGATGAATCTATTCAATGAAGAAGTAGCACGTCAAATTGTATCTCTTTATTATTCCGCAATTCCAATGTCTCAGAGAGAAATTGCTATTCAATTGGGTATTTCACGCCGTTCTGTTTGCTATTATATTGATAAACACAAGAAAAATGAAGTTAGTTCATTGCAATCTAAACGGGGTCGCCCTACTAAAAAACTTCTATCGATTTTTTTTTTTTTTTTTTTTTTTTTTCTAATCGGAGGCGAAACTGAATTCTGCAATGGTAGAATCTACATTCATCTTGTAATTAATATTTTTATAAATTGCAAAAGAAATAAATTTATTTCTTTACAGAGACTAATAACAAAATTATTAGTAATAATGAACTAAGAATAATCGTATTTGCGGATTAAAGACAATTTATAATTATTATTTTTTTTTCCTTCATGTTCAAAGTGCTATAAATTATTAAATTCAATGGTTCATGGTTTTATATATATATATATATAAATGCATGTATGTATAAACTATCTATTAACTGAATAAAAAGCCATTAAAACTGTAAAATTCATATGCGTTTTTACTTAATGCTTATGTAATTCAAATGAAAAATGTATAAATTGTCTTAATGTCTTGACAACGAGTGATTGGTATAGGTGCCTTTTTAGGTGCTCAAAATCTTTCCTTGTTTTTAGCCTCCGAGGCTATTTCTTTCAGACAAGCTAAAAATGTCGTGTCATCAGCCCTGAGTTTTCTAGTCAACCGAATTTGATAATTATTTTTTTAAATGAAAGCTATTTATTTGTAGTTGTGCCCATTTTAATTATTTTTTAATTTATTTCCATTTTTATATTTTATTTTTAATTTTAAAAGCTTTTTCACGACATTTCTTCAAAATGGTGGCAACACAGTTTAGCTTTTCTCTCGATAATAAAAATTTATTTTCTAAAATGATTGCGTATAATTATGCACTAATTGAGTTAAAAAAAATATATTTACTGAGAAATAATATTAATAATGTAAATAAAATGACAGAAAAATAATATATGATAAAAATTAATGTCTAAATCAAAATAAGAGAAATTTCAAATGAGGAAAATTATGTCATTCAGCAACCAGATAAATGGGAATTACAATATTATTATGGATGCCTTTTTCATAAACAGTAACTTTTAAAGAACATTTGAAGAGAAAATGACGTCACTATTTAAAACATCGTATTTTTACTCATAACGATATTAGGTACTGCTCTGTTATCCCGTCGACCAATTTCGCCAAATTAATAGCCAAATTATACATATTGACATAATTTTTATTTTAAATAACGAAAAAATAAATAATCAGTAGAATATTAATAAAAATATTAATAAAAAGTCGAAATAAAAATCACTTAATGATATTTTAAACACATGAATTGTATTTAATGTCATTGAATGTGATATTCACGATCATCCATTATTGGCATTTAATCTTATAGTTTGGCGATAATTTTTTGGTCGATGGGATAACCTAGTAGTACCCGATATTACTTTTTTTTTCCATAAAGCTATTTTTCTGTGAGTGCATATAAAATAAAATTTCTGAATTTCGCCAGCACTCATATTACAATTTTAACTGTACTTGTGCGAATATTTGCATTCAAAATTGTAACTGGCAAATTTGACATTTACTTTGTAAATATATTTATTATATATTGATTCAATAATGTAATTACTTTTGATTTTTTTTAAACCAAATCGATCGGATCTTTTAAACATTTCATTCGTCGAATTCGATGGGATTCCATTCGTTTTATTGTTAAATTGCATTTCCTCTTACTCAGAGTCTATAAAAAAGCGTTTAAACTAAAGAAAAAATCCGTTTTTGATGAATCTATTCAATGAAGAAGTAGCACGTCAAATTGTATCTCTTTATTATTCCGCAATTCCAATGTCTCAGAGAGAAATTGCAATTCAATTGGGTATTTCACGCCGTTTTGTTTGCTATTATATTGATAAACACAAGAAAAATGAAGTTAGTTCATTGCAATCTAAACGGGGTCGCCCTTCTAAAAAACTTCTATCGATTTTTTTTTTTTTTTTTTTTTTTCTAATCGGAGGCGAAACTGAATTCTGCAGTGGTAGAATCTGCATTCATCTTGTTTTTTTTTTTTTTTTTTTTTTTTTTTTTTTTTTTCGTTGCCATAACAATAAAATTATTTTTTACAAATTCATGGAGGATACAAACCAATAAATAAATTTATTGCAAGTGCTGTAAATATGTAGTGGGTTGGTTAGGCAGTTTAGTAAGTCCCTGTTTCTATTATAAAATGTTTCATTGATATTATAACTATTGTACAGTTATCAAGCGATAGTTAAACGGAGAAAAAATAAACTATGCAGATATTTTTGAAATCGGCTTTCGGGGTATAATATTAACTTCCTAAATAATTTGGCATTCAAATAATATTTAAGGTTTAGAAACCGCATTAAAAAAAAGATTTGTAGCTGAAGTTAAGTCCAACATAATAATTTATGAGTTGTTTTCCTTTTTTTTTTTTTTTTTTTTTTTTTTTTTTTGTTATTTTCTGAAGTTTATGTATCTTCATCATGAAAAGCTATGTTATCCCTATTTTAAGAGGTGGCAATTGATTATTTCGCTCAGTATTTTACTGTCTATATAATATTGATATATATCATACCTAATATGTATATTCTTTTCCGTCGAGTTTCGACGGGTGCAGCTAGTTTATATATAAAAGCTGATTTTTTTTAAATCTTGTGATTTAAAAATCTAAAAGATTTAATAACTTTTTTACAATAACTAAATCTTAATAAAACAAAAGTATCTTTTCACGATATGTTTAGGAGAATACAATGAATACAACGAATAAAATTTATTTGTTTTACACTATGTTAAAATTTTAATAGGTATATTGAAACAGAATTATGTATGATAAGTTTTAAAACTATAAATTAAAGCATTATATCGGAACTTTAAATGACTTTAAAGCTTAATATTGGAGATATGACTTTGAACAGATGCAATCTCTCAGCTTTGGCAGCGAGCTCTTTAATATTAAGAGAGCGTTGTGTACAAAAATATGGATATTGGTGTTATTATAGCGAAATGTTTGATAAACAAGCTGATGCTTACAGTTTTTAAATCGAATAATTATTTTAAGAGAAATTTAATGTTAAAGTTGGTCAAAACTGTTCCATAAAAAAAATTATGGGGCAAAAACATAGGATCATTTTTAGATCACTGTATACATTAGAAGTTCTCTGTGTGCAGACTGCATTAATTTTTTTAATTTGACTCATTTTTTTGAGGATTTATTTTCATTTAAAATATAAATTTTCAACATTTTGAGAGCGATTTTTTACATTTTTTAAATGTTTAAAATTGTTGCCAACTATTATAATAGTGCAAAGAGTAAAAATTCCTTCAAATCAAAAATTTATTGACACGTGACTTTGAGTATTAAAAGCAGGAAAATATTAAAAAGTACGCCATAAAAGCTATTTACAAGTGAAATTTAAAAGAGAAAAAAACTGTAAAATAGTAAATTCATTAATAGGCGTTAAAAATCGCAAATAGAGAAAAATTTCGTCAGATTCAAAAAGAAAAACAAAACAAGACAATGCAAATAATAATATTTTATTCCTAACGGTAAAAATTTTGATGAAAATTACGCCAAATTTAAAATGTCACATTTAAGAATCACTTATTTAAAACCGTTACTTTATAGCATTGTTAAAAAATATCGGGAAGCTAAGACTCTGTTGACTAATTCATTTTATATTAGCTGATTCTGTAAATGTTTAAATAATCTTATTTAATCAAACGCAAAACAACCATTAACAGCAGCTTATTGACCTTAGCCCCTGCTCCCCTTAAAACGAAAAAGAACGAATATTTGTTTATTGAGCGATTGCCATTGTTTTTTTAAAATTTTAATTCGATCTTCCATAAATTATTCAAAGCCGATCAAATTAACTGAATTTTAGAGGAGGGACGTGGGTTGATGAGTGTAGCTCGTAGGGGGCAGAACCTTCAGTTACATTAATATAAATTTTGGTGGAAAATTAGTTTTATTATTAATTTGTTCTCTCGCTGCCATACTACTAGGGGCGATCAAATGAAAAAGTACGAAACCCCCTAACTACCAAACCGGTTGAAATTTGAATATGCCGCTTTGGAATAAAGTAGTGAGACATCGAGAGATGCGATTGGAGTATCCAACGTAGTTGTGAACATGCGTAGGCGCTTGCTCTCAGGGGAGAGAAGCAGACAGCAAGTGAGTTCCGTCCAATTGACGCGGCAGTGCCTGTGAGGCCACCATGACTTTCCCATTGCAAAATCGGATGATTAAAGAGCAGCGAGGTTTTATCAGATTGCTCACTGCGTCAGACTTTGATCAGACACTTCGCTGCTCTTTAATAATCGGATTTTGCAATGGGAAAGCCATGATGGCTTCATAGGCACTGCTGCGTCAATTGGACGGAACTGACTTGCTGTCTGCTTCTCTCCCCCTTCATGCACAATCACCTACGCATGTTCACAACTACGTTGGATACTCCAATCGCATCTTTTGATGTCTCACTACTTTATTCCAAAGCGGCATATTCAAATTTCAACCGGTTTGGTAGTTAAGGCGTTTCGTACCTTTTCATTTGATCGCCCCTAGTACAACTCTTCAGTTGGATTCCGCTCTGCAGACTGAGTAAATGCCGCTCAACTTCTCATCCGTTTGGAATAGATGAAATGAGTGCCCAGCTTGCTTGGGAACTAAACAATGAGGGCGCGCACTTATCATGATACACAGTGGCGCCAACTTATATGGGCCCATGGGCCCGAGCCCACCCAATAATTTTTAAACCTAGCATGCCCAATTTTTAGTGTTATATTTAGTTATTTATTTCATTACTTTTTATGATTATTTTTATGCCTAGAACAAAATTTATTTTGTCAATGATCATGTGTTTTAATTCTCCAACTGGAATCCATTCATCCCAAGCAACTAAAATGTCCATGTTTAACTTTCTGCTATTTCATTTTGTAGACATATTACTGAGATAATGATATTATAATAAATATTTGTGTCTCTATAAGGAAAAACACATGATAATAAGATTTTATAAAATTTCAACTTTATTAAAACATGATAGCTTGATTTCAAATTCTCATCTTTCATTATTTCCCCACCCATCAAAAGAGAACTAATTGGTCGTACCATTTTACCAAAATATTTTTGAGCCCACCCAATATTTTTGAGCCAACCCAATACTATTCAAAAGTTGGTGCCACTCATGATACATACCATGATATGTCCGCTGATATATATCACGAACTCTGTAAATAAACAATACTGATTTATTTATCTTTCGAATCTAGTCGGCCCATTATAAACATTTTATTTAATAGGGATAAAACATTAGAATATTTTATAATTTACTATGGTCATTATCGGAATAAATATTTTCCTAATATATTTATTTTCTATTTTATTATTTCTGAATATTTTCCTTTTCTAACTTTTCATTGACAATATATGCAGCAATTTTTGAATATTCATTCCGGACGATGTAAAAAGTTTTTGTAATCTTTATGCAAGAAAAGTCAACTATGTTATATGATTTCATTTTCCTTAAGAAATAAAAATATTAAATAAACAGAAATCAAATGGAAAACTTTCTTCGCCTCGGTCATTGACTCGTGTTTCTTTTCAATGGGAAAAGGGATTCCTGCTGATTTTAGGGAAATGGCGAAAACGAATTCTATTTACTTTTTGCTATTTTCTTTTGATCTTGCAAGGCATCACCTCTTTAGAAAAAAATAGTTTTGAAACTGCTATTAGCGTGTGTTAAAATATCAATATACAATACCGAAACATAAATAAACAAATGAATAAAAATAAAATGAATTTTGAATGCTCTAATTGATGCTGGAAAGAAAGAAATGTTCCGTTTTGTTTCGTGAAAAAGTCTTAATAAGTATACATGGTTTATTTTGACTTAAAATGATGATAAATGGGTACGTTTTTTGCCTACATATTAAATTAAAATTAACCTTTTAAAAGTGCATTATAAATATCAATGATTTTATCGCATTAATCAAGAGCACCATCTGTAAAATAATCCCTGCCGGCTCCGATTAGATTTTTAGTTAAGTTCTAATTTCAAAGTAAAAGTTAAAAATAAACTCAGTTTAACAATTTTATCTGGCTGCTTTTGACGACATTTTAATTTCATTTTCCCGTAAGAGCTGGTTTTATCAAAATCATGTTAATGCGATAATTTTTTTTCTTCGCCCGCTATATATTTTTAATTTGCATTTACTGTAAGATTTGGTCTTACTAAAAACTTTTCAGTATAAAAGTTGCAGATAATATTAAGAAGATTTATAGTAAATTTAAGCGAATTTGATATCTTATGAATTCACGATGTTATGGATTTTTTTCTCTCTTACAGCTCCCTCTTTTTAACACTTTCCAATAAAGTTGAAAAGTGTTTATGCATTCGGTTTGTCTGTCCGTCTGGCCATCTGTCCGCGTTGTAACTTCCATAAATATACTCGGATAGCTCTGAAATGGTTATTGATGTTTATCCTAACACAAACCCTATTGAAAATGAAGTCTGTACTATGATTAGTTTATTTACAGGGATAATCAAAAGTTTTCCGATACATTATGGCCTATGGGGAAAAAACCGTTTCAAATGAATTTTAAAGGTGTTACACTTGTCAAACATATTCAAATTTACATGGATTCACAAAGTGCACTATAATATGCATTCTGTAAAATATGCAGTGAAAAATAATAGTTACTATTCATTTACAGGGCTACCCAAAGAATTCCATTACATAATAATAAAGGAGGGGAATTGTTTGCGACATATTTTAATTATGTTAAACGATCATAAAATTGATATGATGGACTGAGACTTCATATTTAACACATAATATGGAGTGCATAGCATTTACAGGGACACACAAAATATTTCAAATCTTATATTCTTATCCGAAGTGCTGTATATTATCGATGATAGCTGATGGATGGATGAAATAGATTTTCAGTTATGATATGCGTTTTTAAGTTTTACTATATGTCTGAAATTATACGGTGTGTATATATATGTTATAGTTGATACACAGGGTTACACAAAAGAGCTCATAAAGGTTACTGAATGTGAAAGTAATTAACTTAAAAGTTTTTTTTAAAAAGCTACCATTTTTAGTTTAAAATGCTTTCAGTTTACTAAGAAATGTTGTTAGAATATAGATAAAATGATATATAGGGTCACGCAAATAATTAGCTACATGGTCACTCATAAATGATAATTTCTGGAAATGAGATTAAAGTATTTTTAAGAGCGTTTTTGTTTGAACTAAATTTTAACAAAATACAAGCCCTATAAAGGTACAAGGTAAATTACAGGGCTGAACAAAAGTATTCAAGTATTTTTCATTTATTAGAATAAAGTGCTGAAAGAGAAATTTCAACCAGTTAGGCATTTTCTTGCTAAACTAAATTTTCTTATTACATAGTATATATATATATACATATATATATATATATATATATATATATATATATATATATATATATATATATATATATATCAACCGACGGATCAAATACAGAGCTGTTCAAAAGTATCGGAATACATATTTGGCTAAGGACAGAAGCATCTTATTTCCCTAAATAACAAAGTTTTGTTAAAGATTTCAGGAAATGTTGAAAAGTGTTTCTTAATCTATAGTTAACGCATGATTTCTCTTATTTGTTGTTTTAGTTTTTAATTTTTTGGTAAGAGTTGGTCTTATCAAAAACTTGACAGTATAAAAGCTGTAGGCGGTATTAAGAAGATTTATAAAAAAAAATAATTGGATTTTATATTTTGAAAATTGACGAAGCTATGAATTTTTTCTTGCTACTATTCTATTTTTTTTCGTCCCTTGAGCCCATTTTAAATTTTATCAAATATCTGTCGTGCATTTGGCCCTTTTTTCTAGAAGTAATAATAACTTTAAACTGATTTTATATGCATTCTAATTAAAAATTTTTTGGTTTTTATTCTGTTTCGCAAAACTCTGTTTCCCCACTTTCTCTTCCTTGGGCCATTTTGCCAGTCTGTAATCCCCACCGAGATATTTGCCATTTCAATGTTTTTGATGAATTTGAAGACGATTCGTGCAACAAACAACGAATTAATATTTCTAAGGATTCTTTGTTTGAATTCATTTTTCTAAGTAATTCCTGTTGTTATTCTGTATTCCATGGTTTGCGGGCATAATTTAAAAATGTACATTTTGCCAAAATATATGCATGATAGACCAGGAGGCAGCCGCACAGACAATCTTTTCATCGAGTTCACGGATGAACATAGAGGATTAGTTAAATCCCGATTCGCATATTAAAATGCAATTGATCTGCAAGTCATATCTTGGTGGAAAACACCTAAAAACATTATTTTAGCAGCTGACTCATAAGTTTATCCTTATCTTTTCTTGCTCCCAATCCTTCATGTTTTCATACTTTTGGGTGCAGGAAAGCACAATGGTATACCAACGAGTCAATCGCTAAAATAGGGTTTTTAGGTGTTTTCCATCGAGATATGACTTGGCAGACCGTTTGCGTTTTAATATGCGAATCGAGATTTAACTAATCCTAGATTTTCATCCGTGAACTGGATGAGGTGATTGTCTGTGCTGCCGCCTCCCGGTCTATGAAACATTCTTTAAAAAGAGTTTTAATTGCAGGATAAAATTGATGAAGAATACATCATTTCTTTCAGAAATATAGTTAGTCTGGGGTTTAATCTTCTCGATTTATTCTCTAGCTGTTTTGGGACCATGAAGTGTAAAAAGTAAATGGATCGGATCTGGGTATCCTCTGCTCTATTTCTTTATAGGGGCCTTTGTGTATTAATCTTAACACAATATCGACTCAGCATCTCACTTGGAAAGAAGTAAATCGATGAAGTATCTCGAAAATATCTCGAATTATATGGTGTGTACATATGTTATAGTTGGTATATAGTCTGTCTCAAAAGTTTAAGCACTCTGCAAATCTCGTTTAAAATAATTGAAGAAGAAAATATTTTATGCTAATTTACAATAAATACGCAACATTTAATCAAAATAAAATAAAATAAGCCATTTTGGGTAGTTAAAATAAAAAATATATTTATTTTTATTTTATTTTTCTTTTTTTCTTGAAGAAACGCTGTCTCAAAAGTTTAAGCACTTTATGTAAATTATTTTAGAAACACGGGATTGGTATTGTGTAATGACGTTGTATGACATCATATTGCACTTTTATACAAGTATAAAAGGTGGTGAAATTATTTCCTAATGTTTTAAACATGACAAAGGGTAAAGAATTCACAAAATGTGAGATTTTGAAAGATTTTAAATTGAAATCTCAAAATAAAACTGTTTCTGAAATTGCAGAAGCTTTAAATTGATCAAAGCTATGTATATATCAAGTATTTTCTAGAAATGATAATTTTAAGCGGAAACCAAGATGCAGACGACCACGTATGACGACTGTTCAGACTGATCGGAAAATACGGAGATTGGTATTTAGACAAAATATGTCCCCATACGGCGAATTAAAAATAATTTCAGAGTACAGATGTCCAAAGACACTGTAAATAGACGTATTAAAGCGTGTGATTACATCATGTAAAAGAAATTGGCTTGCAAACCGTCTCTTAAATTATATCACAAAGAGGTAAGAATGAACTGGGCTAAAAAACACATGACCTACGGGGACAAATGGCTTACTGTTTTATTCAGCGATGAGAAAAAGTGGAACTTAGATGGCCCTGATGGTTGGAAGGCGTATTGGCATGAGTTACGCAAGAACCGAAGGACATTTTTCAGCAGGCAGCAAGGCGGTAAATCCATTATGGTTTAGGGGGCATTTGGGACATTTGCCAGCCCTCTCTAGCTTTTCTAAAAAGAAGAGACGAGTGAAAAAAGTTTCAAGAGACCCTAAACCACCATTTGCTTCCATTCGGTGACATTTGGGGGGTTTTGAATGAACTTTTTTGCAAGACAATGCCTCAATCCACGTATCCCATTCTATAAAACTTTGGATTTTTCAGAAAAATGATAAAGTACTTCACTAGTCAGCTTTAAGTCCAGACTTAAACCCGATTGAGAATGTCTGGAATACTTTAACCTGCCAAGTTTAGGCAATGGAAAGCAGTATGACTTTATTGAAGAACTCCAAGAGGCTATTGAGAAAGCATGGTATTCTTTGCCACCAGAAACCCCACAAAAACTAATAATTTCGACGAAAGCACGTTTATTTGAAATAATCCGAAAACATGGAAAATTTTTTTTACTAAAAGTTCTGTAAAAATTATAAATATGGTTGTTTTTGACATTGTGCATAAACTTTTGAGACAGTTTTTTTATAACCTTTTTTTAAATTGTATTTTTTAAAATTATGTAATTTATTTTTTTCTATTTTTGATATCGTTTATTTAAATAATATTGCGAAATATGTAAATAAAAAATGTTATTAATTCTAAATTTTTATAATTCCTTAAAAATCGATATTTTATGCTTGTGCTTAAACTTTTGAGACAGACTATACAGGGTTACACAGAAGAGCTCATGAAGGTTACTGAATGTGAAGGTAAATTAACTTAAAGGTGGTTTTTAAATAAGTTATGCATTTTTACGTTGAACCACTTTTAGTTTACAAAAAAATGTTGTTAGAATATAGTTAAATAGATATAGGGTCACATAAAGAATTAGCTACATGGTCACCCATAAATGATAATTTCTGGAAATATGATTTAAATAGTTTTAAGAGTGTTTTTGTTTGAACAAAATTTTAACAAAATAAAGGCCCTATAAAGGTACTAGGTAAATTACAGGGCTGAACAAAAGTATTCAAGTATTTTGAATCTATTAGAATGAAGTGCTGAAAAAGAAATTTCAACCAGTTAGGCATTTTCTTGTTAAACTAAATTTTCCCATTATATAGTATATACATATCAACAGATGGATCAAATGCCGGTCTGTTCAAAAGTATTGGACTACATATTTGGCTATGGATAGAAGCATGATAATTCGTGATAGGCTCTCTTCCTATCTCGAAAAGAAATATCTCGATGTTTATCTCTTGACTTAAGTTAAGAATTAAACATCGAGATATTAAAAAAATGAGATCACAGATCTCGAAATCACCCAATACTTTTTTAAATTTACGGCTATACTCACTAAATCGTGTTCTTAACAAAAGTACATAAACTGTACATTTTTTCTTGGCTGCTTACTTTGGTTCAAATATGATGTCAAAAATGGGTGTTACTGTTTAAAAAAATAAAATTTGGCTCAATTTTACTATGTATAGGACCAATCAAACCGTAATTAATTCACAGTATTTTATTGTAGACATTATTAAGACCAATATCAGTTTTATACGACGATTTTTGGGCACAGTTGTTTTGGGTATCTTTTTTTTTTTCAACAACGACTGCTAAAAAGTAATATATATATATATATATATACATAGTAGTGAAAGTAATATACCTCTTTGTTTGAAAAGACAGGTGTTTAATCAATGTGTTTTGCCTGCTTTAACATACGGAGTAGAAACATGGACAGTAACTAAACGGATGGTACAAAGACTACAAATAACACAGAGAAGTATGGAAAAATGTATATGCTATTCATAACTAGAAGAGACAGAAAAAGGATAACCTGGATAAGATGTCTGATAAAAATCTTTGACATCATTGAGATAATTAATCAGCTAAAATAGAGATGGACTGCACTCATTGCAAGGCAAGACAATAGGTGGAGCGCAAACACCCTACATTGGTATCACAGAGATTTAAAACGACCAAGAAGACGACCCCAAACACGGTGGAATAACGAAATCAGAAAAGTGACCGATGTAAACTGGATGACGAAAGCATTTTACCTTTATAGAATTAACTACCATTTAATAGAATTTTTTTTATTTTTCATGGCAGAATCTAACAATGTATATCCTTAATAAAAGTTTTTAACCCGAGTTGGAGAAAAGATTTAATAATAATAATAATAAATAAATAAATATATGTATACATTTATTCTATTTGACAATAATTTCAAAGCAATCAAGCAATGTACATAAAAAGGAATGAATACATTTTTTCTATTTTCTTTTCATTATATTAACTACGATTTGTATACGTCAAAAAATCAATTATCTTTAGAATTAATAGATATTTTGTTATTTTTATTCTTAGAGGCATACAAACATTCAATTCTTGTCTGTAAGTTTTGGCTTCTTGCCTTTTGGTTCTTTCATTTAGCACGAGACTTGTTTTTCTGGACATAAGCTAACGTCTTTATTTATTTTTTTTTCTCTTTTGTATGTGTTGTTGGGTTCAATAAATCAATAAGAAAAATTTACACATCGATAAACGATGATTCGGCAAAATATGAAAGAAATAATTACGACAAAATCCCGAAGATAAAAGAATGTGACGTGATGGGGTTTTATTTTTCAAAAATGGATAATATTTTCTTTATTAATCCCTTAACAGTGTTGCCCGAACTGAATTCGAGCAAGAACATTTTACTTGCTTCATTACTAGAAACTGTTTGATACCACTAATTTGTAACTGTAAATTTATCTTTATTGATTGTCAAATATTTTTCGATTAAGTAATGCAAATATTTTAATATGGAAAAAGGGGTGTTTAGCCTGTATTTTTTATTTATGTTCTCAAAAAATTATTTCACAGTTAAGGGGTTAAATAAAAACTAAAAATTTCCATCTAGAGGATGTCTCAAAAATATTTGAATAAACTATAAACGTTAAGGGGAGATTTAAAATACCTAGACAAGCAACAAATCGACACAGATGTAATTCTAAAGATGTAAGCTATGGAGCATGTTCCGACTAGAGAATGAGATCTCTTTACAACAAAATGTTGATGATTTCTCATTTTTATGAGTAATTTGTTAACAAATCAATGCTAATATAGATGGAAATTACAGTTATTAATAAAGAAATTTAGAAAGAAAGTTTATTTCACAGCTAACTTTACTCAAGAAGATGGGAGACATTAATCTTTCTTCAGAGCATTTTGTTCCAAGGACTGTTTCCTAAAAATCCGCACAAACTTTGGAATTATGCAAAACAGCAAAGGAATACGAATGTGGTGAAACCTGCGCATGAAGTGTTGCGTTATCATCTACAAGGGATCCCTCGTTAGCCGAGAGTTCATTAAGTAATCTGTGTTTCCCGAGAAAGGAATCGAAAGAGCATCCGTGTTCCTTCGTACGCGTGTTTGCAAGCTTTGCGAAAGCAATATACATCATGGGAATAAGATCATCGTGAACCTTTTTTTCCCCGCAAACTATTTCAAACCGACAGTGAATGCAGTATTCTACAACATTACTAGAAGTCAGTTTCGGTCAAAAGATAACCGAGATTGGATAGGAAGATCCAAAAACTCACCAAGCCAAAATTGCAATAGTTGAAACGACTGTTAGGGTAAATCAACCGAGTATTACTCTAATCCATGGCTGCTAAGTCAAGTATTTCAGCCAGCTACCTATAAGGAAAGGGCATGTTTACAAACAAACAGTTCTGTCAACCAATCTACCACTACATTTTTGTCATAGGGATCATTGTAGGAATCATCTTGACGACGTAGCCCAATCATAGCAAGCAGACAACCATAATAAAATTTGTAGACCAATCAGAATGCCTGAATTCATATGTAGAGTGGGTGCTATAACGAAGCACGGGCGAAAACAGCTTGCCCACACTAATAAGAGCCCACAGTGACGTCAGCTGCCCTTTCCTTATACAAGACAATCATCACGAAGCTTAGCAACAAATATCACAAGAAAAGGACTATACCAAAGCGGACAGAAAAGTAAATGGTTGCCGCATAAGTGAAATGTGGTCGTTTATTCAGAAAATTTTATGATCGAGCATCCATCTTGGAAGACGCGACATCTTTCACATTCACACACTTCACTTTCAAAAATTGTAGTAGCTACTACACATCTGACATCTGCACGACACAACTTGTAATTAAATTCGTTATAAACACAAAATTTGAAGACCAAGATCCTCCTTTGGATTACGATGGGTCCGAAAGGCTTGAGTCGTACGTTTATACGAAAGTCTGGGTTCGCTGTCGATGAGCAATGACATCAAAACAAGTGCATTCAACGCCGTCTCACTCCTCCCCCTCCCTATATGAGTAGCATTTACAACAGCGGTGATTACGTCGATTGGTTAGACTTGGCCAGCAGGCATTGTTGTATACTCGTTCTTAGCCGTTTCTGCCAGCAAAACATAACTTTTATAGAGAAGTCCGACAACCCTACAAAAGCTCCTGAAATTCGACCATTGAGCAATTTTGGACATATCTTAAGCCCAAAGTGTACGCTAAAATCCAAGTTATCAGACCAGATTGTGTGATCGATAAGGTTAGTTAGATGAATTAGTTCTCCAGTATGCATCCGGGATAGCTTAGTTGGACAAGTATTAGCGACTTCAGCTGATATATCCCAGGTTCAAATCCTGGCCCGGACTTTTTCATCCACTTGGAAATTTACACTGGTGTCCAAAAGTTAAGCATAATTGGTAATTAAATAATGAAAGAAATATAAATCGAAATGTGGTGAAACTCCAGGTGTGTAAACAAAATAGTACGCGTCATACATTTTCGCGAAGAGTTTTCCCCGAAATCGAACAGGGGACCGTCAACAAATTGAAAAAGAACGAAGATCTTTTGGATAACCCTGTCAAAACTAATGTAGCAAAAGCGTTCAAACTGCACATTATGATTAAGGGGCTTATTGTAATGTACTGTGTTTATTTTTACAAGGATAGCATGTATACTCGTAGAGAAATTAAGGTTTTTATAAAAACAGTCCTAAATTTTTCCACGTTTTTTTCTTATAATTTGCAGAGTTCTTAATATAAAATAATGTTCTTTTCTGAAGATATGTCAAACATCATTGTACACAATACCCTGTCATCAGAATTTAAAAATAATAAAAATTGTATGAAAAATGAGTAAGTTTAGTAAATAATTTTCATTGCGCATGCGTCAACGATATCAAAATTTCATTTGCATATTGTGTTAGCTAAATGTATAGAGCAACTTCTGTAAAAGTTTCAAAAACATAGCTTGAAAATTCTGAAAATTATCGTCTATAGAATCAACTCAAAATCCGTTATTCCTAAAAGGAAGCAAAATATCAGGGGTTTTATCCAAATACAGTTATACGAGCAATATTGTCTAGGCACAAAACAATGGAATATGGATACAGCCCCTCATCTTTTTGCTTCATTAGGGAATAAAATATTTTGATCTCATTCTATCGACGATAATTTTCAGAATTTTTAATCTATGTTTTTGAGACTTTCACAAAAGTTGCTCTACACATTTAACTAACATAATATGCAAATGAAATTTTAATAGCGTTCACGCATGCGCAGTAAAAAAATATTTAGTAAACCTGCTCATTTGTCATACAATTTTTATTATTTTTAAATTCTGATGACAGGGTATTGTGTACCATGATGTTTCTCATATTTTCAGAAAAGAACATTATTTTATATTAAGAACTCTGCAAATTATAAGCAAAAAACTTAGGACTGTTTTTATAAAAACCTTAATTTTTCTACGAGTATGAATGCTATTCTTATAAAAATAAACACAGTACATTACAATAAGCCACTTAATCATAATGTGCAGTTTGAACGCTTTTGCTACATTAGTTTTGACAGGGTTATCCAAAAGATCTTCTTTTTCAATTTGTTGACGGTCCCCAGTTCGATTTCGGGGAAAACTCTTCGCGAAAATATATGACGCGTACTATTTTGTTTACACACTTGGAGTTTCACCACATTTCGATTTATATTTCTTTCATTACTTACTTAATTACCAATTATGCTTAACTTTTGGGCACCAGTTTACTTCTGTTAAGATTTATTTACCGATTAAATAATTGTGTTAGAAATTAATCTAATACGAGTTAAAATTAAAAGAAATGAGCAAAGATGAAAAGCGAATAACTGAAGTGATGAAAAAAAACCCCAAAAATTAAAAAATTGAATTTATTGCGTGAATTTTTTATCCACATTGCTAAAAAAGTTAAAGCCAACAGAGGGAAGAAATTATCCAGATCAGGATTTGAACCTGGGTCTTTGGTTCAGCGCACCGATGCTATGACAACTGAGTCACCTGGACGACACATCATGTGTGTCACTAATTAGAAACTTATGCAGTTATTCCATTTTGTGCTACGGTTGTAGACTTGTCAGCATATAATAGAGAAGAGTATCAAGTTAGAATGTGTCACTCACAAGGAAGCTCTGCATACTGGGCATACTCAGAATTTTATGAAAAAAATACTAATTAAAGTACTTATATATGTAATAAAGGATCAGTCAAAATTAGCGGCGGAATCACTTTAGAAACTATGTAAAAAAATAAAATATTTTCGAATATTTGGCGTGAAAAGACGAAAGAGTCACTCGATTTGGCGAGAAGCCCTTTTCCTTGCCAAAAGCAAACGATAATGCAACTCAAAACTGTTGGATATTTGGAATGCGTGTAAATGGTATTTAATGAATTTAAACATAAACAATGAGAGACTTTAATATATTTTATACATATATATAAATATTGTATTGCATATATATATTACTTGTTGAAGTAGCTATTTAATTAATCACTGGAAAAAATGTTTTCATAGATAAAAAAATCATTTTGAGAAAAATTATCTTCATACATTTAAGCGTATTCAAAAATAAACGTCAGACGTTTCCATAGCAACAAAATCTAATCGACAATTCTCAATTGGACTTTGAGCAGGAAATAAATTTTATTAATTTAAATTATGAATTTCGTTTTAAATCTCAAATTTTGATGATTAAATTTGAATATAAATACATATAAATATCGATATAACAAAATAATACTTAAAACAAACTAAAACTTACAAAACTAAAGTTATTTAAATAAATTTATCAAAACAAGCTCAACATGAAAAAATTTTTTTTCCCTTGAAGTATATTTGAGATCAAGTATTATTTGAAATTACATTCCTTCGCCAACAGGCGATAAATCGCCAAATAACGAAATTTTCATTATTTTTTTACGGATACTGAATGCAGATTCCGCCGAAATTTTTTTTATAAACGTATATATCCACACGCGAAGAACATTCTGTAATTTTTTCAGATTTTTCGGGATATGCCCGTATGGAGACCTTCCTTGTCAAGTGGATCTTTTGGAAGAAAGTTGATTCGTTGGCAAAAGAACTCAATTTCGAATCATGACCCCGAATACTTTTCCATTCGGTTGGTTTTATGCCTTGTTAACAATGGGAATGAAAATTCCTTCAATAAATTCAGGTTTTGTAAATAAATAATCCAAATAAAAATAAAAAATGCATTAAAATATGGAAAGTTGTTTAAATATAAAAAACAGTCTATAAAAACTCCAAGTAAGGAAAATAACCGAAAAACCATTAAAAGCAACAACATCAAACATATATTGCATCACACCTTTCGGGTCTTGACTGCAATACAGATGCATACAGTAAAAATGTGGAACCAGAATGTATTACACACAAAAGAAAATATATTACATATGTATCGAATGCTTATGATTAGGAGAATTTGTAGAGATAATTCTACGTATGTAGGATTCGTCATTTTTTCTGGAATGAGACGTCCAGGAATAAGTACTTTATTATGATTTTCTGGAGCAGATTAAGAGCTTTCTTGGGAGTATTTACCGTGAATATCGAACAACGGAAGTGAGCTTATGTTTGCAATAACAGTTGCAGGAACAGAATATTGAAATTCGTAGGAGATATTGATATCTTCCTAACGTATCAAAAGACTAGAAATATTTTCCGTAAGGTGGAATAAAGAAACAAAAGTTCCTGTTTGGTTTCATTAAATGCATATATATATATACATATATATATATATATATATATACTACATATAAATATAAAATATTTTATTCAAAGAATATCGACAAAATTGAAAAATATTGTAAAAGTATAGTTTCTCATTTTATTGTATATGTATAACAAAGGGAGCTTTATTTAAATGCTGTAAATATTTTCTCTCTTATGTAATTTTTAAAAACATAGAAAAGAACCATTATTGTAATGTGATAAATAGTCTGTGATAATTTTCCCATGTATTTCTGTTAATCTCAATAAGTATTAAATGGGACCAATTTTTGTGGCAAACTACAAGAATTGCTGATTTTTTAGTTTAATCAGGTTTATGGGAGATTTTTCATTACTCAGTTCTTCATTCATTACCTGAAATAAATTATAGCTAAAACTATTTTTTAAACACAAGCTTTTGTTATAATTTACTGCAAATGAGATGAAAGAAAATACTGAAGAACAATTCAAGACGAGTGTTTCGAAACTCGCATTAAAAAATCGAGTTTAAAAAATCTTTTAAAATTAATCAAAAAATTCTATTGGTGAACTTATCACGTTTGGCGATTTACGGTTCTCGTAAATTTACACCAGTACTGAAAATCAATGGCCGCACCTTGAATCATCATAAATAGAATCCTGTGGATTCCGATTAAACAAACATTTTCCCCCATAAATTAATGGGAGCCCACAGCCGAAGCCTATATACAAACTCCTATAAGGAAAGGGCATGTTTACAAACAAACGCTTCCTTCAACCAATCTACCAGTTACATTTTTGCTTTCGCTATCATTACAGGAATCATCACGGCGACGTCGATTAATCATACAACAGAGCTTTTAATCGCAGGCAAATCAGACCAATCCTAGACCAATCAGATAGTTTTGACTTCTTGGGTATTGTAGGAGTCTTAAAGACGCGCAGGAAATTACTGTGGATCCACAGTAATTTTGTCCACCACTGACGTCAGCTGCCCTTTCCTTATTAGTAAACTTCACTTGAAGTTGACACGCGCCTCGCATGTTACAAAAAAAAATCGCAAACCCATGGAGGAGAGGAGATATATTCCAAATCCGTTGATTCCATTCACTACTACACATATAATATTACCTAATCAACATACCGATTCAAAAATAACCATGACAGCCAGATTCTTGGTGCTACATACACATGTTACGAAACTTTGAGAAATGACCGAATCGGTTTCATTCGCGTTTAAATGTTACAATTTTGGACAAATCGATCGCACGAAAAATCTTAAAATTCACTAGAGTAGACTTAAAGAAGTAGCTAGGCATTCTGTCACAATGTTATTTTATATTTTAGAATGTTGTTCAATCGTTTAAATTTCAATTACATGTCAAAAAATAACACTATTTTCAGGTGATATTTCTGAGTAGATTATTTAAACAAATAAGAAAAATTATGCGTTAAGCATAAATTATGAAACACTTTCCAACACTTCCTGATATCTTTAACAAAACATTGTTATTTATGGAAATAGGATGCTACTGTCCATAGCCAAATAAGTATTCCAATACTTTTGAACAGCCCTGTATTTGATCCGTCGGTTGGTATACATATATATATATATATATATACATATATACTATATAATAGGAAAATTTAGTTTAGCAAGAAAAAGCCTAATTGGATGAAATTTCTCTTTCAGCATTTTATTCTAAAAGATGGAAAATACTTGAATACTTTTGTTCAGCCCTGTAATTTACTTAGTACCTTTATTACAAGCCAGTATTTTGTTAAAATTTAGTTCTAACAAAAACACTCTTAAAACTGCTTAAATCACATTTCCAGAAATTATCATTTATGGATGACTATGTATCAAATTCTTAGCGTGACCCTGTATATCATTTTATCTAGATTCTACAAACATTTCTTAGTAAACTCAAAGCAGTTCAACGTAGAAATGCATAACTTATTAAAAAACCACTTTTAAGTTAATTACCCTCACAACCAATAACCTTTATGAGCTCTTTAGTGTAAACCTGAAGATCAACTATAATATTTATACACACCATATAATTTTCAGACATTTATTAAAACTTAAAAACGCATATCATATTTGAAAATATATTTCATCCATCCATCAGCTATCATCGATAATATACAAAACTTCGGATAAGAATATAAGATATGAAAAATTTTGTGTGGCCCTGTAAATGCTATGCACTTTATATTATGTGTTAAATATTAAGTCTCAGCGACGTATATCAATTTTATGATACTTGAAATCATTTAACATAATTAAAATATGTCGCAAACAATTCCCCCCTTTATTATTGTGTAATGGAATTCTTTTCGGTTGCCCTGTAAATGAATAGTAACTATTATTTTCACTGCATAATTTACAGAAGACATATTTTAACGCACTTTGCGAAACCATGTAAATTTGAATATGTTTGACAGTGTGTAACATCTTTAAAATTCATTTGAAACGATCTTTTCCCATAGGCTGCAATGTATTGGAAAACTTTTGACTATCCCTGTAAATAAACTAATCATAGTAGAAACTTAATTTTCAATGAGGTTCGTGCTAGGGTAAACATCAATAACATATAAAAATTTCATAGCAATCCGAATATATTTACGAGAGTTAGAGCGCGAACAGACCAACATCCGGCGAAACAGACAGACAAACCGAATTCAGAAACACTTTTCAATTTTGTTGGAAAGTGTTAACAAATTGGAATATGTTTGACAGGGTGTAACACCTTTAAAATTCATTTGAAACAAATTTTCCCCGTAGAATGTAATGTATCGGAAAACTTTTGAATATCCCTGAAAATAAACTAATCATAATAGAAACTTCATTTTCAATAGGGTTCTAGGGTAAATATCAGTAACATATAAAAATTTATAGAAATTTGAGTATATTTACGGGAATTAGAGCGCGGCCATACGGCCAGACGGCCAGACAAACCGAATGCATAAACACTTTTCAACTTTGTTGGAAAGTGTTAAAAATGAAGCAAGTAGCCCAATATATCGTTTTCGTTCAGTCTCTATACGTTTATTTATTCTGATGAAAAGTAAATCAAGCAGTACATAGCAAAAGAATTAATCTGCTCTTGAAAATTTATCTTCTAATAGGAAGTAGATTGACATAATAAATAAGTCTCAGGCTTTATTGATCACAAGGTCAAAAATTACGGCTTATTTTTTGTCATTTAAACCACAAGTCACGTAGTTCTATTGTTTTGCTTTGATAATATTGAAGAACCAACGTTAGTAAACCACAAGAGAATCAGATCTTTTGTTTTGGAAAACTGATCAAATGCATAGAATATCAATGTGAAGTCCATTTATAAAATTCAAGAAAGATGTTTTGTACCAGAATTTTCTCACGATAAATTTTTAATGCAATGTTACATTTTAAAAATAATATTGTTGTATTTTATTTGTTTTAAATTTTATTTTCAAACAGATTGAAACAGAGATATTCAAATTGTTGATTTCCGTTCGTAGTCTTTTGACATAAATTATATGACAAGTAGCGTTAAAGCTAATGTAACTTAAGAGAAAGTATCGCCTTACCTATCGTTCAATCCCATGTAATTCCTCATTAAAATGATAATTCTTCATTACATGATAAATTTACTAAAATATTATTTTCACCATTAGAATGAAATTATCTAGTTTCGACATGGTGTGATTTTTAGAAGTGTCTCTTTTATTTTTAAGTATTAAAAGAAAAAGAAACTTTTAAATTTCTACATGAAATTTTTTTTTAAATTTTATCCTCTTATTGATAATATCGAAAACTTAAAGAAATAATTTTTAAAGTGTTATTAAAAAAAGCTAGTCAAAGTTAGTTTAACCCTGAAGATTTAAACATACAACATACAGTTAGGCCTGAACAATGGACAACTTAGGGGAGTAAACGCGTGACATAGCTAAAACTACGAGATTCCCAACTTAAGTATATATATATATATACTTAATATATATATATATATATATATATGTGTGTGTGTGTGTGTAAGCATTTAAAAAATTGTTTTCAACTTTATTTTATTTTTTGTAACTCTTTCAGGTCCGATTTTTATTCAAATTTTAGAAAAAATTACTTTTACGTTAATAACAATAACACTAGCTATGCAAATAAATTAAATAGTGTTTAACGAATTTTTCATTGTCTGAAACATAACGAATGTTGTTGTTTTGCGTACTATTCAATTCATATTCATATGACAACAGGCTAAGGAAGAATATTTGGAGATGTTTAGAAACTATTCTATTACAATAAGATTTAACTTATATTACAAACAACTTTCTAATACTTTTTGCTCTTTATTATACACGATTGTTTCAGGAAACTAACTTTTATTTTGAATTTAAAAAGTAAAAATGTGTTTAAAATGAAAGAATCATAAATTGCGCAAAGAAAATGAAGCAAATAATAATAATTATTATTGTTACTAAATGCCTAAACATAAATGAAATTATATAGTAAATGCATAGACATATACTAACATGACTATATGTAAATAGTAGAAAAAGTATTCTAAAAAAATAATAATACTCCATTAAAAGACATGTACTATTAATAGTACACCAGACCCGAAAGTGTTAATGACAACACTTAAACATCAAATCCTAATATGTGGTAACTCATTTTTTCTGCAGAATATACCAATGGCATTTTAATAATACCAATACGCAGATTGATTTTAAAAAAAATTCTTGAGTAAGAATTTTAGAGGAGAAAGTTTTACCACTGTTGTCACCTAAGTTCCTCTGCAATATGTTTTATAAAAAGAAAGTTTTTGCCAGTTGCAGCTAACATTTTGGTTTTCTATCCACATAGAGGTGTAAAGCAATTTCCTATTACATCTTCTCGTAATAAAAAACCCAGCAAAATAAAAATCTTTAAAAATCTTTATTTTATACTTGCAGGCTTTACCCTTTACGCTGGTCTGTATCTGCAAATGAAAAATATCTGTGAATTTAAACTTGTGTATTAAATCAATAAGGGTCTTTATCTGAAATGTACATCCACATTGCTGAGAACGATACAAACGCCTTATTATACGTTTTATGTTATATGGCGTTTGTATCAGAGTGTATAGGTGTCTATGGTGTCAATGGTGTCAAAGTGTATAGGTGTGTACAGTGTTATATGTTAGAGTGTATAGACTGATTAGTGATCATTTTTATTTGTCAGACAAAACTTAGTTAAGGTCAAACTAAGTTGATCATTTACAGTAGGACTTGGTAAAGAATGATAGAACGATATGCAATGTGCTAAAATTGTTACGGAGAAATGATGTATCTGACAATACAAGTGCCATCAAAATACTCTCAATAGAACTTTTTAAAAAGCTGATCTTTCATAATCGGGTTCACCTGATTACAGAATTTTAACCCAATAATTCTATAATTAAGTGACAGAAAGAATTCTGTCATATATAACATTTTTTTCTGAAATATTATCTAATTAACGATGTAAGTTTCATTGAAATTCATTTATGAGAATCTTTCAAAAAGCTAATCTTTCATAATCGGATTCAATTGATTATAGAACTCACCACCATAATTCCATAATTAGCCTCTATAAGACAATATGTTACACATTAAAATATTACCTGGAAAATTACCTAACTATAAAAAGTGCAAGTTTCATCAAAGCCCATCCAGCGGAAGTCAAATTATAAGCAGCCTGAACGAAATTTCCATTTGTTATATATATATATTAGAGATGCACCGAATAGTGATTTTGGCCGAATACCGAATGCCAAATATTCGGCCGAGAGCTGAACCGAATACCGAATATTTGGCTAGCCGAATAGTAATTTTTGCGCCCAATACCGAATATTCGGCCAGCCGAATAGTTACTATTCGGCCGAATACCGAATATTGGGCTTTCCAAAGACTTTTTATATTTCTAAGTTTAAAGGTATTAAAATGTTACTTTTAAAAACAATTTTACATAATATTTAATGAGAGAAACAATATTTTGATAAACAAGAGTTTTTTGTAAGAACATTCAGTATTAATAAAAAAGTCTGCCTTTTTTTTTTTATTAAGAAGCATAATTATGAGACTTTTTCAATTAATACAATTTTAAACTTTATGATTTCTTCTACGAATTGAAACAAACATTTTGAAATCAAAGAGAAATAATGAAAAAATAGTTGAATAAAAACTGTACAGTCTCATATTTGTTCTTTTTAAATAACTCAAGGCAGATTTTTTTCAATATAAAGTATAAATACTTTCAACTTAATTCTGAATAAAGAAATGTCTAGCTCATGTTTCTTTTCTAATGAATGGTGGCATTTTCTATCCTTCCCATCATATCATATATTTTTTAAAGAAATCAAAACATGTGAGTTGAAAATATAGTTATGGTATCTAATTTATTGTTAATGCAACAAATGAAAACACAAGTTTGACCTAGAGTGAAATGAAATACAATGTACTTATGATTCAATAAGTTGATTATGATTATGATTTCATGAACAAAAATTGTCTGCCTTGAAAGCTATACTAATATCAGAAGTTTTTCTTTCTTGTTTAAGGACTTTTATTTGAGAAAAACAAGAAGCATATTTACTAAATAAAATTTAGGAACTTGCATCTGCACTTGCATCATTTATTCCTAAGGGGAATCCTAATTAAACATAATTTTAATCCTTCTCATGGTTAATTTTCTTAAGTTAAACTTTACAAACAGCAAATAAATAATGTAAAAACATTATATTTCATTTAAGTATGATTTTATTTCTAATTATTTTAAATATATTTATAATTGGCAGTTAAAAGTAGAAATTGTGAAAAGTTTTTAAAAATATGTTTTAAAAGGCTTTATTAAGTATTGGATTCGGCCGAATACTTTGATATTCGGCCAAACCGAATATTCGGCAGGCCGAACAATTTCATATTAGGCCAAGCCGAATATTCGGCTTAACCGAATAGTTTGATGTTCGGCCTAACCGAATATTTGGTAACATGGCCGAATAGGCCGAATACCGAATATTCGCTACATCCCTAATATATATATATATATATATATATATATATATATATATATATATATATATATATATATATATAGTATATATCTCTAAAATATTTGTAATACATTGTAAAACATCTACAGCTTTTGCACAGTCACTTCACCGCTTTAAAAAAAATATCTTTATTTCGATCAATGAGAATGCACTATGGCATAGTAAAGTAACTGTTTTCTATAAAAAAGGGGGAAGGATTATGCAGCAAAAGCTACAGATTTGTAACAATGCGTATATTTTGTTTGACATTCTAAAATTAAAAAATATATATACTTTTGAGTAACATAAAAGGTATTTTTTTTACTGAGAATAACAGGGCGAAATATTTATAGACGAAAGGAAAACAAATGTAACAGAACTCAAAATAATCCACCTTACAAAAACATGAACAGTTTAGTGAGACCAAAAAACTTGAATATAACGTTAAAACATAAAAGACAAACAATTTTTTTATACAAGAATTCAATTCAAATTGTAACCCAGTCACGTAAGGCTACTATTTTTCCTAATAATTTTGGAGATTTCACATTATTTCTTTCAAGAAAAAGAGCCTCTGTTCGTTTCTAATGATTTCTAACCAAGAAGAAATACAACGTATATTTTCTTTTTTTGTCCTTTTAAGAAAGTAACTTAAATATGTTTCTTCTCATTCCCTTTGGCATTAAACGGAATCTTGTTATAAAAGTAACCCGAGTTTTGTAAATATTTTATTTATATAGAATTATTCTGCTAAATACTTTCGTCGGGGCATATTAATATTTATTATAACTGGTACAGATATATTATAACTTATAGATGGCAGTATCGCTTAGAAATTGTATAAATGGTCAGTCAAAGGATAGGACTTTCATTTGTGTTCAAATGCTTCGTGTGAGAAGGTTGATTATGTGATTATGGCTACACAACAAGAATTAACTGATTTCGAACGCGGCGTGTTAATTGGAACTTGACGCATGGGACATTCCATTTCGGATATCGTTACAGAATTCAACGTTCTGAGATCCACAGTGTCAAGCGTGTGCCGAGAATACCTAAATTTAGGCATAAATGGGGACGTTCGACGGGCGTGTCCATTAGGACAGTTAGGTGAAACTTGGCTTTAATGGGCTATAGCAGCAGAAGAGACTCCAGTGCCAGTACTAACAGCACAACATCGCCAGCAGCGGCGCTCCTGGGCTCGTGACCATATCAATTGGACAGTAGACGACTGGAAAAAAGTGTCTTTGTCAGATAAGTCACGATTTCAATTGGTAAGAACTGATGGAAGGGGACGAGATTGGCGCAGACCCCATGAAGCCACCGAAGTTGTCCACAAGGCATTGTATAAGCTGGTAGTGGCTCCATAAGAGTGTGGGCTGTGTTTACATGGACAGGGTCCGCTGGTTAAACTGAACCGATCGTTAACTGGAAATTACTACGTTCAGCTACTGGGAGAGCACTTGCAGCCATTTATGGACATCATTTACCCAAACAGCGATGCAATTTTCTAGGCTGACAATGTGCCATGTCACCGGGCCATAACTGTTCGCGATTGGTTTGAAAAACGTACTAGACAATTCTAGTGGTGGATGATTTGGCCACCGCGATCGATCGGCATGAATCTTATCGAACGTTTATGGAGCATAATCCAGAGATGAGTTCGTACACAAAATCTTCCCCTGGTAACACTTTCGGAATTATGGGAGTCTATAAAGTCTGCATGGCTCAATATTTCTCCAGAGGACTTCCAAGGACTCGTGGAGTCCATGACACGTTGTGTTGCTGCACTTCGCCATGCAAACGGAGAACCGACGCGCTATTAGCAGGGTATCCCATGACTTTTGTCACTTCGGTGTAATGCGGTTCATTAGAGAATACGTTTTAAAATCATTTTAAATATTTTAAAGGTTTAAAAAATTCATAACATTAATTTTCTGAAAGTTTTCTATAGAGCCTCTTCTTAATTGAAATATACTCTACAAACAAAAATTCTCGCTAGCTAGTTCCATAACTTTTTGATACAACTATGTAAATTTTAGTTAGACTCTTTATTAATAAAATACCATTGTTAAAAAAAAAAAAAAAAAAAAAAAAAAAAAAAAAAAAAAAAAACTTAACAGTACTAACTTCTTGTACATTGATAAAAAAAAAAAAAAAAAAAAAAAAAAAAAAAAAAAAAAATTTCTGTGCTTTTAAAACCTACACTATTTTTATTTACTGTCAAGATTTCAAGAACCACTGTCAAGTTTTATATGTATTAAAAAGTATTTCAAATAATATAATAATTAAAATTCATGAAATAGAATTTATTATTGAAAATTCGCGCCAAAAATGATTAGAAAACATATTATCGATTCGCAAAATACTCTGTGTATTATATTTCTAATTTTAATTCCTTTTTTTAATGGTCTATAAAAAGTTAAATTATACTTGTACCTGAGATAACATTTTCGTAATAGACACAAACAGACAAATAAATTAAAAGAACATTTGCAAAGTAAATAAAAAAAAAAAAAAAAAAAAAAAAAAAAAAAAAAAAAGAAGGAAAAGAAAAATCTATGAAAAACTGTAAAAACTGTAAATGGTAGGTTAAGAATGTGATTGAAAACGTTTTATTGTAACTTGTTCAAATTGTAATCAAGTCACGTAATTTTGCAATTTGTTCTGAGAATACTGAAGAATTGAGCTCACTCCCTAAGGAGAAAAAAGTCTTTTTTTTCTTTATTATATGATAAGAACAAAGCGTGAATATTTTCTATATATTAGATTAACGTCTGTATGCGGAAGATTGCTTCAAAAAATAAATCAATGCTCTAATAATTATAATGAATAAGAGCTCTGGCATGAACTATAATTATGAATACACTGTAAAAAAAAAAAAAAAAAAAAAAAAAAAAAAAAAAAAAAAATCAAGAGGTTATTAAAAATTTCTTAGTAAATTTGTATTCCACAGAATTTTTTAGTAACCATTGCAAACTTTTTTTTTTTTGCAAGTGAAACAAACATTTCTTTTGTAAACTAAACAAAAGAATTTTTTGTATAACTAATTTAAAACTTTTTAGTATGAGCCACCAAGCAAATTTTAGTAATAGCTCCAAAATTATTTTAAGTAACCATTACGTGTGCCCGAAGGGCAGGAGCCTCATTCAAGCTGCATCCAGTGGGTAAAAAGACAGAATTCTGAAACGGAAGGTTTTCGGCAAAGCCGCAATAGATGGCAGCACCAAACATTGCTACCTGCTCTATTTTGACATGTTTCTAAAGGGGAGGGAAAGTTCAGAGATCATTACCCATGGTAACTGCTACGACAGGATTTTCATAATCCCTTTATTTAACAAGTACTTATATTGCACACATTCGGTGCATATTTGGTGGCGGCCAGCATCGAACCCAGGTACTTTCAGCCTGGAGTTTGGTGCTATGACCACTAGGCTATCACGGCTACACCAAGTGAGTTTTAGTAATAGCTATTAAAAATGTAAAACTATTAATTTTATTCGTTACTAGCTTTTTTTTAGTAATTCTTGCAGATTCCTTGTAACCGAGTAAGATTACTAAAAATTTTTTAGTAATTACAAGGGTCACTAAAATTTTTTTAGTAGACCGACCCTTTTTTTACAGTGTATGTTAATACTAGAATAAAAAATATTTTATAAAAATAATTATGTAATCTATGGATGTTGCTCTACAATGCATTACAGAATTATTAATAGCTACACTGTAAAAAAAAAAAAAAAAAAAAAAAAAAAAAAAAAAAAAAAAAAAATTCAAGAGGTTACTAAAATTTTTTTAGTAAATTTGTATTCCACAGAATTTTTTAGTAACCATTAAAAACTTTTTTTTTGCAAGTGAAACAAGCATTTCTTTTGTAAACTGAACAAAATAATTTTTTGTATAACTAACTTAAAAATTTTTAGTATGAGCCACCAAGCAAATTTTAGTAATAGCTCCAAAATTATTTTTAATAACCATTACGTGCGCCCGAAGGGCAGGAGGTTTCTTCGAGCTGCATCCAGACTTCTGAAGCAGAAGATTTTCGGCAAAACTGCAATAGATGGCAGCACCAAACATTGCTAACTGCTCCGACAGGATTTTCATAATCTCTTTACTAACGAGTATTTACACTACATACATTCGGGGCGTATTTGGTGGAGGCCAGTATCAAACCCGGGACCTTTTAGTCTGGAGTCCGTTACTATAACCACTATGCTATCAAGGCCACACCAAGTGAGTTTTAGTAATAGTTATTAAAAATATAAAACTATTAACTCTCTTCGTTGCTAACTTCTTTCTAGTAATTCTTACAGATTTTCTTGTAACCGACTAAGATTATTCAAAATTTTTTAGTAATTACAAGGATCACTAAAGTTTTTTTAGTAGATCGACACTTTTTTTTTCAGTGTAGCTAAAATCGAAAGATCATATATGATCTTTCGATTTTGGAAAAAAAGAAATGCTAATATTTTTCTGGATTTAAAAAATTACATTTTAAGATAAAATAATTAAAAACCGTTAAATAAAATTATACAAGCGAAATAAAATAAAAACTATATATATTTACCGGTTCGTATAGTAGACGATAATCGCAACGCACCATCTATTCAATTAAAAACGATTTCTTTTCACTTTTAATGAGAAAATGACAGCAGAAAGATATAAAATTATCTTTATTTTCCTTTCCTTTTTATTTCAAATTAATGGAATAATTAAGTTACCTCCATTACACAAATTCTAAAAAAAGTCGCAAAAAGTATGTGTATATCTATACTAATAAAATAACAAAACGCTCTGTCTGCGTGTGTGTGTGTGTGTCTGCGATGGTTCATGGTTAGCAAAATCTAGAGCACGTACGAAGCTCAAAATTTTTTTGAGAGTAGCCCAATACCTCTCCTGATGCACCTGAGGCTCAGAATTTTAATTTTTTGATTAGTTTCATAGATATTAATTATGAAGCGGAACTCACTCTCATCAAAAAGTCATTTTTTAAATGTTCTGGGAAAGAAAACGTTTGCACATGCGCAGAAACTCAATTACGCATCTAATCGGAGGAAGAACATTTTCCCCCCGTTTATTTCTGTTTTTGGATCATTTTGTTTAAATCCAAATCAACCAAACTACTCAACGTAGTTAAACTTAAGAGACATATTTCGAAAGATCATATTTTTAGGTCTCAAATGCAATAATCAATTCGAAAAAAATGTTGCAGTTTACCCTTTGAAAACAAATATTCAAAAATGGTCGTTTTTTCCAAAACTATTTTTCTCCCTTCTGTCAATGCTCCTCCAGGGCGTAATTTTTAAGATATAAACAAACCAAAAAGAAGATCTTAAAGTTGAAACTTTCTTCTGACTGATGGTGTAATTGGTTTTAAAATATTTGGATTTTAACCCTTTCAAATACACTGGCAAAAGAAGGTCATTTTGCGACTCGCAGTGAGGGTATTTTTTCCATGCTAAAATTATCTTAACGTGCATATTTCAACTCAATCTTTTAAAATCTTCTCAATAGACCAAATTTATACTCCCTACAAAAAATTCGACACGTTCGGGCGGATAGAAATATTTTTTACAAAATAAAATGTGCGAAAATTTTGATGAAATCAATAAAACACAGATCGTTTTCATTGCGGTTTTGACTTAGCAAAATGCAATCCTATAGGTACCGGTAAACAAAAAACATATTCTTTAAGCTTAAAAATTTTTTATAATCTATGATGCAATCGGTTTTTAAAATATAAGATTTAACCCTTTCAAATACACCGGCAAAAGGAGGAACTTTGCGACTCACAAATAGAATATTTTTTCTACGCTAAAAGTATCTAAGCGTACATATTTCTGCCCAAACTTTTAAAAGAATCTAAATAGATCAAATTTACACCTTTTTAAAAATTTTTAAAACATTCGGACGAGTAGAAATAATTTTTACAAAATAAAAAGTGCGAAAAATTTGAGGAAATCAATAAAAACTAGATCGTTTCATTGAGGTTTCGCCTTTGCAGGGCGCAATTCTATATACGTCCTGACAAACCGAAAATATTTTCTTAAAGCTAAAGCATTCTCATAATTTATATTGCAATTTGTTAAAAAAAAATATATGAGATTTAACCCGTTCAAATACACCGACAAACACGAATTACATCCCGGCTAAAAGTAACTAGATGCCCATATTTTAGCACAATCTTTTTAGAGCTTTTCAATAAACCAGATTTACATTACTTTCAAAAATTTTGGAACTTTTGTATGGATAGAATTCTTTTTTTTACAAAATAAAATGTGTGAAAATTTTTACGAATTCAGTAAAAACCTGAATGTTCCGTCGCGGTTTCGTTCGCTCTCGGTTCGCATAGTTTCCAAAAAATCAAATTACATAGAAAACAAAAAACCAAACAGCATGTGCTTTCAATTCAATATCTTTTCGCGATTTTTCCGTTTTAAAAATATAAATTTTGACAAAATGGACTTAAAGATATAAAATCATAGAAATTTGAGTTTAATTTAAGGGTCATTCAGAAAGCAAATAACATATTTGAAAACTGAATAACATCACGGGCCCGGGCAACGCCGGGCAGGACAGCTAGTAACATTTTATACTAATTGCCCAAGGTCTCAAAAACTTACTGAAATACTAGCTACATATCAACCCGATGTATTTCACTGGAATTGTAAAAGATATTTTTATTTTGGAAAACAATTTTTATATTTCTGTACATTTAAAAATAAAATAGGCTAAAAATTATTGAATAACATTATTTAAACTAAAAATAGATCATGGAAGACGACAGTATTCCTGTGACGCATCCTTAAGCCTAAAATCGTATTGTAAAATTGTCGAAGGGCGGAACTCATATATATAGTTAATTTGAGATCAAAGGAAATGCGAAAAGCCGCCTTTTAATAACTCAGCAGATAAAGCTCATATTGTTCTGATTTTTTAAATAGCCTTATATCTGCAATCTAATCCTATTTTGATTTTTTATATTTCTACATGCAATATATTTAAAGATCTCGACACGCATTTTTAAGACAAAAACGATGGTGTCCATTCCTACGATTTTTTGGTACTACTAGGTTATCCCGTCGACCAAAAAATTGTCACCAAACTATAAGATTAAATGCCAATAATGGATGTCCGTGAATGTCACATTCAATGACATTAAATACGATTCACGTGTTTAAAATGTCTAAGTGATTTTTATTTAAACTTTTTATTAATATTTTTATTAATATTCTACTAATTATTTAGTTTTTCGTTATTTAAAATAAAAATTATGTCAATATGTATAATTTGGCTATTAGTTTGGCGATTTGTATAATTTGGCGAAATTGGTCGACGGGATAATATAGTAGTACCGATTTTTTTTTCTCGTAATCGGCCTGAGCGATTTTTTTAAAAATAAATATATAATATGAATTTATTTCAAATGAGTGGAATAAGGCTAGACCTGTCTCTTGTTTGTCATATAATCATTATGAAAAATCGAACTATATTTTTTGCATTTCTATGGGAATCTCAATGCAAATACTCGATAAGCAATCCTTTGCGTCAACTTATCCGTTTCCATGCATTTCACTTAATTTGGATCATTTGAGGCAAAGAAGCCATTTATATAAATATTATATACAATTTTGAATAACGTGACACAAAAGATAAATCAATTTATTGAAATAAATACCTTTCAATACTTAGCATAGATTCAATTAAAGTTATATATTTAACAATGTATTGGAAAATTAAAAGTATTTTTTATATGTGTAAATACATTCTGCTAAATACAAAAAAAAAAAAAAAAAAAAAAAAAAAAAAAAAAAAAAAAAAAATTGAATTTTAAAACACACATTTTAAAGCCACATAAAGGCGTCTCTTAAATTTTATATCATATATTTTAAAACTCATATTTTGAATTTATGAGAGATGTGTGTGAAAAAGAATCAGTTAATAAAGTTTTATGCATCTTTCATGTTGAAGATGACTTTTACACATGCTATTATAAATAGAACAAAAATAAAGTGATGAAATAAACAATACAAAAATGCATTTTTTAATTAATAGAATGGCGTCATTCACAGTTTGATATCATTATGTTTAAAATTCATATTTGAAATTCTTAGAGCCATAGAATAAACAGCTGCGTCAAAACTTTTAACCCATTAAGGGTTTTTGTATTGATATATACAGTGGCGGTCTATAATTTCCGGCCACTTAGTTTTTCTTTTATCTATTTACCTGAAGGTTTCAGCAAAGGAAAAGCACAGTTGCTTCAAAGTTAGGAATATGTGAATGACTTCTGATCACGTGATCATTTTGATTGGATACTGAAGACGCTTCGTGCAAAGGGGTAGAATTGGAAGTTCGTGCGTGCAACTCAGTTTCCGGCCACTCATCATTCCTTAGTTTTTTTCTATCGGTAAAGTGTTTTTTGGTCGTGTTTGTGAATGAATCAACGTGAATAGCATAGTTTAATGTCAAAATTGAAAAGCCCAATAATTATTGTTCGTAAATGAGTGATTAGTTTGATACTAAAAGGCTAATCTTCTCGAGATATTGCGGCAAAGTTATCGATCGGTAAATCGACTGTAAACGATATTTAAAAAATATATAAAGATGGTAATGACCTTCAGGACTCTCTGAGGTCCGGAAAACCCCGGAAAATTCTTCGGGACAGAATCACCAGGAGAAAAACATTTGATGATCCACATAAATATTTCGTTGCAATATCCCGCGATATACGGAATGAAAATATTGCTCGGTCTACCGAGTAAAGATGCTGACGGGATGCGGAACTTTATGGAATAGTCGGTGTTCAAAAATATTTCACAGGTAAAAAAAAATCGACGTACCTTACTGGCGTTTTCCAAAAAACACAAAGTCTGGTCATTTGAAAACTGGACAAAAATACTCATCAATCGAATTTCAAACTTTTTTGGGAGTGATGGTAGACACTACTTCCGATGACCTAACAACAAAAAATGTGATTCGACCTATGTTATTCTTACAATGAAGCAAGGCAGAGGACACGTTATGCTGTGTGGAGTATTTTCTTCAAAAATTGTCGGTCCGTTATTTGAAACCCACGGCAAGATGAATGATGAAATGTATAAGGATATCTTGCAAGATTATTTACTTCCTTATTAGAGATAAAATTGTGGTCGCAACTATTTGTTTTAACATGATAACGACTTATAGAGTGTATTCAAGACTCGAAAAGCAATGGATTTCGCACAAATAAATTCACTTTTGAAACGGCTAGCCCGAGCGTCCGACATGAATCCAATAGAAAATCTTTGGAAAGAAGTTGGTAAACGTGTGCGGAGCTATAAATATTCCAACTCAGCCAAAATTTCCAAAAAATTACAAAAATGTGGAAAAAACGTATCATTGACGATCTTTAACCGCTGATTGTATGAATGGTTGCTGAACCGCAGTACTTATTACTAAAAGTATATTAATAAAATACAAATTGCAAATGTTGTTGATCAATGTAATTTTCTGTTACAATACCATTTTTTTTCCAAACTTGCGAAGGTGGCCGGAAACTTTTGAGAACATGCGTTTTCCTTTGGACATAATTTTGTCAACTAAATTTATTGATATTTATATGTTATTGCATAAATAAGTTCCTAACTATTATGTCAATAAAATGTATAAGTATCACTTTGAGATTCCTCTTTATATGGAAATCTTACAAATTAACTAAAAATTTTTTGCTGGCCGGAAACTTTTGACCGCCACTGTACACTGGTGTCCAAAAGTTAAGCATAATTGGTAATTAAGTAATTATTTTTAAGTAATGAAAGAAATATGAATCGGAATGTGCTGAAACTCCAGGTGTGTAAACAAAACAGTATGCGTCACATATTTTTGCGAAGAGTTTTCCCCGAAATCGAACAGGGGACCGTCAACAAATTGAAAAAGAACAAAGATCTTTTGGATAACCCTGTCAAAACTAATGTAGCAAAAGCGTTCAAACTGCACATTATGATTAATTGGCTTATTGTAATGTACTGTGTTAATTTTTACAAGGATAGCATGTGTACTCGTAGAGAAATTAGGGTTTTTATAAAAACAGTCCTAAATTTTTCCAAGTTTTTTGCTTATAATTTGCAGAGTTCTTATTATAAAATAATGTTCTTTTCTGAAAATATGAAAAACATAATTGTACACAATACCCTGTCATCAGAATTTAAAAATAATATAAATTGTATGAACAATGAGTATGTTTAGTAAATAATTTTTCATTGCGCATGCGTCAACGATATCAAAATGTCATTTGCATATTGTGTTAGCTAAATGTATAGAGCAACTTCTGTAAAAGTTTCAAAAACATAGCTTGAAAATTCTGAAAATGGAAGCCTATAGAATCAACTCAAAATCCGTTATTCCTAAAGGAAGCAAAAAAATCAGGGGTTTTACCTAAATATAGTTGTACGTGCAATATTGTGTAGGCACTAACAGGGGCGTGCCAGCAGTATTCGGCGCCTGTGTGCAAAACTGCATTTGGTGCCCTACACCCCCCCCCCCTCCTCATCCAATCGCCTGTAAAAATAAAACTCTATCCGCCTCTCAGAAAAAAAAAAAAAAAAAAAAACCATGAATATTTATAAATGTATAGTTGCCATTCTTTTGGAGTTTTTTGAACCAGAAAATTTATTTAATAAAATATGTCTTGTTTCTTTACAGTTCGTACTTTATTTCATTAAATAAATAAATTTCTGTTTCCAAACATGCTTCAATTACTTGAAAAATAAAGAAGGATAGCAGCTATGTAAATAAAATTCGTAATACAGTAAAACCTGTGTGTAAAAACCTCAAGATTTTTTTTTTTTGGTCAAAATTGAAAGTTTTATATCTAAATGTCAGAAAATAAATACAAATTGACGGTTAGCTTGAAAATTCGGACCGGAACATGAATAGCACCACCAGTATACTCTACTGAAGGCAGTGGGAAATCAATTCGAGCTTTGATTGGATGGATTTTCAATTAAAAAAGAAAATCATACAAAATCTAGATTATACACTGCTAACAATATAATGTTCGTTCGAAAATATTTTTATTCAAAATTATAAAGTCAAATCAACATGCTGCTGAAGACATTGCGCTCCCCACACCCCAGCTCTACATTCATTTGGAAAAAATAACATTCAATATTTGACTTTAGAATATTTAAGGTTATTGTAATTGACCTAGGTCATCCAAGGCGGTTGGTTAGTAGGACATAAAGTGCACGGGATTTTAAAACACTTTTTTCATAAATTTATATTTTTCCATTCATATTAACAGCCATCATTGTAGCTTCTAATTTATTTAGGTCTTTTTTTTTTTTTTTTTTTTTTTTTTTTTTTTTTTGCCATTATAGTCTCTGTACGGTAATGCGTAATGCTAATAAGTGCTCATATTTCAAAAATTCATTTTTATATTCGGATATGAAATGCACAAATCTTACAATCATTACAATAATCTATGCAGTACTTGAATAGACACGAGTGTACGCAGGGAATGCAGGGAAAGGCTCCCCCTTCACTCTTCGAAAAAATTACAAAATTTGGACATCTACGGCCAAATTTAGTCTATCTTCATCAACTCTTTCGCGATCATGGTAATTCTAGAGTACTAGATAGGTAAAAGATAGATAAAAGGTATTTATTTCGCTCAGAAATCTATGGTGTAGAAAAATAAAAAAATAAACACTTTTGTTCAATACATAATAGTTTCCACCAGAAATGATCATTAGTAGAAGTGCTGAACAAAATTATTGTTTTCCCGCTTAAAGTAAACATTACTCTTTAAGTGCGAAAACCAGTGTTAAACCTACGGCACGGAATGCCAACAGTTTCACAAACGGCTGATGCTCCACTTTTACCGATTAAAATTTGTCCCATAGCTGACGCCAGTCTCCAATCAAAAATCTGTATAGAATCTAAACAGAGCAGAGAACACTAACATACAAAAGGCTATACAAATGTAATGAACGTTATCAACTTTTTGGCAATTTCTGGACCCCCGCTACCCCTTACGATATCATACGTTATCATTCCTCAATAATAATATTCCTCTATTTTTTTTATTGGCAAACACAAGTATTATTTCCAACATACTTTACACCTGTTTTCTTAAATGCAGATTATATATATGCATAAGCATAAGACAGAAGAATAGGAATACCAAGCATTGAGACATTCAATATTTTGAAAATAGATAATTTTATAGTCATTTACTTATTTTAATTTTCATTAATGAGTATTTTCATAAAAATAGTTAACAAACTAACATATATATATATATATATAAATATTGCAGACTATTTTGATGTAACGAACAAGTTATAAGTTTAAAAAAAAAATGATATAAAAAAAAAATTGGAAACAGAAAATTTTGGTTGGATCATTCAAAAATGATAAATATATCAAGACACCCCACCCCTCACTAGAGATATTTTCCGATATCATATGCCAGATTAACCCCTTCCCCTAAAGTGATAACGTTATGTATGCATAGCCAGTGCCGTAGCTAGAAGTGAATAATAGGAAAGGGGGGGGCTCATATTTTCTCTCTTTCTCTCTGTGACGCAGAAAGATAAATTACTACATGTTCACACTGTAGTTACTATGTTTCTCATTAAACTGTTGTAATAGCTTCATTTTAGGTTAAGAAAAGAAAATGAAAAATTCGAGTGTAAAACGAGTGAAATCTTAAATAACTTGTTAACTTCATATGTGTAAATAGGATGAGCAAATGTTAAAAAACTTATTTTAGTTACAATTTAGTGTTTTTGCAAAAGCTGTGAAAGGTCCTCAAAACTAAATTAAATTTTTAAACAGAATTTCATTTGAATTTTTGGAATAGAAATTAATTTAGTGACCTTGGAATCTTTTCCAGGGAGGCTCAAAATGTTTTAGGGGAAGGCTGCCCATAGCACCCCCTTAGCTACGGCACTGTGCATAGTCCCCAAGTTCTGATTTTACATTGTTTCTTTATTCAGGATTCTCCAAAGTGTCCCCCGCGGACGCCACGATTGCGCCCTTAGGTTTTCTTAGCACCCATTCTAATATATCCTCTTACTAGCTATTTTTAAGATTAAAAATCCATTTTAAGGGATACATTTTTAAAAATAAAAAATATTTGAATAGTTTTCTTGTAATAGTTATCGATGACCTTAAATAAGTTTTAATTATTTAAAGCTATTAAGTTGTTATTCAGTGATTAAGGTTTCTATAGCTTCTTCAGGTATAAAACTTTTGAAGATAGATTGCCCTCTGAAAATCTAATTTTAAATTTATTCTGAATTAAATTATTGCTGCAAATTATTTTAAAATAGTTTCTGAATCATAGGGGACTTATAGCTATCAGCGTGAGATATACGCGCATCATATAAGACGTTTCTAACATATTTCTACCTCCATTCATGGACTGATACTGTAGGAGAAACTTTTACCAGTATTACCGAATAGTAATTTTCTTCTTATTTATGATAAATTCTGGAGTAAAGTGACAATTGTTTCTTATAAATAATAATAAAGAAACAAGTGAAATTTAGCTCCTATGGTAATAAAACTGTATATTTTGCTTTTCCACTGCAGTGAGATAATAGTGTTGCACATTTTCAGCTATGTGAATTACGGCGCCTTTCATTATTTATAACTATATGAGGTGCTCCTCTGTTTATAAAAGTTGACAGGTCTTGTCTAAATCATTTATTAAAGGACTCATAAGTAGAATAAAATAAAATTTTAAAGAAAGAAATGAATATTTATAAATAATTTGTATAAGGTAAATCTACAAAAGATAATTCAGATGCCAAGAAAATATAATACATTTTAGTAGGAATAAATTAGGGATTCATTTTTTTAAATATTCTTATTTGTTTCTCAACTGAACTTTTAGCGCCTTTACTGCTTCGGCGCCTGTGTGTGCCGCACACTTTGCACACTGGGTCGGAACGCCCCTGTGCACTAAACAATGGAATATGGATACAGCCCCTCATCTTTAGGGAATAAAGGATTTTGAGTTGATTCTATAGGTTCCCATTTTCAGAATTTTCAAGATATGTTTTTGAAACTTTTACAGAAGTTGCTCTATACATTTAGCTAACACAATATGCAAATGACATTTTGATATCGTTGATGCATGCGCAATGAAAAAATATTTACTAAACATACTCATTTTTCATACAATTTTTATTATTTTTAAATTCTGATGACAGGGTATTGTGTACAATGATGTTTGTCATATTTTCAGAAAAGAACATTATTTTATAATAAGAACTCTGCAAATTATAAGCAAAAAACTTGGAAAAATTTAGGACTGTTTTTATAAAAACCTTAATTTCTCTACGAGTATACATGCTATCCTTGTAAAAATTAACACAGTACATTACAATAAGCCAATTAATCATAATGTGCAGTTTGAACGCTTTTGCTACATTAGTTTTGACAGGGTTATCCAAAAGATCTTCGTTCTTTTTCAATTTGTTGACGGTCCCCTGTTCGATTTCGGGGAAAACTCTTCGCGAAAATATGTGACGCGTACTATTTTGTTTACACACCTGGAGTTTCAGCACATTCCGATTCATATTTCTTTCATTACTTAAAAACAATTACTTATTTACCAATTATGCTTAACTTTTGGACCCCAGTGTATATACATATATTTTCCAATCCGAATAGCAGACGATAATGCGGATACGCCATTTATTCAATTTCAATTTTTTTAAAAATTTCTATGGGGAAATGATCAAGGTGGAAAGCGATAGATAGAGGTGCAGTATGCCGTAAAAACAGTTAGTAATTTGATTTGCGCTATTGCTCAAATTTAAATACCTTTATTCAGCCCAAACAATCACGTGGAACAGGAAACGAATTCTTTGACATCAATAGTGCATTTTTTCTCTGAATAAAGATGTTTTGCTTACATTTAAGAATTCTAAAGTAACATTTATTATTATTTTATAGTATTATTATTTTATTGTATTATTATTTTATTATTTTATTGTATTATGAATCAAAAACTGTATTACTAAAAATTTTCTTCTCTCTTTGCTAAAGCACTCGGTCGTTTCTGGGCCGAAATGTAGCGAATTTTTGATTTACATTTTTGACATCACCCCCAGCCATCATATTTCATCTCTATTTTTTTTTTTTACTCTATGGGAAACGACAACAGAAAGGTATGAAATTCTCATTATTTTCCTTTTCTTTTATTGCAGAACAATGATATTGCTATCATTACATAAATTTTATTAAAAATTACAAAAAATATATATGTAGTGCAGAATTTTACATTTATTGCCAAGTTTTCAAAAATTTTGTTAAGTTTTTTATTTATTTAAAACGTTTTAACTAATAAAATAATAAAAAATCATGAAATAGAATAAAATCCACACTAAAAATATAAATAAATAACACATTATTGATTGAACCATATTTCTGTTCTGGTAATTTATAATTTTAAATACTTTTTTTAATGATCCATAAATGTCAAATTAGATCTGTATATTAGATAACATCATCATAACTTACGCTGAAAGATAAGTAAATTAAAAAATAGCACTTGCAAAAGAAAAAAAAATTAAAAACTGTAAACGATAAGTTAAGAATGTGATTGGAAACATTTTCTTTAACTTGTTCGAATTGTAACCAAGTCACGTAATTTCGATATTTGTTCTGAGAGTACTGAAGAATTGAAGTCACTCCCCACGGAGAAAAAAGACCTTGTTCTTTATTATATGATAAGAACAACGAGTAAATATTTTTTTATTATTGCATTAATGTTTGTATGCAGAAGATTGCTTCAAATAATAAATCGGTATTCTAATAATTATAATGAATAAGGAAATTCTGGCATGAATGATAATTATGCATATGTTACTATTGGAGTAAAAATGATTTTAGGAAAATTATGATTTAATTTATGTATGTTGTTCTACAGTATCTTACAGCTTTATCACTAGCTGTAAGATATTATAGAACACACATATTTTGAACAAATATTTAAAAAAAAATGATTTTATGAAAATTATGATTTAATTTATAGATGTTGTTCTACAATATCTTACAGTTTAGCAGTAGCTAATTGTGTAGATACCCGATTTGTTGCGTTTGGAGTGTATGCAACCTTTCGATTCTGGAAAAAAAAATCTAATATTTTTTCTGTTTTAAAAAATAACATTTAAAGAGAAAATGAACAAAAAGCCATTGAATAGAGTTATACAAGCGAAACAAAATAAAAAATATATATTTACCAGTTTAGATAGAATACGATAATTGCAACATATCATTCGCCCTCAAGAAAAGTGACTCATTTCGACAAAAGTAAATTTCACAGGAGAGGAAAAAGAAAATGAGCATGATTTTATAGTGCAAGAGCCGACCGCACAAAACCCTAAGTCATCCAGCACAAGAAAAATCCTTTATATTATGGAAGAGTAGTCATAGGGGGGAATCTAATGATCCATGTCTGCCGGAAGCAAAGTGGTGTTTAAGCCAGAAATGAATACCACTAGTGGTTGACTCGAAGACTTAGCATTATGTTATCCTGCTTCCATGTTTTCATACTTTTGATTGTACGGCATATACAATAATAGACCTACGAGTGAGCCACTAGTGGTATTCATTTTTGGCGTATGCACCACTTCACTTCCGGCAGACACGAATCATTAGATTCCCCTATGACTGTTCTTCCATAATAAAAAGGTTATTTTCTTGTGATCGATGACTTAGGGTTTTGTGCAGTCAGCTCTTGGACTATTACCGTAGCATGAGATTATAGCTCTGCATGCAGGCATGAAATTGTGCTTAAAGCCCCACAATAGTCACTGAAAAAGACCCGGATGATAATGTAAAGTCTAAGGGAGAGTTCTTTTCAAATCTTTCACTCAAATTCTAATATTTTTACATGATCTTTTTTTGCATAGTATAGTTGAGGACGATCTACAACCGGCCTAGTTTTTACTTTTTAGATTTTGCTTACATATTTTTTATATTATGATAGTTTCAATTTCAGAACCAGTTTAAACCGGTGTTGAAAGTTAAAGAAATTTTTAAAAAAATCTGAAACCAAAATTGAAGAAGTAAAAACTAAGCCGGTTGTGGATCGTCCTCAGCTATCTTCTGCAAAAAATCGTGTAACAATATTAAAATTTCTGCGAGATATTTGAAAAGAACGCTCTCATAGACTTTATATTTTCATCCGGGTCTGTTTCAGTGACTAATGTGAGGCCTTAAAAGCGTAAAACTTTTAAGAATGAAGAGATTGGATGAGGTTTGGAGGATTGGGTCATTTTACCCTCCGACCAGTCCACCTCTTTTCTGTGGTCACAAATTGATATATAGTGCAATAATGTGATAGTGATTTTACTTATTATTACACTTTTGAAACTGCTTATGTAGCAAAACGCACCTATAACAGACCCAAGAGTGAAAAAAATGACTTTTTGCGAGATGTGTCACTTTCGCGGGTGAGCGTTATCATCGATTCAAATTTAAAACTTTTTCTTGTCACTTTGAATGATAAAATGACAACATAAAGACATAACATTCCCACTACTTTCGCTTTTTTTTAACTTTAAAACAATGGAATAATTTAATTTTCACCATTAATAAGTTTTTTAAACGTAATGAAAAGTATAAAATTGGAAAAGTATATGTATATTACATTATTTTATGCTTATTGTCACGTTTTCAAAAAGTTTGTAAAACTGAAATATTAGATTTGTACCTGATGCATTGCATTTGCGATTCTTCGATTTTAGGAAAAAAAATCTGAAATATTTCTACATAAAAAAAAAAAAAAAAAAAAAAAAAAAAAATAGAACAAGACTTATTAAATAAAGTTTACAAACGAAAGAAAAAAGACATATGTTTGCCTACTTGTATTAGACACAATAGTTGCGACACAATATTTATTCAAATTAAATACTGTTCAACATTTTCCAACATAGTTGAAAAGTGGATTATAAATTGGATTTGCCTGCTTATGTTCTAATTCGCGTAAATAGAATTTGATAACCAAGCAACTGATATGCGTCATTGACTTTCATATAGTGTGCTCATTATCGAAAATTAAGTGGGTACCCATTTACAAGGGTATTCAAAAGTATTTCATTATATTATGAACTGTTGAGAAAAAACATTTGCAATGAATTTTAATAGTGTTACGATATTTTAAATAATAAATTTTGAGATGCACTAGAAGACAGTGACTCTAGAATATGTTACGTATAGCATTTAGAGTACAAGTACAGGGAAAATCAAAAACACTCCGTTATATTATAAACTACGAAGGGAAGTCATTTGCGATCTATTTTAATGATGTAATACTGTTACAAACGTAATGGAACTGATATAAATATCTCAGGCGCACTAATAATTTCTTTCTGTAGAGCATTTATTATTCATTTACAAAATCATACAAAAGTGTTTGACTATATAATAAACAACAGGGAAAATTGTCCGCAGCATAATTCAATTAATTTCAAACATGATGAAATTGATATACATTACAGATATTTACTATAAGGTTCTTGCAGTTGTGCATTGCACTATCGTTTATTTACAAGGACATATAAAAGATTTCGAATATACTACAGTATCCGAAGTACTGTCTCTTAGTGATAATTTCTTAAAATGTGTTTTCAGTTAAGGCTATGCATTTTAAGCTTAGCTAAATTTTTGTGTATTACCTTCTGCACATAAATTTCTTAGAATATATACAGGGGTACAAAAAATAATTCGTCGGTATTACTGGAATGAGCGTGAATTGCTTAAAGGTGTTTTTAATTTGAGTTATGCGATTTCAAGCTTAACTATATTTAATATACAAAGAGGTATTTGTAGCATATAAACAAAATCAAATACAGGGCAATGCAAAAAACTGAATACATGGCTTCCTATGAATAGTAATTCAAGTAATTTCATTAGTTTTAAGTATCCGCATAATTTCTAAAGTAATTCTTTGAAACTTTTGAAATTTTCTCTTATTATCCAAATTTTACAATGACATTTACTTTAAAACTTCGAAAAAATATAAAAATTTTAGCAATTAACCGGCAATAATTTTTTAAAAAGAATAATAGTTAAAATTATATCAAAAATTGACATTTCCGCAAAACGTGATAACTCAAAAAATAAAACAATATAATGACGTTTAGTAAATTGCATAATAAACAGATTAATTTTCGCTAAAATTTAGACTACACATATTACTAGCAAAAGCCATGCTTTGTTTGGATTCGCGAAGCATTATTTTATAAAACAGATATTTGAAAGTAACAATATATTTTTTTAATTATTATTTTTGCATCTTTATTAAACAAAAACGTTATTTTATGTTTTGGCGCATTTTAATTTTTTACTTATGATGTAAAACTTGCATAAGATATTTTCGAAGCAAACTTTTACAAATTTTTTTTTAATTTTCAACTAAAAGCTCTTTTAAAGATGTTTTTACAATTTCAAGTAGCCACTGGTGTTTTTTAATTGTTTGAAATATGCATGTTTCCAATCTTTGTAATCAACATCCGATAATCTTTGATAGCTATTTTAGAATAATATATTTGAAGAAAGCTTGAAGAAAGTTACTTCTTCAAAATCCTATTTTCTGGAAAAAACATTTGAAATCTGCTTTCGTTGATACTATGAATTTTCAACTGTAAAACATTTTATTTTAATTTCTTCATTTTTATACATGTTAGCGTATGAGAATTGCTGTAATTCTCTCCGCGTGGGAGAACTGTTTACTTTCTGCGAATGGCAACTCAATTAATGGAATTACCTTTTAACGAAGCGCTCTCTCATTCTCGCAGTGACGTTTTCACGAATAAAAATTTAAGAATTAATTTTATTTGTTTACAATTATTTTGTTGCCAATTTACAAAAAAAAAAAAAAAAAAAAAAAAAAAAAAAAAAAATCCATAATACAATTCTTTTAAAATGTTTAAGTGTCATCTGTGCAAACGATTTTGCGGGATAATGAAAACATGTTTTATTTAATAAATTAATCATGATTCTATCTATAATTATTTACTCCATGATTTAAACTTTTTTTTCTGAAAATATACGCGTTTCATTTTTTATTTATTTGCTAAAATGCTTCCGTATTGGAAATGCATGTAAAATAAATTAATTAAAATAATAATTTTTTTAACGTTTTACTGTAAAAAAAATTATATTCTGCAAATCTACAGATCATAATTTATTTTTGTGTTTAATTTGAAGTTAAAATATTGAATAGTTTTTTTGTAAAGCGTACGACAAATTGTAATTTGAGTGGACTAGTAGAGGATTCGCTTCGCTCATCCTAATAATTGCATGTCTATCTCAGATGATATGGCAGTTAAAATACTAATGAAATAAATAATTGCAAAATTTGTCTTGAGTTCGTGATTTATACCAGTGTAAAATAAAACTATTTAATGTATTATCATGAGTGTCTATTCCCTCAAATGACATTTGTAAAACAAGTGCAGAAACTTTCGTGGCATTTCATGCATAATTTTTTGTTTTAAAATGTTTTTTGCATAGTATAAATCTAAAAAACTTATTTTTGAGAAAAAGCTAAAAATAACTTCTAAACACAAATCAAAAGCTATAACAGCCGTAAATTTACATGGCTATAACTGGTGTTCTATTTTATATACAGACAAAATTTAAGCAGATACTGATAGATAAAAGATTCAATTTTAATATTATTGCCAAAATGAAAAATCGATATTTTGATAAAAAATTACGTTTTAAAGGTGTTCAGATTCCTTAAACGTGAATTAAGTTTCAGTTTAATATGTAGCGTGTATAAATATTTGCAAGTAACATCAGATATAATAATCTGCAGATTGTACAAAATAATTCAAGTGCGTTTCTACCTGTTGGTAGAAATTACTGAAAGGGAATTTTAAGCAGCCAGATCTGTACATAGCAGTGCTCAAGAAAACGTTACAGGGTGTCCAACAAATAAGACTATGATTTCAAAATTAAATTTCTCAAAAATAAAGATCGATAGAATTATGCGATAAACGTTTGTGTATTAGGTAAGCTGTAAAAATCTTATTTAAAAGTTTCGAATGGTGAATATATTGAAAAGAATGTGTTCTGATTGCAAAGAATGCTTGATTTGACACTTCTCTTATTTTAGATTGCTTATAGAGAACGAGTTTTTTGGTTTACAATGCCATATTTTAACGATTTTTGGAACTAGATTTTTGAAATTTCAAAATTCCAAAAGTTTTGTTCAAAAAATATGGCAAAAAATGTGGCACTATAAAGCCAAAAACCCGTTTTCTGCAAGCAATTTAAAACAAGAAAAATGTCAAATTATGCATTCTTTGCAATCAGAACACAATCTTTTCAATATATTCGCCATATACACCGATCGAAACTTCTGTAAAAGATTTTAACAGCTTACTTAATAAACAAACCGTTTACCGTATTATTCTATTGATCTTTGTTTTTGAGAAATTTAATTTTGAATTCGAGGTATTATTGGCTGGACACCCTGTACCTTTTCTCTCTATTTGGCTGTAAACTGCACGCACACATAGAAATATATATGATTGAAGTATTATATAGAAAGATAGATTAGTGCATATTAATTCGTGCACAATGTTTTTTTATTAAACTATTTATACTAAGTTTATTTTAAGATAAGAAAAGAAAAAGTAGCATATTAAAAATGCCCCGTGTATAATTAGTGCATAATTACATTAGTGAAGTAATAAGAGATGATATCAGCAACTAAGTAAAGAGTTTACGGTTGTCTGTTTAAAACATTTGCAACCTTTAATTTTTTTCTGAATATTCCTATCAAGTGACGGGGTTTTGTGGTATTAATGTTTACACGTTTGTATTAGCAAAAGGTTGCCAATTCTAAATGTAGTTATAGTTAACACTATCAACAGCATGGAAATTGAACAGCTTGATATATGAAGACAGGATGCGTGTGTGTTGGAACAACTTTTTTTCTGTTTTTATACAAATACTATAATTTAATGTTTGGGCAAAACTGTAAATGGTCTCAAAACTAAGTTCAATTTTCGAACAGTTTCTTTTGGATATTTGAAATACAATTTCATTTGGTGACCTTCGAATCTTTCTCAGAAGGCCTCAAAACTTTTTAGGAGGGGAGGGCGCTGAACTCACCCTAGCAGCCCTTTAATTACGGCCATGTAAACTCTGTTATGCATTTTTTTTTTACAAAACTAAATTATAACACACTATAAAGAATTTGTATAAACCTGTCCTATGTTTTTCAGAATGTTTACTTTGGTATCTTCTTTAGTTTATTAAACAGCGAAGTTTCGTTGAAGCTTTCTCTAAGTGTTGAAAAGTGTTTCATAATATATGCTCGTCACATGACTTTTCTTTCTTGTTTATTTTCCATTTCAATGAGAAAACTATAACGAAAGAACTCCCATTATTTTCCCTTTTTTTCCCTTACAAAACAATGGAGTAATTTAGTTGCCAGCATTACATAAATTTTATTAACTACTACAAAAGAATATATCTATATTATATGATAATACGCATCTCTATAGTTACATTACTGGCAAGTTTTAAAAATTTTGTCAGGTTTTATATGGATTAAAAATGTTTTAACTATTATAATAATCAAAATTTATCGTATTCAAAACCTTTGTAACGTTTTATATAGATTAAAAATGTTTTAACGATTATAATAATGAAAATTTATCAAAAAGGATTTATTGATAATTTAATAGAAAAAAAAAACATATCATGTGAAAGTAATTTCTAATTTTAAATGTTTTTATAATGGTCCATAAAATGTCGAATTACATTTGTACGTGAGATAACATTCTCATAACTGACACCGAAAGACAGGTCAATTAAAGCGACATTTGCAAAGGAATGAAAAAAAAAATCACAAAAGACTGTAAACGGTAGGTTAAGAATGTGATTGAAAACGATTTATTGTAACTTGTGCAAATTGCAACTAAGTCACGTAATTTCGCAATTTGTCCTGATAATGCGGAAAAATTAAAGTCACTTCCCACAGAAAAAAAAGTCTGGTTCTTTCTTATTATATGATAAGAACAACGAGTAAAATATTTTCTAAATGTTATATTAATTTCTGCATGCGGAACATTATTTAACATTAAGTAATAAATCAACGCTTTAATATTTATAATGGATTACAGGCCTTGTCATGAACGATAATTATAAATACAAGGTAGAACCCTCCGAATTTCGACGAAAGAAAATGTTTAAAAAGAAACTGTTTCATTCATTTATAATAAACCTACAAAATTAATTACAGTAAAAAATGCATTTTATATTGGTAAGTCTAACTCTTAAACAAACAATATTTAACGTCAAATTAACAAAATATTATTTTTATAAAACTCAATTGTAGAAATTGTTAAAATTAAACTTTAATCGTACATTTAAGCAGTAAAAAATAATAAAGATCTGTTATTATGATAAAGTTATCAATTTAGGTTCTTATGCTAGCATTCCTAAATGAAAAAAAAGCTAAATTTATTCGGCTTTGGCTCAATCATAGAATTTTTTTTTTTTCCGTGAAATTTAAACCCGGCATCATTTTCATCACATCAAAATTTACAAATGCACATTTCGTATCTGTATTCACCTTTTCAGAAAAGATTGGCATTTTAATTTGATCATTTTGATTGAAAACTTGAAGTCTCAATACTATTAACTGAAACAGATATTAAATTGTTGACATTCTTTGACGTGTAAATCAATTTTTGTAAATGAAATCAAAATTCCCGGGGTTTTATAACAGAAGAAATTATTTAATTTTTTTCCATTTTAATGAAAAATGGCAACATAAAGATACAATAATCAAGTTCTTCCTTTTTTCCCTTTGCTTTAAATAGAAATGGAGTTCTCCTGTTGTCACGATTAGAAAAGCAGTATTTAAAACTACAAAAAAATTACTATTTCAAAAACAAATTAAGATACAGCTTTCAAACAAATTGCATTTAAAAGTACATTTTTTTCCTACATGATGGTGTAAAAATGGAAAATGTGTGATATTCAGAAGTTAAAAAAAATTGTAGTAGCAAAAATTGCAATACCAAAGTTTCATTTAAAATTTGAAAGTGTTGCCATTCGCAAAATGACGTATGCATTACGCACAGATACGTTTGGCCTTTATAATATAGATATTGATATTAGAATAAAAAATATTTTATGAAAATATTGCAGGTGTAATTTGTAGGTGTTGTTTTACAAAGAACTACAATTAACTACAATTTTATTAATGATTAGTTGCTTTGGAAAGTGTGCTGCATTTGTATTGCATGCTGAACTTCGATTGTGGAAAATATCTAACATTTTTCCACACACAATTTAATTAATTTTCTAATTAATTTTTAGCAGTGAAATTATGCTTGAAATCATTGAATTTTTAATATGCGATTTATCACTTTCTAACTAAGAGTAAAATTAACAGGGTGAAAAATGTCCTAGCCGAGGATCGAATCCGGAACCCTTGGAATAGTGCTCACAAATATCTACCATTTAAGCTACGAGGACAATGCCCAGCTTGGCATTTTTCACTCCTATATGTTGGTAAGGCTGCACTGTAGCACAAGATGATTGTGTCATGAAGACTATTCAGTATCTTCATGAAAACAACACAGTTTGAAAGCAAGCCTAACAGGTAAAACAACTTTGCAACTTCTGACAAAATATCTCTTTTAGAATATTTATTTTTTTCTCATGATCTGAAGCAGTGAAACAAAAGAAATCACTCTGTAAGTTCCATTAAACTCCTAAAATTTTTATCCCACCGTCATTAGTCAAGTACAATGACTATGTACTTTCTTTACATTCTTCTGAAATTTTCCTAAGCACTCCAGGTACATTTGAAATCTATTTTCGTAACTTAAAGCCACCTCGTTTCATTAAGAGTATCAATTGACTAATTAAATCTACAATTTCTTACTCATTCTGCCCTCCAGAGAGTAAATCATCCACATAAAAACCTTTCAACACGGCTGCAGATGCCAAAGGAAAATAATTTTCTCATTTAAAGCAAGTTGATGAAGAGTTCCAATCGAGAGAAATGGGACAGAATCGTATCATAAGTAACTGTTGTTAAACGAAATTCCTTTGTAGGACCCTGGAAATGTTATCTCCAAAGAATCCTCAAAAAATCTCTATTGTCTGGATTAATCAGGATTTGTCTAAACATTTTCCCTATATCTGCACGACAATAATAGGCAAAGTTCTAATTCTGAAGAGAATTGGAAAAAGTTCTAGCTATATATGGAGTTCGATCATTAGAACACCATTCAAAGACACACCAGAGGTAGATTTAGCAAAGCCATCAAAAACGACTTTCAGTTTTATTGTTGTGCTTGATTCCAAAAATACCGCATAATGTGCTAAATAACAATCAAATGTAGGAATCCTTTCCATTTGGATATACATTCTATATGATCCAAGTCTGAATATTAGTTCAAAAACGTTCGATAGTTATAAATAGATTGGTGTTTTGAAAACCTACGATCTAAAGAACGAAATCACTGCATTACCAGTTCCTTATGTGTCTCATAATCGCGATGGAGAATCTTTAAATGGAAGCTTCACAACAAATCTTCCAGAACTATTTCGAAAATAACTGCGCTTAAAATGGTGTTAATATTCTTGTTCATTTTTAGAAATACGAACTAGCTCAGGAATGGAATCCAAAGACCAAAACTTTTGAACTAAATAGTATATTTGTAGTTAAATATTATTATCAGAAAATATACGTTGACTTGTGTCAAAACAGGTAGTTCCTGTAATAACCCAACCAAGTTTAAAACATACAGCGAAGGGCAGAGTTTCCCTTCTTTTCACAAATTGTCCTTTAAGTAACGCAAAGAAAACTTTAATTAGTAATTTATACAGAACTGATATGTATATACGCATACAAAAAAATTGGTTAATGAGGATTGATGATTAAAGTTTTATCTCACGGAAAATTGATCTAAATGAATTATAAAAAAATATTTTAATTTTTTTAAAACTTTCCTAAAAATAATAATGTCAAACATGTTTCTACAATCCGATTTCGTTAAAATTAATTTATATTATCGTTTCAAAAAATGGAAGTAATATATTCAATGGTCTATTTTTTAAATATAGGCATTATATATTGCAAAAACTTTCCTTTTATATGTAAGTTTTTGTCTCTTCGCATATTATTTAAACGTAAAAGTTTTAAATATAACAGTAAAATACGCAAAGGATTAGCTAAATATTATCATTAATATACTGCTGGCCATAAAAATTGTAACACCAGCATGTAATGATTTGACGAACATCAAAATCACATGAAAGAAAGAAGAGGTTGGAATATGCAAATGACTAGTATTTCAGCGCATTTAGGCGACACAGGCGAGAAGAACGACATTTGAAGTACTGCATAAAAGAAAAACTGCGTAGTTGATTTCTCATTCGGAAAGCGCTTTGTAAGGTGGGAGTTTGATCTGAATATCGTTTTATGTCTCAAATAATAATAAGAAATCTTACCAGCAAATTGGAATTTGATAGAGGCAGGCTCGTTTCCTACCGAGAGTGTGGTTCCGTGATATCGCTCGTCGCTCTCATCGAATTCCAACCACTCTCATACGATTATGGAATCAGTGGGTTGCTGAGGATCATACTGAACGTCATACACGATCTCAAGAAATACAACCGGACTGGATTGCATATACATCCATATAATATTGCAGGAGATCAATCGTACAATGTCAAGTTTAAACTAAGATCAAAGTTTCATAAATATTAAAGAAACAAGGTTCTATAGAAAACGAGGCCCAAAGCTCTATGGAGTTTTATATTCAACCTACATCTATAGAGGAGAGAATAGTAGAAAGAGGTGTTTTTTTTCGGCTTATTTGGTGTAAATACAATCCTATGAAAAACAATAAAATGATAACTGACCACAGAGTCTTCGAAAAAGGATCGCAGATAAACTCTCATCGAAGAATTTGATCTATAAGAACTTTAACTACAACTGGTTGAAGTATAACAGTAGTAGAAACAAAGTAGTTTTAACAAAGTAGTAGGTTGAAGTAGAAACATGCGATGTTTCTAGGTAGTCATTCTCCCAAGTACTGACAGCTCCCTATGCTTTTTGACATTGAAGATCGGACGAGAACCTCATTTTCAGCATTGTACTGCCGGAGGCGCATGAACACTAAAGAATAATTCTTAATTTAGTTCTGTCGAGACTGAACTCTACATGAAACTTTATTAATAAAAAAATATATATATTTATGTAATGCAAAAACCTATTCTTTACATATTTGAAACATTTCAGCTGTAAAAAGATTTAGAAAAACATTTAATTAAAAGAGATTTCATTTTGAAAAATTTAAATCGTGTAACTCCATAATCTGCGACAGATATTGTTGAACATCGGAATAATAACTGTTGTAAAACTTCTTATGAATTTTGTGATACAAATAATATAAAAATATGGAATATTATAAATAAATGTGTCGCGAATGCGATTAATATTTGTAATTACTTTGGTGTCCACACTCTCATAGTGACTCCATGGTCATAGTTTTATTTTTCACAGATGATCACAAGAAATTAAAAAGAAGTAGTAGAATTATTCTGGAATAAAGTTTGTGTTAAGTTTTAAGTGAAATGTTTTGAAGCTTCATTTTTTTTGTAAGATATTTAAATTACTTTTCACGCGTTTGAAGTATAATGACGATGTCTATATTTCGGGTAGATTTTATAGCTTCGATTTCGCATTGTTTTGTGATATGTGGCGTCCGAACTAATAGGAACGTGTGAAAAGAAACTGTTTTTTATTTGTTATCAGAAGTTGTCATTGAAAAAAAAATGGATGCTTTGAAAATCAAAAGAACTCCTCTTAGAGCTGGATTTACGAAAACTTATAATGCTTTAAATGAAGCTTTAAACGACGCAACTCCAGATGCTAATTTAATAGAGAATTTAATGTGTCAACTGGAAGATAAAAGCACAAGATTGCGAGCTGTAGATGAAGAAATTTTGAATTTTATGTTGACAGAGAAAGTTATAGAAAAAGATTATTCTAAAGAATTTGAAGCATGCGAGGAGTATACAGAAAAATTTATCGCTATAAAGCAAAAAGTAAAGACATTTTTAGTGAAGCCTATCGAAGAACAACTCCTATCGCAGAATTATACAGATGTTGAAAGAACGCTGTCCCGACCACTTCGCTTACCAGAAATAAGTTTACAGCCGTTTGATGGCGATGCAAGATTATGGTTAACCTTTTGGAATTCATTCAGCAAAATTCATGAAGACACCACTTTAGATGACCATTTGAAATTTGTTTATCTTTTACAGGCGATAACGCCGAAATCCAAAGCAGCACAGATAGTAAATAGTTATCCGGTTTCTGCTGATAATTATCCAAAAGTAATTCTACATCTGAAAGAAAGGTTTGGCAGAGAAGATACACTTATTGAGATATATGTTAGAGACCTTCTTCAATTAGTCTTAAATAATAATAGATCATCAAGCAAGAATTTTAATTTATCGTCGTTATATGATAATCTAGAGACAAAATTTAGGTCTCTAGAATCCTTAGGTGTCACAGAATAGAAATATGCCAGCATACTTTTCCCACTTGTAGAATCTTGTCTACCTCATGATGTCCTTAAAATCTGGGAAAGACAGCGTGAGAAGACTGCTCAAGGTAAGAATCAATTAAATTCTATCCTTGATTTTTAAAAAAATGAAGTACTTGCGGAAGAGCGGGTTCTTTTGGCTCATTCCAATCTTGGTTTTGAAAACCCAAAGAAATATCATAAATGTAATAATGAATATAATTCAATGCCAACTGCCACAGATTTATTTATAAATAATAAGTCTAATAAGAATTTAGTTAAAAAACGTGAAGATTTGTGTATATTTTGTAACAAATGTCACTTATCAGAAAAATGTTTTAAAGCTAGTTCGCTTTCTTTTAATGAGAAACGTAACTTAATTTTGAAAAAAGGAGCATGCTTTGTTTGCCTGAAGAAAAACCACATTTCACGCAATTGTAACTCTAAAACTAAATGCACGAATTGTGGTAAAAGACATTTTTTTATATTATGTCAAAATGTTTTTAATGAAGGTGGTAATGTGTCGTTAGAAAGTCATAAACATGAATCAGGGAGTAGTGACACTGTTTTAACTACTCAAGCTTCGGATCCTACTGTGTTACTCCAAACTTTGAGTGTCCGTGTAAAGCACAATGGAAAAGAGAAAATCGTGCGTGGAGTTATTGACACAGGATCCGAACGTTCCTATTTATCACGAGATGTAATTAAATATTTGAATTATAAAAGTATTGGTGAAATTAAATTAATTCACGCATTATTTGGTAATATTGAAACAAGTGAAACAAAGCATAATAAGTATAGAATTCACTTAAGTAGCAACTTAAGTAGACAATAGTTATAAATGTGATATGCATGTTTTAGATGTTCCTGTTATTTGTTCTAAAATACGAAAAGTGCCAACTGGGCCTTGGTCATCAGAATTAAATAAATATGGCATTAAAATTTCTGATGTTGAAAATAGTTCATGTGAAACCGAAAATGAAATTAAATTATTGATTGGTTCTGATGTGGCTGGAAAATTACTCACCGGAAATATTAAAGTTTTAGAAAGTGGTCCGGTTGCGGTAAAAATCCATTTGGGATGGACTCTAATGGGAAAAATTCCAAGTATTAAATCAGAAACAAATAAGGCTGCTATGATTATTTCATCACTTTGGAACAATTGTTCCGTTGCTGATTTGTGGAAGCTGGATATTATGGGTATAACGGATCCAATTGAATCCAAAACTAAATCTGAAATTCATGAAGAAACTATGCAGCATTTTAAGAGTAATATAAGAATAGATTCAGAAGGGAGATACGAAGTAGCATTGCCATGGGTGCTAGATAAAGCTTGCTTACCTAACAATAGAGAATTGGCCGAAAAGCGGCTTGCTACAACGAGGAAAAAGTTAATTAATTTAAATAAAATTGAGGTATATAGCGAAGTATTTGATTCGTGGATAAATGCAGGAATAATTGAAAGGGTGGTTGATAATAATGAAACTAAAGTACATTATTTGCCACACAGACCTGTATTTAAAGAATCGAGTGAAACTACTAAATTAGACCAGTTTTTGACGCTTCGGCTCATGTTAAAGGTTCCCCTTCTCTAAATGATTGCCTAGATAAGGGATTAAATTTAATTGAAATGATTCCTTCTATATTGCATCGGTTTCGGAAATATCCTGTTGGTGCAGTATCCGATATAGAGAAGGCATTTCTACAAATTGGTATTAGAGTAGAGGATAGAGACTATCTGAGATTTATATGGGAAAATGGCATTATTTATAGACATAAACGTGTTGTTTTTGGAATCAATTGTAGCCCTTTTTTATTAGCGGCTACTTTGAGACATCATTTAGAAAGTGCGACTGAAAATCTTGCTTCTACAGTAGAAATTTTGAATGAATCGTTATATGTAGATAATTGTGTTTGCAGTTTCAACACAGTTGAAGAATTAAATAAGTTTATATTTGAATCCCAAACGTTACTATTCTCTGCAAAATTTAATCTCAGGGGATGGTTGTCAAATTATCCCATTCAAATTGTTTCTGAAAATTCAACAGCTAATGTAACACCAGTATTAGGTTTAAATTGGGATCTAGAAAACGATACCCTATCTTGCAAAATCGGTTCTATTGAGGAAAAACAAATTATTCCCACAAAACGAGCTGTACTTTCATTCGCTCAGAAAGTGTTTGATCCTCTTGGATTTACCTCTCCAGTGACTTTGCTCCCTAAACTTATTCTACAAGAATGCTGGAAGTTAAAAATTAAGTGGGATGAATTACTCCCAACTAATTTGGCTAAACAATTTTTAAAATGGGTGCAAGGATCGAAGATGATTTCTGACATCAAATTGCAGCGATGGATGTATTTTGATAATTATGAAAGTAATGATGTAGGCCTTCACATATTTTGTGATGGAAGCAAACATGCGTATGCTACTTGCATTTTTCTAAGAGTAAAGAGAAAAGATAAAATCCTGGTAACTTTCGTACAGTCACGTGCAAGAGTAGCTCCCCTTAAGAACATAACGATACCCCGGTTGGAGCTTTTAGCATGCTGCATTGGAGCCAGGATGGGAAGTCGAGTTATATCTGATCTACGAATTCCAAATTTAAAGATATTTTATTGGTGTGACTCAACTACAGCTTTAAACTGGATAAAGCGAGACGAAAGATGGGGAACATTCGTTTGGAATCGCGTAGAAGAAATCAGATCCTTAACTCAAAAGAACCAATGGCGACACATTGCAGGAAAATTTAATCCGGCAGATATCCCTTCCAGAGGTTGTTAGATTGAACAATTTTTACAATTAAGATGGTGGGAGGGACCGGATTGGTTGGCTCAACCTGAATATACTTGGCCTCAAAGTGTCGAAATTCCCGATGAAGAAATTATTAACTCTGAAAAACGGAAAAGTGTCATTTCAGCAATGAACAAGAACACAGAATATAGTGATTGGTATTATCGACGGTTTTCATCTTTCAAGAAAATTATAAGATTGATCGCCTGGATTTTAAGATTCTTAAACAATTTAAGAAATCCTAATTCAAAAGAAGTTTCTGAACTTACGTGTTTGGAATTAGAACAAGCCGAAAGAAAATTGATAATTTTGATTCAGAAAGACAGATTCAACGGGAAGAATAATCAGAAGATACGTAGCTTGAGACCAATCCTAGATGAAGATGGTATTATAAGAGTGAAAACGCAAGTTATTTATAGAGAAGATGCTTTCAATTTTAAATACCCTGTTCTTTTGCCTTCTGACCATCCTGTAGTCCACCGCCTGATCTCCTGGAAACACCAAGAGCTTTTGCATGCAGGAGTGGCTCTTATGATGACATCGTTACGAGAAGACTACTGGATCGTAAAAGCTAGGAAAACTATTCGAGCAGTAGTACAGAAATGTGTACGATGCAGAAGATTCAGTGCACAAAAGACAGAATCGATTTCTATTGCATTACCAACAGAAAGAGTTGAAGACGCAGCAGTGTTTCAGATAATTGGAGTTGATTTAGCCGGCCCATTATATTTAAAGAATGAGGAAAAGGCTTGGATTGTTCTGTACACTTGTGCAGTGTATAGGGCCATACACTTAGAATTAGTTACGTCATTATCTACAGATGCTTTCCTCCAGTCTTTCAGGCGTTTTATAGCGCGAAGAGGAAGACCAACCACCGTGTATTCTGATAACGGCGGAAATTTCGTCGGGGCAGACACAGCATTTTCAGCCATAGATTGGGAGCAAATCTCTGCCGTTGCAGCAACACAAAAGATTCGCTGGAAATTTAACCCACCTACCGCTGCCTGGTGGGGCGGTTGGTGGGAGCGATTGATACAAATGGTGAAACGGATCCTGAGAAAAGTTCTAGGTAGAGCTTCATTATCCTACGAAGAACTGCTCACAGTGCTCTGTGATTGTGAACAAGTTGTGAATGCTAGACCTCTAACTTATGTTACTGAAGATGTGAACGATCTAGCACCGTTAACACCATCAATGTTTTTACAGGACATAAGATCTTCAGATGTGAGAGATTTTGATGCAATTGACGCGCAAGAATTAAATAAAAGAGTTAAGTATAGGCAACATGTTCGAGAACACTTACGTAAGCGATTTCGTATTGAATATTTAGGACAATTGCGCCAGCAAAATTCTTTGCAAAAGAATGTCAAGCAACTGACCGTTGGTGATGTCGTACTCGTAGAGTCTGATAAGAAACGTGCCTATTGGGCTTTAGCCCGAGTGCAAGAACTTATTTCTGGTAAAGATGGCCACCCAAGAGTTGCACGATTAAAAACTGAAAATGGTGAACTTTTGCGACCTGTCCAAAAACTGTACAATTTAGAGATTCCAAAAGAACTTTCTAATGATCCAGTATTAAGAACGAGAAGTGGCAGAATAGTGACTGTCCCAAAACGTTATTAACTCTAAATTCTGTTTCAACAAAAAACTTTATTCTTATTTTTTAGTATATTTCATAGTGTTAATTTGAATTTGTAATAATATGTTTAATTTTATTTGAATTTTGCAGAAGGAAATGTTTATTTACCTGTTTTGAGAAATGTAATATTGTAAGAATTGTATCTTACCACTGTAGTGTAAGTATTAGTCATATTTTATTTTATATTTTATTGTACCCGTTGTTGAGTTTATCTGTCGAAAACTCAAGGTGGGAGAATGTCGCGAATGCGATTAATATTTGTAATTACTTTGGTGTCCACACTCTCATAGTGACTCCATGGTCATAGTTTTATTTTTCACAGATGATCACGAGAAATTAAAAAGAAGTAGTAGAATTATTCTGGAATAAAGTTTGTGTTAAGTTTTAAGTGAAATGTTTTGAAGCTTCATTTTTTTTGTAAGATATTTAAATTACTTTTCACGCGTTTGAAGTATAACGACGATGTCTATATTTCGGGTAGATTTTATAGCTTCGATTTCGCATTGTTTGTGATACAATCAGCTTTGCTTTTTATAGCACGCTGCGTCTTGCATTAATCTTGGTAGTAGATTCAAAATGGCTTTTTGCAACTTCCTCATGCATTATTTGTGTACTTCTAAACGTTAGTTTTCTATCTTTATAGATGTTTGTTATTGATGTACACTATTACCATTGTACTAATTAAAGAAAATAAATATTGGGATTCACTTTTTCAATTTGCATGACTATTGTGCAAATACTCTAACAAATTATATTTTGGATAATTTAGAAAAATGGCTGCTTTGATTTGTCAGAGGAATTGATGCACAAATCCAGTCTATGTATAAAACTTTTTTATTGTTTTTATTTAATACCTTTTAGCAATTAATGGAGTACATGAGTAATTTATATAAAAAGATAAGAAAAAAATTAGCACAGATGTTACAATAATGCAATTATTAATGGACTAATGTTAGTGCGGTAGAAATGTAGCCTCCTTCAGAAATCCCTAATAATGAGAATTGGATGTATTTCATAAGAATGCTGAAAAGAATTAAAAAATATTAATTTTTGCTCGAGAAAATGCATACTTTTTATAATTATGTGCATAAATAAGAATCAAATGCAGGTTTAAGAAAATGTACTAAAAATAAAACGCAAGAAAATGTTATATCTAGTTTAATTTAATTTAGATCAGACTAGTATATTAAACAGTAAACAAAGAACAAAAGATGCTTAGAATAATCGAATTCATTTTCATTAGTAAGTTCTTTTTAATTAAATTACTAAATGCCACAAGTGGGAATTCTCTGTTTTTCTCTTGCGATATTTAAAAATTAATTATAATGTTTGTAAATAAAATGATAATTAAAAGACGTCCTTGATCAATATGTCTCAAAACTTCAAAATATATGTTAAAAAAATAAATCCGATTCATGTAGTTTTTTTAATGAAAATATTGCTTTTATATCACCAAAATTATAATGCTTCTTCTTATACTTTTTTTAAATAATAAAATTCAGTTAGGTAATAAAAATCTAGAAAATTCATTCCGGGCTTCAACGGATTACATAACATACGTCAGAACCTTCTATTTATGCAAATCTCTAATAGATTTTTTACATTTAACATTTTTTTAGTTAGCCACTAAAAACTTCAACAAGCAGTATTATGTAAGTAATATCAATTATGTATTTAAACAAAGTTTTGAAATTTATTAAAAGCAATACTTTTGTGTTAGCTGCTAATAAATAAATAGCTAAAGAAATTGTCAACGATATTACCAATTAGAATAACATAACACAAATAAAACATAAATTTAAATATCTGTTAAGTTTATTTTTACTTATGTTCTGTTCTGTTATTTATATATTGTAGGTGCTTATTACAAAAGAGTAAAAACAACAACAATTGTGAATGAAAAATTATGTCTGAGAAAAAAATAAAAATAGGGAAAAAGTAAAACACAATTAAATGCGCATCTATGTATATATATTATGTTAGAACAGCATTTTATCATCTTACGGTGGCAACTTTTTTAATTACTTGTTTTGGTAAAATTTTGTAAGAAATATTTTAAAGTGAGGGTCTTGTATGCGAGATATAACTCTTTTTTTTCCCTGGATGCATAAATATTGAAAAAAAAAATAAACATGATGCAAAAATGTGGTAACACAATTTGTATTAAAGTTAATAAAATAATTTAAAAAAATTCAACCTTCGTTAGTTTCGGAGAAAGGTCGAGACTGACAGTAAAATTCATCAATGTCAATTACATTGTTACCATCTTGAAATCAAAATGATAGTAATTTAGCTCTTACAATGCCACTAATTATAAAAATCAGGGAAAAGAAAGCATAATGTGGTGATAGTAAAGAAGAAACAACACAAAAGCATATCAAATATGTGCAGAAATGTGACAACATAATTTGTTGAAGGAATTAAAAAAAATCATATTATGATAGAAACAAAATTTTCAACTTTAAGGTTATGTTAGGAATATGACGAGATTGTTTCATATTATGATAGAAACAAAATTTTCAACTTTAAGGTTACGTTAGAAATATGACGAGATTGTTTCAGTAAAATTAATCAATGCCAGTTACATTTTTTACTATGTTGTTATCAAAATGGTAGTAATTTAACCCTTATGATATAACTAGTTTTTAAAATCTAGAGAAAGAAAGCATGGTGAAATGAAAAAAGAGAAAAAAAAAAAGCCCATCAAAGATGTGTATAAATCTGGTAACATAATTCGTTGAAGATTCTTCCCAAAATATTTTTTTCAATATCAAAATTATTTCAAAGCACCTTTTCGTTAAGAAAAAATGTAGAAAATTCATATTATGTTAGGAATGAATTTTTCAACTTAGGTTATGTTCGAGAAAATTCGAGACTGTTACAGTGAAATTCATCAATGTCAGCTACGTTGTTACCATCTTATAACCAAAAATGATAAGAATTTAGCTCTTACAATGTCACCAGTTTTTAAAATCGGGTGTGACAGGAGAAATATATTTCGCAAATTATGATCGATTCTTTTGTTCAATGGCTGTACAATGTATTTGACACGACATTTTATTTGATTGATCGTTGCATTAAAGCGATTTTTCTCAGCTGATACGTTTTGCCAACTTCATTCAAAATGAGGACAAAATTTTGATTTTATAGCCGTTTTAATATTTGTGCATATTCTGCATGAATTCACTACAAACTGAAATAAATTTTATTAGAGAATATTTTTCCTTTAACATTTACATAAAATAAGAATAATATTTCATATTTAAATTTTAAATTCAGTAATCATTACAAATTGAACAACGTTCATTTTACAAACACCAGTCTTCTTTAAGTCGCGTGGTGCTAAATAGATTTGTTTTGATAAATTCTTATTCAAGTTTTCAAACATCTATACACATATAAAATAATTTGTTCTGACTGACTGATAATCAACGCACAGCCCTAACTACTAAACGTAGAAACATGAAAATTGGGGAATATATGGTTCTTACGAAGTAAGCGTGCACTAAGATGGGATATTTGAAAATCCCCCTCCCAAGGGGGACAAATGGGGGGGGGTGAAAATTTCTATAACATCTTCCTATATCTCAGCAACCATTTAAGGTAGCAGCATAAAATTCCAGAAAATAAATGTACTTTCAAAATAATTAAGCACATATATCAGCGATATTAAAAATTGTCCACCTGGGGGGGGGCTAAAAGGGGGGGGGATCTAACAATTTAGAACCTTTGGCACATCTCAGCAGTTGTTTTAAATAGAAGCATGAAACGGCATAAAATAAATCTACTTAAAAATTAATGACGTGTTTCAGCGATTTTAAAATTTCCTCCCCCGAGGAGGTTAAAGTGGGGGTCGAAAAATCCGAAACTTTTTTTTAGACCCGTCATGTGACATATCATATGAAACCCTCAGATTACTCTTTTATATTATGAGTCTTCCTTCCCCTAACTTCACCCCTTTCACTAGTCAAAAATTATGAAAAAATTAGGGTTCGTAGACGTTAATTTAAACCTCGTAGGAAAACTACAGTGTGTACCCAAGGTCATGGAGTTCTTCAGAAAATCGCTTTTTCTGTTACAAACTTAAACTTTGTCACAAACTCAAATTTACGGGAGTTCAGCAAAAGAGTTGTAGAGCTTTGTAGGTACCTATCGTAGCAGAAGTATAAAAGGATTGTTGAGGATTTTCGAGAACATTTATCAATAATTAGCCCAAATAGCAACTCTTAAAGACATGGACGACTTGGATATACATAAAAACACAAGCAGCATACCCTTGCGCAATCGACTTTTAAAGCCTAAATAACAAATTTTAATGATGCATTTGTGTAATAAATGCATAATAATAGCATAAAAACAATAAACATCAAACTGTTAAAAATAGCTTTATTTAATTAGACCTAAGTAAATTATGTGTAGGAAATTAGTGCACGTTTTAACTGTTATATACTTCCCATTAATGTCACAAGGTGTTTTTTTCGTACTGAATAAATGAGGCTCAACAACTTTGTTAACCATTTTCCCCTGCCTCTTTTTGTTATTAAGATAGGGATGCTAACTTCGCAGTTTTCCATCAGATTTCGCCATAGTCGGTTTCAATCAGTAGCGCATGGCTATTTTACTCTACCTAGTCACCAGTTACATGGACATAGTAGTATCTGTTCCGAAGTTAAGGAGGTGGCAAGTGACTTCAGTGAGTATACTGTATAATGATTTCTGACGTTTCTAAAGATAAAGAACGCATTTTGGAATGTGGGTAACGTGGAAGAGATTATTGTATATTCTAGTTCATGGTCATATGTTTTTTTCTATATTTATTAGAATGTACTTTGTTTTAAGAAAGAAATTCATCTTGTCATTATTTTGATTTCAATAAGTACACCTTGTCTCAAAATATTTAAAGTACTTTTGAACGAGAAAAAAATAACATTCATTAAACTAATATTAAAAAGAAAGTCAAGCGAGAAATAATGTATGCAAATATTTACATGTATAGAAATTTGTTAATAATTTAAAAAGTAGAAGTAAATTAAATTCATTTCCCGATCCCAATATTTTTCTTTGAAAGAAAATGAAAAATTCCCGTTGTGTAAGTTCCGTTAAACAAATCTCACCGTAATAGCACAAATGAAATTCTTAATTTAATCCAGTCAATTCTTTTAAATATAATTGCAGAATTTTTCCTTCTTCTATCCCAGTTCGCATTTTGCTTAAAAGTGCTAATTAAAGGAGCAAATACTTTTAAAAGTGAAAAGTTGCGAAGAAAATTTCTTTGAAAATTTATGAAGAATGAAGAATACCTCGTTCGTAACATTTTTAATTAAACGAAATCCCAATTCTAGAAATGGAAAAGTTTTCTGCAAAATATAAAAATAAACTTAGTCAGTGCTTTATTTTAAAACTAGGTGCATTTGAAACTCAAGTACAATTCAATGCTTTTGCAGGACGTTATTATATTTCAAGATTCACTAAGTAAACACATAAGGTAAAGTTAAAGTATTTTCTTTTCATGGAATAGTTAAAGACTGTCGTAACAGAAATTTAATTAGCTTTCCAATGATTGTATAGTTAAAAGTCTAAATGTCTTCTAAAGTTGAAAAAAAAAAGAATAAAATGAAGTTAAAAAAAATATATATAATCGCTTTCTCACCTACCTCTATTTCTCTGCATTGTTACACAGAAATCGGAAATTGCACGTAAATCGTAACAAATGAGGTGCGTTCTTACTACAACGAAGTTTTTGAAATATACAAAACTTCGGATACAGTACAGTATACAAAATCTTTTGTGTGCCCCTATAAATACCATATGCTTTCCATTATATAGGAGGTGAGTTATAGAAAACCTTAGTAACGTATATCAATTTCATAAAATGTGAAATAGTTTAATATAATTAAAACGCATCCCAAACAATGTTTTCCTCTATACCATATGCCATTATGTAATAGAATACCTTTGTGTGGCTCTGTGAAGTAATAAAATATATTCTTTGCACCATAGATTGTGCAGAATGTATATTTTAGTATATATTTCATAGATGCGTGTAAATTTTATTATGTTCGAAGGAGTGTAACACCAATAAAATGCACTTGAATAATTTGATTGTCACTGTAATTGAACTATACATAAAATTTAAAATGACTCAATAAAATTATGTAATAATTATACATTTTAAATTTAAAATGATTCGGTTGGGTAGTTTTTGCTTTGTTATATGCGGATAGACGGACGGATTGAATGTCGACTACATGTGCTACGTATTTACATAATTTCGAATGCTTCTAAAAAGACAGATGTTTCTTAAACAGTAAAAATAATTTACTATAACCACGAACAAAAATATTCAATAACCGCTTCCACATCGCTCAATATTCCGAAAAGCTTTCTTTTATCTTTAGAAACCTAAAAAGAAAAAAAAAAACTATTTATTTCCGAAATTTAAAGGAGAATTTATTTATAAAAATTAATTTCTACTAGTTGCTCGCAATTTTCGGAAACGTATCTTAGTAGTTTTTAAAATGCAGCAATCACTTCCTTTTCCCCGGAAAAATCAGTTTTTCGGATGCTATCATACCTCAACTAAACACTTTCAGCTGCGTAACTGAAATTGTGTGTGGAATTACAACTGAAAAAATGTTAATGCAGTTAACTTTATAGGGTCATTCCATGGTAACTTACGTTATATTTTGAAATATTTTCAGTAATTTTAGTAAAATAACACACACAGAAAAATTATTAAAAATGTAAATTTAACATGGTTTGCTAACTAAACTTATTCAAAGCCCAATTTAGATTAAAATTACCTAATTTTAATGTTATTTCTTAAATTTTGGTAGTTTTATTTACTGTGGTAACTGCCATTACTGAAAAAGGAATGTAAGTTAACATATAAAGTGAAATTTTCATTCAAATTAACCCTTAGATAAGTTTTATCGACAAATCGTGTTAATTTTACATTTCAATATATTTTAGTGACATATTACTAAAATTACTACAGTAAATTGTTCTAAATGTAACGTAAGTTACCATGAAATGACCCCATATCTCTTTCAGTTGAACATGTTTGCTGAAGATATTTACCTCACTAGCAAAAGCCATGCTTTGTTTGGATTCGCGAAGAATTATGCTATAAGATAAATATTTCAAAGTAATAATATATTTTTAAAATTACTTTTGCATCTTTATTAAGTAAGAATGTAATTTTATGTTTCGTTTTAGTTTTAAAAGGTATTTCAACCAAATAACTAAGAATTTCCTCAGATTGTTTATTTATGAAATAAGACTGGTATAAATAAAAATATTTTCGAAGTAGAATTATACAAAATATTAGTTAATTTTATTTGTTTACAATTCTTTTATTGCCACTTTACAAAAATATAATGCAATTCTTTTAAAATTCATAAATATCGTCTGCTTAAATGATTTCAAAAAATAAGAATAAATTGTGTATTTGAATTCCTAACACAGAAGAATACTTTTATAATTGAATGTTAATAAGAAAATTTTCGCAAATTTTAATTCATTAAAAATATGCTATAATTTTTCTAAAATAAAGTATTTTATAAATTTTATAAAAGAAATCATGAAACTATACATAGTTAAAAGGAATGAGCATAGTTTGAAAATCTGAAAGCAGTTTTTGAGATATTTTATCAGAATAATGAAAATATATTTTATTTATTTATTTATTTAATGATGATTCTAGCTATATTTACTGACCCCATGATTAAACTTTTTCTTCTGAAAACGTACATGTTTTACTTCTTATTTGAAAAAATGCATTCGTAATGGAAAAACATGTAAAATAAATTAATTAAAATAATAATTTTTTTAAAAGTATTTCTGTAAAAAAAATAATATTCTGCAAATCTACAGATCATAACTTATATTTTTGTTTAATTTCAAGTCAAAATACTGTATAGTTTTTTTGTAAAGTGTACGACAAAATGTCATTTGAGTGGCCTAGTAGAGGATTCGCTTCGCTCATCCTAATAACATTTAAAAAAAAAAGTTTTTTTGGTTAGAGAGAATTTATTAAGCCTCTCGCTGCATAATTTTTTCTTTTCTTTTTCTTTCTTTCTTTCTTTTCTTTTCTTTTTCTTTCTTTCTTTTTTTTTTTTTTTTAGAAAAATAGTTTAAAAATTTTCACATTTATTTTATTATTTATTTTAAGCTTACATATAGTTTAGACTTAAAATATGTCAAATTTTTCCGTAAAGAAGTTTTTATTTAATTCAGAATTTGATTACAAAAGAAAAAAGATCGCGGAAACCTTGAGTTTCCCAAATTTTGCTGCTTTTATGTTGCCCGTTGAAGTCGCGGGATGCACGAGAGGAATGATTTTTTTAAAACAACAACAACAACAATATAGTTGTGCCAACCAAATTTTGCCTAATCCAAATATTTTTCTTTAGCTGACAAAATCATTTTGTTTCTTCAATAAGTTTTTATTGAACAAACGAAATTATTTGATTAGTGCAACCAACATTTGGTCACTCCAACCAAACATATGGCTGAGGCTACATTAACAAAATATTTTTTTCCATGTACGAAGCGATGAAGTTAATGCACTGTCAAAGCTCATTCATTTAAACGTAAACACAAGTAGTTTTTGAATAGGTTTTGGTGTAAATCGATCAGTAGTTGGCATTGCTAAGCTGCAATTTACAGTATTTAGACGATTTTAACGAAAGTTGCATCTCATGAACAAATGAACGAAATTTTATAAAATTCATATTCTGTCAGATCCTGACATAAGTTGATGCGGTTTAGATTTTCGTGTAAATCATATGGGTGATTCTATACAAATAGGCCAAAATAAGACCTTTGAGGAAGTGACTGTGAGGTAGTGATGGATTTTAATAAAATGCCTATATACGTTTTTATTAATATCTGCATTCGGATTAGGCTTAGTGGGTTTAACTATATCGAAATACTTATAAATCAATAACAATATATTTTTTAAAATACTTACTTGCATTTAGTAGAGGCTGATGAGGGAGTGATGAGGTCTAAGCCTTTTTCATCACTTTCTCACCAGCCTCTACTAACTACAGGTAAATAATAAAAAATATTAATCATTACTGATTTATAAGTATTTAGATATAGTTAAAGCCTACTAAGCCTAATCCGAATGCAGTTATTGGTAAAAAAAGTAAATGGACATCTTTTTAAAAAATTCATTACCAACTCACAGCTACTCTTTCATAACTCTTATTTTGGCTTATTTGGAGAGAATCCCCCATACAACAGGTGATGCTTCTGCTGTATTTTTTCAGGATTTTCATGAACGCTGTATCTCAAAACCTAATTTTCCCAGTCATTATAGCTCCAGGTTTAATTTATGTATCGAAAAACGAAATGTATGTATAGTTGGAATATAAAATACATCTTTATTAATGAACATAGTGGTTATAAAGAACATTATAACCAAATCCCCTTACCCAAAGGCTGATTTGTGTATAATTATTTTATTTATTTTTTAGGAAGGAGAAAGAGGGGATACTAAAAGAAGCAATAAATGTAACACATCGAATAGTTTAATTCTCACCAAAATGATGCTTAAATAAAGCTAAAAAAATAATAATGTCTAATATCTGAGAGATTTAAACTTTACGAACATACATTTAAATGTACATTACAAGGCAGGGCATAGCATTTTCCTAAGTTCCAAAACTATCATTTATAATGTGATAAAAAAATAAAGAAAACATAAAAATACAAATAAAAAATAAATGGATATGTTTTAGGTTAAGAAATCATTGTCCCTGCATTAAAATACATGTTTTCGGGAATATGTCTTAAAAGTTGGTTCTTAAAAATGCATTTATGGAAAATTTCCAGGTCTTAAAACAATACGATGGACTTTATTCTAAATGAATTTTCTTCCAAAAATTAAAATTACACCTTTGAAATACAGTACTACTAAAAATTCCAGCTATAAAATATCGACTTAAAAATTACGTATGAACATCAACTATTAAAACTTTTAAAACATGAACTTGTGTATCATTAATGTCTAAAATAATATATTCTTGATTTTGATCGTTTTAATAAATATACCAAAATCTGTTAATTCTTTCCCGTAGGTTTTAACACTCAAATATTGTACATAGAAGAAGTAGACAAAACAAAACACTATCAAAAACATTTTAAATTGAGATTAGAGATACTTAAAATTATATTTTCAATTAAAAACTTAAAAACCTATCGTGATAGCATTTTTTTTTTCAAGTAAGTTTAGTCATGTGCTGAGTGTCGCTCGTCATTTTACAGTTTAGCCGGAATACTCACAACAAGCTACACTTGTTGCTTTGCAGAAGGATTAAGTTATAAACTTCCAAATAATATACGTCTGTATTGATTTTACTAATCTTAAAAACGAGCGCCTGCACACATACGCATTTATAACTTACAATACCTTCATATATAAATTACATTGTTGCACTTTCGCGAGGGCCTTTGTTTTCATAGTTGAAATTATCAACTGCATCATTCATTTTCGAATTGATATAACGAATGGACAAACGTTAAATGCTTAACAGTTACACATAATCAATATTTAAACTTTCAGTAGGTAAATAAGATTGATACATGGATAATTGATTTTCACAACAGAATCTGCATTTGAATATCATAGAAGCATATGTAATTACAGCATATTCTAATATAAGTGAGTAGAACCTGATTTTCGTCTAAATTAACAAGGATCTGAATTTCGAACTCTCACCCCCTACTTCGAATGACCCCCTCCCCCAAAAAATCAATTTAGGTTATAATCTAAAATTTCTTTATCAAGCAATATACAGGGTGTTTTTTTTTAACTGACGCTATTCAGAGCCACCGGTAGCTCGTTCTAATAACTGGAATGACACAAAATTTTATAAATGGGTTAATAAAACCATGAAAAAAAATATTCCAACAAAATAAATAAATGAATTAAAAAAAAAAAAAAAAAAAAAAATAGTTCCAATCACCACCGATAATGGGAAATTTGGCGCTGCACATGGGAAGAAAATATCAGAAACAGACAAAATGAATAATTTGGATAAAATGCCATGTTTTATTCATGACATTCACTTTCTCGACGAAGAACTCGACCACATTCAATGCGACCAGTGTTCAAGAGAACATTGTACACTTGTATTCTTTTTACAACATTTTTGACGGCCGAGCTTAACATGTCACATGGATTAGCCCTTACTGCTGGTGATTGGAACTATTTTTTTCTTTAAATCTTTTTCTTTTGGTTTCATTAGTTTCCTTATAAATTTTAAAGAAGTTCCGGTTATTAAAATTAGCTACAGAGCTAAATAGCGTCAGTTTAAAAAAAACACCCAGTATATTTGCAAAATGGAAAAAATTAAATTATTTGTAACACATAATAATCCCCTAACCCATGTACAATTGCTAACAAGTTGGAAACACTCAACTTTTAGCGCTGTATTCTGATTTTTATTTTTGTGTTTTCCATTCTATTATAAGTGTTTACACGGATTAAAAAAATATTCATCGTAAATAAACTATTAAAATTTTATACATAATAAGTAATGAAATAAAAAATTCACTTTAAAGCAAATTTCATTATTAAACTGACTTTCAAATTAAAGAAAGTGTGAGACCGAAATTGTGTTATGTTTTACTTACCCATCATATGTAGTATAGGGTAAGTCTTGCAATCGTTTTGAAAATCGAAAATTTTTTTTTGACGGATTTACACGTTTTCGACACTGGAGATTTCGAAAAACATATTTTTAGAAAAAAAAATTTTGCCGTCCGTCTGTCTGTCTGTCAGTCAGTCAGTCTGTAAACGCTCTATCTCCCGAACGAATTGAGATAGAGACTTGAAATTTTCTATGTACTTAGTATGTAAGAATGATACGAAGCTTATTTAATATCAGTAACCTCGATTATTCGGAACTATTTTTTTCGGACTCTCGAAAAGTTCGTTCTGATGAAAGGTACATAAAAATTTTCGAATTTTTTTATTTTAAGGAGTGATTGTAAAAGGCATTAACATAACACAAATTTTGCATAAAAAACGAAGTTCATCGAATTATTAGTTGCCGAGATATCTGTAATTCTGTTTTCCACATTCTTCGATTTTTCATGACCCTGCATTTCATTCAAATTTCAATTCAAAGATATATTTTAATTGAAAATGAGACGCTTAATCCGACGCAATAAACTGTTAGTTAATAAGATTATTATTTTTGGTCTTATAAGGATGTTTCTTTTTCGCAATTCAGTACTACTTGAGTAGTTAGGCGTGTTGTATAATTTATCGAAAGAGATTCATCAGCAACTCATTAATACAGCATTACTATGCACAATAAAAATATAAATACACGTTTAAATTTTGTTTTGGAATTGCAATCCATTTTATAAATAGTTTTAAAATGTATTATTTTCAAATATATATGCATATATATGATGGGTAAGTATTACGGTGGCCCCCAACGACTAGTTTTCTGACTGGGATAGGCCACCTGAGACAGAGTATATGGGCAATTTTCAAAAGGTGGGCACTAACCAACCATCATAACTTTAAGCTTTTCAATAAATAAATTTTATCATCATTGACTTAATTTTTTTTTCACTGAGTTTTTAATTCAGAGACAAAAATTGATGTAATTTATTGTAAAAGTTTTGTATAAATATCTTAGAATTTTATTATTTTTGGCTAAAGTGGCCAATTTCAGACATTCATAACGTTAACTGTTCCAATGTACCAAGGAAAAAAAATATTGTCAGAACTTATTTCCAGGAGATTCTAATGATAAACGGCGGAGGCATAAAGGAAATGGATGATTGTTTGATAAATTAGTTAAAAAATGGCAGTACTCATTTCTTGCTTTTTGAAGTAAAAAGGACTTTTCTAGAAAGAATTTTTCTATATTTTCTTATGTCCAAAAGTAACGATAGAAAAAAAGCTGTTATTTCCACGAAAAACACATTAACTAAGTACTTTAAACTCTTTTATCTTAAAATCATTTTTGTTTATTTAAAATTATCTATGTGTGTTTTTGTAACATATTTTAGAAATAAACTATATACTGCATAATAATGTACTATATATGTATAAATGAAATATATACTGTATTAAATAAATGGCCTTAAATTTGAAAATTTAAAAAATCACCAATAGTTAACATTTAATGATCCCACGTTTTGATAATTTCCCATTACTCGACTGTTCCAATAAATTTATATAAATAATAAAAAAAAAAGAGCGATCATTTAAAAATTAAGTACACAGATAAATTGTTACAAACATAAATAATTATAAAAAATATCTATTTCAAAATTAAATACGAAAATTTTACCAAAATTTACTTGACACTAATACTGTATGAATATATCAGGTAATGGAAATAAGATGGTTTGATCATACAAATCAGGTAATTTTCTATTTTAATATTACTTTTTTTTTAAAATTTACGTACATATAGATTATAAGGAGCGTCTCTGGATGGAAAATAGAATATGTTTATAATTCAACTTTTTGTAGTAAAATATAAATCATTTATTTGTATTACCTTTCTTATTATTTTTAATGCCTAGGATATAACGAGTTCCCTTTTGTCTTCAGGCATAGGTTCTATAACAAGGTACATTATCAAAATAATTTCCAATAAAGAACATTTTATGACTAACTCGACAATATATTTAAATTTAGAATCTATTCAAGCATTATTACGAAAATTTGTGCTTATGTAGGTATAGCCAAAGTTATAAATATTTCTTAGGTGTGTTGTAATGCCTTAAAGAATTTGAATGAATTAAATTGTTCTATTTAAACATTTAAGAACTATTTCAATAAATCTTTCGGAATTCAAATTACACTACATATTTATAAATTTCATGAATTAATATCACTCAGTGTTACAAGAAATAAAAATAAAAAAATACTAAAAATTATTACTGTACACGTAAAATCTATTTCAAAGGCGATATCTAAGTAAGGAATAATCACTTTTATTGTTTAATGGGGTCCCATATTCATTCTTCCCGTAAAATTTCATCAAAAAGCGAAATCTTTTTTTTTCTTAGAAAATATTGAGCTTATTTAAGAATCTATGTTGAAAATTATGTATTTTGATGTTATTTAGAAAATGTGCTAATTAAGCATTTTCTTCTTATTACTTTCATGCATTTAAAGACATTCTTCATTTTTTTTATACCGATCAGTCTTTGGTATTTATGCATCAAAATTAAAGTATTTATAGTTATTAAATCTGAATTTAATGTTTAAAAAACATAGTAACGAGTACGTTTATATATATTTCCTAATGTAATATTTGTTAGGTTTGGTCTGTTTTATCTAATTTTGTTCGATGCGATTAATTAGGTAATGAGAGAAGGGTACACGACATTTCGGTCCCGCCGTTTCGGTCCTGAGAAATTTCGGTCCCTGGCCATTTCGGTCCCGAGACATTTCGGTCCCCAGACAATTCGGCCCCAAGACATTTCGGTCCCAACACAATTCGGACCGTGGCCATTTCGGTCCACAGCAACTTTGGTCCCTTGCCATTTCGGTCCTTAATCATTTCGGTCCGTTGTAATTTCTTTGCTCGCTAACTTATAAGTCGGATTATAATTGTTGTGGGTTGCCAAATGGTATAAGTTCAACATTATTCGGGCTTTTTTAATTTTTTTTTATTTCTCACACTCCCTCCCCCCAAGTTTTATAAAAAGTTAAATATAAGAGTCCGATAAATTTAAACTGTTATAACTCGTGATAATGAAATCACAGCGAGCTGAAAATTTTGTTTGATTAAACAATGTGATATAAATTTAGGGGATATTGTCTTTTGCTTTTAGTTATATTATTATTAATCAGAATAAATATTTTAAATTTTATTATTAATTATTAGTATCATTATTTTATATAAACTTCTATAAACTACTATAAACTAAAAAGTATTTTATATATTCTGGCATAAATATTTTTTTGGCTGTTTTCGTACATTTTTTAGAACCTTTAAATTAGCATTAATTGAATAATAAAAAAAAAACTGAGCTTAATTTTTCTTTCTTAAAATTAGTTTATCTTTAAATGTCTTGAACAATTCAATTAGACAGATATAAGTTATAATATACACATATTTCCTGAATTCACCCATCTACACTCTCTCCTTTGATAACTCAAAAATGAGATATATCTATTGAAGAACATTTTTTTTAAATTTTTCTTATTATTATCTTATTATTACTTTCCTCTATCTTCAATAGAAGAAAGTATTGTAATCGAAATTTTTTCGACTTCCGATTTTAGACGGATTTACACGTTTTAGGGGTCAGAAGTTCCAAAAAACATGTTTTTACAAAATGTCTGTCTGTCCGTGTGTCTCTCTGTGTGTGTGTCTGTGTCGCCATTCTATCATCAAAAAGTGTATGAAGATATGCATAGAATTGAACCAATTGTGAATGTTTTTGGCTACGGCAAGCAAGTTTTCCTTCAATTTTGAAATATTCCGCGGGAAGGGGGAGCTGCAATCGCGATTTTTGTGCCATTTTCAATATTGTACCGATCAAAAGTATATGAAGTTATGCATCGAATTCAACCAAATTTTTTGTGTAAGCATATGACTATGCCTAGTTGATCCTCCCTGAATTTGAAAAAAATTCAGCAAATTTGAAAAAAATTCGCCCCCGGAAGGGGGCGCTGCAATATCCAATTTTATGCCCTTTTTAATATTGCACCACCTAGAAGTGTATGAAGTTAGGCCTAGAACTGAACTAAAATTTTGTGTATGATTATTTTTTTGGTATGGCAAGTAGTTTCTCCCTGAATTTGAAAAAATATATATACGTAGCATTCTATTGTCCATCGGCTCATGCAGAGACGGAAATTTGTTTTTACTTCGATGAAGCAGAAATTTCAGATGAAAATCAAAGTTGACATGGTATTGAATTAAAATTATTAAAACATTAAAATGAGCAACTATTTTTTTTAAGTATTAAAATATACGTATGAGACAGAAGAAAGTTTAGGGATTGGCACATCCAACTAGTTTAACAGTCTTCTCACGCCACGAAGACGATTTTTGCTGAGTTAATTTTCTTGAAACTGGGCCTATTTCATTCTAAGAAGATGATTATTTTTATTTTTATTTACATAAAATTAATATAATAATAAAAACGTATATAAAAGACGGTATTTCAAATGTTGTTGTTTCTCGCATTTCAATTTTAAAAGCATCGTTCTTATGGAAACCCTATTTTTGTCTATCATTGTGCTGACGCCAACAAAATCAAAATTATATGAATAGAATTCAAAATCGGGTCGTAAAAGCAAAAGTGCATTTTCGAATAAGACCCAATCCGCATAAAACTCCTTAATTCACATCAGGGCTAAGTGACGTCAGTATCAGCCTCAACAGAGCGCCTATCGCTCTCAGCGCCACCTATGAGCGCTATTTTTAACTAAATTTTCTGATTTTTTATATAAGATTCTTACGATTTTTTAATAAACACGCTACTGGTTTCATGCTTCTATCCCTCACCATTTCCGAGTTATAGATTTTTAAAGTTAGGGGTCCTTTGAGAAATATATATATATATATAATGTGTTCTTTTAGAATTTTTGATACTATGTAATATGTATACATTCAAGAGCCAAAACATTTTCACCATCTCCTCATTTTCCAATGAACTTGCTGGATGATGTAGAGGGCACGTAATCACGTGGGAAGGTTTTTGAACTGGCGCTAAGGAGTTTGAGTAATAATTTTTGCACTTATTTCTGCCTGTGATGGGACAGGCTGCTGATGTAATCGACTTTGATAGGGGACAGGATTCAATAGTCTGACGGCTCAGAATCTGTGTTTCCGAATCTACACGATTCATGGATTCTTTGTGACATATCCTTATTAGTAGATGTTGTTAGTAGTGGAAAATGTAAGAATAACAGTGAAACCATTAGTAGACGCTAAGATGTTGGACGTCCACGTGTTATAATAGAAAAAGTATGTCGGAGAATTTTCTGCTTGGTAAAGCTAAATTGGCGCTAGAGACTGACTCAATGAGAGATGACATCTCAATACAATACAGAGCCTTGTAGAATTGTTTCGGAGCATACAGATAAGATGACACTACTGAATATGGAACTATGCAGAAACGTCCCATTCATGTGCTTTTGTTGACCAAGCATCATCGCCAAATTACTCCTACACTAGGACTGGGAACATCATGACTGAGTTATGGATCATTGAGAGAGTTGCCTGATCAGATGAATCACAATTCTTCCTTCAACATATCAATGGACGTATCATGGTAAGCCATCTTCCAGGCGAACTGTTGCTCCCTCTTATACTGCTATTACACGAGTGGCCAAAATTCCAGGCATCTCCATGTTACCCTATGGCATCTGGGGAGTTACTTGCTTTTGAAGCGACTCCCCTCGAGCCATAGAAATACAAGGAGACGCCTAGAATTTGAAGCGTCTTTGACCTTTCGTGTAATAGCACTTTTACACAGCAGGTCATGCACATTTCTGTGGTAGGTATATTATGTTTCAAAGAACACTGTAATGGGTATATCTGGGATCCATGGTTATGGGAGAACAGACCAGGAAGGTCGTGGACTATCTGAATATCACTCCGGACAAGTGGCACTCTTACATAGTATCTCTCTGCCCAAATGGAAATGGAGTCTTCAAAGAAGATAATGTTCCATGTCAATGAGCTCAAATCGTGTTGCAGTGGTTCCAGAAACATAATGATGAATTTCAGTTAATGTCCAGGTCTCCCAACTCACGAGATCTCAGTCCGATAGATGAATGGAACTGCAGCTCAGAGCTCAAATATCAACATGTCGCAATATCTTAGATTTCCTTGACCGTTGCTTAAACATATCGTACTATCTGCCTCCGACCATCTGCCAAGGATTTATTGCGTCCATGCCAAAGTGGGTTGTAGCTGTATTGATGGTCAAAGGTGGGTCAACTTATTAGTGAGAGGTGGTCATAATAAGAAAATTCTATATAAATTAATGAAAATGTAAAATAGGAAGTTTTTATGGAAATTTGCTATGCATAAGGAGTAACTCCTCTTGGATATAAATTTAAGCGACTGTTTTGTACATATTTAGTAAATATTGTATGAAACATCTGTAGAAATGTAAATGAAGTGCAAATATGAAAAATTCAATTAATTCTAAATTATTTTGATTTATATTTAAATAATTAGTAAATTATTTTAATGTGAAAACGGGCCCAAAATGCATAAAATACATTATATAAAACAAAATTATCGAAAAAATAAAGTTTTGTTTAAGAACATAGCTAAAGAAATGTGTACAAATAAAATGCGTTTACATTTAGATGAAAGAGGAATCACTGCTTTATAAAAGAGAATAATTTTTTTCTTAAGGCTCTCCATTTTGATTTTAGCGAAAAATAAAATAGAAAATAAAGTTTACGACAGAATTGATATAAAATGATTTATAAGTTTTTCTTTATATTTAAACAAGATTACATACCTTCGTGACATTCAAAATGCCGCAGAAAAAACGAAAATCAGAAATTCTTTATAATTTACTTACTTGTAACTCAAAGGATGTTATTTACCAAAGAAAGAAGTTTTACAGTGAAATGACTCTTCTAATATCATCCATCATGTCAAAAAAATCGATTTTTGAATATCAAACAACGGCACTATGAAAATAGATTTCAATGAACCATTTCTGAACCAATGAATAACGGAATACATTTTATAACGTCATGTTAATATAGAAAAATTCAAATAATGTCTGTGGATTTATTTTTTGCCTCTTGAAGGCATAACATTTGGAGAAAAATGTATATGAACATTTGCGAAATTAAAAAATAAGAGTAATAATATACATACATATTGATCTCGTAAATTTGGACTGTTCAACACTTGGGCAACGCACTACGTGACTCAGTGCTTTAGCTAATTATTTATTTTAATGTAATTTATAATTATTATTTTTTTTTAAGATTGTGGATTTTATGATAGTTGCGAAAGCACTGAAGGGATGTTGTTTATTTAACATTACAAGTTTTTTGAATTAGTATGGTATGGAAAATGTTTATGAGTTTATTGCTGTCGATTAAGGTTAATTTCAGTCTCTCGAATGCTTATAATAAAATCTGCGTTTGAATATTTGTTACAATAAAAGGTACGCAAAAAAATTACACTCCATACATGTTAATCACCAAATTGTACAAAACAGTTAATAGCAATTCCAAGTGAAATTATGTCTTCTTTCAATTAAATCATAAACTTAGGGGATCGTCTTCAAAATAAAATTGATTAAAAAGGAACATTTAGCTTTGACATTATATTTTGTCTTTCGGTAAATTTTACTTTATGCTATTAAATGTGAGATAATTTAAATTACGGTCAAATAATTTGGGAATTATGAATATTTAATGTCTTGAACTCTTACTGTTAAACACATTATTAAGCGATGCAAATATAACTCTAATACCTGTAGTTTTTTAATTGAACAGTTTACCTTTACAAGAATTATATTTATCCTTTAAAAATTAGTTCGGATGGTGAAATCACTGCATTTGAATGTCCAACTAAAATGGAATTGAAAAAAAAACCTATTAATTGCATATTTAATTTAAATTTTATAAAAGTAAAAAAAAAAAATTCCAATTTTTAAAATCCCTACTCTATTAAAATCTCAGCAACAAAATAACTCAAGTTGAGCCAAAATCCACTCATTTCGCGATTTAAAAGTCAGCTTCTCTCAAGGCCCCCATACTAGGCACAGAAAATGACCCGGATGATAATGTAAAGTCTATGGGGGCGTTTTTTCCAAATATTTCGCCCAAATTTTAATATATTTATACATGATTTTTTTTGCACAAGATATCTGAGAATGATCCACAACCGGCCTAGTTTTTACTTTTTCAGTTTGGGTTTCAGGTTTTTCTTTTAAAGAATTAATTTAACTTTCAAAGCCGGTTTAAACCGGTTCTGATATTGAAACTATCGTAAAATAAAAAAATGTACAAGCAAAATCGAAAAATAAAAAACTAGGCAGATTGTAGATCGTCCTCAACTATCCTATGCAAAAAAAAAAAAAAAAAAAAAAAAAAGTTAAAATATTAAAATTTGACCGATATATTTGAAAAGAACGTTCCCATAGACTTTGCATTATCATCCGGTTCTTTTTCTGTGCCTAGCGTGGGGCCTTAAAGAGTTGAAACAACTCGAGTGAACGAGACTTTTTAAGCAGTTTAATGAAGATGAGTAATTTAAAAATGAAGGTTAAATCAAGATGAGTGAAACATTTAAGAAACAATTAATACACGACCAAAAGATTACAGCTCTTTCCTGAGAAGCCAAATCAACTCTTTCGTTTAAAGAGTCTACTGCTTTTTTAAATATTCAAATTTTTGCCCGGTGTTTTTGAAAATATTTCTAAATCTGTATTACACAATACTGTTTATAGATTTTAGATGCATCTAATGTTGTATTTAATATAATTTTTTACTGGTATATAAAGAGAAAAGAGTTATAAAGAGAAAAACGATGAAATCTAGCACATCTTCATACGCTTTTATTAAGAAAAAAATTAAGGGTAATTGCATGTGCAAATTTAGCACATATATAATAAAGAAATACATAAAATATTTAAATCTGTATCTCAACTATATGAGATAGAGATTTAATGTAGAGATTTAATGTTCCGTGTGTCGTAGTTTCATGAAATCAGAATGTATTTCAAAAAATGCTGTCAAATTGGGCATTTGAGCCGAATTTCGCTTAAGATGATTCTGATAAAACCAGTACCTAGAGAAAAATACAATTAAAAATTGCTTAAAAGCTGTTAAATAGAATTTCTAAACTGGGTTTATCTCTAGCCATATTTTATTTTTTGTAGTTAAAATGAGCACTTCGAAATCTACTTCTGCCTATAGGCTAAGCCGACTGGGATTTTTTTCCTTAACATAATCAGTTTTTACATGCATAGGTTTTTTAATTATTAGTCGAGAAAATCAAAAAGTCACAATAAATCCAATTATGACAATAGAGGTGGTAGTAGCAGCATCTGCGGTTGTAGTTTTATTTTTAGTTAGATTTTTCGCCTTTTTTTTTCTTTTTTTTCTCTCGAATTACTTTAAAATTTCTTCAAAAAATCTATCTTTTGAGTTAGAATTTTGATTTTTTTCTTTTTTGTGATGGTTAACCATGTAATTTGCTAAGAAAATCACATCCTAAAATTTATCATAAAATTTATAAAAAATTCATATGTATTTCATATGAATTTCATTAGTACTGGTTTAAATGGAATAATTAAAAATCGTTATAACCCCAAACATTTTTTTATCGAATTTCAATTTCTTTCCACTTAATTAAAGATGAAAATCTGATTTTAGTTTTGTTTCGGGCTTTTTGTTTTTCAATATTAATTTTAGAACTTTTAAAATTATTTATTGAAAAAATAATATAACGTTAGAAAAAATCATATTTTCAAAAGTAAAATTTTTTTTAATTTTGCCCGAAACAAAACTAATGTAAAATTATTAAAAATTATTTGTTTCAAGTTTGTGTATTTTTTTTTTTTTAATAATTCCAAACTTTAGACGGGAAAAAAAAACTCATTATGTAGAAAAACGAAATGTTCTCTTTTACTGCCCGTCAGTTATTTAAAAGAACGGTTTTCTAAGATACAGATTAAGTCTTTTTTAAAAATTTAGCTCTCACAACTTCAAGCTCTTTATCGTCCTAGAGAGGCTGTTAAAAAAATCTGTATTCTGGGCCCAGGTCATATCAGGACAGAGGCTTTACTTGTGATGTTTATGTGATTCCGTCTTAAAATGTTTAATTCTATAACATTTTTCAAAGTCTCCAACGCACGGGATACGGATTAGCGATATATAATATAAGTGAAACATTTACATATAGACAGAGATTCATTGATAAAATAAATATATCACAGCCTTTGGCGCTTCTTTAATAATAAAAATTATAAATATAAAAAACGAAAAGCTATAATAAGTATTTTTGGTCCTCCACGCGGAACAATTTTTAACTACACTGAAGTAAAAAACTATGTAGAAATTCACGGCTGAGACATCTTTGATTAATCTTTTTTCCAAGCTGGTCCGGATTATGATTTTAGCATTTTTCCATGTCGGGCAGAATTTTTTCCCCTATGGGTCGGTTTGGGACCGGACCAAGATATTTCGATCCATGCAAATCTCCAGTGCTTACGATCAACATATTTTGAAAATAAGTTTTGTCTTAAATCAATACGCTGCTTTACTATATCCAAATAAGAGGCACGGTCTTAAATCGACATATAATAACGGACAATCTGTGGACGATCCCTTACTTGCTTTGAAAATGGATCAGAAACTCTTCGTTTACAGGCATGGTAAAGTGGTATAAGTCACGAATTTCGGATTTTAATATCTCTGTCAGGTTTTCAGATACATAGATGAAATTTTTTTGTTCAATTTAGGAATGGATAAGGAATAATTTCCTAATTGGTAATTTTGCTCTACGGGGGCCGTATAAAAATTTAATTTTCGTATTTTTTCATATAGACACCCCTCCCCATGGAGTTGCAACTTATCTTATCAGAAATTTCTCCCTTTTTTATGAATTTTTGCAATTGGAAGTATAAGTCTAGAGGCAATATTTAAGGAGATAGTCTATTGTTTCGATATTTATGACTCACCCTGTATAAATGCAGTTACTTTCATTCGCGCAATGTTTTAAAATGTTGTAGAAAAATAAAGTGAAATATGTTTTATAATTTACTTACTTGTTAGAAAAAGAATGTTATTTACCAAAGAATGTTTTTCAGTAAAATAGTTTTCCTAATACTATCCATCATGCCAAGAAAATCGATGTCAGAAAAGCAAATAATGGCACCACGACAATAGATTTCAATGAATCAGTTCAGAATCAATGAAAAACGGGATACTTTTCATTGCTTCTATATAAAGATGAAAAATTGAAGTGATCACTCTGTATTTATTTCTTGCTTATTGAAGATTACAACATTTGAAATGAATAAAGAATGTATATAAACATTTATAAAATTTAAAATATTCTGATAAATTTTATTTTTCACCTTTTGATAATGTGAATGGAAGTCAAAGTCTAGAGTAAAAAAAAAAAGAGTAATACATTTCGCTTTAAAGTAGGATGCTAAATTTACGCATTCAAAAATTCTATTTTACATTTATATTTATGTTACAATCTAAAAATTATTAAGCAAAATATAAATCTATGTTATAAAGGACAAACATGTTCATGTGTAACTCTGATATTATTTTAGCACTGGCAACAATGACGATTAAATTTAACTTTTATTAATTTTTACTGATTTTTTTAATTTTTGTATATCGCACATTTTAAGTTTCTATACCATCGAATAAAGAAAAAAATATACTTTCAAATGAAATCTGTTTGAAACTACATCAGAATTTGTTGAAAACTGTATCGAATTGTATTCAATTTTTATTCTTTTTAAAATAATTATTACAACAATACTGAATAATTATTGAACAAACTTTAAAATAATTTTCAAGTTTGATTTTTTAAAAATATATCTGTGTCAGTTAGGCAGACTATTACTAAAAATAAATTTATTTGCACTTAAATGAATATAATTTTTTTCAGTATTTGTTTCTGGCATATATTCCATAACGAAATTAAAATTCTATCAATGTAAAAATAAAATAATAAAATAAAAATAAAACACAAATGTAAGACATGTAATCGAAATAATTGCAGGCGATATTAATAAAAATATGAAAATGTAATTTAACATTAGAAACACTAAATTTTCAATGTTTATAATTCAAAATCTTATCATTGAAATTTGGTATCTAGGCATCTTTCAACCGAAGTTTTCAAATATCTTGCTAAAATTGGGCATTGTTATTGAAAAAAAAGAAGTTTGGATACGTTTTGATATGTAGATGGTTCCCAAAGAATATTTTATATACATAATTTAAAAGTAGACTTTATTTCCGATCGATAGGTACCAAAAACGTTCTTCTACGGTTATTTATTAAGGAGTTAGTAGAGAGTGTTTACTTTTTTTCCCCCACTATTATACATATAAAGTGAGGAATTTTCCATAAATGAGGTTTTCCATGATTTTAGATGACGATTCTTTTGAACTAATCTTGCAGAAGAAAAATAGTATTTTTTTTTTTTTTTTTTTTTTTTTCCTTTTTGCAATCGGGGTATTTTTATCATAAATTAAACATCATTTCCAATTACTAAAAACAATACTCCCTGTTTCAAATAATGCATCCTAACAAAAAAAACCTCATCTTAATATTTTTCAAGAACATAAATGGATATTTCACTTGCTCTTGTTACTTTTTAAAATTATTAATTGAAATGTTTAGAAAATTTGTAAAGTTTTATTTTGCGTTTTAAAGACGAAATTTTTTTCGGACTTTTCTTCCAATATTGAGCTTTATAAGAGAGTAAGCCTAAAAGCTTTTAAAAAATACAGGGTGTCCAGCAAATAACACCCTGATTTTAAAATTAAATTTCTCAAAAACAAAGATCGATAGAACTATGCGGTAAACGGTTTGTTTATTAGGTAAGCTGTAAAAATCTTATACAGAAGTTTCGAACGGTGAATATTTTGAAAAGATTGTGTTCTGATTGCAAAAATTGCTTTGATTTGACATTTTTCTTGTTTTAGATTGCTTGCAGAGATAGTTTTTCGGCTTACAGTGCAATAGTTTAACGATTTTTCAAACTAAATTTCTTGAATTTCGAAATTTTAAAAATTTAATTCCAAAAATCTTTAAACTATGGCAATTTAAGCTGAAAAACTCATTCTCCGCAAAAAATCTAAAACAAGAAAAATGTCAAATCAAAGCATTCTTTGCAACCAGAACACAATCTTTTCCAAAGATTCACCGTTCGAAACTTCTATATAAGATTTTTACAGCTTACTTAATAAACAAACCGTTTACCGCATAGTTCTGTCGATCTTTGCTTTTGAGAAATTTAATTTTAAAATCAGGGTGTTATTTGCTGGACACCCTGTATATATATACATATATGTATATTATATATATATTTTAGGCCTAGTTTGGCATAAATTAACCTTATTTAAAAATTTTTAAATACATTACTTTAATGCTGCACAGCGCATGAAATGATGTATTTATTCAATTTGTTATTCTTGCTGCTTCTTTCATACTTTTTGGAAATATCTACCATTGTTATAACTTCGGATTTTACCAAAATTGGAATTTAGTTGATATTGTAATAATATACTTATCTGATAATATGATTGTAAAAATACTGGTTTCATTGGTTGAATGGTATTGTCTGAATTATTTTGGTTGTATTTATAGAAGTATATATATATATATATATATATATATATATAAAATTTCGCCATTTAAAGCATAAATTCTGAAACTATACTCACAGAAAATGCAAAGACCTAACTTCGCAGGTATAAAGATTTACTTAAAGTAAAAGTTCTCTTCAACTGCATGGAAGGTTCAAGAAATAGTGTATGAAGGAAGCGTTGATCCATAAATTTAAGTATGAAACAATTCTTAAATGCGGAAGAACCTGAATTTCGAAAGTTACCTTTTTAAAACACGAAATAAAAATCAATAAAAAAATAAATGGATATTTGAAAAAAAAAATCTAATTAATAAGGTGTATAATGTCATAAATTTCATGAATACAATTTTATTCTAAAACGTATTTTTGCATATATTTTTTTATATTTAACTATATTAACAGCGGAGTCCGGTTGCAACGAACCTTGGTTAAAGAAAACGTGACGAAAAATCCCGTTTTGTTCTCTATAATAAAGGTGAAATGTTTATTTTTTGGAACTTGTTTGTATATGTATCTGTGTCACTTACGATCACTAAAGATAAATCTGTTTGCACTTAAATGAATATAAACTATTTCAGTATTTGCTTTCGGCTTATATTCCATGTCAAAATTAAAACTCTATCAATCTAAAAATAAAATTATAAAATAAAAATAAAGCACAATATTAAGACATGTAATTGAAACATGCTTAAACCACTGAGATTATCTGAATAATAAAGGCTTGAGATCTTTGATTACTAAATCCCGGCTTCCCGGCACGAGGCTAATACGAAATTATCGCTTTAATAAATTTCAAAATTTTATTTGAATATATGATTACTAATTTTCACATAAAATTATTGCTGGTGTTGTTGAGGAATTATACAAATTGTTGAATTTTCCGTAAATGAAGTTTTCTATGATTTTTGGTTGCGATACATTTTGAACTAATCTTGTCGGAAAAAAAGACTAATGAAATGATTTTTTTTTCGCAATCGAGATAATTCTATCATAAATTAAAAGTCATTTTCCGATTATTAAAGTAATACTCTTTGATAATCGCTTTACACTTACGCTTAATGCATCTTGCAACGCTTAAAGCATGTTTATAATGCATCTTGCTAAAAACAAAATCTCATCTTCATAATTCTTCAAGAACACAGATAGATATTTCTCTTGTTACTTTTTCAAATTATTAATCCAAATGTTTAGAAAATTTATTAAGTTTTATTTTATGCTTTTTGACGAAATTTCTTTCGAACTTTACTTCCAATGTTAAGCTTTATAAAAGCACAAGTCTAAAAGCTATTTAAAAAATAAAATAAAAAGAATAAAATTTCGCCATTTAAAGCATAAATTCTAGAAATATGCGCAAAGAAAATGTAAAGACCTGACTTCGCAGGTATAAAGATTTACTTAATGTAAAAGTTTTCTTCAACAGCATGGAAGATTCAAGAAAAAGTGTATGAAGGAAGCGTTGATCCATAAATTTGAGTGCAAAGGAATTCTTAGATGCAGTAGAATCTGAATTTCGAAGGATAACTTTTTTAAGCACAAAACTAAAATCAGTAAAAAAAAAGTAAATGAAAATTTGCAAAAAATCTAATTTTCCAAAAGGTGTATAAAGTTGTTAATTTCATGACTACAATTCTATTCTGAAAAATAATTTTTTTGTGCTTTATAATACTTATCTATACTAATACAGGAAAGTCCGGTTGCAACGAACCTGGTGTATAGCTAACCATTGGTTATAGTGAACGTGATAGAAATTATTTGTCATCTTTATTGTCTTTAGGTAAGATAGGATACTTTACGTGAGACAAAACCGGCTGTAGAAAAACGATGTTTGAAGAGCTTAAAAAAAAAAGACTGTGAAAATTACATGAGCAAGAGCGTTAATTTTTCTCATAAGGTCAAATCGATAATTTTTTTTTTTTTTTTAAATAATTTTTCAAATTGTAATGAAATTAATTACATTTTATATTCAAATATAACAAGTTGGAAATGGCACGTGAAGCATAGCAAATGAGGTGCGTTCGTACGATAACGAAGTTTTAAAAATATCACTCTCATATATCAATCTCATAAAATTGTAAATAATTACAATTAAAATGCGCACCAAAGAATGTTCTCCCTATACCATTATGCAATGGGATACTTTTGTGTGGCCTTGTAAATAGATAACAAATATTCTTTGCACCACAGATTATGCAAAATGTATATTATAATATGTATTTTATAGATGCATATCAATTTTATTACGTTCGAATGAGTATAAAACCATTAAAATGCATTTGAAACATTTTTCCTCAATTAACCGTAATGTAACGGAACACTTTTGATTGCCCATGTAGTTGAACTATGCATTCGATTTTGATAAAATTTAAAATAACTCGACAAAATTATGTAATAATTATGTATTTGAAATTTCAGACGATAAAAATGCATTTCAAACTTTTTCCCCCATTGACCGTAATGTAACGGAATCCTTTTGATTGTCCCTGTAATTGATCTATGCATCCAATTTTCATAAAATTTCAAATAACGCGACAAAAATAAGTAATAATTATGTACTTAAAATTTCAAACGATAAAAATGCATTTGAAACTTTTTTCCCTATTGACCGTAATGTAACGGAATCCTTTTGATTGCCCCTGTAATTGATCTATGCATCCGATTTTCATAAAATTTGAAATGACTCGACAAAATTATGTAATAATTGTATATTTTAAATTTCAAACGATTCAGTTGGGTAGTTTTTGCGTTGTTATATGCGGACAGACGGACGGACTGAACGACAACAATAAGTGCTACGTATTTACATAATTACGAACGCACCCAAAAACGTTTTTTTTATATTTGTACTTGCGGTGTAACCATTCTATTGTCACACTATCGGGGTAAGATCGAATAATTTACTTTTTCTAGAAAAACATTTAATAATAAAAACATTATAAACACATCATACATTTATAGTAAATGTTATAGCATAAAAATAAATGTAGAATTTTTCGCAAAGTCTTATTAAATTGTTTTATAAATAAACTTAGAGCAACAACTTATAATAAAAAAATACGATTTTATTCTACTTTCCTCTACGCATACATGCAACAAAAATAAAATAAATACAAATGTTTATGAGAATGGACATTGGATCTCAAGAGATTAAAGATATAAATGCTCTTGTCTGATGAAGGATGACATCTCTACAAGCGAATCTTATACAGCAATAAAAAGAAAACACTGTGTTAGAAGCAATAAAACTGCAAATCAGTTAGAATTACACGATGGCGAAAAGTGGATTAGTAACTTCTAAAAATTTCTTCTTAAACGGAATAAAGATGATATATTTTTCCTTTAGTCCATGCAGTTTTTTACTTATTAAAAATTTGCAGCAAACTGCCAAGTCATTCAGCCGTTTTTACTTACCCACCATATGTAGTATAGGGTAAAACTTGCAATCGTTTTGAAAATCGAAATTTTTTTGACGGATTTACGCATTTCAGACATTGGAGATTCCGAAAACCATATTTTTAGAAAAAAAAAAATTGTCGTTCATCTGTTTGATATGCATATTTATGTGTGTGTTGTGTATATGTGTTTAGGAAGAGAGAGTAGCAGTTTATTCAATTAATTAATGAACACTCAGTTCGAAAAGGTATTGAATTTGCAGAATAAAACAGAGGTTAGGAGTCACCTCACAGAATTTCTACTTTTGAGTACCACTATTTCAAATAGAAGCTTCATTTTATTTAACCTAAAAAATACTGCTTTAAAGTAAATCAAGAAATACTAATTTAGAAATAGTGATACTAATAATTAGTAGCTGTGCAAACCCTGAAACATTCACTAATATTGAATAATTTGTATTATTAACCCATCATACGTAGTATAGGGTAAGTCTTGCAATCGTTTTGATGGTCAAATTTTTTTTTGACGGATTTACACGTTTCAGATGCTGGAGATTCCAAAAAACATTTTTAGAAAATTGCCGTCCGTCCGTTTGTGTGTCTGTCTGTCGTCTGTAGACGCTCTGTCTCACGAACAAATTGAGATAGAGACTGAATTTTTGTATGTACTTATTATGTAAGAATGGAACGAAGCCTATTTAATATCAGTAACAACGATTATCCGGAACTATTTTTTTCAGACTCTCGAAAAACTCGCTCTGTATATAAAAATTTTCGATTTTTTTATTTTAAGGAGTGGTCGTAAAAGGCAATAAAATAACACAAATTTTGTATAAAGAACGAAATCAATAGGATTATTAGTTGCCGAGATATTTGTAATCCTGTTTTCCACATTCTTCGATTTTTCATGACCCTGTATTTACTTCAAATTTCAGTTCAAAGATATATTTTAATTGGAAAGGAGACGCTTAATCTGATGAAGTAAACTGTTTGTTAGTATGATTATTATTTTTGGAGTTATAAGGATGTTTATTTTATGCAATTCGGTACTAATTGAGTAGTTTGGCATTTTATATATTTTGCCGAAATTGGTTCATCAGCAATTCATTAATAGAGCATTACTATGTACAGGGTGTCCAGTAAATAACTGACCCATTTTAAATGTAACTAACAAAAAAAAAAAAAAAAAAAAAAAAAAAAAAAAAAAAAAAAATTGAGATAAAAATACGCGGTTTTCTTTATTGTTATTAGAAAATCAATAAATTTTTAAACATGCACTTTGTTAATATAGTTCGAATTTCGGCCAAAATTTGGCGATGATGGCAGCAGGCTGTTTGAATACAGACATGGGCTCTAGTTTTCATAGGTATGAGCTTTTCGGCTGAATCTTAATCTATATGTCGTCGAATCTGAATCTGTATGTTGAATCGACTCTCGACTCAGTTTCAGAGATAGGGTATGTTGGTTGAAAAGAGATTTAATATAATATTTATGATTGAACAATCTGTATTATAATTAACCTCCTCAATCCTGAGACTGATATATTATTTTAAATATTACTATATTATATTAACAACGTGCATGGTTTAAAATTTATTGATATTCTAATAATAATAAAACAAGCCGAGAATTTTTATCTCAAACCGTTCTTTTGTTATTTACATTCAAAATGGGTCAGTCATTTACTGGACACCCTGTATATTAACAATATTTAAATATATGTTTAAATTTTGTTTTGGAATGACAATGCACTTTATAAATAGTTTACATATGTTTTATTTACACATATAATATTATTCATTTCCATGATGGGTAAGTATTATAGTGGCCCCCAACGACTAGTTTATAGAAAACAGCATTACATGATAGTAATTTAACTCTATTCTAACTATATTATTGTCTATATTATAGTTATAATAGAGTAAATTACGGTTGTGTAACCGTTTTCTGCATAAACGGTTGAATTAATGGATGTTTTGCTACAAAATTTTAACAGTGTCCTATCAAAACTTGATTAAAAATAACTTAGTGAGATTTTAGCGTATTCTACATTATAATACTCTAGGAAATCTAGTGTTTGTGGTAATGTGATTATGCAAATTTTATTCAAAAAACGATTTTGACTAAATTTTGTATGGGTGTGAGAAGATTATTGGGCTACAATGTTACAAAAAATCTGAAAAGTTATTAAGCTTTTTCTGGGAACTAGTATTCTTAGAACTTTTCATGTAACGATAAGAGCAAAAACTCATGTAACCTTTTACATGAATTTTTGCTGTAACCGTCACATGAAAAATTCTAGGAAACCCAGTTTCCTAGAAAAAGTTTAGTAACTTTACAGTTTTTTTTTCTTTTGAGTGTAAGAAACATGTTTGACAAAATTTCAATAGTAGGTCTACGTATCAATGAATTTCAATTGGAATGAAGGTTAAAAAATTTATTATAAGAGTAACACATGTATAAATGTACATATTTCAATGGATTTATCGAAAAGAGCACTAACAATTTCGATGAACATAACGGAATAAACTTTTTTTTTGGATCTAGAAAACAATTTCTCAGTTACCACTGCAGAAAAAAAATCGTTTTAACGCAATGTACTCATATGTAATTGCGCATGTAGAAATCATTTCAGAAAGCCTAAAAGGTGTTAGAGAAAATCCAAAAATTCAACTGTAAAAATATTGAAAATAATACAGTAGAACCTCTATCCATCGTTGTTCAAGGGTTACGGGGAAAAAAGCGATGAATGCGGGAAAACGATTAATGCGGATTAACTCAAAATATGAAAAAGTACAATGTTTATGCATTACTAATGCATGTAATGTTTACAGTATACTAATAAATACTAATTTGTTGCTTACTAAACTGTAAATAGAAGTTACAGAAAATTGATATTTATTTAAAAAATAAAGTTCATCAAGTTCTTCATTGGCATGAAAGTTATCCTGTGCTTCTTCATCATTTTAATTTTTTTGCATTATCACACATTTCTTCTATCTTTAGGACACCACATGTCACAACGTTTTGATCGATGGAAACATAATCGCATCCTCTGCCATATACAACCACTCTTCATCTCGCTATTGCTGCCATCATCAACACATCGAAGTACAAAAAATGATGCAAACAATAACATTGCTTTAACTTATAGACGTTATAATGATATTATATGTATCAATTGGTTTTGAATCGTAATACGGAAATTTTCTTCCGAAAAACAACCGCTGTAAAAGTTGTCAAGACCTATTTATAAAACATACTGAATGTTGAAGATAAGTTAGGATATTAACAACAGACATTAAAGAAATATGAGTGCGTACTACATTAGCTATCTTATATTTAAATATTACTACCTATAAGGCTTATTTTATATTAAAAATTACATTTATTTGTATGCTTTCTTATTTCCTTGTTTGCATTTTTCTGTTATTCTTACAAGTAAAATAAATTAGGAAGTTCGCTAGATACATATAGTTTTTATAGACATGTGAATTGTAAATATTTAAGAACCACTGCATAGTAAAATATTTGAGAATCTTCAGGAATCTGTAAGAAACTTTAATTTCGACTACACAAAGTATTAATGTACAAAGTTTTTGAATTCTGATAAAAATAGAAAAAACTCCAAAAAACGAATTTTTCTACCGCACCTTTTGCGCGAAAGTCGGTACGTATCAAAGCGCACTTTCAAGGCTTTAGGTCGTTGAATCTGAAAAATCCAATTAAACTGATAAACACGTTAGCATAAAAAAATCTCACGGACCGTAATCAAATTGAAGAACATCGTTTCCATAGTAACCACACAGCGTATAAAGAAAATCTAGCGATTTTTTTTCTTTCTTTCATCTCTTTCATCGTTAAAAAAGTCGAGCTTTTAACTCTAAAAACACTACAAATGCCAAGAGTGCTGATCTCTCACGTTTTTCAAGTATAATTTAACAAGTGTCAAATATTTCAAAGTAGAAATAAAATGAAAAGTGACAGAAATGTTTCAGTTAAAAAAAAAGAATGAATTGTAAATAAAACTACAAAATTGGATGGAAAAAATATTATAAATTAATATCAAAAGATTTATTAATTTACTTAAATTTTTCATCTTCTGAATTTTTTAAATGAGACAAATTACTTTCGCAAAAGTTATCTAATCTAGTTGCATATGTATTTTATCTACAGGATGATTATAATGAATATTCCAACTTTACAGGGCTATTAAAAGAAACAAAAACACTTAGAATACTGCTGTTCATCGTAAATAAAAATAACTATTGAAAATGTAAACTGAACATCGCTATAAGAAATCAATGTGAGCCCCTCTAGAAACATGAACGAAATCAAAATGGTATGATAACTTATCTCACAATTTTCTCAGCACGAACTTTTTGACCGCATGTTTGTTTGAACGCTACCAACTGTCGTTGACTAACTTAGGACACGCATACCGGACGTGCTAAAAAAAAGGGTGGAATGAATTTACCATCTCGATATCCAGATAATAAGTTGAAACTGATGTTATTATATTGAAATGCAAAAAACTTCTTTAAAATACCATAAAATATAATAAATTGCGCAAGGCCTTTCGAAAGAACTTAGTCTTTCTTTGTCAGGCGCAAAAAGACGTGCGTCTACTATGAGCGGTTGTTTTAAAGAAGCTTTTTACACTTCAATATACTAACATTAGTTTTAACTTATTATCTGGATTTATGCTTATTCTGGCATTTCAACTGCTCATAGTAGACGCACGTCTTTTTGTACCCGACGAAGAGAGACTAAGTTCTTGAGTAAAGACCTTGCGCAATTCAATTTATTTTATAGTGTTTTAAAGAAGTTTTTTTTTCACTTTCTCGATACCGTTCGTATTTTTGGAGAGGCTCATATTGAACAGTCATAACTGTGTTGAATTTGAACTTTCAACTATTTTTTTTTAAATTTGTAATTAACAACAAAGTTTTAACTTTTTTTGGCTCTTTTTCAATAGCTTTGTAAATATGGGATATTCATTTATAATCATTCTGTATTTTCAGACCATATGATAGCGTTTAGAAAATATGACAAGTGAACAAGTGACAAGTGACAAGTGACAAGAATTAAGCAAATATAAAACATAATTATTTGCACAGAAGCGATTGGATATTCTTTATTAAACAAAGCATGAATAAAAGTAAGAGAAAAATCTTCCTTATGTTATTGAACATGATGCATGACAGAATATGTGTACTATAATATAATTTAATGAATTTAAAAAAGAAGATAATCTTTAATATTCCTGTAGTTCGTTGCCTATCTAAATTTGTAAATATTTCACAATTGTTTTTGACACGATTTAAATTCTATAATAGCAAAATAGAAATATCTATTAATCTAAATATACCAAATTTAGATTATACTTTTATTAGCATATAGATGAAAAATTCTAATATTCAGTGAAGGTGCAATGCATTAGATACGCATGTACTTTCAACGTGTATTTAAGATTATATATATGTATGTATAACAGTGGCTATAAATAAAAAAGCAAACAGACTTTTTTTATTTATGTAATATTGAAGTTCCATTTTTCCGTGTTAAATTATAAAAGAAGTTTCTTGTTAAACGATGTTGCTTTTGACATTGATTAATGTCATTGTACTACAAGATTGTTTAACTATCAGAGTTTTCAGATTGCTTTCTTTTTATAAATAAAATATCCTTAAAATGTTCTTAGAAATATTTTATTTAAAATATTTAACATTGTGAATAAAATATCAATCAATTACACTCCTTAAGAGTTCGTACGATTATTAAATTAAAAAAAAAATCGATTTTTTATAAAAAAATATTTATGAAAAAAGCCATATTCTTGAGCTATCTTTTCTATAAACATACAACATTTTTATGAATTGATTCAAAATGTATTGAAATGTTGGTTCATTATCTGCAGAGAGATTGTTGTATGATAATGATGAGCAAATTTTACGTTTTACACATAAAAAGTAATTATGAGCGCGAGTTACCATATCATTTATATTAACAAAAAGTAAACTAATTTTGTTAAGTACTCAAAAATTTAGATTTTTAAATTCATTGCAACTACTCTCGTTATTTAAAAGCAAATAAATATAGTTATCTATAAAGCATACTTTCTCTCGTTAACAGTATAAAAATGCGATTTTAACAGATTATTCACAAACAATTTCCAATGAAATTTGTATTTCTAAAAAATAGAAACTCCCTCCTTTGCCGAGATCTAATGGAAATGCGATTGTTTTACAGTGTTCGAGTTTATCAATCATTTAATACTTTACAATTTTTCGATTGTATAGGAAATTTCTTACAGTTTAACAAAATAGGGATACAAACATTTTCTCTCTGATAAAAACTTATCAATATTGTATAAAGAAAAATTGCATGTGTGAAACTAACGACGCAAAACACACTTTTTTTCGGTTAACATTCGGTTTAATCAACATATACTTATGACTAGAACCAAGAAAGGGGACAAACCTTCACAGAGGCAAGGTATTTATTTTGCTAAAAGGCCTAAATATTTAAAAAGTATCAGGATTTATAGACTAATTGATTTGAAAATTAGAAAAAGCTTTTACGTATTTATATTATAAAAGTAAATTTTATTCAAAACTTCTGGTACCAGGAGTTTGGGAATTAAGATTATGTAGCATATATAATATCTCGCCACGCTTCAGGAGATTAAAATATGTACTTTCCAAAATATAAAATTTTAAAATTTTTTGACAGCTGTACGATTCTTTAAATAGTATTAGAAAAAATTCAAATTATCGAATATATATTTCAGAAAGCATTCTATTGTGAAGATTTATATTTAGGCTAAATTCAGGGTTTAGATTAGTATTGCCTCATTTATTTCTAAAAAAAAAAAAAAAAAAAAAAAAAAAAAAAAAAAAAAAAAAACATCCGAAGATTTTTATGGGGATTTGTTTTCTTTAGTTTTATCAAATTAATGTCTGCTATAACTGTTACGGTCGTTTACCTAGACTATTTTGAAGGTGCCAGTAATGTCTTTTTTAAGAATGTTACTTAAAAACGAGTCATTAATTAAGTAATATAATTGTTAATTTTCAACTGTACTTATATTAAGTTATTCTAAAAACAATTTGTAGTAAAAACTGCATCAAAGGCAATAATTTTAAAGCAAATTAAAAAAGTTAAGTGATAGAAGTATCTGTCTATCAGAAGTAACACTTATTACAAATGAGTGCAAAAATAGGTATAAATTTTCATGCTTTATGCGCGCAAGAAAATTTGTCATCACTATGGGCGCATGGTTAACAATCTCTGTCGCACAGAATTAAAACATTCTGTGATTCGTAAAACATTAAAAACAGAAGAACAGAAAAAATGGAAAAATCATTTGATTCTTTAATCCCAAGGCATTTTGAGTATGTCTTTGAAACAATTAATATAACGTGAGTTTTGATGATGGCTTAATCACCAGGTTAATATTTATTAACGTTACATTTGAGTAATTTTAAGACACATTAATTTTAATATATTTTCATAATTATATAACTTTAAAAATCAATATTTTTTCGTAATAGTAAATGTAAACTTGTCTTACTTGTTACTGATGGTCAGATACCTTTAACAATTGTTATTAGGATAAACTATCCGAGGGCACTTACCTAAAAAAGAAGAATGAATTAATGAACAATCAAACTAACAATATCATATTTAGAATATGTAAACTGATACACTAACAATAATAAAATGTAACATTACGGTAATTTAAAAAAAGTCAATATTAAATCTTTTAAACCTTCAAGTAATTTATGTGAACACTCCTTTGTTTAGTTTTTTCGTTTTTGTATAACAATAAGATGGATTTCAGTAACGTTCAGGGCTCGGAGTATCTATATTATAAAGGCCAAACGTATATGTGCGTAACGCATATGTCATTTTGCGGATGACAACGCTTTCCCCTGTAATTTCGGTTTTGCAATTTTTGCTACTGCAAATTTTACATTTTTAAACATTGCATATTTTAAATTTTTATATCGTCGTATCGAGAAAAAAATTTACTTTTACATGCAATTTGTTTGAAAACTGTACCTCAATTTATTTTTGACATATTAATTTATTTTTATAGTTTTTAGTACCAATTTTGTAATTTTGGCAACAGAATCACTCCATTTTCTTTTAAAATTGAAAAAAAAAAAAAAATAGAAATTAAAGTGCGCAACACTTTCCACACAATTTCAGTTTCGTAATTTTTGGTATTGCAAATTTTACACTTCTAAACATCGTACATTTCAAATTTTGCACCGTCGTTTAGAGAAAAAAATGTTCTTTTAAATGCAATTTGTATCAAAACTGTATCTCAATTTATTTTTGATATATTATTTTTTTTAATTTTTAGTATCAATTTTGTAATTGTGGCAACAGAATCGCGCCATTTTCTCTCAAAATTGAAAAAAAGTAATGAAAATGCGTCTATTACAAAACTGCATATATGTATGCAGTTTTGGTCTATTATATAATACGGTGAATTTCGGTTTAATTTCGTTTAATAATTTGAGTTTTATAGTATTTTGTCAATTTTAGCTTAAAATAATGTTTGCTTAAGTGTTAAACTGACCAATATAAGATGCATTTTTTAGTGTAACTAATTTTGCAGATTTATTATAAATAAATAAAACAGCTTTTTTTAAAGTTTTTCTTTCGTCGAATTTCGACGGGTTCCACGTCATCTTATCTAAAATCGATATTAAATTTCATATACTTATCCCAAAAGTTCTGAAAAATAATTAAAGGAGCACACAAGTGAAGAATGAAAAATTATTCTGTTATATATTTTGATTAAAATTAAAATTTCATGCTCCAATTTTATTCCCTAGAAGTTGGTTTGTAAAATACCTTGATTTTTACTTGACCTCACTAATCCAAATTTGAACTAGAATTAAATATAATTCTTTTATAATTATGATAGGATGTTATTTGAGAAATAATTTAAACTTTCAGACCTAATTGTTTCATTTCATCTTTAATTAAATCAAAGTGTGTGTGTGTGTGTTTGTAAAAAAGAGTGAGTGCTATTCTAAATCAAAAGTTTAAGTCTGATATATTCAGTATTAAATTAATTTGTAAATTTTAGTTACCCATTATACGTATATTCTAAATCCTGCAACCGTTTTGAAAAGAAAAAAAGAAAAAAAAACGGATTTACACATTTTAGGCAATAAAAATTCCGAAAAACTTAGTTTTAGAAAAAAAAAATTGCCGTCCGTCTGTCGCCGTGTGTGTATGTAAACGTTCTAATTCCCAAATAATTTGAGATAGAGACTTGAAATTTGTTGTGTACCTAAAATGTAATAATGGGAAAAAGCCTATTTAATATCAGAAACCTTGATTTTCCGGAAATTTTTTCGTACTTTCGAAATATTCGTTCTGATGAAAGATATATAAAAGTTTTGATTTTTTTTTTTTTTTTTTTTTTTTTTTTATTTTAAGGAGTGAATGCAAAAGACGTAATATTTGCTTAAAAACGAAACCTATAGAATAATTAGTTGCTGAGATATTTAAATCCTATTTTCCACACTCTTTGATTTTTCATGACCCTGTAATTCACTCAAATTTCAATTGAAATATATATTTTAATTGGATATGAGACGCTTAATCCGACGCAATAAACTGTTAGTTAATATGATTATTATTTTTAAAGTTATAAGGAGATTCTTTAAAGCTTTTGAGACTACTTGTCCTGTCGATCAAAAAACTATCGCCAAACCATAGGATTAAATGCCAATAATAGCGTAAATGTCGTTGTGATAATTCAGAATTATCACAGGTTTCTAAAGCAAAATAGCAGAAATATGCATTTATTTCTGAAAGAGGTTTCGCCATGAAACTGTAAACTCAAAGTGACAGTTATTCTCAAAGTGAAACTGTCGGCGATATTATAAAGGATCGCTACATCATTATCGATCAACGGAACCAACAGTCGGATGACAGTCGGGTGACTGGGTCGACCACTGGCGTTGCCCTTTGATGACACTCCGACACGAAGCAAAAGTACCAGACGACCGGGAGGCCAGACAGCCTGGCGCCGTTTCTGGGCAGTCGCGAGTGGAACCCAGGTGCCAATAGTAGCACGATTTTACTATTAATTAATGAGAGAAAGAAGGAGGAAGCCAGAGTGTGTTTTCGGAGAGCAGAGCAGAGCGGTGAGCTCAGAGTGTTCTCTGGGATAAAGTGAAGCAGCTCGGATTGAGAGCTGGAAAAGCAAATCCCGCCAGAGGATCTTAGAGGGTGATCTGATCGCAGAGCCCTGCGCAGAATCGCGGAGTGTACTCTCGCCAGGAGAGACAGCGATAATTCTCGTCTTGAGAGGTTTGATAACGCAGTTATCTGTGACTTTTCCTACTTCTACGTTGTGTGTAAGCTAACGAAACTTTGCGTTAATCACGAACTTTGTGTTTAAGGAATTCAAACTGAACTTTAGTTGAAGCTGGTTGGTCAAAGAGCCTATGTGCTTTATTATAATTAAAATTCTGTAAATATTTATCCAGAGGATCTTTTGTGTTCTACGAATAATAAATAGATTCTACTTTGAATATCCTTGCCTTAATTATTCGCCGAGCGGCACACACGCTACCTACCTCTTAGCTTATAATCTATTGAGAGCTAAATTATTACATCGTATTCACTTGATATTAAACACGTTACCTGTGTTTTCTGCGTGATCAAGCGATTTTTAATTCGACATTTAATTCGTATTTTTATTAATTTTTTACTTTTTTTTTTTTTTTTTTTTTTTTTTTTTTTTGTTATTTAAAATAAAAAGTATGCCAATTTGTATAATTTACAAGTAGTTTGGTGATTTATATAATTTGTCGAAATGAATCGACGGAATAATAGGTACTACTTCATTAACTCGTCGACCAAAAAACTATTGGCAAATAATAGGATTAAAAGCCAATAATGGATGATCGTGAATGTCACATTCAAAGACATTAAACACGATACGCGTGCTTAAAACGTCTTAAAGGGATTTTTATCTCTACTTTTTATTCGTTTTTTTATTAATATTACTAATTTATTTGTTATTTTGTTATTTAAAATAAAAAATTTAGTCAACATGTGTAAGTTCACTGTTAGTTTGGCAATTGAATAATTTGGCGAAATTGGTCGACAGGATAACCAAGTAGTACCGAATAATCAAATATACTCGGAATTCCGAATATAGAGCATTACTATGTATATATTAAAAATATTTAAACATAAGTTTAAATTTTATTTTGGATTTGTAATGCATTTTATAAATAATTTACACATGTTTTGATTTCTATTTTATGTGATGAATATCTATGATGGGTAAGTATTACGGTAGCTTCCAAGGATTAGTATAATTCGCTCTCCTCTAAAATCACAAGAAATTTATCTCCACATTTCTTTTTGTCTAAGATGTGACCATTATCAAATAGCAATATATCACTAGTTGAAACCACACACATCCACATAAATCACAAGATTTTAAGAAATACACCTTTTTCTTTTAATATTCATAAATTATGGTTAGAGTTTATCATAGCAAACGCGGTAGCGTTTGGTATAATATGTTTAAGAAATGGAAAATGCAAACGTCTTTTTGAAATTTCTAGCGAACCAGTTGACGTACGACAGTGATTTTTATTTCAAAAGATAGAACTTGTCGAGACGAATAAAATGATAGCATTCAAAAATTTATCGTAGTTTACTGTAGTTTTTTATTTAACTTTTAACGAAAAAATGAAGACCTAAAATTCAACAATCGATAGCTAACGATCCTATGGATGGATTAACTTCATTTTTGGTTTATTTTAAACCTTTTCGTAAAAGTTAAAATAGATTTTTTTTCATCTTTGTATGTTTGACGATCGCTGAGAAAATCGAATTTGTGTCTTAAAGCTCCAGTTGAACATTGTTTCTTGTTGTTGCTATTGTAGTTTTTTTTTATTCGTTGCCACCAAGTTTAAATAAGTATAATTTTTTTATGTATGTAACATAATTCATTCAAATTAAATAAATCACGTGAAAAGCATAATTATTTGTTTTTATTGTTAAGCATTTAGTTTTAGTTCTTCGAATAAAATTGTGAGCGCATTGTAAGTATTTTCGTTTGACTCCTTGGTTTAATTTACAGATATCATGCATTTTATATGACAATTCAATGACTTTCTTAATTATTCTAATTTTGGCAGCAAATATTTTTCTTTTCAAGATATAAAAAAATCTTCAGTTTTTATCAAAAAAATTGAATGACAAGTATTAAGAAATGCTCTGGTGAGCAACAAAAATTTTTAATATGTTTTTAAGTATGAAAAAGTGTTTGACAGGTGCTTCTAATTGAGCATGAGAGAGGACAAGGAGTCCCTTCTTGGCTGCAGCTCACTGTCAATGCCAAATTTGAAAAAATCATATTTGCGCTTTTTCCATATAAAAGAAATTTGCTTAAAACTTTACGTTTTTCTTTACAGTAAAATTTTCAATCCTGCTTTATATGTGAACTGCGCTGTTGATTCTGAGTTGCAATTGCATTACAAATCAGTTTTCTGTGCAGTTCTATGCTGTGGGCATGCTTGGAGGCACTGCATGAGCATGATACGCTATAGGAACTAAGGTTTCTGGTACTGTTTCGCTTTACATTCATGTCTAATTATCCTGCGTCTTTTCTGGCTATGTCTTTGCGCTACACATTTTTATCGTAATTAAGATTGATTTCTTTTACTCGGGAAAAGCGCAAATATGATTTTTTCAAATTTAGCATTGACAGTGAGCTTCAGCCAAGAAGCGACCCCTTGTCCTCTCTCATGCTCAATTAGAAGCACCTGTCAAACACTTTTTCATACTTAAAAACATAGTAACAACTTTTGTTGCTCACCAGAGCATTTTTTAATACTTGTAAATAAATTCCTCGTGAAAGCTTGAATAAAATGAACCTAGTTGATAATTAATTTTGATCATGGTCTAATTTTAATTTATTTATTTTTACAATAATGCGCGTGGTTTTTAATTTACATCTGATTGTCACGAGCCGTTTGTACTGACCGTAAAACGATTCGTATTTTTTTTTTATTATTATTATGATTATGGTTCTTATAAGATGGAATCGAAACATGTCAATATTTGTTTTCAATTTTTCGTTACACCTATCAAGTAGAATAAAATTGTTTATTGAAAAAAAGTTTTGGATGGAGATTTTGGTATTTAGACTGAATTTATTTTAAACTGATTGTTTTTTAATTTTTAGCCTATTCTATTGAGATATTTGTAATGAAATATTTCTGAAAGGTACACAATTTACTCCATTACGTTGCTGTCAAGTAATTAATCAAATCAAAATTATTGTGTGTGTACTTCGCATACATTTCATTTTATTAAAATAGTTTTGAGCGAGTACCTTCATTTAAATGCTTGCATGCATTTTAATATATTTTCTCTGTGATAAATCTATTCGCAGTGTTAATGCATGAATAAACCATTAGGGAGTGAATCTGGATGATGGAAATAGGATATTTCATTTACATTTCAGGACTCACATGCTTTTATATTTCAAAGATAAATTATATTTACATGTTCCTATCCTTATCTCATAATTTTCTACTGATTGCGGCGAGGCATTGTATTGCATAACAATGGTAATGCACTCAGTTTATAGAGAATGTACTTTATTTTCTTCCAGGCTGACAGTTTTTTGATTTTTTTGATTAAAAAAAAAACTCTGAAAAATAAATAATTTGAAAATTTGTTTTTAATATATGTTTTTTCGTGGAATATGGAATGCCGGTTTAAAATCTCTAGGAAGTGTTTTTTAATTTATAATATTTCGTATTTTCATTTTCATGGATGTATTACGTAACATTGAATAACAACAACATTAAAACCAACGACGTCATCAACTATTGTAATAACAACAAAAAATAATAAGTGAGCTACAAAAATTTTGCAGTAACAAACGAGAAACGCCAATATCCGTTTCAAATTTCTTAAATGCGTTTACCGCAGAATGATGTTTGTTGAATTGGACAACAATGTGAAATTCTAAATCAAAAGTTACGTATATTCTATATTAAATTATTGTACTTCTAGGTTATCCCGTCGACCAATTTTGCCAAATTATATAAATCGCCAAACTAATAGCCAAATTATACATGTTGGCATAATTTTTATTGTAAATAACGAAAAAACAAATAATTAGTAGAATATTAATAAAAATATTAATAAAAAGTCGAAATAAAAATCACTTAATGACATTTTAAACACACGAATCGTATTTAATGTCATTGAATGTGACATTCACGATCATCCATTATTGGCATTTAATCTTATAGTTTGGCGATAATTTTTTGGTCGACGGGATAACCTAGAAGTACCAAATTATTTTGTAAATTTTTGATTTTCTCTCATTTGAAATCCAAAGAGATTTATCTCCACATTTCTTTTTGTCTAAGATGTGACCATTATCAAATAGCAATACATCATTAGTTGAAACCATAAACACATATAAAAGCATGCTTATTGAAGTAAAAGTTTTGGTTAGAAATTTCGGTATTTAGATTGAGTTTTTTTAAACTGATTGTTTTTTAATTCTTAGATTACTCTATTGAGATATTTGTAATGAAATATTGCTGAAAGGTGCACAATTTACTCTATTATATTGTTGTCAAGTACTTAATCAAATCAAATTATTCTGCGTGTACTTCGTATACATTTCATTTTATTAAAATAGTTTTGAGGGAGTACCTTCATCTAAATGCTTGTATACATTTTAATATATTTTCTCTGTGATAAATCTATTCGCAGTGTTAATGCATGAATAAACCATTAGGGAGTGAATCTGGATGACGGAAATATGATATTTCATTTACATTTCAGGACTCACATGCTTTTATATTTCAAAGATAAATTATATTTACATGTTTCTATCCTTATCTCATAATTTTCTACTGATTACAGCAAGGCATTGTATTGCATAACAATGGTAATGCAATCAGTTTGTAGTGAATGTACTCTATTTCCTTTCAGGCTGAGATTTTTCGATCGAAAAAACTCTGTAAATAACTGATTTGAAAATGTATTTTTAATATATATCTTTTTTCGGGAAATATGGGATTCCGGTTTAAAACCTTCAGGATTTTTTTTTAACTTAAAATATTCCATGTTTTCATTTTTATGGACGTATTATTTAACATTCAATAACAACAAAAGCAAAAGTAACGATGACGTCAATAATTGTAATAACAACAACAACAAGTGGACTGCAAACATTGCACAATAGCAAATTTTAAGCAACCCCCTCCCCCCCCCCCCAAAAAAAAAGATATTCGCTGAAAAAAACAATGATAATATAATTTTTGGGTAAATGAATGAATTTCGAAATTTCTACAACTTTCTAACAGAAGGTTCCGGTGATGGAGGCTACTAAACATTCTTTTGCCCTGAGCTTTTGGACGACCAGATTAATTTAATTTTTAATGTTCGTTTAAAATTTATCTAATTTAATTAGGGAAGAATGAAAATATAATATTTCATTTACATTTCAGAACTCACATATTTCAAAGATAAATTGTATTTACACATACTCTTTAAGGACACTTCACCAGAACTTTCATAAAGTAATATAAAACTTATTTAAGGGATAAAAAATGTTCAAATATAGAGATCCGTGCTTTATAAAATTTCTGGTACAAAATCAATTCAAATCCCAGAAATCCCCTGATACAAACTCTGTTAGATGTTCCTATTCTTATCACATAATTTTCACTGATTACAGCGAGGCATTGTATTGCATAACAATGGTAATGCACTCAGTTTGTAGCGAATGTACTTTAGTTACTTTCAGACTGACAGTTTTTCGACCGAAAAAACTCAAAAATAAGTAATTTGAAAATGTGTTTCAAATATATCTTTTTTTTTTTTTTTTTTTTTTTTTTTTTTTCGTGGAATGGGGTGCCGGTTTAAAACCTTCCTAACCTTCCTTAACCGGTTAAAACTGTTAAAACCTTCTGGAAGATTATTTTAACTTATAATATTTCGTATTTCCATTTTCATGGACATATTACTTAATTGTTTATAAATGATTTAGTTTGTTTATTTTTCACCTCTCCAATTAAACTTCGTTGATACAATAAATAAGATTTCTATGTGATTTAATCAAATCTTTTCGCTTTGTTTTGAAAAAAAAAAAAAAATGATGGTCATAGTTTCAAATTTTATTTCTGCATTGAATTAAATTGAAGGATTTTTTAGAGACAAAAATGTCTGTAATTTTTATATTTTAATATCTATAGATATTTCTCCATGTTTGGTACTTCAGTTATGTGAAGTTACTTTTATATATGTTGTTTCAGAATATTCTGAAATTTTTAATATTCTACAGAAATATAAAACAGTTTTGTGTTAGATTTTAAACAAATAAAGAACTTTTTTCCCATTTAGATTTCTACATTGTAGTTATTGATTCCTTTCTTTAAGAATTTCCATTTGTTACTACACTTTTTTCATCGCTGTACGATTACTATTATGGTTTATTTTAACCATTAGTTGTAGATCAAGCCATTTTAATTATTGCTATTAATTCCATTTGATTGCTTGTCATGTTTAAGTTTATTATATATTGGGTTATTCTATAAATTTACAAACGTCCTATAGTTTACGAGTAAAACTGTTGTGACAGACAAACATGTCCTACATTTTCAATTATATCTCCGAGAATATAATACCAAAAATGAAAATAATTGCACTGTATTGAGTTCAGCGTTACGAAAGCTTTCATACGATCCCCCACACGAAATACAAAGAAAATATTTTTTTTTCAAGTAACAAAATTTTACCCTACACTTTCCCTAAATATATTTATGAATGTTTCATAATCTGTAAATATGTGGATTAAAAGTATTTATCAACCCCCCTCCCCCAATTTGAACTTTCAACGTTGTATAATTTACGAGGAAAGTTGCTAGACGAAACAGACAGACATCAGAGTGATCTTATAATGGTTCCGTTTTCACTTTATCAGTACAGAACCCTAAAAACTGTCGAGGTAAAAAGGACATTTTTGGAGATAAAATTGTGGAATATTAGAAAGTATATAAAAATATGCATTATTAAATATAATACTCGATTAATAGTACGGAACAATACAACGTTACATAAAATATTTTAAAACGTGGAATTAATTGGAGTGAAAGTGTGAAAGTAATGTGATTAAATTTCATTCCACTAATAATTACTAAAAACTAAATTTATGCAACCACATTTCTATAAAAATATCTTGCATTTCATACCTAGAATAAATACCTTTTATGCATCAACAACATTAAGGAGAATTCTCAAACTTTGTTGAATTTTATTGCAACGTAAAACTTTATAATGCTTCGATTATTATAATAGTCTCAGGTGTCTTAGGATTATAAATCATAACAGATATTAACATGACTATGAAAAGAACATTTCAACTCATCACATTTGAAGTCTTTCTCCATTTCATATCACAATTTTGCAGTTCTGCTAGCATTCCTATTTCCCAGAATATTTGCGCAAACACATTTGGTTTCAACGTTCTTCAAATGAATCTTTACGACGGCTCAGGTGTTTTGAGCAATAAATATCGCAGAGTGCGATAGTGTTGTCTCCATTATCATTTTAAAGGAATAGCACTCGAGAGTCTTAAAAGAGATTCTAAAATGAATCATCATGCTTTTCTTGAAGGTCTTATAAATATTGCTGAGATAAAAAGAAAAGTGGTATTGCAAATAAGATTTATTGCGTATAAAATTTTATTGAGAAATTACATTTGTGGATTTAACATTCACGAGTTTTGATTATTCACAAAATAAAAAATGAAGAATATTTCAACAGTCGCGAATACTCAATTTAGTTAATCGCGAATTCGGTTTTGTAAAGCACTTAACTCGCTTTATTTTACTAACTAAACAAACTATTTGACATCGGGGAGATGCATTGTACTGTATAGCCAATATTGACCGGAAATATTTTTCAAATGTGAAGTCACCAAAGCCATATTGAGAAAATACTAGCGTTTCATTGAATATACTTTAATGCAATGCAAAAATTATAAGCCACGTGCTACAGGTTTTATATTGGTAATAGTTTTAATGGAAAGTCAATATTATACAAGTATTTCAGATGAAGCGACAAATATGCGACAATAATAGTTTTATGGACAGATGGTACCAATATTGACAAAATGTCAACATCGTAAGATTAGGAAATATTTCATAATAAATATAATATTAGCTGAATATTAGGCCAATACGTAGCCAACAATGGATTCAGAGTAGAGTAAGATGATTAAACAGACTATTTTATTTTAAGTAGAATAAAATGATTGAATAGAATATTTTTACTTAAAAAAAGTATAAATCCAATTATTTATTTTATATAACAGACTGCAGTTATTTCTTAGAATAAAGGCAACAAAAAACTTCAAAATTAAAAATTTTGTTCTGAAATTTTTTGGAATAATAAAAAAAAAAGAAATATGATTTTCTTATCTTTATTCATATAAAGCTTAGACGAAAAAATATCATAATATTGCCCCGAAAAGAATAACAAAATGAAAAAAATCTGCTTTTTTAAAAATTGTATATCTTGGCGATGAAAACTTGAGATTGGATCAATATTATATTTGTAACAAAAATGATATAAATTAGTACAAACAAATATGTCACAATATATGTCAAGAATAATTACTGAATAAATAAACAAATAAATATATAAATAAATCTGAAAACTGAAATATTTCTTAAAATCTCAAAGAAAATATACAATAAACTTCTTAGAATCTTCATTTTGACCATCAGTACAGTTAGAATAAAAAATCACAAGAAAAAATCCATTTTCTAACTGTCGCAGAGAGTTTCGACAAGCAATTGTACTGTGTATACTTATTCATGAGAAAATGATAAAGCGCAGTTTTTAAATGAAAAGTGACAAAAAAGATATGATTTTTGTATTTTTGTTTTTTATAAAGTACTTAGAAGAAAAAAAAAATATTGCCCTGAAAAGAATAAAATGAAGCAAAGAAAATTATACTTTTTTATGTTGTATATCTTATCGATCAAAATTTGAGACTGGATCAGTACAATATTTGTGACAGAAAAATTATAAACTAATACAAATAAATACGACAAGTTAACAAACTTTACGTATAAGGATTGAAAATAAATATTTCATCATACTTATGCACATTTAATTTTGTTATTATTTTAGTTACATTAAAACGTTAAGTCAGCACTTAATTTTCGGGCATGAATATCCCGAACTTTAAAATTTGAACTTTTAAAATTAAATTACTCAGTTCTGGCATAGGATACATGATACATATCTAGATTTTCGAAATATAATTAAGAGCAATAACTGCATATCTCTGGAACTGTCAGTGCTACATAAGCATTACAGAGAATGAAGCTGTTCGATATCATTCATCTGAATAACCAAGAATCGCCTTGTCTCTTTTACGTTAATGAAATAGTTTATGCGTACTGCACGAGTGACTAAATGATTTCAGCAGATATTAGAGTAATGAGCTTTCGGAAACAAAGGGCATTCGAGAAAGGCTGCACAATGAACATTTAAAATAAGATTTAATTTGTGTAAAGATATCTGAGGTAAATGGGAAATGAGGTTTTTGTTTAAAAACGTGTTAAGATACTTTTCAATGTATTCATAAACAGTTATGACCAGTACATAAAGTTTAATAATAATTTCTTTGTTGAAACAAATCGGTAAAAATAGCAAGAGTTTTAAATAACTTTTGAATAATTACTAAATAAATAAATAATAAATGTGAAAACTGAATTAAAAAAAATTTCTAAGAAAATGTACAGTAAATTTCTCAGACTCTTCATTTTGATCATAAGTAGAGTTTGAAAAAAAATCACAGGGAAAAATCCATTTTCTAATTGTCGCAGAAAGAGGCAACAACTAATATTCGACAAGCAATTGTACTGTGTATACTTACTCATGAGCAAATGATAAAAAGCAATTTTTATATGAAAAGCTTAAATGATAAAAAAAAGTACGAGATAAAAAAAATTGCATTTTTTTATAAACTACTTAGACAAAAAAAAAAAAAAAAAAAAAAAAAAAAAAAAAAAATTGCCTTGAAAAGAATAACATGATGCAGAGAAAATTATGCTATTATTTATTTATTTATTTAGTATGTTGTATACCTTAACAACCAAAACTTGAGACTGGATCAATATAATATTTGTAACCGAAATAATATAAACTAAGATAAACAAATATGACAAGATACTAAGTTACAAATTTTTATAAAAGGATTGAATACAAATATTTCAGCATACTTGTGTGTCTTTACTTTTGCTATCATTTTAGTTACATTAAGAAGTAAGGTCAACACTTAAATTTTTGGCATGAATATGTCTTACTTTATAATTTTAGTTTAAAATTAAATTACATTGTTATGATAAAGGATCCATTATATGTATCTAAAATTTTGGAACATAAATAAGAGCAATAACTGCATATTTCTGAAACTGTCAGGGATGTCTGTAAATTAGCTGTGATAACAAATTACCACAAGACCATCTCAGAGAATGAAGCTATTCGATATCGTTCATCTAAATAACCAAGATTCGCCTTGTCTCTTTTACGTTAATGAAATAGTTTATGCGTACTGCATGAGTGACTAAATGATTTCAGCAGATATTAGAATAATGAGCTTTCAGATGCAATGAGCATTCGAGAAAGACTGCACAATGAACATCAAACAAAGATTTAATTAGTGTGTAGATATCTGATGCAAATATAAAATTAGGCTTTTGCTTGAAAACGTGCTAAGATGGTTTGCAATTTATTCATAAGCAGTTTTATTATGACCAGTAAATAAAGTTTAATTATAATTTTTTATTGCTGTTTTAGAAAAAAAACGGTAAAAATAGCGAGAGATTTAAACAATTTTTGAATAATTACTTAAATAAATAAATAAATAAATAAAATAAATAAAAAAGAGGAAAAAATAAATAAATCTGAAAACTGAAATATTTCTTAAAATCTCTAAGAAAATAACAGTAAATTTCTTAGACTCCTCATTTTAACCATAAGTTCAGTTAGGAAAAAAATCACAGGAAAAAAGCCATTTTCTAATTGTCACAAAGAGAGGCCACAAGTAATATTCGACAAGCAATTGTACTGTGCATACTTATTCATGAGCAAATGATAGAGGTCAATTTTCAAATGAAAAGCTCAAATGATAAAGGAGATACGTGACAAATATATCTATATATATACATATATATATATATATACATATATATATATATATATATATATACATATATATATATATATATATATACATATATATATATATATATATATATATATATATATATATATATATATATATATATATATATATATATATATATATATATATATATATATATATGATTTTCGTATTTTTTTATAAAGTACTTAGACGTAAAAAATAGCATTGCCCTAGGAAAAATAACATGGTGCAAAAAAAATTATGTTTTTTTTTAACGACTAAAACTTGAGACTGGATCAATATAATATTTGTAACAGAAGTAATATAAATTGATAAAAACAAATATGGCAAGATATTCACTAACAAATACTTATATAAGGATTGATAATAAATGTTTCAGCATACTTGTGATTTAATATTGTTATTATTTTAGTTACATTAAAAAGTTAAGTCAACATTTAATTTTCGGGCATGAATATCTCGTACTTTATATTTTTTACTTTAAAATTAAATTACATAATTCTGTCATAGGATACATTATAAGTATCTATATTTTTGAAATTTAATTAAGAGCAATAACTGCATATCTCTCGAACTGTTCAGTGATATGTCTGTAAATTAGCTGTGATAACGAAGGACTACATAAGCATCACAGAGAAGTAAGCTGTTAGATATCATTCATCTGAATAACGAAGAATCGCCTTGTCTCTTTTACGTTAATGAAATAGTTTATGCGTACTGCACGAGTGACTAAATGATTTCAGCAGATATTAGAGTAATGAGCTTTAGGAAACAAAGAGCATTCGAGAAAGACTGCACAATGAACATTAAACAAAGATATTAGTGTAAAGATATCTGAAGCAAATGCGAAATTAGACTTTAGTTTGGAAACGTGCTAAGATAGTTTTCAAGGTATTTATTCATAAGCAGTTTTATTATGACCAGTACTTAAAGTTTAATCATTATTATTATTTTTATTTTTTTACTGTTGTTGTTGGAAAGAACCAGTAAAGTTAGCGAGAGATTTAAATAACTTTTGAATAATTACTAATAAATAAATAAATAACTCAGAAAGTTGAAAAATTCTTACAATCTCTAAGAAAACATACAGTAATCTTCTTACACTCTTCTTTTTGAACATCAGTAACGTTAGAATAAAAAACAACAGGAAAAAAACAATTTTTAACGGTTGCAGAGAGAGGCCACAAGTAATATTCGACAGGTAATTGCATTGTGCAAAGTTATTCATGATTAACATAAGTTTAAAGAAAAATTTTAATATGAAAAGCACAGATGATAAAAAAAATACGTGACCAAAAAAAAAAAAAAAAAAAAAAAAAAAAAAAAAAAAAAAAAAAAAAGGAATATGATTTTTTTATTTATATTTTTATAAACTACTTAGACGAAAAAATATAATATTCCTCTAAAAAGAATAACACGATTAAAACTTAATATTAGATCAATATAATATTTGAAATAGAAATAATATAAATTAACACAAAATAATCTGACAAAATATTTATTTAGAAATATTTAAGTATAAGGATTGAAAATAAATATTTCACCATATTTGTGTGCATTAAATTTTGTTATTAATTTAGTTACATTAAAAAAATAGGTCAACACTTAATTCTTGGACATGGATATCCCACACTTAATTACATAGTTGTGACACAGGATACATTATATGTATCTAGATTTTCGAAACATAATTAAGAGCAATAGCTGCATATCTCTGGAACTGTCAGTGATATGTCTGTAAATTAGCTGTGATAGCAAAAGACCACAAGCATCACAGAGAACGTAGCTGCTCGATATCATTCATCTGAATAGCCAAGACTCGCCTTGTCTCTCTTACGTTATCAAAATAGTTTATTCGTAAATGCATGAGTGACTAAATGATTTCAGTAGATATTAGAGTAATGAGCTTTCAGAAACAAATAGCATTAGAGAAAGAGTGTACAATGAACATTAAACAAAGAGTCAATTAATATGAAGATATCTGAGGCAAATATGAGGCTTTTGCTTCAAAACGTGCTAAGATGGTTTACAATTTATTTATAAGCAGCTTTATTATGACCAGTAAATAAAATTCAATTATAATTTTTTTTGGTACTAATTTGTTATCAAAATTACCAAAATACTATCGCCAAATTATAAGATTAAATGCCAATAATGGATGATCGTGAATGCCAATTCAATGACATTAAATACGATACACGTGTTTAAAACGTCATTAAGTGATTTTTATATCGAATATTATTAAGAAAATAATACAGTAAACGCCTTAGACTCTTCAACTTGACCATAAGTACATTAAAAGGAAAAAAAAAAGCCATTTTTTAATTGTCGCAGAGAGAACAAGTAACATTCGACAAGCATTTGTACTCTGTATACTTATTCATGAGTAAATGATGAAGAGCAATTTTCATATGAAAAGATCAAATGATAAAGGAGATACGTGACAAATATATATGTATATGAAATAATATGGCGATTTTCTCTAACAATACATCGGTTCTCGTGGGATAACATCTTTGCTGTAAGAATAAGTCGATTTACTTGAAAATAATAAACAGGGTTAGCAGCCGTAGATGGAAGCCATGGAATTATGCTCCTTGGGAGTTTCTCCAATAAAATTGCAATAAAATCAGTTTTTAGTCCTTATTATTTTTTTGTATGACCATAAGTTACTCCACATGTCACCAGTCCTCACAAATTAACACTTGACAACTCGCTCTTAAAACTGCATCATCTCAACGTTCGAAATTATGCAAAAGATGAGACGGGCCTCATAGCATTTGAAAGGTTAGAAGGATTCTGAACGCTCTTCCAAAGCAAAAAGAGTCTATCAAATTCCAAGCCAAACTAGCCCCTCTCCTTTTTTGCGTAAGGCTTTTAAAGATCCACTAGGATCATTTTCAACGCAAAGATAATTCAACTCACTATCTCCTATTGGTCGATAGGCGTGGCTAGATGCAAGGCATCTTTACCTGATTTCGTAATAGTGTAACCTGCTCACGCGCAAGGCGTATGAATCCCAGCAGACGATTAATTAAATAATAAAACAAAGTTTCGATAAATGTTTTTTAATTCTAAAAAGGAAAATGGATTTGTGTACTGAAAGAAAGATTTCGCAATAAGATACTGGCATTCAAGAAACATTCACAGAGATTAAAATAAAATAAGAGAACTTTAGCTGTTAAAATATTAATACATTACAGAAACTGAGAATAAAAGTATGTTCCATAAAACGTTAGAAATAAAAACTCAGGGTGGGCAAAATGAAGATTTTTTTTTTTTTATTACATATATCTATGATTTTGGTATGGAAAATCATGATGTAGAAAAAAATTACACTTTTTTTTTTAACGATTAAAACTTGAGACTGGGTCAGTATAATATTTGTAACAGAAATAATATAAACTAAAAACAAATGTGGCAAGATATTGACTTATAAATCTTTATATAAGGATTGAAAACAAATGTTTCAGTATATTTGGGATTTAATTTTGTTATTATTTTAGTTACATTAAAAAATTAGGTCAACAATTAATTTTCGGGCATGAATATCCCGTACTTTGTAATCTTTACTTTAAAATTAAATGACACAGTTGTGACATAGGATACTTTATATGCATCTAGATTTTCGAAACATAATTAAGAGCAATAATTACATATCTCTGGAACGTCAGTGATATGTCTGGAAATTAGCTGCAATAACAAAGGACCGCAAGCATCACAGAGAAGTAAGCTGTTCGATATCATTCATCTGAATAACTAAGATTCGCCTTGTCTCTCTTACGTTAATGAAATAGTTTATGCATATAGCACGAGTGACGAAATGATTTCATCAGATATTAGAGTATTGAATTTTCAGAATCAAAGAACATTCGAGAAAGATTGCACAATGAACATTAAAAAAGATTTAATTAGTATAAAGACATCTGAGGCAAATATGAAATGACGCTTTTGGCTTGAAAACGTGCTAAGATGATTTGCAATTTATTCATAAGAAGTTTTATTATGACCAGTAAATAAAGTTTAATTATATTTTTTTTTATTGCTGTTTTTGAAAAGAACCGGTAAAAATAGCGAGAGATTTAAACAATTTTTGAATAATTACTTAAATAAATAAATAAATAAATATATAAATGAATAAATAAGTAAATAAATAAATAAAATAAATAAATAAATAAAAAGAACTATGTGACTTATACTACAAATATGCATGCAACTACCCCTGTAATCTTCTTAGATTCAACCTTTTGAGCATAAGTACTAATGGAAAAAAAATCACTGAAAAAAATTCTTTTTTTTTTTTATCTGTCGCACAGAGAGGATAAAAAGTGCTATTCGACAAGCAGTTGTACTGTGTATAGTTATTCATGAGCAAGGCAAGTTTAGAAAGTAATTTTTATATGAAAAGTTTAGATCATAAAAGTAGTAAGTGACAAAAAAAATGATTAATTATTGTGATTGAAGATAATCAATGTATCTCTGCCATTTGTTAAATTATAATTCAAAAAACCTAATACTCATAAAGATTTTTAACTGATAAAAAAGACACTCAAAATAAACAAGTCGGATATAGCACGTCAAATGAGTTGCGCTCGTACTAAACGACGTTTTAAAAATACTCAGATCTTGGTGTAATAGTATACAGTACTTCGGATACAGTATAGAAACCAAATTTTTTTGTATGTCCCTGTAAATTAGAGATGGGAAATATGGTTATTTTTGGTTAACAGGTTACATCATTCCACAGTAGCGCTGGTAACAGGTTCCAACATCCTGTTATTTTTGTAACAGGATGCAATAAACAATTTATAAACAATTGCTAAATATGCTCCCAAACGGACAACACATAGGATATGGGCCCCCCGTGGAGGGAGGGGGGGGTCTTTCTAAGGGAACCCAACCCGTATTTACGCAAGGAAATCCAAAGTTCGAAGAAAACCACGGAAAACTCCGAATGATTGTGCTGACGACCGCGATTGGGTTTTGTTCTAATCCAGCACCTGCCGTCTACCAGTTTTGAGGGCAGAATCTCTCAGCCACTGGTGGGGCAACAAAATTTAAGAAAATATCTATAGGCACATATATTTTGAATATAAAATAATGTATCCAATAGGAAATACGAAAAGTAGGAAAATTAGAAAGTACAAGAAAACATATTAAGAAAACTTTCTTTAACATACAGAGGAAAACGAATTTTTCAAAAATCAATTTTCCATATATCGCGTTTTCTCAATCAGCACTGTTGATGTTTTAAAATCTGAGATGAAATGCATTACTGAATTTTCGTACAGCAAGTCAATGCGTGCTGCCACTACTAGAGCGACTGCAAAATATAAAACAAATATTAACTGATAGACAAAGAAACTTGTGTGATAGGACAGATGGTAGAGAATGAAATTTTTTCCAGACTCAGTTTTTTTTACTAGTTTCTTAATAGCAGATATGTATAGTATGCAAGATCGATTGTACGCTATTATGAAAGCAAAAGAGGGTGCTACAAAAAATTAACTACCATGTACTTCATATTAATAAGGTAATATTGTTGCGCAAAATAAAATATTCTAATACTTTGAACTCATCTAAATTTTATCCTACTATTTTTATGTCTTTCAGAAAGCTGTAAACCTAATATATTGTACTGTATTTTATATTTTGTAAATATTAAAATCTTATCTAAACATTCCAAATTCAATTTATAAGAAATTTAATTGCATTTACTTAGTATAAAAATGATTAAATTGAAAATAATTTTTTTATAATTTTTCTCAATTATTTTAATATTTGGAATATGAGTTGTATTAATTGGTTCCAAAGTTCACTAGCTCATACTTTTTTATATGGATCCATACATAAATAAAAAATAAGACGTATTTCCACAAAATTTTCACCCCCCCCCCCTCAAAAAAAATAAAAATAAAAAATAAAAAAATAAAGTGACATTTTTGGAGTGCCGACAGAAGTGAAAACTTGGACAGTTACGTTTTTATTTTTTGAATTATCAGGACATATTTTTTTGTAATCGTCAGGAAACATTTTATTGTGCAGGAAATACTTTTAAATAATGTGTTTTTTTTTATTCATTATTATAAAGTACTACTACAAAAATTGCATTACAATTTTCATTTAATGCGAAATTGTGCATGAACAATAATGCATGTTGTTTTACATTAAAAAAATTGCAATAAAAAAAGACTGAATAATATTTATATGGCGCAGATGTCATACACACATCACGTTGGCACAGTTTTTTTCTGATACCGATTTGGCAAAAAACCTCGAAGAAGTTTAAGAAATTTAAATTTCAACCCATTATGGGTCCGTAACGTGACCCAGAATAACGGGAGAAAATTTTTTATGCTAGATTTGTAATATATGAAGCATAAGCTTTCGATAGACATATTACATCAAAAAATGAGAAACGCCCCCCCCCCAGCCCCCCCCGATAATTCATAAACTTTTATTGTGCAGGAAATACTTTTAAATAATGTGTTTTTTTTATTCATTATTATAAAGTACTACTACAAAAATTGCATTACAATTTTCATTTAATGCGCAATTGTGCATGAAAAATAATGCATGTTGTTTTACATAAAAAAAATTGCAATAAAAAAAGACTGAATAATATTTATATGGCGCAGATGTCATACACACATCACGTTGGCACAGTTTTTTTCTGATACCGATTTGGCAAAAAACCTCGAAGAAGTTTAAGAAATTTAAATTTCAACCCATTATGGGTCCGTAACGTGACCCAGAATAACGGGAGAAAATTTTTTATGCTAGATTTGTAATGTATGAAGCATAAGCTTTCGATAGACATATTACATCAAAAAATGAGAAACGCCCCCCCCCCCAGCCCCCCCCCGAAGAGCCCTTTAGAAATCAAATCCACAAATCTCAAATTCAGTCTTTCTGATATTTAATAAAAAAGAGACGAAATCATTTTTTATTTATCCTCTTTCTTCAACAACCGCGAATGAAAACCAAATAGGAAACGAAACTTTAAATCAAAAGTCGTTAACGATAACAACATTATCCTCAGACAAAACGTTTGAAAATAAACAACAGTTACGAAGCGACAAAATGTTCTTTTGTAATGTAAAAAACTACATTTTTTCAAAAACGGGTGGAAAATCTAACAGAAAAGAACTACATAACTGAACTGAATTGAAAAACTGGTGAAAAATCTAACAGTTATTGAATTAGCGAATATTAAAGAGTTATTTCTTCTGTGGTTGCATAGGCGTAACCAGCTTTTTGAACGGGTGGGTGCCCAGAATTTTTAACCTGAACTTGCTGGATACAAACAATATCTTATTTTATATAGTAAAACCTTCTAAAACGGAAGCCTATAAAACAGTTTTAAATTCAGTTTTAGACAGTTTTTTTTATCAGAGTGTATAATTGTGAGATTTTTTTAATAAGGGTTTTTAAGGGTGTTTTAATAAGGGGGGGGGGGGACGCAAATTTTTTAAGTAATTGTGAATGGGTCTGCGCAAGCAGGGGGGGGGTTGTCCGGGCTGTACTTGCTGGATACAAACAATATCTTATTTTATATTGTAAAACCTTCTAAAACGGAAGCCTATAAAACAGTTTTAAATTCCGTTTTAGACAGTTTTTTTAAATTTTAGAGTGTATAATTGTGAGATTTTTTTAATAAGGGTTTTTAAGGGTGTTTTAATAAGGGGGGGGGACGCAAATTTTTTAAATAATTGTGAATGGGTCTGCGCAAGCAGGGGGGGGGGCTGTCCGGGCTGTACTTGCTGGATACAAACAATATCTTAATTTATATAGTAAAACCTTCTAAAACGGAAGCCTATAAAACAGTTTTTTTTTTATCTTAGAGTGTATAATTGTGAGATTTTTTTAATAAGGGTTTTTAAGGGTGTTTTCATAAGGGGGGGAAGGAAATTTTTTAAATAACTGTTAATGGGTCTGCGCAAGCAGAAAGGGGGGGGGGGGCGCTGTCCGGGCACCCAACCCGGACATTCAACATTGTTCCGCAAACGTCTCAAAAGAAACGATTAAGGACGTTTTTAATGAATATTATTATTATTTTAGAGGTACAAAAAATGAAATTTTGATTAAAACAAGTGAAAGAAGATGCTGTCATTAAGAACCATGTGTTATTTATTTAACAGGGACTTTTCAGTAACATATTAACGCAATATTAGGTTCTAGCGTAGTAACACTGTTATTTATCCTAATACGATAAATAATGCCCATCCCTACTGTAAATATTATCTGTTTTCTGTTATACGTGAAGTAACTTGCAGTAAACCTCTGAAACGTATATTTTTTTCATAGAATGAGAAATAGTTTAATATTAATAAAATACACCCCAAACAATGTTTCTCTCTATATCATTATGTAATGGAATTTTTTTGTGTGGCTCTTTAAATTAATAAAAAATATTCTTTGCACCACAGAATGCACAGAAGATATAATTTAAAAAAACTTTAATTAGAATTAAGTCTAGAAAACCAAATTATAAACAGAGATAAACAAAAACTGAAGTATGACGTATTTTTCCTTCTGTTTTTCAATATTTCAAAGTCTTAGCTTTAAAAAAATGTCTTTAATATTACTTTGTACAGGTTTCTTATAAAAAATACATTTTTCATAAAATTTGTATCAGTATTGTAAGTATCCGAACAATTCATCTGCAACATTTTTGTGAAACTGGAATCCGCTTCTTATTGTATCGAAGGCTTTGGCATTTATTCTTTCGTTTGGAAATGATTAAATATATAAATAATTTTATTTTCATGCAATCAACTGAAATAAATCCATCGCAACAGCCTCTCCATTTTAATGATGTACAGGGACGAAAGTGGAATAAATTGCGTTATTTACACTGCAGACACGCGAAACACTTTTGTGACAATAACTTAACATAAAAATGAACACTTTTAACTAAAATCATTTTCGATTGTGTTGTGAATGTGTTGTAAGAAATAAAAAGTTTGTGCAAAAAATATTGTTAAAAATTACAAGACGAGAAAATGTGTTTTCAAAACAAGTTTCAAATCATTCATTTTTAAAATTGTGTAATTTTAAAGGTACCATGTTGAAAATATTTTGAAAGTGCTTTAAATGTGTTGTTTTCTAGTGTTCTAAAATAAAATAATGTTCTATAGTGTTCTAATGTTCTTGTCTAAATTGTGTGGAGTTTACAATGTGTTGTTAATTTAAGGGCAAAGCGCTGTGAAATACAACACTATTTTAAGAAACTATTTTTATCAACACTTTACAACTCTCTTTCAACATAATTAACAAGAACACATTTCTAGATACCAATGTTTTGCAACATATTAAGAACATTTTTCTACAACGCAACACTTTTGCAACATATTACAACACATATTACAACACAATCACAACACAAAAAACGTTTCACAATACATCGATGTGTTTTTAATATGGGGACAAAAAGTGTTTATTTTTGTGTTTGAAATTTTTCAGCATTATATATATATAAAACCCCTCCGTGTATAACAATTCCGGGGTCAACTTATTCACGAGAAAAAGAAACTCATTCACCAATGAAAACGTTTCATAGTCGTAATGGAGCGTTCTCATTGGTCAGATTTACAGTGGGAGCTGTAAATGACGTCACTACATTTTACTTCACTTTGAAATCTTTCCACGATTTCAAAAAGTACACTGTTAAAAATTTGATCCATTTGCGGCAGTGGCACTCCACAACTTTTATAGAATACCTCTTTTATGACCAATGAGAATGCTCCATAACACAGTAAAGTAACCGTTTTCTATAAAAGCGGTGGAGTGACGCTGTAGCAAATGAGTCAAATTTTTTACAGTGTATATTTAATTAAACCTTTTTATTAAAGGAAAGCGAAGGTGCGTTTTAAATGCAATATTCTTAAAAAAATTTATATTCGGGTTGCTTTAATTTTTTTTCTTTACAGCCGTGAATGACTATTGTGAATTTCAAATATATAAAAAACATTGTGAAAAGTTACCTCCGATTTTAAAGGCAATCTCTTTTCTGACCAATGAAACCGTTCTATAGTCGTAATAAAGCGTTCTCAATTGTCAGATTTATAGTGGGAGCTGTAAATGACGTCACTACATTTTACTTCGCTTTGAAATCTTTTCACGATTTAAAAATACTATTTAATTAATACTTTTTATTTAAGAAAACCGCGGGTGCGTTTTAAATTTCATTATAATCCCCACCCCCATCTACCAGATAGTTTTGCTATAGTTCTAAATGCAGATTTCTGTTGAAATTTTCTTTCTTTCTTTTTTTTTTTTTGTTAGATTTTTTTCTTTTCAAGTTTAATCGCTGTATTTATCAATATTGTTTCAGTGACTATGATTGACCATAGTTGTAATTTTTTATCATCCTTTAAAAATGCAAACACGTCATTTTGACGGGCTATCTTCTAGTATGTAATATTTATCATTATATGAAGATTAATTTGCATGTAAATGGTGTTTAAAGTCAAGCTAAAGTCAAATGTTAAACAGAGACTTCGTTAGAGAGAAATTTGATTGTATCTAGCCGCCACAAAAGTTATTTTTAAAACAAAATCACAACACACTACTGATATTTTTATCTAGATTTTACGAGTCTAATCATTAGAAATAACAAAATTTCTCTTACGCTATAAATGATGCACCTTGAAATTAGTTGTGATACAGCCGAAATAATTAAGACAACGAAAATCTTCTATATAATTCAACTAAATATTCGAAATTCGCCTTGCCTCTGTAACTCTAATGAAATACTTCGTGTTTACTGCATCGATGAATATATGGTTTGAGCAGATATCATAATAATGAGCTCGCCTATCTTTCAGATGCGAAGACCATTCGTGAAAGATCACACAACGAATAACAGAAATAGATTTCAATTAATATGAAGACATCAGAAGTAAATGCGAAATAATAGTTTTATTTGAAATCATGTAATGATTCTTAGGTACGTTCTTAATTATGTAAAAAAGTAGCACCTATAGTGATCGTTCAGTCCGTCCGTTTCTCCGTCTGTCCGTCCGCATATAACAGAGCAAAAACTACCAAACCGGATTATTTAAAATTTAAAATATATAATTGTTGCATAATTTTGTCGAGTCATTTCAAATTTTATGAAAATCGGATGGATAGTTTAATTGTAGGGACAATCAAAAGTATTCCGTTACATCACGGCCAACGGAAAAAAGTAGTTTCACGTGAATTTCAATGATTTCACACTGTTCCGAACATAATAAAATTTATATGAATCTATGAAGTATGTATTAAAATATGCATTCAGTACTATCTGTAAATGAATATTTACTATTAATTTACAGGTCCACACAAAAGTATTCCAATACATAATGGTATAGCGGGGAAACATTGTTTGGATTGCGTTTTAACTATATTAAATTATTTCACATTTTATGAAGTAATTATACGATGCTGATGTTTCCTACAAGTTATTTCCTGTATAATAGAAAGTAGATAGTATTTACAGAAGAGTTCAGCTTCTATACTATATCCGAAGTATTGTATACAATTACACCAAGATCTGAGTATCGTTATTGTATGTGTTAACTTCGTTATTGTACGTAGGAACGCGCTTCTTTTACTACATTTGACATGCAATTTCAGACTTGTTTTTTCTTTCTAATTTTTTATGACACTTATTGTACACAAAAAATATTTCATATCAAAATATGGAATAACCCTATGCTTGGAGTTATCCCTATTCTTCTGTTATATGTACATAATAATATAATACTCTGTTCTAGAAAATTGTGCGAAATATGTCTGAAATGATACTTGTTATGTTTACTAGTAAAGAAAAAAAGAAAGAATGTTGTCTGCTTGTTTTGTTGATAAGATGTTCTGATTCTAACTCCACTCCCCTTCGGCCAAATGGAAGAAGACATTATAAAGTTCATTTCAAAAATCAGTGCAATTTATAAAATTGTTTTTCTACCAAGAAGATTGTTTATATGAGGACTGCAACTTGTGAATATATTCTCTAACAACACCTAACATTAAAACTTTGCCATTTCATAAAGCTGCTTACACTGTTAAAAATTTTTAACTTTTGCTGCATCGTAACTCCACCGCTTTTATAGAAAACGATAACTTCACTGTATTATGGAGCATTCTTATTGGTCAGAATAGAGATATTACTTTACCCATCATTCGTAGTATAGGGTAAGTCTTGCAATCGTTTTGAAAAAAAAATTGACGAATTTACACGTTTCAGGCACTGAAGATTTCGAAAAACATATTTTTAGAAAAACAAAATGCCGTCCATCTGTCTGTACGTCCGTGTGTGTGTCTGTATGTCTGTGTGTCTGTAAACACTCTATCTTCCGAACGAATTGAGATAGAGATTTGAAAATTTGTATGTACTTAATATGTCAGAATGAAATGAAGCTTATTTAATATCAGTAACCTCGCTTATCCAGAACTATTTTTTCGGACTTTTGAAAAATTTGCTCTGACGAAAGATGTATAAATTTTTTTTTTATTTTAAGACGTGGAAGTAAAAGGCAATAGAATAACACAAATTTTGCATAAAAAACGAAGTCGATCGGATTACTATTTGCCGAGATATTTGTAATCCTTTTTCCATATTCTTCGATTTTTCATGACTGTGCATTTCATTAAAATTTCAATTCAAAGATACATTTTAACTGGATAAAAGACTCTTAATCCGACGCAGTAAACTGTTAGTTAATATGATTATTATTTTCGGAGTTATATAAGAATGTTTCTTTTACGCAATTCGGTACTACTTGAATAGTTTGGCGTTTTGTACAATGTGTCGAAATGGGTTCATCAGCAATTTATTAACAGAGCATTAGTATGCACATTAAAAATATTTAAATATACGTTTAAATTTTGTTTTGGAATTGCAATGAATTTTGTAAATAGTTTACGATTGTTTTATGTTCATGTATGATAGTATACATATCTATGATAGGTAAGTATTACGAGCCCCCTCCCCCCCCACCCATCGACTAGTTTTATAAAAGCAGTGGTGTGACGATGCAGAAAAAGTTTCAAATTTTTAACAGTGTACCTACATTTCATAACCGCGATATTTTTCATCAAAAACATAACATTCTGTATTCTTTAATTTTTTTTACAACGGATGACAAAGTTAATAGGTTTTAGAAGAATTGAATTTTATAACCCAACCCGGGAAGCATCACTTGAGACGCATTGTGGGGTTTCGAAACTGCTGATATATATATATATATATATATATATATATATATATATATAAATAATATAAAGATGTAAAGAGACATTGTAGAAAAGACAGATGTTTCTAAATCTATGAAAATTCACTATAATCCCAAACGAAAATTATTCTATAACCATTTGACAATCATCCAACATTCCGAAAAGCGTTCCTTTATCTTTAAAATCCTTAGAAAACAATTTAATTTCGAAATTCAGAAAAGAATTTAAAATAATAAATTTTTATTAATTTCTTGTAATTTTGGATTTGTTTTCGAGTAGTTTTTACAATGGATTAATCAGTTTTTGTTATCCACCCGGAAAATCGGTTTTTTTGGGATGCTATCAGTTCTCAATTAAACATTTTCAGCTGTATAACTAAAATTGTGTATGCAATTGTAACAGAATAATGTTAATTTTAATGTTAATATTATCTCTGCATGTTTTTCAGTCAAACATGTTTGCTGGACATGAAAATATTTACTTGATGCCTCATAACATCCGAAAAAAGCAATTTTCCGGGTACAGATATTAAATTAAAGCACTGTAAAAGTTACTCAAATAAGTTTCCGAAAATGACGGGCAATTAATAAAAAAATATTTTTTATAAATTCGTCTTTGAATTTCAGAAATAAATTATTTTGTGGGGTTTCTAAAGATAATCGAACGTTTTTTGGTATGCTGCGCGACACGGAAGAGGCTATTGTATATTGTTTATTCATGATATGTAGTATAGGGTAATGCTTGCAATCGTTTTGAAAAAAAAATGGCGGATTTACACTTTTCAGGCACTGGAAATACCAAAAAACATATTTTTAGAAAAAAAAAATCCGTCCGTTTAATATCGGTTACTGGAAAAATTCGTTTTAAAGAAAGGTACATAAAAAATTTCGATTTTTTTTAAAGAAATGAATACAAAAGACAATTAAAAAAAACATAAATTTTGCCTAAAGAATGAAGTCGATCTGATAATTATGTTTTCGGGTTTTCCACACTCTTCGATTTTTCATGACCTTGTATTTCATTCAAATTTCAATTAAAAGATATATTTTAATTAGAAATGGAACGCTTAATGTAACGCAGAAAATTGTTTAATATGATTATCCTTTTTGGAGTTATAAGGATGCTTCTTTTATACAATTCTCTGTTACTTGATTTAATTTCCATACTTTATAGTATGCATATCCATGATTGGTAAGTATTACGGTGGTCCCCAACGACTAGTTTTTATTCGTGATTATAGTAGATTTTCGCAAATTAAGAAACATCCTTTTTTTTTCAGTATACCGAATCAGCTATTAAAAGTTTTTTCTAAAGTTTTTATATTATAAACAGATATGCTAAGTTAAACCATAATTAAAAGCATAATTAAAGTTTTTTTTACGATGTAACACCATATAAAATAATTAACTTCTTTGAGGTAATTATTATTATACAAATGAAAAACATATTTATACAACATGTTCGGAAGGAACAAAGAAAAAGGAAATATTTTTCAGCATGTTTTTGCCAGAAATACATTGTTTGTCGGACAAAATATTTCTGCTTACACAAATAAATGAAAATGCATCAATTATCTTTCTTGGCACACAAAAATGCCTTTGGGTTCAAGCATATCCCATGCATCTTGTAAACAACTTATTGTTATTAATATTATTATTATTTTGAAGATAAACGTTGCCAAGTCATTTTTTACGAGTCATTATGTAATCAGCGACAGCTGTCAAACAGATCAACGACAAAAAAATTAAAACGGTATAGAAATTATCCATTTTTCTGTTAAAAATTATAAAATACAGTAGACTCTCATTAATTCGAACTTGTCAGGCCCACAAAAAATGTTCGAATTACCCTGAGTTCGAATTATGGAAAGAATGAGAAGAAAACATGTCTAAAGGAGTTATATTAGAAGAAACTAATGTTATAGTATTTTTTAAATATATTTCGGCTGTGTTATCATTAGAATATGACTTAGATTATTATGATATTAAATTAGAAGATGTAAATACATAAACAAATTAAGGGATTAGAGAAAAGCACAAACGAAGATGGGGTGGAGGTGTCATTGATGGACAGATGGGGCACTAAAAAAAGTGGATATCAAATCCATGGGAGTATATATGTACCAGTTCAGAACAGTTCTGGCAAAAATGAAAGAAAGAAAGTTATTTCAAAGATGTGAAGTCTAGAAGTAAGTACGGAAAAATGAAAAATCGGAATCTCGTTAGTCCGAATTAAACGATGTCAAGAGAAAATAAGTTCGAATAAAGGAAAATTTTTAACGTTATTCTGCTATTGAAAATTTTGGTACTTCATGCTTAGTTCGAATTAAGCGAAGATTCGATTTATCCGATTTCGAATTAACGAAAGCCGCCTGTATTTGAATTTTTCACGCGATGACATAAAAGATTTGATAAGTTTACGAAGAAGGTTATGGAAAGCGAATAATAGCTACTTATTGTACACTTGTTAAAAAACAAAACAAGCGTTAAGCTATTTTATCACTGCCGTATATATTTCCATGTATAAACCGAGTGTACGCCTTTTCAGTAAAAAATCGTAAAGATCGGAAACCCGTATAAAAGTCGAAGTAAAAAAAAGAGGGGATGAAAAGTTTAATGAATAAAAACTAGAAACTAGAACTAATTAGAAAAAAATGCCCTCTCCGAAATTACTTATCTCTCTTATACTATTTTAGCATGCTGCCAAATCTGCTTAGACGTTTGTCTAAACAAGCCATTTAAAGACGAATTCGGTTTTGAAATTATCTGATTGTATGTCATCAGAAAGTGCAGTTGTTTTTACATAGACAAACATGATAAAGAAACAGCATAATATTTAAATTATTATTATACTACTTTTGCATGTACAAATTCAATTACGCAGCTGAAAATATTTAGTCGAGAATTAATAGTATCCAAAAACTAATATCCTGGTTTAAAAAAATGATATATATACGGACTATATAATGAATAAATTTAGTTTAGCAAGAAAACGCTTAAGAGCCCACAATAGTCACAGAAAAAGTACGCAAAAAGACCCGGATGACCATGTAAAGTCTATGGGAGCGTTCTTTTCTAATATCTCGCTCGAATTTTAATATTTTTGCATGATTTTTTTGCACAAGATAGCTGAGGGCAATCCACAACCGGGCTAGTTTTTACTTTTTCGATTTTGGTTATATATTTTTTATATTACGATAGTTTCAGTTTCAGAACCGGTTTAAACCGGTTTCGAAAGTTAAAGTAATTTTTTAAAGAAAATCTGAAACAAAAATTGAAAAAGTAAAAACTAGCCCGGTTGTGGATTGCCCTCAGCTATCTTGTGCAAAAAAATCATGCAAAAATATTAAAATTCGAGCGAGATATTAGAAAAGAACGCTCCCATAGACTTTACATGGTCATCCGGGTCTTTTTGCGTACTTTTTCTGTGACTATTGTGGGCTCTTAAGAGCACACACTAGTCACGCGGTAAAAGCCGAACGCTAATGGTAAGTCTATGGGCGCAATCTTTTCTAATATCTCGCTTAATTTTCAATATTTTTAAATGATTTTTTTTCACAGGATAGCTGAGGACATTCTATTACCGGGCTAGTTTGTACTTTTCTGATTTTCGTTGTAGTTTAATTCTGAGGACACTTTCAATTTTGGAATATCTGAAATTCGAGGTGTTGTGTCCTTTTTAGTCTTATAAAATCCATTTCAGCAAAATTCAGAAAAAATTAAAAACGCTTCACGGAATATTAGGGTTTAAGCTTTCCAATGATATGCTTTCCATATTTCTATTGCAATTAGGCTGAGCAAAATTCGGAAAGATTTTGATCGAATATGGAACGAAAAATGCGTTTTAATTATATGCGGACCGCCTGCGCCAAGAATCTGAAATCCCCGCCCTTTTAAAACTTTGATTGGTTAACACCGATGCAGTGTAGCAAATGTAAGGAAATCACTTCCTTTCCTTGCGTATTTTGTCGTGATTGGAGTATAGTAATGCGTTGAAATAAAACCCTCCTTTAGAAACATTGGATTTAATTTTTTCAACGATTATTGGTAAATTTTAACAGTATTACTTTTGAAAAAAAAATGACGATTTCAAACTCTTAATTTTTATAAATTAATGTTATTTTTAAGTTTTAACTAACTTTCAAAGAATAAAATTATACATTTCATTTGTATATATATATTTTTTTCAAGTTCATACAAAAGAAAATAGATTTGATACAAATTACAGTAATTTCTCCTTTAGTAGAAAGGTAATTTTGATAATTTTAAAGGATGCTTATAATTGGAACTTTTGTGAAATAAATAGGTACCTTTAAAAGGACAAGGGGCTACATTTGATAATTAAAAATTGCCTTGTACTACCTGCAAAATATATGAAGGGGGGTGGGGGCAGTGGTGTGCGAAGAGAAAACTGCGCTCGGGGCAGTTTCAGTTTGGCATCCATTCCCTGAACTTTTTCTTGTGACAGACTAAAAATGACGTTTGTAGTATAAATTTGGCGCCCCATAAATTTACGCAGCCGGGGCAACCGCCCCCTTTGCCTCCCCCTCTTTTCACGCGGCGCTGCGAGGGTACATTTGGAGGGGACATATTCAGCGCTGTCCGAAAGAGGGGGGGGGGGCGCTACATTTATACTATAAACGTCATTTTTTGGCCATTACAAGAAAAAGTTGGGGGAGAGGACGCTAAATTGAAACTTTGCCCCGTGCGCAATTTTCTTTTCATATGCCTCCGGGCTTGTTTTTGGTACTATACGATACTAGGCAGCCGATTTTAGCCTAATATTATTAAGTAAAACAATAAAAAAGCTTTCTTTTCTATGCATTTAATCAGTTATTAAAACAATTAATAAATTTACATAATCAAAAAATACTAGTACTGGTTTATGTTATATATGTCTTACTGCTATGCATGCATAAAATATTTGAAAAATTAGCATTTTAAGTTCGAAAAACAGTTTTTATCAAAAATAAGTAGAAATTAAAGTCAGAAAAGTTTTAAAGATTAGTAACTTTAAAATTATTGATCAACTTGTTTTAAACTTTAAAGAAATATTTTTTAATATTTATTACTTTTAAGGAAAAAGATAAGGATAAATTTTCAATTTTTAACATTTATTTTAATGTAACATAAATGTATATTTGCAAAGACAAGGAATTGCAAAAATTTATCATTATTTATTTATACTAATATTATAAAGGGGAAAGATTCGATTGTTTGTCTGTTTGAATTGAATAGGCTCCGAAGCTACTTGACGTATTTGAAAAATTCTTTCACTGTTAAGAAGCTACACTATTTCCGGTGAACATAGGCTATATTATATTTTCAAAAAAATGAAGGGATCCTTACTAAAATGCCAACAATGTAACCCAAGGTGTATAAAAATGACCTTAAAAATCCTTACATCGCGTGCGCTTCGAATACTGTTGATTATAGAAGAAAATAATGTTCTACGACTTTGCTAACATATAATTATCTACAAAAAATATCGCGTCAGCATATGTCTAACTGTTATAGTTACGTCACAATAAGTGTTTTTTTTTTTTTTTTTTTTTTTTTTTTTTTTTTTTTTTTTTTTTAAATAATTAAAATGCCGTCTCTGTAAAAGCCCTCTATTTTTACCTTCATATTAATTCTTATCAAAATAAATTACTTCATAATCAAGACTGATTTAATACCTTTATATGACTTATTAGCTCACAGGCTATCATAGCCTGAGAGCTTATGTGCCCGTCCGTTCTGTATGTATGTTCGTTCGTGCGTAACGCGATTACTCATGGTAAAAATATCCGATCCACGTGAAATTTTATATGTAGGTATATCCTGACAAGGTGCTTTCCTGATTAGTTTTTGGAGTTCATTCGATATGTATAAGAGGGGTAACGGGGGGATCATGCCCCTCTCCTTAATTGATATAAATGGGATTTTCATGCAGAATTAAGTTTTCGTTCAAAATTTAGATTAGGATCATTCTGATGAGGCGATTCCGTGACTATTATTAGTGTTCATTGAATAAGTATAAATAGGGGGAACAGGGGTTCTAATGCCCCCCCCCCCTTAATTTATATAAATGGGTTTTTCAAGCAGAATTTTCAGATTTTGTTCAAATCTCTGAATAGTTTTGGAAGTTTAATGGCTAAGTATAAAAGAGGGGGATAACTCCTTTTAAATTATATAAATGCTAAATGAGTTTTTAATAAGAATTATCTCATTTGCTCTGAATTTTGGATATAGATTTTTTATATGATAAAGTATGTCTTTGATAGTATATGGGGTTCAATGATTAAGTATAAAAAAAGAGGAAAGGCGAGAGCTGTTTCCCCTTCTTAATTTTTTTTTTCGAACGGAATTAACCCTTGAAAATATAAGGCTTTAATGTACAATTAGTATTTGTAGCCTGTGAGCTCAATGCTATCAGTTTAACTGGGCAGTATTCTTTATTAAATTATTCGATTCGGACTTTCTGTTCGAAAGTTATCATGAATTAAAAAATGCAAGTATTAGAAAAAAATCGTGTGGTCGTCGTTCACTCCACTCGGCTAGACTGCAATATAATATGTGATGTATTCGTCACTGGGGAACGGGAACTATCTGTCAATGTCAGAGACGGCATTTTAATTATTAGGTTATGAGTGTGTTTGTGTAAAAATTGATAACTTGAAATTTTTCTTTAATACACGTGAGAAGCCGGAACGAGCTGCTATAATCTATATATATAAAACAAAGTCGTGCTAGTTACACCATTTATAACTCAAGAACGGATAGATCGATTTTTATGAAATTTTTGTATGGAGGTATATGACACCTTAGATTAACATATAGGCTACTTTTTATCCGACTATTTAAAAGGAGGGTAATGTTTCTAGCCTCCTGACTGCCGCCGGCTGATTTTTTCACACACTAAGCTGCAGGTTTCACTGCAACATAAGCAATATTTAAATTAGTATAATTCTACAAATAAAACCCAGTTCTGAAAAATTAAGTTAGGATTGATGCTATCAAAGATTATACACCGATACCAATTATATTTTGTATCAGGTTGGAAAAAACATCTTTTTTTAAATATTTTTAATAAATTACAGAGAAAATAACATTACAATATTACCCTTTGGCTGGGCAGTCAGAAGGCTAGTAGTTGAATTTAATGAGATGAAGTGGTAGTAACAATTTGCGGTATCAGTAGTAGAAGGGGACTGGGCGACTTGCTCTATCCGAAAAAAAGCGAGGGCGGGCCGCTAGCTATAATATAAAAGTAAAAATAATGAAATTGTAATGCAAAATATAGCCTTTTTTAAAAGTCTGCTATTCAGCAAATTTTATTCTCTAACACTTTTCAGAATTGTTCCTTCTTTGGAGTTTTTTGTCGACGATCAACTAATGCAGCATCTATCGAGCAGAAGACTTTTGCATATTCCAAAACATCATACAAAGTATCGTAGACAAGATTTGTCGAGATATTTACAAACTGTACAAGTTCGTATATATTTAATGGGTGACAACTCAATACAACATTGTAAAATTTTTAGACGATTTTGCTGTTTTTAGCAGTTTTTGTTTGTCCTGGTACAAGGGCAGATCTGGAAACTCCTCAAAAAAGGGGGGGGGGGACTTTTCAGAAATTTTGAGATTCCAATCGCACCTGCATCTCTACATTTTTATGTACATATCATGTACACTTATAGGAAAATTAAGGTTTTTACAAAAGCAGTCTTAAATTTCGCCAATTTTTTTGCTTATAATTAATAAAGTTCTTAATATTAAAAAAATGTTCCTTTCAGAAAATATGACAACCATTATTGTACAAAATATCCTGAAATCAGAATTAAAAAATAAGAAAAATTGTAAGGAAAATGAACAAATTTACAAAGGTTTCAGGTTTTCATGTTGAATAATATTTGACTGGTCATGCGCGAATGCAAGCAAAATATAATTTGCATAGTGTCTAAATGTATTGAGCAACAAATGCGAAAATCTCAAAAACATAGGCTGAAAATTATCGTCGATAGAATAAGCTAAGAATCCGTTGTTCCCAAAATAAAGCAAAAAGATGAGGGGTTGTGTCCATACATCCATTGACTAGTGTCAATAGAGCATATACAGTATTGCAAGTACTGGGTACAAGTATTTGGATACAGCCTCTCATCTTTTTATTTCTTTTTCGGAATAACGGATTTGTAGCTCATTCTATTGACGATATTTTTCAGAATCTTGAGACTTTTATAAAAGTTGCTCTATATATATCTATGGATAATGTTTTTTGTCATATTTTCGCAAAAGAAATTTCTTTTATATTAAGAAAACTTTAAATTATAAGCAAAACATTCAACAAAATTTAGGACTGTATTTATAAAAATCTCAATTCTCTACGAGTATACATTCTATATTCATAAAAATGAACACAGTTTATTATAAGGTGAAAATTAATCATAATATGCATTTTGAACGCTTTTGCTGCATTAGTTTTGACAGGGTTATCTTCGTACTTCTTCAATTTGTTGACTAGCCCTATGGGATTTCGCGAAAAGAAAAATCTTCACGGAAATGTATGACCTGTACTATTCTGTTCACACACTGGAATTTCTGAATATTTCCTCAAGTTTTTGCCCAGATATTTAACAAAACGTCTGAAATCACAAATGGCCGGTCACATATGGCGATGTGTATTACACGACGATAAAATTTTGAGATACATTTCTATCTGTAAAACACAATTGTGCAAATTGCACTTCAATAAGTTAAAATACATCAAACTCGTCACTCTTCGAAACCATCTTTTTTTTAATTGTAGTGAAGCATGTTTTTGAATAGCCATTGCACTTGTATAAGCATAAAAGTGGTGTGTCTAGAGACAATAGTACAAGACAATAGATACAAGGTATCCAACGGTAATGAAAGGCAAATTCCTAAACCGTTAATCATAGACATATAGTTTCAAAAATAAAAATGATTTGAATGAGGTAAAGAAATATTTTAAGTTCAACTGAGTTGATTTGAGTCAATAAAATCATTTCTTTTAAAAATACGAAATTTAAATTTTTATATGGTCTCCCGTTTTTATTTTTTTTTAAATCATTATATTTAGTTATTTTTTCCTGTTACACTAATAAGTAAGACAAAAAAAGGTCCCATTCTTACAACACTTAAATTGATTCAGCTATATGAAGCTTTAAAAATACATGACTTATACTACTTTCCTGCGTTGAAAACAAATGAGTTAGGCTATGATTTGTGGATCATATACCACGTTACTGTCGCCCCAGTGGCGTGATCAGTAACGGCAGCTATTGCTACATCGAAGGTTCCAGGTTCGAATCCAGGATAAGAGATGGGTGGTGTTTTTGCCCCTTTGTAATACATTGAAAGTATTTATTGAATAATAAAATATCTCTGTATTGTCATTGACTATGTGTAATATATCATTCAAGGCGAAAGCCATAGCTGCTGAAGGCCTCAAAGCAAAAAATCCAAACCAAGTTACTACAGTAATCGAAGAATTTATTTCATGTGTATATGCACTTGAAAAAAAAAATCGTACACATATTGTGACTGAATTAACTTTTATTAAGTTTAAGATTGTCTAAAATAATTACATTTTAACATATGTTTTATTTTGTAAAGAGTTGAGACATTTTCTTTTCATGATTTCTTTTAACAAAAAATATGTTAGTTTTATAAGTTTTTTCTTAACTTCAACGATTATACGTATGTATGTTTTTTCAGTTCAAAATTTGGTTTTCGAACTTTAATTCATTTTCAAATATCCGATCGAAATTAAATTTTACATGCTGATGTAAATTCGATGAAAATCTAATATTATTTTGATTTTCGGTTGTTACCGTTTATAGTTATTCAGGATAACACAAAAAATGTCAGGTAAACTACTGCTAAGAAGTTTAAGAAAAAAAAATATGTTAGATAACACAGGACGACGATGTTTTTGTTTATTAACTGCTATGTATTTTTACTTTCTTCTAACTTTACAAGGAGAAAGTATTAGATTCGTGGAAATTTTCGAAATCTTGTTTTCGAAGGATTAACACGGTTTAGGGGTCAAAGAACTCGAAAAACATATTTTTACAAAATGTCTGTCTGTGAGTCTGTGAGTTTGTTTCTCTGTGTGTGAAAAACATATTGTGGATGCTCTATCTAAAATTCTAATGCACGGAATTTCACAAAACTTTAGTTTCTGTTAGAAGTTGATGTAAGCTAGATCTGATTAATTTTTTATGTATGTGGCTCAACAGGTAGTGCTGCTATGATGCATTATTTACAATTTCCACAATAGCCCTATCTCAAGAACTACTGCATGGATTTTCATAAAACTTTATACTTAGTATTTGATATAACATGGTGCTGATTACACGTTTTAGTTCAAATCGCTCGACAGATGACGCTGCCATGGTGCATTATTCGCGATTATCGCAATAGCTCTATCTCAAGAACATGCACGGAATTTTACAAAACTTTTGATACTGTGAGATACTAATACAAATTAGATCAGATTGGGTTCATGCATAATGTCCAACAGGCGACTCTACTATTCCGCATTATTTACAATTTCCACAACAACCATATCTTAAGAACACGCGCATGAATTTTCATAAAACTTTATATTTAGTTAGTACTTGATATGATATAGCTTTGATTGCGCTTTTGTGCAAATCGCTCAATAGGAGGCACTGACATGGTGCATTATTCTTGATTATTTCAATAGCTCTATCTCAAGAACTAATACACGACATTTTCTAAAACTTCAGATTCAGTTAGTCTCTGATATAGATTAGTGTTGTTTAATTTTTTGGTGTAAATTGCCCTACAAATGGCGTTGCTATGCTGCATTTTTCACGATTTCGCAATAAATGTATCTCAAGAACTAATGCACGGATTTCCATCAAACTTCAGATTGAGTTAGTACCTGATAAAAAGATTGATCCTGATTAGTTTTTGGTGTACATCACCCAACATGTGGCCCTGTTATGCAGATATTTTAAAAACATTTTCCAATAGCTCTATCTCAAAAACTAATGCGCGGATTTTTATGAAACTTCAGATTCAGTAATAAGCTGACTTAAGTTGTTGCTGATTAGATTTTTGTTTAAACCATCAAACAGTTGGTGTTGCTATGCTGCATTTTTCATTAAGTATTAACATGTATAAGATAAAAGAAAATTTTGGGATTGCAACATCTGACAAGTTTATGAATGAAACCCTAAATTACCTTAAATTTTAACTAAGATGTCAGGATTTTTCGTAATTCGTAAATTGTCATAATTAAAAATAACAAAAATCAGATGCTATAAAATAGAAGAGGTGGCTGTGTTTTTTTTTACTTTTGATACTTTATTTTTGTGTATTTTTTAAGCATTGAATCTGAAACTGACTTTCATTGTTAAGCCATCACATAAGAATTTTTTTTGTAAGTCGTACATTTCAAGGTTAAAAAATAGTAAAAGTTTAATACTCTGAAATAGATTTAAAACTTTTTTTATTAAATAAAATTTCATTTAATTCAGTAATTTATTCAACTGTTATACTAACAAGGAGAGGGTCTAAGACTTATGTCACATAATCCAGCGAGCCTTGTTAGAGTAATGTCTCTACATAAGCATATCACAAGGATAAATTGCAATATTCTGAGGGGGGGGGGAGCTTAATCCTCAGTGTTCAACCGTTATTGACGCTTTAGTATATAATCAGATAAATCCTACTCCTTTGCGAGCACCTGAATTGTTCAGTTGGCAACACGCCAGACATCTAATATTTCTTTTGCACACGGCTGTCTAAAAATTCTGTCTCCGACAAGATTTTTTTTTACAAAATAATGATTAGTTATTTTCAAACTAATATATATGATTATTTAAATGTAAGACAAATATAAATAAGGACATTTTTCTAGGATCATTAACATATATTTATGTATTTGCAAAGAGTGAGAGAATTTCAATGAAAGTAATGGATACAGAGAAAAAAATAAAACAAAAATCGTATACAGTTTATAAACGTATTTCTTTCACATTTGACATGATTGAATTTTTGTAATTTATTAATATTTATTTTACAATTACATACATCTATTTTAAAATTACATACAGTTATTTTACACTCAGAGGCGTGTGATGAGAAAATTGCGCCGGGGGCAAAGTTGAAATTTAGTGCCCTCCTCCCAATATTTTCTTGTGGCAGGTCAAAAATGACGTCCGTAGAATAAACTTGGCGTCTCCTAACTTTCCGCGCCCGGTGCGACTACCCCCTTTGTTCCCCCTTCTGCACGTTTTTTTACACTTATTTATACTTATGTCTGTACCTATGCTATATATTTAAAAATTAAATGGTTCCTATTATAATTTACGTTTTGAAGCTTCTTCGTTGGGATGTTTTTACTGTACTAAAAGGTTCTGTAAACAACACCCGTCCAGACACACAGGATTCTCAAAGCACACTAATTTTATCGGCTTTAAAAAATTGAATTATGATTTTAAAAAAATGGCTAATCTCTTTATAAGTGGATTTTCATTCATATTTCTTTGATTGAAGGCTTTTAAGGTCAAATTAGTCGCTGTTTGAAGATACAATGTCTGTATTCGTCTTTTTTTCTTTGATTAAAAAAGTAGTTAAAACATTGAAAATAATTTAACATAAAATGAATTAAGTAAACAGTAAACATAGTCTTTTTCTCGGTATTTACCGTATATATCATATTGTTCTGGATTGTGAAAACTCATATAAATATATTTGTATTCGTTTTTTTATTAGACAGGATAAAGGGACATAAAATGTGTAGTGTAATTTCGAAAATTGTGTTGTTAATTTCAATATTTATTAAAACATTTGTTATATATCAAAATCGATCGGGATGATTATTTTTTTTTAGTTTAAATAACAGTTTTGTAGTTAATAACTTTGGAAAATATAGGAACTAATAACTGCGATTTTAGACATATTCCTTTCAAACACACAATTCTATGTTTCTGTAAATGATAATGCATTCAATTCACTTTCAATTTGATATGTATTCTTCGATAGATAAATTACAACCGTTGTTGGAATTCGTCGTTTGTTGATTTAAAATACACCCAATTTACATATCTAACCAATGTTTTTTTTTACATCGCACCCTCACAAAATTTATAAACAAAACACAAGTCTCGGTTTCGATCATTTATCTGACCCATTGACCATTGATCTTACCGGTTTTCACGTATAAAAACATTTCATATTTATTTACTTAGAAGGTGTCACAAATAAAAATTAAATTAAAGAGTTGACATGTTTCGGTTCATTAATAAGAACCGTATTCATAACATATAAAATCAGTAGAAAATTAAATGACACTGGATATAAATATAATTTAAAAATCAAAACAAAACATTGCGCCCGCTATGATCGTGAATATAGCCATTGCCAACGCGGCATATAAATATAGCGGGCGCAATGTTTTGTTTTGATTTTTAAATTATATTTATATCCAGTGTCATTTAATTTTCTACTGATTTTATATGTTATGAATACGGTTCTATTAATGAACCGAAACATGTCAACTCTTTAATTTAATTTTTATTTGTGACACCTTCTAAGTAAATAAATATGAAATGTTTTTATACGTGGATGAAAAAAGGTGAAGTGATTTTGTTTTAGTTTTTGAAAAAACGAAAGCTAACAACAGTTTTAACATTACCGGTTTTCGTCCGTTTTTCGACCTTTGGCTTTTTATTGCGCATGCGTTTGAACTAAATCGATTCCTATCTGTGCGTATTCCACGCAAATATTTTTACTGCTTATACTGCTTTCTCTCGTATCTAATATTAACGTTTTCGTCACTTAAGTATTAATGTGTTATGAAATCCTCTATTAATATTGTGTAGCTTTAATTTTTATGCTATGAAAGTTTCAAAATCCTTCATCATGCCGACAAGCTTGTGTTTCGAGCATAAAGCTTTTACGCTCAACATGAGTTTATAAGTTATAAAGAAAATCTTAATGAATAAATTTCTTAATGACATTCGAACGGCATTAACCCTTGAAAATGTAAGGCTGTAATATACATTTAGTATGTGTAGCCTGTATTGTTAATAAATAAAAGAAAACTATGTGACGTGATGAAATTATTTACATGATAAATTTATATACATATTCATAATAATTTAATAGACAGTGTAAATTTATTTTAAGAACATGCACAAAACATGTTTAAGTAATTCAAATCAAGATTTTCCATAACCAATATGATAGTAAAATCAACTTGTTTTAGAACTATACTCATTTGCATCCTTAACGTGAGTAGTACGGCTTCTCCATCCTGTATTATCATGTTTATATATAGTATGAACAGTCTTTTCAGTTTTTAAATGTTTGAGACTTCAAAATTTAAAAATTATCTGTATTTATTCCATCAAGCTCTTTTAATTTTAACAAGGTCAGAATGAGGATAGGAGTAGAGGCACATCGAAATGAACCTCTGCTATTATAATAGACTGACTTCAACCCATTTTTAGGTGCGTTTGTAATTATGTAAATCCGTAGCACATATAGTTGTCGTTCAGTCAGTCCGTCTATCCGTCCGCATATAAAAGCACGAAAATTGCCTAACCGAATCATTTGAAATTTAAAATATATAAATATGACATAATAATTTAAAATTTTATGAAAATCGGATGCATAGATCAATTACAGGGACAACCAAAAGTATTCAGTTACATTACGGTCAATGAGGAAAAAATTTCAAATGTATTTTCAATGGTGTTACACTCATTCGAACATAATAAAATTGATATGCATCTATGAAATACATATTATAATATACATTTTGCACAATCTGTGGTATAAAGAACATTTATTATTAATTTAAAAGGCCACACAAAACTATTCCATTACATTATGGTATAGAAAGAACATTGTTTGGTGTGCGTTTTAATTGTAGGGTCAATCCATATCAAGTGGTCCAGAAAATATTTTTTTGGTCGCTCGACCATTTTTAAAAAAATTGAAATTTTTTGTACAACAACCCTAACATGACGGAAGTTCAAAATGACCGTTATTTTAATTTTATTATTTTTTGTTTGTGCATGGCGGCCATCTTTGTTTCATCGTGTTCAGCGATTTTCTCAGATACTAGGATACACAAAATTGTAAATATCTCGTCTTTTATTTTCCCAATTGAAATGGGGTTTGCAGCATTTTGTTCAGAATAAAATAGGCTAAATGTACGGTGGCAGAATAATTTTTTAAAATAAATTTTTACAAGTGAAATTTTAGCACAAAATTTAAGAACTTTTCCAAAATCTATCCATTTGCAAGAGGAAATTTTTCATGCAAGGAAAACTGTCAACCTTACACAATTTTTTCTACAAATAGGTCAAAAGTGCGTGTACTCATATACCAAATCCCAGATCTGGGAGTAGATGTCTCATTGCGAAAAAAATTCCGAAATTCGTCAAAAATTTCAAAAATCGCATTTTTTAGGTTTTGATATCTCTGGTGGGGCACGAGATAAAAATTTGAAATTATGGCCTTTGATAGTATTGTGTAGTAGTGCTATGTGCAAAAAATTTCAAGAAGGAGATTTGCCTACAAACTGAGATATGACATGGACAGTATGTGAAAACAATATTGTCAAACTATTGTAACCTACTATGTAATTGTTCCACAAGACTGTCAACCTTACACAATTTTTTCTACAAATAGGTCAAAAGTGCGTGTATTCATACACCATGTCCCAGATCTCGGAGTTGATTTCTCTTTGCGAAAAAAATTCCGAAATTCGTCAAAAATTTCAAAAATCGCACTTTTTAGGCTTTGATATCTCTGGTGGAGCACGAGATAAAAATCTGAAATTCTGGCCTTTGATAGTATTGTGTAATAGGGTTATGCACAAAAAACTTCAAGAAGGAGATTTGACTACAAGCTGAGATATGACATGGACAACTTGTGAAAACAATACTGCCAAACTATTGTAACCTACTATGTAATTGTTCATAACTCCAAAATTTTAAATTAATTATTTATGGTACAAAGTTAAATCAAAGTTAAATGTTAATTACAAATATCTTCTTCAAATGCGTCTGTGTGATTTAAACAATTCAGAATGTATGCTAAGCCAATACACTATTTGTCCAGAGGAACAAACCTACTAGAAACCTATTGCAACAATTTTACTCGATGCACATTTCAGGAAAAGTAAATTTCAGACAATGGATTGCAACTGATCGAATTGACATGGTTTCAATTATTAAGCCCAGATAATTTCATTCAAGTTAACAAGGGATGACAAGACTTTGATGGCTTCAAATAAAATTTTGAGAAAGAACAGCTTGATGGACTGACAACAGTAACTGGTCGAACTCATAACATCTCTCTTAAATAGTGTTAAGCTCTTTGTTGAGCATATATAGTATCTTTGTAAATTAAACATTTATTATTAATAGTAAATTGAACATTTATTAATATTGGTATAGTTGTAAATTAAATATTTAATATTAAACTGTTTTCAACAAACGATATTTTCTGTGTAAATATTGTAATAAATGAGACTAATCTCATTTCTCCTAATGTACTCATAATAGCATTTCTTAACATTTTTTAATCACCGTATCTCAGCTTATAGTCAAATCTCTTTCTTGAAATTTTTTGTACATAACACTACTACAGAATACTATCAAAGGTCAGAATTTCAGATTTTTATCTCATGCTCCACTAGAGATATCAACGCCTAAAAAGTGCGATTTTTGAAATTTTTGACGAATTTCGGAATTTTTTTCGCAAAGAGAAATCAACTCCCAGATCTGGGACTTGGTGTATGAGTACAGGCACTTTTGACCTATTTGTAGAAAAAATTGTGTAAGGTTGACAGTCTTGTTGAACAATTACATAGTAGGTTACAATAAGTTGGCAGTATTGTTTTCACATATTGTCCATGTCATATCTCCGCTTGTAGTCAAATCTCCTTCTTGAAATTTTTTGTACATAATATTACTACACAATAATATTAAAGGCCAGAATTTCAGATTTTTAAATTGTGCCCCACCAGAGATATCAAAGCCTAAAAAGTGCGATTTTTGGAATTTTTGACGAATTTCGGAAATTTTTTTACAAAGAGAAATCAACTCCCAGATCTGGGACTTGGTGTATGCGTACATGCACTTTTGACCTATTTGTAGAAAAAATTGTGTAAGTGTGACAATTTTCCTTGCATGAAAAATTTCCTCTTGCAAACGATCAGATTTTGGGAAAAATCTTAAATTTTGTGCTAAAATTCCACCTGTAAAATTTTATTTTACAAAATTTTTCTACCACCATTCATTTAGCCTATTTTATTCTGAACAAAATGCTGCAAACCCCATTTCAATTGGGAAAATAAAAGACGAGATATTTACAATTTTGTGTATCCTAGTATCTGAGAAAATCGCTGCACACGATGAAACAAAAATGGCCGCCATGCACAAACAAAAAATAGTAAAATTAAAATAGCGGTCATTTCGAACTTCCATCATGTTAGGGTTGTACAAAAAATTTCAGATTTTTCAAAAATGGTCGAGCGACCAGTGCTGGACCACTTGAAATGGATTGACCCTGTAATTAACTATTTAAAATTTTATTTTTGCGTTGCTGAGGAATACTATATCATGTTATTTCCTGTATAAAAGAAAGCAGATAGTATTTATAGGGACGCACAGAAGATTTTGGTCACTATGCTGTATCCGGAATACTGTGTACTATTACATCAAGATCTGATTAATTTTAAATGGGTCCGTAATTATATAAATTGCTAGCACCTATATTCTTCGTTCAGTTGTCAGTCCGTCTGTCCGTTCGTCCGTATGTCTGTCCGCTTATAACAAAACAAAAAAAATTGCCCAACAAAATCGCACGATATTTAAATTATATAATTTTACCTTAATTTTGACGAGTCATTTTAAATTTTATGAAAATCGGATGTATAGTTTAATTAGAGGGACAATCAAAAGTACTCCATTACATTGGGATCAATAGGAAAAAACAGTTTCAAGTACATTTTACTGATGTTAAACTCTTCCGAATATAATAGAATTGACATGAACTTATAATATATATATATATATTAAAATATACATTCTGTACAATCTGTGATGCAAAGAATATTTATTTTTAAATTACAGGTTAACACAAAAGTGTTCTACTACATAATTCTATTCGTGGAAACTTTGTTTAAGGTGTGTGTTAATTATATTGAACTATTTCACATTTTATGATATACGTTGCTGAGGTGTAATACAAGTTACTTCCTGCATACTTACAGGAACACAAAAAAGATTTCGACCACTATACTGTTTCCGAAGTGTTGTCCATTATAACAGTAAGATCTGAATATTCTTAAAACTTCGTTATCGTACGAAATACCGCATTTGTTATGCTTCACGAACAATTTCCAACTTGTTTTTATTGCATTCATTGATTGATTTAGTAAGACATAAATTTATTTACTATGTAAGTGTATTTTTTTTATTCTTCTATTTACTTTTATTCATTATAAATTGAACGAAACATTTTTCTTCAGATTAGCAATACTTTAACATTATTAAGCTTAACTAAGCTTTATGTGAGGAAAATTTCATTAAATTCCAATAAATTGTTATAACTGTACATTAATATGAACTTTAAATGCGATATTTCATGATACCATCACAGATATGTGAATGAAAAACTTCATTATAGTTATTATTAAAGTTTTTTTATGGAACAGTTTTCATTCATATCCCATTCTTTAAGTGATACCATATACATGTATTCTGATGAATCTTTATTTTACAGGTTATTTTAAGCCTGTTCTAAACTGCGCTTCTCAATACACTGTATTAAAAAAAAAAAAAAAAAAAAAAAAAAAGTGTAACTTTAGTAATCTAAATTTACCGAAATTTGTTATGCTTTCAAAAATTTATATGTACGCTGTACGAGAAAATGATGGCAATCTACTAAACTTGTAAGCAAAACTAGAGACATCTGTAACTTTACAAAAGAATCTACAAAAATTTTGATAATTTTACAAAAATTTTATCTGTAATCCTGGTTACCGTTACTTAAAAAGTTCTGATAATCCAATTTTCCCAAAAATTTCTAAATAACTTAAAATTTTTTTAATTCAATCTGTTACATGAATTTTTATTGTTGTCACTGCATAAAAAGTTCTTGACATATAATTTTACTGGAAAATTTTTTGTAATTTTCCATTTTTTTTTTTTTTTTTTTTTTTTTTTTTTTTTTTTTAAGATTGTAGGTGCAAAAAATTTTGACAAATTTACAAATTCATTTTTCAACGGAAAGTTTCATATTGGAATACCTAACTATGGAAGCGGTTTGGAATCGAATCGAATTTAACTTTTTTGATCAATAAATTACATACTGAATTATATGCATTTTTGATCACGCGACAAACACGTTTTTCACACCTGTTGAGTGGCTATTCTTCTTTCGTGCAGAAATTCGGTTCAAAGCGCCCACTTTGACACTATTTTCTGAAGGATATATTGCGTTTGCAAAAAAAACAAGAAAATGCGTGCGATTAGGTAGTTTCTGAACAATAACACCTGCTTGTTTCATGGATTTCCGAAGAAAAAATAAATTACAACTTATGTAAAAAAATTACGTTTTTTAATTAAAAAACACCCTAATTTCAAAATACACAGCTAGTTTGATTGATTGAAAGCATTAGATAACATGCATTTACAAATAAATATTTAGTTAAACTTAAAATAAATATAAGAAAATACACCCCCTCCTCCCTCGAAAATGTTTACAGAAAAGGTTATTATTTATTAAATCCATAATCGCAAATTTCTGATCCGTCCCCAAAATCATTATCACTAGTAACTGCATAAAAGTAGCTGGTGTAATTATTTAAGTACTAAGAATTCAAACAACTTTCCACATTTCACCATAAAAATAAATTTATTTTTCAAGAAAAAAGAAAAAAAAAAGGGGGGGGGGAGTATTAATTTTCACATTTAATCTAATTTTCAAGACACGACAGCGACAAAAAAAAAAAAAAAAAAAAAAAAAAAAAAAAAAAAAAAAAAAAAAACAGAATTATATTTCAAGATGCCTGATAATAATAACATTATTTATTTTATTTACAATATTTTTTAACATAAATTAATGTTATGACGCTTATGATATGCTACTGATATTATGTTTTCATTATTTTCAAGCTATTTTCAAGCTATTTTCAAGCATTATCATATTAATCCTGTAAATATCAGGAAATCTGTATATTGTGTGTCTATTTCCATAGTTTAAAATTACCCTTTTTTTAAATTTATAATTCATAAGTCAATATTTTAAATTGAAAAACGATCTAAATTTTTGCTATCTCTTATTTTTGTAATTTACATATTTTGTACTATGATAGTAGTAAGTAATAGTTTTTATTTTTCATTTTTTAGACACATTTAAAAAAGTCCTTACCTACATAGCAATACAAACTGAACAAATGAAAAGATAAAGAAATAAAATTTTAATTTTGAAGTAATAATAAGGCAAATTTGCTGATACTATTAAAAAAATTATGAAATGTTTTCGAAATTCAAAAATCTATATTCTGAAAATATTTTATTCAATTTTTGTTAATATGTAATGCATTTTCAACATATTTGCTGCCTTTTAAACAAACATTTTAAAGTATTCAGATGCAACGAAAAAGATCCATCTCGTTGGCATCGCGTAGACTGCACCACCACAACTGTAGAAGCGAGCGCTCATACAGTAACTTTCTAAGTAACGTTACTTTTGTATCTCGAGAAAACCGGTTTTCGCCCCTCGGAAGAATCCTAAATGAAACCTATGTGCTGTGCATTCTGTGAGGGTACTGTCTCTAAATTCTTCAAAGGAAAAATAAATGTCTGGCGAACTGCCAACTGTACAATCCAGACGCTTGGGCTTGCAAAGAAGTAGAATTTATCTGATTAAATACTAAAGCTTCAATAATGTGTGAACTTTGGGGATCATTTTTAAGCCCCTTCCCCCTGAATATTAAACTTTATCATTGTGACTGTGACATCTTTATGTATTGACTATACTCTAGCAATGCATAAAGGTTTGGTAGATTTCATGACATAAGCCTCGGATCCTTTCCTTATAAATTTCTTACAGCTAACATCTGAAGGTTTAGATGATGTGGGAGAAGAGGTTCAATTTTAAATTTTAACTTTTTAACTTGAAATTTACAATTTGCTGAAAATTGAGACTCGATAGTTATAAATGAAGGTCTTTAGTTTCAACGGTAAAAAATGCATAAAAAGTAATTATCAAAGGTTAAAAACACATCTATTTTATAAAACGAAATTTTCGTTATTTTTTTCTTTCCTTTTTTTTTTAACTTTAAAATTTATGATTTGCAAAATACTTTTTCATTATCTTTTATATTTTATTCTTCTTCATTTATCGGATTCAGCGGCACAAAATGCATAAAATTCAATTATCAAAAGTTAAAAAATATGATGTAACCCTACTTTTGCAAACCAGTGTTATCTAATAATATTTCAAAATATGTATCATTTTGTAAACAGTTAATCTTCATTATTTTATTTAACAAAAATTCCGTTTTTTCCCGTTATATGTTTATTACAAATTATGTATTTTGTTATAACGGTTAAAGATTTCAGACTTACATTGCAATGTTAATTTTACTCTCAACCATTTTTAATATATATGATGAAATTATATTTCTATTAAATTTGTGAATGATCTCTAATTAGCAGTAAAAAATATGTTCCAACTTTAAACAACTATCACTCGGGCAATTTTAATCATTAAATAACCAAACCTTTATTTTTTTTTTCTCTTACTTGTCGGTATAATATAAAAATTTTACTGAATATATTTTATAGCAGCGGAAGACCGTGTGAAAGTTTAAATTTCGTGTTTTTTTAAGAAATGTTTTTATTGATTCAAATTGCTCTTTACCCCATTTTTGTTATTGGAACTACATGTCCATGACTAACGGTTTAGGAATTAGACATTGGCCACTATTGAAAGTGGACACTTTGTGTATAAGCATCAAAGGAGCTTAAATTGTTGTAATCTATTCATGGCAAATGCTACATATTGCAAGATATTTGTAGTGTGCAGCAGTCGGAAAATAAATGTCTTTATTGTTAAGTAACACTATCCAATAAGTTTGAAAAAAAAATTATTGATTCTGGTTGTCTGTCCGTTTCCACACTCTAACTCACGTAAATAAGGTACCCTGGGGTAATAACGCCAAGTGCTAATATTTTGCATAATTATGAAATAATCTGGTAAATGATACTCATGTGTTTTGCGGAGAAGTTTTTTGAGTCATATAAATCGCAAAAAACAGCTTCAAGTTAATTTGTTTCATTTTTAAGTTTTATTGTTTTTACAAGCAGCTAAAATTAACGCTTGATCTAAAACTTGCGAGATACGTTTTGTGATGTGAAGACTATTTTTTTTATCCGGAAATACTTTGTTAATTACATAAATTTGTCGTACATTTCATGGCCTTTCAAAATGTTGTTGAAGATTTTGGATATCTTCTCGAGATCATTTGTAATTTAAAATGTTCAGCGCAATAACTATAACGGGGTAATAACGCCAATCCTTGGAATTTTTAACCCGATTGATTCCCTACAGTGGCCGAGCTACATCCTTACTGATTTAAATAAACACAGTTAAAACTGTGCAATGTTTCGAATAATTCTATTTAAGCGGTCCTTTTTAAGCAAAAAGAAGCTCACGGTCTGATATTCTTTTGCCTCATCCCCCAGTCCCCACACCACACCTTTATTTTTCTTACACTTTCACAAAAAAATGAGCATTTTCAATAGCTTAGGATGCAATTTGTCAATTTCTAGAGCTGAGAGTTTGTATTTTTAGAACTGGGCAATCTACATGCAATTATTCCAACTTATTTCATAGTTTTGTTTGCATGGCGTTCTTCCATATAGGTGGGTAATAATGCCAAATAACACTGGTCAAGAAATCACGCCATTAAATTTTATGTATTCATATCTGTTAAATTATTTTTTTATATAGATAGTCAATGAGTTGCTGTATCGAATCACATATTTGTTTGAAAAATACAAACTAAAACTGAGCCGTGAAAATTGCTAGAACCTTAACGTGGCGTTATTACCCCAGGGTACCTTATATTCAGCTTTTCATGCAATTAAAATCAGTCAATGATACTTACCATAGCATGTTTGGTATTGTATATGAGGTGCATATACATTAATAGTTTATTTACAAGGACACTCAAAAGAATATATTTCAAAGCATTATGTTCATGAGGAAAAATTGTTTGCAGAGTATTTTATTGACATTACGCTATTTATAATGGATTGAAACTGATATAAATCGTTGAATTTTACTAAAAGATGATTACGATAGAATAGAGCATTTATATCATTTGTCATTTAATTACAAAGACACACAAAACAAATCTATTGTATTTGAGCAATAATTGCTGGAAGTGTATATCAACTATAGTATTTATACACGCCATATAATATGCATAGATTTAGTGAAACTTAAAAAAAAGCATATCATAACTAAAATGCATTTCATCCATACATCAGCTATCGTCAGATACATGTGCTTCGGAAGGAATATGTCATTTGAAATATTTTGTGTGTACCTGTAAATGCTATGCACTTCGTATTATGCATCACTATATCGTATAACTGATATTAAGCCTCAACGACGTATATAAATTTTGTTATTCATAAAATAATTTAATATAATTAAAATATGTCGCACACAATTCCCCTACCCCTTTACCATTTCGTAATGGAATTGTTTCGTGTGGGCATGTAAATGAAACATTAGCTGTTTTTTTTTTCCCAAAGTATATTTTACAAAATGTATATTGTAGAGCATTTCGTAAATGCATATAAGTCTTAATATGTTTGTCATGTGAGGCAAACTAGTTTGGCCTCAAATCGGGTTTGCCCGGTAACATATATATATATATATATATATATATATGTATATATATAAACAGTTAGACTTTAAAATCGACTGGCATCATCTAGAATATTAATATTTGGGTACTTCTCAGCTTACAACAATAGGAAAAATAGGGTTTTTATATTTTGCGAATTCATTTCCTTCTCGCGTGTGGACTATATGCTGCACATTCTATTCTGTAAGGAGTATGAAAATGAAATTTTGATAACGCTGACGCATGCGCAATGAAAACATATTTAGTAAAACTGCTCATTTTTCAAACTATTTTTATTATTTTGTAATTCTGATTAGAGGGTACAATGTACAATGTTTTTTGTCATGTTTTCGAAAAAGAACATTGTTATATTAGTAAGAACTCTGCAAATTATAAGCAAAAAAAACTTGAAGAAAAAATGGGGAATGTTTTTATAAAAACCTTAATATTTCTACGAGTATGCATGTTTATTTAATTTAAACCACTTAATTATAATCTAGAGTTTGAGCGCTTTTGCTTACATTAGTTTTGACAGAGTTATCCAAAAGGTATTCGTTCTTTTTCAATTTGTTGACTGTCCCCTATGGAGTTTCGAGAAAAAATCTTCACGAAAATATATGTAATGTACTTTTATGTTTATACACTTATTGTTTCAGAGTAATTCCTCTAGTATTTTTCTAGATATTTTACAAAATGTCAAAAATCGCAAGTGGACGGTCATTTTTGGCCATATAGTGTGTATATAGTATCATAAAATTGAGTTGAACATAAAATCGATTTGTTTACTGTACTGATAAAGTTGAGTTGTCCTAATGGCGATAAAATCGATATCAACCATCACTACATTACATACATATTCCGACTTTCTCAAAGATAGTCATTAGAAAAGAGATATTCATTATACAATGAATATTTATGTATGGCGGCATAATAATGCAATTAACAACTTATTATTTATTTGGAAAGTGTGAAAATGGGACTATATATCCGAACTAGTCATATAACAAGGTACTATAACTGTATACTAACACTGCACAGCTCAGTACCGTGATAATAACATTAAAAATAACTAAAATGCATGTTGGTTTATATTTTTAGAAGAAAATCTTTTAAAACAAAATTAATGTCTGAAGGTTCATTGCTTTCTGTATCGCACATTCTCCAATTTGTATGGTTTTATATTTTTAAATGAAAACCCAGTCAAACTAACCTAGGGTTGAGTACCAACTGCATTAGGCAGTGTACAGCAGCTTTTAAAAACGAATACTTATTTAATTATTTATTCAACAACATACTTCTCGCTTGTGTGATTGAGATGAAAGGATGTTTATAAGTTGTCGTCAATATACAGGGACAAGATAGCACAAGGAAATTTTTACGACATGAGAAAAATACAATCGGGATCTCCACGCAAAGAGTGTGTGTAATAGAGCCTTAATGAATATTCTGGTTTCTGATTTGGTTTAATGATTACTAGATTATAAAATACGCAAGGCAAAATTAAAAAAAAAATTACTGAAAATTTTATTAATTATACGAAACCAATTAAAGCAGTTGTTTGTAAAAATTTCAGTGTTATTACATTCTGGTAAATGCAATTTAAAAATTAAATTTGATTACTTGGGTTTTCAGTTAAAAGTCAAAATATTTATGCACTATGAACATTACTAAAGTTACATTTTTAGGAGTTTACAGTAAGTTCAATGTAAACGAATCTTCAGGATGTCCATTACTGAAAATTGACCATTTGAATATTCCTGATGAACACGATGAACGTAATGAACACGAGTCTTAAAATCTTAATAATAATAATAATAATAATAAAAATAATAATAATAATAATAATAATAATAAAATAAAAAATGAAATTTTGTAAATGACCATTACTATGAAAATTCAAAATTTTCTATTGCTAGCAAAGCAAAAATATACAAATTTTGCATGAAAATAAAGAATGTATATATTTATTAAGAGAAATCAGCTCTTAGCGTGTTCGTTCAGATTATTACAGAAAAACAGTGAAACTTTGAAACATGATTTTTTGTTTCATGATTGGTTTCATTAAAAATGTCAATAATAACCAATATTACAAAACATGCAAGAGGGAATTATGAAAAAAAGTAAAAGCTAATTTTACATTGATTATTATTATTTTTTTTTATAAATCAAAAACAGTGAACGCTGTCCATTGCTCTTACATCCACCTACCTTCCAATTTCTATAACAATAAATTATATTACATAGGTATTCCACATTAATAATAACAAAATATAAAAAAATGATAATTCACAATCATCACATCAATCACAGTTGTAAGCAAAGAATAAACTGATCAAAATTTTTATTTTCCAAGTTGGGAATTCAGAAAGAAAAAATATATTTGCAAATAAAACAAAAAATAAAAATTACTAAAATGTTTTACAATTTACTACATGATTTGTATGGGTGTGAAAGACCTTAATAATTTTTAAAGTAATTTTTTGTTCTTAAAATCATTTATTTTTATGCGAAATCTGCAAAAAGTCCTATTTTATTTTTGCATTATTTATTAATCAGATTTGGAACTTTTCTGAGTTAAAAGAAAAAAAAATCATTAAACCAATTCTTCCCTGCTCTTCTTCCGAATTTTTACTTCATCACTTGATTCCCCCCCCCCCCCTCTCCTCAATACAAACACACAGTAATAAAATTCAACAATTTATTATTATTATATACTTTTCTGTTTTATTTTTTCTTTATAACAAAAATAAATAATTAATCATAAATTTCATTAAGAATTTACATTCATTTCATTAAAATTTCATCTAAAGTCCCCTCTTCCGAAACTCCACATTCCCTTTTCCCATAAAATTAAAAGTCTTCTTAAAAACTTCTTACTTTATTATTTTTGTTTTAACCATTTCGCATTACAATGTTAAATTAGCATTTGTTTTCAATTCGATAAAAGTTTGTAATAACAAGAACAAAGTGAAAACAGAAGCAAAAAAGAAAAAAAAATAAGATTTAAGCACGCCAAACGTAACAAAACTCCTTTTGTTTGTGTTTACACCGGAAGTTCATGCTCAATTTCACCAATTAGCCAATCAAAAGTCAGAACGAAAAGTTGTGCAGTTTCTGGATTCTTTAGGGGGGGGGGGGGATAGATTTTATGTTTGCGTATGGAAATGGGTGCAAAATGAAAGCAGGTACGACAGCCGCATATCACCCTTCCGTATAAAGCGGGTTTGATTTAAAAAAGCATTGGAAACGTGGAAATGCGGGAATTTTAAAAATCGCTCAAATTCTAGTGTTAAACTATTTTTTTAGTAGTCTTAATTTCTGGAATTTCATGTTTTTACCTAAACCACCTGCTAAGATATGCCAACACTTTAAAATTTTTTGTACCCCTCAACCCTTTAACTCCGTTCAGGGTGTTTTCTAAAATCGCTGAAATACATGTTTAATTATTTTTTATTAATCTAGGGGAGCTCCGCCCCACTGCTCGCTACGCTCGCCAACCCCCCCCTCCCCCTGCGTAATCGCTTCACGATTCCGTTTGGTATCGCTTCGAGATTCCAAGGTGTAGGCTACCCCTGCTTGCTGCACCCAATACCCTATGGTATGAATAAGCAGTTGCAGACCTTTCAAATGATGTGTCACACGACTGGTGTTGTAAAGAATTTGAAAATGTGCCACCTCCTGGGGTCAGGATGGGGAGGTTGACACACAAGACATTCATAATATGAATAAGCAATTGCAGAACATTCAGATGATGTGTCACACGACAGGTGATGTAAAGAAATTAAAAATGTGCCCCCCTGGGGGGACAGATTGGGGGTGACACACAAGACATCCATAATATGAACAAGCAGTTGCAGACCTCTCAAATGATGTGTCACACGACTGGTGTTGTAAAGAAATTAAAAATAAGCCCCTCCCTGGGGGGCAGAGGGGGGAGTGACACACAAGACATCCATAATATGAATAAGCAGTTACAGATGTTTCAAATGATGTGTCACACGACTGGTGTTGTAAAGAAAACTAAAATGTTCCCCCCCTGGGGGCAGAATGGGGGGTGACAAACAAGACATCCATAATATGAATAAGCAGTTGCAGACCTTTGAAATGATGTGTCCCACGACTGGTGTTGTAAAGAAATTAAAAATGTGGCCCCTCGGGGGGGCAGAGTGGATGTGGGCGACACACAAGACATCCATAATATGAATAAGCAGTTGCAGATCTTTCAAATGATGTGTCATAGGACATGTGCGGTACAGAATTTAAAATTGTGCCCCCCTGGGGGGCAGAGCGAAGGGGAGACACACAAGACATCCATAATAGGAAAAGGCAGTTTCAGACCTTTCTAAAGATATGCAGCACGAGTGTTGTGGATAAAAATTTAAAAAGTTCCCCTTGGGAGGGGCAAAGTAGGGTACAGCGCCCCAAACATGCACAATTGGAATGAGCAGTTACAGTTGTTGTAAACTATAGAGGGGCTCCGCCCTCCTGCTCGCTACGCTCGCCAACCCCCCGCGTCATCGCTTCGCGATTCCGTTCGGTATTGCTTTGCAATCCCGGTTGGAATCGCTTCGCGATGCATAGACGGAGCCCTCCGACTCATGAAGGAGTGGTTCACCCTGATTCGTTATTTCGAAATCTTACACATGCGCATTATTCCAGGAGTCATTCCTTTTAAGGCTAGTTTTTTTTTTTTTTTTTTTTTTTTATTTTTTTTTTCATTAGGATTTATTTTCTGTAATTTCACGCGTTTATCTAAAACGGCTGCTAAAATATCCCAAATGTTATAAAATTTTCGATCTCCCTTTTAACTCACTTAAGAAGAGATAGAGGTAATGTAAAATCGCTCAAGTACCTGTGTTTATCTATTTTTTATTAGATTTATTTTCTGCATTTTCATGCTCCTTACCTAAAATAGCTGCAGAGATTTGGTCAAATGTTTCAAAACTATCACCCCCCCCCCCTTCAAACTTTTTAGAAGTAGAATTTCTAAATTTGCTGAAATATGTGTTTATTTTATTTTATTTTATTTTTTTATTTATCAGATTTATTTTCTGGAATTCCATGTTCCTACCTACAAAGTGTGCTGAGTTGTGCCAAATGTTCTACAATTTTTATTCTCCCCTTTTGAACCCCTTATAAGGGGTGACTTCTAGCACCACTGGTATACTTGTTTAATTATTTGTTTAGTAGATTTATTTTCTGTAATTTCATGCGCCTATCTAAAACGGCTGCTGAGATATGCCAAGTATTCTAAAATTTTCGCACCCCCCCCTTTTTATCCTCTAAAGTGCAATTTTGTAAAATCGACTAAAATTTTTTACCTCTCTTTAGCTCCGTTAGGGGGGAGGGGAGAGGATTTTAAAAAAATCCTTTCTTATGTCATAAGAAGTATTCCCCCCCCCCTCCCCCCAATTTTCATGTTCAAAGCTCAGTAGCTTGAACCGTGTTTTGATTATAAGTCAATCCGGACAAACACATTTATATCTATCTATATCTATATATGTATGTAGAGAGAGGGAGAGGGGGGGGGGGGGTCAAAATTATGTGTCGAAAATTTAAAAGTAAATACAGGGGACCTTACTAACCAAATTTTGTGTAGGAATGCAGCAGAGAACGACGAATCAAGCCAGGGAAATGCTTTTATCCACTGAACATAAAAGCACCTTTCACCGCCTGAACGCTGCATTTCCGCACTCAGATTCCTATACGAAATCTGCTTACAACGACTTTCTCAAATTGCCTTTCCTTTACTGACATGTAATTTTCAAACACCCTGTATACATAGATAGATGTATGTAATACCTTGAACATAAATATCGTTATATATATATATAAGAATTGTAATGTAAGGTGTCGTTGAGAAAATGTGGCTTTTTAAAAGAAAGAGGTGTAGAATGATCCGGGTCCGATGATACCAGATTTAAAATTATCTAGATTTTATTTTTATGTTTCTACGGATTCTTGGAACCATGAACTTTTTTAAAAAATTGACCTGTCGGTACGAGTTAAATATTTCACCTTCACATCGGACTAAGCCGGGATGGAAAACTTCGCCCTGCGCAAACATTTAACTTGGAAAAATAAACATACATTTGATTTTTTTTAATAAAAATTACACAGACTTATGCGAAATGCTTGTGAAATTAGTTATTAAATCATTGGTTTAATTTCCGGGGAACACCTGTTTTCAAAATCGCGATTAGTAATATTTTCATAATTTACTCAACCTCCCTTTGCCCTTGCCATAAATATCTACCCTCCCCCAAGTAAATATATTTACTATAAATAAAACTATGTTTTATATATAAACATAAACCGTATCCTACTTGTAATAATGCAATTTTTTTCCTACTAATATTATTATTTCGATTGTAAAAGGTAGAAAATAAATGTTAAAATAGAAAAAATCTCTTGAAAAACTATTCATTTATTTCCGGAAAATAAAACTGTACAAATGTTATACTCTAATAAAAATAATAAAATCCTTTTTAGACATATATAATTAATTTTTCAGTTAATTTTCATCAGAGAATTCTTGCCTTGAATTTATTGAGTTTTTTATTACTTCTTTGTCATAAATTGTGCGTCAATTACTTCTTTTTTGTACTTTTAAAAGCTCGAGTTTATATTAGCTTTTGAAGTTTATATCAAAACAAGTACCTTCTACTTTTTCAATTTTTATTTTTTTTTCAAAGTACAGTTTTACTTTCGAAGTATCTTCCAATCAGAAGAAAAAAAACCCTCTAAAATAAAATAAAGTAGAAAAGTTCCTCTGTTGGCGATCGATTTCAAATATCCTCTATCCAAGAAAAAGAAAATATTTTAAGTATATTAAAATGCAAATGATAAATTTGAAAAAAAGAAAAGAAAAAAAAAGCTGCTATCAGTTTAACGTAAATAAGCTCCCGAATGCTTTTTTGTCACTAGTGCAGATTCGTCGGCGGAAAAACAAACTTGAAATAAAAATGACTGTAAACGACGATAAAGTATTTTTCCAGAAGTCTTTGTCCCCATTGGTATTTACTCACATTGACATGAAGTGGACATTATCCAATAGAAAATTCAGCACAAATAGTAACGCCCTCCCCTTCAAAAGAAAATGTCGTAGTTAATTGGTTCGAATTACTTTGTTGTCTAATTGGAAGAAGCCCCTTGTCAATCATTTAATTTGGGACAGCCTTTCAACTTAGTTCTGGATGTGCTCCGCCATCTTGAATCGTTTGAAGCTGTGACTATTGTGGGCTCTTAACTCGTTGAAATTTTTCTTTCAGCAATTTATACTACTAGAAAGAAACATACTTGAATACTTTTGTTTAGCCCTGTAAAATACATAGTACCTTTAACACACGAAAGTATTTTGATAAAGTTTAGTTTAACAATAAATTCTCTTTAAACTACTTAAATCAAATTTCCAGAAATTATCATTCAAATGCTACAATGTATCCAGTTCTTTCCGTGACCCTGTATATCATTTTATCTATATTCTACAAACATTTCTTAGTAAACTAATTGCAGTTCATCGTAAAAAGGCATAACATATTTAAAAAAATACCTTTAAGTAAATTAAGCTCATATTCAGTAACCTTTCCGAGATCTTTTGTATAACCCTGTATATTTAAATTGTGTTACAATTAGCATTTATATAAACCATATAATATGTATACATCTAGTGAAATTTAAAAGCGTATATCATAATGCATTTCATCCATCTAACAGTTATCTTCCATAATATACAGGACTTCGGATAGAATATACTATTTGAAATCTTTTGTGTGTCCCTGTAAATACTATGTACTACGTATTATGCATGAAGTAACTCATATTAAACCTCCGAAACGTATATAAATTTTATTATATATAAAACAATTCCCCCCTTTATTATTATCTTTTGGCATTCTTTTGTGTAGCCCTGTAAATGAATAATAACTATTCTTCTAGCTGCATACTTTAGAAAATGCATATTTTACTGCACTTCGTAGATGCATATAAATTTGAAGATGTTTTACAGGGTGTAATATCTTTAAAATTCATTTGAAATGATTTTGCCCCATGGGCCGTAATGTAATGGAAAACTTTTGACTGTCCCAGTAAATAAATTAATCATGGTAGAAACTTCATATTCAATAGGGTTCGTGCTGGGTTAAACCTAAATAACGTCCAAAAATTTCATGGCAATACGAGTATATTTACGAGAGTTAGAGCCCGGCCAGACAGCCAGACGGCCAGACAAACCGAATGCATAAGCACTTTTCAACTTCGTTGGAAAGGGCTAATAAAGAATGATTCCCGGAATCACGGATATCTCGGAAGAAGTTACTATGCATTTCTGCTCATAGTTTTATTAGATTTTTGCAGATTACGAAACAATTTTCTCTTCTTACAGTGGTATGTATTGTTATTTTTATTTGTAAAGCAGTCGGTGAAATGAAAAAACTTTTTCACTTACTCATTTACATGCACTAATTCGCGTATATGTTATTGTATCATGTTTTATTGTGTATCCGGCATAACTTGAAAGCACTTACTCTACCCTTTTGTTCATGGTAATAGTATATTTTGTAAATTAAGACACATTTACCTTTTTTACAGTGTAACTTATTATCTTTGTTTTTAAAATTGTCAGTGAGATGGAAAAACTGTATCACTGACTCATTTAGCTGCACTATATCGCACGTTGATCATTGTATCATGTCATATGGTATCATGTATAATTCAAAACAAGTTACTGTACATTTCAATTCTTAGTTATATTATATTTTCGTCAATTAAGGAGCATTTATCACTTTTTTGCAGTGTAGTGTGTTGTTATTTTTGTTTTAAAACAGTCAATGAGATGAAAAAACATTTATTGACTCATTTAGCTGCAATACTCGTATATCGCTGTCGGTTGTGGACCCCAAGGATACGCGCGCCCTTCTTTCCAAAGTAATGGTATGATCTGATTGATTATAGACATATTTTTGAATTGATAATAGAAATATTTATTTAGGAAGATTCGGTTAATAGCCGATATATTACATTTAAATATTATTTAAAAGTAGTTAAATTTATGATCCCTATACAACGTCATAAAAAAAATATTTCTTTTTGTGTGAGAACTATTTCTATATCAGTAAATTGCTGAATTATGTAACTTTTTTGGAAAGCACAAAAGATAATAAGCCATTTCGAGCTTGCTTTTGTAAGAAATATTTTCCAAAGAAATTGTTATTTACATAAAGGAATGAAAATAAATTATTTACTTTCGTTGGCACACAAAAAAGTTTTTGGATTAAAAAATTTCCAGGCATTAAAGAAAAGACCCTGTTATGCTATTTTCAAGAAAAAAGTTGCCAAATTATTTTATGGAAGGCATTATGAACTATCTGCCAAATAGACTTGTGTATAAAACGACCTAGTTGTTATTCGTTTTGCTTTTATGTCCTAAAATATCTTAAAATTATGTAATTTTTCTTACCACGACTTAACAAGGTTTTGATAGATTTGCTAATATGATTATATAAAGCAAATTACAATTACATACTATACAGACGTGGAGAAAAAGAAATAATCCAATTCATGTTATTTTAACTCTAAATCGTGGCAAGTGATACTGCTAGACTTGGAATTGTGCCTACTATCGAACATGCATGCTGGTTTTGAAGTAATGTATGTTAAAAATTGCATCAATTTAATTTTTCAAACAATTATACTCATTTTGTGTCACTTTTAATTTCTTTGAACAAAGGTTTATTAGTAAATTTTGAAAAAGAAAAAAAATAATATTTTATTAGACTTGGTACCAGAAAAATTATAAAAATTACCAGTTACAGGTTGAAGCCAAGACGTTTGTCCACAGTCTGCTAAATTCGGCGAACCGCCAATGAACATAATCAATTTCATTAGGATTTAAACACTTTTCGATTTATTAAAAGATCATAGAGAAATTGTTTACATCATTTCAGAAAAATATTCAGAACATAAATTTACAAATGCCTTTACTTTAGTAAATAAGAATTCTATGAAATACATCAAATTTATTTGGTTGAATTATAGGATTCTTATTTTGAATCTAATATGGATGTCCCGAAAAAGAATAATAAATTTTCGTGGGCTTAAATAGCAAGAGAGATATACATAAATTCCTTTATAGAATGCATATTTTGTTTTAATCAACATTTGACACTATTATATAAACACTATTATTTTTATTATTGACACTATTAGCTACCGAATATTTATTTATGCGTAAAATTTATGTTTTTCAGTTGTCATATACTCTAACTTGCTTCAAAACATTTTACACGAGTGGTAATATTAATTTTCTTATATTGCATTGTTAGACTACTTATGTTATTTCATTTTTTTTTTTAAAATTTTTTAATAAGTGTGTTGCGGCCCACCTAAAGTCGGAATCTTACCTAAATTCTGAAACTATGTTTGGGACACGCGAGGAAAAAAAGGTTGAGTATGGCTGCTGTAGATAATATCTCATGTTTGTCTGCGGAACATAAGTTGTATGAGCAATCTTTAGAGATAAATTTTGATAAATTCTGAACTTTAAAGTAAAATGGCAAATTTAACTCTTTGCACTCCAGAGGTAATTATTACTCACAATTAGGTATTGCCAAGTGTCCCGCTTAAATCAGGGCTCCAAATACTCTACTTTCATATTTGTCTGCAGGACTCAAGTTGTTTGAGTAGCCTTTAAAAACATATCCACAACATGCAAATTAAATAAGAAATTATGAAGCTATTAATAAAGGCTTTAATCTTTGACAATACATAATGAAAAATCAACAAAAATTACATCTCTATGACGCAGTCATACCTGCTTTTTCAAAAAAAAAAAAAAAAAAAAAAAACGCCATTTTGACTGTCGCAAAATTTACATGCACATTTTTCATATTCATATTCACTATTTTAAACATATCTTAACATGCCATAGATTATTAATTAATATTGTCCTAAACTTGATGTTACGTTTGTCATTTCAAATTTTGCATATAAACATTTACATTCTTTACTAGAGGATCCTAAATCCAGAAATTTATTTTTAGATACATTCGCAGTAAAATATTTAGTTTTATCAAAGATCATATTCATTTCATTTTTCCTACGACATTCCTTTTACCCACTTAAGCCTTTAAGATTAGCGTCTCAATTTCAATATCAGCAGAATAATAAAAATATTGAAATGTAACAGTTATATGAATGAGAATGCGTGTTTTAAAATCATGACGTCACTTTCTATTCAAAAGTTTAAAAAAAGTTATCTTTCATATACTACGAAAATGGCATCCATAATAATACAGCAATTCCAATTGCTTCCTTTCTCCTCTCAACTAAGGACTTTTAAAATTAAAATTATAATAAAAAAATGGGAATGTTCTAAAAAACAGCTAGTGCGGGCACATATACAGCTAAACAACTTTCATGTAAAAAAAAATATTTAGCAAAATCGGTTTAGAAGAAAGCTTAAGCAAAATGAAAAAAAAAAAAAAAAAAAAAAAAAAAAAAAAAAAAAAAAAAAAAAAGAAAGAAAAACAGTATTGCCATTTAAATTATCTAGATTATCACTCACTTTCAAAACAGGCTAATTATTTTATGTATGACCTGTAAATATACCATAAATAATTTATAACTAGCTCAAAGTGAAGTAAAAAACAATTAGTACATTTATTTTATAACATACGAGTTTTAATGATATATAATTGCTTTTCCAAAATTGAATATATCTCCCTCAAAATAAATCAAAAATATAAACACTTTTTTACGTTAGAAAACACTTCAGGCAAAATGCATATTGACATTTTTACTTTAAGAATTTTTGTTTTATTTGCTTCTCTTAAAATCCAATAAAACATCGCAAATTAGATAAATGAAATTTGTTTTGTCCCTCGTATAGAAAAAAGGAGAACTTTTTTTCCTTTATCTATATAAGCTTTTATGCCATAGTTTTATTCCTTTCATCTTGAAAAGACTTTCAAGCTAAGTATAAGAAAGTTAAAAAAAAAAAAAAAAAAAAAACTGAGTAGAACATATTTGAGAGAGAGATAGAAGCTTAAAAAAAAGGCTTTTAATTAGGTATAATTTCCTAAAAAGAGTTTTCTGAGTCACAAAAAGGAGTTTTGACAAGAAAAATGGAATGTTACATATTTACTGTGAGGCAGTGACGTAGCAATCGAAACCTCATTGGAAAAACTCCAAAAGTCTCTTCAAAAAATTAAAATAAATAGAATTAAGACTATTTTTTATTATATTTATACTAATAATTAATTGTTTAAATTAATTATTGATATTTTAACATAAAATAAATAGCTTAATTAGTTTGAAAACACTAAATTAGTCGTTTAGTATATAAAATAAAAGGTAATTGTTTTATAAACTTCTCATTTAAATTTTATGATGAACTGGGTGAATTTAGAATGTAATTCTACGCAAATTGGCGAAAATGATGTTACTAAAAAAACATTTCAAATTGTTTCAACAGAAAATCCCAATACATTTTTTAAAAATACAGTTTAGACAAAATTTATTATATTAGCTCAAACAAATAAAGCATTAACTAAAAATTATATTAAAAATTAAACCTACGAAATACCATTCTCTAACATGCAACTATCATCACCGAAAAATACAAAAATGTCATTTCTTACTGAAATACTTATACTTTTTCTGTCTGACTTTTCTCTTTTTAATATTAGCGCATTAAGTATTATTTACATGTGTAAAGTTTTTTGAAGAATTTTAAGAGTGTGTATTTTGTATTACAAATTTTAACAAAGATTAAAATCATGAAAAATATCTTTAAATAAAGACATAAAAATCCCTACATGGAATTAGGTCTACGATAAGGGAAATAACTGTAAAATGATGAACAAGAAATTCGATCCAAAATATTTAATAGAGAACTAGTATAAATTTACAGAAAGTTTCGATTTTTTGTGTGCGTTTTACAGAAATTTTCAACAGTGTAGTTTAAGTATATAATTTAATTACATGTCTTAAATTTATGTTTTTACGTATGATAATTTATTTATTTATTAATTTATTAACATATGTTTTAATTCCAATATGGAATATATACTGGAAACAATTGCTGATCCATTTATATTAATTAAAATGCAAACAGATTTATTTTCCGCAATCGTCTGCACACATTAGAGATAGTTTTAAAAGAACTCATTCTTAAAAACTATTTAAAAACAATAAAAATTGAGTAAATGACGATACATTTTTCATAAAATTGCGATACAATTTTCAAAGTAACCTCTTTAAAAATGCACCCTTCCCCTCCCTCTATTCGATGATATAAAAACTAAAAATGCTCTGTGTTTAGAAAGTAAAAAAATTGCAGTAAAAGTTAAATTTTGTCCTTTGATGTTGCCATAGTTAAAATAATGTCATAGTTACGCATGGACCAATCTGTCCTTATAGCATAGACACATGTACAGTGTACAGGAACCGTATTCTTCCGTATTATGACTCTATAAATGAACAATAAATGCTACACAGATCATAATTTCTAGAAAAAAATTTGTAGTCCACGTCTGCGATCCTTTTTAATTTCATTGCCTGAAAGCATAAAAAATTACGTATAAAAATTACATGGAAATTCTAGTACATTTACAAAAGTTACAGCATAAACAGATAGACATACAGACCGAATCGATACACACTTTTCAACTATGTCGGAAAGTGCTCAAAACAACAACAACAAAAAAAAAAAGATCAGATGCAGACACAAGAACAGTAAATAGTAATAATATAAACTGTATTTGTATGAGAAAAGCTGCACTGTAAAAAAAATTTCAAGAGGTTACTAAAAATTCTTTAGTAAATTTGTATTCCACAGTATTTTTTAGTAACCATTACAAACTTTTTTTTGTAAGGGAAACAAGCATTTCTTTTGTAAACTGAACAAAATAATTTTTTGTATAACTAACTTAAAAATTTTTAGTATGAGCCACCAAGAAAATTTTAGTAATAGCTCCAAAATTGTTTTTAATAACCTTTACGTGCGCCCGAAGGATAGGCGCTGCATCCAAACATTTAAGCGATAGATTTTCGGCAAAACCGCAATAGATGGCAGCACCAAAAATGCTACCTGCTCTGACAGGATTTTCATAATCCCTTTATTAACGAGTACTTACTTTACATACGTTCGGGACGTATGTGACAGTGTCTGGTATCGAACCCGGGACCTCTTAGCCTGGAATCCGTTACTATAACCACTATGCTATCAAGGACACACCAAGTGAGCTTTAGTAATAGCTATTAAAAATGTAAAACAATTAACTCTTATCCATTGCTAACTTTTTTCTAGTAATTCTTACAGATTTTCTAGTAACCGACTAAGATTACTAAAAATTGTTTAGTAATTACAAGGATCACTAAAGTTCTTTTAGTAGATCGACCCTTTTTTTTTACAGTGTGCATCATTTTAATAAAACACCCATTAGTATAATATTCGATGACTGAATTAAAAAAAGAAATAAATAAAAACTTTGCGATTTCTTGATGAGAGTCATTCCAGTATGGTAGTTTTTGAGTTGTTGTAAAGACGGATTGCCGGACGGACGGACGGATTGAACGACAACTATAGGTGCTACGTATTTACATAATTACGAACGCACCTAAAAAATAAAGAAAAATAAACTTCACGATTTCTTGATCGGAGTCATTATATGCCTACATATTCAATATACCTATGAAACCTTTTAGTAAGTCTTGGATGAGATAATATCTTACGACGATTTTATACTCGATATTTTTCCAAGGAATAATTTTATGCCTAAAATTTCGATCGACAACAGCATGTGAGGAAATTTATCTGCTATTTTCGTTTCATTACCAAGTAGCCATGATCATAATCATAAAAAATTTTCGTCACGGAGTAGGGAAATAAATAAATTTTTATATTTCCAGTGATAATAAAGATAGCGCTGGACAGTTGATTGGGGAAGGCTTCAGTTTATATCAAATATTAAAGTGAACTTAATTTATTATTCACTAGATGACCCGCCCGGCGTTGCCTGGGACAGCGATAGTAACCTTAAAAGTACCTCAAACTCCGTATGATTTTATATATTCAATTTGATTTTGAATGAATTTATATTTTTAAAATAAATAATCGCAAAAGAACATTCATTTTCAGTTGTAAAAGTTTTTTCACCTTGGGTCGTTTTATAATTTAATAATAATAATAATAATAAAAAGTCATTTTTGTCCGAATTTTGAAAATATTATCGATTTTTAAAGTAACGGTTTTTCTGCTTGAGGTAAAAATTTTATGAAAAAATATTGAAAACATTAGGAAAAGAACTTAAAATTACTCTTAATAAATGCTCTGTTCAATTCTCAGTTATAGAATTCAGTCTTCTGTAATAATTTTTTTTTAAATAAATAAATAAATAAATGAAGTTCTCTTTAAAATTTTGAAGAAAAAAAAAAAACAGAAAAACACAGAAAACGCGCGCGGAAAACAGTCGTAACCATGAAGAAACACTCAGGATTTTACTATTCTTTATAACACATCTTTCACTAATTTTTGTGCATACTATTACTAGATTTTTCACATTTTATTTGGTAAAAAAATACTTCTACCAGTCCGAATGTTTCGAAATTTTTGTAGCTGATGTAAATCTAATGATCTATTGTGACGATCAGAAAAGATAATGTTTAAATACGGCAATTAGTTACTTATAACGTAGCAAAGCCATTGTCTCCATGAGGCATACACTGATCTGCGTTCTCCAGTATTTTCGAAAGAGTTTAAATTCGTATTTTTTAAAACCGATTACATTGCCTATTATTAAAAGATTAAAGCTTTAAGAGATTATTTTTTAGTTTGTAAATAGCTCTGAAATTCCGCCTCGAGGGATGTTGCTATAAGGGAAGAACGTTTTCAAGAAAACGATAATTTTTATTAAAATGATTTTTTAAAGGGTTACGAGCGATATTTCTTCCAATTAATTAGGGAATTTCAGACGTAAAAATAAAATATTTCTGAATATGTTTTCGAATTTTAACTGTGATCTATTTGTCCGATTTTGATTAAAACAAAATTATGAAAAACAGAAGAAAGAAACCTCAAAGAAAACTGCGCGCTGAACTTTTTATTTTCTTAGATATTTGGTCGAGATATTTGGCCGCCATGGAATAAAGGATATGAGTTTTTTTTATAAGAGTTCAATGTAATGTCTCGACTAATTAATAAAAATTGAAAATTCTAAGTCCAGGTACATCAAGACAGACCTTGCATGGTAAATTCGAACGCTTGAAATTCAGAAATAATTGTGTCTTAAATGGATGGTCAAATTCTAAGTGAAGAAAATGCATCTTATTTTTTAAGACATCCTTTTGTATCTGAAATTAAGACATTTGAAATGTCTGAATCTCATGTATAACCCACCTCTCATTTTTCGTTAATAATAGCAAATTTTTTCATCTTTTTTCATTTTTTTTCATTTTCTTTCTGTAAGCATTATACATGATAAAACAAATATCCGTTAAAGTATGGAAATTTTACTGACAGTACAGACGCCAGTACTGCTAATGTATATTTTAATGGAAAAATTTCACGGCAAATCCAAGAAAAATTTACATTAAAAAAATCTGTATTTAAAAAAAATTTTAATTTTTAAGTTCAATCTTACATATTTCAAATTCTACTTTCAAAGCCCGTAATTGGTACGAACCAGGGGTCTGATATGTACTACAAAACTGCTTTGACCACTGAACCACATTTTCTCAAGTTGATTATAGCTACTTATTCATGAGCACAAAAAATGTAGTTTCAGTAGTCTTAGTTCACAATTATAATTCTGAAAGTTTTATACATTGTCTTTCTAGAATTTTGAATAGTTGGTTTTTTAATTTCATGTGTCAGGCACAGGGATTTCTTTTTTCAAGTTAAAAAAAACCTTTACAGAACAAATATTATTGGTTAAATGAGGTTATGTTATTTTTGAAATTTTTAAAAATTTTTAATAGTGTGTAGACGTGTTATACATAGTCTAATCTTGGTAGGCTAGGGGGATGTTACATATGTACCGACATAACTAAAAGTATGTGGTTAGTTACACAGCCTGCTTACGTTTATTTAAAACGTTATGCTTTTTGACGCTGAAATGTCAAGATTAAAATATATTGTCCGAAGTTTTTGAAAGATTATGTTTATCTTATAAAAGGAAATTTTTAAATACAGAAATACGCAAAAAATGGGAATATTTTCAGAAGTTTTCAGAAAAAAAAATATATTAAGATAGCTACCAACAACTTCCGCTTTTTTGTATCACAATAATTTTACAGTAAATTTTATCATTGCAAATCACCGTAATTCGTCGATTAAGTAAGGCAAAAATTTCAAATAAATTTTTCTGGTCTAAAAGTCGGAAGAGTTTGCAGCTATGAATTAAAATAAGTAAAATAAGTAAATAGCATTAGCGTCCGAATCGGGAGTGCAATTTCCATATTTTAACGTATATATATATAAATATATACAATACTTTCAAATAAAGGTGAAAAGATATCTGCCTTTTGTCTATAAATGAGACGTGAGTCAAACATGGAAGCGATTTAGATGTTTCAAATATCCGAAATTCGGACGCATATAAGTGTCTTAAATAGTAAGGGATTTTAAAATGTCTGCAAACTGTACACTCCATTTTAAGAACTGGTATGTCTGAATTTAAGATTTTCCAGTTTACAGTGTTTATATCTTGAATATAGTACGAGATCAAATGTCTTAATTTCAGATATCTAAGGTGTCTGAATTTCTCTATCAGCCACATATGTGTCTGAAATTAAGGCGACTCTTTGCAGTGTGGACTACCCTCACCTAAATTTTCATCCTTGTTGTTGCGTCAGATTTTCCTAGAGATCGCACATAAACACTCAGATTTATAGAGCGAAACTTTCTTTTATTATCATACATATTTCAAGTAATTTACAATGTTAAGAGAATTACAACCAATTTACATGAAAAGAGATTATTTGCAATACTTTATAATATTAACGCTTCTTAAAACTAACATAAAGCTTAATGATATGCTATTATTATCAATATATGAATGAGAGAAAAAATACAGTTTTTTTAAAAAATGTGATAAGTATTTAAAAACAGAGATATTATTTAACATTAAATTTTAGTTTTGTTATAAAGAACATCCAGTAATCATATTTTGTAGAAATTTCTATTAGGAAATCTCGTTTAAAATTCTTTTTGTATGTCTTCACGTAAAAATTATGTGAACTTAATTAAACAGAAGTGAAGTTAATAAAAGCTTTCCGAAAGCAAGTTTTGATATTTTAAAAATAAATGTTTTGTTTTCTTAATTAGCATTTATGTAGCTGCTTCTCATGCATTTCATCAGATAATGTTAACATAACAGGATCAATGCATTTCTTAACTCCAGCAATTTATAAAACTGCTAACATTCTTTGAAATGTCTTTAAATTTTACCAAGAGAATTTTAAAAAAAATGTAATGAAAAAAATATTCGTTCTATTTTAATACATATTTCAAAGAAACTTTATTTAAGATTAATTAAACACAAATTATGAAGCTTTTCTAGAAAGTTTTCTTTTTGACATGGTAAAGAATTAGCCTTTCATTAGCTTAGTTAAAATTTATCTATGCAGTTGTCGGTATGTTACCAATATTTAAATTATGGTACTTTTATAAAATTTAACACCTTTTTTTCAGAAAAAGACTTTACTACATTCATTAATTAACCTCAAATATACGTTTTATTGCTTACAATTAATTAACAAGAAATTGTAATGCTAAGTTAGATTACATTCCATAAAATATTATAAAATATGAAAATACTGTAGAGAATACTGTTGTGTGAAAATACTGTAGAATGTCTTAAAGTAATAAAAAAGCATTGTTATCTGATATGTTAGGTGATTTGACAGAGAAATATATTCTATTCATCTGTAAAAACATTTTTGATTAAAAAAATCATTCTTTTCTCATAAAAAAATATTTAAAAAAATGACATCATTATACTGAATTTCATAAAAATTATTAAAAGGTTTGCGACATTTTAATGCAAAGTACCCAGGGATAATAATGCCAGGGTGGGTAATAATGCCAAGAGCTAATATTACGAGAATCCGGAACAATAGCACAATGGGTTCTACGCTGAAAGGCACTGAGTCATCTGAATCACAAACAACCGCTAAAAATTATTTTGTTACACTTGTTGCACCTTATCGCTGGAATAAGTACGTAAGAGTTAACGGCCGATCTAAAATTTGCAAGGTAAGTTCTGTGATGTGAAGACTATATATTTAAGAAATACTTTGTTTATTACGTAAATTTAAGTGTACTCCATATACTATCAAAAGGTTATGAGAGATTTTGAATGTGTTCATGAAGTAGCTTGTAGTTTAAAATATACTGCGTAAAATGTAAACCAGGGTAATAATGCCTCTACTGGTGTCATTACCTCAGTTAATTCTTTTCAGCCCCAGAGCTATATTTTATTTCTTATTTATTTATTTTTTTATGCACCAGAGACCATAATTGTCCTTGTTGAAGACTAAACGAATGAAGAGAAATGTGTATGTCCTAAATGCTGCTAATTTTTTTTTCATGTCAGGAGAAAAAAAAATATAAGATGATTATTAGTGCATTCTGATATTGAAATTAATGGTACGTAAAAGTATTCGTCAATTAATAGGATTGTTGTATAGATTGTATCTTTAAAACTGAACAATGTACATGCCATTATTCCATCTTATATTATAATTTGCATGGCATTGTTACAAACACAGCTAAGTAACCATGCCAAACAGTATTGGTCAAGAAGTCATGCCATTACATTTTATGAATACAAATCTGCAAAAATATTCTTTTATGTATGCATAGTCAACAAGTTGTTGTATCTAATCCTACGTTTGTTTAAAAAAAAATAAATCTGAAACTAAGCTGTGATATAGAATCTTAACGTGCCATTATTACTCCAGGACACCTTACAATACGATTGTGATACTGAAAATCTTTAGGTAAATTTCATCTACAAAAATACTTTTTAAATTTAACGAATTGGAAATTTAATCAAGCTTGTTGCTTATTTTTTTAAGGATGATTTTTTTTTAATTCTATATAAATACTTTAAAAATTGTATATTTGTAATAAATTTTAATAAATGTATTTATAAAATTTTTCATTTATAATAAAGTTTAATGTTTGCAACTAAGAGCAGGTGTATAATTATATGATGTTCATGAAAGTATTATGCATATCTTATTAGCAAAAACCAATAACTCATACGTTTTTAATTGCATTGTGGAAAATCTATTCGTATCAGAGAAACTAAATTTCTCCAAACAATCTATATTAATAAAAGAACAAAACGCTCTGTCTGTGTGTGTGTGTGTGTGTCTGCGATGGCTAGCAAAATCTACAGCATGTACAAGGCTCAAAAAGTTTTTGAGAGTAGCCCCAAATCTCTCCTGATGCACCTGAGCTTCAGAATTTCGAAATTCTATTTATTAACTGAGTAATTAATTAAATTCCAAAGATCACTCTCATAAAAAATCGCCTTTTTTTTTCTTTTTTTACCTTCATTTAGTTATGGTTGGTTGGTTGCATAAAATTTTCGCAGAAATAATTAAAAAAGCTGAAATAGACCTTTAAAATTCATAGACTTGCAAACTGTCATTTTAAATGATGATTTTTTATCACAGCGGTTGTAAACCATGGAGGAAAAAGATAGGTGGTGGTGAAGTAAACCGAAAAAAGGGTTGCAATATTAAACCATTTATCGCTCAAATTTTAATGTCCCAAACAAAAGCATGTGGAAGGGATTTTGTATTACTAAGACGAATTGAAAGAAATGATTTACAGCTGAAGCATATTTTACGAAGAAATAGTAATTTTTTAAAATGGTCTTTTTTCTATTATATTATTTATTTTTAAAAAAATTTTTGCTTTTAAAATAATTGAAATTGATAAATTCGAAATAATTAAATGTCAAAATAAAATTAAATAAAATATTGAAAACATTTGATTTGACGTATTACTAAAAGTTTTCTTTTTTTTCTTTTCTTTTTAATACTTTATAACGTAGATGAAAAATGTTTATGATTTAACAACATATAATAATTCTATATCAATCTATAAAATATATTTATGAAAACATTCTTTTAAAATCATGCGTGAAAACTTAAATAACAAATATTAGTCTAAAATCTAGATTTCAGAGTGCAGACGATTTTAAGACATTAACGAAAGAATGTTAACTTTTCAAGAAAAATCTTAAATGATGCTTCTATATTGATATTTCAAAGTCATATTATAAAAATAATCACATAATTCTTGCCTATGATTGATATATTTGTATCTTTTATGCATTTCGATCGTGTATTACAGTCAATAATGGCACAAAACTTTATTTTTTAAACGAAATTTTAGTCATCTATTCAATAACAGTTTAAAAGGTAAAAAACAAAGAAATACGGGTTTAAACCAGTTTGAATTGCTTGGCGTGTCAAAGCACATGGTTTTGTTGGTGCTTATTTGGACTTAATGTAGCGGATTTTAGGGTTATATTTTTGGCATCAGCCCAAGACATTATACTTCCACTCATTTTCTTTTTACTGTGTGGTTGTACGCAAATCTTTGGCATTTCGAACATTAAAATGTATGAGTCATTAGCTGTGTTGCTGTAAAAAAAATCACACAACATTTTTCTAGGATTTTTTTTTAATCATTGATAAAATTTAAATGTATTCTATTCAATTTAAAATTAAATTATGGCTTTAATTTGGTTTAAAAAAATAAAACATAGCTGTTTAGCGTACAATTGTTCGAATCCGCAAACGATTCATACACTATAGTAAATTATCAAATAGCAAAGTAAATTATTTATCAGAAATAGCCATAAAAAGAATAGTAGCAAAATTGATTATAAACTTAATGTTTAGACTAATTAACACATAACCCGATCCCAACCAGAAAAAAACAGACCACACTCCGATCCGTGATAGACAAAATTTCCGTGAGTATAAACCCGACCCGAACCTAAAAATTCTGTTTGAAAAAAAACTATGGCTTTGATAACTGACCCGAACCAAATCTCAATCCCATAAAAATGTTCAAATGAAGCATAACCTGATCCAAATAAGGAAAAATAATTTTAGTGGGCATGAAACCTGTCCCGAACTTAAATATTGTTTAAAAAAAACTCGAAATGTGACCCGAACAAAATCTGAAACCGATAAAAATATTCCAGAGAACTATAACCCGATCCCAGCAAGACAAAATACTTTCCGTGGTCATAAACCCGACTCAAACCTAAAAAATTCCATTTGAAAAATTCTGAAATTTGACCCAAACCACATCTAAATCCGACCAAAATATTCGAAAGAACCATAACCAGATTAGAGTAAGACTAAATAATTTCCGTGCACATGAACCCGATACCAACCTAAAACTTCCATTCGAAAAAATACCTCAAATTTGAATCGAACCATATCTGAATCTGACAAAACTATTTCAAAGAACCGCAACTGGATCCGAACAAGACAAAATATTTCCATGGACATGAACCCAATCCGAACCCGAAAAATTTCTTTGAAAAAATCGCGAAATCTGAACTGAACCAAATCTGAACTTGGCAAAAATATTCCAGTGAAGCATCTCCTTATTCGAACAAGACAGAATAATTTTCATGAACACGCAAGAAGACCCGAACCCAAAAGTACCATTTGAAAAAAAAAAAAACCCGAAATCTGAATTGGACCAAATCTAAAACCGATAAAACTATTCCAAAAAACTATAACCCGATCCGAGCAAGACGAAATAATTTCCGTGGTCGTAAACCCGACTCGAACCTAAAAAATCCGATTTGAAAAAACCTGAAATTTAACTCAAACCATATCTGAATCCGATCAAAATATTAGAAAGAATCATAACCAGACTCGAGTATGATAAAATAATTTCCGTGGACATGAACGAGATTCGAACATAAAAATTCTATTTGAAAAAATACCTGAAATTTGAATCGAACCAAATCTGAACCTGACAAGAATATTCCAAAATACCATAACAGGATCCGAATAAAACAAAATTTCCATGCACATGTACCAAATCTGAACCTAAAAATTTTCATTGAAAAAATTTCGAAATCTGAAATGAACTTGATAAAAATATTCCAGTGAAGCATGTATTTATTCGAACAAGGCAGAATATTGTCTGTAAACACGCAAGAAAACCCGAATCCAAAAATTACATTTGAAGAAAAATCCGAAATCTAAATTAAACCAAGTCTGAACTTGACAAAAATATTCCAGTGAAGCATGTCTTTATTCGAATTAGACAGAATAATTTCCGTGGACACGCAGGAAGACCTGAACCCAAAAATTCCATTTGAAGAAAACGCCGAAATCTGAATTGAACCAAATCTGTTCCCGACTAAAATATTTCACAGAAACATAACTAGATCCGAGCAAGGCAAAATAATTTCCATGGACATGAATCCGACCCGAACATTTAAATCGAATTTCAAAAAATACCTGAAGCCTGAATCGAACCAAATCTGAACCCTTCGAAAATATTCTAATGAATCATAACCAGATCCGAACAAGACAAAATAATTTCCATGGACATGAACTCAATAAATGGTTGGGTAACATTTGGGTTGCAATTACATTGCGGTAAGTCTTTGATTTTATTTAATTTCACGTTAGGTTACAGTTAGATCACGGTTAATTTAAAGTTAGGTTAAAGTTAAATTGCATTTATGCTATGGTTAGAATAAGAATAGGTTACAATAAAGTGACGCCTAGGTTACATTTATGTTATATTTAAGTTACGATAGGGTACTGTTAAGTCGCAGTTAGGTTACAGACAGATTATGGTTACGGTACAAAAGTTTACGGTTAGGAATTTGTCCACAGAGTCAACATTACGCATGCTTTGATTAAAAATATACACTTTTGTTAAATGGCTCTGAAATTATAATACTATATACCAATCTTTTATCATGGTGTATCGATTTCATTCATGATATAGTCGGATTTAAGAGTGCTATAATTAGTTTGAAATTCAAAATATTTCACTTGGGATTTCTATGGGAAAAAAATAATTGGTTACGTGATTTAACAGTGATTTTTACGGGTTAATATCAACACTTTAACACGAAAATAACGCAATCGTTGGATACATGTTCCCTCCCGCGTTTCTCATTGCTCATTTTAAGTATTTTTAAAGCTTAATATTAGTTGTTGTTTTTAAAACCGATTTTTCACAAAGTAAGCTGCGACGTATTTCAGACAATGCATTTCTGCATGCTTCCAGTTAATGATAAAATCATACAAATTTCAAGTTCGTTTAATATTGCTAAAACGGACCCGGGCAACGCCGGGCGGGTCAGCTAGTTTTAAATATAAAAACTTATGTAAGATTAATTAACACTAGAACGCCCGGAAATTCTACTCAAGTTTGAAAATAATATTTCTCACCAGAATTTTTATTCAAAATTATTTAATTGATTTATTTAACGTAAATTTGCGTGGATTAGATTTAAATTATTTCAAGAAAATTTTTCTGGTTCGAATTGAAATTTAGTTACATGATTGGAGTCGAATCGACTCCATCCGGGCGTTCTAGTGTTAAGCAAAATGTTGCTTCAGATTTTTCCCAAACAAGTTTGGTATAATAAATATAAATGTGTCTGTTTAATAATAATAAATAAAAAACTATAGTTTAATTATCAATAGGCAATTTGGTGCACTATAATATGAATTTTTAAATAACGTTAAAAATGTCAGAATATGAAACTTTGTGAGACTATTAGATTAATTATAAACACGACGATTCAAATTGGTAAATTAATTATAACAGATGTAAATTTTCCAAGGAGTGAGAAAAGTCCGGGCCAAGATTCGAACCAGGGATGTATTGGCTGAAGCCGCCAATGCTCTACCAATTGAGACATCTCGGACGAATCCTGGAGGGCTGCGGCTTCAGCCAATACATGTTCGAATTCTGGCCCGGACTTTTTTCACCCCTTGGAAAATTTACATCTGTTTGAGATGGCATCTGTCGGTTACATCTGTCGGTTGCCTTTAGCTTACCGTTCTCAGTGCAAAGAATAAAGAAGACTTGCTCAATTCTTTCTATATAACTGAGCAAGTTTCCGTTATTCTTTGTACAATTAAAATTTAATAAAAATGAATGTAATATAATAAAGAATAAATATGCAGTAGGTGACTATAATAATATATTAAAATTACATTATCGTAAGTGTTTTAAGAATCATACATTTAAGGATATCACAAAAAGTTACATAAATTTATTTCATAGAATTTTTAAATTAGTATTTTATAGAAATATGATAGATTTAATAGAAAATAATAGAGTAATTAAAATTCTATTGATATTATATTTCTTCAAATTACAATTGAATAATTAAAATTCAATATAAATTATATTAAAATACTCTGTATAAATATACAGACTTTTCTGTTATATCATAATTTACAGTAATAAATATCGATTTTTCTTCTGAAATAAGATGTCTTGGGGGTTAAAGCCACGTTAAGAATTTACCAATTCTCATGGCTTTGTTTTGAATTTTTTCAAAAAAAAAAAAAAAAAAAAAAAAAAAAAAAAATATATATATATATATATATATATATATATATATATATATATATATAGGATTTGATATAGCAGCAGCTTATTTACTATGCATACAAGCAAGTATATTTTAGAAAATATGTCTTCATAAAATGGTATGACGTGCTTTCATGAACGAAGCTTCTGAGCCAAATCCAATGCAAAGAAATCTATAAAATATGGTGGAATAATGATGCGTAATTTGCCAAATTCTAAAAGTACCAACTCTACAACTCTAAATACCGACAAATTGTTCTTACTTACCATAAATTGCGATATCAGAATGCAGCAATAACATTTGATACTTTATTCTTCTGAAATAAAAAATAGCAGCAATTAAGACTTACAAATTCTTTTTTATTTTTTTTTGGTTTTCAACAATGACGATAATGCTCTCTCCTGCCTAAAATAAAAAACAAACTCTCTTCAGATATAGCTTCAACACTGAAAATAATCAACCGAGTAATAACACCAGCGGATGGCACTATTACTCCTGTATATTTATTGCATAATATTTTTTAAATTACAAGCTACTTCTCAAATGTATCAAAAGTCTCTCACTACATATTAAAAGTACATGAAGTACATAAGAAATTTATGTAATAAACAACGTTTTTCTTAAGAAATAGTCTTCACATCACATCACTTACTTCGCATGTTTTTGATCGGCCGTTGACTCTTACATGCTTATTCCAGAGATAAGATCTGCAAATGGAACAAATTAACTTTTAGCCATTTTTTGTGATTCATATGACTCAGAATCCTTCTGCGCGCAACTCATAAGACCATCGAGCGGATTTTTTTTTTTTTTTTTTTTTATAAGAACGCGTAATATCAGCACTTGGTGTTATTACCTAAGGATACCTTACAATGTTAAAAAAAAATAATAATTTTCTATATTTAGCTTCAGAATTTTTTTTATGTATGTAATACTATACACCTTTTTTAAAAAGAAGGACTGAAAATCTCTCGAGAAATTTCATTTAAATATTTTGATACACAAGCTTAATTAAGCAGGAATTTATTCAAATCTTTCGGACGTTCTTTTCTCGGGATCAAAAAATAAATGTTTTAGTTTGTTTAATTAAAACATATTATGCAGCAGTTCTTCACAATTTTTAATGATAATATTTACATTACAGGAACAAAATATGTGTTAGAAATTTCACTAAAATATAAAAAAAAAATCTAGTGTTTTGGAAAAAAATATTTTTTTAAATTATATATAGAATCATAAAATATATTTTTAATACCTATCAACAGGGCATACTAAATTTGTATTTCGGAAGAAATCAATAATTTTATCAGTGACAGAGTTATTTGTTGTTTGCAATCGCCGAAATGCGTCTTATCATTAAATAAATATAAATTGTGGAAAAAAAAGGTTTTCTAAAGTCTAACATTGTAGCTTATTTACGTTAAAATAGTAAACGGTATCAATCTGATGCTTATATTATAATAATGTCAATGATACTGTCTTTTATCATAAGGAAAATGAGTAAAAATTCTAATTATGACATTCCACGATTATTTAAAAGGATTTTTGCATAACCTATATTCTAAATTTTTTCAAAAGTATTTTAAATAACAAAAGTGTAAAAGTATTTCATCTGTTTCTAAAATGTATACATGACGCGAGCTCCTAATTCAAAGATTAATTTTAAAAAAGGGAGTTTTGTATAACTCTAATTTACGTAATTAATTGTATAAGAAAATGAAGTGTCTAATCCACAATTATGAATTTTGAAATTCAGCCCTCAAAAATTATTACAGCTACTTGATTTGTTTGCATCGGCACATTTGACGGCATACAAACTTAACCAAAGGTAAAAGCGAAATTTTTTTGCCCAAGCACCTTCGTCGTTCCAAGCCCAAGCTCGCACTCTGATTGGTTGTTGCTCTCGGCACTGTTTTCACGTAACTTGGCGATAACCATACTTGGCGAAAAATACTTCGCTCATAAGTGAACGAGTAAACCTAATTCTTATTCTTCCTTCATTCTTATCCTCGTGGTCTAGTGCTCTTGTGTGTAAAAACTTTTAAAGAGTACAGCTTTCAGTAAGATACGTTCCATCCAATCCAATGCTGCAAGAGAAAAGTTACTTTGTACTCGGTTCGGAAGGAAATCAAACTCGACGGACGGAAGCATCTATCGCTATGCCAAGTATGATTATCGCCAAATTACATGAAAACAGTGCCGAGAGCAACAACCAATCAGAGTGCGAGCTTGGGCTTGGAACGACGAAGGTGCTTGGGAAAAAAAATTACGCAAGGTAAAACAACATTTACAGGCATTGGTGGCATCGTTAAAATCCAGATCTTCAGAGGTTAAGAGATTAATAAATAAATAAAAGGAAATGATAATTCGAAAGTAAGACTTCTCGATGAGTGTAGCAACTTTTGTTTAAATTTTTGAGGTAGTGTGTACAGGGTCCTCCTCATTAAAAAAAAATCATAAAAAATAACATTGTTACATCAGTGTGAGATTTGTAAACTGTAAAAAAAAAAAAAAAAAAAAAAAAAAAAAAAAAAAAAAAAAGTTAATAACATTTTTCTAGGAAACTGGTGTTCTAAGAACTTTTTATGTATCGACAACAATAAAAATTCGCATAACAGATACAAGTTGGTTCTGCGAATCAAAAAATCTGTAACGTTACTAAGAATTTTCTTGGAATCTGGTAGTCCTAGAACTTTTTATGTAACGGCAACTAGGGTTACGAAGATATAGATTCATGTAGCTTTGCTCAGAAGCTCTACATATTTACATCTTTTTTTTTCTTTTTCAGAGTACAGATAAAATTTTACTAAGCATACATATAGGTGTAACACTACACCTATAGAATTACAGATTTTTGTTTTTAAAGTGTACCATAAGATTTTAACAAAGATAGGTATTATTTCGTGGCGATAGAAAAACAGTAGTACTGTAAAAGTATGCCCAGCTTCAAAAAATCCATGAAAGTTTAAGAAATTGTCCTTTGCAATTGCGGTTTATACCGGCCGGTTTTCTCGATTAGAGCTCGAAAATAGTCAAAACTTTTGTAGAAATAACAATTAAAAAAAGTTTAAAGAGAATTTCACCTTTTTCTTTTTACACCAAAAAAATCGACACTTTAACAAGTCTTGACTTTCAAATAGCATCCTGATAAGTTTTCTAAAATGAATTTTTGGCATGCGAATAAACTCAAGAGACACTCTGATTATTAAAAAAATATATATGCGAATCACATGCGACAGAAAAATAGTTCTTTTGAAATGTTAAATTATGTACTGAAACTATTAATTTTATAATTAATATATGGACATTAGAAATGCAAAAATAATCTGATGTTAAACATTGGATAATTAAATTATAATTTTACTTAATTTTGTAATTGTTCCATGTTTTGTTTAATGTTTAAAATATTGATATTTTTAATTATAATAAACATATTTTTTCATTTTATTTATTTTTCTTATTATTTTATGCTTTTAATATTCATTTGTAAAAGGCATAAATAAAAAAGGGATTTTTTTATGAAAGCTATGATTGCTTTTCAGTATATGTACAGTGTACAAAGTTTCCAACAAACACTGAACGATTTCATTCTGAAGAAAAATTGAAGCGGTGAAACATTTCTCAATTGATTTTTTAAAACTTTCGATAATGGTGGAACTTTAAAATTGTTCAACTTTTCCCAATCCTTTAGAAATTTAAACAAATAGTTCTATGCACGTATACGCTTCCCTTTCTAGTAGTTTGAGTGCAGGTAAGAGAAGATGTGCCAGTTTCAAATCCTGATTCAGGTTTGGATGCCTGTGACATTTCAGATTCCTATTTGAACAAAAGTTTCGGACTAATTAACTCTTGTTTGCAAAGGAAAATTTTAACAGTGTATTGTTCAATATTTTACCAGATTATAGTTGAAAGTTTTATCAATTCATAGGTCAACCTGCACAAGCTGAACCGGATTTAGTATTAATTTTTTTAGACATATGTGATAAACTTCTGTATATTTAATATTTTATAATATATATACATAAACCACTTAATATTTTTGCGTGCAATCTTCGCTAATTAATATATTATAACTATATCGTAAGATTGTGTATATTTTTTCAAAATTTCTGTTTTTAAAATAAGGTTGAAAACATTGCATAGTTCTTTAGTACTCATCTACGCAAAATTTTGTATATTATGCCTGGAATAAGTCACGGATTTAGGTTCAATTTTAAGGTATGGGTATAATTTTTAAATTTGTAAAGATTAAGGGTAAAAATATTGAATAATTCAAGAGAAATATTGTGCGCATTTCAAGAAAAACGTGTTTTTAAAATATTGAAATAAAACCGTTCAATTGTGTTTTTAATCATTGCCTAGATTTAGGAAACCTGGAACATAAATATTACAGTTTTTAAACGATGAATTACACCCAAGAAATATTAAATTTCAATTTTTAATTCACTTGTCTAACAAGGCTCAGAAAAAACAGATTGAAAAATTATTTTGGCCAGAGTTCCAACTTCACTCTTAAAACGAAAGAGTGGATTTGACTTCTCAGGAAAGAGCTGTAATTTATTGAATCGTGGATGAGTTGTTTTTTAAATGCTTCTCTCATCTTCATTCAGATTGCTTATTTAAATAACTCATCTTGATTTAAATTGTTTCAAAACAACTCACTCACTTGAGTTGTTTCAACTCTTTATGAGAAGCTGTCTTTCAAAACGTGAGATGGGTAAATTTCGGCTCAACTTGAGTTATTTTGTGGCTGACATTTTAAGAGAGTTGAATCATAAGAGTGATAGTGCTCTTATGTGGCAGGAAATAGTTCTCGAATGTCTTATAATTTATAATTTAAATAATTTGCTTGAATAATTTTTAAATTTGAATTTATTCAAATTAAGAAAGTCAAAATTAATAACTTATTTTATTAACTTATTATTATTATTAACTTACTTTTTTAATAGAATATAATCAGGGATTCATGCTAATTATATTAAGTAGCAAAGGCATGAATTGCTTCGATGTTTATTGAATATTTCAGAATTATAAAATAATTGGTGATCGAATTTCATTAATTTCGGGAATGATATATCTGAATAGTAAAATGTTCACTGCTAGATCCCTTTTCTAGTAACATATAAAACCATGTCACAGACTATTTATTTAAAAGATACTTGGAAGAGAATAAACGGTATAATGGAAATACGGTGTGGTGTGATATAACATAATAATACACGCGAATAATTAAATAATTTTTTTTATATATAAATGAAGTATCCAGCAGGACCCTCGCGAAGACTTTTTATTGGTGGGGGAGAGAACCTAAAATTGCGAAGTCAAATTTCACTATTTGCCAACTGAATGAAAAGCAAACATAAATAGTTCTCAGCTTTGCCAACTAGTTTTATAATTTTACCAAGTTCTCACAATTAGGAAATGTAATATAGTTTTTGTTTGTAAAAAGCTTAATAATATTTCTAATTGGTAATATTCTAATTGGTTAAATATATTGGTAACTTTCGTCAAATCTATCAAAAGTAGAAAGTGTATTATATTTTTTTTTATTAAAGTTTTGAGCTAATTTGCCAATTCAGTTTGTAAATTTGCCAACTGTAACAAGCATGTTCAAACGTTTGGGGGGAGAGCCTCCCCCCGCCCTTAGCGAGGCCTCTGATACCCAGTGACTGGAACAAATCATGTCTTGGTCTATCAAAGATCTAATTTACAACAATTATTGAGCCTATAAAGTAGATTTTTAAAAAAGTTCGATGTTAAATAAAAAAAAAATAATAATAAATCGTTTCTTTGTAATGCCAAATACACTGTAAAAGAAAAAAACCTGACATTCTAGAGATGTAAATTTCCAGAAATCAGTATGTTTGCTAAAATTTTATCTGTACACTGTACAAAAAATGATGTAAATCTACGAAACTAACTTTTGTAAAGCTACAGAAATCTGCAGTTTTACAAAAGAATCTGCTAAATATGCAATAATATTGCTGAATTTTTTTCTGTAACCCGGATTGCAATTACAAAAAAAGGTCTATGCATCCCAGTTTCCTAAAACTTACGGGTTTTTTTTATTTGCAGTACAAACGTGTATCTGTCACATGAATATTTGATGTTACCGTTACATAAAATCAAAATATACAAATAAATACTTAAAAGGTGTAGCAAAAATATAGATATTATTTATTTATTATTTTACCTGAGATCTTTCGAATGCCCACGTATTCATTTTCAAAGGAATATAAAAGGAGATAACTTATTAGAAATAGAAAATATAAAAACATATTATACTTCTTTATATAAGGTGGTCTGGGGTAATAACGCCAGGCGGGGTAATAACGCCAAGTGCTAATATTATGCATAATTATGAAATAATCATGTAAATGACACCCATGTGCTCTGCGCAGAAGAGTTTTGAGTCATATAAATAGCAAAAAACAGCTTCAAGTTAATTTGTTTCATTTTTAGGTCTTATTGTTTTTACAACTAACTTAAATTAACGCTTGATCTAAATTTTGCAAGATACGTTTTGTGATGTGGAGACTAGTTTTTTACCCGGAAATACTTTGTTAATTACATGTATTTGAAGTACATTTCATGGACTTTCAAAATGTTGTTGAAGATTTTGGATATCTTCTCGAGATAATTTGTAATTTAAAATGTACAGCGCAATAACTATAACGGGAGAATAACGCCAATCCTTGGCATTAATACCCCGGTTGATTCCCTACAGTGGCCGAGCTACATTCTAAATACTGATTCAAATAAACACAGTTAAAACTGTGCAATGTTTCTAATAATTCTATTTAAGCGGTCCTTTTTAAGCAAAAAGAAGCTCACGGTCCGATATCCTTTTGCCTCATCCTCCCCCCCACACCACACCTTTATTTTCCTTACAGTTTCACAAAAAAATTGAACATTTTCAATAGCTTAGAATACAATTTGTCAGTTTCTAAGTTTGTAGAGTTTGTAGAGTTTGTATTTTTAGAATTGGGCAATCTACATGCAATTATTCCATCTTATTTCATAGTTTTGTTCGCATGGCGTTATTACCCATATAGGTGGGTAATAACGCCAAATAGCATTGGTCAAGAAATCACGCCATTACATTTTATGAATACATATCTGTTAAATTATTTTTTTTATATAGATAGTCAATGAGTTGCTGTATCAAATCATACATTTGTTTGAAAAATACAATCTAAAACTGAGCCGTGAAAATTGGTAGAACCTTAACGTGGCGTTATTACCCAGGGTACCTTATTACCGTATTTACTCGTGTAAAAGGCGCACTTTTTTTCCAAAATATTAGGGCAAAACTCCTAGGTGCGCCTTATACACGGAATAATTTTTTACTGTTGGATGCAATCGAACGATATACATGCACTGTAAAAAAAAAAATCTGTGAAGGTACTAAACATTTTCTAGGAAACTGGGATTCCAAGACCTTTTCATATAAAGATAACAGGAAAAATTCATGTAATCGATTCTGAAACTTGAATTTTTGCTGTTAACGTTACAGGAAAAGTTCTTGGAATCCCAGTTTCCTAGAAAAGGTTTAGTACCTTTGCAGATTTTTTTTTTACAGTGTATGAAACAAGAAATTATTCAAAGAAGATATTAAAACTCGGAAAATGTTATTTAATTGAAGTATTACTGCATATTTATTTCACTCTTTGCAGTTTTTTATACAACAGAGCTAATGACATTGTCTAAACGCTAATTAGCAATTCTCTTTACCGTCACTCATTCCTATTTCCCGTCATTCTCTTACAACCCGAAGTCTAAAAATACATTTTTGTCTTGTTCTCTGGTCTGGTGTAACATTTGTTTCGATTTTTTTTTTTACTGAAATTCATTTGGTCATTCTTCATTAGCGTATCAAATTTATGGTGCGCCTTATATACGGGATTTTAAGAAATCGCCATTTTTACTTGTAAAGTAGGGGTGCACCTTATACACGCGTGCGCCCTATACACGCGTAAATAGGTACTTCTTTTATATTCTTTTGATAATAAATGCGTGGGCATTCGAAAAATCTCAGGTAAAATAATAAATAAACAATATCTATATTTTTGCAACACCTTTTAAATACTTATTTGTATACAGGGTGATTCAGCTCGTCGGTGACAAACTTTAAGGATCGATAGAGCACACCTAGACGAACATTTTTGAATAGGGAATGTAGGGTCCCTGACGCGATGGTAAGGCGCTAGGCGCTTTCGAAAATTTGGGTGCCGAAATTCGAAACGTCATAAAAACTAGGGAAATGGTTAGATTTTCTTGCTTGTTGCGTCGAAATGATTCTGTTTGTTTAGACTTTCTTCAGTACCAATTTGATAAGCGTATCTCTTAAAACATGGATAGGGGGCGCTGCAGACTTTGGAGAGCTAGACAACAACTTTAAGCCCGTTATTTTGATAATTTAACACATGCTCGCCAAAGTTTATACTCTAACTTAAAGTTTGAACCCAAAAGTAGAGCCCTGCAAAAAGCGTAAGAGCCGGAATAAAATGTCAAAGTACAGGGTGGTCGAAACTCGAAGGCTCCTAAGAGATAAACAAACAGATTTCTTGACTTATGGCATGCATTTTCATGATTCTGTTTGCTGGGGCTCTCTGAAACTCAGTTGAACGGTACAAAAAGAAACATCGATAGGGGGCGCTTTGGGCAAAAAACATAATTCGTTGACATTTCGGACGCTAACTGGAAACGGGGCGCTACGATCAGTTAGAAACAAAACAAGAGAGTAATTTACTTATCATAAGAAGCTATTAAAACTGCAGTTTGTTTGTTTTTTTAAACAAACATAGCTGGTTTCAATCATGCACAATGCGCGCAATAAAATTTACATAAGGTGCTTTTTGCTGATTTATGCAAAAGATATCGTACCATATCGATATGCAAAAGATACGTAATGCGTAGACGACAACGCGAGATGACGTAGTTGTATGCGCAGACACGTCTTTTGAACGTGCGGTACCTACTTAAGCTTCGGGTTACTTGTCTGCAGATCGGTAGTAGGATGGAACGGTACACAAACTCTGAATTGGCTGACATGCATTTGGCGTATGGCGCTGCTGGTTGTAATGGACGAGCCGCTCAGCGGTTGTACGCCGAGCGTTACCCCAACAGGCAAATCCCCTGCCATGCCTTCTTCGCTCGAGTACACCAGAGGTTGTCCACAACGGGATCTTTCGACGGAGGCAGGCCTGAACGGGAGCGATCAGTGAGCACCCCCGACAACGAAGAGGCTGTGCTTAACCTGGTTGAGGACAACCCAGGTCTTAGCACGAGAGATATCGCCAGACATGTTGGCATTTCGCAAGCAACTGCGTGGCGCATCTTACGTTCCCGGAATCTGCACCCCTACCACATCCAGCGGGCGCAGTTGCTCAGAGAGCAGGATTTTGGCCCTCGAGTGGAATTCTCAAGATGGTACTTGGCGATGAGATCCAGGGATCCCCGTTTTGTAAACAGCATTTTGTTTACGGACGAGTCCACCTTCAGCCGGGAGGGAATGTGGAACGCCCACAACAGTCATGTGTGGTGTGATGAAAATCCACATGAAACCAGAAGCCGAGCAGCCCAGGAGCGTTTCTCAGTAAATGTGTGGGCCGGCATTCTGGGGGATTGCCTCATTGGCCCTTATTTGTTACCTGAACGGCTGACAGGTGGAAATTACCTGATTTTCCTGGATCAAGTGCTGCCGCAGCTTCTGGAGGAGGCGCACGTACCCGAAGGTTCGCGTCGCCAGATGTGGTTCCAGCACGATGGAGCTCCGGCCCATTACACGAACGACGTGCGTCTCCATCTAAACGCAAGGTATGGCCAGCGGTGGATCGGGCGTGGGGGTCCAGTTCACTGGCCTGCCCGATCACCAGACCTCACCTGCTTGGATTTCTTCCTTTGGGGTTACCTGAAGGCCGAGGTATACCATACACCTGTCAGCAGTGCTGAAGAACTTGTGGCGCGCATTGTGGCAGCTGCAGGACAGATCAGAGATACTCCTGGCATTGTTGGAAACACACACTCCTCAATGCGACGGAGGTGCGAAGCCTGCATCATGGCCCAAGGTCGAAATTTCGAGCATCTTCTGTAGTGTTATTTTTTGTAAATAAATTTCCAGTATCATTGATGTTTTTGGTCTAAATTTATTCAGAAGTGTTGAGCAGAGGTAGAAAATGTGTTTTCATTATTACTAACTGATCGTAGCGCCCCGTTTCCAGTTAGCGTCCGAAATGTCAACGAATTATGTTTTTTGCCCAAAGCGCCCCCTATCGATGTTTCTTTTTGTACCGTTCAACTGAGTTTCAGAGAGCCCCAGCAAACAGAATCATGAAAATGCATGCCATAAGTCAAGAAATCTGTTTGTTTATCTCTTAGGAGCCTTCGAGTTTCGACCACCCTGTACTTTGACATTTTATTCCGGCTCTTAAGCTTTTTGCAGGGCTCTACTTTTGGGTTCAAACTTTAAGTTAGAGTATAAACTTTGGCGAGCATGTGTTAAATTATCAAAATAACGGGCTTAAAGTTGTTGTCTAGCTCTCCAAAGTCTGCAGGGCCCCCTATCCATGTTTTAAGAGATACGCTTATCAAATTGGTACTGAAGAAAGTCTAAACAAACAGAATCATTTCGACGCAACAAGCAAGAAAATCTAACCATTTCCCTAGTTTTTATGACGTTTCGAATTTCGGCACCCAAATTTTCGAAAGCGCCTAGCGCCTTACCATCGCGTCAGGGACCCTACATTCCCTATTCAAAAATGTTCGTCTAGGTGTGCTCTATCGATCCTTAAAGTTTGTCACCGACGAGCTGAATCACCCTGTATTTTGATTTAATATCAAAGTGTAAATTTCCATCAAAAACACTAGTATTAATACAGTGGTTTGACTTATTGTTACATAAAATATTCTAGTAATTCCTGCTTCCTAGAAAAACTTTAATAAATTTATTTATTTATTTATTTATTTATTTATTTATTTTTTTTTTTTTTTTACAGCATGCGACAGGTTAAATAATTTCATCTGAAAGGTAATTTTGTTTATCTATAGTTAACTATTCGTTAACTCACAAACACACTCGTTTCTGGTGATTCTCTATTTAATGTTAAAATGTTACATCTCCTGATATATTAAAACGATGCAATGTACACTAGGAGAAAAAAAAATAATACAACTTATACAAGCGTATCGTTCGAAGAAGGTATCACCAAGATCGAGTCGAATTTAGAGTTTCTTGAGCAATAGCGTTCACTTTAACATATTCCTAGAGATTGTAATTTAATGCAAATGGTAGTTACAGTTAAGATAACACAATAGATTTATATGATAAAGAAATACCGCCACCAGAAATTCCATAAATAGAAAATTAAGAACGTCTGCTTGTTTGTCATTTTAAATACAGCAATTAGTTTCAAGTGTTAGCTGTGCATTTTATTTTTAAATGATTTGCAAAAAAATCCTAAATGTAACGATCACATATCAATTCAGTGAGCAAGGTAAAAAAAAAGATAAGACTGACAAAATAACAAAATTAAAGAGAGAAACATGTAATATTAATTACTCAAAGATTGATTAACCCTTTATCTACCGAATTATGAATTCATGAAAATTTTACATTCTAAAGCATTTTACATAAATTGTTTAAACTAAAGATTTACATAATAATTTAATAATTTTTTGAAGAATTTTAGAAGGAATTAGAAGGATTAATTAAATTTGAATTGAAACGGATTTTGTGCAATATTTATAACCCCACTCAAATCTTTTATTTTAAATTGTTTTGTTAGTATTTTGTAGAATTATAAAATGTACAAATATGATGGTCTTAAAATATAAATATAGAAATATTTCCGAATTGAAAAATCATCATCCCCCTCCCTCAGCGCCAAGAAAGCTCAAAAGATACAAAGGAAAAATAAATCATGCTTTTATAAATATTTTTGTTTTGTGCAACCAATAATGCTTTTGGAACACAGTAAAGTAATGTATCTGTAACTCATTCTTAGCAGTATTACAACTAATAAACATATTAAAAGAATTTTATGATAAGTAATTTTAATGGAACTCAGAAGTGTCGCCGGTAGATAAAGAATTAAGCAGTATAATTCAATTCAATATAATATTTAGAACACTGTTAATAATTTCAAACAAAACACTCGTTCTGCGGACACCGTTATTACAAACACAGGATTTTTATTTAATTTAAAAATGCAATTTTAATGAAATATATCCCAGGATCTAAGGAAAGATACATTCATGATATTAAATAAATTCAAAGCAATACGAAATACTTAAAAAATAAAATTTACCATTGAAAATTTAAATTGCTGGGAGAGAAATCCAGATTATTTGAACAGTCGAGAATAATTCAGAAATGAATAGTGCTTCGGGTTATTTTAAGATTTCACAGTTTAATTAATGTTGAAATGTTGGCTTTGCTTATTCAATAATAAAGTTTATCAAACGTTATTTATTAATGCATGAGTTATTTTATATAATGAATGTTCAGATTTTATCGCAATGAATATACTATCAAAGAATTAATTTCATTTGAATGAATATTTCGTGTACGTTATCATAAGAGATCCCAGAGCATTTTCCTTCATAAACTATTGATTGAAGCTAGTCTATTATATAGTACTACTACAGTGTTTAATGCCAATTTATACTAAAAAATCACCCAAATAAACTACATGAAAATTGAATTGTATATATTTTTCATTAAGTATGGAAATTTATTTGAATTATCACAGAAAAAAAAATATACAACAATTAAAAGAAAGCAACAGTAATAATAATTCTATCTTTTTAGCAGATTTTATTCAAGTTCCAGAAAAGTTAAGATCCTTAAATACTTTTTAATTTTAAAATTACTTTAATGTAGATTATTGCACACTTAAAATTATGTACCCAAAGAAACCCTTTTCTTTAATTAACAAGTAAGGAGCAAACAGCTGTAGAGAATAAGCAAAATTGCGACAAAGGATTTTAACAGAATACGAACATCTAACGTGAATGTGCGAAATTTGTCTCCAAACTAATATAAAAACTGGAAGTAGATGAAAACTTTTCGATAATGAACTGGTCGGCAGGAAAATCTTTGCATAATGTAGTTGGAATTTGGAGATGTAATGCTGAAAGTGGTGGTCTAGACACTTTAAGTACAGATTTCGCTAAGGTTAGTATTACACTAGCACTCAACTGATTGTGAATCTATGTTGACTGAAAGCTTAATTTTCTGTTGTTTTATGAAAGCGTTCTTTAAACTCCTAGCTACATATATAATTAAAATATAAGCCCATTAATTGTAAAATAATATATAAACCATTGAGTTTAATATATATATAATTAAAATTAAATCACAAATGTATGAACAAAATTGATAAAATATGAACAATGGAAACCAGAAATGTAATATATATATAACCATTATACAATACTACTATTTAACATCGATAATGAATATAGAATAACCCATAAAATAACAAACTAAAACAAATCAAGGGGGTTTGGCAATATTGGAACAATTACGATGCATTGGAAATGTGGCATTTGGCTCGTTGTCAAGAGTAATATCAAATAGACGCATTAATTACGATTAATTTCTGAATAGAAATCAGGATAAACCTAAAAATGATTTCTAAATTACCCGATTAATCGTAAATACAAATTTTAATTCTATGAAAAATACTAGACATATATTAAATCAATAATAATAGAATTAGCAAAGAGAAAAAAACTTACATTATTCAACCACCAACATGTGGGAGAAAAAAATAAATTAAAAATTGCAATATCATTTCGCTACAGTTAAGAGATTACAGTTAACAGAATATTGTAAGAAAATTAATATCAGAAACCAAATATATATAATTAATTATTAATTTAATTAAAAATAATTATTATTAAGAATATTAAATTATTAAAATAATATTAAACAAAAATGTTATGAATTTAATGGAAGTAATGTAATTACATTATAATGATAAAAAGTTAAAAGGAAAGTCAACAAAAGTTTACAGGAAAACGATTTGATAAAAATAAAAGATACAGATAGCGCCATCTACGAGCGAGAATATAAAGTTTTTGATAAAACATCTTAAAAAGCATATTATATACTTTATAAATATAAAATAACAAGATATATTGACAGTTAGATCTTAATCAACAAAAGGAGAATTAATAATATATTTTAAAATCTTGATAAATAATACTTTATTAATTTAACTTGATAACTTACAGGATAAATTATAAATGTATTTAGAATTAGCAAGCCATAATTTGAATTGCGAATAAGGCAACTAAGCTTTTTCAGGGAGTGCAAATTTAACAGAATTTTATATATATATTACGAAATTTAAAAGTCCGCTGTACCTTAACCCTTTGCTTCACCAAGTCCTATATCTGGTACATATTAAAGACATTATAAATTTCGTTATATGCCTGAATTTCGTTAATATAATCTCTTTTCTTGGATCAGGAACAATCCAAAGAAAATAACACTTATTTCGTCCTTGTTAGATGGCTTCATTAGCCAAAGAAATGTAATTTTTTCTTTGGAAACAAAAGAAATTTACATGAAGATATTAAGATAAAATTTATTTTCCTTATTTATACTGAAAACTAAAAATATCAACATAAAAATTTTTCAGAGTTCTTAGCAGATGAAATTAATTAATTAAAGTTTATTTAGTTATAAAACATAACAATTTAATATTTTAAAATCCTAATTATCAAATTTTATCTGAAAATTAAAAAAAAATATTTATTTTTTGCTATTTTTCCTACTATTAGACCGATTTATATATTAAAAAAAAAAAAAAAATGTGCAGTGAAGAGATAAAAATTGTTCTATAATTTTTAGCATACACCTAGTTCATCTAATTATTTTTTGTCTTAAAAATTATTTCAATTTCCTATTTAAAAGTTACTTAAATTTTACATTAATTTCATTTCTGTCTAAATTGCGTACATGAAAATTTTATTTCTCTTTTAAGGTTTTTTTTTTTTTTTTTTTTTTTTTTTTTTTTTTTTTTAACACTTCGCGTATTATCTTTTTTTTTGCAGTTCTTTTCATTTTTATTTAAATTTTGAATGCAGATATTAATTCTACTAAAATTATTTGTTTAGCAAAGCTCGTTTTAATTTATCATTTTCTTCTTTTCAGTATTCCAATGAAATTTTTCACGCGTTTATCGGGAAGAACATTTCACCGTTTTTTATTTTCTTTCTTTCTAACCGATCACCAGCTCCCTACCTGCTGATCTATCTCAGTTTAATGGGTTAGATACCTGGTATTGAAGTGGAGACCGCCTAGTTGCCGCGTAGCGGCAATAAACCTGATTTCTTTACTTCGCATGCCATCATTTCTGCAGTACTTGCTTCTCCTTGAGCATACTTTGTTTCGCCTGTTATTTAATGCTACATCCTGTTGTTTGAACTGCAAATGGCTACTCAAGTTGGTCTTGTTATTTAGAATCTTGATCAGATGACGAGACCTTCACCTGGCAAGGCACCTCCAGAGGTATAATTCACAGGCAACTTGGAGGACTTTTCACCCACGACGGATTTTACATGCACCAGGCGCCATTAGCGTACATGACGGAATTTTATCCGGCAAAGTGGCGAACCACTAAGACAAGTACCCTAGTCGGCTATTTAACTTAAGTACTTTGTTGGTAATCTTTGTGGCTTATTGCACATTGGGTCAACTATGTGATTTGTTGCCGCACACCTTATACTCATCATACCAGACGAAATGGGACTGGATTTTTTTGAGCCTAAACGATGGTACTGAACTGAGCTGAAAGTGGGGGCAATTTTGAGGAAATTGAAAAGAACAGAGAATGGCCGAAAAGCTAAGTCGTACCGCTGAAGGAAAAAAAATTGCGCCGAATAGCAAGGCAGACAAGAGTGTTGTTGAGGGAGACAAGAACTTACCTTTCTACCGTACAACACCGAGAAAAATTGGCTCCATGAGCTTCCCAATTAGAGGGGGTCCGGTATCTCGTGCGGACAGAGTCCTATTGCGCCTAATAAAGAAGCGAGTTGCGAAAAATAAATAAATAAATAAAAATTAATAATGAATAACCTTTCAACGTATTTATTCCGCGACTAGGAAACATAGTCCGTGTTTCAACTCTATTCCACTGGTCACATTGGTCATTATAACTGCATTTCAAAAAAAAAATCATTTCAACAGTTAGAATTTATTGGCCTGGTTTAGTTCGTGAACTAGATTTTTCTGTGTGTGCTTAGAGTTCTTTAAAATCTGTATATGTCATCAAGAAATAATGTCACCTTTAAAAATAAAGTGTACTATTAACGAAAAGCTAAGCTACCGTATATAAACTTTTTGAAATAACATGACTCGTAACTTATGTGGATACTCAATAAACATGTTTTCATTATGTTTAACTATGTTCTTTGTCATATTAGAGGAAAATATTAAAAATCCGCGATCTTTTACCAAATTTCTCAGTAGCGGTTGCAAAGTTTAACTCTGTAACTTGCTGTTTACGATTTTCACTAGCAAGAACTTTAATTTTCTGCAAAAAAAATCAAAATTAATAAATTCTCAGTTTCGTAAAGGTTTTTAATATCAACATATAATTCTAGCTATTTCATAAAAAAAAAACTGTTATTACTTCAATATTTTCTAAAATAAATAAATAAATAAATATTGCACTGTTAATGAACAACTAGCTATAGTGAACTACTAGCTATAGTTACTAGCTATAGTGTTTCTGTAACAGCGAAATAGTGCGTGCAGCTCTTTCTGGCAATCATTAGTTATTTGGAATTGAATTACCTATGAGGACGTTTCTCGTTTAATTATTACTGCATTACCACTTTATCAATTTAATATAAAATTAGCAAAATATTATTGATTCACGAATCGTTAGTTTCGTATAAGCGAAATTTAATGGGAAAATAGATAGAGAATTTATTAGCTTTCAGTCAGAATTTTGAGCTTTTATTATATTTTGAGAAATTCGGAATCATATTATATTTAAAAACAAAAAATTAAAATTATTCTAGCCTTGTTTCTACTATACATTAAGGTTATTCGAAAATTGTATTGGTTTGATGTTACATGTTATTTTAAGTACCTGAATTATGCGAGTTATTTTTAAGTTACTGCTAAAATAAAACATAAAGTAATAATAATGTTAATACTTATGATAATAGTAACTATAAATGATTATTAAATTATACATTAGAGTGAAATTTTCCAAGTATAAAACAAGTATAATTTTCTATTAATGACCCCTTTTTCTTATATTTGATAAAAATAAATTGAATCATAACAATAAAACAAATTCTTTAGTGAATATATAACTTGGATAAAACTATAAACAATTACAGTAAAAAAGGACAAAAAAAAAAAAAAAAAAAAAAAAAAAAAATATGCAGGCTGCAACTATTAAAGAGCTTAAAATAGAACTGTTATTTACTTTACAAGAAAAAAGCCATTTAAAAAGAGATGTAGAGGCACAAGAATATACTGCACTTGTTTACTTGTGGAATTCATTTGTTCATTAATTTGTTTCAAAAACTGAATAAATATTTAAAAGTATATTGCGTAACAACATCTTTAATTTCTTTTCTAGTCATATACTTCTGTTATGCCTATCCATTTTTTTATAAATAAATTTATCAATCAATCAATAAATTACACTATCTATCTATCTATATCTGTACATATATGTGACATTTTGAGATCGGGAGCCAGTAATATTATCCGCAAGTTTCCCCATTTTATATCACAGGAGTCGTGGCGAGATAAAAATTAAGTAAATAAATAAACGTAGACACTTCATTAAACTACACACGGCTGATCCAAAATAGTTTATTTAAATGTATTCATACAGAGCGGAAAATGCTCTCCCCAAACCAGACATTCCATCAAATAAATAAATAAATAAGTAAATAAAATTCGTTTTAGCTTTTAAATTGTTCAAACCCGAAACATCGATTCCATCCATCTCTGGGCTTCCTCATTTAAATCAATAAGAAAAAGCTACTAGAATTTTCCGTAACCTCTAAACACGATTATTTTATGTAAACAGAATTTAATGTCTAGCGCGGAGGTTAAAAATAGCAGTCTCGAATCTTTTGCAAACGATATTTTTTATTTTAAAAGATTATTATTTAACTAATTTATAATCGAGATCAAAATTCGAATATCTTGCACAGACGATAATTTCACACAAAAAATAAAAGAAATTAATTTATTGAATCGCAATAAATATCAAACGCAAACAAACAAACAAAAAAAAGAATGACATTTTTAAAAGTATAGTATTGGAATAAATTTAATAAGTCTTTCTTAAAAAAAGATTGATAAAAACAGGAAAAAAAATAAGTTTTATTAGGAATTTTAAGAAATAAAGTTTAATTACGAATATTTTTAATTTAGAGCCATTCTTTAAATTTACGCATATTGGAATAAATGTTTTTTAAGGCGAATTCAGAATTTATATTGTTTCTGTGATGATTAATGGATTAGATCTAATAACATGATTTTCATTTAATAAGTTGAAATAAGTACGGAATATTGTTAAAAGGAAATTAATATAGTATAAGGTTATTTTTGGCGAAAAAAAAATAAATTTGTAATATATATGTGCAAGTTGTACAACTGTTATGCCAGCAAAATGAGAGCTCTTTGTAAAATATATTTTATAACGAAAATCTGAATTTATTTATAGTCTGGAAACTACACTTTTGCTCACAATTTAATAATATGAAAAAATAACAAAAATTTTATTGCAGTTATTTTTTGAGAAAAGTGGCTTCGATAATGAAGACGTGCAGGAATTACACTATAATTCAGCCAATAACTTTGCGAATACTGTGATTCATATTTTGAAATATGAAGCATCAACCACAATTTTTTTTTTTTTTTTTTACTTGAATATTGAATACTTCCAGAACGTGGCTCAATGTTGTATTGCGACATTTCAGACAAAGCAACGTTAGTTGCCTTAAAAGTTCATTATGTTATTTTTGTTATTCGTAAAGCTATGATTAATACGAAAATTCAGCTCTGCATTTTCTTACTCGCTGTATATTTGACATAAGAAATTTTCTAAGCATTCAATTTATGATTAAAAAAAAATATACAGGGTGTCCGAAAAGTCTGGAAACGGTCGAATAACTCAAGAAATACATATGCGATTGAAAAACGTAAATATACATGTTAAATATTTTTAAATAAGCTACTCAGTGATACCAAATTTGACCTTCGTAACCGACCCCCTGGGGGTCAGAGGGGGTCCAACTTTGAAATCTTAAATTATAACCCCCATTTTTTATTGCAGATTCGGATTCTACGGACAAAAATACGTAACTTTTGTATTTGATGTTAATTTCGAATCCTCGTTTATCACGGTGTAATTGAGCATATTAAATCGATACATATTTCGGCTTTTCCAACGGGATTTTCCCTAATCGAAACTAATTGGGGAGAATTTATGACATCAAATTCCTCGTCTTTTGCAATAATAGCATTTCCTGAAAATCACCCGTGCCGATTATTTCGGTAGTGCTACACAGATAAAAATTTTATCCATTTGCTGTAGCGTCACTCCACAGCTTTTATAGAATATCTCTTTCATGACCAATGAGAATGTTTCATAACACAGTAAAGTACACTGGAAAAAAATTGACCCTTTTGCTGCATCGTCACTCCACCGCTTTTATAGAAAACGATTACTTTACTGTGTTATGGAGCATTCTCATTGGTCACAAAAGAGATATTCTATAATAGCTGTGGAGTGACGCTGCAGCAAATGGGTCAAATTTTTAACAGTGTAGCACTATTGAAATAATCGCCACGGGTGATTTTCAGGAAACGCTATTCCTACAAAAGACGAGAAATTTGACGTCAAAAATTCTGCCCAATCAGTTTCGATTAGGGAAAATCCCGTTGGAAAAGCGGGAATATGTATCGATTTAATATGCTCTATTACACCGTGATAAACGAAGATTTGAAATAAACATCAAATACAAAAGTTACGTATTTTTGTCCGTAGAATTCGAATCTGCAATAAAAAATGGGGGTTATAATTTAAGATTTCAAAGTTGGACCCCCTCTGACCCCCAGGGGGTCGGTTTCGAAAGTCAAATTTGGTATCACAGAGTAGCTTATTTAAAAATATTTAACACGTATATTTACGCTTTTCAATCTCGTATGTATTTCTCGAGTTATTCGGCCGTTTCCAGACTTTTCGGACACACTATATATATATATATATATATACTACAATTTCTATAAAATGTCTTCGTCTTAACAGGGTATCCATACTTGATATTGAGATTAGACCTAAAAATATCTGTTTAAAATCCATGCAGTAACTTTTTTTAATTATTATATAAAAGTTCATATAATAGTGTGATTATATAAAAATGTAATGTAATAATATTATATAATTATCCCATAATGCAATTTAAAAATTTGACGGGAAATACAAAATAAACTCCAGACATTTAATTTATTTTCTGGAATATTTTTTATAGTATATTCACGAGTGAATATTTGGTGTAATAGTTCTCTCAGCACAAAAGGTGAATGTTACATCGTGAAGTGACGTTGGGTGTCGCCGGTGACGTGTCGGTGAAATGAGGATATAGTCTAGGTAAAGTTAAAATTCAACACTTTTATTTAATGCAGTTGGGAAAATGGGGAGTGGATTCAAAGTTCAATATTTCTGACAACTAAACACAATGCTATGAAAATAAAACTTTAGCTTAATCACGTTACAACTAAGTCCGGCTCGAAGCACTAACCCCGGCTCTTCAGTTCAAGTCGCGGTCTAATCTTACTCTAACCTTAAGAAAACAGCCCGTGGCTGTACCAATAACTTTATTCTCAAACAATCACAGTGCTAACTAACTTTTACCCGACTTGATTAGCGAGGCTTCTCTATACTTTTACAAGGCAGCTCTGCTATTCTTAGCTGGAGGCTATCCCGGCTCACCACGCCACACAACACAACACCACACACCAACTCACAGCTTTTATACTTTGCAAACTGAAGGAGCTAGAAATTTGCATAAAACTCATAACCGCAGTTAACTGTAGACCGAGAGCACCACACACACTCCGGGAAATTAGAGTTGCATAAAGGATAGATGTCGCTTTTGCGCCACACATGTCAGAACCTTGATGTCACGATCTCACTCAAAACACCAGAGTGCCTTTATTACCAAGGGGCACTCCCTCACAACATGTGTGCTGTTTATTAACATATTTTTTTATGCTCAAAAATATAAATTGTTACAATTTTTGAACTTCTAATTGTAAATTTTAAATATTCATACATTTTATGGCTGGTTGAACTGAAATTCTACAAGTAAATCTTGAATAATCTTTCAATTTTCGTGTAATTGCAATTATAAATTGCCTAATATGACATTTAACTCAACATTGCATACGTGTATGAATAACATAAATTTTATGCTTTCACATATGATCATACAAATCGATCACTTGCAAGAAAAGTTTTACATTTCATTCCACCAATAAGTCGATCATAGGTGCGCCTTGCTACAAGAAAAGTTTCATAAGTGTAGTTGTAGTAAAAATCATTTTATTACACTATATGTTCATTTGTGACCCCATGAGAGTGGTGGATTCTATGGGGAAATAAGTCTACCCAAACGTCCAACTTTATCCTAAGATTCATTCTTAAGGCGCAACACTAGGCACAGAAAAAGACCCGGATTATAATGTACGTGCATAAATTAGATTTTCGGTGAAACTGAGATTTTGGACCATAAAATAACGGAGGAAAAAAGATAATATAAAAATGAATCTTCGATGGCATATTTCTTGTTTCATAGCTCATGTTACAATGCCAGTGTTGAGCAACTTAGTTTGTTGAATCATTTTATAAAAATAATAATAGTAAAAATAAAAATAAAAATAAAAATAATTTCAAAAACTGACTATTTTTTTTATTTTTCCTTTAAAAAAGATCTTTTTTATGATAATGTACACCTATGGGGGCGTTCTTTTCAAATATTTTGCCCAAATTTTTATATTTTTACATGGTTTTTTTGCACAAGATAGCTGAGGACGATCCAAAACTGGCCTAGTTTTTAATTTTTCAGTTTTGGTTTCAGATTTTTTTAAAAAAAATTACTTTAATTTTCGAAATTAGTTTAAACCGGTTCTGAAATTGAAACTATCGTAATTTAAAAAATATGTAAGCAAAATCGAAAAAGTAAAAACTAGGCCGGTTGAGGATCGTCCTCAGATATTTTGTACAAAAAAATCATGTAAAAATATTAAATTTTGAGCGAGATATTTGAAAGAACACTCCCATAGACTTTACATTATCATCCGGTTTTTTTTCTGTGCCTAGTGTGGGGACTTAAGGGTTTTACACTTTTATGCACATTTTTATTGAACATGCAGAGCTAAGCGCTGTAATTTCCTGTTACAGTAAAATGTACAAGTTTGCTTTTACCTCTCCTATGAAATTTACTTTTGTAAAGATTTTTCACTTTTTTGCGGATGAGTGATATGTGGAATACACAAAAATTTCCTTTTTTACTAAATGCATGAAGGTAAAAATGTGCATTTATTTCATATTGGTTCATATATATAAATATATAATATATAAAGTATATAAATATATATAAAGTGGGAAAAAAGATTACTTATATTTAAAGATGTAACCTAGACCGATCGTTTATGGTTTTATAAAAAGGGAACAAGAGGGATCATTTGTCCAAAATTGTGAGTTTCTCACACTATACAAGCAACTAATAACAAATATTCAGAAAATATTTTATCAGCTCATGCTTTAAATATCTCATTAATCTAACTATCTATAACAGAACATAATTAAATATCCTATTGCAACAAAGAAAGTGTTCAAAATTTAGCATATGAAAATTTCTCACTGGCGATTATCATTTTATTTGTTTTAAGATTTTTATTTTAAATTGCTGCTCCATACACAATAAATGTTCTATTAACTCTTCAGATGTAATGCTATAAATTTCTATAGTTTTATGAACGAATCTACTAAAATCTAAACTCACAAAAATTTTATCTGTTAACCCGATTATTATACAGAGTTCTAGGAAACTCAGTTTCCTGAAAATGTCGTATGCAAACGTATGTCTGTTACATGAATTTTTATTGTTGTCATTACATAAAAAATTCTAAGAATCCCAATTTCCCATAAAAGTTATAGTAACTTTGCATATTTGTTTTTTACAGTGCACGTATTTAAAACAATCAATTACTTTATTACTTTTTTACGAGATAAAAAAGAAATAATTCAATGTAGCATTAAGCATTACACTTTTAACTCAATTTTTCTCTCTGATTTGTACATAAATTATTTTAATTTTAAATATCTGAAGGATATCTGAAATGAAACAAAAACCAACCCCATTTACAATGCAATGAATGAAATAATCTTATGTCCTTAAAAAAGTCGATGTAGTTTGTGTCACCTTTGTGACCTTCTTATACAAAGATGAACTCTTAAAATTTCCTCTCGAGATTTCTTAAGAATTTCTGATAATTATTCTTAGCTTAAATCGAGCAAGCACTTTTTGAAAACAAAGATTTCTTATAATACCGAAAATAGTAATACTCTGGCGCTATGAGGGAAAAAAGCAAGATAACAGAAGAGAGACAAAAAAGGCCATAGTACGTCACGACGTACACGCCGCTGCGTAAAAGTAACATAAAAAGTTAGAAAAAGTCGATATATTCTTGAGGCATTTTCCGCTATTTAGCCTAATTTTTTAATGTTCCATAACACGTGCGATTCACATTGCGACATTTGTGCTTATTGTCATAAAAAAGACTTTTTTAAAGCACAAATAAAAGAATAGTCAGTTTTCGAAATTATTTTTATTTTTATTTTTATTTTTACTATTATTATTTTTATAAAATAATTCTACAAGCTAACTTGCTCAACACTGACATTTTAACATAAACTAAGAAACAAGATATATTCTATCGGAGATTCTTTATTTTATACGCTATTTTATGGTTCAAAATCTGAGTTTCACCAAAAATTTAATTTCTGCACGTACAAAAAGCATAGTCGTATCTCGCGTATCTATAAAACTCAAGCGTAGAATATTGTGCATTGTGTGTGTGTGTGGGGGGGGGGGGGGTATTTTTCATTTTTTCAGTCATTGTTTGATGATTATAGCAGTACTGATCAAGATAACAATAAAATGCTTTGCTTAGTAATAACAATAACTCTTCGTTCTTTGAAATAATAATAGTTAAATTAAGATATTCATAAAAGGAAAACAAAATTCATAAAACTCAATAAAGATTTATTCATATAATATGTGAATTCGTACTAGATATAAGTGAAAAATAAATAAATAAATAAAACTCCAAGAATTATTAATTTTAATTTATAACCTTCTTGATATTTAATTATATATCGCATAATTATAGTTTAAAATATGTTAAATAATTTTGGTACTACTTGGTTATCCCATTGACTAAAAATTTATTGCCAAATTATAAGATTAAATGCCAATAATGGATGATCGTAAATTTCATAATCAATGACATTAAATACGATACACATGCTTAAAACGTCATTAAGTGATTTTTATTTCGAATTTTTGTTTGTATTTTTATTGATGTTCAACTAATTATTTATTTTTTCGTTATTTAAAATAAAAATTATGTCAATATGTATAATTTGGCGAAATTGGTTGATGGGATAACCAAATAGTACCACAATTTTATAGAACATTCATGTCTTAGTAAATTAAGCCCCAAACAACATCGGACTTAGTATCGTTCTCAGTTATGCGTTATTTGAACTATTTGTTTTCATCTCTATATAAAAGCTTTAAAAATGTATATGTAAACAGTAAGTTACTTTGAAATTTTAAATGCTGGATTTTTATTCAGCTTGGACAAGAAGCATTAAACCAACAAAATGAAAATGTGTTCGATCCTCGTGCAATCTTTTTTCTACAGATTTCCACAAATTACATACGATAGATGAATCAGTAATGGACACCTTAAGGAGTTTCTTTAAAAGTTCTTTTTTAATTAATAGTTATAATTATTATATACCTGTTTATATATATATATATATATATATATATATATATATTAAACTTAATATTAAGAATAAGTTAAGAAGAATATTAAAAATATTCTATTTTAAGAATATTCTTTATTAAGAATATTTTACCATTCTCACAGTCACATTTCTCAATATGAATTAAAATTTAACTGTAAATAACAGAAATATCTCAAAGCACACTTAAAAAGCCAGTAATGGACACGCTTTATTCCAATAATGAACATACTCTATTCCAGTAATAGATACCCCCACAAAAATTAGTAAATATAATTATTTTTTGTGACTCTATTTAGAACCAGAATTTAATGAAAGCATAATAATGAAACAAAATAGTCATTTTCAAATAAATTTAACAATTAGGATAAAATTAATAAAATATCTGTGATAATCATTCTTAAAAAATTTTTGAAGCATTACTTTATAGTTTCATCGTTTCATCAAGCACTATTTTTAACAATTAAACTTTCAGAGACTACTTGATATATTACTTGTAACAATCGTGAAATAAATTATGCTATGAGTTGGATAATTTAAATAATACATAAAATAGTTTCTAAATAAAATATAGAAATGATGTTAAAGGCCACTGAGCTACAGATTTGACAATATGAACAGGGAGAAAATTCTGTTTTTCTTTGTATGGGTAATTGAGCTGGATTGATTAATAAAATTTATAATATCACTCTATATGGTTGTCATATGGGTAAAAAAGAGGTGCCAAAATATTCAAAATTAAAAAAGTCCTTCCGGCAATGCCGGGAGGAAGAGGTAGCTTTCATATACTTATATATTTATTTATTTATTTTAAGGTAAGTTACATTGTTCAAAAATACTAAGCTGAAATTAGTGGAAAAAATCTTATAAAATTAGTGATTTTATAAGATTGAATACTAGTTTTTGTCAAGACTGAATATTAATAGAAATTTTTAGAAATTAGTCATCTTTTATTCAACCTGGTTTTATTTTAAGCGATTTAGAGAGTCACCAAATTCCACGATATCATAAAGTGTATGCCATTTTAAAGCAACATTGTGGATCGTTCAGATCAGACCGTTTCAAAATGTCAGCCATAAGCAAAATTCAAAGTGCTATAATTCAATCATTTTTTAAGGTATAGACAAAATAAAAAGTGTTCTGGAATCGTTGTTTTAAGTTCTAACACGTAAAAGAAAAATATTTTTCAACTTTTAATTTTTTCGCATTTAATTTTAAATTTTTAAAAAATTTAAAATGGCCACCATTTTGAAACAAAATGGTGGATGATGCTGGCCGACGAACTCGGTCGAGACATTTGTATGTACTATGTACATACCAAGTTTCATTGAAATCGGTTCATAAATACGCGAGTTATCACGTGACAAAAATCAGATCGTTTCAAAATGTCAGACATAAGAAAAATTCAAAGTGCTATAACTCAATCATTTTGTAAGATATAGACAAAATAAAAAGTGTTCTGGAATCTTTGTTTTAAGTTCTAACACGTAAAAGAAAAATGTTTTTCAAATTTTGATTTTTTCGCATTTAATTTAAAATTTTAAAAATTTTAAAATTTTTTAAATGGCCACCATTTTGAAACAAAATGGCGGATGATGCTGGCCAACGAACTCGGTCGAGACATTTGTATGTACTATGTACATACCAAGTTTCATTGAAATCGGTTCATAAATACACGTGTTATCACGTGATAAATATCAGATCGTTTCAAAATGTCAGCCATAAGAAAAATTCAAAGTGCTATAACTCAATCATTTTTTAAGATATAGACAAAATAAAAAGTGTTCTGGAATCTATGTTTTGAGTTCTAACACGTAAAAGAAAAATGTTTTTCAAATTTTGATTTTTTCGCATTTAATTTTAAATTTTAAATTTTTTAAAAAATTTAAAATGGCCGCCATTTTGAAACAAAATGGCGGATGATGCTGACCAACGAACGTGGTCGAGACATTTGTATTTACTATGTACATACCAAGTTTCATTCAAATCGGTTCATAAATACGTTAGTTATCGCATGACAAAAATCAGATATATATATATATGGTTATATATATATATATATATATATATATATATATATATATATATATATGTCAACATTTGAACGGAGGGTGGTTTTGGGGTCTGGGGGTCATGATCGGTGAAAATATACCAAAATTTTCCGGAAGTGCTTTCCTCCGGACGGCTGCAATAGGTAGCTTTTTACTTTTTGTAATGAAAGCTACCTAAAAGCTTTCAGTTAATATTAGAAAAAGAAAATCGATATTTTTACCAATTTCAAGGCACTGTGTAACATCGAAACATTATTTTCTGTTTCCTGATTGGTTTGACTAAGAATATCAACAATAATGCAAGATGAAGTTGTGAAAAAATAATAAAAGCTACATTTCGATTGGCTATTACTTTACATATCGAAAACATTGAAGGTTGTCCATTACTGGCTCATCTACTCAATGTTAAGATCGACGGAAAATTCGGTTTTGTTTTCGTTTTCGGCCCAAAATTTCAGTTTATCTAAAAAATATTCGCTTTCGGTGAAAGTGCTACTGACAATTCAGCCAGATCGAAACTTTTATTGCTATAAACATCATTGTATATACTTTTCACTCATGACTGAACAAAGACTTGAGTGCAAATTATAAACCAAGAAATACCCATATGACAAGACTTTGAAGGCGTTTTCACGTGCTTTATAAAACCTTCAGGCATAATAGAAATAGAAAAGCTGGAAACCACAGAAATGTTTCAAATACTCTTTAGAAAAGCTCTTATATATTACTTGTAACAATAACAGATGATTCTTAATAAAAATCATTATAAAGTATAAATCGAGTTATGCATGAATAGAACATTTTTTAATTAGACCGAATTCATATAATTAGAAAATTCTCTTGTGCCATTGATAAATTAAATACATTTCATAGTATATGAAAATAAAAAAAATTTTGGTCAAGGGAATAGCGAGCCAATTTTTGCCATGTATAATTAATTAACAATTTTATATACAGGGTGATTCAGCTCGTCGGTGACAAACTTTAAGGATCGATAGAGCACACCTAGACGAACATTTTTGAATCGGGAATGTAGGGTCCCTGACGCGATGGTAAGGCGCTAGGCGCTTTCGAAAATTTGGGTGCCGAAATTCGAAACGTCATAAAAACTAGGGAAATGGTTAGATTTTCTTGCTTGTTGCGTCGAAATGATTCTGTTTGTTTAGACTTTCTTCAGTACCAATTTGATAAGCGTATCTCTTAAAACATGGATAGGGGGCGCTGCAGACTTTGGAGAGCTAGACAACAACTTTAAGCCCGTTATTTTGATAATTTAACACATGCTCGCCAAAGTTTATACTCTAACTTAAAGTTTGAACCCAAAAGTAGAGCCCTGCAAAAAGCGTAAGAGCCGGAATAAAATGTCAAAGTACAGGGTGGTCGAAACTCGAAGGCTCCTAAGAGATAAACAAACAGATTTCTTGACTTATGGCATGCATTTTCATGATTCTGTTTGCTGGGGCTCTCTGAAACTCAGTTGAACGGTACAAAAAGAAACATCGATAGGGGGCGCTTTGGGCAAAAAACATAATTCGTTGACATTTCGGACGCTAACTGGAAACGGGGCGCTACGATCAGTTAGTAATAATGAAAACACATTTTCTACCTCTGCTCAACACTTCTGAATAAATTTAGACCAAAAACATCAATGATACTGGAAATTTATTTACAAAAAATAACACTACAGAAGATGCTCGAAATTTCGACCTTGGGCCATGATGCAGGCTTCGCACCTCCGTCGCATTGAGGAGTGTGTGTTTCCAACAATGCCAGGAGTATCTCTGATCTGCCCTGCAGCTGCCACAATGCGCGCCACAAGTTCTTCAGCACTGCTGACAGGTGTATGGTATACCTCGGCCTTCAGGTAACCCCAAAGGAAGAAATCCAAGCAGGTGAGGTCTGGTGATCGGGCAGGCCAGTGAACTGGCCCCCCACGCCCGATCCACCGCTGGCCATACCTTGCGTTTAGATGGAGACGCACGTCGTTCGTGTAATGGGCCGGAGCTCCATCGTGCTGGAACCACATCTGGCGACGCGAACCTTCGGGTACGTGCGCCTCCTCCAGAAGCTGCGGCAGCACTTGATCCAGGAAAATCAGGTAATTTCCACCTGTCAGCCGTTCAGGTAACAAATAAGGGCCAATGAGGCAATCCCCCAGAATGCCGGCCCACACATTTACTGAGAAACGCTCCTGGGCAGCTCGGCTTCTGGTTTCATGTGGATTTTCATCACACCACACATGACTGTTGTGGGCGTTCCACATTCCCTCCCGGCTGAAGGTGGACTCGTCCGTAAACAAAATGCTGTTTACAAAACGGGGATCTCTGGATCTCATCGCCAAGTACCATCTTGAGAATTCCACTCGAGGGCCAAAATCCTGCTCTCTGAGCAACTGCACCCGCTTGATGTGGAAGGGGTGCAGATTCCGGGAACGTAAGATGCGCCACGCAGTTGCTTGCGAAATGCCAACATGTCTGGCGATATCTCTCGTGCTAAGACCTGGGTTGTCCTCAACCAGGTTAAGCACAGCCTCTTCGTTGTCGGGGGTGCTCACTGATCGCTCCCGTTCAGGCCTGCCTCCGTCGAAAGATCCCGTTGTGGACAACCTCTGGTGTACTCGAGCGAAGAAGGCATGGCAGGGGATTTGCCTGTTGGGGTAACGCTCGGCGTACAACCGCTGAGCGGCTCGTCCATTACAACCAGCAGCGCCATACGCCAAATGCATGTCAGCCAATTCAGAGTTTGTGTACCGTTCCATCCTACTACCGATCTGCAGACAAGTAACCCGAAGCTTAAGTAGGTACCGCACGTTCAAAAGACGTGTCTGCGCATACAACTACGTCATCTCGCGTTGTCGTCTACGCATTACGTATCTTTTGCATATCGATATGGTACGATATCTTTTGCATAAATCAGCAAAAAGCACCTTATGTAAATTTTATTGCGCGCATTGTGCATGATTGAAACCAGCTATGTTTGTTAAAAAAAAAAAAACAAACTGCAGTTTTAATAGCTTCTTATGATAAGTAAATTACTCTCTTGTTTTGTTTCTAACTGATCGTAGCGCCCCGTTTCCAGTTAGCGTCCGAAATGTCAACGAATTATGTTTTTTGCCCAAAGCGCCCCCTATCGATGTTTCTTTTTGTACCGTTCAACTGAGTTTCAGAGAGCCCCAGCAAACAGAATCATGAAAATGCATGCCATAAGTCAAGAAATCTGTTTGTTTATCTCTTAGGAGCCTTCGAGTTTCGACCACCCTGTACTTTGACATTTTATTCCGGCTCTTACGCTTTTTGCAGGGCTCTACTTTTGGGTTCAAACTTTAAGTTAGAGTATAAACTTTGGCGAGCATGTGTTAAATTATCAAAATAACGGGCTTAAAGTTGTTGTCTAGCTCTCCAAAGTCTGCAGCGCCCCCTATCCATGTTTTAAGAGATACGCTTATCAAATTGGTACTGAAGAAAGTCTAAACAAACAGAATCATTTCGACGCAACAAGCAAGAAAATCTAACCATTTCCCTAGTTTTTATGACGTTTCGAATTTCGGCACCCAAATTTTCGAAAGCGCCTAGCGCCTTACCATCGCGTCAGGGACCCTACATTCCCTATTCAAAAATGTTCGTCTAGGTGTGCTCTATCGATCCTTAAAGTTTGTCACCGACGAGCTGAATCACCCTGTATTTATGTGTGTATTACTTTCTTAAAATATATATATTTTTGACATTTTCGTTTTCGTTTTTGGCCGAAAATAGGAGGATTACTGAAATTCAGTTTAGGCTTCTGTTTCGGTCTTAAAAAACCCATTTCTGTCTATCTTTTATGTATCGTAAATTTCTCTTATTATTATAAAAAAATTAAATATAAAATACGCTCTAATCTAATCATTTCAAAACCTAAAATCGATATAAGAAATATGAAAAGTTAATGTTATTTCAAATTTTGAAATTTACAGTTTCGATAAACATGCTAATGATGAATAATTTAATTTTTCTGATGTTCCATGAAGCGAAACAATTCTGGTTTCCATCAGACTTTTATACCACTTAAGTCTCACCCGCATGTCGCTGATTGAAAAGAGCGGCTTTATAATTTTATGATTTGCATATCTTTGTTGCATTTACAAATCTTGAGTTTGTGCAACATTTATACTATGCCTTATTTTTAATTCAATTTCCTTTTTTCGGTGTTGTAGGTTTAATGTTGGGGAATATTTCGAATGAATTTAATTTGAGTTCTCTTACAAAATGTTTAAAATTTTTTCACCGATCAAATTTCGTTGTTTTCTTATATTAACAAATTAGATATGTTATTTCTCTTCAAAATCACGGATTTTTCTTTTTTATGAGATTAAATATATTTTCGAAAATATGAATTTTTGTTCTGTGTAATAATTACTTTTTAAAATGTTAGTTCTCTTAAATATTATTAATAATAAATGAATTGCAACAAAATTTTATTCTATATTTTCCAGCATGAAAGAATGGAACTAATTTAATATTTGCTTAAATTGATAAAAGTACTTTTAAAAGATTTAAAACCCCCCTTTATTTATTGATATTTGACATGTTTCATTGTTCTGACGGCAATATTCTCAAGAATTTAAGTGATACAAATATTTTCGCAAAATAATTTTAAAAATGAAAACTGGTAAACAAAGGTCTCGCGAACTCAAGCGTAAAAACTCGCTTTTTTAGGTGCGTTCGTAATTATGTAAATACATAGCATCTATAGTTGTCGTTCAGTCCGTTCGTCTGTCGGTCCACATATAACAATGCAAAAACTTCCCAATCGAATCGTTTCAAATTTAAAATATATAATTTTTACATAATTTTCTCGAGTCCTTTCAAATTTTATGAAAATTGGATGCATAGATCAATTACAGGGACAATCAAAAGTATTCCGTTACATTATCGTCAAAGGAGAAAAAAGTTTCAAATGCATTTTAATCGTTTTAAGTTTAAAATATGTAACTATTACATAATTTTGTCGAGTCATTTCAAATTTTATGAAAATCGAATACATAGATCAATTACAGGGACAATCAAAAGTATTCCATTGCATTACGGTCAATAGGGGGGGGGGGAGTTTCAAATGCATTTTAATGGTGTTACACTCATTCGAACATAATAAAATTGATATGCCTCTATAAAGTACATATTATAGTATACATTTTGCACAAACTGTGGAGCAAAGAGCATTTATTATTGATTTACAAGGCCACATAAAAAAAGTATTCCATTACATAATGGTAAAGGGAGAACATTGTTTGGTGCGCGTTTTAAATATGTTAAACTATTTCAGATTTTATGAATATGATATACGTTGCTGAATCATGATAAGAGTTACTATTCCTGTTTATTTGCAAGAACACAAAAAAGATTTCGGCCACTACACTATATCCGAAGTACTGTCTACTACATCAGAAAGATCTGAATATTTTAAAAACTTCGTTATCGTACGAACGCACCTTATTTGCTACGCTTTACGTGCAATTTCCAACTTGTTTTTACTTATTCGAACTCTTAGAGCAAAATAAGTCTCAACATCTTTTTTTTTTCCAACGTTATATTCTTTCAAAGATTGTACTTCCTACAAAAGGATAGAGAAATGTGTGATGTGCTAAACAACTCTTGAGTGAATGCAGACTCAAGAGAATGTGTAGGTATGACGTCATAAGAATCTATTTGACCAGAACTACGTGACAAAAGTAACTCCTCCCCAAAATCGCACGAGCTTTTACAGTTACCTGATAGTTTTAAGTTTTCAAGGGACTTTTATGTATGTTTTATGAAAATATTAATTTATTCTAAAATACTGATTACAATTGATTTGAATGTAATTTCTTTGCTTCTCTTTGAGTTTGTTCTACTGCTATTTGATTTTTAAATATTCTATTTGATAAATTTTTGTTTGATGTGAATATTTCATTTTTTGGTGAGAAATAGTTAACATGTATAGCTGATAAAGTTTTAGATATGGTCAATACGGAAAGTATCTGCCTAACATGACTTTTTTCTTTAAAATCAAATTTTAAATATTCAGTTTTCATTTTACAACTATAAAAATAAAATTATTCACAAATTTCTTTTTATAATTTTATGAAATATTGTGTAATGATTTTGATTTTCGAGTCTTCATACAAGATTATGGTTTTTGTCATGTCAAATTAAAAAAAAATATATTCAAACAGTTTTCTCTTCAAAATAAAATTATTTATTCTCGATCAGGACTTTACTTAACTTGTGAAGTGGAAATTTTCTAAAAGTGTATTGATAACTTCTTTAAGGGCACACATAAAATCTCGACAAATAATATGAAGCAGTTTATCGAAAAATATTCAACATCATGCATTGTATTTAAAGACAGGGGTAGAAATGAAAAAATTCTTTACAGTAAATATACATATTATAACCTATATATCAACTATTCTTTCAGAAGAGTACACAAAAAAAATAATTTAAAATTTTTGATTTTTCTGAAGAGATATTTTAAATGCACGAATGCACACAACGCCTACTGTTTTAATATTAGCCAGGGGAATTTGAAATTTCATAGACTAATAGCCATAAGCGCAAAGAGAAGAAAAATAGATTATTTATAATAATAGATGATTTAGATATCTTTTGAACGGGAAATGAAGTTTTAATTAATTATATTAGGAAAAGGAGAATCTTAAATTGGGGGTTTAATTAATGATATATGATGATTTTTTAATTACATCACTACAAGCGAAATATTTCTTAACAATAGTTGCGTAACGTTACAAAATTTAACAAAATTACCAATACTTGGGCAAGCAATTGCTGAAATATAGCCAATATTAGGTTGGATGCATAAATAATACAAATAATATTGGTCCGATATTTCTTTCTAGTAGGTTTCAAGTTTAAAAGGTTTTATTTTCCTTTTACAGATTTAAAATATATATTTATATATATATTTAAATACCATGTTAAGTAATAAGATATTATCATTTAGAATTCTCGTACTAGTTTTTTAAGTTCTTTCTAATGTTAAATTTATCGTTTTTTTTCATTATTAAAATAATTACAATATTCTTTTTACAATTAATTTACACTATTCTCAGACACGAGATCAATTAACTTTCAAAAACATGACCTTACTGTAAGTACATTATTAACTCATCTAAAGTTTATTCCGTTAAAATAAAAAAGCAAAAATTGTCAAGTTACAACAAAATTTCATTTTATAAAATTCTAACATCAAAGAAAGAACTTACTTTACTTTAAAGTTCATGTTATTATTGATTTGAATGCAACTCTTTTACTTAATTTTTATTTTATTTTAGCTTGTTCTAGCAATATTTGATTATTAAGTAAAAATCAATGAAGAATGTAAAAAGTAGAAGAAAATTGTACTTTCCTTTCAGGTGTTGTATGAGGAAAGTAAAACAAACCGAAATTGATTATATCAGGGTTTACCATCTCATAAATATTTTAATTATCGGAAATATTTCCATTAAATATTAAATGGATAATGGTTGAAGATTAAATTAATGATGGTTGAATATTAACTTTAATTTGCAGGGTCGTAGCTAAGGAGGCGCTATGGGCGGCTCAGCCCCCCAAAAAAATATTTTGAGCCCCCCTCCCTGGAAATGATTCCAAGGTCACTAAAAGAATGTCTGTTCCGAAATTCCAAATGAAATTCTGTTCAAAAATCAAATTTAGTTTTGAGGTCCTTTCACAGTTTTGCAGAATTACTAAATTGTAACCAAAATAAGTGTTTCAACACTGACTCATCCTATTTGCACATATGAAGCTAACATGATGTTTAATTTTGCACCAGTTATATAATCTAAATTTTGATCATCATACTTTTCTTTGTATAAAAGAAAGCTATTGGAAGTTTAATAAGAAACAAAGTACTTACAATGTGAATATACACTAGTTTATATTTCAGCGTTAGAGAGAGGGAGAAAAAAATTATGAGCCCCCCCCCCCCACCCCTTATAGTTCACTTCTAGCTACGGCCCTGTTAATTTGGAAATATTTGCAATGAAACACAAGTATTTATTTTTTAAAAAATGGCTTTATTGGACAATGAAATGACGAAATGTGTTATGGCACCATTGGCGAAATCATGGTAAATGTAATTACCACAATGTATGGCCTGGGCCATATTTTATGTCAATATTTTCAAAATTTCCAACATTTGATAAGAAATAGTAAAGATGTTGCTAATAACAGTACAGATATCGTCAACACGAACAATATTTGTATAATATTGTTTTGCTGCTTAATATCGATTTTTTTTTTTTTTCAGATTGAAAAACATATTTAGTCATGTATTTTTTATACATATATAATGGCATGAAATAAGTATAAGTTTCGTAAACAATACTTAAAGTTTTTATCCAATGTCAGATTTTTAAAAAAGTATATAAACAGTTTTTTCTCTTCAAAATTACAGAATTTTGTTCTCGATCATGAGTTTAGTTAAATTTTGAAACATAATGTGCACTGAGTGTATTAATAACTTCTTTAAAAATTGGTTCTCTTAAATCTAAATTCCAAAATATTCATTTTGCTTCAAAATTTCATTTCATTTTGGTCTTATATGAAATGAATATTTTAGTTAATTCCAAAGTACTTGTTACTATTTATTTGGAAGTAATTCCTTTACATAAATTTTTATTCTAATCACATAAATTTTTATTTGAGCTCTTTGTAATACACTTAGTTTATTAAGTAAAAATCAATGAAAAGAGGGGAGAAATCAAAGAAAATATACTTTCTTTTATGGTACTGAATGATTCGCTCATTATGAGAATTTTCATTTTCCATTTCAAAATATAAAAACTATGGCAGCTCACAAATTATGTCCAGGGTTAGAGGAAGCAAGTATGAATGTAAAAAGGTTTTTAAAAAGAAGAGGAAAAAGATAATAGGAAAGTGCGATTTTGCACTAAAAATATTGCCCGGATGTAGGATTTTTCGAACAGTTGTAGTTAAAAGAATCTCTCAAAATCACTTACAGGAACTGCTAGCGTATTTTCATCTTAATCAATGCCAAATTATACGCAGTTTGCTAGCACTAAATCGTTATAGTATTTATCTTATCTCATAGCAAAATGTTCGCTAGTAATAAAGTAATAGACTACTGTAAGGATTTAGTGGTAGAAAACAGCGTATAATTGAAGTATATAGATGTTCGATTTTCAGGGCTAAAAGTTCAGTCTCGCGGAATCAATGCGAGTAACCCTCGAAGTACCGAATTTTCTCGATTTTTCACAAATTCCTTTAGACTTTTTTCAGTAGTCTAATTAAATTTGTTAGTTTACATTAATAGAAACCAACACGTCGTTGATAAGGGAGAAATCCTTGACACGCGTCTTGAAAACGTCGCACAAATCAGAAAAAAACCCCGAACAACTTATATACATATATATATATTGGATCGGGGAATTATTATTAGAATATAGGTATTCATGATTCCACGAGTGAAAAAAATTGAAATATGAAAGTTGTTCGATTTTTTTTCTTTGTTTTATCTCACCAACATAGTAACTATCGGAAATACTTCCACTATCAATAATATTTGAATATGTGCTTTAATTTGAAAATATTTGAAATAAAACACAAACATACAAACACACACACACACACACATATATATATATATTTAGAACTGCATTATATCGGAATTATTGGGCACTGGAATAACGAAATTTTTTACGGAAATATTGGTGCAATCGTGTTAAATGCTAACACACATATGTCTGGGGTTATATTTTAGGTCAATATTTCCAATATTGGGCAAGAAATATTAAAAATATGGCCAATAATAGTTAAGATATGGCCAGTGCGAAAAATATTAACTCAATAGTGTTTTCCTAATTAGTTCAAATTTCAGATTTAGATTAATTTCAGACTATTTTAACATATTGCAGTTTGTAGTTATTCATTTCTGATTTTTAAATTGTTATGAAATAAGATATAACGATTTCGAATTTCTAGAGGTTTTACCGTAAAATATTTAGAAAACCTGTATTTATGTAACGGAATCTAAGTCACAAACATAAAAAATAAAAGTTATTAAATAGTATCAACGAAAATCGCTTAAATCAAGCACAGATTTACTTTGAAAAAAAATGGGAAGGTAGTTAACAAAACGTGTATGTAAAAATAAATCAGAACAGAAACATTATCAAAATATTCAAAATTCACACCATGCATATTTTTTTAAACATAATTATTAAACACAAACAACGAGACTCAATCATTTAAAAACGTCAATTAACTTGCAAAATATAATAATAATAATAATAATAATAATAATAATAATAATAATAATAATAATAATAATAATAGCGATAAATGATTATTAAAAAATATAGATGCTGATCCGCAACGGAAGCTTTATCACGAATTTTTCTTTCATTACGTTATGAATGTCTAAGTATATAAACAACAGTTGTTCCTACAAAGGTTCTACTTTTTAATTTAGTACTGTTTTAATACATTTCAATAACAATGATTAAATCGATCGCTTACACACAGACATTGTTCTATTTCCCTCACCGCCGGCCGCCGCAAGAAAATAAGAAAGCAAATTAAAACAAGATAAAATGTACTTCTTTATTCTCTTTATATAACGAACGCGTAATTTATCCCAATCTAATTTCCTTTGGTTTTTTTTTTTTTTAATTTACTTGGTACAGGGTTTGGTTAAATTTTTTATTATGTTAAATTGTAGTAGCTCATTTAACATAGAACGAATGTTTGTAAAGAAATCTCATTGATTTATCCAAAACCGTCTTAATTAAACTGATTTTATGTAATGGTGTAAAATTCATGAAATGTTGTTTTATCAGGAAATAAACGAAGAAATGCCTTATTAGTTAGTTGTAGGAGATTTTTAAAAATGTTTCCAAATCGGAAAACTTTTATACATACCCTCTTTTTTTAAAGTATTATTAACTTTTTTATTTTATTAAACTGTAGTTTCACATTCATTAGAGAATGGATGTTTGTGAAAATATTTCTTTGATTCATTAAAAACCATCTTAATTAAAGTGATTTTATGGAATAATGTAAAGTTCATGAAATGTTCTTTTATCAGAAAATAAACTAAGAAAAAAAATTATAAGTCATTTCTAGGAGAATTCTAAAAATGTTACGAAATCAGAAAAATCTCATACATCCCCCCCCCCCCCATTTTTAATTTTTACTAACTTTTTTATTATGTTAAACTGCAGCTTCACATTCATTTGAAAATGGGTGTTTGGGAAGGTATTTATTTCATAGATTCATAAAGTGTTTATAATTAAAGTGAAATGTGTGTAATAAATGTATGTAATGTTGTTTTACCAGAAAATAAACTAGGATAAAATTTATTAGTCATTTCTAGGAGAATTCTAAAAATGTCAAGAAATCGTAATAGTTATACATGTCCTTTATTTTTAAGTTTGACTATCTTTTTAGGTGCTTTCGTAATTATGTAAATACGTAGCAACTATAGTTGTCGTTCAGTCCGTCCGTACGCATATAACAACGCAAAAACTACCCAACCGAATCATTTGAAATTTAAAATATATAATAATTGCATAATTTTGTCGAGTCATTTCAAATGTTATGAAAATCGGATGCATAGATCAATTACAGGGACAATCAAAAGTATTCCGTTACATTACGGTCAATGGGAAAAAAAGTTTCAAATGCATTTTAAAGGTATTACACTCAATCGATCATAATAATATCGATATGCATTTATGAAGTACATATTATAATATACATTTTGCATAATCTGTAATACAAAGAACATTAGTTATTGACTTACAAGGCCACACAAAAGTTTTCCATTACATAATGAGTATAGGGAAAACATTGTTTGGCGCGCATTTTAATTGCAAATAGCTATTTACATTTTTATGAGATTTATGTATGAGAGTGATATTTTAAAAACTTCGTTACCGTAGGAACGCACCTCATTTGCTATGCTTCACGTGCAATTTCCAACTTGTTTATAATGTTAAACTGTAACTTCACATGTATTAGAGAATGGAAATGTGCGAAGAAATTCCTTTAATTTACTAAAAAATGTGTTCTATAAAGCGTTTCTAAATAATAATATAACTTGCGTGGAATTTTTTTTTTTTTTTTTTTTTTTATGAGAAAGAAACAGAGGAAGATTTATAAGTTATATGTAAAAAATTGTAGAAATAGTGCAAATGTTGCTTATTTGAACAAAATAAGAAATACTTGCGGTGACTTTTGTTGCATGTACAAAATATTTTAAGATATCATTCGAGTCTCTAAAAAAGACCCGGATGATGATATTAAATCTATACACCCAGAAGAAGGAATTAATTAAAACTACAAAAAATGTTTCGTATATTTTGATTGGAATATTAACAACGTTAAAAAGCACCAAATATTGTATATAAACAGCAGACCGGTTTCGGTAGCATTTAGCGTACCGTCGTCAGTGCTAGACGACAGTAGCACTGACGACGGTATGCTAAATGCTACCAAAACCGGTCTGCTGTTTACATACAATATTTGGTGCTTTTTAATGTTGCTAGTTTTTGTAGTCCATTGTATTGCACCAAGCTCTATCTATTTTTTTTTTCATTTTGATTGTTTTAAGCGATTTTTTAGTTAAAGTAAAAAATCAAATTTGTCGTCCAGACAATATATATATATATATATATGTGTGATGCGGCGATGCGTATTAACTTAATTAATAAACTCACATACTTTAGTAGACTGTATCCTTTATTTTTAGTCATAGCGAAAGCGTTGCTTACTCTTAGCAAATCAAAACAACATCTAACAAACAAAAGATTTTCGTTTCTATAGTTACATAGAATAGCGAACTAGTATGATGCCACATTTCAAAGAGAAATTACAAATAATTCTAACATACCCCCCGACATTGAAGGGTCAACTTCAATAAATTATACAGTACAAAATATTAACATTACAAATGCTTAAGTAATATGATACAATACAACAATTTTCTTTTAACAATGAAAAATACAATTATGAACATACAATAATAGGAAAAAATAAAAATAAAAATACATAACAAAACCCTTTTTTTTTTTTTTTTTTTTACATTTCGTAATTAATTTTCCGAGACTTGTTGTGGCAATAACGCAATTTTTGAAATACTTCTTTTAAGTATTCCCCTAGCGGTTTTAATTTCGACGACCCTAATCTTACCATCTGCACCAGGGAAAATATTTATAATGCGTCCTAGTAAGTATTTATTTGTAGGGAGGTCATCTTCCTTTATCAACACTAGGGTTCCTATGCTAACATTATTTTTTTCAAATTGCACTTGGAGCGTTGTTGGAGCGTGTTTAAATATTCCTTATTCCAACGATTCCATATCAATTGAATGTATTTTGAAATTCTATGCCATCTAGATAGTCTATTTTCGTTAACATTAATTAATTCTGGCTCAACGATGGCTGTCATAGGCCTTCCAATTAAGAAATGGCCTGGTGTTAAGGCCTCCAAGTCATTCACGTCTGAAGACAATGGAGTGATTGGCCGTGAATTTAATATAGACTCTATTTGAGCAATTACAGTTAATAACTCTTCGAACGTTAGCCTTGCATTACCTACCGTTCGCTTTAGATGATATTTTACCGATTTTATTCCTGCCTCCCACAACCCGCCAAAATTAGGTGCTCTGGGTGGAATAAATTTCCAAATAATATTCTCTTCTGTCAAATAATTCGCTAACTTCTCCTCAGGATGTCTTAGTAAATTATGTAGTCTCTGTAACTCGACGTTAGCACCAACAAAATTTTTTGCATTATCTGAAAAGATTACTGCGCACCTTCCGCGCCTAGCAATGAACCTTTTTAAGGTGGCAATGAAGGCATCTGTAGTCAATTCTGACACTAGTTCGAGATGCACTGCTTTAGTTACAAAGCAAACAAAGATTGCCAAATACACCTTATTAAGAATTCCCTTTCTCTGTCCCTTATATTTTATGAAAAAGGGGCCACCAAAATCTGTTCCCACGTAATTAAATGGTGCGCTGGGACGTACTCTCTCTCTGGGTAGGGAACCCATGATTTCTTGTATAGTTATGGGGTTGCTTTTACTACAAGTTACACACTCATGCGTTATTTTTCTAGCTAAATTTCTTCCCCGTAGAGGCCAGTATTTTTGCCTCAAGTGGCATAACAATGCTTGTGCACCTATATGAAGATATTTTTTATGATAGTAAATTGCAATTAGGCTACACAATTTACCCTTAGCTGGCAGAATATATTGATGTTTTTGAGCAAACCTTAGGTCTGCATTATCTAAATGCCCTCCTACTCTTAGCACATTATCTGCATCTAAAAAGGGGTTTAACAATCGCAATATACTTTTCTTAGAAATTTGCTTACCTTCTAACAATGCAGTATATTCTGCCTTAAATTCAAGTTTTTGAATTTCCCGAATTAAAAATATTTCTGCTCGTGATAATTCTTCTATACTTACGTGTCCATTTCTTTTTTCATCTAATTTTCTTGTGTTATCTAAGAACCTGAAAATATAATTTAAAACGCGTAATATTTTAGCATAATTATTGCTGATACTTAAAATTTCATTTACAAATTCACTAGAATTTAAACTTAATAATGCTGTACTGTTTTTCAATTTTAATTCTGATGAAAAGTCTATATTGTTTTTCACTTGTTCTAAATCAATGCTGTGTTTGGATTCACTGTCTCTTTCTCTTAAGAAGAGAGGGCCATGCCACCAAAGTTCATAATCAATTAATTTGTCAAAGGATAGTCCTCGAAACACAAGGTCTGCTGGATGTTTGATGGTATTTACAGCATTCATTGGGTACATTAATTGAGTAGTATAGGCAAATCCTGGAGAAGCAGAATCAGCTTTGAAAAGAGCAGAATTTGAACCTTCTATATCAACCTGTGGCTCCCCAGAATTTTGAAACTGTCTTGTTAAGGGTGTCTTGAGATTCGAATCCACTGGTGATGGTGTTTTTGGATTCGGAGGGGTCAGTACTTTGAATTCAGGTTGAGAGTTTTTCGGAGAAGATATCACAGGCGAGTGTGAAATTTTGTCGGCTTGAATGCATACTGGAGATTTTTTACTAATATTGCCTTTATTTTGAAAATCGTTGGTTTGAATATGTTGAATTTTTTCTCCATGAGCGATCATTTTCTTAGGCGTGATAATTTCAGTATTCTTTCCAGAATCAATCTTCGATACAACTGCTACTTGTAGGATGTTTGTATTGAGAAGATTATGTAATTCATGTTGTTTACTTGCATCACCCACTGTATAATTATCAAAAGGCTCAACCTTACCGTCAATAAACATTTTATTATCATCAACCTGATGTTGAACTGGTGCTTCTCTTTGTATTTCACCGGAATTTGAATTCAGATACTTATGGTCACTTTTCTTTTCATTTAAAACAAAGGAATAAATATTCTGTTCATTTCGTTCTAAAGATGATTTGATTTCCGCTTCAGAATTTGTTTGTGGTAATGAACTATTCACTTTCATATTTTGAAACTTATCGATAGTTTTCTTGTTATTTGATTCAAATGAATAGAGACATTTTCCATTTCGATCTATAGATAGAGCAATTTTCTTCTCACGATTTGTTTGCAAAAGCAAACTACCCATTTCAAAATTTTCCACAATTACTTCTTCATCATCTCTTTTATCTCTTCTAGTATGTGTACGCAGGAAATGTTCCTCACCATACTGCTCTTCTTTAATTTTTATTGGGTTTTTATCATGGACCGCTTCAATTTCCCAAAATTTTTGCATAGCGTTGGATAAATCATCCGCAGATTGAACAAGACCACAATAATTATTAAAATTCTGTTGGGGCATAGACGTAGAACCACTGGCAACATAGCCAAAAACAGTTTCTTGAAAAACCAAATTTTGCATATTTATTTTATTTTGTCCAAGTAATTTAAAAAATACTTCGTTTGATAATAAAACATGTATTGAACCTGGTTTATCAAATTGTGGATCAGCTAACTGAAAAGTTTGTAAATGCTTAACAGGCATGATGTTTAGATATGTAGCTGGTGTTATGCGTGTAATTTTAGGAACAACAAAAAATTGCAATGTTTCATTAAAACTCCTGTTTTTATTTGCTATGGTTGTTATAATACTTTCCTTTATATTCATAACTGAACCATTTAGCCCTGAAACTGATGCGTTTATTTTCCTTCCTTTCAAGAACAATAACTCAGAACATTCCTTCGTTATAAAGTTATTTTGCGATCCTGAATCTAACAATGCTCTAAGAGGAACTAATTCTCGTCTAGCATTTTGTACATATATTATCGCAGTTGAAAGCAGTACTTGTTTACTAGAAGAAGATGTCATACTCATTACAGTATTGTTAATAGTTGAATGCGTGTTATCAAATGAATGTGTATTTTCACCCAAAGCGGTAACAGACATCGGATTATTTGTGTAACTATGAGGAGTAAATGCGTTTGCGGTTGGCGATAAATTACTACTAATATTATTTTCATCTTGGATTGCTATAGTCTGATTAGTATCAATATTTTCCTCACCGCGTTCCAGGTGGATCAGTGTGTGATGACGTTTGTTGCATTTTCTGCACGTGCTTGAACTTTTGCACTGGCTAATGTTATGAACTGATGATAAACAGTTGAAGCATAATTTTTTCATTTTAACAATATTAAACCTTTTTTTTGCTGGTAAATTTAAGAATTGGGAACATCTCATTAAAATGTGATTGCCTTTACACATTGAACAAATGTGTGGACTTTCTGCTAACAAAGTCAATGACTTAGAATTAAATGAACGTTTCTGATCCTTACTGAAAGGTTTAACAGACGTGACTGTATGAATATTTTCTAAATATTGAGATCGTTTTTCTAAAAATAAAAGTAATTCATCTAACTTCGGAACTTCTTTTGAACTTATCGTCATTTCATAATTTTTTCGGGTATCTCTATCTAACTTTTGGAGAATGATGTTCAATATTAAAACATCTGAAAGATTATTTCTATTATAATTCAAAATCTTCAAGGCGCGAATGCTTTTTTTTACATTATCGACTAGATTTCGAAGATCTTTAGCGGAAGGCAGTGTAAGTTTATCTGCGTTTAAGAATGAATTGATGTGTATTTGTGTTACTATTCTATCATTTTCATATCTGTCTTTTAATGCTTGAAATAAAGATGAAAAAGTGTCTTCTGTGCTAATCAAAGCTCTTGCATCACTTATTAATGCCGCTGATAAATAATGCAACTTTTGCGCATCTGATAGTTGCTCATTTGAAGTTATTAAGTTGTTAAATTGTAATTTAAATAGACCCCATTCTTCTGGTTTTCCGGAGAATTTCGGAAGAGATATATCGGGTAATTTAATATTTATCGCGTTGTTTATTTGAGTAGAATTTGGTTGAATTTCATTGGAAACTTTACTTTGTTCTAAATGTTTAAGTTGCTTTTTAATTTGAAATTTGGCCTTTATAATTTTTTCCTGGTATTCTTCGCTAGAGTTAATTTCAATTTCATATTCTTTTTCTAAATTAATACCAGATTCTATTTCTTTATTTAGGTTTTTTAGAGTTTGTTCTCTGTCATTTAATTGTTCCGAAATTTCTAAGTAACTATCAATATCATTATTTTTATCGTTTATCAAGACTTCTAATTTACTAATTAATTTCGTAATTGAAGTGCGTAATGTTGCACGCTTCTTTTTTAATTTATCAATATTTTCCATGTTCAAAAACTTATATTAAGAGCAAAAGGAATAATAAATAATTCATTACCTTGATTGCTGCGGCAGACGATTTTCTTTCTTTCTTTTTTTTTTTTCACCAGTCCAGCTTGTAAAATAATGTTCTAATAAAATTCAAGGATGAAAACAGTTCATTATTTTCGAACTTTTCTTTTCGAAGTGAAGAAAAAAATATATATAGACTCCGGGAGACGTGACCAGATGTGTGATGCGGCGATGCGTATTAACTTAATTAATAAACTCACATACTTTAGTAGACTGTATCCTTTATTTTTAGTCATAGCGAAAGCGTTGCTTACTCTTAGCAAATCAAAACAACAACTAACAAACAAAAGATTTTCGTTTCTATAGTTACATAGAATAGCGAACTAGTATGATGCCACATTTCAAAGAGAAATTACAAATAATTCTAACAATATATATAGACAATATATATATATATATATATATAGACAATATATATATATATATATATATAGACAATATATATATATATATATATATAGACAATATATATATATATATATATAGACAATATATATATATATATATATATAGACAATATATATATATATGTATATTGTTAACACTCTTATAAAATTTTAGCAAAGTTTCATCAATTTTTTTTAGTCTTACTAAAGTCTTGCATTTTCAATTTGTAATTCCAACAAAATTTTGTTGTTTTTGGAAAATTCAAATCGGTGTGCAGTAGCCATAACTCTCTCACGTAATTTTGTTTAATTGACTTATATAGCTGTAAAGGATTAATCTAATTTTTGATAATAAAAACTTTTCAAATTGAGTCAGATTAATGACGTTATTATTACGTTATTATGCATTTCGGATGAAAATTGTAGACGGAAAATTAAATATATACATATATGTAAATACTTTTACAAATAAAACTAAAGTAGCTTATATATTACCATAATAATAATCCATTGAAACCAGTATTTATACTGTTTTTAAGTATTATATATGTATATAAATATATGTATGTATGTTTTAAACATGTAGATTATTGCAAATGTAGGCGCTAAAGCAGCTCTTAAAAATTGTAACATATAAATAATCTAAAATTGCATTAAAATATTTCTTGAGCAACAGGTGCATAATGTATAAAAAAAAAAAAATCAATAAACATTAAAACACTAAAATGAAACAACATGAAAATCATCATTATATATTTCAGGCTATATTTTACTGGTGATTTTCATGTTGGCTCATTTTAGTGTTTTAATGTTTATTGATATTTTTTTAATTTTATACGTTATGCACCTGTTGCTCAAGAAATACTTTCATGCAATTTCAGATTATATATATATGTGTGTGTGTGTATCAACAATATTTTTTTTGTTTATTCAAACAAAATTTTTCCAATGACCCCAATATGGGTCCGATAGTTGGCAACAATAAAATAAAAACTTCAACATTGAAAAAGCCCTGAAAAAAAAATCATGTTGAGAAAAGTGTGGGTTGAGTTACTGTACCACATCGATATCGTTCGTATTTCTAGAGCAGCTCACATTGCACACTTATAACTGTGTTGAATTTTAACTATCAACTGTTATTTTTGATTTCTAATGACCAACAAGGTTGTACTTTTATGCATTGTAAAGTTGCGATATTTATTTATAATCACCTTATAGATATTTTTAATTTAGTCAACATCCATACATATCATCAAAATTAATAAAATCCTCTGTAAAATAGTTTATTTTTATTTCTTTAACTGCAGAATATATATTTAATAAACATATTTTGGTGTAAACCCGTCTCTTTAGAAAAGTAAAATGTGCATGTGTAATATATAGAAATATGTAAATAATAGAAATAAATGGATTTACAATTTTTAAATGGAATTATATTTCTAACACTAAATAGGCATGTGCATTGTATCTTGTGATTTATTTATTTATTTATTTTTACAATAGTATAGAGAAATATTTGTTTTATTTAATGAGAGAAATATATGGTTAAATAAATAAATAAAAAATATTAATTAAAAATGATGGCTCTCAAAAATTGAAAGATTTGCCAATTGTGGATGCTACATTTAAAATTATATGTGACAGAAAATTAGAAATTGTTCACAAATCTCATACTATTTTCGCTTCTAAAGCAGATCTAACAGTTAGGTTCTGTGACTTAGGTTAAAACTATTAATTTTTTTTGGTATTACTACTACTAATAAAAAAATATAAATAATAAAAATAATAATAAATAGTGAAAAATAGGAATAATCCAATTCCGAGTACATTCTAATATACACATCTTTTAACTAATTTATCTTAACTTGATACTAAATTTAGTACAACATAAAAAGAAAATGACATTTCATTGACAGATTTTAGTTTAGCACTAACGTGCATTTTCTTGAGATTAATTTAACCTTATGATAAATCCGGGTTTTTTTCTTTAAAAATTGCTCTGTGCAACAAATTGCCAATTATAGTAATTTTGAGAGAGTTGCTATACATTATTTTAATAATATTGTAGAAAACAAATGCTCATTATTCAGGTAGATTAATAAAAAAAAAGCATGCTTGATAATTATTTAAAAAAAAATCAAAATTCGCCAAATTGAATTGCAGTTATTAAATAAATTTTACTTTGAAAATACACATTTTCTCTATTCGATGACGTAAAAAGTGAAAAGATGCGATTTTTAGAAGTTTTGAAAACGAAAGCAATATAACTTGCCGTTGACACCAGCTTTGTAGAGTTATGAAAATAGCAAATGATCTGTTTGCAGTCATCTAAAAATGTGCTAGAAATTTCAGGATAAAAAATTTACAGTGAAAAAAGTAGGAATTTGGTTTAAACAAACACACTTACGTTTCTTGCATGTATATATATATATATATATATATATATATATATATATATATATATATATATATATATATATATATTTTAGGACGTGAGTTTTAAAATTCTCCTTATCCAAAACTGATTTTAAAAAATCGAGTTTCCCCAATCAATATATTCCGTAAATAAACTTGTATAAAAAAACTAGTTTTGTTGTGCTATTATTGTTACTAGCTGCACCCGTCGAAACTCGACGGAAAAGAATATATATTAGGTATGACTAGCAGGGGAGACCGAGCTTAGCTCGGTCAAAATTAACTTTGTGTTCAACTCGATATAGTATTTTCACAGTGTCATTCACTCAGTATTATTACTGTAAAACATGTTGTTTATTTAGAAAAACAATCAATAAGAAAACTATGTTTTTATGCGCTTGTTTATAAATTTTACTTTATTTTAAAATTTACAACGAAAGGACATCAATCTAAATCACTTTTTTAGTTCGACTCTGATTGGTTTAACCATGCATCTCGAATCCTCGTAAGAATGTATAAAAAAATTCTTTACATTTTGAAAGACAATATTTTCTGCTAGATATAGCCAAATTTGGAGGCATTCTTTCATTTGGCTCCAAATACGTGTTTTGGTTTTCGTAATTTTTGCAGTCGATTTTTTAGCCATATGTCGCCGATATTTTGTCAAATATCACCAAGTTATTGGCTTTTGCCATATTCTCGTGACCCTGACCTGTATTACCAAAAACTAATCAAATTTGATCAAGCATGTGTCAAGCAATCGTCTTCAGGTAATCAAAAACAGTAGAATATAAAATTGAATCAAAATCGTTTAAGCCATTTTTTAGGTAAAAATAGCTTGGCAGCATTCAGCAGTGAAGCGAAATGACCCACTAATATAATTTTGTTTAACATGCGACTCAGCCCAATAGTCTTCTCGTGACAAAAACGTTTTGTTTCAAAATTTAGGTAAAATTGATTGAGTCGTTGTTATATATAATTAGAATGATCCTAGCTCATTAAGACCCAAAATGACCCACTAATCGAATTTTCGCGAGCATGTGTCCATCCAAATGGTTTTATCTTGCTCAAAAACGATATAATACAAAGTATAGTCAAAATGGTGAGTACCATTTTTTATATAAAATTAGCATGACCCATCATGACCAACAAATGACCCTTATAATCGAAATCTCTCGAACGTGTGGCCTAGCTCATTAGTTTTAGCAAGCCGAAAAACATTAGATACAAAATTTAGATAAAATCGATCGAGCCGTTTTTTAGATATAGTTAGTTTGACCCTGACCCCTTATGATCCAAAATGACCCATTGATCGAATTTTCTCAAAAATCTGTCAGAACCCAATGATTTTCTTGTGCCCGAAAACGATAAAATACAAAATTTAGTCAAAATTGCGTTAAACGTTGTCTAGATAAAATTAGAATGACCCAAAAGTGGCCCACTAATCGAAATTTCTCGAACATGTGACCTACCCCAATGATTTTCTCATGCCAAAAATATGTTGTATACAAAATTTCGTTAAAATCGACCCACCCATTCTTTAGATATAGCTTGACCTTGACCCATTAAGACCCACAAATGACTCTTATAATCGAAAGCTGTCGAATATGTGACTTAGTCCATTAGTTTTCTCGTTTCTAAAAATTGTTACATACAGAATTCCGTTAAAATTGATCCTGCCGTTCTTTAATTATATATAGCTTGACCCAGACCCTTTATGATCCAAAATGACCCATTAATCGAAATTTTTCAAACATGTAACCTAGTCCAATGATTTTATCGTGCCAAAAAAAATGTTGCATACAAAATTTCATTAAAATCGATCCACCTGTTATTTAGATATAGCTTGACCATGACCCATTATGACCCACAAATGATCCTCATAGTCGAAATCTCTCAAACATGTGATTTAGCCCATTAGTTTTCTCATGTCAAAAAACTGTTACATACAAAATTTCGTTATAATCCATCACGCCGTTCTTTAAATATAAATAGCTTGACCCAGACTCTTAATGACCCAATATGACCCATTAAAATTTTTTCTCGAACATGTAACCTAGCCCAATGTTTTTCTCGTGCCCGAAAACCATAGAATGCAATTTTTAGTCAAAATTGCTTGAGAAAATCTCTAGATAAAAATAGCATGACCCACAATGACCCCAAAAATGACCCACTAACCGAATTTTCTCGAACATGTTACCTAACCCAATGGTCTTCTTGTAATCTAAAACGATACAATATAAAATTTGGTCAAAATCGTTAGAGCCGTTTTTTAGATAAAAATGGCTTGACCCATAATGACCCAAAAATGACCCACTAATCGAAATTTTTCGAACATGTGACCCAGCCCAATAGTTTTGTTGTGCCAAAAAACGATTGGATAGAAAATTTCCTTAAAATCGATCCAGCCGTTCTCTAGATATAAATAGCTTGATCTTGACCCATTATGACCCAAAATGACCCAATAATCGAATTTTCTCGAACATGTGACCTAGCCCAATGGTCTTCTCGTGCTCGAAAATGGTAAAATCCAAATTTTTGCGAAAATCGTTAGAGCCGTTTTTGAGATAAAATTTACCCCCCCCCCCCCACACACACACACAATTTTTGCTCGCATTATAGTATAAGATATATATCAATCTTATATAGACGGTAAAATACTGAGCGAAATAAACAAATGCACAACTCATAACACATAACAAACACCATTAAAACAACTCATAAATTATTATGTTGGACTTCAGCTACAAATCTTTTTTTAATGCGGTTTCTAATCTTAAATATTATTTAAATGCCAAACTATTTAGGAAGTTAATATTATACCCCGGAAGACGAATTCAAAAATATCTGCATAGTTTATTTTTTCTCCATTTAAAGATCGCTTGATACATACAATAATTACAATAATTATAATATCAATGAAACATTTTATAATTATAATAGAAACAGGGACTTACTAAACTGCCTAACCAACCCAGTACACATTTACAGCACTTGCAATAAATTTGATTTATTTATCGGTTTGTATCCTCCATGAACTTGTAAAAATTAATTTTATTGCAATGGCAACGGAAAAAAAAAAGATATCTCTGTTATTAAAAAGAATAAAATTTTTGTATTTGTCGATGAAATGCAGATTTTTTTTCTATTTTAAACAATAACTTAATACAATGAAATGATTTTAATTATTTTTTGATATTATGTAAGATAGAAATATAGTAATACCGCCATATCACAGGTTTTATTCTTTTTTTTTCTCTAATATGACATCATTTACACCTTCAGAAATACTCATCTTTTCTTAAATAAAAGCTTATGCAGTTATTTAAGAATTCTTTAGTTTCATAAAATATTCAATATAATTAAATAGAAATGGCGCAGTTTATAGAAATATTTTCATTTGTGCACACCACGGACCTTTAAATTAATAGAAGTTCACTTTATTTAGATGCAGGAATTAAAGTCAGTGAATATGACATCATCACTGACACAGCTATAACAATGAATATTATATTCATGGAATAAATTTATCTGGTTTCTGTATGACGACATTTTCTCCATCGACAAAATTTCACTTTAGATATTATATTTTATTAAAATTTATCTTCTGTTATTTTACTTACTATATTACTCATTTATATTACTCAGTAAATAATCTGTGTATTGCAGGGGATAGCTATCACGACGTTTTACTAATCATTTTATTATGATTAAATTTAACGAAAACCTTTATTTATTCTTTTTTTTGTTTGTTTGTTTGAAATGCGATTATACATTCACCGATGAGATCAAGTTCCTGATTGGTGGAAAATAATGAAACAAAATAAATTTTGAGAACAGCTTAACCTGTTGCCACTGTTTTGAAGAAATGTCATGAAAAAGCTTTTAAAATTAAAAATAAAATATAAAAATTGAAATAAATTAAAAATTAGCCAGAATGGGCACATCTACACATAAACAGCTTTCATTTAAAAAAATAATTATCAAAATCGGGCCTGTAGAAGGCTCAGGGCTGATGACCAAAAAAACAGCCAGGTGTTTTAAATATATAGATTTTAAAATCTTGATTTACAATGAAAACAAATACACGCAGACAGAAGTTTTCCACGATTTTCCAGAATTTGATTTTCTGGATAGGCCAAGTTTTGAAATTCGCATCCTCATATATAAGCGAGTGTTGTGTTATGAAAATAAATGAGGTAATTTGAGTCAAAGTCCGAAAAACATCTTGTGACAAAATAACAACCAATTAGATGGCCCTGTACTTGAAAACTTAACAACTTTCTCCGATTTCACATGACTGAAAGAGGAAAAAATAAACGTGACACTTTAAGTAAATTACAGTTAATAATTTTCTCACTTGCTTAGTTAAAAAAGCAGTTAAAAAAAAACTAAGGCATACTTGAATGCATTGATAAATTGAGATTGAATTGGTGCTTTTTTTCAATAGATGTTATCATGTAAAACACCTCTAAATTAACTTTCAAAGATTTCTAGCAACTAGGAGCTTTTTAATAATATAGAAGACATCCTAAATTTGTTTTATTATTTCTTTTCTTTTTTTAGCATTGAAGTTTAGGAAATTTTTTAAAACGTGATAAAAATTCTTTAGTTTTTATAGATAGTCCTGATTTGATATCAAAACTTTATGTTTTGTATTCAGAGGATGCAAGAATCCACTGTTTGTCATTTTGTTTTATCAAGAACACTTCCTAAAAAAATTAAAAACATTGAATAAATTTGCAAAATTATTGTGAAAAATACTAAACTGATTTTACTTTCTTCATTTATTTTAGCATTGCACCAGTTAGTAATTTAATCTTAAAGAGCTTCCAGATTTACTTTATTTTTTTTCACAACAGAGTTAATCCGCTTATACCATATTTATGCACAATTAACTATTGCAGATCAAGCAAAAGAAAAATAAAATAACGGAGAGTTTTAACGATTTAAATCTATTTTTGCTAGCTTTTTAAAGATAAAAGGGATTTTAAGGAGATTTATCCATTTCTGGAAGTTTTAAAAGCTCCTTTGAGATTAAGTTACTTATTACTAGTAAATATTGATCATTTAACAAATTTTTGCAAATATCAATTGATCATATGTACCAACTTAAAAAAAGAGGTATTCTAAAAACTCATTACTAGCTATGATGTAATTTTGGAACATTATTGATAATACGAAGAAACTTAATTCTTTATATTAGAATTTTGAGAAAATTTTAAATTAAATTCCAGAGAAAAAAAGCGTTATATCCACAGAATAAAGAGTAAAATAAGCTTTAGATAATATAAAGTGCAATTTAAAATAAAAAAATAAAAAAAATAAACTTGTGTTATTGGGAAAATTTGTTTATGTAACCCAGTTGTTAAAATGAATGGTTACAAGTTAACCATCATTAAACTGAAAGCACTCAGAATGTTCTGTTGCGCGATCTGATTGAGAGAAGGGCGCTACATTTGTAGGAAGATTAAACATGATGGAGGATGACAGATTACACGAAACAAATAATAATTCCAAAAGTCTGCTTGGTCGGTATATGAGACGCCGTGTATTAGAAAAGAGAGTTTTAAAAATTGTAGACTCAATGCTGAAATATAACTATCTTTTATTTAGAACATTCTATTCGGATTCAATAAGACCGCCGTTTTTGTGAGTCATATATAACAATCTGTGTACACAATGCACAACAGCAGAAAGTAAGATGTCTGCAGGAATCTGTCGTAAACTAAGTGTTACGTTATCCTTCAACATTGCCAGATTCTGGACAATCTGTGATAGATCTTATGCTTTAGATAACTCTATAGTAAGAAGTCGCATGGGGTAAGGTTAGGGGACTGAGGTGGCCATGCAGTTGAAAAGCAGCGACTTTTTCTGTTGTTAATTTCTGTCGTAACAACGGTTGTACCTATAAAGCGATGCGTGAAGGGTCTCTATCTAGATTGGAAAAAATTCATCCAGACAGTGCGTTACTAAAGTGCCAGAAAGGCAAAGTTGTTTAACATTTGGCAAAATTTCTTTCCAGTAACAGAATAGGTTACTGTTCGTATCTGGGTAACGTTCTCATAGAAAAATAAACTTATGGTCATTTTTGATAAGAAACCACACCAAACAGTTACCTTTGGTGAGTGTAAGGGAATTTCTTTGAATGCATTTGATAAATTTTTAATATCAAATTCTGAAGTTTTGTGTGTTTACATTTCTATTCAGATAAAGGTGGGCCTCATATCCCATAAAACTTTCCAAGGTCAAACATCATTGACTTTTATTCTGGCAAGAAAGACAGAGTAAAATTCAATCTCTTATCATTGTCGATGTGACGCAACTCTTGCACATCGCTGATCTTGTATGGATAAAAGTCGATAATCTTTCGTAAAACTTTACCCATACTACAGTAAGAATAATCCAGATTCCGAGTTATTTTAAGAGCGCTGCAAATGGCAGAAATATTGTCTTCTGCTATGTCTACAACCACTGTTGCAATTTCTTCGAAATGATCCTGTGGTGCGGGTTTTCATCAACTGCCTGACTAAACCTTCAGTGAACCTGTTTTCTCAAATTTCTCAATCATTGCTTTTAAACCATTAATTCTGATATATGTCTTCACTGGAAATTTAAATCAAAATGTTGACAACAGAATTGTTGAAAAGAGGTGTAAATAGTTTTTGTCATCTTGTTGCAGATACTGCAGCACCTGCAACTCAGGACAAAACATTTAACAGCGTATAGAAAAATTGTAAAAACCGCCACACTAATTAAAGAATTTTTTTTTAATGAAATATAAATTTTTACGTCTGATTTTGATTTGCGCTGTGTTGGGTTTTCTATAGTTATTATATTGTTTGTTTGTTTGTTTGTTTGAAGATAGTTAGAATACTGACTATATTTTCTAAGATGTCTCTGCGTAAAACATTTTTCACCACTGGCATATCTCTAATGTGTATGTTTGCGGTAATTGAACGCATTCACGAGAAAGTTTCTACAATGTTGAATTCACAAATGAATTTCCGAAAAATTATGATTTAGAATAAGCAAAAACAATTTGTCAACTTCTTTTTATCAAAGTTATAAGAGTAAAATTTAATTAAAAGCTTCTGTTATAGATCTTGATTAAAATTGAGTGGAATATAATATATCCTACACTGTAAAAAATATGACTATTTTGCTGCATCGTCACTCCCCCGCTTTTATAGAATATAACTCTTTTGGCCAATAAGAATGCTCCATGATAGCCTGAAGTAGTCGTTTTCTATAAAAGCGGTGGAATGATGATGCAGCAAAATAGTCATATTTTTTACAATGTACCTCTTCTCAAAGGGTTAACCAATTCATTAAATCCTACTCATAATGTTAAATAGTCCTATATACAACAAAAGTCTTTAGTGAAATTTGAATTAGCAATAAAAGTGACGATACATGAACAAATATCATAAATAATTCCATTTCGGTTTTAAAAATAACTTCTTCATAAAAGCGCAGCATATTTTGTTTAAATTATTTAATGCTTATTACATCTTATTCAGATTCATTAAATATTCAGTTGTTTGATTAAATTGTTTATATGCCAATACATTCATGGAATTAAACAAAGATTTCCTTTATTACCTGGATACATCGTTAATTCCTTTTCTGAAACGATAATGAGTGAAGCGGAATAGAGTCCCGAACAGGAACGAAGTATTACATTCCATACTTTTTCCAGCTGCGTCAGTAATTTATTTCTGAGCAGCATTTCGGAATTTTTACCTATCTTTACACTAACGTTAATCTCTCTCTCTCTTTTTCTTGTTGTGTGCAGAAAATGTAACTTTGAATCGATATCTAAAACTGGCGTATTGCAAAATCAAAAGCTTTAATTAATTTTTACTTTTTTCTACCTTCAATAAAAAGAAATATTGTAATAAACATTTTTTCGATGTATTTACACGATTTAGGATTCAGAGATTCCAAAAAAATCTTTGATAAAAAATGTCTGTCTGCCCGTGTGTCTGTCTGTTCGTATGTTGCCATTGTAACACCAAAAACTGCATAAATTTATGCATAGAAATGAACAAATTTTCCATGTATGTTTTGGAGTATAGCCAGCGGTTCTTCTTCAAATTAAAGAAATATTCCACTAGAAGTGAGAATTATAAGAGTGATTTTCGTGCCATTTTTATTACTTATCATAGAAAAGTACATAAAGTTATGCATAAAATTGAGCCAAATATTTTGTGTATGCCTTGGGCTACAGCCAGCGGGTCCTTCTTCAATGTGGAAATTTTCCGCAGAAGGGGACGCGATAATATTGTTTTTTTCCATTTCCCTTATCATACCATCGAAAAGTGTATGAAGTTATGCATAGAATTGAACCAATTTTTGTTTGTGTTTTTGGTTAAAGCCAGCAAGTCCTCCTTGAATTTCAAAATATTCCACCGGAACGGACAACTATAATAGCGTGGTTATGAAAATCTAGTAAACACTGGATGCGACCTGGCTATACTGAGTATACTGGAGTTCCATAACGTATCATTTATTCTATTAAGCTTATTCAGGTGCGATGCCGTGATCATTATGATTATCTGGGAAATTGAGGTCTTCGAGAATCGTCCGGGATGGCTCAATTTAAAAAGCATTGGCGGCTTCAGCAAAAAGATCCCTGGTCCGAATCTTGGCCCGGAAAATTTTCATCCACTTGAAAATTTATAGCCTGTATGATTTATTTACTAAAAGAATAATTACCTAAAAAATTAATCTAATAAATGTTATATTGATTAAATTTCAATAAATCTCAACATTTGTGATTTGGATAGTTATTCTTAATATTGTTAACGTTAAATCAATTCGCCCCCCCCCCCAAAAAAAAGAAAGAAAGAAATCGAACCCGAAAGCTATATTGTCAGTTACTAACATTAAAATTGTTAATACACTCCTTCCCTTAAATAATTAATAAGTGCTCTATCCAAGCGTAGAATCTCTTGAAATTTGTTGAAGACAATTTGCATTTTATTCAGATTCATTGATTAGTCAGTTGTTTAAAATAAATTGCGCCTTACCACTACGTACATGAAACTAAGAGTAAAGATTTCCTTTATTAAACGGATACATCTTTAATTTCTTTACCAAAAAGACACTAAATCAAGCGGAATAAAGTTCAGAGCAAAAAAGGCAGTATTATATTCTACATTTTCTCCAGCCGTCGCGTTAATAATGTATTCCTGAACAGCATGTAGGAACTTTTTTATTTCTTTTTACGCCAATTTTATTCCATTTCTGTCTTTTTTTTTCTTTTGCTTTGTTTTTGTGGAGGAAATGTATTTCAGAATCGATATCCAAAAGCGGCACAGTACTTCAAAAATGTAAGGGTTTTCTTTATTGGTATAAGAGAGGAAGTAAAAGCTGTATTACTGCTGAAGTACTATTTTAACATATAAAGCATCTTTTAATACTTCAAATGTTTAGATTAATTCATTTTGAATTTTATTTTGAATGAGTAATAAGTGGTGTTTATATTATATATCTATACAGGGTGAATCTAAACTTTTGGGCAAAACTTTAAGAGGTAATTGTACACATGAAGATAAACAATATTAAATAGGAAACCATAAGAGTCCCAAACGTGTTCCGAAAGTAGATAGGCGACATTAAAGTATAGGGTCCAAAATTTCAAATAATTATAGAAAACGGGAAAAAATGGTCGATTCGTTTGCGTTTTTCACTAAAACTGTTCTGTATATCAGTACTTTCTTGAAAAAGAATTTTAAAGATAAAGTTTAAAAAATGTCAATACAGGGCGCTTCAAACTTTGGAGTAATGAACAATTATCTTTTACCGTTATTTTTTGTATCTTATTAAATGCTTTGAAAAGCTTAGACTCAAATTTTGAGCTCAAAATCTGAATCGTTGTGAGTGGTTAAGTAGCGCGAACTGAACTATGTTCAAGATTGAAAATGTAACAATCATTGCAAGAACTGTCATGACGACATAAGTAATCATATCATGTAGATCTATTAAATGGAGACATCAAATCACACAAAGTAGTGTGTACAGTAAGAGTCATAAAGAACAGACAGGTGTTTCTTGCCATCTCACAGTAATTTAACAAAAATGACATTAGCTGCCCTTTCCTTATATGTATAAAAAAAAATCCAATGAAGGAAAAAGTATGTAATTCTAAAGATAAATTAATATAAAAGCTATGCAAATTAGTTTTTAATTAATATTTTCTTAGTTTTAAAGTGGAATGTCGCTTCAACCAAAACATATTTACTTAAACAAATGACTTATTTTTATTTATACTACTGGCACATTCATATATACTAAAGGCCATTGTCCAAGTATACTAATTCATAGACAGCTTTCATTATTTTGTTTATTTAAATATAATCCTTACTTGTAACAACATGAAAATATCTTTAATAAGCAGGGGAAATGTTTGGACCTATAGTATAGGGTTCTTTTAATCATATTGGCTATTTATAAGGCTTCTCTGGTACATTAATTATTAATTGTTTGTAAAAATGGACATCTCAAAAAAATTTTTAAATGAATTCATAATATTTTAATTCTTATTCTTAATTCTTATTCTTATTATTATTATATTCTTATTCTTATTATTCTTTATTAATTCTTAACTTTTAATATTTTTAATTTTTATACAAAAAAGCCATTAATAAAGTAAATTAGCTTAGATGTTTCTTAAAAATAAATATTGCAGTATGCACTGAAAAAAAGCTACTAAAGACCGACTTTTTCCAGTAAAAGCCGGCCGGTCTGGTCTTTTTTACAAAAGGTCAGCTTTTCTGCAGCCCTGATGCAAACTGCTAGTGCGTTTAAGGCTGTTCTTAACAGCTCTCCTCAGAAAGCGCAAAACATTTTGATACATTTACAAATTCATTCTTTAATGGCCAGGTATAAAATTGCAAAACCGGGCCATGAAAGCGATTTCGAATTTAACTAATTTTTTTACTTTTTTTTTATCAATAAATTACTTACCGAATTATAAGCTTTTTTGATCACGTAAAAAGGCACTTTTCTTCATTCGTTGATTGGTTTATCTTCTCTCGCGCGGGATGTCGGTTTAAAGCTTCCACTTTCCCATTATTTTGTAAAACATTTACTGCGTTTGCAAAAGAAAGAAAAAAAAAACAAGAAAATAAATTTGATTCGATAATTTCTGAACACAACTGCTAGTTTCATGCATTTCTGAACAAAAATCAATTAAAATTTATCTCATAAAATCGGCTTTTTTAATTTGAGAATAGCCTAAGAAATTTCTATCATTTTTTTTAATATCTCATTTACAACAATGATTAGAATGTCTGTTAAAAGTTTTATTACAATATATAACCGAAAGTGAGTTAGAATAGAACACTCTTAAATATGTGTTTTGTAACCTATGTTACTTTTTCACCGTTCTGATCCCAGTATCACCCGTTTGAATTATTCTGCCGAATTCGGCAAAGTCCTGATTATACAGTTCATACATACTTATAGATATCTTTGTAAACTCACAAATATAGTAAAATCTGAAAACAGAATCCATCTACAACGGTATCATGACTCAAACTGAAAACCTTTGTGGTCCCGGCGGAAAGAATACCATTCGATTATACCTATTAAGATGAAAAAAGCGCCTAAATTTGAGCTCAATTACGGTACTTCATTATCAGGTTTTATAGTTTTATCTCATATTACTCCATTTTAAATTTTAACGTTCTATTTGGAATTGTTTAATAAATGGGGTTTTGTCAAATTTTAAATGGTTATATTGTTGATAATATGAATATTTTGAATATGATGAATTAGATATGAATATTTTGAAGAAAAAGTTTGCACATTTAAAATTTAATGAATTATATCTTTCGATGTATTGAATATGGGGCGTGATTATATGTATCTTGTACCGTTTAAAGTTTGTGTCTTTTTTTTTAAATTTCTTATGGAATAGTTTTTTTTTTTAAGTGATGTTCATGAAATTAATCCATAAACGTTAAGTACTTAAAAATATACGCGTTTTTAAAAATTAAAATTATAATACTGAAAGTAATGTATAAAAAGAAAATACTTAAACTAATTACATTTTCCTATAGTTAAGTAGAATAGTAAATATTAATATACACATATTAATTATCGACTGGAATAAGATAAACTCTGAATGGTCACATTAGAAATTTACTACTCCTGTGTCTTATTGGTCACTTTCTCCTAGTATCGAGATTTATTGATTAGTAAATTATTTTATTAAACTGATTATATACCAAACCTTACATGAAATTAAGTTTAAACTTTCGCCTTTACTATCTGGATATATCCTTAATTCGATTTCTAAAAGAGCACTAAATCGAGTGGAATAGACTCCAGATGAGAGCAGAAGTATCAGAAAATTTCCATTTTCTCCAGACGTCGTGTTAGTAATTTATTCCTGGACAGCAGTTCGGGGATTTTTTATTTTGTTTTACGCCGACTTTAATCCATTTCAAACGTTTTAGTTTTGCTCTGTGAAGAAATCGAATTTCCAGATCGATATACAAAAGCAGCGCACTATTGCAAAAAAGGGTTTTACCCTTTTGTTTTTTTATTAGCTTTTGGGAGAAAGCAAAATCTTTAATACTCTTAAAGCAATTTTTTCATCTAATAAGAAACATCTTCTAATCATTTAGGTAAGCAATGTAAGTAAATTTTTCAAAAATGAACTAAAGTTTAATTTATTTATGTAGAGAGATTATTCTTTTTTTTTGTCATAAAGGAAGAATAATAAACTTTAGCGTTATTTTTATCTAATGAGAATTTTTTATCACTTATAAATGGTATCTAAGTACGGAAAATTGATATTTTCATAAAGAGTGTATCAAGATTGATCACTTAAATGTGGTACGGAGGTAGAAAATAGCAAAAGATGATCTCACATACGAAAGTATGGGCGCAAAAACGAACGCATGAAGTTGTAGAAAGTGAATTGCATTCATAATTGCTGATACGAACACATGAAGTTGTAGAAAGTGAAATGTATTCATAATTGCTGATCATACCCTGATCTCTCTGGCAAATCCAGCCAATCATCATTCGTCAAGTTAACTTTTGAGAAGTAACATAGATAATTATATGCGAAATGGGTAAGCAGATATGCATCTAGCATACGCTGCGATAGGGGGAAATGGTGGAAAGTTGCGCTAATGTACGCAGAATGCTATCCCAATTGGTGCAAATCACAATATCAAATGTTTACAAGTATTCATCATGAAGTGGAAAGAATGACAAATGTACCTCATTCAATATTCGTCACATCGTTGAGTGTGACGTATCAAACCGGCAAGCAATACTTCGTGTACTGAAAATTGCTTATTCTTTGACAGACTGCAATATAGCTATCTCAAGTAGAGCTGTTCGTTTCGGTAAGTTACTCCTTCCATCATAGCAGGGACTGGTAACCGATCCTGTTTCGCGGAGTTGTTGATGAAAACATACAAACATTTGATTGAGGATTGCGTTAAGCATGCATACATTTGCGCAACTCTCCGACTGTGTTTCCCCTTAAGTTAGATACATATCTGCATGTTTATTTAACGCATAAAAGTTTGTTTTACTTCTGGAAAGTCACCTTGACAAATAATGATCGCCTGTACGTTTCAGAGAGATTTGCATGTGATCAACATTTGCGAATATACAGCAGCACCGTTAACAAACGTTATGCGTTCGTTTATGCCCATATTCTCTATGTTAGATTGTATTCTTTTGCTAGTCTCTACCCGTCTAGCAAATTAGTACGATAAATCCTGACACACACTGTGTTATTTCAGGCAGATTAATTATAAATAATGCAGTTGTTGGTTCCGGATGCTATTCATATACAGACACACACACACACACACACATATATACATACATTATATGTGTGTATAATATACTACAACGAGCACACTGTTAAAACTTTGAAACAATCTATCCTATCATTAGATCTTTTTTATTAAAAATGACTACATAACAATAATTGAACTAGTTCTGACCTAATAGAATCTTGTAGTCTTAATAATAGAGTGAAGTAAACTGATTAAGAAAGTCGAGAGATTGGACAGTTTGCAGCAGTTTTTTAACAATTGAGTATGTTTTGTTTACCACAGTCGTTTCAAAATTGCCTAACACAAAATCATACCTGATAAATTTTATGCTGCTTTCGTATCACTAAAATTTGATAAAAAATCCTTAAATTTTTAGTAATGTAAGTTTGTCGTTAAAATAATACAAAAAATAACATCGAATTTTAACACTAAAGCATAAAAAAATTAAGACCCAAGAAAATTTTTAGACATTTCATATCTTAACTGTACTCTCCCAACTAAAAATTCACAAACTCACATCGTTAAGTTTTTAATGCTTAATAGCAGCTAAAAGTCATGTTTTATGAAAGCGATAAAAGTCTTTTAGACAATAAAAAATTTTCTTGGTTTTGTACAACATTGTGTACTTTCTTTTCTTCGATAATTCGCAACTTTTAACATTCATGTGTTATTCAATTTAGTTACAATTAATGAGAAGAACTGACAAAGTTACTTTTAACAGAACATCAACATTCACATGCAAAAGCCACTACACATTGTTATTTACTTGATTACCACCTTATTGTGGAACGCTTATTAAAAATATATGAATTTTGAAGTAATTTGGTACAAAATATTATACAACTTATTTTCAAATGGAAATCACTAAAACATTTTTAAAAAAAGGAGGAAAAAAATACAGCTAGCTGTTCCAACATTAAGCCATTTTTATAAATAACAGTTACCTAACTGTAACTTTCTCTCTTATCCTGACGAATGAGAACGCTTTATAATGCAATCAAAAGATTATAATATTATTATTTAGTCTTTGTTAAAAAGACATTTTGTAAAAAGGGCAAAAATGTTTTATAAAAGACTTTGATCCAAGACAAAACTTGAGTCTCGATAGTAAAAACCTTTTATATTCATCGCCAGTTAAATTTTAAAATGTCTTCTCTCATGCATATAAACTCTTTATATCTTGAATTTTGAATAAAAAATTTGCATCACCTGAAAAATTATTTACGTTATTGTCTATGATTTTTCGAACAACATAATAATAATTTTATTTTTAGACTTTTTTCAATCAAAACGATTTAATAAATCGGTAGTTAGAGCTTTTAAACAAATTATTTACAAGAACAATTATATTAATTAACAAAAAATATTGTTATGGAATCTTTCTCTCGAATTTTTTAAGAATATTGTGAATAAGTATATTATGATTCTATTTGTAAGAGAGAAATCTTTCGTAATGGTTTGGAAAAGGTTTCGTATGACATTTTTCAATGGAATAAAAGTTACACCTAGGTAAATGGTTGAGAAAATAATCACCATAATTTCTTTTTCCTGCGGCTGTTTCACTGTGAAATTTATTTACAAATTTATTAGCACTGAGCAAATTATTTTGTATAAAAATTGCAATCTCTCTTTATTAGTGTACGAATTAAATAAATTTTACATTGAACTTTCTTTAATAGTACTTAAAAGTACTGTCAGGATGTAAAGAGTTTTGATTTAACATACATTTATGTAGATAATTTTTACCAAGATGAACTAGCTTTCAAGAACATGAAAAATTAATTTTGACTACAAATAATGATAAAATAAAGTAAGATTTGTCTATCTAGAAATTCTCATCTTCAGCGTTTCTGTAAAGAGAAAACTTTTATCTGGTTGTACAGTTTGATTTCAGAAGAGGCATAGGAATCCTTTAAAGCAGTTAGTTGTTCATGTGATTTTCGATAAGAGATGTGAGCACGATAAAGTGCTGTTAAACAACTTCGTACTGAAGCACTAACCGGAATGAATCGCAATATATTCCCCCAAATTAATTTTCTTTCCTCTCATCACGATTTTATTCCAGCAAACTGCGGAAAGAGTAATAAACACGGTTAGGGATTTTATCAAGCTGTATCTGGAATGGAAAAGAGACGCCAATGTAGATGGGATATTTTTATATTAGAGGATTATTGCTGGAATTTGATCAGAGTGAAATAGTTTATAAGCATTAAGCTAATAAGAATATTTCTGGAACAATGTAAATTTTAATGTACCGATATCACTTATAAAACGCAAATATATCAAAAATTGTTACAGTGAAACAAATCAAACCTATGTAGACATTTTTCTCCATATTATGATGAAAAAATTCAATTGTAGCTTCAAGAACAATTAATAATAAGTTTTCCTGTCAGGTGTTTAGAAGCAGATAATAGTTATCGCGGAACGGATAAATACACGTTCTTCTGGGACAAATGTCTGTGCTACTAATCACTTGAGAATGAAGGCTGATAAACAAATGCTTCTAAAATTACAGTCATGCCCTTTAATAAATATATGTGGAAAAGAGAGGATCTAATTCTGCATATTTTAAAGCTCGAGTAAATATATTAATGCAAGTGAATTATTCAAATGAGGCCGAACAAAACAAGTCTTTCAAAACAAAATTAAAATGAAATCATCTTTTTTTTTTTTTTTTTTTTTTTTTTTTTTTTTTTATTCTGGCCGAAAACAAAAGTTTCTTTAAACAGATATGCCGTGTACAGTTGTGGAAAGAAAGCAGCCCCTATTAATATCTAAACAAATTATCGTATAAGAAAGCTACTGATACCAAACAATTGGAAATAAAACCTACTTTTAAATGATGTATATAAAATTTACTTAGGGGAATATCTACGTATGTACCTCCTGACTGCCGCTGGCTGATTTTTTTGCACACTAACCTGCAGGTTTCACTGCAGCATAAGCAAAATTTAAATTAATATAATTCTACAAATAAAACCCAGTTTTGAAAAATTAAGTTAGGATCAATACTCTCAAAGATTATACACCTCTACATAATAACATATTTTGTATCAGGTTGGAAAAAACATCTTTTTTTAACATTTTTAATAAATTACAGAGAAAACAACATTACAATTTTACCCTTTTGCCAGGCAGTAAGGGGGCTAGAATGAACCTTAACTTTGTTTGTCTGAGTAACAATACCCGATTCTGACAGCATGAACTCTACACCCCTTAATTAGCCTAAAATCAAATTTTCATGCAATTCGTACGATAAATTTCCGTAAAAATAATTATTTTTAAACGAGCATATTTTATGGGCTGTGTCCAAATTGAAGTTCAGTGCTCAATAATTGACTGAGAGAACCCCCCTTCTTGATGAAGGCATATTAAGCGCCACTCAATGCATTGTGTTACAAAAGTTTCATCCGAATTTGACCTGACCCTGACTACAGAGAATGTCCAATTTTAAATCTCCTGGAATATTGTTATACAAAGTATAAGTAAATAAAAAAAAATATCTTCAATATTCTTAACGTTGTGAACAAAAATCCGGGTTCCACTTGCAATGGATTCTAACAGGCACATACACCGTGTTTTTGACTCAATAAAGGGATTTTGATTATGATTTCTTATAGAGAAATTTTTTTTTTTGTAATGTGCATTGCCAAATCGTAAAGTTTTTCCCATTTTTTTTAATTCTGTAAATTTTCAATTACGTTTTTATATTTACAGAAACTGGAGCTTTCCGATACTGCCCATTGTATAAAATATAGGTGAAAACAATTTTCTTTTTATTGATAACACTAATAGATATTTTAGTTTGAAAAATATATATTTAGGTTGAGCATTAACAATATTAAAAAAGCATTTTTATATGAAAAATATCAATTATGTACTAAAATAAAAGTTTTAAAATACAATAAAATCGATGCTTACGTATTAATCGCGTGCCAGAGATAAATCGCCAAATATTTTGATTACATATATATATATATATATATATATATAATCAAAATATTTGGCGATAAATTGAATAATAGAGAATAGAAATAGATTGCTTGATCGTTGCCACTGTGAATATGACATCAATGTTACTCACGGGCATGCTTTTTTATTTTCTAATATTGAAGATCATGAAAGTCGATTAGTGATGCAGAGAGTATGTAAAGGCATGGAATAAAAAGAGCTTTCCATCAACTGAACCATTTCGGGATAAAAAAACAAGTCCTTTTACTATTTTACCTATAATTAAATCGCATAAACCTTATTATTTTTAGTTTCCCATATACATGTAACTTTAAACCCAAAACTAATAAAAACTTTCTACTGCCCTATTTTCCTGCGATACTGTTTCAAAAAGTTATGGTTTAATAACTCAATTTTGAAAGAACTGCTTCATTTTCACGAAACAGCTTATTCATTATGAGATAATTAACTACAGATATTAATGAAGCTACTTTTTTATTCCAAAATGAGCAATCTTCATTTTTGTTGGACTAGTGAGATCGATAAACTCGTTCCCAAAATTGATAATTAATGTATCTCGAAAATATGATGTTACAATAGTTTAGACAAAACTTAAAAAAAGCCATCGCCATTACTGGATGGGTTTATTAATGACGATATAGTCGCAATTTCATTCATTTGTTGGAAAAAACATTCTTGATAAAGTTATAGGAGGTTTAATGCGACCACGAGTAATTTTTACATGTGAATGTATATTTGTTAAGTATTAGTTGAATAACAATTTATTTAAAAAATCGCACCGTTTATTAAATTCCATAGATGTATATATAAACTTCTAGATGTACAGTTCTGTGTGCATACATGTAGTTAGTTATAAATGTGATTGAATACAAATTTATTGTTACCATGCATATATGCAAATTTAAATCGTAGATGTAGTGTAGCAGCGTAGATATAGGGTATACATATGAATTTACAAATGATTTACATGCTGATGTGTCAAATTACAAATGTATATATAGCTTTGTATATGAAGATGTAATAGATGCAAAGATGTAAATATAGATACAGATGTATGTATCTCAATGTGCGGGTATTTAGAAACTGAAATGCAAAATTACAGATTTAGACGTAGTTGTGTAAATGTAGATGCATAGGTGGAGATGAAGATTCATAGATGTTGATTTATATACTTGAATAAGTTAAGTCATCTTCTAAGATGGGATTATATTTTAAAATTAAAATTAAAAAGAAAAGCAGTCATTTTACTTTTTTAACTTTAGCTCTATTCGGATTCATAAATAAAATCTACCAATAACGAGTTTTTTTTTTTTTTCACGATGAGTTTTTTTTTATAATCAGTTTTTCCAATAAAATGTTTACATATAAATTTCGATTTGTTAAGCTTAAGTTGAGTAGGAATTTATTTAAAAATTTACATCTACTTATTAAAATGCACATGTATACCTAGACTATATACCTTCAGATACGGATGTGCTTAAGTTTATGTGTAAATTCATAGATAATAAGAATTTTATTATTTGGAAAGTACTGTATTGGAACACTTTAAAAAATATATAAAAGAACAAATTAAAAAAATAGAATATTTTAAATAAGATATCCGAACTACTTTATAGGATACTTTACAAACAAAGCGAGAATATGTATTGCAATTTCATAAGAATGAAGTTGCAAGTGTATTTTCATAAGTTTATTTCACATTTACCCCCCTATAAATGCATTCATTTTCTAGTAGTGTTTTGTCATGCTTTAATGAAGCATTGATTATTAGTATTATTTTTTACAAAATAAAATAAGCACGTTATAATTCATTATTCTTTGCAATATTTTATTTACTGTGCATGCAGCACAAATTTCATAAATATATGGAATAATTTTTTTTTATTTGAATATACTAAATTGAAACACATTTTTAAAAATTGTAAAAGCAGAGATTAAAAAAGAAATTTTTTCAAATAATATATCAATTTTAGCATACTTCAAATAGTTTCTTATCAATAACTCAAGTTAAGTTTTCTCTAATCAGCATATCGTATTCGTTACTCTGCAATTTTAATGAGCTGTAGTTTTCTGTAATAAACTTTTGATTTCTTGCTCTTTCATGTATAGATTTTTAAAAATTACAAAAAAGTAACATATTTAAAACAAGTTTTCCTGAAATTTTAAAAAACAACAGAAAGTTTAAGAAAAGATATATATTTGATATTAATCAATTTCTCAATTAATTTTTCAGCAGAGAATTACGCTTGAAAACCTAAAATATTTTTTAATACGTGAATTTTCACACTGCTATATTAAGCGTATAACGCTTAGGGACCAACCTATAAAGTGAGAAATGTAGTAGCTTAAACGGTAGAGCACTTGGAGCGCTATTCCAAGGGTTCCGGGTTCGATTCCCGGGTTGGACATTTTTCACTAAAGTTGGTTCTACGCTTAGTATAGTAGTGTGAAAATTCACGTATTAAAAAATATTCTAGTTTAAGGAAATTTTGCAAATTTAGATATTACTCTTTTCAAATATCTCCTAAATTTATAATAATCTGTGGTAAATTTAAAATAATTCAAGGCATATATACACATTAACACAAGTACATATATTTAAAAAAACTTGTAAAGATGATAAACTTTTCAAAAATTTTAGAAAATTACAGAAAGATGATACTCCTAAGATTCCATACTTCTCCGAACATTTCCTAAATTTGTAACTTTCTACGTGGCATTTGTAAAAATTTAAAGCATTTAAGAGATTCCTTCATCATATAATCAAATTCTGAATTTTAAAGAAAAATTTGATTTTCGGACGAAAGTACGGGAGTAAAGACATCTCTCCGAAAAAGGGATTTAAAATAATTCAGAGCATATGTACACATTTATACAGGTACATATATTAAGAAAAAACTTGTAAAAATATGAAACTTTCCAAAATTTTTAGAAAATTACAGAAAAGTGATACTCCTAAGATTCCATATCTCTCCAAACACTTCTTAAATTTATAACTTTCTACGTGGAATTTGTAAAAATTCAAAGCATTTAAGAGATCCCTTCATCATATAATCGAATTCTGAATTTGAAAGAAAAATTTGATTTTCGAACGAAAGTACGGGAGTAAAGATATCTCTCCGAGAAAGGGACTTTTGTGATAAATAGGCACACAATGCCTAAGCTATATCGATCCCTTTCAACTCCTCTATTCTTCAACTATTTCTACTCCAATAAATCGATTTTACAGGAGCCTTTCATATTCCGATAGTAGAATGTATCCCAGTAAACTTTAGCGAATGTTTCTAAATTCTATGCACGCGATATTTGTGGAATGTGAAAAATCGATTTGGATATACATTTGCTGAGAGACGAGCAGTACAAACATCGGATTCTTTCCCACAGTTGAAGAATATATTATTGAAAGATGTAACTTTAGGATAGGCAGAAAAGGAATCCGTGGATAAGTTAAAATTCATAACCAACGTTTTGAATCTTTCTTTAAATTTAAATTTGAATTATTCCAGTGTAATGTTTTAAAATTTTAGATATATTACTGTTTATCGATTTATAATAAAGGCCTCAACAAATTGGGAACTATTCACGTTTTTGCATTACATTTAAACACTTTTATATTTATACACATACAGAGAGGATAATAAATGTGGAAGATATTATTTTCATTAATTGAAAAAGAATACGAATAGCAGTGCTATACATTTAATAAATAAATTATGTGTAACAAAAAACAAAAAACAAAAAAATGCAATTTTACTTAATAAAAAATGTATTCCATTAAAAATCGTATACATGCTTTTCATAACTCTGATAGAATAAGAATAATAACATATTTATTTTTTCCACTGGAATTGTGAAACTCGGGAATTTGTTTTATTAAGTTTTAAACCTATGTCTTTATATTTATAAAATGTACCTTAAAATGAAATTAAATATGTCTATATCAGTTAAATACATAAAATGCGCCAGAATAACAAGTCTTTTTTGCTATATTAGAGTTTTATTTTGAATTTAAATTTTTTATATTTGTGATTTACATTTGTTACTAATGATGAACATATCCGAATTATTTTGGGGATGTTTCCTTGAAGCTCTTCTTCTTATCTCAGGTTTTTTTTTCAGCGCAATATTTCAAAATTTTTGAAATAATTAACATAATTAACTCAACAGGGTGATAATAAACCAAGGAGATCTTTATAAAACATTCGAACAGATGTATTTTTATTTCGAATTTGCGTAAAAATGAAATTCCAAATAGCTGAATTTGTTACAGAAACAAATTAGGGTTAATTAATATTGTTTTGGGGTGTTTAAAAGCTTAGTGTAGTTTTCTGTAACATAATTAATTCAACTGAGGGATAATTGGCCTAGAAGTTGCTCTTTTAAACATTCGAATTGATGCATTTCTATTTCTAAATTTTGTATCAAAAGAAATTTAAAATATTTAAACCAGTTACAAACATAAAAGTCAATTTGCTTTTATTATTTTTGATTTGGAGTGCTTCAAAATTTAGTTTATAAATTTATGAATTGTAGTTTGCTAAAAGATAATTAGAATGAATTTTTTTCTGATATGTCAGAAGTGTTATGACTTTTAAAGGACTAGAAATTGTTAGTTTTTAATATTTAATTTAACTAAAATTGTATTTAAATTGTAAAGATGGAACTTTGTGATCAAATTTTCAGACAATTCCTGACCTGCTAGAATTAGAAAAGTTACGTACTCAGATATACCCCCGATAAAAATTAAAAATAGCATTTTAATAGTTTTAGATTTGAGTTATAAATTAGTAAATTAATTTTAAAACTTAATTTTTTTGGCAGCCTGTCGACTGCAAGTGGTAAATAATAAAATAATCTTTATGAACACAAAGATTTATAAGTCACAAAGAAAAATATATGGAGTTAATGTTGTTCCAAAACACGTTCATCAAAATATGCCAACTGGCTGTAAAACTACAATAACAAAATAATTTAAACACTGAAATGTAAGAAATATCAATAACAAATAAAAAGTGTGATATATTCATAAAAAACACTTCTTTATTATCCCATTTTTTGTTTCTCTATAATTCAGCATATTTACTTTCCATTTGTTCATTTAAGTGAAATTATTGAAAATAGCTTATCTATGATTAATTTTCTAAATTTTTTATTTTGTTGTTGTTCTTTTGGAAAAATATATAATGTGTATATAGTATAAGTATATAATGTATATGTAATGTGTGAAATGTCCGAAATGACAGATATTCTTACCACAGCTATTGCAAGATTTGAATATAAAAAATAAAAACCTAATAAATAGTTTGATGAATAAAAAAAAATATATATATATATATATATATTGCTCCATAATTTTTCTATAGTCAGATTTGCACGTGTAAAATGAAAAGGAAATACGTAGAATGTACCATAAGAATTTTAAAGCGATCTCTGATTTATTTAAAAGGCGAATAAAATAATAGAAATATGATACAAGTTAAAATACATTTTATTTAAAGCAGAAGACGTTTGAAATGTGCTTTAAATTGTAACATCTCTTCTATTATTTGTCACCCTTTAAGCAAACCAGTGAGCTTTTTTAAGGATTCTATTGTACATTTTATATTTGAATCAAGGTAAAATATTGCATTTTGTTTTGTGATTTTAAAATAAATAGTTTGACAAATTTTAGAAAAAGTGAATATTACGTCAGATTGGAAATACAATGAACCTTATCATTTGAATACGTAACGGCATGTAAGTTTGAAGCAACGCATTGAAACATGATAAAAACCTTATTATGGAAACATTTAAACATCGGTCGACTTCATATTCCTCAAAAACATTGATATAGCTAATATTTTGGCAGGGACGGCAAATGGACAAAATCGGCCCAAGGGATTGGAAATGAGAAGGATTTTAAAATATTGAATAGCGCCTTAATATAATATGATTCTGATAAAATGATAAAAACAATTCTTACAGAAAAATTAAATTAAACTCGTCTAAAACCGGCCAGATAAAATTGTTAAATTGTGTTTATCACTAATCTTGATATAATTTTCATTAGTAAAGTTAGTATTTACTTCGAAATCTACTTCCGCCTATAGGCCGAGGATTGTTTTAATCACCTAATTTATGCCTTTATTTTTATAATAAAAAAAGTAATTTTTTATCAAATCTTATTCGAGTTTGTTTTTGTTGAAATCTAACGGTTTATTTGATCATCCCTTCCCCCCCCCCTTTTGATCTTCGTTGCTACTAATGGACATTACTCCTATGATTTCAATGAAGATATAATGTCGATTTGTGTAGCCTTGTAAGCCGAAAGAAAAAATACAGCCCATTTCTTTATAGACTATTAAATGTTTACAAATGCTAAACTATTTATGTTATTTTAAGTGTAAACGAAATTTTCTGTAATCGTCTGCATGCCGTAGGTATTATTAACAGTATTATTGTGAGGTCACAACAGGTAAAATGGAGATTTTTAATCTCGAACCGATAGGAAAATTATTGTCCGATGGAGGATATTCCATCAACGTCATGATCACATGGTTAAGGCAATGAAGATAGAAATAGTAGAAGGAGAACAAAGACGGTGCTTTCACTTTTGCTCCTAGAGTCTTTCCGAGTCTGGCTGACATTTCCGTCGGTTTGGGAGAAGATGAAATCTGGCGCTTCCATGAAGATAGAATAAAAGAAGGAGAACCGAGAAGATAGGCTTTTCCCAACAGAACTTAGCCCCAAAGTATTGTCCGGTGCATAGCGTGGCGCTAGTGATGCTGCACTGACTTTCGATCACATGACTTGTTAGACTGGTCTCTCGACTAGTCTGCTTGCGGGACGTAGGGGGCGCTAGATTTCATCTGCTGCCAAACCGCCGGAAATGCCAGCCAGACTCGGAAAGACTTTAGGGACGAAAGTGGAAGCGCCGTCTTTGTTCTCCTTCTACTATATCTATCTTGATTCATGCCTCTTTCGCCGAATGATCTCCTGCTGTTTCTTGATGATTCCTACTAATGAATGGCGTGTGACTTCCTTTAAAAGCCGAAAAGTTTTTAGCCGAAAAAAAGGGGACTGCTAAAAATTAAAATACGAAACAGAGATAAGGAGTTTTCTATCTCCCACCCTCTCTCGACGTTTCCCTGTCTGGGTGTCCTTCTCAGTTTCTCTCTGTCCCATTAGGGTCACGAAGGTTATGCATTTACGACCGTCGTTATGTTTCAATGGCTATTTTATTTATTTCACACATGTATTATTTGCTTTCTCAGATTTAGATAATTTGAAAACATTAATACTTATTTTGGATGTGATTTATAAAAGATGATTATATAATAATTTATTAATTCAAAAAAACCCAGAGTATATATATATATATAATTAGCTAGGATAATAGCTGTGTTGCATATCTCCTTGTGTATTATCATTGAGATTTATACTATGTAGTTTCTGATACCTCTTTATAGGAAATTCCATTATAAGTTTGCAATATTATTATCTAATAATTTCATATAATGATACAATGTCATAAAATATAAAGATATAATATAATGATTTATGACTAATATTAAATGTATATTGGTTTTGATTATATTCCTTTTAATTCATTTTTTCATACGTTTAAATGATGCATATTGTATTATATACATATATATACTTGTGCGTGTGTGTCGGCGGGGGAGGAGGGGGCAATCTCGAAAATACTCTTTCGCTGAACATCTATTTTAGCCTAGTTTAAAAAACAATTTCGATTAATACTTTTTAAATAAAGATTTTCTTTCAACGAAATTAATATAAAACAGTAATTAATATGTAAATAATTATTTTACGCCATAGTATCCAAACTAAATGAAATGTATGCAATTTGATAATATGTTGTTAAAAAATCATTTACATAATTTTTTGTTAGGTAGCATGGCGCAAAAAATAAACCACATTGTTCAATATTTCAGTGAATTAATATAGGTTTAGTTCAAGTGATATACTTATCAATACAGGGTGATTCAGCTCGTCGGTGACAAACTTTAAGGATCGATAGAGCACACCTAGACGAACATTTTTGAATAGGGAATGTAGGGTCCCTGACGCGATGGTAAGGCGCTAGGCGCTTTCGAAAATTTGGGTGCCGAAATTCGAAACGTCATAAAAACTAGGGAAATGGTTAGATTTTCTTGCTTGTTGCGTCGAAATGATTCTGTTTGTTTAGACTTTCTTCAGTACCAATTTGATAAGCGTATCTCTTAAAACATGGATAGGGGGCGCTGCAGACTTTGGAGAGCTAGACAACAACTTTAAGCCCGTTATTTTGATAATTTAACACATGCTCGCCAAAGTTTATACTCTAACTTAAAGTTTGAACCCAAAAGTAGAGCCCTGCAAAAAGCGTAAGAGCCGGAATAAAATGTCAAAGTACAGGGTGGTCGAAACTCGAAGGCTCCTAAGAGATAAACAAACAGATTTCTTGACTTATGGCATGCATTTTCATGATTCTGTTTGCTGGGGCTCTCTGAAACTCAGTTGAACGGTACAAAAAGAAACATCGATAGGGGGCGCTTTGGGCAAAAAACATAATTCGTTGACATTTCGGACGCTAACTGGAAACGGGGCGCTACGATCAGTTAGAAACAAAACAAGAGAGTAATTTACTTATCATAAGAAGCTATTAAAACTGCAGTTTGTTTGTTTTTTTTAACAAACATAGCTGGTTTCAATCATGCACAATGCGCGCAATAAAATTTACATAAGGTGCTTTTTGCTGATTTATGCAAAAGATATCGTACCATATCGATATGCAAAAGATACGTAATGCGTAGACGACAACGCGAGATGACGTAGTTGTATGCGCAGACACGTCTTTTGAACGTGCGGTACCTACTTAAGCTTCGGGTTACTTGTCTGCAGATCGGTAGTAGGATGGAACGGTACACAAACTCTGAATTGGCTGACATGCATTTGGCGTATGGCGCTGCTGGTTGTAATGGACGAGCCGCTCAGCGGTTGTACGCCGAGCGTTACCCCAACAGGCAAATCCCCTGCCATGCCTTCTTCGCTCGAGTACACCAGAGGTTGTCCACAACGGGATCTTTCGACGGAGGCAGGCCTGAACGGGAGCGATCAGTGAGCACCCCCGACAACGAAGAGGCTGTGCTTAACCTGGTTGAGGACAACCCAGGTCTTAGCACGAGAGATATCGCCAGACATGTTGGCATTTCGCAAGCAACTGCGTGGCGCATCTTACGTTCCCGGAATCTGCACCCCTACCACATCCAGCGGGTGCAGTTGCTCAGAGAGCAGGATTTTGGCCCTCGAGTGGAATTCTCAAGATGGTACTTGGCGATGAGATCCAGGGATCCCCGTTTTGTAAACAGCATTTTGTTTACGGACGAGTCCACCTTCAGCCGGGAGGGAATGTGGAACGCCCACAACAGTCATGTGTGGTGTGATGAAAATCCACATGAAACCAGAAGCCGAGCAGCCCAGGAGCGTTTCTCAGTAAATGTGTGGGCCGGCATTCTGGGGGATTGCCTCATTGGCCCTTATTTGTTACCTGAACGGCTGACAGGTGGAAATTACCTGATTTTCCTGGATCAAGTGCTGCCGCAGCTTCTGGAGGAGGCGCACGTACCCGAAGGTTCGCGTCGCCAGATGTGGTTCCAGCACGATGGAGCTCCGGCCCATTACACGAACGACGTGCGTCTCCATCTAAACGCAAGGTATGGCCAGCGGTGGATCGGGCGTGGGGGTCCAGTTCACTGGCCTGCCCGATCACCAGACCTCACCTGCTTGGATTTCTTCCGTTGGGGTTACCTGAAGGCCGAGGTATACCATACACCTGTCAGCAGTGCTGAAGAACTTGTGGCGCGCATTGTGGCAGCTGCAGGGCAGATCAGAGATACTCCTGGCATTGTTGGAAACACACACTCCTCAATGCGACGGAGGTGCGAAGCCTGCATCATGGCCCAAGGTCGAAATTTCGAGCATCTTCTGTAGTGTTATTTTTTGTAAATAAATTTCCAGTATCATTGATGTTTTTGGTCTAAATTTATTCAGAAGTGTTGAGCAGAGGTAGAAAATGTGTTTTCATTATTACTAACTGATCGTAGCGCCCCGTTTCCAGTTAGCGTCCGAAATGTCAACGAATTATGTTTTTTGCCCAAAGCGCCCCCTATCGATGTTTCTTTTTGTACCGTTCAACTGAGTTTCAGAGAGCCCCAGCAAACAGAATCATGAAAATGCATGCCATAAGTCAAGAAATCTGTTTGTTTATCTCTTAGGAGCCTTCGAGTTTCGACCACCCTGTACTTTGACATTTTATTCCGGCTCTTACGCTTTTTGCAGGGCTCTACTTTTGGGTTCAAACTTTAAGTTAGAGTATAAACTTTGGCGAGCATGTGTTAAATTATCAAAATAACGGGCTTAAAGTTGTTGTCTAGCTCTCCAAAGTCTGCAGCGCCCCCTATCCATGTTTTAAGAGATACGCTTATCAAATTGGTACTGAAGAAAGTCTAAACAAACAGAATCATTTCGACGCAACAAGCAAGAAAATCTAACCATTTCCCTAGTTTTTATGACGTTTCGAATTTCGGCACCCAAATTTTCGAAAGCGCCTAGCGCCTTATCATCGCGTCAGGGACCCTACATTCCCTATTCAAAAATGTTCGTCTAGGTGTGCTCTATCGATCCTTAAAGTTTGTCACCGACGAGCTGAATCACCCTGTATACTGAAAAATTAAACGTATACTTTGATTGTCTAAATTTACTTTAGAAAACAAATCAAAAATAATTTATGTTGAAACTTAAAAGTCAATTAAAGTTGCATCAAGACATTATTCGAGTTTTAATACATCTTTTAAAACTTATATTTTCAATTTATGATAGATGTTAATGAAAGAACTTTATACATATTTTTATATTGAGCAAAATTTTTACACATGCAGTTATAAATAAAGAAAAAATAAAATTATTAAATAAATAATATATAAATTAAATAATAGCATAACATCACTCAAGATTTGATATTATTATTTTTAAGAACCATTTTTAAAATTGTAGAGTGATAAGATTAAAATGCTGCGAAAGAAACTTTTAATCTATTTTGATATTATTGCACTTTTTAGGTTAATGATTAAAATATTTACAAAAACATACATTAATGTATCTGCCTACATCAAATTGGCTGTTTTGGTGAAAATTTCCGAATTTTTTTTTTTTTTTTTTTTTTTTTTTTTTGTTTTATATGAAAGAGCAATCTTTTACAATTCCAAATCTGTTTTAATTTTATTCCTACTATTATTAGAAAAGGAGTTATGGCAATTTTAATAAACATCGAAATGGCCATTTTTGTGAAAATTTTCTATTTTTTTAATTGTTTTTTATGAAAGAACACTTTATTCCGATTCTAAATCACTTTAATTTATCAGTTTTAATTTATAATTCAGGATATTTAGGACTTTTACCTGTATTCGAACAATTATGAGTATCAGTTGAACAAAATATGATCACAAACTATTTTAAAACCTATGATGAGTGAATAAAAAATTCAAAAGTCACTCGCTATCCTCTGCAAAACTTACCAGGAAAACAAAAAGAGCTACTAAGTTAAAAATAGTTAAATATGAAGTTAAAAATGGGTTTGAATATAAATGTGGAGCACATTTTAAGTGTATAAATTAAATATATCAGATTTTTTACAAGAAAATACATGTATGTGATTTCTGGAAAATTATTTTTTTCGTTATTTCTATGTTCAATAAGCTTCATTAGGCTTCAATAAAAGGTTCTTAGGATATTTCCGTAAAATTTTGTAAGTATGTTTTCAATTTCACTTACTATGCTCTGAAGTAGGATCTAAGCTATATGTGATAATTTAATTATTTTATAGGCACCCGAATATGAAAAAATGATAATTTTTACTAAAATATGTACTTTTTTACATATTTTGAAAATTTTCGGCTATATTTGAAGATATTGTAAAACTCCTAGTTCAGTGCACAGATAAATGTAATAGAAGTATGCAGCATAAAGGAAATTGAAATATTCTTATTTGAATTGAGTGTATGCTGTCTGGCGTAAGCATTATATTTTGCTAGGAATGAAAAATTCAAATCGTTCCTCGCTATACACAGCAAAGCTTACCAGGAAAACAAAAAGAGCTACTAAGAATTTAAAAATGATAAAAATGAAGTTGAGGAAGGGTTAGAATATAAATGTGGTGCATTTTAAGCGTAAAAATTAAATATTGTATAGTTTCTTACCTAAAAAGGAATCTTTAAATGCGATTTCTGGAGAATCAATTTTTTCGTTATTTCCATGTGCGATAAACTTCATTACATAAGAAGTTTTAAAGATATTTCAGTGAAATTTTGTAAGAATGCTTTCCATATCACTCACTATGATCTGAACTAGGATCTAAGCTATATGTGAATATTTAATTATTTTATAGGCACTCAAATATGAAAAAAATGGCAATTTTTACTCAAAAAAATGATTTTTTTTACATATTTTGAAATTTTTCGGCTATTTTTGAAGATATTGTAAAACTCCTAGTTCAGTGCACAGATAAGTGTAATAGAAGTGTGCAGCATAAAGGAAATTGAAATATATTTATTTGAATTGAGTGTACGCTGTCTGGCGTAAACGTGAAATTTTGCTAAAAAAAAAAAAAAAAAAAACAGTAAAAAACCGCAATTTTTCAAAATATTAAAAAGATATTGCTAGAATTTTGTTTTATTATCATTCTGTAATACAATAGAACTAAAAATTATTATATTTTTTCAAAACTATCCTTTTTTTAAAAAAAGTGCTTAGCACGTAGGCAGATACCTTAAAAGCGAGGTATTTCGACGCGGCTTCATCTCATGTTTTCATGAAAGTATGTATATTTTTTTCATGAAAGTTTAAAGAGGATTTGGATACAATTCTATTTGCAATAGGTTAAAATTTCAGAGTGTTCGGGCTACAAGATTTTATTACTTTCTTCTATATTTTCAAGAAGAAAGTATTGGTAAAGTATTGGAAAGTAATTCAACTTCCGATTTTCAATGAATTCATACGCTTTAGAAAATCCTGAACACGTTTTGATGGTTTTTAGAAAATATCTATCCTTGAGTCTGTCTGTCACTTTGTGAGTCTGTATGTGACAAAAATTTTGTGACCGATGTATCTCAAGAACTAATGCACAGAATTTCACAAAACTTTAGATTCAGTTAGACCTTCATGATAAGCTGAAACTGATTAGTTTTTGTAGTATATCGCTGCTGTACTGCCTTATTCACAATTACCACAATAGCTCTATCTCAAGAAATAATGTACAGATATCCATAACACTTTAGATTCAGTTCGTCCTTGATACAATTTGCTGTTGATTACTTTTTGGTGCAAATCGCTCAACAATTGGCACTGCCGTTCTGCATTACTCATGATTATCGCAACAGTTATACCTCAAGAACTCATGCACGGATTTTCATGAAACTTCGGATTCAGTTAGTTTAAGATAGTTTGGTGTTTAGTTTTTGGTGTACATCTCCCTACGGGTGGCGCTGCTATGCTGCATTTTTTACGATTTTGAAATAGATGTATCGCAAGAACTAATGTATGGATTTTCATCATACTTCAGTTTCAGTTTGTACCTGATGAAAATTGAACCTGGTTAGTCTCTGGTATACATCACATTACAGGTGGCACTTCTATGCTGCAGTTTTCATAATTTCTTCAATAGTTCTATTTAAGAACTAATGCACGGAATTTCATCAAACTTCAGATTCATTTAGATGTTGATATAAGTTGTTGCAGTTTGGGTTACGGTGTAAAACATCCAACAATTCGCGTTGCTGTGCTGTATTGTACATGATTTACATGATTTTAGCTATTGTCATTTCTCAAGAGAACTTCATATAATTAAAATCTCCATAATGGGTATAAATCGCCATTTAATTTTGTTACTGTGACAACGAATTTTGAAGTATTAACATGTATGAGATAGAAGAAAGTTTTTGAAGAAACTGGCTTCTAAAAATATACAATCAAAATAAAAGCAAAAATATTTTTTTTTAAATATACCAAATTTGTTAATGTATCAGTTGTCTTATAAAAAGGGGATAGCAGGGTTAAATTAGTATTTATGCGTATTAATATTTTCCAGGAAAATATGGACATTAGAAAATCGAATCAAAATCTGTAATCTAGAATATTACTTTTCCTTAAAAGTAAATGGAAAATATATGTACATCATTTATGTTATAACATATAATTCATAACAGGAAATAGCATATAGGCTTCTTTTTAATTTCTTTATAATATAATTTTAATAAATGCCATCAGTTTAACTGGGCAATATTCTTTTTATTTTTCTGTGTGGATGCTAATTTTGTACAGCTTAAACACATATTTAAACAATATTATTGTTATTTAGTAAAATTTAGTAGTTTTTTTTTTTTTTTTTTTTTTTTTTTTTTTTTTTTTTTTTAAAAGCACAAAGAGAATTGGTTTCATCCAAATAAGTAAACAGTACAGAAAATTTAAACATTTTATAATTGTTAAACTTGATGAAAATAATATAAATATATAAGAAACAGAAAAAGTAGCACATGTACTTTGTTACTGTTGAAGGTGTAATCTCTTCTTCGTATTTAATTATTATTATTATTACTATTTATTTTTGAATAAGTAAATTAATTATGCCTGAAAACTAAGAATTCCGAAAATAATTTGTACAAATAAGTAATTTGACATAGATTTCATTCAATACAACATTTTTTATAGTTGAACTAATCATTGATTATAAGGTTAATGTATTTCTTTCTAGGAAAAGGGCACTGAAAGTGAATTAAGAAATAATTGTAGTAAACTTTTCACAAGCTCAGGAACAATTAAGTTTTAAATTCCTCATATGATGAGGAAGTAAAATGCATTTTTTTTAAAGATATAAACAGAGGTAACTTAATAATTAATATTTAATTTTACAAGGATTACATGTATTGGATTCAAGTGCTATATTTTAAGAGATTTCCTTTAGCTAAATGTCCTTAAAAATTACTTAAAAATACCTATTTTTCATTTACTAATAAATCCTTGTAATTGGTGCGGTTGGATTGGATTTTATTTTGTTTACCAGCTGATTTTTAAAGTCTATTTGTTGGCTTTCTTTTGAGGTTGTTTCATTGTTGAATACATTATATTTTAATATAATTCTTGCCTTGAAGAATTTATATCGGACACAGCGCAAATGAGTCTTATTTTTTATTTTTTTATCTTTGAGAAATAAATTACCATCATAAACAGCACAAACGTTTTTTCCTTAAAGAATTCCTAAAGCACTCTTCCATTTCTAAGATAAAGAATGAACAAAAGTTTAAAATTTACAACGAATGTTGTTACCCTTTTATTGAGCAGATGATACAATACATAAACAGGGTTCTTTCCTGAGGTTTTGTCGAATCTTCCCTGGGGTTTTGTCGAATCACCAAACGTGGGGGTGAGTTGGCAATATGCAACTCCAGTATGACCCCTTGTATTTTCCCCTCTTAATCGTTTTCGGGTTTAAAGTAACAAACTATTTAGGCATTTTTCTAAAGGAAGCACTTAATTCATAGGATGACAGAATGATTGACATTCGGCGAATCCGGAATACATGATCTAGAGGCGCTTCCTACGTCCCGCTAGCAGACTGGTCGAGACACTAGTCAAACAGGTCATGTGATCGAAAGTCAGTCCAGCACTACTAGCGCCACGCCATGCACCGGGCAATAATTTGGGGCTGAGTTCAGTTGGTAAAAGCCTATCTTCTCTGCTCTCCTTCTACTATTCTATCTCCATGGTTAAGGCAAAAATTTCTAGCGTAAAGAAGGTAAAGCTCCGTTAGATGCAATCTAAATCCCCACTAGCCAATGGAACTGGGTAAGGGAAAAGCAGTATCTGTCTTCCTTCCTACCAGTCAGAAGTTCTTTGGGTAAATTACCGGTACCACCCGAATTTTTACAGCCTCAGATTTGGAATATCCTCCATAATGCTTTATAAGCTAGTTCTACGTGTAAAATCCTTGTAAACTCATCACTGCTTTTCTCAATTTTAATAGCAACTTCAATTTTTGTTACAACACAGCATAAGAATGATAAATTCAGGAAATTCCTTTAAGATCATTCTGTGTTGTCATGCTTGCTATAGCCATCGCAATGTGTGTTTGAAGTTCGAGAAGTGCATTTTTATGTAAAGTAAATGCCTAAATTTTACGCAATCAATTAAAATTGTTACAAATTTTGCGACCGAGAAACAAATAAGTACATACATGGCTGCCGAATTTAAACTCTTGAATCTTTAAAATAACTGTACAAATATATACTTATTGCTTTCTCATAATCAAAATGACACCATAGACACAGAAAGAGTCATTTTTATGAAATAAGCATTTTAGGGGACTGGTAATTTAGGTTTACAAATGTAAGTATAAAAGTAATAATCTTCTTAAAACATTAGTTTTACTATCAGTAATATAAATTTAGGCAATAACAAAACTAGGTTCTTTAAACACGTGAATGATCAGCAAATCCTCAAACTTTTTTATTGTAAAGCATTTAAGTTAAATAATCATGAAAAATTCTTACTCTCTTGGCCAAAATGCCTTGAAGGTATTTTCGAAACTCGGATGAAAATAATATTTATTTTATGAGGTAATATTAATCAGTGCTGTCATTTATTGATATTGTTTTAAAGCAAAAACATTCAGCTGTATAGAAACAAAGTAAAAATGCGAAAAATTCGAACAACTCAGTTTTTATGAGGAAAAGAATGGAGGTACACATGACACATCTGTGTACCTCAGGTCTAAAGAGGTTAAAAGAATCATTTAGAAAATAACCTAAAATAGATATTAAAAACCATTTGTAATTAAGAACTACTGATAAAAAGAAATCGCCCCTTTTCAAGGAGAAACTTTCGAATTAATATATTTCCTCTTTAAATTAAAAGTATTCAGATAAGCCCATTGAAACAAACTGCATGCTAACACAGGAAATTAAAGCAGAAACTCCAGACAAACACACTTTAAATTAAAATGGATCTCTCGAATGTTTTCTGAAAGTTTCAGGAAAAGCAAGTAAACGAATCAATCTTAAAACTCTAGGAAATGCATGCGATCTATTTCTTCGTTTTGATAGAAAATGTAGCTTCCTGGAGTGAGAAGATTTAGATTTGAAAATGTTTCACGATATCCATATTAAAAGGGTCCGAAACTGTGCAGGTCTTAGTTACGAGATTTAGTTTAAGACGCCACACTACTGATTGAAAAAGACCCGAGTGATAATGTAAAGTCTATGGGGGTGTTCTTTTCAAATATATCGCCCAAATTTTAATATTTTGAGGTGATATTTTTTGCATAGGCTAGCTGAGGACGATCCACAACCGGCCTAGTTTTTATTTTTTCGATTTTGGTGTCTCATTAAAAAAAAAAAAAAAAAAAAACTTTAACTTTCCGAACCGGTTTGAACCGGTTATGAAACTGAAATTATCCTAATATAAAAAATATATAGCCAAAATAAAAAAAGTAAAAACTAGGCCGGTTGTGAATCGTCCTCAACAATTGAATGAAAAGAAAATCACTTCAAAATATTTAAATTTAAGCGAAATATCTGAAAAGAACGCCCCCATAGACCTTACATATCGCACGGGTCTTTTTCAATCAGTAGTGTTGGCTCTTAAGAAATAATTTTTCTATCGTTTTATTATTCTGAAGTTTAATTAGAAAAACGGCTTACGTTAATTTTGATAATCAAAAGCTAATTATATGCAAATTAGTAATATTTAAAAAATTATATGCATATATTAATTATACAGGGTGATTCAGCTCGTCGGTGACAAACTTTAAGGATCGATAGAGCACACCTAGACGAACATTTTTGAATAGGGAATGTAGGGTCCCTGACGCGATGGTAAGGCGCTAGGCGCTTTCGAAAATTTGGGTGCCGAAATTCGAAACGTCATAAAAACTAGGGAAATGGTTAGATTTTCTTGCTTGTTGCGTCGAAATGATTCTGTTTGTTTAGACTTTCTTCAGTACCAATTTGATAAGCGTATCTCTTAAAACATGGATAGGGGGCGCTGCAGACTTTGGAGAGCTAGACAACAACTTTAAGCCCGTTATTTTGATAATTTAACACATGCTCGCCAAAGTTTATACTCTAACTTAAAGTTTGAACCCAAAAGTAGAGCCCTGCAAAAAGCGTAAGAGCCGGAATAAAATGTCAAAGTACAGGGTGGTCGAAACTCGAAGGCTCCTAAGAGATAAACAAACAGATTTCTTGACTTATGGCATGCATTTTCATGATTCTGTTTGCTGGGGCTCTCTGAAACTCAGTTGAACGGTACAAAAAGAAACATCGATAGGGGGCGCTTTGGGCAAAAAACATAATTCGTTGACATTTCGGACGCTAACTGGAAACGGGGCGCTACGATCAGTTAGAAACAAAACAAGAGAGTAATTTACTTATCATAAGAAGCTATTAAAACTGCAGTTTGTTTGTTTTTTTTAACAAACATAGCTGGTTTCAATCATGCACAATGCGCGCAATAAAATTTACATAAGGTGCTTTTTGCTGATTTATGCAAAAGATATCGTACCATATCGATATGCAAAAGATACGTAATGCGTAGACGACAACGCGAGATGACGTAGTTGTATGCGCAGACACGTCTTTTGAACGTGCGGTACCTACTTAAGCTTCGGGTTACTTGTCTGCAGATCGGTAGTAGGATGGAACGGTACACAAACTCTGAATTGGCTGACATGCATTTGGCGTATGGCGCTGCTGGTTGTAATAGACGAGCCGCTCAGCGGTTGTACGCCGAGCGTTACCCCAACAGGCAAATCCCCTGCCATGCCTTCTTCGCTCGAGTACACCAGAGGTTGTCCACAACTGGATCTTTCGACGGAGGCAGGCCTGAACGGGAGCGATCAGTGAGCACCCCCGACAACGAAGAGGCTGTGCTTAACCTGGTTGAGGACAACCCAGGTCTTAGCACGAGAGATATCGCCAGACATGTTGGCATTTCGCAAGCAACTGCGTGGCGCATCTTACGTTCCCGGAATCTGCACCCCTACCACATCCAGCGGGTGCAGTTGCTCAGAGAGCAGGATTTTGGCCCTCGAGTGGAATTCTCAAGATGGTACTTGGCGATGAGATCCAGGGATCCCCGTTTTGTAAACAGCATTTTGTTTACGGACGAGTCCACCTTCAGCCGGGAGGGAATGTGGAACGCCCACAACAGTCATGTGTGGTGTGATGAAAATCCACATGAAACCAGAAGCCGAGCAGCCCAGGAGCGTTTCTCAGTAAATGTGTGGGCCGGCATTCTGGGGGATTGCCTCATTGGCCCTTATTTGTTACCTGAACGGCTGACAGGTGGAAATTACCTGATTTTCCTGGATCAAGTGCTGCCGCAGCTTCTGGAGGAGGCGCACGTACCCGAAGGTTCGCGTCGCCAGATGTGGTTCCAGCACGATGGAGCTCCGGCCCATTACACGAACGACGTGCGTCTCCATCTAAACGCAAGGTATGGCCAGCGGTGGATCGGGCGTGGGGGTCCAGTTCACTGGCCTGCCCGATCACCAGACCTCACCTGCTTGGATTTCTTCCTTTGGGGTTACCTGAAGGCCGAGGTATACCATACACCTGTCAGCAGTGCTGAAGAACTTGTGGCGCGCATTGTGGCAGCTGCAGGGCAGATCAGAGATACTCCTGGCATTGTTGGAAACACACACTCCTCAATGCGACGGAGGTGCGAAGCCTGCATCATGGCCCAAGGTCGAAATTTCGAGCATCTTCTGTAGTGTTATTTTTTGTAAATAAATTTCCAGTATCATTGATGTTTTTGGTCTAAATTTATTCAGAAGTGTTGAGAAGAGGTAGAAAATGTGTTTTCATTATTACTAACTGATCGTAGCGCCCCGTTTCCAGTTAGCGTCCGAAATGTCAACGAATTATGTTTTTTGCCCAAAGCGCCCCCTATCGATGTTTCTTTTTGTACCGTTCAACTGAGTTTCAGAGAGCCCCAGCAAACAGAATCATGAAAATGCATGCCATAAGTCAAGAAATCTGTTTGTTTATCTCTTAGGAGCCTTCGAGTTTCGACCACCCTGTACTTTGACATTTTATTCCGGCTCTTACGCTTTTTGCAGGGCTCTACTTTTGGGTTCAAACTTTAAGTTAGAGTATAAACTTTGGCGAGCATGTGTTAAATTATCAAAATAACGGGCTTAAAGTTGTTGTCTAGCTCTCCAAAGTCTGCAGCGCCCCCTATCCATGTTTTAAGAGATACGCTTATCAAATTGGTACTGAAGAAAGTCTAAACAAACAGAATCATTTCGACGCAACAAGCAAGAAAATCTAACCATTTCCCTAGTTTTTATGACGTTTCGAATTTCGGCACCCAAATTTTCGAAAGCGCCTAGCGCCTTACCATCGCGTCAGGGACCCTACATTCCCTATTCAAAAATGTTCGTCTACGTGTGCTCTATCGATCCTTAAAGTTTGTCACCGACGAGCTGAATCACCCTGTATGTAAACAAGCATTTGATTTTTTATGAATAAATTAAGGATTATTTAAAAAATGAATTTATTTCTTTTCAAGAATTTTTTAATAATGCGGAAAGCGATTACGATAAAGCTGAAGAGAATACAAAAATCAAATTTTTAAAGTAGGCATCCAGTTAAGTGTGATTTTTACTTTCTTCTATCTTTACTGGATTATCTGTATGGGATTCGTGAAAATTATCGACTTCCGGCGTTCGATGGATTTATACATTTTAGAAGATCCTGAACACAATTTCATGATTTTTAGAAAATGTCTATCTGTCAGTATGAGGCAAAAAAAAAAAAAAAATGTTGGAGGTCTACCTTAAGAATTATTGCAAAAAAAAAAAAAAAAAAAAAAAAAAAAAAATCACGAAACTTCAGATTCAGTTAGATGTTCACATAAATTGTTGGGGATTAGGTGTTGGTGTAAATTACCCAACCGGGGGGGTATTGATATGGTGAATTTTTCATGATTTACACGAATTTTGCGATAGACATAATTCAAGATCTTATCACATAATAAGAACTAATGGAATTTTATATATTTATAATCCTCTTACTGAGTATAGATTGCCATTTAATTCCGGCACTATGCTACCGAATTTTGGAGTATTAACATGCATGAGCTATAAGAAATTTTTGTTTTTGATACATTCGACTTGCTATAATTAATTTCATGGTAGTTTCAAAAGTACAGTTTCCTGATTTATTTTTTAATGTGAGTTAAGGTTTGTTGTTAGGAACTACCTTGATATACAGCTAAATTTGCCGTTTGTTCAAGTTTATAATCACTATATCATTTGAAAATTTATTTTCTCTTAATTTATTCATGATTATTTTATTCAACAACAGCATTATATTTTTGCTCAATCAACTATTTCGATACCGGTATTCTTTCATTAGACAAGAATGACTTCTAAATTCTGCAAAAAAGATTTTCCAAGACGATTTCAGTTTAGTTTGGTTTTGGTAAAAACTTCGTTCTTTGTGATATTAAGATTTTGCAGTTTTAAAGTATAATACATTAAAAAACTTAGTTTAACCCTTTATCTACCGCATTATGAATTCATGAAAATTTTACATTCTAAAGCATTTTACGGAAATTGTTTAAACTAAATTAAAAGATTTACATAATCATTTAATAAATATTTGAAGGATTTCAGAAGGATTGAAGGATTTAGAAGGATTAGTTAAACTTGAATTTACAGGGATTTTGTGAAATTTTTATAACCCTACTCAAATCTTTTATTTTTAATTATTTTCTTAGTATTTTGTAGAAATAAAATGTACAAATGTGATGGTTTTGCAACATAAATATAGAAATATTTCCGCGTTGAAAATCCCCCCCCCCTTTCTCAGCGTCAAGAATCTGAAAAGATACAAAGGCAAAAGAAATCATCCTTCTGAAACTATTTTTGTTTTGTGTAACCAATAATGCTTTTGGAACAAGATAAAGTAACGTAACTCTAATACATTCTAAACAGTATTACTAACTGACTGACGTAACTAACTGATGTATGAAAATAATTTCTTAATAAGTAATTTTAATGGTACTTATAAGTACTGTCGGTAGATAAAGGGTTAAGATTTTGCAGTTTTCAAGTATAATACATTAAAATATTTAACGTTTAAGATTATGGATCTGTATCAAACTGTACAATTATCAATACATTAGGTAAAGAATGAATTTCACTGGTTTAATAATCTAATTTGGATTTATAATGAGGTTTTAGGATTTACAAAACATTCGTCGAGGATACTAAACATTGTAAACTCGGGATATTCATTAGTATCTGAAATTAAGTTTTTTATCGGTGTGTTTAGAAAACTTAATTTCACTTCGGTAATACCTCGAAATTAAGACCTATCCGAAAAATCAGACCTTGCAAGAATTTTCAAGATACTTGTAATTAGTTTGCCAAATCCCGTAACACAAATAGCGGGTGGGAAGAAGAAAAAAAAGAGAGGGACAACAAAAAATTGGGACATATAGTAAACCATTTTAAAATGGAACATTTCTTGTTATAAGGCATTCACTATCTCAACGGTAAGAATAAAATACACTTGTAACTGATAAATCGAAAAGCTGTTTAAAATGAAATTTTTCTTCGATCCATTTTGATTTCGTCTTAGCAGATTTTACAACAACAGATTAAAACAACTGTGTGATGCAGCAAACCCAGTGAAAGCGGATTCACTAGGATATTATAATGATTTTAGCAATAACTTGAAACTATTCAAACAAGAGGTTATTTCGAAGTGTAAATAAAGTATGACATAAATAAAAAAATATAAAAGAAATTAAAAGTAATTCAATAAAAAGATTTGCCAAAACGCTATACTATATAACGAAGTGTTTATAATCCCTTAAATTTTTCAAATCGTTTGAAGATCGTCTGAATTATTAAAAATTTTAACTATGATAGGAATTCTACTATCTCTTTTTGCATTCCCATCAGAAATTCCCTTATAATACAATTTTCTGCAACTAAAAGTAATTTAATAAAAATATTTGTCAAAGCGCTGTACTACAAAACGGAGCGCTTATAATCTTTTATATTTTTCTTTTATATTTATATATATATTTTTAAAGAACTTTCAGTTCGTTCGAGTTACTAAAAATTTCTAACCATGATATGATTTCTACTATCTATTTTTGGATTCCCATCAGAAATTTCCTTATAATACATATAAATGAAAGTTTTTTTTTTTACCTTTATATTACTGAGAGGATCTTCAGCAAATTTTACAGCATAAACAAGAAAGGAACTTACCTGAAAGAGAAATAAAACACCATTAGTTTAAAGACAATGTTTAGAAAAGATAAACCATAAGCATAAATGATTATAAGTATCAAAGAATAGAAAGACAAGAAAGAAAAAATCTTGCTTCAAGCATAGATTATAAAGCACTATTCTATACATTCGGAATAATGTAACAAAATTGCACCATTTAAAAAATAAAATATTATGCCCCATTTCATCTTATGCAAATGTATAACGCATTTCAAAACCGAATTTCAGCTGTTCCTATCTACAAACAGAATATTATACGAATTTTTTAGCAGCCCTGTATATGACATAGAGATATATCTATTAACAACATGCATTACAAAACATAATTCATTTAAGAGAGCCCTTCAGCAATTTTTTCTAATAAAAAGAATGATATGCAAATACTTTTTGCAGCCATGTATATGAGGTATACAATTTATACATAAAGAGTAATAAGCAAATAATTAAATTTAAAAGGGCATACCGAATTTTAAAACGTACTCTCCAGTAATTATTAGGCAAAGATAGTACTGTAAATGATTTCTTTTGTGTGTCTTTGTATATTAATAAAAAATGTTATGAATACTATGTTTTAATGTGATCTTAGTGAAATTCAGTGATTTATATTAGTTTCAGTACATTAGAAATAGCATGATGTCATTAAAATACTCTCCAAACGATTTTCCCCGTTACCTGAATGCAATTCTTTTTATGAGTCCTTGTAAATGAACCATTAATCGTACATACTTTATATGCAATACCAAACCTGCTTTGATGACCTAAAATAAGCTTTATCAATTGCATGAAAATTCGAGTATATTTACGGAAGTTTGAGCGTGGCCAGACTGGCAGACAAACCAAATGCATAAGCACTTTTCAACTTTCTTGGAAAGTGTTAAATAAAAAGAATATTTCCCAGTTAAGCTGATGACATTGAGCTCACAGGCTACGCATACTAATTGTACATTACAGCCTTGTATTTTCGTTAATTCCGTTCGAAAAAAAATATTAAGAAGGGGAAACAGCTATCCCCTTTCTTCTTTTTTATACTTAATCATTGAACTTCCTAAACTATCAAGTACATGCTTTATCATATTAAAAAATCTATATCCAAAATTCAGAGCAAATCGGATAATTCTTAATAAAAACCCATTTAGCATTTATATAATTTAAGAGGAGTTATTCCCCTCTTTTATACTTAACCATTAAACTTCTAAAACTATTCAGAGATTTGAACGAAATCTGACAATTCTGATTGAAAAATCCATTTATGCAAGTTAAGATTAGGGCATTAGAACCCCCGTTCCCCCTGCTTATATTTATTCAATGAACACCTAATAACAGCCACGGACTCGCCTCATCAGAATGATCCTATATCTAAATTTTGAACGAAGACTGTTAATTCTGCATGAAAATCCCGTTTATATCAATTAAGGGGAGGGGCATGAGCCACCCGTTCCCCCTGTTTATATACTTATTCAATGAACACCTAATAACAGCCACGGTATCGCCTCATCCGAATGATCCTATATCTAAATTTTGAACGAAAACTGTTAATTCTGCATGAAAATCCTTTTTTTTATCAATTAAGGGGGGGGGCATGAGCCCCCCGTTCCCCCTGCTTATACATATTCACATAATAACAGTCACGGAATCGCCTCATCAGAATGATCCTATATCTAAATTTTGGACAAAAACTGTTTATTCTGCATGAAAAAACCATTTATATCCATTAAGGGGAGGGGCACGAGCCCCCCGCTCCCCCTGTTTATGCTTATTCAATGAACACCTAATAACAGCCACGGACTCGCCTCACCAGAATGATCCTATATCTAAATTTTGAACGAAAATTGTTAATTCTGTATGAAAATCCCGTTTATATCAATTAAGGGGGGGGGGCATGAGACCCCCGTTCCCCCTGTTTATACTTATTCAATGAACACATAATAACAGTCACGGAATCGCCTCATCAGAATGATCCTATATTTAAATTTTGGACAAAAACTGTTAATTCTGCATGAAAAACCCATTTATATCCATTAAGGGGAGGGGCATGAGCCCCCCGTCCCCCCTCTTATACATATAGAATGAACTCCAAAAACTAATCAGGGAAGCGCCTTATCAGGATATACCTATATACAAAATTTCAAGTGGATCCGATATTTTTATCATGAGTTATCGCGTTACGCACGAACGCACATACATACAAAACGGACGGGCACATAAGCTCTCAGGCTATGATAGCCTGTGAGCTAAAAATGTCATGATAACTACATTCGACTTTGTTTTTCAGAAAATAGTTTAATTTCAAGGTGCTTATGCAGGCAACTCTATTTTTAAGCAGAAAATTCTTTATAAATATTAAAACTGCGAATTTCTAATAACCTAATGTAGTCTAGGAATTAACAGCAATTTTGTGAGATTAAATAAAGCGGCAAATTCTACTTAACCCCTTGAGGGACGCTGGGATCTATTAAATCCTAAGTTTATAATTAGTATTTGCGCCAGAAAATTTTAATTAAGTTTTACTTTTATAGTTTTGGAGGGAAAGTTTTGAAACTTTGCTTTTCCTTATTTTGGTATAAAATGTTTCCAAATTTCTGGTGGGAATTCAGCATTACACAAATGTAATTGCTTGCCCTTTGAAATATGGAAGTCGGATATCAATATAAAGTTTCCTTCTTCTCGTACATGTAAATATTTCACAAGGTTTTTACACATGTTAATCCCTCAGTGTTATTATTTTAATATCACACCAATTTTGATTCCCCTATTAAGGTTTTGCTTTACTTTACTAATTGGAGTAAAAACAAATTAATCTCAATCATAATATTTGATCATCTCAATATTTTTTGTTATTTTGTTATTCATAATCTGCTTGAGAACCGATGGGTTAGTTGGATACGAATTGTTATATCCTGCATGAATGACCGATGTACAACAGGACTATGGAAAAATCGAGAAAAGTCGCTGTTACAGCGCCTCTTTCCGGCAGATTGTTTCCAAATTCACGGACAACTTTCTGGTAATAGCCAAAAACATACACATGATGTTTGGTCAGGGCCGTAGCAATAAATGATCTGGGGGGGGGGGGGGCTCAAGAGATTGTAGGGGGGGAGCTCATAAATTTTTTTTTTCTCATTCTGACGCAGAGAGATAGATTAGTGCATATTCACATTGTAGGTAATATGTTTCTTATGAAACTGTTGTAATAACTTCATTTTATACTAAGATAAATATATGATGATGAAAATTTTGTTGGAAATCTGGACAAAATTTTGTCCCTCTAAATTTGTTCAGTAGTGATCGTTCCGATCCAGTTTTTCATTTTGCATTTCGGTCGTAAAGGCACTCTTCTTTTTTACCTGTAACTGTGTGCATAATTTTACTTTCAGTTTATGTACTAAGTATATCTAGAATGTGAAACATCCCTATATGTGTGTGCTGTGATGGACAGACAATTTAACCAATAGATTTGGTTCTCTGCAGTTATGAAGTTTTGCCATGGATGTATGTTAAACAACGAAGTACTCAGCAAATGCTGGAGTTTTATGTAAATAGTTTTATTTAAGTTTAACATTCGAGATGAATGAAAATAAACGGATATGTTATTTCTGATCTGAATTGTTTCATAAATGTGCCTTATTCTTCACGTCACACCACAGACCTTAAAACTGCGTTTGACTCTGCTCTATCCCCCAACATGGTTAAGGGGCCATGCTATGCTATTTAAAGGTCAAATAGATAAATTGTGGTGTGTTTGAAATTAAATTAATACTGTTTTGCAAGTATAATGGCACAAGCTCCAGAGTTAACTTATTCTTTTCCGAAACTGTCGGACTATAATTATTCTTCATGGAAGCTCGACGTCAAATGTGTGTTAATTGATCGAAATTGCTGGGAATTTATCACAAAACCAGATATCGCATGTAAAGCGGATGCTTCTGATCGTGAAAAAAGTGACTTTGAATGGCGTAAAAGAAGAGCTTATACGACTATTTATCAATCCATCGAAAGAAAATTTCAAATTCTTATTGCTCAAACAGAAAATGGAAGAGAGGCATGGGACATCTTGAAGTTAAACTTTGAACCCACTTCCCGAGCACGTCTAGCTGGATTAATGGATGAATTTTTTGAAATGAAGTTAAACTCGCAAGAAGAAACTATCGGTTTATTTTGCAAAAGAATTGAAGATAAAATATTTCAAATTAAAGAAGCAGGGTTTGAAATGCCGGAATTATTGGCATGTTTTCAATTAATACGTCGTTTACCTAAAGAATATGATAACTTAGTTCAAATGTTATATAGATTAGATGATAAAGAATTCAAATTAGAAAATGTATCGAAACAGTTAATTAGTGAATATGGAAGAATTTGTCTGAAACGGAAAGATGAAAGTAAAGAGGTTATCGCTGTAGGTGATGCTTATGCAACTAAGTTTAAAACTTCTACCGATAAACCAACCAATCCAATGAAGACTTTAGTGACTGAGAAAAAACCATCGTTTTCTAATACTGGAAGCGAACTGCGACCCTCTAGACCCTCGAATTCTTCACCATCTAATCGTATGGGGCCGAGTTTAATATGCAGTTACTGCAAACGCCCTGGCCACTCTGATACAAGGTGCTTCAAAAAGAAAAGCAATAGAGGAAAGAAGCAAGTGTTCAATAGTGAAACTACAAGGCAGCCTGAATTCGCCTTGTTGTCTTCAAATGATAAAATAGTGGAGTTTCTTCTGGACTCAGCGGCTACTTCTCACTTTACGAATGACAGGAGTCTATTCGTAACGTACAAGGACCTCCCCCCTCAACAAGTTCTAATTGGGGACAAGGACTGTTCATCTGAAATACTGGGCATCGGAGACATAGACTTTACCATTCTAGATGTAACAGGTAATGTAGAAATAACTTTAAAAAATGTATTGTATGCTCCTAATATGAGACGAAACTTAATTGGTGGGTCTAATATAGATATTGCAGGAAACCAAATTTATTGGGGAAATAACAAAATGATTGTGTATGATAAATTTAATAATTATTGTTTTACTGTACCTAGAGTAGATAAATTGTATATTGTAAAAGGTTATGCTTCAAAATGTGAAAATTTTGCTTTTTCTACTAGTTTAAATGCAGAAATAATACATCGTAGATTTTGTCATACTAATTTGCCTTTACTTGAAAAAATGAGTAAAAATAATTGTGTTAAAGGTATTGAAAATATTAAGTGCAAAAGTAAAAATAAGATATGTGAAACTTGTGTAGTTGAAAAATTGAATAGAAATTCGTTTAAAAGAAATTACTTATATAAACGCACTTCTAATCAAGTTCTCGATAGAGTATTTATGGATTTATGGGGTCCTAATCCGGTTAACTCTTTAGGAGGGGGGAAATACTTTTTGTCAATAATTGATGACTACTCGAGAAGAACTGAAGTTTATATTATTAAAGATAAAACTGAAGTTTTTGAATGCTTTAAAAAGTTCTTAGCTAAAGCTGAGAGACAAACGGGTAAGAAATTAAAATGTGTACGAAGTGATAACGGATTGGAGTTTACTCATAAATCATTTGAGAAATTGTTAACTGATATAGGTATAAGAATAGAAAGATCCTCCATTTATACACCGGAACAAGTGGGTGTTGCTGAGAATTTTAATAAAGTAGCAATGAATGCAGTTCGAGCAATGCTACACGATAGCGGATTAAAACCATCATTTTGGGGGGAAGCTCTTTTAGCGTTTGTTCATACAAAAAATAGAACCGAACACAGTTTAACACAAGGTCTTACACCGCAAGAATTATGGACGGGATTCAAACCTTCGGTAAGACATTTAAGAATTTTTGGCTCTTTAGCGTTTGTTCACGTTCCTAAAGTTAAACGTAATAAACTTCAACCTAAAGCTTTACCAGGTATTTTAGTTGGTTATGCCATGAAAACAAAAGGCTATAGGATTTATATTCCAAAAGAAAGGCGAATTATAGAAACTATTCATGTACGTATAGATGAATCCAAAAAGGGTGTAGAAACATTATTTGGGGGAAATAATAAGTATAAGGATGTGATATTGAATTTTAATGAATCTCAAACTGAGACAAATGGTTTAAGTAACGCGACTTTAGATCTTAATCATAAACTACCAGGAGAACATTTAAATGGAGATGAAGAGGAAACGGGGAATAAGATAACTTTAAGTTCTATAAATATTTCAGAATGGAAAAGGGTTGAGAAACCTAGAACAAAAAGCACGAGGATTGACGTGTATTACTATACCCCGATAACAAATAAGAGACTGAGATCTTTAAATGATGTCAAAAAATATTGTAGGGAAAATAAACTCTCATATGAACCAGATAAATTTGACTTTAAACCTAAAACTACTCATCCTAATGTTGAAAATGTAAATGAAACCTCTACTACCGATTCGGATGATTCATATTTAAATGAATTATTTCAGCATGAATTTTACAATACTGAAATCCCTAAAACATTTGAGGAAGCACAATTAAACCCAGAAAGCGGGAAATGGAATGACGCGATGAGGGAAGAACTTGAGATGATGAATAAAAGAAAGGTTTGGCTGTTGGTTGAACCACCCAAAAACGCTACAATAGTAGGAAGCAAATGGGTTTATAATATAAAAAACACAGAGAAAACCGGTAAAAAGTATAAAGCCCGTCTCGTAGCTCAAGGTTTCAAACAGAAACCGGGTATTGATTTTAATGATATATTTTCACCTGTTGTAAATTTTTCAATTGTAAAATTAATGTTTATTTTATTGGTTTCTATGTTAAATTGGTATCATGTACAATTAGATGTGAAATCAGCTTACTTATACGGGTCATTAAAAGAAACAGTTTTTATGAAACAACCTCCCGGATTTGAAATGAGGGGAGCTGAAAATAAAGTTTGCATGTTAAATAAATCTATTTATGGGTTACGGCAAAGTGGCCGAGAATGGAATTCTGAATTAGATACTATATTGAATAATTTAGGATTTTCTAAATTAAAATGGTGTAATTGCGTTTATCAATTGAAAAGTAATGTAATATTAGTAGTTTATGTAGATGATTTAGTTTTGTTTGCTAAAGATAAAAATATAATGCAATCTGTGACTAATATGTTAAAAAATAACTTGGAAATTACTGAAATAGGATTAACAAAATATTTGTTAGGTGTTAACTTTGAACAAATTGACGATTCAATATATATTCATCAAAAAACTTATATTGAAAGATTAGAATTAAAATATAAGGACTTGCCTAAAAGTCATGTTAAATTACCTTTTAAAATTGGATGTATTTTACCAGATAAAGTTAACGAAAATGAAATTGTAGAAAATGAGTTAATGAAAAAATTTCCATACCGATCTTTAATCGGAAGTTTGTCATTTTTGTCAAATCGGTCAAGACCGGATATTAGTTTTTCAGTAAATGTAATGTCACAATTTTGTAATGGTTATACAGATAAACACTGGTTAATAGTGGTAGATATTATGAATTATGTTTTTGCTACTAAAAGTTTTAAAACAAATCTGTCTAATGTAAATTCACCGAGTTTATATGCATATTCGGATGCTAACTGGGGATGTCAACTTACTAAACGACACTCAAGCAGTGGTTATATAATTTACTTTGGTAATGTTCCTTTTGCTTGGAAAACATCAAAGCAGAAATGCATCGCACTCAGTTCTATGGAATCTGAGTTTATTTCACTAACTGAAAGTGTAAAGGAACTGACTTGGTATTCAAGAGTTTTAAATGAACTTAATTTGTGTAATAAAATAAAACCAGTTCAGTACTGTGATAATGAATCTGCTATTTATTTTTCTAAAAACAGTCAAGAGAACTTTAAAACTAAACATATTGATATAAGATGTCAATTTATTCGACAGTTAGTAAATGAAAATGTTTTTGAGTTAAAACATGTAAGTTCTAAAAATGACAAAGCTGACTTTCTAACTAAACCTCTGCTGTATGTAAAATTTAAGAAAGCTATTTGTAATATTTTTGATTTGAATTGTAAGAAAAAAGAGGAAGTTTTTACGACCGATGGGGCCGCATGTTGGAAATCTGGACAAAATTTTGTCCCTCTAAATTTGTTCAGTAGTGATCGTTCCGATCCAGTTTTTCATTTTGCATTTCGGTCGTAAAGGCACTCTTCTTTTTTACCTGTAACTGTGTGCATAATTTTACTTTCAGTTTATGTACTAAGTATATCTAGAATGTGAAACATCCCTATATGTGTGTGCTGTGATGGACAGACAATTTAACCAATAGATTTGGTTCTCTGCAGTTATGAAGTTTTGCCATGGATGTATGTTAAACAACGAAGTACTCAGCAAATGCTGGAGTTTTATGTAAATAGTTTTATTTAAGTTTAACATTCGAGATGAATGAAAATAAACGGATATGTTATTTCTGATCTGAATTGTTTCATAAATGTGCCTTATTCTTCACGTCACACCACAGACCTTAAAACTGCGTTTGACTCTGCTCTATCCCCCAACAAATTTTAAGTATATAACTGGTGAAAAATTAAACACCACGTTAGCTTCATATGTTCAAATAGGATGAGGGAATGTTGAGTTCCTTATTTTAAATGCAATTTAATAATTCTGCAAAACTGTGAAAAAGTCTCAAAGCTAAATTAGATTTTTGAACAGAATTTCATTAGAATTTTCGAATCAGAAATTCATTTAGTGACCTTGGAATCTTTTTCAGGGGGGAGGGGGGGCTCAAAATATTTTATTAGGGGATGAATAGCCCATAGCGTCCCCTTAGATACGGCCTTGTGTTTGGCTTAGTTTTATAGATAACTCCATAAGACACGTTTCAATTATACAATACTTAAAATATCAGAAAAAAATGCTACAACAGAACCTCCTTCCCGTGGATTGTTTCCAAACTTACGTGGGTCTAACGGGCCATAGAATGCGGAAGGTCACAGATTAACAAAATTTATTTACAAACCACTGTCTGCGAACGTATCAGGTACGCTGATTCAAGAAATACAATATGGTTTTTGCAACTATGAAAGAACTAAGAAAAACTTGAGTTCTGTTTTCCAGTAATTCAAGAAAAAAAGACTTCAAATAGAAACCGACAATAGGTAAGGGATATCTCATGACTCCTTTATTGTACTAATTATGTCATACAAATATTGAATGTTAAAAACATTCTAATGATAATGAAAAACATTCAGCAATGTATACAAATTGTACATTTTCCAATTATTTCATGACATTTATTAAGATCTTTTGAAAAAATCTTTTATTTTAACAGAAAACTTTTGCCCAAAGAATCACTTTAAACTATTTAAAAAGCGTGATTAACAGTATCAATAATTTTATTTAAATTTTTGTTATAATAATTAAAGTTCATAACAGAAAATTTATGTAAAAAATATATGAAATCCAGAGAGAATTAAATCATTAAAGCTGGCATATTTAATTGGTACCTATTGGCTTTTTTATAAAATATTACGGTCGTTCACGTATTTTTTGTAACAATTTTGAAAAAAAATATGTAAGCAAAGAGATGAATTCATTTTCTTATATATTATTTCTGGTACCCTTTATTTAAAACTAGTTGCTTCCGTTACCTTAGAATTATCATTACCTCAGTCATATTTACACAGTTATAGTTCACTTGAAATTGTGAATTCAAACAGCTTCGCATTGCTGGATAGTATGTTCTGCCGCTGATCAGAACTTTTTGTGAATCGCCTAAGCCTATCATCTTTTTATCTCATGGATATTCTTTCAATTGTTTCTCCCACAGTTTTGTGTAATGCTGTTGTCTTCTGGACAAATTACAAATTTCACTCGATAAACTAATTTTTGAAGAAGTTAATAAGCAAAAATTTAGCGCTTTTTATAATATATTAGCTTATATCGCTTTTTATAATATATTTTTATAATATATTAGCGCTTATATAATTATATTAGCGCTTCAAATGTACCCTTTTCCAACGAATGAATGAAATGTCGCATCAAGACAGGGCGTTACACCATCAAAATCATTGTAACACCTTAGTCATCATATTAAAATGTTGTAATCCCATCTCATTTTTTGCGAGAAAAATCACAACAAGTATCGAAACCTAAGCAGATAGGATTTTCTAAGCTAACCATTCATTTCTGTACAGATAAAAGCGAAATAACAGCTATTTAGCTGCCAAGCAGCACTTTATAGTATCAAAATATTCTAAGCATATATAGTTATTTTTTTGTAAGAAATAATCAAAATATTACACACCAAAATAAACAACTAAGTCAGCTGAAGTAGGTTTATCAAGTTTGATTTCCTAAACAAACTACTTGTTGCCATCGCAAAAGAGAAATAACCTCTTTTTCACCGCCATGTACCTTAGCATTTTACATATATGTATACCACAACATCTTTATTTACAAGACAAAAGAATTTTCTTAATATATTAAGGCTGATTTTGTTCTATTGCTTAATCACAATCTTTCAGCGTTCAGCCAATGTTTCAAATGCCCCATTTAAAGAGTTTGTTTCAAAAATTCAAATGCAAAGTAATCCGTAGAAGTCATGTCGAAGATAATTTGCCTTGGGTGAGATGAATTTAAATGAAATAATCTCAATTCAAGTTTCATTTCTCATCTTTTATTCTAAAAATATAGCAATTGATTTAGAGGTATGATGGTAACCGTATCCTATTGAATCATAACACAATGATTTTGTTTTGGTAAAGTGATGGAATGTCTTGATTTAAAACATGTGTTAAAACATATTTTTATTGGTAATCATGCTAATATTGACATTTTTTCTATTTTTCTTATTTTAAGTTTCCCGTTAAAAGAGAATACAGCAATAAGCATTAACCTTTAGCAAAAAATTCCCTTACTTTCTCTGAATAAGCATTTTAGGACATTTTCTCTACTTTTTCTGCAGTAAACCGAAATTTTTGTATTGCAATCAGATATAAATCTTTCGAAACTTCATCACTAGAAACTACGCATTTCCATTTTCATCTGCTAAATAACTTTAATAAAAAAAATCTGTACATGGCCTATAGCTGATAAACGTATTTTTGTATTAGGCAATGCTTTTTTTAAATATTTTATAACATTTTTTTTAAATTTCTTTAATGGTACTTTAAAGTCCATTCGGGATACAAAAGGTTAAAGAAAAATAATTCGCTAATTTTTTATATTAGAATTATAAACCCAATTTTAATATGTATAATCATATAGTAAAGTTTACTTTATACAATTTACTCTGATTAAAGTGCATCTGTAGTAATTTCTTTTACAGACTTCGAAATCTGTCACGTCCAGATTTTTTTTTAATAAACTGACTTTAAAAGACATTTCTTTCAAAAAATAAATATATATGAAACTTGGCAGACGTTTGTCAGGGCAAATAAATACGTGTAAAATTTTATTTATTCAACAGATAGAATCATTTATCACTGTTTTGGTTCCTTATACCATCTCATATGTGTCTTGCAACGATGTAGTTACATCTTGTGGAAATGTTTTCTTTCTTTTTCTCAATAGATTATTAACCGAAATGTTATAATAATATATTAATTTACAAGCAATGTTAATGGGCCATTTTAAAATTTCGCTTACATATGCTGTCCCAGAGTAAAAAAAGAAAATTCAAACATAAATTAATATTTAAAGTTTGATTTGAGCTATGCATTAGCTAAAGAAGGTTATATTGAACATTTCTAACATGAAAAAATAAAAAAACCAATAAAAAGTTTTGAGATATAAATCTTTAAAATTTTGATTCTAAGCAAAAATGCCTGTCCCATTCCAAGTTTTATATTTTTTAACTGTGCTTTTTTTAAATTTGAGCTAACTTTTTTAAACAAAAGGTTTATTTATTTTAACTATGAACTGTTAGTGTTCTGTATTGATGAAAAAAAATATTACAAAAGCTATTTTCTTTAAGAAATTACCAGAACTCTTTTGTCCCTCACTTTTTGTCAAGTCCGTTACCTTGTGATTATTTTAGTCAAAATAGGTTTCGAATGCTGCCTAAAGTTATCAGCAAAAATATTCGGCCATATAGTTAAACTATTCATGCAACTACTACTAACTATGCAATGTAATAGTGGCAAGAATAAACTTTTATCAAGGTTGATATTTTTTTTCCTATCAAGTCTGTTACCGTAAATTTTAATATTAAAATAATGATTTTTGGACTTTTGTAATTAAATATTGCTTACTAAATAGTTTCAGAAGGTATGTGTATTATTACCTAAGTTAGAAATTATACAAGCTAGTTCATTTCTAATAGTTTTATTTGAAATGTCAAGTCCGTTACCATGAAATGTAAGCTGATAAGTAAGTTTACTAAACAGTTTTAGAAGGTATGTAAATTATTATCTAAGCTAGAAAATATACAAGCTAGTTCATTTTAATAGTCTTTTTTTAGTTTTATTTGAAATGTCAAATACGTTACTTGTCAAGTCCGTTACCATGAAATGTTAGCGAATGGTAAAAATGGCCCTAATGGAATAAAATATTAAGCAATCGGATTTTTTATAAGATGGTCATAATTAGACAGAAAACGTATCCCGCTGATATTTTGCGCTTTAAAGGGATTCTTCACTCACTTGAAGACACCCGCCCCGTAATGTTAAACCAATGGGCAGATTATTTTCGAATTTCTCGTTAAAATTTAAATATTTTTAAGAGATTTTTTTTTTTTTTTTGCATAGGGTAGTCGAGCTTCATCTTCAGCATGACTGTTTTTTACTTTTTCAATTTTGGTAGCAGATTTTTTTTTTAATAAAGGTTCGTTCACTTTCGGTACTTGTTCTGAAACTAAGAATACATTTATTAAAAAAAAATTTGCAAGCAAAATCGAAAAAGTACAAAACAGTCATACTAAGATCTTGCTCTGCTGTCTTTCTCAAAAAGTAACAGCTTTAAACTATTAAAATTTAAACGGGAAATTCGAAAATATTCCGTCCATGGGTTTAACATTACGGATTGGATGTTTTCGAGTGAGTAAAGAATCCGGTTAAAATATACTGAAACATATTGTTTTGACTGAAAATTTAAAAGAAATTGAATTTGCTCTTTATGCCTCAAAATATTGTATTCAAAAAATTTTCACTTCTATAATTTTTTTCCTTAAAATGTGAAAGATTTTTAACAAATATCTTGTAATAGTATGGAATTTAGAAGTGTTTCGTTCATTAAAACTGACAGAATTTATTCGGTGTTAATTTTTTGTACAATATTTCTAACAGATATATATTTACACAGATATCTTAAAATATATATATTCTTTAAATATCTAAATTCATCTAGAATAATATAATTACGTATATTGTTTTTTCCCCTATAAATGAAAAAACATAGCTTCAAAAATTTTTCACTGTAAATTTTTCAACAACATGAAAGTTGTTTAAAAAAATTATTGAAAAAGTATTCATTCAAAAAAATATGATATTTTCTTAAATTAATTGTGTTTTTAAAGCGAGATGCAAATGCATTCTGTGTGAAATATAAAATCTACCATTATTAATACATAATTACATAATTTTTTTATCAATTTTTTTTCTACTGTTCACAAAGTTTATAATGTAAAAAAAAAAAAAAAAAAAAAAAAAAAAAAAAAAACTTTTAAAATATTTTAGAGCAGTGGTGTGTTATAAAACCAATTTTAGTGTTATTAATTATGTGGGAAAATTTATTTATCTCACTTTCTTGTGATTCTTTAATAATCTATTTTACAGACTGCAAAATCTGCCATAAGCCCAAATTTCTTCTGATAAACCGACTTGGTAGACATTTCTTTCAACAAATAAATATATATGAAATTTAGTAGGCATTTGTCTCAGCAAATAAATATATATGAAACTGTATTTCTTCAATAAATGGGATCATCTATCATTGTCTCTGCTTCTTATATCACCCCCATACATATCTCTGAGCGAAACAACTACATCTTATAGACGCATTTTATTTCTATTTCTTATTAAATTACCGACAAAGATGTCACAATGAAATATAATTATAACCAACATTGATCGAATAAAGGAATGTAGTAAGCGGAGATGTTTTATTTTATGACTTTTTAGTAATTAGATATAACAGTGGATAGAATTTCCCTTTAGTACTTAGATATATCGTTCCTTGGATTGTTTTATCTGATAACATATAAAAAAAATATGATTGTTTGTTTGTATGTATTTATGTCGGCCAATTATCTACACTGTGGGATATAGACCCTAAGAGGTGGGGTGCCTTCTGTGGGGGTCTTTCTAAGGGAACCTAACCCGTATTTATACAAGGAAATCCAAGGTTCGAAGAAAACCACAGAAAACTCCGAACGGTTAGGCCGACAGTCGCGATTGGGTTCGAACCCAGCACCTACCGTCTACCAGTTTGGAGATCACAACCTCTCGGCCCTTGGTGGGACCCTAAAAGTGATTCAAAATAATACCAAGATTAGTAACTGGTGGATTAAACTTGGATCAAAGAATAATAAACAAATTTTACGAAGATTTAAATCAATTTTAGATGCGTTTGAAATCATGTAAATAGTACGTAGCATCTGTAATAGTCGTTTAATCCGTCCGTCTGTCCGCATATAACAACGCAAAAATTACCCAACTGAATAATTTGAAATTTAAAATATATAATTATTAGATAATTTTGTCGAGTCATTTCCAAAATTTATAAAAGCCGTATGTATGGTTCAATTACAGGGACAATCAAAAGTATTCCGTTATATTACGGCCAATGAAAAAAAAAAGTATCAAGTACATTTTAATGATATTACACTCTTTCGAACATAATACCTTCATTTGAATCTATAAAATATTTATTAAAACATACATTCTGTTCAATGTGTAGAGCAAAGGATATTTTTTATTAAAATACAGGGCCGCATAAAAGTATTCTACTACATAATGGTATATGGGGAAACACTTTTTGGAGTGCGTTATAATTATATTAAACTATTTCACATTTTATGAAATTGATACATGTAGCTGAGGTTTACTACAAATTAATTACTGTATAATAGAAAGCATTGTGTATTTACAGGGACATACAAAAGATTTCGGATACTATATTGTATCCGATGTATTGTATATTTTTTAAACTTCGTTATAGTACGACGCACTTCATTTGCAACGTCTGACGTGTAATTTCAGGCTTGTTGTTTCTGCATCTGAGTACAAACAGTTATTTAATTATTAAGTAGATACTACTACTATTTCACTGAGAATTAAAATTAAAAATTTTATGCATTAAGAATTAATTTTATAACGTATCTAGGACTTTACAAACTGATAAACTTTACCAAGTTCTCATTAGAGGAAAAATAATTTATTGATTATTTTTATTTCCAGAAATGTATTGCTTTAAGACATCTTTATGTAATATTATAACACACAGTATTTTTAAAACCTGTTTCTGCAAGAAAAAAATTTCCAGTAATTGCGTTTTTCAGTTTTTATTTTTACTAACTCATTCACCCATTCAAAAATGAAGATGCGCCTTCAAAAATAATTTAAGTGAATTTCTTCGTTTTATCATTTTAAATCAAATGTAAACTGTTTTATGTTTTAAACTGATCCGTTTATCGTAAATAGACAATTGTTTTTTCAAAATAAAAGTCTGTATTTTTATGATGATTTTCTTTTCAAATGTTCTAGAATATTTAAGTAGATTTATCTCAACACAAAGCTCTAATAACAGATCTAGAATAAACATTTACTCTTTATCAAGTTTCAATATTTACTAGAAAAAGTGATCGTTTCTTACATAAAGAAAGCTAAAGATCGATATTTCCATCTTTTAAAATATTATAAGATAAATGATATTTTTGTATACATCACGCAGTTCTTATTTATAAGATAAGAAATTATACTAAAAGTAATGATATTTCTAAAATTGGTTTTTTTCTTTGTTATGTTATATACAATAATGTATGACTGTATATACTAAGATGTAAAATTTAGAATAGCACACATTTTTTCTTTACTTGTTATGTGCCCACTTTGCGCAAGGTATGACATCATGAACCGCATGTGGCATGCAGTATGCGCAGTGAATATCACTGGCATAAATGCCCGCGAATAGTGAATTGGTGGATATGCAGCTCGTTTATGGAGCGGCCAGTTCCAGTTGAACAGCCACTAGGAAATGGTATCTTTCCCGATTTCCAACCAGATTCATACCATGTTCACATGCCTGTATTACCAATTAAGTGAAACGGGACGTTTCGACACACGATACCGGTATTCAGGAAACAAGGCCTACACGTAGAATGGGCCTTACAGTCAAAAACGACACCGGAACGAATACTTAACGTATTGTACCACATGTGCATGCGTCTCAATTCAGCGTTTGACGTATCTTACACGCCACTAGTAGCATCCGTACTATTTGCAACGTGTGCAGTCTCTGACCACCACCGGCGATTACCAGCAATTTTGAAGGGGCACATTGGTTTCGACAGCAAGCGGTAGCGGTCCTCTACTTTGGATATGTGACGTTTCTGCATTGTATTTTGGCAATATTTTCCTGTGTGATTCTTGTTTGTTATTATATTGCTATCCTAAATGTCAATTTTTAACAAAGAGTTCTGAATTATCCTGTAAATATATAGGTCCACTTTCAGGAATCACAGATATATTTGTCTGGTAAAAATAATTATTGTCCTCAAAACTAATAACCTTTTAAAGCTTATCTAGATTTTCAGCTAGCTTTGCTTAGAGGTGCTGACACATTTGAATTACACAAATAATAGTATGAAAATTAAAAAAATTGTCTTTCATAGCGACAATACTGCGAATAAAATTTTTACTTTAAATGTCAAGCCTAAAGTTTCTCGCAAACACCATACTAACTCGAAAAGCTATTGTAAGAGAACTCAACTCTTGCAAACATAAAATATCAAAAAAGACTTATATCGGAACCACGGTTTGGATCATTTGTCTTTCTTGTTTGCTTTTCTCATATATCTTCTGTCGTCAGAGATATATTCCCTCATGAGACTAAGAAGTACTGGTTCTTTTCCAGTATTTTTTTTTTTTTGTTGTTGTTGTTTGTTTCTTACGTCATTACATGGTATGAAAAAATTGTCTGGATGAATAATGGTAGCGTCCAATGATCATAAAACACTCAGAGATGTAATATTTTATAACTCTTTTGTAATTAAGTTGCGAAGCAAATTTTCCATCAAGAAAAACATTTTTAGAGAACATTAGTTCTCTAGAAAAATACCATTTTACTGCGACACTCTGGGAAAATTTTTATTTAATTTTAAACGCCAGCAAATTTATGAAAATTTCAAAATAATACTCTTATTCTTGTATAAAATTAAGTTTTGCTTGGTTAAAGATACATGCGAGGAGAAAGTCATTTATTCATGTAATTTTGATATTGTAAACCTTGGCATTTCAGTGCTGAAAAAATAAATAATTTTCATAATATTTTTAACGACCCAGTTCCTTCTTCGCGTAGCTTATCTATTTAATCTTTTTATAAAGAGTAATACATTGTTAAAGAGCTAAAATTTAGTTGAGAAAATACGAGAAACGTACCAGTCATCTGCTGAAATCAGGTTTTTAGATATTTTCCACCAGGATATGACTTTGCAGACTGATTGCATTTTAATATGCAAACCGAGATTTGACCAATCCTGGATTTTTACCCGTGAACTTGATGAGGTGATTGTGTGTGCTGCCACCTCCCGGTCTATGAGAAAAAATATATTCCTCTTGACCTAGAATGAATAGTTATTCATTTTTTGAATTCCTAAATTAGAAATATAGATTTTAGAGTTATGCGAATAAGTAATAAGATGAACAGACGAAATGATTTAGAACTTCTAGTGCCTTGTTTCGTACTTGACGAAAAGATAATGAATCATAAATATAAAATACACCAGTACTTAAGAAATTTGATCTAAACACTCACCTCTATCACCAGTTTGTTTGTCTGTGCTCTAGCTGATGTAAATATACTCATAATTTTATTTGTGTTACCGAGGTTTATTACAAAAAGTTTGGTATTGAAAATTAAGTATGTATGACTTACAAATCGATTACAGGCACACACAAGAGATGTCTGTTACTTTATATTTTATGGGGAAGGGGATTTGTGTTGCACGTTATTTATATTACGACATGTCAAATATGATTAAATTAATATAGAACGCAGTGGCTGACAACAACATACATCGTTAGGAGCATACAATAAGTAGCATTTATAGTTTATTTACAGGGATGCACAGAAGAATTTTATTATAATCTATAAAGAAAATCATTCGCAGAGAATTTTAAAGATGCTATAATCAATTAAAAAACAGTGAAATTTAAAAGACACTACCACATGTTTTTTATGGATTATGAAATGCTTAGCACTTATCTTTCATTTACAAACACTCAGAATAGAATTCGGTAACAGGGCTGACTATGATCTGATATACTGATAACAAATTTGAAATTTTGCTGTTTCACAAAACCGAAATTAATTATTCTTATGCTTTTTTTGCGTGTGTGTGTGTGTGTTGATTCCGAATCTAGTTTGGTGCGTTCGTAATTATGTAAATACGTAGCACCTATGGTCGTCATTTAGTCCGTCTGACTCTCTTTCCATCCATCTGCATATAACAGAGCAAATACTACCCAACCGAATGCTTTGAAATTTGAAATATATAAATTTTAGAGAATAGTGTCGAATCATTTCAAATTTTATGAAAATGGGGTGTATAGTTCAATTACAGGTCAAGTCAGAAGTTTTGCGTTTTATTACGGCCAATAGAAAAGAAATTGTTTTAAGTGCATTTTAATGGTTTTACAGCCTTACACACAGAAAGAAATTGGTATGGATTTAGGAAGTGCACTGTAATGTACATTCTGTACGATATACAGTGTAAAAAAGTCTTATTATTCATTTACAGGACAACACAAAGAATTTCGTTACATGCTAGTATAGGGGAAAACGTTGTTATCGGCGTATTTTAATCATGTTAAATTATTTTGCATATAATAAATTTATATGTGTTGGTGACATTTACCAAAAGTTACTTCCTGTATGATAGAAAGCGCATAATATTTGCAGGAAACACACAAAAGATTTCGGATACTATACCGTACCCGAAAAGCTGCATATTAGAAATGATTTCAGGAAGTGAATTTGGAGTTATGACATGAGTTTCTAACTACACTGTTAAAAATAAAGGTGACAAACCAGTTGCTTTTGGCACCCAGGGGTGAAAAGGTGTTATCATTTGACACCCGCGGGCTTTAAAATGTGTTTGGGGTGCCGTTTGGTCCGTCACAGGGAGATCAAGCTAATTAAGTTGCCGTGCAATGCATATCGTTGGAAGATTTTCACCCCTTAGTCATTTGCGCATGCTCTGTTCTTCCCCTTCAACTCGCCGTCACTGGTGGATCTAAACAGCAATCTCACTTTACGAAGACTATCACTGCGCATGCATTATCCCAATTTCATTTAGAACTTCGGATGGCTAACTTTTGGCGAGCTTTTTTATATAAAACAACCTTCGAATTTCAGGACATTTGAACATTTCGGGGAAACTTTGAAGGTGAGCTCGATGACCGAACGGTTAGAGAACTGGGCTTGCAATCAGACGTTGTGGGTTCAAATCCCTCGTGGCCAAAAGTCGGTTTATAATTTCTTTTTATTATTGGGCACTCTGGATTAAGGGTGCCATTCTGGCTCCCCTAGAAGTGTCACCAGTGAGACAAACCTTTCACCCCTAAAAGGTGCAATGTGTCACCTGTAGTTTTAACAGTGTAATTTTTGCATATTACGTTGTGTGCATAAATGCTGTAGATCATATACAGAGTAATACATCAGAATTTTTAAGGAGTACACAGTACGAAAAAAAAAAACCTTAAAGGTGATTTTAAAAATAGTTATGCATTTTTACGCTGAATTACATTTAGTAAACCAAAATATGTTTGTAGAATATAGAAAAAATTATATATATTGCCGCGCAAAGAATTAGATGCATGGCTGTCTATGGAACATAATCTCTGGAAGTGAGTATTTTATTCTTAATTAAATTTTAGCTAAATAATGATATATATATATATATAAAGATAACAGATAAATTACAGGGCTCTAAAAAAGTATTCAAGTATGCTACTATCGTTTGGTATGAGTATTTGAAAGTCAAATTTTAACTTATTATGCGTTTTAACATTTTACATCAAAGAAATTGTTTGAGAAGTAAGAATGTTAAGAGTAACTAAAATTGTTTAAGTGTTTGGTTTGTCTGTCCGTATGTCTATCTGAATTCTAACTTGCGTTAATATAGTTCGATTGTTGTGTAATTTATATGTGTAACTGAGATTCACTTTGCAATGTTCGGTATTGTAAATAAAGCACGTACTGCTCATAATTTATTCATTGAGCCAATCAAAAGTGCTCCATTACATTATAACCTTGGTAAAATGTCTTACTTATATAAATATGTTGCACTTATAATTGGCATCTGATCTGTCCGTAAAAAGCAGCGCAAATCTATCCGACCGAATTATTTAAATTTAATTTATAAAAATTTTAAAGGATTTCATTGAGTCATTTTAAATTTTATGAAAATCGAATCGGAATTCAAAAAGATAATAATAAAAGCTTTTTTTATTCTACTAAATCCTATCATACGTAATTAATTTAATGATATCCCGTGATAGATAATGGTTCTAGATTTTCTATGATAATTACATCCCACACTGTAAAAAATTTTAGTAATGTTACACCATAAAATAGGTGGCAGCTTTGCTGCCTACCATTTTATGGAGTAACCTTGCTTCCTCCAATTTTAAGGAGTATTTTAACCGATATAACCGGTGTAACATTGCAATCTTACACCAGTAATATATGTTTACATTACACCATTATATAGGTGAAAAAAATATCGCACCATAAAACTAGAGGCAGCAAAGCTGCCACCCATTTTATGGTGTAATATTACACAAATGTTTTACAGTGTATTTAAGATAGATTCCTGATATTTTCAGATTACTGAATTAAAAATATGTAATCGTTTCATATTTTGTATTCATGCATTTTGGGCATAAGGGTGCATGAAAATCTGAATATTTATAAAACTAGTTATAGTTCAAACGCACCTTATTTGCCACTCTTGACACTCAATTTTAAACTTGTTTTAGATTTACTCTAGCAAGTTTTATTTTTGAAATATTGCATAATTCGATTAACGCAAATTTTGTAAATTTTGTAACATTATATGCAAATTTAAAGCATAAAGCATTATCAGATTGTCTTTTTTGTTTTATATATAAATGTTATCTAGCTTCCTTTACAAAAACGCTTTTTTGTGATTATATTGACATGTGATCACGAAATATTGTGCCTTAATTGCATATTCATGTTTGTCTAACAATATTTCTTAACGTCCAACTATTTCTGCCACATGAGTACGCTGATATATTCTAAATGTGCCTTTTCTCTGGTCTTAAGTCTGGTACTTGTTTTCTTCTACCACGTCCAATTAAAAAAAAAAAAAAAAAAAAAAAAAATGGTCAATTGAAGTTTTTTTAGTCAAAAAAGCAAGAAATCGCTTTTCTTGCTACTTTTGATGTATTTTTAGTGATGGATAAGAAGTTAGGATAGATTCTACAATTTTTTCCAATACGCAAACTATTATTTATGTCTTTGATGGGAATCTGACGCATTTCACCCTTTTGACAATGAAGTACACACCCCTGTAACCACCTTATATCAAACTTGTTAAAAAAAATCATTTTACTCAAACACTACACGTGACAAAAGGAAACAGATTTTGCAGAATTGAACCCAGAATAAAAATTTAATCTAAGAAAGTATTACATTAATTCCATATACACTATTTTAAAGTTGGTAGTAATTTACATTGCACCATTGAAAAATATGCAAATTAAACAAACTTTAAGTAAAATAACTGACTTATAAATGTTGAAGATCTATATCGTAATCCAGATATATCCAGAGTTCCAGATTTATCTTAGCAAATATTATAGCAAAGCAGTCATTATATAGAAAAGTTAATTCAATCTGACATTTGCGAAAAATGACACATGAAAGCTTAAATTTGGATAAACTCGATTATGTAAGTTTCTAAAAAACTGAATCACCTAGAGAAAAACGAAAAATATATTAGCACAAAAAACTCATCTACAATAATCTAATTTCAGTTTTGTGACAGAACCATTGTTATCCAGTGTAATTACTCGAAGTGAGATTTCTCCTGATTTCGCATATAATTTAAAATTAATCTAATTTTTAGCGTATTATGCGGGTTATATAAACTCAGTAGATCCCGTATAAGGCTTTAGAAAAGAATTCGGGCTCATTAAGGGATACGGAAGGTAATTCTTGAAATCGAATTTTATTAAGTTTTGTGTTTTTTAAATTGCTCATTTAAATATCTCATTTTATTGTATTAAAAATTTAAATTTCTACGTAACTTGTTAGTATGTTTGAAAGTGTTTCATAGTATCTATCTGATCTATGAATTTTTATTATTATTTATCTAAGCTTCGCTACTAGAATAGATTTTCAAGTTAATGTGTCTTACAAGAATAACAAGTTCAATTTCAATTATTTCTTTTTTTTTATTTATCTACAGAATTTGTCTAAATTTTATCATTTTTCTTATTTTATCAATGAAATGGAAACCAGTGTGAGATAAAAATGTCTACATTCCCTTAAAATTTATTTAAAATTTTATACATGATGGTTATTTGTTATTGAGTATTCTTGTAAAATAGAGGTACAATTTATTGTACCAGCTTAAAAGAAAACTATAAAAAAAGAGAAAAAAATAGAAAACAATAAGGTTTTAGCAAGTTGTTGAATTATATACTTACGTTTGTTGTCTTATTAGTCCTTAACAGCATTTTTTAACGAAAATGCCAATTCCTTTTTTTTTTTTTTTTTTGTAGTAAAATGTAGAATAAAATAGCCATGATCCCCAGTTGCTTTATTTACTCTTGTCCCACACGAAATATCACATTGGTTTTCAAAAATACTAACACTGTAATTTAATGGAATCTAACTTTTAATGAAATGTTTCACTAATTTGCAACATACTATGATCTGTACACGTTCTTTCAGTAAGTATGATAATTCATACTTTTTAGGTGCGTTCGTAATTATACAAATATGTAGCACCTACAATTGTCGTTCAGTCCGGCCGTCTGTCCGTGTGTCTGACCGTCCGTACGCATATAACAATACAAAAACTACCGAACCAAATCGTTTGAAATTTAAAATCTATATTTATTACATAATTTTGTCGAGTCATTTCAAATTTTATGAAAATCGGATGCATAGATCAATTACAGGGACAATTAAAACTATTCTATTATATTACGGTCAATAGATAAAAATAGTTTCAAGTACATTTTAATGATGTTAAACTCTTTCTAATATAATGGAATTGACATGAATCAATGAAGTAAATACATATATATATATATATACTAAAATATACATTCTGTACAATCTGCGATACAAAGCACATTTATTATTAAATTGCAAGGCCACACAAAGGTACTCCACTACATAATTATACGGGGAAACATTGTTTGAGGTGTGTTTTATTTATATTAAACTATTTCACATTTTATGAATATGATATGAGTTGATAAGATGTAATAAAAGTTACTTTCTGTATATTTACAGGAACACAAAAAAGATTTCGGCCACTATACTGTATCCGAAGTACTGTCTACTATAACAGCAAGATCTGAATATTTTTAAAACTTCGTTGTCGTACGAGCGCACCCCATTTGCTACGCTTCATGTGCAATTTCCAACTTATTTATTTCACTCTTCTGGAAGATACACTATATCTGGCCTCTTATAAAACTTCATAATTTAAATTTACTCTCGAGATTGTTTGATTACTTTTACCTAATTTCTTTTTTCAGCGATTAGGATAAATTGGCAACAGAAAGATATAATAATGTGTAGCGTAAATGTTATTTACCCTTTACTTTCTACGAAATGGAACGCTTCAGTTGCCACCCACAGAAAAATTTCATTAAAAACTATACATATAAATTACTATTTAAAAAAAATAAATTGAGATGCAGTTTCAAATAAATTACAGTTAAAAATACTTTTTTCATAATACGCAAGTTTAAAAATGTAAAATGCGAGATGCTTAAAAGTTTAAAAAATTGCAATATTGTCCGTATTTAAGCGTACAATGATATATTTACTTCACTTTACTGTGCAACGAAACATTATTTTTTTAAGACATCTTATTTTCTGCCCAAAAATTAACATATCTACGGTTTTTTTTTTTTTTTTTTTTTGCAAATTTACTCCGGTATGATAATATTTTATTTATTCATTTTATTTTATTTTATTCTTAAATTATAGACAGATTTACGAAACACTCGGTATTTTTATTTCTGCTACATGCGATTGAATAGCCGTTCATCTCAAACTTCGGTCAGTTTCATCTGTTTTATATTATGCATCTTACTATTTTTAAAGCTTATCTTTAAATTCGTAGAAGCATCCAGGAGATACAAAGTGGTTTTCCATTGAAATCTACTGATTATCACGCTCCGAATGGGATTCTGGAGCAAATTATCTTCAATAGATGAGTTAACACTGTTATTTTAGATTGTAACGAATATGAATTAATTCATAGGAATTTATCTGCGTAAATCTTATTTAGGCAATTTTTATGAAAAATTTTCCTTCTAATATCTTTTTTATGAATTGATACCTATGCTAAATTTGCTTATAAAAATACATGTGTATCAATCTTTGTTCCCGAGTAATCTTTTCTAAACAATCGCCTACTAAGTAATATCTTCTGAAAGATATACTGCATCTAGCCCCAAATTCCTTAAGGATTTCAATTGAATTTGTACTTCGACATATCATACGTCTGTCCATATTGAATTATTCCATTTGTTACATGATTTATTCCATTTATGTATATTTTTTTCCATTTGTTACATGATTTCATGAGTTATATAGAGCTACGCGTGGAGGTACTTCGTATTTATCGTGTTAAAATTCTTATAAATATATTAATTTATAATATATATATTTATATATGTATTTGAAAGCTAATAAAAAAATAAGTAAACCGAATAAATACACAGGACAAAAATTTTAACTAAAGGCATAACAAAATACATTTTTGTTAGTGAGGGAAAAAAAAACACGGTAGGATTAATGACATCTGTAATTACAAATCAAATTGTTGCCATCTGTTGTAATATTTTTTCTCAAAATAAAATAACGAAAATATAGCAACGCATGGACTAGCTAGTATTTGTGATGTAGAATCACATATAGTATTCTTAAATTTTACTTTTTTCTAAATTACAGTTAAAACTAATCTTTAATTAAATAGTATTTTATCTTAACGTTTTATTTTGATTCCACAATAACTTTCCGTTCAAAAGAAAAGAAAGAAAAACATCTACCATCTGCCTAATTACTGAAAAACGGTTGTCAGATAAAGAGAATTCATTAAGATGAGTATTTCACCCTTGCTGGAAACAAATAAAAAAAAGAATAAATATCGACTGTGTTTGCGGTTAGTGAAATTTCATTTTCCTCTCTGCGTAATTTTAAGTCTAACTTATTCGTTTCATAATAGTCTTTGAATGTACTTGCTATTTGTTATGTCTTTTGAGAACATTTTCCCATAATATGCTCCTAACGTACGAATTGGCAGTCGGAATCCTTTTTGGCGTATTTTTTAGGACTACTGTTTTCTGGTTGCCCTGCTATTAAATTCAAAATCCTTTTATTGTTTAGGCGTAACAGACAATTTTGCGTAGATGATATCAGTCATTTTTCATGTGCTTACTGTCGCCAATTGTGTGATGCCAATGTGTAAATTATTCAGTGAGGAATCAATTGCCTCCCTCTCACCTCACGAGGCAGTCATGTGAAGACTGTTTTCTCAATAGTGCGTTCAGGCACCATCCCTAGCTTTTCTGTATGAAACCTTTAAAATTTATAAGTTTACTGCAAATAAATAAGTTTCTTAAAGAGCATTTATTTTCTTAAGCGATCATAGCCTATAACTAGCGAATGCATTTTAAAAAAGAACCGGGTCAACATATTTTAAATTACAGATCCATACTATATAAATTTATGGTGCCTAACACCAGGCATTCGCAATTTTTTTAACGTCAAGGGATGGTGCCTGCTTTTAGTTGCCTGCTTCGATTTGCTTGAAAGTTTAGTTTCTGGACTATTTATTAGCATATATCTGGACTATTATCTGGACTATTTATCTACCTGAGTAGTATGACATTATCTTATTCATTGGCTGTTTACAAGATTTTTGAAAGCCTATTTCCCCGACAGATGACTATCTATTACGTTTGCGGAATATAGAGTATTAGATACTACGAGTGTTCTTAGTTCATAGACTATCGTTTACGGTGCCTATAAAATGCGGACTGTCGCTGCCGGATTTTTCCCTGATGGATCGCATTGGAGTTCTTTCCCGGCGCCGAACCATTATTCATGTTGGATGCGGCTGATTTTTCTGATCGAAAAAATTTCACGAGGCTCAGCGTAAAGAACTCCTGCTCCTCCCGATGTACGCCTAAGAATCTGCGGTAGACTGTAGTGACTCCTATTTCGCCTCCGTTAAATTCGCAGCCTTGCTTTTGGCAATATAGTGCATTTTATTTCTACTTTGTGTACTTCAGAATTATGTGTTTACTTAAGAAATGGATCGTACGCAGTGTGCTCAGTGCTACAGATTTTCGTGTTTGGTCTGCAATTTAAACTACACACACAGAGTATGTGCTTTTCGCGCTGGATTTTATGTGTCTGTGATTACCAACGTCCAAATATTGCATTTCTTCAAAATAAAAAAAAAATAAATAAAAAATAAATAAAAAAGAGAGAGAGAAAAAGAAAGAGAGAAATAAAGTGAAGAAAATAAATAACTACCTGCGGCTTTAAATGTGAGTACGAGAAAATTTTTTGTAATTTTAATACTCAATCCCTATTTTAATTACATGACTTCTTAAAAATTTTTAAAATAATATGTTGAGTTATTTTTACAATTATTGTTTAGTATGCATTATTTTCTCGTGCTCATATTTATTTTTGTGAATAATATTAGTTAGAAGTTTTCTTAGATTACGTCGAAATATTTCATAGTTTTACAAATGCTATTTTAGAAATAAGATGCCAAATATAACAGGATAAAAGGATATTTTTCATGTAACTACGTAGTTATCTACTGTGCACTCTTACTTATCAGGACTCAAGACAATCTTAAAAAAAAGAAATATAAATCGGATTTTTTTTTTTTTTTTTTTTTTTTTTTGGATGATTGTGCTAAAAAAACATTTATTTTACTTATTTTCTATAAAGACTACATTTTTATTTACTGTGCAATGCGAGTCCTTTTGAACTACACAATCTGACGTTCATATGTATAAATTTACAGTTATATAGATATGTTGTTACCTGAATTTATAATATGATAAAAAAAAAAAAGAAGTTAAAGGTAAGTTAATGGTGCATCTAAAATATTCATATTTCCAGGTAAATAAGACAGAATGTTTTTTGTGTCAGACTATTATTCTTTTGCATGTTTGGAAGTTTAAAAAAAAAGTATAAAGAAAGATAAATATGAATACTTGTCATAAATAAAGATGTATGCACCTCTCTAGATATTTGACACTGCCTTCATCTTGAGATACATAAAATTGTATCATTTCAATTATATTTTATTATGCTTTGAAAATTCCATAATTAAAGGGTAAGTTATGTTTTACTGTGTTTCTATTGAGTATTATTTACAGATAATGCATTATTTTTATATTTGTACTTAAAAGTAATTACCATTTTCTTTATTGCATAATTGAATATATGTAATCAATATCTTTAAAGCAGCATTTTCAATTAATTATATCCATTTAAGGAGAGCTATTTCTTGTAGCTAAATATTACAGAATTTTTTCTTTATTCTGAGTACATAAGGAAGACGACTGTTTTATAACATATAATACTTAAACGTACTACGCGCATCATTAATATTAAAAGTAAAATTTTGAAAAAAATATAAAAATATTTTTTTAATTGTTTTTGAGAAATTAAAATCCCAAATTTACTTATTAATGCCAGAAACAAACAAATCTATAAAAAATATTATTTTTGTTTACAATGGAATCTGAAATTATGCATGAATGAGTAATTTACGTAAATGACTTCAAAATGGCTTTTTTTTATTATTATTATTATTTTTACATATGATAGATTGAAGTTTTTACTTAAGGCTCAACTATAGTCGCAGAAAAAGACCCTATGATAATGTAAAGTCTATGGCAGCGTTCTTTTCAAATATCTCGCTCAAAATTTAATATTTTTATAGGATTTTTTTGCATAGGATAGCTGAGGACGATCTACAACCTGGTTAGTTCTTACTTTTTCGATTTTCCTTATATATTTTTTTAATTATAATAGTTTCAATTTCAGAACCGGTTTAAACCAGTTTTAAAATTTAAAGTAATTTTTTTTTTAATCTGAAACCAAAATCAAAACAGTAAAAGCTAGGCCGGTTGTGGATCGTCCTCAGCTATCCTATGCAAAAAAATCATGTAAAAATACTAAAATTTAAGTGAGATCTTTTGAAAAGAACGCTCCCATAGACTTTACATTATCATCCAAATCTTTTTCTGTGACTAGTGTTGCGCCATAAACAATCTTTAATTTAAAAAAAAAAAATGTAAATTGGTTGTTTCATTTCATTTTTCTCTATTATTACTCGTTTTTGTATTACCGATGAGGGAAAATTAACAAAAATAAGAAGTGGCAGAGTATTGCAATGAAAGGAATAATAATCTACACTATTACTAAAAACAATAAAAGCAGATACATAGTCTACTGGTTTTCTGTCAATCGCAATGAATTTTGTCTGTGTTATTAAATTAAATGAAAAAGTCGTGTATTCCTTCCCTGTGTTATTCCACCATCCTAATTGTGTGTGCTGCGGAAGTGTAACTACAGAATAATGTGTGCCATCAGATAAAGATCTACATTATAAAGCAAAAGCCTATTTGTTACAAACACTGAGAGGATAATGATGGTGATAAAGCATTTTCTCGGACGTATATTAGCATTTAACTATTGCATAATTTCAATTTTTATAGTGTCGAATAGAAAAATATATACTTCCAAGCAAAATTTGCTTTCAATTTAATAACTTAAATGGTTTTTAAAGATGATTTTTAAAAAACCTATGTGAATAATGAAAATTTTTTTGATGTAATAATGCAATGTAGTAATTACAGAGATATAAATAAAGTATAGTTTATAAATGAAACTTAGAAAAATGTCGCACTTTTATCACAATTGGAATAGATTATAAAGCTGAAGAGAGCTATATTTTTAACGTTCCTTGCATAGTAAAAAAATAAACTCAACTTTTTTTTTTTTCCTTTTGTAAAATGGAAATAATATTGAATATACTGAAACACACGTACAAATATACATGATATTGAAAATATTGAAAAATACTGAAATCATTCTTTTTAACTTTGTACATAGACTGATTACGTAAACAAAACGCAAAAAACATGAAAATCTTACAAAAAGTTAAAAAAAATCTAATCATAAAATACAAAATCCGAATCTTAAATGTATTGAAAAACTTTTGATCTGTCTGAAAACAAATTTGTAGGTCTTTTATTTACGATAGGTTTCATCTAGCTTTCGCGGATCCACAACACAAATCTATGTCCGCTCGACTTTATTCCGATCTTTTCTATAATAAATATAACGAAATGAAAGCTCTATACGCACAAACTACATTTTATGACTTTTTTAGGTAAAGAAATATTACCAGAACACATTATTTAAGCATCCATTTATCGTAGTAGAATAAAGGCCTCGTGAAATATTTGATAACAAAGAGAAAAATCCGAACATGGATTATGATATGAAGATGAATGCCTCCAAGTCAAATAAAGTAATAAGTTAACACAACTCGTTCTCCATCTTCGTTGGGTGCTTATTGATTTTTATAAATCTCGGCGGAAACTTAGACTAAGAGTGGTTGTTCCTATGAAAAGAATGGTTTATCCCGCAGACATCTTTAAGTTGTCTCGACATGAGATAAATATAGAATAAACTATTCAGAGGTAAAATTAAAATTACATTTTATATCCGACGTTTTGTAACATTGAGAAACATAAATAATATCACACAATAAATTTAATTGAAGTAGATGTTTCATACTCTATGCCAGACAGTAGTGTAGTCGTAAAAAAGCCACATAGTATACGCTGTACACCCTGCAGTGTGTAGAGTAAGGTTTTTTGATAAACAGAAAATAAACGATATTCCTTTAAAAAAAATTCAGAAGGTATAAGGCATATACCACCGTATACCCTTCACTAAATCACTGATGCTAAGCTTGTCCAACATTTCAATAAACCACGGCTTCTTCAAGTAGTCACAAAAAATAAAGATGGCCATTATTTACATGAATTAAATCATGAAACAATTTTATCCTACTGCTGTAGTGGCACAGCCTTATTAACGCAGGGCAGGAGCTCCATTTCCACTAGCATTTTTATATGTTAGTGTTGTTCCTTATTTAAATGGAGGATAATGGTCATGAATGGGGCGAAAATTTAGTATTCGGAAATACTGGCAAAACTTTCCCCCTTCGGTAATCAAGCCCTCTTTAATGATTGTCGTAAACGATGCCCATACATCTCACAATGGTAGGCATAAGGTTTTTACGATTAAGGAGTTATGTGTAAAAATAATTTGAGGGTATAGCAAACATCGTAATAAATTTAAAATTACATTTTTTAAGAGCGAAGGAGAAGAAAGGGTATGTTTTCTAAAAAAATTGTAGAGAAAGGAGCCAGCAACTTGAATTGCTTTAATAACAATTTAAAAATTATATGCAAGTATTATTTATTTCGAAAAGATGCATTCTTTTGAAAAAAATTTTATCTAAAAAAATAATAAAGTACGGAAAGGCGCGGCTCAAAGAAAATCTTCATGGAGCGGCATGACGCCCACGGGCACAGTTTTGGACAGCCAAACTTTATACAAGCTGATCATCAATTCAAATGTCAATCAAAAACCAAAGGTGCTGTATACACATGTTCACATTCTTTAATATGTCATGACATATAATGATACATGTCATGTTAAGACACAAGGGAGTATATACATAGTAGGACTCTATACTGTGACGGAATTCTACGCGCTTCGTTAAGTTAATCTTGTTACGACTCATTGTGTCTTAATATATTTTTTAATTTTATATTCGTCAACGCATACATGGTAAAAAAATAACTTTAGTTTTCTAGTGATATTTGTAATCATGATGTATATAGTTTAAAAACTCAAACTGTATTTTTTTAGGTGACATTACTTTTGATTTTTAGTGCTATTAAATGTATTATAGTAAAATGTCTTTTAAATTTAGTAATTTGATTAAGACGTAATATATTTAGTTACTTGATATTCAGAGATACTTTCATATAATATTGTTAATACAGTGAAAATGAGATAAAAAATACAATTTAATATTTTACCAATAAATCCTATTTTTTTCTTTTTCGGTTTTTTTTTTAACAATTTTATTTGCAGAATCATTAAGCTTTTAGAAAATGCAAATTAACTGTTCAGTAAACCATATAATAAACCCCCCAAAATATTTATGTGTTTATATGAAAATTGAGAATGTTATTTAATTGTAGTGATTTTTTTTTAAATCTTTGGAATTTGCTATAAGTCTATTTAATTACAATGACATTCATCTAAAAAATACAGAGATATCCGTCACACCTGTATTATTTATTGCAAGCAATTTCAAATATTTGTCAACAGTACTGAATTACTATGAATGATTTTTAAATATGCATTCTTCAACGGTTTTCAGGTAACAATAATAGATCTGAAGCTCAATAATAACAAATACTGAATTATTGGAGTAGAGTATTAATGATATTTTCTAGTATTATCATTGTATATGGATATTCTCAACATGATACAGAGTTTCCATAAAATAATATAGCAATTAGAATTTTTTTCTACTATTAACTGTAAGCGTTTTAAAGTGTTTGTTCACAAATAAAGGGTAATTCAAACAATTTTAGATAAGCGCATGCGTCATTACTGCTTTGTCATTTACTCGTTTTGTTTACAAAGGCGACTCTTGAGTGTAAAGCGTTACTGCTGGGTTAAAGATTTAAAAGTTGTTAGAACCAGTGGTGACCATCCTCTCCAAATTCAATGACGCAAATCCCCCCCCCCCCCGAAAAAAATCTTCATACTTTAACATTGACCCCCCCCTTTCTAAACAGAATATCAATTGTAAAATATACTCTACTTATAATCTACTGCACATTCAAAACATAGCGAGTTGAGCATAGCGGAATGAGTTCTTATTGCCCTTATCTAGAATTTAAATAAAGAAAACTCAGAAACATTTCTGAAAATTCAATGTTGAAAAAATTTAAAAGTGATATTAAAGGAATCAAGATTTACAAAAGATAGTGAATTGCGTATAGCAGAATGAGTTCTTATTGCCCTTATGTAGAATTTAAAGAAAAAAAAAACACAGGAACATTTCTGGAAATTAAATGTTGAAAAACTTTAAAAGTGATATTATAAAAATCAAGATTTTTTTTAACAGTAAAAAATGAAGTACTTAAAATTTAACTCCCCCCCCCCCCAAATGTACTTTTTCTCGAATTCTCCCCCCCCCCCAAAAAAAAAAAAAACTAAATTGTATGATGCATCTTGCGTCACTAAACCCCTCTCTAGGCACCCCTGGTTAGAGCCATGCGACTTTTTCTTTGAGATTTTATAAAACATCATGTCTAGGTTCCACAGCGATGCTACTAAGTGATTTGCCAGAGTCAAGACACAGGATTTAAAACAAACTATTTCTTCCATTATTCTGGATTTGTTAATCGAAGTGTTTGAAGAACTGGTCGTTAGATACGTGTCGTATAACTAAAGATGCACATATTGAATATTTGTAAGAAAAACTATGTCAGGTTACCTTAAATTATTTGTATATGTCTGTATGTAATATGTAATAATTATAAGTAATCTATAAAGCGGTCCCCGATTGTCTTCTAGTAAGTTTGTTTGGCGGGATTGATATTTTTTAGAGCTTGGCTTGGCAGAATGACCGTCCTGCTTTATGTAGATAAAATTTATAATTACATATTTTTTTTTATAAATATACTAACATAGATTATTATGGTTAATAAATTGGATGGAACTATAATTATACAGTGAAACCTCTCTAAGGAGACCGTCCGTTATACTATAATAAAGCGGTCTTTCAGAGAGGTGGTTTTTAAACAGAGGTGATATGTAATGCAAAGTTTCATAAAATACATTATTACAAAAAAATGTTATTGAATTAGTTTATTAAATTTCACATCGCTACAGCTTTAAGGAAGAAATTAATAGTAGTTTGCTTTGATTTTAACTATTTCTTGTTAACAATTTTTGTTTCTAAAAAACTTTTGATTTCTTCAAACTAATTATTTATTTTAGTATCATCTCTAATAGATATCGAACTTTCTATAAATTTATTGATTTCTTGAAATGAAACAGAAGATTCAACTGAGAAGCTCGGCATTTAAATGGGAATGAGCTCCAAAAATAGATTTTTTTTTAAAATCACGATTGTAAATATCATTTATTTATATTTATTTATATAAACGATTGTATTTTTTAATCAAAAAATTTTAAAGTCTTACATTTGTCAAGATTTTCTGTAATACGATTCTCCCAGTCTTGAGATAAAGCACTGTAATTTGGGGTCATATAATCAATTTTAGCTGTGTTTGATAACTGAATCACTTAATATTTTAAGACAGTGATAACATGAATGGATTTTTAGGGGAATTTCGAGATTTCTCCATGCAAAAGAAAGTAATCTGACTTTTCTTCTGAAAAGAAGAAAAGCGGTCTTTCAGATAGGGAGACGGGACATACCGTTAAATAGGGTGAATCGGAACACTTTTCAACTTTAACGTTAAAAAAAAGCAACTACTGATTTTTTTATTTTTTTATTTTTCTACTAGAAACTTCGGTATTGTTTTGTTCTTTAATTTTTAAGTAACAACGAAACATTTTTACTGTTTATATATGTATAATTTATTTTTTTAATGGTGTTCCGATTCACCCCGCAGATAGGGGTGAATCGGAACAAATGCTATAATCTTTATTTATTATGATTCAAATATTAATAGGGTTAGTAAAAACAAGTAATAATGATAAGGGAGGAATAGGAACACGTAGTTACTGTGAAACCAAGCTTTTATTTTATATACAAGTAAAGATATGCCTTTTTAAAAATTAGAAAACAACTTTTAAATCAAGAAAAATTTAAATTTATTTTAAGAAGTTATATTCGAATTGTAGAAGTAGAATTTAATACAAATTTAGCCCTGTTCTGTGTTATCCTTTACTAGTAGTCATTGGGTAAGTGAATCTATTAAGTAGCCCCAATCGCTGCATGTATTAATACGATCTACTAATACGCCCTCATCCCCAGACCTTAGTACTGTTTGCATCCGTCTTTTTTTAGTTGGTTTTTCCTTTTGAGATGTTTGTGTAATGTTGTGGATGTCAGAGAATAATTCTGTGCTGTTTTTCTAACTAATTTGATATTTTTAAATTCATTTACTGTGTGTTCCATGTCTGTTGGATTAGGTGTTGACTTTTTTGTTTAACCAAGTAATTTCTTGGCCCCTTTAAACTCTTCAAGTAATTAGAACAAACAAAATATTGTTACAATACATATTCATACATATATTTTCATATATTACATGAAACTATTACTGTTTAGAAAAATAAATCATGAGAAAAAGCGTGTTCCGATTCACCTCGTAAATCTTAAACCTCTGATGTTACAAGCCATTTTTCACTTTTTCATTATGTAGTTTAGAAATAAGTAGAATTTAATACAGAATATCGTTTACAGGTCTATCTTTAATTAAAAATCCCCTCTCTTAGGTTTAGAATACGAAAAATACTGAAGTTACATACAAAGTTTTGAAGACTTTGAAAAAATGACGTTTTTGAGGATCCTCTTGAAGTTTTTTTATATACCCCAGTAGTTGTGCAAACATGTCAAAACTGAATTTACCAACTTTTAACTTTACCTTCTTATAAAAAAATTAGCAACTAAAAATATCATCACATATATTTATACTGAATTTATTTGTATGACCGGGAAGTTTCGTTCCTATTCACCCCATTTTACGGTAATGGTGACTTAATGGGGGAAAATTAACATTGAGTTTATAACCAAAAATTGTAGACCACAAATAAACTTTTTTATGGGAATTGGTCTTCTTATAGAGGTGGTCTTTTACCGAGGTTTAACAGGATACAAATTTTCTCACATAAATTAAGTTAATAGCAGTTGAAAAAAATTTCAAAATTATCCAATGGATACATTCAGATACAGGAGCATTTTCTTTTTGCACTTTCTTTCTATTTCAAAATATTCTTGCGTCGATATAATCATCTTTATGGGATAACATTTGGAAAAAATAATACAAAAATTCAATTCAAAGATAATAATTGCAGAACTAGTAGCTGGAATACACATAGTTTTGTTAGTCTAATGTTTTGGCTCTTAAGGGTGTATTCGAAAAAATACTTTTCCACCTTCAACAGCTCGGAATTTTCTGATACAATTCCCGACACATCTTTAAAAGTAGAAACATGAAGCTTGCTGAGGGGATTTGCGAAGAGACGTATAAGGTGCCGTGTGATGTCATTTTACGCTCAATTCATTAGAATTTCATTTATAAACAATTATCTTCTCAGTATGACTTTTTTTTCTTCACAGATCTCCCGCTTCGGAATTTTTTTTTTCAAAATGCCGTTTTTGATTGCTTTTTTTGCAATATTTTCTGCATTTATCAAAGAATCGACAATCCCGGCACCTGTTATACATTCTAAATAAGACAATTTGCCATTTTGATGCATGTGAGAGCAAAAATGAATTTAAAAATAAATCAGAAAATAAGTGGTTTGAGTCAAATGCAAATGAATGTTTTTCTGAAGGGGACAGTTTATCTTAAATTTTATCGAAAAATTCGATTTTTTCATATTAAATGAAATTCTATTTAACTGTGAATATTTTGACAACCCATTTTTACCCATACGGTAATTATATCGCGAAATATTATAAATTGTAATAATACATTTAGTGCAATTACCTATACAAATTAAAAATCTAAATGGCTTTTTTTCCATGTTCACATTTTCTTCACTTTGATGATTTTAAAATTCTGAAGCTTTTTTTTTTTTTTCATTAGAGATAGAGATTTAAACCTTTTTGTAGATATTATTTATTATATTTGGAATAGATCTGCGCACGAATTTAGTTTTGAGGATTTTTGTTATTTTTGAAAAAATAAAAGTACATGCTGATGTGTTAGATTTAATTTTTTTTTCTATATATATATCCGTAAAATAGTTATATTAAATAAAACATTAGATTATCTAGTACACCATGCGAAATCTTGTGTATTACACATTTAAAAATCTTTTTAAAAAATGGGCAAGAAAATCAATTTTATTAAAAAGTAATAGAGATTGTTAAAAATTCCAATTTTTATAAGCAATTTCCAAAAGTTTAATTAAATATGCAGTTAATTATTTTTTTAATGTACTTTTAGTTTAAGATTGAAATACAGACAGTTCAATATTTGAACTATATATTATTTAAAATAAACAAAAATTTTGAAAAAGTAAAGTGTTCCGTTAATAAATCTTGAGGATAAAGAGAATACTTTATAATGCGTTATTGCAAAGCATAAATGAATGCACGTGTACTTCATTATTAAGAAAATTATCCGTGAAATATCTAAAAAAGTTTCCTGAACACTATTTATTTAAAGAATCTTTTAGAAAGGTTAAAGAACTATTTTCGTCTAAAGAATTTAAGTTTAAACTCGTATTTATCTCTTCTTGTTCCTTTTGCTAATGAGATTTTAGAATATATTCCATGAAGAGATCAAGTACAACTGTAATAGTTTATTAACGTCCTTAAAACGTTTTAAATAAAATTTAAACGACGGAACAAGTTTAAAGTAAAGTGCATTAAAAGAGTCTAATTTACAAAAGTTTGAACAGTAAATTTAGTTGAAATGTTTTCCATTATGGTTCTATTTTGAAAGGATTAGAAAAGGATTATTTATACATAAATATTAAATCATAAAATGCAATTGATAAATAAACAGTTATTATAAATTTAATTTTATAATTTTTCTGATCATTAATGGACTCATCTATTTCCATTAATAAAAATCCAAATGGAAGCAATTATTTAAGATAAATTTAACTCGTATTTGTCTCTTCTTGTTCCTTTTTCTAATCAGATTTTAGAATATATTCTGTAAAGAGATTAAGTACAACCGTAACAGTCTATTAACGTCCTTAACCTTCCTACCCTGAATGGGTCGAATCGACCCGTTTCTATCACATATTTTATTCGATTTGAACCAGAAATTTCTTTATACACTAAGTTAAATAAAAGATTCAGAGAACTGAGTTAAATAAATATATATAATAGCTTTATGTAAAAATTCTGGTGTCAAATATTTTTAATCAAGTTTGAGAAATTTTCAACAGGGTAGGAAGGTTAAAATGTTTTAAATAAAATTTGAACGACGGAACAAGTTTAAAGTAAAGTGTATCAAAAGAGTCTAATTTACAGAAGTTGAAACAGTAAATTTAGTTGAAATGTTTTCCATAATGGTTCTATTTTTAAAGGATTAGAAAACGATTATTTATGCATAAATATTAAACAAAAAAAAAAAAAAAAAAAAAAAATACAATCGATAAATGAGCATGTTATTATATGTTTAATTATATCATTTCTCTGATACATTAATGGAATCGTTTATTTCCATTAATACAAATTCTAATAGAAGCAATTTTAAGACACGTTGTTCTCTCATCTACCTTTTGTGAAATATTTGTCCATTATGATATTGCTTTGTTTTAAAAAATATTTAAATATATTTCTTCATAAACCCTAAAATCTTATTGAAAAAAAAAATCAGACAAAGTAAACTGCGAAAATAAAATACCGGTTGTTTCCCTTGGGGTAAGATGCGGTTATTTTCCATTGCAATCAAATGCCTGGTTGCTTTTTCATTGTTTAAATTACTCGTGGATATTATCTAACTTGTCGCCGATTTTTATCAGATAATTTAATGTATGATTTTAATCAACTGATTAAAAAAAATCATGTAATAAAATCATAAATATTCTAAATGTTTAAAGTGACATAAAGAAATATTGAAACCTAAGGTGAATGCAATTTTAAAGATTTCTACGTGTATTTTGCCTTATAAATAAACTTTATTGGCTTTTTAAATAAATGTTTAATGATTATTCAGTTTTATCATTATTAAAATTTTATGTTAAATGCTAATATAAAATGTAAAATGTTATAAATAATTTTATAATATAATAAATACTTTTAATAAACATATACAGTGGTTGCCAAAGTTGTGGACACTTTTAGGTAGCTTCCATTCCAAAAAGTAAAAACTACCTTTTGCAGCCGTAAAATGGCAACATCCATCATGTTGTTGTACAAGACTCTTTCATGACCACCTTAGTGATTAGTTGTATACCCGCCCCATTTTCGCTAATTCAAAGAAGTTCAGGAATCGATCAGTTACAGAACGCTAATTAAAAGCAGGTGATGGTAATTATCCAACAAACTTTAAATACCTAATCACAACTTACAATGTACACAGTCTAAGCTTTAAAAAAAAACACCATAAAAAATAATCGTTAAAAAAAGCAGATTTGATATATTGTGGATTGATGAATATATGAATTTTTTTTTCTTAAAACCCTGATTTTTCGCCCGTTGAGGCCTTTTTTAATGATATCAAAAATTTGTTATACATGAATTTTTGGTTTTTTTTTTTTTTTTTTTTTTCTAGAAGTAATAATTCAAATTGATAGATAAAGTTTTGATCTGTATTTGGGTTTGCGTTCTAGAGGTCATGACAAGTATAGAACTGCAATTTTTTTCTTAAATTCCAACATAGGTATAATGTATAGTAGTAGTGTGTCTTACACAATTTATCTAAAATCAATCTTTAAAAATTGCATACAATTTTGGATTTAGCATCATTTTCAACTGCTTGTATGTTTTTACACGATTTTTCAAACTAGATACTTTTTTTAACTGCCGTATATGAGTGATTAATGCAAGATCAATGCGAAAATAGCTATTTTAACCTTGTTTCTAATATCAATAGTAAATTGGCTATAAAATAAATAAAATTCATCACATAAATACTAAAAAGCTTTAGAAAAATATTACAAATTTACCAAAAAACAAATACTATACATTTGTACATTAAGATTTTTTCACAGCATTCTCCTACACACAACATTAATTTCTAATACACTTGCGCTCTTCAGACTCATTAATCGAATATCCCATTTATTCGGTAAAATTGCAACATTCATCATATCGTTCTACTTAAGACTCTTTCATTACCACCTCAGTGATCAGCTACACCCGCCCCATTTTCGTAAATTCAAAGAAATTCAGAAATCGATCAGTTACAGAACGCTAATTAAAACAGTTGATGGTAATTACCCAACAGAGTTTAAATATCTAATAATGTCCTTATAATGTAGTCTAAGCTTCACTTTAAAAACACAGCAATAATAATAATAATTTTAAAAAAGCAGATTTGGTATGTTGTGAATTGACGAAGTTATGAATTTTTTTCTTTTTTAAAATCCTATTCTTTTCGCCTGTTGAGGTCATTTTTAGTGATATAAAAAATTACATTTTTAGCTGTTTTCCTAGTCGTAATAAATAACATGTGGTTTTGGATTCTAGAAGTCATGGCGGGTGTAGATCAGTAAGTTTTTTTTTTTTTTTTTTTTTTTTTTTTTTTTTTTTTTTTTTTTAAATAAATTTCAACATAGGCCGGTTGTTAGTAGTAGTATGTCTTACGAAATTTATCTAAAAGTAGTCTTGTGAGTAGTGTGAGTAGTAGTTTAGTAGTACTGAAATCTAACAATTCATGCAATTTTTAATTGCATCAATTTTTAGATTTCACATTATTTCCAATTGCTTGTTTATTTTTACATGATTTTTCAAAGTAGATCAAACCGTATTTGAATTATCTTTATAAATGACGTATATAAGTGAATTATGTGAGGTCGATTCGAAATAAGTTATGCTCACCTTCTTTCTAATATCAATAATAAATTGGCTATTAAATAAACAAAATTTATCAGATAAATACTAAAAAGCTAGCTTGAGGAAAATGTTACAAATTTTCCAAAGAACAAATAATGCACATTTTTACTTTAAGAACTTTTTCACAGCAATCTCATACATACTATAGTAATTCCTATTGCAATTCCGCTCTTCATACTCATTAATTGTATATCGCATTTATTCGGCAAAATGGAAACATTCATCATGTCGTTGAACTTAACACTCTTACACAACTACCTTAGTGATTAGCTATAGTCGTCTCATTTTCGTAAATTTAAAGAAATTCAAGAGTAGATAGTTATATTAAGCTTGTTTCTAATACCAGTAAGAAATCAGCTTATAAATAGACAAAATTCAATAGATAAGTACAAAATAGTTTTAGGAAAATTTTGCGAATTTACCAAAGAACAAATACTACACATTTTTACTACAAGATTTTTTTTTTCAGAGCATTCTCCTACATACTACATTAATTCCTAATGCATTTTCGCTCTTCAGATTCACTAATCGTATTTCCCTTTTATTCGGTAAAATGGCAACATCCATCATGTCGTTGAACTTAAGACTCATGAACATCTCAGTGATTAGCTACACTCGTCCCATTTTCGTAAATTCAAAGAAATTCAGGAATCGATCAGTTACAGAACGCTAATTAAAAGCAATTGATGGTAATTATCGAACAGAGTTTAAATGTCTAATATAGTCCTTACAATGTACGCAATCTAAACTTGTCTTAAAAAACACGACAAAAAAAAAATAAAAATAAAAAAATAAAAAAAATAAAAATAAAATAAAATAAAATAAAATAAAATAAAATAAAGAAAGAAAAGCAGATTTGATATGCTGTGAATTGACAAAGTTATGAATTTTTTCAGTTAAATACTAAAAAGCTTTAGAAAAATATTAAGAATTTACCAAATAACAAATATTATACATTTTTATTCTAGAAACTTTTTTTGGTGCATTCTCCTATATACTACATTCATTCTTAATCGTATATCCCATTTATTCGGAAAAATGGCAAAATCCATCATGTCATTGTACTTAAGACTCTTTCATGACCACCTTAGTGATTAGTTATACCCGCCCCGTTTCAAAGAAATTCAAAGAATCGATTGTTATATTAAGCTTGTTTCTAATAGCAATAGTAAACTGGCTTATAAATAGAGAAATTGCATCAGATAAGTACTAAACAGCTTTAGGAAAACGCTACGAATTTACCGAAGAACAAGTACTATACATTTTTATTTTAAGATTTTTTTTTCATAGCATTCTCCTACATACAACATTAATTCCTAATGCACCTCCTCCCTTCAGACTCATTAATCGTATATCCCATTTATTCTGTAAAATAACAACATCCATCATGTCGTTGTACTTAAGACTCTTTCATGACTACCTTAGTGATTAGCTATACCCACCCCCACTTTCGTTAATTCAAAGAAATTCAATTCGATCTGTTAAAGAATACTAATTAAAAGCAGTTGATGGATCCAACAGAACTTAAATATCTAATAATGTCCTTACAATGTACGTAAATAATAATAATAATAATAAAATCTTAAATAACAATCTTACCAGCAAAATTTGTAAATAAAATAGTTCAACAGTACAATACTCTTCCCACATCTGGCCAACGACAGAATAAACTTATGGTTTACAGAAAATTTCATTATATCCTTTACATATTTGAAAAAGTAAAAAAGATCGCACAAAAATATAACATAAAACTTGTCGCCATTCCTCCTCCATATCTCATTGACCTCGTTATATATAAAATCGACAAAATTCCAATAGATCAAAAATCTGGTATTTATGAAATCCCCATCACTTTATCTAATAATCTTAATAAAGTCTACATCGGCATGACAACGCGGAAACTTTTTATTAGAATTAAAGAGCATCGCAGAGATATAGAACAATATAACAGAATACTGCCCTTGCTCGCTTCTACTTGGCGAACAAGGGTTGCCATATTAATTTTGAGGAAGCCAAAATCATAGTTCCATGCAATAACCCAGTTCAAGGTAAAATAAGAGAATCCATCGAAATCATAGCACGAGAAAATAAACCATGTAATGATAATTTATCCTACAATATACCAAAAATATGGCATAACATCATAAAACCTTAAAATTTTTATTTCCTTGCATTATTTTAATTTTACTCACGTGTAAATGGCAACATTTTTAAAATTTTAATTCATTTAGTTTTTAATTTAATAGAAATATTATCTCTCGAACAAGATGCAAACGTAGTCCTTCCATTTCATATTTTCCTCAAGACGCCCGCAGAAGACAGCGCGAAACGTTGAAAGTTTTATTTTATTTTAATATGTACTAATGTATATTAAAATTCCTGTTTTGTGCACCACTGAGCAATGTGTTATTATTAGTTAAAATTTTATGGTGCAACTGTCCTATATATATTTATAAAAAAATACTCGTTAAAAAAAAAGCAGATTTGATATGTCGTGAATTGAAAAAGTTATGAATTTTTTCCCTATTAAAACCCCATTTTTTTGCCCGTTGAGGCCATTTTTAATAACATCAAAAATCTGTCATACATAGTTTTTTAGCTCTTTACCCAGGAGTTATAAACAGAATGTCCTTTTGGGTTCTCGAGGTCATAACCGGTGTAGATCGCATGTTTTTTTCTTTTCTTTTCTTTTTTTTTTTTTCATAAATTACAACATAGGCAGAATGTTAGTAGTAGTATATCTTACGAAATCTTCCTAAAAAAGTCTTTAAAAATTGCATGCACTTTTAGATTTCACATAATTTCCGATTGCTTGTTTATTTTTACATGATTTTTTCAAACTAGATCAAACCGTATTTCAAATATCTTTTTAAATGACGTATATAAGTGTTTTCACTTATTATGCGAGGTCAATGCGAAAATAGTTATGCTAACCTTGTTTCTAATATCAATAGTAAATTGCTTATTAAATAAACAAAATTTATCAGGTAAATACTAAAAAGCTTTAGGAAAATATTACGAATTTTCCAAAGGACAAATACTACACATTATACTTTAAGAACTTTTTCAGAGAAATCTCTTCATACTACAGTAATTCCTAATTTACTTCCGCCCATCAGACTCATTAATTGTACATCTCATTTATTCGGCAAAATAGCAACATGTATCATGTCGTTGAACTTAACACTCTTTCATGAGCACCTTAGTGATTAGCTATACCCGCCTTATTTTCGCAAATTTAAAGAAATTCAAGAATTGATTGTTCTATTAACCTTCTTTCGAATACAAATGGTAAATTGGCTTGTAAATACACAAAATTCATCAGATAAAAGCTAAAAAGCTTTAGGAAAATTCTACGAATTTACTAAAGAACAAATACTACGCATTTTTACTACAAGATTTTTTTTTCAGTTGCATTCTCCTATATACTACATTAATTCTTAATGCACTTGCGCTCTTCAGACTCATTAATCGTATATCCCATTTATTCGGTAAAATAGCAACATCCATCATGTCATTGTACTTAAGAATCTTTCATGACTACCTTAGTGATTAGCTATACCCGCCTTACTTTCGTAAATTCAAAGAAATTCAGAAATTGATCTGTTAAAGATCGCTAATTAAGAGCAGTTGAGGGTAATTATCCAATAGAATTTAAATATCTAATTATGTCCTTACAATACACGCAGAGCCAGATTAAGGTTGTGTGAGGCCTAAGACCCAGTACACTTTCGGGGCACTCTCGCACCAAAATAGTTGCTATATTTTTGGAGAGGAGGGGGTTATTATTATTTATTATGAAGTGATTGCAAAGGTAATCGGTAACCTATTTTGGCTTTTGAGTAAACAGTTGCGGAAACTGAAATTTTAAGAATTCATTTTCTAAATCATTTCATTTGATTTGGGGCCCCCAAGAGCAATGGGCCCAAGGTCACGGGCTAGTTGGCATGTTCGGTAATCAGGCCTTGAATACACGCAGTCTAAGCTTTCTTTAAAAAACACGACAAAAAAAATATCGTTAATAAAAAAGCAGATTAATTATGCTGTGAATTGACAAAGTTACGAATTTTTTCCTTCTTAAAACCACATAATTTTACCCATTGAGGTCATTTTTAATAACATCAAAAGTCTATCATACATAAACTTTTAGCTCTTTTCCTAGGAGTAATAAATAATATGTGGTTTTCGGTTTTAGAGGTCATGACCGGTGTAGATCTGTAAGTTTTGTTTTCATAAGTTCCAACATAGGCAGAATGTATAGTAATAGTGTATCTTACGAAATCTACCTAAAAACAGTCTTTAAAAATTGCCTGCATTTTTAGATTTCATATAATTTCCAATTACTTTTTTATTTTTATATGAGTTTTCAAACTATAACAAACCGTACTTAAAGTTGAAGGTGTCTTTTTAAATGACGTATATTAATAAATAATTCGAGGTCAATGCGATAATAGTTATAGTAATATTGTTTCTAATAGCAATAGTAAATTGTCTAATACATAAGCAGAGTACATAAGATAAATACTAAAAAGCTTTTGGAAAGTATTACGAATATACCAAAGAACAAATACTATACATTTTCTCCAAGAATTTTTTCAGTGCATTCTCCTACATACTCCATTAATTCCTAATGCACTTCCGCCCTTTAGACTCATTAATCGTATATCCCATTTATTCGGCAAAATGGCAACATTCATCATGTCTTTGAACTTAACACTCTTTCATGTCCACCTTTGTGATTAGCTACACCCTCCCCATTTTTGTAAATTCAAAGGAATACAAGAATCAATCGTTATATTAATCTATTTCTAATACCAACAGTAAACTGGCTATTAAATAAACAAAATTCATCAGATAAATACTAAAAAGTTTTAAGAAAATTTACGAATTTATCAAAGAGCAAATACTACACATTTTTACTCTAAGAACTTTTTCAGAGCATTCTCCTATGTACTCCATATTAATTCCTAATGCCCTTCAGACTATTCGGAAAATGGCAACATCCATCATGTCGTACTTAAGACTCTTTCATGACTACCTTAGTGATTAGCTATACCCGCCCCATTTTCGAAAATTCGAAGAAATTCAGGAATCGATCAGTTACAGAATTCTAATTAAAAGCAGTTGATGGTGATTATCCAACAGAATTTAAATATCCAATAATGCCCTAACAATGTACACAATCTAAGCTTTTCTTTAAAAACACAACATAAAATAAAAGATAAAAACAATGTTTAGGTATTTGTTAATTTTGAATCTTGAATAACATCATTAAAACGAGGTTTATAATAATAGTCTTGATTTAATCCCTACTGATTACTTCTAGGAAAAGATATGCTTGTTACAAACTAATTAGTTGAAAATTAACTAGTACCTTCTTTGAATAAAAAATGTTTCTGTTTGTTATCCTTCTGCAAATTTTAATTTCTCTCATATCAATTTTGTCTTGTTTTTAATCATCAGAAGAAAGCTTAAGCTTCAGCTAAATTGATGAAAAACAATGTTTAATTGTAATTAGTAAGGAAAATTCTATTATTTATTATTTTATGAAGATTTAAAATAATTATTGTGTAGTTATATATTATTTTTTATCGAATTTTAAATTATATATTCTTTAAATATTTTTTTATACTGAATCGGCTATAAATCAGATTCTTTTTTAAAAAAAAGTAAAGAGGAAAAAAAAAGAAAAAAAAGCGAATTGAAATCACTTTTTGTTGTTGATTAGAATTAATTAATTAAGAGTACGGTTTACCTCAAAACTGATCAAGAAATCGATTTTTGTTTTTAAGGGTATATGGAAGATAAAATTGTTTAAATGTTTGAGATTTTAATTCTCAACCTTAACAAGTCGGAAATAGCACATCAAACATAGCAAATGAGGTGCGTTCGTACTATAGCGAAGTTTTTAAAATATACAGTACTTCGGATACAGTACGGTATCCGAAATCTTTTGTGGGTTCTTTTAAATACTATATACTTTCTATAATACATGAATTATACTAAATCTCAATAAGGTATATCAGATTCTTAAAATGTGAAACAGTTTAAAATAATTTAAACCCACCTCAAACAGTGTTTCCTCGTATACCATTATGCAATAGAATACTTTTGTGTGACTCTGTAAATTAATAAAAAAAATTCTTTTCACCACAGATTGTACAGAATGTATGTTTCAGTATATATTACATAAATACACATGAATTTTATTATGTTCGAAAGGATGTAACACCATTAAAATGCACCTGATATTTTTTCTGTTGACCGTATTGTAGCAGAAAACTTTTGATTGTCTCTGTAATAGATCCGATTTTTATAAAATTTGAAATTTCTCGACAAAATTATGTAATAATTATTCATTTTAAATTTCAAATGATTCAATTGGTTAGTTTTTGCGTTGTTATATGTGGACAGAAGGCCAGACTGAATGACGACTATAGGTGCTAGGTATTTACATAATTACGAACGCACCTTAAAATAGAGCTAAAAGATTATGGTGCTAATTGATTATGGACCTAAGAGATTTATGTGCTGTAAGATTTTAAAATAATGTATTTTACGCACAGTGGTTGTTATATACAAGGACCTCAGAAACCAAAGAGTACAAGTAACAAAGTTTCGATTTGGAGTAAATTGAGTTCAAAGATAATTGACATTAAATTTGGAAATCAATAATGCAATAGAACCTCGATCCATCGTTTTAGAAAGGGTGCGAGGAAAAAAACGCGTAAAAACGATGAATGCGGATTAACTTCAAAATACGAAAAAACACAATGTATATGCATTACTAATGCATGCAATAAATACACTTATCTAATAAATACTAACTTGTTGCTAACTAAACTATAAAAGAAATAGATCGAAGTAATAGAAAATTGATATTTATTTTTAAAAAATCAATAATTTTCTTTAGTTTTTCGTTCATTTTTTTAATCAAAAAAGAAATGTTTAAGATATACAACCTTTTTCTGGTCATTTTCTGTAATTTCATGTGCATATTTAAAATTTTAAATACCATCATTGCATCAGACAGAATTGGTACTGATGGTTCAACTTCATCGGTATGAACTTATACTCTGCTTCTTCACCATTATTTTAATTTTTTTGCATTACCACAAATTTCTCCTATGTTTAGGACACCATATGTCGCAACATCTTGATCAATGACAACATAATCGCATACTCTGCTATATACAACCACTCTTCATCTAAATTAATGTTGCCATCATCAACAGAAACAGTACAAATGAGTTATTTTAGGACAAAAGAAGTACAGTGGAGCATCGTTTATACGACGCCGAAGGGACTACAGAAAAACGTCGTATAAACGATAACGATGTATAATCGATTTTCACTTCCAAAACTAGAATTAATTTTGCTTTCATTTAATTTTAATGTTTAACGTGATGATTTGCATGAATTTGTAAAATAAACAAACCAAAATAAAAAAAAAAAAAAGGGAAGGGGATTAGAAAGCAATTTAAATATGCTTATTTTTATTTATGTTTCACCGAAAGGCTCCTCATTTGCAGTACATAATTTCCTTTCAATTTAAAGTCAAAGCTCAAAAACCCCGCGTGGCCAACTAAAAGTCGCCTAGTAAAACAATATGTGCATTTATGAGTGGACTAGTGCATCAACTGATAAGAGTTAGAAGGATAGTCTATTTGCAACTTAAAACAGGTCGGGAAAGCTGACCATCCCTGAAAAAAGAATGACCCCTCCAAGTGTATTCTGTTACACGTAAGCTGATTTTTCAGACTAATCGAACACAGCCCACATTTTTATAATGTAGAGTGCATTTAAACACGCTCTTTGGTGTCATTCATAGCTGCCAACTCCCGCTCGTTCATAAAATACACAAGAAAAATAAACAAAAATAAACCTATACAAAATCGAAAAATCGACGTATAAACGATTTTGGGCGTCGTACAAAAGATATATTTTTACATTAAAATGAATACGAATGAGTCGGGACCACATTAAAACGTCGTATAAATGTAAACGTCGTATAAGTGATCGTCGTATAAACGATGCTTTACTGTAATTCCAGTTTGTACGTCATATGAATTCACATGACTTTGAATTTCATTTCAGTGAGGAGAAAATTTTTCCATCGATGAATACGGGGAAAGGACTTTTTGAAAAACGATGCTTGCGGGTTTCGTTAACATTATTTAAGTATAATTTGTGCAGGGATCGTAGAAATAAAATGATCAATGCGGGAAAACAATGAATGCGGGAACGATAGATGGGAGTTTCACTATAATTGACTGAATTGAAATAGGAAATAACCGCTTGATTCATGGTCGTTTTTGTATACTCTTATTTCAGTAACTGTGAAAAAAGGAGAGTACAATTTTCTGTAAATGTATAATTGACCAATACTGATAAACATTCGGCAAAAGTGGTTGATCTCTAGAACCAACACGTAATTAAAAAATCACTCACGTTTCAATAAAACCTTGTGCGGAAAATTACAATCATTAAAATCAACGTTTAACACACAATAAATAAAAACACGCTACAGACGTATACGTTTCGCGAGCACCAGGGCTCGCTTCCTCAGTGTACAAAAGGTAAAAATGTTTAAAATCAGAACCTCCCCCTCCAACTGACAGCAAGTCAGAAACCCAAATGACTGTAAACACAGTACCAAAATACCATCAAGCTTCAGTAACCAATAGAATCAAACCATAAATGAGGTGTTATGACATAATAAATCTAACCAGAAAGTAGAGATGTATGGCATACTAGATAAATCATTAACCAAAGATTTTTTACTTTATTGATATAGAGTGCTTCAAAAAAGCCTAAATCCAGCGGAGTAGTGCATTTTTGTAGCTGAAGAATCGGGATCATCGAGATATTTATTAAAACTATGAGAAATTAATTTGTTAATGTATGATAAATTGAAGCCGCGATCTATAGCAACTGATCTAATGTAATTTAACTCATCACTAAGAGAACTTGTGAGAGAATAGTGATGAGTTAAATTACATTAGATCAGTTGCTATAGATCTCGGCTTTAGTTTATCATACATTAACAAATTAATTTCTCATAGTTTTAATAAATATCTCGATGATCCCGATTCTTCAGCTACACCAGTTTCTTATTCTAGTCTAATTATTTTACTGTTTCATCATAGCATTAGTTTTAAAGTTGCAAATATTTTGAGACATTATGATTTCAAAGTAGTATTTAAACCAGTCAGTAAATTAACTTTTTCTCAATTAAAAGATCAAATTTCTCCTCTGGATTATTGAGGTATTTACAATATACAATGTCAGTGTGGTTTGTCCTACATTGGACAAACAAAACGTAAACTCAGAAAAAGAGTCGCGGAACACATAGGTTATGTTAAGAGAAAAGAGTTGAAGAATTACTCTATTGCTTCTCATTGTTGGGAGGAGGGCCATAATTTTAATTTTACCTCAGCCATGGTTATCCAAAAATGCACTACTCCGCTGGACTTGGACTTTTTTGAGGTACTCCATACCAATAAAGTAAAAAACTCCTTGGTTAATGATTTATCTAGTAAACCGTACACCTCAACTTTCTGGTTAGATTTATTATGTCATAACACCTCATTTCCGGTTTGATTCTATTGGTTACTGAAGCTTGATGGTATTTTGGTACTGTGTTTACAGTCATTTGAGTTTCTGACTTGCTGTCAGTTGGGGGGAGAAAGGGGGGTTCTGATTTTAAACATATTTACCTTTTGTATACTGAGGAAGTGAGCCCTGGTGTTCGCGAAACGTATACGGCTGTAGCGTGTTTTTATTTATTGTGTGTTAAACGTTGATTTTAATGATTGCACTCATGTTTCATTACCTAAAGAGAAAGAAGCTAGTATTTTCAAGTGATCTGTGCACTTAGTTCATTTTTTTTTTCGATTTTGTCACTTATACGCTTTGGCTTCTGGAGTCATCATATATATGTTACAGGCCAAACCCGATTTTAGGCCAAACTAGATTGGCCTAGGCCAAACTAGTTTATCCTATCGCCCATCGGATAGACTAGTTTTTCCTAGGCCAAACCGGTCTATCCTAACGCCCATCGGATAAACTAGTTTTTCTTAGGCCAAACCGGTCTATCCTATCGCCCATCGGATAAAGTTTTTCCTAGGCCAAACTAGTCTATCCTAAGGCCCATAGGACAATCTAATTTTTCCTAGGCCAAACTAGTTTGGCCTAACTCTTATAGGATAAACTAGTTTAGCCTGCTGTTTATTGGTCTGAACTAGTTTCTCCTAGGCCAATTGAATTTGGCGTGATTTTATTGAATTCAATGACAGCCACAGCGCCAACATTCTACTTTGTCCTAGGATGATCTAGTTTATCCTAGGCCAATGTAATTTTACGCGTTTTTAGCTCACAGGAGTCAAAGTCTGAGAAATAATGGAACTGGCAATATGTATGTATGTACGCATGTATGTACATATTTACGTGCGTATGCACGTAATGCGATAACTCGTGATAGAAATAACCGATTTGCTTCAAGTTTTGGATGTATCTTCTTTGATATAAGGTCCTTTTCTGATTAATTTTGGGAATACATTGGATAAGAATAAGGGAGAGCGAACGGGAGGTTAATCCCCCACCGTTAATTTAGAGAAATGGATTTTTCATGCAGAATTATCAGTTTTCATTTAAAATTTTAGCTATAGAATCATTCTGACAAGGCGCCTCCTTGATTAGTTGTGGATGTTTATTTTTAAGTGTAAAAAAAGGGCAATGTAGGTTACCCCCCCCCCCCCATAATTTAGATAAATGATTTTTGACGCAGAATTTACGGATTTGCTTCAAATTTGCATATAGGTTCTTTCTGATAAGGGGATTCCCTAAATAGTTTTGAGGGTTTAATAGTTAAGTATGAAAGGAAAAATGAAGGATTACTCTTTTACCTAGAAAAAACTAGTTTATCATATGGGCCTTTAGATAAACTAGTTTGGTATAGGAAAAACTAGTTTATTAGGATAAAATAGTTTGGCATAGGCTAGTCTAATTTGGTTTGAAATCGGGTTTGGCCGCTAAAAATCATATCTATCACTAGAATAAGTATAAATATGTGTTAAGAGTCATTGCTTATAACATCAATACAGAAATTTAACATGACCACCGTAGAGATATGATGCATTGGATATGGTGTTTGCTTATTTATTTATTTATTTTTTTCTGCAGACTGGTGCCAACAGAGATCAGACTTGCATTTACTATTATTATTATTATTATTATTGCATATTTGAGAAAGATCGGAGCTTAACATAATTTGGAATCGAACAGCGTTTTCCATTTTTGAGAAATTAATTACCTGTCTACATATAAGCTATTTTTGTCACAGCGTCAATTTTTTTTTTTTTTTTTTTTTTTTTTTTTTTTTTTGTGAATTCGTAACCAGAAATTCGATTCAAAACGTATCTTTAGTATTTTCTCAAAGATATATCGCTTTTATGAAAAAATAATTTGCGCCATTCGATAATATATTATCTGAATCTGTTAACCTTATGTATTTCCGAAAAGGAAGTAGTTCATAAATGTGTTAGGATGTAGCTCTTAAGGATTTGAGAAAAGCCTTAAGGAATGACAGAGAAATATATTCACAAATCTACTTTTTACTGAACGGATTCAAAAGTTATGATGTTTATAACTCTCATTTTTTTTCTTTTGTTCTAAACTACATTGATTGTTTAATGAATCCCTATTTGAATATTGGAACGTCTAAAAATCTAGATAATCTTTAATACATTGTCTATTTTCCATTCTGCAAACACATCATAATTTAAAAATACATTGTAAATTTATCCAATAGAAGCAATATTTTTTAAAGGAATCTTAAATGTATGTGAAGTAAAACCTGAATTTTTTGCAGAAATTGAGTAGGGACAAATCGAGCGGGACTGAGTCTTTTTTCACTGATTTTTGTACAGACAGATCTCTGCCTGTACAAAAGTAAATAATATTAAAGTAAATAATAATAATTTGCTTGAATAAGCAAACACCATATCCAATGCATCATGTCTCTAAGGTGAACATGTTAAATTTCTGTATTTGTGTTATAAGCAATGACTCTTGACACACATTTATACTTATTCTAGTGAAATATATGTTTTTTACCGGCCAAACCCGTTTTCGAGCTAAATTAGATTAACCTCGGCCAAACTATTTTATCCTAATGCCAATTGGATAAACTAGTCTTTTCTACACCAAACTTGTTTATCTAAATGTTCATAGGATAAACTAGTTTTTTCTAGGTAAGAGGGTAATCGTTCATTTTTCACTTCATAATTAACCATTAAACCCCTGAAACTATTCAGGGAATCGCCTTATCAGAAAAAACCTAAATCCAAAATTTGAAGCAAATCCGTAAATTATACGTCAAAAATCATTTATCTAATTTATGGGGGGTTACCTACAATGCCCTATTATTTACACTTAAACAATAAACATCCACAACTAATCACGGAGGCGCCTTGTCAGAATGTTCCTATATCTAAAATTTTAAATGAAAACTGATAATTCTGCATGAAAAATCCATTCCTCTAAATTAACGGTGATTAATTAGCCTTCCGTTTGCCCCCCCCCCTTTATTCTTATCAAATGAATTCCCAAATTATTCAGAAAAGTACCTTATCAGAATGAACCTACACCCAAAATTTGAAGCAAATCGGATATTTCTATCACGAGTTATCGCGTTACGTATCGCACGTATCGTTACTTATCGCACGTACATACGTACGTACATTCATACATACGTACATTCATACATACAGAACCTGCGAGCCCATTATTTCTCAGGTTTTGACGCCTGTGAGCTAAAAACACGTAAAATTAAATTGGCCTAGGATAAACTAGATCAGCCTAGGACAAACTAGAATGTTGGCGCTGTGGCGGTCATTGAATTTAATAAAATCACGCCAAATTGAATTGGCCTAGGTTAAACTAGATCGGCCTAGGAGAAACTAGTTCAGACCAATAAACAGCAGGCTGAACTAGTTGATCCTATAAGAGTTAGGCCATACTAGTTTGGTCTAGGAAAAACTAGATCATCCTATGGGCCTTAGGATAGACTAGTTTGGCCTAGGAAAAACTAGTTTATCCGATGGGTGATAGGATAGACCGGTTTGGCCTAGGAAAAACTAGTTTATCCGATGGGCGTTAGGATAGACCGGTTTGGCCTAGGAAAAACTAGTCTATCCGATGGGCGTTAGGATAAACTAGTTTGGCCTAGGCCAATCTAGTTTGGCCTGAAATCGGGTTTGGCCTGTAACATTTATACTATTCTTTTTTACCTTTTTTTCAAAAATGTGTTTTTTTATGCTTTGGTGCACTATTCTAAAATTATATTTTAGGTGAAGAATTGAAACTTTCCAAAATTGAGCTACCAACTTGTATCTTTAAAAATATATGACACTTTAGGTCTGACTGAAAAAAAAATTTAGATAATGAAAAATATGTTACTAAAATTTTTAGATTTTTCAAAGTTGTTAGTAATTTTTTTAAATTTTATTACTTTTTAACCAAAACGAAAATTGATTCTTATTCCCAAATAAAATGGTTTCCGACACCACAACAGGTTTTAAGGTGATATATTAAATAGTTTTTTAGAAAAAAATAATCGAAAAGACATACAGTTAAAAAAAAATTCATAGAAATATGTAAAAAGTTAATTAGTTCTTGAAAACTAATTTATGTATGAAATTAATTTCTTTTGACTTATATATGGACTATAATATGTATATTTACTGTAAAAAAAATTCATTTCTATCTCTATTTCTAAGTAAAATACATGATTTTCAATATTTTGCAAAATCTGCTTCATTTTACTTGTCGAGGTGACCATGTACTCTTAAATATTAAATAAAAGCCTGTTTAATTATAACCATTTAATACCTTATTTTTATGTATTCCAGAATATACTACAGTAAATTTTGTTAATATGCAGCATAATTTCCGACACAAATGAAAACTTTGAACGAACTTTTCTTCATGTTCATATTTTCTTCAGTTTCATGTTTTAAAAATGCTAAGATTTTTTTGTATTTAAGATACATATTTAATTTTTTGACATATTTTTTATTATATATTTGATAAATTTGCCCATGGCATTAATTTTTATGTTATTATTACTTTTTAAAACAAAAGTATGTAAAGATGCATTACATTTTATATTTTTACACTATCTATATCTGTAAAAAAGTAACATTAAAGGAAACATTAAGTGTATTTAAAATTCCATGTGCAATCTTGTGTAATATACACTTGAAAATGTAAAACAAAATGTGCAAAAATATTAATATTTAAAAATGTAGTAGAAATTTTAAAAAAAAATCAAATTTTCTTAAAGTTAAAAAAATTATTATTTAAATATGTAATTCATGTTTTTTTTTCAAAGTGTATTTTTATTCTAACATTGAAATGCAATAAGTTGTCCATTTGAAGAGGGCGGTTTTTATTAAATACTAAAAATTTTGAAAGCGGGATTTATGTAGTTTTGAAATGATTGATTGAAATAATGTAAAAGCTTGTAAAAATCTTGAATGCAATACTTTCTGTCCGAAACAAGTTTGTCTTTTAACATCAGCAGTAAAAAATGTTTCAATCATTTAAAAACTCGAAAATAAATACCCCCAAACAGTATATTCTACTTAAACTGATTTACTAACGTACGAGAGAACAAATTCTGCACTTCAACTGAAAGATTTTTCGTATTTTCTCCTACATACTCCATTAATCCTTAATGCACTACCGCTCTTCAGACTCATTAATTGCCGATCAAAGTTTATTTGGTAAAAGGGTAACATCCATCATATCGTTCGTTGCACTTAACACTCATTCGTGACCATTCTAGAGTTCTAGTAAACCTGCGCAATTTTCATCGATTCAAAGAAATACAAAAATCGATTAGTTATAATACGCTAATTAAAAATTGCTCTATAGACAAGATTAACAGATGTAATAATGTTTTTATTGATCGACCGAAACGGGATTTTAACCATTTCGGGTCTGGTGTACTATCAATAGTACATGTCTTTTAATGGAGTATTATTTTGTTTTAAGAAATACTTTTGCTACTATTTACATGCATGGATGTTAGTTTATGTCTATGCACTTTTTATATGACTTCATTTATGTTTAGGCATTTATTAATAGTAATTATTATTATTATTTACTCAATCCTCTTTCGTAGTTTGCGATTCTTTTATTTTAAAAACACATTTCACTCTTTAAATTTAAAATAAAAGTTCCTTTCCTGAAAGAATCATGTGTAATAAAGCACAAAATCTTGAAATCGAAAATCGATCTGAAATCGAAAGTTGTAATATCAGATAAATCTTATTGTAAAACAATGTTTTGTAAGCATCTCCGAAAATTCTTCCTTAGTTTGTTGTCATATAAATATAAAATGAAAAGTATGCAAAACAACAACATTTATTATCTTCCAGGCAACGAAATATTCGTTAAGTACTAATTATTCTAAGGTACCCTGGGGTAATAACGCCACGTTAAGGTTCTACCAATTTTCACGGCTTAGTTTTAGATTGTATTTTTCAAACAAATATAGGATCTGATACAGCAACTCATTGACTATCTATATAAAATAAAATAATTTAACAGATATGTATTCATAAAATGTAATGGCGTTTTTTCTTGACCCATGCTATTTGGCGTTATTACCCACCTATATGGGTAATAACGCCATGCAAACAAAACTATGAAATAAGATGGAATAATTGCATGTAGATAGCCCAATTCTAAAAATACAAACTCTACAAACTTAGAAATTGACAAATTGCATTCTAAGATATTGAAAATGTTCAATTTTTGTGAAAGTGTAAGAAATATAAAGGTGTGGTGTGGGAGGGGGGAATGAGGCAAATGAATATCAGACAGTGAGTTTCTTTTTGCTTAAAAAGGACCGTTTAAATAGAAATATGAGAAACATTGCACAGTTTTAACTGTGTTTATTTGAATCGAATCAGTATTTAGGATGTAGCTCGGCCACTGTAGGCAATCAACCGGGGTATTAATGTCAAGGATTGGCGTTATTACCCCGGTATAGTTATTGCGCAGTACATTTTAAATTACAAATTATCTCGAAAAGATATCCAAAATCTTCAACAACATTTTAAAAGTACATGAAATGCACTACAAATTTATGTAATCAACAAAGTATTTCCGGATAAAAAGATAGTCACCACATATGCAAAACGTATCTCGCAAATTTTAGATCAAGCGTTAATTTTAGTTGTTTGTAAAAACAATAAGAACTAAAAATGAAACAAATTAACTTGAAGCTGTTTTTTGCGATTTATATGACACAAAACCCTTCTGCGCAGAGCACATGGGTGTCATTTACCTGATTATTTCATAAATATGCAAAATATAAGCACTTGGCGTTATTACCCCGCCTGGCGTTATTACCCCAGGGTACCTTATTTGGATAGCTAGTGTTAATGTTATTAACGTAAAAGTAATTTTTTATAAAAATTTAAAAAAATAATCGGTCCCGAAAGGGTTAAGAACCGAATTTCGACTTTAATACTATATTTTTACCGAAACAAAAAATATTATTTCTTAAAAAGTTTGAGTAATTAATGCAAAATTCACGTTTGAAACAATTTTCTTTTTACCAATGTTAAAAAATAACCGCAAAATGTGAAAAAACACTATAAAAAATATTTAAAAAAATTCATTAAAATTTAAAAATCGATGTAGGAATTCCGAAAAAACTTTGTTGAAAGGAGAAAATAATTGCTATATTGGGTTAAAAGAATGAAACCCTATTCCTTTCACTAATGGGATAAAACCGCAAAAAGAATGCTAAAAATCGCCTAAAAAAATATTTTAAAAAATCTAATCAAAAAATCGAAAATCGGGTTTGAGGTGCAAAACTACATGTATAAAAGTACCTTACATGCAAATTTTGTAACTCTACGTACAGCAGCTTCTTCAGAACAGCGCTGACACACGCACATACTCTTCTCTATATTATTATAGATATAATTTTTATGCTTCTTTTTAATGCTAAAACGAATAAAAACTAATTTCTCTCAAAAACTAATTTCACTCAACGCCTTCAAATGATCATCTAACTTTACAAATGCCAGATTTTTTTTCCATAACTTCGAAAAAGTTAATGAAAAGATGTCTTGAATACCGAATGGCATTCAATTTGATGGAGTAAGAAAGAAAATGATTTTTTTCCTCACTTCCCACAAAACAACTCCTTGTCATCATAAGAGTTTGACAAGAATTTTCGCATTTTGTATAATAAAATGAGGAATTTTCTTTAAAGGTCATCACGAATGAGGATTCTTTTAGAAAGAAAATGAATATTTGATGGCTTAAATTTCTATGAGTATTTTGTAATTGAATTGCATAAAATGACCATCTTAGAAATGGTTTAGAAAAATGTACTTCGCTGAAGTATTATTCAATAGTGGGTATAATAAAAATAATACTGCCCAGTTAAACTGATGGCATTGAGCTCACAGGCTACAAATACTAATTGTACATTAAAGCCTTATATTTTCAAGGGTTAATTCCGTTCGAAAAAAAAATTAAGAAGGGGAAACAGCTCTCCCCTTTCCTCTTTTTTTATACTTAATCATTGAACCTCCTATACTATCAAAGACATGCTTTATCATATAAAAAATCTATATCCAAAATTCAGAGCAAATTAGATAGTTCTTAATAAAAACCCATTTAGCATTTATATAATTTAAAAGGAGTTATCCCCTTCTTTTATACTTAACCATTAAACTTCCAAAACTATTCAGAGATTTGAACGAAATCTGAAAATTCTGCTTGAAAAACCTATTTATATAAATTAAGAGGGGGGGGGGAGGCATTAGAACCCCTGTTGCCCCTATTTATACTTATTCAATGAACACCTAATAGCAGTCACGGAATCGCCTCATCAGAATGATCCTAATCTAAATTTTGAACGAAAACTTAGTTCTGCATGAAAATCCCATTTATATCAACTAACGGGGGGGGGGGATTAGAACCCCTGTTCCCCCTATTTATACTTATTCAATGAACACCTAATATCAGCCACGGAATCGCCTCATCAGAATGATCCTAATCTAAATTTTGAACGAAAACTTAATTCTGCATGAAAATCCCATTTATATCAACTAACGGGGGGGGGCATTAGAACCCCTGTTCCCCCTATTTATACTTATTTAATGAACACCTAATAACAGCCACGGAATCGCCTCATCAGAATGATCCTAATCTAAATTTTGAACGAAAACTTAGTTCTGCATGAAAATCTCATTTATATCAACTAACGGGGGGGGGGATTAGAACCCCTGTTCCCCCTATTTATACTTATTCAATGAACACCTAATAACAGCCACGGAATCGCCTCATCAGAATGATCCTAATCTAAATTTTGAACGAAAACTTAATTCTGCATGAAAATCCCATTTATATCAACTAACGGGGGGGGGCATTAGAACCCCTGTTCCCCCTATTTATACTTATTCAATGAACACCTAATAACAGCCACGGAATCGCCTCATCAGAATGATCCTAATCTAAATTTTGAACGAAAACTTAATTCTGCATGAAAATCCCATTTATATCAATTAACGGGGGGGGGGGGATTAGATCCCCTGTTCCCCCTATTTATACTTATTTAATGAACACCTAATAACAGTCACGGAATCGCCTCATCAGAATGATCCTAATCTAAATTTTGAACGAAAACTTAATTCTGCATGAAAATCCCATTTATATCAACTAACGGGGGGGGGGCATTAGAACCCCTGTTCCCCCTATTTATACTTATTCAATGAACACCTAATAACAGTCACGGAATCGCCTCATCAGAATGATCCTAATCTAAATTTTGAACGAAAACTTAATTCTGCATGAAAATCCCATTTATATCAACTAACGGGTGGGGGGATTAGAACCCCTGTTCCCCCTATTTATACTTATTCAATGAACACCTAATAACAGTCACGGAATCGCCTCATCAGAATGATCCTAATCTAAATTTTGAAAACTTAATTCTGCATGAAAATCCCATTTATATCAACTAACGGGGGACATGAGCCCCCCGTTCCCCCTCTTATACATATCGAATGAACTTCAAAAACTAATCAGGGAAGCGCCTTGTCAGGATATACCTACATACAAAATTTTAAGAGGATCGGATATTTTTATCATGAGTTATCGCGTTACGCACATACGCACATACATACAGAACGGGCGGGCACATAAGCTCTCAGGCTATGATAGCCTGTGAGCTAAAAACAGATCAAAATATTACTTAATGTGCAGTAATGATACAAAAATAGTTGAACGTTGTTAACGCAAATGCTCACAGAGGATTTTTTTTTTTTTTTTTGTTGTTGTTTTTGTTAAAAGTAGTTTGCGCTATCCATACTTTAAAAGTATTATACATTTCATATAACACGAATGTATATACATACAGTGGCGGTCAAAAGTTTCCGGTCATTTAGTTTCTTCGATTTATTTACCAAAAGGTTTCAGCAAAGAAGAAGCACAATTGCTTCAAAAGTTAGAAATATGTGATTGATCTCTGACCACGTGATCATTTTGATTGGATAGTGAAAATACTTCATGCAAAGGGATAAAATTCGAAGTTCGCGTGTGCAAAAGTTTCCGGCCACTTATCATTTTTTAGTCTTATTTGTATCGGTAAACTGTTTTTTGGTTGTGTTTATGAATGAATCATCGTGTATAGCATAGTCTGAATTCAAAATTAAAAAGTTCAACAATTATTGTTCATAAATGAGTGATTAGTTTGTCGCTAAAAAGACAATCATCTCGAGATATTGCGGCAAAGTTATCGATCGGTAAAATCGACCGTAAACAATATTTAAAAATTATATAAAGATGGCTGTGGCTTTCAGGACTTTCAGAGGTCCGGGAGATCCCGGAAAATTACTATTCCTGTGGACAGAATTATCAGGAGAAAAACAATTGATAATACGCATAAAAATTCCGCTGCAATATACTGCGATTTACGGAATGAAAATATTGCTGAAATAAGTCCGTATACCGTATCAACATGCTGATGTAATGCATAACTTTATGGAAGAGTCGGTGTTAAAAAATTTTCAGAGTTAAAAAAAAATACAAACGTACCCGACTGGCGTTTTCCAAAAAACACAAAATCTCGTCAAGTGAAAACTGGAAAAAAGTTCTATTTTTCCATCAATCGAATTCGAAACAGTTTTGGAAGTGATGGCAGACACAACGTCCGATGGCCTAACAACAAAAGATATGATTCGACCTATGTTATTCCTATAATGAAGCATGGCGGAGGACACGTTATGCCGTGGGGAGTATTTTCTTCAAAAAGTGTAGGTCCGTTATTTAAAATCCACAGACAGGTAAATGATACAATAATAGCTAAAACCTTGTGTGGAAATTACAATAATTACAATCAACGTTTAACACACAATACACAAACACACACCACATACGTATACGTTTCGCGAGCACCAGGGCTCGCTTCCTCAGTGTATAAAATTTAAAATGTTAAAAACAGAAAAACCCCCCAACTAACAGCAAGTCAGAGACGCAAATGATCGCAAACACAATACCAAATACCCATAAGCCTCAGCAACCAGTAAGATTAAATCTTTTAACATAATCGCTGAACATATAGGTTATGTTAAAAGAAAAGAGTTAAAGAATTCCATTATTGCGTCTCATTGTTGGGAGGAGGGCCATAATTTTAATTTTACCTCTGCTTCTATTATTCAAAAATGCACTACTCCGCTAGACTTAGATTTTTTCGAAGCACTCCATATACATAAAGCAAAAAACTCCTTGGTTAATGATTTATCTAGTAAACCGTACACCTCAATTTTCTGGTTAGATTTATTATGTCATAACACCTCATTTCCGGTTTGATTCTATTGGTTACTGAAGCTTGATGGTATTTTGGTACTGTGTTTACAGTCATTTGGGTTTCTGACTTGCTGTCAGTTGGGGGGTTTTCTGTTTTTAACATTATAAATTTTATACACTGAGGAAGCGAGCCCTGGTGCTCGCGAAACGTATACGTATGTGGTGTGTGTTTGTGTATTGTGTGTTAAACGTTGATTGTAATTATTGAAATGATACAATATATAAGGATATCTTGCAAGACTATTTTCTATCTTAGAGCAAAAAATTTGGTTGCAACTATTTTTCTTAACATGATAGCGACATAAATAATGTATGAAAATCTCGATAAGCAATGGTTTTCGCACAAAAAATTTCGTTTTTGAAATGATCAGCCCAAGCGCCCAACATAAATCCAATAGAAAATCTTTGAAAAGACGTTGGTAAAAGTCTGCGGAACTATAAATATTCCAACTCAGCCGAAATTTCGCCAAAATTGCAAGAAATGTGGGAAAAGCGTACCATAGACGATCTTTAACCGTTGATCGTATGGATGTCACGTTGCTGCGCCGCATTACTTATTACTAAAGCTAATAAAATAGAAATACCTTAAAATACTAAGTGTAAATGTTGTTGATCACTGTAACTTTCTATTAAAATACCACTTTTTTAAAAACATGTGAAGGTGGCCGGAAACTTTTGAGAACATGCGTTTTTCTTTATACTTAATTTTGCCAGTTAAATTTATTGATATTTACATGTTTTTTTATAAATAAGTTCCTAACTATTATGTCAATAAAATGTATAAATATCACTCTGAGATTTCTCTTCATATGGGTATATTTACAAATTAACTGAAAAATTTTTGCTGGCCGGAAACTTTTGACCGCCACTGTACATACCTTCAAAATCCACGATGTTGTTCGTATTCTTAATTTCCTAAGATTCATCCATCAAGAATATAGACCTAAACGTGTGATATTGGTAGAAAATGTTTCAAGGAAATCTGACATTTATTTGCATTATATACAAAGAAAACTATCAAAAACATTGAATTTAACTCCCAAGTGTTATTTTTTATTTCTGATGACGAACAAGATTTTTTTGCTTTCTTTTAAAAAGCCGTATAAAGTTGTGATATTCCCTTATAATCACCCTGTATATTCATTTATTCACATCATTTTTATGATTCTTTTTAACGCCAAAACGAATAAAAACAAATTTCGCTCAAAAAATAATTTCTCTCAACTCCTTCTCCAAATGATCATCAAACTTTACAAATGCCAGATTTTTTTTTTTTTTTTTTTTTTTTTTTTTCATAACTTGGATAAAGTTAGTGAAAAGATGTCTTGAATACCGAATGGCATTCAATTTGATGGAGTAAAAAAGAAAATGATTTTTTTTCTCATTTTCCACAAAACAACTCCTTGTCATCTTAAGAGTTTGACAAGAATTTTTGCGTTTTGTATAATAAAATGAGGAATTTTCTTTAAAGGTCATCACGAATGACGATTCTTTTCCGAAGAAAATGAATATTTGATGGCTTAAAATTTTGTGAGTATTTAGTTATTGAATTGCATAAAATGACCAACTTAGAAATAGATTAGAAAAGTGTACTTCGTTAAAGTATTATTCAATATTGAATATAAAAACAGATTAAAATAATACTTAATGTGCAGTAATGATACAAATACAGTCGAACCTTGTTAACGAAAACACTCACAGGTAATTTTCTCTCTTTTCTTTTTTCTTTCTTTTTTTTTTTTTTTTTTGTTGTTGTTGTTGAAAATAGTTAGCGTTATTCATACATTAAAAATATTATATATTACATGCAACACGATTAATGGAATAAATATACATACATACGTTCAAAATCTACTGTCATGTTCGTGTTGATTTTATTTCCTAAGACTGATCCATCAAGAATATAAACCTAAAAGTGTGACATCGGTAGAAGTCTTTTCAAGGAAAATTGGTATTTATTTACACAAGGCAGAACCCGGCAAATTTTGACGAAAGAAAATGCTTAAGAAGGAACTGTTTCATTGACTTATAATAAACTTACAATATTAGTTATAGTACAAAATTCATTTTATATTGGTACCTCTTAAACAAACGATATTTATGTCAAATTAACAAAATACTATTTCTATAAAACGCAGTTGTAGAAATTGTTAAAATTAAGCTTTAATCGTACTTGTAAGCAGTAAAGAATAATAAAAGTCAGCTATTATGATAAAGTTATTAATTAAGGCCCTTATGCTAGTATTCCAAAATGATAAAAAGCAAAATTTATTCAACTTTGACTCAATCATAGAATTTTTTTTCTCCCTGAAATCTAAACCCGACATCATTTTCACCATATCAAAATTTACAAATGTACATTTCACATCTGTATTCACGTTTCAAAAAAATTGGCATTTTAATTTGATAATTTTGATTCAAAACTTGAAATCTCAATGCTATTAGCTGAAATAGATATTAAACTGTTGATATTCTTTTACGTGTAAATCAAATTTTGTAAATGAACCGGGTTTTACAACATAAGATAAGGTACCCTGGGGTAATAACGCCACGTTAAGGTTCTACCAATTTTCACGGCTTAGTTTTAGATTGTATTTTTCAAACAAATATAGGATCTGATACAGCAACTCATTGACTATCTATATAAAATAAAATAATTTAACAGATATGTATTCATAAAATGTAATGGCGGTTTTTCTTGACCAATGCTATTTGGCGTTATTACCCACCTATATGGGTAATAACGCCATGCAAACAAAACTATGAAATAAGATGAAATAATTGCATGTAGATAGCCCAGTTCTAAAAATACTAACTCTACAAACTTAGAAATTGACAAATTGCATTCTAAGCTATTGAAAATGTTCAATTTTTTGTGAAAGTGTAAGAAAAATAAAGGTGTGGTGTGGGAGGGGGGGATGAGGCAAAAGAATATCAGACCGTGAGCTTCTTTTTGCTTAAAAAGGCCCGCTTAATTAGAAATATGAGAAACATTGCACAGTTTTAACTGCATTTATTTGAATCAGTATTTAGGACGTAGCTCGGCCACTGTAGGGAATCAACCGGGGTATTAATGTCAAGGATTGGCGTTATTACCCCGATATAGTTATTGCGCAGTACATTTTAAATTACAAATTATCTCGAGAAGATATCCAAAATCTTCAACAACATTTTAAAAGTACATGAAATGCACTACAAATTTATGTAATTAACAAAGCATTTCTGGATAAAAAGATAGTCTTCACATCACAAAACGTATCTCGCAAATTTTAGATCAAGCGTTAATTTTAGTTGTTTGTAAAAACAATAAGACCTAAAAATAAAACAAATTAACTTGAAGCTGCTTTTTGCGATTTATATGACTCAAAGCCCTTTTGCGCAGAGCACATGGGTGTCATTTACCTGATTATTTCATAATTATGCAAAATATAAGCACTTGGCGTTATTACCCCGCCTGGCGTTATTACCCCAGGGTTCCTTATTTAAAGTTCTATTTTTTTCCCTTTTAATGAGAAAATGGCAACATGAAGATACAGCACTCAATTTTTTCCCTTTTTTCCTTCGCTTTGAATAGAAATGGAGTACTCCTGTTGCCACGATTAGAAAAGAAGTATTAAAAACTACAAAAAAAAAAATAATAATATTTCAAAAACAAATTAAGATACAGCTTTTAAACAAATTTCATTTAAAGTACATTTTTTTTCCTACACGATGGTGTAAAAATTGAAAATGTGCGACATTAAGAAGTTTAAAAACTTTTAGTACAAATATTGTAATACAGAAATTCATTTAAAATTTGAAAGTGTTGCCATGCGCAAAATGACGTATGCGTTACGCACAGATACGTTTGGCCTTTATAATATAGATTATACACAAAGAATACCATCTACGCTCCCGACAGCTAACTTGACATATTTTTGTGGATTATTCATCTTCGCTCGGTTTAATTAGCTTACGTAAACAGCTTTAATTAACGCTATATACTTTTTCATCCCTTGATGCAATTCTAATAAAATTTTATTTTTTGACTGGGTAGAACAAGGAATCTCCTGATAATTTCACAATCGTTACTCTGTAGGTATTAGAAGTAGAGACATTTAAAAAAAAAAAAAAATGAAAATTGGTGTAATTTTCAATATGAAGATTTAGTCCTGTTTTAAAAATTGTATTGATATATGGCAATGGGGCACAATTCACGTGATAATTTGATGGGAAATTATTGGCCCTTCCGAGACTAACATTCATTGAAAAATTTGGAGTTCGAAAAAAATAGAACTCAATCGAATAGAAATAATCAGATCTCGTTTTTTTCGTTTAAAAAACCAAAAAACCAGGTTTGATTATATCAAGCCCACCAATTACGAAATGTGCGACGATCACGAAAAAGGAAACAATCTAATGTTAAACAATCTAATTGTAAAAAAAAAAAAAAAAAAAAAAAAAAAAATTCTTTTTTTTTCTTTTTTGAAACATAGGATTTATTTAATTCTTAAATTTTAATCTATGAAAAAGTCATCGTCTAAATGGTTATTGTAATTTGTTAAACTACATTTTTTTAAAAGTTTTATTTCTTTTTGTAATATTTATGTGAAAATATCTGTTGCTCGAAAAAGAAATATGTGTATATATATATATATTTAAGATTGTAATGTTTCTTCGCTGGAGGTTTACCAATAGAATAAATTAATAAAGAAACCGCAATTTTTACTTTTATTTATTTATTTGTTTTTGAGGTGAGTTTTGAAACTCACGTTCTTATATAAGGTTACGTAGGCAGTTGGGCAAGAATTTTACATTGTGACTCTGGAAGATCTGTCAATTTGACTTCAAAAAAAAAAAAAAAAAATGTTCATTATTTTGTATTTATTATGTTTTTATTTACTTTTTTATTTGCAACTATATTTCGATTTCCTATTCCTATAAAGATACTTCTAATTATGAAGCATTTCGTTATAAATAAATAAGTAAATAAATAAAGTGCGGACATCCATTATCCAAAGGCAAATACTTGATTTTTTCTTATTAAGTTAATAAAAATCAATAAAAATATCATTTTTATGATAATCAAAACATGGTTTACGTAATAACGAAGTCGTAAATTATGTACGTCATAGATTAAACATCAATATTCTTGGACCAACCATAAAAAAAATAAAATGCGACATTAAAATAAAATAAAATTGTGATATCACAAACCTATTCTCGACCGAAAACAATAACCATTTTCCCAAATGGTCAAAAAGAAAATAATAAAAATAATTTAACAAATTATAAAAACCATTTGAAACTTGAAATTCTGATCAATTTGCCATGTTAAATTCATATTCAGATGACGAAAGTTTACATGAATTAAGTTTACCGGTTTCAGATTCGAGTTTAACCAATGCAAAAGGCCAGCAAATGGTTTAATAATAATAGGCTCGCAGCTGTGATCGTTCGGTGGCATTAGAGCCCCGAACCCACACTTCTTGCTCTTCGTTGCCTTTTATTTAATCAATTTTCCTTTTTATTTTATCCTGTTTCAATTTTTATTTTTTTCTTCCCACCTGCTTTTGCTAGAGACTCGTCTATTTAGGAGGTGGGTCGGGATCTTTGAACCTGGGTTCCGCAAGAGAGTCGCAATAAGAGAAGAAAAGCTAAAGGATCACGGACGTTAAAAAAAGAAAAGCTAAGGATCACGGACGTTAAAAAAAGAAAAGCTAAGGATCACGGACGTTAAAAAAAGAAAAGCTAAGGATCACGGACGTTAAAAAAAGAAAACCTAAAGGATCACGGACGTTAAAAAAAGAAAAGCTAAGGATCACGGACGTTAAAAAAAGAAAAGCTAAAGATCACGGACGTTAGAAAGGGAGGAAGCAAATATAATGCTGACACCACAAAGTCTATTCTCGACGAAAACACAACCATTTTCCAAATGTTTAAAAAGGAAAGAAAAAAACTGGTTCTATTCTTTATTTCTGGCATTCTAAAATCTCGATTTACAATAAAAACTAACTTTCGCCCTCATATAATTGTGTATGTCATCATATGTTAAGCTATAAGAGCTCTTATGAAAGAAATTTGATTCTAAACATAACTTTTAAGTATATTTTTTAATATTGCTTGTTGAATATCTTTGAAATTAATCATCTTTTGAAGATGACTATTTTCCAATAAATCATTAAGTAGAAACTTTTTATTACTCAAAGAAAATTAAATCAAAATTGTTAATAGTTTGTTCATTTATAATGACAATAGATGCAACATAATATAGAAAAGCGATTTCCACCCCTTATTCATCTCGTTTTGATAATAGTTTTACCGACTCACCACGAACGAAGTCATTTTGTTGGCATCTGCGAGCTCCGACTCTAGAACAAACATTCCCACCCTACTTTTTATCCGTTTTCTACGCTGACTATCTGGCAAAGATGTTTCGTGATTGGTATTTTGTCTCTGTCATATTCAAATTTTCTTTGTGAGCCTTGGTCTTGTTTTTAGGGGCCATTCGTAGAGCTTATTTTGTGCGAGCATAACGCGTCCGTTTATTGCAATAGCCATACCGTTTCAATGCTCTTAGGGTTTTCGCATGCGCTGAAAAAAAAAATGGGTGTTGCCACTGGAAAATTTCGAGTTTCTGTAACTAAACCGTGACCGTGAGCGGCATTTTGTTGCTGTTTACAGAATCTCGAGCTCATACCTCTGAATAGCTATATCTGAAATTTCACCTCAATCGGTTGAACGGACTGGCCGCTAGAGCTCCATATATCGGCAAAGTTTTTTTATGACCACCCTGTATTTTATAATCCAGTTTCCACGAAATGGTGGCTTTTCTTTCCTCTAAAGAGAGCATTTCTTCAAACAATTATTAAAGAAATCAACAGATTAGTGTTTCATAGAAATGCATTGCTACTTTGGAAACATCCTACATTACACAATATTTGCATGTACTACATATTTTTTTTTCAATAATGATTGCAGATTTAAAACTATTTATTTACGTTACATTGCATAATAATTTTTTTAAAAAATTTCATTTGATTATAAAAAGTAAAGCAGATACGCGAAAAATTTTATTTTGAAAGCAATTCTATAATTGTTTTTTCCCCTTTATATAAGCTAACGCCACATGCATCAAATTTTTTTAATCATAAAAATTCTGCCACTACCTTACTCATTAGAATTATCGACTAGAACAGAACGCTGAATATGGAAATTCCTTGAAACTTAATGAAAAGATTCTTTAAATACCGAATGGGAGCGAAAGCGAAAAAGTAATTTTGTTTGTTTTGTTTCTAGAAAGCATTTGATTTTTGATTATTGCGAAAAATATTTTTACTAGTTATTTATTTAAAGTTGGAAATTTAGTTAAAAGCTAATAACAAAGAGTTAATAGTAAAATAATTTTCGTAGACTGTAATCTAAAGAACTTATCATAATAATTGCACAGGTTTAGTATAGATAACTAAACTATACTTTTAAAAAATGTTAATGGGATAAAAATAATTAAGTTGAGTATATTTTTTAAGACCGTCCTACATATACGTTGAAAAAATGATTTAAAATATCTAACAGTATTTTAAATTTTTTATATATATTAATACTAAGAATATTAATAAAAATTACTTGTCTAGGACTAATAATAAATTAGCTTTTAAAAACTTATGTCCTAAATAACTTCTGTAAAATTTTGTAAATTTTGTATTTTATGCTTTTTTCCAACAATTATTTTTTTAAACAAAACTATAGGTATAGCGTTTAAAAATATTCATAGCAAATAAAAATATCCGATTACTTTTTAGCTCTTGGAGCAAAATGCCTCTGATAACGAAAGCCATAAACGATAACAATGATTTTTTAAAAGTATTTGTGCAGTTATTTTTCCCCATAGAATAGCCAAATGCTTTCACGATATCCATTTTTCATAAAATTAGTGACTCTATCTCACTTATTAGTGTATACTTCAAACGCCAAATGACCGCAAAAGTGTTTATAATTCATAATTTGAAATATAAAGGATTAAGATAATAAGCTAATTCTAATAGTCAAAGAACCGACAGCACAAAACCCTATGTTATCGAGCACAAGGAAAAAACCCTTTATATTACCGAAGAGTGGTAATAGGGGAATCTAATCATCCATGTCTTCCGGAAGCGAAGTGGTGCATAAGCCAAAAATTAATACCACTAGTGGTTGACTCGTAGGTTTAGCATTATGTTTTCCTGCACCCAATTTTCCATGTTTTCATACATTTGATAGTAAGACAAACACAAAGCTAAACCTACAAGTTAACCACTGGTGGTATTGATTTTTGGGTTATGCACCACTTCACTTCCGGAAGACATGGATGATTAGATTCCCCTATTACCACTCTTTCATAAAATAAAGAGTTTTTTCTTGTGTTCTATAAAATAGGGTTTTGTGCTTTTGGCTGTTGGACTATAAAATATCAGACAGAAGTTCCGACATCGCAGACGTTATTATTTCAATTTTGTCAAGCTCTAAACTGTTCTTACTCACTTAGGAGGATAGTCCAAGGGCCGACCGCACAAAACTCTAAGTCATCGAGCACAAGAAAAAATTCCTTTATTTTATGGAAGAGTACTAATAGGGGAATCTTATGATCCATGTCTGCCGCAAGCGAAGAGGTGGATTAATCCAAAATTGATACCACTAGTGGTTCCCTCGTACATTTAACATTGTGTTCGCCGTACAGTTAAAAAAATGAAAACAAGGAAAATTGGGTGCAGGAAAACATAATGCTAAGTCTACGAGTCCACCACTAGTAATATTCATTTTTGGCTTATGCACCACTTCACCTCCGGCAGACATGGATGATTAGATTCCCCTATTGCTACTCTTCCATAAAATAAAGGAATTTTTCTTGTGCTCCATGACTTAGGGTGAGTGTAACTATGAGTGTAAATTTTTCTTTTCTTATTGATGCCTGTTTTAACACAAAAGGAATTTAAAAAGCATTAAATACAGGGCTCACAATGGTTCGCCAACTGAACACCATTATTTTCTTTTAAAAAAAAATCATCTTCAAATTTTTGTGCAATTTTCACAGAAACCCCCTTTAGAGGTTAATTCTAACGAAAATGCTGTAGATGTCAATCATAAAATATTCTCTTAAAAAATATTGGTGTCCAGTTTGCGGATCATTTGGGAGCCCTGTAAATACTTATAAGTTATTCTCTGAAAAAGAAAACTCACCGGAATCAACCACATGGCGGAAACGAAAAATTTAAAGCAAATAAGCAATTAATTCTTATGAAATGAACGAGGGAATAGTAAAATATAGAAAAAGTATTTACATGTCGTTACCTGAGAACAATAAAGTTCTATTTGTGTTTTTGAAAAAATTGACTTATTGATATACATAGGTTCTATTTGTATCTATAAATGCATCTTTGCATCAAAATGATGTTATATATAATTCACATATGACCTTACAATCATAATATGATATTATTTTCATTGAGAAATGCCTTCATACATACAAATGGAACATTTCTTTATCGATAAGTCAATTTTTTTCAAAAAGACAGATAGAACCTTATTATTCTCAGTTGACGATGTGTTTACTGAAACATTTTGAAAAGTGGAAGTTTCGGTAATCTTGGCACTTTAATAATGAGTTTGATAATGAGTTTTATGAAAAATTTTGGTATTTTTCACACACTTACAAGGAAAGTCTCCATACGGGCATACTCCGAAAATCTCAAAAAAAAATGTTACAAAATATTCATCTGATGCGGATATACATGCTTATAAAAATTTTTTGGCAGAAACTCTATAGAGCGTTCGTAAAAAATAATGAAAATTTCGGATTTGGTATTTTTCATCGGTTTGTGATAGACTGTATTTTAAAAAAATTCCTTTTTTTTTTTGTTGTTGTTGTTGTTGTTGTTGTTAAATGCACTTTAAGGGAAAAATATGTTTTACGTTGAACTTGCTAAATAATTCTAGTTTTGTCCGTTTTAGTTTTCCTTTAACTGTAATTTTGTCGTATCGCCATTTATTCGTATTTATATTAAAATTTAAGTACGAAAAATTACGATTTAAAACGAAATTCAAAACGAAATTTAAAATTGTTTCAAGTTCAAAATTAAGTCCAATTGGCCATTGTTGATTCAATTTTGTTTCTATGGAAACGATTCCTTGAACATTGAAATATATATCATTACTGCAGCATTCATCTTCTGGATTTTATTTTTGAATACGCTTAAATGTATAAAAATATTTTTCAACGTGATTTTTTTTAATGACAGTTATAAATTAAATATATGTAATACATTAAAACACTACTTACATTATGGATTGTATGCACTTTATCATCAAAGAGTTTTCACTTACCTAAAACAAAAAATATATATATATATTAAAAGTAAATAGATAAGTAACATATTAAAACAATACACTATAGTAAAGTCCTTCCGGCCATTACCAGGAGGAAGAGGTAGTTATATTGTTCAAACATATGAATTCAAATTAGTGGAACACAATTATAGAAGATTCAATACCAGTTTCTGACAATATTGAATATGAATGGGAATTGCGAAAAATTAATCAGATTTATACAAGTTGGTTTTATTTAAAGATATTTAAATTTGGTCGTCAAATGTAGCAATATAATCAAGTGCCTATCATTTTAAAACAACATACTGGGTAAAACTAACCAATAAGCTTGATCGAGATCTTAATAATTCCTGTGCACATGCTCACTCACATCGAAATCAGTTAAGGTATACGAGTGCTATCGCAAGCAAATAAGTTTTTTAAAATGTCACCCACACTAGAAATTCAAACTGCTATATCTCAGCCATTTTTTAAGACAAAGAGAAAACAAAAAATGTTTCAGATTCCATGCATCAAGTTCAAACACTTGTAAAAGGCTCTTTTTTCAAGTTCTAATTTTTTTAATACATAAATATAAATTTAAAAGTTTTTGAAAATTTTCAATATCTGTCATTTTGATACAAGATGGCATATAAATAAGGACAATAAACTCGGTCTAGACATTGGCATGTACTATGTACACACCAAGTTACATCAAAATCGGTTCATAAATGCTTGTATTATCGCGTGACAAAAATCAGATTGATAAAAAATGTTAGCCACACTGGAAATTCAAAGTTCTATATTTCAGCCATTCTTTTAAGATATAAACGACACAAAAAATACTTTGGAATATTTGTATAAAGATCAAAAACATAAAAGAGAAATATTTTTCAATCTCTAATTTTTTGTACTTAATTTTAAATTTTAAAATTTTTTTGAAAAACATTTTTGTTGCCAATTTGAAAAATATGGGGGATGAAGCTGGCCAACGAAATTGGTCTTGATATTAATATGTACTGTTTACACATCAGATTATAACCAAATCGGTTTATAAATACGCGTATTATTAAGTGTTCGACAAAAGTCAGGTTTCCACACTAGGCATACTCAGAATTTTTTGAAAAAAATACTAATTAAACTACTTATGTATGTAATAAAGGTTCAGTCAAGCGGCGGAATTACAGTAAATATTATGTAAAAAAATATAATAATTTCAAATATTTGACGTGAAAAGAGGAAAGCGTCACGCGATTTGGCAAGCAACACTTTTCCTAGCCAAAAGCAAACGATTAATTTTAGGCAACTGAAAACTTTTGGATTCTTAGAATGAGTGTAAATGGTATTTAATGAAATTATGCATAGACAATAAAAGTGTTTAATACAGTAATATCTACATAGAGTATGCACATAGAGTATACACATAATGAGAGTGTTTAATACAGTATTATATGTATACATATACTGTATTACATATACATATTGCTTGTTGCGGTAGTTATTTATCATTGGAAAAATATTTTCATGCATAAAAAAATTCATATTTAGAAAAAATATTTTCATTCATTTAAGCGTATTCAAAAATAAAAGTCAGATGTTTCCATAGAAACAAAATCGAATCGACAATGCTCAATACGACTTTGAGCTAAAACCAATTTTAATTAATTTCATTTTTGAATTTTATTTTAAATCGCAAATCTTGATGTTTATATTTGAATATAAATACATATAAATATCGATATAACAAAATTATACATAAAACAAACTAAAACTGACAAAAGTAAAGTTATTTAAATTAAATTTATCTAAACAAGTTCAACATGAACCTTTTTTTTTCAATTAAAGTGTATTTGACATTAAAAAGTATTATTTCAATTTGTATTTCATCGCCAACCAAAGAAAAATCGCCAAATATGGAAATTTTATTTTTTTCGGACACTGTACGGATGTTCCGAGGAATTTTTGTTATAAACGCATATATGCTCATGAGATGAACATTCTGTAATTTTTTTCGGATTTCCCGGAGTCCTTCACTGCTTTCTTTCCCATAAACTCAGATGTAGAAATTGTCGAATGTGGCATATTTTCTCGCGGAATGTTTTTTCTAGGAGGTATGTTTTCTTAAATTAACACATTTGTAAATATTAAATATGTAAATTGCTTAAATATAAGTGAAGTACATCATCTAGTCAAGAACCATATACTAATAGTTATCTAACTAAAGCTCCAAATATTTTTTTTTTCTGAAGTACTGTCTCAATCTTTTAAATTGCGGAGTCTGTTAAAATATCTTAGACATGGGTTCCACAGTTTCTTTTTCTTGTTTTCATATAGTTTTTTAAAGGGTTGCATCACTTATTGATGTAATAACTCCTATATGATAGCGGATTTGTCTTATCTTATTTTCAATTTTAAAAATATTCTTTGATAGTTTCTTTTTAATAAACAATTTAATAAATAAAAAATATACTATGGATTGAAATGAATATAATTTCAATGTTTAATATCAAGATAGATGATTCTTTCAGACAGTTAGTTAAAAGAGCACATATGACATTTTCAGACCAGGAGACGACAGCACAGACATCCACCTCATTAAGTTCATGTTGTAATTGTCTAATTAGTTAAATCTCGAATCGTATATTGAAAAGAAATTGATCTAACAAGTTATATCTCGGTGGAAACCACCTGAAAATCTGATTTCAGTGGTTGACTTGTACGCTTACCGTGTTTTCCTTCTCTTAGTACACCATATTTTTATACCTTTGAGTGCAGGAAACCACAATGGTAAACCTACTAGTCAGTCGCTAAAATCTTATTTTCCACCAAGATACCACTTGACAGACCGATTACATTTTATAATGTGAATCGAGTTTTAACTAACTCTAAAATTTAAGCCGTGAACTCGATGGAGGGATTGCATGTGCTGCCGCCTTCTGGTCTATTTATTGCAGAAGTTTAAAGTGCGTTTAAAATTCCAGATAAAACATGCTGATAAGGAAGGTCTCCCTACTCAGAATATTTTGAAAAAAATACCAATTAAACTACTCATATATGTAATAAAGAATTAGACAAATTTAGCAGCGGAATAACAGTAGAAACTTTGTAAAAAAATAAAATATTTTATAATATTTGAAGTAAAAAAACGAAAGCGTCACGCGATTTGGCGAGCAGCATTTTTCCTCGCCAAAAGCAAACGATTTTCATGCAACCGAAAATTGTTTGTTAATAAATTTTTAGAATGCCTGTAAATGGCATTTGATATATTTAAACTTAAACAATGAGAGAGTTTAATATATATATTACGTTGTATTACAGATACATATATACATTACTGGTTTCAGCAGTTATTTAATTTTAATACTGTAAAAATAATTACTTTTATATAAAAAAAATTGATATTGAATATTTTTTTTTCATATATTTAAGCGTATTCCAAAATAACGACTAGATGAAAAATGCTGTAGTAATACATTTCAATATCGGATTAGTTTTTGTTTCCATAGCAACGAAATTGAATAGACAGTTTCAATTGGACTTAATTTTGAGATTGAAACAAACTAGTAAATTTTAATTTTCGTTTAAATTCATAAAATTTTATTTCTAATTTTCATTGCAAATATGTATATGACAAAACTATAGTTATAAAAAATTTAAACCTGAAAAAAAGTATTTAAATAAATATTTAAAAAAAATTCAAAATGAAACACATTTTTACCCTAAAAAGTATTTGACAAAAAAAAAGTATTTTTTGAAATTTTATTTCGTCACCAACCGGTGATAAATTGTGAAATAAATGAAATGTTCATTATTTTTTTACAAACGTCCTATCGGGGATCCCCCAAAATTTTTTATAAACCTATATATCAACATGAAAAGAACATTCTGTAATTTTTTTCAGAATTTTCTGAGTATGCCCGTATGGAGACCTTCCTTCTGAGTTAGAAACCAACTGAAATATCTATGAAAACAATCTATATTTAATTTTCCTGGAATATTATTTACAATTGGGCACTTTTCAAATAAATAGAAGAATATATATACTACAAGAAAAAATTTAATTTTACTCAAACATTGTTATTTTCTTCTAAGACTTCGTTCTACGCCTTTATTTTCTCTTACTTTTGTGAAGAATTCTTTCTTCTGCGACGTAGTTTTTGTTTTTTACACTTGTTAAATCTGCACTTTACAAGTGAAGAATCGTGTTAAGATGGGAAGCTCGTTATAAAATTGCTGACAAAAGTTCCTTCCTTGCACAAGTCGTTAGCTAAACTTTGTCAGACTCTAAAATGTTCTCACTCCCCAAAGAACAAGTGTTACTTTTATTTTTTTTTAACAAGTATCTATTCTAACACTACGGGATTTTGAGAGACATCAAATTCTTCTCGGACATTCTTTGAAAAAGAAATATCAAAGGAAGGTGTCATACATTGGAAAAGAACAATCAAAAACGATTACGTAATGAAATGCATAGATGACTGTGTAATGAAATTGATTGGTGGTGTAGTTTGACACATGTTTGAAGATATTTTAATTTGAAGTTTAAACTAACCGTTTTTTAGTTTCATTTTGCTGACAATGGCAATATTTTGAACAATTTAAACCATAATTGAAAAATGTTTATGCTTTCAATTTGTCTGTCTGTCCGTAATCTAACTCTTGTAAATATTGATGAATTACCATGAAACTAAAATATATTATTGATATTTATTAGGACATGTTGGGTATTGAAAATGAAGTGTATAGCAATTGCAGTTTCTTTATTGGGACATTGGAAAAAATTCCGTTACATTACAGTCTATGAATCTATATAAGGTCTATAAACTGGGATAAATCATTTGCGCTTGTTTTAACCACGTTTCACAATTACAAACATATTGAAATTTTTATATATATCAGTAAAATGTTATTATAGAATGTGGTATGGATATTGTTCATTTTCTGGGACACTGAAAAGATTCCCATTACATTAAGGTCTACGAAAAAAAATCGTTTGCGATATATTTTATTCATCTTACACACTGGAATTGAAGTACATCCCTGGCGTGCATAACATGATATCTACATAGACTATGATCTGATAGCATTCCTCATGAGAGGGGGGAGGATATACAGATAAATACAAAATAATTCGGTTACAGGACTCCCTAAGAATAATAATTACTGGAAGTAGTGCGTTTTCTATTCTGCTACGTTCTTTTAATTTAGATTTTCTCTGCATATTTATTAGTCACAGATCATATACAGTTCTGCATAAAACACCTGAAGTACCTATCGGTTTTTTGATGAAGATTGGTGATAAAAGAATTTTCAACTGTGATATGCGTTTTCTAGCTGAACTAAATTTTAGCATACTATGTATTCTGTGATAAATCTATAAGACATGTACAGGGGTGAGAAAAAAATCCGATTTTGCTTGTGTCTTTTGATAAAAATTGATGAAATCAAGTTTTCAAAGTGATGTGTGTTTTAGAATTTTTTTATTTAGACAATAATTTTCGCTCTATAAAACTTTGAAATTTATAATAGTATTCTAAATGCGTTTAAAAGTATTTCGTAATCTATGTTTAATGCAGAATTTTGCGTTTTCGTTCCCAACAAGCATTCATTACGAGTAAAGCTGCAAAAATTAATAATTAGTACTTAATGAAGTATTAAAATTTTTTTAACTTCGGTAAAAACTGTCGATGGATTTTAGACTTTGTTTTTCATTAGATAGAATGAATTAAATATTTTCATTTGTAAACTTTAGGTTTCAAACAATATTACAATCTTCTTTACTTTAATAAAAGATGTCTTAACTTTCTCTTATACTAGGAAATGTATATTACAAGTTTGATAAATTGATCCGATCATCAAGACTCTAATCCGAATTTTTGTAGACATTGAATTTAAATGAGAATTTCGTTAAATTAGTCAGCGGTATTTAAGTTAGTTTTATTTAAGGAGATTTATTTTTTGTCTTAAAATTTGGCAATATTTCGACAAGTATCGCCAATCTTAGTGAAAATGTGACGCTGGTGGATATAACTATGTAGTTTTAAGTGGATGAAAACAGAAACAAAAGTTAGAACGATAAAGTAAATTTCCGAAAATATGTTTTCTAAAGATTGTTAATGATATTTGAACATGAAAAAATCAGCCACTCAAGCAATTTCGAGAGCAGAGTTTCTCAGGCACTGGTGGGGCATGCTCTCTTAAGGCAAAAAATGATAGGGCCAGTTTTGTTTTACCCAAATCATCAATTCCGAAGTCTATTTATACATAATTCAAACTTTTTTTACTTCACTGGAGATACAAGACTGTTACTGCTGATTTCAGCATGACGGAGCACTTTCACACACGTCAAGCCTAACAACGGAAGTTTTTGGAATTATTTGATGACCATTTAATTTTAATAGACTTCTGGCCATCAAGATCACTTGACCTCACTCCGTTAGATTTTCTTTTGTGGGGTTATCTCAAAAACAGTATTTTTTAGAGAAGTCCTGCAAACATAGATGAATTAAAACAAATCATCACTGAAGAAATCTTGTCAATAACAATAACATTGTGTTCATTTCCATTTTACCTTACAAATACAGTTGTAACAGTCCAACAATGTTGGAAATTGTCTGCCACAGTTAAACAAAATTCACATTTTAAAGTTCATACTTCAGTGTTAGACTAATTTCCACATCCGACTCAAATTTAAAGGTAATGCGAAAAACAAACGGGTACCCTTTTAAATATATCACCCTATAGATTTAATGAGCATATAATAAAGTTGACAATCATTCTCATAAGTTATTTGAGAATTTAGGGAACTACATTCCAGGTCATAATATACAAACTTTCATACATATACCTATTCAAATCAACACTGTTATGATTTTTTTTGTACATTTTCTTTCTTTATTAGACATTTAATCCGATAATTTGATATACTACGCACAACATGCATAAATTGTTAATGATCGATTTTACGTAAGTATAAAGATAGTTTTTGGAGAATAAAAAATATTTCTATACATTAAAACACTATTTTTTGGACATGAAACTGACACGAAAATTGTAAATGTCAGTGTAAAATGCTAAAATTTGAAATAGCTATAATATACTATATAAGGTTTAACAATAAATAAATAAATAATAATAAACTACATAATCTATATATATATATATATATATATATATATTACGTTAACGTATATGGCACAAAAATTACGATTATTTGTTAATTGTTTAATCTCAACGTCGAAATGAAACGCATCTTAATAGTTACTGTGCAAAAGTCCTTTGGTAAGATTTAAACTGGTAAATTGGATTTATTTATGTTTTGTTCCTTCGCTGCAATTATGGAACTTCAAAATATCATTTTTTTAATTTTTATTTTCTGTTCTTTTTACTTAAAAAACAAATAAAAGTCATGAATTTTAAACTTTTCAGTTTCAAATTAAAGTTATGAACTATAAATGAAATGTGGTGCGTATATGACGTCTATGTCTATTTCTCTAGCAGAATCTTCTAATTTGCCAAAAAACTGAAGAATTGAAATAAATTATGAATAAAAGCAATGTAATATAATGCTTAGTATGCATTCAAGGGACACCAAACTGGTCGCCAAGAGCGGCTAGTATTTCAAAAGACAATTTTTAGTTTCCGAGTTCAAAAAGCATATTATTATTTTGAGAGCTGGAGCAAAACTGAAATACAAGGGGGGGGGGGGATTTTGTTACGTGGGAAGAAACAGGTGTGAGAGAACAAGCAATAGGGAACAAAAGACAGACCAAACAATCAACCAGAATTTAGCAGATGAAGTGCAGTATGAGAAACAAAATTAATCAAATGTAACATAAGAATATAAAATTAAAAAGGCACATAAAATTGAAACTAAATAATTTATTTATATAAATAAAAAAAATTATTTGTTAAACGTCCACATTGAAAAGACAGACGAACAATAAAAGCTAAAATAATTTTCTGAAGTAGTTTTTATTTATCTATTTATTCATTGCACTTTTCTACTTTCTCCTTAAGTAAATGTTGTTTCAGTTAAAATACAAACTATTCTACTTTTTCCTCATTTAATTCAATACTCAAAGATTTCACTAACATTTAACGCCCAAAGTTTTTCAAAACATTCAAAAGATTCGAAATTACAGCTTGACAAGAATGTCATCTGAAACCTGCAACTCTGATGTCTTCCACGCCATCTAAAGCATTAATTAATCGATTGTATCTTTTATTAAAACTCGACCAATACTTTTTTCTCATTTCACAAAATCCACCGCCTCCAATTACATCATCACCCTTTGTAGTTGCTTTAAGCAGAATGTGTGAGCAATATCCAATGCTTCTGGGTCTATCTTTTGTGCTGCTAACGATTTCTATAGCAATAACGATCATTCTCAACTTTCATAAAAATGAGCATTAAAGAGTAACAATGACTAACAAATGAGTTCTGCAGCGGAGGAAATTCTGTCAGCAATTTTCTTACAGCTCTTTTCATCTCTAAACTCCTTTTCTTTGTGAAATATGTTTTGAGAAAGTGAAATTTTCTCAAAGAAAATACTTGGTGTGAAGGAAAAAGTTTTTTGAATAACATTGAACAGAGATTTTTCATTTTTAATAACTTTGGATTTCTCTTGTGACATATTTTTTAAACTCAAAAGAAAACAAAGTAAGAAAAAAGTCAGTAGCGAAAAACATGGTACCAAAATATTTTATTATTATTATTATTAATTCAGAAATTATTGGAAAGATGGCGGTGGGAAGAAAATATAATAGACAAGTTGATGTTTGAATAAATTTTTTTAATACAAAAAATAAAGAACAAATATTAGCGGCATTTTTAGAATAGTTTCGAACCGAGAAATATCAAACCGGCATTTTTTCGGAGCAGTACTCGTGCTCTAAGAAAATGTCATTACATGTTGTTTCTCTTATGCAGAAGAATTTCTACAAGCATTGAATTCATTGGCATTACTCCCATATTGTAATGTTTACATTTGTCACTATTGTTTCCATATCGGCAAAATATATTTACCGTATATAGTCGTGCATACATCGACTCGCATGTAAGTCGATCCTCTAACTTTTGTATGTAAATTCTGCAAAAAAATCAAAAACCCGCGTATAAGTTGACACCCTAACTTTTAACTTCAATTTTGCACAAAATCAAACCAAAGATTTCACTGGCCAATGCAAAAAAGTATATATATATTTAAAAAAAATCAGGATGAATTATTATTGTTAGTACATTTTTTATATTGTTTTTTATTTACTAAATGACAGAATTTTGCAAAATTCGATTTTTTTTTTTTTTTTTTTTATTGATTTGCTTATAAGTTGACTCTCCCTCCAATTTGCTTGCCGAATATTGTCGGAAATTCCTCAACTTATATACTAGCCGATAAAACCAATATTTGTGTAATGTTGGCATTTTAATGAAAATATTTCGCATACTAAGTCAATACTTGTGCAATATTGAATTTACATAGAAATATTTAATACGGAACTTTAATATTTAGCCAATATTGGAATTTCATTGGAAAATGTTTCTATGAAGCGACAATATTTAACCATTTTTGGGCGAAAAATTTTTTTCAAGCGTTTCGATGTTGGCACATTGTAACAAAATAAAGATAAAGATACTTTTTCAACAAAAATTTATTTCATTAAAAGATTGTAATTATTAACAAAGTCTTCTTCATTTTTAAGTTTTTGTTCTATTAATTCGTATTTATAATTAACAAAAATTAAATAATTGAGAAAAACATTTTAATTTTGAAATAGATTTCCATAACAAAAAAAGATAGGATAAAAAGCTCTATAAAATATTACACACAATATTGTCTTGCAAATGCATTTTTCTTTTCGCAAAGATGCTCGTTTTATTCAAGTTTAAAAGGTTTTGTTTACACTAGAAAGAGTTTTTAGTCTAGGGAAAAAAAATCAAAAGTGATAATATTTGAAATAAAAAAAAATACATTAAAAAAGTATATTATGTAAAGATAGTTGGAAAATTAAGACATTTGTAAAGTAAAAAAAAAAATATATATATATATATATATATAAAGCGCTTTAATTTTCAAAAAAGTTGTTAGGATTATATGCAGCATGATTTTGAAAATTCGGCATTGTTTAAACCAAGATAAAGCTCCAAATTTCTGAAAGAATATCATTTCCGATATTCTTAATGGTGCCTTTATTCGTAACTCAATTCATAGCCAAATGATATTTATGTGACAAAAAAGTAATAAATAAATATTTTTAAATGTTACTTTAATTGATATTTTATGTGTTACAAAAAATATTCCAATAAAACATTCATGTGAATTTTACTTGCTTCAATTTTTCCGGGAATTTTTAAAAAGTTTTTTTCGGACTTTATATAAGGGAAGAATATCGACTTCGGAAATGCAATCTTGTTTCTCTAAAGCAGATATTAATTTAATTTTCCAGAATTTTTTTTTCTTGTGGCACTTTTTACTGTACCTACCCCTCGGCTTCGTTCCTCTTTGAACGTTATCTGTGATTCTATGTAACACAGCGTCAACGATTTCCGTGGAACATCATACTGCACTGGGGGTGTGTCGATAGAGGAGTGTCGGACTGTTAGGCGAGGAGCAAAGTAGCTGTCACCTTTGGATTAAACCGGATTAGCGCATTGGCGTGAATTTGTAAGGAGTATGTAACGGGCATCCATTTTGTAGCCTGGTGGAACTACAGAATTTTAAACAGGTCTTCAAGAAAACAAAATGTGACTGTAGTGTTTTACTCTTTTTAACGTTAATAAATGCATTGTGCTGGATATTCAAGGCCATTATTATAGTATCATTATCATTTTATATAAACCCTGTCTAAATTTCCTAAAAAGCTGAATATAAGAACTCGAAAAATTTGGTTATAAGCAGTGACAATTTCACTGTCCGTTAATGGGACATTCTATGTTTCGTGTAGGACAACTTCTCTACATATTTTCTGCTGATTTAACAATGTTATAACATCTTCAAAATAAAATAACCATGTTTATATCAAAATCTAGTGTTTTGTGTGTTTTTTTAATGTATAGTTTACGCCCAGAAAAAGGAATTGATTAAAACTACAAAACATGTTTTGTTGAGACATTTTGGTTGTTTCAAGTGAATTTTTTAGTTAAAGTAAAAAGTCGGTTTTGTTGCTCAGACAAAAAAAAAAAAAAAAAAAATTACACTCTTATAAAATTGTAATAAAATTTCATTAATTTTATTTCAGTTTTACTAAGGTCTTGTATTTTCAATTTGTAATTCCAACAAAATTTTGTTGTTTAGTAGACATAACTATCTCATGTAATTTTTTTTAATTGACTTACATAGCTATAGAATATTAACATAATTTTTGGATAATAAATATTTTTCAAGTTGAGACGGATTATTACGATATTATTATGTTATTATGCATTTCGAATAAAAAAAAATTTCAACATTTTTTTTTTTTTTTTTTTTCTATTCAAACAAATTTTTCATTGGCCCGCATTTAATCTGAAAGATTTGTTGGACTAAACAAACTTTTGTTGATTCAACAAAACTTTTTTCTGGATGTATCTTTTAAAAACTTGTAAGTCAATAGATATAAGTAATTATGTAAGTGTCACGGGCAGGACTTTTCGTCCATTTTTCATGGAATGGTCTTGAAACGAGTAGATTACTTAGGTCTAGGATTTAAAATGTGGAGATTTTCATTGTCCATTATTTTTGCTGTTTATTTATTATTAGTAATGAGCAGCTTACTAAGAACTAGGGTTTAAAATATGGAAAGTTTTTAACCTATTAAAGGACCGCTCCATATCACGTGTGGAACAGCTTTTTTTTTATGTTACTGTAGTTTTAAAAACTGTTTTGTTTCCTCAAATTAAAAGAATTATGCTAATAGGAAATTATAGTTTTTTTTCATTAACTGTGATGTAAAGTTTACATTTTAACAACTTAAAATTAATAAATACAGATATTTTTGTAAGCATTTTGTTTGTTTCTCATTAAATGGCCTTAATTCATTGCTTTTAACCTGGAAGTTTTTAATTAATAAAAGTTGCTTTTTTTTTCTTTTTTTTTGAAGAGGAAAAAGAAAATTAGGAATGGAAGATGACTTTGATGCTAGATTTTTGAAGTTGCTGGATGTTCAAATGCCGTATGTTTCAAGTCGCATTGTATGTATCATTTACAGTTATAATAAAATTTGTCTTGTTACCTCCTGTTTTGAGTCGAGAAATTTCACAAAAAAAATATCATTGCAATATTAAAAGGATTTTCTCCAAATTGGCTTTTGAGAAAGTTTTAAATATCGACAAAGTTACACTGAAATAGATAATTTTTTTTAAGACAAAATAAAATAGCGAATGCACGGGCTCTGGAATACGTTCTACTCTGAATCTCTCCTAATTTGAAATAGATAAGAGAATAAATTGGCTAAATTATTCTTGCTGCTGAACGCACAACTGAAGACTTTTAATGTACTTAATATGAACAAGCGCCAAAATCTGTAAACACATATTGAAACGGGCATTAAGTATACTACGTTGATGAAGGCGGTGTTCGTTGTGGATTTCCATAGTATATACCAATTACTTTTTTTCTTGTCTGCTGTAGAGATAAAAGTCACAATATAAGAGATCAGGTGATCAGATTGGCTATTTCACGATAATACACAGACTAATCAAATGGCGAGAAAACTAAACATCGAAAATTGCATGTCAAGCGTAGCAAAAACGGTGCATTCATTCTAAATTAAAGTTTTAAAATTACACTCAGATCATGGTGTAATAGAATACAGTACTTCGGATATAGTATACAGCCGAAATCTTCTGAGTGTCCTTGTAAAGACTATAAGCTTTCTATTATACAGAAAGTAACATGTAATAAATCTCAGCAGTGCATATCTATTTCATAAAATGTGAAACAGTTTAACATAATTAAAACGCCCTCCCCAAACAATGTTCCCTCCCCTAAACCATTATGTATTGTAATACTTTTGTGTGGACCTGTAAATTAATAACAATCAATCTTTGCACCACGGTTTACACATAATGTATATTTTAGTATATATTTCATAGATTCATATCAATTTTACTATGTTCGGAAGAGTGTGACACTTAAAATACACTTGAAACTATTTTTTTTCCCATTGGGCGTAATGTAACAGAATACTTTTGATTGTCCCTGTAATTAAACTATACACCCGATTTTCATAAAATTTGAAATAATTCGATAAAATTATGCAACAATTATATATTTTAAATTTCTAATAATTCAGTTGGGTAGTTTTTGCTCTGTTATATACTTCCAGGCGAACAGACAGACAGACGGATAAACGGACAGATGAACGGACGGACTGAACGACGACTATAGGTGCTACATATTTACATAATTACGAACGCATGTAAAAATGAGCCTTTCATAAGCATCGGTTAGATAATGAAAAAGAATTCTGTCATCTTGAAAATAATTTAGGAAATGGAGGTGAATTTACTTACAATATTCATCGGTCACAAGAAAATTTTCGTATCCCCCACTGATAAAAAGTATGCTCTTTTTTTTCCGAAAATTTGCTCCTTTAAATTTTTAAAACTTCAACATTTAATTTACATTTAATTACGATCTTATAAAAAGGGTGACTTCCAAGAATGTTTCGGTATAGGTTGATACACAACAAGACGTTCTTAAAATCAGAAAATGCTCCTTTAACCAATAGGAGTATAACAACAGGGCCATAATATCCATTTATTAGTCAACAAGATACGCCTCCGCGTTCTTCGCTGAGATAGTCCTATATTTATTTTACTTTCGGTATAGTAAAATGGAAGTATCTGTTGCGATTTTCAGAAAAATGATATATTTCTAAGTTCATTAAGCTATTAAGCAGAGATACAGTGAAAAAGAACCTTAAAAAAATTGACTTTCTGTCTGTAATCTGATTATCCGATGTATTCAATAAAGTCTAATTAAGATTTATAACATAAAATTGATAAGATATTAAAGTAAATTATATATTTACGGTTTTCCTAATAATTTTTTGTAAAGATGATTCTTTTCTCATTTCTTTAAAGATTCATTCCTTATATATATGTATACATATGTTATAAAATTAATATTAGAAATATTTTCTAAATGAAGAATAATTAATTTATTAAACCGTTAGATTATTATAAAATTAGATGATTTCACCACAAAACTCTACAGATCTTATAAAATATATTGGATTACTACGCAGCTAATGAGACATAAAAGTTGATCTGAAGATTTTTGATTCACTCTGTATTTGTCTACACTAAATCCCGAGTAAAAGTAAAAATAAAACACAGAAAAACCATAATGTTATAGGACTTTTTAAATTACATCATTAGGTTATATAACGGTTTCTTTATGCGAATTTGTTTTTTTTCCTATACAGGATTTTTTTTTAAACTTTTGGAAATGCATTTTCATAACAAAAAGGGAGAAGGGGGGGGGAAAGCAGGATGAAAAGCTTGTTAAAAAACTGCTGACAGAATTATACTTAAAAAGTGTATTCTTTTGCAATCACGCTCACTTTGTTCAAGTTAAAATTGTTGCATTTTTTTTCATGCAGAAATTCATCGTTAAAAAGAGTTTTATAAGCGTTAAACAACTACACAATAGTATGTTTTCTAGTCTTTTTTTAAAAACTTTAAAAGATGCTATTTTGGTAGAATAATGCTTAAATAATAATATAAAAAACAATATATAGAGATAGAATTGTGATAAAAGATAAAATGCTTATGTATCACTTTAGTAAATCATCATTGTTAGAATAATTAAGTTTCTTTTCTTTAATTTCAATTTGAACACGCATTATACTTTATAAATCATTTTAAAAAATTAAATAATCCCATTTCTAAATGGATTCATAGTTAAATAAATGCATAGTATATTACAGTCATCGTCTGGTCTGTCCATCTGTCCGCATATAACTGAGCAAAAACTACCCATTCGTCTGATTTAAAATTTATACATATAACCGTTGCTGAAATTTAGAGAGTCCTTCAAAATTTTATAAAAATCAAATCTTAAAAAGATATCAATAAAAGTTTTCTTCTTTCTGCTAAATCCTATCATACGTAATTATTTCAACTATGTCCCATGATAGGTAATGATTCTAGGATGCCTGGTGTGATTACCTGATATTTAAGATAGCCACATATTATTTCCGTATTAGTGAATTTAATATATATAGTGTAATAAATTTTGTATTCATGCATTTTTCGCATAACAGTTCAACAGCTACAGTAGGAAGATCCGAATATTTATAAAATTAGTTACAGTACAAGCATGCTTCATTTGCTATGATTGACCTGCAATTTCCGACTTGTTAAAAATTATTCTTAGTCGCATTAAAATACGGAAATTATTTGCAAGTGATGTAATTTTACAAAGCTTTGTTTGTCCACTCTCTGAATTACGATAATTCTAATTTCAAATATAATTATTTAAATCTGAAAATATTTATTTTTAGCATATAAAAAATAATTTTTTTTAAAAAATAGATCCAAACAATTTGTTAAATTAAATTTAACCGAATATAATTTACAAAAATTAAGTTTTTCCAATATTATTTAAGAATTATTTTACACATAGATATCATTGTGCATTGTTGACTATATTTCACTTTTCTTAAGTCAAATAAGCATATAACAACAATAAAATTTACTTCATTAAATATGTCTTGTTTCTATTTGGCATTTATTTAATTTCATTTATTAACTTAAAGGTTCTCATTTAAGATATACTTATTTGACAAAAGGGAAAAATAACGAAATTTCCACATTTGTATATAAAATTTTTACCGAATTATTCATTTCTGACGCATCATTATATTTATTATTTTTATTCATTTATCACATTCAATTACATAATATACAAAATAAACAGGTTGTTGAAAATAAAAAGAATACGTTTTATTTGACACGAGCACCATTAATTCAGGTTAATAGAATAGAAATGTATATAAATCTATGTAATAGAAATGCGACGACAAGTAATTTATTTTAAATAACAATTGCAATTTGATCGTGCCTACACACACACAAAAAGAAAAGAAAACCTCAATATTCATGATGTATATTTGCATATCTATTGTATAAAATGTGAAAAAAATATATATATTTAAAAGGTTAACTAAATTTATTCTAATGGATTTATTACATTCACTGTAGTAATAATCAAAATATTTCCATCGAAACACCGATAATATTTAAATTTTCATTTTATATCGAGACTTTTGGATTGAAATGTAACAATTTTGACAATATTTATTTGGCATTAGAAATATTTGCAATGAATTCAAACGATCTATTGGCAATATCTATAAAGAATGATATTTCATGCGAATATTGCAAACAACGATCGAACCGTCAATGAATAAAATATTTACCAAATTTTGTTTTACTGCTATAGCCGCTTCACATATCATTTTTACCCATTTTCAAAAAACGAGGTTATAAAAGTATTTTATTTAATAGTCAGTCAGTTGTCTGAGTGAACTGTGTTGGTCACTCGTTGGTCCAAGTTGCTCAATAGATAGGACATTGATAATTTAAGTGAAAGATTTTGGATTTAATTTTTGACAAATTTTTCATTCAATTTTCAAAAACATCATTGGATTATCTAATTCATTTGTAATGGTTTTTTCTTTCTTTTTTTAATGTTCTTCACGTAATATATTTGATTGGGTGCTTAAAATTCTATTGTTCTTTTTCAATATTTTTCAACAGCGTTGAAAAGTGTTTATGAATTGGGTTTGTATATCCGTGCTGTATCTCGCGTAAATATAGTTAGAAAATTAGAAATTATATTGATATATATTACTGGAGTTTACAATGGTATGTTCAATATTAGAAATGATGTGTGTAGCACTTACGATTCATTTATTGGCCACTGATAACAATTCCATAACTTACAGCCCATGAGAAAAAAAAATCGTTTGTGTTATATTTTAAAGATATTACACTATTTTAAACGCATTAAAAATTATGTATGTCATTAAGATATGCTACCAGCGCTTACTGTGGAATCTAATGTGGATATAAATTAACGTTCTTTCACATTTCTAAAAATCAATTAATAAACCTAATTATTGCAATTATTATGCATACTATTATTTATATAATAACTATTATTAATGGTTATATATGCACAAATAATGCATAATGCGTTATAGTTTTACCAAAATTAAGTATATATTTTTAAATTAAATACCCTAATTTCAGAATTATATAACATCAAAATCTAAAGTTTTTTTTAAGAGATTTTGTAGCTTATGAAAATAATTTTGTTAGGAAATAATATTCTTTCGAAAAATAGGCAACATTTTTAACTTGCATAAAATAGGCATCATTACATAAAAATGCAATTTCTAAACAATTTTACGTAATCTTTTTTTTTTTCTTTATAAAGAGCATCTATAACAAAAAAGAAAGATTTATTCCGCTGTGTGTAAAATAAATTTTCACGCAGAAAACAACAAAATGAGCTAGGTACTGATAATAAAAATGATCCAGTTAATAAAAAAGGTTTATAGTTCATTACGAGCTAAAGACGAAATTTTAATAGGAAAATTTTTGTTTCATAAATGAGAAGTGGTACATTTACTTTACTAGCTAGTCATTTAATAAAGGTGTTTTTTTTTCTCCGACTATTTTCTCTAAACACAAATAAAAGTGATATGAATAAAATGCATTCCACATAATAAAATAAGAAGTGCACAAACTCAATTATTTACTTTACTTTGTTTTTAGAGAATGTTCACCAACAATTACAGAAACACACAAAAGTATTTTTCTAGATTAATACCTCTGATGAATAATTGTTGGCATAGTTTTTCAGTTGTGCTATATGTTAACGCACTAAAACAAAAAATCTGTAACCTTAGTAATCTAAATTTACCGAAATCCGTTATGCTTACTAAAATTTTATATGTACATGTACACTGTATAAGAAAATGATGTCAATCTACAAACCGTATAAGCAAAACTAGAGACATCTGTAACTTTACAAAGGAATCTACTAACATTTTGGTAATTAAAATTTTATTTGTAATACTCGTTACTATTATTAAAAAGTTCTGAGAATCCGATTTCCAAAAAATTTCTTAGTAACCTTAAAAATTTTTTGATCAAAGAGCAAATCTCTATCTGTTACATGAATTTTTACTGTTGTCATTGTATAAAAAAATCTTGGAATATAATTCTACTAGAAACATTTTTGTAATTTTCCAATTCTTTTAGAGTGTATTTTACTTGGTGTACATAAATTCTATAGATCATATACAGTGATGCAAAAAGCATACTGTATATTCTCATTTATTGGTGGAAATAGCTGAATGTTAATTTTAATCTAGAATGAAATATGCGTTTAATTGAGCTAATATTTAGTACACGAATGTAGCACAAAACTTATAAATGCCGATCTAAAGATCATATACGGTGATAAAGGAAAACAAAATGATGTTTTTCTAATTATTTATGTACATTATTTTGAATGAAATCGTAAGTGTTTTATGATGTATATTGGAGGCACAATTTTTCTTTCTTGTTTTGCTTGAAAGAGTTTTTCGCATAAGACTTCATTCCAATCCAAAAACATATGTTTTTCGTTTTGTCTTTTTTTTTTTTTTTTTTCGTATTTTATTTTATAAGCTCTAACTTTTGTCAGGTTTTGTCAATCATCAGGGAATCAGGGAATTTGAATATGTTGCAAAGATACATTATACTGTTTTATTGTTTGTAAAGTAGTCGTCATTTCGTGTATTTTTTATTATAAAGGCGCGTATAATTTTTTTTTTTTTTTTTTTTTTGTACAGAATAATGCATAAAAATAAGCAATACTGACTGGAATGAAGATTTAATATTAAGAGTCTTCTTAACTCAGGTGAAAACAGATGCTTGCCAATGTTATTCCCATGGAAGAAAAATCTTAAAACATCAAGTTTGTATTTCAATCGGTTCGATAGTTCCATAGATTACCCTCTACAAATAAACAAACTTTACTTCTATATAATATAATTATAGTTACAGGAAGCAATATATTCTTGTATTTCATGAGTCACTGAAGAAAACGAAATTTACATGGGTCGCATAACAATAAAGTTTGCGAACCGCTGTAGATTATTTTTAGTTTTTGATGTAATTCATTAAAAACAAAGAAAGGAGAATAATTGAGTTTGTGTACTTCTTATTTTATGAAGTGAAATACATTTCCTTTATATCGCTTTTATTTATATACAAAGAAAAAAAGTTGCAGAAAAAGCTGCGTTTGTTAAATGACTAGCCAATAAAGTAAATGTACCATTCTTTTATGAAATAAAAGCTTTTCTATTGAAATTTCGTGTTTAGTAAATTTCACCAAAAGTTCGTAATGAAATATAAAATGTTTTTTTATGAGCTGGGTCTTATTTATTATCAACATCTAGCTCATTTTATTGTTTACTTCGTAATTTTTTTTTTTCTCCACCGGGAAAAAGTCTTTTTTTCTTATAGGAAACTTATAATTAAAAAAAAAAGGCAGAAATGGAGGAAAAAAGGAAATTTGAATGAAAATTTTGTTAAAAAAAGTTGCTGGCAGAATTATTCTTAGAAATTACATTTTTATGTACCGATGTTCATTTTATACAAGTTAAACATACTGCTTTTTTTCTACGGGATCAATTTATATTAAGTGGCCCAGAAAAAATATATTTTTTTTTTAGTTACTTAACCATTTGAAAAAAGTCAGATATGTTTTATACAACAACTATAGTATGATGGAAGTTCAAAATGATAGTTATTTTAATTTTATTAATTCTTGAATGTGCAGTGCTTTGTTTTTTGGTTTGCAGCAATGTTCTCACAACTAGGTTTTACAGAGTTGTAAGTATCTCGTTTTTGAGTTTTCCAATTCTAGTAGGGTTTAAAGCAATTTGTTCAGAATTAAAAAAATTAAAAGTATTCTAATAAAATCCTAAAAAAATCTTTTAAATGCTTACTGGAGAAATTTTAGCATAATATTTTTTCAAAATTTATCAGTTTAAAAGAGGAAATTTTTTTAGATATTAACACTGTCAACATGACACTTTTTTTTTTCAAATAGGCCGAAAATACTTGTACTCACACAACAATTTCCAGATCTAGGACTTAATATCTCTCCACTAAAAAGCTAAGATTTTTTTTTAATTGAGAAATTCGCACTTTTAAGGCTTTTATGTGGTGAACGAGGTAAATATCTGAAATTCTGGCCTCTGACAGTATTTTATGGTAGTGTTATTCACACAAAAAATTAAAGATGAAGATTTAACGGCAAACTGAGATGTGGCGAAGACAAGATGTCAATAAATGCTATTACGAGTACCTTAAAATAAATTAGACTTATTTCTTTTATCGCAATATTTACAAACAACATATGGTTTGTTGAAAATAGTTTAATAAGAAGTATTTAATTTACTAAAAGACTACACATTTTCAAAAATATCTCAGAAATATTTTTGTATAATTTAGGAAAGATATCAAGAGTTTCAGAAGTTATTGGTTTTGGTTTCTTAAGGATGAACTTTCACAAAAAAATTGTTTGAAAGCACCAAAGTCTTGTCATATGTTGATAACTTAAATGAAATTCACTTTGAAATCACTATGTTCAAAGTTCTCTTTATTAATAATTGTAAGATACCAATTCTTATCATACACGCATGCAACAGTGTCATTTTTCTGCAGTATAAATTATGAAATGGCTTCGAATATCTCTACTTTCTGAAAATTATTTGAAGCCGATGCATGTTAATATCATATAAATTGTTTCATTTACCGAAATTTATTTATTTTAGGAATAAGTTTCAGGGGCTGGCAAGGAACATTGAAATTGTAGTTTTTAAACCATCAAGCTGAAATATGTTTTGAAGCATTTGATCATGTTTCAAATGTCAGTATTAACATGTTTTCTATTTCCCATTTCTTCTATAAAAATATTCTATTTTTATGTAAAATTATTGAGATACCTTTTTGATACTAAAATTACTTAAAGCAAAAATTACTGATACCTTACAAAATGTAAGCCTTATGCACATATATATATATATATATATTAATTAATTGCTGAGCTTTATAAAGGGTTTTACTTTTTGTTACTATTATTTAAAAATAATAAAGAAATAAATTTAAATGACACTCTAAGATAAATACTTACATGTGGTTACAATAAAACAATAGTTTGGTACTATTGTTTTGACACATTGTCCTTGCCATATCTCAACTTGCAATCAAATCTTGATTTTGAAATTTTTTGTGCGTTACACTACTATAGAATATTGATGTATAATATGAACTTCTAATGTATAGAATGATATAAATATGTTTACATTCCTGGCTATAATTTTTTTTTACTATAAAACTTTTTTAATGGAAAGATTTTGACCAATTTTAATATTGAATATCTCTTAAAATAATTATTCTATTTAAAATATGTCTGCATGAGCATGTTTTTCAAACATTTCTCTATAATACCACCAATTTTCATATTTTTATATGCAACAGCTGTCTTAATGTTAACGAAGAAACCCCCCCCCCCCAGTCTCAAAAAATTCATTGTCAATGACAATAACAACCTTAGATTTTTTTTTTTTTTTTTTTTTTTTTTTTTTTTTTTTAAGAATAGAATAAAAATATGTAGCAAAAGCCTCACGTATTAAATTTTGGATATTTGTCTTATGTTTAAAAATATTTCTGAGAAATGCATTTGATTGGAATAGGCATTTCTGTGGAAATTACTATACAATTAACTCTTTGCCACAAACTTTTAACTTTAGTTTCAGCTGTAAAATAACTCATGGTAATATTTATTCTCTTCGTAATTAGCAAAAATCAAAAACTTTCTTAGAAATAAACAAACGAAAATTCTCCTTCGCTTTTGAAGTCTTGTGGTATTTAAGGAATCTTTTCATTAGTTTCAAGGAATTTTTATATTTAGCTTTTTATTCCAGTCGATATTTTTAACGAATAAGAGAGGCCATATATTTTTGAGAAGGAAGTACATTAAATGCGCTTTATGTGGTTCATATGAAGTAAAATAAATATATAAATAAATAAACAAAATCGACGCTTAAAATTAAACTGAGGGCGTGGGTTTTAAAACTTGCCTTAGCTAAATTAAAGAAAAATCGAGTTTTTTTTTTTTTTTTTTTTTTTTTTTTTTTCATTAATCTATTCTATTGGTAAATCTAAACACACACACACATATATATATATATGTATTCATTTTATTTTTTTATTTAGATCTAAATCTTAATAGAAATTCTAATATACACGCATAGATGCATGTATGTGTATGGAATAGAGTTAAAAATAGGCGAAAACAAATATAAAGGCCCTCAAATATGTCAATATTTTTATAATCGGTTTTTATTCGGTTATTATCGGTTTTTTAATACGTTTTTTTCAAACTCGTATGACGTTATATATTCACCTGCTGATGTCTACTATATTCCAATAAGACGTATTATTATCTTTTTAAAAAATCATCAAGCTGTTTGTTTCATTTTAATTTTTTACGTGGAAATTTTCCAGTACGAAAGTTATGGCGTAATATCCACTTTTTTAAAATTCGTCAATTTATTTCACTTTTATTTTTCACGTGGAAATCTTGCAATAGAAAATTAATTGTTGTGGTAAGTTTTTTATTGCGGATTTTTAATTCTTGGCAACAGCTAGAACGAAAAAATATATAAATTTAATAATAGAAAATTGCTGTTAAATTGATGGATTTTAAGTAGTTAAAAATTAACTATAAGTTTTTTTGATTCTGGATTACTTTAGTTACCTCGGTCGTTCTTTAGTACACATTTACGTAACATACACACACACGTAGACAGACAAATTTTCATTTTCTATCGATTAGATTTGTATAGTAAATTTAATTTTATCTAGCGGTAAGAATATTTTCATTTTTAGTGAAACTTTCATATGAATGTTCATATTGTTTTTTGTTTAAGTTATAATAATTCAAAAGTATTTACTCTTAAATAAATCATATCAATTGCTAGCGTTGTTATACGAGGGGTAATCGGAAAATAAATTTCTATGGCGTCTATAGACAAAGGTGTGTATGAAAGTCAAACAATGTACCAAGGAAGTTGAGAAATTTGCTATACCACTTGATAAGCTGCAAAAAGCCCCCAAGGAAAACATCAGGGCTTTGCATACGGACAAGCCTTAAAACGCTTTTTTTATATGAAAAGCCCTGAGTTTTTCCTGGAGGGCTTTTTTATGCTTATAAAGCGACATGACAAATGTCTAGTAGGGCCTAGCAGAGAGCCACTCTAGGTGGCAACGCAAATGTTCCAATGTACTTGGTAATTATGTGGAAAAATAAAGATACGTCTTATCTTTAATGTCTCATTCATTTTTTTGACTTTCATACACAACTCTGACGATATTCGACAGGGGAAACTTATTTTTGTACTCCTCCTCGTATTATATGCACGGTTAAGTAAGTACAGTGGAACCTGTCTAAAGTGACCACCTTCGGGACCTGCTAAAATGGTCACTATATAGAGGTGTCTTTAAAAATGGTGCGTTAAAATTTTATATGATTTCAAAAAATAAAACAAAATATACATACAGAAAAGGACACTACATTAAGTAATGAACTGATAAATTAACAATTATAATAACTCAATTATAATAAAATATTTAAAATATACTACAAAAAATAATTAAAACTTACCTTATTATTATTTTTTAAATTCATTTGAAGAGTTTCCGAATTGATTGATTTAAATAACTCAAAATGCAAAGTACACTTATTTAAAACCCAGGTTTATTTTGATTGCAATTGATTATAATAGAATTTCTATAACTAGCAGTAACAAGTTATTCATTAAAAAATTCTACAAAATTTTATAAAATTTCATTTACAGCAAAAAAGTCAGAATTTTTTTTGTTGCTAAAAATACTTTTTTTCAATAATTAGATTTCCGTCGTGCCTCAGAGTTTCGTAAAGAAATCCAGCATTGGTAGACAGTCATTTACTTTTTTAGTTACGTTTTCATTTTTTTTTTTTGCAAATCTTTAACATTTCTGTGTCAGAAGTTTTACTATTTTCTTTTCCTTTTTATTTGTAAACGATTGCAAATTCCTTGCTTCGAACTTACATGTTCATGGAAGAATTGCATGTTGAGATATCACAGTTTAAATTCATAAATATTTCATTATTCACTTTTTCATTTACAAAGGCGATAGATTTATAAGATTTTAAATGTTCGAAAGGCTACTGTCATAATTTTCGGATTGTGAATTAACGATATCTTCAAAATATTTTTACAAAAAGCCAGATTTTTTAAAGCATTTTTCGATTTTTCGACTCTTAGACTAATTTTCTTCAAATCTTTGCAGGTATTCCGATTTTCTTTTCTTTCTTTTTCTTTTCTTTCTTTTTTTAATATTGTTTACATAATTTTTACAAATTAAAAAAAATTCTTGGCGCTTTTTGATTATTATTTTATATAAAATTAATAATTTTTATTTTATCTTTTAAACAAAACTCTTTTAACTCTTTAGAATTTTAAGATTTCAATTCTTTATTCTTCATACTTTAAGAGGAATGATAACTGCATTAAAAATAAAAACTTGAAAGAACTGTATCGTAATATTAATAATATATATTTCACAACAAAAAAGGGAAAAAGTAAGAATTTATATTATAAATAAATATTTTGCTTACAAGTTGTTGATGTATTAATAAAAACATTTAAAATACATTAAAAAATTAGTTATATGTTTCAACTCTTTTTAATTAATAAAAATAGTTTAGTCTTTTAATTTAAAAAATTTCCATATGCAAAAAAATTAATGGTCACATTTACAGCTTCAAATAACGTTGACAATGACAGACAATCTGGTCACTTTACGCTATAAACAGGTGGTCACATCACTGAACAATTCTCATATTATTTTACATGAGCACAAATAAAATTTTGCAAAAGTGGTCACATTAACCAGGTGGCCACTTTACCAAGGTGATCACTTTAGCAGGTTCCACTGTATATTATCATAACCAAAACACATTACTAGTAACTTTAAGGCACTTTGAAAGTACACAGTTTAATCTAAACAACAACAAAAAAAAAATAGTAGATTAATTTTTGTATAAATTCAAATACAAATATTTGAATTAAAACCTTTATTTTAATTGGTATAATTTATTTTATTATTTAAGAGATTCTGGTATGATTTATCCTTATTAAAATTCCTGTTCTATTTCTCACTTTTTGCATGCAATAAGCAACAAGTTTAAAATTGTAAGTCATATGTAACAAATAATGCATACTATACATACTAGAACTAATTTTATAAATATTTCGATCTCATTGCAATAGCTGTACCACAAAAATCATGAATATAAAATTTATTACGACTGTACAGTGTACATGTTAAATTCAGAAATGAGGAAATAACATGACTTCATCTTAAATAGGACTTAATCACCATACTAACCTAGAATCATTACCTATCAGGGAATACCACTGAATTGATTTTTCATGATAGGATTTAATACAACGAAGGAAACTTTTATTAATGTCTTTTTAAGTTTTGATTCTTTTTTTTTTCATAACATTTTAAATGACTCGACAAAATTCTACAACGATTATTATATATATTAAATTTCAAGTTATTGGGCTGCGTAGTTTTTGTGATGTTATATGCAGGTAGATGGACAGACAAACCCGCTGACTAGACCTCGACTATAGCTGTTACGTATTTATATATAATTATGAACGCATACGTTCATAATTATATATTACATATATATAATTATGAACGCACCTAAAAGGATATACCATTTTTGCATTTCTTAAAATGTCAAGTGAAATGGAAAAATTGTAAATTGTGAGTATTAGATTGAAAAACGAGAAACTATCTGTAAGAAATGACTATGCGTTGTTTTCCGTTTTCAGACATGTCTAGAATTTAATAGAAAAATTTAAAAATATATAAAAATAAATGTTTTCTTTCTCCATCAACGAAATTGAATTTCCTTGTTTGAAAGTTCATTTAGGGACTTTAAAAGCCGGCAAATTTATTTCTCAAAACGTGATCTGTTTTATTTTACGACAAATTAAGTTAAAGTAAGATTTCAGCAGAAAACGAAAAACTTTCATTGTAAATCTTTGTTTCTGAGACTACAGATATGGGATTTAGAGAGTATGGGTATAACCAAGGAGAAATATAATTCTATTAAATGCTTAAATGCTAATTTTTCATGAATCTAATTTATTTTATAACAACTTTATCAGTTATTAAAACACAAAAATGTATAAATGATCATACACGCATGCATATACATAGATATACACATACATGCATAATATACAGGGTGATTATAAAAAAACTATCCCGACATTTGGGTCCCTAACTATCATACCATTCACAGAAACTGAATGAAATTTTGGCAAAAGGTATTTTGAGGTATGCGCTCAAGAATGATATGGAAAACAACAGTGTCACTTAAACAGTTACGGTTACAGTGAAAAATTTTCGAAAAAAATCAAATGGCAACACCCAGTTTTTTGCATTGGAATGTGATCTTCATTGTGAAAAACCCTATATAAAGTTGGAACGGCAACTGTAGCATGAAGATCACCGGCGGTATATAGGCTAAAAGTGAAGACAACCAATGAGGACAGAGAAGCAATATAAAATAAAGCATTTTATTGTGTTTCACAAAATTTCCACATGATCTCCTTCACACACGATGAGACTGTGTATGTGGCAGATGGTGGATAGCACTACAGAACGTGCCATGGCAATAGGAATCTCCTAAATCGTAGTTCTGATGGCATCTTTCAAATCAGATTCAGTTTGAGGACGAAACTGATATACTTTGGATTTCAGATATCCCCATAGCCAGAAATCCATTGTTGTCAGATCAGGAGGCCTTGGTGGCGACGGAAGTGGGAAATGACGGGAGATAACTCTGTCACTAAACTGTTGACTTAAGACCCGACATGTGGAGGAGCGTCATCTTACATCCACACAACTTCAGATATAGCATTTTGCCGTTGCAATGCGGGAATCGCATAACGAGTTAACATGCCCAGATAGCGAGCACTCGTTACTGTACACGTTTGCAGATCACCGGCAGTAACCTCTACAAAAAAGTAAGTGGCGAAGACGAACGTATTCGTCATACCACACCACACAGTCACTTTTCCCTCGTGTAATGGACGTGCAAGCACATCATGTGGATTATTCTCTGCCCAATGCACACGATTTTTCGAATTCACGTTACCAGTTAACGAGAAATATGCCTCATCTGTCTACAGAATGCGGCAAAGGCCAGCTGCTATCTCCATGGTACCGGAAAAAGAATTGGTTTGCAAAATCCAACCGTAATTGATAGACTTCCGCTTCCAACATCTGGACTCGCTGGAATCGATACAGAGACATATTTAGAACAGAGTGCAGAATCTTCCGTACAGTTGAATTCGGCAAATTCAGAACACGTGAAACACCGCGTGCAGTTGCAAGACGAACTGTGCTTATCGTTTGATGGAATTCTGCAACAGCTTCCACAGAACGGAAGGTCGTGCAGACCTAGGTTGATCGCATGTGCAATCAGTTTCTTGAAATTTATGAATCAAGTCCCGTATAGCTTCGACAGTGCACGGGCCTCGCCGTAATCTATGGTTGCGGCGGTAAACACGTCATGTCTCTGCGGCATTTTGTCCATTCAGGTAATAAATCTTTACTATTTCCCCAACGTTCTCTCCCTGAAAGTGGCATCTTGTTCGTTACGGCAGAAATCAACATACGCGGATCGCATTTCGCAGTGCCTTTTCTTTCACCTAGCGTGATGACGTCAGGCATGATTGTGTCTTTCGCAGAATCCGAAATTTGCGTTTCTTGGTTTCTTCTCGTTTTGTGGAGAACTAATCAGACTGGGATATCAGTCGAAGAAATGGTGTGACGTGTGATATAAATGAAACGAACATTAATGCTCTGGTGCACGGCAAAGTCCTTTTTACATTTACCTTGCACAGCTCCGGTGATTTCCATGCTACAGTTGCCATTCCAATGCTATTTAGGGTTTTTCACAATGGAGATCACATTCCAATACAAAAAAACTGGATGTTGCCATTTGATTTTTTCGAAATTTTTTCACTGTAACTGTAACTGTTTGAGTGAAACTGTTGTTTTCCATACCATTCTTGAGCGCATATCTCAAAATACCTTTTGCCAAAATTTCATTCAGTTTCTGTGACTGCTATGATAGTTAGGAGCCCAAATGTCGGAATAGTTTTTTATAATCACCCTGTATATATATATATATATATATATGCATGCGTCAATCATTAAATATTGCCTGTAGGCACATATTTGAAATTGCAAAGTTCCTTAAAAAAAGGTATAAAATTTGATGAGATAATTTTCAAATCCATGGAGAGGGGAAGGGGGCTATTCGAGAAAATACAAAAATTAAATTTTTATACGCCTCTTTCCTTTTTACAACGTTTCCAATATTTTTATGATATATTGTGGTAACTGTATTTCTAATTCCCTCTCTCATTTGTTATGATCATATTTAAGAAAAAAAAACTTATTAGGGAAAAATTTTAATTTTTAATTTGAATATTCTTGATTTCATATGATTATTTGTATTAGTTTATAATAATATTATTCAAAATAGATAAGAAAAAAAAAACAAAGTTTTTTATCTTTAAATTTTTCTTTTTCAATACCTGTATTAACAACTTTAAATCAGCATATTTACCAATTATATCAAGTATTATCGTAAGTTCAAAATGGGGGAGTCCAAGTACGTCCAAGTACTAAAAAATTCAAAATTCTTTTTCAAAAAATAGTGTATAAACATATAATACTCTTTGTATATTTCAACAGGTTTATTTATATTATATCAGTTATTAATATAATATTCTGTACAATTTATTACATACAATAAATCCAATTCACAATTCCTTTTTAAAAAAGTAAATATATTGCATCGAGTTTTTTAAAATGTTTAAAAAATGATGATAGTTCCAAGTTCAAGTTAAAAGCATATAAATTTGTCCACAAAAATTGGTCCAGAGAGTCTCAGTATTTAAATATATAAATAAGTTCATATAAGTTTCATTACCTTTTTAATTTTCATTCTCAGTTCAACGTACTTCATTTCCTCCATTTTTTCACTTGAAAACGCTTTCGCCTGCTTCTAAGGCATCTTCAGTCAAGAATAATCAACTCATTCATTTTTCGGCAGAGATTTTCGAAATTTCCCTCCTTTTCTCTTTGCTTGAGAGATCAGCTGGCGCCAAACGGTCTATCTCCCAAACAAATTGAGATAGAGACTTGGAATTTTGTATTAATTTAGTATGTAAGAATGGAACGAAGCCTATTTAATATTAATAACCTTGATTATCCGGAACTATTTTTTTCGGATTCTCGAAAAATTTGTTCTGATGAAATGTACATAAAAATTTTCGAAATTTTTTATTTTAAGGACTGGACGTAAAAGGCAATAAAATAACACAAATTTTGCATAAAGAATGAAGTCGATCTGATTATCAGTTCCCGATATATTTGTAATCCTGTTTTTCACATTCTTCGATTTTTCATGACCCTGTATTTCATTCAAATTTCATTTCAAAGATATACAAATTTTAATTGGAAATGATTTGCTTAATCCGCCGCAGTAAATTGTTTGTTTATATTATTGTTTTTGGAGATATACGAATGGTTTCTTTTACACAATTCGATACTGCTTGAGTAGTTTGGCGTTTTATATAAGTTGTCGAAATTGGTTCATCGGAAATTAATTAATAGAACATTACTACTTATTAAAAATATTTAAATATACGTTTACATTTCATTTTGGATTTCCTATGCATTTTGTAAATAGTTTAGAGATGTTTTATTTTCATATTTTTTATTATGCATATCCATCATGGGTAAATATTACGGTGCCCCCCCCCCCTCCCCATAATAAACTAATTTATGGTTGTAATTTAATTTCTAGCTTTTATAAAGTTATTCAAATAGCAAGATGTAGTGTAAACTTTATAATATATTCACATATATTTTTTATTTGGGGTGTGTATATAAACGTATATCTTTTAAATTTTTCGAAGCAGTAGTTTGATATTTATTTGACACATATTCTTTCAAAATATACCACGATATAACGAGTAATACAACGAAGAAATATTACGTATTACTTAATGTTTGAATTCTATAACTATAATTTCCTTTGTAACAACATAAATTAAATTAATAAGAAATAGTTAAAAAATATTCAGAAACACTTTATTCCATTAACTGATGCTTATCCGATATGGATGACTGTTGAATCTGCTGAATATAAATAATAAAAAAAATATTGCCCAGTTAAACTGATGGCATTGAGCTCACAGGCTACGCACACTGATTGTACATTACAGCCTTATATTTTCAAGGGTTAATTCTGTTCGCAAAAAAAAAATTAATAAGGGGAAACAGCTCTTTCCTTTTTTTATACTTGATCATTGAACCTCCCAAACTATCAAGGACATGCTTTATCATATAAAAAATCTACATCTGAAATTCAGAGCAAATCAGATAATTCTTAATAAAAACCCATTTAGCATTTCTATAGTTTTAAAAGAGTTATCCCCCTCTTTTATATTTAACCATTAAACTTCCAAAACTATTCAGAGATTTGAACCAAATCTGACAATTCTGCTTGAAAAACCCATTTATATAAATTAAGGGGAGGGGCATTACAACCCCCGTTCCCCCTGTTTATATTTATTTAATGAACACCAAATAACAGTCACGGAATCGCCCCATCAGAATGATACTATATCTAAATTTTGAACGAAAACTTAATTCTGCATGAAAAACCAATTTATATCAATTAAGGGAAGGGGCATGAGCCCCCGTCCCCCTCTTATACATATCGAATGAACTCCAAAAACTAATCAGGGAAGCGCCTTATCAGGATATACCTATGTACGAAATTTCAAGTGGATCGGATATTTTTATCATGAGTTATCGCGTTACGTACGAACATACATACAGAACGGGCGGGCACATAAGCTCTCAGGCTATGAAAGCCTGTGAGCTAAAAACTGTGAAATGTTATTAAATGAGATTTTATCGCCAATGTTTAGTTTCTAATAGTTTTGAAAGTTATTAAAATAATAAACTTAAGTTTGAACAAACCATTTAATTGTTTCGGAGCAGTTAATTTATCTGTAACAAACTTGGCAAGTTAAGCGGGTTATTTTGCAAAATTTAAATGAGTGAATTTTCCCTTTTAATTATTGTTACAAAGCATTTTGTTCCAATTGTTATCACCTTACAGAAATTTTAATTCAAAGAATTGAACGTAACCAGTTTATTAAGATAACTTATTTTATTTAGGAAGTGAATTATAAATTTTGTGATGGATAAAACTCGCTTTATTGGATCTATGCTACATAATTTTGAAAATAAGATTCTATTATGAGTAGAATTGCATATCAACATGTTTTGTATGTACATGTGTAACTCGCCTCAAAATGCTATTTATTTCCTTTTTGTAGATTTTTTTAATTTATTGTCAATTATCATATGTTCTAGTTTGAATTTGGAAACGTTAAACATTTTTTGTCAGAAAGCAGTTTTTTGATTGCTCTACTAGTGAATTTCAATGCAATATACCATTCAATGATCTCCCGTTTTTCCTTTAAAGCATCGAAATAATAATAATAATAATAATAATAATAATAATAATAATAATAATAATAATAATAATAATAAAACATTTTGATGTATACATTTATCATATCTTTTGTTTGATGTATTTAATATGAATTTCTGCTTGAAGAGACTTATTAGAAATACGGAAAAAAAGGTCTTCGGAAAATGTTTTAAAAACTAACCGAGAAAACAGTTTTACAATCTTTTTTAGCTGTCAAAGGAAAAAAACTTGAAATTTAAAGCATTTATTGCAAAATTTGCAAAAAAAAAAAAAGAAAAGAATATCAGATTTATTTTGAATATTTTTTTTAGTAAGACGAAACCCGACGTTATAGAAAATACAAACAAAAATAGTGGCACATAAAAATAAAACAGCAGGACTATGGTTGTAAAATATTTTAAGGCGCAACACTAGTCACAGAAAAAGACCCGGATGATAATGTAAAGTCTATGGGAGCGTTCTTTACAAATATCTCGCTGAAATTTTAATATTTTTACTTTTTTTTTTTTTTTTTTTTTTGGCATAGGATAGCTGTGGACGATCCATAACCTGCCTAGTTTTTACTTTTCAATTTTAGTTTCAGAATTAAAAAAATATATATATACTTTAAATTTCAAAATCGGTTTAAACCAGTTCTGAAATTAAAACTATCATAATATAAAAAATGTATAAACAAAATCGAAAAAGTAAAACGTAGTCAGGTTGTAGATCGTCCTCAGCTATCCTATGCAAAAAGAATCATTTAAAAATATTAAAATTTGAGCGAGATATTTGAAAAAAAACGCTACCATAGACTTTACATTATCATCCGGATTTTTTTCAGTGAGTATTGTGGGGCCACGCAGGTGTGTGTGTGTGTGCGCGCGCACACACACACACACACACAAATATCGAGGAATATAACGCGTCGCATAGCGAATTTACTGTCAACGATGCAGTTTTTCTTCTAATCCTCAAGACTTGCAACGCCAACAAAGAAAAGATTAATAAACTAACTGTATCCAGTTGTGTAGCTATTAGCTAGTTAACATTTAGAACTGAAGGGGGGGGGGTAGCTGCAGCCATTACCTAAGTTTAACAACAATTTCATTTTCATTGCAAGTTGCACGAGCTGCAATAGCAGATGGGGGCGAATAGGGAAGGGGGGGCGTTGCTCCTCCCTCAATTTTGAAATTTTATTTATTTGATTTTTCTTTCGTCTAATGATTTAAAAGAAAAAAAATATTCTTCCCAACTTAATTTTAAAAAATAAACACTAAGTGTAAAAAAGTTATTAAAATTAGTAAGTGCAAAAATATTTTTCTCTATGGGTGCTCTGCTTTCCTGAATAATAATACTGCTATAAATGTCCAAAGGAACATGAAAATTACCGAACATCCTATATTATCCCCATATAACACTGAACAACAAAATTAATTGGTTGGAAGAATAAAATTAAATTTATTAAGTAGAATATGGTAGAAAATTAAATAAGATTTTAAAAATGTACATGGTTTATAGTTTTTTTTATATTTCTTTTAAATTTAAGTTTAAAAAAATGTATGATGGAAAATTCTAGTAAGATACGCGTAAAAGTTTCCTTATTATTATTGCTACATTATTTATAAGGTAAAGCATGTATTGTGAAGCATGAAATAACGTCATTTTATGTGAAATTTTAGGATAATAAACTTCATTTTTTATCTTACTACAAAAAAAAAAAAAAAAAAAAAAAATGGTAATATTTTGAGTGTTTGGCAAAAATATACGAATAAGGATATAAAGTTGAAGCTCTAAAACTGATTTTCACATTTAATAACCACCGATCAAGTAAACCCCATTTTTTCTAAAATTTAAAATTACAAATTAATCCTTAAACACGTTTTACTCTAAATTTCGTTTAAAATCTTCCATTCTTTTGACCTTGATATGAAGATTAGATGTCTAAGTATTTAAAATTTTAAGTAACTGGAATCATTTTTAGAATTTTTTAAGAATAATCTTACCTCATAGCTCTGATGAGTCAAGGAGATATATTGTAACCTATATTATAGCGATGAACAAAAGGGAATAACTGCAAAAACAAAATTACCTTATATTGAAAATCATAAAAAATAAATGGAAGAATCGGAATTAAAAATTAGTAGCTTGAAAAGTAAAATACCTTCCTGATAACAGAGAATTTGATCATAAATGAAAATAAGATAACAATGCATGCATGCAAATACACTGTTAAAAAGTTTTGCTCTAGTTTGAACCAAAATTTGGTGCTCAGTAGCTGCCACCATAAGATGGGGAAATCTCCTACCAACATTTGGAGCCTCCTACTATTGGACTATTCCAACTATTGGAACTAAGCTTCTACAGGAGCCCCAAATATTGGTTCAAGATTTCACCATCTTACAGTGGTAGCTATTGAGAACCAAAATTTGGTTCAAACTAGGATAAGATTTTTAACGATGTACTAGGAGTTTTTGGTAAAGACAAATGGTTCTTCAAAAAGGGAAATAAATAAAATCTTTATTTTTTACACTTAGATCTTCCAAACTATTTCACTGACACTTGATCGATTCACTCATTCGATTATTCACTTAGAAACTAAAACAATCAAGAACAAAAAGCTTGTTATAAATATAGAAAAATCTTCATCATTAACTGGCTGACATGCGGCTAATACGGAATTACCAAAAATGCTGTTTGGTGTATAATTGTTGGGCAATTTAAAAAAATATACTAAATGTGAAAAATCTCTTGTAGTTTTACTTGAAATTTTTTTTTTAAGATTTTGTACCAACAGGCAGTATATTAGACTACTTTAATCGAAAAGGATTTTTTTTTTTTTTTTTTTTTTTTAAGTACATGAGTGGTTACGATCGGCATTGTTTCCGCCACTCCCCTCCATCTTAAACAGAAGATAAAAGAAAAAGCAATATTCGAATACATTATTATTATTATTAATATTATTCAAACATTAATTTTTTTTAAAGTTATAAATTTGCACTTTACTTAACTTTGAATTTTTTTTCACTGATTTTAGAATATTGGGAAAACGTTCAAACTAATTTAAACTATACATCATTTTGGAGCCTTTTCCAAATTGTACCTGGAAAAAAAAAAAAAGGAAGATCCTTTTAATTAATTATTGAGATAAAGGTGCATTTAAGTTCAGCAACATGGAATATCAACATTGTATTTGCAAGGGTACATGAGTTAAGAGAAAATAATTGATAAAGGCGCCAAAAAGAAAAAAAAAAAGCGATTTCTATCTTGTTAATCTTAGTGTTCTTAGCTGCATCGTCCGGTATCTTTAAATCAATTATTATTATCTAAAAATGTATTCTCGTGAGATTAGGAATTAAGATTTTTATTAGAATAATTTAAACAATTTTAACTTTTGTTTTAAATATTTAATTTGTTTAGATTAAAATTAGCATATTTTCAATAATTCTAAGAATTGAAAGAAAACTGATAGATTATGTAATTAAACATAGGAGGAAACGTTCGACAGCTTTGAAAGCTCTAAAGAAGTCAATAATAATAACGCAATCAAACATAGATTCATATATCATTTTTACAAATGTTGAATTAATAAAGTACGGTAGGGAGTTTGGGAGATTAAAAAGGCATTTTACTTAACAATTTTTTTATTTTTATTTTATTTTATTTTATTTTATTTTATTACCAGATTGATATTACTTGCTCCTTATATTTCGATTTAGCTTTGCCGAAAATCGTTTTGATTTTTCTGCTTATTTTCCAAACTTTCAACACAGTTCAAAATTTCTAAATAACAAGTTAATCTTGTTTAATACAACCAGAAAACTGTCAAGTTGTAATGAAAAATTATCTGACGCAATATTCAGAGAAAAAATAATTAATTAGTTTTGCATCATCCTAATGGCATTTCTGACATTCAATCAAATATAAATAGTGGAATCACTGAGACAGGTACATTAACTTCACATTGAATTCTGAGTTTGTATGCAACGGTATTTTGGCGATATTTTTTTGTAGAATTTTGTGAAACTGTTTTTGAAATATGATATAGTAGTATTTATTTTTCTTGATAATTATTATCTTTCATTCTATGGTAAAATAATTCAGGTTTTTACAAAAATTTAATCAATATAATTTCAGTAATTCATTATACATTAATGAACTAATTATTCTTGATAATAAAATTAATTAAAGTAAAACTCAAATCTAAATGATTACTAATGAATAATTCTGTGTCGATAAAAAATTTATACGAGATTCACTTGCAATGTTTCCCTTGAAATGAGTAATAATGCAGAAAACAAAATCTTAAATGTTATAATACCTATTCAAATAATACCTAGAAAAAATTTCTAAAATCTAAGAAAGTCTAAAAATATTTCAATTTTTCTAAAATTAAAAATTGCAATTTTTAACTGTAGCAGTAATTTTCCAGCACTTTTTTTTCAAAACTCTAGTATAAAAAACTAAATATAATTCCCTTTAATTGAATGAGAGCTAATATCCATACATTCAGGGTTCTCGCTATCGCTCGCCATTACGACTAAATTCTTCATTTGGCGAATAAACAAGCGGTTGAATTCACCAAATTGCCAGTGCTCAGTTTTTGTTCTTTCTTTCTTTTCTTTTTCGTTCTTCATACATATGCATACATACATATTTTTCATATATATATTTTTTTAATATATTTGTAGCACATAGTTCAAATTAGATGAAAAACAATCATTGTTGTAGTTATAAAAAGTGAGATTATTTTAGAACATATTGAAAAAAAAAGGGATACATTAAAGGGTTAAAGAAATTTTTTTGCGCTACAGGGCGAATCTTTTTTGCGAATCTTTTTTCATTTGGCGAATGTTTTTTATTTTTAATTAGCCAAATTACTAACGTTGGCTAAATGACGGCGAGAACACTGCATAAATTTAAAGTAAATATTATAGAATCTGTTTCAAAAATAAAAGCAAATCGCACTGTAATTTGAAGAGTATAAATGAATTTTCTGAAACTAATCTAAATCTTCTGTCGAACACCATTTTAACTTTTCTACTTACTTTCTGTACTACCGACAACACAATCCAAAATGTCAAACGGCAGTTAATCTTGCCTAATTAATAGGCAACAACCTGTCTCTTTAGAGATTACATGATGCAATATATAGATAAAAATAATTGATTAGTTTCACTCTCTTCTAATAATACACTGTGACAGTCGATGAAATATTACTAAATGCATAAGATGAAAACGTCGAGATAAGTCCATTAACTTCACACTGAATTCTGAATTCTATGTGCACAAAAAACTATACGTAACTAGCAAGAAATATATATCTTTGGCTTCCGGTAATCACCAGGTAAGGTATATTTTAGAAAAAATTGAGATAATTTGGAAAAATGTAGCTTTAAAAGAGTACTTTCATCTCCCATAGTACTGATAAATGAAAATCGAATACTTCCCCTCATAAGGCGACTGTAAATTTTCATTTGAAAATTGAAAAAACAGAAATAATCGGGTAAGTGCATAAAGTAACGATAATAACCAGATAAGATTTCTATTTATTGATTTAAATCGTCTATAATTCTGTGGCTTCTGGTAATAACCAGGTAAGGCACATTTTTAATATTTTGAGTAATTCAAGTAAAATTAAATTTTAATTTTATTTACATTTATTAAAAATAATTGTAAAACGGTAATAACCAGATAAGAGTTACATTTTTAATTGGTTCTTAATTAATAAAAACCATTTTTATATAACTATTTTGGCAAAAAAAGAGGTTATTATATCCTAATCGAATGTTGTGAAAATTATTAAGTTCTAATCTATTTTATAAAAGTAATGATAAAAAGACATTTAAAAAAACTTTAAACGTTAATTACTCAAAATATTAAAAATCCCTGTCGGCTTGGCCTACAGGGGAGGTAGATTTCGAAGAGTGCTCATTTCAACAACAAAAAAAATAAAATATGATTAGAGATAAATCCAGTTTAACAATCTTCTTTGGCCGCTTTTGAAAAATTTTTAGTTTGCTTTTATGTAAGAACTGGTTTTTATCAAAATCATCTTAAGCGAAATTCGGCTCAAATGCCCATTTTGACAACATATTTTGAAATATATTCTGACTTTATTGTTAAAAAATCGACCAATACGCAAATTATATAGTTCCTAAATAACAAAAAACTGTCAATTGAATGCTTTTGAGAGCAAAATCGAATTTAAAAATGAGTCATAAAATAACCAGTTTGTTATTTGAATACATCCTCAATTCTTAAATCATGATCGCTTTGGGAAATTTTGTGCGAAGTTGCTCACTTTGACAGCTTTAAAAAAATATATATTTAACGTTTATCAAAAAACTGACCAATACGGCATATTACACAGTTCCTAACTAACAAATAACTGTCAATGGGATGCGTTTGAAAGCAAAATTGAATTTAAAAATCAGTCATGAAATAACCAATTTGTTATTTTAACACATCCTAAATTCTTAAATCATGATCGCTTTGGGAAATTTTGTGCGAAATGCCTACTTTGACAGCTTTTTTAAAAAGTATATTTAGCCTTTATCAAAAAATCGACGAATTCTCACGTTATATAGTTCCTAAATATTAAAAAACTGTCAATTCAATGCGTTTGAGAGCAAAATTGAATTTAAAAATGAGTCATAAAATAACCAATTTGTTATTTGATAACATCCTCAATTCTTTAATCATGATGGCTTTGGGAAATTTTGTGCGAAGTGCCCATTTTGGCAGCCTTTTTTGAAATATATTCTGCCTTTATCAAAAAACTGGCCAATCCGTCACATTATACAGTTCCAATATAAGAGGACCTGTAAATTCGATGCGTTTGAGAACAAAAATGGATTTAAAAATGAGTCAGAAAAAATGCAATTTGTTATACTTCCTGAATTTTTCAATCACCATCACTTTGGGAAATTCTGTTCAAAATACCGTTTTTAGCAGTCTTTTTTGAAAAATATTCTGATTTTATCGAAAAACTGGCTAATACGTCACATTATACAGTTCCTAAATAGGAGGATCTGCCATTTGGATGCGTTTAAAATCAAAAGTGAATTTAAAAATGATTCAGAATATAAGCAGTTTGGATTTGAGTTTTTTTCTCCAACTCCTATTTTTGTTTAATTTATTTTTGCTATAAGAATTGGTCCTATGAAAAACTTGTTATTATAAAAGTCGTAGATATTATTGAGAAAATGTAAAATAAATTTAATTAGATTTGATTGCTTAAGAATTGACTAAGTTATGGATTTTTTTCTTTTTCCACCCCCTTTTTTCTTTTCGTTTTTAATTTTTTTCATCGGTAAAAATTGTTCTTATCAAAAACTTGTAAATACAAAAGTTTTAGATAATTTTGAGTACATTTATAAAAAATTTAGTTGGATTTGACATCTAATAAATTGACGAAGTTATGATTTTTTTTCTCCCAAAAACCCTGTTTTTTTTTTTCCCCTTGGGTCCTTTAACTTTATCAAAAATCTGTCACGCATAAATTTTTGGCCCATTTTTTAGAAGTAATGTGAACTTTAAACTGATTCGATATCTATTTTAATTTAGAAGTTATCGCGTTTTTTCTGTTTTCACAAAAACTGTCTTAACTTCCACTCCCTACGTCCGATTTTGCCCGTTAACGAACTTAACCGAGATTTTATGCTCCTTGATTTTATGTAAAAGTTTGAAGAAGATCTGAGCATAATTATAGAAGTTAGCGTGTCCAGAAGAAAGTGATATACACCGATAGATAGATAGATAGATAGATAGATAGATATAAACTTTTTTACTAATGGTAGTTTTGGGTTCTAGGGATCGTGATCGGTGTAGATCTGCAAAAAAATTTCAGAAATTCCAACAAAGGAGCGATCGCAATAGGTAGTATTTCATACGAAATCTACGTAATATTTCATACGAAATCTACCTAAAAATTTGCCTTAACTGGTTATTACCAAAAGCCACAGATGTATTCTTCGCAAAAGGTTAAAAATAAATATAAAATACAAACTTAACAGATATAATAGAAAACGGGAATTTTGTTTTTCATAATTTAGTGTTGTTCTCGATGTAAAGATAAAGATTTAAAATATAGATAGTACAAAACATACAGTTTTAAGACTTAAAACACACACTTATACAATGTAAAAAAATGACATTTTGCATTCGCTGAAGAATTCCACATTTAAAATTCAGTCTTTAAACAGCATCTACAGAAAAGTTTGCATATGACGTCACTATCTCAGAATAATTCGCAAATTCGACAAAAAGATATAATAATAAGAAACTTGACAAAATAATAATAATAATAAAATAAAATAAAATAAAATAAATAATAATAATCAGCCATTTAATTATTTATATGCCTATTTTTGTTGGTAATATTAATACAGATACTTAAAATTAAATATAATTTGTAATAGCTCGATGTTTTATCAGCGGAAAAATGGCAACAAAAAGTTAGAATGATCCGCTATTTTTCATATAATTTTGCTTTTTTTTCTACAGAAGAGGTAGGGGCGTGCGAAGAGAGAGCTGCGCTCTGGACAAAATTTTCATTTGGCGTCCCTTCCCCCCAACATTTTTTTATGACAGGCCAAAAATGACTTTAGTAGTATAAATTTGGTACTCTCAAAATTTCCCAGATAGACTGCTCCCTCCCCCCCCCCCCCCCTTCTTATGCGCTGAGAAAAGTAGTACTTCAGTTGTCGACTATAAAAAAAAAAATGCTAAAAACTACAAAATAATAATAATAATAATAATATCTCAAAAATGAATTGAGGTGCAGTTTCCAAGCAAATTGCATTTAAAAATACCTTTTTCCTAATAATTTGTTATAAATATGGAAATTGTGCAATAAATTCAGTTGCAATGAAATAAGTTGCAATAATGTGCAATGAAAAATTGCGGTAGAGATTATCAATATTTAACCATTATTTTACTCCTGGCATAAATAGCGGAACGTTAGTTTTGAACGACGACACTTTAATTGCTAGCTAGAAGAAATAGTATATCGGGGGTTAAAAAAATATTTCATTTTCTACGCCGTTTTTGACCTAGAGTCAATAACTACGAAGACAAAAAACCTCATAATATAATTACAAGAAAAGAAAACCTGGGAGTGATACCGCTTCAATTTTTCAGACACAATGTCCCGAAGTTAGAAATAATCAATCAATAAAAGTATTTTTTAAATGAATTTTTGATGCGATGTAATTTAAATAAGCTACTACTCCCGTTCTAGAAATTTCCTTAAAGAAGTTAAAGATTAATAGAAAAACATTTTTGTATCGGAACTAAGAACAAACTAAGTATTTGAAAATATAACGACTTTTCGAATCACAACAGTTAAAGGAGAAAAGATTAATACAACCTTAATAGACGAAGCAGGAATGTTAAAATGGTGATGCATTATTTTCTTGCGTATAATTTACACAGTAAATGCATGCATATTTCTAAATAAACATATAACAGGTGTCCTAAAATGGACTAACTGATTTTAAAATTTAATAACTTACAAATGGTGACAACTATAAAAAAAATTTATGGGAAAATTATGTAAGATGCGAGTTATTTTTTTAATCTTTTACTGCGATTTATGATTTTAGTTTAAAACTGTAGTGATAGATGGCGCTATAAGCAACAAATGTTAACTCAGGGCCCGGTTGCCTCTTCTCTCAGTACTGCTTGGAAAGAGAGGAGAAAAATATAAGAGGCTCTCAGTTTTCAATGCAATTTTATTCTTAGAGTTTATTCCCTTTTCTTCTCTATATATTTAACCTCATTCTTTCACATCAATACTGAAGACCGAAAATTGGGTTCCGAATTTAGTTCCTATAGCATGTTGCACCATCTATCGATGCAATTTTAAACTAAAACCGAGAGTCGCAGTAAAAAAACTCTGAAATCTTACATGGCGAATTCCATGAGTTTTGTAGTGTTAGTCCCATTGTTGATAACTGCTATGTTTATTGGTCACTGTTGTTTTTGAAAAATTAACTTTGCTTATTGAATTAATGAGAAATCTCCGATAATTTTTCCGTTCTAAAATACGCGTAGCCAAAAATCGTGACATGTGATCTACTACAGTTACTCATGGAATTAGCCACATAATCTCTTACAATATATAATATATGTGTATTTTTAATAACTGTCACCATTTGCTTGTCACTTGTATTGAATTTTAAAAATCAGTTAGTCCATATGAGGACACCCACTATATTGTTAATGAAAAATTTCGCAATCCATCACACTTAAGTTTTGAGAGAAATTTTTAATTTTATTTTTAAAAAAAATTACTTCTTATAGAATTTCCAAATAATCAGTATGCATAAGGAGATATCGGCCATTTTCAACATAGTTAAAAGTCCGTTACCAAATGTCAAGTCTGTTACCGCACGGATTTTTAAAGATTATCATTTTTTCCCCATTTTACTTTTATGTTTTATTCAACTAAAAAACAAATATGTAATTACTTTAAAATCTAATAATTTATATGAATATATACTGTAATTATTAGAAAAAGTTCTTGTATAATTTCTGTGTGGTCAAAATCTTGCGGGTAAAACTGTCTCTCATTTCAATTTAATATAAGTACAGTAGAACCCCGCTAATTCGGACCCCGATAATCCGGATCTCCGGATCGATTTGGTCAATTTTTTGTTTCAAGTTTGAGAAACTATTGGCTAATTTCCAGAACATTAACTTGTTTCATCGTCGTATTCTGAATAAAAAACACTTTTTCTGACATCTTTTTGGAAGAAAACCGTAAGCTTTCTTATTAACTCTTCGATGTTATCCTTCAAAGAAACAACAATATATCACTTAGTTTGGCAATTCCGATTTCCCAAATTTTCTATTTAAACCACTTATAAATGTCATAAAAAATCACTACACAATAAATGAAGCAATATCTCATTTAGAACTATTAATGGTTTATTTTGAATATCAGGCGGAGACTACACTCAACGAACTACTTATGTTCAAGCGGATGCGTGAACATACAGCTCGCAAAAGATATAGAAAACTAGCACAGCAGAAAATTACAAACTTTTTTATTACAAAATAAACATTTTTACTGTCTGTAAATATTCAATAAGTTTAACTTAAAGGTGTTTTTCTGTAAGTATGTTTTATTTTATTTCATTTTTTTCTAATTCTCCGGATAATCCGGATTTTCGATAATCCGGATTGGGTCTGGTCCCAATTAATCCGAATTATCGGGGTTTTACTGCATTGTTTTGAAATTTAGATGCATAAGTCAATTCAAAGTAAGATGATTTTAGGAAATTTAATAAATTTCAAGCTTGACAATTTACTAACCCAACTTTATATAGCATTTACATATTATATTTTAGAGCAAAGTGCACAAACAATATTTTTTCATGTACCTTAAATATTTACTTTAACAACTGTCTCCATTTTTAAAAAAAATTAGTTAGTTTGAAAAATAAAAATAAAATTCTGAAATTCAAGCGACTGGTGAAAATCGCCCATATTGTTTATAAAAATTAGAGTATCCAATTTGGTATTTTCAAGTTATAGAACATTCTCTCTCTATCTCTTTCTTTCTATTTTTTTTTAAATAGAAAAATCTAATGCAATTTAATCTAATTATTTAGATTGATCACTAAAAACACCATAACACATCTTTACAAGAAAACTTTAAAAAATATACTGAAATAGAGTATTGAAATTTATTAAAAGCCATACTTCCTTATTATCTGAATGCCAGGAATTAATAGCCCAGGAATTCTCTAAAAATATTGCTTCTTACAGCAACCTTTTTAATCCTGATAATTTCGGGATTTTAAGTGCGTAGTTCGATTACATGCCTGTTAAATTTAGGTTTTATTTAAATTATTTTATTTATCGATTAATTGATTGATAAAGTTTTGATTACGTTATGGAATATTATCCAGAAACAAATACCGGACTAATGACATTGTTTTAAGTGCAGGAGTTTTAATCATTCGCACTTATGGACTATAATTGATAGAGATAGATAACAAAAACTGGTTTTAAAATTATTTTTAAAAGAATAAAAATTTAATAACTTGAGATGTAATTTTCAAATATATTGCATTTGAAAAAAACACTTTTTATCCTACTGGTTGGGGTTAAAGTTGAAAATGTGTGATATTCAGTGATATTCAGAAAAAAATTGCCCCAGAGACGGACGAAACTTATTAGTCAAGCGTTTCCACAGTTGAAATGACGTTACCGTTATTCGTGGTCATACTTTTGTTTTATAATACATTTATTATACATGAGAGTGTGAAAAGACATTTCACGGCGTCATTTAAAATTCTAAGAAGAAATATTGCCTCTAGAATACCTATAAATAAATTCAATACTATACAAAAATTCTTTTCAGAAAATCCAGTGTACTTTCTACATAATACAAGTAAATCCTTTCAGATATTCGAAACTTGGGATCTTTCAGGAAAGCCAATGACCCTGCGGAAAATTCATCAATGACTTGAACGTTATCCAAACTTTCTGAATAATCAATGCTTCAATTTATTTCGCCTATTCAGGAAACAATGGGCGCTCTGTCACCTGACAGAGATAAAATATTTTTATTACGCTTCGACAAATGTACATGGGGCGTTAACCATGCAAGGGAATACAGGAACAATATCTAATAAACTGAACGCATGCGTTTCAGAGCTCATGTATAATAAAAGAAGATTCTCTTCTGGAAAGATTTAAAGAATTTATATCTCAAGTAACATATCGTAAAATCTGTTTATTTTTAATGTTAAAATATCATATAAAAAATTAATAAAATATGTGATCACCTTTACCAAACCTGCCGAAAATTACTCTATAAAATAAGACTAGTACCAAACGATAAGTAATTATGCCAGGCAGTTGATGCTATGATTAAATATTGTTTAAAGAATTTATATCTCAAGTATCATATAGTGAAACTAATCAACATCAATTACTGTAAAAACTTGTTATGTTATAGTTCCACATAAAAAAAATGATTAAAAGAAATGATCAACCCGATAAAACCGGGTGAAAATCACCCCATAAAATAAGATTAGTACCAAACGATTAGTAATAATGTCAGATAATTAATGCTATGGTTAAATATTGTTTAAAAATATTATCTCAAGTAACATATCGTGAAACATATTTATTTTTAATGCTTCAGTCCCGCATAAAAAAATGAATGGGATAAATGATCACCTTTACCAAACCTGCCGAAAATTACTCGACAAAATAAGACTAGTACCAAACGATTAGTAATAATGTCAGGCAATTAATACTATGTTTAAATATTGTTTAAAGAAAGTATCTCAAGTAACATATCGTGAAACTCATTTATTTTAAATGCTACAGTCTCGCATAAAAAATTTATAAAATGATTACCCATACCAAACCTGCAGAAAATTACTCTATAAAAATAAGGTTAGTACCAAACGGTTAGTAATAATGCCAGGTAATTAATGCTTTGATTAAACATTATTTAAAGAATTTATATCTCAAGTAACTTATCGTGAAAGCTATTTTTTATGTTACAGTCCCATATAAAAAATAAATAAATAAAATAAGAGATTCCCTGATCAAACCTACCAAAAATCATTCTATTAAAAAAAGACTAGTACCAAACAGTTAATAATAAGTCAGGTAATTAATATTATAATTAAATAGTGTTTAGGAGGCTGTTGACACTTAGAAATTGTACCATACTCTGAAGTTTTAAATAAGAGCACCTAATTTTGCATCATATTTAAACCTGTTTTCCGGATTCGCCGAATGTCAATCATTCTGTCATCCTATCAATTAAGTGCTTCCGTTAGAAAAATGCCTAAATAGTTTGTTACTTTAAACCCGAAAACGATTAGGAGGGGAAAATACAAGGGGTCATACTGGAGTTGCATATTGTCAACGCTCAGTTCTTGATCCCCATGAATCCAGACAGAATCACAAAGAGTCACGTTTGGTCATTAAGAGGGAAGATTCGACAAAACCTGTTCAGTGTTTCCGTAGAATTTATCGTTTTATTGCTTTTTTTCACTTAAAGCTTAGTACTGTTTATGTATTGTATCATCTGCCCAATAAAAGGGTAACAACATTCTTTGTAATTTTTAAACTTTTGTTCATTCTTTATCTTAGAAATGGAAGAGTGCTTTAGGAATTCTTTAAGGAAAAAAACGTTTGTGCTGTTTATGATGGTAATTTATTTCTCAAAGATAAAAAAATAAAAAATAAGACTTATTTGCGTTGTGTCCGATATAAATTCTTCAAGGCAAGAATTATATTAAAATATAATGAAATTCTTAAAATCGGAAAATTTTCTCACAACAATGAAACAACCTCAAAAGAAAGTCAACAAATAGACTTTAAAAATCAGTTGGTAAACAAAATAAAGTCTTCGCTAAATTTTACCTTAAAATAAATACCATTGTGATACATAATTCATTCAACTGCTGTAAGAATTATCTGGGTTTAAAATTTGGAATTTCTAATGTTACGCTTATTTTTAATCTTTGCAAAAGTTGGTAGATCAAGGTCAACATTTCTTCTAAGTGGTTTTCGAATTATGCTTAAAAAACATCAACGTTTAAGGCGCGTCAATGATATGCAGAAAAATATAATTTGAAATATTTAGCCTGGGATTACTCTACATTTTTTCTTTTACTGCTTTATACTGTTTTTAAATCTAAATTTGTTATCAGCTATAAATTCTAATAAATTTGGAAAAGAGCTAGTTAAATAAAATCAAAATCTGAGAAAAAGACATCTATAAAAATCCAATCACATTCAATTTTTCGAAAACTGTATTAACTACAGATATCCATATACAGGTTGGGACAAACTTTACAGAGAAATGTGGAACGCCACATGAATTCAGAACTGCATTGCAACCCGTGGACGGAAAAGCTTTTCTGGAGCGGTAATGACGACTGAAAACACAAGAAAAATGTGATATGAATAATAGGAAAAAACATTTTTATTATCCTTACTACAGTAAAAAAAAAAACTAAAAAAAAAATAACATTAAAGAGACAATAACCATCATCAAATTAGGTGTTCAAAAATACGAGCCCGAAAAGTGATGCACGGAAGCGCGTCTCCAGTGCATGGAAGATTTAACACATCGTCTTTTAGAAAATATCGGGAAGGTCCCTGACTTTCCCAGCAGCTGCCACGATGAGTGCGACAAATTCCTCAACACTTTCCGGCATTTTTGTAGCACTAAGAACAATCAACATGTTTTACCTTCTTGTTCGTGTGCTTTATTTCTTGTGTCTTGTGTCGCCCCCACCGCATCAGGAAAACATTTCAACACCCAGAAGGGCACATCTAAACTTCCTTAGAATGTCCCCTATCTCCTTTTAAAAGTTATTCCCAATAATTCTGGGGCACCTTGTATCTATATATATATGTGCACAGTATTCAATCGGATATTTTAACACTTGTAAACATTATAAAATGAATATTGAAGAAGATTTTATCATGTATAACAATTGCTGAAACATATATGAATAAAATTATCATACTGACAAGAAATAATTTATTAATAGAAGTGACTTAATCACCCTGTAGCATTTCGACAATTGAGTACCAAACTTCAATTTGGATACAGCCCTAAACAATGCTCATTTTAAAATAATTAATTTCTATGACACTAACATAGGAATTTCATTAAAAAAATTATTCATGCAAATTGAACACAGTAGAATTTATTTATGGTGTCAAAATTGTGTGTTGCCATAGAAAAAATGTTTGGGTTAGTTTTAATATGTAGATGACCTTTTAAGTAAATTTTATATGCATCATTTAAAACAAAAATTTATTTCTAATCGTTCGTTACCAGAAACTTTCTTTCAGAATAATTTGTTGCAAAGTTAATACGGGTGTCTACTTTTTCCTGTACATAATACTATACATAATGCTTACATATTGATTGATAAAGGTATGACTGTTTTTTCCGTGCCACAGCCGAGTAAAAAGGAAAGATAATATTAATAAGCAAAAATTAAAATTAGGAAAAATAATACTGATAAGAAATATCTCAAATTATGAAAAATGAGATAAATCCTGAGATGGATCCTGAAAAAAAATCAGAATCTTAAACCTACTTATATCCTCATGAGCGAAGCAGATTTTTTTACAAATGAAATAAGCGATTTACCAATGAGATTTTCCCGTAACAAATGATATTATCTGAAAAGAAATTGCACTTGTTTTATTTTTATTTATTCCGTCCGAAAACTACTGGGGAAAAAAAGAGCAAATGAGATAGAAATAATCAAATTTATATATAATGCTGGAAATTGAATATGCAAAGGTATCCCGTTTACACATTAAAACATAAAAAAAATAATAATAAAGTAGTGTAAACTGTAGTTCGAATATTTGAAACGATGGTTAAATGAAACAATCTTAAGTTATAAGGTAAACAATTATAACTAACAAAACATGCAACTTTGCTCGCAAAATTGTTGAAATATCCTAAATGGTATTTCAGTGCTTATTTTTATTAGAGGTATTTATTCTAAATAATACGGAATAATTCAAATAAGAAAATAATACAAAAATTACTAATCCGACTATATTTTGAGAATATTTCATTCTTTACTTCAGTAGACTTAAGATAATGTGAAGAACTGAAAATAATACCAAATAATTGGTAATTTAGTAAAATAAAAAAAATGGTAATTAACCAAATACACCAAATAATGTTAATAAACCATAATAAACAAAATAATGGTAATCCATTCATGATTTTGCAATCATTCAACATCACAAAAATTCGCAAGTTTAGAACTTTTTTTTTCTGAACCTTTTTAAATTTCGAATTTTGTGAAACTTTCTTTGCGAGCATTTATGCCTTCCAAATAACAGACAAATCAGTTTAAGTTTCTGTCTCTAACATCTTTAAATAAACCATAATTTAGAATCTTTTCTAATCATTTCACTCCCATTTCAAATTTTTAATTAACTCTTTATACCGTACATCTTTTTATTAAAAGTAACCACTATACTAAATTCCAAATTTTTTAACTGAAAAATTCCAGCTAAATTGTAAATTAGGATTTTTCGGAAATTTTTCTGCTTATTTCATCTTTTTGAATTTAAAATTTTTTGCAAAATCGTTCAAAGTGAGCATTTACTTCTTAAATTCTAACTTTCTTTAGCAACAGTATCATGGACATAACAAATTTACAAAGTTTTTGCTCTGTTTTTTTTTTTTTTTTTTTTTCAAATTTTTAAGAACTGTTTTGCGCGAGCATTTATATCTCTAAGGTAATAGCCATGTCAAATTTCTAGTTTACACCGTTAACAGTTTCAAATAAATCGCAATTTAGGACATTTTTGGGTCATTTCATTCTTGAAAAGTTAGATTTTATTCATAAATTGTTTTTAGACAGAATTTACATTCCAGGATCTGATATATCCGTTCACTAAGCTGTAGGTTTCACTAAAGTGGAAGCATGTTTAAAATTAATGTAATTTTACAAATATACTGCAGTTTTTAAATATTTTGTTATTTTTAATACTCTAAAGGCTGATATTCCAATACGTAATTATTTTTTTATGTAATATTAAAAAATTAATCTTTTTTTGTACTTTTTAAAAAATTGCCAAGAAAACAACATTGCGATTCTGACTGCTCGGCGGTCAAGGGATATAAAAATAACCACCATTTCAAATTCCTGGCTTCTGCACCAACTGTATTACATAAATTGGAATTTTAGAACTTTTATGATACTTTCAATTTTGATTTATGCATTTCAATTTCGATTTTTCCAAATATTATTCTGTGCGAGCATTTACATTTCTAAAATAACAGGTATGTAAAATTTTAAGTTTTTATCCCTAACAATTCAAAATAAATAGTAATTTAGAGAGATTTCAGAAAGTTATTCGTCCATTTCTCCCTTTTAAATTTCGTTATATTTCACGATATTCATATCAAGTAGTTATACCTTAATTGTAGCTATCTAATCAAATTATACCTGCACATTTATTAATTTTCCTTTGAAAACCAGAATACATGAAGTTTACGAATACGAAATTATATTTATCGACAAATTTACTTCTCAATTTGCATATTCTTTTAATTTAAGCATTTTATACATTCTACTGAATGAAATTTTACTTTCACTTAAATAAGGTTCTTATTTTTCTTGAATAGATTTTTTTTTAAGTAGGATTTTACTACTGTTATTACATTTTTTTCAGTTTATCAAGAAACATTTCAAGTTACAAAATCAATATGGCGATATTCTTTGAAGAAATGAAATTATTTATATCAAAGCATTTGAAATTATCAGATTACTTTCGCAAAAGTAAAAATTCCGTGAATCCAATCGAAACAGGCAAGTGATCAACTAAACCCTCACACCTGAGGTTTAGTGAATTATATATACCACTACTTTGACCTGGCATTTTGCCATTCCCTTGTCCCTCGATACCAAGGAGTTTCGAGTGTAACAACCCATAAAACGAATTCTCGATTATTAATGCACAAAATTAACGAGTTAAATGAAGAATGAAAACTGATAAATGAAATTTCACTCAACTAAATATTCATTTATTTGGAATTAATGCCTCCTAAATAAATCGTTCTTAGGAGATAATGTTCGAGTTATCAAAGTGACATATTAAGATTTTTGAGAATTACAGTTCAATTTCTAAATGTTTGTAAATCAAAGTGTTGTTAAAAGAAAAATAAATTAAGTATTAATTTTCGAATCTTCAAAAGCCGTTATAACATCATACGTATATCTTTTTCACAATAATATATATATCTATTATGTTTTATAAACTGATATATTTATTCCATATGTTTATTGAATACAAAAAATATCCAAGTTTCTGATTTAAAAACAATTTTTTTTCGATAAAGTGCTATAGATGAATGTTTGCATAATTATTCTAAGTTTCTCAAATTTAGCAGAAGTTCTGATTTATCAACATATTCAAAATTCTAACACAGTTTGAACTTAAATTTGCACATCATTTAGTAAAGTTTCTATGTTTAAAATTAGGGGGCTCTGTCCCCTTCGAGCTACATTCGCCGACTCTAAATATATTATACTATAAATACACGCCGAATTCGTCAGTTTTAAAAGGACTATGAATAACAAAATTATAATAATAAAAAATTCCAGTACAGATCGCCCTATAAATGAGTTTTTAATCATTTTCCTTTGACTCTGGGGCATTTTAAAGCCGAAATTGCTGTTATTGAAATATTTAATGTCTGTTTCCGATTAAATAAGACTAATTACAGATTCGAAAACTAATATAAAATGAAATAAATAAACAGAGTACTCTCTTAAAACGAAAAAGCTGAAATAACTCAAGTTGAGCTGAAATCCACTCTTTTCCCATGTTGAAAGGAACCTTCTCAAGAAGAGCTGAAACAACTCAAGTGAATGAGTTGTTTTTAATCAACTCATGATTGGGTGATCTCTATTTTACTCATACTTGAGTGAAATCAAATCAATAAAGGTTAAATCCAGTAGTACTTGAGTGATTTGTAATAAAGTGATACTTGAGTGAAATGAAGTCATTTAAGACTGAATCTCGTAGCACTTGAGCAATTTGTAACCAAATCATACTTGAGTGAAATGAAGTCTTTAGGATTAAATCGAGTAGCACTTGAGTTAGCTGCAGCCAACTCGTATTTGAGTGAAGTGAAATAATTTAAGGCAAATCCAGTAGCACTTGAGCGATTTGTTATCAATTCAAGTTGGAGTGAAATGTTGCCATTTTTGATTTAATCCAGTAGCACTTAGGCGATTTGTAACCAATTCATACATGAATAAAATCAACTCATTTAAAAGTTAATCCAAAACTCCTTGAATTTGTAGAATTGAATAAATTCACTCTTAAGAAAAGCAAAATTGCTTAAAATTACAAAAATCTTCAAGCGATTTCTAAATCGTCTAAATAAAATCACATCATTTAAAACTAAATTCAGTAATCCTCGATTAATTTTTATCAATGAAATTCAATATAACATGGAATTATTGCCACATTTTCAAGTGTTGCAATTAAATTCTCATTTCGGATTTAAATTTCTGTTTATTGACATTACAAGGGTATATATATAGAGAGAGAGAGAGAGAGAGAGATTGGAAAACTGTAACATAGATTCTCCAATATTTCTTCAAGGCTTTAATTAACAAGACTTAAAACATTCTAATTTACATGACTGAAAGTTCTCTAATGAATCATAAAAACATTTTTTTTCTTTCTAATTCAACGAAACTGTTTCCTATGTCAATTTAGGGGAAAAGGCAATTGAATCGTTATACAAAATTAAATATAGCTTACATGAATTTTTTATTATTCTGTCAAATCAGAAATTTTTAACATCAGAATTTTCTTTTGTTAAATTTAAAAGTATATATATTCATTAAATAAAAAATACTGGTGATCTCAAAATTGCAAATTTGAAAACACTTATTCATGCAAACTGCCTAAATTTGCATAACTGTACAACAGCACCCGAACAACATTAAACAGAATATCAGCTTCTGATGCTGTGGTGCTAATGGGATTTTTCCTTTCTTTTCTTGGGCAATTTCAAGTTTACATATTTTCCAATGATACTTATAGCTTTAGATATGCTTATATACAATTTTAATTTTTTCATTAGCTTCTGATTTAATTGTAAATAACAATTATTTTTTTATTAAAAATTTACGATTTCAATCAAATAAACCAATCTTAGGCATCTTACTAAAAAAATATTGAAAAAATAAACTTGATATCAGCCCAACGACTCAACTTCAGCACCACAATGGCAGAAGCTGATTGTTCCCCTTAAGAGTTTAGATAATCCTATGCAGAAGTTATTTTCAAATATCTTGTTTGGATTTTAAAATGTTTACCTTTTTTTTGGGGGGGGGGGGCATAGAATATTTGAGGATGATCTGTAAGTGGGTTAGTTTTTCCTTTTGCAATTTTGGTTAATTATTTTTTTTTTATATTAATAGGAGTTTCAGACCCAGTTTTGAAAAAGAAAGTATTAAAAACATAAAACCTAAATTTAAAAAAGTATTCCCCCCCACCACACATGGCCAGTGCAGGGTTTAAATAATTGAAATTGAAAATATTTTAAATGGATAAACATCAACCCATGATATCTTGTTGTAATTATTCCTCGATTTAAATCTCAATCAAAATCATATTTCTTAAACTGACTAAATTTTAAAAAAATATTTTAATTGTTTAGTTTGAAATCTGAAATGGTTTTGAAATCTTAGATAAAATAATTGTTACCATAGCATTTATATCAGCACATTGCAATTGGGAAATGTGGAGGAATGCCATTAAAAAACTTGTATAGCTAAAATTTTGATTATGGACAATTATTTTATTGTATGAAGTTAAATGCAGAAATAACTGAGAAATGGATTTATTGACCATGTGCAATTATTTTTTATATCATTTAAAACATTTGTTAAAACTTGAATTTATATTCAAGAATAACTTACTTCTTCTTAATAAAGAATTTTTGATTTAATTTTTGATTTTGTTCAATGTTTCTTAAATCAACTAACTTTTAAATAAATATAAAAGTATAAGACTGCAGCAGTTTATGTCAAAAGTAGAGCCAAATGTGCAATTTAGAATGTTGCAAGAAAAAAAAAAACTAATTTTATTTAACAACAAAAACATTTTATTTAGCAAGGACAAAATAAACCTAACATTAATTGATAACAATTCTTTCCAACATCAGATAAACAAGTTTCAATAACATCTTTAACAGGACCTTTATAAATATAACAGTCCATTTGCATTAAACATTAAATACATAAAGAGCATGTTGTAATTTGTCCACTGGTTTGTCAAACTTTTAAAATCTTAGGCAAAATAGACACTTTCTTGGAAATTGTTGAGGTTAAATAAGATTGTTGAATTTGACTCCTCACTCACAGTAGAATTTTACTCCTCCATGAAATCACCATCTTCCTGTGTTAAAAGAAAATATTGAAATTAAGTTAAATAGCAATAAATATAATGTTAAGGAATGATTATGAACATATTAAAATATTTTGCAGCTTTCAGATTAAATGTTTTACAAAATTTCCCATCCATAGTCTAAACATAAAATGAACCATACACTAAAAATTTTAGCTTTATAAATATTACACTACTGAAAATTCAGCCAATCATGAATAAAATGGAAATAGAATAAATAAATCCTGTGCGATTACACTTATCTGCTTGTTTAAATCATGGTGTTACATCTGATACAATAAATCACCATTTTAAAAGCAAATTTAAAATGAAAGTTCTTAAAGCAACATTATAAAATATTGTTGAAAATTCACCTTTGTTGCTACTTTCAAAATGTATCAGCGCTGGCAAATACCCAACCAATACAGGTTTTTGTGGTTTTTTAGTTGTTTTCTATATATTTGCATATTTATATAATACAAGATAGAACCTACAACAATTAGAACAGGGTTGGCACGGTTTAAACCAATTGGTTTTAACTATGGTTTAAACAACTGTTTACTCCTTTTGGTTTAAACAACGGTTTAGTTTAAACCAACTGGTATTTTTCTTAAAAAAAAAAAAAAAAAAAAAAAAAAAAATTCAGAAGAAATCTAATGACATTTTCTCTTTTTCTTAATAATTTATGTATGTCAGATTATTGAATATAAATAACTTCTATTTTTAACACTTTATATCAGCAATAAGCATTGGATGTAGCAGGTTTAGATCATTTTTTGAGTATAGGATTAAAATCAGTCTGCATTGGTGAATATATTTATTTCTCTTTAGAAAAAGCTTCAAACATGTGAATTGATCTAATATAAAATAGATTAAAAACATTCAATATTTAATAGAAAATATCTTAATTTTTTGAAAATTGCAGATTATTTAACGCAATAACATAACACAATCCATAAGATTTCAAGCTGTAAAAGAAATCCCCAATCTTAATTGGGGAGGTTATCTTAAGCATTAAAATCAAAATATGAAGTCGAATAAGAGAGTTTTCAAAGATTGGATGCTACTTATAGCATTTTAATAAGTGATTCCCTTCCTCCCCCTGTTAGTTATCTGCTGAATCTATGACCAAAAATGTTGACTTCAAATTGTCATTGAAGAAACAAAATCTCAAGAAGTATTTGAAATTTATTATTTAGATAGCTAAGGAGAAGAATATTTTATTTATCAGACTACTTTCAAATATTTATTATTAGTAATTAAAAGATTAGTTATAAAGATCCACGCTGCGTGTGGATGAAGATTTATTTGACAACGGTCACTTCCCGACTGACATTTCTGTCACTATTAATCCCACCCCTCTCCTCCTTGTCGTCCCCTTTATAATTGGCCGTTGATCTGCCGTGATATAACAACAAGCTGCACTCATTGATGGAGATAAACTTTAACTCTTTCCTCACTCTGGTCCAAAACTCGAAGGCTATGTTCAGCACTGCTAGATCTAACCCCACAATGAACCTTCCACTTTAGTGAACTAAAAAGTTCAGTAATCTCCACAATCGGAAGAATTTTTTTTTAAATTTGGTTGCATAAGATCGGGGCATTGCGGGTCTCTCCCCTAAAATTCATCTGTACTGGGTTCTGGGACACCGGGGGATCCCCTTAAATGAACAAGCTGATGATCTCACTAAGAGGGTTACTGACTCCAGTGGTGACCCCCCCCCCCCCAAAAAAAAAAAAAAATCTTCATACATTAACTTTGACCCTCCCCTCCTAAACAGAATATCAATTGTAAAATATATTTTATTTATAACTTACTGCACCATCAAAAGATAGTGAGTTAAGCATAATGAAATGAGTTCTTATTGCCCTTATCTAGAATTTAAAGAAAAAAAATACAGAAACATTTCTGGAAATTCAATGTTGAAAAAATTTAAAAGTGAAATTTAAGAATCAAGATTTACAAAGATAGCGAGTTGAGTATAGCAGAATGAGTTCTTATTGCCCTTATCTAGAATTTAAAGAAAGAAAATAAAGGGACTTTTCTGGAAATTAAATGTTGAAAAAAATTAAAAGTGATATTAAAAATCAAGATATTTTTTTAACAGTAAAAACAAGAAATATTAAGAATTTAAAATCCCCTCCCCCAAAAAATGTACTTTTTCTCAAATTACCCCCCCCCCCCCCCAAAACTAAGTTATAGGACGCATCTTGCGTCATCAAACCCCTCTCTGGGCACCCCTGACTGAGTCCGACATCCTGATTGATTAGACCTCTCCGGAAAACTTGATCCAGCCTATAAGCAGAAGATCAAATTGATGGTTGGTCAGTTTTTCGTTCCTTTGTTCATTTTAGTCGTAAGTTCTGTACATCTGATGGATTTTGTTCAGCTACTCTTTGCTTTCAGTAGAGTATCGACAAGATGTAGTTGGTTGTGAGTTCTAGTCATGGCGACCTTTTGTGGATAAATTGAAACTACAGCCTGGTTGCTAGAGATCTCACCCCCCCCCCCCTTTAAACCTTCAAAGAAGCTTGTTTTTGGCATTGCTAATAAAACAAAATTTATTCTCGTGAATAAAATCAAGGCATATTATTACATCTTGAAAATAATCTTAGCTTTATATGTTATATATACAAATGTAAAAATTGCTGATATATCTTTACCAACTGAATTTGATATTTTGACTGGGTAAGTAAATTTAAAGGGTTAATCTCCTCCCCCCAAGGGTCCTCTAATTCATATATTTTATCAGATTATAGGCCACAAGAATAAAGCGATGACACACCACAATGAATTGTGGGGGTGACACCTAATATTGAGTTAACTGAATGAAAATGAATTAAATTTAATAATTGCAACTGTATTAATGCTATATTGTCATCAAAAACATTATGTACAACTTTTATGATTCTAACATACCAGGAAGCCGGTTAAAAATTGTTTGAAACATTACAGACTTACATAAACCAGATTATTATTATTAAATATAAATGAAAAAAAATAAGGCATGTTTTATTAATATAACATGCACAATACTGTACATTTTTAAAAAATGCATTAAAAGATAGAAATTTTCACTAAATTGTTTTTATATATGGCAAATTATTTTTGCTGCCAAATTTAAGGATATCACAAGTAGGTCAAAATTTGGCACTTTGCTAGTAATACTGCTATTACAGTAGACTTCCTCAAATCCGCACAGCTTGGGACCAGAGGTTTTGCAGATTTTAGAATTTTGCGGATTTCTGGTCATTATTTCCTTTACATTTTTTAAACAGTAATTTGAATGTAACTAACAAGGAAATCTAAACTATTGTAAGGGCTTACAATATAATAAAATATTAAAATAAGTAATAAACTAAAATAAGGATGCACAACCTGTGGCCCGCGAGTTTCATCAATTTACAACTGGAAAAAAATTGAAATTTTTGTTGATAAAGCACAAAAAAAATCTGGAATTTCATTGATCAGGCACAGAAAAAATCTTGTTGATTGTTTTCTTATCTCTTCCACTTTCATTAAGTTTACTTTTTTTTTTTTTATTATTGGCACCAATCACTTATATTTGTTTTTTAGCATTTTTAATTAACAAAATAATGTACTTTCCTCAATAAAGTTAAGGAAAATTATTACATCTTGAAAATATTCCTTGCTGCATGTGCTATATATATACAAATGTAAAAACTCTTGATATATCCTTAATAACTGAATTGGAAGTTTTGATTGGGTAAGCAAAATTAAGTCCTTCCTACTCCCCTCTGAAACTATATTTTTTATCGGATTATAGGCCATAGATCACTTCCTCGAAACTGAATTATCTCTGTATTGTCCTCGACCACCGAGGCATATTTGTAAGTGGCCCTTTTCTTGAAAAGATTGTGCACCCCTAGTTTAAACCAACAGTTTTTTTCCTTCGAAAATTGTTCTTTTTTAATAAAAACATAATGACATTCTCTCTTTTTTATATTTAATTTAAATGTTTCAAATTATTGGATATAAATAATTTCTATTTTTAACACTATTCCTGCGTTTGTATTGATAGGTTTAAAATTGTGCTGATGAACATACCTATTGTTCTAAAGAAAAAGCTTAAACATGTGAATTTATCAAACTTAAAATAGATTAAAAACATTTGATAATATTTAGTATAAAATATTTTTTAAAAAAGCAAATTATTTAAGTAATCTGTCATAAGATGCATGGTGATTTTGAATATAGAGACACATAACTCATTGATCTTTAAGATTTTAGTCAAGCGGTAAAAGAAATTCTTCTTGATTAGGGAAATTACCCGGGTGTCATCCTCTAAAGGGTGACACCAAATCTTTATTTGCAAATAAAAAATACAATTTTATAAAATTTTGGAGACTAATTAGGAAATAAAATGAGATTTTTAGCTCATGATGCAATACAGCTAGTTTTCTTTTCTTTGCTAAAGTGAAGTTTTATACAGAATGGTGTGTCTAAATAAGATATGCACCAGGGAACAAAAACCAACCTAGTCAACGAGTGGGTAACAAAAGCAAACTTTAAAAGAAAGAATTTTCTTCTACGTATAGACACGGCATTGACTTGTGCAGACTATGGGTTGAGTGATGATTCACTTCTGCGGTTTTTTTTATGCAGAAGGACAAAGGGTAAATAAGGAATGGTAAGGTTATTTTTTATAAGAATGTAGAATTGAGATTGAAAAAATATGACAGATTGGAATGGAGGAGGAGGAGGGGGGGAGCTTGACACCTTTTACATCTGTCCCGGGATGTCACCCATCCTAGCTACACCACTGCACACCTACTTCATCTCTGACAAGTAAATAAATTTTCCTGCCTGAGAAAACCGTACCAAACACAAACCATAAAATATTACTTGAAAAAATAATTATAAGAAAATAATGCATTAATCCTTACTATCTGTTAAATAAATGATCGGAAATAAAATACACAATTTTATAGTTTTAGTTTACACACTACATACTTTTTTATAAAATAAGTAATTTTCCATTTTATTATGCCACAAATTTTGTATAACTGCAAAGGAAGTTTGGTTTATTTTACATTCTAGTAGGAGTGTGTGTGTGAAGAGGGGGGGGAGCGGTTTAAAGTATTTTATAGAATTTTATGTAGCGGGTTAATGATGACTCTTTCTGACCAGTAAACTCTCATGCGTACTGGTCTTTGGGACCAGTAACTTTTTTTAAAATCAATTCTACCACTGGGCTATGCATAAAAAATGTTAAGGGAAAGGGATGATATTACAAGGTATTTTCTAAAGAGAAAGAGGATTTGCTTTTTGGTATCGTTGCATAATATTTAGGAAATAATACTTGCATTTACCAGTATAGAAAGGCAAACTTTTGTCCACTGTTTTCGTTTTATTTATAAATTCTCATTTAGATTTAAAGCTACCTGGGAAGCAGGCACAAGAAAACTATTATTTTTGCATGCATTATGTAACAACTTATAAATATTAAGCAGATTATTATAATACAGACCATGCATGCAATAATTTTGCCCAATAACAGTATGAAACATTGCCAAACAAAACAGTAACACAAGTTCAACATTAAGAATGGAAAAAAAAAAAATCTTAGAAATGTGTATAATGTAATCCGGAGCACGTTTTTACTAAGACACTGCAAACAAGACGTAAATACAATGTTTTGATAAATTTCTATGAATAAAGATATAATAATTACAAAACTTTAATACAAGGCAATTAAATAACGAGATATTTACATTCCATTAACAATTTTTACTCTGATTAAATATAGTAATTTATTTTATTAAAGCACGAAAGTTTTGTAGCAGCACTGTAACACCAATTATTAATATAGAAATGCACTAAACACATCCTCAATATTACCGTGTGACACGACATTTTAATTTCAAGGTATGATACTGTTATGAATTTTAGTCTGTTAAAAAGAGAAGGGAAAGTTATTAAAAGAAAGCATAATTAAAATAAAATACTTATATAAAACTTACGTACTTCGTAAAAAAGGCATTTTCAGCAAATTGTTTAGCGAACGCCGGAAGTCTCCATCTTATCTTGCAAGGTCACGTGACGAGTCAGCGGCGAAAATCAGCGCCGGAAAAGAGCTGTTTCATTATTGAGTTGAGTTGTTTAGTTTTAAAGCTGTATGAGTGGATTAGACAGAGAAAAAATCAAACCAAGATGACTGAATCGGTTAAAAATCAACTCATTTACGATCCAATAAATTAGAACTCTTTCTTGAGCAGCCAAATCCACTCTTTCGTTTTAAGAGAGTAACAGAGTACAGAGCTTAAGGAAATTTTGTTACAACGCCATAAGAAAATTGTTTGAAACAAGACATTTTAAATGTATCGATTTAAACCAGACGTAATTTTCATCTAAGTTTTCTTTCTCTTTTTATATTCACATGAAAATATTTTTAGTCTTATAAAGGAAACATTATTATGCGTTTTAGTACAGTAATATCTCTAGTTAAGTGCTGTTTTAGAATTGGCAACAATAGTTAAAAAAATCATCTCTAAACATGAGATATGTCAGTATTTCCAACTTTTGACCCTTGACGTGCAATTTCATCAAAATTCAACTACTTTCCAGTAGATGTCGATGTCTGCTTGATTTTGTTTCTCTATACTCTCCTTTCTTGATTCATAGTTCAGGTCTTTTCATAACTGTATAACTCAAAGGTGTCGCCATCTGTTCCTAATCTCCGCAGACTTTAAAGGAAGACATTTGTTTTAATCAAATTGAAAATATTTCAGTTAAATTATTTAAATAAAATTCAAAATTCCGAAAATTCAAAAACTTAACGGAAGTTTAAATAAAATAAAAATTTCTAAAATGATTGTTTAATCAAAACTTAAAATTCTGAAAATTCTTTAAAAAATTGCTGGATAAAGTTTTGGATTTTCTCAAAAGAAAATGAATTGTTTAGCCGAAATTTAAAATTTCGATATTTGAAAAAAAAATATCGGAAATTTAAAAAATAATTCCTAATTTTGCAATTTTCCAAAAGAATTTTTCGGTTAAAAGAATTATTGTTGAAATATTTCACGACAATTTTTACTTTAAAATTGAATAAAAAATGCATAAATTTCGTAAGATTTAATTTATTAAATTACAAAAAGTATGCCTTTGAAAAAAATATTGTCGAGTTTGAAATGAAGAACCTTTCGAATAGCAGTATTAGCACGGCGTCATGTCGCTAACACGTAAAAGAATGAAAAGTTTTTTTTTTAAATCTAAATCACAGTAATGATGGAATTTCATTAAATTAATTAACTAAAAGAATGCAAGATTTTTTTCAAAGTTTAATAATTTTCATGTAAGTAATCTGCTATAAGTATGCAAAATTTCAAGTCTCTAATTTATACAATTTTCGGAAATGAACTCTGTGACTGACAGGCAGGTATATGAGTGAGACGAATAGAGTTTCGTCAGATTTACGAAACACTAAGAAACAATTAAATATCATGCAATAAATTAATAAGATAAAGCGTTATTTATATTGTAGTCATAAAATTGTCTCGTAAGGAGACAGTGGACTTTTATTTAAGCAAAATCGTCTGTAGCAAAATCGTCGCAAAAAAGGTCTATTTTTGTGGTATAATAGTATCAAAATAGTTTTTTCTTATTAAAATAACATTTATGAAGATTTTAAGAAATAAATAAAAAAGGTAAGTGCATTTATATACTTTAAATCTGTTTTTCTCAAAACTAACTTTTCAGCGCTTTTAGATTTTTGAAATGTTCTTTGCGACGTAATTTTTCATCAATATTTATGAAATTGATAAGGAAGTATCCTGAATTTGTTTAGAAAGAAACTGTAGAAGATTTTAAAAATTGGTCTTCATTAAGGTAGTCAAATTTGATTTTTCACTTATTGAAAGGCAAAATTTTTATGAAAGTTGATAAGGAATTTAGAAAAAAAATCTGTAAAATATTAACTATTCAAGAGATTAAAAAAAATCTTACACAAGTTTGTTTATAATGGAGTTTTAAGTGATAAAAATGCAAAAGTAAGAAAATACCTCAAAAATTAAGACACGAAGAGCATTTTAAAATTTCGTTTAAAAATTTAAACTTTTTTTAAAAATTGAAATATTTTAATAAGATTCGATTTTTTTTATTGTGTTCTATATGCTTTTGGTAAAATGTATATATGCGCAAAATTTCATAGTGCTATGATGAAAATTAAAATAAATAAATAAAATAATAATGTCCACCGTCCCTTTAACACCACAAAAGTTCAAATCGCTATACATCAAGGAAAGTAGAGCTTCAAACCATGTTTTCTTCCGCATTCTTATGTTTTTCTAGACATGATCACAAGCTACATCTCCACTGCAGTTTAAATTCCGATCTTATCCAAAATGTCAATTCATGTTTTTCTTTTTTTTCTTTATTCTTAATTTTGGTACTTTTCCAGTATAGAAGATTTGGCAAGATATGGAAAAGGGCATGACGAGAGAAGGGAATTTTTCATGCATATTTTCTGACAACTCTATTGAGTGTTTAATTATGTATAAAAAAAAAAATATGGAATTTATTTATATAAACAAACCATTTATCTAATTTTGCATACAAATAAGAGTAAATTGTATGTGAAAAAAAATAATATACATAAATAGAATGTTTATAATACCTATAAGTGCATATATAACAAATATAGAAGCTCATCAAGTTTATTTTCATGCTGTTTATATACTCTGATAAATCTCATTTTTTAAAGCCCAAATTATGCGAAATTTTAAATTAAAAAAATATCAAATCCCTTATACTAGAAAAGTACTTTATTTTTCGTATACATTTTTTTAAAGTCCTGAAACAATTTTATTGCAGCTTCCTCATCTTAAGGTAACTGCCAAATGAAAAAAAACTATCTTGAGAGACTGCAAACCCTTGACACAAACAGTTCATTTATATTTTAATTAATATTAGATATCGACCAATTTTTTTTTTTTCGTTTTCGTTTTCGGCCCAAGGTCTGAGATTCAATGAAAATGCTTTTAAGAATTCGGCCCTACCGAAACTTGACCGAAATTATTGACATTCCAAAAATCTCATTCCTTACTTCGGAAATTTTCAAAATTGCTCATTGTTTTGAGCTGTATAGGCTCGCATGATTCACTCTTTATTTTTTCTTATGAACTTCATTATTTATAATTATCACTCATGACTAACCCAAGATGTGAATGCAAATTGTAATTCAAGGTATGCATACATGACTAAACATTTAATACACCAATCACGTGCTCATTAAAAGCTGCAGACTTAACTGTAATAGAAATTTTTTAGTTTGAATCCATAAGAAGAAAATAATAGTTGTGTGAAAGGCATAGAGTGCACATCTATTATGCTCGTATTGCACGTTTACATTATTTTCGAGTTAAAGCTATCACAAAAATCTTGTAAAATACAGAGCAGCAACACCATCTTTTATATGATTTACACAAAATAGAAATCAGCGCCACTTTATGTCAAAGTCTGGCATAATAGAAAATTTGATAAAATTCCGTACATTAGTTCTTGAGCTATGAAAGTCGCTATGTCACAATCATGAAAAATTTGGGAAAGCATCGCCATTTTTTTGAGCTATTTGCACCAAAATCCACTTAACAACAACTTATGTCAATGTCAAACTGAATCTGAAGTTTGAAGAAAAGAGATGCTATAATTCTTGAGATAGAGTTATTGCAGGAAATCGTGAAAAGTGCCGCATGGGTGATTTACACCAAAGTATAATTAGCACCACTTTTTCAAGGTCTAATGAATCTATATTTTTATTAATTCCCGATCATTAGATCTTGAGATAAAGCGCGCACAACGTTTTTGTCATTTGCAAAGAGACTGACAGCCAGATAGGCCAATTCACAGAGAGACATTTTCTAAAAATTGTCAAATCCCGGTAAAGACCTTGTAAAATGTGTAAAAAAACCAAAATACTTTTTTTTTCCACGAATCTAATTTTTTAAAGATAGAGAAAGCTAAAAAAGAAAGATATTAAATAAAATGTAAAAAAAAAGTTTTCATAATTTTTTCAAACACAAATTGACAAAACAAAAGGTTTATATTAATTTTTATTTGTGTTAAAAAGGGGCAAGAACTGTAATAATCTCTTGTTTAAAACATAAAAACACATGTAACTGTATATAAATTACTTAAAAGATGCATAATAAAACATATAAAAACTTAGTTTTACTTCAACGTAAATTAACGTGTTATTTAAATACATGCTTTTTGTATGCATAAATACATTTATTGTTTAAATATAAAAGTAATGACTCAAACGTTGTTTTTAAAAATATTTAATTTAATAATTATGGTTCATCTTGTATATTGTAAAACAGTTATTTTTACATCATAAATTAACAAACATAAAATACAGAGTTAGATAAAATTAGGTCTTCTTAGTAAAAAAAAAAAAAAAAAAGAAATAGAAGAAAGAAGAAAGAAGAAAGAAGAAAAAAATAAAGAAAAAAAGAATGTAGCCATTCTAGCACAAATTTGCACCAATAAGACAAGAAAGGAAATAATATTTCAATGCTGGCATTGTAGCGACATTATTTTTCTGTGAAGATGCCAAGGGACATGTTATTATTTTTTTCTTCTTTCAGAAAATTTCCTTGTCTAAACAAGTAGACTTCTCTCCAACAGAAAGAATGTATGGAATCAAATTTAACCTAAACTCTGCAGCTGAACGAAGCTGATAAGAGTCTACTAGGGCTAAGTCGATAAACTTAGTTGACAAATCTGTGTAATAATTCTATTTGTTCCTCAGAGTATTGATTATATCTCGATTTGAAATAAAATTATATACTTTATCGTTCAATGTTACTTCGTAAATTCTTCCTCTTTTCAGTTTATTCGTTAAAATATAGGATGTTTTAGGAATATCAAAAAAATTTTAAACATTTAAATAAAGAATGAAAATTAATCTATATATATATAAAATAAGAGATGTCTGTCTGTCTGCCTGCCTGCCTGACTGCGGATAACGCCGAAATTATAACATCCAGGTCTCTGAAATGTTTGTCATGTGTGCATGCTAACACCGAAAAGTGCACTTCGTAGCCGGATTTTTAAATTTCAATTTAGATTTTTTTTTTAAATTAAAATTGACTGGGCAAGAGGATATTTGCAGCTTTCCACCAGTCCACGGCAACGAAGCGGACTGAGAGTATTTGCAGCTCTCCACCAGTCTGTGGCAACGAAGCAGCCAGCCAAAGAGACCAGGCGGTAAATATGGGATTTAACGACTGCATTTCACAGAAGATTTTGCATGGAGTAGGTCTCATTGAAGAAAGGAATTTTAAAACAATTCAATTATTGAATTATTTTTGTGGTTCATAACAGCTAAAATCAACGACTATACTTCTTTAGCCTTTCAAAATATGGTCTTCGTAACAGAAATACATACCTGTGTTCACTCAGGTAAAACTTAGCATATTTTAAAATTTTACTTTATTATTATTATTATTATTATTATTATGAATAGAGATTTTAAATATCCGCAGTTTTTTTTTTTTTTTTTTTTTTTTTTTTTTTGAAAACATCTATGGTTTCGGGCAAAGCCAAGCGGATCAGCTAGTATATTAAAAAAAAAAAAAAAAAAAAAAAAAAAAAAAAGTCATGCGTCAAGCACAAATTATGAAAGGTTTTCCAACATATTCAGAATAATGTAACAAAAATTCCCCATTTATTCTTAGAAAAAAAATAACAAAAATGAGTAAATCGATGTACTGTGTATATTTGCATCAAAAATTAAACCTATGTTTTCTCAATTTTGATATATCACATGTTATCAAATCCAAACAAAATTATAATTTTGTTCCCTGCAATGAGTATTTCTTTTATGGGAGGCATGAAAGGTATTTATTAATGTATTTGTATAACGAAATCTATTTGTATAAAAAAATGTATAAATATTTGTATAATGTTTATATCTATTTGTATGAATAATTCTATTTGTTCCTCAGAGTATCGATTATATGTATTTGTTCCTCAAAGTATCGAATATATCTCGATTTGAAACAAAAGTATAATAGTTTATAATTCAATATTAGTTCGTAATTTTTTTTTCATATAAGATATTTTTAAAATATCTAATCAAATCTTAAGCATTTGAACAAATAATGAAAATTAGTACATTATTTTTTTTTTAAAGAAAGTCATGCATTAAGCATAAATAGTGAAAAATTTTCCAACAATTTCAGAATAATGTAACAAAAATTCCCCTTTTAATAAGTTTGCAGAAAAAAAATGAAGCACTCAAAAATGAGTAAATCGATGTACCCATATCGAATTGAGTATACTTAGACCAAAGTGAACCTATGCTTTCTCAATTTTGATACATCACATGGTACGAAACACAAACAAAATCATAGTTTTGTTCTCTGCAATGGCTTATTTTAACTCATGGGCGACATGAATGATGTTTATTAATGTAAATATAAAACTATGCACAATATTTTAAAATAAATTAAAAGCACTCAAAAATGATGATCTTGTCATAAAAATATTGGATTTGTCTATTTTGTTAATAGTTTTGCTATTTTTCTTAATCAATAATCGATTAAACGTTTGTTTTTAATAATTTGAACGAAAAGTAAATGCCAGTACATTTTTACTTTCACCTGTAGGTTAATGCAAGGGGAAGTACATAACGATTCATATTTTAACATAATCATGGAATCAAAAATAAGTAAGGTGGTCTGGTGTAATAACGCCAGGCGGGGTAATAACGCCAAGTGCTAATATTATGCATAATTATGAAATAATCTGGTAAAAGACACCCGTAGAAAGATTTTGAGTCATATAAATCGCAAAAAACAGCTTCAAGTTAATTTGTTTCATTTTTAGGTCTTATTGTTTTTACAAGCAACTAAAATTAACGCTTGATCTAAAATTTGCTAGATACGTTTTGTGATGTGAGGACTATTTTTTTTATCCGGAAATACTTTGTTAATTACATAAATTTGTAGTACATTTGGTGAACTTTCAAAATGTTGTTGAAGATTTTCGATATCTTCTCGAGATAATTTGTAATTTAAAATGTACCGCTCAATAACTATAACGGGGTAATAACGCCAATCCTTGGCATTAATACCCCGGTTGATTCCCTACAGTGGCCGAGCTACATCCTAAATACTGATTCGAATAAACACAGTTAAAACTGTGCAATGTTTCTAATAATTCTATTTAAGCGGTCCTTTTTAAGCAAAAAGAAGCTCACGGTCTGATATTCTTTTGCCTCATCCTCCCCGCCCCCTCCCCCCCCACACACCACACCTTTATTTTTTTTACACTTTCACAAAAAATTGAACATTTTCAATAGCTTAGAATGCAATTTGTCCATTTCTAAGTTTGTAGAGTTTGTATTTTTAGAATTGGGCAATCTACATGCCATTATTCCATCTTATTTCATAGTTTTGTTTGCATGGCGTTATTACCCATATAGGTGGGTAATAACGCCAAATAGCATTGGTCAAGAAATCACGCCATTACATTTTATAAAGACATATCTTTAAAATTATTTTTTTTATATAGATAGTCAATGAGTTGCTGTATCAAATCATATATTTGTTTGAAAAATACAATCTAAAACTGAGCCGTGAAAATTGGTAGAACCTTAACGTGGCGTTATTACCCCAGGGTACCTTATATGCATTGTGTCTCTCACTTTTGAACACATTTGAATCGGAGCTATTTTGTGTGTGCGACGTATTTAAATTTGAGTCTTTTTACACAATTTCGAGAACATATTTTTTTTAGAGTTGAAAAATGATGTCTAAATGAGCCATTCGGATATGCATAACACATTTGAAAATCTAATTTCACCTGCCTCCATCTACAGTCGCAAAATCATCCGAATTTTTTGAGCAGTCCTGTATATTATATGTAGATTTCTATTTCTAAACTAAATACATGATAGAATTCATTCAGTTAGAAAAAACACACCACAGTTGAAAATTCCTTGCAGCAAAATAACCTAATAAGGAAAATCTTACGAAAATTCTTTTGTGTAGCCCTGTATATGGGGTATAGAATTTATACATAAAGAGTAACATATAATAAATTATTTAAATTTAAAAGCACGTACCGAAACTAAAAAATCACATCCAGCAATTGTTGCTCAAAGATAGTATTGTAACCGATTTCTTTTGAGGGGGAACCATTCATCCTAAATGAACGTTACATGCGATGAATGCCCTATTCTATAGTAATCATATTATCAATCTTATTTTAATTGTCATCGTATCAATAAAGTAAAATTGACTGATTTATATCAATTTCAATACATTTGAAAAAGCGTGTAATGTCATTAAAATAAATCGCAAACGATTTTTCTGCATTGACTATAATGCAACGGAATTCTTTTGAATACCCCTGTATATGAACTATTAACGCTGCATATTTTTTATTTAATACCGAACACGCTATGGTAAAAATCATTAACATAGTCAATTACACCAAAATCCAAGTACGTCGACTATTCAATACGTAATAAGACTAATTTTACTGCCTCGAAACCACTTATCGGAATGTTAATTCCTGAAGCATAAAAAAAGGTTTGTTGTCTGTATTAAAAAAATCTACCTTAAATGGAGTGTGCAGTCTCATGTTTCTGAGTATCATGTGATTTAAATGAAACGTGTTTGAGGGCGCCTACGACTACAGCCAGTTTTTGAAGTGGAAGCGTCGATTGAACAAGGTTTTGGGATTAAATTTTGTGTTCGTCTGCAAAAATTAGCATCGAAAATCTTTGACATGATACGTGAAGCTTTCAACGATGAAGTAATGCTGAGGGCAAGTATTTTTTGCTCGCATAAAGATTTAAAAAAGGAAGGCAAAATATGGAAGATTTTGAACATGAGGTCAATGTCCATCACAGAGAAAGTGACTGACATAGCTGCGGTTGCCATCAAGGAGGACAGCAGAATTACAATACCTCAGCTGCATGCTCTTGCTATTTCCTCAACGTATGAAAACATTACGAGGCAAAAATTTGACAAGTAACAAAGCATGTGTTTAGGCTGTGCAGGCGGTTTTGAAAAAGCTCTCAAAAAACGGACTTTTACATGTTTTTAAGAAGTAGTCAGAACGTTGGGATAAATGCATTACATAGTTATTTTGAAAAAGACCATGTAAATGATAATATATAAAGATATTCTGTATTTTTTATAATTTCAGTCTTATTACTTATTGAACAGCCCACGCTAGTTAAAACTTGAACAGACAGACAAACGACCAGACGGACATCGAATTCGCAAACATTTTTCAACTGTTTGAATAGTGTTGAAAATTGCCGTATCATATAAACAGTATCATATAACAGTAGAAAATAAAACAATAATAAGAAATTACATATTTTAAAAAAATTGAAGTATCTCAGAACTACGCAAAAATTATTGTTTGCCTATAACTCGTGTTTTCCTCAAATTTATATAAAACTAAATTCCTGTGAATCACCGCCATATTTAAAGGCTAACAAGCTTAACCCTTTCTTGCGCAGTGTTGCCGGGCCGGCAACACCTAATTTAATGCCAAACTTGCAAACGGCACCAGTAATATTTTAATATAATTTTGCTTTTACAATGAAAGCTTAAATTAAGGAATTCGTAATATCTAGACAAGTCTTTATAAATTCCGGTGTCAATCGACAATTTCTCATTTTACTAATAGAATTTACTTGCGCCGGAAAGGGTTAAACGTTTTCAATGGTAGCAGATAATTTTACAAAATAGATTTGTATCAATATGGTAAGAAAGAAGATATTGTATTCTGGTATTGTAGCATGTACAGTGTTATACCATAGGAATGCCAGTTGACATATTTTCTTCTAGCAGAAAACGCCCTTTCTAAGCAACTTGACTTCTCTCCATGAATGTATCGAATCAAATCAAAGTTAAGCTCTGCAGCTGTACGAAGCTGATAAGATGTCGCTAGAGTTAAGTCTATAAATCAAATAGGCAAATGTGAGTAATAATTCCTTATTATTCCGTAGCATATGGATTAAATCTTGATTTGAAATAAAATTTTCTACATTCAAAAACACTACAATTCTTCAGACATACAAGTAAAAAGCTACATAAATGCATATAAAATTAAAAATAATGTTTCATAATAATTTAGTTACTTTAAATTTGTACATCATTGTGTTATTTCGTTTAAAAAAAAAAAGGTAAAAATACGATATATTTTTTAACATGTGACCTAATTATAAGCCCTTGAACAGAGAATGGAAAATACTGTATTATAAAAACAATGCTGTATTATTTGATATCAGTGTAAACACCCGTTCTCCACTGTAAAAAAATTGCAAATTTACAGTACTTTTTCGAGAATTACATTGTAAATTTACGGAATATGTCATTTTTTTTCACATAAACGGTCAACTCCCGTATATTTTTGTGTTTTACGGCGGAAAACCGTTAATGTAATGGCAAAGTCAGTTGATATAGAATAAAGTCCGTTTTTTTACGGACATTGTCTGGAATATTTGCTACAGCTTTTTTTCAGTGTAAATTGTGGGGTTTTCTTTCGGATCGAGGTTTTCTTTTTTAATTTTAAATAAGTGATAAAAATATGTGTATGCTATTATTCAGTAATTGAGCTATTTGGTTTTAAAATCATAAAAAAGTCAGTAAATTTAAATACAGTTTTCAAACACTTCACGTTTGAACGTGTACTCTCCCTGTTGAATGGCATAAAATTTCATATTAAGCAATGTTGAGATTTTAATTTAAAAATAAAGAAAAATGGATTAATGGTTCATCAAATCAGTTTTTTTTTTTTTTATAGTTTAAAATACAAACCTGAAACAAACAAACTAGAGACTATGATTATTACATTAATACTAAAAAAAATTTGAGTATTTTTATATTAGCTTTGTGATGTGATAAATCGCCAAACATTGTTCTCATATTGCATTAATTTCGCTTAAAATATAAACATTTAACCCATTCAATTTAAAAAGCAAAACTTTTATTTAAAACTAAAAGAACTGGCGCATCTAGTATTTGTCTAGAATTAAATAAAAATCATGCACTCATGATATCATAATTTACTTTTCTATTTTAGCAGAATAATAAGGCTAAAATAACTTGTGACTCGCAGCCAGTATATACTGCCGTTATCATTTTCTTTTTACACGTGAAAGTTTCGCTATGGTACTCCACTGTGGAATTTAGCAATTTCTGAAATTTAATTATTGAAAAACAACATAATCGATAGATTTCAAATTTATATCAAGAAAAATAATTTTTTTTTTTTACATTTTGAACGCAGTTTCAACAATTTTCTGAGAAATAATGTTTGAGCCATTATTTTTTTTCAGTAACTTCAAATTTTTATTTTCCGAGATTAATCTGTGGCAACAATTAGCGAAAAAGCTAGTCGTCGGCAATATTTAACTTTTTATTAAAGAGCATATTTGGACGAAAAATAAAAACAGCAAGAAAAACATTCAATCTTTCAGTTATCAAATTATCTCTGATATGCTCAAAATTTATAGTCGGCAAAGAACAGAAAAAATATATCTCCCTACATCTCCAAATTGTGAATGAAATAAAAAGAAAAACGGAAATACTGTTTAAATGGAAATTATGCAAATACTTAATTTTCCCTACATATTTACCTTAGGCTATAAAACAAGAAGACATTCGTTCAACTAGTTTAGAAAATATTAAGATTTAAAGTTTGGAACTACTAATGCTAAATTCATTTGTAACCAGGCAAAGCAAATTGTAATGCAGGCAGTTTTTTCATGTGCAACAAAAGAACTACTTAACAGAATGATCTATAATTTTACATTAGCATATTTGAATATTCTAGAAGTCGTTTCTGTTTAAATATGCATAGATTAAAATTCATATTCCTTTTTAAAATAAATTAAAAAAATATGTTTTTTCTATAAAAGAAAAAATCGAAAAAAAATATGAATTGTAATTTATAATTATTTTCAAACAAAAATCGGTTATTAGAAGTTTCAAGTATGCAAACCCAAATTACAGTTTGTTTCACTTAGTAGCTCTTCAGTTATGCTTTAAAAATACATGCATTGCTATCTGTTTTGGAACGATTACAAATGAGCTTCTCGTTAACGATTTTCAAATTTTAAATCTTCATAATTCTAAAACTACTTGACTACTTTGCACCATTAAGATAAAAATAAATAAATAAATAAAGGAAGTAATATTTTAACTCTGGTAATTGTAACGAAAATATTTTTCTATTAAGATTCTAAGAGATAGGTTAACTTTTTTTTAACCTTTGAGAAAACTTCCTTAACAAAGTCTTGTCTTAAACTGAACGAATATATAAAATCTATCAAATTTAAACCCTGCATTTGTACGCAGATGGTCAAAAGCTTCGGTTGAGATACCTGTAAGAATTCTATTTGTGTCCTAGGATATGGCTTATATCTCAGTTTGAAATAAAATTTCGCATTTTATCAATTAGTGGTATTTTGTATTTTTTTAAATCATTTCGAAAATGGTTTTTGTTTTTCGGTCGAGAATGGACTGTGATATTCGCATTTTATTTTGAACCTTTTTAGGTGCGTTCGTAATTATGTAAATACGTAGCATCTATAGTTGTCGTTCAGTCCGTCCGTCTGTCCGTCTGTCTGTTTGTTCGCATATAACAACGAAAAAACTACCCAACCGAATCGTTTGAAATTTAAAATACACAATTATTACTTAATTTTGTCGAGTCATTTCAAATTTTATGAAAATCAGATGCATAGATCAATTTTAGGGACAATCAAAAATATTCCGTTACATTACGGTCAATGGGAGAAAAAGTTTCAAATGCATTTTAATTGTTTGAAATTTAAAATAGCTAATTATTAAATAATTTTGTCGAGTCATTTCAAATTTTATGAAAATCGGATGCGTAGATCAATTACAGGGACAATCAAAAGTATTCCGTTACATTACGGTCAATGGGGAAAATTGTTTCAAACGCCTTTTAATGGTGTTACCCCTCATTCGAACATAATAAAAATTGATATGCATCTATAAAGTACCTATTATAATATACATTTTGCATAATCTGTGGTGCGAATATATCATTTGTTATTGATTTACAAGGCCACACAAAAGTATTCCATTACATAATGGTATAGGGAGAACATTGCTTGGTGCGTATTTTAAACGTAATTAACTATTTACAATTTTATGGGATTCATATGTGAGAGTGATACTTTTAAAACTTCGTTATCGTAAGAACGAACCTCATTTGCTACACTTCAAGTGCAATTTCCAACTTGTTAAACGTCTGTGATCCTTTAGCTTTTTTTTCTTTTACTGTCCAAGATCCTTTAAGTTTTCTTATTTTAATGTCAGTGATCCTTTAGCTTTCTTCTCTTAGTGCGATTCTCTAACGGAAGCGAGGTTTAAAGATCCCGACCCACATCCTAAATAGACGAGTCTCCAGCGAAAACCAGGTTGGGGGGGAGGGGGGGGGATAAAAACTAAAACCGATCAAATTCAAAAAGAAAATTGATTAAATCAGACACCGAAAAGAGGAAAATGTGGGCTCGGGGCCCTGAAGCTACCGTACGACTACAGCTGCGTCGAGTTTATTATTATTAAACCATTATATGACCATTTCATTGGATAAATTCGTATCTGAATCCGGTAAATTTAAATACGGGAAATTTTCCTTATCTAAATCTGAATCTAACTAGTCAAATTGATTAGAATTTTATCTTCCAAATGGTTGTTATAATTTGTTAAATTATTATTATTATTATTATTATTATTATTATTATTATTATTTTGGTTTATTCTTTAAAGCACGAGATGTTCTAAAAATATTTGTCCAGATTTTAAACATTTGAAGAGAAAACAAAGATTAATATATTAAAACCTTGCTGTATGGGTTATCTTTTAAAGCGGACTCTCATTTTATGTAAAATTTTCTGAATCTCCAGCTATTGATAAAATAATGATATCCATCGCTAAAAAGGACACTGAGTTTACAGAACAACTTTTGCGGTACCTTAATAGCCTGTTTTACAGATGTTTCGCTGTATATTACAAAAAAAAAAAAAAAAAAAAAAAAAAAAAAGAATTATTTAGCATACATAGGCCAGTCAAATTGTCAGAAAAAAGGGCCGATAGATGCAAAAATTCTGCTAGAAGATTTTATGTTTTTAAAATGTTTATGGGGATGTTAGTAACAAGAATTAATAGTTTTCCAACAAAATATCTCGAGGCTAAACTTTGTGGAGCCAAAAAACCACAAAATTTTCGGACTTTTTTCAGTTTTTTGCCTGTAACTCGAAAATTATAAACTTTTTCCGAAACATACTTAATTACAAAAAGAAAGAACATTAAATTCTCTATAAATTATATTATAGAAACGTTTTTCTAAACCCATTACAAAGCGCGCTATGATTTTTTGAAAATATCACTTTTTTTTTTATCTTTACAGAAAGTGACCTATTTTTCGCTTCCTACTTTGTAAAAAAAAATTCAAGAGGTTACTAAAAATTTTTTAATACATTTGTATTCCACAGAATTTTTTAGTAACCATTACAAACTTTTTTTTGCAAGTGAAACAAGCATTTCTTTTGTAAACTGAACAAAAGAATTTTTTGTATAACTAACTTAAAAAGTTTTAGTATGAGCCACCAAGTAACTTTTAGTAATAGCTCCAAAATTATTTTTAATAGCTATTACGTGCACCCGAAGGGCAGGAGCTTCCTTCGAGCTGCATCCAGACTTTTGAAGAGGAAGATTTTCGGCAAAACCGCAATAGATGGCAGCACCAAACATTCCTACCTGCTCCGACAGGATTTTCACAATCCCTTTATTAACGAGTACTTACACTACATACATTCGGGGCGTATTTGGCAGTGGCCAGTATCGAACCCGGGACCTTTTAGCCTGGAGTCCATTACTATAACCACTATGCTATCAAGGCCACACCAAGTGAGTTTTAGTAATAGCTATTAAAAATATAAAACTATTAATTCTATTCGTTGCTAACTTTTTTCTAGTAATTCTTACAGAATTTCTTGTAACCGACTAAGATTACTAAATATTTTTTAGTAATTACAAGGATCACTAAAGTTTTTTTAGTAGATCGACCCTTTTTTTTACAGTGTATCCCAAAAAAAACTTTTTTTCATAGCTAACAATGAAAATTAAAAACACATATTCACGGATAAAAAATGAAAGTTTTAAGAAAGGCCGTACAGAAGAAGCATAAATTCCAGAAACCCTTTAAGAAAAACAATTACAAAGGGAGGGAGGAACGGGGATAAAAAAAAAGGAATGCAGATGGAAGGTTGCGGCCATGTGACGTTCCAGAGCCGCTTTTGTTCAGATGCAAGTGTTCTTTTTAAATACATACGCTTCTAATATGCTGCTATTCAGTTTATTTCAGCTCTTCTTGTGCAGTAATGAATAATGAGGGAGCTAGACCCAAAATTGTGTTTCATTTGCCAAACGGCTTCAAATAGTGATATTCGCGTTGTGAGCCAGAAAGAATTTGCCAAGCTTTTTCACCAGTTTTTTTTTTTTTTTAATTAGCAAGGAAATTAAAATAAAGAATGATTGTCGAAAAACAAATGCGAATCAGAGAATGATAGCAGCATATGTTTGTCGGGGTGAAGATTCTACACAGGCTATAGTTTGTCCCTCAGATCGAGCACTTCTTTCAAGTTTCAAGATAATTGCTTTTTGTGTGAAGAAGGCAATACCGGTAACTTCAACAGAAAAAAATAAAAAAAAGCCCTACTCAAAGAGATATTTGTTTCACAAAGTAATGAAGTTAGAAGCGAAAATTATATTTTTGAAAGCTGCAGAAAAACATGGGAAATAATCGAAATTATTTGAAGAAAATAATTGAACGTATTCAGCACGAACCTGACTTGCAGATGCATGGTATAATAGTTTTTGTCACGTAAAACTGGATCAATCAGTAACAAGTGAAGAGAAAAGAGGGCGTCGACCCGCATCATCCGTTGACGAAGCCAATGTCAGAAACAAGAGCCTGCTTAAAACAAATTAAAAATTTCAAAATAACAATTTCAAAATAGCAGAATTTAAGTTGAGCAGGTAAAAGAAGAATGCTGATGTCATAATAGTTATCTCAGTCATTTCAAGAACAGAATCTTTTGAAAGCGTCATAATTGTCGGAGAAGACATTGACCTTTTTGTGATCATGATGAGATTAGGCTATCAGCTCAAAAATCTGTTTTTCCAAAAGCCAGGAAGAGGTAAGATCGAAACCAAGTGATTTTTAACCATATTGTTCAAATATAATTACAACAATGTTCTTCTCACTCATGTAATCAGCGGATGCGATACAACATCCGCTCTTTTTGGACAAAGAAAGTCAAAGTTTTGTATCACTTTGAAAGAACATGATCAGCTTGCAGAAACAGTCTGCGTGTTCAATAAATTAGGTTCTAGCCGCCAAGAAATCATCAAGGTTGAAGAAAAATTCCATATTGCACTATACAGTGGATGCATAGATACCACACAAAAATTGAATACCTTAATGTTCCAGTTATTTGGTAAATCTACCACAAAAAGCAAAGTTCATTTTGCAAGACCACCACATACACAAGAGGCTGCGTAGCATCTTTTTCTCCAATGTTATCATCAGGTACAAGCTAGGCTAGGAAACAACATCCGTCCTGAAGGATGTGGGTGGACGATCTCTTTCAGCCAGTTCAAATGTGCCAAGACCCGGCATCTGAATCCTTGCTACAAGTTGTGTCATGTAGTTTTAAAAAAGTGTGCAGCAAAGCATGTTCTTTTCATAAATTAAGACTCAAATGCTCGACAATTTGTAAAAAATGTAATGCGATCAACTATAAAAATGTCGACGACATTATTTATCCAGAAAAAAGGGATGTAAAAATGTCACCGTAAGTATTTTTTAGTTACATTCAGTTGAATACCTAATATTAATGTTCTCCACTAAAGCTCTAAATACACAAAAAGTTACAATGTTCATAATTTTTTTTACTATGTTACCGTTGTAATTCGTCATGATTGTTGTCATGCAAATACCTATAATTTAAATAAGTTACATTAAAGAAGATAAAATAATGGAAAATTGTGTAAAATTTTCGTTTTTGCAATTTTTTCACTAAGTTAGAAAAAAGGGTCAATTTCAGAAAGCTGTAGCGCGCTTAATAATGGCTTTAGAAAAACAGCTTTATAAGGAAATTAGTAGAAAATTTAATGCTCTTTCTTTTTGTAATTGAGTATAGTACGCAAAAATTTTATAATTTTTGAGTTATAGACAAAAAACTGAAAAAAGTCCGAAAATTTTGTGGTTTTTTGGCTCCACAAAATTTAGCCTCGAGATATTTTGTTGGAAAACTATTAATTCTTGTTACTAACATCCCCATAAATATTTTAAAAACATAAAATCTTCTAGCAGAATTTTTGCATCTATATATGACAATTTGACTGGCCTAACAATCGGAAAGTGAAAAAAAGACAGTAATAAGAACATTGTTGCCCGTAAAGTGAGGTCTTATCGTATCGATTTTGTTGAAGTGTTTTATTTTTGGGGCAGATATTTTTAAATACCTCGTTGTTCAATGGTACTTTAAAAAATTGACAGAGATATTTCAAACATTGCGTTCGCCTGAAAATTGTGTAATCATTAAATACAGATTCCGAATTTTTTTTAAAAATACGTCTCCAAAATTGTGTCAAGGATACTGATAAGATTTTGCCTGACAGTTGCGTTTTCTTTAAAGTTAGATGTACAAACGAATTTCTAGGGACCATCTCTAAGTTATCCAAGAAATATTCAAAAGATATCAACTCGATGTAATTTATTTTTATTTAATTTAGATATAAAAATACGTTTCGGGAGATATTTAAAATACACCCTTTTCCAAGAAATTTCTTTATATATAAAAAAACTTTTCAGCGGACATTTAAAAACGTAAAATAAATATCAACATATACACACATAGGCACATATACAGTGGTGGCGAAAATTGTGGACACTTATAAGTAGCTTTCATTCCAAAAAGTCGTGATCCTAGTGACTAGAAATTCCGTTAGAGGTCGCCCTAAACTTTAGAGTAACCGACAACAATTTTTAACTGTATTTTTTATCTAATTAAATGCTTGCAAAAGCTTAGACTTAAATTTTGAGCTCAAATTCTGAATCGTTGGGAAGGGTTAAGAAGCGCAAACTAAACTGTGTTCAGGAGTTGAAATGTTACTATGCCCACCCTATGAACACAGTTCAAATTTTCGCTACCTAATTATTCACAATGATTCAGATTTTGAGCTCAAAATTTAAGTCTAAGCTTTTAAAACATTTATTTAGATTAAAAAAAAAATAAATAACGGTTAAAAGTAGTTGCTGGTTACTCTAAAGTTTAAGACGCCCTCTAACGGAATTTCTTGAAATTTATCTTTAAAATTTATTTTCAAGGAAATACTGACATAAAGAATGGTTTTAGAGAAAACCGCAAACGAATCGACCAATTTTTCCGTTTTTTATAATCATTTGAAATTTGAAACTTCCCACCCCCATTTAACACAATTCAGTTCACGCTACTTAACCACTCTCAACGGTTCAGATTTTCAGCTCAAAATTTAAATTTATGTCTAAGCTTCTAAAAAAAATTAATGAGATGCAAACAATAACGGTAAAAAGTAGTTGTACGTTACTCCAAATTCTAAAGCGCCCTCTATCAGCATTTTATGAAATTTGTCTGTATAATTTATTTTCAAGACAATATTGACATAAAGAATAATTTTAGTGAAAACCGCAAATGAATTGATCAATTTTTCTGCTTTTTATAATCATTTGAAATTTTAAACCTACCCACTCCCATTGAACACCGTTCAGTTTGCGCTACTTAACCACAGATTTTGAGCTCAAAATTTAAGTTTATGTCTAAACTTCTAAAAAAATTTAATGAGATGAAAAAAAAAAGGTAAAAAATAGTTGTTCGTTACTCCAAAGTCTAAAGCGCCCCTATCGGCATTTTTTGAAATTTATCTTTATAATTTATTTTCAAGACAATTCTGACATAAAGAATAGTTTTCGTGAAAACCGCAAATGAATCGACCAATTTTTCCGTTTTTTATAATCATTTCAAATTTTGGACCCTAAACTTTGATGGCTCCTTTCTCCTTCGGAAGACGTTTGGGACCCTTAGTTTCTCATTTAATATTATTTGTCTTGTTGTGTACTATCACTCCTTAAAGTTTTGCCCAGTAGTTTAGATATACCCTGTATATATATATATATATAGATACATGAATTTTTTCGTGCTGTAACTCTCGAATTTATGAACCGATTTGAGTGAAATTCTTTATGTGCATAGTTGAAGTACTAATGCCTCAACCGAGTTCGTTGACCAGCTGTAACCGCCATCTTGTTTCAAAATAGAGGCCATTTGAATTTGTGGACACTTATGGAAATTTTTATGTTTTCTAACTTTTTCTTTAAAATGACCTATGTTGAACTTACAATATGTGACTGTTTAAAATGTCTTTTGATGTTTCTAATATTCTGTTTAAAATGATATGTAAGAGTTTGCATTTTGTGAAACGGAACTTTTTTGATATGTATACAAAGTTAAAAGCATAAACATTTCAAAAGAATGAAATGGACGCCATTTTGAAACAAGATAGTGGATGAAGCTGGCCAACAAACTCGGTCGAAACATTAGTACTCCTATTATGCACATTGAAATTTTCATCCAAATTGGTTCGTAAATTCGAGAGTTGCAGCATGACAAAATTCAGATATATATATATATCTATATATATATAGTATATGTATGTAAATCAACATTTCAACGGAGGGTGGTTTTGGGATCTGGGGGTCATGATCGACGAAAATGTAGCAAAATTTATCGATGGGCTTTCCCCGGACGGCTGCAATAGGTAGATTTTTACTTTTCTGTAATGAAAGCTATCTAAAAGTGTCCAAAATTTTGGCCACCGCTGTATATGTAGTCATTGTAAAAATTCAATAGCGGATATTAGACACATAAAAAAGCACCTAAATTTTAATAATCTTTTTTTTAAAATTATAATTAAAATATACCTTTCTTACATTATATGCGCTCAGGAACTAAAAATACAACAGCATTTGTTAAATCTAAAAATTTCTCTTCCGAAAATTAATACTGATAATAACATATAGTGAAGATTACTAAATATTGTAAAAAAAAAATATTTTTTATAATTTCTTAATTGAATGCAAAATAAATTATTTGAAAAAAAAAAAAAAAAAAAAAAAAAAACGTGTGATATATTATTCCACATTGTTATTTAATTGTGTTCTAGGCTTATATTTAGTAGTAAGTTTTCGAGGTAAGGAATTTATTTTCATTGTTGTTAATGTATTCTAAGGGAAAATTTAGGAAAGGAGGAAACATCAAAATTATCTGTACTTCCATTAGTGAAGATTAGATGGTTTTGTTTTCTCATTAGGCTAATGATTATCTGTTGTATAGAAAATAAATCTTCAAAAGTGCATTCTTAAAACTTTTGTTCTTATTGTTTTGCAAAGTTTCAAAATATCTAGAATTTATTAATTCACGATATTTCTTGAATGAAATACTCATAAAAGAAAATATCTCTTTTTTTTAAGCGCTATGTTAGAGAAGCATAAACAAAGCACAATATCCCTTGTAATATTTAAATCGTAATAGGGGAGGTAAAAAAGTATATCATTGCAACAAACGTGCGGTCTCAGATACCGCATTTACACTATAAGAACAAAAGCGTTATTAAAGGCGTAGTTAGAAGTACGAAATATGTTGAAAGTAATACAGAAAATAAAAAATAAAAAAAATTATTTTGTATTGAAATTTTCAATCTTTGAAAGGATGTCTAGAGCATAAACAGACACTTTCCACCAATTTGAGTAATTCTAAATGAAAAAAATATATTGTACAAAGTGAATGGACAGAATTTTATATGGTGTAAGATCCCTCCGGATAGTTTCCATTGTTGAATACTTGTTTTCTACTGATGGGCAATGAGATTGTCGATTAAGTTAAGGATTTTTTTTTTTTTTTTGAATTTATTTTAAATGAGCATTTGCATCTTATTAGTTACAGTGATGCCAAAGTTATAGCTTTTAACCCCAATAGTATCCAAGAAATTTTAAATAAATCGCGATTTAAAATCTTTCTAGAAAGTTTTAAGTTTTTTTTTTTGTCAAATTAAACATTCGAACCTTTTAGGATTTGTTCACAACGAATAGATTACATCTTAAAAGTGACCACCACAAGAAATTTCAAGTTTCTAATCTTATTAATATTACAGAAAACACAATTTTAGAATTTTTTTTTACGTCTGCGTTGATGGAGGTTGTTGTACCGACATAAAATATAGTCTGTAAGAGATTGGTAGAGGGTCAGTTGCCTCTGCCGAAATAAATTAAAAATTGCTCTATGAAGTTTGGAGTACTTTTGAAAATCTTCTTTTTTAAATTTAAAATGCCATATTTAAAAATTTTAAACCTGAACTTTGTCCATTTAAAAACTAATACATGATTGATTTCTGTGTAACTGATTTTAGTACTAAATCAAATACTAAAAGAAAAAAGAAACACATGACTAAAAATTTAAAAAAAAAAAAAATTAATCAGGAAAACTACTATATTAATATTTTTCAAAAAAAAAATTTTTTTTGTAAAGATTAAATACATAAATTCTATTTCAGGTCACCTAAAAATGTTTCAGTTTTAGGCTAATATGCACGGAAAAAATATTATTAAAATTTTTGTACGCTTCAAAATGTGCTTATATGGTCATGCAGATATTGCAGTTTCTGCGCTCGGAAAAATCAAAGTTCTTTCCTTTTTATTACATTTTTTATTTTTGCGTTTCTAAAACATAAAACGATAAACAAATAGGGAAAAAAAGAAGAGAAATGCAACTCGATATTTGAATTTCTATTCAGTGCATTAAAATGAAAAATTCTTGAAACAAGATATTAAAAAGTAAATAGGAAAACATACGAAAAGAAAGTCACCATTTCAAAATAAAACCTAACCTTCTAAAAACAATATAAATGGCTAAAATACTACAGCAATATTATCTTACTGTTCAGAAATTTTACAACAACAACAACAACAACAACAACAATAATAATAATAATAATAATAATAATAATAATAATAATAATAATAATAATAATAATAAATATTTTATACTAGTTTTTAAATAAAAGGAAGTGTATCATAAAGCTCACTTTAAAATGGCTTTACTGATCAATGTGATCTCATATTACTGCATATCAAATGTTATTGATTTTTTAAAACAAGATACTAAAAAGTATATAGAAAAATATACAAGCATAAATTTTATACTTATTTTAGTTTTTAAGAGAACCTGTTTAAAAGGTGTACATTTCTAAAAGTTAGGCATTACAAACTTTACTAAATATATCGTATGTAATTGTATCGTATACTGAAACTACATCGTATGACGCATACATTGAACTACGTACAGGGTGCAAAGTAAAAGCTAAATACATTCTAATAATTTGAGAAAGAATGAATTTATAGTTGCGGTAATAAATGACCCCGAGAGAGCCTATTTAAAAGGTGTGCATTTATAAAAGTTATACATTCTAAACTTTACTAGCTACATCGTATGATACATTGAATTACATACAGGGTAAAAAATAGAATCAAATAAATTCTAATAATTTTTGAAAGGATAAATTTATAGTTGTGGTAATAAATCTCAAACTACAGTAAAATGACTATGCGCTGTTATATGAGCGTCACTGTTGCGCCCGTAAACAGGAAATTTGAAAACTATAGTATAGTCTATAGACTATAGTGTATCCCAAAAATGTACACAAAAATCAAAAATGACATCCTAATCAAAAATTGCTTTCATATACATTCGGAAATGATTCAGATACATTTTTATAATTAAATTGCATCCAATTTTGGAATGTTAAAAAATACCGTTTACAGAAGAAAATATTGGAATCTAAAATAATAACTTTCAAGAAAATTTTGAAAACTGTGCTTCAGAAAGCACCACAAAACTGCAGGTTTAAACTGAGCTAAAAAATGATGTCTTATGGTGAAAAAAATCTGTCAACAATATTTAATGACGAGAAAAATGAAACTTAGATGTACCAGATGGATATAAATTTTACTGGTATGATTTAAGATACGAACCAAGAAGTTTTTCAGTAGGCAGATAGGTGGAGGATCAGTAATGATTTGGGTTAATAAAATATATGGTATCGCGTCATTTATTTCAACCCTAACTATACAAAGGATTTTTATTACAAACCGTGTCAAACATTAGCATTTGCTATTTATTAAAAGCGAATAGTTTTTGTAGGTATTATTCAATATTAATCGCGAAAACTTTTTAATTTATTATTTGATGAATGAAGAATATTTGTTATTAATTATAACTTACATTTATTACTGATACTGATGGAGATTTAAAATTTGTTACTTATTTGATGATGAGGAAGCTAGAATAAAATTATTTCTTCAAAACTTAAGAACCATACACATAAAAATGTTTTGTTCAAAAAACCATGAATGTCTTCATTCAAAAAATGTAATGTTTACTGCTATGTTAAACGTAAGTATTACATATCCCAAGTTGCAGTACTAAGAGACATATACAAATTCTAGTCCGCAGTTTAAATTGACTATATTTTATTACTTGCAAAATATCTTCTTGTTCTTATATTTTAAATACTAAAAAAAACAGTAGGTCAAAGTACCTAATTTTGGAAAATTATATTTTTTAAATGCTCAGTTTATATATATATATATATATATATATATATATATATATAAAATTATTATTTTCAAATGCTTCATTTTATTTTGCGCCAACTGTTACGCTTGGTGACAATGGTGTTGGTATAACTGAAAAATACCAAATGCAGTTGCTAATTTTATTTAAAATACAAAGAACGTTTAAAGAGAAATAAATATTGTAAAATGAGAACATCTAACTTAAATATAAAAACAATGTTTGTATGGCTTAATTTAAAAAAATGCTTTCTTCTTTAAAGTTTTAAATTTAAATTTAGTGATTCGTCGTTTGCTCCTGGATAAGATTTAAAAACAGGTACTTTTATGTTAGCCGTGCTCAAATATCGCCAATAACGGTTTTGTAAACGTAGATAACAGCCATTTTTTCACATCATCATTTACTGTATATGTAAAACGCAAATTTCCATTTTATTCCGATTGATTATAACTCAAATTCTACTGAACAGAATTTTGTATAATTAACACTGCTAGGTAGTAAATTTCGTTTATAAATGGTTTAATGTAAAAACCATCGTTCTAAATTTCTCAGTAATAATTACGGAAATCCTAAAATTAGGTGAACTCGAGTGTGAAAGATTTAAACTTTTAATGAATGGAGTTTTATAAGAGTTGCACAGTTAGGGAATATTTCAAGGATTTTTTTTCAATACTTATCATATGATTCTAAATTGGTTAGTTACGGAGCTATGCTGGAAAAGTTCTGGTGGAATAGTAAATAATGTGTAAGATATATGCTACAGACAGATGGTACTAGAGAATATATATGCTGTAAGTTATGGAAGTTGTGCAGAGTTTCTTATAAAATCCTGAAGAGATGCGGCGTATACCTATTTCTAGATCTCTGAGAGTTCTATAATCAGGTTAACGCGATTATGTAACCTATATTTAACTATCTCAATGTCATAAAATGCAAAGAGAAAATTTATTCCGGTCTGTTATAACTTGAGTTCTTCTGAATAGATTTTGATGAGACTTGCATTGTTAGACATTTTTTTAGAAACCATGTTAGTATAAAAGATAACATTTTTCGTTGCTTAGTTAAATAATTATGAGGAAAGTTCTAAATCAAATGAACCCACTTTCGAAAAATTGATGTTATTTAAAGGTTCCGCTGAATGAATTCTTAAGGGATTTAAATTGTTAATTATATTTTAGAGAAGTTTTCGGTACATTTTTCAGTTTAAAGAATTCTGCTAAATTGATTTCCATGGAGACTGATCGTGTGCTAGTATTATGTAAAATGAAAGAAAAGGTATGCTTCAATTTAAAACAATATACGGATCACCTCCAAAAAATGAAATCTTTTTGGTAATAAAAGAGCAAAAACGTGTTGAATTCAAGTTCTTGCTGAAAGTACAGTGGGAATTTGGTGTCTACCCCTATCTTTCCTCTGAGGCCAATCCCAAAACTTTCTTCGGTCTCATGCATCTTAATGTTCCAAAAAATAGTGCTTGCCTTATAAAAACGTAAAAACTGGTATCCTTAATTCAAAAAAAAAAAAAAAAAAAAAAAAAAAAAAAACAGAAATAAGAGTTGAAGAAATTTAGAAAATCAAATTCAAAACAGCGCATCAGATTTTTAACTGTGTTATAAACTACTGAACCATAAAATAAAACAAACATTTTTTGTTAATAAAAAATTGGAGAATATTTCAATCTATCAAAAATGTTGTTAGCTTCTAAAGATATAAAAAGAAAAAACCTTTCAAAAGAGAATTCCAGATATAAAAACTAAAATTTCAAAAAACTTTTAAAACGCTTCTGAATTTTAAATTCATGCTTCGCTAACCTTCTAATACTACGCTACTACGTTAAAAATAACAAAAATAAATCGAGGAAACATATCTTGATTAAAATTTTCTTTTTCTTCTTCTTTTTTTGTTTTTGATATTTTCTGATGCTCACAAATGCTCCACATTAAAAATATTTTCATTAAAATTTCATTCCCTTAATTTTAAATTCTTTTTGAGATATTTAACATAAAGTGTTTAATGATAAATTTTTCTTTTTTTTTTATCGATGTTTCCGATAGTATTTTTAAAAAAATATTTGTAAAAAATTTTTAAATTACCGTATTTTGATAACTGATATAGATTTGAGGGAAAAAAATATATAAATTGTAAGCTATTATAAAAATATAAACAGAAATTGATTTCTAGAAATTTTAAGCATATGAATCCAAAATTGCAACTCTTTCCGCCATAAACTTGTAAAATATACTAAAAAAAACTATCCGCAATAATGTTTGTTTTGCAAATAATTAATTAGCCTCCTCTGGTGTCCAATTTAATCACTTTTAAATGTAATCTGATCATTTGAATGTGTTATATTTATTCATAATTTAAATGCCTTGTTTAATTCTTTATCAAATAACAAAATTTTGATAGGAATATCAAGAACTCTTTGTGAGCAGGGCTGCATTTTTTATATTTTTTATTGTTATTTAGTTAATATGTTTTGACAAAAATATTTTAACTCACTTACTTATTTGTGTTTCATTTTCTTTTGCTTATATGTTGCAATTAATTCGCTAATGCAGAGATTTAAAAATTTTCCATAATTGGATCCACGACCAGTTAGCTGAAATGTTTTTTGTAAAAAGTCTTTAATGATATCCATATTTACATTAAAAAATATTCTTTAAAATAACTTTCTTGTTTCCGATAACGTAAGATTGCGAAATTTAACATTATAGTAGTATTAACCTTGGATAAAAAGTCATAATCAGGTATCATACTAATTGAAATATTTTAGCGAGTATAGTTTAGTGTAACAAAGTTTTGAAAGTCACTTATGATAGTCAGTAAATTTCCTTTAAAATATAATTGGTGATAAATATGTACAAATATTTATATGAGCTTAATTTCTAAACGTCTTTACCTTAACTATTTCTACTTTTCTATAACTTTCCCGAGAATCCAAATATCAAATCAAAATTAGGTGTTAGAATGAGAATGTTTAAGTCTCATATATAATTTTTACGAAAAAAAAGTATAGCATATTTTGTAGAGATTATGACTAATTGATTGTCTTCTATTATAGTATTTTTTGTATTATTATTATAGTATTTGCCCCAGACTTAACAAATAGGGGATTTTCCCTCCCTCGGACTATAGAAAGAATGGAAATATTTTAGGCAGTCAACTGGAATAACTTTGGCTTATTAAAGGTAACTTGGGCCCGAAAGAGAAAAAGATTAAATCTGCTACATCGCTTGAATTATAGACAAAGTTTTGGTCTCAAAATGTAGGTTGCAGCACTAGCGTGAGTCTGACAGTTAATTGTAAATTATTCGCTAAGGTTCCACCGTGGCAGCAAAGGCCAAAGTTTCCTAAATTTCGGTCAAAATTACACCAATTGAAAATACATCTTGTTATCAGTAGAGTTGCAAAAAGTCGGTTTATTCCCGGGTTTATTTCCAATAGACCAGGTTTATTCCCAGGTTTATTCACAAAAAACCGAATTATTCCAAAAAATCCCGGGTTTTTTCCAGGTTTATTCCTAAAAACCCGGTTTATTCCCGGGTTTAAATCGGGTTTTTTCTAACCTTTGCAACGCTAGTTATCAGGTACAATTTTTGAGAAATAATCGTCGCCCCTTTTAATTTTCCTCCTTCAAACAAAAATCTTCATACAAAAAATGTGCTTGGTACTAATCTGCTATACACTGTAAAAATTTTTTACCCTTTTGCTGCATCGTCACTCCCTCGCTTTTATAGAATATCTTTCTTTTGACCCATGAGAATGCTCTATCCTCTTCAGACCTGAGGTACACCTCCATTCTTTTCCTCATAAAAACTAAATTGTTCGAATTTTTTGCATTTTTACTTTACTTCTACACAGCTGAATGTTTTTTGCTTTAAAACAAAACCAATGAATGTCAGCACTGATGAATATTACCCCATAAAATAAATTTTATTTTCATTCGAGTTTCAAAAACACCTTCAAGACATTTTGGCCAAAAAAGTAAGAAATATTCGTGATTATTTAGCTTAAATGCTTCCCAATTAAAAAAAATTGAGGATTGGCTAATCATTTACTTGTTTAAAGACCTTAATTTTGTTATTGCGTAAATTTATAATTTATATTACTAATAGTTAAATTGAGGTTTCAAGGGGATTAGTACTTTTATATTCATATTTGTAAACCGAAATTACCAGTCACCTAAAGTACTGGTTTCATAAAAATGACTCTTTCTGACATCTATGGTGTTATTTCGATTATGCAATAGCAATAAATACATATTTGTAGAGTTATTTTATGCTCAGGTCTGAAGAGGTTAAGATAGGTTGAAGACGTAGTTTTCTATAAAAGCGGTGAGTGACACTGCAGCAAATGGGTCAAATTTTTAACAGTGTATGGACAATCGTATTAGTAAGTTTTTGATACTTTCAAAAGTAACTTGATATTTACAGATCCTGGATGTTAGTAACAAACGTTTACTTCAGTTTGATTGGGGGCATGTCACGCACCTGCAAGGAAAGTAACATAACTCGCGAAAACTCATTTTGCGTTTAATTCCATCAATATTTCTGCTATAGATGCATCTTGCTACAATGAATGCTTCATAAGTGCAGTTATCCCAAAAATTGCTTTATTATGTTTTATGTTTATTCGTGACCACAGTAGGGGACTGGATTGTGTGAGAAGATAAAATTATCCAAATCTCTAAACTTCATCTTTGTCAGTAGGACTCAGTATAACTATAATTTTGATTTAAAAAAAAAATGACAAATATGACGAGTTTCTGATTTTAATTTGAAAATGTGCTTTAAGATTTTTAGAACATTCTATTCAAATTTCAGAATGATTATTAATAATAAAGAAGATATACGTAAGTCATAAATATGAAATTTAATATCATTTATGTGTCAGTGAATTGTCTGAATTCGTTTTCTTCAATTTGCAATTTCTTAAATTTTCACTTTAATCGAAATGCTGAGTCTTCCACTATAAGTAAACAAATTATCTGAAATTTTCAAAAACGCATTTTTGTAATATGCGTGTTATAATTAAATATCGGTTTTTTGATACATTTGTAACTTTTCAAAAACAAGCATTTCATAACGCTGTTTTAAAATATCATAATTTCCACTTACCTTTACTAAATCCTTAATGAATTAATTCATATAGCTAAAATTATAAAACCTGTTATTTAGAAAAGCTTTTTTAAATTTAAAGTTAATTGTTTTACGCTCATCTTTCTCTTATTTTTAAATTTATCATTTTTGTATTCGTCGTATAACGCGCACAAGTAAATTTGATTTCACTTTTGGTATTAAAAGTGCGCATTATACACGGGATTTTCGATATCTTCGTTTCATTCTGCTAACCCAGGATGTTTAAGGAGACTTACAAACCTTAACAACAGATACCCAATTTTTATTGTATCCCAGTGACTAACATAATTCAATTGCTGCAAATTCCACATCAAAGCCATCATTTAAAGCATATACTTGTATTATAACTTATTACTGTAGCTTGAGAATGAAAAATTAAATATTGTTGAGAAGCATGAAGGTAAACTGTCATGCTACGAAATTTAATCTGATAAATGATTGAAAAAGATTATGAATTTAAACACATGATATTTCTCTCTGTTTATTTTCTTTTTTTTTTAATACATACATTTACTATCTTTTTTTCTACTGGACTGAAGAAATAATCGGAAATCCGATACTTAGATTTATTAGAAGCAATACTCTAAATAAAGGATAAAACAATTCCCAAATATGAAAAATAAAAAAGAAGGAATTTAAAAATTGTTAATTAAAAAATATCATTTTAAAAAAGAAAGTTATTGCTATATTGAGAATTTAACACTTTTTATGTTTTATTATTACTATTCTTTATATTCAAACATAAACCTAAAAATATAATATAGGACATAGTTACTTTATATATGTATATATATACTGATGCATGCAGTGCTAAGTGCTATAATTTCATGTTTCAGTAAAAAACATGCTAATCTTCTTTTGCTACTTCCATAAAATTTAGTTTTGTCGAGATGTGACACTTTACTTGAGCATGAACAATGTGCCAAATATTCAAACAATATTGCAGACAATAATGTATAGTAGTTTCTATAAAAAAATAGATCGAAGTTCAAAAGACAACATTTTGGGAAAATTAAATTTAAATTTAATGAATTCAATGTGTATGTATGATGTAAATAAACTCTTTAAAAATTAATATTACGTTATTTTAAAAACACAAGTAATTTACCATTAAAAGGGATAAAACAAAAGATTCAAAAGAATAAAAAAGAAAAAGGAAATGATGTTTTTCAAGAATTTGCCCTTAAAGAAAATTTATAAACAGCTTATGTTAAATGTTAACATATTGCATAACGAACGAATGTACATTAAATTCGTTTATTTGTTACATATTTATCTTTTTTCAAGTATGCATTAAAATCATAAAAATTTCGTCGAAAAACATGCACTCATTATTTAACAATACATTTCTACAATAAATGTATTTCTACTAATAAATAACACCGTTGCATTCATAAAAATTGCTGATGAAGAGAAATACTATATAACATTAAATTTTTCAGCAGCTTCAAACATTTTAAAATGTTGTATTTACGTAGATTTCGTAAGAAACACTACCTATTGCGATCCCTCCCATGTTGGAATTTCTGAAAAAAATTTGAAGATCTACACCGATCACGACCCCTAGATTCCAAAACTACCATTAGTAAAAAAGTTTATCATCTATCTATCTATCTATCTATCGGTGTATATCACTTTCTTCTGGACACGATAACTTCCATAATTATGCTCAGATCTTCAAACTTTTACATAAAATCAAGGGGCATAAAATCTCGGTTAAGTTCGTTAATAGGCAAAATCGGACCAAAGGGGTGGAAGTTAGAGGGTTTTTGTGAAAACAGAAAAAAACGCGATAACTTCTAAATTAAAATAGATATCGAATCAGTTTAAAGTTTATAATACTTCTAAAAAATGGGCCAAAAGTTTATGCATGACAGATTTTTGATAAAGTTAAAAATGGGCACAAGGGCGAAAAAATCAGGGTTTTGGGGAGAAAAAAATCATAACTTCGTCAATTTATTAGATATCAAATCCAACTAAATTTTTTATAAATGTTCTCAAAATTATCTAAAACTTTTGTATTTACAAGTTTTTGATAGGAACAACTTTTTACCGATGAAAAAAAATTAAAAACGAAAAGAAAAAGGGGGTGCAAAAATAAAAAAAATCCATATTTTTGTCAATTATTAAGCAATCAAATCTAATTAAATTTATTTTACATCTTCTCAATAATATCTACGACTTTTATATAAGCAAGTTTTTCATAGGACCAAAACTTACAGCAAAAATAAATTAAACGAAAATAGGAGTTAGATAAAAAATGGTGATGCGATGGTTTTATCTTATAAAGTTATTAATTTCAAGAATTTTCCTATTTTCGCAGAATGGTACAATTAAATAACAATCGATTAGACTAACAAACTTTTCAAAAATAAGCATTTCATAACGCTGTTTTAAAATATCATAATTTCCACTTACCTTTACTAAATCCTTAATGAATTAATTCATATAGCTAAAATTATAAAATCTGTTATTTAGAAAAGCTTTTTAAAATTTAAAGCTAATTGTTTTATGCTCATCTTTCCCTTATTTTTAAATTTATCATTTTTGTATTCGTCGTATAACGCGCGCACGTAAATTTGATTTCTCTTTTGGTATTAAAAGTGCGCATTATACACCGGATTTTAAGATATCTTCGTTTCATTCTGCTAACCAAGTTCTTCAGGATGTTTAAAGAGAATTACAAACCTTAACAACAGATTCCCAATTTGTATTGTATCCCAGTGACTAACATAATTCAATTGCTGCAAATTCCACATCAAAGCTATCATTGAAAGCATATACTTCCCCCATAGCATGCATGTTCACAGTGACGTCACAGTGACGTCACTGTGAGTCACTGTGGTCACGTCACATCTGTGACTAAAATGCCACCCCTCAGTGACGTCACATTGTGACTGAAATGTGACGTCACGCCTGTGACCAAAATGCCACCCCTCAGTGACGTCACATTGCGACTGAAATGTGACCTTCTTAGAAAATTAAAATATATATATATATAAATCTTCAAAAGATGTTATTTAATGGAAAAAATATTTTTCTGTCAATTGAAAAAGTTTTTGTGACGTCACTGTACCAAAAGGCCACCACTCAGTGAAGGCACATTGTGATTGAAATGCGACCTTCTTAGAAAAATTTAAAAAATGTACAAAAATTCTTCAAAAGATGTTATTTAATGGAAAAAGTACTTTTCTGTCAATTGAAAAAGTTTTTGTGACGTCACTGTAATGTTACTGCAAATAACGTCCCTAATAGCATGCATGGTCACAGTGACGTCACTCTGAGTCACTTTGGTCACATCACATCTGTGACCAAAATTCCACATCAATGTCAAATTAGTCACGAATGACACATTTTTCACAAATTTGTCACATTGTGACCACTTTGTGAAACGTCACAAAAGAGCTTACGCCATAACGACTTCATATTTTAGTCACTGTGACTTCACATCGACAATCGATTGTCAAAAAGTCACAATTAGACTTCAGAACGTGTTGCAGTGACGTCACCATGCTTTACGGGTTAATTCATCAGCGACTCAAAATGCTTTTCTAATTATACGAATTTTATCTGATTAAAAATATTTTAGGCCTAATACTTACATTTATCTTTTATAATGATTTTTGTAAATGATCATTTGTTCTACTAGAAATTTTTCAAAGGTATTCGAATCACTTTTGCATTTTCAAACTACAATTTTTATTATTACAATTAAATCTGCAGTTTATAATGTGCATGTAGGTCACATAACTATTTATTCGAATTTCAAATTTTTGTTTTAGAGGTATGTTTTTTTTTAAAAAAAAGTTACTTCACAAGATGCTTTATTCTGCAGAAAATTAATATGAAAATAATTAGTGATTGACCAATAAAAAACTTTTCATTCTCTATAAGCCCCCGCCCCTTTTTTTTTATTAAGAAGATACTATGTATTTTTGCATGTGATACAAACTTTTTTTTTAAATTTTTTTCTTTATATTAGCATTAAATCTATCATTTTTATTCTTTAAAAACAATATTTTATCTAATGAATTCTAATTATGAATATTATTATTTACAAAAAACGGTTTTACAATTTATTTTAACTTGAATTGTTTTGAAATTAATAAAAATAAAAGGTAAAAATACATTAAAAAATTCTTTAAATAAAAAAATTTAATGAAAGACACATAAAATTATTGCGTATTTAAGTTCCTAAAATACTGTATAGAAAAAGAAAAAACAAAACGGCCATGCGCGTGGAAAGTTACAATCGTCTGCAAACGAAATGATCACGGAGTAAGAAACTTACTCCGTGGTTTCTTATTCCGTGGAAAGAATAAATAAACGTAAACAGAAATATTTTAAATTGATGATAGATGCAAGAAGTTAGTTGGTTGGAATTTATGGCAGTTGTGGATTGTTTGGTATTGATACGGATTTAACAATTTATACAAGGTCTACTACAGCTCTTCCAAGCAGCAAAATATAAGTCCGAGAAAATTAATGGGGCTTTGACTGTGAAAATGATTTGGTCTTTGCCACTTTAATTATTATCGGATTTAGTTTGTGCAACAAAAAGAATAAATAGAATGAATGACTTCGATGGAAAAAAGGTATGGAAAAATAATTTTCATGGTTGCTTTTTAATTATTATTGTTCTTAGAACGATTTTAATTAGCTACTCAAAAACATGCTATAAAACATTAATTCTCCATTAACTTTATAAAGTCTAATACATTCATTATTTATTTTATTGACATAGAACACTTAATTATTAATAATTTGGATTTGGTTGTTAAAGGTAGTGATTTTAACTGCACTTTAATCTGCGTTGTTTCCTTATTTAAAATATCTGGTTAAACAATATGTTTCAATAAACATAAAATCTTATATTTTTTAATAAAAAAGCTTTAAATAAAATAAAATTATTTGCAAACCTCTTTTTTTAATTTTTGTATTAAGTAATCTTCTGAAACATTACATAAATTTATTTAAAAAATTACATATGTTCAGAAGAGGAATTTATAAGAGAACGAGAAGAACAATTAAAAGAAATCGTAGATGTTTCATATTAAAAAAATAATGATTGTTTAATGTATTTTTCAAACTGTGAAATGTTATAAAATTTCTAAATGGATAGTGGGTGATAACGTTTCAGTTGTAAATATTCTTATTTGAATGTTTTCAGAAAGAACTAGAAGTCTGAATGAAAATTTGGAAGTTATGCAATCAATAGGAATTTAAACATGATTGTATTTAAAACAAATAACGCAAATACTTAAACAGTATGAAGCTAGCAATTAATAACTGTATTTTATTATCTATTTTTCATTCTAGACACTTTTATTATTTCCTTTCCTGAATGATTTTACAGAGGTAAATTTCACAATATCTATTATGTGTAGTACATGGCTGCCAACTACTACGCCTATTTAAAGACGAAAAAATATATATGAAACAGAAATTTTAGTAGATAATTAACAATATGGATTTTAATACATAACATTGAATATATTTGACATACATTTTACTGAAACTTTTTTCTGGTTCCAATCATGTTTATGCGATTTAAATAGGCGTAGAAGTTGGCAGCTCTGGTAGTATTAATATACATCGTGATTAACACTAGAACGCCCGGAAATTTTATTCAAGTTTGATAATAATATTTCTCACCAGAATTTTTATTCAACATTATTTAATTGATTTATTTAAAGTAAATCCTCGTGGTTTAAATTTAAGTTATTTCTGGAAAAGATTTCTGACTAGAATTGAAATTTAAACGCATGGTCAGAGTCGAATCGACTCCTTCCGGGCGTTCTAGTGTTACAGTGGGTCTCTAATTTATAATTACTCTCTAATATTATAAATAAAATATTAATAATTACAATTAACGTATTTGTTGTTCTATTTTATCGTTGGAATTTTTATTAGGTAGATGTGTTTGTGATGGACATCCTTCCAGTAATGGATAGCCCCTTAATGTTTTTTGTTCATTAATATACTAATAAATATTTAGCTTTAATTTTTTTTCACAATTCCTCTTTGCATGTTTTAATAGTATTTTAATATTTATAGAAGATAGTATTTGAAGATAGTTTGCGATTATTTTTTGATTTGTGACAAATTTGTCACTAACTTTGTGACAGTGGCAGCATTGTCAATGTTGTGAAGTTACACTGGGACACAATTATACAGTTATGAACATTATTATGTCGTATAAAATCACTTACATCTATAATTTTATCATACTTTGGCGATACATCTCAATAAAACTTGGGAGCAGCTATAAAAAGAATGTACCAAAAGAAAGTTACTGAATCAAAATTTAATGCCATGCAGACTTTAATCTTTGTTACATATATATATATATATATATATATATATATATATATATATATATATATATTGCAATAAATGAGAATATTTAAGACAATTGAATATTCGATCGAAAACAATTATTTCAAATTTAGCAATTTGTTTTTCTAATAAGCATTAAAATTATCAAAGAAACACTTCCTTTAAGGTGCAGCCCTAGTCACAGAAAAAGACCCGGATGTTTATGTAAAGTCTGTAGGAGCGTTCTTTTCAAATATCTCGCTCAAATTTTAATATTTTTACATGATTTTTTTTATATAGGATAGCTGAGAACAATCCACATCCGTCCTAGTTTTTACTTTTTCACTTTTGGTTTCAGATTAAAAAAAAAATATATATATATATTTTTTAATTTCAAAACCGATTTATACCGGTTCTGATATTGAAACTATCAAAATATAAAAAAAATATAAGCAAAAATGAAAAGGTAAAAACGAGACCGGTTGCAGATCGTGCTCAGCTATCCTATACAAAAAAACATGCAAAAATATTCAAATTTGAAAAGAACGCTCCCATAGACTTTTTATTATCATCCGGGTCTTCTTTTTCTGCGACTAGTTTTGCACTTTAAAGGAAGAGTTTATTTGATAATTTTAATGCTTATTAGAAAAACAAATTTTTAAATTTGAAATAATTCTGATAGATCGAATATTAAATTGTCTTAAATATTCTCATTTATTGAAACAGAAAAAAAAGTATCAAAGATTAAAGTCTGCATGGCATTACATTTTGATTCAGCAACTTTCTTTTAGTACATTCTTTTTATCGCAGCTCCCAGGTTTTAATTGAGATGTATCGCCAAAGTATAATAAAATTATAGATGTAAGTGATTTTACACTACATAACAATGTTCATAACTGTATAATTGTGTCCCAGTGTGACTTCACAACATTGACAATGCTGCCACCGTCATAAAGTTAGTGACAAATTTGTCACAAATCAAAAAATAATCGCAAACTGTCTTCACAACCTTGTCACTATCGTCACAAAATAGTCACAGTTTTAATAACAATTTTGTCACAAATGACACATTTTTCACATTTTGGTCACACCGTGACTTCACAAAATGGTCACAATGTGACGTCACAAACGAGTTCTAAAACGGCCATAACGACGTCACATTTTAGTCACTGTGACTTCACATCGACGTCACGTGACGTCACATCGACGGTCACAAAGTCACAATGTGACTTCACAACGACGTCACTGTGACGTCATCATGTCTTACGGGTTGTATTATAAGTTATTACTGTAGTCTGAGAATGAAAAATTAAATATGGTTAAGAAGCATGAAGGTAAACTGTCATGCTACGAAATTTAATCTGTTAAATGATTGAGAGTTGTCAGAAAAACATGTCTGTCAATTCGCATGACTTTCCCTGAAAAAATTTTTTTAAATAGTTTATATGACCAAACTGGCATGCAACAAAATTAGCTATTTATTTTTGCAATCCTTTGAAAAAAATTATATTTTTTTTCTGCTTTGAATCTCATAATTTTTCCGCAGTCATTTGACAAATTTCGCGTTTTTGATGAATGTTACTCTTATTTTTTTCACAAGCTTTTTCTGGGATATTTTTAAAAATACGAGTCGTAAACCGTCGAATTCGACGAGTGAAAATGCTTAAAAGAATTGGTTGTCAGAATTTATAAAAACGATCAACAAAATAAATACAATAATTAATATTATTTTTGCTTACCTGACTCTTAAAACAAATATTATTTTTAATTGAAGCTTAGTTTTAACTATTCAAATTATAGAAAAACTAAAGTTTTATCTTTACGTCATCAGTTACAGAATTCAGGTAATGAAATTATGAAGATATCAATTCAGGCTTTAATATTTGGCATTACGTAATTAAAAATCAACAAAAATTTCGCTACTATGACACAATTATGATTTTTGTTTTCAACGAAATATAAAAAATAGTCGTTGGGAGCCACCTTAATACTTACCCATCATGAATATGCATAGTATAAAATATGAAAATAAAATAGATGTAAACTATTTATAAAATACATTGCAATTCCAAAACAAAACTTAAAGATATATTTATATATTTTTAATATGCATGGTAATATTCTATTAATGAATTGCTGATAAACCAATTTCAACAAATTATATAAAATGCTAAACTATTCAAGTAGTGCCGAAATGCGTAACAGAAACATCCATATAACTCTAAAAATAATAATCATATTAACTAATAATTTACTGCGTGATATTAAGCGTCACATTTCTAATTAAAATATATCTTTGAATTGAAATGTGAATGAAATACAGGGTCATGAAAAATCGAAGAATGTAGAAAACAGGATTCCGAATATCTCGGCAACTAACAAACCGATCGACTTTGCTTTTGATGCAAAATTTGTGTTATTTTATTGTCTTTTACGCCCACTCCTTAAAATAATTTTTTTTTTATCTATCTTTCATCAGAACGAGTATTTCAAGAGTCTGGAAAAAATAGTTCCGGATAATCGAGGTTACTGGTATTCAATAGGTTCGTTCCCTTAGTATATACTAAGTACATACAAAATTTTAAGTTTATATCTCAATTTGTTCGGGAGAAAGAGCGTTTACAGACACACATAGACAGACGGACGGCATTTTTTGTTTTTTTTTTCTAAAAATATGTTTTTTAGAATCTTCAATATCTAAAACGTGTAAATCCATCAAAAAAAAAAAAAAAAAAAAAAAAAAATTCTCGATTTTCAAAACGACTACAAAATTTACCCTATACTGCGTATAATAAATAAATAAATAACACTTTTTTTTATCGTCATAAAATTTGCATGCATACATTTTATATTCATATTCACTATTTAAAAAATATTTTACATGCAATAGATTATGAATAAATTCATACACAAACTTAATGTCTTGTTTTCCAGTTACAATTTTAAATGAAATACACATTTTATTTTTAATATGCCATCATTTCCCCCCCCCCCCCCTCAAGCACTTTGAGATGAACATCTCAATCTCAGGATCAGTTGAATGAAAAAGTACTGAAATATAACAGTTTTAAGAAAATGAAAATGCATTATTTAAAATCGTTACGCCATTTTCTGTTCAACAGATTTTAAATATTTTTAATTGTAATACGAAAATGGCATCCGTGATGATATGGTAACTACTGAAATGAAAGTAACCCAATTACTACCAATATGAAGAAATTTCATTAAGTACTTTTTAAATTAAAATTAAAATATAAAAATGGGATTATTTAAAAAAAATTAGCGAGTGATGGCTCATTTATAAATAAATTATTTCATTAAAAAAATAACAATATAAATATTAGTTCAGTACAAAGCTCACAACAGATGAAATAAAAAAAAGCAGCCTGTTTTTTTAAAATAAATAGATTTGTAAATTCCCTGTCTTATCGTATATATTTTTAAATTTCCCTGGCTTTTCAGATTTTCCATGCTTTTTTTAAGTCGCTGGGAATCCTGTAATTCACTTTTTTATATCACTTGCTCATCAAAACCACCATTCAAATTACATTCAAGTATTTTAACGTATTGTATCTTGAGAGTTTTATGAACGAAATTTTTAAATAAAGTTGATTAATACGAAAAAAACTATCTTGGAACGAAAAACAGCAGTTATTTATAATTCTTTTATAAATGAAATGCGTTACTCTGTGCAGTTTTGTGAATAACTTTATTGTAATTAACAACTAAAACTATATTCTAATCAACATTTACTTATCGTCATATCTTTAAAATTGCAGATTCAGTATAGATAAACGAGATCATTCCATTCATAACTGCAGCCAAATGTTTCATCACCGATAATATTTATTTTTAAAGCTTAAAATGTACAATATTTTATAGATAAGCTAGATTTTCTACTAGTTTTATTGCCTACTATATTATATAACATATAGATTTAAAAAGTAGTTAAAAAATTAATTCACTTACTATGTTCGAGTGTTCCATCTTCATAGCTGCCAGTCCACCATCTCCATGGTAACCACGAAGCCATTCAAACAACTTTGTGAATAAATACTATTTAGAAAGTCATTAATGTCCTCTTCCGGAATTTAGCCTTCGGTGATTGTTTATGTGATGATTATATTTTGCAAACACTAACAGCTAATACAGAAATTGATGCAGCTAATCAGCTTTTGAATGTTCTTTAACACAGCATTAGAAAGCTAACTATTGTAGCAAAAAAGCTCTTAGTACTTCAGTGTAGATAACGTTTTAACGAACAAAACTTTTTTTTTCAGATTAAAAAGCATATAGAAAATGGTTTTATTAAATTTGTCTTATTTACATTCAATCACATTTGATCACTCAATCCTGGCTTTAAGATTTTATATGATCACTTCGTAATTGTGTATTATTCGAAATTTGCTTTTGGCTACGCAAATTTGTAAAATTAATTACTATCGTTGATAATAATACTTTTCATGACTTAATTTGTACTCAATATTTTCTGTCACTATTTCAGAAACTTATAAACAATGCCAAAAGTTTTTTGCAAAATTATTATTTTTTTTTTTCTTTAGCAATATTAAAATTTTTCTACTAAAATTAATTTTTTTTCTTTCTTTTCCCTTAAAAAATTACAAATTGTATCACATTCGTTATCATGAAGTACTGCAATCTAATAATGAATACAAGAAAGCGGAAAATTGTTCAGTTGGAGAACATAAAAGAAATCTACTTCTGTTATTCAGGTTGGGGGATACTATTATAGAGGTTGTTCAAAAAATACTGTATCAAGGAACTATAACCTTGAGCATTCGTAACAGATAAAGTTTATATCAAAAGTCTCTCTCTAACTAAATATTCCGACCATGTATCAAAACTCCATAATCACACATCTTCTTTAAACTGCCATCTTGCTAACCAAGTCCTTCAGGATGTTTGAAGAGAATTATAAACCTTAACAACAGATCCCCAATTCTTATTGAATCACAGTGACTAACATAATTGAATTGTTGTACATTCCACATCAAAGCCATCATTCAAAGCATACACCTGTATTGTAAGTTGCCGTAGTTTGAGAGTTTTATGAATGAGAAATTAAGTGTGGTTGAGAAACATGAAGGTAAACTGTCATAATACGAAAGTTAATCTACTGACTCAGTTGTCCTTTTTCGTGAAAACCACATTCAAAATGTACTCAAGTATTGTAACTTTTGGTGTTTTGAAAGTTTTGTGAATTAGAAGTTTAAATAAGGTCGATAACGAAGACAGAAAACTGTCTTGAAACGAAAATCAACAGTTATTTATATATATATATTTTTTATTTTATCAAAACACATATCACATTTCATTTGAAATTTTACTGATTGAAATAAATTGTTCAATGCAGGTTTCGTAATACGGAAAAAAAACTGAAAACTATGCTTATTTTGTATCATAAATTTCGAAGAAAATTCCACATTCAAATATTTTTTCTTAAAAAAATTATTATTGTCTTCGATATAAAGTTAAATTTTTTTTAAAAATAAATATAAAATGTTAGATAACTTTTAGTGTTTAAATAATCAGAAATTAAATAATTAATTTAGAAAAATTCATCTTTCAGTTTGATTTCTCTCGACTTCATATACAAAGTTCTTTTATTTTGTCACAAATATAGACTTTTTTTTCATTTTTCCCAAATTAAATTAAACCTTTGTGTAAAGCAAAGAAAAATTTAAAGTTTTATATTTTAATAAGAATAAAATTAGATGGCAACATTTTTAAGAAAAGGACTTATCATTAATGTGATTTTTAAAATCAATAAATAAACAATTTATCATTTCTTAAATCGAATAAAGGTCTATAATTTGAGTATACGCATCGATATAATTTAAACAAGTGGATTTTTGAAAATAATCCCCAAAATTATATTTATATATACCTGCATAAAATAATCGATTTATAATTTATAAATGTTTTTAATATTTTAATGCTGTTAAATTCGGACCATAAACATTAAATTTTAAATAAATTTAGTTCAAATTTTTGTAATACTTAAAATATTGAAATAAAGCAAAATTTGTAGAATTTCACAACTTGATTCGCTTAATAATATTTTTCCAGATTGCTAAGACATTTTCAAACGCATAAGATTTTAAAAGTTGTCAAATGAATATTTCAAATAATGATTATAAGCAACTGAAGAACATGTAGTGGAAATGCTATAACGATTTCGAGATTTAGCAGTCCAGCTCTATCGCAAAGAATGTTTTAGACACTTTTGACAGTTGCCAACTATACTGCAGCATTGACACTTGGCAATCGGGACCAAAATCCAGTGAGTATTGTGAGAACCTTAGAACAGAGATGGACATAGCGGAGCAAAAATTGATTTCTACATAACTCGAAAGAGACCGAGCAAAGTTGTGTTGAAACATATACTGGGATAGAGAACAGCAGCTTTACAAGCATTTCTTCGCTTGCCAGCCGAAGCGTGCACTCGGCGCCGGGTTGCCAGGGTCTGGAAGAGGGCCCATCGCCAAATTTGGTGCCAAGAATCGATGAATAGCGAAGAATGTGTGTATGAGAGACGAAGGAGGTGGGGGAGGGAGGAATAACATAATACATTTTGAGCTGGGATGAGCACAGTCTGAGAAGCAGTTTCTTCTCGAAAGATTGATTTTATATTTTGTTGGTCGAATTAAAATTTTTATGTATCCATCAAGGAAGATGTGTCAAGAAAGTACATTGATTTCGTTAAGCATTAAGATTAAGATGATGAATTGATTTGTTTTACGATTGTTACAATAATAATAAAGTTTATATCCATCGCATTTCATTGAATAAAATGACGGGAATTCCAAACGCAATATTTTATTTAAAACATATATCTTCACCATTCGCGATGAATGACGCATATACGTGATGTATAGGATACATAAAATAATTAATCCTTGAATTTGGACATTGGTAATTCGGAAAAGTAACCTTTTTTTTATTTTTTTTAATCGAAGAAATTTTATGGATTAAATAGTATAAATTTACTATTATTCGGAAAGAAAGGTTCCAAATAAAATCAAAAGATGAATACGTAATTTTGTTGTGATGGAGGTTTTATCAATAACAGCAAATGGCAAAAATAATTGAAAACATGCTAAACGAAATTTGAGAAACAAAAAGGAGATTTCTTGATGGAATAACTTATTTTTATTATTGAAAATAAGTAATATTCACTTTTTTATAATAAATCTCCAATAAAGAAGATTTTGAGTAGATGAACATGCAATATACAGATTTTACTGCTTTTTGATAGTGAAAGAACATGTTAGGTATACATGATATATAAATATATAAGAAATAATATCATACTTCAATAACATCACAAATGTTATTCAGACAAGGCGTCCAGAAGTACCTAAACTGTGGATGTGATTAAAGATAGAAAACCAACGATTATAAATGCACATATAATGCTCAGTTTTGCTTTTTCTAGCTCGCTGAGTTTTGCATTGAAGAAAAATCTCGATAGTAGATTCGAAACAGCTGTTTGTATTTATAATCGTTGGTTTTCTATCTTTAATCATTTTTGCACGAAGGCTTTATTTGCTATTTTAATGTGAATGTGATGCAACAAACTGCGTAAAATTCAGTATTTTGATCACAGTTTTGAATTTTATTATTTAATTATATAAGTTAATAACATCAAGGTTACGCGTATTATTCAAAAGCAGGGCATACTCGATACTGTAGCTAGATCAGAGGTTTCAAAGCATTTTTATTTGTATACCAGTAAATTGAAATTAGAATTTTCGCTTTACCACTGTCACTTTAAGGGTGTATTTCGATACAAACTGCTTATATTCCGATTTATTTTTAAATTCATTTTAGGTCTCATATGCATCCATCTGGCAAATTGTCTTATTTAGAAAATACACAAGGTGCCGTGATTGTCAATTCTTCGATAAATGCAGAAAACATTGCAAAAAAAGGAATTAAAAAATGGCAATTTGAACCAATTTTTCCGAAGCGAGAGATCTGTGAACGAAAAAAAAGTCACACTGAAAAGACAATTATTTATAAGTCAAATTCTAATGAATTGAGCGTGAAATGACATCACACGGCACCTTATACGTCTCTTCAAAAATCCCCTAAGCCAGTTTCATGTTTCTAATTTTTAAAATGTGTCTGAAATTGTATCCGAAAATTTTGAGCTTTTCAAGGTGGAAAAGCGTTTTTTCGAATACACCCTTAAGTAAAGTCCAACATTTAAAATGTTGTAATTGCATATGGGGTAAATTAGTATTCAGATTATTTTCTTTTACTTGCATTAAAATAAATAATAACAACTCCATTGTAATTTACTAGCAGAAACACTTATGAAAACATCAAAAACAGTTGTATAGTGAAAATTCCAAAATATGATGACAACGGAAAAAGTTGCATAAAAAAAATTTATGTAATATAAGTTTGAACAATTTTTTATAACTCCGCGAGATTTTTGCTTTTTAGAGAAAGAAAAACTACAGTACTTACAATGTATGTATCTTATTCCATGTCGACTACGTATGTAAATTGGCAAAAGAGAAGACGATTACTTAAATACGTGTCACTGCCATCTGTTCTATTTTCAACTAACCATTTTCAGGTCCGATTTTTTTCAATTTTTAGAATAAATTACTTTTACGTTAATAACATTTAATACTAGCTATCCAAATAAACTAATAAGTGTTTAACGAATATTCCATTGTCTGAAAGATAAAGAATGTTGTTGTCTTGCGTATTATTCAATTAATATTTATTTGACAGTAGGCTAAGAAAGAATTTTTGTAGATGTTTAGAAAATGTTGTATTATAATAAGATTCAAATTATATTACATTTTTCTAAAGCTTTTTGCGCTTTATTAAACATGACTCTTTGAGGAAAGTAACTTTTATTTTAAATTTTAAAAGCACAAAATGTGTTTAAAGTGAAATATATGTTTAAAATAAAAAAAATCGCAAACGGCGCAAAGAGAATGAAGCAAATAAAAATAAAAATTGCTATTAAGAAATGCCTAAATATAAATGAAGTTTACAGTAAATGCATAGACATGTATTAATATCACTGCATGTAAACAGCAGTAAATGTAATTCTGAAAAAAAAATAATACCCCATTAAAACTCATGTATTATAAATAGTACACCAGATCCGAAAGGGTTAAATTACAATTTTTGTGCAAACTGCGCATAGCAGTATCTAACAGTACATAAAACAAAAATCGTACGTGTGCCATAGTTTGGGGAAACCTTACTCTAGATCAAAACGTCATAAAACATAAAATTTTTCGCTCTCTAGAAACATTATCCTGTAACTGAAAACGAATTAATGCCAGATATTTCTTTTCGTTGAATAAAACAATACTATATCAACAGGCTTAGAAAAATATTTGAGTTCTTTAGCAAATATATCACTAACTGTTATTGTAAGAAAATTTGAGTAAAGACAAAAGCGGACATGGAATCGTTTAAAATAAATATTTATCTGCAAATAGTGGTTTTTAAAAAAATCCCCTGTTCAAGACATTTTTTCAAAATGTTTTATAAATATGATGAAATTCTCTTTTTAAAATATTAAATATGAATCAGCAAATTTAAGAGTAAAAATATACTCTGTTAAACGTCATTTTTTGCAAAATCTGGATTTAGAAAATAAAACTAATTCACTTAAATGTGTTTCATCAATAATAATAATAATAATAATAATAATGATAATAACAGTAACTTTTCTTATCATCATTATATTATTTTAATTTACTGAGAAATACTATCGAAATTAGGAAAGTTTTTGATATTGATCTGTCTTATTTTAAACCTCGAAAATTTTACTTTATTTTCCAAGCATACAAATTAGTACTCGCGGTTGGATACGTATAACAGCTATACGTTTAAACGATATACGTATATCCGTATAATACGTTTTTCTTCTATACGGATACTTTAAGGTATACGTTTAAACGTATCCGGATACGTATAAGGCGTATCAGTTAAACGTATATTTTAGAATACGTTTAACCACTTGGGTAAAATCCGTATATACGATGTACCGTATATGCTGTTTCGTGTAATACGTATAACTGCTGATGCCGAATTATAAGTATAGTAAATACGTATTTCGTATAATACGTATTATACGTATAAACGTATAATCGGGAGCTCTAATACAAATATAGCTCAATGTACAAAAAATGTTTAGGTATCGTCGTTAAACTTACGAAAACAAAAAAACAGGTGTTTTACGCAATTAAAATAGCTACTGATTCCATAAATAGTGCAACTTTTTATAAGGTATGAAATTTTTATTTTGCAATATTTTTATTTATTTATTTTATTTTTATTTATTTATTTTATTTTATTTTATTTTATTTTATTTTATTTTTTTGCAGCTTCTCAACAAATTATCATCATTATTACTATTTAGTTATTACTTTTAATTTGTTGATGAGTACAATTCGGATTTTGCGCATGGTGATTACTTTTTATTTTATTTTTTTATTGTAAACCGCCCAGATTTTTATTTTATTTTTAAGATAACATTACTGTAATGAAAAGAAAATATTATGATGGTAATATTAAAATATCATCAATAACTTAAACACTCCATAAGAATTTAAAATTTAGTTTCTAAAAGCAAACCTGTTTATGTCGAATATCTGAAGCAACAAAAAAATTTCAAAATTCACAAAATTTGAAAAAAAAAAAAAAAAAAAAAAAAAAAAAAAAAAAAACCTAAAAGCCTGTATTTTGAATATGCTTTTGGATTTATATATGGGCTTCTTTTTTCAGAACCGACAGAATAATTATTCTAATCTTTACTGTGTTGATCTCGAATTCAATTACCAAAGTGTCAATGGTGTTTTGAACTTCTCTTTGGTCTTTGTTTTTATCATTATGAGAAATAAAGAAACTTTCTCGATTATTTCAGAGTGAGTTAAACTTCCAGTTATTGGCATTATTAGTATAAATGTATTGTACGTACCTACACTTAAAAAAAATCAAATGATTAGATGAAAAAAAATGATCTAAAAATTATTAATATAAACACGTACAAAAACTCCCAGTAATCTCCTACGATTTACCAGAGATTTCTTTTTAATCTTAAAAAAAAAATGATAAAATATTGTACTTTGGCTTGCTTTCCGTGATTTAATATTAAATGACAATTAACATTTATGAGGAACATCAAGAATTAATGTTCATTTCTATATAAGAATATAGTTTCAAATAGGAATATTATCTTGATAATTTTGAATTGTATAAACCCTTATAGAACAATAGTTTTCCATGCATGATTTTATTTTTATATTATATTTGAACCACAATATTAAAAAAATAATATTTGTAGTACATTTCTCTTGCATTTATCGTGAAAAAATTAATAAGAGTGTTTCTAAAAAAAAAAAAAAAAAAAAAAAAAAAACGGTGCGAACCGAATAAAAATTGCCTAACATATGTTGGCCCCGATTTCACGGGAAAATGACAAATAGGACCGATAAGGGTTAGCAAATTACTGCTACGTACTTTCGTTTACCGGGATCTTATGACACAAAATATTTTGGCTCAGGCTCCGGAAAACGAATCCAAACTCATCTCTAATAGGGACTAAAGATGAATCGGCTAAAAGTTTCTTCCAAAGTAAAAAAAAACAAGTCGAAAATTGTACTCCAAATGTTGCAAATGAGGTACGTTCGTACTATAATGAAGTTGAAAAAATAACTAGAATTTCGTGTAATAGTATACAGTACTTCGGAATCATTAGAATTTCCAAAATCTTTTATATGTCCTTGTAAATACTATCTGCTTTCTATTATACGGGAAGTAAGTTTTAGTAAATCTCAGCAACGTATATCAATTTCATAAAATGTGAAATAGTTTAATATAATTAAAACGCTACCCAAACATTGCTTTTCTTTATACCTTTATGCAATAGAATACTTTCGTGTCACCCTTTAAATTGATAGCAAATAGTCTTTGCAGCATAGATTGTACAGAATGTATATTTTAGTATATACTTCATAGATGCATAAAAAAAATATATTATGTTCGAACGCGTGTAACATCATTAAAACGCACTTGAAACTATTTTTTTCCCATTGACCCTAATGTAGCAGAATACTATTGATTATCCCTGCAATTAAACTATATAACCAATTTTCATAAAATTTGAAATGACTCGACAAAATTATGCAAAATTTATGTATTTTAAATTTTAAACGATTCGGTTAAGTAGTTTTTGCTCGGTTATATGCGGACAGACGGACAAACGTATTGAACGACAATTATAAGTGCTACGTATTTACATAATTACGAACGCATCTAAAAACTAGCCAATGCAATATTTTTTGTGCATTGATCGGGATGTATTTATTACAGATGACAATGCTTTCCTCAGGTGACTGAAAGCAATAAACACCCCTATTGTTAAGTCATTTGTTCAAATAATCAAAACCGAAGTACCGTGTCATAAAGAAATGGGAACTAAATCCCACTGAATAAAATCTTTATTAGACGACCTGCTGACACACATGCAGTCAGAAATAACTCAACTCCCTAAAGATACTTTTGATTTGATGGAGAGCCACATTAAAGACCTAAATACAATACTTGAATACCAAAAGTAATTTCATTTTTCATTTCATTCAATATCGTACCTCAACACGACATCCTATAATCATCATCAACACTAGCTTTCGAAAAATGTATTATAATATGAAACTACTGAACCGTGAAAGAAATGTCTGATCAAACATATTTTAAAATTTTGAAAACGTAAATTAATTTCATTTCGCTTATATTACTTTCGGATATTAAAAGCTTACGATGAAAAGTAACGTGTAAATAAAATTAACATGAAACTATGGAACCGAGGAAGATACTTTAATGTATACTTCATAGAATCATATGAATTTTACTATGTTCGGAACAGTGTAACATCCTTAAAATATACTTGAAGCTATTTTTCCGAACTGGAACAAAATACTTTTGATTTTCCCTGTAATTAACCTATACATCCGATTTTCCTTAAATCTGAAATGACTCGACAAAATTATGCAATAATTATGCATTTTAAATTTCAAACGATTCAGTTGGGTAGTTTTTCTTCTTTTATATGTGGATAGTAAACAGACGGAAGGACGGACTTAACAACGACTGCAGATGCTCATAATTACGAACGTGCCTAAAAACTAGATAAAGCAATATTTATGTGCAATAATCAGGGTGTTTTCATCACAAAAATCAATGCTTTTCTCAGATGACTGAAAGCAATAAACACCTCTATTGTTAAGGCATTTATTCAAATAATGAAAACCAAAGCATCGTGTCATAAAGAAATAGAAACTAAACCCCATTGAATAAGATCTTTATTAGTCGACATGCCGACACACATGCAGTTAGAAATAACTCAACTCCCTAAAGACACTTTCGATTTGATGGAGAGCCACCCGTTAAACACCTAAATAACAATATGTGAATACCAAAAGTAATTTCATTTTTCATTTCATCCAATATCCTCCCGAGATACCTCAACACGACATTCAATAATCATCATCACATAGCTTTGAAAATTGTATTGTGATATGAAACTATTGAACCAAAAAAGAACCGTTTGATCAAACATATTTAAAAAATTTGAAAATGTACATTAATTTCATTTTGCTTATATTACTTTCGGGTGTGAAACGCTCATCTTTAATAGCGATTAATGATAAATTTTCTATCAGTTTTTTCCAAAATAAAAAAACATATCTAAAGTTGTGCGTCAAGCGTAGCAAATAAATTGTGTCTTTAATATATCGAAGTGTAAAAAATATTATAATCTTCGTGCAATAGTATACAGTACATCGGATATAGTGTAGTAGCCGAAATTTTTTGTATGTCCTTGTAAATACTATCTGCATTGTATTATGTAGAAAGTAACTTGCACTAAACCTGTGAAATACTTTAATATAATTAAAACACGCCCCAAACAATGTATCGCACTATACCATTATCTAATGGAATACTGTTGTAATGGTATTGTAAATTAAAAACAAATAATCTTTGCACTTTATATTGTACAGAATATATATTTTAGTATACACTTCATAGATCCACATCAATTTTATTATGTTTAAAAGAACTTAGCATCATTAAAATGTACTTGAAACTATTTTTTCCCATTGGCCATAATGTAACGGAATATTTTTGATTGTCCCTGCAATTAAACTATACATACGGTTTTCATAAAATTTGAAATAACTCAACAAAATTATGCAATAATTATGTATTTTAAATTTCAAACGATTCGATTGGGTAGTTTATAAGTAGTTGTAGTAGATTATAATGCCCTGTTATATGTGGACAGACAGACGGACGGATGGGTGGACTGACTATATGACGATGTAGGTGTTACGTATTTACATAATTACAAACGCATCTAAAAACTAGCTAAAACAATAATTTTTGTGCATTGATCGGGATGTTTTTTATCACAAATGACAATGCTGTTCTCATTTGATTGAAAGCAATAAGCAGCTCTGGAAATAGTTTAATATAATTAAAACGCGCTCCAAATAATGTTTCCCAAAATTCCATTATGTAATATAATACCAATATATGGTCCTGTAAATTTATAACAAATAGTCTTTGCACCATAGATTGTGCAGAATGTATATTTTAATATATATTTCATATATTGATATCAATTTTATTATGTTCGAAAAAGTTTAACATCATTAAAATGTTCTTGAAACTATTTTTTTCCATTGACCGTAATGTAGTGAAATACTTTTTATTATCCCTGTAATAAAACTACACATCCAGTTTTCATAAAATTTGACTCGACGAAATTATGCAAAAATTAAATATTTCAAATTTCATACGATTCTTTTGGGTAATTTTTCCTCTGTTATGCGAAGATGGGCGGGCAGACAGACGGATGAATGGACGTACGAACTGAACAATGACTATTAAGTGCTACGCATTTACATAATTACGAACTCACCTAAAACCTAGCTAAAGCAATATTTTTGTGCATGGATTAGGGATTTTTATCATATATGACACTGTTTTTATCAGGTAACTGAAAGCAACAAAAGCTTTACTGCTAAAGCATTTATTCACATAATGCAAATCAAAGTACTACGTCATAAAGAAAGACAAACCAAATCTCATTGAATAACATCTTTGTTAATCGACATGCCGACACACATGCATTCAGAAATACCTCAACGCCCAAAAGACATTTTCGATTTGATGGAGAGCCACGTTTAAGACTTAAATACAATACGTGTATACCAAAAGTAATTTCATTTTTCATTTCATTCAGTATCGTTTCGAGATACCCCAATACAGCATCCTATAATCATCATCAACACTAGCTTTCGAAAAATGTATTGTAATATGAAACTATTGAACCGAAAAAGAACTGTTTGATCAAACATATTTTAAAAATTTGATAATGTAAATTTATTTCATTTCGCTTATATTACTTTTAGATACTAAACGCTCATCTCAAATAGTATTTAATGACTAATTTTCTATAAGCTTCTTACAAAAATAAATAAATAAATAAATAAATAAATAAATAAATAAATAATTGTCCGTCAAGCGTAGCAAATAATGTGTGTCTCTACTATATCGAATTGTAAAAAAAATTATAAACTTGGTATAATAGTGTACAGTACTTCGGATATAGTATAGAAGCCGAAATTTTTTGTATATTCCTGTAAATACTATCTGTTTTTTACTATGCAGAAAGTAACTTGTAGTAAACCTGGGAAACAGTTTAATATAATTAAAACGCGCTCCAAATAATATTTCCCACAATTCCATTATGTAATGTAATACTATTGTATGGTCCTGTAAATTTATAACAAATAGTCTTTGCACCATAGATTGTACAGAATGTATATTTTAATATAAACACTCTTAAAACGGAAGAGTGGATTTGGCTTCTCAAGAAAGAGCTGTAAGTTTTTGGATCGTGAATGAGTTGGTTTTTAAATGATTCACTCATCTTGATTTAGCTTGCTTATTTAAATAACTCATCTCGATTTAAATTATTTAAAAACAGCTCATTCACTTGAGTTGTTTCAACTCTTTATGAGAAGCTGCCTTTCAAAACGTGAGAAGAGCAAATTTTGGCTAACTTGAGTTATTTTTTGGCTGACATTTTAAGAGAGTACTTCATATATTGATATCAATGTAATTGTGTTCGAAAGAGTTAACATCATTAAAATGCACTTCAAACTATTTTTTTTTCCATTGACCGTAATGTAATGAAATACTTTTTATTGTCCCTGTAATAAAACTATACATCCAATTTTCATTAAATTTAACTCGACGAAATTATGCAAAAATTAAATATTTGAAATTTGGAACGATTCAGTTGTGTAATTTTTGCTCTGTTATGTGCGGATGGGCGGACAGACAGACAGATGGATGGACGCACGAACTAAACAATGATTATAGATGCTACGAATTTACATAATTACGAACACACCAAAAAACGCTGAAGCAATAATTTTTGTGCAGTTATCAGGGGTTTTTCTTATTACAAATGACAATGCTTTTCTCAGGTGACTGAAAGCAATAAGCAACTCGACTGTTAAAGCATTTATTCACATAATGCAAATCAAAGTACCATGTCATAAAGAAATATAAACTAAATCTCATTGAATAAGATTTTATTAGTCGACATGCCGACACACATGCAGCCAGAAATATCTCAACTCCCTAAAGACACATTAGATTTGATGGAGAGCCACGTTAAAGACTTGCATAACACTATATGTGTATACCAAAAGTAATTTCATTTTCCATCTCATTCAATATCGTTTCAAGATAGCGCACACGGCATTCTATAATCATCATCAACACTAGCTTTGGGAAAATGTATTGTAATATGAGACTATTGATCCATGAAAGAACTGTTTGATCAAACATATTTTAAAATTTTGAAAATGTAAATTCATTTCATTTCGTTTATATTACTTTCGGATATTAAACACTCCGGATGAAAAGTAATGTGTAATTAAAGCTTTGTGGATTATTAAACCGACATAGGTAGAAATAAACAAAGATCTGTAATTTCAACTTTGTAAACAGTTACTAACAGGTAATTTATAATTGAGGTGAAAATAAAGTTTTCAGATCTTAAGGATAAAAAAATTTCACAAAACTAAAATTATACAGGATATTGTGTTCGAAGGGTGTCTTTGAATTCATAAGAAGAACTGTGAGTCAAGGTAAAGTACATATTAAGAAGCAATTTTGGTATAGTAATGTGGGTGTGGAAATGAAAAGTTTTGGCGAAAAACAAGACGTGCGCAGGAAATTAAAACAAGCTTTTTATTGAAATAACAATTACAGTAAATGCTCAAATGTGCCCCTACCAATTTCAATACATATCGGCAGCGTCTAGCACAGATAGACGGACAGACGGGCAGAAAGGCTGAATGACGACTATAGGTGCTAATATTTACATAATTACGAACTCACCTAAAACCTAGCTAAACCAATATTTTTTGTGCAATGATTACGGTTTTTATCATATATGACACGGTTTTTATCAGTAACCGAAAGCAACAAAAGCTCCACTGTTAAAGTATTTATTCAAATAATGAAAATTAAAGTACCATGTCTTAAAGAAATAGAAACCAAATTCCACTGAATAAGATCTTTATTAATCGACATGGCGACACACATGCAGTCAGAAGTAACTCAATTCCCTAAAGACATTTTCGATTTGATGGAGAACCACGTTAAAGACCTAAATGTAATTCGTGAATACCAAAAGTAATTTCATTTTTCATTTCATTCAGTATCCTTTCGAGGTAACTCAGCACGTCATTCAATAATCATCATCAACACTAGCTTTGGAAAATGTATTGTAATATGAAACTGCTGAACCGAGAAAGAACTGTTTGATCAAACATATTTTTGAATTTTGAAAATGTAAATTAATTTCATTTCGCTTATATTACTTTCGAATATTAAAGGCTCCGGATGAAAAGTAATGTGTAAATAAAGCTTTGTGGATTATTAAACTGACAAAGGTTTATTAATAAACAAAAACTTCTAGTTACAACTTTGTTAGCAATTGCTAACATTTAATTTAGATTTGAAGTGAAAATAAAGTTTTCTGAACATAAGGATAAAAATTATTCACAAAACTTAATCAAATACAAGGTATCCCTAAATTCAATAGTCGAACTGTAAGGCAAAGTAAACTGTGCGTTATGAAGTATTTTTGGTAAAGAAATGTAAAATCGGAAATGAAAAATTTTGGGCGAAAGAGAAGAAATGCGCAGGAAATGTAATCAAACTTTTTATTGACTTAGCAATTGCAGTAAGGCGCGCCACATACCAGGAAGACGTCCGTCAAAAATTGTGAGACATGACGCAAAGTCTGCTGTTCAAACAGTTTTTTGTCTTTGTTAATAGAGTGATGTTGTCTCCTGTCATACTATTTTTGTAGCATATGCCTCCCTACTTTGCGGCGCGCCTTAGTGCTCAACTGTGCCACCATCAACTTCGATAAGATACATTACGTTTGAAAGAGTGTAACATCATTAAAGTACACTTAAAACTATTTTTTTCTCATTGGCCGTAATATAACGGAATACTTTTGATTGTCTCTATAATTAAACTATACATCCGATTTTCATAAAATTTGAAATGATTCGACAAAATTCTGCAATAATTATCTATTTTAAATTTCAGAGTTTATTTTCTTTTAAATCACAGATGACAATGCTTTTCTCAGGTGACTGAAAGCAAATAACAGCTCAACTGTTAAAGCATTTATTCATTTAATAGAAATCAAAGTATTATGTCATAAAGAAATAGAAGCTAAATCCAATTGAATGAGATCTTTATTAGTCGACATGCCGACACACATGCAGTCAGAAATACCTCAACTCCCTACAGAACTTTCGATTTGATAGAGAGCCACGTTAAAGACCTAAATACAATACGTGAATACCAAAAGTAATTTCATTTTTAATTTTATTCAGTATCCAATCGAGATATCTCACGTGACATTCTGTAATCATCATCAACACTAGCTTTGGAAAAATGTATTCTAATATGAAACTGTTGAACCGTGAAAGAACTGTCTGATCAAACATATTTTAAAATTTTGAAAATGTAAATTAATTTCACTTCTTTTGTATTACTTTCGGATGTGAAACGCTCAGGATGAAAAGTAATGTGTAAATAAAGTTTTGTGGATTATTAAACTGACATAGTTAGAAACAAACAAAAATTACTAGTTCCAACTTTGTTAACAGTTACTAATAAGGTAACTTAGGACTGAAGTGAAAATAAAGTTTTCTGATCTTAAGGATTAAAATTATTCATATAGTTAAATCTATACAGGGTGTCCCCGAATTCATGAGACGAACTTTGAGGCAAGATAATGCACAAATTAAGCAACTTTAATATAGCAATGCGAGAAAGAAAATGAAAAAAAAAAAAAAAAAAAAAAAAAAAAAAAAAAAAAAAAAAACATGGCGAAAAAACAAGAAATGCGTAGGAAATGTAAACAAACTTTACTTTAAACTTTGTTTAATTTACAAATTCATGCAAATCATCACGTTAAACATTAAAATTAAATGAAACCAAAATTAATTCTAGTTTTGGAAGTGAAAATCGATTATACGTCGTTATCGTTTATACGATGTTTTTCGGTAGTTCCTTCGGCGTCGTATAAATGATGCTCCACTGTATTACGAACACACACACGCACACACAAATGTAGAATGAAATATAAAATTTCATTAGATTTTAAAACTACATGAAATTTCGGATAATAATTGAAAAATGTTCATCAGAATTTGGGGCCCCCTGAAAATCAGAGGCCGTGAGCCCGTGCCCCGAATGCCCTGCCGTAAATCAGGCACTGTTTATCGTCTTTACCAAACACTTCTTTAAAAGACTATCAATAGTCATAATCGTTATGCCCTTTTTTTTCTATTAGCATCGAAACCCCCTGGTTGCAAAAAATTCATTTATGGAGCTGCTATTTTTATTTACTTTTTTGTAGAACAGATAAATAGATCTGAGTTTGGGGAAAATATAGTAAATGATAAAAAAATTTGCATTTATATTGTATAGTTCGGAGAAAAAAAATTAATATGAAAATATAATTCATTTATTTACTAAATAATTTCTTGGGTTATTAGCATAAATAAAGTAGTGATACACATAAGAATTTTAAATGCTAGGGGGCTCTGTTTCCTACGAGTTACACTCACTAACTCCCGTTCAAACATTACAAACTCTAAAGACATACTAATTTGATCGGCTTTTAAAAAATTACGAAAAATTGAATTATAATTTTAAAAACAGTGGCGATCTCCCTGTAAAAGTGTTTCCATTCCTTTTTCTTTGATTGGAGGAGTTTAAGGACGAATGAGCTATGCAATTTTATTTTTTATTGAATAACATCAGCTAAACATTTGAAAATAAGCTAAAAAGAAATGAATTAAGTAAATAGAGTCTTTGCCTCACCACATTTCAGCTTTATAAGAAAATTATTTTAAATAATACATTTTAAATGTCGCATTTTAAATCTGATATAATTTTCGACAAAGTTTTCTTTCTCTTTCTAAAATATCATAAAAATACGTGAAAGTTAAAATACACAGTGAATTACATAGAGTCGTTGCTTCGGGGATTTTTAAGTAAGGCAGTTTAAATTTATTATTTAAATCGATGTTATTTTCACTGCATTTTTCTTTCTTTTTTAAATATTCAAATGAAAATACTTTTGGTGTTAGTAAGGAAATATTATTTGCGCTGTCTTAGAACTCACAATCAATATTTAAAAATAACATATCAAAAAATGAAATAAATGCCTCGTCTTAATACAATCTTAAATTAATATGTTTTGCATTTGTATAATTTGCTTACTTTAAATGCGACGTAATTTCTCATATTTATTGCTTTTAAAGCATATTAAATTTAGTCTTTTAAAATTTTCTTTCTCATTTTAATATTTATATAAAAATAGTTTTGTTGCTTGAAAGGAAATATTTTTATTTACGCTTCCTCAGTAATGGCAACAACAGTTTAGAAGATCATTTAAAAATGTGAAATAAATATGCTGTGTAAATGTATTTTAAAATTTAAATTGGGTGTTAATATTACTTTTTAGCCATTTTACATGACGTAGTTTCCTTTATTTACAGCTTTTAATGCATAATATATTTATTTTAATAAAAATTTTATATTACTTAAGAAAGGTGTTATGAAAATTAAAACGAAATGACATTGCCATGTTTCGGATCCGTCTAATAAGATCCATAATCATAATAAAAATAAAAATAAAATTCAAAACATTTCACGGTAAATACAAATGACAAGCGACGATGAGAAATAAACAACAAAAAACCACGTGCTAACGAAATCATAATATGAAACATTTTGTTTCATATCAAATTGTTGTCGTAAGTCTATTATAAGAGAGCCCATTGAAATTTATACGCGTAACAATTTTGTTTGCAATGATACTGTCTCTTTTATTATTCCTAAGTTATGGTTAGAATTAATGAATAAATTCCTCGTGAGAGCTTGAATGGGATGAACCAAGTTGGAAGTTATTTTGGATCATGGTCTATTTTAATTTGATTTTATAACTGAGCGCGTGGTTTTTTGTTGTTCATTTCTCATCGTCGCTTGTCATTTGTATTGACCGTGAAATGTTTTGAATTTTATTTTTATTTTTATTATGATTATGGATATTATTAGACGGATCCGAAAGATGCCAATGTCACTTAGTTTTAATTTTTATAACTCCTTTCTTAAATAAAATAAAATTTTTATTAAAATGTATATATAAAAGGGAATCTTTTAAAATTTGGTGATTTAAAAAATCTATTGTATTTAATAAACTTTTTATTATAACATATTTATTATTTTAAAATTTTCTTCATATTTTAAAATTAACATTTGAATATAGTTTTATGACGTAATTTCTAAATATTTTGCTGCTTTTAATCCATAATCATTTCATTCTAATTTGAAAAATCTTTTTTTATATAATAGTAACTTCCAAATAAATTTTTAATTTGAAGGATATATTATTCTTTGTACAGTTTTTATAATTAGCAACAATTTAAAATAATAACTTTTTTTTTTAAATATGCAAAAAATTGCTCTAAATCCTGAAAATTTAAATTTAAAATGGAAATAAAGCCTGAAAAGATTGTTCAAGTAAAAAAAGCATTTTGTATAACAGGTTCTTCTAATGTATTATCCTTAAAAAATGATTAAACTTCCATGAATAGTTTTTGCTCCTACAAAATTTTTTAATGGAACGATTTTGATCTATATAACATTAAATATCTTTTAAATTAATTATTAAATTAAAAAACTGTCTGCATAAGCGCGTTTATCAAGCACATTTTTATTTATATACTATTATTAAAAATACCAATACATACTATTATTTATAAATTATAGTATACTATTTATTTTCATATTTTTGTATGCAGTAGTTTTCTTAATATTAACGAAGAAAAAAAATTCCGGTCACAATAGATTCATTTACAGCGGCGGTGACAGCCTAAGTTTATTTTTCTTTTTTTCTTAATAGAGTGAAATATATTTTTTAGAGCTTATAGATCGATAAGTAATAAATAGAAACATTAAATAAGTATTCTGATATTTAAAAACAAACCAAAATGTTATTCAAAGAAATGTATAATACTAAGTATATTTAAGTTCACTTTTATGAAACTGAAATGCATAAGTGATTTACTGTAGTATAAATATAATTTTTTACTCATATACAAAACACAATTGTTGGAATATGTAGCTAACTGTTTTGAGTCAAACTGTGCCATCTATATATTTAATTCATGGGGTTTTTAGTCACTTGTCCTGATTTTTCAACAGAACAGATATATTGCTAATTACTTTAGAAATGAAAGCTATTCATTTGCAGATGTGTTCGCACAAGCTGTTTTTAAAATATCACTATTTTTACAGGTTTTTTTAAAGAAATTTATTCAAAATGGTAACAAATTTATTACTAACAATGCTTCAGATGAAAAAGAAAAAACGAAAAGTACTCAGACTTTGGATTTGCGGATGTATTTTTTAATTTGCAAATTATTTCCGGTTTAAAAAAATATCCAGGTTCACTTTATTTTTATAAAATAACAAATAATAATAATAATAATAATAATAATAATCACATTTATTGCGACATTACGAGAATGGTGTTTATTGTGTTTATTTTATTTTCATACATTTTGGCTTCATTAGTTTTATTTTTCGCTATAATTAAATAAAAAATATGTTTTTATTTAACTTTTATTAAATATAAAACTGTCATAAAATATATAATATATGTTTATAAAAACTTTTCTAACTTTTTAAATGCACGGGTAACGTTATGCTTAGCTTGAAGTGTATTTAGACATTAATAAAACCACAGAAAAGAAATTATATGATTGTGTTAGCATGACGTAATTTTCACTGATTTTTAATTTCTAAAAAGTCAAACTCACAGCTTTTTTTTAATAGTTGAACAACTAGTTCGAAAATTGAATATTGAGTAAAAACAGTTTTCACATCATTTGTATTTGTAGATATATCTTTTGTCTTTTTTTTTTTTTTTTTTTTTTTTTTTATTCTACAATCCTTTTACCAAAAGTATTTTAAATCTAGGCCCAGCAAGCAAAGTATTGAAGATGTTTTTCTTCCAATATAGAAATATAGATATAAATATAATTTCTAAAGATACATTAGCCTAAAAGAATAAATTAAAAAACCTGTTTAGCGTTAGTGAATAATAATGAGTAGATACATAACGTTTTATTTTTCTTATATTTTATCACGCTTTGTCTTTTAGTTATTCTGTTACATGTACTTCTTCCGTCGAATGCGTCTTATAAATGTAAAACTACTTTTAAAGGCGCAGCAAAGTTATGAAGATGCTTTTCTTCCAAAGTAGAAGCATAAATAGAAATATATCATATCTATATACTAGCTGACCCGCCCGGCGTTGCCCGGGTCCGTATTAACAATATTAAACGAACTTGAAATTTGTATGATTTTATCATTAACTGGAAGAATGCAGAAACACATTGTCTGAAATACGTCGCAGCTGACTTTGTGAAAAATCGGTTTTAAAAAGAACAACTAATATTAAGCTCTAAAAATACTTAAAATGAGCAATGAGAAAAACGGGAGGGAACATGTATCCAACGATTGCGTTAGTTTCGTGTTAAAGTGTTGATATTTACCCGTAAAAATCACTGTTAAATCACGTAACTAATAATTTTTTTCGCATAGAAATCCCAAGTGAAATATTTTGAATTTCAAATTAATTATATCACTCTTAAATCCGACTATACCGTGAATGAAATCGATACGCGATGATAAAAAATTGGTATATAGTATTATAATTTCAGAACCATTTAACAAAAGTGTATATTTTTAATCGAAGCATGCGTAATGTTGACACTGTGGACAAATTCCTAACCGTAAACTTTTGTACCATAACCATAATCTATCTGTAACCTAACTGCGACTTAACATTACCCTACCGTAACTTAAATATAACATAAATGTAACCTAGCCGTCACTTTGAAATACCAATATAGAAGCATCATTTAAGATTTTGCTTGAAAAGTTAACATTCTTTCGTTAATGTCTTAAAATCGTCTGCATTCTGAAATCTAGATTTTAGATTAATATTTGTTATTTAAGTTTTCGCGCATGATTTTAAAAGAATGTTTTCATAAATATATTTTATATATTGACATAGAGTTATTAATATGTTGTTAAATTAAAAACATTTTTTCATCTACGTTATAAAGTATTAAAAAGTTCTGAAAAAAAAAGAAAACTTTTAGTAATACAATTTTTAGTTCAAATCACATGTTTTCAATATTTTATTTTATTTTATTTTGACATTTAATTGTTTCGAATTTATCAATTCCAATTATTTTAAAAGCAAACATTTTTTAAAAATAAATAATATAATGGAAAAAAGACCATTTTAAAAAATTACTATTTCTTCGTAAAATACGCTTCAGCTGTAATTCATTTCTTTCAATTCGTCTTATTAATACAAAATCTCTTCTACATGTTTTTGTTTGGGACATTAAAATTTGAGTGATAAATGGTTTAATATTGCAACCCTTTTTTCGGTTTACTTCACCACCACCTATCTTTTTCCTCCATGGTTTACAACCGCTGTGATAAAAAATCATCATTTAAACTGACAGCTTGCCAGTCTATAAATTTTAAAGGTCGGTTCCAACTTTTTTAACTATTTATGCCAAAATTTTATGCAACCAACCAACCATAACTAAATGAAGGGAAAAAAAGAAGAAAAAAGGCGATTTTTTATGAGAGTGATCTTTGGAATTTAATTAATTACTCAGTTAATAAATAGAATTTCGAAATTCTGAAGCTCAGGTGCATCAGGAGAGATATTGGGCTACTCTCATAAAAATTTTGAGCTTCGTACGTCCCATAGATTTTGCTAGCCATCACAGACACACACACACACACACACACAGACAGAGCGATTTGTTATTTTATTAGTATAGATATACAATTCCAAAAGATAGATTAACTTATTAAATCCAAAAATTATTTTGTGAGATTCTTTGCACTTTAGGCCTGGAATTTTATTTTTTAAAATCTAATTATTTGTCTCTGATTAGGGTATGTTTCTATGAATTAGCTGCATAGAAGACAATTGTCTTACATTTGTAACTAATAAGATCCCTCAAGTTTTTGGAGGTAAAAACTTACCAATTCTTTTTTCAAATCAAAATGGATAAAACATAAACTATAAATGTAATTAGTATCATTTACACACTCTTAAAACGAAAGAGCTGATTTGGCTTCTCATGAAAGAGCTGTAATTTTTTCGATCATAAAAGAGTTGTTTTTCAAACGATTAAATCTTCTTGATCTAAATTGGTTATTTAAATAGCTCAACTTCATTTAAATTAATTAAAACTCGAGTTATTTCAACTCTTTTTTGAGAAGCTGCCTTTCAACATTGAGATGAGTGGATTTCAGCTCAACTTGAGCTATTTTGTGGCTGACTTTTTAAGAGAGTACGTTTTAATTAGACTTTCCAATCTCTGTAAGATTCCTTAAAATTGATCCATCGAATCCCTTGTTTTTGAAAATTGAAATACTGGTTGATTGATTCCTTGTGTCAGTTTTTAACTAGTATTTTCTAGAAAACTGTTTTAAATATCGTAATGAGACAAACTAAAAATAGCAGCAACAGCTAACATTTATAAATTTTAAATAGTTTTGTTAAGTACCGTAAGATTCTTTAAAATTAGTTAATTAATTCTTGAGCTTTTGAGCATTAAAAAAATTAGTTTCATGATTGTGTCGGATTTTTGTGTGTTTTCTGGGTTTAAAAAAAAAAAAAATGATATAGAAATGTGACAAACTACAGATTGTATACAGAAATTTCATTTAAAATTTTTGTTAAATATTTTAACCACCGCAAGATTTCTTAAAATTCTATAATTAGATCAGAATTTTTAACCCTTTCGGGTCCGAATTTTTTTCAGTTTTTATCAAAAATTATTTTTACGTTAATAACGTTAACACTAGCTATGCATATAGATTAATTAGTGCTTAACGAATATTTCATTGTCTGAAATATAACTAATGATATTGTTTTGCGTACTATTTAGTTCATATTCATATGACAAAAGGCTAAGGAACATTTTTTAGGGTTGTTTAAAAAATATTGTATTACAATAAAGATTTAACTTATATTACAACATTCGAATACTTTTTTCGCTTTATTACACATGATTTTTTTTTCAGGAAAATTACTTTTATTTTAAATTTAAGAAATGAAATATACGTTTAAAATAAAATAATCGCAATTGGCGCAAAGAGAATTAAGCAATCAAGAATAATAATCATTATTACTCAATGCCTAAACATAAATGAAGTCATGTGTAAATGCATAGATATATACTAACATGACTATATGTAATTAGTATCAAAAGTATTCTAAAAAAATAATAATACTCCATTAAAAAACATGTACTATTAATAGTACACCAGACCCGAAAGGGCTAAGTGTTAAATGATCCGCTTGTTGAACAGTTCTCCGGCTTTTCATTTGTTTTCTCAAAAGCTATTTTAGATATCGAGTTACGACAGGTTGTAGATTATAGACAGAATCGTCATAAATTTTAATTAGATCTTTCAATCGCCGTAAGAATTCTTAAAAGAGATTAATTAGTTCTATAATTTTTGAGAATTAAAAGATTAATTGATTAATTCTTCCTTCTGTACCATGTTTTTATTTATTTATTTATTTATTTATTTATTTATTTATTTATTTTTACTATTTTAGATATTTGTATGCCACAAATTTCAGATTGTAGACAGAATTAACATTCGTAAATTTTAATTAGATGTTTTGGTCGCCGTAAGATTTCTTAAAAGGGATTAATTTGTTTTTGAGTATTTAAAAGTTTATCAATTGATTCTTTTTTATTTTACCGTGTATTCTCAAAAACTATTTTACATAGCGGGATGCAATGAATTGCAGATTGTAGACAGAATTATCATTCATAAATTTTAATTACTTTTTTCAAACGCATCGCTGCGCCGTAAGATTTCTTTAAAAGGCAAAATCGGTCTCTTCAGTATTTTCTTAAAAATTTTATGAATATCATTAAGAAGTAAAAAAATTTTCATAAACATAGCGTGTCTTGCATAGTACTAAATAAAATATTATCAAATTAAATGTACTTCATGAACATAGTTTAAGTTTTGATAAGATACATATAATCACCAAAAGGAATGCACATACAATCTTTTAAGAAAAAATGTTTACCTCATAAGATTTAGCTATTCAAATCGATTGGATGCATGGATGATTCGATATTTATGCATTTTGCATTTTTCTCTAAGTGATTTAATTTATAAAAGAAACTTACTCGATAAATCAATAGTTCAATTCATCCAAATTTTCAGTGCAATTAAATAAATTTTTATCAGCACTATAAAAAGACCCTGAAAAGCATGAGTTTGTAGATGCTCTAGGCTTTCTAATTTTGGAGAACCCCCCCCCCCCCTCCTCAAATTTGTAAGCGCTTTGTTTAAAGCTGATATTTTAAATCTGCTTTGATCTGATACTGATCATATAATCAAGATATTGACCTTTTAAAGAAGATTAAGATTAAAATCAAAAAGTAAATCACAATTTTTTTTATTTATTTATACAGGGTGATTCAAAATAACGTGGAAAAATTGATATGACAAATCAGGCATACGACAAAGATAAAAAATCACGTAGGAACATAGGGCCGCAAACCACTTATTGAGTCACAAATACAGAGTGTTTCATTCTAGCTACACACGACTTCAAAATAATAATATCGTGGAAAATAAAAATATTGTAATGAAAAAGCAGCGACATGTACCTTATTTTGTGTGAAATGTGATAACTTTACAGAAAGATCTGGAAAAAGATATTGTTGAAGCAATCGATGATACCGTATAAACTGTTTATCATACTTCAAACTGTGAGGTGACAAGTGTATATTGCTGGTTCGCATAATACAAACTTCTACCACTTTTTTTTTTTTTTTTTTTTTTTTTTTTTTTGTGTGTGTGTGTGTGTGTGTGTTATGACTTTTAAAACAAAGATGACAGTGTCTGTTAAATTTTTATTAGAATATACTTCAGCTTTCTGAAATTTATTACCGTCAACCCAAATTGATTTGGGATGAAATACCCTGTATTTGGGACTCAATAAGTGATTTGCGGCCCTGTGTTCCTATGTGATTGTTTATCCTTGCCATATGCCTGATTTGTAATATCAGTTTGTCCACGTTTTTTTGAATCACTCTGTATATTGAAAAAACATTAAAATTGCCGACAATTTTAAAAAAGTACATAAAGAAAAAATTGAATGAATAACAGTGAAATGGGCTTCTGTTATGCTTGATAAGTCCCTACATAAAAGCGCACATTCTTACATAGACAAGAAACGCTTTACAGACTACTTACATACCATGATTTAAAATCAAAATCATTTTATGGCTACAATTTAACTTTTAAAAATTTCGAAAACGCCAAATAGGAGATAAATGAAACTTCATGGCAGCTTTGCTCCAAGCAGGGGATCACACCAGCCAAGAGAAATGCGCCATCTCTAGATCTGGGATGAAAAATGGAATTAGGAAAAGAAAAAAAAATAAGTTAAGAACCATAGTTAATGGTTTGTGTTGAAGTTAGCAGAGCTGTAAGCAGCTAACCAAAGATGGGAATGCACTTAGTTCTTGTTCGAAAGTTTTTTTAACATTAAAAGCTTTAATAAATACATATATATTTTTTAATTTCTCTCTGATTCTTTTTTATACCGAACTTGAACAACTTTTCAGAGTAGCTTAAAATTTAATACGAAACGAATTTTTCTAAAATAAGAGGAAGAGGATGGTTGAGAATTATACCAAACAATAAAGTTGGGACGTATTAGCCTAATTAAAAGTTAAACAAAAGTTCTGGCAATAGAAGAATAATAAAATAAAAGATAATTGGCTAAAACTCAAATGTCATGTGGTACATTTGAACGCTCAATTAATTTGCGAAATTTTTTTTTAAAAATCAAAGCCAGATTTTTTGAAAATTGAATAAAAAGACAAACTACAGGCAGAATGATTATCGGTATTTATAAAAATGCATTTAAAATATTTTAAAGGCGAAAGGAAAAATAGGAAAATATGCAACGCAAAAAGCACATTTTTCAAACATGATTTGTTGAATTATGGAAAGTATTTAAAATGAAATATTTTCAAGAGCTAGTATATATAAAGGACAAAGGTAAAAGTATTAATTATTTTTTTTTTTTTACTTTTTTTTCTATATAAATATGCATAAGCTAATTATAATTTTTTAACTTGTAATCTACTTTAACGTGTCAAACAAGTAATTTAACGTAGCCTTTTTCATTAGAGAAATCAGAAGAATTAGAAAGAGAAATCAAAAAGAATTAGTTTATTCCAGGCATAAAAATTTACAAGATTAAATAAAATCGCTTTATACCATTAAAGGTAATCTGTGTTTTTTTAATAAAGTTAAATATATTTTAAAAATTAAAGTCATATTCTAATACAATTCTAAGTTGCTTTTAAAAATTCATCAATTTTACCAATAAAATATATTACGTTTAATGATTACAAAAAAAATTTAATGGAGCAATGTTTAAAGACGCAGAATAAATATTACAAAAATTGTTTTATGTTGATTGAAAGTTTAACATTGCTTTTCTTATTTATCTTTCCTGTTTTCAAACTGTCTAAAATTTAATTTTTTTTTCAGAAACTCAACACCGGGAAACATAAAAAAGGAATTTATAGTATAAAAAAATAATAATAATGGTGGACATTTTTTAAATGCACAAATGTTAATGTCAACAAACAGAAAAAATTAAAAATATATCTATGCGAAACATTTATTTTCTCTTTCAAAATGAACTTTTTTTAACTAACATTGCCAAATCTAAGACAGCGTAAATAATATTTTCTTTAATAAAAAAATAAAAGTGTTTTCATGTTCATTTTAAAAAGAGAAAGAAAACCTTGGTGAAAATTAGGTCATATTTAAAAAGATACATTTATATTATCTTATTTGAAACAATCTTTTTATATCATGGCTAAAAATACCGAGAGGCAAATACTCTGCTTAATTAATTTTATATTAGCTTATTTTAAAATATTTAATTGATTGTATTTAATCAAACATGAAAAGTGCTAAAAATTTCACAGTCAAAAGGAAATGATTGGAAACCCGATTAAAGGGAGACCAATCATCTATAGTTTTTGAATTATTATTCAATCTTCTTAAAATCGATCTATTTGCGTTCTTCCCCCCTCCCTCGTCTTTTTTTTTTCTAAATACAAATTTACTGTATCTGAACAGATTTTTTCGAGCCTACCTCGTACTGAACGGAGCTTCTATTGCATATATAAATATAGACAGGACAAAAGTATATCAGATCTAAGACTTTAAATACATGCATTTATTTTTTATAAAAGTATCAAAATCAGCGGCTTTGTTTACTTAATATTTCAAATGTACCAAGTTATGTTTGTATGTTTAACTTTTATTAGAAGAAGTTCTACTTTTAGGAAGAATTTTAAAATTGATAATTAAGCCACAGTTTGACTAAACTTAATTATTACACTGAATTAAACAGAAATAAGACTTGCAATATTAAGAAGAATTCAAATTTATTCTAAATAAATGATGATTTAGAAAGCATTTTGAAGTTCATATGTTCATTTCAGTATTCATTTGAAGTTTTGAATTTCTTTTTAATTGTTTCTTATTCATTTGCATTTTAAAATTAACCATCATGTCAAATTCCAAAGTTCTAATCTAACGGTCTATCATTTTTACTTTCTTGTATCTTACAATAAAAAAAAGTATTGGATTCGTGAAAATTTTCGAAATCCGAATTTCGACGGATTTACAGCGTTTTAGAGCTCAGAGCACGCGAAAAACATGTTTTTACAAAATGCCTGTCTGTGAATCTGTGTGCCCGTGAGTCTGTCAGTCTGTCTGTCTCTATGTGACAAAAATTTTGTGGGAGCAAAACTCAATGCACGGAATTTCACAGAGCTTTAGACTTTATTTGACCTTGTTATAAACTAGATCTGATTCATTTCTGGTATATATTGCTCAACAGGGACGCTACTATGCTGCATTTTTTACAATTTCCGCAATATCCATATCTCAAGAACAAGTGCATGGATTTTCATAAAACTTTAGATTTAGTTAGTACTTGATTAACATGAAGCTGATTATGTTTTGGTTCAAATCGCTCAACAGGTAGCGCTGCTATGGTGCATCATTAGTGATTATCCCAATAGCTCTATCTCAAGAACTAATGCATGAAATTTACAAAAATTTCAGATTCAGTTAGACCCTAATATAGATTAGTGTTGTCTAGTTTTTAGAGTAAATTGCCATACAGATGGCACTGCTATGCTGCAATTTTCACTATTGCGCAATAAACGTACCTCAAGAACCAATGAATGAATTTTCTTCAAACTTCAGATTCATTTAGTACATGATCAGAAATTAATCCTGAATAGTTTTTGGTATACATCAAAAACACGTGGCATTGTTATGTAGATTTTTTTTAAAGATTTTACAAATGTTGCAAGTTACAAATGTTTACAAAGTTGTTGCTGACTGAATTTTGGTGTAAACCAATCTAACCGGTGGTGCTGCTATGCTGCATTTTTCAAGAAGTACTAACATGCATAAGATAGAAGAAGGTTTTGGGATTGCCACATCTGACTAGTTATGATAGTAGTTATACTAACACAAAATTATGCGTACCCCTAAGGTTTTATGCATACCCCACTTTGAAGCTCATTGAACTAGATTCTCTAAGGATTTGATTACTGTTTAATAAAGGTGCTTCCCAATGGCCTTTATAAAGTATTAATTTCTTTCGATAATTCTTCACGGGTAATAATGTACACTCCATTGGCACAACGTGGGGGTAGGGGGAGTGGCATATTTTATAACCGGTAATGCTTAGGACGGTTCTGTCAAGTAATTAATGAGAGTAATGAATGAAAACGATGGAAGTTGTTTAAAAAAAATCTGCTTTAAAACGTAGCTAAGAATTTTATTTCTTGGAAAAAAAAATTCCATTAAATACATTTTCTTCGCTTTCCTGCTTTTATTGTATTCAGTTTAGTAATACTTGAAAGATTAATCTGATAATTCCAATTAAGTGTTTCTTCAATAGATTCTTTTTTTCACAATAACATAAAAAAAGCTATTGTGCAGTACCATTTCCTTTCACCTACAACATCAAGAATATTAAAACACTCTAAATTTAATCTTTTTTACAAAGCCTTCGTTCATGCTTTCATAAAGCTTTTTTATTCATTTTATTTACTTTAATCCCTTGAATGTAGAAGAGCTATTTTGAAGCAATTATTTTCAGAGCAACTCTGGTAAATTGAATCTAAATAGGATAATGGTTGTGTATTTTTTTTTTTATTTATAAAAACTTAAATGCATTTTATTTTTCTTATACGGTTGTACTTTGAAATATCACTCCACTTAGTGAGAAAAGCATTATCTATCAGAGTAATTAGTTTTCTTCCATAAAATTTTAAATAATGAAGTACCATTAAAAAGTAATTTTCTAGGCTGAATCTTATCAACCTGGTTTTCGTTTTGGTTGGGTAGATTGCAGAATTCGAAAATAAGCCTCTTATGCATAAATTACATTTTAAATTTAGGCTTAAAATGATTTTAAAAAGGCATACTAAGTAATGTCGAATATTTAAAAATCTTACATTTATAATAATACTAGCTGATCTGACAGGCGTTTCTTGGTTAATAATAACCGTAAAATCCACAATTTGTTAGTACCAGGGGGAGTACGCTTTTCTAAGGAAATCTTTATCTCAACGAAACTCAGTTATTCACTTATCTGGGGATACATTAACTTAGCAGTTGGAGATTCAAATAAGAGAAATAACCGGGGGGGGGGGGGGTACATAACATGAAAGAGTGGTCAGAACACTATTCGAAGTTACATTACATGCAGGGGATCCCCTCCCAGTGCATCCACCAAAATTTGTAATAGGTGTTTAATACCCGGTACAAATTATAAATTTGTAATAAAGTAGGGATTTGGGATACAGCTCGAGATCGAAAAGTCTGGTGAGGCATTTTAGGAGAGGTTCAAATCCTACATAGATTGTCAAACTATGGTACATATATAAAGCTTTCAAATATTGAATTACCCTGTATCTGAGCATCTCACGTCCCGCTATTCACAACCCTCTTTTAAAATTTTCATATGTTATAAAAAAAAATATGTATTCGAGTGCTCCATAAAAAATTGACTTAAAATAATAATATTTAATGCAGAAGACGCTACGATTTAAAAAATTATGATCGGATTAAAAACAGATTACGATTATTTTTACTTATAAAACCCAGTTTTTTTTTTTTTTTTTTTTTTTTTTTTTTTTTGAAAAAATAAAAAGCTACTGGTGGATTTTTTCAGTTTTTCTAATTTCTGAAACAATTATTATTTTACATATATGTACCATTTTTTTAAATCTCTTCGTGAATTTTTTTAAAATTTTTCATGTATCTTATGATTTTTTATTCCGCTGTCTTTTTTGGAAACCCTTTTCAGTTCTGAATGGCAATACAGGTGTTCATGCGTTTGTTTTGCGATTTTGGTTGGTTTCGCGAAACTTCATACATTCTCGTTCATTTAATATATTTTTTTTCATGAGTTATCAATTAATATCTCAGCACTTTATCAATGCTTAAAAGATATAATAATGTATCAAACCTCAATAGGCTTATTATTCGACCGAATAATAGGGGAATTCGACCGAATTCTGAATTACGAGTCGCCTTAAATTTAAAAGAGAAATCGAGACCGCAACTTTTCTTAATATGAAAAAAACAAAAGATTAGTTCTTCTAAACAATTGTATATCAATATCTTTTTTTCAGACATACTGTAAAAAAACTGTAACTCTACAAGTATTCTGCCGAAATCTGTATGTTTACTAACATTTTATCTGTACACTGTACATGAAAAGATGTCAATCTACAAAATAAATTTTTTATAGCTACATAAATCTGTAACTATACAAACGAAGCTACTAAAATTATAGTCATCTTACTGAAGTTCTATCTGTAACCTGGGCTGCAGTTACATAAAAAGTTTTAGGAATCCTAGTTTCCAAGGAAAATTTTAGTAACTTAACAGATTTTTCTACAGTGCATCAACTACACTGTAAAAAAATCTGTAAACTTGCAGATGTTAAATGGCCGAAATATGCTTATAATTATATATGCTTATAACAATATGCTTATAATTATTCAAATTTATTTACAGAATGTACTTTTTAATGCTTGATAAATATATTTTTTAACTTCAATTGTTTTTTCTATTTAAAAAAAAATCATAAAACCTAATGCCCTCTTATGCACGAGGAGATAGTCCCAACATTCGCGATTTTGACATTTGCTGATATTTTTCCGAACCCAATCCTCGCGAATATTATGGGATTACGGTAGTGATATTGAAAATTGAGAATTGTGCGAGTCCAGACATTTCTTGCTCCAACAATTTGTTTCACAGATAGATTTTATGCATTATGTTATTTGGGTTACAATTATTAACGTTGAAAGAGTGTCAACAGTAATTCTAAATTAGCTCTAAAAGAAGACTATATATCTAAACTAGCGGCCTTTGCTTCGGGTAGAGCAAATCGCCCAGTCCCGTGCCACCACTGATACCGCAAATTGTTACTACCACTTCATCCCATTAAATTCAACAACTAAAAACATTACCCTCCTTTTAGATAGTCGGGTAAAAAGTAGCTTATATGTTAATCTAAGGTGTCAGACACATCCATAAAAAATTTCATAAAAATCGATCCATCCGTTCTTGAGTTATAAATAGTGTAACTAACACGACTTTGTTTTATGTATATAGATTATAATCATATTCACAGCGCACGCGATGTAAGGATTTTTAAGGTCATTATTCTACACTTTGGGTTACATTATTGGCATTTTAGTAAGGATCCCTAATTTTTTTGAAAATATAATATAGCCTATGTTCACCGGAAATAGCGTAGCTTTTCAACGGTGAAAGAATTTTTCAAATCCGTCAAGTAGTTTCGGAGCCTATTCAATTCAAACAAACAAACAATCAAATCTTTCCTCTTTATAATATTAGTATAGAAGACGTAATATACTTATCAATCATCTTCAGCCCAGTATCTTATTAACATATTTAATATTTTTTACTCATTTCATAAATCTTTGGCTTCATTAAAAAATTTTTAAAAAATTTTAGAAAATTTTCCTTATTACACTGTATTTTCTAGGCATATTTTATGATGGAATTTCCTTATTACGCTTTAAAAAAAACTTGAAACTTGAAAAATTATAATTATTTGAACCATCTTGAAAAAATAAATAGAATAAATCAATTGTTCATAATAAACATTAACGGGATTTCTTAACACATTCGCTGCCGATCACGCGCCAGCGCGTGATATGGCGCCAACGTTAAGGGACCACTCACGCGGCAGCGCGTGATGTCGGGTGATTCCAATAGCCAGTCACGCGCTGGCGCGGGAAAATCTTTCACTGATTCTTTGTTATAAAAAGTAAATCGGCTTCTGGGAAAAACCCACTTTCACAGTGCGACATTGACTATTATCACATCTTCACGTAAGCGGCAGCGAACATATTAAAAGGGTATTAAGCAAAACGAAAATGTTACTACAAGGAAAAGTAAGCATATTATCAAACACATGTTTACACATAAGAGCACATACACACACACAAGCATATACTATGAGTGCGTTCAACATACAGGTTATGTCGCTATTTATTAAACCACTGGTGAGAACATATTTTCAATTATAAAATGCATTCAATTCAATTTAGTATAGATTTAATATGTGGTATAAAGATTTGAAAATTAACTTTTATACGATCGCTTATCTCTAAAACACATTTAAGAAGATATCCTTTTATGTTCTCAACAATTTCAAATTTCAGTACTTTCCATTGTAAAACAAATACCATATCTAAACTATAATATGAAGTATTTTTCTGACATCAGGGATTTAAATAATAACAGCCATACAATATTTTGAATCCCCTGTTTAGGTGTAAACACATGTCCGTATGTAAATTGATATAAGAGGAGCAGTCAAATGAAAACAGAACACCTACTATAAAACACATTCTTCACCAAAGTTGATAATTTCATAATAACATCGATATTTTTATATGGAGGGTTGGTAGAAATGCATAATTCCAGCTCACTGATTCTCACAATTGTTCATTTATTTCTTCGTAGGTGAGCGTAGTGAAAAGTGTGTTCATTTAACATTAGAAATGGAGGCAAGCAAACGAAAGCAGTGAGGAGTGGTTCGGTTTTTGGTGGCAATGAGCGCTAGAGCACGCGAAACTCATCGTAGCAAGTCTGTAGTGTATGGTGAACATTATATGTCGCTGATTTGGCCCTTGAAGAAAGAGATTGGTGGACATTGGATTAAATCGGACGAGCAATTGCAAAAGTGGGTGAAGCTAAGTATCCGTCTTCACGTTAAAGCTTCTATCAGATTCACCAACTTTCCAAGCAATTTTTGAGCCAACACTTGATTTCCTCCAATTTTTAGCGAAATATTGTCTCAATAACTAGTGCGATAGCAACAAACAATATCCTCCAAATTTTCCGCAGTTCTAAAAATGTCTCCGCTTGCCGTGACTTTTTTCTCTAACTTTCAACATTTCAGCCAATCAGAGATAAACAGTTCATACGAATAGGTGATAAACATTAACGTACTGGCACTAGTAATACTGATTTTCCTCCGACTTCAGCCATGACAATTGTAACCTTTTTTACTCTATGAAAAGCAAAAAGTTGGGGTTAAAATTAGCTGACATGTTTGTTGCTGAAAAAAGATTGTGAATTTGATAGCAGCTTAACCCTTTCTACAAGATTGGACTTGATCTTCTCGTCTCCCAGTTTGATCAATGTCTTAAAAATTCTGGTAATAATTCTTTTATGAAAATTTCTCATACTCACTTTTTAGTGTGGGATTGATTTCCATTTGACTGCCCTCTATAAAAACTTTTATAAACATATTGATTAAAATTAGAGAAAGCTACTAAAAATAAATATGTAAATAAAATTAGACTTACCGTTGTCACTGTTACAGGAGCAAGAATCAGAAAAACTGGAATCATATGAAGAGCAACCAGCTGAATTTCGGGCATAATCCGTAGCTGAATCATCTGATGGTGTCCATTGGGTAAATCCTTCTCTTAAAGTTGTCCCGTATGCCTCAACGTTGAGAGAATTAAACAGTACAGATCCATTCTTTTTAAAATTTTCTACGAAATTCTCAATCTGAGTTTCAATTTGATTGTGGTATGATATTAGTGGCATTTTAGGACCTCATTGTCCACCAACTTTTATACATACAACACTAAATCCTTCAACAGAAAGATTTTATCAGTTGTTTATTTACACTTTTGACGTTATTCAGTTGCTAATATCCTAATCTTCAAGAAATTTCAAACAACTTTCAGGTACCGACGGCAATTATTGCATTTTTAGTCGTTTAGAGAATTACAGTAGGAATATGCTTGTTTTTCAAAGTTGTTGGAAGAGTAACATTCTTTTTCCAAGTTATTAATCAAAATGGGAGAAAACTTCTATCATTTTCATTGAATCCTATAATAAGGAAAGTAAAGTTAGTGCAACTTTTCTATATAAAATTACTTCCAGTGCAGTCGAAAGTGATAACATTTATAATATAATGTTTAAGCTGAAATTTTAAATGTGATGATTTGAGCATAGAAATCACAATATTTTGAGCAAAATATCATTCATTTTAGCAATTTACAAGCGAGTATAATATCTAAGGTAGAAACTTTAACCTATATGTTATTTACTTATGTAGTATGTATGTGGTAATGTTAATCCAGTATTCTTTGTGCTAGAGATTGAAATTTTTTATACTTTTATGTATAATGTTTCCAAGATGACATGGATGATTTATTTTCAATCTTAAGAAAAGTAATTTTTGTCTAGCCGTTCGTTTAACATCATAAGTCTAATTTCTTTCGTCTTATTATATCCAGAATCATAGTTAGTATGTTCCACTTGAAATATTCATAGTTATTTCACAAACACTATTTGAAAAAATAGTTCTTATATTGGCAGTTGTCTTTAAACATTTCAACTACTTTGATTTCAAGGATTGTCGAGAGTATTTTATAATATTAATTTCCACTCTTCTTAAATTATCTGAAAAAAAAATACAGAAAAAAAATCATTTTATTAAAGTAAAAATTACATTTCTATATTACAAAAAAATAAATCCGCTTCATTATTTTCAGTATATTGATGAAGAAGAAAAAATAGTTTTAAATTATAATCCTGAATTATGTAAGCATTAAAAATAAATAAAAAATATTTTTAATCAATAAAAATACAGCTACTTTTGAAAAAGAAAAATTAGCGTACTTGTAAAATACACAAACAAACATTTCATTATTATTAAAAGCACACAAAAAAATCCAATTACTAAAGTTTTGAGAAAGAATTATGTAATGTGTTTACTTTTCACTGTTTGAAAAACGAATCTGCACTTTTATTAATAGAGGTAGTAAAGAAACTAATTTAATACAATGCCATCCAATTAAATCTGTTTAATTATTTTGAGAAAACTTATTTACTTTTCAAGATTTCATCTATTAATAAAGAGATATTCTAAGAAAAATCACATGAGCTTTTTAATTTTTCATTACTTTTCTTCTGAGTGTGTTAATTTGTAATTTTCCTCCACAAAGAACGACACAGAGGATCTGTCTAAATAATAAATTAAGAAAAAAATCCACGTACAAAAGCATTTTTTTCTGACTTTGAAAATACGTTAGTAGGTTTACGCAATCATTAAAGTAGCAAGAGAGTTTAACCCGAGTAAGAGAACATAGGAAAAATCCTTTAAAAAGAAAAAAAAAAAAAAAGCTAAATCAATTTTTTACTTTTAATACATTTTTTTAGGTTGCCCATTAATGACAGCAAAAAGCATCTTGATAATATTTGAAATATACAGCAACTTTTTCTTCAAAGACAGTTTTGAAATTTAGTAATAGCAATACTTTCCCTTTAACCGAACGTCAAGATTTTAAAGCAGACAAAATCGTTAAAAGAAGTTATTATTCACAATATCATTTTGCTTTCTGATTATTTCAATGTTTAAGGGTGTATTCGAAAAAGTATTTTTCCTCGTTCAATAGATCGAAATTTTCTGGGAAATTTTCAGACTTGTTTTTAAAAGTAAAAACATGAAACTTGCTGACGTGATTTTTGGAGACATGTGTAAGAGGCCGTGGGATTTCATTTTCACTCAATTAATTAGAATTTGATTTATAAGCAATTATTTTCTCAGTATGATCGTTTATTTCGCTCCCAAAAAATTTGGTCCAAAATGCCAACTTTGACAGCATTTTTTGCAATATTTTTTGCATTTATCAAAAAATAGACTAACTCTGCACATTATATAATTTTTAGAAAAATAATTTGCCATTTTGGTGTGTTTGAGAGCAAAAATGAATACAAAATAAATCAGAAAATAAGCAGTTTGGATTGGAATACTCCCATAAGCGTGAAGTTACATTCATGTCTCGTAAATTTGTGTTTCACGTTTTATTATTTTATTTTATTGGCGAAGTTTTAATATCGTTATAGAATATCAGCCGAAAACAAATGTTGAACTATTTATAGAGTTTTAAGTGCAAACGCGTTAATCTTTTGTAATCGGGTTGTATGCGAGAGAAATATATATATTTTTAAAAATGACGTTTGAAAATTATTTTAAAAGTCATAGAAAACAATTGTAAACTGGGATGTAGATTTGAAACAAACTACATTTAATTTCCTATTCGACTGTAGAAAAATTTAAATTGCACGATGTTTAGAAGTAAATATATATATATATGTATATACAGCAAAGGATAAGTTTATTGATCATATATTGCCACCGTGAATATGACGGCAGCGTTACTAACGGTCATATTTTTTAACTTACAAAGTATATTTTAAAAAGATTTCTTCCATTAAAATTTCAGATTCGGAGGGTTTTCAGAAATATTTACAAGTCTACTCAGATTAATTTATTTAAGTTTTGTATTTTTTGTATTTTATATAAGAAAAAAAAATTACAAATATTATGTCATTACGTGCAATGTGCAATTATAGAAGTTTTTTCAATAGTGAAATTTCCTACTTCACATATTTTAACAACAAGAATGCTGAGCAATCAACTTTGTGGGATATTGAGCAGCAAATAGGTAAGCAATTTTTTTTAAAAGTGTCCTTTGTCTGTTAGATGAAATTTTTATTTCGGCAGTTTATAACACGTCCTGAAGCCCGAGCGCTCCCTGTCGTAGAAGCTGTCTTTTTCTTTTCTTTCATTAGTGATTTGCTAGCAAATCTGTTAACGCTTTCGGGAGCATAAAAATTATGTTCATGAGGAGATGAAAGAATTGAAGGACACCAGAATTTGTAAACGATTTTTTTAGAAAACAATGACATGACATCGAGGTGCGAAAGGAGTGCCTTTCGGAACTCTGCTCATGAACGTTAAACTAACAGTGTGAAAAAAGGATTCGAACCCAGATTATTGATATTTTCTGCGAATGCTCCACTAATGAGATACCGAGACGACATCCAGCTTAGCACTTCCCACTCTTATCTGTTGGCAACGCTGCATCCACAGCAGATGATAGAATATTTTATGAGCCACCAATCCTGGAGCAAACATAAAAACCAAAGAGAATCCAGCCATGTTCCAGTCATTTGCGTTTGCCCCAGAGTTGGTGGCTCATAAAATTATTCTATCGTGTGTTGTGGATGCAGCCTTACTAACAGATAGGAGTGAGAAATGCTAAATTGGATTATCGTCCAGGAATCTCAGTGGTAGAGGATAGGTGATTGCTGCGTAATGTTAATGATCTCGGTTCAAATATAGGCTTGAACACTTTCTCACAACATTGGCTTTACACCTCTTAGCAAAGTTAACCCTTTCGGTTCTGGTGTACTATTAATAACAGGGGAGACCGGGGCTCGTTGGCCCAGTTAACTTTATGTTATTCTTTTCAGTACCTAAATTTTGTTTATTTTCAGATTTAGTATTTTTTTTACAATACCTAGTACATTTAACTAGTGAGGAAAACGCTTATTCATAGTTAATATGAAATTTTAAGAACTTTATGAATTTAATTATGGTGTGATTTCATGTGAGCCAACGTACCACGTGCATGGGGTAGGTTGGCCCATTGAGTGGGGCACGTTGGCCTACAATGCTCTTTTTGTGTTTATTTAGAAGTTAAATAAAATTCATAATAGTGATTAGGAACTTTAATGCATGTATATAAAAAATTATTTGCAAATTAAGTTTACAAATCAGCGGGATCATTGCAGTGAATGCATTCAAAATATAATCCATTAACGTCTTTTCGAACACATTTCACGTGAATCCAACGTTTGCAACTCACGCACTGGATCTATTCTTCAACAGGCATACTTTAATTAAACTCCTTCAGACAATGTAGGCAGATATTGTCTTCATCTTCCTCATTGTCACTTTCTTTAATAGATTTCTTCTTCCTCTTTTGACGGTTCAGACCACTACATCCAGGCTGTGAGGGATAAAAAAAAAAAAAATCTTTTTCACCGATTGCTTTCCTCTGCATTTTTTGGTCTGATTTCTTCATTTAATATCATTTTTAATTTTTGCGCTATTTCCTTCTTCTGTTGCCTTTTGTTGTTGTTCAAGAACTAATATTACAGGTGTGTCTGTGAGGACTGCAGAAGTTCTCTTCATTCTATTCGAAGCGTTTGCGTTTCTTGGCTCTGCCTTTTCGAATAGTCTTATGTCCTCAGGTGTTGGAGTTGTCTTGCATGGAGACAGAGAAGATGCGGTAGACAAATCGACAGAAACAGGCCTACCCATAATTTCATGGGTTTCATTAGAAGCTTCACCAATTGCTTCCGTGCGTGCTTGAAGACTCAGGTCTATCACTGACATACGAAGGCATGAAATCAGTCAGTAAAAATATTCCTAGTGAAAGGGCATATTCCATATCATATCTGAAAACCTGATGTTATATTAACTGGATTTATTGCATTGGGAAGGGCAGTTTTCACAATTCCCGGAATATCGTAGATTGTCATAGGGCGTCTATTAGTTGTCACCCAACCATCACAGGCTGTATTAACATATTTTTTGAATGGGTCAACGTGGCCCAACGTAAGTGGGCCAACTTGCCCCTTGCCATGTTTGAAATACTTTTGCTATTCTACACTTACCTTAACAACTTTTAATATTTATTGTTACATCAAAAGAATCGTTATAAGGTGAACTTTCAAAATGTTACTCAGTTTTGTTCTTGTGAAGTATCACTTGAGAGCATTAACACTTTCTTCACACTAACGAAAATTTGCTTCGAGATCGACGAAAGTGAAAGATCAACTTTGTTCTTACAAGGAAGGTCTCCATTGGGGGCATACTCAGAATTTTTTGAAAAAAATACGAATTAAACTACTCATGTAGGTAATAAAGGATTAGTGAAAATTAGCGGCGGAATTACATTATTAGATATGTAAAAAAATAAAATAGTTTGGAATAATTGGCGTGAAAAGCTGAAAGCGACGCGGGATTTGGCGAACAGTGCATTTCCTCGCCAAAAGCAGACGATTTTAACGAATCTGAAAATTGATTTTAATTGACTTCACTGTTAAAAATCTGCAGCATTTACTGCAACCTCACTCTACTACTTTTATAGAATATCTCTCTTCTGACCAATGAGAATGCTCCATAGCAAGGTGAATTGACCGTATCATACACTGTTAAAAATCTGCTGCATTTTGTTGCAACGCACTCCACCGCTTGTATACAATATCTCTATTCCAACCAATGAGAAAGCTCCATTTCACGGCCAAGTAACCATTTTCTATACAAGCAAGGGAGTGCGGGGCAACAAAATGCAGCAGATTTTTAATAGTGTATTTTTCAATTTGGAACAATTTTAATCAATTTAAATTGTGTCTTAAATGATAAAATATAATAATTTCATTTTGTTATAAGTACATATAAACGTATATGACAAAATTACACTTAAAGTAAAGTAAAAATGCAAAACTAAAATTACTTAAACTAAACTTATTTAAATAAATTGAACATAGAAAGTTTTTTCTTTAAAAAGTATTCGAAGCGTAAAAGCGTATTTTTCAAAATTTCGTTTTTTCGCCAACCGGAGATAAATCGCCAAATAAACGAAATTTTTATTATTTTTTTACGGACGTTATAAGGAGGTTCCGCCAAAATTTTTTTAATAAACATATATAACTACATGAGAAGAACATACTGTAATTTTTTCAGATTTTTCTGAGTATGCCCGTATGGAGACCTTCCTTGTTAGTTTGCTTTTGTTAAGAGAACTGAAACTCGTGGAAGGATAGGGGAACAGGTTTTCTAACATATTTCTGGACTTGTGGCGACATCTGGTGACTGGTTTGAAAATTAAAGCAAATTGGCACACCTAACCCAATGGCCAACGTGCCCCGGTCTCCCCTACACGTAGATTTAATGGATTATTTTATTATAAGAAATAGTTTTACTACCATTTATATGTAGTAATATTAGTATAGGTTTATGTTCTTACTTTATGACTTCATTTATATTTAGGCATTAAACAATAGCAATAAATTTTATTTTTTGCTTAATTCTCTTTGCGCCGTTTGCGATTCTTTTATTTTAAACAAACATTTCACTCTTTGAATTTAAAATAAAAGTTACTTTCCCACAAGAATCATGTGTAATAAAACGCAAAAAGTATTAGAAAGTTGTAATATAAGTAAAATATTACAGTAATACAATATTTTCTAAACATCTCCAAAAATTCTTCCTTAGCCTATTTTCATATGAATATGAACTGAATAGTACGCAAAGCAACAACATTCGTTATCTCAGACAATGAAATATTCGTAAAACACTAATTAATCTATATGGATAGCCAGCGTTCATGTTATTAATGTAAAAGTATTTTTTTCTAAAAACTGAAAAAGAAATTCGGATCCGATAGGGTTAAATAAAAAAATAAAATCAGAAATTAAAATTTGAGGTACTAAAAACTGACGGGCAAAATTTCCTACAAGCATCCAGAAAATTATGAACATATATTCAACATCCTTTTAAGTGCACCTTCAGAACATAAAGAATTAAGAAAAGATATGGGAATGCTGATTTGAGTTAGATTTGCAGTAAATTGCATGAGAAATTTTAATAGCTGCAAAGATCACTAGTACCTCTAAACTGCAATTTCAAGTGTCTTTATAAAAATTTTCGAAGTTTTATGCCACCAATTTGGGAATTCCAGCATGTAATTGAGTATTTTCTGTTCCTATCTTGCAACCATTTAAAATGAAAATTATAAAATAAAAGGAAAAGAAATGATTTAATGCCACTTTTGAAGTAAAGAGCACTGGAAACATTTAAAACATTGCGATAATGATTAGAATTTTTTAATTGCAGTTTCCGAAGAGGGGATAAAAATTCACCAAATGATATTTTCTGAAATTTGAAAAATGATATACTCAAAATATATTCCTTAATATTTTCTCTGTAGTCACTTAATGTTTAATATAATTTTTATTTCTAGATTTAAGTATCTTCTGCATGTGTTGAAATTGGTAAGAGAAAGATTGAAATAACTGATTCAGATCGTAATAGGTCATGCCTCTCATTTACCTCCAGCTTCAAATGAGGTGTACCGGGTGCGTGATAAATTCGTGCCAATTTAAAAAATCCATAATAAAAGAAGTAATGCTCGGAAAAAATTTCTTTTTGCACAAGTATGATCAAACGGATTTTAGATTTTTTCCCCCATGTATAATAATTTTTTTCCAAAAGTGACCGATAGAGGGCGCTCACACGTTATACTGAGGCGTTTTATGCAAATATGGCTAGTAATAAAACATCTGGCTGGAAAATAATTCGTCATTCGATCTCGGCAGCGTACTATCGTTACCAGATCGAGCACTGGTGCTTAAACTTTTCTACAAGAATAGTGAATCCACAACTATTGCATTGTGAAAGTTTCGCATGGAGAAATAATTTAAGGGACAAAAAAGCTCTATTTCATTGAATGGCATACTGAATTTAGTAGGATGTTTGGAAGAAACGGGGCTGTTTGTTTGCGTTTGCCTGATTTGGATAAAATGTTTCAATATGACATATGAGCGCCTTCTATTGGTTATTTTTTGAATAATTTTTTTATATATGGGGAAAAAATCCAAAATCCATCCGATTATCTTCACCAAATCGAAAAGTTTTACGAGCATTACATCTTTAATTATCGATTTTTAAACTTTGCACGAATTTATGACGCACCCTGTATTTCTTAGCGGTTGTATGGTTTGCGCATAGATTCAAGCGATGCAAACTCGCCGTGATACATATTCCCTTGCAGAATTTTGATCTCATCGCGGCAATTGGCAATCGTTACTTTTTGAATAGTCAAATTCATGCATAGACAAACAAAGTGTGCATAAAGATTTTTTTTTTTTTTTTTTTAATCTAGAATGTTTACGTCGTATATGCAACAGTATACTTACGACGTTTGGTTTCAAGATATTTGAAAATGGATGAAAAATTGCTTTAAAATATATTTATTTTATTTTACCTCTATTACGTAAAAGTAAAAGGTAATAATCAAGGACGAGAATTTAAAAACTCGCCTTGTCCAAAATTTATAAAATCAAGATTTCTATATCAAGCTATTTTAATTGGTGAACCTGCATAGAAAAAACTCTATAATCTTCTAAATAAACAAGGTTTATAGTGCATTTCCGGCATTTTTAAATCATAATTTACAAGGAAAACTAATGGATGCACACTATATATAAAAAAAAGCCTGTAAAGTTACTAAACTTTTTCTAGTAAACTGGGATCCCTAGAACTTTTGCGCAACGGCAACAACAAAAATGCATGTAACAGACGTACGTTTACACTGTAAATCAAAAAAATCTGTAAAGTTACTGTGAATGGTTTAGGAAGCTGGAATGCCTAGAACTTTTCATATAACGGCAACTCAGGTTATAGATAAAATTTTAGTATGATTACTGTAACTTTAGTAGGTTCTTTTCTAAAGCTACAGACTCCTGTAACTTTAGAAAAACTAGTTTTGTAGATTTAGGTATCTTTTTGTACAGTGTAAAGATACAGATTTGTACAGATAACAAATAAAAGACATAAAAGATACAGATTTGTACAGATAACAAATAAAAGACATAAAAGATACAGTTTTGTACAGATAAAATTTTAGTTATCATCCAGTAATCCATTAGTTTTACATCTATACAGTTACATATTCTTTTTTCATCTATTTGGAAAAAATTGTTCTCGGTAGAGAATTGGGAAATCTAAAGTATATCTGAATCTTTTTATTGATTGAATTCCGCAACTAATTTAATTTTATTCGTTTCCTGATTGGTCTAAGTTTAATGTCCAAAAATGGAATACTTCTGTTTTTTATTTTATTCGTTTTCTTATTGGTCCAAGTTTAATGTCCAAAAACTGAATACTTCTGTTGTCACAATGACAAAAATAGTAATAAAAACTTAAAAAAAAAACTAATAACTTAAAAACAAATTATGATAGAGATTTCAAACAAATTTCATTAAAAAGTGCATTTTATTTCTCTACGCAGTGGTGTAAAAATTTAAATGTGTGATGTTAAGAAGTTAAAAAATTTGCAGTTTCAAAAATTTTAAAATTGAAATTGCATTTAAAATTTGTTTGTAATGGTTCCAGGAATATTAATGTTTAATGCATGTCGTACGTAATATGCGGCGTTCAGAAGTCAGTCTGATTAACTCCATCCAATAAAAATGCACATTTCAAACAAATAAATTTGTCTATCTTTAATATTCTGTTTTTTTTTTTTTTTTTTTTTTTTTTTTTTTTTTTTTTTTTTTTATATAGTTGGTCAAGAAATGTTAATGTTTAATGCACGGCGTACGAATTATATTACTCTTTATCATCATCCTAAAAATGATGTTTATTCTTATTATTAATTTAAATATAGAATTTATTTATTTGTCTTTAAAATTTTAGTCTTTGAAAACATCATTTACAAAATAGTCGCTATAATTTGTTAAATTACATTTTTTTTTTCAGTGCATTCAGAAGTTTTTCGTGTCTTCCAAAAATTTTAATTTCTGAATAACGCGAGTTTTGAAACTCACGTCCTCATTTATATAGTTAATCCTATGCATGTACTTCAATAGCACAATGTATAGATAATAAAAATAGACCGAAAAGCGGCCACATAAACAATCACCTCATCGAGTACACGAATGAAAAATTAATTATTAATTAAATCTTGATTCACATATTAAAACGCAACTAGTCTGCCAAGTCATTCTTAGTGGAAAACACACAAAAAAATCCGATTTCAGTGGTTGAATCATAGGTTTACCTATGTTTTCCTGCTCCCAATACTCCATTTTTTCATAATTTTGGGTGCGGGAAAGCACAATGGCAAACCAACAATTTTATCGCTAAAATCGGGTTTTAAGGTGTTTTCCACCAAGCTATGACTTGGCAGACCGATTGCGTTTTAATATGCGAATCGAAATTTAAATAATACTAGATTTTCATTAACGAACTCGATCAGGTGATCGTCTGATCAGGCTGCCGTCTCCTGGTCTAAGAGCAAGGATTATATATAATAAGTCACAAGTGTCGCAATCACAATGGGATTTCATTGGTTAATCACATAATGACTCTCAAGTGAGCTTATTAGCTAATTTAAATATGAAGTTTTGGCTTAGTGTCATCAATAGTCTAAACATGGAATCTGCAGATAGATCCGTCATGGTTGAGGTTTAGTTAAAAGCTCATGTTAAATAGTGTACAGTAAAAAATTGGTTTCTTTCGGAAGTTATTCGCGACTTATATGAAAATGAGACATTTTATTATCATTTCAATGACCTTTACTGGCGTGTCGTCATAAATCACCACCCTGCTGTGTTTATATTTGTTTGTTTTGCATGCGCTTCGTTTTTCACATATCGTCTGATTCTTTCTATTTACACATATGCTGTTTGCTTCCAGTTTAAATACATAAAAAGCTATTCATTGATGCACATTTAAAATGTCATCTATTTTAGATGAACCATTACCGTTAAAAGACTTTGATCAAAGTGGTATTGATTTATATATATTGTTCATAAACAAATCAAACGAACGCCATGGAGAGCGGCTTCTTTTAAAGAAAAAATTAAAGGTTAAAAAATATTCAAAGTGAACTTTATAAATGACTTTAAATTTAAGTATGGATTAAGTGGATATTTTATTTATATCAGTATCCATAAGAGCAGAAACAAATCACAGAATGTTTACTTGGAGTAAAGTTTTTACGTTTTAACTTCGCTAAATCACCATTTTAAAATATCCTTTTTTAATGGAAAGCGATGAAAAGAAATATTTTTTTTTTTTTTCAGAATTTATCACTCGACGTGTTTGTGCATTCGACGCATTACAAAATTTCGGCATCTTTATTTATATTTTTCCACTCATAAAAGATAGCAATCGTATTCATACATTCGATTGGAAATCCCGATGATAAAATACCACCAATAAGTGATTTCCTGCAATCTCGAACCCAGATTCCCAATAAAACCTATTCGTTTGATTTTTTATGTCTAATGATAGAAATGAATTCGTCAAATTTTGCATCAATGGTCTAGAAATGCAATATTCCCTTCGAAACATCGCAGTTCCCTCCTTCCAGAAGATGCAAAGATCCCTCCCGGAGAAAAATGTCTGAATTCAAATGGGAATTGAATTCATGGGACTCAAATTCAAAAAACCGTAGAAACGCCAAAAAGTAATAAATAAACAAGATGAATGTAGATTCTACCATTGCAGAATTCAGTTTCGCCTCCGATTAGAAAAAAAAAAAAAAAAAAAATCGATAGAAGTTTTTTAGAAGGGCGACCCCGTTTAGATTGCAATGAACTAACTTCATTTTTTTTGTGTTTATCAGTATAATAGCAAACAGAACGGATTGAAATACCCAATTGAATAGTAATTTCTCTCTGAGACATTGGAATTGCGGAATAATAAAGAGATACAATTTGACGTGCTACTTCTTCATTGACTAGATTCATCAAAAGCGGATTTTTTCTTTAGTTTAAACGCTTTTTGTAGACTCTGAGTAAAAGGAAATGCAATTTAACAATAAAACGAATGGAATCCCGTCGAATTCGACGAATGAAATGTTTAAAAGACCCGATCGATTTGGTTTTAAAAAAAAGCAAAAGGAATTACATTATTGAATCAATATATAATAAATATATTTACAAAGTAAATGTCAAATTTGCCAGTTACAATTTTGCATGCAAATATTCGCACATCTACAGTTAAAATTGTAATATGAGTGCCGGCGAAATCCAGAAATTTTATTTTATATGCACTCACAGAAAAATAGCTTTATTTAAAAAAAAAAGTAATATCGGGTACTACTAGGTTATCCCATCGACCAAAAAATTATCGCCAAACTATAAGATTAAATGCCAATAATGGATGATCGTGAATGTCACATTCAATGACATTAAATACGATTCATGTGTTTAAAATGTCATTAAGTGATTTTTATTTCGACTTTTTATTAATATTTTTATTAATATTCTACTAATTATTTATTTTTCCGTTATTTAAAATAAAAATTATGTCAATATGTATAATTTGGCTATTAATTTGGCGATTTGTATAATTTGGCGATTTGTATAATTTGGCGAAATTGGTCGACGGGATAACAGAGTAGTACCCAAAACTGCATATATTTCAAGCGTTCCAACTCCTATGGAAGAGGTGTCCGCCAGATTAAAGGCGGGGTCAAGGAATATGCCATCTAGTGGCAGGGGTGCATAACTAGAAGATTATTAAGTAGATTGCAGTTTCTTTTGTGTGAATGGCAACAAAACTTTTTTGTTTCTATAAAATGTTACTTTAAAACATTGCGTAGAATAAGTTTTAGGTTTGAAATATTGTACATAAATATAGAATAAATAAGTGTAGTACGACTAAATACTAGGACTTCCCTCAGAGGGATTAGTCTGAGCGAAATTGCTGAGAATACACATTTAATAACTTGCAATACGTAAAGAAAATGAGATGTTACCTTTAATTGGTCATTCATTGTGATAAAATATAATGAAAATAAGCATATTGAATCATAGAATTACAAAATCTTATATATAAAGTTCCATATACTATTTTTATAAAAGAAAAGCAAACCATGCATGGATATAAAATTGGAAATATGCAAAATGTTAAAAGTAATACAGAAAATAAAACCCCAAATTTTCCTATATTGGAAATATAACTCTTTGAAATGATGTCATGAGCATAAACAGAAGCTTCGCACCAATTTGAGAAACTATAAATAACATAAACTATTATGTTTGAAGAGAATGGAGTGTATTTTATATGGTGTGAAATCCGTCTGAATAGTTTATAATGTTGAATATCTGTTTTACACGGATGCAATGAGGTTGTCGATAAGAGTTAAGGAATCCATTTTTAAAAATTTGTCCTAAACGAGCACATACATCTTATAAGTTACAGTGATGCCAACGTTATAGTTTCTGACCCCAACAGTATCCTAGAAATTGCAATATTCACAAGAAATTGGGTTTAAAACTTTTTCTAGAAAAAAAATGTTGTGAAATTAAATTGTCGAATGTTTTAGAAATCGTTCATAACGAGAATATTATATCTTAAAAGTTGCCACCAAAAAAAAAAAAAAAAAAAAAAAAAAAAGATTTAAAATTTTTAGTCATATCAACATCACAGAATTCTCAATTTTAGAACTTTTTTGCTCGTGCATTGATGGTGATTATTGCTCCTACGCAAAATATAGTATATTTTGCAGCAAAGATGGTTACCAACATTTTTTGCCCACATTATTTTTTAAATCGGCTAGGTACTCCAATGATAACGAAAAACACACAAACGTTAATGCTTTATAGCATAGACATACAGAATCAAAAGCTATTTATCTTCTATTATATACACATAAATTATCTAATTGGTGCTAGCAGATGCATTTTTAAATATACATAGATCACGATAATGCTTCATTTTTCTTTTATTAGTATTTCTTACTAATTATTTTTTTCATTTATTTGTATTATTCAGTAAAAAACTCATTTTCTTAAGCCCGAATTACGTCAAACTTTTTATAAAAGCGCTTAAGTCCATATAACAGAGAAGTATTGTGAAGAGTATTAAATACAAGGTAGTAAGACACTTATAACAGAGTAATTTTTTCCATTTTTCAATATTGGGTGAAAAAAGTCCAATTATCCAAAAGTCCCAAAAATTAATCTAATTAATCTAACTAAGACACTTAGCCAAACGCAGGTAATAAATCGCCAAATAGTGTTCTTTTCGCCCTCTCTCGAAATGCATTTTCTCCGTACATTTAAAAAACACGATTTTGAGTCATCTTATTTAAAATTCAAATAAATAAATAAGAGGAAGCAATAATAGCATAAGTCAAAGCATTTTATTTCAGCATCAAGGAATTGTATCGTAGTTACACATGTGGAAAAAAGCTGCTTTTGGCCAAAAATCTTTGCCTTCACTAAATTTGAATCCGATTAAAAAAAGTACCGTGATTAATTAAAATGTTATAAGCAGAGCTGTCAAGTCTCCGGCATTTTGGATACCGGTATTTTAATACAGAAAACGTTTTATTAAATTGGAACATTCTTCCGATTTAAAAAATAACTTTTCCTATAAGAAAATTCTGCTGTGCAATAAGCGGGGGCTTGGCATCTCTGCATAGGAATATTTCGTAATCTACTTTTTAACCTTAAAAAAAGCAACGACCATTTTTCGGGTACACAAAGTATTGCTAATTGTTCCATTTTGCATACAAGGTACTGATTGTAATATTGATACATCTATGGTGATAAATTTCCAATAATTTTTCAAATCCCATTTATTTCATTAAAAATATAAATTTTTTATTCATTTAGTTTAAAATAAATGGTTTTCAACCAATTTCATAATACTTTTTGAAATATCACTTTTCACTGGCCATTTTTTTAAAGCATTTAGAAAATGGTTGTTGTTTTCAGTCAAATATAGATTTTGGTCTCTCCGCATTTTATTTTATTACTATTATTATTTATAAATGGTGGAGAAATATTTATACTTAATCCATAACGTACATAATATATGACTCTGTTATTACATAAGTCACCTTTTTATTATCATAAAAATTATGTTTTTACTGATTTTTATTAATAGGGAAAATTTTGTGCTTTGAGCAATAGATGTCCGCAGTTCATTTATTTATTTATTTTAACAAAATTCTTTGTATTTAGAAAATTTTTTATTTAAATAGGAAATCCAAATATCGCTGTTGATAAAGAAGAAAGTTACAAAAAAAAGTTACAAAACGAATAGACGCATACTATCAAATATGAAAAAAACGAAGAATCCAAAAAAGACGTCGTATGAAATATCATCTTTTAAAGCAAAAAAACGAGGTCTGATTATCGAGCCCACTGATTACGAAATGTGTATTACATTAAAAAAAAAAAAAAAAAAAAAAAATGCTGCAAATATTGATTATTTTTCTTTTGTGCAGTTTTAGCTTCGAAAAGTGCGTTATGTTGTAAAAAGATATAAGCGACTATGAAAACACACTTGGTAAACGTTCATGCTCAGTTTTACAAATAAATATAGCACATATATGCCCTATACACACCGAGGTACCTAATTGGCGCCAAAATGGCGTTCAGTTGCCTAACATGCTGGTTATCATATAAATGTCATAATAAATTGTTTGTTCTAAAAATATTATCATTTATTGATTGTTATTTCTTTTTTTTAAATAACAAAAAATGTTTCGTTTATTCCTTTTTTTTCATTTTGAAATAAATAACGTGTTATTATAGCATGCTTTATGTATCTGGTAATCAAAACGATGTTTTCGCCTAGTCGGCATAAAAAATCTCGCCAAACCCGGTGCTAATATCTCTAGTATATTATCTCAAGTATTTTATTTATGTATACTATAATTGTTTTTACATACCGCTTACTTCTTCTTGTATATGAAAATAGGTAAGTGGCTCCTTTATGCAGTATAAATTGTATAAATCTTTAAAAAATAGCCCCCGTTGCCCCTTTTTGGATCGAATTAAAAAAAATCAATGTCTAATTCCAGTATTGCTCCCAGGTATGCATACATATTCCAAATTTCAAAGTTGTATGCCAACAGGAAATGGATGAAAAATGGGAAAAGATGTCACATATGCACCAGGGTACATAATTGGCGTCAAAATGGCATTATATTACCTGAGATGGTAACCCGGCTTTATTTATTTATTATTTGTTTATTTACTCATAAAATGTTTATTTACTTTCATTTCCTTTTTTTAATTATATAAAATATTTATTTTTATAGTTATTAATTATTATTATTATTTTATTTACTGTAAGTTCTTTTTGAGAATAGAAAATAATTTAAAAATGTGTATGTAAGCGTTATTTGAAAACGGAGTTTACGCCAAATGGGCTTTGAGAAAAATTGCGCCAAATCTGATGCGCTTGTGGTATCCGTGCCAAAAAATTAGTGACCAGAATTGACTTCCACACACAAACAAAATATAAGTTAAAAGAAAACATGCAATAAAAATAAATATAAAGGGAAAATGATGTCATAAAAGAAACTTTTTATTTAAAAACGTAATTGTTTCTAATTTTCACACGCGAAATATATAAAACATTTTTTTAGCAATCAAAAAATGCTATTAAGAGATTATCACAAAATCTCAAAATCAAAGTTTTTATGACATTTTTTTTTATTATAAAAAATAACAGTTTTATTTTCCTGCATGATTAAATTTTAAAATGTTTTATTGCATTCAATATTTCTGAGTGCGTAAATGATTACTTACTCCATGTACTGATTCGGTTATCTACGAAAATATCCAGCTGGTGAAAATCACGCGCACCAAATTTCTGTGACGTATGCAAATAAATTGTGCTTTTTTATCAGTTTTTTAATATAACTTTTAAACTATTTGGAATTAATTTTTAAAAGTAGGTGCATTCACCAGATTACCTTCATAGGTACCTTCTGGTGCAAACAGAATCGAAATCCGACAAGTACTTTTTGAGATTTGCTTGACGAAAGAATTTTTTTGAATTTTAATACCGTTACGTATCTCTGAGTATAAAGACTTCGCTTCGCTCAGACAACTAGTAAATCTGCAGATCAGGAGCCTCAACGTCAGCTTTGTTCATATTTTTTTAAAAGAAACTTTGAGTAATATTCAACTTCCTGGAAACTGTAATTTAAAAATTTCAAATTACGTAATTATTTATAAGAATAAAATAAGAATTAGAAGTTTTCAGCCATCAAAAGCGGAAAATTAAAAATTTATTTATGCTAGGATATTCTGAAAATTTCATGATCTATTAATTTTGTTTTCTTTATTATAACATAGTAAATTTCTTCAGGGGGGCTCCGCCCCCCTGAACCCCCCGAGCCTCACTTAATTTAAATTTGTCACTTTCTAATAATTGTGCTAATGGTTATTGTATATCTTGCATTTCTTTATACATTTTGATTTATAAGGATAAGTAACAGTTTGGACAAATATTTTTCATTATCCTCATATTTCTACATGCCTGCCAATCACAAACACCTAAACTTGATGTATCAGGAACTTTTGTAAGTGTAAACACAGTAATCTAGAGATTTACAATTTTGTTTCCGAAAAAAAAAAAAAAAAGTTTTGATTCCATTTTGCGGCGGTTATAGCGGGACAGACAGACATACAGAAGAACAGACTGACAGATCAAAAAACAATAAATTTCGTGTCTCCAAAGTTAGCCTTCGCTGAAGTTTCGGCAATGACGTCATTATTAATGAGTTATTGATATCCATGTTTGTTGAATTTTTAACGACTACTATAAAATACCTGTTTTTGTTCAATTATGACGTCATAGTTTACTAAGTGGAATATTTATTAAAAATATAATTCTTTTTTATTTCTTTTACTTCTAATTATGCCCCCATTTTTGTTAGAAAAATTCTTATTAACGAAAGAAATATCCGTGTTTAATATTTAACAAAAAGTACTGTATCTATAGTTATTTTAATTCTGACGTCATATTTATTTTTTTTTTTTCTTAGTTTAATTTTTCGAATGGAAATTGCTCAATTGAAACTTACTGCTGTTGAAAAATTGTTATTCCAAATTTAGATTTGTTTTTTTTTTTTGGCAACGATAAAGGAAATTGGATAAATTTTATTTAAAAAATCCCTATTGATTCGATATGAAAAAGAAGGAAATTTTGAATTATTAAGGAAAATATTTGAATAAAATTAATAAAACATAGCTAATGTTTTTTTTCTGGGCTATGTTATATTTATACGCAAAGATACAAAGTTATTAATTAATTCATCAGTTTTGATGTTGAATTCATTTAAATTTTTGTACACGCTTTCAAATTTATAGCATTATAAGGATCAAGGCTAACTTATCATAATATAAAGGCTTGTCATTCACCAAGTTTCCTTTGACCGCAGTACAGGGGGCGCTGAACTACATGATTTTCACGTTGGTAGCGCCATCTAATGTTAGAAACTGAAATGTTTTCCATTATTTTCTATGGGATTATTAGCAGTAGTATGCACCAGGTGGCGTTACATACGAGACAAAGTCATATAATAAGTTGGCAATTATAGGGACAATTTCAACAATAGATTTTCTCCTGAATGCGAGGCCTTGATATTATGATAAGGGGGCCTTGATAAGGATAAGGATTTAGATGAAAGGTTACTTAGTAACCATTCAGAGAAAATAAAGAAAATAAAATAAATACATTTGAAATAAGTAAATCTCTAAAACAAATTAGTTTATATTATTGGAACACATTTATAAAAAATTTCCAAAATTTACAGTAATAATTTTAAAAATCTGACAAATGCGTTGACAAAATTTCAAAACAATACGAATAATTTAACTGGTAAATTTTAGTATCCATTTATCATTGAATTCCATTAATCAAATGTGTCATTTTCTCTCGGGGAAAAAAAATTGAAAATCATTGGATTCGCCATAGAAAAGCATTATTGCGCGAAATAAAATATTCTATATCTTCCGAACGAATGAATCAAATCTTACAAAAAACTATACAGCTTAATCCCAGTGTCTCACTAACATACCCACTTAATTTCAAGCCAATCGAATGCTTTTTACGTCAGTTATCGCGGAACAGACAGACTGACAGACAGACAGACAGACAGACAGAATCAAAAAAAATTCGTGTCTCCAAAGTAAGCCTTCAACTGACGTTTCGGCAATTAACATAAAACATACTAAGATGAAATATCATTTAAGTATGCGATACAAATATCGCTGATTAAAATATGTTCTATTTTAATTATGTTTTTAATGTAATGAAAGATGACTCATTAAATTTTGTAAGTACTTAATATGTAAATGCAGAATTTTGAAGTAGTGTCACATTTTACTAAATTCTTGATGATCTAAGTTATACAAAATTGTATACACGGTAGTACTTCCTATGATAATATAATATTTATCACTGTTTAGAAATGTATAGAATTTAATACTAAATAAAATATTCAACTTTAGCTTCATTTTTCATTTACGAATTGCAGACGATAAAAATCCAATGTTTTCTTGGTCATATCGACTTTTATTATTTAACTTGCAAATATTTCATTCTTTTAATTTAAAAATCTATTTGTAAAAAAAAATATGTTGTTTTGTTAAACAAAAAAATATTGTTAATTTATTTGTTTAAATATTTTACAGTTCTAGACAATAATTTTCGTAAAATCGTTAATTAGACTATCTCTATCACTTTTTTTTTTTTTTTAACAGACAAAGCTATTTTGAGAATTCATATTAAAAATTTAATCATAAATTTCAAGGTATTCTCTCAATCATGACAGATTAATAAAATCTACGAGATTTATTGCAAAATATTTTTGTTACAGCTTGTTTCGATAAAATTATGTACATTTGAAAAATAGCCACAATATCATTTGAATTTCAGGATAAAAGTATTAATTTGTACTCATAAGTACCATATAATGCAATGAAATGCATTATATTGTACTTATGAGTACTAATTAATACTTTTTCTCCCGAAATTAAAATGATGTTGTGACTATTTTTTTAAATGTACATGATTTTATCGAAGCAAGCTGTAACAAAAATATTTTGCAATAAATCTCGTAGATTTTATTAATCAGTCATGATTGAATGAAAATTCAGAAAATATGCGCAAGAGATGCGGAGATAATAAGCATCTGCGCATATATGACGTCAAACCCGCGCATTCATTTGCACCCCTGCCACCAGCTGGCGCAGCTTGTTAACTTACGACAGAATCCCAGCATTAAGTTGGAACGCTCTAGCAGCTCTGGTAGTACCTAATATCGTTATGAGTAAAAATACGATGTTTTAAATAGTGACGTCATTTTCTCTTCAAATGTTCTTTAAAAGTTACTGTTTATGAAAAAGGCATCCATAATAATATTGTAATTCCCGTTTATCTGGTTGCTGAATGACATAATTTTCCTCATTTGAAATTTCTCTTATTTTGATTTAGACATTAATTTTTATCATAAATTATTTTCTGTCATTTTATTTATATTACTAGCAAAAGCCATGCTTTGTTTGGATTCGCGAAGCATTATTTTATAAAACAGATATTTGAAAGTAAAAATATTTTTTAATATTATTTTTGCATCTTTATTAAACAAAAACGTTATTTTATGTTTTGGCGCATTTTATTTTTTTATTTCTGATATAAGACTGGCATAATAAAATATTTTCGAAGCAAACATTTACAAAATATTTTTAAATTTTCAACTAAAAGCTCTTTTAAAGATGTTTTTACAATTTCCAGTAACCACTGGTGTTTTTTAAAGTTGTTTGAAATATGCATGTTTCCAATCTTTGTAATTAACATCAAATAATCTTTGATAGCTATTTTAGAATAATATATTTGAAGACAGCTTGAAGAAAGTTACTTCGTCAAAATCCTATTTTCTGGAAATCATATGAAATCTGCTCTCGTTCATACTATGAATTTTTAACTGTATTTTTTTTTTCTAATTTCTTCGTTTTTATACATGTTAGCGTATCAGAATTTTTAATATTGTAGAATTTTTCGTAAGGAAAATTTCTATTGAATGCTTAATTTTGAAGGATTTTCACTCTCGACAACGTTACGTACGTTTTTAAGCCAACTTGTGTCTATATATCCACAATATCTACAACTGCTTCATCTAATGTTAAACCTTGGGATTTATGAATTGTAACAGCAAAAGCTAACTGCAGAAGAAATTCTTTCCTTGAGCAATTTATGCTTCCATTTTTCCAGAATTTAATTATTGGGGGAATTGGTACGCAACAATTCTTATAAGTTAAATTATTGTAGTATTCAAATTTATCCATGATTATTCGCGATATCTAGTCTGGTGGCTTGTGATTTTCTTTATTACGTGCAACAAAGTCTAAAGTCCCGTTCACTAAATCTTTTTCGGTCCACAAATAAGAACGTAAAATTACTTTAGATTCAAGTGATAAAATAAGAAATGGTTAAAGTCAATTTGTCGTTTCTGAATCGGTCAACTTTGCTTTAGTACATTTATAAAGAACTTGAATCGAGGCAACAACTTCACGCTTCAATTCTTTTAATTTTTCATTTATATAACAAATTTAACAATTAATTTTATTTGTTTACAATTCTTTTGTTGCCACTTTACAAAAAAAAAAAAAAAAAAAATCCATAATAAATTTTTTTTTTTTAATGTTTAAGTGTCATCTGTGCAAACGATTTTGCTGAATAATGAAAACATTTTATTTATTAAATTAATCATGATTCTATCTACAATTACTTACTCTATGAATTATATATATATTTTTTTCCCTGAAAATATACGCGTTTCATTTTTTATTTATTTGCTAAAATGCGTCCGTATTGGAAATGCATGTAAAATAAATTAATTAAAATAATAATTTTTTTAACGTTTTACTGTAAAAAAATTATATTGTGCAAATCTACAGATCATAATTTATTTGTGTGTTTAATTTGAAGTTAAAATATTGAATGGTTTTTTTGAAAAGCGTACGACAAAATGTAATTTGAGTGGCCTAGTAGAGGATTCGCTTCGCTCATCCTAATTAATATTATTTCTCAGTAAATATATTTTTTAAACTCAATTAGTGCATAATTATACGCAATCATTTGAGAAAATAAATTTTTATTATCGAGAGAAAAGCTAAACTGTGTTGCCACCATTTTGAAGAAATGTCATGAAAAAGCTTTTAAAATTAAAAATAAAATATAAAAATGGAAATAAATTAAAAAATAATTAAAATGGGCACAACTACAAATAAATAGCTTTCATTTAAAAAAATAATTATCAAAATCGGTTGACTAGAAAATTCAGGGCTGATGACACGACATTTTTAGCTTGTCTGAAAGAAATAGCTTCGGATGCTAATAAGTAAAAAATATATATATAAAAAAATAATTAAAACGATAGCCGTCATCTTTGTGACAGATCGCAGACCTAGTATTTAGAGCTTTGTGAATCAGTTATTTAGGACATGAATTAATGCATAGTAAAAAATATTCAGATTTATCCATATTTATAAATTGCGTAAATTCTGAAACATTTAGTGTCAAGTCTGGCGCGCTCTATTTTAAAATGATATTATTATTATTATTATTATTATTATTATTGTAATTGCCTATCAATTTGATGAGCCTTTTGAAAAGTAGCCTTTCAAAACATTTATTTACCGAAATATATTTTCATGTATTACAAATAATTTAATCAGATATGTCATTTTATACAGCCTTTGGTTAAAGCTGTATTCCGAATATCTGCATAATTTTTTGCTATAATTATTTAAAATGGTAGATATTTAAAGACTTTTCTTCCCTTTTTGTTAAAAATATTTTCTAGAATAGAAATAAAATTTCAAATTTGGCATCTTTTATTGGAAACCATCCAAAAAATCAATGTTTCGAAAAAAGAATTTATTTAAGTGATTACATTTATTAGTTTTCATGTTTTTCAGAGATAAATATAATTTTGTCATTAATTTTTTTTTTTTTTTTTTTTTTTTTTTTTTTTTTTGAACAAAAAATATTAATATTGAATTCTATACATATGATCGCATATTTCTGCTTAAAGTGAATTAAAAGAATAATTAAATTATCTGCTTAAAAGAATAATTAAATTATTCTTTTTAAAAATTCAGTTTAAAACAGTTGACTAACCCGATATTGTACGCGCCCATGACACAAAGCTTAAATTTATCTTAAATCATCGCTGAATGATTCGTTTTTTTTAAACGAAAAACTTTTCAAACGTACGTAACGTTGGGACATCACTGCCTTTGGCCGCGTGCAAAATCAAGTACACCTGATTTTATATTTAAAAATGAAAATCTAGCCAAACGAACCTGCATTTGTGAGCCCCGCTGTCTCCAAGTGTGTACATTGGAGCTCTGTTGAAAAGTGCATTCAGTATGTCTATCCGTCTATCCAGTGGCGTAGCTACGTTTTTTGGCGCCCGGGGCAGGATTATTTTAGCGCCCCCCCCCCCCCCAAAAAAAAAAAAAAAAAAAAAAAAGACGCAGGTTTTTTTTGGAAGAAGAAACAAAATAGTCTTTTTGACTTGTACTGGGAGGAAAAGTCATCTTCACATTTTCTTGTTTTTAAGGATTAGGCTAATTTTACTCAAACACACTAAACTAAAATGCATAGAACTGGATTACTGAAGATTTCCAATTTTCATCAATACTGAATTTGAATGGGAATTTCAAAAACTTAGCGGTATGTTCACGGATATGTTTATGTTGTTTTAAACATTTGGAATGCGGAGCCCGATTAGGGTTATGTGAGGCCCATGGCCCAGCAACTGTTCGAAACCTTGCAAATCCTATACAATTTTTTCGGGGGGGGGGGAGGATAAGAAATGGATTATTATTAGATATAGTTTCAAAATTAATCAAAATTTATTTTTTTTGTTTTGTTTTTGATAAAGTAATGCGGAAACTACAATTTTAAGACTTTTTAAAAAAAAAATCATTTTCCTAAATTTGAGACCCCAGCAACAGTGGGTCCAAGGCCATGGCCTTATAGGCCTGTGCAGTAATCTGGCTCTGTAATGGGAATAGCGACAAAAAGAATAAATTTGCAAAAAACTTTTCCTAAAACTGTTATGTTATGATACGTCTGATTATGGTAATAAAATCTTCTGATTGAAAACTGCAGTCACCCTAGAATTTCAAATTCCTACACGCATCCATTTTTAAAGATGGATGAAAAAATAATAAAATGTCTTGAATTCTTATGGTAAATCAAGATATCCAACGAATTTGATTGTGATCTTAATAAACCCTTAATATGTTCTCAGTCGCGAGTCGCATGACAACCATCAGATCTCAATATAGAGAAGGATATGCTATAGATGAAAATGATAAAAACTAAAATCTATTTGAAATTCAAAAATTTAAATTAAAATCCATTAATTATTTCTCTCAAAATCCATTTTACTCCTTGAATTTTGTTTTTCAGCATGACATTTATTATGTTGACCAGTAAAATCAGACAGTAACTTAAGATGGAAAATACTGAACGTTTAGGCAATTCTTCTTTCGTTTGTGGCTAAATCTTTGTATGTTTCAGATTCCAGGAATTGTGCGAATACTTGACCGTATGTGAATCAAGAGCTAATTAGCCAATTAAACTAAATGTTTCTCGCAAATTGGCATCTTCGCCTCTTACTGGAAAATATTACAAGCCTCAACATATTTACATGAACTGGAACAAAAAAGTTTGAATTTGGCACTTCTGATAAGCCTGCATAGCCTACGACCACGTAAGTCCCGAAATTGGCGTAAATAAGTCGTAAGACTTTCGATCGAATTCACCGAGATAATTATAAGATGCAATGACGAAAGAGTTCGGACCAAAGAGGTTCCCGAGTCAAATTATTTTAATCCATTGATCTCTCCAGTCATTCCCATAATTTCCAAAGATAGATCTAGTTTTTTTTTAATGCATATGCGCTGAATTTAAATATATGTAAAATAAATTGAATTTTTATGAAAACGACGAAAACAGACGCTTGTAGTGGTTGTAGTAGAAATACTGTAAAGTCCTACTTCGTTTTTCTATACGATTTAAGTAGGGAAAATTTGGGGTAGATCGCTGATCGCTCACATTTCATTATTTGGTTTTCTCAATGATAATTTGACGGGAAAATGGAGTTTCCAGTAAGAAAGAAATAATACCTTTTCTTGTTGTTCTTTCAGCTAAATACTTTTTGCATTAGTTTAAGAAAGCTTTCATTTTAAATATTTATATAGAATGCTAAGAACAGCAAAAATCAGCGTGAAAACCAATCTATGTGTGTCTGTGTGTGTGTATGACAGAGAGGACTAACAGTATTTACTATACTGATACAACTCTGTAATTTTGAGTGAGGGTAGTACAAGGCAAATCCTATATCCTAATGCATGTGAGACTCAAAATTTTTATTATCTTTTATTTTCTTTTTTCTTATAGCCGACAATATCAATTAAAAACTCATCAAAAATGTGATCCCCCCCCCCCTTCCGCAAAATGGCAAAAATCGCACACTCATCTGAATTTGTTTCCCAGTTGAAAGAAATTAAAGTTTTTCACTTAACAGCGAAAAAAGGAAAAAAAATAATTAAGATTTCAATTTGAAAATTTCAAAACATATATATATATATATATATAGAATATGATTTTTTTAAAAATCTCTCGGTAACTTTTTTCTTTTTAATTGACGACGACAGTATACAAATGAGAGAGACCCCATGCAAAAGCTGCCACTGTCGATTATTTTTGTATTCTGTTCGCACAAGTATTTTTCTAATATAAATATTGACGTTTATTTCTATAGTAAATGTTATTAAAGTGTGTATAAGGATTTCTGTTTTGGGAAAGTGGTACCAATTAAAATTAAAAAAATAATCTCCTGTGGCAGCCCTGCATACGAGAGAAACATATAGAAACGAACATCCATTAAAAACAGAGCTAAAAAAAAAAAAAAAAAATTCCGTCCGAACACTCCACTAGTTTTCGAAAATCGATTGATCAAAAATTATATAACATGCAGACAATCAATTTAATTATCAAACGCTATTGAATGCTAAAATCATAATTTAAAAGTATTTAAACAATTTAATCGAAAATTACTAATGTGTTCTGAGAACAGAGGGGATTAATAGGAGTTAAGAGTCCGTCCAAAACAGTTTCTTCCCTTTATTTACATTTTAAAGTATGATGACTATCGAACTTTTAAGCCCCTTTTTTGTCGGATTCTACAAAATAGATTTCAACATGTATTGATTCTTGAAAATTAGCTTAAGATTGTCTTGAAATTTTTAGTTCCATCTTCATGTGAAGATGTCGTATTCTTATCTCGGGTTTTATGAACCCAATTTACACTGTTTTTTTCTCATTCAACTGGATTTTCGATTGTCATACAGGTTTTAGTTCTATCTTCCACCACAGGGACATTTTTATCTGAGCTTTCATGGGATATATTTCAAGGGAATTTTCTTTCTTTCAATTCATTTTACGATTATCAACAGATTTTCTTGCACGTGCGCAGTACGCGTTCTATACAGTGAAATAGGTAGCGCACATCCATTCCGGAGATTCATTTTGACAGAAATAAATTTGAATGCATGTTTTTAATGGTTGGTTCCGTAGCACACCCGTTCTATGCTGTCAAAGACACTGAAAACCCATCCCAAAGGTTCATTTTGAAAAATTCTTTTTTTTTTTTTTTTTTTTTTTTTTTTTTTTTTTTTTTTTTTTTTGAATAGAGGTTTTAATTATTGGCGGTTCATTTGAAAAAATCGACGGATGGGCCAGCAAGCTACAAATGAAAACTGTTCTTGATAACCAGAAATGTGATTTCAAGTCTCCAATCGGCTTTTTGATTTATTTACTTCAGGCTAGACAGTTAAAAGCTTCCATCAGCGATTGACAATTATGAATTTTTCCATTCCTTTCTCCTTCACCAAATTTCTTCAAAACATTCACACACACACACACACACAAGAAGTCAACAATTATTATTCATTTTCAAAATATGTGAAATAATTTCGGTTTAAAGCTCCTCTGAATTTGGCGCCCCTATTTAATCATTTTGCGTCTCAATTCAGAAACATAGTTATCTTCGTTACCGATTGTGTTGAACAAATCCCTAGAGATATTTACATAAATTTTTCCTTTTTTCTTTAATTGGATGCAACACAATATTTTACTAAAGAATGCATTAACACACATAAAAAAATTAAAAGTCAACAATTTTTGTATATTGTTAAAATATGTAAAATAATTAAGTACAATTTTGGTTTAAACCTCTCTCAATTTGGCGCCCCTTAGCCTCCGCGCCCGGGGCGGGCGCCCCCCTTGCCCCCCCGTAGCTACGCCACTGCGTCTATCCATGCTCTAACTCCCATAAATATACTCGGATTTTCATGTAATTGATAAACCTTATTTAGGGTCTCCTAGGCACGTTTGGTATACTATATGAAGTATGCGGGATTAAGAATTCATTTACAGAGGGCACCAAAAACAATTTCATTACATTATGATCTATACGAAAAGTCATTTGCATTGTATTTTAATGACATTACGCTATTGCAAATGTATTGAAACTGATATAAACCATTGAAATCCTACGATTACGTTAGAACAGGACAGTCATAGGATTTTTAAAGCATTTGCAGAGACACACAGAAGAAATCGGTTACAAAATTGTTCTTGAGTAATAAATGCTGAAAATGCATTTTTGATTTAGGCATGCTAATTAATTTAATTTTTTTTTAATGTGTATTCGTAATTATATAAATACGTAGTACCGATAGTCGTCGCCTGATCCGTCTCTCTATCCGCATATAACAGCACAAAAACCACTCGGCCAAATTATTTGAAATTTTAAACATAGTTTTGTTGCAAAATTTTGTTCAGTCTTTTCAAATTTAAGTAAAACAGGATGTTTAAGGATAAGGAACAATTAAAAAATATTCCGTTACATTACGATTAATGGGATAAAATAGTTTCAAGTACTTTTTATTGATATTGCACCATCAAAACATAATAATATTGAAATGCATTTATGATGAGCACTAAAATATACAATTTTTAGAATATGCCGCACAAAGATTATTTATTTACAGGCCACTACTAAAGAATTCGTTACATAATGGTATGAAGGAGGAACATTATTTTCAGCATATTTTAATTATGTTTAACTATTGGGTTGGGGAAAAAGTAAGTTCGCTTTTTTTCGTGTTTTTCAAAGTGAATTTATTTATATAAATAAAAAAAAACTAATCAAAATTTATGTGCTATTTTGTTTGATGACCTTTTGCCATTTTTCTGGTAAAACAATAAGTCCGTCACGGTAGAATTTCTGAAAGTTTTGGGCAAAAAACTGAACAAGGGGATTTTTACAAGCCTTTTTTGAAGCCAGCTTAACACCTTCAAGAGAGTACCGCTTAGGGCGGAACAAATAGCAATCCGTCGGATCCAGGTCCGGACTATACGGTGGGTTCATCAAAACTTCCCAACAAAGCTTTTTCAATTTTTGCCGAGTGACTAAAGATGCGTGTGGTTTAGCGTTGTCGTGATGGAAGACAGCGCCTTTCCTTTCGATCAATTTTGACCGGGTTTTTTACTTGCCTGCTTCAATCGCATTAGTTGTTTACAGAAGATAGTTGAATTGATGGTTTGGCCAGGTTTGAGCAGCTCATGATGGAAAATTCCTTTCCAATTCCACCAAACACTTAGAATCACTTTCGTAGGCATCAATCCGGGCTTTGCCACCGTTTGTGAAGCTTCGATCACGATCTTTTTAGCACATTGTTGTTATACGTGATTCCCTTTTCATCACCCGTAATGATTTGTTTCAAAAATGGCTCGATTTCATACAGTTTCAGTAGCAATTCACAAATGAAAACTCTGTCCATTAAATTTTTCACTGTAAGTTTATGGGGAACCAAAGTATCGAGTTTCTTTTGGTATCCAATTTTATGTAAATGGTTCAAAAGTGGTTTATGGTTGATGTTTAGTTCCGTAGCAATGTCGTGGGAAGAAATATGTCAGTCTACCTGGATTGTTTTTCGAATTTCATCGAATTTTTCAAGGACTAGCCGGCCAGGGAAAAGTTCATCTTTAACATCGAAATTTTCGGAAGGAAAACGAGCAAACCGATTCTGACTTTGGCGTTTACTTAAGCATTGATCACCATAAATGCCACACAAGTTTCGATGAGCCTGCACCAGTTATTCCTTTTTTGGAAGTAAAAAACTAAAATGTAACGAAAATGATCTTTTGAAATTTCTATTTTTAAAACGCAATAACTTTTGACTGGTTAAACAGATGACGCTACCTTTATATCTAGAATTTTTTAGAGACTGTTACCTTTCAAACGCTGTATAGTATGTCTTAATTGAGTAAGTATTACTCGAGATATGCGACTTTAAAGCTATCTATTGGGAAAAAACGAATTTACTTTTTCCCCAACCCAATATTTAACATGTAACAAAATTCCTATACGATGCTTAGATTTACTACAAGTTACTTCCTGTGTAATAGAAAATACGTTTCTATATTGTTCAATTTGATATAATATTTTAACTTATTAAACGGTACTGTTTTGTTACATTATTCTGAATGTATTGGAAAGTGTTTCCTAACCTATTCATGACACATGATGTTTTCTTTCTTGTTTGCACTAGTAACATTTTTATCACAACTATCTATATATATATATATATTACGCTAACGCATGTAACACATAAATCACGATTATTTCTTAATTGTTTATTGGCAACATCCAAATGAAACACATCTTATGAATAAATATTGAAAAGTCCTTTAGTAAGATTTAAGTTGCGGTAAATTACATTTATTTATGTTTTGTTCCTTCGCTGCAATTAAGGAGCTTCAAAATATCACTTTTTTCAGTTCTTTTTACTTAAAGAAAACTAAATAAAAGTCTTAAATTTATAACTTTTCAGTTTCAAATTAAAGTTATGTATTATAAATGAAATGAGTGAAATTATTATATTATTATATTTTAAATAATTAATGAAATACGAAAATATGCCACAGGTACAATATTTGGCTATTTATTACATGCGCCGGGCTAGCATAAAAATACTGAGTTCTTGATTTATCAGCACAGATGTCCTATATGTACCACATTAGCGCGGTTTTTTTTTTTTTTTTTTCTGACGCCAATTTGGCAAAAATTCCATTTCAAATACCAGCTACATACATATTTTTAAATTAATTTCTATTATTTTAAAAGGGAAATAATAATTTAAAGAAAGTTTAGTTAATAATTATAGAATAAAACAATTTATATCATTTTAAAAAAGAAAATAACAGCAAACAAACAGTTTATTAATAAATAGATAAATAACAATAGCCAAGTTATCATGTGAGGCACACATGATTGCTATTTTGTTGCAATTGCGCCAATCTAGTGCGCATATGTCATCTGTGTCTATTTCTCTTGCAGAATCTTCTAATTTGGCAAATAAATGAGCAATTAAAACAAATTCTGAATAAAAGCAATATAATTTAATGCTTAGTATACATTCAAGGGAGACCAAACTGGTCACCATGGACGGCTAGTATAATGAACTGATAGAAATAACATGGTCATTTCTAACACATGTGTGATTTCACTAGCCATTTCTGTGATATTTGTCATTAGAGATATTTTCAATTACCCCCAGAATACCCACTAGGAACCCCTGGTTGGGAACAGCTATTCAAATTCTATTTAAAAAAGTCAAAGAAAAAAATTCGAGCTAATTTGAAATGCCGAAAATTATTTTACATTTATTCCTATAATATGTTATTTCTAAAGTTTTTAGCTTTCACCTTATATACTTGTTTTGTTTATAAACATATACTGGACAATTGCACCATAAAATTTAACTACTAAGAATGTATTTATTAAAAATACAAAACATTGCTCAATGGTGCACAAAACAAGAACTTTAATATGAGCTTGTACAATTAAAATAAAATAAAATATCAACGTTTCGCCCCGTCTTCAGGAAAATATGATATTGAGATGACTAAAAGTTTGCTTCCTGATCGAGAGATAATATTTCTAATAAAGTAAAATCGAAATGAATCAAAAGTTTAAACATGTTGCCACTTACATGTGAGTAAAAATTTAAATATTGCAAAGAGATACAAATTTAAGATTTTATGATGTTATGCCATATTTTTAGTATATTATAGGATAAATTATATTACAAGGTTTATTTTCTCGTGCAAGACTTCGACATATTCTCTTATTTTACCTTCAACTGATAAAATAAGAATTTCTTCTTATTTCAATACAATTGGGCTAATTTTTACCTTTTCGATTTTGGTTATATTTTTGTACACTATGATAGTTTCAATTTCAGAACCAGTTCCAACCGGTTCCGAAATTCTATTAATTACTTTAATAAGAATAATATACTTTAATAAGATAAAATATGAGTAATATACTCCAATAAGGTAAAATAACGGTAAATAAGGTAAAGTAAGAGTAATATATTTTAATAAATACATTCTTAGTTGTTTTATTTTTATATTTTTTAATTGATCAAAAGAAATTTGTATAAAATTATATCCGTAATTTTTTTGCTAGTAAATCGAACTGCATTTGTCTATAAACACACTAATTGCGAATAAGCTCTTAATCTAAAACATTAAAACAAGAAAAATACATTAAATATATTCGAGTGCATTTCAATTTTAATTGCTAGCATATTTTAAATTCATTTAGCTGATCTGGCCAAAAAAAAAAAAAAAAAAAAAAAAAAAAAAAAAAAAAAAAAAAACTCGTTACGTACTCTAGAAAGCCAAACTTTACTAAATGAAGTTTAAAAAAAAGTTTTTAAGTAAAATGATTTTTAATTGCCTACTTATACTTTACAACCCAGTAAAATATAAACTTTATTTTTATGATGCGTCCGGTCAATAAACTTGTTTTCGCTTGTCGTAATAAACGTATTCTTTTCACTATTCAATAACATGGAAAGATTTTAAAATACCAAGAGGTTATAAAGGAAAAAATATTGTTCCATCTATCTATTCTGTAAAAGAGTAACTGACGTTGTCACTGCCAGTGTCAGAGAATATTTTGTGACTAGAGGTCTTTCTTCGCTAATATTAAGAGCCCACACTAGGCTCTGAAAAAGACACGGATGATAATGTTAAGTCTATGGGGTGTTATTCTCAAATATCTCGCTCAAATTCTAATATTTTTACATGATTTTTTTTTTTTTTTTTTTTTTTGCATAGGATAGCTGAGGACGATCTACAACCGGCCTAGTTTTCACTTCTTCGATTTTGGTTTAGATTTTTCTTTAAAAATTACTTTAAATTTCGGAACCGGTTGGAACTGGTTCTGAAATTGAAACTATCATAGTGTACAAAAATATAGCCAAAATCAAAAGGTAAAAATTAGCCCGATTGTAGACCGTCTTCAACTATCCTGTGAAAAAAAAAAAGTAAAAATACTAAAATTTGAGCGAGATATTTGAAAATAACGCCTCTTAACGTAAGTTAAAATAGATTTATCAGCGATCACTCTTGATCTTTCCGCTATGCTGACTATATACGCAGAGAGCCTCGAACTCTTTTCAAAACTTTAATACACTTTCCATTCGAGAACTCTCCTCGAAGTAAAAAAAAACAACCACCCACCATGGTGTCCACGCCAGAACTGATAATTTCTCTCACCTCTCGTTTCTCAAAAAAAAAAAAAAAAAAAAAAAAAAAAAAAAAAAAAAAAAAAAAAAAACTCTGTTTTATATAAAAATGTAGCTTTTCTGTGATATCCCTTATCTCGCAAAATAGCCGATGAAAATCTTTTGTTTGTTTATCTCAGATTATTCATTTTGAATGGCAAGAGAGACTCCAATCCATTGATATAATACATTTTTTTCACACAATACTATTTAACTAAAATAGCTCTGAGTAACCTCCAGATAAGAAAAAACTTTATTTTAAAACTCCAAGTACACAGAAAGTGATGTGAATGTAAAATATAAGTAAAAAGATAATACTGGATAATAGTCATCCTTAATAGTAATTCCTCGTCAAAACCTGGCAGAATGGTTCATGAGTTACATCAAAAATAATATAAACTTACATTTTTAAAAAAATTAATAATTATAATTGAGTTTTCAAAATTTCCTGCGTTTATAAAAACAGACATTCCAGAAAAAGAAACCCCTTAAAAATTACTTGTAAATAAAGAAAATTTTGTTTTCCCCCAGACTCCTTTAACTTCTTGAGGGACAATGGTATATATTACATACCATCTTATTTTAATCAAGATCTGCACCGAAAACTTTGAAATAAAATTATTTTTTGTTACTTTAGTGGGGGAAAATGTAAAATTGCCTTTGTTTTCATTTTGAAAAAATTAAAAATTCCAGTGTGAATTACAGAAACACAATTATTTACCCTTGAAAGGGTTATATAATAGAATAGCTAATGGGCTCAAAATTGCACAGTAAAGCGAATGCAGAATAACAAAATACATATAATACTAAATAGATTAATTATTAAAAATCGTGTATCTTTCCATTTTAGTTGCTAACATGCTTTAAACTGATTAAGCTAATCTGGTAAAAATACTCGCTAATAACTTCAGAAAGCTAATTATTCCTTTTCTATAGAAAGTTGAAAGAAAAACAAAGAGAATGATTTTTAATTACATACTTATACTTTGGCAACGAGAAAAAAAATGGCAAACTATTTTTCTCGTTCATGAGATCAATAAAATTGTTTTCACTTTTCATATTTTTTTCTGTACGGAATACGAAGATTTTTTAAAATGCCAAGAGGCTATAGATGAAAAAATATTGTACTATGGAATAAAATAAAATGCTTAGTACTACTTTTGAGAATTATTTATTCTATAATTATTATTATGGCACACAAACAGAAATTTAAAATTTCTATTTTTTAATAATTACATGTTACTCTACTCTGCATTCTACTTTCATTTAATTTTGAAATCTAAGCTACATGTGAAGATACTACTGAAATTCTGGCTTGGTGTAGTAGCTTCAATTTTAACATTTCATGCAGCATTCTTAGATAAATTACTTTTAAACGATATCATAGTAATTTCATCAGAAACGTGTTATAAAACCTATTCACAATACAAAGCGTGAACAATATGAGTGAACAATATCGATTTCGGAAATATAGTCTTGTTTCTCTAAAACATATGGTAATTTTTTTGTCAAACATATGTCTTTTTCAATGACATTTTTTTTCTTCTGTTAGTTATTCTTTCTCCTTCCCCTGAACTGCTACTATAGCGTTATCGGCGGTCCTGTTTAGCACAGCTTGAGCGATCTCAATGTCAGATAATTCATCTCTTTCGATCTCGAAATTTTTAATTCGTAATCAATTGCTATTTTTCTTTCTCCCATAAGTTAGAAGATTAAAAAGGAAGAAGGTGGCTTTTATTACCAGATTGTCGTGATCACATTTTACTAATATTTCAAAGTAAAAAATGAAACCGCCTACTGCAAAATAAAACAAAACTAAACGTGCAGAATTTAAAAAAATGAGACTTAAAAATGTTAAAGATTTTTAATTTTGAGTGCTGGTAGAAGGGGGTTAGATTTTTATTGGTTAAAAATTAAAATTGTTATGATAAATGCGTAACGTCATTAAAATGTTTTCGTTATTCATTTAAATGCAAACTTCAATTTCCGTTTAATTTAATTGAAAATATTTTGGCTGTGAATTATTCAATTACGATATGCAACTAATTGTAATTGAATTCATAGCTTGTTTTTAACTTTTAATCGCTATTACATAAAAAAAAATCCTTAAAAAAAAAAAAAAAAATTGTTTTTGAATAAAAATATACTTGACTGTTGCTCATAACTGCATGCATGTCGCTGTAGTTATGTCGTTTATGTAATAAAATCTTAATTTAAATTGTTATTAGTAGTAATACAGCAGAACCCGGCTAATTCGGATCGCCGGATCGATCTGGTCGGTTGTTTATTTATTTTCTTTTAAATTTTGAGGAGCGATCGGAAATTTCCATAACATTAATTCATTTCATCCACATATCATATATATTAGAAAGCAGAAGTTCTGAAACTTCCAAACGAGTGTTTTCAAAAACTACCCGATGGATCTTTTTGCAGATTATATCATTCGATAGGAAATATTTTTACGGAGGTTTATGATACAAATATACAGGGATAACTCTGATTTTTCGTACTTATTTTTGACGGAAGGGTTGCAACAACTAATTTTTTGGCGATAATTATAGTTCAAAAAAGGAAATGAAATGCTTTCTCTAATGGAAAATAACAAAAACATTTCGAAAAAAAAAAACCCCGTTAATTCACTGATTTAAAATAAATAATGATAAAAAGAAAAAAATCCGTTTAATGCAAAATAATATTATGAAAAGAAAATATTTATCTTTAACGAAAAAAAAAAAAAAAAAAAGAATATTTATAATAACTAAGTGTAAGTAACTCAATGTGAAAAAAAGTTTTGAAGTGACACAATATTTGGCTATTTATTTCTTTCGAGCAGATTAAAAGAAAACAACACATCAAAAATTTCATTAGGTAAAACATAAGTATTTTTTTTCTTTCTTTTTTTTTAAATATTTTTAAATCTAATTTTCCCGTTATGTGTTTTACAGAAGAAACTCGCAGAATTAGTTTTTTTAAAAAAGGCTCGAATTGTTATTTGTATGTTGTTTAATCCAATCTACTTTTGTCGCCAATCAATACGATTCTAAACCAAAAAAAGCACAAGACTGAGAAAAAACTATTCTATCTCTCTCTTTTAATGAGTGAGAGCATTTTACATTTAACTTAAATACATATGTAGCAGTTAATACATTAAAATGAATAGTATTTAAATTTTAGGGTAAATGTTTTTCCACATACATAGATATTGTAAACGGATGCTATTGTCTATTTATTAATAAATTGTCTATTTACATTTTTTTTCTTTTTTTCCAATTATATAAACTATTTTAATCTAGGCACATTTGTCATACATGCACAACTAATGCACATTTGCGCGACTGCAATAAAATGGCGATTTTATGCCTCACTTGGTAATCTGGCTGTTGTTTATTTATTAATAAATTTTTATTTTATTTTATTTTATTTTTTAAATGATATAAATAGTTTTGTTTTATAATTATTAACTAAACTTTTTAAAATTTATTATTATTTTCTATTTAAAATAACAGAAAATAATTGTAAACTCTATATGTAACTGGTATTTGAAAAAAAAAACATTCTGCAAATCGGCATCAGAAGAATTAAAAAAAAAAAAAAAAAAAAAAAAAAAAAAAAAAAAACTCGCCAATGTTACCACATTAGCGAGTTTTTTTTTTTTTTTTTTTTTTTTTTTTTTTTTTTTTTTTTTAATGCACGAATATGTCATGTATACATTTTTTTCATTATACTACAGTATTTAAACATGCTGTATAAATAACGATTATTGTTTTTTTCCAAACACGTTTGGCACAGATATTTTATACACATTGAGGTATCTGACTATTGCGAAAACGGTGTTATTTTGCCTGATATGGTAACCCAGCAATAGTTGTTTCTGTATTAATAAATTGTTTATTTACTTTCAATTTCTTTTTAGAAATTCTATAAATTGTTTTGTGCTATAGTAACTGTATTAATATTTTCGTTTTAAAATAACGAAAAAATTTTTTTTAAATGCACATTTCTTTGCTATTCTAAAACGAGGATTTTGCCGCATTGGTATTGGAAGGAAATCTTGCCGGAGTTTTTTGTGAAATATGATATTTTCAAATGTAAATTGAGTGCTACTTGATTAACACGTCGGCCAGTTTCGCCAAATTATTCAAATTTACATAAATTCATTTTAAATAATGAAAGAACAATAAACATAAATAAAAAATACAAATTAAGAGTCGAATTAAAAAGCACTTATGACGTAAAAAAAATACGTGTATCACGTGTAATATCAATTGCTATCATACTTACGATCATCAATTATTGACATTTATTCCTATATTCTGCTATTAATTTTTTTCTCGATAGAATAATCAAGTAGTACCGTACATTGTACAAACTCCAGTTAATATTACAAAAATAGAGCTAAATAACTAAATATAGGTGCAAATGCACACACCCATGTTGTAAGAAACAGGCACAAATGTCATATATGCACCACGTTGGGGTGATACATTTCTGGCGCCCCTTTAACGGAAACTTCGTTTTCAAATGACAGATACATTTCTATTTTCTATTTTACTTTTCAATGTATAGAGCGTAACATTTTGTATCATTTTAAAATGCAAATGAAAGTAAATAAATAGTTCATTAATAAATTAAAAACAAAGTTGGATTACCATAAGAGGCATAAAATGTTCATTTTGTTTCAATCACGCCAACGTAATGCGTATATGACATCTGTATCAAAAAATGAATTTCACACATTCAAAAACATTCACCTTATTTTTCTAAGGAAAACTTTATTTAACTTTATTTATTCTGCTGCATTCCAAAAACGGAACACTGTAATAGATTTGTTAAGAGTAGATGTACGTTGCGAAATATAGTATAATATTGATAGAGAATGTATTAAGGTTTCCACAGATACCCATATTCTCAAGTTGAGAAATTTAGAGTTTAAAAAATATTAAATGAAATTGAATCACTTGAAAATTGTTTAAATTCAATGGTCAGTCTCTGCGATCATAATGCTCGCTATTTTAGAAGTATGGTGAATAGACAAGATTTAAATTGCTCTTTTCATAATTGCCTCATTTATCTACCAAACTCTACAATAAATGGTCAACTGAAATATTTTTTTCTTAAAAGCCCGAATTTTATCGAATGCATAAGCTGATACAACAACATAATATTTTATTATTATTTTAATATATTTTGGCGTCAACGGGCCTTGATTCCATTGTTGTTGTTTTTATTTTTGGCTCAGTTTTGTTTTTTCTAGCTCGCTGAGTTTTGAACTGATGAAGAATCTCGACAGTAGATTCGAAACAGCTGTTTGCTAACTTTTAATGCATTTATAATCGTTGGTTTTCTATCTTTAAATACAATGGCGTTTTATATGATTTTCAGAAATGTGAAAGAGCATTTGAGGTGAAGTTGCTTTAAAAAACACAATCATATTCAATATTTTGTTTGATTCATGTTTTGTTTTGAAAAATAGACCAGCGCAGCGGGCTTAGCCTGCTAGTATTGAATAAAAAAGTACTTTTCTGAAATCTCTTCGGAAGTATACCTTGAGTTTTCATATTTAAACTCTTTGATGTATCTATCAAAGGAGACAACTATTTAATCCATTTAAAAATGTCATCAAAAGCTCAATGCACAATGAAGTTTTACTTAGAGCATTGCAAGAAAGCAAAGGGAAAATAGTCCCTATAGACACACTGATTGACAAGAAATGCTTTCCGATCTTTATCAGCCAGTCCATAGGTTTCTCGGGACTGTTTCCTTGTCTTCATAACAAAACGCTTCAACAAATCACTTGCGGAAAATTGAAATAGAAGGAGGAATAAACGAGAATGAAAGAGAAATTACATCTGAAGATTTTGTGAGCATGTTAAAAAAAAAAAAAAATATGGCTGCTCAGATGTTGATATCATCGACATTAGTAATAGGTTGGAAGCAGAAAAAAATGAAGGTTATGCCACAAATAGGATGGCGAAATAATCGATTTGTGCACAACTGACGAAAATAAAAATGAAGGTGACACAGATAAAAACACAATTATTAATTATAATTAACCAAACGTTATTAGCCATAATGTAGCAATGCCCCATTTAGAACAATTAATGGTTTGGTTTAAACGTCTTGTGGAGACTACACCCAACGAACTACTTATTCTCAAGCGGATGTATGACCATGCGGCTTGCAAAATTGTCACAGCAGACGATTACAAACTTTATAATTGCAAAATAAACATTTTTACTGTGTGTAAATATTGAATATGTTAATAAAAAGGTGATTTTCTGTAAATATGTTTTATTTTATTTAATTTACTCTCATTCCCCTGATAATCCGCTTTGTGTCTGGTCCCAAATAATCCGAATTACCGGTGTTTCACTGTAATAATATTTTTCGAAGTTCAATTGAATTATAAATAAAATCAATTAATTAATAGAAAGATATTTATTATAAAAAATTCTACTTTAAAAAAATATCATTTTTTTTTAAACTTTCACAATTATTAGACCGTGAGGCGGCAACACAAACAATCCCCTCATCAAGTTCATGGTTGTAACTTCAAAATTAGTTAAAACTCGATTCGCATATTAAAATGCAATCGGTCTGCCAAGTCATAGCTTGATGAAAAACACCAGAAAACCCGATTTTAACGGTTTAAGAAAAGTTGCTGTTACGATGGATGTATGAATTTATTTTAGAGGATTGTATGAAAAAGAAATTATATATTTATTTAATCATTTACATTCGAAAGAATGAATTTTAAAATTATTCGATATCATAAGAAGAGGATTCTTATTTTACGAAAATGTTATAAATAAACTTTTCGAAAGCATACAAAAATACGAAAATTTTTATAAACAAGGTAATTTTTGTAAGAAACAAAGTAGCATTACAGATTTTCTTAAAGTTAAGGATTTGGAATGATATTGCAGTTGGAGTATTAATGTAATGAAAAGTTCGCAAAATTTGCCTCAAGTTTGTCATTTATAGCAGTGTAAAATATAAAACTACTTAATATGTTATCATGAGTGTAGTCTATTCCATCAAAAGACATTTGTAAAAGAAGTGCAGGAAATTTCGTAGCATTTAATGCATAATTTTTTTTAAATTATTATTCAGGATGTTTTGCGTATAGTAAAAATCTGAAAAACTTCATTTTGAGAAAAAGCTGAAAATAACTTTTAAACACAATTAAAAAATCTGTAATAGCTGTAACTTTAAACGGCTTTAGCTTGGGTTGTAATTAATAAACAGACAAAATTTAAGCAAAATTCGACAGATAAAAGAGTCGATTTTAATGTTATTGCGTAAGTGAAAAATAGATATTTTGATCGAAAAGGACGTTTTAAAGATACTCGGATACCTTTAGAGGCCACTTGATTCGCTTTTAAGGACCCGTATGATAATGTTAAGTCTATGGGAGCATTAATTTCAAATATCTCGCTCAAATTTTAATACTTTAACGCGATTTTTTTCTTTGCACAGGATAGCTGAAAACGATCTAGAACAGGGCAGGTTTTTACTTTTTCGATTTAACTTTTCGTTTTTACTTTTTCGAACCGATTTGAACTGGTTCCGAAAGTCAAAGTATTTTTTTATTATTTTTTTATTAATCCAAAACCGAAATTGAAAAAGTAAAAACTAGCCCGTCTAAAGATCTTCCTCAGCTAACCTATCAAACCAAATCACGTGAAAATATTACAATTTGAGCAAGATATTTGAAAATAACGCTCTCACAGACTTAACATTATCATTCGGATCTTTTTGAGCGTGTCGACTGACCTCTTCATCGAGTTACTCAGCATTCTGTTGCAGTGGAATTTATTTTCAAAAGATAAAATTACATTTTTCAAAAGTGAAACTAGTCGAACTAATAAATATTTTTCTTTCCAGTTACAAATTATGGCATCTTTAATGAATGAACTTTGTATAATGCATTTGATATGTGCGCAATAAATTCATACTTCAAACTCTTCTAAATGAAAAGAGTACAGCTGCGTTCTAGTTCATATAGAAACGTTTTCCCTAGAGATATTCGAGATCTTCATTGAAAAAAAATAGAAAGCGTTAAACAGATTAAATCTTGAAGAGATACAAATTTCCAAAATGTTAGTCATTTAAAGTAGCTTTTTATAAATCATTAACATAACTTTAAATTAATTCAGCTGAAATGGCAAAAATGTTTATCAAAACCTCCTTAAATCTTTAAAAGTGCCTTTTACAGTGATTACTGAAAAAATAAAATCATTTTGAAAGACTTAAAATAAAGCGTATGTACTTAATTTTATCAAGAAAAAAAGATGCAATTAAATGTACTTGACGCTAAATTTCTTATTCATTCAAAGTAATTACTTTCAATTTTATGCATGATTACTTACGGTGAAAGGTTTGAATATGGCTTCAAATAAACTAAACGTGTTGCTGAATTTATGCTACTGTGGATGACAAATACGATTTTAATATAACGAGATAGGACCCGAAATTTACAAAATTAGTTACAGTAAAAAATGTATCTTATATTGGCCATTCTAACTCTCAAAAAAAAAAAAAAAAAAAAAAAAAAAATTAAGCTAAAATTAACAAAATACTAGTTTTTATAAAACTCAGCTGTCCAAATTATTAACATTAAATTTTAATCGCATATGTAATCAATAAAATATAAGAAAGATCAATTATTATGATGAAGTTATTAATTGAGACTCTTGTTTGGTACAAATGCGAATGAAAAAAACAAAATTTATTCCAAATTGACACGATCATTGAATTTCACGTGAAATGTAAACCTGTCATCATTTTCAACTTCTCAAAATTTACTTACGTACTTATTCGTATCTCATATCCGTATTCACCATGATTAAAGAATGCTATTTTAATTTGATGATTGATGAGTAAAAACGAAATTAAACTGATATTTACTGGATTTTATAACAGACGATGATAAGCATTTTATTTTAATTCAATTTTAAGAGAAAATGAAGCGATTTTGTTGCCACATTGACAAAATTGGTATTAAAAACTAATAAAAAAATTAATATCTCAAAAATAAATTGAGATACGGCTTTCAAACAGATTGCATTTAAAAGTACATTTTTTTTTATACGACGGTATAAAAATTTAAAATTTGCGTAGCTTAGAAGTGTAAAATTTGCAGCAGCGAAAATTGCAAAACCGAAATTACATGAGAAAGTGTTGCCATTCGCAAAATGGCGTATGCGTTACGCAGAGATACGTTTGGCCTTAATAATATAAATAGTAAAATCTATTACTAATAAGAATCAGATTCTTTATTAATTTATGCAAATGTTCTGTATGGGCTGTAAAATGATATGAACTGACTTAGTTCTTTATTGTTTCATTCGTTGCAAGGATAATATCATTTATGATGTCCCCTTTTATATGATAAAATAATCCCAATTATAAGCACAATAAACTGTTGCATTGCGGAGGATTGCTGATTTATTTCTGATACTGTTACTGATTCATTTTGATATGCCAAGGCTCCCAATATTTTTGTGTGCACCACTCTAAAAAAAGTTTTTTTTCTTTTTTTTTCTTTTTTAAGTACAATTAAAGAAGAATTATATTATTTGCGTTATTATACAACTGCGTCTTTCAAATCCTGTTTTTTATCTTTTATTTATTTATTTTTTATTATACTTACCATTATTATTATTGCTAATATTATTTAAAAGGAAAAACAAAGCTACGTTATTTAGACAACGATAATGCGAGATGTATATTTGAATCATAAACTACCATGAAATCAGAACAACACACAAGATGCGTTTAGAGTTGAAAAATCTAACAGCCCGTCATCAGCTACTGTAAACACGCGTTCGTAAGGAGTGATTTATACAGCATTTTATTATTTTAAATGTGTTTTGTCCCTAGTTTTTAAATGCTATTTTAATTCGTGTTACATCTGTTTATAAATTAAATGGCTGCGTAATACGCATTCCATTCTATACGTGTATTATCTATCTCAACATATACATACGCTAAACTATAAGAAAAAAACACATAAATTCTGTACTATAATCTCTTAAACGTAGATAATTACTATAATTAAGAGAAAGAAAATGGTGCATGCATGGACAAAATTTACAATTATATAAATATTTCTACTGACTTCTTCCTTTAAATTGCTAGAGCTATATATGCATCTTTACGTAGCCTAACTACCATTTCCTTCAAGTATTGAAAGTCTGAAAGAAACCGCTAATTGAAGAAAATTTGTTTCCAAATCACGTTTATGATATTAACTAGCTTTTGCAGTGGTTGTTACATTGGAGTTAAATGATAAAATGATGCTTCCTTTAACAGCATGAATATCATGTTTTTGCTTAGGTAAGTTCATAAATCCCTTTTAGAATGTTATCCCTAATAATTTGGTACTTTTTTTTGTGTGTGTGTGTGTGTGTGTGTGTGTGTTTGTGTAATTTACATATTACTTAATTCTGCTATTTGAAACCTACAGTTTTGTTTCCGTAATTCATGCCGAAATCTTATATCTCAATGAAGAATTGAGCACTGTAAAAATTGAAGACCCAAATTGGGTTGAAAGATTTCTGGGTATTGTAATGTTCCTAAAATGATACAGTAAGGATTCCAAAATGGTAGAGTATTTTTCCCAAACTAGATAACCCAAAATGTTTCAAAACAGAGCAGATCTTTATTAACATTAAATTAATCAAAATTTCTGAGGTATAATGTATATACTATCTAAGATATTTTAATTGTTTTAATGTCATTAAAAATCAGACTTTTTTAAAACGATTTTGTGCTGCAAACTGAACTTTCCAAATTGGAACAATGCTGTACCCAAAAATCTTTCAACCCAATTTGGGTATTTTGTTTTTACAGTGAGAACTTTGTATTGGTATTGGTACTACTCTGTTATTCCGTCGACCAAAATACTATCGCCAAATTATAAGATTAAATGTCAATAATAGATGATCTTGAATGTCAAATTAATGACATTAAATACGATACACGTGTTTAAAACGTCATTAAGAGATTTTTATTTGGACTTTTTATTTGTATTTTTATTAATATTCTACTAATTATTTGTTTTTAGCTCACAGGCTATCATAGCCTGAGAGCTTATGTGCCCACCCATTCTGTATGTACGTTCGTACGTTCGTACGTGAGTAACGCGATAACTCATGATAAAAGTATCCTATCCACTTGAAATTTTGTATACAAGTATATCCTGATAAGGCGCTTCCCTGATTAGTTTTTGGAGTTCATTCGATAAGTATAAGAGGGGACACGGGGGGCTCATGCCCCTCCCCTTAATTGATATAAATATGTTTTTCATTCAGAATTATCAGTTTTCGTTCAAAATTTAGGTATACGATCATTCGAATGAGGCGCCTCAGTGATTGGTATTAGGTGTTCATTATATAAGTATAAACAGAGGGAACGGGGGTTCTAATGCCCCTCCCCTTAATTGATATAAATGGGTTTTTCATGCAGAATAACCAGATTTCGTTCAAATCTCTGAATAGTTTTGTAAGTTTAATGGTTAAGTATAAAAGAGAGGGGGATAACTCCTCTTAAATTATATGAATGGGTTTTTATTAAGAATTTTCCGATTTGCTCTGAATTTTGGATATAGATTTTTTATATGATAAAGCATGTCCCTGATAAGTTTTAGGGGGTCCAATGATTAAGTATAAAAAGGAGAAAGGAGGAGCTATTTCCCTTTCTTTGATTTTTTTTCGATCGGAATTGACTTTTGAAAATATAAAGGCTGTAATGTGCAATTAGTATGCGTAGCCTGCGAGCTCAATGCCATCAGTTTAACTGGGCAGTATTGTTTTTATTTATTATTTAAAATAAAAATTACGTCAATATGTATAATTTGGCTATGAGTTTGACGATTTGTATAATTTGGCGAAATCGGGCGACGGGAGTAGTACCATAAAATTTAATTATCTAATAATAGTTTCAGCATTGTCTAGTGGCAGGGTAGGTTCCCAAAATCAGTAATATTGTAGAGTTTTCTTCTCCTTGATTCAGAGCAGAAAATTTTCTGGCTAGATAAAACCAATAAACTTTCAAAAATTACCGATATTCAGAGCACTTGGGCACCCACCCTGGTTACTCCACAGATTCTATATGCTAAAATTATAAAGAAGTAAAGTTTGTTTCTTTGTTTATTCGTTCGAGGTAATCTCGGGAACCGATTTCAAACGCAATGGCATCAAAATGATGGTGTTAGTCCCTGTTCGAACATAGACTGTATCTATATAGTAAATGTCATTACCCCAAAGTTAATGGTGCAGAAAAAAATCTAAACTGCAATTTTTGTGTTACTGAAGAGCATTGAAACATAAAATTCGGAAATATAGTTAATTATAAAAGTGTTCCTTAAACTCGTATTTGGCGACATGAATTTCCTGACACGATGATGATTATTTTTGTCTTTTGAAAACAACATTGAAATTATTTTGGAGATGCAATACACTTTGTAAATAATGTAATGATAAAAAGACTGTTTGATGGTATTGAGTAGATATTTTATTGAAGAACAAAAGACAAAAAATAAATAATGATCACATTCAAAGAACAGTGCGGAGTCTTTTTGATTCCCGTCTGCGATTACGGGTTAAAAAATTTGAAATTTAAAATGGTGAAAAAAGCGCAAAAAGCGTTCTAAACAGCTTTCTAAACTCTGTTTTCTACGCAATCTCAGGAAGTATCGAACTGATTTTTTAAAATAATTTATGAAAATGATGGTGTCCTTGCTTCAACATAGTTTATACTTTACGTTGATGCCACTATCCCAAAGGGATGCAAAAGGAAAAAAAGGTTCTAGAAATGCAAGTTTGTATTACTAAAAAGCCTAGAAACATGAAATTTTGCATGGTAATTACTTATTAGGTATAAATTATCTCTAAGAACGTTTCTTTCAAAATTAAAAATATAAAGGGAAGGGTTGAAGAAGCGCGAAAAGCGTTATAAATAATGTTGTGAATGGTGATAGCTACGCAATCACACGAAGCATCAAACCGATTTTAAAAAAATGATTGGGAATTGATGGCGACAGCCCTTGTTTTAACATAAGTTCTTTTTTATGATGATGTTCCTTTCTTCTGGGTATTGCAGGAGTAAAACAATTTCTAAATTTCGACTTTTGTGTTACTTAAAAGCCTAGAAAAATGAAATTTGGCAAGGTAGTTACATATTATTTACAAATGATTTCTAAGATCATTTCCTATAAAATAAATTAATAAATTAATAAATAAAAGGGTCAAAAATGCGCAAAAAGCATTCTAAAATTATTCTAAATGCCGATTGTCATGCAATCTTCGGAAGTATCACACCGGTTTTAAAAGTAATGGTCGGAAATTGTCCTTGCTCCCACATAGGCTCTTATTTTATTTCGGTATCACTAACATCTGGGAGTTGCAGAATCAAAATATGTTTTAAATTGCATTTTTGTGATACTGGTGTAACAATTTGAACTTTGGCATGGTAATTAATTAAAAGATAGAAATGCTTTTCAAGAACCATCGAAAGTAAATTCCAAATTTAAAAAGATGAAATGAATGAGAAGCTTTCTAAAAAACCTTCTAAATTAGGATTTTTATGTTTTCTTATGAAATATTAAACCGATTAAATAAATAATGGTTGCACGTTGTTTGTGATAGAACCTTTTCAAACCCAAGCTATATTTTATGTCGGTGCCACTATCACTGGAAAGTTGCAGAAGCCAAAAATGTTTTAAATTGCGATTCCTGTGATACTGAAAAAGCTTGAAACTTGAAATATGGCACAGTAGCTATTTATAATTAAGCGTCGACAACTTTACACTGTAGTTTACTATATGAATGTTGAGACAAGCTCAGGATTTTTATTTATAAACTTGCTAAAACAGTGTACAATGTGATAAAATATAACAGTTTAAAATCTACATACCATTTTGTATGACATTTAAACGTTAGAAACAATGATAAAATATTCCCGACAGTTTCAACCGAAATACGCGGCGTTTTTCAAGGGTAAATAAAGATGAACTGACATAGGCACGTTATCTAGCTCAGTTACCGCGAGTGGCAATTCTCGTAGAGTTTTTTACCTTCATCTGTCATCGAGCTAGATAACGTGCCTATGTCAGTTCATCTTTATTTATCCTTGAAAAACGCCGTGTATTTCGGTTGAAACTGTCGGGAATATTTTATCATTGTTTCTAACGTTTAAACGTCATACAAAAGTAGATTTTAAACTGTTTTATTTTATCCAATTGCACACTGTTTTAGCAAGTTTACAAATAAAAATTCTGAGCTTGTCTCAATATTCATATAGTTACTTATAAACTATAAATACTCACTAAGAACAGTTGAAAATAAATCCGAAATTTAAAAGTGGTGTAGTGATGTGAGGGAGTGAAAAACGTTCTAAAAATCTCCTAAATTAGGATTTATATGCAATCTAAAAAAATAGAGAACAGATTCCGAAAGTAATGATTGCGAATAAATGGTGACAGTTCCTGATTCTACACAATCTATATGTTATATTGGTGCCATTACCACTTCAGTCTGGCAGAAGTAACAAACGTTCTAAAAAAGCCTTTAAAACTTTCTAAATTACATTTTCTATGGAATATTTGGAAATACCAACTGATTTCAAAACTAATGTTGGCAAATTAATACTGACAATCCCTGTTTCAACATAGTCAACTTACGTTGGCGCTATTGTCTCAAGTGAAGTGGTAGACCATTAGACAAGAAGCCTGGAATATGACATGATGTTTAATTTTAAGATGTAAATGCGTACTATGAAGGTGGTTTCTAAAAAATTCAAAACTTCAAATGAATAACAAAATGAGCATATGAAATGAGTAACAAAGTTAATGAATTAATAATGAGTTAAAAATACTTAATGAATTATGATTTTTTTTTCTTTCTTCTATCTACAATAGAAGAAAGTGTAGTAATCGAAATTTTTTTCAACTTCCGGTTTTCGATTTACACGTTTTAGGGATCAGTGATTACAAAAAACATGTTTTTAGAAAATGTCTGTCTGTCCGTGTGTGTGTCCGTATGTAGCCATTCTACCATCAAAAAGTGTATGAAGATTATATATATATATATATATATATATATATATATATATACATAGATATACATAGATTATGTAGATTATGCATATCTCTGAATTTGAAAAAAAACATTCCGGAATGGGAATCTGTAGAAGCGATTTTCGTAGTAGTAGATCTATGTATCTGTACGATCCCGTAGTAGTAGTAGTGTTATTTTCAAATATCTTGCTCAGATTTTAATATTTTCACTTGATATTTTTCTTCTGTTTTTATTTATTTTTATTTATTATTTATTTATTTATTTATTTATTTATTTATTTTTAAAGGATAGCTGAGGACGATCTGCAACCAGGTTAATTTTTAACACTTTCCAACAAAGTTGAAAAGTGTTTATCCATTCGGTTTGTCTGGCCGGACGGCCGTCTTTCCGCGCTCTAACTCTCGTAAATATTCTCGGATTGCAATGGAATTTTTATATGATATTTATATTTACCCTAGCACGATTCCTATTGAAAATGAAGATTCTACTATGATTAGTTTATTTACAGGAGCAATCAAAATTTTCCGTTACATTTCGGCCTATGGGAAAAAATCGTTTCAAATTAATTTTAAAGATGTTACACCCTGTCAAACTTATTCAAATTTACATGGATTCGCAAAGTGCACTAAAATACGCAATCCTTAAAGTATGCAGTCAAAATAACAGTTAATATTCATTTACATTGTCACTCAAAAGAATTCCATTACACAATAATAAAGGGGGAATTGCTCGCGACATATTTTAATAATGTTAAACGATTTCAAGTATCATAAAATTGATATACGCCGCTGATACTTAATATGTAACGCACAATATGAAGTGTATAACATTTACAGGGGCACACAAAATATTTGAAATCTAATATTCTTATCCGAAGTACTGCATATTATCGATGATAATTGATGGATGGTTGAAATACATTTTCAATTATGATATGCGCTTTTAAGTTTTACTAAATATCCTGCAAATTATATTGGTGTGTAATGTTAATTGGAGGTAAATTTTATAGTTGATATACAGGGTTACACAAAAGAGCTCATAAAGGTTACTGAATATGAGAGTAAATTAACTTAAAGCTGGTAGTTATGCATTTTTATGTTGAACTGCTTTCAATTTACTAAGAAATGTTTGTAGAATATAGATAAAATGATACGCAAAGAATTAGCTACATGGTCACCTATATGTGATAATTTCTGGAAATGTGATTTAAGTAGCTTTAAGAATGTGTTTGTTTGAACTAAATTTTAACAAAATACTGGCGTGAGTAAAAGTACTGGATAAATTACAGGGCTGAACAAAAGTATTGAAGTATTTTCCATCTATTAGAATAAAGAGCTGAAAGAGATATTTCATCCTCATAGGCGTTTTCTTGCTAAACTAAATTTTTCAATTATATAGTATATATATATATACATATATATATATATATCAACCGACGGATCAAATACAGGGCTGTTAAAAAATATTGGAATGCATATTTTGCTATGGACTGTAACACTTCATTTCCCTTAACAATGAAGTTTTGTTAAAGATTTCAAGAAGTTACAAGAAGATTACAAGATACAAGATAGATAGATACAAGAAGATTTTCAAGATTTGTTACTTTTTTAATTTTGGTTGCAGATTTTTTTTTTCTTTTTTAGTTACTTTAATTTTCGGCAGAGGTTAAAACCGGTCCAGAAATTGAAATTATCATAATATTAAATAATATATAATCAAAATCGAAAAAGGAATAACTATCCCAATTGTAGATTGGTCCTCAGCTATCCTATGTAAAAAAAAAAAAAAAAAAAAAAAAAAAAAAAATCATGCAAAAATATTAAAAATTGAACGAGATATTTGAAAATATCGCCCCCATATAGACTTAACATTGCCATCCTAGTCTTTTTTAACGGTCGAGTGGCTTTTGAAATATAGTACTAAATGTAAAACATCTATTGTAGTTTTCAATTAAAAATGATTTTCAAGTCCAATCTGTACACCAGACAGTATATCTGCAACGAATTACTAATGAAAAAAATGGCTCGATTAAGGGTTGGGAAAATGTACAAGCTTTATTTTGAAAAGGGAAAAATAAACAAACAGAAGAAAATTGCTTCATCCATTGATGAGATATTTCTAATACTGACTTTAAAACATCGTTTTAAAGAAAATGCGATTAAAGATTGACAGCAACTTTACATGACAATACAAATACTGTTGTATCTTCTATATGTGTTTAAATATTTAAAAACGACTATCATTTAAGATATGTCAAACAATCCGAAAAAGAGAAAATATAATTAATTTTTAAATCTAAAGAATCCAATTACTCCTAAGATCACGTGCATAGAAAAATAACCCGCAATATTTTTAAATAAAAAAATAAGAAAATAACGCAGAATATTAAATTAAAAAAAAAAATAAAACAAAAAGAATCAAAGTAATTCGTGTATCACAAAATTTACACAGTTTTTATTATAACAAAACAATTTCTGAAACTATTTTGCCAAAAAGTATTTGTTTATTTAATCAATTATTTCTCCTCGGGGAAATTTATATCGATTTAAACATGTAACAAAATAAAAGGAGGAATCTCTCTGTCTCTCTTTTTTTTTTCTTTTGTAAAACTGATAAAATTTTAATAAAATAGGAAGAGAAATTTTGTGTTGTTACCAGGAGAGACGTTTATCCCGCCTATATCTCTCTTTTTTTTCAAATGTACCAAAAAATAATTTATCATTGGTAAATGCCTTTTGACTTCAAGTAAAAACTTCTTCATAAGATATATAAAACAATTGCTATTAAAAGGAAAAATGTCTAAGATATTTTTTCATATATTTTGATTAAAAACATTAACATATGCAAATATGAGATTACAGAGATACGTTGAAAGATATTAAATAAGAAGTGTTATGCAAAGAAGCATTTTGTTTGCTGATATTATATTCAAAAGAAATTTTTATATGGCACAATTTATGGTAAAAATATAAATAGCATTTTATGAAATATTTTAAGTATTAGAATTTGTTACGGTTAAAACAATTTTAATGTGTTTTTTTAATGGTATTTTTCTTCATTTTTTAAAACTTATTAACAATATATTTCTAAACTTATTAATAATTATTATTAGTATATTTTAATTGTTTGTGTAATCTCTATAATATTTCGCTAGCATACATTAATTTAAAAATTCAAATGTAACCTTTAAAATTATGTACTTAGGGAACAAATTAAAATATATATAATGTATGATGTAACACATGTTTCCGCGTAATAAATTAAACTTTTTTTTCCAATTATATTCAAAGGAATAAAATTATTATGTATATAAAGTTTTTTCTGTTTGTATGAAAGTTGAAGAAAATTTTATTTATAAAACAATGCTTAAACTGAATTTCGAAAAAATTATTTATGAAATACACAATATGTTATCTTTAAAAAGCTCCCTGCTTTAGTTAAAATGCAATTAAAATAATAAAGAGACGTTATAAGTTTAAAATACACATTTTATTTAAAACTTCTTAATAATTTTTTTGGCTGTATTTCCCAAGCACGAAACATGGCTACTTCGACTGTCCAGCTATACATTTAAAATGAAAGTGACGTACAAAAATAAATTCATGCAATAAAAAAATGAAACTACATTTAACATACATTATTTCTATTTAAGATCAATTCAAGACACATTCTAACTTAAATACAATATTCCTTGCAGAAAGATACAGGTGTATTTTGGGGTATAAAACAAGTACTTTATGGTCTCAACTATGATGACATAAAGAAAAACAAATTCGTTCGTCAAATAGTATCAAAATGATAAGTTTTTGCGGATTATACATTTTATAGGGTCTAGCGGAAAGTATAAAATTGAATTGCATAGACGAAAATAAATAGATGTTCTTTTAAAAGTTACATTTTCCAAATCCCATTTTATATATTATTGAGTTTGTAACAGCTGTATAAGATGACTTGAAATTTGTTGAGATGTAACGTAGCCGGTTGTATACATAAATAACCTGGATTACTTTTTTTTTTTTTTTTTTTTTTTTTTTTTGGCATTAAAAAATCTTTAAAGTTACAGAATACACATTCTGAAAATATACATGCGCAATTCGGAAATATTTTATCAGAACAGTTTGAAAAATAAAAGTTATGTATTTCAAATCTAATGTACTCTATTTAAAAGAGTTGGATCACACAGCAAGAGTCAAGTGTATTTACAAATGTTGGAGAAATGCATGATAAATTTTACATAGAAAAAAATACGGCTTGCAACATTTTTAGTTACTTATATACAGGGTCTGACAAATAATTCAATTGCGTTATAGCCTATAATTGCTATGTGTACATTTCAATTTTGTTAAATGTTAACTAACTAAACTCATAAATAAATTTTAATATATTAAATATAGTGTAAAACATATATAGCATTACCTTGAGGCCGAATCAATATATATTTGCGGAAAATGCATTTTTAAATGTGTTACTGATTTTTCAGCTGAACTAAATTCTGTAATATACTGTCGTGTGAGTATAATATAATTAAACTCATTTATACAGAGCAGCACAAAATGCTCTAAACACAATATGGCTTATGGATTCTAATGACTAAATAAAAATGATTTTTTTCGGCATTTTTATGAATGAATTTTGAAGTGAATACTAAGTAAAATTTTATTCAAGTTAAATCAATTTATCTGATTTAAATCAATATATGATTTACAGGGCTGCACAAAAGAATTAGCATGAAAATCACACTAGCTACTGAAAATAATTTTTAGAATGAATATAATTGTATTGCGCACCCATTTTCTTAAATGTTTATTTAGACGCATCTTTCTTTCTATGGAAAAAAATGAAATTTCAAAATACTATTCGTAAAACATTGGAAAGTGTTTTATATGCTATAAAGGATGCACAATTTTTATTTCTTGTTTTATATTACTTGATTACTATTAAACCAGTGTGGTACTTCTCGTAGCAGAACTAATGAAACCTTCTTCAGATAGATTAAATTACAAAAAATAGGCATTTTATAAATAAGATTGAAACGATCCCAACAGTCTTTTAAGGCTTCTGTATAATGATAATATATATTTTAAAGCACTTTTTATGTGTAAACTAGGGAGCTATGCGCCCTACGATCTATGCTCACCAATCCCTTTTCAGACACCGTAGATTCTAAAAAAAAATGCTAATTTGGCAGACTTTAAAAAGATAGAATTATATTTAGAAAAAAACAAGTAAGAAAAACCATGCGTCAAGCATAGATTATGAAACACTTTCCAAGGCTTCATGAAATCTTTAAAAAAAACTTCGTTATTTAGATAAATAAGGATATAAAGACAAATATGTATTCCAGTACTATTGAATAGCCCTGTATTTGATCTGTCAGTTAATATACATACTATATAATAGAAAAACTTAGTTTAGCAAAAAAATGCCTAGTAGCTTGAAATTTCTCTTTCAGCAATTTATATTGATAGATGGAAACATACTTGAATACTTTGTTCAGCCTTGTAGTTTGCCTGGTACCTTTTTTACACATCAGTGTTAAGCTAAAATTTACTTTAAACTAAAACACTGTTAAAACAACTGAAATCACTTTCTCATAAATTATCATTCATAGGCTCCATGTATCCAATTCTTTGCGTGTCCATGTATATCATTTTATATATATTCTGCAAACATTTCTTAGTAAATTTAATGTAGTTCAGCGTAAAACTGCATAATTTATTTAGGAATCACTTTTTAGTTAATTTATGCTCATATTCAGTAACGTTGGAGAGTTCTTTTGGGTAGCCCTGTATATTAATTATAACATTTATACGCACCATATAATATGCATAAGTTTAGTGAAACTTATACGCGCATTAAAATGCATTTAAATGTAAATGTAAATTTAATTGTTATTAAAATGCATTTCATCCATCCATCAGTCATCATCCAGATACATATACAGTACTTCAGAAAGAATGTAGTATTTGAAATTTTTTGTGTGTCCCTGTAAATACTATGTACTTTATATTAGGGAAGGCAGTATCGTATAATTTATACTAAGCTTTATTGACATACATGAATTTTATTATACATGAAGCAGTTTAATGTACTTAAAAAAGTCACACACAATTCCTCTTTTTACCATTATCTAATGGAATTCTTTTGTGCGGCCCTGTAAATGAACAATAGCTACATTTTCACCTTATATTTTATAGAATGCATATTTTAACGCACCTCGAAGAAGCATATCAATTATAATATGTTTGGCAGGTTATAACATCTTTAAAATTCCTTTGAAACGATTTTTCCCCAATGGGATGTAATGGGAAACTTTTGACTCTCCCTGTAGATAAACTAATCATAGAAAAAACTTCATTTTCAATGGGGTTCGTGCTAGGGTAAACGTAAATAACGTCCTAAAATTTCATGGCAATCCGAGGATATTTACGTGAGTTAGAACGCGGACTGACGGCTAGACGGACAGGTGGCCAAACCGAATGCATAAGTACTTTTCAACTTTGTTGGAAAAGGCTAATAAAAACATAGGTGATCTCCCTTTTAATGGGTTTCCATTCTTTTTCCTTTGACTGTAAAAATTTAAGGCCAAATCAGCAGTTATTAAGATATCTAATGTCTGCTTTCGTGTTTGATTATATAAGATCAGTTAAACATTTGAAAGTAATGTAATATGAAATAAATTAAGTGGACAGAAAGTTTGTTCTTGGTATTTTTAATAATGCTACAAAATCATTGTTTTAAATAAGGCATTTAAAATGTGTTGTTTTGCATTTGAGCAATGTTTTTATCAAAGTTTTCTTTCTCTTTCTTTACCATCCATATGAAAATACTTTTAATTTTAGAAAGGAGTTTTTTTCCGATGTCTTATAATTGGCAACATTAGTTTAAAAGGTCAAAGCAAAATACAAAATAAATGTCTCACATAGATATATTTCTTATTTTTAACTTTTTGTCGATATTATCATTTGCCTATTTTTAATATGACGTAATTCCTCCCATTTACTGATTTTAACACATATTACTTAATTTATGAGTCTGAAGCTTTCTATCTCTTTTTAATATTTATTTGAAAACACTTTTGTTGCTGGAAAGGAGACATTATTATTTGCGTTGCCTTAAAATTGGCAACAAAAATTTAGAAAAGTATGAAAGAAATGTCTGGTAAATATATTGTCAGTTATTGATGGGGATAAAGCAGACTTATAAAACGCAGTGTTCAAGGTCTGTGGTGTGACGTGATGATTATAGCACTTTGATGAAACAGTTCAAATTAGAAATAACATGTCCGTTTATTTCATTCATCTCGAATGTTAAACTTAAACAAAACTATTTACACAAAACTCCAGCATTTGCTGTGTACTTCATTGTTTAACACATATTGATGACAAAACTGCTTGCGGCAAAGGGCAAGAACTAAACACATCAGTTAGATATTTTGCCCATCACAGCAGATACATGGGGATATTTCACACTCTAGATATACTCACTCAGTACATAAACTCGAAATAAAATTATGCATACAGTTATAGGTAAGAAGGGAGTGCCCATGCGACCGAAATGCAAAAAGAAAAACCGGATCGGAACGATCACTGCTGAACAAACTTGACAAATTTAGAGGTACAAAATTTTGTCCAGATTTCCAACAGTTATTATTTGGATGGTTTAAATATGACTAATTTCCTCCACATTTATTTCTTTTAAAGCATATTAATGAATTTATTATTTTAAAGTTTTCTTTCTCTTTTAACAGACACATGCGAATAAAATTTTTATGACGTATTTTTTAATATTTTCCTATATAATCATTTAATTTTTATTTTAAAGTTTCTTTTCTGTTTCTTAATAATCACATGTATTTACATTATAGTCGCAAGAAAATATTATTCTTTTCGCTTTTATTTTTATTATTACTATTATTATTATTATTATTATTATTATTATTACTATTATTATTTGCAATTGCCAACAATTTGAAATAGTAATTTTTTGAAAAATATAACTATATGTATATATTTATATCTTGAAATGAGATAACTTTGATTAAAATAGATTTGAAATCATTATTTATTTATCTCTATTATTATTATTATTATTGTTATATAACGATTTTTTTTAATTCCCTGAAAAACATAGAGTAATCACAATATTGGTATCACACTTTCGATTGAAATAAAATATAATTTCGAATTCAATTTACGAATGGTGAAAAAAAAAGATAAAGAAACTACACTGATTTCCAAATATTAAAGAAAAACAACAAAAGTAGCTATTGCACAAAACTATACAAGTAGATTTTAATTAAACTTAGCAACGATATAAAACATATAGTACGATATTTCATAACATTAAAGGAAATTACCAGACGATTTTGGCGTTTCAGAAATTAACACAACTATAAAATGAAAAGAATAAATTTGCCAGTTTGGTATAGGAAAAGTACTTTTAAAATGTAGTATGATATCCTCTAGAAGCAATACAGCACATACAGTTATGTGTGACACTATCAATTATGCGATTAATAAGTTCGTTGGCAAGTGCGAGCCATTGCTCTTGTAAATCAGTTGTAAGCATGGCATTGGTTTGAGGAGGGGGATTGAGAGCAGCGACACATCTCTCAAAGCATTTCAAACATGCTTCATAGAATTCAAATCCGGTGATCGAACTGGCCGTTCTATACACGGAATTTTTATGTGCTAAATATAATCTTCTTATGATGCGAGCCCTGTGCAGTCTAGCGTTATCGTTTCTGTAACAGTAAATCTTTACCTATTTGATCGGCAGCATAAAGACACGCATAAGCATCAATAATGTCATTTTTACGGACGTGAGCTTCACAGTTGAACATGGAAAGACGCGGAAGTCTGTACCTTTACCCACAGAAATACTATTCAAACATAGACAATGCCTCCTCCATACGAATCTTTTTCACGAACGTTTGACGGGTGGCAGCGTGTTTCCTGCTCTCACCAAATCAAATAACACTTACTATCGCTTATGAAGGTAAATCAAAACTCTTACATGAAGAGAACACACCTCCATTGATAAGCCGTCCAGTGAACACGTGATGTCCCTACCTTAAATGTTCCCTCGGACTCGGTACACAAATGCTCGGTCGCATCGACCGCAAAGTTCACCTTCATGAAGCCTTCTACGCATAGTAGACATTGACACCAACCTTCCAGTGGCTGCAGCAAAAGTGGCTTTAAGATGGTAGAGGATTGTTGTTCGATTCTTTCGTATAAATAACTGCAAATATCGGCCACCGATGCGTGTCATAGCTCTTGTCCGTCCCTAGCTGAACCTTGTGAAGGTCGAACCCGGGGTTTGAAATTGTTTCGAAATTCTATGAACGACAGAATGACTCAGATTTAACCATCTGATTTTGACCTGCCTATAAATTTTCAATAGTTTTATACCTCAGTTCTACCGTCAAATGATACCTCGAGGTCATACTAATGAATTGGCTATCTCAATTTTTTCATCTCATAATCACAGCGACACCTGCAGCCGTACTCTCTAGCATGCGTATTTATTCTCTTCACAGATGAAACAATCCGACTGCAGCGCCCCTAATTTGCAGTAGGTAATTTTGTTCAGCATGTTTTAGCTAACAATGTATGCACGAATAGATAAATAGATAAAATCTTTTTGAACAAGTTATTGCTCGTTTTGCTATTTTTCCTTTACTTTTTAAAACCAGTGTAATAATTCGTGTATTTTTTTCCGGTCCTCCTTTTTTCTACAAAAATGGAGTCATTAAATTGCCGTTATAACAGAAGTATTGAAGTATATTAGTATGAAGTAATAAAATTTGAAAAAAAAATTATATCTGGAAAACTAATTCTAATTTGAACATTCTAATATTATTTTTATATACACGGATCAATACGGATAATTGGTTCTAATTTCCCCACCAGATTTTTCATATTTTAGGAGAAATAGCCGTAAAATATAAACAGTCGTTTCATAAATTTGTTTCATTAGGATTTCAAATATTAGATAATATGTAAAGAGAAATGCTCATCAACCAATGCAAAAAAGTGCCTTTTTAAAAAGAAGATTTTTAACTAAACAAAAAATAAATATTTTTACTCAAATTTGGCTGAAAACAAATACACAAAGTACAAGAAAATGAATGTTATTGCTACATATACTGCGCAAAATGCAGATTATACTTCTTACGTAAAAATATCGTAAATCACAAAAATTACACATCTGTAACTCCCCCATAACGTAAAAAAACCCATAAAACAGGAATATATCTGCTTAATAGACTAATGTGCAATTAAAAACATCAGTGGTCAACAGTATAAGTTGTTACAGAAAAAAAGTGCGTATTATTGTAATAACAGATTCCGCTAAAATCTTAAGAAAAATAATTCCATGAAAAATGTTATGATTTATAATAAAATCGTGCAATGATAAAAACATCCTGGAAAAAAACTCCTCCATAAGCTAATTTGTTAGAATTTGCTGTATAATTCATAAAAATGCAATTATAATTCGGGATTGGTCCAGCATATTTGCGTGCTCCAGCCGCACGATAGGCGTGGCAGATCTTAAATATGTATCACGCTAAGGTAATTTAATATTTGTTAAAATAATCCGAAACAGACGTAGTTTTCAGCAAGCTCGTGCAATCCATTCAGTCTATATTATAAAGCAAAAACATGTCTGTGAAAAACGCTAACGTCATACTGACCTGCAATACCTGAACGATAAAGTTCTTTTTACTGCGTTTTTATAACTTCTTTACCTATTAACGCCCAATGGCAAATTTTTAGATGGCTAAACTTAGTGATCATCCAGTCGATGATAGATTTGGGAAATGTGTGTAAAATGAAGACCGAGAAACTGAATGCATTTAACCGAAAACAGGTGTAAATTTAATGAGAATTTCGCTTTGTGTGTGTGTTTACATAAATTTTTAACAGTGCATTTCAGGAAAATGGATTATAAATTCATGTTTCGACATAAAAGCTTTCTTTTTAGGTGCGTTCGTAATTATATAAATACGTAGCACCTATAGTTGTCGTTCAGTCCGTCCGTCTGTCTGTCCGCATATAACAGCGCAAAAACTACCCAACCGAATTGTTTGAAATTTAAAATATATAATTATTACATAATTTTGTCGAGTCATTTCAAATATTATGAAAATCGGATGCATAGATCAATTACAGGGACAATCAAAAGGATTCCGTTACATTACGGTCAATGAGGAAAAAAGTTTCAAATGCATTTTAATCGTTTGAAATTTAAAATATATAATTATTACATAATTTTGTCGAGTCATTTCAAATTTTATGAAAATCGGATGCATAGATTAATTACAGGGACAATCAAAAGGATTCCGTTACATTACGGTCAATGGAAAAAAATGTTTCAAATGTATTTCAATGCTGCTACACTCATTCGAACATAATAAAATCGGTATGCATCTATAAAGTACATATAATCATATACATTTTGCATACTCTGTGGTGCAAAGAACATTTGTTATTGATTTACAAGGCCACACAAAAGTATTCATTACATAATGGTTTAGGGAGAACATTGTTTGGTACGCATTTTAATTGTAATTAACTATTTACAATTTTACGAGATTGATATATGAGAGTCATATTTTTAAAACTTCGTTATCGTACGAACGCAGCTCATTTGCTACGCTTCACGAGCAATTTCCAACTTCTTTAAATTATTCGTGTTTGCTCGGGTATACTCTTTTATTCGTGTCTGTATCTTTTTGTTCTTTCATTTTACCGAATCATCTTAAAATTACCTTGTATAAAAACAGAAACATTTGGTTGAAAACCTTTATTTCAAAATACAAAAAATTCAATAAATTTTTAATCAGTTGTTACTGGTGAAACATGTGACACAAATTACTACTGAATAATAAATTTTAAAACGCATACCTCAATATACGTATATTTAAAAATTACCAAACACCCGTGTTTATCGCAATTTATTAGCCATAATATTTGTGAATCAAGACTTTAAAAAATGGATATATGTTATTTCAATAAGATATCGTTATCAAAATGTACATACGATATTTCTTCAAAAGCGCAAATATGGAAATGGTATGCTAGAAAAACATTCCATTTCCCTCTTGAGAATGGAGACAGGGTCTATCAAATTTATATATAACAAGTACGGATCATTTTAGAAAACGCGAAATCCTAAACGAAACATCATCTAAGTCCGAAAAAAGAAAATCTGCCAAGTATAGTAAGCTGATAAATGTTTGAGCCATATCAAAAACATTTCCTTGTTTTTTATTTATTTTTTAAGTTTGAATTTTTTGTGGTAACACACGCATTTTGAAATGTCTACTATATTCTTTATAAAATGTAAAAAATGACAAATGTTTTAGTGAGATATTTGCGAATAGTTTTTTACTGAAAAAAAAAAAAAATGCTAGTGTTTCTGAAAAGCGATCACAGAAAATATCTTACATATTCATTTACAATCTTCATTTAAGTATGTCCACAACCTTTCTTTTAAAGTTACATTTCTAGGAAAATTACATAACATTTCTTAATATTAATATTATAAGGTATTTCAAAAAAAACTAAAAATCCTTTTAACATTTTGCTTATTGGAGATGCTTGGGTTTTTTAAAAGTAAAAATTATGTTCGTCTATGACAAAAATTCACCAAATTATGATACTTTAAAACTGATAAAATTTCGGTTCATTTCGGTACTAAAATAATGCATTTTTTAATGCGGAAAGTTCTGAAATTTCATATAATTTAAAGTACTATAATTTGAAGAGTTTTGATGGCAAAATAATTTAATTTTTGCTATTTTACTGGCCAAAGTATAGATAAAATCCTTAGGACTCAGAAACTGTATAAAAATTTTAAAAAGTTTAACTTTTTTTGGGGTGAACATTTGAAGTTGAAAATTACGTAACATGTAAAATGCACAAGTATTACATATCGTCATATTTAATGTGCTAAAATAATTAAATTATTCTACGTGAAAAACTTTTAATAGTGAATATTAGATCATATCCAAACAGCTCAAGTAATAATATTCACAACCACTTTTAAATTAAATAATATAAACTGTAAAAAAATCCTTTAAATTTACGGCAAAAACTGCTGGCAGCAATGTTGCCAGCAGTTTTGCCGTAAAAATTGCAGTAAAATTAGATGTAATTTTTTTTATTACATCTACTTTTACTGCAAAAACTGCCGGCAACATTGCTGCCATATTTAAACTATATCATAATTTGATACGATTTAGATTTTGTAATTTAGCATACATACACATCTTCAATTCAGATATACGAAAATAATAGGACTTCATCTTAAATAGGACGTAATTAACCTGGAAAAACTAGAATCATTACCTATCATGGAATATCATAAAAATGTGTAACACATTCAAAAACCACTTTTAAGCTATTTTCATTCATGCACTGTAACTCATACAGATTCTGTTGTGTTACCTTGTATATGATCTACAGCATTTATACAAGCAGAGTAATATGCAAAATTGTATTTAAACTTAAAACCTCATATCACACTTAAAAATGCATTTCCAGCAAAAATCTGGAACATACAGTAGTTCTAATACAGTATAGTATTCGAAATCTTTTGTGAGTCCCTGTATATACTGTTAGCGCTTTCTATTATACAGGAAGTAATTTGTAATAAATTTCAGCAACGTATATCAATTTGATTACATATGAAATTTAACATGATTAAAATACGCTGAAAACAATGTTTTCCAATATATCTTTATAAAATGGAATTTTTTTTGTGTAGCCCTGTAAATGAATAGTAAATATTTTTTGCACCACATTTTGCACATAATTTAGTACATTTCACTAAATGCATATAAATTTTATCCTGTTTGAAATGCTGTAACACCATTAAAATGAACTTGAAACAATTTTTTCCCATTGGCCGTAATGTAGTGGAATACTTTTGATTGTTCCTCTAATGAAACTATGCATCCGATTTTCATAAAATTTGTAATTACTTGACCAACTTTTTCAAATATTATATGCATTCAATTTCGAATAATTCGGTCGGGCAGTTTTTGTTTTGTTATATGTGGACATACGTACAGACCAACGAACGGACTGAAATGTCTCTATTCAAACGAAAAGGCATGGCAACCCGATTACAGAAGATAAGCACTGTTATCGTGATATTATCATTCAATTTTCTGAAACCTTATAATATTTTTTTAAACAGTGCAAATGACTATTTTTGTAGAGGCTGCAAAGCCTGAACGGTAAATGGTGGGCATAATTTGCAAATAGCTGCGTCCCCTAGTTAGAAATACAATGAAATACATAAAAAGATATTTCTAAAGTTTGATAGAGGATTTGAAAAAATATATATTATTCTTATGCAAAAGGTAAATATAGTGGATGTAATTCTTTATTTTGAAATACTATTATATTAAAAAAAAAAAAACATTTATTATTTTGAATTATCTTGATAGATATCTTGAAAATGCATTCCTTAAAACATCAAAGTACGGAAAATAATTTAAAAAAATAATCCTAGCTTCCTTTTTCAGAGAAGAGATGTGGTTTGTCAAATTTATGTATAAGTATTGCAGTTCATTTCGAGAAACACGAAGTTTTGAACGAAATTCATCTACGGAGAAAAAAAAATTAAATCTGTCAAGTAGAATAAGCTGATAAATGCTTGAACCATATGCAATATATATATATTCTACCTTCTTTTCTAAAGAGTTTATTGTGTTAATGCATGTATGCCGGAATTTCTTTGCGTATTTCTCAAAAAGGAATAAAACACATTGCGAACATGTCAAAAAGATAAATTTTGGTAAGACATTTTTGAATGATGTAGCTGAAAAATAAGAAGAAATGTTTTTATTTTCTAACTAAATACTTTAGTGTGAAAGATACTACATTTTTATGATTATTATTATTTTTATTATAATAAAAGCTTATGCAAAATCAGAAAATTGCTTACTTATTTTTTAGAGCATAGCTACTTATAAATAAATTATGAAATCTTTTCTGAACTATTTTAACTAAAAAATACTCTTCTAGTTAGTATTATGTTCAGAATCTGAAACCCTTAATTAATTTTAAGCTTAAATTGAATTCTTAATATTGTTAAACTATAAAAAGAACCGGATAGTTATCAATTATTTTCACTGATTTTGCACTTTATCTTTTATTTTTTAAATATATTATATCAATAAATTATGCAATTACCATCATCAATACTAACCAAGGTTTCCTTAACATCTCCATTTTTTCTTAAGTTTCATTTTTTGAAGGACAAAAAAATATTCCAACCTAGATTTGACATCATCGGGGTTTCAGAAAGTTTTACCTCTTAAGTTACCTTCACATGGATGGATTAACTGATAATCTAGGGGAGTGATATCTAGAAAATATGGTAGATGAAGCAACACTTTCCATCCTAAGTGTATAATTTTGAGTTAATCTTATGATGGGCGTTATCTTGCTGCAATATTCGTTATTTTATCCATTTTCGATCGGTTAAAGCTGGATATTTTATTCCTAGTGTCTGTTGTAAACAATCTAACTGCTGACAGTGTTGTAACGACCCCGAGTAATTGGCTTTGGCACGAAACTCCCGCCTATAATTTCGCAAGAAGCCTTCCTAACTGTGTGCTCCTGAATCCGAACTGTTTCTTCGTGTTGGCCAGACGGCGCTGACATGATACAGTCTACTGATAGAAGAGGGAAGAGAAAACGGGACACAGTGGCTGACAAAGCGAGGATTTTAAAATTTTATTTAATTATTTATTTATTTTATTTTATTTTATGTGTGTAAAGTTATATTTGTAAAGTTTTAGTATGTATCTGATTATTTAGTTCGGTGAGATGAATAAAAGGTCATCGTGAAAATGATGTATCATACTGCTAATTACACTGAAACCTGGGGAAGTGCTGAAATTTTTACAATATGATGTTATTGTTTGACCACTTGGCATGATCTCGAAATAAATTTCTCCTTACACACACTCTCTCTCCCACACACACACTCACAAAAAAGAACTTTAGGTGAAGTTTATTTTTGGTAGCCCAAATTGTACATTTTCCTGAAGACCACCACTCTTGTTTAAATTCAATATTATTATTCTATAACACCCATTTCCCATCGCCAGTTACAACTCGTTTAAAAAAGTTTCATTTTGCTGCCTTGTCAGCAATGTATTTCAAATTGTTCATTTTTGTTGTTTTTGGAAAAATCAAGATTAAGATATGCATCTTGTTTGTTTACATAGCAAATCTTTTGTTAATGCTCTTGACTAGTTGCTCACATTTATTTAAGTTTATCTGACTCATATAGATCCTTCGGGACATCACTATTGTAGTTTTTCAATATAATTGATTACTTTCCAGGTACATAATATATTTTAATAGAAATTTTAAATTTTAACATGTAGTTTTAATTATGAGTTGAGATGAATCCGATTCATTGAACTGTTTTTTGTTTTTAAGAGAAAAAGGCTCTCTGCCTTCTAACTCTGCTTCCTATGAACTACGTTTTAAACCCCCGTCCAGGCCCTACAGGATATAAAAATTTTCTTTGTTTTTAAAAAAAATTCCGAATTACACAATATTGAATGATAATTAGAACGACTACAGATGATGTTCAGTAATAAGACAATTCACCTCCCTTTTATTCAGAATCTTTTCGGCTCCCAAGGCCACTTCCATTGCTGTCAGAATGGCTGGCATGTGTTTTTGTGATTGAATAAGACCTATTGTGCAATTATAAGTTTGATTAATAATCATAATCAATTATATATTGAAAATCAGTTTGTATAAAATAGTTAAGTAAAAATTGACGCTGCCTCACTTTAGAGGAAAAGTTTTCTTTGACGCTAAAAGAAAATTATTTTAAATAGGACGTTTTAAATATGACGTATTTTTCAACAATAAATCCTTTTAGCACTTAACAATTTAATTTAAGTTTTTTTTTTTTTTTTTTTTTTTTTTTTGGAATATCTACACGTAAAAATATATTTCAATTAAAAATACAGTGTTTGATTATTTACTATTGCCAACTATAAATTATTATTAAATAACTTATTAACCTTCCCACAGCCGCGACCAGATATATCCGTTCACTAGGCTGCAGGTTTCACTGCAGTTGAAGCTTTATTTAAATTAATATAATTCCGCAAATATAATCCAGTTTTAAAAAATCAAGTTATGATATATACTTTCAAGTCTTATAAGCGTATGCGTAACAAATAGTATACCATGATAGAAAATCCCTCTTTTATTAACATTTAAAATAAATTGCAGAGAAAAAAATTACAGTTTTGTCCTTTTGCTTGGCGGTCAGGGAGTTAATAATTATTATCAATAAAAAACTAATACTTTGAGCGTTTTATAATAAGGCAACAGTATATAAATGAATTATATCAAAATGTGTATTTTTTGTTTTTATAATGAAATTTTAAACAAAAAAAGAAAAAAATCATGCGTCAAGTATAAATTATGAAGCAATTTACAATACATTCCGAATAGCGTCACGAAACTACATCGTTTAAAAATAAATTAAAATATTACGTCTCATTTCACCATATGAAAATGTAATAACACATTTCAAAACCGAATTTCAGCTGTTCCCATCTAGAATCGGAAAATTATTCACATTTTTTAGCAGCCCTGTATATGATATAGAAATTTGTATCTATTACCAAAATGCATTCCAAAATTTAATTCCTTTAAGTGATATATATATTTCAGAAAATTCCCCTTCAGTAATTTCCCCTAATAAGGAGAATGGTATGCGAATATTTTTTTTTTGCAACTCTATATATGAAGTATAGCATATATAAAGAGAAATATACAAAAAACTAATTAAATTTAAAAGTGCATACCGAATTTTAAAACGTACTCTCCAGCAATTATTATGCAAAGACTTTTGTTCCTGTATGATTTGACTTTACGTAGACTTTTGTACGATTTCTTTTGTGTATCCTGTAATTTAAAAAGTGCTACGAATGCTCTGTTTTAACGTGATCGTAGTAGAATTCAGTGATTATATCAATTTTAATACATTTGAATTATTGTAATGTCATTAAAATACTCTCCAATTATTTTTTCTCCATATATTATAATGTAATCAAATTCTTTTGGGTGTCCCTGTAAATGAATCATTAATCGTACATACTTCATATGCGGTACAAACATGGTTTAGTAACCCTAAATAAGCCTTATCAATTGCATGAAAATCCTAATATATTTACGGGAATTAGAGCGTGGACGAATGGACATACAAACCGAATGCATAAGCACTTTTCAACTTCGTTGGGAAGTGATAATAAAAAACTGAAAAAAAACTCACAAATTTGATAGAATTTTAAAATAATCGGACACGGCTCTTTACAATCTAGTGAAGTATGGTGCCTTCAAAAAATGATTTAAAAAATATACATTGTTTTGGTTGTTATAAACCTTATTAATCGATCTATCTGGATCGATTTCAATATTAAATGGCTCTTAATGTAAATATTCGATTTAAAACGTGCCTGCTTCAGCGTGTTGATCATACATTTATCTATGAAAAAAAAATTATGTTTTATACGTAATGTAGTTTGTAGGATAAGTGAGAAAGTGTAAAGTTAACAAAAGATTAAATTACAGCAGTGGCAGCGTTATTACCTTTTTTTTTCAGAATAGAGATAAATTTTATTTGTAAATAATTTTTTTTTTAATTCTGATTAATAAGAGACACCACACACAAAAATATTTTATTTAGCTTTAGAAAATAAAATTTAACAAATAATATATTATAGTGACCATAGCAGTTAAACAATAAGAGTTAGAATGACAAGTAGAACTTTTTACACACATGCTTAAACTTCTTTTATTGACTAGTTTTAACTATATGTTATTAATAAAAACATAAAAATTTAACAAAATTTTCAGATAAAAGAATGTATCTTAAATTATATTTATTTAAATAAAAAAAAAAACTTCAATATTTTCCATGCAGTGTTTTTGAAGCCGTTTTCTAATTTCTTTGTTCGTATAAATAAAAGAGATATAAATAAATTATTGATAAATTTGCCATTAATAATTTCAGAAATAATTAAAAATATAAATTATAATATAGCTATAATTTTTTTTTAAAAAATGCAAGTATTCTTCAATTTACATTATGGAAAGTTTATAAAATTTTAAATGCAACTAACCTTGAACTAATTAGTTGCTAAAGATAAAAAGTTATATCAGAAAGGAAAGCTAAATATAGCTTTTTAACTGACATATGACATTTAAGCTTTTATAATGATACGATAAAATTAATGAGGAAGCAAATTAAATTAATATGTGCACAAACTTTATATTCTTTTCTTAATTAAAAGAACAAGATTTTACCTTCACTTTTGAAAAAGAAAAGTGTAATTAAAGAATAGAAATACGTTAGATACCTTTTTTAGATATTTAGTTATTACATTTTTTTTTTTGTTATTTTAATTAACTTTTTCTTTTTCTTTTTTACTTTTAATATACATGTAGGTATGTTAATCACGAAACAGCACAAGTGCGAATAGGACTCGAGAAGGTTCAAGCAAGCACACGAAAGTACATGCAGTATGAACACGAGAAACTAAGTCACTGTGTTTCAGTTCCTTCAAATGGGTCAAAAACTATGGGCCCCTAAAGGTTTCCATAGGCATCACAAAATGAAAATTTTGACAATTATGGGGGCAATAAAACCGGACCCTTTCCCACGTCGAATCCACGCTGCATTTTTTTCGATAACTATGGATTGAAGATGTATAGTTCTTTGAGCATTTTTGATGAACAGGATGCGCCATAAATTCGTGCAAAATCCACAATAAATGAAGCAATACTTGGAAAAAATCTGAGTTTACGCGAGTATGATCAGATGGGTTTTGGATTTTTTTCCATGTATAAAAAATGGTTCCAAAAATAACCGATAGAGGGCACTCACACGCCATATTGAGACGTTTAATGATTCGCACTCAAGGCCAATATGTCTGCCACTACGTGGACGATCCTCCAAACCCCCGTTTCCTCAAAACGTTGTACTAAATTGAGTATCCCATTCAATGAAATAGGGCTTTTTCGCGTTTTAAGTCATTTTGCCGTTCGAAACTATCTCGATGCAATGTGGATTCACCATTCTCGATGCAATGTGGATTCACCATTCTCGATGCAGTGGTGGATTCACCATTATTGTATAAAACTTTAACTACCAGCGCTCGATCTTGTATTAATAGCATGCTGCTGAGATTGAATGGCGAATTTATTTCCAGCAGGTGTTTTATTGCTAGCCTGATTTGCATAAAACGCCTCAGTAGGACGTGTGAGCGCCCTTTACCGGTTACTTTTGGAATCATTTTTTATTATACATAGAAAAAAATCACAAATCTGTCTGATCATACTCGCGCAAACCGAAAATTTTTCCGAGTATTATTTTATTTACTATAAATTTTTAATGTTTGCACGAATTTATGATGCACCCGGCACTTCAAGTGAGGAATGTGGTTGTGTTGTTTCGGCGGTCTTGGTGGAAATCTTGTGTGTATATATATCTATTTGTATATATATATTTGTATATATATATTTGTATATGTATGCGTGTAAGATCAGAATGTAAATATTTTGAGTATTGTCAATAAAGTGTAAAATTCAGCTCTAAATCCCACCTTTTAACAAGAACACTCGTAGACTGGGCAGTCGTGTGACACAAGGTCGTAAAGCAACAAATAAATTTTCTTTGGCATGTTTCAAACTTAAATTAGTCAGAAGCGACGAACAGTTTTAATCACATTTATTCATATTCCAAATCACAATAAAACAATTTCACTCATGCTGGTTTAAATTTCCTGTCGGCGTAAGATACAGCCATTAAGTAAAAGATGTTATTATCACCGTACAACTTCAACAAATAAAGACTTTTACACCAGTTGACAGGGATTTTATTAGCACAAGAAAAACGCAGACTAAATCTGCTCTGAAGCCAATGTAACGAGATTATAATCAAACATACAGTAGAATACAGTATTTTATGACTAAGTTCTAAGTTTTCAATTAATTATTTAGAAAATATGTCTTTTACCAATGCGAAAAAAAAGAGCGACCTTCGGAGGAATTAATTGGGCAAACTGTCCCCTGGAGTCGCTAGAAGGGAGTTGTGGGCAATCGAATTTTGCTTAGAACGTCAATAAAAAGATATTATGCATTAGATAAAAGAATAAATTTAAGTAATGGGATTTTAGGGGGGAAAAATTGCTTTACTAGATTGTCCTTTAGAATAAAATAAGATAAAAAAAAAGTTGATTAAAGGTATGGAATTAATATATATATATATATATATATATATATATATATATATATATATACATTATTCTCAAATTATTCAGAATGCTGTAAAAATGAAAAATAATTTTTAAAACGTTTATTTCAGTTTTGAAATTTAAATTTTGAGCTCGAAATAAAATTTACTTTCTGAAAGAAGTTTCATAGCTACAATTATGCATTTTTTATTACATATAAATAAGATTAAGAAAAAAATCTTTCTTCTGGCACATGATTCACACTAATTACATAGAATTAATAATAACTCGTATCACAGTACTGCTGAGTAGACATGCAGATATAGAATAATTTGAAACGTCAACTTGTGCCAGGTGTAGAATAGGTCTCGTATTGTGCAAATCTATGTCACATAGTAATTCTCTAGTAAAAGAACATTCTAGTAAAAGAGCAGATGATAGTTAATCTACGAAAAATTACACTAAGCATGAACAAAAATGTTCGATAACTCCTTTCAAATCACCCAATATTCCAAAAAGCGTTCTTTTATCTTTAGAAACTTCAGAAAACAAGGGATTTTCGAAATTTAAGGAGAATTTATAAAAATAAATTTTTTTAGCTGTCCATAAGTTTCATAAAGGTTTTCGAGTAGCTTTTACATTGCAATAATCACTTCTCTCTACCCGAAAATCGGTTTTTCGAGTGCTATTAGCTCTCAACTAAACATTTTCAGTTGCGTAACTGAAATTTTGCATGTAATTGTAACTGAATAAGGATTATTGTAACGTTAATAGTAGCAATGCTGTTAATTCTTTATGATAATCAGTTAAACATGTTTACTGAATGTGAAAATACTTACTTGGGACTAAATACCATCCGAAAAACCGATTTTACGATTAAGAGAGAATTAATTAATGGATTGTATAAGCTACTCGAAAAATTTTCGAAAATTACGAGCAGCTAATAATTTATTTTTAAAAATTCTTCTTTAAATTTTGAAAATAAATTACTTTTTGAAGTTTTTTCTTAAATTAAGAAAATTTTGTCTTTTTTTAATCTGTAAAAATACAAAGATGTTGGCTTCTCATATTATAGTATATTCTGAAAGTTTTCTTTTTAAACACTGAAAAAATGGGTTCTCAAAATTGAGTAAAAAGTACTATTTCACATGCTCAAAATAGCTCCGATCAAAAAGTTCTCAAAGCTGAGAAACACATTTATTAAGAGAAATAGCAAAATGATAAGTAAAATACCCAATTCGAACATTTTTATGACAAGAGCATTATTTGCAAATATACTTTAAAAATTTTTTTTAAATATTGTGCATAATTTAATATTTATATTAATAAGCATCTTTTATGAATGAGATAAACCAATACAAGGTACAAAATTATCGTTTGTTTGGATTTGATAACATATGCTGTTTCAAAATTGAAAAAGCAATGTGTTCATTTTTGATCCAAAAATACTCAATTCAATATGAGTACCTCGATTTACTCATTTTTGAAAACTTCATTTTTTTCAGTGAAATATTTTCATACATAGAAACAATGCGCATTGAAATTATTAAGTACTATATACCGTAAAATCCCGTTAATCCGCACTTCCCGATCAAACGCCCAACTCTCCATTTATAAAAAATTTGAAATTTTCAAAAAATCCCTAGAAAGCGCCCTCCTCCCCCTAAAAAATCGCTGAAAAAACAGATATTTTGTTAAAAAATCGTGAAAAAGAAAGGAAATTTTATCTAATGATCGCTGAAAAAACGCATTTCGCCAAAGAATCACGAAAAATAACCGGATCGCGAAAAAATCATGAAATTCGCCGAAGTATCGCCAAAAAGCCCATATTTTGACGAAAGATTGCAGTAAAAACGCGAATTATGCCACAAAATCTCTAAAAAACACGAATTATGTCAAAAGATCGCGTAAATCGCGAATTTCTCAAAGGATCGGCAAAAAGAACGCACATTTTGTCAAAAAAATTGTTAGAAAAAACGCATATATGAAAGAAATCCTGCAGATATCTCGCAAAAAATGCAAATATTGTGAAACGATCGCAGAAAAATCCGGTGTAAGTGCCCCCCTCTAATTATTTTACGATTTTCGTCACGTTTGGGGAAGAGGGGGCAGATTAATGGTATTTTACGGTATATTGTATTCTAAATGCATTTTATTTTATTATTTCTAAATAAGAATAGTAAAGGATGCTTTTGTTTGATTCACATTAATGGCAATTAATTCATAGCATTTAACATAGCAGTGTGCGTTGAGTAGGCGTATATGGTTTTATTTCATATTTGCCATCTTTCAAATAAATTTCGGTAAAATGTAATTTAAATTAACGCACGTTACACACGTTTCTGAATAGAAATTTTTATTTGATATATTATTATACATTTAATATCGTGTTTCTTTATAAATTCTATTTGAATGCATTCCTTAAAATAATTTCTGGTTCGAAATGCGTTTAACCTGACTCAATTTCTCTCACATTTCACGGACGTTTAGTTGCAAGTTGGCAAGTAGATCATTTGATCTCCAAAATTATGCCACAAGTGATCTAAGGCACATATTGAGCAAATTTACGGCACATGGTTAACATGTAACATTATTGGTATGCATCAGATAAGCATGCAATAAGATGACTGAAAAAAATCTTCGGCAATTTAGATTAAATTTTAACATGGAAGAAAAATCATGCGTCAAACATAAATCATAAACACTTTCCAGCTTATTAAGAATACTATTATAAAACTTAATAAGGGGAAATGTGGTATGTAAGAAAACAATTGGAAAAGTTGTTCATTGGGACGATTGTTGAAAACCGTTTTCTTTTTCTGAAAATCTTTGATGATATTAAGTTCTTTTTCTAAATATCATCAGAGGTATATTTCAAAAGCTCGTTTAATGTAAAATTTGTAAGCTGCGATAAACAATTAGAGAGAACTCCAACGGGTTCTCCTAAGTTTGGGACTTTTGCCGAAGTTAAATTAAGATGTTGAAATTGAGGATTTTAACTGATCTTGATTTAAAGGGTTAGAAGTAATCAAAATTTTCAAAAAATTGTTTTCTTTTTTTTTTTTTTTTTTTTTTTTTTTTTGCATTTTATTTATTGCAATCGCACCAGTTTATCTATCTATCTATCTATCTCACTTTTTTATGGACACGATAACTACTATAATTCTTCAACAATCTCCACCAAACTGGTACATAAAATCAAAGGGGATAAAATCTTGGCTAAGTTCGTTAATGGGCAAAATCGGACCAAGGGGGTCGGAATAGGGGGCGTTTTTGTGAAAACCGAAAAAACGCCATACCTTCTTAATTAAAGTAGATATCGAATCAGTTTAAAGTTTATATTACTTCTTAAAAACGGGCCAAAATTATATGCATGACAGATTTCTGATAAATTTAGAAGTGGGCTCAAGGGGCGAAAAAAACAGGGATTTTGATAGAAAAAAATTCATAACTTCGTCAATTTTCAAGATATCAAGTCCAACTAAATTTTTTGTAAATGTTCTTAAAATTATCTAAAACTTTTGTATTTACAAGTTTTTGATAGGACCAACTTTTACCGACGAAAAAAATTAAAAACGAAAAGAAAAGGGGCGCTGAAAAAAGAGAAAAATCCATAACTCGTCAATTTTTAAGATATCAAATCTGATTAAATTTATTTTACATCTTCTCAAAAATATCTACAAATTTTATATTGACAAGTTTTTCATAGGACCAATTCGTATAGCAAAAAGAAATTAAACAAAAATAGGAGTTGGAGAAAAAACCTCAATTCCAAACTGCTTATATTCTGACTCATTTTTAAATTCATTTTTGATTTTAAACGCATCCAAATGGTAGATCCTCTTATTTAGAAACTGTATAAAGTGACGCATTGGTCAATTTTCTGATAAAGACAGAATATATTTCAAAAAAGGCTACCAAAAAGGGTATTTTGAACAGAATTTCCGAAAGTCATCGGCACTGAAAATTGAAAGAAGTATTCAAATAAGAAATTGCGTTTTTTTCTGACTCGTTTTTAAATCCATTTTTGTTCTCAAACGCATCCAATTTACAGATCCTCTTATTTAGGAACTATATAATGTGATACATTCGTCAGTTTTTTGATAAAGACGGAATATATTTCAAAAAAGGCTAGGGGCCGTCCATTAATCATGTGATGCTCGAGAGGGGAGGGGGGGTCCATAAAAAAATCACGAAACATCACTAGGGGGGAGGGGGGAGTGTAGCAATATATCACGAGTATTTATTTTTTCGGCAAACGCGTGATATTGAACCGAAAAGTGACGTTTCGTGTATTTATTTTTTCGTCAAACGAGTACAAAGTCAAAAGCGGCTTGTAGTGTGACCTTGATTCACCATTGCCAGGCAACGAACGAAGTGAAGTTCCCGCGAGCCGCGACAAACGCCTGCCGGACTCAGCTTGTCAGTGTCAGTTATTCTGTTGTTTTGGCACTGAATGCATGCGTAAATTGTTTAACCTTGTATGTTTTGCATTAAAACAATGTCTAAAATAGGTGATCTGTATAAAGACCTACTTGCAGCGTATAAGAAGGGAAAAAAAACCTAGTGTAGCTCAAAAAGAATTTCTTTCATTATTTTTATATCAGTCCAAAACAACTTGCAACCTTTCTGTTTACCTCTTAAGGTTATCATTGCAGTTTTTTTTATGTTCTATAATAAAATTTGATGATACTTGAACCTGTATTTTATAATAAATATGCTAAAAAATTAAGATTTTTTGTAGGTACTAAAAAATACACGTGATATAGGGTAGACGGGGGGGGGGGGTAGTCTTGAACCTCACCATGTATCACCAAGGGGGAGGGGGGGTTAAAAATGCCAAAAAAAATCACATGATTAATGGACGGCCCCCTACCAAAAACGGTATTTTGAATAGAATTTTCTGAAATCATCGTGACTGAAAATTTAAAGAAGTGTTCAAATAAGAAATTGCGTTTTTTTCTGACTCGTTTTTAAATCCATTTTTGCTCTCAAATGCATCCAATTTACAGATCCTCTTATTTAGGAACTATATAATGTGATGCATTGATCGGTTTTTTGATAAAGACAGAATATATTTTGAAAAAGGCTACCAAAAAGGGTATTTTGAACAGAATTTCCCGAAGTCTTCGTGATTTGAAAATTTAAGGAAGTTTTCACATAGCAAATTACGTTTTTTATGACTCGTTTTAAAATCGATTTTCACTCTCAAACGCATCCAATTTACAGATCCTCTTATTTAGGAACTATATACTGTGACGCATTGGCCAGTTTTTTGATAAAGATAGAATATATTTTTTTAAAATGCTGTCAAAGTGAGTATTTCGCAAAAAATTTTCCGAAGCAATTATGATTAAAGAATTAAGGATGTATTCAAACAACAAACCGGTTATTTTATGACTCATTTTTAAATTCAATTTTTTTCTCAAATGCACTCAACTGACAGTTTTTTGTTATTTAGGAACTGTATAATGTACTGTTTTGGTCGATTTTTTAATAAATTCAGAATCTATTTCAAAATATGTTGTCAAAATGGGCATTTAAGCTGAATTTTTCTTAAGATGATTCTGATATAACCAATTTTTGCAGAAAAATGAAATTAAAAATTTTTCATAAACGGCCAAATGAAGTTATTAAACTGGGTTTATCACTAATCATATATATATATTTTTTTTTTGTTGTTGTTGAAATGAGCACTCTTCGAAATCTACCTTCGCCTATGGGCCCAGCCGACAGGGATTTTTAAAGCATAATACTCCTACCAGTAAAAATGGATACTAGTTTTTGCCATTAATTTTGATTGAAGTTCACTTTAAATGAGACTTTTAAATAAAGAGAAATTTTCTACTTAAATTTATTGGTGAAAGTGTAGCGTTGTATTAATGAACTCCTGCGAAAGCGGTTACAGTTAAAGCTACACTATTTTAAGAATATGTCAGTTCCTCTTTTTTAATAGTTTCATGTAGCACTAGAATGACGATCACAATATAAAATTCTGAAAATCAACTAATTGCGGCAGGCGTGAAACTGTTTGACCATTCCTAATAAGAACTATTGGTATTACTCTGTTATCCCGTCAACCAATTTCGCCAAATTATACAGATTGACATAATTTTTATTTTAAATAACGAAAAAACAAATAATTTGTAGAATATTAATAAAAATATTAATAAAAAGTCGAAATAAAATTCACTTAATGACATTTTAAACACGTGAATCGTATTTAATGTCATTGAATGTGACATTCACGATCATCCATTATTGGCATTTAATCTTATAGTTTGGCGATAGTTTTTTGGTCGACGGGTTAACCTAGTAGCACCGAATTATTTCTAATATTTTCGGAAATGGCCATTCCACGTTTTACAATTTAGAATTAGCGTGATCGAAAATTTTATGTTGTTTTATTTAGGCAGATTTTGAATCGTGCTCTTTCGGAAAAGATATCTGAAAGAAAAATCTATGATTTAACCTCTTCCACTCTGATATATCCTATAGGATCCACATCTTTACAATATTTTTTAGATATAAAGTTAAAAAAGAGAGAGAGAAGTTGATATAAATGGAGCCTAATACACAGCAGAACTAAAAAAAAAATAGCAATTTGCTTCTTATAGCGCTTTTTTAGATAGATACATATTATAGCGCATGTAATAGCGCACAGCAAAAATGTACGAAATGTACAAAAATGAAAACGTAAATAATTTTATTGCGCATTAAAATACCATTTGTAGAATTCATTGATAATAAAAAATTATTGAATACATATTTATTTTACATTATTCCATGTTTTTAGAAATAAAATAAAGTTAAAAAATCCCGAGAATTTGTCAAAAAATGTATTTTTTAAGTCACCATGTATCATCAAATTTTATGTATTAAAAAGTATCTTTTTTCGCTATTCAATCTTTTTTAGTTATCAGTTTGTTAATATAAATCCATAATTGAAATTTAAAAAAGTATATAAATAAATCCTGGTTCTGAAGAGGTTTAGGTTCAAAATTTGAAAAAAAAAATTGCTCTTACTGTGGAAACTTTTATTAAAACTTTAATTACAGTTACTTTGTAAACTATGATTTTTTTAAATAAATAAATGAGATTACGATGCTTTGTAGGATAATTGACGAATGAGATGTATTAAAGTTGTATTTGTAAATGAAAATAGGGTCATTCCATGATAATTTACGCTATATTTAGAGCTATTTTCAGTAATTTTAGTAATATAATATATACAATATATATATATATATATATATATATATATATATATATATTCAAAATGTAAATTTGACATGGTTTGCTAATTAAACTTATTCAAAGTGCAATTTAGATGATAATTTCCTAATTTTGATGTTGTTTCATAAGTTTTGGTTGTTATATTAACTATGGTAACAATCATTGCTGAAAAAAGAATCTACGTTATCATATAAAGTATAATTTTTATTATCATTTTTTAGGTAATTTTCATCTAAATTGAACCTTATGTAGGATTTATTGACAAATCTTGTAAATTTTACATTTGAATATTTTTTATTTCTATATTATTAAAATTACAGCAGTAAATTGTTTTAAATGTAACGTAAGTTACCATGGAATGACCCAATATATACTTGCTTCAAATTGAAAGAATAAGATACTAAATTGATACATTTCGTTCTTCTCCCACATTTTCGCGAAGGAAAAATGGTACCATTAAAATAGTCTGGGCGATCTTTATTTGGCTATTGTCCAAGGAAATGTTACAGACCTTCATTACACTAGCACGGCAATCACTAATACATATCTGATCATTAATTACGGCAGATGTGAAACTGTTTAATGATCCCTCGATTAGAAGTACTTTATCGTGTTTTCGTGTTTGGCTATTCTGCACTTTAATAATTATGGTTATAGAAGCTTTTAAGTATTCTATTAAAAACGAGTTGAGAATTTTGAAAGATTACGTAAAAGAATTCGTAAAATATTTAACATTAATAAAAATGTTCTGTGAAAAAATTTATTCTTTTATGTCAGTTTTTCAGAAATATAATTTAATTTGTTGATTGTAAAATATAATTTGCGAAGGGGGGGGGGGGGGGGATAATACTTTACATGCGGTATTTCATGTTAGAAAATTGTACATCGGATTTTTGTTGTAATTATTATTATCGAAATATGAATTACTTTAAATATTGTATCAATGTACAAAATGGACGAAATGTACAAACATGAAAACGTAAATGATTTTACTGTGCATTAAGATATTATTCGAAGAATTTATTAGTATTGAAAAATTATTAAATACATATTTATTTACGTTTTTCAATGTTTTTACAATGCAAAAATATAAAATAGAATTAAAACATCCTGAGAATTTGTCAAAAATGCACTTTTTGAGTCCATTTTCCATCAAAGTTTTTCATCAAATATTATGTTAAAAAAATTTTTAAAAATTGATATTTAATTTTTTTGTGTTTATCTTGTTAATATAAATCCATAGTTGAAATTTAAAAAAATACTTTTAAAAAACCTGCTATCCGAAGAGGTTAATTCTAAAAATGTGAAAAAAATGCTCTTACTGTAGAAACTTTTAGAAAAACTTTAATACTACTATTGTTATTTTGTAAACTATGATTCTTTTTAAATACATACATCAGAAAACGATGCTCTGTAGTATATTTCAAGAATAAGTTGTAATAAAGCTCTATTTTTAAATGAAAATATATATTTGCTTTAAATTGAAAGGATAAGATACTAAATTGATACATTTCCTTCTTCTCCCACATGATCGCGAAGGAAAAATGGCAACATTAAAATAGTATGGGCGTTTTTTTTTTTTTTTTGGCTATTGTCCAAGGAAAAATGCTATACACGCTCATTACACTAGTATGGCAATCACTAATGTATATCTGATCATTAATTACGGCAGATGTGAAACTATTTAATGATCCTTAGATTAGAAGTACTTTATCGTGTTTTCTTGTTTGGCTATTCTGAACTTCAATAATTATGGTTATAGAAGAATTTAATTATTCTATTAAAAACGAACTGAACATTTTGAATGGATACAATCTCACTCAAAGTTTTTAGATGAAAGAAAGAGTTGTGATTTGACGTTTAAATTTTGTAAAATAGCTAACATTAATATGCTAAAGTTCCGTGAAAACATTTATTCTCTTATGTCCGTTTTTCAGAAATATAATTTAATTTGTTAGTTGTAAAAGATAGTTTGCGAAAATAAATCTTCTTAATATACGGTATTTCATGTTAGATAATTGTACATCGGATTTTCGTTATATTTACAATTACCAAACTATAAATTACTTTAAATGTTTTAATAAAAATTTTAATTTTACTTAAGAAAGGTGTTATAATAAAAATATCTTAATACTTACAATACTTAATACTTAATACTATATCTTAATACTTAATACTATATAATACTTTTATATTATGATTATGGAACTTATTTGACGGTTCCGAAACATATCAATGTCTTTTATTTTTATTATAGCACCTTTCTTAAGTAAAATTAAAATTTTTATTAAAATGTTTATATAAAAGGTGAATGTTTTAAAATCTGGTGATTTAAAAAAAAATCAATTGGATTTAATTAACTTTTTATCATACTTTAAATGTTTATGTTAAAAGATTATTTAAAATACTTCTGCATAAGAAAAAATTAATTCGTTTAACTTATAAAAATAAAAGTTACAATCCACATCATTAGACTATTTGCAAAAGGTAATGCTAGTCTATTTTTAATATTTATTTTTCATGTTCTGGACACCATAAACTTTCTATTACAGATGATAGTATGTGTCTGCCTACAAATGATTCCTTTCTTCCTTGCCCTTTTTAATTTGTAATTTATACGTATTTCGCTAAGTTATTTGTCTTTGGATGTTTCATGCGATATTTTGTTTTAGTTTGGTTGTACTAAATTTCCGAAACATGACACTCTCATAAATTAATTTTTGCAATTTTTCAAAATACTTTGTGAAGAAAAATAAAAATCTTGAGTATAACGGCACTTTTTTATCATAGCACAAATCGAAAGTTTATAATAACCCTTGAAGCGCAGAACAGCATTTGTGAAAACATGAAAAATACATTTAATATAGGAATCATTAAATGTTTCAGATCTATAGTATTTAATGCTCAGAATATGATTAATTATCACCTTCCTAGTTCAATGAATGTTTTCAGTATTTTATGGAACAGCAGTACAATATTCAGCCTCTAAAGATAGGGTTACAAAGTTTCCATGAGATTCTGTGAGTTCCTTTGCATAAAATGAAGTAGAAGAATAAAAATTCTATCGATCTATAATCTTGTTCTTTCAGTTTCTCAAAGCTAAATTTTCATTTTAGATAAACGAACGTTTAATATATTCCATTCTTTATTTATCGTCATAAACCTTATTATCATTTATTCGGTGTTATAAATTCTTTGTTCAAAAAAAATTTGCTAAAATAATTTTTAAAAATTTCATAATAAAAACAAATTTTCTTTACAAATTTTAGCATTAAAACACAGATCTTTATTTATTTTTTTTCAAATGATATTTCCTATATCATATAATATTTCGTATTCCATTAAAAAAAACTTTTAAACTGTTAGAAAATGTAAAAATTTTTGGCTTCGGTAAGCATAATTACGAAGCATAGGGTTGTCATTTCCTAAAACAAAAAAAAGTTCTTATAATCTAGGAATCATTAAATAGTTCACATCTGCCGTAATTACTTAATGTTTAGAACGCTATTGGCTATAATCTTTCTAGTACTGAACGCCTTCAGCATTTCGTTGGACAACAGCCAAATACAACCAAACTCTAAAGTCGTCCCAGAAAGTTTCTTCACTTTCCGTTTTCTTTTGCAAAAAATGAAAAAAAAAGTATCAATTTGCAATTTTTCCTTTTGAATTTCGAGAAAAAAATTGTCAGATGCTTATTTAATACATTTTATGTGGTTTAATTAATGTCCAGAACAATATGCTGTCTTTAATTAATTATTTTTACTATATTCATAAAAACGCGGAATAGCCGTTTGTGAAAATATGAAAAGTACATCTAATCTATAAATCATTAAACATTTTCACATAGATCGTAATTTATGTTCAGATTGTTATTGGTTATTTTCTTCCTAGTGCAATAAAACTTTTTAGTATTTTATTGTAATAAAATATTCGATGAAGTAATTTGTATGAACAAAATTAAAATATTCTGACTTTTAAGGTAACCCCAGAAAGTTCTTATATTTTTCCTTGGCTTCCTTTGCATAAAATGAAGCAGAAGAATGTAATTAATTTTCATACAATCTCGTACAATGTAATAATGCTCGAATGTCAATTCTCGTACTCTTTGGGAGCCCTGAAACATACATAAAGTTTTATTTCGTAAAAATGAACATTTAATGTAACTCGTTCTTTAATTATCGTCCTAACTTTCGATCATCATTTATAACTTTCGATCATCATTTATTTATTGTTTAAAAAACATATACAGTGAAATCTCCCTGAACAACGAATTTTCGATGGAATGAAATTTATTTCTATGGGCACTATAGCAATTTTACTCTATTATAAGATTATTCCAATCGAACTCCTTCCATCTGAGACCAATTTCTTTGAAAGAAATGAAACAGATTTTGGTCTTTCCAAGTCACTTGGAGAAAGTTTAATCAAAAATATCATTCCGTTTTTTTTTTTTTTTTTTTTTTTTTTTTTTTTTTTTTTTCCGGTAACTTTGAAGTGTTTAAACCCCCTTTGTGCCTTTTTAGGCAATGAATTTAACTCTGATGACAAATTAAGGACGACGGTCAATAAACTTCCATTTTTAGGTGCGTTCGTAATTATGTAAATACGTAGCACCTATTGTTATCGTTCAGTCCGTCCGTCTGTCTGTCTGTTTGTCTGTCTGTCCGCATATAACAACGCAAAAACTAACCAACTGAATCGTTTGAAATTTAAAATATATAATTATTACATACTTTTGTCGAATCATTTCAAATTTTATGATAATCGGATGCATAGATCAATTACAGGGACAATCAAAAGGATTCCGTTACATTACGGTCAATGATGAAAAAAGTTTCAAATGCATTTTTATCGTTTGAAATTTTAAATACATAATTATTACATAATTTTTTCGAATTATTTCAAATTTTATCAAAATCGGATGCATAGTTCAACTACAGGGACAATCAAAAGTGTTCCGTTACATTACGGTTAATGGGGGGAAATGTTTCAAATGCATTTTAATGGTGCTACACTCATTCGAACGTAATAAAATTGATATGCATCTCTAAAGTACATATTATAATATACATTTTGCATAATCTGTGGTGCAAAGAATATTTGTTATTGATTTACAAGGCTACACAAAAGTATTCCATTGCATAATGCTATAGGGAGAACATTGTTGGCGCGCATTTTAAATGTAATTAAGTATTTACAATTTTATGAGATTCATACATGAGAGTGATATTTTTAAAACTTCGTTATCGTACGAACGCACCTCATTTGCTACGCTTCACGTGCAATTTCCAACTTGTCTATTCTGCAGGGAACTCCCAAAGAAATGGGTAAATTAATGAAACTGTTATTACTTGCTCCCGTAAATAATAATAATAATAATAATAATAATAATAATAATAATAATAATAATAATAACAATAATAAATAATAATAATAATAATAATAATAATAATAATAATAATAATTGCTTTCTTGAATTTTGAAAGGACTTGGAAAAAAAAGTTTCGTAGGATAAAACCGCAAAATATAGGCAAACATCAATTTATTTGCTTTGATTTTTGTTTGTTTGTTTGTTTGTTTGTTTGTTTTTTTTTATTCTGCAAGTAATTAACTTATTTTATGCCTAAATTTTTATATTTTATCCTAATGTGAAAAATAAATTTTAGTACCATTAATTGTTATCTTTTTTACACAATTAAAATCTAGATTTAAACATGAACTTCAACAAAAGCCGACATTTAAAAGCGACCAATTTTTATTTATACAGAACATGGTCTTTTAGGGAGGTTTTACAGTAGTAGAAATCATCTGTAAAAATAATCAATTTTTTTCTCAAATTTCTCCAATGAAGACATATTTTTTTTACGAATTTCAGAATTAAAACATAGTTCTTTTTATTAATCCAATTTTTAATAAATCCTACCTAAAAAAAAACATTTTGAGCTGTTATAAACTTTTAAGCTGTCAACTTCTGTAATCATTATTGAATCCCAAAATAGCAATTTGTTAAATCACGTGAAAGAACCACCTCTAGTCAAGGAATCATTAAATAGCTTCCGTAATTACTTAATGCTCAGGGCATTATTGGTGATTATCTTTCTAGTACAATAAACGTCTTCAGCATTCCGTTGGATAACAGCCAAATAATCAGACTCTAAAATTGTCCAACAAAATTTCTCCGCTCCCGTTTTTCTTTTCCATAAAATGTGAAAAACCAATAAACTAGCCGTTGGGGACACCGTAATACTTACCCAATCCTGGATATGAATAATATAATACATGAAAATGAAACATGTGTAAACTATTTATAAAATGCATTGCGATTCCAAAACAAAATTTAAACGTACATTTAAATATTGTTAATATACCTAGTAATGCTCTATTAAAAAATTGCTGATGAACCCATTTCGACAATTTATATAAAACGCCAAACTATTCAAGTAGTACCGAATTGCGTAAACGAAACATTCTTATAACTCCAAAAATAATAATCCTATTCACTAACAACTTACTGCGTTGGATTAAGAGTCTCATTTCCAATTAAAATATATCTTTGAATTGAAATTTGAATGAAATACAGGTTCATGAAAAATAGTGGTGATAAATAGTGGGTAGTAATAAACATGAAAAATAATGGGTGTGGAAAACAGGATTACAAATATCTCGGCAACTAATTATCCGATCATTTTCTGTTTTTTATGCAAAATTTGTGTTATTTTATTCCCCTTTTTCGTCCTCTCCTTAAAATAAAGAAATTCGAAAATTTTTATGTACCTTTCATCAGAACAAATTTTTCGAGAGTGAGAAAAAAATAGTTCCGGATAATCGATGTTTTGATATTAAATAGGCTTCGTTCCATTCTTACAAACTAAATGCATACAAAATTTTAAGTCTCTATCTCAATTTTTTCCGGAGATAGAGCGTTTACAGACACACATACAGACAAACACACAGACGGCAAAATTTTTTTTTATAAAAAATGTTTTTTGGAATCTCTAGTATTTGAAACATTTAAATCCGACAAAAAAATATTTTCAAAACGATTGCAACAATTACCATGTACTACGTATGATGGCTAAATAAAATGTATTAATCTACTATTCTAACTTATACCCATCATACGTAGCAAATCTTGCAATAGTTTTGAAAATTGAAAAAAAAAAAATTCTGACGGATTTACTCATTTTAAACGCTGGAGATTCCGAAAAACATATTTTTAGGGAAAATAATTCACCGTCCGTCCGTCTGCGTCTGTCCATCTGTGTGTCTGTAAACTCTCTATGTCCCGAGCAAACAGAGATAGAGAATGGAAATTTCGTTTGCATTTAGTATGTAAGAATGGAAATAAGCCTATTATCAGTAACCTCGATTATCCGGAGCTATTTTTATCGTACTCTCAAAATATTCGTTCTGGTGAAAGTTATATAAAAATTTTTGAATTTTTATTTTAAGGAGTGAATGTAAAAGGTAATAAAAAACATAAATTTTGTGTGTAATAATCGTGTGTTGTATTCATGCGATTTATTCTCTCTTTTCTCTTAGTTCTTATTCAGTAAGTGAAAAATGAGGACCTACGAAAAAACGCCAGGAGTCCGACATTATTACAAATACACTGAAGAGAATGTGCAGTAGCAGTTGTCAGTAATGGCATGAATAAAAAACTAGCAGCTCCAACATCACAAATACAACATAGTGTTCTTGTAAATAGGCGCACTCGGAGACACACCAAGTCTGTAGGTCGTCCGACAACCTTTCGTAATGAAGAAGATCAGTTGATTTCCAAGACCTTGAAGTCGTGGCCGACTGGAGTTTTCCCGTAACCAAGGCCGATATCACGATAATTAAAACTATCTTTACCTGAAAGGAGTCAATAGCCTTAAATTGACCCTTTATCCACACTCCATATAATGATATAAACAAAAGTTTCATCCAAAGAAAAAAATATGGTGAATCATATTTTTTGCAAAAAATCGTAAGTTTTAATCATTAGAATAGCCCTAGGTGATCTATAGGATGTACCTTTTAATTTTACATTGATAGGTGAGATAACTGTGTCATAAGTCGCCTATTGCGAGCATTTACAGCATATTTCTAGTTAGGTGACAAAGTCATCATAAATCCGGAGTAACTTCTTCACCCCATTTATTTATTTTTTTAATCTTACAATACTTCTCATATGTATTTAAATCTGGTTTAATATTGAAAGAAACTGTTAAGTCGGTACACCGGTATTTTTTTTAAGACCTGAATTCGAAGAATAAAAAAAGTTATGTATAAAAATAGGTCTGAAACGCAACAAAATAACAACAATTTATGGTAATTAATTTTTGTAATCCGCATAATTTGTAAAATATTGTAAAAATAATTAAATGTTTTGCAAAAATTTTGCAGCAAACGGATTTTTTTTTCTTTTTTTTTACAACATTAAAGCACAGTTCTTTTATTCCAATGATTTTCCCCATAGAACAACTTTCAAAAATCTTTTCAAATAAAACACTATAAAATTTTCTGCATCAATAATCATAAGTATTAAAACACTTCAAAACTATTTACTAAAGCACGAGAAGTACCTCTAACCAAAGAATCTGTACGCGGTTTCACATCTAACGAAATTAATGTTCAGAATATTATTGGAAATATTTTTTCAGGTACGATGAACGTTTCCAGCGCTTCCTTAATAAATAGCTGAATAATCAGTATCTAGAAAGCTCCCTCACTTCCATTTTTCCATTTCATAAAATGCGTGGAACAAGAATAAAAATGCACCAGAATCTATTTTTTTTTTTTTTTTTTTTTTCAATTTCAGAAAAATGTAAATCATCTTTTCGGATAAATGTACATTTAATACATTTCGTGCTTCAATTAACATACGAAGCATCACACTCCCGTTAAAGCATTTTTAAAATGACCATTAATTTACAATCATTTTGCGAGAGGAAATAAATATTTTCAAAATTTTCATATTCAAACACCTTTTCTTTAAAAATTTGAACATAAAAGAATATATCTTTTGCTGACTAATTTTTTTATAGTGCTTGCAATTTTGTAACTACACTGTAAAACATTTGGGTAACGTTACTCCATAAAGTTGGTGGCAGCCAAGTTTTCACCAAGCTTATGGTGGAATAGCGATAAACCAAGATAACCAGTGCAACATTACACTAATATGTAATGTTACACAAGTGACTTTTTTTTTAATTACGCCATTATATAAGTGAAAAAAAATCTCACCATAACACTGGTGGCAGCAAAGCTACCGCCTGTTTTATGGAGTAATGTTACACAAATGTTTTACAGTGTATGACTGTATCTTTAAAAGCATCATTGATGCTTAAGCGATCTTCAATTAGCTTCATGTTATTTCCGTTGTGCAAAACATGCTGAGATTCCAGTGAAGTAAATAGTATGTGTGGTATGTATTGTTTTTCTTGTTCAATCAAAAGAAAAACTAGTCGTTGGGGGCCACCGTAATACTTACCCATCATGGATATGTATATGAAAATAAAACATGTGAAAACTATTTATACAATGCATTGCAATTCATAAACAAAATTTAAATATTGTTAATATACATAGTAATGCTCTATTAAAGAACTGCTGCTTACCGATTTCGACAAATTATATAAAACGCCAAACTACTCAAGTAGTACCGAACTGCGTAAAAGAAACATCCTTATAACTCCAAAAATAATAACTCTATTAACTAACAATTAACTGCGTCGGATTAAGCGTCTCATTTCCAATTAAAATATACCTCTGAATTGAAATTTGAATGAAATATAGGGTCATGAAAAATCGAAGAATGTGGAAAACAGGATTACAAATATCTCAGCAACTAATAATCCGATCGACTTCGTTCTATATGCAAAATGTGTGTTATTTTATTGCCTTTTACGTCCATTCCTTAGAACTAAAAAATGCGAAAATTTTTATAGACCTTTCATCAGAACGAATTTTTCGAGAGTCCGAAAAAAATAGTTCCGGATAATCGAGGTTGCTGATATTAAATAGGCTTCGTCCCATTCTTACATACTAACTACATACAAAATTTCAAGTCTCTATCTCAATTTGTTCGGGAGATAGAGCGTTTACAGACAGACAGACAGACAGACAGACAGACAGACAGACAGACGGACAGACAGACAAACAGACAGACGGACGGCAAAAAAAAATTTCTAAAAATATGTTTTTCGGAATCTCCACTATCTAAAACGTGTAAATCCGTCAAAAATTTTTTTTCGATTTTCAAAACGATTGCAAGACTTACCCTATACTACGTATGATGGGTAAGTAACACAGGTAAAACCTGTCATATATTTGCGTAAAATTACCGCACTGTAAAACATTTGAGTAATGTTACTCCGTAAAATTGGTGGCAGTAAATATCCCCCCAGTTTTATGGCGGCATAACCGATGTAACCGGTTTAACCGATATAACCAGTGTAACATTACACTATAATGTAATACTACACCAGTAACATATATTTATCTTACACCATTATATCAGTGAAAAAGAAATCATTCCATAAAACTGGAGGCAGCAAAGCTGCCACGAATTTTATGGAGTAACATTACACAAATGTTTTACAGTGTGTGATAATGTCATATAGAAGATCAAGCGTTGACCCGGAATAACCATTTACATCGACCGCAAGAGAGAGTCGCTTTTAAAAACTAGTCGTTGGGGGCCACCGTAATACTTACCCATCATGGATACGTATATGAAAAAAAAAAAAAACATGTGAAACTATTTATACAACGCATTGGAATTCATAAACAAAATTTAAATATTGTTAATATACATAGTAACGCTATATTAAAGAACTGCTGATGTACCAATTTCGACAAATTATATAAAACGCCAAACTACTCAAGTAGTACCGAACTGCGTAAAAGAAACATCCTTATAACTCCAAAAATAATAATTCTATTAACTAACAATTAATTGCGTCGGATGAAGCGTCTCATTTCCAATTGAAATATACTTCTGAATTGAAATTTGAATGATATACAGGGTCATGAAAAATCGAAGAACGTGGAAAAGAGGATTACAAATATCTCGGCAACTAATAATCCGATCGACTTCGTTCTATATGTAAAATGTGTGTTATTTTATTGCCTTTTACGTCCATTCCTTAGAACAAAAAAATTCGAAAATTTTTATATAACTTTCATCAGAACGAATTTTTTGAGAGTCCGAAAAAAATAGTTCCGGATAATCGAGGTTGCTGATATTAAATAGGGTTCGTCCCATTCTTACATACTAACTACATACAAAATTTCAAGTCTCTATCTCAATTTGTTCGGGAGATAGAGCGTTTACAGACAGACAGACAGACGGACGGCAAAAATTTTTTTCTAAAAATATGTTTTTCGGAATCTCCACTATCTAAAACGTGTAAATCCGTCAAAAATTTTTTTTCGATTTTTAAAACGATTGCAAGACTTACCCTATACTACGTATGATGGGTAAGTAAAAAGACAATGGTATCCATTGGGTTGAATCAAAAGTGCTTCGAGTATAATAAGATTTTAAAAACGTGTGAAGTAATTAATACCATTCGCTACCATCAACAACTGTTCGATTTGAACCATGCATTGATCAAAAAGCGACAGAAATGGACTACAAAAGAAAGAGAAGTGATTTTGTTTAAAGAGAATGCCTCATCATTCACAGCGAAAGCGGTCAGAGACATGATTTCTATATTAATGGCTAAGAACTCTTTCCCCACCCGCCATACCCATCAGACTTACTCCATCTGACTAATCAGTTATCTTCTTTTTTATTTCTTTGAAAATGGGTGCGAGGACATCCGAAAGATCTAAGGTAAATAATAAATAAATAATTTCTATTTTCGCAACACCTTTTAAGTATTTATTTGTATATTTTACATTACGTAGATGTTGAAAAATGGCTGGCTGACTGGATCACTTCAAAAATATGTATCTTTTTCTAGGTAGGTATCACAGCTTGCCTGACAGATGGAGAAAGTATGTAGCTAGCGATGGCACATATTTTGACAAAAAAAACTATTTTCATCTTTTTTCCGCGTTTTTGAAAGGAAAAAAATTAAACTTTGAATCGCCACACCTGGTAGTAGAATAAAGGTTCTCAGCATATCCTTGAGAAATATAGCCAAATAATTAGTTTCTAAAGTTTTTCCAGAAAATTCCCATGCTCATAATTTTCCTTAGCACAAATAAGGAAAAAGACTGAAAATGTATCAATTTCGTAATTTATCTTTTCTGTTTAAAGCAAATATACATATTTTTTTTCATACAAATGCACAGATAATGCATTTTATTTCTTCTATTATCGTCTAAAAATACACATTATCAATTGCTTATTTTTGAAAATTTTGTATTTTAAAAAACATTATTAAATCTAATTTAATCTTTTCTGAAAAAAATTCGCAGTAAAAGCAAAGTTTTTTTTTTTCAATATATAAACATTAAGATATAGATATTTTTTTTCAGTTTTTTTCTCTTTATTGAGCACAATTTAAAAACTAATCGTTGGGGACCACCGTAGTACTTAACATTACGAATATGCATACCATAAAAAATGAAAATAAAACTAGTGTAAACTATTTATAAAACGCATTGCAATTCCAAAATAAAATTGAAACGTATATTTAAATATTCATAGTACATAGTACTGCTCTATTGTGTAATTGCGGATATTACTTGATTATCCCATCAATTCATTTCGACAAATTATATAAATAACGAAACTACTCGTAAGTTTTACAAATTTGCAAAATTTTTATTTTAAATAAAGAAAAACAAATAAATTAGTAAAATATTAATAAAAATACAAATAAAACGTCAAATTAAAAATCAGTTAAGATATACAAATATATACGACATATTTAATGTCAAGTGCATGTGACATTTACGATAAACCATAGTTGGCATTTAATCTTATAGTTTCGCGTTAGTTTTTTGGTCGAAGTAATAATAAAGTAGAAAAAGAAACATCCTTATAACTCCAAAAATGATAAACCTATTAACTAACAGTTTACTGACTCGTATGAAGTATATTATTTCCAATTCAAATGTATATTTGAATGAAATACAGGGTCATGAAAAATCTAAAATGTGGAAAATAGGATTATAAATATCTCGACAATTATTTATCTGATCGATTTCATTTTTTATGCAAAATTTATATTTTTATTGTCTTTTACAGCCACCACTTAAAATAAAAAAAATTCGAAAAACTTTATGTACCTTTCATCAAAACAAATATTTTGAGAGTTTGAGAAAAATAGTTCCAGATAATCTAGGTTACTGATATTCACTAGGCTTTTTTCCAATATTACATACTAAATACACACCAAATTTTAAGTTTCTATCTCAATTTGTTCGCGATATAGAGCGATTACAGACAGACAAACACACATACACAGAGAGATGGATGGCAATTTTTTTTTTCTTAAAATAGGTTTTCCAGAAACTTCAGTGTATAAAACATGCAAATCAGTCTTTTTTTTTTTTTTTTAGATTTTCAAAACGATGGCAAGATTTACCCTATACTACGTATAATGGAAAAGTAATATATTTTTATGTAAAAATCTTTTATCTTTTCTAATCATAAATATGAAAATGCAGAATAGTAATTTGCGAAAACCCGAGAAGTGCCTCTAATTAGGAATCTTTAAACTGTTTCACATTTACCACAACTAATTAATGTTCAGAACATCATTTTTAGTACAATGAACGTCTCCAGTATTTCCTTGGACAAAAGCCAGATAATTAGTCTTTAAAATCACACCAAGAAGTCCTTGCTCTTTTATTTATTCATTTATTTATTTATTTATTATATATATACAAGCTGAAGGTTTATTTTTTCAAAATTTAGCATCAAGATTATTCCCGATTTAACAGCTACATGTTTGCAACTGCAGGGGGGCTGCCATAGGCGACTATTTTTTAACTCTAACTGGCACCACTTTCTTTAAACAGAAATCCTTAAGGCCCCTGTCCTCGCTGGAGGAAACGCTCGCGAGCTAATGCTATTCCTATGAGGAAGCATTTTTCTAATAACTCTTTCGCATTTTGACATTTTTGAATAATTTTTTTTTGCATTGGATAGCTGAGGTGCATGCCGAATGCGCACCTTTTTTACTTTTTCGATTTTGGCTGCAGATATATTTTTTAAAAAGCACTTTTAGTTTCGAAACCGGCTTTGAAAGTGAAACTAGCTTTGTAAAAAATATCTGCAACCAAAATCAAAAAAGTAAAAAAGGTGCGCTGTCGGCTTGCACCTCAGCTATCCAATGCAAAAAAAATTATTCAAAAATGTCAAAATGCGAAAGAGTTATTAGAAAAATGCTCCCCCATAGGAATAGCATTAGCTCGCGAGCGTTTCCTCCAGCGAGGACAGGGGCCTTAACATATACTTTGACAACACTTGCAAGAAAAATTTATTTTGAAATTTATATTAGAAAAATAGTGGTGCGAACGGAATATAAAAATAGTCGTCTGTGGCAGCCCTGCAACTGGTTTAAAAAAAAGAAGAGGCAGTGAAACTGATGTGATTTTAATTTTACCCAAATAATTCAGCTTTAAAGCACACCTTTTATGCTTCATTGTTCTAATAAATATATAAGTTAAACACTCTTTTTTACATTTTTTTTTTTTTTTTTTTTTTTTTTTTTTTTTTTTTTTTTGCTATATACTTTGCTGGAACAGACCAAGGTAGATAGAAAACTGTAGTAGAGTTGCCAGAAGAGGATGGTTATTTAAAAATGTAATGCAACATGTAATGAGATTGTATTTAGGCTACCAGATCTGCTCATAGTGCAAGTTCAGATTCGGGAGTTTAAGAACTAACAAATGATAATGTGCTATTTGAAAATTAATAGAGTTTTATAATCATTGCAATGATTTCTGACAAAATAATGTGATGAGTAGAGAACATTTTGATTCCTGCTGTCACAACGGTCTCATTTTCATATCAAATTCTACTATAAATGATCAAATAAGAGAGATGGTACTTAATTACGCAAATTTTGTCCAGGGCATACAATAGTGCAATATCGCAATGATATTGGCGCTGGAATCGTTTTCAGCATTGCGGAAGGACATTCCAGGTGATGGTCTACACTGCTTTAAAAAAGAAATTTCAGATCACCGTTTTGTTTGAGTCAAGATTTGTTTGGAAAAATGGACCAGCGCAGCGGGCATAGCCTGCTAGTAATAATGTAAACAAAAAAGTAAACAAAAAATTAAAGAATCGCCTTTTCGATTTTTTAAAAAATAACGCCAAGCAGTCGTTAATTCTGTAGTTGCATCAATAGTAAATTTTCTTTTCTTCGTTTGTTTCATAATGAAAAACCATAAATTTAATAATCTCAAATAAAAAATCTGACAAATTTTCTATGATCTCGTTGATGATCTAGAAATCTCCTTAATATATAAACAAAAAGGCAAAGATGTCATATGCGCTGAGTTTGGCGCGATAATTTTTTATGCTAATTTGGCGGAAACATTGTTTTCGAATACCAGTTACATGTGTATACTTAACTTATTTTCTATTATTTAAATAGTAATAAAAATTTATGAAAAAAGTTTAATTAATAAGTATATAACAAAACAATTTATACAATTTATAAAGTAAATCTAAGCATTTTATTTACAAATAAATATTAATAGTCGGGTTAATATATCTCAGACAAAATAATGCCAATTTAAAGTCTATTAGTTACCTCGGTGATATATAATATCTATGCCAATAAAACTTTCAATAATATAGTAAATATGCTATTTGGCGGTGCTCAATTATTGAAGATTAGTCCAATATCATTTTAAATATTATCTAACACAGGAAAAATATGAAGAAAATTGAAGAAGAAATGGCTAATTAAAACAAACTTGTAAAATATTTTGGCACAAATGCCTTATGTGCACCACATTTGTGCATTTTTTTTTCCTTTTTTACGCCAATTTGGCGAAAACTTCATTTTAAAATATCAGTTACATATATATCTTTTAATTGTTTTCTATTATTTTAAAAAGGAAATAAAAATAAATAAATAATGTTTTGTTAATAATTATAAAATAAAACAATTTATATCATTTAAAAAAATAAATAAGAGTAAATAGTTTATTAATCAATATACAATAACCGAGCTACCATATGAACATAAAATCGACAGACGTTTTGTTGCAATCATGCCAATGTGGTGCATATATGACATCTGTGCCATTTTTTTTCAGCAGGCAATTTTTATTTCAAAATGTTGAATTTATCGATAGTAATAACGCGAAATTGAATAAATTTCATTTATATTACACAGATTTCCTTGTTCAGTTTGTAAATTTTAAAACTAATTATCCCTGGAAGAGAATTCGACAAAATGGCGCAAAAAAAGTATGTTTGTTGATTACAATTTTCTAAATTGCGGTGAAAAGCTTTTGAAAAAGAATGACATTATTTTACAATATATATGTGTGTGGCAGAATTTCACACTTAAGCTAAAATTTAAATATTTGATTACAATTTTTAAAATACTAACTTATGTTTATTGAATTTACAATTGAATACTAAAATATACTCCAAAAATTATCTTCTTTTGGAAAAAACAACATTATTGCGACCTAATGTTAGACATATGCATTTTTGGCTTAATTCTTTGCCGACAAAAGTTAAAAAAAATCTCAAAGAAACAAATATATAACTCACAATTACTTTTATAATTAGAGCTGCCTTTTTCTGGAGTAAGCTATATACTATCGAAATTTGATAAAAAAGAGAAAGAAAATAATAGAAAGGAAAATAAATATCGTTCAAAATTCATTTAATCAAATTTTCAAGTTATTTTTTTTTTTATTCTAACGCAAGGATAAATCGCCAAATGTTGCATCAAATGTAATATTTCACGTTAAGTTATTTTTTAAACGTTACAAATATTTCTTTTATTTTTAAGATAAATATTTTTTTTTATAATATCATGCCTCATTAAATGGTTTTTATTATTATTATTATTATTGTTATTATTATCAATAGTTATTTTCTGCTTTTTTTTGCAAGATGTTTGTAATATTTCTAACAGATATATCATTTTTAATTTGTTTAGTAATGATAATTTTCGCCAAAAAATAACTACTGGCAACCCTTTCATCAAAAATAACCGAAAAATATAAAATTTATTACCAAAAATCATACTTATCCTTGTATATTTGAATGAAAAACCTCCGCAAAAATATTTCCCATCGAATGATACAATCGGCAAAAAATCCATCGGGTAGTTTTTGAAAACACTCGTGTGGAAGTTTCAGAACTTCTGCTTTATAATATATATGATATATAAAATAAGAGCACATTTGATACATTTTGTTCTTTAATTATCGTTAAAATGTCAATTTCTTGTTTAATTATTTTTTAAATAATATTTTACGTAATCTTTATAAAAAATAATTAAATATTTTCAGACATTTTCACACTAAAAGCATTAAATTCTTTCACAAATACAAGTTAAAAAGCCTAGGAATTCCTTTCATACATTTTGTTCGACAATATACCGTTAAGAAATCATTAAATTCAAAATTTTAAAATAGTAGCTTCTATAATCATATTTATTGTAAAGCAAAATAGGCATTTACGAAAACATGAGAATATGTCTCCAATCGAAGAATCATTAAACAGTTCCCTATGTACCACAACTAATTAATATTCAAAGCATAGTTAATGATCATTTTTTAGTTCAATGAACCTTCTGCATTTCCTTATACAAAATCCAGATAATTAATCTTTTAAATCACATCAGAATGTCTTTGCTCTTCAATTTTTTTTATTATAAAATAAGAGCACATTTGATACATTTTGTTCTTTAATTATCATTAAAGCATCAACTTATAGTTTAATTTTTATTTTAATTATTGTTTTACAAAATATTTATAAAAATATTTAAATATTTTCAAAATTTTTGACACTAAAAGCATTAAATTCTTTCACAAATACAAACATTAAAGCCTAGCCATTCTTTTCATCCATTTTGTTGTTTAAAACATGATTAAAAAATCTTTAAATTATTTCAAAATTTTAGCTTTTGTAATCATATTTATTGAAATGCAAAATAGACATTTACGAAAACATGAGAAAGTGTCTCTAATCTAAGACTCACTAAACATTTCCACATCTATCGTAATTAATGTTCAAAACAATTTTACAGATCGTCATCTTATTACATTGAACGACTCCGAGATTTCGTTGGACGACAGCCAAATAATCATTCTCTAACATCCTTCGCAGAGATTATTCCTTATTTTCATTTATTCTCTGCATAAAATAAGAAAGAAGAATGAAAAAGAATCAGTGTAGTATTTTTCCTTTCTGACTATGAAAAATTGCAATTCATTATTTCATATCAACTTTATTATATTTCGTTCTTCAATTAACGTCCGAAACATCAACCTCTCATTAATTTATTTGTACAAAATTTGCAGAAATAATGTGAAAAGAATTTGAGGTTTCCTAAAATTTGTCTAACTAAAAATAAATTTTCTCTAAAAATGTGAACATTGGAACTCTTTCTTCAGACCAATTGTTCTTATAACGCACATTTAGATCTAATTAGGAACCATTAAACAGTTTCACAGGTACCACAACTAATTAGAATATTATCACTCTTCATTTTTCTAGAATAATGAACGTCTGCAGAATTTCTTTGGGCAAAGCCAGATAGTTAGTCTTTAAGATCACACCAGGAAGTCCTTGTTCTTTCATTTTTTTTAAACAGAATAAGAGCACATTTGATACATTTCGTTCTTTAATTATATGTAAAACATCAACTTCTCGTTTAATTATTTTTTAATTAATATTTTATAAAATATTCATAAAAATAATTAAATATTTTCAAAAGTTTTCGCACGAAAAACATTAAATTTCTTCGCAAATACAAACATTAAAACATAGCCATTTCTTTCATACATTTTGTTCTACAATATATCATTAAAAAATCTTTACATTGTTTTAAAATTTTAAATTTTTAGCTTCTGTAACCATATTTATTCAAATGCAAAATAGACATTCGATGATTGTTCAGAACATTATTGTTGATCAATTTTCTAGTACAATGAACGTCTTCAGCATTTCCTTACACAAAAGTCAGATAATTAGTCTTTAAAATTACACCAGGAATATGTTTCAGGTGTCCAGGTTATATGAACCAGGCCTTGTTCTTAATTTTTTTTTTCATAAAATAACAACCCATTTGATACATTTCAATCTTTTAATTATCGTTAAAGCATCAACTTCTTGTTTAGTTATTTTTTTAATTCATGTCTTCCAAAATATTTATAAAAATAATTAAATATTTTCAAAAGTTTTCACACTAAAAGCATTAAGTTTTTTTGCAAATACAAGCATTAAAGCCTAGGTGGAATTCCTTCCATATCTTTTGTTCTACTGAATATCATTAAAAAATCTTTAACTTGTTTCAAAATTTTTTAATTTTAACTTCTGTAATCATATTTATTGAAACTCAAAATAGACATTTACGAAAACATGAAAAAGTGTCTATAATATAAGAATCACTAAACATTTTCACATCTATCGTAATTAATGTTCAGAACAATTTTGCGAATCGTCATCTTATTACAATGAACATCTCTGAGATTTCTTTGGACGACAGCCAAATAATCATTCTCTAAGGTGTTTCCTCGTTTTCATTTATTTTCAGCATAAAATGAGGAAAAAGAATGAAAATGAATCAGTGTAGTATTTTTCCTTTCCGACTATGAGAAATTGCAATTCAATATTTCAGATAAAACCATCTATATTACATTTCGTTCTTCAATTGACATACGAAACATCAACCTTTCATTAATTTATTTGTACAAAATTAGCAAAGAAAAAATTGCGAAAACAATTTGAAGTTTCCTAAAATTTCTCTTGCTAAAAATAAATTTTCTCTAAAAATGTGAACATTGGAACTCTTTCTTCAGACCAATTGTTCTTGTAACGCACATTTAGATCTAATTAGGAATGATTAAACTGTCTCACAGGTACCATAACTAATTAGAATATTATCAGTCATCATTTTTCTAGAATAATGAACGTCTGCAGAATTTCATTGGGCAAAGCCAGATAATTAGTCTTTAAGATCATACCAGAAGTCCTTGTTCTTACATTTTTTTAAAACAGAATAAGAGCACATTTGTGACATTTCGTTCTTTAATTATATGTAAAACAACAATTTCTCAAAAACATCAACTTTACAAAATATTCATAAAAATAATTAAATATTTTCAAAAGTTTTCGCACGAAAAGCATTAAATTCTTTCGCAAATACAAATATTAAAGCATAGCCATTTCTTTCATACACTTTGTTCTACAATATATCATTAAAAAATCTTTACATTGTTTCAAAATTTAAAAATTTTAACTTCTGTATCCATACTTATTCAAATGCAAAATAGAGATTCGATGATTGTTCAGAACATTATTGATGATCAATTTTCTAGTACAATGAACGTCTTCAGCATTTCCTTACACTAAAGTCAGATAATTAGTCTTTAAAATTACACCAGGAATATGTTTCAGATGTCCAGATTATCTGAACCAGGCCTTGGTCTTAATTTTTTTTTTCATGAAATAACAACCCATTTGATACATTTCGATCTTTAACTATCGTTAAAACATCAACTTCTTGTTTAGTTATTCTTTTTAATTCATGTTTTCCAAAATATTTATAAAAATAATTTAATATTTTCAAAAGTTTTCACACTAAAAGCATTAAGTTCTTTTGCAAATACAAGCATTAAAGCCTAAGAATTCCTTTCATACATTTTGTTCTACTGAATATCATTAAAAAATCTTTAACTTGTTTCAAAATTTTTTAATTTTAACTTCTGTAATCATATTTATTGAAACTCAAAATAGACAATTACGAAAACATGAAAAAGTGTCTGTAATATAAGAATCACTAAACATTTTCACATCTATCGTAATTAATGTTCAGAACAATTTTGCGGATCGTCATCTTATTACAATGAACGTCTCTGAGATTTCTTTGGACGACAGCCAAATAATCATTCTCTAAGATGTTTCCTCGTTTTCATTTATTCTCAGCATAAAATGAGAAAAAAGAATGAAAATGAATCAGTGTAGTATTTTTCCTTTCCGACTATGAGAAATTGCAATTCATTATTTCAGATAAAAACATCTTTATTATATTTCGTTTTTCAACTGACATACGAAACATCAACCTTTCATTAATTTATTTATACAAAATTAGCAAAGAAAAAATTGCGAAAACAATTTGAAATTTCCTAAAATTTCTCTTGCTAAAAATAAATTTTCTTTACGAATTTGAACATTGGAACTCTTTTTTCAAATCAATTGTTCTTTTAACGCACATTCAGATCTAATTAGGAACCATTAAACAGTTTCATTCTACCGTAACCACTTAATGTTCAGAACATTATTGATGATAATTTTTCTAGTACAATGAACCTCCCAGCATATCCTTGGACAAAAGCCAAATAATTAGTCTTTAGGGTTTGCCCAGAACGTTCTTGCTCTTCCATCTTTATATATATAAAAAAATAAGAATATTTTAATACATTTGGATTTTAATTATCGCTTAAACATTATATTCTCCTTTATTTTTTTTCTTAATTTATATTTTATAAAACATTAGAAAAAATAATTAAATATGTTTTGCAGTTATTGCGCTAAAACTATTTTTTTAAAGACAAGCATTATAACCTAGCCATCTCTTTAATCAATTGTGTTCTACAACATATCATTAAAAAAGGTTTAAAGAATTAAAAGTTATTTTAATTTCAACTTTTGTAATAATATTTATTGAAATGTGGATTAGACAATTTTGCGCTAAAACCATTTTTTTACTCACACATCATATGTATTATGGGTTAAGTCTTGCAAAATAGAAAAAAAAAATGACAGATTTACATGTTTGAGACATTAGGGATACAGTAAAACATATTTTTAGAAAAAAAATATTGCCATCTGTCTGTCTGTTTGTAAAAGCTGTTGCTGTATCTCCCGAAAACATTGAGAGAGAGAGACTTGAAATTTGGTTTGCATTTAGAATGTAGTAACAGGAAGAAGCATATTGAATATCAATAACATCTATTATTGGGAACTATATTTTTTTCAAACTTTCGAAATGTTTGTTCCAATGAAACATACATAAAAGTTTTATAATTTTTTTCGGTTTCAGGGATGGCTGAAAAAAAACATAAATTTTACGCAAAGAATGGAGTCGGGTCGAATAATTAATTGCTGACATATTTTTAATCCTATTTTCCACACTTTTCGATTTTTCATGACCCTGTACATCATTCAAATTTCAATTCAAATACATATTTTAATAAGAAATTACATACTTCATCCGACGCAGTAAACTGTTAGTTAATAGGTTTATCACTTTTGAAGTTATAAGGATGTTTCTTTTACTTATTGATTATTCCGTCGACCAAAAAGCTACCGCCAAACTATAAGATAAAATAATGCCAATAATGGCTTATCATAAATATCACATGCACTTGACATTAAATACGTTACATGTGATTGTATATCTTAACTGATTTTTAATTTGGCATTTTATTTGCATTTTTATTCATCTTTTACTAATTTATTTGTTCTTTCGTTATTTAAAATGAAAATTATGCCACTTTGTATAATTTACGAATAGTTTGGCGATATATATTGTTTGTCAAAGGCGGTCGACGGGATAATCAATTGTAAATATATTTAAATGTACGTTTAAATTTTAGTTTGGAATCGCGATGCATTTGTGGATTCAGATGCAAAAATACAGCAATAGATACCGAAAACGTTGAGACTGTCTTAGTGCGAATTTTGTCAGTAGGCTTACGAAAAAGACAATCATTGAAAACTGTTGTGAAATCTTTACTTTTTTCTTGAAAACTTTTAAGCTATTGCATAGCTTTTATCGCGGGCTTTTAGCGCGGCGACCGAATCTAGAAATTCCGTAACGAGAAAAAAAAACCTAACACATCCGGCTAACGGCATTTCAGTTCGGCAGACTTCTCATTTATTCAATAAAAGGAAAAAATTTGTTTTAATGCCTTTACTACACCAGTTGTGGACACATCAATTGAAAGGTCTGCAACTGCTTATTCCTATTATGCATGTCTAATATGTCACCCCCCACTCTGCCCCCCCGGGAGGCACATTTTTAATTTCTTTACTACACCAGTCGTGTGACACATCAAATGAAAAGTCTGCAACTGCTTATTCCTATTATGCATGTCTAGTATGTCATCCCCCACTCTGCCCCCCAGGGGGGCACATTTTTAATTTCTTTACTACACCATACTTTAATTTCTTTACGACCTTTGGTTTGAGACATCAATTGAAAAGTTTGCAACTGCTTATTCCTATTATGCATGTCTAGTATGTCACCCCCCCCCACTCTGCCACCCAGGAGGAGCACATTTTTTATTTCTTTACTACACCATACTTTAATTCCTTTACGACCTTTCGTTTGACACATCAATTGAAAAGTCTGCAACTGCTTATTCCTATTATGCATGGCTAGTATGTCACCCTCCACTCTTCCCCCCAGGAGGGGCACATTTTTTATTTCTTTACTACACCAGTCGTGTGGCACATCATTTGAAAGGTCTTCAACTGCTTATTCCTATTATGCATGGCTAGTATGTCACCCCCCACCCTGTCAACCAGGGGGCACAATTTGAATTTCTTTACAACACCAGTCGTGTAACACATCATTTGAAAGGCCTTCAACTGCTCATCCCAATTATACATGTTTGGTGCGTTACCCCCCAATTTGCCCCCCTCAGGAGGAAAGGTCGACAACTGCTCGGTCCTGTTATGCATGTCTGGTGCTTCACCGTCCACTCTGTCCCCTCCACAGGGGGGGTATGTTTTTAAATTCTTTTCTACAGCCATCATGTGACACATCGTTGGAAAGGTCTGTAACTGCTTTTTCATGCATCGCACCTCCAGTGTGCTGCCTCCTCTTTTCCTTGGGGTAATATTTTTTAAAGGTGGAGGTCTGCAGCGGTTCTGACGTGCAAATCGATCGTCAGCTCCGGGTCTAGAGGCGAAAGACTAGTCGAACCATCTAGTAGCTGGTTCCCTCCGAAGTTTCCCTCAGGATAGCTGGTGCTCGACTGATTCAGTCTCATCCGGTAAAGCGAATGATTAGTGGCCTTGGGTCCGAAACGACCTCAACCTATTCTCAAACTTTAAATGGGTGAAAGGGCCGCCTTGCTCGATCGAAGGCCGGCCTCTTTCAGGATGAAAGTGCCCAGTGGGCCACTTTTTTCTTATCGGTCATCACGCTCAAAAAGTGTAACTTGAATTAATATCAAAGGAAAAGAAAAAACTTGAATTAATATCAAAGACAAAAAAAACTGCATAAATAAAAAATAAATAAATAATTATAAATGAATATTGATAAAAAATGCTATGCAATAGCTTTACCGCGGCAGTCCCTGAGTGCCATACGTATTTCTTTTCTTTTCTTTTTAGAGTTACGTGAGATGAACGAAACCCTATTCGTCTCACTCTATATGTTCGTCCGTACTCAAAACCTATATAAGTCAGGGACTTCAAATTCTGTTTACTTAAAGAAAAATACCTCGCGTCATACGACGTATCATAATTTTTTGAAAAAAGTTGTTATTTTAATTAAATTAATTTTTTGTAATGCCATCCGTTCATTTTTGCTATTTAAATTTTAGAAGTGAACTTTAATTTCATATTTTTTTTCTGCAGACATTATAGCTTGGAGGTATAGCATCTCGCTAGTAAACATAAGGTTCTTTGTTCAAACCTCGGTTCTGGAAGTTGAAATTTTCATATTACAATGGATTAAACTAAAAGAAATTTGGTATTTTTTGCCACTTTAAGGGTTTATTATGTTGTGATAAATAAGCACTGACACTCATAATATTTTTGGGTATTCAATTTTCTTTCTATTTTAAAAACTATTGCAATTTATTAATATATTGATTATATTGCGATTCAGCATTTTAAATTTCATTTAAACAGTTTTTTCGTTTTTAAAAATGTTAAGTTTCATTTATATCTTCGCTAAATTTTTTTGTTTCGGATTTTTAAAAAAATTGGGATTTCGGATTTTATTTAAATAATTTGTTTTGAATACTTTAAATTTAAATAAAATAAATAAATAAATTATTTATTTTATTATTTTATGTTACTTAAATTATTTATTTTACTTAAATTCAATTTATTGATGCTATCAACTATGTAAGAATTTAATTATTGTAAATTAACAATTTCGATTTATTAAATAAGAGATGAGTTGTTTTGAAAGAAATATTAAACAAAACCCTCTGTGCGATATGCATTCACACTTACCTATTTATATTTGCATTTCCACTAGTATTGTATGTTTTTATAAATAATTGTCTTTACCATCCCATTCGCTCCTCAACTGGACAGAATGGAGCAACTGACATAATGTTCTATTTCTAGAAATATATATATATATATTGCTTTTATTACCGTATTATTATTTTTTCTGATTATCAAATTGTAACAGATTAGTAGAAAATTTTGCAACTTTTTTGTATTTTTAGAACACATTTTCAACTTGCACCCCGTTTTGTTCCGGGATCTCATATGCTTGTGATTTTATTAGTTATTTAGGTATCGTTTCATAACATAAGCATAAAGGAAATTTCTTAACAATATAATACTGTCGGAAATTCTTACATAACCTATGAAGTGATGCAGGATTTTTTGCTCTTCTTCTATTATTATAACTTTCCAAAATAATATTTTCTCCACGAATTTCGTTTATGAATCGATATTTTCTTCTATACAGCAATAGAAAATATAACTTCTTCGAAGGATGGAAAACAGATTACGCATTTATCCAGAGAGTCCTGTCTCGGATATTTATAGCTGATAAGCCCCGACGCTAAAACGCTGGCCTTGGCCTGCCAAAAGTAATGAGTGATCATTTACTTCTCGGCCCGTTTCTGACAAGCAAGACAGCGGGCATTCGCTTAGAAAAATGGCCAAAATCCGTACTTCCTGCTGATTTAGGAAATACTTATAACTTCTTATTAGTTACCTTAATGACTTCGAAACTAATTTCCAGATAAAGTGCTTTTAGTTTAGATTTTAGCGAATTTTCAGAATAAAAAAAATATTACATCATCCTCTCAAGATTTATGGCTGTTAAACTGATTATCTCAACGCAATAAAAGGTATTTGTGATTTATCTTAACATTTTCTTGAATTTTTAGTATATTCTTTTAGGTACATCCCTTTTAGTTTTTTTTATCTTTACAAGAAGAAGTACTGGATTCGTAGAATTTTTCGAAATCCGGTTTTCGACAGATTTACACGTTTTGGGGGTTATAGTCTTTATACTACGATTGATATCGAAATATTTTAACTTCAAAAGATGTACAATCAATTTTATATTTTATTAGCCCTTGAAAAAACTTTAAAATGTATAATTATATACAAAATAAATAAGAAAAACTAAAGGTTTATCTTCTTTTTAGTTAATACCTGTAATCATAACTATATATCTACATACAGGGTGGTCATTAAAAAAAGTTTGCCGATATATGGAGCTCTAGCGGCAAGTCCGTTCAACTGATCGAGATGAAATTTCAGATATAGCTTCTCAGAGGTATGAGCTCGAGATTCTGTGAACGGCAACAAGATGGCGCTCATGGTTACGGTTATAGTTACAGAAACTCGAAATTTTCCAATGGCAACACCCATTTTTTTCATCGCAAAATGCTCAGCGTATGCGAAAACCCTAAAAAGCGTTGGAACGGTATAGTTATTGCAATAAACGGACGCGTTATGCTCGCACAAAATCAGCTCTACGAACGGCCCTAAAAAAACATGACCAAGGCGCATGAAGAAAATTTGAATATGACAGAGACAAAATACCATTCACGGAACATTGTTTGCCAGATAGTCAGCGTAGGAAAACGGATAAAAAGTAGGGTGGGAATGTTAGTTTTTCAGTCGGAGCTCGCAGATGCCAACAAAATGACTTCATTCGTGGTGAGTTGGTAAAACTATTATCAAAATGACATGAATGCTGCGATAACCTGGCGCGTTTACCGTCGAAACCATCGCCAAATACGTGGCCTATGCATTTCACAAGCTCTTCGTGATTTAGTTATGAAATTCGAAGAAACTGGCTGCACCTGTGATAGTTCTGCGTTCCGGACGACCAACTGTTCCTAAGGATACTGTTATGGAAGTGCATCGCATAGTGACCAGAGGATGCATGCAAACTACAAAAGGTGCATCTCGTGTATTTGATGTACCGAAATCAATGGTCGTAAAGTTACTGCACTCTGTAATCCGCATGTTTCTTTACCGGTACCAGCGCGCCCAGATGTTGGAAGTGAGAGACCATCAACAACATATAGACTTTGTTAATGAATTTCTTATCCAATATGATGGAGACAACGATTGACCTCTTCGTATATTATGAATGGACGAGGCACATTTCATCTTAACTGGTAACGTCAATGGCCTCCGCGATCCCCCGACCTCACTCCTATGGATTTTAAGTTCTGGGGATATCTAAAATCTAGAGTGTACATGTACAATCCGCAAACTTTGTCGGATTTGAAAGATTCTATCAAACGTGAGATTGCAAACATCCCTCATGCGATGTAACGTTCGGCTGCATTGTCCACAGTCGCCACCAGCAACGTGAAATTGCTTTGTGATGGCACCCATGTGTAAAATGTGTAATCAAAATAAAAGCTTTCTCCGATCTGTGTTGTAATCAGAGATTAGTGTGTTGACTCTGTGTCATATGCAAATTTACTCCTTGCGCCCCAATCGTGTTTTTTATGAGGGGGGGGGGGGAAATTCGCAGAACAGTTTTTTTGTGCATGCATAACGTGTCAATTTCTTGCTATACACGTACGGTTCCAAAGCTCTTTAGTGTTTTCGCACGCGCTGAGCATTTTGCGATGAAAAAAAATGGATGTTGCCATTGGAAAATTTCGAGTTTCTGTAACTATAACCGTAACCGTGAGTGCCATTTTGTTGCCGTTCTGAGAAACATGAGCTCATACCTCTGAATAGTTAAATCTGAAACTTCACCTCGATCGGTTGAACGGACTGGCCGCTAGAGCTCCATATACTTATACTGGAAAAGTTTTTTATGACCACCCTGTATTTCTATATATTTACCAATTATCCCAGATATTATAACAGTTAAAAATGGGGTCATTTATAGATGCTTTTTTAAAAAGTTATCTTTATGCACTAATTAAAAAATATATAAAGTTTTTAAAGTCTTTTTTTAAAAGCATGTTTAAATGACCCCATTTTAAACAATTATAATACCTGGGATAATTGGTAAATATATAGATATATAGTTATGTATTATTATAATATAGTTTATTTAACGAATCTCAAATTCGGTAACAAATACCTGTTACATCTTACAACAAATACACATTATGCTAAAACATTTTAAAAATTAAACTTTCACGCCGCCGTTAACCCCTTGAGAGGCGGTGGGATATATTTTATCCCACCTACGATTTAATAAGGATTTTCCAGAAAAACTTTATTACGAACTTTATTTCTTCTAATTTTGGTGGAAAAAGTCACGAAACTACTTTTTCTTATTTTGAAAGAAAATTTTCCTAAATTTCAACTGGGAGTTAAGAATTACACAAATGCAATCGGTTGCCCTTCAAAAAAAAACATTTATTGAGAATTTCTGATATTTTTAGAGCGATTCAAGCTACAAGTGAAAAGAGATCTCAGTCATTTAAAAAAAATCTTTTTTATAAATTTCATTCATTGATTGAGTTTCTGCGTGATGGCAGTAAATTTGATCTAGTAATAATGATTATTTATTTATAATTTATTAGGGTTCATTATTATTTATAATTTATTAGGGTATTGACCATTTAAAATCAAATACATGTATGGTTCATAGTTTATTTCTAAAATAGATGTAAAAATAATATAAAAGGTTTTAAAATATTAAAACCTCTATAAAGATGTTAAATTAAAAAACATATCCCCAGCACTTTCGACAAAACCTTGTTCATAATCAAGGGAGGAATGAGAAGAAATCATTGTCGTTCCCCCTTTCATGATGACCAGAGTTTTGTCGAAAGCGTTCGGTATATATTTTTAATTTAACATGTGTATATAGGTTTTAATTTTTTAAAACCTTTTAAATTGTTTTTACATCTATTTTAGAAATAAACTATGAATCATACATGTATTCATGTTTTTAATTGATTTTAAAAGTGAATTTGCGTTTCCTTTACAGATATATATTTTATATTTTTTAAGATTATTAACCATTCGTGAATGTATTTAGGAAAAATGTAGAACGGCTAATTATGTTACATTAGAAGCTCGATGTAACGCGGTTGTTGAAAGTCATGTTTCACACCCGCGTTATAGTTTAACCGCGGTATATCGGAATGATGTCAAAGAAATGGTACAAAATGATGAAAACACTTACCCGCTTTCTGAAATGTAATTAGCTTTATCATTCATTGAAAATAAAATTAATCTCATATTGTCTTTAAAAAGTTCATAAGTGGTGTTTGGCAGATTGAGACATTTCGTTTCTTTTCAGTAATATTGTTTCACATTAGCAAGATGAAATGGATGAACACAATCGTGTTGCCTCTCCATCCACGAAATTGCCTTGATTAAGTGTAAAATGACTTCACTAACAAGTGGAACGTTGCCTTTTATTACCACATCATTTTCAATTTCATCATCATCATCTTGTTCACTGCAGTTTTTATTCGTTATAACATCAATGACATCGTGATTTGTTATGACCTCTGAAATTGGTTCACTGTTGTCAATTTCTATACAGTCGTTTAAATCTTAAACAGAGGTATCGAGAGGCACAGCTTTAACCACAGACTGCAAGTTCTTCATTGTGTTTCACTGAAATTTTAACTGCAAAATTTATCATAAACTTAATCACTTTTTTTGGAGGGGGGACATACTTTTCCCTGTGTTAAATGCGAATTCGCGGTATATAGGACAGCGTTATTTCAGGCTCCTATTGTACTTTTTGAAAAATTTATTTTCTTTGTATATCGTTGGAGATATCGTTAGAAAACTTTCGTAAATCTGAAATCAAAAGTTCATTTAATTTAATTTTAGGTGTAGTATTTTTAGAGATAAAGTCAATGGAATTCGAATGCATTTCTTTCTATTTCATTTTCAGTGCGATACATTGTTGAAAATGTAATGCAAAAAAATATCTTACTACCCCCTCTATTTGCGAATGAACTGAAACTAAAATTGGGAAAAATGTTACAATGGTAGACACCAATTGAAAATTTACAGGAAAATTATAACGATTAACCCTAGGTCCCACAGCTATTCAAAACATTGCAGTTTTCATTTGCACACAAATGTCAATTTGCATTCCGCAAATGAGTTGAAGAGCTCTGGAGAAACCTATCGTCGCAGAAGTGTATAATTTTTATGATTTTCGAAAATATTATCCCTAATTATTCGAGATATTAACTTTTAAAGGCATACAAACACATTTGCATGGGAGTATTACTTGCATTTGACCGCGTTTTCTTTTAATGTGTTTCCTTCAATATCCTATAATCTTGTTGTACTTTCTTCATTGACTTTTTTATGCTCTTTAGAATAGTATAACCGGTAAATTACTGTAAATCCTCTTTAAATATTATGCATGATAATCAATCTTTCATATCCTAACTTTTCGATTCCACTTAGCACCTTTCTCCTATTTATATTTTAATACCTTTTCTTCAATACTCTATAATTTTAATGTATGTCACATCATTTAAATGTTTTTTTTTATACTCTATAGAATCGTATAAGCAGTACTTTACTGTAAATCTTCTTTAAATACTTTGGAATCCTTTGGAATATCCTTTGGAATATAATAAAATATCTATTATATTCCAAATTATCGATTCAACTTATCACTTTTTCCTAATTATATTTTAATACATTTTCTTCAATAGACTATAGTTTTAGTACGTCTCTTTATTTAAATGTCTTTTTTTAATATTCTTTAGAATAGTATAAGCGGTATTTTACTGTAAATCTTTTTAAAATACTATCCCCGATAATTAATCTTTCATATTCCAATTTTTCGTTTCCAATTTAGCACTTTTTTCCGAATTATATTTTAATATATCTTCTTCAATAGCCTACAATTTTTTTGTAAGTCTCTTTATTTAAATGTTTTTATTATACTCTTTAAAAGCGTACAAGCGTAGTTTACTGTAAATCTTCTTCAAATGCTGTGCCTGATAATCAGTCTTTCATAATCGAACTTTTCCATTCAACTTAACACTTTTTTCCTAATGCGCTATTCATTCGTTTCCAGAATTTATCTATTATGTTTTCAAACACTTTTATGCTTAATATTTTCGTGATTTAAAGATTTGCATATTATTCGAATTGAAAGTAAAAGTGCTATTGTGATTGGCGCATTATTTTATGCAAACGAAAAAATGGAGGAGAAGTAATATTATATGACGAGCATTTGTAGCTGTTGTATAAGATAATGTGCAAGAATGGCGGTAATGAATCACCGGTAATTTTCTAAACATTAATTATACAGAGTTTGGAACTCTTCAATAAATCTCACAATTTGAGGTACTTCTTGTGTTTTCATGAATAACTATTTTGAGTTTAAATAATTATGATGACAGAAACTGAAAATTTTAATGTGTTCTTGTTTCAGACAGAATTTAAATGCATGTTATAATAATAAAATGGGACAAAACTGATGTACCCATTTGGGTACTCAGGGACTGAAGAGGTTAAAAAAAATACTGCCCAGTTAAACTGATGGCATTGAGCTCACAGGCTACAAATACTAATTGTACATTAAAGCCTTATATTTTCAAGGGTTAATTCCGTTCGAAAAAAAAAATTAAGAAGGGGAAACAGCTCTCCCCTTTCCTCTTTTTTTATACTTAATCATTGAACCTCCTATACTATCAAAGACATGCTTTATCATATAAAAAATCTATATCCAAAATTCAGAGCAAATTAGATAATTCTTAGTAAAAACCCATTTAGCATTTATATAATTTAAAAGGTTACCCCCTTCTTTTATACTTAACCATTAAACTTCCAAAACTATTCAGAGATTTGAACGAAATCTGAAAATTCTGCTTGAAAAACCTATTTATATAAATTAAGAGGGAGGGGAGGCATTAGAACCCCTGTTGCCCCTATTTATACTTATTCAATGAACACCTAATAGCAGTCACGGAATCGCCTCATCAGAATGATCCTAATCTAAATTTTGAACGAAAACTTAATTCTGCATGAAAATCCCATTTATATCAACTAACGGGGGGGGGGCATTAGAACCCCTGTTCCCCCTATTTATACTTATTCAATGAACACCTAATAACAGCCACGGAATCGCCTCATCAGAATGATCCTAATCTAAATTTTGAACGAAAACTTAATTCTGCATGAAAATCCCATTTATATCAACTAACGGGGGGGGGGGCATTAGAACCCCTGTTCCCCCTATTTATACTTATTTAATGAACACCTAATAACAGTCACGGAATCGCCTCATCAGAATGATCCTAATCTAAATTTTGAACGAAAACTTAATTCTGCATGAAAATCCCATTTATATCAACTAACGGGGGGGGGCATTAGAACCCCTGTTCCCCCTATTTATACTTATTCAATGAACACCTAATAACAGTCACGGAATCGCCTCATCAGAATGATCCTAATCTAAATTTTGAACGAAAACTTAATTCTGCATGAAAATCCCATTTATATCAACTAACGGGGGGGGATTAGAACCCCTGTTCCCCCTATTTATACTTATTCAATGAACACCTAATAACAGTCACGGAATCGCCTCATCAGAATGATCCTAATCTAAATTTTGAAAACTTAATTCTGCATGAAAATCCCATTTATATCAACTAACGGGGGGCATGAGCCCCCGTTCCCCCTCTTATACATATCGAATGAACTTCAAAAACTAATCAGGGAAGCGCCTTGTCAGGATATACCTACATAAAAAATTTTAAGATGATCGGATATTTTTATCATGAGTTATCGCGTTACACACATACGAACGAACACACAGAACGGGCGGGCACATAAGCTCTCAGGCTATGATAGCCTGTGAGCTAAAAACTGATAAGAAAAAAAAAGCTTAATTTCAGTGCTCAAATTTTTAGAATTAAAATTTTATCCTTTCGTGTCTAGTGTACTATTAATAGTAGATGTCTTTTAATGGCGTATTATTTTGCGTTAAGAATTACTTTTGCAAATATTTACATGTAGTAATATTAGTATATGTCTATGCATTTAATATATGATTTCATTTATGTTTAGGTATTTAATAATAACAAAAATAATAATTATTTGTTTATTTCTTTTCGCGCCGTTTGCGATTCTTTTATTTTAAACATATATTTCACTCTTTAAATTTAAAATAAAAGTTACTTTCCTGCGAAAATCATGCGTAATAAAGCAAAAAAAAAAATATATATATATATATAGAAAGTTGTAATATAATTTAAATCTTACTGTAATACAATATTTTCTAAGCATCTGCAACAATTTTTCCTCAGAATATTTTCATATGAATAATAATTGAATAATACACAAGACAGCAACAATCATTATCTTCTTTATCAGACAAAGAAATGTTCGTTAACAATAATTAATCTATTTGGATAGCTAGTGTTAATGTTTATAAACTTAAAAGTAATTTTTTCTAAAAATTGAAAAAAAAATCAGACCAAAAATGTTAATGAAACTTTTTACTCGTTTCACAAAATTTTTTGCAAATTTTGTTCATTGCAAAATTAAATTAATGAGAGATTGATATTTCGGACGTTACTTGAAGTACGAAATGTTTTCAAAGTGTAGTTATCCGAAATTACGAGTTACATTTTCGGGGACTCCGAAAAAAAATGATTCATTTTAATTCTTCTTTAAAATTTTACGCAAAGATTTAATGAAAACGAGGAAATATGTTTGCGGATGACCATAGAGCAAGATTATTTGGCTATCGCCCAAGGAAATTCTTGAGACGTTCATTGTACTAAGATGACGATCTCTAAAAATGATCTGAACATTAATCATGGCAAATGTGAAAATGTTTAATGGTTCCTAGATTAGAGACACTTTCTCGTGTTTTCGTAAATATCTAATCTACATTTAAATAAATATTATTACAAAAGTTGAAATTAAAATAATTTTAAATTACTTAAGGATTTTTTTAATGATATGCTTTTTAATGAATGCTAAGCAAAATTCATGAAAGAGATGGCTAGGCTATAATACTCGTATTTAAAAACTAATCGTTGGGGGCCACCGTAATACTTACACATCATGGATATGCATAATATAAAATATAAAAATAAAACATGTGTAAACTACTTATAAAATGCATTGCAATTTCAAAATAAAATGTAAACGTGCATTTAAATTTTTTTTTTTTTATACAGTTAATGCTCTATTACTGAATTGCAGGTACTACTTGACTATCCCATTTTGAATGTATTGTGTTTCCACAAATGCATCGAATCGGAAATCATCAAATTGGATTGAAGGAATTGTGTGTCCATTTTAACACATGGAACAAGCGACCCAACATTCAATTGACTTTTAGTAAAATTCATTGCAATATAAACATTCACAATCATAACAAGTTCATTAAAAACATTTCGGGGCAGAAAGGGATACTTCCCCATTCCGCTCCACCAGTTATGTCCCAGGGACATGTTTTAGATTAGGAAGGTAAAGTCACTCGAAAATATATGTAAACAAACTTTTAACTACACGGAAATAAAGACAATTAAACGTATTTCAAACATGAACTAATTAAAGTTGTAAACATGTATGCGTATGGTATGCATATGATACCTTGGTAATAAAATCACCGGAAATTACAACACAGAAGCCAAAAATTATACAATGAAAAATTCATGTACCACCAATCAATAAAACTAGATTAAAATGGCTGCCGAAATTAAAAAGCAAAAGGTTTTCTTACTTGTGCTTATTGCTGCTCGTTGGCAGCACCTCTTTGATTCCGAAAAATGTCAAACTTGATTCTGTCCCGGTAGCATATAAGCAACCTTTACTTGGATACGGACATGGGCAGAAATTTTGCACTGTGATTGGCTACTATTATGGAACAATGTCATGCGTCACGTGCACGTTTTTCCCATAGCGCAAGAGAGAGAGACCAAGAAACCTGTGTGGTTTTATGATGTCCGATACCATAGACTTCTAATCATACGATTACAAATGTGAAATTTATAAGAAAAAAAATATCAATTTTTGGCCGATTATTCATTTTTATTTTATCATAATATTGTCTGATTATACTATTCAAAATTGAATGATCTTTAAAAATCAAACGTTAGTTAGATGAACATTTAAAATTCTTTTTCTGCATTTTTTCAACGTAGCTGCAACAATATGGAAATATTGCTTAGCGAAACTAAATTTATTCAATTTAATACAATGCAAAAAAAATCCAGCCAGAATGTGTTTATAAGTCACAAAGTGCAAAGCTCATTTCAGTCTCCACGTGCATATTTGCTAGTTCAGTGGTTATGATAACCAATTTTAAATGACAATAGACATTTTAACCATAAAGACAATCATACTGCTATCATCAGGAAATATCATATTTTCTTCTTAGGTAAAGTAATTTTAACTGTTCTTTTTTGTGTGACTATAATATTTTATGATTTTTGCGACCATCGCTTATTTGTGTAAAATTATATAGAAGGCACATTTTTTTAATCAGCTGCATTTGTGAACCATAAACTTACTTTAAAAAATGAAAATGATTTTTGTTTCATATTTTTAAATATTCATAAAAAAATGTTCCGGCATGAAGTTATGCATTATTTAAACATTATAATTATAAATACATTATACAGGGCTCGCACCGTTCCTAATATTTTCACACGTTGCTACCAGTATTTTAGATCAAAAATCTTCATGGAAGGTCCATATAACATCTACAATAGAATTGTACAATATATATTACCGTTTAAAAAATGTGGTAGGAAAGTACTAAAATTTTAGGAACAGTGCGAACCCTGATTATAACATGTCTATGCAACTGTAAAAATAATTTTAAATGTGAAGAAATTTTGTTAAATTATTTCTACGACATACTCTTATACAACGTAGTCATATTTATCACACCGAACCGAAGAACAACTTTTCTGCGACAAATATCAACAAAATGTATTTCCGGCTAAAGTGTGGAAACACAACGCCCGTCAAATTCTCGTTGTTAAAAGGACGACAGATCCGATTAGCCAATCATAACACAGAATTCATTCCCGTGTCCTTATCCATGTAAAGGTTGATAATATGCGTCCCGGTACCTCCTTGTGCAACGGACTCCCTACACATAAACAACACAATAGAAAATTATCTTCAGCACTTGTTGCTTTTAGATTGTAATGTTTTCGAATTGTTTTTTGCATTTCTGTATATGATCTACACATCTCGTAAAACACGAAAAAAAACCAGCTACGTTTTAAAATGCTTATCACAGCTGAAAACGCAAATCCAACAATTATAACTCAAAATCAGTCCTGTTATAAAATTCCTTTGGGAGTCTCTGTAAACTTTTCGTTGGGGGACCACCGTAATACTTACCCATCATGGATACGCATAATATAAAATATGAAAATAAAACGCATTTAAACTATTTATAAAATGCTTCGCAATTCCAAAATAAAGTTTAAATACATATTTAAATAGTTTTAATATACATAGTAATGCTCTATCAATGAATTGCTAATGGGCCGATTTCGACAAATTATATAAAACTCCAAAATACGCATGTAGTACCGGATTGCGTAAAAGAAACATCTCTATAACTCCAAAAATAATAATCATATTAACTAACAATATACTGCGTGGATTAAGCGTCTCATTTCCAATTGATATATATCTTTGATTTGAAATTTGAATGAAATACAGGGTCATGAAAAATCGATGAATGTGGAAAACAGGGTTACACATATCTCGGCAACTAATAATCCGACTGACTTCGTTTTTTATGCAAACTTCGTGTTATTTTATTGCCTTTTACGTCCCTTCCTTAAAATAAAATATTTCGAAAATTTTTGTATACCTTTCATCAGAACGAACTTTTCGAGAGTCCGAAACAAATAGTTCCGGATAATCGAGGTTATTGACATTAAATAGGCTTCGTGCCATTCTTACATATTAAGCACATACAAAGTTTCAAATCTCTATCTCAATTTGTTCGGGAGATAGAGCGGTTACAGACAGACACACAGACACACAGACGGACGGACGGCAAATTTTTTTTCTAAAAATATGTTTTTCGAAATCTCCAGTATCTGAAACATGTAAATCCGTCATAAATTTTTTTTTTTTGATTTTCAAAACGATTGCAATACTTACCCTATACTACGTATGATGGATAAGTAACAAATGGTAAGTCCTACATATTCATTAATCTAAAGAAAACAGTGCACTTTAATAATAATGCACAACAATTTAATTGAAATAACGTAATATCATTAAATTTAACTGAAAACTATTTTTCTCATTAGATAATAATTAAATGAGATGCTTTTGTGCGTCCCGGAAGCGAACTGTTACTGATTCTTAGTCTATATTATATTCTACAGAAAGCGAGTTAATATCCTTCTCGGTGATGCATGTCAGTTTCATTGCCTTTGAAAGAGTTTAACGTTGTTAAAAAATACATTTAAAAAGGTTTTTCATCGTTGATCGTATTGTAACAGTTCGATAATATATGTTCGGTGTTGAAAATGAAGTTTCCAGAATCGTTTACAGATCATTTAAAAGACATTTACAAGTAAGAAAAATCTTGCGTTAAGCTTAGATTATAAAGCACTTTCAGACGCTTCATGAAATCTTTAACAAAACTGCGTTATTTAGATAAATAATGATATAAAGCCAAATATGTATTCCAATACTTTTGAACAGCCCTACATTTGATCTGTAAGCTAATATACATATTATATAATGGGAAATTTTAATTTAGCAAAAAATGCCTAGTAGCTTGAAATTTCTCTTTCAGCAATTTATACTAATAGATGGAAACATATTTGAATACTTTGTTCGGCCTTGTAGTTTTCCTGGTACCTTTATTACACATCAGTGTTAAGATAAAATTTATTTTAAACTAAAACACTCTTAAAACAACTGAAATCACTTTCTCATAAATTATCACTCACAGGCTCCATGTGTTCAATTCTTTGCGTGGCCCTGTATATCATTTTATCTATATTCTGCAAACATTTCTTAGTAAATTTAACAAGTGCAGCGTAAAAATGCATAATTTATTTAATAATCATCTTTCAGTAATTTATGCTCATATTCAATAACGTTGGCGAGCTCTTTTGGGTAGCCCTGTATATTAACTATAGCATTTATACACACCATATAATATGCATAAATTTAGTTAAACTTATACGCGCATATCATATTAAAATGCATTTCATCCATCCATCACCTATCATCGGATACATATACAGTACTTCGGAAAGACAGTACGATTTGAAATCTTTTGTGTGTCCCTGTAAATACTATGTACTTTAAATTAGGGAAGGCAGTATCGTATAATTTATACTAAGCCACATTGACATGCATCAATTTTATTATACATGAAACAGTTTAATATATTTAAAATATGTCACCCACAATTGCCCCTTTTACCATTATCTAATGGAATTCTTTTGTGTGGCCCTGTAAATGAATAATAGCTATATTTTCACCTTATATTTTATAGAATGCATATTTTAATGCGCCTCGTAAAAGCATGCAAATTTTAATATGTTTGACAGGGTATCACATCTTTAAAATTCCTTTGAAACGATTTTTCCCCGTAGGCCGTAATGAAATGGGATATTTTTAATTCTCCCTGTAGATAAACTAATCATGGTAGAAACTTCATTTTCAATAGGGTTCGTGGTAGGGTAAACGTCAATAACGTCCTAAAATTTCATGGTAATCCGAGTATATTTACATGAGTTAGAGCGCGGACAGACGAACAGACAAACCGAATGCACAAGCACTTTTCAACTCAGTTGGAAAGAGCTAATAAAAAACATTCATTAAGGTTTATACGAGAAAATCGTTTTCAATGTGTTCCATTGTTCTTATACGAATATTGTCTGAAAATGACGAGTATTTTTTTTTCCAGATATTTCCAATATAGAAGATATATATAGAGAAGCTTTTCTACAGTTCAATAAACATTGTATAAAAACTCCTGATTCGGTACCTTTATCTTAGTTGAATGAAAAAGTTACAAAAGATACATGCTTTTTTTTTGACCAAAAGTATAGTAATTCATATAAAACAGTAATTAGCAACTAAAACAGTAATCAGTATCAATACAACTAAATGGGTCACAACTAGTATTCCGAACAAGTACAATTAGCATTCCGTAGAATACAATGCCTCATCTTTTTACCAAAACTTATTAATTCAGTGGTTACCAAATTAATAAATTCTAAAACAATAAGTTCTGTAAATAATATTTTCGTTTTTTTTCTGGTCTTGAAGACGTATGAAAGTAAAATGAAATTTCTAAGAAAACATACTTTTAGTAAAGCTATAAGCAATATCCCTACGGCTCAAATTTAGCTTCTAAATCATTATATTGCAGTATCAACCATTAGATTGTTCCGGAATGACACATAAAAACCCGAATATGATTTTAATAATTGTTTTTCAAAAAGGTTCCTACTAATATTCTTATTCCACTAATATTGTACGCCTCTGTTACTTAAATTATAGCTTTAGATTATTCGGCATACATCGTACATATGTATATATATATGTGTGTGTGTGTGTACAGCACAAGTAAATTATTGCTATCAAAACCGAACGATAAAAGTTAATCTAAAATAAATCCTGTTGAATAATTTTTAATGAAATAGTGTCAACATTTTCGTCGTCTTTATTGAAATATCATCAGCATCGTAAACATCGTAATCCCAGTATTGCCCTTGGCTAAATAAACTGCTGATATTCTGATAGAAAATTTAAAATATGATCAGGTGGTCCTTTTCTCAACATCATTGGTGCAGCCATACGTTTAGTTGTGTAATTTTGTAATTTTCCCAACTAAATTAGATTTGCTTTCTAAGTAGTAGCGGATATATGCTTAAATATTTATTAAAATTCTAGAGTAAACGACATTTAAAATACGTTTAATAGGATATTTAAAGTATTACATATTTAACACGTTCGCTGCCGCTTACGTGAAGATGCAATGATAGTTAATGTCGCACTGCAGAAGTGGGTTTTTCCCAGAAGCCGATTTACTTTTTATAACAAAAAATCAGTGAAAGATTTTCCCGCTCCAGCGCGTGACTGGCTATTGGACATACCCCCAAATCATGCGCTGGCGCGTGAGTGGCCCCTGAACGTTGGAGCCATATCACGCGCTTTCGCGTGAGTGGCAGCGAACGTGTTAAAGAAGTTTGAAATGTCACAGCAAACGTAACAGATGAGGTGAGTTCGTACTATAACGAAGTTTTTAAAATATTCAAATCTTGATGTAAATGGATACAATACTTCAGATACAATATAGCATCCGAAATCGTTTGTGTGTCCCTGTAAATACAATGTGCTTTTTATTATACAGGAAGTAACTTGTAATAAATCTCAGCAGCGTATATCAATTTCATAAAATATAAAGTATTTTAATATAATTAAAAAGCCCAGAATTAATATTTGCCACTATACCATTAAGTAATGGAAGACTTTTGTGTGGCCTGTAAATTAATAACAAATATTCTTTGTACCGCATATTGTACAGAATGAATATTTTAGTACACTTCATAGATGCATAACAATTTCCTTTTGTGTGAAAGACTATCAACACCAAACTACACTTGAACTACTTGTGACGAAATACTTTTGATTGTCCTGTTAATTAAATTATACACCAGACTTTCATGAAATTTGAAACGACTCGACAAAATTATGCAACAATTACAAATTTCAAACCATTTGGTTAGGTAGTTTATGCGCTGTTATATACAGAAGGATGTCTGTATGTAACAGTCTGTACATAACTATGCAGAGCAGATCCTTAGCTTCAACAGCGTTCATGAAACAAAGTAAATTGTCACGGGCCAAAGTAATGTAATTTCTATACTTGCACACAACAGACTGAAAAACCTCAAACAAAATATCACGTTCGTTGATTAAAACAGAAAATATTCATTACAGGTTAGATTATCTAAAAAATAAAATATTCCAGCCAGTTAAAAATTATCCTACTCTCACAAAGTAAAATCGCATTAATATCAAATTCATGTTTCAGTCTCTTGAGTGTCGCCGAATCAACATGTCATCACCATCAATGCTAGATATAAATTTGCAAATATCACTAGAATAGAAAAACACAATTTCTGATTTTCTTCATCGGGATCTCTGTTTTCTTTTCATAATTTCTGTTTTCTCTTCATAAACGAAACCCTCTATGCGATCTTCGATCATGCCTATCCATTTGTCTATTTATTTATTTATTTATTCTAAAAGAAATGACCTGTGTGATCTATAACTGTAACTTGATTTTTTACAGAAACAGCTAGTTCAAGGACCTTTTTAAACTATTTGCTAAAACTGACAACAGTGTCCAAATAGTATATACAGTCCTTTATTATCATTCCGTAGAATCGCGAAGCACCAGATATTAGTTTAGATATAACCACTGAAATGTCTTTTCAATAACTAATGAATCTCTTAATTTATTCAAAGAGGCTTCGTGAAAATTACTATTTATTTCAACAGAAGGATTTAAAATATTTCGAATATGTCAGATTAAGACACTAATACTCTGTAAAAAGGTCCGTTAAATGTATGGCAGAAATGTTGCCAGACGTTTTTGCTTTAAAAAATTGCAATAAAATTAGATGTAAAAAAATTTACATCTAATTTTTGCCATAAATTTAACGGATTTTTTTACAGTATATTGCAAAAATAAATTTCAAATCTTTTAAAATATCTGTAAAAACAAAAGTATATATATCAATTGATAACAGGCATTATTTCAAAACCATGTATACCGTTATCATCTTTCAAAGTTTATTTGCGTCAAAATTGATAAAACATGCGGCTTTTTGCATTTAGTTTCAGAATTTCATTCCTTTATAGCCATTTACTTACCAGTTTACAAATGGTTAAATACTTTCACAGATATGAAACAATTTATTTAAATTATATTCCTTCTTAATATGAGCTTTTATGAGAAGATGATATCCATACTTCTGAAGTTTGTTTTAAGAGTGAGTAAATGTATCTTATCCAACTGAGCTGAAATTATATTTAAATGCTACCTTATTTGACCGGAATTTTGGAAAAATTCCAAATTAAGAAAATAGCTAAAATGGTTACGGCTTGTTATATAAAATCATTACATTATATGGTATGGAGAAGTCTCATGCCATTTTTTTTTCAATTAAATGGAAAATGTTTTAATGCATAACATCATATAATTGCTTCTAAATTCTTTAAAATACTTGTAAAGCATTTTTAATGCAGCTAAAATGATTAAACAAAATATTCGTTCTCTTATTGGAAATTAAAAATTAAACACTGAAACTTTTTTTCAGAATAATTGTTACATTAATGTATCATTTTCGAATTCCTCTTATAATTTTGAAATTTTCCGAAAAAAAAAATATTTTTCATTGGATACGACTAGATAAAATAAAATATGGTTTAAACTATAACTATTGAACGTCATGTTCACATTGATTATTAAATAAAATATGAGATATTATAATTCTGACATTTAATTTACTTAAAAGGTGCTAAAGAATACATAATAAGATTTTTAAAACGAAAAGAACGTCAAAAATTTAAAACTTCCAGTGCTTTCAACTGTAGTCAACAGCCGTCATCAGAAGGAAAAATCAGAGTTCTCTAATTTTTTTCTCCAGATGACGGCATACTGTGTCTCATTTCTCCTTTCATACGAAATATTTATCATATGGCTTAAAACGTTAACCTGCTATTTAACTTAATTAAAAAAACTTTCAAAACACACGATATAGAATTATTGCAACAAACCATTATTTTCTTTTAAAAATTTAACAAGTGATTTTTAAAATGATGTTCAACTTTTATTTTTGATATAAAAAAGTGATATATTCCAATTACAATTATTTTTTATCTTCCAAGTATAAAATTAGCAGTGTATATAAATGTGTTTATAGATATCTCATCTACAGAAGAATAGAAAATAAATAATACTGTCTAATTTAAACAAAATAAATGTTGTCAAGTTTCATCTACCATCTAACTGCTGCCTTTTCATTCTTAATAAGGTTCTAATACATATATGGAACAACTACTGAAATAACAATCAATTTTTATCGAAGAATTTCCACATCAACAATTATACAAACATTTTTTTCAATTATGCTTTAATGGCTTCAAGCCAACTTTAAATTACTGTTATATTGGTTTTGTTTATTTCATTTTTCTAATACAATTTAGAATAAGGATTTAACTTTATAAAAATGATTTTTTTTTCTTTTGTGACGTTCTTTAATTAAATTTCTTTTGTAACTTATGTAATTAAATATAACTTAAAGTAAAATTGTCATATTATACAAACAAAGAAAATTTCTAAAATAATGAATTTCTGATAAAAGATTTTACTCTTATTCAAAGTCAAAATACGGTTTACTGATTTAAGTCAATATTCTAAAGTACATGCATATCAGTCTCCTTGAAATTGCATATTTTAAAAAGAAATGTTGTTTTAAGTATGTATGCATTAATACTTATGTCGTAAAAGAAAATTAAAGCACTCAGTCCTTTTTATTTTTAGAAATCATGTAAGTAAATTTCAGGCTTATGAGTTCATTTGTTTGAAAACTAAAGAGGTTTTTTTCTTGGGTTTATTTGTCAAAAACAAAATATAGGGTATGTTTTTTCTATTTTTTTTTCATATTATTTTGGTTAAAAAAGTATTGCTAACGATTTTTTTTTACCGTATAGAATAGGACAGAAGAACTTTCGCATATCAATAACTCAATAATTATTTATATCAATATTATAAAATAAATAATTATTTTTATTATATATATATACAGATATATAAGCAGTAATCCTTGGAGCTATCGAAAAAAAAAATGCTGCATAATAATGAAGACAATCTTTGTCGTGACATGGATCGGTTTTTATATACTCTCGTAATAATAATATTATATATTCCACAACGAAAAAGTAGGAATTTATATTATAAATAAATATTTTGCTTATAAGACGTAGCTGTATTAATACAGCTACGTCTCATAAGCAAAATATTTATTTATACCATAAATTCTTATTTTTTCATTGTGGAATATATATTATTAATATTACGATATAGTTATTAACGGACGTAATCAAGACTTACTACTGTTATTTTTCACATTGAGATTTATATACTCTCACCCCCCCTCCCCCACGTGGAGGCAAGAGCGAGAAACGTTCAGAAATTATGATTCTTTGAAAATGTGGGGGAAGGTGAGACAAGATGATAATCTCAGTATTTTTCACAGTTAAAGTTAAGCAATTCCGTAATAAGTCATTACTATTTATTAAAAGTATCTAAATACACGTTTAAATTTTATTTTGAAATTGTGATGCATTTTATAAATGGTTTTCATATATTTTATTTCTATATTTGATAGTATGTTTATCCATGATGGGTAAGTACTACGGTGACCTCCAACGACTGTTGAACTTATGAATCTTTGTATTGAAATGGAAGCTTAAAAGACTAACAGCAAAATGTCTAGAAGTTAACAATTTTTAATAAATGCAAAAAGCAGTAACAAAATTCAGTATAATATATATATTTTTTAAATCTCACATTGATAGAATTTACGTCAGCGGCAACCAGCTACGGAATTTTAAGAGACATGAATCCACATCAACAGTCGCGGATGCGATACGATCTTTCGTTCCTTATGAAGTACTTATTTAATCATTAAGTAAAATTTTCTGTTCATAAGTTTGATTCTTGATTCTAAAAAACAGAAAGGTTTACGCACAATAACAAACACATACATTTATATATACACATGTATATGCATGTAAATTTCTATATTAGATATAATATATATACACACACAAATCAATCGTATAACCTCTCCGTTACAAGTCGGTTAATAACCCCCAATGTCTGAAGTTGCTTTTTTTAAGAACTGAAGTTGTTGAATTTATTTATTTATTTATTAGTTACATGGAAATGCACTGCACCCCCAAAAATCAATCATGTTATTCATACAAATGCAAATTTAGAAGCAGCGTATTTGTGACACAAAAAACTTTTTATACACATAAAATACGACTAAAAATAAATCAAAAAATAGCATGATACATAAAAATAAAATTCTGTAAACACTGGATATTCCAAAATGAAATGTATGAATGATGCCAAAATACTACATCAACTGCTGAAAGAACTTGACTAAAATCCACATGACAATGTTAAGGAAAGCGAGAGAATTCCAATTCCGCATAATGCAAAATATCTTTGAAGAAATACTATTAACTATCACAAACAAATGTTATTACTGAGACATCGCTGTGACAGAATTTGGGCAATATCCAAGAGAAAAAAAGAAGTATCCGTGGTCAGTGTGCCGAGAGTAATAGCGAATGCGCAAAAATGGCATAAAGAATAAAGGAAAAAAAAGAATTATTTCGTTTCACATTGTTTACGATGTTGAATTTTTTTAAACATATTATACATTAGCGATGGGTTCAGATTTTTTTCTCAGAGCCCTATACCAAGAGCACGAAGTAGAAAATCATTAATAACATGTTTTAAATGTTTCAAGACAAAATTTTTCATTTAAAAAATTCTTCTTGTATAGAGATAAATATTAATACTAACTACTCTCTCAGGACAGCATTTATTGATATTCATGTCCCTGAGATAGCTATTTAAAATAAAAAGTTATTTTATTTATACACAACCATTGGCAAGAAATCTCCAAAAGTCCCCATTCTTATTCTTTCAAAAGACGATTGTACAACAATGGCAGAAAGACATGAGTTCAGTTCCCAAAAACTCTAGCAAAGGATTTTAAACAGGAAACTTCTTCATGTTTCTAACATTGATCGTCCAAAGTCTTCAAAATCAGACAGAAAATTCTTCATATATCCCATCAATAAAATTTCAATTTCTTTTCAAACTTATTTTGAAATCATCTACTTAATGTAGATAATGTCTTTACTTTATTTGATTTGTCTAAATATAATATTTACCCTGTACTTTATTTACTTAATTTAATTGATTTATGCATCCGATTTACTTTTGAAATTGAAATTCAAGAATGTCTAGCTTTTCTGGATGTCCTGGTAACTAATAATGATTGTGAGTTTTTGACGACAACTTACCGTAAACTTTTTGCTGCAAGTTTGTCCCCTTAATATAGATTCAATCATCACCCACATCAAAAACTTACAGCTTTCAATAGCTTTATTTTTGTGCAGGTAAAATTTGTTCAAATACTGAGTTGTTTAATAATGAAATTAACTATATTAAAGCAATAGCCATCGATCGTGAACCTAGTTTGGATATCATTAACCGTATTATATCTAAACCTCTAACAATCAGTAATTCTGTCCCAGAAAATAAAATTAAAATTTATTTTAAAACGTTATTGCTTTACCTTATTTTCCTAAAAATCAGCACACTAATTTCTCGTTTTCTCGAAAAGTTTAGTTTCAAAGTTGTTTTGTCTCCAACCAGTAAAATTTCTTTCTCCAATTTCGAATATCCCACTAACGACCCTAATATCTGGAACATTTATAGATATTTTTTTGTTAGTGCTGTCTTTCTTATATTGGGCGGAGGAAGCATGCACTTAAAATTAGGCTGAAAAAAAAGCGTAGAATTATGTTAGAATGCAAGAGTGTGGGCTAAGCATTGTTAGAATCGCAAATACCAATTCAATTATCCTGAGGCTAAACTTATTAAAAAATGTATTTGAATTTCGGATATAGACATTTACGAAGCATATTATATTCATAAACACACTTCTTTCGTAGTGAATGATATAACTAGCATCCTTTTCGCCCTCGCTAGTGTGGAGGGCTCTTGTCCAATAATTACTTGTTTTCAATGTTTTCCGGTCAGTTACGTCATTTCTTTTAGATGTATAAACTCTTGCTTTCACCTTTTTCAATTCATTCATTAGCCACTACTCGGGGCTATAACCGAGGGTTTCTTTGAGCCCATCATATTTTTTCCTTTTTTTCCTCGAAACAGCTGTATGTGAGTTTTTGTGTTATGTTTGTATGGATTTATGCGTTAAAACGTTGTTAAAAGTTTTGGATTACGTATTCAAAATATCCTCATTTTCATCTAAGCAAAACCTTGCTTATATTATTTAAAAAGCGTACTTAATTAAATGTTTATCCGCCTTTCCCCCTTCCCCAATCATTTAAGAAATGATAAGGAAATCCCGACGAATATCTAATCCACCAAAATCTCAATATTTCTTCAAGTTGAAAAGTTCTCTTTAGAAACAGAATGCATTTAAGAATTAATCTCAAAAATAAACTCAAAATTAAAAAGCGAAAAGGGGGAAATATTTTATAAGATTAACAGTATGCAGAAGAAAATTATCTTAAAAGAGAACTTAAACGCAGTAAATTTATTAGAAGGAAGTGAAAGAGTTTTAGTTACAGGTAGATTTAAAGTTAGTAGATTGATTTAGAGATTTTTAGATTTAAAGTTACAGGTAGAGTTTTAATTAACCATGAAATAAAAAAAACCCTAAGTAAAGCCAGAAAGAACAAATATAATAATTTCAGCATAAAATACAAATGTTTATGGACTAAGAATACCGATAGATTTAATGTTATTGTTGTTATTATTATTATTATTGCTGTTACATGCACTCTTTGTTTTAATTGGAAGCTTGCAAGATATATATATATATATGTGTGTGTGTGTGTATGTATTCTGCAGCGAGCAAGTAAAATTTATCCCTTATCACAGTTCTTAAAATTCATGTGTGTTTAATAGTATAGAATTCTGTCGAATAAAATTATTTTTTCAATTGAAAGCCAGCATTGTTGTTGGCAACACACTGTATTTTAGCCATAAATCATAGTTAAAATATGATTTTTAAAAAGTATTTTTCGAATAATTTATTTTAAAAATGAAAGCTCAAAAACATTTTAAATCAATTTTTGAAAAAAAATTAGATGTTTAAACGTTAAAAATTTAATTACACAATGGAGAGAATAATCATAAAATATAATTAAATTCATTATAAAATAAGAAAAATCACTGTAAATTTATTAGAAAGAAATTAAAGAATTTTACTTTGATTTACAAACAAATTTATTCACCATAGATAGAGAAGACTCAATAGTAAATACAGAAAGAATTAGTTAACCAGTTTAGTAATAAATGTAGACATTACTGAGCAAATATTGATTAAAGTAGTACAACTGAATTTCATACAAAAGTATGAAATTCAGGAATTTTTGTTTAAAGAGGATGGTTAGAAAAAAAATACGACAGAAAAAAAAAACTTGTAGCTGGCATTATAGTTTCAGTGATAGCTAATTTTCAATGTATTTAAGAGTAAGATATCTTAGAAAGATTGGGTTAGCCCTCTCTTTTATTTGCCATATTATAAAATGTAAATGCGAATTTCGTTTCGGCTACTTCAGTTCTGTTAAATAGATTTTGATGGGACTTGTTACGGAATATTTCAGGAAACATTTTAGAATATAACATAATGTTTTATTTTGATTAATTTTAAAATTAAGGGACAAAGTTCTAATATCAGGTGAATCAGATTATGAAAGTTCTACTAGATAGATTTTCATGTGACTTAAATCTTAATCTAATAATTTTTTAGGAAAGATTTTACGAAACCCTACTGTAAATTATGAAAGATCGATCTCTAAAAGGGTTGGTCCTTAACAGGTCAAATTTTGTTTGAAATATTAGAAAATATAACAGAAGAATGGCTTTCGTATTGTTCTCAGCAATATGGAAGGACGTTCGAGGTAAAAGTCCATGTTGATTTAGAAAGATCCATATTGCTTTTCAAAACCATAAACACTCATAAATTTTGTTTGATTCATTTAGAAAAACCGACAAGTGTAGCGGGTGAAGCCTGCTACTTGAAACGGAAAATCCAGTAAATATTAACTTCTGGAAACATATTTTTATTGACAGATAAAATTATAAAGAAAGACGGTTGATTTTTTATACAATGAATTGCGATATTATAAATTTTATGGAATTTTTCATATTGGGATCGAAAGACATTTATATGAGGAAATTTTTTGTAACTGCAATTTGGGTTAGTATGCATAAAGAATTTTTTTACAATTGAAACTTTGTGTATGGTTTAATTTTTTTTTTTTTTTCGGGGCCCACGATTTTGAAATTTTTTTTTTTATTCAATAAATTAATTTAATGTTTTAAGCTACAAATTTAAGTGATACTAAAACATTTTCTTGTACTCTTCAGTTTAAATTTATTGAAGATAAAATAAACAGATAAACTGTTCGAATATTTCAGTAAAAAAAATGTAATCGCATAAGTTTGATTTTTATTTCATATTACAAAAGAGTTTGTTTATTGCTCCTCCTCTCTGAGGAATTAACGGCGAAATCTCGCCGAATAGCTAAATCCGCGAAGATCTAAGTATTTCTAAAATTTCAAAACTTTTCTTTTGAATTGGAACACATATAAAGGATATTCTTAACAAAAAACTCAAAGTTGAAACCAAAATTGGAAAAATAAATTTGGAAATTTAATAGGGGTATAAGGGGAAAAACAATTTTAAAAGAGAAGTTAACACAGCAAATTTATCAGAAGGAAACGAAAGAGTCTTAGTTTTATTTACATAGAGATTTATTGACCAAGGATAGACAAAATCCAACATAAAGCCACAAAGAATAAGTGTAATGATTTCAGTAGCAACCGCACGCATGCCTGAGCAAATATTGATCGAAGATATGCGAAAGTATAAACATCAGCAATTTTTAGTATGAGGAGAGTGATTACAAAGTAAATGGCACAGGAAAGTAACTGCTAAGGGACTTTATAAACCATTTTTTTCAAATTAGAGAATTTGACGAGGTATTTAAGACTCGGATTCGAAAAATTCCGAAAATAAAAATTGGTCTCTCTCATTGAGCATAAAATAAATTGAAAGTCCACCAATTTTAAATTCAGTAAGGATATTTCCGCCCCACCAGTAGCCAAGAGATTCTGCTCTTGAAGCTGTTAGGTGGAAGATGTTGGAGTTGAATTCAATCGATACCCGACGACCTAATCGTTCAGAGATTTCCGTGGTTTTCTTTTAACCTTGGATATCCTTACGTGAATACTGGTTAGGCTTCCTTAAAAAGACCTCTGCGGAGTGCATTCCCAATCGGCCGTCAAAAATAACGCAAACACAGTAAGGAAATTTTTGTTGGTTGGTAAAGAGAGAAATAGTCAAACTGTCTGAAGCTATATAAGACACCATATATCTTATAGAGTAATTTACATACTGGGAGTGTTACAATTATAACTGTACACTTTAAGAGATGATCTCTTCTATTAAAATATGAACAATACCGACATAACTATTTAAGGTTCTAATTTCCACACAACTGCGAAAACTATACGTTTAAGGCCAATACTACTGGATTTTAAAAAATCCGGGAAAGTTATATTGCTCATTTTCTAAAGAATCTGGCCGTATTTAAGTGATATAATGATTAAAATCCCCTATGAAACGTTAACCTGAAAGCGGCCATTGTAATAACGATTGCTTCCGGGAATTTCCGGGTAAACGTTATTTTTTTTCAAATGAAGAGGTAGTAAACCTTACCAATTTTTGCTGCATTTTAAAATCGCAATCGCCAAGGACCCTATGGATTTACAAAAAATATATACACGCGTACAGATACACGGTATCTTTCTCATAAAGATGGTACTATTCATTAAAAATCTAAGAATAATTACTATTGAAAAATAAATGTTGATGTCATTTTCCTATTTTACGTCTGTTATGCATTATCAAATCGCCAGGACCCTTTAAGTTTACCAAAGAAGAGATATATGTTTGTGTCTATGTGCCTTCTTAATGCTAGCGTTTTTTTTTTTTTTTTTTTTTTCATTATAGAATATATAAATACTACCGGACCGAATGGTTTGAAAATTTGAATAAATAATTGTTGCAGAATTTTGTCAAGTCTTTTTAAATTTTATGAAAATCAGATGTATGGTTCAATTACAGAGACATTCAAAAGTTTTCCGTTAAATTACGGTCAATGGGAAAAAATCGTTTCAAATGATTTTTAAAGATGACAATACTTTTGAACAAAATGAAATTAATATGCATTTATAAAGTCCACGAAAATAAACATTTTGTGAAGTATGCGACACAAAGAATATTTATATCATTTACAAGGCCTCTCAAGAGAATTCCGATAGATACTACTATAAGGAAAGAGGTTGTTTGTAGTGTATTTTAATTATGTTCCACTATTTGACATATAACGAAATTATGTATGTTGGGTTTACTACAAGTTTATTTCTGTATAATAGAAAGTGCATAATATTTACTGGGACACACAAAAGATTTTGCATGCCATGTTGTACCCGAAATACTGTATATTAACAGTAATTGCTGGAAGTGCATTTTTAGTTGTTATATGAGTTTTTAAGTCTAAAGTTTTGCATATTAAGCTGTGTTTATAAATGTGGATCTTATAAAGGACTACACAAAAGAATTAGTAAGGGTATGAGTGAAAATAGCTTAAAGGTGATTTTTAAACGAGTTATGTACTTTTACGCTGAACTTTATACCAAGATATACTTATAAAGCATTAAAAAAAAATTATACACAGGTCCACGCACACATGACCGTCTATGTAAAATAGTCTCTAAAAGTATAATTTCACTAGCTTTAAACGTGTTTTAGTATTAATAACATTTTAGTTAAATAGTGGCATGTATACAAAGGTAATAGGTAAAAGACTGTATAAAAGTATTCAAGTAATGTTTTCCGTCCATTGCACAGTAAAAACAAAATACCCAAATTGGGTTGAAAGATTTTTGGGTACAGAATTGCTCCAATTTGGAAAGTTTGTAGCACAAAATCGTTTAAAATAAGTCTGATTTTTAATGACATTAAAACAATTAAAATATCTTAGATAGTATATACATTCTACCTCAGAAATTTTGATTAATTTAATGTTAATAAAGATCTGCTCTGTTTTGAACCATTTTGGGTTATCTATTTTGGGAACAATACTCTATCATTTTGAAATCCTTACTGTACCATTTCAGGAAAATTACTATACCCAGAAATCTTTCAACCCAATTTGGGTCTTCAATTTTTACAGTGTGTTATAATTTTCTGAAAATCAAATTTCAATCTATCATGCGTTTCTAACACTTTCAACATAGTTGAAAGTATGTTTATAAATTCAGTTTGTCCAAACTCTAACTCGTGTTAATATAGTTGAATGAAATTGATTCATATTATTGATGTTTACTTTGCTATGTTCGATATTGAAAATAAAATATGTAACGATCATATTTATTTCCAAAGATACTCAAAATTATTCCATTAATTTATGATTTATGTGGAGCTGACGCATTTATATAAATATGTAGCTGTTATATTCGTCCTCTGGTCTGTCCGTCCATCATTTGACGGCGCAAAAACTATTGAACCGAATAATTTGAAATTTAACATATAACTGTTGCAGAATTTTGTAGAGTCATTCAAATTTTATCAAGATCAACTGATAACTTAAACAGATAGCAATAAAAGTTCTCTTCATTCTATAAAATCCTACCATACGTAATTAATTGAATGATATTCTGTAATAGTTGATAATTCTAGGTTTACGAAAATGATTTCGTCCTATTTAAGATGACATTATACTATTTTAGTATTACTAAATTTAATCTATATAATCGTATAAAATTTCGTATTCATGCATTTTGTATAAAAGTGCAATATTTAATCAAGATCTGAATATTTATAAAGCTAGTTTTAGTACGAACGCTCTCCTTTTGCAATTTTTGACATACAATTTCCAACTTGTTTATTTCATTTGGATTAATAAGTTTCAGTAGATTAATGTTGAAGTTCATTATAAATATGACTTCGTTTTTCAGAGATTTTTTTTCTACTTGTTTGTGGCTCGCTGTTAAATCCCGCTGCTGGCAGGGATGCAAGCTAAAATCCTTTGGTAGGCTGCCCTGTTCAGTTGAACGTACCGGAAATTTGAAAAATTCCTTTACTTTTAGCTTTTTTTACACAAACCAATGTTCAAAAAATCAAATAGAAAAATTTCAGAATTTTTTTTTTAAGTTAGTTTAAATTTCAATCTAAAGACTAGATGTTACTCAAAGTAGATGATATTCCCATTTAATAATAAACATAATTACTTTTTAATAGTAGATATTATAGCAACTTAAATAGTAAAAGTTGTTATCTTATAATAATTAATGTTACTTTCTGTTAATAGTAGATATTATTGCCATCTTACGCACTGTAAAAAAAAATCTGTAAAGTTTCTATACTTTATCTAGGAAATTGGGATTCCAAGAACTTTTCCTGTAACGGTAACAACAAAAACTCAAGTTTTAGAATCGGTTACATGGATTTCCTGTTATCGTTACATGAAAATTTCTTGGAATCCCAGTTTCCTAGAAAATGTTTAGTACCTTTACAGATTTTTTTTTACAGTGTGGAAAATATCGACACCTTTTAATAGTAGATATTAATATATAAATATATATGTTGTTATCGTTTAATAGTAGATATTATTATCATTTAATAATATATGTTATTTCCTTTTAATAGCAGACGTTATACCCATTTCATAGTACTTATTATTTTCATTTAACAAAGATTGTTTTTCCCATTAGATATACTTTAAAACTAGATATTTCTACTGATGTCTAAAAAATTTTGCATAGATTTAATATGTAGACTGCTTTCAAAGATCAATTCATACCCACTCTTTAATAGCAATGTTATTCCTATTTTCGCATCTTTTTTATCGATTTGCGATCGAATTAGTGCAGATTGTTTATTTTATTTTTCTCTAAAAACTGTACAAATAAAAAATCAGTAATACTTTATTACTAAAAGTCATCCAAATATTTAAAGAACCATAAAATATTGCGTACCTTTTCTTTGCTTTTGCAATGTATTTAATTTATGGTTTAAGAAATTAACCCACTCTATTTTGATAAAATTTTCTGCTATAAAATTCTCTAGTGTATAAACTACTATTAAATATTGAGAAAGTTTAAAATAAAATTATTTCAGCAACAACCTTTCCATGAGGAAGGTTATTTATAATTCCTAGAAAATTGGGTGAAAAATGTTTCTTTAATGCAGAAACGCGTGAAATAATTTATGCCAAAAGTTATAATCACAGTCAGCAATTAATTATGTGCAAGAACGTTTATCGCTTTCAAAAATATCCGTCTTTCTTGAGAATTCAAATTTTGGTATAATATAAGTAAAGATAAAAGAAATATATTCCGTCATAAATAAAAAATCCATTTATAGTCTCTCGAATTCTCGGAAAAGCATGTTATCTATCGCGATTTTTTCTTCCTCTCTTTCCTTTCTATAAATTCATAAATAATATATTCTAAGTAGATTTTCTTTAAAAAAATGAAGGCAAATGATTTCTATTTTGCGCGTCTATTTGCAGTATTTACACAATCTTTTGGTGCATATCAAATTGTTAACAAATCGAAAAGTGCACGTCAAATATACACTGTAAAAAAATTCTGTAAAGTTATTAAAAGTTTTCTAGGAAACTGGGATTCCTAGAGCTTTTTACGTAACGGCAACAGCTAAAAGGTATGTAACAAATACAGATTTGCACCGAAAATCAAAAAATCTGAAAGGTTAGTGCGAATTTTTTAGGAAACAGGGATTCCTAGAATTTTTCATGTATCTGCAACCCAGGCTACAGATAAAATTTCTGTAAGATAAATATAATTTTACTAGATTTGTTTGTAAAGTTACAGATTTTTGTAGCTTTACAAAAACTAGGTTTATAGATTAGCAGTTTTTTTTTTTTTTTTTTTTTTTTTTTTTTTTTTTTTTTTTTTTTTGCACAGTTTATAAATAAAATATTAGTAAGCAATCAGATTTCGGGAACTTTTCATCTGTAGCGTTACAGATTACAGTTTAGCAAATGAGGTAAGGCCGTACTGTAACGAAGTTTTTAAAATATTCAGATCTTGGTACAATAGTATATAGTACTTCAATGCAGTATAGTAGACGAAATCTTTTGTATGTTCCTGTAAATGCTATCTGCTTTCTATTATACGTGAAGTAATTTGTAGTAAACTTCAGTAACGTATATCAATTTCATAAAATGTGAAATAATTTAATATAATGAAAACGCGCTCCAAAGAACGTTTCCTCCTATACTATTATGTAATGGAATATTTTTGTGTGACTCTGAAAATTAATAAAAAATATTCTTTGCACCCCAGATTGTTTGAAATGTATATTTTAGTACATACTGCATAGATGCATATCAATTTTATTATGTTCGGAAGAGTGTAGCATCATTAAAATGCACTTGAAAATATTTTTTCCCATTAGCCGTAATGTAACGGAATACTTTTGACTGCCCCTGTAATTAAATTATTAATCTAATTTTCATAAAATTTGAAGACTCGACAAAATTATACAATAATTACATATTTTAAGCTTCCATCTTTTCGGTTAAGCCGTTTTTGTTCTGCTATATGCGGACGGACGGATGGACTGAACGACGAGTATAAGGGACATAATTACGAACACACCTAAAAAGAATACGGATCAAAATGAAAGAGGAGCAGAGGTCACATTTTCCTTTCCACTATACGACACTTCTTTTATGTGACACTTCTGTATATTCTGGCGTATGACGCAAACTTCTGGTACCAAAAAAAAAGTATAAAAGTAAAAATATATTTTTTAAAAGACTTTCTTTTATAAGTATTCAATATTTATCGTAAAAATTGAACCTACAGTTTCATGACCACAATCCTTGTTTTAAAAAAAATTATAAAGAAGCTAAGATGTCATATTTTCCTGATCAAGTATACGACATTTCTTTAAGTGATATTAATCCCTATTCTGGTACATAACGCGAACTTTTTGTATCAAAGAAGTATAAAAGTAAAAATATTTTTTTTAAAAGACACTCATTTTAATGCATTCAATCTTTATTAAAACTCGAGCCTAATTTCATGACCTCAATTCAAATATAGTTAATATACAGGGTGTCTATAGCAAATAAGACACCGATTTCAAAATTAAATTTCTCAAAAATAAAAATCGATAGAATTATAGAAATTTCAGAAATTAAAATTTCAAAAATCGTTAAAATATGGCAATGTACGCCGAATGTATTTTTATATCCCTAGACTAAGTAGCAAGAAAGCGTCTTTCACACCAGTAAACATGAAAATAAATATGTTATCTCTTTCACGACACAATTTACTTGATAAAATAACATAAAAATACTGTTCTTTTAAAAGTGGTGGAAAATCTAAAATTTAAATTTTAACGAAGAAATTAATTTGGACATTAATGGGTTGATTCTAGTTAAATTAGTCTGTTTTTAGCAGTTTGACGTTCATTGCTTTTGTCCTGCTACTGGGCATTACATTATTAAATTATATCATTATAAGATATTATCTGGGCTTTAAAAGTTGATGGTACGCAGAGTACGTCGCCCTCGTCATTATTTATGTTCAAATCGTTCGCATTTTTAAGGGTTAATATCTCGTCTAATTTCCGACGATTTTTTTTTCGAAAGTCATTATTAAAAACGTTTTTATAATTTTTTTACGATAGAAACCCCCAGCGTTCCTCAACACACTTGCTGAATGCTCATAAATCGAAGTTTGTGTATAACGAAAAAATGTTCTTTATTCAAAAACTATGAGACCTATAGGATAATCGCTATAGCTTTCCTGCAAGGTTTAAATTAATGTCTACGACCTCCAATTTTTTCATAAATTTACTTGAAGTAGATTCAGTAATAAAAGGGGGGAATATATTTTAGCACTACATTTTCGACGATATTTCTGAAAAATAGCTAAATATCTAAAATTTAAAAAAATGTACATTTGAGTTTAGCGTAATGAAACCTTTTGCATGATACATAAAGAAAAGATTTTTTTTCTTCAAGTAACTTAATTAACCCCTCTACCTCCCTTCTAAGCATGTTTGTAAATGTTTAATAATTTGAAAATATGTGGGTCAATAGCCTTTATTACTTCCCCCAATTTGAACTTCTCATGTTTTATAGTTTACGTGTAAAAGAGCTGTGACAGACTGACATACAGACGCAGGAGTGATATTACAATGATTCCTTTTTCACTTTTTAAGTACGAAACTCTAAAAAGGAAATTCAAATCTCATCAAAAAACAGCCATATAAAATTGATAGACTAGATTTATTGATTCTTTTATTGCCTTTGATTATTTGTAACTTCGAAATTTACCTGTGCATCTTACAAGGGCACCACCAAACATGGTGCGCACAGATTTTGATGATTTCAAAGTACGATGTAAGGGTCATACCACTAATTATTCTGGTGAAAGGGTTTCTTCAAATGGGCCGTGGCTTTTGAGAAATTGGGGGCTAAAGTTCAGCGTATATTTCAAATACCTAATTGTACAAACGCCGAATGTGAGTCCGTGGCTCAGTGCCAGCCTGCGCGGCTACGAATCGAAAGGTTGTGGGATCGAGTCCTTCCTCGGCTTTTATTTTCTCTTTTTACTTATATTTATATCATTTACACGTTAAAAGTTTTAAGTATTTTTACTACTAGGGAAATTGCTACAGCGTTTAATATTTTCTTGATAAACTAAATTTACATTTTTGAATTTTTCATGAAAATTTATTTTTTCTGCAATTTTAAAACTAATATTTCTATTGACAAAACTGCAAAACTAATTTACGCCTAGGACTTTTTTTCTTAATTATTATCTACATTTTTTTACTTTAAGTACAAATCTGAAATAATGATTTTTCTTTTTCCTATCGTATTTTTTTTATTTTATTTTATAGCATTTTAAATAAAAATTTATCTTTTTTTGTAAAAATAATACAAAATAATTTTCAGGTGAAATTTCTTAAACGTTTTCAGGATCAGATAATTTAAGTAATGCACATCTTCGAAAGAGTAATAAAATATTAATGCAACAATGCTAAAATACAAGTTGTTATCATTTATCCAAATTTTCAATTTTCTAATTTTCTCCCAAGTTCAACCTCAACAAAATTTATCTTTTGCACAAATAAGAAATGACAGATTACGTTTAAAAATATTTTTTATTACAAATAAAACCACTCTTTCCGTGTTTCAACAAGAATGCAAAAATTGTCTGTTATATTGAGATAAAATTTACGATTTTTTTTATCGTCTGCTTACCTTTCCTCCTTAATATCAGAATAAATGAAGATTTCTTTTTATTGATCTTATATTTGAACTTATTCAAAAAATGATTATTTTTTTTTTTTTTTTTTTTTTTTTTTTAACATATTTATCACAAATTAAGTACTTTAGGAATATAAATTATGTAAGTTTTAAAAAATGAGATTTCAGACGTAAATTAAATCGGATTTGCGTTTAGATTAAAAATTTCGGTAAAAAATACTGATTTTCTCAAAAATTTCATAAATATAAACTTTAGTTTTTAAAGAGACAGTTTACCACAAAACTGATCAAAAAATCGATTTTTGTTTTTAAACATTAAATGAAAGCCTATTTAATTGCGAATATTTTAATATGTCATTTTTACCCCTACAACAATTATATTTTGAGACATTGTAAATTTTGTTAATACACCCGGCACAATTCCTTACACTAATGATAACTTTAAACTTTTTTTCCCTCTGTGTTTATATTTTCTTCGCTTTCATGTTTTAAAAATGATAAAGCTTTTTTTGTATTCGATACAGAGATTAAAAATATTTTGTACAATTTGTTTTTTTATATGCATTGAATATGCAAATTGAATGAAATTAGTCTTAACATTATTAGTATTATCTTACACTAAAATGCGAGCAAAAATTGTGTGTGTCTGTGTAAATTTTATCTCAAAAACGGCTCTAACGATTTTCGCAAAAATTTGGATTTTACCATTTTCGGGCACGAGAAGACCATCGGAGTAGGTCACATGTTCGAGAAAATTCGATTATTGGATCATTTTCTGTCATAATGGGTCAGGATCAAGCTATTTATATCTAGAGAACGGCTGGATCGATTTTAAGGATATTTTGTATCCAATCGTTTTTTGGCACGAGAAAACTATTGGGTTGGGTCACATGTTCTAAAACTTTCGATTAGTGGGTCATTTTTGGGTCATTATGAGTTAAGCCATTTTTATCTAAAAAAGGGCTCTAACGATTTTGACCAAATTTTATATTTTATCGTTTTGGATTACAAGAAATCCATTGGGTTAGGTAACATGTTCGAGAAAATTCGGTTAGTGGGTCATTTTGGGGTCATTGTGGATCATGCTATTTTTATCTAGAGATTTTCTCACGCAATTTTGAATAAAAATTGTATTCTATGGTTTTCGGGCACGAGAAAAACATTGGGCTAGGTTACATGTTCGAGAAAAAAATTAATGGGTCATATTGGGTCATTAAGGGTCTGGGTCAAGCTATTTATGTTTAAAGAACGGCAGAATCAATTTCATCGAAATTTTGCCTGTAACGCTTTTTGACACGAGAAAACTAATGGGCTAAGTCACATGTTTGAGAGATTTCGATTATAAGGATCATTTGTGAGTCATAAAGGGTCATGATCAAGTTATATCTAAAGAACGAGTGGATGATTTTAATGAAATTTTGCATACAACATTTTTTTTGGCACGAGAAAACTATTGGGCTGGGTCTCATGTTCGAGAAATTTCGATTATTGGGTCATATTTTGGGTCATAAAGGGCTGGATCAAGCTATTTATATTTAAAGAACGGCAGGATCGATTTTAATAAAATTTTGTATGCAGCATTTTTTTGGCACTATAAAACTATTGGGCTGGATCACATATTCGAGAGATTTCGATTATAAGGATAATTTATGGGTCATGACGATTCATAATGGGTCATGGCCAAGCTATATCTAAAGAACGGGCAGATCGATTTTAAGGAAATTTTGTATACATTTTTTTGGCTCAAGAAAACTATACTAGATTAGGTCGCATGTTCCAGAAATTTCAGTTAGTGGGTTACTTTTGGGTCATATTGAGTTAAATCAATTTTATCTAAAAAATGGCTCTAACAGCTTTGACCATGTTTCGTACAGTATCGTTTTGGATTACAAGAAAGTTATTGGGTAAAGTGATGTGTTACACAGAATTCAATTAGTGGGTCATTGTTGGTCATGCTAATTTTATCTAGACAATGGCTCGCGCAATATTGACTAAATTTTGAATTCTATCATTTTCGGGCCCAAGAAAATCATTGAGTTGGATCAGATGTTCGAGAAAATTCGATTAATGGGTCATTTTGGAACATAATGGGTTAAGGTCAAACTAATTATATCTAAAAAACGACTGAATCGATTTTATCTAAGTTTTGTATCCAAACGTTTTTCGACGCGCAAAAATGAATGGGCTAGGTCACATGTTCGAGAGAGTCAATTATAAGGGTCATTTGTGGGTCATGCTAATTTCATCTAGAAAATGGCTCTCACCATTTTGACTATACTTTGTATTATATCGTTTTGCGGCAAAAGAAAACCAATGGGCTAAGTCACATGCTCGCGAAAATTCGGTTTGTGGGTCATTTTTGGTCATAATGGGTCGGGGTCATTCTAATTATGTGTAACAACAACACAATCAATTTTATCTAAATTTTGTGAAGAAACTTTTTTTTTCACGAAAAGACTATTGAGCTGAGTCGCATATTAAAAAAAATTATATTAGTGGGTCTTTTCGGTTTTACTGAGGAATACTGTCAAGTTAATTTTACCTAAGAAATGGCTTAAACAATTTTGATTCAATTTTATATTGTTTTGTTTTTGATTACCTGAAGACAATTGAGAGGTTTGATCAAATTTGATTAGTGGGTCATTTGGGCAATACAGGTCAGGGTCACGAGAATATGGCAACAGCCAATAAGGTGGCAACTTTAGACAAAATATTGGCGACATTTGGCCGAAAAATCGACTATTAAGATTACGAAAGCCAAAACACATATTTGTCGCCAAATGAAAGAATGTCGCCGAATTTTGGTATACCTTGCAAAAAATATTGTCTTTCAGAATGTGAAGAAATTTTTAAACATTCTTAATAGGATTCGAAATGCATGTTTAAACCAATCAGAGTCGAGCTAAAAAAGTGATTTGGATCGATGTCCTTTCGTTGTAAATTTTAAAATAATGTAAAAATGTGCATACATACTTTGTTGTCTTTTTGATTGTTTTTATAAATAATATAATTATAAATAACATGTTTTATTGTAACAGTAACAAAGAAACTGATAAAGTGAAAATACTACATCGCATTGAACACGAAGTAAATTTTGACCGAGCTAAGCTCGGCCACTCCTGCTAGTTATTGTTATTGTTATTAATAAATATATATGAAGAATGTTAGATTTCACCACTTTACATTACTTATATCAAATAATTATATATATATTAATGTAGTATTACATTACCTAAAAATCCATGCACTGTATTGTGTGATACACATATGAAGAAAAAACAAAAAGTGATTTATTAATCTAAAAATATCAATATTTAAAGTAGTGGAGATTTTAAAATATTCAAATTTTGTTATACTTTTTCAAAATTTTAATTAAATACGCATTTTTATTTATTTATTTGTTGCAAAATGTACTTTTATTTGAACTCTGATGTGCAGTCAGTTCACCATTTGAACCATATTTTTTTCAATAATAATAATAATAAAATTGAAAAAGTAAACTGTCCTCTTCAGAAAATATCAAAAGGTTCAAAGCTGTAGAATTCCCAATTCTGCTTAAAATTTGTAACATGTAAATAATATAAATATAAGTAAAAAGAGAAAATAAAAGCCGAGGAGGAACTCGATCCCACAACCTTTCGATTCGTAACCGCGCACGCTAGCACTGAGCTACGGATTCACATGCGGCGTTTGTACAATTAGGTATTTGAAATATACGCTGAACTTTTAACCCCCGATTTCTCAAAAACCAAGGCCCATTTGAAGAAACCCTTTCACCAGAATAATTAGTGACATGACCCCTACATCATACTTTGAAATCATCAAAATCTGTGCGTACCATGTTTGGTGGTGCCCTTGTTAGACCAAGGCGACATGTTTCTTTTTTGTGGGGGGTGGGGGGGATAGAGAAATATCTTTAGTCTTTACTACTGCATTGTACTAAAAATCTTTGAAAACACAATATAACTTTATAAAGAAAAATCATTTTTAAAGTTGTCCATATATCATGGTAATGCAACAAATCTTATTATTTTTTTTTCTTTAAATTAAATTTGTCTTTACATGTTACTGAATAAAGTAAATAAATACACAATATTATAAAAAAAATGCATTTTATTTTATAATATGAAAGTATAGTAGATTACTTTCTTACCACTTTCATAGGAAAACAAAATTCACATGCTAAATAGAAAAGATAAAATTAAATCAAAGTATTCGGAAACACATGTTTTTAATCTTTGAAAGATTCTAACATAAGAAAAATGAATATTCTTAATTTGGTTTTTCTTTAGACGAAAAAAGAATGTAAAATTAGAAACGAAAGAATGAGATTTAGTTTACCAAAAATAAAGCTGCCTAACTTGTGCTTTTTACTTATTCTTAGATAAATAATATTATTCTTCTCAGTTAAAATATACATATTTATTAAATTAATCAGATCAAAAGCGAAAACTGAAGGGAAAATAACATTTTTGCGAACATCGTATAATTAGTCGGTTTGTCTTTCAATTTTGGTAGGAGCGCAATTTTTAAAAAAGCATTCCTTTTCGATCAAAAATTATAATAAACGTGCATACAACTTTTCTTTCTAATTAAGTACATTTTCATTCAAAAATGGGCTGTGTCACAAATACGCAGATTCGGAAATTACGCGAGAAAATGTGGCGCCAATTTTGTCTCACTTAGCAAGAATTAATATGAAATACCTATATGTAATGGGATATGTGATTGCTCTAATAAAAAAGACAAGTTGGAAATTGCACGTGAAGCGTAGCTAATGAAATGCGTTCGTATGATAACGAAGTTTTAAAAATATCACTCTCATATAAATGTCTCATAAAATATAAAAAAGTTAATTACAATTAAAATGTACACCAAACAATGTTCTCATTATACAATTATGTAATGGAATACTTTTGTCTGGCCTTGTAAATCAATAGCAAATGTTCTTTCTACCACAGTTTATGCAAAATGTATATTATAATATGTACTTTACAGATGCATATCAATTTTATTATGTTCGAATGAGTCTAACACCATTAAAATGCATTTGAAACATTTTTTTTCCATTGACCGTAATGTAACAGAATACTTTTGATTGTCCCTGTAATTGAACTATGCATCCAATATTGATAAAACTTGTAATAACTCGACAAAATTATGTAATAATTATGTATTTTAAATTTCAAACGATTAAAATGTTTTGTAAACTTTTTTCCTCATTGACCGTAATGTAACGGAATACTTTTGATTGTCCCTGTAATTGATCTATGCATCCGATTTTCATGAAATGTAAAATGACGCGGCAAAATTATGTAATAATTATATATTTTAAATTTCAAATAATTCGGTTGGGTAGTTTTTGCATTGTTAAATGCGGACGGATTGAATCTTATACTATAATGCGAGCAAAAATTGTGTGTGTGTGTGTGGGTAAATTTTATCTCAAAAACGGCTCTAACGATTTTCGCAAAAATTTGGATTTTAGCATTTTCGGGCACGAGAAGACCATTGGGCTAGGTCACATGTTCGAGAAAATTCGATTATTGGGTCATTTTGGGTCATAATGGGTCAGGATCAAGCTATTTATATCTAGAGAACGGCTGGATCGATTTTAAAGAAATTTTGTATCCAATCGTTTTTTGGCACGAGAAAACAATTGAGCTGGGTCACATGTTCGAAAAATTTTGATTAGTGGGTCATTTTTGGGTCATTGTGGGTCAAGCCATTTTTATTTAAAAAACGGCTCTAACGATTTCGACCAAATTTTATATTTTATCGTTTTGGATTACAAGAAGACCATTGGATTAGGTAACATGTTCGAGAAAATTCGGTTAGTGGGTCATTTTTGGGGTCATTGTGGGTCATGCTATTTTTATCTAGAGATTTTCTCTCGCAATTTTGACTAAAAATTGCATTCTATGGTTTTCGGGCACGAGAAAAATTTTGGGCTAGGTTACATGTTCGAAAAAAATTTTTAATGGATCATATTGGGTCATTAAGTGTCTGGGTCAAGCTATTTATATTTAAAGAACCGCAGATTCAATTTCATCGAAATTTTGCCTATAATAGGTTTTTTGACACGAGAAAGCTAATGGGCTAAGTCACACGATCGAGAGATTCCGATTATAAGAGTCATTTGTGGGTCATGATGGGTCATAATGGGTCATGGTCAAGCTATATCTAAAGAACAGGTGGATCGATTTTAACGAAATTTTGTATATACAACATTTCTTTGGCACGAGAAAACTATTGGGCTAGGTCTCAGTTTGAGAAATTTCGATTACTGGGTCATTTTGGGTCATAAAAAGTCTGGGTCAAGCTATTTATATATAAAGTACGACAGTATGAAATTTAATGTAATTTTGTATGTAAGTTTTTTGACACGAGAAAATTAATGGGCTATCTCACATGTTTGAGAGATTTCGATTATAAGAGTCATTTATGGGTCATGACGGGTCATGTCAAGCTATATCTAAAGAACATGTGGATCAATTTTAACGAAATTTTGTATACAACATTTTTTGGCACGAGAAAATCATTGGGCTAGGTGACATGATCGAGAAATTTCGATTAATGGGTCATTTTGGGTCATAAAGGGTCTGGGTCAAGTTATTTATATTTAAAGAACGGCAGGATCGAGTTTAACGAAATTTTGAGTGTAACAATATTTGTACACGAGAAAACTAATGGGTTAAGTCACATGTTCGAGAGATTTCGATTATAAGGGTCATTTGTGGGTCATGATGGGTCATGGTCAAGCTATATCTAAAGAACGGGTGAATCGATTTTAACGAAATTTTGTATAAAGCATGTTTTTGGCACGAGAAAATCATTGGGCTATGTCACATGTTCGAGAAATTTCGATCAGTGGGTCACTTTTGGATTATTCTAATTTTATCTAGACAATGTCTCGGGCAAATTTGACTAAATTTTATATTCTATCGTTTTCGGACACAAGAAAATCATTGGGTTAGGTCAGATGTTTGAGAAAACTCGATTAATGAGTCATTTTGGGTCATAATGGGTCAAGGTCAAACTATTTATACCTAAAAATTGGCTCAATCGATTTTATCTAAATTTTGTATTTAACGTTTTTGGCACGCAAAAATTAATAAACTAAGTCACATTTTCGAGAGATTTCGATATAACGGTCATTTGTGGGTCATGCTAATTTTATCTAGAAAATTGTTCTCACCATTTTGAGTATATTTTCTATTATATCGTTTTCGGGTAAAAGAAAACCATTGAGATAGGGCACATGCATGTAACAATTCAATTAGTGGGTCGTTTTAGGTCTTAAAGGGTTCGGGTCATTCTAATTATGTATAACAACGACTCAGTCAATTTTACCTAAATTTTGCAACGGAACGTCTTTTGTCACGAGAAGACTATTGAGCTGAGTTGCATATTAAACAAAATTATATTAGTGGGACATTTCGCTTCATTGTTGAATGCTGTTAAGCTAATTTTACTTAAGAAATGGCTTAAACGATTTTGATTCATTTTATACTCTACTGTTTTTGATTACCTGAAGACCATTGAGCTAAGTCACATGTTTGATCATATGTGATTAGTGGATCATTTGGGTAAAAAAGGGTCAGGATCACGAGACTATGGCAAAAGCCAATAAGTTGGCGATATTTGACAAAATACTGACGAAATTTGGCCGAAAAATCGACTATTAAGGTTACGAAACCAAAACACATATTTGGCGCCAAATGAAAGAATGTGTCCAAATTTGGTTATATCTGGCAAAAAATATTGTCTTTCAGAATGTGAAGAAATTTCTTATATATTCTTAATAGTCTTCGAAATGCATAGTTAAACTAATCAGAGTCGAGCTATAAAAGTGATTTGGATTGATGTCCTTTCTTTGTAAATTTTAAAATAAAGTAAAATTTATGAACATGTGCATACAAACATAGTTGATTGTTTTTATAAATAATACTATTATTAATAACATGTTTTACAGTAATAATACTATATCGAGCTGAACACAAGGTTAATTTTGACCGAGCTGAGCTCGGTCACCCCTGCTAGTAATAATAATAATAATAATAAAACATGTGCGATAAATTGCATGAAAAAAAAAGAGCTATCAGATGATTGATTGAACTTTGATGACACAAAGAGTCTATAGGAACATGCTGCGTCTAGACAAAGTCTAAAGCAAAACAAAAAGTTAAAAGGATAAAAATAACTTAACTGAATAGAAGCGGTAAAGATACATGGTTAAAATTATTTTCAAAGTCAAAGACACTAGACAATAAGAAACAAAATTATTAATAAAACCATCTGTAAAAATGCTAAAGTAATAATTGTTTAAAAAATGAACAAAGTATAAAATATTATATATAAGTATAAAATAACAGAGAATTTAAAAACAATGTAAAATTACCTAGGAAAAAGCTCTTCAAAGATAGTATAAGTGTTACTCGATTCCGATTTCGTAGTCTCATCCACATAATTTTTTTAGATTAGGCTATTTTAGATTTTTTATATTACAATCTGATGGATTAGATGATTTCTTGAGAGGTTCTTCACAGTTCTCCACTGTGAAGAACACCAAACAGTCTTTCTCTCTGTCTGAACGAAAGTTATTTTTACTCTGTATGCAAGATTTTTGTTTGCATTCTCCTTTTGAGGAGAAACATATTTCTATAATAAATTTGAAGATGAACCAACCTTAATATCACGTGATGCTCGGATGACTTTTTTGTCTGAACTAGAGAATTCTGTGATCTACTAAGTTTGTATTCTATTATAACAAGTTTTGAGAATGGCAGCCAACATTTTGAATTTGGTCCAACGAAATATTTAAAAGGAACAGAGACATCACGGGCTTTTTTAATTGAAGTGCTGCATGATTGTGTTATAGATGAATTACTTAGTGGGAAAGAGGAGTTAGTCTGAGTGCTAATGTGTGTAACAGATTTTAATTGCTGATTGTGCAAAATACAGTAAAATACCCTATCAGACGAAGTTCTAGACTGAACAAATTTACGAATTCCAGGATAGGAAATTTTCGGGGTTACTTTAATAGTAAGTGTTTCTTTTTCACGGGTCCAGTTTGGACAAGAACGGGAATATGTTGAATGGTCATCCTTACAGTTTATGCAATATTCAGATTTTTTACAGAAATTACCGTCGTGCCGAATTCTGCACAACATGGACAGGTAACGGAACTGCGACAAGCAATCTTGGTATGGACATATCCTTGACATTTGAAAAAACGGAAGGATGTAAGGCCGAACGGAAAAGATTAAGTAGGTTGCTTTAATTCTTGATGCCAAAACAAAGCTATTGAAAGTCAGAATAACTTTTTTTCGTAGGAAGCATTTGTCCATTCCGTCGTATAGTGATACAGCATGCATCTATAACGTTTAGATCTTTTTGATTCTGTAGGAGTTCTTTTGTAGATAGTAACAAGTTTCGTTCGGATATGAGACCACGGCTAGTATTTAGAGTTTGATGTGCCTTAACAGAAACAATGAAATAGCCCATTGTATTGCAGCTTGAGACAAGTTGTGATTGGCTGAAGAAACTTCAACAAACACTTCTCCATAATATAGCTTTTACTTACCCATCATACATAGTATAGGGTAAGTCTTGCAATCGTTTTGAAAATCGAAAAACAATTTTTGACGGATTTACACGTTTTAGATAGTGGAGATTTCGAAAAACATATTTTTAGAAAAAAAAATTTGCCGTCCGTTTGTCTGTCTGTCTGTAAACGCTCTATCTCCCGAACAAATTGAGATAGAGACTTGAAATTTTGTATGTAGTTAGTATGTAAGAATGGGACGAACCCTATTTAATATCAGCAACCTCGATTATCCAGAACTATTTTTTTCGGACTCTCGAAAAATTCGTTCTGATGAAAGGTCTATAAAAATTTTCGGAAGGAAAATTTTGTTCTAAGGAATGGACGTAAAAGGCAATAAAATAATACACATTTTGCATATAGAACGAAGTCGATCGGATTATTAGTTGCCGAGATATTTGTAATCTTGTTTTCCACATTCTTCGATTTTTCATGACCCTGTATTTGATTCAAATTTCAATTCAGAAGTATATTTTAATTGGAAATGAGACGCTTAATCCGACGCAGTTAATTGTTAGTTAATAGAATTATTATTTTTGGAGTTATAAGGATGTTTCTTTTACGCAGTTCGGTACTACTTCAGTAGTTTGGCGTTTTATATAATTTGTCGAAATTGGTACATCAGCAGTTCTTTAATATAGCATTACTAATTATATTAACAATATTTAAATTTTGTTTATGAATTGCAATGCATTGTATAAATAGTTTTCACATGTTTTATTTTCATATGCATATGCATGAAGGGTAAGTATTACGGTGGCCCCCAACGACTAGTTTAAAATAGCAGTCATCACTAAAACCAGAATGTTGTTGCTATAAGAAAAGGTGAGGTTCTCTTAAAAAAGCTATCGAACAGATTAACAGTACATTTAATATAAAAAAGGGTGAGAAATATATTCTGTACGCTTTGTTGCTTTTCACATGGGAGAGAATTAGCAGGATATAAAGTTTTTCTATCCACATTAGAAAAAATAGTAATTCAAACCTGTAACGCACCATCCACTACCGAGCCCAACAAGGGGATGCACATTCGTGCACCACCAGGTAACCAAGCTAACAAGACCCATACGGTCATAAGACAATCTATATCCTTAACGAGATGGCCAGTAAATGCTCGCTCACTTGACCCGCAGACAGTGACAAGTCAACAGATTAGCCAATTGATGCATATGGGGTCAATATGCACCTCTACTCAGCAAAGACCAGGGCAGTGTATTGTTTTCTACAACTACCAGGATACCCCTTTCCAGGGACATGGGTCGCCAGGCACTCAAACATGTGGGTTGTTTACAATTCTCCATGAGTTGATACATACGGGATGGTATCGGCTGATATAAAATTTCCCTAACCTCCGAAGTAGAAACCATAACAAAAGTGAAACAAAAAGGAAAACAACATGAGAAATAAGATGAAAAGGAAACGCGAAAGATCACTTAAGATGCCCGTGGTTGCAAAGCCCGTGAATATCTAAAGAATGTAACCCTCCTGAGTTGGGGGTGACTATTAGAATCAGATGTTTATTCCCTGTCTACCCTATATACACATATGAATGTATGTGCATAAGGACGAATGAACAAATTACCGTTTCTAAGATATACCAAGAAAGAAAATTTATTTAAAATTGTCTCGAAATTTTAATATTCTCGCACTAAAATAGATTTTTAAAAACTTGCATTTGTATGAAATTAAAGTATGTTCTTTTAGAACAATTTATATTTTTAATGACATTTTTTATCTTTATTCAACTTTATAAAGTAGCAAAAACTTTCCAGTTGAAAATTAAAACTTAACTCTAAATGGAATTTAATTTTTTTTAATTTTTAACTATCATTAGAATGTATGAAAATTTATTCTTTTTTTTAAATTAAATATATCTTTAGATTTTACTAAATAAAATAAATAATTATCCATTGCTGTCGATAAAAGTATTAATTTTATATTATGACGAATAAATAAAATTTACTTACATATTAAAACGAAATATTTATGCTAAAAAAATTAATAAATAAAATATCCGAAAAAGCATTTTTAACAATTTACTCTCATATTAAAACGAAATATAAATGATAAAGAGAAAAAAAATGTAAATAAAGTACTCGAAGAAGCATTTTTAATTTTTTGGAAAATTCAAAAATAAGTGAAACGAAGATACTTAATTACATTTTTATTAGAGCGAAAAGAAATGGAAAACTGGAAACTAATAAATGAATCTGTTCAACAAAATTTAAATTAGTCCTGGATGTTCTTTTCACTTGTTTTCAGATGAATAATATTATTAAATTCAGTTAAAATACGATTGTAAATCAAATTAATGACAAGAGCAAAAGAAATTGAAAAAAAGGAAATGTAAGATTTTTACGAATTGTATAATCGGTTGGTTAGCCTCTCAGTTTTGAATGGAACATAATTTTCTAAAGAATATGTCTTGTCGAACATAGATGAAGAAATATATGTATCCGCTGGAAAATTCGAAAAGAAAAAAAATCTGAGCGCAAAAAGACATTAAAAAAAAAAAAAAAAAAAAAAAAAAAAAAAAAAAAAAAAAAAAAAGTTGATTAAAATGTAAAAATATGTATAGTTACGTTTACCATGCAAAATATGAGCATTTTGCGTAAATTATAGATCGAGTCATAAATGTTTTAATTTAACAAGATCTTATATTTATGATACACTAAAATATAGAAGAAATCAACAGATCTCTCTCTTTTTCCTGTTTTTTTTAAAACGATTAAAATTACCATACGAAATTTGTCTGGGGTTTAATAGTTTGGATCCGGTTTATACGTGTATGTGGTTTTGGAGAACTTATAATCGCATTACACTAAAATTTTATGGCCTTCAGTTAAAAAATTCTACAGTGTTCCCTATAAACAAAAAATAAGGGCAGTGATAAACAAAGTCAGTGACCTCCTCCGTTTAACTCTGGGTACTTACCGTGTCAAACAAAACGTCTGATCACATCTAAGATGCATCTGTAGCAAGATGTCGTCTGCTTGCAACTTTGATGATTCATTTTTAGCACTTTCCAACAAAGTTGAAAAGTGCTTATGCATTCGGTTGGTCTGTCCGTCTGTCCGTCTGTCCGCGCTCTAACTCCCGTAAATATACTCGGATTGCTATGAATTTTTTATACGTTATTGAGGTTTACCCTAGCACAAACCCTATTGAAAATGAATTACCTACCAAGATAAGTTTATCTACAGAGAGAATCAAAAGTTTCCCATTGCATTACAGCCTATGGGGAAAAATCGTTAATATACTCGGATTGCCATGAAATTTTAGGACGTTATTGATGTTTACCCTAGCACGAAACCTACTGAAAATGAAGTTTCTACCATGATTAGTTTATCTACAGAGAGAATCAAAAGTTTCCCATTACATTACGGCCTATGGGGAAAAATCGCTAATATACTCGGATTGCCATGAAATTTTAGGACGTTATTGACGTTTACCCTTGCACAAGTCCTATTGAAAATGAAGTTTCTACCATAATTAGTTTATCTACAGGGTAAATCAAAAGTTTCCCATTACATTACGGCTTATGGGGAAAAATCGTTTCAAAGGAATTTTAAAGATGTTATACCCTGTCAAACGTATTAAATATGCATTCTATAAAATATAAGGTGAAAATGTAGCTATTATTCATTTACAGAGGCGCACAAAAGAATTCCATTAGATAATGGTAAAAGGGGGAATTGTGTGTGACATATTTTAAATATATTGAGCTTTTTCATGTATAATAAAACTGATATATGTCACTAAAGCTTAATATAAATTATACGCTACTGTTTTGCATAATATGAAGTACATAGCATTTACAGGGCCATACAAAAGATTTCAAATAGTATACTCTTTCCGAAGTACCGTATATGTGTCCGATGATGGCTGATGGAGGGATGAAATGCATTTTAATTAGATATTCGCGTTTGTATTTCGCTAAATATATGCACATTATATTGTGTGTATAAATGTTATAGTTGATATTCAGGGCTACCCAAAAGAGCTCACCAATGTTACTGAATATGAGCGTAAATTATTTAAACGTGGTTCTAAAATATGCGATGCATTTTTACGCTGAGCTGCATTCAATTTACTGAGAAATGTTTGCAGAATAGAGATAAAGGGATATACAGGGCCACGCAAAGAATTCGGTACATGGACGCCTATGAATGATAATTTATGAGAATGTGATTTCAGTTGTTTTAAAAGTGTTTTAGTTTACAATAAATTTTAGCCTCATGCTGACGTGTAATAAAGGTAGAATGTAAAATACAGGGCTGAACAAAAGTATTCAAGTATGTTTCCATCTAATAGTATGAATTGCTGAAAAAGAAATTTCAAGCTACTAGGTATTTTCGTGCTGAGCTAAATTTTCACATCATATGAACTGACATATGAAATACAGGGCTGTTCTAATGTACTGGAATACATATTTGGGTATATTTGGCTATACACTATTATTTCCCTAAATAACAAAGTATTGTTAAAGATTTCATTAAGTGTTGAAAAGTGCTTCATAATCTATGCTTAACGCATGATTTTTCTTACTTGTTTAGAATTTAGAACGGTAATTATTATTATTATTATTATTATTATTATTTTTTTTTAGGAGAATTTTATTTGCGTTGGCCGTGTGCGAAAAAGTATTGCACTGTAAAAAAGTAAATTTACGGTACTTTACCGTGAATTATCCAGTAAATTTTCAGAATATATAACTTTTTTCACGTAAACGGTAAAATTTTATGATTTTTTGTGTTTTACGCGCAAAAACCGTTAATGTAATGGCAAAGTCCGTTGATATACGAATAAAGTCCGTTTTTTTACGGACATGGTCTGTTATTTCAGATTATGTCCGTAATCATGTCCATGTCCATGTCATCAGATTTTGTTAATGTAATGGCAAAGTCCGTTGATATACGAATAAAGTCCGTTTTTTTACGGACATGGTCTGTTATTTCTGCTGCAGTTAATCTCTGTTGAGCTTTTTTACAGTATGTCTTGAAGAATTAAATATCATCGAAATGTTTTTGAAGTCGTATATATTTATTACGATACGACAATATATACGTATATATTGTCATATAGTCGTATATACGCATCATATGTCAAAACGTATCTTCATTATGTTGTGCATTAAGCAGGAATATGTGTCCCATGAAATTGTAAAGAAGATTTTATAACAAGATCGCCGAAAGCTTAAAGACAACTGGACATTGCAACCGATTGATTACACCCCTTTTGCTTATGTCAGCCAACGTCTTCAGACCATTTGATGTTTTATTAATATTTATGTATTACTTTTTTCCTTGAGAACGCCAATTATCCTACCACATTTCTGTACCATTTTTCGATAAGTAACGTCATTCCAGCTTTTCACTCGTAATACTTAAGGTATGTAAAAACAATATATTTTTTGTCATAGTAACATCATATTTCTCACTGCTACAAAACTAAAAATTTAACGGCTGAGAGATTCTTTCTAAAAACTACAAAAAAAAAAAAAAAAAAAAAAAAAAAAAAAAACAATAAAGAAATTTAATCAGATAAGTAAAAATCTGAAAGCAAAAATAAATCAATGAATTCGACTGGAGATACTTATATTGCATCTTTCATGTTCTGAATAGAATTTTACTTCTTTTTAGGAAACTTTTTTATCTGCTGTCTGAAATATATTTTTATATAAAGGTGGAATTTCACAGTAATGATTGCAGAGTGCGATGTAAAGCAGTAAATAGTTGATAATAATGGCATCATCTGATTGGATGAATTCCATTTTGTGACAGACATGACTGAGAGAACTTTTTTGTTCATCTTTAAGTACTAAATATTAATTGATAGTTAAAAAACTACATGGGGTGATGTAAATATAGGCCTTATGCTATAAAAAATACTAAAATTTTAATTCAAAGAAAAACTTAATTTAATTGTGGATTAAAACCTACCGTGACAGACATGACAAAATTTAGACATAGATTTTGACAAGACACATATTATTATCATTTGCTCTTAATTGACATGCATACCAAGTCCAGAATTTTTTAGGAAACAAAATAAGACTTGGATATGTGAAGCAGAAAGAAAAATATTGAAAAATTTGTAAATAGAAAAATATTGTAAAATATTTATCAGCGTGACAGACATGACAAAGTTTTGTGACAGACATGACACGCGTACAATTTTCTATTAATTTAAGTATTTTTTTCTTAAATATTACTTTCTTTACTTTTATCACAACTTGGACATTACAATATGATATAAATTTGGTATATTATGTTAAAAGAATCTCAAAATAAATTATAAAAAATATTTAAAATTTATTAAATCCCTTGGAAGTGACTAGTGTTGGAGTTGAAACATTTGCTAATATTTGGTTCTTCTCATACCAGACAACATGATCTTCAGGTTCAAATTTAAACGTGCTTTTAATTTTAGTTGGTACTAAGCATTTTATTTTATGTTATTGCTGTGTCTGTGCGATTTGTGTTATTATTCCAGATAAACCTTATTGTCTTATTGCACATTCACCCATTGGCTATATTGCTTTGTTGCATTTCCAAGAGGTAATTTTCAGTGCATGCACCAGTATTGAAATTGAAAAGAATATTATGCCGGGTACACATGATCGGAAACAATGCAACTTTCTTGTTCCTGGCATTGTTTTGATTACTTGCCATGTCAGATCAAGTTTTGCTTTCATTCTCTGTATTTTTTTCTTGTGATTCATGAAGAAATAGATTCCAGGATCAATTTTCCTCGCAGCTTCAGCACACTTACATGATGCTCTAGGATTTATACTTCTAGCTTGAGTAGCATCAAAGAACTGAATCTTAATAGTCTCATCAATACACTCTTTTCCATGTGATGTCACTGAAAAATGCCAGACTGTTGGGAATTTCTTTTGTGTTATGGAAAATATATTTTTTTGTTCGAAGTGTTGAGATGCTCCATCAGATTAGAATTCAACCTCTTTTATTTTTAACTTTGAATTTTTTATCATGATTTTTTTCAATGATCAAACTGGTAAACATTATAACAGCATAATTGTCATAATTACCATAATCATGTATCACTATATATGGCTCTGAAGAAACAGTGACTGAGTCACTATAACAATAATATACAATTGTAATATATATATAGCAGGTGAAATATTCTGCCAATGAGCAGATTTAATCTTGTTCTAATAAATATGCAAATAGTTTTCACTGAAATGAGTTTGTACCAGAAAATTTCTATTTGGCAGATTTTCTTTTAAAAGTAGAAAACTTTAGATTGTGTACGTTTCACATCAAGAAATACCATAGCCATCAATTCCAAGTTAAATAATAATAACTTTCAAATCACAAGATTAAAGCAAAACTGTTTGAAAAAATAATTGTGACAGATAATATATCTGAAACAAAGAAATTGGTATCGTGATGCTCTATAAATAGACAGACATGGAAATTCAACTTAGAAGGAAGGTCTCCATACGGGCAGACTCAGAAAATTGTAAAAAAATTACAGAGTAGTTCTTATGTGGGTATATATGTTTATAAAAAAAAAATCTTCGGAATCCCTTTAAAACCTGTAAAAAAATAATGAACATTTTGTTTATTTGGCGGTTTATCACCGGTTCGCGACGGCATTAAATTTCAAAAAATATTTTTTAATGTCAAATACTTTTTAAGGTAAAAATGTTTCAGGGTCAGTTTTAGTTTGTTTTATCAGTAGTTTTATCATATGTACTATACTGAAAGTTAACTATGAAATATTATAAAATTTTTAAAAAAATCGTTTCAATCTCAAAATGAAATTTAAATGATCACTGTCGATTCAACTTTGTTGCTTTAGAAGCAAAAATATCTCCGATGTTGGAATGTATTACTGGCGCATTCTTCATCTGGTCTTTATGTTGGAATACGCTTAAATATATGAAAACATTTTTTGTATATGAAATTATTTTTTACAGTGATAAAATTAAATAACAGCAGCAACAAGCAACATAAATATATACTACAAAACGAAAATATATGCATTAAACTCCATAATTGTTTTAATTTAAATTCTTAAAAACCACTTACATGTATTTTAAAATATATTGATAAAGAATTTTCAGTTACATTAAAATCGTTTGCTTTTGGAGAGGAAATGTACTGCTCGCCAAATCGAGTGACGTTTTCATCTTTTTATGTCAAATACATATTTGAAAGTATTTTATTTTTTTTTACAGAATTTCTACTGTTATTCCGCCGCTAAATTTGACTGTTCCTTTATTACGCACATAAGTAATTTAATTAGTATTTTATTCAAAAAATTCTGAGCATGCCCAGTATGGAGACCTTCCTTGTTAGTATCCAAATTAAGTGTCGACTGACATTTTAAAAACTAACTACTTCTTATGCCTATTATTAATTATTAAAATACAACTTTTATATACAAATTCGATTTATTTCAATAATGCAGTTTGAGTTTTCTGAACTTATATTTAAATGCTTCATGAAATGGAAATCTGTACTCTCATACAATTTTTATACCTGACTATAAGCCATCCCTCTGACAGTCTTGCAAAAGGGTAAAATTATAATGTTGTTTTCTCAGCATTTTGTTTTAATTGCTAAAAAAATATGATTCTTTCAAAATTATAGAAAAATCTTATTTACGAATATGAATGTTATTCTTGAGTGTGTTAATCATTGCACAATGTATTAATAAAAAGGATATTGCCCAGTTAAACTGGTGGCAGTGAGCTCACAGGCTACGCATACTGATTGTACATTACAGCCTTATATTTTCAAGGGTTAATTCCGTTCGAAAAAAATAGAAAGGGGAAACAGCTCTCCCCTTTCCTTTTTTTTATACTTAATCATTGAACCTTCTAAACTATCAAAGACATGCTTTATTATATAAAAAATCTATATCCAAAATTCAGAGCAAATCAGATAATTCTTAATAAAAACCCATTTAGCATTAAGAGGAGTTATCACCCTCTTTTATACTTAACCATTAAACTTCCAAAACTATTCAGAGATTTGAACGAAATCTGACAATTCTGCTTGAAAACCCATTTATAGGAATTAAGGGGAGGGGCATTAGAACACCCTTTCCCCCTGTTTATACTTATTCAATGAACACCTAATAACAGTTACGGAATCGTCTCACCAGAATGATCCTATATCTAAATTTTGAACGAAAACTTAATTCTGCATGAAAAACCCATTTATATCAATTAAGGGGAGGGGCATGAGCCCCCATTCCCCCTCTTATACATATCGAATGAACTCCAAAAACTAATCAGGGAAGCGCCTTGTCAGGATATACCTATATACAAAATTTCAAGTGGATCGGATTTTTTTATCATGAGTTATCGCGTTACGCACGAACGAACATAGATACACGGACGGGCACATAAGCTCACAGGCTATGATAGCCTGTGAGCTAAAAATCCATTAAATCAACTGAGTTATATCATTTTAATTATTGCTTGCATTGCAGTGAAACCTGGAGCTTAGGGAACGTCTATAGACGGGCATGTCAGTGAGAGGGTTAAATAATTTTATTGTTAAATTATTTTTTTTAAAGCTATCTATTAAAACTTTTTTTGCGATAATGGTAGCCACTGCCCACTATTCAAATTATCATATTAGTATTCATTGTTTCACCAGCCCTCAAAAACAAATGAATGTTAAAACTCAGAGGAAAATTGCATGTTTAGAACGCAAATGAATCGATAGTCGTTATCAGATTTGTTAAAGTTATGTCATTGAATATTCATTAATTTGTTTTGTAGCTTCAAGATGTTTGTAGAAATTCAAACAAGCTATTGTTTGATTTATGATTTCTCTCACAGGCTGGAAAATATCAGTCCTGAATAAATTTAAATAGTAACACAAAAACATTTTATCGGCATTAATTTCTGATCGACATGAGTTTGAAAAGAAACTAATCGTTGGGGGCCACCGTTAATACTTATCCATCCTGGGTATGCATAGTATAAAATATAAAAATAAAACATGTGTAAACAATTTACAAAATGCATTCTGTTTCCAAAATAAAATTTAAACGTATATTTAAATATTTTTAACAATGCAGGACCCTATTGAATTACACAGGGAGTCTATGGGAAATTGGCAAAATTCTAGGAAATAGCGCCAAATTGGTGTCACTTTTGGTGAGTAATTTTTGTCACCAAATTTGCTGATATATAGCTAAATTGACGAGAAACTTGGCAACTTTTTGGGGGGGATAGGATAATCAAGTAAAACCGAATTGCGTAAAACAAACATCCTTATAATTCCAAAAATAATAGTCATTTTTTTCGGGGGGAGGGGAGAGGTAAAAAAAGTTTATTAGGTAGATTCCATAAGAAATACTACCTGTTGCAGTCGTTACTACGGTGCGATTTTAAGACATTTCTTCATAAATTTTCATTATATAATCCCAAGAACCCAAAGCCATCCCATCTAAAAAGTTTATGTATGTATATATGTATGTTATATTATTATTTTTTTCTTCGCGATATCTCCTTTTATTTTATTTTTATTACGCAAAACTACCGACATAGTCACTAATTTATGTCAATTTATGTCATAGTCAATAATAAATTTCTATTCTTTTATAATATCTATCAGTAATTCCATTAAATTATCCTTAAATTAATTATTATCTTACTAAATTTACTTATGTATAAAGCTTTTGGTTTATTCCTTAATTGCCTCATCATTTTTTGACCAATTTCTATAACTTACAAGGAAGGTCTCCATACGGGCATACTCCGAAAAATCTGAAAAAAATTACAGAATGTTCTACTTATGAGGATATATACGTTTTAAAAAAAATTTGGCGGAACCTTCATACAGCGTCCGACAAAAATAATGAAAATTTCGTTATTTGGCGATTTTTTACAAGTTGGCGATGGAATGCAATTTCAAAAATTACTTCTCATGTGAAATACACTATGGAAAAACAAGTTTCATGCTGAACTTGTTTAGGTAAATTTAATTTAAATAACTTTAGTTTTGTCAGTTTTAGTTCGTTTTAAGTATAATTTTTTATATCGATATTTATATATATTTACTTTCAAATTTAAACATCAAAATTTGCAATTTAAAACGAAATTCAAATTTAAATTAGTTAAAATTGTTTCAAGTTCAAAGTCCAGTTGATCATTGTCAATTCGATTTTTTGCAATGGAAACATCTGGCTTTTATTTTTGAATACGCTTAAATACATTAAAATAATTTTAGTGAATAAGAATTTTTTATATATAAAAATATTTTTCCAGAGGTAAATTAAATTTACCTCTGGAAAAATATTTTATTACACTACAATACTACAGCAACAAATAATATATATATGCAATTTAATATATATATGTATGTAAATAATATATTAAACTCTCTCGTTGTTTATGTTTAAATTAATAAAATACCATTTACACGGATTCTAAAAATCCAAAAGCTTTTAGTTGCGTTAAAATCGTTTGCTTTTGGCGGGGAAAAGTGTTGCTCACCAAATCGTGAGACACTTTCGTCTTTTCACGCCACATATTCGAAAATATTTTATTTTTTTTTACATGTTTTTCACTGCAATTCCGCCGGTAATTTTCACTGATTCTTTATTACATACATAAGTAGCTTAATTAGTATTTTTTTTTTTCAAAAAAATCTGAGTATGCCCAGTATGGAGACCTTCCTTGTTAGTGTGAATTCGAATATTTTAAAAGAGCCATTTCTTTTTTTTTTTTTTTTTTTTTTTCTTCTTCTTCTTCTTCTTTTTAGTTATTTTTATTCCAAGACCTTTCGGTTTCTGGGATATTTGTTTACTCCTCATATTTTTTAGCTCAATACCACTTTGGTAGAACTCTTTGCAGAATTATTGTCATTGGATCTTTACATGTGATGTTTTTGTTCCTTACCAAAAAGTGTGACTGCAAGATTTGTATTCTTGCAAGTTTGACCAAAAAGCAAGAGCATTGGGTGAAAATTCAGAATTTGTGCGATTTTTAACTTAATAAAAAAGTTATTAAATCTTTTAGATTTTTAAATAACAAGATTTTAAGAAATTCACCTTTAATATATAATTGAATAAACAATTTGAATAAACAATTTTATTTTACTTGAGAAAGGTGCTTATTTTAACTTGTTAAGATCTTATGCTGCCTGGGAGTTCCCGTATGAAGCCAGCTTTCTTTATTTTAAATTTCTTATAATATCCACTGTGATTTGTTACAGCAACACCTGAGCTTTACCATTAAAATAGGAAATGTTTTTTAGCTGATGTGTTGTCAATAAAGATTAAAAGCTAAGCAGATATCTTAGTTATTTCATGGAGAAACTCCGAGTGCCAATTATTCTATTGTCTATGACTACTTGACGACCTGCATTAACGACCGGCAAGGTGGCGATAGTCCTCGAAATGAGTTCAAGCATCACTAAACGGAATTATCCTGCATTCAACTGAATGTTTACCAGATTTTCTACAATACCACAGATAAAGTCGGCAGGATGAGTGCAAACTACGATCATACGGTGATATGCTGTAATCTGCTATCGTGAAATTATTCTTTGACAAAGTGTGATATATCAGAGCTCATTTGTTTTTAATCACGATGGAATTCTAGATTTTCGAAGAGAAAGCAACAAAATGCCCGTATGTGATAATTAAATAACTGTGAAACGGAATTTTTCATAAAATGTCAAGTATCGAAAGTTTCAAAAAAATTGTTTTATTCAGTTTATTCTTTTTATTCCTGTTTTGAAATAAAAGATTATTTTATACAATTCTTTTAGATTTATTTTTTTAAACTCTTATTACACATTCAAATCTAGTATTTATATTTTTTATTTATCAAAATATTTTTTTTATTTTTTATCCATTTAAAACTATTTTATATTTGTTAACAAAGACGTTATTCTATGCTGTATTGTGTATGGCAGAGCAGACGATTGATTGCTTGTTGTAAATTGTAGAGGGGAAAAGGTGCGCAATAAATTTTAAAAAAAATCTAATAAATATTAGTTTTTTTTTTTTTTTTTATCTTGAGTCCGAAGTTCATTAAGAAATTAAATAACTCATGTAACAGTATGTTTTATCATGAGAAAGGTATATATTGCTAAAATATGTTTATGTTTTCTTATTTTATATCCTAATTGCGAAAACATGCTAGAGATTCAAAGATTATGGTATGTTATGCTTTTAAGATCTCGAATTATTAAGGATTCTTAAAGTAGATATTCTAGCTTCATTTCTTCTAATTTAAATTAAAAGATGTCTGAAATTAATATTGTACCTTTTGACACTGACTTGAGAATGGACATACAGTCCTGGTTGACATAATTCGATAATTCTTGCAATTCAAAAAAGATGCTGATTGGAAATTTGAGCGTATTTCAATCTATATTATAAAGGCCAAACGTATCTGTGGGTAACGCATACGTCATTTTACGAATGGCAACACTTTCACATGCAATTCGGCTTTGAAATTTTCGGTACTGCAAATTTTGTACTTCTTAACATCGCACATTTTCAATTTTTACGTAATCGTATACAGAAAAAAATGTACTTCTAAATACATTTTATTTGAAAGCTGTATCTCAATTTATTCTTGATATATTAATTTTTTTTAAGTTTTTAGTACGAATTTTGTAATTGTGGCAACAGAAATACGCCATTTTCTCTTAAAATTGATAAAAATTGAAATATGAGCACGTAAATTTTAAGATGGAAACTATGACGGGTTTAGATTTCACGTGAAATTCTAAAATTGTGTCAATTTTATTTTTTTTTCATACGCATTTATGCCAAACATAAGAGCCTCAATTGATAACTTCATCTTAATAGCTAATCTTTATTACATTTTACTTTATTATTATATTTTTAGATATGCGATTAATGTTTAATTTTAATAATTTGGACATCCAAATTTTATAGAAATAGCATTTTTTTTTCTCAATTTTAGCTGTTTGAGATTTGAGAATTAATATCTGTTTGAGAATTAGACTGACCATTGTAAGATGCATTTTTTACTGTAGCTAATTTTGTAAGTTCATTATAAATCACTAAAACAGTTCCTTCTTAAACATTTACTTTCGTCGAAATTCGACGGGTACCACCTTGTGTATTTAAAAGGCGAAGCTCTTAAGATCTATATTAATGAGTGTCAAAACTGTGCCCATTATTTTCAAATTCCAGATTTCTTAATAGAAAAATTCATTAAAGCTGAGATTTGGCCCTAAATATTGGCCCTAGATATTGGCCCTAAATTAAATCTATGCGAAGCAATCATACTACAGGAACTTGCAGATGGCTTATCGCCACAATACCAGAATATTTTAATTGTAAGTTCACCAAATAACTCTACATATTGGTATAAATTACACTCACTTCCAAAAGTTAAGCACGGACAGGAAAATGCTGATTTTCTGAAACCAATCAGAATTGAAGAGGATGTAAATCGCTGCAGAGGTAGATGGCAGTATGCAAATGTGTTAGGTAACAGACAATCGCGCTTTCATGCCAAGACATATGCAAAAAGGGCAGTCTTATAAGAAACCAGCTTTATGAAGGGTTACAAAAGTTGATTGTAAGTGCTGATAGAAGGTATTTTAAACTTTCGTACAATTTTTTTGAATACATACGTGTTTCTGTGTCTTCCAAGAGACGGATGAAAGATTCTGAGTGCTGGCGTGCCGTGGGACGCATTGAAGCAGGACAGTCGATCAAAGATGTTGCTCTTTTCTTCGGCGTTCGTCATTCTGTAATTTCACGTTTATGGAAACAATTCGAAACCACACAGACAGTTGTCCGAAGGCCCATTGTTGGTTGCCCGAGAGTTACAACCCCCGCGGAAGATCAATATATTGCTATTGTAACCAAGTGGAATCACAGAGCGACCTCCACGCGTGTGACACCTGTGGTTACAGCGTCCATTGGTAAGGCAATATCTACAGCTACTGTACGCCGAAGATTACATATGAGTGGACTGTACGCCCGGGTACATCGAGTTTGTGCTCCTCTATCCGTCCGATCAAGAGGGGCACGATTAAAGTGGTGCCGGGAACATGTCAATTGGACTGTGTCTGACGGGGGCAATGTCATGTTTACTGATGAGTCAAGATTTGCTCTGCAGCCAGATGACAAGCGTATAAGGATATCGCGTGAACAAGGAGCACGCAATCAGCCCCAAAACATCACCGAACATCACGCATTCTGAGGCGGAAGCATTATGGTGTGGGCAGGGATTTCTCATTAGGATACCTCACCGACCTGCACTTCTTTAAACTGGGTTCTGTGATGGCTGTCCGGATCGAGATGAAGTCCTAGAACCCATTGTGAGATTATATGTTGCAGCAGTTGGCCCTACTTTTGTTTTAATGGACAATAATGCACGTCCCCATAGAGCTGGCATCGTCGATGACTACCTGGAGAGTGAAGGGAATGCGCGTATGGCGTGGCCAGCATATTCACCCGACCTTAATCCCATTGAAAATCTTTGAGATGCTCTCGGCCGTGCTGTACGTTTACATTTCCCACATCCAGCCACTCTCATTGAGCTGTGAAAGAAGAATGGAGATTGCTTAATTCTGTAGTGGTTGACCACCTAATTGAAAGCATGGTCACAAGGTGTAAACTTTGTATACAGGTGAGAGGGATCACATGCCCTATTAATGTTTTTTTTTTTCACTTATGCTATTTATTTTCAGATTATACATATTTATGATTAAGTCTCCAGTATGTCATTATAAAAATTTCACATTGTTTTCATTTTTGCATAAATATGTATGCTACTTTCCTGCCGAATTTTGTGTCAATCAAATCAGTATTTGTTGATATTTTGCATTTTACATCTTCGTGCTCAACTCTTGGAAGTGAGTGTAGTAAGATGATTTATAGTCATCCCAAATTCTACCATGGATACTACAAGAAATAATCCAGCAGATATTAAATCTTTTCGACAAAATTCTAGATCTTTTCTGCAGAATGATAGATCTTTTCAGTAAAATGCTAGATTTTTTCAATTTTCAGCCACAATATAATGCTTCCAGGCATTGAGTTTGCCAATCAAATCCCAATGCGCATAATTTTAACTTTCATCCTAATTTGATGAACATAATAATAGATTTATGATTTCTAGGGTGCAAAATAATCATTTTTAAAAACGTTTATACCTTGAAGAATTTGCTTAAATAAGGGAATACTTAATACTTTTCATTGTTAGAACAATTATATTTTTAATGTTAACCCTTTACAATCTGATACTCCTCCATTTCCCAATAACAATCTACTACTAAAATATGACAATTAATTGTTCCTCGTTATTCAAATCGAAATAAAATTCTTTGTGTCATAAATTCTGGATCAACAATTTCAATATTACTTCATTTTGTACATTTATTACATGCTAAAATTAAATGTAAACGCTCTGTTAATATTGGTCAAAAAATCATCAATTAATTCCTCTTAGACTTATCCAATGAACTCGCAAAACAAATCATGGAGGTGTGCTCATCAGAATGATTCTGTATATAACACTTGAATGAAATCTGATAAATCTGCATGAAAAACCCAATTATCGAAATTAAGGGTGGGGATTAGCCCCGTCCCCATCTTTATATTTATTTAATGAACTCCCAAAACTAATCATAGCAGTGCCCTCATCAGAATGAGCCTACGTCTAAAATTTGAATGAAATCTGATAAATTCTGCAGAAAAAAACCATTTATATAAATATAGGAGAAGGGCATTATCCCCCTTTCTCCCTCTTTATACTTATCCAATGAAAACCTAATACTAATCACGGAGGCGCTTCATCAGAATGATTCTATATCTAAATTTTGAATGAAAACTAATAATTTTGCATCAAAAAACCCCATTTATATAAATTAAGGGGAGAGTCATTAGCTCCGCTTTTTCCCTCTTTATATTTATCCAATGAACACCTAATACTAATCACGGAGGCGCTTCAACAGAATGATCCTATATCTAAATTTTGAACAAAAACTGATTAATCCTCATGAAAAACTAATTTATATAAATTAAGGGGAGGAGCATTAGCCCCCGTTATCCCTGTTTATACATATCCAATAAACACTTAATACTAATCACGGAGGCGCCTCATCAGAATGATCCTATATCTAAATTTTGAACGAAAACTGATAAATCTGCATGAAAAACCCATTTATATAAATTATTAAGGGGAGGGGCATTAGCCCCCGTTCCCCTCATTATACATATCCAGCGAACTCCAAAAACTAATCAGAGAAGCGCCTTTTCAGAATATACATATATCCAAAATTTCAAGTGAATCCGGTATTTTTATTATGAGTTATCGCATTACGCACGTAATACACACACGTATTTACATATATACAGAACGGGCGGGATAAGCTCTCAGGCTTTGATAGCCTGTGAGCTAAAAAGGATAAAATTTCCCTGTTACTTTTCTGTTTCGGGCGACTTTGAAGACGATCCGTGCACTATTGAGACTTTTATCACACACGTATATATAAACCGATTTGGATGTAACTTGGTGCGCACATAGTACATACCGATGTCTGGACCGAATTCGTTGGCCATTTCCATCCGCCATTTTATTTCAAAATGGCGGGAAATTATTTTTTTATTTAAATTTTTAAATGAGGTGCAAAAAAGTAAGAAATTCAAAAAGATTTTTTTGTGTGTGTGTTTGACTTTGATACAAAGATTCCAGAGCATTTTTTGTTTCCTTTATATCTTGAAAAATGGCTGAGTTATAGTGCTTTCAATTTCCAGTGTGGTTGACATTTTGAAACGGTCTGAAATTTGCACGCGATAATACGCATATTTATAAACTGTTTTAAATATAACTCCGTGTATACATAGTACATACCAATGTCTTGACCGAGTTCACTGGCCAACTTCATCCGCCATCTTGTTTCAAAATAGCGGCCATTTAAGTTTGTCAAATATCTTTTAAGTGTATAATGATGTACAAACAAAAAATTAGAAATAGAAAAAGGCTTCTTTCTAAAGTGTTTAATCTTAATAATGGATTTTGGAGTATTTTATGCTTTGTCTTTACTTTAAAAAGCACCTGAGATATAGCAGTTTAAATCTCTAATGTAAATGACTTTTTTTTTTTTTTTTTTTTTAATCAATTTGCCAGCGACAGCACTCGTATGTATTAATCGATTTCGATGTGAGTGTGCATGTGCACATGAATTAAGATTTCAACCAAACTCGTTGGTTTGTTTTATCCATCATGTTGTTTTAAAATGGCATACACTTCATGATATCGTGGAATTTGGCAATCCCATAAATCGCTTAAAATAAAACCAGCTTGAATAAAAGATTAATAATTTCTAAAAATTCCCATTAATATTGAGTATAGTAAAAACTAGTATTCAATCTTATGTAATCGGGTTCCACTAATTTGAGCTTCGTATGTTTGAATAATATAACTTAATTTAAAATAAATTAATTAATAATTAAGCTATATGAAAGCTACCTCTTCCTCCAGGTACTGCCGGAAGGACTTTACTAAATATTACAGACTTCAAAAACAGCTAAAAACCATAATATATATATATATATATATATATATATTACATAATATTCGATAAGAAATTAAATTAAGAGCACGTATTTACCATGCGTATATTTATGTACATTAATTTGATTTATTTTGAAGCCGGTGCCAGCTAAGCCAAGTTAAGTATAACTATTCAATAGACATACATCCAATTAGCTGCAGTGTTTTTACGATTTATTACTAATTTTATAAAAAATCTAATTTAAATATTTTGGAAAAATCTTATTTTTATACAATTGTATTTTCAAGTGAAATTAGCTATGATTATGTGTACTAAATTAAAGGTTAATAAAAATTAGTACGTTTATAAATACTATTATGTAAAAAAATAGTAGCCAACCATATATTTTCCAACGCAGGATGCTGTCAGAGTTGATTAATTGAGAATGATTTTTTTTTCTTTTTTCGCAACCTTTTTGAAGAATCTTGTAACGGTTTATATTAGATAATTAATATTAATTTTGGACTTAGTTTGGCTTTCATCGACTCTAAAAAAACAAATTAATGTACGTAAATGTAATAAATGCGTGTAGTAAATACAATACTTTTTATTTAATTTCTGATACGAGCGTAACTATTATATATAAAATATATGTATATACTTTTTACTTTGTAGTAGATTTTGAAGTCGGTTTTATTTGGTAAAAAAGTTCATTTTAGAATAGAGTGGAGCACGATTTACAGACATGAAATTAAACGTAGTTTTTGACGTAAACTTTGAATGCTTATAAAAGTATGTGCGGGGGGGGGGGGGTGTATTTGTGTTATCAGTACAAGGGATATAGGTTCTAAGGGTTGGGATGCCCTCCGTGAGGGTCTTTCTAAGGGAACCTAACCCGTATTTATGCAAGGAAGTCCATAGTTCGAAGAAAACTAATGACAACTCCGAACGATTAGTCCGACAGCTGCGATTGTGTTCGAACCCAGTACCTGCTGTCTACCAGTTTCGAGAGCAGAACCTGTCGGCCATTAGTGGAGTTTACGTGTAGGGGAGGGGTAAACTATACATTTTATTTTTTTTAACTTTATACATTTTTAACTTCCCTTAAAATATAAAAATTATCACTTTATGAGCAACTGATACTTTACTGAAGAGCGTTATTTTGCAAAAGTATGAAAACTTTTGTCATAGATTCGTAACTGCTACTACTATTCAAACAATCACTTTGGAAACCATCGCTTTCCTGCATAAATGGCTCTTAAAACTTATAACAAATTGAATTTTTCATATTTAAAACTCGAAAGAATCAATAATTGTTATCAGATTTGTGAAAGTTGTGTCTTTAGTATTTTGTTAATTTGTTTTGCAGTTTTAAAATATTTCTGGAAATGTTAGCAAGCTATTGTTTGATTTGTGGTTTCTCTCAGCAGAAAAATTGTTGGAAACTTTTAGATTTGAATAATTTTGGAAGAATTTTAATGGCGAAATAAATCTATCTTTCAGAGAATCATTTTTGAAAAAAATATATATTTGGAGAAATGTAAATAATACTTTTTTTTTTTCAAACGGCAGACATTTTGTAAAAGTTTTGCTAAAACCTAACATTGAACAATAAAATATATTGTATAAATGATAAATTGAAATTAATTAAAAAGCTGTAATTTCGCTTATTGCAACTAATGACCTTAAATTTTAAAACATTATATGTTTGGTTAGTTGAAGATTAACATATTTATCTTAAAAAGCATAAAAGTAGAAATATTTTTAAGCACTTTTTTATAGCTTATAAAACAAAAATTCTTTTAAAACTATTAGTTTAAATAAACAAGACAGAAGTGGATTGTTTTAATTTACTGTAATTGTCTTCAACTGAGCAAAAAACCAAATTTTCACACTTTCAAATAAAAAAAGAATCTTTAAATAGCTTCTCTTACAGCAGACAGCTAATAAAAATATGACAACAAGTGCTTCAACATTTAAGGGGGCTTAGGGGTTGAAAATTTTTCAAAAAATCGATTTGTTTATGATCTAATTTGATTAGTCATTTAATTCTTAACTCAATGCAAAAAACCGCATAAAAATATTTGCATTTTTAACGGAGTTATAAGCATTTATGTATCAACACTTTCATAGCCGCATCCATATAATTTCAACTTTAAGTCGCGTTTTCTCAAAACTTGATTTTTGACGACTAACACCAAAATTAAAAAAAAAATCTATTTAATGGAATGGCTTAATTTTTTTTTTTTTTTTTTTTTTTTTTTTTTTTTTTTGCATCTATATAACATCATTATCTAAGTTATAAATTAATATATTTTAGATAGTTGAATATTTTGAGTATTTTTAATGAAAAAAAAAGTTGTATTTTTTAGGAGTTTTTTTAATTTTTACATTTGAGAATTTTTTTAATAATGTTGTTTTTGAGTGATAGATATATCCTTAATTCATTCTCTAGAGTAAAGTTTCCTGATCATTTTAAAGCAAAAATTAGGTTCTTATGTCAATTCAACGTTAAGATAATTTGGTGTTGGTGATATAACATATAATTTTTTTTTTTTTCGAATATTGTGGTGCATAAATTTTGCTATATTTCTTATTATATTACATTGAAGTACTTCATTTTATAATTTTATAAGACTACAAACATATCTTTAAAATATCAGATAGTTTAAATTAATTACACTGAATACTTCTGTTTTTATATGGAGTCGAAGCGAGAGCTCTGTTTACATGTTTTTCCGTATCGATTAACCCCTGAGGCCCCTTAAACAAAAATATTATGTCCAGTGTTACACTGTTAAAATTTTTGCTCTAGTTTGAACCAATTTTTGATGCTCAATAGCTGCCACCATAAGATGGTGAAATCTCGTACCAACATTCGGGAGCTTCCTATTTCAACCTCGTTCCAACTATTGGAACAAGACCTCCAAATATTGGTTCAAGATTTCAGCATCTTACAGTTACAGTGGCAGCTACTGAGCACCAAAGTTTAGTTGAAAGTAGAACAATATTTTTAAATGTGTACATATAAATCTGTACATTATTTTTAAAAAATTAATCAACAAAATAGTCCAAGAGCCGACCGCACAAAACCCTAAGTCATCGAGCACAAGAAAAATTCCTTTATTTTACGGAAGAGTAGTACTGGGGGAATCTAATGATCCATGTCTGCCGGAAGCGAAGTGGCGCATAAGCCAAAAATTGATACCACTAGTGGTTCACTCATATGTTTAACATTGTACTTGCCGTACAATTAAAAGTATGAAAACATGGAAAATTGGGTACAGGAAAACACAATGTTAAACGTAGGAGTGAACCACTAGTGGCATCAATTTTTGGCTTATGCACCACTTCGCTTCCGGCAGACATGGATCATTAGATTCCCCCAGTACTACTCCGTAAAATAAAGGAATTTTTCTTGCGCTCGATGACTTAGTGTTTTGTGTGGTCGGCTCTTGCACTGAAAGAAATGATATCAAATATTGGCTGGACAACCTACTTTCTTGAATTGAGTGTACGCTGTCTAGCGTAAGCATGAATTTTTTCTAGAAAACGGTAAACAACCCATTTTACTTTTTTCTATCATTACGAGAAGAATGTGTTGCATTCGTGAAAATTTTCGAACTTCAGTTTTTGACGAATTTACACGTTTTAGGAGTTCGAGATCGAAAAAAACATGATTTCACGAAATGTCTCTCTGTGAATATGTGTGTCTGACATAAATATTGTAGGCATTCTATGTCAAGCACTAATGAAAGGAATTCAATAAAAATTTATATTCAGGTTGATCCTGATATAAATCGATGATGATTAGTGTTTTGTGAAAATCGCTCAAAAGGTGGCGCTGCTATGTTGCATTTTTTACGATCTATGCAACAGCTATATCTTAATAACTAATGCACGGATTTCCACCAAACTTCAGATTCAGTTAGTCCTTGAAAAGAATTGATGCTTTTTACATTTTGGTGTAAATTTATCAACAGTTGGCATTGCTATGTTGTATTTTTCATGATTTGCGCAATAGCTCTATCTCAGGAATTAATGCACAGATTTTCATCAAACTTCATATTCAATAAATCCGTAATATGAAGTAGCTTTGTTTATGTGTTGTGTCAATTGCCAGACAGGTGCCACTGCTATGCTAAATTTTCCCCTATTTCGGCATAGTTTTCAAGAATTAATGCAAAAAAATTTTCATCAAACTTCAGATTCAAGTATAGCTTGATAAATATAATTCTTTTTATGTTTTGGTATAAATCATCCAACAAGAAGTGCTTTTATGTTGCGATTTTCCCGATATCCGCATTAATCCTATTTCAATAACTAATTATATTGGGACTAATAGTATACTAATTAACATACCTGCCTATGAAACATGCCAGCGTCAGCGGTTAAGTAATTTACATCAAAATCTAATCTGCAACAACTTATTTCAAGTTCTCACTGAATCTGAAGTTTGATGAAAATTCTTATAACTAGTAAATCTGCAGATCAGGAGCCTCAACGTCAGCTTTGCACATCATTTTTTTTAAACACACTTTGGGTAATATTCAACTTCCTGCAAACTCTAATTTAAAATTTTCAAATTACGTAATTATTTATAAGAATAAAATAAGAATAAGAAGTTTTCAGCCATCAAAAGCGTTAAATTAAAGATTTAGTTATGTTAGGATATTCTGAGATTTTCATGATCTATTACACAGGCCTACAAAAAAAAATTTTTTTTTTGGTGCCGGAGATTTTACAACTGATTTTGGATATTTTTGGGACGCTGATTCCAAATATGTAATCAGTTTTTCTCTATCAGCTCTACTTTTTTAGATATGCAAAGCGAACTAAAGATTTTTTAGTTCTAAAGTGACCTTGAACACTTAAACTGACCTTATGATACATAGCCCTGTAACGACGCTCAAGGCGATTAGAAGGACGTTGAAATACCACAAGATCTTAAAAAAAAAGAAATGTGCAAGCAAAACTGAAGATCTGCGCATCCTTATGATTTCGCGCAGCTCATCCATAAAGCCAAATGTAAAAGCCTCCAAGAGATAAGGTTAGTTTCAGAGTTCGCTCCATGGAAACAAAACTGACTTTCTTTGACTTTCTAAAGTTTTTGAACTTCCATGATATTTGTGTTTAAGGTAGAATTCGTATCACTTTAACGTAAAACTCGTAGTGTTGTAGATTGTTGTGTTTGCGTTGTAGAATGGAATTTAAATGAGTTCAAGTAGAAAAAGTTGTATAAATCATCCAGATAAGTTTTGCTACATATGCGGAGAATAAAAGTTGAAAGAACACAGAAAATATGTTACTGACTTTGTAAAGAGAGCTTATCTTGGATACTTTGGGGTTAGACTTGGTTACCAGGATAAAATCTGCGCACCGCAACAGGTCTGTAAAACTTGTACAGAGCATTTATGACAGTGAGATGACGGAAGAGAATAAGTCTCAAATTCGGTTTACCAATGGTTTGGAGAGAACTCCAAAACAATTTCTATGAGTATTATTTCTACCTAGCACTGGAATACTATTTGAATTAATCGAAACAATTGTAATAAGAAAACTTATCCTGATTTAGTGTCTTCAAAACCCTCACTTCCTCACTCAGAGGAACTACCGATCCCAACGTTTCATCAGCTACCAGAGCTTAGTGAGGATGAATATTGTCCTTCTGATCATCTTTTAAATAGCTGTGAAGGTAGCAGTGATTATGAGGAGGCGTCATCAATGCCTAAATTTTTCAACCAGGTTGATTTAAATTATTTCAAAAGAGATTTCAATGTTTTAAAAGAAGCTTCTGAATTACTGGTTGTTTTCAAGATTAAAAGACAAAAATTTATTAGAACAAAGAACCAAACTTACATTTTATCACACAAGACAAAATTGTCTACTACCCTACTTCTCTTAAAAAAACAATCTTGTATTTTGTCATGAATTTAGAGGACTGTTAGAAAAATTGGTTCTTCCTAAATATTCTCCAGATGATTGTCCTTGGACAGCAAAGAAGTTACACAAAATACTATTGTTTTTCTATTTTTGGGATAGCAGGGATAAAACACACCACTAGATTAGAAAAGAGAGGCCTAAGAAAGAAAACATGGATGTTGGAGAAAGGAATGTCATTAATAACACTTTAGTTGGGCGAAAGAAAATCATACTTTCTGCACTGCATATCAAGCTCTGTCCTATGAAGCAGTTTGTGTAAATTCTTCATAAGAACGGGTCATGATTTGCATATATAAGGTAAAAACACCCGAATTGAGTTATGAAGATATTAAAGCAGGAATGTTTAACGGACAACAAATAAGACAACTGATTAAGGATCCTGCTTTCGTAAATTCAACGAATGAGGCTGAATAAAAAGCCTGGACTTTTTTGTGGCAGTTCACAAAAACATTCCGGGCAAATGCAAAGGAGAAATCTATGTAGAACTGGTAAATGAAAAGCATAATAGTTTTAAATCTCTTGGGTGTACTAGAAGCATTAAAGTGCACTATTTACATTGCCACTTAGAGCATTTTCTTGAAAATAAAGAAGGCACAAGTGATAAACATCCCGAAAGATTTCACCACAATATTAAGACTATGGAGGACCGCTACCAAAAAAGATGAGATATGCAAAGGATTTCAGACTACAGTTTGAATTTAAAAAGACACTGTTCTAAAATATATTCCAGAATGTCACTGAAAAGAAGCTTCCGAAGCATTCAATGAGTATCAGTTTCATCAGTGACGTTTTTCTCTATTTTTGTGAGTAAAAATATTTGTACAATATAATTAAAAAATTATTATTTCAATATGTGTATATCATAATAATAAAAATTAACATTTGTGCATTATAAAAAATAAAAATCCTGTATTTATTTTATTTTTATATACATTTTTTAATACATGGATTTACCTTAAAATAATGAAACATATATTTCACAAAAAGTTGTTTATCTTAAAAAACTGAGCTGATAGAGAAAAACTAATCCCATATTTGAATTCAGGACACCGAATTCATATAAAATCAGCTAAAAATACCCCGGCACCAAAACAGCTGTTGACCAGTGTTATTTTTGTTTTTTTTATTATAACATTGTAGATTTCTTCAGGGGGGCTCCGCCCCCCTGAACCCCCCGTAATCTCATTAAACTTAAATTTGTAACTTTCTATCAATTTGCTAATGGTTATCGTATATCTTGTATTTCTTTATACATTTTTATTTATAAGGATAAGTAACAGTTTTAATAAGCATTTTTCATTATACTCATACTTCTACATACCTGCCCATCACAAACACTTAATCTGATGCATCAGGAACTTTTGAAAGTGTAAACTCAGTAATCTAGGGTTTTACAATTTTGTTTCCGAAAAAAATATGTTTTGATTGCATTTTGTGGCAGTTATCGCGGTCAGACAGACTGACAGGCGGAAAACAATAAATTTTGTGTCGCCAAAATAAACCTTCACTGAAGTTTTGGCAATGACGTCATTATTCATGAGTTATTGATATCCATGTTTCTAATATTTTTTTACGACTACTATAAAATACCTGTTTTATTTCAATTATGACGTCAAATTTTATCAGGTGAAATAATTGTTAAAAATATAATTATTATTTTTTTTTTTTTTACTTCTAATAATGCCCCCATTTTTGTCAGAAAAATTCTTATTAACGAAACAAATTTCCGTGTTTAATATTTAACAAAATTCTACATTTATTTTTATTTTTATTCTGACGTCATATTTATTTTTTCTTAGTTTAATTTTTCGAATGGAAATTGCTCAATTGAAACTTATTGCCGTTAAAAAATTAATTCATATTTTGATTTTTTTTTTTTTTTTTTTGGCAACGATAAAAGAAATTGGTTAAATTTTATCTAAAAAATCGCTATTGATTCTGCATGAAAAAGAAGAAATTTTGAATTATTAAGGAAAATATGTTAATAAAATTAATAAAACAGAGCCTATGTTCTTTTCTGGTCTATGTTATAGTTATACACAAAGATACAAACACATTAATTCATCAGTTTTGACGTTGACTTCATTCAAATTTATAACATTATAAAATTAAGGATTATGATGAATGATTGCTTAGCAACTATTAAGAGAAAATAAAGAAAATGAAATAAATACATTTGAAATAGGTAAATCTCTAAAACAAATTAGTTTATATTATTGGAACACATGTATAAAAAATTTCCAAAATTTACAGTAATAATTCAAAAAATCTGACAAATTTGTAGACAAAATTTCAAAACAATAAGAATAAATTAACCGGCAAATTTCAGTATCCATTTATCATTGAATTCCATTAATGAAATGTGACATTTTCTCTGAAGAAAAAAGAAATTAAAAATCATTGGATTTGCCATAGAAAAGCATTATTGCGCAAAATAAAATATTCTATATTTTTCGAACGAATGAATCAAATCTTACAAAAAACTATACAGCTTAATCCCAGTGCCTCACTAACATACCCACTTAATTTCAAGCCAATCGGGTGTTTTTTGCGTTAGTTATCGCGGAACAGACAGACTGACAAACTGACAGACATCCAGACAGACAGACAGAATCCAAAAAATTTCGTGTCTCCAAAGTAAGCCTTCACTGACGTTTCGGCAATAATATTTGAGACAGAATCATCGCAAAAATCTTTAAAAAACTGGGTAGAAGAGCCATTGCTGACCGACTTACTCCAAAAACCAAAGAATATTAATTTATATCAGGAACTAACAGTATTTGAAGTTTTGTGAAAATTCGTGCATTAGTTCCTGAGATAGAGCTGTTGCGGTAATCGAGAACAATGCCACATAACAATACCACCTGTTGAGCAATTTACTCGAAAAATTAAAGAATACTAATTTATATCAGAGTCTAACTGATTTTGAAGTTTGATGAATATTTGTGCTTGAGATACAGCTATTACAATAATTATTAATAATACAGCATAGCAGCGCCAACTGTTGGGCGATTTACACCAAAACGTAATCAAAACCATATAATATTAAGGACTAGTGGAATCTAAAGCTTTATAAAAATCCATCTATTAGTTCTTGAGATATAGCTATTGCAGTAATCCTGAAAAATTCAATACAGCAACGCCACCTGTTGGGTAATATACACCAAAAACTAATCAGATCCAGTTTATATCAAGGCCTAACTGAATCTAAAATTTTCTGAAATTCCGTGCATTAGTTCTTGAGATAGAGCATTCACAAAATTTATGTCACATACATACTGACAGACAGATATTTTGTAAAAGTTGGTTTTTTGGAATCTCCAACCCTTGAATCATGTAAATTCGTCGAAAATCGGAATTCAAATATTTTTACGAATCCAATACTTTCTTCTTGTAAAGATAGAAGAAAGTAATAATAAAATCTAATAATGAACTTTTTGTAATTTTATGCATTATTTTTTGAGATAGAAGATCTGCAATTATTTAATTTATATTACCAAAGAGATAAGGTACCTAAAATCCGTTAAATGGTGTTTTCTCAAATATTTACATAATAAAATTCATAAAAATATATTGCATAATGATGAATCTTTAATTTTATTCTATAACTAAAAATTAAATGCTAACAAGAACAATCATTTATGCTAGTATAATCTGAAATAATCCAGACGCTCTACCGAAACAAGTGTATCAACAAATGCTATTAAACGTTACCAGTGATCGAAACGAGCTGTAATCCTCTTTGCAACTACTTTATCGCATTGTGATAGCACAAAATCTCTGAAATGTTGGCCGGCATTGTTTCAGATCGCGGCGAATTATCACAGAAATTGGCTGTTTCGAGCAGAAGAAATGTTTATAATGCATGAACATGCGTTAAATTTCTTAACAAAGGAGATAAGCAGATAAAATTTTAATAAGGGTCAGGTTTATTCTTCATAGAAGAATATGAAAAATTTTGCCAATTAACATTAATAGTTTACTTTTCCTTTAACACTAACAATATTCGATGAATTTAAGTCGATCAAAAGTCACATGATGGAAAAAGCATAAACAACATCACAATACCTTTTTTTTATATAGGGAAGAGTGAGGATACTTGAGCATAGGGGATACTTGAGCCACCCCTATTATTTCTACAGCTGATTAATTTTTCTTTCTAAAACTGGCAATATGGTAACATATTTATAGTTCTAAACATGTAAAAAAGAAATCACATACCTTGGTACCATTTTGACAGTATGGTGATTAATAGTTGTTTTCCCTATCTAAAGTAAATATTTAGGTGCATGTTTTTTTTATTTTTTTATTATCAAAGTTTCGTTTAAAGTTGCAACAATATATATAAATTTAATAAGTATAATCTCAATTCTATTTTGAATCTAAAATAGCTCAAATAGCTGCATGCTTTACTTAGTAAAACTCTGATAAACAAAAATTGTGGTAATGAGGATACTTAAGCCAGTGAGATTGGGTATACTTGAGCCATGGCTCAACCATCCCCACTAGGAAATTAGACAGGGGTAAAATAAACAAAAAATAAAATTCAGTCCTTATATTCACTAATAATTTTTTTTTCTAGATAAAAGGGAGCATAATTTTTTTTTTCTTAAAAAATAATGACTTAGAAAAAAAATGTTTAAAAGTGCATTTTTTTAAATGAAAATATCCATTTTATTTTTCATTTTAACTACCAAATTAGCCTGTCTAGATAAATGTAAAATAATCTCTAATACAATTATTAGTTAGGTCCAACATATTAAATATTTATTCTTTAATATAATATATTAAGATTAATATTTTATATTGAAATTGTAGCCTCTGTTACTGTAAGTTTTTTTTTTAAATCAAAGAAATGACTTCTATTGTTCCCAACAGAGGGCACTACTGAGTTACCATGTAGGTAAAAGAAAAAATACGTGTAGTTTTACAACCATTCTGAATTTGTTCTTCATACATGTTGCCAAAGAGCTGAAACATCTTAATTCTAATCTCAAATGGTTTGAAGGACTTTATGCATCATAATTTATCATTCTGTAAAATATTTGTGCAAAAATAAAGCGAAAAAAAATTACTTTTGTAGGTATTTTTCCGTTCTGGCTCAAGTCTTCACCATGGCGAGCTACCATGTAAAAAAAAAGTAAAAATTAATTAGACATAGAAAAATAGTTCAAAATTAATTGAAAATGGTTTTCAGTTGAAGAAAAATTATCAAATTTTCATTTTCAACATTTTATTTTGTTGTAAAAAATTATAAAAAATTTAAAAATAATAAAATTTAAAAAGTGGCTTAAGTATCCCCATCTTCCCCTAGATATGCACGTATGGAGTGTTTTTTTGGCAGAAAAAAGTATATTAAAATGCATATAAATATATGTTCTCTATTCTTATATGCACCAAATCTTAAGTCAGACAAAATTCAGTTGAAAAAAACATACACAATTTAAAATCTTGCTGTACATATTATCATCGGTAGATACCAATGTATCCCATTCATTAAGTAGTTCATATTATGGGAATTTATTTATATTCAAACTTCCCTTAGAATTCTTTAACATAGCTGCCAACATTTCCCCCTTTTTGTAACACAAAAAAAATATAGTAAATTTTATTAAGTGTAGTTACAGAATATTAGATGGAAACATTCAAAGGATTTTGGAATTTATACAGTAGCAAAAAAGAATTAAAATCCAAAATTAAATTATTTAAAAAAAGCCAATGCTTTATCCTTTACTTCAGTAAAAAACAATAAAAATCAAATAATGATTTTTTTTTCTGTTAATTTTTATTTTTTGGGAGAGGAGATCTGCAATTCTTTATTTTATATTACCAAAGAGGAAAGGTATCTAAAATCTTTTAAATAACATATTCTTCCATTGTATTTACAAAATAAAATTCATAAAAATGTATTACACAATACTTTAATTTTATTCTGTAACTAAAAATCAAATGCTAACAAGAACAAACATTTCCGTTTGTATAATCTGAAATAATCCAGACGCTCTACCGAAACAAGTGTATCAACAAATGCGATTAAACATTACCAGTGATCGAAACGAGCTGCAATCCTCTTTGGAACTACTTTATCGCATTATGATGGCACAAAATCTCTGAGATGCTGGCCGACACTGTTTCTGATCACGGTGAATTATCACAGAAATTGGCTGTTTCCATCGGAAGAAATGTTTATAATGCACAAACAGCTTTTAAATTTCTTAACGAAGCAAATGAGCAGATAAATATACATTTTTAATAAGGATCAGATTTTTCTGTTTATAAACGAAAACGAAAATTCCTGCCGTTGATGTTAATACTTTACTTTTCCTTTAAAACTAACAATTCGAGGAATTTAAGTCAACCAAAAGTCACCCAAAAAAAGCTCTAATGTGAAAAGCATAAACAACACCACAATACTTTTTTTATATAAATATTCAGATATGGAGTATTTTTGGCAGAAAAAGAGTACCGTATTTACTCGTGTATCGGTCGCACGCATGTATAAGGCGCACCCCTACTTTACAAGTAAAAATGGCGATTTCTTAAAATCCCGTGTATAACCCGCACCTTAATTTTGATACACTAATGAAGAATGACCAAATAAATTTCAGTAAAAAAAGTCGAAACAAACATTACACCAGACCACACTGTAAAAAAAAAAAGCTCGATCTACTAAAAAAACTTTAGTAATCCTTGTAATTACTAAAAAATGTTTAGTAATCTTAGTCGGTTACTAGAAAATCTGTAAGAATTACTAGAAAAAAGTTAGCAACGAATAGAGTTAATAGTTTTATATTTTTAATAGCTATTACTAAAACTCACTTGGCGTGGCCTCGATAGCATAGTGGTTATAGTAACAGACTCCAGGCTGAAAGGTCCCGGGTTCAAAACTGGACAGCGCCAAGTGCACCCCGAATGTATGTAGTGTAAGTACTCTATAATAAAGGGGTTATGAATTTCCTGTTGGAGCTGATCGCGATGTTTGGTGCTGCCATCTATTGCGTTTTTGCCGAAAATCTATCGCTTCAGAAGTCTGGATGCAGCTCGAAGGAAGCTCCTGCCCTTCGGACGCACGTAATTGTTATTAAAAATAATTTTGGAGCTATTACTAAAATTTGCTTGGTGGCTCATACAAAAAATTTTTAAGTTAGTTATACAAAAAATTCTTTTGTTCAGTTTACAAAAGAAATGCTTGTTTCACTTGCAAAAAAAAAGTTTGTAATGGTTACTAAAAAATTCTGTGGAATACAAATTTACTAAGAAATTTTTAGTAACCTCTTGAATTTTTTTTTACAGTGCAGAAAACAAGACGAAAATGCATTTTTAGATTTTGGGTTGTAAGAGAATGACGGGAAATAGGAATGAGTGACGGTAAAGAGAGTTGCTAATTAGCGTTTAATTAGCAACAACCTTTTTCCAATAATGTCATTAGCCCTGTTGTATAAAAAACTGCAAGGAATGAAATAAATATGCAGTAATACTTCAATTAAGTAACATTTTCCGAGTGTTAATATCTTCTTTGAATAATTTCTTGTTTCATATGTATATCGTTTGACTGCATCCAACAGTAAAAAATTATTCCGTGTATAAAGCGCACCTAGGAGTTTTGCCCTAATTTTTTGGAAAAAAAGTGCGTCTTAAACACGAGTAAATACGGTATATTAAAATGCATATAAATATATATTCTCTGTTCTTATATGCACCAAATCTTAAGTCATATAAAATTCAGTTTAAAAAAAGCATTAACAATTTAAAATCTTGCTGTAGAGATTATTATCGGTAGATACCAATGTATCTAATTCGTTGGGTAGTTCATATTATGTGAATTTATTTATATTCTCCAAACATGGCTGCCAACACCTTCCCCTTTTTTGTAGCACGAAAAAATATAGTATGTTTAATCATTGGAAATCGCTGCTAAAGCAAAAATTACAGTTAAATTTTTTTGGTTCAAAAAATCGAAAAAGTTGGCAACAATGCTTTGAAAATGCACTTCAGTTGGAAAGTTTACAACACAATTAAAAACCACCCTGCAGCAATTCACGTTCAAAGACAGCAATGTTAATGAATTCTTTTCACACGTCCTGTATATAATTTATACAATTTATACATGCGCCGTGACATGTAAAAATTTACTTAAAAATGTTTGCACAAACAAACGCATTTCTAATATACAGTCACCGCAAAAAAAAATCTTGACACTTGCGATTTTTAACGTTTTGTTGAATATGTAAAAATATACATGAGGAAAAACTCTGAAACTCCAGATATATAAACAAAATAGTACAAGTCATATATTTTCGCGAAGATTTGTTTCTGAAATCCCATAGGGGACCGTCAACAAATTGAAAATGAACGAAGATCTTTTGGATAACCCTGTTAAAACTAATGTAGCAAAAGCGTACAAATTGCAGATTATGATTAAGTGGTTTATGTTAATAAACTGTATTCATTTTTATGCGGATATCATGTATACTCATAGAGAAATTAAGGTTTTTATAAAAACGGTCCCAAATTTTGCCAAGTTTTTTGCTTATAATTTTCAGAATTCGTAATAAAAAACAATGTTTTTCTCAGAAAATATGAGAAACGACATTGTACATAATACTCTGTATTCAAAATTAAAAAAATATTAATAATTGTATAAAAAATGAGCAGGTTTACTAAATAAATTTTCACTGCGCATGCGTCAACTCTATAAAAATTTCATTTGATATTGAGTTAGCTAAATGCATAGAGCAACTTTTGTAAAAGTTTCAAAATCATAGCTTGAAAATTCTGAAAATTATCGTCGGAAGAATAAGATCAAAATCCGATATTCTCAAAATAATTCTACAGGAATTATGTATGTTGCCCCTCATAAATACATGTATATTTTATTATAAAATAGATTAACACCTTTAATATACAAGGCTAACAGTCTTTTCAGTAGAGAATCTTTTGAGTATCCCTGAAAATGCACTATAAATGCTAAATTCTCTATTTCCAACACGGAAAGCCTCATAGTAAAACTTATTAACATATATAATTATGTCAAAACTCAAATGCATTTACGGGAATTAGAACGCGGCCACACCAAAATCATATACACTTTTTAACTACAATTAGAAACCCCTTGGAGATGAGCGACACGTATACGTGTCGCTCAATCTCAAAACGAAAACCTGTCGAAAACCTCAAAAAGGTTTTAAAACCCTTGTTTATCCCCATCAGTAAAATTTTACTATGAAATTTGCCTTATTTAATCGGAGCATTTTCTCGATTTAATGAGGCACAAATTTCTGTTTTTAAAAACCGGTGACAAAACATTAAACATTTCGTAAAAGGCTCCCGTCATGAAGGGGTTACGATGGAGCTTGGTGCCGCGTAATGAAAATGTAAAAATATTACCGTTAAAAACTCAAGTAATTTTAAATTTTATGCATACCTATTTTGATAGCATATAGCTTATCATTCTCATACTGAGAACGGTAAGCTAGATGCTAGCGAAACTGTTATACTTACAAATTAATATAATTGGCGCTTTTAATGATGACATTTTTACATTTTTACTTTTTAATTGTGTTGTAATTCGTTAAAAACAGAAAAAAGTACTGAACACTTATTTTTATATTTAAAAAATGTAATATAAAAATAAAATTCTCGATACGTTTCATGCTTGAATAGGATTGTTTTAATTTTACTTGCAAAAAAAACCATACAACTTTTCCTGTAAAACCTTCTTTCCAACACCAAGACATTTTGGACGGTGAAAATCGGAATCAGAAAATCAAAAGGTTCTGACAGGGACGTAGCTTTGGGGGGGTGGGGGGGAGCCTCCCCTCCCGATAAGTTCATATAGTAGGGCGCCAAAAAAGGTTTAAGGGCGCCGTTAGGCGCCTGAAAAAAAGACTTTGTTAGTAGTAACAAGTAATTATAAAATAATTTAATTTTAAATGTAAATTTACAAAGTGAGTTATTATTCACTTACAAAACATGAAATAGGCACTTAATTTTAGACTTGTTACTGCCTCTATTCTCCCACTCCTATCCCAAAGAAAATTTATGCATCTGAAATAAAAAATTTCAAAAACAGACTTGTAATGAATTCCAGGATAGATGTACAATTATTTCCTTCTTATAGTAGTTGTTGGTCACCCTTAGAAATAGATAGAAAGGGAAAATAAGTGTGGAAACGATTGTAGAGCATTTGAATGGTTCTATAATATGTTTTAGTAGTAGGGCGCCACAGAAGGTTTAGAGGCGCAGTCAGGCACCTAAAAAAGAGGGTTTCAAAAAGGGCGCCATGGAAGGTTTAAAGGCGCCGTTAGGCACCTAAAATTTTTATTATTAATGTGGCATTCTTAGATTATTTTTTACAAACAAAAAAAAGAAAAAATAATGAAATAACAATAATGTGATTTGGAATTAATATTATTGTAAATTTAGAAGAAAATAAATTATGGTTTCAAAAAAATCTAGGAGATCCATTACATTTGAGACATTTTAAGATTACTACCAGGCACTATTCCCTGTGTGAAAACAAGAACACATTCCGGAAAAAGACATTGTTCGAACCCTACATGTAATTTGATCTTTCGGAGAAAAATTCTCCCCTTATTCCAATCCAAGATTGGTGGTCTTCGACAGGGTCATCTGACCTTAACTATTTTAACTTCCCTCTTATGTCCTTCATTGTGTGGGGTTAGATAATTTCCGGGCGTCACCTACATACATCTTTGTTGTCCAGTGTCTAGTGTTGTCAGATTGTACTGAAGCTAATAACGCGACTTTTCAAAACTAGCGATTTTTCTCGTTCAATTTTTAAAATAAAAATAAAAAGCTGTCTTTCGTAGTCGTCCAAAGAGAAGAAATTCAGTCATGAGTGATGACTGAAATAAAACATAAAAACAAAAAACCAGGATCTTACTAAAGAGAACAAAACAGAAAAAGAAGTTATGAAGCGGAGAAATGATGCAAATTTATGAAAAAGTGGATGAAAAACATTGATGCAGTCGAAGGTAAATAAAAAGAATACTACCCAGTTAAACTGATGGCATTGAGCTCACAGGCTACAAATACTAATTGTACATTAAAGCCTTATATTTTCAAGGGTTAATTCCTTTCGAAAAAAAATTTAAGAAGGGGAAACAGCTCTCCCCTTTCCTTCTTTTTTTATACTTAATCATTGAACCTCCTATACTATCAAAGACTATCATATAAAAAATCTATATCCAAAATTCAGAGCAAATGAGATAATTCTTAATAAAAACCCATTTAGCATATATATAATTTAAAAGGAGTTATCCCCACTCTTTTATACTTAACCATTAAACTTCCAAAACTATTCAGAGATTTGAACGAAATCTGAAAATTCTGCTTGAAAAACCCATTTATATAAATTAAGGGGGGGCATTAGAACCCCCGTTCCCCCTATTTATACTCATTCAATGAACACCTAATAACAGTCACGGAATCGCCTCATCAGAATGATCCTAATCTAAATTTTGAACGAAAACTTAATTCTGCATGAAAATCCCATTTATATCAACTAAGGGGAAAGGCATGAGCCCCCCGTTCCCTCTCTTATACATATCGAATGAACTTCAAAAACTAATCAGGGAAGCGCCTTGTCAGATATACCTACATACAAAATTTCAAGAGGATCGGATATTTTTATCATGAGTTATCGCGTTACGCACGAACGCACATACGAACGTACATACAGAACGGACGGGCACATAAGCTCTCAGGCTATGATAGCCTGTGAGCTAAAAATGTACATATTCTCCTTTAGTTAAGCATGTTCTTAAAGTACAACGTTTATCTTTCTGACGCAATTGTGAGCTCCTTTTTATCATTGCTATTATTAGTGGGAAAAAATCGATTAGCATTCTCAGTTTTCCGGTAAATTTAAGTTTTAATAGTTTTTATTATTTATTTCCTAAACAGATAGCTATTTTTTGATTAATGGTGATTTCTGAAAATTTTACATGATTAATAATCGACCTAGTTTTAACCCAGGACTGGGCATGAATGAAGCTTTCCCCAAAGTTAAAAGAGATATATGTTAAAGGGTGTACTCGAAAACATGCTTTTCCAACCTTCAACATCTCGAATTTTTCTGATGTTTATGTTTGTTTATTGAACAACATACATCTGACTTGTGTGCCCGACATGAAGCCTGCTTATAAGCCATCGTCAATATACAGGGACGACATAGCACACAAGGAAATATTACAACACAAGAGAAGTACAACCAGGAGCTCCACACAAAGAGTGTGTGCAATGGAGCCAGTGGGATTCGAACCCACAACCTCACGATCAGCGGCGTGATGTCTTAACCACTCAGCCACGGAGGCCCGAATTTTTCTGATAGAATTTCAGACTCATTTTTAAAAATAGACTCATGAAACTTGCTGGAGTGATTTTCGAAGAGATGTACAAGGTGTCGTATGATCTTATTTTTCGCTCCATTTATTAGAATTTGATAGATAAACAATCATTGCTTCAGCATGGTGCTTTTTTTCGTCTGCAGCTCTTCCGCTTCAGAAAATTCGGCTCACAACGCCCACTTTGACAGCATTTTCACACAATTTTCTGCCTTTATCAAAATATCGAGCTTTACGGCACCTTGTATAATTTCTGAATAAGAGAATCTGTCAGTCTGATGCATTTGAGAGCAAAAATGAAATCAAAATTAAATGCGGAAATAAGCAGTTTGGATCGGGATACACCCTTATTTACAAATGTTTTTCGAAAAAGCAATCAAACATAGTAAGATGCAATCGAATGGAACCAAATAAATATTCAGTTTTACATTAAAAAAAAAAAAAAAAAAAAAAAATAGGTTTTTGGTATCCACATAATGCATTTTCACAGATTTTATTGTATAAAACACTGTATTTAAAATTGTAAGATTATTATTAAAAATGCATTATTACTGATCAAGTGGCACTGATTCCATTCTTGCATGGGTTACTGATCAAATGGTAAAAAAAATGTTTTCAACTGAGCAATAGTTTTTTTGGGGGCTCTATTTTTGTTTTATAATATAATTCCTAAATATAATTTTGTTATGTTTTATCAATTGTACATATACATTACAAGTTATTGTCACTCTTCTGCTGGGTCTTTTTTTTGTCTTGCGGCGGACATTACAGATTAAATTTGATTTATCTGAAAAATAACAGTTTTCATTCAACTCCATAAATATCACGATGTACCGATGTGAACTCTTCTATCTGAAATTCCAAAATATATGTGTATATGTCTTTATTTTAAATCAAGATTGAAATGTTCTATACATCTGAGTTTTTTGCGTCGCTAATTGCTATTGTGATAAATTACTTTTGACGAAATTTAATGATATCCGGTATTCATCATATTATTGCTAAATTTAATATGTTGCTTAAGGGGTTAAATAAGTTTTTATTCTAGTGATTGGATAAAGGGATTTGGAAATAATTGATTTTTGCTTTTAAAGTAGCCATTGTCAAAAGAGAAAATTAAATTTACCTTGAACGACTGTCTTTTAATGTTAAAAAGTGACAGGGAAAAAAAGTATTCGTTAATGTACTGTACAATTAATAGAATAATCGTGCGATCGGGAAAATATGTTATTCCATTTTACAGAAACTGGAATAAGGAACTGGAATACAGAAACTGGAACACATGTGCATGTTTACAAACAAGAGCTTCCTTCAAACAATCTACCAATTACATTTTTGCTTCAGTGATCATAACAGGAATCAATATGGGGACGTTGACCAATCATACAGCAGAGCTTTAAATCGCGACATCAGACCAATCGTAGACCAATCAGATCGCCTTGTCTTCTTGTGTACAGTAGGAGTTTTAAAGACGGGCAGAAAATTACTGTGGATCCACAGTAACTTTGCCCACAGTGACGCCAGCTGCCCTTTTCTTATATTCAGTATATAGACCACCGTTACTTCCTTGAAAAGTGGTTGAATGTTCATCGAGAGATTTAACATTCCTTTATTACATTGGTGGGAGTGATAGTAGTAACCCCGATCTCGGAGGATCTCACCAGAAAAAACTGAAGGCTAAATTCAATTATATTGACCAGCAAATTTCGGGGGGAGCTGCGGCTTTGAAACCTTCATAACTATATTGTAATTACGAATTATTTTGATTAGATTTTGGTGAAAATCACCTAACAGGTGACACTTCTATATACATGTAATCAAATCCCAAGAACTAATGCGCGGAATTTCATAATTTTAGAATCCTCATGAGGGGCGTAGATTGTTATTTAGTTTTTGGACTGTGGTAGAAAGTTTTAAAGCATAAACATGCATGTGATACAAGAAAGTTTCGGAATTGGCACATGAACTAGTTATAAAATACATAGTGTAATTATTTTAAATCTCAATAATCATAAACAAAAGAAAAATATTCAGAAAGCCTGAAATAAGTTCTGGAAAAGCGATCAAAATGTATATATATATATTATATATATATAAAATCCCTCCGTGTATAACGATTCCGGAGTCAGCCCGTCCACGAGAAAAAGAAACTTATTGCGACCAATGACAAATTCCATTGTGCAAAGTTACCTCCGATTTTAAAGGCTATCAATTTTCTGACCAATGAAAACGTTCTATAGTCGTAATGGAGCGTTCTCATTGGTCAGATTTACAGTGGTAGCTGTAAATGGCGTCACTACATTTTACCGCGCTTTGAAATCTTTTCCCGATTTCAAACACAATATTCCCTGTTAAAAATTTGACCCTTTTGCTGCATCGTAACTCCCCAGCTTTTATAGCACTGTTAAAAATTTGACCCATTTGCTGCAGCGTCACTCCGCAGCTTTTATAGAATATCTCTTTTATGACCAATGAGAATGCTCCATAGCACAGTAAAGTGACCGTTTTCTATAAAAGCGTTGGAGTGATGCGGCAGCAAATGGGTCAAATTTTTAAAAGTGTATCCCTATTTTGACCCATGAGAATGCTCCGTATTACGGTATGGTAATCATTTTCTATAAAAGCTGTGTAATGACGATGCAGCAAAACGGTCGAATTTTTAACAATGTTTAATTAAAACTTTTTATTTAAGGAAAGCGAAGGTGCGTTTTAAATACAATATTGTTAGAATGTTTATATTCGAATTGCTTTAATTTTTTTTTTTTTTTTTTTTTTTTACAGCCGTGAATGATTTTATTGTCACAGAATGAATCACGATTGTTTACTCTTTACTGTTGACATTTGTTTTCGATCATATAATGTGTCTTCTTTTAAGTATTAGCTAATGGTGTGAAATTGTTAATTCACAAATGTTTTAAAATAGCATTATTAGTACATGTTTAATTTGCATGTTTTTCGTGAAATAGTTACTCTAATTTTGTGAGTGAAATTCATTAGCTGCATATTCTATGCCATTATTTTACCCATTCAATTAATAATTCGGCTACCCTCTCATATTCGTCTGGAAATGGCCAAAATGGGAAAAATTTTTATACATTTTGGATATTTTTATTATGTTCTCTCAGTATTTTTAAATATTTTTTGGCTGTAGTTTCACAATGTATTCTTTTATAATTGATTTTTTGCCTTACTTTATTCTTTTAAAATTTTTGTATTTACCATTTGTTCATTACAATCCCTCCCCATCCACCAGATAGTTTTGTTATGGTTTTGAATGCAGATTTCTATTGAAATTTTCTTTCTTTTTTCTTTTAGATTTTTCCTCCCATGTTTAATCGCTTTATTTTTCAAAATTGTTTAAGCCTAAAGTGGCTATGAATGACCACAGTTGTAATGTTTTATCATTCTTTTAAAAATGCAAACACGTCATTTTGACGGGCTATCTTCTAGTATATATATATATATATATATATATATATATATAGCCCAGAGCTAAGAAAAGATCGCTATAATTGCCGCTTATATGAATCAAAACCAAACTTAATATTTAAACGTTTTGGCGCATTTCGGAATCTGACGCTCTTTTAAATCAGATTTTATTTAATAAAATAATTCAATTAAATGGTGAAAATTCTACTTAAAACTGTGAAAGTGCATATTACATGGATTAGTTAAGTAAAAATTGGTTATTTGAACTAAATCCCTTTTCTGAGACTTATTATGCTAAAAAAAAACGATAATTTTCTGTCACACAGATGCTCTTTAAGTATTATACAGTGAATATTCTAATTAGTACTGATTCTATTAACCGTCGATTCACGTAACTGTCAATCACCATTGTCAGAAACTCACCCTCCCCTCCCCCTATAACCGAATTCTGGCTGCGCGACTGTTAATCGGTACTTATATTATTATGTAATGTAGACTCTTTATGTAAAATATTTATAACAATATTTAGAACTGACAAACAATGTTGTTTATTTAAATCGTTCAATAACAATTATCATAGTTTGTTTTTATCTGTGAATAATTTTTTAACAAATTGGAAAATGGCTGTTTTCCTAGTTCGAGAATAGAGATATCTCAGGCACATCTGAATACTTGTGGTGTCCGAATTTTTTGTAATACTTGTTTGCTCCTTACTACTTGTTTACTTTATACTTGTTGCGATTTATTCAAAAAACTAAAGATTACTAATTTATATCAGGGACTAACTGAATCTGAGATTTAATGAAAATTCGGGCATTAGTTCCTGAGATGCAGCTATTGCGATAATCATCAATGATGCCTCATATTGATGCCACGATGAAAAACAAAAGAAAGAAAAAAAGAAAAAGAAAAAAAAATATTTAAATCTGTTTTAAAAAAAATAAAAAAATCCTCAAAACAAATTAAGATACAGCTTTCAAACAAATTGCATTTACAAGTAAATTTTTTACCTTATACGACGGTGTAAAAATCGAAAATATTAGATGTTTAAAAATCTGTAGTACCGAAAATTGTATAACTGAAACTTCATTTAAAATTTTAAAATGTTGCCATTCGCAGAAGGACGTATGAAACACGCACCGATACGTTTGTCCTTTATAATACAGATGCGGTAGATATTACTATATAAAAAATTGAATGAATTCAGGCTGGAAAAAATACTAACATCTCTTTATTTTGTTTTAAAAAAAAATCCTTTAAGAGAAAAACAATTGCATAAATGACGATTTCTTCTATAGATGTTTCACCTTTATTTAATTTTAACTATAAAATAAGCATATATTGTTTATAAAATGTGAGAATTTTTTATGTATACAAAATTCATTTATAGGTCTTCAATTTTAGTCTTTGAAAAAAATCATTTTTAAATGGTTATTGTATTTTTTAATTATTACTTTTTCAATCAAAAATAATTTACAGTTGATGTTTAAACAGCATCAAAGCTATCCATGTATAAGTGGTTGAGAAGATAACCATTTCAAGGGGGAAAAAAACATTTGAAATTACAAAATTAACTGTGCTTTCTTAACAAGGCAAAATAAAATACTTTGCATGAAGATTTAAATCTACTGTTATTAAAAGACGCATCAAATAAATTTTTAATTGAAATTTCTATATTGGAACTTAAAATTATACTGTGTGTAAATTACTTTGAAATTACAAAAAATATTTTAAAAAGGTGTTAAATAACTTTGATCCTTAGTCTTTTTAACTGTAAACATTGCCTTCGACAGAGAATATAAAAATACAAAAATATATAAATATTATATTACATATAAATAAATGTATATATAATATTTATAAATATTTACAATTTCGTATTTTTTTATTCTCTGTCGACAGTAATGTTTACAGTTATAAGGACTAAGGATCAAAGTTATTTAACACATTTTTTAAATATTTTTTTTTCATTTTAAAGTAATTTACACACAGTATAATTTTAAGTTAATTTAAAAAAATGAATTTAGCATTCTACTTATTTTTTTCTGCTTTTTTTTTTTTTTTAATCGGAAATTAAAAATTTTATAGGTACACAAAATGTTAAAATGCTTTACTTTTGAAAATTTTTTGAATATCAAATTCTTAGAAATGATTATCTAAGTCAAAAGAATAGGAAAAATATCTTTTAGTATTTATATTTAAAGTAAATAAATAAATATCAAAAATTTTTTACAATATTAATTTTTGCGTGTAAATATTTGCGTACGCGTGTGTATGTATGCTGAATTTAAAAATATTTTCCCTCACTTAAATGCTGCTTATAGTTTTTAGACCGTTCGATTCTAAATAAGTAGCTTATTTATATATTTAAAAAGACATTAGTTTGAATATGGTTAAATTCCTTTTAAAGTAGGAAACACGGTTAATTAATTTGCCTTTTCATACGATTATTTTAGAGGTCTATTTTTGCAAAAATTTTATAAACACCAGTATATTTTCCAACAAATATCTTACAAACATTTATTAAAGCTCAATTTTTGTCATATTAAATAATGAAAAAAAATTGCTTAAAATATTCACATTTAAAACTTTTCACAGAACATCACGAATACATTTACTCATTAAAATTCATTCATAAAATGTCATCGAAATAAAATTTCAAAAATACTACATAACACTCTATAGAAATGTACGTTTCGAGAATTTGCGTATCGTAATGAGCACTCCAAAAAGGAAAAATGCTAGCTTAGAAAATAAACTTTTATTTTTAAAAATTACTTCAAGAGTATATTTTTCCTAGGCATTTCCGTGTTATTCACTGCTACTAAAGGCTGTCAATTATAATTAGTGGCTTAATGAACTGATAGTATGAGAATACCGGCATCGATTTAAACGTGCTTTCATTGGTTTTCCCAGTTGTATCTTGGATAATTTATTCGATGTTATAGAGAAGAAATGGGTTATAAAGTCAGACTATTTTATTAGAGACGTTTAGATAAAAATATTTTGAAAGGATGCTTATTAATTTATGATTTCCAGAAAGAAAATGTACTTGTAACAACGATAGAATGACACATCAGTGTTTTTCTGTCTTCAGTGAAATACGTAATGTGTATTTTTTACTTTCTCAAAATGTAATAAAATAGCTCATTTTGCACATAATTATCAACTTTGGAAATAAAATTAATTGCTAATCTACGTAAATGGGAAAAATGCATGTTGTATACTTACTGGTGTGTTATTTATTTTACTTGCCTGAATTATTGCTTCGACTACGTGTAGTTGCATTTATTGCAGAGGAAAAGTGCAAAAAATTATGGATAAATACGTTTAAAGGTGTGTAAAAAAGTGCAGGCCATGATCGCATTCACTACAACATCCAGGCTTTGCCTAGCAACATACACTCAGGTAAGCAGGGAAGTGCGCTTACCGCCATCTAGTAGCTCTAGGAAGAAATGTTTCCCTTAATACTTTTTGAGGAGAGAGATTCTTTTGTTTTTTAAAAAAAAATCATTATTAATATAAGGTACAGCTACACTGCTAACAGGAATAAGAAATATTCTTTCATTTAAAGAAGTGTTAAAAAGTTTTGAGATGCTATAAGTACTAATATATTTTGTTGCGTTAAAAATATTGGTGACACCGAGGGCAATGGTGCCTATGGGCCCATGGGGCGCAAGCCCACCCACAAAAATTTGTTTTCTCCGCCAACCCGATTTCCACTGATTTATTTCGTTATCCATTTATTTGTTTGCTTAATTGAGGAAAAAAATGGTTTCATTCATGTTCTCAAAATAATTTCGTTTGGAAAAGATTAGGCAGAACAAAACTAAGGGGGTCAGAGGGGGTATGTGGCCCGGGTGACCAGAACGAAAGGGTCCCAAATGAGGATTTCGTTCGTCGGTTTTTCTCCCTTTTATGTTTAGCAGAGTATTGTTAAAACCGTTCTGTTTAGGTCTTGCTAAAGCATCGAAGAATCTATGGATGTTATGGAAAAGAAGAGAAATTACTACTCAAGGATCCTGTATAAAGTACAATTTTTTTCATTTCCGTTTTCAAGATTTTAATGAATCAATATTTGACAAAGTACATTGCGTAGTTGTGATTACATATTTTAAATTTTAAAATAAGTCAGTTATTAAAAAATTAGTATATTCTCTTTTTAAATATGCCTAGCGAAGGAGGGGGAGGGGGAATCAGGGCCGTAGGTAAAGGGGCGCTATGGGCGGCTCAGACCCCCCCCCCCTCCTAAAATATTTTGAGCCCCCGCCCTGAGAAAAGATTCCAAGATCAGTAAATGAAATTATGTTCTGAAAATTCAAATAAAAATTCTGTTCAAAAATCTAATTTAGTTTTGAGACCCTTTCACAGTTTTGCAGAATTACTAAACTGCATCTAAAATAAGTGTTTCAACACTCCCTCACACTACTTGAACATAGGAAGCTAACACGATGTTTAATTTTCCACCAGCTACGCACTCAAAATTTGTCATCATCAGAAATTTTTCTTAGCATAAAATGAAGCAATTATAACAGTTTCATAAGAAACATAGTACCTACAAAGTGAATGTGCACTAATATATCTTTCTGCGTCAGGGAGAGAGAAAAAAAATTATGACCCCCCCCCCTATTGTTCCCTTCTAGCTACGGCACTGGAGGTAATCCATGTTCGGTTCAGGTGCAAGAAAAGCTAGTTTTGGTCCTGAATTAAGGACATTAGACTTACAGGAATGCTGAAAGCCCCTTCAGTGTGTGTGTTGTGTTATATGTTTTTACTCAAAAACAATTTTTTTTTTCATATTTTTTCATTTATTTCCGCGTTATGAATCGATAAAGTATTTAGGTGACAAAAAAAACTTTTTCTTAGGGTTTCTTCTTTTTACGTTTGCAACATTTAGCAAATTTTATGCTATTTATAATAAATATCAGTGCACTTATAAGAAAGAACTTATAAAAATAAACGAGCTCTCTCCACATGAGCGAACTAAAAGAGGAAAACATTGTAGTTATTTTACACAAAAAGTTTTGAGCCCATCCAATATCTTTCAAAAGTTTGCGCGTGCTTCTGGTCTGGGAAGCAGGGGGCAGGTAACAGCTATTTTCCTTCCCTGGATTTTAAAATTCAAATAAATAAATACTCTTTCCCACTGATGATTTTCAAATAGATAAATAGTAAAGTAATTTTTTCACAATCGAAGTAAAATAATTGATCATTAAGAGAAAGAATAGCGCCTGGTTTTCTTTCGTTGGTGCGACTCTGTCCCACCCCACGTCCCATTTTCCTCTCCTGAATTCCTTTCGGATATCAATTTTTACTTTCTTCTATCTTTACAAGAAGAAAGTAATAGATTAGCTAAAATTGTCGAATTCCCAGTTTTTGATGGATTTATAAATTTTAGAGGTAAGAGAATCCAAAAACTTTCTTGTACAAAATGTCTGCCTGTCTATGCATCCGTATGTGACACAAATTAAATTTTGAGGGTGTTCTATCTCAAGAAATAATGAACGGAATTCAATAAAACTTTAAATGAAGTTAGTCTCTTATATAAACTTGTACTGATTACTTTTTGGTATAAATCGCTCAACAGGTGGTGCTGCTATGTTGCCTTTTTCACGATGTCCACAATGGCTATATCTCAAGAGCTATTAAAACTATTTTCATAAACCTTCAGATCCTGTTAGTCTATGATATAATATGCCTCTGATTCCCTTTTGGTGTAAACCTCCCAACAGGTGGCGCTGCTATGCCACATTATTCATGATTGTCGCAATAGGTCAATCTCAAAAATGAATGCACGGATTTTCATCAAAATTCAGATTTAGTTAATCCCTGGTTTAAATTTTGCTGTTTTGTGTATGGAGTAATTTGTTCAATAGGTAGCGCTTTAGTATTATTATTATTATTACTAGCAGGATGACCGAGCTCAGCTCGGTCAAAATTAACTTTGTGTTCAACTCGATATAGTAATATTGCTGTAAAACATGTTATTAATAATAGTATTATTTACAAAAACAATCAATAAGAAAACTATGTTTGTATGCACATGTTCATAAATTTTACTTTATTTTAAAATTTACAACGAAAGGACATCAATCCAAATCACTTTTTTAGCTCGACTCTGATTAGTTTAACTATGCTCTCGAAGACTATTAAGAATGTATAAGAAATTTCTTTACATTCTGAAAGACAATATTTTTTGCCAGATATAACCAAAGTTGAACACATTCTTTCATTTGGCGCCAAATATGTGTTTTGGTTTCGTAACCTTAATAGTCGATTTTTCGGCCAAATTTCGCCAGTATTTTGTCAAATATCGCCAACTTATTGGCTTTTGCCATAGTCTCGTGATCCTGACCCTTATTACCTAAATGATCCACTAATCACATGTGATCAAACATGTGACTTAGCTCAATGGTCTTCAGGTAATCAAAAACAGTAGAGTATAAAATGAATCAAAATCGTTTAAGCCATTTCTTAAGTAAAATTAGCTTGACAGCATTCAGAAATGAAACAATATGACCCACTAATATAATTTTGTTTAATATACAACTCAGCTCAATAGTCTTCTCGTGACAAAAGACGTTCCGTTGCAAAATTTGGGTAAAATTGACTGAGTCGTTGTTATATATAATTAGAATGACCCGAACCCATTAAGACCTAAAACGACCCACTAATTGAATTGTTTCGTGCATGTGTCCTATCTCAATGGTTTTCTTTTGCCCGAAAACGATATAATAGAAAATATACTAAAAATGGTGAGAACAATTTTCTAGATAAAATTAGCATGACCCACAAAGGACCCTTATATCGAAATCTCTCGAAAATGTGACTTAGTTCATTAATTTTTGCGTGCCGAAAAACGTTAAATACAAAATTTAGATAAAATCGATTGAGCCAATTTTTAGGTATAAATAGTTTGGCCTTGACCCATTATGACCCAAAATGACTCATTAATCGAGTTTTCTCAAACATCTGACCTAACCCAATGATTTTCTTGTGTCCGAAAACGATAGAATATAAAATTTAGTCAAATTTGCGCGAGACATTGTCTAGATAAAATTAGAATAACCCAAAAGTGACCCACTGATCGAAATTTCTCCAACATGTGACATAGCTTAATGATTTTCTCGTGCCAAAAATATGCTGTATACAATATTTCGTTAAAATCGATTCACCCGTTCTTTAGATATAGCTGGACCATGACCCATCATGATCCACAAATGACCCTTATAATCGAAATCCCTCGAACATGTGACTTAGCCCATTAGTTTTCTCGTGTATAACTATTGTTACACTCAAAATTTCGTTAAACTCGATCTTTCCGTTCTTTAAATATAAATAACTTGACCCAGACCCTTTATGACCCAAAATGACCCATTAATCGAAATTTCTCGATTATGTGACCTAGCCCAATGATTTTCTCGTGCCAAAAAATTTTGTATACAAAATTTCGTTAAAACTGATCCACGTGTTCTTTAGATATAGCTTGACATGACCCGTTATGACCCATCATGACCCATAAAAGACTTATTATCGAAATCTCTCAAACATGTGAGATAGCCCATTAATTTTTTCGTGTCAAAAAACTTACATACAAAATTTCATTAAATTTGATACTGTCGTACTTTATATATAAATAACTTGACTCAGACCTTTTATGACCCAAAATGACCCATTAATCGAAATTTTTCGAACATGTAACCTAGTCCAATGATTTTATCGTGCCAAAAAGATGTTGCATACAAAATTTCGTTAAAATCGATCCACCTGTTCTTTAGATATAGCTTGACCATGACCCATTATGACCCATCATGACCCACAAATGACCCTCATAGTCGAAATCTCTCAAACATGTGATTTAGCCCATTAGTTTTCTCATGTCAGAAAACTGTTACATACAAAATTTCGTTATAATCCATCACGCTGTTCTTTAAATATAAATAACTTGACCCAGACTCTTAATGACCCAATATGACCCATTAAAATTTTTTCTTTAACATGTAACCTAGCCCAATGTTTTTCTCGTGCCCGAAAATTATAGAATGCAATTTTTAGTCAAAATTGCGTGAGAAAATCTCTAGATTAAAATAGCATGACCCACAATGACCCCAAAAATGACCCACTAACCGAATTTTCTCGAAAATGTTACCTAACCCAATGGTCTTCTTGTAATCCAAAACGATAAAATATAAAATTTGGTCGAAATCGTTAGAGCCGTTTTTTAGATAAAAATGGCTTGACCCATAATGACCCAAAAATGACCCACTAATCGAAATTTTTCGAACATGTGACCCAGCCCAATAGTTTTGTTGTGCCAAAAAACGATTGGATAGAAAATTTCCTTGAAATCGATCCAGCTGTTCTCTAGATATAAATAGCTTGAGCTTGACTAATTATGACCCAAAATGACCCAATAATCGAATTTTCTCGAACATGTGACCTAGCCCAATGGTCTTCTCGTGCCCGAAAATGGTAAAATCCAAATTTTTGCGAAAATCGTTAGAGCCGTTTTTGAGATAAAATTTACCCACACACACACACACAATTTTTGCTCGCATTATAGTATAAGATTATTATTATTATTATTATTATTACGATTTTTGCAGTGATACTCCATTAAAAAAAATTAACGCACGGAGTTTTATCAAAATTCATATTCAGTTACAACTTTACATAAGTTACAGCTGATTATATTTTGCTGCAAATTGCCTAACCTGTGGCGCTGCTATATACATTCACTTTTTTTTCGATTAAAAACTATTTCACCTATGATATGTAGTACACGGGGAAATGTGTTAGCTTGGGTTAGATCTGATGGATCCCTGGATTACATGAAACTATTTTCAACTGAGTGAAAGAAGTCTTTTTTAAAAAACTTAAAAAAATTAAACTTCAAATTTGGTGCTGTTTCAAAATCAGATTAAACATGTTAAAACATTTACAATAACCGCGATCTTCAAATATACAGCTAATGAGTGAAGATATCCAAATATTCTATAAAGTTTTTTTTTTTTTTTTTTTTTTTTTTTTTTTTTTTTTATCTCAAGAATAATAAAAATTTTTCGTAACATAACAAAATTTAAAATCTTTGTTTGATTTGATTTTGAAAATTCACTTATATAAATAAATATAAATAAAAGAGTATACATATACAGTGCTGATAACCGAGTACTTTTCTACAATTTCTAATGGTAAGCTTTACAAGCGAAATCATGCTTTGCATCAACATTTTACTTTGTATGCTTATTTTAGTAATACTAATTATATAACACTCCTTTGCATAACAGTAAAAAAAAATCTAAGAACTACTTTTCATTTCGGCAATTTATTTCTCTCTTGTGATTTCTTCTTCTTTAAATATAAGGAAAAGTAAAGAATTGTTTCTCTTTGGAAAAAAATATTCTGCAGCTTCATTAAATAATAATGAGGAAATAAACATGAAAATGGGGAAGCAATTAATTGCTGCTTTAAGAATTATTCTTCAATGTTCCACCATTAAAGAGCTTTGTATTCCACATTTTCACTGTTTTTGAATCTAGGTCCTATCTTTGGATTGTACCGTTCTTTTCTCTTTTCCTTTAATATAATATTTTATCATGATTAGTATCCTTTAACTGAATTCGTGCATCGGGCTGAGTAACAGGATTCGATAAGTGGTTCGAAATCGAATCGGATTAGCTCTAATTCTTTTGCTAACAATAATTCGTTTTTCTCAATTCGGATTGAGTAATCGATATTTGTTAACCAATTAGCATACATATTAATAGGGAAACTTTCATTCTTATTTCATTGCTGCTCATAAAAACAAATTTTCGTAAAAAATAAATAAATAAATAAATAAAATAAAATAAAAAAATCCCATTTGTCATGAACTTTGAGACAGAACGCTAGCCGAAAGATTAAATATAAATGTTTAAATTTATATCTTTCAGAAGCCAATTAAATTGACTGTTTCCGTAAATCTAGTGTTTTGCTAGACACCTCCAGCTAGTACATATGGGTGATTCTCAAAATAGGGGACAATTTATGTCTTTCGGCATACAAAAAAAATTGAAAGGTTTTCTGTCATGTTTTTATATTTAGATATGTTTTTCTTAATATTATTCATTATTTGCACTCAAGAATTACTCACTTTTTAGTTAAAAACACCTTAAAAGAACAGAATAAAGATTCAAAATGTCATTAGCATGGATGTCCACAGCAGCTGTGCCTTGTGTATACTAGCATTTTTCAAGAGTTAATATGATTTTTATAAAATAAACAAATGTTATTCTTTCTTAATATTAATCAAGGAGATTATTTATCCAATAAATTTCTTTTTAAAAATAAAATTGTAGTACATAAAAAAAGAGTTAAAGTTTGTCCTCCATATTTGATTTTCAAAACAAGGTCATACTAAAACAGCTGGTTATTAATCAAAATTTCATTTTCACATATGACAATAGTTTGAAAATATAAAGTTTCTCCATGGCAACAAGTAGCCATTTTATCCCAGCCAGAAAGTAGAAGCATGTATTGTATTTTAAGAATAGAAGTTGAATATTAGGGAGTACATCAATTGTATGTCATTAGAATGGATAATAATTTTCATGTTTATTTTAAAGTTAAAATTTTTATTTTATTTATTTGCACAGAACTTTTGTATTTTAAAAAGCCCCAGAAAGGAATATTGCATTGGGATTATATTATGGCTGATAATCTTATTTAAATGAAAATTTGTCATTAGCATGGACAGATATCAGTGTCATTAGCATGGTTTTTCTGTCCATGCTAAAGACTCCTATGTTCATAAATGTAACCAGTGCTTATATTGTATCCTTTATAAAGTTTAATTTTACGTATAAATTTAGGTATTACATTTATTATCCCTAAAATATGCATTAAATCTGTAGAAAAATCACTAAGACAGCTTCTTACATTGTTAGTGTCAGAATGTTGCTCATGTAACAAAGTTTGCTCTTTGGTAATGTTTTTATTCTCCTTATATGTATATATGTAAAAATGGAAACCATTTGCTGAAAAGGAAGGCTAATAAATATAGAAAAAAAATTATTTAAACAGGAAGAAAATAAAAATTTCATAATATATTTATTCCATGCAATTCGTTTTGTCATTAGCATGGCTCAAAAAATACTAATTTTTTTTTTAAGTTAATTTTTAAATATTTAGCTCTGCTGACTACATGGAAAGTATACCTAATATTATATTAACAACACCGATTTTTTTCAGAAATTTTGCTAACAGTAATTTTTTTAAGATTTCATTTTTGAAATCGTCCCCTATTTTGAGAATCACCCATATAAGTATTATGCTAGACAAATACGTATATGAATAAAGAAATCGATTAAGAATATGACAACAATCCAAATTATCTTTCTGTTTGGCAGTAACTGTACAATTTATTGAAAAAAACTAAACACCCACTACTAATTCTGCAACTAATCTATCTATATTATAAAGGCCAAACATATCTGTGCGTACACTGTAAAAAAAAAAAGGGTCGATCTACTAAAAAAACTTTAGTAATCCTTGTAATTACTGAAAAATGTTTAGTAATCTTAGTCGGTTACTAGAAAATCTGTAAGAATTACTAGAAAAAAGTTAGCAACGAATAGAGTTAATAGTTTTATATTTTTAATAGCTATTACTAAAACTCACTTGGCGTGGCCTCGATAGCATAGTGGTTATAGTAACGGACTCCAGGCTAAAAGGTCCCGGGTTCAATACTGGACAGCGACAAGTACGCCCCGAATGTATGTTGTGTAAGTACTCTATAATAAAGGGGTTATGAATTTCCTGTTGGAGCTGGTCGCAATGTTTGGTGCTGCCATCTATTGCGTTTTTGCCGAAGATCGATCGCTTCAGAAGTCTGGATGAAGCTCGAAGGAAGCTCCTGCCCTTCGGACGCACATAATTGTTATTAAAAATAATTTTGGAGCTATTACTAAAATTTGCTTGGTGGTTCATACTAAAAAGTTTTAAGTTAGTTATACAAAATATTCTTTTGTTCAGTTTACAAAAGAAATGCTTGTTTCACTTGCAAAAAAAGAGTTTGTAATGGTTACTAAAAAATTCTGTGGAATACAAAATTACTAAAAAAATTTTAGTAACCTCTTGATTTTTTTTTTTTTTTTTTTTTTTTTTTTTTTTTACAGTGTAACGCATACGTCATTTTGCGAATGGCAACACTCTCAAATTTTAAATGAAATTTCGATATTGCACATTTTCAATTCTGAATATCGCACATTTTCATTTTTGCACCATCGTGTAGGGTAAAAAAAATGTACTTTTAAATGAAATTTGTTTGAAAGCTGTATCTTAATTTGTTTTTGAAATATTAATTTTTTTGTAGTTTTTAATACTGCTTTTCTAATCGTGGCAATAGGAGTACTCCATTTCTATTAAAAGAAAAAGAAAAAAGGGGAAAAAAAGATTACTGTATCTTTATGTTGAGATTTTCTCATTAAAAGGGAAAAAATTGAAATTTAAATATTTTCTGTTATATAACCCAGTGAATTTTACATTTATATTTGCAAAATTTGATTTACACGTAGAAGAATATCAACAGTAAAATATATCTTTCAGCTAACAACATTGAAACTTCAAGTTTTAAATCAAAATGATCAAATTAAAATGCCATTTTTAGGTGTGTTCGTAATTATGTGAATACGTAGCACCTATTGTTGTCGCTCACTCCGTCCGTCTGTCCGTCTGTCTGTCCGTCTATCCGCATATAACAACGCAAAAACTACCCAACCGAATCGTTTGAAATTTAAAATACATAATTATTGCATAATTTTGTCGAGTCATTTCCAATTTTATGAAAATCGGATGGATAGATCAATTACAGGGACAATCAAAAGGATTCCGTTACATTACAGTCAATGGGGAAAAAAGTTTCAAATGCATTTTAATCGTTTGAAATTTAAAACGTATATTTATTACATAATTTTGTCGAGTCATTTCAAATGTTAGGAAAATCGGATGCATAGATCAATTACAGGGACAATCAAAAGTATTCCGTTACATTACGGTCAATGGGGAAAAAAGTTTCAAATGCATTTTAATCGTTTGAAATTTAAAACGTATAATTATTACATAATTTTGTCGAGTCGTTTCAAATTTTATGAAAATCGGATGGATAGATCATTTACAGGGACAACCGTTACATTACGGTCAATGGGGAAAAAAGTTTCAAATGCATTTAAAAGGTGTTACACTCATTTGAACACCTAATAGAATTGACATGAATCTATGAAGTATGTACTAAAATATACATTCTGTACAATCTGTGATACAAAGAATATTTATTATTAAATTACATGGCCACACAAATGTTTTCCACTAAATAATGTTATACGGGGAAACATTGTTTGGGGCGTGTTTTAATCATATTAAACTACTTCACATTTTATGAATAAGATATACGTTAATGAAGTTTACTCCCTGCATATTTACAGGAACACAAAGATTTCGACCACTGTACTGTATCCAAAGTACGCTCTACTACACTGTAAAAAAAAATTCAAGAGGTTACTAAAAATTTCTTAGTAAATTTGTATTCCACAGAATTTTTTAGTAACCATTACAAACTTTTTTTTTGCAAGTGAAACAAGCATTTCTTTTGTAAACTGAACAAAAGAATTTTTTGTATAACTAACTTAAAAATTTTTTGTATGAGCCACCAAGCAAATTTTAGTAATAGCTCCAAAATTATTTTTAATAACAATTACGTGCGTCCGAAGGGCAGGAGCTTCCTTCGAGCTACATCCAGACTTCTGAAGCGATAGATTTTCGGCAAAAACGCAATAGATGGCAGCACCAAACATCGCGATCAGCTCCAACAGGAAATTCATAACCCATTTATTATAGAGTACTTACACTACATACATTCGGGGTGCACTTGGCGCTGTCCAGTTTTGAACCCGGGACCTTTCAGCCTGGAGTCTGTTACTATAACCACTATGCTATCGAGGCCACGCCAAGTGAGTTTTAGTAATAGCTATTAAAAATATAAAACTATTAACTCTATTCGTTGCTAACTTTTTTCTAGTAATTCTTACAGATTTTCTAGTAACCGATTAAGATTACTAAACATTTTTTAGTAATTACAAGGATTACTAAAGTTTTTTTAGTAGATCGACCTTTTTTTTTTTACAGTGTATATCAGCAAGATCTAAATATTTTAAAACTTCGTTATTGTACGAATGCACCCCATTTGCTACGTTTCACGTGCAATTTCCTACTTGTTTTTTTTTTTTGTTTTTTTTTGAAAAGGTGATTACAGATCGAATCGGATCTGTAATCCGATCTGATTCGAATTACAGATACGAAATGTGCATTTGTAAATTTTGATATGGTGAATATGATGCCAGGTTTAGATATCACGGGAAAAAAATTCTATGAATGAGTCAAAGTGGAAAAAATTTTGCTTTTTTTCATTTTAAAACACTAGAATGGAACACCTTAATTGATAATTTTATCATAATAACATATTTTAATTATCTTTCAATGCTTACATGTACGATTAAAGTTTAATTTAAAAAAATTTCTACAACAGTGTTTTATAGAAATAGTATTTTGTTAATTTGACGTTAAATATCGTTTGTTTAAGTTTTAGACTTACCAATATAAAATGCATTTTTTACTATAGCTAATGGGTTTATTATAAGTCAATGAAACAATTCCTTCTTAAACATTTTCTTCCGTCAAAATTTGACGGGAAATAATAAAGAGAGAAGTGTGTCAGTGCTGTTCTGAAGAGACCGCTGGACGTAGAGTTACAAAATTCGGAGTACGGTGCCCCTGAGAATGATGTCTTGCACGTCGAAGCCCAAATTTTGATTCGATTTTTTAAATAAATTTTTAGCGTTATTTTCTATTTTTCGAGGCAATTTTTCCACATTAGTGAAAGGAATAATCTTTCATTATTTTAACCCGACATAGTAAATTAATTATCATTTCAATAAAGCTTATTCGGAATTCGTGCAGTGATTTTTGAATTTTTAACGAATTTTTTAATGCGATTTTTAGTTTTTTCCACATTTTGCCACTATTTTTTAACATTAATAGAAAGAAAACAAGTTGTTTCAAATTTTTAGTCTAATTTAGTAAATTTTGTCTGCTACGATTTTTTAATTTCATCGATTTTTAATGCGATTTTCAAGTAATTTTTTGCAATTGTTCTTGTTTTTGTGCTTTTAGAATAGATTTTTTCCATTTTTTTTTAATATTATAGGTTTTTTATGCATCATTGTTATCACGGACCCGGGCAAAGTCGGGCGGGTCAGCTAGTAATTATAATAAAGAAATTTACAAGTACCATATCGATCGAAAATAAATAAACTTTTCTCGAGTGGTGTCTTTAAAAAAGGACATTTAATTTTTCTTCTATTGACACAGATTCTTTAAAATTTTCATTTTATAACATACCTGAAAATAAGTAAATTCTTATTTTCTAATAAAATTTTTAAATTCTGGTGTAAGTTAGTTATTTCAGACAGATTTACTCCGCGCCAAAAAATTTAAATAGTATATATAATACTTCCTTAGGAGGTCGTATATAAACCAAAAGCACACCTAACTTTTTTTTTTTTTTTTTTTTTTCAATGGCAAAACCAATTTTAACGATATATTTAAATCTTTGGTTTAAACTGTACCTAGAAACGAAATTTCTTGTCATTTCGATGATAAGTTTTTGAGTTGTAAAGCCTTCAAATTTAAGAGTTTTTAATGTTAAACTACATTTTCCTATTTTTATAAATATATCCTGAAAGTATAATCCTAATGTGATTTTTTTTAGATTTTTTATGCGATTTTTTATATGAATTATGAAACTAATATTCGAAAACGTCAAAAACATTGTTTAAGGGGTCATTTACGATGTCTAGAAAAGCGTAATTTGAAAAAAAAAAGTAAAAATAAAAACATATACATGTATATTTTATTCATTTTATTGAAAGATTTGGGGGGCAATAGTGAGACATACTAAGCGAGTGTAACACACATAAATGCAAGAAATAATGCATTAATAGAAGTGACCCATTTATTCTGTATTTGTTAAACAATCTAATATCGAACTTCAATTTGGATACAACCCCTAAAATAGTCTCATTTAAAAAAATTTCAGGCTCCCTGAATATTCATACTAGCAAAAGGCATGCTTTGTTTGGATTCGCGAAGTATTATTTCATACGATAAATATTTGGAAGTAACAAGATTTAAAAAAAAAAAAAAATACTTTTGCATCTTTATTAAGCAAAAACGTTATTTTATGTTTCGGTGTATTTTAATTTTAGAAATGTAAATTCAGCCAAATAACTAAGAATTTTTAAGGTTTTATGATCTAAAACTTGTATAAATCAAAATATTTTCGAAGCAAAATTATACAAAATATTAATTTTATTTCTTTACAGTTCTTTTATTGTCAGTTCACCAAAACTCATAACATAATTCTTTTAAAATGCGTGAGTATCGTCTGCATAAATGATTTCGCAAAATAAGAATAAACTGCATATTTGAATTCTTAACACTGAAAAATACTTTTATAACTGAATGTAAATAATTGAATTTACACAAATTTTAATTCATCAAAAATATTCTATAATTTTTTTTTAAAGGGTATTTTAAAAATTTTATAAAAGAAATCGTGAAACTATTATATGGTCAAAAGGAATGAGCATAGTTTGAAAATATGAAAGCAGTTTTTGAGATATTTTGGCAAAAAAATGAAAATATTTTTTATTTATTTAATTAATCATGATTCCATTTATAATTACTGACTCCGTGATTTATTTTTTCTTCTGAAAATGTGCGTGTTTCATTCTTTATTTGCGAAAATGCGTCCGTAATGGAAAAACATGTAATAATTAATAAATTAATAAATTAATTAAAATAATAAATTTTTTAAGGTTATTATGTGAAAAAAATTTCGTTTTGCAAATCTGCAGATCATAATTTATTTTTATGTTTAATTTCAAGTCAAAATATTGAATAGGTTTTTTTTTTTTTTTTTTTTTTTTTTTTTTTTTTATGTAAAGTGAAAGAAAAATGTAATTTGTGTAGCCTTGTAGAGTATTCGCTTCGCTCATCCTAATAATAGTCTTTGCATTTGGTCGAAAACAAATGCAAGTTTTGATGTAGTTTTGAAATTTGGTACCTTTATGTTTTTTGGTTCACTGACAAGAATCTGGTGTTATCCAACAAAATTTATCCCCAAAAACACGTTTTTTTTTGGCAAAAACATGTAAAAAACGTGACTTTGTTTTTTCTAAATAACTTCAAAATTATGCTTCTTACATAAACGTCCTCAGTACATAAATTCCTACATTTTATGTGTGACGATTTAAAGTTAGGGGGGCAGAAACATCATCGCCAGGTTTTCCTTTCTCCGCACGAAAGTCATGGCCAGCGAGAAAAAAAAACGAAATAAATAAATGTAGAAGGTCAAAATAAACACTCCTTGGCTGCTGCAAGTTCATTTTATTAAACGGTAGCTATAATCTAGGGAAAGGCTCCTGTTGCAGACGATATTTTACCGAAACATCCGAAAAATATTCCATTCTTTACTACATCAAGTCGTACTCACTCATGCAAGAGCGCACCCAAGAATCCTTCTTCTCATCTCATCTCTCTTACCAGCTCTCGAGCTTCCTCTTTTAAATCTAAAAAGAAAATTCTAGAACTAAAACATTCTGTAACCTCAAACCATCATCCTTTTATGTAAACAGAATTCTTGTCCAGCTACGAGCCATTTTCCACAGACGATAATTTTATTTAAAAAAAATATATATTATTTAACCAATTTATAATCGACTCAGAATTTCTTAGGCAGACGATTTTTATAGATGATTAATTTTAAGAGAAAAAGAAAAGAAATGAATTTATTGATATGCACACTATCAAAGGTTGACGGGGGAAAAATAAATAAATGGATAAAATAAAATAATGATATTTTTTGAAAGGTATGGTTTTGGAATAAATTTAAAAGACTTTCTTAAAAAGGGTTGATAGAAACATAGAAGGAATGAGTTTTACTTGGAATATTAAGAAATAAAGTTTAATTAAGAATATTTTTAATTTAGAGCCATCTTTTTAAATTTACGCATACTGGAATAATGTTTTTTAAGGCAAATTAAGAATTTATATCGTCTGCATAAAGATTAACAGATTAGATCTAGAAACAAGATTTTAATTTAATAATTTGAAGTAAGTACGGAATATTATTATAAGAAAATTAAGATAGTATAAAGGTTAGTTTTGGCGAAAAAAATTTAAAATTTGTAATATATGTATTTAAAATTTTTCTCTGATCAATGGTTTAGCCATGACAGTGCTGCAAAAATGGGTGTGAAAAGCAAAAATATTCTGAAAAACGGTAATTACGGTACTTTACGTCGATGAAGCGTGAAAAAGAACCATTCTACGGAAATTTTGACCACTTAATAATACTAAATATAATATTATTAGCTACATTTTAAAAATCTGATGTTCTTTGTTTCCTGTATAACAAAAAAATAAATAAAAAGAAAGAAAAATCATGCATTAAGCATAGATTATGATGTTACTTTCTAACACTTCATGAAATTTTTAACAAAACTTCGTTATGTAAAGAAATAAGGTTTCTGTATACAACCAAATGTATATTCCAAGACTGTTGAACAGCCCTATATTTGATCTTTTGGTTGTTCGAATTCTCCAAATGCCTGGACTATAAATTACATAAACTAGCAAAAGCCGTGCTTTGTTTGGATTCGCGAAGCATTATTTTATAAAGCATGTATTTGAAAGTAACAATATTTTTTAATATTATTTTTGCATCTTTATTAAACAAAACGTTATTTTACGTTTTGGCGCATTTTAATTCTACAAATGTAAGTTCAGCCAAATAACTATCAATTTCCTAGAATTTTTTATATTTATGATGTAAGACTGGCATTAAAAAATATTTTCGAAGCAAACTTTTACAAAATATTTTTTTAAATTTCCAACTAAAAATTCTTTTAAAGATTTTTTTACAATTTCTAGTAGCCACTGGTGTTTTTTAAATTTGTTTGAAATATGCATGTTTACAATCTTTGTAATTAACATCAAATAATCTTTGATAGCTATTTTAGAATAATATATTTGAAGAGAGCTTGAAGAAAGTTACTTCTTCAAAATCCTATTTTCTGGAAAAACATTTGAAATCTGCTCTCGTCGATACTATGAATTTTTAACTGCGTACGCACTAATTCTTATAAGTTAAATTACTGTAGTATTCAAATTTATCCATGATTATTCGCGATATCTGGTCTGGTGGCTTGTGATTTTCGTTAATACGTGCAACAAAGTCTAAAGTCCCGTTCACTAAACCCTTTTCGGTCCACAAATAAGAACAAAACATTACTTTCGATACAAATGATAAAGTAAGAAATAGTTGAAGTCCATTTGTCATTTCGGAATCGGCCAACTTTTCCTTTTATACATTTATAAAGAGCTTGAATCGAGGCAACAAGTTCACGCAATTCTTTTAACTTTTCATTTATATAACAAATTTAACAATTAATTTTATTTGTTTACAATTCTTTTGTTGCCACTTTACAAAAAAAAAAAAAAAAAAAAAGAACAACAACAACAAAAAAAAAAGATTTATAATACAATTCTTTTAAATTGTTTAAGTGTCATCCGTGCAAACGATTTTTCTGAATAATGAAAACATATTTTATTTATTAAATTAATCATGATTCTATCTATAATTACTTACTCAATGATTTATATTTTTTTTTTCTGAAAATATACGCGTTTCATTTTTTATTTATTTGCTGAAATGCGTCCGTATTGGAAATGCATGTAAAATAATATTTTTTTAACGTTTTACTGTAAAAAAAAATTATATTCTGCAAATCTACAGATCATATTTTATTTTTGTGTTTAATTTGAAGTCAAAATATTGAATAGTTTTTTTGTAAAGTGTACGACAAATTGTAATTTGAGTGGCCTAGTAGAGGATTCGCTTCGCTCATCCTAATTATGGAGGTCATTTAAAAATAACTTTTATTTCCAATCGTTCAGTACCAGAAACTTTCTTCTACAGTAAATTTTTGCAGAGTTAGACGTGGGGGTTAGTTTTCCTACAACTGTATCTTAAAAGATTTCGACTGTACCTTATTTAAAAGAATACAAATATTTTAGCCTTACGTATAAAAAATAGGTCTTGCTATCCAAAAGTATATGCTATTTTTATCTCATTTCAATGAGCAATTTTTGGAAATATCTTAAAAGCATTTTTTAAATAATTCTGATGAAGCAAGCTCTTAGTTAAAAAATACAGTATTTTTAAATTTTAAAGATTTTCTAGTATCACAGTTATATCATTTATAGTTAATGAATTTCAACAATTTTAAATAAAATGTGATGCGATTATTTTATGTGTGACCATATGAATTTAAATCTATCCATAAACTCAAACAAAGTGGAAAGTAGAAAAAAAAATTGAAGGAAATTAAAATGTTCACACTTTCAAAGACTGTAACAATTTTTATTTACTAACAATTTAAGGGGGGGGGTGGGGCGAATATTTAAGAAATGCTTACACATCAAAATTTCTATTGAAGTGCTCCCTTGCTATATGGTTATTCAGATCTTTTACAGTTTCAAACTCCTGTAGGCAGTTCTTACATTTATTTTTTAAGTAGCCTGCAGTAGCATGACTACTAGCAATGTGGTTTTCGAAATTAGTTTGGCGGAAATATCTATAATCGCAATAGGGACATTGCTTTTCATCTTTAGCTTGGCAATGAAATATCAAAAGATGCTTGCGAAAAGTTTCTATTCTAGCAAAGAATAGACAGCATATAGCGCAAAAGTCGGTTTTTGTTTCTTTGTGTTGAAGAAGGTGCTTCCTCATATGGAAACGAGATTCGAAAGTTTTTCGACAGTAAATGCAGCGGAAAGGTTTTTCTTCGACATTGTTTAAGGGCTCTCGAATGTATACACTGTGTTCATTTACTTTCGTTGTTTGCGAAGCACTCATTTTTAATGGTCTTCTATAATCCTGTTTTATAGCTCTGTACCTACCATTTTTTTCTGTGTACGTTTTACATTTAGAAAAATAGGAATATTTGGAAACTGGCTGGTTTGTAGTGGTAAAGTCACTAAAATTATCAACAGTTTCACTTTTTCCTTTCTCGTAAAGATCCTCTGGGGAAGATCCACCCACAAATGACTTAGAACAATCGGACATTTCCAAATTATGAACAATAAAGTTAGAATTTTTAAAGGAAGCAAGCATTCTATTTGAAGACAAATATCTTTTGTCTTCTTCATGCAATGGATTTGACGCAGTTTCTGATGAAAATACTTTATTAGACATAGGATTAATTGTTTTGGTTGTTGTGTCTAAATCAGAGCCATATTTTAAATGGTGAAAATTTGAGCCATCTTTTAAATTTTCTGAATTATTTGATTTTAATACACAATTTGTACTTCCTAATCCTTCAACATGATGATTCCCAAGAAGATGAGATTTATTTAATTTATCTTCTTCAGATTTTTTGTGATCTTGCTGATGAAACTTTAATTCGGAATAAGTTAAAATCCTAACAGAACATTTTTCACATTTAAAATCGGGCAATATTTCTTCCTCGGTTGACAAATTCCTAATTTTACCAATATTTCCATATGAGTGTTTGAACACCATTGGGTTTGCCGATGGAACCATTACGTATAGAGTTTGGTTTTCTTTTGAAATAAAACACGGGAAAGGATAACTCAATCTATTTAGACTAAACATTATGGATCAGAATGTACTGTATTACAATTTTATAATCTTATAGGGTGATCAGAATATTCTCCTTCATTTTATTCCTAAATTGTTTTTAAATAAATCATGTATTTTCCATATTCATAAGTATAATTTTTTGTACGTAAAGGAACCCTTTTTTTTCTATTTCAGTACAAAAGTTATTCTGCTGTCAAATAATAAATATTTACATTCTATAATCGTGAACTTGAAATATGTTTACATGAGAATCTTAACGCTTGTTTCCGGTTCCTTTATCTTCCTGCAAAAGAAAAAAGTACTTATTAAAAGTTTTACCTATTTAAAATTACAATTGTTTACAATTACTTAAATGAATCTCCCATTTTTCATTAAGAAATAAAATAAAATACGTGATATACACTGAAGAGCCAAAACATTATGACCACTTACCTAATAAGATGTGTTCACTTTTTGCCAGCAAAGCAATTGCAACCCAACTTACAATGGATGTCACAAGTCCTTGGTAGATGATCAGAAATAAAGTGCACCACATGTTCAAACAACGTTGATGCATATCCGGGATAATCTAAAATGGTTGTTTTTGAGCTCTGGGCTGCCGTTCCGATGTGTGCTCTGGGGGATTAAGGTTCGTCGAGTTATAGCGGTATCACACATATCCTTTTCGCAGAACTTTTCTCCCAACACAACGTTACAGTGAGCAAAAAGTTGCGTGACCTTGATATATTAGAGAATCTGCTCGCTATTCTTGCTTACCGAACGTTTCCCGCATTGCATGGAAAATGTTGGTCATTCATTCAGCGCTGATCAACTGACCATTAGGAGCAGAGCGAGAAATTAAATAGCCCCGCGAGAAGTTTGAAAAACCTGTTTACCGAACACGTAGCAAGATGATCGATCGTGTTTTGTAAAATGCTTTCCGAAAAATCTTTCTTCGCTTGATATAGTTCTTAGGCAGTCAGGACCTTAACTGGAATTCAGTATTATGTTTCTGAAACCAATTGAGCCCATTTTGAGTTTGCGGCATGGAGTTTTGTTTTGATCAAAGAATCCATTTCCATTTCGGAAGACAAATACTGTGTAAGGGTGCAAATGGTCCGCAATGATGTCCAGATAGTTCTAGGCTTCATTATCTGTTTTAACACAATCACAGTCCTCAAGGACGTCAATGAGAAAGTTCTCCAAAGCTCTTTATCGCAATCGCTGGCCTGTGTATGACTTGTTGTATAAGAGAGGGGGTCACAGTTCGCCTAGAGGTTGGCGTGCTCTAATATGGCCATCGACGTTCTGAAGGATGAATGGTGTTTCGTACGGCGAGGTAACTCTTTTACTATGATACATAATCCAGTCATGATGTTCCCGAGCCTAGTGTAGGAGTATTTGGAGATGATGCCTGTTGAACAGAGGCACAGGAGTGGGGCTTTTCCTCTGCAGTCTCACATTCAACAATGCCAGCTGAACTATGTACTTCGGCAGATTTCTTACTTGGACCTGTAATGTATTGAGATGTCGGTTGAGTCGGTCTCTATTGCCGGTTTTGATTTACCAAGGAAGGGGGGGTCTCCAAAGTCCTTTTTATTTGACGATATCTGGAGTCCAATGCGATGATAGTTACAGATAGTTTCACGCTATTCATCTCATTTGTATCAGTACTAATAGCGGTATATCACGAACAATTCATGAGACGTGCAGTTTCGATTATACTCGTTCTGAGTCGTCATGCTACTGAATTCTGCCCTCAATCAAAGTCGCTTAGAACAGCAGCTTTTAAAATCGCAGGCAGTAGTAATCAAAAAATAATTCCTCCCTAGGCAGAAATGATTCCTCCCAAATACAGGATCCCTGGCCGCATTTAAGGGGTCTCAGGAGTCTTACTTTTTACCTGGTAGTGCGATTTAGAAACATATACATTTGATTTTTTTTCTCACTCCCTATTAAACTTAAATGCATAAAATTTTTAACATAGACAACTTAATATCTCTTCTATTTATAATAATTTTTTTAACATTCTATATTGAATTTTTATTATATATTTTTTATGTTTAATTTTGATTTAAAATTTAAATTGTTCTTTGACTGCGCGCAACATTTCTCAAACAATAATAAAGCAATTTGTATGAAACTTGGTAAATATCTTCATTTTAAGTTTAAGAACAACTTATAGCTCAAATTTAGAATTTTAATTACATTAATTATTGATAATTGGCAAATTTTTTAATAAAAAATGATTTTTTTTTTTTATTTTTTTCAATTTCAATTTCAATTTTAAATAAATAAATACATAAATTGCTTTAAAATGAGGTATAAGTTCAAGATACATTAATTTTACACCATTATCAACTTTTTTAGCGGTTCTTGAACTAGTAGTTTTGCTAGAATCCTGCGCGCAATAGATACAAGTCTAATTTTTTTAATCAAAATTAAACATTAAAAAAATAAAATAGAATTTCAATGTAGAATATTTAAAAAATTATTTTTAATAGAAGAGATATTCAGTTGTCTATATTAAAAAATTTTATGCATTTATGTCTTATAGGGATTGAGAAAAAAAATCAAATGTGACATATTGCTAAGTTGCACTACCAGGTAAATGTAAGACTCCTGAGACCCCTTAAATAACATTCCCCGCCTGCCACCTACATTCCATGTTATCGAAAAGAGTTCATTGCAAAATGTGCTGATGATCATAAGTGTAAGGGCTCTTCACTGTAAGTCTAATATATCATTAACACTTTCCAACAAAGTTGAAAAGTGTTTATGCATTCGGTTTGTCTGTCCGTCTGGCCGCGCGGTAACTCCCGTAAATATGCCCGGATTCCTATGAAATTTTTATATGTTATTGATGTTTACCCTATCACGAATCCTATTGGAAATGCAGTTTTTACTATGATTAGTTTATTTACAGGGATAGTCAAAGGTTTTCCGATACATTACGGCCTATGGAAAAAAATCATTTCAAAGGATTTTTAAAGATGTTACACCCTTTCAAACGTATTCAAATCTACAGGAACTCGCAAAGTACACTTAAATATGCATTCTGTAAAATATGCAGTGAAAATAATAGTTACTATTCATTTACAGGGCCACTGAAAAGAATTCCATTACACAATAATAAAGGGGGGGATTGTTTGTGACATATTTTAACCAAGTTAAACGATTTCAAGTATCATAAAATTGATATACGCCACTCAGACTTAATATTTAACGCATAATACGAAGTGCATAGCATTTACAAAGACACACAAAATATTTCAAACCTTATATTCTTATCCGAAGTACTATATATTATCGATGATCGGATCTGATGGATGGATGGATGAAATACCTTTTCAAGTATGATATGCGTTTTTAAGTTTTACTAAATGTCTGCAAATTATATGGTGTGTATAAATGTTATAGTTGATACACAGGGTTACACAAAAGAGCTCATAAAGGTTACAGCATGTGAGGGTAATTAACTTAAAGGTGGGTTTTAAAAAAGTTATGCATTTTAATGTTGAACTGCTTTCAGTTTGCTAAAAAATGTTTGTAGAATATAGATAAAATAATATACAGGGTCACGTTAAGAATTAGCTTCGTGGTCACCCATAAATGATAATTTCTGGAAATGCAATTTAAATAGTTTTAAGAGTTGTTTTCTTTGAACTAAATTTTAACCAAATACTAGTGTGTAATGAAGGTACTAGGTAAATTACAAGGCTGAATAAAAGTATTAAAGTATTTTCTATCTATTAGAATAAAGTGCTGAAAGAAAAATTTCAACAAGTTAGGCATTTCCTCATTTTCTAAATTTTCCTATTATATAGTATATAGACATCAACGGACGGATCAAATACAGAGTTGTTCAAAAGTATTGAAATACATATTTGACTATGGACAGTAGCATCTTATTTCCCTAAATAACAAAGATTTGTTAATCTCCTGACTGGCACGAACTGATATATCCGTTCACTATGCTGCAGGTTTCACTGCAACATAAGCAATATTTAAATTAATATAATTCTACAAATAAAAATCAGTTTTAAAACATTAAGTTACGATCAATACTCTCGAACCTTATAAATGAATATATAATAAACTATTTTGTATCAGGTTGGAAAAAAACATATTTTTTTAAATATTTTTAATAAATTTAGGAAAAAACAACATTACAATTTTGCCCTTTTGCTCGGTAGTCAGAGGGTTAAAGATTTCAGGAAGTGTTGGAAAATGTTTCATAATCTATGCTTAACACATGATTTTTATTACTTGTTTTAGTTTTGTTTTGATTTTTTTTTATTTGTTTTTAGATTTTTACTTTCTTCTATCTTCAATAGAAGAAAGTATTGTAATAGAATTTTTTTCGACTTTCGACAGATTTACACGTTTTAGAAGTCAGAGATTCCGAAAAACATGTTTCTGCAGAACGTCTGTCTGTCCGTGTGTCCGTATGTCGCCATTCTACCATCAAAAAGTGTATGAAGATACGCACAGAATTGAACCAAATTTTTAAAAAATTTTTTTGGCTCTGGCAAGCAGGTCCTCCTTCAATTTTAAAATATTCCGCCAGAAGGTGGCGCTACAATCGTGATTTTTGTGCCATTTACGATATTGTGCCGACCAAAAGTGTATGAAGTTATGCATCGAATTGAACCAAATTTTTCTGTAAGTGTATGGCTATGGCTAGTTGGTTCGCCCTGAATTTGAAAAAAAAATCCACTGGAAGGGAGTACTGCAATCGCGGTTTCTGTGCTATTATCAATATTGTACCGACCAAAAGTGTGTGAAGTTAAGCATAGAATTGAACCAAATTGTTTGTGTAAGTGTTTGGCTATGGCTAGTTGGTCTTCCCTGAATTAAAAAAAAAAATCCGCCGGAAGGGGCGTTTCAATAGCGGTTTTTGTGCCATTTTCAATATTGCACCACCTAAAAGTGCATGAAGTTATGCCTAGAACTGAACTATAATTTTTGTGTATGATTATTTTTTGGTATAGCAAGTAGGTCCTCCCTGAATTTGAAAAAAAAATCTGCTTATCATTCTATTGTCCATCGGCTCGTGCAGAAACGGAAACTCGTTTTAATTCCGATTAATTGACTGAAGCAGAAATTTAAGATTAAAATCAAAGTGGGTAAGTATGGAATTAAAATTATTAAAGCATTAATAAGAGTAACTGTTTTTTTTTTATCATTATTATTAAAATGCACATATGAGATAGAAGAAAGTTTTGGGATTAACATATCCAACTAGTTTACATAAGGTACTTGTACCCAATATGGACAGTGCTCTTAATATTGACATCCCTAATAGTTTTAAAAGAAATAATTTTGATAGAGAAATCGCGCTACATGCCCGTGAAGACAAGCATTCGGGGGGAAAAGATAATTAAGCCAGGAAAATACAAAAAAGCGCGCTGTTCGCCATTTAGAAGGAAACTTGTCGTTTCGTGGTGTGCTGATCGTAAATATAGGTAAGTTTCAATTCTTATTAGATATTGTAAAAATACTTTAAATATTGAAAAGTGGAGTGTTTTAGAAAGCTTTTACAACATATTTTCGATTGCTATTGCATATATTGCTTAAAAAGTTTATTTATTTATTACAAGATTAAATAAAACTACTCCCCATTACCAATATGGACACCTTATGTCCATATTGGAAGTACATTAGGTGAATCTTCAGATTCACAAAAATAGAAAGCTAAGCAAAACCAACTGCATTATTTCATAATATTTCTTAGTAACTGAGGTGTTTTGCATCGGTCTTCAAAGACCCACAACCGTAAATGACCCCCCCCCCCCCTCCCGTTCTAAAGTGCATGTTCTGGAGATATTTACTGTATCCTATCCTCCCCTGCAATACTTAAGATATATATTTTTTATCCCCTCTCCTCTAGAATTCCATAGAAGAGTGATTCTTTCAAACACCCTGCGTAGTAGATCAATAAGGAGCCACCTGTCCATATTAGGAACTGGTAGTACCTTATATGGACATTTGTAAACATTTTTTGCTTTTATCATTTAAATTGAACAAGAATACAAGGTCGCTAATTTTAATAATGACAGTCAACAGTCCAGGGACAGTGGCGTAGCTAAGGTGGGGCAAGGGGGGCGTCCGCCCCGGGCGCCGAGGCCTAGAGGCGCCAAATTGAGAGAAATTGCTATATATCTATATTGGGGTGGGGGCGCAAAATTTCTTGCTGGCCCCGGGCGCCAAAAAACATAGCTACGCCACTGTCCAGGGATCATGGTGATATATTTTTGAAGTCCTATCGCGTGTACATGGGGGTGAAATAAATAATTTTTTCTTAGGGCTTCCATATTAGACACATGAACCTTATATACATACTTTTTAATTTCGCGTTCTTGATTTTGTAGTTAGAATAACTATACGTAATAAGTATTTTATTATTATTATTATTATAATTCTTTTGTTTTGCTTACTTTGTTTTTGTAATATTATACTGCATTGTAATAATTTTTTTAATGTAGTTTAATCTATGAAATTTTGTATGTTTATATATTTAATGAAGAGTAAAGACAACATAAATAAATAGGTAGTTGGTACTTCTATAGACCACAAATTTTTGCTGGTTTCAATTGTTTTTTTAATTTTTTGCATAAATAAATGAATTTTCATGAAGAAATAAATTAAAATACAATACAAAAAACTACATCCTGCCCCAAAAAGTTAGACAATCAATGAAATTTGCATTAATATAAAAAGTAATAAGGTACAATTAAAATTCATGAGATAGATAATATACAAAAATAGTTTTGCTGATATACACACATAAATTATGATCAAAAGTTTCAAATTATAAAATATTCATTAAAATGTATAAAAATATGCTGTTCCAAAAGTATAGACACAATACAGCAGTATATCTCTTCTTTTATATTTTTCTTCAACAAATAAAATATTTTTATTTTCTTGTGCTCTTGTAAATGATCGACAAATGCTATGAATGCCCTATTCTATCGTAATCATTTTATAATAAAACATTCAGCGATTTATATTAGTTTCAATACATTTTAAATAGCGGGATGTCATTAAAATAATCTGCAAACGATTTTTCCCCATATAATATAATGGAATGGAATTATTTTGGATGTAATGATGCTATGATGATGATCTAATGTTGCAAATGCACTATTAATCAGACATACTTCAATGCAAAAACAAGCATGCCTAGATATCCCTAAATGATGTTTATCAATTGTATGAAAATCAGACTATAAGAGCTAGAGTATGGACATACGGACAGACAAACCGAATGATTAAACATTCTTAACTTTGTTGGAAAAAGTTAAAAACAACGATGTCCTTCCCTTCCCTCTTTATATCGCTATTTCGGATTCATTGCTTTTTTCGTGCTTTGTGGGGGGAAAAAAGTTGTACCTTAATCGAAATTTTTAAGTAATTTTATGCGTGTCATTTCAATAAATGTGAATATTTATCGTTAATTTTCGAAACAAGAATTTACAAGCAGTAAACTAAAATTTTAGAGACAAATATGGCACATTTGCTTATAGGTTACAAACTTTAAGATTCAACACCTCCGGTAATATCGCGTTTATTTCTTGTTCCGCATTTTACGTGATATAACGAGTTGCAATTATGCTTTGATCTGGAGTTTGAAAACGGTTAATCAAGCAGTTAGTTTATCCCAAATGCAAGGTTACGAATTGAAGATTCCTACTCGTTATCTATCATTATCTGCCATCGCTAATTTTCGCCATGCACACTCAAAACAGACATTTTAACTTTTTTTTTCCTTTGAAATATTAACTAAAAAAATCAAAATATAAAATTTAATGAACTAAAATTAACAATATACCTATTTTCAGAACAATCTTTCAGAAATCTGTTGGTTAAAAAGTCACAAATTTATTACGAGACAAGAACTGTTCTATTATTAAATTTTAAAATGTAAAATTGAGTAAATATTTATCGGCATTTTTATCCCCGATGCCATTCGAAATAATTTTATAACAGATAAAGAAAAAAAGGTAGATTTTTCGCTATTTTTGAAATGAGACTGGCCAATTAGAAGACTGGATTTTTGCCAAATTTTTATTTTTTCGAAAATTTCGCAAAATGCGAGATTATGATTTGTCAGCTTTTTCAGAGTAACAAATCAGAATTCAGAAAAGAAATATTTACGTGAATCCCTGCTAAATGGATACTTCATCATCTGCATTATTTGAAGAGCATCCAAAGCCACGATAAAGATATAAGTTACTAAAAAGCATTAATAGGAAATTTGACGTGTTCAACCAATTGTTCAGTCAAGTGATAACTATACGTCAACAGCGCACAGTAGAAACTTTCTGTTGATACGATTAAAAATTTCAACATCATTGGTGTTAGACTGGGAAATGGGCGCACAGACATTCACCTCATCGGGTCGAAAGTAAAATGCTCTGGCACTGGATTTAAGTCCCCCTGATTTAAGTCACCGCCTACTGCGACGTCAGCAAAATGACGTATGGGGATGTATTGTATATCATGGGGATGTTAATCAGGATTCAGTCGAAAGTAAAATGCACCAGCACTGGATTTATATCCCCATTTCTTGTGCGTTAAAATGACGTATAGGGGATCTTAATCATGGGGACCTTAATCAGTGTCTCAACGAAAGTAAAATTCTCTGTCACTGGATTTAGGTCCCCTACTAATATGGAAATATATATCAAGGGGACGTTAATCAGGATTTCTTGAAAAGTGAAATGCTCAATCACTGGATTTATATCCCCTTTTCTTATGACGTCAAAATTACGTAGGGGGACCTTAATCCAGGGGACTTTAATCAGCGTCTGTGAAACTCTTTTTTTCTACATTAGCAGCTAAATATAAAGATCAAAATCTTCTACATACCCTCTCTCTCGATCAGGTATGTTCTGGCTGCTTCGTTTCAGTAATATCGGGTCCGCGCCAGGCTGGTTTTCAATGAATCATACTCAAAGAAAAGTTGCAGGCATTAATTTTAAAATTATGTACATTATATTACAATAATATTTACAAGGTTACGTTTGTTTAACATTAAATTCGAATATTTTCATTAAATACGAAGTCACAGCTTCGTTCAAAACAAAACAATTCTTCTAAAAACAAATCTACATCACCATAGTAACGTCAAAAAAAAAACATTCTAAACATTTTTAGTTTCAGTTCAGTTCAAATAAAAAGAAAAAAGGAGTTCAGTTTTCATACAAAAGTTAAAGTTCGATTAAAAATCGTTTGGAAGTTCGTTCAGTCTTTACAAAGAGAAACAGAGGGAGCTGTCCGCGACACACTCCCCCCTCCCCCCCCCTTGAGTTTTACCATGTTGAAACTCAATCACTGTCGAGGTCAAGTTCATGAGGTCTAAACGTTCTGGGGTTCGAATCACACATCCATACTTTGACTTTCTAGGAGAGTCTTCTCGAACTTTGGCAGAAATGGGTGAGTCATTATCATTAGGTTCACTAGGAGGAGCACACTCAACATTTTTCTGGAAAAAGTCATTCGATTCTAAATTTACTTCCAACGGATGTAATCTTTGTGCAGGACGAAGTATTTCCCCAAACTTGGTTCGTAGTTTTGCTAAGCGTACTACACCATCTTTTCCAGTAAACAACTGGATCACTTTTCCTAAAGGCCAATTCATTCTTTTTTCTTTGGTGAAAACAATAACAATATCTCAAACTGAGAGTTTCGGATACCTGTTTGACTTCTTATGATAATTTTTCAGCTGTCCCAAATATTCTAGTCGGAAGCGTTTTCTTAAGTCTTCACGAATTTTCAGTCGATATTGATATCTTTTTTGAAGATAGCTTGCATCTATATTGTCCAGATCAGGGACACCACCTTCACTGATTTCACGAAGAAACATGGCAGGAGTTAAGGGTTCTAGCTCAAGGTCTTCAGACATGTATGTTAATGGTCTGGAATTTACGATATTTTCACAATCACAAAGAACAGTATACATTTCTTCATATTTTAAAGATGCGTTTCCTAACACCTTCCTAAGGATATTCTTCATTAGTCCAATCATACGCTCCCAGAAACCTCCCCACCAAGGAAAGGCAGGAGGAATAAATTTCCAGGTAATTCGTTCTACAGCATGATCACTCATCACTCTTTCCCAATCTATTTTCTTCAACAAAAAATTAGAACCAATAAAATTAGATCCGTTATCGGTATAAACAATTTGAGGTCTTCCTCTTCGTGATATAAATCGACGAAATGCAAGTAAGAAATTATCAGTGGATAAGGAGGTGACGAGTTCGAGGTGAATAGTTCGGAAAACGGCGCAGGTGAATAGTACAATCCAAGATTTTGAGCCATTTTTTAGAAATAAAGGTCCAGCTAGATCGATACCTATGACTTGGAATACAGAGACGTCTTTGATTCTATCTTCTGGCAGAGGTGGTATTTCTACAAGGAGAGGTTTTGCTTCACTCTAAAAAAATGTGTAAATTTACACTCAAAAATGTGTAAATCGATGATACAAAAACGACATGTCTACATGTGTAATTTGGTGTGTAAAATACGCCAAATGTGTAAATTTCAAAATACACATTTTAATGTGTAATTTGATGATGTAAAAAAATTAAATCTAAAGTCTAAATGTGTAAAAATTATCTGATAACTCCAGAAATACACGCTTCAATGAGTAAATTGCTGGGAAATACACATATTTCTGTGTAATATTTTTACACATATTTCTGTGTAATATTCAGTTTTTGCACATATTTCTGTGTGATACTTTTACACATATATCTGTGTAATATTCAGTTTTTGCACATATTTTTCTGTATTAGGGAAATACACATAATGTTTAGTAACATGCAAAATACACTGTGTAACATTCCGTTCTGACACGTATGTCTGCGTAACAAGCAAAATACATAATTTTGTGCAGTATTTAAAATACACAGATTTTTGTGTACATAGTTTTATCCTATACTTTGGAGTGTAAAATGTGAAATAAGTGTTTTCATTACCGAAAAAAAAAAGAAAAAAAAAATGCATAAAAGACAAACTGGTATGTTTGTTGTGTTCTTTCCTTTTAACAGATTTGTAGTCTAAGTAATCGAAAACAAGATCAAAAATCACTGTACGTTCAATCTGAAAAAAAGTTATAATTGCTTCTGCGTCTGTAATTGGATTTGGTGTAAACATTTGAATTTTTCGGACTAGGTTAAAAAAACTATTTCTTCTGATATCAAATGACAATTTTTTTAGAGTTTTTATTTATTTTTCTTGTAGTTTTTGAATGCAATACGCTTATAAAAAGTCTTCAATTTAAAAATCACAAGCGAAAAACCATGAATTGAAATCTATGAAAAGCTGTCTTTTGTCATCGGTAGAAAATGAAATAAGAAATGTATAGCATGTAAAATAATGAAAACTCGAAGTTTTATAGTAAAATATATTATAAACACGCTGAAATAGATAGTATTTAAACCGAATAATTATTTTAAATGCTATATAATGTTAAAACTGCAAATATTTACTCTTATGTTACAATATGTGATTTTAAACATGAAGAAATGATTTAAAACACAAAAATAATAAATTATTTTTCCAAATTTGTAATAAGCAGAAAATAACACACTTCTCATCCATATTATAATTTTCAAGTGTTAAATTGTAAAATAAATGAACTTACCTTTGAAAAAAAATCTGTTCTGGGCTATCAAAATTCAAAATTCATTTTAGCAATAATGATCTAAAACTTCTCAAGTGATCAAACTCAGTATCGTCGTATGTTGAGAATTCTGAGAACATATGTGGCAAAAATGCTATGATGGATGATAGCAGTAATAAATAAGACCCCCGATTAAGGGTGTATTTCAATACAAATTGCCTTTTTTTCTGATTTATTTTTAAATTCGTTTTATCTCTCAAGCGCATCAAACTGGCAAATTCTCTTATTTAGAAAGTATATTAGGTCCCGTGCTTTTCAATTTTTTGATAAATGCAGAAAATATTGCAAAAAATGCTGTTAAAGTCAACGTTTTAAACCGAATTTTCCGAAGCTGGTGATCTGGGAACGAAAAAAAGAGTCATACTGAGGAAATAATAGTTTATAAATCTAATTCTAATGAATTTAACAAAAAATAAAATCACACGACATCTTATAGATCTCTTTAAAAGTCACATCAGCAATTTCAAAAGTCACATCAGCAAGGCTGGTCTGTCACTCTCCAGCGAGGTCTGTCTTGAAGGAACTGTCGTCCGGCCTTCTGCTGCTCGGTCCTCGGCTTTTTTTTTATACCGTCCTTCCTTCGCCTGTTGTCTCACTGCTGTTGACTCTTTTCCCAATGGGTTCGTTTCTTGCGCTGCCACCAGTTGTGAAGCCTCTAGTAGATTTTGGTAGCGAAAAGCGGTGAGGCTACTTCCGAGGCTTGTGATCATGAACTATACTCTGCTTTAGTAATCAAATTGTAATTTATTTACACTTCAAGTACATCTGTAAACAGATTATTTAATCATAGTATTTTAATCACAACTTAAAGTTCATTAGTCCAGTTTGGGAATCAATCAAGAGGTGGCAGCCAGCTTAACCTAGTTCATACAGGCTGTGCGCTCTCCGCAGCCTTTTCAGAGTCCCGCATCTTCCGAGCACCACTCAACCCTGGGCTCCACGCTCTTTTCTCTCCAAGGCAAAAAAAAGTCCTTCCTATAACGATTATTTCGTTATATATTGGTTATTTTCTTAAATTATTCCTTCCCCCCTGTCTCTTTTCAATTCAAAATCAGTTTTAAGTGTCCTTCATTCACTTTCCATTTTTTTTCCCTCGCCTAGTTTTTCTCTAACCGAAAAATCGGCAGCTGCTTAACTTTGTCTGTGAGAAATACACTCACATATTAATCAACCGTTTAAAGCTATTTCCAGATGTCTGCTATTTCCGATCGAGGCAATTCTGCATTACCTTATATGGACATCATCTCTGTTTCGCAGTTAAAATTTATGCTTACGCTTCTTTTCTTTCTCGACAAAACCCTAAAAAGAATTTAACATCTGCGCAGTAAAATCTGATATCCCTTTGGTGTGCCTCTTTATTAGACATAATAACACGTGTAACATTTTATCGTTTGGCAACCTTTCCTTTCCCATCCCAGCTTGGAAACCATATTGAATTCTTATCTTGCCGGCTGCATTTTAACTGTATTTGGCGTATACTATCCATTGTGCATGGGCGAACTTGTGTATGTTGGCGATTTTCTATGATGCCAAAGGTGGCAGTTTGTTGCTATGTACGAGGTCACTTGACTCTCTGCGCTTGTCTTGTCAACGTGCTAATTTTTGGTTCGGAGATTTTCTCCGAGTGCTGTAAGTGTGCCCCCCTTAGTAATATATGTCTAAATAAATTGTAACTTAGCAATCATCGTGGGGTTTTTTTCGTACATCCGAATCTGGACTACTATATGATCACGCTTCTTCTAGGTATGCTAATACAACAGCAGCTGCTACCAAACTACGCTACAAGAATCTCCATTACAAAAATAACTGGTACCGTTTGACTCTTTCGTTTTTCCCCACATAAAAAAAAAATATATATATATGGAGGGGGGTACAATCAACTGCGACTTTCCCGTGGATGTGATGCATTTCGGTTCTTCTTTTTCTTCTCTGCATCCCCCGGTAGAAAATGCTATTAGTCTTGCCTGCTAAGTGTCAACCGAAAAAGTACAGAGCTGTTCTCGTCCTAAAATTCCTTTGCTGGACATCCCCTTTTCCTCCCCTGTGTGCTCCATCTCAACTGCTTCGGAGGGTCTCCCCTTGAAATTCCATCTTCAAAAGAAATCTGCGGCTGATTGTCACCTGAGCGCTGGGTGCCCCTTTTGTCATCTCCATCGTCTGTGTGATTGACGTGTTCATCGCAGCCAGATATCATCGAGGGCTGCATGTCCTCATTGTGTGCTTCTATACCAGTGTGTTTTGTGTCTTTAGTGAACGTAATCTACAGAAAGTTCATATAGCCTCATAGAAAATTTAGTGAATAACAGTATTCCTGTGGTGTGATGCATCGTAAAATCGTTCATCGTGCAAAAAAAATAGTGATTGTCTTCAATTCTGAGAAAATCCATCAGAAATAATTCATCGTTTAGATCAGTTAACAGTGCACAAAATAAATAAATAAATAAATAAGAGAATTACAAAAATTCTCTAAATGAGGTGTCACCACCTTTGATAAGTGCATATTCAATTACCTGATTACAATATAAAATTTCTGCTAGTCGTCAGTGATAAAAAAAAAAAAAGTGCACAACAACGAAAATGCAACCTCAAAAAAATCTACATTTTGAATGTGGGAGCAGATCGTGCCCCAGTTCCCTAAGCTTTGTCTTATTAAATTAGTAATCATTTAATTATTTTTTTAAAAAAAAACTCAATCTGTAAGTTACCCCAAGTATTTTGTTTATTTTATGTTCTGCTTCCACAGTCAGTACACCATAGTCGATATTGCAGTTTGGTGTTTTTAAATCATATTTAATTCAATAACTATTATAATCCTGTTATTGTGTTTGTGCAAAATTTTTTTTAAATTGCGAAAGCACGGTAACTGTTGTCATTTCTAGTTATTATTTTTATGACATTGTATGCAGTTTTTATCAGTTATTACATTTATGTGCTAGTGTTTCATATTTTACGTCCAACACCCCTTCGTTTTTTTTTTAATTTGTATTTAGATTCTCTAATATGCTTAAATGTGTTTAACCAGTTTTGAACTTTAATTACAAGGTTAAAATAAGAACATTCCTTTTTCATCAAAAAATTATAAATAAATCAGAAGGTTTTAAGTTACAAAAAAAGGAATTTTTTTTTCCTAGTGTAAAGAAGTTAAAGGATTTTTTTTTCTTGCTTGCTAACAGTTTTGCGGTTTTCTATAGAGTTTTCTTTGCTTTATTATCTAAAGTAAGTACTTTGTTAAAGTGAAGGAATATATAGATATATGTTTCAAAGTGTAATTATTTTGCCATTTTATTTAATTTATTTTCTAAATGTGTTAGTTTTGTATGTGCTTCCTTGCTTTACTGTCATAAAAGGTTCAAATAAGATATCTTTAAAGTGAGGTATATTTTTTAAGATCTATTTATTTTGCTAGTTTACGTAGTTTACTTGCTAGGAAATTTTCTTGTTTTCAATGTGCTTTAGGGTATAAGTCCGGTCTGTGTAACAATTTCTCTAAAACTTGTGAGCGTAAACAAACAAAAAAAACTAATCATGGCGGCAAAACAAATTCCGATAAATATCATTCAATTTGATGGAGATCCAGATTTACTTAAATTTTTCTTTGATCAAATTCGCGTCTGTGCAGAAATTAATAAATATAACCCACAAACAACAATTGCAATCTTAAAGGGAAAGTTAGTTGGGCCTGCACAAAAATTTCTAGCCCAAAATCCTGACCTGCAAAAGATAACAGACCTCGATTTGCTGGAAAAGGAATTTGCGTCATTTTACGCCCCCCCTAGTAAATGTGTTGCCTCTGTTGAGCTGTCCAGTTTAGCACTTATGCCTTCTGAGACGATAAAAAATTTAGCCCATAGACTAAATGTTCTTGCGGCTACAGTATATGCAGATATCAACGACGAAAATGCACGCAACACTATCAAACTCATGAAATTTCTAGAAGCCCTTCCTTCAAATATTAGAATAAAATTACAGGAAGAAGGCATTTATGATTATAAAACAGCAGTTGAAAGAGCGCAAACCCTTCATGAAATTTTAAGGAATGAGAAAATCTTACATTCCTTACCTTCGGTACACAGACCAGAAAATCTTATTGAATCGCAATTAAAAGAAATCTCTGAGAAAATAAATGCATTATCTTTTGTCCCTCCTGATACTAAAACCGAAACTGAGCAAAAAAATTTCCAGACTAGACCAAAACATTCCGCAGGTGTTTCACGCTTCAAAAAAAATTACAAAAATCGAAACTACACTAGACGTTATTCCCCACACAAGTTTTCACAAAAAAAACCAGTTGTTTGTCAGTTATGTGGACGAAACAATCATGACGCTCTCTCTTGTTTTAAATGGAAAAGAGCAAATACTCAAAGGAAAAACAATTACACAAACTCCACGCCCCAATTTCAGGAAAACTGAAACAGAGATACAATTTTTATGCTGATGGTGTTGTGTCTCAGTCTAATACTTCTACATCAGCAACTTTTGTTTTTGACCCTGTTTTACCTAAAATTTCAAGTTCGAGACTAGTTAATTCAGTAGGTTCCCAAACTTTTGACTCCATTAAAATAGCAAATAACATCAGTACACAAACAGAAAGTGATAATGTTCAGATAATTTGTAGTGTAAACACTATGTCACCATCCCTCCCTCTTGTTGAAGCCACTATAGCAAGCCATGATATTACTTTGTTGGCTAATTCTGGTAGTAGTATATCTTTACTTTCACAAAAATTATTTAATCAACTTAAACCTGTCTTAAAATATAAAAGACTGTCCACTGATGTCAATATTAAAACTGTCAATTCTGATGTCTCATTTTCCGCCTGCATCAGAACATCCATTAAGCTAAAACAAAAAGCGTTTTCACACCACTTTTATATTGTTGACATACCCGAGTCTTCCAGTTTTGAAGGCATTTTAGGTTTTGATTTCATAACTAGATACAATGTTGTCATTGATACTTTTAACAAGTGTCTCCATGTCAACAATAATTTCTCTGTTCCTTTAAAAACCAGTAAAGAATCTTCTGGAGAGAAACAATCAAAATCATGCAATTCTTTGAGTGATGTTGTAATGAATCAAGCGGTGTTCTTAACTCGAAAAATTATAGTAGAACCTCAACAACAAATATGGTGCTCTGTTTACACCTCCAATAACATCAACAATGACAGAAATTATCTATTTGAATATTTGGCACAAACAAAAGAATTAATAGGAAATGATGCCATTATTCAAATGAATAAATTATCCAATAAAAGAAAGAAAACTTCACAAATACATCATTTCTTTTCAATAACACTTAAAAACACTTCTGAAAAAACCATTCATCTCCCTAAACACACAAAAATAGGTCAATTATCTGAGATTGAGGAAATCCGCGACTATACTTCTGAAATGTCTGACAAGCAAAATAACTCAGAACAGCACTTTGTAAATTTTATTCAGGCGTCTAATGAAATCTTACAAAAAAGAAAGCAGGAGTTATCGGCTAATGATTTTAAACTTTCTCACTTAAAATCTGACGAAGCAAAGAACCTAACTAAATTATTACTTAATTATTATCCTGCCTTTTCCAAATCATTAGACACACTTGGTCATACTGATAAAATTGTACCTGATTTGAAATTCATTAATGATTACCCCATAAAGACTCTCCCTTTCCCTCTTCCCCAAGCTGTGCAAAAGGATGTTTTAAATCAAATCAAACAGTTGCTTGATGCCAAAATCATTGAACGTCATTGTTCCGAATGGGCCTGCCCCATGCTCCTTGTTAAAAAGAAACCAGACGGTACAGGTATACAGAAATATAGACTCGCATTAGATCTCAGAATGGTTAATACTATAATTCAAGGTTCGTCCTATCCACTTCCAAAAATTCAAACTATTATTTCAAATCTTTCACAATATCGTTTTTTCTCTTCTCTCGACTTTCATCAGGCATATCATCAGATTGATTTGCCTGCAAAATTTCAAAATCAGCTCACATTCACTACAATGTTCGGTTCTTTTCGGTATAAGAGATTAGTATTCGGCTTAAAAACAAGCGCCTCAATTTATCAAGCTTTAATGGACTCGTTACTTGATGAATTACAGTTAGAAGGTGTCTATACCTACCAAGATGATCTCATTGTTGGTGCCAATTCATATCAAGAAATGTGTGATAAGTTGGATAAAATTCTTGCAATACTAGTAAAATATAATTTAACGCTGTCCCCTAACAAATGCACTTTTCACAAAACCAGTTTAGATTATCTTGGATTTCACATAGAAAATCAAACTATTTCTCCTGTTCAGTCGAACATTGTAAAAATAACATCTTTTCCAACACCTACAACTAAACGTCAATTAAAAGCACTCATAGGCGTCATTACATTTTACAAATCTCTTGTTCCATCCTTTTCTGAACTTGTACAACCTCTCATAAACTTAACTACTCCAAAAGCCAAATTTAAGTGGACAAGCAAACATCAAAAAATTATGGACACCATACAGAAGATATTCTTTAATCCACCCATGGTTAGATTACCTGACTGGAACAAAAAGTTCTATTTAAATACTGACGCGTCAAATATTGCTATTTCTGGTGTCTTACTACAAGAACATGATAAACAACTATTACCTGTTGCATACTTTTCAAAATCTTTAAAAGCATCAGAAAAAAAATATCCTGCACTTAAATTAGAACTCATGGCGATTCATAAATCAGTTACTGCTTTCAAATATTATTTATACAACAGAGAATTTGTAATCCTTTCAGATAGTAAACCATTAGAAAAGTACAACAAAACTACAAATCCGGCTGATATTATCTCTCGCTGGCTCATGGATCTCTCAGAATACACATACAAATTTCAACATATTCCAGGTAAAAAGAATGTACTCGCTGACTATTTATCTCGCTGTAACTTTGAAAATAATCAACAGACTTTAGCTACAAACCCTGAACTTATTCATGACACTCAACCCTTACCTATTGTAGAAGGTGATACTCCACACTCCAGCTCGAGTGATTCTAATATGCATGTTAACTGCCTTATTTCTGGTACACAAACAAATCCTGACCCTTTATTAGAAATTTCGAATGAAACATTTGCTACTGAACAACAAAATGACCCTACTTTGTCTGTTGTTTATAAAGAAATCTTAAAGAAAGGATCTTCTCAAAAATTTCCTAACTACTTCATTCATCCTGATTCGAAAGTATTAATGTTAAAGAAGGAAAATATTTTTAATAACACTTTTTCGTATCACATTATTGTTCCAAATTCACTTAAAAGCAAAGTCTTAACAATTTCACATTTATCTCACTTTGGCTTTAATAAAACTTATGAATTCTTGTCAGGTAGATATTTTTGGAAGGGTATGTATGTAGACACTTTAAACTTTGTTGCATCCTGTATCAAATGTCTTCAAACTAAACATCACCAAACTCCACCCGCACCTTTGCAGCCCACATACACTCCCAGGTACCCTGGTCACACTATTAGTACAGATCTCCTTGGACCGTTTGCTAATGGAAAATATGTTTTAACTATCACTGATCATTTTTCGAGACATATTGAACTCTTTCCACTTAATGACATATCTGCGAGTAAGGTTGTTAAATGCTTATTCTCTTACATAACCACCTTTGGGAGACCTTCGGTTGTCTTATCAGACTTAGGACCCCAGTACACTTCTCAGGTATATAACATTTTTAATGATACAATGGGCATTAAGGTATTACACAGTTCTGCCTCGAGACCACAATCAAATGCGATTGCAGAGCGAATCAATAAGTCAATCAAATATTCAGTTAATATTCTTTTACAAGAAGGTCATTCATTCGAAAATGCTGTATTTATACACAAGTCACTTTATAACGGCTCCAAACATGCAACTACATTGTACTCTCCTAATTTTCTTCATTTTGGACGCGAACTTTCTCTAATTTTTGACACTTTTGATCAGTCGTGCAACCAACCCTTTCTTGATAAACATATTGAAGTACACAAATTACTTGATGATTTGAGTAAGATATATCACAAAGCCTATAACAACATTAAATCTGCTCAAGATAAAAGATATAAATATTACGGTCAGAAAGCTAAATTAAGATCCATTTTCTTAAAAGACATTGTATATCTAAAATCAAATGACAAGTTTAAAACAAAGTATACTGGTCCATATATTGTCACTTGTAAACATTCCCCTGTGTCATTCTCAATTAAAAGGTTGTATACTCCTGATAACACAGCATTTCGGGTACATATTGATAGACTTTTACTAGCACCTCCTCGTTATGGACATTTATTTGATGCGTCAAGTCATATAAACAACACTAACTTTAATACGTTTTATCAACCTCACACATACAATCTAAGAAACAGAAGCTAATGTAAAAAAAACACTATTTATTATTTTTTATGTCTTGTTTTATGATACCACATATCCAACCAAAGAGCTCATGGTTGTGTGTATGTTGTTTTTGACTGACCTTTAACAATATCATGGCTGGTCCATCACTGTTGCTCTGAAGATCTCTTAGGAACAATATTAGGTATCATTGTTATCCTTTAACACTTAGATATGTCTTCATACTCACTTAAATTTTATTTACCTTTTATTTTGTTTCTTTTTGCAGTACACTTAAAATTTCTTTGACAATATTCATTAATTCAGTATTTTTTTCCACTAGCTAACCTCCCACTTAACAATTCCTGTACTATAAGTCAAACATATTATAGTTAGATAAACAGGTACTGTAGTCTAGAAAAGTAAACAAATGATTCATGTAATTAAATAAAACACAGTTTTTATATATGACTTGTTCATCACCCCACTCGATTGTGACATATTTTTCGTCTCTCTTCACTCTAGGATTGTCTGCCCATATTAGTTATTATATGATATACATTTTTTTTTGTTTTTTTTTTCTTTTTGAATTCTTCCCTTTGAAGTCTTGTTCCCGTTCAAAATTAAGGCCCTAAGGGTTCAAGCTTCATTGTGTTGAGAGACAAAGTTTTGGAATTGGAGTTTCGATTCAAATTTTTGAATTGTGATTCCAATTCACAACAATTCAAGTTTTTTTCATGTAATTCGACGTGGGCTCCTTCAGAAGACCGCTAGTGTCTTCGGGGGAGCATCACAATTCCCTCCTCATCTAAGGCTAGGCCCTAAGCCGATGCCATAATACTTGTGTTGTACACAAGATTCAGGGTGACGCATATTTTTATGGGCGTGCTTGGAGCACCTCTTTTTTTTGTCATCCTATGCTTCGGCATGAAACACTTTTTTACAAAAACATTTTTATTTTTTAATATACATCATATTACTCTTTTTAATTTTTTGAAAAATATAGTACTATTATGTTATTTTTGTGTATTGCCATTTTATATTCATTTAGTATTAGTTTCATGTTTTGTATATATGTTTCAAAATTTTTACTTGTGTCATGATAACAATCAAAGCTGCAGTAATATTTTTGTACTGTCTGAGTCGACTCAACTTATACATATAAAATACAGTACTACCTTGGATCCATGAAATACAAATATAAAAAAAATATAGAGACTTTAGAACTGCTGACTGTTTTTGAATACAAAAGTCTCCATTATCATGACGTTAAATTTCTACATATATATATAAAAAAAAAAAAAAACTTTTGCATTTATGTATGTTTTTATGTTATAATATTTTATGCTAGCCTATGCACATTGGACAGCAAAAGTTTTTTTTGTGGTGCACCGGGTGATATATATAACGATTATTTCGTTATATATTGGTTATTTTCTTAAATTATTCCTTCCCCCCTGTCTCTTTTCAATTCAAAATCAGTTTTAAGTGTCCTTCATTCACTTTCCATTTTTTTTCCCTCGCCTAGTTTTTCTCTAACCGAAAAATCGGCAGCTGCTTAACTTTGTCTGTGAGAAATACACTCACATATTAATCAACCGTTTAAAGCTATTTCCAGATGTCTGCTATTTCCGATCGAGGCAATTCTGCATTACCTTATATGGACATCATCTCTGTTTCGCAGTTAAAATTTATGCTTACGCTTCTTTTCTTTCTCGACAAAACCCTAAAAAGAATTTAACATCTGCGCAGTAAAATCTGATATCCCTTTGGTGTGCCTCTTTATTAGACATAATAACACGTGTAACATTTTATCGTTTGGCAACCTTTCCTTTCCCATCCCAGCTTGGAAACCATATTGAATTCTTATCTTGCCGGCTGCATTTTAACTGTATTTGGCGTATACTATCCATTGTGCATGGGCGAACTTGTGTATGTTGGCGATTTTCTATGATGCCAAAGGTGGCAGTTTGTTGCTATGTACGAGGTCACTTGACTCTCTGCGCTTGTCTTGTCAACGTGCTAATTTTTGGTTCGGAGATTTTCTCCGAGTGCTGTAAGTGTGCCCCCCTTAGTAATATATGTCTAAATAAATTGTAACTTAGCAATCATCGTGGGGTTTTTTTCGTACATCCGAATCTGGACTACTATATGATCACGCTTCTTCTAGGTATGCTAATACAATAGCAGCTGCTACCAAACTACGCTACAAGAATCTCCATTACACTTCCCGTCACTCTTCTCCCTCTTTTATCTTCCTCCTGAGAGCACCTGTGCATTCCTCTCTTCTTTGCGCACTGCACCCCTCTTTCTTCGTTCGTGGGAAGATCTTACCTCTGTCGGTACTTGAAAGCTGTGCTCCGGGTGGTCGGACTATAGTCACATTTGACACTCCGTTATCCCAAAGGGATGCGCTAATTGCTATATATTTCGATTGCCACTTAGTAATGACAGTGCCACCTTCGGTGTTGCTTTCAGTTCTCTCTGTGTGAGGCGGGAAGTGTTACAACATGTATCGTGTTTAATACGATTGAATGAAACATTCCCGATCATACATTTATTGGCGTTTAATCTTATAGTTAGTCGACAGACAAGTAGTACCAAAAAAGAAACATTAGTTGAAGCAATAAATAAAAATTATAAATAATAATCATAATAATAAATATAATAAAAATATACATATCACAATAAATCGAAAATATTAACACTTACAGCAATATTCAAAATCAAAGTTTTCATCAATTTGGCGACAGACAAAATCGCACCAACTTGGCGCGTATATAGCATTTATGCCATATTTATGTGTAAAAAGTAAGCATAAACGTTCATCAGATATGAAATCTGACTTTCTGAAGCCCAAAAAGGACCAAGATTTATAAAAACGCCGAAGTGAAGGTATCAATGGAAAAGAACCATAAAAATAGGACAAAAATATCATATACGTATTTCGGGTACTACTTGGTTATGCCGTCGACCAAAAAAATATCGCCAAATTATAAGATTAAATTCCGACAACAGATGACCTTGAATGTCCCATTCAATAACATTAAACATGATACGCGTGCGTAAAACATCATAAAGTAATTTTTACCTCGACTTTTTATTAATGTTTTACTAATTATTTTTTCTTATATTAATTAAAATAAAAATTTAGTCAACATGCATAAGTTGGCTATTACTTTGGCGATTTGTATCATTTGGCGAAATTGGTCGACGGGATAATTAAGTAGTACCGTATTTGGTTTGGCGAAAATCACTTTTGAATTATTTTCTGTTATATTAAAAAGGAAGCAACAATAAATAAAAACGCGATTAAATACAGATTTAATTAATATAGAAAAAAACAATTGCCTGGTTACCATGTTATGCAAAACAAGTTGGAAATTGCACGTGAAGTGTAGCAAATGTGATGCTTTCGTACGATAACTAAGTTTTAAAAACATTCAGATCTTGCAGTTATAGCAGCCAGTACTTCGGATACAGTATAGTGTCCGAAACCTTTTTTGTGTTCCTGTAAATATACAGGAAGTAACTTTTATTACACCTCAGCAACGCATATCATATTCATAAAATGTGAAATAGTTTAATATAATTAAAACGCGTCCCAAACAAAGTTTTCCCGTATAACATTATGTAGTGGAATGCTTGTAGGTGGCCCTGTAATTTAATAATAAATATTCTTTGCATCACAGATTGTAAAGAATGTATATTTTAGTATATATATGTGTATATATATATATATATACTTCATAGGTTTATGTCAATTCTACTTTAAATTATTTTTTCATATTGACCGTAATGTAAGGGAATACTTTTGATTGTTCCTGTAATTGATCTATGCATCCTATTTTTATAACATTTGAAATGACTCCATAAAATTGTGTAATAGTTATATATTTTAAATTTCAAGCAATTAAAATGCATTTGATGCTTTTTTCCCCATTGGCTGCAATGTAATGGTATACTTTTGATTGTCCCTGTAACTGATCTATGCACCCGATTTTCATAAAATTTGAAATGATTTGACAAAATTATCTAATAATTATATATTTAAAATTTCAAACGATTAAAACTTATTTGAAACTTTTTCCCCCATTGACCGTAATGTAAAGGAATAATTTTGATTGCCCCTGTAGTTGATCTATGCATCCGATTTTCATAAAATTTTAAATTAGTCGACAAAATTATGTAATAAATATATGTTTTAAATTTCAAATGATTCGGTTGGGTAGTTTTTGCGTTGTTATAGGCGGACAGACAGACGGACGGACGGACAGACAGACGGACGGACTAAACGACAACTATAGGTGCTACGTATGTACATAGTTACGAACGCACCTAATAACGATATTTCGATGCCAATTATATAAAAGTACCAAATCCTGTCCTGGCTTTTTGGGTGAAATTTTATTTTATTTTATTTTACTTATTTATTTATTTATTTATTTATTTGCATTAAATGAATCGGTTGCGCTTTTTTTTCATTTTCCAACAAAGTTGAAAAGTGTTTATGCATTCGGTTTGTCTATCCGTCTGTCCACATTCTAACATCCGTAAATATACTCGGATTTTTATGCAATTGGTAAATCTCATTTAGGATCCCCTAGGCATGTTTATTATTGTATATGAAGTATGTGAGATTAATAATTTGCTTACAGGGTAACCTAAAAGTTTTCCATCACATTATGGTCTATAAGAAAAATCGTTAACAGATTATTTTAATGAAATGACACTATTTTAAAGTAATAAAACTTATATAAATCGATGAATTGCATTACGATTACGTTTGAACAGGACATTCATATCATTTTTAATCCTCCGTTTACAGGGACACACAAAAAAAATGAGTTACAATACTGTCCTTGAGCAATAATTGCTTGTCATGTGTTTTCAATTTCGGCATGTGCTTTGAAATTTAACAGTTTTTCAGGTGCATTCGTAATTACATAAAAACGTAGTACCTATAGCCGTCGTCTGAACCGTCCGTCTCTCTGTCCACATAGAACAGCACAAAAACTATCCAACCGAATCGTTTTAAATTTTAAATATATATTTTTGCCGAATTTCGTTGAGTCATTTTAAATTTTGGTAAAATTGGATAAATAGTTCAAATAAAGGGACAATCAAAAATATACCGTTACATTATAGCCGATAGGATGAAAAAATTCCAAGAACATTTTAATGATGTTACGCGCCCATCGAAACATAATGAAATTGATATGCATTTATGAGAAGCACTAGAATATATATTTTGTAGAGCATGCCGCACAAACAATATTTACTATTCAATTACAGGACACCACAAAAGAATTCCATAACAAAATGGTACGGGGGAGAGGTACATTAATTTTTCAGCTTTACTAATCTAGGGATTTTATCATTTTCTCAACTGTCATTAGTCTTTAAATAATAAATTTTTGGAATAAAACTGCATAATCGAGTTCATAGTGACATATTTGAGTCAGCATGTCTTGCGAAAAAATATGCGCAGATTTATAAGTCACTTGTGGTGACATTTTTACAGCTCAAGGCTTATGCAGACTAGATATTCAAATATCGTTCGTACCTTATACTGCACGCATTGTATATTCCTTTTATTTAATGCATGCTACAATGAAATACTGCTCAACTTCATGAGAACAAGTTTGAAAAGAAAGAAAGCAGTGTATGTAGTGGCTAGCATGCACAATCCATCATTGTGCGCGCGGCAGCGCGCTACAATAATATGATTGAGCGATGGTGCACACGGATTTTTCAATTTTTCTTTTTGCAATAACTAACTAAATACTTATCCAATTTTGATGATTTTTTTTTTAAATGTTCGTCTGACCAAGACGCACAACATAGCACAAAAATTATTTTTTTTTATGGCATACTGTAGGTGTACTGTAGAGTATTCTGAAAATATGACAAAAATTTTGTGTCCCAGCACTTTTCTCGAAAACTACTAAAGATAAAAACTTAATTTTTTTTTAAACAAAAGACAAACTTTTTATCCCGAGGTAGTCATCGAGAAAACGTTATTTCGCTGGGCGGTTTTTCTGAAATTGCGTATTTTCCAAACTTGGTCATAAATGGGTATATCTAACGTTCTATTGCAGATAGAATGTTGCGGTAAAGTTTATTTTAAAGATTTTGCGATGCTAATTAATCCTGCAAAAATTCATAGCTTTACGTTAAACAGTTTTTTTACAAGATGAAATAAAAGAATGGCAGTCATCAATCTAAGGTACTTGTGATCATCGGAGAGAAAAACCAGTTACACCATTCGATTAAGCATAAAAAAATACAGAATGCTTTTTTTTCTCTTATTTTTAACTTAATTTTTTAACGAATTATGAATTTTTTTGAAATTTTTGACATGCTGATTTTTGTTATTTTTTAACACTAGAACGCCCGGATGGAGTCGATTCGACTCCAATCATGTAACTAAATTTCAATTCGAACCAGAAAAATTTTCTTGAAATACTTTAAATCTAATCCACGCAAATTTACGTTAAATAAATCAATTAAATAATTTTGAATAAAAATTCTGGTGAGAAATATTATTTTCAAACTTGAGTAGAATTTCCGGACGTTCTAGTGTTAATGAATCATTTACTGAATAATTATGCACGGTGTCTAGCCCTGGTGGCTGTCAAATTTGATTTTAAATTTTAAATTAGGCAATTTTTTGCACCATGCCAAATTTATATTTTATCCATTTTTTTCATTTATTTATATTTTGTTTTTAGCACAATGGCATCAATGGCAAAAATGCCTGGCATACCTGTCAAATATTGGGGCCCTGTACTTTAAAAAAGTGTATTTATTATAAGTATATACCGTATTTATTCTAATAGAATGCGCCCTCTAATAGAGCGCGTCTTCTAATAAAGTGCGCACCTTGGTGCTGATTGAAAAAATAAATATACGGAAACGATATAGTAGATAAGTAGAAAACGATTACTTAAATGCATTATCGAGGATTCTCATCGATCAAAATAGAGATATTCTATCAAAGCGATGGAGTGGCGATGCAGCAAAAGTTTCAAATTTTGAACAATGTACCACTCCTGTAAACTATAGCGCCAAGGATATGCACACTGTTAAAAATCTGCTGCATGTTGCTGCAACGCACTCCCCTGCTTGTATAGAAAACGGTTACTTGGCCGTGAAATGGCGCTTTTTCATTAGTTGGAATAGAGATATTATATACAAGTGGTGGAGGGCGTTGCAGCAAAATGCAGCAGATTTTTAACAGTGCACTGTTAAAAATTTGACCCATTTGTTGCAGAGTCACTCCACAGCTTTTATAGAATGTCTCTTTATGGCCAATGAGAATGCTCCATAACACAGTAAAGCAATAGTTTCCTATAAAAGCGGTGGAGTACGTTTTTAATAAGTCCGTAAGCATATTTCAGATGTGTATATTGCTGGGACGATTACTGTTTCTAAACCAATAGGAGACCGTCATTATCACGGTCAAGTACACGCCCACACAGTTTGATTGACAGGAACTCGTGGACAATTGATCGTGTGTGTTTATTATTTATTTGTACTCGGGTTGTTTGAATTTGTACTCGGTAATTAAAAATTAAAGGTACGAAAGAATTTTTTTTTCAAAATGACTGAATTTTATTTACTTCAATTAAAAATTATACTTCCTCTGATCCTGAAATAAATAAATAAATAAATAAATAAAAATTAAAGTAAGAATTTTGCTTATACGGATATTTTCGCAGAATACTTTTTTTCCCATTTGTTTAATATATCTATAAATCATTTTGGAACGATATTTAGAATATTAAAAGGGTTTGAAATATTTTTTTAAATGTCTTATTTATTAATAAAAGACAGCCTCCAATAATTAAAAAAAAAAAAAAATCACCAACGGACTCTCGGCCCGCGATGGACTCGAACCCATATCCTCCGGTTTCAAGCTCGACGCTCTAACCATTTCGCCAGTCAGCTCACTTTCTTCCGCAACAGATTATCGTTATAATTAGCACCGTCAATTGTCCACGAGTTCCTGTCAATCAAACTGTGTGGGCGTGTACTTGACCGTGATAATGACGCTCTCCTATTGGTTTAGAAACAGTAATCGTCCCAGCAATATACACATCTGAAATATGCAGTCCGTAATAAATACGGATTAAGAAAAAAAAAGAAGCATGGTTTTTGTATCAAACTTTACTCTTTCTTGCATAAAAAAAGTTCCTGTTTTTGGCAAAAATAATGGATATTTGAATGAAAAATCTATTCTTTGAAAGGATTTATTATTTTATTCACTTTAGTAAAAAACTGATTTTTTTTTTTTTTTTTTTTTTGAAAACCACCGTAGAATTTTGGTATAGAAAAACCTGTTTAAAAATTTTTTTTTAATTTGTAATACCAGAGTATTAGACTATGTAGCATTTTTTTATTTCAATACAAATAAGATTTTGTTTTCCATATATAAAATACAAAACAAGTTGTGCAGTATCCCTATGGAATATGGAAAAATAGAAGGACTAGTGAAAAATGCTCCAAGGAGTAGTGCAAAAGCAGAATATGATTTTAATTGAGCATTAAAAAGTAATGGACAAGTGCTTCTGTTAATTACTGAGCATGAGGAAGGATAAGGGATCCCTTCTTGGCTACAACTCACTTCAATGCCAACTTTGAAAAAATCATATTTGCGCTTTTTCCGTGAAAACAAATCAGTCGCAGTTACTATAAAAATGTATAGTATAAAGACGTAACCAGTAAAGATGCAGCTTAATTAGACAAAAATGTAAAGGAAGGCGACATAATGCCAGATACCTAGTTCCTGCAGGTATCACATTCATGCACTGCCACCAAGCATACCCTAAGTGTATAATTGCACAGAAAATTGATTTGTAGTATAGTGCAGAGTGAACAGTGCAGTTAACATCAGAGATGTAGTACAGGCTATACGCCGTACACCTTCTGGACTTTTTAATAGAACACCATATACCCTCTGTTTTTCAAGAAAGCTTATAGTATACACATTCTAGAATATCCCTCTGCTTAGAGCATATATCTTATGTTATTTTTATGACTACACCCCTGGTTAACATCTAAAGCACGGTGGAAAATTCTACTAAAGAATCGCAAATTTCTTTTGTATGGAAAAAGCGCAAATATGATTTTTTCAAAGTTGGCATTGAAGTGAGTTGTAGCCAAGAAGGGATCCCTTATCCTTCCTCATGCTCAGTAATTAACAGAAGCACTTGTCCATTACTTTTTAATGCTCAATTAAAATCATATTCTGCTTTTGCACTACTCCTTGGAGCATTTTTCACTAGTTTAAATCTGATCGAGCATATCTGAGACACACTCGAACGATGCATTGCATTCCTTTGTTGGCTTTTTCAGGATTTTTATATATTATTTTTTAAAGAGAGAATTCCCTAAATTCTTATCGAGAGCCTCATCATGTCCATAGAAAACAGATATAGATATTATATTATTAACTATTCTATATTAACTGTCTAAGGGGACCACACACCATGTAAAAAAACTCCTTCATTCTACTCAACCATCATGATTTGTGCAATTTTTTGTGCTGTTTATATATTTTACGTCATTTCAAAGAGTTCAAATTTCGATTAAAGCTATTTTAATGTTTTATTATCTGCATTACTTTTAATGCATTGCGTACTTCCAATTTTATATCCATGCATGGCTGATTTGCATAGTTTGCTTTCCCAGTTTTTAACCGTGTATAGAAATTTTTATATAAAATTTTGCATTTCTTCCATTTACTTTGCTCATTTTTGACATTTAAATTTATGGCACTATATAATCAATTAAAAATAACGTCTCATTTTTTATTAACTATTTGGAAAACAGTTGTTCTCGATAGAGAATTGGGAAATCTGAAGTACATCGGAATGTGTTTGCTACGATGAAAAAAAAAAAAAAAAAAAAAAAAAAAAAAAAAAAAAAACCTAACAAAAAATTAATAACTCAATAACAAATTGAGATACAGGTTTCAAACAAGTTGCATTTAAAAGTAAATTTTCTCTTTACACGATGGTGTAAAAATTGAAAATATGCAATGTTTGGAAATTTAAAAATTTACAGTGCCGAAAATTGTTAAACTGAATTTCATTTAATATTTGTTTTTGTGATTGATCCAGGAATATTAACGTGACTGTAAATGTCCAGGCATATTAATATGACTCTGTTATTATGTAAGCTACGTTTTGATCATCCTAAAAATGATGTTATTATTATTGTTTTTTTAAGTATAGAAAACATTTATAAGTCTAAAATTATAGTCTTTGAAAATATTAGTTTCCAAATAGTTGTAATTTGTTAAATTACATTTGTTTTTTAAATGTGGTATTTTTTTCTTTACTTTTTGGAAATTATTATTAAATATATGTTCTCAGCAATATCGCTCAGACTAATCCCTCTGATAGTCCAGTCATTTAAGCTTAAATTAGGTAAGAATCTCGGAATTCGAGATACCCAGCTGTAAGTCTGTAAATACTTGTATATTGACACCCTAAAAGTTGTCTCAAAACCTACATATGGTAGGGTGTACGCAACTATTAAATTCCAAGGTCAAAGGTCACAAAAATCGATTTTTTGCGCTTTTTTTGTAAATATCTCATTTCCTATAGGTTTTTTGCTATTTGTATTTATTATCAATATTGTAGAATACAAAATTCTCTACAAATTTTGTTTGAAAACATTTTTCATACGTCGAACCGTTTTCGAGATAGAGGGCGGAGAGCGCGCGGTCACAGCATCACTTCAGGTCAAACGGTGCCTCCGGTCGAAAACGCGCCATATATAGTTGATGAACTATCGATAAATCAATGATTATAAATATTTATCAATTTTTATTAACTATTATATTATATTTTATCTTTTTCTTTATGCATTGTATAGTATAATTACGACCGACAAAAGACAGTGCTGACGTAAATATACTATTTGATTGGTTTAAACTCCATGATCCTTTTCCAAATACTACGCAGTTAATATCGATAGCTTCTGGAATTGTTGGAAATGAGCAAATTAACTGCCACAGAGCTTACGAAATTGGATTAGAGTCTATGAAGAAGATCACCGGCTTATCATTTAATGAAATAAAGTTGAAACGTTCCGAAAAAGTAATGCCGCTTTCCTGTGTTAACAAATCCGTAAAAATAAATGATTGTAAAGTTGCAGTGGCTCCATTATTACTCTTCCAAAGAATTACTGTCAGCAAACAATTTGAAAGTAACCTTGAGTAATCTTCAATATGAATTGAGTCCGTATCCAACAGCTCTATTTGATAATGATGGCATGAGAAAAACAACAAAATCGTCATTGTATGATAACATGAGCCCAATTGATTTTTTTCTCAATGAAAATAATGTGACGTTCATTATTGATTGCGGATTTCTTCTTCATAGAAGATACTTTATCTATTATTTTTGATAAATACATTAATTATTTAAAAAGGCATTACAGTTCCAAAATAATTGTTGTATTTGACGGATATTCAGACTACAGTAAGAACGTAAAAGCTATGGAGCAGCAGAGAAGAACTGCTGCACTTTCAAAAACGTATAAAGTCTGTTTAGATGAAACAATGGTTGTACCTGTTACTCAAGAAAAATTCTTATCAAATCGAAATAACAAAGATATGCTCATTAATACCTTAACTGAAAAATTACAAGCTGCAAATATTACTACTAAACAAGCCAGAGATGATGCGGATGTTCTTATTGTTGAAACTGCAATTGAAGAATCAAAGTCGGAAAAAACTGCAGTTATAATAGGACAAGATATGGTTTTACTTGTCATTTTAATTGGGCGTACACTGTCTTACGAACAAGAAATTTTCTTTAAAAAAGTTGGGAAAGGAAATGTAAAAATGGAGATATACTCGACTAAAAGTTTTGATAATTATCCTCATTCCAAAACACATATTTTATTTCTACATGCATTAAGTGGCTGTGACACAACTTCTGCGCTTTTTAAAAAGGGAAAAAAATCATTTTAAAAAGTTTTTGAGAAACTGACGAATTTGGATGAACTAGCTGTAGCATTTGAGGAAGAAAATAGTTCGGCCCAAGATTATTAGAGAGTGGAACTCAAATCTTACTGGCAGTCTATAATGCTCCGAAATCTGTGAAAAGTCTCGATCATCTTCGTTATATGCATTACGTCAAGTCTACAAAACTTAATAAACCTGTGCAGCTTTCAATTCTTCCACCAACAAGTGCAGCTTCTCATCAACTTTTCAAACGTGTATATTATCAAGTTCAAACTTGGTTAGGGCATGATTTGGAACCCCAGGTATGGAGTTGGGCAATGCAAAGCGATTTTCTGGAGCCTATCATGACAATTTTACCACCTGCTCCAGAAGGTTTGCTAAATACAATTTTCTGCAACTGCAAGAGTGGTTGCGGTTCGCGATGCGGATGCAGGAAAGTGGGCTTGCAATGCTCTTTAGCTTGTGGCCAATGTAATGGGCAAGCTTGTCTCAATGCAGAACCATATCAGAGCGACATTAACGAAGATGAAACCTTTGACCCCGAAATCATGGAACAACTTGAGACAAATGTCGTTGAAGACCAGTTTGAAATTTACCAGCAGCCGAAAGACGACCATGAAGAGGGAGAAGATGATTAAAAACATAAATTATAGTTTTTGTACCCTTTATTCCATTTTTTTACTTTTAATAAAAATAAATGTATTGAATAGCATTTTTTAATAAAACGGTTAATTCATAATTTATTTGTTTTTTTTCATCATGTAAGAAGTTATTAATATTATATTAATTAGGTTAAAATTCAAATATGATTCCTATATTTTCATTAACACTTCTGCAATTACATGGACAGGTAAGTGTTGTTAAATAAATTAATACTGAATAAAAAGTGGGTAGGTTAGGAAAAAAAAGATATATGGCGCGTTTTCGACCGGAGGCACCGTTTGACCTGAAGTGATGCTGTGACCGCGCGTTCTCCGCCCTCTATCTCGAAAACGGTTCGACGTATGAAAAATGTTTTCAAACAAAATTTGTAGAGAATTTTGTATTCTACAATATTGATAATAAATACAAATAGCAAAAAACCTATAGAAAATGAGATATTTACAAAAAAAGCGCAAAAAACCAATTTTTGTGACCTTTGACCTTGGAATTTAATAGTTGCGTACACCCTACCATATGTAGGTTTTGAGACAACTTTTAGGGTGTCAATATACAAGTATTTACAGACTTACAGCTTGGTATCTCGAATTCCGAGGTGAACTTACTATAATGACTGGACTATGAGGGAAGTCCTAGTGTTATATATGCACAGCCCCTTACAGTTTGTTTTGATAAAATTATATACATTTTAAAAAAAATAGTCACAATATCATTTTAATTTCGGAAGAAAAGCACTAATCCTACGAGAACATGTTATCTTTTGCCTTGAAATTAAGGAAGTTTTGCGACTTTTTCTTTTTTTAATACACATGGTTTTATGAAAAAACAAGTTGGAAATTGCACGTGAAGCGTAGCAAACGAGGTGCGTTCGTACGATAACGAAGTTTTAAAAATATTACTCTTATATCTCAATCTCATAAAATTGTAAATAGTGAATTACAATTAAAACGCTCATCAAGCAATGTTCTCTCTATACCATTATGTAATGGAATACTTTTGTGTGGCCTTGTAAATCAATAACAAATGTTCTTTGCATCACAGATTATGTAAAATGTATATTATAATATGTACTTTATAGTTGCATATAAATTTTATTAAGTTCGAATGAGTGCAACACCATTAAAATGCATTTGAAACATTTTCCCCCATTGACCGTAATGTAACGGAATACTTTTGATTGTCCCTGTAATTGATCTATGCATCCGATTTTCATAAAATTTGAAATAACTCGACAAAATTATTTAATAACTATGTATTTTAAATTTCAAACGTATAAAATACATTTGAAACTTTTTCCCCATTGACTATAATGTAATTGAATATTTTTGATTGCCCCTGTAATTGATCTATGCACCCGATTATCAAAAAATTTGAAATAACTCGACAAAATTATGTAATAACTATGTATTTTAAATTTCAAACGATTAAAATGCATTTGAAACATTTTCCCCCATTGACCGTAATGTAACGGAATACTTTTGATTGTCCCTGTAATTGATCTATGCATCCGATTTTCATAAAATTTGAAGTAACTCGACAAAATTATGTAATAACTATGTATTTTAAATTTCAAACGTATAAAATACATTTGAAACTTTTTCCCCATTGACTATAATGTAATTGAATACTTTTGATTGCCCCTGTAATTGATCTATGCACCCGATTATCAAAAAATTTGAAATAACTCGACAAAATTATGTAATAACTATGTATTTTAAATTTCAAACGATTAAAATGCATTTGAAACTTTTTTCCCCATTGACCGTAATGTAACGGAATACTTTTGATTGCCCCTGTAATTGATCTATGCATCCGATTTTCATAAAATTTGAAATGACTCGACAAAATTATGTAATAATTATGTATTTTAAATTTCAAACGATTCGGTTGGGTAGTTTTTGCGCTGTTATATGCGGACGGACAGACAGACAGACAGACGGACAGACAGACAGACAGACGGACAGACAGACAGACGGACAGACAGACAGACGGACGGACTGAGCGACAACAATAGGTGCTACGTATTTACATAATTACGAACGCACCTAAAAAGCTGTAACAAAAACATTTTGTTACAAAAAACTCGGTAAAACAAGATTCATCTTTTATGAGAGAACAACTTGAAATTTATGATTGAATTTTTAATGTAAATTCTCATTTAAAAAAAACAAGTTGGAAATTGCACGTGAAGCGTAGCAAATGAGGTGCGTTCGTACGATAACAAAGTTTTAAAAATATTCAGATCTTGCTAGTATGATAGATAGCATTTTGAATAGAGTATAGTGGCCGATTTTTTTTTTTTTTTTTTTTTTTTTTTCTTTTTCGTTACTGTAAATATACAGGAAGTAACTTTTATTATACCTCAACAACGTATATCATATGCTATACTATATGCTTTCTTTTATACAGGAAATAATTTGTAGTATTCCTCAGCAATGTATATCAATCTCATAAAATGTTAAGTAGTTAATTGCAATTAAAACGCGCAACAAAAAATTTTCTCCTTATACCATTATGTAATGGAATACTTCTGTGTGATCTTGTAAATCAATAACAAAAGTTTTTTGCACCACAGATTGTGCAAAATGTATATTATAACATGTACTTCACAGATGCATAACAATTTCATTGTGTTCGAATAAGTGTAACACCATTAAAATGCATTTGAAACTTTCTTCCTCATTGACCGTAATGTAAGGGAATACTTTTGATTATCCCTGTAATTGATCTATGCATCCGATTTTCATAAAATTTGAAATGACTCGACAAAAGTTTGCAATAATCATAAAAGTTTGTAATATTTTAAATTTAAAATCATAAAAGTTTGTAATATTTTAAATTTCGAACGATAAAAATGCATTTGAAACTTTTTCCCCATTGACCGTAATGTAACGGAATACTTTTGATTGTCCCTGTAACTGATCTATTCATCCGATTTTCATAAAATTTGAAATGACTCGACAAAATTATATAATAATGATATACTTTAACTCATAATAATATACTTTAATAATATTTATAATAATATATATATTAATATACTCATTAATAATATACTTTAATAATATACTTTAACTTATACTATAACTTTTTAGACTGCAGAAAATCACATGTTTTGTTCGTTTATTGCACAATTTATCAATTTAACGCAGGAAAAATTGCAAGTTTCTCCAGAGTCAGTAAAGAATAATGATTTTTGACAATTTGCCGAGGAGAAAATTGCACATTTTGTCAGGTTACGCATCAAAAATTTTGTTAATCAGTTCGAAAAATAAACTTAAATTTTGCTGACCAGGCGCAGAAAAGTCTAACATTTCATCGATTGGGTATGAGGAAAAAAAGGTGAATTATCAATCATGCCCTAAAAAAATCAAATTTTGTTGGTCAGACTTGAATAAAATCATGAATTTCATTGATTTGGCTCAAAACAAAATCGAGAATTTTATGGGCCAAGCTAAAAAAAATAATAATTAATTAGTAAATAAAAATAATAATATAAAATTAATAATTAATAAAAAAAGTAATAATTAATTTGAAAGCTTTGTAACAATATGCAGTGCTCGCTGCCTTGATGCACTGTTTCTGCTACTTTTTCCATATCCATGTCTATGTTTTTTTTGTTTTTAACACTTTTAATAGAACAAAATTTACTCCCCTGAATAAAATCAAGAAATATTATTTCTTGTTCAAAATAAAACTTTTAGCATGAATTGTTTTCACAGTCCCCTATAGAAATGAGTAGAAGCCGACTGAATTTGATATACTGACTGGATAGAGGAACCTGGAGGAATACCCCCTCCCCCTCCCAACTGCCTACGAAACCATAAATTTAATCTCTTCATAGGTTAAATATCACTTACCCCAAATAGAATTCTCTTTGTGTTCATGATGTAGCCCTCAAGAACTCTGACATACTTGTAAGTGGCCCTTTTCGTAAAAAAAGCTATGCACCTCTATTTTAGATTCATAATAAGCACGCAAAATTCGAGTATCAGCTTCTTTATGGTCAATTAATAGTTTTTTTATATGTTTGATAACATTTTTTTCTTCAGTTGTTATTGAATGACAAACATTATTGTGTTAAAACTATATCGCTACAACTTTAAAACTTGAAGTTTCATTTGTGATCCACTATTGCATGCATAAACAATGTAATCATAACAATTTTATCTTTACATTCTCAAAATATCACATCCCTAGTTATGATTGGGTCATTTTTCATACCTGCAGCCCGTAAAAGCAATATCTGTAAAAGAAAAGGAAAATCTTGCATTTCCCTTGCAACCCTTTCCAGCACACTGTGCCCGGTCTGGGATACCTAATTTTAATTCAAAACTTGCATTCGACACCAATAATATTTTAGTAAAATTTTATTTCTACTTTTGGATCTTATATTAGGGAATTCAAAATATCTGAAAAATTCGTTTGTGAATTCCGGTGTCAGTCGAAAATTTCTCATTTTACTACAAATTTCGCCCGTGCCGGAAAGAGTTAAGAGTTTCTTTAATAAAAGTTGAAATTGGAATTACTCAGCAGAAAACTACTGTAGCAAGAAAATGAAAAGACCACATCCAGAACAAAATACCAGCTTTGAATCTGTTAACCCTTTCCGGCGCAAACAAATTCTGTTCTTAAAATGAGAAATTGTTGACTGACACCGGAATTTACAAAAGACTTTTTTAGAAATTAAGAATTCCCTGATTTAAGCTATCATTGTAAAATTAAAATTTTACTAAAATATTATTGGTGCCGTTTGTAAGTTTGGAATTAAAATTAGGTGTTGCCGGAGTGGTAACACTGCGCCGGAAAGGGTTAAGGCGCAACACTAGTCACTGAAAAAGACTCGGGTGATAATGTAAAGTCTACGGGAGCGTTCTTTTCAAATGTCTTGCTCAAATTTTAATATTTTTACATGATTTTTTTGCATAGGATAACTGAGGACGATTCACAACCGGCCTAGTTTTTACTTTTTAAATTTTGGTTTCAGATTTTTATAAAAAAAAAAATTACGTTAAATTTCGAAACCGGTTTAAACCGGTTCTGAAATCGAAACTATCCTAATATCAAAAATATATAAGCAAAATCGAAAAAGTAAAAACTGGGCCGGTTGTAGATCGTCCTCGGCTATTCTATGCAAAAAAAAAAAAAAAAAAAAAAAAAAAAAATGTAAATATTATTAAAATTTTATTTAAGTCTATGGGGGCGTTCTTTTCAAATATTTCGCCCAATTTTTAATATTTTTACATGATTTTGTTTTCACAAGATAGCTGAGGACGATCCACAACCGGCCTAGTTTTTTTACTTTTTCAGTTTTGGTTTCAGATTTGTTTAAAAGAAAATACTGCAACTTTCGAAACCGGTTTAAACCGGTTCTGAAATTGAAACTATCGTAATATCAAAAATATATAAGCAAAACCGAAAAAGTAATAACTAGGCCGGTTGTAGATCGTCCTCAGCTATCCTATGCAAAGAAGACCGTGTAAAAATATTAAAATTTGAGCGAGATATTTGAAAAGAACGCTCCCATAGACTTTACATTATCATCCGGGTATTTTCCTGCGCCTAGTGTGGGGCCTTAAGTAGGGTTTGTTGAGCTAAAATCATATTGGTAGGCTTTCCCACCTGGCCTAAAACTGAAACTGCAGAAATTATATTACGCTAAACTAAGAAATTATTTTTTATTTCACTTCAATAATGCAAAGGTACAGTAAAAAGGTTACTGCATTACATAGAACTAATGAGAAAATTTAACAAACATAAGAAGACGAATAAAAAAAATTTTGTTTTCTGGTCGAAAATAATTGCTTTATCCCATTAAAAAAAAAAGAATGAAATATTTTAAATTGCCTAAAAAATGAGCTCTTGAATTTCTATAATTACAAAATTTTTAAGCTTTCCTAGCACACTTGTTACATTAATCAAAGCCCTTACGTCTTTCATTTTCCACAGTTTATCATTAAAATATGATATAGTTATTTTTTTAACTTGCCAACGGTTATGAAATTTTTTTTCCATATTTTAATAAGCTCAAACAAAGAATCTCTAGCACAAAAGAAGCTTTCTTGTCATTACTATATGTTAATTTGGGAATTATATAACTTTTGTCATAAAGCAAAAACTATGTTTTTTAATAGCTTCTTTTAAAAGCTCACCTATTCGACTTTCTTTACAAATGATATCTTGCCAAATGATTTCTCAATTCTTTCGGAGTAGTAAAACCCTTTATGCAATAGGAGCATTTATATTTGAAATTCCTGGTATGTCTTCTAGCTATATGTTTTTCTAAATCAGATGTCTGGAAGCATCTGTAATCGCAATGGGGGCATTGCCTTCGATCTTTAGCATCACAATGAAACATTAGGAGATGTTTTCGGAGAGATGATATGCTAGAGAAAGGAGATTTGCATAACACGCAGTAAAGCATTTTCATTTCTTGGAGCTCTATTAAATGCTTTGTCATAGAAAAATGCGATTCAAACATTTTTCCACAGTGTAAACACCGTGTACTTTTTTCTTCAATAGTGTTTAAGTGTTGCGAAATTGACATATCATGCTGGCACACATCTGTTGATGTCAAAGGACAACTGGATGTAATGCTTTTAGTATATTCCATTGCTTTCTCGTTAGCGAAACTTTCCATGGTCATTTTATTTTTAGGATAAATAGAGATATCAGAATTACACTCTCCTAGCATTTGATGTTTGAAAACAGTTTCATTGAATTTATCGATGGACTGGTCAATTCCTTTATCTAAAGAACTAACTGTAATACTTCCATGCAAATTTATATCCTCAAGTTCCGTACTTGTCATCTTATTTGGATTTGCTAACTGAGACTCAAAACTAGAAAAAGCACAATCAGATTTCTTATGAGACATATTTATATTTTCACTGCAAGGAAAGTTTACCATGTTCTCTGTTTGAAGTTCCGTATCCAACTTTTGGTTCTGTATTTCCAAAGCTTCTCTCGATTTAGAACATTTAGATACCTTCAAACTGCTTAAAGGAGTTATGAGATAATTAGAAGTGTCAATTTGCTTGTTTGTAGACAATTGTTTCATGTATCCCTCGAGTGAAGGATTCGATACAATTTTCGATAAAGGAGCTTTATTTTTAGACATCAAGTTTACACTCTTCTTTGATGTATCTAAATTAAAATCACGACTGGTATTATCAATTAATACACCATTCTCAATATTGTTGGAAGAATCTGGTTTTGATATACTATTCACATTCTCCCATTCTGGAACTCGATCACTTCTTAAAACGGACGTTTCTATTATTCCTTCAACGGCTTTCTGATGATCTTGTAGATGAATTCTGAAATCGGTATAGTTAAAAATTGTGGCGGAACATATTTTGCATCTGAAATCTGGCAATATCTCTTCTTCGTAAAAACATGTTTCAATTTTACTAAGGTTTTCATCTACTCGGTTGAATATCATTGGATTTGGGGTTGGAATCATTACATATAGAGTCTGGTTTTCTTTAGAAGCAAAATACGGAAAAGGATATTTAAGATTTGGCATTATATAATTATAATGATATTCTTTCTTATCCATGTTAAATGTTTTGAGTAATGATTTAAATATACTGCATATATTATTGTATACCTAAAATCGTATTGCTTCATTCAAAATATTTATGTATAAATTTCTTCTTTATAAATATAAAAATAGTTTATGTATTTCAGTTAGCGTTTATCTTCTTACTTATACTAATACATGTCATATTATCGAGAATCTTAAAATTACTTTCTTGAAAGCTTGGATGCTGTCTTTTAAACTAACTTTCTTAAACTAGCTGTCTTTTCCCTAACTGTGGTCCTTTAAAAATCTTTAATATTTGTTTTCTTAACATAAGAAAGTACACCTATTTGAAATAAATAATAATTATGCATAAATATTTCAAATTTAAGAAAGCGTTAAACATAAAATAATAAAATTTTCAATAGAAATGCTTAACATAATTTTTACATATATTAAAATTAATAGTTTCTACTTCATTTTTGATGAAAAGAAAACTTTTGCATGAGATTTGACTACTGTTTAGTTGGATCTCAGTATTCGAATAAATAAGAAAGAAAAATGCCCAGTTAAATTGATGGCATTGAGCTCCCAGGCTACTCAAACTAATTGTGTATTATACCCTTATTTATGTCTATTATTCATAAAATAGAACTTACTCTTTCTGAGCGAAACAGTAAAAAATAATAAACGGTCAAGTGCGAGCATAACTCGCATTGAGAGAGTTCCGTACAATAAATGTATAAATTAACAGTATTAATTGAATTACTCTATTCTAAAAGAAAAGTAACTAATGCTGTCACCGATGCTGACAACCAATTTTTTGTGAACCACGATATTTCTTCGTTAATATTAAGAAAAATACAGCACACAAATATATGAAAGTAGGTGATATTATAGACAAATGTTTGATAAATACGCTGATGCAGATAAATCTTAAATCGAATAATTATTTTAAGAAATATTTAATGTTAAATTTGGCCAAAATGGTTCCATTTAAAAAAATTATAGGAGAAAGAAATTAGACCATTTTATGCACTAGAATTTCCCGGTGAGCAGATTGCATTTATTTCTTTAATTTGCCTTATTTTTGGGGGATTTATTTTCCTTTTAAATTCAAACTTTCAGCATTTTCAGAGACATTTTTTAAACATTTTAGAAAAGGCTATAATTTTAAATTATTGCCAAATGCTCATAGAATGATATTTTCTTCAAATTAAAAATTATTTACACGAGATTATCACAAACAGAATTTTTTTTTTTCAAATGAGAATTAAGTAATTACACGTTAAAAATGGGAAAATATTGAAAATTACGTCGTAAAAACTATATTTATATGTGAATATTAAAACAGAGAAAGAAGAATAAAAAAATGAATTCATCAAATCTATATTATAAAGACCAAACGTATCTGTGCGTAACGCATACGTCATTTTGCGAATGGCAACACTTTCAGATGCAATTCGGTTTTGTAATTTTCGGTACTGTAAATTTTATACTTCTAAACATAGTACATTTTCAATTTTTACACCATCGTATAGAGAAAAATATGTACTTTTAAATACAATTTGTTTGAAAGCTGTATCTCAATAAATTCTTGGCATATTAAATTTTTTATAGTTTTTAGTATGAATTTTCTAATTGTGGCAACAGAAATACGCCATTTTCTTTTAAAATTGATAAAAATTCAAATGTGTGCATGTAAATTTTGAGAAGATGAAAATTATGGCGGGTTTAAATTCCATGTGAAATTCTAAGATCATATCAATTTGAATTTTTTTTTTCATATGCATTTATACCACAAATAAGAGCCTCAATTGATAACTTCATCTTACTAACAGATCTTTATTACATTTTGCTGTATTATTATATTTTTACCTATGCGATTGAAGTTAAATTTTAACAGTTTGGACAACTCAGTTTTATAGAAATAATATTTTTTTCCCTTATGCTTTGAGTAATATTTGTTTGAAAGTTAGACTGACCATTGTAAGATGCATTTTTTACTGTAGCTAATTTTTTACGTTTATTATAAATCAATGAAACAGCTCCTTCTTAAGCATTTACTTTCGTCGAAATTCGACGGGTTCCACCATGTTGTATTAATGGCCGTAACTGGAAAAAAAATCAATATATTTACATGAGACATTTCACACTTTAAAATGATCTTTTAAAGTATTGTTGCCAATTCTAAGGCAGCGGAAATAAAAGTACTTCCCTTCAAGCAATAAATGTATCTTCACATGAGTATAAAAACAAGTAAGAAAAATCATGCGTTAAACATATATTATGAAACACTTTCCTGCATTTCCTGAAATCTTTAACAAAACTTTGTTACTTAGGAAAATAAGGTTACTGTCTATGAGCCAAATATACATTCCTATACTTTTGAACAACCCTATATTTGATCTGCCGGTTGATATATGTACTATATAACGGGGAAATTTAGTTTAGCAAGAGAATGCCTAGCAGGTTAAAAATTCCCTTTCAGCAATTTATACTAATAGATGGAAGCATAATTGAATACTTTTGTTCAACCCGGTAGCTTACCTAGTACATTTATTACACTCCAGTATTTAGCTAAAACTTATTTTAAACTAAAACACTGTTAAAACTTTTGAAACCACATTCTCAGAAATTATCATTCTGGGCGTCCATTTATTTTGCTTTAAGCGTATATTTATTATTTACACTCATTTTAAAGTGAAATTTGTCTATATAAAGACATAGCTGTCAACTCTTCTGATTTTTTAGCCCGGAAAAATTTAATGGAATTTTTTGATTTATTTAATCAGCTGATTATAGCGATTTGAAATGGTAAAATTTTCTGTTAAATTTTTCCGGGCCAAAAAAGCGGAAGACGTTGGCAGCTAAGGTAAGGAGCATTAAATTCCTTACAATCATCCATTACCACTGATATTTGTTATGTCCATTTATAAATTCGATTACTACATTTAAAATAGTTTCATTTTATTCACGAATGAAATATCTTACAAATATCTGTTTGTCTAGGATTTAATTTAATAATTTTGCATTTAAATACGGAAACTATTCTTAATAATCCTTTATCCGAAATCATCTGAATTAATTAAATATTACATTTCGTATGTTTATTCTTCATGAATAAACGTCATCATAAAAGTAACCCTATTCTTTTATATTTTTTATTTAAATTCATTAATTTTTCTGACTTAAAATTTCAGAATGGCAACATTCTTACATTTGTATCATTTGGCAAATAGTTTGACGATTTGAATAATTTGGCTAAATTAATCAACAAGATAACCAAGTAGTATCTTATAAACCAAATTAACTATCTAACAACGTAAGTTCTACAAAATTCTATTCAGTAGAATCTTAATTATAATAATTTGGAATGAAATAGAAATTTGGGTACTTACGTATTAACGCCATCGCGACAGAAGTTGCGCTAATGCGCCAATAAAGAGCAATCTTGTTATTCGCACGCACAGACAATTATCTTTCGGATTCCTTGTTTTGTTTGCTGATTTTGACGCCATTTTTTTAAATGCTTTTCAGTGATTTTATTTATTTATTTATTTATTTTACTCATTTTTGACGCCATTTTTGTACGCGTGCGAACAACAAGATCCCTCTTTATTAGCGCATTAACGCAACTTCCGCTGCGGTGGCGTTAATACGTAAGTACCGGAATTTCCTTTTAACATATATAATCAATGATGTATAAAAATGTAAGGATTTTTTGTTATATAAAAAACGCAATTGGCGAGATTTGCGCACGACTAACATAAAAGTGCAATTTTTTTCTTCTTATCCAGAAGCAAACGACAAATCACCAAATTCGAATTTTAATCTTTCAAAATAAAAATATTTTTAAAATCGTACAAACATTTTTTAAATAAATATTTTCGTGGCACAGATATCTTATACGCACCACGTTGGCGCGATTGCAACAAAACGGTAATTTTATGCCTCACATAGCAATTAGATTTTGTTTCAACAATTTGTTAAAAAAGAAACAATAGTTAACGCATTAAATGAACAGTTATAAATAATAAACAAAATAACGAATGCAAATATCACAAAACATCGTAATAATTAACACTTACTGCAATATCAAAAAAAAAAAAAAATTGTTAAATTAGCGTCAGAGAAAAATCGCGCAAACGTGATGAATGACATCTGCGCTACCTACAAAAAATTGTGTTAATGTTCCCACATACCATCAGCCATTATTAAATGGTGACATGCAGACTTCTTCGACAATTTCCAGTAACATTATTGCTGTACTAAACAGACTAACATTTCGCTAGAAATTTTATTTAAAATCTGCTTTATTTTGTCATCTCTTTTGAACTAAATATAAATGAAATAAAAATAAAACAAAACAAAGTTAATATCCTATTTGAACATTTATAAAATAAACTTACTCATATATTTCTTCATGCGGACAAATAAAAGGTTTGACGAAAACTAGTTAACAAAAAAGAATGTATGAAAACCCACTTCCAATTATTAAACTTAAATTTTGGGTCGCGTGATTTAAAAAAAAATTCTGTAATTTAATGAGTTGCTATTCGCTACTATCAAAATTTAAAAGTGTAACATCAGGCAACTTTTATCAATCACGAGCATTACAACGATGACGAAAATTCTGATTTAACTATCAAAAAACAGAGGAAGACTTATTTTAAAAAGCTATTCCTGTTGCTAAATATTAAACTAATTAGCACGATATAAATGTTGTCTATAAGAAGTTTCTTCTCAAATATTTGAAGAACTCATTTATTCCACTGGAACCTTCGAGAGGGAAAAAAGACAAATTTGTAAGTGATACTTTTAATTTAAAAATATAATTATGGTGTAATTTCCAAATCTGCCCATTTTTAAAGAGGACAAATAATTTGTTAAACTGAATAAGTATTTTTGTGAAACATGATATTAAAAACTCCGAAACAGTGTCAATTTTAACAATATATGAGTGTGTGTCTAAAAGCAAGATTCATTCACTCGCCAACTCCCGGAATTGTGTCATCGTTCAAATAAAGAACGCTACGCGGTCCCAGTTCGCTTTACAAGTTCGCAACTCTTTGCAGTAATTCTTTCCATAATAATAAGTATTATTGCCGAAACGATGAATAAGCAGTTGCAGACCTTTGAAATGATGTGTCACACGACTGGTGTTGTAAAGAAATTAAAAATGTGCCCCCCCCCTGGGGGGGGGGCAGAGTGGGGAGTGGCACACAAGACATCCATAATATGAATAAGCAGTCGCAGACTTTTGAAATGATGTGTCACACGACTGGTGTTGTAAAGAAATTAAAAATGTGCCCCCCCTAGGGGGGCAGAGTGGGGGGATGACACACAAGGCATCCATAATATGAATAAGCAGTTGCAGACTTTTGAAATGATGTGTCACACGACTGGTGTTTTAAAGAAATTAAAAATGTGCCCCCTTGGGGGGCAGAGTGGGGGTGACACACAAGACATCCATAATATGAATAAGCAGTTGCAGACCTTGGAAATGATGTGTCACACGACTGGTGTTGTAAAGAAATTAAAAATGTGCCCCCCCTGGGGGGGCAGAGTGGGGGTGACACATAAGACATCCATAATATGAAATAAGCAGTTGCTCCAAATAATTAAAATAAAAATTAGCTTTAATTCTACATGCATTAATTGCATAAATATCCAAAGTTATGGATTATTAAAATGGTCTAAGGTTATAAAAACTATACGCGAAATTAAAATTTACTCCAAAATATTTGATTAATATTTAATTTCTAAAAATCATAAGTCTGTTTCTTTGCGATATTCAACTAACTTTCAACAGTCATTTTAATCTGCGATATTCAATGTTTTTAAATGGCCTGCCCTTTGATTTTTGTCAGAATGATCTCGTATTTTAAATGGCTTAAAAACGAAAATGAAGCACCAAATACCTATAAAAAAAATATGTATGTTGTGAAGAAAACTTCAATCAACCAGATTTTCATTTCTACAACTTTCTAAAAATTCAGATTTTTCGTTTTTTTTTAATTACCTGCTAGCAGCGGTTTCGCCGCCTATCGTCAAAAAATCCGCATGGCAAAATTTTAACACTACTTTCCCCTCCTGCTTCTTACTCTGTGATGGAATAATTATTTTTCAACGGCAATAAGTTTCAATTGAGCAATTTCCATTCGAGAAATTAAACTAAGAAAAAATATATAAATATGAAGTCAGAATTAAAATAAAAATAGATATTGTACTTTTTGTTAAATATTAAACACGGATAATTGTTTCGTTAATAAGAATTTTTCTGACAAAAATGGAGACATCATTAGAAGTAAAAGAAATAAAAAAGAATTATATTTTTAACAAACAATTCACTTGGTAAAATATGACGTCATAAATAAAATAAAACAGGTATTTTATAGTATTGTTAAAAATACAAGAAACATGGATATCAATAACTCATGAATAATGACGTCATTGCCGAAACTTCAGTGAAGGCTTACTTTGGTGACTCGAAATTTATTGTTCATGAAATTGTTCGAAATTTATTGTTTATTCCGTCTGTCAGTCTGTTCTTCTGTCTGTCTGTTCCGCGATAACTGATGAAAAATGCAATCACACTTTTGTTTTCGGAAAAAAATTTGTAAAACTCTAGATTACTAATTTTACACTTTAAAAAGTTCCTTATACATCAGATTTAGGTGTTTGTGGTTGGCAGGCATGCAGAAGTATGAGATTAATCAAAAATGCTTGTCCAAACTGTTACTTATCCTTATAAATCAAAATGTATAAAGAAACGCAAGATATATGATAACCATTAGCACAATTAATAGAAAGTTGAAAATTTAAATTTAAGGTAACTACGGGGGATTCAGGGGGGCTCCGCCCGCCTGAAGAGATCTACTATGTTATAATAAAAAAAAAACAAAAATAATAAATCATGAAAATTTCAGAATTTCCTAACATAACTAAAATTTTAATTTAACGGATTTGATGGCTGAAAACTTCTTATTCTTATTTTATTCTTATAAATAATTACGTAATTTGAAAATTTTAAATTACAGTTTCCAGAAAGTTGGATTTTGCCCAAAGTGTGTTTAAAAAAAATGATGTGCAAAGCTGACGTTGAGGCTCCTAATCTGCAGATTTACTAGTCATAAATCATTTTATCACATAGAATTTATAATTTTTTTAATGTAAAAAAGTAAGTGTTTGGATGTCAATAAATTGCTTAATTGATACTATACGAAAAGACATAAATCCTGTTATCATTATGAAGTTTATAAATTTTTGTAATGTAAGAATAATTAACTCAAAAAATTTCTTTGGAAACGAATGAATTTGAAACTCATTGTGCTTATAATATTGTAACACGGCTTAAAGTCAATTCAAAAATCTCTGAAAAACACTACGTGATAGCAAGATGTAAATAAAAATTTTCATCTAATATTCGTTCGACAAAATAAATAAAATTTCTTTCAGATGCTAGCAAATTAACAAAATGTTTTCGATTGTGTCTAATAGAAGCTCTTGATGAAACAGCTTGCATATTTTTGCATGTGCCATGGTATCTGAAAAATATCTGCAATAAGCTGGAAATTCTACAACTTTACCAAATCGTGAAATTTATTTTCTGAATAGTTAGTATTTTTGCTATTTAAACTGGAGCATACGAAATCAATATTTTTATACATTACTAGCTGCACCCGTCGAAATTCGACGGAAAAGAATATATATTAGATATGATATATATCATTCTTATCTACACAATAAGATACTGAGCGAAATAAACAATTGCCACCTCTTAAAATAGGGATAAGATAACTTTTCATGATGAAGATCACAAACTTCAGAAAATAACAAAAAATAAGGAAAACAACTCATAAATTATTGCGTTGGACTTAACTTCAGCTACAAATATTTTTTAATGCGGTTTCTAAACCTTAAACATTATTTAAATGTCAAATTATTTAGGAAGTTAATATAATACCTCAGAAGACGAATTCAAAAATATCTGCATAGTTTGCTTTTTTCTCAGTTTAAATATCGCTTGGTAACTGTACAATAATTATAATATCAATAAAACATTTTAATTATAACTAGCAGGCTATGCCCGCTGCACTGGTCAATATTTCAAAATCAACCGTGGATAAAACGAAATGGTGAATTTAAATTTGTATTTTAAATAAATTGGACCTCCAGCAGCACCTTGCTCATTGCTAAAAACGATTTAGACACCATTGTGATATTAAATTATCTTAAACGTTGCGCAAAAACCAGCTATTTAGAAGTAACTATTTTAGTTTGTTACTAACAGTGCACATTTGGAAGCGAAATGAGACCATTATGGCAACAGGATTTAAAATTTTCCCTTATCTGAAGAAATTTTAATTGTTACAGTCGTTACCATGGTACAACTTCTGAAAAATTTCTTCACAACTTTTCATTATGTGAAGCTAGGAACCCAAAGCTACTCCCATTTAAAAAATTTATATATATATTAAATTTTGTCCGCGCGATAAAAGACACAATTATGCAAGAATCATCTTCAAACTCGTCAAGTACATTGAGATGGTTAATATCTCAGTGGGAATTGCAAATGAGCAAAATCGGCCCAAGGGGGTGGTAATTCGAAAAGGTTCAAAAATTTTAATACCATCTTAACATGGCTTTCACAAAACCAGCTCTTACAAAACAATAGCAGGGAAAACAAGATAAAGTAAAAAAACTAAAACCCAACTACGACAAAAAACTACGCTGAAAAAGTATAAAAGTACCCCATGAATACAGGTAAAGTCACAAGCAAATGCTAGTAATATATAGATATATTCAAAATGTACAAGTAAAGCGCTTTTGAATGATACCAAACACGGCATATTTATCTTAACTTTATTTTTTGACGTATGACGCTTCCAGTATTTGGTAGTAGTGACGCACATATCCGTCGATGGCAGCAAATGGGTAATGGACCGATTAGTGGATGAGGTCGTTAGTGTAATGTGTAAATGTGTAATGTAGATTGAAGGTTTCATGTATTAAGATGACCTAGGAAGATTTCTTAATCTATCTAATTCTGCTAACGATTGACTGTCATGTGGATTTTTAAGCAACTTATTATGATCCAAGGCACTTATAAACAAACCCTCTATGGTTTTGACTCTACTGAGAGCGACATAGGCCTGTCCTTTAGCAAACAATGACTTTCCTAGATCGATAACTGCTTTATCCAGAGTACAACCTTGTAATTTATGTACAGTACAACCCCAAGAAAGAATCAGCGGGAGCATTTTACGCTGAATTTTCCCAGACCCCCTCAAGCCGTCAAATTCAGTGAGGCAAGGCTCGATTCTGACAAGTCCGTTAATATCGGCTTTTATGGATGCGTCGTCAAATTGTATGAGAACAGCGCTTGGCTGTTCTCCCTGTTCCAACTGATCGCGCCGAAGAGCAGGCCATTCAAAGGCCTTCACCACTCCCATCGCTCCGTTTACTAAACCCTGGTTTACATTCAAATTTCTACGAAGCATTACTCTGGAGCCGATTCCCAGTTCGATACTGTTTATTATACCCCCAGTCTTATTGGGGTCACTAGGTAAATGCTCAGGTTTCGGGGTCTGTCCGTATGTCTTCGATTCAGTAGATGTATCTATTGCTGTGATGGTGTACATTTTAGTAAGTAATGTTAAACGTTCCGACATCTTGGTGTTATATGCCTCTACCTGTTTCAAAGTGGGATATATATGTACTATTTCATCATAATCGTTTGTTTCATTATACTTTTTGTCCGCTAGAGGGCATAATAGTAAATTTGGTGACAAACTTTATAGCTCACAACCAACAGAATATCAAGATCAAGACCCTTCTAATGGCACTGCAGTGGTCTTATTCTGATTACTAAGTACCAAAGAAATTAAGAACGAAAAGATGTGAATTATATGCAATTAGCCCATAAATGCAAGTAAAGTCACAAGCAAATGCTAGTAATATATATATATTCGAAATGTACAAGTGAAGCGCTTTAAAATGATACCAAACACGGCATATCTAGCTTAACTTTATTTTTTTACTCTGTATATTTTGTCCGCTAGAGGGCGCCACATTGAATTTGGTGAAAATCTATATAGCCTATAACCAGCGGACAATTAAGACGCTTCTAATGATATGTCATTTGTCGAATTCTGATTAGTGGTTTAGAAGTTACGAGGGAACAGATGAACATACATACATACATACATACATACATACATACATACATACATACATAGCCTGTCAAAATCATAACCCTCCTTTGGCTTTGCCGTAGTCGGGTAAAAATAAACATTTTCCGTTACAGCAACTTGCCAACGATAAAAAAAAAAAAAAAAAAAAAAAAAAAAAACATTAAAATTCTCACTACAACAATTACTTTATTATTGCAAAATTTCCTCCTGAAAAATGAAAACAAAATTATTTGCTCTTTCGTATTTAAGCATTTTCTCTTTAGTTATTTAAGATAAAATTATGTAAATTTGTATAATTGGCGAACGATTTGGCGAAATTGGTTGACGTGATAATCAAGTAGTAGCCAATTTACACTTTTCATATTTCCCAAAAGATTCTTATACAGACATCATATACGCAATAGGTTTAGCACGATTATCTTGCAACTACAATTTGGCAAAATCCTCGTTTTAGAATACCAAAGAAATTTATGTATATTTTATTATTTTCTATCATTTTAAACAGCAATTAATAATAAATAAAAAGTAACTGTAGAACAAAACAACAAATATCATTTCAAAAAAGAAAAAAATGAAAGTAAACAACTTATCATCAGATAAAAAACTATAGCTGGGTTACCATATGAGGCAAATAATGCCATTTTGGCGCCAGTGAGATACCTCGATGAGTATATGACCAAATCCGTGACAAAATTTCCATTTGGAAAAAACTTTAATCGGCATTTATACTGCATTTTCCCATTGCATCCACTTATGTATAAGGAAAAACTTTGACACAGATGTCATATATGCACCACATTGGCGCAATTTTTTTCTGACGCCAATTTGGAGAACTTGGTTTTTAATTACCAATTTCATAAATATTTTTTAATTATTTTGTATTATTTGAAAAAAAACAATAAATAAAAAAGTTTAATTAATAGCTATAGAACAAAATGATTTATATTATTAAAAAAAATGAAAGTTAATAAATAGTTTATTAATAAATAAACAACCATAGTCGGTTTACCATGTGTGGCATAAAATCGCCATTTTGTTGCAATCATGCGAATGTGGTGCGTATATGACATCTGCGCCAAAACTTTAAAAAGTTGCAATTAAATTATTTTACAGTTTGGATGAGGCACACATTTATACTAAAATTTAAACATTATACACATTTTTTTTTTTTTTTTTTTTTTTTTTTTTGCTATAACTGCTATTTAGATTTATTTAGATGCCGGAATAAAAGTCGATGAATATGACACAGCTATAACAATGTATCTTATACTATAATGCGAGCAAAAATTGTGTGTGTGTGTGTGTGTGGGTAAATTTTATCTCAAAAACGGCTCTAACGATTTTCGCAAAAATTTGGATTTTACCATTTTCGGGCACGAGAAGACCATTGGGCTAGGTCACATGTTCGAGAAAATTCGATTATTGGGTCATTTTGGGTCATAATGGGTCAGGATAAAGCTATTTATATCTATAGAACGGCTGGATCGATTTTAAGGAAATTTTGTATCCAACCGTTTTTTGGCACGAGAAAACTATTGGGCTGGGTCACATGTTCGAAAAATTTCGATTAGTGGGTCATTTTTGGGTCATTATGGGTCAAGCCATTTATATCTAAAAAACGGCTCTAACGATTTTGGCCAAATTTTATATTGTATCGTTTTGGATTACAAGAAGACCATTGGGTTAGGTAACATGTTCGAGAAAATTCGGTTAGTGGGTCATTTTTGGGGTCATTGTGGGTCATGCTATTTTTATCTAGAGATTTTCTCACGCAATTTTGACTAAAAATTGCATTCTATGGTTTTCGGGCACGAGAAAAACATTGGGCTAGGTTACTTACATATTCGAAAAAAAAATTTTAATGGGTCATATTGGGTCATTAAGGGTCTGGGTCAAGCTATTTATATTTAAAGAACCGCAGAATCAATTTCATCGAAATTTTGCATGTAATAGTTTTTTGACACGAGAAAGCTAATGGGCTAAGTCACACGATCGAGAGATTTCGATTATAAGAGTCATTTGTGGGTCATGATGGGTCATAATGGGTCATGGTCAAGCTATAGCTAAAGAACAGGTGGATCGATTTTAACGAAATTTTGTATACAACATTTTTTTGACACGAGAAAACTATTGGGCTAGGTCTCAATTCGAGAAATTTCGATTACTGGGTCATTTTGGGTCATAAAAGGTCTGGGTCAAGCTATTTATATCTAAAGTACGACAGTATCAAATTTAATAAATTTTGTATGTAAGTTTTTGACACGAGAAAATTAATGGGCTATCTCACATGTTTGAGAGATTTCGATTATAAGAGTCATTTATGGGTCATGATGGGTCATAACGGGTTATGTCAAGCTATATCTAAAAAAACATGTGGATCAGTTTTAACGAAATTTTGTATACAACATTTCTTGGCACGAGAAAATCATTGGGCTAGGTCACATGATCGAGAAATTTCGATTAATGGGTCATTTTGGGTCATAAATGGTCTGGGTCAAGTTATTTATATTTAAAGAACGGCAGGATCGAGTTTAACGAAATTTTGAGTGTAACAATATTTATACACGAGAAAACTAATGGGCTATGTCACATGTTTGAGAAATTTCGATCAGTGGGTCACTTTTGGGTTATTCTAATTTTATCTAGACAATGTCTCGCGCAAATCTGACTAAATTTTATATTCTACTGTTTTCGGACACGAGAAAATCATTGGGTTAGGTCAGATGTTTGAGAAAACTCTATCAATGAGTCATTTTGCGTCATAATGGGTCAAGGTCAAACTATTTATACCTAAAAATTGGCTCAATCGATTTTATCTAAATTTTGTATTTAACGTTTTTCGGCACGCAAAATTAATGAACTAAGCCACATTTTCGAGAGATTTCGATATAAGGGTCATTTGTGGGTCATGCTAATTTTATCTAGAAAATTGTTCTCACCATTTTGAGTATATTTTCTATTATATCGTTTTCGAGCAAAAGAAAACCATTGAGATAGGACACATGCACGTAACAATTCAATTAGTGGGTCGTTTTAGGTCTTAATGGGTTCGGGTCATTCTAATTGTATGTAACAACGACTTAGTCAATTTTACCTAAATTTTGCAACGGAACGTCTTTTGTCACAAGAAGACTATTGAGCTGAGTTGCATATTAAACAAAATTATATTAGTGGGTCATATCGCTTCATTGCTGAATGCTGTCAAGCTAATTTTACTTAAGAAATGGCTTAAACGATTTTGATTCATTTTATACTCTACTGTTTTTGATTATCTGAAGACCAGTGAGCTAAGTCACATGTTTGATCACATGTGATTAGTGGATCATTTGGGTAATAATGGTCAGGATCACGAGACTATGGCAAAAGCCAATAAGTTGGCGATATTTGACAAAATGCTGGCGAAATTTGGCCGAAAAATCGACTATTAAGGTTACGAAACCAAAACACATATTTGGCGCCAAATGAAAGAATGTGTCCAAATTTGGTTATATCTGGCAAAAAATATTGTCTTTCAGAATGTAAAGAAATTTCTTATACATTCTTAATAGTCTTCGAGATGCATAGTTAAACTAATCAGAGTCGAGCAAAAAAAAGTGATTTGGATTGATGTCCTTTCGTTGTAAATTTTAAAATAAAGTAAAATTTATGAACATGTGCATACCTTATTGATTGTTTTTGTAAATAATACTATTATTAATAACATGTTTTACAGTAATAATACTATATCGAGTTGAACACAAAGTTAATTTTGACCGAGTTGTGCTCGGTCACCCCTGCTAGTATTATATTCATGGAACAAATTTATCTGGTTTCTGAATGACATTTTCTCCATCGACAAAATTTCACTTTAGATACTATATTTTATTAAATTTTATTTTCTGTTATCTTAATTACATAACACTTAATAATATTACCCAGTAAATAATCTGTGTATTGTACCGCGATTAGTGAATAATTATGTGCAATCATTTTATTAGGATTAAATTTTACGAAAACCATTCTTCTTCTTCTTTGAAATGCGATTACATTCACCGATGAGATTAAGCTTCTGATTGGTGGAAAATAATGAAGCAAAGGGGATGTTCAGCTTTTATGCGCGCTGAGCGCGCGCGCGCAGTAACCACGGACATGGAGTGGTCCACACATCCGCACATCCCGTCCTATAGCGGACGGGATGTGCGTTCACTACTCGCTACTGTGCTACCGGTACTGCAACTGTGCGCTCAATAACAGATGGAGAACAGATCACGGATGTAATTACTTGTGGTACCAATTATAAAGATAATCTGTTACAATGAATGTGAGCTCGCTGGCCGAATGGTCAGAGCGCTGAGCTTGCAACCAGACGATACGGGTTCGAGACCTTCGAGGGCCAAAAGTTGGTTTATGTTGTTATTGTATTTTTTTTTTAATTATTGGTTGCTTTTTATTAATGAATAAGACATTTTTATTGAAGTTAAATTTTATATTAATAATACAGAAGCACATTTATTTCTATTATAATAATAAAATACTTATTTAAATACCAAAAAATAGAGTATTTTAACAAGAAAGGGTACTTCTAGGTTATCCCGTCGACCAAAACATTATCGCCAAACTATAAGATTAAATGCAAATAATGGATAATCGTGAATGTCACATTCAATAACATTAAATGCGATTCACGTATTTAAAATGTCATTAAGTGATTTTTATTTCGACTTTTTATTAATATTTTTATCAATATTCTACTACTTATTTGATTTTTCGTTATTTAAAATAAAAATTATGTCAACATATATAATTTGGCTGTTAGTTTGGCGATTTGTATAATTTGGCGAAATTGGTCGACGGGATAACCTAGAAGTACCGAAGAAAGTTTTATATTTGAACCCCTTTTAATATTCTAAGTATCGTTCAAAGTGATTTATGTATTCATATTAAGCAAATGAACAACAACAAAATAAAAATAAATATAAACAAGTTGAATGTGGATCCTGCCATTGCAGAATTCAGTTTCGCCCCCGATTAGGAAAAAAAAAATCGATAGAGGTTTTTTAGAAGGGCGACCCCGTTTAGATTGCAATGAACTAGCTTCATTTTTCTTGTGTTTATCAATATAATAGCAAACAGAACGGCGTGAAATACCCAATTGAACAGCAATTTCTCTCTGAGACATTGGAATTGCGGAATAATAAAGAGATACAATTTGACGTGCTACTTCTTCATTGACTAGATTCATCAGAAGCGGATTTTTTCTTTAGTTTAAACGCTTTTTTATAGACGCTGAGAAAAAGGAAATGCATTTTAAAAATAAAACGAGTGGAATCCCATCGCATTCGACGAATGAAATATTTAAAAGACCCGATCGATTTGGTTTTTTTAAAAAAAGCAAAAGTAATTACATTATTCAAGTTTGCCAGTTACAATTTTGCATTCAAATATTCGCACATCTTCAGTTAAAATTGTAATCTGAGTGCCGGCGAAATCCAGAAATTTTATTTTATATGCACTCACAAAAAAATAGTTTTATTAAAAAAAAAAAAAAAAAAAAAAAAAAAAAAAAAAAAAACTAATTTAATTTTTACTGTGACATTGTTTTCACTATCTGAAATCATCTGAAAGTAAAATCTCAATCTCAGTGTCCATAATGAAAAGAAATATTGAAATGTAATATGGGGTACTACTAGGTTATCCCGTCGACCAAAAAATTATCACCAAACTATAAGATTAAATGCCAATAATGGATGATCATGAATGTCACATTCAATGACATTAAATACGATTCATGTGTTTAAAATGTCATTAAGTGATTTTTATTTCGACTTTTTATTAATATTCTACTAATTATTTGTTTTTTCGTTATTAAAAATAAAAATTATGTCAATATGTATAATTTGGCTATTAGTTTGGCGATTTGTATAATTTGGCGAAATTGGTCGATGGGATAACAGAGTAGTACCTAATATCGTTAAGAGTAAAAATGCGATATTTTAAATAGTGACGTCATTTTCCTTTCAAATGTTTTTTAAAAATTACTGTTATTAGTAATATGAAAAAGGCATCCGTAATAATATTGTAATTCCCATTTATCTGGTTGCTGAATGACATCATTTTCCTCATTTGAAATTTTTCTTATTTTGCTTTAGACATTAATTTTTATCAAAAATTATTTTCTGTTATTTTATTTTCATTCTGTTATTTTATTTACATTAATATTATTTCTCAGTAAATACATTTTTTTTTTTTACCTCAATTAATGCATAATTATACGCAATCATTTTGGAAAATAAATTTTTATTATCGAGAGAAAAGCTAAACTGTGTTGCCACTATTTTGAAGAAATGTCATGAAAAAACGTTTAAAATTAAAAATAAAATATAAAAATGGAAATAAATTAAAAAATAACTAAAATGGGCACAACTACAAATAAATAGCTTTCATTTAAAAAAACAATTATCAAAATCGGTTGAGTAGAAAATTCAGAGGTGATGACACGACATTTTTAGCTTGTCTGAAAGAAATAGCATCGGAGGCTAATAAATAAATAAATAAATAAAGGTATTGTGCGAAAATATCCATATACGCGTAAAATAATTTCTTGATGTTTTTCATTCATTCTTTCTTTCTTTTCTCTTTTTTAAGCACTTTAGAAGTAAGTTTAAAATGCAAATCATATTTTATAGTGTTGAAATACACAGCAAAAATATTATAAAAAGCAAAATGTAATAAATGTATTTTTTTAAACTAAAAAATATTAGTTTTGTAAGGAATAAAGTATGATTAGAATGTTTATAAATTTTCTCCTGATATTATTATATAAGTACATTGCTTATATTAAGAGTTATATTAACATGACTTTGAGTGCCATTTGTTTCCCCTATCTTATGATGCATTTTAGTCTGTTATCCACACATTATTAAAATATGCAATTATTAAATAAGAAATACCTATACTAAAACCTTCTCTGAAAAAATTTCTAATTAACAGTGCAAATTCCATTGAAATACATTCAGTATACTAGATTAAAAATAAATCTTTTAATACGTTGATCTCACATTCTTGGTTGATAACAGCATTTTATTTATCGCGAAAAATATGAAGCAACTAATAAATCATTTTTAAATAAATAAATAAAAAAATTGTTAAAAAGTTAAAATTTTTAGACCCCCAATTGAATTGTTAACTTGTATCAATCAACCTACCAAGCAAAGTACAACCAATAAAACAGAAGTGCAAAATGCACAATCACGTAATCAAATCACCCATATACTTTTTTTTTTTTTTTTTTTTTTTTGAGTAGCGCGCGCGATTTTTGATCAAGGTTGGTTGTCATACTTTAAATGCTGATAGGGCTTAATTAGATGAAATAGGTCACGTGATTCTTTTCCGGAATAGTTTAGATTTTATTTGAGTGACCACAGGTATGTATTTCTGTTACGAGAATCATGTTTTGGAACGATAAAGGTATATAGTATGTGCATTTACCTATTTTGAACCATAAAAATGATGCAATAATTGAATAACTTTAAAATTCCCTTCTTCGATAATACCTACTCCATGCATAATCTTCTGAGCGCGCGCGCGCAAAAATTGTGTGGAAGCTTAACCTGTTGCCACTGTTTAAAAGAAATGTCACGAAAAAGCTTTTAAAATTAGAAATAAAATATAAAAAGGGAAATAAATTAAAAATTAGACAGAATGGGCACATCTACACATAAACAGCTTTCATTTAAAAAAATAATTATCAAAATCGGGCCAGTAGAAAGCTCAGGGCTGATGACTAAAAAAACAGCCAGGTCTTTTAAATATATAGATTAGGCAACGATTTAAACCGCTACGTTTAGTTTACATTTTGTTCAAAATAAAACATGGGTTACTTTTCGAAAAATATTTAGTCATACATATACAGTATATTAAATATTTAGTCTCTCTATTAATACTTAGTGCACACTTAAAATAAAAATGGAAACTGTTTCTGACGAAAGAGAGCTTACAGATGAAGATCTAAAAGCTATAAGACTTCTATTGTTTGGAGATGAAAACAAAGACTTTCCGTTAGCATGGATTAAATACGGATTGAAATTCAAATCCTTTCCACCCTATGCACTAGAACAAATAAAAAGTGGTCCTTGTGGAGTTATTGCCTCGGTTTCAGCCCATGTCATAGATGAACTACTCTATGGTTCGGCACGAATTGTTTTAAAGGAAGGCCTATTACGACCGACGTATGAAGAAAAAAAGGTAGCATTATGTAAAGCTCTCACACAAATAATATGGAGAGCAAGGAGCGGATGCGAAGCAATTGTAGCGACCAAAATAATCTCAGAAGACGGTGCTGAAAATATTAAACTAAAACATTTTAGTACTGATATACTTCTTTTTGAAAGCATAAAAATGAACATTGGAGCATTTATGAAGAGCGGAGGAATATCTCTTTTTATATATTCCTTATTGTTGACACGAGGAATTGAAAAGATAAAATCAGATATGGATTTTCCCGATAAATTGATAGGCGAGGATTCGTACGCATCTCAGGAAATCGTTAATTTAATACTTACTGGACAGGCGGTGATGAACGTCTTTAACGGCAACAAAGAACTAAACGCAACAAACTCAGAAACTCTCATCCTAAAAGGTATCGCCAAACAGTCAAGAATAGGTTTTCTTTCTCTGTCAGAATATGAAAACAATGATCAAGTTGGATCTTATTTAAAATATCCAGAGCATCCCATATGGGTAGTGAATGGCAACAACCATTATTTAACTTTGTTTGGAACATCTAAAAAAATTGTAGAGGACAGTGACGAAGAATTTTATTTATTTTACACAGATAGTTTATCCTCCCATCAAGAAATTAGCCTCCTGATAAATCCCAAAGATGGCCCTGCTAAAGAAACAGATAACTTTCCTACAACCATTAAATGTTTGCTCACAAGGTGGCCGACTGCGACAGTTAAGGTTAAAACTACTGAGGAATAAGAATATTATTTTCATTGGAAAAAAGAGACACTGGATTGTGAACTGAAATTTTCTGTTTAGTGTTCTTTCACTTTGCAATATTTTATATATGTCTCTAATGGTGTTTTTACGGTTGAATTAAAAAATGGTAAAAACCATGTTGTATAAAACTAGAGCTTTTGAAATTATTAAAGTGCATGAAACAATAATGTATTTGTTTACATCCAGTTGAACTGAATTGTTGTTTTAAAACATTTAAGTTTTTGTTGAATGACACAAATGTCCCATACGGGGAAGAGTTCAATATCCTGTTCCGGATTTTTTGGCGAACTTTTTTTGGATTAAATGAATCGATGTAGTTGTTATCTGCAGCCTTTGAGATTGCTTTTTTACTACTATACTAGATTTTTTTTTTTTTTTTTTTGAAAAATTTATAGTTGTTTTAGTTTGACATACATAATAAATGTATGGTCATCATTCAATATATGAACCAAGGCCCCCTTATCATAATATCATGATATTATGATAAGTTAGCCTTGATATGAACTATATAATATTAGGCCACAGGTGTCATATACGCGCCACATTGGCGCGAATGCAACAAAATGGCGATTTTATGCCTCATATGGTAACCCGGCTACTATTAATTTTTTAATAAACTCTTCATGAACTATTATTTTCTTTTTTAAAATCATATAAATTGTTTTGCTCTATAGTTATTAATTACTTTTTTTTATTTATTATTACTTCCTTTTTAGAATAATAGAAACTAACTTTAAAAAATACAAGTAGCTGGTATTTGTGCCAAATTGGCATCGAACAAAAATAGCGCCAATGTGGTGCGTATATGACATCTGCGCCAAAATTAGAAATATATATTAAGAGCAAGAATCTGAGAGAGTGACACACCCGTGATTCATGCCATCTCAGATTTTCTCCAGAAAGTTACCAGTTGTTATCTTCTTAAAAGACCAAATCCAGAATTTTTTGCTCCAAAGTTGAGTTGTTCATTTTTTATGCCCCCTCCCCTCCCCCCCCCCCCATAGGTCATCATGTCGTGAAAAAAAAATAAGAGTTTTTTTTCAGACATGGATATTGCTATGACTCACAGCTCTTTGCGCATACAACTTGCCATCAAATTATTTTTATATCTGGAATGTAAGAGGGTTTAACTTCTTCAGACCTGAGGTGCACATTTGTGTACCTCTGATTTCAACTGCGTATCTCACTTAATATTTGAAATTTTTTTATTGAGACGAGAGGATGTTACTTGTGTACGTTAGCTTTTTCTAGTTTCAGCAAGAAATGGCGCTAGCAGTCTTAATTCATATAATTTTGGAGGAAATAAACAAGCAATGGCGAAAAATATAAAATTTCGAAAAAGTAAGTACATTTTTATAATTAGAAAATTAATATTTATTCATAATTTTTAAGAATGTTTATAAACTATTCAATATTGCATAAACCATTTACATTTTTTGGCTAGATCATAATATCTATTTAAATTAGATGTAATTTGTAAGGTACATGTATGTGCACCTCCGGTTTCAATTCTGTGTTTTTGGAAAGAAGTCATCTCACACAAAACATTTGTACTGAATGGTATTTAATTGGTGCAGTGCTAACGTTGTGGAATTATTAAAAAAATATTTTTAATTATAAATAAGAATTCATGTTGTTGATGTTTTAAATTAAAAATTAACTTTTAAAAATCATAATTATTATATCTTTGTAAGAGTAAATAAACTGATGAGGCCAATGGTGATAGTGAATCTTCTGGCAATGAAATTTAGATCATACAGATATAACTATTGAGGATATTGACTACCTATCCCGAATCCATGTAACAATAAAGTTTAACCTAAAAGGCCTTTGTTATTGAAAGCTGAAAATAAGTAAATTTTTAAAACTTGTGTTACAGCACACTAGAATAATAATGCTGAGAATAAAACTTTATCTTTTCGCAAATATTTATTTAATCTTTTTTTCTTCTAATACTATTTCGAAGATCATTGATTGATGAGGATTATCTAAAAGCAGATTTTCCAGCATCGTAAATCCTTTTGAATCATTTTTAGATTAGTTAAATGAAGATTTTTGGAGAAAAGTTTCATATGAAACCAATTCCGTTGAAACAATTCCAATTCCGTTATATTCCGTTCAAACACGAAACCGTCGCTCAATAAATGCTTCTAAATATAAAATTACAAAAGCTGCGGGCGTACACATACTCATGGAAACTTTAAAATATCTCCAAGCAAGGTTCTACTGGCAAAAAGACTTGTCAGTACTTAGAATTGCAGCTACTATGTCACGTGATCGATTTTTTGAGAGTAGAAAATCTCTTCATTTTGTAGATAAATCAATTTAAGCAGATGACAAATTATGGAAAATAAATCTTACCTTGAATGCCATAAAAATTAAATGTTTGTCCCTGCCCCGGCCAAAACTTTTAAAACTAGATGAACAGAGATCACTAGATCCCATTTGCTGGGCGTTGTGGATCTAGACAGTATGTGCCGTTAAAACCTAATCCGTTAGGATTAAAAAACTTTTTTTTATCCGCAAGGGATGGCCATACCCTCGACTTCCAGATATATCATGGAAAAGGAATTGTACCAGCTGATGATTCAAAATAATTATGATTAGGTCTAGGTGGAGGCATTGTCAAATTGTTTTTTAAATTTATTCCAAAAGACAACACACGGGTGATTTACTAGGACAGTTATTTTACTAGTGTAAAATGTGTCGACTTTTTATTGAGGAACAATACCTACCAAACTGGAATGATTATGAACAAAAGACTAGGAGGAGCAGGTAAAAAAATTAAGAATGATTGAGATTTGTAACACGCAGAGTGGGATGAGTAACTAAGGGAAGGATATGTGTATACTAAACTAGAAAGATAACAAATGTGTAACTTTGCTTTCGATTTGCATTGATAGCGATCCCAAGAGCAGTTGTGTTAGGTGGTCTAAACATCAAAACTTTAAAATTAATGTAACACAACCAGCAATTGTGAATACAAAACGTGTATAGGTGGTACAGATTTAAATGATAGGTGTTTAGCTTACTACCGTTGTTCTATTCACACAAAAAGATGTCAACAAGAGTTTTATATACATTTTAGAGATTTGGTTGTTTCCATTTGTTGGATAATGTATATCAGAAATTGCAAAACAGGTGAAGTTCCTCGAAAAGACAGATTGTCTCTCTTGCGGTATTTTTAGAGATTGCATAAGTACTGATGAAATATGGGGACAAAGTAAGTGAAGAACGACGACTAGGGACACCACGCAAAAGTTATTCATCTGAAAATGTTTCTGCAGACGATTACGAAAATAAACTACAGCAAAAACAACGTACGTAAGGGTATTTAGAAGCCAATTTACTATTTTATATACGACAAAATTGGACAATTTCCTCGTTCAACAAATGATAACTTTGCTTCAAAATGCAAGTATGAAGGCTGCAAATCAAAAACAAGTGTTACTTGTACAAAATGCAATATGTATCTCTATATATAAAAAAACAGGTTTTTTTTTTCGAAAATAGCACATAAAATAAGTTTATATGTACCAATTGTTAATCAAATTCCTCGTTTAAATAAATTTTTGAAAAATGAAGTGTTTTTTTTTTTTTTTTTTTTTTTTTTTTTTTTTTTGCAGTATGAACCCGAGGTGCACATGTGTGTACCTGCTAGTAAATATAAACTAATAATAATTATTTTACTTTTTATTACAAAATTATGTTTTTATGCGTATAAATAGATGGAACAAACTGTGAAATAATTTTTACGATGGCATAAAATATTTCAGGTCTGAACAGGTTAACTTTATATAATAGATGAAAAACCCGTGGCAAGTTTTTGCCACAAGGTCACAAAAAGATTCCTTTTTGCTGGGTTTTTTTTCCATTTTTAAGACCCTATAACAGCTTGCGCATTCCACTTGCCATGAAAAAAGAGGTGGCATTTGAAAGCCATGCATTAGCACTTTTAAAAAAATGTATATATAATTGACGCAAGTTGGATACGCTTTTAGTTACAGAGTGTCAAAGTCTGAAAAATGTCATTTTTGACCAATATTCAAACTGCCATAATTTCTTGCGGCAACAACATTTTGAAATAATTCATTTGCCATTGTTTTATTCTATTATTGCCCTTTTCAAAAAAGTGAACTCCATTGAGGCAAGTTGCTTTAAAAAAATTAAATGTTTTTTTTAAATATGGCCTTTTTCAATAGTCAGAGCTATTTTATTATTTGAAATAACTTGACTGGATAACAATATTTTATACATTTGTTTGTCTATATAAATTGATGTTCTAATATATTGTGAGATATATATGATGTTGATGGCATTTATTTAATTTTAACCCTTTCGAGTCCGAATTTTTTTTTAATTTTAGAAAAAATTACTTTTACTTTGATAATATTGACACTAGCTATCCTAATAGATTAATTAGAGTTTAACGAATGCCTCATTGTCTGAAGCATAACGAATGCTGTTGTTTTCTGCACTATTAAATTCATATTCATTCAACAATAGGCTAAGGAAGAGTTTTCGGAGAGGGTTTAAAAATATTATATTGCAACAAGTTAGTGACATTACAACTTTCTAATACTTTTAGCGCTTTATTACACATAATTCTTTCAGGAAAGTAACTTTTATTTTAAATTAAGAGGGAAATACATTTAAAATAAAATAATCGCAAACAATACAAAGAAAATTAAGCAAATATTTATTATGTTTACTAAATGCCTTAACATTAATGAAGTCATATAATAAATGCACAGACACATATTAACATTGCTAAAAAAAGTATAAAAGTATTAAAAGTGCTTAAAAGTTTCTTAAAAATACTAATACTCAAGAGATATGTATTATTAATACTACACCAGCTCCGAAAGGGTTAAAACGAAAATATTTGACATTTACAAATTACAACTTGTAATTAAAATGCAAATATAAATACAAACAGCCAACACTGTTAGAATTTTTACACAGTTTTATCAGTACAAGAAAAGAAAATCAAAAATATAACTGTTTCTTGTAACATATCTGAAGATGCCTTTTAACAGTTATGGGATTATTTTTTCAACTTTATACAATTGTCTGATCATTTTACAGTTCATATCATCATATCATTTTACAGTTATATGCTTAACGCGTTCGTGCCTGCTGTACTTTGAATAATGCATGTTTTTTATTGAGTTTTATTTTATCTTAACAATTACTTTTCTTATTATCTGCATGCAGTAAAAGTAGTACATTTCTATGCATTTTTTATAATGAATTTGTTTTGGAATTTAATAATAATAATTAAAAAAATAATAATAAGTTTTTTTTTTTTTTTGCTCTGTTGGCATTTTTAGGTGCGTTCGTAATTATGTAAATACGTAGCACCTATTGTTGTCGCTCAGTCCGTCTGTCTGTTCGTCTGTCCGCATATAACAACGCAAAAACTACTCAACTGAATTGTTTGAAATTTAAAACACATAATTATTACATGATTTTGTCGAGTCATTTCAAATTTTATGAAAATCGGATGGATAGATCAATTACAGGGACAATCAAAAGGATTCCGTTACATTACGGTCAATGGGGAAAAAAGTTTCAAATGCATTTTAATCGTTTGAAATTTAAAACGTATATTTATTACATAATTCTGTCGAGTCATTTCAAATGTTATGAATATCGAATGCATAGATCAATTACAGGGACAATCAAAAGTATTCCGTTACATTACGGTCAATGGGGAAAAAATTTCAAATGCATTTTAATAGTTTGAAATTTAAATCGTATATTTATTACATAATTTTGTCGAGTCATTTCAAATGTTATGAAAATCGAATGCATAGATCAATTACAGGGACAATCAAAAGTATTCCGTTAAATTACGGTCAATGGGGAAAAAATTTCAAATGCATTTTAATAGTTTGAAATTTAAATCGTATATTTATTACATAATTTTGTCGAGTCATTTTAAATGCTATGAAAATCGAATGCATAGATCAATTACAGGGACAATCAAAATAATCCAGGACATTACGATCAATGCGAAAAAAAGTTTCAAATGCATTTTAATGGTGTTACACTCATTTGAACATAATAGAATTGGCATGAATCTTTGAAGTATGTACTAAGATATACATTCTGTGCAATCTGTGATGCAAAGAATATTCATTATTAAATTACAGGGCCACACAAATGTATTCCACTAAATCATGTTATACGGGAAAACATTGTTTGGGGCGTGCTTTAATTATGTTATACTACTTCAAATTTTTTGAATAAGATATACGTTAATGAAGTATAATAAAAATTACGCCCTGCATATTTACAGGAACACAAAGATTTCGACCACTGTACTATATCCAAAGTACGCTCTACTAGATCTGAATCTAGAATCTAGAATACTAGATCATCAAGATCTGAATATTTTTAAAACTTCGTTATCGAACGAACGCACCTCATTTTCTACGCTTCACGTGCAATTTCCAACTTGTTTAGCTTGTTTTAACTTGTAAGCATTTTTTAACTTGTTTTTCATTTTTAAATTTAAAATGTAGGTTTCTTTTCTGAACAAGTCATGTGTGATAAACAAAAAAATATAATCAAAATCTATATAATAAAGGCCAAACGTATCTGTGCTTAACGCATACGTCATGTTTTGAATGGCAACACTCTCCGATGAAATTTCGGTTTTGCAATTTTCGCTATTGTAAATTTTTAAACTTCTAGACTTGCACGTTTTCAATCTTTATACCATCGTTTAGAGAAAAAAATGCACTTTTAAATGCCGTTTGTTAGAAAACTGTATCTCAATTTGATTTTGAGATATTAATTTTTTTTGTAGTTTTTGGTTCAATTTCTCTAATGGTGGCAACTTGAGTATTGCATTTATGTGGGAAAGAGAGGAAAAATAGCCATAGAGCAAAAATGAAAAAAAAAATAATAGAGATGCATTTAGTGGCTGGAGATGACGCCAAAAATGTAACCCAAAATTCGCTGCATTGCATCAAACACAACCGCGTGCTTTCACAAAAAAGAAAAACTTTTAGCGATGCAATTTTAATTCATAATACAATGAAATACTATTTTATAATACTAAAATCAGATCTTTTTCATTTAAAAAAAAAAATGATATTAAAAAATTCTGTCTCTGTTTCACGCGATTGTTTTGTTTGGGCCGAATGAGAGACTTAAATTGGAAGAATAACGCCCATCAAACCATTTTAATCGCATACTGCACTTCCATATATCTCTTTTCTCCATGGGAAATAACAGATCACTGTATATTTTAGTTGTCATTTTTTCATAGCAACTGAAAAAAAAATAGTAATTAAAAACCTGTTATGTCAATATATCGTCGGCTATAAAACCCTGTGAATGTTGTTGGTTTTATATCGTTTTTATCTATGAATTTAATGACTTTTAGTTCGTTGTCAACTTACTTTACAAAAGATACATCAATTAACCTTTACAAAAATGCATTTTAAAGAATATCTGGGTATCATATTTTCTTAGTTGATTTTAAAAACTGAGAATGCAGTTTTATTCTTTGGCGAAACATTTGGCTAATAACTTCTATCTTGCGTCTAATACGGAAGTACCGATAATTTTTAAAATTGTATATGATTACATAAATAATATGTTTAATACAAAATTGGTGTTTGGAATTAATTGGCAGTTTAAAAAGCCTATTACGCAGAAAAAATTTATTAGACTTTCCAATTTTTAAATTTTTAAAAAAGTTTTTCATCTTCACTTTGTGATCCGGGAACCTTGGGTTCGGTGTACTTGTATATATAATAATCAAAAATATATATAATCAAAATATATATAATCAAAATATATATAATATTAATCAAAAATATATATAATAGTATTTTCTAAATGCTCAAAACCTCATCCTAGTCCATTTTCATATGAATATGAATAATATGTAAAATAACTACTTTTAATAGATTTCAGAGAAGTACATATTCATTAGTAATCTATTCATGTATTTCAGTTAATATATTTGGATAGCTATTAATGTTAAAGAAAATTTATTTTTCGCATAAGTGAAAAAAAAAAATCCCCATAAGGGTTAAAAGACATCTTGGAATATCTTAAAAGAAATGGTTATATCTTTGATTTTTTTTTTCTCGTAGTGATAAAACTGTGTAAAAATTCTAACAGTGTTGGCTGATTGTATTTATATTTTCATTTTAATTACAAGCTGTAATTTGTAAATGTCAAATATTTTCGTTTTAACCCTTTCGAAGCTGGTGTGCTATTAATAACACATGTCTTTTGAGTATTATTATTTTTTAAGAAATACTTTTGTTACTAATTACATGTAGCAATGTTAGTATGTGTCTGTGCATTTATTATATGACTTCATTAATGTTAAGGCATTTAGTAATAATAATAAATATTTGCTTAATTGTCTGAGCGAAGCGAAGTCTTATACTCAGAGTACGTAACGATATTAAAAATCAAAAAATTTCTTTCGTCAAGGAAATCTCAAAAAGTACTTGTCGGATTTTGATTCTGTTTGTACCAGCAGGTACCTATGAAGGTAATCTGGTGAATGCACTATCTACGAAAAATTAGTTCCAAATAGTTTAAAAGTTATATTTAAAAAACTGATAAAAAAGCACATTTTATTTCCATACGTCAGAGGAACTTGGTGTGCGTCATTTTTCACCGGCTGGATCGTAGACAAACGAATCAGAGTGCATGGAGTAAATAGTTGTCATGACGAAGCTAAGACTAATACACATAGTACGTAACGATATTAAAAGTCAAGCATAACTCTTTCGTTAACCCTTTAAGACCCGATGAAATTATAAACAAAGCTAGCCATGCTGATTGAAAGCAAAACATGCACTACATCCACTAGCTGCTGATAAAATTATTTTACTCTCTCTCCAAGCCTGAATGACCGTTTGATTTGGGTTTTTATTACATACAACTGATAAACAGCAATTTAAAAGAATGTCTAACCGCACGATCGTGCGGGTTGGGTCTTAAAGGGTTAAGCAAATCTGGAAAAATACATATAGGATTGCAATTCCGATTGTACCAAACGGTACCTATGAGAGTAACCTACTGAATGCACCTACTTTCAAAAATTAGTTCCAAATAGTTTTAAAACTATTTTTTTTTAAAAATTGATAAAAAGCCCAATTCATTTGCATACGTCACAAAAATATTGTGTGCGTCACTTTTTACCGGTTGTATATTTTCGTTAGATTCCCAAATTTAAGCACATGGAGCAAGGAAAATACGCAAACAATTTTTAAGTACAATTAAGTATATTTAAACTTTAGAAACAAACTGAAAAATAATTTTGTTCTTGTTGTTAATTTAAAAGAAAAAAGTCTTAATTCTTAGTAACTTAATATTAGTATTTGAGATTTTGCGATAATTTTTATAATAATAGCCGCCATTAGAATCTTTTATATTTCGCACCTTCGCACATGCAAATTGGAAACAATTATGTCATGTTTAAATAAAATATGTGCTGAAATAAAATATTGGTACTTCTTCGTTATCTCGTGATCAATTTCGCCAAATTGTACATATTCACATTTTAAATAACGAATATTGGCATTTAATCTTATAGTTTGGCGATAACTTTTTGGTCGACGGGATAACCTAGAAGTACCAAAAGCGGTATAAAAAATCCCTTGATGACGTTTTAAACACATGTTTACATTGCTTAATGAGACATTCACGATCACTCATGATTGGCATTTTATCTTATTGTTTGGCGATAATTTTTTGGTCTACAGGATAATCAAGTAATATCAAAAAAGGAACTATAGTTGAAGCGAAGAATAAACAGTTATAAGTAATAAACATAATAAAAAATATAATAAAAATATGAATATCACAATAAATCGTAAATCGTAAAACACTTATAGCAATATTCAAAAACAACGTTTTCATCAATTTGGCGGGGAAAAAATCGCGCTAACATGTAGCTTATATTTTTACTCATAAATATGACATCTGTGCCATATTTACGAGTAAAAATAAGCATAAACGATCATCAGGTTTGAAATCTCAATTTCTGAAGCCCAAACTGGACCATGATTTATAAAAACGCCAAGGTAAAGATATTATTTGAAAAGTATCATGAAATTAGAGCAGAGATATCATATACGCATCGGGTTTGGCGCAAATTAATCATAAATTAAAGTAAAATCATTTTTGAATGAATTTTGATTATTTTAAAAAGTAAGTAACAATTAAAAAAAGCACGATTAAATTTAGGTTATATAAATATAAAAAAAAAATAAGCAATTTATTAATAAACAAACAACAATAGCAAAGATCACCATGCAATGTAAATAATGATATTTTGGCGCTAATTATATGGAAAAGTTCCATATCCTGTTCTAAATTTTTAGCGAGCTTTTTTTTTTTTTTTTTTTTTTTTTTTTTGTAATACTTGGTTATTTTGTAGACCAATTGCGCCAAACTACACAAATCGCCAAACTGTTTGTCAAATTACATAAATTGACCTAATTTGTATTTTAAATAACAGAAAAATAAATACATTTTTAAAATGCAATAAGAAATACATATTAAAAGTTGAATTAAAAATCTCTTTATGACGTAGCAAGCACGAGTATCGTAATTAATGACAAGTGAAAGTAACATTTACAATCATCCAGTATTGGCATGTAACCTTATAGTTTGGCGATAGTTTTTTGATCGATAGGATAACCAAGAAGTACCTTTTTTTGCCATTAAATAAATCGATGTGGTTGTGATCTTCAGCCTGTGAGGTTGCTTTTTTTCTGCACTTTCTAACAGAGCTGAAAAATATTTATGCAGTCGGTTTGTCTATCCGTCTGTCCACACTCAAACATCCGTAAATATGCACCGATTTATATGCAATTGGAAACCTTACTTAGGGTCTCCTAGGCATGTTTGATATTGTACATGAAGTATGTGGGATTAATAGTTTACTAGCAGGGGAGACCGAGCTTAGCTCGGGCAAAATTAACTTTGTGTTCAACTCGATATAGTATTTTCACTGTATCATTAACTCTGTATTATTACTGTAAAACATGTTTATAATAGTATTATTTAGAAAAACAATCAATAAGAAAACTATGTTTTTATGCGCATGTTTATAAATTTTACTTTATTTTAAAATTTACAACGAAAGGACATCAATCTAAATCACTTTTTTAGCTCGACTTTGATTGGTTTAACCATGCATCTCGAATCCTCTTAAGAATGCAGAGCTGCCAAGTCTCCGGCTTTTTGCACACCAGTATTATTTTAGAGAAAATCATCTGTTTTTAAATCGTCTCAATGTTCCAATTACTTAAAACATCATTTTCTGTATAATAATACTGGTATCCAAAAAGCCGGAGACTTGGCAGCTCTGAGAATGTATAAAAAAATTCTTTACATTCTGAAAGACAATATTTTTTTCTAGATATAGCCAAATTTGGAGGCATTCTTTCATTTGGCTCCAAATATGTGTTTTGGTTTTCGTAATTTTTATGGTCGATTTTTTTGGCCATATGTCGCCAATATTTTCTCAAATATCACCAAGTTATTGGCTTTTGCTATATTCTCGTGACCCTGACCAGTATTACCCAAAATGAGCCACTAATCAAATTTGATCAAGCATGTGACATAGCTCAATCGTAGGTAAAATTATCTTGGTAGGTAAAACTATGTTCTTGGGTAAAATTATCTTGGCAGCATTCAGCAATAAAGCGAAATGACCCACTAATATAATTTTGTTTAACATGCGACTCAGCTCAATAGTCTTCTCTTAAAAAAAAACGCTTTGTTTCAAAATTTAGGTAAAATTGATTGAGTCGTTGTTATATATAATTAGAATAACCCTAGCTCATTAAGACCCAAAATGACCCACAGATCGAATTTTCGCGAGCATGTGTCCAAGCCAAATGGCTTGCTCTTGCTCAAAAACGATATAATACAAAGTATAGTCAAATTGGTGAGTACTATTTTCTATATAAAATTAGCATGACCCATCATGACCAACAAATGACCCTTATAATCGAAATCTCTCGAACGTGTGGCCTAGCTCATTAGTTTTAGCATGCCGAAAAACATTAGATACAAAAATTAGATAAAATCGATTGAGCCGCTTTTTAGATATAGTTAGTTTGACCCTGACTCCTTATGATCCAAAATGACCCATTGATCGAATTTTCTCAAAAATCTGTCATAACCCAATGATTTTCTTGTGCCCGAAAACGATAAAATACAAAATTTAGTCAAAATTGTGCGAAACGTTGTCTAGATAAAATTAGAATGACCCAAAACTGGCCCACTAATCGAAATTTCTCGAACATGTGACCTACCCCAATGATTTTCTCATGCCAAAAATATGTTGTATACAAAATTTCGTTAAAATCGACCCAACCATTCTTTAGATATAGCTTGACCTTGACCCATTAAGACCCACAAATGACCCTTATAATCGAAAGCTCTCGAATATGTGACTTAGTCCATTAGTTTTCTCGTTTCTAAAAATTGTTATATACAGAATTTCGTTATAATCCATCACGCCGTTCTTTAAATATAAATAGCTTGACCCAGAACCTTTATGATCCAAAATGACCCATTAATCGAAATTTTTCGAACATGTAACCTAGTCCAATGATTTTATCGTGCCAAAAAAATGTTGCACACAAAATTTTATTAAAATCGATCCACCTGTTCTTTAGATATAGCTTGACCATGACCCATTATGACCCATCCTGACCCAGAAATGACCCTCATAGTCGAAATCTCTCAAACATGTGATTTAGCCCATAAGTTTTCTCATGTCAAAAAACTGTTACATACAAAATTTCGTTATAATCCATCACGCCGTTCTTTAAATATAAATAGCTTGACCCAGACTCTTAATGACTCAAAATGACCCATTGAAATTTTTTCTCGAACATGTAACCTAGCCCAATGTTTTTCTCGTGCCCGAAAACCATAGAATGCAATTTTTAGTCAAAATTGCGTGAGAAAATCGCTAGATAAAAATAGCATGACCCACAATGACCCCAAAAATGACCCACTTACCGAATTTTCTCGAACATGTTACCTAACCCAATGGTCTTCTTGTAATCCAAAACGATACAATATAAAATTTGGTCAAAATCGTTAGAGCCGTTTTTTAGATAAAAATGGTTTGACCCATAATGACCCAAAAATGACCCACTAATCGAAATTTTTCGAACATGTGACCCAGCCCAATAGTTTTCTCGTGCCAAAAAACGATTGGTTACAAAATTTCCTTAAAATCGATCCAGCCGTTCTCTAGATATAAATAGCTTGATCTTGACCCATTATGACCCAAAATGACCCAATAATCGAATTTTCTCGAACATGTGACCTAGCCCAATGGTCTTCTCGTGCCCGAAAATGGTAAAATCCAAATTTTTGCGAAAATCGTTAGAGCCGTTTTTGAGATAAAATTTACCCACACACACACAATTTTTGCTCGCATTATAGTATAAGATTTACAGGGGCACCCAAAAGATTTTCATTACAGTATGGTCTATTGGGGGAAATCCTTTGCAGCGTATTTTAATGAAATTACGCTATTGCAAATTTACGAAACTTATATAAACCACTGAATTTCATTACGATTAAATTATAACAGGATATTCATAGCATTTTTAATCCAATCACAAGGACACACAAAAGAAATCGGTTACAATACTGTTTTTGAGCAATAATTTCTGGAAATGCGTTTTCAGTTTCGGCGTGCGCTTTTAAATTTAACTGTTTTTTTAGGTGTGTCCCTAATTTATATAAAATATTTAGTAACTATAGTCGCCGTCTGATCTGTTCGTCTGTATCTCCTCATATAACAGCACAAAAACTATCCTACGAAATCGTTTGAAATTTTAAATATCTGTTTGTTGCCGAATTTTGTTGAGTCATTGCAAATTTTAATAAAATCGGATAAATTCGAATACAGGGACAATCAAAAGTATTAAGTAACATTACGGCCAATGGGATGAAATAGTTCCAAGCTCTTTTTAATGATGTTAAACCCATCAAAACATAATGAAATTGATATGCATTTATGAAAAGCACTAGAATACATATTTTGTAGAACATGCCACGCAAAAAATATTTATTATTCATTTACACGTCACCACAAAAGAATTCCATTATAAAATAGTATGAGAGGTGGGATAGTAACTTTTCAGCTTTATTAATCTAGGAATTTTATCATAGAATCATTTTCTCAATTGCCACTAGCAGGTCTTTTAAATAATAACCTTTTGCCGGTAAAACGGCGTAATCGAGTTCACATTGGCGTATTTGAGCCAGCATGTTATGCTGAAAAAAATATGTTCAGATTTGTAAATCACTTGTGATGACACTTTGACGGCTCAAAGCGTATGCAGACGAAATATTCAGATGTCGTTCATATCTTATGCTATTGGCATTGCCAACAGTGGAATAATCGTAAAAAATAGAGAATATACGCTCTAAGAAGAAAGTATATGCTCAAGTTATAGAATATATCCTAGAATGTATGTACTGCGGCTTTTTGAGAAAGAGGGCGAGGGAGATAAGGTGATTCTTAAAAAATCCAGAAAGTATGTGGCGTATACCTCTGTAAACTCTCTACTACATTCATGATTGCCGATTTGTTTTATTTTATGTATGCTAAAGCAAAATGCAGTTCAATTTCATGGGAATGGGTTTAAAACGAAAACAAATCAGCGTATGTAGTGGCCAGCATGCACGATTGGCAGTGGCACCATTTAAATCAGATTTAGCATATCTGGAACACACTCGAAACGACAGATTGTTTCCTTTGTTGGCGTTTTCGGGATTTTTATGTATCTTTTTTTAAGTGAGAATACCCCAATTTTTTATCGAAAACCTCATCGCATACATTGAAAACAGATGTAGTTATTACATTATTATATATATTAATTATTTTGTTCTATCTATTTAAGGGCACTACACACCATATAAAAAATCCCTCATTCTACTCAACCATCATGATTTGCGCCAATTTTAGGTATTAAAATTGATGTGTATATTCTTTACGTCATTTCAAAGAGTTTAAATTCCGATACAAGATATTTTAGCGCTTTGTTAGCTGTATTCTTCAAATTTTATACTTATGCGTGACTGTTTTGTACAGGGTGTTTCGCTACCAAACCGACAAACTTTCAGGGGTGATAGTAGACATAAAGACAAACATTATTAAATAGGAAACCATGGGGCGCAAACGTCTTCTGTAGGAGCTAGGGGCCATTAAAGTTTAAGGTCCAAAAATTCAAACGCTGGTAAAAATTAGAAAACAGGGTCGATTTGTTTGCGGTTTTCTCTAAAATCATTCTTTATATCACGATATTTTATTTTTTTAATTTTAAAGGTTAAGTTCAAAAATTGTCGATAGAGGGCGCTTTAGACTTTAGAGTAACGAACAAATACTTTTTGCAGTTCTTTTGTGAATAGGGTTGAAATTATTCTAAAGTTTAGACTTTAACTTAAATTTTAAGCCCAAAATCGGAAACATGAGGAATCGATTAACTAGCGATAATTTAACTGTGAACCGAGGGGGAAATTTTAAACGCTCATAAACATTGGACAAACTAATCAATTTTGTTGCGGTTTGCTTGTAGGTCATTCCCTTGGTAATTATTTTATTCAAAATGACGTACAGCTGTGGTGTCCTCATTTTTTCATAGAGGGCGCTTCCGACACATCTCCGACATTTCAATGGCATTACTCCTGGTTGTTTTACTACCAGACTACCATACTTCCAAGAAGTGTTAGGGATGCGAAAGCGACACGGAATCACATAGGAATGTACCGTTGAAAATGTCTTTTTTGCGAGTTATGGTTGAAGGAAGCAAAGAAAAAACAACAGAAACAAGTAGAGAAACAGTAACACGTTAATATGACATAAAACAGTTTATTTAAAGGTTTTACTAGAAAAGATGTTCGAAATTATGATCAGAAGTAATTCGACATGCTTGACAGAGACGTCGCATGTAATTCCTCACAGTTTGAAAGATTCCTGGAATCTTTGATAGATTTCCGGAAGCTACAGAAATACGAGCTGATAAGTCTTTAATTGATGGTATGGGGTTCTCATACACCCAACTTTTCATATGACCCCAGCAGAAGAAGCTCATATACTTGATAGGTCCGGTGATCTGGCAGGCCAATAAATCGAGACACCACGACCTATCAACCACTGTCCATATGTTACGTTGAGGTATCGGTGAGCATCATTGGTAAAATGTGGAAGAGCCCGATCGTGCTGGAACCACATAGAGCTGCCCAACGAGAGAGAAACTTTCACGCGCATTACCGTTCAGCTCCATCTACTGCAAGAAAATCGCGGCGCCATCCACTATCGCTGTCAAGTAGTTTGCTGGACATTTTCTGGTCGTAATTTCGAACACTTTTTGCTGTAAAACCTTTAAATAATCTTTGTTCTGTCACTTTAACATGTTGCTGTTTCTCTGCTTGTTTCTGTTGTTTTTTTCTCTCCTTTTTTTAAACGTAACATGCAAAAAAACAATTTTCAACATTACATTCCTGTGTGATTCCGAGTCGTCTTTGCATCCCTTACACTTCCTGGAAGTATGATGGTCTGGTAGTAAAACACCCAGGAGTAATACCATTGAAATGTCGGACATGTGTCGGAAGCGCCCTCTATCAAAAAATGAGGACATGAAAGCTGTACATCATTTTGAATATAATAATTACCAAGGGAATGACCTACACGCAAACCGCAACAAAATCGATTAGTTTGTCCAATGTTTACGAGCGTTTAAAATCTCTCCCTCGGTTCACAGTTAAATTTTCGCTAGTTAACTGATCCCCATGTTTCCTATTTTGGGCTTAAAATTTAAGTTAAAGTCTTAACTTTAGATTAATTTCCACCCCAAGCACAAAAGAACTGCAAAAAGTATTTGTTCGTTACTCTAAAGTCTAAAGCGCCCTCTATCGACAATTTTTGAACTTAACCTTTAAAATTAAAAAAAATAAAAAATCGTGATATAAAGAATGATTTTAGAGAAAACCGCAAACAAATCGACCCTTTTTTCTAATTTTTATCAGCGTTTGAATTTTTGGACCTTCAACTTTAATGGCCCCTAGCTCCTATAGAAGACGTTTGCGCCTCATAGTTTCCAATTTAATAATGTTTGTCTTTACGTCTACTATCACCCCTCAAAGTTCGTCGGTCTGGTAGCGAAACACCCTGTATAGTTTGATTTCCCATTTTTTAACCGTGTATAGGAATTTGTATGTAATATTTTGCAAATGTACCATTCACCTTGCTCTTTTTTATCATTTCAATTTGTGACAATATATAATCAATTAAAGATAGAATCGCTTTTGACTTTTAGCATATTATTTTAAAAACTCTGTTCTAAGCAATATCGCTCAGACTAATCCCTCTGAGGGATGTCCTAGTTTTCTTTGCATTGTTTGCGATTATTTTATTTTAAATGTATTTCCCTCTTAATTTAAAATAAAAGTTACTTTTCTGAAAGAATTGTGTGCAATAAAGCGCTAAAAGTATTAGAAAGTTGTAATGGCACTAACTTGTTGCAATATAATATTTTAAACCCTCTCCGAAAACTCTTCCTTAGCCTATAGTTGAATGAATATGAATTTAATAGTGCAGAAAACAACAACATTCGTTATGTTTCAGACAATGAAATATTCGTTAAACTCTAATTAATCTATTAGGATAGCTAGTGTCAATATTATCAAAGTAAAAGTAATTTTTTCTAAAATTAAAAAAAAAATCTGACTCGAAAGGTTTAAAATTAAATAAATGCCATCAACATCATATATATCTCACAATATATTAGAACATCAATTTATATAGACAAACAAATGTAAAAAATATTGTTATCCAGTCAAGTTGTTTTAAATAATAAAATAGCTCTGACTATTGAAAAAGGCCATATTTTAAAAAAACATTTAATTTTTTTAAAGAAACTTGCCTCAATGGAGTTTACTTTTTTGAAAAAGGCAATAATAGAATAAAACAATGGCAAAAGAATTATTTAAAAATATTGTTGCCGCAAGAAATTATGACAGTTTGAATATTGGTCAAAAATGACATTTTTTAGACTTTGGCACTCTGTAACTAAAAGCGCATCCAACTTGCCTCAATTATATACACATTTTTCAAAAGTGTTAAGGAATGGCTTTCAAATGACACCTCTTTTTTCATGGTAAGTGGAACACGCAAGCTGTTATAGGGTCTTAAAAATGGAAAAAAAACAGCAAAAATGAATTTTTTTGTGACTTTCTGTGGCCTTGCGGCAAAAACTTGCCACAGGTTTTTCATCTATTGTATAAAGTTAAACCCTTTTACATTCCAGATATAAAAAGAATTCTGGTGGCAAGTTATATGCGCAAAGAGCTATGAGTCATTGCAATATCCATGTCTTAAAAAAACGCTTATTTTTTTTCACGACATGATGACCTTTAGGGGGCCATAAAAAATGAACAACTCAACTTTGGAGCAAAAAATTCGTGATTTGGTCTTTTAACAAGATGAGAAACAACTTGTAATTTTTTGGAGAAAATCTGAGATGGCATGAATCACCCCATAATGCTAGGTGTGACACTTTCTCAGATTCTTGCTCTTAAATATACATTATTTATTTATGGGTGTATATAATGTATTTATATATTCATATATCTATGTATAATTACATATAAACAGATATCTAAAATGTACATACAGAGTGTCCATCGAATAAGACTCTTATTTCAAAATTAAATTTCTCAGAAATAAAGATTGATAGAATTATGCGGTAAACGGTTTGTGTATTAGGTAAACTGTAAAAATGTTATACAGAAGTTTCGTACGGTGATTATTTTGAAAAGATTGCGGTCTGATTGCAAAGAATCTAAATAAATAATAATTTAGAAGATATTTTGAAACTTTTATGCTCAATTCAGAGCTTATTTCAGCATTCATTTCAAGTTTTGATTTTTTTAGAAACCATCTTCTTATTATGCATTTACCTCTCAAAATTAACCCTCATGTCAAATTCCAAACTTCTTGTCTAACGATTTGCCATCTCTCTAGGGGTAGTGGCACCAATATAAAAAGACTATATTGAAATAGGGACTATCACCATTATTTGCCAACATCACTTTTAAAATCGGTTTGGTGTTTACTACTTAATATTCCATACAAGTTAGAATGTTCAAAAAGGCTTTTTTAGAACATTTATCGTTCCTGCTAATCTTAGATGGCAGTGGCACCAATATAAAATATAGCCTGTATAAGATCAGAGATTGTTACCATTGATTTGTAACCATACTTTTATAATAGGTTTGTTATTTCCTGAGATTACATAAAAATCGTATTTTAGCATTTTTTTTACAATGTTTTGTGGTCCTTCCCTTTGCTTCACAACTTTTAAATTTCAAATTTACCTTTGACTGTTCTAGGAGACATATTAGGAGCAAGGGCGGCGCCAGAATTTGCCCGACGTGGGGGCACTGTATCCCCGACAGGGGGGCCAAGTTCATAACATATATTAGAGGTCCCCGCGTGCTGGGCCAGGTCCTAAAAATTGCGTGGGCAAAAATTTCAAGGACCCAGTTCGTACAAAATAAATTAATGTTCCGGTCGGCGTAAAATTAAAAAAGTTTGCCTGCTTATATGGTCTAGCAAGTATTATATATATTAGCCCCTTCCCCCTCCCCCCAAAAAAAGTTAAAATCTCGACCCGATTTGACTCTATTTCTACAAAACATGAATTTTTGCTTCGATATGGTAATAAACTGTTTTACACGAAGAGTTCTGATCAAAAAGAATTAATCTTTTTTTTTTTTTTTTTAACTATTTGGAAAATAGTTGTTGATCTCGGTGGAGAACTGGAAAATCTGAAGCAGATCTGAATCTTTTTATTGGTTGAATTCCGGAACTTATTTTATTTTATTCGTTTTGTGATTGGTCCATATTTAATGTCCAAAAATGGAATACTTCTGTTGACACGATGACAAAAAAAGTAATAAAAACTTCAAAAATATTAATAATTTGAAAACAAATTGTGATAAAGTTTGCAAACAAATTTCATTTAAAAGAGCATTTTTTTTCTCTATGTCACTGTGTAAAAATTTAAAATGTGCGATATTTAGAAGTTTAAAAATTCGTAGTTCCAAAAATTGTAAAACTGAGATCTCATTTAAACCTTGTTTATGTTGGGCCCAGGAATATTAATGTTTAATCCATGTCGTAACATACGAGGCGTGATAATCGGTGCTCTACTGTATGTATTACTGAATGCAAAAATACAAATGAAAAACTTACATAATTTTTTTTTAAAGTTAAATTATTATTATCAACAAAATTACGAATTCTGCGTATAAAGAAGTTTTAAAATTAAAGCACTCGGGTAAAAATATCAAATTACATACAAACGCAAAGAAATAAGAAATCCTTTGAACTTACTCATATGAAAGACTTGAAACTTTTTATGTACTGCAGAAAAATATTATAATTCACACATTCGTAAAAAGATTGAACTCATAAAGTATTTATAATTAGTAGAAATAATAATTCAAATGCAAAATTTGCAAAGTCGTAAATTTCATTGTTTTATTGTCAGATTCGTTCTTTAAAAGGTCATTGTAGCATTGTTCTTACGGTTACTGTATGATTAATTATATAATTTTTGTAAAAAAAAAAGCATTAAATAGACGATTTCGATATTTTTAAATAAAAATACTTGATTAGGAAAAAAAAAAATAACTCCTTATATCTGTGGTCAATGGACAAATGTCGATAATAGGGTACTGCATCTTATGTAACTCTGAAAGAACCTTCAAGCCTATCAGAGCAGATGTTTTTCTAGTAATTCCCACAGCAACATTGAGATGTAAAGGTTCTTTTTACAACCAATCAGCAAGAATACGTTTGCTGAAGCTAAACAACATATTCATCGATCTCTTTATCATTCCAGCAGTCGAAAAGTTTGTTTTATATTAACTTGCAGAACAGAATTTTAAAACTACTCAAAACAGATAGGCATGCATTTCCTTTTGGTGAACCGCAGCTGTTCTTTGCAGTTTAAACATAGTTAGATTGAAATCTGAATAAGAATACAAGTATAAAGAAACAACATACTTGGCTAGAACAAAACCTGTATAAAATTGAAATTTCTTTCATATCCTTTTTCGTTAAATTTGAACACGTTGCTGTACTAAATACTAATTTCCTTGAAATAAATGTGAAAGTAATTAATCGAACTAGAATTTTTGAAATATGTAAATTTTAAGAGTTTATAAGTACCGTGTTTTACTTTTTTCATCATTTTCTAATTTAGTCATTTTTGAGAAAATGTAATTATTTTATAAACTCTCAAAAAACATTTCGCAAAAAATAAAACATACAGGCAGTAATTTGCTGGAACGCACGTGTGGTTGGAACGGATTTTTCTATTACTTGAAGAATATTCTGTCTTTTGATTGTAGAATTTTTTTAAAAATTGAGATTTGGTTCATGAATTTTTCATATCTTGAGAGAAAATAGAGATAAGTAAAAAATCAGTTTATAATAGAAAAACCTAGTACACAGCGTTGTTGCACAGTTAAATAAACAGTCCTTTAATTTAAAAAAATGCATCTGTAGATATTGGAGGATTTCAGGTAGTTTTAGCATTAAATTGATTAATTTTCTTTATTTTCGAAAAAATGTTCAAATTAAAGCAGACTTTTTTAGCTATAGAAGTAATAATAAAAACAATGGAGGAAAATATCTTCAATTTTTATTTTGTTTTAGAGTGTATATTGATCAAATGCACAAAGTGTGATGTTCCAAATTTTGATAAGATCGAAATTTAAATCCGAAACAAAAACTTTAATACAAAATTTCCAAGAGAAATGTAAATGAAGTGAAAAATTGTAAAATAGTTGGGAATCTAAAAGTGAATTATTTTAATATCAGCGAAAAGCGATCTGCAATTATAAATATATCGCTGATTCGAACTGCGGGTTATGCAGGAGATCTAGATGCGATTTAGACGTCTGCGAGGACCAAAATTTCCCGTCTCAACATGACCGAAGCATTCCTTTGATTTTCATCTTTTCTATTATTTTAATTAATTTCTGCCTTCTGACATAAGATATTTTTTTTTTTTTAATTTTGATCTTAGATTTCTGATTGTTACATATTTTTAGATAAAAGGGATTTAAATTCCGTTTCTAATACGAATAGTACTAAGCAACACAGATGCCAGAATACCCATGTAATTTGACGAACATGCTGCTTTAGGTGTGAGTATTTCAGGTATTTGGTGTTTTTTTCTGTATTTTTTGCGGGAGGTGGAGTAGAAATAGCAAAATTAAAGTGCAATTTTTTCTGTTTTTACGGAATCTAATCAATGGGGGGGGGGGGGGGGTAGTTCAATTCACAGATTGTTTACCGAGCACGGAATCCTCCGCGGAATGGGTTATAACCGACCTGAGCTAATTAATTATATATCCATTCAACCTCATCCAGTTCTTAAAAAATAGATAACCCGAACTTGACAAAACTTCGATCTAAAATCAATAGTATTCATTCCTAACGCAATCCCAACTCAGTATGAAAAAACAAAATTCCATCTTGTAAAGCAATAATGGAAAAGTAGTCTAGTATCAATTATATTTTTTATGTAGAAAAATCGATATATCTGTATCTGTATATTGACTCATTGACACTCAAATAATATAATTTTTCATTTTAAAATATATTTTGGGGATACTTTTGAGGAATCTGATAGAATCGAGCCCATATGCTAAAACAATTAAAATTACCCGACTCGAAAAATAGAAGTCAATCCTAAACTCTCCAAAAAAAAAAAAAAAAAAAAAAAAAAAAAAAAACTTTAGCCAGGTCTGACTAAAACCGCCAGTCGAGTTGAGTTTAATTTTCCGAGGAGATGCAGGATCGGGTTTCTACCCGAAATCCGATTTGAGCTCGACATCTCTATATTTCGACCTGAACCCGAAATATTTCAACCCAACCAAACCCTAATTGTAACTGATGAAAAAATATATCCATGCTGTAATGCAGTTATGTAAGAATATGTTTACAATTATATATTCAGTAACAATTTTAGATTTTAAATAAAAAAATCAGTATACATAAATTCATTGACATTCAAATACAGTTTTTCATCTTAAAATAAGTTTTTAAATTCTTTTGAGAGATCGATTCATCTCGAATCAAGAACCATAAGTATCAACATCCAACCCGAACCTGAAACAATTAAAGTTAACCCGACTGGAATCCGACACTCAACGACAAAAATTTAGGCTCAACCCGATCCGGTCCAGACTGCGAGTCATGTCAGGTGCAGTTTGCCCGACACGATGAAGCATTCTACTTGTTATCCAAGACAGCCCCGACAAAATAATTTTCGTTTTCGTATTTTAACTGAACTAAAAATTCTTCATTACCAAGCCGATCGTAAATCCAAAATACGCGAAAACTGATCCACAAATTTAATGTAGTTAAAAAAAAAAGTATAAAATTAATTTTTAGTATAAATTTTATCTTTTTGTTGAAAAATAAACATGTATAGAGTCATTCATGCATCATCCTATGCTGTCAACCATGTAAATTTCTATTTTAAAAATTCAGATTTTTTTCGACAATTCGGGTTTATCTAAACTCAAATTGCAAGAATCAAACTTCAGTCAGAAACCGATGTTCAAAAAAGAATTAGTTTAGTCAATCCGAGTTAAAAAAAAAAAAAAAAAAGCTCCATATTTTGACCCAACTTGAATGGGCTGAAATTCAAAAGTCAAAATATTTTCCCCGACGAAATTGAATTTTGACCCCGATAGGGGGGCTAGGTATGCCCGACGGGGGGGCATAAGCCCCCACGGACCCCCCTCTGGCGCCGCCCTTGATTAGGAGGATATTTTATAAGTAACTATCATGCCATAGTTTCAAGCCTCTATAGTATCACAGAAATCGACATAAATAATAATTTTTTCTCATGCAACCTCTGATGGTAATGGCATTGACATAAAATATAGCTTATGTTTGAACAGGTTCTATCCCCACCAATTTGCAACCTTTACTTTTTTAATCAGTTTGGTATTTTATAAGATACATAAAAATCCTAATTTGCAACATTTTTAGAAACCCTTTTACTCACTTCATCCTTTTAAATTTGGTATTTTCTTTCGATTGTTCTGAGAAAGCCTTTGTATCTTTCAAGTAATTACCATGTCAAATTTCAAAATGACAGACACCCTACTATTACAAAAAAGTTATTTAGAACATGTTTTGCTTTTGTAACCCTCAGGTGGTAGTGACAATAACATAAAATATTGCCTATATTGTAGCAAGGACAGTCACTATCAATTTACAACCATTACTTTTTAAATCGTTTTGATATTTCCTGAAATTGCACAGAAATTGCAATTTAAAATGTTTTTAGAATGCTTTTTGCGCCTTTTCACCCCATTTAAATTTCGAATTTTTTCAAAACCGTTTTCAGGCAACACTTACATTTTTGAAGTATTTATCATAACAAATTTCAAATTTCTAGTCCTTCAGTTTCACAAAAATTGCAATTTAAAACATTTTTAGCATTGAAGTACCTGTGTGGTAGTAATACAGATATGAAATAGAGCCTATATAAGAGCAAGGTTTATTTGCATCAATTTCCAACCATTACTTTTGAAATTACTTTGATACTTTATTAGATTGCTCATGAATCGGCATTTAGTATGTTTTTAGAATGCTTTTCGTGCTATTTTATCCCTTTTAAATTTCAATTTTTTAAAGAAAAGCTCATGGAGATCATTTATATCTAATAAGTAACTACCATGCCAAATTTCATGAACTTAAACCCACCAATAACACAGAATTTGCATTTTTAGAACATTTTTTGCTCCTGTATCTCTATTCGGTTAATGCAAATAGCAAAAAATACATTCTATCTTGGAGCAAGGGTTGTCACCATCATTTACACACCATTATTTTTTTAATCGGTTTGGCCTTGCCTGAGATTGCGTAGAAATGCAATTTAGAATGTTTTTTAAAACACTTATTGAACATTTTCCTTTCTTTTAAATTGATTTTTTTTTTTTTTTTTTTTTTTTTTTTTAGGAAATGTTCTTAAAGATAATTTATATATCTTATAAGAAACTACCATGCTAAATTTAATATTTCTAGGCCTTCCATAACAAAAAGCAGCAATTTAGAACTTTATTTTTATTTATTTATTTATTTATTTTATTTTTTATTTATTTATTTATTTATTTATTTATTTATTTATTTATTTATTTTTTTTTTTTGCGACTTTTAGGCAGGGCCGTGTGAAGTGGGAAGCAAAGCGGGCTAAACTAAATCTATCACCTAACTGGCCTAGACTGATGAAAAAATAAAGTTCAGTCCAGGTTCGTCTACCTTCTTTGCCATTCATAGCTAACCTGTAAAAATCAATGAAATAATGAATGACCTAGTCAGAGTTTTTAAAAAATTCGAGCCAGTATTTCTTAATGAACATTATCTTACAATTAAATTTCCATTAAAAGTATATATTTCATACATATTTATGTAATAAAAAGAACCTTCTTCAGCTTATGTGTCTGAAAACCATGAAATATGATATAGCAACATACTTAGGCAAATACATTTAAATGAAGACGCATTAGAAAAATTAATCTAGTTTAGGGATGCATAACCTGTGGCCCGCGATGTGTTAACGTGTGGCCCGCGAACTTCGTCAATTTACAGCTAGAAAAAATTTCAATTTTTGTGGAAAAGTCGCAGGTAAAAATCGTAAATTTCGTCAATTTCCCGCGAGAAAATATAAAATTTTGTCAGTCACTTAAGAATCGCAAATTTCGTAGATAGGGCACGGAAAAATCGCGAATTTTAATGATCAAGTGCGGAAAAATCGCACTTTTCGTTCATCAGGTATGAAAAAATCGCGAATTTTTCCCGGCTCGGAAGGCTTATTTTTTCCCTGCTCATTTTTCCCGGCCCAATGAGGCTCGGAAAAAAATAGTAAATTTAACTGATCGGATACGAAAAATACGCGAGTTTTATCGATCAGGCACGGGAAAATCGCGAATTTTGTCAGTCAGACGTGGAAAATCGCACATTTCATTGATCAGTCAAGAAAAAATCGTCAGATTTGTTTATGATGCACGAAAAAATTGCAAATTAAACTCATCGGCTGAGAGAAAGTTCGCATGTTTTCCAGGTTTGCCGCGTGAAAAAAAAGCGAATTTCGTTGATCGGACACGAAGAAATCGCGAATTGTGCCGATCAAAGGCGAAAAAATTGCCAAGTTCGTTGATAAAGCACGGGAAAATCACGAATTTTGCGATGATGCGCGGAAAAATTGAAAATTTCGTTGATCGGCTACGAAACAATCGTGAGTTTTGTAAATTTCTCAAGAGAAAAAAATCGCGAATTTCATCTTGCCGCGTAGAAAAATGCAGTTTCGTCAAAATGAATTAAAATTCACGAATTTCCATGATTGGTTGCGGAAAAAATGCAGATTTCGTCAGTTAAAGGCTGAAAAGCGCGACTTTTGTCGATGAGACACGGAAAAATCGCGAGTTTTATTGATCGGGTTCCAAAAATGGCAAATTTTGTCAATCGGACACAGGAATTTTGAAAATTTCGTCGATCAGGCTCTAAAAAAATCATCAAAAATTTCATCTATCCGGTGTGGAAAAGTCCGGAATTTTGTTGATCAGGCGAAGAAAAATCGCGAATTTCATCGATCGGCGTTGCAAAAATCGCAAATTTCATCGATCAGGTTCGTAAAAATTGAGAATTTTCTCAATCGGCTTTATAAAAATCGCGAATTTTTTCGATAAGGTTTGTAAAAATCTCGAAATTTGTGACCTGGTATGGAAGAATCGCGAATTTTATCAATCATGCGATGAAAAATTGCAAATTTCGTCGATCAGCTTTGTAAAAATTGCGAATTTCGGCAATCGGCTTCGTAGAAAACGATAATTTCGTCCATCAGCCGCAGATAAATCGTGAATTTCGCCGATCAACTTCGTAAAAATTGCAAATTTCGTCAATCGGCTTCGTAAAAATCGCGAATTTCTCCGATTGGCTTCGTAAAAATCGCAAATTTCGCCAATTGGCTTCGTAAAAATCGCAAATTTTGACAATTGGCTTTGTAAAAATCGCAAATTCGCCGATCGGTTACGTTAAAATTGATAATTTTGTCAATCAGCAGCAGAAAAATTGCGAATTTTATCGATCATGCGACAAAAATCGCGAATTTTATCGATCATTCGAAGAAAAATCACGAATTCCGCCGATCGGCTTTGTAAAAATCGATAATTTCGTCGATCAGCCGCAGGAAAGTCGCGAATTTCGCCGAAAAACTTCGTAAAAATCGCAAATTTCGTCAATCGGCTTCGTAAAAATCGTGAATTTCGCCGATCGGCTTCGTAAAAATCAATTTTGTCGATCAGTCGCAGAAAAGTCGCGAATTTTGCTGATCAGCTTCGTAAAAATCGCAAATTTCGTCGATCGCCTTCGTAAAAATCGCGAATTCTGTCGATCAGCTTCGTAAAAATAATGAATTTCGTCGATGGGCTTTGTAAAAAATCATGTTTTTGTCGATCCGCCTTGTAAAAATTCCAAAATTTGTCGATTGGTTTCGTAAAAATTTTGATTTTTCTTGATCGGTTTCGTAAGAATCGCAAATTTTGTTGATCAGGCACAGAAAGATCGAATTTTCTCAGTTTCATAAAAATTGCAAATTTTGTTGATCACTTTCATAAAAATCCCTAATTTGGTCGACATGTATGGAAAGCTGCAAATTTTGTTGATCAGGCATTGAAAAATCTGGAATTTCAGTGATAGGACACAGAAAAATTTTATTGATCGGCTCCTTCCCTCTCCTTTGTTCACAAAAATCACATTTTTTTTTTTTTTTCACCAGCCACTTATTTTTGTTTTTCAGCACTTTTAATAAAACAAAATTTACTCGCCTGAATAAAGACAAGGAATTATATTACATCTTGAGAATAATCCTGTTTATATCTGTTATGTGCACAAACGTAAAAACTGTTGATATAGCCTTACCAACTGAAGTGGATATTTTGACTGGTTAAGCAAAACCTAAAGGAGTATTTTCCCATTTCCCTCTGAAAACATATTTTTTATTCGATTATATTCCATAGATCCCCTTTGAAATCGAATTAGCTCCAAGTTATTGATGTGGCCCTCGACCGCCCAGACATATTTGTAAGTGGCCCTTCTCTTGAAAAGGTTGTGCACCCCTAATCTAGTTTAAAATGAAAAAGTTTAAATAATTTTAAAGGAATGTGAAAAAAATGTAGATTTTTAAAAAAATCAAAATTTATTAATCTAATGTAATTTTATAAAGATTCTGCTAAACAAACATATAGTATTACTACCAATAATAATCCAAGCTTGACTTAGCATAGAAAGAATGAGTACCAAGCTTGTCCCATTTCAAATCTGAAAACAAACTTGGACATAGTTAAAGTCTGAAAACAAACTTGGACATAGTTAAAGTCTGAAAACAAACTTGGGCATAGTTCAAGTCTAATGATAGAAAGCTAGCTCAGGTAGATTACTTAGGAAAACACATAGCAACAGACAGTTCCATTGAGGGAAAAAAATGTGAAGGGGTTTTTCATTCATATATTACCAAAAGCAATACTAAAATATACAAAACCCCTGAACTGATCCAAAATAAAAATAAAAATATGTAAACTGAACAAAATGACAGCAATATATATACAAATATGTATGAACATATTTTCTGAGCGTGTAAGAAATTTCAAAATTCAAGGGCTGTTTTTCAAATTTTAAAAGACTTAAACTTTTTAAAGTTTTTCCAAAAAGTATAAACCATGTAAATCCACCTAAAATAACATTTCAATCATTATATGGAATAAAATAAAATACAAAGTAATTAAAAATATTATACCTTTACCTCAAACAAGACTTTAATTTAGACAAATTCATTGTAAAAAGAAATACACTGCAAAGAGATTTAATAAATACTTTATTTAAATTTTTTAAATGAACATAATATATATAAACATAACTATCAGGCAATATGAAAGTGGAATGTTTTGTCAAAATTATCATAACACTTGAGACATAATTATCAAAGTTGTTTATATAAAGTACATAAATTTATTTCAATGAAATTTTTTATTGTAGAATATGTATTTTATGTGCATTAATATATAGATAAATATGTATAAAGAAACAGTGAAAATGCATACTTTTTCAATTTTATATTTTGTGATATAATCTATGTAAGATAGAAAGAATGTATCTTTTATCAACTACATTATGCAAGTCTATTTAAAAATTTTTACATTAAAAGTTGATTTGTCCAGCTACTTAAAAAAGTATGCAACAAAAACTATGCATAACCAAACTAATTTTTTTACATGATCAATATAATTAGCAGTTTCTGAAATCACTTAAACAAAAAGATAATACAGAAACACCCCGACTTATGATCCCTCGACTTATGTCACCTTGCATTTGCATCGTCTGGTCTGGAAAAGTATTGTTTTAACTGAGATGCACTTTGAATTTTTTCAAAGACTTTTGATTCTATGGGGAAAGATTTTTGCAACATTCATGTTATAGTGACAAACAAATAAAAAATGTTACTAGTAAAAGCTTAGAGAACTCACTCTGCTGTTATAAAAAAGGAAAATTCTTCCCATCTATACAATAGTGCCAAACTTTTATAATTTAAGTGTCATAACAGATACCTATACAATAAAATTAAATCTAACTGCATGTATAGTTGCCCTTTTTATAACTGATCTATAAGTACAGTCATTAATTTTCCACAACAAATATTCTTTCCCCTCTTTGTTTTTATTGGAGGAAAAAAAAAATCTCCCTGCTAAATTGATCTTTGCTTCAGAAATACATCTTGAAAAAGTTATCAGAGAAATTACCCAAAAGTGTTATATTAATAGTACAAAATATTTATTTAAAAAAAAAACTTTCTTTCACTTTGAATTTAAGTCTAAAAAAATCATTCTTGAAAGACATTTTGAATAACTTCATTTACAAGACTTACAAGTGCTTATATGATGTAGGTCACCATTCATTTTATGTCTCTTTTGCAGAACAATTCAAGAATAAGCTCCAAGGTTTTGAATAGACACAATGTCAGATTAAAAAATTTTCCAGTACCTCCCCCCCCCCCCCCATAATCCTTCCAAAATTTTCTTTGCATTTTTTCATCAATCCAGAGGATGTCCAAAATTACTTTTAAAAAGATGGAATTCCTTCTTTAGGAGGTACTTTTTCATGCCTGGTTAACACATTTTTTTTTTCCTTACGAAAACTAAGCATATGTAACACCATTTCTAAATGCAATAGAATATGTTCATAAGGTTTTAGAGGATTTTTATTGCTTATCCTATTATATTTATTTAAATGCACCTTACTTTATATCTTTATTCTTGCAATAAACTGCAGACGTAAGTCGAGGTATTACTGTATTGCAATTGTAGCAAAAGAAATAAAAAAGTAACTAAAAAAAAACAAGAAAAAATTCATTTAAAAAGTTAAATTTTATCACTAGATTTACAATTAGTCCATAATTACACTTACAAAAAGTCATAAGATTGAAAAATGTGAATGCTACAATAAACACTTAATAATGGATACTATGCCATCAATTGGTAATTGATTAACTTTCAAAAATTTAATAATTGCTGCTCAACAACATACACATAACAGACTTTCAAACTCAATACAAATATATTTTGAAATATTCATAAAACAGTTTATGCAAATGATATAAAAAAATCTTAATACAGTAAAGCATAATTCATTTCGACTTTTCTTATTTCAGGCAATTCTTTAAGGTAAATCTATATTTTAAAAAAAAGATTGTGTGTTTGTGCATAATAGTTAGGTAAATTTATCATATTTAGAGGTCTGCCAATTCAGATAAGGATTAATGATCACAGTTTAGTGTTCATTTGAGCTTCAGATTTAATGATTTTTAATTTTTATTGAACAAAAAAAAAAAAAAAAAAAAAAAAAAAATCATTCATTCATTTTCCTGATTTTGAAGCACTTACAACAATCCAAATTCAACCTTTCTATCAGTTATAATAAATTTTGCTCTATTCTCATTAAAGTTTATTCAAAATGTATAGAATGACTTTTTTTTTTTTTTTTTTAAGAAAGAAAGAAAAGTCACCATTTCACTAAAAATCAGAAATTTGCTTTTTATTAAAGAATATAAGAATATCTATTTGATACATCTTTAATCTAATCTTATATTTTATACTTCTGTATAGAGCAAATTTTCAAGGATTTTTTTTTTTTTTTTTTTTTTTTTTTTCTCTTAAGAAAGAGTGATTATTTTACGTGACTTTAGGAGAGTTGAAATTTTTAAGCTTTCTTCTTTTTCTTTTCATTTTTTTTACATTTTTTAGCAAAGCATTTTTAGTTGTTTATTTTTATAAAGTTATACTATGAATTTTGCAATGCCAAGTATACTAGTAAATAAATAAAAAATGCAAAGAAAAATAAGTAGATAAACCATAACTGGATATTAGAAACACTGAACAAATTGTTAAACTAAAGTTTTAAAAAAGAAACTGAATTAAGCAACACCAATATTTTCTTCAAATCAGTGTGCATCAATGTAGATGAACATAGATTCTGAGTAATACAACTGAGACTGAAGGATCTAAATGATGTGTAAATCGCATACATATTTTTCCTTGTAGATTTTTATTTAATTATTACTTTTTTTTAATTTGCTTCAAATGCAAAAGAAGCATTTATTGTTATTGTACAGAATGTCTATCTATGCTTCAACTCATTTTATCAATATTATTATTCATTTTTTGTTGGGTAGGGGAGGGGGAGGGCAGGATAGAGTTCTAATTATGCCAGATTAATGAGAGTTTATTATACATTTAATTGCATTTACAAAATAAGATAAAGCATGGGTAACATTTGACTACAATTTTTCCAATAAAGAGATAGAAAAGACAAAAACTCTAATAAAAAGCACAAATGGATGTGTTACTTTAGTTTTCTTTCTTTCTTTCTTTCTTTTATTGGTAAAATTAAGGAAAGTTTACAAAGATAAGGACTTTTTTGTACATCAGCATTAAATGCTCTAATATTCAAATATTTTTAATATGCATATTAAAATTTATAATTAAAGAATTTAAAAATGTGTTAATTTGTGTAAGTGTATGGTAGCGCTGTTTTAGTGTTACTTAATTCAGTTATTTGAATTTAAGCCAAGTTGTGCTTTTTTCCATTGTACAAATGATACTGCTCAGCAATTACTTATTTTGTTTTGAACAAACCCCACAAAATATTTTACAGATTGCTTTATTGAATATTTTTATTATTATTTATTTATGATACTTAGATTTACTCAGTTAGTAAGAATACCTTCCTGTCTCTTCTTCAAATTTAACTTATCTGAAAGACTCACAGCACCAATACTATTTTTACTTGTCCATTTAAGTTTCTTTTTTTTTTTTTTTTTTTTTTTTTTTTTTCCTTTAGGAATTGAGAATTTTTTTACTTCTTTGGATAAAGAGATTTTATATAGATAAATAGTGCAGTAATTGATTGAATTGTATATTTATTGATCTAAATAATGGATATTTAATACCTAAAAGTGTCAAAGAGATGATCATTGTAGTAAAAATGTGATGATGTAGTAAAAATGTGGATATTATTATTAATATTTTTTTTAATCCTCAATTTATTCCATTTTATTTATTTTTTGTTTTCTGTTTAAGTGAGTTCTAATCTCAATGTCCTATTATATGTCTCTTATCATTAAGTAAAACTTTATAACATTCATCCCATTTATACATATTACAAACAGCAGTAATTATTATACAAAATATAGCAGTATTGTACTATTTGACATTTTGTTGATATAAATTAATACATAATTCTAATAACAAGAATGTATATTAAAAAGTATAATTAATAAAAAGTCACCTTGCAATTTTTGTTTGTAATTTACTGCTTGAATTTCACTATCATATATTTCAACGGCCAGATCATATGTTAATTTAAGCATCATCATGAATTTGTTGGAGAAATATAACACAACACATTAACATTAAGTTAAAAAAGTACTTTACATATTCAATACATAACTGCATTAGTACAAGGACGTTTTAAACTTTGGATGATAGATATTAATTTTATTCTGTTATTGCATTTGTCCATACTTTATACTATTCTACTGAATCATTTTAAGAAAAGGATAAACAATAAATGGTTTTAAACTTTTAAGTTACAAAAAGTACTTTCTACTTAAAAAACATGCTAAACATTTTTTGAACTACTCTCAAAAATTTAAGTAAAAACAATATTAAATAAATATATATATAAAAGAAAATTTTTGTCAAATTAGGCTTTTAATCAAATTGGCTTTATTTATGGAGACTTATTTTTGGCACTAAATTTGGTTATATTACACTAAGTATAGCTAAGTTTGGTGATAATTTTGGCTTGTTTGTTTATAAGTGTATGTACATGTCTACATGCAAATATTAGTATACAAATATGTAAAGAAAATACTATATTCAATGGATTTTCATGTTTCACCTACACATCCAAAATTAGTTTCAGCATAACATTCTAATGCCACAGCAAAAGAGCAACCGACACAGTGCAATGAATATCAATTTCTCTAGAAACGGAAAGCTGGAAATTCAATAAAACTGTTCTGAATATATAGACATTCGGTTGCAACTTTTTCTTGTGACTAATTTATTTATTTTTAAAGATGTTAAAAAAAAAAAAAACATTAATACTTTTTTATTTTATTTTCCTATTTTTTGCTAATACCAAATTTTATCATTATATCCAATTTCAGAACCAATATTGCAATCTGATAAAGGCATCATTTAAAATCCTTAGCTATCTCAAATGTACATATAGCTTTATTATACAGAAAAACCTAATAAAACTAAATCAGAAGAATCCCCTAAAAAATTCTCTATTTTAGACAAATTTCTGTCTTAGCAAATACACCATTTTTTGCATTTTCAGAGATTAAACTATAATCAAATATTAAGATGAATTATCCAACAGAATAATGATTTAACCATTAAATATTTACAATGAAATAAGCATATACATAAATGCTTATTAATTTATTTAATAAAAAGGAATAATATGTATATTTTTTATTATAACTGTATTGAACATCTGATAAACAAGAGATAGTTTGAAAAACTATGCATCATCACTTAACTTTTTCTTTCCTGTGATGCAACTTGGTTAAGAAAAAAAAAAAATAGAACATAAAAAAAGAAAAATACTGTTTGATTTAACTCATAAGCAATAAAATATGATACCACAATACATAATTTAAAATTGAGCAATAAAAACTAAAAAATTTTAAAAAGGAAATTTCATTTAAGCTTTTTTCAATTATTTATTTATTTTATAATAATACAACTTTAACTATGCCTGACATGTTTCTTTAATGACTGTTTGCTTTACAGTATCCAAATCCTGTTCCAGTATTTCATTTTAAAATCATTAGATATATTTTATGGCTAACAAAGTTTTACTTTTCTAAAAATTGAAATAAATCTGCCCTAATAATCTAGTTGCATCAAATATTCTATTTTGCTTCCATACTACTCCGAAATTGAATTTTTATCCAACTCCAATATACATTTTTAAATATTTAAACTGCATAATAAGATTTACACAAGAAGAACATTTCAGAAATCTATTTCCATAAAAGCTTTTTAAAGAATTATAATTATTTTGTATTCACAGATATTGTACGAATTAAACAAAATGTAAGCTGAAGGAATGTAGATAGAGCCTAGTTCCTTGGTAAAACTAGAGCTGGTTCTGGTTTTAAATAATGCTCAATTTTGATAATGTATTAAGAAAGTTTAGCAAAAATGAATTTTTTCTTGCATCTTCTCTATTGTGTAGATTAACAGCAAGGGCTGCATTAAGCAATTGCTACCATGCCAAAAATGAAAAAAATCTAAGAGGCATTAATTTTGGGAAAAATATTTAGCAAATTTTAGAACTAGGAAATATTTTAGAACTAGGAAAAAATGCCACTAGAATTTCTTATTTTGTTTCAATAAACCTAAGTAAAAGGAAAGTTTTTGATAATCAAACCTATGACATGAAATGTGAATTCATAAAAATTGAATCTAGTGGCATTTCCAGTCAATATTTGTGATGAATTAACTAAATTTTCAAATTTGGATGACATATTGGCTAATACTCATAATTTCCTAAAGCACATTGCTTGAACAAATATGCATTTATAACACTTTAGTAAAATTTGACGATATTCCCTTAATTTTGAGATCAGAATAATAAAATATTTATTTTCCTTACAGTTAGGAGTTCAACATATAAATTATGAAATAACTACAATTTGTACTTGTGGCAAAAAACATTAAAATCAGTTAAGAACTGACAACAAATCACACACTTAAACAAAATGAAATATAAAAAAATGAGCATATTACAACAATTTTAAAATGACGAATTTATATTATTAACACATTAGTATACAAAGTATAAAAATATGTACACAGCTGTAAATTTTTTTTCTACAAAAATGTACAGATTGTATCGGAATGAAAAAATTTGATTAATTATAAAATCAAAACACAATAAATTAAACAGTACTATTAAGTATTTAACAGTATATGAATATATATTTTTTTACTCAAGAATGTGGAATAGTTTTCTGATTTACAATTTAACCAAATTGAATAAACATTTTGCATAGATAGAATAAACATTTTGCATAGATGGAATAAACATTTTACATATATACATAGATTATACATTTATACATAATCATGTATAAATGTATCTACTCTAAAAATCACAATTTTACAAAATGTAATGGATCACTTCTATATGCCACTGAAGAAAAATATACTTTAGAATTTTACAAAATAATTTATTTTCTATGTGTGTATTTAAAGCATTTTTAAACAATTATATAAATATATATTTAGATTCAAAAACAGTGAAGGCACTCAAATATTTGTATAAACAAATTAAGATTGTAATAAATAAAAAAAGAATGTACAGTCAAACATGTTATGACAGTGGTTTTTTTATATAGTGCTACACAATCTTTTTGTCTGAAAATAATTTGCCATTACAATATTCGAAAGGATAATCTGATTTATTTAATAGCAAAATTTCTCTTATTTTATGTAGCAAATTATTCACTGTAAAAATAGTAGCATCTTAGTGATCTGTCTTTATGCACCCAATTCCAAAATTTTAAACTTTTTTCCCTTAGATTATAACTGATTCAGTGAATCAAACAACGCTATTATAAATAGTTTATACTTTTAAATATAACATCTTGGAATGATTCTCATATACAACGTAAGCTTTATCCAAATGGATTTTAAATATATTTCAATAAAAATTAAGAAATCGCCACTAGCTGTTTTCCTGCATCATAGATATTATTTTGTATTACCATATTTATTCATGTATAGGGCGCACACATATATAAAGTGCACCCCTACCTTACAAGTAAAAATGCCAATTTCTTAAAATCCCGTATATAACGCGCACCATAAATTTGATACATTAATGAAGAATGACCAAATGAATTTCAGTAAAAAAAAAAGTTAAAACAAACATTACACCAGACCAGAAAACAAGACGAAAATGCATTTTTAGACTTTGGGTTGTAAGAGAATGACGGGAAATAGAAATGAATGACAGTAAAGAGAATTGCTAATTAGCGTTTAGATAATGTCATTAGCTCTGTTGTATAAAAAACTGCAAGGAATGAAATAAATGTGCAGTAATACTTCAATTAAGTAACATTTTCCGAGTTTTAATATCTTCTTTGAATAATTTCTTGTTTCATATGTATATCGTTCAACTGCATCCAACAGTAAAAAATTATTCCGTGTATAAGGCGCACCTAGGAGTTTTGCCCTAATTTTTTGGGAAAAAAATGTGCCTTCTACACGAGTAAATACGGTAATACAGCAATTTAATAAAAAGTAATTTGAATCTGTAATTATTTTTTTTCAAATATACAAGAAGAAGCTTTTTTTCTTTCATCTTAGATACTAGTTGAAATAAAATTCTATTAATATTTTTGCCTACAACCAATCCCTTGATGTTGCCAAACTTTTTTAATCTTGGGTGGGATCCAGAAAATCATACAGTTTGAAAATTAGGGAATCATTTTGGTAAGACAATTTTGACACATTATTACATGATATGCCTTTTTTTATGATTAGTTACAAAAACTTTTATCTCTGCCATGAAGAAAATTAGGCATCTAAAAGGACACATCACAATCTCTTTTACACATCTTGCATGCTTTCTCCAATCTTTTGGGTAAGAGATATGCCGTAACACATTCAAAGGACTGCAACAATTTAAATTAGGCTTAGATAATAGTCGATGCTTATTAAACTGCCATTTAGGGATTTAAAAATAGCAATTGATTTTCAAAATTGAAGATCACGATGCCAAAATATATAGAGGATTCCCAAATGAAATGTAATGTGATGTGTAATAAGAAAGCCTCTGAAAAGTATTAAAAATATTTTACGATCTTTAAAGTTATTTCAGTCTAATATTAAAGAGTAAACACTTCGTACATAAGAGTAAACACTTCATAATTTTGTATTGTTATATTATGCAATACATAATTTCTTAGTGACTGGCAAATACAACAAATCATCCACAAGGTGGAAACACTATTGTGCCAAAATGTTTTGCAGATTATAAAATGTAAGTTGGTTTTCTTTCATACTCACTCAGTTTCTCTGTTTTAATTTCTATATCTGAGTGAAAAAAAAAAAAGCACTTATAAAAGAAAATGAAAAACTTGCATTAAAATGCAAATAAATTCAAGAATTTTTAGTACTTTTTGGCTTTCTCAAACATAAAAAATGTAAGGACCTTCAAGCATCATATGAACAATACTTTCCCCCTCATAGTTTATTCTATTAAATATGGTCTATTTTTTTTTTTTTAACATCTTGTTAGCAAACTTCAAAAGAAAGCGCTTTTCTAGTAATAAACAAAGATTTGGAGAAATTTTCAACTTATTGTTTTAGCTTTCTAGAAAACTGGTCATGATTCAAGATTTAAAAGCTAACAATTAAAATCTATATACAGATTTTTTCCTTAAATATGCTTTATTTTTATGTACATGAAAGTCATATAAAGCACATATTCATATTGAGGGTGTCTATTTTTAAAGGTTTCCTATACCAGTTACCGGGGGGGGGAAAAAAAAAAAAAAAAAAAAATCAGCTATTGAAACTTTATGATGTTTCATATAAAAATTTTAAAAGTTGTAAATTTGAGAGTGGAACTTTTACACCTGATAGTGAAGCACAAACATAAGTTTTTTCAAAATTTATAAATTGTTAAACACAAAGATATTAATTTAATGATTAATAAATAGCTTAATGTCCCTATATTTCTTAATGAGAACTTTTTTTTACATAAAAAAAATTTGCAAAACTTTCAACATCAGATACTATTTCTTTGGTCCACTCAGGATGAAATTCTTTATCACATCCATTTATAAATGTTCAATTCCTAAACAAAGATAAGTAAATATATGAATCACCTAAGCAATCCTACAAAATGACAGAAAGATTTGATGAATCTGGTACTGAAAATCCGAGTGTTACAAGGAAAGACTTAATAAATAAATGAAAGAAATTGCATGAGGGGTTGAAATACTTTTTTTTAATCATATTTATGAAAAACAAAATTGGATTCTCTTTTCACTGTAATTTCAAATCATTAATTTCATAATCAAAAAATTTCACTGTTTGGAAAATAGTTGTTTTTGATAAAGAATGGGGAAATCTGAAGCATATCTGAATCTTTTTATTGGTTGAATTCTGCAACTTATTTTATTTTATTCATTTCCTGATTGGTCTAAGTTTAATGTCCAACAATAGAATACTTCTGTTTTTTTTTTTTAATTCATTTTTTGATTAATACAAGTTTCATGCCCAAAAACGAAATACTTCTGTTGCCGCAATGACAAAAGGAGTAATAAAAACATTAAAAAAATTAATAATTTAAAAACAAATTGTGATAGAGATTTCAAACAAATTTCATTAAAAAGTGCATTTTTTTCTCTATGCAATGCATAGTTACAAGAAGTAAATCTAAGCCAAGACTGAAAACGTTTTTTAGTATAAGGAGAAACCAAATTGAAATGGACTTTCTTTCTATCTTTTAGAAGATAGAAAGATGCTTTACATTATGGCTAAAAATTGATCCCTTACAGTAAAAGAAAGTAATTAAAACTTCTTGATTATAAAATTGTTATTATTTAAGTGTATAACCTCATCAGTCCTGATGTCACCTGGAGGTCACACTAAAAAACACCCTTTAAATTAATTTAACTGCTTCTAGAATTATTAAAATTACATCTAGACTTTTTAAATAAATGTGTGCATATTAGAAGCATAGATATATAGACTGATGCATCTTTAGAGATGTTTTATAATATTTTTAAACTGGTTTTTGTAGTACCATGTAAAATTTGTTGCAGGATTGAGGAGGATAAAGCAGAATTTACAATCAGTTAAAAATCTCTTCAACACTGAATTCAGTCCGGAGACTGAAGGTCTTGCATCCATGATGGTGTAAAAATTTAAAATGTGCAATGTTAAGAAGTTTAAAAATTTGAAGTTCCGAAAAATGTAAAACTGAAATTTCACTTAAAATTTGTTTGTGATGGATCCAGGAATATTAATGTTTAATCCATGTCGTACATAATATGAGGCGTTTCGAAATCAGTCTGATTAGCTCCGTCCAATAAAAATGCACATTTTCAACAGTTAAAGTTGTCTATTTATAAACTACTGTTTGCTTTTTTTTTTTCTTTTTTCAAATCATTGGTCTAGGAATATTAATGTTTAATGCACGGTGTATGTTATATATGACTCACTAAAAACATCCTAAAAATTATGTTTATTATTATTATTAATTTAAATATAGAATATCATTTTCCAAATACTCATTGTAATTTGTTAAATTACAATTTTGTTACTTTTTTTTTTTTTGACTTTTTTAGATTATTATGATGGCTAGACACCATGAGTAATGGGAAATGGATTTTAATTTTTGTTGAAGTGACCGAATTGATTTGTTAAATTTAGTAGCATTAATGCACATTAATTTTCCAACGTAAAGATGCATTTTACATAGCACTTTATGATACAACTCAAAAATTACGGAATTTTATTACAGTAAAACGTCTGAATAATGATTACCTAGGAGTATAAAAATCATACAATTTTCAGAGGTGTCCATAACTTAGAGGAAAAAATACATAAACAATACAGGTGTCTGGGATTGCAAAAGAATTTGCAAAATAGAGGTATTTGTTATTCAAAAGTTATTGCATTATTGCTATTATTATGATATTCATTTTAAATTATTTTTAAAAATGTATTGGCTAAATTATTACTGGCTTCCTTTCCTCACTAAAAAAATAACATAATCTTCATAAACTACATGTTTTATCCAAACTTTTAGAAAGCATTTTGACTTTAGAAAAGGACAGTACATTTATAATTACAGATACAAAAGGTTTTTGCATAAAAGAAATTTTTAAACTAATATATACACTAACATTAAATAAAAAAGTTCAGTGTTTAATCCTTTAAAAATGAGTAACAATAACAAGTTCAGTCAATTATAAAATTATATTTTAAAGTTATAATTTTAAATCCTGCTATTAATTTGTACATAACAGTATTTAGCACGAAGCTAAATTTACAAAATCAAAATAATAATTAGAAAGATGAATGGTTGGACTCATTCTTTCACATAATTACAGTCGAACCCCGTCATAACAAACTTCGGGGAACCGAAGTTTTTGTTCGCTATATTTGAACCATTAAAAAAAAAATATGTATATAATTAACGGATACCTATATGTTCAATAATAAGATATTAAGAAAAAAAAAACGTAAATTCTACTAGATGTAATTATTAATGAATTAAATTGACTAAAATTGATTACATTAAACTGCCACAATACTATATAAATTAACTATAAAGGACGACAAATAGAAATACAGTAAAGTGCCGATTATCTAAACATTCGAGAGAAACCCTATTTGGATAAATGTTAGGATAAATGTGCAAACATTTAAAAGGAATGATCCTGACTATACTAAAATCTTTACATTTTATCCAGGCTTAGGATGACTAACACTAATTATTGGCACGTTAAAAATCGTTTTATTTTATCTTGTTTGTTTGCTTTTTTTATCATTTAAATTTTCCTTTTTTTTATCATCTTGTGAACTCCAAAGAGCATAATTTAAGGAAAAAAGCTTTTGATTATTGCTTGCTTCAAAGAACACTTTTTTTCAATGCTGCCATATCTCGGATTATTCTTAAATACATTAATTAAATAAGTTAGCTTAAATACATTACTGAATTGCTATGACAGGAGTAATGGAAAATAATTGACGGGTGGGCATGATGACACCTGGAGAATGGCTACCATAAAAAGAAAGAATGCAGGTCTTACTACTTTTTAATAAAAAGACTTATCGTTAATTTGCGCCATGTTTTACTAGCCGGCATACAATTTCTCATAAAATTAGAGTCAAAAATCTTTTTTCACATCAGCGGAAAAGTAAAAAGAGAAAAAAAAATCATGTTCGACTAGAAAAAAGTTCGTTATAACCAATTCTTAAGATTCTGGAGGTTCGCTATAAAAGGATAAAATAGAATTAAATACAATAGAAAAAGAGCGGGACCAAAATTTTCATTTGTTATATCCGGGAGTTTGTTATAAACCGGGTTCGCTATAATGGGGTTCGACTGAAATGCAAAAAGCAAAATTATGGATCTGTTTTTCTAACTAAATATGAAAAATTATTCCACAGATCATAAACAAGTTTGACTGCACATCCCTTACAATAAGATAATGTACAATATGTGAATTCAAATAAGATTACGTATTAAACATTTGTCCCATTAAATTTAATCTGGCACTATATGGCTGAGCAGGACAAGCAAGAAGTTCAAAATTGTGGAATTCTATACCATACTTGTCTGATGAGTTCACATACACTTTATTGTTTTTAGAAGAAGTGGCTGTACTGTTTTCTTCTGAAGTAACCTCAGGATTATTTTGGGGTATAGAAGAGTTAAGCTGAGGTTGGGTAGATTCAGTCATTTCTTCTGGTGAACTACTGATTGTTTCATTCGCACTATAAGAATCTAAATCTGTAACCTCTGAATTGTTTTGAAGAACGTTGGTTTCAGTTTGGATAACACTATTATTATTTTCATCATATACATTATCACTTTGAATTTCATATTCATTTGCATCAATATCATTTGGCCCATTAATGTTAGATAATTCAGATTCATTAGAATTTAATACATCAGATGCAAAATCTACATTTGGTTCTGAAGATTCTTTGGACATATGGAATTTATTATTAAGATCTAATCTACGAATGTTATGTTTATGATGTGCAGTTTTTCTTTTATTTCTAAATATTTTTAAGAAGTCATTACTGTCAGTTATTTCAAGAATAGAATGGAGGTCCATGCTTTTCTGAAAATCCTGTAATAGCATTTGGTGTTCAAAATGTTTGGCACTGCAACAATATACAGCAGCAACATCTATAGGATGTGCCTCTGTATTAAATACATATCCTCCTGAACCAATAACACAGTTTCCTGCAGACATCTGAATAACTTCACCACAGGAACCATTGTTATGAATAAAATTTTCAGGATCAAATAATAAGTACAAGTACTTAGTAGTTTCAGCCAGAAAAAAGGATTCCATCCGGTCTTCAATTTTATGATCAACAACATTTTTTATCTAAAATAAAATGAAAAGTATCAAAATAAAAATTTAAAAAGGGGTTATAAAGCAGTTTTTCTAAAATCGCAGTTTATTATGAAATTAAAAATTTAAATTTTAGCAAATTTTTCATCAATGACACCAATCCTATCAGGATGTAATTGCTAGGCACTTGAAAAAAGTCCCATTTTAGACAAGTTTTCATTGAAAGAAGTGTAATTAATTAAACATCTAAGATATACTAGTTCAATAAGATCGTTCATTTCATCACTAGACTGAAACTCTTCCGTTTGAGACAGGATTCCATTCTAGAAACATTCTACTTTCACAATTTTACTGCACTTATAACTATAGGAAAACTTATTAGTGCAAAATCTCTAAAATGCAGTGAAAATCTCTTTAGACAGGTTTTCAAGCAAATTTAATTGTATGGCAATCAATATCACGACCACATAATGCTTCCATATAAGGCAGGATTCTGCTATAGGTAATTACTATTTTGATAGATTTTACTAAAGTATATTTATATAAATATGGCAAAACTTGTAAAATAAGAACTGATGTATACAAAATGGTCATCCAAATGAGGTGAAGAAGTGTGGTCCCCCTTCCCCTCTTTGCTTAACAAACTGTCTCTACTCATGCAAAAAAAAAAATGAACTGCATTATCAAAAAACTAATGAATAAAGTTTTACCATAACAACTTAATACTTTATTGCTTGTCTGAGAAAATCTTTATTAATATTTTCCTCACAACGAAGCAAGTTAAAAACACTAATTACGATCAATTAAGGGCATTTTGTTTTAGACATCTTATAACATAAGTAGGTATGCAAAGTTAAAGTTTAGAAATAAATACTTCTGTTAACCAAAATATAATTTTTTTTTACTATAATCCTACAGATTTTTTTCCCCCTTAAAGTTGTGACCATCTTTTGGGGATACCCAGTGTACAGATGTTAGTAGCACATGGTAAGAATGCATACATACAATATATTTTGAAATTAGCCACCTCCACATTATTCACAAACCACTTTTATGGATAGATAGAGGGAGACTCCCCAGAACGATGCTTACCTCGGGGCCCTAGACAGCCTAAGCAGAGCCCGAGTCTATAATGGAATGCAGTTTTAAACAGAAATATCCCACATTATCACTGAAAATAATGTTGCACAATTACATCTGAAAATACAAAAACCTACTTAAAATGGAAATTTTCCCTATTCTTTGCAATTTCATCTTGACAGATTTTATAGTAGACTCCCTTAAATCTGCACAGCTTGGGACCAGAGGTTGTGTGGATTTCAGAATTTTGTGAATCTTGGGTCATTGCTTTGTTTACATTTTTTAAACAGTAATTTGAATGTAATTAACAATGTCTAAATCAACAATGTCAAAATAATCTAAACTGTAAACAATGCTTAGAAAATTATAAAATATTAAAATAAGTAATAAACTAAATTAAAACAGATAATATTAAAAATGATTAAAATATAAAAAGAAAAGGTCAAGTTAATAATCTACAATGTATAATTAAATATTTACTATAAAGATGAGAATATTTTTTCTATGAAACTTGCCTCATAAGGATTCATTGGTACTACTAGGTTATCCCGTCATTGACCATTTTCGCCAAATTATAAAAATCGCCAAGTTATACATGTTGACATAATTTTTATTTTAAATAACGAAAGAACAAATAAATTAGTAAAACGTGAATAAAAATACAAATAAAAAGTGGAATTAAAAACCATTTGATGACGTTTTAAACATGTGTACCATGTTTAATGTCATTGAATGTGATATTCACAATCATCCATCATTGGCAGTTAATCTTATAATTTGGCGATAGTTTTTTGGTCGATGGGATAACCAAGTAGTTCTGATACGTTACTAATTCACATCAAAGTCATAAAATAAGGAAATTTTATTTCAGGTTTAGCCAGACTTAAAAAATTGATTAATACATAAATATATTTGGTGAAAAGATTGTGATTACCAGTGATATCAGCAATATCTTGAATTTTTTCCGAAATAAGCTTATTCTTTCTTCGTGAAAACACATAAATTCAGTAATATTAATGAAAATTACAAATTAAAATACAGATGGAATTGATATAAAAATAAAAAAGTAATTTTGTCCTTGCATCTGAATTGAATGTTTCACTGTTTACATCTGTAAATTATGTGCAGATTTTACAGAGTTTCAGATTTGAGGAAGTCTACTGTACATAAAACCTGAAATGAAATTCTGAGCACCCTTTGAAAAAGAAATCCTGGCTACATCACAGTATTGCTATATACCCTCTTGTGTAGTTTTTAACTTCTATTTCTTCTCCTTTATGCATTATTTATATGCATACTGCAAAAAAATTCTTATGATTTTTTAGTAAATTCGACTAACTCGATGTGCCAATTCCAAAGCTTTTTTCTTTCTCATACATGTTAATATCTAAAAAAAATTTTTGCATTCTAATACTTCAATGTAATTATGCCGAAGTTACATTAAATTTGATTTTCATCTTAAGTTTCTGCTTAATTTTACTAGTTGGAGTAAAAACAATCTCAAAATTAATCTCAATCATAACATTTAATAAAATCAATATTTTTGGCTATTCCATTGTACATTAGTTGGTTGAAAATCGTCATGTTAGCTAGATGTGAATTACCGATTGCTACATAAACAGCTGATGTACAATAGAGCTATGAAAAATCAAGAAAAATCACTATTACAGCTTTTTCTTCTGGAGAATATTAGCGCCAAATTCATGTGGCACCTGCTGGCCATAGCCAAAAATATACATATGAAATTTGGTTCAATTCTATGCATAACTTACATACTTTTCAGTGGTAAAATAATGAAAAGAGTAAAAACTGCTATTACACTGTACCTTCTGGCAGAATATTTCCAAATTTAAGGTGGATTTGCTGATTATAGCCAATAACATATACAAAAAATTTAGTAGAAGTCTATAAATAACTCCATTAACTTTTCAATGGTATAATAAAGAAAATGGCACAAAAATCACTAGAGCATCTATTACAGCATCCTTTTTCAACAGAATATTTCCATATTCAATGAGAACCTGTTGTTCACAGCCAAAAACATACACAAAAACTTTGGTTCAATTTTATGCACAACTTCATACACTTTTTGATGATACAAAGAATGCATATGAACATATGAATAAATATTTTGTATAAAAGTGTTCTTCAGAATCTTTGTACAATAAAACATGCAAATCAGTAAAAACAGGATCTCAAAAAAATAAATAAATTCTATAATAATACGGTTTTTAGAAAGAAGAAAGTAAAAATGTCAACCCAATTAATTGTTGTATGTTATCACTTGATGTCACATTGTTCTTTACTAATGTTTCAATTGAAGGTTCTTTACACACTAAAAAAAAAACTTCAATGCTTAATTAGGACAGCCTTCTATTGTCACAATAATGATTGAATGCTTTCAAACTTTTTAAATTTATCATCTACAGTGGTAATTATAAATAGAAAATAAAGGAGGACAAATTAGCAATTATAATATTTATGTGCCCAATTAATACATATTAGCTGAAAAAAAACTAGGCATTCTTAATTATTATTATTATTATTATTATTATTATTATTATTTGTGTAGCAACAAAGTTTATGTGTGCTTTTCAGAAATCCCAATAGTAGCATTAAAAATAAAAATTCACACAAGCACCATATTTAAAATTATACATAGATGGGTAAATAAATTTCCTAAATTTATTATTTTTTCCTTGCAACAATATGCACATACACATGCATTAGAATATTTTGATTATTTTAAAGCCAGTAATTTTATTTACTTACTGTTGCATATCCACAATCTGTTTTGGCACTGTGCTCAATAGATTCCAAAATATCCACACCAATTTCTAGTAAATGTTGATCTTTAGTAGCATAATATAAATACATGATACTTTCAATCAATTCTGAAAAAAAAAAATTAAGTTAAAAATATTTCAAAAAGTAATTGACACTTTTCTTTCTTAAAAAATTAAGGGTATTTCAAATGAAGTTTTAATATTTTTTTCAAACAAAGTAAAAAATACAACTTTAAATAAGTAATAAGTATCTAGACAAATATGTTCTGATGAGAAATTAAAATACACATAGAATAGTAAATAATATTCATAAAATTGCCTAGTTCATGCTTCTGAAGAAAACTTGTCAAGTTTTGTAACTTATTAACTATCTGGCAATCTGAAGTGATGCATTTAAAAATATGTAATCTTTCAACTTGTAATTTTTAAATAAATTTAAAAAACATGCATAATATTAATTTTATTGTACACTAATAAGCTTCCACTGCTATGTTGTGCATTTTTTACAAATCCAGAGATCGTCAATTGCATCTGAATAAATTTCAAGTAATTAATTCTCATTTGTTAGTTCTTGTACACTGAGAAATTTTGATAAACTTAAATTAAAATTAGATTTTTTTTAATTTTTAAAAATATGAATTTGCATTTTACATAATTAGTAGATAAAAATTTTTTTAAATCTAAACTTTCATAATCTAACTTGCCTAGTTATAGTTTTTTCTCCCATAGTACAGTATAATGAAGCAATATAGAATAGTATATATTAGACACTAAAACCTTTCCTTAAAAATTATCAAACCGACAATGTAAGTCAAATAATATTCTGTTTAACAGAATGTGAGTTATAAATATTCAGAATGAAATTCCCATTCATAGTGGGGTGGTCTAAACTACAGAACTTTCTCCCATAACTCTATAACTAGACAATGTAGAAAGATATGGTATGTTCTAAAGCCAATCCCCCCAAAAAATATCTAAGTGACAATGTAAGTCTCATGATAATCAGCTTAGCAAAAAATGAGTTATCAGGATTTGGAATGAAATTCTAATGCTTAATGAGATGGACCTGATTGACAAAATATTAGTTGAGATTTATTGTAGAGACCTGACAAGTTTTTGATGTCTCTATGCATGTATCGCAATAACTGCCACAAAAAAATCCATTTAGTCTATAATAAGGTAAGTAGATTAGTAACAGGGTTGCCTGTTTGGTCTCTAATTTTATTCAGAAGTATAGAATTTGCATCAGAAATAAAAAAATAGTATTTTATGCTTTATTTATTGAGAGACACTTAACAATTACATAAAAGTAAAAATTCTGCTTTCCAAATTTCTGGCATGAATTTGAAATTTTGGATTAAAATTGAAGGTCAAACTGGCAATCCTGGTTAGTGAAGTGTCTGTAATTAGCTATATTGTTTTTGGTAAAATTTGGTTCATTCATTTGAAAAACATAGAAATTTTCTTTTACACCATAGTTCCTTTCTATGGGAATTCAGATAATTTAAAAAAATTACCATTCATTGAAAAGAAAACGGCACATTTGGATAATATATTTTTAAATGCTAAATTATGACTACTAAATTTTTCAATACATATGTCAGACATTCTAAATAATTTATATATTGATAGGTTTTTGTAAATTTGTTCAAAATTTATAAACATTTTAAGTTTTTAATTTTATATTTTTCCTATCTAAGTAATTATTCTTTCTATTTTACATTAACAGTTGCCTCAAACACTATTTCATAAGATGTCAATAAAAGAAAATTTATTAAAATAATTCATCCATTGTAGCTTCCTAATTATAAAAGACTTGGAAAAAACTGTAAATAAAATAGTTGATTTTTTATAGTCAAACTAATGTACAAAGTTAGTACCAAATAGTTTTAAATTAATGCAGATGCTATTGAAGAACTATAACAAAAACCACTCTATTGAACAAAATCCCACTTGCTAAAATAAGTCATTTGGTATTAACCTGAAGAATTATGGAGGATTATGTAATCTGCTAGAGATGAAATTTTTGAGAAATGTGAAAGGACGTTCAATATTGGATAAAATAAGAAGTGATTACATCAGAAGAAAACTTGTGGTTATGCCAATATTGAGGCCAGAAAAAAGCTTATAGCCTTTATCTATGATGGGGATGATGATGATGATAATGTGATATGCTTTAATGTCTATATAAAGTGGAAGTGTTGAACAGAATCACAAATGAACATTTTATAGCATAAATGACATGTAAATAACTAAAGCAGCTCTGTCAAGTTCAGCTGAAATTCATACGAATAAAAAATATTCAAAATGCTACCAAGATGGAAAAGTATTCATCCTGTCACTAATTAATATGTTTGATTTGGTGGAGGATACATTAACTAAATTTAAAATTTCAGGTTGCGATGCATAATGTACATTAAACATACTACTAACCTTTGGCTTTTTTTTTTTTTTTTTTTTTTTAATAAAACAATTATACTTTGAATCAGAAATTTATTTAATTAAAGGAATTAAGTAAATTTCAAATGAATATACCATTTAATGCCAGACACATTAACTTAAACAATGTTTCTGGTTCAAAGAGTGTTTTCTAAATAAATAAAAAAAAAGCCAGAAGTGTGTAACAGTACATTAAAGGATCATGAAACTGATTGTTGCATAAGTCTATTTAAACTGTGATTTTGGTATGTGTCGGACGCTCCTCTCAGTCCGCAAAACTTCGAAGAATGTCCTAAGTAGTTTTAGCTGCCACCACCGATATTAATGGGTGATATCGGTCACCTGCTGTGAGGATTGGGTAAACTAACACTGACACTGTTAATGAACTGAACTAACAGTTTATTTAAGATATAGATATGTACACAAGAAATAATATTTACAACTATTTACAATTACAACTCGGATATAGATGATCCGGTTCAGCATTAAATTAACTACAATAAACGTTGGTTGTGTACCGTTCAGCTTACACTTTCTTCCTCACACTTAACGCACGTTAGATACGCTTTATCAGAGATTACTGCAGAATCTCAATACACAAGGGTACTAGGCCTCACTTCTCGGCCTATAACACTATCCACCGGGACGCCCTTGTCCCATGCTCAAAATATACACTATCCAACAGGACCACAAATCCTGAGCGACCTATCGGTCTCAACGCCAAGCGAGAACTGTCTAACCTCTCCGTCCAGAGTTGACCTTGTCAGAGATCTTCCTTCCCCCAGCAGGGCCTCTTAGAGTTCCTCCATTGGTTCAATTCCGCATACCAACCTTGAGTCATGACATCTACTGTTTACACATCATTCCAATAGCTAGATGACAGCTGAGGCACGCCCCGCGGCCATCACTTTCATTCATCAACGAGTGCGTCATCTGCACACCTGTGTCAACATCTGTCATTCGTTATTATAGAAAAGAAAGAAAGGTATTTCGAGCTTCACGGATACATAACCCACAATACATAAAATATTCAGATAAGGAAATGTTATTCCTTTCTAATTCAGGGCAGATGTCTTCTAGGAACCTGACACCCCCCACCTTAGCGGAAAATATGCCTCTTAGGGGCTAATTTTCCCCAAACATATAATAATATTACGGAAGAGTTCAATAGTCTCTTTGCAGATTTCTTCATTCTAAATATTACATAGGCATTTTCAGGTGTCTGAACATTCTCTACTGACATCTCTACTGAACCTTATACTAATACTACTATTGCATAAACAATACACATGCTAATTTACTATTATAAACACAAAACTTAAAAAAAAATATTTACACACACAAAAAAAAAATTAGACATGTGATGACATCCTTTAAGGTTGTCTACTATTTTGACATTGATACTGATGGGCTAGTAACTGGTTGTTCTTCCCAGCTCTTTCTCTGTAGCCTCGAAATTGCATCAGCATTCAAATGTTGAACTCCGGGACGATGAGAAATGCTCAGGTTCCAGCGTTGCAAGGCTAGAGCCCACCTAGTGAGTTTGGGCGACCTTGGGGTTGTTTCCGTGAGAAATTTTAATGGATTATGATCGGTAATGACCTCAATTTGAGACCCATAAGTCCACTTTTCAAACTTCCGCAACCCGAAGAGAACACTCCAAGCCTCTTTCTCTATACTCGGCCAAGCACGCTGAGCCCCTGACAATTTCTGACTGGCAAAAGCTATAGGTTTAAACTGACCTTTTTCATCTTTTTGAGTAAGACAACATCCTACTGCAAGGTCGGAAGCATCGGCGTGAAGCTGATATTCCCGGCCTACGATAGGTGTAGCCATACTCGTCACTTTACACAACTCATCTTTAAGAGTATTAAATGCTTTTTCTGCCCTTTCATCCCATGGTACAATATTTTTGACATTTCCTTTGGTTAAGTCGGTTAAAGGTATAGCTATCGCAGCATAATTTGGAATATAATATCGGTAGAATCCCATTAATCCCAAAACTGATCTAACTTCCTTTTTAGTCTTTGGTCTCTTTAAGTCCCTTATTGCTCCGATTTTCTCCTCATCAGGTGCATGAGTTCCACCCCCAATAACATGACCTAAAAACTTAGTCAATTTCACTCCAAATTTACATTTGTCTAGTCTAATCGTAAAATTTCTATTTTTCAACTCTTCAATGACAGCCCTGACATGCTCACAATGCTCTTCCCAGGTATCGGAGAAAATGATGACATCATCAATATATGCTTCTGCATACCTCCGATGACCTTGGAGAACCTCATTCATGTCTTTTTGAAACGTAGCAGCAGCCCCTGATAATCCAAAAGGCATTGTACGCCACTGATAAGTTCCGTTATGCGTCATAAAAGCTGTCAAAGGTTTACAATCCTCAGCCATTTTAATTTGCCAATAACCCCTCAATAAATCTATTGAAGATAAATATTTAGCCGCCCCTGCGGTATACATAATTTCTTGGGAATCTTTCATCGGGAAGGTGGGAACCTGCATTACAGAATTTAAAGCTCTGTAATCAATACACATTCTGACAGTTGCATCTTTTTTCGCAACGCAAACAATTGGATGGCTAATTTCAGCATTCGACGGTTCGATTAGATTTAATTCTAATAACTCCTGAATCTGTCTATCCACTTCCTCTTTATAAGCTACTGGCACGCTATATAACTTTGGTTTTTTCCTTTCTACACCCGGTTTCAGATCAATACGATGTTCCCCTACTTCTGCTGGTCGTACAGGACCCATAAACACTTCTTTATTTTCCCTCAAAATGGACTTTAAATCTTTGACTTGACTATTAGATAGCCCTTTTATTTCAAACCTCTCAATATCCCGTTCTATCTCTTGATCCCGGTTCAAAATAGGAATTTCCCCAACTTCTCCAAATTCCTCATCACCTTCGAAAACAATATTAACTATATTACATTTAGCGATAAATTCTCTTATCTTATTTTGGTGCACATGCTTCCTACTCCCGTAGGCTAACTCAACAATAAACGAATGCTGGTTTCGTTTTTCTACAATAGTTGCCGGCCCTTGCCACCTAGAATATAACTTATTAGTCGAATCGGGGATTAACAGTATAACTTTATCGCCTACCTCAAACGTTTTTTCTTTTGACCTTAAATTATAATGATACGCCATTCTATTTTGTTGAACCTCAGATGACAATTTTGCCTCATTTGCGGCTCTTTCTAAGCGGTTCTTAAGTTTATCCAAGTACTCATGAATCGGCGTAGTATCTAACTGCGCTCCCTTATTTTCTCCTGCCCATGACGACTTAAGAATCGATAACGGACCCTCCGGCGCTCTACCATATAATATAATACTGGAAAGGTGCGATTCCCGTCGTAGAATTTGGGACTTCCCTATACGCCCATAATATAAATGGTATTTGTTCATGCCATTTTTTTCCTTCTTCCCTAATCGTATGATGTAGCATACGTTTAAGAGTCTGATTAAATCGTTCCACCAGTCCGTTGGACTGTGGATACTGTGGAGTCGAAAATCTTGGACTAGCACCTAACCTTTTCTCAAATTCTTTCGTTAAGTCGGCAGTAAAATTGGTTCCATTGTCGCAGGCAATTACATTAGGAATTCCTGTTCTCATAAATATTTGAAGTAACGCCTCACACGCGGTTTTAGCAGTTAAACTTTTTAGAGGGATCGCATCCGCCCATCTGGTATGCTGATCAATTAAAGTCAGTATATACCGATGCCCTTGTGAACTTTTAGGATCAATAGGACCAATTAAATCAACATTAACAACCTGAAATGGAAGTTCCGGCCGTGACACTGGGGAAATAGGAGCTCTATCATTTACTTTAACCCCTCTAGTCAATTGGCACTCTAAACATGATTCACGAAACTGTTTAGCTTCTTTTGCCATTCCCTCCCAATAAAAAGAATACCTTATTCTCTGCAACGTTTTCTTGGCTGCATGATGCCCTCCAAATACCGATGAATGCACTAATTTTAAGATTTCTTCCCTTCTTACCTTGGGTACTACTAATTGCGCTATAGTTTCGCCTAACAATTTCTCTTTATGATACAATAATCCGTTTACAATATAATAATCCCCTTTTTCCTTTTTAGCTAATTCCCAAGCTTTCTCTAATTCTTTACATTCCAACTGGGATTTCTTAAACATATCTGAGTTACTAACAATAGATTCATTATTTTCCTCCGTTTCAGTTTTTTCTGGATCCTGACTTTGTACATTTTGCGATCTCGCGTCTGTTACGTAAACATTACAGCTATCGTTACTTACATCTTCCTTTTCATTCGAGTTATCAATAATCATTTCGGAACTTTTTAATTCTTCGGACTCTATCAATGGCTCCTCAAGATTGACACCTGACAACTCATTAATCACCTCGGGATGTAAAATTACTTGCTCATTGATATTATCAGTTACTGCGCAAAGTACTTCCTGATGAATAATATTAGTTTGCCCGAATTGCGAAATAGCTAGCGGTAGTTTAACTAACGGTGATTTAACAGCTTCACCAAATAACCCTTGTAAATAAATACTACCCGCTCCCTTTAATTTCTCTTCCGGGACTAAATCTTTATGAACAACACTAATCTCACATCCAGAATCAACCAATCCCTTTGCTTTTTGCCCATTAACACTAACTTCAATTTTCTCAAGTTTATTTAATTTCTCACCAATAACATTAGTTTTCTGCTCGGCCTTTGCCGATATTCTAGCCACAATGGCCCCATTAGGTAACTCTTGATTTTCTTTCACCATAATCTTATGAACACCTGCTTTCTGGTCTCGCCCTTTATTGCCATTATTAGTTCCCTCATTATCCACTTGATTACAAAAACGTTGGTAATGACCTTTCAAACCACACTTAAAACATTTAGGCCCTGAAGCATCATTCGTCTTCTTAAACTCTGTTTTCCTATCCGGAAAAGAATTACACTCATTACTACCATTTTGCCTCCAACTACCACTAAATTTATTATCCTCCCTCGGTCTCATTTTTTCATTGTTTATGTACTTATCTTTACCTTTAAAGCTTTTATGTGTAACCGCATGAGACTTATGTTTAGCATCAAAATAATTATCACACTCTTTAGCAATTTTAGGAGCTTCTAACCATTTACCCTGGTGAGTTAAACTAATATATGCTGCAGTATCCTCATCTAGCATACTCATTAGCTTATCAGTAACTATTAACTGGTTGACCTTTTCATAAGTGTCCGCACCTCTAATTTTACAATAATTTTCCCACGTAGCTATTAAACGCGATACAAATAATACATGGGTTTCGTTCGGATTTCTCCTAGCTTTCCGGAAATTTTCTAAACATGCCTTCGGGGTCGGCTCATGTTCCCTTAGAACTAACTCCTTTAACTCCTCATAATTCTCCATTTGTTCCGTAGTGGTATAAATTAACAAATTATCCGCCTTATCTCCTAACATATTTAGTAGAATTTCGGCCTGTTGGTTTTCCGGTACATTTTTAGTTTGGAATGCCCTTTCTAAACTGTTGAAAAATAAATTCCATCCCTCAGACCCTTCTGGTACTTTGATAGAGTTTTAACACTTTTGATCAATTTTTCTATATTACTTTCATTATTAGATTCCCTAACATTAGAATTATTTGCCGAACCTTGAACCCTTAGTCTCTCCATTTCTAATTCATGTTCCATCCTTAATTTTTCTATCCTCTCTTCTCTTTCTAACCTTTCGTGTTTTTCTTCGCGCTCTAACCTTTCCTGTTTTTCTAACTTTTCGCGTTCTAATTTTTCTTGTTCTAATCGTTCTGCAACAATAGCGTCAGATAATTCCTTAATAACCCCCTCGTCATACTCATCACTGTCCATTATCTTTTTCTTAAGCTGAATTCTGGTATCATCTTCCGTGAATTCAACACCCAATTCTTCGGCTATCCCCTGAAGATCAACCTTTTTTAGTTTCAATAAGAAAGCCATACCTTCACCGATTGTTATTACCACCCCACAAGAATAGTTAAACCTACCAACTTAATATTTCCTAAATTTCTAACTTAGTACAGATATTTCTCCACTTATTATACTAATTAATACCATTTCAGATAATCCATGCATTTCATTTCTAATTAACCTACTGAATACTCTAATTTTCCTCAACCATTGATATCACACAATTTACTTCCAATAAAACCAAAAAAGTAAAACAATAATTCGATTTGACTGCTATGCAATATAGATTCCAATATATACACTTAGATAACAACATACAACTTATATAATAATACTGATACGTTGAAATTGAATAGAAGTATTGATGTCAATCAAAAAATCCACATAAAGAAAAATTGAAACACATGCATACATAAATTTCTACAATTATCCCCATAAAATATTTCCGAACTCAATATTGGTTCTCACACTTAAAACAAATATACCGAAAATCTTCACTTTTATTTTTACTCACTATGGCTCTCTTTTGAGCCTTTTTTTTTTCCACTATGGCTCTCTTTTGGGCCTTTTTTTTTTCACTATGGCTCTCTTTTGAGCCTTTTTTTTTTCACTATGGCTCTCTTTTGAGCCCCTTTTTTTTTTTTTTTTCCTCACTAGTATTGGCCAATTAAAATTTTCATTTGCTTAGAATTTTGATAATGCAACTCTTAAAATTTAAACAGTATTGCTTCATTTAACAATTACTTTAACAATAATTTAGATTTAATACATTAATTTAGCTCACTAATATCATTATAAATAGCATATCATTATCATCTCAAATTATTATGACCTTTCTTTAAAACAATAGCAATATGGTTACTAATTCTTTACACCTATCTGAACACAATTATTTCATTGCACATAAATTACCTAGACAATTTACTTAAATTATTATTAATTATACAACAATACAATTTGGTTCAAGATGTCAGAAGAAATGAATGATCAAAACACCTTACCTTATACTTTCTTTGCTGGATTACTTTTCTAATCACAGGTAGCTCCACGATGTAGCGGTAATATGGCACAACAGTTCAGTTTAGTTCTTTCTAATAAAGATACGCACAACACTTTAGTCCACCCTAGACGATATGGCACGATACTTTATCACACACTCGACGATCCGGCACGATACTTTAGCACATACTCGACGATACGGTACAACACTTTACACACATTCAACGCTACGGCACGACACTTTACACACATTCGACGATACGGCACGACACTTTAGCATACAATCGACGATCCGGCACGATGCTTTAGCACATACTCGACGATATGGCACGACCACACAAGAATTCCACTGGATACTCTGGCATTAACAGACTGCAACACGGCTCGCTGGTCACTGGTTTCAGGCGATTCTATCCCGACGCTGCCAACAATTTGTCGGACGCTCCTCTCAGTCCGCAAAACTTCGAAGAATGTCCTAGGTAGTTTTAGCTGCCACCACCGATATTAATGGGTGATATCGGTCACCTGCTGTGAGGATTGGGTAAACTAACACTGACACTGTTAATGAACTGAACTAACAGTTTATTTAAGATATAGATATGTACACAAGAAATAATATTTACAACTATTTACAATTACAACTCGGATATAGATGATCCGGTTCAACATTAAATTAACTACAATAAACGTTGGTTGTGTACCGTTCAGCTTACACTTTCTTCCTCACACTTAACGCACGTTAGATACGCTTTATCAGAGATTACTGCAGAATCTCAATACACAAGGGTACTAGGCCTCACTTCTCGGCCTATAACACTATCCACCGGGACGCCTTGTTCCACGCTCAAAATATACACTATCCAACAGGACCACAAATCCTGAGCGACCTATCGGTCTCAACGCCAAGCGAGAACTGTCTAACCTCTCCGTCCAGAGTTGACCTTGTCAGAGATCTTCCTTCCCCCAGCAGGGCCTCTTAGAGTTCCTCCATTGGTTCAATTCCGCATACCAACCTTGAGTCATGACATCTACTGTTTACACATCATTCCAATAGCTAGATGACAGCTGAGGCACGCCCCGCGGCCATCACTTTCATTCATCAACGAGTGCGTCATCTGCACACCTGTGTCAACATCTGTCATTCGTTATTATAGAAAAGAAAGAAAGGTATTTCGAGCTTCACGGATACACAACCCACAATACATAAAATATTCAGATAAGGAAATGTTATTCCTTTCTAATTCAGGGCAGATGTCTTCTAGGAACCTGACAGTATGCATCTTGAAATAGGTGTGGATTTATTTAGAGAAAAATTCTTTACTTAAATATTCTGTAATAACCATTAGAACTATTTTTTCAAACAAAAACTACAAACACATTAGATTTCTAATTTAAGTGTAAACCATCCAAGGATAGTTTATTTTGTTAAGTCTTCTAAAAATAATAGTTAAATAATAAATAGTTAATTAACATATAATCTTCTTTAAAATCTAAAAATGTTTCTTTTTTTATGATTTTAAAAAGTCTAATGAAATATTTTAAGTTCTAATTTCAGATATTCCTATATTTTTTTTCATTTTATAGATGAAGAACAGAAACTATCAACTGCATTTATTTGTGAATATATTTATTGAAATGTATACAATTAAAATTATAGACTAACAGAAAAAGTAAAGAAAAAATAATGTGGTACTGGATAAAATACACCAAGAACTAACCTGGTCTTAAAGGATAATTCTCCCTCTTTGCATGATTATGTGCAACATCAAAAATTTCAGGTGTAAAACCATACTGCTTCCAAACTTGATGATAATTATATAATGTCTTTACAGCCTGCTCAATGTCACCAATCAGTGTCTACAAAAATAAATTTCAGTAAAATGACAGGAGATGACATGATATTGGAGGTAGTTAAATAACATATACAAATATTGCACCTAAAAAAAACATTCAAATATATTTTTCTTGTTTAAAAAAAAGCTCCTTTTTTATTTGACTGATTAGATCATACAAGCATATTTAATAGAAACATATGTATATATATACATGGGACTTCTAAAGTCAAGCCTTTTGCATGCCTATGCAAAACTTATAAGATGAATCCGGCCTATAATGCAAACATGCTTAAAGTGATAATTTTTTTTTTTTTTTTTTTTTTTTCAGTTTACATTACACTAGGCTTTCTAATTGCTGAAATGCCAGTGAAAGCTTATTGTGGAGACACAGATTTCTTTTTGTTTCCATCTGTCTGTATGCTCTGTGATAATTCCCAAAAAAAGCATTTGATTTGCTTAAAATTAAGTAAGCAAGTTCATGAGATACTTGGATTTAGCTGCATAGCTTTTTTGTTTTATTTGGTTCATTCTTTCAGAAATACAGGACGTTTTATATTGCACCATAATGCTTTCTTACAGCAATTCAGATAATTGTTTAATTTTCATTTGTTGAAAGAATTGCTCATTTGATTAATGGATTTAAATGATAAATGGACACTGAAATTTCCTAATATGGGCCTTAAATTATTCCTATATTTTTACATTTTGTCTATGCATTTGTCAGATTCTTTTAAATTATTTCTGTAAACTTGGGTCATTTTTAGGTGTCCGTACTTATAAAGTGAAAATGGAACAATTACAAGATCACTTCTGCATCTGTCTGTCTATCTGTCACAGCCATTTTACTCATAAACTAGAGGTGCACAACCTGCGGCCCGCGGGCCAAACTGATACCAGTAATTTTATGCAGAGTAATTTTCCTTATAATAATGAAAGAAACTTTGCTATGAAAGAAAACAAACGTCACATTTCAAATATTCTGGTGTCAAACGATTTTCTGGAAAAAAGGTTGTGCATCGCTATCATAAACTATGAAAAACATAGAAATTTTAATTGGGGGAAGTAATAAAGACTATTGACCCACATATTTACAAATTATTAAACATTTACAAATATATTTAAGAGGAGGGGTGTAGGGGGAGGCTAATTAAGTTACTTGAAGAAAAAAAATATTTTCTTTGTATATCATGTGGAGTATCTTGTGAAAACTTTCATCATGCTGAACACAAAAATATATTTCTTTTAATTTTAGGTATTATATTTTCAGAGATGTCGTCAAAAATATAGTGCAAAAAATGTCCCCCTCCCCTACCAATCTAATATAAAATCTACATTAGAATTATGAAAAAGTTAGAGCTTATAGATATTATTTTAAATCTTGCAAGTAAACTATAGTGATTACTCTAGATTACATAATTTTTGAGGGAGGAACATTTTTCTGTTATACACAAATTTTGATTTCTGGGTATTGAGCAAAGATGTTAAGGATCGTTTTAGGTACTTATCGTAGCAGAAGTATTAAAGTACTAGCAACCTTCGCCCGCTATGCTGGTCAGTTTCTCTAACATAATCTTGGATCAAACGAAATATATTTAAATAAACATTCTTAATATCTAATCAAATACCCACAATTTTTGTCTGATTTATGTAATCTTACATTGTTCAGTTCAAAGTTCATGTTGGGGACAAAAACCTCTAAAATGACTAAATAACTGATAAATTACAAAAGTACTAAAGTATTTAACAATTTTTTTAGTACTTTTTTTTAAATCTTGAATTCTACTTGAATTGCTTATACCTGAATATGCTTCTACCTGAACTTGCTTCTGAGATATGGTGAAACATGCTATTATTTTACCCCATCCTTTGAACTTCCTAAGGGAGAGATTTTTTTATATATAGCTAAGGATTGAAAATTTCAGGTTTTTTGACGAAGGAATAGCCTAATTAGGAAAATTTGAAGCATCTCTCGAACTACTGGGTTTAAAAGAATTTGCTTGGTACCATTCGATTCAGCATGAAAAAATACTCTAAAATATGTCATCAATTGAAACATAACTACAAAAGCCGATTTTTAAGGAATTTTTTAAAAGTTCGTTCTTTTTTTTACCCCCCTTAGGGGTGGAATTTCCGAAAATCCCTTCATAGCGGCACTCGACGTTATAAGAAGTTTTTTACCCCAGTATTCAAGATTTTTGGTTCGGCAGATTTTTTTGTGCTATGATTAATACGAAATCCAGATTTTCTTTTATATATATAGATAAGGATTGAAAATTTCAGGTTTTCGCACCGAAGACATCGCCAAATTAGGAAAATGTGAAGTATCTCACGAACTACTGGATTTAATAGAATTTGTTTGGTGCCATTCATTCAGCATAAAAAAATATTCTAAAATATGTTATCAGTTGAAACATAACTATAAAAGCCGATTTTTAAGGAATTTTTTAAAAGTTCGTTTTTTTGTTACCCCCTTAGGGGTAGAATTTCCGAAAATCCCTTCTTAGCGGCACTTGACATTATAAGAAGTATTTTTACCCCAATTTTCAAGATTTTTGGTTCGGCAGATTTTTTTGTGCTGCGATTAATACGAAATCCAGACTTTCTTTTATTTATATAGATAAGGATAGAAAATTTCAGGTTTTCGCGCCGAAGACATTGCCAAATTAGGAAAATGTGAGGTATCTCACGAACTGCTGGATTTAACAGAATTTGCTTGGTACCATTCGATTCAGCATGAAAAAATACTTTAAAATATGTTATCAGTTGGAACATAACTATAAAAGCCGATTTTTAAGGAATTTTTTAAAAGTTCGTTTTTTTGTTACCCCCTTAAGGGTAGAATTTCCGAAAATCCCTTCTTAGCGGCACTTGACATTATAAGAAGTATTTTTACCCCAATTTTCAAGATTTTTGGTTCAGCAGATTTTTTTGTGCTGTGATTAATACGAAATCCAGACTTTCTTTTATATATATAGATAAGGATTGAAAATTTCAGGTTTTCGCACCGAAGACATCGCCAAATTAGGAAAATGTGAAGTATCTCACGAACTACTGGATTTAATAGAATTTGTTTGGTGCCATTCATTCAGCATAAAAAAATATTCTAAAATATGTTATCAGTTGAAACATAACTATAAAAGCCGATTTTTAAGGAATTTTTTAAAAGTTCGTTTTTTTTGTTACCCCCCTTAGGGGTGGAATTTCCGAAAATCCCTTGTTAGCGGCATTCGACATTATAAGAAGCATTTTTACCCCAATTTTCAAGATTTTTGTTCTGGCAGATTTTTTTGTGATGTGATTAATACGAAATCCAGACTTTCTTTTATATATATAGATAAGGATTGAAAATTTCAGGTTTTCGCACCGAAGACATCGCCAAATTAGGAAAATGTGAAGTATCTCACGAACTACTGGATTTAACAGAATTTGTTTGGTGCCATTCGTTCAGCATAAAAAAATATTCTAAAATATGTTATCAGTTGAAACATAACTATAAAAGCTGATTTTTAAGGAATTTTTTAAAAGTTTTTTTTTTTGTTACCCCCCTTAGGGGTGGAATTTCCGAAAATCCCTTCTTAGCGGCACTCGACGTTATAAGAAGTATTTTTACCCCAATTTTCAAGATTTTTGGTTTGGTAGATTTTTTGTGCTGTGATTAATACGAAATACAGACTTTCTTTTATATATATAGATAAGGATTGAAAATTTCAGGTTTTCGTGCCGAAGACATCACCAAATTTGGAAAATGTGAAGTATCTCACGAACTGCTGGATTTAACAGAATTTGTTTGGTGCCATTCATTCAGCATAAAAAAATATTCTAAAATATGTTATCAGTTGAAACATAACTATAAAAGCTGATTTTTAAGGAATTTTTCAAAAGTTTGTTTTTTTTTTTTACCCCCCCTTAGGGGTGGAATTTCCGAAAATCCCTTCTTAGCGGCACTCGACGTTATAAGAAGTATTTTTACCCCAATTTTCAAGATTTTTGGTTTGGTAGATTTTTTGTGCTGTGATTAATACGAAATACAGACTTTCTTTTATATATATAGATAAGGATTGAAAATTTCAGGTTTTCGCGCCAAAGACATCGCCAAATTAGGAAAATGTGAAGTATCTCATGAACTGCTGGATTTAACAGAATTTGTTTGGTGCCATTCATTCAGCATAAAAAAATATTCTAAAATATGTTATCAGTTGAAACATAACTATAAAAGCTGATTTTTAAGGAATTTTTTAAAAGTTTGTTTTTTTTGTTACCCCCCCTTAGGGGTGGAATTTCCGAAAATCCCTTCTTAGCGGCACTCGACGTTATAAGAAGTATTTTTACCCCAATTTTCAAGATTTTTGGTTTGGTAGATTTTTTGTGCTGTGATTAATACGAAATACAGACTTTCTTTTATATATATAGATAAGGATTGAAAATTTCAGGTTTTCGCGCCAAAGACATCGCCAAATTAGGAAAATGTGAAGTATCTCATGAACTGCTGGATTTAACAGAATTTGTTTGGTGCCATTCATTCAGCATAAAAAAATATTCTAAAATATGTTATCAGTTGAAACATAACTATAAAAGCTGATTTTTAAGGAATTTTTTAAAAGTTTGTTTTTTTTGTTACCCCCCCTTAGGGGTGGAATTTCCGAAAATCCCTTCTTAGCGGCACTCGACGTTATAAGAAGTATTTTTACCCCAATTTTCAAGATTTTTGGTTTGGTAGATTTTTTGTGCTCTGATTAATACGAAATACAGACTTTCTTTTATATATGTAGATAAGGATTGAAATTTTCAGGTTTTCGTGCCGAAGACATCCCCAAATTTGGAAAATACTTTAAAATATGTTATCAGTTGAAACATAACTATAAAAGCCGATTTTTAAGGAATTTTTTAAAAATTCTTTTTTTGTTACCCCCCTTAGGGGTGGAATTTCCTAAAATCCCTTCTTAGCGGCACTCGACATTATAAGAAGTATTTTTACCCCAATTTTCAAGATTTTTGGTTCGGCAGATTTTTTGTGCTGTGATTAATACAAAATCCAGACTTTCTTTTATGTATATATATAGATAAGGATTGAAAATTTCAGGTTTTCGCACCTAAGACATCGCCAAGTTAGGAAAATGTGAAGTATCTCACTAACTACTGGATTTAACAGAATTTGCTTTGTACCATTCGATTCAGCATGAAAAAATATTCTAAAATATGTTATCAGTTGAAACATAAGTACAAAAGCCGATTTTTAAGGAATTTTTTAAAAGTTCATTCTTTTGTTACCTCCCTTAAGGGTGGAATTTCCGAAAATCCCTTCTTAGCGGCACTCGAAGTTATAAGAAGTATTTTTAGACCAATTTTCAAGATTTTTGGTTCGGCAGATTTTTTTGTGCTGTGATTAATACGAAATCGACTTTCTTTTATATATATAGATAAGGATTGAAAATTTCAGGTTTTCGTGCCGAAGACATCGCTAAATTAGGAAAATGTGAAGTATCTCACGAATTGCTGGATTTAACAGAATTTGCATGGTACCTTTCAATTCAGCATGAAAAAATACTTTAAAATATGTTATCAGTTGAAACATAACTATAAAAGCCGATTTTTAAGTAATTTTTTAAAAGTTCATTTTTTTTGTTACCCCCCTTAGGCGTGGAATTTCCGAAAAACCCTTCTTAGCGGCACTCGACGTTATAAGAAGTATTTTTACCCCAATTTTCAAGATTTTTGGTTCGGCAGATTTTTTTGTGATGTGATTAATACGAAATCCAGACTTTCTTTTATATATATAGATAAGGATTGAAAATTTCAGGTTTTCGCACCGAAGACATCGCCAAATTAGGAAAATGTGAAGTATCTCACGAACTACTGGATTTAACAGAATTTGTTTGGTGCCATTCATTCAGCATAAAAAAATATTCTAAAATATGTTATCAGTTGAAATATAACTATAAAAGCCGATTTTTAAGGAATTTTTTAAAAATTCATTTTTTTTTGTTACCTCCCTTATGGGTGGAATTTCCGAAAATCCCTTCTTAGCGGCACTTGAATTTATAAGAAGTATTTTTTCCCCAATTTTCAAGATTTTTGGTTTGGCAGATTTTTTTTCTGCTGTGATTAATACGAAATTGAGACTTTCTTTTATATATACAGATAAGGATTGAAAATTTCAAGTTTTCGCGCCAAAGACATCGCCAAATTAGGAAAATGTAAAGTATCTCACGAACTGCTGGGTTTAACAGAATTTGCTTGGTACCATTCGATTCAGCATGAAAAAATACTTTAAAATATGTTATCAGTTGAAACATAACTATAAAAGCCGATTTTTAAGGAATTTTTTAAAAATTCATTTTTTTTTTGTTACCTCCCTTACGGGTGGAATTTCCGAAAATCCCTTCTTAGCGGCACTCGAAGTTATAAGAAGTATTTTTTCCCCAATTTTCAAGATTTTTGGTTCGGCAGATTTTTTTTGTGATGTGATTAATACGAAATCCAGACTTCCTTTTATATATACAGATAAGGATTGAAAATTTCAAGTTTTCGCGCCAAAGACATCGCCAAATTAGGAAAATGTAAAGTATCTCACGAACTACTTGATTTAACAGAATTTGCTTGGTACCATTCGATTCAGCATGAAAAAATATTCTAAAACATGTTATCAGTTGAAACATAACTACAAAAGCCGATTTTTAAGGAATTTTTTTAAAGTTCGTCCTTTTTTGTTACCCGCCTTAGGGGTGGAATTTCCGAAAATCCCTTCTTAGCGGCACTTGACGTTATAAGAAGTATTTTTACCCCAATTTTCAAGATTTTTGGTTCGGCAGATTTTTTTGTGATGTGATTAATACGAAATCCAGACTTTCTTTTATATATATAGATAAGGATTGAAAATTTCAGGTTTTTGCACCGAAGACATCGCCAAATTAGGAAAATGTGAAGTTTCTCACGAACTGCTGGATTTAACAGAATTTGCTTGGTACCACTTTATTCAGCATGAAAAAATACTTTAAAATATGTTATCAGTTGAAACATAACTATAAAAGCCGATTTTTAAGGAATTTTTTAAAAGTTAATTTTTTTGTTACCACCCTTAGGGTTGGAATTTCCGAAAATCCCTTCTTAGCGGCACTCGACATTATAAGAAGTATTTTTACCCCAATTTTCAAGATTTTTGGTTCAGCAGATTTTTTTGTGCTGTGATTAATACGAAATCCAGACTTTCTTTTATATATATAGATTGCTCATAATGATTTTTGAAAAAATTCATCAGTAAATAGCCGTGATATTAGCTCTTAAAGACAGGAACGATTTGGATATAAATAATGATGGGGGTGGCGTACTTTGCATACCATCGTCTTTTAATGCCTAGATAATAATTTTAATAACATATTTGTGTAATGCAATACTTACAAGGAAGGTCTCCATACTGGGCATACTCAGAATTTTTTGAAAAAATTACAAATTAAACTACTCATGTATCTAAGAAATGATCAGTAAAATTTAGTGGCAGACTTACAGTACTAACTCTGTAAAAAAATAAAATAATTTCGAGTATTTGGCATGAAAAGATGAAAGTATCACGGGATTTGGCGAGCAGTAATTTCCCCCCGCCAAAAGCAAACGATTTTAATGCATCTGAAAATTTCTTGTCAATTAATTTTTTAAATGCGTGTAAATAGAAATGAATTTAAATTTGAACAATAAAAGAGTTTAATACTTACATACATTTTGTATTGCATATTTATGCTGCTTTAGCAGTACTTATTTAATTTTATCACTTTGAAAACAACTTCATACATAAAAAATAAGAAATATATCTTCATATATTTAAGCATATGACAAAATAAAGGCCAGACAAAGAATGATGCAGTAATGTATTTCAAAATTGGAGAAGTTTTTGTTTCCATAGCAATGAAATAGACTCATCAGTGCTCAACTGGATTGAACTTAATTTCTAGGTTCAAGCAATTTTAATTAATTTAAATTTTGCTGTAATTTATAAAATTTCATAGTTAATTTTTGTTATAAATATATTATGACAAAACTATGGTTAACACAAATTAAAATTGACAAAATTAAAGTTATTTAAATAAAAGTTCTTTAAACAAGTTCAATGTGAAACATTTTTACCTTAAAAAGCATTTGCATAAAAAAAGTATTTTTTGAAATTTTATTTTGCCGCCAAACGATGATAAATCGCCAAATAAACGAAATGTTCATTATTTTTTTATGAGTGTTCCATCAGGATTCCGCCGAAATTTTTTTTATAAACATATAAAACCACATGAAAAGAAAATTCTGTATTTTTTTCAAAATTTTCTGAGTATGCCCGTATGGAGACCTTCGTTGTTAGTAGCAGTACAAAAGCGATAAACTTCTTTCTTTTGCAAACATAACAATTTAATTAGAACTAATCACATAAATCAGGGTTCGTACGATTAAGAAAAAAATATCCCTTTTAGTACAAGAATTTTTTTAAAAGTATTATTTGCCTTATTTAATGCAAATGATTCCTTACTTTGGACGTAGTGGCCACTAAGTTATGAAATTTCTGCCATTAAAATGTCTAATTTAATTCCTTATGTATGCAAATAATTTTTAAAATACTATGGGATTCATGGCTAGTTTGCAATGAGTGAGTTTCTCATTACGACTCTTGTATATTTGAAAGCTAATTAAAACCTATCTAGAAAAACGTGTCATGGACCAAGCGGCTTTGCAAATTTGCGAGCTTCCTTTTACACAAGCTCCTTTAGCACAATGCCATATTAAATGCTTCCTTTAGCCATTGAACAAGGGTTTTGTGTTAACTAATCTGGGAAAAGAAAAGGTTATTATGATGCTGAATTTAGTTTGATGAAATGGCAAATTTTATGAAATGCTTAGTTTTTAATCTTTAACCACTGGTTTTTCAAAACAGAAAATTTTCTTGAATCACAAAAATGCTCCAAATAAATAAGGTAATCTTTACTTGGTGGGAATATTGAAGGATTCTGGGAATTTTAAATGCCACATATATGAGTCACTCATTCCCAAAAGATTAATACATATGTTTACTGTACAAAACCTTCTGAGCATGAGTAATACTCGCACTTGACCATTTATTTATGCATGTGTTCTAATAATGTAAAACATTTGATTTGAGAAATTTACTAATTAGAAAAATGTTTATTTCATTTTTTTCTTTTTTCTTTATTAGTTGCCTAGCAACAGTAACCCATCCTAATAATAATATAAATGTGCATAACATGTGAATGCAGTGTTTGAGTCAAACAAACAGCAAAATGAATGAATTAATTGTACAAAGATACAAACAAATATAATGTCATATATCAAAAATAAAACTAATTGCTTTGAAGTTGAAATAACATGGTCTTACGTTATGATGTTAATTCTTACTTATTTAAAAGAAATTGTTATGCATATTTCAGGATATATTTTTCTTCACACAATTAAAGATTTATTTTTTCAATCTAAAATCATAATAAAAAAAACTCTGTTAAGTAAGGGGATAGCAAATGTCAATAACAAACACCTCATAGATATCAATGTCAATAATATGTGCTACATAGCTATCAGTGTCAAAAATGACGTCATGATTAGCGAGAAATTATTATTTTCATTATTAAAAACTAAAATAATATGATTACCTGTATAGTAATGATAAAAAATCACATCTTCTATTTAGTCAAATAGCACTGGACATAATGATAAATAATTATCCATTAGTTCTATAAATCTCCAAACATGCCTATTTTGGGGTATTTTAGTAAGGTAATATTACCAAATAGATTTGGATTTATATTTAGATAAGATCTTAGAAACTAAATATTATAGAATGATAATAAAAGGTATTTTGGGAAAACTTCTTTACATTTCTATAAGTAAGTTGCTTATACATCAAATACAGATGTTTGTGGATGGTAGGTAAATAAATATCTACTATTCTCAATTCTGCTATAATTTGGATATTAAAATAATATCAAAGGCTTGTCCAAATTTTAACTTATCCTTAAAATTCTTAGTGTAAAATGAAATCTACTATATAATCTAATCATTCACACAATCACTAGAAAATTGTGAATTTAAAGTTAATGAGATCGCATGAGATTCAGGGGGGTCAGAGGCTCCCTGAAGAAATGTACTTTTTTACCTAAAAAACTATCATAATATGCAATTTATCAGAACTTTAGAATATTGTTGCATAACAATGTGATCAATTTAACACATCTGATTTCTGAAACCTACTACATATTTTTTATTCTTAAAAATACTTAAGTTATTTGAGAAAATTTTAGTTGCTGTTTGTATAAAGTTAAATATTACACAAAGTGTGGTAAAAAGCAGTCATTTGCAGAGCTGAGGTTAAGGTTCCTGATCTGCAGATTTATTAGTATAAGATTTAAATTATTGGGTCAAATTGGGTAGATAAACAGTAGGGTCCCGAGCATACTGTTTAGACAACACAGTAAAATATATAAATACATTACAACACTGTATGTTATATAAGACAATAAATATTTTGCAATATTTTATTGAAATTTAATAAAAACCATATCCACACCAGTGCTGGTGAAACTTTAGGTAACTTGAGACTGAGTAGAATGAGAAGGGTTTCCATTTTTTTACTACCAAGATCATTAGGAACAAAAGTTTATCATATAATAAAATAAAATCAAATACAATAGACTACCTCAAATCCACACAGCTTGGGACCAGTGGTTGTGTGGATATTAGAATTTTGTGAATTTCTGGTCATTGCTTTGTACATATTTTTTTAAAAGTAATTTGAATGTAATGAATAATGAAATCAAAAATGCAATGAATGCTTACAATATACTAAATTACTAAATTTAGTAATAAACTAAAATAATAAAAATTTAGATAATTTTTAAAATGATTAAAATACTAAAAGCAAAGGTCAAGTTAAGAATGTACAATTAAATATTCATTATAAAGATGAAATGTATTTTCCTAAATTATTCAATGAAACTTGCCTCATAAAGGCACATTACTAATTCACATCAGGATCATAAAACAATAAGCTTTATTTCAGTTTTAGCCAGACTTAACTAAAAAAGCTTGATTAATACATAAATATAATTGGTAAGATTGTGATTACCAATGATATCAGCAATATCTTGATTTTTTCAGAAATAAATTATTCTTTCTTCATGAAAAAATATGAATTCAATAACCTTAACAAAAGTTACAAAAATAAATGTATGAAATTTATATAAAATTAAAAAAGTCAAATTTTGCACCTACATCTGAACTGGATGTTTCATTGTTTACATCCATAAATTATGTGAGGATTTTAGAGAGTTGTGGATTATAGGAGTGCAGATTTGAGGGAGTCTACTGTATGACTGATATTTCAAATATATAATAAAATAATAAATAATATGTACCAAAAGACCAGGCCAAAAGGCTTCTAAAGACTGGAATATTGGCATCGTAACTTGTCCACTGCTCATACTAACCCAGAAATACCAATCATCTTTTTTCATATATTTTGATATAAGTCTCTCATACTCTAAAAACAAACAGAAACATAAGACATAAAAATATAACAAAAGCTGCTTTCAAAGCACTTTTATATAATACAACAGTTTAAGTAATATTAAAAAAATTACAGTACATTGAGTGGCAAAAACCACAAACCTTTAAACATTTTCAGATATTTTGGTTCTTGAAACAATATGGAGCCTTTCACTAAATATTCAAAATATGAATCAACACCACCACCAATCCCGGCATCTAAGGCTGTCCATTTTCCATCTTGAACATTTATATGATTGCCTACCTTACATAAAAATAAATATTCACACAATTAAAAAAAGAAAAGAAAATATTTTTCAGAAAAAAACTTCAAATGATTAAAAGTAATATTTAGGAAAAAATTGAAAATTACATAATAAAAATTGTATTTACATGTGAGTATCAAAAAAGAACGAAAACTTTAAAATAATAAATTAATTAATATGCGTTAAAAACAATAAATGGGGAAAATTAATTCATATTTAAAGAGGGTCAAATAATAATATTCCCAAACAATTTAAATTAAAAAAACATACTTACATGAGACATCTATTTCATATTTCAAGATTATCTTTTAACTACTGTTGCCAATTTTAAGGCAATGCAAATATTATTTCCTTTTTAACAAGAAAAATATTTTCAAGTGAATATTAGAGAAAGAAAACTTTGGTGAAAATTATGCCAGATTTGAAGCAAAACATTTAAAATCAGGGCTGTCAAGTTTCTGCCAGGGTAGTTAAAACCAGCACACATATGGGTATTTGAACATTCTACGCGGCCAAAAGTCAATTTTTAAAGTATGAAAATTGTTGAAAAGAAAGATAATCTGAGTTAGAGGACAGTTTCGAGAACTACATCCAATCTCTTCCAACTTTTTCAAGCGCACATGTCTCGTTCAACTTGAGTCGGAATTTGATTGTTTAACCTGTTGCTTAAGTCTGTACTTGGCGTTTGTGTAAACACATTATCTTTTTAGCGAAATATTTATAATTTTGTGTTTATTTTGAAAGTTTTTGTGATGGATCCTGATACAACAGATAATAAAGCAAAACTTTAATATATATTTTTTGTCATTATTAAGTGTATTTGCTGATCCTATTATAATTTCTGACTGAATCGAAACTTTGAAGCCTTGGGTGGTGAAAAATCAAAGAAATTGCTGCGGAAAAGCGCGGATGTGTATGCCTTGGTGCATTGAATTTTTTTTTTTCCAAATTCAGAAAAAAATTGATTATCATAAATAGCATTCTAAAAGAAAATATTTTTACTGTAGGTTCACAAAGTGCCTTGAGGTTAAGGATTGTAGTCCATAAATATTTGTTTCATCCAATGCAGTTTTAATTTGTCTAATTTAGAAGATAAATTATTTTTTTTTAAAGTGAAATAATATCGCCTGAATGTTATTCAGGAGACCAAATTGAGAGCTTAAAACACAATTCTGTGCACTTTAAATCACAAATTAAGCAGAGATAGTTAAAAGCATATAAGAAGGAAGACGTATTTCTGAAATACAAGTATTTTTGGCTAGAAAGAACATTCTAGATACCTGTCATATGTTGCCGTTGAATAAGATTTCGTTATGTCAAAGAAAACACTGATGTTGCGGTAGAATAAACTAACTTTATAAAAAATTTTGAGATGTCACTAAACACCAATGAGGTTAATTTAAATGGCAACAGGTTCTCAGTCATTTACGTCTTCATCATGACAGTGGTAGATGGCAATATCTTCAACGATGCAACTTGCACAAAATCCTGTTACAAGTCGATGCTACATATGTGGTAAAACTTCTAAGCATTTCAATGAAATTGATATTCAAACAGAAACTAATTCTGAAGCCATCAAGTTTGGCCTTTAAATTTTACATGCTAGAATTAAAATTTTTAAAAGCATTCTCAATTTGGCTTTTAAATTGCCAGTAAAGATACATAGAGAGAGGAAGACAGAAGTACAGAAAAAACCCCTCGAAATCCAGAAAAGAGTTTGCAAAGAAACTGGTTTATTAGTAGACATACCAAAAGCACATTTTGGCAATACCAATGATGGTAATACAAACAGGAGGGTTTTTTTAGATCCAAAATTTGCTTCTGACATAACAGGAATTAATTATGATCTAATATACCGCTAAAAAGTCATACTGAAGACAATTTCAAGCGAACATACAATTGATCCGGAACAAGACTTCGTGCTAAAATCTCTTAGAAAAATTGCAGCAAAGGTATTTTTTATTGACTACTTTTAACTTCAGACCCTCTTATAAGTAGCATGAGAAAAGTAAAAAGAAGAAGGATGAACTGCATTTTTCTAGAAACAATTCTTCTTCTTTTGCCTGAGAAGCCCAGTATCCTTGATGAGTTTTCAGAGACAAAAAGAACATTAGTTTTAAAAATAAAAATGTGTTTTATTATAATAAATCTAACAGGCAAGCCCCGGGTCAAGCATCATTCTCGCGAGCATCCTTGTATCTATCTATAGAATTTTTTTGTGGATAATATGCAAGTAGCTAATAATAAACTTCATACATAGTATGCGTATGCATAAATTTTTTACTAAGTACTGTTCGGATCTGTATACAAGATATCCGAAAAAAAAAGATGATCATAGCTTTAAGAAAAAGTACTAGTTTGGTACTAATAGAAAAAAAAATGATAGATTGGTTGACATGAATATTTCTTTGCAAACTTTTACTTTGCTTATCTACGTACATTATAAGATATAAGAGAAAACAATTGTCATAATTCTCAAAAATTGTCATAATTAATGATTTTAACGTGTCGCATTATGAGAAAATATTAATAAAGAACTTCTTTTAAAGACTATAGAATACTAAATTGTTGTACTAAAATTTTTATCATTATTTTTCTAATGATATAATCTGTTTTCTGCATGGTGTGAAGGGAATATGGGAAAGTGCGACCTCACACCCTTCCTAAATGTTTGAAAAGATATATGGATTTTAATCACTTTTGTCTAATTTTAAGCACCCTGTAATGAAAATCCTGATTAGTCTCATTGGAGCCTCCTAAAGAGGGGTATGGACAGGGGCAACTGCCCCGCATGCTCCTGCATAAGTCGGGTATTGAATAAATCATCTTTATAAATTTAGGAAATGTATTTTTTTTTTCCAACCATATCCTTTAGAATAGATATTTATCATAAAATAATTTTAACGCAAATACCCGTACGTACAGCAGTAGAAACCGGTTAAAACTGACATGGCAAAAACTAGTTTCTGCCAGTAAGTGGCAAAAACTGGCAAAAACTAAGAAACAGTACTAAATAAGAACTTTACTCAGCAATGATTCATAATTCACACATGCATTTGATATGTAAACCATTAAGCTAAAAATTAAAATATAAGATTATGAATGTTATTCAAAGTATCAAAAAGTTTTAAAATGATCATATAAATACATATTTTACTTATTTAAAACACTAATTTTCCTTCACTTGAAAAACAGAAATTTTCATAACAATAGCCTGATGCTGATAATTATTAATATTATTGTTTACAGTCAAATTTCTATTTTTTTTTTTTTTTTTTTTTTTTTTAATTACAAAAAATTCTGATTTACTTAACAAATTTCTTTTCAGATTATTTTTAAATAAATAACATAATGCAATAACATAGATTATTTGTAGAATTGGTTCTTGTGAAAATATATAAGTAAATAATTGAAGCACAAACAATAACAGAGAGAAAGAAAATTTAATGAATTATCATGTACAATTATTTTACAGTATTGAAGGAACAAATTACCACTCAAATATACTATTAGTACTTTTTCCACGGAGCATTCCACAACGTAGGACTAATTTTGCTAATCTTTCTGAACCCAGACTGTTTCTTAATTTGTTCTGAATGAAAGAAAAGTTTGAAAAAATTCTTTCAAGACCAGCATTACTTGATAGCAATGTCATGATTAAGGATGCAAAAGTTGCAAAATTTGTAAAATCTTCATTTTCATCAGTATTCGTTCTTAAAGATGACCACCACACAGAAAGCAAGACATTTTCTTGAACTTCCTTATATAAATATGTTGCTGGGAAAGGAGTTGATTTTGCTTCAAAGGATATTATATATGGCACAAAGTTTGGATTGGTATCCAAAAGCAATTTCCTTGCCTTTTCTTTTTGCTCATATGTCAATTTTAATCCCATATATTTAGGATGAAGTAAATAAGCTAGCATATGGTAGTCAGTTATAACTGCATTAAATCTGTTTTCAACCTTGCATTTGTGAGCTTCCATAAGATTTTCATCATAAAATAAAGTTAACCAAATTTCACAAGCATCTGCAATAGAACAGTCATGTTTTTGAGTTTTATTTAACGCAACAGCAATAGGTTTTAACATCTGTACCAAGTGCTTAACCTTTTTATAAATCATGATATTATTCACAATTTTAATAACTCTCATGTCCTTAATATCATCAACATAGCATAATAAACATAAATTACATATGCATATGTAACAAAAAAAAAAAATATCTGTTACATTACTCAATTTTTCAAAAATCATTTTTTTTTAAATTAAAACTATCCACAATATTTTGTGTGCATATATTTATTCTGAATTATTTAAGTATTAATTATTTAAGGAAGAACTACTTAATATGTTTAATACTACTAAAAAAAGAAAAATCGGAGATTATGTCACAGAATATCTTTATGCCAGTTGTTGCCAGTTTTCTGCCAGTTATAACCACTTTCTGCCACTGGCATGACAGAAACCACTTTCTGCTGGCAAAAACCCAGCCCTGTTTAAAATGCCTTATTTAAAACAATTTTCTTACAGCACTGTAAACAATACTAGGAAACAAAGATGCCATTTACTTAGTTAATTTTACATTAGTTTTTTCAAACATTTAACTGACCTTATTTAATCAAGCACAAAAGCAACCATTAGATAGATGCCTTAACAGCAGTTGATTTGCCCTTAAAATTCTCTAATGAAAGGGAAATGAATGGAAACCCATTTATAAGGAGATTTTCAATAAGGAGATGTCATGAATTTTTTTTTAATTAAAAATAAAATATAAAAATGGAAATAAATTAAAAATTAGCCAGAATGGGCACATCTACACATAAATAGCTTTCATAAAAAAAAAAATAATAATAATTATCAAAATTGGACCAATAGAAAGCTCAGGGCTGATGACTAAAAAAACAGCCAGGTCTTTTAAATATATAGATTAGCATTTGCATGACAAGTTACTTTCAAATATGGATACATTCTGAGATAACTTCAGTTGAAAATAGGCTGATAGCTCAATACCTTATTCCAAAAATAACATGTTGCAATACTTAGCATGCATTTCAAGGCGACCAAACTAGTTGCCAGTTTGAATAATATAACAAATTTGGCTAGTTTTGAATAATATAAAAGCCTTAGTTTTATAGCATTGTATACACATATACAAAAGGATATGGGTGAGCACATGCAGATAAAATAAATGGGTAAAGGTGACCGACCATTTACAATTATAGATATTTTGCTAAATATCTCGAAAAATACATTAGGAATCATCCAGAAACTCTAGGTATGTAAACAAAATAGTTCAGGTCATACATTTCTGCAAAGATTTTTTTTCTGAAACCCCATAGAAAACCATCAACAAATTGAAAAATAATGAATATCTTTTGGATAAACCTGTCAAAACTGATGTAGCAAACTTGTTCAAACTGTAGATTATAATTAAGTGGCCTATTATAATAAACTGAGCTATGATGAGTTTATAATGACAGCATGTATACTCATAAAGAAATTAAAATTTTCATTGAAACAGTCCCAAATTTTACCAAGTTTTTTTGTTTATAATTTGCAGAGTTCTTTATTAAAAAAAATGTTCTTTTCAAAAAATATGACAAACAAAATTGTACATAATACAAAAGTTGCTCTATACATTTAGCTTACACATTATGCAAATCATATTTTGATTACATTCAAACATATACAGTGAAACATAATTTTAGTAAATATGCTAACTTTTCATGTATTTTTTAATTTTGATAACAGGTTATTATGCATGATGTTATTTGTCATATTTTCTGAAAAGGGCTTTTTTTATATTAAAAACTCTGCTAATTATAAGCAAAAAGCTTGGCATAATTTGGCTTGTTTTTATGAAAATTTTAATTTTTCTACAGGTACACATGCTGTCCTCATAAAAATTAACACAGTTTATTACAATAAGCCACTTAATCATAATCTATAGCTTGAACAAGTTTGCTACATTAGCTTTGACAGGGTTATACAAAACATATTCTTTTTTTTTTTTTTTCAATTTGTTGGCAGTTCCCTATGGACTTTCTTGAAAAAAAAATCTTCGTGAAAATATATGATCTGTACTTTCTGTTTATACACTTGGAGTATTAGGATAATTCCTCTTGTATATTTTAAGATATATTACAAAAACTCTAAAATCACAAGTTTGGGGTCACCTTAGGCTATATAGTATATGAAAGACAAACTTCAATTTGAGTTTGATCCAAGAGTTCCTTCAAACCCAACAAAATTTGAATTAAATCTAACACATCCAACTTCCTTAGATATAATTCATAAGTTTAACAACTTATTTACAATTAAATACTAAAATGAATCAATATCATATAAAATGAATAAGTTTTATTATATAGTTTTAAGAACATAACATATACAGTAGACTCCCTCAAATCTGCACTTCTAAAATCCACAACTCTTTAAAATCTGCACATTATTTACAGATGTAAACAATGAAACATTCAATTTAGATGTAGGTGCAAATTTTGACTTTTTTAGTTTTATATGAATTTCATACATTTTTTAATTTGTAATTTTTGTTAAGGTTATTGAATTCATGTTTTTTAATGAAGAAAGAATAATTTGTTTTTGAAAAAAATGAAGATATTGTTGATATCATTGGTAATCACAATCGTACCAAATATATTTATGTATTAATCAAGCTTTTTTAGTTATTAAATCTGGCTAAACCTAAAATAAAGCTTTTTTTTTTTTTTTTTTTTTTTTTTTTTTTTTTTTTTTTTTCTCTATGATCCTGATGTGAATTAGTAATGTACCTTTATGAGGCAAGTTTCGTTGAATAATTTGGGAAAAACACATTTCATTTTTATAATGAATATATAATTGTACATTATTGATTATTAACTTGACCTTTGCTTTTAGTATTTTATTCATTTAAAAAATTATCTAAATTTTTTATTATTTTAGTTTATTACTTATTTTAATATTTTAGTATATTGTAAGCATTCATTGTACTTTTGATTTCATAATTAATTACATTTAAATTACTTTTTAAAAAATGTAAACAAAGCAATGACCAGAAATCCACAAAATTCTAAAATCCACACAACCTCTGGTCCCAAGCTGTGTGGATTTGAGGGAGTCTACTGTAATTAAATATTAAAATATTCACCAATCCCAGGGATGAACGATGTTTCCACAAAGCATCTAATGCATTGACAGCAACATTTTCAAACACAGGGTCCCCGGTCAAATGACTTAAAGTACCAAATTCAATGATAAATGTAGAAACTCCAGCTGTACATGTTATAGGTGTTTCTCCCTTTGGCACTCCATACTTCAAATTTACAGTTCCATATGGCATGCCAGTAGAAGTATTAAATGCTGCATGAAAATACAACAAATGATTTAAAAATACCCATACAAATGAATATAAATAAAAAACAAACTATAAAACATTCTATTTATTTATATATATGGCTAGTTCCATGGGTTTTGTAGTGTAAGTCACATAACCTTATAATTGCTATGCTTGTTTGCCACCGTTATTTTCAAAAAGTCTGTTTGGCCTTATTCAATTAATGAGAACGTGCCCATAAAATAAGTCACATTTTTTTCGTTTTAAAATACTGGTAGCCAAAAATCATAGCCTGTGACTTACACTACGAGTACTCATGGAAATAGCCATATGTGTATAAAGAATTAAAAAATAAATAACACATGTTAAAAATTCAAAATATTTTAAATCATAGCTATTCTTAAATCTAAACTAGCTACTATTTGATTCATTTTCATTCATAAATGCATGTGACTGATGTGCACCTATTAAAGGACTATGAAATAGAATAGTTTTTTCATTTCTCCATAGTGACAGAGGATCTTTCAGAAAATGCTTTAAGCTGGCATTTTGAACTGAACTTCTTAGCTTCACAATCTGATAAAGGGTGTTAGTAGATGGCAATTGCTTAAAACACAACTTAACATACAATTTACTTTTTCACAAAATTATGAAAACTACTGGATTCCAGGGATGCCACTCAGAAAATAGCAAAAAAGAGGAAATTATGCATTAAGTAAAATTTATGACATTTTTCACAACTTTATGTGTGAATTTTGAAAATTATATTGTTTATAATAAACTAAATAAAGAATAACAGCTTTTCTTTTGTTGTAAACTTTTAATTTATAAGAGTAAGTAAAAATGATTTTTTTTTAGTTCACAGTATTTTACATCAATTAAGGTAACCCAGCAATAGGTTCAGAGAAGAATTTTATGTATCACATCATTTTAAACCAATTTAAGTAACCCAGCAATAGATTCAATGATTATTCCACGAGTGAAAAGCAAAATTTTGCAGTTTTTTTTTTTTATTTGACGAAAATAGCTGTTTTATTTCATGATAGTTTGGCGAAAATCGCCGTTTTATTTAGCGATCGTTTGACAAAAATCGCCGTTTCACATTGCAATCGTTTCAGAAAAATCACAGTTTCGTTTCGTGATCGTTTGACGAAAATTACCGTTTTATTTAGCGATCGTTTGACAAAAATCATCGTTTCACATCGCGATCCTTTGACAAAAATCGCCATTTCACACTGCGATCGTTTCACAAAAATCACCGTTTCGTTTCGCGATCGTTCGACGAAAATCGCCGTTTTGCATCGCGATCGTTTGACGAAAATCGCCGTTTTACATCGCGATCGTTTGACGAAAATCGCCGTTTTACATTGCGATTACTTGACGAAAATCGCCGTTTTATTTAGCGATCGTTTGACGAAAATTACCGTTTTATTTAGCGATCGTTTGACAAAAATCATCGTTTCACACCGCGATCCTTTGACAAAAATCGCCGTTTTGCATCGCGATCGTTTGACGAAAATCGCCGTTTTACATCGCGATCGTTTGACAAAAATCGCCGTTTTGCATCGCGATCGTTTAACGAAAATGGCAGTTTTACATTGCGATCGTTTGACGAAAATCGCCATTTTACATTGCGATTACTTGACGAAAATCACCGTTTTATTTAGCGATCGTTCGACGAAAATCGCCGTTTCACAAAAATCATCGTTTCGTTTCGCGATCGTTTGATGAAAATTGCTGCTTTACATCGCGACCGTTTGATGAAAATAGCCGTTTTTTCTTTTAAAGTTTGGTTTACTTTTGTCGTCCGATTATCTACACTAATGGGATATAGGACCAGGGGAGGAGTGCCCTTCGTGGGGGTCTTTCTAAGGGAACCTAACCCGTATTCACGCAAGGTTCGAAGAAAACCACGAAAACTCCGAACGGTTAGGCCGACAGCCGCGATTGGGTTCGAACCCAGCACCTGCCGTCTACCAGTTGAGAGGTCTGAACCTCTCGGCCACTGGTGGGGCTTTTTCTTTTAAAGAAAATCGATGTTATATTTCGCGATCGCTTGACGAAAAACTGATGTATTTCGCGATCGTTTGATGGAAAAGGCTGTTGTATTTCGCGATCGTTCGACGAAAATCGTTATTTTATCGCGTGATTGCTTAACGAAAATCGCGAATTTTTAAAAATTAAAAAAAAGCGGAAATCCGCCAAAAGGCGGAAAAGTGGCATCCCTGGGATTCAGAATCATTTTGATAGTTTCCTGCTTCTATATTTAGAAATGAGTTTGTAAATGTGCCAGATAGTTACACAGAGATATATTTTGAGAATACCTTTATTTAAAGAAAATATCTTTTAATGAAAGAAATACTGTCAAACAATAAAACGCTAGATGAACTCAATGAAATTCACACTGCTCTCAAAACATTCAACTAAAAAAACGATGTCTTTATAGGCAAGAAATTTTGGTTATTCAAAGGCAATATTTGTTCACAAACTTTTCTTTTCTTTTTTGTTTTTCTGAAATTTTTTAACTATGGACAAGTGCTGTTTTTAGTTTGAACTTTTTAATTTAAAACCAACTATCTAAAATTTTCAAATAATTTATTTTTGTGAACTAATCAAGTAATGATCTCTAGGAGGAGAAGTTATAATAATGGTTTTGAAGAGCTCAAAAATTGCACTGGATAATATTAATTTATATTGAGTTACCAAAAACTTATTTTATAAATTTAACTTTAATATTTTGAGAAACATTGGACTGTTTTTTGTAGAAGCTTTCAAGATTGTTGCATTCACATAGTTATAAAATTCCAATTATTAAATAATAAAAATGATTTGGCCAGTGAAGTCCAATAAATTTTGATGTTATTTTTATGAAGGACTGAAAAGGACAGAAAGTAGACCCAATTTTCACCTAATTCTTCAAACCTATAAACATAATTTTACATTTTAATAGAGCTTATTACAGAAAACCTTTTTTTTTTTTTTTTTTTTTTACTTTATTAACATGCATTCTTCCATTTTCAGAAATTTCTGAAGAAAAAAAACTTGAGGAATTTTGACAGTACAGTAAATAAATTTTGAGAATAAATTATTTCTTGCCTAACAAATTTCTTAAAAAAAATTATTTTTAAAATACCACCTATTTGTCTTTGAAATTCAAGAATTAATAAAACATTAAAAATTATATTAATTGAATTCCCCACGTATGTTAACTGTCAAGACATGACTTTATTTCCTTAATCACAAACATAAAAACCATGTGAAAACCTGCACATGTGATTATCTTCATAAAAGATTAATAAGAAAAAACACACTATATATAGATTATACAGAATAAAAATCATTATCATCATTTTTTGATGACAAAAAAGATAAGAAAAGAGTTCAATTGCACACGAAAAAGCAATAACATCTTACCTGGTAACAACCTTCGAGCTACTTTCTCAGCTAAAGTTAATAATGGTCCGGAACATGGCCAACCAGGATCCACATTAAGACCAGCTTTTCTTGACAGCAAATGCGCTGACAGTAGTCCACCAACCACTATTTAAGGAAGAAATTATTAACAGTTATAAAGGATAAATATTTATGAGTTAATAATAATTTAATATTACATAAGAATAATTTAATATTAAGCCTATTTATTTCAAAAAGAAAACAAATATCTATGACAAAAAATAATGATTCTCATCAAAAACATAAATGCAAATGAAAGTCAAGTTTGTTAATGCTTTCGCTAATAAAAGAAGTGATATCTAACTGGGAACCAAGTTCTTTCAAAGCTCTTTAAATCATAGCTCCTGTCATGCATAACATTCTTCAATTGCTTAAAATCATTTGTTATGTTATTTGCTACTCACTAAAGCAAACTTGGCAAGTTTTCAGCCACCAACTTTAATCTTTGAGTCTGAGTACAATTTAGTCTAGCATTTCTTCTGCAAAGATCTAGACAATCAAATATTTGAATAAATTTGTCGAAAAGTAAAACATTATATGGACATACATACTACAATAAATACAATAAACTCAATTGGAGTGAAAAATTAGCAACAGCCAGGCTCTGGCTAATTTTTATTATACAACTATTTAAAAAATTATTTTAAGTTTGAAAAAAATATATGCTTACCTCGAATATTAGTTTCAAAAACTGAGACATTGATATTCACATTAAAATCTGCAGTCGATAACAGAGTATTAACTACACGCTTGAATTCTGTATAGTTTTTCATTACAGCTAATGTGTCCAAAGCATCAATCAAAGTTAAAGAAAAACTTCCCCATGTATCCATTCCACGACATGAAATTGGTTGTAGTTCATCATAAGGAAAAGCTTTTCTCACATAATTATCATATGCATGACTGAACATTTGCTTGACTTTTTCCCTAGAAAACGAAAGAAACATATCGCATGAAGAGCAGCACTAAAAAAACTCTAATAAAATTTCATTAATTTAAGCTTTCAAGTAATTTAAAATTATCAGAACAATAAAGATAAAAATAATAATACACAGATAGATTTTTTAACGCTTTTTTCTTAAGAAATCCCAAATATGATATTTTGGAAGAATCCATTTTTAATTTCAATTTGAAGAGTTAAAGTAAAAATTATGATACTAACATATTATATAAGTCAGGTGCATATACATGTTGCTAACAATACTAATTACAATAACATCCTTGTTTTTCCTTTCTACATTGTAACTGCATTTTTAATATTATATAGTTGTCATATTAAAAGCAATAATAGAAATAATTTACATATAGCTAAATCAGAGTTTCCCCCAGAGGGTTTCATGGGGACGCTCCGCCCCTCCTGCCCTTTAATTTAAAAAACAGCACCCCTCTTGCCCCTCAGCCAAAAACTAGTGCCCTTCTTGTCATTCATTCATTCAAAAAAAAAAAAAAAATAGCGTTTTTCTTGCCCCACATTTGAAAAAACGCAGCCCTCCAGCAATGATCCGAACGCACTATAGCGCGTAAATTACGCAAAAAATCGGCAACGGAATGCAAAAATAGCACCATACGCGACCCGTGGACAGGTAATTTCGTCAAAAAGTCTCTAAAAAAAGGGTAAGTTTCATTAAAAATCGCAAAAAAACCACTAATTTCCGGCAAAATTCGCAAAAAAGGCTAATTTCGTCATAAAATTTAACAAAACAGCAGATTACCTCAAAAGACTGTGAAAAAACGACAAATTTCTTCCAAAAATCGCGATAAAATGGAAAGTTTTGTCAAATGAGCGATAAAAAGGCAGATTTCGTCAAAAGATTTACGAAAAACCAGCAAATTTCGTCCAAAAATCGCAATAAAACGGAAAATTCTGTGAAAAGTTCCGTTTTTTCTCGATATTTTTTCTAGATTTACGGTTTTTTAAAGAAAAATATGCCGTTATTTGCGATCTTTTAACAAAATCTGCTGTTTTTTGCGATCTTTTAACAAAATTGGCTGTTTTTTCATGATCTTTTAAGAACATTTGCCTTTTTTTCGAGATCTTTCAGCAAAATTTACTTTTGTTTTCTTTTTTTTTTTATTTTTTGATTGAAATTTCTGTTTTTGAGCTGCTAGATTAAATTCTATAAAAGTGCCCTTACAAATGAAAAAGTGCCTTGAAAAATGTAAAAAGTGCCCTTTTCAGAACTGGGCCCTGCCCTTTTTTAAACCTGGGGGAAACTCTGGCTAAATAATGTAAAACAGTACAGATACAGATAAATACAGTAGACTCCCTCAAATCCGCACAGCTTGGGACCAGAGGTTTTGCGGATTTTAGAATTTTACAGATTTCTGGTCATTGCTTATGTTTACATTTTTAAAACAGTAATTTGAATGCAATTAATAATGCAATTGAAACTATAATGAATGCTTACAATATAATAAATGCAATAAACTAAAATAATAAAAATTTAGATAATTTTTAAAATAATTAAAAGCAAAGGTCGAGTTAATAATCAATAAAATATGATTAAATATTCATTATAAAGATTAAATGTATTTTTCTTAAATTATTTAATAAAACTTGCCTCATAAAAATACATTACCAATTCATACAAAAATCATAAAATAAGGAAGTTTTATTTCAGGATTAGTCAGACTTAATAACCAAAAAAATTTTATTAATACATAAGTATGTTTGGTTAGAAGATTTTGATTATCAGTGATATCAGCAATATCTTGAATTTTTTTAGAAATAAATTTATTCTTCCTTCATAAAAAAACAAATTCAGTAATATTTAAAAAAAGTTACAAAGTCAAAAATATATGGAATTGATATAAAGCTAAAAAGTCAAATTTTATTCCTATATCTGAACTGAATGTTTCATTGTTTACATCTGTAAATTATGTGTGGATTTGAGAGAGTTGCAGATTTTAGGAGTGCGGATTTGAGAGTGTCTAATGTATAGAAGTTTTAGAATCAAACAATGTTTTTCATTCTATAAATACCTTATTTTTTGAGTTGTAAGTGAATATTTCCTTAAGATGGCTTAAAAATCCAATTATGACACCTAAATCTAACAGATTTAGATTCAACAAAGATTTAGATTCAACAAAGCTTTAGAGAAAATGCTGTTTGGCTTAATACTACTTGAAACAAAACAGTTATAAAGTTTTTGTGCATTCAAGAATGTAAGTGGTTTTATGAACGCGTCAGAAAATAGTCAGTTTAAATTAAAAAAGAATATCTTGTTATCACAAATTTATTTTTCTAAATATCCAACAATATTCAGCAAATAGGCCGAATATTCGTTTTATCCGTATGATTTATTAATAATATAGTAAATTTGATCACATATAAGCTACTTTAGTATTAAACTGTTAATTTTATAAATTAAAATTTTGACATATTAAGTCCATGTTAGGTGAACAGGTTTGACATCAAAACGTTAAAAGATCAGTAACATACTGTGACTTTAAACTTTTCTATAAAAAGTCCATTGCTATTACTATTATTATATCAGTATGAGTATATTTTATGCTAATAAATACAAATAAAGTATATTATAAAGACAACTAAAATAAGGATGAAAATAATGCACAGATAATTTAAATATTAAAAGCTTGCTATGTGTGAGTTGGGCAAACAAGCACAACAACAAAATTCATTATACAGCCCTTAGATCATAGTTAATAATAGATTACTTTTTGTTACCTGTATATTTTTATATCATCGTTAGAAAAGGTTCGGAGGGAATGAGATTCAGTACTAATATAACTTAAAATTGTTATAAAAATATAACACAGTCTACAAATGCCAGCCATAATATCACGTTGCCATAGTAATCGATTATTTAGTTGCCAGATACTTGTACGTGTTCGTGTGCGCTATCGTGGCCTTCGGAACATGTTAAAAGTTGCTTGGTATTCAATTAAAGTTTTGTAAGGCTTTTTCTCACACTAATAATTAAATAAATTTCTTTCATATAAAGCAGTTTAGAAGTTCATGTAAAACTGATAATAATTTAAACTAGAAAGCAGCACGAAAACGTTTGACATCAAGTTTCAATTTTATTTGTGGCATGCATCTCATATTTGGCCGCTGTGTTGTTTTGTTTTGTGATTTTGGGTTTGTCAAATGAGCCGTGTTAAATATGTCTGATTCAGAAGATACAATAACTGATGAAGAAAAGATCAGAATTGCTTCCAATTTCATTTTGAATTCTCCTCCTGGTGAATTCAATGAAGTTTTTAATGATGTGAGAGTTCTAATTAATAATGATTTTCTTTTGAAAGAAGGCGCATCAGTGGCATTTGCACGGTACAACAAAGATCAGTTGACACCAGTAAAAATAGATGGTTCTGATTTCCTTTCTTTATTAACAGATTACAATGACTTAGGATCAGGTAGATTTCATGACCCTCGTAGTCAACAATCTTTTAAATATGATCATTTAAGAAAAGAAGCAACAGAATTCAAAGTGTGGGAACCAGATCAAACTACTGAGATCTGGAGAAAAGCTCTAGAAGAAGCGTGCACATCATACGTTCAAGATCATTATAGACACGCAACTTGTTCCGTATTCTGTAATAGTGTTGATCGTAATATTACTTTAACTGCTTGCATTGAAGACCACCAGTTCCAGCCTAAAAATTTTTGGAATGGAAGTTGGCGTTCAATATGGTCAGCTACATTTAATCCAGATTCAGGTACTGCTGATTTAAAAGGAGTAATTAAAGTTCAGGTGCACTATTATGAGGATGGTAATGTCCAGCTGGTTTCTTCGAAAGATATAAGTGAATCATTAACTGTAACTACTGAACAACAAACAGCTAATGAATTTATGTCAGTTGTTGAAGAGGCAGAAACTGAATATCAGATGGCAATATCTGAAAATTATCAGATAATGTCAGACACAATGTTAAAAGCTTTGAAACGTTTACTTCCCGTTACAAGAACCAAATTTGATTGGTCTAAGATTCTTAGCTATAAGATTGGCACAGAGATAAAGCATCGCTGACAGTAGAATCCCTTCCATTGCAGTTCACTTTTAAAAAGAAAAATATGTCAAAATGGACTTCATACAATTTGAGATGGTTCTTTAAATAGTCGAAATATTAAGTTTAATTCGTGTTTGGTGAACTTTATTACATTACTCTATTACTTTTTCCATGTTGTATTCAATTCTTTTAAACATCATTCCTAGGATTAATTGTTTTGTTCTTTGGGAAATTAAAGATTTTGTATGAATATTTTATTTATTTGTAATAATTTTATTATGTCTTTATTTTGTTGGTCTAAATAATAATTTCTAGAAAAAGTTTTGGTTAGTTCAGATGTTTAAATGTTCTGTCTATCTGCTTTTACTACAGGGTTGGATTTTTGACGTGGCTTGTTTAAAAATGTCAAAAAGTGTCTCAAATTGTCAAAAACCGTATGTATACTTTTATAAAATTCACTAATAAAAGTTCTCTAATGATTAAATTAGAGAAATTTTATGTTATATAAAGCTAAAAACTGATTAAGTAATAATTTATATGTTATATAAATAAATTAATGACGTTTAAGCATTAAAATCTATAATTAATGTAATTTAGAATGTTTTTACTGGTATTTTGCCTTATGAATAAATTTGTGTTTCCTCGAAGAAAAAAAGGGCACTTTTTTAACCCTTTCGGTACAAAAAAATTCTGTTTGTAAAATTATAGAAAAGGTTGATTGAATCGGGATTTACAAAAAATTGTGGTACTTAATGTATTATCGCCACCACAGCAGAAGTTGGGCTAATGCGCCAATAAAGAGCAATCTTGTTCCCATGAGCACCCAGTTATCTTTAAGATTGCTTGTTGCTACGTTGTTTGCTGATTTTTGACGCCATTTTTTAGTGCTACAAAAATGCATATTCGGAATTTATGAAAAACAGAACAAGATGCAATATTATTTTGAATCTATGTTAAACTCTATATTGGCCCAATTTCCACCAAAATCCGATTGACTACTTTGTTTTTAAATAAAGTGCTTTGAATTTTGAAAGTGTTTTGATTTTAAATAAAGTGTTTTATTCTATGATTTGTTACAAAAATTTTAGGTGTAGATTGGCGGTACTTAAAAACTGCCAAATCTGTAGCTGCGGTGACATTAATACGTAAGTACCAAATTTTTTTTATAAATTAAAAGCAGTACTGCTTATTTATCTCATTAACCATTTCACCAAATTAATAGCCAAAATTTACATATTGACATAATTTTTATTTAAATAACGAAAGAACAAATAAATTAGTAAAACATGAGTGTTCACTCTAGAAATAAAAAGGGCATGGTGCTATTCACTAAAAAGGGCACTTTTGCTAGAAAAAAAATTGTTATTGCCTTTAGAAGGGGAAAAAAAAAAGCATGAAAATACATATTTTTTAAGTATGATAAATCAAGTAACATTAATTTTAATCGATTTTATGATATAAAAATAGAAAATACAATTAAATTAAAACATGATTGAATAGTTTCATGTTCTTTTTCTTAAAGAAATGAAAAAATTCTATCATTTTTGGGCACACAAATTTAGAAATATTACGGAATAAAAAAATATTTATTAAAAATCTCTGGGTAAAACCAATGGTGCATATTACTAATTTTAAGGTGCATTTTGTAAATATGAAAAAGGGCAGGGTGCTGCACCCTTCAAAAATGACTTAGAATGAACACTAAAACATTATAAAAATACAAATAAAAATCACTTGGTGATGTTTTAAACATGTATTTTGTGTCTAATAAAATTGAATGTGACATTCACGGTCAACCATTTTTGGCATTTAATCTTGTAATTTGGCGATAATTTTTTGGTCGACAGAATAACCAAGTAGTACCTTTAAAACTCGTTACTTTAAACTTTCATTGTAAAAGCAAAATTTTATTAAAATATTCTTGGTGTCTTTTGTAAGTTTGGAATTAAGTGGTCCTGAGATGTGGGACTACTGCACAAAAAAAAAAAAGTTTAAAAAAGAGCTTTTGAAAATTTTGTTTTGATTATGTTTTAAGAGCAGAGTAGAAGTGTGTTGTTGATGGAATATAGGTGATTGGTTTGTTAACATATGGTTTTAAAACTTCGTTTATTTAATAAGACATATTTTGTATCAAAATATGTTATATTTTCATTTGATATTACTATACAACTTAATGAAAAATAATGTTGAAAACACAAGCAATTTGGAGTCTTAACATATGCCACATGACTTGAGCTTGAGATGTATTCTTAGAGGCAGACTGCTCAAAGATTAATTATGACGTTGATTCTGAGTAGAAAAACTTGTTATTAAAAGCGTATGGCGAGTTGAAAATACCTTCAATGCCACCTTTTGAAAAAAATTATGTTTTTTCACCATGTTTGTCAAATTTTCTGTTTTTACAATCTTTTGACTTAATTTGCTTTTTTTTTTTTTTTTTCAATAATCTTTTGACTAAATTTGCATTTTTTTTTTTTTTTTTTTTTTTTTTTTCACAATCTTTTGACTAAATTTATGCCTTTTTTGAAAATTTTTTTTAGCTTCTGAATGTCTTTACTGGCAAGTTGAGATGAGAATATAGTAGTTACTTTTAGTTTGCAGGTTACATTGTACCACACAGGGGCGTGCAAAGAGAAAACTGTCCCGGGGCTAAGTCTCAATTTGGTGCCCTCGCCTGAACTTTTTCTTGTGATAGGCTAAAAATGACCTTAGTAGTATAAATTTGGCACCCCCTAAATTACCGAGCCTGGGGCCACCACCCCCCTTCGCCCCTTTTCGCATGGCACTGGTTCCATACTTGTACAGGTAACAGGTTCCAAAAACCTGTTATTTTTATAACATAAAACTAATCCCTGTGTATGTGGTCAACAGATATTTTAATTAGAAGGCCATTCAAATAAAATGTTTGAAATTCCTTTTTGGTGTAATTATAAATGTCTCAATAGCAGAACAATCTTCAAATATCTGCAATGCTATTAATGTTTTTTAAGTCTTGAATATGCAGTATTTCATATAAATCTATTTTTGCAGTTGTAGTGCTAATTATTTACAGCATCACAGATATCTATCTATATATGTGTTTTTCCCAGTGTTGAATTCAGAACTTTTCTCTGGGAGGGATTTTTGTGACTCTGGGAGGAACATCGCAGAGTTCCGGGGAAGGGGGGGGGGGGGGCATTGCAATTGTTAACCATTAAAAACACAAAATCTCAAATTTTCCAGAAGGGAGGGAGGACATTTCAGTGTTTTGGGGGAATGTCCTGAATTCAACCCTGGTTTTTCCCTAGGCTCTTGGACAAAATTCATATTTGTTCCACAATCCCTTGGCGAAATTTTTGTTTTAAACATGATACTTTGAAGAATTTTACGTTTTTTTTTTTTGCTTTGTTTTCACAAAAATCATGTTTTTTTGTGACAAATTAACGTTTTTTTCACGGTCCTTTCAAGAAACTCACATTTCTTTCTGCGTTTTTTTATTATTTATTTATTTATTATTATTTGACGAAAGATGCATTTTTTCATAATCTTTTGACAAAATTCAAGTTTTTTTGAGCAATTATTTGACGAAATTTACAGTGATTTTTGCCGAATTTCGTGCTTTTTTTTTCGTAATTCTTTGTCGAAATTCGCGATATTTTTATGTCCAAAATTTTAAACTGGTGACCTGTTTTCTTTAAATTTTCTGAACCGAATGTCTTAAATTTTCAGAACAGAATGATCCATGGTTTTTAATCTGCAGTTGCCCTAAAAAATTCAACGTCCGTCGTGGCATCGCATACATCATTCTGCTACAGGGATAAACGCTGTTTTCAATTGAGATGAATCAAAATCAGTTTGTGATTTTAAACTTAATTTTGCAAGGCAAAGACTTACTTTGTTATGATACTTTGAATTGCATGCATTTTTTGAATTTTCTGATGCTAAAAAGGTGTTTTTCCATTTATAATGATTAAAACATTGAAAATTCACAAAATTCTAAGCATCATAACTCAATAAGTTTTGACTTTATATGAAAAATGTTTTGCTGTTTTACTTGTTTAGAATATGGAAAAAGAATTCTAAATTAAACTTATAGGTTTCAGGCATTGTATAAAATTTGTAATTTCTTATCTACTTAAAAGTAATTATTGTAATGTAAAATCAATTTTTATGTGATGCAGAACAAAATATGACACAGTTTTACAATTGGAACTATGCTTCTATAATTTAAAAATCAGTTGTTGGTGAACAATAAGAGGCATCCTATATAATTAAAAAAAAAAAACAGTTTCAGCAACATGATTTCTATCCAAAAAAATAATAATGAATGCATACAGCGTAAATTATGAAACACTTTCGCCCACATTAAAAATACTATAATAACAAAACTTCACAATTTACAATGGTGGAAGGACGTCTTAATGAAAAATTTGGAAAATGCATAATATCTTTGAAAACATGTTTTCTGCTATTATCATAAATAGTCGTTAAAACATGTTTTTTTTTTTTTAGCCCTGTATATGATCTAGAGATATGTATGCATCAAAGATGCTAAACATTAGTTCAACTAAACATATAGCATAGTTGGAAATTTCTACTCAGCAATTTCATCTAATAAATGATTGTTATTGAAAACTTTATTTCAACCTTGTATATGATCTAGAGTTTATACACAACTAAGTAATATTTAAAAAAAAGAGTTAAATTAAAAAACTCACTTCCAGTAATTTTGTTTGTAGATTTCAATACCTGTAAATAGACACTAAGTTCTATGCATGCCATATTCTATAGTAAGAACCTTGCTGTCAGTGCTGTAGTTGGAAAGAATTATTTGTGGGAACTTACCTTTTCATTGGGTAGATGTTGATTTTACCGAATTTTTGCTATGTCAAAAGCCAATTTAAAATATTTAGCAAAAAATTGACTTTTTTTCAAATCAATAGGAACAATAATTGTTATATTCAAGTTTTTATATAGTATTGCAGTTCGTTTTCATCTAACAAGAATGGGGCAGTTGCCGTCACTCAGGAAGGCAGAACTATCGTCCTCTGTAAACTAGACCTGAGTGCAGACACAAAAAATTGGCAGCTGCTTATTTTCCGCAGGGGTAGAAACCCTTTAGTTTGTGTACCAATAATTTTTTTTTTTTTTCCACTTTACTTTTCTGAGATTACACAAATCTAAGAATTTTATAAAATATTGGAGTCAAAACTTAGAAAATCGTACACATGTAAAAAAAAAAAAAAAAAATCTCTGGCAGTTGCCAATTTTGTGTCAGCACTCAGGCTTAATATTCAGGCTGCGGTGGCAACACAACGGCTTCAAGACATCTGATTGGTTGAAATATCTCCATTCTTAGTGAATGGGAACTGATCTTCTTAAAATCAATATAAATTATTGTTTCGTTTAAAAAAATGTTTTATGTTCATTACACAATTTATTTTTGTATAGTAACAAACTAAATATTTCTGGGAACGGCATTTCCATATGTTCATGCCCAAATTCAGCACTGCTTGCTGCTGTACACCTCAGTGATCTATGTAAATTTCAATATGTTTTAAAGGATGTAGTATAGTGATGGGCGATTCTGGAAATTTTGAGAATCGATTAAAATCGATATCGTATAAAACAACATCGATCATAATAAGAATCGATTTCTCAGTTCTAGAATCGATACTAGAATCGATATTTCGATACTTAGGTTCACACAGAGAAGATCCAAATTACTAATTCCAAAACTTAGACAATCAGCAGAACCGTAATTACCGCCTCCCGCCCCCCATCCCTATTTAGGGAGGCATAGAATTAAGTTATTGCAGATTTTAGAGTCGGATATTAAGAATTTTAAATTTTAAAATGATTGTCATTTATGGTTTTCACTTACACAAAAAACTTTGACAAGTTTGAGAGACATAACTCAACGAATAACAACACTGAGTAACTTGGCATTAAACCGAGTATAAAGAGTGCCAAGAGCGTGTAACTAGGATGGAGAACAAGGAGTATAGACAAAAAAAAAACTTTTTTTTTCTAATGCCAACCAAATGTTACACGAGATAGTTTGGAAGAACATAAAATATGCCCCATTCTCAAGGGGGCAGGTAACCCCCACTCTTGACGGAAAGGCGACCATAGCCCAAATGTATCTTTTGTCGAAGTTTCAAAATGAGGATTTATAATAAAATAGAACGAGAATTGGACATTTTAAAAATTGCATGCATACTTTGAACGGCTCATTTAGTAAAGATTGTCGAGGAAAGAGGAGGGGGGGGGGGAGGGATTAGAACGGACGAACTTGAAAAAAAAAACATAATTAACTAATAACCCAAATAACTGAGCTTCTAAACAAAAATATAGTGTTTAACTTAGTGTTGAATTCATGGGGTGGCCCGCGGGGAACATGCACTCTTTGAAACTATAAAGAGTGCCAAGAGCATGTAACTAGGTGGAGAGAGAGGTAGTAACAGAAAAAAACGAGGAGATAAAAGCTTTATAACGATATGTTACATGAGACGGTGTGGAAGAAACAAAAAATATACCCCCCACCCAAGGGGGCAAGGTGAATCCCGAACAGACAAAAGGGCAACCCCGGCCCAAATATATCTTTTGTTGAGGTTTCAAAATATGGATTTATAACAAAATAGAACGAGGATTAGACTTTTTAAAAATCGCTGTCATAATTTGAACGAACCTGTAAGTTAAGATTGGTGAGGAAGAAGGGGGGGGGGGGGGGGGTAGGACGGACGAACATGAAAAAAAAAAAATATATAGTGGCACTCTGAGAGTGCCGATAGAAATGAAACCTTAAACAATTACGTGTGTATTTTTGAATCGTTATGATATATAATTTTGAATCGCCAGGAAATACTTTTAAAGGAATAAAAAAAGGTTCTATAATATTAAAGAACATATTAATGTCTATAAAAAAAACCGCGCGATACCATATGTCCAGCTATTGTAGTTAACTCACTATAACTACTTTCTTACATTTTAAAACGCGATAAATACATCAACCAAAATTAGACCATACTATCGATACCTTAATCCTTATCCAAATAAATCATTTTGTATTAATGCCTGTTACAATATCTGTAGATTACTTTTTGAATTATTCAAATCGGACATTCCATTCAAAAGATATTATGAATTTATAGATGACAATCTAAAGAAATAATAGCGCTGCTGAGTACTCGGTGGCCAATAAGCTTAGGGATTACGTGTGCAATCAAACGATTGCGGGTTCGAACCACAGTTTCGCTAATATGTATCAATGTTTTTTTTTTTTTTTTTTTTTTTTTTTGAAGAAGAAGAAGTTTGAAAATTAAAATTTTAACACATTATGGGTCCGTAACGTGACCTGAAATGATGGGAGAAAGTTTCTTTTGCTAGATTTGTAATGTATAAAGCATAAGCTTTCAATAGACATATTGTATGAAGGAAAACCCCCTCTGCCCCCCCAAAAAAGGTCCTATAGGGAAAACCGAGAAACTGAAAAAGCAAAAAAAAAAAAAAAAACGGCGAGAAATGTTTAGCTATACTAGAATTTTTCTCATCACTGTAACTGCTATAGAAGCAAAGTTATAGCCTTTTAAAGATTGAAATGAAGTGAAGAAATAAGCAAAATTAGGTGAGTGATCGACAGGGGGGGAAGGGTCCACAGCTCTGGGGGTGCCATGTAGCTTAAACTTTTAAGTTAAAAATGGTAAAAAATTAAATGAGCGAAATTTTAAGGTGTATATTAGAGGAGGGTGCAAGCCCCCCCCCCTCAATTTTTTTTTTGTTTCTTTTGAAGAAACAAAAAAATATGCCCCCCGGCGGGGCGCAGATAAACCCCAAACGTTCGGAAGGGCGACCATTTATTTATCTTTTGTCAATGATTTAAAATGTGGATCTAAAATAAAATAGACCGAGAATTGGACATTTTTTAAACTCTATGCATATTTCGAACGGCCCTGTAAGTTAAAACTGACGTGGAAGGGGGGATTAGAAGAGACGAGTGTGAAAAATAAAATATAATAAACTAATACTTCAAATAACTGGACTTCTAAACAAAAATATAACGATTTAACATAGTGTCGAATTAATGGAGTGGCCCGCAGGGGATTACCCCCCCCCCCCCTCCCAAGAAGTTATGAGATTTATGCTTTTTAATGCACAAATTGTGATTTCCCCTCTCTTACAGAGCTGTAAAACATGATGCATTCCTCCGGAGTCGCAGAAAAATACCTGCATTCAACACTAATTTAGCCTAGAAAAAAAGAAAAAAAAAATCGAAATCGAATCTAAAGATCGACATCGAATCTAAAGATCGACATCGAATCTAAAGATCGACATCAAATCTAAGATCGACATCGAATCTAAAGATCGAAATCGAATCTAAAGATCGACATCGAATCTAAAGATCGAAATCGAAACTAAAGATCGATCTTACGGGCAGAATCGATTTTACATTTTTACTTTCCTTTGTAACTTTACAAGAAGAGAGTATTAGATTCGTGAAAAATTTTGATTTCCCGCTTTTGATGGATTTATATATTTTTGAAGGTCTTTAACACGATTTCATGGTTTTTAAGAAATATCTGTCTGTGGGTGTGTCTGTCACTCTGTGAGTCTGTATACGACAAAAATTTCTGACCGTTCTATCTCAAGAAAATGCATGGAATTCCACAAAACTTTAGATTTAGTTTGACCTTGATATAAACTGAATCTAATTAATTTTTGGTGCATATAGCCTAACAGGTGGCGCTGCTATGCTGCATTTTTTGTGATTTGCGCAACAGCTATATCTGAATAACGAATGAACGGATTTTCATCACATTTTAGATCCAGTTAGTCCTTGACATGAATTGATGTTTTTTGCATTTTAGTGTATATAGCTTCTCAGATGGCGCTGCTATACTGAATTTTTCACAATTTCCACTCAGCGCCATGTGAAAGGGGGGGGGGGGCGAAAGGAAGCGGTCGTTCCGAGCACGGAAATTTAGGGGGCGCCAAATTTTTACTACTAACATCACTTCTAGCCTATCACAAGAAAAAGTTAATAGGGGGGGGGGGGGGGCTAAATTGGAACTTTGAACCGGGCGCAGTTCTCTTTTCGCACGCCCCTGTTTCCATTTTAGCTTTATCTCAAAAACTAATGCACAGACTTTCATAAAAAATTAGATTCAATTAGTCCTTGATCTTATTTTATGCTAATTACATTTTGGTGGAAATCGCTTAAGAGATGGCGCTGCTATACTGCAGTATTCATGATTAACGCAATAGCGCTATCTCAAGAACGAATTTTCATCAAAATTCAGATTCAGTAAATCTCGGACATAGATTAGTGTTATTTAGTTCTTGGTGTAAATTGCCCAACAGGTGGCGCTGATATGCTGCATTTTTTACGATTTCGTAATAGCTGTATCTCGCGCTTTCATGGATTTTTATCAAAATTCAGATTCATCTGGTACTTAATAAAAATTGATCCTGATAAATTTTTGGTGTACATCACTCAGCAAAAAACGCTATTTTGCAGGGGGGGGGGGGGTTCTGAGGTTTCTTTAATTCTTCTATCTTAGAAACTAATACACTGAAATTTTGGAATTGGCACATCCGTCTATTTTATCTTCGACTTTTGAAGGAAAATGAAAATTATATTACCTTCAGAGAAATCGATTAAAAATTTTAAAGTATCGATTAAATCGAGTTGGCCGTAGTATCGATTAAATCGATTTAAAAAATCGAAATCGCCCATCACTAATGTAGTATCATTAAAATACACGAGAAGCAATTATTCCCCATATATCATAATGCAACAGAATTCTTTTAGGTGGCCCTGTAAATGAACCAAACATGCTAAACACTTCTTTATCAATATCGAACATGCCTTACTAAACCCCAATAGCATATGTCCGTTTCATGGCAATCAGACTATATTTCTAATGTTTAGAGCAAGGAGGAACAAACAATCTAATTTATAAACACTTTTTAGCTGTGTTGGAAAATATTAAAAAAGAGAAATTTGATTCCCAACTTCATAGCACATATCTATCAATGCATATTTAAAGTTAATTTCACAAGATCACAAAAATATTATTTATATACTTTTAATCAAATACAATTCATGCAAATAATTTTCGTTCGACAAATATGTTTTTCAAATTAATTACAACTGTATTAAAATTAAGTTTTCTCACAAATTATAAGAGGCCATTTTTTTTTTTCCAATGAAATAAAATCACAGAACTTAAACGTTTAAAAAAATGTAAAAATTTGATTTTTTTTTTTTTTTTTAAACTTTATTATTTTTTTTAATTGATATTTTGTCCTTTTTTTTTCTTTTCAAAGAAAGATTTTAAAATATATTACACAAGACTGTGCATTAGATTCATAGATGGATAAATATTACATTTGATACCATCTAGTACCCCTTTAGCAGAGTTAAAAAAAGAAAAATTGTTAATATATCTACCAGAAAATTCAAATTGTTTTTATTTAATGATAGAATACATAAAATGTGTGATTTTTTATTATTTGGATGTTCTGTTGGATATCTGAATTAGAAAACCACTATGTTGGCAACCCTACTTACTAGTTACTTTCTTCTATCTTCAATAGAAGAAAGTATTGTAATCGAAATTTTTTTCGACTTCCGGTTTTCGATGGATTTACACGTTTTAGAGGTCAGAGATTCCAAAAAACATGTTTTTACAAAATGTCTGTGTGTATGTCGCCATTCTACCATCAAAAAGTGTATGAAGTTATGCATAGAATTGAACCAAATTTTTTGTGAATGTTTTTGGCTGTGGCAAGCAGGTCCTCCTTCAGTTTTGAAATATTCCGCCAGAAGGGGGCGCTGCAATCGCGATTTTTGTGCCATTTTCAATATTGTACCGACCAAAAGTATATGAAGTTATGCATCAAATTGTACCAATTTTTTTTTTGTATGTGTATGACTAAGGCTAGTTGGTCCTCCCTGAATTTGAAAAAAATCCGTCGGAAGGGGGCGCTGCAATCGCGATTTTTGTGCCATTTTCAATATTGTACCGACCAAAAGTATATGAAGTTATGCATCGAATTTAACCAAATTTTTTGTGTTAGTATATGACTATGGCTAGTTGGTCCTCCCTGAATTTGAAATTAATCTGCCGGAAGGTGGCGCTGCAATCGCGATTTTTGTGCCATTTTCAATATTGTACCGACCAAAAGTATATGAAGTTATGCATCGAATTGGACAAAATTTTTTGTGTAAGTGTATGACTATGGTTAGTTGGACTTCCCTGAATTTGAAAAAATTCCGTCGGAAGGGGGCGCTGCAATCGCGATTTTTGTGCCATTTTCAATATTGTACCGACCAAAAGTACATGAAGTTATGCATCGAATTGAACGAAATTTTTTGCGTAAGTGTATGGTTACGGCTAGTTGGATCGCACTGAATCTGAAAAAAATCCGCCGGAAGGGGGCGCTGCAATAGCAAATTTTATGCCATTTTCAATATTGCACCACATAAAAATGTATGAAGTTAGTTATAGAACTGAAATAAATTTTTTGTATATGATTATTTTTTGGTGAGGCAAGTAGGTCCTCCTTGAATTTGAAAAAAAAATCTGCCTATCATTCTATTGTCCATCGGTTCGTGCAGAGACGGAAATTCGTTTTTACTCCGATTAATTGATTGAAGCAGAAATTTAAGATGAAAATCAAAGTTGGTATGGTATTGAATTAAAATTATTAAAGCATTAATATGAGTAACTTTTTTTTAAATATTAAAATATACGTATGAGATAGAAGAAAGTTTTGGGAATGGCACATCCAACTAGTCTTTTTTTATTATTATTGTTATTATTTTTTTTAATTTTATAATATTAATGCTTACACATGATACATTTTATTTTAATTGTTGTTTTATTTGTCAACTTAATTAATTGGAATCTTAAATTTCAAGTTTGAAAATGCCAGATAAAATAAAAATAAAAAAGCTTTTTTATTAATTACGAGATGGAACCTGTCGAAATTCGATGTTAAAAAAAGTTTTAAAATGCCCTCACCAGTCATTCTTCATTTCAATTTCATTTCTTTGAAGCACATCCATTTTTTTTAAGCCAATTAATTTTTATGTAAAAATGGGGAAAATACTTTTGAATAATATAACGACAATTTGCAAATGAAACAGAATTTTAATGTTTTCGACTGATAAATTTCTTTCATGGTTTCTTTGTTCTTTTTTCATAACTGGGATGGCTGCCCCATTTCCAAAAACGGGGATACTGTCCTTTTTATAAAGTAACATAGCCAATTGATCCTTAAATAAACGGTCAAGTGCAAGTATTACTCGCACTCAGAGGGTTCCACACAATAAACATATAAGTACAGTAGACTCCCTCAAATCCGCAAACGAGAAATCTACAACTCTAAAATCCGCATATATTTTATGGATGTAAACAGTGAAAATTTCAATTCAAATATTGGGACAAAATTTTATTTTTTTAGTTTTCAATCAATTCCATATAATAATACTCTATTCATGTTTTTTTTTTTTTTTTTTTCATGAAGGAAGAATTTTTTTTTTTTTTTTTTTTTTTTTTTTTTTTGGAAAAAATTCATGATATTGGTGATATTACTGGTAACACAATCTTCTTACCAAATATATTTATGCATTAATCAAGATTTTTTGGTCATTAAGCCTGGCTAAACTTGAAAAAAAAAATCCTTATTTTATCATTTGGATGTGAATTAGCAATGTACTTTTATGAGGCAAGTTTTGTTGAATAATTTTGGAAAAATGCATCTAATCTTTATAATGAAAATTTATTCATACACTATTGATTATTAATTCGACCTTTGCTATTAGTACTTCTATCATTTTAGAAACTATCTAAATTTTTCATAATTTTAGTTTATTACTAATTTTAATATTCTATTATATTGAAAGCATTCATTATAATTCTGATTGCACTATTAATCGCACCCAAATTACTGTTTTAAAAATGTAAACAAAGCGATGACCAGAAATCTGCAAATTTCTAAAATCCGCACAATCTCTGGTCCCAAGCTGTGCGGATTTGAGGGAGTCTACTGTATTATTAACTGTTCAATATTTTTGAAAAGAATTTTCAAATTTCTATTTTTTTTTATATCTTTTATCACCGTTTTTTCAAAACAAAAGATTTTGCCTAATTGAATCAGAAAAATGCTCGGATTAAATAATGCAAAAATTTACAATAAAAATTTGCTAGTGAGATTATAAATCATGACTGAAATAAGCGTACGTGGTACAGGCAAATCGTGATTGGCAAAAAACATGTTACCTATATGAAGTAAGGGCAAATCAGGGAAGCAGTTAACCCCTTGGGGACAAGCGACTGGTATGCGTGCCATTTAAAATTTCAAGAATCCTTCATTATTCCCTACTGTCATTTTTTTAATGTAAAGTTTACCTTAATTAATTGGAGCATTCCGTAATTAAAGTACAGAAAGTTTTCTGTTTTAAAAAACTGGTGGTTAAAGATTAAAAATTAAGCAAAGTGCTCTCATCACGAAGGAGTTGACTGTATTATTATAAGAAAATCATTGCTGAAAGAATAATAAAACTGTGTAAAAAATTATTCAAAGTAGGATTGATTATAGCTGTCTATACCAGAAAAATATGAATGGGTATACCATATAAAAGTTCAAAGAGATATGATGCCTAAATAATATCAAATATTGTTATTCTGTATAACTTTTTTTTTTTTTTTTTTTTTTTTTTAATCTTATTCTTACCTATTTAAAAGGAACTTAACTCGATATTAAAAATAAAGGGTAATGCATATTTAAACTTCATTTGGCATTTCATAAAACTAAATTCAGTCCATTAATAGCCTTTTCTTTTTCCAGTGTAACTAACACAAAACCCTTGTTCAATGTTTAAACTTGACATTGTGCTAAAGAAGCTTTTGTGTAGAAAGAAGTTCGCAAATTTGCAAAACCGCTTTAGTGCGTGACTCGTTTTACAGATAGGTTTTTAATTAACTTTTAAATACACAAGAGTCGAAATGAGAGACCCATTCAATGTAAACTAGTCGCGAATCCAGAGGCGGATCCAGAGAATCGTTTTGGGAGAGGCGATTCCGAGATTTTCGTTCGACGAAATCCATGCTTTTTTCGCTATCGTTTGACGAAATTCGCTCTTTTTCTGGATACTTTGACAAAATTAGCGCTTCTTTTGCAGCCCTTTGAGAAAAATCGCACTTTTTCAGCTATCCTATGTCGAAATACGTGCTTTTCAGCGATCCTACGTCAAAATTCGCGCTTTTTTCGTCATTTGACGAAATTCGCGCTTTTTCGCGATACTTTAACAAAATTAGCGCTTTTTCAGCAATGCTATGTCAAAATTCACGGTTTTCAGCGGTCCTATGTCGAAATTCGCACTTTTTCCGAGTTCTTTTGCCTTCCCTTTTCGCAACCTTTTGAAAACAGTAGCTCTCTTTCCGCGAACTTTTGACGAAATTCGAGCTTTTTACACGACACATTGACAAAAATCGCGCCTTTTCAGCGATCCTATGTCGAAGTTTGCATTTTTTACGCGATCCACTGTCAAAATTCTCGTTTTTTCCGCGACCCTGTGATGAAATTCGCGCTTCTTCAGTGATTATTTGACGAAATTCGCGCTTTTTCAAGATACTTTGACAAAATTAGTGCTTTTTCAGCGATCCTATGTCAAAGTTTGAATTTTTTACGCGAACTTCTGTCAAAATTCGCATTTTTTCTGCGACCCTATGATGAAATTCGCGCTTTTTCCGTAATAATTTCACGAAATTCGCAATACTTTGACAAAATGAGCGCTTTTTCAGCAATCCTATGTCAAAATTAGTACTTTTCCGCTATATTTTGCCTTCCTTTTTTCCAACCCTTTGACAAAATTAGCGCTTTTTCCACGACATTTTGACGAAATTTGCTCTTTTTCCGCGATACTTTGAATTAATGTTTTTTTTTGCAAATATTTGACAAAATTAGTGCTTTTCCTCGACCTTTTGACGAAATTCGAGCTTTTTCCTCGACACTTTGACAAAACTCGCGCTTTTAGCGATCTTGTGTCAAAATTCGCGTTTTTTAGCGATCCTTTGTCAAAATTCTTTTTTTTTTGCGCAACCTTCGACAAAATTCGTGCTTTTTCCGCGATCTTTGGCGAAATTCGCTCTTTTTCCGCGACACTTTGACAAAATTAGCGCTTTTTAGCGACATTTTAATGAAATTCGCGTTTTATCCGGAACAATAGATTGTCTCCGAAGGAGTCGCAGAAATCCCTTCCGGAAAAAAATCTGAATTCTACACTGGTTTGTGGGGGGGGGGGGCGATCGGGCCGATCGCTCCCCCCCCCCCCACGTTGATCCGCGTCTGCGCGAATCACATAGTATTTATAAAGGGTTCACAAGCAGAAGAAATTAAAAAAAAATAGACATTTTACTACTGGATATTTTGTAACGTAGTTGCTGCTATATCCGAAGTAAGGAAATGTTTTGCATTAAATAAGGCAAATAAATTTTTTAAAAATCCTGGTAGTAAAATGTATATACAGTAGAAGACCTTTATAATGCAATTCTCCATATAGAGCACAATCTTTCAGATGTAAAGAATGAATTTTGCCATAAAGGCACCTAAATTTCAAAAATGTAAGAAAAAAAAAAAAAAAAAAAAAAAAAAAAAAAAAAAAAAAAAAAAAAAACGTTACTGTTTAGAAAATTAAATTTAATGCATTAGTTCAATTATATCTCCTTAATTTAGAACTTTTTAATGGAAAAATTTACTATTACAATAAATGTTTTTACAATGAATGAATTGAGTCCAGGTGTATTTGGACCATTTTTAAAAAGTAATTTTAATAAAATGCAAGTAGATTACTATTTTTTGACGACAACGGAGAAAAAAAATCTGAAAAATGGAAATTTTCTGAAATTTTGCTATTGCTCTAACATAAAGATATTTAATTAAAGAAAATAAATTATTATTTGTAAGTCTTGAGCATAATCCAGTGCATGTGGATCCCAAATTTAGTTCCGAGAAATCTGGTCTTAATCTTAGCTCGCATATTCTCAATGTGATTACACTCAATCTGTTAAACATTGAAGAAATGTACGTTAGATGGCGCCACTACGTAAATTGTAAAATAAGTTTAGTATAACAACATTGAAATATTAAGATATGTATACACTTATTATTTTTTTTAATTAAATTTTTATTAAAATAAATTATTCTTTTCATCTAAAGTTTTAAAAAAGAAACATAAAAGCAGAAAATGCGTTTTGTTTTAACGCTTTTAAAAGGACAAGTAATAATGTCTCTGTAATATTGAAATCTCACCGGAAAAAAAAAAAAAAATATTCTAAAATAAGAAAAAATAATTTTTCAACATTTTGCCGTCAAAGTTAAAAAAATTTAATTTCGTTAAAAGTTTCTAGTGAGAATCTCGTTTAAATTAGGTGGGATAAAATATATTACACCCTGAGCCGTCCTTTTGGAGGACGGCTTAAAGCGGGGGCCGGCCGGTGCAAAAATTTTGCGAGTCCCTTTTCTGACTCTTAACTTAATCTTATCTACTATATTATAAATCAAAAAGAATGGTTTTTATCTATATACTGTGATTCGGGGAACCAGGGTTCGATCCTCTAGCTATTATAAAGTATTAACGTTGTGTGTTTGTAGGCAGTGGCGCAGCCAAAGGGGTGGTTTTGGGGTTAAAACTCCTCCCAGAGCCAAGAAAGATGGCTATAATTGCCGCTTATATGAGTCAAAACCAAATTTAATATTTAAATGTTTTGGCACATTCCGGAATCCATTCTTTATTGAAGGATTTTACTTAATAAAGCGATTCAATAAATCGTGAAAATTTTACTTAAAATTGGGAACTGCATATTACATGGATTAGTTAAGTAAAAATTGGTTATTGGAATTAAATCACTTTTCTGAGACGTTTTATGGTAAAAAATGATGATTTCCTGCCACAGAGATGCTCTTTCATTCTAATTAGTACCGATTCTATTAACCGTCGATTCAAATAACCGGCAGTCACCTTTATCAAAAACTCACCCCCCCCCCCCCCCATAGAACCAAATTCTGGCTGCGCCACTTTTTGTAGGGGTAATTTCTCTAACTACTGAACCAATTTCAAAAGCAATGATGGCAAATTGATGGTCAAAGTCTTTCTTCCAAAATAGGCCACATTTTATGTCAACACCACTATTTTTTCTTAATTAAATTCATAAATTTATATTAAAAATTTTCTATTATACCTTCTTCTTTTTAATAAAAAAATATTTTGTGTCCAGGTGCGAGGTCTCTCGAGGCGCGAATCCCCAAGGGCGGCTTTGATCACATCTCCTCTCAAAAGGTTAAGCGTTCGCGCACAATCATAATAAATCAATGATATCGCAAATTCGTATAAATTAAATAATAATAATAAAAAAAAATCTCATTACGAAAATCGTGATCACTAGGATTCATTTTTTTTTAAATCTTATGGACAATTGGCTGATTGTCTGTTCTTGTTACTGTAAATTTTGATATAGAGTGAAAACGCATTTTATTCTTAATAATTGATTTTTAACACTAAGATAACGGTGCGAATTTTTCGAGTTGCGATTTATTGTGAAATTTTGTTAGAAAACAAGACGAATTTTAATGTTCATTTTTCAAGTTTTAACCCTTTATGTCTCGAATTAGAAATCAGAAATTTGCTCCATTTCATTTATTACCTTCGTTTATTACCCAAAACAACTTATTTAATAACAAATTGATTTTTAGATAAATTTTTAAATAAAATTAATTTAATAAGTCTTTTTTAAAATATTTTTCAAGAATAATTACATTAATAAATAAAAAATATTATTATGGAAACCTAACAATTCTTACAAGAACGATGTAAATAAATGCATTGTGACCCTATCTATAGCTCAGAAGTATTTTGTAGTTGCAATTTTTTCATAAAATATGTTTTAATAACAGAAAAGTTAAATGCATGTAAATGGCTGTGAAAATAATCACATTATCAGATATTTAGCTTCGACTGTTTTTAGCACTTTCCAACAAAGTTGAAAAGTGCTTATGCATTCGGTTTGTCTGGCTGTTTGACCGTCTGTCCGCGCTCTAACTCCCGTAAATATACTCGGATTGTCATGAAATTTTTGGACGTTAATGACGTTTACCCGAGCACGAACCCTATTGAAAATGAAGTTTCTGCCATGATTAGTTTATTTATAGGGACAGTCAAAAGTTTTCCATTACATTACGACCTATGGGGGAAAATCGTTTCAAATGAATTTTAAAGTTGTTACACCCTGTCAAACATCTTCAAATTTATATGCATCGCTGAAGTGCCCTAATATATGTATTTTGTAAAGTATGCAGCGAAAAGAATAGTTATTATTCATTTACAGAGCCACACAAAAGCATTCCAACACATAATAAACAAGTAAGAAAAATCATGCGTTAAGCATAGATTATGAAACACTTTCCAACACTTAATGAAATCTTTAACAAAACTTTGTTATTTAGGGAAATAATAGTGTACAGTCAAATATACCCAAATATGTATTTCAGTACTTTTGAACAGCCCTGTATTTCATATGTCAGTTGATATAACGGGAAAATTTGGTTTAGCAAGAAAATATTCAGTATCTTGAAATTTCTTTTTTCAGCAATTCATACTATTAGATGGAAACATACTTGAATACTTTTGTTCAGCCCTGTAGTTTACATTGTACCTTTATTACACGTCAGCATTAGGCTAAAATTTATTGTAAACTAAAACACTTTTAAAACAACTGAAATCACATTCTCATAAATTATCATTCATAGGCGTCCATGTACCGAATTCTTTGCGTGGCCCTGTATATCCTTTTATTTATATTCTGCGAACATTTCTCAGTAAATTGAATGAAGCTCAGCGTAAAAATGCATAACTTATTTAAGAACCACGTTTAAATAATTTACGCTCATATTCAGTAACTTTGGAGAGCTCTTTTGGGTAGCCCTGTATATCAACTATAACATTTATACATACCATATAATGTGCATATATTTAGCAAAATATAAACGCGCATATCATAATTAAAATGCATTTTATCCCTCCATCAGTCATCATCGGACACATATACGGTACTTCGGAAAGAATATACTATTTGAAATCTTTTGTATGGCCCTGTAAATGCTATGTACTTCATATTATGCAAGACAGTAGTGTATAATTTATATTAAGCTTCAGTGACATATATAAATTTTATTATACATGAAACAGCTTAATATATTTAAAATATGTCACCCACAATTCCCCTTTTACCATTATCTAATGGAATTCTTTTGTGTGGCCCTGTAAATGAATAATAACTACATTTTCACCTTATATTTTATAGAATGCATATTTTAATATGTTTGACAGGGTATAACATCTTTAAAATTCCTTTAAAACGATTTTTCCCCATAGGCCGTAATGTAATGGGAAACTTTTGATTCACCCTGTAGATAAACCGATCATGGTAGAAACTTCATTTTCGATAGGACTTGTGCTAGGGTAAACGTCAATAACTTCCTAAAATTTCATAACAATCCGAGCATATTAACGATTTTTCCCCATAGGCTGTAATGTAATGGGAAACTTTTGATTCTCTCTGTAGATAAACTAATCATGGTAGATACTTCATTTTCAATAGGGTTCGTGCTAGGGTAAACATCAATAACATATAAAAATTTCATTGCAATCCGAGTATATTTACGGAAGTTACAGCCCGGACAGACGGCCAGACAAACTGAATGCATAAGCACTTTTCAACTTTGTTGGAAAGTGCTAAAAAGGAAAAAAAATGTTTGCAACATATTTTAATTATGGTAAACGATTTCATATATAAGCAAATTGATATACGTTGCTGAGGAATAACATGAGTTATTTCATGCATAATACGTAGTGCATAGCATTTACAGGGACACACAAAATATTTCAAATAGTATATTCTATCCGAAGTCCTGAATATTATCGAAGATATCTGTTAAATGGATGAAATGCATTTTTTTAATTATGATATACGCTTTTAAGTTTCACTAGATGTATGCATATTATATGATTTATATAATTGCTAATTGTTACACAATTTAGATATACAGGGTTACACAAAAGATCTCGGAAAGGTTACTGAATATGAGAGTAATTTTCTTAAAGGTGTTTAAATATGTCATGCCTTTTTACGTAGACCTGCATTTAGTTTACTAAGAAATGTTTGTAGAATATAGATAAAATTATATACAGGGTCACATAAAGAACTGGAAACATGGTCGCCTTTGGATGATTATTTCTGGAAATTTGATTTAAGTACTTTAAAGATAATTTTTTTAAATTAAACTTTAGCAAAATACTTTCGTGCATTAAAGGTACTATGTATTTTACAGGGCTAAACAAAAGTATTCAAGTATGTTTTCATCTATTAGTATAAATTGATGAATGGAAAATTTGAAATAGTTAGGCGTTTTCTTGCTAAACTAAATTTTACCATTATATAGTCTATATATTAACTGACAGATCAAATACAGGGCTTTTCAAAAGTATTGGAATTCATATTTAATTATTGATAATAATATGTTATTTTCCTGAATAACGAAGTTTTGTTAAAGATTTCAAGAAGTGTTGGAAAGTGCATCATAATCTATGCTTAACGCATGATTTTTCTTACTTGTTTCTATGTTTACTGAATGTGATCCAACAATGCATTTTGTATGAAAAGTATCCTGTTCTTTTATTAGTAGACGCATTAAAGGAATTTTATATTGCATTTTTTGAATAGAACTTAAAAATCTCAACGGAGCATGCAAATTTAAAATAATCTTATTTGTAATAAGAATTATAGATTGGTCGTTAAGTTTAATATTTTTTTTTTCAGTTTTATTCGTCAATTAAATTTACCATATATGAGTTAGATCATTTTATGAATGCTAAATTAAAATATTTAAAATTAATTTGTATTGCTTGTTTTTTTTTCTATGCATTTTTAAAACTTATATTGATCGAAGTCATGAATAAACAATATTCATTTATATAAATAATGTTATTGAGTTATGTTAGATGGCGCCACTATCTAAAAGTATATAGGAAATTTTTTGCATCCACAATGTAGTTCCCACGGAGTAAGAAACTCACGAAACGTAAGAAATACGGAGTAAGGGGGGGGGGGGGGGGAGTCTCTTACTCCGTGATAGCTCCATGATAATTTGAGATAACCGAATATTCGGTTTCGGATTCTCGATTCTGTACAAAATCAGAGTTCCATTTACGGCGAAAATTCGACCGGGATCAAAAGTCTTCCGAAATTATCTGTATTCCAAAAATCTCATTTCTTCCTTCTGAAATTTTCAGAATTATTCTTTAATTTGAGTTGTAACATCTGCTTCAAGACCGGCCCAAGGACATTTTGGCAATCGTGCGAAGCCCCCCTGCCCCCCATCCCCTGATTACCCCACACAAGAAAAAGGGGAAAAAAATGTTAGACCGATATTCTTGGATGGGACTAGTTTGAGCTTAAGTCCTATGATAGACCCTGCCACCTAGATGATACAATTACCGTATTTTCGGGTGTATAGCTGGCACTCTGTGTATGACCCGCATCCCTAAATCCAGCAGTGCAGTAAAAAAGTTCGTGTATAACTCGCGGAGATGCATCGGTGTATAGTCTGCGGGCTATACACCATTTACGAACGTATATTTCGACCAGGGTTCGAAATTAGAAGCCATTAGTCATAATTTTTAACAAGAATTTACCAAATTTTTTCGTGATGCATAATATCTACAGTAATTGGGCTTTAAAAAATTAAGATTGTCAGTACCGTAATTTTCGGAAGAAACGCCGCGGCGTTTACGTGTTTTAAGATAAAATTTCAAGCGATGTGGCATTTACGCGCATTTTTTTTTTTTTTCAAAAAAGCGTGATATTTTTTAAAAAAATTTCGGAAAATTAAAAAAAAATCGGTGATGAATTCAAAATTTCGGACATAAAATGTCTTAGGTCATTGGTTCCCAAAAGGATCGAATCCTCGGAATCGATCCGAAATGCACCAACTCCGAAAAGGAACGATTCTTCGGACTCTATCTGAAATTAAGCGACTCCGGAAAAGTTCGATTCCTAGAACTCGTTCCGAAATGAAACGACTCTGTAAAGGAAAGATTCCTCGGAATCGTTTCGAAAAAGAACGACTGCTCTGAATCGTTCCGAAATGATATAAATCACGCACTTTCTTTTGTTCTTTGACACAGGGTCGGTAGATTATTTTTTTGAAAAATAAACTAAAAATGATCTTAAGAGCCCACAATAGTCACAGAAAAAGTACGCAAAAAGACCCGGATGACCATGTAAAGTCTATGGGAGCGTTCTTTTCTAATATCTAGCTCAAATTTTAATATTTTTGCATGATTCTTTTGCACAAGATAGCTGAGGGCGATCCACAACCGGGCTAGTTTTTACTTTTTCGATTTTGGTTATATATTTTTTATATTACGATAGTTTCAGTTTCAGAACCGGTTTAAACCGGTTTCGAAAGTTAAAGTAATTTTTTAAACAAAATCTGAAACAAAATTTGAAAAAGTAAAAACTAGCCCGGTTGTGGATTGCCCTCAGCTATCTTGTGCAAAAAAATCATGCAAAAATATTAAAATTTGAGCGAGATATTAGAAAAGAACGCTCCCATAGACTTTACATGGTCATCCGGGTCTTTTTGAGTATTTTTTCTGTGACTATTGTGGGCTCTTAACTTCAGAATTGTCGAGATTGGAAGGGTTCCGGATTTTGGATTTTGTACTCTACAAACACAATGGCTATTATACATGTGCAATACTTGGCGATAGTTGCGACAGTTCTTCCAAATCCAGAAATAACTGTATTTAAGCAGTAAAAAAAAAGCCTTTACAAACATGGGAGAACTCTCTAAATTTCAAGGCATAGCGAAAAAAATGTACAAATTTCGATGTTTTTTTCAAATTTTTTAAGGTTTAAAAATTGGAGAAAAAATATCACGATTTCCAATTTTTTTTTAAAAAAATCTTTGTATAACCCGCACCGTGTATAAGCCGCAGCGGCTTTTTGGGAGGTTTTTTTCTTGTATAAGCCGCGGACTATACACCCGGTACATACATTCTTATTTTTTAATATTCGTGTTCGTATGAAGATTTTGCAGGAAAACCTATAACATCCAAATTTCACCAGCAGGAGCGTGGTAATCATCCTCATGTGATGACGCATAATCATTTTATCATCGGTAGACACTTGTTACACACAATGGCGTAGCTACAATGGGTGACACCCGGGGCGGTTGTAAATGGTGTCACCTCCCTACTCCCCGCTCCATTTGTCATATTTTTTGAATCACAATTCTTCGTTAATACAACAAATTGCCATACCATTCCTTATTTACCGTTTGTCCTCCTCAATAATTAAAAAAAAAAAAAAAAAAAAAAAAAAAAACCGGGGACGATCTATAACTCAACCCAAAATTTGCATAAATCAATGCAGTGTCTATATGTAGAAGATAAGTCTTTAAAATTTTTTCTTTCGCTAACCATTCGTTGGATAGGTTTGGTTTTGTTCTCTGGTGCATATTTTATTTGGAAAAAGATTTACATTCTCAAAGAAAAGAAAATTAACAATTGTTACGCCGTGCGCTAGAATTTTCACTTTATTTCAGAATTCTGTTCTAAAATTTTATAAGATTATATGTACATAGATTTGCAAAAAGAGACTATGTGTCACCTCTTATAAGGTGACAGCCGGGGCGGACCGCCCTCCGCGTGTTATGCCTCTGGTTACATAATTCTAGCACTATCCGCTCAAAAGTAGTGCTTCCGGATTTAAATTTGTAGGGCAGTACGAACTCCCGAAACAAAAAGTTCTAAAATATAAAAAGACTTTTAAAATGAGTAGGACTCTGAATAAAAACTGTTATAATTATTACAAAACTAAATGTTAGGTGTAATAATGCACGCTCAGCGAAAATTTACTTAACTGCGGTTTTATGTAGCGGTATAACTTTCCCTCACTTGTTTCATTTAGTCATGTAGTTACACTTGTTCAGGGCGTATCGATTTGCTTTTATTACCCGCATGATATTGTAAATTTTCTTTATATATATACTAGACGGTTGCCCGCCCTCAGTAGCCCGAAGACTATCTGAATGCCAGTTCTACAACCCCACACATTCACGTTTCTGTGCCATGTCTCGTCAGTTTCCGGCAGATATGTTTGATCGGTGTTCTGGGGTTTCGTTTGCATATCTTTTTTTATTGTTAATGAAGAGGTCTTCCATTTGTTCTTCCATCTGTTCTTCCATCTGTTCTTCTTTCTGTTCTTCCATCTGTTCTTCCATTTGTTCTTCCATTTGTTCTTCCATTTGTTCTTCCATTATATTCGACGATTCACTGTTTGAGAGCCTATCTGTCCTTTTATTTATAGAAGTTCAAAATGAAAAAAGATTTTCTTAGCAGACGATTTTTTGTGATAAATACATTATCTGTTTTATATTTCTTCTGCGTTTACCTAAGCTGTGTAAAATCTCTATAAATAAAAGGTATAGAGGATGAGAGCCTATCTGTGCCTCAATTAATTATCCTCGGAATTCCTTTTATATATATAGATTAATCAAGCTCATATAAAAGAATATTCAAGATACATGAATCATATGTTTCATCATCATCGTTTGTGAAATAATACTCATCCGCAAACAATTTAATTATTTTTTCTTTTTACGTTATAGCAGAACATAATTCTTATGGAGCATCAAAATTTGTGTTTGTAATCTCGGACTTTTCAGGCGGTTCTAAAAAAGAAACAGGCTGAGGCTAACCATTGTCTCACATATATTTACTAGCAAAAGCAATGCTTTGTTTGGATTCGCGAAGCATCATTTCAAAAGATAAATATTTGAAAGTAACAGTATATTTTTATATTATTTTTACATCTTTATTAAGCAAAAATTTTATTTTTCGTTTTGGCACATTTCAATTTTAGAAATATAACTTCAACCAAATAACTAAGAATTTTTTCGGATTTTATTTTTTACTTATTTTATTTTATTTTTTATGATACATGACTGATATAAATAAAAATATTTTCGAAATAAGATTTTACAAAATATTTAGTTTTTTATATTTGTAATTCTTTTGCCACTTTACAAAAAAATCACATTTCTTTTAAAATGAGTAAGTATTGTCTGCGTAAATGATTTCACATAACAAGAATAAATTGTGTATGCAATTGTGTAAATTGTGTATTCTTAATCCTGAAAAATACTTTTATAATTGAATGAAAATATTTGAATATTCACAAACTTTAATTCATTAAAAATATGCTATAATTTTCATAAAAAGAGTATTTTAAAAGCTTGATAAAAGAAATTGTGAAACTATTATATGACTAAAAAGAATAATCACCTAAATATGCGCCATTTCCAACCAATCTTAATCCCTAATTAAATTTAAAAAACAGTTTTGAAATATTTTGGCAAAATAATGAAAATATATTAATTAATCGTGATTCTGTCTATAATTGCTAACTCCATGATTTATTTTTCTTCTGAATAATTTCCCATCCCAACATGTTTCATTTTTTATTAGCAAAAAAGCGTCCGAAATGGAAAAACATGTAAAATAAATTAATTAAAATAATAATTTTTTAAAGTTATTCTGCAGAAAATAAATAATTAATTAATTAATTAATAATGTGCAAATCTACAGATCATAATTTATTTTTGTGTTTAATTTGAAGTTAAAATACTGAATAGTTTGTTTGTAAAGTGTACGACAAAATGTAGTTTGTGTAGCCTAGTAGAGGATTCGCTTCGCTGATCCTAATTATGAAAATGAATGAATTATTTATATAAGGTCTTCCATTATTTAGAATTTGTTTTACAATAAAATTTGCCCCCCGCAGATTGATCATCTCCTCAGTTCTGAATCAACCCACAAACTACCATCTTCCGATTATTCCATAACTGTCAAATTATTTCCTTGTTGCCTTTGCAAATTTGAATTGTGTAAATGGCTGTGAACAAAAAGCTTTCTCGAATTCACTCTTCCATTCATCAGATGCCCAAATGAGCCGTAAAGATCTCACACAACAATGCCACAAATTTGGAGCGATTTCTCGATTCTTATCAGATGGTTATTATCGGAATGATTTATCAGAAAGGTGAGAACACAACTTTTCAGATGACCACCTCGGATAAAGAACCGATGCTGGACGCTGGAAGAGGTGAGTGACCGAAATTCTATCCATGGAGGTGTTATCGATGCTTCCGTGGTGCCTTATGGATCTGATATTTACTGTTTAAAGCCTATTTCAAAAAAAAAAAAAAAAAAAAAAAAAAAAATCCAATGTCAAAAAATTGCCTTAGCGAAATGTGCTGAGAAAACAGATATAGTTAATATGTATTTAAAACGTAAGAGTCTGATACAGATGTGATACATATATGGATTTTCATTTTTACAATTATTACAGTTTGTTTAAAAAGAAAAAAAAATGCAGCAAACGAACATGAAATTTAAAAGGATAATTATAATATTTTCCCCAGTACAAGTCAAAACATAAAGAAATTAGTCTTCAACATCGAAAATATTATTTTTATTTATTTATTTATTTATTTATTTATTTTTTTTTTTATCTTGCCCAGTCAGTTATTGCGACTATTAAACACATACCTCAAAATTATGGCTTCAAATTCATGTTTCTAAATATTTAAAAACTTAGCATTAACTCAATATTTTTATACTTCTATACACTTGAAAATAATATTTAAAAATGTTTAGTTTTTATGCCTTGCCTCCGCGACAAAAAAAAAAAAAACTACATACATTTCCACTTTGTAATCCAGGATTCCAAATACCTGCGAAAAATGGACTGGTATAGTTCGTTAACCACTTTCCTGATTTGGCCGTACATCATACCGGCAACGTGTTTTTGCCAATCATCATTTGTCCGTGCTACGTACGGGCCATCCGTGGTCCAGTCAAGATTTATTATTCTCCCCAGTAAGTTTTTATTGTGAATTTTGCATTATTTAATCCGTGCACTTTTCTGAAACAATTAGGCAAAAAATTCTGTTTTGAAAAACCGGTGAAAAAAGATTAAAAATTCTGTTAAAGACATGAAAAATAGACATTGTTTGAAAGTTTTTTAGGTAGATTTCGTATGAAATACTACCTATTGCATTCTCTTCCATGTTGGAATTTCTGAAAAATTTTTGCAGATCTACACCGATCATGACTCCTAGATGCCAAAACTACCATCAGTAAAAAAGTTTATCTATCTACCTATCTATCTATATCTATCTATCTATCTATCTATCTATCTATATATATTTCACTTTCTTCTAGACACGATAACTTCCATAATTATGCTCAGATCTTCTTCAAACTTTTACATAAAATCAAGGGGCATAAAATCTCGGTCGAGTTCGTTAACGGGCAAAATAGGACCAAGAGGGTGGAAATAGGGAGGGTTTTTGTGAAAACCGAAAAAACGTGATAACTTTTTAATTAAAATATATATCGAATCAGTTTAAAGTTTATATTACTTCTAAAAAATGCGCTAAAAGTTTATGCATGACAGATTTTTGATAAAGTTAAAAATGGGCTCAAGGGGGTGAAAAAAACAGGGTTTTTGGGAGAAAAAATTCATAACTTCGTTAGTTCTCAAGATATCAAATCCAATTAAATTTTTATAAATGTTCTCAACATTATCTAAAACTTTTGTATTTACAAGTTTTTGATAGGACCAAGTTTTACCGATAAAAAAATTAAAAACGAAAAGAAAAAGGGGGGGGGGGTGGAAAAAGAAAAAAATCCATAACTTACTCAATTCTTAAGCAATCAAATCTAATTAAATTTATTTTACGTCTTCTCAATAATATCTACAACTTTTATACAAACAAGTTTTTCATAGGACCAATTCTTATAGTAAAAATAAATTAAACAAAAATAGGAGTTGGAGAAAAAACCTCAAATCTAAACTGCTTATAATCTGACTCATTTTTAATTTTAAACACATCCAAATGGTAGATCGTCTTATTTAGGAACTATATAATGTGACGTATTGGCCAGTTTTTTCATAAAGGCAGAATATATTCCAAAAAAGTCAGCCAAAAAGGGTATTTTGAACAGAATTTCCCTAAGTGATCGTGATTGAAAATTGAATAGATATAACAAATTGCGTTTTTTCTTAGTCATTTTTAAATCCATTTCTGTTCTCAAACGCACCCAATTTACAGGTCCTCTTATTTAAGAATTATATAATGTGACCAATTGGCCAATTTTTTGATAAAGGCAGAATATATTTCAATAAAGACTGCCAAAATGGACACTTCGCGCAAAATTTCCCAAAGCGATCAGTATTAATGAATTGAGGATGTATAATAACAAACTGATTATTTAATGACTCATTTTTAAATTAAATTCTGCTCTCAAACGCATTCAATTGACAGTTATTTGTTATTTAGGAACAGAGTAATGTGCCGCAGTGGTCAGTTTTTTGATAAGCCTAAATATATATTTTAAAAAAGCTGTCAAAGTGGGAACTTCGCACAAAATTTCCCAAAGCGATCTTGATTAAAGAATTCTAGATGTATTCAAATAACAAATTGGTTATTTTATGACTCATTCTTAAATCCAATTTTGTTCTCAAACGCATTCAATTGCCAGTTTTTTTATTATTTAGAAACTATATAATGTGAGTATTCGTCGATTTTTTCATAAAAGCTAAATATACATTTTTTTTAAAAGCTGTCAAAATGGACATTTCGCAAAAAAATTTCCCAAAACGATCATGATTAAAGAATTGAAAATTTATTTAAATAACAAATTGGTTATTCAATGACTCATTTTTAAATTCAATTTTACTCTCAAACGCATTCAATTGACAGTTATTTCTTATTTAGGAACTGTGTAATGTGCTATATTGGTCAGTTTTTTGATAAAGGCTAAATATGTATTTAAAAAAAGCTGTCAAAGTGGGCACTTTGCACAAAATTTCCCAAAGCGATCTTGATTAAAGAATTGTAGATGTATTTATAACAAATTTGTTATTTTATGACTCATTTTTAAATTCAGTTTTGCTCTCAAACGCATTCAGTTGACAGTTTTTTGTCATTTAGGAATTGTATATGTATAATGTGCGTATTGGTCGATTTTTTAATAAAGTCGGAATATATTTCAAAATATGTTGTCAAAATGGGCATTTGAGCCGAATTTTGCTTAAGATGATTTTGATAAAACCAATTCTTACAGAAAAATGAAATTAAAAATTTTTCAAAAGCGGCCAAATGAAGGTACCCTGGGGTAATAACGCCAGGCGGGGTAATAACGTCAAGTGCTTATATTTTGCATAATTATAAAATAATCAGGTAAATGACCCCATGTGCTCTGCGCAGAAGGGTTTTGAGTCATATAAATCGCAAAAAACAGCTTCAAGTTAATTTGTTTGATTTTTAGGTCTTATTGTTTTTACAAGCAACTAAAATTAACGCTAGATAAATTTGCGAGATAAGGTTTTTGATCTGAAGACTATATTTTTTATCCAGAAATACTTTGTTTATTACATAAGTTTGTAGTGTATTTCATGTACTTTCAAATTGTTGCAGAAGATTTTGGATATCTTCTCGAGATAATTTGTAGTTTACACTCTCAAAAAAACTTCCGTCTTTTCACAGAAAAAGTACTGGCAGCCCTGCTGCCAGAAATTGTCTGTATATTGACGACTATCTGTTTATTTTTTTCTCAAAAGAGGAAAAAGAGGAAAAAAGAAGTAAAAATTTCGTCAAAAGAGGAAAAATATCCGTCTTTTGAAAAAAGTCTGGAAAAGATAAATACGCCGGCGGTGAGGGTCGAACTCACGACCCCAGCATTACAAGGCCAACGCTCATCCGCAACGCCACGATTTCTCAGGAGAAAAGTGCTTAGAAGTAGAACCGTTTATTTCTTATGAGTGTGATTTGGTTTATTTCGTTAAAGAGCTTTTAATTTTGAAGTTAATTTCGGGAAGATTTCATCTTTAATGAAACTGTGGCTGGGGTTTTTATACGTTTATATTAATATAGTATAAAAATGTGAATTTTAATTATATTTGCGTAGATTGCTAAAAGAAAAATATGGATGTTCTACGACAAGATTTTTTTTAATAATGTCAATTTTTTTTTCTTTTTGCATTTTATTTTTTAATAAAATTATCTTTTAAATGTGTTCACTTAAAGTACATTTTAAATGGGAATATTTATTATATAAATAACTTAATAAATTCAACTTTATTCAACTTATCCAACTTTGAATATGAATAACAAATTGCGAGAATTTTTGAATGAATGAAGAAAGTAATTGTTATTTATTTTTAAATACGGAAACATTTGTGTCTTTTTAAACTAAATTAGACATTTTAATCTATACAATAGTTTGCTTTTCATTTTAAAAATAAATTCGAATTTATTACTAACAGACCCAATGCGCATGCGTGCAAGAAATAAACGGAATCTCTTCCTCATTTTTCGACGCTCGGAATGAATTCACAGATCAAATACGTTTTCTGGGAATACGCTAATTATATGTGAAAAAATAACGATAACTTAGTGTATATTGACGAATTTTTCTGACAGTGTAGGATTTACTGCGCCATAAGTACGCCGGGGTAATAACGCCAGGGATTGGCGTTATTACCCTGGTTGATTCCCAACAGTGGCCGAACTATATCCGAAGGGGGTTTATATATTAATATGGACAGCATTATCATCATTGTTGAAATGGTAAGATTAGGGGGGGGGGTGCCCAATACTTAAAAATAATCTCTCTATTTTATTTTTTATTATATTATATTATTATTATTATTATTATTATTTTTGTACTGATGTAAAAAATAATTTCAAAATGTTTTCGAGATTCAAATTCGAACATCTTCAAAATCAGGTTTCTATTAAATTTCCACTGGATTGTTCAATTGAGTTCGAAATTTTAACTGTCCGCTTTCTCAGCGTTCGGTTTTTCAAAACTTTATAAATTTAACCTTTAACTGGTGTGACAGAAATTGTAACGTATGAATGTGATGTGGTTTGTGAGACCACAAAATTGAAAGATGAATAAAAGGTTGGAATAACTCATAGGATTGTGTTTTTGTACTAAACTTTTTATACAAGAGTATTATACTTCATATTCACCTATTTAGTCTCTGGTGATAGTACTAAAATTCCAAATGAAACAAAATTTCGGTAGTGTTTGCAGTTAAACTGAAAATTACAAGTTAAACTAAAAAATTAAAAGAAAAATAGTGGTCTACGAGACCGGTAACATTAGTTAAAGGTTAAAATGCGATCCATGATTAAAAATCATAGAATACTGTTCCTGCGCTAAACTTTTTGTACAGAATTAATTCTAATTAAATTTAATCTATTCAATTATTTCGAACAATATTACGAGAACTCCAAGCGAAAGAGAATTTCAGTTGTAACTATAGTTAAACTGGAAAATACAAGTTAAACGCTTTTTTTTTTTTTTTTTGGGGGGGGGGGGGGAGGGGGTACAGTGTTCAGTCAGATTGCTAACTGCAGTTAAAGGTTAATTTTGTTGCTAATATAGAAATAAGGATATATAACCATATGGATACATGGGAATATAAATACTGATTCAAATAATCCGTGCACTGTTTCTAATAATTCTATTTAAATGGTCATTTTTAAGCAAAACATAGCTTAGAATCTGATATTCTTTTGCCTCCTCCCCCCGCCACCACCACAGCTTTCTTTTTCTTTCAGAGTCACAAAAAAATGTACATTTTCAATAGTTTAGATTGCAATTTGTCAATTTCTAGAGCTGTAGAGTTTGTATTTTTAGAACTGGGCAATCTACATGCCATTATTCCATCTTATTTTATAGTTTTGTTTGCATGGCGTTATTACCCATATAGGTGGGTATTAACGCCAAATAGCATTGGTCAAGAAAAAACTCCATTATATTTTATGAATACATATCTGTTAAATTATTTTATTTTATATAGATAGTCAATGAGTTGCTGCATCAGATCCTATATTTGTTTGAAAAATACAATCTAAAACTAAGCCGTGAAAATTGGTAGAACCTTAACGTGGCGTTATTACCCCAGGGTACCTTAGTTAAACTGGGTTAATCTCTAATTATATTTTATTTTTTGTTGTTGAAATGAAAACTCTCCGAAATCTACCTCCGCCTATAGGCCAAGCCGACAGGGATTTTTTCATTTACGTATATTTAACAGTTAAGGCTGCTGGTCACTCACTTCCCTCCGTAATGGAAAGTCTATGGCCATTTCATGCATTCTTGTCTTTAAAATATCTCCTCAGGAAATTAATATTTTTAACATCTTCTTTCGATGATCTCTTTTTAAAGGGTGTCACTTTTTTTCTTAGTTTTCAAAATATTTCTAAAATCTATGCTTAATTGTATATGAAGTGTTAAATTTTACTTCAAGTTCGTCAGTTCTTAACACATAAAATATTAAATTAAGCATAGATTTTAGAAATATTTTGAAAACTAAGAAAAATCGTGACACCATTTAAGAAGAGATCACCGAAAGAAGATGTTAAAAATATTAATTTCCTGAGGAGATATTTTAAAGACAAGAATGCATGAAATGGCCATAGATTTTACATTACAGAAGGGAATTTGGAAAGTGAGTGACCAGCAGCCTTAAGTGGTTAATGCATTTATAGCTAAACTGTGACATGCAACATATTATTCTTAAAATAAAATATCACTGTCAGGTGATTTTGTTAAATTTTATAAATGTTAAATGCAGGGCCCGACTAAGGCTATGGGGGGGGGGGGGGCTTCTGTATATCGATAGTTTTTTTTTTTTTTTTTTTTTCGAATAACGTGGAAGTGGCTAGCAGTAAAATTTTTACGTATCATATGTGTGTATAAATTTTGTAATCGGTACGGTTCACGTCTGTATACAGGGTATCACAAAAAGATAGTCAATAGTTTAAAAAAAAGAACTGGCAAAATAATTGTGAAAAGAAAAAATTATAAATTGGTTGACAAAAGTATCTCTTTGCAAACTTTCTTTTTTGCTACTTTATGTACGTTATAAGAGGCTAAAAGAAAATGTGGAAATTCGGTCATAATTAATGTTTTTACTTGCCACACTATGAGGAAAACATTAATAAAGAATTTCATTTGGAAACAATAGATTACTAAGTTGTCGTAATAAAACTTTAATTATTAATTTTTCTAATGTAGTTTGTTTAAAGATAGAAAACCAACGATTATAAATGCACAAATAAAGTCTAAAAAGGTAGCAAATAGCCGTTTCGAATCTATTATGGCGATTCTTCATCAGTGCAAAACTCAGCGAGCTAGAAAAAGCAAAACTGAGCAAAGAGGCAGACAGACGTATGTTAATATATCCGCTACGGAAACGATCCCGCCTAAAGAAAAGCAACCAGTGAGAAGGGAGCAGCCTGAACAACTGGGTGGACAAGTAGCGACATCTACCGGATAACAAATAAAACAAAAACTAAATGCAAACTAAATAATTCTTATGAAAAACCATATAAACGTTAAGCGTATGGTAATTCTTTATGGTACTATATATTAAAAAGTAATAATAATATCAACTTTGGTCGCGCCATCTTTTAGGAACACGGGGAACCGAGCTTGCTAATGTACTTCGGCCGCGGGAAGAACTTGGATTCGATCCTCGAACCGTAGGCGTGGGATGCTAGCGTCTTAACCATTTGGCCATACCGGGATGATGAGTTGTGCTTATAAAACTTTGTATGAATAAAGCGTTTCGGTAAATCATCATTATTTGTCGTTCTAAATTGGGAGTTTTGAAGTTTTTTTTTTTTTTTTTATATAAAATGTTTTATAGACATGTATTTATAAGTTAATTTATTATTTTAATGAATGCAATAAATAGCTTAGCAAATATTACTTAGTTAATTAAAGGAAAAACTATTTTCTGTTTATTAAAGTTAATTTTTTAAAAATAGAAAGTCAATAAGAGATAATATTTAATTAGAATAAGAAATCATTTGATAACTTAGTATATAATATATTTTTAATAATTACATTAATGTATTATATTAATTCATTACTTACGAGCATTTTTTAATTTAAAAAAATTACTATTTCTTTAGGTGATTTTTACGGAAGTTTTGAATGTTTCTTTTAAATTTTAATAGATTTTTTAATATCTTTATAAATTGTAAAATGATGTTTAATCTTTTCAGTAATTATTTATGTTTAAATAAAATAAAAAAAAAACTTTGCATATAAAATTAATATAAATTAATATAAAAACCAAAACTAAAAAATATTACTATTGTCTGATTATTGTCTCTTCTAATTATAATAGAAAACATGATTTAAACGCCATTACAAGCATAAGAAAAAACAAAGAAATTTTTAATGCAATTTTTTTTTTTTTTTTTTTTTTTTTTTTTTTTTTTTTTTTTTTAAGAATGTGTTTGTAATTACAGAAGTTTGTAATTACATACTTCTTTAATCGTTGTTAGAATTTTATAGGAAACTAGCAGGCTAAGCCCGCTGCGCTGGTCTATTTTTCAAAACAAAACATGAATCAAACAAAATATTGAATATGATTGTGTTTTTTAAAGCAACTTCACCTCGAATGCTCTTTCACATTTCTGAAAATCATACAAAACGCCATTGTATTTAAAGATAGAAAGCCAACGATTATAAATGCACCAAAAATGCATTAAAAGTTAGCAAACAGCTGTTTCGAATCTACTGTCGAGATTCTTCATCAGTGCAAAACTCAGCGAGCTAGAAAAAAACAAAACTGAGCCAAAAATAAAAACAACAACAATGGAATCAAGGCCCGTTGACACCAAAATATATTAAAATAATAATAAAATATTATGTTGTTGTATCAGCTTATGCATTCGATAAAATTTGGGATTTTAAGAAAAAAATATTTCAGTTGACCATTTATTGTAGAGTTTGATAGATAAATGAGGCAATTATGAAAAGAGCAATTTAAATATTGTCTATTCACCATACTTCTAAAATAGCGAGCATTATGATCGCAGAGATTGACCATTGAATTTAAACAATTTTCAAGTGATTCATTTTTATTTGATAGTTTTTGAACTCTAAACCTCTCAACTTGAGAATATGGGTATCTGTGGAAACCTTAATATATCCTCTATCAATATTATATTATATTTTGCAACGTACATCTGCTCTTGTCAAATCTATTACAGTGTTCCGTTTTTGGAATGCAGCAGAATAAATAAAGTTAAATAAAGTTTTCCTTAGAAAAATAAGGTGAATGTTTTTTGAATGTGTGAAATTCATTTTTTGATACAGATGTCATGTACGCATTACGTTGGCGTGGTTGAAATAAAATGAACATTTTATGCCTCTTATGGTAATCCAACTTTGTTTTTAATTTATTAATGAACTATTTATCTACTTTCATTTGCATTTTAAAATGATACAAAATGTTATGCTCTATACATAGAAAAGTAAAATAGAAAATAGAAATGTATTTGTCATTTGAAAACGAAGTTTCCGTTAAGGGAGACCCGTAAGAAAAAACCCAAAATTTTTATTATTGATTTTAAAGTAATGAATTTTAGTGTACTATTAAAGAATCCTTTTGTAAGGAATAATTAGCAAAAACATTCACTTTATATTAAAAAGTACATTTTTGGGGGGATTTTTATGATTTTTTTGTCGAAAAATACACTTTTTAAAATTACTACTCCTCATTCAATTTTCAATATTTTGGTATTACTAAAATTTCTTAAATAGTGTTATAGCATATAGAAAAGAACTAAGGAGAGACATTTTTAATTTTCTATTTTAATCGGCTAAAAAAGAAAAAAAATGCATGGTAAATTTCTTTAAATTCGTTATAATTTTCATGTTTACCAATTTATGTAAAATTTTCAGAAATAGTTTAAAAAAATATCTCTCCTTACTTTTGTTGAAAATTTTTTTAAGATTCTAAAAACATAAACACTTTGTTTCTAAATCATTTTACCACTGAGTCTTAGTACTTTGAACTTAGGCAAAATATGAAAAAAGTCATTTTCAGGAAAACACGTTTTAAATGACCGCTAGTCCTTTAAACTCTATAGTGAGTACAATTAAAAAAGCTCATTTTCTACCTGTTCCAAGTGTCCCCGAGTTCTGAAATTTTGCACGGATATTCACAAATATGTATTTTATCGTTTTCTGAGATAATTTTTTTTTTTTTTTTTGAACTTTTGATGATTTTTGGCCGAAAATGGGGTTCGGGTCTCCCTTAAAGTGGCGCCAGAAATGTATCACCCCAACGTGGTGCATATATAACATTTGTGCTTCTTTCTTACAACATGGGTGTGTGCATTTGCACCTAAATTTAGTTATATTTAGTTTATAACTAAATGTTTATTATGTTTAGTTATATTTTTAGTTATATAGTCTCTATTTTTGTAATATTAACTGGAGTTTGTACAATGTACGACGGTACTACTTGATTATTCTATCGAGAAAAAAATTAATAGCAGATTATAGGAATAAATGTCAATAATCGATGATCGTAAGTATGATAGCAATTGATATTACACGTGATACACGTATTTTTTTACGTCATAAGTGCTTTTTAATTCGACTTTTAATTTGTATTTTTTATTTATGTTTATTGTTCTTTCGTTATTTAAAATCAATTTATGTAAATTTGAATAGTTTGGCGAAACTGGCCGACGTGTTAATCAGGTAGCACTCAATTTACATTTGAAAATATCATATTTCACAAAAATCTCCGGTACAAACCCGGATTTGCAAGATTTCCTTCCAATACCAATGCGGCAAAATCATCGTTTTAGAATAGCGAAGAAATGTGCATTTTTAAAAATTATTTTCGTTATTTTAAAACGAAAATATTAATAAATAAAAAAGTTACTATAGCATAAAACAATTTATAGACTTTCTAAAAAGAAATTGACAGTGAATAAACAATTTATTAATACCGGAAACCCTATTGCTGGGTTACCATATCAGGCAAAATTACACCGTTTTGGCGATAGTCAGATACCTCAATGTGTATATAATATCTGTGCCAAACATGTTTGAAAAAAAAATAATCGTTATTTATACAGCATGTTTAAATACTGTAGTATAGTGAAAAAAATGTATACATGACATATACGCACCAAATTGGCGTTTTTTTTTCTTTTTTTTTTTTTTTTTTTTTTTTTTTTAATCTTCTCATGCCGATTTGGAGAAAATTTTGTTTTCAAATACCAGTTACATATAGAGTTTACAATTATTTTCTGTTGTTTTAAATAGAAAATAGCAATAAATTTTAAAAAGTTTAGTTAATAATTATAAAACAAAACTATTTATATCCTTTAAAAAATAAAATAAAAATTTATTAATAAATAAACAACAACCAGGTTACCAAGTGAGGCATAAAATCGCCATTTTATTGCAGTCGCGCAAATGTGGCGCATGTATGGCAAATGTGCCTAGATTAAAATAGTTTATATAGTTGGAAAAAAAAAGAAAAAAATTGTAAATAGACAATTTATTAATAAATAGACAATAACATCCGGGTTGCCATATCAAGCAAAAAAATTACACTTTGGCGTCAATTAATTGCCCAGATGTATATATGGTATTGGCGTAAGAGACAAATCGCACCAACGTAGTGCATAGGAGATATCTGTGCCAAAAAATTTTTTAAAGTTGCAGTTAAATTATTTTACAATATCTATGTATGTGGAAAAACATTTACCCTAAAATTTAAATATTATTCATTTTTGTGGTATTAACTACTATATATGTATTTAAGTTAAATGTAAAATGCTTTCCTAAAAATGCTCTTACTTATTAAAAGAGAGAGAGAAAAAAAATAGTTCTTGCGAACATCGTCTTGTGGTTTTTTTTTTGGTTTAGAATCGCATTGATTGGCGACAAAAGTAGATTGAAACACCCGATTAAACAAACAACATACAAATAACAATTAGAGCCTTAAAAAAAAAAAAAAAAAAAAAATAATTCTGCGAGTTTCTTCTGTAAAACACGCAACGGGAAAATTAGATTTAAAAAAAAAATTTAAAAAAGAAAGAAAAAAAATACTTATGTTTTACCTAATGAAATTTTTGATATGTTGTTTTCTTTTAATCTGGCTCGAAAGAAATAAATAGCCAAATATTGTGTCACTTCAAAACTTTTTTCACATTGAGATACTTTTTAAATATTATAAATATTCTTTTTTTCGTTAAAGATAAATATTTTCCTTTCATAATATTATTTTGCATTAAACAGATTTTTTTCTTTTTATCATTATTTATTTTAAATCAATGAATTAACAGGTTTTTTTTTTTCGAAATGTTTATATTATTTTCCATTAGAGAAAGCATTTCATTTCTTTTTTGAAATATAATTATCGCCAAAAAATTAGTTGTTGCAACCCTTCCGTCAAAAATAACCGAAAAATACGAAATTTAGTACGAAAAATCAGAGTTATCCCTGTATATTTGTATCATAAACCTCCGCAAAAATATTTCCTATCGAATGATATAATCTGCAAAAAGATCCATCGGGTAGTTTTTGAAAACACCCGTTTGGAAGTTTCAGAACTTCTGCTTTATAATATATATGATATGATATGTCTTCAAATATATATTTTTGTTAAATCCTTTTATTTCTCTCATAGGATTTTTTATTTATAACGCATAGACTCTACTCACATATATGAAATACATAAGAACAAAATAATAACACTATTATTTCATATGTTATCATAATTTGAGATCGATAAAAATATTGGTAGATTTTTTGATAATTTTATAGATCGTAAAATAATTTTTAATATTTTTAATAATTATTTACCTTTTAAATAAAATAAAAATCCTTGTTGTTGCATATAACATGAATATAAAATTGTAAAATAACGTGAATTCATTTATGAATTGTTTTCTTTGTATTATTAAGTTTATAATGTTAATATTTAATGAATATATTATAATAAATTATATAATATATATTATATTAATTATATATTAATATTTTGCTGTTAATATTTTTAAAAGCTATTTCAAAAATTCTTTTTGTTATTCAAATATTTGTAGGTCCTTTTTAAAATAAATTCAAAAAGATTTTCTTTAAATAAATATAGGCTATTTTTGACAATTTGTTTATTTTGAGGGGGTCCGGGACACATTAAAAAAAATCTTTTACTGAATTAAAATTTTGCAATTTTTTGTGATGGTTAAACATACCATTTTTAAACAAAATCACATGATAAAACTTCTCTGTTTTTTTTAATTTAAAACTTATTAAAACTAGTCGCACTGTAAAAAATAAATGTAAATTAACGGGCATTTACCGTAATATTTTACGGTAGTTGTCCGTTTTTGAAGCTTAACGGTACACTTCCGTAAATTTACGTTGCGGAAACATAAATTCGGAGTACTAATATGTTTTTACGGGCAAAGCCCGTTTTTTTATGCAGGGTGTGAAAATCTGCTGCCTAGCCATTTTTTTTACGGACAAATACCTTCGAATAAGTCTTTCGATGACGTCATAACAGAACGTTTTATTTTGTTTGTTGAAAATATTATTATTATTTAATTAAATTATTGTCTGGTTTAAATTATCGCATAAAATTATCGTCTGGTTTTAATATGCTATTGTTTTGGTAAATTTATAGAAAAATTAGTCAGTTGTGGCACTCCAAAAATTTTCTTCTATCTTATATATGTAAATACTCTCCTGAAAAGTACAGTATAACAGCGCCACCGGTTATGTGACTTACACCAAAAATCTAATCATTCCCAACTTTACGTGAACTCCTAACTGCATCTGAAGTTAGCTGAAAATCCGTGCATTAGTTTCTGAGATAACGCTATATTCTTATGACATCATCAGTGGTGACCATCCCTTTCCCCCAAGCCCAACCAGTGGCGGAGAGGTTCGTACCTCTTAACTGGTAGACGGCAGGTGCTGGGTTCGAACCCAATCGCGGCTGTCGGCCTAATCGTTCGGAGTTTTCGTGGTTTTCTTCGAACTTTGCGTAAATACGGGTTAGGTTCCCTTAGAAAGACCCCCACAAAGGGCACCTCCCCCCTGGGCCTATATCCCTAGTGTAGATAATCGGCCGACAAAAATAAACCAAACCAAACCCTTTCCCCCAAACTCAATGACGCAAATCCCTCCCCCCCCCCCAAAAAAAAAAAATCTTCATACTTTAACATTGACACTCCCCGACCATCGCCTCCCAAACCCAATGACGCAAATCCCTCCCCCCCCCCAAAAAAAAAAAATCTTCATACATTGAAAACACTGTCCCCCCAATCACACACATACACTCTCCTCTGAAACCACATATTTTTTTTATCAGATTGTAGGCTACAGATCACCTCCTCTAACTCGAATTCTCTCCTTTTTATTGATGTGGCCCTCGACCACCCAGATATATTTGAAAGTGGCCCTTCTCTTCAAAAGGTTGTGCACCCCTATATTAGAGCATATAGTTTTTGTATTGTATCTCAGCCTGCTGAAATTAGCTGCCAAACAATAGATTTTGATTTTAGAAATTTAATTGATTTGAGCTCTGAATTGATTACTTATAGCCTTCGAAATACATTGTTAACTCATAGTGATCCATTTTATCCTGATTGTTTGTTTTGAGCTTCTAAAAGCAGAGTTGTATAATAGAGACTGCACAGAAAATTTTATGGAGTTTGTAGAAAATTTTAAGAAAGAATTATTTATTGCTAACGCGAATGTCATCAAAACACCTTGAAAAAAAATCACAAATTTCAATAAAGAATTGCATAAAAAAATGCATTTTGACAAAGAATCGCGTAAAAAACATGCATTTCAGCCAAGTATCGTGTAAAAGGAACCAACATTTTGGCAAAATACCGCGCGAAAAACCTGAATGTCGCCCGAAAGCTGAGTAAAAGATGCAAATTTCTTGCATGAATCACATAAAAAACACGAATTACATCCATGAATCTCTCAAAAAACCCAAATCACACCCATGAATCGCTCCAAAAAAACACGAATTCGACATCCATGAATTATGCGAAAAATGCGAATTAGGTCCATGAATTATGTAAAAAAAAAAAACACGAATTACGTTCATAAATTGCATAAAAAACACGAATTCGACATCCATGAATTATGCGAAAAATGCGAATTAGGTCCATGAATTATGTAAAAAAAAAAAAAAAACACGAATTACGTTCATAAATTGCATAAAAAACACGAATTACATCCATAAATCGATCAAAAAACGTAAATTTCGTCACTCAAAAAATGCAAATTACGTCCATGAATCTCATAAAAATAGTGAATTACACCCTTAAATAGCATAACAAATGCAAGTTATGTTCATGAATCACATGAAAAACATGAATTATGCTCAGGAATCGCGTAAAAAAATGCGAATTACACCCATGAATCGCTCAAAAACGCAAATTACATCTATGAATCACGTAAAAAACGTGAATTATGTTCATAAACTGCATCGAATTACCCCCAACATTAATTTGCAGATAGTTTTTGATTCAATATTACGTGTGCAGAAAGTTTTTCGTTTTATACAAGTCTGCCTAAAAGTAAAATTTATCATCATACTTTTCTTTTATTTTTAATTAAAGGTAATAGATAAATAAGAATTTTTTTCTTGTAAAGGTAAGATACTTGTTTTGATTTAACCTTTTGCAGGGCAGGACAAATTAATTTCTTAAGTGTTGAAATAAATGACTGATACCGGAATTTGAAAACAACTTTATTTGTAAATAAAAAAACGCTATATTTCACACAATCAATAAACCATAATTTTTTCCGGTGCCAATATGGCATTTCGGAATTAAAATTAAGTGGTATATCTATGAAACCACTGCACCGCAAAGGGTTAATATTAAATTTAATATGCTTAAAAGAAAACTTTAAATAACAATTTTATGATCATGTATTGAAATTTAACATGGGGCACAGTGGACCTACAGTTGTTTCCAGAAATATTTTGCCTTATGAATAAACAAACAAACAAACAAAAAAAAAATTACTGGATCAATTCCTGATTGTTTTATGTAGTTAGCTTTATTTTATTGGGGGGGGGGGGGGTAACACTATTTGGGAATAGTGATGCATGGAGGCTTTTCATGACAGATTTAAAGTTTTTCTTGGTTGTCATTATAAATTTTGTATTTTTCAGTCACAAATCCTAATGACATCATCTGATAAAGATGCCAAAGCCATGTCTTCAATGTGTTGAAAAAATATTTTGTAAAAGAGGGAAGCAAGAATGCAAAAACAGGTTTATTTATTATATACTATTTTAGTAAAATTAATGTAATAATAATGAGTTCTTGTACAATTTTTTAATGCTTTCTTTTATTCCAGGAAAGTTTTTCTCCTTTTTTGGGGAGGGGGGGGGAATAATTTTTTTGTGCAAATTACGTGGGATGTTTTTGTAAATTAAAAGACATGATTATTATTGTTCAGAAAAAGGGTATCATTGTGAAATGGAGAAGGGAGGGGGATGCTATGTTAACTGGCTTACTAAATTATAAATTTTTTGTGGATTTTATTTGGCTCTTTTTTTTTTTTACCATTTAGAAAATAGTTGTTGTTTACATGTTTTTGTTGTAAAATGTATCCCTTTTTTATTTTTTTCTTGGAGGGGGGGGGGAGCATTATACACGACTAAATTTTGTATATACTTTTACATATTAACTGTAGTACTGACTTTTTTTTTTTTCTCAGGATGTTAATGCTATTTTCAAATTGTAACATTTATCTTATTTAATTGTAAATTATATAAAGTGAATATTATTGTTCAAAAAGAGTTAGCATTGTGAAATAAGTGTGGGGAAAAGCTATATTAACTAGTTTACTTAATTAAAAAATTTTTGTTGGATTTTTCTTGACTCCTAAATTTTTCATTTTTACATCTTCTATTGACAAGTTTGTTTGTATTAAAAGCTAAATAAAATTTTTTAATCTTCTTTTTTTGTTATCTCATTGAATGATAAAAGATAATTATATATGAAATAACGATTTGAATATCAGTAAAATTTATTTCAAAATAATTTTCATTTATAAATTATTTATTTTGCTACTGTTTATTTTATAACTCTTGCTCTTACATATGAATATTGTATTACCAAGGGTGGGGAAATGAATAATTTTGCTCGCCAGTGGCAAAGCATTTTCTGGCAAGGCGAGTTCGTTTTTTGTTTTTGTAAAACTGTAGATAATAGAGACATTATCAGAGACTCTTTCTCAATCTAGATATTTTAACTTTCCAAATTATTACAGTGTAAATAACTAAACTAAGTTTTAATTACTAAATGGTACTAAGTTCTATCTTATACTAAGTTTACATCTGTTGCAGGGTTGCAAAAATCTAGGTGCCAGCAGGCAGTTTCTCACCACAAAATTTATTTCGTTTTTCTTCGTCTAATATTTCGTGTCAAATTCCCGCTAGAATGCTATTAAATTTTGAGCGAAAAAACTTTAAAATTTTAGTGGTGAGAGACTACCCTCTGGCGCCTAGATTTTTGCACCCCTGCTCTGTTGTATATATTTCTTAATATTATAGAAAAAAAGAATTATGAAAATGTGTTGTAGTAACCGTAAGTTTGTCTGCAATTACATGCAATTTTGTCATAACTATTTTCAATTGCGTGTGTTTTGCATCCTGCTGGCGGATGAAACAAATACTTGGCTGGTAAGATTTTTGAAAATTTTCCCACCCTTGTGTATTACTATTGTTCATTAATTATGCTTCTTGATGTAAGCCTTAATCTTGTTTCGTATAAAATAAGTACATGAATCATTTGTGCTTAAAACATGGCATTAAAACACATAGTTAAAGTTTTAAAATAAAATTTGAAATAAGATCTATAACATAGTGCTTTGTATTTGAACTGAAAGTATGTTTAAGTAATAGCATGGCATATGACAATTGGTAGAGGGGGGTATGACAAGTGTGACAAATGGGGGCAGACAAGGTAAAAAAAATTGAACATCTTTTATGGATAGCCCTTAAGTAAAAATAAGGTTTAGTTTTTATATTTTTAAATATGCCATATACAGAGTTTCCCCCAGGTTTAAAAAAGGGTAGGGTGCTACTGTTCTGAAAAGGGCACTTTTTTTGTTTATAGTAAATTTAACACTTAGTGTAACTAATGATCATGAAAACTAGGGATGCACCGAATAGTGATTTTGGCCGAATGCCGAATGTTCGGCCGACAGGTGAACCGAATACCGAATATTCGGCTTTCCAAATACTTTTTTAATTTCAAAATTTCAAAATATTAAAATGTTACTTTTTAAAACAGTTTTACATAATATTTAATAAAAGAAACTTACATTTTGATAAACAAGAGCTTTTTATAAGAGCATTTAGTATTGAAAAAAATCTGGCTTGAGTTATTTAAGAAGCGCAGTTATGAAAAAATTTAATAAAATTTTCTACGAATCAAAACAAACATTTTAAAATCAAATAATGAAAAAATGGCCAAAGAAAAATTTTACACTCTGATAATTGTCCTTTTAAAATAATTCAAGGCAGATTTTTTTCAATATAAAGTACAAATACTTTCAACTTAATTCTGAATAAAGGTATGTTTGGCTCATAGTTCTTTTCTTATGAATGGTGGTATTTTCCACCCTTCCCATCATATCATATTTTACAGAAATCAAAGCATGTGAGTTGAAAATATGTTATTTATTGTTAATGTAATAAATGAACACACAAGTTTGGACCTAGAGTGAGATGAAATACAATGTACTTATGACTCAATAAGTTGATTATGATTATGGTTTCATGAACAAAATTTGTCTGCCTTGATAGCTATTACTAATCTCAAAAGTTTTTTTTTTCTTTTTTTTTTTTTTTTTAAAGGACTTTTATTTGAAGAAAAGCAAGAAACAGATTATTTACTAAACAAAATTTAGAAACTTGTATGAGTACGTAATTTATACCTAAGGAGAATCCTAATAAATCACCATTTTAATCCTTCTCATGGTTAATTTTCTTAAGTTGTACTTTACAAACAGCAAATAAAAAATGTAAAAACATTCTATTTTATTTAAAAATGATTTTGTTTCGAATTATTTTAAATATAAATTAAAAAATTGACAGTTAAAAGTAGAAATAGTGAAAAGTTTTTAAAGGTTTTATTAAGTATTGGATTCGACCTAATACTTTGATATTCGGCCATACCGAATATTCGGCTCAGCCGAATAATTTAGTATTCGGCCTAACTGAATATTCGGTAACATGGCTGAATAGGCCGAATACCGAATATTCGGTGCATCCCTAATGAAAACAAATAAAAAACAGAATGTAAAGCATATCAAATATTTTTCCTTGTGTTCGCAACTACCCTGCTGTTGGGGCACTTGTGAGCAATTCATTGAATTTATAAAGTTATTAAAAAAAAAGAAGAGCTAACTATAAAGATGATTTTATAAAAAATTACCTTGTTTAAAAAAAGGGTTCTATTTACTGTATTCAGTATTTTTTGTTTTCAGAAATTAACCAGTAATAAAAAAAGCTATGTTTATGTGAATTGTTCACATATGCTCCAGTCTCTCCTTCATGTATTCAAAGACAATACACACATTAGGCTGATTTTTTTTTCCTCGTTTAATTCAGTCCCTAAGGTGGTCAGTGGGCTGCCGTAGGTATAATGGCCAAAAAAAAAAAAGTACTAATAGCAGTATTACTATCGTAGAACTAAATTTTGACTAATTTGGTCATATAACACTTAATTAGGCAACAAAATAAATTGCCATATATAAAACCAACTTAGCTGGTTAATTTAGTGAAGTTTTCTATCTTTTAATGCATTTTCAAAAAATGTATATTTTTGTGAATGTGACAATAATGAAAACATGCTTTTTTTTCATTTATATTCAATTCATAATGTTCATATATTCAATGTTTTTTTTCTCGTATGTAGATCTGTAATGTTGCAAACAAATTTTTACCTACTTCCTAATATGTTAAAATAAAAAATTATTCAGAAAAATGTTTCTAATGATGATATAAAATTTTAATATTGTTACAAATAATTATTAATTTTAAGGCATTTTCATTCAGTTAGTTATAATTCGAAATATTAGGTGTTGCATTGAAATCATTGTAGTGCCAATTCGTCGCAGCGCCAAATCATCACAGCGTCAATTTGTTCGTGTAAAGTTTTATTTCCCCCCTCCCCCCCCCCCAAAAAAAAAAAAAAATCAATACTCACCACTAAGAGGGTGACACAGTGTACAATATTATTAATCTAAATACGTTTTTGTTAACTTTAAAAAATTGACTGTGAATTACATGCCGGCAAATTAGATACTCTACCGTATAATATTTTTTAGAAAGACATGTATTGTTTTTAATTTCTCAAAAATTAAAATCAATTTCAAATACCACTACAGATCTGCTAACTATTGCAGTTAAATTGTATTTTGAATGATTTTTAATGCTCACTACGATAATACCATTTTACTAGCAAAGATGATTTTTTGTCATACCTGAAATACTCTAAATTCTAGAAAGAAAAAAAAAGGGGGTGGGGGCACCAGGTGGAATTTTTCGAAGAGGAACCACTAATTTAAAGCAAAAGTACATTTTTTCAAAAAGGGCTATTAAAAAATGGGGAGAGGGTATGCTTGTTCTTTGTATGCCAAAAATATTTGCTATAATTTTCAAAGATCAATTGAATTTCCACAGGCTGCCATGGAAAGGTTAAAAAAAACCATTGTGTCCATTAAAAGGGTTTAAAAGAGCCACCAAGCACATAAAATAAATTGGCTGCTTATGGTGCCATTTTAAAAGTTTCTTGGGAGATGGGTTGTCTTTGAGGGGTAGGGTTTGAAATCGTGTGCAGAATTGTGTGATTTACATACAGAAAAGGAAAGACCTACATATTAAAATTCTGTACTGTATTTCCCCCTGTAAATTCTTCTACATATTTTTTTCTGCAAAGTGAGCCAATCAGTTGTGCAAAACTATTGAGAATTTTGGCAATCAGTCACGATAAACTATCGTGAATTTTAACTAATGAGTACGTATAAAAAAGTCAGTCAGTTGCAGAAGAAATAAATTTTGTCAAAGGGTCATGGTAAAAATGCACATTCTGCCAAAATATCACAGAAAGAAATTGCAAATCTCTTAAATAGAACAATCGCATTAAAAAAATGAAGTTTCATCAAAGAATCTTGGTAAAAAATGCTAATTTCATCATACTTACAAAATGCAGATTTCAACATAGAATCATGATAGAAAAATGAGAATTATGATTCTGCGGAGAGGGTGGGGGTGATATGAATATCATTAAATAATCAGAAAAAGTGTGACTTTAGTTGACATCTTCGGAAAAAGTTAGAATTTAGTCAAGATTTCATGAGGCGGGGTGCAAATTTAGTTAAGATCCTGGGAGGGAGTGCAAATTTAGCCGCGGTCTCGAGAAAATGCATTATTTAGTTGAGATGAAGAAAAAATGCATTATTTAGTCGAGATCTCAATAAAAAATGCAACTTTAGTCGTGAACTTGGGAAAACATGCGAATTAGTTGAGATCTCCAGAAAACATGCAAAATTAGTTGAGATCTCGAGAAAAAGTGCAAATTTCGTCGAGATTTCAGGAAAACGTGCAAATTGAGTCCAGATCCTGGAGAAAAAAAGTGTGAATTTAGTCCTGATCCTGGGGAAAAAAATGCGAATTTAGTCGAAATCTTGAGAAAAAGAGCAAATTTAGTCGAGATATCTCAGAAAGAGCACCAATTTATTCAAGATATCTCAGAAAAAGTGCCAATTTAGTCAGTCTTGAAAAGAGTGTGAATCTAGTTAAGAGATCTTGTAAAACATACAAATTTAGTTGAGAGTGCAGGGACAGAACTATCTTCAAGTGTCTGCAACAATATTATTAAAAAGTCTGCAAGATGGAATGTATTATATAAATCTATTCTTTGTACTGTTGTAGTGTTAATTATGGCAATATGTGTGTATATGTAAAATATTTCCATCACTTGCGAAAAAAAAAAGTTTTTCGATAAACAAAAATATTTATTTATGGCATTAAGCAGAAAATTAGTAAGGGAACATTGGAAAATGCTCTATTTGAAAGAAAAAAATATTTTATTATTCTCCAAAATTCTCAATATAACTGTTGATTTATTGCATGATACAAAAGAAGTTGATGTCTATATATTTTTCAAATGGTAGTAAAAAATTGTTCCCTATATATGAATTGAAGCACTTTTTAAATCAGGAACTAACAGAATTTGAAGTTTTATAATAACCTGTGCATTAGTTCTTGAGTTAGAGATGTTATGGAAATTGTGAATAATGCATCATATCAGCGCCACCTGTTAAGAGATATACCCCAAAAACTAACCAGCTTCAGTTTATATCAATGCTCTAACTGAATGTAAAGTTTTGTGAAATGCCATGCATTAGTTCTTGAAACAAAGCAGCCACTTTTTTTTTTTTTTTTTTTTTTTTTTTAATTAAAAACTTACAGAGTTGACTGATAGACATTTTCTAAAAACTTTTAAATCTCATTCCTTGTCTTCCAATATGTCCAAATCCACCGAAAGTCAGAATACTACATTTTCTTTGAATTCAATATTTTCTTGTAAAGATAGAAGAACATAAAAACATATGAAAAAACATGCACTCTCAATTACAGTTATCAATGAAGAAGAGATCTAAGAAATGCAATATACACATTGGCTGCAAAACAGACATAAAACAATTCAAAAGTGATTAAAACCAACTATAATTGGTTCAAATGGCTATAAGTGCTATATATAAACGGTTCAAGGTGCTATAAAGGCATTTTACTTTGATATAAAGAACATTAATGTCTATCAGAGATGTTCAGGCCTTTTTATTTTGGGGCCCAAAGTTTTATATCAGAGCTTAAAGAATTTTGTCATTTTAAAATTGCTTCAAATTTAATTTATTCATTTAAAAATATTTTCATAGAAATAAAAGGTCAAGTGCAAGTTTTATTCATGTACAAAAGGTTCAGTAAAATAAATTACTAACTGTAACATTACAAAAAATGAATTATTTTACAATAATTGAAATTAATTTTGGGTTAAACTGGAATGAATTCTAATTCCTTACTTTTTTGTTGCTTGTTTTAATAGGATGCTCATAACAATTATCTATTAAACATAACTGCTGTATTTGCTGTTCATCTGGAATAATTGAGATTGTTACTATGGGACCGTTCAAGTATTACGTAAGCACTAAAGGGGGAGGGGGGAGTCCAGAGTCTGCTTATTTTTTCTGACAAGGGGGAGGGGGGGGTCACGACAATTCTTACGTAAGCATTAAACAACGAAGCAACTGCAGTTCAAATTCAACAAGCAAACAAAGTATGATGGGGAAAGAAAATTGGATTTACTATAAGCCGTAGTGGAACATACCTACGTTTAATGCCGAAACATTCTGCAACTGGTAGAGGGTCGTAGGCATGTTTCAACTGTTCCTGTGAAACCTTCCCGAGCACAAACAGATCTCCACCATACTCATATTGATAGTCACTTTGCTACAGCATCCATACATTACCTAGAGAGTTTAGCCTCAATTCTTGGACCTGCTCAAGTTCTTTTTCTTTCTTAAGACGATAAGGCTCGGGTTTCCATTGGTCTCACTGCAGCAAATAAACAAGCACCACTGCTTATGCATATGGAATACCGTGTCTCATTGCCTGACCATGACTAGGTGGTGGCAGAGCGCCATAAATGCATACACTCAGTTTAAGCTGGCATTGAAATAAAACCGATGGCACCTGAAAATCTGCAAGCAGTAGGATATTCTGGACCACATTATGCTCAGAATTTTGAAACACTGCTCAATATTGATGAGTTTCAGTCACTAGTTAGGAGCGAGGATGGCTCTGTAAAGCCTCTTGTTATTATGACTGTAGATGGAGGGCCAGATGAAAATCCTAGGTGTCGAAAGATAATCGCTTTTGCTATACGCCACTTCAAAATGTACAATTTGGATGCATTATTCATTGCTACTAATGCACCAGGAAGAAGTGCATTTCACAGGGTTGAACGTAGAATGGCCCTTCTTAGTGGGGAATTGGCAGGACTAATTTTGCCTCATGATCATTTTGGCTCCCATCTCGACGACAAAGGCTGTACAATAAATGTTGATTTGGAGAAATCCAACTTCGAGTTTGCTAGGAAAGTGTTGGCGGAGATCTGGGGCACCATGAACATCCTGTCCACGCCACTTACGTCAATTTTGGTAAGCCTGAACTTTCAGTTGAGGAACATATAAAATGGTATTCCGATCATGTTCAGGAAAATCAATATTTGCTTCAGATAGTGAAATGCAAAAATGAAACGTGTTGTCTTCGGCCTAGAAGCGGAATTTTTAAGATTCTGAAATCACGCTATTTGCCACCACCAGCTAAAATGAATCAAACATTACATGATCTCATCGTAAGTGATGAAGGAGAATTTCTAGACCTAAGTCTCCGCCTTGCACTAGATTTAGAAATTTCTTCAGCAGGGTTCATTCAATTACCTTGCGATTATTTCTGCCCAACAGTGAAACCGAAACTATAAAAACGTATTTGTCAGGTTTGTGGACATTATAATGCGTCCAATAAATCAGCTGATTGCCATAGTAAAAATATTCATGGGAATGATTTAAAAAAAAAATATCCCTCAGACATGAGTGCGTCCACTGCATATAGCGTCTCAGCGAGTCCATGAACTGATAAGCATTCTTCAAGCCCTCAATGGTAATGAAGACGTTGAGTGGCTGGAGAAAGAAAAAGTGGAAGAACAGGGACCGGAAACCTGCAATACCCCAGGCCACTGTTCCAGTGAAAACTTTATAATAGACAATGTTGATACATGGGTTCAAGGATCCTGGACATCAGATTAAAATATGAACGCCAAATTGAATTCCAACATTTATATGATTCATGTCAAAAATTTTAGTTATGCTGCCTAAGTAAGTTAAGACTTCTTGTATATCTTGTTTTATGGTTCAATGTGATAAATAACAATATATGTAAACCATTTTGTATTCTGTGGTTTGTTTAATGCAATAAGCAACAGTATATTAAAATCATTTTATATATTTTGATATCACAATCCCTATATGCCTATATAAATTTGTAGGATTAATAATGTAATTGATTGGTAAATTTTTATAAGTCAAGAAGTATTGATGTATAAACTGTCATAAAATCTTACGTAAGCAAAGGGGGGGGGGGGGTCTAGCATTTGCTTATATTTTCTTACAAGGGGGGGGAGGGGGTACAAAATGACTAAAAATATGCTTACGTAATACTTGAACGGTCCCTATACTCAATTTCTGTTTATTCTGTATACTTTCATGTAATATTTATTCTTACCTCTTTTTTTTTTTTTTTTTTTTTTTTAAATAGGACATGCTTGGCTATTAATCTGGAAAAAGGCACACAATAAAAAAAAACTATCTACAACATCCAAAATCAATGTGAAAGTGCAGAACCTTGGCGATAAATTGTGTTACTACAAATCTGTGTGAAAAAATTAATTTTTTATTTGTTGTTTCTTAATTTGTTATTTAAATTTGTTACTTCTAAGAATACTGTGTTGAAATATATTAAATAAATTTGTTTAAATTCATGTTTTCTTTTTATTTATTGAATGATAATTTGTAAAACAGAACCATTGTAATAATTTCATCTTCAAACATTCCCAAGTTTAATCAATTTTCACTAAAATCTCGTAAACAATATAGCATGTATTATCTGTATACACAAGATCAAGAACCGTGGGACATGGGTGCAAGACCTTCAATCTCACGACTGATTTCAATGTTGAAGATATTTTTGACTGATTCAAAATTCTACCTTATATACTTAAATAATAGTGGTTCTACAATCAAGAACATTTAATCACTTTCTTTTATTGTAAGAGACCAATTTTTAGGTATAATACAAGACTTAGAAATCTTCTAACCCTTTTGCATTTAGTTATTTCTAATGCTCAGAAGAAATTTCAGTCTCGACTTAGATAGATTTCTTGCACCGATGTGTGTGGGATTATGAATCATTGTTAAATCAAAAATGGACTACTTTTGTTTCATGTAGTATTTAGTAAATATGTGATACATAAAAATCGAAATAATAAATTAGCATTTGTGTGTCATAAAAAAGCTGCTTTCTATTATTAAGGGGCTTGGAAGGCAGGAGAGGGAGCAATAGCAGTAGGGGGAACTGGGGGACATTGATACAGCTTTTTTCAAAAAAAAAATTTGGTGTCTAGAAAGCAGAAATTTCAAGTTATTTTTCTATGTGATGTCAGCAAAACCTGTGTAGTGTGTTAAAAAAATGTACAATCGTTGTTTTATATATTATTTTTGTATGTAATTTAAAAAAAATCAAAAAAGTAATTTGTATCGAAGTGCCCCATCCCCGGGGCAGATTGATATACTTTGAAACGTCTGGGAAAAATGGAGACAAAATAACACTAATGCATATTTTTCACAGAAAAATAGTTAGCAAATCATTATCTATATATTTATAGACATTAAAATCGCACACAATTTATTTGTAAGCGATATTAAAACAATCAAAATGAAATGTATAATGACCTGATGTTCTGGCTGTTTCTTGTCTGTTTGTTGACTGTGGTAACAAACAGACATATCATATGTCATATTGTCACTTGTCATATCTAGCACTTTAACCCCAGAATTCTCTTCTTTCTTAGGAAAGGTGAAAGAATTACCAAGTTTTCTGTTTATAAATCGGTTTACAAACAGAAAAGAAAAGATAATTACATTAAAAATTATGTTTATAATATTATTATCATGTACTGTTCTGCAGCTTGTTTCTCTTACTTAACATTTCTCATGTCGATAATACTTTTTTCTCTGGAGAATAGATATAAATTTGGGGTTTGACAGGCTGCCGTCCATTTTTTTTTTTTTTTTTTGTTAATTCTACTAGCACTATATATTGTATAAGTGTATAAGTTTGTATGTTTTCTGTTTGCAAAAATACTATAAAATGTTCTAATATAAAGAAATTAGAAATATTTCACTTCAATAAAAACTAATAGTAGAAATTTTTGACGAAAAATTTTTGAATTAAGGAGTGTATGGTAAAAATAAAAATAAAAGGTAATGAAAAAATGAACTGGAAAATGATTTAGGTTGTATCAATGTGCCCCGACAAAGATTGTATCATTGTGCCCCATGCTGTCATTTTAAATAAAATGAGTCGCAAATTCAACACATCATAATTTATCTAACAATAAAGAATGAGGAACTGATAAAGAATAGCGTTACATGCTAGGGAGGGTATTCTTTTCGGTTAAAAATACTGGAACAGTTGTATAATACAATTTCAATTGTACAACTCAAATTTACTTTTGACCTACAAAAACAATTAATCACCCATCCCATTTCATCAAACTATTGAATCATTCCAAAACTTTCTGTATGTTGTTAATTTCACTAGTATCACCTTTTGGAGCTGTTTTGAAACTTCGTGTAATGACCCTGTGTGCTGTACAGGGGGTGTATCAATGTGCCCCAAGTATCAATGTACCCCAGTTCCCCCTACAGCTAATAAACTGATATTACTGATCATAATTTTTCTGATCAATTCAGGAGTCTATGCAGGTTTTTATTCTTGGGGCTCATTTTGTGAAAAAGAAAAGTTATTTTTGTGAAAATAACATTTTGTAATGGAAGTTGACTGTTATTTGAACAAGGAATTTTAAAACTAAATATATATATTTTTAAAAATTCCTTTGCTAAGTTTTTGAAAATTACGACATGTTTTTGTGTACAAATTAGATTTTAAAACAGTATTTATGAAAATAGCATAAAAGAATTTTGTGAAAGGATCTGTTTTATTAAAATTATTTTGTGAAGAATCCTATTTTATTAAATAAATTTTTGTGGACCCCAAATTTTGCCTGCTTCAACCCCTGTAATTTAATATTAAAGTAACTAATTTTCTATTTTCATTTTACATATCAGACTTTTATCTAAACACACGAGGGTTTGTTATCCTACCAGTTTTTAAATGCTCCACCACTCTCACTATTAAAGTGTGTGATGGTAAATTTTGGAAAGCTAAAAATTGTATTTTAACATAAGTTATTAATGCAACAACACCAAAAGTGAGAACCTTGTAATTGAATAAAAATACAATTTACTATAGGAAATGAGTGAGAATGCTCTCCTTTAATAAAATTAAACTTTTATTTAAAAAAAAAAAAAAAAAAAAAAAAAAAAAAAAAAAAAACTACAAACTGCCTGCTAAGAGTACCTGAAAACCTTGGAAAATTAGGTTTTGAATATACAAGTTTTATAGTATGCATAAGATATGAATGTTTTATTCAAATATTGCGAAAACATAAGTACTCCTGTGAAAATTAATTTTTGTTGTTTATTAGTGTTGTGAATTATCTATATTCCTCTTTTAAATCTATTATGGATTTTCAGTTGGTATATATGGCGATCCCCATTAAAGATTTTATTTTAAAAACCACATAATTTTATGATTTGTGAAAAGAGAATAGGGTAATGCTGGATAACTATGGAAATTTATATTAATTTCACTGAATAATCCTTTTCGTAATTTTATAGACAATCCCTTTTCTTTAATGAGGTATCCTAATGTATGTGTTTTGTTATTTTATGGGCAATCGCCCCTTTTTTTCATGCCCAGAATTTGTATTATTTTACGGGCAATGTCCCTTTTCTCAGAGATATCTTGGTATTGTATTTTTACGGTCAATGCACCTTTTTTTACGGGCATCTTGCCATTATATAGTTTTACGGCCAATGCCCCTTTTTTGACGGGCATCCTGGCATTATAGTTTTGCGGGTAATGCCCTTTTTTTCACGGGCAACTTGGCATTGTATTTTTACGGACAATACTACTTTTTTTACGGGCTAGTTATGCATTTGCTAAAATGTAAAATTACGGGTGATTTTTTGATTTACGGTCAAAATATTTTTTTACGGATACTGTCCGGAATCTCTGCTGCCGGCTTTTGTCCGTAATTTTACGTAGATTTTTTTTACAGTGCGTTGGGGGCCACCGTAATACTTACCCATCATGGATATGTATATGAAAATAAAACATGTGAAAACTATTTATACAGTGCATTGCAATTCATAAACAAAATTTAAATATTGTTAATATACATAGTAATGCTCTATTAAAGAACTGCTGATTACCGATTTCGACAAATTATATAAAACGCCAAACTACTCAAGTAGTACCAAACTGCGTAAAAGAAACATCCTTATTACTCCAAAAATAATAACTCTATTAACTAACAATTAACTGCATCGGATTAAGCGTCTCATTTCCAATTAAAATATACCTCTGAATTGAAATTTGAATGAAATACAGGGTCATGAAAAATCCGAGAATGTGGAAAACAGGATTACAAATATCTCGGTAACTAATAATCCGATCGACTTCGTTCTATATGTAAAATGTGTGTTATTTTATTGCCTTTTACGTCCATTCCTTAGAACAAAAAAATTCAAAAATTTTTATGTACCTTTCATCAGAACGAATTTTTCGAGAGTCCGAAAAAAATAGTTCCGGATAATCGAGGTTGCTGATATTAAATAGGGTTCGTCCCATTCTTACATACTAACTACATACAAAATTTCAAGTCTCTATCTCAATTCGTTCGGGAGATAGAGCGTTTACAGACAGACAGACAGACGGACGGCAAAATTTTTTTTCTAAAAATATGTTTTTCGGAATCTCCACTATCTAAAACGTGTAAATCCGTCAAAAATTTTTTTTCGATTTTCAAAACGATTGCAAGACTTACCCTATACTACGTATGATGGGTAAGTAAAAAGTGGAGGGTAATTAAAAATTATTGTAACTCAATGTAATAATTATAGAGTTTTAGTTTTTTAGCAATTAAAAAAACAGAAACACCTGCATTTTAATTTTGATTCAGCCTTTTTAAAAATATTAATTAAAAAAAAAAATATTTAAAGTAAAAGTTTGAAAAAAATGATATTTTCAAAAGTAATTTTTTTTTTCAAATTTGCTGAATCAAAATTAAAGTAAAGCAATTTAAAAAAGGCATGTTCTAATTTTAAAGCATTTATGTTTAACGGTTCTTGAATTATAACAATTTTAAATGTGAGAAATTGTGAAAACCCATCATGGAGAAAAACGCATACAAAAAGTCTTATCCATGCAAAAAATAAATAAATAAATAAATAAATAAATAAAAAATAAAAACATAATATTTTCTCTTCTAATTATGACAAAAAAAAAAAAAAATGATTTAAATGTCATTGTAAGCATAAAAAATCAGAGAAATTTTTAATGCATTTTTTTTTATATGTGTCCCGGACTCCTTTAAGCGCTGTTAGAATTTTATAGGAAATATGTCAAATATATATTTTTATTGACTCATTTTATTTCTCTCGAGATTTTTTTTTATTTTTTAACGCATTTACACACACACACACACACACAGGTTGGCAAGACGTGCAAACTCAGGACTTGGTGTATACACCGCCAATTGGGGACTTCGAAAATAACGGATTTAGAAGTTTATTTCCGGTGCATAATTGTTACTTATCTTATACTATAATGCGAGCAAAAATTGTGTGTGTGTGTGTGTGTGTGTGTGTGGGTAAATTTTATCTCAAAAATGGCTCTAACGATTTTCGCAAAAATTTGGATTTTACCATTTTCGGGCTCGAGAAGACCATTGGGCTAGGTCCCATGTTCGGGAAAATTCGATTACTGGGTCATTTTGGGTCATAATGGGTCAGGATAAAGCTATTTATATCTATAGAACGGCTGGATCGATTTTAAGGAAATTTTGTACCCAATTGTTTTTTGGTACGAGAAAACTATTGGGCTGGGTCACATGTTCAAAAAATTTCGATTAGTGGGTCATTTTGGGTCATTATGGGTCAAGCCATTTTTATCTAAAAAACGGCTCTAACGATTTCGACCAAATTTTATATTTTATCGTTTTGGATTACAAGAAGACCATTGGGTTAGGTAACATGTTCGAGAAAATTCGGTTAGTGGGTCATTTTTGGGGTCATTGTGGGTCATGCTATTTTTATCTAGAGATTTTCTCACGCAATTTTGACTAAAAATTGCATTCTATGGTTTTCGGGCACGAGAAAAACATTGGCCTAGGTCACATGTTCGAGAAAAAATTTTAATGGGTCATATTGGGTCATTAAGGGTCTGGGTCAAACTATTTAAAGAACGGCGTGATCGATTATAACGAAATTTTGTATGTAACAGTTTTTTGACATGAGAAAACTAATGGGCTAAATCACATGTTTGAGAGATTTCGACTATGAGGGTCATTTGTGGGTCATGATGGGTCATAATGGGTCATGGTCAAGCTATATCTAAAGAACAGGTGGATCGATTTTAATGAAATTTTGTATGCAACATTTTTTTGGCACGATAAAATCTTTGCACTAGGTTACATGTTCGAAAAATTTCGATTAATGGGTCATTTTGGATCATAAAGGGTCTGGGTCAAGCTATATATAATTAAAGAACGGCAGGATCAATTTTAACGAAATTTTGTATGTAACAATTTTTAGAAACGAGAAACCTAATGGACTAAGTCACATATTCGAGAACTTTCGATTATAAGGGTCATTTGTGGGTCTTAATGGGTCAAGGTCAAGCTATATCTAAAGAATGGGTGGGTCGATTTTAACGAAATTTTGTATACAACATATTTTTGGCATGAGAAAATCATTAGGGTAGGTCACATGTTCAAGAAATTTCGATTAGTGGGCCACTTTTGGGTCATTCTAATTTTATCTAGACAATGTTTCGCGCAATTTTGACTAAATTTTGTATTTTATCGTTTTCGGGCACAAGAAAATCATTGGGTTATGACAGATTTTTGAGAAAATTCGATCAATGGGTCATTTTGGATCATAAGGAGTCAGGGTCAAACTAACTATATCTAAAAAACGGCTCAATCGATTTTATCTAAATTTTGTATCTAATGTTTTTCGGCATGCTAAAACTAATGAGCTAGGCCACACGTTCGAGAGATTTCGATTATAAGGGTCATTTGTTGGTCATGATGGGTCATGCTAATTTTATATAGAAAATAGTACTCACCATTTTGACTATACTTTGTATTATATCGTTTTTGAGCAAGAGAAAACCATTTGGCTTGGACACATGCTCACGAAAATTCGATTAGTGAGTCATTTTGGGTCTTAATGAGCTAGGGTCATTCTAATTATATATAACAATGACTCAATCAATTTTACCTAAATTTTGAAACTGAACGTTTTTTGTCACGAGAAGACTGTTGGGCTGAGTCGCATGTTAAACAAAATTATATTAGTGGGTTATTTCGCTTCATTGCTGAATGCTGCCAAGCTAATTTTACCTAAAAAATGGCTTAAACCATTTTGATTCAATTATATATTCTACTGTTTTTGATTACCTGAAGACGATTGAGCTATGTCACATGCTTGATCAAATTTGATTAGTGGCTCATTTTGGGTAATACGGGTCAGGGTCACGAGAATATGGCAACAGCCAATAACTTGGTGATATTTGACAAAATATTGGCGAAATATGGCCAAAAAATCGACTATAAAAATTACGAAAACCAAAACACGTATTTGGAGCCAAATGAAAGAATGCCTCCAAATTTGGCTATATCTAGCAAAAAATATTGTCTTTCAGAATGTAAAGAATTTTTTATACATTCTTAAGATTATTCGAGATGCATGGTTAAACCAATCAGATTCGAGCTAAAAAAGTGATTTAGATCGATGTCCTTTTGTTGTAAATTTTAAAATAAAGTAAAATTTATAAACATGCGCATAAAAACATAGTTTTCTTATTGATTGTTTTTCTAAATAATACTATTATAAACATGTTTTACAGTAATAATACAGAGTTAATGATACAGTGAAAATACTAGACACTAGAGTTGAACACAAAGTTAATTTTGACCGAGCTAAGCTCGGTCTCCCCTGCTAGTACTCTATTAAATATGAATTAACTTTGATTTTTGTCAAATTTGCAGAATTTCACAAAATTTCACAATATGTATTTTTGCTATATAAATGGGGACATTGATACACACTTACACACACAGTGAACTTGATACACACAATCAATTGGGGACTTCATTATTTTACAATCAACTGAGGACATTTACTATGTTGATACACACAAACAACCCCGGACATTGTGAAAAAAATTCGTGCTACGATACAATTTACATGTTGTTTCTTTATAAGTATAAATAATAATCTTCAGTTTTTAATCTTAAAATTCGTTTAGTGTTTTTTTTATCTTTTATGTACACAAGAAGAAAGTATTTTAATCGCAAAAATTTTCAATAAAAAAAGTGTCTATTTTCTGTAAATCTCAATTAACTTTGATTATTATTATTATTTTTATTATTATTATTATTATTATTATTATTATTATTAATGAATTAATTAATTAATTAATTAATTAATTAATTGTATTCCTGTATCTGAATCTGCAGATTTAGTGAAGGTACGCAAGTAAATAAAATTATGAATAAAAGTAAAATACAGCAAAGCTTAGCATAAATTTAAGGAGACCAAAATGGTCAATAGAGGCAGCTCTTAATTTAAATGAATAATAATTTAATAAATGTAAAAAATATTTCATTTCGAGTGACAAAATAAATGATAAATATGATTTAGTATGATGAAATAAAAACAAATAGGCACATTTTTTACGTGATCTATTTAATCCATTAATTTTAGTTATATACGTAATAATTTTATTTAAACTTGCGTGCAACAATTAAAAGAAATGAATTTTCAATTTTGAAATTTACGCTACTGCAAATTTTTAAGCTTCTAAATACCGCACATTTTCAATTTTTACACCATAGCAAAGGGAAAAAATGTATTTTTAAATGCATTTTGTTGAAAAGCTGTATCTCAATTTATTTTTGAGATATTATTTTTATCGTAGTTTGTAATACCAATTTTGTAATTTTGGCAACAGGGGTACTCCATCACTTTTAGAAGTAAAGGGTAAAAAAAATTATTTTTATATCTATTTAAACTTGCGTTGCAACAATTAGAAGAGAAAAAACAACAACAAAATAAACTGATGATTCAAAAAGAATAAAAATAATATTTTTTTTCCACACCGACAAACAGAGACGCAATACGCACCGACAATTTAAAGCGTAATACACATCAACAACCCACGAAGTACACACACCGGTAAGCAAGGACCTAAAACACACCAGCAAAAGAGGACAAAATACATACCAGAAAGTCAGGACGTGAAATACAACGGCAACCAAGGACGTATACACATCGGAGAATCTGGACGTATACACACCAGAAAATCAGGACGTATACACACCGGAGAATCAGGACATATACACACCGGAGAATCAAGACATATACACACCGGAGAATCAGGACGTATACACACCCGAGAATCAGGACATATACACACCGTAGAGTCAGGACGTATACACACCGTAGAGTCAGGACGTATACACACCGTAGAGTCAGGACGTATACACACCGTAAAGTCAGGACATAAACACACCGCACTGTAAAAAAAATTCTGTAAAGGTACTAAACATTTTCTAGGAAACTGGGATTCCAAGAACTTTTCATGTAACGATAACAGGAAAAATTCTTGTAACCGATTCTGAAACTTGAATTTTTTCTGTTACCTTTACAGGAAACGTTCTTGGAATCCCAGTTTCCTAGAAAAAGTTTAGTGCCTTTACAGAATTTTTTTTACAGTGCGGAAAGCTAAGACATAAAACACACCAGCAAGTGAGGACGAAATACCCACCGGAGAATCAGTACGTAATACATGTCGACAGGCGAGGACTTAATAGAGGCTCTTTACACTGTAAAAAAAATCTACAAAGGTGCTAAACTTTTTCTAGGAAACTGGGATTCCAAGAACTTTTCATGTAATGATAACAAGAAAAATTCATGTAACCGACTCTGAAACTTGAATTTTTACTGTTACCTTTACAGGAAAATTTCTAGAAATCCCAGTTTCCTAGAAAAAGTTTAGTACCTTTGCAGATTTTTTTTTTTTTTTTTTTTTTTTTTACAGTGTACCACACGTTTAACTTTTATGAAGAATTGTCTCCAAATAAAGCAAGAATCTTATAAGCAATTATATTTTTTTTTCAAATTAAAAACAAAATATGAAAATCTCCTTTTTGGTCCCACTTTAGAAAAAGAGCAAAATTTTTGAAAAATCCTGAAATTGTTTTTTAGCTATCTATGTTTATAGTGATTAATGCAAGTTTTTTAAATCTCTATTTAAAAATAAATAAATAAATAAATAAATAAATAAAATAAATGTATAAATGTCATGTTAAAATCTTGTTCCCTTTTCTGTCCCTTTGACTAAGAATATTTAAAATTGTAGGATATGAAATTTAGGTAATCCTCTGACTATATTTTAAAACATTAATTTTATGAATAACTTTCCTTAAATGAAATATAATGAAAAATGTAAAAAGCTGGATTGTCACCTGGAATCTAGATTGAAATTTTTTTACTCGTAAATGATTCCGTCTTAAAAGGTTTTTCGATACAGGATTTTTCAAAATTTTAAGTCTCCAAACCGTATAAATCTATTAATGAGTTTAGTAATAATTCAGATATTTCTAGAGTAAATTTAACGACAAACAGTTAAACATTCAATATAGTTTACAAAAGAATATATAGAAAGAAATATAGTTAGAAACAGTATATTTTGAACGGAGTACTATGCAGTTAATTGCACATTTAGTTAAAATAAATAATGTAAAAAAAAGAGAGAGAGAGAGAGAGAGAGAGACCAATATTTTTTAACACTTTCCAACAAAGTTAAGTAGTCTTTATGATTTCGGTTTATCTGTCTATCTGGCCGCTTGTTTGCACAATAACTCTCGAAAATTTAGTCGGATTGTCGAAATTTTTGGGTTTTATTAATGTATATCCTAGCACGAACACTATTCCAAATGAAATTCTCAGCATGATTAGTTTATTTATATGGACAATCAAAATTTGTTAGTTACATTACGTTCTATGGGAAAAAAATCGTTTTAAATGAATTTTAATGATGTTACGCACTGTCAAACATATTAAAGCCTATATTCATCTACAAATTGCACTAAAATATAAAGTGAAAAGTATAGAAATTATTTGCAGCGCCACACAAAAGAATTTCATTATAGAATAGTAAAGAAGAAATAATTTGCGACATATTTTAATTATATTGAACTGTTTCAAGTATAGTAAAACTGATATACGTTGCTGAGGCCTAATATAAGATATTTCATGCATATTGCGAAGTGCACAGATTTACAGGGACTCACCGAAGATTTAAAATAGTATGTTCTATCAGAAGTACTGTATATTATTGATGATGGCTAATGGAAGCATAAACTGTCGTTTTGATTATGATATGCGCTTTTAAGTTTCACTAAATTTATACATATTATATGGTATGTATAAATGATATAGTTGATATACAGAGTTATACAAAGGAGCTCGAGGCTACTGAAAATAAGCATAATTTACTTAAAGGTTTTTTTTTTTTAAAATAAGCTGAACTGCATCCTGTTTACTAAGAAATTTTTGTAGAATATAGTTAAAATGATATACAGGGCCACTCAAAGAATTGCATATATGAGTCGCGAAAGGATATATAATTTCTGGAAATGTGATTTCAGTAGTTTAAAGGGTGTTTCAGTTCAAACTAAATTAAAGTTAAATACTGGCATATAATAATGGTCCTAGGTTAACTACAGGGCTGAACAGAAGTATATAAGTATGCCTCCATCTATTAGAATTAATTGCTGAAAGAAAATTTCAAACTGTTCCGCGTTTTCTTGTTAAACAAATTTTCCCTTTTTATAGTATTACATCAATTCACAGATCAAACAAGGCTTTTCAAAAGTATTAGAATACATATTTGCCTATAGACAGTAGCATTAGTGAAGTTTTGTTAAAAATTTCAGGAAGTGTTGGAACGTATTTCATAATCTAGGCTCAACGCATGATTTTTCTTACTTGTTTTTTTTTCTTATCAGAACTCCTCGCATAAAACAAAACTTTCAATATCTCTATGTAAAAATAAAAATAACCGCACACATCAACACTATACGGTGCATTTTATGCGTCATTTACAATAAGTATCATTAAGGTGTGTTCAAATTCACGTTGTTTATTTTTTTATTTATTTTTAAATTCATTTTTGTTTTGAAAACATCAAATTCGCAGGTTTTCTTATTGAGAAACTATATATTGTGAGGTGGTTTGTCGATTTATTGATAAAGGAGAGTCTATTGCCAAAACTGCAGTCAAAGTTGGCGTTTTAAACCGAATTTCCTGAAGCGATAGTTTTGAAAACGGAAAAAGGGTCATACTGGGAAGATAACTATTTTTAAATCAAGTTGCAATAAATTGAGTGAAAAATGAAAATACACGGCCGTTTATAGATATTTTCAAAAATCACGTCAGCAAGTTTCCTGTTTTTATCCTTAAAAAAAGTCTGAAAATGTGTCCTAAAATTTTGAGTATTTGAGCATGGATATTTTTCTTTTTATATATACCGTCTCAAGAAATTTCGGAAATTTCCCCGAAAGTTTGAATAATTATTTTCTATAACTTTTTTATTCAAATGTGCTGGATTGGAACTGGGTTTGGTTTAGGTTTATTTTATGACGTCCGATTATCTACGCAAGGGATATAGGACCTTGATGGGGTGGGATGCCCTCCGTGGGGGTCTTTCTAACGGAACCTAATCCGTATTCACGCAAGTAAATCCAAGGTTCGAAGAAAACCACGGAAAACTTCGAACGATTAAGCCGACGGCCGCGATTGGGTTCGAACCCAGCACCTGCCGTCTACCAGTTTAGAGGTCAGAACCTCTTGGCCACTGGTGGGGGATTGGAACTGGGACTGAAAATTTTTGCCTATTCAGATTTCAACAATAATGTAGCACATTCCTACTAGTAACTACTTGTAACTTGCCCCGGAAAATAAATCCAGTCGCCCATCTTGGTCTGAACTATAGAATACGGGCGATCATCTAGCAACGAAGTTAGCTAAATAGAGTTTTATGCAGAGTTATCAGATTTGCTTTAAATTTTGGATGTAGGTTCTTTCTGATAAGTTGAATTTCTGAACAGTTTTGGCGTTTTAATGGTTAATTATAAAGGAGGAAACGGGGGACAACGTTTCTTAAATTACATAAATGAGTTTTTATGCAGAAATATTTGACTTGCTTCGAATTTTGGATACAGGTTTTTTATATGATAAGGCGTATCCCTTATTAGTTTTGGAGCTTCAATGATTAAGTATAAAGAAAGAAAATAGGGGGATACTTTCTTCCATATTTTTGTTCGAAAGGCATTTCTATATAAGACTGTAATATACAATTAGTCTGCATAATCTGTGAGCTCTATGCCAGCAGTTTAACTGGACATCATTCTTTATATTTTTTTCTGTGCGTGAGAGCATGACTAACACTGGACTAAGCTGTTAAACAGATGTCATATATGAGAAAGCATATGAAAACAAGTTGGGTTCACTGTTGGAATAGATAAAATAGATATTATAAGCACCTTCTAACTGCACAATCTCTTTCTTTTTTTCCGAAATGGTATTGATATACTATGGTTATGAGCCCCTCATTTATGTAACAATATTAGTTTTGACTGCTCATTGATGACTTGAGAGCACGAATTAACCGCGAGATGTTTCTTTGTGTATATAATTATACACTATTAAAAAATCAATGTTATTTATTTATTTATTTTCATTTTTATTAGTAAATAACAAGTGCATGACTTTTAGTTATATTCAACCAAACAGTTAAATTTAAATTAAAAAGAGTAATAAAGAAATAATATTTTTTTCTTTCAATTATTCCTCTAAAAGCCCTTTCCACCAGTTATACTTAAAGCCCATGGTATGTGTTTAACAAAGACAACATCCAGCAGTAATATAATCGAATTTAAGGAAATTTGGGGTGCAGGTAGAGGTCGACATTCATAGTTAAACCAGACGGAGATTCACCTTAACGAGTGTCACCGATGTATAGCAGAAAAGATTGTTATTTGTTATTTGGAGAAATACAAAGACAAAATTAAATCATGCAGACAATTATCTTTTTCAAAATAAATAAATAAATAAAATATTAAAAATATTAAAAATAAAAATTAAAAATTTGGGCGGGTGACTATTCCCCCCCCCCCTTAAATTAGATAAATTGTTATTATGCTCACTTATCCGATATATTTCATATTTTGGATATATGTTCTTTCTTATAAAGTGAATCCCGGAATAATTTTAAAGGTTTAATGGCTAAGTAAACACTGGGGGAACGGATGATATCCCCCCTTAAATTAATAAATGGCTTTTTGCGCAGAATTATCTGATTTGATTCAAATTTTGATTGGGCGTTCATTATGATAAGGCGAAGTCCTGATTAATTGTGGGTTATCCCTCGTTCATCGCCCTATACTTAGCCATTAAACCCTTAAAACTATTCAGGGATTCACTTTATCAGGAAGAACCTATATCCAAAATTTGAAATACGTTGAATAGTTGTGAAAGAAAAAAAACAATTCATTTTATTTAAAGAGTGGAGGATTAATCTCCCGCTTCCCCTATTTAATTTATCAAAAGAACCCCATAATTAATCAGAGATTCGCCTTCTTATAATGAATATACATCCGAAATTTGAAGCAAATCGGATGATTCTGCGTAAAAAGCCATTTATTTAATTTAAGGGGGTTTATCCCCCGTTCCCCCTCTATACATAGCCATTAAACCCATAAAACTCTTCAGGAATTCACTTTATGAGAAAGATCCTATATCCAAAATTTGAAATACATCGGATAAATGTGCATAATTTTTTTAATCTAATTTAAGGTGGGTATAGTAATCACCCGCCCTCCTTCTTAATTACCAATAGAAAACCTTAACTAATCAGAAATACGTCTTATCATAATGAACCCATGTCCAAAATTCGAAGCAAATCGGATAATTCTGCGTAAAAAGGCATTTATTTAATTTAAGAGGGGTTTCCTCCATCTCCCCTTTATACTTAGCCATTAAATCCTTAAAATTATTCCGGAATTCACATTACCAGAAAGAACCTATATTTAAAATTGAAATACATGGGATAATTCTGCATAAAAACATATTTATCTAGTTTGAGGGGGAGAATTGCTCGTCCCCCCCCTTTATAATAAGCAGAAGAACCCATAACTAATTTAATATACGTCTTATCATAATGAACTTATGTCCAAAATTTTAAGCAAATCGGATAATTATGCGTAAAAATTCATTAATTTAATTTAAGAAAGGTTATCCCCCGTTCCCCCGCTATACTTAACCCTTAAACTCCTAGAATCTCTTCAGGCATTTTATATTATACATAAGCCTTATCGAAAAGATCCTATATGCAAATTTGACACACGTTGGATAATTCTGCGTAAAAACCCATTCATCTAATTGAGGACGGATGGGGGGGGGGGGTAATCGTCCCTTCTCAAAACTAATCAGGCAAGCGTCTTTTCAGGATGAACGCATATCCAAAAATTGAACCAAAACAGTTAATTCAGCATGAAAAACCCATTTACCTAAACTATGAGCCTCCCCCCCCCGATCCCCCTTTCATACTTAACCAATGAATCCCCAAAATCAACAATAAATCCCCAAAATCAATTCCTTGTCACTTTTTTTCCTGTCACTTTTTTTCCGTGTCACTTTTTCCGCTTTTGTAGTTTAGGTCACTTTTTTTCCGATAACTTTTTTCCGGTCACTTTTTTTCCGTTTACCATGCTTCTTATAACAGAAGAGTTTTCTGAATAGAATCGAAAAAGTACAGAATGCATGACGATGATTTTATTTCGTTTTGCGCCGTTTTGGAGAAATCAGGGTTTTATCTCAAGCTGAACATAATTTTTTTTTTAAATACCACAATTAAAATGAAAAAAAAATCTTTTTATAACTTTACAACTAATTTTTTTTATAACTTTACAACTATAAGTACAGCCCTTTCTTTTCTAAGTTTATTTAAGACAACATAGACAAAGCAGTATTTCGATCATTTCTCTGTATTCAGACATAATTACATTTGTTATATTCGTGTAACAACTCTTTCAAATAAATCAGGCTTTTGAAACAGAAAAGTTAAGTTGTCATTTCAACTTTCCTGGTTTTGCATTCCTACTAACAGTTGTGGTCACATGTGTTATTAAAGAATAACTATTATTCTCAATATTACATATTTATTTATTTGTTTTTAACTAAAATTTTGAAAACTTCAAACCGCGTTATCAAAAAATAAAGTTTTTTAATGAATATAAATTAAATAATATGCAAGAAAAGAAATGAGCAAATTTATCATTTCATTAACTCTTTAATGAAATTTCTAACTCTTTAACTAATTTTGTTGTAAATTTTTACGACCAGATTTGCTATAGATTAAGTAATGCTGTTTTAACTCAATATCAAATTATTTTAATATGTCAAATATAATTTTTCATGATTGAAAAAATGCATTTAATTGAAAATCAGCTAAAATTTTTGTATAATGCATTTTGAATTGTTAAATAATGCCATTACTTAATATTCACAATGGAAAAGTTTCTGTTTAGAAAAAAATAAGACTTATTTTGATAAAGATTTTTATCTAAGATAGATTAGTTATGTTATAAATCAAGTTTTAACATTATATTAATGTAACATTAGTATTATTTTTATAGTATTTTCCATACAAGCATTAATCTGTTTGCATTTGTATGATCTTCTCTTTATGCCGTGCCATACATACACAATAAAAGAAAACAAAATCAGATCTTTTTTTTTTTTTTTCTCTAGAGCCTTTTGAAGATACTTTTTTATGGCAATCATTGGTAATATAACAGATATGGTAAGGATTAGATAATTATTCCCCACATTTTTCTTCTTTTTTATGAACAGCAAATGTTATTGTCAGGATCTGATAGCACCTGTACTAAAGAATGTAATGTCTACTCTTTCTCTATTTGAATATCTAGTATTGTATGGTTGTGTACAGAATTTCCAAGGTGACATTCCTTCTTTGTGGAAAGGGGAATTGCCAGATAATCCTTTACAGGTGGGGTGTTAGAGAAAAGAGATAGCTGAGAGGCATGTCCCCCTGTCAGTGAAGTATGCGAATGGTGAGCAGATTAGCAGCATGTCACTAGGCAAGCAAGGAGTGAGGGAAGGTGCCCAATGAGGAAGCTCCAGAGGGGGTTGGCATTTGTGTGACCCCATGAGTTGCGAGGGCAAGTTTGTCTCAGGGAATTCAGTCGGTACCTAGGTTTCGGACCTAGAGGTTGCTCTGGGTGGAAGAGCGTAAAGTGTGCGTTTTCTGGTGCGCAAAGGACACAGACGTCCTGGTGTTTAGTGTTCTGGGCTAAGAAGTGCAGACCCAGTATACTGGTGTTGGGAGACTCAAGGTTGAGCTCCAAAAAAGTGAATTTAACGTGTATTGAGTGTGAGGTGGAACGTGTAATTGGAATAGTACACAACCAATCTTTACGGTATCTAATTTAATGTTGAACCGGATCACCTATATCCGAGTTGTAGTTGTATATATTTGTAAATAGCGTATTTTGTGTGTACATATATTCTTAATAAACTGATAATTCGGTTACTAGCGTAAGTCTTCATTTACACCAATCTCACAGTGGGTGACCGATATCACCTAGTAATATCGGTGGTGGCAGCTATATCTACCACGGACATTCTTCAAAGTTGTGTGGACTGAGGGGAACGTCCGACAAATTGGTGGCAGCGGTGGGATAGAATCGCCTGAAACCAGTGACCAGCGAGCCGTGTTGCAGTCTGTTAATGCCGGAGTATCCAGTGGAATTCTTGTGTGGTCGTGCCGTATCGTCGAATGTGTGTAAAGTGTCGTGCCGGATCGTCGAGTGTGTGATAAAGTGTCGTGCCATATCATCTAGTGTGGACTAAAGTCTTGTGCGTATCTTTATTAGAAAGAACTAAACTAAACTGTTGTGCCATATTACCGCTACATCGGGGAACTACCTGTGATTAGAAAAGTAATCCAGCAAAGAAAGTATAAGGTAAGGTGTTTTGATCATATCTTTCTGCTGACATCTCGAACCAAAATTTGTTGTTGTATAATTAATAGTAATTTAAGTAAATTGTTTATATCATTTATGTGTTTTATCAATACTCCCTACCTATAAAGTGATAATAACCATATTGGCTATTGTTTGAAGGAAAGGTCATAATAACTTGAGCTAGTATTGGCTTTCTCTATATATTTTCTTTACTAATTGTGTTAATAGTAGTTGGAAGGAATAATTAAATTTACTTAAATTTAAATTATTATTAAGGTAGTATTTAAATGAAGCAATATTTTTTTAAGTTTGAAGAGTGTATAATAACATTTGCTTAGAATTTTAATTGGCCAGTAGTAGGAAAAAAAAAAAGGCTCAAAAGAGAGCCATAGTGAGAAAAAAAGGCTCAAAAGAGAGCCATAGTGAAAAAAAGGCCCAAAAGAGAGCCAGAGAGAAAAAAAAAAGGCTCAAAAGAGAGCCATAGTGGGGAAAAATAAAAGTGAAGATTTTCAGTATATTTGTTTTAAGTGTAAGAACCAGTATGGAGTTCGGAAATATTTTAGTGAGGATAATTCTAGAAATTTATGTATGCATGGTTTACAATTTTTCTTTATGTGGATTTTTTGATTGACATCAATACTTCTATTCACTTTCAACGTATCAGTATTATTATATAAATTGTATGTTGTTATCTAAATGTATAAATTGAGACCTATATTGCATAATAGTCAAATTGAATTACTGTTTTATCTTTTGTTTTATTGGAAGTAAATTGTGTGATATCAATTGTTGGGAAAAATTAGAGTATTCAGTAGGTTAATTAGAAATGAAATGTATTGATTATCTGAAGGGTATTATTTAGTATAATATATGGGATATAACTGTACTAAGTTAAAAATTTAGGAAATATTAATTTGTTAGGTTTAAATATTATTGTAGGGTGGTGATAAGAATCGGTGAAGGTATGGCTTTCTTATTGAAACTAAAAAAGGTAGATCTTCAGGTGCTAGCTGAAGAGTTGGGGGTTGAATTCGCGGAAGATGATACCAAAATTCAGCTTAAGAAAAAGATAATGGACAGTGATGAGTATGACGAGGGGGTTATTAAGGAATTATCTGACGCTATTGTTGCAGAACGATTAGAGAGCGAAGAAAAACAGGAAAAGTTACAAAGGGAAAAATTAAGAATGGAACATGAATTAGATATGGAAAGGCTAAGAGTTCAAGGATCAGCAAATAATTTCAATGGGTCTAGGGAATCTAGTAATGAAAGTAACATAGAAAAATTGATCAAAAGTATTAAAACTCTATCTATCAAAGTACCAGAAGGGACTGAGGGATGGAATTTATTTTTTAACAGCTTAGAAAGGGCATTCAAAACTAAAAATGTACCGGAAAACCAGCAGGCCGAAATTCTACTAAATATGTTAGGAGATAAGGCGGATAATTTGTTAATTTATACGACTACGGAACAAATAGAGAATTATGAGCAATTAAAGGAGTTAGTTCTAAGGGAACATGAGCCGACACCAAAGGCATGTTTGGAAAATTTTAAGAAGGCTAAGAGAAACCAGAATGAAACTCATGTATTATTTGTATCGCGTTTAATAGCGACGTGGGAAAATTATTGTAAGATTAGAGGTGCTGACTCTTATGAAAAGGTCAACCAGTTAATAATTACTGATAAATTAGTAAGATTTTATCTGAGTTAAGTTATGAGTTATTTTATCTGATTTAAGTTGATTTATCAACAATTCTTTTTTCAGCACGACACTTTTTTCCGTTCCTAGATCTCCGGTTTCGGAAAATTCGGTTCAAAAGACCAACTTTGAGAGCTTTTTTTGTAATACTTTCTGTTTTTATCAAAAAACCGACAGACACGGCACCTTATATAATATCTAAATAAGAGATTTTCAAAGTTTGGATTACCAAAATAAATCGGAAAATAAGAGATTTTGATCGGAATACACCCTTAGAGCATTTCTTTCATCTTATTTTTCATACCATTTAAAATTGCTTCATATTATAGTATTTTATAAATAAAAATAATTCATGTTTAAATATCTTAAAAATCCTAACATTTTCGTTTGTCTGTTGAAAATATATAGAAAAGAAAATAATGTATTATTATTAGATAAGGGGGAAAAAAAATCCTTTTTTAAAATCTTGGAGACAAATGAATACGACAGGTATTTATTCCCATTCCAACCAAACCAGTATTAGGGGGGGGGGGGGACACTTTTTCACTGACTTCTGCTTTTATCCTATTCATAAAGAATAGAATCGTCTTATTCACACCTGTTGCAGACGTGACCGGTCTAAGCAGTAGTGTCTCAAAACGTATGTACAAGTACATACATAGGAAGATTTCCTTCTCCAAAAAAAAACTAAATCAGGGTGTATAAACCGATCACCACATGTTTGTACGACAACAGCATATTGCTTGAAACATTTTAAAAGCGGCATTTCCCGCAGTTTAAAAGGAAATAGGCATATGCTATTCAAATTGAACAGTAATTAGTTAAGCAATGGGTAAACCGTTTTCGCATTACTCACTAAAAACATGTTTCTCAAAATTTTAATGTTTTGCTTGTTAACGACATGTGTTTAGCTGAGAATAGAATTATTTAAAGATGAAATATTTCCTGAAAACGGAATATTTCACCCCCCCCCCAGAACAAAATTGTCGTTTTTCAATCAGTTTTTTATTTGTGTAATAGAAATGAACAAGGAGAAAACTTTTAAACAGTGAAACATTTTTTTTTTATTATTATTATCGGGTTTTTTCACAAAACGAGTGGATAGGGAGGAAGGAAATACAGTTATAAATGTTAAGGCTGTTTTTAAATACAAAAAGACAAACTTATAATATAAATTTTATTTTTTATTTATTTATTTATTTTATTTTATTTTTTGTTTGCTTGTTTGTTTTGTTCTGAAATACATAAAACTAGTAAGTGTTGATGTTCAGAAACTATCTAATCAATCACGGGTTCATGTTTCTTTTTTTTTTAAACTTAATAGATTTTTGAGAAAATAATGTCAATGAAGACGTTTTGAAACAAATTTCTGTGCGAAAGATGCAGAACCACTTAAAGAGGGATGAAAACATGTTTGTCACGTGTTCAAAATCGTTTATACCTCAACAGGTAATTTATTAATCAAAAAATGGAAAGCACAGTTCGTTTCCAAATCGCTTCCATGATCAGACTTTGCAATTTTATAGTTTTTTCTTAAAGCATGCATTTGTAAATGTTTGAAAATGTTTCGCGTTAGTTCAACAGAGCAATTGAGAACATGTTTAAAGGGAATCTAGGAAAAAAAGTTATCGGAAAAAAGTGACCTAAATTACAAAAGCGGAAAAAAAGTGACACGGAAAAAAAGTGACAAGGAAAAAAAGGGACACGGAAAAAAAGTGACAAGGATTGATTTTGGGGAATTATTATTGATTTTGGGGATTCATTGGTTAAGTATGAAAGGGGGATGGGGGGGGGCCCATAATTTAGGTAAATGGGTTTTTCATGCTGAATTAACTGTTTTGGTTCAATTTTTGGATATACGTTCATACTGAAAAGACGCTTGCCTGATTAGTTTTGGGAAGGGACGATTACCCCCCCCCCCCATCCGTCCTCACTTAGATGAATGGGTTTTTATGCAGAATTATCCAACGTGTGTCAAATTTGAATATACAGGGCCTGACTAAGGCAGGGGCATGCGGGGCAATTGCCCCGGGTTCCCGGTTTGAGGGGGGCTCCCAAGGAGAGAAAAGTTTATTGTTAAAAAAGGGCCAAATGATATAAAATAGCAAAATATTACCAAAATTCTTTTTTTTTTCAATTTTAAGGGGTCTTTTTTCTCCTACCCCCTTTGCTTCCCTGCCCCACGTTCCCTTAAAGTAATAGTTACATCATAAGAAAATTAATAGTTAAAATTATTTATCATCTGCTATTATGTATAAAGATGTGAAATATAAATACTGAAATCAGTACTTGGTACAAAATTTATGCATACATAAAATAGGTTTGAATTTTAATTTTAGTCACTTGAGTATAATTCACAAACATTTTTAAGATAGAAGGGGGCCACTCTAATAATGTTTGCCCCAGGGCCCCCCACTGTCTCAGTCGGGCCCTGTGAATATAGGTTCTTTTCGATAAGGCTTATGTATAGTATATAATGCATGAAGAGTTTTAATGGTTATATATAGAGGGAGAACGGGGGATAACCTTTCTTAAATTAAATTAATAACTTTTTACGCATAATTATCCGATTTGCTTAGAATTTTGGACATAGATTCATTATGGTAAGACGTATCTCTGATTAGTTATGGGGTTCTTCTGCTTATTATAAAGGGTGGGGGGCGAGCAATTATCTCCCCCTTAAACTAGATAAATAGGTTTTTATGCAGAATTACCCCATGTATTTCAAATTTTAAATATAGGTTCTTATTGATAAGGTGGATCCCTGAATAGTTTTAAGGATTTGATATCTAAGTATTGAAGGGGAATATAATGTAACTTACCTTAAATTAAATTACTTTTTACGCAGAATTATAGGATTTGCTACAAATTTTGGATTATAGATTCATTATGATAAGGCGTATCCCTGATTACATATGGGGTTACTTTTCTAATTAAAAATTAAGGCGGGTGATTTTCCGATCCCCTTAAATTATATAAATTGTTTTTTATGTTCACTTATCCGATATATTTCATATTTTGGATATATGTTTTTTTCTCATAAAGTTACTCCCAGAATAATTTTAAGGGTTTAATGGCTAAGTATACTGTCAGGTTCTGAGACCACCTCTGCTAAAGATTGGAATTTCCGTTATTTCTCTATCTTAATCTCTTTTATATTATACCGGCTGTGTACTAGAATTTTCAAGGTGACATTCTTTCTTTGTTGAAGGGAGAATTGGCAGGTAATCCTCTACAGGTGGTGAGTGAGGTAGAGGAGATTGCGGAGAGGCGTGTTCATCCGTCAGTGAGGTATGTGGATGATGAGCTGACAAGCAACATGTCACTAATCAAGAAAGGAATGTGGAATGTGTCCAATGGATAAGCCCCAAAGGGGGTTGACATTGGGGAAACACCGTGATTTGAGAAGAGCAAGTCTTATCTCAGATTAGTTCAGTTCGTATCTGGGTTCATACCTAGAGAGTAGTGTAGGACAGAGGTCCTGATAGGGTGTGCTCTGCGTTGTAGAGCGGAGGCAGTGCGTATCTGGAGAACAAGGGACACAGACGTCCTGGTGTTTAGTGCTCTGGGCCGAGAAGTACAGGCCGAGTATCCATGTGTTGGGAGATTCGAAAGTGATCTCCGATAAAGTTAATCTAACGTGCATTGAGTGTGAGGTGGAAGGTGTAATTCGAATAGTACACAGCCAACATTTACTGTATTTAATTTAATGTTGAACCGGATCACCTATATCCGAGTTGTAATTGTATATAATGGTAAATAGCGTATTTAGTGTGTACATATATTCTAAATAAACTGTTAATTCAGTTAATTGACAGCGTCAGTGTTCATTTACACTATCCTCACAGTGGGTGACCGATATCACCTAGTAATATCGGTGGTAGCAACTATAACTACCACGGACTTTCTTCAAAGTTGTGCGGTTTGAGAGGAACGTCCGACATATACACTGGGGGAACGGAGGATAACCCCCCCCCCTTAAATTAATAAATGGCTTTTTACGCAGAATTATCTTATTTGATTCAAACTTTGAATGTGCGTTCATTATGATAAGGCGAACTCCTGATTATTTGTGGGTTATCTCCCGTTCATCCCTCTATACTTAGCCATTAAACCCTTTATTCAGGGATTCACTTTATCAGGTAAAACCTATATCCAAAATTTGAAATACGTTGGATAATTGTGAAAAAAAAAACTTATTTAAAGAGTGGGGGATTAATCGCCCGCTTTCCCTTATTTAATTAGCAAAAGAACCCCATAATTAATCAGAGATACGCCTTTTTATAATGAATATACATCGAAAATTTGAAGCAAATCGGATAATTCTGGGCAAAAAGCCATTTATTTAATTTAAGGGTGTATTTCGATTCAAACTGCCTATTTTCCGATTTATTTTTAACTTCATTTTTACTCTCATATGCATCAAACTGGCAAATTGTCTTATTTAGAAAGTGCACAAGGTGCCGTAATTGTCAATTCTTTGATAAATGCAGAAAATATTGCGAAAAAAGCAATCAAAAACGGCATTTTGAACAGATTTTCCCCTGGCGGGAGATCTGTGAACGAAAAAAAAGGGTCATACTGAGAAGATAATTGTTTATAAATCAAATTCTAATGAATTGAGCATAAAAATACAGCACATGGCACCTTGTAAATCTCTTCAAAAAATATCCTCAGCAAGTTTCATGTTTCTACTTTTGAAAATGTGTCTGAAATTGTATCGGAAAATTTCGAGCCGTCACTTTTTTCCGATAACTTTTTTTCCGGTCACTTTTTTTCCGTTTACCGTTTAAAGGAAAATATGTTTTCAAATTGTGAGATTTAGTCCCAGAGAGCAAGATATGGTCATTTATTCGAGGATTCTTATTTTTATTTTCAAAACGTGAAGGAGTGCCTTCTGCTTGGGACGGGGCAGGGGCAGGGGAGATACATTTTACAATAACTATGGAAAATGGAACAGATTTTACAGATTCTTTCATCTTGCCACAAGGACAGCTTATATATAAAAACAATGTTGATTGAAGACGTATGAAAAAATAAACTTTACATACAAAGATTTTAACGGGGTGAAATATAGATAAATAAAAAAGAAATATTTTTGTTATCTAACTTTTGAGGTAAGAGAAAGGTTGATTTTAGGACAGGTAATAGAAAAGCATGAGATAAAATCTTGAGATTTGGTTGGGAGGGTGAAATTTTCTTTGTGTGTGTGTGTGGGGGGGGGGGGGGGAGGAAGGACACGACAAAGACTAATTTAAAAGAAAATGTAATTTATAGATTATTTCACCTCTCCACATCTATAGCTTACATGTATTAGTGAAGTTACTTCTGTTCTCATATATATATATATACGTATATATATATATAATGTACATATAAATATATCCTAAGGTGTATATATAGATACATTAAATGTTGCAATATAAAAGCTACTGATGTAGTGAGTTTACGGACTCCATAAAAAATATTTGAGTTATTTTATTGTCTCTTTTTATCTCTCCAGTGATATTTCATGTTGAAAATTAAAAGAAATATGTTTATAAACATGATGTATAACACATAGTATATCAATGTAACGATTTGGAAAATCTGAAATTTTATTTAAACCCCCAAAATCCCCCCCTCCCCCACGCAGAAACCTACCTCCCTGGAAGGAAAAAGTAAATAAACATTTCTCCCAGTATAATGTCATGATACATACATCAATATTTTATTTATTTTTTTATCTATAAGTTCTTTAAATCTCATTTCATTAAAAAAAGGCCAAATGATAAAACATAATTAAATAAAAACTCTCCTTTATTAACCTTTTACCCTGCGCCTTAAAAACCCCCCTCTCTCCTTGGATTCCCCCCCCCCCCATCCCCCGCAACAACATTCTTGTCCAAAGTTCTAAAAATGTAGAAGCACATGTATTTTTTTTCTACCTCCTCGACAACTGTGATTACCTCATTTTATTACACATTTTTTCAAGGTACAATATCTTTCACTTTCTTCAAATATTGCCTAAATCAAAACCTTCCATTTGTAAAAATTCATATTAAAATTACAGAATTTTATTAAATATTAGCTCACACGTTCAAACAATGCCAATATATATATATATATATATATATATATATATATATATTTCAACAGTTTCCGTTTGCAATATTATCTAACATTTTTCTTTAAAAATTTAAATCTTAGTATAGATGATATTACAATCATAAATTTATTGTAAATTTATTTAACTCTGATCTGGAAGCTTGCTTTATGCCACACGGTATCATAATATAAAAAAAAGAAAAGTGTCGTAATTAATCCATTATGCTTTGTGATTTCAAAAATTAGTTATTTATCTTTTCTATTACGCACAGAAATCTTAAACTTATCTAAAAAAGCAAAATAATGAAAATTTTCCCCGACAGAGAATTCCTCTTCTTCTCGTCTTTATTTTATTCTTTTTAAAAGTTCTGTATGTAATCCCCTCTTCCCCTCATTCACATCCAAAGTCCTTTCTTAATTAAAGTTAAATATGTAAAAGATCTTTGCTTATACATAAATTAGCAATGTAACAAGTTGAAAGAATCTCTGAATTGTATTTCTTTAATACCACCCCCCCCCCCCCTCCATAGGCACCCTAACTTCTCCATATACATTATATGAATTATAATTATACGAAATTACCTGTGTTACAATAAATTTAAATTTAGAAATAAGATCAGGATACTAAAAAAGGGTAATTTATGGCTTTATTTTTCGAATGTAAAGTATTATTATTATTGTTGTTGTTGTTGTGAGTAAGTCCAGAAGCGGATTAACTACCTCCCGGGCCCCTAGGCTAGATTTTTTTTCCGTGGGCAACCTCCTCTCCCCCCCCCCCCCCGGTCCTCGAATCAATACATTTTTCTATTTTCTGGCACAAAAAAAAAAAGGGAAAAATACTTTTAGTGCAGGAAAACATTGAAATTTCATAAAATTTAAAGTACCACAATTAGATAAGTTTTAATCGTAAAAAAGAAGCACTTTTTAAATTTCTTTTTAGATGTCGAACAATATTTTCCTAAATAAACATTATTAGGAGTCAGGGGCCATAGAAAAAATAATATTTCATATTGTAATACACATATGCAGCAACATATAAAAGAAAAGCTCTATTTAAATTATGCTCGTTTTTGCAGTTGGAAGAATATTTTTGTCATCAGCGGTTTCTTTCACACTAATGTTAATGCTAATCCTACGGGTCAGTTCTTTGCAGATTTCTCGCATAAATTTAATATTTTTGAAGGATTTTTTTTTTTTTTTTTCATAGGATAGCTTAGGACGATCTATAATCGCGCCAGTTTTTATTTTTTTCGATTTTTGTTAGTTTTTTTTCTCTTTTTTTTTGGGGGGGGGGGGCGATGTGATAGTTTTGTTTTCAGAACCATTTTAAATCGGTTCTAAAAGTTAAAATAATTTAAAAAAGAAAAATCTGAAACCCAAATCCAAAAAGTAAAAACTAGCCATAGATCGTCATCAGTTATTCTTCGAAAAAATATTCAGTCAAAAATAATAAAATGCGTGCGAGAAATTTCCAAAGAATTGCCCCATCGGATTAACATTAGCGTTCCCGTGTTCTCCATATCTAGTGTAGCCTCTTAAGCAGCTACTTCAAGCAAAAACACCCACTCTCTAATGTTAATCCTTGTTTGAAAAGGGATTAGGTTCCTTTAGAGAGACCCCCCCCCCCCCACGGAGGACACCCCCCCCTTTGGGGCCTATATCCCACATGTAGATAATCGGCCGACATAAAATAAACCAAACCAAATCTAATGTTAATCCTATGGTAGAAATTTTTTTAAACATCTCGTTTGCATTTAAATATTTTTAAGCAGTTTTTGCATTGGATAGATGAGATCTTCTCTACAAATGCGTTTTGAACTTTTTTTAGTATTGTTGAAGGTTTTGTTATTATTATTATCATTATTTTCATTAGGATACTTCTACTTTCTGAATCGGTTTCGAAAGTAAAAGTAACTTTATTAAAAAAAACTGCAAACAAAATAGGGGGGAAAAAGTTTAAAACGGCCGTTCTAGAACTGATATGAAGAAAAAAATCTGAAAAAAAAAAATCATAGTATCGGGGCCCCTTTTTCTTCCGTACCCCTAGGTTTCAGCCTACTCAGCCTAATGGGTAATCCGCCTCTGAGTAAGTCTTTAGAGATAATTATAAGAAAATTAAAATGTCACAGGAAAAAAAAAAAAAAAAAAAAAAAAAAAAGATCATAGAAGAAAAACACGGATTGGAATTATTAGTTAAATCATTGATTCTATGAGATACGCTTCAAATATTATTGTATTTCTTTGAAGTAAAGCAAGAATGCTTTTAAGGGTGTATTCGAAAGAACGCTTTTACACCTTCAACAGCTCGAAATTTTCCAATACAATTTCAGACGCATTTTTAAAAGTAGAAACATGAAACTTACTGAGGGGATTCTTGAAGGGACGTATGAGGTGCCGTGTGATGTCTTTTTACGATCAATTCATTAGAATTCGAGTTATAAACAAGTACCTTATCAGTATGAACCTTTTTTTTCGCTCCCATATCTCCCGCTTCGGAAAAATCGGCTCGAAATGCCGTTTTTGATTACTTTTTTGCAATATTTTCTGAATTTATCAAAGAATCGACAATCACGGCACCTTGTGTACTTTCCAAATAAGAGATTTTGAAAGTTTGGTGCATTTGAGACCAAAAATGAATTCAAAAATAAATCGGAAAATAAGCAGTTTGAATCAAGATACACCCTTAAAATCTCAAACTATAAAGGATTCTTTCGGTAGATGCTGTGATAATTTTCAAGTATCCAAGTATTTCAAATATGCATTTTTTCCCCATGTAACAGGGTATTAATGATTTGCAGGTCCGGAAACCCGTTCCGGAAGATAATAGACAACAGCATGTTTCCGTTCTCCAATTTCAAGATAAGAGTAAAACTTGTCTATTTCACCTGAGAAGCTTAGTAAAGTACTAAAACTAGCACTCCTAATGCATGACGGTGGTTTTATTTCGTTTCGCGTTGTTTTCGAGAAATCAGGGTTTTATGTCAAGCTGAACATAATTAAAAAAAATATCACAATTAAAAGAAAAAAAAGGTCTGGTGCTCTTGATACTTTACATCTATAAATTACAGCCCTTTCTTTTTGTAAATTTATTTAAGAAAACATAGACAAAGTAGTATTTCGATCATTTCTTTGTACGCAGACATGATTGCTAAAACAATTCGTGTAATTGTTTTAAATAAATCAGGCTTTTCAAATAGAAAAGTTATGTTGTCATTACAACTTTTCTGATTTTGCATTTCTACTAACAGGTCACATATGTTATTAAAGGATGAGTATTATTCTCAATATTACATATTTATTTATTTGTTTTTAACTAAAATTTAGAAAGCATCAAACCGCGCTGTCAGAAAATAAAGTTTTTTTTAATGAATATAAATTAAATGATACGCAAGAAAAGAAATGAGCAAATTTGCTATTTCATTAGCTTTTTCTCGAAGATTTTTGTTGAAAATTTCGACCAGATTTATTAAAGATTAACTAATGCTGTTTTAACTCAATATCAAATTATTTTAACATGTAAAATATAATTTTTCAAAATCAAACTGAATATGTGGCTTTTTGTGGCAATCATGGGTAATATAACAGAAATGGTAAGGATTTGATAATTATTTCCCACATTTTTCTTCTCTTTTTATGAACAACAAAGGTTATGATATTTTCTGATTTTTCAATGGTTATACATGTTTACTTAACATCTATAGTTTCGATAAACTTTATTGCAAAAACCCATGGAGCTGGAATGATCTTCATTGTTCTATATTTCTACAATGTAGTTTTTATTAAATTTCTGGCTTGTAAAAATCAACAGCAAAAACAGCAATTTCAGCCAATATTTCACATGTTTCAAGTTCAAGGATTTATAAAAAATGAACCTATTCATTAGTATCCAGGTCAATAAAAGAGAAATAATAGAAATAATAAACACGCATGCTTTCTTCCCTTAGTGGTATTGGTACTTTGACATGGAAAACAACTCCAAATTTCGGAATTCAATAAAATAAAAAAGGGGGGGGGGTGGGGTTGGCATGGAAATCCCCTTTTCCCCCACAGGCCAAAAAACAAACAAATAAAATAATTAAAATGGCATGGTTAGATAAAGAATTGAAAATTGCGATACAGTACAGTACTAATCCAAGTTCTTCATAATAAATCATTTACCAGAAAATAAGAAACCAAAAAATCTAGAAGTACTCTGTAAAAAAAAAAAAAAAAAAAAAAAAAAAAAAAAAGTACTGTTATTAAGGTTTTTTAGTTGATTCCAAGAACTTTTCATGTTCGGTAACAGAAAATCTCATGTAACCTTCCTCGGTTACATGAAATTTTGCTGTTATCGTTACGAGGTGGAACCCGTCGAAATTCGACGAAATAAAATGTTTCAGAAGGAACTGTTTCATTCATTTATAATAAATCTACAAAATTAGTTACTGTAAAAAAAATACATCTTATATTGGTCAGTCTAACTTTCAAACAAATATTATTTTAAGCTAAAAGTAACAAAATACTATTTCTATAAAACTCAGTTTTCCAAATTATTACAATTAAATTTTATATTGCATACGTAATCAGTAAATAATAATAAAGATAAGTTATTGTGATGAAGTTATCAATTGACGCTCTTATGTTTTATATAAATACAAATGTAATATATATATATATATATATATCCCAAATTAACACGATCACAGACGATACATTTCACTCATTATACGCATTTTAATTTGTTTTTATTCATTTCTCCTTTCAATTTTAGGAGAAAATGAGCTGTTGCCACTGTTACAAAATTGGTACTACAAACTATAAAAAAAAAAAATTAATATCTCAAAAATAAATTGAAATACAGCTTTGAAACAAATTGCATTTAAAAGTATATTTTTTTCTCTATACGACGGTGTAAAAATTTAAAATATGTCATGTTTAGAAGTATCATATTTGCAGTAGCAAAAATGGAAAAACCGAAATTGCAAGGGAAAGTGTTGCCATTCGCAAAATGACGTATGCGTTACGCACAGATACGTTTGACCTTTATAATATAGATAGATATGAAAAAAATCTTGGAATACAAATGTACTATTTTAGTTACTGTACAGATTTTTCCTTACAGTTTACATTGAAATATTTGAAGATAAATCTATTGTTTTGTCTGTAACAGGGCCATTAATAAAATTTTAACCCATTCCTATAATTGATTATTCGCAAATTAATAAATGGTAATTTAAATGTTGAATGTCTTAAGTTTATATGCATTATAACTTTAACATAGAGAAATACTTTGGTAAATTAGATATGATTGTGGTAAAATGTCAACTTTTGTGCTTTCTGTTACCATATTTTAATTGCAATCTTCATTTTATTTAATCTTCCATATTTTATGCCAGATAAGATGCATTATTTATGGCGGCCGATTTTCTGCACTAGCAAAATAGGTCCAAGGACGAGTACATTCCGTGGGGTTCTTTTTAAGGTATCCTAACCTGCATTTATGCAAGGATTTTTGTCTTTTTTCACTCCTTTTTTTTTGTTTTCGTTTTTAATTTTCTTTTATCGGTAAAAACTAGTCTTATCAAAAACTTGTAAATACAAAAGTTTTAGATAATGTTGAGAACATTTACACAAAATTTTGTTGGATTTGACATTTTGAGAATTGACGAAGCTATGATTTTTTTCTCTCAATAAACCTGTTTTTTTCGCCCCTTGGACCCATTTCTAAATTTATCAAAAATCTGTCATACATAAAATTTTGGCCAATTTTTAAGAAGTAATATAAACTTTAAACCCATCTGATATCTATTTTAATTAAGAAGTTATGGCGATTTTTCTGTTTCCACAAAAACCCTCCCTATTTCCGCCCCCTTGAACCGATTTTGCCCATTAACGAACTTAGCCGTTATTTTATACCCCTTGATTTTATGTATCAGTTTGGAAGAGAATGGAACAGAACTTTAGAAGTTATATATATATATATATACAACAATTGGTAAGTATTTATGTATATAAACTTTTTTTACTAATGGTAGTTTTGGGGTCTAGAGGTCACGATCGGCGTAGATCTGCAAAAAAATTTTAGAAATTCCAACATGGGAGCGACCGCAATAGGTAGTATTTCATAAAAAATCTACCTAAAAATGGAAAATTTACTTCGGTTATTAATTTTCTAATTTAATTTGTTTTTAGCATAAATAAATGGAGTACTGGAAGCAAAGAAAGGAAGAAGCACCCCTTTTACCATCTTAATTCTTTGAAAATATTTGGATTTTGATCATAATAATAAAAATCCTAAAGAGCTCTTTCACTAAAAGAGCACTTTTTAGTGAAAATCCTAATTACTCTCATGGGGGGGGGGCTCCAAAGAGGGGGAAAGGGCAATTGCCATAAAGACACTGCATAAGTCAGATCCTGGTTACATTCAAATTTCGCAGTATTTCACTGACAAAGGGACACCCGACAGTGGTATCGCCGATTTTAATGAAATTTGGGGTGCAGGTAGAGATCTCCATAGTCAAATTCCATGGAGTTTCATCGGATTCATAAGAACATCCTTAATTTCCAAAATATAGCAGGTGGATTTTAAAATTTGTAGTTTGAAGAAATTCATAAACAAAATTAAATTATGGAGAGATTCTACTTTGTTCAAAAGTATATTAATAATTAATTAATTAGAAAAAAAAACAGAATGATAAAATTTTGCAAATGTTAATAAGGTTTTTTTATCATTATTATTAAACATACTCAACATATTATTTGTGAAGATGATGTGCACAGGTGACAAGATAATGGATGCCCTGGATGATCAAAAAGTAGTTTAACAAAAAAAATAGTACCAATATTTTAAATATAAGACGTTTGTTCAGATTTTTTTCCCCATAAAACACACATTTAAAGTTTTATTTCATGTTTACAAACTAATACAGTTTCGGGTTGCATTCCAAAATATTATTTCAGAGCTACTTAGAAGTTTAAACTATTCGCTAAGAAAAATGGGTAAACGGAAAAAAAGTGACCGGAAAAAAAGTTATCGGAAAAAAAGTGACCTAAACTGCAAAAGCGGAAAAAAAGTGACACGGAAAAAAAGTGACAAGGAAAAAAAGTGACACGGAAAAAAGGGACACGGAAAAAAAGTGACAAGGATTGATTTTGGGGAATTATTATTGATTTTGGGGATTCATTGGTTAAGTTTGAAAGGGGGATGGGGGGGGAGGAGGCTCATAATTCAGGTAAATGGGTTTTTCATGCTGAATTAACTGTTTTGGTTCAATTTTTGGATATACGTTCATACTGAAAAGACGCTTGTCTGATTAGTTTTGGAAAGGGACGATTACCCCCCCCCCCCATCCGTCCTCAATTAGATGAATGGGTTTTTATGCAGAATTATCCAACTTGTGTCAAATTTGCATATAGGTTCTTTTCGATAAGGCTTATATATAGTATAAAGTGCCTGAAGAGTTTTAGGAGTTTAATGGTTAAGTATAGAAGGGGAACGGGGGATAACCTTTCTTAAATTAATGGCTTTTTACGGATAATTATCCGATTTGCTTCGAATTTTGGACATGGGTTAATTATGATAAGACGTATTTCTGATTATTTATGGGGTTCTTTTGCTAATTAAAAAGGGGGCGGGTGATTACTACCCCCGGCCTTAAATTAGATTTTTAAAAAATATATGCACACTTATCCGATTTATTTCAAATTTTGGATGTAGGATCTTTCTCATAAAGTAAATTCCTGAATAGTTTTAAGAGTTTAATGGCTATGTATAGAGGGAGAACGGGGGATAAACCCCCTTAAGGGTGTATTAAAAAAAACGCTTTTCCACCTTCAACAGCTCGAAATTTTCCGATACAATTTCAGACACATTTTCAAAAGTAGAAACATGAAACTTGCTGAGGATATTTTTGAAGAGATGTACAAGGTGCCATGTGCTGTATTTTTACGCTCAATTCATTAGAATTTGAGTTATAAACAATTATCTTCTCAGTATGACCCTTTTTTTCCGTTCACAGATCTCCCGCCAGGGGAAAATTTGTTCAAAATGCCGTTTTAGATTGCTTTTTTCGCAATATTTTCTGCATTTATCAAAGAATTGACAATTACGGCACCTTGTGTACTTTCTAAATAAGACAATTTGCCAGTTTGGTGCATATGAGAGTAAAAATGAAGTTAAAAATAAATCGGAAAATAGGCAGTTTGAATCGAAATACACCCTTAAATTAAATAAATGGCTTTTTGCGCAGAATTATCCGATTTGCTTCAAATTTTCGATGTATATTCATTATAAGAAGGCGTATTTCTGATTAATTATGGGGTTCTTTTGCTAATTAAATAAGGGAAAGCGGGCGATTAATCCCCCGCTCTTTAAATAAGATTTTTTTTCACAATTATCCAACGTATTTCAACTTTTGGATATAGGTTTTACCTGATAAAGTGAATCCCTGAATAGTTTTAAGGGTTTAATGGCTAAGTATAGAGGGATGAACGAGGGATAACCCACAAATAATCAGGAGTTCGCCTTATCATAATGAACGCACATTCAAAGTTTGAATCAAATAAGATAATTCTGCGTAAAAAGCCATTTATTAATTTAAGGGGGGTTATCCTCCGTTCCCCCACTGTATATGTCGGACGTTCCTCTCAGCCCGCACAACTTTGAAGAAAGTCCGTGGTAGTTATAGCTGCCACCACCGATATTACTAGGTGATATCGGTCACCAACTGTGAGGATTGTGTAAATGAACACTGACGCTGTCAATTAACTGAATTAACAGTTTATTTAGAATATATGTACACACTAAATACGCTATTTACCATTATATACAATTACAACTCGGATATAGGTGATCCGGTTCAACATTAAATTAAATACAGTAAAGGTTGGCTGTGTATTATTCGAATTACACCTTCCACCTCACACTCAATGCACGTTAGATTAACTTTATCGGAGATCACTTTCGAATCTCCCAACACATGGATACTCGGCCTGCACTTCTCGGCCCAGAGCACTAAACACCAGGACGTCTGTGTCCCTTGCTCTCCAGATACGCACTGCCTCCGCTCTACAACGCAGAGCACACCCTATCAGGACCTCTGTCCAACATTACTCTCTAGGTATGAACCAGATACGAACTGAACTAATTTGAGATAAGACTTGCTCTTCTCAAATCACGGTGTTTCCCCAATGTCAACCCCCTTTGGGGCTTATCCATTGGACACATTCCACATTCCTTTCTTGATTAGTGACAAGTTGCTTGTCAGCTCATCATCCACATACCTTACTGACGGATGAACACGCCCCTCCGCAATCTCCTCTTTCTCACTCACCACCTGTAGAGGATTACCTGTCAATTCTCCGTTCAACAAAGAAAGAATGTCACCTTGAAAATTCTAGTACACAGCCGGTATAATATAAAAGAGATTAAGATAGAGAAATAACGGAAATTCCAATCTTTAGCAGAGGTGGTCTCAGAACCTGACAGTATACTTAGCCATTAAACCCTTAAAATTATTCTGGGACTAACTTTATGAGAAAAAACATATATCCAAAATATGAAATATATCGGATAAGTGAACATAAAAAACAATTTATATAATTTAAGGGGATCGGAAAATCACCCGCCTTAATTTTTAATTAGAAAAATAACCCCATATGTAATCAGGGATACGCCTTATCATAATGAATCTATAATCCAAAATTGTAGCAAATCCTATAATTCTGCGTAAAAAGTAATTTAATTTAAGGTAGGTTATATTCTATTCCCTTTCAATACTTAGATATCAAATCCTTAAAACTATTCAGGGATCCACCTTATCAGTAAGAACCTATATTTAAAATTTGAAATACATGGGGTAATTCTGCATAAAAACCTATTTATCTAGTTTAAGGGGGAGATAATTGCTCGCCCCCCACCCTTTATAATAAGCAGAAGAACCCCATAACTAATCAGAGATACATCTTATTATAATGAATCTATGTCCAAAATTCTAAGCAAATCGGATAATTATGCGTAAAAAGTTATTAATTTAATTTAAGAAAGGTTATCCCCCGTTCTCCCTCTATATATAACCATTAAAACTCTTCATGCATTATATGCTATATATAAGCCTTATCGAAAAGAACCTATATTGACAGGGCCCGACTTAGACAGTGGGGGGCCCTGGGGCAAACATTATTAGAGTGGCCCCCTTCTATCTTAAAAATGTTTGTGAATTATACTCTAGTGAATAAAATTAAAATTCAAACCTATTGTATGTATGCATAAATTTTGTATCAAGTACTGATTTCAGTATTTATATTTCACATCTTTATACATAATAACAGATGATAAATAATTTTAACTATTAATTTTCTAATGATGTAACTATTACTTTAAGGGAACGTGGGGCAGGGAAGCAAAGGGGGTAGGAGAAAAAAGACCCCTTAAAATTGAAAAAAAAAGAATTTTGGTAATATTTTGCTATTTTATATCATTTGGCCCTCTTTTAACAATAAACTTTTCTCTCCTTGGGGGCCCCCTCAAACCGGGGGCCCGGGGCAATTGCCCCGCATGCCCCTGCCTTAGTCAGGCCCTGTATATTCAAATTTGACACACGTTGGATAATTCTGCATAAAAACCCATTCATCTAACTGAGGACGGATGGGGGGGGGGGGGTAATCGTCCCTTCCCAAAACTAATCAGGCAAGCGTCTTTTCAGTATGAACGTATATCCAAAAATTGAACCAAAACAGTTAATTCAGCATGAAAAACCCATTTACCTAAATTATGAGCCTCCCCCCCCCCATCCCCCTTTCAAACTTAACCAATGAATCCCCAAAATCAATAATAATTCCCCAAAATCAATCCTTGTCACTTTTTTTCCGTGTCCCTTTTTTTCCGTGTCACTTTTTTTCCTTGTCACTTTTTTTCCGTGTCACTTTTTTTCCGCTTTTGTAATTTAGGTCACTTTTTTTCCGATAACTTTTTTTCCGGTCACTTTTTTTCCTAGATTCGAAAAATGAACTTTTATAAAACTAAAAATATATTGATGTTAATTCTTTGTATAGTTTCAGATGCAAATTTTATGTAAAATTAAAAAAAAAGAAAGAAAGAAATTTCATCATATAATAATAACATTAATAATACTAATATATTTGGGTGAACACGGGATTTTAAATAGATTTATATTATTACTATTATTATTCACGTGCAAAAAAAAAAAAGTCTTATTAGTATAAAATTAATTACACATAAAAATATTAATGTAACAGAAATTTAAGTTTTTAAGTTGTAAAAAATTAGAATATTCACTATAAATATTTAAATCTTACTAGTTTTTTTTTTTTTTTTTTTTTTTCTCAATTGTATATATATTTTTAAAGTAACATATTCAACAAACTTAAAGGATCGCATTTTCTTTAATGCAAATAATTGTGAAACAACATATTATTTCCTACTCAACAATTGTCCGTAACCAAATTATTTTGTCACAAAAAGCAACCGAACAGGTTTATTACAAGTGCCTGCGATGAATTTTCAAACTTCCTTTTGAAAGAAAAACGAGTTGTCGGTCGACCCCTTTTCCCACCCACTGTGTAAAAATCTTCAAATACTTTCTAAACCACCATTCATTAGCTTAGGGGATTTTTGACAATATTCTTTGAAACATGTATGCAGATGTGCTTCCAAAAATTAATCTTTTGACATGAGAATAAGGTAATGTGGTCAATTCTTAAAAGACGGTCAGATACAACAATAATAGTAATTCTATGATCAATAACAGTAGCACTAACGGTAGCTTAGCAAATGCATTCTGTTTAGGAGTCGAGGGGGGGGGGGGGTTGCACATTGAGTTTACGGAATGTTCATAGTAAACTTACCAAATGATTGTAATTTTTAATTCTTGTATATTTATGCCTTTTTATATTTTAGAGCGAGTACTGTGAAAATAAATTTGTTGTATCACAACAATAAAAATATTAAAACTACTAATGAAGCGTTAAAAACACGTTGAGGCGGGGTGGAGTGAGGATGAGAGTGGAACGTGTCCTTTCTAGATTAGTTTAAAAATGCAAAATCATACGAATTCAACGGTGTATGCGATTGAGTTAGGTTCGTATAAAAGAATAAAATCTTATAATTTCGAGAGTTACGCTGCTGAATTCACCGAGTCCCTTGTATTAGGTTCAACTGAATTAACTTTCATTTTAAAACACAAAACCATACAAATTCGAGAGTGTATACTGAAATGAAAACAATCAGTTTTTAGAAATTTGGGAATTTGAGGGTGTACGTAGCCGAAGGCAATGGACCTATGACTCTAAGCTCGTTATATATATATATATATATATATATATATATATATATGTTTGTGTGTATTATAAAATCTTACAAATTCAAGAGTAAACACTAACGAAGGAAGTGGTCGCCCCTCTCTTATTAACACCAATTTTGGCTTGTTTAAAATTAGAAATTTGAGGTATTCTGTAATACATAAAAAAAATTATAAAAATATATACTCTGCAAAAGACAATAGGATCTCTGCTGAAGCCATTACCTGGCCAGATCCAGGCTGGGGTCGGATTAGCGAAATGAATGTGAATTTTAGACTGTTTGGCAGAATTAGGACAATTTTTTAAACTAGCCAGGCAGAGTCGGAATAAAATTGAACGAGCCTGCCGATCGTAGAGCAAAAAAAAAAAAAAAAAAAAAAAAAAATAGCAGGCCTACCGGCCTAATGTAAAAAAAATCAACGAAATTTATAGCATATGAGATATTTTCAATGAATATGACTCTCGAGAATAAGTGTAAATGTGCGTCACGAGCCGAAGCTAGTTTGACAACATCAGTACAGAAATGTAACATGTGCATTATTGAGATCGGCATCGGACAGTTGCAGGGTCTCAGACGGGTTAAATTTTTTTTAACAACACATTCGTGCTGGGCCGAGATCATACTTGTAATTTTTTTTTTCGACATATTCGAGACGGGCCATAAATGGATTTAATTTTTCTCAAGATATGTATGGATGGCAGTATATTTTGTTTTTGTAAAAAATATTAATAGCAATAAAGAATTTGTGTTAACGTAATCTTTTGAAATATACCTTAAGGTGATCCTCAAATTCACTTCTCAACAACGTAAAACTTGAAACAAGAAACACATTTTCTTACTAAATTTTAACTATAAAGGCATAGAATTGATAAGCTTGAATATTAAAGAAAGAAGGTTTGAAATCGAATAACGGTTTTCATTTTTGATAAATAAATTAATTTTCGAGATATAAGTTATTCTTGTCACGTGGCTGTAGATTTTCTCAAATTCCGTGCTGTTGCTGCCTAAAATTAGATTTAAAACGCTAAATTTGACAGTATTTTCTGAAAAATTTAATTTTAAAATACATGTATTATAAAATTTTCCGATAAATACGTATGCAATATTCTTCAAAAGAATCTTAATTATGTGTTAAGAAAATTTTGAATTTTTTGTAGAAATTCAGTTGGGCCATCGGACCGGGCCGGCCCTGTTTACACTGGTTTCTTTGGGGACCGGGTAGAGGCGTGAAGTGTGAAGATGCAAACCAGCCGGACCGGCCCTTCCCTCGAAATTCCGGCGTGTGCTAACCTATAACCCTCCCTCCCCCAGTTCTAATTTTAGGATCGTTTAGCAAAAGATATTCGGTGGTATAAGGTAGAGATCTGCACGTTCCGATTTCCATTAACGGCATTCGGGCCGGGCTCGGGCCTTAATTTTTTTCATGGAGTACCGGGCCGGACCTAACGTATTTTTTTCCGTTACAAAGCCGAGTCTGATTTCATTCTTTCTAATCTTCACGGACCAAAATAGTCAGTTCCTGTAATAACCATCCCGTATGAAAATCCTTTTCACGACGTGGCCAAGTCTGTTCATAAATCAGTAAAATTCGCTTGGTCCAAAAATTTTTGCATAGAGGCATATACTTTAAAGTCGTCATTATTCTACAATTAAACATTAGAATTTATTTTTTTTTAAAGAATCATAAAATATTAGGCGTTTTAAAATAGAATTAAACACATAAAAAAAACATGATTATGACGGAATTTTCTTTAAAACTGAAAACTTTTAAACTGTTCATTCATGCAAAATGAATATAACAATACGCGAGAAAAAATATATTAAACATTTACATCAAAAAAAAAAAAAAAAAAAAAAAAAAAAAGAAAAAAAAAAAAAAATTCTTCCCTTTTTTTCCCTAAAGCGATTTTGTCTTAGAAGATTTTATTTTTACCATATACCATTTTTTAGATTTTTTTGTCTTTATTACAGGGAATATGGATTAATAATACTAATGACAACTGAAACATTTACATACAACAAGCAAAGGCTCATTAAAAGCATAAATATCGTAGTATACGGCACTTCTGCATAAATGGAGATTATAAACATGGAAAAAAAAAAGACTAAAATAAGCTCTTTTGGTCTGAACTCTTCCGTAAAAGTAAAGATCAATGTTCTGTAGAAATTTACTCGAGCCGGACCGGGTCGGGCCAATATTTTTTTCGTTCGGGACGGGTCGGGCTCGGGCCGAAATTTTAACTTTCGTGCCAGGATCGGGCTTGGAAATTTCGACCCGCGCAGACCTCTAGTATAAGGTGCCGTAAGTAATGGGTCTTCGACTCTCGGCTTATTTGGATAGATTTTTTAAAAATATATATATAAATCGATACGAATTCCAGGTTTACACAGACAAAATAATGCTCAATTCTATTTCCCTTTAATATATAAATCATACAAATTTGACTGAGAACATTGATGGACGCAATAGGAGTGTCCAATTTTAAGTTTGTTTAAATTTGGATACACCGATTGTTTAAATTTGTGACACATCGTAGTGGTATTGGCCGAATACAGAATTCTGGATATTCGGCCCACATGAACCGAATACCGAATATTCTGCTACCTGAATAGTTACTATTAAAACGAATAGTAACTATTCGGCCGAATACTTTTTCTATTTCAAAGTTTAAAGCAATTAAAATGTTTCCTTTTAAAACAATTTTACATAATATTTAACTAAAGAAACTTACATCTAGGTAAACAATAACTTTCTTTTAGGGGGGGGGGGGCATTTACTTTGAGTTATTTAAGAAGTATAATTATAAGAAATTTTTTTAAGCAATAAAATTTTTAATTTCCTACTTTTTTCTATGAATTAAAACAAATAATTTAAAATCTAAAAGAAATAGTGAAAAAATGGACGAAAAACTTCACAGGGTAATGTAACTGTTTGTCAAAAAAGAGACTAAAATAAAAGTAAATAAGTAATGCAATTTATCCAAATAATGACAGTTAAGCAAGAATAATTGTTACACTCGATTTCATTTAGCAAGGAAGTTTTTAAATGTATCCTAGATCAGTGTCTGGATACATTTAAAAGTTAGCGATGATTTTCAGAAATTGTAAACCTTCAGATTGTTCATAAAATCTCACAACAAATTTTCAGCGGAAGCAATAAAGTCAAAACAAACATTTTTTTTTTCAAATTAATTTAGTTTATATTAAATGTGATGATATAATTCGTTGGGGATTGTGATTATGGTTTCTTGAACGAAATTTGTCTGTTTTGATACTTACTACCAGCTAAAAAAGCTTTTCTATTTAGTTTAGAAAATCTTATTTGTGAAAAAGCAGCAATAGATTATGTACTAAACAAAATGTAGGAACTACATCGAAATTAAAACTTAAGTTATACAGTTGCTCATTTTAAAATAAGAATACCATTAAATATTGTCATTGTATCATACATAGATTTTTACAGGGCTATATACAAAATTTCAATGCACTAGGATTTACGAATTCCAAAAAATGTTTTGAATCGGCACTAAATTTGTATATTTTTTAAACGTTGGAAGTATTAATTTTTACTCTAAAGATAGTCATCATATTATACATAAATTTGATGAGGAAAAGGAAATGTTAAAAATACATTACACCCTGTTTTTGCGCCCTGCCCACCCCCTGATAGCCAAAAATTAATATCACCATAACCTGGTTTTAAATATTTTTTGTAATATTCTGAAGCAAAAATATTTTTTAAATATATCTTTTTTTTTTCCCCTTTAGATATGGAGAGACATGTCCCAAATTATCCCTCCTTCCCTAGGACGTAAAATTTGAAAAACTCACTTCTTAAATGAACTTTCGGCGCATATAAGATATAATTTCATATCATTTGGTACTCGTATATGTATATGGATTAGTTTGGGCTGGCTGTTACGGCGTATGTGAGTCAGTAAATCAGAAAAAGTTATTTTATACATACAGATACATACTGTAAGAAATTAATGTTTTTTAAGATTTTTTTTGCTTATTAGTAAAAATAAAAGTATGAAATTCGGATAAAATGAGCCAAAAAATTAAATTTCAATATTTTTGTAAAGAGTAATAAAGAAATAGCAATTTTCACTCTCCGACAAATTGTAGATAAACTTAGTTTTTTTTTTTTTTTTTTTTTTTTTTTTTTTTTTTTTTTTTTCGTAACAAGGGGACGCTTGACGGTGGTATCACCGGTTTTGATGAAATTTGGGGTGTCGAAATAATGTGTCGATCCCCATAGTCAAATTTCACTGAGCTGCATTGTAACAATTCTCAGTTTCCGAAATATAGCAGGTAAATTTGAAGTTTCAGAAAGAAATAGACAAAATTAAATTACCGAGAGATTTTACCTTGTTCAAATAAAAATAGTAATTATAATAATTAATAATTAGAAAAAACAGAATGATAAAATTTTGCGGAGGTTAATCGATCTTTTTATTATTATTATTGTCAAAAATACGCAACATGTTATTTGTGAAGATGGTGTCCAGAGGTGACAAGACGGTAAATATCCTGAAAAGTGAAAAAATATTTTCACAGAAAAAATAGGACTAATCTTGTAAATATAAGACATTTGTTCTCAATTTTTTTAATTATAATAAAATGCACATTTAAAATTTTATTTTATGTTTACACAATAATTAATGTAGATTCGAAAAGTGTTCCGAAATATTGTTCTTCAGTCACCCAGGAATTTAAACTATTCGGTAACAAAACCGAATTTTAGTAAAAGTAAAAATATATTGATTTTAATTCTTTCTCTATTTTTCGGATGCAAATTTTATGTAAAATTTAACAAAATTAAAGAGATTTTATCTAATAATAATAATAATAATAATAATGTTAATAGTAATAATGATGATACAATTGTGTGAATACGGCATTTGAAACATGTTTATATTGTTATTATTATTAATCACATAAAAAAAAAGAAAAAAAAGTTTCATTATTATGAAATCAGTTACAGATAAAAATGACTTTAAAAATCAAAAACATAAATTTGAATTTTTAATTTGAAAAAAAAAAAAAAAATAGAACGTTTACTATTAATCTTGCAAGGTAGAACCCGCCAAATTTTGACGGAAGAAAATGTTTAAGAAGGATTTGTTTCATTGATTTATAACAAACCAACAAAATTAGTTATAGTAAAAATGCGCCTTATATTAGTAGGTCTAACTCTTAAGGTCCCTGTCCTCGCTCGAGGAAACGCTCGCGAGCTAATGCTATTTCTATGGGGAAGCATTTTTCTAATAACTCTTTCGCATTTTGACATTTTTGAAATTTTTTTTTTTTTTTTTTTTTTTTTTTTCATTGGATAGCTGAAGTGCATGCCGATAGCGCACCTTTTTTACTTTTTCGATTTTGCTTGCAGATATTTTTTACTAAGTTAGTTTCACTTTCAAAACCGGTTTCGAAACTGAAAGTGCTTTTTAAAAATATATCTGCAACCAAAATCGAAAAAGTAAAAAAAGTGCGGTCGGCATGCACCTCAGCTATCCAATGCAAAAAAAAAAAAAAAAAAAAAAAAAAAAAAATTCAAAATGCGAGAGTTATTTAAAAAAATGCTTCTTCATAGGAATAGCATTAGCTCGCGAGCGTTTCCTCGAGCGAATACAGGGGCCTTAAACAAATCGTATTTGACTTAAAGTTAACAAAATACTATTTCTATTAAACTCAGTTGTAGAAATTGATAAAATTAAAATTTAATCGTACATGTAAGCAATAAAAAATAATAAAGTTATGTTATTGTGATAAAATTATCAATTAAGGCTCTTATGCTAGTGTTCCAAAATGAAAAAAAGCATAATTTATTCAACTTTGACTTAGTCAACGAATTTTTTCACGATGAAATCTAAACCCGACATCATTTTCACAATATCAAAATTTACAAATGCACATTTCATATTTATATTCATCATTTCAAAAAATTGTATTTTAACTTGCTCATTTTGATTCAAAACTTGAAATCTCGATGGCTAGCTGAAGCAAATATTAAACTGTTCGTTTTCTTTTAAGTGTAAATCAAATTTTCTAAATGAAATCGAAATTCTCCGGAAGCTTATTTAAATTCCTTTTTTTTTCCCATTTAATGAGAAAATGGCAACATAAAGATAATCAATTTTTCCCCTTTTTTCCTTTGCATTTAATAGAAATGGGGTATGACTGTTGCCACACTAAGAAAAGTGGCATTAAAAACTACAAAAAAGATAATATTTCAAAAGTAACTAAGATACAGATTTCAAATAAATTGTATTTAAAAGTACATTTTTTTCCGTATACGATGGTGTAAAAATTGAAAATGGTCGATGGTTAGAAGTTTGTAAATTTGCAATAGCCAAAATTGTAATAACGAATTTTCATTTAAAATTTGAAAGTGATGCCATTCGCAAAATCCCGTATGCGTTACGCACAGATACGTTTGCCCTTTATAATGTAGATATATTAATTATAATTAATATAATATAATATAATTAATATAATTAATTATATATATTAATCTTATCCCGCCCCTCACACACACACACTTAATTTTGTATATTATTACATATTTTTATAGTAACATATATTAAACATACTTAAGGATCGTATTTTCTGTAACGTAAAAAACTTTAAAGAAAAATAATCTAACCAAATCCTTATGGGAACCAACAGATTATTCCCTACACTAAAATTGACCCACAGACTTTGACCATACCCATTCGACATTACTTTGCCGAAATAGATTTTACTGAAAGTTCCTGCGGTCCCCTTTTGAAAGATCATCGTTCACTAATCACTACCTTGTTTGACTACCTTTTCAAAGAGAAACGAGGCAGCGAACTGTCCTCTCTTATCACCCACTGTGTAAAATTCTTGAAAAGATTTCCTAACTACGTTACCACTCATCAGCTAAAGTTTTGAAGCAGACAAAATTTTTTGAAACATGTGGTTTTCCAAAACAGAATCTTTTTAAATCTGAATATTGTGATTAGCTTATGCATACAACAACAACAATAATAATAATACTATTAATAATACAATAATAATAGATTATGGTGGTCCGTTTCAATTTTTTAAGCTAATAGTGGGAAGTTATTTATTTACAGCCATGGTAACTGCAAATAGTATCTCTAAAAAAAATAAAAATAATAAAAACTTTAAGAAAAAGTTAATAAAATTTAAAATTTTGTAAATCAAAATATAACAAATAAATTCTGCTGAATAACTTGAGTACAGATTACGTCGTTGTGAATCTGATAAATCTTATATATAATTTTACATTTGATTTTCTTTCAGTGATTATTTTTCTTTTGATAGTAGATCTGATATTTTTAAAATAATACCGAAATGGAAGGTTTCAGAAATAATTAAACAGGTTTATACAGCTTCATATTGTTTCAATAATATTCAGCTTCGTATTGTTTCTTAATCTGCAGCTTCATATTGTTTCAAAATATCATAGTTCACCTAAGAACAAAAATACATTTTGTTTCCAAGTGTTCTACGAGTTTCAAGAGTCTGTAATAATTAATGATACATAATTATAATAAGAAGACTTTTTAACACAAATATTTGTTATTATTTGATTTCCTAAAATTATTCAAAATCTTTTATGCTAAGAATGATATAATATGATATAATTTATGATTTGTATGTTTTTAAACATTAAGTAAAATAATTCAGTTTATCGATAAAATAGAAAAAAAAAATTACCAATCAAAAAAATTTATCGGCAGTAGTTAGTCATTGAAAATTGAAACAAGTAAGAAAAATCATACGTTAAGCATAGATTATGAAGCACTTTCCAACACTTAATGAAATCTTTAACAAAACTTTGTTATTTAGGGAAATAATAGTGTATAGCCAAATATACCCAAATATGTATTCCAGTACATTAGAACAGCCCAGTATTTCATATGTCAGTTCATATAATGGGAAAATTTAGCTTAGCAAGAAAATACCCAGTAGCTTGAAATTTCTTTTTCAGCAATTCATACTATTAGATGGAAACATACTTGAATACTTTTGTTCAGCCCTGTAGTTTACATTGTACCTTTATTACAAGTCAGCATTAGGCTAAAATTTATTATAAACTAAAACACTTTTAAAACAACTGAAATCACATTCTCATAAATCATCATTCATAGGCGTCCATGTACCGAATTCTTTGCGTGGCCCTGTATATCCCTTTATCTATATTCTGCAAACATTTTTCAGTAAATTGAATGCAGCTCAGCGTAAAAATGCATAGCTTATTTAAGAACCACCTTTAAATAATTTACGCTCATATTCAGTAACGTTGGTTAGCTCTTTTGGGTAGCCCTGTATATCAACTATAACATTTATATACACCATATAATGTGCATATATTTAACGAAATATAAACGCGAATATAATAATTAAAATGCATTTCATCCCTCCATCAGCCATCATCAGACACATATACGGTACTTCGGAAAGAATATACTATTTGAAATCTTTTGTATGGCCCTGTAAATGCTATGTACTTCATATTATGCAAGACAGTAGTGTATAATTTATATTAAGCTTCAGTGACATATATCAATTTTTTATACATGAAAAAGCTTAAAATCTTTAAAAAATGTCACACAATTCCCCCTTTTACCATTATCTAATGGAATTCTTTTGTGTGGCCCTGTAAATGAATAATAGCTACATTTTCACCTTATATTTTATAGAATGCATATTTTAATATGTTTGACAGGGTATAACATCTTTAAAATTCCTTTGAAACGATTTTTTTCCATAGGCCGTAATGTAATAGGAAACTTTTGATTCGCCCTGTAGATAAACTAATCATGGTAGAAACTTCATTTTCGATAGGACTTGTGCTAGGGTAAACGTTAATAACGTCCTAAAATTTCATGGCAATCCGAGTATATTAACGATTTTTCCCCATAGGCCGTAATGCAATGGAAAACTTTTGATTCGCCCTGTAGACAAACTAATCATGGTAGAAACTTCATTTTCAGTAGAGTTTGTGCTAGGGTAAACCTCTATAACGTCCTAAAATTTCATGGCAATTTGAGTATATTAAAGATTTTTCCCCATAGGCCATAATGTAATGGGAAACTTTTGATTCTCTCTGTAGATAAACTAATCATGGTAGATACTTCATTTTCAATAGGGTTCGTGCTAGGGTAAACCTCAATAACGTATAAAAATTTCATAGCAATCGGAGTATATTTACGGGAGTTAGAGCGTGGACAGACGGACAGACGGACAGACGGCCAGACAAACCGAATGCATAAGCACTTTTCAACTTTGTTGGAAAGTGCTAAAAAGAAGAGTTGTCGAGTTTTTATTTATTTATTTTTTTTTATTTTTTTTTTTATTTCATAAAATTGTTTAAAATCTCACGTGTAAAGGATAATAAGAAAATAGAGAATTTGGAATCTGTATGTTTTGAAATATTAAGTAATTTTATTCAAAATTAAAATATAACTCGTACAATTAATCTGAAAACTCGCTGTAGTTTAAAAAAATAATCAAGTATTAAAACGATATTTTGAGTACTTTTAAAACATATCAACTAGTTTTAATATACAAAAGTAATAATGCGGACCCTGTTAACTTGAGCTAGTTATTTCTAAATCTACAATTATTGAAACAATATGAAGCTGCATAAACCTATTTAATTATTTCTGAAAGCGGAATTGGGCTAAATAAACAAAATATCTTATATTAGTAGAAAATCCCTGAGTTTCAGGTAACGTGTGGCAGACCATATCAAAATTCTGAAAAAACCTTTGGTCCCCAATTTCGCTGTGGATTTGATGGTACGGAAATATTATAGCGGTCCCTAATTTAGTTACTTTAGTACTTTTAATTTCTATTACTAATGCGATACTAATTATATAATACTGGCTTACTGTACATCAATGAAAAGTTTTTCACTTTATACAGCTAAACTTCTTTTATTTTTATTATACTTTTACACAAAATTTATCATTTTTACTCCAATCTGTAAATTTTAGGAATATTTCTAAACTTAGAAGATGGCTATAAAACCCATATAGTTTCCCCATGAATCGCTGAAACTGTTTTAATAATTTTCAAATATCTGACTATAATGAAGTTCAACTTAAAAATGAGCAAGAAGTTAAATTTTTACATTATTTGGTTGATTATTTTTTATTAAAAGAAATACAGTAAATAAAAAGAGAAATGAAGCTCGACAGTGTCTAATCTTTCTAAAAATTCTTTCTAAAAATTCAATTTACCAAAGAAAAAAAAAAAAAAAAAAAATCTACAATTTGATAATTTTTATGAAAGGTGTCCCAATTTTCAACATTAAAATTAAATAAAACAAATTTTTCGCTATTTAGCTTTTAATTTATACGTTTTCTTTCTTTTTTTTCTTTAAAAAAAATGGAAAACTTTAACATTGTTATAAAACTCTGGGATGTTCCTTTAAAGTCTAACTTTTGTAAGAGACTAATATCCCCATCATTAGTTGCCGAGAAGTTCAGCCTCCAATACTGGTAGCCGGCAAGTACTGGGTTCGAGCCCAATCGCGGTCTGCCTAACCGTTCGACGTTTTCCGTGGTTTTCTTCGAACTTTGGATTTCCTTGCATATATACGGGTTAGGTTCCCTTAGAAAACCACCACAAAGGACACCGCCTTTCCCCCCATTAGACCCTATATCCCAAGTGTAGATAACTGGCCGTGATAAATACAAACAAGCAAGAGACTATCAGTTTTGCATAAATAGTTTATGCACTAGTAAACCTTTGATGTAGTAGTAAATATCTAAATATGCGGTCTCTGCATAACGTAAAGAACAATCAACCTTTTATCCAAAATAGGAGGGGGGGGGGGAGGGCTTTGAGGACCGTTTGAAAGCGATTGACAACATATGTTTTTTTTTTTTTTAACTGAACTTTGCAAACATCCTGTCAGCTTTCTCTGGTAGCAATATGGAAACCAGCATTTTTTAAAAGATGCTCTAAATAAATTATGTATTATCTTTTAAGAGTACAACCGCAACGATAATAAAAAAAAGAGAACCTCCCAAAAAGATTACCTAATGATTTTAAATGTTAATAAACACGTAAAAATCCAGAGATTTTTTATAAGTTGTGCTTATTGTTATCAGAAAAACTAGAAAAAATCTAACTATATAATACTGCAATAAATACATAAGGCTGGTGGGATAAGACGTATAAATTGATAATTTCGAATATAACTTACTTCAAGGGCCCAATTCCATGAGAATCGGACAAAATGTTCTACATGTGACGCTTAGATATATGCTATGTATTTGTTAGTTTATATATTGTTAAGATAAAAAAATTATGTAAAATCGACAACAAAAAAATTGTATTTTTATATTAGCAGAGTTGTTTTAACTGGAAGATACAGTAACATTACTAAAACAGCAGCAACATGCAGAGAAGTTGTTCCATACACGGTATGGAGTAGCTCTTTAATAAGTTGGAGAATCCACACAATTTAAATCGTATATTTTTGTTGGCTGCCGCTTTTAATGATAAATAATAATAAAAAGAATAATAATAGTTAATAAAAATCTCTAAATTTTAAATCTTAGACCTATGTAATCTGTCCTTTTTAGGGCCTTTCCATAAAAAACTGAAAAAAAGATCTGTGTGCGACACTTACATAATACCTATATTTATAGTAAAATCTTATATGTTGTTAAAATATAAACTATGCATTAAAAATAACAAAACATTTTAAATTTTTATACTACCATGGTTATAATAACCCATTTGTAACAGGTTTTTTCTGAATTTCAATATAAATCAAAATCAATCTAATTATATTTTAGGTAGATTTCGTAAGAAACAAAATTTATTAGGTACAATCAAAGATCTATAATCCGCACACCCATAATCCACTGTTTTCTATAATTCACGTTATTTTACGAATGTAAACAATGAAATAAACAGTTAAAAAATTTACAAATTAGTGATCCAAAAACTTTTTTTAGAAAAATTAAAAAAAAAAAAAAAATGAAAAAACAGTGAGGAAACATTGAATTATGGGTCTGCGGATTATAGATCTTTGACTGTAGGTTTCGTATGAAATAATACCTATCGCGTTCTCCTTATTTTGGAATTTCTGATTAGCTTTTTTTTTTTTTTTTTTTTTTTTTTAGATCCACGTCGATTATCATCCCATGACCTAGACCCCAAAACAACCACCAGTAAAAAACTTCCGCTCTCTCTCTCTCTCTATATATATATATCACTTTTTTATGAGCATGATAACTTCACGCTAAAATTTCTTAATAATTTTTTCAACTCTCAATAAACACTCCGCAAAGACATTTAATCTGAAATTATCACATAATTCGAAATTTTCAGTTTTTTACACGAAAACTGTAATAATATTTTTTTTTTCGATTATTTCGAAAAAGGTCAAAGGAACTTCCAGATAACTTTTACCTTGCATTTTCAACTATATTTCCGGAAGTGGCAGACGTGGGTAACAGTTGTCATGAGAAAAAAATTAATCATAATTCAAGGTGTAATCCATTTATGGAAAACTAAAATAAGTATTCTAATCCAAATCATTTCAATGAGTATACCTGTCAGGATTATGATTTTACGTTTAATATTTAATCTATAAATTTGTCAAAGAGAGTGAAGTCGGGGGGGGGGGGGGGGTGCATTTTCAGAGTAATCTTAAATCGAAAAAAAAAAAGTAGTGTCCTAAGCGCACATACACAGAGACAAATAAATTTAAAAAGAAATACTTAATTTTTATTTTTTTTAAGTATGGTTTTTAATATTTTTATGAACATTTTAATAAAATTTAACCTTGTTTTTTACAAAGATTTGAAAACTACCAGATTTTGAATTTTTTAATGTATTCCCAAAACTTATTAATTTTGCAAATATATAGCATAGTTTGATGATAATATGACATAGTAAAATTTCAGCCTTCGATTTGGTGGATATCATACCTTTTGAAATTGTCCTCAAATCGCAATTATTTTAACTCGTAAACTTAAGAAATTATTAAATTAATAAGTAAAATAAAACTTTCTTAAATATGATTTAAAATTTGGAGAAAATGTTATATAAAGAAATCGAACAGCGTTTTTCATTTTCCGAGAAAAAACAACGTTCGCATGCCTGAAATGCTTAAACGTAAATACTGATTCGCGAAATGGCCAGAAATATTCCTGTTACTGAGTGGAATTTTTTTTTTTTTAATTACTCTTAAATTGCATGTTATTAATAATTTGCATATGAATCACGTAAAATAAAATTTATTTAGTTTGTAACATATTTTGAATATTTGCAGGCTTCTAAAATTTTTCACTGGAAAAATGAAAAAGTATTTAAAAAATAGTACTGTTATTTGATAAAATATAGCACATCCGAATTTCACGTTAATTAAAGCATTTTGATAAAGGTATCTCAGTTGCATTTCAATATTTTTAGAGGAATTATTTATTTATTTATTTATTTTTCGCGTTGAATAGCTGAGATCGATCTGTGAGCAGGCCGTTTTCTACTTTTTGATTTTGTTTTCAGATATTTTTAACGAGGACTCTTTCATTTTCGGAACCGATTTGGAAAACGAAAGCACTTTCATAAAAAATATCTGCAACCGAAATTGAAAAAGTATAAAACGACATACATTCAGATCAATTTCAGCTATTAAATGTAAAAAATAATTTTGAAAATATTGAAATGAAGCCGAGATATCTTTATATATTTCTTCCATAGGTTTAGCATTAGCAAACGGGTCTTTTCATTTGACTGAAGTAGCCCCTTAAAAAGCGTAACTATCTAGTGTCGCTAATTGCTTGAAATATGCTTTATTTACAGCTTAAAATTGTCACAGTTGACTTTTCCCAATTAAAATATATTTTCGCCTGCGTTATTTAGTGTTATGCAACATTATAGAATCTATAATTTTTATATAGAACTAAATATAGATAAATAAACTAATAAAATAAAAATTGGATAGCTTTGAAAAGCATGAAATTTAAATTAGAATTTCTATAAAATAAAAATTTGTTTCACAACATAAAGTGTATCAGTATTTCTCTTAATCGTACCATACGTTTAACGTTACCACTCAGAATTTTCGGCCATATTTAAACCTTTATCGTTTGAGTCCGATGTTTTCAAAGGCATCATTAACAAATAATAGTTGGATTTTTTTTTCTTTTTAGCATACTTATTTTTGTAAATTCAAAGAAGGGATTTATTTTTACCTGACTTGCTGCGAGCAGTGAGTCAGGTGTTTATCCCCTCCCTACCGATTCATTAAACATAGAGCACTCAATCTTCAAACTTGACACCGTGTTTTTTCTCCGAAATGCATTCATACAACTATACGCTACAGATGTTGGTGAACTTTAACTATTTATATTTTAACAAATAGTAAAGTGACTGACTTCAAAAGCACTTCTTACATTTAAAAGGAGAATTTCTGAATGGATATTTATTCACATTTCACTGCATAAAACAATATAGAATTTAATCAATCTCAAGGCTGTTTTTCGATACAATATACATATATATATATTTAAAGTGCAAAACTGATTTTTTTTTCTTTGCTTTTAAATATTTCTTTTCATGTAATATTCAAATTTAATGCGTTTTCTGTGAAAGGGTCTTTATTTTTTCTCTAATTATTTTATTTTATTTTTTATAATTACCTCTTTATTTAGGTATTCACAAATAATAATAATAATAATAATAATAATAATAACAATAATAATAATAAATAAGACCATACATTTCTCGAAAATACGTTCTACTGTGCAGTAGATGCAGACTGTCTACTCTATATGCAGACTGTCTACTGTATATGCAGACTGTCTACTGTATATGCAGACTTAAATTTCGAAAGTTGGCATCAAAATAAACATAAAATTTATTTTTTTAAGAGACTGTTAACTTTAGACGGTAATAACTTTAGTTACTGTTATTTAGACATTGCAGCAACTTTTTGCGTAAAAACTTTAAGTTTTTTTTTTTTTTTTTTTTTTTTACTAGTTTTAGTGTGTTTGCATCTGCTTTAATCACAAGGCTGCAGCTATCGCTGACTGTATAACTGGGACTTTTGAGTGCTATATTCTTTTATAAAATACACAATCTAACCGACTTATTCTTTTTTTCAATATTGGATTAATTCAAATTCTTTAAGACTAATATTTTCTATATGCATTTTGACTGTATTTTTAAATGGAAGTAATCATACGAATATCTTATTTTAAGTTTATGAATAATACTTTAATTAATTTTCAAAATATTGTGTTGTTTTCCAATACTTTTATTGAAGAAAAGTATAAAAGTGTTTGATAAGAAATATATATATATAAACTGAAAATGTGATTTTTTTTTTTTCCAATAAACTTTCTTAGTGCTCAAATTTAATTCTTTTTTCTTAAGAAACAGTTTTAGATAAAGTGGTCTATTATTTTTATGAAGTCTTATCTCTAAAACTTATTATAAGCCTTGCTATTCTTATTAGCCAAACTTATTATATTAATATCTATTCAGCTGTCAAATGAGAGTAATTAAACATTAAATGCTTATACAAAATTCAATAATAAACGTGTAACAGGTAACTGATACATCAAACTTCTCAAAAACAAAATAAAAATGAAACACTTAGGTTATTTTTTAATTCTACAAATAAACATCTAGAATACATTTCTCTCTGAAAAGAGCATGCAAATTTGTTTTGGATTTTATAATGTTATCTTAAATAAATTATTCTGTTTTTGGATATGTTATTAATGTTTCTATTTTATGAAAATACCGGAAAAAAAAAACAATAATTCATTAAACCTTAAAGACATGAAATTCAGTATTTTTTTTTTTTTTATCTGAGTCACATATAAGAGTCTAATGTAAAAAGCTAGAAAAAAGACGAAAAAAAAATACAGAAAAAAATTTTTTTCAAAAAACGTAACGGTAACATCTTTTTTTTTTTTTTTTTTTTTTTTCCTTTTTTCTTCTTATTCAAACACTGTTCTCCGTATACTATATGGTAGAATAACCAATAAACCCGAGATCCCTCCTCCCCTCCCGTTAAAGTAAGTTCCACTGTCAAATGTGTTATAATGTCCCATTTTTATACTATTGTTTAAAATAAAATCTTTATGCATGTATAAGGACATGTACAAGTAAATAATACATAGGTTAGAAAAAAGAAAAAGAAACTTAATAGAAATACATAAAACAAACTTTGACTGCAGCTTTGTACAAGTATAAATGATTTTAAGAATACATTACTCTGATTTAAATATCTTTTCCGCTAAATCGTAATTAGTGTAATTGGAATCTAAACAAAGACTCTATTGCAATTTTTATACTGAGCCTTTTTCTCTAAACACAAAACGGAACTAAGCTTTCTTCCGTTGACCTTTCTACAGCGAAATTATGAGCTTGAAATGCAAAAATGCAAAAAATATGCATCTTTACTGTTTTATTAGTATACGTATTCCTTTCGTGTGACACACAGTGATAGAAAAAAGCATACGATAATCATTTACTCAAGAAATAAATTATTTTAACGAAGCTTTTGAAAGAAAAAAAGTATTACAAAATAAATAAATAAAAATAGAATTTTAAATGAAATTATTCTTATGCATACTGAAAGAAAATAAATTTTATTAATCACTCCGATCTCGAAAACTGTATAAAGTTGCGTATAGAATTGAGCCAAATTTTTTGTACATGTTTTTCGCAACGGGTAGAGAGTCCTCATGTGCATATCCTCAAATCAATGTTTTCGTGACAATTTTCATTTTTTTTTAATATTATTTTAAATTAAAATTCAAACATTTAGAATTCCAAAAATGCCTTAGTTTTGGTTCAGCGATAATTCGAAGCAAAATTATAGCTCTAAATCTAAACTGGAATTAAACATTCTGATACCGGAAGTGATCGTTTAATGATCCACAGAATGGTAAACACACATTTCAATATGCCTTTATATAATGTATAATGTATATAAAAATATATAAACACATACAAAAATAGTTTATTTTAAAATTATAAGCTTTACGCATAATTTTTTTTTTAATGCTATATCAAAATTTTAATTTGTGCTTTCTGCAAAACTGTGTTTTTCTTTGTGTACGTTTACTAGAAACAAAATTTCTTCAAAAGTTTTTAAGATATTAAAATAAAATTTGATGAAAAGATTCTATTCATTTACTCATATGCTATGAGGCAAAATATAGCTTGTAAGTTTGTTTATACATTAATTTAAGAGCTTCATTTATTGAAAAATACATATAAAAAATCAGGTTTTACATACATAATTTGGTATATGTTAGTAAATTTAAAAGGTATTGCAAATCTTTTGCTGCAAAACACAGGTAAGTGGTTTACTAATATATCATTGTAAAATAAAGTGAAATGTATTAAATAGTTTCATTATACAATGTTTGGCATAAATGAAATTCTTTTCTAAGATTTGACTAAATAATGACTAACTTTGAAAAGTTAATTAAAATTGCTTTAAAAATTTTAATACATTCATAGTTTTATTCCCATTTTTAACTAAAAACACATGTATTTGATAAAAATTTCACGTTTTTCAAATAAAAGTGCCTCGAATGTAGGCAATATCTTTAAAAACATATTTTACGATGAACATGATTTAATTTATTAACATGTTCAAGACTTCCTTTCTTGCCTTTGCTTTTCTGGGAGACCGGTTTAGTGCGCCGATACCGACCCTTTTTCTCCTTCCCCTGCATGAAGTGCGCTCTTCGTCAAAGTGACCGGATGCAGTTGTCACCCCCGTCTCTTGTACTTATGGGCACGAAGTGAGAGCTTGTTTTGCTACATATTAAAGCGATTTTTAATTAGTGTTTTCCCTTTTCAGATAAATAAATTACTTAGAGTTATAAGTCATTCTTGTTACGTGACAACAATTTCTTCTTCTTTTTTTCACTGCTATATTGAGAATTTGGTTCAAAACTCCATTATACTGTATGTTCTGTAAAATCATTTGCGTTTACCATGAAATGAAAAAGTGATTCGATTAAATTCTGAATTAGAATACTATCTAATTTAATGCGATTTCGAGGAAAAATGGATTCAGAAATGTACCAGAAAATAGCTTCTTTAAATTTGAGAACAGCCTTAAGATTGTTTTCAAACCCAAACTGGTTACATTCTTTAATTCATATTTGTTTGAACTTACATGAGAGTCACAGATAGTGTTATTTCGAAAGTATGAAATCAAACGGTATTTTCAATTTTCATTAAAAGCAATATTTCTCAAAATGCTGTTAAAAAGCATTTAGAATTTGAACTGAATTTCAATAAAACGCTCTAAACTGAATTTTCAGATGTTAAAATGCTAAAAAGTTTTCATTAAATGACAATCGCTTATAATTCAACATGTAATTCAGTCTATATAAAAATGAAAGGTTACTAAATTTTAAGTAAATTCAAAATCATGTCTGTAAGTAACCTGCTTTTGCGTTTAAAAGTGAGTACGTAAATTTCTAAATTTTAAGGAAAACTTTTACAACAAACTTAAATCTTAAAACTTTCAACCACACGATTTTCTATTGAAGTTGAGAATAAGCCTGAATGATTTTTTAAACAGCGTTAAATTGAACCTTTCTCCATTCTGCTTTATTAATAAACTTATATTAATAATAAATTAAACCTGCTACTGACAGATTTGGTATTAGTTCACGGGGAAAATTATGAAAACCAATGAATTTTGATTATAAAATTTTAAAAATTATGATAAATATTTTTTAAGTATACTCGAATTCTTTCCCAATGACTCATTTCCTAAGCCATCAGCTCTAGAGGCATAGTTTCAATAGCAAATATATTTTAAAGTTGTTCTGTGTCCTATTAAACCGTTCATATACTAGACACACGCACACGGGAGTATTAGAAAAATATCATTACATTACTATACGGTTGCCAAATTAACCAAAGTCGTTTTTGGTTTTTGAGAAAATAATTGAAAGAGATGCAATATTACAAAATGCGTAAAAAACAAGATTTTTTTTTTTTTTTTTTTTTTTTTTTTTAAATGTTTGTTGTACATGCTTTAGGCCTTCCCCAAAATTCAAAAAGAATGATTTTAATATTTTTTATAGACGTTTTAATAAAATTTAACCCTGGTTTTTAAAAGGTTTGAAAGGTACTAGATTTTGAATTTTCTAATGTATTCTCAAATTTATGAATTTTGCAAATATGTAGCATAGTTTGAGAAGAATATGACATATTAAAATTTAGCCTTTGATTTGGTGGCTATCATATCTTTTGAAGTTGCTCTCAAATCGCAATTATTTCAATTCGTAAACGTAAAAAATTATTAAATTAATAAATAGAATAAAACTTTCTTATATATTACATGAAAATTGCAGGTACTATTGTTTACATAAAAATAAATCAAAAAGCATTTTTCGTTTTCCGAGAAATAGTAAAAATCGCAAAAATCAATCTTTCAAAAAATGCCGTGGAAGGTGCAATTTCTGACATACTTTTGAGATGCAGTGATGACGTTATAATAGTCATTATGTATCATTCATGATATTAAAAAAAAAAAAAAAAAAAAAAAAAAAAATGGTTACATAAAACAACTATATCCAACTTTTAACTCACTGAATTAATATGCTTGAAATGCTTAACGGTAAAAATTGCTTTGTGAAAGGCCACAAAATGTTCTGTTACTGAGTGTGGAATTTTTTTTTTTTTTTTTTCAAAATAACTCTTAAATCGCATATTATTAATCATTTGCATATGAATCACGTAAAATCATTGTTTATTTCGGTTTCTAATTACTAAACATATTTTAAATAATTTGCACGATAAGCAAGAAAAATTATAATTTATTTAATTTGTTAAATTACTAAACATATTTTGAATATTAATTTTTGTCAGGTGATTTTCAGGTGTTTATCTGCTCCCCTTACTGATTCCGTACATGAAGCACTCAATCTCTAAACTTGACATTGCATTTTTTTCTTGAATAATTGCACTTCCTTTGGGGTTATCCTTTAATGACCTTCATGCGTTGAACTCCATTCATACACAACAGATGTTAAAATTTAGGTGAACTTAAACGATTTCTATTTTAACACATAATAAAATGACTGACTTAAAAAGCCCTTCATGCATTTAAAAGGAGAATTTCTGCATGGATATTTACTCACTTTTCGCAGCATAAAACAATGAAGAATTTAATCACTCCCAAAGCTATTTTTTGAGAATTTCATTTTTCGATTCGATAGATTTATATATTTTTTAAATCTATTTTTTTTCTAAATATTTTTTTAATGTAATATTCAGATTTAATGTGATTTGTATTACAGTTTTTTTCTCGAATTATTTTATTTTATTTTTTCAAATTACCTTTTTATTTACGTATTCACAAACAACAACAACAACAAAAAAAAAATTAATAAAATAAAATAAAACTATAAATTTCTAGAAAATACGTGCTATTGTGAGCTATACACACGGAAATTTGGAAAGTTGACTTCTAAATAAAGATGTACTTTATTTATTTTTTAAAAGACCGTTAACTTTAGACGGCAATAACTTCTGATATTTAGATATTACAGCAACTTTTTCTTTTAAGCTTTAAGCTTTTTTTTTTTTTTTTTTCTTTATCATTTTACTAATTTCAGTGTTCACATCCGCTGTAGTCACAAGGCTACGGCTAACTCTGACTGTGTAATCAGGACATTTGAGTGCTATATTCTTATTGAATTTAGGAAAAAAGGTCAACGGAGAAAACGTCAATAGGTAAAAATGATAGTAATAAATGCCAGTTCTTATATAAATCTAAAGTTGAGATAAATTAGTTATTAAGGGATATAATTCAGTTACAAAGAACCGATTCTAAGTTTCAAGTAAGTAAATGCTAAACACGTGTATCGGTTATTTCAACTCGATTGATGAATAGCATAAGTATAAAGATCGCGACTTTTATATCCTAATGTAAACTTTGGCCAAAGATATTCTTTGGAGCAAAAAAGAAAAAAAGAAAGAAAGAAGGGGTACAGATATTTTAATGAGATGGAAAAAGTGACAAAAAAAAAAAAATCTTATCTTAATATTTAGAATGTAGAAGTGTTAAGGAAGTATCAGGAAAAGAGTCAAAATTTTGAGATTTGGCACAAGAAAACTTAATGTTGACAATATGAACATAAACCATTTTAAAAAAAAAATAAATAAATAAAAGTGTAGCAAAATTTCTTATGGCTAATCTATTAAAAATAATAATAATAAGAAGAAATGAATATATTGTGTATATATACGTATTCTTCTGTTTTTTCGCCAAGTTAATAGCATTTTTAACTATAACAGTGGGTTCTATCTTTATCACGCTGTTACGTGCAAAAATTCTATCGGAAACATTAATTTTTTTCAGCATCTTCAAAAGGGCTGCCAACATTTATTGAAAAATGAAAAACATTGTTCGATTTTATAGTTTCTTAATAAATTCCCTTGCCAATTCCGAATCACGGAAAAAAACACACCGGAAAAAATTGTATTCGGAAAAAAACGGCAAGCGGAAAAAAAGTGACCGGAAAAAACGTTATCGGAAAAAAGTGACCTAAACTACAAAAGCGGAAAAAAAGTGACAATGAAAAAAAGTTACAAGGAAAAAAAGTGACACAGAAAAAAAGTGACAAGGATTGATTTTGGGAAATTATTATTGATTTTGGGGATTCATTGGTGAAGTGTGAAAGGGGGATCGGGGGGGGGCATAATTTAGGTAAATGGGTTTTTCATGCTGAATTAACTGTTTTGGTTAAATTTTTGGATATACGTTCTTACTGAAAAGACGCTTGCCTGATTAGTTTTGGGAAGGAACGATTACTCCCCCCCCCATCCGTCCTCAATTAGATGAATGGGTTTTTATGCAGAATTATCCAACTTGTGTCAAATTTGCATATAGGTTCTTTTCGATAAGGCTTATATATAATATAAAATGCTTGAAGAGTTTTAGGAGTTTAATGGTTAAGTATAGAAGGGGGACGGGGGATAACCTTCCTTAAATTAAATTAATGGCTTTTTACGGATAATTATCCGATTTGCTTCGAATTTTGGACATGGGTTCATTATGATAAGACGTATCTCTGATTAGTTATGGGGTTCTTTTGCTTATTATAAAGGGAAGACGAGCAATTATCTCTCCCTCAAATTAGATAAATAGATTTGTATGCAGAATCATCTGATGCATTTCAATTTTTAAATATAGGTTCTTTCTGATAAGGGGAATTCCGGAATAGTTTTAAGGATTTAATGGCTAATTATAAAGGGGAGATGAAGAAAACACCTCTTAAATTAAATAAATGACTTTTTATGCAGAATTACCCGATTTGCTTCGAATTTTGGACATGGGTTAGTTATGATAAGACGCATTTCTGATTAGTTATGGGGTTCTTTTGCTAATTAAAAAGAGGGGGGGATGATTACTACCCCCGCCTTAAATTAGTTTTAAAAAAATTATGCACACTTAAGCGATGTATTTCAAATTTTGGATGTAGGATCTTTCTCATTAAAGTAAATTCCTGAATAGTTTTAAGGGTTTAATGGCTATGTATAGAGGGAGAACGGGGGATAAACCCCCTTAAATTAAATAAATGGCTTTTTACGCAGAATTATCCTATTTGCTTCAAATTTTCCATGTATATTCATTATAAGAAGGCGTATCTCTGATTAATTATGGGGTGTTTTTCCTAATTAAATAGGGGAAGGGGGCGATTAATCCCCCACTCTTTAAATAATTTTTTTTTTCACAATTATCCAACGTATTTCAAATTTTGGATATAGGTTTTTCCTGATAAAGTGAATCCCTGAATAGTTTTAAGAGTTTAATGGCTAAGTATAGCGGGATGAACGGGGGGTAACCCACAATTAATCAGGAATTCGCCTTATCATAATGGACGCACATTCAAAATTTGAATCAAATAAGATAATTCTGCGTAAAAAGCCATTGATTAATTTAAGGGGGGTTATCCTCCGTTCCCCCACTGTATACTTAATCATTAAACCCTTAAAATTATTCTGAGATTCACTTTATGAGAAAGAACATATATCCAAAATATGAAATATATCGGATAAGTGAATATAAAAAACAATTTATGTAATTTAAGGGGGGGGGGGATAATCACCCGTCTTAATTTTTAATTAGAAAAATAACCCCATATGTAATCAGGGATAAGCCTTAACATAATGAATCTATAATCCAAAATTTGTAGCAAATCCTATAATTCTGTGTAAAAAGTAATTTAATTTAAGGTAGGTTATATTCTATTCTCCTTCAATACTTAGATATAAAATCCTTAAAACTATTCAGGGATCTACCTTATCAGTAAGAACCTATATTTAAAATTTGAAATACATGGGATAATTCTGCATAAAAACCTATTTATCTAGTTTAAGGGGGAGATAATTTCTCGCCCCCCCTTTATAATAAGCAAAAGAACCCCATAACTAATCAGAGATACGTCTTATCATAATGAACTTATGTCCAAAATTCTAAGCAAATCGGATAATTATGCGTAAAAAGCCATGAATTTAATTTAAAAAAGGTTATCCCCCGTTCCCCCTCCATACTTCCTTTAAACTCCTAGAATCTCTTCAGGCATTTTATACTATACATAAGCCTTATCGAAAAGATCCTATATGCAAATTTGACACACGCTGGATAATTCTGCCTAAAAACCCATTCATCTAATTGAGGACGGATGGGGGGGGGGGGGAGTAATCGTCCCTTCCCAAAACTAATCAGGCAAGCGTCTTTTCAGTATGAACGTATATCCAAAAATTGAACCAAAAACTGTTAATTCAGCATGAAAAACCCATTTACCTAAAGTATGAGCCCCCCCCCCCCCCCCCCCCCCGATCACGCTTTCATACTTAACTAATGAATCCCCAAAATCAATCCTTGTCACTTTTTTTCCGTGTCACTTTTTTTCTTGTCACTTTTTTCCGCTTTTGTAGTTTAGGTTACTTTTTTCCGATAATTTTTTTCCGGTCACTTTTTTCCCTAGATTCGAAAAAAACACACTCGAAAAAAAAAAAAACAGATTCGGAAAAAAGCGCATCTACCTCTGTTGCTTATCTGTTTCCTTTGATCATATACTTTTCTTTTTATAAACACTAGCTACATCTTCGAATTCGAAGTGAAAAATAATTGTGTTATCTCAAACTGTATTTTAACAAGTGCCTTCAAATTCTTTCATTTATCATTATTACAGAGGTATTGTAAGTAGAATTTTAATCTTAAAGTATTTAAATACACCAATTCAAAAGGATTAGTTAGCTATAAGCAGAGCCGATGAAAATTTTAAAGAGCCCAAGGCCCCCCTCACAAAAAAATATTAGCTAGATTCCTCCCCCCCCCTGTCCATGAGTCGAGGACAAAACTCTATGGACAAAATCCCCACCGCATAAAAGCATTCCATTACATAATGGTATACGGGGAAGAGTCTTTGAGGTGTGTTTTAATTATATTAAAACCATTATGCATATTACTAAATTTATAGAGGTTGTTGTGATTTTTGACAAGTTAATTCCTGTATAATAGAAAGCAAATACAGTATTTGTGTATCCGAAATATTGTATAGCACACTAGCTGTATATTAAACCAAGGTCTGAACATTTTTAAAACTTCGTTATAGTAGAAACGCACCTCATTTGCTACATCTGACGTGCAATTTCTAACTTGTTTTATTTTATTTGTAGGTATTTTTAACACTTTCTTTTTCAGAACTGGTTTCGAAAGTTAAAGTACCTTCATAAAAAATGTGCATTCAAAATCAAAAAAGTAAAAGAAAAAAAAAAAAAAAAAAAAAAAAAAAAAAAACGTTCACATTAAAACTGTAACTCAAAATCCAAAAGAAAAATTTATTAAAATTTTTCTAATAAAATTTTTTTGATCCAATATTTGAAAACTGATACAGAATTATGAGATTCCTTTTAAATGTAAGAATGAAAGATTTTTTGTAACGTTGTTAAAAGCTTTTTCGTTATTGAACGAGGAAGTGAAAAAGATAGAACTTGATAATCAAATGGTAATAATAAAACTGATCTCAGTTTACTTATAATTTTAATATTTTGGAACATAGTTAAAGATAAATTTTAACTTTTGAGTCGTATGATTGCACTCGATTACCCAGGGCGATAGAGGTGGCTGAGTTGCAAAAAAAGTTATTCTTATCTGGAGTTTTTACTTTCAGAGACCGACTTATTCAGGGACATGCCAGGCAGCTGCCCCGGTGAAACCTTTTAGAGGGCCCTATGAATCTGTATTTTCAAGGGAGTGTTCTAATCCAAACTGATTATTTTCTGGGTTATTTTTAAATTCATTTTTACTCTCAAATGCATCAAAATGTCAAAATCTTTTATTTAGAAACTACACAATGTGCTGTGATTGTGGATTTTTAAATAAATATAGAAAATATTGGGAAAAAAAATGCTATGAAAAACGGCGTTTTCACTTAAATTGTCCGAAGTGTGAGATATGTGAATGAAAAAAAAAAGGTCATGCTGAGAAAATAATTGTTTATAAATCAAACTCTAATGAAATGAGCGAAAAATCTCATCAGATGACATTTTTTACGTCTCTTTAAAAATCTCCTCAACAATTTGCTTGTCTTTATATTTGAAAATAAGTCTGAAAATGAATCAGAAAATTTTGAGATGTTGTGGGTGAAAAATTATTTTTCGAATCCAAAAGTGACCCAAACTCATATGTTTTCAACAATGTATGGAAGGAGTGTGCACCCCCCTCCCCCTTTCCATCTCTGTTTCCAGTATCCCTCTCAACCCACACAAAAAACAAATTATCATTAGCAAAATAATGATAAAAATTTTGTTATCACAACTTAGTGTTCTATTGTTTTCAAAAGAAATTCTTTTTTAACATTCCCCTAGTAATATAGCAAGTAAAAACAGTAATTATGACCAATTTAGGGCATTTTCTTTTACACATTTTATAATGACATAGATAAGCAAAGTAAAAGCTGTCAAAGGAATACTCGTGTTAACCTGTCTTCTACTTTATCTACTATTATCATATTATTATTTCTTCAGTTAAAACTTTTTATATCCTTTACACAGATGTAAGCAGTACTGGGTACAAAATTTATGCGTACTTTTATAAAAAATGCATACAAAGTTCAACATTAGCCACATCATCATTATTCATAAAAAAAATCTTTATAGAGATACAAAGGTGTGACTCGTCCCGATTAATTCTCCTCCCCCCCCCCCCGCCCATAGCCTTACATTTAATAAGATTTCATTGCTGAGATTGTGACAAACCCAGGAACCATGATCCCCTCTCTTCTCCGAAGAGTACGAAGAATGCCGAAGTAAATTAAAAATCCTGCTCAGGTGATGTTACTTACTAAAAATCTGCACCTCCTAAAATTGTGACAGAAAAGCTGTTATAGATTGTATTTTACAGCGGAGAATTGAGTGGGCCCAAGTAAAAACAATCATTACATTTTTGAAAACGAAAGCCCATGTTATAATGTATTATTAGCAAGTCAGATGGTAATACAACTGACAAGCGAGAACATATTACGCACCGAAAAAGAATAGCGAATGCACACCGACAAACAGAGACGCAACACACAACGACGATTGAAGACGTAACACACATCAACAACCAACGAAGTATACACACCGGTAAGATAGGACATAAAACACACCAGCAAAAGAGGACTAAATATACACCAGGAAGTCAGGACGTGAAACACAACGGCAACCAAGGACGTATACACAGCGGAGAATCAGGACATATACACAGCGGAGAATCAGGACATATACACACCGGAGAATCAGGACGTATACACACCGGAGAATCAGGACGTTTACACACCGGAGAATCAGGACGTTTACACACCGGAGAATCAGGATGTTTACACACCGGAGAATCAGGACGTATACACACCGGAGAATCAGGACGTATACACACCGGAGAATCAGCACGTATACACACCGGAGAATCAGGACGTTTACACACCGGAGAATCAGGACGTATACACACCGGAGAATTAGGACGTATACACACCGGAGAATCAGGACGTATACACACCGGAGAGTTAGGACGTATACACACCGTTAAATGAAGACGTAAAACACACCAGCAAGTGAAGACGAAATACCCACCGGAGAATCAGTACGGAATACATGCCGGAGCCAGGACGTAATAGAGGCTCTCTACCACAATTTTAACTTTTATGAACAATTGTCTCCAAATAAAGCAAGAATATTATGAACAACTATACTTTCTTTCAAATATGAAAATCTCATTTTTGACCCCCACTTTAAAAAAAGTGCAAAAATTTTGGAAAATCATGAAATTGTTTTTTAACTATCTGTGTTTATAGTGATTTAATGCAATAATTTTTAAAATTTCTGTTTGAAAAAAAAAAAAAAAAAAAAAAAAACTAAAACTAAATGACATGTTAAAATTTTGTTCCCTGTTCCTTCCCTAGGACTAAGAATATTGAAAATTCTAAGATATGAAATTCAGGTAATTCTCTGGCTATATTTTAAAACATTAATTTTATGAATATTTTTCCTTAATTTAAATGTAATGAAAAATGTAAAAAAAGTGGATTACCCCCTCTTCTCCCTCGTCGGAGTGCTGAATTTGAAATTTAGAGAAATTATTACATTATTTTATTTTTATTTATTTATTTATTTTTTAATATTTGTCTCTATGATTATTCAATGCAAGTCTTTTCAATCTCTGTATTTTTATAAAATACGAAAAGGTTTGTTCAAATATTACGAAGTCTGCATCGACCGAAAATTTTTTGCTCGGTCACAACTCTGTATGAAACAATTTATCCGTCGCTGTCTGACTCGTGCAAAAAACCGTTTCAGATCTGCAGAAACTGCATAACAGTAATGTCTTAAATAAATAATAGCTTAAATAACAAAAATGTTACAAATGCTTTTAATCGATTTATAATATGAGAAAAGATAATTTCTAATGAAAAATAATTACATAATTATTATGGTTTATTATAATTTATTTATTGTTATTATATAGTATTACATATTTTTATTATTTTAAATTAATTATTAAATTATGTTAATATATTAATTACTATATTATATTATTACTATTATTTATATATATTATAATATATATATATATATAATGTAAGTATAAATATAATTTTAATGTAATAAAATATTAATAAATAACTTTATAATAGGAAATAATCCATGGATTATTGCATATAGTTAAAATTATAAATAATATTAAAATACTAATTTAAAAATTTAAATATAAATAAATAAATATGTATAATAAATATAAGTAATGTAAATATAATACATTTATATTGTATTCAAAAAATTATTTGAATACTTTCCATTACATTAAACTAACCAGTATATGGTGAGATTCCTCTTTGCAAAGAATAAGAAAATAAATAAAGAAACTGGAAAACATAGCCCCAAAGTATGTGTGTTTAAAAAACTGTTTGAGTCAACGCGTGGAAAAAAAGTTACAAATTACTACGGCATAGTAAATAGTATTTTTCCCCCCGCCCCTTGAAACCAGTTTAACCCCTTTTCTTCATAATCCGTGAAACATGTATTTTCACCGCACAAATGGGGACATAACATTTCCTTTATACACACTCCTATCTGCGACACACATGTGTGCTATACACATTACTTTAAAATACCGGCAAATGAGGACCTATAAAAATATTGCTCATCTTAATGTCTTGATACTAAAAATACATCACTTAACTATATAAAACAGAAATTTTAAATTTTTCCAACCGAGGACGTCCCCGGTTGAGTGTGTGTCCGAGGTTTGAAGGTGTGTATACATATTGAAGTCCCCGATTGACACCTTATGCAAACACACATATACAGGGTGTATCTAAACTACTGGGCAAAACTTTAAGGGGTGATAGTACACATCAAGACAAATAATATTAAATGGGAAACTAAGGGTCCCAAACGTCTTCCGAAGGAGATAGGCGAAATCAAAGTTTAGGGTCCGAAATTTGAAATGATTATAAAGCACGGAAAAATTGGTCGATTCGTTTGCGGTTTTCACGAAAACTATTCTTTATGTCAGTATTGTCTTGAAAATAAATTATAAAGATAAATTTCAAAAAATGCCGATAGAGGGTGCTTTAGACTTTGGAGTAATGAACAACTAATTTTTACCGTTATTTTTTGCATCTCAATAAATTTTTTTTTAAAGTTTAGATATAAACTTAAATTTTGAGCTCAAAATCTGTGGTTAAATATGGCAAATTGAACTGTGTTCAATGGGAGTGGGTAGGATCAAATTTCAAATGATTATAAAAAACAAAATAATTGGTCAACTGATTTGCGGTTTTCACTAAAACTATTCTTTACGTCAGTACTGTCTTGAAAATAAATTATAAACATAAATTTCAAAAAATGTCGATAGAGGGCGCTTTAGACTTTGGAGTAACGTACAACTATTTTTTTACCATTATTTTTTGCATCTGATTAAATTTTTTTGAAGCTTAGACATAAACTTAAATTTTGTGCTGAAATTCTGAATCGTTGAGAGTGGTTAAGTAGCGCTAACTGAACTATGTTCAATGGGGGTGGGAAGGTTCAAATTTCAAATGATTATACAAAACGGAAACAATGGTCGATTCGTTTGCGGTTTTTTCTAAAACCATTCTGTATGTCAGTATTTCCTTAAAAATAAATTTTAAAGATAAATTTAAAAAAATTCCGTTAGAGGGCGCCTTAAACTTTAGAGTAACCAACAACAATTTTTAACTTTTATTTTTTGTACCTAATTAAATGCTTACAAAAGCTTAGACTTAAATTTTGAGCTCAAATTCTGAATGGTTGGGAGGGTTAAGAAGCGCAAACTAAACTGCTTTCAGGAGTTGAAATTTTACCCTGCCCACCATACGAACACAGTTCAGTTTTTCGCTACTTAATTACTCACAACGATTCAGATTTTGAGCACAAAATTTAAGACTAAGCTTTTAAAACATTTATTTAGAAAAAAAAAATAACGGTTAAAAATAGTTGTTGGTTACTCTAAAGTTTAAGGCGCCCTCTAACGGAATTTTTTGAAATTAATCTTTAAAATTTATTTTCAAGGAAATACTGACATAAAGAATGGTTTTAGAAAAAACCGCAAACGAATCGACCAACTTTTCCTTTTTTTTAATCATTTGAAATTTGAACCTCCCCACCCCCATTGAACACAGCTCAGTTTGCGCTACTTAACTACTCTCAGCGATTCAAATTTTCAGCTCAAAATTGAAGTTTATGTCTAAGCTTCTAAAAAAATTTAATGTGATGCAAAAAGTAACGGTAAAAAATAGTTGTACGTTACTCCAAAGTCTAAAGCGCCCTCTATCGACATGTTTTGGAATCTATCTGTATAATTTATTTTCAAGGCAATACTGACATAAATAACAATTTTAGTGAAAACCGCAAATCAATTGACCAATTTTTTTGTTTTTTATAATCATTTGAAATTTGAACCTTCCCACCCCTATTGAACACAGTTCAGTTAGCGCTACTTAACCACAGATTTTGAGCTCAAAATTTAAGTTTATGTCTAAACTTCTAAAAAAATTATTGAGGTGCAAAAAATAACGGTAGAAAATAGTTGTTCGTTACTCCAAAGTCTAAAGAGCCCTCTATCGGCATTTTTTGAAATTTATCTTTATAATTTATTTTCAAGACAATACTGACATAAAGAATAGTTTTCGTGAAAACCGCAAAAGAATCGACCAATTTTTCCATTTTTTATAATCATTTCAAATTTTGGACCCTAAACTTTGATGTCGCCTATCTCCTTCGGAAGTCGTTTGGGACCTTAGTTTCCCATTTAATATTATTTTTCTTGATGTTTACTATCACCCCTTAAAGTTTTGCCCAATAGTTTAGATACACCCTGTATATATATATGAATTATATAAGAATACAATAATAATATGTTATTTTATGTTATATTAATTTAAGATCAAGAGATTTTCATCAGACTGGTTATAAGTTAACATAAGTTGTTGCTAAATAGATTTTGATTTAAACCATCTAATCAGTGGAGCTGCTATGATCTATTTTTTAGAAGTGCAAAAGACATGCATAGAAATAGGAGAAAGTTTTGAGATTACCACAACCGAGTAGTTTTATATTATAGTTACACAAAATCTAATATATTATAAACTTTCAAATGATATTAAGATTTTACCATACGCCATGCTTTGAAATACCATGCAATTTATGGTATAAACGATTATGTTTGATTTTACCATACATCATGCTATAGAACACCATTGAATGTATGGTAAATTTCATTTCCCTATAGTTTTACCATACACCTTGCTTTAGAATACCATATCATGTATGGTGTATATCATTACCCTATAACCCATTCACATTTCTCTGGATGCCATATAATGTATGGTAGATATCATTATCCTCTAACTTTACCATACACTTTGCTCTGCAATACCATAGAGCGATGAATGTTTACCATACGAATGCAATATGTTTACATATAATGACATAATTCTTTTATGATTTTCCATATAAAACAATGTGTTTCCATAAAAAATCTTATGCCATTTTTTGCTAAGGGCTGTAGCTATAGTCATTAATAGCTATAGTATTATGTGCATAGATATATTAAAGTGGCTATACGCTACTAGATGAGGTCACTTGCAACGCCACTTGGTGTTAAACGGCAGAGTTAACGTTTCTATATTGAAAACAATACTAAAAATGGGGAAAAAGTGAATTACAAAGTTGTAAAGCATCGATTTAGTGCGGAAAGATATCACGTGAACATGAATACTAAAAAGCAGGAGGCCAAAGAGTGCATTTCTGAGTGATTTCTGACACTGTGGTTAGACGAAACATTCTTTAAAAGAGAAAAAAACTCTGACTATATATCAAAATATACCTTTAATTTCGATGTTCAGACGCCTCTCCGTCTATTACAATGCACCTCTTGATCCTTTTCTGAATTTTGAGGTGTAGCATAGCGGGCTACACATTAGCACCATCACCCGTAATTCAATGTTAGCAGAAGTCCTACAACGTTACCAGCTGATTCAACTATTCTCACAAAAAAATCTTTTGTCCTTCCTTTCAATTTTTGTGACGTCATGATTTTGGAAATCACAAACAAACAAATGCTCGTTTTAAGCGTGTTGCTTTTAGCATTCATGTTCACAAGGTATCGTTTCGTATTAAATTGATTATGCTCGACAACTTTGCAATTCACTTTTTTCCTATACCTCGTACCGTTTTTGAGATAAGAACGCTAATTCCACTGTTTTTAATTAGGTGGTGCTGAAAGCGCTCTTATCTAGCAGGGCATAGCTATTTTATAATACTAGACACCACTTTTAAGACTACACTGTAAAAAATAAAGAGTTTTATCACATTTCCTTCGGTTGTATGAGATGTGAAATAAGGTGTAAATGTGTTATTTTTTGAGCGCCAATACCAAAATAAATGTTACTTTACACTTTCAATGACATATCACAACTCTTTAAAAAAAAATAGGCGTTCTGAATCACTAGAAATCGTTACAATGCGCTCTCTAAAAGACTTTATTGAATTTATCAACACAACGGCAGGTGTTTTTTTAATCTAGCAATAGGAAGTCGGTGATTATGAAATCCAGCGCGGGGGGTGAAATTATTGGATATGCAAAATGGCGCTTAGTTGAAAACGTTTTGTTTTGTTCTGTGAATATCAAATATATTTCGTAGTAATAAAATGATTAAAAAATATCTGACATAGTTCATATTAAGAACTTTTATCGAATTACAGTTTTGATTATTTCAATTAGTTTGGACACTTTAAGAAACAAGAAATAATCTATTCTACGATGAATTAGAGTTTATTCTAATGATGGCCGTCAGCTGCAACACAGTGTTGTTGCAAAGTTTTGGATTTTTTTCAAATAAGTAAGTGACGTTTATTTTCTTTCTGTTTTGTATACAATCACTCTTAATTCTCTGTAAAAACCTGTATTTGTGTTATATATTTTAAATAAATGCATGATACTTGCAAAATGTGATTTTGCAGTCTAGCTTTTTCGATATTTTAAAAATAAAAATTAATAATAAAAGAAGTCGTAAAATTGTCACTTTCGTATACAGAGCCAAAGCTCTGTAAATATTTAGTTTTGATTTTATAGTGTTTTACTGCTTTAAATTCCGCATAACTTGAACTAACACGAAATTAAATAAACATAGTGTTATATCTTGTTTTAAACATTCATTTTTTCAATTATATTTGTATTTTGATGTGTTTTTAGATTATTAGAAGCAAAAATTTCATTATTTTTATTTCGTTTATATATATATGTTGATACTGAAAGAGTTAAAGAGATTGTCATGGTTTTATTTTTCTATTTAGTAAATTAGTACAACTTAATTAAAATCATCATTAATGCCTATTTGAATTTGAATACATTTAATGGAAAATCTTAGAACTTCAATGAAAGGGGGGGGGGGTGGCGGTATGTTCATTCAGAGCTGTGTGAAACGGGGGGCGAAGGGGGCGGTCGCCCCGGGCGCGGAAACTGAGGGGCCGCCAAATTTATGTTAATATCGTCTTTTGTTTCTTCGCTTTTTTTTGTAAAAAAAATATATATATATATGTGACGATTTAAGGAGAACTCGAATTATTTCCACTGGTTAAAAAGAAACACGCAGTCATGGCAAGCGAGGGAAAAAACAAAATAAAATAATAAATGTAGAAGATCCAATAATTAGTCATGGGCTGCTGTAAATTCATTTATTAAATTCGTAATAATGAGGAAGGAAAAGCTCCTTTTGCAAAAATTCCATCATTATTTCAGCGAGCTGTCCTCATCGAAGAAGCAACCCAAGAAATCTTCTTCTTCATCTCGAGACTTCCACCTTCTAAACTAAAAAGAAAGTACTGGAACATTCTGTAACCTCAAACCATCATTCTTTTATGTAAACAGAATTCTTGTCCAGCTACGAGGCTATTTTTAAACAGACGATAAATTTATTTTAAAAAATATTATTTAACCAATTTATAATTGACTCAGAATTTTAAATATCTTACGCAGACGATTTTTATAAATGATTAATTTTAAGAGAAAAAGAAAAGAAATGAATTTATTAATATGCACACATCAAAGGTTGACGTAGGAAAAATAAATAAATAGATAAAATAAAATAATGATATTTTTTGAAAGGTATGGTTTTGGAATAAATTTAATAAGACTTTCTTAAAAAGGGTTGATAAAAACATAGAAGAAATCAGTTTTATTTGGAATATTAAGAAATAAAGTTTTAATTAAGAATATTTTTAATTTAGAGCCATCTTTTTAAATTTACGCATACTGGAATAATGTTTTTTAAGGCAAATTAAAAATTTATATCGTCTGCATAAGGATTAACAGATTAGATTTAGAAACAAGATTTTAATTTAATAATTTGAAGTAAGTACGGAATATTATTATAAGAAAATTAAGATAGTATAAAGGTTAGTTTTGGCGAAAAAATTTTAAATTTGTAATATTAACCCCCTCCCCAAGACTTTGTATGAAATTGATAGTTAAATAAAACTACAAGTTCAGACAACAGAAATATAATAATTTAGAAAAGTTAAATTTTGGAATAAAACTGTCAAACTCAGGAAGCCAAGAGATGGAAGAAAAGAAAATTAACGCAATATATAAAAAATATTAGCAATTAAAATAAAATAGTTAAGAGAAAATAATTCTGAATTAAATTTAGGTAGGAGCATTTCCCTGAAAGAAATACAATAATGTTACAATATCACTTACCATTTGTAAGTGCATAGGAGATAATACATACAATAACAGTAAATAAGTTATGAATATTAATAAGCAAAAGACATTAAAGATATAATAAAAACAATAAGATATCTCTTTCATGGGAGTTTATGGAATTTCCGTAACTTAATTAGTAGTAATTTCAGTTCAGAAATTAAATTTGTTTGTATAGTCCTTGTAGTAAACATAGTCTTTAAAGGCTACAATAAACGTTCTTCTCAAACTTAGTTGACTACATAGTCATTCAAATCAAAAGTCTCTAATAGTTTTTAAAATGCAATTCTTCAATGTAGTTCATTATCAATAGTTAATTTAAATAAGAATTTCCGGAAAGTTTACTAAATACTGTCCTTCACATAAAACATCTTCAATCCAGTTTACTAGTGAACTACATAATTTTTCCATTTTGGTTTAATGTTATGTTGGAATCTTTGTTGGATCCAACATCTCTTGAATAATATATCAAATTTTTCTTTCAATAATATATCAATGTTTTAATAATAAATAGCATCACTCTCAATATAAATAATAAATAATAGAGAAAAATTTAAATAATAACAATAACAACAATAATAAGTGATAGTATAATAAGACTCCATATCCTAATATTTTTCAATAAGAGTATAATTAATACTAAACTTCATTATAGAAATCATAATAATAATAATAATAGTAAAACAAGAGTATAATCAAAAGAAAATATCACTATTTGTTTATTATTGATAGGGAAAATATTGGTTGAGGATAAAAATAATTACATAGCAACTAAATAATTTTCTTATCTTCTAATAGCATAAGAAAGTATTTTTTGCTAGCCGAAAGTATAAATAAAAAAAATCATAATAATTCCAAAATCCAAATAAAATTAAATCTAACTATTTAGAAAATGGACTCTCAACCAGTATTTCCTTACAATAATTCCTCTCTGATACTCTTTTACAAAATTGTCAAATTTGGTTATAAGTTTTCAAATGCCAAATGTAGAATAATGTTTTATATACACATGGTTTATAAACTTTAATAATAAAATACAATAGGAATAAAAGGTGTCATTCTTAATTGAGAAATAGAAATAAAAATAGTGTGCTTTTCTGAAAAACACTTAATATCTGTAGTTTCCACAATCACTGAAAATCACATATTATCTTATAGGTTTGAGTAGAATCATTAGATTTTATAACTGTTATAACATAAATATCTGCTGAATAAATAGAATAATACTAATGTCAAATACATGAGTAAATATAGTTAGACTTAAACACCCTTAAAATTAATTTATCAACATCAATTTGAAAGCTTTTACAATCAGTGTTCACCTTATGCCTGCATAAGGAGCCCAGTTTAACCCCAAAAACTCCCAAAAACAAGTAATATTCTTGTAGGCCTCCAAGAACATACCTGCTGATGTTGAAAATTAAGGTGATAAAATATTTAAAGACTAAGAATTAAAATTTAATCTATTGTCTTGACTTTAGTTTGATCTAGTGATTGTGATTGTATCTGAGGTTTTGTTTGTTTTTTGGGTTGCTCATGAAACAGTTTAAAATCTTCGGGTGAAAAATAGGGTCTTAATTTAGAAACATGCACAATAACGGAATTCTGCCCTGTCTCATAATTAAATTTATCTATTTCATAAGTTACATCAGAAAGTTTATTTATAATTTTATATGGTCCAGAGAAAGTAGGTTCTAATTTTCGAGTGTTAGGGTATTTAAATTCTTCATAAATTACAGAGTCTTGTATTTTTAATGGGCATTCAACAAAATTTCGATCATAGAGCCTTTTACTTTTAAGGTGAAATTCATGAGTTCGCGCTTTCGCAATTTTGAGGGCTTTGTCTACTGGAGTTGTATACATTTTAACTGCCTCACACAAAACCATTACCCTCCATTTTAAAAATCTGAATCAAAATTATCGTGAAAATTATAACTATATTTAGCTGCTAACTTTAACCAGAAATTTTATCTAATAAAAATAGAAATTGTAAATATCATAGTTATACCTTATTATTACAAACTTGCCTTTAATCGTGCATAGAAATATCATAATAGTCTTAATAAGTAACAGTAAATATCTTAAGAACATCATACTCCTCAATTAAATCCTTAAGAATAAAAATATTTCAATCTCCAACACATAATAATGATAATAATAATACTCATAAATAGGTAAGTAAGTAAGATTCACAGATAAATAATCAAATAAATAAACCTAACAAACAGAGAACTATCTACAACGAATGGTAATTTATAATTATTTGTATATCCATACACAATTAATAGTCAAATATTATGAGAATTATTTTGTGAGCTACTTGGAAGAGTATCAGAGGATGGCAACTCACTCCTAAAAATACATTCTCTTTCCCAATGAAAAGCATTACTGACACCCCTATTTGTGCATATCCTACAAGGTCTTGAAGGGTATGAATTTTGAATATAATTATTTTGACAAACTCTAGGTCTTTGAAACTGAGATTGCCTTTGGGGAATCCAATTCCTAGGTGTATTATTGGGCCTAACTGGCTGAATCCAGGGCCTAGTTGGTTGAAAAGATTGAAAATTTTGTCTAGCTGATGGTTGATTTATTACTTGGTTTGAAACTAGTGGGGTGGAAACTTCCACGAATTGTTTGACAACCCGGTACCATTCTGTGGTACTACTAGGAGGATTTATAATAATATTGTTTTTGAATTCTGGTTTTAAACCATCAGTTAAACCTTGTAATAGTATATTTTCACTAAGATGTAATTTCCTACCAATTTCCACTTTTTTACGAAAATAAGTTTCTAAATTGTCTAAATTATCTAATTTCAGATTTGAAAAATCAGAAAAACTCGGGATGTGTAATTGAATGAACTTTCTATCAAAATTTTCTTAATTTGTTCATAATCCGTACAATTTAAACAGTCATTGATATAAATTTTTTGCGCTTCCCCTTTCAGATATTGCGCAATAGAATTAAATTTCCATTCTAGATTTTTCTTCTCCTTTTCACATGTTGTATCAAAATAAGTTAACCACGACAAAATGTTCATTCCAGAACTCGGGTCAAACGGTACGAACTTAGGATCTTCCATAATTTTTCGATTCTTACTCATTAGAATAAATGAAGCACTTCTATTTTCTTTATTAAATCCTGATCGTAAAATCATTCGCAATAAATTTCAAAGTTAATAATTTCTATCAATTACATATTTTTTCAAAATTACTATATCAGATCCATAACATACAATAAATAATAAAATAATAAATAAATTAGTAAATTAATAAATTAACTTCAAATTACTCTCATCAATAAAATAATAAATAAATAAATAAATAAATAAATAATAAATACTTTCCATCAATCATAAATAGAATAGAAATAATAATCAAAACATTTAATAAAATAAACTTACAGTTCACGAAAAATTTTCAATAAAATCCATTCTTCATTAAATTCCTCATCAAATACCTTTCGCATACTCAGCACTTTGAAGTAATTAATTTTCAAAAATTTTCCTATGACCATAAGTACTCAATCAAAATTTGTGCGCACAGATCAACATCAAGCGTCAGGAAATCCACATCAGACTCGAAGCAAGTACTAATTCTTTCCAAGCATAGCTGTGAAGTTCTTTAGAAAGAGCATTTCTTTTACTTTAATTAAGTAAGAAATTACGGCGATTTAGGCACAAAAACATTCACGAGAAGTCGATAATCGGCGGTTCACAAAGCTATCATCATTTCGTTCCACAGCCGATTTCATTAGCAAGCCGAAAATACCATATAGAATGTCCTTCAATCGAACTTCGGCGATAGCATGCTTTTCTTCGTTCCATCGCAATTTTCTTTAAATATCCAAAAACGGCAGCACAGATAAATAATCCTGTCGGACTTTTCGATTAGTTGTGACGATTTAAGGAGAACTCGAATTATTTCCACTGGTTAAAAAGAAACACGCAGTCATGGCAAGCGAGGGAAAAAACAAAATAAAATAATAAATGTAGAAGATCCAATAATTAGTCATGGGCTGCTGTAAATTCATTTATTAAATTCGTAATAATGAGGAAGGAAAAGCTCCTTTTGCAAAAATTCCATCATTATTTCAGCGAGCTGTCCTCATCGAAGAAGCAACCCAAGAAATCTTCTTCTTCATCTCGAGACTTCCACCTTCTAAACTAAAAAGAAAGTACTGGAACATTCTGTAACCTCAAACCATCATTCTTTTATGTAAACAGAATTCTTGTCCAGCTACGAGGCTATTTTTAAACAGACGATAAATTTATTTTAAAAAATATTATTTAACCAATTTATAATTGACTCAGAATTTTAAATATCTTACGCAGACGATTTTTATAAATGATTAATTTTAAGAGAAAAAGAAAAGAAATGAATTTATTAATATGCACACATCAAAGGTTGACGTAAGTAGTAGGAAAATAACAGTTTAAGGACATGCGGAGGGACAGAGGGACCGTCCCTCCGCATCCCTCCGCGCCCCTCCGCATCCCTCCGCGCCCCTCCGCATCCCTCCGCGTCCCGCCTGCGGTACCTCCTGCCCCCACCATACATCCCCCTCCACAAACGCCCCCTAGTGGAAAAAAAAGGAACATTCTATTATAACATGAGAGGTGAACAACCTTTCCTAATTAAAAAATATTATCAGTCACATCTCAACTCGGAATCATACTATATGATGAAGATTAAATTTATATTTGAATTTTGAACAACCATAATTTTAATGAGTATTATTAATTAAGCGAAACACCGGAAAAATATCAGTTTTTAACCATTTTATTTAGATTTCTTCAACTACAAGATGAGATTATCAATTTAACTCAAGAAAGTTAAACATATATTTGAATTTTGCTTCATAGGCATCTTAATGAGTAGTATTAATTAAGTAAAAACAATAGAAAATATCCAGTTTTATAGAAAAAGACTGATTTCTTACGATTTTTATCAACTATATGATCAATGTAACGACTTAAAAGTTGAAAGTTAAACATGTATCCTAGTTTTTCAACAGCTATAGCCTTAATGAGTATCGTTAATTAAGTAAAAAAACAATGGAAAATATCAAGTTTTATGGAAAAAGACTGCTCTCTTACGATTTTTATCAACTTAAGAGAGAAAACTTAAACATACATTTCAGTTTTTCAACAGCTATAACCTTAATGAGCATTCATAATTAAGTAAAAAACAATGGAAAATATCGATTTTTATAGAAAAAGGCTGATTTCTTACGATTTTTATCAACTGCAACATCAGTGTATCGACTTACAAGTTGAAAGTTAAACATGCATTCTAGTTTTTCAACAGCTATAATCTTAATGAGTATCGTTAATTAAGTAAAAAACAATGGAAAATATCAAGTTTTATAGAAAAAGACTGATTTCTTACGATTTTTTCAACTCAAACTTCAGACTATCAATTTGGTAGAAAGAAATTTAAGCATGCATTCGAGTTTTGGACAACCATTTCCTTCATGAACATTATTAATTAAGCAAAACAACAGAAAATATTAAATTTTTAACTGATTTCTTCATATTTATTTATTTTTTTTTATATATATATATAAAATCAGAATACACAACTTAAAATAGAAATTTAAACATATTTTAGGTAGCTTTCATTACAAAAAGTAAAAAGCTACCTATTGCAGCCGTCCGGAGGAAAGCACTTCCGGAAAATTTTGGTATATTTTCACCGATCATGACCCCCAGACCCCAAAACCACCCTCCGTTCAAATGTTGACATATATATATATATATATATATATATATATATATATATATATATATATATATATATATATATATATATATATATATAACCATATATATATATATATATCTGATATTTGTCATGCGATAACTAACGTATTTATGAACCGATTTGAATGAAACTTGGTATGTACATAGTACATACAAATGTCTTGACCGAGTTCGTTGGCCAGCATCATCCGCCATTTTGTTTCAAAATGGCGGCCATTTTAAAATTTTTAAAAAATTTAAAATTTAAAATTAAATGCGAAAAAATTAAAATTTGAAAAATATTTTTCTTTTACGTGTTAGAACTTAAAACAAAGATTCCAGAACACTTTTTATTTTGTGAATATCTTAAAAAATGATTGAGTTATAGCACTTTGAATTTTTCTTATGGCTGACATTTTGAAACGATCTGATTTTTGTCAAGTAATAACACGCGTATTTATGAACCGATTTCAATGAAACTTGGTATGTACATAGTACATACAAATGTCTCGACCGAGTTCGTTGGCCAGCATCATCCGCCATTTTGTTTCAAAATGGTGGCCATTTTAAATTTTTAAAAAAATTTTAAATTTAAAATTAAATGCGAAAAAATCAAAATTCCAAAAAATATTTTTTTTTTACGTGTTAGAACTTAAAACAACGATTCCAGAACACTTTTTATTTTGTCTATATCTTACAAAATGATTGAGTTATAGCACTTTGAATTTTTCTTATGGCTGACATTTTGAAACGATCTGATGTTTGTCACGTGATAACACGCGTATTTATGAACCGATTTCAATGAAACTTGGTATGTACATACTACATACAAATGTCTCAACCGAGTTCGTTGGCCAGCATCATCCACCATTTTGTTTCAACATGGTGGCCATTTTAAATTTTAAAAAAAATTTAAAATTTAAAATTAAATGCGAAAAAATTAAAAGTTGAAAAATATTTTTCTTTTACGTGTTAAAACATAAAACAACGATTCCAAAACACTTTTTTTTTGTCTATATCTTAAAAAATGATTGAGTTATAGCACTTTGAATTTTGCTTATGGCTGACATTTTGAAACGGTCTGATCTGAACGATCCATCATGTTGCTTTAAAATGGCATACACTTTATGATATCGTGGAATTTGGTGACTCTCTAAATCGCTTAAAATAAAACCAGGTTGAATAAAAGATGACTAATTTCTAAAAATTCCTATTAATATTCAGTCTTGACAAAAACTAGTATTCAATCTTATAAAATCACTAATTTTTAAAGATTATTTCCACTAATTTGAGCTTAGTATTTTTGAACAATGTAACTTACTTTAAAATAAATAAATAAATATATAAGTATATGAAAGCTACCTCTTCCTCCCGGCATTGCCGGAAGGACTTTTTTAATTTTTGAACAGTCGTTACCTCAAAGAATTTCAATAATTGAACAATTAACAAAGGAAACTAATGATTTTTTAACGAAAAAAGACGAATTAAACGAATTTGGTTAACTTTTACTCTAAATGGAAATTTCATCATACTTTTATATACTAACTAAGTAGAATTTTAATGCATAAACGAACACATTTCAGTAAATATTCAACGCACACGCAAATATGAAAACAACACCTGCTTCTTGTGACGTCATATTGAAACCAAAAGTTATTCCTCCGAAGTCCCTCACCATACCTTTTCACCCCCATCTCCCCCAATTTTTTACCTTAGGTAGGGAAATGGACAATGCAATGACCTCTCATTCTTGTATATTTAGAAGTCTGGGAGAAAAAAAGAGACATTTTATACACTCCAATTTCATAACAGTTACCGCAATATCCCAAAATTTGAATTTTGGAAGACATAATCAGTATAATTAATTAAACAAAATAATAAAAATATTATTTTTTAAGGTGAAAAGGTGAATTTAAGCGAATTTGATTAGTTTTACAATAGTCTTTTGAACAACAACTTGGAAATATAGATTTCTAACAGAAGAATTAAACGTATATTTTAATTTTAACAACAAAAACTTAACAAGTATCATTAATTCAACAAAAATAAATATCAATTTTAAAGAAAAGACGAATTTGAATAATTTTACACTAGTATTTTCAAAAGCAACATAGAAATATCAATACTTATTCACATATTTCACTTATTCACTGTATTCAGTACTATATTTAATAAAAAATGGATACAATTTAAGAATTTTCTAATCTATAATTAAATATTAGCTGTATATTTAATGTTACCCATGTTTTCAACATTAGTTCATAATCGTGAATTTTGTATTTTAAATACCATGTATTCAGGTTCAGATTATTTTCACTTGAAATCATACAGAATTTTTTAACAGAGTTTGTTTTTGAAATCATTGAAGCAACTGTATTTAATATTTTTAACACCAATTTTCTAAGATTTTCTAACATTTTCCGATTATACATTCTTCAGAAGTACATTTCTAAATGTTACAATCACTTTACATATCGAAAAGATATCATTGAAGCAACTGTATTTAATATTTTTAATACCAATTTTCTAAGATTTTTTAACATTTTCCGGTTATACATTCCTCAAAAGTTATTATTACGTATTCTAAACAATAGAAAATATTAATTTTAAGAATAAAAAGACGAATTTAAACAAATTTTATTAGTTTTACACTATTTTTTCTCACCTCCAACACGGATATATCAATTTTAACAGAAGAATTAAACGTATATTTTAGTTTTTAACAACAAAAATGTAATAAGTATCATTAATTAAACAAAAATAAATATCAATTTTCAAGAAAAGACAATTTTTTACACAAATTTTCAACTTTGAAATACATTTGCTTACATATATTGTTACAGTATATTACTAAACTTAAACTTTTTAAAAAGTTTGAATGTCTTTACAAAGGTTCATACTTATATTTTTCACGTCTTGACTGCATTCGAAATCTTACAACAAAAGTATACTTTTATTATTATTATTATTATTATTCTAGAAAACCTAAAAAATCGTTTCTTGCTGCTTTAGACACTTGACATATTAAAACTACTCTACCCATATAATTAATCAAATTAGGACATGATTCATCTTACACTTCAAAATTTCTGAATTTTTACAATACTTATTTTCATCAAACTTTATTCTTGATCCTATATATTTTAATAGCACAGAATTTTAACATCTGTTTTTATCTACTTATCAAAAAATTATTAAAACACCCAACAACATTTTCCAAATATGAATATTATCTTTACAATTTAATAATGCAAAACATACACGAATACAAAGTTTAATTTTTACAAACATTTCATATTTCAAATCAAACTATTCGAAATTTTCACAACATAAGAGCAAACATTAGACGAACTTTTTAACATTAATATTGCTTACATCTTTTCATCATAACTTTTAACTATGATAATTATCCATTTTTAGGTTGATTGTCGAAAAACTGTAACTGAAATTACATAAACTTAATGTAAAAAACCATGTTCTCACACAATTTCTTGAAATTCAACAAAGAATTGACTATTACTCCAATACTTATCTACTTCAATCTCGACTCTCGATAGTATATAGATATTGCATCATTACATACTTACAACTCTTTTCAAACGTTTATCAGAAAATCAAGCCAATCAAAGTCTAGTAGTTATTACATACCTGTTCCTCAGAAATATTACTATCATATGAAACAGTAAAGAAAATTAATAGATATTTAATATTTAATAACTTCATACGTGAAATTACTGCTGAATAAGAATACTAATAATCAAAAAAATCAACTGTTGGACAAAAAAATAGTACAGATTACCGAAAATTCAAATCATTTTTTCTACAAAAATTACAAAAATTAACAAATGAATGACAAGTTAGAGAAATAACTAAAAAAAAAAAATAATAATGAACATATTTACAAATTTATTAAAATCACACCTTTTTCTGGATTACAAACCACAATTTCTTGAAAAATTTAACACCGAATTTGTAAGATTTTAATCCTAGTATTACATACACTCAATAAATATTCAAAATTAAAAAAAAATAATTTTTTAGTCTCATTAATAAGCAGAAATTCTATATTAAAAGAATATTTTCATAGTAGTACTTATAAAAATGAGAGTTTACAAACTGATTTTCATAATTTTATCACATTTAAACTTAATATTTTACATAAAACATTATTTAATCAAATTTTATGCTTTCTAATTCAGTAAAATTCAATACTTTTTTAGTTTTTAAACCAATACCACAATATTTATTTACATCAAACTTGATTCTTCACCTTTTATATTTCCACATTACACACGTGAGATAAATACTAACTTGGATCAGGAGTTGAAGTCAATTGATTCCATTCGATTTTCATCATGTACGCATTGCTCCTACACGAAATTTCTTACTGCTATAATCATCTAATGTATTAAAACTAATCTACTCATATTTTTAATCAATTCATCAGATGTTTCATCTCGCACTTCTGAATTATCGTGCATCAAGTTGCTTAAAATATAAATACTATCTTTATAGTTTTAATGATATATAGTATACATGGTTTATCTTGAGTTAGCACTTCCATAGTATTAATCAAATTATATGTTTCATCTTGCACTTGATCTTAATGTTTTCATCTTGCATCTGAATTATCGTCCATCGAGTTTTTTAAATAATAATATATTTATAGTTTTTGATTATACATAGCATGTACAAATACAATCTTTAATTTTAACATTTCATATTTCAAATAACCTATTTCCGAAACCAAGCTATGTGAATTTTACCACAATGCTTATTATCATAGAATAATTTGTGTTTCACACTTTTCTAAAAATTATCAGATATGTACCCCTCAGAGAAATTACTATCATATGAATAAATGAAAAAAATTTAATTTATATTAAATGTACACGAAATTGATTGCAATATACATGTATTTAATAAAAATAAATAGGCGATTATTTATACATTAAACCTTTACTAAATATATATTTCTTTCATTATACAGATGTTTCAACAAGATGAATCAAAACAGCAGCAAACTTCAGAAATTAATGACCCGAATGATTCATCCCTTGCACATGTAGCGTTAACGAATAACACATATGTGAGTACTTATATGAGAAATACTAGAATTCGTATATGAAACGTAATTAGAGTAAATACAAAATGATTTGTCTTACTACCTACACTTTAACAAGTGCTTTTTACCTATATTATTGAAGAGAATCCTAACTGTGTCCATTTATTTCTACTACAGATGTGCTCTATTTGCTACAAACACTTCTTAAGTAAATGGAATTTAACAGAACATACAAAAATCTATACAGGTGAAAAACCTTACACTTGGAAAGATTACCATAAATGCTGTTTTCAAGGAGACGTGAATCAAAAATACACACATCATCATATAAAGCATCATCAGATATATGTAAACTTAGCGAAGATATTCAAAAATTAGTCAGACTTTTGAAGAATTTAGAAATAAAGGAAGATATTTAGGCTATTTATCCATCATATTTTCACAACATTTACCACAATATCTCAAACTTAAAATTTGGAAGACATACACACTGCTGAAAAGTAATTTTGTGATTCTTCTAACCAGTATGAATGTATAGATGTTATTTTGCAGTGTATTCTTTAAATGCTCACATTAAATATTCTTTTATATGCATATATCGTTGTGTTTATTTTTCTAATACCTATTACATTAATGAAATACATAACATTTTAAGTGAAATAACACTCTCACAACTTAAAAAATGCATAAGAACATACAAAAATAAACAGATGTATGAAAAAATATGCAAGTTTACAAAATATTTTCATTGTTTTCTAGAAATATTAACAAAAAATATTTACAATATGAAAAAATTGTAAAAGTGAAAAGAAAAAACATAAATGTAAAAACAAAAACCACAAAGTGAAAAACTCATAACAAAGTTTTTGAAAAAAAATATTTACAACAAAATTTTTTTTACAAAAACCAAAACTTCCAAAAATATTTTTTTCAAAAAATTTTTTTTTCAAAAACATTTTTTACAAAAAATTTTTTTTTCAAAATAAGTTTTTACAAAAGTAAAAAAAAAGAAAATCACAACGTTAAAAAAATGAAAAGTTTTTGTTAAAAAAAGTGTAAAAAAATTGCAAAAAAATGTTGCAAAAATTTCAAAAAAAGTTATGAAAAAAGCTTCAAAAATTTTGTTGTTTTTAATAGCAAATGCAATGGTTTCGCCATTGCATACTGCATTAAAACCAACGAAATTTTTGAAGCTTTTTTCATAACTTTTTTTGAAATTTTTGCAACATTTTTTTGCAATTTTTTTACACTTTTTTTAACAAAAATTTTTCATTTTTTTAACGTTGTGATTTTCTTTTTTTTTACTTTTGTAAAAACTTATTTTGAAAAAAAATTTTTTTGTAAAAAGTGTTTTTGAAAAAAAAATTTTTTGAAAAAAATATTTTTGGAAGTTTTGGTTTTTGTAAAAAAAAATTTTGTTGTAAATATTTTTTTTCAAAAACTTTGTTATGAGTTTTTCACTTTGTGGTTTTTGTTTTTACATTTATGTTTTTTCTTTTCACTTTTACAATTTTTTCATATTGTAAATATTTTTTGTTAATATTTCTAGAAAACAATGAAAATATTTTGTAAACTTGCATATTTTTTCATACATCTGTTTATTTTTGTATGTTCTTATTCATTTTTTAAGTTGTGAGAGTGTTATTTCACTTAAAATGTTATGTATTTCATTAATGTAATAGGTATTAGAAAAATAAACACAACGATATATGCATATAAAAGAATATTTAATGTGAGCATTTAAAGAATACACTGCAAAATAACATCTATACATTCATACTGGTTAGAAGAATCACAAAATTACTTTTCAGCAGTGTGTATGTCTTCCAAATTTTAAGTTTGAGATATTGTGGTAAATGTTGTGAAAATATGATGGATAAATAGCCTAAATATCTTCCTTTATTTCTAAATTCTTCAAAAGTCTGACTAATTTTTGAATATCTTCGCTAAGTTTACATATATCTGATGATGCTTTATATGATGATGTGTGTATTTTTGATTCACGTCTCCTTGAAAACAGCATTTATGGTAATCTTTCCAAGTGTAAGGTTTTTCACCTGTATAGATTTTTGTATGTTCTGTTAAATTCCATTTACTTAAGAAGTGTTTGTAGCAAATAGAGCACATCTGTAGTAGAAATAAATGGACACAGTTAGGATTCTCTTCAATAATATAGGTAAAAAGCACTTGTTAAAGTGTAGGTAGTAAGACAAATCATTTTGTATTTACTCTAATTACGTCTCATATACGAATTCTAGTATTTCTCATATAAGTACTCACATATGTGTTATTCGTTAACGCTACATGTGCAAGGGATGAATCATTCGGGTCATTAATTTCTGAAGTTTGCTGCTGTTTTGATTCATCTTGTTGAAACATCTGTATAATGAAAGAAATATATATTTAGTAAAGGTTTAATGTATAAATAATCGCCTATTTATTTTTATTAAATACATGTATATTGCAATCAATTTCGTGTACATTTAATATAAATTAAATTTTCTTCATTTATTCATATGATAGTAATTTCTCTGAGGGGTACATATCTGATAATTTTTAGAAAAGTGTGAAACACAAATTATTCTATGATAATAAGCATTGTGGTAAAATTCACATAGCTTGGTTTCGGAAATAGGTTATTTGAAATATGAAATGTTAAAATTAAAGATTGTATTTGTACATGCTATGTATAATCAAAAACTATAAATATATTATTATTTAAAAAACTCGATGGACGATAATTCAGATGCAAGATGAAAACATTAAGATCAAGTGCAAGATGAAACATATAATTTGATTAATACTATGGAAGTGCTAACTCAAGATAAACCATGTATACTATATATCATTAAAACTATAAAGATAGTATTTATATTTTAAGCAACTTGATGCACGATAATTCAGAAGTGCGAGATGAAACATCTGATGAATTGATTAAAAATATGAGTAGATTAGTTTTAATACATTAGATGATTATAGCAGTAAGAAATTTCGTATAGGAGCAATGCGTACATGATGAAAATCGAATGGAATCAATTGACTTCAACTCCTGATCCAAGTTAGTATTTATCTCACGTGTGTAATGTGGAAATATAAAAGGTGAAGAATCAAGTTTGATGTAAATAAACATTGTGGTATTGGTTTAAAAACTAAAAAAGTATTGAATTTTACTGAATTAGAAAGCATAAAATTTGATTAAATAATGTTTTATGTAAAATATTAAGTTTAAATGTGATAAAATTATGAAAATCAGTTTGTAAACTCTCATTTTTATAAGTACTACTATGAAAATATTCTTTTAATATAGAATTTCTGCTTATTAATGAGACTAAAAAATTATTTTTTTTTAATTTTGAATATTTATTGAGTGTATGTAATACTAGGATTAAAATCTTACAAATTCGGTGTTAAATTTTTCAAGAAATTGTGGTTTGTAATCCAGAAAAAGGTGTGATTTTAATAAATTTGTAAATATGTTCATTATTATTTTTTTTTTTTTTTAGTTATTTCTCTAACTTGTCATTCATTTGTTAATTTTTGTAATTTTTGTAGAAAAAATGATTTGAATTTTCGGTAATCTGTACTATTTTTTTGTCCAACAGTTGATTTTTTTGATTATTAGTATTCTTATTCAGCAGTAATTTCACGTATGAAGTTATTAAATATTAAATATCTATTAATTTTCTTTACTGTTTCATATGATAGTAATATTTCTGAGGAACAGGTATGTAATAACTACTAGACTTTGATTGGCTTGATTTTCTGATAAACGTTTGAAAAGAGTTGTAAGTATGTAATGATGCAATATCTATATACTATCGAGAGTCGAGATTGAAGTAGATAAGTATTGGAGTAATAGTCAATTCTTTGTTGAATTTCAAGAAATTGTGTGAGAACATGGTTTTTTACATTAAGTTTATGTAATTTCAGTTACAGTTTTTCGACAATCAACCTAAAAATGGATAATTATCATAGTTAAAAGTTATGATGAAAAGATGTAAGCAATATTAATGTTAAAAAGTTCGTCTAATGTTTGCTCTTATGTTGTGAAAATTTCGAATAGTTTGATTTGAAATATGAAATGTTTGTAAAAATTAAACTTTGTATTCGTGTATGTTTTGCATTATTAAATTGTAAAGATAATATTCATATTTGGAAAATGTTGTTGGGTGTTTTAATAATTTTTTGATAAGTAGATAAAAACAGATGTTAAAATTCTGTGCTATTAAAATATATAGGATCAAGAATAAAGTTTGATGAAAATAAGTATTGTAAAAATTCAGAAATTTTGAAGTGTAAGATGAATTATGTCCTAATTTGATTAATTATATGGGTAGAGTAGTTTTAATATGTCAAGTGTCTAAAGCAGCAAGAAACGATTTTTTAGGTTTTCTAGAATAATAATAATAATAATAATAAAAGTATACTTTTGTTGTAAGATTTCGAATGCAGTCAAGACGTGAAAAATATAAGTATGAACCTTTGTAAAGACATTCAAACTTTTTAAAAAGTTTAAGTTTAGTAATATACTGTAACAATATATGTAAGCAAATGTATTTCAAAGTTGAAAATTTGTGTAAAAAATTGTCTTTTCTTGAAAATTGATATTTATTTTTGTTTAATTAATGATACTTATTACATTTTTGTTGTTAAAAACTAAAATATACGTTTAATTCTTCTGTTAAAATTGATATATCCGTGTTGGAGGTGAGAAAAAATAGTGTAAAACTAATAAAATTTGTTTAAATTCGTCTTTTTATTCTTAAAATTAATATTTTCTATTGTTTAGAATACGTAATAATAACTTTTGAGGAATGTATAACCGGAAAATGTTAAAAAATCTTAGAAAATTGGTATTAAAAATATTAAATACAGTTGCTTCAATGATATCTTTTCGATATGTAAAGTGATTGTAACATTTAGAAATGTACTTCTGAAGAATGTATAATCGGAAAATGTTAGAAAATCTTAGAAAATTGGTGTTAAAAATATTAAATACAGTTGCTTCAATGATTTCAAAAACAAACTCTGTTAAAAAATTCTGTATGATTTCAAGTGAAAATAATCTGAACCTGAATACATGGTATTTAAAATACAAAATTCACGATTATGAACTAATGTTGAAAACATGGGTAACATTAAATATACAGCTAATATTTAATTATAGATTAGAAAATTCTTAAATTGTATCCATTTTTTATTAAATATAGTACTGAATACAGTGAATAAGTGAAATATGTGAATAAGTATTGATATTTCTATGTTGCTTTTGAAAATACTAGTGTAAAATTATTCAAATTCGTCTTTTCTTTAAAATTGATATTTATTTTTGTTGAATTAATGATACTTGTTAAGTTTTTGTTGTTAAAATTAAAATATACGTTTAATTCTTCTGTTAGAAATCTATATTTCCAAGTTGTTGTTCAAAAGACTATTGTAAAACTAATCAAATTCGCTTAAATTCACCTTTTCACCTTAAAAAATAATATTTTTATTATTTTGTTTAATTAATTATACTGATTATGTCTTCCAAAATTCAAATTTTGGGATATTGCGGTAACTGTTATGAAATTGGAGTGTATAAAATGTCTCTTTTTTTCTCCCAGACTTCTAAATATACAAGAATGAGAGGTCATTGCATTGTCCATTTCCCTACCTAAGGTAAAAAATTGGGGGAGATGGGGGTGAAAAGGTATGGTGAGGGACTTCGGAGGAATAACTTTTGGTTTCAATATGACGTCACAAGAAGCAGGTGTTGTTTTCATATTTGCGTGTGCGTTGAATATTTACTGAAATGTGTTCGTTTATGCATTAAAATTCTACTTAGTTAGTATATAAAAGTATGATGAAATTTCCATTTAGAGTAAAAGTTAACCAAATTCGTTTAATTCGTCTTTTTTCGTTAAAAAATCATTAGTTTCCTTTGTTAATTGTTCAATTATTGAAATTCTTTGAGGTAACGACTGTTCAAAAATTAAAAAATATGTTTAAATTTCTATTTTAAGTTGTGTATTCTGATTTTATATATATATAAAAAAAAAATAAATAAATATGAAGAAATCAGTTAAAAATTTAATATTTTCTGTTGTTTTGCTTAATTAATAATGTTCATGAAGGAAATGGTTGTCCAAAACTCGAATGCATGCTTAAATTTCTTTCTACCAAATTGATAGTCTGAAGTTTGAGTTGAAAAAATCGTAAGAAATCAGTCTTTTTCTATAAAACTTGATATTTTCCATTGTTTTTTACTTAATTAACGATACTCATTAAGATTATAGCTATTGAAAAACTAGAATGCATGTTTAACTTTCAACTTGTAAGTCGATACACTGATGTTGCAGTTGATAAAAATCGTAAGAAATCAGCCTTTTTCTATAAAAATCGATATTTTCCATTGTTTTTTACTTAATTATGAATGCTCATTAAGGTTATAGCTGTTGAAAAACTGAAATGTATGTTTAAGTTTTCTCTCTTAAGTTGATAAAAATCGTAAGAGAGCAGTCTTTTTCCATAAAACTTGATATTTTCCATTGTTTTTTTACTTAATTAACGATACTCATTAAGGCTATAGCTGTTGAAAAACTAGGATACATGTTTAACTTTCAACTTTTAAGTCGTTACATTGATCATATAGTTGATAAAAATCGTAAGAAATCAGTCTTTTTCTATAAAACTGGATATTTTCTATTGTTTTTACTTAATTAATACTACTCATTAAGATGCCTATGAAGCAAAATTCAAATATATGTTTAACTTTCTTGAGTTAAATTGATAATCTCATCTTGTAGTTGAAGAAATCTAAATAAAATGGTTAAAAACTGATATTTTTCCGGTGTTTCGCTTAATTAATAATACTCATAGCCTAAGAGCCAGTGAAAAGCTACCTATATGTATTTGACCAGACCTGAGATTTTGTACATTGAGGCCCCTATACCTACTACACATGAGATGGGGGGTCACTAAGCCCAAAGTGGTGGACGTGGCTACTGCGCAGGTAACATAGGTATCAATTTTTGGCAAATTTTAAATCCATTTGACTACGTCTGCAGTTTTGAAATTTTAAAATATGTTATTAGTATTATCGGAAAATAACAATGGCAGACCATTATCGCGCGGTTAACATTGTGGCAGACAGTTTTGAAAGTGCTGAAAAAGATAAAATTTCGAAAGTAATTGACCAGGTCTGCCATTAATATATTTTGTTTATTAGGGTCTTAAAAGCTTATATTGATCACGGCAGACGTCTTCATTGAGTACACACATCAGCAGACAACAAAATCTTAGCTACTACCCGGTCAGATGTATATGTATTAAGTTCCCAGTTTTGTATCTATATGATTTACTTTATCTTTGTATTTATAAAAATTAATATTTAATTTTGTAAACTATGTACCAAAATTTATAAGTTTGCTAATAAAAAAATAATATATAGCAAAATAATCTTAAATATTAAGATATATTGCAGAAAACAAATAATCATTCATACATTGATTTTACTTTAATTAAGACAAATTTATTTATTTAAGACAAATAAAAAAAAAATGAATCATGTGTATTACAAAATATTTTTCTTTTCACGAATTTTAATCGTCACTCATCGTCATCATCGAAGTCATATCTGCCGTTGTGTGAATCGTCTGCATCATCCATTGAATCGGATTCTATAAAAATCAAAATAAATTATAAAATAAAAGTAATTCGTAAACTGATCCGAACATATTCGATAAAAAATTTATCATAATAAACTTACCAGGAACATTGGTGATTAAGTCACTCACAGAAGTTGGGAGTTGATCTCCTTCGAACCATTTGAATACAAATTTGTCATCTTGCTCAATCCAACCATACTCTAATGGGTCCAATGTGGTAGGTTGCTTTTTGTGTGCATTTTTCCAAACATTTGAAATATAATGTGCTCTTAGAAGTTGCTGGTAAAGCTCAGTCTTACACGGTGGTATTGAGCTTGCATCAAAATTCAATATTTTTTTGCTAAAGTTTTCATTGACGTCGGAAGGTTTATAATTGCTGACGAAAAGTTGGTATCTTCCATCATCAACGTCAATTGAATTTTTTGCGTTATAGAGCTGGCAGGTAAACTTCTGAATACTGTTAAATACCTCTTTTAACTGATCCTCTCTCAAATTTTCTTCTCCAAGAGTAGCAAATGCTTGTTGAAATTCAATATTTTTTTTCAGCAAGCTAAAAGGTCTTTTCTTCCCTTTATTAAAGAAAGCTGGATTGAAATCACATCCTGTATACGCATGGAAACCGATTAAGCTTTTGGCTAACAACTCACTAAGCTCATTATAAATTTTTGTGACGTCAATATACCTTTCGTTATTTCCTGTTCCATTGATCATCCAAATATTAGAATGAGAATTTTGTAATTGTGTCATATTACCAATCATTATAATCAAAATATCGGTATCAGAGGCTCTGATAACAATATTCGACTGTTCAACGATACTGCAAGCATGATAGATTATCTTCGTATCAGCTTCTTCATGTGAAATACAACATAAATTTTCAACAACACTTGACTGAATCTTGTCATCAACAACTTGATATGATTGACAATTCCGAAAATTTAAAAAAATCTGTCGATTGCCCAAAAATGATCTCATTTCCGCACTAGACCAATGTTTTGTAAAAAAATCTACCAGAGCTTCCTTAAATTTAGTATTCTTCAATTCTTTTGCAAAATCCGACGGTCGCACCTGTTCAGGGCCCGAAATTGTGTAATCAATCAACGATCCTTCATGTCGTAGACATCTTTCACTATCTTTAATTGATGGAACAAAATATTGGTCAAAGATTACGTCAATTCTTCGGGCGGAATATTTTGATAGCATTTGCAGAAATTTCTTAGAAATACTCCCGAATGTTTTCGGAACTTCTTTCATAGAACGGAGAATGAAAAATCCATCAATTAAGAGTACATCTGTATTACTTGGAGCTTCTTGATCAATATTTGTTTCAAGGCATTTTACAAGTACAGATTTGTCAGTTTTACAGAAACCCCCATCTAGATGACACAGAGCAAGAGGTACAGGAGATATTGGATACGTTAAAATTTTGAGAACATCAATTTGATGGTCCATCGAAATTCCCAACAGACGACCGAATAAATCTCGCTGTAACTTTATCTCTTGCTGCTTACCTCCAATTTTTACAGATTTTTTCTTGACAAGTAGACTTGAAAAGTTTTGTATGGGTATCTTTTTTATGGCTTTTTCAAATCTTTTCGGATCAGATGCACATTCCGATATAAAAGTTGTTCGTAGCTCTTCACCAATTGATTGAATATTTAACAGAAACTCTTCCACTTTAGATGATGCAGCTTTCCCGGAACCTATGTTAAACAACTGATCAGGTGGTAAATCTAAGCTGAAGGGATTCACATATTGATCAAACGAGTTGATAAACTTTTCAAGTTGTTCACAACTTTTCTTAATATTATGTGGCTGCAACTCTGCTGTAATATCTTGCTTTTTGGTAATTCCTAACTCATCCAGCACGTGTGTAATTATACTTGAGCGGATGTCGTGACTTCTTGCCCACCGTTGGCGAGCTGAAATCGAATGAGACAGATGTGTAATACCAGAAAGTGTTCTCGCAGCATCTGCATTAATGGTCTGCTCTAATGTAAGATCAATAGGCTGCCTTGAGAACGGCTTACTGGTACGCTTGATTCCAAAAAAGCCTTTTTCGAAGTCCAGCTCTAATCCAGGATGAGTAGTGGGAACTTTCATTAAATTGTAATGGTATTGGACAGTCCATTTTGCATAATTTTGATGGTTAAAGACAAAAAATAAATTTGTTATTTTCGGTAAAATGTCAAGATACAATTGGAAGTCACCAATACGAATGCTCCTGCTCAGTTGTAAATAATAATAAACGAGCTTGACGTAGATCATATAAAATTGGGCTGTCTTACCATGTTCACCATTTAATGTTTGTTGCTCGTAAATAGCGTAATCATTACACAGTTCTTTCAAGCTTTCATCGTGAATAAAAAATGAAAGTGTCTTACAACTCTGTAATCGTCCAATCTCGTCTACGATATCTTCAGAAATTCGAATATTTTTATGTGTTAGAAAAGATCTAAAATGCATTATTTGTAGCCCTAAAGCCATTATTGGGTGTAATCTTTTACAGCGATTGAAATGTTTGCAATCCATGAAACTTGAAACGGATCCACTAGCAAGCATTTCACTTTCAACCATGATGGTTGATAAACCACAATCATTAATAAATTTTCCGATCGCTTTAAAGTACGACATCATTATGTGAAAAGCACCCAAATGTATAAATAGTTTCTGGAAGGTCTTACCTTCTGTAGCTTGGATTTGCAGTGCAATCTTAGCAATAGCTAAATCGTAAGTCACTTGCATGTACTCTTGATTTAGCTCTTCCAAAGCTAACATACATTGCTGCATAGTTGCCAAAACTACTGCATTGCTTGTTGGTGAGTGATTAATCGGAGTCAAATAAGAAATTATTTGTTGTGGACTGTTATCTGTCATAATTCGGCTGTTAAAACCAGTCCACATAGGGGTATTTATTAATCCCAAAGCATGACTAAGCATCCAAATATTGTCAATCCGATTATAAAGACTTTTATTCACGATTATATTAACCTCTTCTTCACTTTCAGTTTGAATATTACTAGTTTTTTTTAGTTTTTTAGCATACTGTGGTAACTCAAACTCTATTTTTTCAAAAGATCGTCTTTTACGTTCATCATGTTTACTACCTTCAGTTTCTTCTTCTTTTTCTTCTTCTTCGACATCGTCGTCTTCGAGATTGTGGTGAATATTTTGATACATTATTCCAACTGTATCATGGAGAGTGTCTTTTCCAGTCTTGGTATCAACAAATCGGTCATAATTGTCAAATGCCATGCCTGCCACAAGATTTTCATCTTTATTAATTACCTCTGGACATATTTCGGTACGTGAAACTGATGAAAACGTTGCTTCTGTTTCTAGTTCCTCGACTGCCGTGTAACTTATACAATGACCGTAACGATTTATTATATCGATAACCTTACGACTGCTTGTAATACTTTTTAATGTCATGCCTAAGCAGATGTGTTTAGAGGTCTTAATGTTGCCATTGTGGGTCATATATATAAGGTCCTGTGACAGAGATTTTACGTGACGTTGAAAACTGTCGCAATTCCGCCGTTTACGATTGTAACCTCCAATAACTGATGTAAAAAAATCGGAAACCATGGATGGTGTTGAACATTCCCCTTTTATTAGCCGTTGACTAGTTAAATTATCAGGTAATTTTTTCCTTTTTATGCCCAAAATTTCCTTTCGTAAAATGGCAGCGGCTTCTCGCAAAGTATCTTGGTCTTTCAAGTGCGCAAATAAAGAGTCATCAATACTTGAAATGCCTTTAGGAGCAACAACTTTTTTTTTGTTTGAAATAAAAATTTGAATTTTACCTTTAAAATTCTCGTGGATTTTTTCTTCTAAATAATGTGGCGTAAATATAGTTGTTGCGTCAGAGCCTTCACTTAATTCCTTAAACATTTCAAGATACTCTTTGTGTAAATAACTCAGAAAATAACAACGACCTCGATTTATGACATCCTTTTCAATTAAATAACATATTTCTTTATAAACAGTTTCATGTATTTCTCGAGAGGTGTGCCATGAAGTACGGGCAGAACTTTTAACTAGTGATCTTTTCTGATTTCTGAAATTTTGCCGACAAACATCATGATAGTATACTTCATGAGAAGTAACACTTTGCAGTTTGGTCAAAGTTTCACTGTAAATTTTAGTATCTGGCTTAAAGCTTAAAAAAATACTCTTTTCAAATTCATCCTTCTTTGAATTGCGTAATGGCTCATTCCTAGACCGATATTGTTTTCTTTTCTTGTTACAAAAAAAACAGACATTTACATTTGGTGAACTTACAATATCAGAAGTCTGAACAATCAATGGTTCTTCTAAATTTTTAAATTGTTGTTCAATTGCAGACGAAGACGTACTGGGCTGTGATAGAACTTTCTTTTCAACATCCATCGAGAAAAAATGTCTTTTCAATGCTGTAAATGTCTTGTAACAACTACTGTGATATGCTGAATCAAAACTTTCGTCCGGTAAAACAATGTCTTTATATTTCAATTTATGAAATTTTCGTAACCTTAAAATCTTTTGACATCTTGATAAAGTTTCTTCCGAAAATATAAGTAATTTTTCAGTTTTTACCGTGTCACAAAAAACACACTTCAATTCTTTTTTTTCACTTGACATAATCTCAGATATAATAAATGAATATAGACAAATCAGCAAAAAAAGAAAGCAACATTACTGTCTGTTTTCGAACTTTGCACCTTTCACTCTAGGACGATTCTACTATAAAAAGGGGTGTAAGGCTAAAATTGCTAATACACTGCAAAAAATTTTACCCTTTTGCTGCATCATCATTCCACCGCTTTTATAGAAAACGATTACTTTAGCCTATCATGAAGAAATTCTCATGGGTCAAAAGAGAGATATTCTATAAAAGCGGTGGAGTGACGACGCAGCAAATGGGTCAAGATTTTACTAAATTTACGAAACACGAGGCATCTGTATGAAGGTCCACAAACATAATGAAAATTTCTGGCAAAAAACGTTAGGGTGATGACATAATAGAGCCCTTTCAGGCATAAAAACCTCAGTTATTTGAATGCTCGTAACTATAATAGAGAATACTATATGCTAGAATGAGTACAATACTAATCTATACATTTTAAAAATACGACCCTTTTGCTGCATCGCCACTCCACGGCTTTTGTAGGATATGTCCCTTTTGACAATGAGAACGCTCCATAATAGGTTGAAGTAATACTTTTCTATAAAAGTAATGGAGTGACGATGCAGCAAAAGGGTAATATTTTTTACAGTGTAGGGGAAAAATGAAAGATAGCTATAGATAGTCTATGCGTACATCTGACTGTGTTGTAGCTAAGATTTGGTTGTTTGCTGAAGTGTGTACTTAATGAAGACGTCTGCCGTGATCAATATAAGCTTTTAAGACCCTAATAAACAAAATACATTAATGGCAGACCTGGTCAATTACTTTCAAAATCTTATCTTTTCCAGCACTTTCAAAGCTATCTGCCACAATGTTAACCGCGCGATAATGGTCTGCCATTGTTTTTTTCTGATAATACTAATAACATATTTTAAAATTTCAAAACTGCAGACGTAGTCAAATGCATTTAAAATTTGCCAAAAATTCATACCTATGTTACCTGCGCAGTAGCCACGTCCACCACTTTGGGCTTAGTGACCCCCCATCTCATGTATGGTAGGTATAGGGGGATCAATGTACAAAATCTCAGGTCTGGTCAAATACATATAGGTAGCTTTTCACTGGCTCTTAGGCTATCATTAAAATTATGGTTGTTCAAAATTCAAATATAAATTTAATCTTCATCATATAGTATGATTCCGAGTTGAGATGTGACTGATAATATTTTTTAATTAGGAAAGGTTGTTCACCTCTCATGTTATAATAGAATGTTCCTTTTTTTTCCACTAGGGGGCGTTTGTGGAGGGGGATGTATGGTGGGGGCAGGAGGTACCGCAGGCGGCACCGCAGGCGGCACCGCAGGCGGGACGCGGAGAGATGCGGAGGGGCGCGGAGGGATGCGGAGGGACGGTCCCTCTGTCCCTCCGCATGTCCTTAAACTGTTATTTTCCTACTACTGACGTAGGAAAAATAAATAAATAGATAAAATAAAATAATGATATTTTTTGAAAGGTATGGTTTTGGAATAAATTTAATAAGACTTTCTTAAAAAGGGTTGATAAAAACATAGAAGAAATCAGTTTTATTTGGAATATTAAGAAATAAAGTTTTAATTAAGAATATTTTTAATTTAGAGCCATCTTTTTAAATTTACGCATACTGGAATAATGTTTTTTAAGGCAAATTAAGAATTTATATCGTCTGCATAAGGATTAACAGATTAGATTTAGAAACAAGATTTTAATTTAATAATTTGAAGTAAGTACGGAATATTATTATAAGAAAATTAAGATAGTATAAAGGTTAGTTTTGGCGAAAAAATTTTAAATTTGTAATATATATAAACATATTGGGATTTTTTGTGTGAAAAAAACATACATTTTCAAAATAGCATTTTACTTCATTCTTGAAATCCAAAAGTGGTCATACAATACTGTTAGATACATTTTTTTCACATATGTTTTCCAGATCACCTTTGCCAAAATATAAGCGTAATGTTCTTTTATAGTATTTAGTTGTAATATTAAATCTTTTAAAGTTTCAAAATAAACGAAAAACATGAACTTAATAGAATTTATTTGTGCTTTTACACTTTTCAATTTTGTGACACCTGTGACAAACAGTAATGAAACTATACTGAAATTTAGAGATGCTGCAGATATATTGTGCCCCCTCCTCCCACCAACCCCCAAACACACTATGTGACCCATATAACTATGTTTTTAAGTATGTAAATATACTAAATTACATTGTTTAATAACTGAGTATTATGTTTAAAATGCATGTTTTAATAAATTACCTCAATTAAAAGGGAGTTTAGCAACCTTTTTGCATGAAACTAATTATTTTAATTTATGGCTGTGTTAAATTTAAAATGTAATCTTTAAATTATTTTTTATTTTGCTGTTAAAATCATGTAAATTTTAGAAAAATTTCCTTTTTTACCGTCTACTTATATAGTGTACTTTAATAAATGGTAGCAAAATAAAAAATAATTAAAAAATTACATTTCAAATTTAATACAGCCATAATTTAAAAAAATAACTTCACGCAAAGAGTGTGCTAAACTTCCCTTTAATTGAGACAATTTATTATAACGTACATTTTAAACATATTACTTACTTTACACCCAAAAGGGTGGCAACTAAGTTGCCACTACAAATGGTGTTTGTTTACCATTTGATAGTTGGTGGCTCATTACACCAATTTACAAGTGGCATTTCATTACACCACTTGGGGTGGCAACTTAGTTGCCACCCTTTTTGGTGTAAAGTAAGGGAGTTTTTTTTTTACAGTGTATAGATCTGGTACCATTTGGCAATAAAGATGGTGGGAACTGGGAACGGACTTCAGTGAGCACCCTGTATGTGATGGGAATGACTTCAAAATGACTTATATGCAATGAATGTTTTTTCTAGATTATGAAGTGCGCAGCATTTATAGTTCATTCACAGAGACTGGCAAAAGAATTCGGTTATAGTACTGATTGTGATCAGTAATTGTTGGAAGTGTGTTTTTCGCTGTTGTACACAGCGTGTTTCAAAATTTGACGGATCAATCGTGTAAACAAAATATTAAGAACTGGAATGAAAATTTTAACATTTGTTTATTGCAAATAACCCCCGCTGGACTCAATACATTTTTTACAACGAATGTAAATAGTCATCAAAGCATTTCTGGAAGTCTGCTTTTGCAATGTGCGTCAAATAATCGGTCGTGGTCACTTCCACTGGCGCTAACTTATATGGGTACGTGGGGCCTGAGCCCACCCAATAATTTTATAATTATAACTGCCTAATTTTCATTGTTCTATTTCTTTCTTTATTTAATTATTTTATTGTTCATTTTTCACACTCGGACGAAATTTATTTTGCAAATGACCGCGCGTTTTAATTCTCCGACTGACACCTATAAATCCAAAATGACTGAAATGTAAATGTTTAAGTTTCTGCTCTTTCAATTTGTAATCATGTTCATGATATGACGATATTACAATAAATAATAATGTCTTCATAAGGAAAAACGCTTGAGAATATGAGAATATGACTTTAAAAAATCGCAACTACCTTAAATCACGATAGCTTGACTTAAAAGTCTCATATTTTACCAGTTGTCCACCCTTCAAAGAAAAACAAGCTAGTTGTACGATTTTACTAAAATAACTTTGAGCCCACACAATACTTTTTGAGCCAACCCAATATTTTCCAGAAGTTGTCGCCACTGGTCACTTGAATGTCCGGAATGTTAATAAAGGTGTTCACTTTCAGGTGCAATTTGAGCTTGAAGACAGTAAAAAGTCACAGGGAGATAAATACGGAGTAAAGAGGAGGGTTGAACACGACGACCTTTTTCAGAAGCCAGAAACTCCCGCATATAGATCGAAATCTGTATGCTGGTGAGTTGTCGCGTAAGAACAATCAACTGCCTCGCTGTCGATACGGAATACGAATCCTGTGTACTCAGTAGAGGTCTGCACGGACCGGAATTTCCAGGCCCGTTCCCGGCCCGTAGGAAAATTATTTCGGCCCGACCCGGTCCGTTGTAAAACTCAAAAGCCGGCCCGTTTAAATTTTTATATTTTAGGCCCGGTCCGTTTTGGCCCGTTACAATTTCTACTATTTCTAAAAAATTCAGATTTTTATCATATAATTAAGATTCTTTCCAAGAATGCTGCATACATATCTATGGAATGATTTTACAGTATATTTTACAGGAAATACACAATAACAACATTAATGATTACTTAGATTCTTAGGCTTTCAACATTCGGGTAAAGATTCATTATTCATTCTTAAATTTAAAGAATCTCCTTTCTGATACATTTCTAAATTCTCTTTTTTCTCAGAAACGCATACGATTAGCAGGTGCCTTTATTCAGAAAATAGACAATCGAATGGCGTTATTCATTTTTTGATACAAGCAATTTAAGAATACTGCAAGCAAACAAAATACTGTCATAATTAGCGTTTTGAATAGAATTTCCGGAAGCCATAACATGGGAAGGGAGAAAAACCTGCAATCATTTGAGAAACTATTATATCTCAACAAGGTTATACAAGTATTTATTTACCAAATATGAAAAACGCTATTCGATTCCAAATCCCTTCAATAGTTAGGCTTATCACTTTTATACTTTTACATTTTAAATTTAATCGAAAAAAGTGCCAAACTTTCGCATTATTGAGAAATTAATTTAAAAACCACCAAGAAGTATATATCCAAAGATTAAACAAACATAAGTTCTTTATCGCTGTTTATAATTTTACAAATCATGTTTACTGCTCTGCAGATCTTGAGAACAATTAAGTCTAATTCCGGTCCGGCCAGTCTATATGTAGAAAAATAATGCAAGCTTGATCTCGAGCCGGCATGAGTCAGTTAATAAAATATTAAAACTGGTTACACACAATGCGATTCTCTGATGCCGATCTCTACACTGTACATTTTTATATTGATGCTGTCAAACTAGTATGGTTCGTGACGCACATTTATACTTTTCTCGTTAAATCCATTTTCTTTGAAAATAGCTCTTATTTTATCGTTTCTTCTTAAATCTTCAGAAAAAACCGGCAGCCCTGATTTTTTTTTTTTTTTTTTTTTTTTTTTATCGGCCCGGTTCGTTGAAAAAGCTATTCTAAATCTGCCAGTCAGGCCCGTTAGAAAATCCGAAACGATTCCGCCAGCCCCGGCCCGCGGGTCGGGTACGGGCCAAGTCCAGGCCCGTGCAGACCTCTAGTAATCAGGCCTTGAAAGACTCCAACATTTCTAGCAACGTCCAATAACAGTAGTACTTTCAGGAATGAACTTTTTGTGAATGACTCGCTGTTTGACTTTCGTGAGCTTCGATTTGATCATCTTAAGCTGCTATCAGATTCATCAACATTTCGAGATATTTTTGAGCCAACGCTTGATTTCCTCCAACTTTTCGCGAAAAATCCTCAATGCGAACCCAGTGCGATAGCAAACAGCCATGTTACCACACTTTGTTCCGCAGTTCCAAAAAAGTCTCAGCTAGTCGAGACTTTTCATCCAACATCGAGCATTTCAACGAATCAGAGGGAAGCGATTGATACAAATAGGCGATAAATATTAACGGCTGGTACTAGTACTACTGGTTTTCCTGCTTTTCCTCCAACTTTTTCAATGACAATTGTAACCTTTTTCTCCCTTTGAACTGGAAAATTTGGGGTTAAAATCGGCTGAAAAGTTTGTTGTGCGTAAAGTTTGTGAATCTGATAGCAGCTTTACCTATTACAACAGACCGGATGCTCTTAGAATCACACTACAGATAGCAAGTGAAATCATACCGCTTAACAAAACGAAGTGTAGTAGTGCTTTTGACATCACTTACGAACACACAGCATCATCTTATTGGCCTGTAATTTATCCACCCGGGAAATTTTGGGACAGACTCTGTGTATATTTTTAAACATCAAATTTTTAGTACATTGCGTGATGTTTATAAATTCTAAAGATCATATACAGAGCTGCACGGAATAATTAGTATGCATTATCGGTTATGGACAGCAGTTTCTCTAAATTGATTTTTACTGAGTTTTTTTTTTTAATTGCTCATACATTACATGAAAAAAATGAAACTTTTAAATAATACTCTTTGAGCATTGCAAAGTTTATTAATGAAATGTCTAATACATTTCATTCGTGCTAGATGCATGAATTTTATTTTTTGTTGCTTTATAATCTAGATTTTATGACTTTAAAATAATAATACACAGGGGATTTTTTTTTTACAACTTCTATATAAAATTATGTAGAACCTTTCTACTCGACGTTCATTTAAGTCAATATTTCCAGTGACCTTCATGGGTTTGTGAGTTATCGAGTTTCACTCTAGTTCTTATTTTTGGACGTTTAATAATAATAAAAATTAATTATTGTTATTTTCAGGGATGAATAATCAAATTTTGCAGTAAGAAAATAATTATCTTTCGAATGGCTTCTGCTGAGATGACTTAACCCTTTCCAGCACGGGCAGATTCTGTTAGTAAAATGAAAAGTTATCGACTGTCACCGGAATTTACAAATGACTTTTTTAGAAATTAAGAATCCCCTAATTTAAGTTTCCATAGTAAAATCAAAATTTTATTAAAATATTATTGATGCCAATTGCAAGTTTGGAATTAAAATTAAGTATCCGGGACTGGACACAGTGTGCCGGAAAGGGTTAAACAATTGCTGTTCATTTGAATGGGGGTGGAGAGGGTGAGGGATCGAGCTCCATGAACCGCGGGGCCCTCCTTTATTCAAGAAGAAAAAAAGATCTTTTGCACAGTTGGTATAGTTGCTTATTATAGTAAATATCAAATAACTTTTTTGCATACCTAACAAAAGAGAATTTTGAACTTTGAAAAAAATTTCTTTTTCCCCTTCCATCATCTGTTATGAGCCGTGAAACGAAAACATCACTCCAGATGAATGAAAAGCTCTTTTAATGTACTTTACACGCTTCTTGAATGCTTAAACTGCGATGGAGTTTTCGGACACGCACAGGCAGGTGGCGGAATATGGATCGTAAATTAATGTGTTTTATCCAGTGAATGGAAGGTGTGTGAAAGATGGCGGTGCACCTGTGAGAGTTTAAAAATTCTTCAGATTGTTCTTGTAATATTTATATCGGAGGGAATTACAGCGGGAATCTTTACAGGAAGCGGTTTTGGGTGGTAACCGAAATCTTTGGCCGCAGCTTCCTGGCTAGATGACCTCTAGAGATAGAATAAATGAGATTTTGTCTAAGAAACGGTAAATTGATGTTCGCATAGCAAAAATAGAATTTGAAAGTTGCATTCATGTAAAAATGCACTTGACAGACGTTTCTATTTAATGGTATTCAGCTTACTTTACGTAGGCAGTGTAAACTACTATTGTTGTGGCTATGATAAAAGTTTCTTCTAATCATGTGTCATTTGAATGATTTCTGGACCATCTTCTGACAAAGCACACTCCTCGATGTATTCTCGAAAAATCCTGTTTACTTCTATTCTAAAACAAGTTCAAAATTGCACGTGAAGTGTAGCAAATGAGGTGCGTTCGTACGATAACGAAGTTTTTAAAATATTCAGATATTGCTGTTATAGTAGACAGTACTTCAGATATAGTATAGTGGTCGAAATCTTGTTTGTGTTCCTGTAAATATACAGGAAGAAATTTTTATTACACATCAGCAACGTATGTCATATTCGTAAAATGTGAAATAGTTTAATATAATTAAAACACGCCCCAAACAATGTCTTCGCGTATAGCATTGTGTAGTGGAATACTTTTGTGTGGCCCTGTAATTTAATAATAAATATTCTTTGCATCACAGATTGTAGTGAATGTATATTTTAATATATATATACTTCATAGGTTCATGTACTCTATTATATTCGAATGAGTGTAACACCATTCAAATGCATTTGAAACATTTCCCCCCATTGACCATAATGTAACGGAATACTTTTGATTGTCCCTGTAATTGATCTATGCATCTAATTTCCATAAAATTTAAAATGACTAGACAAAATTATGTAATAATTATATATTTTAAATTTCAAACGATTAAAATACATTTGAATCTTTTCCCTCCATTCACCGTAAAGTAATTGAATACTTTTAATTGTCCCTCTAATTGATCTATGCATCCGATTTTCATAAAATTTAAAATGACTCGACAAAATTATGTAATAATTACATATTTTAAATTTCAAACGATTCGGTTGGGTAGTTTTTGCGTTGTTATATGCAGACGGACGGACTGAACGACAACTATAGGTGCTACGTAAGTAATTACGTAGCACGTAACGTAGTAGTTACGTAAGTAATTACGAACGCAAGTAACTAACGCTGTCGCCGCCGCTGACAATGGATTTTTTTTGTGTGTATGTATTTCTTCGTTAATCTTAAGAGATCTGTTACATATAAAAATAAGAATATTGGTGGTAATATAAATAAATGTTTGATAAAGACGCTGGTGCAGACAGTTTTTAAATCGAATAATTAATTTAAGAGATATTTAATGTTAAAGTTCGTTAAAATCGTTCCATTAAAAAACTTTTATAAGAGCAAAAACTATACATAGAAGTTCCCGGTGTGCAGACATAATTTAACTTTTTAATTTAACTCATTTTATAAAGAATTATTTTAATTTTAAATTCAATTTTTCAGCATTTAGAGCGATATTTTTTACATATTTTAGAAAAGAGTTTATACTATTTTAAATTGTTGCCTACTGTTAAAATAGCGCAAAGAATAAAAGGTTATTTAAATTAAAAATTTATTGACACGTGACTATTATTAATAAAAAAAACCTTAAAATTAAAATTAAATTAATAAATTAAAAACAAAAAAATATTGAAAATTACGACATAAAAACTACATTTACACGTGAATTTTAAATGAGAAAGAAAATTGTAAAATAATAAACTCATTAATTTGGGAATAAAATTATGTTAGCTTAAAAAATAAATAAATAAATAAATAAATAAAAACTCTTCTAAAAGTAAAGAAATTAATTTAAATTCAAAAGTGACCACATCATTCAAAAGTGGTAACATCATTCAAAAGTGGTAACATCATCGGGTCCATTCTCCCGAAAACAACAACCATTTTTCAAATGGTTAAAAAAATTGTAATTTAAGAAATTACCCCAACCATTTGAAAAATGTTTCACTCGATACATTCATCTATCATTTTAAGCTAAATACCAGTTGTTTTATTGTGTATTATCCGTGCCACTGCTATAAATGACTTTATACATGCTGCAATTTGAAGGTACGGTTCGTTTAAGTTATATCACTCTATTGTCGCCAAGCATAAAAGTTGGCGACGAAAGAAACATTTCAAACTATTTAACATTGTTGGTGCAAAAGTAATCATTATTAAAATACAGCTTTGGCATATACTGTTATACTTGTAAGACTTTGGCATATATTGTTTGATTTTACAGAGCAGAATTTTGGTGATGGAGGTTTTAAACCAAAATCGATCGCAGCACATGCATCTGTGAATGGGTCCATCAGACATCGAATCAAAAAAGTTTTTTCCCAGTTTTTCCCAAGCCGATTGCTTTTTAGTTTTCTTTTTAGGTGGTGGAAAATCAAGAGTAATAGCTATAACATTTTCCGGCTTGTTAGAATCACTATTGGCACTCAAATTTTCCTGGTTAGAACCGACCGATAGTAAAACGCCATGGCTAGTGGATTGGTCGCCCTGGCGACATGATGTTTTACAATTAATCGGTTCGGCATTAAATTGCTTCCTTTTTCGTGATCGCCTTTCAACACGTAATTGGTTTTCAGCGGCTCAATAATCTTTTGATTTTATCATTTTCTGCATTGAAAGACGTTTTTGCGCCAAACCAAATACAGTATTACTCAGTTATCCCGTCGACCAATTTCGCCAAATGATACGAATCGCCAAACTAATAAGCAACTTATACATGTTGACTAAATTTTTATTTTAAATAGCAAAAGAAGAAATAAAAATCACTTTATGATTGTTTAAGTACGCGTATTGTGTTTAATATCATTGAATGCGATATTCACGTTCATTCATTTCTTTGGCTTCGGCTTTTTCCGTATCTGTTAATTTCCGTCTACCCATTTTTAAATTTGTTAGTTTTCTCCTTTATTACAATGATTTTAACCATTTTAATTTACTATTCAAATAAAAATTCTTCTAAAAGTAAAGAATTTAATTTAAATTCAAATAAAAACTCTTCTAAAAGTAAAGAATTTAATTTAAATTCAAAAGTGGTAACATCATTCAAAAGTGGTAACATCATTCAAAAGTGGTAACATCATTCAAAAGTGGTAACATCATCGGGTCCATTCTCCCGAAAACAACAACCATTTTTCAAATGGTTAATAAATAAAAAAATAAGACAGCGCAAATAATATTTGCTTTTTAACGATAAAAAATATTTTCGTGTGAATATTACAAAAAGAAAAAGGTTGATGAAAATTTAGTCAAATTTAAAACGTTACATTTAAGTATAACTTATTTAAAACCATCAACTTATAGCAGAAAATATACAAGACTCCGTTGACAAAGTTCATTTTATATTAGCTGATTCTAAAATGTTTAGATAATTTTATTTAATCAAACGCGAAAACAGCCATTAAGAGAAGTTCTTTCAGCTTTAACCCTTTGCGGCGCAGAGCAAATTCATTGTTTAAGTGTTGAAATTAATGACTGAAGCCGGAATTTGAAAAATAACTTTATTTGTAAAGAAAAAAAAGCTTTTTTTCACATATTCAATGAGTCGTAATTTTTTCTACCAAAATTCCGGTGCCAATGTGGCGTTTTGGAATTAAAATTAAATGGTTTCATAGATATACCAGCGCGCCGCAAGGAGTTAAATCCCTTCCGTAAAACGGAAAAGAATGACCGCCCGTTTATAGAGCGATCGCCACTGTTTATTATAGCATAGCACGGTAGTGCTATGCTATATTTATTTCCAATGCGACTCCGTAATGTTATTTTAATAGGGAATTTAACATTGAACGAGTTATTTACTAGACATTTTCCCACCTTTTGTACGCGCTGCCACAGATTTTCTTCGAAGCACCTAATTCAGAAAAAAAAAATTCCTCCAATCAAATAAAAAAAAAAAAAAAAAGAAAAAAAAAAAGAAAATGAAAATCTTAGTGATCAATGGACATATTTCCTGTAGCATTTAATAATTTTTACGTGATTTAAAAAGAAATTTTTTTCGTAAGAATTAAAAACGGCATATTTAAGACTTCATATTGGAAGTGAAACGGAGATTTTTAAACATTTGGTACCAGGAAAAAGAATCATTTTCAGAAAATAATAAATATGAAGCATGATTTTTGTAATAAAGAGATATTTTCTAATATTAATTGATGGATCAAGGCGATTTTTAATTGAAGAAATATAGAAAATTAGTAAATTAAGCTTTTTCCTATTTATTGTTTTTTCAAAATAATAGAAAATAACTTAAAAATATATATGTAAATAATGGTATTTGAAAGTGGGGTTTCTGACACATTGGCATCTGAAAAAAAAATCGCGCCAAAGCCAGTATATGATATTTGTGCTGGAATTTTGTACCTATACCACAATTTTTTTAATGTCTTCGCCTTATACGTTCGAAGAAAATCAAAATAAATTAAGGTAAATAAGTCTCCAAAAATAATAGTATTAAAAAATAATAGTAAAAAATAATAGTATATCATCCTTGGTACGTAATGAAATTAGTAAATCTGCAGAACTAGGCCTTCAAACTCAATTCCTGGCAATTTTTTTAAGGCTAAACCGCAGAATCAACGACTAATTGGCGTAAGATTTTTCGGCACTACAATAAATTAGCCAATTCTATCAACCTAATCATTCAAATATTTTTTTTAATTTCCAATTTGGCGATTTTTTAAAATCGCTCCTCAACTTGTAACATTACAAATAATTAATCATTGAATAAAATTTAATTTTGAATTAATTTGTATTAAATTTATTATTCCTATGATTCTTAAAATGATAAGAAACTTACACGATTTAATTTTTAAAACATCACAAAGAGTTTCTGTTGAAAAGTAGCTGTTTTTTTTATATTTCAAGTTAATATTTTTATAAAACTCTTTTGATGCATTATTTGTATGAAATTATAAAATGTAAATTCATTTGAAATATTCATAACGCTCTGTCTTTTGGCACAGATGTCTAATACTTATCACGTTGGCGCAATTTTTGCGAAAATTGATGGTGAAAATTTCGTTTTCAATAGAACAAAACAATTTTTATCATTTTAAGGTACTTCCAGGTTATCCCGTCGACCAATTTCGCCAAATTATACAAATCGCCAAACTATAAAAGCCAAATTATACATGTTGACATAATTTTTATTTTAAATAACGAAAAAACAAATAATTAGAAGAATATTAATAAAAATATTAATAAAAAGTCGAAATAAAAATCACTTAATGACATTTTAAACACGTGAATCGCATTAATGTCATTGAATGTGACATTCACGATCATCCATTATTGGCATTTAATCTTATAGTTTGGCGATAATTTTTTGGTCGACGGGATAACCTAGAAGTACCCATTTTAAAAAAGAAAGTACAAGAAAATAATTTATTAATAAGTATACAATGATAGCCGGGTTAGCATGTGAGACACATAATCGCCATTTTGTTCCAATCGTGCCAACGTGTTGCATGCACAGTGTATGCCACTGAATGCCCCTTAGGCATTCTCTTGAACTCACCCAGCCCTCCACCCCCATAGTTCACTTCTAGCTATGGCCCTGGGTGAATTACATCAGTAATTGTGACACGATACCGCATAAAGAAGTCCTGAAGATGATACCCTCAGTTAATTTTGAAATGAGTTCCCCTATGAGTCTGTTACCTAATGAGTCTGTTCAGTTGCAATAGTTATTAAAAAACTTGAGATATTAAACAAAAACATGATTTGCAGAACAAATTAAAAAAACCAAGATTTATTTCCTGCACTCTTTAAGCCCGAGAAGGGACAGATATTAAGATAATTGATTTATTCATTTCGACATTTAATATTAAATTTTGGTAACAAATAAGTTAAACCAAGTGAACATGAAAAAATAAAAATGCAATTCAAACAATATGATACTTAACCACCCTAAATCTTAGATTCCGTTCAAATGAAATCGAAATAAATCTAAGACTTTTTTTCCAAACTCAACTTGCAAATTTGTATTGCACAATTTGTATTATGTTTACGGTAAGTGTAAACAAAATGAATAGGCAATCAAAAAAGCAAATGTTCAGAAAAAGTCGGAGATTTATTTCGATTTCATTTGAACGGAATCTAAGATTTAGGGTGGTTAAGTATCATATTGAATGAATTGCATTTTTATTTTTTCATGTTCACTTGGTTTAACTTATTTGTTACCAAAATTTAATATTAAATGTCGAAATGAATAAATCAATTATCTTAATATCTGTCCCTTCTCGGGCTTAAAGAGTGCAGGAAATAAATCTTGGTTTTTTTAATTTGTTCTGCAAATCATGTTTTTGTTTATTATTATTATTATTTATTCAATCTTCCGTAATTGTTTTAAAGTCGATCAAATTAACTGATTTTTAACCGTCTTCAAGGAGGAGGTTATGATTTTGATCTGTATGTATTTCTTGTTCACTCATAACTTCTATAAATATGGACCGATTTTGATATTTCTTTTTTTGTTTGAAAGTGTAAGATGCCCGTGTGGTCCCATTTTAATTTCATTAAATTCTGACAATTAGAATTTTTTAAATGAAAAAATATGGATTTGATAAAAAAAATAATGATTTGTCGCAAATCATCTTTCATTGTTGCAACCGCTTTCAAATCATAAGCATATTAGCACTATGTATTCATAATCGCCAAGTCGTTGTCGCCAAGCTTGATTCTTTTTCTGAAGTCGGTTAGTATTTTTTTTAAAAGCATATTTTATTATTATTAGAGGTGGAACCGGTATTGACGAGTGTAGCTCGTAGAGAGCGACGCTCCATACTTTCATTAAAAGTGTCAGTTAATTAAAAATTAAGTCAGTATTGTTTATCCTTCTATAGTAAAAAAAACTAGCCTTAAAAGGAATGACTCCTGGAATGATGCTGATGTGGAAGATTTCCGGAACTAACGAATCCGGTTTGTCCACTCCTTCCATGAGTCGAATAGACCAATCAGGAAAGGACTCCGTCTATGCATCGCCGTATGGGTTACCATAAAGAGAGGAAAGGTTACCATCGCCAACAATCGTTAAGTTTGTCGCCAACTTGGCGATATATCGCCAAATTTGGCGACCAAAATTAGTTGTCAAAAGTGACGCCAACTTGGCGATAACTGTAATATTTCGCCAAATTTTTAATTTCTTTACAACACCAGTCGTTTGATACATCATTTGAGAGGTTTGCAACTGCTTATTCATATAATGGATGTCTTGTGTGTTATCCCCCATTCGGCTCCCCAGGGGAGACACATTTTTAATTTCTTTACAACACCAGTCGTGTTACACAAGATTTGAAAGGTCTGCAACGCCTTTTCATATTATGGGTGTCTTGTGTGTCACCCCCACACTCTGCTCTCCCCAGGGGGGGTCACATTTTTAATTTCTTTACAACGCCAGTTGTGTGACACATCATTTGAAAAGACTGCAACTGCTTATTCATGTTATGGATGTGTTGTGTGTCATCCCCCCCACTCTGCCCCCCAGGGGGTCACATTTTTAATTCCTTTACAACACCAATTGTGTGGCACATCATTTGAGAGGTCTGCAACTGCTTATTCATATTATGGATACCTTCTGTGTAACCCCCCCCCCCTCTGCCCTCAGAGGGGTCTCATTTTGTAATTTCTTTACAACACCAATTGTGTGACACATCATTTGAAAGATCTGCAACTGTTTTTCATTTTATGGATGTCTTTTGTGTCACCCCCACTCTGCGCCCCAGGGGGGCATATTTTTAATTTCTTTACAACACCAGTCGTGTGATATATCATTTGAGAGGTCTGCAGCTGCTTATTCATATTATGGATGTCTTTTGTGTCGCCTTCCACTCTGCCCCCCCCGGGGGGCGCATTTTTAATTTCTTTACAACACCAGTCGTGTGACACATCATTTGAAAGGTCTGCAACTACTTATTCATACCATGGGGTATTGGAGATCGCAGGAAGCAGGGGTAGGCAATAATTTAGAATCGCGAAGCTATTACGCGGGGGGGTTGGCGAGCATAGCGAGCAGGGGGGCGGGGCCCCCCTAGTAAATGAAATGAAAATATTTTCTCAAATAAATGTTGCCACAAAAATAAAATACCGCATTATATCAGCCGTTCAATAATAAATATAAAATATGAATAGTGCAAACAAGGATAAAAAGTGTGACGCGTCGCACACGATTTTGTTTTATATTTGAGTATTAAAAAAGCAAAATTAAAATGTTTAGAGTATTACGTACCATCGAAGATCCGAAGCAGTATAGCAGCGGTTCCCAATCTATGGGTCGCGACCCACTGGTGGGCCGCGGCATTTGTTTTGGTGGGTCGCGGAACAATCGAGGTTTGCGATCAAAATATCTATATATTTAAAACACCTGACTGTTTTTTTGGTCATCAGCCCTGAGCTTTCTACTGGTCCAATTTTGATAATTATTTTTTTAAATGAAAGCTGTTTATGTGTAGATGTGCCCATTCTGGCTAATTTTTAATTTATTTCAATTTTTCCATTTTATTTTTAATTTTAAAAGCTTTTTCATGACATTTCTTCAAAACAGTGGCAACAGGTTAAGCTTTTCTCAAAATTTATTTTGTTTCATTATTTTCCACCAATCAGGATCATGATCTCATCGGTGAATGTATAATCGCATTTCAAACAAAAAAAAAAAATAGTAAAGATTTTCGTTAATTTTAATCATAATAAAATGATTCCACATAGTTATTCCCTGCAATACACAGATTATTTACTGAGTAATATTATTAAGTATTATGTAAGTAAAATAACAGAAGATAAACTTTAATAAAATATAATTTCTAAAGTGAAATTTTGTCGATGGAGAAAATGTCGTCATACAGAAACCAGATAAATTTATTCCATGAATATAATATACATTTGTTATAGCTGTGTCAGTGATGATGTCATATTCACTGACTTTAATTCCTGCATCTAAATAAAGTGAACTTCTATTAATTTAAAGGTCCGTGGTGTGCACAAATGAAAATATTTCTATAAACTGCGCCATTTCTGTTTAATTATAATGAATATTTTATGAAACTAAAGAATTCTTAAATAACTGTATAAATCACGCTTTTACTTAAGAAAAAATGAGTATTTCTGAAGGTGTAAATGATGTCATATTAGAAAAAAAAAAAGAATAAAACCTGTGATATGCCGTTATTACTATATTTCTATCTTACATAATATCAAAAAATAATTAAAATCATTTCATTGTATTAAGTTATTGTGTAAAAAAAATTTGCATTTCAGCAACAAATACAAACATTTTATTCTTTTTAATAACAGACATATCGGTTTTTTTTTTCGTTGCCATAACAACAAAATTAATTTTTACAAGTTCGTGGAGGATACAAACCAATAAATAAATTTATTGGAAGTTCTCTGTAAATGTGTAGTGGGTAGGTTAGGCAGTTTAGTAAGGCCCTGTTTCTATTATAATTAAAATGTTTCATTGATATTATAATTATTGTACAGTTATCAAGCGATATTTAAACGGAGAAAAAATAAAATATGCAGATATTTTTCAATTTGTCTTCCGGGGTATAATATTAACTTCCTAAATAATTTGGCATTTAAATAATATTTAAGGTTTAGAAGCCACATTAAAAATAGATTTGTATGTCCAACATAATAATTTATGAATTGTTTTCCTTATTTTTTGTTATTTTCTGAAGTTTGTGTATCTTTATCATGAAAAGCTATGTTATCCCTATTTTAAGAGGTGGCAATTGTTTATTTCGCTCAGTATTTTACTGTCTATATAAGATTGATATATATCATACCTAATATATATTCTTTTCCGTCGATTTTCGACGGGTGCAACTAGTATCTTTTATTTCATATGTTTAAAAAGATATGACAGTTCCAATAGGAAATAATATTTAAAAGGAAAATTTTCCATTTCCCCTTCTAGATTAATATACGAACAGAATATCCAGGAATATTTCAATTAGCTTTAAGGTCCTTTATGAAATTCAACACTTCGTGCTTATGAGAACTTTATGATGCCTTTTCTACTTTACTTTTTTGAAGTACTGAGTACTGAGGAAAACTGCTTGTTAATATATGTTTTTCTACATTGGTTAACACTAGTACCAGAAATATCATTGATAACAAAGTTCTGTTTTCATAATTATTAAACGTATTTTTAACCATCTTTGTAGTTTGTGAATTGTTTTAATTACTATTCACTTATACACATTGATATTACTGATTCTTGTTTTTGTTGATAATGTATTTTCCGTACAAAAATTAGTTGTCTGAGCGAAGCGAAGTCTTTATACTCAGAGATACGTAACGATATTAAAATTCAAAAAAATTCTTTCGTCAAGCAAATCTCAAAAAGTACTTGTCGGATTTCGATTCTGTTTGTACCAGAAGGTACCTATGAAGGTAATCTGGTGAATGCACCTGCATTTAAAAATTAATTGCAACTAGTTTAAAAGTTATACTTAAAAAACTGATAAAAAAGCACAATTTATTTGCATACGTCACAGAAATTTGGTGTGCGTGATTTTCAATAGCTGGATATTTTCTTAGATAACCGAATCAGTACATGGAGTAAATAGTAATCATTTACGCACTCGGAAATATTGAATGCAATAAAACATTTTACAATTTAATCATGCAGGAAAATAACTGTTTTTTTTATATTAAAAAAAAAAGTCATAAAAACTTTGATTTTGAGATTTTGTGATAATCTCTTAATAGCATTTTTTGATCGCTAAAAGAATGTTTTATATATTTCGCGTGTGAAAATTAGAAACAATTACGTTTTTAAATAAAAAGTTTCTTTTATGACATCATTTTCCCTTTATATTTATTTTTATTGCATGTTTTCTTTTAACTTATATTTTGTTTGTCAATTCTGGTCACTAATTTTTCGGCACGGATACAACAAGCGCATCAGATTTGGCGCAATTTTTTTCAAAGCCCATTTGGCGAAAACTCCGTTTTCAAATAACGCTTACATACGCATTTTTAAATTATTTTCTATTTTCAAAAAGAACTTACAGTAAATAAAATAATAATAATAATTAATAACTATAAAAAGAAATATTTTATATAATTTAAAAAAAGGAAGTGAAAGTAAATAAACATTTTATGAGTAAATAAACAAATAATAAATAAAGCCGGGTTACCATCTCAGATAAAATAATGCCATTTTGACGCCAATTATGTACCCTGGTATAATATGTGACATCTTTTCCCATTTTTCATCCATTTCCTGTTGGCATACAACTTTGAAATTTGGAATATATATGCATACCTGGGAGCAATACTGGAATTAGACATTGATTTTTTTTTAATTCGATCCAAAAAGGGGCAACGGGGCTATTTTTTAAAGATTTATACAATTTATACTGCATAAAGGAGCCACTTACCTATTTTTATATACAAGAAGAAGTAAGTGGTATGTAAAATCAATTATAGTACATATAAATAAAACACTTGAGATAATATACTAGAGATATAAGCACCGGGTTTGGCGTGATGTTTTATGCCAATTAGGCGAAAACATCGTTTTGATTACCAGATAGCATGCTATAATAACACGTTATTTATTTATTTCAAAATGAAAAAAAAGGAATAAACGAAACATTTTCTGTTATTAAAAAAATAATAATAACAATCAATAAATGATAATATTTTTAGAACAAACAATTTATTATAACATTTATATGATAACCAGCATGTTAGGCCACTGAACGCCATTTTGGCACCAATTAGGTACCTCGGTGTGTATAGGGCATATATGTGCCATATTTATTTGTAAAACTGAGCATGAACGTTTACAAAGTGTGTTTCCATAGTCGCTTATATCTTTTTGCAACATAGCGAAGCCAAAACTGCACAAAAGAAAAAAAAAATCAATATTTGCAGTATTTTTTTTTTTTTTTTTTTTTTTTTTTTTTTTTTTAAATGTAATGCACATTTTGTAATCAGTAGGCTCGATAATCAGACCTCGTTTTCCTGGAACGTACGGTTCGAGAGAGGGCGAAAAGAACAATATTTGGCGATTTATTACCTGCGTTTGGCTAAGTGTCTTACTACCTTGTATTTAATACTCTTCACAATACTTCGCTGTTATATGGACTTTGGCGCTTTTATAAAAAGTTTGATGTAATTCGGGCTTAAGAAAGTGAGTTTTTTACTGAATAATACAAATAAATGAAAAATGAATACTGAGAAATACTAATAAAAGAAAAATGAAGCATTATATTGATCTATGTATATATAAAAATGGATCTGCCAGCACTAATTGGATAATTTATGTGTATATAGCAAGAGATAAATAGCTTTTGATTCTGTATTTCTATGCTATAAAACATTAACGTTTGTGTGTTTTTCGTTATCATTGGGAGTACCTAGCCGATTAAAAAAATAATGTGGGCAAAAAATGTTGGTAACCGTCTTTGCTGCAAAATATACTATATTTTGCGTAGGAACAATAATCACCATCAATGCACGAGTAAAAAAAGTTCTAAAATTGAGAATTCTTTGATGTTGATATAACTAAAAAAAAAATTTAATTTTTTTTTTTTTTTTTTTTTTTTTGGTGGCCACTTTTAAGATACAATACTCTTGTTATGAACGATTTCTAAAACATTCGACAATTTAATTTCACAAATTAAACATTTTTTTTTTCTAGAAAAAGTTTTTTGAACCCAATTTATTGAGAATATTGCAATTTCTAGGATACTGTTGGGGTCAGAAACTATAACTTTGGCATCACAGTAACTTATAAGATGTAAGTGCTCGTTTAGGACAAATTTTTAGAAAAGGATTCCTTAACTCTTATCAACAACCTCATTGCATTCGTGGAAAACAGATATTCAACATTATAAACTATTCGGACGGATTTCACACCATACAAAATACACTCCATTCTCTTCAAACATAATAATTTATGTTATTTATAGTTTCTGAAATCGATGCGAAGCTTCTGTTTATGCTCATGACATCATTTCAAAGAGTTACATTTCCAATATAGGAAAATTTGGTGTTTTATTTTCTGTATTACTTTTGACATTTTGCATATTTCCAATTTTATATCCATGCATGGTTTGCTTTTCTTTTGTAAAAATAGTATATGCAACTTTATATATAAGATTTTGTAATTCTATGATTCAATATGCTTATTTTCATCATATTTTATCACAATGAATGACCAATTAAAGGTAACATCTCATTTTCTATACTTATCGCAAGTTATTAAATGTGTATTCTCAGCAATATCGCTCAGACTAATCCCTCTCAGGGAAGTCCTAGTATTTTTGTAGAATAGGATCAGCCTAGTGTATAGATATCATACAAAAATTGTAATACTGATATACAACTTTATTTTGGATGGGATTGCGAATTTATATATATATATATATGTTTACTGAAAGGTGGGTCGCGAAATTTTTTTTCGCTGAAAGGTGGATCGTGTACCAAGAAAGTTTGGGAACCGCTGCAGTATAGTATTTTACGCAAATCCTAAAAGTTAAGAATAAATTGTATAATGTTGTATTCATTTTATTTTTCTTTCTCCCGTATTTTTCCCGTAGCAAAAACATCTCTTTTTAAGAAAGTTAAAATAGAGTGTTAATTCTTTTCTCGCGTGTGCTTTTTGCTATCTTCTATTACTTTTTACTGTAACTGTGATGGAATGAATGAGATTATATTCGTGTTTGACTAACATTGTGTACAGACATTTTTATTGTCTGACAATATATATATATATATATATATATATCAAATGATGCAGTGTAACAAGAATAAAGTGTTAATTTATTAATTATGGTAATGTGTTGTTATAGCATTCCTTGTTTATTCCTCTGGCTTTAATATGAAATGTAGTTTGAGGCTGATCAATGGTTGATAATTTAATATTATTTTGTATTATTTTTATAATATTTTAAATTCACATGTTAGTTACTAAAATAAGGTATCCTTTGCTGGTATATTTTAAATTGATATAATAAATTATTAATTCCCCGATATTTGCTTTAAACAAATAAGTAGCGTAATTTGTAAAATTTAGCTCTTACGGGATTAATCAATATTTTGCCTTAATTAATCCTATTTAGCAAATGAAGATGGCGCCACTGCTAATTTTTTTCTGTTATTAACTACAACAGATGGCGCTCTGAGTAGTATATTCGGATTTATTTTACATAAAGTAAATTTCATCAATATTTAATCGATTTAAAGTAAATTTTCATCGTCATTAATTAAAAGTTTAGATTAATTTTTTAAACACGATTATTCAATAGGTGGTTCGTATCCTGGCCCGGATATTTTCACCCAAAAAATGAAAAAGGGGAAATTTACATCTATTATAATTAAAACTTGTTATTAGTATAAAATAATTTAGCCATTTTTATTATGTTCATAACATTTTTGTTTACTAATGTTTTGTAATTAATTATTTTTAATAATAGTTATTTTAATTATGTAATATTAATTATATCTTTTTGGTTTCGGATATAACTTTCGTTGTTAACTGTCAACTGTAACTGCTGGCAAAATGAGATTGTAAATTTGAAATTATCTCACATGGTAGCGATTGATATTTGTAAGTTTATCTTTTTGATAATTCAGTTATTGTCTTATTATTTTTCTAATATATACATATTTTTTAACTGTGTTTTCCATTGCAATTAATCTTTTGATAATTCAATTATTGTTTTATTATTTTCCTAATATTTTCTTTGAACTATGTTTTCCATTGCGATTAATCGGGCAATATAGAAATCATTTTTAGGTTTATCCTGATTTCTAATCAGAAATTAATCGCAATTAATGTGTCTATTTAGCATTGCCCTTGATAACAAGCTAAATACCACATTTCCAATATTATTCCAATTTTTGCCAACTCCTATGTTTGATATAGTTTGTTATTAACGAGTTATTCGATATTTTGATGTTGATTTGTAGTATTATCTATTGGTTCTATATATATATATATATATATATATATATATATATATATACATTGCTATAAAAAATTTGACTGAAACTCGAAGCTCTCGCACATGTCTACTAATATACGTATTCTTTCGGATGCCAACTCTCCTTTTTCTTTGCAAATATAAAGCGCACAATGATGAATGAGGTATCATATATCAAGTTCTTCACAGTTTTATAGCATAATACACTCAAATGTTGTAAAAACACGCTGTTTGTTAAAAAAATACTGCTGGTAACTGAAAATTAATAATAAATGTTTGAGCAAAGCATTTAAAAGATTTCACTGCGACATCCTTGCAAGTGTCCCCTGATCCTAGTTTATAATATCATCGACAGGTACTAATATAAAATATAGTGCATTTCTTTGAATTTAGCATAGAATTCCAGTGATCAGGGGGGAAATAATGAACATCAGTGACCCCTATTTACTATTAAAATTTCAAGTTAGATCAACATATACATCTCAACTAGTTATAAAATTTGGTGCATAGGTATATTTAAATATTTGGAGAACAATGTAGTTAAAAGTGTAGAAAAATTTAAATAATAGAATAAAACATACGCCCAAATTCCTCACTAAATTCTTTCAAATAATTGTGGACTCGATTTGGAAACGTTCTCCAAGAATAAGAATAGCAACGTCTCCTTTTTAGATGGAAGCCAAAATTGAATCAGCACAAGTTTTCAGTAAAAGAAACTTATTTTTTTACAATTATAATGTCCATTGAATAAGTTCCCAGATATACAGGGTGTCCCAGAAGTAATGAGACAAACTTTAAGGGGAGGTAGGGGACATCACAAGAATTCAGAATTGCATAGCAACATTAGCAACCCATGGTCGGAAACGTCGTGGGAAGGTAGTATGACAGGTACAAAGGACGAAGAGACACAAGACTAAGATCCTCTGAAATAATTTATTGGTCAACGATATTACATTTACTGTGGTAGATGCTACGAGAAAATTTTACAAAAGATGTTCAAAATTTCCACCATTGCTACCGATGCATGCATTACACCATCGAATCATGGATTGGCGGACTCGCTCAAATACACCTGTATTTTGTTGGATATCCACAGTAGCACAGATGAGTCTTGCAACCAGATCCATTTCAGATTCCACAGACGGTGCACACAGCTTTTTTCAGTGCACCCCAAAGAAAGAAATCGATGCTGCTTAAATCAGGAGAGCTTGCTTGACAGGGAAACGGTCCTCCACGGCCAATCCATTGATGACCAAACACCCGATTCAAATGTTCAACACAACTACTGACGAATAAAGACGTTACCGACCATGGGTTGCTATTCAATTCTGAATCCTTGTGAAGTCCCCTACCTCCCCTTTAAGTTTGTTCCACTACTTCTGGGACACCCTGTATATAGTCAAGGGATCCCAAAAGCACAACGTAGAAGATCCATCTATAGGGCAATACACGCTAAAATGATATCAACATTAATTTATGTCAAAGTCTAACAGAACATAAAAATTTCATGAAATTCTTTAATATAGAACTATGGTGGACACCGTGAAAAATATCGTGTGCCAGAATCACTTATTAGGCATTCTATAGCAAAACTTAACGAGCATCTATTTTTGTAAGGGTCTAAAACAATAGACCCCTTGATAAACTCTGGGCATATTTCATGAGGTATAGTTATTGAAAAAATCGCAAAGAACGGAGCCCAGCAATAACACCTGTTAGGCAATATGCACCAAAACTTAAAGAACAGGGTCTGAGATAATATTTTGTTTTATGGAGTTCGGTGCATTAGTTCTTGAGATATAGCTAACAAGTAACTCATAAAAAAACGCAGTATAGTAGCCTGTGCCAACTATTGTGCAATATACACCCAAAGATCATAAGCACTATTTCATGTCAAAGTTTAACAGATTATTAAGTTTTATGAAATTCCGGGAATTACTTTTTGAGATAGAGTGGGCACAAAAGCTGTGGACTTCACCGACAGAGAGACAGATTGTTTCCAAAAATATTTGTATCGTGTTTAGCATGTCTAAATCTATAAAATATTGGAAGTAAATTATTATTGAGTTCTATACAAACAGGAAGCATTATTTAAAAAAAATCAATTCAAAAGTACATTGATTATTCAGATTGACGAAATCACCTCAGAAACATCCTTACCCATGAGAGCATATAAAGAAGGGGAATGAGTCTCCTTAGATTTTTTTATTTATGTAATTTTTTACCCCTTACAATTAAAGAAAAATAACAAAATTTATTTTTCTAAAATAATTCCTCAGAAACATCCCTCCCCATGAGCGAATACAAAGAAGAGGAACGAGTCTCCTTAGATTTTTTTTTATCTATGTAATTTTCCCCTCTTACAATTAAAAAAAATAACAAAATTTATTTTTCTAAAATAATTTAAAATAATTAAACATTAAGAAAAAAAGAAACTAAAGCGTTTTCTTCAAGGAAGGCTTGTCCATCCACTCCCCATTCCAGACAGCCTGGTTTTTTAAGAATGCCTCCTTGGTTTTACTAGCCAATTTTGTCTCTTGGTTGCTGGGGCAACTAAACTCATTTTTTTTTATTGTTGTTGACAGACGATTTATTCTTTTTGTAGATGTAATTCTGAACAGAAATCTATCGGTAATAATAGGAACTCACTTTTTTGAGAGTAAAAGATATTAATCAGAAGTTTGAGTTATTTAAACTGCTGTACTAGTATTTATTTGATATTTACAAACAGAATATTATTGAAAATTACAATTGAAAAAATTATTAAAAATTAACCAGCAATCTTAGCGAAGTAGTATTTAAGTTATATTCTTCTTTTATGTTAATGTATTTAAAAAAATCTTAAATTAATTATGCAATCAGGAGGCCAATATGGATTGCAAATTAATTTTTTACCGCTTGAATGGCAGGTGTGGGAAAGAGAATTGAAAAATTCTTGCAATATTTATATCAGAGGAAATTACAGCTGAAAACTTATAAAAAGCGGTTTGGGTGGGAACAAACATCTTTGGCTGAAGATTCCTGTCCGGATGACCTCCAAGATTGAATAAATGAGATTTTGTTTTGCGAAAGGAAAATTGGTGCCTGTAGAGAAAAACAGAATTTGAAAGTTGGAGTATTTATCTAAAACGGCTTTACAAACGTTTCTGATTATTTTGTATTCAACTTAATTTATTTTAACAGTTAAAAAAAATACAATAATATACGTACTGGATAGGTTTACTGGTTAGTTGCTCAAGCTTCATAATGTACTTGAGTTTTAATACCACAAATTCGAATGGTAATCGTTGACCTTATTAAATCGCTTAATTTCTTCTGTTAAATAAGGCCGTTTTGCTTGCTGTATGAAATAATTCAACAAATTTTCTATGATATTAGGATGAACTTGTTTCAGCAAGCCATTCGAGATGCGATAAGGTGCCCGAATATTCACACACACACACACACACACACACACACACAAAAAAAAAAAAAAAAAAATAAAAAATCATTACACACCCGAAAATCACACACAAAAAATCATTTAGACAAGTTTCTATAACATCAAGTATTTATTATAATGTATTGTATGTAATATTTGCTGTACTATGAAATTGTGCTTTATGGAAATATTCCGTTATAAACAGGTTTATACCTTCAAAGGTTTTATTAAACAAAATTTTTTAAAGATTTTTTTTAGCTACATAAACATAAGAGTATAAACTTAAAATTTATTTAACTAGGAAGCTTTGTCCCTTACAAGCTAAAATTGCCAATCCACTCAAATACTGCATACTCTAAAAACGTGCTAACATGATCGGTTTAAAAAAGATTACAGAAAACTAAATTGCAATTAAAACAAGTAAGAAAAAGCGTTAAGCATAGATTATGAAACACTTTCCAACACTTCCTGATATCTTTCGTTATTTAGGCTTTTCGTTAATAAGCATTAGTAACATTTGGATTGTTATATGGTGTTAAGCAGTTTACATAGACGTCATTAACGTTTAATTAAAACCACTCAATTTTCTAAAAAAAAAAAAAAAAAGATATTACCAAAAAAAAAAAAAAAAGATATTACCAAAAAAAAAAAAAAAAAAAAAAAAAAAAAAAAAGATAATTAGTCATTTTATAGTATTTCATGTTTTAATTTAGGATTTAAAAGAAATAAAACTTTGAAATTTAAAAATAAATTATTTTCAAATATGGATGCCAAAGTCAAATGTAGTCAGCCACCTTAATCCTTTCGGGTCTGGTGTAATATTAATAGTACATCTATTTTAATTGAGTATTATTTTGTTTTAACAAATACTTTTATTACTGCTTAGATGTGCTTATGCATTTACTACATGGCTTCATTAATCTTTAGATATTTAGTAATATTAATAATAATAATAAATATTTGCTTAGTTCTCTTTGCATCGTTTGCGATTTTTTAGCATCCGATGCTATTTCTTTCAGACAAGCTAAAAATGTCGTGTCATCAGCCCTGAATTTTCTACTGAACCGATTTTGATAATTATTTTTTTAAATGAAAGCTATTTATTTGTAGTTGTGCCCATTTTAGCTATTTTTTAATTTATTTCCATTTTTATATTTTATTTTTAATTTTAAATGCTTTTTTACGATATTTCTTCAAAATGGTGGCAACTTAGTTTAGCTTTTCTCTCGATAATAAAAATTTATTTTCCATTATTACTTTCCACAAGTCAGAAACTTTATTTCATCAGTGAACATGTCCTCGCATTTAAAAGAAAAAAGTTAATTGTTTTCGTAAAATTTAACCACAATAAAATGATTGCATATAATTATGCACTAATTGATGTAAAAAAATACATTTACTGAGAAATAATATTAATAATGTAAATAAAATAACAGAAAATAATTTATGATAAAAATTACTGTCTAAAGCAAAGTAAGAAATATTTCAAATGGGGAAAATGAGGGCATTCAGCAACCAGATAAAATGAATTTACAATATTATTACGGACGCCTTTTTCATATTACTAATAACAGTAACTTTTAAAAAACATTTGAAGAGAAAATGACGTCACTATTTAAAACATCGCATTTTTACTCATAACGATATTACATTTCAATATTTCTTTTCATTATGAACACTGAGATTGAGATTTTACTTTCAGATGACTTCAGTTAGTGAAAATAATGTCATAGTAAAAATAAAATTAGTTTTTTTTTCTTTTTCTTTTTTTTTTAAATAAATCTATTTTTCTGTAGTGCATATAAAATAAAATTTCTGGATTTCGACGGCACTCAGATCACAATTTTAACTGAAGATGTGCAAATATTTGCATGCAAAACTGTAACCGGAAAACTTGACATTAAGTTTGGAAATATACTTACTACATATTGATTACGTATTGATTTAATAATGTAATTACTTTTGCTTTTTTTTAAGCCAAATCGATCGGGTCTTTGAAACATTTCATTCGTGGAATTCGACGGGATTCCACTCGTTTTATTGTTAAAATGCATTTCTGTTTTCCCAGAGTCTATAAAAAAAGCGTTTAAACTAAAGAAAAAATCCGTTTTTGATGAATCTAGTCATTGAAGAAGTAACACGTCAAATTGTATCTCTTTATTATTCCGCAATTCCAAAGTCTCAGAGAGAAATTGCTAATCAACCGGGCATTTCACGACGTTCTGTTTGCTATTATATTGATAAACACAAGAAAAATAAAGTTAGTTCATTGCATTCTAAACGCCTTTCTAAACGCCCTTCTAAAACACCTCTATCGATTTTTTTTCTTTAAATCGGAGGCGAAACTGAATTCTGCAATGGCAGAATCTACATTCAACTTGTTTTATTATAAACACAAATTTCATTCCTTAAATTTAAAATATAGGTTACTTTCCCAGAAGAATCATGCGTAATAAAACGCGAAAAGTATTAGAAAGTTGTAATATCAATTATATCTTGTAATATAATATTTTCTATATATCTTCAAAAATTGTTCCTTAACCTAGTGTCATATAAATATAAATTGAATAGTACGCAAAACAAGAATATTCGTTATTTTCAGACAGTGAGATATTCTTTAAACTCTAATTAATCTATTTGAACAGTTAGTGTTAATCAGGGGTGTAGTCGTAAAAATAACAAAGGATATACGCTCTAAGCAGAAGGTATACGCTTAAGGCAAAGGGTAGTTAGTGAGTGTGTATACTATAACTTTTTTGAGAAACAGAGGGTATACGATGTTTCTTTTAAAAATCCAGAAAATATACGGCGTATACCCCGTATACCCTCCAATACATCCCTGGTGTTAATGTTATCAACGTAAAAGTAATTTTTTCTAAAAATTGAAAAAAAAAAATCGGATCGGAAAGGGTTAATTAATTGTGCTAACATTAGCAAGCAATAAAATCAAAATTTATAATCGACGACGCTGAAATTCCAAAAACAAGCACAGTATTAAATATCTATTGTACTGATCTCTCACTCGTTCTGTTAGTCTTCCTTTAATTTTTTCCATCTGCCCTTTGTTTGTTTTTGTGTACCGCTTCTTTCTTTTTAGGAGGCAGAGTGGAAACAGGAAGCGATTTGAGTGAACGAAGCCAGCATTGGAACAAAGGGGTGGCTGCATTTCTTTCAGCCCCCTTGCGGTGTAACAAAGAATCTAGAAATTTAATGGTCTCGGGATGTGGGATTATCACATTTTACAACTGTGAAGTTTATATTGATATTCTGAATACCTGCATTGAATCACGTGAGAATGTGAAGATCGCTATTCTAAATTTTGTTAAATGCTAAGGCAGTGGTTCCCAAACTTTCTTGACCCATCTTTCCGTGAAAATATTTTTCGTGACCCACCTTTCAATAATAATAATAAATAATAATAATAATAAAATCGCGACCTGCCTTTTAGTAAAATAGTTTAATTATCATATATATTATAAAGCAGAAGTTCTGAAACTTCCAAACGAGTGTTTTCAAAAACTACCCGATGGATTTTTTTGCCGATTGTATCATTCGATAGGAAATATTTTTCCGAAGGTTTATGATTCAAATTTACAGGGATAACTCTGATATTTCGAAGTAAATTTCGTATTTTTCGGTTATTTTTGACAAAAGGGTTGCCAGTAGCTGTTTTTGGCGAAAATTATAATTGCTAAAAGAATTAAAATGGCTATATCTATTAGAAATAATACAAATATCTTGCAAATAATAGCAGAAAATAACTACTGATAATATTAATATTAATAAAGAAAGACCGCTTAAATGAGGCGTAATATTATAAAAATATATTTATCTTGAAAATGAAAAAAATATTTGTAATGCTTAAAAAATAAATTAACGCGATATATAACAATTGGTTCAACTTTTGGCGACTTATCCCTGGTGTTAGAATAAAAACATGAATTTCAGAAATTGATTAAATGAATTTTGAATGATAGTTATTTCCCTTTTTATTATTTTCTTTCTCTTTTTTATTGAATTTCCGTATAATATAACTTACAGCAGAAAAAAGCAGATCTGATTGTAAAAGACACTGTAAGTTGTGAGTTATTATTCGTTTCTATACCATTTTCATCTTGCTTTTGTCGCCAAAGAATGTGTTTTTAAGCCGAAAATGCACGACTAACTTAATGCCTGACTTAGGTTCTTAATGGTCGCAATAATGTTGTTTTTTTTCAAATGAAGATAATATTTAGAGTATATTTTAATATTCATTCGTAAATTATATAGATATAACTCTTTTATTTCTTTTTGCAAATGTTTTCATTGTTAATTTAATTTTTTTTTGCGCCATTTCATCAATTTCACTTACAGGAAAAATTTCAATTTTAAAATTTAAAAACTGAAGAAGGAAATATTACTCCATCGATTAAAAATCTGCCCCCAAATTCCAAGATTAAATGTCAATAATGGATGATCGTAAATGTCACATTCACTTGACATTAAGCATAATATAAATATTAATTATGTCATCAAGTGATTTTTAATTCGACATTTTATTTCTACTTTTATATATGTTCTGCTAATTTGTTTTTCGTTATGTAAATGAAAATTTATGCTAATCTATATAATCTAGCTAATAGTTTGGCGATTTGTATAATTTGGCGAAATTGGTCGACGGTATAAACAAGTAGTACTGAAGGAAAAATTTTGCAATTCAAAGTAAATTTATGCAATTATGCGTTATTACTACAGAAAAATTCAACATTTTGAAATGAAAAATTCCAGCTGAATAAAATTTACAAGTCTTTTTTAATTGAGCATTTCCTCTTCAATATTTCCTCAATCAAACTTTCGCCATTCTCTTTCGCGCAGGCTAGCAAAAATGTATTTTAAATATTTTATTAGATAAAACGTAAATAACATTTTTCTATTTTTTAAAAAAATATTTTTAAAATCTAATTCTACCATTATGTGTCGTACAGGGCAAAATAGCAGAATTACTTTAAAAAATGGTTTTATCTGTTAATTGTATGTTATTTGTTTATTTGGGTGTTTGAATTTACTTATGTCATCAAACAATGCGATTTTATATCAAGATGGCATAAGCCGGAGCGATGTTCACAACTACTAAATTCTCCCACTGTCTTTTAAATGTGAGAGAGCATTTTTAAGATATTTTTTTTTATGTTTAATTGTAAATATATAAATAGCAGTTATAGCAAAAAGAAAAAAAAAATGCGTATAATGTTTAAATTTTAGTATAAATGTCTTCCTCATCCAAACTGCAAAATAATTTAATTGCAACTTTTTAAAGTTTTGGCGAAGATGTCATATACGCACCACATTCGCACGATTGCAACAAAATGGCGATTTTATGCCACACATGGTAAACCGACTATGGTTGTTTATTTATTAATAAACTATTTATTAACTTTCATTTTGTTTTTTAAATAATATAAATCATTTTGTTCTATAGCTATTAATTAAACTTTTTTTTCAAATAATACAAAATAATAAAAAAATATTTATGAAATTGGTAATTAAAAACCAAGTTCTCCAAATTGGCGCCAGAAAAAAATTGCGCCAATGTGGTGCATACAAGACATCTGTGTCAAAGTTTTTTCTTACACATAAGTAGGGAAAATGCAGTATAAATACCGATTAAAGTTTTTTCCAAATGGAAATTTTGTCACGGATTTGGTCATATACTCATCGAGGTATCTCACTGGCGCAAAAATGCATTATTTGCCTCATATGGTAACCCAGCTATAGTTGTTTATCTGTTGATAAGTTGTTTATTTACTTTCATTTTTTTCTTTTTTGAAATGATATTTGTTGTTTTGTTCTACAGTTACTTTTTATTTATTGTTAATTGCTGTTTAAAATGATAGAAAATAATAAAATATACATCAATTTCTTTGGTATTCTAAAACGAGGATTTCGCCACATTGTAGTTGCAAGATAATCGTGTAAAAACCTATTTCGTATATGATGTCTGTGTAGGAATCTTTTGTGAAATATGAAACGTGTAAATTGGCTACTACTTGATTATCACGTCAACCAATTTCGCCAAATCATTCGCCAAATTATACAAATTTACATAATTTTATCTTAAATAACTAAAGATAAAATGCTTAAATACGAAAGAGCAAATAATTTTGTTTTCATTTTTCAGGAGGAAATTTTGCAATAATAAAGTAATTGTTGTAATAAGAATTTTATTTTTATTATTTTTTTATTATTTTTTTATCGTTGGCAATTGCTGTAACGAAATATGTTTAATTTTTTTCTTCCTATTGTTTTGCAAGAGCTGGTTTTGTGAAAGCCATGTTAAGATGGTATTCAAATTTTTGAACCCTTCCCAATTACCACCCCCTTGGGCCGATTTTTCTCATTTGCAATTTCCACTGAGATATTAACCATCTCAATGTACTTGACGAGTTTGAAGATGATTCTTGCATAATTGTGCCTTTTATCGCGCGGACAAAATTTAATATATATATAAACTTTTTAAGTGGGAGTAGCTTTGGGTTCCTGGCTTCACATAATGAAAAGTTGTGAAGAACTTTTTCTGAAGTTGTACCATGGTAACGACTGTAATAATTAATATTTCTTCAGATAAGGGAAAATTTTAAATCATGTTGCCATAATGATCTCATTTCGCTTCCAAATGTGCACTGTTAGTAATAAACTAAAATAGTTACTTCTAAATAGCTGGTTTTTGCGAACGTTTAAGATAATTTAATATCATAATGGTGTCTAAATCGTTTTCAGGTATGAGCAAGGTGCTGCTGGAGAAACAAATTATTTAAAATACTAATTTAAATTCACCAGTTCATTTCATCTACGGTTGATTTTGAAATATTGACCAGCGCAGCGGGCATATAGCCTGCTAGTATTAAATAAAGTGTATAAATATTAAAAAAGATTACTTATATGTATGAAACACTGAATAGGTTGTCAAAAAATATACATCACAAATTTTCGTCTCCTTGGAAGGCTACCCTTTTCTACCTTGCCAAGGTTCCTTAGCTACAAATTACTGATAAGTTTATCACTCATTTTATTTAAACTATGTAGGGTAGATGTGCCAGTAATGGACCCCCTTAAGGAATTTCTTTAAAAAATAATTTTTTTATTAATAGTTATAATTATTGTATACAAATTTTTTTTCATATTATATTAATCTTTCAACAATATTTAACTAATCCCATAGTTACATTTCCCAATAGAAATAAAAATTTAATTTTAAATAATAGAAATATGTCTAAACACCCAAAAGCCCAGTAATGGACCACCTATGTTCCAGTAATGGACCGCCTATGTTCCAGTAATGGGCCACCCTACAAAAAATAACAGATAATTGCTTTTAGGTGCGTTCGTAATTATGTAAATACGTAGCACCTATAGTTGTCGTTCAGTCCGTCCGTCTGTCTGTCCGTTTGTCTGTCCGTCTATCTGTCTGTCCGCATATAACAATGTAAAAACTATCCAACCGAATCGGTTGAAATTTAAAATACATAATTATTACATAATTTTGTCAAGTCATTTCAAATTTCATGAAAATCGGATGAATAGATCAACTACAGGGAAAATCAAAATTATTCCGTTACATTACGGTGAATGGGGAAAAAAGTTTGAAATACATTTTAATCGTTTGAAATTTAAAACATATAAATATTACATAATTTTGTCGAGTCATTTCAGATCTTATGATAATCAGATGCATAGATCAATTACAGGGACTATCAAAAGTATTCCGTTACATTACAGTCAAAGGGGAAAAAAGTTGCAAATGCATTTTAATGATGTTACACTCATTCGAACATAATAAAATTGACATGAACCTATGACGTATATATATACTAAAATATAAATTCTGTACAATCTGAGATGCAAAGAATATTTATTATTAAATTACAGGGCCACACAAAAGTATTGCACTACATAATGCTATACGGGGAAACATTGTTTGGGACATATTTTAATTATACTAAACTGTGCCACATTTTATAAATATGATATACGTTGCTGAGGTGCAATGAAAATTACTTCCTGTGTGTTTATAGGAACACTAAGAATTCAACCGCTGTACTGTATCCGAAGTATTGTATACTATATCAGGAAGATCTGTATATTTTTAAAACTTCGTTGTCGTACGAACGAACCTCATTTGCTACGCTTCACGTGCAATTTCCAACTGGTTTCAATTGTATTTTGCTCGAGAACTTAATGAAAGCATAATAATAAAAAAAATATATTAAAACTTAAGTTAGAAATTCATTACATTAAAGGATTTATAATGAAAAAACATAAAACAAAATATTTAAATTTAAGTTATGAATTTATTATAATCAAGGATTTATACTGTGGATATAGAACAAAATATTAATGATATTATTAACTGTTTATTATTAACTAACATTAAAGGATTTATATTATAAAGATATACAACAAAATATTTAAATTTAAAGGCTTTACAAGATAAAGACAATGTTTTACTAAAATCAAGTTTAGATAAAATAAGGCACTAAAAAAAAAAAAGTCTCCAATGTTCATTCATATCATTATCTAAGTGATGTGCTTTGCAACTGTGAAATATAAATAACAGATCTTCAATTTTATCTTCCCTTTCCGATAGTCCAAACTGCTCAATATGGAATTTTAGAATGCATTTAAAATGATAAATGTTCTTGCACTATCCAACCATTTTCAGATAATCATATAGCCCACCAATTTGGTACAGATTGATTCCACAATTTCCCTTCAGAGATGCTTATATGGATATATTATCACCAATGGAACAATCTCATTATTTGTTGAAAAACATCCCATAACAGTGATTTGTTCTTTTTCGTTATTTGGTACTACATAATACACATCTTTAACTGATTTTGGTCCCAAAATTTTCCTTGTTTTAAGAGTACAAAAGAAACCTTGTTTTAACCTTATTGAAAATTCTCTCTGTATGTTTTAAAATTCGGAAGAAAATATTAATAATATCTTCTTCCAAATATGATTTTAAATTTTTGAACCAACTTCTTTTGTAACGGCACATCTAGATTTTGTCAAATGTTCTGCTTGTGTTTTATACCAATTTTGGATGACTTTTTAAAAACAACTATTTATAAAGAAATTGCCTTTATTAAAATCTAATAGGTTAAATTTAAGTATTAAATTTGATTATTTAGCTTTTCAGTTAAATCAAAATATTTTATCTCTACTGAAATAACACTTTTTGTACTGGTCACTTGGGTGGTCCATTACTGGAAAATCACGAAATAAGCAATCCAGTAATGGACCATCCCTCCTAAAATCTTAAAAATAAATAAAATTTTGTTAATGGCCATTGGTACATTAAATTCAATGTTTTATATTGCTAACCAAACAAAAACATTCAATTTTTACGGAAAAATAAAAAAGTTATAAACTAAGTAAGTAAAGTCTGCTCTTAGCATGTTCATTAAGATTTTCAGTGAAAAACAGAAAAACTGTAAAACTTTATTTTCTGCTTCCTAATTGTTTTGACGAAAAGTGTAAAAAATTAATCCAGCTTATAAAGCATGCAAGGTGGAGTTCAGAAAAAAATAATAAAAGCTAAACTATTATTTATTATTTTTTTATAAACAAAAAAGTGCGAGGTGGCCCATTACTGGAAGGTGGTCCATTACTGGCAGATCGACCCTACATAAATTTTACTTAAAATGCATGCAAATTAAACACATTTAAACTTTAAAAAAAGGATGATAGTAACATTAATCAAATCATTTTTTAAAGCAATATAAGGTTTTACTTGGTTACCCGTCGACCATAAAACTTCGTCAAAATAAAAGATTAAATGCCAATAATGGATAATTGTGAATCTCACATTCAGTGACATTAAACATGATACACATGTTTAAAACGTCATTAAGTGGTTTTTAATTCCACTTTTTATTTGTATTTTTATTCATGTTTTACCAGTTTATTTGTTTTTCTGTTATTTAAAATAAAAATTATGTCAACATGCATAACTTGGCTATTAGTTTGGCGATTTTTGTAATTTGGCGAAAATGGTCGACTGGATATTCAAGTAGTACCCAATATAACTTTGTTTCTAATTTACACGCAATAAAAATAAATCCATAGAGGGAAAAAATGCTATTGGGGGAGCTTTGCGCCTGCCTATCATAAAAGTACTCAATTCATAATACAAGATATAACTTTCAATAAAAAAACTCTAAGAAATCTCATTTAATCAAAATTACATTTTATAAAGAAACACTTTGATTCGAAAAATTAAAAATGTGAAACATCGAAATTGATTATGAATTACAGAATTTGGCAAAATAATAAAGTACGGTAAAAAAAAGCAGAAGTGGATAAAACATTTAATGGCAGCATTGATTTCTTTTCTTTATTGATGCTGGGCGGATAGTATTATTTATATGTCTTTCTTCAGTATTCGTTTATACAGGTGTGGGTTTAAAATTCAGCCTTATCATTATCTTTTTTCGATTATACTGAACATTTATCCCCTACCGATTTGTAGAATTTTCGAAAACATAGAATTTTTCAATAGCGACGTAATATTAATTTATTATCAGTCATAGTGATATGAAAATGATTCAGTAAGTTCATTCCAAGAAATGAATAAGGCAAAGAATAATTTCTAACACAAGCATGGACATCAGTGATAGTATAATGTCCTATAGTAATGGGTATTTTTAAGATTCTTGTTTTTACAGATTTCAACGGAGTTGCGTATATTCCAAAGGTTGATATACAATCCAGATTAATTCCAGCATCAAGTGCATCTTCTTTCTTTAGTATTACATGTGATGCTCCAGTATCAACCATAAACAATATATAATGGCCATTATCGCCAACTTGAGCTTGAATGTAGAAGTGTCCGTCATATGCTTTTATAAATTCGATAGCTCCATTTTCTAGAACTGTTCCTGTGTAAGGTAAAAATGTAGCAGCATACCACGCAAAAAAGGAATTTATTAGCCAAGAAACGAAAATGTTTACTGTTTTCATATTACAAAAATTTGATATTACGGAAACTCATTTTAGAGATTAGCTTATAATTGTTTACTTGATGCAATAATAATAATAAAAAAAAAAAAAAAAAAAAAAAAAAAAAAACTTTAAAAATATATTGCCAAGAAATTCTTAATAAAAAATGCGCACGGGTGAAAAATAATTATCTTTGAAGGAAATGCTAATTAAAAAGAATTTCAAGATGTGAGATCCAACCAGGGATCATTTAACATTATCCATGACCTGAGTTCGAGACTATAAAAATCCCATGATTGGGGAGAACAAACCAATACGCTTCTTTAGTAAAGTAGAGTGAAATTTCTTTTAACTGTTTGAAATTATTTCACTAAGTACCAAATTTTGCGCTACGTAACGTTGTTACAACAGTTCAGTTAATTCGTTTACAGGTGTAAAATGAATTTCTTTCATAAGTTTATGCTAATATGAAAGGGACAAAATTGCGTAATCAGATTTACAGACGTTTAACATATTTTACTAATGAACATCAGTTGGCACACATTTAATTTAATTTTTGTTACCTGATTTTCTTATAGGTGTGTGTGGAAGAAACACTTACATTGAAATTTAAGATAGATTATAATGTAACGGTATACGTTTGAATGCCCTCTGTAAATGAACTATAAATGATAGGAAAATGATACATTTCATTTATGGTACAGAGCATGTCATAGTGAGCATAAAAAAGGGTATGTGAATTACATTGTAATTCAAATACATTTATGCGAGTTAGAGCACAGCCAGATGACCAACAGACAACCAGACAGATGGACAAACAAACCCAATTCGTAAACTTTTTTCAGTTATGCCGGAAAGTGTTAAAAACAAGTAATTTTCTTCACGACTACCATCAAGTGACTATAAAAATTACAAATTAAAGTGATTTTGAATGTGTAATTTTCAATTTAAGGTGTGGCTTATTGTACTAAATATATTTATACACCGTCTGTCATAAAAATAACAAATTACAAAGGTTTAAAATTAAAATGACATTTTATGAATCGTTTGGTTCAAGGGGTAACCCAATTTTTTCATTTGGAAATACCCACCGGACCTTCAACTTTCTCAAGAAAATTATTGCCCGAAGTAGTTCTGAACTTTCATAAACCATGTGACCGTTATTTGAACAATCGAACGTCCTCTCTTGATTATAAACCTACCGAAGGAGAGACTGTATTAATGCAAAATTGTATTTTAAACATGTCAGAATGGTACAAACATGTGTTTGCAAATGAATAATGGTAACAATGAGCGGCCATAATAGAACTCTGATTATATAGGTTAGGTCTTCCTGTTCCAATTGTAATTGACTGGGATTTTTTGTCAAGTAATTACTGTTTTTATGTGGAAAAGAAGGAGTGGCTGAGTTTCTTTTTTGTCTCACATTCACAAAATGAGATCAGATTTTCCCGCAGAGTTCGTTCTTGTTGATTGAAAGATAAGTACTTTATATGATTCAAAACTTTCTTTATCGCTTGCGATCAGTTCGTTGCCATACCATTTTCATTGATCTATAAGTCAAAATCAAGAAACTGGAAATAAATCTGAGAATTGCGTGAAAGTCAAATATGATTTGAGAAGGACTTATTTGTTTGATATTGGATTGATGTTAATATAAGACATTATTACCGTCATTATATGTAGAAGAAATAATTTTAAAAAAATGGGCATGTTTTCAAACGAAGCATAATATAAAATTACTTTCTTTATGTTGCCCATATCATAAACAGCACACTAAAAATAATTTGTAGTGATATATATACGTATATAAATTACATAGATGTAAATTTATAAAATATTAAAAAAAAAAAAACCCTAATTATTCTCTTAGATTTTAAAAGTATAATTGACATAGTATCAAATCACAATAAAGCCTCAAATCGTAAGTATTTAAATGCTTACGATTTCAAACTGAAAGCGTGCACATGACAACATTCGTTGCTGCCACGTTTTTTCTGAAATGCTAGTGACCGAAAATTGTAGCATTTGGCAGCTATGCTACACTATTCTTCTCCTTGCTAATTTACAAAAAAAAAAAAAAAAAAAAAAAAAGGCTAGCAAGGAACATTTTAAGTTTTCCTTTCTTAAAGAACATAGACGTATAATGTGCACTAAATTGCTTAGAATTTAGAGCTCCTTGCCATGTACTGTTGCAGATATTACAATTTTTTATATGAATGTGCATGCGCTACATACCAGAAAAGATTATATACAATCGAACCACGTTAAGACACATTTCAAGGAAGCGGACAAACGTCGTATATTAAACGTGATTTGTGATAATGTTGTAGAAACTGAGCTTATATCTAATCGTCTAATAGGTCTAATTAAACTTTAGAACTTTCGTTATTGTATTTAGGGTTGAAAATTGTGTCTTTAATAATGTATATTTAGATTAAAATTTAATTGAATTCAGTGACGCCTACTTTCGAAAAATATTGGGTGGGCTCAACTAATAATTAAGTAGATAGAGATATTAAATTATTGGATGGGTTCGCATCCCATGGGCCCATATAAGTTGGCGCCACTGATTGAATTTCACTTTAACTCATTGCTTCTTTTTACAGGACCAACTGGAATAATAATTGAAAATAAATATGGATTCATGCATGACTTTATTGTCATTAATACATTACAACTAAAAATAAAACAAAGTAACTTTTTTTGTTGGACTTACTTTTTAATTTTTTTTTTCATTGACTCACAATCCATTTGTTAAAATCATATGTATACTTGTGATATTGAGTACGATTATATAATTTGTTTTTCTTTTTAATATAAGAAAAAGTTATTAATCTTTGTGTAAAAATATTGTTTGCATAGCAAGAGTAAAGGAAAAATAGAAAACAAAGAATTATCAAAACTTCAATCGTATTTGTTTAATCGTTAAGAATTTCATTTTTTGCTGCCTATAATATTCACGATAAAACATAGTATAGTGATATAGCGTACATTTAAAATCTCACTACTAACAAGTATATTAATCATCTCTAATCATATTTTTTATGAAGTATCTGAGCACCCTGAATTAGTTTATCTCTCTCTAGAGGTTTGCACGGGCTGGAATTTTAAACAAATTCCTACTAATCCAATTTAAATTTAATCTCAGTTTATATTTTTACTTTAATGAAATACCTGAGTAAACACAAGTTAAAATATTGGTTTTTTCTTGTTGTGCTCCCTCAAGAACAGGTATACCATTAGATTTAGGGATCTGTTACTAATTTATTTTAAATTTTAATATATGTTTATGAAATATGAAATTTTTATAATTACCCTATTACCTGTTTTTTTTTTCAAAGTTCTGCTTTTATGTCGTAATTTATTTAATTCTTAATCAATAAAAATGGCTTTGTTATTTAATTTGGGCAACAAATCTTACTACTGGGAATCCATGTATATCTTTTGATAAGTTAGTGATATGCATATTTAATTTTTCAAAAAAATTCCCATATTATCGAATATGTGAAGGTATTGCAAGAGTAAGTTTTAAACCAATGTGTCATATTTTAATTAAGTTAAGTTTTGAAGAAGAGAGAAAAAAAACTACAACAGATAAAATATTTTATGAAATTATTAGTATCCATCATCTGGACCTCCGCTATCCTCACTGCCTACGTTAATGATAGAGAGAAAGAAAAAAAAAATTAACTTAAAATACGTAAAAATGATAATACAGAAATACTCCTTGTGTATTTTGTTATTCATAGAGAAAACAGTGCTTTACCAAACGAAAATAAAAGCTTAGAATTTTCGATAGTTGGTGTCCATGATCAATTAATTTGCTAAATAATGTTGTAAGGGAAGTTTTTTAAACAATATGGATTGAAGTCATAAAATTTGGCGAGCTTTTTTAAAATAAACAGTTGATTTTTTTTTTTTTTTTTTTTTTTTATAAAGGTGATTTAAAAAAAGCTTTTATACTTATTTTTGAATTCTATCTTTGTCAATTCCTTTTTCAGAATAAGTTGGATTCGCTCTGCACTTCCAATCTTCATTAAAAAGTACGAAATAATTTTCTTATAAATTGATATAATGCAAGAAATTTCAGGTCTGCTCACTGTGGCAAGATATAAGAGTGCACCTATGGCTTGTCTGTACTGTGTGTTGTTTGGTAAAATATTGTCATCATCCTTAAAGTGAGTGTAATTTGTTTCCATGGGTGTACTACATGGTTTTGCTTCTTGTAAATTGAATTTATTAATTAACTCTTCAATTTTTGAAGTTTGGTTAATTAAGTAGCCTTTGTTTACCTTTCGAATGTTCATGGATAAATAATTGCTTACGTCCCCTAAATTCTTTAATTCATACTCTTTATTTAAGTTCGCGATTATTTCCTCAATGGTTTCGTCTTTTCCTGCAATTAAGAGGTCATCGACGTATGTTATTATATAGGTTGTTTCATTATTCCTTTTCTGTGTAAAAAGACATGTGTCAATTTTACTTTGAATGAAATTCATGTTTTTTAGTGTTTCTGTTATTTTATTATGCCACGCTCTCGCGGCTTGCTTAAGTCCGTAGATTGCCTTATTTAATTTACAAACTTTGGTTTCCTGGTTTGGTTCAACGAATCCTTCCGGCTGCGACATGTATATCTCCTCATCAAGTTCCCCATGTAAGAACGCGGTGTTAATATCTATATGCTTAACATTTAAGTTTTGGTGCAACGCCGCTATTAATAATGCTCTTATCGTAGTATACGATACGACCGGTGCGTAGGTTTCGTCATAATCCTCTCCGAACTTTTGCGTATATCCTTTAGCTACTAAACGTGCCTTATATTTTTGGATTTTTCCGGTATTGTCACGCTTTAATTTATAAGTCCATTTACAACCTATTATTCTCTTATTCGGTGGAGGATCTACAATTGACTATGTTTTATTTTTTCTTAAAGAATTCATTTCGCTCTCCATGGCTTCTATCCAATTCTGTTTTACCGGAGAGTTTTCCATTAATTTAACTTCCTTATAATCCTTTGGTTCATTAATTTTGTCATCTTTGACAATATATATTAGCCTATCAGGAGGTACGCCTTTATTTATTCTATCTGAGCGCCTTAGTTCCACAATTTGTTGTTGAGACGCAGATGGTGTTGTTTTTCCGTTCGAAATTTCTATCTCTACGAGATTTTTACAATTGCGTTTTTCGTCTTCATTTTGTTTTTGTTCAATTTCAGGCTTATCATTTACGTATTTGAATTTATTTTCAAGAAATTTTACCGTTCTCGCGATTTTTATTTCATTTCCTCCTACATATATGCGGTATCCCTTAGATTCATTGTCGTATCCCACAAAAATACCTTCAACAGCTTTATTATCTAATTTTTGTCTTCTGGCTTTATCAATATAAGCGAAGGCTTTGCAGCCAAATACTTTAACGTAACTTAAGTTTGGCTGTCTTTCTGTCCATAATTCATATGGCGTTTTTGCATTAGCTTTTGTAGGCAGTCTATTTTGTAGGTGGTTTGCCGTACAGATTGCTTCCCCCCAGAACTTTAAAGGTAGATTTGATTCATTTAACATTGTCCTAGCCATCTCAACTAACGACCTATTTTTCCGTTCAGCCACCCCATTTTGACTTGCACAATATGGGACTGTATGTTGATGTTTTATCCCATTTGATTTGAGATAATTCTCAATTTCATCTGATGTAAATTCTCCCCCATTATCCGTTCTGATTTCTTTCGGTTTTTCACCAAATTTGTTGCTTATCAGCGCAATGAACTCTTTGAGTTTTTCATAGACTTCACTTTTTCTTTTCAATAGATAGATTATTGTGAATCGCGAGTAGTCATCAATAAAAGTCAAGAAATATGATTTCCCCCCAATCGTGGGTGTCTGAAAAGATCCACAAACATCCGAGTGAATAAGTTGAAGCCTTTTACTTGCTCTATACTGAGCAACTTTCGGATAGGGTTCATCAGTTAATTTCGCCTTAATACACGGTTCGCAATCTATATTATGTTTACAATTGTTTATCTGGATACCTCTTACTAATTCCTTTTGTGTAATTTCTTTAATCGATGTTAGATTTCTGTGTCCTAACCTTCTATGCCATAGTTCTAGACAATTTTTATTGTTGCACGTTTGTGTAATGTTCGCGTGGTTTTCGTTAGCCAACTGGACTTCATAGAGATTATTTACCTTTTGTGCTTCTAAGCAGATTTCTCCGTTAAGTTTGAAAGTGCATCGGTCATTTTTAAATACAATCTCACATCCGTTTTGGGTTGCTTTGCTGACTGATAGTAAATTCGTTTCGATTTCAGGTACTAGAAGTACATCTTTAAGTGTTATTTTATGAATTTTATTATCCGATGTCAGCGTATTTAAATTTACATCGCCTGAACCGTAAGCGATAAGTTTTTTTCCGTTTGCGATAGTCACGTTTGTTTTTTCCCTCGATTTTATCTCTGTAAACATTGATTCAGAGGATGCAATGTGACTTGAGCTACCGCTATCCACGATGAATGTTTTATTTTCTATCCCTTGTGTTATAAATGCATAATCTTTGTTTTCGCTGTTTCTCCATGTATTGTTTTTTCTTTCATAGCGATTAAACCTGTTATACGATTCCGATGCTTGTTCATTCTTAAAATTGTTTTCACCCCTTTGAAAAACGAGTGATGTAGAATAGTGTTTTTTGTAATTTTTGTTGTGTTGATTTTGTTGTGTTGTGTGTGTTTTGTTTTTATTGTGCCAACATTCTTGTGTGTTATGGCTTCTGATTTTACAAATCGAACAATATTTTGATTATTTTTTAGCTGGAAACTTTTTCTGAGCTTTAAAAGCTTTCGCTGTATTATCAATACTTTCATAGTTTTCATTTCGACGATTAAACTCGTCAATCAACTTATTTTTAATATATGACGGAGTTAATTGTGCTTCTTCTTTACTTTCGAGAGCAGTAATTAAATTATCATAAGACTGGGGCAGAGAGCACAGGAGGAGCGCGGAAATGTGGTGATTATCAATTATTTCGCCTATAGCTGCCAAATGATCAACAAGCTCCATTATTTTTGTAATATGATTTATCATATTTCCATTTTCTGCTAATTTTATACTATATAACTTTCTTAGAAGAAACAATTTGCTTGTGAGATTTGATCTCTCATGGATTTCTTTTAATGCATCCCATGTTTGTCTAGCAGTTTGTAAGTTTTTAACGTGGGTTATTTGTGAGTCATCAATAGTTAGATTTATCAATGCCCGGGCCTTCCTATCATTTTTGGACCATTGATCGGTCAAAGGGGTCGGTGGATTATCGGTTATTACATGGAACAGCTCTTCTTTAGTTAAGAGCATTTCAATTTTAAATTTCCATGTACTGTAATTCGTTGCTGTCAATTTTTCAATTGAATAATTATCTTTTAAGGTGGCCATATTTTTATTTGTTTTTTATTCAATATTTTTTATTTGTGTGAAATTAGTATATCACTATGTTATCAAATTGATATATCTTTTTAGATCGTACTCATAATCATTGTAAGACGTTTGTCTTAATAACGGCGTGAGTTCTCACTATAACCTCAATATAATTGTTTATCTTCAATTCTTATCATTAATCAGAATTAAATAGGAGAGTAAATGGTACTCACCCGATGAATTCTTCTTCATTTAAGTGTCCAACAATTAGATCCACCATAAGGGAAGGGAACCGGGCATATTCACATGTTGATATATCCACTGCACTAATTCATCTTGATAAAGACATATAACATTATTATATGGTAACTGTAAAACACACACACAAATTATTATATCCACGCTTCTTCATTTTCTACTTTATTTTTAACACGCGAGAAAAAACACAGCAAAAGGGTAGTGCTTACATCAAGCTACAAAAACTGAGAACAGAATGAAATTTAAATCGATGCACACATAAATCATAATGTAGAAACAATTATTAATAAAAAAAGAGTCATTTTGTAAGTTTTGACAGTTTTGTAAACCTGTAATTGTTCACTCGTAATCACTGTTTCCAAGGTCACGCTAACAAGCACTTAACTTTATTTATGATGCCATGATAATTGTCACTTGTTGCACAACGGAGGAAATTATTTACGAATTGCGCAATGTTTCTATCAATTTTCAACTTTCTGAGGCAATATAACACCATGAGTCAGTGATGTCTGGTACTAAAAAAGAGGAAAATACTAAAGAGATTTCTGATTTCACACATAAATCTCCAGTTATCGAATGATTAAGCTGCACTGTCTCAAACTGTATAAGCATGCACTAGCTAACGCATAAAAATAAAATAAATAAAGATTCGCATTTTAAAATTGTATTGTTATTTTCAACTTTCTGATGCAATACAACACTAGGAGTCAGTGACATTTCGTACTAAAACAAAGGGAAATACAAAAGAGATTTCTGATTTTACACATAAATCTCCTGTAATCGAATGATTCTGCTGCGCTGTCTCAAACTGTAAGCATGCTCTAACTAACGTATAAAAATGGATAAAATTGCACTTAGTTTTTACCTTCTAACCCATTTAACTGATGAACGAAAAAAAATCTTCGTCTTTTAAAATTCGAATGTTATTTTCAACTTTCTGAGGTGATACGATACCAAGAGTCAGTGACATCTGATATTAAAACAAGGGAAAATGCTAAAGAAAGCTCTGATTTCATACATAAATCTCTTGTAAGAATAACTTTTACAGCAATCGCTATCATTTTAATAACATTCAGTTTATTTTAACTAACCAGTCATTTTTATATTATTTTCATAGACAGCAGATCATTTCTTGAGTCGAAACGTATTTATCATCACATAATCACAAACACAAATTTACAGTCCTCCCTCCTACTGCTCCATTCTATGCAAATGAAATGTCTGTGGCCCATCGATACATCAACAATAAATGTATTCCTGGTCACGTAGGAAAAACGCCCTGAATTACGGAATGGTAATATTGTGGGAAACTTTTACTTTCAACCTTTTGATCTGAGACCGGAAGACCTTTGCACGGTGCTCTTCCGATATAGTTAATTGCACGGAAAGATTTCTGCTGAGAGAAAGATGTTTATCATTGATGATGTTTGGCAGTTGATGATAGTTCAAAATGTAGATCAGGGAAGGCAGTGTGATAGCAGATAAGAGTGGGATTCGCTGTAACAGATTTCCTGGTGAATTTCTATCAATTGTACAGTTTGAATGACATTTATTTCTTATTTTATAAATGATGCATTTGTATGTAAGACGAGATTGTCCGTTAGCTGAAAATGCCACATTGATAACTTTTTATGACAGTTCTACGTTAGAAAGCTCTGTCTGTTCAGAGTAGTGCTCGCGATGGGATACGTACAGCAGCGATACGTTTAAACCAGTGGCGCAGCCAAAGAAGTGGTTTTGGGGTTAAAACCCCTCCCAGAGCTGAGAAAGATCGCTATAATTGCCGCTTATATGAATCAAAATAAAACTTAATATTTAAATGTTTTGGAGTATTTCGGAAAACGTCGCTTTATTGAATCAGATTTTATTTAACAAAGTGATTCAATTAAATGGCGAAAATTCTACTTAAAAATGTGAAAGTGCATATTACATGGATTAGTTAAGTAACATTTGATTATTTGAATTAAATCACTATTCTGAGACGCATTATACTAAAACATTGATGATTTCCTGCCATACAGATGCTCTTTGAGTTTAAATATTATACAATGAATATGCTAATTAGTGCTGATTCTATTAAGTGGCGATTCAAATAACCGGCAATCACTTTTATCAGAAACTCAAAACCCCCCTAGAACCGAATCCTGGTTGCTCCACTGGTTTAAACGATATACGTATATCCGTATAATACGTTTCTCTGCTATACGGATACATTAAAATATACGTTTAAACGTATTCGGATACGTATAAGGGCGTATCGGTTAAACGTATATTTAAGAATACGTATATTTAATGTATACGTATATTTTACGTATCGTATCTAATTTAAATAGTGGACTTCATCAGTCTTATATCACTGAAAGGAGAATAATTTGGAAATCGGTGGCGTTACGCCAGGAATCCGCATAGTTTGTCTTATACCAGGTATGTCAAACACGTGGCCCGCGGGCCACAATTGGCCCGCCAGGAACTTCTCTGTGGCCCACCAAGCTTTTGGCATTTTCGTGTGTTTGATTCAGTTCTTAGTTGATGTTGAAAAGAAACTTTGCATTGCAAATATAAAAGAAATGGAGAATGATTTTATTCAAAATATCTATCATTATTTTACAATATTAATCTTCATTACATTTAATGACAGACATTGACATGCATTAAATATAACGATCTGCAATTAAATAAAGAAAAAATAAAGTTTTTAAATTAATTTTTGTTATTTTGGATGATTTTTTTTTTTACAGTTTGGCATAGGAGATGCAAATAACACCGTTTCAACACCAGTGTGACATAAAACATACTGTCTTAAATATGATCAAATCTAATTCATTTTAAAATTTCGTTTCCAGGAGATAGGATATGGAAAAGCTATCAATAAGCAAGTTTAGAAGAGCATATCTTAATTTGAAAATTTTAAAAAGTTTGACTTTTGTTTCTAATAGTTTATTATGTGTTTTATGTTGACACGAATACATTATTTTATTGCTCTCTCTGATTCACTATGACATTACAATTAAAGCGGGGTATTTTTGAGGTATTAAAAAAATATCGAAAATTAATTAAAATAGGACGCTAATTTCTAATTAAAAGTTTCTAAAAATACGATTTCCCATCTTGTAAAATAATAATAACAATAATAAAAATAACAATAATAGTGACAAAAATTGTTACCTAGTTTTTATTATTAGGCTGCATGCATAGTCGAAAGCGAGCATTGTGGACAAAAACACATAAATTAATTTCATTCTTAAAGGTATCATTGTAAATAATCCCTGTGTGATCTTTATATTTTTTAATGATGAAGATATAAAATACCGGATTCATAAAAGTCAATTCGAAATAATTTTTTATACTAAAACAAAGACTGAAAAATTATGTTTGATATATAGAAACTTTGTTGAAGTTTGCTGAGAATTTACTCACAATAGATAGATTTTAAACTGAAAAAAGTCTGTTCGTGAAGCAAGTTAAAAACAATCCATCTGCTTAAAAAAAAAAAAAAAAAAAAAAAAAAAAAAAACGATTTGATGCAATCGCACACAACTGGAAATTGTTCACGTCAGAATAAGGGATGTCTAGAATAGTTAAATAGATTTAAAAATATGCAGGGGCATCAGTGTTCTCGCTGTCGCTCGCCTTTGCGCCAAATTACGACTAAATTCTTCATTTGGCGAGTAAACAAGCGATTAGATTCGCCAAATTGCTAGTGCTCAATTTTTGCTCTTTCTTTCTTTTCTTTTTCGTTCTTCATACATATGCATATATACAGATTTTTCGTGTATACATATTTTAATATATTTGTAGCAGATAGTACAAATTAGATTAATAACAATCGTTGTCGCAGTTATAAAAACTTAGGTTATTTTAGAACATATTGAATAAAGGGGAATACAATAAAGAGTTAAAGATTTTTTTGGCTACACGGCGAACCTATTTTGCGAATACTTTTTTCATTTGGCGAATGTCTTTGATTTTTAATTAGCCAAATTACTAACGTTGGTCAAATGCCAGCGAGAACACTGAGGGGCATTTCTATAAATATTCGTGATGTAACCAGAAATTTCAGTAATCTGTAACTTCAACATGTGTTGCTATAACTGAAAATTTTCATTAAACTAATAATCTTCATTAGTAGACTGTAGCCACTAAAAGTATTTTTAATAGCCTCTTTTCTCATTTAGTGGCCCCGTAATCGATAGCTAGCATTAATTTTGCCCTTTAACTTAATAATTCTTGAAAATATTGGTGCAAAACATTTTACTCTGTGAGCAGTTTTTTTTCCAGACACGATATATACTTAAAAATAAGTAAGAAAAATCAAAAAATTACTCCCATTGTTCAATCCAGGGGGTGGCCGTGGGGGGAGGGGATCCCCACCCCCTGACCAATGAAATGACCTCCAGAAATTTTGAGATTTTGGGGTTTTAAGGGTGTATTCGAAAAAACGCTTTTCCATCTTCAACAGCTCGAAATTTTCCGATACAATTTCAGACACATTTTTAAACGTAGAAACATGAAATTTGCTGAGAGGATTCTTGAAGGGACGTATGAGGTGCCGAGTGATGTTTTTTTACGCTCAATTCATTAGAATTTGAGTTATAAACAATTATCTTCTCAGTATGACCCTTTTTTTCGTTCTCAAATCTCCCGCTTGGGGAAAAGTCGGTTCAAAATGCCGTTTTTGATTGCTTTTTTTGCAATATTTTCTGCAATTACGGTACCTTGTGTACTTTCCAAATAAGAGATTTTGAAAGTTTGGTGTATTTGAGAGCAATAATGAGTTCAAAAATAAATCAGAAAATAGGCAGTTTGAATCGAAATACACCCTTAATGGTGAAAACGGGCAATCCCCCCCCCCAGAACGCTATATTATCCCCCCCGGAGCCACAGAAGTCCCTCCCGGAGAAAAGTATCTGAATTCAAAACCTATTATTCCTATGCCGGATCAATAACCATAGATTGTATATTTTAATCAATTATGAATTTTCTTTAGTTCATAATATTATATTGTAAAAAATTGTGTTCTATCAATGATTGGTTGTAATAAAAAGTAGCAATTACAACATAAAAGAAAATGCCGATATTAGGATCACAAAATTAACAACACATTTTTGTATAATTTTGATTGCGGTTTAGATTTTAAAATTAATTAAAATCTTTTAAAATGTGCTTAAGTATATTTGTATTTTTTTTACAGATTTTTTATTACATTTGATAGTGCACTCTCGTAAGTTACTTTTATTACAGATTTGTTTTTTCTTAATAAATATTTTTAAACATTTTCTGGTGCGTGTTTTTCCTTTTTTTCAATAAATAGTTTTGAAATTTTTGTATGAATTTTTGTTTGCTCGTTCCTTTCTTAAACAACACTTTCTTTTGCTGTATTTTTAATGTACAGTTTTCATTTTGTGCGATAGTCATCACATAAATATCCTTCTTTATTTTCGATATTGTGGCAAGCGGCTTTGTGCACAATGCTAAATCTGGCCCGCAGTAGTGGACGAGTTTGACATGCCTGTCTTATACATACGACATCGAAGCAATGAAAAGCGTATATTTCTTAAAACGGTTTGCAAAAAGTTCACAAAGATTAGACTTCTGATTGGCCAATCTCGTTTCACTAACAGTGAAATATCTATCTGGTTTCTGACCAAGATCTTGTTATTTTCATTTATATACCTTTCTTAATAGTTTTATGAATTCAAAAAAATGTTCATATATGCCCCAACGAAAGGGCAGGTGTAAACACACAAGGGAAATATGTGAACGCAAGGAAAAATTATTTTATGACATGTTTTTTATTATCTTTTCCATATATTACCATAATCATTAGTTGTACTTTCTGTTAAATTCACCATAAAGAAAAATATATGAATATTTATTTAGTTTCTGAGTGATATGTTTAAGCAAAATATTATAAAATAAAAATAAGTAGTTTTTTTTTTGGGGGGGGGGCTTAAATAATTGATAAAATATTGTTTCAATAATATAAAAAATTAAAAAAGTAAACTTGAGAAAATAATTAAAGAATTTAAATTTTGCTTATGGCTTTTTGTTGAATGGAAATTTTAGGGAGGGAGTATTTGGATAATATTTATTGGTAATCTACCGAAAGGCGAAAGAGTCTCATTCCTATATTTTCCTCATTTGCCTGTAAATTAAGGATAAAAAATTGTTTTTCGTTTATAAGCTTCCTCCAAATTTAATTTCTTTTGCTTTTAAAAGAAAGGGGAGGGGTGTCAATAATGGAGGTTTCACGGTAGTTATAAGTTTAAAAATTTTATTTTCTTTATATATCTATTTTCAAAGCACCAAATAACATAGCTGTTTAGAAATGGAAGTAAACTAATACTAAAAGTTTGCCACAAATGAAATAGAAAAAAATTGCAAAGTTGTTAAATGTAATATTTTTTGCATTAACGATGCATAAAAATAGTATTGAAAACCGTTAAATAAAATAATACCTAACATTTATTGCATTTTAGAAAACGTTAAATTTATTTAAATCACAATTGAACGAAAAGGAGCTTGATGCTTTTTATGTATTTGTTGACAGGTGTGTTTGTAGAAGTTTCTATACAAAATCAACTTTATATGACAGAAATGCCTTCTATTTCAATAAAATTATAGGTAATGGAGTTGGCATTATTTTAACGAAATTATCTGAAAGGATCACTGAATGGTTATTGGAGAATTTAATGACGCAGTCATACCTGCCCAAATTAGACTCTCCATAGCTGCCCCACATTGCCACAAGAGTTAAAATGACAAATCATTAACATTTCTCAATTTAAAAAAAAAAAAATATCATAAATATTTATTAGTATTCATAGTATATGTTAAAACGTTAAAATATATAAAAAATTAATAAATAAATAAAATTATTCTCTTAGCAAGTTGGCGATTTTACTTTTGAGTTCAGTAAGCAGTATTTTGGCTCCTGTGGACAGACAAAATGTCGAAGAGCTTCAAAAAAATTTTCCATACGTCTATAGGCGCTACCATCTTTGGTAATTAAAAAAAAAAAAAAAAAAAAAAAAACATATAATAACTAGTGAAAAATGGCAATGTTCTCATATCCCCCATTTTCACATGCGCCCCAGTCTCCCCAGTATATGTTTCGTAATTCCGTGTATTAAGTCCTAAGATAGAGCGCCCACAAAATTCATGTCATATACATACAGACAAAGTCACACTCACAAAATCACAGGCAGATATTTTGTAAAAACATGTTTTTCGAACTCTTTTACCCTTAAAACGTATAAACCCGTCGAAAGTTTTCCCGAATCCAATACTTTCTTCTTGTAAAGATACAAGAAAATATAAAAAACTAAGTACTGCGCCACAGATCTGCTAAATATTAGTTTGATTCAACATACAATTAATCTAAAACATTTTATAATAAATAACTTGGTTTTGTTGGGGGAAAAAAAACAACAAAATCTAAACTGAGGAATGTATTCAGATTTTTTTTAATACCAGCATAACAGGTAGTAGTTAAGGCCCTACTTCAGTAACGCTCCGAGATAGAACGGCTAATGTTATTTCCATGGAAGAAATTTATCGCTATCATTCCTTTGCATTTTGCTCAAATTTAATAATTTTTGTTGTTTTGAAAACCTGTAGGTTTAAACTGTGCACGTCATTTTGAAATTTTATTTCTTTTTTTAATTTTAAGGCGATACAAGTGCGTTATTTTATAGTCTTTAAAATTCACCTTTAATGTCTTATTACGAAAAATCTGTTTGACATTTTAAAATTTGGTAAAATAGCATGCAGAGTTTAATTATTTAGCTTTCAGAAAATGTTTTTTATTTTGATTTTTAAAAAAATTTAATCTATGCTAGTTGTATGAAAAGTTGAAACACTTTGATTTAAAATAATCGAAAATGGTGTTTATCCCCGCCTTCAAAAGGGAAACTCCTTAAAAGTAATTAGAGTGTAAGACGATATGAGGAGCCCAGAAGCCAAGGGGTATAAGTGACAAAATTGAAAAATTTGAGTTAATTGCACAGGCTATCTGGAAATATGTCTATTTATTTGTAGGTAAAGAGTTAAGAGTGTTTTTTCATCATGTACTGAGTTATAGGGGTCAGTTACTTAACCTTTTTCCCAAAACAGTGAAACGTTTAGAGGCCAAGGGGTATAAGTACAGTTGTGTCCATTAACGTCTATATAGCAGAAGCGCGACCAATGAAATACAAAGCCATTTGCTTTTTTATGCATTAAATAAATGCATTTTAACTGTTATCAAGTAAGAAAATCATGCGTTAAGCATAGATTATGAACACCTTCCAACACACCTTGAAATCTTTAAAATTTTTTGCTATTTAGGGTAATAAAGAGTTACTATCCATTGCCAAATATGTATTCTGATCCTTTTGAGCATCCCTATGTTTTATCAGTCGGTTCATATGTACTGTATAAAGGGAAAATTAGTTTAGCAAGAAAACACATAATAGTTTGAAATTCCGCTTTCAGCACTTTATACTAATAGATGGAAGCATACTTGTATACTTTTGTTCATTCTGTAGTTTATCTTGAACCTTTATTATACGCCAGTATTTAGCTGAAATTTACTTAGAATTAAAACAAACTTTCGATGACCATGTATAAAATTTTGTGCGTGATCCTGTACATCATTTTATCTAAATTTTACAAGCATTTCTTAGTAAACTGAATGAAGTTCAGTATTGAAATACATGACTTATTTAAAAGGAATGCTTAAGTAAAGCACGCTCATATTCTGTAACCTTTACGAGTATTTTTGTGTAGCTTTGTGTATGAACTATAGCATTTATACATGTTATATAACATGTATAAATTTAGTGAAACTTAAAAGTTCGATTCATAATTAAAATGGCATTTCGTCCATCCATCAATCATCATTGATAATATATACAGTACTTCGAATCGAATATACTATTTAAAATCTTTTTTGTGTCCCTGTAAATACTGTGTACTACGTATTATATGCGAAATAACTTATATTAAGCCTCAGCGATATATATGAATTTTATTACACGTGAAAATTATAATATAATTAAAATAAGTCGCAAACAATTCCCTCTTTATCATTAGGTAGTGTAAATCTTTTGTATGATTCTGTAAATAAATAATAAGTATTCTTTTCACCTCGGATTTTATAAAATGTTTATTTTAGTGCAATTCGTAAATGCATATAAATTTTAATGAGTGACAAGGTGTAACATCTTTCAAATTCATTTAAAACGATTTTTCCCATAAACTGTAATGTAATGAAAAACTTTCGATTGTCCCTGTAAATAAACTAATCGTGTAAGAAACTTCATTTGCAATAGGTTTGTGTTGAGGCAAAAATGAATAATTCCCAAAACTTTCAAGGCTATCCGAATATATTTACGAGAGTTAGGGCGCGGACAGACGGACTGACAAACCAAAATCATTTCAACTTTGTTGGTAAGTGTTAAAAAATATAAATTACAATGTTTCTAAACTTATAATAAAATTTTAAAACTTGTATTAGAACAAAAGTTTTTCCTTTCATTTATTTATATCAACATTGTTCATAAATTTTTCGTTAATTCATTTTTTTATTTCATAATTTTTCCTTTTTTAGAATCTATATTAAAGCAACATTTTGTCCTTTCACTTATTTGTATCATCATTGTTCTTAATTTTTTTATAAATACAACTTTTTATTGAATAATTTTTCATTTCTTGTGTTCATTTGGCACTTGTACCCTTTAGCTTCTTCATTATTGCTTGGAAGCCAAGGGGTACAAGTGCCGAAAGACGATAAACATTGGTTAGTTATAAATAAAAAGAAAAATTGTATTCCACTTAAAAAAAAAAAAAATATTGAAATAAGAGTTCAAAGATCACTAAGAAGTAAGCAAAAGTTTCATATCTCAATTCGTTGAATTACAATTCATGTTTAACTTTGAACTCAGTTTACTCGAAATCTAAATTTTGTCACTTGTACCCCTTGGCTTCTGGGCTCCTCATATATCTTTACTCTCCACGGAGTCCAGGGTCGTATAGGTGAAATTTCTTGCCTCTGGCTATTCGTAAAATGCTGTTTGCTGCTTTTAGGATAAAAAATAAAAACATCCTTTCCTGAGTGCATGATATTTCACGCAAGAAATTGGATCAGAAATGAATTTCAGAAATGATGTAAATACCTGTTGATTTCAAAAAGTTTGTTTAACTAGGCATATAATCTCAAATGTACTTTAAAAGCATTATTGATTTCGAATAAAAACTCATTTACCATTTTTATTATTTTTCTTCCATATATTTGAAGTTTAATTTCTAAAAAAGATTCTTTAATTGCGTACAACATCAAAATGAAATATTCGTACAATCATTCGTACAAATACATCTCAGCTACTCAATGCCAAAATAAATAAAAATAAAATATAATAAATAACATTAATAAATTTCGGCCGTTGGATTATCATAAGCTAGTGAATTGTTTCACTTGACTGATGATTTTTTTAAATACCCCGTAAAATAAATAGAAAAAGTAGAAAATGGCCTTTGTGCAAATCGATATCAGCTAGGCAATGTAAAAAAAAAAAAAAAAAAAAAAAAAAATATATATATATATATATATATATATATATATATATATATATATATATATATATAATACTTAAAACTATTATATATTTATATTTTTATAAATTTCTACCATTGGATTTCACTTGATTGAAGTAGCCCCTTTAAAACACCTGTAAACAAAATCGAAAAAGTACAAAACGGTCTTTGCACCGAAAGATCTCAGCTATCCAATGACAAAAAAATCATTTAAAAATATTAAAATGTAGAAGAGATATTTTTATAAATTTCTACCATTGGATTTTTCGTGACTGAAGTAGCTTTTTTTAAAATTCCCCTAAACAAAGTCGAAAAAGTACAAAACGGTCTTTGTACCAAAAGATCTCAGCTATCCCATGACAAAAAAAAAAAAAAAAAAAAAAAAAAAAAATCATTTAAAAATATTAAAATGTAGAAGAGATATTTTTATTTTTTTCTACCATTGGATTTCACTTGACTGAAGTAGCCTCTTTAAAACACCTGTAAACAAAATCAAAAAAGTACAAAACTGTCTTTGCACCGAAAGATCTCAGCTATCCAATGACAAAAAATCATTTAAAAGTATTAAAATGTAAAAGAGATATTTTTATAAATTTCTACCATTGGATTTCACTTGACTGAAGTATCCTCTTTAAAACACCTGTAAATAAAATCAAAAGAGTACAAAACGGTCTTTGCACCGAAAAATCTCAGCTATCCAATGACAAAAAAATCATTTAAAAATATTAAAATGTAGAAGAGATATTTTTATAATTTCTACCATTGGATTTCACTTGACTGAAGTAGCCTCTTTAAAACACCTGTAAACAAAATCAAAAAAGTACAAAACTGTCTTTGCACCGAAAGATCTCAGCTATCCAATGACAAAAAATCATTTAAAAGTATTAAAATGTAAAAGAGATATTTTTATAAATTTCTACCATTGGATTTCACTTGACTGAAGTATCCTCTTTAAAACACCTGTAAATAAAATCAAAAGAGTACAAAACGGTCTTTGCACCGAAAAATCTCAGCTATCCAATGACAAAAAAATCATTTAAAAATATTAAAATGTAGAAGAGATATTTTTATAATTTCTACCATTGGATTTCACTTGACTGAAGTAGCCTCTTTAAAACACCTGTAAACAAAATCAAAAAAGTACAAAACGGTCTTTGTAAAGAAAGATCTCAGCTATCCAATGCCAAAAAAGGATTTAAAAATATTAAAATGTAGAAGAGATATTTTTATAAATTTCTACCATTGGATTTCACTTGACTGAAGTAGCTTTTTTAAAATTCCCCTAAACAAAGTAGAAAATGAACAAAACGGTCTTTGTACCGAAAGATCTCAGCTATCCCACGACAAAAAAATCGTTTAAAAATATTAAAATGTAGAAGAGATATTTTTATAAATTTCTATCATTGGATTTCACTTGACTGAAGAAGCGTCTTTAAAACACCTGTAAACACATCGTAGTTCTTTGAACAAAGAATCGCGATGGAGATACTCTGCCGGATATTTCTCAATGTCTCTAATACGCAGAAAAATATTGAAACATCAAATTTCATACTTTGAACGAAAAAAATTTAAACGTTTATACGTTTAACCGCTTGGATAAGATCCGTATATACGATGTACCGTATATGCTGTTTTGAATAATACGTATAACCGCCGATGCCGTATTATACGTATAGCAAATCCGTATTTCGTATAATACGTATTATACGTATATGCATATAAACGTATAATCGAGAGCACTAATTCAGAGTCATCTGTGTGTATTTAAAGGTTCTGGCTTAGACTAGGTGTTTGAAATACATTAAACATAATTCTATTTTTTTAATAGAAAATACAATAGATATATATGTATATTTTTGTGATTAAACTAGTTGGATGTACCAATCCCAAAACTTTCTTCTATCTCATACATACATTTTAATATGAAAAAAAAAATAGTTTCTCATTTTAATGCTTTAATAATTTTAATTCAATACCTTACTTACTTTGATTTTCATTTTAAATTTCTGCTTCAATCAATTAAACGGAGTAAAAACGAATTTCCGTCTCTGCACGATCCGATGGACAATAGAATGATTAGCAGATTTTTTTTTCAAATTCAGGAAGGACCTATTTGCCTTACCAAAAAATAATCATATACAAAATGTTTAGCTCAGTTCTAGAACTAACTTCATACACTTTTATGCGGTGCAATACTGAAAATAGCATAAAATTCGGTATTGCAGCGCCCTTTTCCGGCGGATTTTTTTCAGATTCAGGGCGATCCAACTAGCCATAGCCATACACTTACACAAAAAATTTCGTTCAATTCGATGCATAACGTCATGTACTTTCGGTCGGTACAATATTGAAAATGGCAGAAAAATCGCGATTGCAGTGCCCCCTTCCGGTGGATTTTTTTCAAATTCAGGGAGGACAAACTAGCCATAGTCATACACATACACGAAAAATTTGGTTCAATTCGATGCATAACTTCATATACTTTTGGTCGGTACAATATTGAAAATGGCACATAAATCGCAATTGCAGCGCCCCCTTCCGGCGGATTTTTTTCAAATTCAGGGAGGACCAACTAACCATAGTCATACACATACACAAAGAATTTGGTTCAATTCGATGCATAACTTCATATACTTTTGGTCGGTACAATATTGAAAATGGCACAAAAATGGCGATTGCAGCGCCCCCTTCCGGCGGATTTTTTTCAAATTCAGGGAGGACCAACTAGCCATAGTCATACACATACACAAAAAATTTGGTTCAATTCGATGCATAACTTCATATACTTTTGGTCGGTACAATATTGAAAATGGCACATAAATCACAATTGCAGCGCCCCCTTCCGGCGGATTTTTTTCAAATTCAGGGAGGACCAACTAGCCATAGTCATACACATACACAAAGAATTTGGTTCAATTCGATGCATAACTTCATATACTTTTGGTCGGTACAATATTGAAAATGGCACAAAAATCGCGATTGCAGCGCCCCCTTCCGGCGAAATATTTCAAAACTGAAGGAGGACCTGCTTGCCACAGCCAAAAACATTCACAAAAAATTTGGTTCAATTCTATGCATAACTTCATACACTTTTTGATGGTAGAATGGCGACATACAGACACACAGACACACACACACAGACACACACACAGACAGACATTTTGTAAAAACATATTTTTTGGAATCTCTGACCCCTAAAACGTATAAATCCGTCGAAAACCGGAAGTCGAAAAAATTTCGATTACAATACTTTCTTCTATTGAAGATAGAAGAAAGTAAAAAGAAGATGAAATGACATTATTTTCTGTTAAATATTCACTTATAAGACAGGAGACTATACACAAATTTTAAATTCAAATATTTTCAAAAACATAGTTTTTGAACTAATCAACTTCTAATGTTAATTGGTTATAATTAAAGAAGAGATATTTAGTAAATGATTATTAAAAACTAAGTAATGAGTAAAAAGTAAAAACCAAATTTGGAGAACGTAAAGTTTTAGAATATCAAAATTTGAGTACGATGAAACAGAAGTTCTAAAAGTAACCACCAAAGATAAACAGACACATCCAGCGCACGTACTGAAAGGGAGGGGGGTTAACAAGGCTGAAGCCCCTCCCAGGCCGCGAGATTATACTAACTATTTTAAATGCTTCCTAAAATTAAGAAATTTTATTTTTATTACTTTTAATAGATCCTGCATAAAAGAAATCTTCAAAAATATTTATCTTTTCATAATATTTTTCTTATTTATAAATTTTCTTACGAAATTTTAAATATTAGCATTTTTTGTATTCACTTCTTAAGGGGTCTTAGGAGTCTTACTTTTTACCTGGTAGTGAGATTTAGCAACATATACATTTGATTTTTTTTCTCAGTCCCTATTAAACTTAAATGCATAAAACTTTTTATATAGATAACTTAATATCTCTTCTATTAAAAAAAAAAAAAATAAATAAATACATAAATAACATTCTACATTGAATTTTTATTATATATTTTTTATGTTTAATTTTGATTTAAAATTTAAATTGTTCTTTGACTGCGCGCAACATTTCTCAAAAAATTATAAAGCAATTTGTATGAAACTTGGTAAATATCTTCATTTTAAGTTTAAGAAAACTTACACCTCAAATTTAGAATTTTAGTTACATTGATTATTGATAATTGGCAATTTTTTTAATAAAAATGATTTTTTTCAATTTTTTCAATTTCAATTTAAATTTTAAATAAATAAATGTATAAATTGCTTTAAAATGAGGTACAAGTTCAAGATACATTAATTTTACACCATTATCAACTTTTTTAGCGGTTTTTGAAGTAATAGTTTTGCTAGAATCCTGTGCGCAATGGATACAAGTCTAATTTTTTTTTTATCAAAATTAAACATTAAAAAATAAAATAGAATTTCAATGTAGAATAGTAAAAAAATTATTTTTAATAGAAGAGATATTCAGTTGTCTATATTAAAAATTTTATGCATTTATGTTTTATAGGGGCTGAGAAAAAAATCAGATGTGACATGTTGCTAAGTTGCTCTACCAGGTAAAAAGTAAGACTCCTGAGACCCCTTTAAGGCAATATTTTCTTTTACATATTGCTGTCGACACGTGGATGCAGAGGAAATACATATATGGACGATATTTTGAAATAGATGTGCCTTGTAATTCACATCCTATTGGTCGCATTCTTCGTTTTTAAAATGGACAATATAAACGTCAAATAAACTAAACAATTTTTTTTTTTTTTTTTATTAGTCAATTCGTTCAAGAGAATTTTTAAACGTTACATAATAAAGAGCAATAAAGAAATGCAAGAAATATTAAAAACGCAAAAGTTATTTTCTAGTTTGTTGTTGTATTCTTTGAAAACAATTTATTGTATTCTATGGTAGGAAGGAGAATTTGCCTCCCACGAATTTTCTGTTTTAAATCAAATTTAAATACATAACGGAAAAAAACTGCTTTTTATGAGTGTGTGTGTGGGAAAGGAGATTCAAATGGTTTAACCCTTTCCGGCACACTGTGCCCGGTCTGGGATACCTAATTTTAATTCAAAACTTGCAAACGGCACCAATAATATTTTAATTAAATTTTTTCTTTTACAATAAAAGCTTAAATTAAGGAATTCAAAGTATGTAAAAATTCATTTTGGAATTCCGGTGTCAATCGATAATTTCTCATTTCCCTAACAGATTTTACCCGTGCCGGAAAGGGTTAACAATCATTTCAGAAAAATAAATTTTAGGAAGTGAAATAGTCCTTTTCTGCCCCCTTCCGGTGACCATAACATCGTGGCATAGTTTTAGCATAAGTATTTAGGACAATTTTACAAAGATAATATCTATATTTGGAAATTAACATTAAAAATGCTCATATAAGGCTATTCTAACTCAAAATGCTCATTTAAAAGTATAATATTTGTAGAATGTATCTGACACTTGTTCTGATAAGATAGCGTTGAGTCTCGCACACCATAAATATTTTTCGCAGTAAATCGCGTGCGTTCACTCCTTCTCTCTTCAACTTACATCACAAAATTATAAAATAGAATTCTTTTCCTATTATTCATTTTACATATCAACTTCCTGTTTAACATTTTCAGCTCCAACATTTCATGCTTAAATCTCAATCTGTAGTATAACCTTTGAGTTCGTACCTAACACTATTCTGGAAAACAATTTGCAGTCTACTGACATTTCGTATTTTTATTTTTTAAAAGTTTTATTTCAATTACATTTGCGTCGAGATGACGCAGTCATACCACATTCGTCATTCGCAACGCAAAGCTGGAATAAAATCTACTTAATTTACAGTGAGTGGTATTATGTTGCTGAAATTTAAATTTACACACAAGCGCCAAAACAAATATTTAACCTTTTCGGATATAACTCTTAAGGCCTTCGCGACGGGAGCCTTTTACGAAATTTTTAATGTTTTGTTACCGGTTTTTAAAAACAGAAATTTGTGTTTTATTAAATCGAGAAAATGCTCCGATTAAATAAGGCAAATTTTACAGTAAAATTTTACTGGTGGGGATAAAAAAGGATTTAAAAACCTTTTTGCGGACGTATACGTGTCGCTCATCCCCAAATTGCTGCGGAATTACCCGACTACGAGGTATCCGACCCCACTAACAGAAAACGCCCTAAATATTTTCTCTTGCTTACTGATGAAGGTTGAGTTTTCCTCACTTCACAACTAAACTTAAAATCTTTATTTGCTTTTGCCTGTCTCGTTTGTTAAAAAAAAAAAAAAATAATAATTTGTTTATATTAGCAATTATTTTTGTTAACTTAAAATGTATAGTCTCTGAAAAAAGTCTTTTTTTTTTTTTTTTTTTTTTTTTTTTTTTTTTTTTTTTTTCAGCTGGGGCATTCCCCGGTAGCTTTTTCGCCCGGAACTAATGGAATTCTTCTTTTTGTTTCCTTTTATTTTTTCCCATTCAATTTGATAAACTATATGTATTTTTTCATGTTCTTATTAATTAATTACACTCTTTTGTATTTTTTTAAATAATAGATATTTTTTGTGTCTACCAGCCGCGTTTAAACAATTTCTCTTTTAATGGCTCCCTAGCGCCCAAGCAACACAACTTACATCTAGACTGGGTGTTAAGTTGCCACGCAACTAGGTAGTTCATCAACTAGATCACATTGTTCCATTGTTCTGATTAAATAAGACAAATTTTACTGTACAATTTTACTGGTGGGGTAAACAAGGATTCGTAAGCCTTTCAGCATCACGTATATGTGTCGCTCGTCCAAAAAGGGTTAAAGTTAGGGAGGTATGTGACTATGTCCCATATCATCTTTATAATAATTCCTACGTTACAAAATGTGATTGATAAAGATCGAAACAATAGACTATTTTCTTAAATATTGCCCCTAGACACATGGTTCCAAATGGAAAGTTTCATAAAAAAGGGTGCAAAATTTAATGATATTATTTGCAACTCAATGGAGAAGAAGGGGGAAGGAGTCTATTTGGCAAAATATAAAAACTAAATATTCATACTGCCCCCGTAGAGTAAAATTTAAATTAATGAAAATTTTCCTTTTCCATTTTTGAATAAAAAAAAAATCATCTCCAAATCTGCTAAATTTGCAGAGATATTAAAATACAAAATTCGTGAATTACACCATTTAACGATGACTCTGAGAGACTAGTTACTAACTCATTTTGAATGCAAGATAGGAATCAAAGAGATAAAGATTGGGGCAGATTTGAAAAAAAGAATTGAAAATGAGATAAAAAAAAATTACATCATTTTTCAAATTTATATTTTTAATATTTTAAAAATTAATGTTAAATTTTTTTTTTTCAAATGGAATTAAAATTGTATTTTCCTGTTTAACTAAATGAAAAAAAAAAAAAAAAAAAAAAAAATCTGAAATTCGATAAATAATGTTTCGAGTCACACCGATTTTAAGTTACCCTACTTAAAAAAATAATAATCATTTAAAATTAAAAAAATATATATGAAAAATTTTAGAATGGAATCTCGTTTTCAAATTATATAGTTAACTATCACATAAAAAAATAATAACTCAATATACTTAATTTTTCCTTGAATTCTTAAAGTAACGTTGTTTCTCTGGAATTACACTCAATTTCAATTTGTGTCTAACCCCTTAAAATCTAACGAACTATTTAAATGGGCATATCTCTATGAGTTTTGCAAATATAAAAATGGATTTTTTCTTTTAAAATTTAGGAATGGATAAGAAAAATTTTCCTAATTAAAAATTTTACCTTACAGGCGGCCGTAACAATTTAATTTTCGTATTTTCTCAAACAGACCCCTCCATGGAGTTTTAACTTATGTCATCAAATTTTGCACTTTTTTTATGAAACATTGCAATTGGAAAAATATGTGTCAAGAGGCAATATTTAAGAAAATAGTCTATTTTTTCGATCTTTATGAATTACCCTGCATGGTGGTTTTCCTTCTACAAGAACTATGAAATTTATACTTTTAAGACAAGATTCCGTTATAAAGAGCTTCCATTTTTACAGGTTTTACTAAACAAAGTACAGTAAAAAAAGAATAACTAGGTATTGAATAATATTGTGTCTAAGACAGGTATCCGTTTTAGCAAACAGATTTGTATGACATTTCTTTAGGTTGAGTCATAAAAGTTTTTTATTTCAAATGTTTTTTCTTATTGGTTTTACTGTATTAAAGTCCGTTCGATGGAGATAAGAAATAAAAAGGTACTAAGAAATTTTAAAAGGATTTGTGAATAAAAAAGCGAGATTTTCATCGTCCGGGATATATTCCGCGGGATTGGTCATGATTCTTGAAATCTCTGAATATCACAATCTTTTGCTTAAATCGAAAGGTTTTTTCCGCTTCTACAATTAAAGAATTCTTTATTTTATTTATTTATTTTTTTTTTTTTGGGGGGGGGGTGGGGGGTGGAAAGGGGAAGTACATACATGCGCCAGTAATAAAGATAATTTGAACTTAATACCTATTTTTTTTTTCAATGGTTATATAAGCTTATAGGTGCAATAAAGTAACTGTGATTCAAATTACCTTCAATGGACTGCTTTTTCTCATTTAATGTATTAAATTTTCAGTTATGGTTTATCGAAATGATTCAAATGATTTCGATATAATAATCTGATTGTTAAAATATAAAGGGATATTATATCTGAAAAAAAATCAAAGTAAAATGTTTGCATCACAAAATTATTCTTGAATAATGAACAATGATTTTGAACTTTAGTGGTCCAGAATTTCTTTATCATTACTTTTATAAATATCTAATAAGTCACAGATCAAATTGCTTTCAGATTATGTTATCCTATCATTTCTCGACCAATAAACATAGGTATGGATAATTGCAAACATTTTACTATTAAAGCTATAGTAATCATATTGTATTAATAGGAGTTTATGGAGCTCATTCTTTCGGTCTGATTGAAACAGTTTTTAAATTATGATTGCCAAAATATTTCTTCCTGCATCCACCGTATCATAAACAATATTGCAATTAAAATTATTATCTTATATTCCATTTTAAAACGTCTTGCTGTTTTGATTCATTGTGCGTCATCTGTTTGAAGTTGCAAAGAATTGTTTTGGCAGCAACTTTAAGCACGTTATCTTTTTTAAAACAACCGACAGCATGTCTACAAAGGGTTATGATAGGCCTTTATTCCTACTTCGGCTTCAATGAATAACCCATTGTTTTGCCAAGATCAACCTTATTTTACCTGAGCCAATTGGATGGAGAATGATTAACTGTAACTCGAGTTATACTGCTTTTACATTACACTTAACATAGTATATTCAACCATTATCGGAATATAATCGAACCAGCCTAATGGTATATCATTTAAAGTAAAGCCCATTTATTAATGTGACATATTTATTATGTTTCAGACCACTGTAATTGATTTCATGTTAAAAATTGCGGCTAGTACAACAAAAGGTTTCTGATTTTTTTTGTTAAGGTGAAAATCAAAGCCATTCTTTTGATATAGCAAAGAAAATTGCATTTGTAGAACGCAAATTGCATTCGAAAATGTACTATATATAAAAAAAGACCATCATTTTCTCTCTCTCAGATAAATAAATAAATAAATAAATAAATAAATAAATAAAAATAAATAAATAAAAAAATCATGCCTCAAGAACAGATGATAAAACATTGCTCAACACATTCAGAATTCTATAACAAAACTTTATCATTTAATAAAGGAAAAGACAATGTTAAGAACTGTAGATAACTGCATTTACAAGTATGAGAAAAGGAGGGAAAAATGAGGGATTTGCTGAATCTTCAGGTGAAATAAAATGTTGAGAAGAAAATAACTTTTAGTATGCTAACTGATGATGTTCAAGATTGAACGAAAACGTTCTTAGGTTTAACTTTTTAAAAGTCACTTATAATGTATAGACTTTTTTATTGCTGCATCTTTTTATTATGATAAAAGACGATGTATTTAGTGATAAGTAAAATTATTTTTTTAAAAATCTAAACTAATGCTTCAAATTTGTATGTTAGTAAAGAAAATTAGAAAAGACAATGTTTAAGAAAACAATTTGTAAAACGCATACCACATTTAAAAATTCAACTTCAGCCTTTACTATCTAATTGGTTGGAAAAATAACAGAATTCCTTTGCTTAATCCTATGTATGATTATGATCTATAAATTTGTATCATATATGTGACACAATATTTAATAATTTAGGTCAGTTAGGAGTCTTATGAAACAGTTGATATTTCTATTTCAAAAATTTCCATTAATAAGATAAAATGTATTCCAATACTTTCATACTGTTTTGTATATATTCTACAGAATTTATACAGAACAATATGCAAAAAATTAGTTAAATATAAAAACTTATTCTACCATTGAAAACAGATTTCGAACAATTATTGCTCACAGAAATGAACGATAAATGAGATGCACATCACATTCTATAATAAGCATCTTATTACGCATATTAGTGATTCAGTGATATACATAAATGTTAATTAGTTTTCAAATAGTATCACACCGTTAAAATAAACTGCAAACATATCTATACATAGGTGCCAACCTGACATCGATTATCCGTAATACATGCGTTAATTTGACCCTGGTTTAATGAGTTTCGAACCAGAATTTTTTCAAAGAAATAAAATTAAGTATGTTCCAGTAACAATCCTGAAATTAAATAAATAAAGATTCATGAAATATACTTTCTGGTTTGAAATGACGTTAACCTCGATCAAACTAATCCAGGTATTACGGAAGATTAGTTGAAAGTTGGCAGCTATGTCTATATTAGAAAGGACAAATGCTATAAATTTGTATCATATATGTGACACAATATTTAATAATTTAGGTCAGTTAGGAGTCTTATGAAACAGTTGATATTTCTATTTCAAAAATTTCCATTAATAAGATAAAATGTATTCCAATACTTTCATACTGTTTTGTATATATTCTACAGAATTTATACAGAACAATATGCAAAAAATTAGTTAAATATAAAAACTTATTCTACCATTGAAAACAGATTTCGAACAATTATTGCTCACAGAAATGAACGATAAATGAGATGCACATCACATTCTATAATAAGCATCTTATTACGCATATTAGTGATTCAGTGATATACATAAATGTTAATTAGTTTTCAAATAGTATCACACCGTTAAAATAAACTGCAAACATATCTATACATAGGTGCCAACCTGACATCGATTATCCGTAATACATGCGTTAATTTGACCCTGGTTTAATGAATTTCGAACCAGAATTTTTTCAAAGAAATAAAATTAAGTATGTTCCAGTAACAATCCTGAAATTAAATAAATAAAGATTCATGAAATATACTTTCTGGTTTGAAATGACGTTAACCTCGATCAAACTAATCCAGGTATTACGGAAGATTAGTTGAAAGTTGGCAGCTATGTCTATATTAGAAAGGACAAACGTATCTGTGCGTGACGCATACGTCATCTTGCGAATGGCAACACTTTCCCATGCAATTTCAGTTTTGCTTTTTTCGCTACTGCAAATTTCATATTTCTAAACATCGCATATTTCCGATTTTTACACCGTCGTATAGAAAAAAAAAAGTACTTTTAAATGCAATTTGTTTGAAAGCTGTATCTCAATTTGTTTGTGAGATTTTTTTTTTAAATAGTTTTTAGTACCAATTTTGCAATTGTGGAAACAGAATCACTCCATTTTCTCTTAAAATTGAAAAAAGAAAAATAGAAATTAAAATGCGCAATACTTTCTCATGCAATTTCGGTTTTGCAATTTTTGGTATAGCAAATTTTATACTTCTAAACATCGTAAATTTTAAATTTTACATCATCGTACAGAGAAAAAAAAATTGTACTTTTAAATGCAATTTGTTTCAAAGCTGTATCTCAGTTTATGTTTGATATATTAATTTTTCTAATAATTTTTTGTTCCAAATTTGTAATTGTGGCAACGAAACCACTCCATTTTCTCTCAAAATTGAGAAAAAAAAATTAAAATGCGTCTGTTATAAAATCCGGTGAATTTCGGTTTTATTTCGTTTAATAACTTGAATAATTGAGTTTTATAGTATTTTGTTAATTTTAGCTTAATTAATATTTGCTTGAGAGTTAGACTGACCATATAATAAGATGTATTTTTTAGTGTAATTAATTTTGTAGATTTATTATAAATAATGAAAACAGTTCTTTTTTAAAGGTTTTCTTTCGTCGAGTTTCGACGGGTTCCAACGATCTATAAATGCTTTACATTTCATAATCAATACCAAACATTCAACAGAAAATAAATCTCAAAAGCATATATTAGTTATATGGCACTATATTACATATGCTATATTATATATACTAACTACACACTGTAGAAAAAAACAAAACTCTTAAGTTACTAAATTTTTTCCAGGAAACTGGGATTTTTACAACTCTTTATGTAACGGAAACAGTAAAATGTTATGTAACCGATTTTGTTACATGAATTTTTGATGTTACCGTTACTTAAAAAACTCTAGAAATCCTAATTTCCGAGAAAAAGTTTAGTAACTCCAGAGATTTTTTTTTTTAACAGTGTAGTAGCGCGAACTGTTTATTTACGCGATTCAGAGCACGATAGAGAGACGGCCAGAAAAGTAGGCAAATCAAATCTATAAACAATTTTCAATGTTGGAAAGTGTTTAAAAATTTAAAATTCGAAGTTAAAATGTGTGTGACAAATTAAAAAAAGAAAAGATTTAAAAATGAAGGGGTAAATACCAGACAAGTCTGTCGCTGAGATAACTCTATCGTTTCAAGGTGGAAAGTTTTCTAAAATATCATAGATATTGCATATATTGAATAATCTCGGAATTATCTCTATTAATTTATTTTAGAATAACTCAACGCTGTATTTAAGGTAGTTCAACGACCCCATGAGAAGCTCCTATATAGAAGAATCTACGTGAAGGGATTCAAAACAGAGTTTATGGCTTAGTTCTCTTAAACAATGAATGATCGAAACATACATCCAATTACAGAATGCAACAAATCAAGTATCGCTTTTAGATTATGGATTTGTTTTAAGAAAGGATGAATATGCTTTGAAATATGAAATATTCAGGGTTTTCTCTCGCGAAAAGAAGTATTTTGTGTACTGAGAAACAGTGTAAACTCATAAATTTAAAGTAAAAGGATTAAATGAGGGCCTATAAAAGATGATTAATTTGCTAATCATAGTGTTTAATATTATAAAACTGAAGTATCTCACAGATTTTAGCATTAAATAACACTTGAAACAATTCTTTGATTTTAAAGCTGTCTGCTCCAATGCATTTGTCATACAATTTTTCTTTTTTTAACAAAACTACGAGAAAAATAAGAAAAAATTAAGAAAATGAAGAGATTACGGTAAATTTATTTATGTCAGCAGTAGTAGCATTAGCTATTTTTTTTTATGTTAAATATTATTCCAAACAGAAATGCAAAATGGCTCAGATATTCTATTGGTTTTGTGTATAGGTATATATTTAATTTAGAAACTAAGATTTTTGTGATAAGAACAAGTCCATGTTTTTAAAACAAAAGCAATCTTCTAGTAAGCAAAAATATAAAATAATTTTTTTTCCAGTCCCTTTCCTTTACGCCAAATAATATTCTAAATTGATCGCAGAGGAAATCGTCTGAAATAACAGATCGGGAATCTGATAAAAATGCACTGATATCTATTCTTTTCAGTCAAAAATTCCACTCTCTCTTATTCCAGGAACCTTCTCTTTTTCCTGTTGGATTTCTTTTTTCCATCTCTAAATTACCTATACCTGAGCACGTGCTTTTTCCTGTTCGGCCAGACATTTTAATAATCGCTCAAATGATGAATTAATATGCACTCCATGCAATTCAAGAATGTTCGATTTTTACAAGACTTCGCAAAGAAATAAAATAAAAGAACGCCATTTGTCTGAGGTTATTTTGCAGATAAATTAATCTTAAGGTATTTTCGAAACGTCCAGAAGGGAAGCGATCAAGTGAAAAACAAACCAATATTTAAGGAAATTTATCATCATAATCATCTTTAGAAGAATGGGACTATAAAATTACGAATATCGTTTCTTTTTTTCTTTTCTTTTTTATTTCTTTTTTTTTTTTTTTTTTTTTTTTGAATTCTGCAAAAGTTTCCTTGAGTTGTCACGTAAATGAAGGTGTTTGAATACAATGCACGTACAAATAATGAGACATCGGTAAATGAAATCGAATTTAAGCATAGTTTTTTCAGTCATCTCATTGATATATCTTTTTTTAATTTGAAAGATAATGCATGATTGTATGTGCATGCAGAATTTTCCAACCAATGAGACAGTTATAAATCCCTTTTTTTAAAAAATTAGCTGAAAATAAAAACAACAAATTAATTAATTATGTTTAGCGCGACGGTTTAATAGTCAGATAAAAAAAGTTGTTTGGTAAAAACTTCTGATATTAAATGAAAAGTTTGAGTTTTTATCCGATTACACGCAGAAATAGGCGTGTTTTTGTAGGTTTATAGGATGATAAAAGAGTTGTGATAATGTTTTTTCTCTGACAAAATGGGAATGGGCGATTGGATTTGAATAAATGTGGTATCAGATTTTTTTTTCAGTTTTTAGGGTCTTAGGCTACAGTTTCATAGACTGTGTTTCGTAGAATAATCAAATATTTCAATAAAAAATAATATTGTCCAGTTAAACTGATGGCATTGAGCTCACTGGCTATACGCATACTAATTGTATATTGCAGCATTATATTTTCGATACTGGATTAATGCCGTTCGAAAAGCAAATTAAGAGTTGAAAAAGCTTCCCCCATTTCCTCTTTTTATACTTAACCACTAGCTCCCCTAAATTAACCTGGGATATGCTTATCATATAAAAAAGAACTATATCCAAAATTTGAAGATAATCGAATAATTCTTCATAAAATCCATTTATATAATTTAAGAGGAGTTATCTCCCTCCTTTATACTTAATCATTAAACTTCCAAAACAGATCAGAAAGAGTCTTTATCAGAAAGAACCTACATCCAAAATTTAAAGCTAATTGGATAGTTCTGCATAAAAAAAAAAAAAAAAAAAAAAAAATATATCACATTTAAGGACGGGGTAATCGCCCGTACCCCCTTCATACTTAACAAAAGAACCCCACAGAAAAATTAGGGAAGCATCTTATCACTATGAACCTCTGTTCAAAAATTAAAACAAATCGGTTAATTATGCATGAAAAACCATTTATCTAAATTAAGAAAGGTAGTCTCACCGATTCCCCATTTATACTTATCTAATGAATTCCCAAAACAAATCAGGGTGAACGCCTTATTAGAATAAAACTATATTCAAAAATCGAAGCAAATCGGCAAATTCTGCGTGAAAAATCCATTACCTAAATTAAGGAGGAGAATTACCTCTCAGTTATCCCTCTTAGACTTATCCAATGAACTCGCAAAATTAATTATGAAGGTGTCCTCATCAGAATGAAATTATATCTAAAATAGGAATGAAATCTGATAATTCTGCATGAAAAACTCATTTATCTAAATTAAAGGCGGGGGATTAGTCCTCCGTTCCCCCTCTTTATTATGAACTCCCAAAATGAATCATGGAGCTGCCCTCATCAGAATGATCCTATGTCTAAAATGTGAATGAAATCTGATAATTCATCATGAAAAACTTATTTATCTAAATTAAAATCGGGGGATTAGCCTGTGAACCATTTAAGAAAAAAAAAGTAAGAAAAATCATGCGTTAAGCATAGATTATGAAGCACTTTCCAACACTTAATGAAATCTTTAACAAAACTTTGTTATTTAGGGAAATACTAGAGTATAGTCAAATATACCCAAATATGTATTCCAGTACTTTTGAACAGCCCTGTATTTCATATGTCAGTTGATATAATGGGAAAATTTAGTTTAGCAAGAAAATACCCAGTAGCTTGAAATTTCTTTTTTCAGCAATTCATACTATTAGATGGAAACATACTTGAATACTTTTGTTCAGCCCTGTAGTTTACATTGTACCTTTATTACACGTTAGCATTAGGCTAAAATTTATTGTAAACTAAAACACTTTTAAAACAACTGAAATCACATTCTCATAAATTATCATTCATAGGCGTCCATGTACCGAATTCTTTGCGTGGCCCTGTATATCCTTTTATTTATATTCTGCGAACATTTCTCAGTAAATTGAATGAAGCTCAGCGTAAAAATGCATAGCTTATTTAAGAACCACGTTTAAATAATTTCCGCCCATATTCAGTAACTTTGGTGAGCTCTTTTGGGTAGCCCTGTATATCAACTATAACATTTATACACACCATATAATGTGCATATATTTAGCAAAATATAAACGCGCATATCATAATTAAAATGCATTTCATCCCTCCATCAGCCATCATCGGACACATATGCGGTGCTTCGGAAAGAATATACTATTCGAAATCTTTTGTATGGCCCTGTAAATACTATGTACTTCATATTATGCAAGACAGTAGCGTATAATTTATATTAAGCTTCAGTGACATATATAAATTTTATTATACATGAAACAGCTTAATATATTTAAAATATGTCACCCACGATTCCCCATTTACCATTATCTAATGGAATTCTTTTGTGTGGCCCTGTAAATGAATAATAGCTACATTTTCACCTTATATTTTATAGAATGCATATTTTAATATGTTTGACAGGGTATAACATCTTTAAAATTCCTTTGAAACGATTTTTCCCCCTTATGCCGTAATGTAATGGGAAACTTTTGATTCGCCCTGTAGATAAACTAATCATGGTAGAAACTTCATTTTCGATAGGACTTGTGTTAGGGTAAATGTCAATAACGTCCTAAAATTTCATGGCAATCCGAGTATATTAACGATTTTTCCCCATAGGCCGTAATGTAATGGGAAACTTTTGATTCGCCCTGTAGATAAACTAATCATGGTAGAAACTTCATTTTCGATAGGACTTGTGCTAGGGTAAAAGTCAATAACGTCCTAAAATTTCATGGCAATCCGAGTATATTAACGATTTCCCCCCATAGGCCGTAATGTAATGGGAAACTTTTGATTCTGTCTGTAGATAAACTAATCATGGTAGAAACTTCATTTTCAATAGGGTTCGTGCTCAGGTAAACGTCAATAACGTCCTAAAATTTCATGGCAATCCGAGTATATTAACGATTTTTCCCCATAGGCCGTAATGTAATGGGAAACTTTTGATTCGCCCAGTAGATAAACTAATCATGGTAGAACTTCAATTTCGATAGGACTTGTGTTAGGGTAAATGTCAATAACGTCCTAAAATTTCATGGCAATCCGAGTATATTAACGATTTTTCCCCATAGGCCGTAATGTAATGGGAAACTTTTGATTCGCCCTGTAGATAAACTAATCATGGTAGAAACTTCATTTTCGATAGGACTTGTGCTAGGGTAAACGTCAATAACGTCCTAAAATTTCATGGCAATCCGAGTTTATTAACGATTTTTCCCCATGGGCCGTAATGTAATAGAAAACTTTTGATTCGCCCTGTAGGTAATCTAATCATGGTAAAAACTTCATTTTCAATAGGATTCGTGCTAGGGTAAAAGTCAATAACGTCCTAAAATTTCATGGCAATCCGAGTATATTTACGATTTTCCTCCATAGGCCGTAATGTAATGGGAAACTTTTGATTCTGTCTTTAGATAAACTAATCATGGTAGAAACTTCATTTTCAATAGGGTTCGTGCTCAGGTAAACGTCAATAACGTCCTAAAATTTCATGGCAATCCGAGTATATTAACGATTTTTCCCCATAGGCCGTAAAGTAATGGGAAACTTTTGATTCGCCCAGTAGATAAACTAATCATGGTAGAACTTCAATTTCGATAGGACTTGTGTTAGGGTAAATGTCAATAACGTCCTAAAATTTCATGGCAATCCGAGTATATTAACGATTTTTCCCCATGGGCCGTAATGTAATGGAAAACTTTAGATTCGCCCTGTAGATAAACTAATCATGGTAAAAACTTCATTTTCAACAGGGTTCGTTCTAGGGTAAACGTCAATAACGTCCTAAAACTCCTAAACACCTAAAATTTCATAACAATCCGAGTATATTAACGATTTTTCCCCATAGGCTCTAATGTAATGGGAAACTTTTGATTCTCTCTGTAGATAAACTAATCATGGTAGATACTTCATTTTCTATAGGGTTCGTGCTAGGGTAAACATCAATAACATATAAAAATTTCATAGCAATCCGAGTATATTTACTGGAATTACAGCGCGGACAGACGACCATCTGGCCAGACAGACAAACCGAATGCATAAGCACTTTTCAACTTTGTTGGAAAGTGCTAAAAATATCAGCGTATTTTGTAACAATAATATTATTGCAACAATGCATTTTTAACGTTTTGGCGATTGTAACTTTCAAGTTTCACTTTTTGTTGGTAAATAAGCGATTTCGGTCAGTTACATGACCAATGTAAATAATATATAAATATACATGCGAAAAAATCAAAATGCTAAAAAAGTATCCATAAATAATTAAGTATGAAACTAAAATAAATAACATTTTGTGTCCCTGAAGCATGTAAGAAAATAAAAATAACAGCGTATTGTTGTAACAAATAACATTACTGTGATGACGCATGCTTTAACATCTTAGCGAGCGTAACTTCCAGTCTTTACTTTTTGTTGGTAAATAAGAGATTTCGGTCAGTTACATGACTAATGTAAATAATATACGGTATCCCGTTGACCAATTATAGCCAAATTATACAAATCGCCAAACTAACAGCCAAATTATACATACTGACATAATTTTTATATTAAATAAAGAAAAAATAAATAATTGGTATATTACCAAATAATTGGTATTGGATACAGTCGAGTCTCTGTATACCGAAATCCATTGTTCCAGTAAAAAATTCGTTATATAGAGAAATTCGTTGAATAGAGAAAGCCGTTAAAATTTCTGTTTAATGTGCAAATTTTGAACAAGTATTAATTTTTCTACGTTGAATTAAAAATCTGAAATGTTTAACTATAAATATTAACTTAATATCCTATTTCTTAATTATTTGAGCAGTTTCAAAAAAGAAAATAGACCTTTATTTAAAAGCTTAATAAAAATCACACAAGAAAAACGTACGTTAATTTTTCGCCATTGAAAACACAACATCTCAAATTTTCGGGGGCGATCTCATGCTCCGGAAGTGAATGTCTCCCCAAGCCACCCTCTGAAATCAACACTCACTTCAATTACCACATTGATCCAGGTTTTATATGTGTAACAATTAAATTGACACTGTTTCTTGAAGGATGTTAAAAGATGCATGGGATGGGGATGGTGGAATGAATTCGTTGGACTTAAAGATCAATGAGATTCAAGGTAGAGAAGCAATATAAAAAACTCAGCCTTGAACGATCAATAATAATAAAAAAAGTGATGGAAATTTGATTCCATGTGATTTTGAAACTTTTTAAAAACTGAATAAATAAAGAACATTTTATGAAAAAAATCGTTATATGGAGATAGATATTTCGCTATATAGAGACTGTTTTTAATGTAATCATGAAAAAAGGGGAGTGTCCTGCTAAAAATTCGTTATATAGAAAAATTCGATGTATCGAGTTTCGTTATAGGGAGACTCGACTGTATTAATAAAAATAGAAATCAGTTAATGACGTTCTAAATACATGTATCATATTTAATACCATTGAATGTGACATTCACTATCATCCATTATTGGTATTTAATTTTATAGATTGGCGACAGTTTTTTGGTCGACGGGATAACCAAGTAGTACCTAATATGTCAATATATGCATGCGAAGAAAGCAAAATAGTAAAAAATATTTATAAATAAATAAGTAAGTAACTAAAATAAATAAAATTTTGTGTCCCTGAACTATTAAAAAAATAAAAATAAAAGCATACGTTGTAACAAATACCATTACTGTGATGATGCATGTTTTAACATCTTAGCGAGCGTAACATCTAGTCATTAGTTTTTGTTGGTAAATAAACGATTTCGGTCAGTGACACCACTGAAGTAAACAACCTTCCGCAATTTCCTGAATAGACAACAATAGTTTAGAGCTAATACTTCTTATCGTACTAAGCATTTCGGGGTCTCTTTAACTTATCAAGTAATATGGCGAAGAAAAAAAAAAAAACAATTTCTAGGAATAATAAAAACGGGTTCTCATTTCTCGTGTAAAAGTCGTAAAAAAATGATAATAACGGAGCATTTATATCTTTTTTTATGGTCATGTAACAATTGCGATTGCAAAGGAAAAAACTTTCTATAATTTTACAATTTCGCAATAAAAGTGTAAGGAAAAAAATTCATAGTAATGATTCATATTTTTAGAAAGCGACATATAGCAATCACTTCGTTTGGGCGGTATCCCAATAAGTGGGTAATTTGGGTTATATGCTACATTTATATAATTTTCGTTAGCATGAATAAATCGTATTTTGCGATGCCTGTCAACTATTTCGAAAAGAATTTTCAAGAAAACAGCAGTACATTTCATTCCAATGATAGTTTAACAATTCAAATTGTCACTGATGGCCCTAGTTACCCACTTCATGCAATTATTTTCTGGAACAAACTGAAATTTAATGACAAGTTGAATGTAGATTCTGCCATTGCAGAATTCAGTTTCGCCTCCAATTAGAAAAAAAAAAAAAAAAAAAAAAAAAAAAAAAAAAATCGGTAGAGGTTTTTTAGAAGGGCGACTCCGTTTAGATTGCAATGAACTAACTTAATTTTTCTTGTGTTTATCAATATAATAGCAAACAGAACGGCGTGAAATACCCAATTGTATAGCAATTTAGACATTGGAATTGCGGAATAATAAAGAGATACAATTTGACGTGCTACTTCTTCATTGACTAAATTCATCAAAAACGGATTTTTTCTTTAGTTTAAACGCTTTTTTATAGACTCTGAGTAAAAGGAAGTGCAATTTAACAATAAAACGAGTGGAATCCCGTGGAATTCGACGAATGAAATGTTTAAAAGACCCGATCGATTTGGTTTAAAAAAAAAAAAAAAGCAAAAGTAATTACATTATTGAATCAATATATAATAGATATATGTGCAAACTAAATGTCAAGTTTGCCAGTTACAATTTTGCATGCAAATATTCGCACATCTTCAGTTAAAGTTGTAATCTGAGTGCCGGCGAAATCTAGAAATTTTATTTTATATGCACTCACAGAAAAATAGTTTTATTTAAAAAAAAACTAATTTCATTTTCACTGTGACATTATTTTCACTTAACTGAAGTCATCTGAAAGTAAAATCTCAATCTCAGTGTCCATAATGAAAAGAAATATTGAAATGTAATATCGGGTACTACCAGGTTGTCCCGTCGACCAAAAAATTATCGCCAGACTATGAGATTAAATACCAATAATGGATGATCGTGAAAGTCACATTCAATGACATTAAATAAGATTCACGTGTTTAAAATGTCATTAAGTGATTTTTATTTCGACTTTTTATTAATATTTTTATTAATATTCTACTAATTATTTATTTTTTCGTTATTTAAAATAAAAATTATTTCAATATGTATAATTTGGCTATTAGTTTGACGATTTGTATAATTTGGCGAAATTGGTCGACGGGATAACAGAGTAGTATCTAATATCGTTATGAGTAAAAATGCGATATTTTAAATAGTGACGTCATTTGCTCTTCAAATGTTTTTTAAAAGTTACTTTTATTAGTAATATGAAAAAGGCATCCGTAATAATATTGTATTCCCATTTATCTGGTTGCTCAATGACATCATTTTCCTCATTTGAAAATTTTCTTATTTTGCTTTAGACATTAATTTTTATCATAAATTATTTTCTGTTATTTTATTTACATTATTAATATTATTTCTCAGTAAATATTTTTTTTTTTTTTACCTCAATTAGTGCATAATTATATGCAATCATTTTGGACAATAAATTTTTATTATCGAGAGAAAAGCTAAACTGAGTTGCCATCATTTTGAAGAAATATCGTAAAAAGCTTTTAAAATTAAAAATAAAACATAAAGATGGAAATAAATTTAAAAATAACTAAAATGGGCACAACTACAAATAAATAGCTTTCATTTAAAAAAATAATTATCAAAATCGGTGGAGTAGAAAATTCAGGGATGATGACATGACATTTTTTAGCTTGTCTGAAAAAAATAGCATCGGAGGCTAAAAAGCTGTTTTTAGAAATTTTACTGTACACAGTAAAAATGTACTGTCCAAAGTATAAAATAAAGAATTTTTCTTGCAAATTGTAAGTAGCTTTTTATTTATTCTTGCCTGAGAAATGTCGTCTTTGTTTCCAGTTCACTTCGATCCCCTTGTATAAAACTACTCACGTGACTACCGAGTTGTCAGATAAATTTTAAGGACCGGGCACATAGCACTAACTTCTTGTAGTCAGGCGTCACTATTTTTGATCTTTCGAGTCGGCGCTTTGATGTAAAATTGCTTTTTCAGTAAACTGAATTGCACTTCAAGAAAGAAATCGAACTCGAAATCAGTTGACAGCTTTACGACAGAAGATGAGGGAGATAAACTTTCCCTTCCTTTGTCAATTCGGTAGGGTTCTTTTCTCAAAAATCATTTAAAGAGGTTCGAAAACTAGCATCCTTTTGTTTTCTTCCCACCGATAGTCGGAAACTGCATCTTCAAAGATAAATTTATTGCTCTTTTAGTGTAAATGAAAGTAGTGCTGTTTGCCCGCAGCCTTATACTTACCGCGAAAGGACGGTTATACTTACAAGGGAACCTTTATTGGTGTTGCTCGCTGCTAGCATCGAGACTAGGTGCATTTTAAAACCCTATATTAAGAAGTTTGAGAATCGGAAAAAAAAAAAATTTGTTCAAGTCATATTTTTTGATTTTGCAACAGCATAACTTTCTCAAAATACTTTTTTCAAAATTAATTAACAAACTATAACATAGTTTTTTTTTTTTTTTTTTTTTTTTTTTTAAGAAAAACTTCTAAAAAATAAATTATTAGTTAATAATGAATATAAAATATTGAAAAAAGTTTAAAAATTCCTTCGAAATACCTACGAATTTGGTTTTGAAAATTACGACATTGTATTCACATTCTTGGCGTGGAAAAAAGTTGGCGTATTTTCAAAAGGAGAATTTTTCATCAATTCTAGCCGAATGACATAACCCAAAATAAGGCAAGCGATAAATTTGTAGCGCCATATTTGGTGACTTAACTCATTTTTGGCGTGAAATAAGCAAATAAAAATTCAATAATGAAAAAAATTAAAGTACAAAAATTATATATAATATGATTTTAACCGAGAATTTTCATAGGTTCTCTAATTTTTATATGTAGAGCTATAAAATGCACCAGGTTTCGGTGCTAGGGGTGAGCAACACTGAAAAAGGTTCCTTTGTCAGGCCTTGATTGCCTGGGATCTAAAAGAAGTAAAACTAGCAGGGGAGACCGAGCTTAGCTCGGTCAAAATTAACTTTGTGTTCAACTCGATATAGTATTTTCACTGTATCATTAATTCTGTATTATTACTCTAAAACATGTTTATAATAGTATTACTTACAAAAAACAATCAATTAGAAAACTATGTTTTTATGCGCATGTTTATAAATTTTACTTTATTTTAAAATTTACAACGAAAGGACATCGATCTAAATCACTTTTTTAGCTCGACTCTGATTGGTTTAACCATGCATCTCGAATCCTCTTAAGAATGTATAAAAAAATTCTTTACATTCTGAAAGACAATATTTTTTGCTAGATATAGCCAGATTTGGAGGCATTCTTTCATTTGGCTTCAAATACGTGTTTTGGTTTTCGTAATTTTTATAGTCGATTTTTTGGCCATATGTCGCCAATATTTTGTCAAATATCACCAAGTTATTGGCTTTTGCAATGTTCTCATGACCCTGACCCGTATTACCCAAAATAAGCCACTAATCAAATTTGATCAAGCATGTGACATACCTCAATCGTCTTCAGGTAATCAAAAACAGTAGAATATAAAATTGAATCAAAACCGTTTAAGCCATTTTTTAGGTAAAATTAGCTTGGCAGCATTCAGCAATGAAGCGAAATGACCCACTAATATAATTTTGTTTAACATGCGACTCAGCCCAATAGTCTTCTCGTGACAAAAAACGTTTTGTTTCAAAATTTAGGTAAAATGGATTGAGTCGTTGTTATACATAATTAGAATGACCCTAGCTCATTAAGACCGAAAATGACCCACTAATCTAATTTTCGCGAGCATGTGTCCAAGCCAAATGGTTTTCTCTTGCTCAAAAATGACATAATACAAAGTATAGTCAAAATGGTGAGTACCATTTTCTATATAAAATTAGCATGACCCATCATGACCAACAAATGACCCTTATAATTGAAATCTCTCGAACGTGTGGCCTAGCTCATCCATTTTAGCATGCCGAAAAACATTAGATACAAAATTTAGATAAAATCGATTGAGCCGTTTTTTAGATATAGTTAGTTTGACCCTGACCCCTTATGATCCAAAATGACCCATTGATCGAATTTTCTCAAAAATCTGTCATAACCCAATGATTTTCTTGTGCCCGAAAACGATAAAATACAAAATTTAGTCAAAATTGCGCGAAACGTTGTCTAGATAAAATTATAATGACCCAAAAGTGACCCACTAATCGAAATTTCTCGAAGATGTGACCTACCCCCAATGATTTTCTCATGCCAAAAATATGTTGTATACAAAATTTCGTTAAAACCGACCCACCCATTCTTTAGATATAGCTTGACCTTGACCCATTAAGACCCGCAAATGACCCTTATAATCGAAAGCTCTCGAATATGTGACTTAGTCCATTAGTTTTCTCGTTTCTAAAAATTGTTACATACAGAATTTCGTTAAAATTGATCCTGCCGTTCTTTAATTATATATAGCTTGACCCAGACCCTTTATGATCCAAAATGACCCATTAATCGAAATTTTTCGAACATGTAACATAGTCCAATGATTTTATCTTGCCAAAAAAATGTTGCATACAAAATTTCATGAAAATCGATCCACCTGTTCTTTTGATATAGCTTGACCATGACCCATTATGACCCATCATGACCCACAAATGATCCTCATAGTCGAAATCTCTCAAACATGTGATTTAGCCCATTAGTTTTCTTCTGTCAAAAAACTGTTACATACAAAATTTCGTTATAATCCATCACGCCGTTCTTTAAATATAAATAGCTTGACCCAGACTCTTAATGACCCAAAATGACTCATTAATCGAAATTTTTCGAACATGTAACCTAGTCCAATTATTTTATCGTGCCAAAAAATATGTTGCATACAAAATTTCGTTAAAATCGATCCACCTGTTCTTTAGATATAGCTTGACCATGACCCATTATGACCCACAAATGACCCTCATAGTCGAAATCTCTCAAACATGTGATTTAGCCCATTAGTTTTCTCATGTCAAAACACTGTTACATAAAAAATTTTGTTATAATCCATCACGCCGTTCTTTAAATATAAATAGCTTGACCCAGACTCTTAATGACCCAATATGACCCATTAAAATTTTTTCTCGAACATGTAACCTAGCCCAATGTTTTTCTCGTGCCCGAAAACCATAGAATGCAATTTTTAGTCAAAATTGCGTGAGAAAATCTCTAGATAAAAATAGCATGACCCACAATGACCCCAAAAATGACCCACTAACCGAATTTTCTCGAACATGTTACCTAACCCAATGGTCTTCTTGTAATCCAAAACGATACGATATAAAATTTGGCCAAAATCGTTAGAGCCGTTTTTTAGATAAAAATGGCTTGACCCATAATGACCCAAAAATGACCCACTAATCGAAATTTTTGGAACATGTGACCCAGCTCAATTGTTTTCTCGTGCCAAAAAACGATTGGATACAAAATTTCCTTAAAATCGATCCAGCCGTTCTCTAGATAAAAATAGCTTGATCCTGACCCATTATGACCCAAAATGACCCAATAATCGAATTTTCTCGAACATGTGACCTAGCCCAATGTTCTTCTCGTGCCCGAAAATAGTAAAATCCAAATTTTTGCGAAAATCGTTAGAGCCGTTTTTGAGATAAAATTTACCCCCCCCCCCCCCCCACACACACACACACAATTTTTGCTCGCATTATAGTATAAGATAAAATAAAAAAATAAATTAAAAAACCCGTAACACAACTGAAAACTTTACTTCTAGCAGTTAATGTTCATTAGCCAAATTCTTTTGGGTTTCTTGGAATACGATAAATTATATGCACACGAGATTATAAGTTCCTTGTAGTACATCTTAGTAATATGCATAAATCTCAATATTTTTTTTTCAATTGCGTGATAGCATTACACTGCAGACAATTTTTTTTCACAGACCATAATAAGCAGAATTTCTTTTGTATGTCCTCCCTGTAAATGAACCCACAACGCCTACAAGCTTTATTTTCAATATTGAGCACGCCACAGTAAACAACAATAAGATATATCAAAATTACATCGCAATCTGAGCATATTTACGACAGTTACGGACAGACGCCAGACAGACAAATCGAATTCATAAACCCTTTTCAATTTTCAATTTCCCTTTTCAATCAAATTTTTATTTTGGAAAGTATTAAGCTGACAGTGGACCTCTATTTGAGCAAAATCGTCTATAACATAATAGTTCAAAAAAGGTCTATTTTTGCGGTATAATAGTACCAAAACAGTTTTTTCTTATTAAAATATCATTTATGAAGGTTTTAAAAAGTAAATAATGAAGGTAAGTGCATTTATATATTTTAAATCTCTTTTTCTTAAATTTAATTTTTCAGTGTTTTTAGATTTTTGAATTGCTTCTTGCAACATAATTTTTTTTTCGATATTTATGAAATTGATAAGGAAGTATCCTGATATTGTTTAGAAAGAATTTGTGTAAGCTTTTAAAAATTTGTCTTCATTAAGATAGTCAAATTTGATTTTTTACTTATTAAAAGGAAAATTTTTGATGAAAACCGATATGGAATTTAGAAAAAAATCCGTAAAATATTAACTATTCAAGAGATTTAAAAAAAATCTTACACAGACTTGTTTATAATAGAATTTTAAGTGATAAAAAATGCAAAAATTAAGACACGAGGAGCATTTTAAAATTTTGCTTAAAAGTTTAAAATTTTTTAAAAAATTTAAAAATTTTACTAATATTGGAAATTTTTTTGAAGGAGTTCTATGTGCTTTTGGTGAAATGTATATATGCACAAAATTTCATATTGCTATGATGAAAAAAAAAAAAAAAAAAAAAAAAAAAAGACAGAAAAAAAAATTAACGTCCATCGTCTCTTTAAAAAAGAATTTAGTTCACTACAATCTGCGGTCGTGTCAATTTGGAATTTTTTTTTCATTCGCATTTATACCAAACATAAGAGCCTCAATTGATAATTTCATCATAAACTGATCTTTGTTATACTCTGTTGATTACATATGCAATTAAAGTTTAGGTTTAATGATTTGGACAAATGATTTTTATAGTATTTTGTTGATTTTAGCTTAAAATAATATTTGTTTGAGGGTTACACTAACCCATATAAGATGATGTTTTATTATAACTAATTTTGTAGCTTTATGATAAATTAATGAAACTATTCCTTATTAAACATTTTCTTTCGTCGATATTTCGACAGGTTCCATCTTGTTTATGTAAAACATGTAATTTTGAAAGCCTCGTCATAAAATTGTAGGTTCCCCCTTGTCATAAAATTGTAGTTGTCCCCGCTCATTGTAGTTGTGACGTGTGAATGACATCGTGAAGACAGTTCATCGAGGATTTATGAAGGTTTCGCAAAGGAGGAGCGTCAGTGTTATGAGTTTCTACATTTTCGACGAGATTTTGAAATCTTAAATTAAGAAACGGTTTCGAAATATCTCGTCGTGATTCTTTGGACAGCAGCAATAAAATCCCAGTTTTAACTTTACTCTAAGAGAAAGTAAGTATCTTTTAGTCAGTAACAAGTAACATTGAAATATATAGATTCCGTGATAACGATTGCAAAGACCTGATATAACCCTTTACGATTTTTTTTTTTTTTTTTTTTTTTTTTTTTTTTGTGAAGAAAGTAAAAAACTAAATTGAATTTAAAGATGAAACGGAAATACCGCAAATAAATACCATATATACTGATGACTTTCTACGGAAACTTTTTGACTTAAAATGCAATTTAAAAGGGAGGAGTCAGTTTATATATGAGTGAGATGTTGGGAGAAAAGTTGTGCTGCAAAAAGACTTAAGAATCCTTGTTTATCCCCACCAGTAAAATTTTACTGTAAAATTTGCCTAATTTAATCGGAGCATTTTCTCGATTTAATAAGGCTCAAATTTCTGTTTTTAAAAAGCGGTGGCCAAACATTAAAAATTTCGTAAAAGGTTCCTGACGCGAAGGGGTTAAAGACCATAATGCTTTCCAGAGGAGCAATTTTCCAATGTTTTCCCAAACATTTTTTTTTTTTTTTAATAGCCTGCAACCGAGAGGAAAAATAGGATCCATTGGATTATTGTATTAGTCTAAATAATCTTTATTATATGAACAACATTATTTCCAGAAAAATAAAATAAAATAAAATATTTCTGGGTTATTTTTGGGGAAACGTTTGTCAAGGATGTATCTCTCTTACCTATTTCGCGACACTAGACCATACAGAGCGCGTAAAATCGTGCAATTTGAGCACCAGTATTTTCAAACAGAAATTTCTGTCATATTTAATGAAAATTGCAATTAAGATGAAAATTGTTATTTGGAAAAGTGGTGCCGAAAATTAAAAGAAATGTAAGTCGTGAAAGTTTACAGTTTTTTTTTCTTTTTACACTAGTAAAGCCAATAAGAAGCAAGGTTTTATACTAAGTTTAATATTTTAAGACACAATTATTATTCGAAAAAAGTGGTGACCAAAATTTAAAAGAAATACAAGTTCGTGAAAGGTTTACAGCTTTTTTAACACTAGAAAAGCCGGATATTCTAGTCAAGTTTTATAAAAAATATTACAAAACAGAATTTTTATTTTAAATTATTTAACTTATTTATTTAATATTCTTCTGTTCTTTAAACATTTTTATTTTCTGGTTCGAATCGCATTACATTCATATTATAGGGATCAAACTCAGTGTTGAATTCAGGCTTTTTTTTTTTGGGGGGGGGGAGACTTTTGTGGCTCCGGGAAGGACATTACAGAATTCCGGGAGGAAGGGGGGGGAGGAACAGTGCTGAATTCAGACACTTTTCTCCGGGAGGGACTTTTGGTGCTCGGGGGGCATTACACTTTTTTGCCATTGAAAACACAAAATCTCAAAATTTCCGGGGCGGGGGGGGGGGCGTTTGATAGCTCCGGGGGGAATGTCCCCTGCTGAATTCAACACTAAGGGGGAATCGCACTTTTTGACCATTGAAAACCCGAAATCTCAAATTTTCTGGGAGGAGGACATTTGGGCCCGGACCACCCCCCGGATTGAAAACTCATCATATTTACTCTTCACAGCTCTTCTTTTGCTAAAAAAACGCGTTTAAATTTGCTGCGTTATATACTTCACAATCTATCAAAAGCGCCGTGAATCATTTAATAGTCACTTTTTAGAAACATGAGCACAATATTATGCAATACTCTGTACTATGATATTCTATTTTGGCATTCAATTCTACAATTAATTTTGCTTTTTTCCCCACATGTGAGGTTTTGTTTTATGACGCAAACGCTTCAGTTTCAAGCATTAAGTTTCGGGATGATATCATTTTTATGATCTTTTTTAATTCTTGGGCGTAATAGAACCCATTCAGTGATTTTATTAGAAAGTTGTTGATGTCTGTTTAAAGAGATAAAAGACTTTATAGGAGTTATGAAATGGTTTTAGCGTTTAAATAGTTGCACCAAAGAATGCGATACAGTTTGAAAATTTGGCGGATGACAATTTACCTTTTCAACAATTTTATTTATTTTAAACCGTTTAAACGCCAATGTTCCCAAATAGGAACACTGCATTATTTGAAATACAAAACATATTTACCAACATAATAACGATGTCCTTATTTTTCCCATAAAACATAAGGTTGATTTGAACTTTTGAAAAAGTAAATATTTATGTTTAAGCACTTATCACAGGTATTAAGAAATTGTAAATTCATTAATTTGCATAAAATACATATTAATTGCTTTTATCGTTTTCTCTAAATTACTTTCATTTGACCGATAGGAATATAAATATTTTTGGAATTCAAGAAAATACTCAAGAACAATATATAATACATAATATAGTGGAAAATAATTGTTATATTTGCATAGTTTGTCAATCAATAATCATGTTCCAAAATGCGAACACTGAAATGATACAGACAAAAAAACTGCAGAAATATTTTGTTTTGTTTTTTCTAAATTTGTATGCATAAATTAAAACATTTGAAGCTGTAATGTAGGAAAAACAAAGTTATAATTACATTGAGATATTAATTCGGCGTGTAAACGGTTTTAAAAATATGGATCAAATGATGAACTCATTACATTTCAATGTTCAGCTAAAAGTGAATATATATATATATATATATATATATATATTTAATTAACTGCATATTGAATTATAAATTTAATAAAGGTTTAAAAAAATCTTCACCACTTTTTTAAATAATGATATTTTTTGTCATTTTCACTTTCTTCTATCGTTACAACAAGAAAGCATTGGATTCGTGTAATTTTCGACTTTCGGTTTTCTCCGGATTTACACGTTTTAGGGGTCAGAGAACCCCAAAAGCATGTTTTTTTCAAATTGTCTGTCAATTGTCTTTGTTACTCTGTCTCACAAAAATTTTGTTGGCGCTCAATCTCAAGAAGTAATGCACTGAATTTCTCACAAAACATTAAATTCAGTTATACCTTAATATAAACTGGAGCTGATTAGTTTTCGGTGTACATCACCCAACAGATGGCGCTGCTATGCTGCCTTTTTCACGATTACAGCAATAGCTATATCTCAATAACCAATGAACGGATTTTCATAAAACTTCAGATTCATTTAGTGCTTAATCAAGGTTCGCACACTCCTTGGAATTTCCAATGACACTGGCACCACTATTAAAAATAAGAAAATTTACATTTAATTTTTAAACCACAACATTCGTAATCCCCATCTTCATTCACAGATTTTAAGATATTTTTCTGCAGTGCGAACCCTGTTAATATAATATTGGTGCTTATTATCTTTTGGTGTAACTCGCCTAATAAGTTTCGCTGCTATGCACTATTATTCATGATTATCGCAAAAGCTTTATTTCAAGAACTAATGGACAAATTTTGATCGAACTTCAGATTCAGTTAATTCCTGATATAAATTAGTATTCTTTAGTTTTGGAATAAATGCGCTGATTTCGCGAAAATGCTCTGATTAAATCAGGTAAACTTTAGAATAAAAAAATAACTGTTGAGAATAATGCAAGATTCTGAGTGCTTTAAGTGGCACATATACCTGTCGTTCGTCCCCAAGGGATTTCTTTTTAATATTATCCTATAAAGTTGAAAAATCTGTATGCATTCGGTTTATCGTTCCGTCTGTTCACGTTCGTAACTCAAGTAAATGTACTCGAATTTTCATGCAATTGAAATACGTTTATGATACTTACAATGGCATGTTCGATATTGTGTATGATGTTCGTAGGATTGCTAGTTCATTTACAGGAGCACTCAAAAGAATTCGATTATATTATGGTATATGGGAAAAATTGTTTGGAGTGATGTGATATCTCACATATCATACAAAATATATCGCTTAAGAAATATAGAAATAAAAACGAGAAATATTGAAATAAATTTGACACTGGTTTAACATTAGTTTGCGAGTATCTTTAGTGAATATCACAAGCTCTTAATTTTACTAAAAGGAAATAATCTTACACATATCACTATCACTCTCATTATTTTATTTTATCTTTTCATTGCATTTTCATTTTTTCTTTCTTTTTAACGAGCTTATTATCTTTAAATACAGGAAATGTCACACTATATCAATATTCCTCCTCCTTTGTTTTTCTTTCCTCATTCCTTTTACTCCACACAAATGAATTCCGAACATCTGAAAACAAAAGAAGTTTTTTAATTACCAACATTACAACAAGGCGCATTATACAAACAGATGTTATTGCGAATATAAAAAAAATAGAATGCAACAAAAATTTGGACCACAAACAAAATAAAAAGTAAAATTTATATAAAAAAATAACTCTCCGCATGCTAAACACGTGTAAAACTCACTCCGGTTTCCGTGTCCATTCTTGGATCACGTGAAACGCGTTACACTTCTTCAAAAAAAGCGTACAGGGCTTCTTCAGACACTTTTATGAAATTATGGCCGCCGGGTTAAAAAGACAGAATAGCAAAGATGCAAGCTTTACTGAACGATTATCTCTTCAAGAACCCGTTCTCTGATGGCATTATCACTGACAGCAGCGGAGTTTTTTGCCTTATCTGCAAATGGGAGGAGATGACCACGATGAATTGAGTTATTCTTAGGTCGTAGTTTACCGTCAAATTCCGGTATATATTACTGTCAGATGTAACAGAGATGGTTTTGCTCGATAGCTTAAAAGGCATTTGAAGTAATATATATCTTTTGACAATAAATGATGATACATTAAGACGATCATTAAAGGATTTACAACACGGATTTATTCAGGCAATTTTTGAGCATTAAGATGTTTTTGCAGGATATCTCTTTGACTGTTATTTGAGAGAAATGTTAAACCAGAACAGCATTTCGCATCAGAAAATAAGTGATTAAGTTATTTCTGCATTCGCGATGTTTTATCCAATTTACAAAATAAAGCTCTTAGAGTTACTAGAATAAATTATGACTATTATTTTTACATAATTGACTTTAAGTATTTGAGTAAGAAATGGTAATTTTTATATCATATAGCAGTCGCGCAGCCAAGGAAATCATCTGGGACAGGCTTGAAACATTACTCATAAAATGAGCGATTTCGTTGTTCATTACGCGTTCACAACACAGTGTCTGTTTAATATGTGACACATAAAAACTGACGTAACAAATATCACAAACAAACATAATAAATTAAGCATTTATGCATTTAAAGGTTTCATATAAGAGATCGCCTTCAGTTTTTAGAGAACAAAAAGAACAGAGAAGAAAAAAAAAGCAGATCATTAATAATAACGTACGTTGAAATGTTAATTTTGTACAGTTTTGGTAATTAAGTAAAAATGAAGTGTCATGATATTTATTTATCATTTAGTTTATATCAATAGCAGTTAGTTTATATTTAGTTCGAATCATATATTATCCTAAAAAATATACAGTTGGCAAAAAAATTATTTGTACACTTCATTTTTTTAAATTATAATGAAATTAATTAAAAGATTTAAGCAAAAATTACTGTAATACCATAATTTTATGCATTATAATAATATAAAAGCAAAAACAGAGTAAAACGAATTTATTTTTTACATTATAATAAACAAATATACAAAAATATAATGCAAAAAAGTATTTGTACACTAGATTAATGTACTATAGTTAATAGAAATCTAGTTAAATGATACAAATTAATTTTTTGTGTGAATTCCTTTAGTGTTTATGACTACTTCTAGATGGTGTGACATAGATTCCGCCAACTTTTTGCAGCGGTACGGTTTATGTTATTCCATGACTCAATAAGAGCTTCTTTAAAACTGTTTTTCCCCCGATACATATTTTTTTCCGGATTTTTGCATCCAATAGCATCGACACATTTTCTATTGGATTCAAGTCTAGAGATTGTGGAAGCGTTACCAGTCGCCTTCAAGTATGTATAGTAACCATGTGCTGGTGATCACAGGAGTATGCTTTGGTCATTATCCTCCAGAAAGTAAAAAGCTTCCTCTACGCATAATTTCTTAGCACTGTTTAAAAAATTATACCGCGACACATCAACGTATTTTAGAGCTGTCATTCCAATGTCAATAAATTCCAAATGTCCTGCTCTATTAGAAGCTATACACCTCAAAAGCATAATATTCCCCCCACCATGCGTGATAGTTTGAAGTATACGTTTGGGATCTAGAACAGTTTTATTTTTACGCCAAATTTTTCGAATGCTTGGTGGTAAGAAAATTCCGAATTTTCTCTCATCAGAAAAAATTACGGTTTTCCAAAAATTCAATGATTTACTTCTGTATGCGAAAGCGAATTCTATGCGTTTTCGCCTATTTGTTTCACTGATGAAGGGATTTTTCCTTTTCAATCTGCATTGAGAATAATTTTTCTTACTGTTTGAGGTATTACTCTGATGTTAGAAGATGTTGCAAGTTCTCCAGCAAATTTTTGAACTGAATCCATAGGATTTTTTAAAGCTTTTTTAACAAAACTCCTTTTTTTCCCTCATTGTTAATTTGCTGAGAAGTCCTTGTTTTGATTGAATTTCGATGCATCCAATTTCGTCATACTTTCTCACTATGCATCCAATAGTTGTAAATGATAATTTAATAGCTTTTCCAAATTCTTGTTGCGAGTTTCTATTTTTATGATGCTCAATAATAGGATTTCATATATCTAGAGGTACCTCTCTAGTTTCAGGTGCCATTCTCAATTACTTCCAGAGCAAATTGGATTAAATGTCAGACAAATATAATATGAAATTAAACATTATTAATACAGTATGTTTACCGTGCGTTTTAAATTAAACAAGAGAAAATTTCGATAAAGATGTAAAATAATTTTCTGATAAGAAAAGTTTAATAGTTTCTTGCAAAAAAAGTATTTGTACATTTCCCCATCCTGATATACACTGTGTTTTATAATGTTTAGGTTTCAAAGGACTACTTATACAGCAGCTGTTAAAACTATTTTTGACAAAATGTCTGTTTTTATTTACTTAAAAATTAAACATTTTAGAGTGTACAAATATTTTTTTTTTGCCAACTGTATATAGATCTTTTCTTTACCATGATACTGAGGAGGATTTTTTTATCTTATTTTTATAGATTACACATTTTTTCATGAACTGCATTGAACTTTTACAAAATATGCACATGGTAGAAATAAACATATTATATGGAAGCTTGTGTAAGCATTACTTCCGGGCATTTCACCATAACAGCTATTTAGCTATTTTCTGAAAGGGGATACTCAAAGATTTAAAATACTATCATGGTTCTTTTTAATTAATTATCTTTACTTCCGTGATATATAATACTAGCGTGATATAGTTCCATTCATTAGACCTTAAAAGTAACTGACAAATCAATAAGGTTCTTATAGCGAATACTGAATGTAACTCTAAGGCATCAAAATAGAGATTTATCAATGCAACAGCAACATATTTTTCAAGATTACCTACGATATAACTAATCATTAATTTTATGACCTTCGTTGAAAAAAATGAGCCAGAAAAAAAAAAAATCTGTTTAATCAAGTGAATTGATTACGTTTTTACGGGTAATGTGGGAAGTGAATTTGATTGATTTAGTAATTAATTTAGCATGGTACTGCAAAAAAGTTTTGCATGAAAACGAAGTGGGATTGTTATAATGAAATTTGTTTTGATATTTTAATACTTTTGTTTTTTTTTGCTTTGTATCAGATGCATTCCTTTTACAATTGAGTATCAAAGAATCGTCTTTGGTGGCAATTCTGATGTCATCATTAAGTATGATTCGTTCCGTCGCTCAGTGCATTCACATGTCTGTAATTTGTTTAGAATGATACGGGCTTCCGTTTCGCTGTCTCTCGTAAAATCAATGAATTGTAATTGAATATTCATTTTTGACGTGCATGTCTATCGCATCCGAAATAAAAAACCAATAATAAATCAAATGGTATAATGATTATCAACCCTTCATTGCATGATTTTTTTCTATTTAAATGACCTTTTTAAAAAATCTGTGTATCGACGTGATGGGATAATTAGTAAAAAAAATAAATTATAAAATTTCAGCTAAAATTTTATATTTTGTGGTGTGTGCAATATGTGCAAAATTAGGCTTTTAAGATATTATATTGCTATATTTTGCATATCCAGACTGGCCATTTACTCAATTTTCTTGGTTTCTTGTATCTTCAATTATATCTTGTATCTTCTAAAATATCTTCAACTGACGGCGCTGCGCTGTCTCTACCTGTAAGGATATTCACATTAACGTGTAAAGCTGAATCCAAATCTTGCGAATGTTTACTCTTAATTATGCATTCATTATAAAAGCTACAAATGTGGAAAAAATGATTCGTACGTTTGAACTTAATTTAGTATTGAAATTTGTTTTTAAACATTAGCCAATATTTCCATATTGCTATAGGAGTGACAGATTCTGGGAGGACTCGTGAAGTAACTCGAATAATTGCTCTCGTGCAGAGAAAACTTTGAAAACCTTGCATAGTCGATCCGCATAGACTGCGCTAATTTTGAACTCGCTAACATCTGCTTAAGCTCTTCATTTATATCTTAAATGTAACAGACATTTCAAATTTCATGTTTATTTTTCTGATATTTCCAAAAAATAAAAAAATTAAATTAAAAAACAATTAGATTGTAGGACATTTTTAAAATTTTTCCATTTATGAATCCTTTTGTATTTTCACTTTTTTAGAAATCCTTCCCTGCGAAGATTTACCTCTTAAAAGTAACCATCATGCCAAAAATCAAGTTTCTAATCTTATCAAATTCACCAGAAATCGCGACACTGGGCATTTTGTTTTTTCTTCTTATGATTCACTTCACTGACGATTTTTGTTTAAAATTATTATTAGTGATAAATTGAAACGATCTATCATTTTATTTGTAAATATAAATCATCAATCACAATATTTTGTAACATTATTCAGAGAGAGAGACAGAAACAGCAAATTCCGATGGTCCGGATCTGTCCTTGTCTTCAAAGGATCTGAGAGAAAACCTACATTTAGAGGATCCTAATCACTTTCTACTAAGGATTTCTACAGGAGATCGCTACTGCATGTACAAACTTTGAAAGGTAGAATAACTCAGTAAAAGAAACACTTTTTGGATAGGAGATTGGTCACAATATACTTATTCAGTCAAATAAACAGACAGTCTCAGTGTAAATTGAATCCAAGTTTTCCTTCACAACTTTAAAGGTAATGAAAAAAAAATTAAAGATATTTCAAACTGACATGCTTTGTTTTCTATGAAATATGATAATTGCTAGAAATGGCTATGACCTGTGTCCATATAACTCTGACCTAGAGACTGCGTAATTCGAAATTTAGCTCACGGTACATATATGGAAATGTATTAATGAGAGTGGACTTCCGTGCTAACTATTGCATTTCAGTCAGAGTAAAGTAAGTCTGTTAAATATATCTGTAAATTTGTGAACAAATAGTCAAGTCAACACAAGTATTTAAAGAACCAAAAACTTTTAAACTTCCATTGAAAGGGAAAAAAGATAAGATTAAATTTTAGAAACAAAGCACGAACCAAATAAAATAAAGAATTAAGAAGTTGGTGAACTTCGAAAAAAAATCGAAGTTCCTTCATATGCGTTCCAGAATTGGTGAACACTGGGATTAAACGTAACCCTAAGTGCCGCAATGACGATCTAATCATACTAGTTAATCATCAGTCCGTTGACAGATAAAAAGGGGGATTGAAGATGGGAAAGTCAAGCATCGAGGTATATTAAGAGACCTTGATGAAGTTCATGATGTCATTCAAACTGTAAATCAGTCTTGCAGTAAGACACCCTGAAATTTTGACTGAATAGGTCGATTGCGGTGATAGCTTTCCTTTACCAAACATATTTGTTTTAAGGAGCTGTACCATCCCTCGAAATATGTGCATGTGATTGCGAATTGTACTTTATAAATATCTAGAGTGGCCATTTACACAATTTTCATGGTTTTCTTGCATACTGTAGTAGACTACCGAAAGTAAGCCCCCTTCCGAACATAAACTTGCCCTCATATATTTTGAAAACTGTATAAATCATGAGAAACTTATAAATTCCAAATATATCATCACACCCTTCCAATTTTTCTCCAAAAGTCCCAATTATAAGCATTCCTTAAAATTATTAGAATTTCCTGTTTAAGGGGGGCTTACTCTCGGTACTTTATAGTACTTATTGAAAGTTACCGGTAGAAAAGCGATTTACTCCAAATATTACCATACGTACAATTAAGATTGATAAAGTAACTTCTGGAGATCGACCAAAAGTTTGATTTCGTTGTTGTTTGTTCGTCCAAAATGTGAGTTTCAGCGAAAATGATGCTGAAAATTTGGCCGGACTGAAACTTGATAGAAACTATCTGTATTGCAAAAATTTCGATTTCTTCCTTCGGAAGTTTTCAACATGACTCATTGCTTTGAGATGCATCGGCTCAAATTAAATACACTTTATTTATTGTTATAACTTCACTTTTTGTTATTATCAGTCATGACTGACTCAAGATGTAAATGTAAATTATAAAGCATAAAATGAATGCATGACTAAAGTTTGAAGATGCTTTTCACGTACTCAATAAAAGTTGAAGATTTAACTGTAATAGATTTTTTTTTAGTTTGAAACCGCAAAAATGTTTCGAATATCCTTTGAGAAACTTCTAGTACAACAGATGGTAATTTACAAAAATCATTATAAAAGGTAAGGCAAACCGAGGTATGTGTGCCTAAAACATCTTTTTGATTAGAAGAAATTCGTGTAATTAGATAATTATTTTGTGACGCTGATGAATTAATTGTATTTTATTTTATATGAAAAAAAATTGTTGAGAGGCACAAGGAGCTAACTTCGGCCATAAGTATAATTAATAATTAATTATACATATTTGTGTATTATTAATTACTCAAAAAATAACTGTTGTACATTTCGTTTTCGCTTTCGGCCAAAAACAGGAAGATTACCGAAATTATGTTTAGTTTTCAGCTTCCGCCTTAAACACCTGTTTCGGTTAATCCTTATTTACTTCACTCATTAGCATTATATTTAGCAGTTTACCTATATGTACCCTTACGAGTTACATATGGTATAAAAAAATATCAAAAATGAATCAGGTGTTCATGGAGCGTACATTAGATATGGTCATACAAAGCTCAGCAAAAGTTTAGACACTGGTATTTTTTAACTTTTAAATAAAAAAAATACGAACACTTGAGTTTTACAAATGGCTAAACTTATTTTTAAATATACAAGGTGTTTCGCGACCAGACCGACAAACTTTGAGAGGTGATAGTAGACATGCAGGCACACATTATTAAATAGGAAACCATAGGGCGCAAACGTTTTGTGTAGGAGCTAGGGGTCATTAAAGTTTAAGGTCCAAAACTTCAAACGATGATAAAAAACGGAAAAAAAGGTCAATTTGTTTGCGGTTTTCGCTAAAATCATTCTTTATATCACGAATTTTTTCTGAAAAAATTGTAAAGGTTATGTTCAGAAATTGACGATAGAGGGTATAACGAATATTTTCGTTCATATTTTAAAGATTGGAAGTTAACGTTCATTAACTGCTTAAGATATATGAAGATCAGTCGTGACAATTAAAATTCCATTGCGTAAAATAGCAATAACTCAAGTAGGAGAGACTCAAGACCAAGATCTGACTATGTATGTGGCATTTATTGATGAAAATTAAAAGAGTATTACACTTTTATGGGGTGACCCCCGGTAAACAGACAAATACTGGGATACTACATCTTGACAGCCGGACGGTCAGAGATTGAATGAATCCTGACATCAAATAAGGTAGCCAAAATGCATCGAGCTAAATGTGGTTCCCCTGAAAAAATTGTAACCCCATACGTACAGTTCATAAGGAAAGTTTAAATTAAAAACGTGCCAACCGGACCGTTAATTTGGCGATTAATATATCAGCGTACAAATATGCATGCCAATACTGATTGCTGGGAAAAATATTTCTATATGCATAACACAGATGTCAGACGCCGCTTCAATATAAACAGAGCGTTAGATTTTAAGCCGAAAAAGGAGTTGTAATGTCTGTTAATTTGAAAAGGAATTAAGTTATTGCCGCAAATGAGCATATAGTTTTAAACTATCATTCTATGTACTCTTTGAACAAACGAAAGTATGCAAGCTCAGATAATAAGTTTAGGATGAGAAAAAAATTTGATTTTGATTTATTTTATTAACGGCCTCGATTAAGCATGAAAATCTACATAACTGCAATTTAAAGGAAAGAGATAAATATATTCTTTTTAGAAAGTAAAAATGATGTTAACTTGATTTGAAATTGGGAAAGATAATTTAAATTTTAAACTTGAGAATTTAAATTTAAAAAAGAAGTTAATAATAATATGTGATGTTATGTTACTTTCGACATCACAGAGGGAGCTTTAGACTTTAGAGTAACAAACTACTACTTTTTACCGTTATTTTGTGTATGGGGTTAAAATTATTCTAAAGTTTAGATTTTAACTTAAATTTTAAGCTCAAAATTAGAAAGACTGGAATAGGGTAACTACCGAAAATCGAACTGTGAACAGAGGGGGGTTGGGATTTTAAACGCTCATAAACATCGGGCAAACTAACTGATTTTGTTGCAGTTTGCGTGTAGGTCATTCCCTCAGTAATCATTTCATTAAAAATGACGTACAACTTGGTGTCCTCATTTCTTGATAGAGGGCGCTTCCAACCCATCTAGGACATTTCAATGGCATTATTCCTGGGTGTTTTTCTTCCAGATTAACATACTTCCAGGAAATCTTTGGGATGCAAAGACGACCCGGAATCACATAGGAATTCAACGTGGGAAATGCCTTTTTTGCGAGTTACGGTTAAAGGAAGCAGAGAAACAGCAACACGTTAATGTGACGAAAAACAGTTTATTTAAAAGTTTTACTACAAAAAGTGTTCAAAATTACGACCAGAAATAGCACGGCATGCTTGACAGTGGCGTCACATGGAATTCCTCACCATTTGAAAGATTCCTGGCAACTCTGATAGCTTTCTAGCAGCTACAGAAATAAGATCTTCGAGGCCTTCAATTGATGGTACGGGAATCTCATGGTACTGCTCGTAATTTCGAACACCTTTTGTTAGTAAAACCTTTAAATAATTTTTTTCTGTCAAATTAGCGTGTTGCTGTTTCTCTGCTGTTTCTGTTGCTTTTTTTCTGCTTCTTTTAATCGTAACTCGCAAAAAAGGCATTTCCAACGTTAAATTTCTATGTGATTCTGAGTCGTCTTTGCATCCCTAACATTTCCTGGAAGTATGTTAGTCTGAAGCAAAACACCCAGGAATAATGCCATTGAAATGTCTGAGATGTATTGGAAGCGCCCTCTATCAAAAAAGGAGGACACCAAAGCTGCACGCCATTTTTAATAAAATGATTACCGAGGGAATGACCTACACGCAAACCACAACAAAATCGATTAGTTTGCCCGATGTTTATGAGCGTTTAAAATCCCCCCTCTGTTCACAGTTCGATTTACGCTAGTTACCCGATCCCAGTGTTTTCAATTTTGAGCTTAAAATTTAAGCTAAAGTCTAAACTTTAGTATAATTTTAACCCCATACAAAAGATAACGGTAAAAAGTAGTCGTTTGTTACTCTAAAGTCTAAAGCGCTCTCTATCGACAATTTCTGAACGTAACCTTTAAAAATTTTTTAGAAAAAATTCGTGATATAAAAGAATGATTTTAGCGAAAACCGCAAGCGAATTGACCCTTTTTTCCGTTTTTTATCATCGTTTGAAGTTTTAGACCTTAAACTTTAATGGCCCCTAGCTTCTACACAAAACGTTTGCGCCCTATGGTTTCCTATTTAATAATGTGTGCCTGCATGTCTACTATCACTCCTCAAAGTTTGTCGGTCTGGTAGCGAAACACCCTGTATTTTAAACAATGTAGGATAAAAATAATGGCTATAATATAAGATAATATTTTATTTAACTGAAAAAAGTAAAATTTGCATATTGCAAAAGTTTAGACACTTTTTTGATTTTTTGCCAACTGTTCATGGAAAAATGCAAATTTCTAAGTTATGATGTCACATATCTGCAGTATTTAAGTATACCTCGATATAGCATCAGTTAGTGAAGATTCCGCGAGCTAAAAATATTCTGTTAGATGAGGTAATTGAAGTAGAAAAGCTGAAATGGAAAGGGAAGATTGTTGCAGAAATTTCAGCAGCATTGAATCGTCCAAAGTGGTATGTCTATGAAGTATAGTCTAAGGATGACTCCTTCAAAACAAAACATAAATCTGAAAGACTTTGTGTAACCAGAAAACGGGATGATAAAAGGATCCATAGACTGACATTTACACAAATGATGATTTCTAATCACATTAAAAGTAAGTCAGGACTTTCTGTGTCGACGGACATGATTCGTAGATGAATTAAAAAACGGGTAAATCAATTTACATGAAAATGATAAAACACTCAGCTTTAAAATCGCAATACAAATTGGCGAGAATGCGATGAACTTGCAAACATACGTCATATGGACTCAAATGGTACGCTATGATATTCAGTAACGAAAAAAAAGTGGAATTAGAATGGTCGAAACAGGTGGGCATTTATTGGCACGACTTGCGTAAAGAGCTTGGGACTTTATTAAGTCGACAACAGGGAGGGAGGTGACCTTTTGATGATTTGGTCCTCACTTTCCTTCAATGCTCGAGTATCTCTGGAGTTATACAATGGTTGCCAAGCAAGACAAGACTATGTACATACGTTGGAGATTAATTTTTAGACATTTGGGGAACTTTCAGTTGGTCAAAAGTATGGATTTTAGCAAGATAATGCGTCTATTCATGTTGCATACAAAAGAAGAACTTTGTTTAACGCTGAAAATACTACTGATCTCAACTGGCCGACGTGTAGCTCTGAACTGAACCCAATCGAAAACCTTTGTAGCATCATATGTCGTAAGGTTTATGCAAATTTTGCTATACTTTTCTGTTTGGGCATGTTTGGTACAAAATAGACCCCCAAGTGATGCAGCATTCAGTTTCTTCGATGAAAAGTCATATTCTTGCACTAACTGCAGACAATGTGGGTGCAACTCAATTTTAATTTATGGTTATTTTCCTGTAAATATACAAATGGTCTATACTTTTGCCACAATGTTAATTTCGTTTTTTTTTTTTTTTTTTTTTTTTGTCTTTATATATTATGTAAAAGGTAAAATTCACAATTTATTATTTGTGAATAAAGGATAAGTCACAAGTAATGTATGACAGATGAATTACAAAAATTCGGTACATACGTCTGCATATAGAAGTGTAATCAATCATTGTCTAAACTTTTGCTGAGCATTGTAATAATTCTTCAGAAAGTAAGCCAATTTTTACGTCCATATACCCTTTTTTACTATTTGGAGTTAGCCAATAATTTTTATTAGAGAGTCGATTTTAAGTGCTACTTTTTAATTATTTTTGCTTATAGGGTTCGTACGGGTACCGTTACTTTACAGGTGATATACCAGAATTATTATTTATTTATTTATTTACTTTTATATATTAAAAAAAATCTAGTTCAAATACGCAAAATTTCGTGTTATTTAGTCAGAGATTTTCTATCAGAATATCGTATTTACTCGTATATAAGGCGCAATTTTTTTTCAAAAAATTAGGGCAAAACTCCCAGGTGCGCCTTATACACGGAATAATTTTTTACTGCTGGATGCAGTCGAACTATATGCATATGAAGCAAGAAATTATTCAAAGAATACATTAAAACTCGGAAAATGTTACTTAATTGAAGTATTACTGCATATTTATTTCACTGGTTGCAGTTTTTTATATAACAGAGCTGGTGAGATTATCTAAACGCTAATTAGCAATTCTCTTTACCGTCACTCATTCCTATTTTCCGTCATTCTCTTACAATCCGAAGTCTGAAAATGCATTTTCGTCTTGTTTTCTGGTCTAATGTATGTTTGTTTCGACTTTTTTTTTTTTTTTTTTTTTTTTTTTTCTGAAATTCATTTGGTCATTCTTCATTAGCGTATCAAATTTATGGTGCGCGTTATACACGAGATTTTAAGAAATCGCTATTTTTACTTGTAAAGTAGGGGTGCACCTTATACACGCGTGCGCGCTGTACACGAGTAAATAAGGTATAATGGTATCGAAGAATTTCCGGAAAATATAATTCAAGGACGTGTACGAATTATTGGTTATTGATTTCTTTCTTTGTATTTCTATAATCTTAATTTTAAGATTATTTTTAATACTGATAATTTAAATAATATTCCCATCTTTCTTTCATGCATGATATATAATAATGTGATATGCCATCAAAAATGCCTCACACAGATAGGGACACAAATGCAAAACTAATCATTCGATTACATCTAAACAAGCGAAAGTGAAGTGCTAAGTAGATAACACAGATAAGACGTTCAGAACAATTGGATCGTGAAATAAGATTATAAAAATGAATTTATTCTATTAAAAGAAATTTCACATTCTCTGTAACATTATCTATAATATTTATTGAAGTTTTAGGGTACTCATAAATGTCGGTTTTCGGAAATCATTTGAAGAAATTTTTCCTTGATATGCCTTAGAAATATAATTATTTTTGCTATATGATAATTATAGTTTTTTTCTTTAAATTTCTTCCATCTAGATAAAACTCAAAAAATTTAAAAATGAGTTGAATTTTTTTTCTCTCTTAGATACATTGTTTTGAGAACCATAATTTCATCAGATAATAAATAATAAAAGTGGGAACATTCAGGGTCATCGCAAAGATTTTTTATTGGTGCAGAAAAAAACCTTAAATTGCCAAGTCAAAATTCAGTATTTGCCAACTTAATGAAACGCAAACATAGATAGTTCTCGGTGTTTGCCAATTAGTTCTATAATTTTCCAAGTTATCACAATTAGAAAATGTAATGTTGTTTTTATTTGCAAAAAGCTTAATAATATTTCTAATTATATTGGTAACTTTTGTCGAATCTATGAGTAATAGAAAGTGCATATAGTTTTATATTAAATTTTCTTTTTTTTGGGGGGGGGGGTAGTCTCCCCTCTGCCCCCAGCGCGGTCACTGGGAACTTTAGATTCAAATGTTTATTTTATTTCTACGAAAGATGATCAAAATAATTTTGATGAATTTTTGGAATATATATATAAACTTATATCGATTGCAAATGCACGATTGATAGTCATCGTTCCGGACATAGTGTGTAGGGTCATCACATCATACGATTTGATGTTCTTAAAAAAAAAAAAGAGAGAATTACAAACCAACCTGACATTCGAGATTTTTTTTAAGATGGCTTCTAAATATGGGCCTACTGTAGAGGTCTTCACGGGCCCGGGCTCGGCCCGTGGCCCGTACCCGGCCCGGCAGATTTAAAATAGTTTTTTCAACGGGACGGGCCGGCAAAAAATTGAACGGGCCTGACGGGCCGGGCCAGGCCGATAGAAAAATTTTCGGGCCTGCCGGCCCGTTCTGAAGATTTAAGCAGAAACGATAAAATATGAGCTATTTTCAACGAAAATTGTTTTAACGAGAATAAGTATAAATGTGGCCATACTAGTTTGACAGCATCAATATAAAAATGCACAATGTATCGGCATCGGAGAATTACATTATGTGTAAGCCGTTTTAATATTTTTTAGCTGACTCATGCCGGTCCGAGATCGCGCTTGCATTATTTTTCTACATATAGACTGGCCGGACCGGTACTGAAGTTAATTATTGGCAAAAAACATGATTTGCAAAATTATTAACAGCGATAAAGAACTTATGTTAGCTTACTCTTGGCTATATACTTCTTGATGATTTTTAAATTAATTTCTCAATAATGCGAAAGTTTGACACATTTTCTGATTAATTTTAAATTGTAAAAGTATAAAAGTGATAAGCCTAACTATTGAAGGGATTTTGGAATCGAATAGCGTTTTTTATTTTTGGTAAATAAAATACTTGTATAACTTTGTTGAGATATAGTAGTTTCTCAAATGACTGCAAGTTTTTCTCCCTTCCCTTGCTATTGCTTCCGGAAACTCTATTCAAAACGCTAACTATGACAGTATTTTATTTGTTTGCAGTATTCTTAAATTGCTTGTATCAAAAAATGGATAACGCCATTCGATTATATAGTTTCTGAATAAAGATATCTGCTAATCTTATGCGTTTCTGAGGAAAAAAAATGAATTTAGAAATGTATCAGGAAGGAACTTCTTTGAATTTAAGAATGAATTTGGATTTGAAATCTATAATAAAATGATATATTTATAAATCTTCTTTTATTAAGTAGCTTCAAAATTAACGATGTTTTTAGCTTTCTTTCTTTTTTCTTTTATTCTAAGCCATATTAATTTTTTAATGAATCTTTATTCGAATGTTGAAAGCCCAAGAATCTAAGTAATCATTAATGTTAATGTGTATTTGCTGTAAAATATACTGTAAAATCATTCCATAGATATGTATGCAGTATTCTTTAAAAGAATTTTAGTTATATGATAAAAATCTGAATTTTTTAGAAATCGTAGTAATTGTAACGGGCCAAAACGGGCTGGGCCGGGCCTAAAACACAAAAATTTAAACGGGCCGGGCCGGGCCGGGCCAGGGCCTGGAAATTCCGGCCCGTGCAGACCTCTAGTCTACTGTGTAGATTTATAGTGCGCGTTTTCAATTTATAGCCACGTACATATGTCTGCTTCTCATTATTGAGTAACTTTTATATAAATTAAGTTATTTAAAGTACAATAAACGCGTTTTACTGTCTTATTTTGTTTAATTCTAAGTTCTACGCGTTTTTGAAGCCATTTATTATGTAATCCGGCATGCTTCAAGTCCAGAACGTGCCAGATTAAAGGATGTATACTGTAAATTTCAAATACCGCCCACCCAACCAACACCCTCTTCTCAATGTTCAAATTTTTTGCACAAGAGCTCCAATTATAAGCCTTTCTTAGAATAATTAGAATTTCCTATCTACTAAAGAAGAGCTTAATTTGAGTATTTTACTGTACAACATTTTTCAAAATTTACTCTGAGTTTACGTAGACATCGAAATCCTAGAAAACCAGACGTGTTTGGGATTATGTAATTATTGTGTTTATTTCATCATGCATTTCACTTTTACTTTCTTCACAACCCCTTTCAAAACCTTTTTTACGACTTAGATAATAACATCAAGTAAAACATATGAGATTTAGGAAGATTTACAGCAGCTTCCGAGAAATTTTTGAAAAATATTTTCGGCTTTTCTCAGGAAGATGTAAGTAGATAAAGAATTCTGAATGAAAGTGTTGCGCAAAATCGCGTGCTTTGTTCAAAGTTTAGTTGACATCATGGTTCTATCTGCCAATCAGCAAGCACCATAAAAGGGGGCAAATACTTTCCAAACACGCCTTTGGAAAGGACAAAAAAGTTATGGTGGTTTGAAACAGTACAGTACAAACGTACTTATCCCATTATCTTCAAAAGCTACAAAAAATTTATTACAGAGATTAAATGTTGCAAAATTTCCCTGTTGCGTAAATAGGGGATGTATATAAAAGCGATAGAAAAATTAACTGTTTCTCAGACAGAGGTGGAAATATACAATGTGTATTTAAAAGAAAAATCAATGAAAATCTGGAAGCTTCTAGAAAAAAAAATTCAAGCTTAAAATTTGGTAAAAGTATCGAAGAATCTTAGAATTCATTTAGATAATGAATAGTAAAATAAATAAAATCATGTTTATTTTTTTGATTTATAAATAAAATTGATATTTGTCACTATGATAGGTAATTGGTGTCAGAAGACATAAATTTATATTATTATTGAAACAATTGGTTTTGCATTATTCTCGAAATTTTTCTAAATTTTGTACGAAATTTCTGGAGGTTATATATATATATATATTAAATATAAATTGGAAATGTTCATTAGAAGAATTTTGTTGCTTTAATGGGTATATATTATTCTTGTTTTTGTATACATTTATATTGCTTTTATTTCAGATGCTGTTTTCTGTTGTTTTAACTAATTTATTATTATTAAGAAATAATATAATTTAAAGCAATCAGTTTTTATAAAGTTTGCTAATATTATTCATATAAAGAATATTTCGTGTGTAAAGATAATTTTTTATTGTATGAATACTTATCTTAATAGCATATTTTTCTTTGCATTAAATGACATTATTCAGATTGGGTGAATGAAACAACTTTTATTTTATGAATTTAATTTTAATCAGTATTAATGAAATTAACTGAAGTGTATGATTGTCATAAAAAATCTATTTTCTCTCATTACATGGAGTTTGAAAAACCCAATCCATTAAATATATGAAGTATGTATAGTAATTTAAATGGCGTTTTAGAAAAATTATTTTTGTTGTATTGTGTAATGTTGATGTTTATATTTACTATATAAATTTCATAGATAAAGAATTACTTATTCATTTATGCATTTAAGAAATGGTATAATGTTAGCGTTTAAATTGTCAATTTTGATAAAAAGATCTTAAATGTTTATCGATATTTGCCTAAGATGGTCTCTTTATAATGAAATATGTAAGAATGCAAATTTTTAGATTTTAAAAATTAGTTTTTTTCCGGCATAATGATTGCTAATTTACACAAAAAGCACGAAACATTCAAAGATATATAGAAATGTTTATTATATGTTTTATATTGACATAATATACAAAATTTTTGCTGCAATATGTATATTTTTTTAATATTCATTTCTGTACTACTATATGAAGAGACTTCGCTAATTATACAATCTGTGCTAAAAATATGTATTCTTAAAAATTAATAATAATTGCAAGAGTTTTAAATAAAATTCGTAGCAATATGTTAATTAATTATATGTATTTTTAGATATATTTTGTAAAAAAATAAGCATTTAAAAATGATTGGATTTTCTTTTAGTTAAACTTTTTAGGCTTAAAAGTCTTTATAAACATAAATCGAATACATATTAACTTTAAAAGTGTAGAAATGCGTAAGCATACAAACCTAATTAATTTAATCTTTTTTTTTTTTTTTTTTTTTTTTTTAAGGAAATAAAATTCACTTATTATAATTTTGAAGAAAAAAATGAAAGATGCTTGAAGTTTGGCATTGTTTGATTTTATTTTAGTTTTCAATTAAAAAAAAAAAAAGAAAAAACTGTATGACATTAATAATTAAACAAAAATATTTGATAAATTATACATTAAAATTTTCTAATTATAATTTAAAAAACTATTTTATGCATATTCTGATTTTCAAACTAAATATGTGTTCATGCTAGTTAGTATTTGCATTTGTAGAATATGAAAAAGAGAAAACTGCATTTTTTTCCTATTTAGATCTTTTGAATATCCTATTTATCAACCATCAAGTATTTCATAGCCATAACCATAAATATTACTGATTTCAAATATTATAGGGTAGTTTCCAATTAAAATATTTGATGTGAAAAATAAAATTATCTATCAGGCATAAAATTTTAGTTTGTTTCTTACGAAAATAATAATAATAATAATAATAATAATAATAACAATAGTAATAATAATTACAACGAGTTCATCTTTTTTAATCACCGAAACTTTTCCTGGTCTAAATGAACTCCTTTCATTTAATTTTCAGTGCACATTGGAACTTATAAAGGTTTATTTATAAATATTTTCGCTTATAATTTTTAAAGGCTATACCATCTATTCAATTACATTCAGCACGACCTTTAAATATTTTTTTTTCACATACATATTTTAGAGACATGGAATTTAAATTTCTTAAGTTGTGTTAAAGCTGCTAGCCAAAAGAAAAAAAAATTAATTTGTAATAATGCTAAATTTCTGAGTATGTTTTTATTTTCTTTACAAGGAAATCGAATATTGTTAATTTCTATAACGAACTTTATAAATAAATTGACCAGATGTCCTGGTTTTGCTCGAATAGTCTCAGGTTTAGTTTCACTGTTCTGTTATTTCTCTTAAATATCACAGTTTTATGCAAAACGTCTTTATTATCTCAGTTTATACAAATTCAACTTAAAAAAAATAAATAATCTTCGATTTTTTGAAAGACCATACCAATGTTCCACTCCTCTTTTACAATTTGTTGAAGCTCTTCATTCTGTATTAAATAATAATAATAATAATAATAAAACATTCGACGAAAAAAACCGAAAAAAAAATGTTTGTAAAAAATTATTTACCTATTTTACAAATAACAAAAGAGAAATTTTCGAGAAAAAATTTTGAAAATCACTTATGCAAATTTCAAGTTCTTTGCAGCATTCGAAAACTGCCAAAATGAATTTCTGCATATTGTGGAGGAAGAGAGGCAAAAGGTGGATTATATGCAATAAGGTAATAGTGTCAGTATTTTCAGCTTGCGTTTCAGCTCCGATCCTTGATATCTTATCACCATTTTAATAAAGTAATATATATTTTGTTTTTTATTGATTCTCGAATTTGAAAATAACTCTGTAGACCAAATCAGCTCGGTAAAATTTTCGCTGTCTATCCAGTTTGTCACATGCTATCATAGCATTTGTGATGGCTAAGTTTCTATCTAAGCAGTTTCCTTCATTGTCACATTATAAAGATGAATTTATGAGTAATGGGACAAAATTTCTTAGTCGTTTATTAAATACATAACAATGCTAGATATTATATCTATGGCTTCCGATAATAACCAAGTGAGGCACATTTTTGAAAAAAATGAGCTAATTTGGGAAAATGTAGCTTTAAAAGAGTACTTTCCTCTGACATGGTACTGAAAAATGAAAAACGAATACTTCCCGTCACAGGGCGATTATAAATTTTCATTTAAAAATTGAAAAAACAGTAATAATCGGATAAATGCATACAGTAACGGTAATAACCTGATAAGATTTCTATTTATTTCTTTAAATTGCCTATAATTCTGTGGCTTCCGATAATTACCTAGGTAAGGTACGTTTTTAATATTTTGACTAATTAAAGTTTAAAGTTTTCAAAAATGTCTTTTTATCATTACTTTTATAAAATAGATTAGAACGTAATAATTTTCACTACATTCAATTATAATAATTAAAAAAAACTAATAATAATTAATATTAATTAACAATTATAATAATTATTAAATAATAAAAACCATTTTTATATAACTATTTTGGCAAAAAAAAAAAGAGGTTCTTATATCCTAATTGAATGTAGTGAAAATTATTAAGTTCTATTTTATCTATTTTATAAAAGTAATGATAAAAAGACAGTTTTGAAAACTTTAAACGTTAATTACTCAAAATATTAAAAATGTGCCTTACATGGTTATTATTGGAAGCCACAGATATTAAAACCGTATAAATATCTTACTTAGCAATAAATCTTCTATGTTCATATATTTTTCATAAAATTAAGAGTTACTAAAAGTTAAATTTACATGCTTAGATTATATTAGGCTCAGCTTTTCATGTTGTTTTCTTCTGCTCTTCTCCATTCTCTATTTAGTGTAAACTGTATATCTTCATCAATATTCTTCAACAAATTTTATTCATGCTATTTGGTTTACATTCTGGATTTTATTATATGCTACGATTGCAACAAACCCTGTACTTCATCAATTATGACGAAAATTTAAATAACAATGCAAAATTGTTGTTTTCAATGACGATGGCAATGCTATGAAACACTATTTAACCCTTTATCTACCGCATTATGAATTCATGAAAATTTTACATTCTAAAGCATTTTACGCAAATTGCTGAAACTAAATTAAGAGATTTAGGTAATCATTTAATAAATATTTGAAGGATTTAGATAGATTAATTAAATTTGTGCAATTTTTATAATCCCAATCAAATCTTTTATTTTTAATTATTTTCTTAGTATTTTGTAGAATTATAAAATGTACAAATATGATGTTCTTACAATATAAATATAGAAATATTTCCTCATTTAAAAAATTCACATCCCCCTCCCTCAGCGCCAAGAAAGGTGAAAAGATGCAAAGGCAAAAGAAGTCATCCTTTTAAAAATATTATTGTTTTGTTTAACCAATAATGCTTTTGGAACAAAATAAATTAATGTATCTGTAACTCATTCTAAACAGTATTAGAACTAACTGACATATTAAAAGAATTTCATAATAAGTTATTTTAATGGTACTTATAAGTAGTGTCGGTAGATAAAGGGTTAATGAGAAAAATAATTCAGGCTACCGTTATCAGGCGAGAACAATTTGGCTGATAATTTTAGAAGAAAGACTTGTCTAGAAAAGTTTTCTCCTGTAGTCTTAGAAGTTAGGGATGCCTAATTTCATGACTAATTTAGTAAAAAACAGCAAATCTTATTGCTTTAAAACTAAAGTTTATCGAGTTATGATTCTTTGAATTTTATGAATTTTTACTGATACTAAAGAAGTATAAAAAAGTATCCTTTTTTAATACTGGAAAACTGTGAAATTTTAAAATTTAGAATATTTGTAGTTTAGTTTTTTTTATTATTTTTTTAAAGACTGGAGAGAGAAAATTTTTCTCAAGATAAAATATTTAATTTTAGTAGTAAATTAAATGCCATAACTTTTACAAAAATAACTATTTTGACATTTAAATGATTTTTAATATGAATATTGAATATTGAATAGAAATTGAATATCCCTATTCAATTGGATATATACCTCTATAATTAATAGTTTATTAATTAGCTGTTAGTCACCGATAAAAGAGGACACCCTGCATTATATCTATCATTAATTTTAAATATATAAATATAAATTTTTTATTTTACTCTATTTCAGATGTCTTTGTCCTCAAGAATACTTCTGAGCAACGGGTAATTCCAATCACTCAAATGTCATTTGAGTGCTGTAGCTGTAAATAAATAGAGCGCATGGCGTGGTCAGAATATTCTCATTATGGCAAGGTAGTGAATTGCTGAAACTATCTCTTCCCAGGAATATCGATTAGCCAAATGACAGTCGCATTTTTCACCATTAAATTTTATTTTGAAGACCTAAATTTATAGGTTTGTTTATGTAACAAGGCCTTCATTCAATGAAAAAAAAAGGGTGGGGGGAGTAATTATTTGACATTTTTATTATTTGTACTTAATTTCAATAAATTCAAACTAATTGTAGTATGCATATTTACAAAAAAAATCACCAATTTTGTCTCTGACAAATTTATTCATAATTTTATTTGAGATACACGGGGTATACAACCTTATATATCCATCACTACAGCCATGGTCAAAAGTTCTTGCATGAAATTAGTGCAGTTACAGCTCTTGCAACTCAAAATGTCTTTTTAAGTACTTAAAGACCCCTAAATCAATTTACAAATTTCATTCTCATCTGCACAGAAATTGAATAATCTTCCTTACCATTTTACACTTACAAGAAATGATTACAGAATTTTAGGGAAAACCTTTTCTCTGAAAAATGATGGGTTTTAGAATAGGAAGTATAATACAACTTATATTTCAAAGAAGCTTTATGTGATGTCTGAAATGCACATACAAACTTGTCATGTGTAGATTAAGGATGAGTAAAAATTGCATTAATATGAGAATTAATGGTATTTAGCTATGTAATATATATCTATACAACTATGTAAATGAGTATTGACGCTTCAACAAACGAACATGAGCCCAATGTGCTCAATTAAAAAAAATTCACCAAATTCAACTTTTTTCTTTATAAGTTATTTACAGGGTATTTCAGAAGTAAACACATTTTAAGAAGTGTTAGAACTAACAAACAATTTTTATACTAGCAAAAGCCATGCTTTGTTTGGATTCGCGAAGCATTATTTTATAAAACAGATATTTGAAAGTAACAATAATTTTTTTATTATTATTTTTGCATCTTTATTAAACAAAAACGTTATTTTATGTTTTGGCGCATTTTAATTTTTTATTTTTGATGTAAAACTGGCATAATAAGATATTTTCGAAGCAAACTTTTACAATTTTTTTTTAAATTTTCAACTAAAAGCTCTTTTAAAGATGTTTTTACAATTTCAAGTAGCCACTGGTGTTTTCGAATTGTTTGAAATATGCATGTTTCCAATCTTTGTAATCAACATCCGATAATCTTTGATAGCTATTTTAGAATAATATATTTGAAGAAAGCTTGAAGAAAGTTACTTCTTCAAAATCCTATTTTCTGGAAAAAACATTTGAAATCTGCTTTCGTTGATACTATGAATTTTTAACTGTAAAACATTTTATTTTAATTTCTTCGTTTTTATACATGTTAGCGTATGAGAATTGCTGTAATTCTCTCCGCGTGGGAGAACTTTTTACTTTCTGTGAATGGCAACTCAATTAATGGAATTACTTTTTAACGAAGCGCTCTCTCATTCTCGCAGTGACGTTTTCACGAATAATTATTATTGTGTTTGCGAACTTATTAAAGTCTTATTTTTCTATAAAATCCTTCTGATTAATGAGTCGATATTATTTAGCCACAATACGACCTTCGCAAAAATATTTATAAAGAGCTTGAACCAACAACTTCACGCAGATCTTTTAATTTTTCATTTATATAACAAATTTAAGAATTAATTTTATTTGTTTACAATTATTTTGTTGCCAATTTACAAAAAAAAAAAAAAAAAAAAAATCCATAATACAATTTTTTTAAAATGTTTAAGTGTCATCTGTGCAAACGATTTTGCGGGATAATGAAAACATGTTTTATTTAATAAATTAATCATGATTCTATCTATAATTATTTACTCCATGATTTAAACTTTTTTTTTCTGAAAATATACGCGTTTCATTTTTTATTTATTTGCTAAAATGCGTCCGTATTGGAAATGCATGTAAAATAAATTAATTAAAATAATAATTTTTTTAACGTTTTACTGTAAAAAAAAAAAATTATATTCTGCAAATCTACAGATCATAATTTATTTTTGTGTTTAATTTGAAGTTAAAATATTGAATAGTTTTTTTGTAAAGCGTACGACAAATTGTAATTTGAGTGGACTAGTAGAGGATTCGCTTCGCTCATCCTAATAAGGAAACTAGGGTCGCTATCAATTTATCTCTGACAAAAAATATACTTTTAACTTCAATCCAAATCCGCATTTTTCCAGAATATCAACAATAATGGGAATATTTTAACGAAATTTATAACAGATTTACATTGCTTTGTGCGAAATGTAACAAAATTACGAGAAGTTAACAAAAGTTATATTTCATCATTAGCAACCAAACAACACATAACATAATGCTTTAAATTTCAAAATGTAGCTGACATTACATACGGTGTTTCTGAAAGAATTATTCTGGCATTTTTAGTAATATGATGTCATTTTTCATATATGTGATGTAAATACTTTACAAAAAGCGTTAAACTTTTTCTTTTATTGTTAAATTTAATAGCAGGAACCCGGTTTCTGATTAAAGTGAGCCATCCCATATTTTTGACCGGATTAGAACCTGGTTTCCTATGCAAAAATCGTTTCATCTAATGTAATCTACCATATCTTGAAATTTGTTATCTTGTTTCTGAAATACATAGTACATTAAATTTAGCTTTTTAATGTTATTTAAGTAACATTTCGGGGTTTGGAAACATTTCATTTCAACTAATGATAAAAATGTCCTATGCAAATTAATTTGCTCTCTCCGACTATTGGTGAAATATAACTGACTAAGGAACTGCAAGAAGTGTAAGACACCGATTTTGACGAAAGTGGTATCGTTGGAAAGATCTCATCGTGAACAGTAAAAACTCTATGGAACCACCCGTCGGTAATGAACTGTTCTCGAGATATCCGACAATTTATGTCACGTAACTAGTGCATACTTACTAGGGTATCGCAAAAAAAAATTAGTTTTGATTTAGACGAAAGTAGGATCGCTGGAAAGATCTCATTGTGAGTAATAAAAAACTCAATGAAACTACCCGTCGGAAATGAGCAGTTTTCTAGATATCTGATAATTTATGTCAAGTAGCTAGTGCATACTTATCTAGTGCACACTTAACGGGGAACCGAAAAAAAATGTTATTTCGATTTTGACTAAAATGGTGTAGTTGGAAAGATAACATTGTAAGAAAAAAAAAACTCAATGGAACTACCCATCGGAAATGAGCCGTTTTCGAGGCATTCGACAACTTATATCACTTAATGCAGTTTTCCGTTAAGAGTGCATTAGCTACGTGACACAATTTGTCATATATCTTGGAAACGTCTCATTTCCGATGGGTAATTCCATTGAGTTTTTTAATACTCACGATGATATCTTTTCAACGATACCACTTAACATTAAAATCGAGACAAATTTTTTGCTATCCCCTATTAAGTGTACACTAGCTACATGACATAAATTGTTGGATATCTCGAAAACGACTTATTTCCGACGGGTAGTTCCACTGAGTTTTTTATTACTCACAATGAGATCTTTCCAGCGATACCACTTTCGTCAAAATCGGTGATTTACACTTCTTGCAGTTCCCCAGTGAGTACTTGTTGTATGGTGTGGGAAGAAATTACTACATGATACATATGCGTACACACAAATACGTTGGATAACGAAAGCAGTACGCGGAGGAGATGCACTGTCATCGATTCGTATGAAGGATGAACTTCAACATTTTCGATAAGAAATCTCATGAAGTTTCAATTGTCAGTGTTGAAATACTCCCCTATAGCTTGGATCGTTCTCCATATGACTTTCTTATCTTTGGCCCACTGAAAAAGACATTGGATGTTTGCTGTTTTTACTCGGAAAAACAAGTCATGGACAGGGTTCAGAATTGGTTCCGATTTCAGCTAAAGGACTTCTATGAATGAGGTATTCACCTCTTGGTAAAGAAATTGAATAACTGCTTGTATGTCTTTGGAGATTATGTTTGAAATAAAACTTTGTCATTTCATTTTTCTGGTATCGTTCCGTTTTTATTTCATCAATCCTAATATAAATGAAGATATAAATACATGGCTTAGAAAAAGGTGCTACAGGTAAAATACTGTAATGAAACTAACATCTAAATAAGTAGTAAAATAATTTTTACTTCTCGATAAATTAAGCAATACAGAAACAGATAATCTATATTAAATAATATTAATACAATTTTAGCAGGTATTAAATACAATGGATAAATAGAATAGAAAAGGTTTAAGAGAAAATATAAGTGAAATTTTTGAAAAAAAAAAATTATTTTATTTTTTATTTTGATTTAAAAGTTATTTGAACTTTCCCTAATCTATTAATATGCTCGTTTTTTTTCTACCCATTAAAAATAATAATCGTAAAAATTCAAGGGAGTTGTCGACTTGGAGCCTTGCCCATTTACATGAACTTTCTAAAAAATTTATACTTATTTAAATTTTTTAAATTCTACTCGTACCAGTATATTTTTTCAATTAATTTTATAATGTGCATATGTTGTCAAAGTACACCTGAAAGTCTTTTTTATAAAAAAGTGGTGATAACCGAATAAATTTCCTGTAAGCGATGCAGCTCTGAAAGTCACGTGGGAAGTGCCATAGAACCGATAAGTGCTAAAACATTACCTCATTTATTATATGAAGCTAAATTTTACTAAGTGTTTATATATACTTTAATTCACGTGTTTGGTAAAATTGTGCACGAACTTTACACAAGTTAGAAGTGTCTAAGATTTCTGCCTATCTTGAAAAATCGTACTTTTTAGATAAAAATTTTATTATCGCATGAAGTACTTGAGTGGTCTTATTTTATTTATTTTATTTTATTTTACTTTATTTATTTTTTTCTTTATTTTATTTTTTTTATTTTATTTTATTTTATTTATTTTTTTGGAGGGGGGGGGGGGTTGGTAAAGCATAAATATAAGATCATATATGGCAGTCAGTTTTAAAAAAAACTTTAATTAGTTTCCGAAAAAGAAAAAATTCTGAAAGACTAGCACTGCTCTAAAATCAAAAGTTTTCGTCGCAGAAAAAAACTGTCTACCATAAATCTCGAGCATGATCCAGTAAATATGAATTTCGAATTTCAACAATATTGGTAGTTTCTGAGGAAACGGGTCTCAAAGCTGGCACATTTTCCATTGTACCCAGTCTTGTCTTCCCATTTAAAAAAAAAGTAATTTAAGAAATTACAAAGCCCATTTGGAAAATAATATTTTCATAGACTAAAATTTTTTGACTTAAATAAGTTTTATATTGAAAATATAATAATAATAAATATTTTTATGGTGATCTTAACGTGGCTTACGTAATGGAAGAGTCATATATTACATACGCCGTGGATTAAATATTAATATTTTTGCACCAATTTAAAGGAAAAAAAATGAAATTTCAGTTTTACAATTTCAGTTTTTCAGCAACAGAAGCATTTCATTCCATGACTGTAAAACTGGACCAATAAGAAAACGAATAAAAATCGGACATCGCAAGGATTCAGATATCTCTTGACCAAAAGAAATAACCATTTTCAAATGGTTAAAAAAATATATTTTTTTAAATTATCAAGGGAGTATCCACTCACAGCACATTATAAATATGAAAAAGAAGAGGAAAACATTAAAAAATTACTTCCTATAAGAATCGAGGACTGGTTCGAAATAGCTTTCTCGTGCAATTTTTATAATTATATCCAAGGAAACACAAAGTTCAAAAACGAAAATCAGCTTGGAAATTCATATCCTTTCTCTTATAGGTGTATATAGTTTTATCGAAAAGTTAAAAAAAGAAACTCAGTTACACCCCTTACTAATAAAATTTTAATAAAAACACTTTCAAGCGACGGCGTTGAATAACTGTTCACATTATAAATCACTGTAATACAAAGTAATTGATAAAAGTAAGAAAGTTTAAACTGAAGGGCGTTGATGTAAAATATATCATATTACAGCGTAATTGTTATTCTGAATTTTGGGGCATAACTAACTAGTTAAAATTAGCATGTGTAGTGAATAGAAATATAAATGATTCTGCAGTTATATTAATCAGTGTTGCAGCAATAAAATATGCACTGTAATAAAGGGAAAAAAATGGAAATTGCACGTCAAGCGTAGCAAATGGGGTGCGTTCGTACTATAAGGAAGTTTTTAAAATATTCAAACCTTGGTGTAATAGTATACAGTATTTCTAATACAGTAGAACGGCCGAAATCTTTTGTGTATCCCTATTAATACTATCTGCTTTATACTATACAGGGTGTAACTTGCAGTAAGCTTCAGCAATGCATATGAATTTCGTAGAATGTGACATAGTTTAATATCACTAAAATGCGCCTGAAACAATTCCCCCCCCCCCCCTATGCCTTTATGCAATGAAATATTTTAGTGCAGCCCTGTAAATTAATAACAAATATTCTTTGCATTACAGATTGTACAGAATGTATTGTCTAGTGTATACTTCATAGATAAATTTTATTATGCTCGAAATAGAGTGACACCATCAAAATGCTCTTGAAACTATTTTTTCCCATTGGCCGTAATGTAGCGGAATACTTTTAACTGTCCTTGTAGTTAAATTATGCATCTGAATTTCATAAAATTTGAAATAACTCGTCAAAATTATGTAACAATTATATATTTTAAATTTCAAATGATTCGGTGGTTAGTTTTTGCTTTGTTATATGCGGACAGACGGACGGGCTGAACGATGACTATAGGTGCTATGTATTTACATAATTACGAACATTTCTTGCAAAATGTCTGCAAGATATAGAATGCATTTAACCAAGAACTAATGTAAATTTATAGAGAGCTTTGCTTTTTTTTCCTATGTTTTAACAGAAATTTTTATCATTGTATAAAGTTGGTATTATAAAGTTGATATTATAAAGTTGCTAGAAAGTTGGCACGAAATATAATAATTTTTAACCTCGGTGAAAAAAAAAACAATACTGTTGCAATTCAGCAGAATGATACAAGTCTCACGAAAGAGCCAGGATTATTTCGTTGAGTTTTCCAATTTCTGTTAAGCAACATGTCAGTTTTGTATATATTCAAAATAAATTTGTCCAGATAATGGAGTTTTATTTTTATTGAATACATACATCTGACATATGTGTTCGACAGGAAAGCCTGCTTATAAGTTATCGTCAATAAACAGGGACAAGATAGCACAAGAAAATTTTACAACACGAAATAAATACAGCCGGGGGCTCCACACAAGAAGTACATGCAATGGAGTCAGTGGGATTCGAACCCACAATGCCTGAGCTTGCAGGCGAATGGCGGCGTGGTGCCTTGACCACTCGGCCAAGGAGACCGCCGTATAAGGAAGTGTCTGTTCTTTCTTTCTATTTCCATCCGTTATGTCATTTTAAGAAAATATGGTGATTTTTAACGGGAAATGTCTTTTTGTTGTGTAAAGAGATTTTTTCTGTGAAATTAAAAAATATATATCCGTGAATTTCAGATTTTTTTTTTTTTAAACAGTGCAGTTAATATTTAATTGATTTAAAGTCTGAACTTTCGTAAATGTGATCAATTAGGTTAACTCTAGTAGATAAAAATTTTTAAAATTTCATTTTAATGTCTAAAAATAAATATATATGTTACAGGCCAAACCCGATTTTAGGCCAAACCGGTCTATCCTAACGCCCATCGGATAAACTAGTTTTTCCTAGGCCAAACCGGTCTATCCTAACGCGCATCGGATAAACTAGTTTTTCCTAGGCCAAACCGGTTCCTCCTAACGCCCATCGGATAAACTAGTTTTTCCTAGGCCAAACTAGGCTATCCTAAAGCCCATAGGCCAAACTAGTTTGGCCTAACTGTTATAGGATGAACTAGTTTAGATTGCTGTTTATTGGTCTGAAATAGTTTATCCTAGGCCGATCTAGTTTGTCCTAGGCCAATTCAATTTGGAGTGATTTTATTAAATTCAATGACCGCCTCAACGCCAACATTCTTGTTTGTCCTAGGCTGATCTAGTTTATCCTAGGCCAATGTAGTTTTTCGTGTTTTTAGCTCACGGGCGTCAAAGCTAGAGAAATAATGGGCTCACAGGTTCTGTATGTATGTATGTACACATGTATGTACGCATGTACGTATATATGTGTGTAACGCGATAATTCTAGATAGAAATAATGTAATTTTGACGTGTTTTTATCTTATCAGGCTACCAAAGCCTGAGAACTAATGTGCCCGTAGGTTCTGTATCTATACATGTATGTAAGTACGTAACGCAATAATTCTTGATAGAAATACTCGATTTGTATCAAACTTTCAATGTAGGTTTATGATTATGAGGAGCTTTTCTGATTAATTTTGGGAGGTCATTGGAGAAGAATTAGGCTGGGGGGGGGGGGGAGAACGAGAAGCTGATTCGCCCCTTCGCTTAATTCAACATTATTAGCATGTTTTATTGATATTTTAGATGTAGGAGCATTCTCTTGAGGCGCCTCCATGATTAGTTGTGGGTGTTCTTTGTTTAAGTATAAAGGGAGGGGTGAATAGGGGTAACGCCCCATAATTTATGTAAATAGTTTTTCACGAATTTACTGATTTGCTTCAAATTTTAGGAATAAATTCATTTTGGTAAAGCGCTTCCCTAATTAATTTTGGGGGGTTAATTGAATAAGAACAACGGGAAGAACGGGAGGATGCCGCCTAATTTTGGCAAATGGGTTCTTCATGCAGAATTAACCCATTTGCAGCAAATCTTGGATTTGTTCATTCTGACGAAGAGCTTCACTGATTAATTTTGGTGGTTCTTCGGTTAAATATAAGGGGGAAACTTATCATTTATTTCCTTCCTTAAATTAGATAACTAAGTAATAATACAGAATTATCAAATTTGCTTAAAATTTTGGACACCAGGAGCTTGTTTAATTAATTTGGGTTTTTTTCTTTGGTTAAGTATAATGGGGTAGTGGACGTTTTATCGTCTTCCTTAAATTTAGATAAATGGGTTTTTATGCAGATTTATCCGATTTGCCGAAAATTTTGAATATAGTTTTTTTTTATAAGGCGAATCCCTGAATTGTTTTGAGGGTTTAATGATTAAGTATAAAGGGAGGAATGGAGGATTATCCTCCATAAATCAGATGAATGGTGTACGGAGGTGTACTATATTAAAAAGAAAAACTAAATTAAAAAAGAAAAAGCAAGTAGACTGTAAATTTAATGGAATGTTTATTTTCTAAGAGTCACCGCTTGTTGCAGTATTAGAGCTTGTTGCTAAGAGACCGTTTCAATCCACTGCGTCACACAACACGTGAGCAGGGGTTACACTAAATTGCCGATTGGCGTATAATTGGCGTGGGCTGTGTTTGTCGCCAAGGCGATGGTACAAGATCACAATACAGAAGCGGAACATCCCGCCCGGCGTTGAAATATTTTTATATTTCAAGATACATATGCAATACAAGTAATAACACAACATGATACAGATTATAAGCAAAAATAAATAAATAAAATAAATAAACACAAATAATACATGAAAAATTAATACATAATAAAGCACATTTAAAGTTTAGGATCTATGATGTTCTCCTCAATGGGTAATATACTTATTTTTGAAATAGGTCGTTTAAAATTACCCTTAGCGGTACGAACTTCAACTACCCTGACTATCCAGTCCGCGCCTGGGAAAACCTTATTATTGCGGCCTAGTGACCAAGTGCAAATGGGTAATTGTGAGTCCTTAAGTAAAAATAGCATTCCTGGCAGAATATTAGGCCTTTTAAATAGCCACTTGTTTCTTTCTTGTAACTGGCTCAGATAATTATTCTGCCATCGTTTCCATATTAACTGCGTTAATTTTTTAGTCCTTTGCCATTTATTTAGCAAATTATCTTTGACCTCACTTAAATTGGGTTCTGGAATTAAATTAAGAGGCTTTCCTATGAGGAAGTGACCAGGAGTCAACACCTGAAGATCGTCAGGATCTGTTGATAAAGGACAAAGTGGTCGCGAATTCAAAATAGCCTCTATCTGTGTGATAACTGTCAGGAATTCCTCGATCGTGAGATGAGCTGAGCCCACAGCTCTTTTTAAGTGGTATTTGAAAGATTTGACTCCTGCCTCCCAAAGGCCACCAAAATTTGGCGCCCTAAAAGGGGAGAACTTCCAGTTAATACCTTCAGAAGCTAAAAAGTTCGAAACTTCATCACTCGTAACAAGTCTGCGTAAACGTTTTAGTTCTGCTGAAGCCCCAACGAAATTTGTAGCATTGTCGCTAAAGATTACAGAGCTTTTCCCACGACGAGCGAAGAAACTTTTTAGAGTCGCTATTATAGCCTCGGATGTCAAATCTGAGACAAAATCCAAGTGCACAGCTTTAGTGACCATACATACAAATATGGCAACATAGATTTTCTGAAAAGTACCCTTTCTTTGACCTTTATATTTTATTTCATAAGGCCCACTTAAATCTAATCCCACATTTGAAAATGGGGAACTGGGCACTATTCTTTCAGGAGGGAGATCCCCCATCATTTGACTAGCCGTTATAGGTTTAATTTTAAAGCATTGTAAACACTCATGTACAATTTTACGCGCAATATTTCTGCCACCAAGCGGCCAATATTTTTGACGCACTGTGTTCAAAAGAGCTTGGGGTCCTACATGAAAATCTCGTTTATGATAATATTGAAAAATTAATTTCGTCAAGCGACAGATCGCCAGAAGTATAATGGGGTGTTTATGGTCAAAATTCAAATTTGATTTTGCTAATCTTCCTCCCACCCTCAACAAGCTATCTCCATCTAAAAAGGGATTTAAGAATTTTAACTTACTTGCGCGATGAACCGAAGATCCCGCTTGGAGGGCCGAAATTTCATTTTTGAAATACTTTACCTGTTCATTTTTTATTAAATAAACCTCTGCCTTTCTTAATTCCTCCAGCAACAGAAGGCCGGTTGCAGATGTTGCTTTTTTACATTTGTGTATGAATCTGAAAATATAAGCTAAAATTCTAATTAATTTTTGGAAATTATTGCTAAGATTAATTAAATTATCACAGAAATTAGAGTCAGTATGAATAGCGAATGTCAAGTTGCTGGGAGCTTTAAGCTCACTAGAATAATGTTCATCTTTAATGTCACTTATATTAGAGTCAGTTTTTGCTATTGTTTCTTCAAGAATTGAAAGAGGCGGGCCATGCCACCACAACTGGTTAGAAGACAGGTTTTCCACACTTGCACCTCTTGATATCAAGTCAGCTGGATTGTGTTCTGACGGAATATGAAACCATGGAAAGTTCTTAGTTTGTTCCTTAATTTGCACAACGCGGTTTCCCACAAACGTTTTCAGGAGATGAGGAGCAGTGTCTATCCAAGCTAATAGTTGAATCAGAAAACAAATTAACTGAAGCTACTTGTTTGTCTAATGAATTTAAGACCTTGTTAGTGAGTTTAGCCAGAAGAAGACATGCTGACAGCTCGAGACGTGGCACTGTTATTACTTTGGTTGGACACAGGCGGGATTTACTACATAATAAGTGACTGATGGTTTCACTAGAATTAGATGTTTGCATGTATATCACTGCGCCATAAGCCTTGGAAGACGCATCTGCGAAACCATTTAGCACCACTGATTGGTTCACAGCTAGGAAGCATCTTGGCACTTCAATGGATTCCAGTTCTTTAATACTTTCGAGGAAGGTTTCCCATTGTTTGGCAACATGAGAGGGCAGCTTCTCATTCCACTCTATTTTAAGAAGCCATAGCACCTGCATGAATATTTTTGCTTTAGCAATCACTGGCCCTAAGAGACCGAGAGGATCATCTTGCAGAACTCCACCCTTACATAATAAATCGTTCAAAGATTTTCCGTTGGTTGACTTGGCACTAGCGTCAAAAACGACGCGTAGTTTTGTGGTTTTACTAGAGGGTCGTAAAACGCCGTGATGTGGTAAGTAATAGCCATCATTAAAGTTCGTGTTTTCTTTTATTTCATGCATGTGATTTAAATCTCTATATTCTTTAATAAATTCTGTGTATAAATTTTTCATAACAGGATCTCGATCTAAACGTTGCCACAGAGAGTTTAATCTTTTCAAAGCAAGATTTTTGGAATTTCCCAAATCGGGTTCTAAAACCTGTGGTTTAAACGGCATCGTGACCACAAACTTACCATCCGGTTTTCTGAAGTGCGTTTTATCGAAGTGATCATTACAATATTCTAATTCTTCACTGTTACAGGGTTTTAAATTTTGTACTTCTTCAATTTCCCAGAAAGACTTCAAAGTGTCATTAAGTAATTCAAGATTTTTTGTTAAGAAACAATAATTAGTATTATTATTATTTACTGTTTTGTCATAAATACACCCAGATACTAAATATCCAAAAATACTTGATTGCAAATATAAATTATTGCCTAACTTTATTTTTTCTTCATTTAAAAGAGAAAAATACAGTTCAGCACCGATAATTATCTCCACACTGCTTGGAATGTTAAATTTTTTATCCGCTAAACAAATATTTGCTGGAATTTTTAAATCTGATATGTTTATCTTTTTCGAGGGCGTGAAGTCACAAATGTTTGGCACGATTAATAACTCAATATCATAACCGGCACTATTCATTTTATTTGACAACTTTGATTTGATTCTAGATTTAATGTAAATAGGCAATTTATTTATTCCACTTACAGGAATATTTATTTTCTCTTTTTTCAAGCCTAATATTTGTGCTGCTTTAAATGTACAAAAACATTTCTGAGATGCGGAATCTAATATTGCCCTGAAAGGAATTTTGATGCCATTTACATCTGTCAAATAAATCATTGCAGTGCTAATTAAAACAGATTTATTATTATCATTTTCATACGAAAAAAATGAATGAGCAGTAGTTTCGTTTTGTGATAAATCTTCCGAAACAAAATTGCTATTTATTGTTTCATGTATTGGGAGATTGTTTATAGGATTGTTTACTGGTGTTGTATAATTATGTAATGATGAATGGTGGCTTGCGCTCTTGCAAACATGACAAGTGCCTTTTGAATTACAATAATTAATGAGGTGGGCTGAACTTAAACAATTGAAGCAAAGTTTATTTTTCTTAACAAGGTTAATTCGCTCACTTAACTTCATGTTTTTATATTTAACACAATGATATAAGGGGTGGTTTTCGGTTTTACAGATTACGCAACATTTACTTTGAGGTTTGTTTGTTTTTATGAATAAGGATTTTGCAGTATATTTAGAGGATACGTTAGAACTTATACTATTTAAGATTTGACATCTTCGTTCAAGAAATTCTAAAAATTCATCAAAATTAGGCACTTCATTATCCTTTAATGTTAGTTCGTATTGTTTACGAGTTTCGTTATCTAGTTTATTTAGAATAATATTTAGCAAAATTGCGTTCGAGAAATTATCTCTATCATACTTTAAGATCTTTAAAGCCCTTAAATTTTTCTTTACAATATCTAATAAAATGCGGAGATCCTTAGCGGACTCCTGTTTAATTACATAAAGATTTAAAACATTCTTTATATGACAATCTACCATAACTCTTTTATTCTCGTATCTTTGTTCTAACGCATTGAAAAGTGAAACATAATTTTCATCTGGTGTAAGCAAACTCCTCGCTTCACCAGTCAAAGCAGAACGCAAATAAAATAATTTTTCATTATCTTTTAAATTTGAATTATCATTAATAAGCTCATTAAAAGTACTTTTAAATACGGACCATTCTTCAATTCTGCCACAAAAAACCGGCAATATGACCCTAGGTAGCTTAATGCTAGACGTTTTAGCTTGGTCCTGTTCAATGGATTTTTTATTAGAATCAGTATTTTCATAATAAGCATTAATAGAGGATTTTAAGCTTACCTCTAGTTTTAGAATATCTTCGTCCAGTTGCGAGAGGATTTTTTCCGTTTCTTCCAACTTTTCTTCCTCTATTATTCTGTAATACTCTAGTTTAAGAGCTTCAAACTTTTCTTCTGTTTTCGACAGTAAGTCCAGGTGAGCTTTCCATTCGGATAAATAAAATGTTTTTTAAATCCGTTGCGTTAAATATTCTAGTGACTTGGGCCTTGATATTCCCTCGCCTTCTGTTTAACGATGTTATTTCACTTTCCGACATTATTCATCTTGTTGACGAAATTCGATAAATTCAATGTTTAATTCAATAGAAAAGACACTGGCTCGTTCAAATGGTTTTTTGAGCAGAATTATTTGATTTGCTTCAAATTTTGGATAATTGTATAATTTATAAAGCGTATATGTGATTAGTTTTGGGAGTTCGATGGTTAAGTATAATTGGGGGAAATGGGAAAAAGTAATCGAACTTACTTTGTTTTTCGAGGGTGTTATTTTTAAAAAAAAATAAAGCTGCAATACACAATTATTGTAAATAGCCTGTGTATGCAAAGCCATCAGTTTAATTTGGCAATATTCTTTTTAATATTGATCCCGACTACTGCTCCTTAGCTAACCTTTTGCAAAGTGGTTTTGTCAATACCCGTATATAATGTATTTTGTAAGGGTATAATATCGAAGAGTTGTAGAATACCGTCAAGTGTTTGCACGGCCCGGAATTTCAAGGCATCGGCCCCGCACTCCCCGAAGGAAAGTTATTTTGCCGTAACCCTGTGTAAAAATTAAAACTTCAGCCCGAACCCTGTTTGTACAAAAATCAGTGAAAAAGAGACTCAGTCCGTCTCAATCTGGCCCTACTCAATTTCTGCAAAAAATTCAGATTTTACTTAACATACAATTAGCATTCTTTTAAAAAATACTGCATACATATTTATTGGATAAATTTACAATGTACTTTTAAATTACGATGTGTTCACAGAATAGTAAATACACAATGTATTATTGATTATTTAGATTCTTAAACCTTTCAATATTCAAATAGGGATTCATTAAATAATTAATGTAGTTTAGAATAAAAGAAAAAAAAGCAGAGTTATAAACATCATAAATATTGAAACAGTTCAGTAAGAAGTAGATTTGTGAATATGTTTCCCTGTCATACTCTAAGGCTTTTCTCAAATCCAAAAGAGCTACTTCCTAACACATTTAAGAACTAATTCATTTTCGGAAATGGATAAGATTAACAGACATTCTCACTCAGAAAATATGTAATCGAATGGCGTTAACCATTTTTTTCATAAAAGCGATGCATCTTTGAGAAAATACTATTAAAGCTACGTTTTGAATTGAATTTCCGCCTACGACTTTACGGAAAAGAAAAACTTGACGCCGTGACAAGAAAAGCTTATATGTCGACAGGTAATCAATTTCTCAAAAATGGAAAACGCTGTTAGATTCCAAATTAAGTTCAGCTACGATCTGGTTTGTATATGCAATAATAATAATAAATGCAAGTCTGATTTCAGTTGGCACGAGTCTGCAGAAAAAAAAAAAAAAATAAGCAAACACCCTGTCCAATGAATCATGTCTCTAGAGTTGACATGTTAAATTTCTGTATTGATGTTATAAGCAATGACTCTTTACACACATTTATACTTATTCGTGTGAAAGACACGTTTTTTTACCGGCCAAACCCGATTTTGAGCCAAATTAGATTAGCCTAGGCCAAACTATTTTATCCTAACGCCAATTGGATAAACTAGTTTTTCCTATGCCAAATTGTTTATGTAAATGTCCATGGGATAAACTAGTTTTTCCTAGGTAAGAGGATAATCCTTTATTTATCCCTTCATACTTAACCATTAAACCTCCAAATCTATTCAGGGAATCGCCTTATCAAAAAGAACCTATATCCAAAATTTGAAGCAAATTCTTCAATTCTGTGTCAAAAACCATTTATCTTAATTATGTTGTGTTAAATACATTGCCCTTTCTTTTAGACTTAAACAATAAACATCCACAACTAATCACGGAGGCGCCTTGTCATAATGATCCTATATCTAAAATTTTAAATGAAAACTGATAATTCTGCATGATAAATCCATTTCTCTAAATTAAAGGTGGGGGATTAGCTCGTTCGCACCCCTTTATTCTTATCCAATGAATTCCCAAAATTAATCAGAAAAAGTACCTTATCAGAATGAACCTACATCCAAAATTTGAAGCAAATCGGATATCTCTATCAAGAGTTATCGTGTTACGTACATACGTACGCATATGCGTACATACATGCGTAAATGCATATACAGAACCTGTGATCCCATTATTTCTCTGGCTTTCACGCCCGTGAGCTAACAACACTTAAAACTACATTGGCCTAGGATAAACTAGATCAGCCTAGGACAAGCAAGAATGTTGGCGTTGAGGCGGTCATTGAATTTAATAAAATCACGCCAAATTGAATTGGCCTAAAATAAGCTAGATCGGCCTAGGAAAAACTAGTTCAGAACAATAAACAGCAGTCTAAACTAGTTTATCCTATAAGAGTTAGGCCAAACTAGTTTGGCCTAGGAGAATCTAGTTTGTCCTATGGGCGTTAGGATAGACTAATTTGGCCTAGGAAAAACTAGTTTAGCCGGTCGGCGTTAGGATAAACCGATTTGGCCTAGAAAAACTAGTTTATCCGATGGGTATCAGGATAGACCGGTTTGGCCTAGGAAAAACTAGTTTATCCGATGGGCGTTAGGATAGACCGGTTTGGTAAAATCGAGTTTGGCCTGTAACATATATATATATATATATATAAATTTCGTCTTTCTTTTTCCATGTGTTCAGTTGGCTTACAAAAATGAGGCACCTGAACTAGGCATGTCTATATTACACAACCTTTTTTTTAAAATATGGGATATTAGGTCCTGTTTGAAAAATTGCATAAAACTTTAAAATTTTTAAACCAGGCAACATGTAAATTATATATCAACTAAAGAGGAGAAAAGTAAAGAAGTAAGAAAACCTTTGCTGGTAGTAAGGAAAACCTTTGCTGGCAAGGTGTCTAAAAAAGCATCTAATGCGAAATTATCAGATTCATTTATACATAAAACATAAGAATTAATTAAGTACATATATGTAATAAATATAAAAGTTAATCGCGCATTTTAAAGAAAAAAAACACGTTATAAAAACGATAAAACTTTGTGGAAGCGATTACGTAAATACTTGTAATTTCATTTTCTTCTATATATTTACCTCAATGAAAGTTCGATACGACCGATATATCTGTGGAGAATGTACCCAAATTTTTATAACAAACAAAACTATTTTTTTAATAGTTTTCGATAATTTTCGAATAATGTCTTTTTTTCTTATATACCCTTCTTCATCTGTATCGTGAAATTTCGAGATTTGGCTGTCTCACTTAGCAAATTTGGTTCAATACCCACCAACACGATTTAAAAAAAATTATTAATAAGTAATTTTAGTTATTATATAATTTCCTTTCGCTCGATGCTTCGAAAAAATTGCAGTAGAAATTTGACCATACAATGATACGTCTGCTTCGTTTTATGGCTGGTTTATATAGCGTTAATTTTTAGGGACGACACTTTAATTGTAGCTTGAAATAGCATATCGGGGTCTAAAAACTGTACTAAATTTATCAGAGAAAACACGATATGCATAACTGTAGTCTTAAATTTGAAAAAAAAAAAAAAAAATCCCTTATAGAAAAAGTAACCAAAAAGATATATAAATTCTTTGAAGAAGAGCGATTATAGTAAAAGGGCGTTTCTTCGATATGTAGCATGAGGGAATAATGGATGAAGTTGCAAAGTGCTTTCTCGACTAAAATTAGCATATAATATCATGAATGAATAGGTAAAGGTTAAGAGCATCGTATTCAACTGTTCATCAATTCAATCTACGGACTCATTCTCTTAGCTCGGGTAAGGTTTATATTTGAATGCTGCGGTAATGTTTATTTAACTTCTTTGTAGAAGCTAATAATGAATGGATGTCAGCTTTTCCTTCCCTTTAAAATGAATATTGTAATTTATTGTGTTATCCATCTTAAATATTCCGAAATAAAATAATTTAATTTTTATTTTACTCAAAGGAAAACATATAGAAGTTCATTTGGGATGAAGCAGAACAAAATCGAGGGACGGGCAAGATTTTCGACCGGATGTGCTGTAATCCGCTGCCAAAAGAAAGTATTTTTTAAATGTTTTATGTAAATCTGTAATAGACTAAGTTAACATGAGGATGACTAAACTGGTTTTCACAGATTTTGATAATTTTCAAATATTTTGTATTATCCATATCCGTAACAATGTTGATGCAGGGCTTAAAGTGGGCTTAGCTATTGAAATACTGAAAATTAAATTTCAATATATGTTTTAAAAATAACTACAGTCAGAGTTTTATAATACAATTTTCGTGGTCTTGATGTATCGTGCACATTCTCTGATTCAGAATCTGAGAGTTTTATCTTATACTATATCCTGTGTGTGTGTGTGTTTTAAATTCTATTTTATGGATTTTGTATAAGTTTAATTATTTTATTTTTCTAAAAAAAATATTTAAGGTGAAGACCACCTTGAATGTTTTTAAAATGATTTTTTTTGTTTATTATTAAAAAAAAATCTTGTTATCAAACTCAAGAAAAAAAAGGTATCTGTTTTCAAGTAAGTACCGAAAAATATTTATTTTTTAATTTTTTAACGAAATTTTGTCATAGAATTGTAGTTTGTTTTATGGTTTAATTGCATGGAAAAGCTATTTTCATCTGCAAACTTGATAATTATTTTAGGTTGAAGTTAAAGTACAATATTTTAAGAACATATGCGTGAAGGTATGGAAAACTTTCAATAACAGTCGAATATTTTTTAATGCTACCTTAAACAAAACGAATTTTCAAAACGAAAACCTTTCTCATGCGCTTTGAGAACATTGCAAGAGAAATATACTACGAAATGTATTTTTTTTTTAAATAGCGGTGCGGATAGAATATAAAAATATTCGACTGTAATTGAAACTTTGAGATACCCCCCCACTCACGTATAATAATAAGTGGATATATCGAATACATTTTTATAATTCTTCACGGAAAAACATATATGTCAAATCGTCCTTTTAAAAAGCATTACTTAAACTAAATTCTAAGCATGCTTCATAAAAAGTATTCAAAAGAATACGTAAACAAAGATTTGTACAATTTATATTATAACAAGTGCTTTCTTTGAAAAAATGTTTACAACTCCATTCTTTCTTTCTTTCTTTTTTTTTTAATATTGTGTTAAAACCAAGCAATATCGAACTAAAAAATATATTTTTAGGAAAATCCTTTTATTTTATTCATGAAAATTCATTCTTTTTTGTAAGGTTTTAATTAGCACTTTTTTATGTGTATTATAAGTTTTTTATTGAATGTGCTGAGGATTATTTGTGTTGCCAATTTTTAAGTATGGTTTTTCTTTTGTTAGAACGAAAAAATGCTTTAAAATGTAATCTGCCAATTTTAATTCATGAAAAAGAAACATGAGATGATGCATTTCATAATCTATGAGCGGTGCATAATTTTTCTTTCGTGTCTAAATACTTTTAAGGTGTCAATAATTTATTATTTTAATTTATTACTTAATGTTTTGCTATCGCATTAAAAGTCATCAGCAGTTCTTTAGGGTAAACGAAATACTCAGAGCAATAGCTTGAAATGAATAACAGGTGAAGGGGAAATTTTCTCTCACTCTTTCTCTAACGTAATAAGATAAATTCGTGCATATTAATTCTCTAAGTACTATATTACTTTTTAAGGGTGTATTCGAAAAAACGCTTTTCCATCTTCAACAGCTCGAAATTTTCCGATACAATTTCAGACACATTTTTAAAAGTAGAAACATGAAACTTGCTGAGGGGATTATTGAAGAGACGTATGAGGTGCCGTGTGATGTCTTTTTACGCTCAATTCATTAGAATTTGAGTTATAAACAATTACCTTATCAGTATGACCCTTTTTTTGTTCCCAAATCTCCCGCTTGTGAAAAATCGGTTCGAAATGCCGTTTTTGATTGTTTTTTTTACAACATTTTCTGCATTTATGAAAGAATCGGCAATCACGGAATCTTGTGTACTTTCCAAATAAGAGATTTTGAAAGTTTGATGTATTTGACAGAAAAAATGAATTAAAAAATAAATCGGAAAATAAGCAGTTTGAATCGAAATACACCCTACTTCATTTTATGCTAAGAAAAGTATATGATGCTGAAATTTTTTTTAACAGAATTTCATTTGGATTTTCGGAACATAGATACATTTAGTAACCTTAGAAATCTTTTCCAGGGGAGGCTCAACATGTTTTAGGGGGGGGGGGTGTTCATCCGCCCCTTATACCGTAGCTACGTACCTGGAAATCTTAGCATGTCAATTTCTTTAAAATTAAAGTTTGATTTAAATTAGATATATTTAAATAAAAAAGCATAGCAACTAATACAGAATTTCAGAGTTAAAGGTAAGCTCTTATCTAAAAGGGTAAGAATATTTCTTCCTGTAAATTTTCCAAGTTACAGTGGTTTTAGATAAAAAATTGCTGATTCTGTTCGTCGTGAAATAAACTGGAATGGTGTTTTTCTTTAAAAGAAAAGAAATAACATGAAAATGTCTTTCCTTTTTTTAGAATGTAGTCCAAAGATTAGTTGCAAAAGGAATTTGCAGTTTAGGCGAAAACATTTTTAACTTTTCGTCTATATTTAAACATCCAGATTAACAAGTTTTTCTCTTAAGAAATTTCTTGATAAGACAGATATCGTATAATTCAAATTCTAAAAAAATAAAGTTTATTATTAACAGATTCAACCACGTAGAATCATTAAAAGTTTTGGAGATTCATAGCAGTCATATAAATATATATATTTTTTTAACTAGTCGTTGGGAGCCACCGTAATACCCATCATGGAAATGCATAACATAAAAATATGAAAATAAACTATTTATAAAATGCATCACAATTCAAAAGTAAAATTTAAACTTATGTTTAATTTTTTTAACAAATAGTAATGCTCTATTAATTGCTGATGAAGCAATTTCGACAAATTACATAAAACACCAAACTACTCAAGTAGTACTGAATTGTATAAAAGAAATATCCTTATAATTCTAGAAATGCTAATCCTATTAATCCTGCGCCGGATTATGCGTCTCATTTCCAATTAAAGCATACATTTGAATGAAATACAGGGTCATGAGAAATCGAAGACTGTGGAAAATGTGATTACAAATGTCTCGTAAACTAATTATCGTATTATCTTCATTCTTCATGAAAAATGTGTGTTTTTTTATTGTCTTTTATAATAAAATTTTCTCCTTAAAATAAAAAAAATCAAAAATTTCTATGTACAATTCACCATTTGAATATTTTTATGACAAGCATTATTTGCAAGAACTTTAAGTTATTTTAAAATACCGTGCATAGTTTAATATTTACATTAATAAGCATCTTTCAAGGAAATATAAAAGGAGAAAACCAAAACAGGGTACAAAATTATCGTTTGTTGCGATTTGATAGCTTACGATGTTTCAAAATTGAGAAAGCAATGCGCTCATTTTTGATCCAAACACACTTAATTTGATATGAGTACATTAATTTACTTATTTTTGAATGCTTCATTTTTTCAGTCCATTACGTATTGGAATACTTTTCTGTGGCCTTGTAAATTAATAACGAATATCCTTTGCACCACAAATTGCACAAAATATATATTTTAGTATATATTTCATAGTTGCATATGAATTGTATTATGTTTGAAAGAGTGCAACAGCATTAAATTGCATTTGAAACTATTTCTTCCCGTTGACCACAATGTTACGGAATACTTTTGATTGTTCCTGTAATTGAACTATACATCCGATTTTCATAAAATTTGAAATGACTCGACAAAATTATACAACAGTTATATATTTTAAATTTCAAATGATTCGATTGAGTATATTCGGCGTTGTTATAAGTGGATAGACGGATGTACGGACAGATTGAACGACGGTTACAGGTGCTACATATTTACATAATTTCGAACGCACCCAAAAAACAACTGACAAAATTTTTCTTCCACATATGTTTTACTAGTAAACATAGTAAGTATCACTTCGAATCTTGTTTCTCTAACAACCAATTATACCTACATATCGCAAAAAAAAAAAAAAAAAAAAAAAAAATGGAATGCCAGTTGTTGGGATAATCTATATTTTGGAATAACATAATTTTATAATTATTTAAGAAAGTTCGAGGCACAAAAACTTCAAATTATTAAAAAAAAATTAATTGCATTAAAATTTTTCTTGTTTTTTAATTATTTATTTATTTTTTATATATGTATATATATAAATGACGTTTTAATCATGTTTCTGTTTTAATTAGAAGAAGAAATATTAATTTTTTTTCCGTTTTATTTTGTTTTCAAAACCTAGCTTTCAAGCTATGGTTGTCATAAAATGGTTGTCATGCGAGTTTTTCTTCGTGATGGATTTTATTTCACAATTTCTTGGTTTAAAATTGTTATAACTCGAGAATCATTGAACATAAGTGCTTCAAACTTGGAACATGTCTTTTTCGGTTGTTTTACTTTAATCTTGATTCAGCAAATTTGAAGAAAACTTTTACTTTTCAAAATTTAATTTTTTAAAATAAAAGTTACATATTTTTTTTTTCAAATTTTACTTTGAATATTTTAAATTTTCTTAAAAATTAGTATTTTTAAAAATGATGAAACAAAATTAAAATTCATATATGTTTGTTCATTTAAGTGCAAAAAACTTAAAGTTCTACAGGTAATATTTTGAATTATAATGATTTTAAATTACCACACTTTTTTAAATTAATTTTTAATTTTTAATTAAAAAAATAGGAGAAGTTTTATCATGCGATATTTTTTTACAAATAATATGGTTAACCATCAGAAAATAATTAAAAATTTTAACTTAACAAATAAAAACTATTTTAAAACGTGCCCCGGACGCGTAATTCACATATGCACATTCATTTAGCGACCAGCGCCAATTCTGATTTCTGATTGGCTGTTTGCTTTAGTCTTCCGTGGAGAATTTCTACTGCCTTTAAATATACCAATATCCGAACTAAATAAACGTAAAAGATAGTTAAGCAAAAAATTAATGTCTATTTAAGATATAAATTTTAATTTACAGGCGTCTAGCCCCTGAACTTTGGATAAAATTTCAAAAAGCTTATCATTCTATGTGAAGGCATACTTTTATTTGCTATAAAAGAAATGAAAGTAATAGAGCCATTTGGTAAAAATAGCGTGGATTTTACGGTTAATGGTTAGCGCATCCTTCTAGTGAACCCGAGATTGGTTGTTCTATCCCTGCTTTAGACTTTTTGAGTATTTTATTTTATTTTAAAGAAATTTAAAGAATTTTAAAAATAAATTTTGAATTTTATTTTATAATTTCTTTAATCAATTCTTGTTAATAAAACTAATTTTCTATATTTAATTTTATTTATTTATACAATTATTTTTATTATATTTTTATCTTTATTGATTTTTTTTTCGAAAATTTCTTAAAATCGATTCTTGTTAATAAAATTTACTTTTTAATGTTTGATTTTATTTATTTATTTATTTATTTTTATTGATCTACTATCGGTTAATAAAATATATTTTAAATCCAATTTATTTTAATGAAATTAGTTTTTAATTTTATTTATTTAAATAACTTTTTTTATTGATTTACTAACAGCTAATAATATATTATTATTTTAATAAATATTTGTTAATGAAATGAATTTTTGATATTTAAATTCATTTAGATATACAATTATTTTTATTAATTTACTATCAATTAATAAAATATAATTTCTTTAATGAATTCTTGTTAATAAAACTAGCTTTTTGTATTTAATTTTATTTATTTATACAATAATTTTTATTTATTTATTGTCAGTTAATAAAATATTATTTAATAAAGCGATTCTTTTTAATGAAGCTAATTTTTAAATATTTTTATTCTTTTTTATTAATTTACTTCCGATTAATAAAATATTGTTTTATCAGTTCATCTTAATTAAACTAAATTTTAATATTTAATGTCACCTAAGTCTATAATTTAATAATTAAAATGAAAGATATATTTTAATGCAATAATAACATCGGAAAAAATGCATAAAAATATTTTTATTTTGCAATTATTATTATTATTATTATTATTATTATTATTATTATTATTATTATTATTATTATTATTATTATTATTATTAAAATGTGGCTTTTAGGTAATATTAAACATTAAAATTTAGTTTAATCATAAAGAATAGATCTAAAAAATGATGTTAATATATTATCTGACAGTAAATTAATAAAAATAAATTTTTGTAAAATTACAATTTAAAAATATTTTTCTATAATTTTAAATGATGTAATTATTGATTTAAAATATCTTTCATTTTGATTATTAGAACATAACCCTTAGGAGATAGTAAGCTTAGTTTCATTAATAATTGATTTAAAAAATGATATTTTATTAACGGATAATAAATTAATAAAATTACTGTAAAAATGAATAAAAATAAATATTAAAATTTAGTTTCATTAACAAAAATTGATTGAAAAATTATCATATTTTATTAACGATAGTAAATCAATAAGAATAAATATATAGATAAATATGGCAAACATTAAAAATTAATTGAATAATAAATCAATAAAAATAATTGTAAAATAAATAAAATTAAGTATTAAAAATAAGTTTCATTAACAAGAATTGATTAAATAAATTATATTTTATTAATTGATAGTAAATCAATAAAAAAAAAGTTGTTTAAATAAATAAAATAAAAAATTAGTTTCAGTAACAAAAATTTATTTAAAAATATATTTTATTAATCCAAAGTAGATCAATAAAAATAAATGTATAAATAAATAAAATAAAATATTGAATGTATATATTGAACTTATTTTGCAAGATAGTTTACTTTATTTGCAATTCTGATATCTACTGAATAAAATCTTAACTAATAAACTGCTAGTTTTTTTTTTTTTTTTTTTTTTTTTTTTTTTTTTTTTTTTTTTTTTTTTAAATAAGGTACAAAATTTAAAGCCTTTTTATGTGCTTCTGGTCACCAGATAATTTTATTCTTAATAAACAAGAGAATTTTTCTTCGAAAACAAAAGCACTTTCAGTAACTTTAAAGTCGAAAATTAGTGGCAAAAGATTTATTATATCACCACCTTGATTTATAAAATCATTTCTTATTTCTGTTATAACGCAAACATAAAGAAAATACGAAGAATCATTTGCCTGCAGCAGCGAAATTCTTTCCACCCAAATCTGGATATATAATCTCTTTTACCCTCTTTTTTTCGACCAATCATAGGGAAGTATTTCGATTGGTCGCTAAATGAATGCGCATATGTGATATACGCGTCCCGGACACCATTTAATGGTTTTAATAAGATCTATGCATTTTCGTTAAAATCGATAACAGACTAAAATTTAAAAAAAAAAAAAAAAAAAAAAAGACTATTTTCATAAAAAGAAAAAAATGAAAATTTTAGTTGGATTAAAAATAATAACGATATCAAAAGACAACCCCCCCTCGAGATATCTTATGATATCAATTGCCTGAACTCCCGAAATTGATAACGTTATGCAGTCGATTTCGTTAATTCGAAATCGGATAAATCGAATTTTTGCTTAACCTGGGAGAACTCGCTACATGAGATTTTCTCTCCCCATCGTACCTTTTTTAAGACTCTTATTTAAACTCCTTTTCTTTTTAATTAAAATTTTAAAATGTTATTTCAATTATTTTGCCTGTTTTTGTGAATAAAAATACTAAAGCAAAAAAAATGATATTAAACGAATGTAAAGTAAAAGAAAAGCAATTAAGCACTGTGAAAGAAATTCTCACTAGCGAGTTCTCCCGGGTTAATTCGAACAAAACATGAAGTCCAAAATGTTCAATGGCAAGATAATGTTACAAATTTTCATTTATTCGAACTTATTTTCTCTTGACTTCATTTAGTTCGAACTAACGAGAACTACACTTTTTTATTTTTCCTTACTTTCTCACCGACTTCAGATCCTTGAAATAGCTTTCTTTATTTCATTTTTTTTTTTCAGAATTGATCTGAACTAGCATACATATAATCCCATGCATTTGATATTATATATATTTGAAATCTAATTTCAAGTAAGAAAATTATAATACAATTTATAATTTTTTTAATGCAATTATTTTATACTGTATTATCAAGGTTCACACACTCCTTGGGATTTCCAAGGACTCTGGCACCACTATTAAAAATAAGAAAATTAACATTTAATTTTTAAACCATAACAGTCGCAATCCTCACCTTCATTCACAGATTTTACGATATTTTTTCTGCAGTGAAACACTTTGAAAATATTCTTAAAATTTAGTGGTAGAACTGTGCGAACCCTGATTATTAATTTTTATGTTTTATTCATATTTTTTTTTAATATTATTAATTAACTTATGTATTTACATCTTTTAATTTATTATTATGTCATAGTCTAAGGATAAGAGCTGAAATAAATTAAAACAATTCTACGACAATAATTTCATAGTAATAGAACCCCTTTAAACATGTTTTCCACTCATACTTTCCATAATTCGAAATCTGGATGATTCGAAAATTTTTTGTGATTCCGATAAATTCGAATTAACGAGAACCGACTGTATATGCACATTCCTTTAACAGGCGGATTTCGATTTTGCGACACATCCCGATCCGCGAAAGTCTGATTTATTCTAATACTAATGTAAATGCCCGTCCTAGGACGATGGTTAAAAATTATGTTTTTCATTTAAAATTTGAAAAAAAGTGATAAAATGATTGCCAGTATGGAAGCGTTTAGATGAGTGAAATTCGGCTAGTTTATCTTCTAATAAACACACTAATAGCATTTACAATACTTCTGGGTAAAGCAGACTTTTCGGCTAACATAACATAACAAAATTAAGATTTCTTAATAAAACAAAAATTTAACAAATATTCAATAAAACTGCGTAATTTAAAATTTTGCTGAAACTATTGAAATAATACTAATAATTAATAGTAATTTTTTATAACACTTTGAAATTGCATTTTTATTTCCCCCCCCCCCCCGCAGTCTTTCGATATCAATTGCCAGACCTCCCGAAAGTGATAGCGTTATACCGTACTCCCCCGCATTTACCAGCATGGCGCAAAAATCGAGGGAGACCAGATTTTTAAATATGAATCCCTGGTCTTTCCCGGCATGCCGAAAAAGGCTAGGAACTTCGAAAACGAAAAGCAATGTGGTTCATTAGCTGTATTCAATAGTGTTGACTGCGTAAAAATAACAAAGTTTATACGCTCTAAGCAGAGGGCATATGCTCAAGGCAGATAGTATACCCCAGACTGTCTACACTATAAGTTTTCTTGAAAAACAGATTTATATGGTGCTCCTTTAAAAAATCCAGAAGGTATATGGTATATTCTCCCGTATACCCCCCACTACATCCCTTGTGACTACATCGTTGGGAAAGAAGAATGCGATATAGAGTTTTTCCCCACTTTTCTAATTATTTAGTTTACCTTTTTTTACATAAATAAAATAAAAACGTGTTTCATGTGTCACATATCATTTCACAAAACTCTCATCCCCAATCCCATTCAATATTTACAATGTAAAAATAGATTATTTCATAAATTATTACACGAACAGAAATATTCTTACTATATATAAAATAAGAAAAATATAATAATTATTTAAATATATGCAGAGAAAAATGTGTTTTTGTCTTATATATCAAAAAAACTAATTTTATGTGATAATTTAACTTAATGTCGTCATCCTGGAGTAAAAGCGTTATACGTGTAAATTTTGCTTATTAATAAGACAAATAAAACCTAGTAATGACTTAAATATTAATTAATATATACAAAGAGTTAGATAGACAAAAAAAAAAATAAATAAAAAATAAAATAAAAGTATTAATGTATGTTTTTCTTTAAACTGAAAAATGCTCCTAGAAAAACCACAATAAATCAGCCACCCATTCTTCAATAGCCAAACCTCATATTTTACGGCTTGCCGGTAAATATGAGTTTTTCCGGCATGCTGATGTACCTTGATACTTTTCGGCATGTTAGGTAATTCAGGGGAATACAGTACAGTCGACTCTCGTTAATTCGAAATCGGATAATTCGAATCTTCGCTTAATTCGAACTAAATATGAAGTCCCGAAATTTTCAATGACAGGATAGCATTAAATTTTTTCATTAATTCGATCTCATTTTCTTTTGACATCGTTTAATTCGAACTAACGAGAATTCCGATTTTTCATTTTTCCTTTCTTTCTCATGGATTTCTGATCATTTGAATAACGTCTTTTTCTTTGACTTTTCTGAAAATTGTTCCGAACGACTATACATATAATCTCATGCATTTGATATCCGCTTTCTTAGTGCCCCGTTTGTCTATCAGTGACGCTTCAAATTTTTCGTCTCTTGTGCTAGTTTGTAATTATTTAATTAGTTTATGTATTTATATATTTTAATTTAATATTAAGTCATATTCTAATGCTAAAAGACGAAATAAATTTAAAAGACACTATAACATTAATATCTTTGTAATAGTACCATATTAAGCATGTTCTCATTTCATACTTTCCATAATTCGAACTTCGGATAATTCGAACATTTCTTGTGGTCCCGATGAATTCGAATTAACGAGAGCCGACAGTATATGCACAGCTCTTTTAGCCAAGCGATTTCGATTTTTCCGATCCGCGAGTGCCGTATAGTCTGATTTATTTTAATATATCCTTTCCTCTTCCTGAACAGTTAATCTGGACATTCAGATGCAAGTGCAGCATCAGAGTCGTCTTCAGTGACCCACTTGGGCGCACCATTTTGTAGATCCTCTGAGGCAAATTCACTAAGTCAACAGGTTGATGGAATAACAAGGAAGAAGCAGCCTGCCGCAAGAATGTGAGGAATTTTCGTTTCAACCTGTGTTTATTTCGGACCGAGGTCTATTTACTATGAATAAAATATTCCGAAATTGTGTTTGATTTAACAAAAATGGAGTTCGTGCCGTCAATGACCCACAAAGAATGCTTATTACACGATGGTGTAAATAAAGCAAATAAGTTTTTTTTTTTAACTTTATATTTATTAAAATAAATAAATAAGAATGAAAAATTGCATACTTGATTGTTTAAAATAAATGCATTTTTCTCCATACATAAAAAGATAGTATGTGCCTAGGTAGAGTCATCCTAATTCACTATTATTTTCTTTTATTTTTACAAGGAAAAAGTACTGGACAAAACTGCATATATATTTAAGCGTTCAAAGACATAGGTATACTACATGAATTAAATATTAATATTTATATGTGGAATGTTAAGTTAAAGTAGTAAATTTAAATAGAATAATAAATAATAAAATTACGGGTATGAATTATGTAAAGGCGAATTAAGATGAACTTAAGTCTTAGGTATTAATTTAGTGGTATAGCTCTAGTTAGAAAACTACTATAATGGGAAAAAATATAAAAGTTAGCACTAGTTCAAAAACTACTTTCACCAAGTATGGGCAGGAAAATATGTTAAAGAAGGCGGCAAAAGCCATAGAAGTAAAAAAAAAAGGGCACTAGACAGGATCATATATGTATTTTTTTCTTTCTAGTAGAAAGAAAAGGTTTATTTATTTATTCTTTTATAAAAGATTTATAAAAAAAATTATAATAAACGTTGATAAAAGTTCTTTATTATTGTCAAATAAATTTGTTCTGAAATTGCTATGTGAATTAATTATTTCAACATTTTTGGAACAGAAAAATCTTACCCCTGAAAGGATTAATAGAACCCCAGAAATGCTGTAAGCTAAAATTTGGAATTAATATGCTTTTTTTGTTTGTTTGTCTTTATACGTTAAATTCAACGTTTGCTTCTTGCTCTATCTACATAATATTAAACAAATGTTAAGCATATTACATTATGTTTCTAGATATAAATATCTATAAAAAAGAAAAAAGATGAAATAACATTTAAAATAGCACGCTCTTGATATTTTCTGATGGTCAAGTGCAGGATTTATTTATTTATTTATTTTTTTTTTTTTATGAAGAACGAAGCCATTTAAAACCTATGATTATTCTATTTGTTAACTGGATTAGAAAAGATTTCGCTCATTCAGTGAACATCTTTGATTTTCTCTCAAAACAGATTTCTTAAGAATTGTTTATGAAATGAATCTATGCAAGTGTCGTTATACTGTTTTATTTCGAAAAGGATCTAACCGAAGAAAAAAAGGTTATGAGAGACGCGAGTTCATTTCAAGTCTTTTGGTCGCATGAAATCCTGCTATTTTCGCATTGTAAGCGATGCATGATGCATTATTTCTCAAAATGCATACAGAAAACCAGCATTTTTACAATTAGAATACTATGCATGTAAATATTCGATTGGAAACAATATTTATTATTTTATGTATTTATATAACCTCCTCAGTCCTGACACAAATATTATGAAGGCTCACAAAAAACAGTTTAAAATTACCATAAAACATCTTTGAAGATGTATCAGTCAATATACCGATGCTTATAATATGCATGCATTTATTAAAAAAGTCTAGAAATAATTTTAGGGTCATTAACGTAAAATGAGTAAAATTGTAAAAAAACTCATGGCGTATACTAACCGATTTTAATAAAATTTGAGTACGTATGATATTTGTACGTATGATTTATTTGAGTACGTATTTGATACGTATGTTCAGTTTATATTCAAATAAAGTTCTGCAAAATATCTTGAGAAAAAATAAATTATTTTAGCAATTCTAGACATTTGAAAAACTTGTGATATAGAATGACATGTGTGCAAGCCGCTAAAGTTGCATGTTTGAAGTTCTGTATCTTGAAATTATTTAACAGAATTGATTTTTTTATATAATTTTTTAATTTCTGAAAAATTATCTTTATATTTATTGAATAATCTTGATATTTGTTGAATAATTGATCTGGTAACACTTTGATTAATTTCAAATTGATTGTAAATATTGAAAATGTGTGAATTTGGGAAAATTCGAAACATTATAAAAATTAAAGAGATGAAAACACATCTATAAAATTGATGTCTGATGTAGAGTTATATATGAAGATCGAATTACCCAAGTTTGGAAGTTGTCACTTATTTCTCTCATCTTTAAAAAAATGTAGAAACTTAAAAAAAAATTACAAACTCATATTTTATTCTCTAATGTATCTACAAAAAATAAATAAAGGAAAAGTCCGACATTAACAAAATTGCTCTGTCATAAAGATCAATACGTTCTTGATGTGTTCAAAAAAATACAAAATTGCTTTTTGAACATAACAAAAAGGGGCTCAAATAGGTAATATTTGTTACATTCCAGTGGCTATTCTACTTCGAATTTGCCCGCGTTTAGAAAATATTGCAGGAATTCATGAAAAAAATGTGGTGCTGCTATCACTTTTAATATTTGAATTTAGGATTAATATATAACTTTCTGTTAAACTGGAACGTATTTTTCTCCTCTAATTAAAAATATTCTTGAAGCAAAAATAAACTAAATGCAAGAATCAAAATTTTAATTTTTAAAATGTACACTTTTCTCTATGATATCAAATTATTTAACAGTTTTCAAAGCTTTATTTCACGTTCAAACAAGTGACAGAAATATTGAATTTTTCCTTCAACATTTTTTACTGTTTATTTATTATTATTTTTTTTAAGGAATAAAAAGGCAAGAATTAAAGTTTCGATACATAAAATATATACCTTAAACTTTAATGGCAGATAATTTTAAAACTGTAAAAGCTATCCTTCCAGTTCAAATGAATAATAGAAATATTCCATTTTTCCCTCAAAATTTTTGCTATTTATTTATTTATTTCAATTACGGAATAAAAACACAATTATTAAATTTCGCTAATCTGTTGCTTGTTTGTCATTCTTAATTGTAAATAATTTTTAATTTAGTCTTTTTATTTCTAAGGCTAATAACCAAAATTGAAATTTCAAGTATGTATAAAAACTCTCGATTTTGTATCAACTTTTAATGTAAGTTTTTTTACTCAAATAAGCAATCCTGAAATCTATTATTTTTCATTTACTCATAAATGAATATGATCTACTTATATGATGATTTTTATTAATATCTGTAACATGTTAGCCACATGTGATTTGCTGATTTTGTATGGAATGACCCATATAAAGTTATTAACATTATAATATCCGAAATTTTAATAAATTATACTTGCACTTACCCTGTAATAATTATTATACAGTTTGTGCAATAGTTTTTAAAGAGGTTATTGATAAGTTAGTTACATAAGCAGGTAATAGTTGAAATAATTTTGAATTGTTATAAATAAATACAATTTAATTTTTGAGGATATTTTTTTTTTAGTTAACAATATAATTCCTTCCAACAACAATTGCCAGGGACGAAAAAGGCAAGGGATCGAAATCTCGAGGGACTGAATTGGCTAGGGACCAAAATAGTAAGGGCCCGAAACGATGGGATCGAAGTGTTGGTACCAAAAAGTCCTGCTTCCAGAATATAGATTAACGTCCTTATAATTTCCAAGGAATTGCAAAATTTAGGGGGGGGGGGGGGTTAATCTTCACACAAGAGAAGAAAATACCCCAAAGTAAATACGCATAATAAAATGAAACCTGTAGAAACCCGATTTCTGTTCTTATCAACCTATAAAAAATATCTCTGAATACCTCAGTTTTAATTGCCATATCTACTCGAATCTAAAACGCACTTTATTTTTAGTCGCAAAAATAAGGAATTTTCGTTTAACTCATAAACACACAAGAAAATGTGAAAGAATTATTTTAAACTTAGCTAAATATAGAACATTTTATTTTTTTATCCTTCAAATTAGCATTTTAGACGTAGTCCTAGAGATGTTTTCGCTCTATATCATCAGAATTTTCCATCGTATCTTTGTCGATGTTATCGAATGTAGCTTCTCTGTTGGACTACTCGAAGTTAGTGTCATCTTCAGTATCACCTACGTATTATAAATGTCGCACTTGAGAAAGAGAAAAAAGAGAACTAAAACGCTTAACTAAAGCATTAGGAATAAACGTTTTTGCATCTAAAATTCACTGTGCTTTTACAGAAGATTAAGACTTAAAAAAAAAAAAAAAAAAAAAAAAAAAAAAAAATGTCTAATTTTTGTCACTTCGGTGTTTTTCAGTTTAAACCATGAAAATTTGATTAAAATAAATAAGAAATTATTATTTTTTTTTATTATGAAATATTTTTTTCAAATTTTCCAGATAAAACATAATTTAATCACATTATTGTCTTCATTTTTGATTTAAATAAAGGACAATGGTACTTTTCTGTAAGCCGGGGGACAGTGTTATATATGCACACACACACATGCATGTATATATATACAGTGATAGTGAAACATTTCTGCAAGGACCATCTGTCGTTTCATTAAAAATTAACCCTTAGAAAAAGTGGCTCTTAAATTAAAAAAAAAAAAAAAAAAAAAAAAAAAAAAAAAAAAAACGAAAATAAGGAAATTAAATTTTACATAAGTGAAAAAACTGCATATTAACATTTTCAAACTCTATGTATGATTGAAAAAAAAATTCTCTTGAAGTTTGTTTACTTTTCATAATTTTTTCGCAGATAATTTTGTTTTCTAATGATTCTTTTACTTTATTGAACAAATTACTCAAATTTGTATCATTTAATTCACAATTGCAGACTCATCTGACTCATATCACTATTTTAAAAATTTAAAGAACTTAACAGAAATCTTTTTTATCCCGCGATTCTTAAAATCTTCATATTCTTTCAGTAAGTTCTCTTTGTTTTTATCAATAATGTTTATTTGATTCTTATTGTAATTAAGCTGTGTAACCAATTTTCCTGCAGGTGGTCTTTGACCATGACAATTAAGAACTTCGGCTTTGTCATTCAAATCCAAATGTACTCTTTGGCTTGGTTTAGATACTATAATTTAAAATTTTCCATAGGTTTGACCATAAAATTTCTAGTAAAAAAGTTGTGCTTCAATATGCATTCACAGTTTTCGTAAATGTGAAATCATTTTTTCTTACATCAAAAGATGGTACAGATCTAAACCTATTATCCCTTCCCTTTCAGAAATATAGCGGAGGGTATACGGGGGTATACGCCGTAAACTTTCTGGATTTTTTAAAGAAACATCGTATACCCCTGTTTCTCAAAAAAGCTATAGTATACACACTGTCGGATATACCCTCTGTCTTGAGCGCAACCCTCTGCTTATAGCATAATATCCTCTGTTATTTTTACGACTACACCCCTGTACCCTTTATGTCCCCGCAACAAATGGTCAATTTTCCCCTCCAACCCAACCTCTACAGATTGAAAGATCATACAAAATGTGAAGAACGCTTGTTTGTCTCACTTGTGGAAAAGTTTGTGGTCCTTCATTATGTCAATAAATCTTCCCCATCTCCCCCTGCCTTTTTTTCTTGCAAGTGCAGTTGTTTTCTGAACTCTTATATATTTTGGTTCAAGAATTATATACACCTGTTTGAGATTTAAGGCACATATGAAAAAAAAAAAAAAAAAAAGGCTTCTATAAAGATAGCTGCGGACCCTAATAGAAGTAAAAATAATATATTTCAATGGGGAAATTTTTCGTTCCCAAAAATATTGGTCCTTAATAGAGGTGGCCCTTTAATAGGAGAGGCCTATAAAAGAAGTTTCAGATTATATAGATTTACTTGCATAAATAACATATATCTATATACTACGTATATCTATATGTGTATGTATATGTATCTATCTATCTATTTATTTATTTCATTCTCTACATATATTATACATACATACACAAGCATATAATATATATGCATAATACTGCAGTCCGATTAAGTGAAAATTACTCATCGAAGAAAAAACCAAGAATCTATCTCACCACATCCAGGCTAGTAGTAGGAAAACAAGAGTACGGGCTCAGCCGGCGGCACTGCGGCACCGTGCCGCCGCCGCACCACGCAGCAACCGTCCCTCCGCATCCCTCCGCGCCCCGCCGCACCACCGTGCCACCGCCGCCCCACCGCCACCACCGTGCCACCGCCGCCCTCCTCGCGCCCCACCGCCACCACCGTGCCACCGCCACCCTCCTGCCCCCACCATGCATCCCCCTCCACGAACGCCCTCTAGTGGAAAAAAGGAACATTCTATTATAACAGAAAGGTGATCAACCTTCCCTAATTAAAAATATTATCAATCACATCTCAACTCGGAATCATACTATAAGATGAAGATTAAATTTATATTTGAATTTTGAACAACCGTAATTTTAATGAGTATTATTAATTAAGCGAAACAATTAAAATTTCAGTTTTTAACCATTTTATTTAGATTTCTTCAACTACAAGATGAGATTATCAATTTAACTCAAGAAAGTTAAACATATATTTGAATTTTGCTTCATAGACATCTTAATGAGTAGTATTAATTAAGTAAAAACAATAGAAAATATCCAGTTTTATAGAAAAAGACTGATTTCTTACGATTTTTATCAACTATATGATCAATGTAACGACTTAAAAGTTGAAAGTTAAACATGTATCCTAGTTTTTCAACAGCTATAGCCTTAATGAGTATCGTTAATTAAGTAAAAAAAAAACAATGGAAAATATCAAGTTTTATGGAAAAAGACTGATCTCTTACGATTTTTATCAACTTAAGAGAGAAAACTTAAACGTACATTTCAATTTTTAAGTGGTTATCATCTTAACGAGTATTTTTAATTAAGTAAAACAGCGAAAAATATAAATTTTTATTTGATTTCTTAAGATTTTCATCAACTACATGAGAAGTGTACCGACTTAAAAGTTGAAAGTTAAACATACATCCCAGTTTTTCAACAGCTATAACCTTAATGAGTATTGATAATTAAGTAAAAAACAATGGAAAATATCAAGTTTTATAGAAAAAGACTCATTTCTTACGATTTTTCCAACTCAAACTTCAGAATACCAATTTGAGAGAAAGAAACTTAACCATGTATTCAGTTTTGAACAACCATTTCCTTCATGAGCATTTTTATTTAAGTAAAACAATGGAAAATATTAAATTTAACCAATTTCTTTAGAATTTTTCAACTATAATATCAACTTAAGAAAGGAAACTTAAACATTTATCTTAGTTTTTGAACAGCAATCCCTTAATGAACATTGTTAATTAAGCAAAAAACAATGGAAAATATAAATTTTAACCGATTTCTTTAGATATTTTCAACTTAAAAACGAAATTTAAACATACATTTTTAACATTCGAACAACTATTACCGGAACGAATTTTAATAATTAAGCATTTAACGAACGAAAATAGTGATTTTTTATTTTATTTATTTATTTATTTATTTATTTATTTTTAAGCAAGAAGGCCAATTGTATAAACTTTTACAGTAATTTGACATTTTAACATACTTTAAAAAACACTAGTTACATAAGATTTCAAACTTTAGATGACTAAATCTCAAGATATATTTTTCTCGAAAACAAATATAAAATACATTTTTTAAACTAATTTCCTCAATCTTACGAATTCAACAGGATTTTTACCGATGCAAACATTAGAAGCGAACAACAAATTCTCTCCCCATCTAACCTCAAAATTCCTAAAGGGGAGAGTACAATAGGTTTTTCGACGTCACACTTCGTAAGGTTTTCATTCAAGAAAAATATCTTTTACGTTATAAAAGTCGTTTTCTTAGAAGGATATAAACTTGTGATTTTTGTTTTTGAACAATCATTATCTCAATAAATATTAATAATTAAGGAAAAACAATGGAAAATAATATGTTTTAAGGAAAAAGACGAATTTTATCGAATTTGATTAATTTTTACACTAGTATTTTCAAAAAGCAACATGGAAATATCGATTTTTTTAACTGAACAATTTAACGCATGTTTTAGCTTTAACAACAGAAACTTAATAAGTATCACTAATTAAACAAAAAAACAAAATACTGATTTTCAAGAAAAGACGAATTTTTATACAATTTTCAACACTTTACCTTTCTGAAATTTTTATGTTATCAAACACCAAGTTATTTAAAATATAAATATTATGCTTAATGTTTAGATAGTACACATGACTAATTCCACTTATTCTTTTCATATTATTAATTAAATTGACACATGTTTCACTCTACACTTCAATGATTTCTGAATTTTTACAATACTCACCACCAATTTTCTAAGATTTTCCGATTATACATTCCTCAGAAGTACATATTCGAAATGGTACAAACACTTTACATATCTAAAAAATATCATTGAAGTAGCTGTATTTAATATTTTTAACACCAATTTTCTAAGATATTCTAACATTTTCCAATTATACATTCCTAAGAAGTACATTTTCGAAATGCTACAAACACTTTACATATCGAAAAATATCATTGAAGTAGCTGTATTTAATATTTTTAACACCAATTTTCTAAGATATTATAACATTTTCCAATTATACATTCCTCAGAAGTACATATTCGAAATGCTACAAACACTTTACATATCGAAAAAATATCATTGAAGTAGCTGTATTTAATATTTTTAACACCAATTTTCTAGGATATTATAACATTTTCCAATTATACATTCCTCAAAAGTATATATTCTAAATGCTACAATCACTTTATATATTGAAAAACATCATTTATCTACTAAGTATTAGTCAAAATTATAATATGTTTTCACCCTATAGTTAAAAAATATCTGAATTATCACACAACAACATTTTTCAAATATGAATATTATTTTAACAGATTAAAAAGGCAAAACATAGACGAATATAATCTTTAATTTTTGTAATCATTTCATATTTCATACCAAACTATCTGAAATTTCAACCAAATAAGAGCAAATATTAGACTAATTTTTTATCATTAATATTGCTTAGACCTTTTCATCATAACTTTTAAAAATGGTAATTATCCATTTTTTGGGTTCATTATCGAAAAACTGTAACTGAAATTACATAAACTCAATGCAAAAAAACCCCTGTTCTCACACAATTTCTTAAAATTCAACAAAGAATTGACTATTACTGCAATACTTATCTATATCAATTTCGATTCTCGATAATATATAGGTATTTTATTATTACACACTTACATCTCTTTTCAAACGTTTATCAGAAAATAAGTCAAAGTCTAGTAGTTATCACATCTATTCCCCAGAAATATTGCTATCATGCGAAACAGTAAAGAAAATTAATAGATATTTAATATTTAATAACCTCATACGTGAAATTACTGTCGAATGAGAATACTAATAATCAATAAAATCAACTATTGAACAAAAATATAGTACAGATTACCGAAAATTCAAATGTTTTCTTCTACAAAAGTTACAAAAATTAACAAATGAATGACAAGTTAGAGAAATAACTAAAAAAAATAATGAACATATTTACAAATTTATTAAAATCACACCTTTTTCTGGATTATAAACCACAATTTCTTGAAAAAATTAACACCGAATTTATCAGATTTTAATCATTGTATTACATACACTCAATAAATATTCAAAATTAATCAAAAAATAATTTTTTAGTCTCATCAATAAGCAGAAATTCTATATTAAAAGAATATTTTCATAGTAGTACTTATGAAAATGAGAGTTTACAAACTGATTTTCATAATTTTACCACATTTAAACTTAATTTTTATACATAAAACATTATTTAATCAAATTTTATACTTTCTAATTCAGTAAAATTCAATACTTTTTAGTTTTTAAACCAATACCACAATATTTATTTACATCAAACTTGATTCTTCACCTTTTATATTTCCACATTACACACGTGAGATAAATACTAACTTGGATCAGGAGTTGAAGTCAATTGATTCCATTCGATTTTCATCATGTACGCATTGCTCCTACACGAAATTTCTTACTGCTATAATCATCTAATGTATTAAAACTAATCTACTCATATTTTTAATCAATTCATCAGATGTTTCATCTCGCACTTCTGAATTATCGTGCATCAAGTTGCTTAAAATATAAATACTATCTTTATAGTTTTAATGATATATAGTATACATGGTTTATCTTGAGTTAGCACTTCCATAGTATTAATCAAATTATATGTTTCATCTTGCACTTGATCTTAATGTTTTCATCTTGCATCTGAATTATCGTCCATCGAGTTTTTTAAATAATAATATATTTATAGTTTTTGATTATACATAGCATGTACAAATACAATCTTTAATTTTAACATTTCATATTTCAAATAACCTATTACCGAAACCAAGCTATGTGAATTTTACCACAATGCTTATTATCATAGGATAATTTGTGTTTCACACTTTTCTAAAAATTATCAGATATGTACCCCTCAGAGAAATTACTATCATATGAATAAATGAAGAAAATTTAATTTATATTAAATGTACACGAAATTGATTGCAATATACATGAATTTAATAAAAATAAATAAATAAGCGATTATTTATACATTAAACCTTTACTAAATATATACTTCTTTCATTATACAGATGTTTCAACAAGATGAACCAAAACAGCAGCAAACTTCAGAAATTAATGATCCGAATGATTCATCCCTAGCACATGTAGCGTTAACGAATAACACATATGTGAGTACTTATATGAGAAATACTAGAATTCGTATATGAAACGTAATTAGAGTAAATACAAAATGATTTGTCTTACTACCTACACTTTAACAAGTGCTTTTTACCTATATTATTGAAGAGAATCCTAACTGTGTCCATTTATTTCTACTACAGATGTGCTCTATTTGCTACAAACACTTCTTAAGTAAATGGAATTTAACAGAACATACAAAAATATATACAGGTGAAAAACCTTACACTTGGAAAGATTACCATAAATGCTGTTTTCAAGGAGACGTGAATCAAAAATGCACACATCATCATATAAAGCATCATCAGATATATGTAAACTTAGCGAAGATATTCAAAAATTAGTCAGACTTTTGTAGAATTTAGAAATAAAGGAAGATATTTAGGCTATTTATCCATCATAATTTCACAACATTTACCACAATATCTCAAACTTAAAATTTGGAAGACATACACACTACTGAAAAGTAATTTTGTGATTCTTCTAACCAGTATGAATGTATAGATGTTATTTTGCAGTGTATTCTTTAAATGCTCACATTAAATATTCTTTTATATGCATATATCGTTGTGTTTATTTTTCTAATACCTATTACATTAATGAAATACATAACATTTTAAGTGAAATAACACTCTCACAACTTAAAAAATGCATAAGAACATACAAAAATAAACAGATGTATAAAAAAATATGCAAGTTTACAAAATATTTTCATTGTTTTCTAGAAATATTAACAAAAAATATTTACAATATGAAAAAATTGTAAAAGTGAAAAGAAAAAACATAAATGTAAAAACAAAAACCACAAAGTGAAAAACTCATAACAAAGTTTTTGAAAAAAATATTTACAACAAATTTTTTTTTACAAAAACCAAAACTTCCAAAAATATTTTTTTCAAAAAAATTTTTTTTTCAAAAACATTTTTTACAAAATTTTTTTTTCAAAATAAGTTTTTACAAAAGTAAAAAAAAGAAAATCACAACGTTAAAAAAATGAAAAATTTTTGTTAAAAAAAGTGTAAAAAAAATTACAAAAAATGTTGTAAAAATTTCAAAAAAAGTTATGAAAAAAGCTTCAAAAATTTCGTTGGTTTTAATGCAGTATGCAATGGCGAAACCATTGCATTTGCTATTAAAAACAACAAAATTTTTGAGACTTTTTTCATAACTTTTTTTGAAATTTTTACAACATTTTTTTGTAATTTTTTTACACTTTTTTTAACAAAAATTTTTCATTTTTTTAACGTTGTGATTTTCTTTTTTTTTACTTTTGTAAAAACTTATTTTGAAAAAAAATTTTTTGTAAAAAATGTTTTTGAAAAAAAAATTTTTTTGAAAAAAATATTTTTGGAAGTTTTGGTTTTTGTAAAAAAAAATTTGTTGTAAATATTTTTTTCAAAAACTTTGTTATGAGTTTTTCACTTTGTGGTTTTTGTTTTTACATTTATGTTTTTTCTTTTCACTTTTACAATTTTTTCATATTGTAAATATTTTTTGTTAATATTTCTAGAAAACAATGAAAATATTTTGTAAACTTGCATATTTTTTTATACATCTGTTTATTTTTGTATGTTCTTATGCATTTTTTAAGTTGTGAGAGTGTTATTTCACTTAAAATGTTATGTATTTCATTAATGTAATAGGTATTAGAAAAATAAACACAACGATATATGCATATAAAGAATATTTAATGTGAGCATTTAAAGAATACACTGCAAAATAACATCTATACATTCATACTGGTTAGAAGAATCACAAAATTACTTTTCAGTAGTGTGTATGTCTTCCAAATTTTAAGTTTGAGATATTGTGGTAAATGTTGTAAAATTATGATGGATAAATAGCCTAAATATCTTCCTTTATTTCTAAATTCTACAAAAGTCTGACTAATTTTTGAATATCTTCGCTAAGTTTACATATATCTGATGATGCTTTATATGATGATGTGTGCATTTTTGATTCACGTCTCCTTGAAAACAGCATTTATGGTAATCTTTCCAAGTGTAAGGTTTTTCACCTGTATATATTTTTGTATGTTCTGTTAAATTCCATTTACTTAAGAAGTGTTTGTAGCAAATAGAGCACATCTGTAGTAGAAATAAATGGACACAGTTAGGATTCTCTTCAATAATATAGGTAAAAAGCACTTGTTAAAGTGTAGGTAGTAAGACAAATCATTTTGTATTTACTCTAATTACGTTTCATATACGAATTCTAGTATTTCTCATATAAGTACTCACATATGTGTTATTCGTTAACGCTACATGTGCTAGGGATGAATCATTCGGATCATTAATTTCTGAAGTTTGCTGCTGTTTTGGTTCATCTTGTTGAAACATCTGTATAATGAAAGAAGTATATATTTAGTAAAGGTTTAATGTATAAATAATCGCTTATTTATTTATTTTTATTAAATTCATGTATATTGCAATCAATTTCGTGTACATTTAATATAAATTAAATTTTCTTCATTTATTCATATGATAGTAATTTCTCTGAGGGGTACATATCTGATAATTTTTAGAAAAGTGTGAAACACAAATTATTCTATGATAATAAGCATTGTGGTAAAATTCACATAGCTTGGTTTCGGTAATAGGTTATTTGAAATATGAAATGTTAAAATTAAAGATTGTATTTGTACATGCTATGTATAATCAAAAACTATAAATATATTATTATTTAAAAAACTCGATGGACGATAATTCAGATGCAAGATGAAAACATTAAGATCAAGTGCAAGATGAAACATATAATTTGATTAATACTATGGAAGTGCTAACTCAAGATAAACCATGTATACTATATATCATTAAAACTATAAAGATAGTATTTATATTTTAAGCAACTTGATGCACGATAATTCAGAAGTGCGAGATGAAACATCTGATGAATTGATTAAAAATATGAGTAGATTAGTTTTAATACATTAGATGATTATAGCAGTAAGAAATTTCGTGTAGGAGCAATGCGTACATGATGAAAATCGAATGGAATCAATTGACTTCAACTCCTGATCCAAGTTAGTATTTATCTCACGTGTGTAATGTGGAAATATAAAAGGTGAAGAATCAAGTTTGATGTAAATAAATATTGTGGTATTGGTTTAAAAACTAAAAAGTATTGAATTTTACTGAATTAGAAAGTATAAAATTTGATTAAATAATGTTTTATGTATAAAAATTAAGTTTAAATGTGGTAAAATTATGAAAATCAGTTTGTAAACTCTCATTTTCATAAGTACTACTATGAAAATATTCTTTTAATATAGAATTTCTGCTTATTGATGAGACTAAAAAATTATTTTTTGATTAATTTTGAATATTTATTGAGTGTATGTAATACAATGATTAAAATCTGATAAATTCGGTGTTAATTTTTTCAAGAAATTGTGGTTTATAATCCAGAAAAAGGTGTGATTTTAATAAATTTGTAAATATGTTCATTATTTTTTTTAGTTATTTCTCTAACTTGTCATTCATTTGTTAATTTTTGTAACTTTTGTAGAAGAAAACATTTGAATTTTCGGTAATCTGTACTATATTTTTGTTCAATAGTTGATTTTATTGATTATTAGTATTCTCATTCGACAGTAATTTCACGTATGAGGTTATTAAATATTAAATATCTATTAATTTTCTTTACTGTTTCGCATGATAGCAATATTTCTGGGGAATAGATGTGATAACTACTAGACTTTGACTTATTTTCTGATAAACGTTTGAAAAGAGATGTAAGTGTGTAATAATAAAATACCTATATATTATCGAGAATCGAAATTGATATAGATAAGTATTGCAGTAATAGTCAATTCTTTGTTGAATTTTAAGAAATTGTGTGAGAACAGGGGTTTTTTTGCATTGAGTTTATGTAATTTCAGTTACAGTTTTTCGATAATGAACCCAAAAAATGGATAATTACCATTTTTAAAAGTTATGATGAAAAGGTCTAAGCAATATTAATGATAAAAAATTAGTCTAATATTTGCTCTTATTTGGTTGAAATTTCAGATAGTTTGGTATGAAATATGAAATGATTACAAAAATTAAAGATTATATTCGTCTATGTTTTGCCTTTTTAATCTGTTAAAATAATATTCATATTTGAAAAATGTTGTTGTGTGATAATTCAGATATTTTTTAACTATAGGGTGAAAACATATTATAATTTTGACTAATACTTAGTAGATAAATGATGTTTTTCAATATATAAAGTGATTGTAGCATTTAGAATATATACTTTTGAGGAATGTATAATTGGAAAATGTTATAATATCCTAGAAAATTGGTGTTAAAAATATTAAATACAGCTACTTCAATGATATTTTTTCGATATGTAAAGTGTTTGTAGCATTTCGAATATGTACTTCTGAGGAATGTATAATTGGAAAATGTTATAATATCTTAGAAAATTGGTGTTAAAAATATTAAATACAGCTACTTCAATGATATTTTTCGATATGTAAAGTGTTTGTAGCATTTCGAAAATGTACTTCTTAGGAATGTATAATTGGAAAATGTTAGAATATCTTAGAAAATTGGTGTTAAAAATATTAAATACAGCTACTTCAATGATATTTTTTAGATATGTAAAGTGTTTGTACCATTTCGAATATGTACTTCTGAGGAATGTATAATCGGAAAATCTTAGAAAATTGGTGGTGAGTATTGTAAAAATTCAGAAATCATTGAAGTGTAGAGTGAAACATGTGTCAATTTAATTAATAATATGAAAAGAATAAGTGGAATTAGTCATGTGTACTATCTAAACATTAAGCATAATATTTATATTTTAAATAACTTGGTGTTTGATAACATAAAAATTTCAGAAAGGTAAAGTGTTGAAAATTGTATAAAAATTCGTCTTTTCTTGAAAATCAGTATTTTGTTTTTTTGTTTAATTAGTGATACTTATTAAGTTTCTGTTGTTAAAGCTAAAACATGCGTTAAATTGTTCAGTTAAAAAAATCGATATTTCCATGTTGCTTTTTGAAAATACTAGTGTAAAAATTAATCAAATTCGATAAAATTCGTCTTTTTCCTTAAAACATATTATTTTCCATTGTTTTTCCTTAATTATTAATATTTATTGAGATAATGATTGTTCAAAAACAAAAATCACAAGTTTATATCCTTCTAAGAAAACGACTTTTATAACGTAAAAGATATTTTTCTTGAATGAAAACCTTACGAAGTGTGACGTCGAAAAACCTATTGTACTCTCCCCTTTAGGAATTTTGAGGTTAGATGGGGAGAGAATTTGTTGTTCGCTTCTAATGTTTGCATCGGTAAAAATCCTGTTGAATTCGTAAGATTGAGGAAATTAGTTTAAAAAATGTATTTTATATTTGTTTTCGAGAAAAATATATCTTGAGATTTAGTCATCTAAAGTTTGAAATCTTATGTAACTAGTGTTTTTTAAAGTATGTTAAAATGTCAAATTACTGTAAAAGTTTATACAATTGGCCTTCTTGCTTAAAAAAAAAAAAAAAAAATAAATAAATAAATAAAATAAAAAATCACTATTTTCGTTCGTTAAATGCTTAATTATTAAAATTCGTTCCGGTAATAGTTGTTCGAATGTTAAAAATGTATGTTTAAATTTCGTTTTTAAGTTGAAAATATCTAAAGAAATCGGTTAAAATTTATATTTTCCATTGTTTTTTGCTTAATTAACAATGTTCATTAAGGGATTGCTGTTCAAAAACTAAGATAAATGTTTAAGTTTCCTTTCTTAAGTTGATATTATAGTTGAAAAATTCTAAAGAAATTGGTTAAATTTAATATTTTCCATTGTTTTACTTAAATAAAAATGCTCATGAAGGAAATGGTTGTTCAAAACTGAATACATGGTTAAGTTTCTTTCTCTCAAATTGGTATTCTGAAGTTTGAGTTGGAAAAATCGTAAGAAATGAGTCTTTTTCTATAAAACTTGATATTTTCCATTGTTTTTTACTTAATTATCAATACTCATTAAGGTTATAGCTGTTGAAAAACTGGGATGTATGTTTAACTTTCAACTTTTAAGTCGGTACACTTCTCATGTAGTTGATGAAAATCTTAAGAAATCAAATAAAAATTTATATTTTTCGCTGTTTTACTTAATTAAAAATACTCGTTAAGATGATAACCACTTAAAAATTGAAATGTACGTTTAAGTTTTCTCTCTTAAGTTGATAAAAATCGTAAGAGATCAGTCTTTTTCCATAAAACTTGATATTTTCCATTGTTTTTTTTTTACTTAATTAACGATACTCATTAAGGCTATAGCTGTTGAAAAACTAGGATACATGTTTAACTTTCAACTTTTAAGTCGTTACATTGATCATATAGTTGATAAAAATCGTAAGAAATCAGTCTTTTTCTATAAAACTGGATATTTTCTATTGTTTTTATTTAATTAATACTACTCATTAAGATGTCTATGAAGCAAAATTCAAATATATGTTTAACTTTCTTGAGTTAAATTGATAATCTCATCTTGTAGTTGAAGAAATCTAAATAAAATGGTTAAAAACTGAAATTTTAATTGTTTCGCTTAATTAATAATACTCATTAAAATTACGGTTGTTCAAAATTCAAATATAAATTTAATCTTCATCTTATAGTATGATTCCGAGTTGAGATGTGATTGATAATATTTTTAATTAGGGAAGGTTGATCACCTTTGTGTTATAATAGAATGTTCCTTTTTTCCACTAGAGGGCGTTCGTGGAGGGGGATGCATGGTGGGGGCAGGAGGGTGGCGGTGGCACGGTGGTGGCGGTGGGGCGCAAGGAGGGCGGAGGTGGCACGGTGGTGACGGTGGGGCGGCGGTGGCACGGTGGTGCGGCGGGGCGCGGAGGGATGCGGATGGACGGTTGCTGCGTGGTGCGGCGGCGGCACGGTGCCGCAGTGCCGCCGGCTGAGCCCGTACTCTTGTTTTCCTACTACTCAGGCTTCCTTCTTATTCTAAAAACAGAGTTCTAGAAAATTCTCTACTCTCTAACCATCATTTTTCCATGTAAACATAATTCATGTGCCGCGTCGAGATTTTTATTCCACAGATGATAATTTTATTTTTAAAAAACATTATTTAACTAATTTTAATCGACTCAAAATTTCGAATATATTAGGCAGACGATTTTTTTTACAGACGATTAGCTTTAAGAGAAAAAGAAAAGTAATGAATTTATTGTTATGCACAAATATCAAATTTTGAAGGAGATAAAATAAATAAATAAATAAAAATAATGATATTTTTTGAAAGGTATGATTTTGGAATAAATTTAATAAGACTTTCTTAAAAAGGGTTGATAAAAAACATAGAAAAAATAAGTTTTATTTGGAATATTAAGAAATAAGTTTAATTAAGAATATTTTTAATTTAGAGCCATCTTTTTAAATTTACGCACATTGGAATAAATGTTTTTTAAGGCGAATTAAGAATTTATATCATTTCCATAAAGATTAATAGATTAGATCTAGAAACAGGATTTTAATTTAATAAGTTGAACTAAGTACGGAATATTGTTAAAAGGAAATTAATATAGTATAAGGTTAATCTTGGTGAAAAATTTTAAAATTTGTAATATACATATATACTAGCAGTTACCCGTGACTTCGTTCACATAACATTTAACGAAGAAATAATTGATCAATCAAGCAAAAAATTTCGATGATGAAAAGCATGTGTAATTAACTTTGTATCGCGAATTTATGGTAAAAAACTTCTGATAATCCCTATTTGCTAATTTGTTTGCTGGTTAAAATTTTCCTTTCAGCGATTATTACTAATAGATAGAAACATTCTTGAATTCTTTTGTTCAGCCCTGTAGTTTTCCAAGTTCCTTTAATACACGAAAGTATCTTTCTAAAATTTAGTTCAAACAAAAATATTTCTTATTACTACCTAAATTACATTTTCAGAAATTATCATCCGAAGACAACCTTATATCCAGTTCTTTGCGGGACCCTGTATATCATTTTATATATATACTACAAACATTTCTTAGTTTACTAAATGCAGTTCAAAATAAAAATACATATTTTATTTAAAAACCATCTTTAAGAAAATTACGCTCATATTCAGTAACCTTTCCGAGATCGTTTGTGTAACCCTGTATATCTAAATTTAACTATTTATACTATTATCATTTATACTCTCCATTTAATATGCATACATTTATCGAAACTTAAAAGCACATATCTTAATTCAAAATGCATTTCATCCATGCAACAGTCATCATCCATCATATACAGACTTCGAATAGAATACATAATATTTGAAATCTTTTGTGTGACCCTGTAAATGCTATGCACTTCGTATTCCTCAGCAACGTATATCAATTTGATTATACATGAAACCGTTTATCATAATTAAAATATGTCGGAAACTTTTCCTCCCTTTATTCTTATGCAATGGAATTCTTCTCTGTAACCCTGTAAATGAATAATAAGTGTCCTTTTCACTATATACTTTACAAAATGCATATTTTAGTGCACTTTGTAAATGCATATAAATTTTTATATGTTTCACAGGGTGTAACATCGTTAAACTTAATTAAAACGATTTTCCCCATAATGCCGTAATGTAAGGAAATTTTTTGACAATCTCTGTAAATAAACTAATCATGGTAGAAACTTTATTTTCAGTAGGTATTCGTGCTAGGTAAATGTTAAGAACGTCCAAAAATTTCATGGAAATCGGAGTATATTTACGAAAGTTAGAAAGCGACCAGACAGACAGACAAACCGAAAGCATAATAACTTTTCAACTTTGTTCGAAAGTGTTAAAAAATCGAGCCAAAAATAAACTAATCAGTATCAGTAGTTTTATTTTCCGCCTTTTCCCCACAAAAAATTTCTTCCATTGATAATTATGAGTTTTGAATAAAAATATTCATTTGTATGTAACTTATAACTTATTAATTAATATAAGTAAAAAATATTTCTGATTCATTTTAAATATGACGTCATTATTTATCTCGCTCCATTAGCTACTGATATTCATACCCCTTATATTTTTAACGACTGCTGTAAAGTACCTGTTTTATTTCAACTATGACGTCATATTTTCATAAGTGAACCATTTTATTAAAAATATAATTCTTTTTCATTCTTTTTACTTTTAATTTATGTCGCCATATTATACACAAAAATTCCCATTAACTAAACAAATATCCTTATTAAATATTTTATAAAAAATACATCTTTTATTTTTATTTCAAACATGACGTCATATTTATTTTCTTTTAAATTATTTTATTATAGTTTTTCGCGTGGAAGTTTTTTATTAAAAATTCATTGCCGCTGAAAAATTATTATTCCAATTTTTTATTTTCTTGGCAATAGGAAAGAAAAATGGCTAAATTTTATCTGAAAAATGCCTATTGATTTTGTATGAAAAATAATTAAATTTTGAATTATTAAGGAAAATATTTGAATAAAATAAATAAAAATTAGCCTATGTTCATTCCACTCCTATAATCTATACATATGTAAAGATTCAAAGACATTAATCCATCCGTTTTGAAGCTGTAGCCTCCATGAACTTGCAAAGATTCCGTTCATTTGTTGGCAACAAAAAGGCAGACGATATTGTTGTTATTAAAAAGAATAAAAATGTTGTTTGTTGTTGATATGCTTATAATGGAGATTCCATTATATATAGTTTTTTTTGGGGGGTTAAAATTTATTCCTTTTATAAAATTGCGTTTTAGTTAATCTTTATAATTTAGGAAGTAGGTATTCATTGCGCTCTTTTCCCACAGTTTAATATTCTATTAAGCATGGAAATGCTTTCATTAATTCTTTTCTCTTACATGAATTTTCTGATGTAACGCCTAACTGAAATAAAATAAAAGAAAAGCAATTCCTTTCAATCTGCGCTTCTCATAATTCCGTTGAAAATTATCTTTGCGATTTCAATAACTAAAATAAAATCTAATCTTTGTACAGTTGCTAACGATTTCCTTCTCTTCATAAACATTTTGTCCTGCAAATTATTTCGTGGGTGCGTCTCTTTGATTTAGAGCATAATATGTAAATGTAAGCAGATGGTTTCGCATCGTCCGTTGAGAGCTGATGCAGTTCTCACGAATTTAATCTATTAACCCTTTTGTGCCTGCTCCCATAATTTACAGGTTATCAATTGGCTGTTTACTTAACAATGTGTTCTGTCTCTCTCTGCATAATTATCGCCAAGGTCGGCAATTATACAAAGAGTTCTGGCGAAAACCGCAAGCCAAATCGCTAATCAACATCTGTACTGATTGTAACTTCTCTTGGATTTGAACTACTGTCCAGTAAGGACCTATTGCCTCATGTAGCCTTCATAATTGTGTTTCCAAGGGGTCACTCCCTGAGGAGTATAAGTCTCCGCTCATTCCTGCGTATCCTAATAAAGAACTTTGAAAGAGACATTACTGGTGTTTTTCATTACTTCTGCGGACCTGTCTTATTGCAAACACTTCGTGGAATTTACAGCATAACTTAAATGCTTTCTCCTAAAAAGGTATTCATACGAGCTGTCACTAAACGCCACCCAAAAATCTACTCCATAATGCTGAAGGCGTTCTATTTATTATTATTTTACAATTAATTTAATATAGTAGAAATATTTTAATTAGTTTTTTTGATATTAAGTAAAATATAATGATTTAAATCAATTAATTATTTGATACGCGTAAATAGAAATAAGCGCAATACCGGGCTCTCTTACAAATTCTGGTGATCCTGCTTTGGACATTAACGCATTGAAATATGACTCAAGCATCAACGAAAACGTCTAAAAATTCGATTCTTGAAGCAAACAAGGTAAGCGTCAAATTTCCTCCATTCTGGGAAGATAATCCTGAAATATGGTTTTTTCAAATTGATACTCAGTTTTCCCTTGTAAATATTATAAATGAAGAAACAAAATTCAATCATCTAGTGGCTCATTTAGATCCTAAATACATTGAAAATATATGGGATATTATCCAAAGTAATCGGGATGATAAATATACCGCCGCTAAAGAAAGATTTTTAAATACATTTAAAGAAAGTGAGGAAAAATCACTAAAGAACTTGCTTACGGGAATTTCATTGGGTGATATGAAGCCAAGCCAACTACTGCTTAAAATGAAATCACTCAGTGGAAATAACATACCAGAAAAGGTTTTGAAAACATTATTTCTTGATAAATTACCAAAGTCAATAAAAAATATTCTAATTGTAAGCAGTGAAAATTTAGATAATTTATCACTAATGGCAGATAAAATTTTTGAAGTGAGCTCTTCAACAGAAATTTATTCTGCGAGTTCAGATTCTTCTGTTATGAATAAAATACTTGAGAAAATTTCTATGTTGGAAAACCAGATTTCGGCATTAAAAATTGAGAGGCAATCCAGAAGTAAAATTCGGAAGTCTGGTACTAAACGAAATAAAAGTAGAAGTCAATCGAGAAAACGATTTAATCCAAATGGGAAATATTGTTACTACAATTTTAAATTTGGTAATCAGTGTTATCCTAATAAATGTAAAAGTCCGTGCAGCTGGAAAAAATCGGAAAACTCCGATCAGCAATAGTTTTAGCGGCAAATTCTGCTGCTGAAGAATTTAAAGATTGCCGTAATTACCGTTTATTTGTTAAAGACAAAACAACCGGTTTACGCTTTCTTGTTGATAGTGGAGCTGATTTGTCAATTATTCCTGCGTCATCCAAACATAAAATATGTAACTCTTTCAAATTGTATGCAGCAAATGGTTCAATAATACCTACATTTGGTTTCAAAATTTTAACACTAGATTTGGGCTTACGTAGACAATATCAATTTCCTTTTGTAATAGCAAAAGTAGACAAAGCAATTTTAGGTGCAGATTTCCTTAATAAATTTAAATTGCTTATTGATATACATCATAAAAAGTTAATAGATGGTGTTACTAACCTTTTTGTTAAAAGCGATGTTATGTGTGTATCAAGTGCTGATAGCATAAGTACAACTGACAAAAATTCTCAATATGCACAACTGTTATTACAATATCCTAAATTAACGAAGCCAAATCTTTTAATATGCAATTCCAAACACAATGTAAAGCATTATATTGATACTAAAGGTACTCCTGTCTATTCAAAACCTCGCCCATTAGACTAAAAGAAATTAAATTTAGCAAAACAAGAATTCAAGTTTATGTTGGATAATGATATAATTAGACCATCCAAATCACCATGGGCTAGTCCACTTCATTTAGTTAACAAAAAAGATGGAAGTTTAAGACCGTGCGGGGATTACAGACGCCTTAATGCTCGAACCATTCCCGACCGTTACCCTATTCCCAGAATAGAAGATTTTCAGCATATATTAAAAGGAAAGAAAATATTTTCAAAAATTGACTTATTTAAGGCCTATTTTCAGATACCAATTGCAGAAGAAGATAAGCAAAAAACAGCGATAATAACGCCGTTTGGATTATTTGAATATAATGTGATGAATTTTGGATTACGGAATGCTCCATCTACGTTTTAGCGTTTCATTAATGAAGTATTTTTCGGATTGGACTTCGTTTTCCCATATTTAGATGATATATTTTAATAGCTTCCTGAACGGAAGATGAACACACAGAACATCTAAAATTAGTTTTTTCAAGATTGGATCAATATGGTCTTCGTTTAAATATTGCAAAATCAGTTTTTGGAGTAAATCAGTTACAATTTTTAGGATACATGATTACTCCTGAAGGTTCAAAACCCCTTCCCGAAAAAGTAGAGGTAATTAAAAATCATAAATTACCGGAAACAATCCACGAATTACGAACTTTCCTTGGTCTAGTGAATTTTTATAGAAGATACATAAAAAATGCTGCTGAAAATCAAGCACCACTTCATGAGTATTTAAAAGGGGCGAAAAAGAAAGACAAAAGAAAAATTCCGTGGACAGATGAAACAAAAGAAAAATTTGAAAAATGTAAAGAAGACCTAGCAAATGCTGCTTTATTGACCTATCCTAATCCTGATCTTCCATTATCTCTCTTTTGTGATGCTTCTGATTTTGCCATAGGTGCAGTTTTACAACAATTTGAAGCAGGCTGCTGGAAATTATTAGCCTTTTTTTCAAAAAAATTAAATAATGCTCAGAAAAGTTATAGTACCTATGATCGAGAATTACTGGGAATATATCTTTTTTTAAAGCAATTTAAACATATGTTAGAAGGAAGACAATTTATAATTTATACAGACCATAAACCCTTAACATTCGCCTTTCAGCAAAAAAATGAAAAAGCTTCGTCTAGACAGTTGCGTCATTTACAATATATATCACAATTTTCAACAGATATTCGACATATTAGTGGAGTAGAAAATACAGTTGCAGACACATTATCCAGAATACAATCGATTTCTACAATAGATTATGACAAAATTTCTGATGGGCAGATTAATAATGAAGAACTTACAAAATTACGTTTAAATCTATCTTTAAATTTCAAACAATATCCTTTAGATTCAGGTAAACGTCTTTGGTGTGACATTTCAACTTCCAAAATCCGACCATTTATTCCTGAAGATTTTAGAGAACAAATTCTTAAGAAAATCCACAATTTAGCTCATCCTGGAGTGAAAAATACAGTAAAACAAGTAGCTTCAAGATTTATTTGGACAAACATTAGGAAAGATGTTAATCAGTGGGCAAAATCCTGCATTGATTGTCAGAAAAACAAAATTAGCAGACATACGCATTCTCCATTTTCCACTTTCGAAGAAACAGATGAACGATTTAGTGTCGTTCATATTGACATCATAGGTCCACTAACACCGTCTGAAGGAAAATTATACTGCCTAACCTGTATTGACGGCTTCACATGTTGGATAGATGTAGTTCCTCTAGAAAATGTGACGGCTCCAACAGTTGCTCGAGCATTTTATGATCAATGGATTTCTCGCTTTGGCATTCCACATCGTGTAATCACGGATCGAGGAAAACAATTTAGATCAGAATTATTCCACAATTTAAGTATTTTTTGTGGTTTTAAATTGAGCCCAACAACAGCCTATCATCCACAGTGTAATGGAAAGATAGAACGAATACATAGTACTTTAAAAGCGGCAATTAGAGCGCAAAATACAATTAAGTGGACTCAATCATTACCTACAGTACTATTGGGATTGAGATCAGCTTTACGTGGTGATACAAATTTTACCATTGCACAAATGGTCTACGGAAAACCTCTCAGGCTACCAGGAGGATTTTTTGAACAACCGAAAACTGTTATCGACTCAGAAACCTTTGCTAAAGAATTGCAGAAACAAATGGAAGAATTAAAACCTTTTAAAAATCGCAAACAACATTCTCAAAAAATTTTTGTTCATAACGACTTGCACAATTCTAGCCATGTTTTCATACGCATTGATCGAGTTAAAAAACCACTCGAACCCGCTTATGATGGACCCTTTCCAGTTGTCAAAAGACATGAAAAGTATTACACATTAAAAATCAAGGAAAGAGATATCAACACATCCATAGATAGATTGAAACCTGCTTATTTATTAACAAATGATGAGAACACTCCTTATCACGAGTTACCGGATAACCAACTACCTCTGCCTGTGCCATCAATAATCAAAAATGAACATTCAGATTTGCCTAATAAAAATGTTCGTGAGAAAACTACACGCTCTGGTAGACATGTAAGGTTTCCGAAACGTTACAGAGACTAATTATGTATTTTTTTATATTTCATTTAATATATTATATTTCTATTTTATATTTCTGTATGTATTATATTTTTATTTTATATTTCTGTATATATTATATTTGTATCGTAACTATGTTACTGGGGAGGGAGTAATGTAGCCTCCATGAACTTGTAAAGATTTCGTTCATTTCTTGGCAACAAAAAGGCAGACGATATTGTTGTTATTAAAAAGAATAAAAATGATGTTTGTTGTTGATATGCTGAAGGCGTTCTATTTATTATTATTTTACAATTAATTTAATATAGTAGAATTATTTGAATTAGTTTTTTTATATTAAGTAAAATATAATGATTTTAATCAATTAATTATTTGATACGCGTAAATAGAAATATGCGCAATACCGGGCTCTCTTACAAAGCCAAGTTCATTCCAATTTTTTGGACACACTTTCACATTTATAATATACTAGCAGTTACCCATGACTTCGTTCACATAACATTTAAAGAAGAAATAATTGATCAATCAAGCAAAAAATTTCGATGATGAAAAGCATGTGTAATTAACTTTTTATTCCGAATTTGTGGTAAAAAACTTCTGATGATCCCTATTTGCTAATTTTTTTGCTGGTTAAAATTTTCCTTTCAGCGATTAATACTAATAGATAGAAACATTCTTGAATAATTTTGTTCAGCCCTGTAGTTTTCCAAGTGCCTTTAATACATGAAAGTATCTTTCTAAAATTTAGTTCAAACAAAAATATTTCTTATTACTACCTAAATTACATTTTCAGAAATTATCATCCGAAGACAACCTTGTATCCAGTTCTTTGCGGGACCCTGTATATCATTTTATATATGTACTGCAAACATTTCTTAGTTTACTAAATGCAGTTCAAAATAAAAATGCATATTTTATTTAAAAACCACCTTTAAATAAATTACGCTCATATTCAGTAACCTTTCCGATATCTTTTGTGTAACCCTGTATATCTAAATTTAACTATTTATACTATTACCATTTATACTCTCCATTTAATATGCATACATTTAGCGAAACTTAAAAGCACATATCATAATTCAAAATGTATTTCATCCATGCAACAGTCATCATCCATCCTATACAGTATTTCGGATAGAATATATAACATTTGAAATCATTTGTGTATCCCTGTAAATGCTATGCACTTCGTATTATGCATGAAATAACTCACATTAAGCCTCAGCAACGTATATCAGTTTGATTATACATGAAATCGTTTACCATAATTAAAATATATCGGAAACTGTTCCTGCCTTTATTCTTATGCAATGGAATTCTTCTGTGTAACCTTGTAAATAAATAATAAGTCTTCTTTTCACTACATACTTTACAAAATGCATATTTTAGTGCACTTTGTAAATGCATATAAATTTGAATATGTTTCACAGGTTGTAACATCGTTAAATTTAATTAAAACGATTTTTCCCCATAATGCCATAATGTAAGGAATTTTTTTTACTATCCCTGTGAATAAACTAATCATGATAGAAACTTTATTTTCGATAGGTATTCGTGCTAGGTAAACGTTAATAACATACAAAAATTTCATGGAAATCGGAGTATATTTAGGAAAGTTAGAAAGCGACCAGACAGACAGACAAACCGAAAGCATAATAACTTTTCAACTTTGTTCGAAAGTGTTAAAAAATCGAGCCAAAAATATACTAATCAGTATCAGTAGTTTTATATTCCACCTTTTCCCCACAAAAAATTTCTTCCATTGATAATTATGAGTTTTGAATAAAAATATTCATTTGTATGTAACTTATAACTTATTAATTAATATAAGTAAAAAATATTTCTGATTCATTTTAAATATGACGTCATTATTTATCTCGCTCCATTAGCTACTTTTATTCATACCCCTTGTATTTTTAACGACTGCTATAAAGTAGCTGTTTTATTTCAACTATGACGTCACATTTTCATAAGTGAACCATTTTATTTAAAATATAATTCTTTTTCATTCTTTTTACTTTTAATTTATGTCATCATATTTTACACAAAAATTGCCCTTAACTAAACAAACATCCTTGTTAAATATATTATAAAAAATACACATTTTATATTTATTTCAAACATGACGTCATATTTATTTTCTTTTAAATTATTTTATTATAATTTTTTGCGTGGAAGTTTTTTATTAAAAATTCATTGCCGCTGAAAAATTATTATACCAATTTTTTATTTTTGTTGGCAACAGGAAAGGAAAATGGTTAAATTTTATCTGAAAAATGCCTATTGATTTTGTATGAAAAATAATTAAATTTTGAATTATTAAGGAAAATATTTGAATAAAATAAATAAAAATTAGCCTATGTTCATTCCACTCCTATAATCTATTTATATCCAAAAATTCAAAGACATTAATCCATCCGTTTTGAAGCCAAGTTCATTCCAATTTTTGGACACACTTTCACATTTATAATGTACTAGCTGTTACCCGTGACGTCGTTCACGTAGCATAAAAAAAAGATAAACGCTTTAATTAAACAAAACATTTCATTAACAATAATTTAAAATACTAGGGGGGCCCCGCCCCCCTGCTCGCTATGCTCGCCAACCCCCCGCGTAATCGCTTCGCGATTCCAAATTATTGGCTATCCCTGCTTGCTGCGCTCGCCAATATCCCATGGTATGAATAAGCAGTTGCAGACCTTTCAAATGATGTGTCACACGACTGGTGTTGTAAAGAAATTAAAAATGTGCCCCCCTGGGGGGCAGAGGGGGAGGCGACACAAAGGACATCCATAATTTGAATAAACAGCTGCAGACCTCTCCAATGATGTCACACGACTGGTGTTGTAAAGAAATTAAAAATGTGCCCCCCTGGGGGGCAGAGTGGGGGTGACACACAAGACATCCATAAAACGAATAAACAATTGCAGACCTTTCAAATGATGTGTCACACAATTGGTGTTGTAAAGAAATTACAAAATGCGCCCCCTCTGAGGGCAGAGGGGGGGGTACACGCAAGATATCCATAATATGAATAAGCAGTTGCAGACCGCTCAAATGATGTGTCACACAATTGGTGTTGTAAAGAAATTAAAAATGTGCCCCTCTGGGGAGCAGAGTGGGGGATGACACACAACACATCCCTAATATGAATAAGCAGTTGCAGACCTTTCAAATGATGTGTCACACATCTGGTGTTGTAAAGAAATTAAAAATGTGACCCCCCCTGGGGAGAGCAGAGTGTGGGGATGACACACAAGACATCTATAATATGAATAAGCAGTTGCAGACCTTTCAAATCTTGTGTAACACGACTGGTGTTGTAAAGAAATTAAAAATGTGTCCCCCCTGGGGAGCATAATGGGGGATAACACGCAAGACAGTTTTTTAAATGAATAAGCAGTTGCAAACCTCACAAATGATGTATCAAACGACTGATGTTGTAAAGAAATTAAAAATTTGGCGAAATATTACAGTTATCGCCAAGTTGGCGTCACTTTTGACAACTAATTTTGGTCGCCAAATTTGGCGATATATCGCCAAGTTGGCGACAAACTTGGCGATTGTTGGCGATGGTAACCTTTCCTTTCTTTATGGTAACCCATATGGCGATGCATAGACGGAGCCCTTTCCTGATTGGTCTATTCGACTCATGGAAGGAGTGGACGACCCGGATTCGTTAGTTCCGGAAATCTTCCACATCAGCATCATTCCAGGAGTCATTCCTTTTAAGGCTAGTTTTTTTTTACTATAGAAGGACTCCATGTACTCTAATTAGGTTGTCGACCGAAAACACCAGCCAGTGAAAAATGACGCACACCAAATTTAACAACCCCTCTCCTCATTAGTCGAAGCATAGCATAACCCCCCCCCCCTCTTTGATTTTCAATAGATTGATTGAAAGATATGTTTTTCTTTTTTGGCAGCATACCGAGCCTGTGTTTTTTTACCTTGAGCTTTTTTTTTCTTTCTAAAATATTCTGAGATATGTTCTAAACTCTTCTACTTGTACATTATTGTTTCTTTAGATTTGTCAGTTAGTTTTGCCCTCCATGTTTTTCTATATTCATTGTTTAATATTCTTTTTTGTTGAATCTTCATTTCTTTTGTTATTTCCTCAGAAGAAACGGTTTCATTAAAAAGTGGAAAAGTATTTGTTTCATCTGTGGATGTTACACCAGATATTTCTAAAGGCAAAACATGAAATAAGTTTCTTGTTTTGTTTTCTTTCTTATTTACATGTACCTGAAGCTTTGGATCTTCCGAAGGTTCAATATGATCACTGATTTTAATACGTTCAATTGTTTTATTTTGAAATTTTTGTTTCTCCATCCATCTCTTTTGACGTTCATTGCATAATCTTCTTTTTCTATGAATCTCTGTTTCATCCATTTTAAATACAGTAGATAATCTAATAATTAGCTGAAATGTATAGTGGGAAAAAAAACTTATATACAATGAATGCATTGTGAGGAAGAACAAGAATAAGGAGGATTCAATGGTAACCAATGTCCTGTTTGATATTTTCGCCAAACTGACATAAAAAAAATCTCGCCAAACCCAGTGCTTATATCGCTTTGAGCATTCTATATACGGATAATATCATTGTTTTACATACCATTTACTTCTTCTTGTATACAAAAATAGGTAAGTGTCTTTCTTGCGCAGAAAAAGTTGTATAAATCTTTAAAAAATAACCCTCATTTTACCAATTAGGTGTCGAATTAAAAAAAATCAATGTCCAATTCCAGTATTGCTCCCAGGTATTCATACGCATTCCAAATTTCAAAGATCTACAACAGGAAATTTGATGAAAAATGAGCACAAATGTCACATAATTGGCGTGAAAGTGGCATTATTTTGTCCGAAATAGTAGCCTGGGTAATATTGTTTTTTTACTAATAAAATGTTTATTTATATTCATTTTTTTTATTATATAAGTTATTATTTTTCTAAAGTTATTAATTATATATTTTTTTATTTACTGTAAGTTCCTTTTGAAAATAATAGAAAATAATTAAAAATGTATATGCAAGCGTTATACCACAAAGACATTTTCGCCAAATGGGCTTTAGAAAATATTGCGGCAAATCTGGTGCACCTATGAAAAACGTGAACACACAAGACATCCATACAATGAATAAGCAGTTGCAGACCTTTCAAATGATATGTCACATGACTGGTTTTGTAAAGAAATAAAAAATGTTCACCCCCCTCGGGGGCAGAGTGGGGTGGTGACACACAAGACATCCATAATATGAATTAGCAGTTGCAGACCTTTCAAATGATGTGTCACACAATTGGTGTTGCAAAGAAATTAAAAATGTGCTCCCCTGTGGGGCAGAGTGGGTGGTGACACACAAGACATGCATAATATGAATAAGCAGTTGCAGATCTTTCAAATGATGTGTCACACGACTGGTGTTCTAAAGAAATTAAAAATGTGCCCCCCCCTGGGGGTGCAGACTGGGGGATGACACACAAGACATCCATAATATGAATAAGCAGTTGCAGACCTTTCAAATGATGTGTCATACGACTGGTGTTGTAAAGAAATTAAAAATGTGCCCCCCCTGGGGGTGCAGACTGGGAGATGACACACAAGACATCCATAATATGAATAAGCAGTTGCAGACCTTTCAAATGATGTGTCACACAATTGATGTTGTAAAGAAATTTAAAATGTGCCTCCCTGGGGGGGACAGAATGGGGAGACACAAAATACATCCATAATATGAATAAGCATTTGCAAACCTTACAAATTATGTGTCACACGACTGATGTTGTAAAGAAACTAAAAATGTGCCACCCCTGGGGGGGCAGAGGGGAGGATGACACACAACACATCCATAATATGAATAAGCAGTTGCAGACCTTTCAAATGAAGTGTCTCACGACTGGTGTTGTAAAGAAATTAAAAATGTGACCCCCCTAGGGGGGCAGAGTGGGGGTGACACACAAGACATCCATATTATGAATAAGCAGTTGCAGACCTTTGAAATGATGTGTCACACGACTGGTGTTGTAAAGAAATTAAAAATGTGCCCCCCCCTGGGGGTGCAGACTGGGGGATGACACACAAGACATCCATAATATGAATAAGCAGTTGCAGACCTTTCAAATGATGTGTCATACGACTGGTGTTGTAAAGAAATTAAAAATGTGCCCCCCCTGGGGGTGCAGACTGGGAGATGACACACAAGACATCCATAATATGAATAAGCAGTTGCAGACTTTTCAAATGATGTGTCATCCGACTGGTGATGTAAAGAAATTAAAAATGTGCCCCCTGGGGGGACACAGTAGGAGGGGAAACACAAGACATCCAAAACATGAATAAGCAGTTGCATACCTTTCAAATGATGTGTCATACGACTGGTGTTGTAAAGAAATTAATGTAAAAAGTGTAACAGTAAAATGTGAAATAGTAAAATGTGCCCCCCCAGGGGGGCAGGGGGTGTGAAACACAAGACATCCATAATATGATTAAGCAGTTGCAGACCTTTCAAATGATGCGTCACACGACTGGTGTTGTAAAGAAATTAAAAATGTCTTCCCCTGGGGGGGTAGAGTGGGAGGTGACACACAAGACATCCATAATATTAATAAGCAGTTGCAGACCTCTCAAATGATGTGTCACACAACTGGTGTTGTAAAGAAATTAAAAATGTGACCCCCTGGGGGGCAGAGGGGAGGTGACACACAAGACATCCATAAAATGAATAAACAGTTGCAGACCTTTCAAATGATGTGTCACACAATTGGTGTTGTAAAGAAATTAAAAATGCCCCCCCCTGGCGGGGAAGAGCGCGGGGGTGTGACACACAAGACATCCATAATATGAATAAGCAGTTGCAGACCTTTCAAATGATGTGTCACACGACTGGTGATGTAAAGAAATTAAAAATGTGCCCCCTGGGGGGACACAGTAGGGGGGGGGAAACACAAGACATACAAAACATGAATAAGCAGTTGCAGACCTTTCAAATGATGTGTCACACGACTGGTGTTGTAAAGAAATTTAAAATGTGCACCCCTCTGGGGGGTAGAGTGGAGGGTGACACGCAAGACACCCATAATATGAAGAAGCATTTGCAGACCTTTCAAATGATGTGTCAAACGACTGGTGTTGTAAAGAAATTAAAAATGTACCCCCCTGGGGGTCAGAGTGGGGGATGACACACAACACATCCATAATATGAATAAGATGTTGCAGACCTTTCAAATGATGTGTCACACAACTGGTGTTGTAAAGAAATTAAAAATGTGACCCCCTGGGGGTCAGAGGGGAGGTGACACACAAGACATCCATAAAATGAATAAACAGTTGCAGACCTTTCAAATGATGTGTCACACAATTGGTGTTGTAAAGAAATTAAAAATGTGCCCCCCTGGGGGGCAGAGTGGGGGATGACACACAACACATCCATAATATGAATAAGCAGTTGCAGACCTTTCAAATGATGTGTCACACAACTGGTGTTGTAAAGAAATTAAAAATGTGACCCCCTGGGGAGAGCAGAGTGTGGGGGTGACACACAAGACATCCATAATATGAATAAGCAGTTGCAGACCTTTCAAATCTTGTGTAACACGACTGGTGTTGTAAAGAAATTAAAAATGTGTCCCCCCTGGGGAGCAGAATGGGGGATAACACACAAGACATCCTTTAAATGAATAAGCAGTTGCAAACCTCTCAAATGATGTATCAAACGACTGATGTTGTAAATAAATTAAAAATTTGGCGAAATATTACAGTTATCGCCAAATTGGCGTCACTTTTGACAACTAATTTTGGTCGCCAAATTTGGCGATATATCGCCAAGTTGGCGACAAACTTGGCGACTGTTGGCGATGGTAACCTTTCCTCTCTTTATGGTAACCCATATGGCGATGCACAGACGGAGCCCTTTCCTGATTGGTCTATTCGACTCATGGAAGGAGTGGACAACCCGGATTCGTTACTTCCGGAAATCTTCCACATCAGCATCATTCCAGGAGTCATTCCTTTTAAGGCTAGTTTTTTTTTACTATAGAAGGATATATAACACACATCTTATACCAGGCTATGCAGTAGTTTTTTTTTTAATAGGGGACTTAAAGAACTCAGTCAAATAAATGGAAAATGTGTTAGATAATATTAACGATCGCGAAAATGAAATTGCAACCATTTATACTGTAGAACACCAGTAAAGCACCCCAATGGTACAGAAATCATGTTGTAATGCATTTCAGAATTCCATATCAAAGAAAGAAAAATCATGTGTTAAACCTAGGTAATAAAAAAAATATCCAACATTTCCATGATACATAACTTCGCCGGCCCATTCTTTTCTGCATCTGTGTATGTGATATATGTACTTGTAAATATTCTAAATACAATGTTAAAATTTTGCTTAGTTAGAAAAAGTATAACGAAGATTAAAATCCACCTTTAGCAATTTCTATTAATAGACAAAAACGTACTTGAATTCTTTTGTACAGTCCTGTATATTACGTGCAAATATTTATACGACCGCATATTTAGCTTAAATTATTCAAGCAAAAAACCCGATTCAAATTACTGAATTCATATTTCCGGGAATCGCTATTGCATAGGTGACCATATATCCAGTTTATTGTATAGTCCGATACATGATTTATTTAAATTTTATAAACATCTCTTATTATACCAAATGTAGCTGAACTTTAGGATGCATTAGTTTTCCTTAAAATACATACTATAATTGAAAAAGCTCTTCATAAATCTTTTCTAATAGACCATAGTTTGGATAAAATACCTGAGATCTGGACACAGGTCCAAAATCTTTTATGCCCTACCAGTGGCCGAGAGGTTCTGACCTCAAACTGGTAGACGGTAGGTGCTGGGTTCGAACCCAATCGCGACCGTCAGCCTAACCGTTCGAAGTTTTCCGTGGTTTTCTTCGAACCTTGCGTAAATACGGGTTAGGTTCCCTTAGAAAGACCCCCCACGGAGGGCACTCCCCCCTGGTCCTATATCCCTAGCGTAGATAATCGGCCGACAAAAATACACCAAATACACCAAAATCTTTTATGCGTCTCTGTAAATGAACAACAAATGTGATGCAAATCATACTTTACTGCAAGCATATTGGTAAATTTCAATATTTATCATTGCATTGATTATCTCAGTATATCAGTTTCATCATGTTTGAAACAGTGCAACGCAATTAAAATACACTGGGAATATTTTCCCCCGTAGACTATTATATTACCGAACATTTTTCTGGATCTTGTAAATGAATGTTAAATCTTTGCACCCCATTTTCTACAGAAATCATGTTATAGTGCACTTCAGAAACTGATATCAATTTCAATATTATTAAAATAACCTTAATAAAATAACGTTATTAAAATATGCTGCAAATGGTTTTTCTTCACAGACTGTGATATATTGAAATACTTTTGAGCTCACTGTACGCACACTATAAGTACTATACTTAACATATTCGATAGTAACCATGTTCTTGTGAACCTTAAAAATGCATGTAAATTTCATTACATTTAAAATTATGTAACATTATCAAAATACACCACAAATGATTTTTTCGCTGTATATCATAATGTAAAGTCTTCTTTTGAGTGCTCCTGTGATTCAGCTATAATTGCTACCTGGTTCATTTTCAATGTCGCGCATGCTCTAGCAAATCTCAATAGCGTATGTTATTTTCGTATGAATCCCACTATATTTATTCAAGTTGAAACACGGACAAACAGACGGCAGACCCCAGGCACTCGGCATCCGGTATACAGACAGGTTGAAGTCGTAAACACTTTTAGACCATGTTAGAAAATGTCAAAAAGGGGGTAGTTTCCGTAAAACGAAAAAAAAAACAGAATTTTTGAAAATTTAAAAATTTATACTTTGTTTGAGATCTGACGTTACACTAATATTTTTTAAATTCTTAATGGAAAGTATTCCTGTGACGTCACAATTGGTATAAGGTTGAATTTTATAGCCTCGAATCGAAAGAAAGAAAAAGGTTAATTTTTATTACGGATTAAAATCTGGAAAAACTACTAAAATATTCATATTCTTGTAAAGTGTGAAGTTATATTCTTGTGAAGTCTTCTAAGTGTAAAAGAAATTTTATATAATCGTCTGTGTGATATAAGAAGAAAAACAGTATTCCTCTGACGTCATAATTGGTAAAATCGCGGTTTTTAACCTCGAACCGAAAAACAGAATAGGGTCCATTTATTTATTTCATTTTCTTTTATCACGTGAAAATCTTTCAGTTGAAAATTAAATACAGAAGAGAAATAATTATTCCGTTTTTTTTATTTTTTGGCAACAAAAAAAGAAAGATGATTAAATATTATGGAAAATTTTTCAATTTATTCTGTATGAAAAATAGTGCAATGTTGAATTATTAAGAAAAATATTTGAATAAAATAAATAAAAATTAGCCTATGTTCATTTCAGACCAGTAATCTATCTATATACAAAAATTCAAAGACTTTAATCCATCCGTTTTGCAGCCAAGTTCATTCCAATTTTCGTACACACTTTCACATTTATAATATACTAGCTGTTACCCGTGACGTCGTTCACGTAGCATTAAAAAAAAGATAAACGCTTTAGTTAAACAAAACGTTTCATTAATAATAATTTAAAATATATATAACACATATCTTATAGGAGGCTATGTAGTAGTTTTTTATGGGGGACTTAAAGAACTCGGTCAAATAAAATGGAAATGTGTTAGATAATATAAGCAATCGCAAAAATGAAATTGCAACCACTTATACTGTAGAAGAACTGTAACGCACCCCAACTGTACACAAATCATGTTGTAGTGTATTTCAGAATTCCATATCAAAGAAAGAAAAATCATATGTTAAACCTAGGTAATAAAAAAAATCCAACATTTCTATAATACATAACTTCGTCGGCCCATTCTTTTCTTAAGCTGTGTATATGATCTATGTGTTTGTGAATATTCTAAATACAATGTTAAAATTTTGCTTAGTTAGAAAAAGTGTAACGAAGAATAAAATTCACCTTTAGGAATTTCTAATAATATACAGAAACTTACTTGGATTCTTTTTTACAGTCCTGTATACTACGTGCAAATATTTATACGACCGCATATTTAGCTTAAATTATTCAAGCAAAAAACCCGATTAAAATTGTTGAATTCATATTTCCGGGAATCGCTATTGCACAGGTGACCATATATCCAGTTTATTGTATAGTCCGATACATGATTTATTCAAATTCTACAAACATCTCTTATTATACTAAATGTAGCTGAACTTCAGGATGCATTAGTTTTCCTTAAAATACATACGATAATTGAAAAAGCTCTTCAGCAATCTTTTCTAATAGACCATACTTTGGATACAATATCTGAGATCTGGACACAGGTCCAAAATCTTTTATGCGTCTCTGTAAATGAACAACAAATGTGATGCAAATGATACTTAACTGCAAGCTTATTGTAGTAAATTTCAGTATTTATCATTGTATTGATTATCTCAGTATATTAATTTCATCATGTTTGAAATAGCGCAACGCAATTAAAATACGCTGGGAATATTTTTTTCTCCGTAGACTATTATATTACCGAACATTTTTCTGTAATCTTGTAAGTGAATGTTAAATCTTTTCACCCCATTTTCTACAGAAATCCTATTTTAGTGCACTTCAGAACCTGATATCAATTTCAATACTATTAAAATAACCTTAATAAAATAACATTATTAAAATACGTTGCAAATGGTTTTTCTTCACAGACAATAATATATTGAAATACTTTTGAGCTCCCTGTACGCACACTATAAGTACTACATTTAATATATTCGATAGTAACCATGTTCTTCTGAACCTTAAAAATGCATGTAAATTTCATTACATTTAAAATTATGTAACATTATCAAAATACACCACAAATGATTTTTTCGCCTTAGACCATAATGTAAATTTTCCTTTTGAGTGCTCCTGTGATTCAGCTATAATTGCTACCTGGTCCATTTTTAATGCCGCATATGCTGTAATTGCTCACTGGTAAATCTCAATAACGTATGTTATTTTCGTATGAATTCCACTATATTTACCCAAGTTGAAAAACGGACAGACAGACGGCAGACCCCAGGCACGGTATACAGACAGGTTGAAGTCGTAAACACTTTTAGACCATGTTAGAAAGTGTCAAAAAGCGGGTAGTTTCCGTAAAACGAAAAAAAAAAACAGTGTTAGGAAAAATATACTACAAAACTGTGTTTTAGGTGGCATTTTTGTATAATTTGTACATATATGCTCTGCATACCATAAAAATGTATAGAAATTTATTATAAAAAACATTCTTAAAAGTCACAACATATTTTTACTTTTTAAGAGCTAAAAAAATGTGCAATTAATATCCATTTACAAACCTGTTTCCAGTACACTTTGAGAACATTATGCCAAATTGAGATATTGACTGAGGGAATGTATTTTCTCACAATTACATTAAATCTTTAGATTTTAAGCCCGAAAGTGCATTTTTAAAGTGATATTTATTTATGTTTTCAGAATTGAACAATTTTCAGAATTGAACAATTTTCAGAATTGAACAATTTTCAGAATTAACACACAAAAATATTTTTTTTTGATTAGTTGAGCTTTTCTTACTTTCTAAAAATGATAAAAAGTTTTTCATTGATCATTACGTCATTTACGATATGTATAAATTATTAATATTTTCTAATCGTTTAATATTTAACCCTTAAAAAAACTTATTTCATTTTAAAATTAAATATTAGCCACGCTCAGACGACAAACTTAATTTTCTTTAAATAATAACTTTTGATATCATAATTCAATCTCATTTCATTTCAACATCAGAGGTATTTTATTTTCAATATGTGACGTCACAGTCGTCTCTTTGTAGCACTTACTCAAAATTACATTGTGTTATTAAAAATGAAAACTTGAAAACTTATACTTTGTTTCATATATGACGTTACATTGATATTTTTAAAATTCTTAATGGAAAGTATTCCTCTGACGTCACAATTGGTAAAAAGTTGAATTTAATAGCATCGAACCGAAAGAAAGAAAAAGGTTCATTTTGATTACGGATTAATATCCGACAAAAACTACTAAAATATTTATATTCTTGTAAAGTGTGAAGTTATATTCTTGTAAAGTCTTCTAAGTGTAAAAGAAATTTTATATAATCGTTTGCGTAATATAAGAAGAAAAACAGCATTCCTCTGACGTCACAATTGGTGAAATTGCAGTTTTTAATCTCGAACCGAAAAACAGAATAGGGTCCATTTATTTATTTCATTTTATTTTATCACGTGAAAATCTTTCAGTTGAAAATTAATTACAGAAGAGAAATAATTATTCCGTTTTTTTTATTTTTTGGCAACAAAAAAAGAAAGATAATTAAATATTATGGAAAATTTTTCAATTTATTCTGTATGAAAAATAGTGAAATATTGAATTATTAAGAAAAATATTTGAATAAAATAAATAAAAATTAGCCTATGTTCATTTCAGGCCAATAATTTACCTTTATACAAAAATTCAAAGACATTAATCCATCCGTTTTGAAGCCAAGTTCATTCCAATTTTCGGACACACTTTCACATTTATAATATATATAAGGATATAAGGAAAGGATATAAGGATATATATATATATATCATCTTTGTCATGCTGTAACTAACGTATTTATGAACCGATTTGAATAAAACTTGGTATGTACATAGTACATACAAATGTCTCGGCCGAGTTCGTTGGCCAGCATCATCCGCCATCTTGTTTCAAAATGGCAACCATTTAAAAAAAAAATTGAAATTTAAAATTAAATACGAAAAAATTAAAAGTTGAAAAATATTTTTCTTTTAGGTGTTAGAACTTAAAACAACGATTCCAGAACACTTTTTATTTTGTCTATATCTTAAAAAATGATTGAGTTATATCACTTTAAATTTTTCTTATGGCTGACATTTTGAAACGATCTGAATTTTGTCACGTGATAACGCGAGTATTTATCAATCGATTTTGATGTAACTTGGTGTGTACATGAGGCCTGAACCGAGTTCGTTAGCCAGTTCCATCCGCGATCTTGTTTCAAAATGGCGACCATTTAATTTTTTTTATTTAAAATTTTAAATTAGGTACAAAAAAGTGAGAAATTGAAAAATATTTTTCTTTTATGCATTTAACCTTGATGCAAAGATTCCAGAGCATTTTTTGTTTTGTCTGTATCTTAAAAAATGGCTGAGTTATAGCACTTTTAATTTCTAGCATTGCTCCCATTTTGAAATGATCTGATTTTCGTCACGCGATAATACGCATATTTTTAAACTGATTTGGATATAACTCCGTGTGTTCATAGTACATACCAATGTCTTGAAGGAGTTCACTTTCCAACTTCATCCGACATCTTGTTTCAAAATGGTTTGTCAAAAAGCTTTTAAATGTATAATGATGTACAAATAAAAAAATTAGAAATTGAAAAAAGGCTCTTTTTAAAGTATTTATCTTAATAATGAATTCCGGAGTATTTTTTGCTTTAAAGGAAAAAAGGCTCTTTTTAAAGTATTTATCTTAATAATGAATTCCGGAGTATTTTTTTTTTATGAGATATTTACCTTAAAAAACGCCTGAGATATAGATGACAATTTGAATTTCTAACGTGGGTGACATTTTTTTAAAAATCAATTTGCCCGCGACAGCACACGTATATATTAATCGATTTCGATGTGAGTGTGCATGTGCCTTTAAATTAAGATTTCAACCAAGATCATTGGTTTGTTTTATAAATCATGTTGCTTTAAAATGGCATACACTTCATGATATCATGGAATTTGGCGACCCTCTAAATCACTTAAAATAAAACCAGGTTAAATAAAAGATGACCAATTTCTAAAAATTCTTATTAATATTCAGTATCTACAAAAACTAGTATTCTATCTTATAAAATCGGGTGCTACTAATTTGAACTTCGTATGTTTGAATAATATAACTTAATTTAAAGTAAACAAATACATAAATAAGCATATGAAAGCTACCTCTTCCTCCCAGCACTGCCGAAAGGACTTTTTAACTTATACTATGTTTTATTATCAATTACGGAACAGAAGAATAAATATTTTTGGCCATTTCTTGTAATATTTAATGCATTTATTCTTACAATTATTCGAGTCATGAAAAGAAGATGAATTGCTTTCACTCTTTCAGATAAAGATTAGGCCATAAAATGGAGTATTATTTGGAACAGATTTTTTTCTTTTAGCCGTGAAAACACCACATCGTGGAGAATAGCTTCGGGCAGATTTAGAAAAGAAATGCTCCAAATATTATGGACACAAAGAAGAGAACAAATATTTAAAAATAGCAAAGGAAAAAGCGGTGGGAAAAAATAAAAATTGATGTCGTTGCTTGTAGTTTTATGAGTGCGATGCTCGATTTAGTACTCACGCGATTAATTTAATAAGTCGGAAGATTATTTAAATACCAGTGAATTTTTCTACGGAATGTTTTAGAATAAGAAGTAATTTTAGGAAGAAAAATTTCCTCATATAGATAATCAAGAAAAGAAATAGTTAAGCTTTAATAAAAGCTTTCAAGAACCTTTTCATAGTCTATCTATCTATCTATATTATAAAGACCAAACGTATCTGTGTGTAACGCATACGTTATTTTGCGAATGGCAATATTTTGGAATTTGAAATGCAATTTTTGCTATTGCTAATTTTTAAACTTTTAAACATCGCACATTTTCAATTTTTACACCGTTGTATAGGGAAAAAATGTACCTTTAAATAGATTTTTTTTTTAACTGCATCTTAATTTATTTTTGAAATATTATTAATATTATTATTATTATTATTATTTTGCAGTTTTTAATGCCGTTTTTCTAATTGTGGCAATAGAAGTAGCCCATTTTTCTATTAAAAGCCATTTCAAAGGGAAAAACGCAGATTACTATATCTTTAAGTTGCCATTTTCTCAATAAAGGTGAAAAAAAATTAAAAACTTGCTGTGTCAAAAATATCGTCTATTATAAAACCCGAGGAATTTTGGTTTCGTTTACAAAATTTTATTTGTACGTAAAAGAATATAAATAGTTTTCATCTGTTTCAACTAACAGCATCGAGTTTTGAATTAAAATGTTTTCAAAATAATCGAATTAAAATATCGATTTTTTTTAAAAATATGGGAATATAAATATGAAAGGTGCATATTTAAATTTTGATATGGTAAAAATGGTGTTCGGTTTAGATTTCAGAGAGAAAAGATGATTGAGTCAAAGTGGAATAAATGTTACTTTTTTTTAAATTTTAGAATATTAGCGTAAGAGCTTTAAATAACAGCCCTTTATCACAATAAGGGATTTCTATTATTTTTTACTACTTACATGTACGATTAAAGTTTAATTCTAACAATTTCTAGAATTGAGTTTTATAGAAATAGTATTTTGTTAACTTTAGTTTAAATATCATTTTTTTAAGAGTTACACTTACCAATATAAAGTGCATTTTTTATTGTAATAAATTTTGTAGGCTAATTATGAATAAATGAAGCAGTTCCTTTTTAAACTTTTCTTTCTCGAAATTCGACGGGCTCTACCTTGTCGAATTTTGACGAGGTAGACCAGGTGAAAGAAAGGCTTAAAAGACCAGGCTAATTTTTTTTCTTTTAGTCATCAGCCCTGGCTTTGTACTGAACCGATTTTGATAATTTTTTTTTTTTTTATGAAAGATGTTCTCTTGTAGATGTGATCGTTCCAGATATTTTTTAAATTTAATTCTATTTTTATATTTTGTTTTTAATTTTAATTTTTTTTCTGAAATTAATTTTTTTTTAAATGGTGGCAATCAGTTTACTTTCAGTGTTGCACAGAAAAGAGAAAACGTTTATTATTATTATTATTATTATTATTATTATTATTATTATTATTATTATTATTATTATTATTATTATTATTATTATTATTATATCCTTATTAATGTTATTTTCTCATTACAATTAAAAATAACTTTTAAAAATTGAACAAAATATGCTTAGAAAATATTTACCTTATAAAACTGTTACATTTCAATGCTTTTCATTCCACTGATGCAGATGAGACACTAGGCGAAATGCTTATATATATATATATATATATATATATATATATATATATATATATATATATATATATATATATATATATATATATAACTGACATCTTCAATAAAACTAGATTTTTTAATTGAGAAATGCATCTAAAAATACATAAATTTCTGGAATCTTTATTCGGCGGTACTCAGATTAAAACCTCAAGTTTAGAGTGTGAATGTTTAATGCAAAGTTGTAACTGACAAACGTGACTTCAAATTTGGAAAAATATTTAGTAATAACCTACTGCACATGAGAGGTCTGCACGGGCCCGATGCTCGTACCCGTCTCGGCCCCATGGCCGGTCTGGGCAGGCGCAATCGCTCCGAATTTTCTAACGGGCCGACAGAATTCGATGAATTTTTCAAACGGGCTAGACCGGCAAAAGAATTGAACGGGCCATATGGACCGGGCCGAAAGTAAAATTTAGCGGATCTACCGGCCCATTATAAAGCTTTTAGCAAAAACGATACAATATGAGATATTTTCAATGAATATGGCTTTAACGAGAATAAGTATATATGTGCGGCACGATCAGGTATTAAATTCACAAATCAGTACAGAAATGCAACTTGTACAGTGTAGAGATCGGCATCAAACAGTTATTTTGTATCTAACTTGGGCTTAATATTTTTAGCAGACTCGAGCCGAGTCAAGATCAAGCTTGTATTGTTTTTCTCCATGTCGAGCAGGTTGGAACTAGACTTAATTGTTCTCAAGATGTGAAGGATAGGTAACATGATTTGTGAAAGCATTAATATCGCTAAAGAACTTATTTATACTTATTTTTGGAAATATAGTTTTTAGTGCTTCTTAAATTCACTTCTCAACAACGCGAAAGTTTAACACTTTTCTGACTAACTTTTAACTGTTTAGGCATAAAATTGACCAACCTGACTATTGAAGAGATTTGGAATCGAATAGTATTTTCCATTTTTGGTAAATAAGATAGTTGCATATACTTGTTGAGATATAAGAGATTCTTGTCACGTCGGTGCAGATTTTTCTCCCTTCTCCTATTGTCGCTTCCGGAAATTCGATTCAAAACATTAACTTTGACAGTACTTTTTTAAATTACTTCTATCAAAAAATAAATAACGCCATTAGATTACGTAATTTCTGAATAAGAACACCTGCTAATCTTTAGGCGTTTCCAAAAAGAAATAAATTCAGAAATGTATCAGAAAGTAGCTCCTTTGGATTTGAGAAAATCTTTGATTAAATGATATAGAAATACCTCCATAAATCTAATTTTCATTATACAGCTTCAAAAGTTATGATAATTTTAACTTTTTTTCAAACTCTAAACCATATTAATTTTTTAATGAATCTTTATTTGAATGCTGAAAGTCGAAGTATCTAAGTAATCATTAATGTTGGTATTGTGTATTATCTGTGAAATGTACTGTAAAATTATCCCATAAATATGTATGCAGTATTTCTTAAAGGAATCTTAATTATAAGATAAAAATTGGACTTTGTTCAAGATAGTAGAAATTTTGAGAGTGTGAAAATGACGTAATATTTAAATTTCGTGCTGATAAAAACAATTATGATTTCATCAGGGTAAAATATTTTTTGCGGATTTTTTTATTCCCTTATACGTAGCATAAGAGCCTCAGTTGAAACTTTTATCATATTTATTTACCTTGAGTTTGTTTTACTAATTGCATATTCGAATAAAGAAATAGTATTTTAGCAATGCTAGATCAAAGTAACGTATGTTTTAGGAGTCAGACTAAATAATGTTATACGCGTTTAAAAAAAAAAAAAAAAAAAAAAAAAAAAAAAAAAATTGTAGGTTAATTAAGAAATTAATTAAACAATTCATTCTTAAATATTTTCATTCGCCGAAATTGGACGAGTTTCATCTCATTTAATTTAAATTAACTAAATATTTTAAAATTAGAAAACGAAGGGGCACCAAACAGAAGACATTCTACTGCACCCCTAATTTTTCTACATTTTGGTTTGTTTCCATTTACACTGACTTGGCCTAAAAATGAGAAAAATAATTTGTAAAATTCAATAAATCGTTAAAAATTTTTTTGATTAAAATTTAAGATTAAGAAATGATACAGAAAGTTACTCTAAACGTATTAAATATAAAAATGTCAAACGAGATTACCAACAAGAACTCTAAATGTACAATTTTTTGTAAAAACCTACTGCGTGAAACAATGAAAATAAAAATGCCCTGGTAGTGTCCTGAAAGAATTTTTCGAAATTTGTGAAATTTTGCGCATAAATTATAAGGCAAGTTGTAAATGCAACATTTAGTTACAATCCAAAATCAAAATTCCAACTTTTGTTTTTTCACTCCACTCTAATGCATATGCGATTAACACAGAGTTAATAAACCGATTAATAAAAATTCGTAAACCGTGCATATGCTGCAAAACAGAAGAAAGAAAAATCAAAGCTGTTTGTGTTAAAATTTCCCATGTTCGTATAAATATAAACTAGCGGGGAACACCGAGTCATGCTCGGTTAAAGTAAACTCTATCCTATCAAAAACATGAATGTGAAAGAATGCCAAGTTCGTTAAAGGTTCCGCTAATAAAAGAAGTGAGATCTAACTGCAAACCAAGTTCTTTCGAAGGTTCTTAAATTTTAGCTCCTGTCATGCATAATATTCTTCAATTGCTTAAAATGATTTGGTATGTTACTTTTTATTCAATAGAGCGACTTGGCAAGTTTTCTCTTATTCAAGTTTCTCTATTTAATTGATCAGAACTTAAAGTTGATCCCTTCCTTAACTTATCAGTACCTTAGCTTCAATATACTTATTCGAACACTCGATTGACAAGATCTTTGCCAATCAGATTCTAGATTAAATTGTACTCTGACTGAAACATTAAAGTTGGTGGCTGAAAACTTGCCAAGTCGCTCTATTGAACAAAAAGTAACATACCAAATCATTTTAAGCAATTGAAGAATATTATGCATGACAGGAGCTAAAATTTAAGAACCTTCGAAAGAACTTGGTTTGCAGTTAGATCTCACTTCTTTTATTAGCGGAACCTTTAACGAACTTGGCATTCTTTCACATTCATGTTTTTGATAGGATATCATTATTTTTTGTCAAATCATTTCTTTTATTAGCGAAACTTTTAACGAACTTGGCATTTTTTCACATTCATGTTTTTGATAGGATATCATTATTTTTTGTCAAATCATTTCTTTTATTAGCAAAACATTTAACAAACTTAGCATTTTTTTCACATTCGTGTTTTTGATAGGATATCATTTTTTTTTTTTTTGTCAAATAAATAGGTATTTGTTTCTTTTTTTTGAAATAAATAGGCTTAAAGCTTTTTCTTGCGTTTATTCACTGTTTTTTTCAATCAAATTAAAAAATTTTAACATAAGGACTGCTTATGTTCCTTTAAATTCCACTAATAAGGATGATTCTTTTATGTGATTGGGTACTACTTGATTATCTCGTCGACCAAAAAAGATTGTCGCCAACTAAACGATATATCGCGAAATTGACGCCAAAAGTGATGCTAATTTGGCGCTTTTTCTGGTATTTCGCCTAATTCCCATACACTCCCATTGTAATCTGGCAATTTATCCAATACTTTTGTTAGAGCAAGGACTGTCGCCATCATTTTGACATCTTTTTTTTTTTTAAATCGGTTTGCTAACTTCCCAATATTGCTTAAATATTGTTACTTAGAAAGCTTTTAGAACGCTTTTCGTGCATTTTTAACCTTCTAAATTTTGTATTTGTTAACAAATGTTCTTAGTGATCATTTATATCTTATAAGTAATGAACATGGCAAATTTGATGTTTCTAGGCCCTTAACATACAGACATCGCATTTTTAGAAATTTTTTTACTCTTTTAACTCTCTTGGATTAGTGGCATCGACATAAGATATGGCCTATATTGGAACAAGCACTGTCACCATCATTTTGATATCATTACTTTTAAGATCGGTTTGTTGTTTGCTGAGATTGCTTAAAAATCCCAATTTAAAACATTTTTAGAACGCTTTTCGCGCATTTTCACCCTTTTTGAATACCGTATTTTTTAGCAAATGCCCTTAGAGATCATTTATATTGCATAAATAATTAACATGCCAAACTTTATGTTTCTAGATCCTTCAGTATTACAAAAGTTGCATTTTTAGAATGTTTTTTCCTTCTTCACCCTCTTATGGTTAATGGTATACTCATAAAATATAGCCTATGTTTGAACCGGGGCGAATACCATCATTTTGGTACCATTACTTTTGAAATTGGTTGGGTAGTTTCAGAGATTAGCCCTGATACTCGCCAAAAGTGACGCCAACGTGGCACTATTTCTGGTATTTTGTGAAATTCTCATAGACTTCCATTGTAATCCAATAATTTATCCTCTAACCAACCATTAATGTTTAATTAATGGTGATTTCTGATTTTTTCCTATTTATAGATCCAATAACCTACCTCCACACCAAATTTCAACTTCCTAAGTCACCTGGAAGTAGTCAAACATTTCTATGGGTGAGTGAGTGAGTCAGTGGTAAAAACAGTGATTTTCAGACGTCAATTTCTCGTGAACGGTAAGCGATTTTTTAAAAAAATTTATAGGATTCGGAAATTAGAAGAGTGTCTTACACGACACGAAAAATTGCAATTGTGTAGGTCAAATAGAATTTAAGTTATTGAGGGGTCAAAAGTGTCCCGAAATGGTTCGGGTAATATAACCCACTGCCGGTGTGTCGCCTTTTACTTTGTGAACTTGGCTGACACACTGCCGTGTGTCTAGATATTAAATTTTATATAAAATGAAATTCTCACTCTATTATTGCTATAAATAATTTATACAAAATTTCGTTAAAATCGATCCTACCGTTTTTTAAATATAAATAGCCTGACCCAGACCATTTATGACCCTTTATGACCCAGTAATCGAAATTTCTCGAACATGAGACCTAGACCAATAGTTTTCTCGTACCAAAAAATGTTGTATACAAAATTTCGTTAAAATCGATCGACCTGTTCTTTAGATATAGCTTGACCATGACCCATTAAGACCCATCATGACCCACAAATGATTCTTATAATCGAAATCTCTCAATCGTGTGACTTAGCCCATTAGCTTTCTCGTGTCAAAAAAACTGTTACAGGCAAAATTTCGATGAAATTGATACTACCGCTCTTTAAATAGCTTGACCCAGACCCTTAATGACCCAATATGACCCATTAAATTTTTTTTCTAGAACTTGTAACCTAGCCCAGTGTTTTTCTCGTGCCCGAAAACCATAGAATGCAATTTTTAGTCAAAATTGCGTGAGAAAATCTCTAGATAAAAAAAGCATGACCCACAATGATCCCAAAAATGGCCCACTAAAAGAATTTTCTCGGACATGTTACCTAACCCAATGGTCTTCTTGTAATCCAAAATGATAAAATATAAAATTTGGTCAAAATCGTTAGAGCCGTTTTTTAGATAAAAATGGCTTGACCCATAATGAACCAAAATGACCCACTAATCGAAAGTTTTCGAACATGTAACCCAGCCCAATAATTTTTTCGTGCCGAAAAACGATTGGATACAAAATTTCCTTAAAATCGATCCAGCCGTTCTCTAGATATAAATAGCTTGATCCTGACCTATCATGATCCAAAATGACCCAATAATCGGATTTTCTCGAACATGTGACCTAGCCCAATGGTCTTCTCGTGACCAAAAATGGTAAAATCCAAATTTTTGCGAAAATCGTTAGAGCCGTTTTTGAGATAAAATTTCCACACACACGCACACACACAATTTTTGCTCGCATTATATAGTATAAGATAGTATAAAGCCCATTCATGAAACTGATCTAAAACATTAGAGTAAAAAACCATAAATACTGAGTTTTGATGGAAATAGCTTTTTCTACGACTTTTAGAAAGAGAATTATGATTAGATATTTTTTTTCGCCTTTTGTAACTATCCTTCTTCTATTTGAAAAAAATTCTTTTACATATACACCGAAAATACATTTACTGCACATTTGAAAATGTAACAATAATTAGTCATAATCAATAACAATATACCATTTCCTCAAGAGAATAATACAAAAAAAAAGGGGGGGGGTTCTGTCTTTTACGAGCTACGCTCGTCAATCCCAATCCCGCTTCTAAAATTAGTTAATTTGATCGACTTTAAAAAAATTACGAAAGTTTGAACAATAATAATAATAATAATGAAAGTAATAATAATAATAAAAAAAGCGACGATCACCTTATAAACGAATATTCATTCTTTTCCGTTTTACGGAGAGTGTTTACGGCCGAATGAGCTGCTGTTAATGGATGTTTTCGTGTTTGTTTAAATAACATCATTTCAGCATTTCAGAATCAGCTAATATAAAACAAACATAGTCTAAACAGTCTTAGCTTCCCAGTATTTTTTAACAATGCTATAAGGTAATGACTTTAAGTAAGGGATTCTTAAATGTAACGTTTTAAATTTGACGTAATTTTCACCATTTTTTTTTTCTTTTTGTAATATTCACGCGAAAATATTTTTATCTTTAGAAAGGAAATACTATTATTTGCACTGTCCTATTTTGTTTTTTAGTTCTAACGTAATTTTTCTCCATTTACGAATATAAAAACATATTAATGAATTTATTAATTTACAACTTTTGTTCCCTTTTAATATTCACATGTGAATGTAGTTTTATCACGTAGTTTTCAATATATTCCCCTTATTCACTCGTAATTATTTAATTATCATTTGAAAGTTTTTATTTTGTTTGTGATTATCGCATGTAAATATATATGTATATTAATTTAAAGGAAATGTTATTCTATGATCATTTGGCAACAATTTGAAATAATAACCTTGTTCTAAAAATGTAAAAATAGTCATCAAGGTCAATGCTAGTAATATCGAAAAATTGTGCGTTATCTTTCTCAAAATCTACAAATCTGAATTTAAAATAAATCCCCCAAATATGAGTCAAATTAGAAAAATAAAAGTAGTCTGCACACCGGGAACTTCTAATGTATAAAATCATCTAAAAATGTATAAATTCTATGGATGTTTTTGCTGCTATAAATTTTTTTGTAATGGAACAATTTTGACCGATTTAACATTAAATATCTCTTAAAATAATTATTAGATTTAAAAATTGCCTACATCAGCGTATTTATGTAACCTTTTTCTATATTATCACCAATTTTCCTATTTTTGTATGCAACAGACTCTCTTAATTAAAAAAAAAAAAAAAAAAAAAAAACCTTCCTGTCACAAAAAAAAAAAAAAAAAAAAAAAAAAAAAAAAAAAAAATCATTGTCAGGGGCGGTTTTTTTTTTTTTTTTTTTTTTTTTTATAGAATAGAGAGATGCCCATCACAAACTGTATTTGCGATACATTGTAAATGTTTGCTATTGAGAATGATATGGCATATTAAATTCTCTATGTCAATAGTTTGATGTGGCATAAAATGACAATTCGACAAACACCTTATCGTTTTAAACAATTTTTATCAGTCTTACACAGAAAACTGACGTCAAACATGTTTTAAAACAAAAGTTTTTATCACTTGCTGTACATTTATAGTAAACGGAAAGTTGTCAGTCATGTGCTTCGGATATTTAATTTATTTTTGCAGGAAACATCAATATCATACTAAAGTGATTTCTGTTATCTTTTTTCAAGTTGTATGGAAACACAACAGAAAAGTTACGTAATATGGAAAGTTATCTGTTAAATTTAAGAAATATTTTTATCAGTTTTATCAATATCATTAGTTTCTTTTCAATACGAGAATTTCCAGGATGATATGAAATGTTAAATAGTTTTTTTAGCATATGTTTTTAAATATGTGATATCCAAAATTAAATTGACATTAATAAGCTATATTCTTTGGTACCATTGTAGTGTAATTTCTTAATTTCTTAGCGTCACAGACAATATATGATTTTGCGAGGGACCAAAAGATTTTTTATTTAATGAACCGTTACAATGCATATGTATTGTTCATTCTCATATATATATCATGCTTTTTTATCATCTTTTAGTAAATAGTACCTCAAACCGTACTTTTTGAGTAAATATGTATGTCATCAAAGCAGGGTTCCCGCTGATCGATGATTTTTTTAGCAAAAGTTGACAATTTGGCTGATAAGAAAAAAGAAAAAAAACATTCGTCCATTAAAAAAAAGGGCAAATTATATTTGTTGTGAAACATTGAAAATTAAATCTTAAACTCCTTAATGTATTCCGAGTTTTCGCAATATGTTCTAAAATAATCCACGTTTTTGTAACCGTTTATGGATCAGTTATTCATCTGAATTTGATTACTCGCTACATCAGAAACTAAAGATAAAACAACTGTATTCTAAATGTTTTGTGCAATCAAGAAAATTACTTAAATTCTGATTTATCTCAATCTAATGTTATGAAATAAAACGAATCCCAGTTAACTCACCAGGAAACTACACCTTAGAGTAAAAATGAAAAAAAATCTAGGTAAGCAGCAATCGAAAAAGTGTATTGAAACACACTTGCTTATGGATAAATTAATTGCCCTCGTTTCCGCGTTATCGACACAAGGTAACCCGTTGAATTTCGACGAAAGTAAATGTTTAAGAAAGAACTGTTTCATTGATTAATAAAAAAATCTACAAATTTAGCTTCAGTAAAAAACGCATCTTACAATGGTCAGTCTAACTCTCAGACAAATATTATTTAAAGCTAAACTTAAAGGGAAAAAAGTACTATTTTTATAAAACTCAGTTGTCCAAATTATTAAAATTAAACTTTAATCGCATATGTAAAAATGTAATGCAAAAATGAATGACATGATTTAAAAAAATTATACATATTTTGAAAACTATTACACATATTATAAGCAAGTGATACATGAAAATAGCATAAAGATACATAAAGTTTTTTTTAAGTTGTAAATGTTAAGTGTGTGAATCTTTCGTAACCCAACCAACACCAAATCTTTAATCATGTTCGTTCCACATATTTGGCAGTCTTGCAGCTCTATGCATTAAAACACTAAATAATGCATCACAAAATAATGCTAAATGGTGCATAAGTGCATAATTTATCCACAGAACTTCTAGTTGGTAAAAAGGAAAGCTATCACTGCTTTATATTATCAACTGATTCGCAACCTGGCTGATGGAGAGCCTTCCCTTCTTACAGATGTTTTATTTTGCAAATTTTAAAAATTTACATCTCGATAACGGGGAGATGAGGGCAAATAATTTGGGCATCTAAAAGCATGTTTCAATATGCCCTTTCGATTGCTACTTATCTGTATTTTTTTCACTAGTCCTCTCCGGCACAGACAAGTTCTGCTAGTAAAAAGAGAAATTATTGACTGTTACCGAAATTTACTAACGACTTTTTTAGAAATTAAGAATCCCCTAATTTAAGCTTTCATTATAAAAGCAAAATTTTATTTAAATATTATTGGTGCAGAATTTACGCATAAGCTAGAATCTGAATCTTTCAAAATTATGGTACGAAAACTTCTAAAAGGAGGAAAAAAATTAGAGCTTTCGTGATCTTTACATGAATACCTTTCCTTCACAATATCTACTTTGCCTTCTCCATACCAATGCAAAATCTTTCAAATAAACCTTTCAAAGACTCAAAGACGATTAATTTCAGAGTACCTAGATAAGATGTAATGCCCATCTTTTTGTCCAACATTTTTTTCCCTTAATCATCGGGCTTAAATTAAATTTAATTAACTGAATTTCAAAATCTATGGATGTCTTTTTAAAACAATTTTAATTTTTCTTAAGAAAGGTGTTATAGTAAAAATAAAATACATTGACATGTTTCGGAACCGTCAAAATAAGTTCCATAGTCATAATATATTCCATATGTAGTCCAAATATTATGACTATGGAACTTATTTTGACGGTTCCGAAACATGTCAATGTATTTTATTTTTACTATAACACCTTTCTTAAGAAAAATTAAAATTGTTTTAAAATGTTTATATAAAAGGTGAATATTTTAAAATCTGATGATTAAAAAAAAATCAATTGGATTTAATTAACTTTTTATCTATGGATGTCTTTCACTGTTCTCCCTTTTTTGTCTTCCATGTTTTAAGTTGTTAACACAAATATTTCTATGAGAGCGTGTGTACATATCATAAAAGAATCAGTAAACTCTAAAACCGTTAAGTGAAAAAACAAAAGAGGATACCCAAGAAAACAATAAAAATGCCTAAATAACCTAAAACAATCCGAAGCTGAAGAACATGATAGAGGCCTTTGCTATGCAACCTGATAAGTAGTTTCAAGTTCTTAAATGAAGATTAAATTACCGATGGAGAACAGGAACTGCATGTCATATCATAGTAATTTTTGTACCGTTATCACGATACATGGCGATTCACCGAGGAAAAATTTACTTTCATCGCATTTCTTCATGCATGGACTGTCTAATCTTTTAATATCATGATCATAGTAATGCTTCTTTTAGATGCTCTCGGGACAAATTTGATTGTTGAACACGCATAATATTCCTTGTATACAATTGATTTAAAGTGGCACAAATTCCTATTTATTTAAAAAATTGAACTTATATTTTTGCTAACCAATGCAAATAAAATAGGTTATGTAATTGATGTACGAATGTTTGATCATGCGTAAATGATTAATTATTCAGATGTTGCTAGGAAAGAAATTTCTTTTGTAATCTGCGTTTAAGAATACTTGATGTGTCTCGTTGAAAAGTTTTTATTCTTAATAGATTACAATAAAACAATAACAACAACAACAGAAAAAAAGACTTGTGTAGGGGAGACTGGGGCACATGTGAACAGTTCACATAAATATAGCTTTTTCTTCTAAATGGGTTACTTTCTATAAACAAGAACTACTGAATATAGTGAAGGGAACATTTTTACTCATGGTAATTTTTTAATCACTTTTGTAGTTTTCGATGTTTTTTAATCGCTTTATAAATTCTAAAAAAAATATTCACATGTGCTCCAGTAGGGGGGCAGTTGTGAACACACGTGAGGCACATGTGAACACAAGGGAAAAATATCCTTTTATATGCTTTTTATTCTGTTATTCATTTGTCGTCATAATCATTTATTATATTCTGTGCTAAATCCACTATAAAGAAAAAAATATGTTTAAATTTCTCTAGTTTCTAGGTGATATGTTAAAACACAAGTTGCACCAGAACCGTACAGGTTGACCTCATAGACGCAGAAACTCGAGGGACTCTGCCCGGTCCGAAACCGTTCTGGTACCCCCTCCCTAGTGGACTAACGCCTCTCAGGCTTTCAAGTTGACCTCATTAACGCAGGGGCCCACGGGACCCTGTGTGGTCCGATGAGCAATGGGAAGCAACCTACCAGCCCACCTACCCCGAACCGCACACGTTGACCTCATCGACGCAGAGACTCAAGGGACTCAAGTTCTGTGCGGTCCGAAACGTGTTCGGGTCTTTTTTTCCCTTGTTTTTTTTCTAGTGACAGTACGCCTCTTTATTAGGTGCATTTGGACTCTGTCCGCACGAGCTACCGAACCCGCTCCAATGGGACAGCCCATGAAGCATTTTTTTCTTTTTTTTACGGTAGAAAGGCGGTATCTCGTCACCACCAGCAGCGATTCGACTGCCTTGCATTTCGACCCGAAAATTCTCCCTTCTCTGGCACTACTTAGCATTTCGGCCATTTTAGTTTTGGTTATTTATTTTTCTAAATCTCCCTCAAAATTGTCCCCCCTGTTGTCTGCTAAGGACATGCCACCGTCTAGGCTCAAAAATTTTTGCTCCAGCTCCATTTCACTTGGCACGGCAAGTGGGAGTGATGTGCGGCGCCAAACTCAGTACTTTCAAAAAGGCAATAAACTACTAAGTCCAGCAACCGTTAGCCACAATCAGCCGACCTCGGCACTTGTCTGCGTCGATCGCCCCCACTCCGCCAGCTAAAATTCCATCGTGTACGCTAATGGCACATGGTGCATGTTAAATCCGTCGTGGGTGCAAAGTCCTCCATGTTACCTATGAATTATACCTCTGGAGGTGCCTTGCCAGGTGAAGGTCTCGTCATCTGATCAAGGCTCTAAATTACGAGACAATCTTGCGAGTGCCATGTGCAGCACATCATTTATTGCCGCTTCGCGGCAATTAGGCGGTCTTCCGCCCCGATACCAGGTATCTAACCCGTTAAGCTGAGATTATTAACTCGGCAGGTAGGGGCCTGGTTATCGGTTAGAAAGAAAAAAAGTTTATAAAATGAAAATAGTAGATTGAAGGAAAGGAAGGTGGATTAGGTGACTGATTTTTTATTGCAATAAAATAAAAAATAAAGAAGTAAATAAAAAAGAAAAATAAAGCATCTAAACAACATACAACAAATTCGGCTCATTAGCGTATAAAAGATGTTAAAAACTTTAATTAAAAATTATGTGTTACTTACAATATAAAGCAGAATTCTACGCAAATCAATTCTACTTTATATTGTAAGTTGTACAAAAATTTTAACTAAAGTTTTTAACATCTATTTTATACTGATGAGCCGAATTTATTGTATGTTGTATTATCAAACAGTGTAATTGGTCCTTTTATAGTAATAAAGCATCTAAATTTTGCTTAGGGGCTTTTGTTTCGGGGAGATTTTAGGGAGGGGTATTTTCATAATATTTTCTTCTTTTTGACTCTTCGTATATGTTGTTCGAGTTGAAGCAAGTTAGTCCTCCAAAATGTGTTATTTTAATCCATTTCAATCCCAAGATTTACTATTTTTACTTACCCATCATACGTAGTATAGGGTAAGTCTTGCAATCGTTTTGAAAATCGAAAAAAAAATTGTGACGGATTTACACGTTTCAGATACTGGAGATTCCGAAAAATATATTTTTTTGAAATTTTTTTTGCCGTCCGTCCGTCTGTCTGTCTGTCTGTAAACGCTCTATCTCCCGAACAAATTGAGATAGAGACTTGAAATTTTGTATGTACTTAGTATGTAAGAATAGGACAAAGCCTATTTAATATCAGTAACCTCGATTATCCGGAACTATTTTTTTCGGACTTTCAAAAAATTCGTTCTGATAAAAGGTACATAAAAATTTTCGAATTTTTTTATTTTAAAGAATGGATGTAAAAGGCAATAAAATAACGCAAATTTTGCATAAAGAACGAAGTCGATCTAATTATTAGTTGCCGAGATATGTGTAATCCTGTTTTCCGCATTCTTTGATTTTTCATGACTCTGTATTTTAATCAAACTTCAATTCAAAGATATATTTTAATTGGAAATGAGACGCTTCATCCGACGCAGTAAATTGTTAGTTAATATGATTATTATTTTTAGAGTTATAAGGATGTTTCTTTTACGCAATCCGGTATTACTTGAGTATTTTGGCGTTTTATATAATTTGTCGAATTTGGCTCATCAGCGATTCATTAATAAAGCATGACTATGTATACTAAAACTATTTAAATTTGCGTTTAAATTTTATTTTGGAATTGCAGTGCATTCTATAAATATTTTACACATGTTTTATTTTCATATTTTATATTATGCATATCCATGATTGGTAAGTATTACGGTGGCCCCCAACGACTAGTTTCCTTAAGAATTTGAAATTTTACATTGTATAAAATACTAGCATAAAATTTATGTGTAATGAATTATTGTTTTATTTTTATTAGCATTTTCCAACAAAGTTCAAAAGTGCTTATGCATTCGGTTTGTCTGGCCGTCTGGTTGTCTGTCCGTCTGTCCGCGCTCTAACTCTGGTAAATATACTCGGATTGACATGAAATTTTTGGACATTATTTAGGTTTACCCTACCACAAACCCTATTGAAAATGAAGTTTCTACCATGATTAGTTTATTTACAGGGAGAGACAAAAATTTTCCATTACATTATGGCCTATGGAGAAAAATCGTTTCAAAGACGATTTAAAGATTTTACACCCTGTCAAAAATATTAAAATTTACATGCATTTAAGAGGTGCACTAAAATATGCATTCCATAAAATATGCGATGAAAATATAGCTATTATTCCTTTACAGGGCCACACAAAAGAATTTCATTGGATAATGGTAAAGGGGGAGGGGGGGAAATAGTGTGCGACATTGTTGAAATATATTAAACTGTTTCATGTATAACAAAATTGATATATGTCACTGAAGCTTAATATAAATTATACGATACTGTTTTGCATAATATGAAGTACATTGCATTTACCTGAACACACAAAATATTTCAAACTAGTATATAACCCCTGTCAAAAATGACAGGATTTTAACTAAACATTCAATTTTCGATATAGTTCAACAAATTTAAATGGACAAAACATAAAAAAAAAAAAAACATGTACAAAAGTTTTTGTGAAATGTGTTATCAATGAATTTCTAATACATCACATTGTTAATCATAATGTTACATAAGCAAAATCAAAATGAGTTTCACAAATAGTTTAACGATTACACTAACGATTAAAATTATGTTATTTTAAGTAATTGTTTAGGTTAATAGTACAATGGTAGGGATGAACCTGTGACCCACGATTGGTTATGTAAGTATGTGGTCTGCAAATTTCTTAAATTTATAATTTTAAAAAATTGCAGATTTTGTCATGGATGGCAGAAAAAAAAATCATGAATTTCGACATTTTCTCTCATGGCAAAATTGCAAGTTTTATCGAGCCAGTTAAAAATTATGAATTTTGTTATATAGGTAACCAATACCATAGCTATTTATATAGGAAATTCTTAAGTTGAGAATTTTGTCAGTCACTGTTTTAAAAATATTTTAAATACACTGTAAAAAAGTGTCCTGAATTTTACAGGTGTTATTCTTTGAATTTTAACTTTTTTAATTGAGAAATTCCGTTTTAGAAAAAAATCTTAGTTTTCCAGAAATTCCAGGAAGTTTTTCATTTTTTGTTGACTTGATAATCGAGCGTTTCCGTTTGTGGTAACAGACGCTCCAAAAACAGAACACCTCCGGCGACAGCCATGTTGATTTTATGTTATCGTTGGTTATGAATGTTTAAGCTATGTTTAGAAAAGATTTCTGCGATCATTTTAGCTGATGCTGACATTTAGATGCAGCATATATCTTAAAACTACATGAATAATAAAACGTTGTTTCGATTTCGTCATCTTTATTACCTGGATTCTTTCGTTAAATTTGTAACAAATGGTAAGTTATTCAGATTCATTTTGTAATTATTTTTTTAATGAAAACTGTACTTATTTTAAATGAGTGTTAGATATTCTGATCTTGTTATGTTTATTTCTAATATTGCACGTTTGGCTTACATGCAGAGTTTGGTTCAAGCCGTCAAAATTTTTTTTGACGTGATATAAGTTTAAATTACGTTTAAAGTGATTTTAATCATCAAAAACATCAATATGTATTTTTTTAAGTATGCTCAGAAAAACAACAACTAAAAAAAAATGTTATTAGTATAGCAAAATGCAACATTGCTTCTATTTAATGATAATGCATTTTACTTTTGGAATTTACTTTACAGTAATCAATTATTAAATTATAATTTTTTTTTCTTTTTTTTATGTCTTTCTTTTTTTTTCTTATATATGTGAGAGAGGGGGGAGGAGCGGGACTGACTTTTTGTAATGAACCATTTTAAGAAATGAAATCAATCACGATATCACAAAAATAAGTTATATGCGTATACATTCTTTAACAGAAATGTTCTCTGGAGCACAAATAATCTCTTTTTGAGAGGCGGAGGACAGATCCAAATAAATAAATATAAATACAATTTATTTGTTATTGAGAAAAGAATTTAGTGACGGGTTACCACAAAATCAAATTAAGATGCTAGGAGCTTTTGAAAAAATAAATTTAAAGTACCATATGTAGATTACATAATATGTAGATAAGATTTTCTAAGTTATATGGTTTTTTAATGTAACTTGTTTTGCATGTACTTGATTTATATATAACACTTAAACAATATTTTCTTTGCAGCATGTCCCCTCCCCCTTTAATTCAATAGAAACACAGAACAATAAAAATGACATTTATTTTACAACCGGGAAAGGAATGAATAAATGTTAGGATTTGAAAAGAATGTTAAGATAAAATTATAAAATATGAAATTGTAATTCTTTTATCCCAAGATTAATTTTGTAAGGGACTAACAATCATTTCTTACTGATGATGTTATTTTATATATAGAATACAGCTTTACCTAGACCCCTGTTAGGAATAAATGACTAATTTATCATATCAGTAAGGGGAAAAAATTGTTTAACTTGGTTGGAAAGATGATCCAAAAATGAAAGTATCCTAATGTTTTCGTTCTTTGACAAAAAAAAGTTCTTTTTTTTATGAGTCTGGAGCACATGTGAACAGTTCACATAAATATAGCTTACACTAAATTACAAAATGAAAATAAGTAGATTGGGGGGAGGGAGAGGGGAATCAGATGATTGATTTATTGTTAAAATAAAAAAAAAGAATACAGCTTTTAAATTTTGCTTAGTGGTTTGTGTTTCGGAGAAATTTTAGACAGGGGCATTTAGATAGTACTTATAAAAAATCTGACGAAATACGAAAGGTTCTCACTCATGTATTTGTCTTATTTACTTCTAAATTAATGATAAAGAAGGGTTTTAAATGATTGTTGAAAAAATATCAATTATAATCTCTCCCCTAAATTTAACTTCTTTTGCTTTTGAAATAAAGAGGAGAAGGAGGGGGGAGAAAATGCTAATAATTGGCATTTTATGGTAGTTATTAGTTTTAAAATGTTACTTTCTTAAGATATTACTGATATCTATCTTCATTAAAGATACATAACTATTTTAGAGACAAAAGTAAGCCATCATTTCAAGGTTGGAAAAATTAAATAGAACAATTAGCAAAGTTGTTTAACGCAATACTTTTTGTATTAACAATGCATAAAAAATAATATAGTAAACCGCTTATTAAAATATTGTATAATATTATAAAATTTTAGAAAACATTAAATTTATTTAAATTACACTTGAAAGTGAACGAGATTGTTGCTCTTTATGAACCTGTTGGCAGATGTTGTTGTGGAAGCATGTGTCTCATGTATATTTTCTTAATTGGATTATCATTAACAATTTTTACCAGCCATGAAGCATGAAATGTTAGTGATAATTTTATTGAGAATTTGTTTTACTTAACTCTTTTATATCTTTATTTACTTGTAATATTTTTGTTTTTATAATAGTAGACTATAAATTTAGTATGCAGATAGCAAGTTTAATCTTTAACTGACGTATCAGAAATTGCAACGCAACTAGTGTGAAGCGGTTTGTGTGACTGCAAGTTCGAAAGATGAATAAAAATAATAATAAACTCATACGATGGTGTTTTTGTACTAAACATTTTGTACAAAATATTATATTGTAATTAACATTCACCTATTTAAAAGTCTCCGGTGATAGTATTAAAGTTCCAAATGAAATGAAATTTAATCAGTATTTGTAGTTAAATTGAAAGTTAAACTATAACAATTAAAAAAGCAGTGGCCTGTGAAATCAGTAATATTAGTTAAATGTTAATGAAAAGTGGGGCACGTGTTTTATGCTTTATATGAAAAACTTTTTTTTCTCCCTAACCAAAAAATTATTTTTCCTAATTTTTACAGAAGCACTAAAACTTTTTTCTTAAACAGCTTAAGTTTATTGAACTTTTAAAAACCTATCTTTTAAATAATGTTATAAACAATATATTCCAGTTTTTTTTCTATATTAATTTACAAACTTAGCCAATCTCAGTCTCCTTTTCCATTAATACATCAAATAATCACACATATCCAGAAATACAGCAAAATTATAGTAATGGAACAAAACACCCCATGAAAAGTACTACCGAATTGTGTTTTTATTGTATTCATTACCAGAATTTTAAAAGTATACTACTGAAGTTATTTTCAAATAAATTTAACAGGACTCGTTAATTTTAATCAGTTTGATTTAAATCACGGTTTAAATAAATTAAAAAATCATTTATTTAAATCAGTTTTCCCCAGACATTAGTTTTAAATAAATTTGCGATGAAAATAAACATATTACATTAATGCATACTATGATAGTGCATTAATATAGTTTAATTTTACGCCACAGATAATAAAAAAACTTTTAAGAAGATAAAACTTAACATTTGTCAAAAAGTAAAATACTATGTAAGTAAAGAAAAGTGTTTTAGAGTTTGATTTGAATCACAATTATAAAACTTTGCCACAGTAAGGAAATCTAAGCAGAAATATATTAAATATTGTAATTACTCATTAATATTTAGAGAAACTTCTGCAAGTTGAAGTAAAATAGAACTATGTGAACATCGCATTTTTTCACTAGTTATTATATGATTTTTTAGTTGAAAAAAATATTAATGATAACAACACCTGTAGACATATGGTAAAAAGAAGAAAAAATTGAAGCTCTTTGACATTTTGTTTGGCCTCGGTAGGCAAAACACCGTTTATAGATCTCAAAAGTAAAATTTTAGTTCCCACTTGGTAAGCTAATAATTTTATTTATTCTATCATTTGAATTTTAGTGTTTTAACATATACTGTGAATACTAATAAATATTTTTTAATACAAAAAAGTCTTCAAAAATTGAAAAATGTTAATGATTTGTCATTTTAACTGCATTGGACAAGTGGAGAATTTATGAAATAATTTGTTGGAGCAAATATGAACAATTCATATGAGAAAATAATCATTCTTAGATTCTGATCGTTTCAGTTAACTTCATGAGAAATGATGTCAGCTTCGATAAGTTTCCTGCAATAGAAGACTGTTTGTCATAGAACATTTAATTTTGTATTCAAACTTCCACAAAAACATCTGTTAATAGATACATAAAGAGCAACAATCTCGTTTAATTTTAATTTAAAATAATTAATAAACTTAAATAATGTTATACTACATTTTAATAAACGGTGTTTTATGCATTGTTAATACAAAAAGTTTCGCGTTAAACAGTTTAGCAAATATTTCTATTTATTTTTTTCCAAACTTGAAATGATTGCTTACTTTTCTCTAAGATAGTTATACATATATGATACTTTAAATGGTGATAGATATCAGTAATATCTTAAGAAAATAAAATTTTTAAACTAATGACTATTATAAAATTACGATTTTATGCAGCTCCCCCCTTCTCTCTTTCAAAAGTGAAATAAGTTAAATTTAGGGGAGATATTATAATCGAGTATTTTTTAACAATCATTAAAAATCCTTCTTTATCATTAATTTAGAAGTAAATAAGACAAATACATGGATGAGAATCTTTCATATTTTGTTAGATTTCTGATTAGAATTATCTAAATACCCCCCTCCCCCCTAAAAAAAAATTAGAAACACAAACCCCAAAGCAAAATTTAAAAGTTTTATATTTTCTTTTTCAAATTTACTTCTTTAATTTTTCTTTTTATTTTAACAATTAAACCAATCATCTAATCCTCCCTCTCTTTCATAAATCTACTTATTTCAATTTTATAATGCAGTGCTTAAACATATCACCCAGAAACTAGCGAAATTTATTGATATTTTTTCGTTATAAATTCTCTTTTTTCGTCACCCCAAAAGTAGGACAGTTTTGAAACAATTATTTTTAATTTATAAAACTATCAAAAGAAAGAAACTATAAAAGCGATTTTTAAAAAACTACCATATACAAAATTGCTCTGTTTAATATATTGAGTAGTTTTTGTTTATAGAAATTAATCCATTTATGAGAAAAAGCTACATTTATGTGTACTGTTCTCATGTACCCCAGTCTAACCTATAGTTTTGTGTGTTCTACTTTAGTGATGCCTAATATATTTAAGGTTGAAGAAAATCTGAACCATTCAGTATTTTTTTAAAATCAGATTTTGTGGATTACAACCCTTTATAATGGTGGAAGTTAAGGTATTTGTTATAGTTCTCTGGGTCGATGCTAAAGGGAGGGGGGGCAAGAAGACAAGAAGACACCCCACCGGGACCCCAACCGTTAGGTTTATGGGTTTTTACGTCCCGAGGGAAAAGTCCCTACCGCCATCCAACGAACACAAAGGCAATATGCACCGCACAAACTGACAAGAAAATAGTAACAATAATAAAAATTACAACTAAAACAGTAATCTGTTTTGGAAAAATTACAGATGCAGTAAACAGGCAACATCGCCAACTGCCAACCCGACAAATTATTATAAAATATTTAACTAAAATTAAACAGGTAACAAGGCATACAAACATTAATAATAGCAACAAACATTAATACAAACATTGTCAATACGCTACAATAAAAAAAAAATATATATATAAAGAAAGACAAATTAAAAGTACAAATAAATAAAGAATTACAACAAGAATAATGATATTTACAGATGAGAAAAACTGAATCCACTGAGTATAAATTACAGATAAAGAAAGCTGACTATAAATTCATAGCATTGACATCAATACTAGGCTGACACATCAATACTTATAACGAATAATTGAATAGAATCCATTCAAAATATTATAATTGTCCTTAAGTTTATGGCAATTTAAACAGTTCATAAGAGTCTTTTTCATATTCTGCCTATAAGATAAATCTCTATCAAATTTAAAATGATGGATCATGAGTTTGCATTTACCGAAAATATAGTGTTTCACGTTTCCAATAGAGCCACAATCACAGCGATCCGAAGGTCTTTTACCTATATTAAATAAGTAGGATGGAAAGCTTCCGTGACCTGTAAGGTAAAATTGTACCACTTCTTTTGTGCAAAGAAAATCTAAGTCAACTTTATTAAGAACTGCATACGTATCTCTTCCAACTGTAGCTGTCTGCCATTGATTTTGCCAGTCTGCAATGGATTTTTGTTTTAAATGTCGTTTCAAAAAAGAAATAGGATACGGAACTGAGGCATGTACGTTCGCTGACCCTTTTAAGATAACATTTTTGGCTATCTTGTAAGGGAGGGGGGGGGCAGAGGGGACAAGTTCCCCGGACACCATAACGAAAGGGCAGCAGTAAAAGTAGACGCCCATCCTGAGGACCAGCTTTCGGCTTATGGCCAGGATGAATTTCTGAGCCGAAGGGGGAGGGGGGAGAACGAAAAGGCATCAAATATTTTTTTTTCTTTGGTACCGATCGTTCTCATATCTGTTTAAAAACCATGATATTGTTAAAATTATCCTATGTAAGGCCATAAATTGCTGTAAGTTATCTTAGAACTTTTTTTCTCGTATTTCCTCCAACTTTTTTATATGAAAAAAAGTATTGTAAAATAAAAGGAAAGTGTGGTACTTTTTTTATAATATACCATGTTACATCTTTTAACTTTATAAGTGTCTTTTATTACTAAATTTTCTATTTTCATTTTCCAGAATCTTTGCCACTATTAACCCAAATAAAGGTATCAAAGCACCTAGAACGAAAGGAAGAAGAATTAATAAGACTACCAAGCCAATTATATAGTTAGTAAATGGACTTAGAGATTTTTAAAGTCATTTTAATTTGGGATGCAACAATCGATAATTTTATTGTTTTATTTAGTGTTCTGATTTTTTGCATATTTATTCCTCTTAATTTTTTAACCCAATTTTTCTCAGTCTTATTTATTGTCACTGTGTTTATTAGAAATATTTGATGTGATAGAAGTTATCAGCAATCATATATGATTGCTTTTTAAAACTTCATGATTGTTTCTCTGAATACATTTTCAATTTTCACTCTCAAATGCAAAATATTATACAAAGAATTCTATTTGCTAGAATGAATGAATTATAGCATTACACTGAAAAATGTAGATTTTTTTTTAATGTGATCATCATGTATTATTTTATTTTGTTAATATTTTATATATTAATAAAGAATTATTAATGAATACTTCTGAAGTTTCTGACTTTTTTTTTTTACTTCCTGATTTTTATGGTTTAAAACTTGACAACACAGCAAAGAAATTCTTGTATCCAGTTCAATATATTATATATAAACACAAAAAAAGACATTTAACATATTTAAAACTTTTGGTAGCAAGTAATTGTAATTCTGCAGAGTTGATTTTACACCAGAAATCCCCAGGGATGTCAAAATTTGTGAAAATGGAAAACAGTTGATATATATGCACATTTTTTTCTCCAATTTAAATATTGCCAAAGAAGTAAAATAGTTAGTTTTTGAGTAAATATGTACATAAATACAATCTGTAATGTCTATTTTATCTTTAAGATTAAACCAAAGAACTTCTATAGTAAAATTGATATTGCATTCCTTTTTATCTGCATTTTAATTTTAACACATCCAGTTTATCAAAATATTTTGAAAACTAAAACAAAAGGTTTTCCTTAAGAAAAGCATACAGGAAGAGTTAGTTACAAATAATTACTGACATAAATTATCTATAATCTATTATAGGCCAATAAGTTTCGATCAATAAGGAGAAATGTCAAAATGCCAGTTTGTAATATGAAAAATTCTTTGGAAATTTTTTAAAGTTTATTCAGAGTATATTTCGAAGCTTTTAGATAATGCGATGAGTTTTCAAGTTATTTAAAATATTTGGTACCACTTGGTAATCCTGTCGGCAAAAAATTTAATGCCAATAATTTCGCATTCACTTGCATTAAACACAATGCACGTATTTGTTCCGTCGTCAAGGGATTTTTGATTCGACATTTTTTTTAATTTATGTTCTACTAATTTATTTGTACTCTTGTTATATAAAAAAAAAATTGCAACAATTTGAATAATTTGGATAATAGTTGGACGATTCGTATAATTTGGCGAAATTGGTCGACGGGATAACCAAGGAGTACAAAATTTTTAAACAAATTGCAGAAAAAAAGCATTTTTAAGAATTCTTTTCTAAATTATTTTGGTTCTCCATCAGCAATGGGCCTAAAGCTGACCTTTTCAGAAATCAGGCCCTGTACAATGTAAATATACAAAGCCTGATTATTATAATTGATATTGTTTGATGTATTTCCTTAATACTTTAACACATGCAGTCATTATTTTTAAAATACTTCAACAACTTAAAAAAAATTAAGAAAAATACACCGAAAAAATTAGTCACAAAAAATATTTACCGACATAAATACGAAACTAATTATATGCCAATAAGTTTTGATCAGTAAGGTAAAATTTGAAAATATAAAATTAGTACAACGGAAACTAATCATGCGTTAATTTGAAATTTCTTTCTGAAATGGAAAATTTTAGCCTGAAAAACAATATTCTGTTTCTAAACGATAGCGTTTCAGTTTCCCAGTTGGAGTATTCCAGTTTCCCAATTGGAGTACTTCAGTTTCGAAAACGGAACCGCTCCAGTTTCGGAAACGGAAACGCTCCAGTTTCGAAAACGGAAACTCTCCAGTTTCGAAAACGGAAACTCTCCAGTTTCGAAAACGGAGACGCTCCAGTTTCAAAAACGGAAATGCTCCTGTTTCGAAAATGGAAACTCTCCAGTTTCGAAAACGGAAACTCTCCAGTTTCGAAAACGGAGAGCTCCAGTTTCGAAAACGGAGAGCTCCAGTTTCGAAAACGGAGAGCTCCAGTTTCGAAAACGGAAATGCTCCGGTTTCGAAAACGGACAATCTCCAGTCTCAAACGGAACACTTCAGTCAAGTAATGAAAAAGAATTTCTATGATTTAACGGATCAGATACGGCAACTCTGCTGCCAGCACCTTTTCCGTTTTTTTACTGGAGTTTAAGTTTACAGTGTATCATCGATCATGCTCACAGAGGACATGAATTTTGTCAATTGCATACAGATAAAAAATGTGAATTTTACTTATCATGCACAGAGAAAATATGAATTTCGTTGATCAAGAACATGAAATTCGTGAGATTTGTTGACTGCCTGTAGAAAAATTCCAAATGTTGTCGACTGAGTGTCAAAAAGTCTTGAAAAACTACCCTCCTTTTGAAATCATGTTTGTTATTTGAAAAAACAATACAGTAAGGGCCATCATGTACATAAGTTGATGAAAAAGAGCCGCTGGATATATTAATTAATTAAAAAGGGCTGCCAAGCTTGTGGTAAGTCAACACTTACTACTATATAAGTTAGTTTTTTATGATGAAGTTTTGCAGTGATATTTATAAATTAAAGAGTTAGCCAAAAAATATGACAGCAAATTCATGCTTATGAATTGTTTATAGCTTTTCCATGAATAAATCAAAATTATTGTAAATTTGCATATTGGCAAGCATCTATTTAATAGTTAATAGTAGAAAACAAATTTTAATGTATCTTGAGTAACAAAGCATTCCAGTAATAAAATAAAACTTTGATTAAAAAAAGGAAAAAAAAAAAGATAACACTTCAAAAATTACAGAACTTTAGGTGCAATTAAAGAACGTATTCCATTTGTAATACAATTACAACAAATATTTTCTAGAAAAGAATCTCTAGAAACATTATATTTTTTTGTAAACACACTACTATCTGATAAAGTTTACATTTAACATAATACTGTCTATGAAAAAAAAATTACCCTTTAGTATAAAGTTCAGCATTAATATTAAACAAAACCAAAATATTAACACATCAAATACAACAGAAAATTGCACGCAGCTTTACCATAAATAATAACAAATATACTATAAACTTGATTAATGCAAGTATCTATTTCTCATAAAATATCTTTTCCATAAATAAAGACAAAAATATTTTTTATTTGAATATTGGCAAGTATATATTTTTAAATTAATAGAAGAATATAAATTTTAACATTTCTTGAATGGCAAAGTGTTGCAAAAATTAAATAATACTATATATATATAAATTAGAAAAAAAGAAAAAGAAAGATAGCTTATCAAAAATAACAGAAATTTAGGTGCAATTAAAACACTTATTCCATTACTAATACAATAGATGCAAAACTTTTTTAGAAAAGAATCTCTAGAAAAATGATATTTTTTTGTAAACACTCTATTATCAGTGTTTTCATTTAACATGATATAGGTTAGGAAAAAGAAAAATTATCTTTTAGTGTAAAGTTCAGCAGAAACTTTAAACAAAATTAAAATGTTAGCACATCAAATATGACAAAAAATTGTATGTACCTTTACCTCAAATTGTTACTACTCGCACTACACATCTTAAGAAAGGGGGAGATAATTTAAATAATTCCACACATTAACACCATAATGACACAAACTCTAATTATTTCGCTAGCGCATTTATTTACATGTTTCATCATCGCTGTCCAGAGCGCATATGTACAGGTACTTACAGAATTAAAACAGATTCACTACAGGCGCCATCTACAGGCTCTTTTCACATAACACTCAAGATATAACATACTGGGGCCCCATGACCACGTCATCATCATAAATAAAATAAATATATAACAAATTGACACATTAATACAATACACAATGTAAACATAAAAATATATAACAATAATATTACACAATAAATTCACATTTATATCTAGAAATTTAAATAATTTCACAAAGAAAAGTTAATTTTCATTGATTGGCAGTTTGACTAATTTGTGGATTGGTCTTTTAAGTTCACCTATGGCAGTTTTTAAATTCACTGATCTTACTCTGCTGTCAGAACTTTTGAAGATGTCAATTATTCTTGCCATTTTCCATTTCAATGGTGGCAAATTATCATCTTTGATGAGCACTAAGTCGTTTACACATAAATCTTCTGTTGGAAATTTCCACTTGTTGCGCACTTGCAACTGTGTAAGATAGTCCTTAGACCATGCTTTCCAGAATGACTGGGAAATATTCGTAATCAATTTCCATCGATCTCGAATTGAAATTTTCATATTTGTAATGTCTGGTTCGGGAACACTCTTTAAATCTGACCCAATGAGAAAGTGACCTGGAGTGAGGACTGAAAGATCATTTGGGTCCTCCGAAATAGCGACTAATGGGCGAGAATTCAGAACTGCTTCAATTTCCGCCAAAACTGTTGCAAATTCCTCTTGAGACAAGATCTGCGACCCAATAATTCGTCTCATATGGTACTTCATTGATTTAACCGCTGCCTCCCAAAGACCTCCAAAATGGGGAGCAGATGGAACATTCGTAGTCCATTTTATACTCTCATTGTGCAAGTAGTTGCCGATTGCTTCTGATGCAGCGACTTTCAAATAATTCTTTGCTCCTATATAATTAGCACCACAGTCACTGAAGATCTCTATTGGCTTACCTCGACGTGCAATGAATCTTTTCAACGCAGCTATACAGGCGCTGGCACTCAGATCACTAACAAGTTCCAAATGAACTGCTTTGGTAGAGAAGCATACGAAGATACAGACGTACATTTTGACTGGCTTTACTCCCCTACCACGTCGAAGACTTATTAGAAAAGGTCCACAGAAGTCGGTGCCACAACAAATGAACGCTCTTCCTTGGCTCACTCTTGATTTTGGTAAATCAGCCATGATTTGTTTCGAGAATTCGCTGCGAAATCGTGCACATATAACACAATTTTTTATTGCTTTACGGATAAGAGACTTCGCACCCACAATCCAATAGGTTTGCTTCACGGCAGAATTTATTAGCTGTACTCCTCCATGTAAGTATTTTAAATGATAAAATTTAATTAACAAGGTCGTAACTGGGTGATTTTTAGGCAAAACTAAAGGATATTTTGCAGTCTCTGGTATGTTGGCATTTCTTAGCCGTCCACCAACTCTTAAAAACCCACGATTGTCCAAAAAAGGATTTAAGGAGTTTAAATTGCTGGTTTTTAGAATTTTTCCCTTCTCCAAGTTGGCTATTTCGTTTGCAAAATTCGCTCTCTGGACTAACTTAATTATAATATCATGCGACCTTTTCAATTCCTCTGTTTGCAAAAACGGAGCTGCAATTTTATTTCTCTTTGCATTATCGATGAATCGCAAGCACCACGCAAGCACTCTTTGCAATTTAGTCCACGATGAAAATTTACTCCACAATTGTTCAACTAACTCTAATTTACCGACCAAATTTTCAGCAAGCTTGACCTTCTGTTCTTTCAATACATCTACACTGTTGATTTCCGTAGACGATCTCAATATCTGTTTGGGCCAGCTCTCATTATTACTTCGAAGCCAAGCTGGACCTTGCCACCATTTCTCGTTGTTAACTAAACTTTCAGCAGCAATTCCTCTTGTTAGTATATCGGCCGGGTTGTCTTCCGTAGGACAGTAGTACCAATCACTAGGGTTGGTTTTCTGTTGGATTTCTAGAACCCTATTACCTACAAACTGTTTCCACCTTTTCGCACATCCTTTAACCCAATATAATGCAATGGTGGAGTCACTCCAATATACTACTCTTTGAATTCTATCCTTAAAAATATTCTTCACATAATTTCCAACTCTAGCACCTATTACAAGACCCATCAACTCTAAACGCGGCAAAGTTAATTTCTTTAACGGTGCTACTCTATTTTTTGACAAAATAAATGACACTTTATAATTTCCACTATTATCACAATATCTAAAATAAATAACTGCTCCATACGCACTTAATGAAGCATCACAAAAAACATGTGCCTCCACTTGTTCATCTTTACAATCAACTAAACAAAATCTGGGAATAGTTAAATAATATATTTTCTCAATTTCGTTGCACCACTTAAACCATTTTTCCCGCAAATCATCGGGCAACTCTTCATCCCAATCACAACCTGTTTCCCAAATTTCCTGTAACAATAACTTAATACGAACAACAAATGGCGAAATCAGGCCTATGGGATCGAAAATACGTGCTGCTGTTTTCAAAACACACCTTTTACTGTTTTGCAACGTTTCCCTAGATTCTATTAAACCCTTAACTTCCAATGACAATTCATCTTTCTCTGGACACCAATTTAAACCTAAAATCTTCAACTGCTGAACACTTTCTTTCTCTATATCCTTAAAGCCATTTTCTATCCAGAGTTTTTCCAACTCTCTACTATTAGATCTCAGTTTTCTCAAATTAAATCCTCCACTCTTTAAAATATTTACAGCGTCCGAAGATAATTCGAACGACTCACTCACAGTACTTCCTCCAAAAAATAAATCATCTACATATAGAGCTGAATTTAACATTTCAAATGACTTAGGATTGCTATTTTCAAAATTTTTAATGTGATGTTTTATAGTAGCACTCAAAATAAAAGGAGACACTTTACAGCCAAATGGTAATCTTTTCATTCTCATGATTTCGTAATCTTTATTAGGATCATCCGAATACCAAAGAAATTTTAAAAATTTCCTATCTCTCTCTGAAATTCCTATCATTAAAAAAGCTTTCTCTATGTCAGCATTAAACGCTATTTTATGTTTCCGAAAATTCAGAATAACATCAAGAATATTAGGATTTAAATTAGGACCAGTTTCTAGACAATCATTCAAAGACAAATTATTTTTAGATTTTGAACTACAGTTAAATACTATCCGAACCTTAGTTGTTTCTTTGTCTTCTCTAACAACTGCTCTATGAGGCATAAAATATTCTAGCTGATCCCTCTGACATTTCTCAATAATCCCGTTTTTCAATTGATCGTTTATTATTTCTCGATATTCATTAACAATCCAATTGTTTTTAGAAAAACCCTTATTTAACTCATCAAATCTTTTTTTTGCCAAAAAATAATTACTTTCTAATTCATCACAACTAATTTTCCATAATAAATCAGTTTCGTACCTCCCATTCACAAATTTTAGATTTCTTTCAAATTGATCTATCAATTCTTTATCCGCTGAATTTAATTCTTCATTTTCTTTAATACCTAAAGTCTCGAGTTCCCATAAATTTTTCATTGTTTCATTTAAATCTGAATCCCGTATTAACCCACAATGTATATTACCATCATTTATCTGTTCGATACTTCCACTAGCCACGTAGCCAAAACAAGTATTCTGTAATAGAAGTCGTGGATTTTTTAAATATATTTGCCCTGGTCTCAACAACTCATAAAAAATTTCCGCCCCTAATAATACGTCCACTTTTCCAGGGATATTAAATGTATGATCAGCTAAAGCGACTGACTCAGAAACATCCACCTGTACTTGAAATACTTTATGTGGAATAAGATCTGTTATTTTGTTCACTACCAGCATATTTATATCTCTTTGAAAACTCTTATCTCGGTTAGAAATCGTAGTATTTACACACCCATTAACACTTAAAGATGAATCATTTAAACACGATATTACCGTATTCGTTTTATCTGGTTTCAATTGCAAACGATTCACACAGTCTCTGCTTATTAAGCAAGTTTGACTCCCGACATCTAACAGGCATCTCGCTTCATACCACTGAGAATTTTTATCTTTAATCAAAATCAAAGCTGTACTCAATAAAACATTTTTTGTTTTATTTTTTGCCAAACTACTAGCGACCACAGACCTATCTGACTGACTAGGAGGGATGGAAGGAGAAAGCGCATCGTTACTTTCCCCTCTCTGATCTACATTATTGGAAACAGATGTGAAGCTGGGCGATTTTTCTTTACTCGACTGAATATTTATATTTTCTTTTGGATAGTGGATTAACTTATTATGCGGTTTTTTACAAAAACAATTTTTGCTCTTACAAACTTTTACACTACAATTGGGATGCAAACATTTAAAGCATAGTCTATTTATTTTAACAACATCTACTCTTTCCGGAATTGTAAGACTTTTAAATTTCGGACAAAAATACAGTTCATGATTTTCATTTTTGCATAAAACGCAAGTTTTTATTTCAGAAAAGAACACATTCGAAACTTTCTTTTGAAACGTTGGATTTGGCGATTTATTTCCAAAAAATCTTTTATTTTCATTTCCGTTTTGTTTCCTAAACACATTATTGTCAGTTTTTATTTTATTTTTCGTAGAAAGAAAAATATCACATTCACGACCTAATTGTTGCGGTTTAAAATATGATTCTCCCTGTTTTGCTCCAATGTGAGACATTAAATCACTATCTAATGAACCAAAAATCTTATCCGAAACAATTAGCTCACACAAAGATTTAAAATCATTCACTTCACGTAATTGACAGTAATATTCGAATGCTGCACTTAATCTTGACGCATATTGGACATAACTTTCTGAAGGTAATTTTTGCGCCTTACGGAAATTATTCAAACACTCCTGCGGAGTTGGTTGAAACTCCTTTAACACTACATTTTTTAATTTATCATAATTACACAAATCTTCCTCTGACAAATAAATCATTATATTATTTGCTTTTTCACCTAACATATTCAAAAGTATTTCAGCTTTAAATTCCTCAGGTACATTTTTTGTTCTGAATGCTTTTTCTAAGGACTGAAAGAAAAGGCTAAATGACTCTACCCTAGATGGCACGGGTATCGTTAAAGTTTTAATGCTCTTAATAAAACTTTCTACATTATTTATTGACTCCATTTCACTTTTTACCGATGAAAATGAATTATTTTGAAGCGATTCCTTCCGAATATTAGCGATTTCTAACTCCTTTTCTAGCTGTGCTAATTTTATTTTTTCAAACTCAGAGTATTGTGAAGATTCTTTACGAACATTAGCTAGCTCTATTTCTTTTTCTAACTGAGCAAGCTTTATTTTTTCTAATTCTAATTTTGATTTTTCCGATTCTTTTTTAATTTTAATTTCTTCAACCACATATTCAACAACACTTTTAACTAAATCCAAGTTATTTAAAAAAGAGTCACTTTTTTCAATTAACTCTTTTAATTCAATAACTTTAGCTCCTTCAGGAATTATTAACCCTAACTCTTCAGCGACGAGTTTTAACTCGTCTTTTTTCAACTTATCTATCACTGACATGATTAAATATATGAATATATTTACACTAATAGCACAAGAAATCACAAAATTATTGAAACAACACTGCAAATCTACCAGAAATAACTAAAATAATTTTCTTAAAATAGTTCCTACAACTGACACAAAATCACTAGTTACGAATAAAATACAAAATCACTAGCTACGAATAAAATATACAACTCAATACACAACACTAATTAATTAACATAAGAAAACCACAAAACCACAATTTATACAACTAAACTAAAACTCCGAAAAACCAAACTACATATTACTCACCCCTTTTCCTCGAAACAAAGAAAGCGCGCAAATATTTTGCGCCGTTCTATACACAACAAATCAAAACGTGCGACTCACCCCACTCACTCGTGACACCATGTTACTACTCGCACTACACATCTTAAGAAAGGGGGAGATAATTTAAATAATTCCACACATTAACACCATAATGACACAAACTCTAATTATTTCGCTAGCGCATTTATTTACATGTTTCATCATCGCTGTCCAGAGCGCATATGTACAGGTACTTACAGAATTAAAACAGATTCACTACAGGCGCCATCTACAGGCTCTTTTCACATAACACTCAAGATATAACACAAATAATAACAAATATATTGCAAACTTGACTATTGCAAGTATCTGTTTCTCATACAATAGTAGAAGAGAGTTCAATTTAAATGTTTTTTGAATAGCAAAGTTTTCATAATCACGAAATATTAAACAAATAGCAGAACCTTTCAAAAGTCACAAAAATTTAGATGCAATAAAAACACTTTTTTCATTAATAATAGAATACCTTACTAACACTGTAGTGCTATTTATTCATACAAATTATTGGCATATGTATTTTTCTTAGAAAAGAATCTCTGGAAAAACTATATTTTTTGTGAACACCCTACTATCAGATAAAAGTTGCCCTTGCAGGTTTGTATTACGGATAAATACTTTTAATTTACTTTGTTCTTTGCATCTTGACAGTCCAACATAAAGTTGACCATGTGAAAAGACCGCCTCTTCTAAATGCAGACCAACACTGTTGAATGTTTGTCCCTGTGATTTATTAATAGTCATTGCAAAAGATATGATAATAGGAAACTACCTACGAATAAGTTTAAACGGAAGATTGGTATCACTTGGCGTAAGATCAATTCTTGGTATAAAAACTCTATCATTTTTATTAGCACCAGTTAAGATCTCACAATCCAGAAAATGCCGATATAGACCTCGAATGATTAATCTAGTGCCATTGCACAAACCATTTTTGGGATTCAGGTCCCTAAGAAGCATCACAATAGCACCAACTTTTAACATTAATTTATGGGGAGGCATTCCAGAAGGAGTTTGTTCATTTAAAAATTCCTGAGAAAAGTTTGTCTCACCTTCTGATGAATCTGACTCGAATGAATCTGCACTGTAAAATTCAAATGCGGTTCCAGGAATAAGATTCAGAACTTCATTGTTCAGTTTCATGGCATCCTTGTTAGTAGTTGTCAAAATAATTTTTGAGGAAAGTTCCTGAATGTAGTTTGTATCAATTTCATTTCCATAAATTTCTGAAACGATTGAATCACTACATAACATGTTGGATGGAATTTGCACAATATCACTCGATAAATTTTGGACAGATAAAGTTTTCCCTTCACCAATATCTAAAAGCCATTGATTGAACTCATTTTGGCCTTCAGAACGCATATTTTGTGACAGTTTCAAATGAAAAAAATTTTCCCAAAGTGGACTCGACTTAATGCAAACTTCAATTACATGAGTTTTTGTCCCTCGTGTAACGACTGGCAATGTTTGACGAAAATCACCTCCCAACAACATAACTTTATTGCCAAATGGATTTTCATTTCCCATCAGCTCTCTTAACAGAGCATCTATGCAACGTAAAGCATGAACTGTCATCATTGTAGCTTCATCAATAATGATAAACTTTGCTTGACGGATAGTTGTCGCTTCATCTGATGTAACACGCATTGAAGATGTTGACGTTTCCAAAATTGGAACCGATAGTTTAAAACCACTGTGAACAGTCCTTCCTCCTTTTAACAAAACGGCAGCAATGCCAGTAGTAGCATAAGGAAGAACAATTTCAGCACGTCCCCGTATAAAAGCCAAAAGAGTGTTATATAGATACGTTTTACCTGATGCACCTGGACCATCCAAATAGAAACATCGTAGAGTTATTTGCTCATCATCAATTGCTTCTATAATTTTTGTAAAAGCTTCTTTTTGCTGCAAGTTCAATGATGCAATTTTTTCAATAGCATCAGAGGCTTCACTAACATGGTTGTACAGTAAAACTGGACCTTGATAATCCAATGGATTGGGTGTTGGCAAATTAAATGTACTTAAGGTAACACCATGGCTCTTGAATAATGCTTGAATACTGTGTAAAGCATGTTGTTGTGCTATAAAATCATTAAAATTCATCCTAAAATCTTCACATAAAGAATCATTAAATTTTTCCCACAATTGAAGAGGATTAGATGGATTACAAAAAAGACAAATGAAAGCAAATACTTGCCTAAGCTGTGCAGGCATTTGGAAAACACAGGCTTCTGGTTCTGATAGACATCTGTCCCATTCCTGATCATCAGCCAAGAGCTGCCTTTGACGGGCTGCTTCAAGGAATGTAGGTAAGATAACACCCTCAAAAGTTCGTAAGTATTCAAAGCTGGTTGCTCCAGGAATTTTAAGCAAAAGTAGACAAAGGCAGTAACGTTCAATGTCTTTTGGAGAAACAGAAAACATTCTAGCCAAAATTTTATTTCCTCCACGTTTTCGTGGTTTCCAAACACCTTTTTCAAACACATAATGAAGAGGTATTTCTGCATATAAATATTGCTTTGCATTTACATCTGAAAGATTCAATTTAAACCAAGCTGTAAGAGTTGTGTCACGATTTTGATTAAGTGCTGTATTTTCCATACCTTGTTGAAAATAAACCATTTGTTGATAAGGCAAATGGATGGCAAGTCTTATTATAGTATGTGATTTATCATGCATTTTGAATTCTAGGAGACGCCACATTGCTTCAGGTGCACTAACATATCTGGCATTCACATGATTTGAAATTTCGTCATGTAGAAATTCTTGTTGATTGTTGTTTTCATGAATGACAACATTGGCAGAATCATAACCTTTATAAATATATTTATAAATGTATTTGACAGATTTGATACTGGTGCAAGCTTCAATATTAATGTGAGAGTCATATTTAAGTAAGAGTGTTGGATTGTATGGCACAACCCAACGATTATCAACAGGTATTCCATTAATAACTATACAATTATCTTCACGGCGTTGATAAAATGGGTAGCCATCAACATTGACTCATGTTTCAGGCTGGAATGTTTTGGGAAAATTCTTGCTACATTTACCGTTTTCCATGCAAGGAGAATTCGGGTTAAGAGTTCCACATGGGCCATGTATCATTGTCCTTGAGACTATTTCATGTAATCGAGGATGATGAACTGAAAGCTCGGCCACTATGACTCGATCAATTTGAGAAGGATCATGGAATTTGAATTCTTGCTCAAGGATCAAAAGAATATGAGCATGAGGTAGCCCACGTTTTTGAAACTCAATCGTGTACACATATGCAACACATTTTCCAAAGAGCTCCCCTGTTGTGATATCATTTAATAGTGCTTGTAATTTTATATGAAATACGCGAGATACTAAATCTGGCCTGTCAGATGGTGTCTGTCCATCAGGCAAGTTATTCAAAATTTCAGGCCACTTGGGATTACATGTAAAAGTACAAAAAATGTCTGGCTTACCAAATTTTGTGACAATTGCCATGGCATCATGATACCTTTCCCGTTTATTTCGAGGAGAGCCTTGGAAGGAAGATGGCAGTATAACTGCTCTTCCAGCTGGTAAATTTGCATTTTCTGCTGCTTGACAAACGTAATCCACAAGTCCAGCATATTGTTCACAACGTAATTTTGATTGTTGCTGCCTGATAAAATTTAGATTGTTCGCTTCAACTTGAAGATATGAGTCAATAATCCACTGTTGAGTAAGTGGTCCTCCATACAAAATAGGGTTGAATTCGCCATGCCGAATAGCAGTTTGTGCTACTTTATACTGAAGCATCGATACGTTTTTTCTTAAACCTTCAACAGATCCAGGATATCGTTCAAGCACTAAATTCGGTTGCCAGCCAGGTTCACCATATGGGTAAAAAATTGCATAAGTCATCGAATCCAAGTTTGGACTCAAAATATTCAAATGAACAAAATTATTAGAGCTGTTCTCAGGAGTTCTAGGATAAATTCTTATGTCCCTTTCAAATGGTGGTTCTCCATCTTCGTTTTGAAATACCATAGCAACTTCATTTGCTGTTGGCAAATTATATCGCCTTTGATCAGAGTGCCTATCTCTACGCAAGAACATGTGCACATTTGGTACAGGAAGATTATTTCTTGCTGCTTGATCATGACTCTGTCTTTCAATTTCGTACATCATTTTGTATGCTTGGGCATATGGGTTAATTTCCTGCATCATGAGATCCAACTGCCTCAAAATATTACGCAAGCACTTTTCATTTTGTGGAATGTTTAAGCGTTTTTGAATAGCTTGGCTTGTATTAAGAACATGTAACTGGGCAAATTTTCTTTGTTCACCTTGTTGAGGGTGTAAGTGAGAAGTGAGATGATAAATTTGTCCTTGCACCCGAAAACAGTAAGGTCCACGACCTGGAACACTTGCTGCTAATTTTGCACCCATCGAAGCAAAAGATATAGCACTGTTGTAGCAGCGAATATTTTCATGAAAATTTCTGTAATCAGGTGAATTTGGGTTGCTCATAATGTCTTGCAAAAATGATGGAAAAGTTCGACGTGCAGGAAGTTTAACTTTTCCTTTATGACAACAGCTATTAAAACTTCCGTGACTTAATCTTTCTGATGGAAAATGAAGTGCTTGACAGTATTGGCAAATAGCTTCTAAAGAACCACAACTGTGGCTTTCAATATCACCTTCAATTTCAGAAACACTTGGTCCTCTCTGGTTTGGTTCGGGGTTTATTTGCATAGCTTCATTTTCGATTTGTTGACTGGCTCTGATCTCAGCTCGTTGACTTCGAATATTTTCACGATTTTCTTCCCTTAAACGATCCAATGTTGCTTGTGATTGTCGAGCAAGCCATCTCGATTTTCTTTCGCGAGCTAATCGCTGTCTACGTTCAATCGGCGTTTCGTTATTTTCATCATGCATTGCTAAAATTATCGTTAAATTACAGAAACAACGATTTACTTGAAAATATATAAACCTACCGAGTGTTCAAAAAGATCAACAAACACACATGCGTTCTCAAGTACAAATAATTTTGATTGAACGATTCTCAAACGTGATTGATTCACTACATTTTTTGCGAGAAGAATACCACGATCCAGGTAAGAAACAGTGAAAAGTTTTTAAAAATGCATGCTTCTGTTTTAGATCTCTATTAATTATTAGCAAAGTGAAATGTAATATCCGAAAATATCACATTAACTTTTTGATATGCCGAACATTAACTCGTGTTTATTACAAAGTTCGATTCTTTATATTATTTGCCAATAGATGATTGCAAAAAGAGTTTTTGGCAGTTTTAAACAAAATCAAATTATTTAAAGAGTTTAATATGATTTTACAAATATTTTAAGAACAGAATTAGATAATTGACGTGTATTCTTTTTTTTTTTAATAATGCGTTCAAAGAGTCATTCATTTGTTTCAAAATTTGGAAAATCTGAATGGCAACAGAGTTCGTTTGTTTATATCGTAATCTGATGTTATAAAGATCATGTTAGTATAAATGGCGCTTCGCGCCATATACACTACAAATTCGATCTCATAGAGGATGAGATGAAGAGAGAGAGAGAGAGATTTGATGTTTACAATTACTTATTTTTAATTTGGAGCCTAATACATTATAATTGGATATGATATACATGTTTTATAGAAAAATATGCTGTTTAAACGTTATTTTAAGTAAAAGAAATTATCTTTTAGCTGTCATATGTCTGCATTTGTTTTCCATTAAGCCTAACGTGGCGTATTGCTAGGGTCCATTCACAGATAGGAGTGGCGAATCCTGGAACCGTTCCACACACCTCTCCAGAACGCATTTTATTATAAGTAGATTTTTTTTAATAATGCGTTCAAAGAGTCATTCATTTGTTTCAAGATTTGGAAAATCTGAATGGCAACAGAGTTCGTTTGTTTATATCGTAATCTGATGTTTACAATTACTTATTTTTAATTTGGAGCCTAATACATTATAATTGGATATGATATACATGTTTTATAGAAAAATATGCTGTTTAAACGTTATTTTAAGTAAAAGAAATTATCTTTTAGCTGCCATATGTCTGCATTTGTTTTCCATTAAGCCTAACGTGGCGTATTGCTATGGTCCATTCACAGATAGGAGTGGCGAATCCTGGAACCGTTCCACACACCTCTCCAGAACGCATTTTATTATAAGTAGATAGTATATTCCTTCCGACGGACTGTATATGTTTCCGATGATGGCAGATGGATGGATGTAATACATTTTAATTATGATCTACGCATTTAAGTTTCACTAAACTTTTATACATTATAAGGGTGTGTATAAATGTTATACTTGATATACAAGGCTATCCAAAAGAGCTCGCCAACGTACTTATGAGTATGAGCGTAAATTACTTAAAGGTGGTTCTTAAATAAGGTATACATTTTTATGTTGAACTGCAATCAATTTACAAAGAAGTGTTTGTAGAATATAGATAAAATGATATACAGGGCCACGCAAAGAATTGTGTACATGGACACCTATGAATGATAATTTATAACAATGTGATTTCAGTTGTTTTAAGAGTGTTTTAATTTAAAATGAATTTTAGCTTCTTACTGACGTGTAATAAAGATACAAGGTAAACTACAGGGCTGAACAAAAGTTTTCAAGTATGTTTCCCATTTATTAGTACAAATTGCTCAAAAAGAAATTTTAAGCATTTTTCTTGCTAAACTAAATTTTCCCATTTTATAATATGTATATGAATTGACAGATCAAATACAGGGCTGTTCAAAAGTATTGGAATACATATTTGGCTATATACCCTTATTTCCTTAATTAACAAAGTTTTGTGAAAGATTTCAGGAAGTATTGGAAATTGCTTCATAATCTATGCTTTACGCATAATTTTTCTTACTTGTTTCTTGTAATTTTTTTACAGCACATTTTTTTTGTTACAGATTTATATAACATGACAAGTGCCATTAAAATACATATACAGGGTGATTCATAAAAGATGGGCAGAACTTTAAGGGGTTATAGTACACTTAAAGACAAATAATATTAAATAGGAGACTAAGGGTCCCAGACGTATTCCCAAGGAGATAGGGGGAATTAAAGTTTAGGGTCCGAAATTTCAAATGATTATAAAAAATGGAAAAATTGGTCGATTCGTTTGCGGTTTTTGCAAAAAATTTTCTTTATGCCAGTATTTTCTTCCATTTTTTATAATCATTTGAAATTTCGGACCCTAAACTTTAATGCCCCCTATCTCCTTGGGAATACGTCTGGGACCCTTAGTGTCCTATTTAATATTATTTGTCTTTAAGTGTACTATAACCCCTTAAAGTTCTGCCCATCTTTTATGAATCACCCTGTATATATATGTATATATACAGGGTGATTCCAAATTTTTTTACAATAAAAGAGGGGTGATAGTACATATCAAGACAAACAATATTAAATAGGAGACCAAGGGTCCAAAACGTTTTCTTAAGGAAATAGCCGCCATTAAAGTTTAGGGACCAAAATTTCAAATAAACATAAAAAACGGAAAAATCGGTCGATTGATTTGCGGTTTTCACTAAAATTATTCTTTATGTCGGCATTTTCTTGAAATTAAATTATAAAAATAAATTTCAAAAAATGCCGATAGAGGGCGCTTTAGACTTTGGAGTAACGAACAACTATTTTTTGCCGGTATTTTTTGCGTCTCATTAAATGTTTTCGTAAGCTTAGACTCAAACTTAAATTTTGAGCTCAAAATCTGTAGTTGGGAGTGGTTAAGTAACACAAACTGAGCTGTGTTCTGAGGGTTTAAATTTCAATTGATTATAAAAAACGGAAAAATTGGTCGATTGATTTGCGGTTTTCACTAAAACTATTCTTTATTTAGGTATTTTCGTGAAAATAAATTATAAAGATAAATTTCAAAAAATACCGATAGAGGGCGCTTTAGACTTTGGAGTAACGAAACACTCTTTTTTGGCGTTATTTTTTGTATCTTATTAAATGCTTTCGTACGTTTAGACTTGAACTTAAATTTTGAGCTCAAAATCTGAATAGCTGGGAGTCGTTAAGTAAACAAACTTAGCTGTGTTCAGAGGGTTCAAATTTCAAATAATTGTAAAAAACGGAAAAAAATTGGTCGATTCATTTGCGGTTTTTGGTAAAACTAATTTTTAAATCGGCGGTTTTCTTGATCAATCAGTGCTTTCTTGAAAATAATTTTTAAATTTCAAATTTCAAAAAATGCCGATAGAGGGCGCCTTAGACTTTGGAGTAGCGTACAACTATTTTTAACTGTTATTTTTTTAATCTCATTAAATGCTTTCAAAAGCATAGACTTAAATTTTGGGCTGAAATTCTGAATCGTTGGGAGTGTTTAAGTAGCGAAAAATTGAATTGTGTTCGAGGAGGAAAGAGGGTTAAATTTCAACTCCTGAACACACTTCAGTTTGCGCTTCTTAACTCCTCATAACGATTCAGGATTTGAGCTCAAAATTTAAGTTTAAATCTAAGCTTCCGAGAACATTTAAAATACTTTTGCAAGTATTTAATTAGAACCAAAAAATAATGGTTAAAATGAATTGTTGGTTACTCTGAAGTTTAAGGCTCCCTCTGACGGATTTTTTTTTTAAATTTATCTTTAAAAATTATTTTCAAGAAGATACTGACTTAAAGAATAGTTTTATTTTAAACCGCAAACGAATTGACCAATTTTTCCATTTTCTATAATTACTTTAAATTTGAACCTCCCCCTCCCCCTTGAACACAGTTCAGTTTGTGCTACTTAACCACTCCCTACTATTCAGATTTTGAGCTCTAAATTCAAGTTTAAGTCTAAGCTTCCGAAATCATTTAAAGAGATGCAAACAATTCGGCAAAAAATAGTTGTTCGTTACTCCAAAGTCTAAAGCGCCCTCTATCGGCATTTTTTGATATTTATCTTTATAATTTATTTTCACGAAAATACCTAAATAAAGAATAGTTTTAGTGAAAACCGCAAATCAATCGACGATTTTTTCCGTTTTTTTTTTTATCATTTGAAATTTGAACCCTCTGAACACAGCTCAGTTTGTGTTACTTAACCACTCCCAACTACAGATTTTGAGCTCAAAATTTAAGTTTGAGTGTAAACTTACGAAAACATTTAATGAGACGCAAAACATACCGGCAAAAAATAGTTGTTCGTTACTTCAAAGTCTAAAGCGCCCTCTATTGGCATTTTTAAAATTTATCTTTATAATTTAATTTCAAGAAAATGCCGACATAAAGAATAATTTTAGTGAAAACCGCAAATCAATCGACCGATTTTTCCGTTTTTTATGTTTATTTGAAATTTTGGTCCCTAAACTTTAATGGCGGCTATCTCCTTAAGAAAACGTTTTGGACCTTTGGTCTCCTATTTAATATTGTTTGTCTTGATGTATACTATCACCCCTCTTTTATTGTAAAAAAAATTTGGAATCTCCCTGTATATATAATACCATTAAAAGTAGACAAGATTCACCAATGGATTTTATCAATAAAACAATAAACCAAAACGAAGAATTAAATTGAATTATAATAAACAATATTAACCATTTGAAATTAACCATTGAATTTAATAACTTATAGCACATTGAACATGGAAGGAAAAAAGAATAATATGAATACAAATGATATTTGTAGAACCAAAGCAGAATTTTCAGGTCCCAAATACTTTGGAACTACAAATGGAGTGTGTGGTTTCATCTTCGTATTAGCCATGAAAAAGCAAAACAATACGAAATTGGGACTACCATCACACAAAAACCAAATTATTAAACAAGGAACAAAGATATTTTACAAAAAGGAGTTGAAAGTAAGTAAAAATAATAGTTATCCATAACAAACAAAAAAGATAAAGCTGAATGGAAATATAATTGAACCGGAGAAAATAATTAATAATCGATATTAACATAAAATTAAATTAATAAAATAATTAAAATTAGAATTAAGAGATAACATTCATATTAACATATAACTTAAAATACATTATTGTTACTTTAATCAGTAACATTTATTGTGACTTTACATGGTAAAAACTCATTATCTTAATATAGGATAATAAAAATTAAAAAATAAAATAAAATAAAATAAAAATAAAAATAAAAAAAAATAAATAATAATAATAATAGTAGTAGTAATAATATTATTAATAACAATACCAAAAATTATATCAATAACATTAAAAATAATTTGATAATTAAAATATAGCTATTTAACTATAGATATAACTAGACAAATATCCATATATTGGTGTAAATTAAACAGTTTAAAAAGTATGTTAAAATAAATAACCCACTCTCAATTTTTTTTTAAATTAACCTTTGCGTTTTTATCCAGACAACACCACCCTCCTCCATACTCTAACATCTACCCACCCAACCAACCTATATATATATTTTTTTACTTTTTAACATTTTTAATTTTTTATTATTATTTTTATGTTTTATAATTTTTTATACATTTTTTTACGCAAAGAATTAATTATAAGATCATGTAATATCTAATTATAAATTAAAGAATATATGAATTTTTTAGGATAACCATTATTTATAGCATCATATACAAGCTTTTTAATATTAGTATTAATTAAATGGGAAGAACATAGATATTTTATTCTATATAAATGGTTAAGTATTATATTACGATATACAGAATTATGAAGACATGATTTAAAATTAGTAAAGGTATTAACTTTAAAATTAAATTCTTTCCTTTTGTCATAAATATCAGTTATAAATTTGTTCTCTTTTAATATAATTTTTATATCTAAGAAATTGATTGTATTATTAAAAAGTAGGTTTTTTGAAAGTTCTAGATTAGAAGGATAATCAACAGGGAATTGAGATATACAGGTGTTATCAGTATCAATTAAAATTATATCATCTATATATCGATATAAATGTATTTTATTATTTAAATAATGACGTTCATAGTAATATAAGTATAAGTCTGATAATACACTAGATGTACTACCACCTTGTGGTGTACCAACATTTTGAATATATATATTCTTATCATGCATGATAAAATTATTATAGATAATGAAATTAGTTAAGGTATGAAAATAATTAGAATCGATATTATGTGATATATCCAACTCGTGTTGATATTTTTTAAAAAGCTCATTTATGATATTATGTAAATCCGATAAATCGATATTATTAAATAAATCTTTAAAATCATAAGTAGTGATATTTTTTATACATTTAAGATTTTTCATAATATGGACCAGTTCATAACTATTTTTTATGCAATGTGTATTATCACTTTTTTTTGTAATATTATATATTTGATTAAGAATTACTAATAGAAGTTTGTTAGCAGCATTATTATAAGTATTGCAACCAATTGTAAAAGTTCTGAATTTAACAGGATGCTTATGAAATTTGGGTATAAGGACTAGATAAGGATATTTAAAGTTAGTAGGGTTAATGTTTAATAATTTATAGAATCCTTTAATTTTACGATTATTGGCAAGTAAGTTATCATTAATTTTTTGGAATGTGTTATTATTAGATATACTAGATTTAAGCAGTTGATGATAATAAGATTTACAAATAATTGCATAATTATTTGGAGATTTATCAACATAAGTTATTACAAAGTTTTGTTGTAATTTATTGATTTGCTTAAACAGATGCTGTGTATTTACATATTCTAGGTGTGAAATATTATATTTTAAGGACCTGGTTAATTTATCGATAACTAATATCTTCCATTGATTAAAATATTCAATGGGTTTATTATAATAGATTGCAAGTTTATAAATAAATATATCTATATCATATGTAAATTGTTTTATGATAGATTTAATGTTTAATTTGGATGGAATTCTGTACTTGGTCCCATAACCCATAATTTTTCTAAGTTGTAAATCATCTACAAGATTAAGATTACCAGTAATAATATGTCCATATATATATATATATATACTTTTATAAATATAACCAAAGTAATTCAGATATTACCATACAATAAACCTATGAAACCAGTATTTTTAGAATCATCCTATTAAAATCATTTGAAGTTTGAAGTGAAGTTATTACAATACCAACTAAAATCCAATTTTGGTAGATCCGAAGTTATAACAATGGTAGATATTTCAAAAAGAAAGAAAGAAGCAGCAAAAATAACAAATTGAATAAATACATCAATTCATGCGTTATGCAGCACTAAAGTAATGTATTTTAAAATTTTAAAATAAGGTTAATATATGCCAAAATAGGCTTAAAGTGAAATAATCCACAAAATAGCTGCAAGAAATAATGTTATCTTATGATAATTTAATTAACATAAATAACATAAAAGATTAAACTATCCCTTAATGATTGCGCTTATGCATCTTTTCATTATGGAAGTTGAATATGTAAATATTTTTATAAATATAACCAAAGTAATTCAGATATTACCATACAATAAACCAATGAAACCAGTATTTTTACAATCATCCTATTAAAATCATTTGAAGTTTGAAGTGAAGTTATTACAATACCAACTAAAATCCAATTTTGGTAGATCCGAAGTTATAACAATGGTAGATATTTCAAAAAGTAAGAAAGAAGCAGCAAGAATAACAAATTGAATAGATACATCAATTCATGCGTTATGCAGCACTAAAGTAATGTATTTTAAAATTTTAAAATAAGGTTAATATATGCCAAAATAGGCTTAAAGTGAAATAATCCACAAAATAGCTGCAAGAAATCATGTTATCTTACGATAATTTAATTAACATAAATAACATAAAAGATTAAACTATCCCTTAATGATTGCGCTTATGCATCTTATCATTATGGAAGTTGAATATGTAAATATTTTTATAAATATAACCAAAGTAATTCAGATATTACCATACAATAAACCAATGAAACCAGTTTTTTACAATCATCCTATTAAAATCATTTGAAGTTTGAAGTGAAATTATTACAATACCAACTAAAATACAATTTTGGTAGATCCGAAGTTATAACAATGGTAGATATTTAAAAAAGTAAGAAAGAAGCAGCAATATATATACAGGGTGTCCGAAAAGTCTGGAAACGGTCGAATAACTCGAGAAATACATATGAGATTGAAAAACGTAAATATATGTGTTAAATATTTTTAAATAAGCTACTCAGTGATACCAAATTTGATCTTCGTAACGGACCCCCTGGGGGTCAGAGGGGGTCCAACTTTGAAATCTTAAATTATAACCCCCATTTTTTATTGCAGATTCGGATTCTACGGACAAAAATACGTAACTTTTGTATTTGATGTTTATTTCGAATCCTCGTTTATCACGGTGTAATTGACCATATTAAATCGAAACATATTTCGGCTTTTCCAACGGGATTTTCCCTAATCGAAACTAATTGGGGAGAATTTATGACATCAAATTCCTCGTCTTTTGCAATAATAGCGTTTCCTGAAAATCACCCGTGCCGATTATTTCGGTAGTGCTACACAGTTAAAAATTTGATCCATTTGCTGTAGCGTCACTCCACAGCTTTTATAGAATATCTCTTTCATGACCAATGAGAATGTTCCATAACACAGTAAAGTACACTGTAAAAAAATTGACACTTTTGCTGCATCGTCACTCCACCGCTTTTATAGAAAACGATTACTTTACTGTGTTATGGAGCATTCTCATTGGTCAAAAAAGAGACATTCTATAATAGCTGTGGAGTGACGCTGCAGCAAATGATTCAAATTTTTAACAGTGTAGCACTAATGAAATAATCGCCGCGGGTGATTTTCAGGAAACGCTATTCCTACAAAAGACGAGGAATTTGGCGTCAAAAATTCTGCCCAATCAGTTTCGATTAGGGAAAATCCCGTTGGAAAAGCGGGAATATGTATCGATTTAATATGCTCGATTACACCGTGATAAACGAAGATTTGAAAGAAACATCAAATACAAAAGTTACGTATTTTTGTCCGTAGAATCCGAATCTGCAATAAAAAATGGGGGTTATAATTTAAGATTTCAAAGTTGGACCCCCTCTGACCCCCAGGGGGTCGGTTACGAAGGTCAAATTTGGTATCACTGAGTAGCTTATTTAAAAATATTTAACACGTATATTTACGTTTTTCAATCTCATATGTATTTCTCGAGTTATTCGACCGTTTCCAGACTTTTCGGACACCCTGTATATGTATTGACAGGGTGTCCACTCTCAACGGTGGCCAACGGCTAATTTCTAAACCGTTAGTCATAGACATATAGTTCCAATTGCAAAAATGCTTTTAAAAAGGTAAAGAATTGTTTTTCAAGCAATTTAGGCAAAAAAGAAATTTTATTAAAAAATTACGAAAATTAACTTTCTATACGGTCCCCCGGTCCTATTAGTGATATTTAGTAAAAATATTCCATCACACTACCAAGCAATACAAAAATGGTCCCATTCATCTAACATTAAAATTGACCGAGTTATGAAACTTTAAATTTCATGACTTAAACCACTTTTCTGTATCTGAAAACTAATGCGTTGGACTAAGTTTTCAGGGATCGTATAGTAACTGCTTAAATTATTATAAAGGGCGTCCATTTCCAACGCTGTCCAATAGCTTATTCCTAAACCATTTGTCACAGAAATGTAGTTCCAATTACAAAAATGCTTTAAATGAGATAATTTAACTGAAGGTGGTGCCACCGTATAAGTTTTACGGTAGTGTTAATTTTTATTAATTAACTTCTAGATTGGTTAAAATAGTTGAAGACGTGAGTTTTAAAATTCTCTTTATAGAGAAAATAAAATGTTGGTAAATCGCGATTTTATTTTAAAAAAGAGTGTTATTTTGATAAGCTTTTATTTTGCTTAAAACGCTGGTATATATATTTCCCTAGATCAAAATTTCTATTTAAATTTTAACTCACTTCCAAATATCCGATCGAGGTTTAATTTGCACACTTATTTATATCCAATGATAATGCAATATTAATACAATTTTAGGTGCGTTCCATTTATTTATTTTATAGGACTACACCAAATTCTGTTAGGTTAAGGAATCTAATAGAATTTTAAATATATGTCATTTTGTAACGAAATGTGACTGTTGCTTTTCATAATTTAAATTAATAAACTTTCTGTTATTTTTTACTTATATTTTTAGTACACATTTTATTTTAATACGTAATCATCAACATAAATTTAAAAATAATATTGTAAAAATTATTTTACTCTCAATGTTTAATGTTAAATTTTATATCTTGTGTTTATTTTTATTTCCAGTAAATTTGTGACTGACCCCTAATTTGCAGCAAAAAAGATGCTTCAACTTTAAACAGCTATTACTCGGTTAGTTTTACTTGCAGAGGAATGGAGATTTTTTTGGATTTCTTGTTAGAATAGTAGCAAAAATTTACTAAATATCACTTATAGGACCGGGGGACAGTATAAAAATTTAATTTTCGTAATTTTTTAATAAAAGAAATTTTTGATTTAAATCGCTTGAAAAACAATTCTTTACCTTTTTAAAAGCATTTTTGCAATTGGAACTATATGTCTATGACTAATGGTTTAGAAATTAGCCATTGGTCACCGCTGAGAGTGGACACCCTGTGTATACATGCATATATGTATATATATAATATATGTATACATAATTTAGTGCACATATTTACTGAAGGAATGCTTATCAGATGGCTGACTTGATGAAGTACCAGATAAGTTTTTGTATAAGCGGAGATGGCATGGAAATCTTGAGACCATGTGCAAATGTGGGATAATTCCCCTACAGATTACCCTTTTAAGACCTCTTGAATGAACATATCGCTCACCTGCAAGAAAAGTGACACATCTCGAAATAAATCATTTTGCATTTTATTACACTAATAGATCTATCATAGCTGTACCTTTCTACAGTAAAGTTTCATAGGTGTAGTTATACGGAAAATCCTTTATTACACTATACATGCATTTGTGACCACAGAAGCGGGGGAGGGGGATTGTGTGGGGATGTAAAATTAACCAACCTCGAAAACGTCATTCAACGCCTTCTTCTTAAGGCGCAACAGTAGCACAGAAAAAGATCGGATGATAATGTAAAGTCTATGGGGACATTCTTGTCAAATATTTCGCCCACATTTTAATAATTTTTATATGATGTTTTTTTTTATTTGCATAGGATAGCTGAGGATGATCCACAACCGGCCTAGTTTTTACTTTTTCAGTTTTGATTTCAGATTAAAAAAAAAAAAATTCATTAACTTTCAAAACTGGTTTAAACCGGTTCTGAAATTGAAACTATCATAATATAAAAAATATATAAGCAAAATCGAAAAAGTAAAAACTAGGCCGGTTGTGGATCGTCCTCAGCTATCCTATGCAAATAAAAAACATCATATAGAATTATTAAAATCTGAGCGAGATAGTTGAAAAGAACGTTGCCATAGATGTTACATTATCATCCAGGTCTTTTTTTTTTTTTTTGTGACTAGTGTTGTGTCTTAAGGGTTTTATGCTTTTATGAATGTCGTTATTCCGAAATGCAGAGCCATGTGCTATAATTTCATGTTATAGTAAGATCATACAAATTTTCTTTTGCCTTTCCTGTAAAATTTACTTTTGTGGAGATATATCACTTTTCTCGCGGGAGAGCGATATAGTCTTACTTCAAGATCGGTATCTCAACGAAGCCCTGTACAGCTTATAGTCCCGGTGTATTCTTGTTTTCCATTGTGCCACTAGCGATAAGTGCACTGTTTTTATTACATTTTTATGAAGTATTTGGAAAGAATTTTATTTTCATACTTTGATGTTCATACATTGTTTATTTTACTTCTTTTTAGGTGCGTTCGTAATTATGTAAATACGTAGCACCTATAGTTGTCGTTCAGTCCGTCCGTCTGTCCGCCCATCCGCATATAACAACGAAAAAACTACCCAAAAGAATCGTTTGAAATTAAAAATATATAATTATCACATAATTTTCTCGAGTCATTTCAAATTTTATGAAAATCGGATGCATAGATCAATTACAGGGACATTTAAAAATATTTCGTTACATTACGATCAATGGGGAAAAATGTTTCAAATGCATTTTAATGGTGTTACACTCATTCGAATATAATAGAATACATGAACCTATGAAATATATATATATATGTATATATATATATATATATATTAAAATATACATTCTGTACAATCTGTGATGCAAAGAATATTTATTATTAAATTACAGGGCCCCACAAAAGTATTCCACTACATAATGCTATACGAGAAAACATTGTTTGGGTCGTGTGTTAATTATATTAAACTATTTCATATTTTATGAATATGATATACATTGCTGAGGTGTAATAAAAGTTTCTTCTAGTATATTTACAGGAACACAAACAAGATTTCGACCACTAATACTACATCTGAAGTATTGTCTACTATAACAGCAAGACCTGAATATTTTTTAAACTTCGTTCGAACGCACCTCATTTGCCACGCTTCACGTGCAATTTTCAACTTATTTTATTTATTTGTAGGTAGTATTGCAAGATTTTTCCTTGTTGAAAGACTGATTTGCATGTCTTCCAAGATTTTCTCAAAAGGTGTATTTTTGAACAATATACAGCTCATAAGTGAATGACGTCCAAAAACGTACAAAACAAGATAAGAAGTTCCAAAACAAGAGAAAAATTAGAATCCTTCGTCATATATAGATTTTAATTAGATATCTGCATCTATATTTAACAAAAGACTTGAAAACGATCACATAAAACAAGCGCTGTTGACGTCAGAAATTTATGATAAATTCTGAGATAAGTCAAACAGTCAGATCAAATCTCCCCTCCCTCCATGTTATTACAAGATGTTTGACGTTTGTATCGTTGACATCGTAAGATAATTTGATGCATACATGTATGCAAATGCTTTTATCTTGAATTATAAGGAAGACGCTATTGTTTATGTTTTTTTTTTTTTTTTTTTACGTTTTCTGTTAACATTAAATTAGTGAAAATTTTTGAATGTAGATTATCCCAAATGATTATATCTATTGAAAAAAGAAATTTTACTGTACTAATTTTTTTCAAAAATATGAATATTATTTTTAAAAGCTGATACTGTTGGATATGTCACAAGTTGTTATCATCGTACGTTCAAAAACTTACTCAGAAAAAAAAATATAACTATAGATTTAATATTTCAAATACTTTTTTGCAAAATGATACAAATCAAATAATTTTTTTTTTTTCAGAAAATATGCAAAAAGTTTTTATTCATGCAAGAAAATCATTATTTTATATAAACTGGATTAAAAATTAAATGAAAATTTCTAGGACTAAAATTTATTCATTTATTTCATGTATGAACCCATACTAATAGAATTAACTGATATATGAGCTACCTATTATCTGAAGATTTGGAGAAATCAAGTTTCATATTAAGATCAAAAGCGAAAAACGACATAAACTCTGTAATTCTTCCTTTTTTAAATGAATGTGCTATTGATGAAAATTTAGGGAGTTATTTTGTGATTTAATCATGTTAATATCTAAAAAGAAAAAAAAAACATTATTTGAATTGTGCAACAGTTAGATTTTAGTAAATTTTTACTTTTACATCTTAAGTTTAAGTTAATGCTTTCTAAATTTCTCTAAACGTTGTTTATAAATTACGGTGTCAGTCGATAATTTCTCTTTTTACTAACAAAATTTGCCCATGCTGGAAAGGGTTAACAGAATTAAACAACATACTCTCGATCGCAGTGCGGGCTTGGATAATCTTTACTGTACGCACATGCACTAAAAGACAGGGAATGGAAATGAACATTGTATTCCAACACTAACAAAGACGAGTCGCTTCCAAAATGCACGATTCTTTAGGGTATGTTATAAGTTGGTATTATGAAACAATTTACCGGTATAAAACTTTTCACAGACTTAAATAAATAACAAGAAAAGATTAATTTACAATGGAATTAAAAAAAATATTCGTAAAAATAAATTAAATAAACGTTGAATTATACTTTTGTGACCAAATTCACTAGAAGAAACGAAAATAACCCGTTTTCATCTTAGTATTGGAAATATTAAAATCTCTTCTGTTTCATATTCCTATTCTTATTTTCGTACTATTCTTTTTAATCTTGAAATATTGATGAATTTTTGTGGAAATAAAATATACAAATATTTTAGTATTTTAAATAAAAGAAGAAACATGGTACGAAACACATATTATATTTTCTTCAAAAACTTTTCATATTTATATTTTCTGAGGAATATGTACATTGTTTGGTATCGCAGTAAGTTAAAAAAATTGCTTTGTAAAGAAATTCAATAATAAGTATAACTTTAAACATATTTAAATTTCATGTTATGACTTTTTTTCCTTGTTTTGTGTTTGACTTATTTTGTGTTTAGTATATTGTATGAATTGTGTGACAAAGATATGACGCTTCACACAAACATGTTAATACATTAAAAGTTAAAACGCGCACATTAGGTGTTTTGTAACTGCAATTGCAGAAATTAAAGAATTTTTAAGTACAAAAATACATTTGAAAATTTCGAATCAGATTTTATATGTTCGAAATTATTAAATAAAATGGATAATGCATTTTAAATATATTATCAACAAGTAAGACAAAACATGCATTAAGCATAGATTATTTAATACTTTCCAACACTTCCTGAAATATTTAACCAAACATCGGTATTTAGAGAAATAAGGTGTTAATGTTTACAGCCAACTATGTATTCCAATACTTTTGAACAGTCCTGTATTTTATCTGTCTGTTGATATATATATACTATATAATGGGAAAATTAGGTTTAGCAACAAAACGCCGAACCAGAGTTGGGCAAAATACATCAAAAAATCATTTTCGATACAAAATACAAAATACATTGGTTTTAGAACCTAAAATACAAAATACAAAATACTTTCCTATTCAAAAAAATTCAAAATACAAAATACATGTATTTTGAAAATACATTTAAAATACAAAATACATTTGAAATTTTTAAAAGTTTGTGTATAACATTGGGGGGTTTTATAGATCGTGTCCGGCACGGTCAGCAGGCCGGTTTCAGACATTTTTTTTAATCCAAAACACTTTGGCCGGGCGGGCCCTGACATGCTCTTCAGTTGTTCCGGGCTGGTCCAGGCCAGATGTCCGGTTTATATTTTCCTGAAGTATAGTCTCAAATGGACTTGTTCATTACTCTTTCGGGTGCTTTACTTTTTTCTCTGCAAATTCGGGCCGGGCCTGATTTATTCTGTCCAGACTGGACTGGGACTGGGCTTCATCCTTCCTAGGGGTTTGAATTAGTCATAAATTGTAGTATTTTGCCGAATCCAACCCGTAAGTTGGTATCCTGTCCAGGCTATCCATAAATAAGTACTATCTGGTTTTTTTTGTACCGACCCAACAGTTTTTTCCAAATAATGTATGTATTTTTAAATTGCTATAATTTTACAGTTAAAAGTTTTAATTTTATCATTTTTAAAGAATGGTAAATATATTTCTGGACAATAAAATTAAAGCACAAGAAAAGGAACTCTAAAATAAATCTGTCAAGCAATCCTGTCTTAAGGATGTTCCTAAATCCAAATGGTTAACTTTATAAAATAAGTTTTGATTTGTTTTTTGTTCGAAATAGATGAAAGTAGCAAGTGTTGTTATTCAAAAGTAATGGAATCGCACCTATTTTCCCGTGTTTTTGCAAACACAATAAGTATTTCAGGAAATAGTGTCAAAGTGGGCGTTTTGAATTGCATTAGTGGACATAGGGAGATTAAACACTCAAACAGAAACAAAAAACGTGTTTGTCGCATGAACAAAGTCGCTTATGTATCAATAATTCATTGATCAAAAAATCGAAAATACAGTTCGATTCCAAATCGCTTCCATAGTCGGGTTTTTCAATTTATGTATTTCCGTTAAAAAATGAGTTTGTAAATGTGTCAAAATGTTTTTCGCTTGTTAAGCAGCGTAGATGAGAACAGTCTTAAATGGCAAATGTGTTAATTCATTCAAAATGGATTTAATAACAAGCAAAAAGAATATAATAAACTTAGAGAAAACTGCGTATCAGCTGAAAAAAAATCTATTAAAGGATTTTTTTCCCTTTTAGATTTTTAGAGCCAGGGCGTGCGAAAAAAACTGCGTCCGAGGCAATGTTTCAATTTGGCGCCCCTTAAATTTCCACGCCCGGGGCGACCACTCCCTTCGTCCCCCCCCCTTTTTTTTTTTTTTTTTTTTTTTTTATTTTGCACGGCTGATAGAGCACCCACAAAATTTTTGTCACTTACAAACAAATTCCGAAGATGGACCTTTCTAAAATCAATCAAATGATATTCAGGACCATCTAAAACATTTAAATCCATCAAAAACCTGAAGTAGATGTTTTCGCGAATTCAATACTTTCTTATTGTAAAGATAGAGAAAAGTAAAAAGAGCGAGAGATTGAAAATCAAAGTGTCAATTCAGTAGTTATTCTTACACGCATACATAAACACACATATATAAAAGAATTGTATGATCTCTTTCGTTGGAAGTTTTTTAAAAAGTATATATAATTCGATATAGCTTCGGTCACTACAATACAGATATAAGTATATTTCCCATAAATAAGATAAAATTTTATAAGAAATATTAAATAAACAACATGTTAAACATTTTCATTTAAATTCTAGAAATATCATAACATAAAACAATACGACGTTCGGAATATCATGACACCAAATAATTTTTTGTTGTTTTTTAAGTGATGGTTTTTAGTGTTTAATAGATAATTAGTGTATTCCACTTGTGCATCGCTCTTCTTCTTGGTCTGTTTCAACACTTTGAGGGACAAGCAATTGTGTCTCTGTAATGTTAAATTCACACCGGAATAATCGAAAAAATTTAGTTTAAAAATTAAAAATAAAAGCCATTTTGAGACATTTTTGAACCAAAGTTGAGTATATAAAGTTTCGTTAAAAGTTTATAGTGTGAATCCTGATTAAAATTAAGTGGGATATAATCAGTGTTGAATTCAGACACTTTTCTCAGGGAGGGAATTCAGTGGCTCCGGAGGGGGACATTATAGAGTTCCCGGGGGGGGGGGAAGGATTGTACCTTTTGACTATTGAAAACGCAAAATTTCAATTTTCTGGGGGGGGGGACATTTTATTGCTCCGGGGGGATGTCCCCCCGGACCACACTCTGAATTCCAACACTGGATATAATATGTTTCACTGCCCCTCAAGAAGTTAAAGACCCTACATTCTTGAACTGGTCATAGCATTAAAATTACTTTAAATACTCATAACGTTTTTTCCATCATTCATATTGTAAAACTGTATTTAAAACTCATGTATACTATATTTGTTATGATGATTGCAAATTAAAATTTGGTATTTATTTTCTTTAAGCATGAATAGCCTACTATTCTCTTAGAGAATCTTTTATTGATATTTGTTTTTGATTAATTTGCAAATCAAATGTTAAACATTTTGGAACTCTCTACAATGAACATCAATCTGGCTTGATACATAAAAAATCTCAGGATACACGAGATACATAAATAATTGCACAATTAATAATGTGTACTTTTCTATGTTTATAAATCCGTACAAAATAATGTTTAATTATTATTATTATTTTAAATTTTATTCTAAAAAATTTATGCACATACCCAGAGCCATGCGAAAGGGGGAGCGAAGGGACTGCTCGCACTGGGCGCGGAAATTTAGGGGCGTCAAAATTTATACTACCAATGTCACTTTTAGCTTGTCACAAGAAAAAATTGGCGCGGGGGTGGCGCGAAATTGAGTTTTTGCCCCGGGCGAGGTTTTCTCTTCACATGCCCCTACACATATCCGCACATTTAAAACCATAAATATATATCAAAATAACTATCAAAATCATAAATATATAATAAATCTGCTGTAGGGGAATAATTTTGTAATTAACTTGATTAATATTTTTATCAATAATAAAATTTTCATCTGAGAAATTTTCGTTTGAAAATTTCGTTTCGAAGTTTTATTACTTATAAATTCAAAAAGAAACAAAACTTCGGTTTCGGACAGTAACTTTCGTTTCGGTCGGACACTATTTTATGTTTTATATTTTCACTAAAAAGGCACTATAAAATAAAACATAAAATGAGCAAAAAAAAAAAGGCGAAATCACGTTACATAAAAATGTATCTCCATTAACGACAGGTCTATAACCAAAACTCCGGTATTTAACATACTCAATCGTAAATACAATTACTAAAAATCTGATCTCTATATCAATAAATAGAACTATTTAGCTAATAAAATTATCTCCTAATTAAATGAATATCAGGGGTGGGTTAAAATATGCCCGAAATTTGATAAAAAGGATACAAAGAAACTAGATAAAATATTGCAATCAAGGTATAACGATATAAAACTAAAAATTTTACCTTTAAATCTGTTTTAAAATACGTTGTTGCGTTGAAGGTTCCACTTATAACGATAAACTTTGCTGTAAACATTTGGCATGCTGCTTTAACTTTGCCGTTACTATGAACGGAAATTATTTTAAAAAATTGCCCACCTAATATAGCGCAATGTGCACTATCGCAATTCATTTATATATTGTTACCCGGAGCTGGGGCAATATCAACCATTCTTTCATGAGATTTAAACATACATTAAATTTCTTTCTGCTGCTACATTAGCTTTCTTTCTATGGTTCTTAAAAAGTACTATACACAGCAAAACTCTGAATGAGTCTTCCTGTTTATCACACAGTAGTTTTTGTCGTTCTCACAGCAACGTTATAATTATAAAAACTAAAACGTTAAAATTGTACATGTACAGTTCAGCAAAAATGCTTAAGTAAAACAGAAACATTCATTCTAATCCTTATCGTAGCAATAGTTGAAAAAGTATGTTTACATTAACTTCTAGAAACGATTCCCATTAGACAAAACAAAACAGAAAGGCACCTGTTTTGCGTTTGTGAATCTTACATCTGCGGAGGTTTAAACGAAGCAACTTGAAATCTACAGAAATGTATTTTGAGTATGAAATGTATTTTCAAAATACAAAATACTTGGAAAAAGTTTTTCAAAATACATTACTAAAATACTTTAGTTTCGTCGGGATAAAATACAAAATACAAAATACAAATGTATTTTGAAAATGTATTTCAAATACATGTATTTTCGATACTGCCCATCTCTGAGCCGAACTGATTAAAATTTCTCATTTAGAAATTTATACTAATAGATGGATACATACTTGAAGATTTTTGTTCTGTCCTGTAGTTTATCTAGTACCTTTATTACGCATAAATATTTTCCTAAAATTAAGTTCAAGCAAAAAATTCTTAAAACTATTTAAATCACATTATCAGAAATTATCATCCATAAATGACCATGTATCCTATTTTTGCGTGACCCTGTATATCATTTTATCAATATCCTACAAACATTTCTTAGTAAACCGAAAGCAGTTCAATGTAAAAATTGATAATTTATTTAAAAACAACCTTTAAGTAAATTACGCTCATATTCAGAAACCTTTACGAGCTCTTTTGTGTTACACTTTATATCAAATATAGCATTTATACACACAATATAATATGCATACATTTAGTGAAACTTAAAAGCGCATACCATAATGCATTTCATCCATCCATCAGACATCATCGATAATATACAGTACTTCGGATAGAATATACTATTTGAAATATTTTGTGCATCGCTGTCAATGCTATTATGCAATTCAATTAATATTATGCGTGAAATATTAATCACCAGCGACTTATATATCAACTTTATACTACATAAAATAGTTTAACAGAATTAAAATATTTGCAAACAATTCCTCACTTTGTTATTGTGTAATGGAATTCTTTTGCATGGCCCTGAAATGAATAATAACTATTATTTTCACTGTATATTTTACAGAATGCCTATTTCAGTGCACTTCGCATGCTTATAAATTTGAATATGTTTGACAGGGTGTAATACCTTTAAAACTCATTTGAAACGATTTTTCCGTATAGGCGGTATTGTAACGGAAAATTTTTGACTGACCCTGTAAATAAACTAATCGCGGTAGAAACGTCATTTCCAATAGAGTTTGTGATATGGTAAACTTCAACAACATCCCAAAATTTCATGGCAATCCAAATACATAGTGTAGTTAGAGAGTTAGAGCGCGAACAGATGGGGAGATGGACAGACTGCGCGACGGACAAACAAACCGAAAGCATAAACACTTTTCAACTTTGTTGGAAAGTGTTAGAAACTACTGTTGTTAGATTGGGAACAAAAAAGTCTCCATATTGTTTGATTGTCACCGCTTTTTTTAAATAGAAATACAGTTAACTCCCGATTATCAGCGAGCAGATTATGCGCGAGTCTAAATTTCAAGTTTTGAAAAATGTCGGAAAAAAAGAAAAAGAGTTGTATTAAAAATTCAAGATAAATTAAAAGTGATGTATCCAGGATTAGATCAAGGCTTTTTTCAGGTAACTGATGAAGAAATTGTTGAAAAGGCGTTAGGTATGTATCCTTCTATAGTAAAAAAAAACTAGCCTTAAAAGGAATGACTCTTGGAATGATGCTGATGTGGAAGATTTCCGGAACTAACGAATCCGGGTTGTCCACTCCTTCCATGAGTCGAATAGATCAATCAGGAAAGGGCTCCGTCTATGCATCGCCATATGGGTTACCATAAAGAGAGGAAAGGTTACCATCGCCAACAATCGCCAAGTTTGTCGCCAACTTGGCGATATATCGCCAAATTTGGCGACCAAAATTAGTTGTCAAAAGTGACGCCAACTTGGCGATAACTGTAATATTTCGCCAAATTTTTAATTTCTTTACAACACCAGTCGTTTGATACGTCATTTGAGAGGTTTGCAACTGCTTATTCATATAATGGATGTCTTGTGTGTTATCGCCCATTGTGCTCCCCAGGGGGGACACATTTTTATTTTCTTTACAACACCAGTCGTGTTACACAAGATTTGAAAGGTCTGCAACTGCTTATTCATATTATGGATGTCTTGTGTGTCACCCCCACACTCTGCTCTCCCCAGGGGGGGGGGGGCGGTCACATTTTTAATTTCTTCACAACACCAGTTGAGTGACATATCATTTGAAAGGTCTGCAACTGCTTATTCATATTATGGATGTGTTGTGTGTCATCCCCCACTCTGCCCCCCAGGGGGGCACATTTTTAATTTCTTTACAACACCAATTGTGTGACACATCATTTGAGAGGTCTGCAACTGCTTATTCATATTATGGATACCTTGTGTGTAACCCCGCCCCCCCTCTGCCCTCAGAGGGGGCGCATTTTCAATTTCTTTACAACACCAATTGTGTGACACATCATTTGAAAGGTCTGCAACTGCTTATTCATAACATGGTTATTGGCGAGCGCAGCAGGCAGGGGTAGACAATAATTTGGAATCGCGAAGCGATTACGCGGGGGGTTGGCGAGCATAGCGAGCAGGGGGGCGGGCCCCCCCTAGTTTTAATATAAAAAGATTATTGCCCAGTTAAACTGATAGCATTGAGCTCACAGGCTACACATACTAATTATACATGACAACCTTATATTTTCAAGGGTTAATTTCGTTCGAATCAAAATTAAGGGGAAACAGCTCTCCCCTTTCCCCCTAAAAGAGGGAAAGGGGAGTGGGGGAAACAGCTCCCTCTATTTCCCCGTTAAGGGGTGTGGAGGAAACAGCTCCCTCTATTTCCCCTTTTTATACTTAATCATTGAACCTCTTAAACTAATCACGGATATGCTTTATCATAAAAATAAATCAGCATGAAAAAAATCATCTATATCAATTAAGGGGATGGGCACTAGACCCCCGTTCCCCCTCTTTATACTACTTATCCAATGAACACCTAATATTAATCATGGCGTGTCTTATCAGAAAAATCCTACATCTAAATTTTGAACGAAAACTGATAACTCTGAATGAAAAACCCATTTATATAAATTAAGGGGAGGGGCATTGGCCCCCGTTCCTCCTGTTATACATATCGAATGAACTCCGAAAACTAATCAGGGAAGCGCCTTATAAGAATATACATATATCCAAAATTTCAAGTGAATTGGATATTTTTATCATGAGTTATCGCGTTACGCACATAAAGAACGGACGGGCACATAAGCTCCTAGGCTTTAATAGCCTGTGAGCTAAAAATTGCTCTGTAAAGTAATTGAATAATAAGCGTAGTTTTAAACATATTTAAATTTTACGTGATGATTTTTTCTTTTATCTGTTTTATGTTAAGTATATTGTGCGAATTGTGTGACAAAGATATGACACTTCACACAAATATATTAATACATTAAAAATTAAAACACATATTAGCTTTTTTTAAACTACAAACAACTGAAGAAATTAAAGAATTTTTAAGTACAAAATTACATTTGAAAATTTTGAATCAGATTTTGAATGCTCGAAATCATAAAATAAAATAAGATAATGGTTTTTAAATATATTATTAAAAACCACTGTTGCCAAATCGGGGACAAAAAAGTCCACAGATTGTTTCATTGTCACCGCTTTTTTGAAATAGAAATACAGTAAACTCCCGATTATCCGATACCGGATTATCCATTTTGTGGATTATCCGCAACTCTAAATTTCAAGTTTTGAAAAATGTAGCAAAAAAGAACTAGTCGTTGGGGGCCACCGTAATACTTACCCATCATAGATATGTATATGAAAATAAAACATGTGAAAACTATTTATACAATGCATTGCAATTCATAACCAAAATTTAAATATTGTTAATATACATAGTAATGCTATATTAAAGAACTGCTGATGTACAAATTTCGACAAATTATATAAAATGCCAAACTACTCAAGTAGTACCAAACTGCGCAAAAGAAACATCCTTATAACTCCAAAAATAATAATTCTATTAACTAACAATTAACTGCGTCGGATTAAGCGTCTCATTTCCAATTAAAATATACCTCTGAATTGAAATTTGAATGAAATACAGGGTCATGAAAAATCGAAGAATGTGGAAAACAGGATTACAAATATCTCGGCAACTAATAATCCGATCGATTTCGTTTTATATGCAAAATGTGTGTTTTTTTATTGCCTTTTACGTCCATTCCTTAGAACAAAAAAATTCGAAAAATTTTATATACCTTTCATCAGAACGAATTTTTCGAGAGTCCGAAAAAATAGTTCCGGATAATCGAGGTTGCTGATATTAAATAGGCTTCGTTCCATTCTTACATACTAACTACATACAAAATTTCAAGTCTCTATCTCAATTTGTTCGGGAGATAGAGCGTTTACAGACAGACAGACTGACAGACAGACAGACAGACAGACGGACGGCAAAATTTTTTTTCTAAAAATATGTTTTTCGGAATCTCCACTATCTAAAACGTGTAAATCCGTCAAAAAAAATTTTTCGATTTTCAAAACGATTGCAAGATTTACCCTATACTACGCATGATGGGTAAGTAAAAGAGTTGTATTAACAATTCAGGATAAATTAAAACTGATTTATCCAGGATTACAGCCAGACTTTGTCCAGGTAACTGATGAAAATTTTTTTGAAAAAGCATTAGATGTAAATTTTAAACAGAGCGATGAAGAAGATGGTAAGAAACAAAAGAAAGTGAGCTACGACGCAGTTTTAGCTTACATTAAAGGCCTTACACAGTATTTAAAGGAAGAAGATGGCGCGTCATTTTGTAATAAAATAGTTCTAAAAGACTTCAATCCTAAATAAATAAAAGTATATCAATACAAAAGAAAAAAAAAAGGAAAGAAAAGAGAAGAAATTAAAAAAAAAAAAAAAGACTTTTGGCTGATTTTTCAAAGAAACGAATCTACAAATTTGTAATGAGAGAATAATTTTATTATTCCTTAAATAATAAGTATGTTTATGTTACCTGTTTTGCACAAAAATTGTTCAAATGTATGTTTGTGTTTTTCTGCAGTTCCATATACTGACCTTCGAATTATTCTGTTGTGCTGATCCAGAGTATCAGACCAGATAAAGTGATCGTTGAGGTTAATTGGGTGAAATAGTCCTCCAGTGTTCGTGTCCGGGATAGCGCAGTTGGTAGAGCATTGCCGGCTTCAGCCAATACATCCCTGGTTCGAATCCTGGCCCGGACTTTTTTCACCCAATATTGAAAAATGGAATAAATTACTCTGTTATAATTAATTTACCGATTGAATAATCGTGTTTAAAAATTAAGCTAATGTTTATGTTACCTATTGTACATATAAACTGTTCAAGTTCATATTTATGTTGATTTATTCTTTTTTCCATAACTTTGTCGGTTATCCGCGATAGCCGCGCCACTCATTTCCGTGGGTAATCGGGAGCTTATTGTATTCGGTCTACTTAAAAATAGATGAGAAATCCTGAAAAATAAGGCGAATTATACTATTTTAAAAAAGTGGTGACGGTTAAATAATCTGAATTAAAAAGGTCCCCAATCTGGCAACACTGTCAAAAGCAACATCTCGCCAGTTTTCACATCTCAATTCTTTATTCGCTTCGTTCTATTTAATCGTGTATGTGTCGTAAGTTGGTATCACAATATCGAGAAGAAATGGTCATTTAACTGCAGTTTTTGACAAATTTAAGTTTTGCATGGAATATTGTGATTAATATGAGTTTTGTGTTTAGTGAATTGCACAACAAAAACGTAAAACTTTAACGGATACGTTATACGATAAATCACACTTCACACGGTAATACTGTCATATTAAATGCTGGCATTGTTACTCACATCAGGTGATCAAAAACTTTGACAGATGTAGATTATTAAAAAAAAGCTGAAGATTTTAAAAGTCTTTTATTTACTATAAAGACATTTTGAAACACTGAATCTGATTTTCGTGTCCGAATTTTCTAGATAAAATGAAATAATACTTTTTCAACATAACTAATCTGAAATAAAATCTCTTATCCCCATTCTTTTTTCGTACTTTTCATTTTAATCTTGCCCTACCAATGCTGACCGCTACATTTATCTCTGAAAAACCGTTCCTCTTGCTACCGGCCTAATTATAATGCTCTTTGTATAAAATCATAGTAATGAGGCAGAAAAAAGGGGTTTGTGAAATGCTGACCTCTTTGAAAGATATCTTTCGGAAAGTAATAAGTACCCTATCAACAATAACAGAAGCATAAAAATGAGAAGGAAAAAAAGAAATTCTTTTGAATCTTTTAAAAGCCAGCAGCATAATTATCTGGGGCAAAACGTGCTGCATTGAAGGGAATTTGAACAAAAGATTTTGCAGAAATTCGAAGCATTTTTATGAATTGAGTCAAAGTTACATTTATCATATACTCTAAACATTAATGATTTGAAGGAAAGTGAGAATGTATGTAGCCATTTGATCAAAGTTTGTTCATATTCAAGTATTTTTGTTTTGATGGAATGTATGGAATAAGTTAAATACATTTATCAAATTTTAAGTAATTAATGACTTGAAAGAAAGTTGACGTATGTAAACTAGATGTCTTCACAAAGAAAAATTTCCGGCCCGAATGAAAACCTTGCTCACCTGGCACGGTATGAATTCGAAAACTTCGGTCTCTAGATGATCATTACGAGTTCTTTCGCTGTTTATGACTTCTCGACTCATGCAAAAATCAAATAATTCATTTTTTTTGTGCATTTCATCAAAAAATATTCAATCAAATAAATAAAATACATGATATACTAAACAAGTAAGAAAAATCATGCGTTAAGCATAGATTATGAAACATTTTCCAACACTTCCTTAAATCTTTAACAAAACTTCGATATCCATGGAAATAAGGTATTGTTGTCCATAGCCTATAATGTATTCCAATAATTTTGAACAGCAATGTATTTGATCTGTCAGTTGATATATATGCAATGCAATATAATGAGGAAATTTTGTTTAGCAAGAAAACGCCTAACTATTTGAAATTTTCCTTTCAGCAAATTATACCAATAGATGGACACATACTTGAATACTTTTGATCAGTCCTGTAGTTTACCTAGTACCTTTAATGGACGAAAGTATTTTGCTAAAATTTAATTCAAACAAAAATGCTCTTTAGACTACTTAAATCACATTTCCTGAAATTATCATTCAAAGGCGACCATGTACCCAGTTCTTTGCGTGACTCTGTATAACAATTTATCGATATTCTACAAACATTTCTTATAAAAAAGAATGCAGTTCAACGTAAAAATGTATAACTTATTTAAAAACCACCTTTAAGTAAGTTAAGTTCATATATAGTAATCATTCCGAAATCTTTTATGTAACCCTGTATATCTAAACTGTGTAACTATTAGCATTTATACACACCATATAATATGCATACATTTGATGAAACTTAAAAGCGCATATCATAATTAATAAAAATGCATTTCATCCATCCAAAATCATCATCCCTAATATACAGTACTTCGGCTAGAATATACTATTTCAAATCCTTTGTGTGACCCTGTAAATGCTATGTATTTCGTATTATGCGTGAAATAAATCATATTAAGCTATATCAATTTGATTATACCTGAAATCGTTTACCATAATTAAAATATGTTGCGAACATATCCCCCCCCCCCTTTTATTGTTATGTAATGGAATTATTATAATAACTATTCTTTTCAATGAATATTTTACAGAATGCATATTTTAGCGCATTTTGTAGATGCATATAAGTTTGAATATGTTTGATAGGGTGTAACATCTTTAAAATTCATTTGAAACGATTTTTCCCTATAGACCGTTAGGTAATGGAAAACTTTTGACTGTCCCTGTAAATAAAGTAATCCTGGTAGAAAATTCATTTTCAATAGGTATTCGTGCAAAAACTTATAGACTATAAAAACGGCTCGCGAAAAAACTTATAGACTGTATTCAGTTCATAAATCTTCTATCCCTTTTACTTTTTTTTAAGTATAGTTTTCTGTAACAAGTATATATAATTTATTTTGAAATGATCCGTTACTTTTGTAAGAACTAAATTACTATAAATCTTGAAACATTATTTTTTTGCCAAACCATTCAGCATAAATAGATTTTCCAAATAATTTGGATTTTTTTAGCAAATTTCAAAGCTTTTATTTTTAGAAATTGAATTTTGAGAGATAGCTTTGATATTAATCTATACCTAACTGACAACACTTTCTATTTCACATTGGGTTTAGTTTATTTGGCTTTAGGGTATTAAATTATTTTACATATTATTACATTTATAAGTTTTAATTTTGAAAATTCAATTTTATCAGGATGAGCGAAGCGAATCCTCTACTAGCCGACTCAAATTACATTTTGTCGTACACTTTACAAAAAAACTATTCAGTATTTTGACTTGAAATTAAACACAAAAATAAATTATGATCTGTAAATTAGCAGAATATTATTTGTTTTACAGAATAACTTTTAAAATAATTATTATTTGAATTAATTTATTTTACATGCTTTTCCATTACGAACGCATTTTTGGAAATAAAAAATAAAACGTGTACATTTTCAAAAACAAATTTCAGGAAAACAAATAAACCATGGAGTTAGCAATTACAGATAGGATCATGATTAATTAAATAAATAAAATGTATTTTCTTTATTTCAACAAAATTATTTACGCTGATGACACTAGCGCATATTAAAAAAATTATAATACGACATTTTTTTTTTTTTTTTTTTTTTTTTTTTTTTTTTTGTAAAGTGGCAACAGAAGATTTGTAAACAAATAAAACAGTAAACTTTTTTTTCGGTGTAAGGAGATTGGCGTAATATAGTAAGTTGGATTTGGGAATTTCTGTGTTTTTCTGTTTGTGGTGTTGGAAGGAGCTAATTTTGCGAATTTCTGTATAGGTATCTGTATGGCGATTAATTGATTTTAGGGACTTTGGTATTTTAAGTAGCTTAGCGGAGTAAGACAGCTATATAGAAATGTAAAGCTGCTCACCGGGCCAATATTTTGGTCAATACAACAACAACAACAACAGTTAAATTTGTTATACTAGGACTTCCCTCAGAGGGATTAGTCTGAGCGATATTGCTGAGAATACACATTTAATAACTTGCGATAAGTAAAGAAAATGAGATGTTACCTTTAATTGGTCATTCATTGTGATAAAATATAATGATGAAAATAAGCATATCGAATCGTAGAATTACAAAACCTTGTTGCATATACTATTTTTATAAAAGAAAAGCAAACCAATACATGGATATAAAATTGGAAATATGCAAAATGTTAAAAGTAATGCAGAAAATAAAACACCAAATTTTCCTGTTTTGGAAATATAGCTCTTTGAAATGATGTCATGAGCATAAACAGAAGCTTCGCACCGATTTGAGAAACTATAAATAACATAAACTATTATGTTTGAAGAGAAATGGAGTGTATTTCATATGGTGTGAAATCCGTCCGAATAGTTTATAATGTTGAATATCTGTTTTCCACGGATGCAATGAGGTTGTCGATAAGAGTTAAGGAATCCTTTTTTAAAAATTTGTCCTAAACGAGCACTTACATCTTATAAGTTACTGTGATGCCAAAGTTATAGTTTCTGACCCCAACAGTATCCTAGAAATTGCAATATTCTCAATAAATTGGGTTTAAAACTTTTTCTAGAAAAAAAAAATGTTTAATATGTGAAATTAAATTGTCGAATGTTTTAGAAATCGTTCATAACGAGAATATTATATCTTAAAAGTTGCCACCAAAAAAAAAAAAAAAAAAGATTTTAAATTTTTAGTCATATCAACATTAAAAAAATCTCAATTTTAGAACTTTTTTTGCTCGTGCGTTGATGGTGATTATTGTTCCTACGCAAAATATAGTATATTTTGCAGCAAAGATGGTTACCAACATTTTTTGCCCACATTATCTTTTAAATCGGCTAGGTACTCCCAATGCTAACAAAAAACACACAAACGTTAATGCTCTGTAGCATAGAAATACAGAATCAAAAGCTATTTATCTCCTATTATATACACATAAAATAAATTATCTAATTAGTGCTAGCAGATGAATTTTTAAATATACATAGATCAATATAATGCTTCATTTTTCTTTTATTAGTATTTCTTAGTATTCATTTTTCATTTATTTGTATTATTCAGTAAAAAACTCACTTTCTTAATCCCGAATTACGTCAAACTTTTTATTAAAGCGCCTAGGTCCATATAACAGCGAAGTATTGTGAAGAGTATTAAATACAAGGTAGTAAGACACTTAGCCAAACGCAGGTAATAAATCGCCAAATATTGTTCTTTTCGCCCTCTCTCGAAATGCATTTTTTCAGCACATTTAAAAAACACGATTTTGAGTCATCTTATTTAAAATTCAAATAAATAAATAAGAGGAAGCAATAATAGCATCAGTCAAAACATTTTATTTCAGCATCAAGGAATTGTATCGTAGTTACACACGTGGAAAAAAGCTGCTTTTGGCCAAAAAACGTTGTCTTCACTAAATTTGAATCCGATTAAAAAAAGTACCGTGATTAATTAAAATGTTATAGGCAGAGCTGCCAAGTCTAAGGCATTTTGGGTACCGGTATTTTAATGCAGAAAATGTTTTATTAAATTGGAACATTCTGCGGATTTAAAAAATAACTTTTCCTATAAGAAAATTCTGCTATGCAATAAGCGAGGGTTTGGCATCTCTATATAGGAATATTTCATAATCTACTTTTTAACCTTAAAAAAAAGCAACGACCATTTTTCGGGTACAAAATGTATTGCTAATTGTTCCATTTTGCATGCAAGGTACTGATTGTAATAGTGATACATCTATGGTGATAAATTTCCAATAATTTTTCAAATCCCATTTATTTCATTAAAAATATAAATTTTTTATTCATTTAGTTTAAAATAAATGGTTTTTAACTAATTTCATAATACTTTTGAAATATCACTTTTCATTGAAATATTCATACTTAATCCATAACGTACATAATATATGACTCTGTTATTACATAAGTCACCTTTTTATTATCATAAAAATTATGTTTTTACTGATTTTTATTAACTCAATAGGAAAAATTTTGTGCTTTGAGCAATAGATGTAAGAATTTCCTATTATTTATTTATTTTAACAAAATTCTTTGTATTTAGAAGAATTTTTATTTAAATAGGAAATCCAGATGTCGCTGTTAATAAAGAAGAAAGTTACAAAAAAGGGTACAAAACGAGTAGACACATACTATCAAATATGGAAAAACGACGAATCCCAAAAAGACGTCGTATGAAATATCATCTTTTAAAGCAAAAAAACGAGGTCTGATTATCGAGCCTACTGATTACAAAATGTGCATTACATTAAAAAAAAATGCTGCAAATATTGATTATTTTTTCTTTTGTGCAGTTTTGGCTTCGAAAGGTGCGCTATGTTGCAAAAAGATATAAGCGCCTATGAAAACACACCTGGTAAACTTTCATGCTCAGTTTTACAAATAAATATGCACATATATGCCCTATGTACACCGAGGTACCTAATTGGTGCCAAAATGGCGTTTAGTTGCCTAACATGCTGGTTATCATATAAATGTTATATTATCATTTATTGATTGTCATATCTTTTTAATAACAGGAAATGTTTCATTTATTCCTTTTTTTTTTCATTTTGAAATAAATAAATAACGTGTTGTTATAGCATGCTATGTGCATCTGGTAATCAAAACGATGTTTTCGCCTAATTGGCATAAAAAATCTCGCCAAACCCGGTGCTTATATCTCTAGTATATTATCTCAAGTATTTTATTTATGTATACTATAATTGTTTTTACATACCACTTACTTCTTCTGGTATATAGAAATAGGTAAGTGGCTCCTTTATGCAGTATAAATTGTATAAAACTTTAAAAAATAGCCCCGTTGCCCCTTTTTGGATCGAATTAAAAAAAAAAATCAATGCCTAATTCCAGTATTGCTCCCAGGTATGCTTACATACTCCATATTTCAAAGTTGTATGCCAACAGGAAACGGATGAAAAATGGGAAAAAATTTCACATATGCACCAGGGTACATAATTGGCGTCAAAATGGCATTATTTTACCTGAGATGGTAACCCAGCTTTATTTATTTATTATTTGTTTATTTACTCATAAAATGTTTATTTACTTTCACTTCCTTTTTTTAATTATATAAAATATTTCTTTTTATAGTTATTAATTATTATTATTATTTTATTTACTGTAAGTTCTTTTTGAAAATAGAAAATAATTTAAAAATGTGTATGTAAGCGTTATTTGAAAAGGGAGTTTTCGCCAAATGGGCTTTGAAAAAAATTGCGCCAAATCTGATGCGCTTGTGGTATCCGTGCCGAAAAATTAGTGACCAGAATTGACTTCCATACACAAACAAAATATAAGTTAAAAGAAAACATGCAATGAAAATAAATATAAAGGGAAAATGATGTCATAAAAGAAACTTTTTATTTAAAAACGTAATTGTTTCTAATTTTCACACGCGAAATATGTAAAATATTCTTTTAGCGATCAAAAAGTGCTGTTAAGAGATTATCACAAAATCTCAAAATCAAAGTTTTTATGACATTTTTTAATATAAAAAAATAAGTTTTATTTTCCTGCATGATTAAATTTTCAAATGTTTTATTGAATTCAATATTTCTGAGTACGAAAATGATTACTATTTACTCCATGTACTGATTCAGTTATCTACGAAAATGTCCAGCCGGTGAAAATCACGCTCACCAAATTTCTGTGACGTATGCACATAAATTGTGCTTTTTTATCAGTTTTTTTAATATAACTTTTAAACTATTTGTAATTAATTTTTAAAAGTAGGTGCATTCACCAGATTACTTTCATGGGTACCTATTGGTACAAACAGAATCAAAATCCGACAAGTACTTTTTGAGATTTGCTTGACGAAAGAATTTTTTTGAATTTTAATATCGTTACGTATCTCTGAGTATAAAGACTTCGCTTCGCTCAGACAATAAAGAGTTATTTGAATTCGAAGGTTGAAAATTGAACCCCATGAAACATATATATTATTATTATGGTATATGTAGTATTATTTTTAAATACATAGTTTGTCGTTTAAAAACAATTTATTAAATGTATTAGTTTTATTATAAAAAATGCCAAGAAAACGTACACTTACTGGTTGAAAAGAACGCGAATATGATATAGCTTTAAGGCTAGGGGCTGGATATCAGCGTAAAAAAGAACAGCACAGATGTCATATACACACGACACTGGCGCGATTTTTTCCAAACGCCAATTTGGCAAAAACTTAGTTTTCAAATACCAGTTACCATGTACTTTTCCATGTGCATTTCAAAAAGGGAATAACAATAAATTTAAAAAGTTTAATTAATATCTATAGAATAAAACAATTTATATAATTTTAAAAAAGAAAATAAAAGTAAATAAACAATTTATTAATAAGTAAACAACATCCGGGTTATTATGCCAAGCAAAATAACGACACTTCGCCGACAATTAAGTACCCCGGTGCGTACATGACATTGACGTCTGAAAAAAAATAACGCCAATGTGGTACATATATGACATCTGTGCCAGAACGAGGACATGACGAAAATCTTTTGACAGAAAATGCATGTGATTCGAAAAATGCTTTAAATTTCGAGATGCACAAAGCATATAAAATGTCATTGGTTTGGCAATCATATTCAATCCGACGGATCTTGTAAGACTTAACATAAATGTATAATATATAATGAACTAAGTATTTTTTCTATAGCTAATAATATAGATCCTGATTCACATCCCTAAATATCGAAGCGCTTAACATTCGTTGAGGAGAAATTAATTGCCCAAGTTCATCCATTTATTACTGTATGTCGCATTAAAGGGGGTCAGCTTGAATGCAGAGGGGAAATTATTAATTTTCATCAAGATATTATAGAATTTAGTGCTTCATATTTCTCCATCCAGGAAGAGTTCCATGTCCTGTTCTGGTTCTTTTAGCGAGTTTTTTTTTTTTTTTTTAAATCATTAAATGAACCGATGTGGTTACGATATTCAGCCTTTAATGTTGCTTTTTAGCACTTTTTAACAAAGTTGAAAAGTGCTGATGCATTCGGTTTGTCTGTCCGTCTGTCCGCGCTATAACTCACGTAAATATACTCGGATTGCCATGAAATTTTAGGACGTTATTGACGTTTACCATAGCACAAACCCTATTGAAAATGAAGTTTCTACCATTATTAGTTTATCTACAGGGAAAACCAAAAGTTTCCCATTACATTACGGCATATGGAAAAAATCGTTTCAAAGGAATTTTAAAGATGTTATACCCTGTTAAACATATTAAAATTTATATCCTTTTACGAGGTGCATTAAAATATGCATTCTATAAAATATAAGGTAAATATGTAGCTATTATTCATTTACAGGGCCACACAAAAGAATTCCATTAGATAATGGTAAAAGGGAGAAATGTGTGTGACATATTTTAAATATATTAAAGTGTTTCATGTATAATAAAATTGATGTATGTCAATGAGACTTAGTATAAATTATACGATACTGCCTTTCCTAATATAAAGTACACAGTATTTACAGGGACACGCAAAATATTTCAATTAGTACATTCTTTCCGAAGTACTGTATATGTATCCGATGATAGCTGATGGATGGATGAAATACATTTTAATTATGATATGCGCATTGAAGTTTCAATAAATGTATGCACATTATATGGTGTATATAAATGTTATAGTTGATATACTAGGCTACCCAAAAGAGCTCGCTAACGTTACTCAATATGAGCGTAAATTACTTAAACGTGGTTCTTAAATAAGTTATGCATTTTTACGCTGAGCTGCATTCAATTTACTGATGAATGTTTGCAGAATATAGATAAAATGATATACAGGGTCACACAAAGAATTGGGTACATGGAGCCTGTGAATGATAATTTATGAGAAATTGATTTCAGTTGTTTTAAGTGTGTTTGTGTTTAAAATAAATTTTAGCTTAACACTGATGTGTAATAAAGGTATCAGGTAAACTACAAGGATGAAAAAAGGATTCAAGTATATTTCCATCTGTTAGTATAAATTAAGATATATAAAGAGAAATATAAAGAGAAATTTCAAGATAGTAGGCATTTTTTGCTAAACTAAAATTTTCCATTATATATTATGTATATTAGCTGACACATCAAATATAGGGCTTTTCAATAGTACTGGAATAGATATTTGGATTTATATTCTTATTTACCTAAATAAAGGAGTATTCAAAAAGTATTCAAAAGTATTTGAATATTTATTTGGCTATGGACAATAGCATCCTATTTACCTAAATAACGAAGTTTTGTTAAATATTTCATGAAGCGTTGGAAAGTGCTTCATAATCTATGCTTAACGCATGATTTTTCTTACTTGTTTAATTCTGAAATGGATTTTGCCCATATGCCTTTTGCATTCAGCATATTTTTTGGAAAAGTTTATGACTTTTTTTTGACATATATAATAAATATAATAAATATATAAAATTACAAAAATATATAAATATAGGTGTATAACAATCATTTATAGGTGTATATAATGCGTATTTATATGTGTATATCTCTTTATATAATAAAATATATAGAGAGATTTATGTAATATATATGTACATAAAAATAAAAATATTTATATAAACAAAGTATTTATTTCTTAACATGCGATATAAAGTAATGTTTTTTAAATAAATATATGTTTATAAATATTTAAAGATCATGATTTTTCGCATCATGAAAAAATTAATACGATGCTAAAATATTTTTTCTGGCGCCATTTTGGATTCCTTCGCCATTCGCGCCAACTAGAACAGGATATGGAAGTCTTCCATTATTCCATAGATATTACTTCACAGTACCTTTTTGTGTAACTCTTGGTTACCCCATCGACATAAATGCTAATAATGGTCGTAATGTCACATTACTTATGTCTTCAAGTGAATTTTAATTAGACTTTTAATTTGTATTTTTATTAATATTTTACTAATTTATTTGTTTTCTCGTTATTTAAAAAATGTGTCAATTTGTACGATTTGGCTAATAGTTTGGCGATTTGTATTGTTTGACAAAATTGATCGACTTGATAACCAAATAGTATCCTTTTTTGTAGAAGATGATGGAAAAAAAACAAAAAAAGGTCTTTAAAAATATATTTTAGTGAAAATTAAAAAAAATTGTCAAATTTTTCATTGAAAATACATATATTTATACCAGTCTTATATCATAAATAAAAAAATTCCGAGGACATTCTTAGTTATTTGGCTGAATTTGCATTTCTAAATTTAAAATGTGCCAAAACATAAAATAGCGTTTTTGCTTAATAAAGATGCAAAAATAATAGGTAATACTTGGTTATTCCGTCAAACAATTTTGCCAAATTATACAAATCGCCAAACCATTGGCCAAATTAAACAAATTGCTGTAATTTTTATTTTAAATAACGAAAGAACAAATAAATTAATAAAAAATTAATAAGAATACAAATAAAACTTCATATTAAATTAACTTGATGATTTAACGAATACGTGATACTAGTTTAACCACTCAATGGTCGCATTAAATTGCGGTTTAAAAATTCAAATTCATTATCCCCACCACTTTTTTTTAAAGAAATATTCATCTTATTTAATGACAAGTAAAACCAGAATAAAACCAATTACACTATTTCATAAAACCAGTGGAAATCAAACAATTCTGAATAAAAACCGTGAAGCTTGGAGCCCGTGAATGTCTCGGGCGCGACGATTAAGTGGTTAATGTTACATGAATGTGACATTTTTTATCATCATCATTGGTGTTTAATATTTTAGTTTGGCAATACCTTTTTGGTCGAAGAGATAATCAAGTAGCACCAAAGAATATAATAAAAATATTGTTACTTTCAAATAGTTTCTAACGCAATAATACTTCGCGAATCCAAACAAAGCATGGCTTTTGCTAGTTTGTTACTGTAAATAACTATATATCTATTGAAAATGCTTCCGCCCCAAAAACTGAAAAGTATCTGTTTGGAAGTATACAATAAAAGGAAAACTCATTAATCGATTATTAATACGAAATTTCATGCCATATTGTTGAGTAAATATAGCATAATAAATAAGTTGGAAATAGAATTCAGTATAACAATAAAAATATTTAAGGAAAAATTCTATAAGAATCAATTATTGGATCAACACGTTAGAGTATTGGCATAAAATAATTTTGAAATTTTTAGCACGGATACTTAAAAAGATTCGTCATCTTTGGCATATGCTGTACAGTGGCTCACATTTGTTTTTGGACACTTGTATTTTTGATACTTACTTATTAAAAAAATCATCAAAATATTAAAGCATCTACTTATTTTTTTCATATAAACTTTATTTTTCCCAGAATAAAACCTACATACTGTAATAGAAACAAATCCAAAACTGTTTTTATTTATATTTTTGTCAAAAAATTAACCGAGAAAGTGTAAAAAACAATCTCTCGTAAGTCATTGGACATTTGGAAGTTTTACTAAATTTTTGACAGACAATATTCTTTTGCTATTTATTTTTATTTTAAATGAAAATATATGTCAAATATTATCACCTGCATTTTGACATTACTATTAATTCATAAAAATTTGTTTACTTTCTATGTTTGAAGTGAATATGGCCGGACACTACAAACTTACAACAAATTCTTTTCGTAATTTAATCATAGAGCATTTTGAAGATGGCAAAAGCATCCAGAACCATCGCAAAACATGTTAAAATAAGTCATTCAACTATTTTTGCTATTATAAAACGATGGAAACTACGTGGAACTGTTTGAAAAAAGCATTAAAATCAGAGTTCCTCACAACCTAATTTTCACGAATCGGAAGTTTATTATGCATAAAATAAAAATAAAAAATCCGAAAATCAGTCCAATAAAACTTACAACAGAATTCGAAAACAGATTTTTAATAAAAGCGAGCCCGGAAATTGCTAGACAAGTTATCAGATCATATGGACACATCAGTAGAGTTGCCAAAAGAAAAATTTTCGCCACAAGAGCAAGGAAGTTAAAGTTATATCTGGATTTTGCAAAATCAGTAGTAAACAAATATCTATCATTTTGGGAAAGCATCATATTTGTGCGTGAATGAAACTTTAACATAATTTGAGTTTAATGGACTGCGTTTATTAAAGCCAAGAATGATCCCAATCCGAAAAGTCTAATTGCCAACAGTCAAACATTGAGAAGGAGGCATAATAATTTACAATTGTTTTGCTGCTTCTGATATAAAAAATTTAGTTTTAAACGAAAATAATATGGATCAATATTAAGCATATAAATATCCCGAAATAAAACTTGAAATATGTATCCAAAAACTTAGAATCCACAACGCATTCTACTTGTATCAATATTCTCAAACATACAGCCCTAAATGTTCACTTGTGGCTGCTGTACATCTGTTCCAATATTAGAAAGACTTCATCATATTTTCCAGATTTAAATCCAATTGAAAATGTGTGGCATGAACCGAAAAAAAAAAGAAAACATGAAATTTCTCTGAAAGAACAACAATTTAAAACAATATTAACTGAGGAATGGATCAGAATTGAACATTCTTACACAAAATCTAGCTGCATCCATGCCAAAACCTGTTAAAAGTGTAATTTCAGCTAAAGTATACCCAACAAAGTATTAAAATTTTCGATTATTTGCATATTTTAGTTTACATTTGTTGAATTTTCGAAGTGCCCAATTATTTAACGTGAGATTGCTTTTAACAGTTTCTCGATAATTTAATTTTTTGAAAATAAAAAGCTTCGAATTTATTTTCTTTACAATAAACACATTTAAATATGGGGAAAATAAAGTTTGCATGAAAAAATTTTAAAGAAGATCATCCTTTAATATTTAGATGATGTTTTTAATAAGTAAGTTTCTAAATATAAAAGTAAAAAAAAAAAACAAAAAAAAACAAAAAAAAACAAAAAAAAAAAAAAAAAATATGAGCTACTGTATTTAATCTCATTAGCATTACATCAAATTTAATTCTGCTTAAAAGAGCAAACAAATACGAATTTCGTCAGGTTTTAACTAACACAACGTTATCGAGAACCATAAAACAAACAAACAAAAACGATTACGGACCACATAATGTAACCAAATTCTTTTGTGGATACCTGTAAACGCACAATAAATTCAACATTTGCCATTTAATACATTTAACATGTGAAATATTAAACTTCGATAATAATTTCATAGAAAGAGAATTGGATTATTTCATTTATTTATTTATTTTGATACAAATGCAAAAAATATTTTTTAAACAAAAGGCGCACTTTTCAATTAGTGAAATACACTTTTTAAGTGAACTTATTTCAAAAATTATTCTTCAAAGAAACATGTTTTTTTTTTTAAATTCTTTGAGTTATTATGTTTATTAAAGACGATAAAATTCATTTAATATTTATCTTTAATCTTTCTCTATTTCTGCCTTTTGTACCACTGTTCATATTCTGATAACTTAAAAAAAAAAAGAAAAGAAAAGAAAAGAAAAGGGAAAAGAATTAGGCGTTTTCATTTCTAAATATCTTCTTATTTTGAACATTTTGGAATTAAGAAGAGACATAACCTTCTCGCACACGGTTTTTCCCAGCAAAATTATACATACCTTGTTTATTTTCTCACTCTAACCCCCTGACTGCCTAGCAAAAGGGTAAAATTGTAATGTTGTTTTCTTTATAATTTATTAAAAATATTAAAAAAAGTGGTTTTTTCCAACCTGATACAAACTATGTTATTACATATAGGTGTATAATATTTGAGAGTATTAATCCTCAACTTAATAACTTAATTTTTCAAAACTGGGTTTAATTTCTAGAATTATATTAATTTGAATATTGTTTATTTTGCAGTGAAGCCTGCAGCTTAGTGTGCGAAAAAATCCGGTCGCGGCAGTCAGGAGGTTAAAATAATATTAATTATTTATATATTCTTTGTTGTTATAACAAGAATCTTTTATTTATGAATAGCATGTACAGTGGCATAGTCTGGAAGCGTGATCTGCGCCTGGAAGGTTTTTAAACTGTAATTATTAAAAATCAATAAATATAAATAAAAATACGTTAAAAAATGAACAAATTCTCCGTTTTATGATAGTCTAAAATTATCGTTTTAGGGATTATTGATCTCATCATGTCTAAAATAAACGGCGGAGGGAGAGATTCTAAATAGAATAAATTAGAACAGCGAAAAAACGCCGAATAAACTGATGATAAACAATAATAGAAATAATCCACTTTGTTAAATTTACCATAAAATAAAAAATAAATAACAATGCAGGACGCGTTTCGAGTTAATTTGAGGTCTGATTGTTGAGCCCAACGATTACAAAATGTGTGACGATCACGAAAAAGGAAAAATCTAATATTGAACCAATTAATTTAAAAAAAAAGACCATTTTTTTTTTTTCAGTACTTGATTATCCCGTCGACTAAAAAACTGTTCTAAAACTATATGATTAAATGCCAATAATGGATGGCACATTCATTCCACATTAAACATATTATTTATTTATTTACTTTTACAACATAAAGAAATTTTTAATTCGTAGTTTTGTTTGTATTTTTATTAATGTTTTACTATTTTATTCGCTTTTTCATTATTCAATATAAAAATTATGTTAATTTGTATAATTTAACGAACAGTTTGGTGGTTTGTATCATTTGGCAAAATTGGCCGGCGAGATAGTCAAGTAGTAGCTTTTTAAATATATATGTATAATTTATTTATAAAACTAATATTTCAGTCTTTGAAAATATCATTTTCCAAATGGCTGTTGAAATTTTTTTTAATTATTATTAATGTTTTACTACTTTATTAGCTTCTTCATTATTTAATATAAAAATTAGTTCATTTGTATAATTTAAAGAGCAGTTTGGCGATTTGTATAATTTGGAAAAATTGGCCGACGGGATAACCAAGTTGCAGAATTTTTTTTAACCCCTTAAAGGTCGCATTAAATTACGTTTTAAAAATTCAAATTCATTATTCCCACCACTTTTTTGAAAAAAAAAAAATATTCATTTTATTTAATGCCAAGTAAAACAATACCAGATTAAAACCAATTACACTATTTTATAAAACTGGTGGAAATCAAACAGTTCTGAATAAAAGCCGTGAAACTTGCAGCCCGTGAATGTCTCGGGCGCGACGATTAAGTGGTTAAATATATAATTTATTTTTATGGTCTAAAATTTTAGTCTTTGGAAAAATCATTTTTCAAATGGCTGTTGTAATTTTTTAAATTACATTTTTATTGATTGCTCCAAGAGCATCCACGTTTAATTCCAAATATACATAACACCTATTTTTTTTCCTTTTCTTCTTTTCTAATGTACAAATTAAAGGCCTTCCTGGTTTGTGTGAACTTTTAGCACTGACACAAACTCTTCGAAACAGTGCTCTGGATCTGTAACCGACAAGCTTAATTTCAGATCGAAAATGAATGAGAAAATATCCCAAAGATCTCTCATCGTAAATAGCTATTATTGTTTCTCAGAAATTTCGTGAGTTAACGTGCTTAGTTTCTTATATTCCGCGCTATACATGCATAAGCGTTATCTCTTTCACGAAGATTTCTTCATCTGAAATGGAATGTTATATATCCGAACACCACCCTCCTTTTAAAAGTGACCTTAAAATCGATACCTCATTTTGCGATCTTCTTGGGTCATCTTTACCGCCTTTGGACACATACTGCCCCGCACTGCTTCGGACGACTTTGATCCAGAGTAATTTCAAGGTCATTCGAGATGGCTAAGAGGGATTTTGTGGCAAAAGCCAATTAATAATTCGATAAAATTTAAATGTTTTTTTTTTCTTTAAGATAGTTGCGTATTTTGATTACCGTATTTATCCGTTATAACGCTCACTTTTTTCAGAAAATTAAGGCAAAACTCCTAGGTGCGTGTTATACACGGACTGTATTTTTACTCTTCGATGTAATCCCCTGATATACATATGAAACGAGAAATTATTCAAAGAGGACATAATCACTCGGAAAATCTTACTTAATTGAGGTATTACTGCATTTTTATTTCATTCCTTGCAGTTTTTTGTACAACAGAGCTAGTATTATTATCTAAATGCTAATTAGCTATTCTCATTACCGTCAACTCTCTCCTATTTCTTGTCATTCACTTACTACCCGAAGTCTTAAAATGCATTTTCGCCATGTTTTCTGGCCTGATATAATGGTCGTTTCGATTTTCTTTACTGAAATTCATTTGGTCACTCTTCATTAGCGTATCAAATTTACAGTGTGCGTTATATACGTACGAGATTAAAAAAAAAAAAAAAAAAAAAAAAAAAAAAAAAAAAAAAAAAAAAAAAATGCGCTATTTTTTCTTGTAAAGTACGGGGTGCGCGTTTTACACGCGTGCGCGGTATAAACGAATAAATACGGTATTATATTTTAGGGGTGGCTGTGTTCAGGTTATATGCCTGAATTCAGGTATTTTTTTAATTTACAGCACCAAAATTCCAGTTTTTCTGATAGTTAAATTCATAAAATGAGATTAAAATATCAATTTCATGTGAATGCTAAACATAATTAAAATTTATATATTAATGTAATTTGACCTCCCTGTAATAAATTATGTTCTCTATGTTATAAGTTGCGGAATTCAACCAATAAAAAGATTCAGATATACTTCAGATTTCTCTACCGAGAACAAAAACTATTTTCCAAATAATTAATAATTAATTTCTTCTTGCGGTCCTATAAAAAATATGTAGAATGCGGAGAACATTTTCAAAAAAGTAATTTCAGCATGTGCCATGTCTTACTATCAAAGTAAATAATTTCTAAAAATTTTATTAAAATGGAATATACAGAGTGTTTCATCAAAGATGGGCAAAACTTTAAAAGATGATTGCACACATCCAAACAAACAACATGGTCAGAATTGAACGCAAAGATGGTGGCGCAATATTTGAATTTTTTGTATGGCCATGTAAAAGAAGATCAGATTTTACGTGTTTTGTTTTCTACATAGTATACGGACAGTCAAATAGGCGATCCAGAGCCATAAACACTTTAACAATATTGAAAAGTGCTAAAAAACAGAATGGATAATTACACATCTGAAAGGTAATTTGTAAACATATTCCATATTAATCTGTTAATACATTTTGCTAAAAGCAAATAAGTTTTTTAAAAATTTGTAAAATATCTTAAGTATTGTTAAATTTTTCTATCAAAATCTTCATTCGGTAAAAAATTAAATTTTTACTGAATAAAGAGATTGCAACCCTGGTTTCTTATACAAAAATCGTTTTATGTTTTGCGTTTTACCCCCTCTCAAAGTTAGACTCGTATTTTTCTAGATCCCTTTATATAAGTAATATTTCAGTAAAATCCACCTTTAATTGTTTAACAAAAACATTTTTCTTTCTCCACCAATATAGGCGATGGCGAACAAAATCTAAATAGGAGCAAGGTTTAGGGGTAGTTGTGTATGTATTCCACATTTTAAAATATAGAATATAACCTATAATCAAGTAACCTCTAAATTATTCTTTTATTGCCTTTTTTTTGAAAATTTAGAATTAAATCCCCCCCTTTTTTTTCGTTCCAACTTTAAGGTAAATTTTAAACACATGTGTGCGTTAAAAGAAATACAGGACTAAAACTGTCTTCCACACGATGTGCAGAGGGGCAGAACCCCCAGGAAGAAGCCTTAGTTCTCTTCTCTTCAAATGTTCAATTATTTAAAGTTATTTCATACAAATAGTTTTTTTTTTTTTTTTCATTTTTCAAAATAAGAGAAAAATATAAAATATAGTTAATTAAATTTCATGATCCCGAAAGGGGTAATGGCCTTACCTCACCCCCTTGAAGGTAACCATTTCTACCCATTTCCTTCTCAAATACAGTTATAGAACCTAGAAATCGAAAATCACATTTGTGTAGTTCATCCTCGACATTTTTTCAAACGCCCACTAAGGACATACCGAATGGAAAAAAAAAATGGTGACCTTTTTGAATATCTTCTCCAGCCCAACAACTACAAAGATCATCACAACAAAAGAACAAGGTTATGGTGAAGAAACCTTATTTATTTTGAAGTAACATGACACCGGCTTTTATGAAAGAAAAATTCGGTAAATTACATAAATAACATTTTGCTGATGAAACTGAAGGATTGAAACAAAGGCTCAAAAAACCTCTCATTTGAATGCCCTCTGTTTCGCTCGTTGCAGTTCGCTAAGTGAAAAAGATATCCCAAATTTCAACAACACGGTGACCTTTTCCTTCAAAGGGTTTGATTATGGAAGTTTTCTTTTTTCTTTTTTTTTTCCCTTGAAAAGTGACTGTTTTTTAATGTCATGTTCTTCAATAGATAGAAGTCAGCCAGTTTAAATTATGGAAGAAGATGTAGATTTTTTTTTTTTTTTTTAATGAAAGGTAAGGGTAAAATTGAATGCAAAACAATTTTAAGAGTACTGTTTCAAACTAATCGTTGGTGGCCATCGTTACACTTACCCATCATGTATATGCGAAATATAATACATGAAAAAAAAAATGTGTGAACTATTTATAAAATGCATTTCAATTCCAAAACAAAAGTTAAATATATATTTAAATAGTTTTAATATGCATAGTCATAGGCGTAACCAGCCTTTTGAACGGGTGGGTGCCCAGAATTTTTCACCTGAACATGCTGGGTACAAACAATATCTTGTATAGCAAAACCTTCTAAAACGGAAGCCTATAAAACAGTTCAAATTTCTGTTTTAGACAGTTTTTTAATCTTACAGTATATAAATGTGTGATATTTCTTTTAAAATGAGTCCAAACGCAATTTTTTTTAAATAATTGTGAAGGGATCTGCGCGAGCGCGGGGGGGGGGGGGGTGCCCAGGCACCCAGGGTACCCCCCCATGGTTACGCGCATGATAGTAATGTCCGATTAATGAATTGCTGATGAACCAATTTTGACAAATTATATAAAACGTCAAACCATTCAAGTAATACCGAATCGCGTGAAAGAAACATCATCGTAACTCCAAAAATAATAATCCTATTAACTCACAATTTGCTGCGTCAGATTAAGCGTCTCATTTCCAATTAAAAAATATCTTTGAATTGAAATTTGAATGAAATAAAAGGTCATGAAAAATTGAAGAATGTGAAAAACCGGATTTCAAATATCTCGGCAACTAATAATCCGATTGACTTCATTTTTTTATGCAAAACTTGTGTTATTTTATTGTTTTTTGCGCCCACTCCGTAAAATAAATAATTTCAAAAATCTTTATATACCTATCATCAGAACGAATTTTTCGAGAGTCCGAAGAAAATAGTTCCGGATAATCAAAGTTTCTGATCTTAAATAGGCTTTGTCCCATTCTTACATACTAACAAGTACATATAAAATTTCAAGTCTCTATCTCAATTTGTTCAGGAGATAGAGCGTTTACAGACAGACAGACACACAGAAGGACGAACGGCAATTTTTTTTCCTTCTAAAAATATGTTTTGCTGAATCTTCAATACCTAAAACGGATAAATCCGTCAATTTTTTTTTTCGATTTTCAAAACGATTGAAAGACTTACCCTATCATACGTATGATGGGTAAGTAATAAAATAACTAGACTCTTTTATTTAATTTGGTTGATGCGTGTAAAGACAGAATTTTATAATCTATTTGTCCCTCCTTTTCTAATACACTAGAGCAGGGCTGTCCAACCTTTTAGTGAGCAGGGGCGCACCTCAGGTAATGGCATTAAACGAAGGGCACCATTAATAGCCTGACTGAAATTATACAGCAATATTATCGCACAGTTTTAGTATACACACATATCTCAACATAATGTAAATGAATTCTACAGCAATAGGCAAAAGACCCTTATAATTCTGGAGCTATGTGCAAAATTTCAAATTATACATTTTCTATGAGAGACCTATCTAAAAATGTTTGTAAGGTAAGTTGCCAGAAATTTTAATCGCGAATATAATAAGAACAACAAGAGAATAAATAAATATGGAAATGAGAGATAATACTAGGTTTCTTTTAAGGTATTAAAACAAGATTTGACTTATTTTGAAGGTCTGAATTTAGTTTTATAAGATGTAAAAAAACAAATACAGACATGATAGTAACAAACCCATATTTTTAATTTCATAGAGATAGTCTAAAAGTGCTTTCATAAATGAAAATTATGAATTTTTCTAATCAAATTGAAAAAAAAAGAACTTAAAATTTAAAAAATCAAGAGGAAAAATTAAGCCCCATTTATTATTCGTATAAAACAGCCGATGGCCCAATAATGAGACAATAGCAGAAAGAAAAAACTGAACATTAATGAACACCTTCAGAGGAGCGGAACGAGGGGAGGCAAAAAACGTTTCTTTTTCTGGTACTCCTTAAGTATTAAAAAGAGGTATTTCTAATTCTAATAAAACTTAATAATCATAATTACACTTTATACAAAAAACTGCAAATCGTGAAAATATGCATGATTACATTTTCAAAGTATGTTTCTGAATTTTAATGTCTTTTCACAGGTTTTGAAAGTATCTCTGGTGCAAACATAAATAATTTTAAACAAAAAAGTCTTTATAACATAATTTTTTTCCTTCAAAAGGGCGCCAAAAAACCTTCAAAGGACGCCATGGCGCCCGCGGGCGCCGCGTTGGACAGCCCTGCACTAGAGATATAAAAAATTCGTGTAATCTTTTGTTTCCAATGACGGTACAATATAGTAATAATTTTAAAACGTAATTGTAAATTAAGATTTTTTTAAGGTATTTTCCCGTTAATCGCGTACAGGTGATAAATCCCTAAATATATATATGTTTTTTTATGTTTACAAATAGTATATATCAATTACAGGGCCGTAACTATAAAATTGGAGGCCCCTTGCACCAGGGACAAATTGAAACTTTGCCCCGGGCGCAGTTTTTTTTTCGCACGCCGCTGTTTAAACGTACGCAGTATGATAAGCCCAAAAATGAACTAAAAAACGTAGAATTGGACAACCCTACTCGGCAAGCACCTGGCGGCGACGCAATTTTTGCCGATCCCACTGAAGCTAGCACACAGGAAAAAATACGGACTTCTGATTGGTAGAATACTTTAAAGAGCACTTTGTTTAGGTTCATTTTTGAATTTATGTAATTTAATCATACGTTTCTATTTAAAAACCTTTTGAATGATGGATTTTGATATTTATTTTTCGGTTTTATGTATTTATTAATAGATAAGAAGAAAAATTTTCTAGAATTTTTTAGATTATTTTTTTATTATTTAACCGATCCCCCCAGAAGCCCATATTTTCTTCCTTATACTATATAGAGCTGTTTTTGCATGCAAAGCGTATGGAGTATATCGACGGACAAGTAAAAAAACATTTACTCTAGCACTTTTTTTTAAATTACTTTTATGTTTCATATTTTATAAAACAATATTATTTGAAAAATGCTTGATTAAATCAAAAAAAAAAAAAAAAATCTGTCACATAATTTTTGGGCCCCTGAAATTGGTGGGCCCAGGGCCCAGGGCCTAGCGCCCAAAGCCCGTGCATTAATCAGGCCCTGGTCCTATTTCCAGAACATATTAGTCTAAGTAACTGGGATTCACTGATCACAAATTAGTAAAACATACATTTTAAAAACTTTTTACATGTCTGTTCTAACCGACATACATCCTCCCAAAATTATGTAGGCTGTTTCATTAAAAAATAACTTGCAGAAAACACACAACAAACGCCTGCGCCTTTGACGTCAGTACCAACGCCTGCTAGGTTTTATTTCCAAAACAGAGCTATCCCCAACTTTTCTAGATTCACAACTCCGCCCGGCAAGTTTTGAATATTTCACATCGCCTACCCATTGACGTAAGGAATATGGAGTGGGGTTATTGCCACGTTATCTCTGCCATGCTGTTTTATGCCTTCGGGTAAAACAGCTGGTGAAATTTAAAAGAAAATATCAAAAGACGCGGTTTGGTTTGCTCGATATCAAATGAAATAAAATTGAAACAAAAAGGGGGGGGGGGGCAACAGTGCTGAATCACCAAATAGGCACAGTGACAAAGTTTCTGGTTATGTTTTATAAGAAAAGTATAGTAACAGCACAGCATTATTCTCCCTCTGAAGTCTGGTGCTAATTTAAATTGGCACTTTGAGTATATGGGTGAATATAAAAAAAATGCAAAACTTGCAGTCCGCACAGTAAAATTTCTATTAAATGTTATATAATGCAGTTTCTTTTGATACATTCTAATAAAAAAAATTACATTTCTATTATTTTTTTTAAGTTTTACTATACTTATTTTAATTAAAACAACAAACATTAAAACTAGTCGTTGGGGGCCACCGTAATACTTACCCATCATGGATATGCATAATATAAAATATAAAAACAAAACATGTGTAAAATATTTATAAAATGCATTTCCAAAATAAAATTTAAACGCAAATTTTAATCGTTTTAATATATAAATAATATATATAAATAATATATATATATATAAATAATAATAATAATAAATATATATAAATAATAGTCATGCTTTATCAATGAATTGCTGATGAGACAAATTCGAAAAATTATATAAAACGCCAAAATACTCAAGTAATACCGGATTTCGTAAAAGAAACATCCTTATAACTCTAAAAATAATAATCATATTAACTAACAATTTACTGCGTCGGATTAAGCGTCTTATTTCCAATTAAAATATACCTTTCAATTGAAATTTGATTGAAATACAGGGTCATGAAAAATCAAAGAATGCAGAAAACAGGATTACACATATCTCGGCAACTAATAATTCGATCGACTTTGTTCTTTATGCAAAATTTGCGTTATTTTATTGCCTTTTACATTCACTCTTTAAAATAAAAAAATTCGAAAATTTTTATGTACCTTTCACCAGAATGAATTTTTCGAGAGTCCGAAAAAAATAGTTCCGGATAATCGAGGTTACCGATATTAAATAGGCTTCGTCCTTTTCTTACATACTAAGTACATACAAAATTTCAAGTCTCTATCTCAATTTGTTCGGGAGGTAGAGCGTTTACAGACAAACAAACGGACGGACGGCAATTTTTTTTTTTTTCTAAAAATATGTTTTTCGAAATCTCCAGTGTCAAAAACGTGTAAATCCGTCAAAATTTTTTTTTCGATTTCAAAACGATTGCAAGACTTACCCTATACTACATATGATGGGTAAGTAAAATGCGAAAATTGCAGTTCGCACAGTAAAATTCCTATTAAATGTTATATAATGCAATTTCTTTTGATACATTCTAATAAAAAAAATTACATTTCTATTTTTTTTAAGTTTTATTATACTTATTTTAATTAAAACAACAAACATAAAAAAATGTCAAAATAATCTAAGATACGATTGTTCATAAACACGATTGTACATTTCAATACTTCTTTCGAAATATTGAAATGGATAACAGATAGAGGATGTTTTAACATTAATCACTTATCAATATTTTTGAAAAAAAAAATTCAAATAATGCCTATTTTTTTCATGCCTTTTACAGAATGTTTAATTTTTTACCACCGGTTTTTCAAAACAGAAATTTTTGCTAAATTGAATCAGAAAAAGGCTCGAATGAAATAATACAGAATTTACAGTAAAAATTTGCTAGTGAGAATAATAAATCGTGGTTGGAATATACGTGGTAGGGGAAAATGGCAAAAACACGTTGCCCATATGAGATACGGGCAAATGAGGAAAGCGGTTAACTCCATCCATATTTCGAACGCATTATAGCGGTATTTTTTCTTCCATAACAGATTCTATTTCTCTGATTCGGTTTGATTTGTTTGTCTGCTTTCATGACAGATGAATAAAAGAAAATACTATATTTTTTGAGCTGATAATCAAGGAGGTACAAGTGTCGATTCAGGTTTTTTTTTTTTTTTTTTTTTTTTTTTTTTTTTTTTTTTTTTTTTTCTTGGGGCCCATTTTGTGAAAAGTAGCAGTTATTTTTGTGAATTTCAATGCATTTTTGTTAATTTTATTATATTTTTGTGAAAAACAACATTTTGAGACGACAGCTGAAATCTATTAACTCAAGTTCGAACCAAGTATTTATTAACAAAAACTAATTTCTTTAAACCTTTTTCTAAAGCTTTTGTTTCTTAAGAACTGGTTTTATGTACAAATTGTGAAAGGACCCATTTTAATAAATTTATTTTTGTGAAGGGGTCCATTTTAATAAATATATTTTTGTGAAGGGACCCTAAATAGGCCCCAAATTTTGTCTGGATCGACCCCTGATGTAGGAAGGATATGCGCGGGTATACGCCGTATACCTTCTGGATTTTTAAGGAGCTCCGTATACCTTCTATTTCTCAAGAAAGCTAGAGTATATACACTTTAGGGTATACCCTCTGCCTTGAGAGAATACCCTCTGCTTAGAGCGTATACCCTCTGTTTCTTTTACGGCTACAGCACTGCTGATAACATCGATATCAAAATTACACTTCTTTGGTAATGCAAATGCTTTTAGCAGAAACATCCTGGTATAATTTCCATATGGAGTGCATATTTAATTTGGTGAGCGGTATGACTTATTAGCGTTTAATTTTGACTCTCTTAATATACACTGAAATTTAAAAAAAGTTTTAAAATTATTTTTTGACGTCCTATATTAGCAAATATAAAATAATTTGTTGATCATTGTCATCATTGAACCTGTTGTAAGTAGTAAAATGAACAGATATTTGTCCTTAATGTATTTCTGTCTGATTGTTCTTATAGTAAATGAAATGAAATATCCTTTAAAAAATCATCGTTTTATCGTATGATTATAAGTAACTGCTCACTGATGTGTTTCAATAGTTCTTTCGACACAGCACCTTTAAATATTTATTCCACTCTCATCCAAGTGTATTTTGCAACATTTTTTCCTTCCGTTATAAATAGCAGAACACTTGTTCAGTTCAATTTGAAAAAATAAAACAATATTCTATTTATATTACACAAGAACCAAAACAAATGCTATCCGATTGAACTGATAGCTGTTCTGTAAACAATCAAAACTTATTTGGGTTCAAAAATCTTCTAAATATTCTTGAATTTTCTTTTTAAAAATTTTATTACATACTTAGAATTATAGAATAAAGAAATATTGAATTCAAATTATTTACATACTATGTACAAAATGTATAATATGTACAAAATATAAATGCTTTTACCTTGATAATTTTTGATCATCATACTAAAAACTGGAAAGATGATCCTTTATGCATTTCTGCGTGCCTTTTCATAAAATTAACATAATTCTTCAATAAAACTCAAGACACGCACGACAAACAAAAAATATAAACATTCTCTCTAAAAAAAATTATTTTACATTCCATCAAAAATTGATGCCAACTTTTTTATCTAAACTTTTAACTCCTCTCGTAAGATAAAAAATATAAAAGCAAAGCAGACGAAAAAAAGCTTCGCTTCCATAGCAACGAGTTGCGTCTTATAAATAAATTAAATATCACAATTGCAAATATGCAAACGATTTTCTGTGAATAAACTGAAATAACTTAATTTATCAATTCCTAACATACTCCCACCTTTAATTTAGGCGGAAGCCAAATTAAACTTAAGATCACTTTTGATCAAATTAAACCCTAATTCAAAATAAAAAATATAGAAATAAATAAAAACAATAACTAAACAATAATAAAATGATAATGAAACATTTAGAGTTCTAGAAAAGTTTTTTCAGAGTTTTAGAAAAATCAGTTCAGAGTTCTAGAAAAAGTCAGTTCAGAGTTCTAGAAAAAGTCAGTTCAGAGCTCTGGAAAAAGTCATTTCAAAAGTCTCTTTACTTACTCTGCCACTTCTAGATGTACTGTTTCTCCCCATTCACCCCACCAAGCTGCTGCTGGATGGATGATTAATAGGACGCAGTTCTTTCAATTAATAGGAAACAGTTCTTTCGAAGAAACTATTGCCTTCCAATCCAATGATTTAAAAAGGTTGTTGGTTCCTCTAAAATTTGAGCCATTATCAGAGTATATAGTAGTCGGCCTTCCTCTCCTGCATATAAATCTTCGAAGTGACTGAATGAATCCTTCTGTTGAGAGACTGGATACAAGTTCCAAATGTATTGCCCTATATACTGCACATGTAAAAAGTACAACCCAAACTTTGGATCTTTGCTTTACGAAAAGAGGGCCAAAAATATCAGCTCCAACAACTTCAAAAACTTTTGAATCTCTGACTCGATCTAGAGGTAGGTGGATTGGAGGTGTAGTATATGGTTTTGCAGAGTATCTTTTGCATTTGTAACACTTAGACAATTGACTTCTAATGCTGCGTCTAGAAGAAATTATCCAATATTTTTCTCTTAAAATGGATCCAACTGTTTGAAGTCCAGCATGACAATTCTTTAAATGACATTCTTGAATCAGACAATTCACTACATGATGTTTCGATGGTAATAAAATTGGATATCTGAAAGAAAACTCGTCATCCCGCTCTAATATCTTTGTTTTTAATCTCAACAATCCTTCTTGATCTTTCATAACCTTTAATCCTTTTATTGCATCAGTAGTATTACCAAAACTTTCAGATTGTATTATTGACCAGAGCGACCTTTCCGCATCTTCTTTTTCTTCAATTGACAATTCTGATGGAAAACATATATTTCGATTTCTGCACTTCATTATGAATCTCTTCACCCAACATACGACATTAATAAATCTACCAAATTTTGAAATTCTACTATATATCATAAATTCATGTAAATTAGAACATAAAAGAGTAGGTACTGAAGTTTTCTTCTTTTCCATCATTACTAATTCTTCGTTGGGGCTTGTTTCTGAATGTGGCCAATTTTCTTCTGATAACTTCAACCATTCTGGTCCCTCCCACCATCTCATCTTCAGCAGCTGTTTAGGACTACATCCGCGAGAAGGTAGATCAGCAGGGTTGAGATGACCAGGTACGAAGTTCCATTGTTGAGATTCGGAAAATTTACAAATTTCTCTAACTCTATTGCCTACAAACGTTCCCCATTGATCATTTCTTCGAATCCAAGCGAGAGCAGTCGAAGAGTCGGTCCAATACTTTACTGGTATGGAAATACAATTAAAGGCTTTCAAAACAAATTTAGTCAACCTTATTCCTAAAATACAAGCAAGAAGCTCTAAACGTGGTATGGTTACATTTTTCTTTGGTGCAAGACGAGACTTAGCTCCTAAAAGTTGTACAAAGACTGCGTCTTTATCTTCACAACGTAAGAAAACTGCTGTTGCATAAGCTCTGGTACTTGCATCACAAAATGTATGAATAGACCATTTTTCTTTACAACCATATCCTACACGTCTATTTATCTTCACGTCATTTAAATACTTGAGTTCGCTATACCATTTTTGAAAATTATTCCGGATTTCTTCTGGAAGTGGAGCATCCCAATCTAATTTCGTTGACCAGGCGTCTTGAATTATCAGTTTGGCTGGCAACAATGCTGGGGCTAAAAATCCTATTGGATCGAAGATCCCTTGGGTTACAGCTAATATCTTTCTTTTCGACAGATTTTCTATCTCATCACTAAATTTATGAGCGATCTTCAAACTGTCCTCCATTATGTCCCACTTCAACCCTAAAACAGGAACTATCGTGGTTACATTTTTGCTGAGCATCTTTTTTTCGCTAAGGAAACTGCTGTCTTCACTTTTAATTGGTCCGAATTCCCACATTCTTAATTCCATTTTCGCATCAGCCATGATTTCTGTAGATTTTGAAATAAAATTTTCTAGTTCAGGCACATTGTCGACTGAAGTAACGCAGTTATCTATATAGTATGATTTCATAAGCTTCTCAGCTATCTGTTTGTTTTCTTCATCAACATTACTCAAATGATATCTTATAACTGCACCTAGCAAAAATGGGCTACAAGTTGCTCCAAAAACTACTCTATTGTGTTGATAAACTTGAAATTCGTCAGGACTCTTCCACCATAAAAATCGCAAGAAATGCCGATCTGATTCTTTGACTTCAATTTGAAGAAATGCTCTTCTTATATCGGCTACTATCCCAATAGCTTTCTCACGAAATCTTATTAACACTGCAGGAATTTGTTCGATGAGGTTTGGTCCTTTAAAGAGACAATCATTTAAAGAAGGAGACCTCCCTACTTTACACGATGCATCAAAAACTGGTCGAACACTTGTAGTAAGACTATCTGGTTTGATGACGGGATGATGAGGTAAAAAATGTCCTGGAATCTTGAGTGCTTCATCTGGTACTTTACTTATAACGCCTTCTTCTTCCCATTCATAGAAAACTTTAGCATATTCTTCAAACATTTTCATTGATTTTAATTTCTTTGTTGAATTTATCAATCTTCGTTCAGCTATGTGTCTATTTGAGGGAATCTCACGTTTGCCGTTAATCCAAGGAAGACCTACAATATAGCGACCTTCTATATTTCTATCAACTTCTTTTATAAAATTATCATGAGCGAGTTCTTCTTCTTCTGCTTTAGACAAAGTTTGACAGGGATCTGTTATACCAATTGTCTCTAACTTCCATAATTCTGGAATCTTCATATCTTTTAAAGCTAGGTTCGTGATAAACATATTTCCATAATTTAGGCAAGACTGTGATGTACTTTCTAAACGACCACAAAGTGTCCATCCAAACTTTGTCTCTATTGCTGTAAGACCGCTCTTTAACTGTTTTACTCGACCTGTAAGAAGTTGTCCGTAGTAATCGCTTCCAATCAAAATTTCAATTTTTGGACTTCCTGCTCCTTAATCTGTGATCCATAGTTTATTTTGTTTAAGCTCTTTAATTACTGATTCTTTTGGTATCCGAGGAATATAGTTACAAATTATATCTTGATCCAAAAGTTCTAAGACTTCTTTCGTTTGTTTCTGTCTATCAGAAGAACTTAACTCAACTTGGAATTTATTGTGAGATTTAGCTTCTGTTTGCGTACCACCAAACAAAGTGTGTACAATAGCTTCAGAAGAAATGGGATGTAAACCTAACTCTTCAGCTGTACCTTTTAAAATATAGCTCTTTTGCGACCCACAATCAAGTAACGCTCGTACTTTCTTTGTTATTCGACCTTTAATAACTATTTCTAAAGTCATAAGGGCTACTTCAGCAGAACACTGCTTACTTGCTATGGTGCTTTGAATAACTTCTGGGGTCTTAACTGTATTTTCTGGTTCTTTACACATTGAAATTTCAGGGCATAATAACTCGGTATGGGGTTTAGAGCAAACGTGGCAACGAATAAAAACTTTGCAAACTTTAGCGTGGTGACCAAAACGAAGACATTTTAAACAGCAATTTTTATTCTTAATTTTGGCCTTCCGTTCATTAAAGGAAAGAGATCTAGCCCTAACACAGTCCTTGCTTTCATGAGATTTACTGCAAAATAAACAAAGGCGTTCTTTTGCGCTAAATAGCCCTGCTGCAGTAGGTATTTTACTTTCTGCTTTTCTTAATTTTTCTTTAGGTTTGTCTTTAAAGCCCAGCTCTATAAAACTCGATTTGGCTAATTTGAATCTTTCCTCGTTTGCAACTTCTTGTTTCAGAAATTCCATCAAACTTACTGTATTTGCTTTTGTTGACAATGCATTATTATTACTAACAGTGTTTGATGTGATTGAAATATTATATCGCTGCCATGCTTTTAATACATCTTCCGATAAGCTAGATTCTATCATGGGATAGAGCCACGCCGAATTGCTTTCTAAACTTAAACCCATTGATTCTAACGATCTTAAATATGCCTCGACTTTCGTGAATAAATCTGATAAGGGAAGTTTATCTTTGCCGTGCGCCTGTACATTAGCTACAATCAATTTTAGGAATTCTCTAACGTACACTTCTATTAGTAAATCTTTATTTCCAAAACGCTCTTGAAATGCCTCGACAGCTTTGGGGTAATTAACTGCGGTCATTGGATAGCTCTCTAACAAGCGCCTGGCACTGGTTCCAGGTTCTACCGATTGGATAAGATACTGAAATTTGTCACTATTATCCAAATCTATGTCTTCATGAATTTTCTGAAACTGAGACCAAAATGAAAGATAATTTATTAACTGCGAATCGAATGGCTTAATATTTAGTTTAGGTAATTTATAATGCTTTGATTTGGAATAACCGTGATCTGTGCTTTTTTCACTATCATCTTGATTACGTTTATTTGTACCCAATGCTTCGCTAACTTTACGCTTAATGGTAATAAATTGATCTGAATAACTTTCATTTTCCACTACTTCATTTTCAATAGCCTCTTCATCGCATTTATCATCATCTAACATGAGTTCAATTATAGCTTCATCAATAGCTTTAATTTCATGAATCAAATTTTCTAATTTACTAAAACCGTCTAAAATTTTGTCCTTATCTAATGACTCGCTGTTAATTTCTTCATTCAAAACATTTAAAGTTCTGGTAAATGACGAACGTAGTGGTGTACGCTTTTTCTTTAGCTTATTCATCTTAGAAAAATTAAGTAGTAATGCACAGCTTATGAAAACACTATACGCTATAAAAACAATTCAATATCTCAACAGTATTATTCAAATGTCCGTGCTCGGGGCGCCAGTTTTGTTCTGTAAACAATCAAAACTTATTTGGGTTCAAAAATCTTCTAAATATTCTTGAATTTTCTTTTTAAAAATTTTATTACATACTTAGAATTATAGAATAAAGAAATATTGAATTCAAATTATTTACATACTATGTACAAAATGTATAATATGTACAAAATATAAATGCTTTTACCTTGATAATTTTTGATCATCATACTAAAAACTGGAAAGATGATCCTTTATGCATTTCTGCGTGCCTTTTCATAAAATTAACATAATTCTTCAATAAAACTCAAAACACGCACGACAAACAAAAAATATAAACATTCTCTCTAAAAAAAATTCTTTTACATTCCATCAAAAATTGATGCCAACTTTTTTATCTAAACTTTTAACTCCTCTCGTAAGATAAAAAATATAAAAGCAAAGCAGACGAAAAAAAGCTTCGCTTCCATAGCAACGAGTTGCGTCTTATAAATAAATTAAATATCACAATTGCAAATATGCAAACGATTTTCTGTGAATAAACTGAAATAACTTAATTTATCAATTCCTAACAATAGCAACGATATGAAGATTACACTCCTTTGGCAGTACAAACCTATTTTTATCCGAAACATTCTCAGTCTCACTTCCTAACCTCGCCCTATCTGAAGTTAAGACCCTCAACTCTTTTGTTTCTAGCCATGGTCTGCATTGATTATCATTTTCCTTTTTCCATTTTACTATACTTATTTTAAACAACATTAAAAAATGGCTAAAATAACCTAAAATACCATTGTTCATAGACACGATTGTCCATTTCAATACTTTTTTCGAACTATTGAAATGGGTAATCGATAGAGCATATTTTAACATTAATTCCATCCATATTTTGAATGCATTTTATCGGTATTTTCTCTTCCATAACAGCCGTCTATTTCTCCAATTCTATTTGATTTACTTTTCTGTTTTCATTACAGACGAATAAAAGAAAATGCTATATCGTTGAACTGATAACATCGATATTAAAATTACACTTCTTTGGTGATACAAATATTTTTAGCAGAAACATCCCAGTATCAATCACTTCCATATGAAATGTACATCTAATTTGTTGAACAGTATATTGATTAGCGTTTAATTGTGATACTCTTAATATACATTGAAATTAAAAAAAGTTTTTAAATTATTTTTTGACATCCTGTATCAGCAAATATAAAACAATATGTTGATCATTGTCATCATCGAATCCGTTAAAAATAGTAAAATGGACAAATATTTGTCCTTAATTTCTTGGGGACGAGCGAATCGAATACATGCCGCAAAAAATGCGCAGAATCCTTGTAAAATGGATTTTAAATCCATTTCTCCACCAGTAAAATTTTACTGTAAAATTTACCTAGCATTTTCTCGATTTAAAAATACATAAATTTAAAAACAAGGTGACTAAACATTAAAAATTTCGTAAAAGGCTCCCGTCGCAAAGGGGTTGATGCATTTCTGATGCATGATTGTTCCAAATAATGAGTGAAATACCCTCTTAAAAATAATCGATTTATCGCATGATTATAAATAACTGCTCACTCAACTGTTTCAATAGTTCCTTCGATACAGCACCTTTAAATATTTATTCCATTCTCATTATTTTGGAATATTTTTTCTTCCGTAATAGATAGCAGAACACTTGTTCAATTCCATTTGAAAAAACAAAACAATATTCTATTTACATTAGAGAAGACCCAAACAAATACTATCCGATTGAACTGATAACAAGATATGAAGATTGCACTCCTTTGGCAGTACAAACCTATTTTTAGCCGAAACATTCTCAGTCTCACTTCCTAACCTCGCCCTATCTGAAGTTAAGACCCTCAACTCTTTTGTTTCTTGCCGTGGTCTGTATTGATTATTATATTGTTTACTAATTGCGCAACTTCTTTCATTGTGGAAACCACTTCGTTATGACACGGAGCCTTTGTGATGGAACTTCTTTTGTGTATTCTCAGTCTGTGTCTTTGGACATGCTCTGATTATCTTTACTGACATATGCAGACGTCCATTCATTGAAAAATTCAGTTTTCTCTTCGCCGGTAACTTTCCTTCCTACTACTTAGCGAAGGTGTAAACGATACCCGTTGATTATTTAAAAAATATTTCTCATTAGCTGGATGTAATTTAGCTTCCAGAAATTGGTCAGAACAATGATTATTTTTTTAAAATTAGTTCGGCTGTTACCTCCTTTTGGCATCTAGGGTAATAATGGCTTCCTATCGTTATGATTTCCTGGTCTCGATTACAAACGTCATTTTTTTTTCTTTTATTATGTTGAGAAAAAATAATTGAGTGGTATATTTCTTAATTGCATGATGCACATAGATATAAAAATCTTATAATTTTGAACTCATAAGAACTATTAAATTTTTACCATTATGTATCTTTAGAGGCAGAATATTAATATTAATTAACATTAATAAGATTCAAAATTCTTAATAATGAAAATTTTTCGAGAAATAGTAGGAACATGAGAAAGAAAAAACACCTAGTACAAGAGCCGACCGCGAAAAACGCGAAGTCATCCAGCACAAGAAAAACTCCTTCATATTTTCGTAATTAGTTTTAAACCCACCTATATGGGTAATAACGCCATGCAAACAAAACTATGAAATAAGATGGAATAATTGCATGAAGATTGCCCAATTCTAAAAATACAAACTCTACAAACTTAGAAATTGACAAACTGCATTCTAAGCTATTGAAAAAATGTTCATTTTTTTTGTGAAAGTGTAAGAAAAATAAAGATGTAGTGTGTGTGTGGGGGGGGGGGGGATGAGGCAAAAGAATATCAGATCGTGAGCTTCTTTTTGCTTAAAAAGGACCGCTTAAATAGAATTATTAGAAACATTGCACAGTTTTAACTGTGTTTGTTTGAATCAGTATTTAGGCTGTAGCTCGGCCACTGTAGGGAATCAACCGGGGTATTAATGCCAAGGATTGTCGTTATTATCCCATTATAGTTACTGCGCTGTACATTTTAAATTACAAATTATCTCGAGAAGATATCCAAAATCTTCAACAACATTTTGAAAGTCCATGAAATGTACTACAAATTTATGTAATTAACAAAGTATTTCCGGATAAACAAAATAGTCTTCACATCACAAAACGTATCTCGCAAATTTTAGATCAAGCGTGAATTTTAGTTGCTTGTGAAAACAATAATACTTAAAAATGAAACAAATTAACTTGAAGCTGTTTTTTGCGATTTATATGACTCAAAACCCTTCTACGCAGAGCACATGGGTTTCATTTACCAGATTATTTCATAATTATGCAAAATATTAGCACTTGGCATTATTACCCCGCCTGGCGTTATTGCACCAGACCACCTTACTTTTAATTGTACTGCAAACACAATGCTAAACCTACGAGTCAACCGCTAGTTGTATTAATTTATGGCTTACACACCACTTCGCTTCCGGCAAACATGGATCATCAGATTTTTCTATTACTACTCTCCCATAAAATAAAAGATTTTTTCTTGTGCTCGATGACATAGGATTTTGTGCGGTCGGCTCTTGGACTAACCATAATTGTGCTTAATACTTGAATTTAAAATTTGTAAAATATGAAAGAAAAAAAATCATTTTTATAGCAAAAAACCAAAATCTGAAATAAGTCTTTTTATCTTTTTTATAAAAAGAAAGCAATTAAGCAATTAACTTTTATATATTTTGGTAATGGGATAAGTTTGTTCTTATTTTGTAACATGATCTAATAATTTCCTCTTTTTAGGTGCGCTCATAATTATATAAATGCGTAGCACCTAAAGTCATCATCTGATCTCTACGTCTGTCGGTCCGCCTGTCCGCATATAATAACGTCAAAGTGACTGAAAAAAATGGCATTAGATTTAATATATATAATCGTTTCAGACTTTTGTCGAGTCATTTCAAATTATATAAAAATCGAATTAAAGCTCAAGATATAGTAAAAACTTTCTTCATTCTATTAAATCATATCATACATAATCATTTCATTGATATTCCATGATAGGTAATGATTCTACTTTGGCATGTTGATTACGTCCTATTTAAGAGGGAGTCCTACTGTTCCCGTAATACTGAATTTAATATACATAATCGTAATAGATTTTGTATTCTTTTGGCATGCATTTTTGCATAAGACTATAACACTATTGCACCAAAATCTGAATAATTATAAATTTTGTTACAGTACGAATTTACCGCGTTTACTGCATTGCACCTTATTTGTCGCGTTTGATATAAAACTTACAATTTGTTTATAGAGCAAATACTTCCTTTTATGTATCAAATATTATGTAAGTATGATGAGAGAATTAGAAGAAATGATTTATTGTGTATCATTCATTGGTAACTTCGAGAAATGGCGAGGTAGTATTTAAAGTTTTTAGTTCCTCTCTGATTCGATTGCTTAAATGGAAGTAATACTCTGTAACTAAAATTTTAATATATTTTTGATATTGTTAATTTATTTGACATTGATTTTCATTGATATTAATTTTCAATTAATTTCCAATTAACTCGATTTCAACATTAATTTTCAATTAATGCCTGCTCGTCTTTCTGTCGAAAAGGCATTAATTGAGAATTCAATTTTCTTTGTCTAATACGTGCCTTCCTACTTCCAAATGAAAATGTAAACGTTATCTTTTTAATTGGTAAAACATTCCTCATTATTTCAATATAAATTACCTCCCATTTCTAGAAAATTATCAGAACAATATTTTTTTTCTTAATTGGTTCGGCAATAATTCTCTTTTGACATTTAGAATAACCACTTACTAACCTTTATGATTTCTTTGTCTCGATAACAAATGCAGTTTTATTATTATTATTATTATTATCATCAAGAGGAAAAAAAATAATTTTAAAAAATTAGCTTTATTAATAAAATAATATATTTGTTGTAATGTTTAAATTTATTTAAATTAGTAAGACTTAGAGGTTTGTCAGCTTTTATTGAGCTTAAATAACAAGATTGGAACATAAACCTCCATTATCCTTATTGGCATATTATTGTATTTACGTTTTAGAGTGTTTGAGGTTTATATTTAAATTTTTGATTATTTTAATGCTAAATAATCGATATATCTCCATATATATATTTATCCTTCCCTTATATTATATACTTATATACCACCATCGTGCATATTTTCATACATATTACATATGTACAGTATTCTCGCTGACATTTGACAAACGTTAGAAATTTGGCTAATTAAAAATAAAAAATAAATAAAAAAAAAATTAATTCTTTAATGTACCTCCCCTTTTTTTCAATATATTCTACAATAACCCAGGTTTTTATAACTGCAATAACGATTTTTATTAATCTAATTTCAACAATCTGCTACAAATATATTAAAATATATATATATATATGCATATGTATGAAAAGCGAAAAAGAAAAGAAAGAAAAGGCAAAAATTTAACACTAGCAATTTGGCGAATCTAATCGCTTGTTTACTCGCCAAATGAAGAATTTAGACACAATTCGGCTCAATGGCGAGCGACAGCGAGAACCCTGCATATATACATACAGATCTGTATAATAATTTTTAATGCATTAAATTAACATAACAGGATTTTCTCCACAAACGAAAGCAATAATGACTGTTGATGAATATTCGATATTTCCGATTCAATTAAAACATTAAATCTGCTGGATTTGTGAATAAATTGGCAACATTTAATTGCTACGTAAAATTAGTTGGGTGTACTAACAGATATTGATCGGAAGAATGATTATTTTTTAAGATAGTTTGGCAGTTTCTTCTTTGTGTTAGGATAATGGTTTAAGCCACTACGCCACGAAGTTACAAGCAGAAGCTATACTAATGGGTATTTGAAATATATATGCTGAATTTTAATCCTCAATTTCTCAAAAACTAATAGTTCAAGAGCCGACCGCACAAAACCTTTATTTTACGGAAGAGTAGTACTGGGGGAATCTACTGATCCATGTCTGCTGGAAGCTAAGTCGAGCATAAGCAAAAAATTGCTACCACTAGTGGTTGATTCGTATGTTTAGCATTGTGTTTGTCGTACAATTAAAAGTATGAAAACATGGAAAACTGCGTGCAGGAAAACATAATGCTAATCCTACGAATCAACCATAGTGGTATTCATTTTTGGCTTATGCACCACTTTGCTTCCGGCAGATATGGATAATTAGATTCCTCTATTATTACTCTTCTATAAAATAAAGGATTTTTTCTTATGCTTGATGTCTTAGAGTTTTGTGCGGACGGCTCTTGGATCATAAAGCACATTTGAAGAAACCCTTTCATCAGAATAATTAGTGGTATAATCCCTATAACATACTTTGAAATCATCAAAATCTGTGCGTTGTCTCCTGTTTGGTTGCCCCGTTGTCAGATAATTTATCACAATATATTTTCAATGTTTCGTCAATCAAAGGTTTATCATAATATCGTGGATGTTTTCAATCAGTTCCGATGTCGAACTTCAATTGGAAGTCTTTCATCAAAAATGCTTGTACGGCATCAAATATTTTACTGTTGATAACAAAGGTGAAGAATCCCCATAAACTTTTTTGACTTCCACTTTAATCTCATAAATCGTTTTCTTTTTCAAAAACAGGTTTTTCATGGTTGCTAAATATTCAATTTTTCCAAATGCTTAAATATCACTAAAGTTGCTAAATTCAAATGGCTTCAATTCACAAACTTGACTTGAAACTGACTTGGAAAATTACCATCTTTCATGCAAACGGTCACCTTTACGAAATAAATCATTTTTTAAATTTTAGTAGCACCATCTCTCGCAGAAGCCAGGTACTTATCACACTGCCCTCGTAGTATAGAATTTTTTTTTTTCTAAATTTGTAGAGAAATGAGAATAAGTTTTCTAGACACTATCTAATATTTTAGAAACTCTACTATGAGGATGAAAAACCTGTGAAAGTCTTATAATTTTGACATATTTAAAGAAAAAAAATCAGTATTATGAATAAAAATGAGCATTTATTTGCTTATCATATCGAAATTTTGATGTTTGGTATAACATTTTACGCGAACTCGTGTATCGCAATTGAATTTCAATAAGACAAAATTAGCATAAATAGAAGTGACGTCATTTCAAAACTTAATCGTGTAATTAATTTTTTTTAAAAAAGAGCTATATTTGCATTAAAATGACACAATGGGCATGTTCAGCACACCTTACCGGTAACTTAACGAAGTAACCAATGTTACGACTGATTGTAGACAAGTATGAAATGTGAAGTGTGACGTCAGCTGCAATTCAACAGGATAGTTTTCATTGATACTACAATTCGCTTTCGTATTGCCCTACAAACGGTCGGTAACATTGGTTACTTCGGTAAGTTGCGCTGAACATGCCCAATGTTAACTGATTTTTCTTTTAAAGTCCACTTCATTGAACTTGAGCCGTCCATTGTAGATTATTGAAAAATGGAATGAAAAGCCTATTCATATTATATTTTTATCAATGGTTCTCCAGTAAAATTTCTCGGGACCATTTTTTTATTGCATTATAGACCAAATCTCTAAACTCTGCCCACGTAATCAAAATAAATATTTAAGATTAGAAAAGATTTAATTCAGTTTTATTCATTTGGGTATTTTTCCATTATTAGCAGTATTAAAATTTTGCAGTCAGAAAAGTATTAATTTAAAAAAATTAAATATGCCCTTTATCCCAAAATATTCTCAGTTTAGATATATGTATATGAATGGACTTTTGCCAGTTGTGCTAGATTATCGAAGGTATGTTATCTTTATTAAATTATCGAAATTTTATTTCCTTAAGAGTATTATATTCGTCTTACTTCAATTAACAACCAGAAATCGCGGCATAGATTTCATTACACACGGTACAGATGTCATATACACAACCCATTGGCGCGATTTCAACAACATAACGATCTTATGTCTCACATAATACCCCGGCTACTGTTTTTTATTTATTAATAAACTGTTTGTTTACTTTTATTTTCTTTTTTAAAAGGATATAAATTGTTTTATTCGATAATTATTTATGGCACAGATGTCATATACGCACCACATTTGCGCGACTGCAATAAAAAGGCGATTTTATACCTCGCATGGCAATCCGGCTGTTGTTTATTTATTAATAAGCTGTTTATTTACTTTTATTTTCATTTTTAAAAGAAAATACGTAAATAGCTTTGTTCAATAATTATTAACTAAACTTCTTTTATTTATTACTAACTGACCCACCCGGCATTGCCCGGATCCGTAATAATAATATTAAACGAAGTTGAAATTTGCATGATTTTCTCTTTAACACGAAATATATGGAAATACATTGTCTGAAATACGTGACCACTGACTGTGTGAGAAATTGGTTAAAAAAAAAAAAAAAAAAAAAAAAAAAAAAAAAAGTTATATTTAGTTGTAAAAATGCTCCAAATGACTGCAATGGGAAACGCAGGAGGGAATATGTGTGCAGCGATTGCGTGATTTTCGTGTTAAAGTGTTGATATTTATCCGTAAAAATCACTGCTAAGTCATGTAACTAATTACTTTTTTCACATAGAAATATCAAGTGAAATATTTTGAATTTCAAACTAATTATATCACTCTCTAATCCGCCTACACCGTGAATGAAATCGATACTTGAATGATTAGCTTAAAACATATAATATTATAAACATAGCTGTCAACTTTCAACTAATCTTCCGTAATACATGGATTAGTTTATCCAGTTTAACCTCATTTTGAACCAAAAAAAATTTTTTTTCGTGAATTTTTATTTATTTATTTTTAGTTTCTTAAGTAGCGCTCATTTAATTTCATTTCTTTAAAAAAAATTCTGGTTCGGAATTCATTAAACCAGGATCAAATTAACACGCGTATTACGGAAGATTAGTGTAAGGTAGGCACCTATGTATAAAATGTAATCTAAATGTATATAACATTATAATTTCAGAGCCATTGTAAAAAAAAAAGTATATTTTTAATCAAAGCATGCGTAATGTTCACACTGTGGTCAAAATCCTAACCGTAACTAATTATACCGTAACCATAACCTGTCTGTAAACTAACTGCGACTTAAACATAACATAAATGTAACCTCTAGCCTTTATCTTATCGCAACCTTATCCGTAATCTAACCATAACCTAACTGCAACTTAACCTTAACCTAACTGTAACTTAATCGTGATCTAACTGTAACCTAACTGGGAATTAAATATAACCTAGGACAAACCGTAAACGTAATTGCAACCCATCGAGACAAAATTGCAATCCGAACCGAACTTAAAAATTCAATATGAAAAAATATTGGAATCTGGCCCAATGCACACTTGAACCGGACAAAAATATTCCAATGAACCATAACCCGATCCAATTACGACAAAATAATTTTTGTATATATGTTATTTGAGCTGAACATGAAAATTAAATTTGAAAAAACCCGAAATCTGAACCGAGTCAATTCCGAAACGGACAAAGTTACTCCAAATAACTATAACCGGATCCGAACAGGACAAAATAATTTCCATGGACATAAACCCAATCCGAAACTAAAAATTTCATTCAAAAAAAATCTTAATTTACAAAAAATTGTTGTCTCATGGCGATCTTCATTAATCTATCACGTCCGGAACATTTGGTTCAAAAAGCCAAATTTGACAACATCATTTTAATAATCGTCTAGTTTTATCGAGCAACATAAATACATTAAATTGAAATAATTTGCTTTGCTATTTGATAGTTTATCATGGTGTATTAATCGTCTGCCGATTCGTCTGATAATCGTCTGCCGCTGAACAATTGTACGCATAACAGCCATTTTATTTTCGTTTTAGAAGCGATTCAAAGCCATAAAAAATTTTTAATTAAATAGAATACATTTAAATTTAATCAATGATTAAAAAAATAACTCCTATAAAAGCCTCATATATATATTTTTTTACTGCAACATTAACCACACATACATTCTAATGTACGAAGTGCCAATATTCTGATGTACAACAGCTGTGATCAAAATCCTAAATTAAATCGGATGTTTGCCGGTCTATAAATTTTAAAGGTCTTTGAAAAAAAAAAAAAAGTCACTTTTAAATTGGTTTTTTAATTCTGTCCCAGATTTTTAATTATTGCGTCAAACGTTTTATACAACCAACCAACCATAAGCAAACGAATGAAGAAAAGAGCGAATTTTTTATTTTTTTATTTTTTTATTTTTTTTTTATAAGAGTGAGTTCTGGATTTTAATTAATTACTCAGTTAATAATTAGAATTTCGAAATTCTGAAGCTCAGGTACATCAGGAGCCATTTGGGGCTACTCTCAAAAAAATTTGAGCCTCGTACATGCACTAGATTTTGCTAGCCATCGCAGACACACACACACGCAGACAGACAGAGCGTTTCATTCTTTTATTAGTATAGATTATTCCCTTTTTAAAATAATAGAAAGTAATTAAAAATATACATATAACTGGTATTTGAAAGCAAAGTTTTCGCCGAATTGGCGCCAGAAAAAATATCGCGCCAATGTAGTGCGTGTATGACATCTGTGCCTTATTTATTATTTTTTTACTTATTATTATTTCTTTTTTAAAATAAAATAGAAAATAACTTAAAAATATGTATGTAACTGGTATTTGAAAATGAAGCTTTCGCGAAATTAGCATCAGAAAAAAAAAAAAATCTCGCCAATGTGGTGCGTATTGGACATTTATGCCAAAGCTTAAACAGCAAATAAGCATAAGATACTTGTACAGTTGCTTAATGCTACTACATAGCTCGTCATGCTATTGGTATGTAAGCTAGCTACATAGTATGGTAATTGCTATGGTTACCACCGGAAAGTCGGAAATATTTCGCAGTTCAGAATGGCAGTGCCTTGAGCTGTTACCATAGCGATCACTGACAGTAAACTGTTTTCGTTTTAATTAGTAGTTCTATGATAAATGTAGTCAGAATTAACGCTCATAGTTCTGTGAAATAAAATAGAGTTAAGTTAAAACATTTGCGTGTTATTTTATGAAAATTAACGGGACAGTAGCATTTAATCTGGCTAGCAATTTAAAGCATATAATAGTAGGAAAATCTAGTAGACAAAGCAATATATAGCAATAACTAGCATATTTTTGTTGCTGGTACTAGGATGAATTTTGACCTGGGTAGTTTTGTCTTCCCTTAAAAAGATTAAGCAACTCTGTAACATGTTAAACTATAATATAACTATATATCATTAAAGGTTCATTTAATTTTTTATTTATATGAAAATAAATACACAAATTCTTTCAAATTAAAAAAAAAATCTCAATTATATTAATAGGAGAGCTCGACCTCACGACCTGTGGTGGATGGTGGATATCAACAAATTAGACTTTGAATACTATCTACCAATATTCGCTCACTCACTGCAAGAATCCAAGTATCCTTTTAACATCATAGCCCGGGACGGTATTATAGAGATGCTAGACGTAGCTAAAGACAGGGTCTTAGGTGTCCTTCCACAAGTGGTGCTGGGAATCAAAAAAGCTCTCAATACGGATATTCCTCATGCCATCATGAACGCTTGTGCTGTAATACAAAAACTGACTACACTGACTCCCCTGGTTGCATTGGCTCTGATAAAGTAAGTCATGACCATCATTATGATGGCATTGCTTTAAGTTTAATGGAATTTAGATTTTTTTTTTTTTTTAAACATACTCGGCACTTATTTTTTATTGTACCTTTGGCACTTAATTTGTTTGTGGCATCGGCTTGCTTGGATACGATGTTATTCCAATAAATAAACAGACTATTTTTTAAATTAAAATTAGTTAATTAAAACGTTTTCAGAGGTTATATATATGGTACGAAAACTCAACCGCGTGTTCAAGGGATTCAAGATAATTGCATGGGAAATCATTCTTTAAAACAGTTGCAAAATCAGAAACGCATATAATAATTAAGTTTTCCTTTCTTTTTCTTTCGAGAAATCATAAAGCGGTGAGCCAAACAACATATCGGTTGATACGAGAACCATCTTTATAGCATGCCATTTGGTAATCTTGTAAATAGCACTAGTTTAGTGCTAACAAGAATTGTGGATGAGTAATCCAGTCGGTGTCCGGCAGATATGGAAAGATTTTTTTCTTCGAAATCGTGAATAGGATGGAAGTGAGAACTGTTGGGCTGCCTATTTTGTATTGGGTTACGAAGGATGCCGAAATCTACAAAGCATTTTTTGAAATATATGGCCCAAGTGCCAGTGCAACTCAAATGGAAGCATCTTGTCCATCCTCTTTGTACTCCCTTTTAGCGCCCAGCGACTCATCTCTTTCCCCATTGAAGAAGATTCTCCTCAAAGAAAACATTTTAGAACCAATGAAGACAGCCTCAAAGCAGCTCTTTCATATGCAGGACAATAATTTCTTTCAACAGGGCATTCAAACTTTGAATAGTGTTACAGAAAATTCATCAAGGTTCTTAGTGATTAATCGTAAATGAACTCTGTGGCACTGCTTTCTATCAAAGTATTTTGGCCTATGATTCCCAACTTTGTTTTCTTGACTATGGGAACTGTGGTGTTATGCAGCAGTTGTCGGGTGAATAATTTTCCGTGGGACCTTCAATCTTTAAACTTCCAACAAACTTGGTACTCATTTTATCGACCCAAAAAGACAGGTTGGTGAATCTTGCCAAAATTAAACTTACAAAAATGAATAAATAAACTAAAACAAAAAATTAAACTAAAAAAACAGCTCGACAAGCAGAACACTAAGTAACTGGATTGTCCTTTGTTATTACATAGAAATTAAAGTAAGCCTATTTCTCTATGCTCGCAGTCAATTTCTTGTTTTGAATAAAAAATACGACCCCAGTGGTGTAGAGAATTTTACCTTTTGCTTTTCTTCTTACAAAACATTATGTAAAATATTCAAAGAGGGAAGAAATAGGCCCTTGGTTCCTAAGTTAATCATTACGTCCCTGTGTATGAGATTTTTTTTTTTTTTTTTTTTTTTTTTTTTTTGTAGAATTGTATTTGCAGAGGATATCGAAAAACAATATAGTGCGTAACTTATACCAAAATTACCTTGCAGTGGATGAAGAACATCAACATTCTGGACTTGAATTCACTGTACAGATCCAATTATTTTTCGGACATCATAGCCAAGGATAGATTACGAAATTGATGGGTGAAACTAAGGTCAGGGTTTTAGGATAACTGATTTAGTAATGATATATAATACGTACCCTCTCAAGTTCTTCAATGTTATTCTGTAACTGATTTTGAACATTAAGAAATCACTGAATAGGAATATATCAAAAGTCCTTTTTTAAAATAACAGGTAATTTGCGTTCCAATGCTTTTAAATGTATGTCTGCGTATGTCACCATGATTAAAAAATTCCATTGCGGTTTATGAATGTAAAAATTCTTGAGATATTCTGTGATAAATATAAACAAGAGATAGATTTAAAAAGGAGTGTCAAAGAGCGAAGGAAATTTTCAATAAAAATTTCATTTTATTAAATTAATTTTTTATTTCAGCAAAAAATGAGACTTTTAATAGATTTAGTAAGAAATACTACCTAATATATTCTTCCCTATGTTGGAGTTTCGGAAAAATATTTGCAGATCTACGCAGATTATGACCCTTAGAACCCAGAACTGCCCCCTGTTCAAAACTTTATCTATTTGTCTATATGTGTACATACATCGCACCCTTTACAGAAATATCACAACTCAAAAATTGGGATTTTTGAGTTATGACTGCTATTTTACGTCGTTTAAACCCCTCTACGAATCGCTTAAGGGACTGCTTCACTCAAATGAAAAGACTCATTCGCTAATGCTAATCCTATGGAAGAAATCTATAAAGATATCTCGATTGCATTTGGATATTTTTTAAATGATTTTTTTTTCTTTTTTGCATTGGATAGCTGAGATTGATTTGAATGCAAGCAGTTTTTTACTTTTTTGATTTTGTTTACAGATATTTTTATGAGGGTGATTTCATTCCAAACCGGTTCTGAAAATGAAAGCGTTCTCGTAAAAAATATCTGTAAACAAAATCAAAAAAGTAAAAAACAGGCTGATTCAGATCAATCTCAGCTATCCAATGCAAAAAGAATCATTTAAAAATATTAAAATACAACCGAGATATCTTTATATATTTATTCCATAAGATTAGCATTAGCGAACGGGTCTTTTCATTTAAGTGAGGCGGCTCCTTAAGTAGAAGCTAGTGCAGTTAAAATTCAACAACCATGTAGCAGTTGTGTGTTTCAAAATGAAAATTGAGACTACCACAGCCTAAAATAATTTTTTTACTTTTCCAGAAAATGAATGTTTGTAGTTGTTGTTGCACCTTTGTAGCAAAGGTGCAATATCACTTTTTTGCGGACACCATAACTTCCATAATTCTGCAATAGCAGTTTTTAAGTGATACGTATAATTAAACGGCAGAAAATCGCGGCCAGGTATCTTAATGGGCAAAATCGCACCAAAAAGATGGAAATGGGGAAGGGTTTTGCGAAAACAAAACAAAACAAAACAAAAAATAATAATTCTTAGTTATAATACATATGAAATCAGGTTAAAATTATTATTTCTTGTAGGAAAAGGGCGAAAAATTCAAGCATGACAGAATTTTAATAAAATTAAAAATGTACTCAAGGGGCGAAAAATATAAGGTTTTAGGGGGTGGGGGATGCATAACTTCGTCAATTATCAAGATATCAAATATACTTAAATTTATTATACATTATGTTGTCTTATCTACATCTTTTATAGTGACACGTTTTTGATGAAATTACTATTACCAAAAAAAGGGGATTGAAGAAAAAAAATTCACAACTTTGTCAATTCACAAAATATCAAATCCGCTTAAATTTATATACATCTTTTTTAATATTATGTACAACTTTTATACCAACAAATTTTTGATAGGATCAACTCTTATAGCATAAACGAATAAACAAATAGGGGTTGAACAAAAAAATATAGTATTAACATGATTCTGATAAAGAGCTCTTACAAGAAAATGAATTAAAAACTCGTCAAAAGCAGCCAGATAAAATTGTCAAATTGGGTTTTCACTAATTTTGATTTAGTTTGGTGAAGTTAATACTTAACTTCGAAATCTACCTCCGCTTGTTGGCCGAGCCGGCAGAGACTTTTTTACCGTTACATAGTTAAACTATGTTATGTAAGAAATGGCAGTGACACCCGGAAAAGTACGTGCAATGTTTTCAACAAAAATTCGCTTTTCGACAAATTGTTCTAACTATAGGTGATTATTTTTAATAACCATAAGAAATAAACTCCAGATATCAAAATCATTTTTCGACTGGATTAAATTTGATTTAAATCAGTTTAGTGACCTTTTCAATATGTAGAAAACAAATCAGTTTTATTTCCCGATGTATTGTCAACAGGTGCTCATAAAGATGATGATTATAAAACACCATAGGCTATTTCTCCCATAAAATTGGAACGAAAAAAACTATTTTTCCAAGCGAAGAACAAAATTCTAAGTATAAGGAGAGACAAATTGTTTTTGATGAGAATTTTCATTTTATAAAATAAATGATGTTTCATCTAAATAAAACTTTTTACCTGTAGCTTAATTAGGTTTTATCAGATAAGTCATGATATCATCCTACCGTAATATACTTTTCTTTTAATCTTCAAAAAAAAAAAAAATATTTTTTTTTTTTGCCTAAGATTTGGATTTATTTCTATGATCATTTTTTTTTTTTAAATCTGCGTGACACAATTCTCAAAAAATCTATATCAAAAGTATAATGTTCCAAATGCTTTATATACCCTTAGAAAAAAGTTTTGTTGAATCAACAAAAATTTGTCTGGTCTGACAAATTTTTTCGTTTAAATATGGGTCAATAGAAAATTTGTTTGAATGAACAAAAAAATATTGTTGGTTATTTTTTTGCAATTTTTCGTCCACAATTTTCATCCGAAATGTATAATAACGTAATAATAACGTCTCAGTTTGAAAAGGTTTTATTACGCAAAAAATATGTTAAACTTTTATAGCTATATAAGTCAATTAAACAAAATTACGTGAGAGAGTTATGGCTGCTGTACAGCAATTTAAATTTTGCAAAAATAAGAAAATTTTGTTGGAAATACAAATTGAAAATACAAGACTTTAGTAAGACTCAAATAAAATTGATGAAATTTTGTTAAAATTTTATAAGAGTGTTGACAATATTTTTTTTTTTGTCTGAGCAACAAAACCGATTTTTTACTTTAACTAAAAAAAAATCTCTTAAAACAACCAAAATGCACTCAACAAAACATGTTTTGTAATTTTAACCTGGGTGTAAAAATATAGTGCAATATATGCTGTTTATACAAAATTACTCTACTTTTATTCTCTTATTCTACCAGTTTTTAATATGTATAAAAAGTGTTGCATGTTCGATAAAGAATGCTTAATACACGGTTCATATTTTGTAATTTTTAGCAATTTATGCAATACTAGCAGCCTTCGCCCGCTACGCTGGTCAGTTTTTTTAAAGAAACTTTGAATCAAACGAAATTTTTATATCATAGTAATTTTTAGTTTTGTATCGTATTTTAGACTGTCTGTCATCGGTGAAAAGTCAGTCATCTAAACGGAAAGTTCAGTGTTAGTCACCAATGAATGACGTAGCGCTCAACATGTTAACAATTTTAATCACATAAAAATTCATTCAGCGGAACCTTTAAATTAAAGCCAACCTTTTGTAATTGTGTTCATCTGATTTAAAACATCTCCATAAGTATTCAATTAAACAACGTAGAATGCTATATTTCACTTGTTACAAAATTTCTGAATAATTATCCAACTAACAATGTAAGTTCCATTAAAATCTATCTAGTAGAACTTAAGTTATAAGCGTCCGGAGTGAAATTTCACTTTGCGTTTTATATATATTGAGATAATTAAATGTAGCTTACATAATCACGTTAACTGATTATAGAACTCACTTTCAAAATTTTAGGTTCAATAGATTTTTTTGTACGATAATTAATACGAAATCCAGACTTTCTTTTATATATATAGGTTGAAAATTACCGCTTTTTTGCGCCGAAGACATCGCCAAATGAAAAAAATATATGGTATCTCACGAACTACTGAACTTAAAAGAATTTGCTTAATATCATTCGATGCAGCATGAAAAAATACACTAAAATATGGTATCAGTTAAAAAATAACTACAAAATCTGATCTATATACATAAGGATTGAAAATTTCAGGTTTTTGCGCCGAAGTCATCGCCAAATTAGGAAAATATGAAGTAGCTCACGAACTACTGGATTTAAAAGAATTTACTTAGTAACATTCGATTCAGCATGAGAAAATACACTAAAATATGTTATCAGATGAAAAATAACTTCAAAAGCCCATTTTTCAGGAATTTTTTAAAAGTTCGTTCTTTTTTTTACCCTCCTTAAAGGTGGAATTTTCGAAAATCCCTTCTTAGAGGCACTCGATGTTATTAGAAGTATTTTTACCCTAATTTTCAAGATTTTTGGTTCGGTAGATTTTTTTGTGCTGTGATTAATACGAAATCCAAACTTTCTTTTATATATATAGATTATTTATTTAAATTAAGATCCGCCTCTGGTGACCAATTTGGTCTCCCTTAAATTTATGCTAAGCTTTGAAATATTTTACTTTTATTCATAATTTTATTTACTTGTGTAGTTTTACTAAATCTGCAGATTATGATAGAGAAATGAACAAATCTATGCGATCAAGGCAACATTTAGGGAAATATTCTGTTAATATTTTGTTCTGGTTGGCGCGATTAGCGAAGAAATCCCAAAATAGCGCCGAAAAACCATTTTTCATTTGTTAATTTAATGAAAAAAAGTGTTTTGAAAAGGTATTAAACGAATCCCTGTGTGCGATTGCCAATCACACTTATCCACTTTTTTTTTCTTTTTTTTTACTACTTTGCTATCCTGTCAACCAATTTCGCCAAATTATACAAATCGCCAAACTAATAGCCCAATTATACATATTGACGTAATTTTTATTTTAAATAACGAAAAAAACAAATAATTAGTAGAATATTAAGAAAAATATTAATAAAAAGTCGAAATAAAAACCATTTAATGACATTTTAAACACGTGAATCGTATTTAATGTCATTGAATGCGACATTCACGATCATCCATTATTAGCATTTAATCTGATAGTTTGGGGATAATTTTTTGGTCGACGGGATAACCTAGTAGTACCTTTTTTTTATTAGAATGAATGATAAATTAATTGCAAATATTTTTTCATGACAATGATTTTTCCTTCACATTCAAAAAATTTCTTTTTTAGTGATGGTAAAATAACTGCAGATGAAAAAGATATAATAGTAAGGCTAAAACTCAGATTTAATGACTGCTTGGCATATGACTTGGCGGAGGCTCAATAAGTACGCTAATTCCAGATAGAGTGTAAAGAAACAATTGGTACCATTTGATTATTCCATCGATCAATTTCGCCAAATTATACAAATGGATATAATTTTTATTTTAAATAACCAAAGAATTAAAAAATTACTAAAATATTAATAGAAATAGAGATAAAACATCGGATTAAAATTAGTTGACGACGTAACAATTATGCAAAACATATTTAATGTCAAAAGAATGTGATATTTACGATCATCCATTATTGACATTTAAACTTATACTTTGGCGACAGTTTTTTGGTCATTGGGAGATCAATATTGCCAAATAATGTAAACAAATTATATAAACAATAATATTGCCAATAATATTTAGGTGCAGATGTCATCTACGGATCACGTTGGCACGATTACAACAAAATTGCGATTTTATGCCTCACGTGGTAATCCAGTAATAGTCGTTTATTTATCAGTAAACTATTTCATTATTTTTCTTTTCTATTTTAAAATTATACAAATTGTTTTGTTCCATAATTACTAAGACTTAATTTATTTATTATTACTATTTCAGATTACATTTTCTTGGCAACGGGAAAGAAAAATGGTTATTTTTTATCGGAAAAATTTTAATTGATTCTGTATGAAAAATAATGAAATTTTGAATTATTAAGAAAAATATTTGTATAAATCAATTAAAAATTAGCCTATGTTCACCGGAAATAGTGTAGCTTTCCAACGGTGAAAGAATTTTTCAAATCCGTCAAGTAGTTTCGGAGCCTATTCAATTCAAACAAACAAACAATCAAATCTTTCCTCTTTATAATATTAGTATAGAAAACTGGGTGCGTGTACTTGTCATTTTACAGCAGTGATTGTCTTATAAAATCCGTATAAAAAATAAGTATATTTTGAATTCATATATAGATATAAGAGAACGATGCATGCATACCATTGCATAGTATCGCAGAAAAAAAGAATTTGTTAATTTATGCAAAATTAAATGCATTTTTTGTGACAGTGCATAGGTGCTAAACAAAATCTTTCATCACAACAGCAACAGAAAAAAAAGTATTATGTCTGCATAATGTTTAACACATTTAAATTTACCAGAGAAAATGTTCTATGTGCCATAGTTCTCAGTCGCTAATACGTAAACTGTATAGTATGTGATGCTCAAAGAAGTACATGAAAATGCTTTTGGCTATTTCTTGCAAAAAACTGGAACAAAATTAATAAACAAAGAACAGTTTGTTTTCCAAGCAATGAATTAACTTTCTGCATTCTTTTGATTCTTTTATACTCCTTTTATTTCTTTTGTGGAACCTATATTTCAAAAAGAGATCAGTAAATACCAAACCGTTTTATTTTCTGCCACCAGGCATCTTCTAGGAAGTTGTAATTCATTTTTGGAAAAAGATGATCGCATTAAGAATTTAGAAGTATCTCTCGGGGCGGCGGCAAAACCAGATTTTGCTTTTGTTTTGGAAGCGTTTTTATTTTCAAACATTTTCGCTGAATGTGTTTTATAGATGACTGATTTCTGTTGTAAATAATGGAGGAAATGAAAATAGAATAGAACGTGAGTTTCATAAGTGCCGTTATGTGTACGGAATGAGAATATCTTACAAAGCTATTATATTTTCATTGAGAAAGTAATTAGCTGAATAATTTTAATTCTAGCTCACACATTTGGCCAACGACATTGAAAGAATTCACTCTATACAGAATAGAAGTTGCAGCTTCTTTTTATAATGATTTAACGCATGATTTTTTTTTATTTGTTTCGGAAAACATTGCATTTCAGAAGATTTCTGCTCCACTAGCCCCCTGACTGCCGAGCAAAAGGGCAAAATTGTGATGTTTTTTTTTCACCTCAATTTATTTTAAATGTTAATAAAAGATGGATTTTTTTTTTATCATGGTATAATTTTTTTTGTTACATATATGCTTATAAACCTTGAAAGTATCAATCACAACTTAATTTCTTAAAACTGGATTATATTTGTAGAATTATGTTAATTTAAATAAAGCTTCAACTGCAGTGAAACCTGCAGCCAAGTTAACGGATATATCCGGTCGCGGCAGTAATGAAGGCTAGAAAAATGGTGAGAAAATATTTTGTGTTTCTGTTGTCAGTGGCGAAACCCCGGCCCGTGGGGCCTGGGCCGACCCAATAATTTTGAATTCCACCGTGCTCAATTTTCATTGTTCTATTTCGTTATTTATTTCATTATTATTTTATTATTCATTTTTCCCCCTAGAACAAATTTTTTTTGTCCAATGTTTTAATTTTCTGACTGACACCTATAAATCCAAAATGTTTAATTTTCTGCTGTTTCAATTTGTAGTCATGTTCATGATATGATGATATTATGTTAAATATTACTGTCTTTATAAGGAAAAAAACATGATAATATGATTTTTAAAAATTGCAACTATCTTATAACATGATAGCTTGACTTAAAAGTCTCATCTTTAACCAGCTGTCTACCCTTCAAAGAAAAGCAAACTGGTTGTACCATTTTATCAAAATATTTTTGAGCCAACAAAATATTTTTCAAAAGTTGGCGCCACTATCTGTTGTAAATGATGTCACTCATGAGTTATATAACAAAAACTGCTAAAAAAAAAAAAAAAAAACATAAATTATATACTAACTTTAAAGTGTGTGCACAGTAACAACAATTTGAAACATAATTATTTTTTCAATTCTTTTAAATAATTTGTAGAACTAATAATAACTATCTTATAAAGATAGATTAAAAACACTAGTCGAACACATTGCAAACTGTATTAACAAAAGGTGTTATAACTTCCCATGAGAACAAATATAAATTTCATGACCTTAAATCATGTTACACACATAAGTAATAGATATTAGTTGAATAAAAACCAATAAAAATGGCAAATGGCAAAAAAATAAAAATAAAATAATAAATAATAATAAATAAATAAAAAAAAGATCAAGGAATTTACGAGTTACACTGCAATTTTAACACACTGGGGAAGGACACGTATACGTGTCACAAAAAGGCTTGAAAATCCTTGTTTATCCCCATCAGTAAAATTTTGCTGTAAAATTTGCCTTATTTATTCGAAGCATTTACTCGCGATTTATAAGGCACAAATTTCTGTTTTTTAAACCGGTGAAAAAATATTAAAAATTTCATAAAAGGCTCCCGTCGCGAAAGTGTTAAGGACTAACATAAAAAATATTTTTCAACTTTTCAGAAAAAATACCCAGGTTTAACTAACTTTTTATTGTATCCTTTTAAGGTACGGGTTCTCAAACTATAATACGCGTATCAGTACAGGTAAGTGAAGTACTGTTTACTGGTACGCGAAAGTACGACACTGGTATATGAAATGAAATAAAAATAAAGTATGTTAAATCAAAAATCAGCTCATTCCCCGCTCCTCTTTCTTGATTTGTCAGTTCACAGGCTTAGTGTTGGCTGCTCTTTATTATGAATGCTTTCATAGCGATTTGCTTTTTTTTTTTTTTTTTTTTTTTTTTTTTTTTTAAATGTAATTTCGATTAGAAATTTTAGACAAATGTAACTATTGCTTCAACAGTTGAATTTTCATCCTCCCTGAAAAAAGAAGTTTTATTCCTCTACTGGGTATTGCATGTGTGTATATTGTCTTCAAGATCCTCAATTTCGCATTAATAAGCAGTTTCTTTTCAAAGTATACGTGAATTTCTTATTTAGGTTATTCATTTATTAATTCTTGTTATGCATGTTACTACTGTTATAAACATAGCAATAATATAACAAATGGTATTCATATATCAAAAATTGACGAACAATGCAACTTCAAATGTGCATGTTTTTTCCATATTTAACAGAGTATTGATGTTCTCTTTTTAAATACATCAAAATGATAGTTTTATATTGGTTTTTAGCTCACAGGCTATCATAGCCTGTGAGCTTATGTGCTCGCCCGTTCTGTATGTATGTTCGTACGTAACACGATAACTCATGATAAAAATATCCGATCCATTTGAAATTTTGTATATAGGTATATCCTGATAAGGCGCTTCCCTGATTACTTTTTGGAGTTCATTCGATATGTATAAGAGGGGGAATGGGGGGGCTCATGCCCCTCCCCTTAATTGATATAAATAGGTTTTTCATGCGGAAATATTAGTTTTTGTTCAAAATTTACACATAGGATCATTCTGATGAAGCGCTTCCGTGATTGGTGTTAGGTGTTCATTGGATAAATATAATCAGAGGAAATGGGGGTTCTAATGCTCCTCCCCTTAATTTATATAAATGGGTTTTTCATGCAGAATTGTCAGATTTCGTTCAAATCTCTGAATGGAAGTTTAATGGTTAAGTATATAAAAGAGAAGGATAATTCTTCTTAAATTATATAAATGGGTTTTTATTAAGAATTTTCCGATGTACTCTAATTTTGGATGTGGATTTTTTATATGATAAAGCATGTCCTTGATCAGTTTAGAGGGTTCAATGATTAAGTATAAAAAGGGGACAGGGGGCAGCTGATCCCCACTCCTTAATATTTTTTTTTTCGAACGGAATTAACCCTTGAAAATATAAGGCTGTAATGTACAATTAATACTCAGCCTGTGAGCTCAATGCCATCAGTTTAACTGGGCAATAATCTTTTTATTCTAGATTATATTATAGTTTTTCTTCTAGTGGCACGCGGAAGTATGAACTTCCATTTAGTGGTATGTCAATTCAAAAATTTGGGAACCCCCTGCTTTAAGGGGTTACATGAGTTTCGAAGATTATAAAAAAATTATCTTCACTATTCTATACATACAAATTGTTTTAAGCATATAAGATAACAACATTCAAACACTATTACATAAAATTTTCATTTAAAATTTGGAAAATTCAACCAATGGCACCTGGTTTTCTTCCGAAGAGACCTGAAGAAAGTGTTCTCATTGGGGTTCAGGTTAAGTTACGATAGCCTTAACTGAAATTAAAAAAACAAATATTTTCTGTTAATATATAAGTATAGCTCGTAATAGAACGAAGTATTTAAATAAAAACTGAATTATGAATTTTTAACAGAATTATATGCAAAACAGTGCAAATTTTGGTACAATTTACACTAAGTATAAACTTGTAACGTTAGTTGTAATAATAATAAAAAAAAATGTCCAACCACTAGTCAATCCTATTTTGAAGAAGTGCACAAAATTTCAATAAGATCGGTGCATTATTTTATGTGAAATCGTGTCCACCGACATCAAAAACAGTGTTTTTAGAAAAAAGTGATATACTTGCTTTTCTTCTGGTCGTTCAAGTCTAATGAGAAGAATTTCTATAAATTATCTCTTCTAGACTTTTTCTCCGATTGAATAGAAATAGTGGGAAAGTATTGCATATACCTTATTATTACACAAAAACAAAACAAATATATATATATTGAAATTTTCAAGTTAATGCAGCCTCTTAAGGATTTGTTTGATTCTCGAAATTTTAACACGACGATTAAGACGATTATTAATATGACGATTACCTTCCGATTCAAAAGCTGCCGTCCTTCATTTTCTTTCTTTTTATCTTTGTCCTACTCTTTGACATTACATCCCAATCGGGACGAGTGTCTTTTACGGAATTTTTAAATTTTTGTCACCGGTTTTTTTAAGACAGAAATTTTTGAATTATTGAAATGGGGAAAATACTCGGAGTAAAAAGGCAAAATTTACAATAAAAATTTATTGGTAAGAATAATCAAGAATGCTGAACATCTGATGCGGCACGTATATCGCTCGCTTGTCCCCTCAAGGGGTTGAGGGGGTTTTATAACACATAAGTAACATGCAATAGTTCATCAAAAACCAATAGAAAGTGCCAAATCTATATGTATATTATAAAGCCCAAACTTATCTGTGCGTAACGCATACGTCATTTTGCGAATGGCAACACTTTCACATGCAATTCGGTTTTGCAATTTTTGGCACTGCAAATTTTATACTTTTAAACATCGCACATTTTCAATTTTTGCACCATGGTATGGAGAAAAATATGTACTTTTAAATGCAATTTGTTTGAAGGTTTTAGATTTCACGTGAAATTCTAAGATCCCGTTAATTTGAAATTTATTTATACATTTTTTCATATGCATATATATCAAACATAAGAGCCTCAATCGATAATTTCATCTTAATAATTGATCTTTATTATATTTTGCTTTATTATTATGCTTTTACATATGCGACTAAAGTTTAATTTTAATAATTTGGACAACTGAGTTTTATAGAAATAGTATTTTTGCCCCTTAACTTTAGTTTTAAGTAATATTTGTTTGAGAGTTAGACTGACCATTGTAAGATGCATTTTTTACTGTAGGCTAATTCTGTAGGTTTATAATAAATCAATGAAACTGTTCCTTCTTAAATATTTACTTTCATCGAAATTCGACGGATTCTACCCTGTCACAATAAAAGATCATGCAACTCCTGAGGTACACTAATGTATTTAGGGGTTAATCACAGCTTCTGTTTTAGGCACTACCGGATGCTGCTCATTCCCACCTTCATCAAGTACAAGACTACAGGAACCTGTTTCAAGGAAGGCGAGATAGACTATGGACAGAGGAAGAGGAGCCTGGGGAAAGTGATCGACGAGACTCTCGATTTACTGGACAGGACGGGGGGACCTGAAGCATACGTAGAACTGAAATATGCGGTTCCCACTTTCCAGTCAAAATTTCATAATTTTTAAGACAGACGAAATAAACTAACTGGCTTTAAAATACATATCTGGTGTTCTTGTCTTTTGTGGGTTACATATAATCCAAAATTACACCCAAATGTTGCAAAATAAGAAACTTGGGAAAGTTTTAACTTCAAAACATTAAAAAACCAAACCTACATTTTTTACATAGTTTTCTAAATTTAGGGTTAAAACCTCCATTTTAACGATTTAAAAAATAATAAATTTAAAATTACATAAAAATGCATGAAAAACTTTCAGATTAAATAACGTCCCGTTAATTACTCTATGTTCACATAAACTAAATTATGCAATATAAAATTTATGGAATGCAAAAATTGAAACAAAAAGGAAATATAAAAAGGGATGTTTAAGAGTGAAGGGGGGATGTTTAAGGGAAGACAAGACTGGGTCCAAACTAATAGGAAATATGGGAGCTTTCAGACCAGTTTTATTGGAAAAACCCGCTGATGTTGATGAAATTTTCAATCCATATTCACTGGATTATTCTCAAGACTTATAGCAGACAGTTTTCGTCTGCGACTAAAGCTTTTTATTTTAGATAAATCGCAATAGTTCAGAATTTTTTTTTTCAAAAAATAATAATACATATATATATTTTTTTTTTATTTGTTTACCGCATATAATCTTACATTTATATCCTACAACCAAACATGTTGTTAAAGCGCCTGTAATAAATTCCTGTTTAGAGAAATTGCTGCTAGTGAGAATTAAAAAAAAAAAAAAAAAAAAAAAAAAAAAAAAAAAAAAAATTGCATGTGGCATCTTTTGTTTATACAGGTCACTTCGGTTTGAATGTATAGCTGAAAAATAGCAGAAGTAGTAGTCCTTGCAGTTAACTTATCTATAAAAAATATTTTTATTAAATATGAAATGTTAAACAAAATTTTTTTTTCAGGCTTTAAATAAATTATAAAAAAAAGCTATATGAAAGAACAATTTTGTATTTTTCCCTAAAAACAACACCAGAAACAATTTCCGGTGAGTTCCGACGCAAGGGAACTTTTTCTTATATAAGGAACATCTATAGAAGCACAAAAATACGAATGAATCTCCTTTCTTCAATTGCTTATCGTTTACTTTTTTCTACGGTCGATGCATTCATTCTAAGAAAAAAATAATAAAGCTATTCGAATAAATAGGTTATTCCCACTGCCTCTTGTTAAATCCTTTCGCTTCACTTAATTTTTATCAACAATAAATCAAAAAATCAATTTGGGGTAAATTTGGTAGCGTCTCTTTTCCCTCTTCCCCGAAAGATTCAACTCTATTGTTTTATTAATGCGAAATTACATTCGGAAAAAGCTAAGAGAAAAATTCCAAATAATGCTTACAGACAGAAAAAAATAAAGTTTGTGTGGAAAAAAATAATGAATCACGAGAAAAAAAAATTATCTCTGTATAATTGAAAATTGGATTCGTAGACGATACCTAATTTATCGACTTTTTTAAGGTACGGATGAACCTTAAATTTCCCTTGAATAGTTGGCGCTTTTTATAGCGTGAAGAATAAAGAATTCTGCATTTGATTTAAAAATTCGAATTATGTGAAATTCTTTTCCACTTGGGAAGACACATATTGCTTTGAAAAGAAATGGCGAAAATAACTGGAATGTATTTTCGTTATGCCTATGCTGAATCTGTTTATTTTAAATTTGTTAGAAAATTACGGATGTATCAAGATGGCGAAGACTCAATTTCAAAGTCATTGTGAATGTTGCATTATGATAAATCACCAAATAATCTCACATTAAAGTCACATGGTGACTTTCTGTCACAAGATTTTATCAAATGGTGACAGAGACCCTACTGTGGAGTAACCACTGTAAAAAGTGGGGAAAAATCACCATGTGACTTTAATGGGACATTATTTGGTAATTTATCATAATGTAACATTCACAATGATTTTGAAATTGAGTCTCCAAATGACAGTCACATGAGAGTCTCAATAAAACGACATTGTAAAGTCACATAATGACTCGACACAAAGCAGCTGTCACAATGACCTGTCAGTGGAGTCACATATAGTAGTCATTTGAGACTCATAAAAGAGACGTAAGAAATTTCCTATTCTTTGTTTCGCCTTAGTGACTGTGACTCTTTTGACCATGTGTGACCTGAATGAGATATTATACGGACTCCCTGTTATGCAAGGATCGTAATTATTCGAATTATATTACTTCCTTTTGAATATTCGCGTGAAAATTATCGCTTGAAAATTGGCATTTTGGGACACGTTCTTAAATTTTGCACACCAGTATATATATACATATTTTCAATCAGCGCCGCGGGAAGAACTAGTCTTTCATTTATTAGCCTGATGCGTTTTACTTACCTATCATACATAGTATAGGGTAACTTCTTTCAATCATTTTGAAAATCGAAGAAAAAAAAATTGGCGGATTTACACGTTTCAGATACTAGAGATTCCAAAAAAATATTTTCAGAAAAATAAAAATGCCGATTTTTTGTCTGTGTGTCTGTAAACACTCTATCTTTCGAACAAATTAAGATATAGACTTGAAATGTGGTGTGCATTTAATATGCAATAATGGAAAAAAATCCTTTGTAATATCAGTAACCTCAATTATCCGGAACTATTTGTTTCGGACTCTCGAAATATTTTTTCTGATGAAAGGTATATAAATTTTTTAGAATTTTTTTATTTTAGAAAATGAATGTAAACGATAACAAAAAAAATTTACATAAAGAAAGAAGTTGATCGGATAATTAGTTGCCGAGATATTTGTAATCCTATTTTCCACACTCTCGATTTTTTATGACCCTGTATTTAATTCAAATTTCAATTCATATATGTATGCTATTTGGAAATGAGATGCTTAATCCGACGCAGTAAACTGTTAGTTAATATGTTTATTACTTTTGAAAGTATAAGGATGTTTCTTTTACGTAATTTGGTGGTACTTAATTATCCCGTAAGAAAAAAAAAACTGTCACATTTACTTATGACATTAAACGCATTACACGTGTTTGTTACTTAATTAAACGTCATCAAGTGATGTTTAATTAAGGGAGACCCGTAAGAAAAAACCCAAAATTTTTAATATTGATTTTAAAGTAATGAATTTTGGTGAACTATTTAAGAATCTTTTTGTAAGGAATGATTAGCAAAAAAATTCACTTTTTATTAAAAAGTATATTTTTTATGTCGATTTTTATGATTTTTTTGTGGAAAAATACACTTTTTAAAATTACTACTCCTCATACAATTTTCAATATTTTGGTATTACTAAAATTTCTTAAATAGTGTTATAGTATATGGAAACGACCTAGGGAGAGATATTTTTAATTTTCTATTTTAGTCAACTAAAAAAAAAAAAAAAAAAAAAAAAAAAAGAAATTACGCATGGTAAATTTCCTTAAATTCGTTATAATTTTCATGTTTACCAATTTATGTAAAATTTTCAGAAATAGTTAAAAAAATTATCTTTCCTTACTTTTGTTGCAAATTTTTTAAAGATTCTAAAAACATAAACACTTTGTTAAAGTTAAAACTATTTTCAACGTTAAAACAACAGAATATTCGTATTCCAAGCATACCGGTTTCGGTAGCATATAGCATACCTTCCTCAGTGCATAATTATTGATTTGCACTGAGGAAGGTATTCTATATGCTACCGAAACCGGTATGCTTGGAATACGAATATTCTGGTGTTTTAACGTTGAAAATAATTTTAACTTTATCATATTGCACCAGGCAACAACTATTACTTATTATAAACACTTTGTTTCTAAACCATTTTACCACTGAGCCTTAGAACTTTGAACTTAGGCAAAATATGGAAAAAGTCATTTTCAGGAAAACACATTTTAAATGGCCGCTAGTCCTTTTCACTCTAATGACTGCAATTAAAAAAAGCTCATTTGCTACCTGTTCCAAGTGTCCCCGAGTCCTGAAATTTTACATGGATATTCGCAAATTAAAGCATAGCACGTGCTATGCTTTATTTATTTCCAGTGTGACTCCGTAATGTTATTTTAATACGGAATTTAACATTGAACGAGTTATTTACTAGACATTTTCCCACATTTTGTACGCGCTTCCACAAATTTTCTTCAAAGTATCTAATTGTTTAAAAAATAATTTCCTTCAATCAAAAAAATATACAGAGGTCAATGGACATATTTCCTGTAGCAATTAATCATTTTTACGTGATAAGTAAAAAATAAAATTTATTTATTTATTTATTTTTGTAAGAATTAAAAAGGTATATTTACGGCGTAGACAGATTAGAAATATAGAAATGAAACGGAGATTTGCAAACATTTCGTACAAATACAAGAATCGTCAACAGAAAGCAAAATGAAGCATGATTTTTAAAATAAAAGGACATTTTTCAAACATTGATCAAGAAGATTCTAACTGAAGAAATATAGAAAAAAAGTAAAGTAAACTTTTTTTTTACTTATTGTTTCTGCAAAATAATAGAAAATAACTTAAATATATATATGTAACTGGTATTTGAAAGCGAGTTTTTTGTCAGATTGGCATCAGAAAAAAATTGCACCAAACCCAGTGCGTATATGACATTTGCGCCGGGATTTCATACTTATTCCACATTTTTAAAAATTTCTTCTTCTTATATGTTCGAAGAAAATCAAAATAAATTTAGGTGAATAAAAATTTTCAAAAATAATAGTATTTGATAATAATAGTATTTCATCCTTGGTATGTAATGAAGCTAGTAAATCTGCAAAACTGGGTCTTCAAACATAGCAATTTTTTAAGGCTAAACCGCAGAATTGTCAACTACTTGGTGTAAGACTTTTCGGCACTGCAATAAAGTCGCCAATTCTATCAACCTAAATATTCAAATCCAATGTAAACAAGTATAAACAATAATGTTTACATATATATTTTTTTTAATTCCCGATTTGGTGATTTTTTTAAATCGTGCTTAAATTTGTAATTTTACAAATAATTAATAATTGGGTAAAATCAATTTTAAATCAACGGTACTTCTTGGTTATCCCGTCGTCGACCAAAAAACTATCGCCAAATTATAAGATTAAATGCCAGTAATGGATGATCGTGAATGTCACATTCAATGACATTAAACACTTATACGTATTTAGAAATGTCATCAAATGATTTTATTTCCACTTTTTACTACTGTTTTACCCATTTATTTGCACTTTTGTTATAAAATAATTTGGCTATTAGTTTGGCGACTTATACAATTTGGCGGAATTTGTTGATGGGATAACCAAGTATCGAATTAACTTGTATTAAATTCATTATTCCGATTATTTTAATATGATAAAACACTACACGATTTAATTTTTAAAATATCGCAAAGAGTTTCTGTTGAAAAAGAGCTGTTTTTTAATACTTTAAGTTAATATTTTTATGAAACTCTTTTGATTCACTCTCTCTATGAGTTAATAAAATTTAAGCACATTTGGAATATTCATAATGCGTTACCTTTATGCACAGATGTCTAATACTTACCATGTTGGCGGAATTTTCTTCTGACGCCAATTTGGCAAAAATTTTGTTTTCAAATACATATCACATATATATTTTTAAATTATTTTCTAATATTTAAAAAGGGAAATAGTGATAAATAAAAAAAGTTTATTAATAACTATAGAACAAAACGATCTACATAATTTTTTTAAGTAAAAGTAATAGAAAATAAGGAATATATTAGTAAATAAACAACGGTAGCCAGGTTAGCATGTGAGGTATATAATATCCATTTTGTTCTGTAAGAGAGCCCGGTATTGCGCTTATTTCTATTTACGCGTATCAAATAATTAATTGATTGAAATCATTATATTTTACTTAATATAAAAAAACTAATTAAAATAATTTACTATATTAAATTACTTGTAAAATAATAATAAATAGAACGCCTTCAGCATATCAACAACAAACAACATTTTTATTCTTTTTAATAACAACAATATCGTCTGCCTTTTTGTTGCCAACAAATGAACGGAATCTTTACAAGTTCATGGAGGCTACATTACTCCCTCCCCAGTAACATAGTTACGATACAAATATAATATATACAGAAATATAATATAGAAATACAATATATTAAATAAACTATAAAAAAGTACATAATTAGTCTCTGTAACGTTTCGGAAACCTTACTTGTCTACCAGAGCGTGTAGTTTGCTCACGAACATTTTTATCAGGCAAATCTGAATGTTCATTTTTGATTATTGATGGCACAGGCAGAGGTAGTTGGTTATCCGGTAACTCGTGATAAGGAGTGTTCTCATCATTTGTTAATAAATAAGCAGGTTTCAATCTATCGATGGATATGTTGATATTTCTTTCCTTGATTTTTACTGTGTAATACTTTTCATGTCTTTTGACAACTGGAAAGGGTCCATCATAAGCAGGTTCGAGTGGTTTTTTAACCCGATCAATGCGTATGAATACATGGCTAGAATTGTGCAAGTCCTTATGAACAAAAATTTTTTGAGAAGGCTGTCGGCGAGTTTTAAAAGGTTTAAATTCTTCCATTTGTTTCTGCAATTCTTTAGCAAAGGTTTCTGTGTCGATAGTAGTTTTCGGTTGTTCAAAAAATTCTCCTGGTAGCCTGAGAGGTTTTCCATAGACCATTTGTGCAATGGTAAAATTTGTATCACCACGTAAAGCTGATCTCAATCCCAATAGTACTGTAGGTAATGATTGAGTCCACTTAATTGTATTTTGCGCTCTAATTGCCGCTTTTAAAGTACGATGGATTCGTTCTATCTTCCCATTACACTGTGGATGACAGGCTGTTGTTGGGCTCAATTTAAAACCACAAATAATACGTAAATTGTGGAATAATTCTGATCTAAATTGTTTTCCTCGATCCGTGATTACACGATGTGGAATGCCAAAGGGAGAAATCCATTGATTATAAAATGCTCGAGCAACTGTTAGAGCCGTCACATTTTCTAGAGGAACTACTTCTATCCAACATGTGAAGCGGTCAATACAGGTTAGGCAGTATAATTTTCCTTCAGACGGTGTTAATGGACCTATGATGTCAATATGAACGACACTAAATCATTCATCTGTTTCTTCAAAAGAGGCAAATGGAGAATGCGTATGTCTGCCAATTTTGTTTTTCTGACAATCAATGCAGGATTTTGCCCACTGATTAACATCTTTCCTAATATTTGTCCAAATAAACCTTGAAGCAACTTGTTTTACTGTATTTTTCACTCCAGGATGAGCTAAATTGTGGATTTTCCTAAAAATTTGTTCTCTAACAGCTTCAGGAATAAATGGTCGGATTTTGGAAGTTGAAATATCACACCAAAGAAGTTTACCTGAATGCAAAGGATATTGTTTGAAATTTAAAGATGGATTTAAACGTAATTTTGTAAGTTCTTCATTATTAATCTGCCCATCAGAAATTTTGTCATAATCTATTGTAGAAATCGATTGTATTCTGGATAATGCGTCTGCAACTGTATTTTCTACTCCACTAATATGTCGAATATCTGTTGAAAATTGTGATATATATTGTAGATGACGCATCTGTCTAGACGAAGCTTTTTAATTTTTTTGCTGAAAGGCGAATGTCAAGGGTTTATGGTCTGTATAAATTATAAATTGTCTTCCTTCAAACATATGTTTAAATTGCTTTACAGAAAGATATATTCCCAGTAATTCTCGATCATAGGTACTATAACTTTTCTGAGCATTAGTTAATTTTTTTGAAAAAAAGGCTAATGGTTTCCAGCAGCCTGCTTCAAATTGTTGTAAAACTGCACCAATGGCAAAATCAGAAGCATCACAAAAGAGAGATAATGGAAGATCAGGATTAGGATAGGTCAATAAAGCAGCATTTGCTAGGTCTTCTTTACATTTTTCAAATTTTTCTTTTGTTTCATCTGTCCACGGAATTTTTCTTTTGTCTTTCTTTTTCGCCCCTTTTAAATACTCATGAAGTGGTGCTTGATTTTCAGTAGCATTTTTTATGTATCTTCTATAAAAATTCACCAGACCAAGGAAAGTTCGTAATTCGTGGATTGTTTCCGGTAATTTATAATTTTTAATTACTTCTACTTTTTCGGGAAGGGGTTTTGAACTTTCAGGAGAAATCATGTATCCTAAAAATTGTAGCTGGTTTACTCCAAAAACTGATTTTGCAATATTTAAACGAAGGCCATATTGATCCAATCCTGAAAAAACTAATTTTAGATGTTCTGTGTGTTCATCTTCCGTTGAAGAAGCTATTAAAATATCATCTAAATATGAGAAAACGAAGTCCAATCCGAAAAACACTTCATTAATGAAACGCTGAAACGTAGATGGAGCATTCCGTAATCCAAAATTCATCACATTATATTCAAATAATCCAAATGGCGTTATTATCGCTGTTTTTTGCTTATCCTCTTCTGCAATGGGGATCTGAAAATAGGCCTTAAATAAGTCAATTTTTGAAAATATTTTCTTTCCTTTTAATATATGCTGAAAATCTTCTATTCTGGGAATAGGGTAACGGTCAGGAATGGTTCGAGCATTAAGGCGTCTGTAATCCCCGCACGGTCTTAAACTTCCATCTTTTTGTTAACTAAATGAAGTGGACTAGCCCATGGTGATTTGGATGGTCTAATTATATCATTATCCAACATAAACTTGAATTCTTGTTTTGCTAAATTTAATTTTTTTGAGTCTAATGGGCGAGGTTTTGAATAGACAGGAGAACCTTTAGTATCAATATAATGCTTTACATTGTGTTTGGAATTGGATATTAAAAGATTTGGCTTCGTTAAATTAGGATATTGTAATAACAGATGTGCATATTGAGAATTTTTGTCAGTTGTACTTATGCTATCAGCACTTGATACACACATAACATCGCTTTTAACAAAAAGGTTAGTAACACCATCTATTAATTTTTTATTATGTATATCAATAAGCAATTTAAATTTATTAAGGAAATCTGCACCTAAAATTGCTTTGTCTACTTTTGCTATTACAAAAGGAAATTGATATTGTCTACGTAATCCCAAATCTAGTGTTAAAATTTTGAAACCAAATGTAGGAATTATTGAACCATTTGCTGCATACAATTTGAAAGAGTTACATATTTTATGTTTGGATGAAGCAGGAATAATTGATAAATCAGCTCCACTATCAACAAGAAAGCGTAAACCGGTTGTTTTGTCTTTAACAAATAAACGGTAATTACGGCAATCTTTAAATTCTTCAGCAGCAGAATTTGCCGCTAAAACTACTGCTGATCAGAGCTTTCCGATTTTTTTCCAGCTGCACGTACTTTTACATTTATTATGATAACACTGATTACCAAATTTAAATTGGTAGTAACAATATGTCCCATTTGGATTAAATAGTTTTCTCGTTTGACTTCTACTTTTATTTCGTTTAGTACCAGATTTCCAAATTTTACTTCTGGATTGCCTCTCAATTTTTAATGCCGAAATCTGGTTTTCCAACATAGAAATTTTCTCGAGTATTTTACTCATAACAGAAGAATCTGAACTCGCAGAATAAATTTCTGTTGAAGAGCTCATTTCAAAAATTTTATCTGCCATTAGAGATAAATTATCTAAATTTTCACTGCTTACAATTAGAATATTTTTTATTGACTCTGGTAATTTATCAAGAAATAAAGTTTTCAAAACCTTTTCTGGTAAGTTATTTCCACTGAGCGATTTCATTTTATGCAGTAGTTGGCTTGGCTTCATATCACCCAATGAAATTCCCGTAAGCAATTTCTTTAGTGATTTTTCCTCACTCTCTTTAAATGTATTTAAAAATCTTTCTTTAGCGGCGGTATATTTATCATCTCGATTACTTTGGATAATATCCCATATATTTTCAATGTATTTAGGGTCTAACTGAGCCACTAAATGATTGAATTTTGTTTCTTCATTTATAATATTTACAAGGGAAAACTGAGTATCAATTTGAAAAAACCATATTTCAGGATTATCTTCCCAGAATGGAGGAAATTTGACGCTTACCTTGTTTGCTTCAGAAACCTTGTTTGCTTCAAGCATCGACTTTGTAGACGTTTTCGTTGATTCTTGAGTCATCGTTCAATGTGTTAAAATGTCCAAAGCAGGGTCACCAGAATTTTGTAAGAGAGCCCGGTATTGCGCTTATTTCTATTTACGCGTATCAAATAATTAATTGATTGAAATCATTATATTTTACTTAATATCAAAAAACTAATTAAAATAATTTACTATATTAAATTACTTGTAAAATAATAATAAATAGAACGCCTTCAGCATATCAACAACAAACAACATTTTTATTCTTTTTAATAACAACAATATCGTCTGCCTTTTTGTTGCCAACAAATGAACGGAATCTTTACAAGTTCATGGAGGCTACAGTTCCAATCGCGCCAATGTGTTGCATATATGACATCTATCCCCAACTTTTCTACGCTGAACCCTGCCCAGAGCTCCGATAGCGGTTTGAAGTTCTGTCGAAGTTAAATTTCAATTTTGGGCAGAATTTTAATTCAAACATTAATTAATTTATCACGAATCTTCTAAGTGAAGAAATACAGAATATAAATAAATATGACGTAATACAAAAAATAAAAAAATAAATACATTTTATTGATACTATATCTTGAAGTATTGTTGGAGGAATATTATATTGTCTAGAGGTGAATGTCTAGAACTATACTCCTCACGCAATGTATCAATGCTGATTGTTAAGTATAAATATCAGTTTCATGCAGAAGAGATTTTTCTGCTGATTTTGACTTCATGATTCAAAAGAAAAGAATTCGTCAAAGAAAAAAGTAATATCAGATTTTTGCGTGATTCCATCGTAAAAAGTGAAATTGATTTTAAGAATTAAAAAACACACATTTATGACGTCATATTGGAAATGAAACAGAGATTTTTAAATATTTGGTATCGAGACAGGAAGCATGTACAGAATTCAGTTCTAGATATAAAAAAAAGTTAACGATTTGGAAATGGATCAATGAAAATCTGTGCAAAACCCAATGGAGAAATGAAAATCTACGTAAGATACCGTGGAGATAGATAGAGTTTTTAATTGGGGGTGGTTTTGGAGTCTAGGTATCATGATCGGTATAGATCTGGAAAAATAAATATGAAGTCAACATGATGTTTAATCTTGAACTAGTTATACACTCAAATTTTTCATCACCATATTCTTTTTTAGCATAAAATGGAGCTATTACAACAATTTAATAAGAAACATGGAACTAACAATGTGAATATGCACTAATATATTTTTTTGCGTCAGGGAAGAGAGAGAGAAAGATAGAGCACCTCAGACGTTCTCTTGAGTGTATCCCCTCCCCCCCCCCCATAATTCACTTCTAGCTATGTCCCTGGGTAAATTACATCAGTAATTGTGATACGATACCACATAAAGGAAGTCCTGATGATGGTACCCTCAGTTCATTTTGAAATGAGCTCATCTGAATGCAGTAGTTCTTAAAAAACTTGAGATATTAAACAAAAACATAATTTGCAGAACAAATTAAAAAAAACAAAATTTATTTCCTGCTCTATTTAAGAACGAGAAGGGACAGATATTAAGATATTTTATTTATTTATTTCTACATTTAGTATTAAATTTTTGTATCAAATAATTTAAATTATGTGAACATTAAAAAAATAAAAATGAAATTCAAACAATATGATACTTAAAAACCCTAAATCTTAGATTCTGTTCAAACGAAATTGAAATAAATCTTAGACTTTTTTCCAAATTTAACTTGCAAATATTTGTTTTACAGATTTTGTATAATGTTTACGGTAGGTCTAGATAAAAAGAATAGACGCATCTCAAAAGCAAATGTTCAGGAAAAGGTCTAAGATTTATTTCAATTTCGTTTGAACAGAATCTAAGATTTAGGGTTTTTAAGTATCATATTGTTTGAATTTCATTTTTATTTTTTTAATGTTCACATAATTTAAATTATTTGATACAAAAATTTAATACTAAATGTAGAAATAAATAAATAAAATATCTTAATATCTGTCCCTTCTCGGGCTTAAATAGAGCAGGAAATAAATTTTGTTTTTTTAATTTGTTCTGCAAATTATGTTTTTGTTTAATATGTATTTTGTCGTTTTCTGAGACAAATTTTTTTTTAACTTTTTGATGATTTTTGGCCGAAAATGGGGTTCGGGTCTCCCTGAAGCGTTTTACTTGTATTTTTATTAATATTTTACTAATTTATTTGTTTTTTCGTTAAAATTATGCCAGTTTGTATAATTTGAGAATATTTTGGCTATTTATATAAATGGTCGACAAGATAATTAAGTAGTATGCACAATTCAATAACAGAGCATTACTATGTATTAAATATAATACGCTTAAGTTTTATATTGGAATTGCGATGCATTTTATAAATAATTTACACATATTTTGTAATCATATTTTATACTATGCATATCCATGATAATTAAGTATTACGGTGGCCCCCAACGATTATTTCGCTACAGAAAATGTTTTCCAGTCTAAATACAAAACATCCGCTCCTGATATTTGAAGAGGTTTCGCAAATCTATCTAAACATACTCAAATTGTCATGTGATATTAACCGTAAATCTTCAGTAACCTATAAACAGAACGATAAACGTCACATAAAATGTCTTAAAACTGTAATGACTAACATGAAAAAAACAATTTTTTATGTTATGGAGACGGATATATCTGACAAATGTAAACAATAGAATTTTAAAAACGATATTTGGAAGATGATAGCATGCGGTATTTTTCCAATTTTTTTAAACCCAACACTGCACCCTTCAGTGTAAATATGATGCGTTAAAATTATATTTTAGTTTTTGATATTTTAAATTATTTCAGATAAGTGTATATTTTTTTCTTATTTCTAAAAATTTTCAGAAAAAATTTCACTGTAACAAAATTTTAAAATGTGTGACAAAAATAAAATTTTACTGTTTTTATATTATGTGCTTACACACCACAATGTGTATACAAACTACACTCACCAACCTCCGTTCAACATAACCGCATATTCTAAAAACATGGTAGTTCGATCGGTTTAAAAAATTTTGCGGAAGATGGAATTATGACTAAAAATGTGTCGATTTTCATCAAATTGAATCCCAATTTGATGAAAATCCGTGTTTTGAAAGGGAGTTATTGCAAAATAAAAAATAGAGTTATGGAATATATATATATGTATATATATATATATATATATATATATATATATATATATATATACATATATATATATATATATATAATACCATGATATATGTATATATATATCTGCATAACAGTGGTTTATGTTAGGTCTTTATGTTAGGTTAGGTCACCAAAACCTAATCAGGATTAATTTTTATCAGGTATTAATTAAATCTGAAATTTGGTAATAATCCATGCATTAGTTCTTGAGATACATTTACTGGGAAATCGTGAAAAATGCAGCATAGCAGCACCATCAGTTAGACAATTTACATTTAAAACTAAAGAACACTAATCTATATTAGGGACTAACTGAATCTGAAGTTTTAGAAAATTTCGTGCATTAGTTCTTAAGACGGAGCTATTGCAATAATCACGAATAATACATCATGGCAACGCCACCTGTTGAGCGAATTGTACCAAAATTTTAATCAGCAGCATGTTATATCAAGTGCTAATTAAATATAAAATGAAAATCCATGAATTAGTTCTTGAAATAGGGCTATTGTGGTAATTGCAAATAATGCAGAATAGCAGCACACCTGTTGAGAGATATACATCAAAAACTAATCAGATCTAGTTCATATCAAAGTCTCACAGAATCTAAAGATTTGTGAATTTCTGTGCATTAGCTCTTGAGATATAGAGCCAATGCGATAATCACGAATAATACACCATGGCAGTGCCATCTGTAGAGCGATTTGCATCAAAATGTAATCAGCACCATGTTATATCAAGTACTAACGTAATTTAGAGTTTTATAAAAATCCATGTACTAGTTCTTGAGATACGGCAATTGTAGAAATTGTAAATAATGCAGCATAACAGCACCACCTGTTGAGCAATATACACCAAAAATTAATCAAATTTATAACTAGATCTAACAGAATCTACAGTTTTGTGAAATTCTGTGCATTAGTTCTTGAAATGGAACGTACACAATTTTTTTGCAAATACAGACAGACTGAGTGACTCACAGACTCACAAACAAACATTTTATTTTAAAAAAAAGGGGGTTTCTGATGTAAATCCGTCGAAAACCGGATTTCAAAATTTTTCACGAATCCAATATTCTTTTCTTGTAAAGATAGAAGAAAGTAACCAGCGGCGTCTTCTTATAACCTTTTATATACCGAATTATGAATTCATGAAAATCTTGCTTTCTAAAGCATTTTACGTAAATTGTTTAAATTAAATTAAAAGATTTACACAATCATTTAATAAATTTTTGAAGGATTTTAGAAGAATTGGAGGATTTTGAAGGATTAATTAAATTTGAATTTACAGAGATTTTTTGCAATATTTATAACCCCTCTCAAATCTTTTATTTTAAATTGTTTTCCTTGTATTCTGTAGAATTAAAAAATGTACAAATAGGATGTTCTTACAATATAAATATAGAAATATTTCCGAATTGAAAAATCTCCATCCCCCTCTCTCAGCGCCAAGAAAGTTGAAAAGATATAAAGGCAAAAGAAATCATTCTTTTAAAAATATTTTTGTTTTGTGTAACCAATAATGCCTTTGGAACAAAATAAAGTAATGTATCTATAACTCATTCTAAACAGGATTACAACTAATTAACGTATTAAAAGAGTTTTCTAATAAGTAACTTTAATGGTACTTATAAGTATCGTCGGTAGATAAAGGATAAATGGGTTTCAATTCATTTTTCCTTTGACCGGGAATTTTAATGTTTAATCAGTTGCTGCTAAACGATACAATGGCTGGTTTCAGTTTCAATTAAATATTTAAATATGATAAGTTAAACATTTGAAAATAAGCTAATATAAATTGAACTGAGTAAACAGTGTCTTTGTCTCGCGGTATTTTTTAACACGCCATAAGAAAGTTGTTTTAAATAAGATATTTTAAATGTAGGGTCATTCCATGATAACATACGTTACATGCAGTGTTCTCGCTGTCGCTCGCCAATGCGCCAAATTGCGACTTAATTCTTCATTTGGCGAGTCAACAAGCGATTCGATCCGCCAAATTGCTAGTGCTCAATTTTTGCCTTCTCTTTTTTTCTTTTTCGTTTTTCATACATATGCATATATATTTAATATATAAATATTTGTAATATATTTGTAGCGGATAGTTGAAATTAGATTAATAACAATACCAGTCACACTTACAAAAACTTGGGTTATTTTAGAACATATTGAAAATAAGGGAATACTTTCAGGGCCCGACTTAGACAGTGGTGGGCCCTGGGGCAAACATTATTAGGGGGGGGGGTTCTATCTTAAAAATTTTCGTAAATTATACTGAAGTGACTAAAACTGAAATTCATAACCTATGTTAAGTTATGTGTATATAAATTTTGTATCAAGTTCCATTAACATCTATATACATAACAACAGAAGAAAGACAACTTTAAGAAATTATAGAATACAGTAATTTTTTTTCGATTACAGGAATATGAGATAAATGTGAGGCCTTCAGGAGGCATTGGGTACGGAAACAGAGGTAGGAAAAGAGACACCCTTAAAATAATAATAATAATAATAATAATAATAATAATAATAAAAAAAGAATTTTGGTCACTGTTGACAATTTTTTATCATTTGACACTGCTTTAACGAAAAACTTATATCTGTCCTTGGGGGCCCCCTTAACCCTTTTTCCTCCTACATGGCGAATCTATTTTGCTAATACTTTTTTCATTTGGCGAATGTTTTTTATTTTTAATTAGCCAAATTACTAACGTTCGTCAAATGTCAGCGAGAACACTGGTTACATGTAGAACAATTTACTGCAGTAATTTTAGTAACAAAACACTAAAAAATATTGAAATGTAAAATTAACAATGATTTGTCAATGAAACCTATTAAAGGGTCAATTTGGATGAAAATTATCAAAAAAAAATGATAATGAAAATTACACTTTATATTGTATGAAAACTTTCATTCCTTTCTCAGTAACATCAGTTACCATAATAAATTAGGCTTTAAATAAGTTTAGTTAGCAAATCATGTCAAATTCACTTTTTGAATATATATTTTTTTTTTTTTTTTTTGTGTGTGTGTGTGTGTGTTATATTACTAAAATTACTGAAAATAGATCTAAATATAACGTAAGTTACCATAGAATGACCCTGTATCATTTTAAATCTGATGTAATTTTCACCAAAGATATTTTTCTCATTTAAATATTCACATGAAAGTTCTTTTGTTGTTAGAAAATAAATATTATTTGTGTTGTTTTAGAATTCATTATACAGTGAAACCTCCGAATAAGGGACACCTATGGGACCAGATCTTTTGTCCCTTAAATAGAGGTGTCCCTTATTTTGAGTTTTTCCTTTTCGTCCTGAAGGATATAAAATAACAAGACATTAAAAGGTTGAAGTTTAATAAAAATCCATGTACTAGTTCTTGAGATAAGACAATTGTAGAAATTGTAAATAATGCAGCATATCAGCAAAACCTGTTGAGCAATATACACCAAAAATTAATCAATCTAGTTTATATCTAGATCTAGGTATGTATTCGGAAGGGTATAAATTACGTTAAACAGACGCTAAAGGAATAGAAATTTAATTAAAATTTTTAATTGATTATTAAATCATTAAATGATTTGTAGAATTATTGATTTGTATTTTTTACACAAACTATGTACATGCAAAACGCATAAAAACATTTAAAAGAGTTATACTTGAAATAATCAACCAAAAGTGATTGCTTTGCAAATTTTAATTTTTCACTAAAAATTTTTCGCGATCTTTTGACAAAATCTGCCGTTTTTCAGGAATTTTTCGACAAAATTTACTGTTTTGTCGCGATTTTGTAGACGAAATTCGACGTTTTTCGCTATCTTTTAGTACCTGCCATTTTTTCAGGATTTCATAACGAAATTAATTACTTTTTTGCAAATCTTTTTGAAGAAATCTGCCGGGAATAATTCATTATTTTGCGATTTTTTAAAGAAATTTGCCGGGGGGTTTTGCGATTTTTGACGAAATTACGTGTTTTGTGGGACGCGTAAGAGCTATTTTTTGCGTCCCACCGCCAATTTTTTGCGTAATTTACACTCTATAGCGCGTCCTCAGCATCGCTGATTAAATTATAATTAATTATAATTTTGATCATGTGAGAGACAGTTTTCACCTTTTCTTGAGTACTTATTCAAGAATTCTGATTTATTGAATTCTGTTCAAAACGCCAACGATGACACCATTTTCTTAAAGATCTATTGCTTTTGAAAGAAAAAAAAAACAGAAAAAACAGTTTGATTACATAATTTCTAAACAATGCCTGCTTGTTTCCAGGCATTTCTGAATAAAAATAAATTAAAACTTTTGTCATAAAATTTACCCTTTTGGATTTGAGAACAGCATTAAAGTATCTGTAAAGCTTTTTATTTCATAATTTTTTTATTCTCCATTTTCAGAATCATCCTAATAATTTTCAGTATTACTTTGAATGGTGATAAACGCAATGAAGTCAAATCAGAACTGTGGATAAATAAATGCTTGTAAAATCTGTTGTATCCCTCTGTATCAACATAATTGTCTTTAAGTTTGATAAGTTCACAAAAATCTGTATTTTCATTTTCATCACAGACCACTTCATTATCTGAAATTCAAAATTCAGAATCTTTAATCTCTACTTCAAGTGTCCCTTATTCAGAGGTAAATACATTACACGTCTTATACCAAGGGACTGGAACCGTGAGTTTTGTCCCTTAAATAGAGGTGTCCCTTATTCGGAGTGTCCCTTATTTGGAGGTTTCACTTTAGTTACAAAGATCACTTCAAAATATGAAATAACTGTCTACTGTAAAGATTTTTAAAAAATTTAAATTGCTTTCCTATATTAGGTTATTTTAAATTAATATTAATATTAGGTTATTTTAAATTAATATTAACATTAGGTTATTTTAAATAATGCGTAATCTCGCGTATTTATTGCTTTTAATGTATATTAATGAAATTATTATTTTAAAACTTTCTTTTCTTTCTAATGTTTACTTGAAAATACTTTTGTTACTAAGAAGAAAATATTTGTGCTATTTTAAAGTTGGCAACAATAGTTTAAAACATCATCTAGAAATCTGAAATCTCTTGTGTAAATATATTTTTTTTTATTTATATTGTTGGGTAATATTATTGTTTGGTCATTTTAAATATGACATAATTTCCTCCATTTACGAGTTTAACGCATAATAATGAATTATTATTTTACAATTTTCTTTCTCTTTTAAAACTCGCCTGTAAATATATTTTTTATGACGTAATTCTCAACATTTTCCCGCTTTTAATATGAAATCATTTAATTGTAATATGATTTCTTCTTCTTTTTATAATAGTCACGTAAAAATAAATTTTTTCATTTGAAGGATATTATTATTCTTTGCGTTGCTTTAAAAATTTGCAACAATTTAAAATAAATAGTTTTTAATTAATAGTTTAAATTTTTTTTTTCTAAATTATGCAAAAAATATTTCTCGAAGTGCTGAAATTTTGAATTTAAAATGGAAATACATTCTTTTATGTTTCCGTTTACATCCGTGTTTTATGTTTCTGGAATAAATGCATACATTTTAGCAAAAAGTTTTACAAACAATTCAGATTTTCTGATAAATGTATTGACAATTTTTTAAAGCGATTGGATTAATTGAAAATCTCCATCCAGAAAAAATTAATTTTATAGAAATTAATTTTTTCTGTATGGAGATTTTCAATTAATCCAATCGGTTTAAAAATTTGTAATACTATAATTTAAAATATACATTATACTATAATTTAAAATTTAAGTATTATGCTATTTTTTTTTTCAGTAGATAATGGCATTTTAAAATCGTTTGAATGCACTCAAATCACATAAAATGCATTATGATGCAAAAATAAAAATAAAAATAAAAATAAAAATTCATATTTTTCAAACGGAACAATTAAATTTAACTAAAAACAGTATAGAATCCTGATAACCAATATAGCTACTTAATTATAACCTAATCTAATGCTTTTTGTGGAAGTTATCGTGGAACAGACAGAAGCCAAAAAACTTTTTGGGTCTCAAGCCTTAACAGATGTAAAAGCAGGATATTTAAATTCATTTAAAAAATAATTTCCATTTCTTCTCTGGCCTATATAACACACAAATTCTATCGGCATACCCAATTTTAGGTAGCCAGAGGCAATGTGTTCTGTCGAGCGTCAAACCTACTATTTCGAACAATGGTCTGTTATAGTGGAATAGCTGTGGGTCAAGCTGTCTATGATACAAGAAGTACAGATATCAGTGCAATCGACCGTCAAAAAACAAAACATTTGATCGAAGTAATCGGATAGTGGTCAATCACGCTATTTGGAACTAGAATATCGATTTAAAAACAAAACAATGATTTAAAAAATTCAGAATCAAATGACATCAAGCACGTAATGATCTTTTAGAACATTGTGTTCCTAGTTAGAAGTTATTGTATTACTATGCTGCCCGGAGGAGACGCCGAAAGTTGATAAAAATGTTACTGAATAAAATGCATTAATGAATTAAAACAAGCAAAAAAAAAAAATAATAATAATAATAATAACAAATAAAATATTCTTGATTCAGAAATACATTTATTAAATTATTATTAAACAACGAAAAATAAAATAAATATGCCTTTACTCAATAGTATATATTCAATAGCTGAAATTATTATCGATAAGGAAAGGGTTTATAGAATATGTAATTTATTTTATGGTATTTTCTGAAAAACATGTTTTTTCTCTTAATTTTTTAATGTCCCAAATTATGTGTCAAGAGATATTTTATCTTATAAATTCTTTTTTATTTGAAAATATTTAAAAATATGTACATAATTTACTCTCTTTGTATATATATAATAACTTTAAATCAAAATTTATCTCTCAAGTTTATATAACAATACAATATATGAAGATGGCATGTAGTAATATTATGAATTAATCGATATACTGAAATATAGCTAATTGGCATATAGAACCCACTAGTATAGTATATATATATATATATATATATATATACATATGTATAGGGGAGAGTGGGGATACTTGAGCATAGGGGATACTTGAGCCACCCCTATTATCTCTACAGTTGGTTAATTTTTCTTTCTAAAACTGCCAATACGATAACATATTTATAGTTCTGTACAAGTAAAAAAGAAATCACACATCTTGGTACCATTTTGAAAATATAGTGATTAATAGTTTTCTTTTCCCTATCTGAAGTAAATATTTGGGTGCATGGATTTTTCGTTTTTTTGTAATTAAAGTTTTGTTTAAAGTTGCAACTATATACATATATTCAATAAGCATAATTTCAATTGTATTTTGAGTCTAAAATAGTTCTAATAGCTGCATGCTGTATTTAGTAAAACTCTGGGAAACAAAATTAGTGATAGTGGGGATACTTGAGCCAATGAGAGTGGGGATACTTGAGCCATGTCTCAACCATCCCCACTAGAAATTAAACATGGGTGAAACAAACAAAAAATAAAATTCCATCCTTATATTCACTAATAGATATTTTTCTGGATAAAAGAGAGAATAATTTTTCATTTTATTTTTTTTTTCTTAAAAAAAATAACGACCTAAAAATGTTTAAAAATGTATATTTTTTAAATGAAAATATCTATTTTATTTTTCATTTTGACTAACAAGAAATAACAATAGCCTGTCTAGATAAATGTAAACATAGTTTCAATTTAACTTTCATTAAATTAAAAAAAACTTTTTAAAACGGTTTTACAGGCGATAATCTCTAATACTTTAATTAGTTAGGTCCAACATATTAAAATATTTATTTTTCAATATAACATATTAAGATTAATATTTTATATTGAAATCGTAACCTCTGTTGCTGTAACTTTTCTTTTAACTAAGAAAATTGAAGAAAAATTGGTAAAAAGAGCGCACAAAAAACAAGAAAAGCAACAAAGTTCAAACTTACATGCATGGAGCCAAAGAGGAAGACAAAATCTTTTTCTGTGAAATCAAAAAAGTGTTTGAAATAGTAGAATGATACATCTGGCTTAAATTACGACAGCTACTAAATTAAAAGCATGAGTTCGACAATATCATTAGAGGAAATTCTGTCAATGAAGCTGATGATGTAAAAAGAAAACCTTCTATTGATGGTTGGTTACTAATAAAATATGCCAGAAAGAAAACTGTAAAAATATTTGTTGGATAAGTGCTTAATATTTTGAAAATGAAATTTGCCCGAAGAATTGCAGATTCCAAATTTAAATGGCTCTGAACTGAGGATGTTTCTACCGCCGTTATAACTCAAGTTGAAATTATCCTCCGACAACCAGTTTTAACGACAAAAAATGATCGTATTACTAGCTTTGTTTTCTCAATTGGTTTTGAAGGACTTTACGTTTCATAATTTATCATTCTGTAAAATGTTTGTGCAAAAATAAAGCGAAAAAAATTACTTTTGTAGGTATTTTTCCTTAGTGGCTCAAGTATCCCTTCACAATGGCTCAAGTATCCCCGCCATGGGGATACTTGAGCCACGATGTAAAACAAAAAATAAACATTTATTATACATAGAAAAATAGTTCAAAATTAATTGAAAGTGGTTTTTAATTGAAGAAAAAATATCAAATTTTCATTTTCAATATTTTATTTTATTCTAAAAAAATATAAAAAATTTTAAAAAATTAAAATTCAAAAAAAGGCTCAAGTATCCCCATCTTCCCCTACAGATATGTGATCAAATTACGTGCTTAAACACTGTAATAATCAGAATCAGAAATGCTTCTGTAAATACTGGAATCTTTGGCGATTTCGTCGGGTATTAACCGCGTATGCGGCTAAGTAGCTATGCGGCCTTTAAACTAAACTAAGCTTTTTAAGTCTCAATGAATTAAAAAGAATTATTTGGATACATATAAGATAATTGATATTTTTTATATTTCGGGTAATATGTTATATTTTGGTTTTATATTTACTGGGTATTCTAAAAACTTATGCTATTTATGTTTGCATTATTGTATATATGTGTATTGTATGTGTTTGTATATCTATTTTATCATATATATCTTAGGTGGAATGGATCGTGACTGGGAAAACTTTCTGTTGTAGACAATATTCCGCCATATGCATAACGAAAGAAAAAAAAAAATGCGTCTGTCGCATACTTTTGCGTTCAAACATGATTCCTTTAGTGCTGGCCTTTAAACTAAAATTTTCAATGAATTTACATTTATTGTTAAATATGTTATTTTTAACTATCTTGAAAAAAAAAAAAAAAAAAGTCATTTGAACACTAAAATAAACAGTGCTAATACAAAAGTGTTTCAGTTCTAAAATTTGGAAAAAAAATATTTATGATGTACATCATATTTCATATAACAGTTAGAGAGTTCGAAAATAATATTTTGTAGATTTTTTTTCAGTTGAGCACTAAGCATTCTTCAGTAACTCATCGTAAGCCTGTTATTATCGGTATCAGGTATAAAAGATAGAAATTATCAGAATTCTTAATTTCTATAATGTCTTTCTTTCTTTACTATGAATCGGGAAAAAATATCGCGTAAAAATATGTCCACCTTATGAATTCCACCATCTTCAATATTTCTTTAATGGTGGTCATTTATTTTACTTTCACTTTCCACATTCTGGTGTAGCTGTATGAAAACTTCGCAGAAGTGTTCTGTCTAAAAGCTAACAACGTTTTCGTCACTTCGTTTTAGCCAGGCTCATTTTTCAATGGGTTTTTCGTTTTATGGTATAGCATGCATCAGGACGATCTGGCTGGAGGGAGACGCTGCTTTTATCTGTGGGAGTAGGAGTTAGCAAGTAAAGTAACTTCAAAATTACATCATTTTAGCATGACTTTTGTGTATAAAATCTGTTTGCACTAACTATACGTGATATTAAATCATTATTGCCAGACGTTGCCAACATTGCTAAGAGCTTGCCAGAAGGTAAAAATACACGTCATTTTAGCCAGCTTGGAAATCGTAACATATTACTCGTTGATTATCAGACAACCTATAATTAATTTTCCAAACACAAGTTCGGTAGCAAAGTTAGTCAATTTTAAAGCCAGGCGGTTTTAAAATTGGCAACGATAGTGCCTGATTGAAGAATGGTTTACAGGTTTAAATAAAACATGTCCCCTTCATGTCACTTTAGCAAGCTTGAAAATTGCAACATGTTACTCTTTGGCTATCAGACAACTAATAACTAATTTGCGAGACACAAATTTGGTTGCAGAGCTAATGCCAGATGATTTTAAATCTGGCAACGATACTGTCGGTTTGAAGCGTATTTTTATTATATAACTTGAACTTAATACAGTTAGCTTCTCATCAATAAAGAGCAATGATAAGAATAATATAATCTGTCTTACCTCGGTTGATTCACTTTCAATGGCTATTAAATTGTGTATCCATCTTTTTGACATGTGTATCCTTATTTTAAAAAAATTTTCACCACAAATTCACTTGTCATCTTGCACAAAGACAGACGAAACAACTGCATAATCTTGATTACTGAATTTAATTAAAATTAAACAAATATTAATAAAATTTTACGCTTAAAATTTTCAGCAAAATATTCTGGTTAGCTTACAGAGAATAACTAGAAGGCTGATAGAAAAAATGTACTTTCACATTCACATTACATCGATTGCATAATTAGGATGAAATACAGGGTGATCATAAAAAAAATATTGCCGATATATGGAGCTTTAGCGGCTGGTCTGTCCAACCGATCGTGGTGAGATTTCAGATATAGTTATTAACAAAGTGATGCTCACGGTTACAGCTATAGGTACAGAAACTCGAAATTTTGCAACGGCAACACCCATTTTTTTCCGTCGAAAAATGATCAGCTCATGCGAAAACCATAAATAGCTTTGGAACCGTAAATATCGCAAGAAACGAACTCTTTATGCACGCACAAAAAACAGCTCTTCACCCCCCCCCCCCAAAAGAAAAAAAAAAAAAAAAAAAAAAAACACGATCGGAGCACACAGAAGAAATTTGCACATGACACAGATTCATTACAACAGTCACTTATTACAACACTCCAAGCCAGTTCGTTGCAGTAATTCGGTTATGACGTAATTTTGCAGCATTGTGTCGTATAGCCGCGGAGCCTGTTACAGAATAAGTTACAAATCCCGTTGGTATCACTTCCTAAAAAGAAATACGGCGCGGGAATAATTGTGCATGCAATGCCGCACCATGCAGTAACTTTCACGCCGTGTAAAAGTACGGGCGCCACAGCGTGGGAATTCCAGTTTGCCCACTGCGCACAATTTTTCGCGTTGACATTGCCAGTTAAGGTAAAATGTACCCCGTCTATCCATAATAAGTGAAGAGGCCAGACCTTATCTCCAACATATTTAATAAGAAATTGATTAGCAAAATCTATACGTTGTTGATGGTCTCCTACTTTCAACATCTGGACGCGCTGGTACAGGTAAGGAAACATGCGGATTAAAGAGCGCGCTAGATTTAGCACCGTTGATTTCAGTGTATCCAATACAAGAGATGCACCTCTTACAGTTTTGCGTGTGTCCTGCAGTCACTATGTGATGCACTTCCATAACAGTATCCTCAGGAAGACTTGGTCGTTTGGATCGCGGCAACGCCGACTATATACTACCGGCCGAGCCATTTCGCGAAAAACCCTTCAGCTTCAAACCCTGAACCATTTCATTGGACCACGCGCGAGTCCACGTGACGCAAACCCTGCCCAAATTAGCATTGAATAAGCTGTTTTCTGTTCTGTGCACATGTTTCCACACGTGGTCATTGTTTTGGTTCAGGGTTTGCACGATTGGTCAGATTAACTTGGGCAAAGTATCAGAGTCCTCTGGCGGGAGACTTCATACATTATCATCATTATTCTCAAATAGGCAGACCTATAGATCTAGTGGGCCATGATCGTGGTCTACCACATGTGCAGCCAGTTTCTTTGAAATTATTTGCGAAATCACAAAGAGCTTCCGGGCTACACGGGCAAAGCATTTAGCAATGGTTTTGACGGTAAATACGCAAGATTTTCGCAGCATTCATCCCATTCTAAAGATAGAGTTTTACCCATTCACCATGAACTTTCGCTGGAAGAGTCATTTTGTCGGCATGTGCAAGCTCCCGACTGAAGAACTAACATTCCCATCCCACTTTTTATCCATTTTCTACGCTGACTATCTGGCAAACGGCATTCCGTAATTGGTGTTTTGCCTCTATCATATGCAAATTTCCTTCGTGCGCCGTAATCGTGGTTTTTTTTTTTTTTGTCGTTCTCAAAGTTGTTTTTTGAGCGAGCATAACGCGTGTTTTTTTGCGATACGCGCACCATTCCAACGCTCTGTAAGGTTTTAGCATGCGCTGAGCATTTTGTGAGGGAAAAAATGCACGTTGCCATTTTAAAATTTCGAGTTTCTGTCACTATAGCCGTAACCGCGAGTGCCAATTTGTTGCCGTTGACATAATATCGAGCTCATACCTGTGAATAACTATATCTAAAATCTCATATCGATCGGTTGAATGAGCCGGCAGCTAGAGTTCGATATATCGGCAAAGTTTTTTTATGACCACCCTGTACATAATTAGCGGAAAAAACAGTTATTATTATGAAAAGAAAAACCCGATTACATATTGAAAATGAAAGTCTCTTGATTAAATAAAGTAAGATTTATTATTATAGTTTCAGAAAATCATCTATCTATCAGTATCATGTCTGTCAGTTTTATAGGTAAAAAAATGTATGTCCCCTTAACGTCAGTTTAGAAAGCTTGAAAATTGCGACCTAATATGTGTTTGGCAAATTATTTATAAGTTGTCGGATATCCAAAGAAAAATATGTTGTAATTTTCAAGCTTGCTAAAAGGACGTGAAGGAGACATATTTTTTAAAACTATAAACTACTTTTCAAACCCCCACTTTCGTTGCCAGAGTTAAATCTGTCTGGCACTAACTTGGTTACCGAATTTATGTATGGCAAATTAAATAGGTTGTGTGGTATCCAAAGAATAATATGTTACAATTTTCAAATTTGTTAAAATGACGTGAAAAGGACATATTTTTTAAAACTATAAACCACTTTTCAAACCCCCACTTTCATTGCCAGAATTAAAGCCGTCTGGCACTAACTTTTCAACCGAATTTATGTCTTTCAAATTAAATAAGTTGTCTGATATCCAAAGAGTAATATGTTGCATTTTTCAAAATTACTAAAATTACATGGACATACTTTTTTAAACCTATAAACCACTCTTCAAACCCCCATTTTCTTGCTAGATTTAAAGCCGTTTGGCATTAACTTTGCAACCAAATTTGTGTCTGGCAAATTAATTATGGGTTATCTGATAGCTAAAGAGTAATATGTTAATAATTTTATTTTTGTTAAAATGGTGTGAAGATGACGTGCTTTTTTTTATCTTTAAATAGGGATCTAGCAAGTTCTTAGCAATGTTGGAAACGACTGACAGTAAGGCATTAATATCACGAATAGTTAGTAAAACAGATTTTATAAACAAAAATCATGCTAAAATGACGTAATTTTGAAGTCTTTTCACCTGCTTAACCCTTACTCTTACCGGAGATTCTTCTGCTAGCCAGATTGTCCGCATACCTACTAACTATAAAACGGAAGATAATGTAGAAAAAGGAACCTTTTTAAAATTATATGTGTTTTTGATGTTGCGCGCTCTTAGACTATTAACGTCGGTAGTCGACACTGCATAGTCAGTTGAAACATAAATTGTTTCAGTAACTTTTTCTTGGATAAACGCATATTTTAAATCATTTAATCAGTTTTCGGAACTCATTTTCTCCCAGTTGTCCAAGTAATTTTTGGTTATTTTCTTAAAGGGGAATTACAAATCTGGCTTTTCTAAAAGAACGAACAATTTTTTTCGGCGACATGTTTGAGGAAGAATTGTCAATCTAGTTGACAGCATTTACAATGATGTCCTTTGCCAGTTCTGTGGCTGAACATTAATCAACAAACGATGCAATAGTCGACATCAAACATATATTTTTTGGAGAGAGAGCTCTCGTCATTTTAAAATTCATTAATCAATAGGTTGCGTCTCAACGATAGCATTCGCCGGAAGAAATTATTCGACAGTTTGACATTACATTGTTCAAATTTTTAACTTTGATTCAAATGTCACTATATCCTTCAGGTTTTTCAAATATTTGTGAGTACATTACCTTTAGTAATCAAAGATAGAGTAGAGTTAAAAGGGGCTATGCTTATGCTTCTAAATTAATTACAATAATAGTTCGGAGGTTTCAAAAGGATTCGTTTTCTAACATCTAAGTGCATTAATAAAGCCGTATATCTGCTGATATTGTCGAATAACGATACCTTCAGACATACGACCAGAACAGACGAACCCATCATATACTACTGATTCCTCCTGAAAGAAATGTATAAAGATGTGTGAAAAGTATGTAAAAATATATACATTTAATATATATAAAAATAACGGAAAATTCCTTTGAAAATGCAAATAAAAATGCATAGCTTTCACTATATAGATAAAATGGCGAATAATTTGGGAAATGAGAATCAATTAATTGCATTTTCATTTTTGCTTATGCTAAATTGCATTCGATCCTCGAACAATTATTCTGAACGATTTTTCTGCGGGTACTGGTGCACCTCTGTATAAATTTTGAACACATTTCGACAATTTATAACGTTTTTATACCATTATTTAATAACTTTAACACTCATGTACACTGTAAAAAAAATTCAGAAACGTTTCTGAATATATGGGGCAGCTACGGTGCATGTAATTTTCAAAAACGTTTCTGAGTATTTCGGAAACCACTTTCCGATATAGTCAGAAACGTTTTTGACTATTTTAGAAATCTTTTTGAAAGGTTTCCGATATATTCAGAAATATTTTTGACAGGTTTCCGATATATTCAGAAACATTTTTGAGTATTTCATAAATCTTTTTGAAAGGTTTCCGATATATTCAGAAACATTTCAGAGTATTTCATAAATCTTTTCGAAAGGTTTCCGATATATTCAGAAACATTTCAGAGTATTTCATAAATCTTTTTGAAAGGTTTCAGATATATTCAGAAACATTTTAAAGTATTTCATAAATCTTTTTGAAAGGTTTCCGATATATTCAGAAACATTTTAAAGTATTTCATAAATCTTTTTGAAATGTTTCCAATAAATTCGGCAATATTTTAGAGTGTTTCAAAAGTTCTTTTGAAATTTTCTATTACATTCAAAAAGGCTCTTGAGTTTTTCAGAAAATGCTCCATTATATAAAAGTATCCAATAAAATACATAAAAAGCCATTTGATAGAAAAAGTTTCAAACGCCGTACACAATCTTGAGTCAGTGTTCTTGCACTTTCTTTGGTCCCCAACAAGAAGTTTTAGCCACACTTTATGTATCTGTAGTTAGAAATTTTAAGAGCTTCGCGTTGCAACTACATAATAATTTCTAAATAAGAGGAGCATTTTAGTGCTTTTAATAATGACTTCAATTGGTTGTGTTATATTTAAAAAGAACTGGACTATTCTTCAGTTTCTGCTTTTTAAATCAATGTGTTTTTTTTTCCTTTCAGTTTTTTTTTTTATGAAAATATTCAAACTTTTACAAATCAAAATCATACAAAATGTTACCAAAAAAAAAAAAAAAAAAAAAAAAAAAAAACCCTCAAAAAGGAGGAAAACCCCCAAACACATTAATGATTTAAAAAACAATAATTTAACAAAAAACATACCTTAGTTAAATCTAAAACAACTAGTTGAAGTTAGTGTAGGAAAAATAAAAAAAGTTATCTTTATTCAAAAATCTTATGTATTTTACAACAGAAAGCTCTGAAAAATCTATCGGATGAAGCGATTAATGACCTGACACATGTACATCATGGGTGTAAAAAGTGCATCCAAGCAAAGACCGATTTTTTTTTTTAAGTATTGGAAATAACTAAATAAAAGTAGGTTAGATTTCTTTGGCTAAAATTTGATCCCTTACAATAAAAGTTTAAAATACTGGAATTAAACAAGCTTTTCACTTTGATATGGTGTTAACTTGCATAGCACTTCCACTCCATTAGATTCGTCTATGCAATCTATTCTAAAAATTGTTTTCCTTTTGTATAGCATAAATTGCCTTGTATGAGGGTGTTCAGTGACTAGGGGTTTCTTGTGGTCGACTCACTATAGATAAATTGGCTTTTTAGAAATACAATGCTAACAATAGCGAAAAGAAAAATTATTAAATTAGTGAATTAAATTCAGCTTAATTGTTCTAGTTTATTAAAGTACAGTAGCCTCCCGCTTAACCAACCTAAGTGGGACCAAAGGTTAGCTAGTTAAGAGAAAAACCGGTTAAAATGGATTGAAATAAATATTATCACTAATAACAAATAATGAACAAAATTTAATACAAATTAAATTATTAAAAATCATGTCACATACCTTTATAAAAAGTTGAAATTATTCTATATTATTTAAATTTGAATTAATTAAACATAAAGATATGAGAACCAAAATTTTACTTTTTGAATTTTGCCTGATGTTGGGGAAAAAAGGCAGCCGGTTAAAGCTGAGTTTCAGTTAAGAGGAAGACCACTGTACTTCGTAATTTCTTATACGCAAAGAAGCTAAATCACCTCTTAAACCCCCTTTTGTTTCAAAATTTAAACTAATTTGGGGTTTTGCATTTTAGAGTCTGAAACTTGTCAAATTTCAATTCATTTTAATTAAATTTTTAAACAAGTTAAAAAAATTTGCATATCACTACCTACTTATAGGAACATAGAAATTTTTTTAAACCATTCTTTGACTTTGAATATGCTATTTCTCTGTTTCTAGTTTACAAAATAACAATCTAAGTAAAGTCTCCTTTAAAAGTTGTAATTTCAAATCAGTTTTTTGTAACAGAAAATGTATGACTGATACATGGAATGCTTTAAAATTTTTTGTTTAACTTGTGCTATTAAGTAGTAAATATCATGCATATACTGTAACTCTAATAAGTTATACTAATGAGCTGATAAGCTGCACCAATAACATTTTTACCTAAAATAAATTAAATAACAATTTTGCAAAAATTAGAAAATAAATTTTTGCAGTCTTCCAGCCTACTGTTATAAGTAAATAATGAGGTTCTTTTTTGACTATATATATTAAACAAAAACATAATTTGCAGAACAAATTAAAAAAAAAATGCTAGATTGTTTTATCTCTAGAAGTAACAGACATTATAATATTTCATTCAATTCGTTCTACATTTAATGTCTAGTTTTTATAATTAACAAGTTAAACCAATTTAACATTTAAAAAAAATTACAAACAATGTGATACTTAAAACACCCCAAAAACTCAAGATATGTTCAAATGCCATCAAAATAAACTTTAGACTTTTTCCAATTTTAATAGATTTGTACTGCAGAATTTGTATTATGTTTATGATGATTGTACATAAATCATAAGACAAGATACAAAACTTTAATCAGAAATAAACTAAAAATCAGTTATCTGAATTTGGGCAAATAGGGGGATGAGAGCATTTCAGTTTTAATTATGTAATAGGAAATTAGAAAATAATAAAATGTAAGCATAATACAATGTAGATTAGGAGTATGGTGAAAAACTGCATTGTTTCTCAATGATTATTACTTTGAAATTCCCGCCAATTAGCGACCTCATTTTATATACTGCAATTTACCTGAAGTTTGATACTAATGTTAATATTTTAAGACATATTGGCAGTTTAAACAAATTTAAACATACCATACATATCAGAGCGATATAAGCCTAAATTATTTGAAATTTATGAAATAAAAATACATCAAAGTAGATGCTTTTTATTGAAAATAAACTCTGTAAAGGTGAACAATTTGTTTTTCAAACTGCCATATTCTGTTCAATTTAATGTTTAATTTTAATGTTTACAAGAGAATGAAAATATATCTAAATGAAATTCTAATCAGTCAATCTGACTATTAAACAAATTTTTTTAATGCTCAATTGAATATCTTAAAAAGATAAAAATTTGTTAATTGTATAAAAAATACTATTTTAAGTTTAATATATTTCACAAAACAAATTGAAAAATCAATATACAAATACACAACAATTGCAAAAAAAAAAAAAAAAAAAAAAAAAAAAAAAAAAAAAAAAAAATTAATTTATAAAGGTGAAGTTAAAAGTGAAAGGAAAACCAACATTAACATCAAAAAAAAAAAAAATTCAATACAGAGAGAAAATGAATTTATTGCATTGTACATATCAATAAACATAACATCAAATGAAAAGAAAATATCAGAACTATCTTTTATGCTTTATGAATTAATACATAAACAGTAAATTTGATTAAAAGACAGACTCAGTGAAACCTAAGGAATGAAAACTGTCATATGAATTTGCACATAAAAATAAAATAAAAATTTATTGTAGGATTTTTTAACAAAAAATTAGCAGTGAATCATAATTTTAAATTATGAATACTGAGAGTGATACTTAAAATTTCCTGAATGGCTGATTTGAAAATAATTTAATAAAAACAATCGCTTTCCACATTTAATATAATGGACCTTTCAAAAAATAACATAATAATAAGAATGCATTCCTCTAGTATAAGAATAATACATTCATATTCATACTGTTTTTGTACTAATAATTTACAAACATTTTCTAGATTATTTATAGAATGTTTACAATAATAGAAAGAAATGCAGTTCTACCTGCCATCTGCGAAGAATGTCCTATGAACAGTTTAGAGAAGATTTTGTGTGGTAATTCAAGAAACCATGTCACAGCAGGAATGCAATTCATGATCCTGTGAATAAATTACACAGAAGTAGAAATGTCACAAAGGGAATTATTTGATCATCAATGACACAAGACAGCCAATGCACAATATTTCAAATTGCTTGCCTTCTGACGTGGCTTCTTGAATTAACATACAAAATCTTCTCTGACTTTTCATGAATCTTCATAGAACATTCTTTGCAGATGGGCAATTTTTTTTTTTTTTTAATTCTTTCTATTATTGTAATAATTTCTTAAAAGACCTGAAAAATAAAGAAATCATTAGTACTAAATTAAAATTTTGTACTCACAAAATCAAATTTTTTATTTCAAAATTCCATAATATGATTTACCTAATTTAAATACACTTCAAGGTAAAATGCTAACGTGAACAGTTCAAGAAATATCAGATGAACAAAGTGAAATATCCTATTAACATAAAAAAAAAAAAAAAAAAAAAACTTGCAAATTTAGTAAATAAATTCTTTTTTATTTATTCATTAACATTTAAAATTATTTTTAAAAAATTCACACTTGTAGCTGTTCTTACATGTGGTTAAACTTAAAGGCTTCATATTTTAACTATTTTAGGGAATATAATTATTACTGGTTTTCAAATGTACTTTTTACGATAAAGCTTTACAAAATGTAATTAATTTTCCTGGCAAATTTTTACAATGTAATTGCAAAATATAAGACTGGAAAAATTTAAAAGTTGCCATCGCCTCTTTTGGATATTCTATATTTATCACGAAGTACAATCCTATTAATGTAGCAATCCCTTCAATAAAACCATTACATTCAATTAAGTTTTTCTTTTCAGCAACAACATATACCTCTGAAGTAGAAAATGGGTCACCTAACACGCATAAATGAGGTGTTATATGTGTATGTGATAAGTCTTGCATACTAGTTTCTGAAGGAAACTCTTTATAAAGAAAATCTGAGTTTTCCCCAAGAATTTCTGGAATCAATAATATAGTACGAATTACTTTATTTTCAATATTTTCAGAAATGGGCACATTTATTAAACTTTCACCTTTTCTTTTCTTCTTGGCATATGCTTCTACAGCAGAGCTACATGCCTGTAATGAAGTAAACATCATTTTCTCCAAATCTATATTATAGAGAACATTAAAATCATACTGAATTCCAAAAACGGTGAATAGGGCTGGGAACATATTTTTTAAATCACCCATAAGGGTATTTGAATTAATGGCAGTTCTACGCTCTTTATAAGTAATTTTTAATCCTTCTTGAATGATTTTAACACATCTACTGCCAGGCATTTTCTTCATCTCCAATAACATTTTCTCTTTCACTTCTAGGTTGTCTACTGAATCTTTTGTAGGCTGATGAGGCAGTGTTTTTTGAACTTTAGGAGAAAATTTTAAAGTTGAATCATTCTTGTTAAAAAGTTTTCTCTTGTGACTGAAGATGCTTCTTTTCCTAGCCTCATTTTTTACTCTGTCGTATAGTTTTTGTGCCCATCCTTCATAGCCTTCTCCTATGTTACTCTTCAAATTAGGATATCTTTTAATAAGTTCCCTAGCAACAATGTCTCGCTGAGAAGGAGATGGATTAGAAGTATATTTTAAAATTTCTTCAGCCATAATTTTCAAAAGCTCACTCTTGCTTGACCAAGATAGACTTCCAGAAACAGCTTCCTTTTTCAAAGATTCAGAAAACTTCGAAGTGGGAATTGAAAAGTTTGTAGGCCATGCAGCAAAAAATTTTAAACCTAGAAAAAGAAATATGATATAAGTAGCAAAAAATATTAAGAGGCAATTTAACTGATAAAGCATACTTACTTATTTTTTTTTTAATATCAGGGAATGAGAATAGTATTCTCATATAACTGAAAACCAGGGCTGCAGAGTCAGAGGGGAAAAATGCCCGACTCTGGAAATTTTAATGATCTCAATTCCAGGCTGGCTAATACAGTCAAACCACATTAACAAGAACACGCTTATCATGAATTAATTTTAACAGGAATTGTTTTCACAGTCCCCTACAGAAAGGAATACAAAAATTTTATATTGATAATATGAATTACTCTTAAAGGGCTTCAGTCAAATGAAAAGACTTGTTTGCTAATGCTAATCCTATGGAAGAAATTTATAAAGATATTTCAGTTGCATTTTAATATTTTTAAGTGAATTTTTTTTGCATTGGATAGCTGAGATCGGTGTGAATTCTGAATGCAGGCCTTTTTTTACCCTTTTCTATTTCGGTTGCAGATAGTTTTTATTTGGATGCTTCCACTTTCCAAAGCATTCTTATAAGAAATATCTGTAAACAAAATCAAAAAAGTAAAAAACGCCATGCATACAGATCGATCTCAGGTATCCAGTGCAAAAATTATTTTAAAATATTAAAATGCAACCGAGATTCTTTATAAATTTTTTCCATATGATTAGCATTAGCCATTAGTGAATGGGTCTTTTCAGTTAAGTGAAGTAGCCTCTTAACATGAACAAAATTTTGATTCCCCTTAAGGTTCATGTTAACGAGGTTGGACTGTATACTTACTTATACTAGTGTTGCCTGTTGGTTAAAATTATGAGAGAACGCAAGAAAAATAAAACAAAAATGTTCACCATTCCGGCATTACTTCTATTCTTAGGGTTTCAAAAGGAAATGAGAAAAAATATTCTAAAATTTTAATTATTAATTTTAAAAACAATATTCTAAATGTGTTTTTTTTTTCACCTGTGTAACAAAATTGAATATCAACTACAGTATAACTTCAAGAATCCGGCATCATCGGCACCAACATTATTACGGATTTTTGAAGGAATATCATTCTTAATGGTACCTTTAGTCATAATTTAATTTATTATTAACTGATTATTATGTGAGAAAAAGAGAAAATTAGATATCCAAAAAAAAAAAAAACTTAGCTCTAATTAATGTTTTCTGTGTAAAAAAAATATATATATATATATAAACAGTGAAGTCATACCTTCCTTTGCAATTTCGGGAACATCAATGTCAACTTTGTTTACTTCAATTTTTTTCCCCAAGTTTTTTGCCGAATTTTGTTATGTTTACCTTCAACCAATTGGCAAACTTTTATTTTTCAACCAATTGTCACAAATTGTAGATTTTTCCACAACTGATTGACAAATATCAGATTTTTTTTTTTTTTTTTTTTTTTTTTTCAACATTCCACATTCCATTTTTTTTTTTTTTTTTTTTTCTATGGCCGATTGTGCAATTTTGCGAAATTATTCCTTCTATCAATAAGTAGGGATGCACCAAATAGTGATTTTGGTCGAATACCGAATAGTAATTGTTGGGCCAAATAGCAACTATTTGGCCATGTACTGAATATTCGGCTTTCCAAATACTTTTTATACTTCAAAGTTTAAAGGTATTAAAATGTTACTTTTTAAAACAATTTTACTTAATATTTAATAAAAGAAACTTACATTTTGTTAAACAAGAGTTTTATATAAGAACATTTAGTATTGAAATTTTTTTTTAATTTCATGGCTTCTTTTATGAATTAAAACATTTTAAAATCAAAAAAAAAAAATCAAAAAAAATAATGAAAAAAAAAAAAAAAAAAAAAAAAACTTGACAGTCTCTTAATTGTCTTTTTCAAATAACTCAAGACAGATTTTTTTCAATATAAGGTACAAAGTTTTTCAACTGAATTCTGAATAAAGCAACATCTAGCTCAGTTATTTTTTTATGAATGGCATTTTCTATTCTTCCCATCATATCATATTTTACAGAAATCAAAGGATTCAGTTGAAAATATAGTTATGGTATCTTATTTATTGTTAATGCAACAAATGAAAACACAAGTTTGATCTAGAGTGAGATGAAATACAATGTATTTATGACTCAATAGGTTGCTTATGATTATGGTTACATGAACGAAAATTGCCTTAATAGTCATTACTATTCTCAAATTTTTTTTTTTTTTTTTCCTTGTTTAAGGACTTTTATTTGAAAAAAGCAAAGGAGAACTCTAATAATTCAACATTTTATTCCTTTTTAGGGTTTATTTTCTTAAGTTATACTTTACAAACAACAAATAAATGCAAAAACATTCTATTTTATTTAGATATGATTTTCTTTCTAATTATATTAAATATATTTATAAATTGACAGTTAAAAGTAGAAATTGTGAAGTTTTAAAAAATGTGTTTTAAAAGGCTTTATTAATATTGGATTCGGGTGAATACTTTGATATTCGGCCAAACCGAATATTCGGCAGGCCGAATAGTTTCATACTCAGCCAAACTGAATATTTGGTTTAACCAAATGGTTGATTTTCAGCCGAACCGAATATTCGGTTCATCCCTACCCAGACTTGTATAAAACCAAAAACTTTCTGCAAATTAATTTAATGTTGAGTGTAATTCGCATTTTTTGTGCAATTTATGGTCGTGATTTGCGTTTTTTTAATGCGATTTATGAGTGTAATTTGTGTTTTTTATGCGATTAATGAATGTAATTCATATTTTACGCGATTTATGGATGTAATTTACTATTTTTATGTGATTTATGGACGTACTTTGCTTTTTTTGAGCTTTTTGTTGACAAAATTAGTGTGATTGATTTATTGACGTAATTTGTGTTTTTATGCGATTTATGAACGTAATTCGCTTTATTTTACACGATTCTTGGACGTAATTCACGGTTTTTTGCAATTTATGAAAATTATTTGTGGGGTTTATTTTGCACAATTCATGGACATAATTCGTGTTTTTATGCGATTCCTGGACGTAATTTGCATTTTTTGAACGATTCATGAGCGTAATTTGTGTTTTTTTTATGTGATTCATGAACACAATTTGCTATTTTTATGTGATTTATAGACATAATTTGTCTTTCAGCTTTCTGCCGACGAAATTCGCGTTTTACTACACGATTTATAGACGTAATTTGCATTTTCATACAATTTATGAACGTAATCCTCGCCCTTTTTACATGATTCATGGACATAATTCGCGTTTTGTGGATGTAATTCGTGTTTTTTACGCAATTCACGTTTTTTGAGCGATTCGTGGATGTAGTTTGAATTTTTTAAGCGATTCATGCATGTAATTTGCATTTTTTATGCCATTCATGCACGAAATTTGTATTTTTTATGCGATTCACGGATGGAATTTACGTTTTTAACGCAGCCTTTGGACAAAATTCACATTTTTTACTCATCCTTTGGACGAAATTCACGTTTTTCGAAATGTTAGGTTTTTTTTTTTTTTTTACACGATTCTTTGTTGAGATGCACATTTTTTTATGCAATTCTTTGTCGAAATGCATGTTTTTACACGATTCTTTATTAAAATTCATGATTTTTCCCGAGGTTTTTTGACGACATTCATGTTAACAGTAAATAATTTGTTTATACAATTGAGGGAATATTTTTATTTTTTGGTACTAAAAATAAATAAAAACTGTTTCTTTCTTAAAATTTTCTGCAAACTTCATAAAATTTACTGCACACGGCGTACGCGTGTGCTTCTATTTTATACAACTCTGTCCCTACCAATAAGCAAATTTTGCAGCAACTTCTTGCAACTAATTGGAGAAAATAATGCATTTCTTTCCCTTACTGATTGACAAATTCCGCAATATTTTCTTTTTTCCTAATTGGTGACTTTTTTGCTTTTTCTTGTGAACAATTGGTAAAAAGCATGCTTTTTTCAGTTTTCGATCAACTAATTTAATGTTTTATCTGCAACAGATTGCATTTCTCAATTTTTTTCTTTGGATTGGAAGACTGTCGCTTTTTTTGCAAGAATCATCAACAAATTTCAGCCCCCCCCCCCCCTAATGATACACTGGCGAATTTTATCTTTGTCTTTCACATGTGACCAATTTTTAAATTTTGCCAACATTATGCCTACTTTATACATTTGCCACATAATTTTTGCAGCTTTTTCTTGAGACTGATTGGAAAAAATTAAGGGTTTTTTTTCTGCTACGAATCTATGAATTTTGCAGTTTCTTCTGATGATCTACTGACAAATTTCATGATTTTAACATTAAATTGTTCTGGAAAAAATGCACACCATATCTCTTGTCATAAACATAAAAAAAAAAAAAAGAAAAGAAAAGAGAAAATATTTTTAAAATAATATTTACATTTATTTTTTAATATTTAACCTGCTGGTAATCTTTTCAGTAAGGAAAGTCATGTACTGACCACATTATTTTATTTTATTTTATTTATAATTTCTCCATAATTTTATGTTTTAATTGAATTGAAATATAAAATATATTGTTAAAAGACCAATATGTAAAAAAATAAATTATTTTTGTTAAATCTTATACAAAAATGACTAAAACAAGTCACAATGGGCAGTGTATACACATGTATTATTCAACTCAAGTATTGCTGACTACTACGTAAACTACTATTGTCCTTTACAACTCAAACATTATTTTTCTCTGCTTTGAAGAAGCTCATTATGCTCTCCAGCAGATCTGGTTATGGTTAATTACATCCATACAAGAAAAAATTATGTTAAAGTTTCTGGCAGCTCAGTATTGTTAGCAGCTATTCTATACTAATGAGTCCTAATAAGGACGAAACTAGTTTATGGATGTAGTTGAAAATACTTGATATGCATTATACATAAATAAGTTCCAATATTAAACTATTTTATAAAATCTTATATTTAATCTTTAAAACATGAACTAATATTGATATTTTACATAAAGTACCACCAGAAGTTTGACAATTTTAACATTTATACATAAAGAATGTGTCAATGTGTTATTATCATTGAATATTACTATTATTATTTCTGTTAGTAAGCGTTATTTCACAAATTAAAAAAAAAAAGAAAAAAAAAGGGGGCATTGTATTTTGTTTTTTAGATTATATACTAGGTTATTTGCATTAAAAAAAAAAAATAATTACCTTTTTCTGGAGAAGGAGATATAAGTTTGTTGTATTCATAAACTTCTAAGGATGAATCAGATCCATTAATTATTAGTGTTTCTGAAGACTTCCTTGTAGAATCAATCGCTGAGTCATTGACTGATACTTGCCAAGGTTTCTAAAATAAAAAATCAATGACTTAGAAATACAATGGATTTTCGTCAACGAATAATAAAAATTGCAATTTTTGTCAAGGGATTGCAAGGGAAAATGCATTTTCCATCAAAGAATTGCAACCAAAATGACATTTTTGTCAAAGGATTGCAGCAAAAAAATTACGAAACATTGTAAAAAAAAAATGTGAATTTCTATGGAGGATTGTGTAAAATATACGATTTGAATAAAAAAATTGTGAAAAATATGCAATATTTGGCGAGATATCGTTTAAAATATGCGAATTTCGTTGACAAATCATTGAAAAAATGCCAAATTTGTCAAAGAACTGCAAAAAGATGCGAATTCTGTTGAAGAAATGTGAAAAAAAAATTAATATCGTCAAACAGTCAAGAAAAATGCAGTTTTTGCCAAATGATCATGGAAAATTACTAGATTTTCATCAAAAGATCATGTAAAGTATGCAAATTTTGTCAAAAGATAATGGAAAATTCATGAGTTTTGTCGAAAAAAATGTACAGTTTATTCAAACGATTGTGGAAAACATTTGAATTATAGTGAAAATATGCGAACAGAAAATATGTGATATAGAAAATGTAGAATATATGCAAATTTTTGCAAAAAAATTGTGGGAAAGACCTCAAAGTTTGTCAGAAGATTGCGAAAAAAAAAAAAAAAAAAAAAAAAAACCCACGAATTTTGTCAAAATGGCACGAAAAAAATCCCTTCAAAAGTCCGGTAGGCCCTAAAGTTCAGCTTTTTCTTTCTTGTGCCTGTATTATGCCTGTATAACATATCGTAAACGCTTGGGAAAATTTTTATATGGATTGGGGGAAATGCCGCGAGTATAAACATTTTCTGCACCCCTACTACATTGACTGTACATTAGAGGTGATTGAAGGAAATGCATTTTTAATTCTGATATGCACTTTTATGTTTCACTATATTTAAGCATACTGTATAGTGTGTATAAATACTATAATTCATGCACTGTACATGGTTATTGGTTACACAAAAGAATTTGAAAGAATTACTGGGTATGAGCACAAACAGCATAAAGATGGTTTTTAAATAAGTTAATACACTTTATGCTGAAGTGCATTTAGTTTATTAAGAAATAACTGTAGAATATAGATATACACGGTCACGCAAAAAAGTGTATACATGCCACTTATGGATGATAACTTTTGGAAATGTGATTTCAGTAGTTTTAAAATATTAGTTTCTGAAGCTTCGATCAACTAATGTAGTGTGAATACAGACCCTTTTCTCTTGAAGGGACTTCTGTAGCTCCAAGAGGGGTAGGGTGGAGAGAGAGAGAGAATTGTATTTTATGACCATTGAAAACTTAAAAACTAAAATTTTCCAGAAGAGATACTTCATTGCTACAGGGAGGAGACATTCCACCCCCACCCCCTGAAGCACCACCTGAACAGGGTTGCCGGCTTTTAGCCAGCTAAAATTGAAGAAAGTCAGCTTTTATTTTTAAAATGTTAATTTATATCAAAGTCATATTAAATTTGGTTGGATTAATTTATTTCTAATACATTTATAAATATTTTCTACCAAAAAAGTTATAAATTTCTATTAAATTTTTCAAATAAATAAGTCTTTAAAACTGCTAGAAGTCAATTGTGAAGGCATTATGTATGAAAAAATATTTAAATCTTGAAAAAAATATATATGTATGGGAAATGTATCCTATTAGTCCATGTTTTCTGTTTAAAGATTATCAAGGGTGATCAGCATGTTCCATCCATTATGAGCATAAAAAAAACTGTGAAGCACGTTTTCTCATATGACCACTTGTTCTAACAAAAACTATTTTTACAGCTCTTTTCTCTACTGACTACTGAGGGATTTGGACACATTTTTTTCTATTAGCTACTAGCTACGCACAAAAAAGTTTTTGATTGCTGAATTTTTCATCGCTTTTTTATAACATTGGCTTATACACAGAAATATATGGTAATATCATATTTTCAAATGACATTCTTACATGACAATGATGTTAAATGCCAAATTTAACATTCTTAGTTTCATACAATAATTTCAGCTTACAGTGTATTTCTTAAATTAATATCACCAATAGTGATGGGAAAACCCTTAAAAAGTTTGGAAGGGGATAAATGATTTTTTTTTACTTGGTTTATTACTGGTTTATTTTTACTTGGGAAAATTTAAATTTTTAAAATATCAGAAATGGTGCATTCATAATTTTATTGAAAATTCAAATGAAAAAATAAGGCTTTAAAGTAAATCATTTTATTTTTTGCTAAAAAGCAAGAAGAAATTCATTATTAGGCTTAAAGTATGTCTGATATCTGTATATGCAATAAAGTGAGTTTTAAGTTTTGGTTTAGCTTTAAAATCTAAACTAAAATATAAGTTTTGTTTGAATTTAGATTTGCAAGCTAAACTGAAACCAGTATAATTTTGAAAATTTGAATAATCAAAACAAACTACATATTATCTTTTTACAGACAGTAACATTATGTTAAAAGAAAAAAAAAATATATATATACAGTAGACTCCCTCAAATCCGCAAACCAGAAATCAGCAACTCTCTAAAATCCGCACATATTTTATGGATGTAAACAATGAAACTTTCAGTTCAGATATTAGGACAAAACTTGATTTTTTTTAGTTTTGTATCAATTCCATGTATTTTTTAATTTGTAATTTTCTTAATAATAGTCTATTCATGTTTTTTTCATGAAGAATACCTTTTTTTGGAAAAAATTCAAGATATTGCTGATATCACTGGTAATCAGAATCTTCTTACCAAATATATTTATGCATTAATCCAGATTTTTTGGTTATTAATGCCAGGTTAAACTTGGGAAAAAAAAAAAAAACCTTATTTTATGATTTTGATGTGAATTAGCAAGTGTGGCAAGTTTTGTTGAATAATTTTGGAAGCATTTAATCTTTATAATGAATATTTAATCATACACTATTAACTTGACCTTTGCTATAAGTACTTTAAAATCATTTTAAAAATTATCTAAATTTTTATTATTTTAGTTTATTACTTATTTTAATATTTTATTATATTGTAAGCATTCATTTTATTTCCAATTGCACCATTAATTGCACTCAAATTACTGTTTAAGAAATGTAAACAAAGCAATGACCAGAAATCTGCAAAATTCTAAAATCCGCACAACCTCTGGTCCCAAGCTGTGCGGATTTGAGGGAGTCTACTGTATATATATATATACATATATAAATTTTTAAACTAAGAAAATGTAATAATGATTTTTATAATAATAATATGATGTTGCTAATTATAATAATTTTCTTTTCCAAGTTATAAGCATTTATATAAATAAAAAGAATAGTTGTATAGATGAATGATAGAATGTACAATATAATTAAATTTTGCTTTAAATCTGCAATAGTTGCTTAAAATATTCGTAATTTTTGAGGCGTATTTATTAATGAAATATTTTAGTTTATAAAAATTAAATTTAAAAAAAAAACAGCTTTTATTTACTTTTCAGTAATAGGGGATAGTGGAGTGGAACGGGACAGTAGGTTTTTCTCTTTATGTATCATTTGAAACATTTAATCAATGGCACATTAAATGAAGCGATAACAGTGCAATCTTCAGTTGAAAAAAGTTGCTGATCTGCAGAAGCTTGCAATTGTACAAAGAAAAAGATTATATTAGGAATCAAAAGTAAATTCGCTTTGTATACTTTCTGTATATTAATGACTTGTTTAAGCGTAGATGTAAAAGTTTCCCTATTTATGGAATATTATACTATAGAATTTTAACCAAGCCAAAAAGCAGTATTTTTGTTTTTACAAGAAGTTTAACATAAAAAAAAAGGTAGCGGGGAAGAATGGTTCATGCCAGCAAAGGGAGGAATGACAGAAGTGAAATTCGTTCTCTTTAATAAAATGAATGTAAATAACTAATATGCGAACATTTTTATAGGCTAATATATTAATTGTACCCCAGTTCAATATAAAATAGAAAACTGATTCAAAAATAAATCTATAAAAATACCTAAGAAAGAAATTTAAAAACAAGCATTTTCTAACCAAAAAAAAAAAAAAAAATCAAGTAAAGAAACAGTAACTAACCGCTCCAGATTTAAAATATTAATTAATTAGTTAAAAAAAAAAACCTATGATTATGCACATTAATTACACATAACAAAATCAAAAGAGAAGAGGTAAAAATTTTATCACTCATATAAAAACCAGGTGCATTTGGCATATTTGTCATGTCAGGGTCATCATAATTGACACAGTTATTATCAAAGTTTGGTGATTTTTTTTTGCTTTTTGTAAAATGAAAAAATAAAATAAATTGGTGCATTGTGGTAAATGTAAATACAACTAAGCCTCAATTTGCGATGAATTACGGGATAAATAAGCTTTGGTACTATTCACACTTTAAAATTATATACATATATATATTGTATTACAATATGTGAACCATTGAATTTAATAACTTATAGCACTTTGAACCAGGGTTAGAAATCGGAAGTATTAAGTAAGGCGTCAAATGACGCCTACAATTTTTTTTCTAGGTGCCAAACAACATTTCATGGTTGCAATTTTATGGTGTATCATATTTTCTCATTTCTTTTTGCAACTATGTTTTATGTGTTAAGGCAGGGGGAGATGTATAAAAGAAATTATTAGTTCTTTTGCGATCTTTTAACGAAATTTGCCTTTTTTTAACGATTCTAAGACGAAACTCTGACTTTTTTCGCAATCTTTTGACGAAATTGGCCGTTTTTTGGGAATTTTTAATGGAATTTGCTGCATTTTTTGATGAAAATTATTGTTTTATCACAATTTTTTGACAAAATGTGTCATTTTTTGAAGAAATTAGTCGTTTTATGTGATTTTTTGAAGAAATTAATAGTTTTTCGCGATCTTTTAACAATATTTGCTATTTTTAGCGATCTATATGACGAAACTGGCCTTTTTTGCAATCTTTTAAGAAAATCTACCGTTTTTTGGAAATTTTTGACGAAGTTTACCTTTTTTCTGCGATTTTTTCACGAAATATGCCATTTTTCGAAATCTTTTGACAAAATTGGCTGTTTTTTCGGAAATTTTTGACGAAATGTATCGTTTTTTGAAGAAATTGGTTGTTTTTCATGATTTTTCTGACGAAATTTATAGTTTTTTGGTGATCTTTTGACGAAATTTGCCATTTTTTGCGATCATAATACGAAATTTGAGCCTTTTTCCGCAATTTTTCGCCGATATTGGTGTTTTTTCGGGAATTTTGACAAATTTTGCCATTTTTGTGATTTTTTGACGAAATTACGTGTTTTACGGACAAGTAAGAGCTATTTTTGTTGCATTCCATCTCCGATATTGTGCATAATTTACGTGATATAGCGTATTCGCGTAATTTCTAAGAACGTTTAGTAAACAAAAGTTAAAGTAAAAAAAAAAGCTAGGTGTCATATTTGACGACTAGGAATAATTTTGTAGTCGTCAAATGCAATTATTTAGTTGCATTTGGCGACTAACGACCGCTAATTTCTAACCCTGCTTTGAACATGGAGGGAAGTAATTACTTAAAGAGAACTAATAATGTAATAGTAGTAATATAATGAACCAAATTTATACCTCTTCATCTTCAGCCAAAAGATAAACAACAGATCCAGCAGGCAGAGCTTCAAATATTTCTTCATCATCTACTTCGGTGCCATCTTCAAGAAATGCTTTTAAGTTTTGGCATTTAATGCCTAATTTTGCAATACCCTTTTCAATCATATCATTAAGATTAGAGCAGACAACAGCTTTTTTTGTTGAAGATGTCCATATTTTCACTAATTTTTTTTCCATAGTTTCTGAAAATAAGTTTTGTTTACTAAACAAATTCGAGAATCAAGAAGTGACACTTATAATTCAAAAGAACTAAATAAACACATTAGATCTTTTCAGATTTAAAAACAAATCCTCGCATAAGTAGAAAATAAGGCGATAAAAGAAATGGATAAAGAAGTTTACAATCTTCAATACTTATTGCATCCCAATCTAAGGTTTAAATATTTATTCATATCATTTACTTAGGTGCCATCTGCTAGAAATGTCTTCAGATTTTGCAATTAATTTAATCAGAACACACAGCAGCTTTTTTTTTTTTGTTGGAAAAGTCCATATTTTGATTTTAAAAAAATTTTCCCACATAGTTTCTGAAAATATGTTTTGCTTAGTAAGAAAATTCACAGAATCAAGTAACTCATAATTTAACAATTTTAGATACTAATTAAACACAATAGATATTTTAAGCTAATTTTTTTTCTTGCATACCTAGTAAATAAAGCGATAAAGGAAAAAGAAATTTGCAGTCTTGAATACACATCGCACCCAGGCAAAAAAAAAAAAAAAAAAAAAAAAAAAAAAGAGTATGCAACTTGAAAAATGTAATTGTTGAAGGGAAACTAAAAATGAAACACAGCAAAATGCAAAGATCAATGCATTGTTTTTTCTGTTGGTAAAGAAGTGCCTAAAGCTTTATTTCTTATGTCTAACTTAAAACTATTTTTCTTTTAGTTTTCTTGCCAGGGTGCAATTTGTATCTATCCATATGTTTTTGTCCCTATCTCAGAATTTTACAATTTTGGATACTAATTGTTTTCACACAAGTGATGCTTCAAGCTGAGCAAATTAATTTTTTTTCCTTGCATATCTAATGAATAAAGTGATAAAGGAAAAGGATCAAGAAGTTCGCAATGTTGAATACAGATGTACTGATCCATGCTTTCAAGCTGCAAAGATCCAAAATGTTCATGTAGCTCTGAATAATATTTTTTCAAAACAAACCACAATATCTCCTCTACAAATAGAATACACAGAATTTCTCCAAATATTATGGTGCCATTGGAAACATTAATTGGCAGAAATTGCTTTGCCTCATACTGTGTACCTTTAACTACAGCTTTTGACACCTGCATAATACAATTAACATCATTTAGCTTATCAAGAATAGCATCCTTTATTTTACTATCAATAATATGAAAATTCAACTGGGTACTGCCAGAAACTAAAATATCTTCTTTTAAAAATCCTTTTGAAGTTGAGCTACTGTAATAGGCTTGCAATAACTGATGCCTTCGAGCTAAAGTTAACGGTGGGTTTCTAAGTTGTTTTACATGCCGCACTACTTGCTTAAAGTAAGAATGCTTTGCCTCAAATCGAAAGCAATAATACCTGATTAATGGTCCAAAATTTAAAATATGCTGTGGATAATGGAGAATGAAATGTTGTTTTGGCTTTATACTTTTGGTAGGAAACAATTCTTTGAAACGATTGAGATGATCAGTTAATTCAGATTGTAACAAGCTTACTAAGCCTAATGTAAAGGAAGGGGCAAAAATTAACTGAACAATATACTTTAAATGCATCAAAAATTCCCAGTATGGATTATTCTCTGGAACTCTAAAACCAATTAAAAAAGGTAACATTCTGAGGAGACACCAATTTTCTGCAGCTGTACCAATTATTCCATCTTTTAAGGTCTGTTCCACTGGCTTGTTTACAATATCAGTGCTTCCATAAGGAAAATGGTGTATTCTTTGATTAAGAAATTTTAAGGTGAAATGCTTTTCTGAAATTAATTTATTTAGAACAATCTCAACTTCATATGGAACCACACCCTCTAACACATCATGCATGGCATCAGGTGGCAGACCTGTCAGCACATGAAAATTAGGAATGTCCATTAAAGGTGACTTGTGCTTAATGCCCCATTCATGAAATAAATCGTCGTCCTCTTTTGCTTGCAAGACAGTTTTCTCATAATTATCAATAGTCCTCATAGGAAATTTTGATGGAAAAAATTCTTTTTGGATGTTATCTCTGTCAATTAAACAAAATCTGCATATGTGTTTCACATATGGCGAAAAACTCTCTGAGAAGCCACCGAGAAAATTGCTTCCCAGGTTATCTCCAGAAAAAAAGGCAACACCACCTTTCAATACACCTTTGCCAGGAACAGAAACCCCTTCACATGATAGAGTATTTAAATCACGTATAAGAGGTTGTAGAATTTTGTGCAGTCCAAATTCTTTAATGTCTGCAGCACGACATAAAATACTGAGCTGTGTAACATGAAGCGATGACCTTGACTCGGGTTCTATATTGGCCAATATGTAATAGAAGGCAGCCATTTTATGAATTTTTCTGTGAGATCCAATTGGATTTACAATTTCAAATTCATCAAAATAAAATATCAGAGCTAAACGGGGGTGTGCATCAGAAGCAGGATTAAGTAAGGAGTTGTTTTGAAAGTACATACCATCAGTAAGATCTCTATAGCAACCATGCACATGCGAGTACGAATGATAAACATGTTCCAAAATATCCTTATGTTGTAGTAGTCTTTCTAAGTTTTCAAGTAAAGGCACATATTGAAAACTGCGTTTTTGGCGTTTTGCATTTCTTCCTAAAAATATTTCTTTCGAATCAACATAACCAAATTTGGTTTTAAAATAGAGTAATCTCTTATAAGCAGATTTAAAATCAATTAAAAAATCTTCACTGTGCGCTCTAAAGAAATGTGTCAGGTCATTTTTAAATTCCGAAGATATTTCAAAATTATGCTTACTAAAAATTTCATTCAGTTTAAAGGAAAAAAAATCTAATTCTAAATTATGAATACTGAAAGTAGTATCCACAACTTCCTGAATGGCAGATTCGGGAAGCATGTACTTCGAAAATAATTTTAATAAAAATAGTCCAAACTTTTCTTTAATGCTTTCTGTATTAATTATACTAAGATCAGAAATAGGTTCAAAAAGATCAGTACTGTGATTTTTATCATCTGGAAGAGGATCTTGATCTAAAATTGGCTTTGTTGGCAATACAGAATTTTTATGCATTCTTGAGAAATGTGACGTAAATGAAGAATACACTGAGTAATATTTGCTACAATTATTTACAGGGCATTTTATTTTTTGGTGATGAATAAAATGAATGCGAAAATGAATAACTAACTTAGAATAGTTTTCAGCGTAATGATCACAGTGTGAACATTTTAAAATTAATATTGGTTTGGTTATTGTTGTACTTCTATGATATTTTTTAATGTGCCATTTGTAAGATCTAGTAGTTTTGAAAGTTCTTTTACAATTCTGAACATCGCAGTTCAGTGTAAAACGCGGTTCATTTTCATGGACTAATTCAATATGTAAAAGTAATTTAGTTTTGTTTATAAACTTTTTACTGCAAAAACTGCAAGACAATGTCATTTTCAAATTCAAAAAACTATATTTAAATAAATAGAATGGATGAAATAGAATGGATTTAATATAATCATTATAAATTTGCACATGATAGCAATAAGAATAACGAAAGTAGAAGTACACTTACTATTTACAACTTATGCTGATTTCATAAACAATCGCGATCGCGAATGAATTCCTTTTTTTTTCCCGCTTCTCGGTATTGAGCGTGTGCTTGTGTTGCCAGATGCCAAAGGATCACATCATTTGCGCATGCGTCAACGTATTCAGCTCCTTGAATTTGAAAATAAAGAAAACGTTTCGCAACAGTTCAGAAACATGATTTTAACAAGAGGTTTTTTGGATTTTCGGAAAGGTTTCAGATTAATAAAAAAAGGTTTCGGAAATTTTTTACAGTGTACCCGCTTTTTTTTATTAACTAGCCTATTATTAACATCATGATAAAAATATGAAAATAAAAAACAATTGCAAACTTGAGTTTTCGGGACATTTATCAAAAAAAACTTTTATACTATAATATGTACCTGATTTTTTTTTTTTTTTTTTTTTTTTTTTCATTAACAAAAAGTACATTTTTAGCTCACAGGCTATCATAGCCTGAGAGCTTATGTGCCCGTCCGTTCTGTATGTATGTGCGTATGTGCGTAACGCGATAACTCATGATAAAAATATCGGATCCACTTGAAATTTTGTATATAGGTATATCCTGATAAGGCGCTTCCCTGATTAGTTTTTGGAGTTCATTCGATATGTGTAAGAGGGGGAACGGGGGGCTCATGCCCCCCGTTAGTTGATATAAATGGGATTTTCATGCAGAATTAAGTTTTCAAAATTTAGATTAGGATCATTCTGATGAGGCGATTCCGTGACTGTTATTAGGTGTTCATTGAATAAGTATAAATAGGGGGAACAGGGGTTCTAATCCCCCCCCCCGTTAGTTGATATAAATGGGATTTTCATGCAGAATTAAGTTTTCGTTCAAAATTTAGATTAGGATCATTCTGATGAGGCGATTCCGTGGCTGTTATTAGGTGTTCATTGAATAAGTATAAATAGGGGGAACAGGGGTTCTAATGCCCCCCCCCCCCCGTTAGTTGATATAAATGGGATTTTCATGCAGAATTAGGTTTCCGTTCAAAATTTAGATTAGGATCATTCTGATGAGGCGATTCCGTGACTGCTATTAGGTGTTCATTGAATAAGTATAAATAGGGGCAACAGGGGTTCTAATGCCTCCCCCCCCTCTTAATTTATATAAATAGGTTTTTCAAGCAGAATTTTCAGATTTCGTTCAAATCTCTGAATCGTTTTGGAAGTTTAATGGTTAAGTATAAAAGAAGGGGATAACTCCTTTTAAATTATATAAATGCTAAATGGGTTTTTATTAAGAATTATCTAATTTGCTCTGAATTTTGGATATAGATTTTTTATATGATAAAGCATGTCTTTGATAGTATAGGAGGTTCAATGATTAAGTATAAAAAAAGAGGAAAGGGGAGAGCTGTTTCCCCTTCTTAATTTTTTTTTCGAACGGAATTAACCCTTGAAAATATAAGGCTTTAATGTACAATTAGTATTTGTAGCCTGTGAGCTCAATGCCATCAGTTTAACTGGGCAGTATTCTTTATTTCGTATTTAGTATTTCTGCATTTTAGTGACGTTATGCCTTGACGAAACGGCTCGAGAAAAAGATGTTTTTACGTCTCATCATAACAGAACATTATTCGTAGACTAACCAAACAAAAGAATGCTGCAAATCTACAGCTATACTCATGAAAATTTGTCCCTAATTATTTCCTCGATTTAACACAGGATTACTTAATATGAAAAAACCTGTTATTCATTTTCGCATTATAAATCCTAAGCATCCAATGGCAACATCTCAAACTTGAAGCTTTCTTTGGAAAGCATTTGCGTATCCTTGACCTTTATCAAAAATAATACTGTACTTCACAATGTTTTTTTTTTTCACCAAAGAAAAACTTTCATATTCAGCACTTCTGTATTGCAATACGCTACTTTTTTTCCCACCTACTCTTTTGTTTAAATGCGCACATTAAAAGACAAAATAGTAAATTTTCTGAAAAAAATACACTTATTATTCATTTTTCAAAATCTACGTTGTATCCTTAAAAAATCCAACCAATTTAAAAAAAAGCTTTAACATCCATCCGCCCAAATAGAGACATTTGAAAAAATTAAGCGAAATTAAGAATGGACACAATTTCACACGCAACATATATATGTTAGACTTTATTTTAAAAAATATATAATCCTTATAAATGCATATAATTTTATAGTTTTTAATCTTAGTATAAATCACGATTTATCTGACAGCTATTGTGATAGGATTGAAACAAAGCGAAACGAGATAGATTCAAGTTTATTATTTTATAGGAGTAGACTGGTTCTGGCCGAATTTAACTTGTGAGTCTGATGAATATGATATTTTGTGCAGCATTTCTATGAAATGGCCTTTCTTGAACGATACATGCATACAGGCTATAAAACTAAGGTTCTGAGATTACAGAAATGAATTTCAAATTTGAGAGTGGAGGAAGGAGGAGGTGTTGGTGAAAATACTTTATATCTCTTGATCAGTAACTTTGACTGAATAAACATATGTTCTACATTCAAAATTGACAGCTGCAACCTTTAACTGCCCATAATAAAAAGAAAAGTGCCCAGTAACACTGCTGGCATTGAGCTCACAGGCTATTCATACTAATTGCATGTTATGCTCTTATTTAAAAGAAAATCCTCTTGAATAATAAATTAAACAAGGTATTACTCCCCCCGTTTCCCCCCTTTATACGTAATCAATGAAATTCCAAAACTAATCAGGGAAGCGTCTTATCAGAATAAAAATGCATACCGAATTTGAAACAAATCTGATAATTCTGTATGAAAAATCCATTTAGCTAAATTAAGGGAACATTAGTTCCACATTTCCCCATATATACTTAACCAATGGATATCTAAATCTAATCAGAAAGAGATTTATCAAAGTAAACTGGTATACCGAATCTAACTCAAATTTAACAATTCTGTAAAAAAAAAAAAAAAAAAAAAAAAAAAAAAAAAAAAAAAAAAAATTGATTTCAATTAAGGTGAGGTAATAGTAAATTAAGGGTAGTATTTGACACCCTTGTTTCTCCTTTTATACTTAACCAATGAATCGCTAAAACTAATCAGGGAAGCGTCTTATTAGAATAAAACTGTTTACCAAACTTTGAAGCAAATCGAATAACTCTGCAGGAAAAACCCATTTAGATAGATTAAGGAGGTATTATTTCCTCCATTTCTCCTGTTATACTTAACCAATGAACCCCCAAAACTAACCAGGTGAGCGATTTATCATAATGAACATAAAAAAAAAAAAAAAAAAAAAAAAAAAAAATGAAGCAAATAGGATATTTCTACCAAGAGTTATTGCATTACGTACCTATGTGAATACAGAACCTGCGGAAATATTAGCTCTCAGCTTTAGACAGCCTGGGAGTTAAAAAACTAGTGTCCTTTTCTGCAAGCGGGCAGATAAAAAAGGGAAAATTAGCACAAAATTATTATTGTTATTATCTATTTATAATCAACAAAGTGACTTTGGTTATCATGTGCGAATTTAATGTTATTCCCCCCTCCAACACTTATATGTATATAATAAAACATTTGAAAAATAAATTAATAAATCGCAAGATAAATAATAATAATCTAATAATTAACCAAATATTAGAATAAGTTAGATAATAGCACCAATTCAATTTTGCCAATATTGAACTGTGATTTTGACTTCCCACATTTGAAACCTCTCAAAATCGATTTCGCTTAAAATATTTATAAGTTATAATTCCTATATTTTTCGAAAATCTCTGTTAATTATGTATATTTGCAAAAAAAAAAAAAAAAAAAAAAGAATTGTAATATATATCTAGAAGCTTTCACTATGAGAATCTAAAATTGCAGACAATTCTGACAAGCAGTTATTCAGTTATGCTTTTTAAAATTTCACGCATTGTAGTCCGTTTTTAGGTGCGTTCGTAATTATGTAAATACATAGCACCTATAGTTGTCGTTCAGTCCGTCCGTCTGTCTGTCCGTCCGCATAAAACAACGCAAAAACTACCCAACCGAATCTTTTGAAATTTAAAATATATAATTATTACATAATTTTGTCGAGTCATTTCAAATTTTATGAGAATTGGATGGATAGATCAATTACAGGGACGATCAAAAGTACTCCGTTACATTACGGTCAATGGGGAAAAATGTTTCAAATGCATTTTAATCGTTAGAAATTTAAAATACATACTTATTACATAATTTTGTCAAGTCATTTAATTTTTTTTTTTTTTTTTTTTTGAAAATAGGATGCATAGATCAAATACAGGGACAATCAAAAATACTCCGTTACATTACAGTCAATAGAAAAGAAAGTTTCAAATGCATTTTAATGGTATTATATTCATTCGAACATAATAATATTGATATGCATCATAAAATACATATTATAGTATACATTTTGCATAATCTGTGGTGAAAAGAACATTTGTTATTGATTTACATGGCCACACAAAAGTATTCCATTACATAATGAGTGTAGGGAGAACATTGTTTGGTGCGCATTTTAATTGTAATTAACTATTTACAATTTTATGAGATTGATATATGAGAGTGATATTTTTAAAACTTCATTATCGTACGAACGCACCTCATTTGCTACGCTTCACGTGCAATTTCCAACTTGTTTCTATTGATTGCGCAATCTTTTCATAAGATAATTTGTAATACAGAAACTCAAACAGATCGGAATGTTCTAGAGTTAATAACTACATTTGTTTTTGTATTAGTTTGTAATAGCAATATTTACGAGAATATTATTTTTTTCTAAATGTTATCAAATATGAGCTACACGTGCGTACTTATACTAATAAAAGAATTTTTTTTGCTTGTGTTATCTTTTTTCTTTTCTTTTTTAACCATTTGAAAAATGGTTGTTGTTTTCGGGAGAATGGACCCGATGATGTTACCACTTTTGAATGATGTTACCACTTTTGAATGATGTGGTCACTTTTGAATTTAAATTAATTTCTTTACTTTTAGAAGAGTTTTTATTTGAATTTAAATTAAATTCTTTACTTTTAGAAGAATTTTTATTTGAATAGTAAATTAAAATGGTTAAAATCATTGTAATAAAGGAGAAAACTAACAAATTTAAAAATGGGTAGACGGAAATTAACAGATACGGAAAAAGCCGAAGCCAAAGAAATGAATGAACGTGAATATCGCATTTAGTGATATTAAACACAGTCAACATGTATAAGTTGCTTATTAGTTTGGCGATTCGTATCATTTGGCGAAATTGGTCGACGGGATAACTGAGTAATACTGTATTTGGTTTGGCGCAAAAACGTCTTTCAATGCAGAAAATGATAAAATCAAAAGATTATTGAGCCGCTGAAAACCAATTACGTGTTGAAAGGCGATCACGAAAAAGGAAGCAATTTAATGCCGAACCGATTAATTGTAAAACATCATGTCGCCAGGGCGACCAATCCACTAGCCATGGCGTTTTACTATCGGTCGGTTCTAACCAGGAAAATTTGAGTGCCAATAGTGATTCTAACAAGCCGGAAAATGTTATAGCTATTACTCTTGATTTTCCACCACCTAAAAAGAAAACTAAAAAGCAATCGGCTTGGGAAAAACTGGGAAAAAACTTTTTTGATTCGATGTCTGATGGACCCATTCACAGATGCATGTGCTGCGATTGATTTTGGTTTAAAACCTCCATCACCAAAATTCTGCTCTGTAAAATCAAACAATATATGCCAAAGTCTTACAAGTATAACAGTATATGCCAAAGCTGTATTTTAATAATGATTACTTTTGCACCAACAATGTTAAATAGTTTGAAATGTTTCTTTCGTCGCCAACTTTTATGCTTGGCGACAATAGAGTGATATAACTTAAACGAACCGTACCTTCAAATTGCAGCATGTATAAAGTCATTTATAGCAGTGGCACGGATAATACACAATAAAACAACTGGTATTTAGCTTAAAATGATAGATGAATGTATCGAGTGAAACATTTTTCAAATGGTTGGGGTAATTTCTTAAATTACAATTTTTTTTTCTTTGTTTGTTTGTTAAATTGAAGCAATCATTAAATCATTAAAGTAATCTAGCAATACAACTTTTAGCACAATACAGAATTTTTTATCCTTTTTACTTTCTTCTATCTTTACAAGAAGAAAGTATTGGATTCATGAAAATTTTCGACTTCCGGTTTTCGACGGATTTATACGTTTTAGAAGGTCCTGAACACGTTTTGACTATTTTTAGAAAATGTCTGTCTGTGAGTCTGTCAGTCTGTCTGTGAGTCTGTATGTGACAAAAAATTTGTGAACGCTCTATCTCAAGAACTAATGCTCGAAATTTAATAAAATTTTATATTCAGTTAGACCTTGATATGAATTAGTGCCTATTGGTTTTTGGTGAAAATTGGCCTGCAGGTGGCGCTGCTATACTACGTTTTTCATGATTTTCAAGATTGCTATATCTCAAGAACTAATGTACAGAATTTCACCAAACTTCAGATTCTGTGACCCCTTGATATACATAGACGCTGATTAAGTTTTGGTGTAAATTGGGCAGCAGGTGGCGCTGCTATGCCACGTTTTTCATGATTTTCATGATAGCTATATCTCAAGAACTAATGCACAGAATTTCACCAAACGTCAGATTCCGCGATACCTTGAGATACATGGCCGCTGATAAGGTTTTGGTGTGAACTGCCCTATAGGTGGCGCTGCTATGCTACATTTTGCACGATTTTTGCGATAGCTATATCTCAAGAACTAATGCAGAGAACTTCATGAAATTTTAGATTCTGTTACACTAGAATATATGACATAATTAGACGCTGATTACATTTTGGTATTAACCGTGCAACAGGTGGTGCAGCTATGCTGCATTGTGCACGATTTTTCCGATAGCTATATCTCAACAACCAATTCACAGAATTTCATCAGACTTCAGATTTTGTTACAAAATGATATGTAACCTAATTACACGATGATTACGTTTTGTTATAAATCCTTCAACTGATGGTGCTGTGTGCTATATTTTACACGGTTTTTTTAAACTAGCTATATCTCAAGAACTAATGTACAGAATTTCATCAAACTTCAGATTCTTTTACATCATAACATAATTAGACGCTTTTTTACGTTTTGGCATAAATTGTCCAAGATATGGTGATGTGCTACGTTTTGCAAATTTTTTGTTATAACTATATCTCAAGAACTAATGGACGAAATTCCATCAAATTTCAGATTCTGTTAGGTCTTGACATCAATAGATGCTTATTAGATTTTAGTATAAATTACCCAACATTAGGCACTACTAAGCTCATTTTCTCAGAATATTAATTAAATTTTGCGTTTTAGGCTTTTCGGATCCAGAATCTCATTAGGCTAGGTCAAATGTTCGAGGAAATTCGATAGTGGGTAACTTTAGGGTCACCACGTTTTTTTTTTTTTTTTTCTTTAAATATTAAAATGTACTTATGAGATAGAAGAAAGTTTCGGGATTGACACATCCAACTAGTTTACTTACCCATAGGTAGTATAGGATAAACCTTGCAATCGTTTTGAAAAATGAAAAAAAAAAGATGGATTTACACGTTTCAGATACTGGAAATAGTTATAATGTTTTATAATAATGTAATATTTTATAAATAGTTTACACATGTTTTATTTCCATTTATCATATTATGCATATCCATGATATATAAGTATTACGGTGGCCTCCAACGAATATAGTTTTTTAATGAAATTTGTTCTGAATTCATACAGAATTATTTTATCATTTCATTTTTTTTTTCAAAGCTCCTCCTGTAAATGAGAATCGATTTAATAATCAAGTTTTACAATTAAAACTCCCTCATAGAGGTAATTTTTTTAATTATTTTAAAAATATGTTTATTAACAAATAGAATTTATACAGTTCCGAAGAATATTAAGAGAATAACAAATTCTCGACAAGCGGAATAAAGTCCCACGAGGAAAATTTTCTGCGTTAGGTTGCTACTGTAGCTTTCCAATACACCAAACAGCTTTTTTATGATTACAATATTGTTTTTCATGAGTGAGAAATGAGTATGATATTGTGAATTCTACGACTTTATTGCATAGGTTTTTTTTTTTTTTTTTTTTTTTTTCTTGCGAAAGCATTTTTAATTGTTTACTTTATATAAAGTTATTTTTTGGATTCTGCATAGACAGAAAGAAAGGAAAATACTTTCGATTCCAAAGATTTATTATGCGATTATTTCCGTTTATTATAAAACTATGAATCGTTAAGAGATTTTTTAATGTATCGTTCATCTGACGAAATCTTGTTTCTTAGTCTGTCCGTTTGTCTGTCATAGTCCTCGTACTGGGAAACTATTTAAGTTATACAGGGTGAGTCATAAATATCGAAACAATAGGCTATCTCCTTAAATATTGCCCCTAGACCCATACTTCCAATTGCAAAGTTTCATAAAAAAAGGTGAATTTTTTGATAAGATAAGTTGCAACTCCATGGGGGGTATATTTTAAAAAATGCGAAAATTAAATTTTTATACGGCCCCCAGAGGATAAAACATCCAATTAGAAAAATTTTCCTTATTCATTCCTGGACTGAACAAAAAAAATTTCATCTTGATATCTTCAAAACTCAGAAAGTTATGACAATTTTAATAAATCGTGAAGTTTCAAGGGATCAGACACAAATTGAAATGCGTGTAATTGAAGAAACAATGTTGCTGTAATGGGGCCAGGAAACATTTTATTTATTTATTTATAAAGTTGGAATTTTGAATATTTTGTGATGGTTAACCATATAATTTGTAAGCATTATCACATCATAAGACTTCTTAATATTTAAAAAAAAAAAAAAAAAAAAAAAAAAAAAAAAATTGAGTAAATTAAAATTGTTATAACTCAAAATATTATTTGTCGCGTTGAATTTTTTTCTTTTGATTAAACGAAAATGTCTAATTTTCAATTTTAATTCAGCATTTTAAATACTATGTATTTAAAAAAAATAAAAGTATTTAAAATAGCAACATTAAAAAAAAGGTAATTTTTGTAAACAAATCACATTTTTAAAAGTAAATTTTCTGAGCTGAAAAGTTACCGTTACCGACGGTTATTGACGTATGTCAGTTTAAAAATGAGAAATACTGAAATACAAACAATTTGATGCAGTAAAGTGCATTTAGTTTTAAGATGGGCAAAGATGGGCTCCTAACGTTTAAATGCTGTATAGTTTCGATTTCAAATTTTGTTTAAGTTTTGCCATTTTCACCTTCTTTAATTACTGTTTAAATGCGTCAGTTGATTTAAACTTTATTTTTTTATCACGTCGATTTCAAATTTTTTCATTGTGCTGTGACTCACAGACAGACATTTCATAAAAACATGTTTTTCGGTATCTTTGAGCCCTAAACCGTGTGAATCCATCGAAAACCGGAATTCAAAATTTTCATGAATCCAATACTTTCTTCTTGTAAAAATAGAAGAAAGCAAAAAATAGCTTTAAAACCTTCATAAATTTTGGAACTGAATACAGTAAAACCTCTAAATAACGGACAAATCAGGAACGCAGAAATTGTCCGCTATTCGGAGGTGTCCGCTATTGGGAAAAACAAAGATATTCAAAAAGTGCTAAGAAACGTTTGACATTTTATTAATTGACTTTTATGTGTCCTAAAACCTCTTTTATATGATTAATCAGAAATTAAAATTATTTTTTAAGCAATGGGGCTAAATAAAACTGTACACACCTTCAGTCACTGTTCATTACATGCTTATGAAAAAACCCTGTTACAAAAGTTAACTTTTGCTTGCGATTACATGTAATTTGTTTTCCAAAGTGACATTATTGGACATTATAGAGTTCCGGTCGGGGAGGGGGATTGCACTTTTTGCTGTTAAAAGCATAAAATCTCAATTTTCCGAGGGGATATTTCAATGCTCTGGAAGATTTCCCTCCTTGGCAACCCCTTCAATTCAACTCTGAACGTGAGGGGGGGGGGGATTTTCCCCAGCTCATTTATCACAAAATTCCCTGATAAATTTAGAGGCCTGTTTACTTTTTTTTATTTTTTTGTCCTTAAAAAAATACTTTTTCATCCTTTATCGCCTTAAATAGTGTCCACTATTTGGAATGTTCGTTATTTAGAGGTTAAACAAGCACAAATTTAGGTTTTCAGAATGGGGATTGGACAATAGTCCGTTAAACAGAGGTGTCTACTATTCGGGAGTGTCCGTTCTAGCGGTTTAACTGTAGTATAAAGTAGATTTTTTAAAATATTTCTATGTAATTTATTAAAATATATTTCCATTGATTCCGCTAATAGAAGAGTCATTTTCGCTATCACTATATTTACTAAACTTATTGCCTGCGCCAATAAGTTTTTAAGACACTTTTGATGAGAGTTTAATTAATATTACTTAATTTGATAACACTTTTAATGAATGTTTAATAATGGTCCGTTTTAATGGTCCGTTCAATGAGTCGTGCCAGTTACGAAGGTGGCTGCAAGGTCGAAATATTGCAGACATCTAGTATATTTATCGAAGTTTAAAGCACAAACCTATACGCTTTTATTTTATATCTAAAAGTTTAAGTGTTGTCTTGGATCGACATTTAACAATACGTAAATTTATGGTCGATCCCTTAATTGTACTTCAAATGAACTGATTTTGCTGCTCTCAGAGGCATGCTTAAGTGGTGTAAGTCAGGAATTTTGGAAAATTTTGGATATTAATATCTTTCAGGGATTTGCAGATATCGAGATGAAATTTTTTTTGTTCAATTCAGGAAGGGATAAAGAAATTTTTTCTAATTGGAAGTTTTATTCTCTGGGGTCCGTATAAAAATTTAATTTTCGTATTTTTTAAAACAGACCCCCCATGGAGTTGCAACTTATCTTATCAAAAAATTCATCTTTTTTTATGAATTTTTGCAATTGGAAGTATGGGTCTAGGAGCAATATTTAAGGAGATAGCCTATTGTTTCGATATTTATGACTCACCCTGTAGACTTGATTTTATTTATTTATTATTATTATCGTTGTTGTTGTTGTTAATTGGCGTTGAATATCCCCGGTCAGACCAAAATCCTAAAATTTCGAAAAAGTTATGTTATTTGTATTAAATAAATTAATGTAATGACACCTCATCATTTTTACGATTTCAATAGTCTCTTAATTCCAAACATCTTTTTGTGAATTCGATAGTCCTGTGACAGAGTATGTTGTTTCTAACCGAAAAATTTCGGGTTCGAAGAATGTCGGTAAAAATTGACATTTTCAATTTTTTTTTTTTTTTTTTTTTTTTTTTTTCCTTTAACAGAACCATGGATTTAATTAAAAGAAATTTGTTATTGTTTAGCTATTTTATTTTATTTTATGTTATTTTTATTTTTATTTTATTTATTTATTTATTTATTTATTTAATTTTTTTTTTTGAGTAAGAGGTAAGAAAATATTAACATCCTTTCTTGGCGCCTTCTAACGAGTGTTTCAAAAATAAAAAGAGTTAATTTGGTTTTTTTTTTGGATTATTTCAGGATTTTAAATCTGTTTTAAACAATTTTTTTTTTATTTTAAATATCTATATCTTATTTATACATCTGCTAAATTTTTAAAATTGCTGAATATAAAAAAAAATCTGATTTTTTAAATTTTATTTAAATAACTCTACTTGAATATTTTTAATTTATCTAAAAATATTTTTTGATTATTTTAAAATTAAATATAAAGATGCTGTAATGTATGTGACGATCTAATAATTATAAATTGACAATTTTGAATGATTAATTGAGGATAGAGTGTTCTAAAAGAGATGTAAACGAAACCCTCAGTGCAATCGGCGATCACATTTACCCACTTTTTACTTACCCATCATACGTAGTATAGGGTAAGTCTTGCAATCGTTTTGAAAATCGAAAAAAAATTTTTGACGGATTTACACGTTTTAGACACTGGAGATTTCGAAAAACATATTTTTAGAAAAAAAAATTTTGCCGTCCGTCTGTCTGTCTGTCTGTCAGTCTGTCTGTCTGTAAACGCTCTATCTCACGAACAAATTGAGATAGAGACTTGAAATTTTGTATGCACTTAGTATGTAAGAATGGGACGAAGCCTATTGAATATCAGCAACCTCGATTATCAGGAACTATTTTTCCGGATTCTCGAAAAATTCGTTCTGATGAAAGGTACATAAAATGTTTCAAATTTTTTTATTTAAAGGAATGCATGTAAAAGGCAATAAAAAAACACAAATTTTGCATAGAGAACGAAGTCGATCGGATTATTAGTTGTGGAGATATTTGTAATCCTGTTTTCCACATTCTTCGATTTTTCACGATCTTGTATTTCATTCAAATTTCAATTCAGAGGTATATTTTAATTGAAAATGAGACGTTTAATCCGGCGCAGCAAACTGTTAGTTAATATGATTATTATTTTTGGAGTTATAAGGATGTTTCTTTTACGTAGTTTAGTACTTCTTGAGTAGTTTGGCGTTTTATATAATTTGTCGAAATTGGTGCATCAGCAATTCATTAATAGAGTATTACTATGTGTATTAACAACATTTAAATTTAGTTTTGGAATTGAAATGCATTGTATAAATAGTTTTCACATATTTTATTTTCATATGCACATAAATGATGGGTGAGTATTACGGTGGCCTCCAACGACTAGTTCATTTATTTATTTATTTTAAATCAAAATAAAGTTAGATTAATATTTTTCATGGTCTTAAATTTTTTCAGCGAGTACACTCGGTCCGGATGCATTTTCAGAAAGAATCACGTTTTGAGCACCTTATCGCCAGAACAACGATTGGCGCGGAGATGAAGTCAATGCTACCCACCCTTTCTTGCTTGTGACGTCAAACGCCTAGCGAACAGCAACCCTTCCTTTTGCAAAGAGATCGCTCTTATTGTTCATTTGTTTTTTTTCGTAAATGTTATCAAGCAAAGACTATAATAAGAGGAAATATTATTCACCGTTGTTTACGATTAAATCACCGTTGTTTACGATTAAAACATAGCTTAAAACAAAGAGCTTTTTCAGATTTAAAGGCTTTAAATTTCACAGAATACCTAAACATAGGTTTTTTTTTTTCTCAATTAAAAATATTACTTCCTTAACTCGCTATGTTCGAAGAAATTGAGAAGTTAATTAAAAACAGTAGTAAAGATTCTCTTGTAATAAATATAATTCTATTAATCATATGTTTTATGACACATTTGAACTTAGTTTATTTTGTGTTTGGCGATGCAGCTAGCTGAAGTTCTCGCTTTCGCCAACTCGCCAAGGCTGGTACTCAAAACGTGATTCTTTCTAAAAATGCGGTCCGGATCGGGACGGGTGGATATGCTGCATATATACACTATATTGCCATTGATTATTGGACATTTGCGATTTTAGACATTTTACTAAATATCTCGAAAAATACATGAGGAATCATCTCGAAACTCTTAGTGTATAAATATAATAGTATACGTTATACATCTCCGTGAAGATTTTTTACCAAAACTCCATAGGGGACCGTCAACAAATTAAAAAAGAATTAATATCTTTTGAATAACCCTGTCAAAACTAATGTAGCAAAAGCGCTCAAACTCTAGATTATGATTGAATGCTTTATTGTAATACGCCTTGTTCATTTTTATGCAAATAGCATGCATACTCGCAGAGTAATTAAAGTTTTTATAAAAATGGTCCCAAATTTTTCCAAGTTTTTTCCTTATAATTTTCAGAGTTCTTAATATAAAATAATATTTTTTTCAGAAAATATGACAAACAACATTGCACACAGTACCTTGTAATCAGAATTAAAAAATAATGAAAATTGTGCACAAGATGAGTAGGTTTACTAAATAATTTTTTACTGCGCATGCGTCAACGATATCAAAATTTCATTTGCATATTATGTTAGTTAAATGTATAGAGCAACTTTTGTAAAAGTCACAAAATCATAACTTGAAAATTCTGAAAATAATCGTCAATTGAATTAGTTGAAAATCCGTTATTCTCAAAATGAAGCAAAAACAAGAGGGGTTGTATCCATATATTCATTGATTAGTGTCAATATAGAATATACAATACGGGATGTACTACTACATTTGGATAAAATCCCTCATTTTTTTGCTTCATTTTGGAAACAACGGATTTTGTCCTTTTTCTACAGACGATTACCTTCAGAATTTTCAAGCTATGATTTTGAGACTTTTACAAAAGTTGCTCTATACATTTAGCTAACATAATATGCAAATGAAATTTTGATATCTTTGACGCATGCGCAGTAAAAAATTATTTAGTAAACCTACTCATTTTTCATACAATTTTTATTATTTTTTAATTCTGATTACAGGGTACTGTCCGCAATGTTGTTTGTCCTATTTTCTGAAAAAATATTATTTTATATTAAGAACTCTGAAAATTATAAGGAAAAAACTTGGAAAAATTTGGGACCATTTTTATAAAAACCTTAATTACTCTGCGAGTATGCATGCTATTTGCATAAAAATGAACACAGTGTATTACAATAAGGCATTCAATCATAATCTAGAGTTTGAGCACTTTTGCTACATTAGTTTTGACAGGGTTATTCAAAAGATATTTATTCTTTTTTAATTTGTTGACGGTCCCCTATGGAGTTTCGGTAAAAAATCTTCACTTCGATGTATGGCGTATACAATTATATTTATACACTAAGAGTTTTGAGATGATTCCTCATGTATTTTTCTAGATATTTAGTAAAATGTCTAAAATCGCAAGTCTCCAATAATCAATGGCAATATAGTGTATACTACATTTAAAATAAATGTCATATTGTTTTTGTAAATATTTATTCCGCTAGTTGCTACTATTATTTCAAAATATTTAGACAGACTGAATTATGTAAAAAAGGATAAGAAGAATGCAAAATAAAATGCGAAAGAAAAATCTCCCTTACAACCTTAATACGCAAACAATGAATCTGATACCGTGTAACCTTCAGAATCAAATCTGAACGATCGTCAACCTCATTTTTGCAAACCGTGAAAGACGATGCGGTCCAAAAACTTCATCAATCAGTTTCGAATTTAAGATATCAGACACAAAATAATCTTGCAAAAAAAAAAAAAAAAAAATAATAATAATAATAATAATAATGCTAAGTCATAAAATAATCCACTGCTTTGAATATTTCGAGAATTTTAATTATGAGAGAAATAAGATATAACTAATGATTGAACTTGATAGCTGAAAGCTTAGTACTTTATATCTTATGTAGGAAAAATTCTCCTAGATTTGAATCAAAATGTGTGAACAGACAATAGACAATTAACATGAAAATAACCCTTTCGGGTCTGCTGTACTATTAATAGTACATGTCTTAAAATGGAGTATTATTTTGTTTTAAGAAATATTTTAAATACTATTAACATATAGTAAGGTTAGTATATGTCTATGCATCTACTATATGACTCCATTTATGTTTAGGTATTTAGTAATAATATTAATAATTATTTTTGATTATTTCTCTTTGCGCCGTTTGCGATTCTTTTATTTTAAACATGTATTGCACTCATTAAATTTAAAATAAATGTTACTTTCCTGAGATAATCCTGTGTAATAAAACGCAAAAAGTATTAGAATGTCGCAATATAAGTTAAACCTTGTTGTAATAGAATATTTTCTAAACATATCCAAAAATTCTTCCTTAGCTTATTCTCATATGAATATGAATTGAACAGTACGCAAAACAGCAACATTCATTAACTTTAAAATAATGACATATTTGTTGAACACTAATTAGCCTATAATAGTTTATGTTAATAATAGTTTATGTCGTTGTTGATAAGGGTAGATATTTGCATTTCTACTATAAAATTTTATAGTAGGAATGTGTAGATAACCATTCTGGGGTAAATAGTGGCATCTATATATTCAAAAGGCAAGGTTGTTTTTGTATAGTCATTTGCACTGAGATATCGACTGAGCCAATTTTGTAAATTATCATTATTATTTTTTTTTTTTAATGAAAGCTGTTCATTTGTTGATGTGCTCGTACTACTTATTTTTAAAAAAAATATTCCAATTTTTACTTTCTTCTATCTTTACAAGAAGAAACTATTGGGTTCGTGAAGATTTTCTTCTTCCGATTTTCGATGAATTTACACGTTTAATGAGTCAGAGACTTTAAGTCACATATTTTATGGTAAAACGTGCCTCATCAAAATGTCTGTTTGTGAGTTTCCATATATGTGACATAAATTTTGTGCACACTTTCTCTCAAAAACTAATGCACGAAATTTAATAAAAATTTATATTCAGTTAGGCCCTAATATAAATTGGTGCTGATTAGTTTTTGATGCAAATTTCTCAACAGGTATCGGTTCTAGCAGCATTTTTCACGATTTCCGCAATAGCGCAGTCTTTAAAATTAACTGCGCGATATTTTACCAAACTTAAGATTCAGTTAAGTGTTGGTATGAATTGATGATTTCTTCTTTGATGTAAATTGTTCAACAGATGACGCTGCACGATGTCCGCAATAGCTCCATCTCCAGTACTAATACACGGATTTTCATCAAACTTCAGATTCGGTTGTTAGCATGAATTGATGTGTTCTACGTGTTTGGTGTAAATCGCTCAATGGATGGCGCTTCTACGCAGCATTTTTTGCGATGCCCGCAGTTTTTCTATCTCAATATTTAATTTCGAATTTTCCTCAAACTTCAGATTCAGTTAATCCTTAATATGACTTAATATTACTTACATGTTGATGTAAATCGTGTTAGTAACATTAATCTCTTTCAGAAAAACATTTACAGTAAATCAACTTAATATATTTCAGGAAAATAATCATCATAAATCAAGTTGATTATTTGTTATGATGACTGTCAATCTTTTATAAAAGTACTCTTACATCATTTACTCGTCATAAATCTATTTGATGAACTGATTTATAATTAAGTGTCAAAAGGAGCAATAGTTTATATCGTCTATTCATCAGAAACAAAGAACTAGTTTTATAAATCTATTCATTTTAAACAAAAAATAATATGAACGTAATGATAATATTTGAATAACTTTTATTTCTTTTATTTTTCTGTAATCATTTTTCTTTGCTATTATTTTCACTTTTATCTGTGTGTTTAAGCAGTAAGGAGCTAAAATGTATGCTCTAGTTTGTAATTTTTATCTTTAAGATTTATATATAAAATTCATTAATTTAAAACCTTCTTCAATGATTTCACAGTCAACATACATATTAACCCTGCTGTTCTGTTCGCATTTACTACACGAATGTTGTGTTCGGGTCCATGTGACCCGATTTAGAATATTACCTTTTCTAGCAGTAAATGAAAATAGCTATTTTAGAAATAATAAAAAAAATAGTAAAATAAGCTTAAATATATATCAAATAATACAAAACACCAATAAACTAACTTTAAAATATTTGAATACTTACTTTTATTTACAATTTGGACAAAAATAGCTTACGTGAAATTTGCAAGTGTGTTTTTTCAATTGTAACATAATATATTAGTTTTATTGTCGTTAGTTGATGGGCAGAACTTGCATCTTGCACGTTTAGTGCACAATGAAGTGTTCTTATCTGATTCCGAGGGTACGTTTGCACTTTTACTATGCATTCTCTTCGCAAGTTTGACTGAATCTTCGCTTCTGGGAAGATGCTGTCTTACTTCAATGTGTGGAAAAATTAGAGATTTCCCCAATTCTTCTAAAAAGAGCCTTCGTTTGGTTAATTTATTTTCATTCCATTTGCTGTTTATTGAAATCCACAGAATAAATGCATTGTAAGCAGATGTATCAAGCATATCATAGAATACTATCATAGGCCAGCGATTTGTTTTTCTCTTACAAGTGTATGTACTCAAAAGTTGATCAAGACTATCCACCGCACCTTTAGTTGCATTATAATCTAATATCATTTGTGGTTTTTTGTCAGGTCTGTCGCTAACTTCATTTTCATGATTGAAAGTGCTCATAAGAATAACATTTTTGTTCTTTTTAGGGATGTAGTTTATAACTGTTGTTTCTTCTGTAAAATAAAATGATTAGCTGTGCACTTCTTTGTTTAGCATTTTCTCAGGAAGTTCGGGCTTTTTTTTTCTAATGGTGCCAAGCATAGTCATTTTCCGTTTTAGAAGAAGTTTTCCCAAGTTATAGAATGTGAAAAAGTTCTCGCATGTAACATTGTGCCCCGAATACCCATAAGTATGGTCACTTACTACCCGCATAACCTGACTTTTCTCTGGCTTTGATCCTTAATTTTTTCCAGTATAAATTTCTGAATTCAGCACATGCGAAGTTTTGCTATCGCATAAAGTCCATATTTTTATCCCATGCTTGGAGGGTTTACTAGGTATATATTGTTTAAAAGGGCATCGTCCACGAAATCCTACTAATTGTCCATCTACAGTAACATTTTCACTTGGATTATACAATTTAGGTTGAATTTCTATCCACTTTCCCAAATATCTCGAACAGTAGCTAATTTATCTACAGACCTTCTTTCTTGCCTAGTAGATTTATTGTCAAAACGAATAACTCTCGGTATCATATGAAAGGTTTCGAGGGACATTGTAGCACGAAATATATTTCTGCCTGTTTCTTGATTCCACAAACTTTTTGTTGATTTTCCATATGATTTGTACACACCAGCTAATAATAATAATCCGATGTATGCTTGAAAAGTTTTAGTACTAATATCTTTCCACTCTTTTTCATACACTTTTCTTCCTTCCATATTAGACAGTTTTATGATTTCGTTCTAGATTGTAGAATTGAATACCGTCGCAAATGCGCTTTTTATGTCAGTTATCCCTGTCGTTGCATATCTTGTGACACGTGGAGTAGTTTTTATAATATTAGCAGACGTTAATCGACCAGAATGAAGAAGAGGATTCAATTTCCATACTATTCCACGATTCTTAGACTGAATATTCTGTATATTGTGCGTCTTTTGAATATCAATATCAAAATCGTTGTCGGAACTTTCACTTTCAATTTCCTCACTTGTATGATTTTCATACTCTGACGCATTTTCCTTTTCGTTTTCAGAGGCTTCCATTAATTTAACAATATCAGCGTCACTCAAATTTCTACGATTCGCGAGTTTTTCACTAATACTCAAAGATACAACTGCTCTTCAGATTATTAGAAACTGAAATACAGCAAGAAAAAAGAAACGCCACTAACAGGTGAATTTTTTTCCCTTCTGCCAATGATATCAACATTTGACTTTGTTCTCCTGTCACGTGATCTAACACCTGTGCCAACGAAACAGATTTCGAAATAGATACTTTGCAGTAATTATTTTTATTGAATGATTCCAAACAAAATTAAAAGTGCATGATAAAATTATTTTTTAACTCGGGTCAATATGACCCGAACAGTACATTAGGACTAAGTTAAAAAATATCTCTTGGAAATATAAATAAACGTAAATACTTCTAGGAATATATAGTTATATTACTAATAAACAAAGTCAAAAAGTTTCATTGAAATATCTCTGCGCTAATTTTTTTTATAAGTGGACAATAAAATTTTCGGGTCAAATAGACCCGAACAGAACAGCAGGGTTAATAAAGTTTGCCAAGTTCTTTCAGGAATTTTCAATGGATATTTAATGAAATATAAGTAAAATAGAAAGACGTGGACGATCGTGGAAAAAGAAGGTAAGCTACATTATCTTACCTTTTATTATTTAACTTTGATATAATTTGATTAATTTTACACATTCTCTAATAATTTAATAACAAATCGCATAACAGATGGTGCTGTTATGCAAAATTTTTCGCCATTTCCGCTATAGCTGTATCACAAAAATAAATTAGCTATAAAGATAGCCCCTTAGTTTCTTTGCATAGATTTTTATTTTAAAATATATAATCATATAATTTTTACAGCTTAAGCTAACCGAAAGCCATGGCTATCCCAACGTTGGGTTCGTTTGGAAACAGTTTCGTCTTCTTCTTCTATAATAATAATAATAATAATAAAAACAAGTTTGTGAGTGTGTCAGCGCTATTCTGAAGAGAACGCTGCACGTAGAGTTACAAAATTTGCTAGAAAGGTACCTCCATACATGAAGTTTTGCACTTCGAAGTCCAATTTTCGATTTTTTCATTAGATTTTTTGTTTTAACTTTTAAGGCAATTTTTAGCATTCTTTTTGTTTCGAGGCGATTTTTCCGCATTAGTGAAAGGAATAGCTTTTCATTCTTTTAATCTAGTGTAGTAAATTTTGTTCTCTTTTCTGTAAAGTTTATTCGGAATTCGTGCAGCGATTTTTGAAAGTTTAACGAATTTTTTAATGCGATTTGTTTTTTGCATTTTGGGGCTATTTTTTGACATTGATAAAAAGAAAATTGTCACAAACTTTCATCCTAATTTACTAAATTTTGACTGCTACGATTTTTGAATTTCAGCGGTTTTAAATGTGATTTTTATCGATTGTTCCATTTTTTTTTGCGTTTAGCATCGATTTTTGTTACTTTTGTCAATATTACAGATTTTTATACGCATCATGGTCTCATCTGCTTTTAAATTGCATGTAAAAAAGGCGAAAATCATAAAACTATGAATCAGCACTAAAGGAAGTTTTAAAATAAGTAAGTATGCTAAACTACATAAAAATAAGTGATATGCTGAGTAAGATTATCATTCTTAAGTTAGAATTTTATAACTGAATCCCTTAAAAAATATTTTTAAAAAGCCCTGTAAAACAGATATTTTTAATAGAACATACTCACTTATTAGGCTAATGCGCAAAAAAAGTAAAATGAAAGGAACTAACAATCCAGTTTTTATTTGAAAAAAAAAAGAAAAAAAATTTAATTTCGTACAAATAAATACAGGATGTCCCATTCCCAATCATGACTTCGTAAACTAAACAAATTTAGTGAAACAGATCAAGTTTATATGGTTATATTACTGTTTTTATTTACCAGAGTTGTTTTACATTTCACAGTAGCTTCTCAGTCAAGTAAATGTTTGCGAGAAATTCAACATTAGTCGAAGTTGCTTTAAATTAAATTCAAATTTTTCTTGTATCCATTTTGTTTACCTAGCTGAAAATTAATTGAAGCTGTATGTTTGTTCTCACTGTTATTTCTAATCTGGACAAATGATACATTATTTTTTTTAACAGGAAAAGGTTCGAAATAAAGCGAATGTAAATAATGCTTCTTTAATACTTGGTTAAGAAACTGAAAAATAAATTGTGCAGCCATTGCAACATTGGAAAATAATTGTTCATTTTATAAATGAGAACGGAAAGGGATTTTTTAAAAATATAATTACTCCTAATGATCAGAAGTAACAATAATAAATAATATATTTTGACAAAAAAGTGTTTTTGGAAATCAAGACGAATGTAGAAAATGAGGTAATAGTAAATAAATTTCTCAATATTAAAACATTTGTTTTCGATAAGTTCTTTTTTATTTATATTATAAATGCCAAACGTATCTGTGCGTAACGCATACGTCATTTTGGAAATGGCAACACTTTCCCCTGCGATTTCGGTTTTGCAATTTTCACTACTGCAAATTTTATATTCCTAAGCATCGCACATTTTTAACTTTTACACATCGTATAGAGAAAAAAAATATATACTTTTAGATGCAATTTGTTTCAAAGCTGTATCTCAGTTTATTAGATAGATTTCGTATGAAATACTACCTATTGCTATCGCACCCATGTAGGAATTTCTGAAAAATTTTTGCAGATCTACGCCGATCATGACCTCTAGACCCCAACACTACCATTAGTAAAAAATTATATATATATATATATATATATATATATATATATCTTATACTATAATGCGAGCAAAAATTTTGTGTGTGTGTGTGGGTAAATTTTATCTCAAAAACGGCTCTAACGATTTTCGCAAAAATTTGGATTTTACCATTTTCGGGCACGAGAAGACCATTGGGCTAGGTCGCATGTTCGAGAAAATTCGATTATTGGGTCATTTTGGGTCATAATGGGTCAGGATCAAGCTATTTATATCTAGAGAACGGCTGGATCGATTTTAAGGAAATTTTGTATCCAATCGTTTTTTGGCACGAGAAAACTATTGGGCTGGGTCACATGTTCGAAAAATTTCGATTAGTGGGTCATTTTTGGGTCATTATGGGTCAAGCCATTTTTATCTAAAAAACGGCTCTAACGATTTTGACCAAATTTTATATTTTATCGTTTTGTATTACAAGAAGACCATTGGGCTAGGTAACATGTCCGAGAAAATTCGGTTAGTGGGTCATTTTTGGGGTCGTTGTGGGTCATGCTATTTTTATCTAGTGATTTTCTCACGCAATTTCGACTAAAAATTGCATTCTATGGTTTTCGAGCACGAGAAAAACATTGGGCTAGGTTACATGTTCGAAAAAAAATTTAATGGGTCATATTGGGTCATTAAGGATCTGGGTCAAGCTATTTATATTTAAAGAACGGCGTGATGGATTATAACGAAATTTTATATGTAGCAGTTTTTTGACATGAGAAAACTAATGGGCTAAATCACATGTTTGAGAGATTTCGACTATGAGGGTCATTTGTGGGTCATGATGAGTCATAATGGGTCATGGTCAAGCTATATCTAAATAACAGGTGGATCGATTTTAACGAAATTTTGTATGCAACATTTTTTTGGCACGATAAAATCATTGGACTAAGTTACATGTTCGGAAAATTTCGATTAATGGGTCATTTTGGGTCATTAAGAGTCTGGGTCAAGCTATTTATATTTAAAGAACGACGTGATGGATTATAACGAAATTTTGTATGTAACAGTTTTTTGACCTGAGAAAACTAATGGGCTAAATTACATGTTTGAGAGATTTCGACTATGAGGGTCATGATGAGTCATGATGGGTCATAATGGGTCATGGTCAAGCTATATCTAAAGAACAGGTGGATCGATTTTAATGAAATTTTGTGTGCAACATTTTTTTTGGCACGATAAAATCATTGGACTAGGTTACATGTTCGAAAAATTTCGATTGATGGGTCATTTTGGATCATAAAGGGTCTGGGTCAAACTATATATAATTAAAGAACGGCAGGATCAATTTTAACGAAATTCTGTACATAACAATTTTTAGAAACGAGAAATTAATGGACTAAGTCACATATTCGAGAGCTTTCGATTATAAGGGTCATTTGTGGGTCTTAATGGGTCAAGGTCAAGCTATATCTAAAGAATGGTTGGGTCGATTTTAACGAAATTTTGTATACAACATATTTTTGGCATGAGAAAATCATTGGAGTAGGTCTCATGTTCGAGAAATTTCGATTAGTGGGCCACTTTTGGGTCATTCTAATTTTATCTAGACAACGTTTCGCGCAATTTTGACTAATTTTGTATTTTATCGTTTTCGGGCACAAGAAAATCATTGGGTTATGACAGATTTTTGTGAAAATTCGATCAATGGGTCATTTTGGATCATAAGGAGTCAGGGGCTAAGCTCGGTCTCCCCTGCTAGTATATATATATATATGTATATATATATATATATATATATATATATATATATATATATCGGTGTATATCACTTTTTTATGGACACGATAACTTTTCCAATTCTGCTCAAATCTCTTTCAAACTGATACATAAAATCAAGGGGCATAAAATCTCGGTCAAGTTCGTCCATGGGCAAAATCGGACCAAGGGGGTGGAAATAGGGAGGGTTTTTGTGAAAACCGATAAAACGCCATAACTTCTTAAATAAAATAGATATCGAATCAGTTTAAAGTTTGTTCTACTTCTAAGAAATAGACCAAACATTTATGCATGACAGGTACCGTATTTACTCGTGTATAGGGCGCACGCGTGTATAAGGCGCACCCTTACTTTACAAGTAAAAAGGGCGATTTCTTAAAATCTCGTGTATAACGCGCAACGTAAATTTGATTCACTAATGAAGAATGACCAAATGAATCTCAGTAAAAAAAAAGTCGAAACAAACATTACACCACACCAGAAAACAAGACGAAAATGCATTTTTAGACTTCGGGTTGTAAGAGAATGACGGGAAATAGGAATGAGTGACGGTAAAGAGAGTTGCTAATTATATCATTTAGATAATGTCATTAGCTCTGTTGTATAAAAAACTGCAAGGAATGAAATAAATATGCAGTATACTTCAATAAAGTAGCATTTTCCGAGTTTTAATATCTTCTTTGAATAATTTCTTGTTTCATATGTATATCGTTCGACTGCGTCCAAATATTCCGTATATAAGGCGCACCTAAGAGTTACCCTAATTTTTTGGAAAAAAAGTGCGCCTTATACACGAGTAAATACGGTATGTTATAAAATTAAAAATGGGCTCAAGAGGCGAAAAAAAACAGGGTTTTTGGGAGAAAAAATTCATAACTTCGTTCATTCTCAAGATATCAAATCCAGTTAATTTTTTTATAAATGCTCTTAAAATTATCTAAAACTTTTGTATTTACAAGTTTTTCATAGGATTATTTCTTATAGACGAAAAAAATATAAAACTAAAATAAAAAGTTGGGTGGAAAAAGAAAAACATCTATAACTTATTCAAATTTAAGCTATCCAATCTAAATAATTTTATTTTACATCTTTTTAATAATATCTACAACTTTTATATTGACAAGTTTTTCATAGGACCAATTGGTATGGCAAAAATAAGTTAAATAAAATAGGAGTAGGAGAAAAAAAACCTCAAATCCAAACTGTTTATATTCTGACTCATTTTTAAATTCATTTTTGATTTTAAATGCATCCAAATGACAGATCCTCTTAGCTAGGAACTATATAATGTGACGTATTGGCCAGTTTATCGATAAAGGAAGAATATATTTCAAAAAAAGCTTTCAAAAAAGGCACTTTGAACTGCATTTCCCTAAGCGATTGTGATTGAAAAATTGAGGAAGTACTCAAATAACAAATTGCTAATTTTATGACTCATTTTTAAAACCATTTTTGATCTCAAACTCATCCAATTGACAGGTTCTCTTATTTAGAAACTTTATAATGTGCCGTATTGGTCAGTTTTTCGATAAAGGCAGAATATATTTGAAAAAATGCTATCAAAATAGCCATTTTGAACAAAATTCCCCAAAGCGATCGTGATTGGAGATTTGAGGATGCATTCAAATAACAAATTGCTTTTTTATGATTCATTTCTAAAACCATTTTTGCTCTCAAACGCATCCAATTGACAGGTTCTCTTATTTGGAAACTATATAATATGCCGTATTGATCAGTTTTTCGATAAAGGTAGAATATATTTTTTAAAATGCTGTCAAAGTAGCCATTTTGAACAAAATTTCCCGAAGCAATCGTGATTGATGATTTGAGAATGCATTCAAATAACAAATTCCTTATTTTATGATTCATTTTTAAAACCATTTTTTTTTTCTCAAATGCATTTTGTTGGTATTTTTACTTATTTAGGAGCTATACAGTTTACCTTATTCGTTAATTTTTTCATAAAGTCAGAATATATTTTTAAAAAATGCTGTCATGTTGTCTGTGGGCATTTGAGCCAAATTTAGGTTAAGATGATTCTGATAAAACCGGCTCTTACAGAAAAATCAAATTCAAACTTCTTCAGAAGCGGCCAAATAAAATTGTTAAACTGGGTTTTTCACTAATTACATTTTATTTTTTGTTGTTGAAGTGAACACTTAACGAAATCTACCTCCCCCTATAGGCCAAGCCGAAAGGGATTTTTTTTTTTTTTTTTTTTTTTTTTTTTGAGATATTAATTTTTTTATAAGTTTTAGTACGAATTTCGTAATTGTGGCAACGGAATCCCTCCATTTTCTCTTAAAAAAATTAAAATGCGTATACTATTTTAAAAGTATAGTCTGTTATAAAATCCGGTAAATTTCGTTTTTTTTTTTTTTAATAACTTGGATAATTGGGTTTTATAGTATTTTGTTAATTTTACCATAAAATAATATTTGTTTGAGAGTTAGACTGAACAATATATGATGTATTTTTTACTGTAACTAATTATGTATATTTATTATAAATCAATGAAACGGTTCTTTCTTAAAGGATTTTTTTTCGTCGAATTTCGACGGGTTCCGCCTTGTTACGATAATGCCCCTCCCCCCCCCCCAAAAAAAAAAATAATATAGTGAAAATTCCCAGTTAATCTGATGATACTGAACTGAGCTTACAGGCTATCAACACTAATTGCATAGTATAGTCTTATTTCAGATATTACTGCCCCTCGAAAAATAAATTAAGGAATTAGCACTTCTCTTCCCCCTCCCCCCTTATATTTAACAAATGAATCTCCAAGTCTGATCAGGGAAGCAGCTTATCAGAGTATACTTGTATACCAAATTTAAAGCAAATCAGATAATTCTGCATGAAAAACCCATTTCGCTAAAGTAAGGGTGGAAAGGGGTGTTAGCTTTCCCACTTCCCCCATTATAGTTAACTAATGAACCTCCAAATCAGGAAATTTCCTTATCAGAATAAACTTTTGAAGCTTAAATATTGAAGCAAATCAGATAATTCTGCAGGAAAAACCCATTTATCTAAATTAAAGGGGCACTTCCTTTGTATTTAACCAGTCAGCCTTCAAAGTTCCTTAGCAGAATAAACTGATATTTTAAATTTGAAACTAATCGAATAATTCTGCATGAAAAACTAACCGATTTAGCTAAATTAAAAGGGATTAGCCCACGTCACCCAGCCTTTAGACTTTAAGAATGCACCTCTAAACTTATCGGGGAATTGCCTTATCAGAATGAACCTAAAAAAAAAAAAAAAAAAAAAAAAAAAAAATGAAGCAAATAGGATATTTCCTCCAAGAATTATCGCATAACGTACATACGTTTAAACATACATATATACAAATATCGTATATACAGAATTTGAGGATGCATTAGCTCTCAGGCTTTGATAGTCTATCCCTATGAAATGAAATGAAATAACAATCCCTTTCTTATTGTAAAAAAATAGCGAAAAAAATAAATTCTATACAAATAAGCATAGAACAACCCGTTCCAAATCTTCGTTATCAAAACAAATTTAGTGAACCACATCAAGTTTATATCGTTGTTTTACTTTTATTTATCGGAGTCTTTCTATGCTGCCCAGCAATTTTTCATTCAAATAAATGACTGCGAGTGATTCAATAATAATAGAAGTTGTTCAAACTTTTTCTTGTATCCATTTCCCTTTAGTTAGCTGAAAGTTAATTGAAGCTGCATGTTTGTTCTCATTCTTATTTCTATTCTGAACAAATGTTACCTTCTTTTTTGGCAGAAAGGGGTAAGAAATGTTTGGTTGCGCATCTGAAAACTAAATTCTGTTAAAAAAAAAAAAAAAAAAAAAAAAAAAATGTTGAATAAGAGAGAGGGGAAAGAAAATGGAAAAATATAATACTGGTAACAATTAAAAGAAATACTAATCTATCCTACATACATAAAATCCCAATGAAACGAATTTACGAAGCGATTTTATGAAGCAACTGACTATATCAAAAGTAGGAGATGATTGCACTTTGTATACAAAGAATGAAATACAATGATTTAGACACAAATATAAATATCGTACTATTCCAGCCACTACGGCTGTTTCAAACTTTTCCCGAAATCTCAATAATACAAAAATGCTCATCAAATCTCGATCTTGACTTTTGGGAGGCTCAACATGTATGGAAAAATTCAAACAATTTAGTTAATGGTTTATCCAGCAACCCCAATATTTCCAAACTATGGTTTCAGTTTTTCTAATCCGTTCTCCACCCCCCTACTCCCCCACCTTTTCTCGGGATGCCTGCGTTCTGCGCGGGTTAATTGGTAGGGTCCTCGGACAATGGAAGCCCCATTCTAAATTTTCTCTCGGCTCGGAACTGATTTGGGGTTAATGCTTCTGTGAGTGATTGATTTAGGCTTTTTATCGCTCGATTGGCTAAATGAATTTATTATTTATAAAGAAAATAAGGGCCGTATTTCTATGCATTTTTTCAGTGAAGAAAATAAGCACCGTATTACGCGCTTTTCAGTGATGTTTCAGTTAAACACCAAAGGAGAAATCGTGTAAAAAATAAGTGACTATTGTTAAAATTGTACTTTTTTTCTTCTAATAAATATTTTATCTTTAATAACGGAGAAATTTACTGAGCCAGAATAAATCTATAAAAAATATTTAAGACAATTTTTAATTAAAAATTTTTTTGTTTAAATCTTGGAATTGCATGATATACAAATATATGCAGCAAGCAAAATATTTATTGATTATCATGTTATTAAAATTAAATATTAGTTTTTTATTTTGAAAATTTAACTCTCCTGAAATTTACAATACATATGTTTATTTGCAATTGATAAGAGTGTAAAAATGAGACAAATAATTTTAAAAACTTTTTTAAAATTATTTACGCTTTTGAGAAAAATATGTCAACATCTGATTTACATAACGCATATTTATTTCGCTATACTGCAAGGGGCTCGCTATAATGGATTTTACCAGTTTAAATAACATGTGAGGCAAGATTAAAGAGAGATAGTTTGTATTATGCTTGTTACCATTTTGATGCCAAATTACATTATTTAAAAAAAAAAAAAAAAAAAAAAAAAAAAAAAAAAAAAAAAATACTCCGATAAAAAACACTTAAAATGTGGAAAACAAATAAGAGTTTATTCAAATTAATTATATTGTCAAACAGTTAAAATTAAAAAAAATGTATTTACACTCACACGAGAGGTTCATTTCATATTTTGAAAAAATCAATTTAACTATTATTGTTAATTCTAAGACAGCGCAAATAATATTTTCTTTCTAACGATAAACATAATTTTGCGTGAATATTATGAAAAGAAAGAAACATTTGCTGAAAATTACATCAGATTTAAAACGTAGCATTCAAAATCAGTTATTTAAAATAATTTCCTTATAGCATTGTTTAAAAATACAGAGAAGGAAGATTGTGTTAATTAAATACATTTTATATTCACTGATTTTGAAAATCTTTAATAATCTTACTTAATCAAACAGAAAATAGCAATTAATAGCAGCTGATTCGTCATTGTACTCTCCTCATAAATAAATAAATAAATAAATAAACACTCGTTTACTTTGTAATCGCATTTTTTTATTATCATTATAATTACATTTTCCACAAACTTTACAAATCCGATCAAATTAACTCATTTTTAGAGTCGGTACAGGGTTGACGAACGTAGCTCGTAGGGGGTATTGAAATATTCTTAATTATATGTCGAGGAAAATCTGAATTTTTTATAGAAATTGAGTCAGGACGGGCCTGGTCTTGAAATTCTGTCCCTAGCTGACCTCTAGTTTCGGTTTTAGTTTTCAAAATAAGGAATCTGATAATTAGGGTAGAAAAGGAGCATCGTCAATTAAGTTAAAGAAAACTTTAAGAGCAGTCTTAATACGACGCTACGCTTCAATTTTCATGCAAGCTGCAAATCTGACAATCAAGATTTAATTTTTCATTGGAACAATAGGTATGAGATATCAGAAATTTTGAGGGGAAAGAGAAATTTTTGAATGTTACTTTAAACTTTCTGTTTAGCGATTTTCATGTATATATGAAATAAAAAGTGTGTTTGGTACTTTAAAAAACAATAAAAATATGCCACATTATTTTTGTGTACAGAATTTTTTTTTTAATTTACTCTTATAACAATGGTTTAAATTTAAAATAGCTGTCTAGAGGCACAGTCAGAAATAGGCTCTCTGCCATGTCCTGTATATACTATATGATGCTAATAAAGATTTTTTTGAACCCTCTTCAGTTTATGACCTATTCAACTCCATCCCATAACTTTCCTCTGTAATTATCCGTGTCATTCGCATAATAAAAAAATAGCCAAAACAATATTGAGGTGTTTCATTTATTCATTAGTGGAGTAAACAAAGAGATTTCAGCTTTAAAATACATTCCAGAAAATTTAAAAACTGATAAGATGTACAGAAAACCTTTGTGTTTAAAAGTATGATGCGTGAAAATCAAAGCAGTGGAAAGCATAAGTATGTTTCAATGAACGAAATTGTTCATTTTATGAGTAAATATGATTCAAAGCATCTCTCAGATGACGGTACTGGCAGCGCCACTGATTGATGCAAGATGTAATATAAATGAAAATGAAAAACGATTAATTGTATAAATGTAAAGCGATTCCGTAAGCTATAATGAATACAAAGGTCCTAAGAATGTGTGTTTGTATACTTCGTGCATTGAATTTTCCAAATCAAGTTTTGATACATATTGGTGCAGTATTTCATAGATTAGACTTTAATTTACTAAAGGGAATAATTATTTTGTATATCCATAAATACTTATTTTTACTTATTTTTTAGATAATTTTTAATCTTCTGGAAAATGTTTTTTTTTCTTTTTTAATTGCTTGTTTTATTTTCTCTCAGGGTTGTTCTCAAGTTCCCTCCTCAACAAACGAGAAAGTTTCTGACATATTGTCTAATTTAATTTTAAACATAAAGTCGCAAAGTTGATATTCATGACTAGAGTCCTGCAACGAGTAAACCTGGACTAAAACACAATGTAATCGACCGATGCCAATAACTATTATATCCACTTTTTTTTTAAATGTCAAATTAGCTTATTCTCTTGAGGCACATTTATACTTAAATCGGTTTTCAAGTATACTGCTTAATAAGCGCAAAATTTCCGACACATTTATCAAGTCAGTTTTGAATGTAAAGGAAGAAAATTGTGATAGCTGGCTATGGAAGCGATATCTGATCGAAACGAGTCTTCCATTTTTTATTAAATAAATCGACTTATATATATATTATTGACTTATAAACAATTTTGATCGTGTAGCAACAAATTTTTCTTCTCTCTCTGGGTAGTTTTTTTTCCCTTACGTCCAGAAATTCCGTTCAAAATGCCAACTTTGAATGTATTTTCTGAAAAATCATTTATGTTTGCCAAAATAATGGAAAACGTCTGTCAATTAACCCTTTATCTACCGATGGTACTTATGAGTACCATTAAAATAAGTTATTATAAAATTCTTTTAATACGTAAGTTAGTTGTAATACTATTTAGAATGAGTTACATATACATTACTTTATCTTGTTCCAAAAGCATTATTGGTTACGCAAAACAAAAATATTTTTAAATAATGATTTATTTTGTCTTTGCATCTTTTCAGCTTTCTTGGCGCTGAGGGAGTGGATGAGGATTTTTCAATGCGGAAATATTTCGATATTTATATTATAAGAACATAATATTTGTACATTTTATAATTTTACAAAATGCTAAGAAAATAATTAGAAATAAAGATTTGAGTGGGGTTATAAAAAATTACACAAAATCCCTGTAAATTCCAATTTAATTAATCCTTCTAAATCCTAAAATCCTTCAAATATTTATTAAATGATTATATAAATATCTTAATTTAGTTTAAACAATTTGCATAATATGCTTTAGAATGTAAAATTTTCTTGAATTCATAATGCGTAGATAAAGGGTTAAAAATATTTTTGAATAACATCTGCTTGTTTTCATATGTTTCCGAAGAAAAATGAATTTAAAGTTGTGTTGTAATGATAGTTGCCCTTTTGGATTCTCCTTTTTGCTTGGACTCTTCCAATGCAAATACTGAATTCTGATTGATCTCCTTGTACGTGCGAGTATTCAACTCCGCAGTTGCTTATCATCTGGATTTCGCAATTCGCCGTTGACAGTCGGAGAGTGGGGTACGCTTTTTAGAATATATGTACCCTTCCTATTTATTCAATGTTTTTAATGTAATTTTAACTTAGATTTTATTCACTGATGAAGGAGCCTTACAGTCGTTGAAACGGCCGTATGCATTGCATACTATTTATATTTGTGTCTAATAATAGTTGAATGTCATTCTTTATTAACAACTGATTATGTTTCATGACTATTTCTCCTAAAATCTAAAAAATTTGGAGGTGAAATTAACACAGATAGTCCGTATTGATCCTCAAGTGTCAAAATGGTATTAGAATTAAAAAAATTGAATAAGGTTTCAAGATATTCTTTATTCTTACAATTTTAATAACATTTCTGTAATGATGGCAATTAATTAATTAAACATGGAAAATTATTAGAGATTATTAAAAAGATTATTAGATTTCTTCTTTTACGTGATTTTTAAATTGAAATTGAAATTATCGCTTTTTTCAATCGATAGTAAACCAACAGTGCGATTGGATTACGTTTTTAAGGAAAATTTAAATAAATAAATAAGATAAAAAACTATTTTTTCTTTTTAAATTTTTATATTGAAATTTAAAAGTAAAATTATTAAAAACAGAAATAACATTTAAAAAAAGGAATTAAATGATCGCATGTTAAAAGGACGAAAACTGTAAAATAATGAAATTATTACACCCGAAACTTAATTAAAGGTGATAACTACGCCATATGTAAAACTTCCACATAATAAATAGCGTCACATTTAAAATGCCTAAAATAATTAAGATGTGGAAAAACTTTTAATGGTGAATATTAGGTGATATTTAAATAATATTTTCAAACACTTTTAAATTAATTAACGTGTGTACTCGTGAATCTTAGAAGAGAAAAGTTTAAAATAAATAAATTATTACATGAAAAATGCATTTAATGGTGAAAATTACATGTCATATATTAAAATAAACATTTAAAACCATTTTTAGCATGGAGAATTTTAATATGACGTCACATGGTACAAAAGTAATGCAACGAGTAGATTTTGATTTTTATGCATTATAGCACTTGATGCAGAGTAAATACTTTTGATTTATTTTGTATGAATTACCATTCGACAAATACATGTTAGAAAATTCGGATATTTTTATTAACTAATATAGAGAATATACAATGTGAAAATATGCATGGTGATGTATTCAAAAAAAAAAAAAAAAAAAAAAAAAAAAAAAAAAAAAGAATTCAAGAATAAGATATATCAAAAAAAAAAAAAAAAAAAAAAAAAAAAAAAAAAGAATTCAAGAATAAGATATATCAGTTCATGAAAATATCTAAAATACAATCAAAATATAAAATATAAGCTTAAAATTTTGAAATCACAAGGTTTTTGAGTACCGTGGTTCTGAGAGCTATTCTCAAGGAGATAAAAATTTATTAAAAATTTATTAAAAATTTATTAAAAATAAATTATAAGAAAGATATTATTTATAGCCAGTCACGTAGCTAGGGAGGATGCTAAAGAAGCTGAAGCCCCTCCCAAAAATTTAAAAATTCTTTATCATACATATGTAATATATGTGCTATAATTGACATATCTATAACAATTTTTTTTTTCTCTGAAAAAAAAATATATGTACTGTAATTAATTTCATCTATGGGTTAATTCGTTTTGAGACCCTGCGCAATAAAGCAGACATTCGCACGCTAATATTAATTCTTTTCTTTAAACCTCTTCAAGTTACTTCTTTGCATTTGAATACTTTTTAGCGGTTTACTCATAGGTTATATGAGGCTCATCCCCAACATTGTTAGTTTATTCTCTTTTTTTTTATTTTCAGTGCAATTTTACCCTCAGAAAACTGGAAACGCTCTTGAAAACCATAAATTGTAAAAGAGAAAAAAAGTACAAAATGACAATTTTTGACATGGACATCAAGTATCTTATGCAAGAACATATCTTCGGTAAGCCTTGATTATTTTCTTATTTACGCTTTAAATTTAACAAAACATCTTGACATTACTGCAGTCAGATTAGAAAAAAAATCCAAAAATTAAGTTCCCTCCGAAGGGAAATCCTGTCTATGGTCTTGTCTATAGCATCGTTATAAAAATCAGTATGATAACGACATTTTTAACCTAACCATTTTATACAAGCTTATTTTTAAATGAGTAATTGATCTTACTTATTAATACCGAAAACAGTAATCAGTTGTAAAGACAGCGATGAAAGAGGTCATATATACGCTAAATACCCTATTCAAATGGAAAAGTATTGACATTCAGAAGATAGGCACTATTATAGTGATAATCTCTCTCAATCTTCTGTAACCTGGTAATATTTTTTAAACAGGATTTTTTATTGTGTTTTTAGAGACCGTGAAACCTAAACAGAGATTGGCGGGCGTAGCTCACAGGGGTAGAGCTCTCTAGTAAATAATGCATTTTGACAAAAACCATGTGTTAAAAATCAAGAGGAATGTAAACAAGTAAGAAAAATCATGCGTTAAGCATAGATTATGAAACACTTTCCAACACTTAATGAAATCTTTAACAAAACTTTGTTATTTAGGGAAATAATAGTGTATAGCTAAATATACCCAAATACGTATTCCAGTACATTAGAACAGCCCTGTATTTCATATGTCAGTTCGTATAATGGGAAAATTTAGCTTAGAAAATACCCAGTAGCTTGAAATTTCTTTTTCAGCAATTCATACAATTAGATGGAAACATACGTGAATACTTTTGTTCAGCCCTGTAGTTTACATTGTACCTTTATTACACGTCAGCATTAGGCTAAAATTTATTGTAAACTAAAATACTTTTAAAACAACTGAAATCACATTCTCATAAATCATCATTCATAGGCATCCATGTACCGAATTCTTAGCGTGGCCCTGTATATTGTTTTATCTATATTCTGCAAATATTTCTCAGTAAATTGAATGAAGCTCAGCGTAAAAATGCATAGCCTATTTAAGAACCACGTTTAAATAATTTACGCTCATATTCAGTAACGTTGGTGAGCTCTTTTGGGTAGCCCTGTATATCAACTATAACATTTATACACACTATATTTTGTGCATATATTTAGCGAAATATAAACGCGAATATCATAATTAAAATGCATTTCATCCCTCCATCAGCCATCATCGGACACAAATACGGTACTTCGGAAAGAATATACTATTTGAAATCTTTTGTATTGCTATGTACTTCATATTATGCAAGACGGTAGCGTATAATTTATATTAAGCTTCAGTGACAAATATCAATTTTATTATACATGAAAAAGCTTACTATATTTAAAATATGTCACTCACCCTTTTACCATTATTCTTTTGTGTGGCCCTGTAAATGAATAATAGCTACATTTTCACCTTGTATTTTATAGAATGCATATTTTAATATGTTTGACAGGGTATAACATCTTTAAAAATCCTTTGAAACGATTTTTCCCCATAGGTCGTAACGTAATAGGAAACTTTCGATTCGCCCTGTAGATAAACTAATCATGGTAGAAACTTCATTTTCGATAGGACTTGTGCTAGGGTAAGCATCAATAACGTCCTAAAATTTCATGGCAATCCGAGTATATTAACGATTTTTCCCCATGGGCCGTAATGTAATGGAAAACTTTTGATTCGCCCTGTAGATAAACTAATCATAATAGAAACTTCATTTTCAATAGGGTTCGTTCTAGGGTAAACGTCAATAACGTCTTAAAATTTCATGGAAATCCGAGTACATTAACGATTTTTCCCCATAGGCTGTAATGTAATGGGAAACTTTTGTTTCTCTCTGTAGATAAACTAGTCATGGTAGATACTTCATTTTCAGTAGGGTTTGTGCTAGGGTAAACCTCAATAACGCCCTAAAATTTCATGGCAATCGGAGTATATTAACGATTTTTCCCCATAGGCCGTAATGTAATGGGAAACTTTTGATTCGCCCTGTAGGTAATCTAATCATGGTAGATACTTCATTTTCAATAGGGTCCGTGCTAGGGTAAACCTCAATAACGTATAAAAATTTCATAGCAATCCGAGTATATTTACGGGAGATAGAGCGCGGACAGACGGACAGACAAACCGAATGCATAAGCACTTTTCAACTTTGTTGGAAAGTGCTAAAAATTAGATAATAGTAGATAAGTTCTTAATATTAAAGCATTTGTTTCCGATAATTATTTTTTAATGTTAAATTGTAGAAAGTTATTTCAGTTAAAAACATAAAAAATACTATATATATTCTAGTATAAGTCGACCCCTATATATTCGAGAAAAAATATGTTTTATACCAGTATTTTCTTGTAGCGATATTAGCCTTATTTAATATCAGCAAATTCCGCATTCAGCAAAAACTAAGATAATTTTTTCTAAATACTGGTATATAGTACGTTATTCCTCACGAATTTGGGAAAGTTAAATTTTATCAATGAAAATAATATAAATCAAAGAAAAATAGACATTTTACGAGAAAACTAGAAAGATTTTTCTAGTTTTATCTCATTAATTTAGGAAGTTAAAAGCTTTAAATACAATCATTATTTTTTTATGTAATTTAAATATTTTCCGAAACATAATATCTATTTTAATAAACAGAAAACATTTGTTAAAATAATGTATAATAGATTACCCAGACAATTTTGAACATTTTAAAAGAATTATTCAGTGTTAAAATGCATATTATTTACATAAACTTTTCATGTTTCTCGCTATACATCATTTTGCATGTAACAAAGCTTTCGTCTAAAGACGAGGTTTTTTTCTTTCTTTTTTGAATTGTTTTCCTAATTTCCGTAAAGAAAAATTAAAATATTTTGTGTGTGTGTGTGTGTATGTGTGTGGTGTCAGGCGAGGAAAGATAGGTGTGGAACTTTTAATATTCAACATTGTTTTTCAAGGGCTTAAAAAAAATATATATATATTCCTTTTTCCTTTTCGTATTTCTAAACCACTGTAAATGTAACTGTAATAAAATAATTGAAAATAAATGTAAATTTCGTTATTAATTTCTAAATTCAAAATCTTGAAAGATAACAAAAAACATTAATTAAATATAAAAATACAAAAAGAAGCATTGGACTTGTTTCTTTAAAATAAATAAATAAGATAAAATAAATTTAATAATTATTTTCTTGGACAATTCAAACCCTATTGATTGTATCTATTTTCGATAGAAAAACTTAAAATAATTTAAAAGACTAACTCTAGAATAACTTAAAATAATAATAATAATGATATAAATCTTATAAACATAAAAAAAATCGAATATCGAAAAGTCATCAACTTCTCATAGTAACATAACAAACAGCTGCCAGGTAATAAACAATCGGTGTTTTCAGCATAAGTGGATTTCGGTGGCTGAAATAAAAAACAATCATGGAAATAGCCGATCGTGACGTCACTTCAGAGTCGGAAAAAATAAGCAATGCCGGAATTGAGAGTTTATCGCTTAGATTTCAACGCCAATTCAATCACTGGAGCCACGATTAATTCTTTTATCTTTCATTTGAAATATTGTTTGAGAATTACAGGATATAATATTTATAAATTTTTTATATTTTGAATATTTTATCTGTATAAATAATTAATATTTATAACTAATAAATAGAATTAATTAGAGTATATATAATTATAAATAAGTTTGATTAAAAACAAACCGTAAAAACGAAATTTAATGATGACATTTCCAAAATCAGAGTGCGTACAGTTCATCAATATTTTTTATTGAAGTTTTCGCCGCATTTAATGGCAAAAATAAATAAATAAATAAAAACAAATAAATAAATAAAATAAAATAAATGAATAAATAAATAAATAAATAAATAAATAAATAAATAAATAACGTATTATGTGAATAAATAAGAAGACTGAGTTCTGCAATTTAAATATTATATAGAAAATTTGGTATTTTTCGATTAGCTGAGTGCTAGTATTGTATGTATACTGCATTGTCATTAAACACCATTCAATTTTAGACATTTTATCGAATATTTAAGTGTACATTTGTCTGATATTTCTGGGACTTCAGGATCATAAAAATATGTTTTAACTTCGTATTTATCAACGACGATTTGATTAGAAATACTTTTTTTTGGGGGGGGGGCGAAAAATAAAAGAAAAATAATAATATTTGGGATCATGCAGTAAAATAAAATGCACGAAATGATCTATCGCTATAGCTTACGAATATATGGATATCCTTATTAATACTATAAATGTGAAAGTGTGTCCGAAATTTTGAATGAAATCAACTTCAAAATGGATGAATTAACGTCTTTATATTTTTGTATATAGATATATTATAATTCGAAAAAGAACAAGAGCATAGGCTGATTTTTGATTAATTTATTCAAATATTTTCCTTAATAATTCAAAATTTCATTACTTTTCATGCAAAAACAATTAACAGTTTTCCTGTAAAATTAAACCATATTTCTTTTTTTCGTTGCCAAAACATAAAAGCAGGGTATAATAATTTCTCTTCGATAATTAATTAGCAATTGAAAGATTTTCGCGAGATAAAAAAAAATGAATTTAAAAAATGTGATTGCAATGTCATATAGTGTGGCATCAGGGCCGTAGCTAGAAGTGAACAATTGGGGGGGGGGGGGCTCAAGAGAATGTAAGGGGGGCTCATAATTTTTTTCCTCTTGCATTGCCACAGAAAGATAAAGTAATGCATATTCATATTGTAGGTACTATGTTTTTTATTAAAAAGTGTTCTAATAACTTCATTTTATACTAAGAAAATTATAGGATGATGAAAATTTTGTGTGTATAGCTGATCAAAATTAAACATCATGCTAGCTTCATATGTACAAAAGAAGATGAGGGAGTGTTGAAACACTTATTTTAGATACAATTTAGTAATCCTGCAAAATTGTGAAAGGTTCTCAAAACAAGTTAGATTTTTGAACAAAATTTCATTTGAATTTTCGGAACAGAAATTCATTGAGTGACATTGGAATCTTTTCCGGGGGGGGGGGGGGGGGCTCAAAATATTTTAGGGGGGCTGAGCCGCCCATAGCGCCCCCCCCCCTTAGCTACAGCCCTGTGTGGCATGGTAGTTACATACAAAATATAAATGTCCTTTTAAGAACAGTCGGTAGAAAATTCGAAATTTAAAAGTTGTGAAGCGTTGGAAAGGAGCGAAAAGGGTATTGCAGCAATAGGTAGGAAAAACAAATGGTGTGAAAAAAGCCTTTAAAAAATTTCTAAATTATGTTTCTATGGAACACTAGGAAATACCAAAATGGTTTCAAAATGAACATTTGCAAATTAATGGTGACAGTCCCCTTTTCAACAAAGGCATTTTATGTTAGTGCCACTACTCATAGAGAGATGGTAAGACCCTTAAAAAAGAAACTTGAATTTTGATTGATTTTAAGATGTAAATTCATACTAGAAGACTGCTTTTAAAAAAAATTAACACTTCAAATGAATGGTGAAAAAGACGTATTAATTGAGCATAAAAGTTTCAAAATATTCTTTAAATTATCATTTATTTAGAATTAGCTTTGAATCTTATTATTTAAAGTGTCATTTTGAATAATGCAGTGTAGTAATGAAATGTAGTCAAAGTGCGATTTAAATGGAAACTTTTAAATTATTCCTAAATATATTACTTCTAAAAAAAGTCAGACAGATATAGAAATCACTTCGCATATTTCAATTATTACACGAGAAAGCGGCGGAGTTTGCTAATAATTTATAATGATTAAATATTTCAAATTTGTATTGCATTGCAATTTTACTTTCAACCTTTTTTTAAATATTTCTGACGAAATTTGTGAATGACTCCTAATTTGCAGCAAAAAATATGCTCCAACATTAAACAGCTATTATTAGGCCAATTTTAATTGTAGAATAAAAGGACTCTCTTTTATTTATTTATTTATTTGTTAGTGTAACAGAAAAATCTAATCAAATAAATCTAACTTATAAGACCGTATAAAAATGTAAATTTCGTAATTTATTAAAATATGTTTTTATTCACCCAAATCACTTTTAAAATATTTCTTTGCTTCATTTAAAGCATTTTTATAATCGGAATTACATGTCTATGACTAACGGTTAAGTAATTAGCTATTGGCCACCATTGAGAGTGGACTGGACACCCTGTATGTTATCTGGTGAGAAAAAATCTTGTAATAACACTGAATTTGCTGTTTAAAATCGCATAGCGTAATATAGAGATTCATGGACAAGCCTGAGGGCTTTACAAATTTTTTATAATCTAGGATTTGTTTTTAGATTTTCATGTTTGATGAATAAACGCTTTAGAAGGACAACTGGCTTCATTTTTTATGGAGGAATCACCGGATTAGTAAATCTATTGCCTTGTTCAGCACCGTAGCTAGAAGTGAAAAATAGGGGGGAAGGCTCAAGAGAATGTAGGGGGGGGGGGTTCATAATTTTTTTTAAATCTCTCTCTCTTTCTTAATAAAGTGTTGTAATAAGTTCATTTTATGCTAAGAAAAGAGTAGGATGATGAAAATTTTGAGTGTATAAAATTAAGCATAATGTTAGCTTCATGTGTACAAATAGGATGAGGGAATGTTAAAACACTTATTTTAGATACAGTTTAGTAATTCTGCAAAACTGTAAAAGAGTCTGAAAACTAAATTAGGTTTTAGAACAGAATTTCATTTGAATTTTTGGAACAGAAATTCATTTTGTGACCTTGAAATCTTCTCCAGGGAGGGGGGGGGGACTCAGAATATTTTAGGAGGGGCTAAGCCGCCCATAGCGCCTCCTTAGCTACGGCCCTGGCCTTGTTACACTTACGTCCTGACCGTCTGAATTTGTCGACTGAAAAGTGTATTTTCACTTTAATGTATCCACGCACAATCTTTCATACATGTGATTTTTACTTTAAATAGCATTGGTATATGTTTTACGGAATTATGCTTTTTCACATTTGAAAAGTTTAAATATTCAGTTTTTTTTCTTATTCTTTCATTGTTTCCTTTCTTTTTTATCACGCAAATACTAAAACGTGCTTTTTATTCATTCATTAAAAGGAAAAAAAAAACTTCTTGAATCTGTCTTATTAAAGCCGCCCTAAACACAAAAGTGCATGATGACAGAAAATTCTTTGATATTATATTCGCAAATGAGAGTCTAATTTTCTTTGCATAGTTAACTAGGGAGAACTCTAACACAATTTCTATTTATAGTGTATGTAATTTATGACAAATTACATACTACGTTCTTCCATGCGTTGAAAAAAATATGTAATTTAAGTTTTTCTTCCTGAAGCTTTAAATTATATACTAGTGTTTTATAATGACCCGAACAGCAAACAACCTAAGAAGGTAGACACACGTGATATCTGAGAAGTTAAAAATATTAGTTACGATTTAAAAGTGCATATTTTCCCATGAATACGCATATATATTTATGAAATTGTCTCTGGGAGTTTAAGTGTGCCTTTATTGTTATTTAGACCAAAAAAAAAAAAAAAAAAAACGCTTACTAAGCATTTTATTTTATAATTAAATTAGAAAATAAAAATTCTGGTAGGTTATAGAACTTTCGTAATAGGACTGAGAATAATTGCATTATTTTTCTAAAAAATGAAACGCATAGCAGAGGTTACGTTTCTACATTTAGTGAGCACATGAATGTTTTTTATTTGCTGAAAAAGTTGCAATATTAATACTGTTCAAATTCCTATTGCTGTTGAGCAGTTGTGGAACGCTGTAAAGCTTTGTTTTATAATTAAAATTTGAACTTTAACGACTACGATCTGACTCAAAAGCGATTTAAATAATTTTCTTAGAATATTTTCTCTTTGGCACCACCGTTTTTTAAAAGTTATCTTTAATTTTGAAGTACCAAAAATCCTCTAATTAAATAAGGGAAATATTGCATTTTTATATTATTGGTATCAAAAAACTTATTCTGTGTGCACATTTTGAAGGTGAATATATGCATTCATGGTCTCGAATGAGTTAAATATGGAAAATCTTTACTCCCAAGGTGTTGCAACCTATTTTTCAGCATTCACTAAAACCCTTTATCTACCGCATTATGAATTCGTGAAAATTCTAAAACATTTTACGCAAATTGTTTAAACTAAATTAAAAGATTTACATAATCATTTAATAAAATTTTGAAGAACTTTAGAAGGACTGAAGGATTTAGAAGGATTAATTAGATTTGAGTTTACAGGGATTTTGTGCAATATCTATAACCCCACTAAATTTTTTTAATCCCTTTTTTAGCATTTTGTAGCGTTTTAAATGTACAAATAGGATGTTCTTACAATATAAATATAGGAATATTTCCGCACGGAAAAATCCCCCCTTCTCCTTCCTCAGCGCCAAGGAAGCTGAAAAGATACAAGGCAAAAGAAATCATCCTTTTAAAAATATTTTTTTTTTTTGTGTAACCAATAATGCTTTTGGAAAAAAATAAAATATTGTATCTGTAACTCATCCTAAACAGCATTACAACTAATTGACGTATTAAAAGAATTTTATAATAAGTAATTTTTCTGGTACTTATAAGTACTGTCGGTAAATAAAGGGTTAACTGATACTCACGTATAGTGAACACCTTTGCCAAATAACCAATTCTCACATATATCTATACATTTACAAGGGAAAAACGGACTCTTCCGAATAGCGGATAGATTTTACGACCGAGAGATGTCCGCTAATGAGAAGTTTTACTGTATTAAGTATTCTCTCAAGACAAATCTAAAATTCCTGACTCCAACAAAAAAAAAAAAAAAAAAAAAAAAAAAAAAAAAAAAAATTATGCCCATTCGTGTTTTTCAAATCTCTTATCAGAAATTTAAAAATTCTTTTTTTCTTTAGATGCTTTTTCAATTATACATTTTTGCTTCTTAAGTAGCTAAATGCAATGGCGGATCTAAGGGGGGGGGTGATGGGGCGATCGCCCCCCCCCTTGAGCCCAGTAAAGGGTCTGAAAAAAATGCCCGCACGGAAAAAATGGACTTAAACTCGAGACCGGCGCGGCCCTGGTCGGGCCGCGTCATTTTTAAGTCACGGAACTGGGTCAGGTCTTTACACTTTCAGAACCGGGGCGGATCGAGTCTTACTTTTTCCTGTAGAGCGAGATCGAGCCACACTTTTCTTTTCAGGGCGGGCCTGTCGTGGATTTCGTTCTTCCTTGAGGTAAACGCAGGGTCTAAGATCGAACCAGACCATAAGGGAGGAGAAGCAATGGCGGATCTAGGGGGGGGGGGGCGAAAAGGCGATCGCCCCCCTTAGATCCGCCATTGGCAGATTCAAGAAAAATGCGCCTTGGAATTTTTCAAGGCGAACCCCCCTTGGGCTAATAAAAGTTTCCTAAAAAGACATGCATCCTCGCAGGAAATGAATTGAAGCCTAACTCGAGTCCAGGGCGGGCCGCGCCTTTTTAATTTCGCGAGGTTCGAGTTGGGTCAGGTCTTCTCGCTTTCAGAACCGGGCAGTATCGTGATCATTATTTTTCTGCAGATTTGGGTCGGGCCCAATGGCGGGTCTGATAGGACGATCGTCTTCACTTCTTGAACAATAAACGTTTCCCAAAAATACATGCATCCTTGCAAGAAATGAGTTAGATCCTAACTAGAATTCAGCGCCCCCCCCCCCCCGGGGCCGCGCCTTTTTAAGTTCGCGAGGCTCGGACTGTGTCTGGTCTCACCGCATTCAGAACTCGGCCGTCATTTATTTGATACTATCATGATCATTATTTTTCTGCTGATTTGGAGTGGGTCTGACTTATTTTTCTTCCAGATCGAGTCTGGCCTGGAGTCATTCTTCTTAGATGTCTGCATTAGAGATGACTAAGGGATTGTTGTGTCCGATACGAAATCGTGCTCTGTGTTTATGCTGGTCTACTGATTCGGACTCATTTTTTCTGAAAACTGAGAATTTTATTTATCGATGAATAGAAAAATATAAAAAACTTTTTTTCCTCTTAAAAATTAGTACTTATTCCTTTTCAAATCAATGTCTTGCTATTTTGATAAAAATGAAAAAGAGGCACAATTTTTTGTTATTTTAGTATTTGAACTCTATTAAAAAAATAACAACAACAACAAAAAATAACAATTAGTCATATCTACATCTGTAGATTTATGTTCAAGCATTGCCGACGACCGCCGATCTGGCACCTACGAAAAAAGGCGGGAATAATGAATTTGTGTTTAGTTCGAATTTTGTTTGTGGCAGAGATTATTTTGCAATTGGATCTTTTATTATTATTATTATTTAGACATGTAACACGAAAAGAATATTTTCTTTTGATTTTCTTTTGCAGTTACCGTATAATTTAAATTTCTAGTGTATGCAACGTATACGAGTCGTAATCGCTTTTCATATGGAAATAACTGTAGTAATTATCATTTCTTTTGGGATCTCTGCTGATGCCGTAGCGGTAAGTAAATGTATTTACTATATTCTTGCGATCGAGTAGTGTTTCCTCTGTTCCTAAAAAAGTGTTGAACTTTAAAATTTTTAATTTGAGGTTATTTTTTGGGTCATGCTATAACGAAGGCTTGTTATGAAGAATGAAATGGTTATAGTTAAAAATGCGCATTTTTTACAGAAAATTTAAAAATGTTGTTCGATTTGACAGATAATAGACAGTATTTTCTCCAAGTTCCATGCATTTATTCGTGAAACACACTTCATTAACATGTCCATTGTCCATAATATTTTTTTTACTAAAACAGAGACAACATATGAGAATCCTTTTATGCGTAAAGTATATTTTTATTTTACATCAAACTGTTCTTTTGATAATGTTAAATTTAATTTTTCGTTTAACAGCCTTTTTTTAATATAAAAAATAGCTTTAAAATTATAATTACTTTTCGAATATTTTTTATAAGTATTATGCAATTTTTTCTACTGTATAATTTCATTATCGGGTTTTGCTCTTGATGCTGCAAAATGTTTCTGTCTCAGGCGGGACCGGGCTGTGGAATAATAGCGCAAATTTATCTCTAGTCCGCACTGACCAAAATTTCCCTGGTCGGGGTTCGACTCGGAATGAAAGTTAAATTTCGGTCCGTGTCCGCCTAGACGTATGCATGTGCCCGGGCCTGTCCGAGTCGGCGAAATGGTTTCGAATTTTCTAACGTGCTAGCAAAATTAGAATAATTTTTCCAACAGGCTGGACCAATAAACAAAATAAATGGGACGAGCCGGCAAAAAAATTGAAGGGAAATATGGGCCGAGCCCATAAAAAAAAATTGCGGGCTCACTGGCCCTTTGTAAAGATTTAAGCAGGAACGTTAAAATATGAGCTATTTTTAATTATATGGGTTAAATGAGAATAAGTATAAATGTGCGTCATCAGTCGAAACTAGTTTGGCAACATCAATACAGAAATCTAACTTTTACAGTGTAGAGATCAGCATCGGAGAATTATATTGTGTGTAACCCGGGTTTATTTTATTTATTTATTTTTTATTTATTTTTTTTAAGCAGGCTCGTACCGGCCCGAGATCAGGCTTGCATTGTTTTTCTATATATAGACGAGCCGGGCTGGAACTAGACTTAATTGTTCTCAAGATGTGTAGGACAGACAATATACAGTGCCGTGCGAAAGGGGGGGCGAAGGGTGCGGTTGGCCCGGGAGTGGAAATTTAGGGGGCGACAAATTTATGCTACCAGCGTAATTTTTGGCCTGTTACAAGAAAAAGTTGGGTCGGAGGGGGGGGGGGGGGCGCCACATTTTGCTTTGCCCCGAGCGCAGTTTTCTTTTCGCACGTCAAATGATTGCGGATTTTTCTACTTTCTCATGCTGTCGCTTCCAGAAATTCTATTCAAAACGACAATTTTCACAGTATTTTCTTAAACTGCTTATCAAAAAATGGATTACGCCATAGTTTCTGAATAAAAACACCTGCTAATCCTGCTAATGTGATCCACAACATAAACATTAGTTAACCCTACCAGCAGCAAAAGAAAAGAAGTCAACCGGACCCAAACCCGACCCACAGCAAAAACTAGAAGTCAACCGGACCCAGACCCGACCCACAGCAAAAACTAGAAGTCAACCGGACCCAGACCCGAGCCGCAGCAAAAAATAAAAGCAACATGACCCGCAGTGAAAAAATTAGCCCCGACCCACACATTAAAGTCGAGTCTCCAAATTTCTAAAATCGCCCCCCCCCCCCCTTGAGGACTCTCCAGATCCGCCCTTGGCTAAATGATTTAAAAATCTGTATTTAATTTTATGATTACTATTAATTAATGAAATATTTAAAAATCATATTTCACTTGTTACTAAATCTTATAACCTTAAAGAGATACCTTGCTCAAAAACTCAATTGAACTTAGTCTCTTGCTCAAGCTTTTTACGATCCATGTCACAACTTGACTATTCCAAAAAAACTGCATACAGGGAAAGTCTTTTGACGTAGATTGACCAGCCTACGGCACGTGTGCCATTGATAACACGCTGTTTTCGGCACGACACTAAATGGGGCCTAAATCCAACTTATATAAAAAATACATATTGAGATTAGTTGAGTTTATTTAAATTCGATTAGTTCGAATTAGAAAAAACTGAAAATGCAACTTAATGAATTGCAATGTAGTTCAATATCGGTGCAATATATATATATACACTTTTTTTTTTTTTTTTTTTTGAATTATTGAAAAGGAAATATAAACAGGCATTATAAGAAAAAGTGCCGTTAGTGAAATTATGAAATTTGGGATTCAATTCCAAAACCTTAGAGCAATTTAATAAATCTGGTAATTGCCTTTTAATTTTTTCCTCCTGCGAATCAATATTTTTGAAAGAGAGAAAATTTTAAATTCAACTAGAAACTTTTTATCAAATGACTCCAGTTAAACCTGCATATTATTTAAAATAACTTAATATGAATTTGATATCAATTATTTGGCATCTAAGATGCAATGAAAAAAATCGCAATTTTCTTTTACTTTCTAGAATATAACACCGTATGTCACCCATGTATATATTTTTTAATTTTTAAAACAAAATTTCGAATAATTTTGACACAAATCTCTTTGTTTTACAAAAATCATAAAATTGGATTTCAAAGTTTTAGTCAGCAGGACATACAAGTGAATTGAAATAAAAGCTTGTTAGTATGGAAGCAACTTTTATCAACTCCGGAATGAAAAAATGACTCAATTTGACTTCTTGTGAGGGATAAATTAAGAAAAAAAATATTCTGAAATAATGTATTTTATCTTTAACATATCTGTAATTTCTTGAAATAATCTATAAAAAAGTTAGTGTATGGAAAAATACCATTCTTAACCCCTTCACGCCGGAAGCTTTTTTTACGAAATTTTTAGTGTTTTTGTCACCGGTTTTAAAAAACAGAAATTGGTTCTTTCCTAGATCGAGAAAATGCTCCGATTAAATAAGGCAAATTTTATAGTATAATTTTTCCGTTGGGAATAAACAAGAATCCTTAAGCCTTTTTTGTGGCACGTATACGTGTCGCTCGTCCTCAAGGGGTTAAGGAGTCAAAATGCCTTCAAATATTTTTAGTAAAGTGGATAAAAGTGATTCTTCTATTCCATTACATTATTAAAGGCAGATTATATCAGATAAGCAGTGATATTCTTTACATCATTTTTAAAAGTAAAATCAAAAAGCGTTTGGAATTTTTAATTACATTTACTAAACATGTCTTTCAATAAAAAAAATTCGACTTCTAGCAATAAACCTTATATTTTCTTCTTTTAAACGAGATTTCTTAACATGATCCGTTAATCCGATATAGTAGGAATGCTAGTTAATTTTATTTAGAGTTTTAGAATCTTATTTACAGTTTGTTAAATTCGCGAAGATTTTAAATCCTAAAATATAAAATTAAGATGTATTTTTAAAGCACTTTTAGCCATCAGATAGCTGAAAATGTGCATTTAAGGTATTCACGTGCCTTTAATCAAAATATCGATTTTTCATTTTTCAAATAATATTAAAATCGAATCTTTTAACAGTCGAATTATGCTTAAATTGTGTCTGTATCTTAATTTGAAACAGAGTTAGAGATGTTTCAAGTTAAAACTATTAACAGCTTTTGAAATGTATTTAAAAGGTACTTTTAGCTTTTTTTCAAACCAAAGATTTCTAAATTTTTACTATACCCAAGCAAAAAAATTCTGCAGAAAATGTCTTGAAATTTTGTGTGCTTTTCTTACAAATGTTTATTAAGGGAATAGACTTCACTTACGATAAGTTACAACTACTACAAGTAACTTACAAGTTTTATACTTACAATGCTATAAACAACAAAATTGCAATGCATTTTACAAAATTTTCACTACATTAATAACTTCAACTTCAACTGCCACAGAAACTGACACATAGGTGTTATTATAATGAGAATAATCAATCTACGAGAGAACTTTATTCTCTTTATTATGCAATTTATAAAATGCCAATAGATTGTTATGTTTTTGAATTATCATATTTAGCGAAAATGTCAACTTTTCATACAAGTTTGATCTTTATACACCTTAAAAATTTATGTATGCATATCTATTAAGATATTTACATATTTTTCAAAGTTTGAACTTATATATCATTTTAAAAAATTGGTATAAACAGAAAATTTTAAAAGTTTGTCGTCGAAAATTTGTGAATACCTTAATAAGATTATATATAAAAAATAAGTTAAGTACTTTAATTTTTCGAGGAGAAAATGAAAAACTATGACTGCTTTTCATGTCTATGAGTTTAACCTGGCAGAGTTGAATTTCAGGAAACAAGTAAACTTGATCAATCAATCATCTACAGTTTAATTTCAATACGAAATCAAACGATTCTCAATGTCTGATCACTGCAATTTTGGCTGCAACCATTAAATTTTTTGCAATATACTTTATTAATGCTATCACATTTGACACCAATTCGAATAATTTTTTGCTCATTTTAAGGTTTTTCCTAAAAGAAACGAGTCTGAAAAAAAAAAATAATAATAACTGGGTGTAATAAACTTTACGCATAACTAGAAACAAGTAAGATATAGTTAATAAACGTCGTTAAAACTTAGAAAATATTCTTTTATTCTAACACCCAATCTTTACCTACGCAGGAAGGCGTTACTCTGAAATCAGCTTTTTCTGTACGTAGTTTGCATAACGAGTAGGCATGTATGTTATTTCAATCCGTGTTTGAGGTTTTTGAACGCAAGAGAGGAGGATGTACATTCATTTTTTCATATCAGAAACTGTAAGACATAAAGTTTTAAAATTACTGCAAAAACTTTTATATAAAGATGAGTTTGTGACGTAAAAATTCTAAAGTGAAAGAAAGAAAGAAAAAAAAAAAATATATATATATATATATGTCAAAAACAAAAATGAAAGATGAAATGCTATATTCATAGATTTTACTTCTGCATCAAATTGATTCAATAAATTCTTTTTAAAAATTGCACAATTTTAAATATTCTTCAACCCGCTTTCTCTTTGTGGATACTTACGCTATTAAAAGTACTCATTCTCAAAATTACACGATTTTAGTGCCAGTGTTTTAATCTTGATGTTAACATGACTGTCATTTATCTGTGTGATTTTATGATGTATGTTATTTATGACGGTCGATTATATGTACTAAGGATATAGGCCCTAGGAGGAGTAAGGGTCTTTCTAAGGGCTCCTAACCTGTATTTATGCAAAGTTATCCAAGGTTCGAAGGTAAACTCCGAACATTTAACCAACGGGTGGGTTTGGGTTCAAATTCAGCACCTCTCATCTACCAGCTTTGAGAACATAACCTCTCAGCCACTGGTGGGGCGTGATTTTATTATGACTTTCCTCTGATCCATAACTGAATAACCAGACAAGAAATAAAAATGTTCAGAATACTAAACTTTTCTTGCAAAATTACCTAAAGACATACAAGTACTACTAAAAACTGTTCATATGAAATTAAGTTAAAGGACATCTGCGTGATGGAATTCATTAGCTATCAACACTGCAGTCTTAAAAAGTAGCAATTACTGGTGGATAATCTTCTATAATCCTACTCCGTAGAACAAAAACAATTACAATGGCTATCATGATTGGTGCATTTTTATAACAATTCACATGACATAACTAAAAGAGTTGAAAGAAATAAGCAACTCCGTCACTTATTAACAGAAATACATTTAGTGTACAGCTACTTCAGTGTCTTATAAAGGAGCTTTTTCTTCAAAGAAAACAATAGCAAAATATGTATTAATGCAGCGTCTCTATTGATCAGTAGACAAAATCGTTGAAAATACAATATATGGATCAGAATTTGCCGGGCATTTTCGATTTTGAACACCTATCGATTATCTAAATAAATACTTATCGGTTTTCTGCTGGAACTGCAAAAATATAAAGAAAATATTTCAGAAGTCATACTTTTTCACGACAGATATGGTTTGATCAGTAAAGCCATTGGTGGACCAACAACAAGTTGAATAAAAAATCGCAATTTTGATCTGTACATTAAATTGCTCTCCCTATAACACGTTCCTATACGGGCCTTCGGGCATTTTTTTTCTGTATAAGAACAGAAGGTATATTCAAGGAGATATAAAAGTTTATTTAAAAAATATAAGAAATTCCCTGATATTTTAACACTTTCTAACAAAGTTGAAAAGTGTTTATGCATTCGTTTGTCAGTCCGTCTGGCCGTCTGGCCACGCTCCCAGAGACGCGCCGATTCGGTGTGCAAAGTGTGCGGCGCTCACAGACACCGGCAAAGGGGCATTTAAAAAGGGGCATTATTTGCGGTATATTTTAGTTATGTTAAACTATTTCCCATATAATAAAATTGATATACATTGCTTTGGTTCACTACAAGTTATTTCCTGTGTAATAGAAAATGCGTTTCCGTATTTTTGAATTGATATAATATTTTAACTTTATTAGATATAATATTATAAACTGTGCAATTTTGTTGCATTATTCTGAATGTGTTGAGAAGTTTTTCATAATCTATGCTAGACGCATGATTTCTTTTTTCTTGTTTTGCATACAGCATGTAGGATGGTAGAGCAAATGTAATGCCTCGCATTAAAGAAATTGACAAAGAATCGTAGAAGAGTGACAATCCGAAAATAAGTTTCCCCTGGCGACTGGACAGAAGTGTGCATGAAAGACAAACGTATAATGAAACATTAAAGATAAGATCTAACTTTACTTTTCTACATAAGTGTCAAGTGAGTCCAGACATTTACCATACCCCTTTATAAGCTTCAAAAAAGACCTCCAGGAAAAAATCAGGACTTTGCACGCGAAAGAAGGTTTGAATCGTTTGTGTGATTTCCGTTCTCTAGATATAAATAGCTTGATTCTGGCCCATTCTGATCCAAAATGACCCAATAATCGAATTTTCTCGAACATGTGACCTAGCCCAATGGTCTTCTCGTGCCCGAAAATGGCAAAATTCAAATTTTTGCGAAAATCGTTAGAGCCGTTTTTGAGATAAAATTTACCCACACAGACCACACACACACACACAATTTTTGCTCGCATTATAGTATAAGACTAGCGAACTACGCCCGCTAGCTGGGCCACTTTTTCCAAACGAACCTCGATATTAAGCAGTATATAATAAGCAAAAAAATTCATTTAATAAGCAAGTTTTGGTGTTCGAATCGGTGTTCGGTAGTGGAAACAAAATATGTAGTATTTACGGTTCGTTTACGGGGAAACTCAGAAGAATTCCATTATATTACGGTTTATAAAGGAAAATCGTTTATAAAGGTACGATTTATAAAGGAAAAGCTATTATTTTAATGATGTTACAGTTCTTTGAACACATTGAAATAGATATTTATCATAATTATCACTACAAGGTTCCTGTTATAGAGCATGGTGAGCAGAGAATTTATCGTTCATTTACAGGGACACACAAAAGAATTTGGCTGCGGAAGAAAATTAGCAACAACTAAACTATTGAAGACTACGAAAAATAATTTCTGAAAGTACGTTTTCAGAATGTTCTTGTACTTGTGTGCGTGTAAATCTTTTTTTTTTTTTTGGTTTGCGTACATTATATAAACCATATACAGAGCTGCACAAAGGTTTTCTACAACATCCATTTATTGATAAAATTTCCTGAATAGAAAATTTAAACTGAGTTATGTTTTTGAATGAACTATAAATTTTAGCAAATGGTGTAAACATATATACCAATCTATCATATACAGGGCTGCACAAAAATATAGTACATTTTTCCCGGTTATTTACAGTAATAGCAGAAATTGGTGTTTCGAATGCGTGTTCCAAATTGTTTATTTAGACATCACCTTTCACTTCAGTATTTCACAATATTATTCTAATATGAATAATTTATCGAGTGAAAGACAGACATAATTAATGGATAACAAACAAGCTTAAAGTCGAAATCGCTTTTCAGCTATGTTGGAGTATGTTAAAAAAGCGTGACTCAGTAAAACACGTTACTGAAATTTCAACATGATAAAAATATGCAGGAGATTGCGAAATACAAGATGTGAATAAAGATTAACAAGCACTTAAAAAATGTTTTTCAAGATGTTTGTACCTTTTATCTGGGTACAATTCATCATGCCTTTATCACTCACCGTTTCGAACTAACGTGGACAGAAAAATATCCAACCCCATGCAAACTTATCAGAGTAATTCAGTATACATTTAATATAATTATGTAAAGATTCTATTTGGGTTTGGTTTTATTCAGTCTGAAGCACTTCTTTTGTTTGTTTTTTATCAATTTTATCTAGCATTATCTGAAAATCGATATCGATATCGTTATCAATTCGTTTTCATTTCTTATCTATTTCTTTATCTTTCTGAATGTTTATAATAAATGGATTTAGCATTTAAAATAAAAAAAAAAGTTTGTTTCGTTTTTGAACATATTTCAACAGAAATTCAAAAAAATTGCTAAAATTAAAAGATTGGTGTATTTTGTCGCCTAGATTTCTAATTAGAGTTCGGCGAAATGTTCGTTTTCATTTTCGGCACAAAACCTTAGTTTTGGAGAACATTCATTTTTGAGATAATACATCAAATTGAAAAATACAACAAAATTGAAACCACGGGCAGCACAGCAAATCCATTTTATACGCAATTCAGAATCTCTTATATGTGTGTGCGTTTGCATTAATAATTTTAAATATTTCTTTAGTACCGTTTCATTTTCGTTTTTGGCTGAAACCAGAAGGATAACAGGAATTTGGTTTAGTCTTAAAAACGTATTTTGATCAAATACAATTTCTCATGCATCATTTGAAGGTAAAATAGGATAATGAGCAAGAGAAAAATGTTTCAAGTATTTTTTAATGTATAAAAATCGAAGAACATACAGAAGGTGTTTTTTTATGTTTTAGGAAATTTAAATATAAAATTGTGCCTCCAAATTTTTTCTTGTTGTGATCAATAATCACATATGTATAGGCCGTCAGTTTTGGTAATATAAAAACCCAATAGTGCTTATCAAACGCATCTCGATTTTTAATACTTTTCTTTGTTTTTGTTTTTGTTTTAAAGAAAACTCGCATCTAATAGAAACTGGTCAGAATTTAATGTGCAACATAAAAACATCCGATGTTTCAAATATTAATATACCAAATTTGCATATTTAAGGCAATTTTTTGAAATTTTCTTTCTTTTTTATACAATTTATCGTTTTTCTTTCTCGTTAAATTTAGAAACTATATAATTTCTGAATTACGAATAATTGTTACTTTAAAAATAGTACAATAATCTTTCTTCAAAAATACAACCCCCCCCCCCTCCTTTTTTTAATATAAGGAATTCAAATGATTTACTTGAAAAATATTCAAGAATGTTATTTATAATGGTATTTACAATTATTAATAATCTCATAACACTTCATAATTTACTCATCTTATAAAATCACTTTTCATAAAACTATTTTCTGTCTCTCTCTCTCTCTTTCTCTCTGTCTGTCTCTCTCTCTTAACCAAAGTAATTCAGATATTACCATTCAATAAACTAATGAAACCAGTATTTTTACAATCATCTTATTGAAAACAGTTGAAGTTTGAAGTGAAATAGAAGGCAGATTACCAAAATAATAAAAGATAAATGGATATATATATATAATGATTATAGACAATAAAAAACGTAAATAAATATAAATATATGACGAAATGAAATTTTCGCCTTGCTTTTAAGATAAAATGTATAATATGAACCTTAAAATGTTCAGGCTCACTTAAAAGGCGATTAAATAATCAACTATAGATGTTAAAAGTTAATTTTATTTAAAAACATCTTAGTACTTTCAAAACTTTAAACAGGTTCTTCCTCAGAGAATATTTTCTTTTATAAATAGAAATATAAGATTTCGTTTTGAAAAATGAACAAGATTCGTGACTTGAAGTGGCATTCACGTTTATATCTGAAACAAAATGTCACAATAGATTTTGATCATACGAAAATCATATTCGCAACATCCAATTATTACTTATCCATTGTAAGAGAATCCCTAGAAATCCTATGCAAAAGCAATAAAGTGTGTAATGATGCCCTATCTTATAATATACCGAATTTATGGTTTAACATCCTAAAAATAAAATCCTCACAATTTGAGAAAATGACGTATTAAATTTCATGCTGCAACAATCAAATATTTCTTTTTTTTCGTTCACCTAAAATACTACTAATTCAATCTTCAAGCCACGAGTCTCGTACATTTTTAAAAATAAAATCTTATATTTGTATTTATAAAAGAAAATATTCTCTATGGAATAACCTGTTTAAAGGTTTGAAAGTACTAAGATATTTTTAAATAAAATTAACTTTTAACATCTATAGTTGATTATTTAATCGCCTTTTACGTAAGCCTGAACATTTTAAAGTTCATATTATACATTTTATAATAAAAAACGTGTTTAGTGTGGAATATTTATTTACTCATAAACTACCTATAGAGAAGAGGTAGGAATAGAAATATTTCAAAAAAAAAAAAAAAAAAAAAAATACGCATTATATTTTTCTCAGTTTTAGATGCAACCGTGCTGTGATGATGTTTGAGTTTCTGATACTAAAACAATATAGCTCAAAATATTTGTAATTTTTAATTACAGTACGAAAAAATTGAAAAAATTTCACTATTTTTCCTTCAAGTACAGAACGAATATAACGAGCATGTAAAGTAGAGGAAAAATATTTTGTATTTATAGTTCAACAAATATCCTATTGTTCAGTCCTAACTTACAGTTGTTTAGTTATAGATCTAAATAAAGTTAAACATATAACTTGAGTTTTTTTATTACAGTGTGTACTAAAAATTTCCAGCTGAAAGATTAAATACATTCTCGTTAAAAATTATCATTTTTTATGGATCAGAATTTAATTGTGGGCTCTCATTTAAAATGGATTTTGACATTTATTGCAAAATAAATATTACAATTTTTTTTCTTTCTGTGGATGGGTGGGAGGAGGGAGATTTTAAATTATAGAAATAAATATTTGTAACACAGCAGAAATTTGAAAAACTGGAGATAAAATTGGAATATGCTCTATACCTCCTTTTCTCGCGTTGCCCCATTCCCCACAAAGTAGTATAGTTAGTACAAATATCTTAGCCATGCTGATTTTTAGAGAAAATTTAACCAGTGACTTTTAATTTAACCAATGAATTGAATGTGTATAGAATTACGGTAAAAAAACTCCCCACTCTTTCTTTACAAATTTAATAAGTTTTAAAAGCAATTTAAATACAATTTAATACAAAATCTGCAAAAAATTAATCCTTCACCCTACTGTGTGACGCATCAGGCACTTCCCTATAAACACTACAATTCTCATTATGTACCATGATTTTGGCCTATATGATTGCTGTTACTGATGACGAATAGTCCAAAGAATGAAATAACACTTGTTTTGACCATGTCAGAATCAGGGCTGTAGCTAAGTGGGCGCTATGGGCGGCTCAGCCTCTCCTAAAATATTTTGAGTCCCCCATAGAAAATATTCCAATGTCACTAAATGAATTTCTGTTCCGAAAGTTCAAATGAAATTCTGTTCAAAAATCAAATTTAGTTTTGTGACCCTTTCACAATTTTGCAGAATTACTAAATTGTATCTAAAATAAGTAATTAAACACTCCCTCATCCAATTTGTACACATGAAGCTAACATGATGTTTAACTTTGCACCAGTTATACACTCAAAATTTTCATCATCCTATACTTTTACTAGTATAAAGAGAAGTTATTACAACAGTTTAATAAGAAACATAGTAGTACCTACAAAGTGAATATGCTACAATTTATCTTTGTGCATAAGAAAGAGAAAAAAAAAATTATGAGCCTCCCCTACAATCTCTTGAGTGCCCCCCCCCTTTCCTATTGATCACTTCTAGCTACGGTGCTGGTCGGCTGACAGCATTTGGCGAAAAAAAAAAAAAAAAAAAAAAAAAAAAAAAGAGTTTGTTCTTGGGGAAAAAAAATTAAAATATTAAGGCAAAATTTACTTTTATTATTTTTACTGAATACTTAAAAATAATAATAGAAAGAAAGTTGCAGAGTGTAAGTTGCAGATAAAATTAATTTAAGTGTTAAGCATATAAAAATAATTTTAAGCTCATTTAATTGTAAAATATATCAACACAATATTTAAAAACCTTAATTGTGTATATAGGGTAACCGCCATAAATTATCAAATTTTAGTTGAAAATTTGATAGTTCAATTTTTTTCTATTTCTCCTATTATTAGACCGATATATAGATTTCAAGTAATTTTTTTCATAAAAATAAAAAATCCATGTAGTAAGGGGTTAATATCTCAAAAATCGAATCTTTTTTACTACAAATACTTAGCATCTGACAACTGTAAAATTCGTAGCACATGTAAATATATTTGTGTAGAAAGGAAAATATAATATTGCTTGGGTTAAGTAAAATGAGTGTTGTCTCATGCCTCCTGCTTCCTCTTCCCTACTTAAAGGAAATACTTTGATACATTTATTTTAACTGTGGGCAAAAATTACCTTTTTTTTAATTATGAAGTTTCAGGATATAAAAGGAAATTACTTTTTTTTTTTTTTTTTTTTTTTTTTTTTAATTGAAATGTTGTTAATTTAAGAGTGCAAAGAATGGCGAAAGAACCGTCAACGGTTTTTATTTTTGCCTACTTATCTTTAGCAAACACTACTCTTAAGAGTGTTATCAATTACTGTTATGTCGGATGCGCCTCTCTTTCCTGAACCAAGTCTGCTTCCGCTATATAATTCGTCTTCATTTGAATAAAAAAGAAGAGAAAACCGTTAGACATCCTATAGCCATTTTTTTATTCTTAAGTCAATAAAATTTCAGTTTTTTAAAAAATAATTTCTTTTTATGTTGTAAAACTTCATAATTAAAAAATTGAAAAAAAGAAAAGTTAATTAATGTTAAAAAAGAGTTTTTGATTTTGTTTAATTTTTATTCATCTTCTGTTACGAAATAACAGTAAAAATATACATTCTAGACTTTAAAAATTACAAAATTATCCTGCATATAATCAGCGCCTGAACTTTAAGAATGCATTTTCCAATGTTGGAATCTTTTCGCCATGCATTTCCCACCTCATTCTTTCAAATATATCACTATGAAATTTGTAGCAAAAAATAAATGAATAAGTAAGTAAAATAAATAAATACTAAACAACATTTAAAAGCATAATAGTTATTATTTTACATGCAGCTTGATAGCTCATATCTCAGTTTTTTGTTGTATGTTCAATGAATAGGATGTATTTTAATTCAAAAATTTCAACGCTTACAATAATCTCTTTTTCTTACTTTTTTTCTGTTGATTTATTTATTTTTTTGTTAGTATAATGTGCACCTGCGAATTTCGAAAAACTTTTTTTGTACCAAAAGTGTACTGCTGGGTTATACAGATTGTTTTAGGGACAGTTCATCTTTAGAGGGCCAAAAAATAACATTTCTTACCTGAACTAAGTCTGCTTCCGCTATATAACTCGTCTTCATTTGAATAAAAAAAGAAGAGAAAACTTTGCAATATAAACGAAAAGCATTGAAACGAAAACCGTTGAATATCCCATAGTCATTCTTTATACTCTTAAATAAATAACATTTCAGATTTTTAATTTTTTTTTTTTTTTTTATGTCGTGAAATTTCATAACTAAAAAATTGAAAAAAAATGGTTAATGTTAGAAAAGATAATGGTTGGTTAATGTTAAAAAAGAGTTTTTGTTTTTGCTTAATTTTTGCTCATCTTCTGTTACGCAGTAAAAAGAAAAAAATATTCTAGGCTTTAAAATTTGCAAAATTATTTTGCATATAATCTGCCCCGGTGTATGTATAATGTGCGTCTAAACTTTAAGCATGCATTTTCCTATGTTGGGATATTTTTCGTCATGAATTTCCCCTACATTGTTTGAAAAGAAATCTTCATGAGATTTGTAGCAAAGAAAGTTGGAAATTACACGTGAAGCGTGGCAAATAAGGTTAGTTCGTACGATAACGAAGTTTTAAAAATATCACTCTCATATATCAATCTCATAAAGTTATAAATATTCAATTGCAATTAAAATGCGCCGCAAACAATGTTCCCCCTATACCATTATGTAATGGAATATTTTTGTGTGGCCTTGTAAATCACTAAAAAATGTTCTTTGCACCACAGATTATGCAAAATGTATATTAGAATATGTACTTGATAGATGCATATCAATTTTATTATGTTCGAATGAGTGTGACACCGTTAAAATACATTTGAAACATTTTCCCCATTGACCGTACTGTAACGGAATACTTTTGATTGTCCCTGTAATTGAGCTATGCATCCGAATTTCATAAAATTTTAAATGACTCGACGAAATTATGTAATAATTATACATTTTAAGTTTCAAACGATTCGGTCGGGTAGTTTTTGCGTTGTTATATGCGGACGGACGGACTGAACGACAAATAGGTGCTACGTATTTACATAATTACGAACGCACCTAAAAATAAATAAGTAAACAAGTAAATAAAATAAATAAATACTAAACAACATTTAAAAACATAATTGTTAGCACTTTCCATTCAGCTCGAGAGTTCATAACTCAATTTTTTCATAACATGTTCAATAAATAGGATGTATTTTAATTAAAAAATTTCAACGCTTATAGTAATCTTTTTTTTTTTTTTTTTTTTTTGTTTGTTACTATAACGCACATCTGCAAATTTCGATTTTTTTTTAAAATTAAAAGTGCACATTATCCTCTGGGTTATACAATTTGTTTTAAAGGGACCGTTCACCTTTAAAGTGTCAAAAAATAAGTTAAAATAAATTATAAGTTCAATCTTTTTATTAAAGTATTTTTAGTTCTGAGCATCTACATAGGAAATTTATGTTTGTGTGTCATTTTTTTCCAAATATCGCACTAAACAATAAACGGGTATTCAAAGGTTTTTTACTTTCGAATAAACTAATTTGGTGATGCGCAAAAGATTTCGTTGCGACAACTTAACGAAACATATTGAAATTTCCGATAGACTAAATTCTTCTTCTTCTTCTTCTTCTTTTTTTTTTTTTTTTTTTTTTTTCAACCTAAGTAAATATTTAACATTAAAATTTCAAAATTTATATCAAAAGAATTTAATTTTATTCGAACTTTCTAAACATTTTCCACAAAATTTTTTTTAACTTCTAACATTTTGATTTATTTTCCTCATAATTATTAGAATTATAAGAAAGTATTTTTTAAAAGAATAAGCTTTTTTACGTGGTACACTATAAAATTAGATTTGAATTTCAACAGTTAAAATTTTTGTTGTTTATTGAAAAAGCAGTAGTTGAGGATTATTTTATACATATCAATGCAAAATAAATTATCTTTATGCAAATGATTTTTTCCCCTTTACAGTGCAAATGGAAAAATTCAATTTATAAAAAACAAACACAAGTCTGAAATTCAATAGAAGTTTTTCAACTACAGATTTTTGAGTTCAAACTGACCTAGATCTAATTTGATTGGTTTCTTTCGTTTGTATTGTTTGATAAAGAAATCTCTCTATATATATTTTTGTTTCTATTTTTATTTATATATAAAGAAAAAAAAAGAAAGAAAAATTAATATTTTGATGATTTAAACGGTGATTCTCATTAAATATTTTGAGTTAAAGGGAAATATACTTAAATGAGTTCCTTTGTTATTTGATAGTTAAAAAAAATCATAAAATGGTGCCAAAATATTTAGGACTAAAATAGGTTTTCTTTTAAATATAAAAATTGTGTTATTTTACTTTCATGCGAAAAAAATATATGTGCTTTCATTGATGATCTATATGAAGGAAAAATTAATAAAAGAAAAATTAAAAAAAGATACTTTTTTTTTTTTCATGTTCCAAATACATTTTTTATAACTTTCCACTAAGCATTATCCTCCTCAGTCCCGATGTCGCCTATAGGAGACACTAAAGAATGCCCTTTAAATAATTTAAATCTTTCCAGAATTATTAAAATTAATTCTAAGCTATTTTAATAAATCTGTGCATATCATAAGCATCGATGTATAAGCTGATACATGTTTTTATATGTCTCATAATAATTTTAAACTAGTTTTTGCGGTCTCTCGTAATATTTATCTCAGGATCTTGGAGGCTCAATCACTACTAATTGGCACGCACACACATAAAAAGATTCTTTCAATCGCATTTAAAAGTACATTTTTTTTTCTCTGTACGAGGTGTAAAATTGGAAAATATGCGATTTTCAGTTGATAAAGAAGTTTAAAAATTCGCAGTACCAAAAATTGTAAAACTGAAATTTTATTTAAAATTTGTTTATGATTGACCCAGGAATATTAATGTTTAATCCATGGTGTACGTAATATATGACTCTGTTATCACGTAAGCCACGTTTTGATCTCCCTAGAAATGATGTTTATTATTATTGTTAATTTAAATATACAATTTATTTATAAGTCTTTAAAATTTTAGTCTTTGAAAATATCATTTTCCAAATAGTCGTTGTGATTTGTTAAATTACAATTTTTTTATGATTATTTTTTTTTTATTTTCTTTTTCTTTTTATTATTATTTTATTTTATTTTTTTTATCACGAAATAAGGTTTGTTTGTGAAAGTCCACGGTACAAAATAGCTCGAAGACAGAAAATCTGACGTGTATGGTTGGGAAGTTAAACAAATCGGAAACAATTTAATGCAAAAAAAAAATTCTAGATATCCCTAAATCACTACTAATTGGCGCACACACACACACACATAAAAAGATTCTTTCAACGTATAATAAATTTTTATCTGTTAAAACTATGAGGAAATGGCGTTTATTGCTGTTTAAATCCTCGTAAACAAGCATCAATAACAAAAAGGTATTTTTGAACAAATTTCTTGATGGGTGAAGTCTGATATCTAGAAATTTTGTTTGCATTAAAATGTTTCCGATTTGTTTAATTTCCCAACCATACACTTCAGATTTTCTGTCTTTAAGTTATTTTATACTGTGGACTTTCACGCGCGGCACTAGAAAAACGGTCCTCTTCTAAGAAACCGTGGAGAAAAACAAACCTTATTTCGTGAGAGAAAAAAAAAGAATAAACATAAAAAATTGTAATTTAACAAATCACAACGACTATTTGGAAAACGATATCTTCAAAGACTAAAATTTTAAAGACTTATAAATAAATTGTATATTTAAATTAACAATAATAATAAACATCATTTCTAGGAGGATCAAAACGTGGCTTACGTAATAACAGAGTCATATATTACGTACACCATGTATTAAACATTAATATTCCTGGATCAATCATAAACAAATTTTAAATAAAATTTCACTTTTACAATTTTTGGTACTGCGAATTTTTAAACTTCTTTATCAATTGAAAATCGCATATTTTCAATTTTTACACCTCGTACAGAGAAAAAAAATGTACTTTTAAATGCGATTTGTTTGTAAGCGGTATTTCAATTTGCTTTTGAGTTATTATTATTATTTAGTTTATAATACTTTTTATTTATTTATTTATTTATTTATTTATTTATTTTATGTCATCATGTCAACAGAAGTGTTTTCTTTCTGGATATTAAACATTGCAAATCAGAAAACGAACAAAAGATGGACCAATAATAATAATAATAATAATAATAATAATAATAATAATAATAATAATAATAATAATAATAATTAGACTGACTTCTGAACATCTCATATTACGTACCACACGGATTAAACATTCATATTCCTGGACCCATCAGAAACAAATTTTAAATGAAATTTCAGTTTTACAATTTTCGGAACTGCAAATTTTTAAACTTCTAAACATCGCGCATTTTTAATTTCTACACCGTTGCGTAGAGAAAAAAAATTTCACTTTTAAATGAAATTTGTTTGAAATCTTTATCACAATTTGTTTACAAATTATTTTTAAAGGTTTTATTACATTTTTTTTTTTTTCATCGTGTCAACAGAAGTATTCCATTTTTGGACATTAAACATGGACCGATAAGAAAACGAATAAAATAAAAAAAGTTGCGGAATTCAATCAATAAAAAGATTCAGATATACTTCAGATTTACCAGCTCTCTAGCAAGGACAACAACTATTTTCCAAATAGTTAACAAGAAAACAAGAATGTTAGGAAATAGACACAAAGAATAGTAGATTAAAAACTCATATATAAACACAGGAAAAAATTATTTTTAATTTACTTAATTGTTGTTAAGTTGTTTGTTTTGTAGTATTGTATGTCGTGCTTACTGTTCATTACAGGTATAAAGTTGTTCCAATCGCACGTAATTATTAAAATATATAAAAATGATTGCAATCCACTGTATTTATATAGCACTAATCCAGGCAAATGATAAAGTCCAAATATCATTAAAAATTTATTTTTGATACAATATTAGCTATATTGTACTAATCCAGGCATAGATAATTAAGAATAAATGTAATCATCCAATATCAATACGCCGCGATAAATAAATTAATGGAGGACAAATTATGAATTTTTCCGCCAACACATTTAAGGTTTTACCTGTCTGAAGAGTGTAATATCGATGCATCAAAATATGTGTCGATATTCATACTAAAAAATATAGAAAGTTAGGAAATAGAGAAATATATTTGACGCAGTAATTTCAAATACACATGCTCACGCAATAAAATTTTATAGGATCGTTGCACAACATGACGACAAAAAATGTCGCAATAATGTCGTAACATTCGAACAGACCATAAAAGTCCTGTGAGAATTTGAAAAGCGATATATCAAGAAGATTGATGGTAATCACCTTACACTTCACCAAATTATCATAAGCGCATTTAATGAAATACTATTAGAATAACTGGTATACTAATTGGCAAACGTTTTACACATAACATTATCATAAAAACCCATGAATTTATCTGAATCTGAATCTGAATTTATTTGAATTTATGAATTAATATCTGTGAATTTATTTATGGGTATGAATTTCATTAAACGATTACAACTACTCAATCGCGCAATAATCTTTTGAATGTAAGAAATCGTTAAGGATTTACAGTCTAATAAATATTTAGTTGTTTGGAAAAAAATATGTATCTAACAGATTTATATCTAACAGAGTGAAAAATTATACAGGCTACGCTTTGAACCTGGATTATTGGTTCATCGCACCAACATTCTGCTAACTGTGCAACCAGGATTGACTTGTTAGGAATGTGAATTAAAATTCACGAATTAAAAATTCAGTTTTACTATTTCACAGGCGTTTAAAAATTGTAATAATATATACTTAAGATATATTAATGTAGGATTTTCTCGTACACCGTATTGTATCCTAAGATTTATTATTTGGGATATGCAAAAATACATTATTGTTGTTGTTGTTGTTATTTATTAATTTTTTTATATGCAAGTCAAAAATTTTTAAAAGTCTAATTTGCAGTAATTTTTGGTATAATAAAAGCAAACCCTGTCAACTTTTTTTTTCCTTTTTACTTTAAAGGTATATTTTTCTTTTACTTTAAATACTCGATATAGTCTGAATGACGATAGTAATTTATAAATAAATTGTTCTCAAAACTATATTCATGCATTTAAAAAAGTTGCATAATATAATTGAAATGCCACATGGCTTTGAACACCGAATATGTAGCTTGAAACTGATCATATCATGAATTTTGTGAAGGTTATGGGCAGCCACGTTCCGCGCTTAAAAGGTAGAGATCGACCAAAAATTCGGTTTCGTCTCTATTTTTCGGCCCAATTTCCTTTCACCGAAAATTTGGCCGGACCGAAACTCGACCGGAACTATCTGTATGCTAAAAATGTAATTTCTTCCGTCGGAAAATTTCAACATTACTCATTGGTTTCAACTGTATCGGCTGAAAAGAGAAACTCTTTATTTATTGTTATAAATTTTACTGTTCATAATTATCAGTCATGACTGACTTAAGACGTGAATCCAAATTATAAAGCAAGATATGTGTATATCACTAAAACTCTTTGAGAAACTTCTAGTATAAAATATGATCATTTATTAAAATCCTTATAAAAGGTAAACCGAGGTATGTACACTTAAAACCTTGTTTAATTAGATGAAAATTGTATAATTAGAAAATAATTTTGAATCGCTGATGAATTGATTACATTATATTTACATTACACACAATAATAATAAAAAAATAAAAACTATATTAAAAAAAAAGGTCCTAAACTTTGAAAAAGATTTAGCTTAAAATTTGCAGAGTTCTTCATATAAAAAAAATGTTCTTTCCTGAAAATATGACAAACAACATTGTACATGATATTCTAAAATCAAAATAAAAAATTAATGAAAAATTAACTACTATATTTTGTTGTATCCAAATATAGTAGTACATGCCATATTGTGTACTTTATATTAGCACTAATTAATGGATATATTGATACAGCCCCTCATCTTTTTGCTTTATTTTTGGAATAACGGTTTTTGAGTTTATTCTATCGATGATCACTTTCAGAATTTTCAAGTTATGTTTTTAAGACTTTCACGTATTCTCTCTATACATTAAGGTAACACAATATGCAAATAAAATTTTGATAGTATTTGCCCATGCGAAATGAAAAATTATTTAGTAACCTTGCCCATTTTTCATATAATTTTTATTATTTTTTAAATCCTGATTACAGGTTATTGTGTGCAATATTGTTTGTCATATTTTTGGAAAAGAGCATTATTTTATATTAAAAACTCTGTAGGCTATAAGCAAAAAACTTGATAAAATTTGGACCGTTTTCATAAAAAAAACCTTAATTTCTCTACGAGTATATATACTATCTACATAAAAATAAACACAGTTTATTACAATAAGCCACTTAATCATAATCTACAATTTGAACGCTTTTGTTACATTAGTTTTGACAGGGTTATCCAAAAGATATTCGTTCTTCTTCAATTTATTGTTGATCCCGTATGGAGTTTCGGGGAGAAAATCTTCAAGAAAATGTATGACTGTACTATTACGTTTGCACACTTAGAGTTTCAGGATAATTCCTCATGTATTTCTCTGGATATGTAACAAAATGTCTAAAATTGCAAGCAGCCGGTCACCTTTGGCCCCCATATATATATATATATATATATATATATATATATATATATAAAGAATCCCACAAAAATGTTTTGCACTGAGGTCCATGCGTACCAGTAGTAAAATATTCAAAGAGCACTGTTAAATTTACTTAATATCGATTTATCCCTGATTAATCTCCGATTATTTGCATCTATTATTACTGCTTTATAGTAATGATTACATCATGTTGACTGTATATTTTCTGATTTTTTTTTTTTTCCCTGAAGATATAGAGAGATAAAACAAAATGAAATCTTATCTACTTTGAACAAAATCAATATCTGCATTCAGATCGAAGAATAAATCGTATATTACAACTTATTGATAACGACATTTATTTGTAGAAAGTTGTCGTAAGATATCAACTAATATTCACAACAGTATTCAAATAATCTCAAACGGCCAGGATTCCATTTTTACTTCTCTGGAAATAGCAAAATTCGAAATTTCCATTTATATATGATACACGCATATTTATAGACTGTAAAGTAAATCGGGTATTGTGTACATAATAAATCGTGTATATTATTGTGGAACTACATCGATTATATAAAAAGAATGGGTAATTTACAGCATGTTTGAATGATAATTAATAATTAGAATAATTTTATTATTAACGTCATAATTAGTATTCGAGACATGAAGAATTCATTTTCTTACCTTAAGAACATTCCAAACAAGTTTAACAGAAAAAATGCTTTGTCGGGAAACCGGGATGTTAATATTTCATGCTGAATTTGTTTATTAATCCTACTGTAGAATAAAATCTCATACCGTTTATGCTAGACCATAAAAGTATAAAGGAACGGTAAAAGGTAAATATTAAATGTCTGAAATACCATTTTCTAAAATCACCCATATCTCCCTCCTAAAAAAAAAAAAAAAAAAAAAAAAAAAATCCACAGTATTTTAATTAAACATTAAATTACATTTTAATTAATTATTCTGTTCGTTAAAACAAATACTACTCATTCAACAAATTTATTTTGGCCAAACAAAAGTTTCTTAAATTTTGTTTTTAAAAAAGTGTAAGAATTTTATATAAAAATACGATAACGATTCTTTTTTTCTATAAAATCATTATTATTACTTTAAAATGACAGAATAAAAATATTATGACTATGCTACATCGACCTGTTAAAAATTTAAGACGAATCTTGTACATTAAATAAAAAGAATGTATCTGAAAAATCATATTTATAATTTTATTTTTTAAAGCGTTTAGCGTATTAAATTTAAACAATGAAATTAACGAAATACAGTAAAATAAATTAAATAAAAACCACCATCTTTAAATATTCCAAAGTAATTTTTATTCGCAAATACTGTAAAATTTATTAATAAATAGCATCCTTATTAATAAACAAGTCCTGTGGATTTCTCTTCCGATTTTATGGTGCACACGCTTATGCTATGCGATAAGGAGAGTTTAAAAATATTTGCTTTTAAACCTAGTTGCATTCTTGAAGCCCTTCTGAAATGTTAAAAAATATATTACTTCAAAACTTTCTTTTCCTCCACTTTACTGGTATACCAAAAGAATTTATAGATCTCAATTATACCATATTCCCCCGCATTACTCCGAACGCCAGAAAAAATCGAGGTACACTAGCATGCCAGAAAAACTTGTATTTACCGACATGCCGTAAAATATGAGGTTTTCTTTCTGGAGAATGGGTTGCTGGCTGATTTATTTTGGATTTAAGAACAAATTTTTTCATTTTAAGAAATTTAAAGTATAAATGCTTATTGTTTTCTTTTTCTCTATCTCTATATATTTATTTAAATTTAAGTGATTATTACATTTTATCAAGTGATTATTACATTTTATTTATCTTATTATCAAGCAAAATTTTCATGTATGAAGTTTTTACTAAGTTAATTAAATTATCATATAAAATAATTTTTTTGATTTATAGAAAGCACATATTTCTCTCTTCCTATATTTCAACAATTATTATATTTTTGATAGTATGAATATTTCTAGTCATTTAATAATTTATGAGATAATCTTTTTCTACATTGTAAATATCGGATGTACTGGGGGGCCCCACCAGTGGCTGCGAGGTTCTGCCCTCGAAATTGGTAGACGGTAGGTGCTGGGTTCGAACCCAATCGCGACCGTCGGCCTAACCTTTCGGAGTTTTCCATGGTTTTCTTCGAACCTTGTATTTCCTTGCGTAAATACGGGTTAGTTTCCCTTAGAAAGATCCCTACGGAGGGCATCCCTCCCCCCCCCCTCAGGGCCCATATCCCACGTGATGATAACTGGACGTCATAGACAAAAACAAAACCAAACCGGATGTGCTGGGGAGAAATTGTAAAATGGTATGAGACACATGAAACACGTTAATATTATCTTGAATATGTAAAAAAGGTAGAATAAATAAATAGAAAATTGGGGAATAACTCTGTACTGCAGCCCTCCTCTCCAACAGAAATCGCTGCTACTAAATGCAATTAATGGGCCTAATTCTTTCCATTTTCGAAGATCCTCGCTATTTCCGGCATGCCCAGAAAGACCAGGGATTAATATTAAAAAATCTGGTCTCCTTCGTAATTTGCGGCGTGCCGGATAATACGAGGGATTACGGTATATCCTAAAATTTCCAGCAGTTAAAAAAAGAAATTGTATTTAATAACTATCAATATTAAACTTCCATGCTACTTAATGCAATTTCACGCCAATTTGTTAAAAAAAAAAAATGTTCAAAATTTTCACATAAAACAATAATAGGTTTCTCTTCTTCTTCTTTCTTTCTTTCTTTCTTTCTTTTTTTTTTTTTTTTTTTTTTTTTCTTTGGTATTATTTCTGAGTCAGAAAAAATATTTTTTAAATACATTTCAATCTGGAATATCCAGAACTGAATTCAGCTTTTAATAAGTAGTTTTTTTATAAATTATGTTTTACAGTTTGTATTTATTGACAGTTTATTAAAAACATATTCCAACTTAATATTTTTGAGTTAGTAATTTACTAAGTCAGCCTTTAAAAATTAAAAAGGGAAAATTCTTGAATCAAACAATTCTTAATATTATGAAATAAATAAAGTAAAATAAAATAAATCACAAGTAAATAACATTTGTAAATTTTGCACTCGTGTTTTTATATTGATATATTTATTTGCATATATATTTTTTTCTGTGTCTCCAAAATTTTCTCATATTTAACATTTTTTATTTGAGATTTTTCTCATTTTAAAATAATTCAAACATTTCTAAAACATTAATTTACAGTACATAAGTATAATTGCTTTTAACATGTTTCTTAGATATAAATTTGTTTCACGCACAACAACTTCCGACAAATAAAAAATAAAATAAAGTGATTAATACTATTTTTACTTCTCGCGGCTACCACCTCATCATGAAAAAAGCTCACGAACATCGAAGACTTAACCGATAAGCTGATTTCAGCTTTCTACCAAAATAATTTCTTTCCAAATAAAGCCAAGATATTCCCGAATTTACCAGCCGGTGATCAAAAAAAGCGCACTATCCACCGCCAACGCTCAGCCACCACAACAGGTAAAATATGCGGCAACCCTGTGTAGTAGAAGCGTACAGGTAGAAACGAAAAACTGGGTTCATGTCCCAGCCGATGCAATACAACTCCAAGTTGTAGCATCCACATTGTAGTTCTGTTACTGACGCGAAACGTTTCGGTTCCTACTCGGAGCTGAGAGTTGTGCTGTGTGAGTGTGGAAAACTCGGGAAGCTCAATCGCTTATTTGGATTCTCTTATCATCCGTTACCTTATTGCGTCTGCGCGGAGGTGTTATCAGTGGATACCGGCAGTTTGAATAAAAAGGTACCTTTAAATGTGTTCTTATGGATAATCTCACAAAAAAACGCTAATCTACCTGCGAGCGAATTTGCTACATCTGATTTTTATTTTTCGCTGTGAGTTTCGCACTTTTCAGTTTTGTTTACAACTTCGCATGGATTTTTATTTACCGCGGGAGAAATAGTTCAACATTTGTGTGTGTTAAAATGATTTGACAAAGGACTAAGTGTTTTTTTCCTCAAATTTGAAAAAAAATATTAGTGACTTTGACGCTGAGATTTAAAACTTCGATTGTTGCGTCGCCACCTGTGAATATGTCACTTAGCAATCCTTTTACTCCTTCCAACATGAAACACAAGTGGAGCAAACTGTGGAATAAACGCTCGGTAACCATCACGGAGTACGATCCGACTTACAAAGTGATATACTTAGGAAATGTCATTACACAGTGGGCTAAAGGAGAGGGTTGTGTTGACAAGCCTCTTGCGACTCTGTGGAAAAATTATTGTGCCAATGTTAAACATGAAATTTCCATGAAACTAACCATTACTAATTCTGGACTCAAAGCCACGACGAAAGAACACGGACTTACAGAGTACTGGTCTAACAGGATAACGTACTGTGCCGCCCCTGCTCAATATCCCAAAGTGTTCTGCTGGGTCTTTCGCCACGAAGGTAGAAGGATGAAACCAGAACTTCGATGCCATGCCGTTCTCTGTGACAAAGAGGAGAAAGCTAAAACTATGGCTGCTCAACTCAATCAGAGACTATCCCAAGCTCTCCAGGAGTTCCGGAGAGAAAAACTAAGCCGCCAGAAAGCCAGGTTGTCCTTAGCGAACTCTTGTTATGACAATCCTACCATACCACGTAGGAAATTATTACTAAGTACGGGTTCAACTAATTTTAGGCCACCTTTAGAACGTTCAAAAAGTGCTCCTAAATTAACCGCGATCGACGAGATCGAGGAAGAGGAGGAAGAAGATTATGAAGAAGAAGAGGCTCAACTGACAAATCTTGATGATGAGTATGACGATGAATACCTCACAGGATCTGTAATATCCGAAATTGAATCGAACTCTGACATCGTACCAGATGATGTTGATTCGCTTTCCGACCATTACCTGACGAATGGTGTCGAAACGGACTCCTTTGATTCGGATTCTGTGGACGATGTGCCGAACACTAGGCGGCGTCAAACTAATCTTAAATTAATTGACGAAACCGTAGATGAAGAAGACAATGTGTCGGACGAGTCGGGTTACTCTGAAGAAAAATTATCTTTTAAAGACGATACTATAACGTCTTATAAAATGTGACAAATGCTTACAGACACACACCATAGACTTGAGAGGTAAATCAAAATAATGTTACTGTCTTACCACAAGATTTCTATATTTTAATCCCAAACATGATAAAAATATTTTTTTAACTTATTTATTAAATTCCATTTAAAAAAATTTAATAATTCAAAAATATTTTAATTAAAGATTGAAACCACATTTGTATTTTAATAAAATAAAATAAATCCATTTCCAACAAATATTCTGACGAAATTTTAAATTAACATGGTGCCAAGTTCATTTCATGTAAAATTTAAAATTTTTCATGATGTTATATGTACTATGTTAAATAAAATTTTAACAAAGTTTTAAAATTGGAAGTACATTAAAATCTTTTAAAACTGGAAATTTATTTAAAAATAATTAGCTTCATAAATGCATGCGAGAAACGAACGTTAAATTAACGATAAAAATGTTCTAGATAATTTATTTCTGTGTGTGTGTAATAAAAAATTATAAATATTACATTTTATTTCATTATTGGCTTTTTAATAAATCAACTTATCTGTGAAGTAATTAAGTAAATAAATGTAAAATAGTGCATGTTTGGGATCGAAAATGTATATGAAAACTTTTACGAAACATGTTTTGATTTTTGCATGAAATTTATATTTAATATATAAATATAGGTATTTTGTCGTTTTATTTATATTTCTTTTTCAAATCACAAGACGGAGTGTTTGCACTATAAATTTCATAACATAAATGCTACATAAATCTTTTATTTAAATACCGTTTTTTTTTCTTTTGTTATCTATTTATGTTGCAATACTTTAATAATTTAGATATAGGTATTTTTTCTAGTTATAGGTTCATGGTTTATTAAAATGTGTAACTATAACCGTTTAATTAATAAATTTCTTGCTCAAAACAAGATATGTTTTCATATTAAGGCGGTTTCTTCAGGGATCTATGACATGTACAGTGTTTTGTTATTTATATGTTATTTTTACAAATGTTGAGTGCCATACTTAAATTTAAAGGAAAATGTTAGAGAGCTCTAACTTTTGTATTAAAAGTGTCAGTTAAACAATTAAATCAATACTTTTGAGTAAGACAGATTGCCATATAAAAAGATAAATTTCTAAAAAGTTTTTTTTTTTTTTTTTTCGAACGCAGGTAAATTATTAATAGCTTTACTATGATAATATTATAGTAAATTTCAATTATTTAAATTCATTTAAATCAAACGCATTAGAATAAAATATATTTATTACCACTGAATACTTATTATAAATTAAAGGATGTCTTAACTTTTTAGAAGTTGTTTGGTTTTATTTATTACTCAAAAGTTGCTTTTAAATTACTTATAATTTTAATGTATTGATATATGTTTTAATTCGAACTAATTCTTAAAGCAACACCTTTTGTGAGTTCGATTTTTAACCCTTTGCGTACATTGGACGACAGAAATTCATCATGCATCTGGCTCCTGGCGCATTATTTTTATAGTCAACCGCTATTTAAAGAAAAAAAAAATTGGTATATTTCTCTTGCATCTGCTAAAAAAGTACATGTAAAAGTTTTTTTTTTTTTTTTTTTTTTTTTTTTTTTTTTAAATGATGCGAGATGGAAAAAAGAACGCCAGTGGCAGCATTGAAACTAATATGTACGCAAGGGGTTAACGGTGTAAAGTTTATTTATAAGTTGAATAAAAATACGATATTTTGCAATTTAATTGATTTAGATGTAGCCAGAAGAAATTAATAAACAAATTAATTGGAATATTAGATATTCTTAAATATTTGAATATTTGTATATGATAATTTTTGTAAAGGCAACTTATTAATAATTTTTTTTTAAAACTCAAAACTCTTTTTTAAAAGCTGAACAAAAAGGTAGAGTTTTTTTAATGTGCATTGCAAGAAAAAACACAATCGTAATCGTTTGAAAAAAATGTTTATTAAGTTTAACAAATTTATTATGAAAACTGTTAATGTTATAACTGTATATATCAACTTTTAATGGTATTATGAGAAAATAATAATTGAAATCTTTACTTTTATTTATATATTTTTTATTTGGATATAATAATTTTCAAAAAGCTACTTAAAAAAAAAATATTTTGATCAATTTTTATTTCTTTTTTTAAGGAAGGAGTAGATGTTTTTAATGCGATTTCAAGAAAAAATATAATGTTAATCATTTAAAAAAACATTTCATAAATTTAACAATTTTATTTTGTGAAATTTCAATGTTATAACTATTTCTACTGATTTTTAATGTTATTATTAGAGCATAATAAGTGAAAATTTTACTTTATTTATTTATTTGGATATAAGAATTTTTGTATAATATTTGGATATAATATATTTCAGAAACCTAATTCTTTAATAAAAAAAAGTTTTTGAACAAAACCCTCTTTTAAAGAATAAGAAAAGAATGCAATTTCAACAAAAATATATAATGTTAATCGTTCGAAAAAACATTTAATAACTTTAGAATTTTATTATGTGAAATTTTAACGTTATATCTATTTCTATTGATTTTTAATGATATTATGACAAGTGATAATAAGTGATGATAATAAGTGAAATTTTAATTTGATTTGTTTGAATATAAGAATTCTTGCGTAATATTTGGATATGATAAATATATTAAAGCTAACTTTTTCATATAAAAATAGGTTTTGATCAAAACACTTAAAAAAAGGGAAATTTTAGCTTTTTTTATGCCATTGCAATAAAAAATATAACATTAATCGTTCGATATTAATTCATAATAAATTTGTTATGCGAAATAAATTAATAAATTTGTTATTAATTTTGTTATGTGAAATTTTAATGTTATAACTATTTTATTGACATCGTGAAATTTTAATGTTCTATCTATTTCTATTTACTTTTAATGTTATTATGAGCAAAAAATAAGTGAAATTTAAATTTTATTTATTTGGATATAAGAATTCTTGTTTAATATTTGGATATGATAATTTTTATTAAAGCTAGCTTTTTAATAAAAAACAGGTTTTGATCAAAGCACTTAAAAAAAAAAGAAATGTTAGATTTTTTAAATGCATTGCAAGGAAAAATATAATATTAATTGTGGGAAAGAATATTTAATAAATTTAATAAGTTTATTTTGTGAAATTTTAATAACTATTTTATCGACTTTTTAATATTGTGGGAAAATAATGAGTGAAATTTTTACTTTTTAAAATTATGATTCATTAAAACATTATTATTTTTTATATTTTCAAAAATTATTATTATTAACAAACATTTTGATTTTGAAAATCTTTAGAAAATATTAATTTCTTATAAATGTCATGTAAGACATTTATGAGAAAATATATTTTTTTTTACTTTTAGTATAAGAATGTAGATATTTTTATAACTATGAGCATTTGAATCAAAATTTATGTTTTTAAATCAAATTTGTATTTATTTATTTTTTTTTAAGAATAAAAAAATAAAAAATGTATTATTACAAATAAATAGATGTGTATTATAACTGAAGGATTTTTACTTTGTAATGAAGCATTATCAATTTTTTTACTATATTTATATAATTTTTAATTTAGTAAAGATTATTAGTTTTTCTAAGACAAATTATTTTTTCTATTTAGTCATTTCTTTTTCAAAATTTTATATAAAGAATTATACGATGTTCATAACACAAAACTTGCAATACAGTGTGTTGTATTTTATAGTCTTAAGCATTTAACGTTCATTTGTGCATTTGTATATAATTTAACAAATCTATTACCTCACATCTGGATCATTGCTGTTTTTGTCTGTTTCTCATTCTGTTGTATTATATACTCATCTTTCACCAAAGATTGTTCAATAAAATTGTATAGTTTTCTTACTTGGTAGTATTTATTGTTTTGATATCTTCTTTTTTTTCCCCTTTTAACTTTAACCCTTTATGGCTCAAATTATGAATAGATGAAAATTTCATCTCCTATAGCACTTTTCGTGAATTTTTACATTAGAAGATTTACAAAATTGTTAAAGGTTGTCTGGGACACAAAAATCTTTAAATTATCTAAAAAAATATATTATTATATTATTTTTTTTTTCTGTTTTTTATGCTAAAAGTGACATTTAAATCGTGTATTTATATTAATTAGAACAGGAAATACTAACTTTTTCGTTTTGGTTTGTTTTCAAAATCTAGTTATCATGGAAATATCTTTCACAATTTCTCGGATTCAAACTGTTATAACTCAAGAACAATAAAAGATACATACTTCAAACTTGGAAAATTTATTTTTTTATTGTTTTACTTTAATTTTGATTCAGCAATTTTGAAAACAAATATTTATCGTTAAAAATATTGAAAATATAATTTTTTAAGTAAAAGTAATATATATATATTTTTTTTTCAAATTTTTACTTTATATATTTTTAATTAAAAAATAATATTTTTAAAAATGCTGAGTTAAAATTAAAATTTAGATATTACTGTTTATTTAAATGTCAAAAAATTAAAATTCTATCTATAAGAGTTTGAGTTATAACAATTTTAAATTACCCCACTTTTTAAATGTATTTCAATTTTTTTTAAGTTTAAAAAAAAAATCTGAGAGGTTTTATCCCGTGATTTTATTTGGAAATAATATGGTTAACCACCACAAAAAATTTCTGAATTTTAACTCTTTAAATAAAAATCATTTTACAACGTGCCCCTGACCTTCTTACTACATTTAGAAGGATTTTGTCAATTAAAATTAATTAAACTTGTATTCACAGGAATTTTGAGCTAGATTTATAATTTCTGTCAAATCTTTTACTTAAAATCAATCTTTTATTTAGTATTTTATGGTATTGGGAAATGTACAAATATAAAGCTCTTTACAACAGAAATATAGGAATATTTTTGAACTGACACTCTTCATCCACAATCTTTCAACGTCAAGAAAACTGAAGAGATGCAAATGAAAAAGAAAGCACCCTTTTTAAAACACTTTTTGTTTTGTTCAACCAATAATGCTTTTGGAACAAGGTGAAGTACCTATAATTCCTTTTAAATTGATTACAATAGAAAGCTTTTATAATTCCATATAACGCACATCTTCTCAGATATAAACAATGAAATTTGCTGTGAAGAAGCACCTAAATTCAAAGATTTATGTATCTATATCTATATCTATATCTATATAAATATATTATAAAGGCCAAACGTATCTGTGGGTAACGCATACGTCATTTTGCGAATGGCAACATTTTCCCCTACAATTTCAGTTTTGCATTTTTGGCTACTGTAAATTTTACACTTCTAAACATTTCACATTTAAAATCTTTACACCGTCGAATAGAGAAAAAAAAAATGCACTTTCAAGTGCCATTTTTTTGAAAGCTGTATCTCAATTCATTTTTGAGATATAAATTTGTTTATAGTTTTTAGCACCAATTTTGTAATTGTGGCAAGAAAATCACTGCAATTTCTTTTAAAATTGAGGATAGAAATTAAAATGCACAACACTTTCCCATGCAATTTCCATTTTGCAGTTTTCGTTACTGAAATTTTACACTTCTAAACATCGTACTTTTTAAATTTTTACACCGTCGTATCGAGAAAAAATGTACTTTCAAATGCAATTTGTTTCAAAACTGTATCTCAATTTATTTTTGAGATATAAATTTTTTTTATAATTTTTAGTACCAATTTTATAATTGTGGCAACAGTATCACTCCATTTTCGCCTAAAATTGAAAAAAAAAAAATAGGCATTAAAATGCTTGTACTATTTTAAAATATCGTTTGTTATAAAATCCGGTGGATTTCGGTTTCATTTCTTTTAATAATTTGGATAATTGAGTTTTATAATATTTTATTAATTTTAATTTAAAATAATATTTGTTTGAGAGTTGGATTGACCAATATAAGATGCATATTTTACTGTAACTAAATTTGTAGCTTTATTATAAATCAATATAACAATTGTTTCTTAAAGATTTTCTTTCGTCGAAGTTCGATGGGTTCCACCTCGTATATATAATGCTACTCTCCAGAAAACTTAATTTAATGCATAAGTTTAATTTGATATTAATTTAGATTTTTTTAATGGAAAGAATTAATAAATGTTCTTTTTTCTGTAAATGAGTAATGTAATGAACGATTTGTATTTAGGTATATTTGGATAATTTTTAGAAAATTATATTTAACAATACGTGGAATGATCTATGTAATATAAAAATTTACTATCCGGATAAGAAATGCAGTATAAAGATTGTCTAATATATTTTAAAATGTTTTGGCTATATTTATGATGTAAATTCAATGACACGTGAAATGCATATAACGCAAAATTCTATATGACGCACAACATTGCGTTTTTAGGTTTTCGTAACATAGATCTTCTGTTGTATTACTAAGTGATGTATTAAATGAATTTTACAAGTTATTTTAATGGTATTTTAAGGCACCGTCGGGACACAAAGGGCTAATAAATGCTCAAAATATTTACATCAAAAAGTTGCAAGAAGAAGACTGGAAAAAAATACAAAAATGTAACTATGTTTTATTTATAGATGATATATCCAATATCGATACCGATGATCGTAGAAATTAATATTACAAATTTTTCAGATTGTAAGAATCAAAGCTTAATATGCTGGAATTTTAGTTTCCCTTACAGATGCTATTTTACAAATATTTTTTACAAACTATTTATGAGAAAGAATGTTTAAATGATTGTATCTTCAGAGGGGGTGAAGTGAAATGCATATAAAAGCCTTATTTGTTCACATATTTCTAAGATTTTACAAATTTTTAAGAGGTATATTCTAAAGAATCACTTTTAAACAGATTATTTTAAATAGCATTTTCGAAACAGATTTTTATGCGCATGTGTTGTTATTTCATAACTAATAATTCACACTGTTACTCAGCATTACTGGCAATTCGGTATTTATTATTATTCAGATTACTTGATTGATAATATTTTTGCGATAGTAATTTTCGTTTTAGGTAATCAGTTAATGAATAAATCGAATATTACATTATTATTTAAAAACTAGCAGGTATAAAGCAATTTAAATTTTCTGAAGTGTAAGTGACTGCTTGTAATATATATATATATATATATATATATATATATATATATATATATATATATATATATTTTCGTTCATAAATTATTGGCATTAGTGTTTTCAAAAGGTATATTCCAAACAATTTATTTTTTTTTTTCCTTTCAAGAATAAAGGTATGAAATAAATAATTTTCTGACTTACATATATCGTTATATTGCTTTTATACAATATCGTATATTTATGAGGCGCCATTAAAACTAAATATAACAACAACTGGTTATGTGACTTGTACTAATTGCAAATATTTTGATTCAAACCAGAAATTTCTCCATAAAATATTATATTACACGGACAAATTCTAATTGAAAACTCTGATATGGATATTTTTATAAAAAGTGAGTGAAAGCCTCGGAACGTTTAGTGTTAACAATTTTTAACTTGTTTTCTTATTATGGATGGAATAAAATAGAAATTTCATTTATTTAGATTGGATTAAAAATTTATTTAAACATTCATTTAAATTGAATTATATGTACATTTCTACAAACAGACACTTGAAGAATCAATTATGTACTTTTTTAAACCATACGCGTTTCATATTGCAGTAATTTAATACTTTGAAATTACAAGAAATTTTTTAAGATTAAGTATTTTTTTAAAGAGTTATTTTTTTAGAAACTCCTTTTTTTATTAGTATTATTGCTAACATCAAACTCAAAGCTCTTTTCATATAAGTTTTATACAAAGTATTTCAGGTAAATTGAATATTTATTTATGAAATATAAGATTTTTTTTAAAATTGAAAATAAAAATCATAATAAAGTGCAATGTTGATGTGAAAATACAAAAATGTAAGTTCAAAAAATGGTACATATAAATATTTTAAAGTTAAAAACTTTAAATTCCGTAAAATGCCCATAATTTTCATCAGATTAATTCTTCCATTTAAAATAACTAAATGATCCAAAACGCAATTCCCAAATTACGGAAAATCGGCATTTTTTTACATTTAACATATTTTCCAGATTGCCCAAAAAGTTCGTTGGCTATCTATCTTTAAACATTTTTGCACAAAGGATTTATTTGCTATTTTAATATTTTTAAATATAGAATGTACCCTCAAATAAAGTTTGGAAATTTATACATAGCAAAAAAAAAAAAAAAAAAACCACAGAAATCACCAAATAACTTGCTACTTACAGCAGCCTTTTTAATTTTGGTAATTTCAGTTGTTTAAGCATGTAGTTCGATTACATGTCTATTAAATTTATGTTTTATTTGTATTACTTTATTTTTTATTTGTGTATTTATTTTTCATCGAAATTTTAATTTCGATGGAATATCAGCATTAATGAAATGATGAGCTATTTATATCGTTTACGTTCAAGCGGCTTCGTCTTTTGTACTTAATTTCCGACTGATGTAAATAGATTTTAAAAAATCATGCTTGAGAATTATTTTTAAAACCACGAAAAACAGAAAATTGAGTCACAGTTTTCGAACAACTTGCACATAACTTCTTCAGGCCCAAGGGCTTATTTTTAGACATATTTTTTTTTTTTTTTAATTTCTGTTATGAATTTACATTAACAAACTGATAACTAAAAACGATTGAAAAGTGAAAACAATTAAAACGTATTTTTGTACATAAAATTAAGTGATACATGGGGACTCAAAAAGTACATTTTTTGACAATTTCTTAGGATTTTTTTATTTTATTATTTCACTATTTTCATTGCAGAAACATTTCAAAATCTGAAATAAACATATATTTAATTTTTTTTTATTATTAACAGACTCTACAAGTGGTATATGAACACACAGTAAAATTATTTACATTTTTGTACATTTCATGCATTTCTGCTGTTAGCCATTATTATATAGCATGTAGCTTCATAAAAAAAGCTGTATAAGAACTAATTTTTTTTTAGTTCTACTATCTGTTTGGCTCCATTCACAACAATTTCGCTCTTTTTTTAAAAAATACTTATATACAGTCGGCTCTCGTTAATTCGAAATCGGATAATTCGAATCTTCGCTTAATTCGAACTAAACATGAAGTCCCGAAACTTTCAATAGCAGAATAATGTTAAAACTTTTCATTAATTCGAATTCATTTTCTCTTGACTTCGTTTAATTCGAACTAACGTGATTCCGATTTATCATTTTCCCTTAATTTCTCCCGGACTTCAGATCCTTGAAATAACTTTCTTTCTTGTCTGAAATGTTCTGAACAAGCATACGTATAATCTTATGCAATTCATAACCACTTTTTTGTAGTGCCTTGTCCCCCGTCTGTCCAATGACACCTCCGCCCCATCTTCCTTTATGTTTGTTCCTCATCTTTGAATTAGTTTATGTATTTATATAATTTAATTTAAGTCATAGTCTAATGTTAACACATCCGAAATATATTTAAAAAATACTATAACATTAATTTATTTGTAATAGTATCCCTTTAAGCAGGTTTTCCTGTTACATATTCCATAATTCGAACTCTGGATAATTAGAACATTTCTTGTGGTCCCGACGAGTTCTAATTAACGAAAGCCGACTGTACGTGAAAAAAAAAAAAAAAAAAAAAAAAAAAAAAAAAAAAACTGTAAAGATAAGTATCCTATAGGATACTTCAGGTTAAAAAAAAATCTTTTTCACTATTCTAACGGAGTAAAAATGTGCGATATTTAGAAATAAAAAAAATGCTTTAAAAGGTACATTTAATAGTCAGGAGTTGCTACCACGAATATGACGTTAACATTACTTAAGGACCTGTTTTTGCTTTGGAATATAGATTAAAATTTTTGTAGTGCCTTGTCCCCCGTCTGTCCAATGACACCTCCGCCCCATCTTCCTTTATGTTTGTTCCTCATCTTTGAATTAGTTTATGTATTTATATAATTTAATTTAAGTCATAGTCTAATGTTAACACATCCGAAATATATTTAAAAAATACTATAACATTAATTTATTTGTAATAGTATCCCTTTAAGCAGGTTTTCCTGTTACATATTCCATAATTCGAACTCTGGATAATTAGAACATTTCTTGTGGTCCCGACGAGTTCTAATTAACGAAAGCCGACTGTACGTGAAAAAAAAAAAAAAAAAAAAAAAAAAAAAAAAAAAAAACTGTAAAGATAAGTATCCTATAGGATACTTCAGGTTAAAAAAAAATCTTTTTCACTATTCTAACGGAGTAAAAATGTGCGATATTTAGAAATAAAAAAAATGCTTTAAAAGGTACATTTAATAGTCAGGAGTTGCTACCACGAATATGACGTTAACATTACTTAAGGACCTGTTTTTGCTTTGGAATATAGATTAAAATTTTTGTAGTGCCTTGTCCCCCGTCTGTCCAATGACACCTCCGCCCCATCTTCCTTTATGTTTGTTCCTCATCTTTGAATTAGTTTATGTATTTATATAATTTAATTTAAGTCATAGTCTAATGTTAACACATCCGAAATATATTTAAAAAATACTATAACATTAATTTATTTGTAATAGTATCCCTTTAAGCAGGTTTTCCTGTTACATATTCCATAATTCGAACTCTGGATAATTAGAACATTTCTTGTGGTCCCGACGAGTTCTAATTAACGAAAGCCGACTGTACGTGAAAAAAAAAAAAAAAAAAAAAAAAAAAAAAAAAAAAAAAAAAACTGTAAAGATAAGTATCCTATAGGATACTTCAGGTTAAAAAAAAATCTTTTTCACTATTCTAACGGAGTAAAAATGTGCGATATTTAGAAATAAAAAAAATGCTTTAAAAGGTACATTTAATAGTCAGGAGTTGCTACCACGAATATGACGTTAACATTACTTAAGGACCTGTTTTTGCTTTGGAATATAGATTAAAATTTTGATGTCGCGATAATAGTATTAATAACGAGTTTGAACAATTCATTACACTAATATATATTCCATTAAGTATTGATAATTTTAATTTTTCGATTTTGTTTAAAAAGGATTATTTGAGCCTCTGTCATAGCATTAAAATTCCTCTGCTACTGTAAAAAATCGATTCATAAATACTACATCTAATTCACAAAAAAATCGATATCTCATAAAAAAATCAACGACTGAAAATCAGCGAACAGTTTATAAAATAAAACATCAAAATAACAACATGTTAGCATTCCTTTAACCATGTTATTTAATTAAGTTTTGGTAAATACTTTTAAATAAATGAGTAACCTAAAACAGAATTTGAATACATAATTAAAAATTCAGATTCAAAACGAAGCTAATCTGGAAAAGCAATATTTTTAAACAGAGAAAGAAATACTAAAGGAGATAATTACATAGAACAGGTAAGTAGAAAAAAATCTATTTTCCTTTTGTTTATTATATATATTTTGCCACAGACATGATACTCAATTGCTTTCGCTATAGGTGTTGATTTTTAGTATTTTTATAATGGTTGTATATGTATAGATAGATAGATAGATAAAGTTTCATATAAGGTGAAACCCCCAGTAACATCTTCTGGGTTATTTCTTGATCAAATCGTTATTACAGTTTTAAATTTATTTTATACCTATCTTTCTTTTTAAAAATATATTAGAGATAAATTAAAAAGTAATTGTTGACAAAATTTTGAAAATTATACTTTTCATTATTTAAATTTAGCTTTTTTCCATAAATATGGCCAATAAATCTGATAACTGTAACACTACTCAAGTTTTGAATAACATTTGACGCATAATTCATAACCGTTATAGCAAATAATTTAACACTAATTTACTTTGCAGAATTTTATGTTACAATTCTTATTTGATTAAATTTTTTGTTTAAGAGTCAGTTATTTAAAATAACTTTTTATACGATTTTTCTTTTTGTTGCACAAATAAAGTAGCATTATTTTAATTTCAGCTTGTATAGACTTTGGTAAAAATTAAGAAACTATTTTAAAAGACAGAAACAATTGTAAGGTCCCCCCCCACACACACACACACAAAAAAAGTTTGTTTCTCAATGCATTCCGACAAAATATTTCCAAAGTGTACATACCTTTTCTCCTGAAATTTATAGTGTCCCCAAAAAGTTGAAACGATTAAAATTTTTCACGTGTCGAGATACCTAAGCAAGCTAAATTGTAAGAGGGAGCAAAAAAAAGTAAAGAATTGCGTTTATGTTGATGAAGACAAAACTGCTCATTGAATTTGAAAAAAAAAGCAAGAAAATTCATGTGTTAAGCATAGATTATGAAACACTTTCCAACACCTCTTGAAATCTTTAACAAAACTTTGTTATTAGGGAAATAAGATGCTACTGCCCATAGATAAAAATGTATTCCAGTATTTTTGAACAGTCCTGTATTTGATCCGTCGGTTGATATATATATACATATACTATATAATAGGAAAATTTAGTTTAGCAAGAAAATGTCAAACTGGTTGAAAAAATACTTGAATACGTTTGTTTAGCCCTGTAATTTACCTAGTACCTTTATTACACACCAGTATTATGTTAAAATTTAGTTCAAATAAAAATACTCTTAAAACTACTTAAATCAATTTCCAGAAATTATCATTTATATGTGTGACCATGTAGCTAATTCTTTGCGAACCCTGTATATCACTTTATCTATATTCTACAAACATTTCTTGGTAAACTGAAAGCAGTTCAATGTAAAAATGCATAAATTATTTAAAAAAACCCTTTAAGTTACCTTTTACCCTCACATTCAGTAACGTTTATGAGCTCTTTTGTGTAATCCTGTGTATCAACTAAAACATTTATACACACTACGTAATTGATAGACAATTAGTAAAACTTAAAGACGCATAGCTTAATTGAAAATGCATTTCATCCATCCATCAGCTATTATCGACAATGTATAGTACTTCGGATAAGAATATAAGATTTGAAATATTTTGTGTGTCCTTGTATATGCTATGCACTTCATATTATGCGTTAAATACACTGCTCAAAACAATTAAAGGATATTTGAATTTATATATAAAATAAAGATATAAACGAAATTTTTTTTGCCGAAAATAGAAGAAGAGAATCACAAATGCAAATTTTTCGGTTTTCAAACTGTGGAGTATGCAAATTTTGAGTTCAACATCAAAAACGTCGCTTCAGCGGCAGCGAATGAAATTTGACTTTCAACTGGATAAAAGAGAATGAAGACAAGGATGATCGGCATTCAGTGATTGCTTTGTTTCGATGAGTACGATGTCTCAGCGAAGTCATTTCACAGATTCAGAAGCTTGGAGAATTGTTGGTAGGTTAGAAGGGTGCCAAACTCAAGCCGAAGTAGCGCAAGCCATTGGAGTGTCACAAAGTGTCATTTCCAGGATCTGGAACCGTTTTTTGGAGAGTGGATGTGCAGGCCGAAGACCAGGCCAAGGTCGTAGACGGGCAACAACGCCCAATGAAGATCGGTATTTAGCGTTAACAACTCGGAGACACCGAAACATGAACGCTACTCTTCTCCAACAACACCTTCGCTCGGCTACAGGCACCACGATTTCAACTCAGACTGTCCGAAACCGGCTCCATGGTGTAAGTCTGTATGCTCGCCGACCGATGGTATGTGTTAGATTAACATCAAGGCATCGTCGCGACCGCAGGGAGTGGGCAACCGAGCATGTCAACTGGAGGAGAAATGAATGGAGCAATATTCTGTTTTCTGACGAGTCCCATTTTTCTGTGCATTCGGATAATAGGCGTATTTTCATCTGGAGGGACCGTGGCAGTAGGAATAATCCTGCGTTCGTGCACGAAAGTGTCAGATTTGGCGGTGGAGGAGTGTTGGTGTATGGTGGCATCTCCATTGACGGGCGCACTGACCTCTACATCATTCGACATGGAGCTCTGACTGGTCGCCGATATAGGGATGAGATCCTCAGACCTATTGTAGTCCCTTACGCTGCAGCAATCGGAGATAACTTCATTTTAATGGACGATAACTGCAGGCCACATCGTGCAAACCTGGTGGAGGATTTCCTTTTCGAGGAAGGAATCGTTCGAATGGAATGGCCAGCGTGTTCTCCAGACATGAATCCAATCGAGCACGTTTGGGACGCTTTAGGAAGACGAGTTTCTGGCCGCCAACAACCCTCACAAATTCTCCAAGAACTGGAAAGAGCTCTTCTGGAAGAGTGGGGCAGAATACCTCAACTCGTCATTAATAGCCTCATTGAGTCCATGCCTCAAAAGTGTTCAACGTTGCTGGCCACCCGTGGAAACCATACCCCCTACTGAAAATGATTTTCTTTGAAGAAAACACCTTTTCTTATTCTTTTTTTCTCATGTGCACAAATTGTGTTTTTTTCCTTTTGTACACAAATGCTCAATAAAATGCATTTTTTTCTGCCAAACATGTGTAATTTATTCTCATATAACCTACTATGTCTGTCGACCATGTATCAATCAGCTAAAAAGTTTCCCAGATACAAAATCCACCTAAAACTGCAATATCCTTTAATTGTTTTGAGCAGTGTATTAAGTCTCAGCGGCGTATATCAATTTTATGATACTTGAATTCGTTTAACATAATTAAGAAGTGCATGAAATGGTCATGTGTAGTTATTCATAAATTATATAATCAAAAACGTTTTCCATTTTTGTTAAAGAAAAAGAAATTCTTTTAAAAAATACTATCAAAAGTAACGTTTTGAACCAAGTTTTCGAGTGCAACATTGAAAGAAAACCGTTGTCACGTGACGATAATTGTGATAATTGACAGTAAAAAAAAGTTAATAATTTAAAAAAAGCCGGAAAAAAAGAAGCTACTGAGTCTGCTTATGAACCTTAAGGCGCAATCGTTTCTGTGTTCCCGTGTTTTGATGTTGTGCGGAAAACAGTTTTATTTTTCTTCGGTTCTACTTGTTATTCTGTTATACAACTGACCTGAGGCTAGTAATATTCTAAAACTATGATAGTAACTGGATTAAAGTTTACTCCGAAATCACCACATGATAGCTCACTGACATACTTTTGGCTCAGCAACGTTTTCGCATGGTCTTCCTTTCCAGCTATTAATTCATTCATTTTCTTCTTCTTTTTTTTAGTCTTGAAGACCATTTGCATAAAAGTGTTATAGTATTTTATTTATCTGTTAACATATTGAATTTTAACATCCTAAAAGAGGTGTTTATTCACGGCAATATTGACTTCAAACTACGTTCTTTGATTTTAAGAATTTTGTAATATAAATAAAATATAAATGAAAATGAAAAAAAAATTTCAAATGTTATTATTATTATTTTAAAATAGCTGAGCCGACCGGCATTGCTCGAACCTGTAATAATATTCTAAGATGAACCTGAAATTTGCACTGCAAAATATCATAAAAAGAACCAATCTCGAACCGACCGAAAGTGAACCTCGTGCCCGCTGTCTACTTCACTTATTATTATTATTTTTTTCACTGTATAGCTGAGGACCCTCTCCACATCGCTCATTTTTTCCTTTCTCGATTTTGGTTGCAGATATTTTTTATAAAGTTAGCTTCACTTTCAAACCTGGTTTCGAAAATGAAAGCGTCATTTTAGAAAATATGTACCAAAATTGAAAAAGTAAAACAGAAGCGACGTGGAGAAGAACCTCAGCTACACAATGCCGAAGAAAAAAAAGAAGTTAAAAATGTCGAAATGCAAACGAGATATTAGAAAATAACATCACCATAGGAATAGCATTAGCCCACGACTGTCTTCGCTCTCAGGACAGGAGCCTTAAACAACCCACCCGTTGATATGTTAGTTAAAGTGGTGACGGACTTTTTGAAAACGCCCAGTACGTTTATCGCCTTGACAGCGCTGTAATTCTATAAACCTCTTTCCCTTAAATTTCATTTTTCAAAAAAAAAAAAAAAAAAAAAAAAAAAAATTCGGCGGTTTGATAAAAATTTATGCTTTTGCTGAGTTATGAATGCTTTTAAAATCTTTTAATTTGGAATTTTTAATTAATTTCTCAACTAATTTGTAGAAATTTAAAATTCTGAAACTCAGATGCACCAGGCGATACCGCCGACTATCTTCACAAAAATTTTGTTCCTTGTACGTCCCATAGAATTTGCTTGCCATCGCACATATAATCAGACAGAACGAAATTTTCGTTTATTAGACTGATTGTGCCTACCAACTCAAAAATTCTTTGAAAAATAGTAAAATTATCTTCGCAAAATACTTTTATTTTATTTTCTTTTTTACAGAGAAATGTGAAAAAAAATTTAAGATTGTGAATATTCCATATTTAATTGTCCCAAATGCAGATGGATTATTATTTAGGAATTTATTATTATTTAGGGGGTATATTATTTATATAAAAGCAAATTGTTGAATTTAAAAAACAAGCATTTTATAGCAAAAAAATCACCAAACAATTGTCAATTTCAGACAATTTGTCAAATATCTAGCAATAAAATGCACCAAATTCTTCCGGAACATAATTAATGTGTCTAAAATTTGTGTTTTTTTTTCTTTTCAACGAAGGGTTCATTAACAAGGCAACTAAAGAACCAATGACAAATTTCATAAATAAAATAACATTAATAAATACAAATTTAATAAATAAAATAATGCTCTGTAAAATAAAATGCTTGAAATAATTTGTAGACACAGCGCACATCTATGTTGATCTTCTACAAGAAGTTATTTCTTTCCTGTAAGAGCGGTATAGATATCCATCAGTGATGTTCTCGTAAAAACACCAGGGGGTATACGTTCTAAGCAGAGGGCATACGCTCAATTCAGAAAGTATACCCTAGAATTTATATACTATAGCTTTCTTAAGAAACGGGGGGTATACGGTGTTCCTTAAAAATCCAGAAGGTATACGACGTATACCCCCGTATACCCTGCACTACTTCCCTGATATCCATGGAGATATAATGCTCTAACTGTAATAAAACATTTGTTGCACAATTTCGTAGTCAACTGAATAGGGCAAACTATAGAAAACAGCAGTTTAATATCATGAAAATTCAGGTATGTATCGACTATAGAGTCAGCTAAATACCAGGTGTTTTCTAAGAATAGTTTGAAGATAAGAGATTTTCTACAAATTATAATTTTTCCTTTTTTATTTATTTTTTATTGTCAAAGTTATTAATTGTTAATGCTTTAGTCTTTCTTAAAAAAAATCATCCGAATAAACCCATTCAATTAAAAAAAATAATAATAATAATGAAAGAATTGTCAAAAAAGGAGCAAAAATTTTGAAATTATTTATGAACATGCATTAAATTCAGTCAGAAATCATATAATAATTATATCATCGATCATAAATCTTAATAGAAAAATAGATAGATAAAACTGAATAACTTAATAGATAAAATAGAAATGTTAAAATCAATCTTTGTTAGAAATTATATAATCATTTTTTCTTAGAAATCATGTAATAAAAATTGGTAGTTCGTCAAAATCTCTTATCCAGCTACTTTTTGAAAGATTCTGAAACTCAGTTCACTCTATAACCGATACCTTTCTAAATTTGGACAGTATTTGTTTGACTTTTTTATATGAGTTGTCTTACATATTTGATTCTAAAATTATGTAATATATATATATTATCATTCGCAATTAAAGTTTATTTCGCACAAATGGCCAGGCATTATAGTTCATCATATATGTTTAATATATTTAATTTAAGTACAGGGTAGTCATAAAAAATTTTGCCGATATATGGAGCTCTAGCGGCCACTTCGTTCAACCGATCGAGGTGAAATTTCAGATATAGCTATTCAGAGGTATGAGCTCGAGATTCTGTGAAAGATAACAAAATGGTGCTCACGGTTACGGTTATAGTTACAAAAACTCGTAATTTTCCAATGGCAACACCCATTTTTTTCATCACAAAATGCTCAGCGCATGCGAAAACCCTAAAGAGCGTTTGAACGGTATGGTTATTGCAATAAACGGAAGCGTTATGCTCGCACAAAATAAGCTCTACGAATGCCCCCCAAAAAAACACGACCAAGGCGCACGAAGAAAATTTTAATATGACAGAGACAAAATACCAATCACGGAACATCGTTTGCCAAAAAATCAGCGTAGAAAACGGATAAAAAGTAGGCTGGAAATGTTAGTTCTTCAGTCGGTGTTCGCAGATGCCAACAAAATGACTTCGTTCGTGATGAGTTGGTAAAACTATTATCAAAATGAGATGAATGCTGCGAAAACCTGGCGCGATTACCGTCGAAACCATGGCTAAATATGAGGCCTGTGCATTTCACAAGCTCTTCGTGATTTAGTAATGAAATTCGAAGAAATTGGCTGTACCTGTGATAGTCTACGATCCGGACGACCAACTGTTCCTGAGGATACAGTTATGGAAGTGCATCACATATAGTGACCAGAGGACGCATGCAAACTACAAAAGGTGCATCTCGTGTATTTAATATACCAAAATCAATGATCTTAAAATTACTGCGCTCTGTAATCCGCATGTTTCTTTACCGGTACCAGCACAGTCATATGTTGGAAGTGAGAGACCATCAACAACTTATAGACTTTGTTAATGAATTTCTTATCCAATATGATGGAAAAAACGATCGACCTCTTCGCATATTATGAACGGACGAGGCACATTTCACCTTAACTGGTAACGTCAATGACCTCAGCGATCCCCCAACCTCACTCCTATGGATTTCAGGTTCTGGGAATATCTAAAATATAGAATGTACATATGCAATCCGCAAACTTTGCCGGATTTGAAAGATTCTATCAAACGTGAGATTGCAAACATCCCTCATGCGATGTAACGTTCGGCTGTATTGTCCACAATCGCCACCATGCAATTTGTAATTGCCTGTGATGGCACCCATGTGGAAAATGTTTAATCAAAGTTTTCTCCGATCTGTGTTGTAATCAGAGATTAGTGTACTAACTCTTGTCATATGCAAATTTACTTCTTGCGCCCCAATCGTGTTTTTTATGGGGAGGGGGGGGGGAATTCTCAGAACAGTTTTTAGTGCGTGCATAACGTGTCCGTTTCTTACTATACACGTACGGTTCCAATGCTCTTAAGGGTTTTCGCATGCGCTGAGCATTTTGCGATGAAAAAAAATGCCATTGGAATATTTCGAGTTTCAGTAACTATAACCGTAACCGTGAGCGCCATTTTGTTGTCGTTCAGAGAATCTCGAGCTCATACCTCTAAATAGCTATATCTGAAATTTCACCTCGATCGGTTGAATGGACTGGCCGCTAGAGCTTCATATACTGGCAAAGTTTTTTTTTATGATCACCCTGTATATTGTTTCTAATCAAAGTTGTCAATTTAAGGTAACTTGAAATTCCTATTTAATTAAGTTTACTTGAAAGCCTTGCTTTCTAATAACAAAAAAAAAAAAAAAAAAAAAAATCATACAAAAATACATGGATTTTTTAAACTTTTTTTACCACACTATGGTTGTTGGAAAATGACCAATACAATCTAAATACCAATTAATACATTATAAAAATATTTGCGAATCACCTTTAGGTATATACTAAAAATTCTCTCATTTTAGCGTTGCACAATTGTGGAACATCTGACTCTTGCAATTCTTACACAAATAATAATAATATAAAAATACTGTGTACTATAAATACAGGCATATGCCATGCATACAGATTATTTCGAGCAAGTAATTTTATAGAGTGATTACAATTATTATTTTTATTTTAATTTGTTAATCGTTACATAATTTTTTTTCAGCTTCAATCATCCGCTGTAAAATATGTTCTAATACACTGTATTTCAAAAGGTGACCGGTGACATGCGATTTTAGACATTTTGTTAAATATCTAGAAAAATACATGACGAATTAAGCTGAACTCTAAATGTGTAGACATAATAATACAGGTCATACATTTCCGTGAAGATTTTTTCCCAACACTTGACAGGAGATCGTCAACAAATTGAAAAAAAAACGAATATCTTTTGGATACCCTTATTAAAACTAATGTAGCAAAAGCGTTCAAACTGTAGATTATGATTAAGTGGCTTATTGTAATAAACTGTGTTCATTTTTATGTGAATAGCATGTATACTCGTAGAAAAATTCAAGTTTTTATAAAAACAGTCCAAAATTTTTCCAAATATTTTGCTTATAATTTGTAGAGTTCTTAATATAAAATAATATTCTTTTCCTAAAATATGACAAACAACATTGTACACAATACCCTCTAATCAGAATTGAAAAAAACAATAAAAACTGTATGAAAAATGAGCAGCTAAATAACTTTCAGTATGCATATGTGAACGCTATCTCAATTTCATTTACATATTGTGTTAACTAAATGTATAGATCAACTTTTGTGAAAGTCTCAAAAACATAGATTGAAAATTCTGAAAGTGATCGTCGTTAAAATAAGCTCAAAATCCGTTATTCCCAAAATAAAGCAAAAAGCTGTATCCATTTGTTAGTGTCAATATGGAATACAAATATTGCACGTACTACTATATTTAAATACAACCCCTTTCCTCTTTTTTAATGGGGGGGGGGGATAACGAATTTTGAGTTTATTCTACCGACGATCACTTTCAGAAATTTCATGCTATGTTTGAGACTTTTACTAAAGTTGCTCTGTACATTTACCTAACACAATGTGTAAATGAAATTTTGATAGAGTTCACGCATGCGCAATGAAAAATTATTTAGTAAGCCTGCTCATTTTTCATACAATTTTTATATTTTTTAATTCTGGTTACAAGATATTATGTAGAATGTTGTTTGTCATATTTTCGGAAAAGAATGTTATTTTATATTAAGAACTCTGCAAATTATAAGCAAAAAACTTGGAAAACTTTGGAACTGTTTTTATGAAAACCTTAATTTTTCTACGAGTATACATGCTATCCGCATAAAAATGAACACACTTTATTACAATAAGCCACTTAATCATAATCTACAGTTTGAAGGCTTTTGCTAATTTTTTTTTGACAGGGTTATCCAAAAGACATTCATTCTTTTTCAATCTGTTGAGGTCCCATAGAGATTCTGGAAAAAATCTTCATGGAAATGTATGACAAGTACTATTATGTTTACACATTTAGAGTTTCGGGATAGTTCCTCATATATTTTTCTTGATATTTAACAAAATATCTAAAACCACAAGTGGCCGGTCATCTTTGGCCATATAGTGTATATCGGAAGTTCCAATAAAAAAAAAATCTAACTTGTATCTCTTTAGATATTCGACAAAATGTCTCAAATAGAAAAAAAGAATACCATTTTTAAATGTCAAAAATTTCACTGTATGAAGATTTAAATATGTATATAACTGCGAAAAAAAACAAAGTAATAATTACTTTTATTACACAGGGGAACATTTTTCTTTTTCTGTGACATGCCTCTGTAGTGTTTTTGATACATACGAAAATTTATAATTATGGAATATAAAGTTTTTAGTTGAAATGGTTCTGGTTCTTGCAAAATTAAAAAAATAATAATGGAAACTAATATGAGCGTTAAAGTTCTTTATTTACACGTTGTTTAGATAGATTTCCTGAAAACCTTTCATATTTAGCAAATCAAAATTACCCGAAATCCAACCCATACGCAAAATCATTGCTCCCCGGTATTATTAATATTGAAAATTTCTAATAGCTGCTAATTGATTTATGTGATAAAACTTTAAATAATAATTGAAATAAAAGAGTTTAAAACTCATTTTTTATATGTGCATACAAACTTGCTTTAACGTTCATAAAATTTCTCAAAATAAATTTTCTTTCAGTACATTTTTAAATGCAAAATAATTTGTGTCTTTATATTTTACCTAATATTAAAAGCAAATCAATCCAGTCTAAATACTAGGGAAAAACTTTTAAAACAAGCTTTAAAACTTCTCTGCATCAATTAAAATGAATGAAAACGAATCGTAAATTGGGCAAAAAAAAAAACACAGTCTGTAGTTGTCTTTATGATTCACATTTGAAAATTCCTCAAAATCACCGAACTGATTTCAATAATAATAATATTAAAAAAAAATCGTTCCACAGAAGTAATCTAGCAATGAAAATATTTTTTTTTCGTTTTATTAGAAATAAGCATGTGATTCGAAGAGAAAGTTTACAAAAACAATTGAAATCGATTCTAAAAAATACATTTATTGACATTTCAATGCGATCGAAACAATATTTGTCCTGATAAGTTTTTACTGCTGCTTTTTCCTCGTGAATTTCTTTTATTTTATTTATTATTATTATTATTATTTTTATTTTATTTTATTTATTTTATTTTATTTTTTTACTTTTCCTAGAACTACTAAGAATTTTCTTAACTTTTATAATGTAAAATTTATTTTATTTAACATTAAAATGTTAGAAATTTTTTATCTGCAATATTATAAAACACTATTGTCAAGTTAAAAAACCGAAATGAAAGTTGAAAAATAAGGTCATAATCTTACATTTCGAAGAAAATATAAAGAAGTAAAAATCATTACAAATAATAAAACAGTTTAAACTTAAGAAATAAATGAAAAATTAAATTAAAAAGTAGATTTAAATGGAGTTTTATCTGAAAACTAAAATTTTTGACGACATTCACACAAAGCTTTGTTTGAAAGTTTGAATACTAATAAACCTGGACGATGAAAATTCGCTCAAAAAATCTAGAACATTCTTTTTCTGTCTCTCTCTCTTTCTTTATCTCTGTTGTCCTGAATTTTCTTTTTTCTTCTTGTCGCCTCTGTGTATTGTCAGAAATAGTTTAAAAAAAAAGAAGAAAAGAAGAAAACAATTGTGTAATTATTTCTTAAATAACAAAATTAAGGTATGGAAATAAAATATTTTATTGGTTACTGCTGTTAACAATGAAAACTTTTATTTGAAAATTTTTACAGCAGATATAATTTGAAAATTAATATAGTATATTAAACCCTTTAGTTTTAATGTTGACATTCCTAAATATTTTTCTGACAGTAGTTACTTTTACTATGCATGTACAACTGCGATAAACCTTTAAAACTCAGCTACTCCTTTAACATATAGGAATGACCCGCCAGATGAAAAAGGATTTCTAGCTAATCAGTATCAGAAATAGCGTTTCAAAATTTAAAATGGTTGAAAATTAAGAATATTTCTTGAAACTGACAAAAGAATAATGATTTTGAAAAGTATCAAGTAAATTCTGCCCTTAAAAGAAAAAAGATGATTGTAGAATCTGTTTTTCTTTGGTAGTATCTGTGAGATCAGTTACAAAAATTATGGGATACCTATTGAAGCAACTCATACGTTTTCATAATAAATAACACGAAAAATATTCATTAGAAATTTTTGAATATTAAAAATTTACAAATATTTAAATTTCATCATGAAAGTTAACACTTAACTGCCATTAGCGCTCTCATAGACCGCTGCTTTCTCTAATTTTCAAGGTTTAGCTTGTATTTTTTAATTTAATTATAGACACTGGTGAAATTTTGATTAGCTTGAAACACTTTTGCTTTATCTGGAGACCTCAGAATAAAAGATTTTTAATTATAAAACCTGTACGTTAAGATTAGTATAGAAACAGTAACCTTTGTATTAATCGAGGTTTTTATTCATCTTTACATCAAGCAGTTTCAGATATCTCAATTTATGTTACACTCAAAATTTTCTCAAAAAACATAAACGAAAGTCTCTGTAAATTTACACTAATTCTCGGTTAAGTGCATGCGTTTGAGTTTCTCAGTCATTATTTAACAAATATTTCCCTTATTTTATACCTAATTCCCTGTAGAAATTTCGATTTTTTTTTTTTTTTTTTTTTTTTTGGGGGGGGGGAGGGGGTCAAATTTTGCAATTCAGAATACACATTTTTTAAATTCTTCTGAAATTTTATTAGAATTGTTAAAGAAGAAAATATAGCTCAAAGATTTTTTTTTAAACTTAGAACAATTTAGAAAGGAAAAATTCATCTCATCAAATTTAGTGAGGATTTTTCCCCGCTGAACCATAAAAGGCATACTTTGTACTCATTAATAATATCTCCTACAGCTCAGCTTGTAGGGTGTTCTTCCACTGTCAATCCAAACTCCAGGAGGACTAGAAACTAATTGTGTTAAAATTTAATGATGCAGCAGTTCAAATTTCCTCGGAAAATTCAAGTTCTTTGAAGCTCACTGAAAATTGTGTGATTAACTATATTTTAAAAACTAATTTAAATTATTATCATTAAAAGTAAATTTACAGTCTTGTGTATTTTTAACGATGTCAATTTGCAGAGTATATTCTAAATTTCCCAGATAACTTCTCTGTTATTTAACAGAATCTCGGTTTTTCTAATCTCTGTAATTATACGTAGGACTTAATATAATGGATTACTCGTAGATTATCTGTAATTTCACGGAATTTGCTTTAATAGTGTACTGCAGCTAAGGTTCAATTAATTTTCTTGTTAAATTTAAAATAAATTTCAAAAAGCAAAATATATATGTCGTTCTAACTCTGTATATGATAATACGTAATTCTAAATACAAAATTTAATGTTGTTAACTCCTGCTATAACAAAACATCTTATGTTAGACCATAATATTGGTCATGATCTGTTAATACACTCAAAAGTTCAGAATGTTTGACTCCAATTAGACTCCAGCATCGAGTCGGGTAACTCGATTCTACCTGAACACAATCAATACCGCAGTTTGACTCGGATCGGGTTAGTGCTAATTTATTTCGTTGCGGTCGGACTGATTTTAAATGCTTCGTGTCGAGTTTGGATTTTAAGGAATTACACGAGTCTGTAAATTTCTGAAAATCCATTTTTTTTTTTTTTTTTTTTTTTTTTTTTTATCGAATAGTATCATATATTTAAAATATTTTCCCAAAGTTTCAAATCAATAGGATTAAAAGTCAAGGAGGAGGAACCTTTGGAAACACCCTTAATAAGGCTAGACTAGGCAGCGACAAAGGTATATATTGAGAGACAGCTGCTTAGCTATTTTATTTGTCTACATTTCTCGCCGGTTTTTCTCTCTTTCTAAGGTATCATGCATTTTAAACATTTTACTTTAATTCCTCGGATACAGACTTATTTAAAACAAAATATGGCATTCTGAACGGATTTAATTTACTGAAGCGAAACTTCAAGTAAACTCCTGATACTCTGTAAGATGCGAAAGCAGAATTTGCTCCTCAATTGGAATCCGGCGTGGATATAAAACTTGACCAAAATGGCCAAGAGTAAGTGCGAAAAGAGGATAAACATCATATACTAATAGGTGAGAAATAAGCTGAGACTGGAATTCAACAAGCAAGAATTCAATTCAAGCAAGAGCAAAAAGATGTCCTAGACATTGCAGCCGCAATAGGATCTTTGATTTATGGAGTTGGACAAATCTATGGTGAAAAAAAATCAATTTATTCCTACTTAAAACTTTATTCGCTTTTTCCTAAAAACACTATTTTTGAAGTGAATGACACGATTTCTTAAAAACTAATGCGTCGATTCTATTGAAATTTAGCTCACTTCTTTAGAGTAAGGAAGACTTGGGATTAAAAGGATATCTTTTTACATTATTCGATTACAGCTAATTTTACAAGGCTATACATATTATATTTAACACATATATTTTTTACAGTTTGAATCAGTGTACTTTCGGAATTTACAAAAACTAAAATTTCATCCTTTGTTTTTTCACGAGCTATATTTATCTACTAATAGAATTTTTTTTTTTTTTTTTTTTTTTTTTTTTTTTTTTTTTTTTTTTTTTGATAAAGCTATCGTAAATTATCTAACTTATACGAAAACTTTTTATTTTCATTTTGAAAGAGTAAATGCATTGTTATCCTAATTTTCTTCACTTTTTTTTATGTGGTATAGCACTTCTTAATCATGTAAGTAAAATTTTGAATTATTCTGTATAATTATGAATCTAATAAAAAAAAATTCGTTAAAACGAATTTTTATATTTTTAAAATTTTATCAAATTACAGTACAGAGTCTAAAGTTCGGACATCCAAAGTTTGCAACTGTCCACAGTTCGGACTTTCCAGCGTCAGTAGGTATTCAAGAAAAGAGGGAAAAATCAAAATTGTTGAAATAAACAAAGAAAAAAAAAAAAAGGTCCAGGGCAAAGTATCTTTTACTACTGAATCTTAACTCATGTTTATGTACAGAATAAAATGAAAATGTCTTAAAGATAAACGTAATAAAAGAGCTCACATTACCTGAAATGTCCAATAGTTAAGTAAGTTACAATTGGTTTTTAAATTACATGTTTCCTTACATAAATTTTCTTTGTTTTACTTTTTTTCGTATGACTTAATTAATGAAGATGATTGTTTAATTCAGTATTGATCGCTGTTTTTTGCAATTTTCAACCGCTTCCCTGATTTGGCCGTCCGTCGTACGGGCAACGTGTTTCTGCCAATCATGATTTACACGTACTACATACAGGCATCCATATTCCAATCATAATTCATTAAATATTAAAAATTCTGTAAAATACATGAAAATATAGACATTATCTGAAAGATTTTTTCAAAAATATTGATTGGTTAATATTAGTTAATATATGAACATCATATTTTGCCTTTTTAACTAGTGATTTGTTTTTTCTTTTTATTGGAAAAGCAAAATTTTTGATAACCCAAACTTCGGAAAAACCCGAAGTTATTTCATGTGTATCCGTACTCCGAAAAAAAAAAGTATATATATTAGAGATGGGCAATATCGATCCTTTTAAGGAACCGTTCCAGCCGGAACCGTTCACCAAAAGGAACGAGTTCTTTGGACTCGTTCCTATTAGAATCGTTCCAAAAAAAAAGGAACGAATTCTTTTGACTCGTTCCTTTTGGAATCGTTCCGAAAAAAGGAACGATTCCGACAAAGGAACGATTTTGAGAAAAAGGAACAATTTCAAGAAAAAAGGAACGAATCCGTAAAAAAAGGAACGATTCCGACAAAGGAACGGTTTTGAGAAAAAGGAATGAATTCGAAAAAAAAGGACGATTTCAAAAAAAAAGGAACGATTCCGACAAAGGAAGGATTTTGAGAAAAAGGAACGAATTCGAGAAAAAAGGAACGAATCCGATAAAAATGGAACGAATCCGCGAAAAAAAGGAACGATTTCGAGATAAAAAGGAAGGAATCCGGTAAAATAGGATGGATTTTTTAAAAAAAGGTTCCAAGGGAAAAAAACGCGTCCGAAACTATTTTACGAAAAAAGGGAACGAATCCGGAAACAGGGATAACAGATCTCGGAGCGACATGCAATCCCTAATATTTATTATTTATAACTAACTTATTTTCTTACGTATTCATTTTTCTTTTCATATCATTTCTTATCGTTTGCTTTAATTTTTAAATATTTTGGACAGTTCATTTTGTTTTTATGAGTTCATTTTATTCATCTGTGTGCGCTATTAATTAGCATAGTTATTTCTAATCCTCATAATATAAGTATTCCCTGACTTTATGATTTATTGTATTAAGCATAATTCCTCTTGAAATTTTGCATTTGGTTGACCTTTCATTTATCACTATAGTTTATCCATGAAATTTTACTGTAGCTTTGGTTTTGGTCATCAGGCTGTTGCGGCGGTCTATTAGATTTTCAATGTAATCATTCTTTCCCCTCCAAAATCTGTCGTCAAATGACCCTCTATTTATTTTATTATTTTTGCGTAGGAAATTTCTTTATTGATCTAATATTTGATATCGGGGTCTATGATTTGTTTCCTCTTCAAAATTCACCCTAACGTAATCTTTAACTTATATATCGGCCTTCGTAACCGGCCGTTTTCCAAGTTGGTCCATTTCAGTACGATTCCTCAGGAATTGGGAATTTCGGAGTCTGCCCATTTCGAGAAAATTCCTAGAAGTCCATCTATTTAGGAATTAAGGGTGTATTTTAAAAAAATATTTTTCCACATTCAACAGCTCGAAAATATCCGATAGAGTTTCAGACACATTTTTAACCCTTCCCGGCACACTGTGCCCGGTCTGGGATACCTAATTTTAATTCCAAACTTGCAAACGGCACCAATAACATTTTAGTAAAATTTTGCTTTTGCAACAAAGGTTTAAATTAAGGAATTCAAAATATCTAAAAAAAATGGTTGTCAATTCCGGTGTCAGACAACATTTTCTTATTTTACTAACAGATTTTGCCCGTGCCGGAAAGGGTTAAAGGTAGATACGTGAAACTTGCTGAGGTGATTTTTAAAGAGATGTATAAGAAGCCGCGTGATTTCTTTTTTTTTCGCTCAATTCGTTAGAATTTGATTTATAAACAATTATTTTCTCAGTATGACCATTTTTTTCGTTCGCAGATCTCCCTCTTCAGGAAATTCAGTTCAAAACGCCAACTTTGACAACAGTTTTGACAATTGTAAAAAAAAAAAAAAAAAAAAAAAAAAAAAAAAAAGGACAAGGACGGCGCATTGTGTACTTTCTAAGAAAGAGAATTGCCAGTTTGAAACGTTTGAGAGCAAAAATGAATTTAAGAATAAATCAGACAATAAGCAGTTTGGATTGGAATACACCCTTAACCCTTTCGTGACGGGAGTATTTTATGAAATTTTTAATGTATTGTCATCTTTTTTTAAAAACAGAAATTTGTGCCTTATGAAATCGAGAAAATGCTCCGATTAAATAAAGCTACTTTTGCAGTAAAATTTTACTGGTGGAAATAAACAAGGATTCTTAGGCTTTTTTGTGGCACGTATACGTGTCGCTCGTCCTCAAGGGTTAAGGCTAAATATGAATAGAATCTTTTACATAATCAAATTCAATATTTATCGATTTGGAGAGACATAATTGGTTAAATGGAGTGCATATGACAGCCTTAGTATGTATATAACAGTGTGCTTCCTAACTGAATCATCAATGCGGAGTCGAAACCGAAATGCCTACACCTAAAATTATAAAATTTTAGCTGTTACTACCTACTATAATATAAAAATCCATTAAAGAAATAGTTTCTGAAATTCAAAGCTTAGTGAGCTGAAAATGGGATTGTAAGTTTCTGAAAAAGGATACAAATGAAAATCCAGGATATTTAAATTTAGAAATTGCACATAATTAAAACTGTGGTTTTATGTAGTAAGAAAGGAAATTATAACTATTTAGTTCAATAACGTAACTAATTTTCTTCAATTATATATTTTAAGACAAATAAGTTTTGAAATACATAAAATAAGTAAAAAAATAAAAACTACAAAATACAATGTTGTTCAAAAGAATTTTATTTCAAAAATAGGAGCACACAAAATTTGCTGATTTAGTGAAATCATAAAATGATACGTTGCAATAAGAGCAAGGCTAAAATGGTAGTACAACAAACAATTCAACATTATTTTTTTTATAGTAAAGAAATTTAACATATATAATATATAGCTGTCATGAATAGTAAATTACTTCTAAAATTTTCATTTATTGACGGTAATTAAAATATTTTAGAAACAACCAAATTTCTTTAATAATTTTTGCTTATGAAGTTAGGTTACATAAGCTAAAACATTTAACAACGTTTAAACACGTAAATATGTACAGTATCATAACATAAAAAAAAAAAAAAAAAAAAAAAAAAAAATCCCACAATGGCCGTTTCGAGGATTGTGTGGATCCCCTTCCTCAGTGCGTAAAAAATAAGATAAAATAAAATATTAAAATGGATTCAAAGAGCACCTCGGTTATAGCCCCGAGTAAAACTCTGAAAACCCCTGGTATAATCCCGAAAAACTCAGGACTATAACAGATGTTAGGGGGCTACTTCAGTCAAATGGGTTCACTCAAAGGAAGGTCAAATGGACCCGTTTGCTAATGCTAATCCTGTGCAAGAAATTTATAAAGATATCTCAGCTGTATTTTAATATTTTTATTTTATTTATTTATTTTATTTTATTTTATTTTATTTTATTTTATTTTATTATTTTTATTTTTTTTTTATTTTATTTTATTTTTTTTTTTGCATTGGATAGCTGAGATCGATCTGTATTCAAGTCGTTGTTTGCTTTTTCGATTATATTTACAGATATTTTTTATGCGGGACTTTCATTTTCAGAACCGGTTTAGAAAGGGAAAGCACCCTTATAAAAATATCTGCAATCAAAATTGAAAAAATAAAAAACGGCCTGCATTTTGATCCATCTCAGCTATCCAATGAAAAAAAAATCATTTAAAAATATTGAAATGCAACCGAGTTATCTTTATAAATTTTTTCCATAGGATTAGCATTAGTAAGCGGGTCTTTTCATTTGACAGAAGTAGCCCCTTAACGGGGCTAAAAAACATCGTTCTATTTTAATCCTTTATTTTTTTTTCCATACTAAAAATGGAGTTCCAAGAATCCTCTAAATGGACGTATGTGATTTTTGTATCATGGTATTGTACTTATTTATGCGTTTAAACGTTGCTAAAAATTTTAGCTTGTGTATTGAAATTCACACAAAGTGATTGTTTTATGTGCTTGTTACGCTAAGGTTTTATCTGAGAAATTTGCTATAACCGAAATATTTTTCAAATAACTAGAAATGATCCAAAAAAATTTTGGAAACTTAAACATTTAATAATTTTAATGTTATACAATCATTTTCTGCTCTAATGATTTTGTTAATACATAATAAGTATTATTGAGACATGTGGAGAAAAAATAAGAATATTAGGAATTATAATACGTAAAAATAAAAATGTATGCTAAATTAGCAGACATTTGTAATAATAGAATTTTAATGCAATAGTGGGAAAAAAACCTAAATTAAAGTAGTTTAAAACACAAAAATAATACAAAATGCAACTACAATAATTTTTTCCCGAAATGTTTTAGAATATGTCAGGGCTTAATTTGCGCCGGAGCTCAGGTACGTCTCTGTTTTTAAAAAATATTTAAGTATTGGTTGGAATTCACCAGATCTCATAAATGTAGGGCTCCGGAGCCCAGTTCAATAGAGCTTTTTTTGTATCATGGATACTGCCCATTTTTTAACTCTGCACATTTCACTTTCTTTTCTGTCATTCTCATTTGCAAGTGGATCTAACTGTCATGTATTATTATTCTGATAGAAAGAAATCGAGCAGTGTTTCCTCTTTTTTTTAATAAAAGCATCGAATTTTTCCGATAGCGGTGTCAATTTTTTTATTTTGTTTTTTAGTTTTTGGACTCGTTACAAAAGATTGATAAGCGGAAGGAATCGATTATAGTTTAAGATATGCACCTTTTAAAGAAAATTGAAAAATGTTGTTCCATTCTACAGCATATAAATATTAATTTCAGTGAATTTCAAGCATTTTTTATAAAAATACATAGCTATGTGACTAATTTTTTTTTCTTTTTTATTTATTTATTTATTTATTTATTTTTTTGTGTGTGTGTGTGTGTGTGTGTTAATGCTATTTCTGAATCATAAATCTTACCATATTTAATACCAGAATTCTGCGATTAATTACATTAAAATTAGAAAATACTTCTATCGGAAGAAGTAATAAGTAAAAAGTGGAATAGTTGACAAATAAATATATGCTGATAAATATATTCAAAATTTTTATTTTGCTAAAAAAAAAAAAAAAAAAAAAAAAAAAAAAAAAAAAAAAAATGCTTTTGCAAATAATATATGAAATCTAAATATGCAGATTGGAGTCAATATGGGGAGGGGGGAACACTACAATTGTTAGTATTGCAGATTATTAGGATTCCGGTAATTTTTACTTTCTCATCATATGTGGTACATGGTAAGTCTTGCAATGGTTTTGAAAATCGAAAAAAGAAATTGACGGATAGTGAAGATTACGAAAAACATAATTTTAGAAAAAAAAAAAAAAAAACATGCCGTCTGTCTGTAAATCTTCCGAACAAATTGGGATAGAGACTTAAATTTGCTATGTACTTAATATGAAGTAACCTCGATTATCCGTAAGTGTTTCTATCGGACTCTCGAAATATTCGTTCAGATGACAGATATTATTGAGATATTCGTAATCATATTTTCCAAATTCTACGACTTTTCACGACCCTGTATTTCATTGAAATTTCAATTCAAAGATTTATTTTAATTGGAAATGAAGCACTTAATCCAATGCAGTAAATTGTTAGTATAATTGTTTATTTAATCCGTCTGTCTGTGCGCATGTCTGTCCGTCTGTCTGTAAATACTCTATCTCTCGAACAAATTGAGATAGATACTTAAAATTTTGTGTGTATTTAATATGTAGTAATGAGAAGAAGCCTATTGAATATCAGTAAACTCCATTATCCGGAACTATTTTTTAGGACTCTTAAAATATTCGTTCTGATGAAAATTTATAGAAATTTTCGAATTTTTTTATCTTAAAGAGTGGGTGAAAAATACAATGAAAAACATAAATTTTGTATAAAGATTAAAGTCACTCGGATAATTATTTGCCGGAATAATTGTATTAATATTTTCCACATTCTTCGATTTTTCATGATCATTCATTTCATTCAAATTTCAATTCAAAGGCATATTTTAATTGAAAATGAGACACTTAAACCAACGCAGTAAACTGTTAGTTAACATAACTATAATTTTTGGAGTTATTAGGATGCTTCTTTTACGCAATTAGGTATTATCCCGTCGATCAGAAAACTATTTCCAAACTGTAAGATTAAATGCCAATAATGACTTCATAAATGTCACATTCACTTAACATTAAACACGTTACATGTGTTTGTTACGCCATCAAGTGATTTTTAATTTCATATTTTATGTGTGGTACTATTAATCTTTTACTAATTTATTTGTTATTTCGTTATTTAAAGTAAAAATTATGCTAATTTGCATAATTTAATAATAGTTTGTCGATTATATGTCGAAATTGGTCGACGAGATAAACAATTATAGTATCCGTAATTCCGTAATGGAGCATTACGAAGCATTGGAAAAATTAAATATACTTTAAATTTTATTTTGGAATTGTGATGCACTTGAAAAACATACATAAACGTTTTATAACTTTAAACATGCTTATAGTAAAGAAAAAAAAACTGAGGAAAGTTATTTTTTAATTGAAGTGGATTGTGGCATTTAAATGGAGAGTGGTGTAATAAAATCACTTTAAACTGTATTTATAATACTCGAATCTTTATAAAAACTTAATCAGAATGCACTAGCGATAATAAAGCACAATTAAAACAAGAAATTATAAAATCGAAATTTTCGTTTTTTTCGCCGAATAAAGAGCCGGCGGAATCGTTTTAAATTCTCTAACGGACCGGGCTGGCAGATTTAGAATAGTTTTTTCAACGGGCCGGGCCGACAAACAACATAAACGGGCCAGGCCGGCAAAAAAATTGAACGGCCCAGACGGGCCGGGCCGATTAAAAAAATTTTCGGGACTATCGGCCCATTCTGAAGATTTGAGCTGGAACGATAAAATATGAGCTATTTTATACGGTTTTAACGAGAATAAGTATAAATGTACGTCACGAGCCATACTAGTTTGACAGCATCAATATAAAAATGTACAATGTAGAGATCAGCATCGGAGAATTGCATTGTGTGCAACTCGTTTTAATATTTTTTTAGCTGACTCATGCCGGTCCGAGATCAAGCTCGCATTATTTTTCTACATATAGACTGGTCGGACCGGAATTACACTTAATTTTTCTCAAGATCTGTAGGGCAGAAAACATGATTTGTAAAATTATTAACAGCGATAAAGAACTTATGTTAGCTTTATCTTCGGATATATACTTCTTGATGGTTTTTAAATTAATTTCTGATTAATTTTAAATTGTAAAAGTATAAAAGTGATAAGCTTAATTATTCAAGGGATTTGGAATCGAATAGCGTTTTTTATTTTTGGTAAATATGACCTTTGTATGACCTTTTTGTATGACCTTTTGAGTCTGACTTGTATGACCTTTTTGAGATGTAATAGTTTCTCAAATGATTGCAGGTTTTTCTCCCTTCCCATGCTATCGCTTCCGGAAATTCTATTCAAATCGCAGTGACATATGATTATGACAGTATTTTATTTACTTGTAGTATTCTTAAATTGCTTGTATCAAAAAATAAATAACGCCCCTCGATTATATAGTTTTTGAATAAAGATACCTGCTAATCTTATGCATTTCTGAGAAAAAAGTGAATTTAGAAATGTATCAGAAAGAAGCTTCTTTGAATTTAAGAATGAATTGGGATTTAAAACCTTTAATAAAATGATATAGAAATAATTTTATAAATTTTCTTTTATCAAACATCTTCAAAAGTAACGACGTTTTTAGCTTTCTTTCTTTTTTCTTTTATTCTAAGCCATATTAAATTTTTAATGAATCTTTATTCGAATGTTGATAGCCTAAGAGTCTAAGTAATCATTAATGTTGTTAATGTGTATTTCCTGTAAAATGTATTGTAAAATCATTCCATAGATATGTATGCAGTATTCTTTAAAAAAATCTTAATTATATGATAAAAATCTGATTTTTTTTTTTTTTTTTTTTTTTTTTTTTTTTTTTTTTTTTTTTTTTAGAAATTGTAGAAATTGTAATGGGCCAGAACGGGCCGGGCCTATTTTCACTGATTTCTGTACGGGCCGGGCTGGGGCTAAAATTTAAAAAATTAAACGGGCCGGGCCCAGGCCGAACTCTTGAGCTTTACAACGGACCGGGCCGAAATAAATTACCTACGGGCCTGAAAATTCCGGCCCGTGCAGACCTCTAGATATAATGCACAGTTGTAGTTTATTAAACGTTTATCCCCTCCTACAACTTTAATTTATTTTCTCTTTCTTTCGTTTTTCTTCATCTCCCTTCCCCCCCCCCCCCCCCCGATTTTTTTTCATGCACATTTGAAGGATATTTGGGCAATACACTTTGCTTTAATAAATCAAAATATATCTTATTTTAAAATAAAATCGGTCCTTTTCGGAATGGTTTTATTTCGGAACTAGTCCGAGGAATCGTTCCTTTTCGGAGTGGTTTCATTTCGGAACTAGTCCGAGGAATCGTTCCTTTTCGGAATGGTTTCATTTCGGAACTAGTCCGAGGAATCGTTCCTTTTCGGAACGAGTGCGAGGAATCGTCCCTTTTTGGAATGATTTAATTTCGGAACTAGTCCGATGAATCGTTCCTTTTCGGAATGGTTTCATTTCGGAACTAGTCCGAGGAATCATTCCTTTTCGGAACGAGTCCGATCAATCGTTCCTTTTCGGAAAGGTTTCATTTCAGAACTAGTCCGAAAAATCGTTCCTTTTCGGAACGAGTGCGAGGAATCGTTACTTTTCGGAATGGTTTCATTTCGGAACTAGTCCGAGGAATCGTTCCTTTTCGGAACGAGTCCGATCAATCGTTTTTTTTCGGAATGGTTTCATTTCGGAACTAATCCGAGGAACCGTTCCTTTTCGGAACTAGTCCGAGGAACCGTTCCTTTTCGGAACGAGTCCGAGGAACCGTTCCATTTCGGAATCGTTCCGAAAAGGAACGAATCTTTTTTACAGACAGGAGCCGTTCGTTCAGTTCCACCACCGGAACCGTTCCTTTGGAATCGTTCCTCAACAAATGACACATCTCTAATATATATATACGCTTTACAATTGAGTAAAGTTTTATTAAGTTTTAGATTGGTCAAAATAGCTGTATTTCAACACGTTTTATTTTGTAAGGATTTGAAACTGTCTCTTTTTATGATTTCTTTTAGCAAAAATTTTGTTATTTAAGTTTTTATTTAACTTCACTGATCGTATGTACGTTTTTACAGTTCAGAATTTTTATTCGAATTTTAACTCACTTTCAAATATCGGATCGAGATTAAATTTTACAGATTGACATAAATCCGAAAATCATTAAATATTGCTATGATTTTCGGCGGTTACCATGCATTTATATTTATTTTACAGGATAAGAAAAAAACATTTAGTCAGATTACTGCCAAGAAGTTTAAGAAAAATTTTAAGGTTAGATAACACAAGATTGCGATGGTTGTGTTTTTTAATTATTATGCATTTTTTTTTTATCACTAAATCAAAAAATTAACTTAGTTCTTAACCATCATGGCAGGATTCTTAACAAATGTTAAACTGTGAAAGTTAAAAAAATAACAAAAGTCGGACATTATACATAATAAGAGGGATGTCTGTGTTTTTTAACTTTTGATAGTTGATTTTTATGTACTTCGGAAAAATCCGAAGTTCGGACTTGATAAATTCCGAGGATTTCAGACTTTAAACGTTGTACTGCATTCATAAGTGAACAATTTATGCATACTATAAGTAATGGTTTAAAAAGTATTGGAAATTGCATCCTAAACATAAAGAGATTTCGCTGTTTATTCTTATAGAAATTCATTTCATAATTCTGGAGCATAGAATGTAATATTCAACTGAACCAGAACGTTATCCTATTTCACCTTCATTTTTCTTGTTCATACGAATTTTCTTTTGCGCAAGATATACAATTACTTTGCTCTTTCTTGGTTATTACTTACGGTTTCATGCTTCGAAGTTTATTGGTCTTTTATGAACTTGAGCTAAAGTCATTAAACATTACTACTACATTGCTCTGTACTCAGAAAAGATCCGTTGAAATGGTGAATTTGACTATGAAAGACTTAATATTACAAGAGCCATCAAGTTTCTGTACCCAGATAACTTTCAGATTTTTTGTGCCCTCTTAAATTGATTGATTTACTGTTTTTTTTTTATTGTTGTTGTTGTTTTTTCTTAAATTGATTGATTTACTTTTTTTTTTTTTTTTTTTTTTTTTTTAATTACACGTTACATTAAAGTTACTAAAGTATCAACTCAAAAGATTAAGTTTAAACTGTAAAATGGAATGAAAAACTGTAAAATGGTTTCGGGAATAAAAATGACTTTTTTTTTAGTATTTACTAAAATGAGCTTTTAACAATATATATATATATTTATTTATTTCATTGTATTAATGTCTGAAATATTTCATTTTTCACTATTATGATTTTTTTAAATGAAAATTTAAATGAAATTATGAAAATTTCGTATCCAGGGCACGGGTCTCTTTTGTCTTACGATAGTCAATGACCTGACTATTATACTATTACGCGAATGTTTGTATATTCGTCATTTTTTTTTAATATTATTTCCTTCTAACTTTCGAAATATAGTTTCGTGAAATGAAAATTGCCCTGTTAAAATTGTTTTCTTTATAGTGTAGTCTACCACCTCTTAAATTATGCATGTGATATTTTTATTTACTTTACATAATCATGGACCTAATAAAACTAATTAATATAGTCAAAACATTCTTAAATCTATAAAAAATGCTCTTTTGATCGACCTCAAAATTTTAAGAAAAACACATTTTTAATAACACATTTTTTTCATATTCCGTGATGAGTAAAAGTTTAATTGTATAAAGATATTTTACATGAAATTTATGGTAATTTTTTACTCGGTTTTCCAAGTTTCTTGTTATACTGACAAGCAAGATGGAAAAATGTACCATTCTTCTACGATTTAAGTTGACCGAATATTAGCTGTTAAAAGTTGGAGCATATTTTTTGCTGCAAATTAGCTGCCCATTCAAAAATTTAGTACAAATATAATTTCTTAAAAAATATTTTTTTAAAAAAAGGTTGAAAGTATAATTAAAATTGCAATATAGATTTAAAATATATAATCATTCTAAAATATTATAGCAAAGTACACAATTTGTAATAAACATATATGGAAAACAAAAAAGAGAATTTTTGTTAAATAAAATGATGAAGATTAACAGTTTAAATTCATTACAAAATGATACATATTTTAAAATATCGTTAAATGACACTAGCCTGCAAATGATCGGTTATGCCATGTGTTTTAGCTTTTTATAATTGATACTTACAGTGGCGCCAACTTATATGGGCCCGTGGGGCTAGAGCCCATCCAATAATTTTGAATCCTAGCGTATCCAATTTTCATTGGTCTATTTCGTTATTTATTTCATTATTATTTTATTATTCATCTTTCTCCTTAGAACAAAATTTATTTTGCCAATGACCGCACGTTTTAATTCTCTGACTGACACCCATAAATCAAAAATGACTGAAATGTAAATCTTTAACTTTCTCCTGTTTCAATTTGTAGTCATGTTCGTGATATGACGATATTACAATAATTGTTAATGTCTTTATAAGGAAAAATGCGTGATAATATAATTTTAAAAAATTGAAACTAACCTTAAAATATGATAGCTTCATTTAGTTGTCTCTCTTTTACCAGCTGTTCGCTCTTCAAAGAAAAACAAATTGATTGTACCATTTTACCAAAATATATTTGAGACCACCCAATATTTTTGAGCCAACCCAGTATTTTTCAAAAGTTGGCGACACTGGATACTTATGTAATTCTTTTCACCGAATCCGAAAATTACCTTCATTTTTTACCATCACGTAAAGATTTTTTGCAAATAGTAAATTTTAAAGTTTAAAAAAATAGCGAAAATTTCATACTATAAAATAGATGTGATTGTTGTGTTTTTAAATTTCGATAGTTGATTTTTATGTATCTTTTATCAATGAATCCAAAAATGACAATCATTTTTAACCATCACGTCAAGAGTTTTCGAAAATTGTAAATTGCAAAGTCAAAAAGTTCAAAGTTTTCATCCCCTCATCGGACCCCTCAGCTATTTAGCTGTAAAAATCCCATTACAAGCCAGACCCCCCCACCAAAAAAAAAATGAACAAATTATTGAATTAAACAAAATGAAATAAAAAAAAGTTTTACATTTGTTTTATAGTATCAGCTTTTCGATACATTGTAATTTTGAGATTTACGATTTGCAAAAAAATTCTAACTTGATGATTAAAAATGAAGATTATTTTCAGACTTAATGCTAAAAAGGACATAAAAGTCAATTATCAAAAATTAGAAAACACAGCCATCTCCTTTATTTTATAGTTTCTGGTTTTTGTTATTTTTTTTAACTTTTACAATTTAACATTTGTGAAAAATCCTGACTTGATGGTTAAAAATTAAGTTAATTTTTGGATTCAATGATAAAAAAAAAAAAAAAAATACATAATAATTAAAAATCACAAATATTGCAGTCTTGTGTTATCTAGTCTTAAAATTTTTCTTAAACTTCTTGGCAGTAATCTGACTAAATGTTTTGTGTTATCCTGTAAAATAAGTATAAATGCATGGTAACCGCCGAAAGTAGTAATATTAGATTTTCTCAGATTTATGTCAATTCGTAAAATTTAATCTCGAGTGAGTTTCAAAGTGAGTTAAAATTCAAGTAAAAATTCCGAAATGCAAAAATTTACATACGGTCAGTGAAGTTTAAAAAAAAATTACAAAAATAACATAATTTTTGCTAAAAGAAATCGCGAAAAGAGACAGTTTCAAATCTTTACAAGATAAAACATATGTTAAAATACAACTATTTTGACCAATCTAAAACTTAATAAAACTTTACTAAATTGTAAAACTTATATGTTTCTTTTTTTTTTTTTTTTTTTTTTCGAAGCACAGATACAAATGAGATAAGTTCTTCGAATCCTTTAAATACTTGGCATATGATCAATCGAAGCAGGACGAAATCACTTGTGTTCACATGCAGAAAAGTTGTATTATTGTCATGGGAAAAGTTGTATTGTTGTCATGTGAAAAGTTGTCATGTATTTTTAATGTTTCATAATTCGGTCAATTTTAGTATTAAATTAACGGGATTTTTTTTTTTTTTTTTTTTTTTTTTTTTTTTTTTTTTTTTTTTTTTTGTCTTACTTGTCAAAGGAAAAATTTATTAAATATACTTATTGTTTATTCCATTTCCTAATTTTTTAAGAATTTATTTTTATTTCCCTAAATTGTTTTTAAAATATTTCTTTACCTCATAAAAAACATTTTTGTAGTTGGAACTGTACGTTTATGACTAACGGTTAAGGAATTAGTAATTGGCCACCGTTGGGAGTAGACACCTTGCATATAAGAAAAAAAGAAGTTTTATTTTGTAAAAAGAAAATCGAATGATTTTTAAATTAAATTATAGAAATAAATCTATAGTTGAGAAAAATATATAGATGTATTTTCGTGCAACGTTAACATTATTCATTTTAAAGTTTTTGGAACGCACTCGTTGGCCTCTTGATGTTTAAATCCCATGTGTATCCGGTTTCACGGAAGCATCATTATATGAAAACAAAAAAGATAATAATGCTTAAAAATAACATATCTTTGAAAGCTTTTCTCAGAATAATCTCTATTTATTTTCATCTTTTATGCTCTGTTACACAAAGAAAACTTTCACAGTAAAAACTCTTTTGTTATCATGTTTGTGTTATTTCCGAATAAAAGAGAAAAAGTAAAATTAATAAAACAATTTTTTCTTAAATTCTTTAACTTTATTTCTTCTTGGTACTTTTTAATGCATTTATGGAAATGTACAAGGTAATTATAGTTAAAGTTTCACTTTTGTAAATATTTCAATTTAACCAATTTCAGACATATTTTTTTCTCTAAATCTATATCAATAATAAACATTTGTTTGCTATTTTAGGTTACTATTTGTTATGTACAGGTTTACTACAATGTACAATTGTTTGTCCGCCTTGTGACAGCAAACCTAAAAATAAAACTTTTTTTTTTTTTAATTTTTTAGGTGCTTTCGTAATTATGTAAATACGTAGCACATACAGTGTTAAAACTGTTGTTAGCTTTCGTTTTTTCAAAACTAAAAATTAAAACAAAATCACTTCACCTTTTTTCATTTACGTATAAAAAACATTTCATATTTATTTATTTAAAACAGGTGTCACATGTTGACACCTGTTCTAAATAAATAAATATGAAATGTTTTTTATACGTAGCACCTACAGACTCATTCAATCCGTCTGTCCGTCTGTCCGTCCACATATAACAACGCAAAAAGTACCCAACCTAATCGTTTGAAATTTAAAATATATAACTATTACTTAATTTTGTCGAGTCTTTTCAAATTTTATGAAAATCGGATTCATAGATCAATTACAGGGGCAATCAAAAGTATTCCGTATATTATGGTCAATGGGGAAAAACGTTTCAAATGCATTTTAATCATTTGAAATTTAAAATATTTTTGTCGAGTCTTTTCAAATTTTATGAAAATCGGATTCATAGATCAATTACTGTGGCAATCAAAAGTATTCCGTATATTATGGTCAATGGGGAAAAAAGTTTCAAATGCATTTTAATCGTTTGAAATTTAAAATATGTAATTATTACATAATTTTGTCGAGACATTTCAAATTTTATGAAAATCGGATGAATAGATCAATTACAGGGACAATCAAAAGTATTCCGTTACATTACGCTCAATGGGGAAAAAGTTTCAAATGCATTTTAACGGTGTTACACTCATTCGAACATAGTAAAATTGATATGAATCAATGAAGTACATACTATAATATACATTTTGCACAAACTGTGGTGCAAAGAACATTTTTTATTGATTTACAAGACCACACAAAATTATTCTATTACATAATGGTATAGGGAGAACATCGTTTGGTGCGCGTTTTAATTATATTAAACTATTTCACATTTTATGAATATGATTTACGTTTCTGAGGTGTAATTAAAGTTATTATTCCTGTATATTTACAGGAACACAAAAAAGTTTTCGACCACTACACTGTATCCGAAGTACTGTCTATTATAACAGCAAGATCAGAATATTTTTAAAACTTCGTTATCGTACGAACACCCCTCATTTGCTACGCTTTACGTGCAATTTCCAAGTTGTTTTTTACTTTATTTCTTTTATTTGGTAAAACAGAAAAACAAAATTATGTTACCTAATCAGACGTACTTTGTTTAGAAAAAATCCTCACAGCAGGAACATGCGATAATAACCTGTATATCGTTCGTGACACTGCAGAATATAAAAGACATACGCAGTAAATTAAAAGCCATTTTTTTTATTCTTTTTCATTGTTAGGTTAAATTTGCAAATATAAAGAACTGCGCTATTTCTTGAATGAATTTAGGAATCAAAATTATTTGCATTCATGTCGAAAAATGTATATACTATATATCTATTTTTTCATTCTTCTTAGTTTTTAGAAAGGTAGCACTTCTAAGGAACTGAATTTATCCAATGTTATTGTACATATACAATATAAGGGAATGTAGGATAAATAGGGTGTAGTAGGGTGAAAACCGAATACCTCAGTTTACTCAATTTGAGAGAAGTTTATGGATGAAATAAATACTTCGCACTAAATCTATATAATCCCTGGAAATTTTTCAGTAGTAAATTTTACATGCGTTACATACAATAATATCTTAAATTTTAATTACTTAAAAGGCGTACAGAATGCAGAGAGAAAAAGTGTTGAAGCCTGGACTCGAACCCAGATTATCAATATAGCCACAGTCGTTCTACTACCTGAACCACTTAGAACGATACTCAGCCTCGTTCTTTTCACTATCATATGTTGCCAAGGCAACAACCGCAGTACAAGACGGGATATTTTTCCACGAGCCATTGACTCTGGAAGAAATATGAAACCAAAGAGAATCCCGCATCGATGAAATTGTATAAATCTATTTAATTCCTAGAAATTTTTTATAGAAAATTTATCGCACCTTGCATTTATTAATATTTCAAAATTCAATTGCTTAACATGCGTACAGCCAACATATTGATAAAAAAAATATCCAATTCGGTACTCGAACCCGGGTCATCAGCATAGCGATTCGACGTTCTACCAATTGAACCACTTGGAACTTAGTTGCTAGTGAGACGAAGACTAACATTTATGTAGTTTCAGGTTGGAAAGTTTATAATATTTTCTTTTAATGATTGCTTGTTTTTTCAAAATCCTGAAATATGAACTCATTTATAGACATTGAAACTTTTACATTATCGTATGTGGTACATTCAATAAGTTTCTTTTTTCCGCAATAAAGCTATTGTTAGCATTTATTGACTTATAAGTTAATTTATGGTTTTACATTTTATGAACTTCGTTACGACCTTTGTTTTCTTGTGTCAAAATTGACTATCCTACTTGGTATAAACCAGTCGTTGGGGGCAACGTAATACTTACTTATCATGGATATGCATAATATAAAATATGAAAATACAAAGTAGGTCTGTGAAATATAACATTTTCTAAATACAAATTTATTATTGTTTTCTTGGTATGTACTGTTCTTTCAGCACATGAGTGAGGAGTGGGGCAAAGTTTTAATAATTTTCAAATGATCGATAAATAAATTTTTTCAAACATTTTGGCCGATGTTATATTTATTTGCTTTATTTTCAAATAACATTAAATCCTGTTCTATATTATCTTATTCTAAATCTTATTCTAATTCTAATTTTATTCTAAATCTTATTCAAAGATATCCAAAACGGCATTTAATAGCTTCAGTAAATAATGTTTTTGTAAAAAACATTGTTTTTATTTGAGTAAGGAATGTTTTTATCCAGTTCATGCATTCTCTCCCTTATTTTGTTAGAAATAGCTTCAGTGACTTTTAAATGTTCCGAATTTTTCTCGTGTCATCCACAAATACACTGTCAAGGGTACAAGAGAACAAGAAAACTTGTATGAAATATTTTTTTGTCACCTTCACTCATGCAAATGACTTTACGAGAATTATTCAAAACCTACTGAACTAACCAGTTTTGTCAATTTGGATAGCTTGTGAAACATGTACACTAGCCCACACGTCCAAATTAACAAAAAAATTTTGCAGAAGTTCATGCCAAATGAATACTTAATTAGGAGCACGACATTTAATTTGCAAGGGTAAAAAAACAACAAATATTTGAGGAAAACTTGAAATAAATTATTTTAAAAATTCTGTGCTTATAACTACAAAACAACATTTATCTTACGCCAAAAAACTTAACGACATACATTTGCACATTTCCCTTTTCCTTTAGAAAATAAATTTCATTTTAGGTTACTTCTTAATATTATCATTAGATTTATCCCAAGGTTCCCATACTGTTGGATCACTCTAAGGAGAGTTTTACTCTCTGAACACAAAATTTTCAGCTAAAAATTTAAAGCGAAAAAAAACTTAGAATAATATCTGCAGTTCTTCTTTTCTCCCATTTCAGATTTATATAAGTAGTCGTAAGCTATAAAGAAAAACAAATGTTTCTTAATCATAATATCTAGTGCTAAATTGAAACAAAAGAGAAGCCGAATTTCGGTTATTAATCCTAGTTTCGAGAAAAAACGAAAACGAAACTTCCTTAAAAATAAATTTCAATTGATTAAAATACAGACACACACACATACATATATTAATACTTTTCTTTCTATTAGTGTCTGTAACGATATTTTCACTAAATCACAATTCTTAAATGCAAAACTTTTCTTAAGTTTTTTTTTTCATTAACTACAGATTTTTATTAATCTCTTAGCAGTTTTTTATTGGGAAAGAAATAATTATTAGAACAAAATCATATCAAATTATTCATGGCAGTTATTACTTATTTATGCAAATCATTATTAATAACATTTATCTACCTAAATATGTAAACATGTCTTGTAAACAGCTTGTAAACAGCTGTGTCCCTCAGAACATATGCTGAATGCTGGGATAGAGATAGTAGCGTCCACGCAAAATATGCTATACAAATTTTACTTTTACTGTCAACTCATTGAAAAGAAAACAAGAAAGAAAAAAAATCATGCACCAAGCATAGATTATGAAGCATTTTCCAACACATTCAGAATGATGTTACAAAACTGCACCATTTAAAAAAAATTAAAATATTATGTCTCACTTCAACGTATGGAAATCTATAACGCATGTCAAAACCAAATTTCAGCTGTTCCCATTCACAATAAAAAAAAAAAATAAATAAATAAAATCTGCAAAAATTTTAGCAGCGCTGTATATGATGTAGTGGTTTGTTTCTATTAACGATGTGCATTCCAAAATTTCATTTATTTAAGAGCTTCATATATTTCATTTGAAAATGCCACTTCAGCAATTTCCTCTAATAAGGTGAATGGTATGCGAATACTTTTGTGCAACTCTGTATATGAGGTATAAAATTTAATATGCAAAAAAAAATAAAATTTTAAAATGCATACCGAATTTTTAAAAATACTCTCCAGCAATGATTACGCAAAGACAGTACTGTAGCCGATTTCTTTTGTGTTTCTCCGTAAATTAATGAGAAATGCTATGGCCATCATCTGATCAAGGTTCCAAATTACGAGACCAACTTGAGTAGCCATTTGCAGTTCAAACAACAGGATGCAACATTAAATAACTGGCGAAAGAAAGTATGCTCAAACGAGAAACAAGTACTGCAGAAATGATGCGAAGCAAAGAAATCAGGTTTATTGCCGCTACGCGGCAATTAGACGGTCGTCCGCCCTAATACCAGGAACCTAACCCGTTAAGCTGAGGTAACTCGGCAAGTAGTTGTCTGGTCATCGGTTAGAAAGAAAGAAAAGAAATGTTATGCATACTCTCTTTTAACGTGAACGTAGTGAAATTCAGTGATTTATACCGATTACGCTATTTTAAATAGCGTAATGTCATAAAGTTTTCTTCAAACGATTTTCCCCCGCATATACTATAATGTAATCGAATTATTTTGAGTGTCCCTGTAAATGAACCATTAATCGTCAATACTTATATGCAATACCAAACATGGTTTGTGACCCTAACTAAGCTCGATCAAATGCATGAAAATCCGAGTATATTTAGGGGAGTTAGAGCGTGGACAGACGACCAACAAGCCAAATACATAAATACTTTGTTGGAAAGTGCTAATATATATATATATATCATAAACAAAATATCATATGATTAAAAAGTGTCAAACAGTGAGATATAAGCGGTTGCATTTTCAAACACTTATCATTAAAGATCGACCAATTCCAAAAATCTCATTTCTTCCTTTGGAAATGTTCAACATTATTCTGTGATTCGAACTGTATCGACTCAAATAAGACACTCTTTATTTATTGCTATGAATTTCGCTGTTAATAATTATTTCTGTCATCACTGACCCCAGACGTAAGGGCAAATTATAAAGCAAGCAATGCATATATGATTAAACTCTGAACACACTTTTCGCATTAAAATTTGCAGATTAAACTGTAACAGAAAATTTTCAGTTTGAAACCATGGAAGTTCTTCAAATACTTTTTGAGAAAGATCTAGTTTAACAGATCATCATTTACGAAAATCATTATAAAAGACAAATAGGTATGTATGGTGAAGTATGTATACCTCAAACATTTTTAATGAAATGAAATTCGTATAATTAGAAAATCATTTTATGTCGATGATGAATTAATTACATTTTATTTTATATGAAAATATTTTTTTTTTATTTTTACCTATTAGGTTGTTAATATAACTCTGAAATTAAGAAATTATGTAAAAATAAACCCTGCCTAGAGACCGAAGAAAATATAACAGGGAGAAATAAATGCTTTCGTTTCAACATATTAAATTTTTCTTATGATTAACCAAATTAAAGGGTCATGACGTTGAAACATTCCTTTTTTACACAATGTATCTAACACTTTTATGTAATTAGATCAGTAAAAAATCTTTTATGATTCTAGCTCAGAATACAAACTTATAAAAGGAGACCATTAGCTGAAGATTAACTTAACGATCTAATGAGATTATTTTCAGAGGCTCTAATTTATGCAATTACACGCTCTAATTTATGCTTTTTTCCAAAAGTGATTATTTTCAAATTGTCGCTGAGTAAGCAGAAATTCTGTTATTAATCCAATATGTTAATAAGCTTGTAATGAGACTTTCGTTGCAATGTCCTAATTCATTTTTAAAAAGTATCATTTTTTCTTCTTTTTTTTCAAAGATGAATTCATGTACTTAGTATTTAAACTGTTTTCAAGTGAAAGGAATTTTTCGCAGGAGAAGGGCGGGGGGGGGAGAGAAAATCCTCTGTAATACGAGAATAAAGATGCCATTGAATTTCACACCTGTCTACCGCTTAATGTATGTCATAGGAAAAACACTGTGCATGGCTAACCAGTGTTACTTTTCCAGATCTGCAGTAATTTTAGCACACATCTTACTGAGGTGAAAGTGTAAATCCACAGTAAAGTACGTATGTAAAAAATAATGAAATTGATTTTTTTATAAATCGAAACCTTTTAACCTGAATTTTCGAAATCCCTAAGCTTCACTTTTGCTTTTCTGATAGGAAAAAAAAAAAACATTTTTGAAGCTCGAATTATCCTTAACTCAAAATATTTGTTGTGTTTTCAATGCTTTGAGATAAATAAGACTAATGCTATGTTATTAACAATTTCTTGTACTTTCTCTCTCTCTCTCTCTCTCTCTCTTTTTCTTTTTTCTTTTTTTTTTTTTTTTTTGGAATAAAAGACTTTTTTAAGGCATCTTGTTGCAGCTGGTTGCTAAATTTATTATTATGTTTTTAAATCTTTTAATTATGGGGATTTTTTACGTCACGTATTCATAGCAACACAGAGGTTATTTGGTAAATCTATCTATTTACACTTATTATTTTAATTTTTGAATTCTTAAAATTACCTTTGTGAGAATTCCCTTATGATTAATATGATTAATATGATTAATATTATGAGAATTCCCTAATAATTCAGCATATATGAGTATATATGACTTGAAATCATGCCGATAACATAATAGTGAGAAATTGCGGAGCCAGGATATCTGCCAGGGTAATTAAGATGGTAATGCAACAGCAGGGTACGCTGTGAATCCCGCTTCAAGTCTTGGTCCCAGCCCAGCCTTCCCCCACCCCCTACAGTCGGGTTATTGTATTAATTGTGTTCAAATCTGTCTTAATATATGTTTACATTTAGTAAATAATTAATTAATTCAGACGTTTGTTTATATGTTCTTTTATTATATGGCAGGTACGGCAAACGTATCACATTATGAAAATAAAAGGTAGCTTATTTTTAAGCCATCTACCCAGATTAAAATTTCGAAAAAAAAAATACTTGTTTTATTTGAAAAAGCAATATTTTATTATTTTAAATCAGTTTTAATTTTATCCCTATAATTACTAGAAGAGGAGTTACGGTCAATTTAATTAAGCAGGAAGTAACGAGTGAAATGCCGGAAGTGAGCAGGAAAGTCAAGATAAATTGAAACATTGTTTTTATTTTCTTCAGTATTTTTTACATAAAAACTCTGAAGAAACTTAATTGACCCTTCTTGATTGATTTTACAAATAAGAAATTTTTTATAGGAAATCAATTTTTTCGTTATCGCCAAGTGCAATCCACTTCATTACATAAAATAATTTAAACATACTTCAGTGAAATTTTGCAGAATGCTTTTCATATTACTCACTATGTTCTGAAATAGAGCCTAAATTCTGTGTGATAATGTAAATATCGTATAGGTAGTTAAATATTAAAAAATGGTAAATTTTAATAAAAAATATTTTCTAACACATTTTCAAATACTTCAGATAATTTTCAAGATATTGTAAAATTTCTAGTTTAGTGTACAGGTAAGTAAGGAAATTGATATAAATTTAGTTGAATTAAGTGTACGCTGTCCGGCGTAAACATAAAAATGTGCTTAATATATATATATATATATATATATATTAAATGTTAATAAAAATAGTGCTAAAATTTTATGGTTTTTTTTTTTTTTTTTTTTTTTTTTTTTTTTTTTTTTTTTAAGGATTTATGTACTACATTTGAACTGAAAATATGTCTATTTATTTTAAGTGCTCGAAGCGTAGGCAGCAAAGTACTTGAGATAGTTTTTTAGTAAAATCAAAAAACTACATAAAAACTTAAAATGCTTCTTTGGTTAAATTATGATAATAATTTACTTTTCAGTTTTTTAAAATTACTTCTATGGGAGTTCGATACCACATTTTTATTTTAAATTGGCATTCCCCCCACCTTTTTTTTTTTTTTTTTTTTCCCTTGTTGTTGTTGTTGTTGTTTGTTTGTTTGTTTGTTTGTTTTTCTGCTTTCATCTTATTTTCCTTTGGAGATTAAATTTAGTGATTGCATTTTGTGTTAAATTAAATTTGAAGATAATTAAAATATTATTAAATATTCATTAATTTTTTCAACCATCAAAATATACAAGATTAAAAGCATTGCATTTTCCACAAATTTTATATGAAATATATTTATTATATCCGAATAAGATTTTTTTTCATGCTTGATTTTAACATGATTTTCGAAAGTCGGTCATTTAAAAAGTAGCATTATTTAAAAATATTCAAACCTTTCGGGCTTTTTAAATTTTTATTTACTTTTAAAAAACGCAGATCATTTTTTAAAATAATTAAATGTACTATTTTTTTCTTAAAGAAAAGAAACAAAACTTATCCTGATTATATGGCACCTTACTTTTTATTGCAAAGAAATTCTTATATTAAAAAATAATATTTACATAAATATTGGTTTGTTAAATAATTTGGAATGTCATTTAGAAAAAAAAAAAAAAAAAAAAAAAAAACAGCGGAACAAAAATTTTATGATTACATAATATTGTGCATGACAAGTGTACACTATTGCACCACTATGGCAGTTGACTTCCCCCCCCCCCGATATAAATTATATTGAAACATACTGATAATTCAAATTAGGCTTTGTAATCTGTTATCATTAAAAATTCAGGACACAAGATAATACTTTGTTTTAACTCATGAGATTAGATACTAAATAGCAAATGAAATCTTGCATATATCCACGTGTTTGAATTTCACATGACTTTGAAATTTCTCTCATTTTTTGCATCATTTAAAAGCTTTTTAAATGATTATTTTTTTTTATATTAAATCAATTTTTTAGGCCTTCCTGTCGACTTTATGTGAATATTAAAAAAATATTTAAAAAATAAGTAATAAGAAGGAAAAAGAATAAGGAAAAAGAATTAATACACCTTTTTTTTATAAACATTTAAAAAAAAAAAGAAAAAAAGAAAGAAAATAAACTCTCGTTTAACTTCATGGCCATTTTATATAATTTTTCCAAAAAGATTTCTTAATGATACGTTAATTTGGTGTGGGAACCGAACCCGATCGTCGAAAAGTTATACCGCTTTTTTACAATGTTGTTAGCCGGGTGCTAGTGTTATATATACACATACATATATGCATATGCAAAGATACATGTGTGTGTGTGTGTGTAATATATGTCCGTATATGTGTGCATGAATATATATATGTGTGTGTATATAACACTGACACTCGGCCAACCGAAAAGTACCATTCTTTGCATTTGATATTCTTGAGAACGCATGCTTTCGTGCACCTGAGAGATTCATTTCAATATCATTATTTTTTTAATAGTATCATTAATATACATCGGAATTTTTTTAATACCTCTGTAAAAAAATTATAAATTAACACACTTCATTTTTTATTCGCGAATACACCGTAGTAAACATTAATTACATGGCAATCCGAGTTTATTTATGAGAATTAGATCACAGAAAAACAGACGACAGACAGACAAATCAAAATGATAAACATATTCCAACTATGTTGAAATGTCTAAAAAAGAATCTAACATCTAGAGTTCCTTATTTATGTCCTTAAATCGCATAATCCCTAAACTACTTACCCAATAAGTTCCCGAATGCTGTTCGAAGGTTGATTTATCGAAGAATTTAAATATATAGTCAAATTCGATGTTTTTATTGGAGATTTCAAAGTTTGTTGCAATTCCAATATAAATATTTTAGACACAATTAAAGGAAATGCAATTTCCAATGAAATAGTTGTTTTCATTTATCTCTAACAAGGAACCCAAGCCAAAAGTTACCACAAGATATTGATTGAAATTTCTATAAGCCAACTACACTTTCATCAATACAATAATATCATCAAACTACAGTATCTTCATGTGCGTAACCAGGGGGGTGCCCTGGGTGCCCGGGTACCCCCTCCCCCGTTTGCGCAGACCCAATCACAAATATTTTTTAAAAAAATGCGTTTGGACCATTTTAAAAGAAATATCACACAATTATACACTCTAAGATAAAAACCTGTCTAAAACTGAAGATAAAACTGTTCTACAGGCTTACGTTTTAGAAGGTTTTGCTATATAAGATATTTTTTGTACCCAGCATGGTGAGGTTAAAAATTCTGGGCACCCACCCGTTCCAAAGATTGGTTACGCCTCTGATCTTGTACATAATCAACTTTCACCGTCTCGATTTGTCGATATGTTTGAATATTCGTGCTTTAAATGTGGCTATCTTGAAAAAAATCCCATGACTTTCCAGAATTCAAATAATTTTTGTTTCACAAATAATCGAACCGAATATTTTGAATGTGAAAAATTTTGTTTTATAGATTTTGGATGTTGTAAAAATTAATCTGGTTTTCTATATTTCTAGTGTACTAATTATCGATTCTGTGGAGATTACGTTGTTTGAAGTTGTAGGAATATTTTTGCACAGCGATTTTCATTAGTTGTACCATAGATTCTTAAGGAGGAATACTTAAGAAGTGGATAAGTGTGATCGCAGATCGCACAGAGGGTTTCTTTTAATATTTCTTTCAAAACACTTTAACACGGCTAAATCACGTAAAAAGAAAATAAGCCAGTTTTCACGTTGTTTATTTAATCCATTAGTTTATGTTACATACATAATAATGTTTAGATCTATTTAAACTTCCGTGCAACAATTTGAAGAAAAAAACAACAACAAAGTGAACTGATTATATTAAAAAAATATTCTAATTAAAATAATAATCTTTTCAAAATTTTATGATTTGTGAAGAGATATTCAGCTGTAAGTACACAAAATTTGAACTCACTGAGTGTTGGAACTCTGTGACAGACGGACAGACAGACAGAGGACAGACACGAATGGGCTTTCGTCAGATGAACGAAACCCTAAAAAGTACGAAACCTTGATGATGGCGTGTAAAATTGGCATAATTCTTCACCAAATCATCAATACTCTCAATGATAATAGAATATTGAAAATTGGGGTGTACCTTTTATGTAGTGTTCCTTGTGAATCTAATTTGGGATAAAATAATAAATTTTTTTTTTCAACATTATGAAGTTTATTTTAAAATTTTGGGGGAAAAAGGAGAAAATTTAAGCACTTGGGCGTGTAAAGAATCTGAAAAAAGGCATTTTTTTTTTTTTTAAATATCCTATTTCAATTACTTTAAACGTTTTTCACTGGCAATTATTTTAGTATTGCTGCAATTCATAACTTTTATTTATAAAATATTGGGATTTTTGAAATTGTCTTAAATTATCATTCAACGTATTTTAATCTACAATGCAAAAAATCATATTTCCCACTTACCAGTGCTACGTTAATTATTTTAAATGAAGCTTAAACAATTTAAAAAAATAATAATGGAAATAATAATGATTAATTCAGAACTAGTTATACATTGGTGATTTTTCAAATGGTGGTATTTCGCTTTGCACGTGCCTATTAAGCATGGGAAATGCAGATCGTGAGCAGGATATCCCACCTTTTCCCACCAGAATAATAATCTACGAGTAATAGCCGTAAATTTCACTTCCTTTCTATCCTACTTCCCTTTTTTAGCTCTCTGTAATTTTACTCTTTGTAGTTAACAATCACTGTATAGGTATTAACCCCTTATATCCCAATTTATGTATAAATAAAGACTTTTCTGTCCAAATGCTTTTCCTTCCTCTTTAGAAACGCTTTTGACAGTCGTTTCCAAGCATTCTACTTATGCGACCAACCATAAGTTTGAAAATTTTGCAGCCCATCTATAATTTATAGGTATATAGTAGCATTTGTATAATCTCTCACACTAAAAAAAAAAAGAGCTTTCACTAGAAATCATACATCGGAAAGCAGTTCTAAATATTTCTGGAGTGAACAATCAAAATAGTTTTATTGCATTAAATAAATAAATATATTATTTAAAAAGTTCTTTATATATCTGGGCCCAGATAATAAGTCGCCAAATGTTATCTCCATCGCCATCATTTATGTGGCATACATTTAAAGAAAAACATAGAACGTTTCTTCATTTGGCTTAAAATAGATAATTTTCATTTAAAATGTATACATTATGCACACTTAAAGTACAAGTCTTTCACGTATGTCATTTGTTGAGATCCCATCTTACTAGAATAAACACTTAAAGTACATAAAAAAGAAGGAAAGAACGAAAAAATAATAATATTATTTCAACATCAAAGGGAAGTAATAAAAGGGTGGTTTTAAGGAGATTGTATTGTCAGTCGGGACTCCAGTAAAATTCACTGTTTTTTAACGGAAAAATTCCCGTACATTACAGAAAATTTTCCGTTTTTTCTCGAAAAAAAAAAACGAAACTTTTTCTGGAATTTACGGGAATTTTTTCGTTAAAAAACTGTGAATTATACTGGCATCCCGATTCATAGTACAATCTCCGTAAAACTGTCTCTTTCTTACAGTGTACATAAAAAAAAATCCTAGTGTTTCTTACTATAAAATTAAAATAATATGGCTAGTGTAGTGCAGACAAAATTCAAATTTGAACATAACACGTATAATGAAATTGTCTTCAAAGATGACTTAGGTCAAGTGGCAAAAATGAAATGAGTGTATATTTTTCTATACTATATAAAATAATTCACGTTTAATTGGTTACAAAAATATCTTTTTAGCTTATAACTGTACACTGGTGCATGGCAAAACGTGCACAAATGCATTTCATCAATTAAGTGCAACATGAAAGTTTTTTTAATCATGGAACTTCGAGCAGGTAACATTATCCTGCGTTTTTTCTATGGGAATTATAACTTTCATTCTGAATTTTCTTCTATTCTGCTGTCCACAATTACTTGTTACTTTATTATGATATAAGAAGCTGAAGTCCATCAAGCATTTTCTTTCATTCATTATGCGGAAAATAGAGAAGTCAGGTAACCTTTTAAAATTCGCTACAATTATCCAAACAGTTCTTTTAATGTAAAAGTGGGCGATTAAAATTTGTAACCTTGCTACGCATATACTCGAACTTTCCCTTGCCATAAGAAAATTGTTAAATTTAAACTGAATAGTGAAAACTCTACGTATTCTAATGCAATTATATAATTAACTTACAAAAAGGTTCCTTTTGAACAACTATGTCAGGGTTATTGAACGTAATTAGTAACTGACAAAATCTCGTTTTCAAGCTAAATGTTCTTTTAGTCCATTTTTTTTCTAACAGTTTTTTTTTTCATAATTGCTCTAAATATGAATTCTTAAGTCTAATTGCCACCCATTTGCAATGAATAGATGCACTGTGAAAGAGGGAAATACAATCAGTGAACTTTATTAATCAATTTCATATGGGAAAGTTTAAAAATCGTGACCTTGAAATGAAGGATGGATTGATTGAAATGTTCATTAAGGGGCCCATTCACCGAAATCGGTTTTTGACTCTCCGAATGTTAAATTTCGTACTATCCTGCAGGAAAATTTAATTCGGTGATTACTCATTACCTAATGAAATTACCGAAATACAATTTCCATTATCAGAAAATGGACGTTACGTGGCCAAAAATCAGAAAATCGAAGTTTTGTATTTCGAAATGAAAAACATTCTACAATATTCAGAAATATCTGAAGATTTATATTCTTAAATTTTTGGTTTTATAATTACAAGTGAATTCGCACTGCTTATGTAAAGTCGGGAGTTTTGAGCGATATTTGTTGTTCCGTGGATTTCAGGCAAATTCGCTACGTTCACAAGGTAACAAAGCCCTTTTCATATTGTTTGTCGGTTTTTTTTTTTTTTTTTTTCTGAAACAACGTTACATTATACACTTAATTGGACATTTTGATTAAAATATCTCAATAATAAATAAATAAATAAAAAAAAAAAAAAAAAAAAAAACGAATTTTTAAAAAAAAAAACTTTTAAAAAGTTTTTGTTCATAAAACGATATATATAAAAAAAGATCATCATCATCCTAGTTCGTTGGAATTTCATAGTACATGATGTAGAATGAATATTCTAAAATCATATTCCAAGAGTGCAGTTCGACTTTTTGCGATTTTGTGAGAACCAGTAATTTGAAGTTGGACATTGAATATTGTCAGTATTACCCTAACATCAGTAATTGGGTTTAAGGTCTATCTAATTTTCGTTTAAGGTCTATCTAATTAAAAATATTATTAAAACTTGATTTTATTTTTTTAAATCGGTGTTTAATGTTCATTTATAGATATTATCCAGGTGAGCGAAATTTAATCAATTGCAAAACATCATTCGATTTTTTTTTAAATTTCTTGATTTAAAAAAATATTTTTTGTCTACTTGCAAAAGAATTTGATTAAATGTATATTTTAATTTTCGCGTATCGTCTTGTAAAAGTATTGCATAAAAATTTATGAAGGGTATTTTTTTCTTTTGCGCAGTTTGTTATTTGAGCTTTATTTAATTACATTTATTTACACATTAAAAATTAAATGAATCTTTTAATGTAAATTCACTTACCCATATAAATTTTATACTTATTCACATTTATTCTCATAAAACAAAGAAACATATGACTATGAAGATGTTTCCAATTCATCAGCAGCAGCTAAAGCAACAGGTATTAACCCCTTCGCGACGGGAGCCTTTAACGAAATTTTTAATGTTTTGTCGCTGGTTTTTAAAAACAGAAATTTGTGCTTTATTAAATCGAGAAAATACTCCTATTAAATAAGACAAATTTTACAGTAAAATTTTACTGATGGGGATAAACAAGAATCCTTAAGCCTTTTTGCGGCATGTACACGTGTCGCTCATCCCCAAGAGGTTAATCATGATGTAATCAAAATGTTTGAAGTAATGTTGTTTGTTTTGTCGAGTGGCAAGGCAATGAGGTTAATACCGAACATTTTGAGTCTGAAGATATTCACGTACTCCATGAAATTTCAATCGACAACAAGAGGTGGGAGAGCATAGTTCTTAATTTACGATACCGTATTTAATTTTTACGTATTATATGAAGTTTTGTGTGCTTCATTTCAAAATAAACATCTTCGTAAAACTTTTTACAAATTATTATTATTATATTGAAACTGTACAATATGAATATTTACAGAGTTATGTAGATGAACATTTTTAGTTGCTTGATTAGAAGTCAGGATTCTAAATTACAATTAAATTGCTAGCAACTTTTCATTTTAAAATTGAAACAATATTTTATTTCCTTCCGCTTTTGGAAGACTACGAAATAAAAGCAGTTTGCTTACTACTTCCAAGTACAATACATAAAACCAACTAAAAAGAACAAGAAAGAATGTTTTTAATATCAGTCTAGCTAAGAAGGGATGGGTTACACGAAATTTTCCACAGAGTCGTAACGCAGACGATATTTTTGAGTTATAAAAAACTGCACATTTGGTATCCACTAACTAACATATACCGTTGATACAGTTGTAGAATGTATAACACAGCTCTGCAGTATTAACACATATCGAGCAACTGTCGGAAGAGGCACAAGAGGCAAAAGTAAAGATATAAAAAATTACAAGAATTTTTCAGCAGAAAATCAAGCAAAAGGCTGTACATCAACGTTTTATTTTGTCGACTGTTTCTGTCTTCGGCTATTGTAATTTGTCCAATTCTTGAGTTACCCCAAACGAGTGCGCATAAGTTTGCCCCATTTACATTAACGAAAGTTTGAAAACACTACTGATTTCGAATAAGCAATAGTGCCATGTTTTAAAATAAACGTGTATCTGTTTACCTATAAAAAGAAAGACAAAAAGATTTTTAAAAAATCACTCAATCCTTCGGATAAAATTTTGCTTTTACATAAAATGTGCAAATCCACATTTCTAAAAAATTATTGTAAAAAGTTTTTTTTTTATATAAAACGTTATAAAATAATAAAATACTGCAGATTTTGTTTGTAAAAAGTTTTAAATTTTTACGGATGTTAGATATTTTACACCTGAGGAGAGAGAGGGGGGGGGGGCAGAAAAAGAAACGCAAATTTCAAATATGCTGAGAATTTATATAAATAATTGTATATTTAATATTGCAATAATAAAGTATCAAAGTCAGAATCTTCATTTTTATTGAAATTTCAGAAGTAATGTTCTCATGTAATAGAGAGACGCAAAAGAAAGAGGGGGGGGGGGGAAAGGCGAAAATTTTGGAAATAATCTAATTAATGAATTCTGTGATACATTATTAATTCATGGTAAATACAAGTATCTAAAATTTAAAAAATGTCATTAATTTTTTTATTTATTTTATTTATTTTATTATTATTATTATTATTATTATTATTATTATTACCGTAGATGTTAATGGAGGAAAGAGAGGTTTCTCGTTTGTGTGTGTGGATAAGGAGTGGGCAAAATTCAGAAAAATATGGGAGGGGCAAAATTTAAATAATTATTTTGATTGCACATGCATTTTACTGATTGCTTATACCCTTTATTGATATTTGTTACTTTGCAATAACATCAGAAAGTAAGGGAAAAAATAAGATTTCAAACTATATATTTTGAGAGTGGGTGAGAGAAAAGGGTGGGAATGAAAAAATTTGGGGAGACAGAATTAGATGACATGCTTTAAAAAGAGAAAATATTAATCATATTTTTAAAAAAATATATCATTCCTGTAAAAAAATCTTGTAAAAAAGAAAGGTAGAAAAATGTAATAAAAACTTGCCCCTATTTTGCCACCCCCCAAGTCCCTCCCCGGTGACCCTCAATTAAATTTAGTTTAAATTCTCATTGTAATGTCATTTAGAATATTGTAAAATCAAAATTGAATCATATACATCCACTACGAAAGCTCGAAATTATTTTTGTCCACTTGTTCATGATTTGGGACCACTGTGCGCCGTTCCGGCTTTTCAGATAGCAAACTTTTTATACTTAATACGAAGTATTTATTAAACCAGACTGCTTCAATGCAGGGCCGTAGCTAAAAGTGTACGATAGGGGGGGCTCAGGGAACATAGGGGGGGCTCAACGGAATGTAGGGGGGGGGCTCATATTTTTTTGTTCTCTCTCTAATGCAGAAAGATAAATTAGTGCATATTCACATTGTAGGTACTATGTTTCTCATTAAACTGTTGTAATAGCTTCATTTTATGCTAAGAAAAGTATATGATGATGAAAATTTTGAATGTATAACTGGTGCAAAATTAAACATCCTGTTAGCTTCATATGTACCAATAGGATGAGGGAGTGTTGAAACACGTATTTTAAATACAATTTAGTAACTCTGCAAAACTGTGAAAGAGTCTCAAAACTAAATTAGATCTTTGAACAGAATTTCATTTGAATTTTCGGAACATTTAGTGACATTGTAACTTTTTCCAGGGGGGGCTCAAAATATTTTAGGGGGGGCTGAGCCGCCCATAGCACCCCCTTAGCTACGGCCCTGCTTCAATGAATAAACATTTTTGTACTCGGGAGTTAGTGAATGTTTAAAAGTAATTCTAATCTTTATTTAACTTTTATTTTTCACATATATCAAGCCCATAAAAAATATTTAACAAAAATATTTAAAACTTTGTTAAAGCAGTCGAGTCTCTATATAACGAAATCCATCGTTCCAGTAAAAAATTCGTTATATAGAGAAATTCGATGTATAGAAAATGATGTTAAAAATCGTATTTAATGTGTAAATTTTGAACAAATATTATTTTTGATGTTTTTAATTAAGAATTTGAAATGTTTAAAAGTAAATATTAACCTAACATTCTATTTCTTAATTATTTAAGTAGTTTCGAAAAAAGAGAATACACATTTATTTGAAAGCTTAATGAAAATCAAATAAGGAAGATTTGCATTAATTTCAGACGATGAAATCTGTAATTTTTTGTTGTTTTGATTTTAAAATTGTTACGCTCTCAAAAAAAAAAAAAAAAAAAAAAAAAAAAAAATGTTTAAATTTTAGCAAGGAATGAAAAATTGTAGTTAACATTTTCCTCCACTTGAAGGCCTCTCATTGACTCCTTTCTTATATGTGTAACAATCTATTTTGATAAGGATGTTGAAAAGTGTGTGGGAGGTGGGATGAATTCGTTGGATTTAAAGAACAAGGAGATAAGTAATATATATAAAAAAACTCAGCACTGAACGATAAATCAAAAATAAGTGATGGAAAATTGATTCCTTATGATTTCGAATCTTTTTTAAAACTGAATAAATTAAGACCAATTTATGAAAAAATTCGTTATATCGAGATAGATATTTCGCTATATAGAGACTGTTTTTAATGTAATCGTGCAAAAAGGGGACCGTTCCTACAAAAAATTCGTTATATAGAGAAATTCGATGTATGGAGTTTCGTTATAGGGAGACTCGACTGTATTTAAAACTTAAATTACACGAATCAGTTCAAAAGAAAATGATTCTTTTATTCTTGTTATCCGTAAGCAAATAAATGGCAAAGTAAAGCACAAAAGAAAATCTATTTCAAGAATATATTTTAGCTATCTAAATTATGCAAATGCTAAGTTTTAAATAATTATGATTTTTAAATGAATACATGACGAAAAAAAGATACATAAATAATGTTCAATAATTTCAATCAGTAAATAAATTAATTATAAAGCACAAAGATTGGAATTCATGCACAGAAAACTATAATTTAAGAAATCTTTGAAAAGAAAAATATTCTTCTATTATATAATGAAATTGAATGGTTTCAACAAAAATAGGGACTAAAGAAAAAAGAAAGAACAAAATAGATAGAAATAAAACATATTTAATAGAAAAAAAAAAAGAAAAATGTTTTCCTTTGAAAGCCACCTGCAAGGTAATTAACCATTCGTAACTTTTTTCTTGTCCCTTCTTCTTTCCGAAAAATAGAATCGGTTTTTGTCACAGAATTCTTACTTTCAAATTTTCTTTTTTTTCCTTTTATTTATCTGTTTTTAAAAGTGTCGGAAACTGGTTCAGATATCAACTGAAAAAGCTATTTTTATTGTTATTTTATTTTATTTCATTTTATTTTTTCCCTCTCTGTCTTTTTCAAGTCGACTATTTCTTTTAACTGTCGACTTAACGGATTCGCCGTTGACGCAAAACTAACAGGATGATAAAAATACGGTTGAGTTTTTTATGCACATTTTTTTAAGCCATTTTTATTTCTTCTGGAGATGACCAGTTAGAATAGCCCAGCTACAGGTAATTGCAGGGCAGGAGATCCGGGGGGATTCATCTTCGATGTTTTCAGAGGCGGATGTAGGTTTTAATGAAAGGAAAATGACAACGAATTACCTTCCATCTTTTGAATTTCCACATGCATTTTTTTTTTCCTCTATCCTTAATAGCACAATTTGTTTGTAGTGATCGGCCATTAAAATGCCGGGGTGATCGTTTAATGTGATTAAAAGAACATGTGTCTTATTTATGAGATAAAAAATAAATTAACATTTTTTTAAATATGCAATTAAAATATGACCGTTAAAAGTATAAATGATGAAAGATGAAAACATTTATGTAGTTTGACACTTCATCACTTCATATGCCATTAAAATTCCAGAGTGATATCTTAATGTGATTAGAAAAATGTGTGTCTTATTTGTAAGATTAGAAATAAGTTAAAATTGATTTTTTTAAATGCGTAATTAAAATATGACTGTTAAAATAAAAAATTCATGACTTTTAACACTTCATGCACTTTATATGCCATTAAAATTCCAGAGTGATCACTTTATGTGATTAGAAAAATGTGTCTTATTTGTGAGATTAGAAATAAATTCAAATTTTTTTTTTTTTTTTAATGTGTCATTAAAATATGACTGCTAAAATTAAAAATGATGAAAGATGGAAATTCAAGATTTTTGACATTTCGTGCACTTTATATGCCTTAAAATGCCAGAGTGATCTCTTGATGTAATCAGAAAAATATGTGTCTTATTTGTGAGATAAAAAAGGAGTTAAAATTGATTTTTTTAATGCATAGTTAAAATATGACAGTCAAAAATAAAAATCATAAAAGTTGAAAAAATTCATGATTTTTGACACTTAATATGCCATTAAAATTCCAGAGTGATCTCTTAATGTGATTAGAAAAATGTATGTCTTATTTGTGAGATAAAAAAGGAGTCAAAACTGATTTTTTTAAATGCGTACTTAAAATATGACTGTCAAAAATAAAAATCATAAAAAATAGAAAAATTCAGGATCTTTTTACTCTTAATATGCCATTAAAATTCCAGAGTGATCTTTTAGTGTGGTTAGAAAAATGTGTGTCTTATTTGGATATAAAAAAGGGAGTTAAAATTGATTTTTAAAAATATGTAATTAAAATGTTACTGTTAAAAATAAAAATAATAAACGACGGAAAATTCATGATTTTTGACACTTCATGCCTCATATTCCATTAAAATGACAGAGAGATCTCTTAATATGATTAGAAAAATATGTGTCCTATTTGTGAGATAAAAATAAGTTAACATTTATTTATTTTTTTATAAATATGTAAATTTTAATCATTTAATAGTAAACATTTAATACATTTTAAACATTTCCTTAAGAGATGAAAAAAAAAAAAAAAAAAAAAAAAAAAAACACACACTATTACAACATAAGATTTAAGCATACGAAAAAAAGGTTTTAAGCTGTAGAAATTATTAAATATAATACTCGACTGAAAGTTTATTGAGCAGCGGTCATATTTATATATTTTTTTCTCGATTTTAAATTTTATGTCAAACATTTTTAAAGCGAGCACAGAAATAACTTGTATTACGAAAATTGTCAAGCTATTTTTCATGATATCATAAAAAAAAAATTTTCTATGTATTTGATTGCATATATATGTAACCACTATTTCCAATAATATTGTATTTGTTCCTATATTGCTAACTCATCTTGTCTTGTTTAAATTTGTTTTATCATGGGTTATTCTATATTCATTGTAGATATTGAATAGTAGTATTCTGTAATGGTTATATATATACTACCTCTGGCAAAAAAGTTCGGTGAATAAATTCAGAACGACCGATCTGGCAACACTTAGGATACAAAATGCTGCAACTGCATAGAGGCAAGTGTTGATCATCTTCCCCCACCGTTGTTCAGTTGAGCGTCGTTTATGTTCTGTGTAAGACGTGCTTTATTGAGTGCTTGTTCAGTGTGTTGGTTCTAAACTGAGAACAGGAAAATGAACGAACAAAAGATCAGTTTAAAGTTTGGCTTTAAGCTTTGCAAGACACCGAAAGAAATTCATGAGGGATGGTGCTAATTGAACTTCCACCACACTCGCCAGATCTAAATCCTCCAGTCTTCTTTCTACTTTCACCACTCTAACTCTCTTTGAAAGGGATTTGATGATATTGCTGACATCCAACGAAACGTGACTAAGCTTTTGAACTCCATCCCAAAAGAAAACTTCTTGCGAATTTCCCAGGAGATGTATAGTAGATTTCAGCGGTGCATAGTTATGGGAGAGGACTATTTCGAAGCATGGTATGGTAATTTTCGTTAATATTTCATCTACATTAATGTTACAGGACTATTCACCGAACTTTATTGTCAGGGGTAGTATATATGTATAAACTACCTTAGAAAACTATAAAGAAAACTTTTTAAAAAAATTACGAAAAATAGCGAGCGACAGCACCTTGGTGGTTCGAAATGGATTGACCTAAATGTTACTTAAAAATCAATAGCATTCTGAAAAATGCTATTTTTGGGTAATAAGAATCATGCAGAATATTAACATTATACTTCGTATACAGATATTTCAGCTTGAGAAAACTAAGTAATACAGAATAAAGAATAATCGGAAACATTTTCAAAAATCAGTGGCGGTAAAACTAAAAAGAACCTATATCTAAACTTAAATCCACAAATACATTTCAATAGTCCTACATTTTTTTTATAAAGGGTATTTTTTAATAAAATATTCTCACTTTAACGGACGAAGTTTTTCCTCATGTTCTGGGGAAACTGTGATAATATGTACACTAGGGATGGGCATTATTTATCGTATTAGGATAAATAACAGTGTTACTATGCTAGAACCTAATATTGCATTAATATGTTACTGAAAAGGCCCTATTAAATAAGTAACACATGGTTCTTATTGACAGCATCTTCCTTCACTTGTTTTAATGAAGATTTCATTTTTTGTACCTCTAAAATAATAATAATATTCATTAAAAACGTCCTTAATCGTTTCTTTTGAGACGTTTGCCGAACAATGTTGAATGTCCGGGCTGGGTGCCCGGACAGCGACCCCCCTTCCTGCTTGCGCAGACCCATTCACAATTATTTAAAAAAATTGCGTCCCCCCCCCCTTATTAAAACATCCTTAAAAACCCTTATTAAAAAAATCTCACAATTATACACTCTAAGATAAAAAACCTGTCTAAAACGGAATTTAAATCTGTTTTAAAAGCTTCCGTTTTAGAAGGTTTTACTATATAAAATAAGATATTGTATGTATCTAGCAAGTACAGCCCGGACAGCCCCCCCCCCCTGCTTGCGCAGACCCATTCACAATTATTTAAAAATTTTGCGTCCCCCCCCCCCCGCTTATTAAAACACCCTTAAAAACCCTTATTAAAGAAAAATCTCACACTTATACACTCTAAGATAATAAAAACTGTCTAAAACGGAATTTAAAACTGTTTTATAGGCTTCCGTTTTAGAAGGTTATACTATATAAAATAAGATATTGTTTGTATCCAGCAAGTTCAGGTTAAAAATTCTGGGCACCCACCCGTTCAAAAAGCTGGTTACGCCTATGCAACCACAGAAGAAATAACTCCTTAATATTCGCTAATTCAATAACTGTTAGATTTTTCACCAGTTTTTCAATTCAGTTCAGTTATGTAGTTCTTTTCTGTTAGATTTTCCACCCGTTTTTGAAAAAATGTAGTTTTTTACATTACAAAAGAACATTTTATCGCTTCGTAACTGTTGTTTATTTTCAAACGTTTTGTCTGAGGATAATGTTGTTATCGTTAACGACTTTTGATTTAAAGTTTCGTTCCTGTTTGGTTTTCATTCGCGGTTGTTGAAGAAAGAGGATAAATAAAAAATGATTTCGTCTCTTTTTTATTAAATATCAGAAAGACTGAATTTGAGATTTGTGGATTTGATTTCTAAAGGGCTCTTCTGGGGGGGGGGGAGTTCACCCCCCAAATATACACCTTCAAATTTCGCTTATTTAGTTCTCTTCCATTTTTAACATGACACCCCCCCCCCCCTTTCGGTGACTCACCTAATTTTGCTCATTTCTTCACTTCATTTCAATCTTTAAAAGGCTATAACTTTGCTTCTATGGGAGCTAAAGCGAAGAAAAAAATTCTAGTATAGCTAAATTTTACTCGCCATTCTTTTTGCTATTTCAATTTTCCGGTTTTTCCCTATAGGACCATTTTTTAGGAGGGGGGGGGGCGTTTCTCATTTTTTGATGTAATATGTCTATCGAAAGCTTATGCTTCATACATTACAAATCTAGCATAGAAAATTTTCTCCCGTTATTCTGGGTCACGTTACGGACCCATAATGGGTTGAAATTTAAATTTCTTAAACTTCTTCGAGGTTTTTTGCCAAATCGGTATCAAAAAAAAATTGTGCCAACGTGATGTGTGCATGACATCCGCGCCATATAAATACTATTCAGTCTTTTTTTATTGCAATTCTTTTATGTAAAACAATATGCATTATTTTTCATGCACATTTGCGCATTAAATGAAAATTGTAATGCAATTTTTGTAGTAGTACTTTATAATAATGAATAAAAAAAAACACATTATTTAAAAGTATTTCCTGCACAATAAAATGTTTCCTGACGATTACAAAAAAATATGTCCTGACAATTCAAAAAATAAAAACGTAATTGTCCAAGTTTTCACTTCTGTCGGCACTCCAAAAATGTCACTTTTTTTTAGGGGGGGGGGGGGTGAAAATTTTGTGGAAATAAGTCTTATTTTTTATTTATGTATGGATCCATATAAAAAAGTATGAGCTAGTGAACTTTGGAACCATTTTAATACAACTCATATTCCAAATATTAAAATAACTGAGAAAAATTATTAAAAAATTATTTTCAATTTAATCATTTTTATACTAAGTAAATGCAATTAAATTTCTTATAAATTGAATCTGGAATGTTTAGATAGGATTTTAATATTTACAAAATATAAAATACAGTACAATATATTAGGTTTACAGCTTTCTGAAAGACATAAAAATAGTAGGATAAAATTTAGATGAGTTCAAAGTATTAGAATATTTTATTTTGCACAACAATACTACCTTATTAATATGAAGTAAATGGTAGTTATTTTTTTGTAGCACCCTCTTTTGCTTTCATAATAGCGTACAATCGATCTTGCATACTAAACATATCTGCTATTAAGAAACTAGTAAAAAAACTGAGTCTGGAAAAAATTTCATTCTCTACCATCTGTCCTATCTCACAAGTTTCTTTGTCCTATCAGTTAATATTTGTTTTATGTTTTGCAGCCGCTCTAGTAGTGGCAGCACGCATTGACTTGCTGTACGAAAATTCAGTAATGCATTTCGTCTCAGATTTTAAAACATCAACAGTGCCGATTGAGAAAACGCGGTATACGGAAAATGGATTTTTGAAAAATTCGTTTTTCTCTGTATGTTAAAGAAAGTTTTTTTAATGTGTTCTCTTGTACTTTCTAATTTTCCTGCTTCTCGTATTTCCTATATGATTCATTATTTTATATTCAAAAATATATGTGCCTATAGATATTCTCTTAAATGTTGTTGCCCCACCAATGGCTGAGAGATTCTGCCCTCAAAACTGATAGACGGCAGGCGCTGGATTAGAACAAAACCCAATCGCGGTCGTCAGCCCAATCATACGGAGTTTTCCGTGGTTTTCTCCGAACTTTGGATTTCCTTGCGTAAATACGGGTTGGGTTCCCTTAGAAAGACCCCCCCTCCCCCCACGGAGGGCACCACCTTGGGGTCCACATATCCCATGTGTTGTCCGTTTGGGAGCATATTTAGCAATTGTTTATAAATTGTTTATTGTATCCTGTTACAAAAATAACAGGATGTTGGAACCTGTTACCAGCGCTACTGTGGAATGATGTAACCTGTTAACCAAAAATAACCATATTTCCCATCTCTAATGTACACACATCTTCACTTCAAAAAAATCGCTCATGTAGAATATTAATCAGGCTTCATAATCATAAATAGCATGGTCAATTTTGTTTAAATGTTACAGATTTCTCCTGAAATGCCCCTGACCCCAATTACCCCGGATCCTAACTATCCCAACTCCCTTACAGAATTTCAGCTGTTAAATGAAGCAACAGTTTTTACTCATTTATTAAGGAGTAAGACCGACCATCAATTCACTGAAAAAAAAGAAGTACTCAAAAATGAGTATGCCAATGTACTTATATCGAATTGAATATGTTTGGATCAAAATTGAACAAATATTTTTTCAATTTTGAAACAGCACATGTTATCAAACCCAAACAAAGCCACAATTTTATATCCTGCAATGATTTTCTTTCATTCAGAGTGCACAAAAGATGTTTATTAATGTAAATATTAAATTATGCACAGTATTTTAAAAATATTTAAAAGTCGTTGTAAATAATGCTCTTGTCGTCAAAATATTCGATTTACATATGTTGCTAAAAATTTTGTTATATTTCTAAATAAATAATCAATTAAACATTTCTTGTTAATAATTTTGAGTGTGAAGTGAATGTTAGTACATTTTTAATTTAATTTGAAGGTCAATTTGGTTAATTTGGAGATGGTACATGACTATTCATATTTGAACGCAACCATGGTATAAAAAATTAGTACATGCGTTTCTTAATTTTGAGTGCATTTGGATCGGAGCTATTTTGAGTATGTCAAGTATTTAAAATTGAGTTCTAAGAACCCACTTTTTAGACCTATTTTTTAGAACCCACTTTTGTCGGTGCTCTTACGATTCAAATGGGACTAAAATTAATGAAATCGCTATAAAATGATGCAATAGTTATTGACATTTACTGGCACCAAAATATTTTAGCACAAAAAAATGACTTTAACAAAATTTTTTTAACAAATTATAATCAAAATACATTTTTGTTGCAAAATATGCCACAGATGCTTGTGCAGCTAAGGGCGCTTCGTATCCAGGCAGACAAGTGACTCGCGAGGAAGGTGCTGCTTATACCGCAGTATACATTCTGAAAATTTTTTAGGATCTCATATACCCTTGATTCTCAATCAAAGCTATAATGTATACATCTTATCGTATGCCCTCAACTTTAACGTTCTCCCTCGAATTAGTTTTAGCAATTAGTTTTCTCAATGCGAAATATCGCTATAACGAAGTATAATGTTAGTAATCTGCTTGATATCAATTATTCAGAAATGGAATTTTGGGGGTCAATAAATTCGTAGGGTCTTTGAATTAAGGGTTAATGGGATCACATATTTTATTTTCTATTTAAATTAAATTTTAATTTGGAATGCATTTTTTAATTTTTTATTTTTCAGGTCCTGTGAAAGATTCCAAGTTTAGTTTACTTTACTGCATATTTTGTGCAATCAAAACATTTATTTTACAATTTTATTTTTCATTTATTTTAAACTTTTGCCTTTATTGCATGTTTTAGGCCTAATTAGGTCTCAAAACTTTCAATGTAAATGAAATTCTCTGCCTTCACGCTATAGAGTTTTGGCTGATCCTTCTTCCGCCGTTGCTTGCATTTTATGTCTTTTTTTTAATAAATTTTTTAGTAATACAACAAGAATATAAATGTCCAGCAAAAAAATTTACACTTGATTTTGTTTTGTTCGCAGAGTATAAAATTTATGATATTGAAAATTTTTTTTAAAAAGTTTTTTTTTTTTTTCACTGTATTTTTATTTCCAAAACAATATCTCTGAGAATAGTTCATTTATAAAACCAAATTTATCTTGCTGTAAAGCCTACACCGAAATCTTTTAACCCCATTTACCTATGACTGCGTATCTTGAAAGGATAAGAGAAAACACTCCCAACACAATTACTCCCATTTCATGGGGGTGATTGGGATTAAAGCGATAGCTTTTGAAAAACACATTTGCATCAAGTAACATTGTACATCGAAAAATAATTTTACGCATTTGAAAAGACAACTGCCTACCAAGTAAAATTATTCATAACATTAGTATGTATTCCACTTCATTATTTGGCAATTAATTGTCAACGTTCAAATTGTCTAAAGGTAAACCAAATTACCGTTATCTGCCCAAAATTAATAAAGCGGGGAATAGTAGTTGAAAAGTCGGGTATATATTTTGAATTTTTAAAAATCTCATTCTGGCAATATTGATGAGTATTGAAACAATAGAAAATGAAAGTTGCACCTCATACAAAATTTCTTAGTACGGTTACAATAAGTGCTGTAACCTCAAAACGGCCAAACACCAAACACTTCCAGTGAAGTAAAGGGATTGATTCACAAGATGATTCAATTTCATAGTCAATTTATGCCAATCTGCTTTAAATTCAAACATTTATGTTCAAGAGTTCAAAGGAGAAGGAATATTGGAGTTCCAGATGGAGGGAATGGAAGTGAATAACTCTTTTAGGCCGTTGCCTAAAGCTGTTATCAGATTCACGGACTTTAGGCGAGACAAAAGCCGATTTTAACCCCAAGATTTTCCCGCTCAAAGCGAGAAAAATATTACACTTGTCTTTGAAAAAGTTGGAAAAAAGGCCGGAAAACCAATCCTAATAGTGCCAGGCGTTATATATTTATCGCCTATTCGTATATCGCTTATCTCTAATTCGTTGAAACGGTCGATGTTGGATGAAAAATCTAAGCTAGCCCAGACTTTTTTGAACCTGCGGAAAAAAGTTGGGAAGACATTGCAGTTTGCTATCGCACTGGATGTTGGGAGGATATTTCGCGAAAAGTTGGAGGAAATCAAGCGTTGGCTCAAAAGTCTTACGAAATGTTGGTGAATCTGATAGCAGCTTAAGTAGAATGAAATACCAAATCTTTCGGGATGGAAATTCTCGCCACATCACCTCCTGAATTCGTCACCGCTGGTAGAGAGTACTGTTGTATTATGCATTATATTTTTAAATGTCACTCGCATATAAAAAGCACGTTTATCAATTAAAGTGAATTTGTTTCTTTCTTGAAATTTATCATGAATATATTAGTAAGAGTTATTTATTATATGTTAATGTACTTCGATGCCACTACATGTCAATTAGTCTTACATAACTTTATAATGATTTAATTAATTTCCTTTCCCAGTGGCGTAGCTAAGGGGGGGGGACAAGGTGGGCGGTCGCGTCTTAGGGGCGCCAAATTGAGAGAAGTTTAAATCACAAATAACTCTCATATTTTGACAAAAAAAGAAATTTGTTAATTTTTTTAATTTTGTTTTGTATGCAAGTGTTTTCTTTAGTAAGATATTTTGTTACATCCAGATAAAGAAGAAAGAAAAAGCTTTTGTAAATATTTCTAGGGATGGCTCAACATTCTTGGTACCTAAGTACCTTTAAAATCCCGTACATGCCTTTTATCAAAGTGTTATCTGATTGCGAAAGACATTTTGTCATCATTTTTTATGTCGCAATCATGTTTTAAGTTTTCTTTCCATCCATAGGGCACCTCAAAAGTAAATTTGCTCAATTATTGAAATTTTTAATAACCTTTTTAAAAAATCAGATTATCTTAAACAAGATATTCTATTGAAGATCTTAATTAGTACTATAAGACCTCCAGTCGGCGTTGTGTGGTAGCGGGTCGAAAAATAGCGGCAAGAGGCTGGATCAGATTTCACTAGAATTTATTTAGTTCATTACAAGGAAATCCACTCCACTTATAACAAAATAAAAGATGGGTTCTCCACAACAGATTGAAAAGATTGTTCGTACTGAATTTGAAATGGCTTTACCGCCACTCATTAATATGATAAAAGTTTATCAGGAGTTGTTCTCCACAAGTTCTTCCACATAGGCATTAACCGCCTATTAATTCTTCTCCCAGAGTAAAACACTGGTCACTACTCTCTCTGAGTACGAGGGCCAACTCCCCGTCTCTAACGCTCCGCATCCGAACAGCAAAAGAAGTCCCTTAGAGCATCCCCTCGCTCTATTTATCCCGTTTTCCCTCATCCATCATTCCTTGGGATGACCCGCCTCTTTCATTCTTGCACAGCGGTCGCCTTGGAGAAATATATTTCTCTTACTTGTGGAAATCATCGCCATAGCGGTCTCTCTCAACACTTCAAAGGCTCATCTTCCGTGGGGTCTAAAATCGGCGGAACGACCATATACATTAATCGAAGAGTTCACTTTAAGTGCTTTATTGAAATCGGCTGACTTTCTTATGTCTACTTTGAGAGTGGAGAAAGATGTATTTCTCCTTCTGAGAATTCTCCGGGATTCCCGTCGTGGGGGGTAATTTTGGAAGCGTGGGAACGAAATTCATCACAGTACTTATGTGCCTAAGTTAAATTGCATTGTAATTAGATAGCGAGCGCCAAATTGAGTGGAGATTTAAACCAAAATTATTAATAAATAAAAATTGTTGACCTTTCATTTTTTGTGTGAATTTTTCGAAGAAATTCATTGAAGATATGACAAAAAGAGAGATCAATAATTGTCAAAATTGCTGATGGAGGTTTTTCACGATCTTTTGAAACCTACATGATCGTAGGTTGCTCAGGCACCTCGAATGAGCGAAATCTAATCTTTTTCGTGCGTTCTTCCTAATATGCTGGGAATTCTAATAGCTTCCAGAAGGGAACGAGGTTAAAAAATTGGATTAACATTTAAGCAATTGGTTAATTAGCTTTTGATTGACCTGTGGTCAAGATCCTTATTTCCCGAGATCTGTGATGTTCAAACCTTTAATGCTGAGAAACAAAATTACAAAGGGTAAAACGGATTTTAAAATAGAAAATTTAAAATAAGGGAAAATAATTTAAGGATATTAATTAAAATTTTTGAAATTTAATTTTAACTTGAATTTAAAAATGATTTTAATTCTTATTCTTTTCATTTATAGAAGTATCTATAGCTCTCTATAGATATCTGAACATTGTCATACGATTGCAATAACTTATAAACCATGTTAGAAATGATTCAGCATATGTTAAGGGTTTATTAAAATCTAGACGTTAATTTAAACTTGATTTGTTTGATGGAAATTCGTGCTTTTAGTTCTTGAACTAAAGCTATTGCAATAAACAGGAATAATGCAGCATAGCAGTGCCACCTCTTGAACGATTTGCGCCAAAAAGTAATTAACATTAAATCATATCATGGGCTAACTGAATCTAAAGTTTTATGAAAATCTGTGCATTAGTTCGTGAGATAGAACTACCGTGGAAATTGTGAATAATGCAGTTTAGAAGTGCCATCTTTTGAGATATATACATCATAAACTAATCAGCTTAAGTTTATATCAAGGTCAAATTGAATCTAAAATTTTGAGAAGAAAGTAAATATTAGCGGAACATTCACGGATATCGGCGTTTGGGAGTAGCAACAATGAAAATAAATTAAAAAAAAAAAATACATATTTGTTAAAACTCCTAAATTACGCCCGGTAACGAAAAAAAAAATCTACTTAAAGACGGTAGCCGTCCTCCATTTTTAAGGAAGAGAGGAAATCAAAAAATGTTCTTCAATCCTTCTTTTAAGAAATAGCAATTATCCAATGATATGATTTGATGCTGATTACTTTTTGACACAAATTATTCAAGAGGTGGCTCTGCTATGCTGCATTATTCCTGTTTATTGCAATAGCTTTAGTTCAAGAATTAAAAGCACGAATTTTCATCAAACTTCAGATACAATCAGTACCTAATATAGATTAGGGTTGTTTAGTTTTTGGTGTAAATCGTCCTACAGGTGACGCTGCTATGCTGCAATTTTTAGGATTCCGTGATAGTTGTATCCCAGGAACTTATGCACAACTTTTCATTACACTTCAAATTCAATTAGTACCTGATAAAAAAATTAATCTGATTATTTTTTGGTGTACATCACCCATCAGGTCGCGTTATTAGGCTGAATTTTTAAAGATTTCTACAATAGCTCTATCTCAGAAATTAATGCACAGATTTCATCAAACTTAAGATTCAGTTAGTACCTGAAAAAAATTGATCCTGATTAGTTTTTGGAGTACATCACTGATTAGTTTTTGGAGTACATCACCGAACAGGTGACACTGTTATGAAGAAATTTTCACGATTTCCGCAATAGCTGTATGTCAGAAATAAATGTACGGATTTTCATCAAACTTCAGATTCAGTTAGAATTTGACATAAGTTGTTGCGACTAGATTTTGGTGTAAATCACCTAACCGGTGGTTCTGCTATGCTGCATTTTTCAAAACGTTTTAACATGTATAAAATCGAAGAAAGTTTCGGGATTGACACATCTGACTTGTTTTAAATTTCCATTCAAATTTATTATTGACGAAAACTACAAATCTTCTGCAATCGGGTTCCATGCATTTTAGTTTTGTGCATTTGAGAAATTAGCTGAATCCTTAAAGATTTCTACAATAGCTCTATCTCAGAAATTAATGCACAGATTTCATCAAACTTAAGATTCAGTTAGTACCTGAAAAAAAATTGATCCTGATTAGTTTTTGGAGTACATCACTGATTAGTTTTTGGAGTACATCACCGAACAGGTGACACTGTTATGAAGAAATTTTCACGATCTCCGCAATAGCTGTATGTCAGAAATAAATGTACGGATTTTCACCAAACTTCAGATTTAGTTAGAATTTGACATAAGTTGTTGCGACTAGATTTTGGTGTAAATCACCTAACCGGTGGTTCTGCTATGCTGCATTTTTCAAAACGTTTTAACATGTATAAAATCGAAGAAAGTTTCGGGATTGACACATCTGACTTGTTTTAAATTTCCATTCAAATTTATTATTGACGAAAACTACAAATCTTCTGCAATCGGGTTCCATGCATTTTAGTTTTGTGCGTTTGAGAAATTAGCTGAATCCTTAAAAACAATGAAGAGTGAAGCTGCTTTTTCTCCCGGTGCAAGCCAAAAAGACTTTTTGTTCACCTTGAAAAAAAAAGTAATGTGGTTACTTTTTTTTTTTTTTTTTTTTTTGTTTAAGAGGGGGGGGGGGGGGCGCAAAATTTCTCTTGGCCCCGGGCGCGAAAATCCGTAGCTACGCCACTGTCCTTTCCATTTGAAATGTAAAAGTTGGATGGCTGATCTTCTACCCTCCGGTATGCGAGGGAGGGGGGATATTCAATATGGCATTTCGACTTATCCAACAGCTCAATACAGTGTTATTCCATATAGGTGCGTACATATGTTTTGAAGTGAGTCATCACATCACGGGTTCAACCAGTAGCTAACGCCATTTCGAATCGTATGGCACGTTTTAGTTTAGAACTTGTATGATTTTCATTTTTTTACCACATTTTATATTTTTTCCTGTTTGAATTTTTCACCACATAAAATTGTTCCTCGTACGACATATACGGGACGAAGATTTCGTATGATATATCACTTGAAGCAATTTGACGCCACTAAAATTTTGAAATGCAGTGTCATACTGTTTAACTCATTGGAGACGAGCGACACGTATACGTGCCGCAAATAGGTTTAAGAATCCTTTTTTGTCCCCACCAGTAAAATTATGCTGCAAAATTTGTTTTATTTAATGAGAGAATTTTCTCGATTTAAAAAGGGCACAAATTTCTGTTTTTAAAATCCGGTGACAAAACATTAAATATTTTGTAAAATGCTCCCGTCGCGAAGAGGTTAATGGCAAAAATGTTTACACTAAATATTACAAATATTTAATCTAAAAATAGTGGTGTTTGTCCCATATTTTCAATTTATTGAACGTAAAAGAAATAATCAATTAAGTTAACCTGTATTTCCTTAGTTTTTTGGGCCATTTTCAAATGTCGCTTACACATGCTGTCCCAGAGTAGAAAGAAGAAAATTCAAATATAAATTAATATTTAAAGCTGATATGAGCTATGCATTAACTAAAGAAGATTATATTGAACATTTGTAACATGAAAAATTTAAAAAAATCAATAAAATTTTTTGAGATATCAATCTTTAAAATTTTGATTCCAAGCAAAAATGCCTGTCCTATTCCAAGTTTTATGTTTTTAACTGAGTGTTTTTTTTTAATTTGAGCTAACTTTTTTAAATAAAAAAGTTTAATTATTTTAAATATGAATTGTTAATGTTCTATATTAATGAAAAAAATTATTACAAAAGATATTTTCTTTAAGAAATTACCAGAAACCTTTTGTCCCTCACTTTTTGTTAAGTCCGTTTACCTTGTGATTATTTTATACAAAATAGGTTTCGAATGCTGCCAAAAGTTAGCAGCAAATATTCGGCGATATAGTTAACTATTCACGCAACTACTACTAGCCATTTTTTACTCTTCAATTGTGAAACAATGTAATAGTGGCAAGAATAAGCTTTTATCAAGGCTGGTATTTTTTTTTTTCACTGTCAAGTCTGTTACCGTAAATTTTAATATTAAAATAATGATTTTTGCACTTTTGTAATTAATTATTGTTTACTAAATAGTTTCAGAAGATATGTGTATTATTATCTAAGTTAGTTCATTTCTAATAGTTTTATTTGAAATGTCAAAATCGTTACCATGAAATATAATTGATGAAATGTAAGCTGCTAAGTTTACTAAATTGTTTTAGAAGGTATGTAAATTATTATTTAAGTTAGAAAATATACAAGCTAGTTCATTTTAATAGTGTTTTTTAGTTTTATTTGAAATGTCAAATTCGTTACTTGTCAAGTCCGTTACCATGAAATGTAAGCGAATGGTGAAAATGGCCCTTATAATACATGACTATACTTATTATCGCAATACATGCAACAAGCGTATTCAAATTAAAATTTATAAACTGTCTGCTAACTGAGATTCTCAGGCTGTACCTGTCACACTTACATACATACAGAGTTTCATAATTAGATATATATCGACTATTTTATTGTAAATAAAATGAGTAATCATTTTTCTGCCTTATCAACCTGTTTTTAGTGAAATAACCATTCACCTTTCTTTTCTTTTTCCAACTGATACGCCTCTATTGGATATTCAGAAGGGTGTCACTACGGCTTTTCTTACCACGACGTCTCCAGCACGTGGGAGATGATTTTGTCCAGGGATAGAAAACCAGCATGCGTGTTATCCAGTGTGGGCAGGGCAGAAATTAATTAAAAAAAGCATCTGTGAATTAAAACAGACAACGACCCACAGGAAAGCTAACCACTGACTTTGTTGTTTGTAATAACTCTTCGAAGTGTTCATTGCGTGAGCATATGAATAAGAATTTCAGTAGGAGTAAAGACAATAAATTTTTTTAGATAATATAAGTACATGTAAGCGTGTCTGTATATGTGTGTATAGGTAGACACGCTTAAAGTAGATTTGAAGAATGAAACATCTGTGAGCAAGAACACTGTATAACTGAAGGTGATTGCCCACTCAGCTACATATTTCTGTCTTTAGAAATAGCCACGAACCAAAAATAAGACTGGGTTCCTTTTCTTATGAATTTTTAGATGGAAACAAATGCTAAACTATTTACAATTTTAATTATAAACGAAATTAACATTATAATAATATTATTTATAATATTTTCTTATATATTATGGCTAATAACATTATAATATTATTTGTAAATTTTTTTATAATAGTAAGGTACCCTGGGGTAATAACGCCACGTTAAGGTTCTACCAATTTTCACGGCTCAGTTTTAGTTGGTATTTTTCAAATAAATATATGATTTGATACAGCAACTCATTGACTATCTATATAAAAAAAAAATAATTTAACAGATATGTATTCATAAAATGTAATGGCGTGATTTCTATTTGGCGTTATTACCCACCTATATGGGTAATAACGCCATGCAAACAAAACTACGAAATAAGATGGAATAATTGCATGTAGATTGCCCAATTCTAAAAGTACAAACTCTACAAACTTAGGAATTGACAAATTTCATTCTAAGCTATTGAAAATGTTCAATTTTTGTGAAAGTGTAAGAAAAATAAAGGTGTGCTGTGTGTGTGTGGGGGGGGGGGGGGGGATGAGGCAAAAGAATATCAAACCGTGAACTTCTTTTTGTTTAAAAAGGACCGCTTAAATAGAATTATTAGAAACATTGCACAGTTTTAACTGTGTTTATTTGAATCAGTATTTAGGATGTAGCTCGGCCACAGTAGGGAATCAACGGAGTATTAATGCCAAGGATTGGCGTTATTACCCCGTTATAGTTATTGCGCTGTACATTTTAAATTACAAATTATCTCGAGAAGATATCTAAAATCTTCAACAACATTTTAATAGTCCATGAAATGTACTACAAATTTCTGTAATTAACAAAGTATTTCCAGATAAAAAAAAAAAAAAACAGTCTTCACATCACAAAACGTATCTCGCAAATTTTAGATCAAGCGTTAATTTTAGTTGCTTGTAAAAACAATAAGACCTAAAAACGAAACAAATTAACTTGAAGCTGTTTTTTGCGATTTATATGACTCAAAAGCCTTTTGCGCAGAGCACATGGGTGTCATTTACCAGATTATTTCATAATTATGCAAAATATTAGCACTTGGCGTTATTACCCCGCCTGGCGTTATTACACCAGACCACCTTATTTATAATACATCACAAAGTACACTTAGTAAAATGCGTTAGACTCTTCAAATATGTTATTATTTTTCCTCAGACACTTCTAAAATATAACATATGGGCAGGGGCACTCATCTGCATAGATACTTAGGAGGGAAAAAATGACATCAGCGAAAACAACTCTTAAAAGAAGACGAGCCTGAGGATCGATGACATCTGAAAAACAATAGAAAAATCACATGGTAAATGATACATCTCCAGGCACACAGTGAATTTTTTATTTTATTAATATTGCTGCAAATATTAAATAATTAAGTAAAAAGTACACTCAATAAAATCTTGATTTAAAAAATCGGCAAAGGGAGTGAAAATGTCCCCAATAAATTGGTGAAGTTTTTTCTTCTAAATTATGCTGCTTAATTTCTAAGAGATCAACACATTAAAATCATCGAGGCACTATATAATATTATTATTTAACTGAAATTTGTATTACCTGGGATCCTTCGATTTATTTTGAGCGAAAAGAAATATAATTTATTTCTGAATTTAGGAAATATTTATGAAATCATTTTTATTATTAACCATTTAGAAAATGGTTGTTGTTTCTCGGTCGAGAATAGATGTGTCTGAGACATATCTGAATTCTTGTGGTGTCCGCCTCTTTTGGTAATTCTAACACTTACTTTGGTTGCCACAATGACAAAAAAAAAAAAAAAAAAAAAAAAAAAAAAAAAAAAACTACAAAAAAATTAATAAATTTTTTTTTAGATTACAGCTTTCAAACAAATTGCATTTAAACGAAAACTTTTTTCCCTATACGGCAGTGTAAAAATTGAAATTGCGCAATGTTTAGAAGTTTAGAAATTTGCTGTACTAAAAACTGTAAAATTGAAATTTCATTTAAAATTTCAAAGCGATATCATTCGCTGAAGGACGTATGCGTTGCGCACAGATATGTTTGTTCTTTATAATATAGATAAGGCATAGGCATAACTATATAGGAAATATGAATTCAGAAAGGATAAAACACTATACCCTTTTTAATTTGTTTTTTAAAAATTGATAATTTCTTTAGGAGGAAAATGAGTGTATGAATGATAATCTCTTCAAGATGTTTCGCCTTTATCTAGCTTTAACTTTAAAATAAACATGTACAGTTTACAAAAAATGAGGAAAATATATGCTTTTTTTAATATACAATTTATTAAAAAGTCTTAAATTTTATTTTTTGAAAAAATCATTTTCCAAATTGTTGTTTTAGATTGTTAAATCACATTTTATTGTTATAATTACTATTAAGTCTCTAATTATAAGCAAAAAATCATATTTACAATGTAAATGAACTGAAATGTGAAAAAACTACACCTTGAAAGTTACGTGATTTTAAAATAATTTATAATAGGATGCTTTTATATATAAACAAGTAAGAAAAATCATGCGTTAAGCATAGATTATGAAGCATTTTCTAACACTTCATAAAATCTTTAACAACTTCGTTATTTAGGGAAATAAGAGCATATAGCCAAATATGTATTCCAATTTTTTTGAACAGCCCTGTGTTTGATCTGTCAGTCCATATACATACTATATAATGGGAAAATTTAGTTTAGCAAGAAAATGCCTAGTACCTTAAAATTTATTTTTCAATAATTTATTCTAATAGATGGAAACATACTTGAATGCTTTTGTTCAGCCCTATAGTTTACATTGTACTTTTATTATACGTCAGTAATAGGTTAAAATTTATTTTAAACTAAAATACTCTTAAAACAACTGAAATCACATTCTCATAAATTATCATTCATGGGCGTCCATGTACCCAATTCTTTGCGTGGCCCTGTATATCATTTTATCTATATTCTGCAAACATTTCTTGGTAAACTGAATGCAATTTAGCGTAAAGTTTCATATCTTATTTAAGAACCACTTTTAAGTAATTTACGCTCATACTCAGTAACGTTGGTTAAGCTCTTTTGGGTAGCTCTGTATATCAATTATAGCATTTATACACACCATATAATGTGCATAGATTTAGTGAAACTTAAATGCACATATCATAATAAAAATGCATCCATCAGTCATCATCGGATACATATACTATACTTCGGAAAGAATATACTATTTGAAATATTTTGTGTATCCCTGTAAATGCTATGTACTTCATATTATGTAAGAGAGTATCGTATAATTTATATTAAGTCTCAGATACATACATCCATTTTATTATACATGAAACAGTTTAATATATTTAAAATATGTCGCACACAGTTCTCCCCTTTCCCATTATCTAATGGAATTCTTTTGTGTGGCCCTGTAAATGATTAACAGCTATATTTTCGCTGCATATTTTATAAAATGAATAGTTTAGCGCACCTCGTAAATGAATATAAATTTTAATATGTTTGACTTGGTGTAACATCTTTAAAATTCCTTTGAAACGATTTTTCCCATACGCCATAGTGTAATGGAAAACTTTTCACTATCCCTGTAAATAAACTAATCCTGGTAGAAGTTTCATTTTCAATAAGATTTGTGCTAGGATAAACGTCAGTAACGTCCAAAATTTTCAGGGCAATCCGAGTGTATTTAAAGAAGTTACTCTGCGGACAGACGGTCAGTCAAACTGAATGCATAAGCACTTTTCAACTTTGTTGAAAAGTACTAAAAAGACATACGGCCAATAAGAATTTTAGTGTTCGAGGGGATTTCAGATAGAGATTTGACGACCTTGCTGTTATTGCGAATATAATTCTTGTTATACTTGTCTCACTCGTCTAAGAGCGTTTGTGCCAAGCGAATATGATAACTTTTAAATCTGAGCATAGGCCTTGTACGTATGTCCCGACTCCATTTAAAAACTCCACATTCAAACAAAGTCCTTTCATTAACATTTTAAAGAAATTCGGAAAAGATTATGTCATATGGATCAGTTTGTTTCGTAATAATTTTGAAAATATTGGAGCAAATCATATCAATACTTTTTGTATACATATTTTTAAATGAGAAATTGAGCTAAAAATTATTTAATCGGTTTATTCAAAAATAAATAAATAAAAAAAGTTTATTTCAATATTTAAAGAAAAATAAAAAATTGCAAGTTTACTAAATGGTGTATACAAATTGTTATACAATTAAAAATTCAACAAATATTAAAATAAAACAATAATAATCGACGCTTTATCACACCTATGACATCTTCAGTAAAAAGTTGTTTCATTACTTTTAAAGTTTTAACGAACAAAGTCAAGTTGTCTTGAATTTGAAAAGTGTTTTAGGTTTCCAATAGATTTATGCTTCAACCAATCATAAGAACAGAAAGTGCAAGTGTATTGACTTTCTTCTTTAAAATTTTAAAATCATTCTTTCCTGAAGATGGTCATAGATGATGAGAGAAACGTATTGAAATTTCATTTTAATGTTTGCTTGGTTTTTAACTTACAACCTTTTGTATATACTTTTTATTAAACTTATTTTGTTTTTTCCCCGTTAATAATGAACTTTTCATTGTATAAATGTGGAGTTTTATATACATATATATTTTTTTTACTATAAAGATATTTGTTCACCATTTCGGATTGAAGACAATATTCCATTACTTACTGCATCTTCCTTTTTAGTTTTCGCAAAAATGGAGCAATTTATTTATCATCTTTAGAAAAGATTCGTTAAGTTACAAGAATTTAATTTCTTAAAAGCTAATTCAAATTTGAAAATTTTAAGTATTTATGTTATATCCTTAGATCCATCTGGATAACTGAAGATAATTTCATAGCGCTGTGTTCCATACATTTAAAATATAGTTGTGAAATAAAAATAAACAATCAGATTGTAATTAATAAAACGCATTTTCTTTTTAGATGCGGTCGTAATTATGTAAATACATAGCACCTATAGTTGCCGTTCAGTCTGTCCGTCCGTCCGCATATAACAACGCAGAAACTACCCAATCGTTTGAAACTTAAAATATATAATTATTACATAATTTTGGAAAAATGTTTCAAATGCATTTTAATGGTGTTACACTCATTCGAACATAATAAAATTGACACGCATCTATAAAGTACATATTATAATATACATTTTGCATAATCTGTGGTGCAAAGAACATTTGTTATTGATTTGCAAGGCCACACAAAAGTATTCCATTACATAATGGTATAAGGAGAACATTGTTGGTGCGCATTTTAATTGTAATTAAGTATTTACAATTTTATGAGATTCATATTATTCATATGAGAGTGATATTTTTAAAACTTCGTTATCGTACTAACGCACCTTATTTGCTACGCTTTACGTGCAATTTCCTACTTCTTTACTTTAGCAAGCTAATTTGAAAGGTACATCTCGGATGTTTGTTTGTTTTTGTTTTTCCGTGAATCTGGGAAAATATTTATTAATTTAAATTTTTATCAGTTAAATGAATAAAAGATTTAAATTTTTAATGAAATAAATGGGATTTGAAAAATTATTGGAAATTTATCACCATAGATCAATATTACAATCGGTACCTTGTATGCAAAATGGAACAATTAGCAATACTTTTTGTACCCGAAAAATGGTCGTTGCTTTTTTTAAGGTTAAAAAGTAGATTACGAAGTATTCCTATACACAGATGCCAAGCCCCCGCTTATTGCATAGCAGAATTTTCTTATAGGAAAAGTTATTTTTTAAATCTGCAGAATGTTCCAATTTAATAAAACATTTTCTGTATTAAAATACCGGTATCCAAAATGTCGGAGACTTGGCAGCTCTGCCTATAACATTTTAATTAATCCCGGTACTTTTTTTTAATCGGATTTAAATTTAGTGGAGACTACGTTTTTTGGCCAAAAGCAGCTTTTTTCCACATGTGTAACTACGATACAATTCCTTGATGCTGAAATAAAATGTTTTGATTTATGTTATTATTGCTTCCTCTTATTTATTTATTTGAATTTTAAATAAGATGACTCAAAATCGTGTTTTTTAAATGTGCGGAAAAAATCATTTCGATAGAGGGCGAAAAGAACAATATTTGGCGATTTATTATTTGCGCTTGGTTAAGTGTCTTACTACCTTGTATTTAATACTCTTCAAAATACTTCGCTGTTACATGGACTTTGGCGCTTTTATAAAAAGTGTGACGTAATTCAGGCTTAAGAAAGTGAGTTTTTTACTGAATAATACAAATAAATGAAAAATGAATATTAAGAAATACTAAGAAAAGAAAAATGAAGCTTTTTATTGATCTATGTATATTTAAAAATGCATCTGCTAGCACTAATTAGATAATTTATGTATATATAATAGGAGATAAATAGCTTTTGATTCTGTACTTCTATGCTATAAAGCATTAACGTTTGTGTGGTTTTCGTTATCATTGGGAGTACCTAGCCGATTTAAAAAATAATGTGGGCAAAAAATGTTGATAACCATGTTTGCTACAAAATATACTATATTTTGCGTAGGAACAATAATCACCATCAATGCACGAGCAAAAAAAGTTCTAAAATTGAGAATTCTTTAACGTTGATATGACTAATTTTTTTTTTTTTTTTTTTTTTTTTTTTTTGGTGGCAACTTTTAAGATATAATATTCTCGTTATGAACGATTTCTAAAACATTCGACAATTTAAATTCACAAATTAAACATTTTTTTTTTCTAGAAAAAGTTTTAAACCCAATTTATTGAGAATATTGCAATTTCTAGGATACTGTTGGGGTTAAAACTAAAACTTTGGCATCACAATAACTTATAAGATGTAAATGCTCGTTAAGGACAAATTCTTAAAAAAGGATTCCTTAATTCTTATCGACAACCTCATGGCATCCATGGAAAACAGATGTTCAATAATATAAACTATTCAGACGGATCTCACACCATATAAAATACACTCCATTCTCTTCAAACATAATAGTTTATGTTATTTATAGTTTCTCAAATCGGTGCGGAGCTTCTGTTTGTGCTCATGACATCATTTCAAAAAATTATATTTCCAATGGTGGAAAATTTGGTGTTTTATTTTCTGTATTACTTTTAACATTTTGTATATTTCCCATTTTATATCCATGTATGGTTTGCTTTCCCTTTTATAAAAATAGTATATGCAACTTTATATATGTTACAGGCCAAACCCGATTTTAGGCCAAACTAGATTGGCCTAGGCCAGACTAGTCTATCCAAACGCCCATCGGATAAACTAGTTTTTCCTAGGCCAAACTAGTCTATCCTAACGCCCATCGGATAGACTAGTTTTTGCTAGGCCAAACTAGTCTATCCGAAAGTCCATCGGATAGACTAGATTTTCCTAGGCCAAACTAGTTTGGCCGAACGGTCATTAGGATAAACTAGTTTAGCCTGCTATTCATTGGTTTGAACTAGTTTATCCTAGGCCGATCTAGATTGTCCTAGGCCAATTCAATTTGGCGTGATTTTATTGAATCTAAAGAACGCCACGGCGCCAACTTTCTAGTTTTGATCTATTTTATCCTAGGCCGATGCAATTTGATGCGATTTTATCTTACACACTATCAAAGCCTGAGAGCTAATGTGCTAGCATATTCTGTTAGTGTGTATGTAACCATGTACATATGTATGTACGTACGTTTGTACGTATGTATGTACGTAATGCAGTAATTCCCGATAGAAATATCCGATTTGCTTCAAATTTTGCACATAGATTTATCCTGATAACGAACTTCCCTGATAAGTTTCAGGAGTTCATTGGATAAGAATAAGGGGAGGGGAACAAAAGGCTAATCTGCACCCCCTCCCCTCCTTAATTTAGATAAGTCAGTTTTTCATGCAAAAGTATTAGATTTTATTAAAATTTTAGGCATAAGATCATTTTGATTAGGCACCTCAATGATTAGTTGTGGGTGTTCATTGTTTACGTATAAAGAAAGGAGGAGTGGGGGGTAACCCCCTTAATTCATGTAAATAGGTTTTTCACAGAAAATTTACCGATTTGTTTCAAATTTTTTTATGTAGGTTCCTTCTGATAAGGCGTTTACCTGATTAATTTGGGGGTTTCAGAGGTTAAAAATAAAGGAATTACGGATTACTTTTTCAATCGGATTAAAACTTTTGGTTTTATGAAAAGATTTTTAATTCGTAACAGACATTGGTTTTTCCACACATCACTTCACTCGAAATTTGTCATATTAAAAAACTAAATAACCGACCTCTTTTAAAAATAAGAAAAAGCTTAAATAAAGCATGACACCTAAAATGTAGGATGGGGGGGGGGGGGGGGTAGAGTAAGGGGACGCTTGAATTTTTTTTAAAAAAGCTCAGCTTTTTTTAACGTTTTATCTGCTAATTAAATATTACCCTTATTTGAAACTTTTAGAAACATAATAAAACATGATATTAAATATTTAAGAAAAAGGATGCCGCATCAAATTTCGTGCATTAGTTCTTCAATTACAACTCCTACAAAATTTAGGGCACAGACAGTCAGACAGAGTCATAGACTCACAATTTGAAGAACATGTTTCTTGGAATCTTGGACCACTAAAACGTGTAAATGCGTCAAAAACCGGAATTAAAAAATTTTCACGAATAAAAAACTTATTGCAAAGACAGAAGAAAATAAAATAAATAAATAAAAGAATGAATTTTAAATGAACTTCGCTTATTTCGATAGATGTGTTTGAGCTGAGCGGATTCGTTTGAAATATTTTGAATTTGAGCTTAAACTTGATTAATTTTTGAGAAATTAAATTTGAGTTTGAAATAATTCTTTTCTTTGTGAGCGTGCCAAACAATGGTTGGCATTAATTACAGCATGTCATATTGAATTGGCCTAGGATAAACTAGATTGTCCTAGGATAAACTAGATTGGACTAGGCTAAACCAGAAGATTGGCGTCGAAGCGGTCTTTGGGATCAATAAAAACACGCCAAATTCAACTGGCCTAGGATAAACTAGTTTAAACCAATGAATAGCAGGCTAGACTAGTTTATCCTAATGACCGTTCGGCCAAACTAGTTTGGCCTAGGAAAATCTAGTCTATCCGATGGGCGTTCGGATAGACTAGTTTGGCCTAGGAAAAACTAGTCTATCCGATGAGCGTTAGGATAGACTAGTTTGGCCTAGGAAAAACTAGTTCATCCGATGGGCGTTAGGATAGACTAGTTTGTCCTAGGAAAAACTAGTTTATCCGATGGGCGTTAAGATTGACTAGTCTGGCCTAGGCCAATCTAGTTTGGCCTAAAATCGGGTTTGTCCTGTAACATATATAAGATTTTGTAATTCTATGATTCAATATGCTTATTTTCATCATATTTTATCACATTGAATGACCAATTAAAGGTAACATCTCATTTTCTTTACTTGTCGCAAGTTATTAAATGTGTATTCTCAGCAACATCGCTCAGACTAATCCCTCTGAGGGAAGTCCTAGTTTAAATTTTTATCAGTTAAATGAATAAAAGCTCAAAAATTTAAATTTACTATCATAAACTGAAGTGTCATACACCGCAATTTAAAGATGATAAGGAATTGTCTCTGTGAATTGAGTTTAAAAAACAAAAGACCAACGTAATCGCAGATCATTACACTTTCGATTACTTTCTGGGGCAGTCTTTTGTGTTGTTTAAGAAAACAGGGTCCGGGTGAGTCTGAAGCCTGTTCTTTTTTTGGGTACGCTACCACCATACAAATGAGATGGGCTGGGCTGAGTTGCAACAATATTGAACCTGTAGAGGAGTGAAAGTGAAAAACAATGGCATGAGAGTGAACTTGGATAACTTTCTCTGTTCTTTTCTTCTTTCTTCAATGATGAAAAAAATGGGTTTGAAAACAGTCTGATGTTTAAGATAAGATACATAGTCTCTTATTTTGACAGCAATGAACAGGAGGTAATTGCAGTGTGCATAAGTAGCCAATAATACTTTGATTGCCAGATTGAAATTGGATCTATATTTAGTGATACATTTTTAAAGATTTATATGTTTTACTTCGTTGGAAACATCTGTAATTTTAACGCAGTTTTTTGAAATTGCAGTGCACTCTATAGGGTCAGGATGGCTAATTATGAACACTTTGTACATTTTTAACATTATTATTATTATTATTATTATTTTACTTTTTTTGGTGCGTTCGTACTTATGTAAATACGTAGCACCTATAGTTGTCATTCAGTCCGTCCCTCTGTCCGTCCGTCCAACACAAAAACTACCCAACAAAATCGTTTGAAATTTGAAATATATAATTACTACATATTTTGTCATTTCAAATTTTATGGAAAACGGATGCATAGATCAATTACAGATACAATCAAAAGTATTCTGTTACATTACGGTCAATGGAGAAAAAAGTTTCAAATACATTTTAATCGTTTGAAATTTAAAATGCATAATTATTACATAATTTTGTCGAGTCATTTCGAATTTTATGAAAATTGGATGCATAGATCAACTACAGAGACAATCAAAAGTATTCCGTTCCATTACGGTCAATGGGGATAAGTGTTTCAAATGAATTTTAATGGTGTTACACTCATTCGAACATAATAAAATTGATATGCATCTACAAAGTACATATTATAATATATATTTTGCATAACCTTTGGTGAAAAGAAAATTTGTTATTGATTTACAATGCCACACAGAAGTATTCCATTACATAATGTTATAGGGAGAACATTGTTTTGGTGCGCATTTTAATTGTAATTAACTGTTTACAATTTTATGAGATTGATATATGAGAGTGATATTTTTAAAACTTTGTTATCGTACGAACGGACCTCATTTGTTACGCTTCACGTGCAATTTCCAACTTGTTTCTGTTTAAAAAAGAAGGGAGGTTTTTAATACATTGGAAGTAACTTTGATCCTTTAAGAATACCTCTTAAAAGTTTTAATTCCCATAGCTGCTTTTTTTTTTAATTAAAAGGATGGTCATAACTACCCCATTAAAAACTCACAATCAGAAAAGTTTGGGGTACTTAAAACCACTAGAGTGGAAATTATGACCACTATATTTTCTCTTTATACTTGCCTATGCATTTGCTTGGGGTAATTATGACCACTATATTTTCTCTTTATACTTGCCTATACATTTGCTTGGGGGTAATTATGACCACTATATTTTCTCTTTATACTTGCCTATACATTTGCTTGGGGGTAATTATGACCACTACATTTTCTCTTTATACTTGCCTATATATTTGCTTGGGGTAATTATGACCACTATATTTTCTCTTTATACTTGCCTATACATTTGCTTGGGTAATTATGACCACTATATTTTCTCTTTATACTTGCCTATACATTTGCTTGGGGTAATTATGACCACTATATTTTCTCTTTATACTTGCCTATACATTTGCTTTGGTAATTATGACCACTATATTTTCTCTTTATACTTGCCTATACATTTGCTTGGGGGGGGGGGTAATTATGACCACTATATTTTCTCTTTATACTTGCCTATACATTTGCTTGGGGTAATTGAGACCGTTAGAACTCAAAACTGATAAATCTGTTCATTAAAAATTTTAGTAGACATTGTTCCAAATTATTATTCGAATCGCAAAAATGCTTCAGACTAATGATAAATAATATAAAAAAGGATAAATACATTATGAAATTAATATCTAAATGCTTTTTTTTAACGATACACTTTTTTTTACAATATGGAGATGGTTACAATTACCCCCTGGTCATAATATCCCCACCCAACCCTACCAAAAAGATTTTTTATGTTATTTTTTGTTGTTGTTCTTGTTGTTTTTCTTTCACTTTTACTAAAGTCTAAAAATAAACACACACATATAAGATGTCTTTTGTCAACAACCAGTTTATTTCGTGATTAGTTTGATTTCGTAAAAGGTTTTTGCATTTATCATTATTAAAAAGTAATTTTGCATTAACATATTTATGATGTAATATTAATGAAATATTCATAGGAAAAACGATAAAACATATATTAATATGTATGTACATTAAACAACAAATGTATATTAACAAATATTTCATTTATCAGTATCCTATTACCATTTTGTGTAATGAATATTCTATTAAACTGATTTTAATGAGACAGAAATAACTTTTTCCCTATATGCTGGAAGAATAGTGTTATCTTCTACATATTTGTTATATCATAAAATCTCAATTTAGATTCTTGATAACCGTTTCTACATAGAATAAAAATTATCTGTTTAATTATTCAGTTCAATAATTATAGGACGTTGTTGATTTACACGGAGTTCAATTATTATTTTTCCAGCTATTTAATATTTGAGATAATGTATAAAGCGTGAAAAGTAAAGGGGACGGCGTCAGGAGGCAGAAACGCAGATTTACCTGGACAGATAAGTATTTCATCAAGCAAAAACGCAAATGCCTTTGCTTGTTAAAACAGTTGCAAAATTAGTGCACTCGAAAGTTACGAAAATTCTTAGAAATTCTTAAAATTCCAGAAGCTTATTGAAAATTCGTGAGTTTGATTTTTTTTTTTTTTTTTTTTTTTTTTTTTTTTTTTTTTTGAACAAAGCTAGCATTTGCAAATCTTCCTTATCGACGAAAATTTTCAGAATTTCCAAGCTAGTTTTTGAAGCTTTTACAAAATTGCTCTTTACATTTAGCTAACACATTACGCAAATTACAGCTTGATTGCGGTGAAGCTTGCGCAGTGAAACATTATTTTCTAAACCTGCTCATTTTTCTTACAAATTTTAGTATTTATGAATTCTGGTTACATAGTATTACGCATGATATTATTTTTCATATTTTCTAAAAAGAAGAATTTTTTATATTAAGAACTCCACAAATTATAAGAAAAAACTTGTAAAAATTTGGGACTGTTTCTATAAAAACCGTAATTTCTCTGCGAGTATACATGATATCCTCATAAAAATGAACACGGTTTATTACAATAAGCGACATGTTCATAATCTGCAGTTTGGACGCTTTTGCTACATTAGTTTTGACAGGGTTGTCCAAAAGATATTCTTTCTTTTTCAATTCGTTCACGTTTCCCTATGGGATTTCGAGAAAAAAAATCTTCACGGAAATATATTATCTGTACTAGTTGTTTTAGCACTTGGAGTTTCAAAATAATCCCTCATGTATTTTTCTAAACAAAACGTCTAAAATCGTAAGTTGCCTTTAGCCTGATCGCCTTTGGCCATATAGTGCATGTAAATATATATATATATATATATATATATTTACATATACATGTTAGTAATCCGCGAGATTAAAAATTTTAAATTTACTGTTTAAGTTCCGAAAGCTTCGTGAATGTTGCTCTGATGGATTTTGATTTCTTCATCGATAGTTATTCATAATCGAATACTTATCATTATAGTAGTCCAATAGCTGAAAGATACTCATGGATGCAGACCAAAACTTTTTTTATATTTTTTTTATTAATCTCTAAATTCTCTCTTACTTTTTCTTTTAAGCAATTATAATTTTACAATGTTAACAGATAGTACATATAATAGTTGATAAAATTTAATTATTGAAAATCATATATAAAGTATCATAATGGTAATAGTATAATAATGCTCTAATAATGGATTTCAATTGTTTCATTGATTTTATATTCTTAATCGTATACCTATCATGATAGAACTGCAGTAACTGCAAGACATTCATACATGTAGACTATTATATATATACCGGGTGTCCCAAAAATGACTGATGGATTTTAAAATTCAATAACTTGCAAACGGTGACAGCTATATAAAGAAAATTTGCAGGATGGTTATGTATAATGTCAGGAGTTTTTTTTTTTCTTTTTGGCCGTAATTTTTTATTTTAGTTCGCATCTCAAACAATAGGTGGCGCTGACGGCGATTGAGGGCCAATTGATCAGTGCTGAGTGAAGCGTCGACCTGGCCTTCAATCGCCGTCAGCGCCACCTATTGTTTGAGATGCGAACTAAAATAAAAAATTACGGTAAAAAAACTCCTGACATTATACATAACCTTCCTGCAAAAATTTTTTAAATAGCTGTCACCGTTTGCAAGTTATTGAATTTTAAAATCCATCAGTCATTTTTGCGACACCCGATATATACTCTTATTACTCTCTTACAAATTTCTCTTATAAGCATTTATGTTCCTACATTAAATAAGTTGCAATATCGTAACCGGTAAGATTTGATCATTAGAAATCATATATAAAATATCATAATAGAAAATAGCATAACTGATTATTGGAAGTCCCATGCTCCTTATTACTCTTATGTATTTATGTGTTTTAGAAATTCATATTAAAGGGTCTGGGGGATTCAAAATTCAAAATTTATTCTTTCTAGAAGTCTGAAAGGTTCGCAAAAGCTGCTCTGGCCAATCTCGACTGTTTCACCGCTTTTATTTCTTAATCGAATACCTAACATTATAGTACTACAACATACAACATCACTCCTTTTTTCCATGTCCCACCTGTTCGAACTCTTTTAAGAGACCATGGAGCTATCCGTACTTAGAGCAGACGGTGAAGGAAGAGCGCCTGTGGTTTCGATATCCAAGGACGTACCAAGGCAGTTCGGGAACATGCTTCTCAAGAATTTTTTTACACACGCCTTTCTCTCATACCTTCAAACATCGCATCCGGCGAGTATTGGGTGCCTCGTTCAAATTGTGTGTGGTAGTAACTGGGGTCGCCAGGGCGTAACACAAATTCACCGGGGGAAACCTTTTTTATTTTTATTTTTTTTAAAAATTCGACAATAGGTAGAAGAAACGTTGTTTTAATTCAAGGTAGGAGTAAATAAGGAGGTATATGGAATCGCTTCTCATTGTTATGAATGAATTAGGGTGGAGAGTGGCCTTCGACTCTAAAGCTGATATTGGAGCCACTTTGAGATTTTATTTATAGGGAGACTTAAAAATATAAATACAGAGTTTATGGATGTTTAATCTACGTGAAGACAAACAATTTCTGCATAAGAAATCTGGACCGCGCCGTAAAAATATCATAAGTACTACTATAAAGTACCGAAAGTAAGCCGCTTTGGAATATAAGTCCCCGGCCCCCTCATATATTTTGCAAATTACATAAATCCTGGGAAATTTATAAATTCCAAATTCATACTTTCACACTCTCTATTTCACAAAAGTTACAATTAAAAGCGTGGCTTAAAATTATTAGAATATTTAGCTAATAAGAATTGTCCGCTAAAGAGGGACTTACTTTTAGTACTTTACGGTATCTAAATGAATTGATCCTAGATGTTAGTTCATAATTTCAACATTAATGGAGACTAGTAAATCTGCAGATCAAGAGCCTCAACGTCAGCTTTGCACATCATTTATTTTTTAACACACTTTGGGTAATATTCAACTTCCTGGAAACTGTAATTTAAAAATTTCAAATTACGTAATTATTTTTAAGAATAAAATAAGAATAAGAAGTTTTCAGCCAACAAAAGAGTTAAATTAAAATTTTAGTTACTTTAGGATATTCTGAATTTTTCATGATCTATTATTTTTGTTTTTTTATTATAACATAGTAGATTTCTTCAGGGGGGCTACGCCCCCCTGAACCCCCCGTAATCTCATTGAACTTAAATTTGTAACTTTCTATTAATTTGCTAATGGTTATCGTATATCTTTTATTTCTTTATACATTTTGATTTATAAGGATAAGTAACAGTTTTAATAAGCATTTTTCATTATCCTCATACTTCTACATACCTGTCCACCACAAACACCTAAATCTGATGTATCAGGAACTTTTAAAAGTGCAAACTCAGTAATCTAGGGTTTTACAATTTTGTTTCCGAAAAAAAGAAGTTTTGATTGCATTTTGTGGCAGATATTGCGGCCAGACAGACAGACAGAACAGACTGACAGGCGGAAAACAATAAATTTTGTGTCTCCAAAATAAGCCTTCACTGAAGTTTCGGCAATGACGTCATTATTCATGAGTTATTGCTATCCATGTTTCTTATATTTTTAACGACTACTATAAAATACCTGTTTTATTTCAATTATGACGTCAAATTTTATCAGGTGAAATATTTGTTAAAAATATAATTATTTTTTATTTTTTTTACTTTTAATTATGCCCCCATTTTTGTCAGAAAAATTCTTATTAACGAAATAAATTTCCGTGTTTAATATTTAACAAAGTACTATATTTATTTTTATTTTAATTCTGACGTCATATTTATTTTTTCTTAGTTTAATTTTTCGAATGGAAATTGCTCAATTGAAACTTATTGCCGTTGAAAAATTATTCCAGATTTTGATTTTTTTTTTGGCAACGATAAAGGAAATTGGTTAAATTTTATCTAAAAAATCGCTATTGATTCTGCATGAAAAAGAAGGAAATTTTGAATTATTAAGGAAATTATGTGAATAAAATTAATAAAACATAGCCTATGTTCCTTTTCTGGGCTATGTTATAGTTATACATAAAGATACAAAGACATTAATTCATCAGTTTTGACGTCGACTTCATTTAAATTTTCGTACACGCATTCAAATTTATAACATTATAAAAATAAGGATTAGAATGAATGGTTGCTTTGCAACCATTAAGAGAAAATAAAGAAAATGAAATAAATACATTTGAAATAAGTAAATCTCTAAAACAAATTAGTTTATATTATTGGAACACATTTATAAAAAATCTCCAAAATTTACAGTAATAATTTTAAAAATCTGACAAATGAGTAGACAAAATTTCAAAACAATACGAATAATTTAACTCGTAAATTTCAGCATCCATTTATCATAATGTGACATTTTCTCTCAAGAAAAAAAAATGGAAATCATTGGATTTGCCATAGAAAAGCATTATTGCGCAAAATAAAATATTCTATATTTTTCGAACGAATGAATCAAATCTAACTAAAAACTATACAGCTTAATCCCAGTGCCTCACTAACATACCCACTAACAATACCCAATAACATTCAAGCCAATCGGATGCTTTTTACGGAAGTTATAGCGGAACAGACTGACAGACAGACAGACCGACAGACAAAAAAAAAAAATTCGTGTCTCCAAAGTAAGCCTTCACTGACGTTTCGACAATTATTTTAACGTCATCCTAATTTTACTTTGTGTGAAATGTGAGGACCACAGCTATTCTTTAGGGAGATGGCAGATGCAGGTTCATTGTTCTTCGCTGGTCATTCCTCCACTGGAAGGAGGAACGTATCCTTCTCTCAGGCCATATGTTTTCCATTTAATAATTCGAGCTGGAACCCGTCGAAATTTGACGAAAGAAAATTTTTAAGAAAGAACTGTTTCATTGATTTATATTAAATCTACAGAATTAGTTACTGTAAAAAATACATCTCATATGGTCAGTCTAACTCTCAAACATATATTATTTTAAGGTAAAATTAACAAAATACTATAAAACTCAATTATCCAAATTATTAAACGAAATAAAACCGAAATTCACTGGATTTTATAACAGACGACATTTTTAAAATGGTATAAGCATTATTATTTTTTTTTTTTCAATTTTAATAGAAAATGGAGTGATTCTGTTGCCACAATTACAAAATTAGTACTAAAAATTATAAAAAAAAATTAATAACTCAAAAATAAATTGTGATGTAGATTTGAAACCAATTGCATTCGAAAGTACATTTTTCTCTATACAACGGTTTAAAAAATTAAACGGTTAATGAGAGTTTTAAATCTAAAATGTACGATGTTTAGAAATGGAAAATTTTTAGTATCAAAAATTGCAAAACCGAAATTGCATGGAAAAGCATCCGCATTTTAATTTCTTTTCTTTTTTTTTTTTCATTTTTAAGAGAAAATGGAATTATTCTGTTGCCACAATTACAAAACTGGTGCTAAAATAAACTATAAAATAATTAATAAATCAAAAATAAATTGAGATACAGTTTTCAAACAAATTGCATTTAAAAGTAAATTTTTTTTTCTCTACACGACGGGTTAAAAATTAAAAATATACGATGTTTAGAAGAGGAAAATTTGTTGTAACGAAAATTGCAAAACCAAAATTGCAGGGGAAAGTGTTGTCATTCGTAAAATGACGTATGCGTTACGCAAAGATACGTTTGGCCTTTATAATATAGATATATTTAATTATTGTAAAACTTTTGTTTGGTTAAGAGATATGGATTTTATGCTATGTGTTTTAGTTACTGAATTTTACTTCATATATATCAATTCTATAGATCATAAACAGGATAGCACAAAGGACTCGAGTACATATCAGTTTATTAAAGGGAATTTTTGAAGAATAATTTACAACCCTTCTATGCTTTTCATAATTGTCTATAGATCATATATAGTACAATGTAAAAAAAATCTGTAAAGGTAACACTTTATCTATGAAACTGGGATTCGAAGAACTTTTCCTGTAACGGTAACAACAAAAACTCAAGTTTTAGAATTGGTTACATGGATTTTTCCTGTTTCGTTACATGAAAAGTTCTTGGAATCCCAGTCTCCTAGAAAATGTTTAGTACCTTTACAGATTTTTTTTTTTTTTTTTTTTTTTTTTTTTTTTTTTTACAGTGTACTGCACAAAATATTTCCCAGACTATTGAAGGTAATTGTGATTTTGGGATCTGAACTGTGTTTTACGCTTTTCAAATTGTTTATTTAGATGTCATCTTTTTACATCCTTAAATGGTGAAGTTTCGATAAAGTATTCTCGAAGTTCTGGAAAGTGCTTGATAATTTATTCTTGAAACATGATTTTTCATTCTTGTTGTATGTAAAGACATTTTGTAATCAATTTTTCATTCATTTCTTGATATGCTAGGATGATACAAATTATGTATGGTTTTTCGATAATATACAGCATTTTAATATATTTAGAATTTAATTGTAAATTGCCGTAATGTTACCGAAAGTAACCCCCCCCCCCCTTCAACACGCATGAAATTCTGATGATTTTAAAGAAGGGGGCTTTTAATTGGAACTTTTGTGTAAAAAATAGGAAATTGAGAAGTTGAGGGTGTATTTGTAATTTATGAAACTTGACAGGATTTATGAAATTTGCAAGACAAATCAGATCAAATTAACCTATCAACCATATACGATAAATAGTTCCCATTAATAAAAATAATAAATTAACGAAACAAATTTACATAAAAAATAATGTGATATGAAAGAAATATGAATAAAAATTATAAAACTTAAACTCAATATAAATATCTATTGAATCTTATTGCATAAAACTCAAGGAAACCATTAATAGTATAATAGAGAGAACATATGTCATTCTGATACATGCTCTGTAAATAGATTAGGTAAAAATAAATTGCATAAGGTACAGTGGCGCCAACTTATATGGGCCTATGAGGCCTGGGCCCAGCCAATAATTTTGAATTTTAGCGCGCCCAATTTTCATTATTCGATTTTGTTATTTATTTCATTATTAATTTATTATTCATTTTTCTCCTTAGAACAAAATTTATTTCGCAGAAGACCGCGTGTTTTAGGTCTCCGACTGACACTCATAAATCCAAAATGACTGGAATGTAAATATTTAACTTTGTGCTGTTTCAGTTTGTATTCATGTTCATGATATGTTGATATTACAATAAATATTACTGTCTTTATAAGGAAAAATACATGAAAATAGGATTTTAAAAAATTGTAACTATCTTAAAACATAATAGCTAGACTTAAAAGTCTAATCTTTCACCAGTTGTCCATCCTAAGAAAATCAAACTGGCAGTATCAATTTACCGAAATTACCTTTAAGCCCACCCAATACTTTTAAGCCAACCCAATATTTTTCAAAAGTTGGCGCCACTGATAAGGTACATTCATTTAAGAGGTATGAAAACAAAAGAATGAAGGAATTGCTTGAAAAAGCAGAAGGATTAAAAGTGTGAGAAAGTAAAATTTGAAGAGAAGAGCTTATAAATGGCATTTTTTCGAAAAAGGAAAAACTCACATGTATGTGGTGAAATGGGGAGGGAACATATTCGGAGAGGAGATTACTTTCGATATTTTACGGCAATGAAATAATTTTAAAACATTTTCCGTTAACCCTTTATCTACCGATTTATTTATCAAGAAATTGATCCACCTCAATAATTATCTTCTTTCATATCTGATGGTATACTGGAGTTTCTACATAACACTAATGTGGAATTTAGATATCTTTTTTCATTAAAAATGATAAAATGTATCGGTAGTTATAAGTTTTTTGTGAAATATTTATAAAAATAATCAAATTAATAAACCAAAATTACTCTTTTGAACATATCACAATTCTTAAAAAAGCAATGAGTTTAAATGCATCATGATCCTCTCCATAAATGTAAACGCTTTTGAAGTTGAATATGTTTCATATAATTTTATTTAAAGAAAGAAAAAAAATACCTATAAAAATGAATAATAAAATTACCACTTTTTGAAAATATTTAGCTTCGGCAGTTTCTCTATTCTATCTAAATTTGATCGAGAAGAGTGCTTTGTGTGGAAAGAATAAAAAACTTTTATTAATAGACAGAGTAAATAAACTTTATATAAAGTTTTCTTCAATTGTACTTTAAAGTACCGTCGGTGCATAAAGGGTTAACTAGGATCAGGTGACAAATCGTCAAATATTATTTTGAGTTGCAACTGCTTATCAGTTACGAAAACAATAAATTTTCTTATGCTTGAAAATGAGTCATCTGTGGTTGTGAATCAACGAAATACTTTAAGTACTAAATATAGAACATATAAATTGTAAAAAGAATGCAATATATTTTTATTTACATTTATATATATATATTTTTTACATGGTCATTTTCATTTAACAGTTTAATATTAATTAAATGTGATTATACATTGGCTAAACAAGTTAGAAATCTTGAATATAAATTTTAATCAAGTTATTATTTATTTATTTCCTGTTGCCGTATTTTAGATAAGAAAGAAAGCAAAAATCATACATTTTTTAAATAAATTCATTAGTTCGTTATTTCTACCAAGCGTGAATCAAATCAGAGAATTTTTGATAATATCGGGACTTATGCAAAATTAACGTAATGTAACGAAAATATTTTGGAACCGCATGAATTGTTATCATAAAATTAGGCGTGATTTTCAAGATAAACATTGAATGCGTATAAAAAAGGTCTAAAATTTTTTTTTAAATTTAAAACAACGGGTAAAGTCGTATGTTTTAAACTTTAACATTATGGCATTTTAAATTTCACACAGAAAAGTTTCTGTGTTTATTTTCTACAAACTTTTTTTTTTATCTCACTGGACAAATGTATAAAAAAATATATTAAATTGTGTATTTTAGAATTGCTTTTTTTACTTTCCCCAGTACTCTATAATTAGAAATTTATAATAGAACATCAGATTTACTTGAATCTACTGTGTATAGCTGTAATAATCTATTTCAATTTTCTATATGATAGATATTAATTACTTTCTGCCTAATTTCAGCTATACTTTTCTTCTTAAGTACATTTTCCATACACGCCGTCTCGCTGTAAGGGATATTTATTGAAATTTTATCCATGAAGTGAAGCAATGATCAAAGCTGGAAAAATAATTATAGCATTCGCATTTGCTCCACTTTACTACTGTTCAAATTTACCTAATAATTTTCAGGAGAAAGGCTTAAGTTTCTTTGTTGTTGTTGTTTGTTTGTTTGTTTTTTCTTGATTGCTTAAAAATACATATGTATTTGTAAAAACTTCACAAAACTTTTTTTTTCGTGATTCTCAATTTGATTTAATAATAATAATAATAATATCATCAATAGTAATAATAAAATCGAAAGGGAAATCAAACACTTTAAACTTTTGTTACAATATATAAAAATTGTTTAATAAAAATGTTGGATAGCATGTAATGCTGACTTTTTAATAAAAAATGCTCATGAAAATTTATAATGTTATGTACACTGTAAAAAAAATCTGTAACCTTAGTAATCTAAATTAACCGAAATCTCTTATGCTTACTAAAATTTTATGTGTACACTGTACAAAAAAATGATGTCAATCTACAAAACTTGTAAGCAAAACTAAAACCATCTGTAACTTTACAAAAGAATTTACTAAAATTTTGGTAAATTTACTAAAATTTTATCTATAATGCTTGTTATCGTCACTTAAAATGTTCTTGGAATACGATTTCCCAAAAAAATTCTTAGTAACCTTAAAATTTGTTTGATTCAAAGTGCAAATCTGTATCTGTTACATGAATATGATTCTAACTAAACTTACTTTATTATCTGTTACTTTATTTTTTCTAAAAATGTCGTTGGCTCCATACTATCAAATTAAACATTCTAAATCAAAATTCTTCTTTTCTAAAGCTAGTATCATTTAATTTACAATTAATAAAAATTCAAATAAAAAATAATTTAACTATACAAAATATTTATAACATATTTAAGGTATTTTAAATAGTGTCGACAAATAATTACATGCCAGTGTGTAAATTAAAACTTTGTATGACAGTATTAAAAGCCTATTATTATTGAAATAAATGAAAATTTCTTATTGAATTTTTAAGTTTGGATTTTTCTTAAATATCACTTAAATTATATAGTAGCTAAAAGTAAAAGAAAGTCCAAAACTAAAGGGGAAAATGTGTAGTGGAGATTATTAATTAATAAACTGCAATGTAAATTTAAAACATGATTTATTATTCATAATTCTACATGAAATTTCTTTCCTAAGAATTTCTGAAGCAGTAAAATCTTATAAATCTATATCCCTGAATCAAACTGATTTATAACCACATCTTTTGAGTAGCAGTCAATCATCATTTTCATTCATCTGACCTTGTTCTGCATTCAGAAAAAAGCAGAGTGTTATTTCAAAAGCTCGCATTTCGTAATAAAAAATAACGTAGAAAAAAAAAATTACACAACATAAGATAGTAGCTAGATGTTGCAGAAATAACTAATTAAACATCGCACCCTCGTCTTGAATTATTCATCAATATGTCCTTATTTTTAAATAACAATTATAAAAAAACTTGGAAATGAAAGCGATTCAAATTATAATTTTAAAGCGCAACACGTACTCAAAGCAACAGAAAACAACAACAACAAAAAAATTCTTCAGCACACTGCATTTTTGCATATTTTTATATGAGAGAGGGAAAAAATTAATTTCAAGCTGGAATACCACGTAAGTGAGAAACAGTTTATGGTTTGTTTAAAAATGATACACTTTTAGGTAGATTTCGTACGAAATATTTGGTAGATTTCGTATGAAATACTACCTATTGCGATCGTTCCCATGTTCAAATTTCTGAAAGAATTTTTGCAGATCAATACCGATCATGACTCCCAGATCTCAAAACTACCAATAGTAAAAAAGCTTATGTGGTATTAATTTTTGAATTATGCGCAACTTCACTTCCGGCAGACATGGGCATTACATTCCCTTATTACTACAAATCCATAAAATAAGGGGGGGGGGTTCTTGTGCTCGATACCTCAGGTTTTTGTGCTGTCGTCTCAAGGACTATATGACATATGACATAAAAAATATAGCAACAGCCAGTAACCACATTACATGTGCTAAATTTGTACTACAAATGGACGAAGCTACTGACGTCACGGTATTAGTTTTATTAGTATTTTTCTGTTCATAGTAGGATAATCAAGTTTCTTAACTTACGTTTTCGAACGGGTTAGGCTGGAATTTTCGACTATTTACTATGATGTTTCAGAATGTTAACTTGGCATAAGGGAACAATCTACCTCAAAATTGATCAATACATAAATTTTTATTTATAAATATTAGATGAAAACCTGTTTAATTCTGAATATTTATCATAGCGGGATATTGTGAATTTTATTAGTACAACCAACGCAATTCCCCATACACAAATAAAAACTTTAAACGACTTTTTCTCCATGTTCCATTTTCTTCATTCTCATATTTTAAAAATGCTAAGGCCTTCTTTTTTTCTTTTGTATTTGAGATAGAGATTTAAGTTATTTTGTACACGCTCTTTATTATATATGTCATAAATCTCCGCATGCAGTTAGCCTTCAGGTTATTATTATTATTAAAAAAAAAATAACAGTACATGAAGATGATTATGACATGACATGAATATGACGACATGAAGAAGATTAATTGTTTTGCACTGCATATATCAGCAAAAAAAAAAAAAAAAAAAAAAAAAAAGACATTGAATGTAACATTAGAATCTTAAAATCCATGCATAATCTTGTGTAATATGCATTTGAAAATATAAAAAATAACAATTGGTTAAAAATAATAATACATAAAAAAGTAATAGTAATTTTTCAAAAAAAAAAAAAAAAAGAATTTTACTTAAATTTTTTAAAAATTTTAATTTAATATGCAGTTATTTATTTATTGAAAAATATACTTTTAATTGAAAATTAAAATGCAGTGAATTCATCATTTGTACAATATTTTTATACATGATGAAAACGTAAACTGTTTCCTTAAATTTAATTGACGTTATTCTGAAAGAGGTTTCAGAAAGCGAATCGGAATCATGTCGTTTGAACATCACTTCAAATCAACACTTTAAGGGCGAAATATTTTTGAATGAATACATGATAAAACACATTTAAATATTTAGGTAACTGATAATGCGAAAAACATAATGGACCATAATTCTGTAGCCGTTGCAAATTTTAAAGAAATTGCAAAGTACTGTAGCAGCATCTATTGTGCTCTTTTCTACATAGACGTTATCCTCGAAAAATTTCATGAATTTATGAAAAGGTAAAATGGTGCCATTAACCCTTTAGACTCGTATGTCCAGTCTGATTGGGCATCATCTTTCTTTACAAATTTAATTTCGGCACCAACAATAATGGAAAATAAAATATGTCTTTTTTAATTACAGCATTTTTTATAATGTGTAGTTGAAAGTAACCTCGCTTGAAAAAATGATGCCGACCTAATAATATTTGTGCAAGAGACGCTGGAGTCGAAAAGGCTGAAAAATAAACTATATAAAATGACGAGTTCATAAAAAAATATTTTAAACTTATATGTGAAATTAATAAGAGGCAGCATTCGAACTTCTTGCATACTGATGTAAGATGGTTATGTCGTGGAAGAACGTTTACATACTTGTTGAAATCTTGAACAGAGATGATGTTAGAAGAACTATAACTCACAAATGACGAAACTTTTAAATAAGGAAAATTAGAAAAGCAAATTATTTAACTGATCGATTGTATTTAGCAAAATAAGATGAATCAATCTCTCATTCTAATAAAAAAATCTCATATTTTTCGATTTATTTGCCAAGCATTTCTTCTTTTAAGATAAAATAGGTATTGCTTTAATTCTGGACAAAATGATGGCATCGATTACTCCCATTTTGCTAAACAGGAATGCATATAACACCCAATTCAAATAAATAAATAAATAAAGAAACAGAAATATTCAGGCACATCCTAAAGCTTTGAAATAATTATTAAAACAGTGTTTTTAAACATCTCAGTAGGAGGCTTTTGATGACTTTAAAGTTCTGCTGAATGCGCTCAGCACAAACAGACAACCACTCAATTTAAACTCTTTGTCCTGATGTCACCTGTGGCGTACACTCATGAACATCCTTTAAATGAATTTAAATGCTTCTAGAATTGCTAAAATTACTTCTAGACATTTTTTAATAAATACGTGCATATCACATGCATTATGCTGATACATCGTTCGAGATTGTTTTATAATAATTTTAAACAAGTTCTTGTAGTTCCTCGTGGTATTTGTCTCAACTTAAGAAGCTACACTGTAAAAAAAATTCTGCAAGGTTACTAAGAATTTTCTAGGAAACTGGGATGCCTAGAACTTTTTATGTAACCGCAACCGAAGAAAATCGCATAAAATTACAAAAGTTTCTTTAGTAACTGTTGCTAAATATTGTTTAGCAAACGTACTAACGATTTCTTAGGGAGGTTTCCAAAGATACTTCTGTAAGTTTACTAAATATTGTTTTGTAAAGTTACTAACGATCGTTTAGGGAGCTTAGTAAAGAATATCGAGTAAATTTACTAATGATTATGTTGTAAACGTAGTAAAGATTTTTTAGGGAGTTTTCCAAAAAACTCTTTGTAAAATTACTACGGATTGTTTAGTAAATTTACTGATGATTTTTAAGGGAATTTCTCAAATTAGTTTTTGTAAATGTACTAAATATTGTTTAGTATACTTACTAGTGATTTTTTAAGGAGTTTTCTAAATACTTCTTGGTAAATTTACTAAGGATTATGTAGTAAACGTGCAAATGAATTTTCAGGGTGTTTCCTAAAAAATATTTTGTAACTTTTCTCATGATTTTTAGTACACTTACAAGGGATTTTTTGTATATTTGCTGAAGAATTTTTTGTGGATTTATGAAGAACTTTAAGAATACTTACTATTTTTCTTTAGTAATGCACACTAAGTATTTTATGTACTTTATCAAATACCCTTAATAAAGTTAATTTTTTTGATAAAGTATATAAAATACTTAGTGCGCATTTCTAAAAATAAGTAGTAAATGTATTATAAGGTCCTTCAAAAATCCACAAAAAATTCTTAGCAAATATACTAAAAAACCCATTGTAAGTGTACTAAAAATCATTAGAAATGTAGCTTTATTAAGGTACACTGAGAAAAATTACAAATAAAAATTTAATATTGTATCTAAAACAGTTTTTGTATTATCGCCAGAAAGTTTTTTCTAACAGTTAAGAGTTATGATTTCTCAGTATTGTATCTAAAATATTTACACTTACCAAAAAAGTATTTCTAACTGTATAAAATTTTTGCAGTAGCATTACCAATGGTTTTTCAGCAGTATTCCAAAAAGGATTTTTTTTTTTTTTTTTTTTTTTTTTTTTGGTATAGAAATACTTATATTAATTAAAGTTGTTGTTATAGTATTCTTTCAATATCAAGTAGAATTTTTACAATTTTAAATATCTACAATGGAATTTTCCTAATGTATATAAATATTTCTTTACAAAATAAGCAATATAGCCTGACATGTTCTTCAGTATTATCACAGCAATTACCATAAATATTTGCATGTTAGGCATGAGAATACTGACTGAAGCTTCACTGTAGATAATTAAATAAATACTAAAACATGCTTGATATTAAATGAGCTTTGAAACGAAAACAATAAATGAGCAGATAAGCTGAAGAAGATCTTACGGATTTCAGTTAAACTAAAAAAAGTCAATAAAGCAGGAATGTAAATAAAATATCATTAGAAAGTTTATAAAATATGTCTATGATAAAAAAAATTATTGATATAATCGAGACATATTAAATTTACAATTTTTAAAGACAATTCTGTTTGTATAAGTAAGCACTGAGCATCATCTAATCCAATATATGATTTGAAAACCTGCATATTAGGAGAAACACCATCGGTTTACTTTATGTAAATATGCTTCTAAACTAGAAATGGAAAAAAGTAGCCTTGCGATTTTTTTTAAATCGAGCTTTGTTCAATTCCAAGATCATAAGAATTTCATTCACAAGTATCTTATGGTACATTTAATTGAAGCACTATACAATACGTGTTTCAATGGCTGAAAAAAAATGTGACATCTGTAATATATATACATACATACTTATATATATATATATATATATATATATATATATATATATATATATATATATATATATATATATATATATATATATATACACTGCTCAAAACAATTAAAGGATATTGCAGTTTTAGGTGGATTTTGTATCTGGGAATCTTTTTATCTGATTGATACATGGTCGACAGACATAGTAGGTTATATGAGAATAAATTACACATGTTTGGCAGAAAGAAAAAGTATTTTATTGCGCATTTGTGTACAAAAGGAAAAAAAACACAATTTGTGCATATGAGAAAAAAAGAATAAGAAAAGGTGTTTTCTTCAAAGAAAATCATTTTCAGTAGGGGGTATGGTTTCCACGGGCGGCCAGCAACGTTGAATACCTTTGAGGCATGGACTCAATGAGGCTATTAATGACGAGTTATGGTATTCTGCCTCACTCTTCCAGAAGAGCTCTTTCCAGTTCTTGGAGAGTTTGTGGGGGTTGTTGGCGGCCAGAAACTCGTCTTCCTAGAGCGTCCCAAACGTGCTCGATTGGATTCATGTCTGGAGAACACGCTGGCCATTCCATTCGAACGATTCCTTCCTCGAAAAGGAAATCCCCCACCAGGTTTGCACGATATGGTCTGCAGTTATCGTCCATTAAAATGAAGTTATCTCCGATTGCTGCAGCGTAAGGGACTGCAATAGGTCTGAGGATCTCATCCCTATATCGGCGACCAGTCAGAGCTCCACCTCGAATGATGTAGAGGTCAGTGCGCCCGTCAATGGAGATGCCACCATACACCAACACTCCTCCACCGCCAAATCTGACACTTTCGTGCACGAACGCAGGATTATTCCTACTGCCACGGTCCCTCCAGATGAAAATACGCCTATTATCCGGATGCACAGAAAAACGGGACTTGTCAGGAAACAGAATATTGCTCCATTCATTTCTCCTCCAGTTTACATGCTCGGTTGCCCACTCCCTGCGGTCGCGACGATGCCTTGATGTTAATCTAACACATACCATCGGTCGGCGAGCATACAGACCTACAGCATGGAGCCGGTTTCGGATAGTTTGAGTTAAAATCGTGGTGCCTGTAGCCGAGCGAAGGTGTTGTTGGAGAAGAGTAGCGTTCATGTTTCGGTGTCTCCGAGCTGTTAGCGCTAAATACCGATCTTCATTGGGCGTTGTTGCCCGTCTACGACCTTGGCCTGGTCTTTGGCCTGCACATCCACTCTCCAAAAAACGGTTCCAGATCCTGGAAATGACATTTTGTGACACTCCAATGGCTTGCGCTACTTTGGCTTGAGTTTGGCCCCCTTCTAACCTACCAACAATTCTCCAAGCTTCTGAATCTGTCAAATGATTTCGCTGAGACATCGTACTCATCGAAACAAAGCAATCACTGAATGCCGATCATCCTTGTCTTCATTCTCTTTTATCCAGTTGAAAGTCAAATTTCATTCGCTGCCTCTGAAGCGACGTTTTTGACGTCGAACTCAAAATTTGCATACTCCACAGTTTGAAAACCAGAAAAATTTGCATTTGTGATTCTCTTCTTCTATTTTCGGCAAAAAAAATTTCGTTTATATCTTTATTTTATATAAAACTTCAAATATCCTTTAATTGTTTTGAGCAGTGTATATATATATATATATATATATATATATAACCTATGATATAGATATATTTATTTATAAAATTGCAATTTATTATAATAAACCCATTGAATATTTCAATCAATGGAAAATATTAGTTATCGATAAATTAACCAGGTCCTTAAAATATAATATTTCACACCTAGAATATGTAAATACACAGCATCTGTTTAAGCAAATCAATAAATTACAACAAAACTTTGTAATAACTTATGTTGATAAATCTCCAAATAATTATGCAAGTATTTGTAAATCTTATTATCATCAACTGCTTAAATCTGGTATGTCTAATAATAACACATTCCAAAAAATTAATGATAACTTACTTGCCAATAATCGTAAAATTAAAGGATTCTATAAATTATTAGACATTAACCGTACTAACTTTAAATATCCTTATCTAGTCCTTATACCCAAATTTCATAAGCATCCTGTTAAATTCAGAACTGTTACAATTGGTTGCAATACTTATAATAATGCTCCTAACAAACTTCTATTAGCAATTCTTAATCAAATATATAAAATTACAAAAAAAAAAAAAAGTGATAATGCACATTGCATAAAAAATAGTTATGAACTGGTCCATATTATGAAAAATCTTAAATGTATAAAAAATATCACTACTTATGATTTTAAGGATTTATTTAATAATATCGGTTTATCAGATTTACATAATATCATAAATGAGCTTTTTAAAAAATATCAACACGAGTTGGATATATCACATAATATCGATTCTGATTATTTTCATGCCTTAACCAATTTCATTATCTATAATAATTTTATCATGCAAGATAACAATATATATATTCAAAATGTTGGTATACCATAAGGTGGTAGTACATCTCGTGTATTATCTGACTTATGCTTATATTACTATGAACGTGATTATTTAAATAATAAAATACATTTATATCGATATATAGATGATGTAATTTTAATTGATACTGATAACACCTGTATATCTCAATTCCCTGTTGATTATCCTTCTAATCTAGAACTTTCAAAAAACCTACTTTTTAATAATACAATCAACTTCTTAGATATTAAAATTATATTAAAAGAGAACAAATTTATAACTAATATTTATGACAAAAGGAAAGAATTTAATTTTAAAGTTAATACCTTTACTAATTTTAAATCATGTCTTCATAATTCTGTATATCGTAATATGATACTTAACCATTTATATAGAATAAAATGTCTATGTTCTTCCCATTTAATTAATACTAATATTAAAAAGCTTGTATATGATGCTATAAATAATGGTTATCCTAAAAAATTCATATATTCTTTAATTTATAATTAGATATTACATGATCTCATAATTCTTTGCGTAAAAAATGTATAAAAAATTATAAAACATAAAAAAAACAATAAAAAATTAAAAATGTTAAAAAAGTAATAAAATATATATATATAGGTTGGTTGGGAGGGTAGATGTTAGAGTACGGGGGAGGGTGGTGTTGTCTGGATAAAAACGCAAAGGTTAATTATATATATATATATATATATATATATATATATATAATTGGGAGTGGGTTATCTATTTTAACATAATTTTTAAACTGTTTACTTGACACCAATATATGGATATTTGTCTAGTTAAATCTGTAGTTAAATAGCTATATTTTAATTATCAAATTAATTTTAATGTTATTGATATAACTTTTGGTATTATTATTAATAATATTATTACTATTATTATTATTATTTTTAAATATTTATTTATTTTTATTTTATTTTATTTTATTTTTATTTTTTTCTTTCTTTTTTAATTTTTTATTATCCTATATTAAGATAATGAGTTTTTACCATGTAAAATCAAAATAAATGTTACTGATTAAAGCAATAAAATAGTATTTTAAGTTATATGTTAATATGAATGTTATCATTTAATTCTAATTTTAATTATTTTATTAATTTAATTTTATGTTATGATCGATTATTAATTATTTTCTCCGGTTCAATTATATTTCCATTCAGCTTTTTCTTTTTTGTTTGTTATGGATACTACTTAGTCTACATGTGGATGTAACTATTGTTTTTACTTACTTTCAACTCCTTTTTGTAAAATAACAATATATATACTGCTACTATTATTAAGTTTCTTTATTGTCTTCAACATCTTGTATCACTTTAAATCATAGCAAGTTTTTTTCAACTCATTTATCTAGCCGTTTGGCGCGCTTGGCATTCTTTATTTAAATAGAGCAACCCTACTGATTTGGCGAAGATCCGATGCGTGCATTACTAGCGAACTGGTTTTTCTCCAGTGTTATTATGTCAGCTTGTATAATTAACTATTGCTTCCTGCATCAATAATTTATTAATAATTTTATTGCGAAGTCCTCTTCATGAATGGTGATAAACAGATAAGTTTTTTTTGTTCTCAATATTTTGTTTTCTTACTTTTTATCCAATTTATATATGAATGTAAAGTTTGTCATTTCCACGTGCATAAATAGGGTTAGTTTGTGCTCATGTTATTGACACTATTTGCTGCACGCTATTTTTTAATATATATATATATATATTTTCATTTTTTCAACTATTTATTACTCTGTTCCTTGTTTAATAATTTGGTTTTTGTGTGCTGGTAGCCCCAAATACGTATTATTTTGCTATTTCATGGCTAATACGTGGATGAAACCGCACACTTCATTTGTAATTCCAGAGCATTTGGGGCCTGATGATTCTGCTTTGGGGGCTACAAATTACATTTGCATTCATTTTATTTATTTACTTATTCAGATATACTCGTTTCACTATTTTTTATTATTATTATTAATATTATAATTCAATTCGATTCTAATTCTTCGTTTTGGTTTACTGTTTTATTGATAAAATCCATTGGTGAATCTTGTGTACTTTTAATGGTATTATATATATATGCACATATATACATATATATATATACACACACACACACATACATACTTATATACTGGGTGTCCCAAAAATGAGTGATGGATTTTAAAATTCAATAACTTGCAAACGGTGACAGCTATTTAAAAAAATTTTACGGGAGGGTTATGTATAATGTCAGTTTTTTTACCGTAATTATTTATTTTAGTTCGCATATCAAACAATAGGTGGCGCTGACGGCGATTGAAGGCCAGGTGATCAGTGCTGAGTGAAGCATTGACCTGGCCTTCAATCGTCGTCAGCGCCACGTATTGTTTGATATGCAAACTAAAATAAAAAATTACTGTAAAAGAACTGCTGACATTATACATAACCCTCCTACAAAAATTTTTTAAATAGCTGTCACCGTTTGCAAGTTATTGAATTTTAAAATTCATCAGTCATTTTTGGGACACCCGGTATATATATATATATATATATATATATATATATATATATATATATATATATATATATATATATATATAATAAAATTAACGTTTTTACCTGAATGCTATATTTAATTTTTTTTTTTTTTTTTTTTTTTTTTTTTTTACATTTGTTATTCTTATTTCTGCTGAATATTCCGTAAAGTTGTCAGTAATTACTAGAAACTTTCTTCCTTTTATTTATTTTATTGTCTCTTTCCTCGACTTTCTCTTTACAAAATTTTTTGCACTGTCTACACTAAATACACTAGACATTTTTAATATTTTATTTGCTTGAGAGTTATGTTTCAAACTGAAATAGTGAAGAGGAAAAATCTCATTATTCATAGAACCACAATTTTCAAACTCTAAACTGGCTAGATCCAGAAGAATGGATCTAACATTCATGAATGTTAGATCCATTCTTCTGGATCTAGCCAGTTTAGAGAATTTAGTAGGATTCAACTGGTTAATTCAGCTCTGGAATCAGAAATTCTAACTCAAAAAGTTGCATATAAGAGAGATGATATACACCTCAACATATGTACTCAAAAATGCATATTGGACATGTCAACAGTCATTATTTCACACTTTTTAGTGCTTATCAGTATGTTATAATCACTAGAGGTGACTTAGAAGAATTTCTAAATGTAGTGACTAAGAAGAATTTCTAAAAGCAGAAAATGTATGGAAACAAGAATTGAAACAAATAGAAAGGTATAATACTTTGAAAAATATTATCAGAAGTCATTTTTATTATAAATGCAATGTGCATATCTGTACCACCAATAAATGTATTGTGATTAAATGACAAAATACAATGAAATATGAATGAAGTTTATTTCTAAATAATGATTTATTACATTCTATACAATAAAAATGATTTACATATATATTTTTAATATGACTCATATTTTACAAATATTACATAACTAGTGTTTATACAAATATCTATTAAATTCATACTTGATCGATAGTATTTTTGGAAATATTTTTTTCTCGAAATATGAATAATCAAACTTAAATAACTATTAAGATACTATTATAAAATGATTGATAAAGTAATATTATGGTAAAATATTTGAAAACTTCAGTGCTGTAGAATATATTAGAAAGCCCAACTGAGGTATGGAGTGGGATTTTTCTCATAGATAATAGTTCTTTTTCCTCATCTAAATTTATCAAACTTTCACCATCCGGGAATCTCACACTGTTTTTAAATTGGACTTTTTCTCATGCATCTATAGAAAAAAGTTATATGTTAACATAAAAAGTAAAGAAACATTTAAAAAATATATAATGAATATTATATAATAAAAAATCTATATTAATCTTCATATTGAATAAATGAATTTTACGACTACTTTAAAATTAGTTCTACTGAACCGTCAAAATTTGACGGCAAACATCTTAATGGCATCAAAGAAATAAAAGTTTATTTACAACTTTAAAATGTTAGAAAAATAAAACAACAAGAATTATTAACAATTTGAAAAACTATGAAATTTAAATCCAAACCAATGATTGGTAATTGGCAGTGTTACATTCATACATGTAGTCATAGAATTTTTCATATCTGAGTTTTTTCATTTACTGCCAGAACATCAATAAATCGTAAATTGCTGTCATTATTCATTACTAATTTTATGTAAAATGCATTAGTAAAACCATATGAAACCGAAAAGTTCTTTTTTTAAGGCTTGATATGCTTTATGAAATACAAATACAAAAATCCGTCAAAAGGTAGCACTATAACACTAAAAACATTGAATATGCTTTATAAATGCTAAATATATTGCACTAAAACAGTTCAACTAATGTAAAAATGATGTTATGAAGGTATTTACAATGTTGAAGTTCTGGATTAAAAAAATCTTCAGCATTTCATGGTGCAATTGTCCTGTGACGGCATGTCTAGATAAATAACTAACACTCAGACATAATCCATCTTCATTTCTAATAAATAATGCTAGTAGATTTACATTGTTATACAAATGCTTAAGCTTTCAATATAGATAAATAACTATCACTTGACCATCTATTTGTGAATTTGGGTACTTAAAAGTTTTCTTAATTGCTAAGTGCATCATTCGATCTATCTTTATGCAATAAAAAAATTTACACTTTTTAAGTCAAAGTTATTTTTAAATTGAAAGAAAATATATTAAAAACCTTTAAGATAGTACAAAATTCAGTTTTCATCTTTTCTTGAAGAAAAATAGTTTAAAAAATCCAATTTTTATGATTTTCCCCCTCGTGTTAAAATGCGGGATAACAACCAATAATTTAAATTTCTCAAAAGCATTATTGTCTAATATAATGAATGTTTTTAAGCTTTTATTAATTATTATTAATTATAGCAGTTATAAATATTGCAATCATTTTCATTAGTTAGATGTATACCATATTATATGCATTAATATTTGACATAATAATGTAAAATCATATTAAATACACCTGATATTTACATGTATTAAAATTAGGAATTTCTTTTATCATTAAATTTTTTTATTCTGCTAAAAATTAATAACTATTGAAAATAATTACCAAATATCACTTTTTCACCCAGGATAGGCAAACTTTATGTTTTAACGCCAAAAAAATTCAAAGAGTTTGGATGATAACATGTTTTTATTTAGTACATGTTAAATACCGGAAGAAGCTTGTTCTCCCCCTTCCCCTTTTCGGCAGCATTTAAAATTACACATAGACTCCAAAAATCAAATTATGCGGAATAAAAAATGTCGATTAGCATACATTATCAATTCTCTTTAAAATACTGCAAAATGTTTCAAACTAGTTAGATATGACAATGGCGAAACTTTCTTCTATCTATATAAATGGTAATACTTTAAAATTTGCCATCACAACACGAAAATTATATGGCAATCTGTGCCCATCTTGGGATTTCTAAAAATAAAAAACGTTGTGCATTTTTTTTTTTTTTTTTTTTTTTGAGATATGAGCACTTCTAAAATCACGTAAATTTTGCAAAATGCAAGAAAACAGCGCCTCTTGTTTGGTGAGTTGCGCCAGAACCGAATATGTAACATATCAACATCTAACTGAATCTCAAGTTTGATGAAAATCCGAGCTTTAAGTATTAAGATACAGTTATCGCAGAAATCTGAGAATAAAATATGCTTTTTTAAAAAAAATACTAACCGACTTCAAAAAAGCGCTAAAAAGAATAAAATAATTATTAAAAATTCTCTAATGAAAAAATGTTATCGAATAACTAAAAATCTGAAATCATGTGTCGGCATAAAAATGATAAATTTAATATGTACAATCTAATATTCAACAAACATGGATTTTCGAGAGAATATTTTTTACAAGAGATGAATTTTCAGATTTATCATTTAATATACGGATATATACATTGAAATAGTAATCAATTACTTTTTGAAGTTCGGTGCAAAACTACTCCCATTGATAAGGATTAAGCAACGAATTTCCTGAAGAAATATATTTTTCCCAACTTTGTATCATCTTTTCCATCATTAAGGTAGTTTTGCACCGAACTTCAAAAAGTAATTGATTACTTTTTCAATGTATATATCCGTATATTAACTGATAAATCTGAAAATTAATCTCTTGTAAAAAATATTCTCTCGAAAATCCATGTTTGTTGAATATTAGATTGTACATATTAAATTTATCATTTTTATGCCGACACATGATTTCAGATATTTAGTTATTCGATAACATTTTTTCCTTAGAGAATTTTAAATAATTATTTTATTCTTTTTAGCGCTTTTTTGAAGTCGGTTAGTATTTTTTTTAAAAAAGCATATTTTATTTCCTTCTTTTTTGCTGTTAAAACATTAATACATAACTAGCCTAATTTCAATCCATGTTGAATGAATATATGAATTGAATATATGTATGGAATAAATAATTTCTAATACAAATTATTATAAACCAAAATTATTTATTAAAAATAAATAGCTTTTAATAAATATTTAATTTTCATTCGAAATATGGTTTTTTAGGACGTAATATTTATAATGTAGTTGATTTAAAAAGTAAATTGCATTTATAACAATCTACATTCAATGATATATTTTGGGAGAATTATCTTGAAAAGAAAAGAAAGACAGAATACAAAGTAATCTTTAAATTGAATCTTCACGAATTTTAAAAATTATTCAGAATTCTACAGCGTTCTTTTCCAATAGATTCTATCACGTTTCTTCAAGTACGGTGCCTCGAGTGCTGTGACATACACTGTTAAAATTTGATCTATTTGCTGCAGCGTCACTCCGCAGCATTTATAGAATATCTTTTTTATGACCAATGAGAATGCTACATAACACAGTAAAGTAACCGTTTTATATAAAAGAGTTGGAGTGATGCTGCAGCAAATGAGTCAAATTTTTAACACTGTACGATACCCACACTATGTTTAGACAAACGTGTTTGCCTAAACTACGGCAAGTCTAAGCTTTTTCTATTCCAGAATGTGGCGTTACTCGCTTGAACAAGTTCGTTTACACTACAATGTCTAGAATATATGGTGTAGAAATCTGCTATGCAGACAGCGATAAAAATTTGTATCCTTTAAATGTGCAGCGATTTGTACTTGAAATCTAAAGTATCGATCACAGTAATATCTGGGGGATTTCCTAATGCATGCAAAAATTTTGCAGTTTTAGAAAAAAAAAAAAAAAAAAAAAAAAAAAAAAAAAAAAACGCAGATGTCACTGTTATCTTCAGATTTCATCAGCATCTTTGCATATTTTAGTGATGCAATGTTTTAGCGCCTTCTTTAAGTATTACTGAGGTAGCCGATTTCTACACTTCTTGGTGCTATAGTTTACGCGAGTGGTAATTGTTAAAAATTTAAAACTTTTGCTGCATCGTCACTCCATCGCATTCATAGAATATCTCTATTTTGACAAATGACAATCCTCCATAATACATTTAAGTAATCGTTTTCTATATAAGCGGTGGAATGACGATGCAACAAAATTTTCAAACTTTTAACAGTGTAGTCATTAGCTTGGCTATAATAAGTGGCTTGTAAAGATAATTGGCGATTGCCATTTGTTCAAAATCGTATCAATCAATCAATTTTTATACATCTTATGCCGCCATGCTCTCTTCCTATATGAGTGTACTTTAACGGTGGATTTTCAGGTATTCGATATCTACGTTTGGTGTCGTTGACTTTTGACTTTGAATTGACAGTGCTTTGAGGCCTATAACTACAATGGCTGTCGCCTCGATTGATCCATATTACACAGAAACAGAGACAATACAGAACACGTTTCATTACAGATATCCATTACATATATTTATTACACTTATAAGGGACGACACACCATCCATGCCCGAACCCAGATTCGAACCGGGGACCCGCGGTGTGGCAGCAGCTGCCGCTACCAACCGCGCCACTGGGTCGGCCACGTTTGGTGTCAGCTATGATGGATATGGTCTTTTCAGTTTGGTGGATGCGATAACATGTGGAGTCAAGTTCACTGTTAAAAATTTGACCCATTTGCTGCAGCGTCACTCCACAGCTTTTATAGAATATGTCTTTTATGACCAATAAGAATGCTCCATAACACAATAAAGTAACCGTTTTCTATAAAAGCGGTGGAGTGATTCTGCAGCAAATAGGTCAAATTTTTTACAGTGTTTTCTTAATTTGGAAAGACCTCGCATCTCTCAGAGAGTAACACAAAGCATGTTCAACGCAACTTACCGACCGGCACAGAGTACGGAAAAGAGAATCAACTTTCATACACTGTAATGGCAACTTGTTTAACATGGGATTACGCATAGACAGTAGCGATACGAGCAGATGACTCTGAAACTACGATCATAACATAAGAGAGGTTGCTAATTCGGCGAAACATCGCTTCCTTGGCGACAAATGATATAGGAAAAAAGAAAAAAAATACAGCGACGTCTTGCTGCTTCTTGTTTTGAAATTTATGAAAGAATTATTTTAATATTTATATAACTTTGACGTATACGTCTTGCAAACAATGCATGTGTCTCTTCTTAACATAACGACCTAAAAATTTAAACTTGAAAATTCAAGAACAATAACAGTAATAATTACGAATCAATATAAGCGCGGAAATTTAAGATCAAATAGCATAAGCACGTGTGCAAAGATAATCAAATCAGCATTCAGCAAGAAGTGCCAAGCCAGAATATGGTTACAGTTAAACAGAAATCACGAGGATAAAAATCGCCAACGCGATGGTTTAGTTTTTAAATGATCCACTGATGGCGTTCTTTTCAAGCCGAGTTGAGGCTCTGTCTGTACTCTGCGCCGACCAGTGTTACCGACTGATTGTAGGGCAGTACGAAAGCGAATTCTGGGACCAATGAAAACTATCCTGCTGAATTGTAGTTGATGTCATAATTCGTCTTGATTGTAATTTCGTACTGCCCTACAATCGGTTGGTAATATTAGTCACTTCTATAAGTGACCGGTAAGGTGGGCTGAACATGTTCATAGCATCAAAAATAACGCTTCTGTTTGTGTGATGATTTAAACTTGTATACAACTAGGGCGCTTTAAAGAAATTCTGTGGCATCACGAATAGAACAATGGGCAGAGATCGAGGAGATAACTTAGTCTGCGGGGTCTCCGAGGCCGAGTGGTTAAGATACCACGCTGCTAATCGCTTGAGAGCGTAAGAGATTGTGGGTTCGAATCCAACTGGCTCCATTGCACGCACTCTTTGTGTGAAGCTCCCGCTTGTACTTCTCGTGTGTTTTAAAATTTCCTTGTGCTATCTCGTCTCTGTAAAATTGACGATGACTTATAAGCAAGCTTCATGTCGAGCACACAAGTCAGATGTATGTTATTGTTGTTGTTGTTGTTGCTCAGTCTGCAGGTATTATTGCATTAAGTTAACGTGGTGCAATTATATAAGAAAAATAAACAATGGGTAGACCAAAAAAACACGCTGTGCGCATGAGAAAGAAGCGTTTACTCGAATCAAATATGGATAAAAGGTTGGGTCTTCAAAAAAGGTGACAGAAATATGTTTTTAAATGTAAATCAAAAACTTTCGACCTACTTCCTTTGGTATCGGTGTGAGACTTCCGGTTTGATAGATAACAGAATTTGACCGGGATCCAAATAGATTTCGCACTGTTATCGAAGTCAGAAACTGCTCATCATTTCTGTTATCGCCCAATCAAAATCCTGCATTTTTGCAAAATATTTGCTACACTGTAAAAAAATATGACAATTTTGCAGCATCGTCACTCCACCGCTTTTATAGAAAAAGACTACTTAAGGCTATCATGGAGCATTCTCATTGGCCAAAACAGTGATATTTTATAAAAGCGGGGAAGTGACGATGCAGCAAAATAGTCATAATTCGTACAGTGTGTTTTAAGTTGGCAGTCTATTTAAAATCTGCAGCTGCAGCTGCATCATCACTCCACCGCTTTTATATAAAACAGTCAGTTTATTATGCACACTATAAAAAAAATTACCCTTTTGCTGCATCGGCACTCCCCCGCTTTTATAGAATATCACTCTTTTGACCCATGAGAATGCCCCATAATACACTGTAAAAAATTTGACCTATTTGCTGCAGCATCACTCCACCGCTTTTATAGAAAACGGTTACTTTATTGTGTTATGGAGCATTCTCATTGGTCATAAAAAACATATTTTTTAAAAGCTGTGGATTGACGCTGCAGCAAATGGATAAAATTTTTAACAGTGAAAAGGGCATTTTTTATTGATCAGAGTAGAGATATTCTATACAAACAGTGGAGTGATTATGCGGCTATAGATGTAGATTTATCACACACTGTAAAGAATTTCACCCTTTTGCTGCATCGTCACTCCATCGTTTTTTTAGGCAACGACTATTTCGCTGTATGATGGGGCATTCTCATTGGTCGAAACAGAGATATTCCATAAAAGCGATGGAGTGGCGATGCAGCCAAAGGGTAAAATTTTTTACGGTGCAGTGTAAATTTTCTTATTGGTCGATCTGCTTTCGCAAACTTCGCAAAGTTTATCTGAATCCTGATTTTTTTCAGTCCAGATTTTGCACGTTGTGGTAAAAATATCTCATATCTGTGTATGAGTAATTGCCTGAAAAATGAACGCTTTTAATTGGATGATTGCTTCAAAAACAGTTTTTATTTTTAAAAAAGTTCTAATCATCAGAATTTAATGAAATTGAAATGGGACCACATGGGTATCTTATGTTTTCAAGCAAAAAAAGAATTATCAAAATCGGTTCATATTTAAAGAAGTTCTGAGTGAACAACAAATACATACAGGTCGAAATCATAACCTCCTCTTTGAAGTCGGTTAAAAATAGCGAAGGAACACCGTATGTTGAGCAATTTAAACAAAAAGTTTATCGGCACCAGTTTACATTACGGATTAACTGAATATGAACTTTTATTACATGGAGTGCATTAGTTTTTGAAATAGAGCGCAACTCAAAATTTGTGTCACATAACATACAAACATACAGACAAAGTTACAGACAGACATTTTGTAAAAACATGGTTTTGGTATATCTGACCCCTAAAACATAAATCCGTCGAGGACTGAAATTTACATCAAAAAGTACCCATCACTAATTTACATCAGTGACTGATTGAACATAATTTCTGTATTAAACCTATATATTTAAAATATTAAATTCTGTGCATTGGTTCTTGAGATAGAGTATCCAGAAAATGTGTGTCATATACAAATAAAATCAGACTCACATTTTGGAAAAACGGGATCTCTGCCTCCTAAAGCGTGTAAATCTGTCTAAACTTTTTACGAATCTAATTCATTCTTCTCGTAAAGATTAAGAAAGTAAAAATACAAAAAATGTCGTTTAAAAAATTCATTGTCTGAAGTCACTTTTTCTTTTTTTCTGCGTATTTTATTGAGGATTCACATTACATACATTTTGATTTAAAATGATGGGATGATTGAGGAAGAATGGAACACTGGGAGGGATGGGACATTTGCAATAATTCTTAAAATAAGCTTTATTTTTAATATATGAAATTTCCACCAGATAAAATAATCAATGTATTATACTTATCGTTATAAATATTTGTAGCTGCAAGCAAATATGAGTTTCTCACTTAACACGTTCGCTGCCGCTTACTTAAAGATGTGATGCTAGATAATGCCGCACTGTAGAAGTGGGTTTTTCCCAGAAGCCGATTTACTTTTTATAACAAAGAATCAATCAAAGGTTTCCCCGCGCCAGCGCGTGAATGGCTATTGGACATCACCCCACATACCGCGCTGGCGCTTGAGTGGCCCCTTAACGTAGACGCCAAATCACGCGCTTTCGCGTGAGCGGCAGCGAACGTGTTAAAATGTCTAACAATAGAAAAAGTAAGTAACTATTCAGATTTTTAATGTAAGTTTTCCATCTCATTTTTTGTTGCTAATTTAATTGATTTTAACATTTTATAAACTCAGCAATATGCCTTTTATAAATGAACAGTTAAGCAAATGTTTGTTTTAGAAACATTTCTTTTAGTGCTGCTCCAAGGGAGAGATGGGACACTATGGCTCAAGGAAGGTTGGGACATATTCTATCGTTCCCAAAATGTATCTCTACTCAAATAATTATGTTTAATTGGATACAAATTTTGGTATTTTATATTTATAAGAATATTTTGTTTTGTAATTAAATAGTGTAAGAAATAAAACCTATTATTTTGCAAGTAAATATATATATATATATCTTTCGTCACGGCCTACAGGCGCAGTTAGATTTTGATGTTAAGTGCTAATTTCATCGACAAAACTCAAAATATGATTTGAGATAAAGCCAGTTTATCAACTTTATTTGGCCGCTTTTGAAAAAAAAAATGTATCTTCATTTTTCTGCCAGAGCTAATTTTATCAGAACCATCTTAAATCAATATTTAAAAAATACATTATTTCCGCGCCCAACCACTCAAAATTTTCTAAAATTGTTTCAGGCCTAGTTTTAAAAGAAAAATATAAAAGCTTCTGACATAACTTTTAAAAGCATTTATAAGCGACCTGGTGCTTTTAATTTCATTCTATTAACTAGAACTTAATTTATAAACAATTGTTTTCTCGGTCACATTTTTCATTTACAGTACGATCGCTTTGGGAAACTGGTCAAAATGTCCCATTTGACAATATTTTTTAAAAATATATCTTTATAAAAAAAAAAAAAAAAAAAAAAAAAAAAAAAAAAAAAAAAAAAAAAGACCAGCACAACATATTATATATTTTATAACTAAGATAACCTGCCAAATGGATGCGCCTGAAAGCAAAAAATGAATTTTAAAACAGCCAGAAAATAAGCATTTCAAATTTAAGTACATGATAGATTCCTCCTGCATTTCAGAAATTCGGTTCAAAATGCCTACTTTAACAGCATTTTTAAGAACATATTCTGCCTTTATCAAAAATTTGGCGTTAGCTTTAGCATTTTATACGTATTTATTATATGTAATTAAATTTTACGCATTTATTATATAACTAAATTTTATTTGTTTATGTATACTTTAATTAGTGCGCTTGAAAAATACGTTAATTAATATGTTTTGTATACACTGGAAAAATTTGACACAAGTTAAAAGTGTATACGTTTTTAGATCTCCAAAAAATTTTACTTTTCAGCTAAAAACCCTATTAAATCATAAAACACTTGAGCGATTTCGATAAAAAAAATTTTCGTGGTAGAGTTTAAATATACTATGATACGGTGAGAGACAGTTTTATAAAATTGTAATTAATTTCAGAATAAAAAATCTGAAAAATGGAATATTTCTGTAAAAATTGCCATTGCTCTGAAATAAAAAGCATTAATCTCAGAAACAATGTCTGCCATTACTCTTGAGCATAATCCAGTTAATGTGTATTCTAAATTTCATTCAAAGCGGTCGGGCAGTTTCAGAGAAAATGGATAAGCTCGCCTATTTCCCATAGGATTGCAGTACCGCAGTGTTGTCTTTCTTTAAATTCTGTGAAACATTAATTATGTGAGGTCCTAATTAATTTAACATCTCATGACAAATTAATACTGAATATACCAATAGCTGATAATTTGCAGATATCGCATGTTTCATAAAATAAATAAAATGTAAATTAAACGAAAATAAGCTAGAGAAAACTAAAAAGTTCTAAAAAAAAAAAAAAAAAAAAAAAACTTGGTGTAAAATATTTTAATAAAAATTCCCAGTATATTTACTGTTAAAGATCATAACTGAAAACTAAAGACTCAAATTTTCATGTCATTTGTCATTTAAATTTAAAATATTGTTTGAGAAAGAAAAACTAGTTGGATGTGTCAATCCCAAAACTTTCTTCTATCTCATAAGTACATTTTAATATTTAAAAAAAAAAAATGTGGTGACCCCAAAGTTACCCACTATCGAATTTCCTCGAACATTTGACCTAGCCTAATGAGATTCTGGTATCCGTAAAGCCTAAAATGCAAAATTTAATTAATATTCTGAGAAAATGAGCTTAGTAGTGCCTCATGTTGCGTAATTTATACTAAAACCTAATAAGCATCTATTTATGTCAAGACCTAACAGAATCTGAAATTTGATGGAATTTCGTCCATTAGTTCTTGAGATATAGTTATAACAAAAAAATTGCAAAACGTAGCACAGCAACACCATATCTTGGAAAATTTATGCCAAAACGTAAAAAAGCGTCTAATTATGTTATGGTGTAAAAGAATCTGAAGTTTGATGAAATTCTGTGCATTAGTTTTTGAGATATAGTTAGTTTAAAAAAAAAAACCATGTAAAATATAGCACATCAGCACCATCAGTTGAAGGATTTATAAAAAAAAACGTAATCATCGTGTAATTATGTTATATGTCATTTTGTAACGAAATCTGAAGTTTGATGAAATTCTGTGCGTTGGTTGTTGAGATATAGCTATCGGAAAATTCGTGCAAAATGCAGCATAGCTGCACCACTTGTTGCAAGGTTAATACCAAAATGTAATCAGCGTCTAATTATGTTACATATTCTAGTGTAACAGAATCTAAAATTTGATAAAGTTCTCTGCATTAGTTCTTGAGATATAGCTATCGCAAAAATCGTGCAAAATGTAGCATAGCAGCGCCACCTATAGGGCAGTTCACACCAAAACCTTATCAGCGGCTATGTATCTCAAGGTATCGCAGAATCTGAAGTTTGGTGAAATTCTGTGCATTAGTTCTTGAGATATAGCAATCTTGAAAATCATGAAAAAGTAGTATAGCAGCGCCACCTGCAGGCCAATTTTCACCAAAAACAATAGGCACTAATTCATATCAAGGTCTAACTGAATATAAAATTTTATTAAATTTCGAGCATTAGTTCTTGAGATAGAGCGCCCACAAATTTTTTGTCACATACAGACAGACAGACACACAGACAGACAGACGGACAGACTCACAGACAGACATTTTCTAAAAATAGTCAAAACGTGTTCAGGATCTTCTAAAACGTAGAAATCCGTCGAAAACCGGAAGTCGAAAATTTTCATGAATCCAACACTTTCTTCTTGTAAAGATAGAAGAAAGTAAAAAATAGTTTTGCTGTTTTTGTTTTCTGTCTCTCAAGGACATATACCTGCTGTGAGACGCTAATTTCGACTGACAAAGCCCCAAAACAAAATTCAGACATCTTTTAAATGTAGAATCAAACATTCGCCATAAATTATCAGCTACTGGGCAGCTTGTGAAAAACAATCAAATCCCAAATATTACATTACAACATTTATCCATTATTATTCCGCATGCTAAGAATTTAAAATTTACTGTAAGATAAATGTTACGATTTCTTACGTTTTGGAAGATTTTCAAGTATGTGTACTTCTGACAATATCATCTCTATTGATGGTAAATGACAATAAAATAATAAGTATGGTAAAAGTTTCAAAATATAATTTTATTCTTTGGAGAATAGATAATCACTTAGATTACTATTTATTACTTCTTTCTGTGCCCAGTTCAGTACCAATGCACCTAAAAAACATTATCTCGCAGCATAGTGTACGCTAGGCTTGAAAGGCTCCGTCATACAAATTCTTTCTTAAAAGGGCTTCTAAGTGAAAAAGTTTGAAAAGCATATACTATATGTACATATGAAAATATATTCCAATAAATAGTTTTCCTATAAAAATCTATTCATATAATATGGTAATGTGACGACTCCGGGTTTCTCTCATCTTCGAGAAAAACAACTTATGTCTGCCATAAGTATGCCGATTGTTCAACATATGGAAATAACACATAATCTGCACTGTATCACATCTATTCTCCTTCTTTTTCTCCAAAATATTAAAAAACTATCCAATTATAATGTTTTAAATTCTAAATTAAAAATAATGAATAACAAGCTGTTATAAACAACGGATAACCAGACATAAAATAAACCAACACTGTTTTGGCACCATCTATTAGCAATAGATATAAATAAACGAACTTAAGAAAAATGCAGGATGTAATGTTATTATTCAATATCTATTTTTAAAAATTCGGTTGTATAGTTTTAGAATTTTTCAATATAAATAAAATAAAGATTATAATTTTAATTAAACAAAAATATTTTTTTCTTTTACACCATCAAAATACCGAATAAATGCCTAAACCGTTCGCTGAATACATTTTCCATTTACATTTTTCAACAATTCTATTACTTCCCGTATTAAAACCCGCTCATAAAGATACTTGTAACAAAGCTTACATTGAAGTATGAAATAAATCTGAATGGCCCGAGAAGCATAAATTGAAACACACTGAGACAAAAAAGAATGAATATACATGCTTGATAAAGCATAACTTTCAAGCAAAACACTATGCCTAACCACTCCTATTCAAACTGCACGTTATTTTATCTAATAACAGGACTGAAACGCACCGATCTATAACGTCTAAGCACAAATAAAATCAAGATACAAAAGTCAGCGTTCCTTTAGGAACTACTTTCCTCCGCCAACCGATACAAGAAGCCGCTCTGCGCACATCCACCGCTGAGTGATCAAGCGTTCAGCTTTAGTTCGTGCCCACGTGATTTTCAGAAATAGCAGCGTCACGATTTGCTTCAAATGATTTTTCTTTTTCTTTCTTAAATGAACGGCACTGAATTAAAATCCTCAAGAGAACGTGATTTAGTTTTTATGTCCATTTACTGAAGAAATTCAGATTGTGTAATGTTATTATAGTAACTTTTTACGTCTTGTCAATGAGTAGTACGTTTCTCTGTGAAAAATGAGGTCAACTATGTGTAACCACACGATAGTTACAAATATCGTATTGTTCAACTATATTTGGTATTTATTTGATTTTATATCACTATTAAAAATTAGCTGCTTATATTATGAATACTTAAAAATTGAACTCCAAGCATTTACCTTCGATAAAGTGATGTTAGAGCAAATGTGGCGTTTGATGAAAAAGCGAATAAAGAAAAGCAGAACATCAACTTTTGTATCTTGAGTTTGGAATTAAAATAGAATTATCGTTATTCATATTAAATATCATCTAAAAAACTCGTATATTTTGAGAGAAAGTCAAATAATGGTTTGCTCAAAATATGTGTCATTGCTGGCTACACATTTCCCCATCTATCCATCAAGCTCTGGTTAACGCCCCAGAAAAACTGTCCATCTTTTGACTTGTTCCAGTCATCAAGCCTTCATTTTGACATCTTAGAAATTGTTCAAGTGTTTTATGAACAGTCAATGAGACATCAATGAAAACAAGAGCTAGTTAGAAGGAGCCAAGTTTAGTAAATACAGCCGATGTGTAAGGATTCCTAACGAATCATAAAAATTGCGTCTGTGGCCACTTTCGCTATGTGAAATGTGGTGGTGGTGGGGGGGGGGGGGTGCCATGAATCAAAATTCTCTTTTCGTCTACAGTAGCACATTCTCGTCGTTTTTGGATCAATGCATGGTTCAAATCGATCATTCGTTAGTGGTAGGGAGGGGTATTAACTGCTTCACCTGATTTTAAAAGATTGTGGTACACTACATTCTTTTGATCCGAACAAAAAGGAAATGCATTATCTTCTTTCGAAAGTGATTTAGTTTTATAGTCGATGTTATCCTTATGATGGTTATCCTGGGTCAACCCTTGCATTGGCACTTAGTCACCGTATTCAAGTAGTCACGTTTTCACAAGTATACGATGATTTTCACTCATGTTTTTCTTTTGTTTGAACAAGAAAAACAGAACTTGCTGCATAAGTTCTTCATTTGGCTGGAAACTTGGCATGTTTACCATACGGAAAAAATATGATACTAACTCGAGAACGTATAATTGTCAGTTGTAGTTTGAACGTTACTGACATGGCTACAAAATGACATAAGAAGTTAGACTGTGAACCAACCCCTTTTCTCAGAGTCAGCTTTTGAAAAAAAAATACTATTTATTAATCGCCACACTTGGTAATTTCAAACAATAAAAGTGATAAGTATAGATGCAGTTTTACATTTATCACTTAATCAGCAGTTTGGCTGTTTAACAATTAATCACATTCAGTCTTTTCAGAAAATTTAGTTGTAGTTGGTAATCTGTCTTAAACATTCCACACTAAATTTAGTGTGGAGATCTAGGTTCTAGAAATCAAAAGTTCTTTAAATTAAATTTTCTCCTCAGAAAATGCTGTTTTTTAACAGTCTAGCGTAAATCAATGAAAAATCAATGAAAAGCACGGTGCGTACAACAATATAAATGAAGTTGTAGATCGCACAACATTTATTACAGAACCATTTTCTTAAAAAAGACCGGAAAATTGCAGGTAATATAAAGTATATTTTATTTAATAAGAAATCAAAAGACATAAAATCCAATGTATTAGGCTTACTATCGCACCCATGATAGAAATCAGAAGATATAACATGGAATAGTTTGGGGTTACTAACACACAGAAATCAGAGGATATAACATGGAATAGTTTGGGGTTACTAACACACAGAAATCAGAAAACATAACTTCGAATACACTAGATTTACTAACACATCCACTAACAGAAATAAGAATACTTAAAATTGAATACGCTAGGCTTACTGACGCACCCACTGATAGAAATAGAAGACGCATTTACATGAATTCTAAAAAGAGCGTATTTGAGAAAAAATAAATTCGTTTTTTTAAGGGTGTATTTTGATTCAAACTGCTTAATTCCCGGCTTATTTTTGAATTCATTTTTGCTCTCAAATACACCAAAATTTCAAAATCTCTTATTTAGAAAGTACACAAGGTGCCGTGATTGTCGATTCTTTCATAAATGCAGAAAATATTGCAAAAAAAGCAATCCAAAACGGCATTTCGAACCAATTTTTCCCAAGCGGGAGATCTGGGAACGAAAAAAAAAGGTCATGCTGATAAGGTAATTGTTTATAACTCAAATTCTAATGAAATGAGCGTAAAAAGACATCACACGGCACCTCATACGCCCCTTCAAGAATCCTCTCCGCAAGTTTCATGTTTCTACTTTTAAAAATGTGTCTAAAATTGTATCGGAAAATTTCGAGCTGTTGAAGATGGAAAAGCGTTTTTTCGAATACACCTTTAAAAAAACCAGTATAATATAATAATGCAACAATTTTTAAAAATATATATATTCCCTCCCGAAACATTATGCATTTATTAACAGTACACAAAGTGCGTTAAAATATGTCTGTTAGGTTTCAATAAAACTTCAATTTTGTTTTTCGAATTCCTGCTGTTAACTTTTCACATCTGAAATTGAAACTAATTCCATGGCATATGGAATCCAAATATAATCGTCTGCGACGTTGAAAACCACTTTTTTCATCATGGGCCCAATATATAGCATATGTACTAATCAACAAGACAGCTCCACTTGGAAACTCTTAAGTGAAGCAATTTTTTACTCCAAAAACATACAGCCTAGGGAAGTGCAATAAGTGATACACACAAATTTTGACGAGAGTGGTATCGTTGGAAATATATTATCGTGGGGAGTCAAAAACTCAATAGAACTACCCTTCGCAAACCAGTCGTTTTTTAGATCAATTTATGTCATAGAATTTTTTTATTTTTTATAATGTATTTATATGGTGCCGCATTTTTCATATCGCTAAATTTATAATTTCTGCTTTTAATTGGTATCCTGGCAATTTAATCATGTTACTTATGTTAAAAAAGAAAATATGCGAAAAAGAAAATCCTTGGAAGAAAAGAATGAGAAGACAGTACAAATGTTACAGCATAAATATATTATAATAAATAAATAAATAGCATAACATAAAGTCTCGAAAACGGCTTATATACGACGGGTAGTTCCAATGAGTTTTGTACTCTCCAAGACAGAAATTTCCAACGATACCACTCTCGTCAAAAGGGGCACATAACACTTTTTGAACCTCCCAAGTCAGTGGTCTAATTATTTACACAAAAACGAGAAATTTTCTTCGAAAAAAAAAAAAAAAAGAGAGAGAAAATAAGACAGAGAGAACAAAATTTGGACGCGAAAGTTTCAATGCGCAATGCACAGAGTTACATAGCCATACTGGTAAAATTTTCATTCGTAACTAGCATCAATGCGTGTCGAATTTATGTAAGAATAATAAACAAACTGGTTATTTACTTGATATGCTGAAGATAGCTGACTTCAAAAATAAAAGTGAAACGAATCTTTAACCGAAACTGTGTTAGAGTAAAAAATAGATGCAAGAAGGCACGAAGAAAAAAATTACCTGTTTTTCTTTTGGTCGAGCAACTAGAAACGTTGGAAGCAGGGTCAGTTTGCACGTGTTACTACGGCACATTTCTACAGGCTATGTTCCTGAATGTTTTCATCAAAACAAAAATTTATTACTGTTGTGGAAAATTATGCTAAATCAAAATAAGAAAAAATTCCTTCTAGCCGTAAGGTGATAACTAACGTGCTCATATATTTTGTTATTAGCGCGACTTTAAGTCTTTCCTGCAAAATAACATACTACTTGCTACACTCGTCATAGAATTAAAGCTGTTACTTAAAATTTTTTGAATGCAACAAAATTTATACTATTTTAATTTAGAACAAATCCGTTCCAAAATTTATACTGAATGGTTAGATAATAAAATTCATGAATTAGAAATAGGATAGTTAACCATGCATCCCAGATTATAAATACATAAAATTTTCACCTTTTAAAGAACTTTTTGTAAGCTTTTGAGACTACATTATAAAATTTATGCAATCATTTAATACATTTTAGAGGAAATTTGCCAATTAAAATTAATTCATTAAATTTGAATTTTATGGGAATTATGTGCAAAATTTATATCTCCACACAAGTCTTTATTTAAAATATTTTTTAGTATTTTATAGAATTAGGAAATGTACAAATATAAATATATATAATACTTTTACAATAGAAATATAGAACTACCTTCAAACTCAAACTTTTCAGTCACAATTTTTCAACATCAAGAAAGCTGGAAAAATACAAATAAAAATAAATAATTCTTTTTAAAATATTTTTGTTTTGAGATACTAATAATGCTTTTGGAACAAGATAAAGGAAAGTATCATTAATTCATACCAAACTGTATTACTATTAAATGTATTAAATGAATTTTAAAACTATAGTTAATTTAACGTTAATTTAAGTTATCGTTTAGGCATAACGGATTAAAACGTTATTTTATAAATTAATCGATCGTAAAACGCAGTATATATGTCCTAAGTGTTAAGGAGATCTATTTGGTGGGTGGAAAATGGAATCCCATTTTATCGTATGGAAAAATTACTTATCCTTCTTGTTCAGTTGGAAATTTCAAAAATAGTTTTTTCAGCAAGTAGATAGCAAGGTTCTTTATCCCAGCTCCAAATTTTTATATCTTTTTCCAGTTCAAAGTTACAAAGAAGTAAAGAATATTCTTTTATGCATTTCAGAATTTTCGAAATATTAATACGAATTTTAAAATACTCACAAGTGTGTCTTATATGTCCTTGTTTACATCACAATAGTCAGGTGTCACTGTGGCATTTGCGAATTTAAATTAAGCGGTTTCATAAGCATGCGACCGCTCTTGAAAGGATTATACACCTCAAATACAGAGAGGAACTGGTATTGGTTATAGTTGGTCGAAAAAGACAAATATAACCCTCCAAAATTGCAATATTTAAACAATTTCATTTTCTGTTAAATGATTCATCGATTTATTAGTTTTTAAATGTTACAATTTGTGTTGTAACTGTTTCTAAATTGCTTATTATATTGTTATTATCCTGTTACTGCACATATAATAACAAAGGTAAATATTTCACTTTTTAGTTTGGTTTTTTTGTCAAACATTTGCTCTTTCTGTCTTTAGGTTACATTTTATACTTATATATTTTTCCGGGTTTTTTTCTTTTACAAGTTCTTTAATTAGCCAATTTATATTGTTTCAGAGACCTTCTAACATATCGAGGCAATCACTGAAACGAACAAAAAGACAAAATAATAGATAGTTGCATACGATGGATAGATGTATTTTTTCTGCAATTAAGAGTTTCTATTGTTTTTTTAAGTCAAAATTTGAAAAAAAATCTTTCAATACACACTTAGAAATTTCTATTTCTAGTTTGACACAAATATATATATTGCTACGAATTTTGTAAATAGTTAGTGTTTGTACTGTAAAATAATGTAAATAATCTTATTAAGCTCCATTCCTTTACTAATATTAGTTTTTGTTACATTGTCTCTGTTATCAAGCAAACTTGTCCATTATTTTCAGTGTATGTCTACGGCAGATTGGCGAAATAATAAAGATATCGCCAAGTTGGCGTCACTTTTGGCGACTAATTTTGATCGCCAAATTTGGCGATATATCGCCAAGTTAGCGACAAACTTAGCGATTGTTGGCGATGGTAACCCTTTCCTCTCTATGGTAACCCCCCTTAGATATACTGATACATTGTTGGTTGTTCCATGGATTTTTCGAGATGGTTCTAGAAATTTCCCGCACATGCTGCGAGCCTATATAAGAAGAGAAGCGATGCAAGCAGTTATTATTATTTACCAGTCAGTCAATGAGTGAACAAGGCATTTGTTAAGCAAGTTTGCTATGAGCTTAACATTGTTTTGAATGTTATTAAGTGTTGAGACGTTGTATAAAGAGTCTCTGGGATCTAAAGCTGTACTTGTACAATAGATTTGAACAGTTATTTTTGAATATTTAGTAATATTTGTGAGTTTTGAAGATTCTGTTGTTCTGAAGATCTGTAAATATACTTTTCTAACAAGCAAGAGTTTGAAATTGTCTAACCATAAGATCAAAAGAACCCCATATACGCTGCAACAATATATATATCCTTTAAACATAGTTTATATTATAATGTATCAATAAAATTTTTTGATTTAAAAATGTATTCATTTCTTCTTTGCTTGAAACTTTTAAGTAGCTTTCATTGAAGTCTAAAAGCATGCAACGCCAAAAAACAAGTGATTTTAGCAAGGCTTATTTTTTAATATGCTTTTTAGTTTTATGGTTTATTAGGAATGAGGACGGCCTGCCCCGCAGGAGACGTTGCGTTTACGAGTGAGAGTAGGGGTTATAAATATGAAAAAACTTCAAAATTACGTCATTTTAGCATGCCCTTTTTTTTTTTTTTATTAAATCTGTTGCTACTGCCTATTCGTGATATTAAACCATCATTGCCAGACGTTACCAACGTTGTTTAGACCCTGCCATTCCCTATGTAAAGGTTAAAAAACACGTCATTGTATTACGCTTGAAAATTACAAATATTTACTCTTTAAATCTGGCATCGAAAGGGCTTGTTTGAAGAGCGATTTATAATTTATAAAATATATTTCCTCTTCATGTCATTTTAGCAAGCTTACAAATTCATGGTTGACATTGACATGGTATTTCAAGTTCTATTTAACCAATTTACTTCAAGTTCTGTGCTACCTTTATTGTATAACTATCGATCGCCCCTTCCGTTTTTCTATCAAAATTATTATTATTATTATTATTTTACTATTTTTAAAAATTAAAATTTATGAAAAATAAAAAAATCTAAGAATACCTTTTTTCATAGAGCCGCGATTTTGCGAAAAATAATTTCTCTATTTTCTCTTGGCTAGAAGCTACAAGGACACTCTTAGAAAATTAAGAATATTTTATTTTTTACTTTGTTTCAGATGACCAGAAGAGTTGCAACCGTGTTAATCAGCGAACCCCCCCCCTTTTTTTTCCCTTCAACTTTACCAACTTATAACTTACCGTATTTACTCGTGTATAGGGCGCACGCGTGTATAAGGCGCATCCCTACAAGTAAAAATGGCGATTTCTTAAAATCTCGTATATAACGCGCACCATAAATTTGATACACTAATGAAGAATGACCATATGAATTTCAGAAAAAAAAAAAAGTCAAAACAAACATTACACCAGACCAGAAAACAAGACAAAAAGGCATTTTTAGACTTCGGGTTGTAAGAGAATGACGAGAAATAGGAATGAGTGACGGTAAAGAGAATTCCTAATTAGCGTTTAGATAATGTCACTAGCTCTGTTGTATAAAAAACTGAAAGGAGTGAAATAAATATGCAGTAATACTTCAATTAAGTAACATTTTCCGAGTTTTAACATCTTCTTTGAATAATTTCTTGTTTTATATTATATCGTTCGATTGCATCGAACGGTAAAAAAATATTCCATGTATAAGGCGCACCTAGGAGTTTTGCCCTACTTTTTTGGAAAAAAGTGCGCCTTATACACGAGTAAATACGGTATTTAATTGTAATTCTTTTTCATTTTTTTTTTTGCATATTTTTAAAATATGAATAAATATGCTATAAAAGAATGAATAGTAAATATATACATAGATATGTGCGCATATATATGTATATATAAACGAGATGTGAAAAAATGTTCAAAATTTATGCCTCTAGACCAGAATACGTCCTTAACAATTCTTAATTCCAAAAACTCACTTTTCTAATTGACTTTATCATTAGGGTTTCGTTCCTCTGACGAAACCCAATTCGTTTCTGTCCTCTATCTGTCTGTCACGGAATCGACACAAAAACTGCATAAGTTAAAAACTTCAAATTATGTGCACTTACAGCTGAATACCATGTATCACAATACAAGTCCTAAAATTTTGAAAAAGTCTATTTTTTTAATTAAATTAATTTTACTCAGAGGTATGCAAATACTTTTTTTTTGAAAACTTGCTTTTTTTACATTTTTAGTTGAAAGTTTAGTATATATTAGAATCATTGTTTCATTCAATTTTCAGAAGTATAGTTTATTTCCAGGTGTGTATTTTGCATATCATATTCCTTCAAAATCTTAACGATACATTTCACTTTTCCTCAGTCTGATAAACATGACTTTTCAGTTTTAAATTGGATACCTTCACCACGCGATTTCTTAAACAAAATGGCAGTTATAAACCAATGGCTTTGGAAGAATATGAACACAAGGTAAAATAGTTTACGTTCTAAACAATAATTTAACCTTTCTGGATATTTCTTTTCAAAGAAAATGCTAAAGTATTAAGAGGTTTCTTCATTTTCTCTATAATTTGTGATATTTTTGAAACCTATAATAATGATGTAATGGGCTTCTTTTATACCATTAATCATCGGTTCTCTTTCACTTTCTACTGATCTTTCAATAAATGGGCTATAAAATATAAAAAAGTGTTTTAAAGTGCTTATGACCATATCCGCAACCTCAGACTTTTCGGCATGAACCCATTAATTCCAAATTCACTTTCGCAAGAAATCCGCAAACGTCCCCAAGGCGCTATTTCATAGCCCGCTGTATTCTCCCACTCCTTTAAGGTGCAGACACACACAAATACTTCTTGGGGTTAGAAGACGGCCTGTTTTATGTATAATGACTTTTCCAGTTCAAGGAAGGAAAACTTCAATCGAATTATTGGACAGGGACCTTTCCCTTAAGTAGGGTTGAAATAATTACCTCCTGAACCACTGTAATATCCCTATTTTCTATTGTCGATAAACTGTAGAAGGGAGGAGAAGAAAGGCTTTCCTAGAATTGAGTTGTGAAGTTGGGCAAATTAAACGTGTGCTCGGAGCCTTAAAGAGCGATTGTCTGACCTATTTTCTGTTTAATCGAGTTATGTGGAGGGGAAGACCTCAGCTTGGGAAGTTTGGGAAAAAACAATGCCATGGGACCACGCAGAGATGTCCCCGGGATGAAGTCCTCAAGGTCATTCCGTGATTTTTGCCAGGAAATTCATTCCAGCTTCTTATTGTTAAGAATTTTATGACTTATAGTGTAACCTCGAATGAGAAAATAGGCTTCGAACTATCTCTTATGATATATGAATTACGGAAATTGCTTACTGAAGTAGCTGCATAATAAAATGTTTAACTATCATTTTAAACCCCTTTCATAATGACTAAATAGCTCCAAAAGGGATAATAAAGGAAACTCAATGACTCACTTTCACGAGTTAATATGAAAATCTTACTCAGCTATTATACAGAAAATGGAAATTACAGTATATCGTTAACAATCATTTTAAAATCTCATTATTGCATAATAACTCGAAAAAATGTTTTAAAGAGAGGTTCATTCATAATTTTTCAAATTGAGTTAGATAGAGCTCAATTTATTTTTATAGCGAAAATAAGTAACGTATTTAGATACAGAGCCCGACTTAGACAGTGGGGGCCTTGGTGCAAACATTATTCGGGGAACCCCCTCGTATCTTTTGAAAATTTTCATGAGTTATACGGTACTGACTAAAACTTCTTCATACTTAATGTATGTATAGTATTATTACATCTACACCATATGGCCAAAGGTGACTGGCCACATGCTATTTTAGACATTTTGTTAAATATCTAGAAAAATACATGAGGGATTATCCTGAAACTCTGAGTGTAAGCATAATGGTACAGGTCATACACTACCGTGAAATTTTTTTCTCTGCGCCCCTTAAGAGACCGTCAACAAATTGAAGAATAATACCTTTACGATTAACCCTGTCAAAACTAATGTAGAAAAAGCGTTCAAACTGTAGATTATGATAAAGTGGCTTTTGTAATGAACTGTACAGGTTTTTATGCAGATATCATTTATATTCGCTGAGAAATTAAGGTAAAAAAAACCATTTTCAATTTTTCTAAGTGTTTTGCTTATAATTTGCGGAGTTCTTATGCTCTTATTCACCATCTACCTCAACCTAGGAAACCTCGGTCGAACGCTCAAATGAAATTCATGATAACATTTGATTAGACATTATCAAGGAGACGTCCAATCAGGATTAAAAATGAATACTGTTTGAGCGTTCGACCGAGGTTTTCGATGAAACTCGGGGTCGAAATAGTTGGTGAATAAGAGCGTTAATGTGTTAGCTAAATGTATAGAACAACTTCTGCGAAAATCTCAAAAATATAGCTTGAAAATTGTGAAAGTGATTGCCTATAGAATGAGCTCAAAATCCGTTATTTTCAAAATGAAGCAAAAAATGAGGGGTTGTATCGAAATATAGTACGGTGTGCCACATTGTGCCATATAGTACGTGCCATATTGTGCATTTTACATTGATATTAATCAATGGATAAATGAATACAGACTAGATATCTGCACGGGCCGTGCCTCGGCCCGAAGCCCGAGCCTGGCTCGGCCCGATTTCCATTAACGGCTTTCGGGTCGGGACGGGATCGGGCCGGTCTAGCCGAGTCTCACTAATCTTTTTGGGTGTTACTTTTCTGGAGTATCGGGCCGGGTCTAACTTATTTTTTGCGTATGAAGCCGGGACTGATTTCATTCTTCCTAGTTTTCACGGACCAAAATAATCATTTTCGGTTGAATCACCCCGTATGAAAATCCTCTTCTCAACATGGCCAAGTCTGTTCAAAAATTAGCAAAATTTGGCTTGGTTCAAAAAATTTTGCGAAAATGGCATATACTTTTAACTCGTCATAATTCTACAATTAAACATAAGATTTTATTCTTTTTGAAGAATCGTAGATTTCTAGGCATATTTAAATAGAGTTAAACGCATAAAAAAAAAATTGCCTGTGACGGAATTTTTTTTAAACTGAAAACTGGAAATTCTTTTAAACTTCTTTTAAACGGTTTATCCATGCAAAATTAATACAGTTATACGTGAGAAAAAAATATATTAAACATTTACACCTGCTAAAAAGGGAACGTATTTTTTTTCTATCCAATGCGATTCCGCCTTTGAAAATTTTATTTTTACCATATACCATTTTTTAAATTTTTATGTCTCCATTACTTGAAATATGGATTAATCATACTAAAGATAACTGAAACATTTACATACAACAAACAAAGGTTCATTTAAAGCATAAATGTCGCAGCTACGCCACTTCTGTATAAAAAGACTTTTTTTGCTTAGAACTTTTCATTAAGAGTAAAGACCAATGTTCTGTATAGAAATTCACTCGGGCCGTGCCGGGTTTGGGCCGAAATTTTAACTTTTTTTCCAGGCTGGGCCGAGCTCGGGCCTTGTTTTTAGCTACTATATCGGGCCAGGCCAGGCCAGGCCGCAAAATTTTCTCTACGGGCCGGGTTCGGGCAGAAATGTTAACTTTAATAACGAGCCTGGACAGTACTTTTTTCGTTCGGGCCGGGCCGAATTTTTTTCTATGGATCAAGCCGGGCTCGGACCTGGAAATTTCAGCCCGTGCAGACCTCTAATACAACCCCTCTTCTTTTTCTTCATTTTGGGAATAACGGATTTTAAGCTTATTCTATAGACGATCACTTTCACAATTTTTAAGCTATGTTTTTGAGACTTACCCGAAAGTTGCTCAATACATTTAGCTAACATAATATTCAAATGAAATTTAGATAGACTTCACACATGCACAATGGAAAACTATTTAGTAAACCTGCTCATATTGTTTTTTATTGTTTTTTAATTCTAATTACAGAGTATTATGCGCAATGTTATTTGTCATATTTTCGGAAAATAACATTATTTTATATTAAGAACTCTGCAAATTATAAGCAAAAAACTTTGGAAAATTTTGGACTATTTTTATAAAAACCTTCATTTTTTTACGAGTATACATGTTATCCTCATGTAAAAAATTTATACGATACTCATTTAAATTTTGGCTGTTTTGTAAAATATTAACATTCATTATTTCAAGTGAAAACCACCAAAATCAATATATTTTTAAAAATAAGTAGTAAATTTATGGATCCTTTCACTACGAAGATACATGATGATAGTAATTCTTGGAAGTCAGTTAATGGAACCCCATTAGATTTATGCATTGTACAGTAGTCTAGATGCCTGAAAAAACTACAATTAGCTAGCTATTAGAAGATATAATTTAGGTTTATACAGTGCTCAGCAAAAGTTTAGACACTAGTTTAGACACTTTTATTTAACCTTTAAATAAAAAATACGAACTCTTGAGTTTTACAAATCGCTATATTTATTTTTAAATATATTTTAAACATTTTAGGATAAAAATAATGGTTATACTATAAGATAATATTTAATTTAACTGAAAAATGTAAAATTTGTATATTGCAAAAGTTTAGACACTTTCTTTTTATTTTTTATTTTTATTTTTATTTTATTTTATTTTATTTTATTTTATTTTTTTTTTTTGCCAACTGTTCATGGAAAAATGCAAATTTCTAAGTTGGTGTCATATGCCTGAAGCATTTAAGTATACCTCAATATAGCATCAGTTAGTGAAGATGCCGCGAACTAAAAATATTCAATTAGATGATGTAATTGAAGTAGGAAAGCTGAAATGGAAAGAGAAGACTGTTGCAGAAATTTCAGCAGCATTGAATTGTCCTATTGTCCAAAGTGGTCTGTCTATGAAGTATAGTCTAAGGGTGACTTCTTCAAAACAAAATATGAATCTGGAAGACCTTGTGTGACCAGAAAATGAGATGAATGAGAAAGAATCCATAAACTGGCATTTACACAAATGATTATTGCTATTCACATTATAAGTAAGTCAGGACTTTCTCTGTCGACGGATATGATTCGTAGATGAATTAAAGAAAGTGGTAAATCAATTTACATGAAAATCATAAAACAATCAGCTTTAAAATATCGCTATAAATTGGCGAGAATTCAACTAACTTGCAAACATGCGTCATATGGACCCAAATGGTACGCTATGGTATTCAGTAACGAAAAAAAATTGGAATTTGAATGGCCCAAAAAAGTGGGCATACTATTAGAATGACTTAAGGGACTTTATTAGGTCGACAAAAAGAAAGTGACTTTTAAATAATTTGGTCCTCACTTAGCTTTAATGCTCGTGTATCTGTGGAGTTATTCATTGGTTGCCAAGCAACACAAGACTACGTACATACGTTGGAGATTAATTTTTAGTCATTTGGGGAACTTCTAAAGTATGGATTTTAGCATCTATTCATGTTGCATACAAAAGAAGAACTTCGTTTAACTCTGAAAATACTATTGATCTCAACTGGCCGGCGTGTAGTTTTGATCCGGACCCAATCGAAAACTTTTGTAACATCATATGTCGTAATGTTTATGCAAATTTTTGCTATAATTTTCTTTTAATGAGGTTCGAGCTGCTGTTGAACATGTTTGGTACGAAATAGACTCCCAAGTGACGCATCATTTAGTTTTTTCGATGAAAAGTAACATTCTTGCACTAACTGCAAACAATACGGGTGCAACTCGATTTTAATTTGTAGTTATTTTTCTGTAAATACACAAATTGTCTATACTTTTGTCACAATGTTAATTTTATTTTTTTGGTCATTATATTTTATGTAAAATTAAAATTAAAATTTTATTGTTTGTTAATAATGGATAAGTAACAAGTAATGTATGACAGATGAATTACAAAAATTCGTTACATACTTCTGAATATAGAAGCGTAATAGATCATTGTGTAAACTTTTGCTGAGCGGTGTAAATACGGCCTGTAACGACAGATTTAGTTTTTATAGTTTTGAGTCTTCACTGTTAACTGACCAATGCAGGATAGAGTTACTGCTCTTTCTGCCGCATGGGGGTAACTTTCTGAGAAATTGAAACTGAAATTTTTTTCCACAATTTAATGAATTTGTAATGATGACACTTGTTGCAAATGACTAGGCAGAATAGTAACCATTAGAAAGTTTTAGTGAAGTTTAATGTTGTGGAAATACTTTGACATACCTTTTCTATGATAATTATTGTACAGAACTTTGTCTGTTTTCTACAAAAAATTGATTTATTACTCTGTAAAAAATTGTAAAGTTTCTAAATTTTTTTTTATAAAACTGGGATTTCTAGAACTTTTTACGCAACAATAATAACAGAAATTCATAGTACAGATACGTTTTTGCACAGTAAGTAAAAAAAAAAAAAAAACTGTAAAGTTACAAAGAATTTTTTAGAAAACTTGAATTCCTAGAACATTTTATGTAACTGCAACCCGGGTTACAGAAAAAAAATTAGTAACCTTACTGTAATTTTAGTGGTCTCTTTTGTAAAGCTACAGATTTCTGTAACTTTACAAAAACTCGTTTTGTAAATCTACTTTTTTTTTTTTTTTTTTTTACATTATACAAGTAAAATTTTACTAAGTATACAGATTTCTGTAATATTACATCTGTAAAATCACAGGATTTTTTTTTACAGTGTATTATTTAAAAAAGTACCACGAGAATCGTTTAATAATTTGTAGTGAAACGAAAGATGCAAAAATGGTTAAATTTTTTTATTCAGGAAATAGTATATATATTTTTTAAATACCAAGTTGAATATTTTAACTATTCAAAATGCTACAAATGAATAACGAGTTTCGGTTAGGTCATTATGACTTTGTTTTACAACTTCTTAAGTAAATTTTTGAGAATTGTTATCAAGCCATATAGTAAGGATTCTCAATCAACCGCTATCAAGCGTTTACAGGCAGAAGTAGCTTTATTAATTATGTTCCTTGGAAAGATTTTTTTGAACGCCCCTATAAATAATTATTCCTAAAGAATTATTGAATATCAATAAAATATTATTTTTGGCCCTAGACGTTCAAGGGCTCGTTCTCCCTCCCTCCCCTCCTACTGTTCAAAGTAATCTCTGCTAGCATGGATGTTTTGAAATAAGCAAGAATCGTGGTCGGTTGTCGACGTCAACATATATTAAATATTTATTTGTTTGTTTGTGCGTCAAAATAAACAACGTTTAGTGTGAATATCTATAGAGCATTGAAAATCTTCTGAGTATATAATAAGTCATAAGAGTTATGCAGCTGTGGGCTTGAATCTAAAACTCCTAAAAGGTCAACTTTGATGTGAAAATGAAGACATGTTCAGTAATACACATGTAATTCAAAATTTGCTTTTATGACATCAATTTTAGACAACGTTATAATTTCATCAAAATGGCAAAAAACAGTTTCACACAAAAATATTTTGTTTCTTTAATGATGATGTTGTGGACCAAGTATTATCCATAATTTATCCAGAAAATTATGTAAGCCATAAAATTAACTTCCGATGTAGCGCTTCCGATGTTTTAATGCAATTTCAGTGTATTTTGTTTTCTGCACAAAATTTTTTTAATAAAGCAAATAAGAAAGAAAGAACAGGTCTTCAAAAGTACCAAAATTATAGCATTAAGCACTTTTCAATGACATTGGCAGTAGTTTTGTAAAAAAAAAAAAAAAAAAAAAAAAAAAAAAAAGTATTACAAACGCTCTCAAAATATAATACGATAAAATAACTATTATTCAGTGATTTCACCATTACCAGCAGAATTCCGTTTTTCCGAATCCAGTTTTCCGAAGCTATAATGCGGTCACGTATTTTTCATCACGTAATTTATATGTAAGAAATGTAAATCTAACTGTCTCTTGTTTGGAATGTTTTCCCGTTAGGATAACCTCTGTTTGTGCTACCTATTAAATGAATCTCAACCTTTTACTCCGTTATTCTGCACTCCCTTAACATCATTAGTAGCTTTGGTACGTGAAGTAGATGGGTGGCAAGATAAAAGCGAAAGGTGTCCTTTAAAATGGTATCAATAACTTATAATATTAGCACACAATGGAAGAGGAAGTGGAAATTTGTGTAGCTAATCATTTGTGTCTTTTGTTCGCCTTTACAGCCTTACAATGTGAATATGCCCTAGAACATACATGACCGCTGCATAAATGAAATTTTTATGCTGATAAAAAAGTAACTGTAAAGCGAAACAAATCGAAAAGAAAGTATGATGCAGCAGTCGAAATGTCTTAGAATTATAATATTGATGTGTCAAACTGATAACGGTTAATTACTTATATTCTCTCAAGGGCTTTAGTGTACTGTCCGAAAAAAACGGTAAACAATTAACTCTTTTAGAAAATATAGAATTGGTTTGCTGAGTTTAAACTTTTTTTAATTAGCTTCTTACTGAATGCACATATTCATATTCCAAATTACTGAAGTTTCAAACTTATAATAAGGGTTGTTAGAGACGAATATCTGATAAAAGTTAATTACTTATACTCTCTCAAGGGCATTAACGTATACTGAGTGCAAATAATTAACTCTTTCAAAAAATATAGAAATGTTTTACAGATATGAAACTTTCTTTAATCCACAGATTGCTGAACTTTCGAATTTGAAATCGTAAACGGAAATAAAGTGACCGGAAAAAACCCGGAAGAAACCCTAATTTCTTCAAAGGGTCGTAGAAGAAAAACTGAATTTCACTTAAGAGTCGTGGAAAAAAATTGAATTTCACTAAAGAGGCGCGGAAAAAAACAGTATACATACATGCATCTATGTTAATTACTTTATCTTCAGTTTTAAATCTGAAATAATACACTGAATTAACTTTTGAAAAAATGAGTTAACCCAAACCCTCTCTGCAAGAATCTATACTCAGTCTAAAATCGACCCGAATCGAAAAGAACTTACCCGATCTGCAATAAAAATTATTAGTTCTAGGAAGGAATCCCCCTTCTTCTGTGACCTTTCAGAAAATTTGCTTTGAATTTCATAAAAATTTCTTCATATTCGCGATTGCCACTGATCAGGAGTTTTTTTAACTGCGATTTATGATTATAGTTTAAAATAACAGCGATAAATGGCACTCCAAGCAATAGATGCTAAATCGGTACTGAATTTTGTGCTCTTTCTTATTTCAGAAATGTGAGAAAAAGAAGTTAAATATATGCAGTGTGCCCCATACAAAAAAATTACACTGAAGGCCAGAACATCTCCAAATATTTCGCCTCCGTTTTTTGCATAACTATGGATCAATGCTATCGTAAAGTAATAATGTCCTTTCTTTTTTCTATTAATATATTTGTAATGATATGCATTTATTTTTCGCATATTTAACGGATTTAAGTGAAAAGAAGTCTATAAAATATTATTATTATGCATGAAATAACTTTATAGCAAAAAATACTTTACGGAAATGCTTACTCTTTATAAATATATCTTTTTGTTACACAATGCATTCAACAATAATATTGTTTTGTCCTTTCCCTTTGATAAGCAGAACTTCTTATAAAGGAAACAGGTGACCAACATTTTTACCTTTTTTTTACTGGCAAATATAATAAGTATCATTTCGTATTTGGTTTCTGTATCATCATATAGAAGAATAAGAATGCCGAACGTTGGGATAATCCATATTTTGGAAATAAAATGATTTTATAATTACTTAATTGTTTTAATGATAATTTGTATTTTAATAAAAATCGATAACAGACTAAGAAAAAGGTTTATAGACTATTTTGATGTTTTAAAAAAATTAAAATTTAGGTTCATCAAAAATGATAACGTTATTAAATCACAACCCCCCTCCCCCCTAAAAATATTACATTACCAAGTGCCAGACTACTTCTCCTCCCTCCCCTAAAGTGATAACGTTATATAACCACGGACCCATATATATATATATATACAAAACAAGTTTCATTATTATTACGTCATTTGCAGAAAACAAACAAACAAATTCTTTTAAAGTATCTGTATTTGCATCAACAAATATGGAATGAAGAAAATCAACTGTCACATCTTGATGAAAAAAAATGTCCAATCTTTAAATGAAATTCCTAAATCTGACCTATTTTTAACATATCATGTAGTGTTTATCTCACACTTCAGCTGACTGGAATGCCTTATAAAACTGTAAGCTAGAAAAAGCAACTTTGCTGCATTTCAAGGTTGCTAGGGAACCTTGAGTGTCCTTCTGCAGGTCTTAAGACAATCGGAATTCAATACCCAGGGGAAAAAAAAAAGACACAAGTTTGTCGCCAGTTGGTTATAACAGATGGCAAAATCTTCAATTATGGAACAATGCTTCTAAAAACCGAGTACTAATTGCAGCCGGAAACTCTGACGAAGAACAATAAAGTATTTTACAGAAATCCCCGACATGTCTATTATATAGAATCACATAAGTGGTACTTAATAAGGTTGTTGGGAGATGAATCAAGAAAAAGTTTAGAGAAGGCTAAAGGGCACCTTCAACAAATCAAATTGTGATGTCGAGAGCCTATCATTTGATGTAATTATATTTCAGTTATATGTCTTCCAGAATTGGATAAGAGTTTTGGGAAAGAATTTTTTTTTTTTTTTAATTATAAGTTTTCTAGAATTTACACTGTGCTACAGACAAAAAGAAAAAAAAACAGTATTGACTTATAATAATTTTGAAGTACTTTTTTTATTACTAAGCTACTAATTTTTTTAAAAGTGAATTCAACAGAATTTTTTAGTCATAAAATAATTAATACTTATAATGCCAGATTAATTCAAAGAAAAGTAAAATTCAACTAGTGCAAAAACTACTTGTATATTGATTTTATTTATTTATTTATTTATTTATGTTGGGTTAAAAAAAAGTCTTTATACTGAATTAATTTTGAATTGAGATTTCATTGTTAGTTACTATATATTCTATACTGTTAAATTCTGATTGCATGTGTATTTGTATGTATTTCTCCAAAGCTTTTCTGAGGATATGACGAATTGCGAAGTTAAAACGATTATCAATAATTCGTAAATGTTCAAGAATCTTATAATAGCACTGGAAATTTTTAAGTGTAAACAAATTTCAAGACTAACTTTTTTCAGTAAGAAATTAAAATAAAGGTAACTAGGTTATTCTACTGTTGCAGAAAAAAGGAGAAAAAATAAAATGATGAGGTACTTCCATTAGCATAATGGTAGTTCGTCATTAAATTTTAATTTAACCTTCCCACTGCCGTGACCTGATATATCTCTTCACTAGGCTGCAGGTTTCACTGCAATTGAAGCTTTATTTACATCAATATAATTCCACAAATATAATCCAGTTTTAAGAAATTAAGTTATGATTCATCATTTCAAGGCTTATAAACATAAGCGTCACCGGTTAGGTAATTTACACCAAAATCTAATCTGCAATTACTTAGTTCAAGTTCTAACTAAATCTGAAGTTTTATGAAAAATCGTTCATTATATCGTGATATACAACTATTGCGATAATCATGAATAATGAAGCATAACAGTGGCACCTGTTGAGCGATTTACACAAAAATGTTATCAGAAATATATTATATCAAGGACTAACGGAAAATGAAGTTTTATGAAAACCCGTCTGTTAGTTCTTGAAATATAGATATTGTGGAAATCCTGGGGAAGGCAGTATTGCAGCGCCACGTGTTGGTTGATATACACCAAAAACTAATCAGAAACATATTATATCAAGAACTAACGGAATATGAAGTTTTATGAAAATCCGTCTGTTAGTTCTTGAAATATAACTATTTTGGAAATTCTGGAGAGAGCACATAACAGCGCAACCTGTTGATCAATATACACCAAAAACTAATCAGACTCATTTTATATCATGGTCTAACTGAATTTAAAGTTTTGTGAAATTTTCTGTATTAGTTCTTGAGATGGGACAAAATTTATGTCCGTTACAGACAGGCATACTCATAGACAGACATTTTGTAAAAACATGTTTTTTGGAATCTCTGACCCCTTAAGGACAATTGGAAGATCAAAATCTAAAATACGTCTATTTTTTGATTTTTAAATATTTCGAATCTATCATTTCTTCTATTTTTACTGATATATTACTTTTATTTCTACGGAAACCAGAAGTTGGAAAATGTTTAGTAATTCTTTTTATTTATCTCCTCATTGAGTATATTACCAAAACACCTTAAAAGAACTCTTTATCGTGAGAAAATGCTAAGAGCAAAATATGACCATTTGCAGCCAACTCAAGAAAAAATAGTGTTTGAAAGATTGAAAAGGAAACAGAAGAGGAATGCGAATAAAAAATGCAAATAATAAGTATTATGGAATGTTTTAAGAAAGTGCGTTTACTTACTTTAAACTTGATTTTCTCAAAGTGTTGTTTTTTTAACTTCGATGTACCTTTTTGAAAAACTGCTATACATTATGCTTTGAAATTTTGCTTCAACATTGTATACATACCCTTGTTTATTTTGAGGTAAATTGTTTAAATTCATATAAAGAACTTTTTTTTATTGTTATCATTATCTTTGAAAAAATTACATGTCTTTTGAAATTTGAATGTGGTTTCTACTTCAGATTTTTTTTTTAAATCTAAGCTTTTTTAAATTATAAATTTAACTTCAGATTACTAAGAATTGTTTATTTTATCCATAAAAAAATTCCAAGTCCATATCCTAAGTAGTTTATTAGAAAAGATACATTAATTTAACATGGCAGGTATAGGATTCCGACTGCCCTTAAATGTGTAAATCCGTCAAAAATGGGAATCTAATTCCTTCTTCTTGTAAAGATAGAAAAAAAAAATAACAAAATATTTTTTTTTTTTTTAACGCGATGTTATTTTAAAAAGTACTTTAAAAAATTACACAATACCCTGGAATTTAAACTTTACTGTATTTTATTCATTTTGCGTTGTCTTCTAGTTTATAATCTTTTAGAGAAAAAAAGATGTTTATCAACAACTATCCATTAAACATTTGAAGATCAAACACAACTTGAACAAAGAAATACTGTCTGGAGGTAATATTAAAATATTTCGCTAGTTTCCTTGAGAGATATACGTGGGTGTCTCCAAATAAGTTCTTTACATTTAGCCAGTGTTTTATCTTTTTAAAATATTCAAAGACAACACCAAATAAGACGGTATTCCTTGAAAGTGGCAACTTCAGCCAACTGAAAAGTAGTAAAACACCACTTAAATTTTCATCTTTTCAGGATGTTAAACATTGGTTTCGACATCGTCTAAGACAAACTTTGTATAAGATAGTGTCAATAATGCTCATCACTTTCAGGATGTAAGCGAATTTGAGTTGCTTAAATATGATGAAATAATTCGTCTCGAAAGCCGCGCTTCAGGAATATTAATAAGAAAAAAAAAAGGGAAAGAAATCATCTTAAGTTAGAGGTCTACAGAAAACCAAGCTCTAGTCGATTTTTTTTTTTTTTTTTTTTGACTCGGTTTGTGTCGGGACTTGAAAATATTCTTTACTGACCTACAATGTTTTATATGCAAAAAGAATAGTGATATTATACATTTGTTTAGAACGGACTCTTTGGAACTGCACTTTGTTTTAATAAATTACTTACCAATATTTTTTTAATGTATAGCCATGGAAAAAAAAGTAAACACCCGTAGTAAATCATCAAGAAATTATCGTAGAAGAAATTTACTGGTACCGAACGATTGGAAGCAAAGTCTATTTTTAAATGATGCTTGTAAAATTTGTTTAGGGACCATCTACATATTAAAACGAACTCAAAAATCATATTTTTCAATCGTAATGCCCAATTTTAATATGAAATTTTAAATCTTCGGTTCAAACTATGCTGAAATTTGATTCCTGAAATTTGATGTCTAGACATCAAATTTAAGGTTTTTGAATTATAATCATTAAAAATTTAGTGCTTCTAATGTTAAATTACATTTTCATATTTTTATTTATATCTCCTGAAATTATACTCCTAATGTGCTAATTTTTCATGTGGCAATAACACTAAAATAGCCAAATTTAAATGCATTGAATTTGCAATTTTTAAAATTTTATTACATTAATTATAAATTATAAATTTAATATTCGAAAAGGTCATGAATTGCAATCTACATTTTTTTAAGGATTTATAGATTTATTAAGTCCTGCTTCATAGAAATAAAAAAATTAAGATTTTTTTTTCCAAGTAGTTTTCAAATTATGGTTAAAAAACGGCAAAATGATAGTTTAAGGAACCGTCTACGATAGACGTGACTGTATATTTTGGAACTTCTTGTACAATCCTGTAATCCAACAGTCTTCAATGACTGTTTCAGGGGCTCAAAAGATGCCTTAATCACGAAGGGGCCTTTTCCCGGTCAACAGACGAGTACCAAACTTAAATTTTGAAACAGACCCTAAAATATCATAATGTTTCAAAATAATTAATTTCTCAAAAATTTACTGTACGAATTGCATGAAATGCAATGCATGCAGAAATGTCTTTAGGCTAATTAAAGGACTCAGAGTTCATTTATGTTGTCAAAATTGGTAACTGCTATTGGAAAAAAAAGTTAGGGTTAATTTTAATATGTAAATGGCTTTCTAAGCAAAATTTAGATAGAGCATTTAAAAGTAGGTTTTATTATCTGTCGTTCGATACCAGTAATTTTTTTCTACGACACTTTTTTTTGCAGAGTTAGTAAAGGGGTTTACTTTTTTTCCACGACTTCACCTTTTATTTTATCTTGTAGGGCTTCAAAATTATATGTATATATATATATATTTAAAGGTATATTCGAAAAAACGCTTTTCCACCTTCAACAGCTCGAAATTTTCCGATACAATTTCAGGCACATTTTTAAAAGAAGAAACATCGAACTTCCTGAGGAGATTCTTGAAGGGACGTATGAGGTGCCGTGTGATGTCTTTTTACGCTCCATTCATTAGAATTTGAGTTATAAACAATTACTTATCAGTAGGACCCTTTTTTTCGTTCCCATACCTCCTGCTTGGGAAAAATCGATTCGAAATGCCGTTTTCGATTGCTTTTTTTGCAATATTTTCTGCGTTTATCGAAGAACTAGCGAGCTACGCCCGCTAGCTGGGCCACTTTTTCCAAACGAACCTCGGTATTAAGCAGTATATAATAAGCAAAAAAATTCATTTAATAAGCAAGTCTTGGTGTTCGAATCCTCAAGCACAAAAAAAGTAAATTAAAGAGCCATGGTCCCGTTAAAAATATGTGATTTCGCACTGTGGGCCACGTGCACTTGAAAAAAAAAAAGATTGTGGATCGGAACTATGGTCGCTTCGCGCCCATAGTCCCGTTAAAAATATTTGGTTTTGCACGGTGGGCACTACGCGCCCTTAAGACATTTTTCCGTATTTTTTAGTTCATCAGAAGCAGATTTTTACGCAGATTCTGAATATGTAATCAGTTTTTTTCTACTTTAAAAACTGTCTGCATGATGGTTTAAGAAAAAACGCGCAAAAAAAAAACGCAATTAGCGCTGGTAGAAAAAGCGATTTTCGGCTGTTTCTTCTTTTAGCCAAAGGGGGAAAGTTCAGGTTCTTCACCGCAAGGTAGCGCAGTATTCTGCCTCGGAGCTCCGTTTGAGCGCCGTTTGGTATTTGGGACATTTTTCGTTCCGATTCCCAAGGGGTTTTTAATTCATCACTTTTTTAATTTTGGTCCCACGGTCTCGAAAATGCCCGAAATGACTTCCCCGGAATATTTCCAATCGAAAGACACCTCTCGCGACTTCCAACTCGCCCGCGTTGCGAGCTGTAATCGGCTTCAAGCAGACAGACAGAGGCGCACGGATTTTATTAGTATAATAGACAATCACGGCACCTTGTGTACTTTCCAAATAAGAGATTTTGAAAGTTTGGTGTATTTGAGAGCAAAAATGAATTCAAAAATAAATCGGAAAATAAGCAGTTTGAATCGAAATACACTCTTAAACTGAATTTTTATTTCATTTTTACTCTTGAGGCTGTAGGCAATATTCGTATTGAATAATTCTATTTAACATTTACGATGTATTTCATTTGTTCATGCAAAGAAATGAAAATCATTCTAATCTGGTATTTTTAAAGATAATTAAATGATTGAACGTAACGCATTTTTATCTGTATTCATGTATCGAAATTCATGTTTTGAGTTTTGTCACTGTACGCGAAGTGTCTCATATTTAAAAATTGTTTCATAAAAATTTCTTGTAAAAACTACTGTAATAGTAATAGAAATTCTTAGTAATAGTAGCAGTAATAATAATTCGTACTAATAGTAATAGTAAAAATAATTCTTATAATAGTATTAACATTTCCTAATAATAGTAAGGTACTAGTGAATAGTGATTCTTAATAATAGTAATAATAGTAATTCCTACTGCTAATAATAGTAAAAATAATTCTCATTTATAGTAATAGTATTTCCTAATAATAATATAGAAATAGGTATTCTTAGTAATAGTAAATCCTTTTAAGAATAATAATAAAACAAGGACAGGTTTTTCATTATTAAAAAAGAAATGGTGGTTTTTCTTCAAAAATTAATAAATCTTAAAACTGTAGTTAAAAGTAACACAAAACATTGAATTTTAAACTTTGTTGCCTTTTATTTATTTTGTATAGTCTTCTATTTTATAACTTTTTTGAGAAAAAAGGTGTTTATAAACAACAATCCATTAAACAATTGAAGATCAAACACAGCTTGAATAAAGAAATACTGTCTGGAGGTAATATTAAAATATTTCTCTTAAGTTTCCTTGAGATATATACGTGGGTGTCACCAAATAAGTTCTTTACATTTAGCCAGTGTTTTATCTTTTTGAAATATTCAAAGACAATACCAAATAAGACGGTACTCCTTGGAACTTCAGCCAACTAAAACTTAGTAAAACACCACTTAAATTTTCATCTTTTCACGATGTAAAACATTGGCTTCGACATCTTCTAAGATAAACTTTGTATGAGGTAGTGTCAATAAAGTTCAGAACTTTCAAAACTTTAAGTTTTTTAAACATGATAAAGTAATTTGTCTTGAAAGGCACTTCTAGAATATTGTGGTCAACAAAAAGGAAGGAAATCATCTCAAGTTAGAAGCCTGCAGGGAACCAAGCTCTTTTCTATTTCTTTTCATTTGACTAGAAAATATTTTTTACTGACCTAAAATGTTTCTATGTAAAAATAACTGCGGTATTATATCTTTGTTTAGAACGGATTCCTTGGAACTGCACTTTGTTTTAATAAATTACTTTTTTTTTTTTTTTTTTTTTTTTTTTTTTTGGAATATATTTTTTATTTTTCACTGTGGGGTTCCAATATTACGGTTTTCTTAAAAACTGAATTTTTATTTCATTTTAACTCATTATGTCTGTAGACAATATTCATGTTAAGTCATTCTATTTAACATTTAAGAGGTATTTCATTTGTTCATGCAAAAAAATGAAAATCATTCTAATTCGGTATTTTAAAAGCTATTTAAATGATTTATTCATGAATGAATGTAATTCATTTTTATCTGTGTTCATATATCGAAATTCGCGTTTTAAGATTTCTCACTTTACGTAAAGTGTCTAATATTTATAAAATGTTTTATAAAAATTTCTTGCAATAACTATAGTAATAGCAATAGTAATTCCTAGAAATAGTAATAGTAATAATAATTCCTATTTATAGTAATAGTGAAAATAATTCTTATTAATAGTATTTGTATTTCCTAGTAATAGTATAGCAGTAGTAATTCTTAGTTATAGTTGTAATAATAGAAATTCCTGCTAATAATAGTACTAAAAATAATTCCTGTTATTAGAAATAGTAATTCCTAATAATAGTATAGTAATAGGAATTCTTAGTGATAGTAAATCCTTCTAATAACAAAAGTAAAAAAGAAATGATGGGTTTATCTTTAAAATTTGATGATATTAATTAAAACTGTAGTAAAAAGTTACACAAAAAAATTGAATTTTAAACTTTACTGCCTTTTATTTACTTTGCATAGTCTTCTAGCTCACGACCTTTTTGGGAAACAGATGTTTATCAATAGCACAATAACCTTAAACATTTGAAGATCAAACACAACTTAAATAAAGAAATACAATTTAGAGGTAATACTAAAATGTTTCCGTAGTTTCCTTGAGAAATATGTGTGGGTATCTCCAAATAAGTTCTTTACATTTAAACAGTGTTTCATTATCTTTTTTAAAATATTCAAAGACTGTTCGAAACAAGACGGTACTCCTTGAAAATGGCAACTTCAAGCAATTCAAACGTTGTAAAACACTACTTAGATTTTATCTTTTCAGGATGTTAAATATTGGTTTTGACATCTTCTAAGATAGTGTTTATAATGTTCAGCACTTTCAGGTTGTTAACGAATTTGAAATATTTCTGGAGTGAAAAGGTAGAAAATTATGTTGAGTTACAGGTCACCATGGGTCGAAGCTCAGTCCGATTTTTTCGCATTAGACTCGGCTCGAGCCGGGACTAGAAATTATTCTTTACTGACCTGCAATGTTTTCTATATGAAAATAATAGAAATATTGTACATTTGTTCGGAACGGATTCTTTGGAACGTTTCATTGGTTCAATAACTTAGTAATATTTTTTAAAATGTATCTTTTTTCCTTTTGTAAGAGTTAAAAATTATGATCTTTAAAAGAGGATTTTTTCTTTCACTTTAATTTTTTCAGGCGTTAGGCAATATCTGTCTATCGCTTTGAACTCGTTCGAAAAATTAACTATGCCAAGTATTAGTATGTAGGTTTGTACTTTTTTTTATCATTTATTTATCTTATGCAATTTATCTAATTCAATTATATTATGCGAGTTAAACTCTAATAGGGTTTTAAGGTGATTCTGAGTAAGCTAACTAATTAATCTAAAGTAATCAAACTAAGTAAGGAATAATACAGTAATCCCCTATTTCATGTATTGCAAACATTAAGTGAAAACGGATGTTTTTTGCTTGCGAACCACAGGTACATCTCGTCACCTGAGAATAAGATGGTTCTATCTGGCCAAAAATCAATTTTGAGTTAGAAGACTGAAAATCAGCATGCTGTGTACGTGCAGATATTAAAGTTTGCAAAAAAAAACTTTTGGCATTAATATTTTCATATGTAGGTATAGACAGTAATTCTACAAAATCAAAGTTTTTAAATAACATTTTCATGGATTTTTCTTACATTTAAAAAAATTGGTAGAACCATGTTATTCTCAAACATCGTGTTATCTTTAGAATAAGATGGTTCTATCATGAAAAAAAAAAAAGCTATTTTTATTAATTTGTGTAATTTTTTTATAGTTTAACAAAGTGAAATTTCGTTGGTTAATTCGAAAAACTTCAGTGGATAGCAAAATATTCATTACTATCTACACTGCTCAAAACAATTAAAGGATATTTGAAGTTTTATATAAAATAAAGATATAAACGAAATTTTTTTTGCCGAAAATAGAAGAAGAGAATCACAAATGCAAATTTTTCTGGTTTTCAAACTGTGGAGTATGCAAATTTTGAGTTCGACGTCAAAAACGTCGCTTCAGAGGCAGCGAATGAAATTTGACTTTCAACTGGATAAAAGAGAATGAAGACAAGGATGATCGGCATTCAGTGATTGCTTTGTTTCGATGAGTACGATGTCTCAGCGAAATCATTTGACAGATTCAGAAGCTTGGAGAATTGTTGGTAGGTTAGAAGGGGGCCAAACTCAAGCCAAAGTAGCGCAAGCCATTGGAGTGTCACAAAATGTCATTTCCAGGATCTGGAACCGTTTTTTGGAGAGTGGATGTGCAGGCCAAAGACCAGGCCAAGGTCGTAGACGGGCAACAACGCCCAATGAAGATCGGTATTTAGCGCTAACAGCTCGGAGACACCGAAACATGAACGCTACTCTTCTCCAACAACACCTTCGCTCGGCTACAGGCACCACGATTTTAACTCAAACTATCCGAAACCGGCTCCATGCTGTAGGTCTGTATGCTCGCCGACCGATGGTATGTGTTAGATTAACATCAAGGCATCGTCGCGACCGCAGGGCAACAGAGCATGTCAACTGGAGGAGAAATGAATGGAGCAATATTCTGTTTCCTGACGAGTCCCGTTTTTCTGTGCATCCGGATAATAGGCGTATTTTCATCTGGAGGGACCGTGGCAGTAGGAATAATCCTGCGTTCGTGCACGAAAGTGTCAGATTTGGCGGTGGAGGAGTGTTGGTGTATGGTGGCATCTCCATTGACGGGCGCACTGACCTCTACATCATTCGAGATGGAGCTCTGACTGGTCGCCGATATAGGGATGAGATCCTCAGACCTATTGTAGGCCCTTACGCTGCAGCAATCGGAGATAACTTCATTTTAATGGACGATAACTGCAGGCCACATCGTGCAAACCTGGTGGAGGATTTCCTTTTCGAGGAAGGAATCGTTCGAATGGAATGGCCAGCGTGTTCTCCAGACATGAATCCAATTGAGCACGTTTGGGACGCTCTAGGAAGACGAGTTTCTGGCCGCCAACAACCCCCCACAAACTCTCCAAGAACTGGAAAGAGCTCTTCTGGAAGAGTGGAGCAGAATACCCCAACTCGTCATTAATAGCCTCATTGAGTCCATGCCTCAAAGGTGTTCAACGTTGCTGGCCGCCCATGAAAACCATACCCCCTACTGAAAATGATTTTCTTTGAAGAAAACACCTTGTCTTATTCTTTTTTTCTCATATGCACAAATTGTGTTTTTTTCCTTTTGTACACAAATGCGCAATAAAATGCATTTTTTTCTGCCAAACATGTGTAATTTATTCTCATATAACCTACTATGTCTGTCGACCATGTATCAATCAGCTAAAAAGTTTCCCAGATGCAAAATCCACCTAAAACTGCAATATCCTTTAATTGTTTTGAGCAGTGTATATTGTAGCACAATAACAGCAAATTGCCGCTTACACTTATTCATACTAATTAAACCATCTTCTCAAAACTAATTTATATACGTAAGTTAAATATAGTATTTAACTGAACATAAAACAGCTTAAATATTTAATTTTATTAAATAGGAACCCAACAGTTTTTCTTTTTCAGTGTGCTATTTCAGTGACGGAGTATGAAAATTAATACAAAAATTTGTGATTATATTGATAAATGGAACTGAAATGAATTATGAATGAAATTTTTCGTATTACAGTCAGGTATATTCTAAAGACTATATCTCTAAGGAAAAAATTTTCTTAGTCTTTTTAAAACAACAAAATAAGTTTGATAATCTTTTGTTAGTCGAAATTTTGGAATGCTCCATAAACCAGGCTTTATTTTATATTACAGTTAGGCTAACTTCTCTTAAACATATTTTGAAAATAGAAACTTTCTTCTCTTGGAAACTACTTTAGCATGCTCTGCTGGTCTTTTATTTTATCTTTGTTAATCCAATGCTTCTTTCTCTGTGCTACTTTAGGATTTGGTTCTTTGTGTAAATAATGTTGATACTCCTCGTCGTTTGGGGGGGGGGGAGGGCTTCTTTGCAAGTTCACCGCTGTGAAATTCTGGTCACATTAGTTGCTTGTCTTAAACTCAATATTATAAAGAAGTTGCGTGAATCATAATTTTATCACCTTAGTCTACGGAACGAGAATATAGGCAAATATTTTGCTACACGAGTAAAAATCTAAGAACTGTTCTTATTTCATTCTCAGGGTTGTAAATGGATTACTGCGATTTACTCTCAGCAATAGACATATAAATGAAAATGGCGAAAAATATTCTGCTACATTATTGCTCTTTCTATTTGCCTCTAAATATTATTCACTTCTTGCACAAATGAATGTCCAGGTGTACAATACCTTAGAGTAATGTCCATAATATATGGATGAGATTTATCAGTATTGCAATTGCATAAGATATCATTTGGCTTCTATTCTGGTGGACACAACTGTCACAATATAAAATTAAATTATCAGCATGTAGAAAGTATGTCAGTATCTTCCGAATAGTCGTTGATACAGCTGAACTTATGTCATTCCCATCTCTACCTCACTTGTCATCTATCCAAAAATTTTCAATATGCTTTATTTTCTTTTTTCCATGCTGCCTGTGCTGTCATGTTATACAAGTTAATTTTTCTTTATAGAGAAAGTTGTTGACATCGCTTTTGGGGCATGTTATAACTTTTCTAATACAAAGGAAATGATTGATTTATTAGGGGAATTTCTGTCATCATTTCTGAGAGTTCTGGTGGATTCAACTTCTTTTCTGTGCAGATGATATTCAAATTGCATGTCATTATTACTTTCTCCCTGGGTTTCAGCATGTTTATACTCCTCACAGTGATCACACCTATCTTTCTTTGGTTTATTGAATTCTATGTTGAACTCCATATTAAATATGTGCCTATAACATGAAAGATTCACTGGCTCTACATTGTTTTCTCTGCATTCCTGAAAATACAAGTCATACATTTTCTATAAATTAAGCCCTGATTCTAAATATGTTTTTTTAGTAAGGTGGTCTGGTGTAATAACGCCAAGTGCTAATATTTTGCATAATTATAAAATAATCTGGTAAATGACACCCATGTGCTCTGCGCAAAAAGGTTTTGAGTCATATAAATCGCAAAAAACAGCTTCAAGTTAATTTGTTTCATTTTTAGGTCTCATTGTTTTTACAAGCAACTAAAATTAACGCTTGATCTAAAATTTTCGAGATACGTTTTGTGATGTGAAGACTATTTTTTTTATCCGGAAATACTTTGTTAATTACATAAATTTGTAGTACATTTCATGGACTATTAAAATGTTGTTGAAGATTTTGGATATCTTCTCGAGATAATTTATAATTTAAAATGTACAGCGCAATAACTATAATGGGGTAATAACGCCAATCCTTGGCATTAATACCCTGGTTGATTCCCTACAGTGGCCGAGCTACATCCTAAATACTGATTCAAATAAACACAGTTAAAACTGTGCAATGTTTCTAATAATTCTATTTAAGCGGTCCTTTTTAAGGAAAAAGAAGCTCACGGTCTGATATTCTTTTGCCTCATCCCCCCCCCCCCCCACACACACACACACACCACACGTTTATTTTTCTTACACTTTCACAAAAAATTGAACATTTTCTATAGCTTAGAATGCAATTTGTCAATTTCTAAGTTTGTAGAGTTTGTAATTTTAGAATTGGGCAATCTACATGCAATTATTCCATCTTATTTCATAGTTTTATTTGCATGGCGTTATTACCCATATAGATGGGTAATAACGCCAAATAGCATTGGTCAAGAAATCACGCCATTACATTTTATGAATACATATCTGTTAAATTATTTTTTTTTATATAGATAGTCAATGAGTTGCTGTATCAAATCATACATTTGTTTGAAAAATATCAACTAAAACTGAGCCGTGAAAATTGGTAGAACCTTAACGTGGCGTTATTACCCCAGGGCAGTGGCGTAGCTAAGGGGGGGCAAGGGGGGTGTCCGCCCCGGGCGCCGAGGCCAAGGGGCGCCAAATTGAGATAAATTGTTATATATCTATATTGGAGTGGGGGCGCAAAATTTCTTGCTGGCCCTGGGCGCCGAAAAACATAGCTACGCTACTGCCCCAGGGTACCTTACTTGCTCTGTTGTAGTGTGACTCAATCTTAGGAAAACTTTCAATATGAGATGCGAGAGTATATATATATGCGAGATTCTTTTTTATTTTATTCTTGATATCATTGAGACTATTCTGCTTGAAAACTTCCCCAGGTATTTTATTCGCAACTAGAGACAAGATATTGCCAGTAGAATGTACATAACTACATAAAGGCACTTTTAACTTACGAAAAACCCATAGTCCTGCTATCAGTTAGATTTATTGGAATTATTTTTACTGATTTTTTTAAATTGTTTTAGCATCAAGAATATCTAGAGATGGTGCTTCATCTAAACTGTCATCCATTCTTCCCACGGGATTTTCGAAATCTAAACGAATTAGGATTAGACCTTCATCCTTGCTTGGATCAGGTCCATTAATAAAATTAAACACAATTTGTTTTGCATATCGACGTACTAAAAAACATATTTAAAAGGATTTTTTGACGAGAAAAAAATTCTTCTATATTTTAAAGAAAAACGATTTAGTTATCAAAATAATATATTATGTCACACAAGAAATAAAAGATTGCCGGTTTTCATTATATTTAGTAAAATAAAATAATAATATAATATCTTACATGCTGTCTGCGATTACTTTGCACATAGAATTCTGTTATTCTGATTGCTTTCAACAATTTCTGGTGGAACTATATTATTCTATTTCGCAAACGGATGTAAATTATATACATCGAAATTTGAATGCAGAAATGCATTCATTGATACAAATAGAAAATTCCTATGCCAAAAAGTCAATTTTTTTCAAAATGTCAGTTAGAGCCTTACTATTATCAGGTTACGATCTGTTCAGAATCTTGTCACTTATTTCTGACTTTCTCTGTGCCCCTCTCATGTCACTTTTTTTCAAGTATTTCAAGTTATATCTTACAATATGTTTACGGATTTAGGAAGCGGGAACTTATCCCCTTTGCATAGACTAGGAAAACTAAAGATCATGCAACTGGATTTATACAGCATTAGGCATTTAAAATCTCTATTTACGAATGGAGATGTTTTATCCTTTCGTGCACTTTTTCATAAGATTTAATCACTCTTTTCTCTCACAAATGTGGGACAAACGAACGTGCTTGGAATTCCCTAAGAAAATATTGACGAAAACGTATAAGCAATTTTTAGGCGTAGAAAGATTTTGATTACAACACTTTCATCTTTCTCCTTGAATGAGTCATTTATCTAACGATTTTTTATTCATACTTAATTTCTAGCCGATTATAAGTGATGATCTGAGATGGGCGTTTCTCAGCTTATACTGTGCAGTAGTATTAGTTTGGCAATAATATATCATTTATCTTATTCTGCAACTGTATTTCAAAGCAAGAAAAATAGGACTGAAGCATTAAGGATTAATCCTGTAACAGGTTATTTTTCATCTGAAAAACCCTTTCAAAACCAAGCAATTTTTTGTAAGACAAGCACGAATCGGATTAATGCAACCTTTTACTTTGTTTATCTTAACACGAAGAAAGTATTGGATTCGTGAAAATTTGCAAAATCCGGTTATCGACGGATTTACACGTTTTAGGAGTTAGACAACATGAAAAACAAGTTTTTACACAATGTTTGTATAAGAATCTGTGAGTCGATGAGTCTGTCTACATGTGACAAAAACTTTGAGGGCGCTCTGTCTCAAAAACTAATGCTCGGAATGCCACAAAACTTTAAATTCTGTTAGACATTAATATAAAATAGATCTGATTAGTTTTCGGTGTATGTCGCTCAACAGGTGGCACTGCTATGCTGCATTATTCACAATTTCCACAAAGCCGTATCTCAAGAACTAGTGCATTCATTTTTATACAACTTTAGATTTAGTCTATACTTGATATACATGGTGCTGTTTACGTTTTGGTGCAAATCGCTCAACAGGTGGCGCTGCCATGGTAAATTATTTGTGATTATCGCAATAAAGGTATCTCAGGAAATAAAGCCCGACATTTTCTAAAACTTCAGATTCAGTTAGTATAGAGCTATTCCATCTCAATTCAGGCAGACAGTACTGATATGCGTCAAGTCACCATCACAGATTTTTTTCAAAAAAATTCAGTAGTTAGAACTAAGTGATTTATAAAATTTCCTAAAAGGATTTTTCCCTAAAAAAATTTTTTCTCTGATTACAGCACTTTAAAGTTCATGATAAAATTGGCAGTTTTCAGAAAAACTGAAAAACACTTCATTTTGAAATGAACACAATACCAAACATATTCAACATATTCAGTCAATTTATTTTTTATAAACAGTTATTAAACTGAATTTTACTTTGGCATAGTTTTAAAAAATATAGTGACATTTTTACTTAATTAAAAAAATTAGATTTTAAGTATAAAAAATATAATTATTAGTGAATTTAAGATTTTTTTTCAGAATGAAAAAAAATATTTTAAAGCTACACATTGATGGCAATCTAAAGACCTTTAATGGGAGTTTTACAGCAAATTTTATTTTAACTCTAAGGTGCTTACAACTTTTGTAATTCAGTTTTAAATTTTGCAAAATTTTGTAAAATCACTACTTTTGAAATGCAATTTCTCAAAAACACCATTTTTTAAAAATCTGATAATATGCTCAATTCATACCTTATTAGTCTCTAATAAATACCTTACAAGCAAATCGTGTGTTTTTGCTTAGAAAATTTTATATGATTTTTTGAAAATAACACGTTGTGTGTATTTTTCAATAGACCACAAAGTCAAGCTCTTCCTTATTTAACCGAACTTGTAATGTAATTAATATTTCAAACTAAAAAATACATCACTAGTACATAATTATCACTGTTAAATTATAGCTAATCATTTGCTTAAATTTAAAATTGCGTAAAATACAGCCAATAATAAAATTAGTATTGATCATATGTCATTTCATTCCATACTCATGAATGTGTTAAATCCATCTACAGTGTGTAAAAATTTTGTTATATAGTATGGATATAATATATCAATGTGCAAATACATACATAACAGAAGAATTAGGTAGTGAAGGTTTCTTAAATTAACTTCAACTCCTTATCGTTGAAGGTATGAAGTCGCTCAGATTGTCCTATTGTAACTAGTTTTTCTGTTTCTAGAAGCACATTTTCCAATGGTAATGCACATTCATATTTTTTCTTTACAGATTCTTTTGGCCACTGGAATGCTTTATCTATGGATTATGTTGGGTACATGAATGATACTTTAATGTCATTTAGTTCTTGTGATTGATATACCATTGATTTGTCCTATCCACCAATTATTTTCATAAATGCATCCAATGAAATCACCGATTTGGAAACTATGTATTGAATATTGTCTTTTCATTTGGCTGAAGGTTTCAACTTTTGTCAATTCATTTTTACTTGCTCGTTCCATATAATTTTCATTATTTACAATCACCCTATAATGTTTATATCTAATACCAACAATAGATTTTGCATTAGCATATTCTTTCTCATTATTAGTTCTATAGGATTGAATAATATTTCTGTCTGGATGGACTAGAATGTTATTTTTTAGCAGAGAAGATAGTTCAGCAACAAATGAGACAGAATTTTGGATAGCTTTTATTGGCTCCTTTTGGAGATTAAATTTTGTTGCATAGTGCTTGTCTCAGTCCCCAATAGCATCACATGCATTTTTAACATGGCCGGTACCTGAAAATATCCTCTACTTCAGTACAATTTTATTTTCGTGCAATTCATAAAACTGATACTTGTTTTTAAAATGTGCTCCAGCTCCATCTGATATATACACTCCAGTGTTTGTAATTGGTACAACTTAAATAATTCTTTTTTTACTTTTTCTATGTCGCAAACAGCATGAGCTGTATCACGAGTTAATCATCAGAAACTATGATAAAACTCTTTATTTCTTCTCTAAAGTATGCTGTGCAGGTAACTAACGATATCTGAGTATTCTGCCAGTGGTAGCTTTGTACTTCATTTGGCAGTATTAGTGAGTAATTTTCAGCAAAGTCAAAATGCATCACAAGCGCAGATTTTTTTTTAAGGGGTTTGGCTTATTTAATTTTATGAATAGGAATTTTTGAAGATTAGGTTATATTTATCTGCCATAATAATGTGCATATTATTATTTTTTCATTAAAAAATATTATTATAAACACAGGGAAATAAGAAAAAGCTTGATCTTCTGGTTTTCTGAGAAAAAAAAAAAACTAATTGGAAAAAAACTAAACTTGAAAAAAAATCTAATTCAGTTGTAATGTATGTATTTGCATTTTAATATATTATATCCATACTATATAACAAAATATTTAACACACTGTAGATGAATTTAGCACATTTATGAGTATGGAATGAAATGACATATGATCAATACTAATTTTATTGACTGTATTTTACGCAATTTTTAATTTAAGCAAATGATTAGCTATAATTTAACAGTAATAATTATGTACTAGTGATGTATTTTTTAGTTTGAAATATTAATTACATTACAAGTTCGGTTAAATAAGGAAGAGCTTGCCTTTGTGGTCTGTTGCAAAATACACACAACATGTTATTTTCAAAAAATCATATAAAATTTTCTAAGCAAAAACACACGATTTGCTTGTAAGGTACTTATTAGAGACTAATAAGGTATGAATTGAGCATATTATCAGATTTTTAAAAAATGGTGTTTTTGAGAAATTGCATTTCAAAAGTAGTGATTTTACAAAATTTTGCATAATTTAAAATTGAATTACAAAAGTTGTAAGCAACTTAGAGTTAAAATAAAATTTGCTGTAAAACTTTCATTAAAGGTCTTTGGATTGCCATCAATGTTTAGCTTTAAAATATTTTTTTTCATTCTGAAAAAAAATCTTAAATTCACTAATAATTATATTTTTTGTTCTTAAAATCTAATTTTTTTAATTAAGTAAAAATGTCACTATATTTTTTAAAACTATGCCAAAGTAAAATTCAGTTTAATAACTTTTTATAAAAAATAAATTGACTGAATATGTTGAATATGTTTGGTATTGTGTTCATTTCAAAATGAAGCGTTTTTCAGTTTTTCTGAAAACTGTCAATTTTATCATGAACTTTAAAGTGCTGTAATCAGAGAAATAAATTTTTTAGGGAAAAATCCTTTTAGGAAATTTTATAAATCACTTAGTTCTAACTACTGAATTTTTTTGAAAAAAATCTGTGATGGTGATTTGACATGCCCTGCCTGAGCTGAGATGGAATTGCTCTAACTGAGTAATATAAATATAAAAGTATATAAGAGTGTACTGCTCTGACATAAATTAGTGTGGTTTAGTTTTTGGAGTAAATCGTCTTACAAATGGCGCTGCTATGCTGCATTTTTCACGATTTTGCAATAAGTGTATCTCAAGAACTAATGCATAGATTTTCATCAAACTTCAGATTCAGTTTAGTACCAGATAAAAAATTTATCCTGATTAGTTTTTGGTGTACATCACACAACATTTGGCGCTGTTATGCAGCTTTTAAAAAAGATTGTGCGATAGCTCTACCTCAAATACTAATGCACGGATGTTCATCAAACTTTAGATTCAGTTATAATTTGACATAAGTTGTTGCTGACTAGATTTTGGTTTAAACCACCTAACCAGCGGCGCTGCTATGCTGCTTTTTTCAGGAAGTATCAACATATATAAGAGAGAAGAAAGTTTTGGGATTGCCACATCTGACTAGTTTTAGGTAGCTTTCATTACAAAAAGTAAAAAGCTACCTATTGCAACCGTCCGAAGGAAAGCACTTCCGGAAAGTTTTGGTATATTTTCACCGATCATGACCCCCGGACCCCAAAACCATCCTACGTTTAAATGTTGATATATATATATATATAGGGGCCTCCTAATTTATCTTTGCCCAGGGACCCAATTAGTCATAATAGGGTCGTGTGTGTTTGACCTTGATATAAAGATTCCAGAGCATTTTTGTTTCATCTATATCTTGAAAAATGGCTGAGTTATAGCACTTTCAATTTCCAGTGTGGTTGGCATTTTGAAACGGTCTGAAATTTGTTACGCGATAATACGCACATCTATAAACTGATTTGGATATAACTCCATGTGTACATAGTACATACCAATGTCATTACCGAGTTCACAGCCCAACTTTCCGCCTTCAAAATGGCGGCCATTTAAGTTTTTCAAAAGTCTTTTAAATATATAATGATGTACAAACAAAATTAAGAATTTGAAAAAAGGTTGTTTCTGAAGTATTTATCTTAATAATGAATTCCAGAGTATTTTTTGCTTTGTCTTTAATTTAAAAAACGCCTGAGATATAACAGTTTGAATTTCTAATGGTGACATTTTTTTAAAAATCAATTTTCCCGCGACAGCACTCGTATATATTAATCGATTTCGATGTGAGTGTGCACATGAATTAAGATTTCGACCAAGCTCATTGGTTTGTTTTATCCATCATGTTGCTTTAAAATGGTATACATTTCATGATATCGTGAAATTTGGCGACCCTATAAATCGCTTAAAATAAAACCAGGTTGAATAAAAGATGAACAATTTCTAAAAATTCTTATTTAGTATTGACAGAAACTAGTCATCATGATCTTATATAATCAGGTTCCACTAATTTGAGCTTCGTATATTTGAATAATATAACTTAATTTAAAATAAACAAATAAATAAATAAGTATATGAAAGCTACCTCTTCCTCCCGGTACTGCCGGAAGGACTTTTATATTATTTTATTCTGGCCAACAGAAATGCACAAGGCTTCCGCGCAGTAGACTTTGCGATTATTTGGTGATACATTTTTCATTTTCACATAAAAAAGTTGAAAAGCTTTATAATTTCGGTTTGTCTGTCCGTCTGTCCGCGCTCTTACTCTCGTAAATATGCTCGGATTGCCCTGAAATTTTTTGAAGTTATTAACGTTTACTCTATCACGAAACCTATTCTAAATGAAGTTTCTAGCTTGATTAGTTTATTTATTGGGTCAGTCAAGCTTTCCGTTGCATTATGGCCTACGGAAAAAGTAGTTTCAAATGAATTTTAAAGATGTTAGACCCTGTCAAACATATTAAAATGTATATGCATTTACGAAGTTCACTAAAATATACATTATGAAAAAAACAGTTTTTATTAATTTACAGGGCCACTCAAAAGAATTACATTACACAATGGTAAAGGGGAAATTGTTCGCGACATATTTTAATTATATTACACTATTTCATGTGTTATAAAAATGATACAAGTCGTTGAGGCTCAATATAAGTTATTTAACGCATAATACGAGGTGCATAACATTTACAGGGTCACACAAAAGATTACAAGCGGTATATTCTATCCGCAGGACTGCATATTATCGATGATGGCAGATAGATGAGTGGAATGCAATTTTAATTATGATATGCGTTTTTAAGTTTCACTGAATTTATGCACATTATATGATATGTATAACGGCTATACTTGATATACAGGGCTACATAAAAGAGCTCATAAACATTACTGAATATGAGCGTAATTTACTTAAAGGTGGTTTTTAAATAAGTTATGTATCTTTACGCTGAAATGCATTCAATTTACTAAGAAATGTTTGTAGAATATGGATAAAATGATGCACAGGGCTATGCAAAGAATTGGATAGATGATCGCCTATGGATGATGATTTGTGGAAATGTGATTTTAGTAGTTTTAAGAGTGTTTTAGTTTTAACTAAATATTAGCTAAATACTGGTGTGTAATAAAGATACATAAAGATTCTACAGGGCTAAACAAAAGGATTCAAGTGTGTTTTCATATATTAGTATAAATTGCTGAAAGAGAAATTTCAACCTGTCAGGCATTTTCTTACTAAACTAAATGTCTCTATTATATAGCATATATATCAACCAACAGATCAAATACAGGTCTGATTAAAAGTATTACAATACATTTTTAACAATGACAATACCTTTATTTCTCGAAATAACGAAGTTTTGTTAAAGATTTCAGGAAGTGTTGGAAAATATTTCATAATCTATGCTTGACGTATGATTTTTTTTTTTACTTGTTTCAACTGCATTTGTTTATCAACGAAAGTATTTAAGTGAAATGTGGGAATAAAAGTAAAGTGAAATAAATGTCTTTACCAGGCCTATCCAACCTTTTAGTAAACAGGGGCGCCCCTTAGCTTATGGCACTCAGTGAAGGGCGCCATTATTCACACCACTGAAAACATGCGGCAATACTATCGCACAGAATAGTGTTAGTACATGCGAGCGTCTTAACATGATGCTAATGAATTTTACAGCGGAAGACAAAAGGCCCATGCTGGAGTTACATATATTAAATTATAACCCATACATTTTTCTATGATAGTTCTATCTCAAAAATGTTTGTTGGACAAGGTGCAAGAAACTTCAATTGCGCCTATACTAACAACAATAATAAATAACTAAACATAGAAATACAGCTCATATTCAAAATATTAGAATAATTGAGAAAAAGTAATAAGAAAAAATTATTTGTCATTTATTTATTTTTTATACTAAGTAAATGCAATTAAATTTCTTATATATTAAATCTGGAATGTTTAGATAAGATTTTAACATTTATAAAATATAAAATACAGCACAATAAATTAGGTATACAGCTTCCTTAAACACACCAGAATATTAGAATAAAATTTAGATTGGTTCAAAATATTAGAATATTTTATTTTACGCAACAATATTACCTTATGAATATGAAGTAAATGGTAGTTAATATTTTGTAGCATCCCCTTTAGCTTTCATAACAGCGTACAATCGATCTTGCATACTATATACAAGGTGTTTACAAACATTTCTATCAATATTAGCCCAAATAGACTTTATACGTGCCACTAACTCAGTTTTACTTGAAGGAGGATTTTCTTGAAGTTTTTTCTTCATTATACACCATAAGTTTTCGATGGGATTAAGATCTGGTGAATTTGGTGGCCAAGGAAGTACCTTAATGTTGCGTTGCCGGAACCAATTCTTAGTTGACACCGAGGTATGCGGGGACGCTAAATCTTGTTGAAAGATGAAATCATCTTCAAATAAATCTTCTGATGATGGAATCATGTAATATTCTAAAATTTCTTGATATATCAGAGAGTTAACCTTTTCGTATAGGATGCATAACTTTCCAGGTCCTTCTGCACTCATACAACCCCAAACCATGACACTAGCAGCAAATTTTATGGAACGTTTAAGGCATTCTTTATCAAATGCTTCTTGCTTCATTCTCCAAACTCGAATACCTTGATTACCATATGAAACGCAAAACATACTTTCATTAGTAAATAATATATTTTTCCAATCTTCATTGCTCCATAAACGTCTTGATTTACACCAATTCAATCTTATACGCTTTTGTCTTGCAGTCATGAGAGGTTTTGTTTTCGGTACAAGAGATTCAAATTTAAATTTATGGAGACGTCTTAATGTTGTCGATGTAGAAACTTCAACTCCTTCTTCTTTCCATTTTCGGTGCAAGAATCTCACACTTTTAAAACGGTTTTTCTTAACTATACGCTTCAGTTTCCTGTCATCTCTAGCAGATGTTTTTGGTTTTCGGCCACCATTTCGGCGATTATTTTGAAATTTTCCAATTTTTGAATATTGTGTTAGTATTTTACTAACGCTCGATTCCGAACAATGTAAATAAATCGCTATAAAACATTGATTTTTACCGTGCCGATAGAAATCAACCATACGAAGTTTAGAAGATTCAGGAATATCACTCACACGGCCCATTTTAAGACGAAAAAGAAACAAACTGCAAAAAAGAATACTGATTTTAAATAAAATAGTCTGAATTTAATCAATGATGCCACCAGTTAAGAATTGGTAATAATTAAAGGAGAATTAATGTGAAATATTCTAATATTTTGAACCACTTGAATAAATATTCTAATATTTTGACTTTTCAAAATAATTATTTTTGCAATTAATCTTTTCAAAAATGATATTAAATTTAAGATAACAAGTAAGTTTAATCAACAATAAGTTCTTAATAAAAATATCGTTTGCATATTTTCATTAAAAGACATTAAATTACCAAACGATATTTTCAATTTCTAAAAAAAAAGGTAATTATTCTAATATTTTGAATATGAGCTGTATGAGATATTGATACGTTTCTTTTAAGATGTGAAAATGTGCTTCGACGTATTTTCAAGACGTAAATTTAGTTATATATATATATACACAAAGACGTGATAATGTCCATTAATATGGGTGATTTCTTTAGAGAGAGATAATAGCTTGAAAGTGTTTCATAAATGAAAATTATTCGGCACTGCTCTTCTCATTCTTATTGATTTTCTAAGTAAATTGAAAATAAATTTTTAAAATTTCGAAAATCAAGAAGGGAAAATCAAGCTCTTTTATTCCTAGTATAAAATAGCCAAAGGCCAGCAAAAAGAAAAAAAATATGAGCTTTCATGCAAAAGTATTTCAAAGCGATGGGGAATGTAGAAAAACTTTTATTTTTCTGTTACTCATTCATTTTTAAAATGAGCTATTTCTAATTATTACCACATTTAAACATCATAATTACATTAAAAAAATAATTACAAGTTGTAAAAATATGCATTATTAAGTTTCACAGTATGTTTTTGGTTTTTAATGTATTTACACAGGTTTTGAAAATATTTCTGATGCAAATATTAATGAATTTACAGAAATTATTCTTTATAGCTCAATTTTACTTCGAAAAAATCTTGTAACAAAAAATCTTCAAAAGGGCGCCATGAAAATCTTCAAAGAGCGCCATGGCTCCCGCGGGCGCCGCGTTGGACAGCCCTGGTCTATACTGTAATATTTGAATTAATATAAGTAATAATAATTTGATTTAATAAAATTTAAACATTATTTAAAATTCAATATTTTGTGCTTATTTTTAAGTATTAAGATATTCCGAATTTTAAACAAAACACCTTTCTTTTCATTTACTACTGCTCGGAAACATTTCCGAAATTCAGTGGCAGGAAAAGAAACATTGTTTTAATAAATGCTTCTTTAATTCGCAAAGATATATTAGTTTCCGAAATTTTTTAAAGACAAAGATTGCTTTCTAGAATCGTGAGGTGCTCGAAAGAGATTATTGCACGTTTTAGTTCCTAGTTATGTTATATTTTCGTGAATTAAGAAATACTTGTGTTCATCTTTTTTCAGCGTAGAATAGAAATAATTTGTAGTTGTAGAAGTGATAGTAAAATTTTAACTGCACTGTAAAAAAAAAAAAAAAAAAAATGAGAAATGTTTCTTTACCTATGAAAATGTACAATAATAACGAACGCAAATATAGCATAACGTGTTCCCAGTCACCCAAGATTCCGAAAAAAGTTCCTTTATCTTTAGAAACTTCAGAAAACTGTTTATTTTCGAGATGTAAAAAATAATTTACGAAAAAGAAAAAAATATATTAAGTTGCCCGTCAATTTCGGAAACATTTCCCGAAAATTCATGATTTTTCATTGTTTTTTATATTTACTCCTTGAAATAAGCATTTCCCGAAAATTTATGATTTTTTATTGTCTTTTATATTTACTCCTTGAAGTAAACATTTCCCAAAAATTCATGATTTTTTATTGTCTTTTATATTTACTCCATGAAATAAAAGTTTCCCGAAAATTCATGATTTTTTATTGTCGTTTATATTTACTCCTTGAAATAAACATTTCCGAAAATTTTAACATGCCTTTTATCAGAACGAATATTTTGAGAGTCCGAAAAAATAGTTCCGGATAATCGCGACAACTGGTATTTCAATATGCTTCTTCAAATTATTATATACTAACTACATTCCAAATTTTAAGTTTCTATCTCAGTTTTTTTTAGAGCATTTACAGACAGACGGTCGGCAATTTTTTAGAATGCTTTTCGAAATCTCCAGTTGCTGAAACGCGTAAATACATGAAATAAAAAATCGCTTTTTAAAACGATTAGAAGACGTACTTACTATGATGTACTTACTACGTATGATGGATAAGGGAGAAAATCTCGCACACCTATACTAATTTTTAAAAAAAGAAATCTTTAAGTTGATAACTGTAATAGATTTTTTGTATTTCATACATATTTTTTTTAACTATTTCGAAAATAGTTGTCCTTGTAAAGAACGGGGAAATCTGAAGAATATCTGAATCTTTTTATTGGTTGAATTCCGCCATTTATTTTATTTTATTCGTTTTCTGATAGATCCATGTTTAATGTCCAAACATAGAATGCATCTGTTGCCACAATGACAAAAAATTAATATATTTTTTTTTTTTTAAATAACAATTTGAAAACAAATTATGATAAAAATTTCAAACAAATTTCATTTAAAAGTGCATTTTTTTTCTTTTATGCAACGGTGTTAAAATTTAAAATGTGCGATTTTTAGAAGTTTAAAAATGTACAGTTCCAAAAACAGTAAAACTGAAATTTCATTTAAAATTTGTTCATGATTGGGTCCAGGAATATTAATATTTAATCCACGTCGTACGTAATATGAGGCATTCAGAATTTAGTCAGATTAACTCCATGAAATAAAAATCACATTTTAAACAGTCAAAGTTGTATATCTATAAATTACAGTTTTTTTTTATCATTGGTCTAGGAATATTAATGTTTAATGCATGGCGAACGCAATATAGGATTTGTTATGATAATCATAAAAACGATGTTTAATATAATAATAGGTATAGTATAATATAAAACCTGTCCATGTTTTACTATTTATTGATAAAAAATGTGGAATTGTTAGTAACTTATTAGGTATTTGTGTTTTGGATACAATGTGTTTGGATTTGCGTTTGAATGGAAATTCCTGATTCATATAGCATAATTTGAGGTGAGATGCCGTGTTACGTAGTTTTCATATGTGCATGCTCTTTAGGAAGGTACGGCGAACCTATGGCAAGCGTGCCAGTTTTGGCACGCAAGAGAATAATTTTGGCACGGCACTGTTTGAGGCTTTAAATACATAAATTTAAAAAAGAAGTGAAATTACACAAAATCGCGACTAATCTTTTCTAAGTTCGATTAAATGGAAATTGAAAAATTTAATTACGGCATATTATATTGTAATCTAATTATCATCTCACAATTTTACTTACCCATCATACGTAGTATAGGGTAAATCTTGCAATCGTTTTGAAAATCGAAAAAAAAAATTTGACGGATTTACACATTTTAGGTAGTGGAGATTCCGAAAAACATATTTTTAGAAAAAAAAAATTGCCGTCCGTCTGTCTGTCTGCCTGTAAACGCTCTATCTCCCAAATAAATTGAGATAGAGACTTGAAATTTTGTATGTAGTTAGTATGTAAGAATGGGACGAAGACTATTTGATATCAGCAACCTCGATTATCCGGAATTATTTTTTTCGGACTCTCGAAAAATTCGTTCTGATGAAAGGTATGTAAAAATTTTCGAATTTTTTTGTTCTAAGGAATGGACGTAAAAGGCAATAAAATGACACACATTTTGCATATAAAACGAAGTCGATCGGATTATTAGTTGCCGAGATATTTGTAATCCTGTTTTCCACTTTCTTCGATTTTTCATGACCCTGTATTTCATTCAAATTTCAATTCAGAGAGATATTTTAATTGGAAATGAGACGCTTAATCTGACGCAGTTAATTGTTAGTTAATATGATTATTATTTTTGGAGTTATAAGGATGTTTCTTTTACGAAGTTCGGTACTACTTGAATAGTTTGGCGTTTTAGTTTGTCGAAATTGTTACATCAGCAGTTCTTTAATATAGCATTACTATGTATATTAACAATATTTAAATTTTGTTTATGAATTGCAATGCATTGTATAAATAGTTTCACATGTTTTATTTTCATATACATATCTATGATGGGTAAGTATTACGGTGGCCCCCCCAACGACTCGTTTTGAATCAAAGGCGATATTTGAAAACTATTGACAAGAATCGGTTATTAGCCAATTTCTAAATTCCGACGATAAAATTAGGCAGCGTTGAATTTATTTCACAGAGTTATTCAAAGAAATTGACGTTTGTCATTTTACGAGTTTTGCCTATTTATACTTTTAAATCACTCTTTTACACAAATGAGTAACATCAAAATTAAAATTGAAAGCACTTGTCAGATAAATCCGGTTACAGTTTGTGTTAAAGTTAAATTGACATTAATATGAAACAATAGAAATCAATTTAAAACGAATTAATTACTTACCCACACTGTAAAAAAAGGGTCGATCTACTAAAAAATGTTTTGTAATCCTTGTAATTACTAAAAGAAATTTAGTAATCTTACTCGGTTACAAAGAATCTGTAACAATTACTAGAAAAAAGCTAGCAACGAATTGAGTTAATAGTTTTACATTTTTAATAGCTATTACTAAAACTCACTTGGTGTGGCCGTGATAGCATAGTGGTCATAGCACCGAACTCCAGGCTGAAAGTACCCGGGTTCGATGCTGGACGCCCCCAAATATGCACCGAATGTATGCAATGTAAGTACTCGTTAAATAAAGGGATTATGAAAATCCTGTCGTAGCAGTTACCATGGGTAATGATCTCTGGACTTTCCCTCCCCTTTAGAAATATGTCAAAATAGAGCAGGTAGCAATGTTTGATGCTGCCATCTATTGTGGTTTTGCTGAAAATCTTCCACTTCAGAAGTCTAAATATAATTTTTAATTAACTAAAAATAATTTTGAAGTTATTTTATTACTAAAATTTGCTTGGTGGCTCATACTAAAAAGTTTTAAGTTAGTTATACAAAAAAGTTCTTTTGTTCAGTTTACAAAATAAACGTTTGTTTCACTTGCAAAAAAAAAAATGCTTGTAATGGTTACTAAAAAATTCCGTGAAATACAAATTTACTAAAAAAATTTTTAGTAACCTCTTGATTTTTTTTTTTTTTTTTTTTTTTTTTTTTTTTTTACAGTGCATCATACGTAGTATAGGGTAAGTATTGCAATCGTTTTAAAAATCAAAAAAAAAAAAAAAAAAAAAAAAAAAAATTGACGGATTTACAAGTTTTAGATACTGGAGATTCCAAAAAACATATTTTTAGGAAAAAAAAAAATTGCCGTCCGTCTGTGTGTCTGTCTGTCTGTCTGTAACCGCTCTATCTCCCAAACAAATTGAGATAGACACTTGAAATTTTGTATGTACTTAATATGTAAGAATGGGACGAAGCCTATTTGATATCAGCAACCTCGATTATCCGGAATTATTTTTTTCGGACTCTCGAAAAATTCGTTCTGGTGAAAAGTATATAAAAATTTTCGAAATTTTTTGTTTTAAGGAATGGATGTAAAAGACTATAAAATAACATAAATTTTGCATAAAGAATGAAGTCGATCGGATTATTAGTTGCCGAGATATATGTAACCCTGTTTTCCAAATTCTTCGATTTTTCATGACCTTGTATTTCATTCAAATTTGAATTCACAGATATATTTTAATTGGAAATGTGATGCTTAATCCAACGCAGTAAGTTTTTCGTTAATATAATTATTACTTTTTGCGTTATAAGGATGTTTCTTTTATGCAATCCGGTACTACTTGAGTATTTTGGCGTTTTATATAATTTGTCGAAATTGACTCATCAGCAAATTATTAATAGAGCATTATTATGTATTTAAAATTATTTAATTATGCGTTTAAATTTTATTTTGGAATTTGCCATAGATAGTTTACATATGGCGTTTTATTTTTATTTTTTATATTATGATGGGTAAGTATTACGGTGGCCCCCAACGACTAGTTTTTGTATTAATTTCAAAAATGTATTTTCTTCCATAGCTATTATACTGTACAGATTATGTTCCTTCTATTTTTAAAATCATAGTTGATAATTTTAAGTAAAATTAATCCATTATTTTTCCAATTAATAAATTTGTTTTTTAGTTGGCACGTCATGATCATGTAAAATATTTTTTCATCAAATTTGGCACGCGACAACAAAAAGCTTCACCAACCCTGGGCTCTAGGGAAATCTCGCGCTGTTCATTTATAATCAAAAAGGTTCCCTAATAATATTTTAATTTCCGTTTGCGTTCTTTTTACACATTTTTTAGTGTTATTTCGTCTCAACATTTCTGGTAAGTGCACAAAATTTTTTATAGGACTTCTCTTATTTGCTTATATAAGTCTTAGTTTAAATAGCAGAGAAATAAATCTGATGTTTTTAGATAGTACTGGTATCCTCTCTTTCTGTAAAGTATAAATGTCTGCCGAAACCCATTTCTTCGCGTCAGTGGGGCAGACCAGGGTTCTTCCCTTCGGCCATCTTGCTCATAGACCTTGGGGTAAGATGCCGAACAAAACTTTCGATGATTTCTATAATATCTCTAAAATAAAATATGTTTTAAATCAACATAAAAGTGCAAACTAAAAAAAAAAAACAATAACAAATAAAATCAACAAGCTTTTTTTAATAGAATTAAATGAAAAAAATTATAGCATCTTCAATCATTTTACCCTAATTAGAAGTTTTTACCTCACTTAAAATAACATTATTAAGTAAAGTTTTACGTTAATCTAATATCCCTGCTTCTTGTTGTTTATCTCCATTTTGCTGTCATCGATACTCCCAACACATTGCATTGCAATATAAGTAATTAAGCAAGGTTCTCTACAGAAAACAGGGTAACATGAAACTGTCGGATTTTACATTTAAAATTTTTTTTTTTTTTCTGAAGTGATTTTTTTTAATTACATAACAAATAAAGCTCAAATTCTGATTCCTTAGCAGTTATAGATTTTGCATAATATCTATTTCTCATTTAGAACAGTCTATTAAGATGTAGTTCTTAGATAAAGACTCTTCTTGGGCTATTAGGCTTCTCGGATTGTTTCTTTAGTTTTTAATCAAACATTCTCCCGGAAGTAGAAAATTAGCGTAAATATTGGGTTAAATTACCGAGATAAACAAAGCAACGTCTAATGGACGGCCTTCATAGGTTATTAGGTTCGGCATTTTCTGGATTTGCTATTTCCAGAGTGCTGTAATTTGGACTGACTTGGCCTTCGGGGATCAGATCTCTCATTTCACATAGGGTGGGAATACAGCTTCTTCGAGCCAAGTTAGATGGAGATTACTTATGCCAGAAGTAATACAATTTCTGTTTTCGTTTTTGTGTGCCGAAAGAAAATGTTTCGCTGCATACTTCGTTATTAACTCTGAATCTAGAATGTTCTGGATCATATCTTCAAAGTAATGTGGTAAAGGTTGCTCTGTTTGAAATGATTTTTTATCTAACAGTATTGAGAAACTGGGCTCATTAGGACTATTTCATTATTCTATTCGCAGCACTATTTTAAGAAAATAAATTTTGTAGAATATTTCTCCTGCACGCAGTTAGTGTCAAAGTGGGAACGAAAATTTTTTGTTTCTCAAAAGAGGTGCGAAATAGAATTAAAAAATAGTTGCCAGTGGTAGCTCTGATAACGTGACAAACTATTTGAATTTTGAGATATTAAGGAGACAATTTACCTCAAAAATGATCAAAAAATCAATTTTCTTTTTTCAGTGTTAAATGAAAAACTTGCTTAATTGTTAATAGTTTGATAGTTCATTTTTATACATATGTCAATTCTAATGCGCGATATTGTAAATTTTGTCAATACACATAGAGCAATTTCCCAGGCAAATTAAAACTTTAAATGGCCTTTTTCTCCATTTTCATATTTTCGTCACTTTCCTGTTTAAAAAATGCTATGGCTTTTTTTTTCTTTTTTTTATACAGATTTAAACTTTTTATGCATGTTCTTTATTATATACAGGGTGTTTCTAAATTCATGGTCCAAACTTTAAGGGGTGATAGTACACATCAAGACAAACAATATTTAAATAAGAAACCAAGGGTCCCAAAGTCTTCAGAAGGAGATAGGCGCCATTAAAGTTTAGGGTCCAAAAATTCAAATGATTATGAAAAACAGAAAAATTGGTCGATTCGTTTGCGGTTTTCACTAAAATTATTCTTTATGTCAGTATTGTCTTGAAAATAAATTATAAAGATAAATTTAAAAAAATGACGATAGAGGGCGCTTTAGACTTTAGAGTAACGAACAACTATTTTTTACCGTTATTTTTTGCATCTCATTAAAGGTGTCGTAAGATTAGACTTAAACTTAAATTTTGAGCTCAAAATCTGAATAGTTGGAAGCAGTTAAGTAGCACAAACTTAACTGTGTTCAGAGGGTTTTTAATTCAAATGATTATAAAAAACGGAAAAATTGGTCGATTGATTTGCGGTTTTCACTAAAACTATTCTTTATGTCGGTATTTTATTGTAAATGAATTATAAAGATAAATTTCAAAAAATGCCGATAGAGGGCGCTTTAGACTTTGGAGTAACGTACAACTATATTTTACCGTTATTTTTCGCATCTCATAAAATTTTCTTAGAAGCTTAGACATAAACTTAAATTTTGAGATGAAAATCTGAATCGTTGGGAGTGGTTAAGTAGAGCAAACTGAACTGTGTTCAATGGGGGTGGGGAGGTTCAAATTTCAAATTATTTTAAAAAACGGAAAAAATGGTCGATTCGTCTGCCGTTTTCTCTAAAACTATTCTTTATGTCAATATTTCCTTGAAAATAAATTTTAAAGATTAATTTCAAAAAATACCGATAAAGGGCGCCTTAAACTTTAGAGTAACCAACAACTATTTTTAAGCGTTATTTTTTGCATCTAATTAAATGGTTTCAAATGCTTAGATTTAAATTTTGAGCTCAAATTCTAAATCGATGGAGGGGTTAAGAAGCGGAAACTGAACAGTGTTCAGGAGTTAAAATGTTACACTCCCCACCCCTCGAACACATTTCAAATTTCCGCACTTAATTACTCAAAACGATGCAGATTTTGAGCTCAAAATTTAAGTTTGAACTTTTACAAGCATTTAATTAGATACAAAAAATAACGGTTAAAAATAGTTGTTGGTTACTCCAAAGTTTAAGGCGCCCTCTAACGGTATTTTTTAAAATTAATCTTTAAAATTTATTTTCAAGGAAATATTGACATAAAGAATAGTTTTAGGGAAAACGGCAAACGAATCGAACAATTTTTCCTTTTTTTATAATGATTTGAAATTTGAACCTCCCCACCCCCATTGAACACAGTTCAGTTTGCGCTACTTAACCACTCCCAACGATTCAGATTTTCATCTCGAAATTTAAGTTTATGTCTAAGCTTCTAAAAAAATTTTATGAGATGCGAAAAATAATGGTAAAATATAGTTGTACGTTACTCCAAAGTCTAAAGCGCCCTTTACCGGCATTGTTTGAAATTTATCTTTATAATTCATTTTAAATAAAATACCGACATAAAGAATAGTTTTAGTGAAAACCGCAAATCAATCGACCAATTTTTCCATTTTTTATAATCATTTGAATTTAAAACCCTCTGAACACAGTTAAGTTTGTGCTACTTAACTGCTTCCAACTATTCAGATTTTGAGCTCAAAATTTAAGTTTAAGTCTAAGCTTACGAAACCTTTAATGAGATGCAAAAAATAACGGTAAAAAATAGTTGTTCGTTACTCTAAAGTCTAAAGCACCCTTTATCGTCATTTTTTGAAATTTATCTTTATAATTTATTTTCAAGACAATACTGACATAAAGAATAATTTTAGTGAAAACCGCAAACGAATCGACCAATTTTTCTGTTTTTCATAATCATTTGAATTTTTGGACCCTAAACTTTAATGGCGCCTATCTCCTTCGGAAGACTTCGGAAGACTTCGGGACCCTTGGTTTCGTCTTTAAATATTGTTTGTCTTGATGTGTACTATCACCCCTTAAAGTTTGGACCATGAATTTAGAAACACCCTGTATATGATAAATCTGTGCATAGAATTAACCTTCAGGTACTATTTTGTTATTTTTTTAAAAATGAAAGTATATGAATATATGTTAGGTTGCATAGTTTTCCACTGTATTTATAATTAAAAAAATATATTATATACAATATTAGAAGTATCTATCTTATGAAATACGCATTTGAAAGGAAAAAAAACTAACAAAAAAGTGTAAAAACATCAATATTTAAAAAATAGTAGATATTTTTGTAAAAAAAGTAATTTTTTAAAAAACATTTTTAAAAATTTAATTAAATATCCAGTTATTTTTTTTTTCAAAATCCATTTTTAATTTAACATTGAAATGCAGTGAGTTCACCATTTGAACTAAGGTGGTCTGGTATAATAACGCCAGGCGGGGTAATAACTATAAGTGCTAATATTTTGCATAATTATGAAATAATCTGGTAAATGACACCCATGTGCTCTGCGCAAAAGGGTTTTGAGTCATATAAATCGCAAAAAACAGCTTCAAGTTAATTTGTACTCCGGTTGATTCCCTACAGTGGCCGAGCTACATCCTAAATACTGATTCAAATAAACACAGTTAAAACTGTGTAATGTTTCTAATAATTCTATTTAAGCGGTCCTTTTTAAGCAAAAAGAAGCTCACGGTCTGATATTCTTTTGCCTCATTCTCGCCCCCCCCTCCCACACACACACACCACCTTTATTTTTCTTATACTTTCACAAAAAATTGAACATTTTCAATAGCTTAGAATGCAACTTGTCAATTTCTAAGTTTGTAGAGTTTGTATTTTTAGAATTGGGCAATCTACATGCAATTATTCCATCTTATTTCATGGTTTTGTTTGCATGGCCTTATTACCCATATAGGTGGGTAATAACGCCAAATAGCATTGGTCAAGAAATCACGCCATTACATTTTATGAATACATATCTGTTAAATTATTTTTTTTATATAGATAGTCAATGAGTTGCTGTATCAAATCATATATTTGTTTGGAAAATACAAACTAAAACTGAGCCGTGAAAATTGGTAGAACCTTAACGTGGCGTTATTACCCTAGGGTACCTTATATTTAAAAAAAATAAATAAAATTGCTGAAAAAGTAAATTATCCCTTTAACACAGATAAAAATGCCTTGAAATCTATTAAAAATTACTCATTTACTTATCTTTAAAAATAGCATCTTAGAACGATTTTAAATTCTTTCTACTGACAAACCACTATCGTTTACAGAACAATAAATAAACAACTGAACAGGTGAACTGAAAAATGATAACGTTCCAGCTGATGTAAATGTTGAGGCAACACAAGAAAAAGTATTTTAAAAAAAATCAATTTTAGAGAAATGTTAACCATTATTCCTGTATAGAGATCTAATTGATAAGGGTTCCTATAAATTTCTAATAAAATACGGAATAATTTATTTACTACACAGGTCAACAAAAAAAAAATTTTTTTAGTGTCTATGATTTTACAACTGATTTTAGATATTTTTAGGACACTGAATCCAAATATGAAATTAGTTTTTCTCTATCAGCTCTACTTTTTTAGACATGCGAAGAGAACTGGAGATTTTTTGGAACTGAAGTGACCTTGAACGCTTCTTAACCCGCGAGAACTCGCGCATAAGATTTTCTTTCTCTATCGCACCCTTTTTAAAACTATTTTTAAGACTATTTTTCATTTTATAAAAATTCAAAATGTGATTTCGATTACTTTACCTCTTTTTTGAATAAAACTACTAAGCCAAACAAAAAATTTGAATGTAAAGTAAAAGAAAAGAATTGGGTACCGTCAGAGAAATTCTCATAGCGAGTTCTCCCGGTTTAAACTGACTTACCAAGACATGGGCCTGCCGCGACGCTCAAAGTGATTTGAGAGGTGTTGAAATATAAGAAGATCTGGAAAAAAACAGATGTGCAAACAAAACTGAGCTTCTGCGCATTCTTATGATTTTGTGCCACTCAGACATAAAGCCAAATGGAAAAACCGCCAAGAGATAAGATTAGTTTCTGCGTTCTCTACCTGTATGCTAAACGTTGTTGACATCTTATGATATTTGTTTTTAGGACTGAATTCTTATAAATTTAATACGTACAGTGTTGTAGATTGTTATATATGTGTTGTTAAATAGAAATCAAATGAGTTCAAGTAGAAGAAGTTATGTAAATCATCCCGATGTATTTTGCTACATGTGCGGGGAATATACGTTGAAAAAAACCAGAAAAAAGATTACTGATTTTGTAAAGCGAGCTTATCTTAGATACTTTGGGGTTAAACTTGGTAATCAGGATAAAACGTGGGCTCTGCATCAGATCTGTAAAACTTGTACAGAACACTTACGAAAATGGGCTAACGAGAAAAGAAAAAGTCTCAAATTCGGCATACCAATCATTTAGAGAGAACGCCAAAACCATTTCGATGTTTGTTATTTCTGCCTAGTAAATATTACGGGAATTAATCGAAACAACCGTAATAAGTGGACTTATCCTGATTTAAATTCTGCAAGACGCCCTGTTCCTCACACAGAAGTGCCGATTCCAACGTTTTACCAGCTACCAGAGCTCAGTGAGGATGAACACTGCCCCTCTGATCATCCTTCTGATATTTATGAAGGTGACAGTGATTATGAGGAGATGTCATCAATACCTCAACGTTTTAATCAGAATGAATTAAATGATTTCATCAGATATCTCAACCTGTCAAAAGAAGCTTCTGAGTTGCTGCCTTCAAGATTAAAGGACAAATATTTACTGCAACAAGGAACTAAAATTACCTTTTACCGAACAAGAGAAAAAAGCCTATTACCCATCTTTTACCAAGAAGACAAGCTTGTATTTTGCCACGAAATTAGAGGTCTCCTGGAAAAAATGGGTCTTCTGGAATATTTGCCAGAAGACTGGCGCTTATTTGTTGACAGCTCAAAGCGGAGTTTGAAATGTGTTCTTTATTTTCAGCTCCTTGCGATTCTATTTAATCATGTTTTACTGAATACTGCAGAAAGCATCGTGGGGATAATTCGACTTTCAAAATTATAACTTTGCAACAGTCTAATGCATTTTGATAAGTGGACAACAATTTTGATATTGAGAAAATGAAGTAGTACGTTTTCTAATGTCTACATTTTCTAGACCTTTTTTACCGATAAATAATATTAAAAACGTCAATTTAACTTAAAATATTATGTACTTTAAAACACATGTTTAAACTCACAAAGTGGGGCAATTATTTCAGTTTGAATATAGATTTGTGAAAGCTACCTTATTGACGCAGATGTTGAAAGAAAAAATGCTTCTAAATGAACATTTTCATAGAGAATCGACCAGGCATTGTTTTTAATTATGAATATGTTTGACCTCGTATTTATTAACATCGATTTGATACGAAGGATATTTATGGTGCAAACAAAAAAATCAAAGAAAAAAAAGTTGTGAGCACCCTGTAAATTAAACTGCACAAAATGATCTATTGCTACAGAATATAAATTTGTGGATACTATACAATATGTTTGCTGATTTGTGTAAGATTAGTGCGTATATTAATGGAAATATAGCGATTTCTACAAAGAGTTAAAAAAAATTCTTGCATGCTTTTAGCTTGTGTCATTTATGGTTTTCAACCAAGCTCAACGTCAGTTGCAGAAAAATTATAAAAATGTAGTAGAAACAATACAGTGCAATTAGAATGTAAATCCATTAAATATTTTATGAAATATGAGCTGTTTTACGAAGTAATTTTTATCCGTGCATGCGCGAAAGATAGCAGAGATTTTTTTACATAATTTAATAGATAACTGTATGGAGCAAATCTTTTAAAAAATTCTGTCAAATATCACGAAAATTCAGAAGGATATTGGATAATAGTGAGCTGGTATTTAGCTGTTTTCTAAAAGCAGATGAGTGATAAGGTTTTTTTTAAAAAGGTGTCAATTTTAATTTGATTACTTTTTTTTTTTATTTAATTTTTTTTTTATTGATGCTTTAATTCTTCTTGGATAACTACCAGAACGAACTTATTCCATGATAAAAAGAAATATCGAAATTGAATCATTTGTTCCAAATCAACTCATTGATACATTATTTGGCCAAAGGTGACAGTTCACTTGCGATTTTAGATATAAAACTTTATTATTTTTTTCAGTCACAAATACTTGATTAATTTCAGAGAAAAAGATATTAATTGGAAAATAAAAATGTTTCATTGCCGATCGTTTTGAAATCGTAATATACGAAGAAATGCAAGACACTAATTTAAAATAGTTTTATTTATTTTTTTAATAATAATAATAAAAAAAAAAAAAAAAAAATATATATATATATATATGCGATAAAATTTTACCAAAAGATGGAAAAAATGAATTTTTCATCAAAAGAATGCATAAAAATATAAACTGAAAGTCGATGAATTTGGATTTTGAATATGAAAACTTTATTATTTTTTTTAATCCCATAAACAGTAAATCTATTTCAAGAAAAAAAATTGTAACAATGCAGGATTATGTTTTACAATATTTTATGCTTTAAAATATTTAAATAATTGCATAATAATACAAAATAAAAAATAAACATTGAAATATCACCCGAACATCTGGAAATTTAATTTTTCATCATCGCATTAGCATATAAATTGGAATTTGAAGAACTTGGATTTTAAGTATAAAACTTTATTTTCCCTTTTCAACTTTCAATCATATAATTCTTTAATTTCCACAATTTATACGCTTCTGTCTCATAAACTCTAAATATCACTTACAGAAAAATAAATAAATAAAAGAAATAATTATAAATTTTTATTTAGATCATTTTTTTTTTCTCAAATCGGCCTTTACTTAGATAATTTTTTTTAAATCGGAAAGCATCTATGTTTGCGTAAATTGGTTCTTGCAAAATCGAATTAACATCAGATTGTCTCGTATGAGGTAGATACATCATTGTAGATAAATCAGTTCTGAATAAATATTTTGCTTTAGCCAATCCATATTTTTGCTAATAGATAAGTCATTTTTCAAATGTTAACTTTAAATCAATTTAAAAATATTGGCTAAATCAGATTTTCGATGTTAGATTAAAACGATTTAAGACCAAAGGCTAATACACTGTTAAAAATCTTGCAGCATTTTGTACAGTCATTTCACCGTTTTCTGAAAAACCAGTAACATAACCGTAATTTAACTCTATTCTGACCATAAAATTGGTAATAATAAGCTCAGAATAACGTAAAAAGACGGTTGTTTTACTTTTTTTTTTTTTTTTTTTTTTTTTTTGTAGAAAACGGTCAAATGACTGGATAAAATGCTGCAGATTTTTAACAGTGTAGGATATCCGAATCCGATAATAGCTTATTACAATTTAAGACTTAAACTGGCCGGCTTACGCTTCAAGAAAAAAAAAATGCTGTAAATGATTGTAATAAGATGTTGAAATTACATTATCGTAGAGTTGCACAATCTTGCATTTATTATATATTCATTTAATCAATGGTTTTAGAAAATATTTTTACAAATTCATATTGTAAAATCGTTTCATTAGGATTATACATATCTAATTTTATCATTTTTTAAACAAAAATGAGCATATACACTGTAAAAAAAAGAAAAACCGGACGATTTTACGAAAATACTATTGATAATCTGGACTTCAATACAATTTACTGTTTTTTAACGGAAAAAATTCCTTAAATTCCAGGAAAATGTGCAAAATTTTCTGGAATTTACGAAAATTTTTCCTTTAAAAAACAGTAAATTTTACTGGTGTTCAGATTACCAGTAATACTTCCGCAAAATCGTCCGTTTTTTTTTTTTTTTTTTTTTTTTTTTTTTTTTTACAGTGTATTCATTCATTATATTCATATGTAGCTTTCTCATTCGAAAAATATCCAGAACTTCCTTTTAAAAAATCGAGTAGTACTGAGACCGAACATAAAAGTCAAAAACTTACTCAAAACCGAACCAATTAGAGAAATATTCAAAGACAATCTAGTCAAAGATTATGACCCGATGCAGGACCCAAGCAGCGAAGGGGGTTAACCCTCTCACTGACAAGCCCGTGTTAATACGTTCACTAAGCTTCAGGTTTCCCTCCTGCAATATGAGCAATATTTCAAACAATATAAAACTAATGATTTAATGGAGAGTTAATGCGCTGTACAATGATAAATACTCTCAAGTTTCACATTCATATTTGTTATTAAGTATTTTTACCTAATCTTGAAAGAATCATGCTTTATTAGCATTTAAAATAAAATGCAGAAAAAACAACTTTACAAATTTGCCCTTTCACAAGACTGTCAAACTAGTTGAAGCTTGCTATAAAAATAAATAAATAAATAAAGACTCCAAAGTTAGAACAACACCTGGCGTTTTTAATCATTAATCCTTACTAAACTGACTAATTAGATTGACTAAATTAGATTGAGAATTGATTGAATCGGAATCAAAGCTAGCAACTCCGTAAAATAATCATTGGTCATTAGTTTATGAGTAAGATTGAATTGATTTCAAATTGAATCGAAATCAGAGCATTGATTATATAAAAGTAAACACTGATTGTTAGTCTATGAGTTGGATTCAAATTAAGTTTAATCGATTTGTCTTTTCTCATGATTAAAAAAATATTCATTGGTTTTCAATTGTTAATCTAATTAAAATGTTGAGCAACGCTGTCTCCAAGAATATCACTAATTTGCTAAAAGCCATTAAAAAAAAAAGTTAAAAAAAAAAAATCAAAGTATTTACATTTCTTTTTATTATCTTAGCAAGAACAAATATACTGCAACAGGTCAATGTCCATTTAAAACGCATTACGCAATGTTTATTAAGATCCCCTAAATAAACTGAAAAGTTGACTTGTCCAACATTTTATTTCGTTTTCTTTGATGTCTTTCGCACAGTCATTAATGACATAAACTACAGCAGGCATAAAGTTTTTATGCATCTATGACTGACCATTATTTTAACGTAATGAGGCGTGAAAAACTGTGAAATAGTTGTTTAGCACGAAGTGAATGGGGTTTCCAGAATTAATTTCTAAAACTTGTAACAAAATTTTTCTTCAATTTGAAATGGATTTATTTTAAGATTACATAATCTTACGGGCAAATTTCAATTGAGCTTTTCATACATATTTGTATAAAAGTCAATGAATAATTAAGCATTAGGTTACATAACAGAAAAGCAACTTAACCCAAATGATAGGCTAGTGTTCGGCTAAAAAAAATAATCCCAGTTTATGAAAATGTCAAATATTTTGGAGATCTTGATAAAAATAGTATAGAGAATATTCGGAAGAGTAAATTGTTATGTCGTCTGCGCACACATATTTCTTTTTTTTTTTTTTTTTTTTTTTTTTCAAATTATTCTATAAAAAAAAGAATGATTTTCAATAAACATTTCTGAATCGATTAATAATAATAATTAAAAAAAAACAAGTAACAGGATAAAATTTATTCTCGTTAGTATAAAATATTTTTGTAACATTTCAATTTTAATTGCTTAAAAAACCTTCAGCCTACAGAATGAAAAATTGTCCAAGCCGGAACTGGAACTTGGATCATCGGATAGCAATTAATGCTAACCTTCTATCAACTGGACCACTTGGAACAATACCTTCGTGGAACTTCTCAGTATCATATGTTGGCAAGGTAACAAACGCAGCAGAAGATGAAATATCTTTCCGTGAGCCACCGACTCAGGGACAAACACGAAACTAAAGATAATCCAGTATCGATAAAATTGAATAAATCTACAATTTTCGGAAATTTTTCAGCAGAAAATTTCTCACGCAATGTATTCAATAATATTTCAATTTTAACTTCAATTAATTTTAATTAAAACTAAAGTTTTATTGAATGCAAGGCGTAAGAAATTTCCTAAAGAATAATTTCCAAGAATTGCAGATTTAAAATATTTTATTTTTGTATTGCTTATTTTCGCTATTCTTATTTTGTGAAATAAAAGTGCACTAGATTTATAAACATTTCTAAACTTAACAAGTTTTTAAATAAAAAATCCCTGTCGGCTTGGCCTATAGGCGGAGGTAGATTTCGAAGAGTTTTCATTTCAACAACAAGAAATAAAATATGATTAGAGATAAACCCCGTTTAACTACTTTAGACGCTTTTGAAAAAATTTTAATCTCCATTTTCTGTTAGAAGTGGTTTTATCAAAATCATCTTAAGTGAAATTCGGTTCTAATGCCCATTTTGAAAACATATTTTGAAATATGTTCTGACTTTAGTTTAAAAAAATTGACCAATACGCACATTATATAGTTCCTAAGTAACAAAAAACTGTCAATTGAATAAGTTTGAAAGTAAAATTGAATTTAAAAATGAGTCATAAAATAACCAGTTTGTTATTTGAATACATCCTCAATTCTTTAATCATGATCGCTTTGGGAAATTTTGTGCGAAATGCCTACTTTGACAGCTTTAAAAAAATATATATATAGCCTTTATCAAAAAATCGACAAATACGCACATTATATAGTTTCTAAATAACAAAAAACTGTCAATTGAATGCGTTTGAGAGCAAAATTGGATTTAAAAATGAGTCACAAAATAACCAATTTGTTATTTGAGTACATCCTCAATTCTTTAAACATGATCGCTTTGGGAAATTTTGTGCGAAGTGCCCGTTTGACAGCCTTTTTTGAAATATATTCTGCCTTTATGAAAAAACTGGCCAATCCGTCACATTATATAGTTCCTAAATAAGAGGACCTGTAAATTGGATGCGTTTGAGAACAAAAATGGATTTAAAAATGACTCAGAAAAAACGCAATTTGTTATACCTCCTAAATTTTTAATCACGATCATTTTGGAAAATTCTGTTCTAAATACCCTTTTTGGCAGCCTTTTTTGAAATATATTCTGCCTTTATCAAAAAACTGGCCAATACGTCACATTATATAGTTCCTTAATAAGAGGACCTGCCATGTGGATGCGTTTAAAATGAAAAATGAATTTAAAAATGAGTCAGAATATAAGCAGTTTGGATTTGAGGTTTTTTGCTCCAACTCCTATTTTTGTTTTATTTATTTTTGCTATAAGAATTGGTCCTATGAAAAACTTGTTAATATAAAAGTTGTAGATATTATTGAGAAGATGTAAAATAAATTTAATAAGATTTGATTTCTTAAGAATTGACTAAATTATGGATTTTTTTCTTTTTCCACCCCCCTTTTTCTTTTCGTTTTTAATTTTTTTATCGGTAAAATTTGGCCCTATCAAACACTTGTAAATACAAAAGTTTTAGATAATGTTGAGCACATTTATAAAAAATTTAGTTGGACTTGATATCTTGAGAATTTACGAATTTATGAATTTTTTTCTCTAAAAAACCCTGTTTTTTTTTTTTTTTTTTCGACTCTTGAGCCCATTGTTATTTTTATCAAAAATCTGTTATGCATAAACTTTTAGCCCATTTTTTAGAAGTAATATTAACTTTAAACTTATTTGATATCTATTTTAATTAAGAAGTCATCGTGTTTTTTCGGTTTTCACAAAACTCCTCCCTATTTCCATCCCCTTGGTCCGATTTTGCCCATTAACGAACTCGACCGAGATTTTATGCCCCTTGATTTCATGTAAAAGTTTGAAGAAGATCTGAGCATAATTCTGGAAGTTATCTTGTCTAGAAGAAAGTGGTATACACCATAGATTGATAGATAGATAGATAGACAGATAGATAGATAGATAGATAAACTTTTTTACTGATGGTAGTTTTGGGGTCTAGGAGTCATATATTTTTTAAAAGTAATTAACTAGACAGTTAAAAAAATTAAACAAACGATTAGAAGTTTTAAAAATATTTTTCGGTTTCGGCACTTTTTAGATATTTTGAATTTTATGAACAAAATAAATAACATACAAATCGAATGCATCTCTTTATGGTAAGATAAAAATATCTTTTTTAAAAGTAATTAACTAGACAGTTAAAAAATTAAACAAACGATTAGAAAATTTAAAAATATTTTTCTGTTTCGGCACTTTTTTAGATGTTTTGAATTTCATGAAGAAAATAAACACAACAACATATAGCGATTGATTCTTGCTGTGTTGTACTATCTTTACAGTAACTTCAGGTGGCTATCTCAATCATCAAATGAGTAACTCAAGTGTAACTGCACTTTGATTTAGGCTGTAAAAGAAAGAGCAGAAGTGCTGCCACGGTTAGCTGAATGGCAAGCAATAACAGTGTTGATAGCTACAAATAATACGTGGTTTACACGCCTTCAAAAGCACGTTTTGAGATTCTGTGATTTATAAAGCGTATATCCCTTTGATGAATAATAATTAGAATCATTCTAGTGTCTTTCTAGCGGAACGTAGCGTTTCAAAACAATACAAAGTTTGTGTCTGACTTTACACATATGCTGTTTTACATCTTGTTATTTGAGGTGAATTTGAATGCATAATCTAGTTTTTGGTTGACTCATTCCTAGTTTGATTACAGAGTTCAATTGTGATTGGATCATGCACTCTAAAAAATAAAAGTGTAAATTTGCACACAAAAATGTGTAAATCGATGATACAAAAACGATTTGTTTATATGTGTAAATTTGTGTGTAAATTGCCAAAATACACACCTAATGTGTAAATTTCAAAATACACATTTCAGTGTGTAATTTGATGATAACACTAAGTGAGTAAAAGTTATAATAATCACTCATGAAATACCCACATTAACGTGTAATATGCGCAAGAATACACATATATCTGTGTAATATTCTAACTCATTTATCTGTGTAATCTTGTCTGATTACACTGTTAAATGTGTATTGCGCAAAAAATACACATTATTGTGTTATTGTAATTTACACAGTTCTTTGCGTAATATGCAAAATACGCATATTCGATGGAGGTTCAATAACTATTGTGTCTAGTGTATATGAAATATCTGTACTGCAATGGGTTGATGTAGAATATCGATATATTTATACTTAGTTTTAGAACCGTAGCTGCAATATTCATACAGTTTTGTCAGGAGGAGTAAAATGGGGGGGGGGTGTAGTTGAAAATCTGATTTTTAGCTTATGGGGCTAGATTTGTGACAGTGGATTCGATAAAAGTACTGTTCTTTGGACTCGGGATCATAGTGATGTACACACTTCTCATCCACTATCACAAGTGTAGCATCATAAGCTCCAAATCAGCCTATCACACTCACTCCCCTCCTCTTAAAAACTCCCTATAAATAGGTTTTTAGAACTTTACCCCTCCCTTTAAAACTATGCTACTATAGTAGCTACGGATCTAAAATTCAGCATATAGCCATTTAAGACATTAGTTTTTGATATTCCTCATCAACCATCATAGTACAAATATTACTTCTCTGTTAGTGGGGAAGTTTGGGACACATTGTGAAATTTTCAATTTCTTTAATTATAAAATTGATTCTTCAAATTATGTTTCTATATTGCTCAAGGACATTAGAAAATGTTTCATTTTGTATTCTATAAATCAAAGTTTTTGTATTTGTGTCAAGTAAAGTTGATTTTATTATTTTTGTAAAAAGTGTCCCCATCCTCCCCACTCTCATCTAAATGTACACATAAAAACTGCTATTTTATTTTCTATATTCTTCCTTGCTTTTTAATTTTATATATTCCCCTCATTTATATATTATTCAGAACATGCAATTAAAAATTAAGATAAAGAAAAATAATTAATTAATTAATGATAGATTTTAGACTAATCAGATGGAATAATCATAGTCTGTAATCTTGCAATCTCCACACTTTTTATTTTCAGAGTTCAGACTCAATTTTTCATTTTTTATTTTTCAGCCTCAAGATACAAAGTCAATTATATTGAAAGTACTGTGTTACATACAGTTATAAAAGTAAAATTTAAAATACAATAAAAAAAATAGAAAAAAGGTATGTAGACTTCATCTCACATACACACACAAATATTACCTGCAAATATTTTAGCTGATTTGTTTCTATATACATAAATCACCTATATTACATGTTGAATTGCTTTCTTTTCATAAATATTCATCATTACAAAGAATTTGACATATAAAATATTATCAGGACTATCAAAAAAGCTGTTGAATCATTAAAGTAACATCTTTTGCATTACATTTATATTTAGAAATTTGTGTCTTAAAAAAGGAAAAAAAAAATACAAATATATTTTAACATTAATGAAATTAATCCTATCTTCATAAATGAAATTTTCAGATATTCTAATTAAAATTTTAGCTATCAAACTAATGTGTATTTTTATTTATCAGCTATAGTAAAAAATAAAACGAGAAATACTGTGTCTATATCCAAATATCAATTGACTCTTATAAATTTTCGAAATTAAAGCTCGTAGAATTTATTTGATAATTACATTTGTGTCTTAAGTGTATAAAACTCACCCAACGGGGGATATTTATGTAGAGGGGGAGGGAGAGAATGATAAGTTCGATTTTGAATATTCATTATGACACAACTGTTATATTTTTTATATACATACAATCATATGTTTTATGTCATATAAGTTCTGTAATAATAGGCAAAATTGGAATGGAAAAAAGCATATTTGAAGAAAAAGCCATTACTTTAATCTAAATTTTCTTCAGAATTTTTGATCTGGAGTTATTTTAAATCAACGTATTTGCGCCCTTTTGCAATTTACTTCTGTGTATTTTTATTAAATCTATAATTAACAAGAAAAAATTATGTGTTCTTTACTATGACTATTTTAGTGGAACATAGTTCTTCCGATGTAATATTTTCAAATTAAAACACAGCTGAAAATTTAATGTAATTACGATAAAAAATTTAAAAAATTAATTTCTCAAAATTAGGAAATGTAACGTAGAAACTCAAAAGCAACGCTATAGTTTTAATCGATGATAAGCTTAGTTAACATTATAAGTTTCATAATTAAAAAAAAAAATTCAATAAATAAATAAAACTCAGATGAATTGTTTAACTTATAAATCAGAATATATAATTTATAGATATGGTATAAATTTGTATAATAGTTTATAAATAAACTATAATATCTTCCACACAACCGAACCAAAATTTAACACCTCCCCCCCCCCCCCCCCGAAAAAAAAAGATGTTAATGTTTATTTTGCTACTGTTAACATACATTCATAAATTCTTTTTAAGATGAAAAATTTTCAAGAAATAAATGACTTTAGATACAACAGTTGTTATTTTAATAGACATTTATCAGGAGTTATGCAATGTTGACATTTTTTAAGGCAAGTAAATTATACGTGTAAAAAATTCTTATACGTAAAAAACAATCCAACATGTATCATATACATTTATACATAAATATAAACAAATCAGATAAAAAGAATTGGAGGTAATACGGACGTATGACATTACATATCTTATATTTTATAAGAGAATAACTTATTATATACTATATTTTTCTGAACGAGAGCGCTTGCAATCAGCTTGACCCACCATTAATTTTCAACTTAAACATGATGAAGCCAAGTCAACGAAGATTACGATTTTACAGTTTTATATGTTAGATTCGCGTCTAACTCGGGGTTGAAGTAGTTCCTGAATACAACCATCAATTGCACTGCGAACTGAAGTTAAACTAAAATTACAAGTTAAACTTTCAAATGGATAAAAGTTTACAAGCTCCTATCCCTTTCGTAACGTCTACTTTAAAATTCACGCATTTATAATTTTTTCAACACAATAATTAGTGTATGTTCAGGAATAATCTACATTTACACATTTTTATGAGTTTATGCACTGATAACAAACTTACAAACTTAATGCCATAAACTAAACACACATTAAAATAGGTATTTTTTATGACAAGTAGGTGACTTTAGAAATTTACACTCTTACCTATGTCTTTATCATTATGTGTAAATTACAATAACTTACCAATTTGTGTAAATTCAGACATTTTTCAGCATTTACACATTTATTTATGTTTTTCAAGTAATAACAAAATACACACTTAGTTTGTTAAGCTAAAATGCACATAAAAACAGGTAAAACTTTGCAAAAAATGGGTAATTTTCATGTCAGGTGTGTAATTTTAGGAATTTACACACATATATATGTAAATTTGTCTAATTTACACTTTTATTTTTTAGAGTGTGGTGTATTTGTTTTTATCTGCTGATTTCTTATTAAAGGCTAATTGCTAATTAATAACTTAAATATTGATAAATTAAATCGTGTTAAATTAACAGCTTTCTTTCTTTTTAAAAATAAATTGGAATTAACAAGTTTGAAATTGCACGACAAGCATAGAAAATGAGGTGCGTTCGTACTATAACGCAGTTTTAAAAAATATTCAGATCTTGATGTATTAGTATATACAGTACTTCGGATATGATATAGTAGCCGAAATTTTTTGTGTGTCCTGGTAAACACTATCTGTTTTCTGTTATACAGGAAGTAACTTATATTAAATCAGCCTTTTGTACAAGGTGTTTCAAAAATGACCGGTATATTTTAAAAATCAATAAAAACTAAACGGGTAGCGATAGAAATACACCGTTTGTTGCAGTATGTTTGAGATATCAGTAAATTTTCAGGCAGACAAAGTTACAAAATTAGTTAGAATTTTCAACAACAGATGGCGCTGCAATCTGAAAAAAATCTAAAATACGATATTTTCCACATATTCAACATGAGCAGCAATAATATAACAGCAATAAAATCGCCTGCAGCGCCATCTGTTGTTGAAAATTGTAACTGACTTCGAAAGTTTGTCTGCCTCAAAATTTACTGTTGTCCCAAGCATATTGCAACAAACGTTGTATTTCTATCGCTGCCCGTTTAATTTTTATTGATTTTTCAAATATACCGGTCATTTTTGAAACACCCTGTATATCAATTTCATAAAATGTGAAATGATTTAAGGTAATTAAAAGGCGCCCCAAACGATATTTTTCACTATACTATTAAGCAATGGAATACTTTTGTGTGGTTCTCAGGGCCGTCGCTAAGGGGATGCTATGGGCGGTTCACCCAGCCCCTAAAATATTTTGAGCCCCCCTGGAAAATATTTGAAGGTCACTAAATGAATTTATGTTTCAAAAATCCAAATGATATTCTGTTCAAAAATCTAATTTAGGTTCGAGGATCTTGCACAGTTTTGCAAAAATACTAAATTGTTACTAAAATAAGTGTTTCAACACTTGCTCATCCTGTTTGCATATAAAAAGCTAACATGATGTTTAATATTGCACTAGTTAAACGCTGGAATTTTTCATCATCATATTCTTTTCTTAACATAAAATAAAGTAATTACTACATTTTAATGAGAAACATAATAACTACAGTGTGAATATGCACTAACTTATCTTTCTGCATCACAGAAAGAGAGAGAAAATATGAGCTCCCCCTACATTTTCTTGAGCTCCTCCTTCCTATTGTTCTCTTCTAGCTACGGCCCTGGTGGCTCTGTAAATTAATAGTATATATTCTTTGTACCACACATTGTACAGAATGTCTATTTTAGTATGTACTTCATAGATGCATATCAGTTTTATTATGTTCCATAGTATGTGTATGTGTAACATCATTAAAATTCACTGGAAACTATTTTTCCCATTGGCCGTAATCTAACGGAAGACTTTTGATTGTCCCTGTAATTGAACTATACATCCAATCTTCCTAACTTTTGAAATGACTCGACAAAATTATACAAGAAATACATATTTTAAGTTTCAAACGTTTCGGTTGGGTAGTTTTTGCTATGTTATATGCGGACAGACGGACGGACTGACTGAAAGACGATTATAGGTGCGACGCATTTACATAATTATGAGCGCACATAAAACGATGCTTAATGACTACCAAGCATGTAATTGCTTTTAAAACATCTTATTCTGAAATATTTAAATTTTACTGATCTTATTCAGCTTTTCTAGTCTGAAAAATACTAAATTTACTCAAAGAACAGTAATGCTGTTTGAAAAAGCAGAGACTTCTCAAGGGAAGTGAACACCGGATGCAATCCTATAGTAAATATGCGAGTTTTAAGACCTGTTTATTCAAAATACCCAACCGATTTTGATGAAATTTGCAATCCATATTCACTGAGTTATGCTCAAAACTTATGGGAGACAGTTTTTTTAGCTCACAGGCTATCAAAGCCTGAGAGCTTATGTGCCTGCTCGTTCTGCATATACCTGCGTATGTGCATAACGCGATAACTCATGATAAAAGTATCCGATTCACTTGAAATTTTGGATATAGGTATATTCTGATAAGGCGTTTCCCTGATTAGTTTTTGGAGTTCATTTGATTTGTATAAGAGGGGGAGCGGGGCCTAATGCTCCTTCCCGTAATTTATATAAATGTGATTTTCATGCAGAAAAAGCAATAGGAGGGATAATATTTAAATATAAGATAATAATTAAAACATAAGATAATAATTAAAATATAAGATAATAATTAAATATAAAAGAGAGGGATAACTCCTCTTAAATTACATTAATGGGTTTTTATTAAGAATTTTCCGATCTGCTCTGAATTTTGAATATAGATTTTTTATATGATAAAGCATATCCCTGATTAGTTTAGGGGGTTCAATGATTAAGTATAATACGGAGAAATGGTGAGAGCTGTTTCCCCCATCACTCCTTAATTTGTTTTTCGAACGCAACTAACCCTTGAAAATATAAGGCTGTAATGTACAATTAGTATGCGTAGCTTGTGAGCTCAATGCCATCAGTTTAACTGGGCAATATTCCTTTTTTTTTTTTTACTGTTAACACTTTTTCATTTTAAAGCAATGGCAGTTTTTCAGATTTTTAACATAATTCAGAATTTTTAAAACTGTCTGTCACACATGATCTTATATTTATAATCTAACACTAAAAGAGAAAATCGCTTAAGTACTTTAGGAGTTAATGTAGTTTTTAGCTGGAAAGTACAATTTTTCGGAGAGCCACGAAACTTAGACACTTCTAAAATTAATGTGAGTGGGAGTGACGTTCAGTGGTGTCATTCTTTAATATTCTTGGAGTCTGAAATATAATTGAAAGTAGTTATAATTTTATCCTTAGTATTCTATCTTATCTTGCTGTTTGTATGTTTGTTTCTTCCTAAGAAGTCATCTTTGGAACTACTGAACCGATTTCAGAAGTAATAGTATCAAAATGTTGGTGTTAGTGGTCAAGTGCTTTATAAATTTCAAAATTTTGTTGCACAAGCATTCTAACTCCTCCAATGCATGACGAAAAGAGAAGGGTTTAGTGCTCAAAGTATTTTAATAATTAGCAGTTATCTTTTAGAAAATTTAGACAATATAAGATTCGTAAACAATCAAATATATATCGTTAATCACTAATAACTTTGTAGTCAAAATGAATTAATAATTATTAACTAATTTATTTCTTTTTTTATTCATTAATATTATTCTTTGTTATGTGCATGTGATAACAGTTGTCCCACTAATTTCTTTTGAAAACATACTAGTAACTTTCAAGCTAATAACGTAATTAAATGATTAACGAATTGAAAATATGTGCATTCAGGTTTACGGTACTAAAGTACTGCAAAGCTTTGATATTTGATTCATGATACTAATTTTCTTTGCAGAATCCTTTACCATGCTTTCGAAAGTCTAAATATAAAACATGCTACGTTGTAAAAAAAAAAAAAAAAAAGAAAAAGAAAGAAAAAAAAAGAAACAAAGAAAGAAAGAAAACGGCCGATTTTAAAGCTATTGTACTGGTAATTGGACGCTAGTACAATTCCCTGTTTTTTAATGGAAAAATTATTGTAAATTCGAGAAAAGCTTCCGTTTTTTTCCCTAGAATTGACAGGAATTTTCCGTTAAAAAAGAGTAACTTGTACTGGCGTTTATTTCTTTCAGGATTTTACGGAAATTTTTTTCGTTCAAAACCAGTAAATTGTACTGGCATTCCAATTACCAGTACAATCTCCGTAAAATCGTCCAGTTTTTTTTTTTTTTTTTTTTTGCTTTTTTACAGTGCATCGTTACGTTAACAATTTTATCTACAGATGCCTACAAACAACGAAAAGTATTTTCTAACCAGTCTGTATCTGTAAAGTCCCGAAAATGTATTTTCAGTTTCTTTTGCATCCAGTCATTTCCATTTCTTATTACGATCGTTTTTCAACACTTTGCTCATCTTCTAGTGCACATTTTTGCTTTACAAATGATAAATTTCCGTTATGAGTAAAATTTCCAGCGAGGCAGAGCGCCGATATTACATAAGAGTAGATTTATTTCATTGAATTCTCACGGTTCAGGTCACTTGTGCGGACTGCATTTCAATGACGGATGTTGAGTGAGAGTGACTCAACGGCTGTCTCTTAACAAGGATTCGGCTTTTTCTTTTTACCCAGTAACCCCATGACAGATATCATCTCCCCCCTTTTAGCCTCTAGGGTGGAGGCATAACATACAGCTGACATACTTACTTTCAGGAAAATATTGAATTACTAACATAAGAAGCGCATTACGATGATGTAGTTGACACACCTTTTATCACTATCGTTTTCATGTTAACCTTCTGGTAATTGCAACTGCGGATATAACTGTCCCTTTTTGTGTACTAAAAAAATAACTCGCCAATGAAATATAAGTGGAAATTGCATGTCAAGTGCAGCAAATGAGGTGCGTTGGTACTGTAACGAAATTTTAAAAATATTCAGGTCTTAATGTACTGTGTTTCGGATTCAGTAAAGTATCCGAAATCTTTTGAGTGTCCCTGTAAATACTATCTGCTTTCTATTATACAGAAAGTAACTTGTAGTAATCCTCAGCAACGTACATCTGTTTCATAAAATGTGAAATAATTTAATGTAATTTAAACGCGTTCCAAACAGTGTTTCTCCCTATACCATTATGTAATGGAATACTTTTGTGTGGCCTTGTAAATTAATAACAAATATACTTTGCACCATACATTGTACAGAGCGTATATTTTAGTATACAGGGTGTCCGAAAAGTCTGGAAACGGTCGAATAACTCGATAAATACATATGAGATTGAAAAACGTAAATATGCGTGTTAAAATTTTTAAATAAGCTACTCAGTGACACCAAATTTGACCTTCGCAACCGACCCCCTGGGGGGTCAGAGGGGGTCCAACTTTGAAATCTTAAATTATAATCCTTATTTTTTGTTGCAGATTCGGATTCTGCGGACAAAAATACGTTACTTTTGTATTTGATATTTACTTCGAATCCTTGTTTATCACGGTGTAATCGAGCATATTAAATCGATACATATTTCGGCTTTCCCAACGGGTTTTTGCCTTATCGAAACTGATTGGAAAGAATTTTTGACGTCAAATTCCTCGTCTTTTGCAGGAATAGCGTTCCATGAAAATCACCCGTGGCGATTATTTTGATAGTGCTATAGCACTATCGAAATAATGCTTAAAAAACACTATATATAGGGTTTTTTATGTTTTTCTCTAGAAAAATTCATTGAAATATATTAATTTAGTTTTCTATTTGGATTTTTATTTTATCCAGTAAATGGTTCCTAAAATGCGACCTACTTGTTTTGATGTTTTAATGTGTAAATATGAACCTTCCCTCCCGAATAGAAAAAGCATATCTTCAGTTTTTGGGGGCGGAGTACGTAAATATTCTGCGTTTCGATAAGTTTTCTTTTTTTTTTTTTTTTTTTTTTTTTTAATCATTTAATTTAGGGGGGCGGATGGGCGTGCATGGAGTTTTTAAAATAATTTCTACAATGAAGAATAACATGTAAGCCAAATTGACCTGCGTGTTTCGATCTTTTATCATATAAAAGATCGAGATAGAGGAGATTTATCATCTCCTCTAAGAAACAGAAAAAAAAAAAATTCATTATTTGAGGGTGGGATGTGTGTATATTATGCGTTTCCATAGATTCTGTTGTTTTTAAAAAATCATCTAATACGGCTGATGTGGGTGTATGTTTTTATTATTATTATTATTATTATTATTACTACAGAAAAAATATAGGACAAATTATTAAGGTATAAAATTATTAAAAAAAAAAAAAATTGTGCTGGCTGTGCAACAGATGAAGAAGTATCGTAAATTCATTGTACTTACGGAACCCGTTATTTCCCAAGTGAGATATCAGTATTTTCTTTATAAATTAAATAAAGCTACTATAAACAGCCGTAATTTTGCCTTCTTTAACAAGTGATTTTCAATAAGAAAATATTCGTAATTAGCATTTCTTATTGAAATGAAACTGAAATGCAATCTTATTGAAATTATTTCCTATTCTAAAAATTCCAGGATCCTTTGGAACCCTGAAATCTTAGTTTGGGGGAGGGATTATACGTTTTCATAATTGATTAATTACTGCAACAACAAAATAATAGGACAAGGAATTTTTCGAAAATTTTTGTTGATATATCATGATTTTTTGTAAATTAATATGTATTTTATTCAATTAAAAATTGTTTTTCATAAATTTAACCGCTTAACGGATCAATATTTCTGGTAAAAATTTTCAAATAATGTCTAATTTAGCATATCTTTTACAGAATTTTTAATCTTTTATCACCGGGTATTTCAAAGAGAAATTTTTGCCTATTTGAATCAGAAAAATGCTCGGATTAAATAATGCAATATTTAAAATTAAATTTTACTAGTGGGATAAATAAATTAGTATTGAAGGATGGATGCCCGGCAAATCATGATAGGAAAAATTACGGTTAACATGCCAAATTTCATTTTTCTAGGCCTTTCAGTATCACAAAAATTGCATTTTTAGAAAGTTTTTTTTTTTTCCCTGCGCTCCCCTTGAGTTCGTGGTATGGATATAAGAGATAGTCTATATTTGATTTGGGGGAAACACCGTCATTTTAGTATCATTGCTTTTGAAACCGGTTCGGTAGTTTCGCAGATTTTCTTCTACAAATAAAGTAATTTTACCTCTTTATAATATAGGTATATTTATAGATTACTAAGGCATTACATCTATTAAAATTATTTATAATTGGTTAATATTTATAATTGATTGATTGGATAAAATAAAAGCACAAATCGAAAAATAATTTAATATATTTCTATTAATTTCTATGGCAGAAGCATATAAAACACTTCTGTTATCGAAACAACCGCTATTGATTATTTTCAACAAACATGATTCCGCTAATGCGACTACTTTGGTGAAAAAAGCTCTGGCCTATCAAATTTTGTGTTGGTAAAATCTGTTTGAGAAAATAAAATATGTATTTTGTTCGGTTACAATCGCGATCTTCAAGAATCCGAAAAAAAATGCTTAAAAAATAATCATAATTTATTTATCTCACCAGTAATTTTTTTTTTTTTTTTTTTTTTTTTTTTTGAAAAGTTTGCATTTTTTAATCCGAGCATTTTTCTGATTCAATTAGGCAAAAATTTATCTTTGAAATAACCGGTGATAAAAGATTAAAAATTATGTAAAAGATATGCTAAATTAGACATTATTTGAAAATTTACCAGAAATATTGATCCGTTTAGCGGTTAAATTTATGAAAAACAATTTTAAATTGAACAAAATACATATTAATTTACAAAAAATCATGATATATCAACAAAAAATTATCGAAAAATTCCCTGCCCTATTATTTTGTTGTTGCAGTAATTAATCAATTATAAAAACCTATAATCCCTCCCCCAAACTAAAATTTCAGAGTTCCTAAGGATCCTGGAATTTCTAGAATAGGAAATAATTTCAATAAGATTGCATTTCAATAAGAAATACTAAGTACGAATATTTTCTTATTAAAAATCACTTGTTAAAGAAGGCAAAATAACGAGTGTTAATAGTAGCTTTATTTATTTTATAAAGAAAATACTGATATTTCACTTGAAAAATAACGGGTTCCGTAAGTACCATGAATTTACGATACCTCTTCATCCGTTGCATAGTCAGCACAAAACATGTTTTATAACTTTATTTTTTAATATTTTGTCCTATATTTTTTCTGTAGTAAAACACATGCACCCACATCAGCGTATTAGATAATTTTTTTAAAATGAACAGAATCCACGGAACGCATAATATATACACTCATCCCGCCGTCAAATAATGAAAATTATCCTTTTTCTATTTCTTAGAGGAGGTGCATATTTATACGTTAAAAGATCGAAACACGCAGGTCAATTTGCCTTACATGTTATTCTACATTGTAGAAATTATTTTAAAAACTCCATGCACGCCCATCCACCCCCCTGAATTAAATGATTTAAAAAAAAAAAGAAAAAAGAGAAGGCAGAACTCATCGAAACGCAAAATATTTACATACCCCGTCCCCAAAAACTGAAGATATACTTTTTCTATTCGGGAGGGGAGGTTCTTTTACACATTAAAACATCAAAACAAGTAGGTCGTATTTTAGAAATCATTTACTGGATAAAATAAAAATCCAAATAGAAAACTAAATTAACATATTTCAATGAATTTTTCTAGAGAAAAACATAAAAAACCCTATATATAGTGTTTTTTTAGCATTATTTCGATAGTGCGATAGCACTATCGCATGAATAGAGTTGAATAATGTTGAATGAATAGAGTTGAATGTAGATTCTGCCAATGCAGAATTCGGTTTCGCCTCCGATGAGAAAAAAAAATCGATGGAGGTCTTTTAGAAGGGCGACCCTGTTTAGAATGCAATGAACTAACTTCATTTTTCTTGTGTTTATCAATATAATAGCAAACAAAACGGCGTGAAACACCCAAATGATTAGCAGTTTCTCTCTGAGACATTGGAATTGCGGAATAATAAAGAGAGTCAATTTGAGGTGCTACTTCTTCATTGACTAGATTCATCAAAAACGGATTTTTTTTAGGTTAAACGCTTTTTTATAGATTCTGAGAAAAAGGAAATACATTTTAATAATAAAACGAGTGGAATCCCGTCGAATTCGACGAATGAAATGTTTAAAAGACCCGATCGATTTGGTTTTTAAAAAAGCAAAAGTAATTACATTATTGAATCAATATATAATAAAAATCTTTACAAACTTAATGTCAAGTTTGCCAGTTACAATTTTGCATGCAAATATTCGCACATCTTCAGTTAAAATTGTAATCTGAGTGCCGGCGAAATCCAGAAATTTTATTTTATATGCACTCACAGAAAAATAGTTTTATTTTAAAAAAAATACGTGTGGCACTCGGGGACTGCCGCGGTAAAGCTATTGCATAGCATTTTTATCAACTTATGCAATTATAATTATTTATTTATTTTTTATTTATGCAGTTTTTTTTTGTCTTTGATATTAATTCAAGTTAAACATTTTGAGCGTGATGACCGATAACATTTTTTTTCTTGTATTGAACAAATGAGAAGTTAATATCGTTTAAAATATTTTTATTATCTTACAATACATGTAGGTTAATCAGGAATTTTTATCATTGAAACTATACGTTTATGGTAGCTGAAATAAAAAACATAAATTTAAGACTGGATATTCTCAAAATATCTGAAAAATACCGCGTCAATGTCTGCCGAAGTCTACCGAAGGATACCGTGCCGAAGTCTGCCAAACTGAAGCGACGTTAGCCGGAGTGTTAGGTTTTTTTCTCGTTACGGAATTTCTAGACTCTTTCGCCGCGCTCAAAGCCCGCGATAAAAGCTATGCAATACCTTAATAAATTACAAACAAAATTTGGCCGCGCAACGAAAATTAGATCGCGAGTTTTTAAATTTTACGAACCTCACCTTGGGGGTCCCCTGTCACCAAAAATTAACACTGTCTCATAATAAATTACCAAACAAAATTTGGCCGCACTACGAAAATTAGATCGCGAGTTATAGGCATTTTAAATTTTTCGACCCTCACCATGGGGGATCTCCTGTCACCAAAAATTAACACTGTCTCATAATAAATTACCAAACAAAATTTGGCCGCGCTACGAAAATTGATCGCGATTTATAAGCATTTTAAATTTTTCGACCCTCACCATGGGGGATCTCCTGTCACCAAAAGTAACACTGTCTCATAATAATTTACCAAACAAAATTTGGCTGCGCTACGAAAATTAGATCGCGAGTTATAAGCATTTTAAATTTTTCGACCCTCACCGTGGGAGGTCTCCTGTCACTAAAAGTAACACTGTCTCATAGTAAATTACCAAACAAAATTTGGCCGCACTACGAAAATTAGATCGCGAGTTATAAGCATTTTAAAATTTTCGACCCTCACCATGGGGGATCTCCTGTCACCCAAAGTAACATTGCCTGATAATAAATTACCAAACAAAATTTGGCCGTGCTACGAAAATTAGATCGCGAGTTATAAGCACTTTAATTTTTTCGACCCTCACCATGGGGGATCTCCTGTCACCAAAAGTAACTTTGTCTCATAATAAATTACCAAACAAAATTTGGCCGCACTACGAAAATTAGATCGCGAGTTATAAGCATTTTAAAATTTTCGACCCTCACCATGGGGGATCTCCTGTCACCCAAAGTAACATTGCCTGATAATAAATTACCAAACAAAATTTGGCCGTGCTACGAAAATTAGATCGCGAGTTATAAGCACTTTAATTTTTTCGACCCTCACCATGGGGGGTCTCCTGTCACCAAAAGTAACACTGTCTCATAATAAATTACCAAAAAAAATTTCGCCGCGCAGTGAAAATTAGATCGCAAGTTATAAGCATTTTAAATTTTTCGACCCTCACCATGGGGGATCTCCTGTCACTCAAAGTAACATTGTCTGATAATAAATTACCAAACAAAATTTGGCCGCGCTACGAAAATTAGATCGCGAGTTATAAGCATTTAAAATTTTTGACCCTCACCGTGGGGGGGTCTCCTGTCACCAAAAGTATCACTGTCTCATAATAAATTACCAAACAAAATTTGGCCGCACTACGAAAATTAGATCGCGAGTTATAAGCATTTTAAAATTTTCGACCATGGGGGATCTCCTGTCACTAAAAATTAACACTCTCTCATAATAAATTACCAAACAAAATTTGATCGCGATACGAAAAGTAGATCGCGAGTTATAAGCATTTTAAATTTTTCGTCCCTCACCGTGGGGGGTCTCCTGTCACCAAAAATTAACACTGTCTCATAATAAATCATCAAAAAAAAAAAAAAAAAAAAAAAAAAAATTGGCCGCGCTACGAAAATTAGATCGCGAGTTATAAGCATTTTAAAATTTTCTACCCTCACCATGGGGGGGGGTCCCCTTTCACCAAAAATTAACACTGTCTCATAATAAATTACCAAACAAAATTTGGCCGCGCTACGAAAATTAGATCGCGAGTTATAAGCATTTTAAATTTTTTGATCCTCACCATTGGGCGGGTCTCCACTCACCAAAAGCTACATTATCCTACCTTGTTTTATCTTAAAACGATTCTTTTCTATACACATTCTATCAGGAATTTTTATTATTCAAACTATAGATTTATAGTAACTTAAATAAGATATATAAGTTTGAGACTTGATATCCTCTAAATATCTGAAAAATACCGCGTCAATGTCTGCCGAAGTCTACCGAAGTGAAACGACGTTAGCCGAGTGTTAGGTTTTTTCGTTACGGATGTGTTAGGATTTTTCGCGTTACGGAATTTTTGGATTCGGTCGCCGCGCTCAAAGCCCTCGATAAAAGCTATGCAATAGCTTAAAAAAAAAACTAATTTCATTTTTACTATGACATTATTTTCACTAACTGAAGTCATCTGAAAGTAAAATCTCAATCTCAGTGTCCATAATGAAAAGAAATATTGAAATGTAATATCGTTATGAGTAAAAATGCGATGTTTTAAATATTGACGTCATTTTCTCTTCAAATGTTTTTTAAAAGTTACTGTTATTAGTAATAGGGCCATTCCATGAAAAAAGGTAAATTGATAGTCATTTTAAAAAGTTTGTGTAAATAAGTATGTTTGGTATTTTCTGAATGGTAACATGTCAAATTTTATGTTTTGAGTAAGAATTTAAAGTTTGTCTTTTGTGGATTGGCAACACAACAGTTTAAAGATGGCGTGCATGTGCAAGCAAGTATGTTGAGTTTTATAATGCATTTTGAGTGAGTTTTTTTAAGAAAGAAAATCCAATGAAACTTTTGAAATCAACATTTTAGGTAAGTCTAATATTCATTCTTTTTATTTCACTAAAATTAAAAATCTAGAATAATTTCAAATAATTATTACAGCACACACAAAAAGCTTTGTTTCTGTGTCCCACACGTGACACAAAAGATGAATTTTTTAAATTAGGAGAAAAAAGGAACGCATTTATTTTGTTTAACTGGCATTTCTAAAGCAGTTTAGTGTAGTACACTTATCCTATGTTAGTTAAAAATTTTGGCCAAATTTTTATTTGGAGAAAAATATAAAAACAAAATTGTCCTGCACGTGACACCTTATGAGCAAGACGATTATTTTTGTTTTCTGAATGCTAAATAGAGATTTATTATAGCATAGGTTTAACAGTTTAATGATTATTTTGTCCTAAGAACATATTCTATGTAACTTAAACGAAATTAAGATTTTTTTTAAACATTTTTTTATGATAGTTCCATTTTTTTCTTTTTTTATGTAATGCTAATATTTTTTTTTTTTTTTTTTTGTATAAATGTATTTTAATAAAATTTGAACACTTTGATGGTTATTTTTATTATAAAACATATTGTTTTCTAGTAAGAATCGATCTACTTAATTTATAGGGTTTTTTTCTATTTAATAAGAAGAGTCATGTGTTAAAGAACTTGTTATTATTCTGCAGAAAATAAATAACAAAATTGCTTATTTATATTCTGTTTTTCTAAGTTAAAATAGAATTTTAAAGTTCAATGTTTTTATGAAACTAAGAAATTTAGATAAAAGCATTTATAATTGATAAAGTTTGTTATTTATTTAGCAGAAATGGAAAGATCTAAGTCTACTAGTGCTAGAAGAATGAAAAAGATAAGGGAGAAAATAGTGCTATGAATCCTCCAGGAGCAATTATATTAAACAACTCTTTAGAAACAGCAACTTCTTTTAAGATGGGTGAATGGGTAGTTGTAAAATATGATGGTATTAATTACCCTGGTGAAATTATTACAAGCACCAATCATGATAGTATTGAAGTGTCTGTCATAATAAAGAGTGGTAAATTCTACAAGTGGCCACAGTATCCAGATAAAATTCTACATTCATTTAAAGATGTGGTAAATAAAATATCAACTTCCATTGTAACAAAAAATAGAGGTTGTTTCAAATTTATGGAAAACTTTTGAGTTTCTGTTTATACATTTACTTTATTTTATGTTTGAAAATGTCAATTTGAACATTTATTTTGTACAAAAAAAAGTTAAAATAAATATTTTTGTATTGTAAAATGTATAATATGTATTTTCTTTTTTGTATTCCTTTATTTTCTGATTTTTGAAAAAGTTACTTGAATAATATTTGCAAATGTCCCACGCGTGACAACCGTGTCCCGCACGTGACACTATACGTTATATTTTTTTTAGCAGTTTAAAAATTTATTTTTCAAAAAATGATGTTTATTTCATGAACATTAGACCTTTAGCTTCTAATATATATTTTTTCTTTTGAAATTGCAAAACTAGTAGAGCAGAAATGTTAGCTGGATCATAGAGCAAATTACAAGTGGTTGACTTCAGATGTCCTGCACGTGACGCATGCAAATTAATTAATAACTAAATCATAAAACCATTTAAGAAAAATCTGTCCCTGCCTGAGATATTGTTTTACCAAATGTAAACTTACAAAAATGTGTTTATTCCTGTTTCTGAAGAATTTTAAGCCCTACAACACAATTTTGGTGGAGTTATGGTGTCTGATTGTCCCGCACGTGACAGTGGAATGGCCCAATACGAAAAAGGCATTCGTAATAATATTGTAATTCCCATTTATCTGGTTGCTGAATGAATCATTTTCCTCATTTGAAATTTTTCTTATTTTGCTTTAGACATTAATTTTTATCATAAATTATTTTCTGCTATTTTATTTACATTATTAATATTATTTCTCAGTAAATATATTTTTTTACCTCAATTAGTGCATAATTATACGCAATCATTTTATTGTGGTTAAATTTTACGAAAACAATTAACTTTTTTCTTTTAAATGCGAGGACATGTTCACTATTAAACAAATTTTAAGAGGTCTTACAGCACACATCAACAAACATTTTTTTATAATGCAAATCTTCGTTGTAATCCATTTATTTCTCCGAAAATACGGGATATCTAACTCTCACTCCAAGCCGAATCTGGATTTTCATTCGTAGATAGAGTCATCTTAGGCTCTGCGGATAGTTTCCCAAAATAGGAAGAAATGTCGAAGATGTTAATAATGTTTACTAAATTCTTTATTTTTACATTTTAATTTGTTTGTTGATAATAACTATAATTTTAATTAATTACAAGTCGAAACTCCTCAAATTCGACGAATGAAATTAAAAAAAATAACTAATTGATGAATTTGTAAAAAAATTTTAAAAAATATATATACAATCGATAGTTAATTTTACATTCGCTGGCTTAACTCTTAAAACAAATATTATATGAAAATAAAGTTTATGTAAATAAATTTAGTAATTTTAATTTTTCAAATTATTGAAAAATTCAATTTTATTCTTATATGTAATTAATAACATGCAACTTAAGTAAAAATATGATGTTTTAAAAGTTTTATTAATATTACGTAAAGAAAATTGAACAACTATGACACAATTATTTATTTTTTATTATTATTATTATTATTATTATTATTATTATTTTTTTTTTTTTTTTTTTTTGTAACAAACTAAGATTAACGTCGTTTTCATCCTCTCAAAATTTGCAACCCTATTTTTCACCTTCATATTCACTATTTCGAAAGTGTTTTTATGTGCCAAAGATTATTAATAAATATATTCCCAAACTTAATGTTACGTTTGTCAATTACTATTTTGGCAATTTGCGTGTGAACATTCGTTCTCCTCATTTGATGTTCTAATCTGAGAAATCCAGAAACTTACTTTTTTCTTTAAGATTCTTTTGTACCTATGAAGGCATTTTTGCAACAAAATGATGCTATATATAATTTACATATGACCTTACAATCATAGTATGGCATTTTTTTAATCCAGAAATGCCTCTATAGATACAAATACTATAAACTTTCTATATCGGTAAGTCATTTTTTTTTTCAAAAACACAGATAGAACCTTATTATTCTCATCTGACGAATAGTAGTAAAAAGGTAGCCATTAATGTGAAGAAATTTCATAAAGGAGGTTTTTCTTTTTAATTAAAATATAACAAGTTGGAAATTGCACGTGAACGTAGCAAATGAGGTGCGTTCGTACGATAACGAAGTTTTAAAAATATTCAGATCTTGCTTATATAGTAGAGCGTACTCCGGATACAGAATAGTAGTCGAAATCTTTACGTTTCTGTAAATATGCAGGAAGTAATTTTTATTACACCTCAGCAACGTATATCTTATTCATAAAATGTGAAATAGTTGAGTATAATTAAAACACATACCAAATCATGTTTCCCCGTATAGCATTATATAGTGGAATACCTTTGTGTGGCCCTGTAATTTAATAATAAAAATTCTTTGCATCACAGATTGTACAGAATGCATATTTTAGTATATATTTCATAGATTCATTCCAATTCTATTATGTTCGAATGAGTGTAACATCATTAAAATGCATTTGAAACTTTTTCCCCATTGACCGTAATGTAATGGAATCCTTTTGATTGTCCCTGTAATTGATCTATGCATCCGATTTTCATAACATTTGAAATGACTCGACAAAATTACGCAATAATTATATGTTTTAAATTTCAAACGATTAAAATGCATTTAAAACTTTTTTCCCTATTGACCGTAATGTAACGGAATCTTTTTGAATGTCCCTGTAATTGATCTATCCATCCGATTTTTATAAAATTTGAAATGACTCGACAAAGTTATGTTATAATTATGTATTTTAAATTTCAAACGATTCGGTTGGGTAGTTTTTGCGTTGTTATATGCGGACAGACGGACAGACGGACGGACTGAGCGACAACAATAGGTGCTACGTATTTACATAATTACGAACGCACCTAAAAATGGGCATATTTTTATAAAAAGCGAGTGCGGACACATCTACAAATAAACTGCTTTCATAAAAAACTAATTATCAAAACCGTTTCAGTAGAAAGTTCCGACCAAATGACTAATAAAACGGTTTGTTTTTTAAATATGTAAAACATTAAACATTTTAGATCGTTTTAAAAATCAAATTAACGTTTGATTAATAATTAGTTATTCATTATTTCTGTACAAAATATTATTTAGGCAATAAAGAACATACATATATTATTTTATTACGTTTTATTTATTTATTTCATTATCTATTATTTCTTTTACTACAGTGTGATTGTAAAATTGTACAAACTTCTACCTTTAGTTCCCTAACCCCAACCTCCTTTCTTATGCCGATGGGAATCATAGAATTGAAACCTGTCTTCCAATTCATTTGTTTGAATAGTCTTTTAAAAAAAATTAGAATAATGGCATTTAGTAGTCCAGTATAGTGATGTTACGTCTTGTTGTTCAATAATATTGGGATGCAAATAATAAATGTATCGATTATTAAAAAAGAAAATGCTAATAAATCAATTAACAGATCTGCAAATTTCAAGTTTCTGACTTGGGTAAATTTTCTTATAGTAATTTCTAAAATGTTGCACGATTTTTTAGATGTTAAGAGGTGTGTAACTAAAACGCGATAATCCCCGTAAAAGGACATTTATTCAAGATCATTTTAAACTTTTATTCTTTATGTATTCGAGATTGAACCTCTGTACAAGAGACAGTTACATCTACACTGCAGCTGACTTTGCGGTTACCAAACTATTTTCTCCTGCATATAAAATAGCCGCTCCCAGTAACTGAACTTTGGTTCTTATTTACTGACTCTAATTGTTGCTTTTTTTTATTTTTTCATTAAGCTTCACTTGTCTGTTTGCTTTCTGGGGGAAGAGAAGACTTAATGCTCTCTCTCCGTTTTTATTTTAGTCAAGAATCACGAATTAAATAATTTACTTTGTTCAAATCACTAATGGAAATATTTTTCTAAGATTGAGTTTCAATTACACCTATTAATTACAATTTAATTTTACAGTTTGCAACAGGAGACGCAACTAAACATAGTTTTCTCTAAGTGTCTTTTTAGTCAACTATTTAGCTGATGGATAATTATGGGCGGACATCATTCACGCAACTGAAGCTACCCGGTTTTCTGCGCTGCTGAGCAAGGTAAGAAATTAATTTATTATGCTTACCAAACAGTTATCTGTGAAGAATTAAATATATATATTCTCATATTTTATAACAGATTATGAGACTGGGGTGGTCGCTAATTCTTTCATTGTTTCTAAAAGGTAAAAGATACAAAACAAATGAATAAGAAAGTGAATGACAATTATTAAGACTCATATATTTTCATACTATTATTATTATAATAACTATTAACTGTTTATTATATACGATTTCAATATTTACATATATAAAATGAGCCTTTTAAAGGAGGCAATAATAGAGAAATTGAATGCTAATAATTGTGATACCTGTAAATTTCGGGTAGAAAATTACCTTCAAAAAGAAGAGTTGTTTGATATAATAATAAAAGAATCGCCCAATCCAAGAACGGACGATTTTACAAACAAAAACCGCAAAGCAAAAGCAATAATTAATTTACTGATCGATGATGATCAGATTGTACACACGAAAAATTTGGAAACACCCAGAGAAGTCTGGCTTGCTCTAAGAAATGCGCATGAACGCACTAATTTGTGCAGTAAGTTGTTTTTGTTGAGGAAGCTATATTCTACGAGACTAGCAGAGTCAGGAAACATGACAAATCATTTGAATATAATTTATCAATTGCGTGACAAATTAACGGCTATTGGGGAGGTCATCGATGACCAACATCTTGCAGTCCTGCTCCTGTGCTCTCTCCCTTCCAGCTATGATACTTTGATCTGTGCTATAGAGGTCAGAAATGATGATGACCTTACCCAAACTTTATTAGAGGAAAATTACTCGACGAGTTCAACAAGAGACAATATAACAATGAAAACTCAACTCAACACTCCGCGTTTAAAATACAGAAAAACAATCCGGAAAAACAAAATAAATTCTGCAAATATTGTAAGAAAAATTCGCATGATATTGATCAGTGTTGGAAGCTGCAAAATAAAAATAAATATCCCAGACAAAATAACTTTGTAAACAAAAATTTCAGTTCACCTAATAGGTCGGCTGTATGCTCCCAAGACAACGTAAGCACGAATACTTCTAAAACTAAAAATTTCAATAAGGATAGACACGCGGATAAAAACTTAACCTTTTTTGTTGGTACTAGCTCCAAAGATTTATGGGTTGTCGATTCGGCGTCATCAACACACATTTGTAATGATAAAAGTAAATTTCATGATTTTAATTATGCTACCACTAATGTCACTATTGCGAAAGGTCAAGAATTACATTCTGACGGTTATGGATCTGTAAAATTAAATACTGTAATATCAGACAATACGAGTAAAACCATTACATTAAAAAATGTTTTGTACGTGCCAGAATTAGAGAGCAATTTAATTTCCGTAAAACAAGCAACTGAGAATGGTTGCGTAGCTACATTTGAAAATAAATCGTGCAAAATTACTTATGATGGCATAATATATCTTGAGGGTTATGTAAATAACAACTTATATGAAAGTAAGGTAAAATCTGATCCGATACAAAATGTAAATATGACACATCACTGTGAAAAGAAAAACTGTCTGCATAAATGGCATGTAAGATTAGGTCACTGAAATGTTAATCACATAAAGGAATTAGTTGAAAAAGGCATGGCATCAGGGATTCAAAGTGATGATTGTAAACACAGTAATGATTGTGAAGTTTGCATAGCATCAAAACTCACAAATAGCTCTTATCCCAAAACCGCTAGTTTTAGAGCTACGAAAACGATCGAGCTGATCCATAGTGATCTTTGCGGCCCAATGCAAACAGCTACGGTTGGGGGGAAACATTACTTTCTAACTTTTATTGATGATTTCAGTCGCTTTACTGTGGTATATCTATTAAGTAGTAAAGATGAGGTATTTTCAAAATTTAAAGAATATATAGCAATGACTGCCAACAAATTTGGCAGAAAGGTGCAGGCAATACGCTCCGATAACGGAGGAGAGTACTCGGGGAAAAAATTTGAAAACTATCTAAAAAATTAAGGAATTGATCATCAGTTCACCGTACCGTACTCCTCACCACAAAATGGGGTGGCGGAACGAAAAAATCGCACTTTAGTGGAGATGGGACGCTGTCTTCTTAAGGAAAGCGGTTTGCCTAATTCGTTCTGGGGGGAAGCCATCTGTACTGCGACGTACATTCAAACAGGCTCCCAACTTCGTCTTGCGATCGGACTCCATATGAAATGTGGACTGGCCGTAAACCAGATTTGTCTAACATTAAAACTTTTGGTTGCCGTGCATATGCATATATTCATAAATTTCACAGGGGAAAGTTAGATAATACCGCACAAGAGGACAATTTGTCGGATACGACAATAGAAGTAAGGGATATAGGATTTGCACGGACGGAAGGAAAATTGCTATAAGTCGTGCAGTAAAATTTTTAGAAGATAAAAATAATGACTTAATTAAAGATAACATGTCAAATGAAAACAATGACACACTAATTGATAAAACCTTGCAACCGACAATGCAATTAATTGAAGATGAAAGGGGTTGTACCGATAATGATATTCATAATCAGGATGCGAATCCCAATACACCAGATTCCCCACAAAACCTACCACGTAGGTCCAACAGATCAAACAGGGGGGGGGGGGGGGGTTTCCCCTGACAGATTCGCATTTTTAACAAATGATATTCAAAATAAAGATCCAAAGTGCTGGGATGATGTAATGAAAATAGAGAATCCAGTAGAAAGGCAAAAATGGATAAATGCTACATTAGACGAGATAAATTCACTCAAAGAAAACTGTACTTGGGAATTAGTAGAATTTCCACCAGGGACAAAAGTCATTGGTAGCAAATGGGCTTTTAAGTCAAAATATAACAGGCAGGGTCAAATAGAAAAATACAAGGCGAGGCTAGTAGGCAAGGGTTTCTCACAGAAGTTTGGGGTTGGTTATGATGAGACTTTTGCTCCCGTTGCGTCTCATTCAACCATAAGAAGCTTCTTAGCAATGGCCTTATACAAAAATTTAAATCTTAGACACCTCGATATAAAAACTGCTTTCTTACATGGGGAATTAAAGGAGGAAGTTTACATGCGTCAGCCTGAAGGGTATGAAGTCCCCGGATTCGAACACAAGGTTTGAAAACTCAAAAAGGCAATTTATGGGTTAAAGCAGGCAGCGAGAGCTTGGAATATAAAGATACATGACTCGCTATTAAAGTTAGGGTTCAACCAAAGCTTAATTGACAAATGCTTGTATAAGAGAACCATAGATAACGAAACAAGTTATTTAATTGTCTATGTCGATAATCTCCTCATTGCCGGGGAAGATCAAAACATTTGTAAACTAATATCACAATTAAGAAAAGAATACCCTGTCACAGACTTAGGCGATGCTAAGTATTATTTAGGTATAAACATTAATCGTCCAGACCAAAACACAATGACCCTAGATCAGACAAACAAAATTCATGAATTAATAATTAAATTTGGTTTGGAAAATTCTAAACCAACCGATACACCTATGGAACCGGGTTACGTTAAATTGAACGATGATGAAAATCCCCTACCGGATAATATAAACTATAGACAGGCGGTTGGCGCACTACTTTACATATCAACCGTTTCTAGGCCTGATATTTGCGCAGCCATAAATATTCTATGTCGTAGAAATGAAAACCCCAGAGTAAAGGACTGGGAAGCAGTAAAGAGAACAATCGGATATTTAAAGACTACTATCGATCTAAAGTTAACATACAGAAATTTCGAAGAACCTGTCTTGAGAGCATATGCCAACTCAGATTGGGCCAACGATCCGCATGATCGAAAATCCGTGTCTGGGAATTTGTTTACATTGGGAACTAATCCTATCCTCTGGCAATCTAAAAGGCAGACGTCCTGGCAATGTCCTCTGCAGAGGCAGAATATGTGTCTGCTGCCAGTGCTGCAAGAGAAATCAAATGGTTAATCAACCTATTGAAGGAACTTGATCGTCAACAACAATGTCCAATTACATTATACGATGACAATCAGTCGGCCATTAAGCTTGCTTCTACGGACCGATTCCATAACAAAAGCAAGCATATAGACTTGCGGTGCCATCTATTACGACACATGGTCGAGCAGAAACTGATAAGATTGCAATACATCCAATCCGAAAAAATGACTGCTGATCTTCTAACCAAACCACTCCCCAAGCCCAAATTTGTGATTCATCGAAAAACTATACTGAATACATAGATAAAAACTTCGGAGCTTAAGGGGGGGGGTGTTAAGAGGTGTGTAACTATAACGCGATAATCCCCTTCGTAAAAGGACATTTATTCAAGATCATTTTAAACTTTTATTCTTTATGTATTCGAGATTGAACCTTTGTACAAGAGACAGTTACATCTGCACTGCAGCTGACTTTGCGGTTACCAAACTATTTTCTCCTGCATATAAAATAGCCGCTCCCAGTAACTGAACTTTGGTTCTTATTTACTGACTCTAATTGTTGCTTTTTTTTATTTTTTCATTAAGCTTCACTTGTCTGTTTGCTTTCTGGGGGAAGAGAAGACTTAATGCTCTCTCTCCGTTTTTATTTTAGTCAAGAATCACGAATTAAATAATTTACTTTGTTCAAATCACTAATGGAAATATTTTTCTAAGATTGAGTTTCAATTACATCTATTAATTACAATTTAATTTTACAGTTTGCAACAGGAGACGCAACTAAACATAGTTTTCTCTAAGTGTTTTTTTAGTCAACTATTTAGCTGATGGATAATTATGGGCGGACATCATTCACGCAACTGAAGCTACCCGGTTTTCTGCGCTGCTAAGCAAGGTAAGAAATCAATTTATAATTCTTACCAAACAGTTATCTGTGAAGAATTAAATATGTATATATTCTCATATTTTATAACATTAGAAACACCATACATATATTGCAAGAAAATGTTTACGCACTATGTAGCCTGTGTTTAAATTCTCACGTTATTTGAACTCTTTTTAAGAGTCTTTCTAATAGGGGAAGATGGGGATACTTGAGCCATTTTTTGAATTTTATTTATTTTTTTAATTTTTTATATTTTTTTAAAATAAAATAAAATATTGAAAATGAAAATTTGATATTTTTTCTTCAACTAAAAACCACTTTCAATTAATTTTGAACTATTTTTCTATGTATAATAAATTTTTATTTTTTGTTTTACATCGTGGCTCAAGTATCCCCATGGCGGGGATACTTGAGCCATGGTGAAGGGATACTTGAGCCACTAAGGAAAATTACCTACAAAAGTAATTTTTTTCGCTTTATTTTTGCACAAACATTTTTCAGAATGATAAATTATGAAATGTAAAGTCCTTCAAAATCAAGTGAGAAAACAAAGCTAGTAATACGATCATTTTTTGTCGTTAAAACTGGTTGTCGGAGGATAATTTCAACTTGAGTTATAACGACGGTAGAAACATCCTCAGTTCAGAGCCATTTAAATTTGGAATCTGCAATTCTTCGGGCAAATTTCATTTTCAAAATATTAAGCACTTATCCAACAAATATTTTTACAGTTTTCTTTCTGGCATATTTTATTAGTAACCAACCATCAATAGAAGGTTTTCTTTTTACATCATCACCATCATTGACAGAATTTTCCTCTGATGATACTGTCGAACTCATGCTTTTAATTTAGTAGCTGTCGGAATTTAAGCCAGATGTATCATTCTACTATTTCAAACACTTTTTTGATTTCACAGGAAAAGATTTTGTCTTCCTCTTTGGCTCCAAGCAGGTAAGTTTGAACTGGGATTTTTGTTGCTTTTCTTGTTTTTTGTGCACTCTTTTTACCAATTTTTCTTCAATTTTCTTAGTTAAAAAAATATTACAGCAACAGAGGTTACGATTTCAATATAAAATATTAATCTTAATATGTTATATTAAAAAATAAATATTTTAATACGTTGGACCTAATTAATTAAAGTATTAGAGATTATAGCCTGTGAAACCTTTTAAAAAGTTATTTTAATTTAATGAAAGTTAAATTGAAAACTATGTTTACATTTATCTAGACAGGCTATTTTGTTAGTCAAAATGAAAAATAAAAGAGATATTTTCATTTAAAAAACATACATTTTTAAACATTTTTAGGTCGTTATTTTTTTAATAAAAAAAAAATAAAATGAAAAATTATTCTCCCTTTTATCCAGAAAAATATCTATTAGTGAATATAAGGATGGAATTTTATTTTTTGTTTGTTTCACCCATGTTTAATTTCTAGTGGGGATGGTTGAGACATGGCTCAAGTATCCCCACTCTCATTGGCTCAAGTATCCCCACTATCACTATTTTTGTTTCCCAGAGTTTTACTAAATAAAGCATGCATTTATTAGAACTATTTTAGACTCAAAATACAATTGAAATTATGCTTATTGAATGTATGTATATAGTTGCATTTTTAAACAAAACTTTGATTACAAAAAAACAAAAAAGCCATGCACCCAAATATTTACTTCAGATACGGAAAAGACAACTATTAATCACTATATTTTCAAAATGGTACCAAGATGTGTGATTTCTTTTTTACATGTTCAGAACTATAAATATGTTATTATATTGGCAGTTTTAGAAAGAAAAATTAACCAACTGTAGAGATAATAGGGGTGGCTCAAGTATCCCCTATGCTCAAGTATCCCTACTCTCCCCTACATGACAAATAAAGAAACGTGTAGAAATAGAAATTTCTACGACGCAAAAAATCATTTGCTTATATTTCGACATATTTATTCATGCTCTTCTTTTTCTGCTCTTTATTTTTCTCTGCTCTTTCAATAACAAATATGCCATTCACTGTCGTCCATGATTTTTTTTTCACAGCTACTTCAACATCTTATTATTCGAGAACGCTCCATGACTTAATAAAGATGTAACTAAAGAAAAATACTGCTTCATTGTATGCAGTTTACTGGCAAAAATGAGAGGTTATAGCAGAATACAACAAGACAATGGAACATAAATAATGAACTACATATAATTATCACTTTTGAAGATGATACTTCTTATACCGTAATTTCTATCGTCCAATTTTTTGTTCATTGTGAAACTTAGTAAAAGACAGTGATTACGAATTAAAAAAGAAAAAAAAATTTTTCGCAATTCATTGTATATCTTTACACATTTTTGATTTGTTAACGCAGCAAAAACAAATATTTAACATTTCTCAACATAAAGGGAAATCTTTAAGGAGAGCTTCTACTTTAGAAGTCCAGTAGTTTACTAGTTCTTCTTAAAATTATTTATATATATTTTATATATATGTATACACAAAAACAGCAAATCTTTATACACAGATAAAAATAACTCTTTTTAATTAAAAACTTGACATCTTGCTTGGAGTTGAAGAAGAATAGGTATCTAATCAATTATCATTCAATTTGGATACATTCCGGAAATGAAAGTTCTGGGGGTTCTATAAATTAAGGTTAATATAATAAGGTTTAATATAAGGTTCTAGAAATGACCTGCAACAAAAACAAAGCCTGTAATTTTATAGTATGTAAATATTTTCTCATATAATGGATCAGAATGAAAAAAATAACAGTTTTTGAATGAGCAACAGTGTTTCCAGGATCTTTGTCTGTTTAATAAATAATCAAATTGTTTTGTATATAAAGAATTTGAACATTTCAACAAGAAAACTAATAAAATGCAAGTTTAAAATATTAAAAATTCGACTTTTCTTTTAAAAAAAAAAAACAAGCAAGAAAAATCATGCGTTAAGCATAGGTTATGAAACACTTTCCAACCCGAAAACTTTAATAAAACTTCGTTATTTAGGGAAATAAGGTAATAAAATAAAATAAATAAATAAAATAAAATAAATGCTGTCTATTGCCAAATATGTATTTCAATAGTTTTGAACAGCCCTGTTTTTGATCTGTCGGTTGATATATATACTATGTAATTAGAAATTTAGTTTAGCAAGAAAATGCGTAGCAGGTTAAAATTTCTCCTTCAGCAATTTATACAAATAGATGAAAATATACTTGAGTAATTTTGTTCAGCCCTGTAGTTTATCTAATACTTTTATTACCTGCCAGTATTTAGCTAAAATTTATTTTAAACTAAAACACTCTTAAAATTATTGAAATCACATTCTCAGAAATTATCATTCATAGGCGTTCATGTATATAATTCTTTGTGTGACCCTGCATATAATTTTATCTATAATCTACAAACATTTCTTAGTAAACTGAATACAGTTCAGCGTAAAAATGCATAACTTACTTAAAAACAACATTTAAGTAATTTACACTCATATTCAGTAATGTTTGCTCTCTCTTTTGTGTAGCCCTGTATATCAAATAGAGCATTTATACACACCATATAACATACTACCTCAGACAATAAAGTTCGGTGAATAGTCCTGTAACATTAATGTAGATGAAATATTAATGAAAGTAGCCATACCATCCTTCAAAATAGTCATCTCCCATAACTATGCAGCGCTGAAATCTGTTATAAGGTGGTCTGGTGTAATAACGCCAGGCGGGGTAATTACGTCAAGTGCTAATATTATGCATAATTATGAAATAATCTGGTAAATGACACCCATGTGCTCTGCGCAGAAGAGTTTTGAGTCATATAAATCGCAAAAAACAGCTTCAAGTTAATTTGTTTCATTTTTAGGTCTTATTGTTTTTACAAGCAACTAAAATTAACGCTTTATCTAAAATTTGCGAGATACGTTTTGTGATGTGAAGACTTTTTTTATCTGGAAATACTTTGATAATTACATAAATTTGTAGTACATTTCATGGACTTTCAAAATGTTGGTGAAGATTTTGGATATCTTCTCGAGATAATTTGTAATTTAAAATGTACAGCGCAATAACTATAACGGGGTAATAACGCCAATCCTTGGCATTAATACTCCGGTTGATTTCCTACAGTGGCCGAGCTACATCCCAAAATACTGATTCAAATAAACACAGTTAAAACTGTGTAATGTTTCTAATAATTCTATTTAAGCGGCCCTTTTTAAGCAAAAAGAAGCTCACGGTCTGATATTCTTTTGCCTCATCCTCCCCCCCCCTCCCCCCCCCACACACACACACCACACCTTTATTTTTCTTACACTTTCACAAAAAATTGAACATTTTCAATAGCTTAGAATGCAATTTGTAAATTTCTAAGTTTGTAGAGTTTGTGTTTTTAGAATTGGGCAAGCTACATGCCATTATTCCATCTTATTTCATAATTGCATATTTGCATGGCGTTATTACCCATATAGGTGGGTAATAAATAGATATCAACCTGGCTACTATGTTTGACTCCACATATGTATATGGAACAACTTTTTCCAAAATGACTTTTTCGAAAGACAAATATCGTTCGAAATTAAGGGCGCCTGTTTTGAAGACACTCTGTGCATTAGAAGTTCACCACGTGAATTAAACTATAAAAAACTGAATCAAGACCGCATATGTAATTTTTCGCATTAATTTTTCAAGGAATTCCTGCCTTTTCTATTTTATTATGTAGATATAAAAATTTTCAGAATATATATCTGTATATGTAGTAATTTTCAGTTTTCTATTTCCTGTTATCCGTATGTAATGTCTAAATGTAAAAATAAAAATTTAAAAGCAATAAATACTTCGATTACAGATGTATTTCTTTCTTTAGGCCTCAATATATATTTTTTAAGTATCCGATCCCCACTTAATATTACTTGCCGACCCCTGTAGTAATCAACAATGTTTCAGAAATTTCCTTCTACGTTTGATTAGAGAATCAACCAAATACATTTGGTGGAACATTTGAATTACTTTCAAAATTTTAAGTTATTGTCTATCTTGGGATCTTCTTGGTACATAAATAGATCGATCCACAATTAAGAAATGTAAGATGCTTTAACTTTCAGTATTTATAAATTTCACTAACAAGACAATTAACTACAAAATGATTAGATCGCAAACAACTAGTTCATGGTTTTTAGCTTTTACCAGCTGTCAGCATTGATCAATAGTTAAATTTTGAACCTTTGGAAATTTATGAAGTGCATGGGATTTTTTTACATAAGAGTGTTTGTAGTTTATTTACATTGTTCATCTCAATTATATTCGTGAGAGTTTCTTTTTGGGTGGAGGAGGGCGGTGAGGGGAGTGAATAGTTTATATTTAAAATTAAACTTTTGATTAGATTGATATTCAGTATTACAGCCTACAAACAATGTTATACTTTTTTGAAAACAATAACGTAGTTTGTAACTTTATTAGCATTTCATATAAACTTTATTTGCATTTTATACATAAGAAAGGAATCATTAGTTAATTATGATTCTAATTATTTCGGTCCCATCAGTGGCTGTGAGGTTCTGTTGTCGAAACAGGTGTAGGGGAGATGCTAGGTTCGAACCCAATTGGCCCCTTCGGACTAATTTTTTAGAGTTTTCCGTGGTTTTCTCCGAATCTTGGATTTACTTGCATAAATACGGGTTAGGTTCCCATACACAGACCCCCACGGAAGTTACTCCTTCTAAAGCATATATTGCACGTGCAGATAATTGGCCGTCATAAACATGACCAACTGATTGTTTCGACTTGAAATTTTTGTCGAGTATAAAGGGCTAAACTTGATTTTCACGTTTCACTTGTTATTTATTTTTTAATTAGTCGGATGTCGTTACATGGAATAGTTTAAATCTAGCCTATGATTAATTTCTATGTAAAAAAGTCTATTCAAGGAGGGGAAGTTTGGCTGTTTCTGTAATATAGATTAAAAATACAATGAATGCTCAAGATTATCAACTAATCATCAGAAAACGTAAAATTAGCTTGCCATTGATAGAATAAAGTAAGGTAGGATATCTTATCTTTTGTGATAGGAGCAATTTTCAAAATAAAAACAAAATCCTCTATTTGTTTTTAAATATTTAAGATAATGTTTCTGGACGGTTTCATCTTCCCATATTTTTTCATAGTTAATCAGCCTAAAATATCTAAATAATCACTATTATATTATACATGAAATGCATATTTTTATAATTTTAACCTTTTATATGAAATTAAACGTAATATTTACTTAATAAACATTTATCCAGTAACAGAAGAGGATATTTCTGCCGTGTACATATCAAAATAATTTGCGCGTTTATTTAAATTGCAGTCCATCTCATTTGCATATAATTGCTTTCCGTTACCTTATACGTTGGTAAATTAAACTGTCTTGTCTATTATTTCATTGGATCGCTAAATATGATCATTTCAAAGGTCTTTAAATGTTTGCGATTTTTGCAATGCGATATAAGTAAAGAACTAGTTTATTTTTTCTTATCTTATTTGCAGAAATAATATAATCTCTAAATAATGAAATAAAAACAACGCGGCCTTGTTGTGCGTTGGCCTTGTTAGGTCATGTCAATAAGACAAATTTAAAGGAAATAATAAGGATAATTATAACTTGATATCGTTTCCATTTGGTTTGAAATTTCTGAAATTAGTATGATTATAAAGTTTTTAAATAAACAAGTATGCTGTGTTTGCGATACACATACATTTAATGTCTGATTTTGAAAAGCTATTAGAAGATTGAAGAATATAAACTAAGACAGATTTGAATACATTTAAGGGGACGGACGGTGGAAGTTTTTTTTTTTTTTAATTTTTAAATTTTAAATTTTTTTTTAAATTTTTTAAATTTTTTTAAATTTTTAGATGAAATTTTAAAATGCTCCTCGTGTTTTAATTTTTGAGATATTTTCTTGTTTTTGCATTTTTATCATTTAAAAGTCAATTCTAATTATATTTGTGTAAGATTTTTTTAATCTCATGAATAGATAATATTTTACAGATTTTTTTTTTTTAATTCCATATCGATTTTCATCAAATGTTTGCCTTTTAATAAGTAACGAATCAAATTTGACTATGTCAATAATGACGAATTTTAAAAAGCTTACACATTTTCTTTCTATACGATATCAGGATACTTCCTTGTCAATTTCATAAATATTGATAAAAAATTACGTCGCAAGAAGCGTTTCAAAAATCTAAGAACGCCGAAAAATTAGTTTGGAGAAAAACAGATTTAAAGTACATAAATACACTTACCTTTATTATTTATTTCTTAAAACCTTCATAAATGTTATTTTAATAAGAAAAAACTGTTTTGGTACTATTATACCACAGAAATAGGCCTTTTTTGCGACGATTTTTCTATAGACGATTTTGCTCAAATAAAGGTCCACTGTGCCCTTAAAAAATTAAAATTTATATAGAAAAAATAAAAATGCTAAAAAACATCTAAAAATGCAAAAAGTAAACGGTTCGCCAAACTACAACTGTAACTAGTGATGAGCGATTCTGGAAATTTTGAGAATCGATTAAAATCAACATCGTATAAAACAGCATCGATCATAATAAGAATCGATATTTCGATATTCACAAATTCACACAGATAAGCTCAAAATTAGTAATTCCAAAACTTAGATAACCAGCAGGACCATAACTACCGCCTTCCCACTCCCGGGAAGGCGGTAGTTACTACATCTACAAATTTTGATACTACAATAATATCTGAGTATTTTGCATATTATATCGAAATACGTGTAAGACTATATGACACATATACATGCATAAGATAGAATGTTACACAGATGTACGTGAAAAAATTTACACAGTTATATATGTGTATAACAACAGAATATTGCACAGTATAGGGTGGAGCAAAAAAAAATTAATTTATTTTTATCAAAAATGGGTAGATGCCAAAAGTTGGCTTTACATTAGTACATCAACTGCAAGAAATTTTACTGATAAAAAAAAAAAAACCGTTTTTAAACAGGACCGTTTTTGGTCCAAAAGTCGAAATTTTGGGTATTTCATTCAGTAAATATTCATTTGAATAGCTTTTTATTTAGCAAATAGTCAAAAAATAATATAAACAATTTCATTAACTAAAAATGTAAAAATTAATTGAATATTGCCGCAATATTGACTGAAACAAGCATTCAATCCGAGATGATATTTTATATGTTATATGGGAACTTTTGACTTTCACCATATAGTTCTTGCCTTATAATTCTTATTGCGTTGTACTCCAAAATATACAGGATCCGTGCCCCTTTTCTATATTAGAAACGCGTTTAAACTTAAAAATTTGTAAAACATATGTCCAATCAATTTGAAGGAGGCTCATTTGGTTAGCCTAATTTGCGCCAGGGTACACAAGAGCCTCGGGAGGACCAATTTCGAAAATTTCAATAGTAAACAACGAACTTTTAAATGATATTTGGATTCTTCGGTAAAGTTCACTTTATGATACCAAATAGGAAATCATTCCGTCAAGCTGTTTACGAATTATGCTGCTTTGTAATGTTAAATTCTTTTTTAATCACTGAAGAACAGATTGAAAACGAGTATTAGACTAATTTTAAACACGATTATAATCGTTTATTATATTATATATCGTGTATTATAATCGTGTTTAGAATTTATCTAATATGATTTCGTATGCAGTGTTTTCTGCAGTTCCAAATATTGACCTTCAATTTATTCTGTTGAGGTGATTGAAAGCATCAGACCAGATTCTGTGATCGTTGAGGTTATTTGGGTGAAATAGTTCTCCACACTTCGTCCGGAATGGCTCAGTTGGCAGCTTCAGCCAATACATCCCTGGTTCGAATCCAGGTCCGGAACTATTTCACCCACTTGGGAAAATTTGCTTCTGTTATAATTGAAAACGAGTGGTTTTTGAAGCATAATTCAAACATTACTTAATGGAATGAGCTGTAACTTTGGATTCGCATCTTTGAAGCTTCTAGAAATATATTTCTGTGAAAATTTTATAAGTTGCAGTTCATTATGTTTTGAAAATTAAATTTCAAAATGTATATTTTTTAAAATTAAATTTTTAAATGTTTGGATTGTAAACTATGATTTAAAAAAATTCATATGGATTTCTATAAATTTCAAATAATATGCAAATTCATAAACTATAATTCATTCCACGATGTGGTTTTTTAGATTACCTAAAAAAACTTTCCTTGTATTCGTTTAAAACAAAAATCGGACTCCATTACTGTAAATCATTCCGCCTTGTAGTTTTTGAGGTATTGTTGAAATACTATGCTCATTTTTATCTGTTTTGAAACTTAAAAATGAATTTAACATAAGGTATTCAAATAAACCTAAATAATTCTTAAACCAATTGATTATAGAACTTTCCGTTTAGTATATTAGAATAAAATTTACAGAAAAATTGAAATATGATGCCAAAATTAGGTGTTAGTATTGAAAACTTTAAAATTAGACCACCAGGATCTAGGTTTTACGTCTCTTATACTAAATTGTTTTAATCAGATATGATCCCCACCCTCAAATTGATTGGCCACAGATGTTACAATTTTTCGAAAATCAAACATTTTCACAAGATAGACAAGTGTGGAAGGGACTCGTTTGACCCTGTATATTAAGTTTATTTCCATTGAAAATGTTCTATAACACTACAAAAAACCAATTCGAATCGGCTGGAATTTTGTTTTTTTTCAGAAAATTTTTATTGGAATTTGACCGTATAGAATAACGTTTTTTATTAGAAAAATGGCTTGTTTTCAAAAGTAAGTGCAATAAAAATTAATTCAACATGTTTTCTAACATCTCTCATAAAAGAACTGTCATGTTTCCAAAGAAAGGAAACATTAAAAAAAAAAAAGACATTAATGGGTACAGATGACATTACGAAGACAGTGGATTTTTTTTTTAAAGATTCAAGTCGAAAGAAAGGTCAGAAAATAACTGTGGAAATGTTTCGTTAACTAATTTCAGTTTCTCTTTCACAAACGCATCTGTTTTTCGAGGTCACAAAGGTTTTTCGACTGTTTTAGTTGAATTCAGAATTATTAAAGAAATGACTTCTTTTCCTTATACATTTGAACACATGTAAACAAGGTCAAAATACAAATGTGAGCATTAATCTTATATACAGAAATGAACTTGGATATGAGAAAAATGATATGTTTTTCTATAGTCAAATTATCATTTACCTAGTGCATTAGAAAAAAATGATAAAATTAATTAGATCTTGGTATCAGTATTTACCCAGTTTCATTAATATTGGATTTTACAAATACATAAGTGAAATAAATAGGAATAAATATATAGTAAGCAATAAATAGATATAAAAATTAATAAATCCACTTAAAAGGATTGTTTCTCAGGAGTTTTGTGCAGCCGTGTATTGTTATTCATATCAGAGTCCTGCACAGGCAGGACTGTAACAAGAAGTGAACAATAGGGGGGGAGGGGGTCATATTTCTTTTTTCTCTCCCTCTCTGACGGAGAAAGATAAATTAGTACTTATTCACATTGTAGGTACTATGTTTCTTATTAAGCTGTTGTAATAACTTCATTTTATGCTAAGAAAAGTATATGATGATGAAATTTTTGAGTGTGTAACTGGTGCAAACTTAAACACCATATTAGCTTCATATGTACAAATAGGATGAGGGAGTATTGAAGCACGTATTTTAGGTAAAATTTAGTAATTCTGCAAAACTGTGAAAGAGTCTCAAATCTAAATTAAACTTCTGAACAGAATTTCATTTGAATTTTCGGAACAGAATTTCATTTAATGACCCTCGAATCTTTTCTAGGGGGGGGGGGGGCTCAAAATATTTTAGGGGAGGGGGGGTGAGCCGCCCATAGCGCCCCCTTAGCTACGGCCCTGTGCACAGGTCGGGTTATACCAAACCGAAATCAAAATTGCTATTTGAAGTCAACTCGATATCGGAACACTATGGTTGTTTGGTTGTTTATATAGGGTTTAATGGTATAAAATCCCTATAAGGACATGCTGTTCTAAATCTAAACAGTGAGCACTTCAACTTGAAATCCGGAATGAAAGAGAATTAATCTACACTTTAATGCAATAATGAAATCTATGTAATTCTATTTCTAATATAATTTATTTTTTTATGTAGAAAGTAAATAAATTATTAAATAAGCATCATCATCAACAGCAACCGTTTCCAACTTATTGCTGAATGAAGGTCTATCTCAAAATTTTCTAATGTTTCAACTTTAGTCAATTAACACCGTCCACTTTTCTGATTTTATCACTCCATATTGCTTGAGGTCGTATCCTTGGTCGTTTTACATCTTTGGGATATCATTGTAGATGTTTATGTTTCATCTAATTTTCTTGTCTTCTTGCACTGTACTCCACCTGGTTTCATTTTAGCTGTTTATATCTTTCAATGATGTGAAAAACTTTCGTCTGATTTCTTATCCAGATACTCTCTTTCTGTCTCTTTTAGTTATCCAGTGGCGCCAACTTATATGGGCCCGTGGGGCCCGAGCCCACACAATAATTTTGAATCACAGCGTAAGAATTTTAATTGTTCTAGTTATTTATTTCATTATTATTTTATTATTCATTTTTCGCTTCAGAATAAATTTATTTTGCAAATAACCATGTGTTTTTATTCTCCGATTAACAAGCCGTAAATCCCGATGACTGAAATGTTTTGCTTTCATATTTAACTTTTTTCTAATTCAATTCATGTTCACAACTAGTATTAAAAAATGCTCTGACGAGCACCAAAAAAGGTTAATATGTTTTTAAGTATGAAAAAGGGTTTGACAAGTGCTTCTGTTAATTATTGAGCATGAGGAAGGACAAGGGATCCCTTCTTGGCTACAACTCACTTCAATGACATAGGATTGCTGAAAAAGTGCTAATTTTGTCAAAGTATCGCAAAAAAGCGCGAATTTCGTCAAATGATCACGGAAAAAGCGTGAATTACGTCAAAGGGTCAGAAAAAAACACGAATTTTGACAGAGGATCACGAAAAAAAAAAAAAAAAAACGGAAACTTTGACGTAGGATCGCTGAAAAGCACGTATTTCGACATAAGACCGCTGAAAAAGCGCATCTTTTTGTCAAAGTGTTATGCAAAAAGCTCGAATTTCGTCTAAAGTTAGCTACTTTTTTCAAAGGGTTGCAAAAAAGTGCTAATTTTGTCAAAGTATAGCGGAAAAGAACGAGTTTCGTCAAAAGGTCGCGTAAAAAGTACTAATTTTGTCAAAGGGTTTGAAGAAAGGTATGCAAAGAATCGCGGAAAAAGTGTGAATTTCGACATAGGATCGCTGAAAAAGCGCCAATTTCGACATAAGATTGCTGAAAAAGCGCTAATTTTATCAAAGCACTGCGAAAAAGTGCGAATTTCGTCAAAAGGTCGCAGAAAAAGCACTTATTTCGACATAGGATCGCTGGAAAAGCGCGAGTTTTGTCAGTGTTGTGGAAAAAAACTTCAATTTCGTCAAAAGGTCGCAGAAAAATGAGCTACTTTTCTCAAAGGGTTGCAAAACATTGCTAATTTTGTCAAAGGATCGCGGAAAAAACCCGAATTTTGACAGAGTATCGCGGGTAAAAAACGCGAGATTCGTCAAAAATGCCAAAAAATGCGAATTCCGTCAAAGAGTCGCGAAAAGAGCACGAATTTAGTCAAAAGATCGCAGAAAAAAAGCCTATTTCGCCAGAAGATCGCGGAAAAGCATTTCATTTCATCATTCATTTAATAATAACTGTACAAGGAGGTATTTCATGAACAGAAATGACTATGTTGATTCTATGTTTCTTGGTATCACCCTCCCCCCCCCCAAAAAAAAATTATCCTCTGGATCCACCTCTGTAAACAAGTACATCATTTTATAAACATATCCAAATTTCCATAATGTCATAACTTTTTATTTAACTTGTGCTGTCTTTAATAATGTGACTTTTTGTTTAATTTCTTTAAAAGATAAACAAAATTGCATCGTTAATTGGTCTCTATTACACAAATGTACTTGAATGGAAAAGGATTATAATCAAGCATTACTGTAAATAAAAACAAGATTGATTGAAAATTTGGTGGACAAAGTTTGAAATTTCAAACCTTTATTACATTAATTAAAAACATTCTTAACGTTATTTATATGTGTAACGAAAGAATAAGAGTTGAATATAAGGGGGGGGGGGGGGGTATAAGTTACATTAGAAATTCCCAAAAATTTTAAAAAGTAAAATTTTGATAAAAATTTAAATACTGAGATGCTTATTTTTTTTTTATCTGAAAAGAATGTAAAATCAAAAGTAAGCTATATAGGTATGCATATTTCGAAAAAGATGTTATTTTGAGGCATTTTTCGTTAACTTAAATACAAACGATTCACAAATAAATTATTTTACACACGGGATTGGGAACAATTTTCATTTTGTCATACCTTAAATTTAACCTGGATTTTCATTAAAAACGAAAAATTTTGTTTATTTATTTATTTATTTTTTAAGAAAACTCAAAATAAAATAGTAAATTGTTTAATTTGTATTGCGCTCCATAGACACGTCAGGAAGCATGTATTTATAATGTAAACAGCTAAAAAATTGTCGTAAATAAAACAACTCTGAGTCGGGAATAATTACATCAGATACTACCTCGATATTTAAGATTTCGTACTTACTTTTGGGGATGCTTAATTAATTTTTTCCCATGTTTACAGTTGATTTTTGACGCCGCGCGTAGCTTTCGGAAGCTTTAGCTTACCGCCAACGAATTCCGATTACGATTCAAAACAGAACTATCCAAACGCGTATGATTACATGAAAATCTAATAGCAAATTATTAAAAATAATTTTTGTTTGTAAACTTAAAAAAAAAAAATTATAAGTCGAAAGTATATTGAATATGTATAATTAAAAAATATTTTCCTATTTTAAAAAAGGATTCAAAATATTTTTTCCACAAAATGCAAAAATATCCAATGTAAGAAACGTAATATTTTCTGCTTTACGAAAAATAAAGGCAATATAAATAGAAATTTGATTTAGTATATATTTATTGAATGTTTTAAAGCACATGATAAGATGTTTTTGTAGTTGAAAAAACATTTATTGCTTCGATTCGGGTGTTTTAACTGTGACCCTAACTACATAAGGCTTGTCGCACAGGCTTTGTCTGCTAACCCATAGAATAACATGTAATCCGCGAGCTAATATAGTCCAATTTTCCAAGACCAATATATAACAAACAAGAGTTTTCCTAGAAACTAGGCAAGTCTTATTCACTCTATCTTAAAGAGATTCATATTATGTATAAGTTTTAATAAAATCTCCCAGGCCGTTTTCTAGATCTCATTATCAGGAACAAACACCACCGATTTCAGTTTAAAAATGGGCATCGAGATCTAAAAATATACGGCACGTAGAAATGTAAAAATTATAGGATAGGATTAGACTGGGAATATAAGACTATATTAAAAAAATTGGACCATTCTGACCAATATTTTCTGAGTTATTAGATGGCGGCTTTTCAGATTTCCTTTGATGTTGAGTTAGCTGTATATATGAAGTTCCGATCTTTCTTACGTGGATACCTTATGACGATGGTAGGCTTAAAGGTGCGTCACTTGAAGGCTGCCGCCTTCTATGATATATTTTTAATAAACATTAGCCCGGTTATCATATCAGACAAAATAACAAAATTTTCGTGCCAATTAGGTACCCTAATGCGTATTTGACATCACATCCCTATTAAAAATCAATTGAATGCTATTTAAGATATGGACAGAATGTGAAGTTTTTGTTTTACTCTATATCTTTTCCTTATGTAAATTAGGACGTTATATGATCATAATAAAAAAATCTTACATTTAGTTCCTGAAAAGAAATTTTGGTTTTCCCACAGATACTTTTTTCCGATGTACTTGTTTTTTTTCCCATTTTTTTTTTCTACTACTAAAATTCAAAATGTTAGGACACTCGAAAAAATCATCCCATGGTCATATAAAATGCATGTTATTTGAAAAATTAACCATAGATTAAAAAAAAAAAAAAAAAAAAAAAAAAAGAACCATTGCGTTCACAACTTTATTAAAGAACTGAAACTAAAAGCTTCGCAATAAAAACAAATAACCATGTTTTTCACGTGATTTGTTTAATTTGAATGAATTATTAGGATGAGCGAAGCGAATCCTCTACTAGTCCACTCAAATTACAATTTGTCGTACGCTTTACAAAAAAAAACTATTGAATATTTTAACTTCAAATTAAACACAAAAATAAATTATGATCTGTAGATTTGCAGAATATAATTTTTTTTACAGTAAAACGTTAAAAAAATTATTATTTTAATTAATTTATTTTACATGCATTTCCAATACGGACGCATTTTAGCAAATAAATAAAAAATGAAACGCGTATATTTTCAGAAAAAAAAAGTTTAAATCATGGAGTAAATAATTATAGATAGAATCATGATTAATTTATTAAATAAAACATGTTTTCATTATCCCGCAAAATCGTTTGCACAGATGACACTTAAACATTTCAAAAAAATTGTATTATGGATTTTTTTTTTTTTTTTTTTTTTTTTTTTTGTAAACTGGCAACAAAATAATTGTAAACTCTTAAATTTGTTATATAAATGAAAAATTAAAAGATCTGCGTGAAGTTGTTGGTTCAAGCTCTTTATAAATATTTTTGCGAAGGTATGTATTGTGGCTAAATAATATCGACTCATTAATCAGAAGGATTTTATAGAAAAATAAGACTTTAATAAGTTCGCAAACACAACAATAATTATTCGTGAAAACGTCACTGCGAGAATGAGAGAGCGCTTCGTTAAAAGGTAATTCCATTAATTGAGTTGCCATTCGCAGAAAGTAAAAAGTTCTCCCACGCGGAGAGAATTACAGCAATTCTCATACGCTAACATGTATAAAAACGAAGAAATTAAAATAAAATGTTTTACAGTTAAAAATTCATAGTATCAACGAAAGCAGATTTCAAATGTTTTTTCCAGAAAATAGGATTTTGAAGAAGTAACTTTCTTCAAGCTTTCTTTAAATATATTATTCTAAAACAGCTATCAAAGATTATCGGATGTTGATTACAAAGATTGGAAACATGCATATTTCAAACAATTAAAAAACACCAGTGGCTACTTGAAATTGTAAAAACATCTTTAAAAGAGCTTTTAGTTGAAAATTTAAAAAAAAATTGTAAAAGTTTGCTTCGAAAATATCTTATTATGTCAGTTTTACATCATAAATAAAAAATTAAAATGCGCCAAAACATAAAATAACGTTTTTGTTTAATAAAGATGCAAAAATAATAATAAAAAAAATCTTGTTACTTTCAAATATCTGTTTTATAAAATAATGCTTCGCGAATCCAAACAAAGCATGGCTTTTGCTAGTGATACATACATGACAATTTTTATATTAAATTTGGTGGCAATGAATAAAAAAACTACAATCGCAACAGCAAAAGGCAATATTCAACTGGAGGTTTAAGACACAAATTAAATTTTCTCAGAAACCGTCAAACATACAAGGATGAAAAAAAAAAAAACTGTTCTAAGTTTTATCAAGACGATAAAAATAAACCAAAAACGAAGTTAATCCATCCATAATAACGTTATTTATTGCTTGTTGAATTTTTGTCTTCATTTTTTCGTTAAAATTTAAATAAAAAACTACAGTAAACTGCGATATTTTTTTAATGCTATCATTTTATTCGTCTCGTCGAGTTCTATCTTTTGAAAACAAAATCACTGTCGTACGTCAACTGGTTCGCCAGAAATTTCAAAAAGACGTTCGCATTTTCTATTTCTTAAACATATTATACCAAACGCTACCGCGTTTGCTATGATATCATGACATTACAATAAATATAACTGTCTTTATGAAGAAAAACGCATGAAAATATAATTTAATAATATTGCGACTTTATTAAAACATGATAACTTGACTTAAAATTCTCAACATTCACATCTGCAATCCTTCAAAGAAAAACAAACTGGTCACACTATTTTACAAAAATATTTTTGAGCCCACCCAATATTTTTCAAAAGTTGGTGCCGCTGTAGTTATGCCTAGAACACATCTTTCCGTACTTCGATATGTTGTTTGTAATTTTTGTATCATCCGTTTTGTTAAGCATCCTTGTTTCAGATCCATAAGTTTATGCAGGCTAAACACATTGGTTTGCCTTTCTCTTCAAACAAAGAGATATGTTACACTCAAGGCCCGCTTAAGACTTTGAAGTAGGGGACGCCCTATGTCACACAGGGGGCACCATCATTACTTGTTCAGTTGCTTTATTATTTACAAAATGCATTTCGTATGCTTAAATAATTTGAAAATTTACCGCAAAATTTCGAGTATACAACACTTTTAACATTAAACTAAAATTTACTGTGGCATATGCAAATGAAACATATATACAAATGAAAAAGAATTAAAAATATATATATATTTTTTAATTATTTTTTTAATATCGTAAAAAGGCGTTATTTTTACAGTTAAAACAGAAAAAATAGATAAAAAAAATTATGTTTATAAAGCAATTATATTATATATATAAAGAGTTGTTTATAAAGCAATTATATTATATATATAAAGAGTTGTTTATAAAGCAACTCGCTATAATATTTTTCTATTCCCTCTTATTGATGGCGCCATTACATTTACTGGTTGTAATACCAATTTAACATCGAAACTGTTTAGTAAAAATTTGGGAATGATAGGAATGAATTCAACATAGACCCATATTTAGCTAATATATAGGAGTTTCATTGAAAATAATATCACTGTAAGACAAGTATCGGCTAAGCCAGCAGATTTTTTTTTTTAATGGATATAGGAATAACGAATTTTGTAAGTAAAAATTATTGATATAAAGATAAGGAAAGATTGTTTTCCAATATATATTCGCTGATTAGAAAACTATATTTCTATATAGCTGCTTTAGAATGAGAGTTGAAATTAGTGATGGGCGATTCTGGGAATTTTGAGAATCGATTAAAATCGACATCGTATAAAGTGACATCGATTATAATAAGAATCGATTTCTAAATTCTAGAATCGATACTAAAATCGATATTTCGATATTTTTAGATTTTACACAGATGAGCTTAAAATTAGTAATTCTAAAACTTGGCTAATCAGCAGAGCCGTAACACCTCATACTCCTCACTCCCATTTAGGGAGGCACAGAAGTAAGCTATTACAGCTTTTAGAGTCGAATAATAAGGATTTATCTTTTATTATTTTTAGATACAATTTTAATAATAATTTATATTATATTTAACTTTATTTTTTTTAGAAAGATCTCGGTTAGATAAAAAAATAAAAGGGAGAAATGATTTGTATATATATATATATATATTAATCCGAAACGCATGTATTTTCTACATACTCCTTCAACCAAACAAATGGAGCTTTACTTCCTTTAAACGTCATTCTTCTTAAAAATTCGCATATGAATAAAATTTTAAAAGCTCTAAATTTATTAAAAAAAAATTTTTTTTAGTCTGTTTAAGACCTTCTATAAGGGTGTGGGAAACGCAAATATTGCAAATTTTCTTTCAAAATAGCTGTGATGATTTAATTGCACAATCAGCACATGCTAATTATTAATTATCCACCAATTTAAAAGCAGAAATTCTGCTTAACCCTTTCCGGCACGGGCAAAATCTGTACTAAAATGAGAAATTATCGACTGACACCGGAATTCACAAACGATTTTTTAAAATATTTTGAATTCCTTAATGTAAGCTTTTATTCTAAAAGCAAAATTTAACTAAAATATTACTGGTGCTGTTTGCAAGTTTGAAATTAAAATTAGGTATCCCAGACTGGGCACAGTATGCCGGAAAGGGTTAAAAAAAATATGTGACTAAACTTTTTTTCTCTTTTAAAATATATATCGCCTCATCTCATTTACAGCTTATAAAATATTATTCTTTTTTAACGTTTACCAAATTTTCAGCAGTTAACAGAAAAAAAAAATGTTGTTTTCATAACAATAATTAACAGTGAAACAACATACTTTTCTCTGGTTAACAAAGAAATAAAAATACAGCGGAGCGTCGATTATCCGAAGAAGTTGGAAGCGACTTAAGTTCGGATTAATGGATAACTGTACTTTCAATGGTCGGGCAGCGCATAACCTATCATCGGCCACAAATCGGTTAATTCTGCACAAAAAAAAACCATTTACCTAAATTAACTGTTTACAAGCCGAATTAATATCGCAATGTAATAATAATTTTGTTTTTCTCATATTACAACTTCAAATGTTTTGATTTATGCATACAAATTTAAAAATGTTCTTCTTGAGTATTTTCTCGAATTCCAAAAACATTTAGATTCCTAGTGGTCAAATGTGAGTAATATAGAGAAACGATAAAAACAAAAATTATATTTTTATCTAAATTAAGGAATTTGCATACTCTTTATACCTGTGATAAATGCTTAAACATATTTTTTTTTTCAAAAGTTAAAATCAACCTTATATTTTATAGGAAAAATAAGAACATCGTAATTATATTGGAAAATATATGTTTTGCATTGCAAATAATACTATGTTCCCTTTTGGGAACATTGGCGTTTAAACGGTTAAGAAGAGTAGCCCCCAAATCCTTTTACATAACCAATGAATACCCAGAACAAATCAGAAAAGCACCTTATTAGAATGAAAATATATCCAAAATTTGAAGAAAATCCGTAAACCCATGCCTGTGTTGAATTTTGTCCCTCCCCGTCCTTCACCCCTATGTGTTACTAAGGTATAATGGTCAACATTATTGGACTGCCATACCTTAGAATATCTTGACATCCGTAAGTCTTCAATAGTACTCCTAATATTTAAGTTTGAAATTTTTACTTTTAGGAAAATCTGGTTTGAAAAGAAAACCTTAATCCTTTCTTATGCGAAATTTTACATCAATTCTACCAATCAATTCAAGATATTTGAAATCTACAAGTCAAGACCTTTAAAATGATACACTACAAATTGAGGTAAGGGAAAAAGTAAAAAAAAGGCTTAAAAATGCCCACTGGAGTCTGAAAATTGAACTATATTATAAAGAGATATACAGATATGGGTAGTCCAGGCCAAGACCTTTGCAACGATATGTCACATGACCCACCCATACCTGTATTGAATATTGCCCCCCCTGCCCCCAACCTCCTATGTGCTGCTAGGGTATAATGGTTATCACTATTCGATTGACCATATCTTAGAATATCTTGACATCCGCAAGTCTTAACCCTCTAAAATCAACGGTTCGCCTAATATTTGAGTTTGAAATTTTTACTTTTAGAAATATCTGGTTTGAAAAAAAAATGGTAATCCTTTCTTATACGAAATTTTACATCAGTTCTACCAATCAATTCAAGATATTTGAGGTCTACAAGTCAAGATCTATAAAATGATACACTACAAAGTGGGGGAAGGGAAAAAAACCCCAAAAAGCTTAAAAATGCCCCCTGGAGTCTGAAAACTGAGCTGTATTATGAAGCGATATGCAGATATGGATAGCCCAGGCCAAGACCTTTGCAACGATATGTCACATGACCCACCCATACCTGTATTGAATATTGCCCCCCTGCCCCCCTACCCCCTATGTGCTGCTAGGGTATAATGGTCATCACTATTCGATTGACCATATCTTAGAATATCTTGACATCCGTAAGTCTTAACCCTCTAAAATCAACGGTTCGCCTAATATTTGAGTTTGAAATTTTTACTTTTAGAAATATCTGGTTTGAAAAAAAAAATGGTAATCCTTTCTTATACGAAATTTTACATCAGTTCTACCAATCAATTCAAGATATTTGAGGTCTACAAGTCAAGATCTATAAAATGATACACTACAAAGTGGGGGAAGGGAAAACCCCCCCAAAAAGCTTAAAAATGCCCCCTGGAGTCTGAAAATTGAACTATATTATGAAGCGATATGCAGATATGGATAGCCCAGGCCAAGACCTTTGCAACGATATGTCACATGACCCACCCATACCTGTATTGAATATTGCCCCCCCTGCCCCCCCCACCCCCTATGTACTGCTAGGGTATAATGGTCATCACTATTCGATTGACCATACCTTAGAATATCTTGACATACTTAAGTCTTACCCCTCTAAAATCAACGGTTCGCCTAATATTTGAGCTTGAAATTTTTACTGCTACCATTAAAACAATAGAAAGGGAAAGATCGATTCAACCTGAAACGTAGATCGATTTCAAGCATATCAAAAAAGTAACAACCGAGGTAACAACACTACTTGTATCTAAAAATCGATTTCAAAATGCGATTTCAATTTTAGTAAATCAAAATAAAATCGATTCTGACATCGACATCGAAATCGACATCGACATCGATCTACTACACAAGGTTCTGTACTGATTCGATCTACTACAAAAGATCGATCTACTACTTGCATCCAAGATAGTCTTGCGATTTTGCATCTAGGCTTTATCACCTTGTAATGTGATTGGTCAGTGATTTTGCGTCTGTTTTTGACTCAAAGGACTGGCAAGAATTTCGGCGGGGAAAAGGAAACTGAAGATAGAGGATTTAAATAGGGTAGACGGGAAAAGGTATGGTTTATTTTATGACAGCCGATTATCAACACGAGGGATATAGGTACAAAGGGCAGAAGATGTCCTCCGTGGGGGGAAGGGGGGGGGGGGGCGAGGAAAGGAGAGAATCTTCTGCATTTTGATAGACTTCCTTTTTTTATTATATATTATTATTATTATTATTATTATTTTGAAAAACTATAAAGAAGAAGATAATTACAAAAAAAAGACAATTCCCATTAACTTATTTAAAAACGGGGGGGGGGGGGGAGAGGGTTATGTAGATTATTAAACATGTTTACACACCCATATATAATTCTAGACATTATATGTTGCTTATTTTCTTTAAAAAAAAAAAAAAAAAAAAAAAAACTTTTCTTTTTTTTCTTTTTTTGTATGATGTTATTTAAAAAATAATAATAACTTAATGCTTACAAAATTCGAATATATTGTTAAATATAACACATTTTACTGTTTTTATAAATTGTCTGTCTTTCAGTCTGTCTATTTGTTTGTCTCTTACAAAATTTTGTGGGCGCTCTATCTCAAGAACTAATGCTTGGAACCTCTTGAAACTTTAGATTCAGCTAGACTTTCATATAAATTGGTGCTGATTACTTATGGTAAAAATCGCTCTACAGGTGGCGCTGTTATGTTGTATTTTTCATGATTACTGCAAGATAGACACCTCAAGAACTAATGCACGTATTTTTGCCAAACTTCAGATTCGGTTTGATATTAACGTAAATTGTTGATGATTAAGTTTTGATTTAAATCTAACGGCAGGTGACGCTGCATTTTTCCTGATTTTTGCGATAATTGCATCTCAGAAACTAATTCAGAAAATTTCATCAAGCTTCGCATTCATAAGTTTGGTGCTTATTAGGTTTCAGTGTAAATAACTATGCAGGAGGCGTTGCTATGCTGCTTTTATCAGCAGTGTTGAATTCAGATATTTTTCACTGGGAGGGATTTTTATGTCTTCTTGAAGGAGCATTCTATACTTCAGAGAAGGGGGGGGGGACTCTTGTACATGAAGCTTCAATATTTTCGTGAGACATTTCAAAGTTCCGGGGCGGAGATGTTCCTCTTCGGGCTGACCCCTGAATTCAACCGCTTTTTCAGGATCTACAAGATTTTATTGATCTTATCTCAAGAGCTCCTGAACGGAATTTCATCAAACTTAATAGTCTCTTAGATATTATCATACGTTGTTCCTAATTAGGTTTTTGTGTAAGTTATATAATACTGCTCTGCTATACTGCATTTTTCACGATATTAGTGATATCTTAGAAATTATGCATGGAATTTAATCAAATTTCATATTCGGTTAAACTTTCACATAAATAGATTCTTATTACGCTTGTCTTATTAGGCTTGAGTGTATACTGCACAACAGGTGTCGCTGTGATGCTCTTTGAATTGCATACATTTCGGTTACAGACATCTAGCGGGGGTGGACCGAAATTCAGCGATTTGTTTGGAAAACGCAATGCTTTCTTTTAAAATGTTCATACTTCAACCTATACTTTTTAAATCTTCATGATGGGTATAAATAATTTAAATTTGACATTGACAATGTGTTAGTGCATTTAGAAGTTTTATCATGTATGAGATAGAAGACTTTTTGAGATTGGCACATCCGACTGCTTTATCTTCAACTTTTGAAGCAAAATAAAAATAATATCTTCTGAGAAATCGATTAAAAATTTTATAGTATCGATTAAATCGAGTTGACCATAATATCGATTAAATCGATTTAAAAAATCGAAATCGCCCATCACTAACTGTAACTGTTCTTGATTTGTTCTACTGTTTGTTATGCAATGAATATTTATTTGTACTGATGATGCCTTGCGAGTAGCTTGACGAAACATTTACTTTTGTATTTTTAAATGTTTTATAGTATTTATACGGGTAATTTTTTTTTGTATATAAATTTTAATTTTTAAATGTATTCAAGTCCGTCTTACGTTATTTTATTCAATCCTTCAAGTATGCTGTGGTTTAAACTTTTTTCTATTTTCTGTTTTCAAAATTGTTTTCTATATCGCATTCTTAAACGCGAAATTGTGCACCAAGAGTTGTGAAAACGAATTATCGTTCACTTCTACGAATTTAACATTTAAAGATTTTTAAATTAATGACTATGTACAATATGCTACGTAGAAACTCATATCATAGTTTATCGATTTTTTGTAGAAGCCTCCTATATTACAGTGTAATATGAGTACAAGATCTTGACAACGTTGTACACTTATAACACGAAATTTAACTATCGTAGAATACTTATATTTTGTATGTTAAAAATAAAATTCATAAAGGGAGATGGACATTGTCTGTTTTTTCAACCTTCCTACCCTGAATGGGTCTAATCGACCCATACCTATAATTTATTTTGTACGATTCGAACCAGAAATTTTTTTACAAAGACAGTTACATAACAGATTCAAAGTAATAATTCAATTAAATATATTAAAATGTTTTAAATAACAATTCTGGCGTGAAATGTTTTTATCAAGATTGAGTAAAATTTTAACAGGGTAGAAAGGTTAATCGAAACCCTTAAATTATAGCATAAGGCACAGTTGCCAACTTTTACGCATTTTTTCTACCACTAAAATTGTACAGAGATTTTCCCTTTGTGTAATCATAAAATTTCGAAGACTAAATAAGACAATATTTACTACAAAATTTTTCTGGTAGGTAAAATGCGTTGGCAGCTATGGTAAGGTATCCATAGTCACAAACACCTTTAATCCAGATTGTTGCAGCTCACACACATTTCGTATGGTAAACGTAATGGTTTTTAACAGAGAGGGAGAGGGTTCTGTGGATTTCCCATATTTGTATATTTTTACTTTATAAAAGCGACACCTCTGAATAGCGGTCAAGTCAAGTGAACCCGGAGTGCCCGCTATTACGAAATGTTATTGAAGTATGTTATTATTATTATTATTATTATTATTATTATTGTTAAAATTCAAATGTTTTGATAAATAAATACACTATTTTTTCGCATACGATTATAGTTATTTTTTTTTTCCAATAAACTATTGGTATTAGATCAAATTGATAGTCATAACAAATCGTATACAAAATAAATAATAAATATATGAAACTAATCGTATATAAAAAATAAGCATGAGTTTTAAATGAAAATTTAAAAAAATATAATAAAGAATAATTTAAAAAAATATATTAAACGATTTCTCTATAGTTCATTAGATTTTGAATAATAAAATTTTCGATAAAGATCATGATTTATTTCACTGGGGTTCATTTTTCAGATATTCTGTGGTCAGTTCTAGATACTTTTTGCTGTCCTTCAAAAGTTTGGAAGAAAATAAAGGTTTTAAAAATATTCAGTTTATCTTTCAAAATATGAGTGACATATGATAATTACAATTCGAGACGTAAGTGTTTGAATTTTTGATCAAATATTTATGTCTTGTTAAAATATGGAGGAGCTTAAAAAAAACTCAACAGAACATCTACTGTCTTAAAATGATTCATTCACCATACGACATTTGTCTTTGATATTAATTCAAGTTAGGGGAAGGTGGTGTACCTCGGAGGTAATTTCAAACTTTGATTTTTTACAAAAAAAGTGTTTGGAAAATATCTGTAAAACATTTTTTTTCAAAAATTTAAGGATTTTAACTGTTACATATTTTTTTCTGAAATGTCCAAATATATTTCTTCACTACTTTTTTATTTTTTAAAAAATTGCTTACAATACAGCCAAGGTACACCACCGGTGGTGTACCTTGGAGGTAGGTATGGTGTACCTTGGAGGTATTTGTTTTTAACAGATTAAGTACTACACAGCATGAAAGAAAGCTGATTTATTATTTGTTTACAGTAGTATGATTTAATATAAGACAACTTTAGGCTAATATAAGTCTAATTAGTTTAAATTTACAATTTTAAGAACACAAAATCGTTCATATAACTGAAGTAATAAAGTTTGAACAGTTTAGCCATAAAATAAAGTTTAGTCAACTACAAATAACCACTGTTTAACACCCCCTCTTTATATCTAACATCTTTAGTTCTATTCCACATTCAGGTGATCTAAATTTATACCAAATGATAATTTTTCAAGCTGTCTTACGGAACCTCCTGTGGCAATGGGATGTTGCATCTTAAAGACATCTGATTTATCCAACTCGTAAACATTTTTATCTTCCCTTGTGAATTTTTGTGAGTTTGTGTCTTTTTTAAATACTGAATTTTTAAAATGGGTCACCGACTTCTAATACCTCTGCTACAAAGTGTTTCACAGTAGTTTTACCCCTAAGTTGTACCAAAATAAAAACTCCAGCTGTAATGTTTTCAAAATCTGGATCTTCCAAATCATCAAATTCTTCTTCTGACTGACTAGACTCTTCGTAAGAGGGTTCATCTATATTTTCTTCCGATTCTGACTCCAAGTCAGCGTTAAATTTTTTCTTTGCTATGGGTACTTTCTTATAAGTTTTCTTTTCTTTCTTACGATTCTTATTTTGCTTATTATATTATATTATTTATAAAATATTAATAATATATAAATAATTATTTATAATAATATTTTAATTTATATATTTATTAAAATATTTATTCAGTGTTTAATACTAGGCTTAGATAACTTTGATTTTGAATTTTTACTTAGGCTTCATCAATTTAATAGCCTAAAATTTAAACTTAGGCCCATTTGACCAGCCCAGTACTTTGGTTATTAAAGTAAAGAAATACTTTCTAACAAATTTTACTCTTAATTATTAATAAATTTAGCAGGTGTGTACCTTGGAGGTACCTCCAAGGTACACAACATTAGCTACCTCCAAGGTACACTACAAGCAAGTGTTTTACAAAAATGGTTTCAACATCTTCATATTTTAGATTTAGCCAGTTTCAAGCATACATAAATGTAGCTGAAAAGTTGCCTTTCAACTTGTGATAATCAGTTTAAAACAAAAGTTGATGCTTACAGTTATGGAAGAAAAAGAATATGTCCTTGAAAAGTAACTTTTTGGTACTGAAAATAAACTTTGTTTTTTACAGCAGCAAAAAGTGTGTTGATTAATAGTAGAAGAACTTCCCATGAGCCTCTAGTAACAAATACATGCAAATAATATTTTAGTTTAAATTTATCACTCAAGGTGGCTGCACAAACAATGTGCCTCCAAGGTACACATCCCTCCAAGGTACACCACCTTCCCCTACACATTTTGAGCATGATGACCGATAACAACTTTTTTTTCTTTTATTGAACTAACGAGAATTAGTTCAATAAAAGAAAAATCGTTTTAAATATTTTTATTATCTTACAATACATGCAGGTTAATCAGGAATTTTTATCATTGAAACTATACGTTTATGGTAGCTGAAATAAAAAACATAAGTTTGAGACTTGATATTCTCAAAATATCTGAAAAATACCGCATCAATGTCTGCCGAAGTTTACCGAAGGATACCGTGCCGAAGTCTGCCAAACTGAAGCGACGTTAGCCGGAGTGTTAGGTTTTTTTTTTCTCGTTACGGAATTTCTAGATTCTTTCGCCGCGCTCAAAGCCCGCGATAAAAGCTATGCAATACCTTAATAAATTACCAAACAAAATTTGGTCGCGCTACGAAAATTAGATCGCTAGTTATAAGCATTTTAAATTTTCCAAACCTCACCGTGGGGGTATTTTGTCACCAAAAATTAACACTGTCTCATAATAAATTACGAAACAAAATTTGGCCGCACTACGAAAATTAGATCTCGAGTTATAAGCATTTTAAGTTTTTCGACCCTCACCATGGGGACTCTCCTGTCACAAAAAATTAACACTGTCTCATAATAAATTACCAAACAAAATATGGCCGCGCTACGAAAATTGATCGCGAGTTATAAACATGTTAAATTTTTCGACCCTCACCGTGGGGGGGTCTCCTGTCACCAAAAATTAACACTCTCTCATAATAAATTACCAAACAAAATTTGGCCGCGATACGAACATTCGATTGCGAGTTATAAGCATTTTAAATTTTTCGACCCTCACAGTGGGGGGGGGGAGTGGTCTCCTGTCACCAAAAATTAAAACTGTCTCATAATAAATTACCAAACAAAATATGGCCGCGCTACGAAAGTTAGATCGCGCGTTATAAGCATTTTAATTTTTTCGACCCTCACCATGGGAGGGGGGGTCTCCTGTCACCAAAAATTAACACTGTTTCATAATAAATCACCAAACAAAATTTGGCCGCGCTACGAAAATTAGATCGCGAGTTATAAGCATTTTAAATTTTTCGACCCGCAACGTGGGGGTCACCTGTCACCAAAAGTAACACTGTCTCATAATAAATTACCAAACAAAATTTGGCCGCGCTACGAAAATTAGATCGCGAGTTATAAGCCTATTAAATTTTTCGACCCTCACCGTGGGGGGGGGTCTCCTGTCACCAAAAGTAACACTGTCTCATAATAAATTTCCAAACAAAATTTGGCCGCGCTACGAAAATTACATCGCGAGTTATAAGCATTTTAAATTTTTCGACCCTCACCGTGGGGGGGGGGGGTCTCCTGTCACCAAAAATTAACGCTGTTGCATAATTAACCTCCAAACAAAATTTGGCCGCGCTACGAAAATTAGATCGCGTGTTATAATCATTTTAAATTTTTCGACCATCAACGTGGGGGGTCACCTGTCATCAAAAATTAACATTGCCTCATAATAAATTATCAAACAAAATTTGGCCGTGCTACGAAAATTGATCGCGAGTTATAAACATTTTAAATTTTTCGACCCTCACCGTGGGGGGTCTCCTGTCACCAAAAATTAACACTCTCTCATAATAAATTACCAAACAAAATTTGGCCGCCATACGAACATTCGATTGCGAGTTATAAGCATTTTAAATTTTTCGACCCTCACCGTGGAGGGGGGTGTCGTCTCCTGTCACCAAAAATTAACACTGTCTCATAATAAATCACCAAACAAATTTTGGCCGTGCTACGAAAATTAGATCGCGAGTTATAAGCACTTTAAATTTGTCGACCCTCACCGTGAGGGGTTTCCTGTCACCAAAAATTAACACTGTCTCATAGTAAATTACCAAACAAAATTTGGCCGCGCTACGAAAATTTGATCGCGAGTTATAAGCCTGTTAAATTTTTCGACCCTCACCGTGAAGGGGTCTCCTGTCACCAAAAATTAACACTCTCTCATAATAAATTACCAAACAAAATTTGGCCGCGCTACGAAAATTAGACCGCGAGTTATAAGCATTTTAAATTTTTCGACCCTCAACGTGGGGGGTCACCTGTCACCAAAAGTAACACTGTCTCATAATAAATTACCAAACAAAATTTGGCCGCGCTACGAAAATTAGATCGCGAGTTATAAGCCTGTTAAATTTTTCGATCCTCACCGTGGGGGGGTCTCCTGTCACCAAAAGTAACACTGTCTCATAGTAAATTACCAAACAAAATTTGGCCGCATTACGAAAAGTAGATCGCCAGTTATAAGCATTTTAAATTTTTCGACCCTCACCGTGAAGGGGTCTGCTGTCACCAAAAATTAACACTGTCTCATAATAAATCATCAAACAAATTTTGGCCGTGCTACGAAAATTATATCGCGAGTTATAAGCACTTTAAATTTTTCGACCCTCACCATGGGGGATTTCCTGTCACCAAAAATTATCACTGTCTCATAATAAATTACCAAACAAAATTTGGCCATGCTACGAAAATTAGATCGCGAGTAATAAGCATTTTAAATTTTTCGATCCTCACCATTGGGCAGGTCTCCAATCACCAGAAGCTATATTATCCTACATTATTTTATCTTAAGACGATTCTTTTCTATACACATTCTATCAGGAATATTTATTATTGAAACTATAGATTTATAGTAATTGAAATAAGAAATATAAGTTTGAGACTTGATATCCTCTAAATATTTGAAAAATACCGCGTCAATATCTGACGAAGTCTACCGAATGCTACCATGCCGAAGTCTGCCGAGCTGAAACGACGTTAGCCGAGTGTTAGGTTTTTTCGTTACGGATGTGTTAGGATATTTCTCGTTACGGAATTTTTGGATTCGGTCTCCGCGCTCAAAGCCCGCGATAAAAGCTATGCAATAGCTTAAAAAAAAACCCCTCCACAAAGCAATTTTTTTCTATCCACTTTTAAAAGGATTCTGTTTATTATAGGACATTTGTTTGGGCTGCAACCATTAATGGATTGCATCCATAACTGCAGCTAGATGTTAAAAATAAAAGATTCTAGCATAATTATCAAGTATGTACGTATATTATGTATCAGTATAATCAGCAAATTATCATTTGTTCTATTTGTAAAACATAGCTTATATATTGAGTTTAGATTTTAACGGAAACTTTCATGACATATGATTAAAAGTTTGACATTAGAATGTATTTAGGATGCACGATTGAAGATATTACTTAAAGAAACTCGTTAGAAAAAAGTAGGTGCATTTAATGAAAAACTCTGATTTTTATCATTGCTAAAAAATGAAGCATGGTTTTGTTTATCTTTATTCAATTTTATTTATAAGATATTATAACAGAGTTTGTTCCGCCCATATTTTGATTGGTTTTTATTTTATCATAAATTTGTAAGGCTTTCAAATAAAAGAATATTTAATTCAACCCGCGGCGTAAAATTATTGCAAATCTCGTTAAAGTATGATATACATGGAATAGTCATGTAAATCTCTTTCAAAAGGTTGAAAATCAGTTAAACAAACATCAAGTATCGCTCTCATTATCAATTGAGAATGAAAAGAAGTTACCATGAAACTTTTCTTTTTAATTTAGGATATATGATCATATAAAACAAAACTGATAAATCCTTGGTGAAATCCTCGGAAACTGATAAATCCTTTTCATATGGTAAATGATTTCATTTACCATATGAAATTTGAGTAAGCTGCAATAATTTACATCCGAGTTAGTAATGTATGTGTTGAACAATGTCTTTACATGAGTAAAATTTAGGGGGTTCGATTTAAAAAACCAATAACTCCCCTCTTCTATAAAGAGACAGCGTTAACTATACAAAATATGAATATTCTACGACATTCACAACTAGATTTAGAAATATTTTAAGCAATATTTTATAATTTTATTTTATTACAGCTAGTATTTTAAATTGTCACCTCCTTATGCTTATGTACGTATGTAAGTGCATACGGTGATGTAGTACTGGGCTTCTATGAAAAAAAAAATACTGAACTTCCATGGTGGGGCTTGTTGAGCTCAAGCCATATGGTGGGCTTCCCCACCTAATTGAACTTGTTATCTTTAATATCCCAACGCCGTGAGTCATAAATTGCATTCAACCATACATAACTTAATCTTTCAAAGTATCTAATGTTTTTTACATGTGTTAATATGGCAATCATTTTTCTAAAATTCAGTCTCTGTTATATTCTGTGGGAAAATACTTCAATTAAGGTGCAGCAGTGATGTAACAACATGCAAATAATCAATCATAAATAAAGCAGTAGAATAAGAAAAAAATTACAAAGAAACAAATGAGAAAATTATCTAATTTGCTCTACTTTAAATTCACTATCCGACCATCAGAAACAGGAGATTCGAAATATTCATAAACAAATAAACAGTAAACCTTAGAGTACTCGATGTTATTTAAAACAATAAATAACCAAGTTAATTGTTGAAATCTAAGAAAAGCAATTGTTTCCTTTTGTGTAGGTTAGTTACGAAATTCATTACAAAATTAAATAGCCGTTAATGTAACAGATTGTGACCAAAGGTTAATTATTAAACGGACATTATATACACAAACGAGTGTTTAGGGGAAATAAAATTTCAATATATTTAATTTAAACAATCCGTGTATCAGACAGTGATTCATGATACACAGAAGATAGCAAAGAAAAAAAGAAACAGGTTGCCCTTGTTACATATAGTTCTTATCAATATGCCAATGTTTCGTGAAGTAGGCCTTAAAAAGAGATTACGTGGTGTGGCTTAATGCGAGCTTTTATTTCTTCGTGTATTTTGAAGGTGTCGAGTGAAGATTATACATTTTTTTTTTTCTGTGTCTTGGTCATTTGAGTATTATATTTGACAATGTCACAGTGACCTGTTCATTTATTTCCAGATAAAGTCGAATAATATGAATATGTTTAACACATAAGTGCAACTAATCATGTTTTCTCGTATTCTGAAATTGAATATTCTTTCTTACGCTACTCTAGTTAGAGTTTACGTCACAGTTACTGTTTTAATTAGAGTTTTCGAAATATAATGTTTCACAGAGATGGTGTAAAATGAACATTTATCTGATAAACAAGATTTTTTAAAAGTCAAAACAAGCTTTTCTGCATTTAATTATATAGCATTTAATTAACATAATTAGCATTTATTAGCATTTAATTAGCTCTAAAGAGAGGGATGTTTAAAGAACAGTACAATCACCGGAACAAATAGTATGCAGAGCGGTTTTTCAAGTTTCGAGATTTTCGTGAATTGGAGTAGAACAAGACTCAGCTGACTTTAACAAAGGATAGACCGAAACTAATACCGAATTTCGGTGATCTTGCTATTTTCGTCCAAAAAAAAATTGTCCAAACATTTTTTCAAATTAATGCATTCATAAATATTCATAATTGTAAATTAATTATAAGTTTAGTCCGAGATGGCTCTTTGTATTTCTAACAATTTCTTTTTTCATATAAAATATCATTAATTTATAATGACACAAAGTGATTTTCTAATTATACGAATTTCATGTAATTAAATTTTTTTTTTAGGTATATGTACCTCGATTTATTTTTTATAATGATTTTTGTAAAGGATCATTGTTGTGAAATGAATCGATTAATCTGTTATATCGATTCTTTCACAACACTCCTATTTGAATGCTTCTCCATATGTTGTGAAATGAATCGATTAATCTGTTATATCGATTCTTTCACAACAATCATCTGTTATACTAGAATTTTATCAAGGAGTATTCGAAACATGTCTGCGGTTTCAAACTAAAAAGTTTTCGATAACAATTAAATGAGAAGCTTTTAATGAACACGTGAAAAGCGTTTTTAGAGCTTATTCATATATGTATTTCTTGCTTCATGGTTTGCATTCACGTGTTAAGTAGTGAATATTTATAATTATAAGCAGTGAAGTTTATAGCAATAAATAAAGAGAATCTCATTTGAGCCGACACATCTCATTCAAATCGTTAAGTAATGCTAAAAATTTCCGAAAAAAGAAATTAGATTTTTGGATGGTCGGATTGTCGGATTTTGATCGGACAGAATTTTTGTCGAAAACGAATTTTGGGCGAAACTCAGATTTTGTTAATAAAATATAAACGAAAAAGAATTTTCGGTTTATCTTTAATTTTAGCTAAGTTTCTTGAGAAGAAGACTCCAACTTCGAATGTAAACCAGAAAAAAAAATCGAACCACAGCCAGAAAAAAAATTACAACTAAAAAATCAGAAAAACGTAGCATTGAAAACTAGTAGTGAAGGAACAGTTAAAAGAGGAGAGATAGATTAGAAAAAAGATCATTTTTAGGCGGCATATAGTTATATATAGAAATTTTACGTAAAATGCGATATAAATGAAAATTAAAATTCTAGTGCAAAATTCATCTTGAGTTATATAATTAAAATTCATATAAAAATCATAAATAAATGTACTAAAAAATTGCTTTCAGGGGCAAATTTACAATATAAATTTATTTATAATACATTATAATATCTAAAACGTTTTCAACGATTACATGGCCGTCATCAGTAGAGATTCAAATGATGTTATTATTTTTACTTGCGCTTTATGAAGAAGAAAACTAGCCTAGAAGAAAATTATTGTAACTTAATTTTTAATTTTGTACCTGAATGAGATGCCAGCTATAGGTATTCAAATTTCCAAATAACAGCTCGTGTAGTTAGTTTTTTTTTAATTTCTGCATATTTCGATTTATGCAAATTCAAGTTTTTTTGTGCCATTTTATGCAAATTTTAGGTATAAAAAATCTCAAATGAATTTTTTGTTTCATGCTATGACTACTGGATCACTTGCTTCAGATAAATGTCATAATCTGCCAACTCTTAACATTTATATATCAGTTATTAAGCCTAACTTGCATACTACTTGCATAGTACTTTACAATGGTAAAACGTTTACGTCACTTTCAACTTAAGAGTAGTTGCCACAGAATTGATGTGGTGGTTTCTTAGATTAGGCTTTCATGCTGATTTCAAATCTGCAATTCGTTTCCTTCTGTCGTGTCCGATTTCTGAGAAAATGAATTTACACTTTTGTATGGTATTAACAAAAGTTGGATACAAAACGCGTTTTAGCGGTGTGTACATCGCTGTGTATGTACGTATACGTAATATAATAAAATGGATACCTGAATGCGAAATCAAGCAAAAATTAATTTATAAATATAGCGTACTCATGTAGCAGAAATATTTGGGCTACAAAAAAATGTTATTAAAAAACATGAAAATATGCAAATTAAACCAATACCACAGTCACATGTCAATATAATCTCGAACACTAAATATTTGCCAAGTAACTTAGACATTAATCACAACATAAAAAAAAAAAAAAAAAAGAAATTCAGCCTGAAAGTGCTTTATGCCTTAAACTTTCATATAATTGTACAAAAACTTCAAAATTTGCAAATCTAAAAAACTAAACATGTTGGAGTAAATCTAAAATCGGATTAAGGATCAGCACAAACAACTGAATAAGAAACAACTAATTTCAGTTCAAAAGTTTAACTATGTTGTCCAGTGTATTTATTACATTAAGTTGACAAGGAAACGAAAAGAGATTTGGCCTTTCTTTAAGGTGGTCAAAATTGTGACAAGTTTATATACCCTCTCGATGCTTTCAACAACAAAATAGAAAAAACTTTCGAAAAGAAATCTCTATAAATAAAAGGAATTCCGAGGATAATTAATTGAATAATTAATTGAGGCACAGGTGAAAGCAAATCTTGGCAATGCGCCAACTCGGTCCAGAGGTATAAAAGCAAGATAGAAAAAAACGCGCAGGTCTGTGCATTCAAGTACAACCACCCATATGTATATGCTGAAAGTTTGTTCTGACGCTCACCCGACGCACGTGGAGTGCCGATGGTCCGGGGAGAGTCACCGGGGGATCCGTCGCCAGCTGAGAGAGAAGTGTACCATACACATAAATTATTAAATAAACCTTCAAATTAAGCCCGGCGAAGCGGGCTGGGTATGCTAGTTCTTATAAAATAAAAATCCTAATAGTCTGGATTTATTAAATATGTTACATTAGTACTGAATTGTTACTACTAGAAGACTGTGATTATTACCCAAGACAATAATTCTCCATTTGCAAACTATGGAATAGGAGTAAACGCTGAAAATTTTTTTTAAATTAATAAAACTAATAATAATAATTTATTACTGTGAAACGTAGAAATAGTTAAAATTCTTAAAAAGGGCAGCTTGTAATATGAAATCAACATGAAAAAGAATAAGTAAATATACATTTCTAATTTACAAATTTCACAATACTATGCTTAAAATGTTTGTAACGCCTTTATTAGCTGGCAAATTTTAAACTGATTTACAAATGTAGAAAAAAGGCTGTTAGAGTAACACGTTGTCAATTAAAAATTAAATAAATAAATAAATAAATAAATAAATAAATAAATAAAATTCGACAGTTGCACTGCTAGATGATAGGAAATGTCAATTTCTGCAATTATTCCTTCAAAGTCGTCCCTAATTGTCATGAGTTAAAATGTAGAAAAATAAAAGTTTATAAACGTGGAAATAAAACATGTGAAATTGAATTCTTATTAATATCCGCATGAATAGCTGGGTTAATTTCATAACTAGTTACATTATTTCCTTCTCCCCAATAAGTAACGCCGATCAATCCATAAAAGAAGATATACGTAATTAGTAAAGTTTCATATGCATAAAATTTAAAAGTTTAAACATTAAACATCTTTTTCTTTTTTTCAAGAATAAGAACTGACAGCGGATATATGAACTAAACAAGCGAAATTTTTCCTAAAATTACATAAGGGTTCTTAGTTCTTATTACATTTTTATAAAAATACAGTCTCATAATATTCTAAACAAAAAATCTTTCCCCAAAATCCCTCTAACGTGGTACCTCTGTTTCCCTTATAGAACCCCCGCTGTCCCAAATTCCACCAGAAAATATCCATTTGTTGAATTCTTTCACGCAGTCTGCTCAAGAAGTAAGTATGCACGTTTAACGACAAAATCAATCATATCGTTCTTTCAGAACAACAGTGAAACAAGTCAAACATTCATATGAGCATTGCTGGAATAGAATATTCTTCTTTACATATTAAGTTTTAATTGTGTGTTCCTATTCTAAATAAATTTCTATCAGATTACGATCAATTACGGCTTCAAAATATGACCGATTATTCAACCCAAATTTGATATAATAAATCTTGAAATTTCTGATGTTTATCTAATTTTTCAAATATTCAAATGTAATTTTGTCTAATAATGCAATTTCTATAATAGCGACAATTGATTTTCTCCATTGTATGGAAAAAAAGACAGAAATTTTCAATGTACGAAATGTTTTAAAAAAGTATGTCACTGAAATCGTGCATTTTCAATCAAAAAAGGCCATATATATATATATATATATATATATATATATTTAAGCTATTGCATAGCTTTTATCGCGGGCTTTGAGCGCGGCGACCGAATCCAAAAATTCCGTAACGCGAAAAATCCTAACACATCCGTAACGAAAAAACCTAACACTCGGCTAACGTCGTTTCATCTCGGCAGACTTCGGCACTGTGCCGAAGTCTGCCGAGCTGAAACGACGTCAGCCGGAGTGTTTTTCTATCTTCTTTAGACACAATATTTTAGTTCAAAAGTAAATGACAGTTGCTGGTGAATAGCTGTACGCGTAAAATTTGTGTATAAAGTTTTTAAATATGAATAAACAAAGTGCATTTATTAATGAAGAAAGTGGTGAAAAAATAGTGAAAGAAAATGAGTGAGTACTCTATATACATACATTTTATTATTATCTCAAATGCGGTATTTTAAACTATTGTATAGCTTTTATCACGGGCTTTGAGCGTGCTGACCGAAACTAGAAATTCCGTAAGGAGAAAACCTAACACTTCCATAACGAGAAAACCTAACACTCCGGCTAAAGTCGTTTGCATATAACTCGCGATCTAATTTTTGTAGCGCGGCCAAATTTCGTTTGGTAATTTACTATGAGACAGTGTTAATTTTTGGTGACCGGAGACCTCCCACGGTGAGGGTCGAAAATCTTAAAATGCTTATAATTCGCGATCTAATTTTCGTAGCGCGGCGAAATTTTGTTTGGTAATTTATTATGAGACAGTGTTAATGTTTGGTGACAGGAGACCCACCCCCCACGGAGAGGGTCGAAAAACTTAAAATGCTTATAACTCGCGATCTAATTTTCATAGCGAGGCCAAATTTTGTTTGGTAATTTATTATGAAACAGTTTTACTTTTGGTGACAGGAGACCCCTCACGGCGAGGGTCGAAAAATTTAAAATGCTTATAACTCAAGATCTAATTTTCATAGAGCGGCCAAATTCTGTTTGGTAATTTATTTTGAGATAGTGTTGATCTTTGGTGACAGGAGACCCCCTACGGTGAGGGTCGAAAAATTAAAAATGCTTATAACTCGCGATCTAATTTTCGTAGAGCGGCCAAATTTTGTTTGGTAATTTATTATGAAACAGTGTTAATTTTTGGTGACAGGAGATCCCCCACGGTGAGGGTAGAACAATTAAAAATGCTTATAACTCGCGATCTAATTTTTGTAGCGCGGCCAAATTTTGTTTGGTAATTTACTATGAGACAGTGTTAATTTTTGGTGACAAGAGACCCCCCCACGGAGAGGGTCGAAAAATTTAAAATGCTTATAACTCGCGATCTAATTTTCGTAGTGCGGCCAAATTTTGTTTGGTAATATATTATGAGACAGTGTTAATTTTTGGTGACAGGAGATCCCCCACGGTGAGGGTCGAAAAATTTAAAATGCTTATAATTCGCAATCTAATATTCGTAGCACGGCCAAATTTTGTTTGGTAATTTACTATGAGACAGTGTTAATTTTTGGTGACAAGAGACCCCCCCCCCCCCCACGGAGAGGGTCGAAAAATTTAAAATGCTTATAATTCGCAATCTAATTTTCGTAGCGCGGCCAAATTTTGTTTGGTAATTTATCATGAAACAGTGTTACTTTTGGTGACAGGAAACCCCCCGCCCTCCACGGTGAGGGTCGAAAAATTTAAAATGCTTATAACTCGCGATCTAATTTTCGTAGCGCGGCGAAATTTTGTTTGGTAATTTATTATGAGACAGTGTTAATGTTTGATGACAGGAGACCCCCCCCCCCCCACGGTGAGGGTCGAAAAACTTAAAATGCTTATAACTCGCGATCTAATTTTCATAGCGAGGCCAAATTCTGTTTGGTAATTTATTATGAGACACTGTTAATTTTGGTGACAGGAGACCCCTCACGGTGAGGGTCGAAAAATTTAAAATGCTTATAATTCGCGATCTAATTTTCGTAGCGCGGCCAAATTTTGTTTGGTAATTTATCATGAAACAGTGTTACTTTTGGTGACAGGAAACCCCCCGCCCTCCACGGTGAGGGTCGAAAAATTTAAAATGCTTATAACTCGCGATCTAATTTTCGTAGCGCGGCGAAATTTTGTTTGGTAATTTATTATGAGACAGTGTTAATGTTTGATGACAGGAGACCCCTTCCCACGGTGAGGGTCGAAAAACTTAAAATGCTTATAACTCGCGATCTAATTTTCGTAAAGCGGCCAAATTTTGTTTGGTAATTTATTATGAAACAGTGTTAATTTTTGGTGACAGGAGATCCCCCACGGTGAGGGTCGAACAATTAAAAATGCTTATAACTCGCGATCTAATTTTTGTAGCGCGGCCAAATTTTGTTTGGTAATTTACTATGAGGCAGTGTTAATTTTTGGTGACAAGAGACCCCCCACGGAGAGGGTCGAAAAATTTAAAATGCTTATAACTCGCGATCTAATTTTCGTAGTGCGGCCAAATTTTGTTTGGTAATTTATCATGAGACAGTGTTACTTTTGGTGACAAGAGACCCCCCACACGGAGAGGGTCGAAAAATTTAAAATGCTTATAATTCGCGATCTAATTTTCGTAGCGCGGCGAAATTTTGTTTGGTAATTTATTATGAGACAGTGTTAATGTTTGATGACAGGAGACCCCCCCCCCACGGTGAGGGTCGAAAAACTTAAAATGATTATAACTCGCGATCTAATTTTCGTAGCGCGGCCAAATTTTGTTTGGTAATTTATCATGAAACAGTGTTACTTTTGGTGACAGGAAACCCCCCCGCCCTCCACGGTGAGGGTCGAAAAATTTAAAATGCTTATAACTCGCGATCTAATTTTCGTAGCGCGGCGAAATTTTGTTTGGTAATTTATTATGAGACAGTGTTAATGTTTGATAACAGGCGACCCCCCCCCCCCACGGTGAGGGTCGAAAAACTTAAAATGCTTATAACTCGCGATCTAATTTTCGTAGAGCGGCCAAATTTTGTTTGGTAATTTATTATGAAACAGTGTTAATTTTTGGTGACAGGAGATCCCCCACGGTGAGGGTGGAACAATTAAAAATGCTTATAACTCGCGATCTAATTTTTGTAGCGCGGCCAAATTTTGTTTGGTAATTTACTATGAGACAGTGTTAATTTTTGGTGACAAGAGATCCCCCACGGAGAGGGTCGAAAAATTTAAAATGCTTATAACTCGCGATCTAATTTTCGTAGTGCGGCCAAATTTTGTTTGGTAATTTATCATGAGACAGTGTTACTTTTGGGAACAGGAAACCCCCCCCCCACGGTAACGGTCGAAAAATTTAAAATGCTTATAACTGGCGATCTAATTTTCGTAGCACGGCCAAATTTTGTTCGGTAATATATTATGAGACAGTGTTAATTTTTGGTGACAGGCGATCCCCCACGGTGAGGGTCGAAAAATTTAAAATGCTTATAATTCGCAATCTAATATTCGTAGCGCGGCCAAATTTTGTTTGGTAATTTACTATGAGACAGTGTTAATTTTTGGTGACAAGAGACCCCCCCCCCCCCACGGAGAGGGTCGAAAAATTTAAAATGCTTATAATTCGCGATCTAATTTTCGTAGCGCGGCCAAATTTTGTTTGGTAATTTATCATGAAACAGTGTTACTTTTGGTGACAGGAAACCCCCCGCCCTCCACGGTGAGGGTCGAAAAATTTAAAATGCTTATAACTCGCGATCTAATTTTCGTAGCGCGGCGAAATTTTGTTTGGTAATTTATTATGAGACAGTGTTAATGTTTGATGACAGGAGACCCCCCCCCCCCCACGGTGAGGGTCGAAAAACTTAAAATGCTTATAACTCGCGATCTAATTTTCATAGCGAGGCCAAATTCTGTTTGGTAATTTATTATGAGACACTGGTACTTTTGGTGACAGGAGACCCCTCACGGTGAGGGTCGAAAAATTTAAAATGCTTATAATTCGCGATCTAATTTTCGTAGCGCGGCCAAATTTTGTTTGGTAATTTATCATGAAACAGTGTTACTTTTGGTGACAGGAAACCCCCCGCCCTCCACGGTGAGGGTCGAAAAATTTAAAATGCTTATAACTCGCGATCTAATTTTCGTAGCGCGGCGAAATTTTGTTTGGTAATTTATTATGAGACAGTGTTAATGTTTGATGACAGGAGACCCCCCCCCCCACGGTGAGGGTCGAAAAACTTAAAATGCTTATAACTCGCGATCTAATTTTCATAGCGACGCCAAATTCTGTTTGGTAATTTATTATGAGACACTGTTACTTTTGGTGACAGGAGACCCCTCACGGTGAGGGTCGAAAAATTTAAAATGCTTATAACTCACGATCTAATTTTCATAGAGCGGCTAAATTCTGTTTGGTAATTTATTATGAGACAGCGTTGATTTTTGGTGACAGGAGACCCCCTATGGTGAGGGTCGAAAAATTTAAAATGCTTATAACTCGCGATCTAATTTTCGTAGCGCAGCCAAATTTTGTTTGGTGCTTTATTATGAGACAGTGTTAATTTTTGGTGACAAGAGACCGCCTACGGGAGGGTCGAAAAATTTAAAATGCTTATAACTCGCGATCTAATTTTCGTAGCGCGGCCAAATTTTGTTCGGTTATATATTATGAAGCAGTGTTAATTTTTGGTGACAGGAGACCCCTACGGTGAGGGTCGAAAAATTAAAAATGCTTATAACTCGCGATCTAATTTTCGTAGCGCGGCCAAATTTTGTTTGGTAATTTATTATGAGACAGTGTTAATTTTTGGTGACAGAAGATCCCCCACGGTGAGGGTCGAAAAATTAAAAATGCTTATAACTCGCGATCTAATTTTCGTAGCGCGGCGAAATTTTGTTTGGTAATTTACTATGAGACAGTGTTAATTTTTGGTGACATTGGACCCCCCACGGAGAGGGTCGAAAAATTTAAAATGCTTATAACTCGCGATCTAACTTTCGTAGCTCGGCCAAATTTTGTTTGGTAATTTATTATGAGACAGTGTTTCTTTTGGTGACAGGAGACCCCCTATGGTGAGGGTCGAAAAATTCAAAATACTTATAACTCGCGATCTAATTTTTGTAGCGCTTCCAAATTTTGTTTGGTAATTTATTAAATTATTGCATAGCTTTTATCACGGGATTTGAGCGCGGCGACCTAATCTAGAAATCCCGTAACTAGAAAAAAAAACCTAACATTTCGGCTAACGTCGTTTCAATTCGGCAGACTTGGGCACGGTATCCTTCGGCAGACATTGATGCAGTATTTTTCAGATATTTAGAGGATATCAAGTCTCAAACTTATGTTTCTTATTTCAGTTACCATAAACCTATTGTTTCAATGATAAAAATTCCTGATTAACCTACATGTATTGTACGATAATAAAAATATTTTAAACGATATTAACTTCTCATTTATTCAATAAAAGAAAAAAAAATTGTTTTCTTATCGGTCATCACGCTCGTGTAACTTGAATTAATATCAAAGACAAAGAAAAAACTTGAATTAATATCAAAGACAAAAAAAAACTGCATAAATAAAAAATATATAAATAATTATATTTGCATAAGTTGATAAAAAATGCTATGCAATAGCTTTACCGCGGCAGTCCCCGAGTGCCACATGTACTTTTTTTTTTTTTTTTTATTGCACCAAAAACACATAATTTTGAATGTTAATTTTGTAATTTTTCACCAATTCTGTAAATAGTATTTCCTCTTTACCATAACCATTTTAATTAAATTTATACAACTTTCTTCATTTATTTATTTTTCAAAACTTAAATTGCATAGTAGTGCTTTATATTTCAGATCAATATTTTTAAAAGCGACCTTTTTTTTCCTTACATACTTTAAGTTCTTTTTAATTCTTTGTAACAAATTTGAAAAGTTTTTATAACTTCGCTTTACCTATCAGCCGTCTGGTCATCTGCCCTTGTCTAATTCTCGTAAATAAGCTGGAATATTGCCATGAATATTTATATGTTATTAAGGTTTATTATAATGATTGTATATTGAAAATAAAGTGCCTGTTTTTTATACTTCGTTTACAGGGACACACAAAATAATTCAGTCACATTTCGGAAAAATCGTTTACTATGTATTTTAATCATGTTACACTATTTCGAACATTTTGAAATTGATGTACAACAGTGTAGGGGAAGGTGGTGTACCTAGGAGGTAATTTCAAACTTTGATTTTTTACAAAAAAAGTCTTTAGAAAATATCTGTAAAACATTTTTTTTCAAAAATTTAAGGATCTTAGCTGTTACATATTTTTTTCTGAAATGTCCAAATATATTTCTTCACTACTTTTTTATTTTTTTAAAAATAGCTTACAATACAGCCAAGGTACACCACCGGTGGTGTACCTTGGAGGTAGGTATGGTGTACCTTGGAGGTATTTGTTTTTAACAGATTAAGTACTACACAGCATGAAAGAAAGCTGATTTATTATTTGTTTACAGTAATATGATTTAATATAAGACAACTTTAGGGTAATATAAGTCTAATTAGTTTAAATTTACAATTTTAAGAACACAAAATCGTTCATATAACTGAAATAATAAAGTTTGAACAGTTTAGCCATAAAATAAAGTTTAGTCAAATACAAATAACCACTGTTTAACACTCCCTCTTTATATCTAACATCTTTAGTCTCATTCCACATTCAGGTGATCTAAATTTATATCCAGTTTTACTTCTTGGCATTTTAGAACCTTTTACTTCTCTGAAAATGATTGCAAGAAATTAAAAACAGTAAAAAATATTATTTATAAAATATTAATAATATATAAATAATTATTTATAATAATATTTTAATAAATATATATATATAAATAATTATTTATATATTTATTAAAATATTTATTAATTGTTTAATACTAGGCTTAGATAACTTTGATTTTGAATTTTTACTTAGGCTTCATCAATTTAATAGCCTAACATTTAAACTTAGGCCCATTTGCCCAGCCCAGTACTTTGGTTATTAAAGTAAAGAAATACTTTCTAACAAATTTTACTCTTAATTATTAATAAATTTAGCAGGTGTGTACCTTGGAGGTACCTCCAAGGTACACAACATTAGCTACCTCCAAGGTACACTACAAGCAAGTGTTTTACAAAAATGGTTTCCACATCTTCATATTTTAGATTTAGCCATTTTCAAGCATACATAAATGTAGCTGAAAACATGCCTTTCAACTTGTGATAATCAGTTTAAAACAAAAGTTGATGCTTACAGTTATGGAAGAAAAAGAATATGTCCTTGAAAAGTAACTTTTTGGTGCTGAAAATAAACTTCATTTTTTACAGCAGCAACAAGTGTGTTGATTAATAGAAGAAGAACTTCCCATGAGCCTCTAGTAACAAATACATGCAAATAATATTTTAGTTTAAATTTATCACTCATGGTGGCTGCACAATCAATGTGCCTCCAAGGTACACATCCCTCCAAGGTACACCACCTTCCCCTACACTCATGTTCAAAATTAAAATAATTTTCAAATTTGATAGGTTATTTTCGGAACTACTAGAAAAATTTTAACCAAAAAAAAAAAAAAAAAAAACATTGAATAATTATGATACACATGCATGAGACTGATCAGCATCGGAAGTTACAAAAGAGGGCTCACAATATCCAACAAAAAAGTGTGTTAACATAGGTTATGGTTCCCTCTTACAGTTTTGCAGCTCTTAAAACTTGAACTGATACTGAAAATCAAGCAGTTTATGAGTTTTGTTGGCAATTAGTCACACTTCTCAAGCAATGTTCTCCTCAGGCCGAGGGAGGTTCTGAGAGGTTGGAGCAGTGTTCTCACTGACATTTGACCAGCGCTAATAATTTGGCTAATTAAAAATAAAAAACATTCGCCAAATGAAAAAAGTATTAGCAAAATAGATTCGCCATGTACCACAAAAAAAATATGTATATCCTCAGTCATTTATTGTACCCCTTTTTTTTTTTAATATGTTTAAAAAAAAACATAAGTTTTTATAATTGCGACAACGATTGTTATTAATCTCATTTCAACTATCCGCTACAAATACATTAAATCTATATATGCATGCATATCTCTGAAAAACGAAAAAGAAAAGAAAGAATAAGCAAAAATTGAGCACTAGCAATTTGGCGAATCTAATCGCTTGTTTATTCGCCAAATGAAGAATTTGGTCGCAATTTGGCGCAATGGCGAGCGACAACGAGAACACTGGGTTGGAGGTAATTTGTAATTGTCCTCTCCAGGCATGTTGTATAGTAGCGGTTCCCAAACTTTTGAAGTCGAGGAGCCCTTTTTGGGAAGAATTTCAGGCGAAGTACCTTAACCCTACATTACTTCATGGTTTACAAAATAACGTTGACTATATAGTCGTGGGGAAAGAAAAGTAAACCCCCTATTAAGTCTGCAAAAAATATCGTAGAAGGAAATTATTTGTACCAAACGATTGGCAATATAGTCTACTTTTAAATTATGTGTATAAATTATGTGTACAGGGCACCTACAGTTTAAAATGAGCCTTTTAAAAAAAAACAGTAGTATCCAATTCTGACAGCATAAATAAACTCTCAACCATTCAATTAGCCTAAAAACAAATTGTCATTCAATTCGTACGATAGGTTTCCGCGAAATTAATTATTTTAAAACGAGTATATTTTAGGGTCTGTATCCAAAATGAAGTTCGGTACACGATCGTTGACCGAGAGAAGGCCCCCGTCTCCATCAAAGCATCTTAGATGCCTTCAAATAGTCACTGAAAATTGTTAGATTACAGGAAAACTTAAGAAATTTCAAAGTATCTAGTCACTTCTATTGTAGACGGCTTCTTAAACAATCATTTTGCCTTTTTTAAAGCATAATTTGAAAAATGCTTGGAAGAAAAAATTTAAATTTTAGATTTCCATATAGAGGACATAATAAACCTAAATCCGTCAAAAATTGCAGGTTGCAATTCATAATTTTTTCAAACATTAATTTCATAATACTTTTAAATTAAAAAATTGAATGTATTAATATTGGGTTTTTAATACTATAACCACATTGGGATGATAATTTTAAGAGATATTAATAAAAATATGAAAATGTAATTTAACACGTTCGCTGCCGCTTACGTGAAGATGTGATGATAGTTAACGCCGCACTGTAGAAGTGGGTTTTTCCCAGAAGCCGATTTACTTTTTATAACGAAGATTCAGTAAAAGATTTTCTCGCACCAGCGCGTGACTGGCTATTGGACATCACCCCACATCACGCGCTGGCGCGTGAGTGGCCCCTTAACGTTAGCCCCATATCACGCGCTGGCGCGTGATCGGTAGCGAATGTGTTAACATTAGAAGCACTAAACTTTAAATGCTTACAATTCAAAAATTTATCATTGAAATGATTTGAAATTTGGTTCTAGACATAGTTGAAACAAAGATTTCACTTATATTGTTAAAATGAGGGTATAGGCATTAAAACAAGTGAATTTTGGGTTCGGTTTTAAGTAGATGGTCTTCTAAGCAAATTTTATATTCATCATTTAAAAGTAGACATTTTTTCCAATCATTCAATACCAGTAGCTTTATTGTATGATTTTTTTTTCTGCAAATTTCATTGATTTGTTCATAAAATGCATTTCGTTAATGCGTCCATCAAATTTGCTTTATGTGGGAGAAAAATATGGGTTATAAAAAAGTTTTTAAAAAAGTATATTTTTGGTTTTTTCTACCCTTCTCTTTTAATAAGACTGAATGTAAATTTCATAAAACTAAATATGTTCTCTGAATTAACAGTTATAGTCATGTAAGAAGTTGCTAAAAATGAGATATCACATTTAAAACAACTTTTAAATGTTAATATAAGCATTTTTATTATTATTTTTATTATTTATTTATTTATTTATTTGTATTGCATGTTTTCGGTATCGGGATCGAATTTAAAATCGTCTGCTCAATTGGGCATGGGCTCCAGAGAGGGAGCCTGAACTGATTTGTGTGATGCATGCGCAGGCCCGTAACCAGACGGGGGGCAGGTGAGGCTGAGCCCCCCCCTAGCGTCCTCTAGAGCCCCCTTTAACGATTTCTTTACTTTCTACTTTTTTTTAACAAAATCCATATTTTAACTTTTCTAAAAAAAAAAAAAAGTTAGACATTTTTTTTAGATTTTTTAACTGCTTTGAATAAAATGGGAATACGCCAAAAATTTTGTATTCGGAACCTTATTAGATTAGTTGTTTTCTGTTATCTTGCTAGCGGTATAATACATTTCTCGAAACACATTTTAAAGGGACATTTCTTTCTCCTGAAAAAAATTAAGTCCAGATGCACTAACTGGTCACCACATGTGTTAGTACATCGTTATATTTTCAAAGTAACGATCTTACGCAGAATGAATGGAAATGGACACATGGTGTTCAAGTTGACTGATAATTAGTCAAGCGATGTTTAAAATCTTGACTAAGACATAATCATTAAAAACCCATGTTTCTAAATTTTAATGATTTGCTTGTTGACAATACGTACTTATCAGTAGATTTAGTTAACGATCAAATATCACTTGGAAACTAGAACGTTTGAAAATTAAAAAGATAAAAAATGTCAATTTATACACATGAAATAAAAAAAGCCAGTAATTGTTTTCTGTTATGGGTTATAAGGGTGTACATTAGAAAAAAAGTTTTTTTTATTTTATTTTTAGTTATTATTTTATTTTATTTTTGCTTGTGTGTTAAATGAAAACATTTTTTTCAAGTTGTCACATAACAATAAAAAAAAACCAAAAAAACATGATTAAGGTTAAGTTTATTATAAGATTATGGCAAAAATATCTGCAATTATTTGATGCATGAAATATTAATAAATAATTATAGTATTAGAAAATAAAATATTAATAAAATTTAATAAATTACGATTTGCCGTTAGTTAAAGATATTAAAAGTAGAAAATTAAAATAAGAATAATAAATTAAGTTTCATTAAGTATTTAATTTCTACCATAACATATGCAAAAAAAACCTGTTAATTTTTAACTAATTTTTTTTTTTTTTTTTTTTAATCAAAAAGAAAACAGATTTCAAAAGCTATTGCAAAGTATTTTTTTTTCATAATAATTAATAAGACATTAAATTAAGAGCATTGTATTTACCATATAAATTATTAATATTTATGTACATTAATTTTATTTTTTGGAGTCGGCGCCAATCAAACCAAGATCAAAAATAATTGTCCTTTAAAAATTATAACAAAATTCAGCAAAAACATTGCGAAAATAAATTTAATTTTAAATCAATCAACTCTAACTTAGAATCCCATATTTTAAAATCTGTTGGTTGGTCCCCCCCCCCTCCCCATAATGGCCAGTACAAACGCATTATTTTATACTAACCATAGTTATAGTTGCTAATCTTACTTGAAAATATACATTTAAACACGTGAAATAAAATGTTACAAAAATGGTAACATTAAATTTTTTAAACTAAATATTAAATCAGAAAAAATTTCATAGATAATTGGATATGTATCTATTGGATACTTATATGAACTAGGCTGGACTTGCATGTACAAAAAGTCAAATTAATGTACACAAAAATAAATATAATAATACGCATGATAATTACGCATTCTCTTAATTTAATTTCTTACTAAATATATTGTGTAAAAATAATATTTTAAACCTTGCAGTAGTTTTTCAAAAAGGTTTTATTTTTGATTTAAAAAAAAGTATTTATTTTCCGATGATGATGAAGTATTTTGCATTTATTAATTTCCTTATAGAAAAATTCCGTTATAGAGAGGTTTTACCGTCTAAATACTATAGGCAGATCCATTTTATCAGTTTTTGCTATATTTAGTTTGCTTAAGATATGGATTGTTAAAAAATCTTAGCCCCCCCCCCCCAGAAAATTTTCAGAGCCCCCCCCCCCCCCCTGGATGTCTCTCTGGTTACGGCCCTGTGCATGCGTCATTTTTACTTTTAAGTTTCCCGGATTTCTTGAACACTTTGTCTGCTTTATGGATTTTAATAAGTTTCTCCCGTGTGGATAATGTGTACAATGTTATATCTAGTCACACAATACTAACCCATGAGTTGAAATTGCCCAACATCATTAAAAGGATTTCCAAGAAATTATCGCCAACAGACAATAGTTATCGTTAAAACGTATAATCTGTTATTTCATAAAATACGTAGTTATTTCATGAAATAACTAACCGCGTCCGTTAAAAAAAATAAAATTCTTAAATTTTACGGTTTAACTAGCTATTTTATTGGATAACGATTATCTAATCGTTAGAATATTAAAGACGACAGGCGAAAACTGTTTGAACCGATTATAACTGGTTTTAGGCAGTTTCAAATCATTTATGGCTGGGTTCTACGTTATTAATTATCAGTTTGAGTGCATATTTTGTCGATATGTGTATTGAACTTGCATAAAAATGTAAGCGGTATATTTATGGTAGCATATTTCATTTGGGATTATTCACAGATATTTTCCTTTTTTTAACAATGATTTCGACAGGAATGCGAGATCAATTGCTGGTAAATAAGAAATATTTTAATGGAATAGCAGTTAGAATCTTTGTTAAATAAGTGTGAAACTAAGAAAAATAGTACTATACTTACTCGTGAAAAATTATTAAATTTGATAGAAGAAGTAAATTATGTACAGCAGAGAAGAAAATTCCACGTGACTATTGGTCAATCCAGACTTAAGATATCCTAGAAGTTCAGGGGGGTAGATTTCTGCCATTAACTGTTGCCATTCTATTAACAATTGTGTCATATTTTATTTCTCAAGGGATACTCTGTTCGATATTTTTTATATCACCTGAATATAGTGACTGAAATAATTTGAACGGCAATCCCTTTTCTTATAAATAATAAAAATGAAATAAATTTTAAATTAATGTACTCTTGCATTTTTAATTTGAAAAAAAGTTTGTAAAATAGTGTTGATAAAACGTACAGCATAATTATTTCTGTCAGCTTGCGATTTTTTAATATTACTTTAAATTATTGTTATTCCTTTTGTAAGCAGCATCTATTGTGTTTCGGATATAATTTTTGTAATTTTGTTTAAACGTCTTAATTTTTTTGTCAACAGGACCAAGTAATCTAATAATTACGTAAATGTGAGTTATAAAAAATTAAACATAACTATTCCCGCACTACACTCTGTTCTTTTGTATTACTCTTAATTAATATAAAAATAATATTGTATTTTATATTCAGCTTTTATATATTATTTACTAAATCATCTATTAATAATTTGTAATGTATTTTTCGAATGTCTAACTATTTATCATCAGTTAATTTATAAAACAATTGATTTTTTTATGTTAAATTGTTTATTTTATACTTTAACAGTTATGCAAACGTTATTCTATAAAATAACTAGTTAAATCATATAATCCAGTAACTTTACATACTTTAATGGACTTGGCTAGTTATTTCATGAAATAACTAGGTATTCTATGAAATAACTTATTTATACGCTTTAACGGTAACATATCCATGATGTAATTATTTGACTAATTTAACTACAAACACTATCATCGTCCACTGTCAAAAATTCTTCAGTCAAGTAGTACTTTATTAAGTACTACTTGACTGAAGAATTTTTGGGTATGGTTATTTACAGTCTCTTCGAGTTCTTAAGATTTAAGTAAAGTGTATTACAATCCTTTAAAAATCAATTTTAAAGGGAATTGAAGTGCTACAGGCAGGATATTAGAAGAAATATTAGGGGAAGGTGGTGTACCTTGGAGGGATGTGTACCTTGGAGGCACATTGATTGTGCAGCCACCATGAGTGATAAATTTAAACTAAAATATTATTTGCATGTATTTGTTACTAGAGGCTCATGGGAAGTTCTTCTTCTATTAATCAACACACTTGTTGCTGCTGTAAAAAATGAAGTTTATTTTCAGCACCAAAAAGTTACTTTTCAAGGACATATTCTTTTTCTTCCATAACTGTAAGCATCAACTTTTGTTTTAAACTGATTATCACAAGTTGAAAGGCATGTTTTCAGCTACATTTATGTATGCTTGAAAATGGCTAAATCTAAAATATGAAGATGTGGAAACCATTTTTGTAAAACACTTGCTTGTAGTGTACCTTGGAGGTAGCTAATGTTGTGTACCTTGGAGGTACCTCCAAGGTACACACCTGCTAAATTTATTAATAATTAAGAGTAAAATTTGTTAGAAAGTATTTCTTTACTTTAATAACCAAAGTACTGGGCTGGGCAAATGGGCCTAAGTTTAAATGTTAGGCTATTAAATTGATGAAGCCTAAGTAAAAATTCAAAATCAAAGTTATCTAAGCCTAGTATTAAACAATTAATAAATATTTTAATAAATATATAAATAATTATTTATATATATATATTTATTAAAATATTATTATAAATAATTATTTATATATTATTAATATTTTATAAATAATATTTTTTACTGTTTTTAATTTCTTGCAATCATTTTCAGAGAAGTAAAAGGTTCTAAAATGCCAAGAAGTAAAACTGGATATAAATTTAGATCACCTGAATGTGGAATGAGACTAAAGATGTTAGATATAAAGAGGGAGTGTTAAACAGTGGTTATTTGTATTTGACTAAACTTTATTTTATGGCTAAACTGTTCAAACTTTATTATTTCAGTTATATGAACGATTTTGTGTTCTTAAAATTGTAAATTTAAACTAATTAGACTTATATTACCCTAAAGTTGTCTTATATTAAATCATATTACTGTAAACAAATAATAAATCAGCTTTCTTTCATGCTGTGTAGTACTTAATCTGTTAAAAACAAATACCTCCAAGGTACACCATACCTACCTCCAAGGTACACCACCGGTGGTGTACCTTGGCTGTATTGTAAGCTATTTTTAAAAAAATAAAAAAGTAGTGAAGAAATATATTTGGACATTTCAGAAAAAAATATGTAACAGCTAAGATCCTTAAATTTTTGAAAAAAAATGTTTTACAGATATTTTCTAAAGACTTTTTTTGTAAAAAATCAAAGTTTGAAATTACCTCCTAGGTACACCACCTTCCCCTACATCTGATTTTGCATACTTTCAAAGGGAACCTCTTTTGGTGTTGCTCCCACCTAGCAGGACTGAGACTTAGTCTATTTTAAAGAATTAGAATTTGTTTTATTAGAAAGTTTGAGAATCCAAAAGAAAAAAAAAATTTCATACAGTTTTTTTTTTTTTTTTTTTTTTTTTTTTTTTTTTTTTTTTTTTTAAAGAAAAGCATTTAAAAATATAAATTAGTTAATAATATATATAAAATATTGAAGGAAAAACTTTAAAAATTACTTCAAAAACCTACGAATTTGGTTTTGAAAATTATGGCATTGTATTCCCATTTTTGGCGAGGGAAAAGTTGACGTAATTTCAAAAATAGAGCTTTCCGACAACCCTAGCCGAATGTCATAGCCCCAAATCAAGGCAAACGAAAAATTTTAAAATATTATTAAAAAATGTATACAATGCACTTTCTGTATTGTGCTTTAGGTCTGAGGACATAAAATATTTCGGACTGCAGAAAGATCGGATTTCAAATCGTCACTCTCAGGCTTTAAAAAAACATTTTTTTTAAATACGCATATATATATATATATATATATATATATATATATATATAACTTATTCAACTTGTTATTCTTCTTTAATACTTTTAGGAAATATCTACCATTGTTATAACTTCGGATTTTACCATATTGGAATTTAGTTGATATGTATTTATGATTGTAAAAAGACTGGTTTCATTATTCTATTTAATGGTATTGTCTGAATAACTTTGGATGTATTTATAAAAGTATTTATATATTCAACTTCTATAATGATAAGATGCATAAGCGCAATCATTAAGGGATAGTTTAATCTTTTATGTCATTTATGTTATCATAAGATAACATGAATTCTTGTAGCTTTTAGTGGATTATTTCACTTTGGGCCCATTTTGGCAAAAATTAACCTATTTTTTTAAAAAAAATTTAAATACATTACTTTGATGCTGCACAGCGCATGAAATGATGTATTTATTCAACTTGCTATTCTTCTTTAATACTTTTAGGAAATATCTACCATTGTTATAACTTCGGATTTTACCATATTGGAATTTAGTTGATATGTATTTATGATTGTAAAAAGACTGGTTTCATTATTATATTTAATGGTATTGTCTGAATAACTTTGGATGTATTTATAAAAGTATTTATATATATATATATATATATATAGACAGATAGATAGATAGATAGATAGATAGATATATGTATGTATATATATATATATATATATATATATATATATATAAATACTTTTATAAATACATCCAAAGTTATTCAGACAAATATATATATATATATATATATGTATATATGCTAGATACATTTTTTGCATTTAATTTTAAAAGCTCTAAAAATATACTCTTCAAACGTAAATTTAAATTTTGTAAATTATGACGCATATTTATGCAGGTAACACTACAAACAGAAGTACAGAGAGACTGATAAGTCAAAGTCATGCATGTTTATCAACTATGTTAAGACATAGTTTTAAAAGAAATTGCATTAAAATTAATAAAAATTTATAACTAATTTAAAAAAAAGACACCTGTCTCAATTCCTGTAGTTTCTGCTACGGATACAAAAGTTCACGCTTCACATTCAACGATTATCACACATTTTCTCTTTTTTAATTACTAGAATAGATTCATAATAATATTATTATTGAAGTCATAAAAATAAATTCTGTATTCTTCGCTATTCGCCACAATCAAAGCGGGCGTTTAGAGTTTGTTAATGATGAAAAAAGACATCCTGACCCAAATCTGAGAGCACTTCCTCACGCTGCTTTATTGGCAGAACGTTTTTTCGATCAAGCTTCCCGTTTTGCCCAACATTGCCTAACAAGTCGAGCACGTTTGTTTGCATCAGCTGAGACTGATGTGTGGACGCACGAGGGAAGAACGTCCGGCGTTGTCCGTAACAGAGACTGTCGCATCCGTGGAGCCGAGATCTAATTGGGAAACACAATTTGGCGGAATACATTCGTGACCCAGAACAGCAGGGGAAGTAGTCATTAAACGTTGTGTGGTCATAAAAATTAAAAGGAACAAGTGGAGTTCACGCGTGACTCTTAAAAAGTTGAAAATATTTGCTTATTTAAATCCGTGTCGAAATCTCACGAGGAGTAATTAAAAGAATCCCCTGTTGTGTAAAAGGTTAGTCAGCATTGAAGCACATAAAAAAAAAAAAAAAAAAAAAAAAAAAAAAAAAAAAAATTGTAAGGGCCATTTTCAAATTTCGCTAACATATGCTGTCCAAGAGTAAAAAGAAGAAAATTCAGACATAAATTAAAGTTTAAAGTTTGATTTCAGCTATGCATTAGCTAAAGAAGATTATATTGAACATTTCTAACATGAAAAATTTAAAAAAATCATTAAAAATTTTGGAGATATAAATCTTTAAAATTGTGATTCTAAGCAAAAATGCCTGTCCCATTCCAAGTTTTATGTAATTAACTGTTATTTTTTAAACCTAATTTAACGTTTTTAAATAAAGAGATTTAATTATCTTAAATATGAACTATTAGTGTTCTATAATAATGAAAGAAATTGTTTAGAAAATATATTTTCTTTAAGAAATTCACAGAAATTTTTTGTCCCTTACTTTGCATCAAGTCCGTTATCTTGGGATTATTTTAGTCAAAATAGCTTTCGAATTCTGCCTAAAGTTAGCAGCAAATTATTGGCGATATAGTTAAACTATTCACGCAACTACTACTTGCCATTTTTTACTCTTCACTTCTGAAGCAATGTAATAGCGGCAAGAATAAGCTTTCATGAAAGTTGGTAATTTTTTTCACTGTCAAGTCTGTTACCGTAAATTTTAATATTAAAAAAGTGATTTTTGCACTTTTGTAATTAAATAGTGTTTACTAAATAGTTTCAGAAGGTATGTGTATTATTATCAAAGTTAGAAATTATAGAAGCTAGTTCATTTCTAATAGTTTTATTTGAAATGTCAAGTCTGTAGTTACTTGTCAAGTCTGTTACCATGAAATGTAAGCGATGAAATGCAAGCTGCTAAGTAAGTTTACTAAATAGTTTTAGAAGGTATGTGTATTATTATCTAAGTTAGAAAATATACAATCTAGTTCATTTTAATAGTTTTATTTGAAATGTCAAGTCCGTTACTTGTCAAGTCCTTTACCATGAAATGTAAGCGAATGGTGTAAATGGCCCGTATGGACCAGAAATTTTTCGTAGATACGGAGTAAATCTTACTGAAATCAAATGCCCTAAATAAATTATTTTCTATGCCCGATTATTCTATATATGTTTATTTTAATTATTATTATTTTTTAAAGTATAACACAAAATAATAATTTAACATAAATCTAGGAATAATTTCTTATCTTTACAAAAATGATAACTATACAATAATGATAAGAGTTTTAACCCTTACTTTTCGTTATGGCTCTCAGAATTCTAAATTTATATAGTAATTTAATTCTAGAATTAAAAATACATACCTTAGACTAATTTTAAACTATATTGACCTTCGATTATTCTGTTGAGCTGATCCACTGTATCAGACCACATTCTGCGATCGTTGAGGTTATCTGGGGGAAAAAATCCTCCAGAATTCGTCCGGGATGGCTCAGTTGGAAGAGTATTGGCGACTCAGCCAATATATCCCTGGTTCGAATCCTGGCCCGGACTTTTTTCACGCCTTGGAAAATTTACATCTGTTAAAAATACATACGTAACATACCAGTATTTTGCTAAGCTGCGACCTCTAATTGTGTTGACCCTTGTCCCATGAGCCGATAGACCACTCATAACTGCCTATTTGGGCCTTATCTTTGTCATTAAAATTAAGTTCATAACGTGATTTTTTTTTCCTAAAATAACGTTTTTATTTAACCGTAAATATCATAAAGTATTACAGATACGCGATGTAAGTTCACTGAAAGGAAGGCCTTTTTAGATCTGCTTGCTTTAATAATGCAGGGTTGGCGAACCTTTTTGTTGCCGCATGCCAAATTTGAACAAAACGAAATTTTATGTAACCATGACGTGCCAACTAAAAAAAAATTTTTGGTAGGTGGGGATAAATTGGCTTAATATTACTTAAATTTTTAATTACCATTTAAAAAATAAGAGTAACAGACATATAGGTGTTATGCATTATAATGATATAACATTACAACAATTGTTATACATAATAACAAATATATTTTAGAAATTAAATAATTTAGATTTTTTTTTATAATTTAGAAATTAATAATAAAAAAAATAATGCAATGTAACTTGACTTCTGTTATTGCATCATACTATCAAGTTAATTTTAGTACAAACTGAACCGGATTTATATGATAAGTGCTTTCAGCTTGAGTATTGATATTATTCATTTGTGAAACAGTGACTGGAAAGCGTAGATAGGGTCAGTTTCGTTGAATGGACCTGAAATAAATTCAAAGTTACCATCGGAATTTAGTAATGTCTAATAAACAATTCTTGTCGGTAGTTTTCAAATATTATCTTTGTTTTAAAAAATTTTGAAACCATAAATAATTAGATTAAAATATAATACACTGCATTTAAGTTTTTCTATTACTATTTAGTCGAATTTAGAATCAGCCGTGATTTTTTATAATCTCACTTTATTTTGATTTATTGCACAAGAAATGCCGTGCCAAAATTATTTTTTCACGTGCTAGAAGTGGCACGCGTACCATAGATTCGCCGCCCCTTAGAATAGAGTATCAATATCATTGAGAATTTCTACACTTTATTATATATATATTCTATCAGATTCTGCCATTTCTTCGTGCAATAAACAACAATCCCTTTTAGAAACGACTAACTAAATCACTAATTCCTGCCGTTGAGATAAAACGCACTTCGCTAATTATAGTATTATTAACAATGCCCTAATTATTTATACCATTAGGCGATAATGTTTATACTAGCGAATTCGTTTCTCAATACTGCGTTTCCCCAGCCGGAAAAGTCTTAACGGACCGGTAGTCTTTACCTATCCTCACTAACGACGCACTCAAAAACCTAAGGAACTGTGGAGGAAATTAATTCAGGGGTGTCATAACAAGAAGGCTGCGTAATAACGGTGTTTGCCTTCTGCTTAATCATACAAGGGTCACTTCTTTCGGTGAGATAATCAGTGCAGAGAAGACTTGACCGCGTCTGAAATAGCAACGGGATCGTTAAGGCTCTGAAAATAGAATCCACTTAGAACTCCGCATCTGTTGATGTTGGATATTGAGTAGGTTTGTCTGAGTTCACTTTATATTGTTCGAAACAATTTTTTCATTTATATTGTGAAGAAAGCTATCAAGATCTTTTTTTCGAAAACAGTAATAAAGAAGTTGGAAACTGCACGTCAAGCGTAGCAAATGAGGTGCGTTCGTACTATAAGGATATTCGGATATAAAAATATTCGGATCTTAGTGTAATAGTATACAGTTCTTCGGATACAGTAGAGTATCCGAAATCTTTTGTGTATCCCTGTAAATACTATCTGGTTTCTATTATACAGGAAGTAACTTGTAATAAACCTCAGCAACGTATATCAATTTCATTAAATTTGAAATAGTTTAATATTATTAAAACGCGCCCCAAACAATGTTTCCCCTATACGATTATGTAATGGAATACTTTTGTGTGGCCCTGTAACTTAATAACAAATATTCTTTGCACCACAGATCGTACAGAATATATATTTTTGTGTATGCTTTATAAATGCATATCAATTTTCTTATGTTAGAAAGAGTGTAACACCATTAAAATGCAATTGAAACTATTTTTTCTCTTTGGCCGTAATGTAATTGAATACTTTTGATTGCCCCTGTAATTAAACTATGCATCCGATTTTCATAAAATTTGAAATTACTTAACAAAATTATGCAAAAACTATATATTTTAAATTTCAAATGATTCGGTTGGGTAGTTTTTGCTCTCTTAAATGCGGGCAGTCAAACGGACGGACAGACCGAAGCGACAGACTGAACCCTGAACGACGAACATAGATGCTACGTATTTACAAATTACGAATGCACCTAAAGAGTACATGCTTGTAGTTCCAATTTAATAGAAAAGTTTTCGGAATTGGTTGCATAAGTTGGATATTTGTTTCCTCATATTAAGGTTAAGAAAGATTTAGGTAATGTCCTTTATACATTTATATCTTAGAAGGTTACATGCATGATTACTTTATGCACAATATACACGCCTGGGCAAAATTATAAACTCAGAAATTTTTTTATTTGTTTACATCATAATATAAATAAGCTTAGCTTTACATTAATAAAATATTGATGAATATTTATAATAAGACATCTAAATTTAATATAACTCATAAATAAAATGGAGTAACTAATTTAAATAAGAAAATACATAACTTAAAAAAAATAACATTATATGAAATCTGGACAAAATTATAAACTCAAATTTATAAATTTCTATATTCTGGCATATTTGATATAAATAAATGCATTTTGTGATAAGAAACTAATAAATGGAGTCATTATGGATCAATACATTTCAATACATCTATGCATGTTTTAATTTTTCTCGTAAAATAACATTATATGAGATCTGGACATAATTATAGACTCAAAGTTATGAATTTATACACTATAGTATTTTTGATTTAAATAAACGCATTTTGTGATAATAAACTAATAAATGGAGTTATTAGGGAAGAATATAGTTCAATACATCAATGCATTTTTATATATTTTTTAAGAAATATGAGTAAAATATAAATATAGTATATGTGTAAATTGAAAACATAAAATTATAGAGGTTAAAAAGTGAACGTACTTTTGAATCCTGGTGCAAAATATTAATGCATGCATTCAAAAATGTGATGAACCGCCATTTTTCTGAATGATTTCGAATATGCGACTCGGCATAGACTGAACAATTTTTTTCAACTTCATAAACAACTGTTTCAGGCTGAAAGTATAGCCATATTTAAATCATTTGTATTTTGATATTCACGTCCATCGCGATAGACTATTCGAACGATTGCACTCCAGTAATTTTTAATGGGTTTTAGATCAGGGTTGCGGGCTGGCCAATTCAAGACATTTACATACCTATTGCTGCAGCCACTCTTTTGTACTTTTTTCAGAGCGTATTGCTGCATTATCTTGCAGAAATACCCTGTTTCCTCCAGCGATCAACGGTTCATATGGCAAAAGATTATTTTCCAGGATTTAGTGGTAGTCTTCTGCTTTTTGTTTTTCACTAAGAAAATGCAGAGTAATTTTACCATTCTAAGAAAAACCAGCCCACACCATCACTGATTGTTCATCAACGTTTCGACTAAAGATATGCCGTTCTTCAGGCCAATATCGTTCCAATAGTATCTTATGCCACCTGGGCCGTCCAAATTATACTTCTTTTTGTCTGACCAGATGATTGTGCTCTATTATGATGTCCAGGACATGTGCTATTGTGCAAAATTAAATCTGGGTTTCAAGTGATGGGGCTCAAGTTTTGGCTCAGCTTTCATTTTCTACCATTTCATATTCGACGCTCGTTGAAGAATTCGTCAGAAAATTCGAGAGTTTATATTTAGCTTTAAAGTATTTACAATTCGGCTAGAAGAAGCTCCAGTACTAAATGCTGTTCGTTACACAGATCTTCAATTTCTTTTTGTATCTTTGGACGTCGACCACTCTGTTTTATATACAAAAACCATATTAAAAAAACATATTTAACAAAATTGTTTAACTAAAATTATAAAAATGCATTGATGTATTGAAATATATTCATCCCTAATAGCTTTATTTATTAGTTTATTATCACAAAATGCATTTATTTATATAAAAAATACTAGATTGTAGAAATTCATAAATTTGAGTTTATAATTTTGTCCAGGTTTAACATAATGCCATTTTATTAAAAAAAAATTAAAACACGTATTGATGTATTGAAATGTATTGATTCTTAATCAATCCATTTATTAGTTTTTTATCACAAAATGCATTTATTTATATTAAATGTACCAAAATATAGAAAATCATAACTTTGAGTTTATAATTTTGTCCAGGTTTCACGTAATGTTATTTTTTTTTAAGTTGTATATTTTCTTATTTAAATTACTTACTCCATTTTATTTATAAGTTACATTAATTTTAGATGTCTTATTATAAATATTCATAATTATTTTATTAATGTAAAGCTAATCTTATTTTTATTATAATGTAAACAAATAAAAAATTTTCTGAGTTTATAATTTTGTCCAGGACTGTAATACGACATATAATGCACTCCGGTGTATAAGACGGAATAAACTTCAAAAGTACATTTTTCAATTTTTTAATATTTTCGCCGTATAATGACATCTCTCCCTCCCTTTCTTTTTAAAGAAATCCTCATGAAATGAGAATTGCAATAATGGTAATTATTATTAATATTATAAAGAATGTTTAAAGGCATAAAAGTTGGTATTTCTAGTGTAATCCGATAGCAAGCAGTATTTAGTTTAAAAAACACATTTTTTTTTCCTAAATAAAGAACATGTTTTTTAATGTAAAAATTTTGTTTTTGTGATAATCTAAATTTCTCAATTTTTAATTGATCAATTTTATAATCGATACAAAACGCACAGAAGTAAATTTCAATCAATTTCTTTGTATACAAAAAATGTGAGTTATCCATCGGGATATATGTTGGCTGGAAGTCATCGATTTAAAATTGGAATAGCTGTTATTGCTTTATTATCCTGCAAAGGTATATAGAATTATAGACGACCCAAATCAGCAAAATTTCATTTGAAGTCAACCTTACCAAACGAAGAAAAAAAAGTAACAATTAGCTACTTTTCATTTCGAAATCGGCTTCAATCCTATCCGAAAAAAATATATGTGATTGTAGTTGGTTATGTTTATGACTGCTAATTATCAACACGTGGGATATAGACGCTAAGGGGGGAAGCCCTCCTTGCGGGTCTTTCTAAGGGAACCTAACACGTATTTACTTAAGGAAATCCAAGGCTCGAAAAAAACCTCGGAAAACTCCGAACAATTAGGCGGACGACCGCGATTCGGTTCGAAACCAGCATCTGCCGTGTACCAGTTTCGAAGAGCAGAACCTCTCAGCCACTGATGGAGCTGTAATCATTGAAAAAAAATTATAGATTTGATAAGAATGTGTATGTATATTCATTTTTTAACAGAAAACTATGATAATAGTTAAAAATATGATTTAAAGTTGTTTTTTTTTTTTTGTTTTTTTTTTTTTTTTTTTTTTTTTTTTTTTTTTAATGCAGTCATTGAAAAAAAGTTTTGAATCATATCTTTAACTATTATCATAATTTTCTGTTGAAAAATAATATACATACTCATTTTTATCAAATCTATTTTTTTTTCCCAGCAGATCAGGTATGTACCTGAATCCGATCCGGAAGAATCGAAAAAAATTAGAATCAACTTGACACGACACTCCATAAAGAAAACAGACCCAACCAGATTTTAGGGGGTATTCTAAGGAAGTAAAGTGCTCAAGATTTGTAGTACTTGTAGTTTTTAATCTGGTGGTAGATAAAATAGATTTTAATCGAAGAAAATTGATGATATAGGTTAAACAGCATGTATACGAAGGAAAGGGCGATTAAGGGGCCGTCCATAAATCATGTTGCACTTGAAGAAGAGGAGGGGGTTCATGAAATTGTGACAGTTTGTGACAAGGACAGGGGATGGGAGGAGATAAGAAGAAACGTGACATCACACATTTTGGTTAAAATAAAAGCATTAAACTTCTGTGGATTAAATTATGACGTATGAAGTTATTTTTAAATTAAATATTTTGTGTCCATAAAGATGAGATTTAAAGACAAATATGTTAAATTCTATTTCAAATTCCAAAATATTACTGTTTTCAATTGTTTTTTCCTATTAATATTTTATTACTATTCTATAACATTTCTTTTTTTTTTTTTTTTTTTTTTTTTTTTTTTTTTGTTATAAATCTTTTGCTGTAAGCATTATTTCATACAAAATAAGTACACGAATTATTTTTATTGTTCAGCTCACAAATGTCATTAAAACACATAAATAAAGTATCAAAATAAAATTTGAAATACGATCTAAAACGTAGTGCTTTGTTTCTAAATATATGTTAACGTAATACAGCGTGACATGTGAGATGAGGGGGGGAGGGGGTAAAGTGAAGTGTGACACTTTGTGACAAAGTTGAGGAGGGGAGTCAAAAATACGAAAAAAATGCTTGACATCCTTTATGGATGGTCTCTAATAACCGGGGATATTTGGATACCAGTGTTTTATTATTATTATTATTATTTAATAATTCTAACCTCTTAGTTCAGAACAAACTTTTATAGACGTAAGTATAAATACATTAATTATCTATTATTCCTTTTTTTTTTCTTTTTTTACATTTGTTTTGAACCAAGAGTGTAGGATTATAAAAATAACAAATAAAATAATAATAATAATAATTAATAAAATTATAAAACAAAATAAAACAAAAGCAAAATAATAAAACAATACACAACTACTCCAGTTACCAATTCCCCCTCCCCCCATTTATGACTTTTCTCTTTTATAGATAAGTTTCAGAGAAAAAATTATGTTAAGTCTATTTACTGAATTTTTAATTGAATGGCTTAATTCAAGCAATAAAATTCCTCGCATTTTTCGTATCAGTTATACGATCTTGTGATATTCTACGAAACGAAACACAAGCAAAAATGATTGTCCTACATTAATTCCCTGCCGGTTAAATATTTTCCTTCTTCGTCTATCTCTTGTTCAGAGCATTAACCTATTAATTCCATGCTGGAAAAATAACTGCCGGCTGTCCTTTCCTGTTTCAACTGCATCGTCTCTCTCCTCCATTTTTTTAGTTCTTCACTGCTACTAGCTAACTGTGCCAGTCAGCCAGCCAGCTCTATGCTAATCAACATTTCAAAGTTTTGAATCCACTGCCGTTAGCACTAGACCGAAAGAAAAGGGAACAGGGAAGTGCTTTGTGTATCTAACAACTATATAAAGATTGAATGAAAAATGTATATAAAACATCGATACTCAATCTTTCTCTTTGTTATCCTCGAGACACTTGTAACGTGAAATTATTGTTTAAGAAAAGCGAGCCATAAAAATATTGTTAAATTACAACTGTAAAAAAAGCAAATGGTGTAGATATAATTTTGCTGCTATTACCAGAGATGTAATGGAGGGTGTACTGGGGTATACACCGTGAACACCGTATACCCTCTGTCTCTCAAAAAAACTACAGTATACACATTCTAGGGTATACCCTCTGCTTAAAGCGTATATCCTCTGTTATTTTTACGACTACACCCCTGGCTATTACTGCGTTAACTCCTGGGGGACGAGCGAGACGTATAAGTGCCGCAAAAAAAGGCTTAAAAAACCGTGTTTATTCCCACCAGTAAAATTTGCCTTATTTAACCTCTTAATGGTCGCGTTAAATTACGGTTTAAAAATTCAAATTCATTATTGCCACCACTTTAATATATATATATATATATAAAAGTCGTGAAGCTTGCGGCCCGTGAATGTCTCGGGGGTGACGATTAAGTGGTTAATCGGAGCATTTTCTTGATTTAATAACACACAAATTTCTGTTTCTAAAAACCGGTGACAAAACATTAAAAATTTCGTAAAAGACTCCCGTCGCAAAGGGGTTACGATGGAGTTTAAACGACAATGGGACAGGACATTAAATACCAAATCCCTCTATTTTCAAAGTGATAGACGTGTTAATTGCAAGCTCAAATAGTTATATTCAAAATTTGGTAATAAAATAATGAATTTTTTTTTTACTTATTCAATTTAGACGTGTTAATTGCAAGCTCAAATAGTTGTATTCAAAATTTGGTAATAAAATAATGAATTTTTTTTTTTTTTACTTATTCAATTTTTAAAATAACGAATATTTGTCATATTTTAAAATGTCCCATGCGTATTTCTTTTGCATAAAATGCGAGAATATTTACTCATGAGCTACTTTTTTAATGATACAATGGAAGTTGGCATGAAATGTAAAAGTTCACTACATATGAGGACCAATAATAATCGGTACAATGATAATCAATATCGATTAATTATAAATTTAAATTTAAAGGAAATTGTATTCTACAGGGTGCGTCATAAATTCGTGCAAACTTTAAAAATCCATAATAAAAGAAGTAATACTCGGAAAAATTTTCGGTTTGAGCAAGTATGATCGGACGGATTTTGAATCTTTATTCCATGTATAGTAAAAAATTATTCCAAAAATAACCGATAGAGGACGCTCACGCACCATATTGGTACGTTTTATGCGAATCAGGCAAAAACAAATAGACAATGAAACAAATCACAATAACATGACATTGTGCATTTATTATAAGGTAGTAAAAATGCTCAAAACTCCAAACTTTCGTGATGAACATTTGTGGATTTACCATTCTTGTAGAAAAGTTTAACCACCGACGCTCGGTCTGGTAACGGTAGAATGCTGCCGGTATCGAATGATGAATCCGCCTCTAGCTAGATGTTTTATTGCTAGCCTGATTTGCATAAAATACCTCAGTGTGACGTGTAAACGACCTCTATCGGTTATTTTTGGAATCATTTTTTATTAAATATGGAAAAAAAATCCAAAATCCGTCTAATCTTACTTGCGCAAACCAAAAGTTTTTTCGAGCATTACTACTAGGGATTTTTAAAGTTTGCACGAATTTGTGACGCACCCGGTACTTTATTTACAGTTGTTGAAATAAGAGTTGAAAGACCACAATAAAACCAGCGGCAGTTACCAATTTCAATTCAGCCAATTATTATTGATGTTCAAATTTAAAGTCAATTTTCTTTAAACTCAATTTACTCCAACCATTTGGCTACTAAGGTCGTCATATAAAAGTAGGAAAAAAAAAAGATTTTGATAATTATGTTTCGTTTTTTCAAAAAAGTAGGTATATATTTTCATATTTACATTTCAACATTAAAATATTTCTGAAATGCGATTTTTTATTCAAACATTTATTTATTTCTGTACAGAGGATATAAAGTATAAATTTTAAAAGAATCTGATAATTAGAAATGCTCATGGAATGTTTCAAAGGTTAGAAGTGTGCGAAATTTTCAATGTTGAGGGAACAACAGTTTAAGTAAAAAAACTGCATACATATATAGTTTTTACAAAAATAAAAACTTATAACTTTACGAAAAAACTTCAGAATAAAAAAAAATCTTTTCGGATTTGATAAATTTGAGCATCTAATTTAATAATTCGTGAAAGAAAAAATCTATTTCTTTTTTTCGAATTTCGTGATTTTGAATGTCTACTGTGCCTTATAGTCCAGTCATTTTAGCACCTTTTTTTTGCAAATAGCGGAAAAAATTAGAACAAAGCTGGATTTTTGCATAGGTGCTAGTTAGGGTATGTAGTTTAACATACTAAAAGTCCCCATCGATCTGATGTGAGCTTTCGCCTCCAGGGGACGCTAAAGAGCTTGAAAATCGGTTTTCTGTGAATATCTCACGAACAATGGCATCTAGACAAAAAAGTTCAATTACAAAAATGTAGATAATTTAATTTCCTACAAAAAGTGTCATTAACATTTTTTGTCACACCAACCCTTCCCTGCCAAAAATTAAAACAAAATAAAACATTATTGAAAAAGAATGTGAAAGCACAATCATAACGCGGCGAAGAGGCAGAACAAATACTAAACAACTTTTGATTCCCCCCTCATCTCTCCCCCATTGTTTGTGTGGCGTTTTCGCGTGCTTGTGCAATACATCACCTGAGAATAATAAGGTTCTATCTGTGTTTTTGAAAAAATCGACTTATCGATATAGAAATGTTCTATTTGTATCTATGAAGGCATTTGGATTAAAATAATGTCGTAATATAATTGTAATATTATATGTACATTATATATAACTTCATTTTGATGCAAAAATGCCTTCATAGATGCAAATAGAGTATTTCTATATAGATAAGTCAATATTTTCAAAAACACAGATAGAACTTTATTATTCTCAGGTGACGAATAGTCATTGCCCAATACCCTATCTCTCTTTGCATTTGTCGAAATGTACCACGTGCAAGTACTTTTCAATATTTTATTTTTATTTGGTGCTCATTTCGCTAGTATGAAATGACCTTCATTTATCGAACGAAGTATTTATTCTTTTTTAAGATTTTAGGAAGGGAATAATTTTATTTTCAACGCATATTGTAGAAAGTTTTAAATTATTTATGACAGTTTAAAATGACTCTTTCTTAATTGCTGATTCTGAGCGAAAAATGGAGATTGATAAAATAATTTATCTTGCATGAGATGAGGACTGGGTTTCGAAAGATTTTGTAAAAACAGAAAAAAAGGTCTGAAGCCGCTTGTGACAGCAAGTTCGGAAAGAGATGACCATAAGTGGAAAATATTTGAAGAAATGGCTAAAAACAATAATGAATTTACAGTTCATTCAAAGAGTAAGAAAAATTATTCATGAAAGAATTCTATTAAATCATACAATAAATCTATTGCCGAAAAACGATCAACATCCGCACAAATTAATCATGCATTGAAGGAAAAATTGAGAAATGACAGTCCGTTGTTTGAATTTAAGGGAAAATGTTTGTTATTTCTGATACATTAGACGAAGATTTTTTACAGAAGGAAAAAAAGAAAGCTCTAAAGTATCGCGGAAAAGAATTTTTTTAATCTAATCATTAAAATAAGACACGTCTCATATCTATGCTTAAGGAGAAATTTATGGAGAATGGTTTCGAAGCGAAACAAGCAGAAGATGATGCAGACACACTAATTGTTAACACAGTTATTGAAGTAGCAAAGTCTGGTGTGCTGACTGCTGTTGTTGGCGATGATGTTGACTTGCTCGTATTGTTGACAGTTTTAGCACCTCCAGAGATAGAGATTTTTTAATTAAATCTGGTAGAGGACGAATTGTTACCAACCTGTATTCATCGCACAGTTTTAACAATGATGCTGTTCTGAAAGATCATATATTGTTCCTTCACACTTTTTCAGGTTGTGACTCGACATCAGCAATGTTTGGGAAAGGTAAAATGCCATTAGCAAAATTTTTGAAGAAGGAAGAAGATCATAACATACAAGCTGCCAGCATTTTTAAAAGTGATCAAGTATCTTAATTTGAAGTTTCCGAGGCTGGAAAAACTATTTTTCTTGCTTTATACGATAGTAAAGCAGAAATTTCTCTGAAAAAGTACCGTTATGTATGTTTCAAGAAAAGAGTTGCTGTTGGTAAAAAAAAAAGCCTTTAATCGTTGCCGCCTGCCGAAGATGCAGCTAGATTGTACAGTTTACGTATTTATCATCAAGTACAATACTAATTGAGCAATAAACTACTTCCTGAGAACTGCGGCTGACAAAATACACCTAATTTGTTTCTAATTCTTGCTACCTTACCCCCGCACCAAAAGATATTATTGAATCTATTTTTTATACTTGCTCCAAAGGATGTGGAAAAGCATGTGGATGCCGAAAAATTGGATTGAAATGTTCTGATATTTCATAAATTGCTGCGGAGTTTCATTTCATAATGCAAGTAAAATTGAATTTGAAGACGAAGAAAATATTGACAGTATCGTGCCCACTGCAAGGGAGGAGAGAAGCGTTACTTCTGTATTCAATGATGATATCGAAAGGCAAACAAAAAATACTGAAAGCAGTACAGCAACGAAAGAAATAAATACAGATAATGGTGTTGATTTCGATTTGTTATACATTTGTAAAATATTTTGAAAATAAATGAAAATCGCAATTCTGTTTAATCAATGTAAATTAACACTTTATAAAAGTGTGATGTCACAGGGAAAAGGATATTGCAGGAGTGGAGCACATTGTCACATAGGAGGAAAAAAAGAAAAAGAAGAAAAAAACGAAATTTGCATGACGTAACCTGTATCACCGATCACCGTAAATAATAAATTTAAAATTTAAATGTAAATTTTCTACAAATAGCTTACAAGGAAAGGAATACTATGTGGATTTGTAAAAAACAGATTCGATATTCCTTTTTTAATAGCGATGTATTATCTTAGTTTTCATTCGCTCAACATTTCACCTCTTTCAAAGTCTGATAAAACCCTCTTTAAAAACAAGTTCCCTTTAGCCATTTTTAGAACCAAATAAGGGTACCCGAAACCATGGAAGAAAAGTGTTGTGGGTCATTCCTCCTCGGGGCCACAAGTTTTCGAGAGAAAAAAAAAAGAAAGAAGAGTAGAAAGAATATAAATTGTACGCCTTTGTGATTATACTCGCTCTGCGAAACACCGACTAGTTTGTTTCTCCAGTGATGTAGGATGATTAATATATATAATATTAAACCAAATATGATAAAAGAAACCTTGATGAGTCAGACATGTTCGATCGAAACTGTTAAAAAGAAATAGAACAGGGCAAGTTTGTCCATGAGAGAAACGTTCAAGTTCATGATTTAATTATTTCTTACAAGGCAAAGCACTGTAGTTTGACCAAATAGATCAACTAAAGTTTATCATTCAGGCACAATTTTAATTTACGCGTCCTTAATTTAATTTTTTTTTTTCATTTTTACTTACCCTTCATACGTAGGATAGGGTAAATCTTGCAATCGTTTTGAAAATCAATTTTTTTTTTTTTTTTTTTTTTTTTTTGCGGGACGTTTCAGACACTGGAGATTCCGAAAAACATATTAAAAAAAAAAAAAAAGTTGCTGTCCGTCTGTCTGTGTGCTTGTTGTCTTTCTGTGTGTCTGTAAGTACTCTGTCTCCCGAATAAGTATAGATGGAGACTTGAATTTTGCTGTATAGTTAGTATGTAATAATGGAATAAATATCAATAACCTTCATCATTCGGATTTTTTTTTTTTTTTTTTAATATTTGTTTTGGTGAAAGGTACATAAAAAACTTCGAAATTTTTATTTTAAGAAATGAATGTAACAAACAATAATAAAAAAAAAACATAAATTTTGCATAAAGAATGAGGTCGATCAGATAATTAGTTGCTGAGATATTTGTAATCCTATTTTCCACACTCTTCGATTTTTCAAGACTATATATTTCATTCAAATTTCAATTCAAATGCATATTTTAATCGGAAATGAGACGATTAATCCGGTGCAGTAAATTGCTAGTTAATATGATTATCATTTTTGTAATTATAAGGATGTTGCTTTTACGCAGTTCGATACTACTTGATTAACCCGTCAACCAAAAAACTAACGCCAAACTATCAGATTAAATTCCAATATCGGCATATAGTAAATGTCACATTTACTTGATATTAAACATGTTACACGTGTTATGTTAGCAAGTGATTTGTAATTCAACGTTTTATAGGTATTTTTATTAATCTTTTATTAATTTGTTTTTTCGTTATTTAAAATAAAAATTATGCCAATAAGTATAATTTTACGAGTAGTTTGGTAGTTTATAGAATTTGTCGAAATGATTCGATTTGATAATCAAGTAGTACCCTCAATTCCGACTGTCGTTTTAATTCTTCTTTAATAATCACCCGAACGCGCCTATTCTATGAAAAAGATGAATCAATATCGAAGCATTTGTTCCGAATCTACTTGTTGTCTTTCATTAAATACTAACACGTTCGCTGAAAGTTAGTTAATAAAATTGACAATTTGTAAAAAATCCCTTATAATTTGGGTGCTTTTAGAGAGTAACTAAAATCAGCTGACTCTATCACCGATAACTTTTTGAATTTTCACGATATTTGACTGGCTGTTTTACATGAGTTATTCTATAGCGTCTATAAAATCATGAAAAAAGTTTCTGTTATCTTTGACTCGTGCGCAAATAAGGAAAGATTTCCATGCAATTTTTTATATTTCATTAAATATTCAATATATTTATTGCACTATTGAAATGTTTAATAAAATATTTAATATATTTATTGCACTATCAATTGTATTATATTCTTTCTACTATATTTTGCCAAATTATCTATAATAGTCTTTAATGTTAAGAAACGTAAATTTTCCATGTGGGTGAAAAAAGTCCGGGCCAGGATTCGAACCGTGGATGTATTGGCTGAAGCTGCCGATGCTCTTCCAACTGAGCCATCTCAGATACGAATACTGACGGCCTATTTCACCCAAATAGCCTCAACGATCATGTAATCCGGTCTGATACTATGGAAAGTATCATTAGTTTCCATAGTATCAGGCCAGATTATAAGATCGTTGAGGCTATTTGGGTGAAATAGTCCGTCAGTGTTCGTATCTGAGATGGCTCAGTTGGAAGAGCATCGGCAGCTTCCGCCAATACATCCCTGGTTCGAATCCTGGCAGAACTTTTTTCACCCACATGGAAAATTTACGTCTCTTATAATTAATTTACCAATTGAAAAATCGTGTCATAAATTAATCTAGTCTTTAATGTGTTTGTTGCTGGGGTTTATATGTTTTAGTATTAATATATGATAAAAATATGAATTTTAAATATTTTTACGTAGATTGCTAGAGGTCAAATGTATATAAGTTATATTTTTATTGATAAGAATTTTTTCTTTTGAGTAATATCGATTTTTTTCCATTTAATTTTTGATGAAAATATGTTTTAAAAATAGTATTTATTTAAAGTATATTTTAAATGCGATTATTTATTTATAAAAAAAAAACTTTATATATTCAACTTAATTTAATATTATTCAACTTATATAACTTTTTAAAAAAATTGCAAGTACATTTGTATAAAAGAGAAAGTAATTGTTATTTATTTTTAAATTCGAAAACTTTTTTATTTAATTTTTTTTTATTAGAAATCTTAATTTATAGGATTTTTGACTTTTCCCTTGAAAAATAAATTCAGATTTGTTATTTATGGATCCAATACACATGTGTTGGATTGAGAAAGTAATTGTTATTTATTTTTAAATTCGAAAACTTTTTTATTTAATTTTTTTTTAATTAGAAATCTTAATTTATAGGATTTTTGACTTTTCCCTTGAAAAATAAATTCAGATTTGTTATTTATGGATTCAATACGCATGTGTTGGATTGAGAAAGTAATTGTTATTTATTTTTAAATTCCAAAACTTTTTTATTCAATTTTTTTTTTAATTAGAAATCTTAATTTATAGGATTTTTGACTTTTCCCTTGAAAAATAAATTCAGATTTGTTATTTATGGATTCAATACGCATGTGTTGGATTGAGAAAGTAATTGTTATTTATTTTTAAATTCCAAAACTTTTTTATTCAATTTTTTTTTTTAATTAGAAATCTTAATTTATAGGATTTTTGACTTTTCCCTTGAAAAATAAATTCAGATTTGTTATTTATGGATTCAATACGCATGTGTTGGATTGAGAAAGTAATTGTTATTTATTTTTAAATTCGAAAACTTTTTTATTCAATTTTTTTTTTAATTAGAAATCTTAATTTATAGGATTTTTGACTTTTCCCTTGAAAAATAAATTCAGATTTGTTATTTATGGATTCAATACGCATGTGTTGGATTGAGAAAGTAATTGTTATTTATTTTTAAATTCCAAAACTTTTTTATTCAATTTTTTTTTTTAATTAGAAATCTTAATTTATAGGATTTTTGACTTTTCCCTTGAAAAATAAATTCAGATTTGTTATTTATGGATTCAATACGCATGTGTTGGATTGAGAAAGTAATTGTTATTTATTTTTAAATTCCAAAACTTTTTTATTCATTTTTTTTTTTTTTTTTTAATTAGAAATCTTAATTTATAGGATTTTTGACTTTTCCCTTGAAAAATAAATTCAGATTTGTTATTTATGGATTCAATACGCATGTGTTGGATTGAGAAAGTAATTGTTATTTATTTTTAAATTCGAAAACTTTTTTATTCAATTTTTTTTTTTTTTAATTAGAAATCTTAATTTATAGGATTTTTGACTTTTCCCTTGAAAAATAAATTCAGATTTGTTATTTATGGATCCAATACACATGTGTTGGATTGAGAAAGTAATTGTTATTTATTTTTAAATTCCAAAACTTTTTTATTCAATTTTTTTTTTTAATTAGAAATCTTAATTTATAGGATTTTTGACTTTTCCCTTGAAAAATAAATTCAGATTTGTTATTTATGGATCCAATACGCATGTGTTGGATTGAGAAAGTAATTGTTATTTATTTTTAAATTCGAAAACTTTTTTATTTAATTTTTTTTTTTTTTAATTAGAAATCTTAATTTATAGGATTTTTGACTTTTCCCTTGAAAAATAAATTCAGATTTGTTATTTATGGATTCAATACGCATGTGTTGGATTGAGAAAGTAATTGTTATTTATTTTTAAATTCGAAAACTTTTTTATTCATTTTTTTTTTTAATTAGAAATCTTAATTTATAGGATTTTTGACTTTTCCCTTGAAAAATAAATTCAGATTTGTTATTTATGGATTCAATACGCATGTGTTGGATTGAGAAAGTAATTGTTATTTATTTTTAAATTCGAAAACTTTTTTATTTAATTTTTTTTTTTAATTAGAAATCTTAATTTATAGGATTTTTGACTTTTCCCTTGAAAAATAAATTCAGATTTGTTATTTATGGATTCAATACGCATGTGTTGGATTGAGAAAGTAATTGTTATTTATTTTTAAATTCGAAAACTTTTTTATTCAATTTTTTTTTTTTAATTAGAAATCTTAATTTATAGGATTTTTGACTTTTCCCTTGAAAAATAAATTCAGATTTGTTATTTATGGATTCAATACGCATGTGTTGGATTGAGAAAGTAATTGTTATTTATTTTTAAATTCGGAAACTTTTTTATTTAATTTTTTTTTTAATTAGAAATCTTAATTTATAGGATTTTTGACTTTTCCCTTGAAAAATAAATTCAGATTTGTTATTTATGGATTCAATACGCATGTGTTGGATTGAGAAAGTACAGAAATTATTTGTTAAAAAATGAGGAAAATTTAGCGTATATTAACAGAGTTATTGTTTTATTTTATTATTAGCGTATTGTTTATTATTATTTATCAACGTAATTTTTTTTTTTTTTTTTTGACAGAGTAGTTTGTAGGGGAGAGAGCCCCTAAATCCAAAAGAAAAGTTATTTCAATTTTTAAAATGTGTATTATTATCTTTTAAGGGAAAATAATACTTTTTAATCTGCATTTATTAAGTAAATAAAGCAACAATTGAATTAATACTACCACAATTGTTTTTCAGTAATTATTTATGCAAAGCAATTGTACGCGCAAATGTCCTCTTTTGTCCACTATAGTTCATAGAATAGTATAATTTAATCTGAAAAGTTTCAATTTGAAATTTTTAGGCCCGCTTAAACAAAGAGATAAATAAATTACACAGTCAAACGTTCAGCTAATAACGAACATTTATAAAATCAGTAATTATCTATTCCAGAAATCTTTTTCAAACTTAATTAACCTAAATTCCTCTCTATCAGAATTTCAAGTAGCGGTAAAAAGGTTAACATTTTCCGATGTGAATTTCGACTTAATGCTAAAACGATGATGAACGAAAGTGCCTGTTAAATGAAATCTAATTTTTATTATTAGCATAACAAAACCAAGTACTGTGATGTGGTTTTAAGATTTATATTAGTGCCATTTATAATAGTATTAGTAGCTTACAGCCATGACGCCTATTTAGTAACTGAATTTGAACAAAGATGAGAACCCATAAGACATGTTTTTGGCCGAAATGAATTCAGTGCACATTCATTCAAAGTAACTTTGAACCATGGGCTGTGACTTTGCTCCACGTCCTAACTATCAATATTTTTGACTCCAAAAGACGAAATAAACTCCAGAACTGTGCTCTGTTGGCAAGGGGCTGTGCATATATAACGTTATCAACTTTATGGAAATGTTGGACCCCTTCTTTTTTGCCAATATCAAACGTTATCATCCCTTGAACCCCCCCCCTTCTCCCCCTTATAATAATAACGTTATCAATGTCTTTTTTTTTTTTTTTTTTGTACTTTGTTAATAAAATATCACTTTATATATAAGATATAAATCACTTTCTATATGAAATATATATAAAATAAATAGTTACTATTAAAAAGAATTTTATAATAGCATTTTGTTACATAATGAATTTAACAGTAATAATGTTTCCTTGCACTTCCCACGCACGTATGGGGAGGGGGGGGGAGGTTAACAGAAATTTTTATCAACCAAACAAGTTAATGAGATTCTTTCTCTTTTATTTATTATTAAACACAAATTTCATCTCAAATATACTTCGCATATGGTTTCTCGAACAGCGATTATATATGTATACACATATGAAGAATAGGAATGTCAAACGTTGGGGGAATTCCATGTTTTAGAATTAATTAATTTTATAGTAATTTAATAATTTCAATAATAGTTTTGTATTTTCATAAAAATAAACAACAGACTTTAAAAAATGTATTATTTTGTACCAAAAAACATGTTACAAATAAAAAGAGAAAAATTTGGTTGAATCAAAAAGTATATCGATACCAATAGACAAACCTCCTCCTCCCCCCTAAAGCGATAACGTTACATATGAACAGCTCCCAAGGTTCTAAACTGGGATTTCTACTCTTTATTTTAGAAAATAAATTAGCAATATTGTGTGCAATTAATTCCATCATAGAACTATTTTTTGTGAAGTACTGTTTTCAAGTTCATTTTGAATGCTGTTTTAAAGTTATTGTAATCCAATTAAATTATCATAAATTTATCGGATTATTTTTCAAATTATTCTGTAAATGTTGTAAATGTGTTAATATTTTGTGATTAGTTATTTATTAATAATTAATAAAATGCAAAATAAGAGGGCAATACCGTTTTAGCTTATTTTCAGGGTATCTTTCAGCCAGCTCAAAGTTATTTAACCGTTTTGAAATTGTTATAATCCAATTAAATTTTCATAAATTTATCAGAATATTTTTCAAATTGTTATCTAAATGTTGTAAAAGTGTTAATATTTTGTGATTATTTATTTATTAATAATTAATAAAATAGAAAATAAGAGGGCAATACCGTTTTACCTTATTTTCAGGGTAAACTTCAGCCAGTGATTATAGGTGCTACTGTCGAAAATCCGCTGTAATTGTATTAATATTTTGTGATTATTTATTTATTAATAGTTAATAAAATGCAAAATAACAAGTCAGTACCGTTTCACCCCATTCTCAGGATACTTTTCAGTCGGCTTAATGTTATACTGATGTTTAAAATTTACAGATTATAGGTGTCGAATTTTATATAAATGCCAAAAGTGTGAATTAGATATAATCTATAAATATTTTCACAAACATGTGTAAAATGCGTAAAATTCATTTAAAGGTGTTTTTTTGGGGCGGATCTACTCAATTTGACATTTTATATATTGGACATTTTTTATTCTTGTTTGAATAATACCAGTACTAGTATGTATTACTGTAACTGTGAATATATTATTGGGTTAAAACATTGAAAATTGTTTTTCGCTGCATTTTTTTGTTTTTTTATGAACAATGAATTGTTCTTTTTTATTTCTAAATATTCATGGTTCTCTTCTCCCACTTTTTTATGGCATAATATTTGATGTAATTTCATAAATTATACAAATCTTGTGATGTTGGGAAATACAAATTAAAAGTATTTCCATGTCTGATTTTTTTTCTTGGGGGGGGGGGGGGGCGTTAAAGTTGTTTTAACTATAATACTTTTTTTTATAATGAATTATTTTCGATGACATTTATCCTATAGTCCAAAGTTACCCTAAACGACTGGGTAATTTTGAACAAGGATAAAAATTCCCTTTTTATTGCTTATATCATTACTATTCCTTAATTTTTGATAATCTTATACTAATTTAGAATATGTGTATTACATAAATGTATATCATCTTTGATAAATTAACTTTTCATCCGAAGTAAAAGCGGATACGAGTTTTCAACTTTTGGTTGAAAATCCCAACCCTAGGTTACTGGACCCGCGGTTTAACTCTCGGGCGAAGTTATTCGTTAATACGACCGTAACCAGTTCAGTGAGAATGATTATGAATACCGTTTGAGTTCTCAGCCTGGGTTAGCACGAAACTGGAGGTCGAAGTAGTTCGTGAATACGACCATAAAATGAAAAGTATTCATGAAGAGAAAGTATTTACTTGGATTTTTAATTAGATTTTTTTTTCTTTGTAATATAGAAAATTTCAATTCTAGTAAGTTTTATTTATTTATTTATTTATTTAGTTTTCTTTTCCTTTCTTCTCACGTAATTATCACTTGATTATGAATTAAGTTTGTTCTAAAGGCACTATTATCGAAAGTACTTTCGATATTCCTTCAGAAATCCGAAATTATCAAAACTCCGGCTTAGTCTCCGTCCCAATGATGCCAGATTTGTGAAGTTATACTGTATTTAATCCATATAGATATAACGACTTGTTAATCTTTAACGGATAGTAGTTTAAAATACATGATTTTATTTTTATATTCTATTTGCACCGATATATTTTAAAAGCAATTTTTTACAAAATTCCTCTTGCACGTATTATAGACGCTATTACTAATATATGGCGACATTAATCCGTTAAGGTTAAAATTTGAAAGTGATGAAAAAATATTTTAATAATAAAAATACTATCCTACGTTTGTTTTTACAAGTGAGTTTTACTCTACCATCTTCAAAATTATACATGTTTCAAAAGCATGTACATGTCTTCTAAATAAAGGCGTGGTCAGAACAAAATACATTATCAAAATATTTATTTTCAATTGATGTTAAATGACAGTGAAATGAAGTTGTGATTAATTACATTTAATGGCTTAGTTTAGCCTTGGATATTTTCAAGAACGAAATCTTTAAACTAGATTTTTGTCATGTTACTTGAATATTTTCATGTTTACAAAATAGTAAGGCTATTTCAAAGAAAAAAAAAAATTACGGCATTTTTTTTTTTTTTTTTTTTTTTCCTTACACATGCTTTTGAAAATATATTTGTGTTAAAATTGTGGAAAAGATTATTTTTAATCGTTAATGTCGAATTGTTTGTTTTATGTGTAGTATTTTTTTCTCTGAAAAAGTCATGTTATGTCTAGCACAAAAAATAAGTGAGCAAATTCAGGTTGTTTCAAAATAATTTTTTAAGAGGTAACACATAGACGTATTCAAAATACATTCTGCTTTTATATTTCATATTGATATATATAGTTATTAATGGACGTAATAAGGATTTACTGGCTTTATATTTCAAATTAATATGGTTCTGATTACGTTTTGGTGTAAATCGCACGACAGGTGGCACTGCTATGCAATATTATTCATGATAATCGCAATATCTCTATCTCAGCAACTAATATACGAATTTTTATCAAACTTCAGATTTAGTTCGTCTCTGATATAAATTAGTATTTTGTAGTTTTTGGAGTAAATCGCTCAACAGGTGGCGCTGCTACGCGACAGTGTTCATCATTATGGCAATAGCTCTATCTCAAGAAATAATGCATGGATTTCATGAAACTTCAAGTTCTGTTAGTCCCTGATGTAAATTAGTATTCTTTAGTTTTTAGAATAAATGGCTCTACAGGTGGCGCTTCTATCCAGTTTTTTTTTTTTTTTTTTTTACTATTTCTGAAATAATTCTATCTCAAATACTAATACACAGATTTCCATCAAATTTCTCATTCAGTTAGAACTTGAAATGAGTTGTTGCAGATTAGACTTTGGTGTCAATTACCTAACCGGTGACGCTGCTATGATTCATTTTTTCTGGAAGAATTAACGTGTATCTGATAGAAGAAAGTTTTGAGATTGCCCCATCCAACTAGTTTCTTTTGTTCTACAAATTATTAAAGTACCAATTGTATAAACATAGTTATTTTATCCTGTGCTATGAGAATAAAAAAAAGAAGGAATTAGCTTATTCTTTGTTAAATAAATCTTTTGACTACTGTAAGATACGTTTTCACAGAATTACAAATGCAATAAGACAATCTCCAAACTAACAAGATTACATTAAAGTGAATGATCGCTTACGAAATTGTAAATATATATACACATATTCTAATCGGCTTTTCAAACTTCATTCGAAGATAACGTTGCCCTTGACATACAATCCTAAGCAGAAATTATTTTCCTCTTCGAGAATTATTATAACGGCTTACATTACTCTTCTGATCATCTTTTTTTCGATCATCGGTGGAAAAGAATGGCGAGATCGATGTTGTCATTTTGAATTCACTTAATTCCCAGCTTGTCCTAGTTAAAGCAAGGATTTTGATTGTAGCTTAACGCCCTTAATAGCTTAAAAGCAAATATTTTGCTTCTAATACTTACATTCACTTATATGTCTTTTCTTTGAACGCAAAACAATTTGCAGGCTTGCTTTATTTAAAACTAAAAAAAAAGTTATACAAATACATTTAACTACTTATGTGGAAAATAAACTTTCAAATAATGCCTATTTTTTTTTTTTTTTTTTCATGTTTTTTTACACAATTTTTAATCTTCTATCACCGGTTTTTCAAAGCAGAAAATTTTGGCTAATTGAATATGAAAAAATGCTGGGATTAAATAAAGCAATATTTACAATAAAAATTTACTGGTGAGAATAATAAATCATGATTGGAATATGGATGCCTGTATAGGTTACCGGCAAATCATGATTGGCAAAAGAAAAAAACAACAGCATCGATTTCAAATGATTATCTCCTTACTTATTTTAGGGGAGAGGAGGGCACGTTTGAGCATTTTTATTTAAAATCATTAATTGTTTTACTTGAATTATATTTATTGCGTTTTAAATATTATTCAATAAAAATAATGCATTTCTCCATCATACGAGTCAGACATTAAAAGTTTTCCAAATAAATTAAATATATTGTGAGGATTTAAAAAGCTGAAAGATTTCTGTTCAAACCTGTCCCATGTAGGGGTATCTTTGAGCATGTAAGGAGAGCTTTTGAACAAATTAACAAAATATGCAAATATTAAGAGCTATTATGAAAATCTGCATATTTTTCAGAAATATAAAATAATCTGTATAAAATTAAAGAACTACATTTTACAGAAATTACAATCTTTTAAATTATTTAACGAAATTTGTTTCCATTAAAGTTGATGTCAAAGATCACTGTTGGAAAAACAGCACATAGTGTCTCTCTACTTATATTTGGTTGTGGCAACCTTTTTAACAATACCCTTGAAATCCACCAAATCGATATTTGATGCATCTGGAAAATAAAATATTTTATTCTCTCTTTTATGAAGAAACCTGACGTTAAATTCCATTTCATTCTGCAATTGCAGTTCATTCTGACCAGTGTAATGAAGAGCAGTTCTTTTCAATTGAAAATGAGCTAAAATGAGATCATTCACATGTAAATCTTCTAGAACAAGAATCTTTTCTTCTTGATCTTCGGTATCAGTAATTAAATCTTCAAAGTCAGATTCTTCAATGCATCAATTTGTATTTGAAAATTCCCGTCACTCATACATCCAGAAAATCTAATGCATGTGTGCAGTAAGAGAAGATTGTTGACAATATAAGTGCATGTTCTTTGGCCCTCTTTACATTAAAAAAAATCCAACAGTAAAAATATTTAGATACAGTCGAGTCTCTATATAACAAAATCCATCGTTCCAGTAAAAAATTCGTTATATGGAGAAATTCGATGTATAGAGTATGATGTTAAAAATCGTATTTAATGTTTTAACATTTTATTTCTTAATTATTTAAGCTGTTTCAAAAATGAGAACAGACATTTATTTGAAAGATTAACGAAAATCAAATAAGGAAGACTTGAATTAATATCAGACGAAGATATCTGTAATTTTTTGTTGTTTTGATATTAAAATTGTTATACTCTCTCTCAAAAAAATAATAATAATAATAATAATAATAATAATAATAAAAAGCTCAAATTTTAGCAAGGAATGAAAAATTGTAGTTAACATTTTCCTCCATTTGAAGGCTTCTATTATGTGCCTCTCATTGATTCCTCTCTTATATGTGTAACAATCCAATTGACTCTGTTTTGAGAAGGATGTGGAAAGGTATGTGGGAGGCGGGATGAATTCGTTGGATTTAAAGAACAAGGAGAAAAAAAAACTCAGCACTGAACGATAAATCAAAAATAAGTGGTGGAAAATTGGTTCCATATGATTTCGAAGATTTTTTAAAACTGAATAAATTAAGACCGAGTTATGAAAAAATTCGATATATGGAGATAGATATTTCGCTATATGGAGACTGTTTTTAATGTAATCATGCGAAAAGGGGACCCGTTCCTATTAAAAATTCGTTATATAGAGAAATTCGATGTATGGAGTTTCGTTATAGAGAGACTCAACTGTATATTCATAACTCTTTACTTCATAGTTTTAAATGTTCAATGGTGCCCTATCACATGGAATTTACAACTATTTCCTGAATTCGGCTTAAGAATTTGAATAAAACAAAGCTTGTAAACTAAAGCTAACATCTTTAATTAATTACTGAACAATAAATTAAAATTTAAGGCATATAAAATTGTTCACAAAAAGCTTACAACTTTATTTTCTTAAATTAAGATTAAAGAAGGAAAAAAACACATACCTTGCTTAGACAGTATTGTGCATAGAAAATGGTGCAGCTTTGTATATTTATTGCAGTAGTACTGAAGTAGTAGCAATGTGATGCTATGTACATTAAATATATATATGTGCATTTGAAGGAAAACATATAGAATGTTCAAAGGTGCCCCCAGTTCAGACGTGCTCCTCTCTCCCTTACTGATATTCCAACGACAATTGTCGTATCCTACCGAAAATGGTTTGACACAATGTATGTCTAGGATTCTTTATTGTTATCCACATTCATTAAAAGTCTTATTATTATCATTATCGCTGATATCAATGCACAATGGAAGATTCTGTATAAAAATCATTGATGTAGCTGTGTAAAAAATATTATTAACGATACGATTACTATTTTTCACACTTCAAGTACCACTCTGTACCTTACGAACATATTCAAATTGCGTGACGATTGGACAATGTTCACGAAATTTAAAAGTATGGCATCCATCACTGAGTCACAAATAATACCATTGGAGTCCACGTATAAGACCTTAATTCAGCTCAGTAAATAATTATTAATATCATTAAATATATTATTCTATTATTATTATTTAATTACTATTAGTTATTAATATTACTATAAAAGATTTTCAATTATTATTTTAGTATTATTAAAGGTTATAAAAATATATAATATTATAAAAAATAATTTAATATTATAATGCATAACAAAACAATTAAACAAAAACATAATTTGCAGAACAAATTAATAAAACAACATTTATTTCCTGCACTATTTAAGCCCGAGAAGGGACAGATATTGAGATATTTGATTTATTCATTTCTACATTTAGCATTAAATTTTTGTATCAAATAATTTAAATTATGTGAACATTGAAAAAATAAAAATGAAATTCAAACAATATGATACTTAAAAACCCTAAATCTTAGATACCGTTTAAACAAAATCGAAATAAAGCTTAGACTTTTTCTGAACATTTGCTTTTTAGATGTGTCTATTCTTTTTATCTATACCTACCGTAAACATTATACAAAATCTGCAAAACAGATATTTGCAAATTAAGTTTGGAAAAAAATATAAGATTTATTTCGATTTTGTTTGAACGGCATCTAAGATTTAGGGTTTTTAAGTATCATATTGTTACAAAATTTTACTTGATGAAATACTAACTATTACGTTCTTTCCTATGTAGAAATTTCTGATTTATTTTTCCAGATCTATGCCGATCATGATACCTAGACTCCAAAACCACCCCCAATTAAAAACTCTATTTATCTTTCTCCGCGGTATCTACGTAGATTTTCATTTCTCCATTGGGTTTTGCACAGATTTTCATTGATCCATTTCCAAATCGTTAACTTTTTTTTACATCTAGAACTGAATTCTGTACATGCTTCCTGTCTTGATACCAAATATTTCAAAATCTCTGTTTCATTTCCAATATGACGTCATAAATGTGCGCTTTTTAATTCTTAAAATCAATTTCACTTTTTACGATGGAATCACTCAAAAATCAGATGTCACTTTTTTCTTTGGCGAATTCTTTTCTCATGAATCATAAAGTCAAATTCGGCAGAAAAATCTCTTCTGCATGAAACTGATATTTATACTTAACAATCAGCATTGATACATTGCGTCAGAAGTATAGTTCTAGACATTCACCTCTAGACAAAATAATATTCCTCCAACAATACCTCAAGACACAATATCAATAAAATGTATTTATTTATTTTTTCTTTTTTTTTTTTTTTTTTTTTTTTTTGTATTACGTTATATTTATTTATTTTCTGTATTTCTTCACTTAGAAGCTTCTTGATAAATTAATCAATGTTTGAATTGAAATTCTGCCCGAAATTGAAATTTAACTTCGATAGAACTTCAAACCGCTATCGGAGCTCTGGGCAGGGTTCAGCATAGAAAAGTTGGGGATAGATGTCATGTATGCAACACATTGGCGCGATTGGAACAAAATATATATTATATGCCTCACATGCTAACCTGGCTATCGTTGTTTATTTACTAATAAATTGTTTTTTTTCTATTACTTTTATTTAAAAAATATGTAGATCGTTTTGTTCTATAGTCATTAATAAACTTTTTTTTATTTATCACTATTTCCCTTTTTAAATATTAGAAGATAGTTTAAAAATATATATATGATATTTGAAAACGAAAATTTCGCCAAATTGGCGTCAGAAAAAAATTGCGCCAACATGGTAAGTATTAGACATGTGTGCATAAAGGTGACACATTATGAATGTTCCAAATGTGCTTAAATTTTATTATCTCATAGAGATAGTATATCAAAAAAGTTTTATAAAAATATTAACTTAAAGTATAAAAAAAACAGCTATTTTTCAACAGAAACTCTTTGTAATATTTTAAAAATTAAATCGTGTAGTGTTTTATCATATTAAAATCACCGAAATAATGAATTTAATACAAGTTAATTCGGTACTTGGTTACCCCGTCAACCAATTCCGCCAAATTATGTAAGTCGCCAAACTAATAGCCAAATTATACATATTGGCATTTTTTATAACAAAAGTACAAATAAATGGGTAAAACACTAGTAAAAAGTGTAAATAAAATCATTTGACGACATCTCTAAATACGTATAGGTATTTAATGTCATTGAATGTGACGTTCATGATCATCCATTAATGGGATTTAATCTTATAGTTTGGCGATAGTTTTTTGGTCGACGGGATAACCAAGTAGTACCGTTGATTTAAAACTGATTTTATCCAATGATTAATTATTTGTAAAATTACAAATTTAGGCACAATTTTAAAAAATCACCAAATCGGGAATTAAAAAAATATATTTGGAAACATTATTGTTTATACTTGTTTACATTGGATTTGAATATTTAGGTTGATAGAATGGGCGAATTTATTGCAGTGCCGAAAAGTCTTACACCAAGTAGTTGACAATTCTGCGGTTTAGCCTTAAAAAATTGCTATGTTTGAAGACCCAGTTCTGCAGATTTACTAGTTTCATTACATACGAAGGATGAAATACTATTATTCTCAAATACTATTATTTTTGAAAATTTTTATTCACCTAAATTTATTTTTATTTTCTTCGAACATATAAGACGAAGAAATTTTTAAAAATGTGGTATAAATACGAAATCCCGGCGCAAATCTATATATATAAAAGAAAGTCTGGATTTCATATTAATCACAGCACAGAAAAATCTACTGGACCCATAATCTTGAAAATTGGGGAAAAAATACTTCTTATAGCACCGAGCACCGCTAAGAAGGGATTTTCGAAAATTCCACCCCTAAGGGGGGTAAAAAAAAGAACGAACTTTAAAAAAATTCCTTAAAAATCGGCTTATGTAGTTATTTTTCAAATGATAACATGTTTTAATGTATTTTTCGATGCTGAATCGAATGGTACCAAGCAAATTCTTTTAAATCCATTATTTCGTGAGATACTTCACATTTTCCTAATTTGGCGATGTCTTCCGTGCAAAAACCTGAAATTTTCAATCCTTCTATATAGATCAGATTTTGTAGTCAATTCAATTGATACCATTTTGTAGACGATTCAATTGGTACCATATTTTAGTGTATTTTGCCATGCTGAATCGAATGGTACCAAGCAAATTCTTTTAAATCCAGTTGTTTGTGAGATACTTCACATTTTTCTAATTTGGCGATATCTTCTGCGCAAAAAGCTGAAATTTTCAATCTTTATATACAGGGTGATTCATAAAAGATGGGCAGAACTTTAAGGGGTTATAGTACACTTAAAGACAAATAATATTAATTTGGAGACTAAGGGTCCCAGACGTATTCCCAAGGAGATAGGGGGCATTAAAGTTTAGGGTCCGAAATTTCAAATGATTATAAAAAATGGAAAAATTGGTCGATTCGTTTGCGGTTTCTGCAAAAAATTTTCTTTATGCCAGTATTTTCTTGAAGTAAAATTTTAAAGTTCAATTTCAAAAAATGTCGATAGGGGGCGCTTTAGACTTTGGAGTAACAAACAACTATTTTTTAACGTTATTTTTTTTATTTCTTTAAATGATTACGAAAACTTAGACTTAAACTTAAATTTTGATCTAAAAATCTGAGTCCTAACGAGTAGTTAAGTAGCGTAAACTGAAATTTGAAATTTGAAACCTTTCTCCCCCCAGAACAAAAATCAGTTATTCCCGATCTTTGTGTCGTAGATTAGGCTCTAACTACTGCCGCGTTTTGCTAAAATTATTCTTTATGTCAGTATTTTCTTGAAAATAAATTTTAAAGAAAATTTTCAAAAAATTCCGATAGAGGGCGCTTTAGACTTTGGAGTAACGAACAACTATTTTATACCGTTATTTTTTGTGTCTCATTAAATGCTTTCTAAAGCTTAGACTTAAATTTTTAGCCCAAAATCTGAATCGTTAGACGTGGTTAAGTTTCTGGGGAGAGGGGTTTGAAATTTCTACTCCTGAGCACAGTTCAGTTTACCATGTCCACACATTGTGTGCTGTGATACGAGGTAAAAAGACACAAACTAGGATTATGTTACCAAAGCATATTTATTAACATGTAATTACAATAAATGTTCAAAATTGTGACCACCAGAGGTTATGCACGCAGAACAACGGCGAAGAATGGAACGGCGAACATTCGCGAAAACATCAGGCTTTTCGAGCACTTCCCCTACAGCGGCGGAAAGTCTGGCGACCAGTTCCTCGGGGGATTCAATGGGTGTCTCATACATAAGAGCCTTCAATTGTCACCAAAAAAAGAAATCGAGGGGTGAAAGATCTGGCGAGCGAGCAGGCCAAGCAACAGGACCACCTCGACCAATCCATCTGTTCGGAAATGTGATGTCCAGATAGTTGCGGACGTCTCGTACGTAATGGGCTGGCGCTCCATCGTGCTGGAACCACATGACCCGCCGGATGCGTGGAGGAACAACGTTTAACAGGTCTGGCAGCACATGTTGCAGAAATGTGAGGTATGTTTTACCGTTGAGGCGTTCAGGAAGAAGGTACGGTCCGATTAGGTGGTCTCCGAGGATTCCTGCCCAAACATTGATGGAAAAGCGTCTCTGATGAGCATGTGGATACGTAGCATGTGGATTGACATCCGCCCATACATGTGCATTGTGTGTGTTAAATGTACCTTCACGTGTGAAGGTACATTCATCGGTGAAAAGCACAGTTCGTCCAAAATGTGGATTTAGCGCGTTCTGCTGCAGAAACCAGCGGGCGAATTCAATACGATTTGGATAATCCCCTGGAGACAGTTTCTGGACTCGTTGCACATGAAACGGGAGCAAATGTTCATCCTTCAGTACCCTCCAAGTCATGGACTGTGAGGTATCCACCTGCCTAGCCGCTGTTCGTGTACTTGTACTTGGTTGCGCCGCTACTTCATCCAGAATGGCTTCTGCAACAACTACTGATTCGTCCTTTTTTGCACGACCTGCATTCGACCGGGAAGGGAGAAATGATCCCGTCTCACACAACTGTCTGTGCAAGCGCTCGAAAGTTTTGCGGTTAGGCAACCGCCTGTTGGGAAATCGCTCTCCGTACATTCGTTGTGCCTCTGCACTATTTCCATCTGCCGCTCCGTAAATTAAATGCATCTAAGCCTTTTCCTTATTCGTGAAGGGCACCATCTTCCGATTCATTACTACAGCGACTTACACTTGACTCACCGTTCAGTGGTTTTTATGCCTGAATCGTGTCGAAATTTTGCATACGTGTTCTTCTTCTTCTCCATTTGACATTTGCATACTTTCTGTCTCCTTCTTCACCCGGTGACTAGCGTCAGGAATGGAGCTTTAACGTTTGCATGAGCGACGTTTCCAACTGTGCCAGTGCCTTTATGAGTGAATTCCGACTATGCAGTCCTTGACGAAAGTTGTATTTTTGCCTCGTATCACAGCACAGAATCGTTGGGCATGGTTAAGTAGTGCAAACTGAACTATGTTCAGAAGTTGAAATTTGAACCCCCTCCCCTCGCTACTGAACCACGCTCAGCGATTCAGATTTTGAGCTGAAAATTTAAGTTTAAGTCTAAGCTTTAGAAAGCATTTAATGAGACACAAAAAATAACGGTATAAAATAGTTGTTCGTTACTCCAAAGTCTAAAGCGCCCTCTATCGGAATTTTTTGAAAATTTTCTTTAAAATTTATTTTTAAGAAAATACTGACATAAAGAATAATTTTAGCAAAACGCGGCAGTAGTTAGAGCCTAATCTACGACACAAAGATCGGGAATAACTGATTTTTGTTCTGGGGGGAGAAGGGTTTCAAATTTCATATTTCAGTTTACGCTACTTAACTACTCGTTAGGACTCAGATTTTTAGATCAAAATTTAAGTTTAAGTCTAAGCTTTCGAAATCATTTAAAGAAATACAAAAAATAACGTTGAAAAATAGTCGTTTGTTACTCCAAAGTCTAAAGCGCCCCCTATCCGCATTTTTTGAAATTGAACTTTAAAATTTTATTTCAAGAAAATACTGGCACAAAGAAATTTTTTGCAAAAACCGCAAACGAATCGACCAATTTTTCCATTTTTTATAATCATTTGAATTTCGGACCCTAAACTTTAATGTCCCCCTATCTCCTTGGGAATACGTCTGGGACCCTTAGTCTCCTATTTAATATTATTTGTCTTTAAGTGTACTATAACCCCTTAAAGTTCTGCCCATCTTTTATGAATCACCCTGTATAAAAGAAAGTCTGGGTTTTTTTTTTATTAATAATCGTACAAAAAAATCTATTGAACCTACACTTTGGAAGTGAGTTCTATAATCAGGTTAACATGATTATGTAAGCTATATTTAATTGTCTCAATATATATAAAACACAAAGTAAAATTTCATTCCGGCCTCTTATAAATTAAGTTCTACTAGATAGATTTTAATAGAACTTACATTGTTAGCTGGATAATTTTTCAGAAATTTTGTAACAATTGTAATATAGCATTCATCTTTAGATGAATACTTATGGAGATATTTTAAATCAGATGAACCCAATTACAAAAGGTTGGCTTTATTTTAAAGGTTCCACTGAATGAATTTTTATGTGATTAAAACTGTTAACATGTTGAGCGCTACGTCATTCGTTGGTGACTAACTTTGAACTTTCTGTTTAGATGACTGCCTTTTCTCCGATGACATACAGAATAAAATACAATATAAAACTAAAAATTACTATTATATAAAAATTTCGTTTGATTTAAAGTTTCTTTAAAAAAAACTGACCAGCGTAGCGGGCGAAGGCTGCTAGTGTCATATACGCACTGGGTTTGGTGCAATTTTTTTCTGATGCCAATGTGTCAAAAAACTCGCTTTCAAATACCAGTTACATATATATATATAAGTTATTTTCTATTATTTTGCAGAGACAATACGTAGAAAAAAGTTTAATTTACTTATTTTCTATATTTCTTCAGTTAAAAGCTTCTTGATCAATGTTTGAAAATGTCCTTTTATTTTAAAAAGCATGCATACTTCATTTACTTTCTGTTAACGATTCTTGTATTTGTACGAAATGTTTGCAAATCTCCGTTTCATTTCTAATATAACGTCATAAATATACCATTTTTAATTCTTACCACAAAAAAAAAAAATCAATTTTATTTTTTATTTATCACGTAAAAATGATTAATTGCTACACGAAATATGTCCATTGACCTCTGTATATTTTTTTGATTGAAGGGAATTATTTTTTAAACAATTAGATCCTTTGAAGAAAATCTGTGGCAGCGCGTACAAAATGTGGGAAAATGTCTAGTAAATAACTCGTTCAATGTTAAATTCCGTATTAAAATAACATTACGGAGTCTCACAGGAAATAAATAAAGCATAGCACTACCGTGCTATGCTTTAATAATCATATTACTATATTATAGACTAATAATACAGTGTATCCCGCTGAAATATAACCACCGTGATTTTGTACCGTAACTGGACACGAAACAAATTCATGAGAACAAAATAAATATACTAAGAAAGTCTAAATAGAAATACAAGAAGTAACTCACTCCCTGCCCCACTTGGTCAGAAAAAAAATGAAATGAACGTATGGAAAAAGAAGGTGAAAAGTTTCTCGACAAAATAAAGCCACTATTGTTAATAGCCAATATATCTGCCATGCTTAGATATGATTTGGTATATACGATGCGGCACACCATTTAACAATGCACACCATTAACTTGAAGAGAGTAGCATCAATATTATCCCGGGCCTCAATAATGACGGCCATAGACTTGAACAGTCTGCCATTGGCAATTAAAGCTCTACTGAGGATACCCCCCCCCCCACACACACACACATACACTTTGTTGAGGGTGAAAGTAGAGGGCAGGCCATTTCATGACACGTCATCAATTATTCAAAAACCATTCTTGGGAGGATTTTACAAATGTTATGGATATGTTTGATTGATGGAAAATCCAACTTAAGACGCCAATTATCTTTCCATTTGGTAATAAATGGGTTTCTAGCAATTATTGTTAGTCTACATGCAGTCTGAGAGAAGAACCATATTACGTTTGCCACCGTATCCGAAGTCGACAAACACTACTAATAAGCCTCCACCATACTGTCATTTGGAGAAAATTTCCTTTCCTTCCCTCATGTCATGCCAATAGCAAGCAAGGCTGTCTGAATCATGCAAACTAATTTTTTCTCTTCTGAGAATATAAGAAGATGCCACTGGTCCTTCCAGGTTTGATGATATTTGGCCCCATAGACTCTGCTTTGCTTGTGGATAGCTTTCAATATGGCTGTGTTTTGAGGCTTTGATCATGGGTATAAACTTAATCTGGTTTTTCACTCAGATCACACGTAGCCAACCGATTGCCAAGAAATGCTAGAAACCCATTTACTGCCATTTGCAAAGAGAATTGGTGTCTTAAATTGGATTTTCCAGCAGAACGATGTTGAATTACCTTTGCAAAATCCTCCTAAGAATGTTTTTTCGATAATTGGGTACATATCATGGAATGGCCTGCCCTGTACCTTAATCTTAACCTTTATGAAAATGTGTGAGGTATCCTCAGTAGAGCTTTAATTGCCAGTGGCAAACAGTTATTAATTAATTTATATGGCCATAGTTTATATGACCGCCATCATTGAGGCCTGAAATAATTTTGATGCTATGGTCTTCCATGTATTGGCAAATGTTATGCCACATCGTATAATCCAAGTTAAAGTCACATATAAGCGTGGCGCATTCATTGGCTATTAACAGTAGCGTCTTTATTTCGGTGGGACACTTTCTGCCCCTCTTTTTTTACACATTTCTGATCAAATGGGGCAGTGAGTGAGTTACTTCCCTGTAAAGATGTATTTCTATATAGACTTTCTTATTATATTTTTTCGTTCTCATTGGTTTGTTTCCTGTCCAATTACGGTACAAAATCACGATGGAATTATTTCGATGAGACACTCTGTATTGAATGTTAATGTGTTAACATTAATTCCCAGTAAGATATATCTCAAAAGAATTCTTGATAAGATATAGCATAGCATCTCAAAATGATGTTTACGTTCATGTGAGATTCTCAACATAGCTTCAGTGTAAATTCACTTGCTGACTCATCAAAAGGTAGTAACTGTTATTTCTCAATGGAATAACTATTAGTTCATTTCACTGCAGTGTCTGTTATGCTTATAAATATTTGTGGCTTCAAACAAACCATCGCGTCGATTGGCTGCGCTGTTTAAATAACTCTTATTTTCTACACTTTCCTTTTTTCTTTATCACTGTTAACTTCTATATTCGAAAATTATCATTTTTTGCTGTTCATAACATAAATAGATTTTATTGACATACATCAGGCTTATTCCTAAATACTTTTCATGATTATGCCATACAAAAGTATTTAAAATATTACTGGAACAAATTCAATGCATTTAAAAATAGTTTCATTTGTTACATTTCAATATGATTGCCCTCACTAAATGTTTTTATGAAAAAATTAAAATTTTACTCAATAAAACATATTTTATATATAATATAGTAATATAAAGTAGTAATTTTACATCAAATAAAACTTAATAAACAAATAACCATAATAACCATAATAAAAACATAATAAACAAATAGTTACTAATTAAAAGAAATTAATAATAGCTTTTTGTTACATAATGCATTCAGCAATAATAATATCTTCTTGCACTTACTCCAGCACGGGAGAGAGGGTACGAATACGAAACAAAGCTTTTCATCAGCAAAGCAGGTAAAGAACATTACTTATCTTTTATTTACTAATAAGATAAATATACACAAGTATCATTGAAATATATAAGTATCAACGAAACAGATAGAGAACATTATTTATCTTTCATTTACTAATAAGATAAGTATACACAAGTATCATTTCAAACATACTTTGTATATGGTCTCCCGAACAGCGAATTATGATGGAAGAATAGGAATGGTCCGAATATTCCATATTAGAATTAAATAATTATATAATCATTTAAAGATTTCAATAATAACTTGGTTTCTCATAAAAATAGATAAAAGATTTAAAAAAAAAAAGATAATATGCTGTTGTGGTGTAAAAACTTTGTTACAAACAGAAAAAGAAAATTTTGGGTGGATATAAAATGATAACGATATCAAAAGATAAATCCCTAATCCCGTTGACCCCTATCTACCTAAAATGACAGCGTTTATATGCACAGTCCCCAAGTCTTAACTGCTAGAAACAGAAAACCTTCATCTTTCCAAGTCGCTCAAAAAATGTGGGTATTTCCTTTTAACCTGGAAGCTTTTCAGAATCCCCCAAGCTACTTAAGTATCAGCAAGTGAGGGATCTGAACAATGCGGATATTTAAAACATGGAATGAAAAATTCTTCCTATAATCTGACTTCTTTTAGGTCATGGACAAACCTTGATTTCTTGACATTAAAATCTAATTCAGAAAGCAATTACATTTTAGTGCCCTTCAAAAGGAGGATATTCACACTGGGTGAGAGGTATATAATTACAATTTCACTAAATTAACTTCGACATTTCTGAACCTGCTTAATTCGAATATCTCGTTCCAAAGAAAAGGCATCCAATTAACTTTAACAGCAATTATACAGTGGATTAATGGAATTAAGAATTGATGTCAGGAATGCGTAAGGAAGTTATGTAAACCTAAACAACGAGATGTTTCATTTTTGTCTCGCTTACTTATTATGCATATGATGATTCAATTTTTACAGATTCTAAACGAAGCAAAGAAAATACAAGAAAGAAGAATTCATGCTTCAAGCATAGATTAATGAAACACTTTCCAAGATATTCAGAATACTTTTACAAAACTTCACCGTTTATCACATTCAGTGCAACGTCAGTCTAAAATGTGATACAAAATTTGGTACTACTGGATTATCCCGTCGACCAAAAAATTATCGCCAAACTATAAGATTAAATGCCAATAATGGATGATCGTGAAAGTCACATTCAATGAGATTAAATACGATTCACGTGTTTAAAATGTCATTAAGTGATTTTTATTTCGACTCTTTATTAGTATTTTTATTAATATTCTACTTATTTTTTGTTTTTTCGTTATTTAAAATAAAAATTATGTCAATTTGTATAATTTGACTATTAGTTTGGCGCTTTGTATAATTTGGCGAAATCGGTCGACGGGATAACAGAGTAATACCCAAAATTAAAAATATATATATTGTTTTAAGTAATTATTTAAAATTTTTCTTAACTTCTATTCATTACAGGATTATACTTTCTCAATAATTACTTAAAACAATGCATATAGTTTTAGCTTTATATCCCATTTTACACCCAACATGAAGCGCAGATTTTTTTAAAAGATTTTACAATAGCACTATCTCGAAAATTAATGCACAAATTTTCATCAAATTTCAGATTCAGTTAGAAATTGACATTAGTTGTTGCTGAATAGATTTTGGTTTAAACCACCTAAACGGTGGCAGTGCTATGGTTCATTTTTTAGGAAGTATTAACATGCATAAAATAGAAGAAAGTTTTAGAATTACCACATCTGACTAGTTTATTATCATTTCCTGAGATTCTTTACTGAAATAGAGAAGAACTATCTGCAAAACTACATTTGCATTTACTGCACTTATCAAATTTGTTCAATTCAGAGCAGTGGCGTAGCTAGCGGGGGGCGGAGGGGGCGGTCCGCCCCGGGTGTCACCCTTTAAGGGGTGACACTTAATCTTTATTTGCAAATACATATATATAGCATCTTATAAAATTTTGGGAAATAATTCTGGAAAAAAAATGAAATTTACAGCTTATCACGCAAAAAAAGATTATTTTTTTTACATATAGGCACCACATTGATTTATGAGAAGTATGGGATGAATTATGAATTGCCCCTGTAATTTCTTATATGGGAGGTCTGAAGATAAACTAAAAAAGGTTTCGTCATTTCCCATGTTATAGATGCCATGCATTCATTCCTCCCCCCCCTCCTTTTTTTTTCTTAGAGATTAAACTCGCATACAATATAATCCATATTAAAAGATAATAATAATCTATACTTTAGTCTGTGTCAGCACCCTTGACTTCCAAAAATGCATAAACTTTAGGTTGTAAACTATATTGCGTCTCAAAAGTATATTGACAGGTAACTTTTTGAAATAATTGTTCAAAAATGAACCAATAATCACGGAAAAAACTAGTTGGATGTGTCAATCCCGAAACTTTCTTCTATCTCATAAGTACATTTTAATAATAATAATAATAATTAAAAAAAAAAAAAAAAAAAAAAAAAAAAAAAAAAAAAAAAAAAACGTGGTGATCCCAAAGTTACTTACTATCGAATTTCTTCGAACATTTGACATAGCCTAATGAGATTCTGGTATCCAAAAAGCCTAAAACACAAAATTTAATTAATATTCTGAGAAAATGAGCTTAGTAGTGCCTCCTGTTGGGTAATTTATACTAAAACCGAATAAGCATCATTGATGTCAAGACCTAACAGAAACTGAAATATGATAGAATTTCGTCCGTTAGTTCTTCAGATATAGTTATAACAAAAAATTTGCAAAACGTAGCACAGCAACACTATAGCTTGGACAATTTAATGCAAAACGTAAAAAAGCGTCTAATTATGTTATGGTGTAAAAGAATCTGAAGTTTGATGATATTCTGTGCATTAGTTCTTGAGATATAGCTAGTTAAAAAAAAAAAAAAAGTGTAAAATATAGCACAGCAGCACCATCAATTGAAGGATTTATAACAAAACGTAATCATCGTGTAATTATGTTATATGTCATTTTGTAACAAAATCTGAAGTTTGATGAAACTCTGTGCGTTGGTTGTTGAGATATAGCTATCGGAAAAATCGTACAAAATGCAGCAGAGCTACCCCACCTGTTGCAAGGTTAATACCAAAATGTAATCAGCGTCTAATTATGTTATATATTCTAGTGTAAAAGAAATTAAAATTTGATGAAGTTCTCTGCATTAGTTCTTGAGATATAGCTATCGCAAAAATCGTGCAAAATGTAGCATAGCAGTACCACCTATAGGGCAGTTCACATCAAAACCTTATCAGCGGCTATGTATCTCAAGGTATCGCGGAATCTGAAGTTTGGTGAAATTCTGTGCATTAGTTCTTGAGATATAGCTATCATGAAAATCTTGAAAAACGTCGCATAGCAGCGCCACCTGCTGGCCAATTTACAGCAAAACTTAATCAGCGTCTATGTATATCAAGGGGTCACAGAATCTGAAGTTTGGGGAAATTCTGTGCATTAGTTCTTGAGATATAGCAATCTTGAAAATCATGAAAAACGTAGTATAACAGCGTCACCTGTAGGCCAATTTTCACCAAAAATCGACAGGCACTAATTCATATCAAGGTTTAACTGAATATAAAATTGTATTAAATTTCGAGCATTAGTTCTTGAGATAGAGCGCCCACAAACTTTTTGTCACATACAGACAGACAGACTCGCAGACAGACGGACAGACAGACATTTTCTAATTAGTTGGATGTGTCAATCCCAAAACTTTCTTCTATCTCATAAATACATTTTAATATTTAAAAAAAAAAAAAAAAAAAAAAAAAAAAAAACGTGGTGACCCCAAAATTACCCACTATCGAATTTCCTCGAACATTTGACCTAGCCTACTGAGATTCTGGTATCCGAAAAGCCTAAAACGCAAAATTTAATTAATATTCTGAGAAAATAAGCTTAGTAGTTCCTCATGTTGGGTAATTTATACTAAAACCTAATAAGCATCTACTTATGTCAAGACCGAACAGAATCTGAAAGTTGATGGAATTTCGTCCATTAGTTCTTGAGATATAGTTATAACAAAAAATTTGCAAAACGTAGCACAGCAACACCATATCTTGAACAATTTACGCCAAAATGTAAAAAAGCGTCTAATTATGTTATGGTGTAAAAGAATCTGAAGTTTGATGAAATTCTGCGCATTAGTTCTAAAGATATAGCTAGTTTTAAAAAAACCGTGTAAAATATAGCACAGCAGCACCATCAGTTGAAGGATTTATAACAAAACGTAATCGTCGTGTAATTATGTTATATGTCATTTTGTAACAAAATCTGAAGTTTGATGGAATTCTGTGCGTTGGTTGTTGAGATATAGCTATCGGAAAAATCGTGCAAAATGCAGCATAGCTGCACCACCTGTTGCAAGGTTAATACCAAAATGTAATCAGCGTCTAATTATGTTGTATATTCTAGTGTAACAGAATCTAAAATTTGATGAAGTTCTCTGCATTAGTTCTTGAGATATAGCTATCGCAAAAATCGTGCAAAATGTAGCATAGCAGCGCCACTTATAGGGCAGTTCACACCAAAACCTTATCAGCAGCTATGTATCTCAAGGTATCGCGGAATCTGAAGTTTGGTGAAATTCTGTGCATTAGTTCTTGAGATATAGCAATCTTGAAAATCATGAAAAACGTAGTATAGCAGCGCCACCTGCAGGCCAATTTTCACCAAAAACCAATAGGCACTAATTCATATCAAGGTCTAACTGAATATAAAATTTTATTAAATTTCGAGCATTAGTTCTTGAGATAGAGCGCCCACAAATTTTTTGTCACATACAGACAGACAGACTCACAGACAGACATTTTCTAAAAATAGTCAAAACGTGTTCAGGACCTTTTAAAACGTATAAATCCCTCGAAAACTGGAAGTGGAAAATTTTCATGAATCCAATACTTTCTTCTTGTAAAGATAGAAGAAAGTAAAAATAGTCAAAACGTGTTCAAGACCTTCTAAAACGCATAAATCCGTCGAAAACCGGAAGTCGAAAATTTTCATGAATCCAATACTTTCTTCTTGTAAAGATAGAAGAAAGTAAAAAGGGCAATGATAAGAATCGTAACATAAGTTTATTCCGATAAAGAATACAGTAAAAGTTTACAGAAATTTTGTTAAAAAATCAAAATAGGCTTCCCTATAAATGTACGGATTTTTTTAGTTTTTTTATTTTTAAATTATAATTTTGTATCCATTTCTTTGAATTATCTATAAAATCACATCAGGCATGTAAAAAATGTTGAAATTTTATTTGTAATAACGTAGAATTGTGATTGAAAAATATGGCGGATTTGGGGTGACACCATTTACATCCGCCCCGGGTGTCACCCATCCTAGCTACGCCACTGATTCAGAGCGATTGGAATGATTTTTGTTGCAGTAGATTCCGAGTCTTCTTATTTATTGATACTTTGTTTCTCAAGTTCTTTACAACTAAATACGCTGTGCTTTAGATTACAATTGACATCGAATGTTTTCATGACAAAATTTAGGTAGCTGAGGTTTATGAAGATAATTAAAGCAATAACCGTATCTTAAAAGGACAAATTTTCGTAAGGCCCCCTGTCAATGGAAGAGGAAACGCTCGCGAGCTAATGCTATTCCTATGGGGAAGCATTTTTCTAATTACTCTTTCGCATTTTGACATTTTTGAATAATTTTTTTGCATTGGATAGCTCAAGTGCATGCCAACAGCACATCTTTTTTACTTTTTCGATTTTGGTTGCAGATATTTTTTACAAAGTTAGTTTCACTTTCAAAACCGGTTTCGAAACTGAAAGTGCTTTTTAAAAAATATATTTGCAATCAAAATCGAAAAAGTAAAAAAGGTGTGCTGTCGGCATGCACCTCAGCTATCCAGTGCAAAAAAAAAAGATATTCAAAAATGTCAAAATGCGAAAGAGTAATTAGAAAAATGCTTCTCCATAGGAATAGCATTAGCTCGCGAGCGTTTCCTCGAGCGAGGACAAGAGCCTTAAGGAACCATTAGAATTATCATCATATATTTTAGAACGAAGTAGGCAATCTTTCTTACCCAAAATGTTTAATGTAAGCTCTTTTGGCTGTATTTTTATGAGTTCCTTGTTTTCGCTAAAATAATTATTTTATTTCACTTTTTCAAACTCTTTTGCATTTCGAAACATATAAATTATTCTCACAATTTCATTTTATGTTATCATTAATTCTAATAATTTTGAAGCGTTCCAAGACTCTTGAAGTTCTCAAACAAATTTAATGAAGAACATACTCGTATTTCAATCTGAACGCACTAGCATTTAATACATTTTTCTTTGAAATTCACTCATTTTTTAAAAAGCTTTAGTTGCTTTTTCCTTTTCCTTTCTTCTGTGATAATAACGTGTGTAATGTCCGATAAATGCAAAACATAGAATTTGCTTATTTTTCTAACTTTTGAGAAAAAAAAAGGGTTAAAAATCTTTCACAGACGAGGATTGGAAAAAAATACAAGACATAACAAACCAACCCCGAAACAGATTTATTTTTAATGAACTGTCCCAGAATGTTTAAATCCATCCACCTTCTCTAAGTAGATAATGGTTCGTGAATTCATATGTAGTATTTATATCTTCTTAAGTTCATTCACTGCGAACGAAACAAGTTTAATCGTGAACATCAATCAAGGCTTTTTTTAGATTTTTTGCATTCGGTGTGGTTTATAAACAGTGAACAGAGACAAGTACAAACAAAACAATTACTTTTACAAAGGATGCTGATTTTAAAAATCAGTAGTTTGTGTTATAAGGAAGTACTCATTTAATTTTTGAAAGAAATGCAATAGGTCTTCTCTTAAGCGACGTTCTATTTAATGATATTATTTTGTGGTTCCTCCAAAATTTCGATAAGAAGACTTTAAAAAATAACTATATTTACCCAGGGATGTCACCTTCTGGATTTTTAAAGCAACACCGAATACTCACTGTTTCTCAAGAAAGCTATAATTTACACACTCTAGGGTCTAGGGTATAACCTCTGCTATTTTTATGACTGCACCCCTGTATTCCTGTACGATGCTTGTCATTTTTGAATTTTATTAGATACAGGCAAATCCATCCGAAATTATCCAGCCACACAAAAAGTTTCCATATATCAGCGAGTATTTTGAGTGTGTGCGTTATATATGTGCAGGAACTTATAAAATGGTATATGAGAAACCTGCCTTATTGCAGAGTTGCCAAGTCTCCGGCTTTTGCACACCGCTATTACATTAAAGGAAATGATGTTCTTTAAAATCGCCCAAATGTTCCAAATAAATAAAAGAGCATTTTCTGTATTAAAATACTGGTATCTAAAAAAGCCGGAGACTTAGCAGCTCTGCTTACTGACAGATGATGCGACTGAGAGTCTAGGTTTAGTGAATATTTTACTTAAACCATTATCTTAACACAATCAAACTCATTGGTAAATTTATCATACAAACACAAACATTGTTTTGTCAATAGCAGTGTTCAAGTTTGCCACCATAAATAGATTCTGCATATAGAGATGAAATACAATTCAAAAAGTGCTTTAGTAACGGAAACAAAATATATACGCATAATGTTTCAACTCAAAATATTATTAATCAAATAATAATTAATATTATCAAATCTATCAAAAAGTTATCAATACAGCATGGAAAGAAAGTCAGATAGTTTCTACAAGGCATGATTCATTAATAATCTTTTGATTAATCTCATAAAATTTTAATATTAATTATTTTTTATTTTAATCAAAATTTTTTAGTTAATAACTTTTCAGTCACAACTTCATGAATATGTAATTTCGTTTTTGTTATTAAAAATTCTTTTTCAGCTGTAAGTTACTGTTATGTAGTAATATTTTTCGTCATGCTTTTAAAAAGTGTTTTTAAAAATTATGAGGTAAGGAAACCCCGACAATAATTTATGGACACATTTTATAATTCTCTAACTGAGGGTGCTAAAGGGTTTCATAAGTTTGAAATTTTTAAAAAAATCAATAATTTTTTTTTTAATCTAAAAGTGCAGTATTTCTAGAATAATTTCCCTAAGTTTCAATTCAAACCAAGTAAAAGTCTAAAAAAGAGAATCTTTAAAAATTCCACTCCTTAGATTAGACCGATGAAAAGCGATGCAAATATATATTTAAAAAAAAAAGAAAAGAAAACTATTTTTGAAAAATGGACACTTTTTTTCAAAAACTAAAACACAGGTATTATTGAAATTTTGCGCACATCTTCAAATAGGATTGACTAATAACTGAACGAAGTTTCGAACGAACTGAAGTCAGTTTTGATTTAAATACTTCGTTCAATCACGAGATATACCCATTTATTAAATGAAAGAAAAAAGCTTTAAAACAAGTTGGAAATTGCACGTGAAGCGTAGCAAACGAGGTGCGTTCGTACGATAACGAAGTTTTAAAAATATTACTCTTATATCTCAATCTCATAAAATTGTAAATAGTGAATTACAATTAAAACGCTCATCAAGCAATGTTCTCTCTATACCATTATGTAATGGAATACTTTTGTGTGGCCTTGTAAATCAATAACAAATGTTCTTTGCATCACAGATTATGTAAAATGTATATTATAATATGTACTTTATAGTTGCATATAAATTTTATTAAGTTCGAATGAGTGCAACACCATTAAAATGCATTTGAAACATTTTCCCCCATTGACCGTAATGTAACGGAATACTTTTGATTGTCCCTGTAATTGATCTATGCATCCGATTTTCATAAAATTTGAAATAACTCGACAAAATTATTTAATAACTATGTATTTTAAATTTCAAACGTATAAAATACATTTGAAACTTTTTCCCCATTGACTATATTGTAATTGAATACTTTTGATTGCCCCTGTAATTGATCTATGCACCCGATTATCAAAAAATTTGAAATAACTCGACAAAATTATGTAATAACTATGTATTTTAAATTTCAAACGATTAAAATGCATTTGAAACATTTTCCCCCATTGACCGTAATGTAACGGAATACTTTTGATTGTCCCTGTAATTGATCTATGCATCCGATTTTCATAAAATTTGAAGTAACTCGACAAAATTATGTAATAACTATGTATTTTAAATTTCAAACGTATAAAATACATTTGAAACTTTTTCCCCATTGACTATAATGTAATTGAATACTTTTGATTGCCCCTGTAATTGATCTATGCACCCGATTATCAAAAAATTTGAAATAACTCCACAAAATTATGTAATAACTATGTATTTTAAATTTCAAACGATTAAAATGCATTTGAAACTTTTTTCCCCATTGACCGTAATGTAACGGAATACTTTTGATTGCCCCTGTAATTGATCTATGCATCCGATTTTCATAAAATTTGAAATGACTCGACAAAATTATGTAATAATTATGTATTTTAAATTTCAAACGATTCGGTTGGGTAGTTTTTGCGCTGTTATATGCGGACGGACAGACAGACAGACAGACGGACAGACAGACAGACAGACGGACAGACAGACAGACGGACAGACAGACAGACGGACGGACTGAGCGACAACAATAGGTGCTACGTATTTACATAATTACGAACGCACCTAAAAAATCAGATGAAGCTATTATCAATTATCCTGATTACCACAATCATATACTTTTCTAGGGGGTCTCTGGAATCATTTAATTTTTGTTCCTTTGTCGCCTTAAAATTTCGAATAAATTACTTTGTTTATTATTTATTTAACCCTTTCGGGTCTGGTGTACTATTAATAGTACATGTATTTTAATGGAGTATTATATTGCTTTAAGAAATACTTTTGCTACTATTTAAAATTAATAATGTTAGTATTATGTCTGTGCATTTATTACATCACTTCATTTATGTTTAGGTATTTAATAGTAACAAAAATAATAATTATTTGTTTATTTCTCTTCACGCCGTTTGCGTTTCTTTTATTTTAAACATACAAGGTAGAACACGTCAAATTTTGACGAAAGAAAATGTTTAAGAAGGAACTGTTTCATTAACTTATAATAAACCTACAAAATTAGTTACAATAAAAAATGCATTTTATATTGGTACATCTAACTCTTAAACAAACAATATTTATCATCGAATTAACAAAATACTATTTCTAAAAAACGCACTTGTACACTGTAAAAAAAATTCTGTGAGGTTACTAAGAATTTTCTAGGAAACTGGGATGCCTAGAATTTTTTATGTAACCGCAACACAAGAAAATCGTGTAATATTACAAAAGTTTCTTTAGTAACTGTTACTAAATATTGTTTAGGAAACATACTAACCTTTTTTTAGCGAGTTTCCCAAAGAATCGCCTGTAAATTTACTAAATATTACTTAGTAATCTTACTAATGATTGTTCAGGGAGTTTACTAAAGAATTTTTAGCTAATTTACTAATGATTTTTAAGGGAGTTTCTCATATTAGTTTTTATAAAAGTACTAAATATTGTTTGGTAAGCTTACTAGCGATATTTTAGGGCGATTACTAAATATATTTTGGTAAATTTCCTAAGATTTATTTAGTAAACGTACAAATGAATTTTTAGGGAGTTTTCTAAACAATATTTTGCGAGTTTTCTATTGATTTTTAGTATTCTTACAAATGATTTTGTAGTAAATTTATTGAGAATTTTCTTGTACATTTGCAAGGGACTTCATGGCACATTTACTTGGAACATTTCAAAATTGCAAACTAAACTTTTAATGTACTTATAAAAAATGGAAATTTATTAAGGCACCGTCAGAAAAATTACCTTTTTTTTTTGTTTTATATGTTGTTGAGTCAGTTTTTGTATTCTCGCCAGAAAGTTCTTTGCAACAGTACAAGAATTAATACATTAAAATGCTAATGATTTTTTAGTATTGTATTTAAAACATTTTATTTGCACTTCCAAAATATATTTGTAACTGTAAAATATTTTTCCAGTTGTATTACCAGTGGTTTACCAGCAATACTCCGAAAAACATTTACGTGTATATAAATATATTGTATACTAATACTTCTATTAATTGGAGTTGTTACGAATTCTTTCAATATGAAGTTGATTTTTTAGAGTTTTAGATATCCAGAGTGAAGTTTTCCTCATGTATCAAAATACTTCCAAACAAAATAAACAATATGGCCTGACATGTGTTTCAATATTACCGCAGCAATTGACACAAATATTTGTATGTTATGCACTAAAGTTTTACTTTAGACATTTCAATAGGTGCAAAATCATATTTTATATTAAATGGGCATTATAACAACAGCACTAAATGAGCAGATAAGCTGAAGCAGATCTTACGGTTTTTAGTTAAATTAAAAAAAGCAAATAAAAAGTAAGGTACATCATTGAGTTTTAAAATATGCCTAAAAAATGTTAGTGGTATAATTGTGACAAAAAAAATTTACAAATTGTATGGACTATATTATCTCTCTCTCTCTTTCTCTCTCTCTCTCTCTCTCTCTCTATATATATATATATATATACATACATACATACATACATACATAATTATGCACTGTGCCTCATCTAATCCAATACATGATTTAAAAACTTTTATATTGTGAGAAAATATTATCTGTTCATTTTACGTAAATATGCTACTAAACTAAACTAGAAATAAAATATATATATTTAGTCATATATATTTTTTAAAGAAGTTTTGTTCGGTTCTATGGTCGTAAGAACTTCATTAACTCCTGGTACATATATTTGAACACTACATAATAACCGATTCAATGGCACAAAAACAGATAGGAAATCTGCAAAAAAATTAATGTATTTACCTGAATGTCGCATTTAAGATTTTTTTACATCTTATATATTCTTATTTCAGGTGAATATGCAGTGAAGTTATAACTAATTATTAGAATCTTTCTCCCCCCCCCCCTTTTTTTGTGAGGAGGGGTGATCTTTTTCCACGACTTATTCTTCATATATTTATTGCACCGCCTACACTTAATACATTGCATATTTTACATATGTCTTTAATACTTTATTTGCTTGAGAGTTTTGTTTCAAATTGAAATATTAAAGAGGAAAAAATTATTGACAAGACCAGGAATTTTAAACTAACCTAACTTAAAGATCCCGAAGAATGGATCAAATATGTATGAATTTAGCAGAATTTTTATGTGGTTAACATTCCTTTGGAATTAGAATCTTTAACTCAAATAGTTACATATATGAGAGTTGATATACACCTTAACATATATATGGAAAAAATACACCTTTGATACATCAACAGTAATTGTGGGCAGGTTTCGAACTCTTTAATGTTTATCAGTATGGTATTATCAGTATAACTAAGCAATTTTATAAAAGTAGAAAGCTTATGGAAACTAAAATGGAAAGAAAAAAAAATGTATATTGCTTTGGAAAATATTATAAACTGTCGTTTGATATAAATATAATATCCATATCTGTACAACCAATAAATGCAATATGAATAAATAACAAAATACAATGAAATATATGAGTAAATTTATTAAATAACTATTTATTAAATTCATTGCAATAAAAAAGCATATTTTTTATACAACTCACATTTTGCAAGTATTACATAATTAATATTTATACAAATGCCTATGGATTTCATACTTTATATTTTTGAAGTCATGCTTTGTCTAAATATTAATAATCAAACTCATATGTATATGCATGCTAAAACACTATTAGACAATGATTGTCAAAATGTCATTACAATAAAACTACTGAAAAACTTCAGTGCTTCAGAATATATTAAAGCGCAAGAGTGATGTTCACGAGATTTTTCTGACTGATAGAGCTTTTCCCTCAAATTTCGCCGTCAAGCAGGCTCACATTGTTTTTAAGATGTACTTCAGTTTCTTCATGCATCTAAAAAGAAAAGATAAATGTTAACATAAATTAAATAAAATTAAATAAAATTTATAATGAATATTATTATAGAAAAACTAATATTCATCTTAGTATCGAATGTTACAACTATTTCAAAATTAGCTGATAGATTCCGTCAAAACTTGGAAAAATTTAGGACTGTTTTTATAAAAACCTTAATTTTTCTAAGAGTGTACATGCTATCCACATAAAAATAAGCACAGTTTATTAGAATAACCCACTTAATCATAATATACAGTTCGAACGCTTTTGATACATTAGTTTTGACAGGGTTATCTAAAACATTATTTTTTTAATTTGTTGACGGCCCCCTTTGGAGTTTCGGGAAAAAAAAAACTTCATGGAAATGTATGACTTACTATTAGATTTACACATTTAGAGTTTGAAGATAATTCCTCATGTATTTTTCTAGATATTTATCGAAATGTCTAAAATCGCAAGTGACCGGTCATCTTTGGCCATTTAGTGTACATACAAATCTATTCATATACAGTGTTCTACAAAATAATTCGGATATTTTTCCGATAACTGATAGCAATTTTTTTAATTAAGTTTTCAAATGCGTTATGTGTTTTATAAAATGCTTACTTAGCCATCATACTTAACCTTTTTAAGCGGTGGAAATTTTAGATAAAATTCTGAATGCGTTGGAAAGTGTTTTATAATCTATGGTTTTAAATTGATTTATAGTGCTTGCTTAAAAATACTTCTATTAAGTAAAAATACACACAGACAAGGAGCAAATAGTATAAAAAATGATTAGCTGCTTTTTGCATCTATTTGTACATAAATATCTGCTATGCATTTATCTTTTAAAATTGGCAATTTTTCTATTCCCATACAGTTTAAGATAGTTATCGCAATATATCATCAGTACCAATTTTAACATGTTTATATATTCTGATATTAAATTTCTGATATCTACAAGCCCCCACAATAAGCCGTTTGAAAAAAAAAACTTTCTCCAAAATCTTTTTACTCCCTAAGCAACTACAAGATGCTATTTTAAAGTTCCGATAAACAAAATATATGCTTTAAAAGCTGAAATGCTAAAATTGATAGTGCAGTTGATTATTAAAATATGAATTTTAACTCTTTCAAATACACTGGTAAACGCAGATCACTTCGCAACAATAATAAAGAACTGTCGTACTTGCACCGAACAGAGAGGGGTGAAGTGCAAATCGAAATTCATACCAGCAAAAGAAGGACAACATTCTTTTTCTTTATTAGTAAACACAGCTTCATTTCAAGTACATTTTTTATACGGATTCTCGAACTGCGATATGCATACACATATGAAGAAAAATAGGAATCTTAAACGTTCGGGTATACTATATTTTAGAATTAAATAATTTTATAATAATTCAGTTATTTTAATAACTTTGTATTTTCATAAAAATAAATAACAGGCTAAAAAGATAACATGCTATTTTGTACCAAAGACCATGTTACAAATAAAAAGAGAAAAAATTGATGATCAGAAATGACATCGATGTCAAATAACAACCGCCCTCCAAACAAAATATATATATATAACGTTATATTTGTTTAGCCCCGAAGATTAATTTGTTTGCTCTTAAAACATAAAGAGTTCTTTTTTTCTAATTTTACATAAAAATAAAACTTCCTCTATAAATAATTAAATTAACAGACATGCAACTGAATTACTCGCTTAAAGCTCTGAAATTACCTAAATATTAAAAAAAAAAAAAAAATAAGGGAGAGTGAGGAGGAATGAGACAACTTTCAAAGATGAAAAAATCAAATTTGACACAAAAACCAAAATTTCGATTTATAAAATACAAAATGAAACATTTTTAATGTTTTTGAACATTATAGAAACATAATTTTCAAAACGATTTTATAATTATAATGAAATTGTAACTAAGAGAAAAAAAGTAAAGAAATTGGATTTGTCCTAATTCTTCATTTGCTGGCATGTCCCATTCCTCCCTATACTCTACGTTACATTTCTTGTATAGACAGAAATGCTGCTTTTAGACATAGTTTAAATTATGGATGATATATAGTATAATGCTCTATAAATAGGGAAACAATTACATATATACATAAACAAGTCATTAATATACAGAAAGCATAAAAAATTATAAAGCAAATTTACTTTTGGTTCTTGAAATAATCTTTTTCTTTTTACAATTACAAGTTTGTGCAAATTCGCTACTTTATTCAACGAAACATTGGGGATGCTTTTCCTTAATCTAATACGTGACTGGTGAAATACTTATAAATGAAACAAACAGAAAAATCTCCTGTCCCATTCCACTCCACTCTCCTTTACTCCCACTGTCCCTTACTAAGTAATAAAATCTTAGGTTGAGAGACTTAGGGAAGATTTCAGGTAGTTAATTACTGTCATAATAAAGTAACAAATACAGCAGGAAGAAAATAGACATTTAAAGATTTATAATTTTAAAAAGTAAGAATGGCGACAAAGATAACCATATTTTCTTTTTTTTATTATTGAAGGAGGGGAGGGTAGAATTTCCAAACGGTTGACAATTTAACTTACTGAAGACTTACAAATTGTGCAAAAAATGAAAATTAATCGCTGTAAAAAACTAAACTTTGTATGTTTTTAAGGAGAGAGGGGAAGAGATAACGTCATTTTCGGTGATAGGAGGGGTAAAGCATATGATCTATTACTTATTGGTACAATAAAGTAACAGATCAGGATTTTTTTTTTTTTTTTTTAAGAAAGAGAGAGCATTAGATGACTTATTTACATAAGTTAAAAATTAGAAATAAGTAAAATACTAATATCCCAGTGATTAGTTTGCAGAGCTCGTTATTAGGGTAAAGTAGGAAATTGGTTTAATCCCTTCAGCTTAGATCTAAAATGAATGTATTTAATTTTTCTCCCCTACGAGGTGAGAATTAGAAAAAAGATATAGATGCACAGCAATTTTTTTTAATATCATAAAAATATCTCAAAAGAATTAACTTTAAATAACATTGTCAATACGGATGTTGTAAAGTTTAAAATTCTGAGTAAAATGACCATCTACATTTAATATTTTTGCTGAACATTAATGCCACAATTCTCTTTCAAAGCTTAACCGCAGTGGTCAGGAGGTTTAACTGAAAATTAATTAGGGGAAAATGGAAATTATTTTAATCCCTCCAGTTTAGATCTAGAACCCCCCCCCCCCCCCATGTTCTAAATTTACGTTAGAAAATACATTTTTTTTAATTATCTTAATATCGCAAAACAAGTAATTCTGTAAAAATAATTGACAATTCAAATGTCTTAGAGTTTAAAATTTGCAATAAAATGAATACCCATGTTCATAATTTTGTCGCAATTCTATTTCAAAATTTTGCCTTAACCGCTAATCCAAAGGAGACACCAAGTTACCCATTCATCCTCTCTACATTTGTTACATAAGTGTACAGATACATTTTTAATTCTTGAGGCCTTCACGATGTTATGGTAATTACGTTAGGAATTTATTTTGTCTATTTTGAAAATTATAATTTAGTAGTATTCGGGCAAAGTGTTGCTTAAATGATAGCTGTTTTCCATTTCATTTCGCAGCGAACACCGCCAACCTTAAACCATAGTTTAAAGTGAAAGATTTTTTACGTAAAGATTATAATACTTTTTTTTCAATGTTTGTAAGATTTGAAACTTTTATGAATTTAACTGCAGATTCATGTATACTTGTCAAAAATCATTTTATTAATACCATCTTTGTCCTTTATGCAAATATCGAAATTTATAATCGTGCTATTATTTGACCTTGAATTCCTCTTGAGAAAAGTCTTATGCACACCCATTTGTTCCTCTACCCCGCTTCCCCCTATCCTTGCTCTTTATTTTCAATATCCTTAATTTTAATACATACGCATTGTTGTTCACTCTATATGCATCATATTAAATGCTATACATATTTTAAATACAATATCGGAAGTAATAAGCAACATTTCCCATCATTTACGAGTCATTTTTGAAATATTCTAAAAATTATGAAAATATCCACTTTTTAAAGTTAATTTGTTTGTAGTGGCTAAAGCTCACTTACAAAAGGAGGAAACTTGATACATTAATTTCTAATCTATGTCGATAGGATTAAAACAATTTCCAGATTTCTTTGAATTAAACCAGAATTTTGGCCTTTCTTGTATACCCCACCACTGGGCTATAATCCGCAATGAAGAGATTAAGCCATATTTCTCAAAAATATCCTTTCTAAATAATGCATCAATAACTAAAAAAAGTTGCATGTACATAATAACAATCACGGTAAACTGATAACCTTGTCTTTTCGCGTTTCAAGTTCTTGTTTAGCGATTTAGCCAATACTTTGAAGTAAAATTGTTGAAAATTAAACAAAAATGTTAAATATCGATTATCATTTTATTTATAATTTTAAGTTCTACAACATTTGCATTGACAGTGTTTTTCATTAGGTTTTTTTAATAGATATTTTAATGGTAATTAAAAAAATTGTAACGCAACCTAGCAAGAGGGGGGAAAACTTAATACATTCATTCTAGACCTAAACTAAATGAATTTACATAATTTCCAGCTTTCCTTTAAATAATTCTGATTTAGGCTTTTTCCTCTCCTACCACTGGAGTTTAAAAGAGTTTTATACTTTCTGCGTGTAATTCTATGCGTTCTTTTAGTTAAAAAAGGGGTGGGGGGGAAGAACAGGAAAGACGTAATTGATATTTCATTACGATAATAAATTAACACATAGAGCACAGATTGTACTTTTTATGTTATTTTAAATTAAGCAGTTTTGAAAAGATTTGAAGAAAATTCGGAAGCAAAATTTTAAAAGCGAAATACATATGAAGTTTTAATGAAATGAATGTGATGTAAGAATGATTAATGAAATTTATTCACTATGAAGACACAGTTGAGTAATATTTTTTAAAAGCAAGTTTTAAACACTTTAAATTTTGGCATTGTGGAGAAGAAGGCAATAAAGGAAAGTGAAATTTTAGAAAAAGAGCAGATAAATTTGATTTATTACATAAAACATTAGAAATTTCACATGTATTAAACACAGATGTAAAGAATAGTTATTTCACCGAAAAATAAATAGGTAATAAACAGAACATAATTGCAGATTAGCTTGCCAATAACTAAAAATCAAATAGTCTTTTCTGAGTTTTGATTTTTACTTATTATGAATGAAGCAAAAAGGAAATGTAATAAAATGTAACTCATACAGAATAAAACTTTACTTACTCAGTAACTAGAAATGTTTATCCATACTGGATTCAAGATGGATGCATTTCACGCCTCTGTGGCTTCGTAAATAGCGATTACGTCACTACTGAAGCTCTTTCTGATTGGCTGACAGGTGAAACTACGACATTTCATGCATTTGTACTATGCGGGTGGTAAATATTATACCTGGTTACAAATAAAATTTTAGTAAACATGCAGATTTCTGCACCTTTACAAAAACTAGTTTTGTAGTCTTCCAGATTTTTTTTTACAGTGTAGAAATTGTTAAAATTAAGCTTTAATCGTATATGTAAGCAGTAAAAAATAATAAAGATATCTTATTATGATAAAGTTATCAATTAAGGTTCTTATGCTAGTATTCCAAAATGATAAAAAGCAAAATTTATTCAACTTTGACTCAATCATAGAAATGTTTCTACCCGTGAAATCTAAACCCGGCATCATTTTCACCATATCAAAATTTACAAATGCACATTTCACATCTGTATTCAAGTTTTAAAAAATTGCCATTTTAGTTTGATAATTTTGATTCAAAACTTGAAGTCTCAATGCTATTAGCTGAAATAGATATTAAACTGTTGATATTCTTTTACGTGTAAATCAAATTTTGCAAATGAAGTCAAAATTCACCGAGTTTTACAACAGAAAATATTTAAATTTCTATTTTTTCCCTTTTAATGAGAAAATGGCAACATATAAAGATACAGCACTCAATTTTTTCCCCTTTTTCCTTTGCTTTAAATAGAAATGGAGTACTCCTGTTGCCACGATTAGTAAAGAAGTATTAAAAGCTACAAAAAAATTAATATTTCAAAAACAAATTGAGATACAGCTTTCAAACAAATTGCATTTAAAAGTACATTTTTTTCCTACACGATGGTGCAAAAATTGAAAATGTGCGACATTAAGAAGTTTAAATAATTTGTAGTAGCAAAAATTGCAATACCGAAATTTCATTTAAAATTTGAAACTGTTGCAATGCGCAAAATGACGTATACGTTACGCACAGATACGTTTGGCCTTTATAATATAGATATTTCAAACTTTAAATTTAAAATTAAAGTTACTTTCCTGAAAGAATCGTGTGTAATAAAGCACAAGAATTATTAGAAATTTGTAATATAACTTAAATCTTGTTGTAATACCATATTTTCTAAACGTCTCCAAAAATTCTTCCTTACCTATTGTCATATAAATATGAATTGAATAGTACACAAAACAATAACATTCGTTATCGTTCAGACAGTGAAATATTCGTTAAATACTGATTAATCTATTTGTATAGCTTGTATTAATGTTATTAGCGTAAAAATATTTTTTTCTAAAAACTGAAAAAAAAAAAAAAAAAAAAAAAATCAGACTCGAAAGGGTTAAAGAAAAAAGTACACAAATATGCTTTTTTTCTTTAACCTTCGAAACCCATATAACTCTTTAAGAAAAGAAAAAACTGATAATGCCTCGATCAATGACAAGGTAAGCCTAATGTATGCTGTTTTTGCACATTCGATGCACTCAATTCAAATTGACGTTTCTCCGATACTTACTGTCGGATATCTTTTTAGGACTAGATGATCTGATTAGAAAAAAAGCAGGAATAGTGACAGCGGATTTAATAATGTCAAACGATGGGTGAAGGTCGGGCAGAGACACACTTTTACAGACACTTTTTTTTTTCACAAAAATGATGGATAGATAGATTCTATACAACATTTATTATAGTTCGCTGTAGGATTAATGATTTTATGCTAATACGTTGTGACCTTTATCACAGTTCTGTTGAAAAGACTTTTGTTAATGTTAGAGATGCAAACAACGTTAAAACATATCGAAAGCATGGAGAATTATAATAATGTTTTACAGTGGCGCCAACTTTTGAAAAATATTGGGTGTGCTCAAAAATTTTTTGAACAAATACAGAAATATTGGGTGGGCTTAATTAATAATGGGTGAATGGAGATATCAAAACATTGGATTGGCTTGCGTCCCGTGGGCCCATATGTCCCATTGGCACCACTGATGTTTTTACATTTACCAATAATGCATTTTTTTATATGGAACTGGCAAAATCCAGAGCTTCGCGTGCATATTTTTTGAAATATGCCACGTAATGTACCTTTAAAATGCGTTTGGAATTAATTAATTAATCAATCAATTAATATTATATAAAATTAAATAAAATTGTGATTTAAAAGTTTTTTACTCATTTCATCCTTTTAAATTTCGATTTGTCATTTATTTATTTTATTTTATTTATTTATTTATTTTTAAACCATTCCATGCATTTGTAGCTTTAAAGAATCGCCATTTCAAATTACAAGTTTCTGGTTCTTCAGCATGACAAAATTTGTAAGTTTGAAACGACTATTTTTCCCCAGACCCTTTTAAATTATCATTTTTTGACTGTGCTGTGCATGGATTTTTGTTATAAAAGTAGAACTACTCTCAATTTTCAAATTTCTATGCTTAACAATTCCATAGAAATCGTAACACTTTTTTACGCATATCAAGTTTTAATTTCAAATTTTTGTAAATTTGTTCTATGCAAGAATTTAAATTTTAAAAGTAACAGCCATATCAAACAAAATTTCTATCCTTAACAATTACATAGAAATCGCAATTTAGAACGTTCCCACTCATTTCACTTTTTTAAAATGAAGAATTCTTTTGATTCCTTCATTTTCATTCTTTTGATTCATCCTGATTTTTTTAATTTAAAACGATTCAGTGGCAAAATCAGATGTGCTAAGAAATTATTTATAATATATAATGAAAGTTAACGTTTTGCAGTTTTCCAGAATTAAAATTTTAGTTTTGTTAAATGAAAACCTTTTTCACTCAACGTAAAATATTGATTTTACGTTGAGTGAAATGGCCAAGGCGATTTTTCAGATATTGCAATTAAAGCTAGAGATAAAAGAAAGTTCTTACATATGCATTCCCCTTTTCTCTTGTTCACCCCACATACACAAAACCCTCTCCTTTGAGTGAATAGAAGAAATAAGAGTGCTTGTCTTTAATTGCTTCCAAACATATTCTTTTTTTTTTTTTTTTTTACATTACAACATTTACAATGTGAATTAAGAATTGCTGGTGCATTCACACTGAACTTTCAAAATAAAGTACTGTTTGAAAAAGTACAATAAAATACAACAAAAAAATTTTTTTTAAGATAAATTCACTTATCGAGTTTTTTCAAAGATTAAAATTTAAATTGTTTTTTTTTTTTTTTTAATCTATAATAATTATCAGTTATGTGATTGATTTGTTATTGTAATTACTTTTTTTTTTCTCAGAAGTTTGAAGATTCTATAAAACAAACAAACATAGTAATTCTATTTGTGCTTTAGGAGAAAATAACTCTGAAAATGGAAAGAACAATAGTTTTAACAGTTGTTTTTGAAATGCTACTAAACAACAACCAGACTTTGTTTTGCTGTTGTTGTTGTTGCTGTTGTCCAAAGTAAGGTTCCTTTTACTTACCCATCATACGTAGTATAGGGTAAATCTTGCAATCGTTTTGAGAATCGAAAAAAAAAAATTTGACGGATTTACACGTTTTAGATAGTGGAGATTCCGAAAAAAATATTTTTAGAAAAAAAATTTTGCCGTCCGTCTGTCTGCCTGTCTGTCAGTCAGTCTGTCTGTCTGTAAACGCTCTATCTCCCGAACAAATTGAGATAGAGACTTGAAATTTTGTATGTAGTTAGTATGTAAGAATGGGACGAAGCCTATTTAATATCAGCAACCTCGATTATCCGGAACTATTTTTTTCGGACTCTCGAAAAATTCGTTCTGATGAAAGGTATATAAAAATTTTCGAATTTTTTTGTTCTAAGGAATGGACGTAAAAGGCAATAAAATAACACACATTTTGCATATAAAACGAAATCGATCGGATTATTAGTTGCCGAAATATTTGTAATCCTGTTTTTCACATTCTTCGATTTTTCATGACCCTGTATTTCATTAAAATTTCAATTCAGTGGTATATTTTAATTGGAAATGAGACGCTTAATCCGACGCAGTTAATTGTTAGTTAATAAAGTTATTATTTTTGGAGTTATAAGGATGTTTCTTTTACGCAGTTTGGTACTACTTGAGTAGTTTGGCGTTTTATATAATTTGTCGAAATTTGTACATCAGCAGTTCTTTAATATAGCATTACTACGTATATTAACAATATTTAAATTTTGTTTATGAATTGCAATGCAATGTATAAATAGTTTTCACATGTTTTATTTTCATATACATATCCATGATGGGTAAATATTACGGTGGCCCCCAACGACTAGTTTTATAATAATGTAGTTATAAATGTGTAGAAATAGAAATGTTCTGAACAAGTAAATATTTGACTAAGTCTGGAAAATAATTTACATATTCTTTTATTTTTAATTGTTATAGAAAATATTCGGATGACGTATTTATGACTATGTGATTTAACATAAAATAATAAATTCTTGTACATTTATTTTGTATGTTTATTATGTGATAACCGCAATTTTATTTCTCTGAAATGCAGATGCAAGATTAGTTTAATAATAATTATAAAAAAGTTTTGAAATATACTTTTTATTTTAATTTAATTTCCTAGAAACTTCGTTATGAATCTTAGGTTAATTCTTACTTTGATTCAAATATTTTTGATAATGGATTAAAGTTAAAACATTATGATTAAAACTAATTAGATGTGTCAATCCAAAAACTTCCTTCTATCTCATATATTTTAATATTCCAAAAATTGATGCAAATATTAATGCTACAAATGTTAATACTTTATACAAAACTTGATACATATTTCGAGGATATAATAATGAAAGTAGCACTAAAATCGCATTAATCTATAATTAATCTATAATTAATCTAAATTTTAAGCACTATTTGAATCAATTTTTTGACATGTAATCGTAAATGATTACATGTCAAAAAATTGATTCAAATTCATGCATAATCCATCCATACCCTTTAAGATGGTACAATAAGAAAAATTGCACAAACATAGCTATTATAGTGTCCCCTTCCGGCAGAATTTTTCAAAATAGAAGGAGAACTTGCTGGCCATAGCCAAAAAGTACACAAAAATTGGTTCAATTTTATGTATAACGTCATACAGTTTTCGATGGTACAGTGGCAATACACAGTCACACGAACAGACCTTTTGTATAAACATGTTTTTTGGGCTCTCTGATCCCTACGTGTAAATTCGTCAAAAACCGGAAGTAGAAAGAAATTTTGATTGCAATATTTTATTCTATCCTCAATAGAATCCATACTTTTACACGTACTTTTTTGGAAGGCAACTGGAATTTAATAAATTGTCTTACAAAAAGTTTCATAACTTAACAAGGGGTTACATTTATCAGGGTGGAGATGGGGTATAAATTTTCTAAATCCACTTTACCACTTTTATGTCTTGATTCGTTTTGCGCATTTTTTAATACTTTTACAGCTGCATTCAGAGTTAAGTGCTGCCGTCTTATGTTACATTAAGAAATTGCGAAACTTCATTTGTCTCTCCTGTGAAATTTACTTTTGTCGAGATGTGTCACTTTTCGTGCGGGGAGCGATATATTTAAGGCCCCTGTCCTCGCTCGAGGAAACGCTCGCGAGCTAATGCTATTCCTATGGAGAAGCATTTTTCTAATAACTCTTTCGCATTTTGACATTTTTGAATAATTTTTTTTTTTTTTTTTTTTTTTTATCATTGGATAGCTGAGGTGCATGCCGACAGCGCACCTTTTTTACTTTTTCGATTTTGGTTGCAGATATTTTTTACAAAGTTAGTTTCACTTTCAAAACAGGTTTCGAAACTGAAAGTGCTTTTTAAAAAATATATCTGCAACCAAAATCGAAAAAGTAAAGAAGGTGCGCTATCGGCATGCACCTCAGCTATCCAATGCAAAAAAAAATTATTCAAAAATGTCAAAATGCGAAAGAGTTATTAGAAAAATGCTTCCCCATAGGAATAGTATTAGCTCGTCAGCGTTTTCTCGAGCGAGGACAGGGGCCTTAAGCGTAAATGTTTACAAAATTTAAATTTAAAATAAATTTCATTTCGAAATATTAATTCTGAACATTTTATGTTTCTTAAAAGCATATTCCATAGCTTCCACTCAAAATTATCAAACAACATTCTACATAAAAAAAAAAAAAAAAAAAAAAAAAAAAAAAAAAAAAATCTGCCGTTGCCATTTGCAACAAAAGAAAAGTGGCTTCTGCGTGTTTCTTGTTTTCGCGACAAATAAAATTAATTGCAATGATTGAATTTATTTTATTGTTTTAGAATGGTTAATCAGTTTGCAATAGACGTTAATATCATCACATATCGAAATCGTCGCACAAACTTTTTTAGGATGGCATTAATCTAGATAAACAAGGTAGCTTTGAAATAAGAAACACCTTGGCACATTTTAGAAACATTGCCCTTTTTCCGATAAGTTTTGGATCGTGATCTGCACCATTTTGCTCGAATGACTCGATGTTTTGTGCTTTTCGAAAGCCGATCACTTGTTATCGTCGTGTTTTCGAATGTATCAAATGCCGCCGTGTTTCCAAAACAATGGAAGCTTTCGCAGTGAAGCAGCAGTAATGACAGAATCAACATACCTGCTGTTGTTCCACTAAATCCTCTGTTGACTTGTTCAATCTTCTTGAGTGAGGTATTTCTTTTTTAACCGACTTCCGATAAAAAAGACCTAAGGGAGTACGCAAAGGGGATGGGATCAGAACAGAGAAACTGAATGTTTAAATTTTATTCAATAAGTTTTATTTTACTCTCATGATTTAAAAAAAAAAAAAAAAATATATTCTTCTCAAGTGATTTTAAAATATTAAACATGAGAAGAAAAATTGACTGAAAATTTTTCGTCAGCGAAATTGCTTGAAACTCGTATTTATGATGTAATTACAAGAAAAGTATGATAGATCTGAAATAAGAAGCACATTTTATTCGAAATTTGTGTTAATTGATCTTGAATAAATTTAGTATTTTTAAAAATGCTAATTCAACATTACATTAATGATGAATGTTCATTAATAGGATGTATGGTAAATTTTGCTAATAACGCTTTTCTGGAAAAAAATATACTATTCTGTAGATAAAGTATACTGACCGTAAGGCGGCAGCACAGACAATCACCTGATCGAGTTCGCGACTGAAATTCTAGAATTAGTTACAACTTTATTTACATATTAAAACGCAAACAGTTTGCCAAGGTTTGCTTCGAGGAAAATACCTGAAAATCTGATTTTTTGCGGTTGACTCGTAGGTTTGTCATTGTGTTTTTCTGCACCTTGTCTTCCATATTTACATACCTTTGAATATAGGAAAACATAGTGATAAACCTACGAGTCAACCGCTAAAATCAGGTTGTCATGTGTTTTACAGCAAGATATGACTCGACAAACCGATTGTGTTTTAACATACGAAGATTAATATACATACAGTCGAGTCTCTCTATAACGAAACTCCATACACCGAGTTTCTCTATATAACGAATTTGTAGCAGGAACGGTTCCCCTTTTTCATGATTACATTAAAAACAGTCTCTATATAGCGAAATATCTATCTCCATTTAACGAATTTTTTCATAAAATGTTCTTTATTTATTCAGTTTTAAAAAAGCTGCAAAATCACATGGAATGAAATTTCCATCATTAATTTTTGATTTATCGTTCAAGGCTGAGTTTTTTATATTGCTTCTCTACCTTGAATCTCCTTGATCTTTAAGTCCAGCGAATTCATTCCACTAGCCCCTCCCACACATATTTTAACATCTTTCGAGAAACAGTGCCAATATAATTGTTACACACATAAAACATGGATCAATGTGGTAATTGAAGTCAGTATTGATATCTCAGGGTGGCTTGGGGGGACATTCACTCCCAAAGCAATAAGATCGCCCCCAAAAATTTGAGAAAATTGTGTTTTCAATGACAAAAAAATTAACGTACGTTTTTCTTGTGTGATTTTTATTAAGCTTTTAAAGAAATGTCTATTCTCTTTTTTGAAACTGTTCAAATAATTTAGAAATAGGATATTACGTTAATATTTATTGTTAAACACTTCAAATTTTTAATTAAACGTATAAAAAATAATATTTGTTCAAAATTTGCACATTAAGCAGAACTTTTAACGGCTTTCTCTATTCAACGAATTTCTCTATATATAACGAATTTTTTACTGGAACAATGGATTTCATTATATAGAGACTCGACTGTATTTTAATATTCAAGTTTTAATTAATTCTAGTTTTTCAGCCATGAAGTTGATGAAGTAATTGTCTGTGCTGCCGCCTACCGATCTAATAGCCATAAGAATGGAGCTTCAGTGACGTTAATTTTCCAGATAAGCATCCTTTTCAGGGCTCCATTTCACTTTTTAACAGTTTCCAAAAGAGTCGAAAAATGTTTAAGAATTTGACGTGTTTAGCCATTTGACGACAGTCCTCTAAATCGCGTAAATATACTCGGATTGTCAGGTAATGAATAAACCGGGAGCCCTAAAATGAACTTAATGGTTAAAAATTAATATTCTTTCATAAACAGTCTATGTTTACATTAAAATCATGCCTAATTGCATGTCTGCAGTTCATATTTTTCCAAGAAAATTTCGGTACAATACGACTTTGCGTGATTCCTTATTACGGAACATTGATCGCTTTGATGTACGATTGATAGGAAAAGAGCAGTATTCTATTCTTAGGAATCGCTTTCTTTATTTCAGTTAAGTTCTGTATGTATTTTAATTTCAAGCTTACGTTATTTTAAAACAACTACACTAAAGTAACATCAGCAGGATTTTTTTTTTTTTCAATTATATTATTTATTTGAAACTCAGTTTTGTAGCATTAAAAAATTGAACTAAAACAATGCACACAGACAAAATATTAAGAATTTAAAATATAACAAAATTGCATTACTGAGAAATTATATTTTCCCACCAAAGTGGTTAAGAACAGTGAATACTTTTTGTTGTAAAAGGAATTTTTCCATCCACAAGTGCATCGATAAAATCTGCAAATGAGGCCGATTTCTAATTTCTTGCTTCGTTTTTCCATAATCCAGGTGTCTATCCCACTCTCATCGCTTTTTGTCTTACGTAGTAACAAACGGAATTTACCTTTTAAAATTAAAAAAATAATAATAGCTAAATTAATTATTACGAAATTACATGAAAAGTACAATATATTTTAATCAAAACACACATTTTTGTTCAAAATTTTAATTCATTCCTTGCTAATTAATATTTTTAAAAAATCTTAAATTAAATGCAATTTCATGTACAATTTATGAATATATAAGCCATTTAAAAAATGAAGAGTAAACCAGTCTTTATTTGCTAACTATTTACAATAAAAACCAACAAAAGATGTCCTTAGTCTTCGTTTAGAATATCAATATTTTTTTTTTTTAAATAGGGACCGCTTACATATAAAGGGTAAAATTGTTTTTTCAAATGGCAACACCCAAATTTGACATCTTAATTAAGTTCGTTAGATCAAAGGAGCCCGAAAAAAAATGTAGTAAATATTTTTTCTTTTCAAAATTAAAAGCGATCAAAATTCTAGGTTAATGATAAAGAGGAAGCTAATGATTCATGTGCCAAACCATAACTTATTTCAATAGAAATTTTCCGGCTGAAATGTTCTTTTTATATGTAACACATTGAATAGAATAAAATTTATTCGAGGCAATTTTTAATTTAAAACTATGCATTTTTTTTTTATTTTTAAGAAATTCATATTTAAAAAAATATTAATTTTGACCTGGATTAATATTTATGTAAACAAAATGAGAGCTATGTAAAACATGGGTGTATGAAATTACAGTTCATTCCACAGCTCATACAATATTTTTATTTATTTATTTATTTATTTATTTATTTTTTTCGAGATACAGAAAAATTTTACTTTTCGAAGGGGTAAAGTTTAAAGGGACCGTGTATCTTGCTATCTTCAATGTCATCTAAAAATATCTAAATAAATAAATAACAAGTTGGAAATTGCACGTAAAGCGTAGCAAATGAGGTGCGTTCGTTGATAACGAAGTTTTAAAATATTCAGATCTTGCTGATATAGTAGAGCGTACTTTGGATACAGTATAGTGGTCGAAATCTTTGTGTTACTGTAAATATGCAGAGAGTAATTTTTATTATACTTCATTAACGTATATTTTATTCATAAAATGAGAAGTAGTTTAATATAATTAAACACCCCCCAAACAATGTTTCCCCGTATAACATTATTTAGTGGAATACATTTGCGTGGCCCTGTAAATTAATAATAAATATTCTTTGCATCACAGATTGTACAAAATGTATTTTTTAGTACATATTTCATAGATTCATGTCAATTCTGTTATATTAAAATGAGTGTAACGCCATTAAAATGCATTTGAAACTTCCTCCCCCATTGACCGTAATGTAACGGAATACTTTTGATTGTCCCTGTAATTGATGTATCCATACGATTTTCATAAAATTTGAAATGACTCGACAAAATTATGTAATAAATATACGTTTTAAATTTCAAACGATTAAAATGCATTTGAAACTTTTTTCTCCATTGACCGTAATGTAATGTAATCCTTTTGATTGTCCCTGTAATTGATCTATCCATACGATTTTCTTAAAATTTGAAATGACTCGACAAAATTATGTAATAAATATACGTTTTAAATTTCAAACGATTAAAATGCATTTGAAACTTTTTTCCCCATTGACCGTAATGTAACGGAATCCTTTTGATTGTCCCTGTAATTGATCTATCCATCCGATTTTCATAAAATTTGAAATGACTCGACAAAATTATGTAATAATTATGTATTTTAAATTTCAAACGATTCGGTTGGGTAGTTTTTGCGTTGTTATATGCGGACGGACAGACAGACAGACAGACGGACAGACAGACAGACAGACGGACAGACAGACAGACGGACAGACAGACAGACGGACGGACTGAGCGACAACAATAGGTGCTACGTATTTACATAATTACGAACGCACCTAAAAAATGAAAAAACAAAACAATAACTAGAAACTTTATACATTTTTTTTTTTTAATTACAATAATGTCTCTGGAACTTTTTTTTTTTTTTTTTTTTTTTTTTTTTTTTTTTTTTTAGTATAATAGTATGTTTCTGGAATTTTTTTCCTGGGATAGCCAAAATTTATTTTTTCTAAATTTATGCAAAATCCTTATCACTATTATGTGCATGTATATATATATATACTCAATTAAAATTTTAGAAAAGTATATAAACTACGTTTTTTTTTTTTTTTTTTTTTTTTTTTTTTTGTCATTTATACCTTTTCATTACAAATTATTCCTTCGGTTTCTTTGATACAAGGGATTAAAAGGCGGAGACAAAAGGGGTTGCTACCATTAGGAAAAACAAAAACCATACATATTTTAACATGTATATGGCTTTTCTTTCAAACATTGCATACGTAATCTGAAATAAGAAATTATTTCTCGTTTAACGACACTTTTTTTTTTTTTTTTTTTTTTTTTTTTTTTTTTTTTTTAATGAACGTTCTACGAATGAAGTCGGTTATATCGACATATATATATCTAGACACACGGCAGTGTGTCAGCCAAGTTCACAAAGTAAAAGGCGACACACCGGCCATGGGTTATATTACCCGAACCATTTCGGGCCACTTTTGACCCCTCAATAACTTAAATTCTATTTGACCTACACACTTGCAATTTTTTGTGTCGTGTAAGACCATCTTCTAATTTCCGAATCCTAAAAAAAAATTTTTAAATCTTTTACCGTTCACGAGAAATTGACGTCTGAAAACCACTGTTTTTACCACTGAATCACTGACTCACTGACTCACTGACTCACTCATAGAAATGTTTGACTACTTCCAGGTGACTTAGGAAGTTGAAATTTGGTGTGGAGGTAGGTTGTTGGATCTATAAATAGGAAAAAATCAGAAATCACCATTAATTAAACATTAATGGTTGGTTAGAGGATAAATTATAGGATTACAATGGAAGTTTATGAGAATTTCACAAAATACCAGAAGTAGTGCCAAGTTGGCGTCACTTTTGACGAGTATCAGGGCTAATCTCTGAAACTACCGAACCGATTTCAAAAGTAATGGTACCAAAATGATGGTATTCGCCCCGGTTCAAACATAGACTATATCTTATGTCTGTGCCACTAACCATAAGAGAGTTCAGAAGCGAAAAACATTCTGAAAATATGATTTTTGTTTTACTGAAGGGACTAGAAGCACAGAATTTGGCATGTTAATTATTTATAAGATATAAAGGATCACTAATGACATTTGCTAAAAAATATCAAATTTAAATGGGTGAAAATCCGCGAAGAGCGTTCTAAAAAAGTTCGAAATACCAATTTTAAAACAATCTCAGCAAACAACAAACCGATCTTAAAAGTAATGGTATCAAAATGATGATGACAGTCTTTGTTTCAACATAGGCTATATCTTATGTCGATTACACTAACCCAAAGGAGGCAAAAGAGCAAAAAACCTTCTAAAAATGTGATGTCTGTATATTAAGGGACTGGACATGAAACATAAAGTTTGGCATTCAGGGCCATCGCTAAGACTTTTTATTGGTGGGGGAAAAGACCTTAAATTGCCAAGTCAAATTTTCATATCTGCCAACTCGTTTTATGATTTTGCCAAGTTACCACACTTAGACAATGAAATACACTTCTTACTTGTAAAAAGTTTAATAATATTCCCAATTAGAGTTGTAACTTTTGCAAGTTCTATCGAAAATAGGAAATATATTAGACTTTTTATTAAAATTTTTAATTAAATTTCCCATAAATTTTTTTAATTTGCCAAGTGTAACAACATTTTCGATTGTTTGGGGGGGAGGCTCCCCCCCTGCCCTCCCTTTAGCGAGGCCCCTGGGCATTTTAGAGTTTATGGGAATTTCGCGAAATATTAGAAATAGTGCCAAGTTGGCAACACTTTTGGCGAGTATCGGGGCTAATCTCTGAAACCACCGAACCGATTTCAAAATTAATGATAGTAAAATGATGGTATTCGCCCCGGTTCAAACATAGGCTATATTTTATGCGTATACCATTAACCAAAAGAGGGTGAAGAAGCCAAAAACATTCTAAAAATGCAACTTTTGTGTTACTGAAGGACCTAGAACTATAAAGATTTGGCATGTTAATTATTTATAAGATATAAATAATCTCTAATGGCATTTGATAGAAAATACGGAATTCAAAAAGGGTGAAAATTTGCGAAAAGCGTTCTAAAAATTTTCTAAATTGGGATTTTTAAGCAATTTCAGCATGTTAACAAATACAAATTTTAAAAGGGGTAAAAATGCGCGAAAAGCGTTCTAAAAACTTTCTAAATAGCAATATTTAAGCAATCTTGGATAGTTAGTGAACAAAAAAAAAGTGAAGAAAAAAAAAGATGCCAAAATGATGGCTACAGTCCTTGCTCTAACAAAATTATTGGATAAATTACCAGATTACAATGGGAATCTATGGGAATTTGGCAAAATACCAGAAATAGCGCCATGTTAGCATGACTTTTGGTGCGTAATTTTTGTCGTCAATATAGCGATATTTCGCCAAGTTGGCTACAAATGTTTTTGGTCGACGAAGTAATCAAATAGTACCCAATCACGTAAAAGAAACATCCTTATTAGTGGAATTTAAAGGAACATAAGCAGTCCTAATGTTAAATTTTTAAATTTGACTGAAAAAAAAGTGAATAAATGAAGGAAAAAGCTGAAAGATTAATTAATATTAAATAAAACTAATTTAACTAATTTAACCTATTTATTTCAAAAAGGAAACAAATACCTACTTATTTGACAAAAAATAATGATATCCTATCAAAAACATGAATGTGAAAAAATGCCAAGTTCGTTAAAGGTTTCGCTCATAAAAGAAGTGATTTGACAAAAAATAATGATATCCTGTCAAAAACATGAATGTGAAAGAATGCCAAGTTCGTTAAAGGTTTCGCTAATAAAAGAAGTGAGATCTAACTGCAAACCAAGTTCTTTCGGAGCTCCTTAAATCATAACTCCTGTCATGCATAATATTATTCAATTGCTTAAAATGATTTGTTATGTTACTTATTATTCAACAGAGCAACTTGGCACGTTTTCAGCTACCAACTTTAATCTTTGAGTCGGAATATAATTTAATCTAGAATCTGATTGACAAAGATCTAGTCAATTGAGTGTTCGAATAAGTATATTGAAGTTAAGGTACTGATAAGGTTAGGAAGGGATCAACTTTAATTTCTGATCAACTAAATAGAAAAAATTGAATAAGAGAAAACTTGCTAATTCGCTCAATTGAATAACAAGTAACATAACAAATCATTTTAAGCAATTGAATAATATTATGCATGACAGGAGTTGTGATTTAAGGAGCTCCGAAAGAACTTGGTTTGCAGTTAGATCTCACTTCTTTTATTAGCGAAACCTTTAACGAACTTGGCATTCTTTCACATTCATGTTTTTGACAGGATATGTATATTTTATAGACTGCATATAGACTAAGGAATCTCTCATAACCGACCCTGTAATTTAGCTTAAAGAGAGAGTGGACCTTTATTTGAGCAAAATCGTCGAATAAAAGGTCTATTTCTGTGGTATAACAGAACCAAAACAGTTTTTCTTATTAAAATATCATTTATGAAGGTTTTAAGAAGTAAATAATAAAGGTAAGTGTATTTATATAGTTTAAAACTGTTTTTCTCAAAATTAATTTTTCAGCGTTTTTAGATTTTTTTAAATGCTTCTTGCGACGTAATTTTTGATCAGCATTTATGACATTGGTAAGGAAGTATCCTGATATTATTCAGAAAGATTTGTCTAATCTGTTTTAAATTCGTCTTTATTAAGGTAGTCAAATTTGATTTTTACTTATTAAAAGGCAAAAATTCGATGAAAATCGATATGGAATTTAGAAAAGAAAAATCTGTAAAATGTTAACTATTCAAGAGATTTAAAAAAATCTTACACAGATTAGTTTATAATAGAGTTTTAAGTGATAAAAAGGCAAAAGCAAGAAAATCTCTCAAAAATTAAAACACGAGGAACATTTTAAATATTCGTTTAAAAATTTGAAAATTTTTAAAAAATTTAAAACTTTTAATAAAATTAGAATTTTTTTTTTTTTTTTTTTTTTTTTTTTTTTTTTTTTTTGAAGATGTTCTATATGCTTTTGGTGAAATGTATATATGCACAAAATTTCATTTTGCTATAATAAAAATTAAAAAAAAAATAAATAAATAAAATAAGGCCACCGTCCCCTTAATAATGCTTATCCAACAATTGAAAGTGAAATGAATTCTGTATCCAAAAATATCTTCCTTACTATTTACACATTTCATTTCTTTTCTTATAAGAAAAATACGTGATGATGGCATTAAAAAAAAGAAGAGTTCCATGCATTAACATTTTTTTTCTTCCGGAAAAAAGTATCGAAATGCCACTCGGAAATCGAACTTCCCTTTGTCGCAGTTATCTACTTTCGTTCCGTTTGTTTACAATGCTTTTTTGTTTACAATCTGTGAAGAGTGACAGTAACCGACAAAGCCACTTTTTTTGCTCATTTTTTATTCATTAGTTTTTATTTATTTTTTAAATCCCTTGTTCGGCAACAATGTACTCACAAAAAGTTCGCTGACCCGCTATCAAAGAGGAAAATCAATCCACAATTGTCATCTCCCACCGGCCTTCACCTGGTTAGAGTGTGGAAAATAAACACACACAACTTATTGCGAGAAAATCACACACGTACAGTCATATGAAACAAGTGGTTAAGTGTGATCGCAGATCGAACAGAGGGTTTCGCTTAATATCTCCTTCAAAACATTTTATTATTAAATTAACAAATGAAAAATGTCAATAGAAAATTAATCACTCCTAGTATAAATGGCAGCACCATTATATTTAGGAATGCACCTCCTGAAAATTATGTGTTGGAAAAAATGTTGACACATTCTCACTCCGAATTCTTAAAAAAGTTCGAAAAACGGTTTTTCGGCGCTATTTCGGATTTCTTCACCAATCATGCCAAACAGAACAGAATACTGAATTCTTCCCCTAAATGCTGCCTTGATCGCAAAGATTTGTTGATTTCTGTATCAGAATTTGCTGATTTAGTAAGGATAAGCAAGTAAATAAAATTATGAATAAAAGTAAAATAGCAAAGCTTAGCATAAATTTAAGGGAAACCAAACTGGTCACCAGAAGTGGCTAGTAATTTAAAAGAATAGGAATTTAATAAATAAAAAAAATTCATTTCGCATGTCAAAATAGAGGATAAATATGATGCAATATGATGAAATAAAAACACATAAAAACGTTTTTCACGTGATTTATTTAATCCATTAATTTATGTTACATACATTATAATTTTATTTAAACTTGCTTGCAACAATTAGAAGAAATTAAATTTAAATTTTGAAATTTACTCTACTGCAAATTTTTAAACTTATACGTATCGCACATTTTCAATTTTTACACCATCGTGTAGGAAAGGAAATGTACTTTTAAATGCAGTGTGTTTAAACGCTGTATCTCGATTTATTTTTGAGATATTAATTTTTTTGTAGTTTTTAATACCAATTTTGTAATTGTGGTAACAGAAGTACCCTATTTCTTTTTAAAGCGTAAAAAAGAAATAATTTTTATATCTATTTAAACTTGCGTGCAACAATTAGAAGAAAACAAACTTTAAAAAAATGGACTGAAAATATTAAAAAAATATTATTTTATTAAAATAATAGTTTTTTCCAAAATTTTATGATTTGTTGTGTGACAAGAGATAAGTTATAATATATAAGTATATAAAATTTGAGCGCTCTGACTTATATAGTTTTTGTATACGGACTCTGTGACAGACAGACAGCGGACAGAGACGAAAAGGGTTTCGTCAAATGAAAGAAACCCTAAAAAGAAAACAAACACCCCCTACTAACTGCGCAACAAATTTTCATTGAAAAAAATTACTGATACCAAAAGTTTGAAAATAAATTTTACTTTGAGGTGATGTGTATAAAAGCTGCTTGAAGAGGCCATATACATATCAAAACAGCCCAAACTTTACTTTCGATGGCAAAAACCAATTTTTACAAGATATTTTAAATTTCGTTTTAAACTATGCCTAGATACCAAATTTCAAGTCATTCCTGTTCAAAATTATTTACAAAAGAAAAAAATTAATTGATTTTTCATTAAGAGAAATGGCAAAATTCTAAAAACTCAGATAGACTATTTATTTTTATTTTTATTTATTTTTGACAAGAGTATTATTTGCAAGCCTTTTTAAATGATTTCATAATATTGTGTCATAGTTTGATATTTACATTAATGAACGTCATTTATGCTGCCATAAATGAAATATAGGGGGGGGGGGGGAATTATTGTCTGAGCGTAGCGAAGTCTTATACTCAGAGTACGTAACGATATTAAAAGTCAAAAAAATTCTTTCGTCAAGCAAATCTCAAAAAGTACTTGTCGGATTTAGATTCTGTTTGTACCAGAAGGTACCTATGAAATTAACCTCGTGAATGCACCTACTTTCAAAAATTAGTTCCAAATAGTTTAAAAGTTATACTAAAAAAACTGATAAAAAAGCACAATTTATTTGCATACGTCACAGAAATTTGGTGTGCGTCATTTTTCACCGGCTGGATATTTTCGTAAACAACCGAATCTGAGAACATGGAGTAAATAATTGTCTAAGCGAATCGAAAGCTAATAAAGATATAGTACGTAACGATATTAAAAGTCGAGCAAAATTCTTTCGTCCAGCAAATCAGAAAAATACATGTCGGATTGCGATTCTGATTGTACCAAACGGTAACTATGAGAGTAACCTATTGAATGCTTTCAAAAATTAGTTCGAAATAGTTTAAAAATTATTTTTAAAAAACTGATAAAAAAGCACAATTTATTTGCATACGTCACAGAAATTTGATATGCATCACTTTTCACCGGAAGAATGTTTTCATTAGATTTCCAAATTTAAGCACGTGAAGCAAGAAAAATACGCAAACAATAAAAAGTGGGATAAAAAATCACTTGATGATGTTTTAAACACATGTATCGTATTTAATGCAATTGAATGCGACATTCACGATCATTTATTATTGGCATTTTATCTTATTGTTTGGCGATACTTTTTTGGTCGACGGGATAATCAAGTAATACCAAAAAAAAAAAAAAACACAATAGTTGAAGCGATGAATAAACAGTTATAAATAATAAACATAATAATAAATAGAATAAAAAATATAAATATCACAATAAATCGTAAATCGTAAAATGCTTACAGCAATATTCAAAAACAACGTTTTCACCAATTTGGCAAAGAAAAAATCGCGCTAACATGTAGCTTATATTTTGACACATAACAACACATAATATGACATCTGTGCCATATTTATGAGTAAAAATAAACATAAACGATCATCTGGTTTGAAATCTCAATTTCTGAAGCCCAAACTGGACCATGATTTATAAACATACCAAGGTGAAGGTATTATAAAGGTACCTTGAAATTACGGTAGATATGTCATATACGCATCGGGTTTGGCGCAATTTTGACGAAAATCATTTTTAAATTAATTTCTATTATTTTAAAAAGGAAGTAAAAAAAAAAAAAAAAAAAAAAAAAAAAAAACACGATTAAATATAGATTTAATGAATATAGAAGAAAATAAACAATTTATAAATAAATAAACAACATTAGCTGGGTTACCATGCAATGTTAATAATGATATTTTGGCGCCAATTATATAAAAAGTGTAGCATATCCTGTTCTAAATTTTTTGGCGAATTTCCTTTTTTTTTTCTTTTTAGCATTAAATGAATTGATGTGGCTGCAGCCTGTGAGGTTGCTTTTTTTTACACTTTCCAACAAAGCTGAAAAGTGTTTATACATTCGGTTTGTCTATCCGTCTGTCCACGCTGTAACATCCGTAAATATACACCGATTTATATGCGATTGGTAAACCTTCTTCAGGGTCCCCTAGGCATGTTTGATATTGCATATGATGTATGTGGGATTTATAGTTTATCTACAGTTAGAGGCTCCCAAAAGAACTTCATTACATTATGGTCTATTGAAGGAAACCCTTTGCAGAGTATTTTAATGAAATTACGCTATTGCAAATGTGTGAAACTTAGGTAAACCACTGAATTTCATTACGATTACGTTATAACAGGACATTCATAGCATTTTAAATCCAATTACAGGGACACACAAAAGAAATCTGTTACAATACGGTCTTTGAGCAATAATTTCTGGAAATGCGTTTTCTATTTCTGCATGCGCTTTTAAAATTAACTGTTTTTTTAGGTGTGTTCCTAATTATTATAAATTTTTTAGTACCTATAGTCGTCGTTCGATCCGTCCGTCTATCTGTCCGCATATAACAGCACAAAAACTATCCTACCGAATCGTTTGAAATTTTAAATATGCATTTGTTGTTGCATTTTGTAGAGTCTGCAAATTTTAATAAAATCGGATAACTATTTCGAATGCAGGGTCAGTCAAAAGTATTCCGTTACATCATGGCCGATGGGATGAAATAGTTCCAAGTACTTTTTAATAATGTTAAACTCGTAGAAATATAATGAAATTGATATGCATTTATGAAGAGCACTAGAATATATATTTTGTAGAACATGCCGCTCAAAAAATATTTATTTTCATTTACACGTCAACACAAAAGTATTCCATTACAAATTAGTATGGGGGGGGGGGGACATTAACTTTTCAGCTTACTAATCTAGGGATTTTATCATAGAGTCATTTTCTCAATTTCACTAGCAAGTCTTTTAAATAATAACTTTTTCGGGTAAAACTGCATAATCGAGTTCATATTGGCGTATTTGAGCCAGCATGTTATACTGAAAAAATATGTTCAGATTTGTAAATCACTTGAGATGATACTTGACAGCTCAAAGCTTATGCAGACGAGATATTCAGATCTCGTTCGTACCTTATACTATAGACATTGCCAACAGTGGAATATTCGTAAAAAAAAAAAAAAAAAAAAAAAAAAGGATATGCACTCTAATCAGAGAGTATGCGCTCAAGTCAGAGAGTATACGCTCAAATATACCCTAGAATGAATATACTGCAACTTTTTGAGAAAGAGGGGTATACATTGGTACTTAAAAATCCAGAAAGTATACAGCGTATACCTCTGTGGACTATCTGCCACATTCTTGATTGCCAATTCGTTTTATTTTATGCATGCTAAAGCAAAATACAGCTCAATTTCATGAGAATGAGTTTAAAAAGAAAAGAAAACAGCGTATGTAGTGGCCAGCATGCACGATCTATTTAAATCAGATTGAGCATATCTGGAAAACACTCGAAAGGACACACTGTATTTCTTTGTTGGCGTTTTCGAGATTTTTATATACCATTTTTTAAAGAGACAATACCCTAAATTTTATCGAAAACCTCATCGCATGCATATAAAACAGATGTAGATATTTTTATGTATATTAACTATTTTATTCTAACTATTTAAGGGCACCATACACCATATAAAAAATTCCCACATTCTACTCAACCATCATGATTTGCATTACTTTTAGGTACTAAAATTGGTGTATATATTCTTGACCTCATTTCAAAGAGTTCAAATTCCGATACAAGCTATTTTAATGCTTAATCTGTATTGCTTTTAATGTATTGCGTGCTTCCAAATTTATACCCATGCATGGCTGTTTTGTATAGTTTGAATTCCCATTTTTTTAACCGTATATAGGAATTTTTATGTAATATTTTACAATTGTACCAATCATTTTGTCATTTCAATTTGTGACAATATATAATTAATTAAAAACAGCATTTTTATTTTTAGTATGCATATTATTATTAAACCTCTGTTCTAAGCAATATCGCTCAGACTAATCCCTCTGAGGGAAGTCCTAGTTGGGGCTTTTTGTGTGTGTGTATGATAAAATGTTATGTTTCGAAATTGGGAAAACATTATGTTCATTTTTTATCCTAATGCATACTGAATGCGATTTGAATACATCGATTTGCCCATTTTTGAGTACTTCATTGTTTTTAGTGTATTGGCCATAGATAGATAAATCTTTTAGATTAATCTAAAAACATACATAGCTATTTATGCAATATTAAAAGCGAAATGTAATCCAAAAAGCTTTGTGTACTATCTATAATTACAGAAAAAAAATTTAATATTTATAAAACGAATTAAATTATAACTCCAGAAAGAAAAAAAAAATGTTTGAAAATTCAAATTCACGATTATCATTTCCCACCTGCCTTCACCTAGTTAAAATTCGGAAAATAAACATTTTCTCCAAGAAAATTATGCACATATAATCTTACAAATATGGAAACATAAGAAAATAAAGACATGTAGTGTATGTGCTTTTACTAAAAAAACTTCATGGTAAGGTAATATACTTAAATGTAATAAATCTGTAAAATGAAAATAGACCATATTTTTTATTGTTATTATAAAGAAAAACACATAGCCATTTGGAAAATACTGGCATTTTTCCTTTAAAAACATAATCCATTACATTAATATTAGATATCGGATTTTTCCTAAGAAGGTTTTTCAATTGATATGGGTTTTTAACCACTAATTGATTTACCGAGATAGTTTTAAAATAATCGGATATGGCATTTTAAAAACTTTCTTCTATCTCAGCCATGTTAATATTTCAAAATTCGCTATCACAGTGCCCAAACTAAATGGCAATCTATGCCCATCATGGAATTTCTAATGATATGAAATTCAGTGCATTAATTCGTGAGATATGACTATTGCTAAAATAACATAAATCATGCAAAATGCAACATAGCAGAGCCACTTGTCAGATAATTACAGCGAAACCTAATTCGCAACAACTTATGTCAATATCTAACTGAATATAACGTTTGATGAAAATCCGTATATTAGTTCTTGAAATAGGGCTATGGCGGAAAAAATGAAAAATGCAGCATAGCAGCGTAAACTGTTGGACGAATTGAACTAAAATATAAACAACATCAAATAATAATATTAAGGAATAACTGAATCTGAAGTTTTATGAAAATCCGAACATTATTTCTAGAGATAGATATATTGCAGAAATTGCAAAAGGTTCAACATAGTAGCGCCATCTGTTGAGCGATTTACACCAAAAGGTAATAAACGTCAATTCATGTCAAGAATTAACTGAATCTGAAGTTTTATGAAAATCCGTACATTAGTTTTTGAGATATAGTATTACGGAAATCGTGAAAAATACTGCATAGCAGCACCGTTTGTTGAGTGGTTTATACAAAAAGCTAATCAGCGCCAATTCATGTCAGGGACTAACTAAATATAAATGTTTATTAAGTACCGTGCATTAGTTCTTCAGTTAGACGCCCACAAAATTTGTGTCACAGAGAGACAAAGTAACAAACTCACAGCAGAGTCACAGATTTACAGACTCATAGACAAACATTTTATTAGAACATGCTTGTTGGTATCTCTGATCCGAAAAATATATAAATCCGTCGAAAAAAAATTTACGAATCCATTACTTTATTCTTGTAAAGATATACGAAAGTAAAAATGGAGGAAGCAGCATCTACCTAAAGCTCTCTAATTAGTAGATAAAAGAAAAGATAAACAAGATCTCTTTTATTTATTCATTTGAATTAGAATTTTCTTAAATTTTGCCAAAAGAGATTTTCTGAAAAAAAAAATCGTCCATTATTCCGAGAAAAGTAAAATTAGAAACTATGACAAAAGTAAACGTTGCGTCCTTCACCTGCTTTACCGAGTTCTAGATTGAGCCTCCATGATGCAGACCACCTCTGTAAGAATCATAAAGAAAGGCTGGATGTTTATTTTGAAATACCGTAACAATTGTTTGTTGATAATCAGGGTAAAAAAATAATATGATCAGAAACTGACAAAAGTTGAAAGTTGAAAGGCACCAGAAAAAAAGTCTTAGGAGCCAGAGCTTGAAGAATTCATTTCTCTGGGTACATGTTCCAATCCAAACTGCTTATTTTCTGATTTATTTTTAAATTCACTTTTGCTGTCAAATGTATCAAACTGGTAAATTCTCTTATTTAAAAACTACATAAAGAGCCGTGTTTTCTGATTTTCTGATAAATGAAGAAAATATCGCGAAAAATGGGGTCAAACTTGGCGTTTTAAACTAAATTTTCCGAATCAGGCGATCTGGGAACGAAAAAAAAATGGTCATGATAAAATAACTGTTTATAAAACAAATTCGAATTATTTGAGTGAAAAATGAATTCACGTGGCCTCTTATACAGCTCTTCAAAAAATCATCTCAGCAAGTTTCATGCTTTTACTGTTAAAAAAAAAGCCTGAATATGTCTCAGAAAATTTCGAGCTATTGAAGATGGAAAAATATTTTTTTTTTTTTTCGAATACACCGTTAATACATTCACTGCAAAATGGAGCCCTGGCTACTCATAATCGATTTCGGTATTTTTGTCGTATGTGTTATTGTGTAGTAAACAAGTTAACTATTCAATAAAAAAAATCAAACTTTTAAGATAATACCCCTTTTACATTGAAAAAATAAAATAGAAACAAACTATAAAATCGAACATTGAAATAATGGGCAAATTAATATCCTTACATTCAATTCCCAACAAGAAATTATATAGTACATAAATTGATAATGCCATTGAGATTTCGATTTGAAATACCATTTGTCAATTGATTCTTTGATTGACCCTAAATACGATAGATCAAAACTTGATATTTCAACACCAGTTACATAAAATTTCATGACTTTTCACTTTGAAAAGAAGGAATCTTTATTAACTAAAGTTTAATAACAAATTACGGAAATAAATAATATTTTTTCGTTAAAAATTGAAAATTGAAGGCTAAACCACTAAATGACATATGAAGATGCTTTCTGATATTTTTGTATAACCAAATCATTTTAATCTGCAAGTTTTGTATATGTGAAATTTTTATTGATTGGTATATAATTGATTATTTTTTATTTAATTTTAACTGAAGTTCCAAAGTCTTACTCGGTTTTGCTAAGATTTTACCGCACAAACAGTTTTTTTTTTTTTTTTTTTTTTTTTTTTTTTTTTTGTTAGGATATTTTGACTGCTAAATAAGATCAGGCATACTTTAAAAACTGTTCGCAGAAAAATATTTCGTCAATTGTTTGTCTAAGAAGAAATTTAAAAAGTACTAATGCATTACACTCCCACAAGTTTATAAGTTTTAGGCCTATTGCCATTAGCGAGAGAAATTTGAGGTCTCACTCACAATATACTACATATAATTTGCCTCCTTTTTTTATGGCAAAAAGACATATAGTGTAATCTAGCCACTTTCCGGATAACTACACTTACGACATTTTTTCTGTAGCAAGATGCATACCCAGGGGCGTGGTTACAGCTGTTTTTTTTTTGGAGGGGGGGAGGGGGATTTTAAATTTTCCAACTTATAATACAAAAACTTTCCAATTTGAATCAAATTTTCTAACTGAAATGGTATGTGCAACGTGTGCTTAATGATAATGATATTTATACCTAAAAAAAGTTTCTTTCCAAAGAGAAATGCTGAAAATAAAAACATAAAAAATTAAAATTATTGATTCACTTAATGAAAGTTTTTCTTCTATGGCGTCCAGTCATAATCGACATATGAAAATAGCCTCATGATATTTTGAGGTTTTTGAGAAAGGAACAAAGTTTTAGAGGAAAAACATTAGAGAAGAAAAAGTGTTTCAAAAATCTTGAATTTCGCAACTCTAAACTCAAATTTCCCAAGTTCAGATGCATTGGAGATGTAGGCTCCCCCCCATAACATCCCATCACGACGCCTCTGTGCATCCCTAAGACATATCTATTAGTGCAATTAAATGTGTAAAATTCGAAATGTGTGATAAAAATTAAAACAAAAATGCATTTTCAAACATGTTTTATTATTTGTTACAAATTTTAATAATTTCAGTTCTATTTTTTCCAATGATGAAGAATTTTGTTTGTGTTGATAAATTTAAAATGTATAAATCTTTTTTATGTTTCTTTTTTTTTATTATCTATACTAATAAAAGAACAAAACGCTCTGTCTGTGTGTCTGTGTGTGTATCTGCGATGGCTAGCAAAATCTACAGCATGTACGAAGCTCAAAATTTTTTTGAGAATAGCCCTAAATCTATCCTGATGCACCTGAGCTTCAGAATTTCGAAATTCTAATTATTAACTGAGTAATTAATTAAAATCGAGAGGTCACTCTCATAAAAAATCATCTTTTTCCAATGTTTTTCTCTTTCGTTTGTTTACGGTTGGTTGGTTGTGTAAAAATTTTCGCAGAAGTAATAAGAAAGCTGAGACAGAATTAAAGAAACCCATTGAGGAATGAGATAAGTGGAGGTGAAGTAAGCCTCAAAAAAGTTTTGCAATATGAAACCATTTATCGCTCAAATTTTAATGTGCCAAACAAAAGGACGTGGAAGGGATTTTGTATTATAAGACGAATTGAAAGAAATGAATTACAATTGAAGCATATTTTAAGAGGAAATAGCAAATTTTTAAAATGGTCTTTGTTCTATTATTATTTATTAAAATAAATGTTCGCTTTTAAAATGAAGGAAATTGGAAAATTAGCAATATTTAAATATCAAATTAATTCTTTTAAAATCATGTATGAAAACGTAATAAATATTAATCTAAAATATAGATTTCTGACTGCAGACGATTTTAATGTATTAACAAAAGAATGTTATATTTTTAAGCAAAACGTTAAAATAATTTTCCATATTGATATTTAAAACATATATGATAAAATAATTAATAAATGTTTACCGGTGAAGCGATAGATTAGTTATTTTTAAGAAACAAGAGTAAAAAAATACGGGTTAAACCTGTTTCAATTGATAGGCGTGTCAAAGCACGTACTTTTGTTGGTACTTAATTGGACTTTGTAGGGTTACATTTTTAGCATCACCTCCAGAGATAATACTTACATTCTATTAATTTCTTTTTACTCTATGAAAGAAACCAATTTGAGATTCTGACATTTCAAAAGTGACTGTTTTTTTCCGCCAAAGTCCTTTAAAATTTAAAGACTGGCAAAACGTCAGTTTAACTTAGGATTTTTGAACACAGCTATTACGTCAGATCGTTGGTTCTTTGTACATTAGAATGTATGTGTGGTTAGCTATAATGCAGTAAATATATGTACAGTAAAACCTCCATAACGGACACTCCCGAATAGCGGACACCTCTATTTAACGGACAGTTTTCAAATCCCCACTCCCAAAACTTAAATATTTGTATGCTTAACCTCCGAATAACGGACATTCCGAATAGCGGAAGTAATTTTGGTTAAAAAGAATGTAAAAATACTTTTTAACAAGGAAAAAAAGAATAAATAATCTCTAAATTTATCAGGGCAATATATCACAAATTTTGTTATTGCAGATAAATGTGGGGATGAGCCGGGGAAAATCCCCTCACCCCCTATATTTATCTGTGTTCGCAAACCCCCCCTCTCTTGGAAAATTTGATATTGTAAACTTTTAAGAAGCAGAAAAATACAAAAAGCACTTCTACTGTTTTTTAGATGATTCAAAAGGTTGAAAACTACTGACAGAGTTAAAATTTCACGCGTAAAAACAAATTACATGTACGTACGAGCAAATTTTTGTCTCAATTTTTTTGTAAGAATGTAATAAAATACAATTTATCAGGGCAATATCTCACAAAATTTGTTATTGCAGATAAATGTAGGGATGAGCTGGTGAAAATTCCCCCCATATTTATCTGTGATCGCAAATCCCCTCTCTCTGATTATTTGCGATTGTAAAATTTTAAGAAGCAGAAAAATACAATAAACACTTACCGGGTGTCCCAAAAATGACTGATGAATTTTAAAATTCAATTAATTGCAAACGGTGACCGCTATTTAAAAAATTTTTGCAAGAGGTTTATGTATAATGTCAGGAGTTTTTTTTACCGTAATTTTTTATTTTAGTTCGCATCTCAAACAATAGGTGACGCTGACGGCGATTGAAGGCCAGGTGATCAGTGCTGAGTCAAGCATCGACCTGGTCTTCAATCGCCGTCAGCGCCACCTATTGTTTGAGATGCGAACTAAAATAAAAAATTATGGTTAAAAAAAACTCCTGACATTATACATAATCCTCTTGCAATTTTTTTTTAAATAGCTGTCACCGTTTGCAAGTTATTGAATTTTAAAATCCATCACTCAGTTTTGGGATACCCGGTATATATATTAAGATGATTCAAAAGGTTGAAAACTACTGACAGAGTTAAAATTTCACGTTGAAAAACAAATTACATGTACGTACGAGCAAATTTTTGTCTCATTTTTTTGTAAGAAAGTAATAAAATACAATTTATCAGGGCAATATCTCACAAAATTTGCTATTGCAGATAAATGTAGGGATGAGCTGGTGAAAATTCCCCCTCCCCCCATATTTATCTGTGATCCCCCCCCCCCTCTCGGAGGATTTGAGGTTCAGTAGTTAAAAATTTCACGTTGAAAAACAAATTATATGTACGCACGAGCAAATTTTTGGCTCAAATTTTTGTAAGAATGTAATAAACAGTGGATAAAGTTATACCCAGTTTTATTTTCTTTTTATTGCTTTAAAAATTGTTTTAATTTTTGGGTAATCATATAATAGAGGTTTTAGAACATATAAAAATCAATTAATGAAACATTAGAGGATTCATTAGCAATTTTTCTATCTTTGAGGTTTTCCCAATAGCGGACACCTCCGAATAGCGGACAGTTTCAGCGCTCCCAAGGTGTCCGTTATTTAGAGGTTTTACTGTATATGTATATATGAGGCTTTTTTAGCAGTTTTTTTAAATCATTGATTAAATTTGAATGCATATTATTTAAGTTAGAATTTTATTAAGACTTTAATTTATTTTTAAAACAAAAATTAAATGGCTGTTTGACGTACAATTGTTCGAATCAGCAAACGATTCATACACAGTAATAAATTATCAAATAGCAAAATAAATTATATATCAAAAATAGTCACTAAAAGAATAGTAGCAAAATATAATGTTTAGGCGTATTAACACATAACCCGATCCCAACCAGAAAAAAACAGACTATACTCCGATCCAAGTAAGACAAAAATTCCATGAGCATAAATCCGACCCGAACCTAAAAATTCCATGAGCATAAATCCGACCCGAACCTAAAAATTCCATTTGAAAAAAAAAAAACTATGGATTTGATATTTGACCCGAATCAAATTTGAATCCCACAAAAATATTCAAATGAAGCATACCCCAATCCGATCAAGGAAAAATAATGTTCGTGTATATGCAACCCGACCCGAATCTAAAAATTTTCTTTGAAATAACCCGAAAAATGACCAAAACGAAACCTGAAATCGATAAAAATATTTCAAAGAACTATAACCCGATAAGAGTAAGACAAAATAATTTCCGTGAACATAAACCTAATTCGAACCTAAAAAATTCCATATGAAAAAAAACCCTGAAATTCTATGCAAACTACATCTGAATCCGGTAAAAATATTCGAAAGAACCATAACCGGATTCGAATAAGAGAAAATAATTTCGGTGCACATGAACCCGATCCGAACCTAAAATTTCATTTGAAAAAAAAACCTGAAATTAGAATAGAACCAAATATGAATCTGACAAATATATTCCACAGAACCATACCCGGATCTGAACAAGACAAAAAATTTCCAAGAACATGAAGCCAATCCGAACCTAAAAAACTGAACTAAATCTGAATCTGAATCTGACAAAAATATTCCAGAGAAGCATATCCTTATTCAAACAATGCAGAATAATTTCCCTTGATGCGCAACCCAACCTGAACCTAAAAATTCCATTAAAAAACCGAAATCTGAATTAAATGACATCTGAACCCGAAAAAATATTGCAAAGACCCAAAACCGGACCCGAGCAAGACAAAATAGTTTCTCTGGATATGAATCCGACCAGAACCTTAAAAATCAATTTGAAAAAATACCTGAAAACTGGATCGAACCATATCTGAATCCGACGAAAATATTCCAAATAACTATAACCAGATACGAACAAGACAATATAATTTCCATGGGCATAAACCCAATCCGAACCAGAAAATTTGTAAAAAAAAAAAAAAAAAATTCCGAAATTTGAACCAAACCTAATCTGAACCTAACAAAAATATTTCAGTGAAGTATAACGTCATTGGAACTAGGTAAAATAATTTCCATGGAAGTACAACCCGAACCGAACTTAAAAATCTCATTTGAAGGGGAAAAAAAACCCCACGAAATCTGAATTGAACCGAATGTAAACAGAACAAAAATATTCCAAACCACCATAACCGTATCCGAAGAAGAAAAAATAATTTCATTGAACATGAATCCAATCCGAACCTAAAATTCGGATGTTCTACAAAACATAATGCGCTCCGTAGCGGTGGAAAGTGAAACTAACAAGGAAGGTTTCCATTGGGGGCATACTCAGAATTTTTTGAAAAAAATACGAATTAAATAACTTATGTAGGTAATAAAGGATCAGTGAAAATTAGCGGCGGAATTTCATTATTAGATATGTAAAAAAATAAAATAGTTTGGAATAATTGGCGTGAAAAGCTGAAAGCTACGCGGGATTTGGCGAGTAGTACATTTCCTCGCCAAAAGTAGACGATTTTAACGAATCTGAAAATTGATTTTAATTGACTTCACTGTTAAAAATCTGCAGCATTTACTGCAACGTCACTCCACTACTTTTATAGAATATCTCTCTTCTGACCAATGAGAATGCTCCATAGCACCGTGAATTGACCGTGTCATACACTGTTTAAAATCTGCTGCATTTTGTTGCAAGGCACTCCACCGCTTGTATATAATATCTCTATTCCAACCAATGAGAAAGCTAAATTTCACGGCCAAGTAACCGTTTTCTATACAAGCAAGGGAGTGCGTTGCAACAAAATGCAGCAGATTTTTAACAGTGTATTTTTCAATTTGGAACAATTTTAATCAATTTAAATTGTGTTTTAAATGATAAAATATATTAATTTAATTTTGTTATAAGTACATATAAACGTATATGACAAAATTACACTTAAAGTAAAGTAAAAATGCAAAACTAAAATTACTTAAACTAAACTTATTTAAATAAATTGAACATAGAAAGTTTTTTCTTTTAAAAGTATTCGAAGCGTAAAAGCGTATTTTTCAAAATTTCGTTTTTTCGCCAGACGGAGATAAATCGCCAAATAAACGAAATTTTTATTATTTTTTTACGGACGTTATAAGGAGGTTCCGCCGAAATGCTTTTTATAAACATATCTAACTATATGAGAAGAACATTCTGTAATTTTTTCCGATTTTTCTGAGTATGCCCGTATGGAGACCTTCCTTGTAAGTACTTAGCGCGAGATAGTTAAGATATTTGGTTATAGTTAGTGTTAAATTAGAACTTAGTTACGGTTAGGTAACAGTTAGGTTGCAACTACGTTCCGGTGAGCCTTATGCTATATTTATTTTCCTGATAGGTTACAGTTAGGTCATGGTTAAGTTACAGTTAGGTTAAGGTTAAGTTGTGGTTAGGTTGTGGTTAGATTATGGGTAGGTTATGATAAGGTGACGGCCAGGTTACATTTATGGTATATTTAAGTTACAGTTAGGTTACTGTTATGATACAGCTAGGTTACAGACAAGTTATGATTACAATACAATTAGGTTACGGTTAGGGTTTTGTTCACAGAATGAACATTACGCATGTTTGATAAAAAATATGCACCTATTTTTGTAAAATGGCTTTGAGATTATAATGCTATATACTAACCTTTTAGCTAATCATCGAGAATCGATTTCATTCACGGTATAGTCGGATTTAAGAGTGATATAATTAGTTTGAAATAAAAAATATTTCACTTGGGATATATATGTGAAAAAAGTATTTAGTTAAGTCACTTAACAGTAATTTTAAGGATAAATGTCAACAATTTAACACGAAAATCACGCAATCGTTGGACACATATTCCCTCCTGCGTTTCCCATTGCAATCATTTTGGGTACTTTTGCAGCTAAATATTACTTTTTTTAAACCAATTTTCGACCCATGAGAATGCTCCATTATAGACTGAAGTAATCATTTTCTATAAAAGCGGTGGAGTGACGATGCAGCAAAAGGGTCAAGTTTTTAATAGTGTATTTACACATATTTCGAGTTAAAGATAAAATCATAAAAATTTCAAGTTCGTTTAAGATTATTATTACGGACCCGGGCAACGCCGGGCGGGTCAGCTAGTTATAATTATTTTAACTCAAATGTTGCGTTAAAAGTTTAACCTAAGTTTCAGTGTACTGGGAAAACTTCTTTGTAAATTCAAGATTTTTATCATCAATATTAATATTTATTTTGTTTTATTTTATTTTATTTATTTATTTATTTATTTTTTTATTTATTTATTTTTTTTTTTTTTTTTGATTGGAGAAAATTTTTTTTAGACGGAGATACATTATTTGTTTTATATTCTTAAAAAAACATAATTTATATAGAAAATGGAAATATGGTTCTTCGTCTTAATCTCGTGACTATTTGAACATATTTCGTGTAATTAAAGGATATACAGTTTCTTAGACCAAATATGAAGTGTTATTAGATTTTAAGGTAGTTTACACGGATAAATGATGAGTAATTAATACAGTGCCAGCAAATAAAAAAAACAATCTTGACACTCATTGAAAAATGTGAAGTTTGTAACAAATGGTCTTTACTGATACATTCATTTTCTCTTTCAGCGCTTTCCAACAAAATTAAAAAGTGCTTATGCATTCGATATGTCAATACGTCTGTCCACGCTCTAACTCCGATAAATATACTCGGATTTTCATGCACTTGATAAAGCCTTTTTTTAGGGTCACCTAAACATGTTTGGTATTGCATATGAAGTGTGTGCTATTAATAGTTCATTTACAGGGACACTCAAAAGGATTCGATCACATTATGGCATATGGGGAAATAACGTTTGAAGAGTATTTTAATGATACTACGCCATTGCAAATGTATTGAAATTGATATAAATCACTGAATTTCGCTACGATCAAGTTAAAACAGAGCATACATGGCATTTTTTTCATAAATTTACAGGGACACACAAAATAAATCGGTTACAGTAATGTCTTTGCATAGTAATTGTTGGTGAGTACGTTTTAAAATTCGGTATGCGTTTTTAAATTTAAATAGTTTTTTTTGCATATTGCTCTTTATATATATAAATTCTACACCTCATATACAGGGCTGTACAAAAGTATTCACATGTCATTCGCCTTATTTTAAAAAAAAATTGCTGATGGGTAATTTTCAACTGAAATATGTGTATATCTTAAATAAACTAAATTTTGGAATGCATGTTATTAATAGGTGCAAATCTCTATATTATATGCAGGGCTGCCTAAAGATTCGGATAATTCTGATTTTGAAATGCATTATACATTTCCATATGGTGAAATGAGACGTAATATTTTATTTTATTTTATTTTTTAACTGTGCAGTTTTTTTACATTATTCTGAATGCGTTGGAAAGTGCTTCATAATTTATGCTTCACGCATGATTTTTTTTTCTTGTTTATATGGGGAAAATATGTACATTTTAATGAATGTCTGCTACACATTAAATGTGAATTATAAGCGATGTTGTCTAAAATGTTGTTTAAAGGAATACTAAATCTAACGTAAGAGAAAATAACAATAACAATAATAAACCAATATTTTTTTTTTTTTTTTTTTTTTTTTTTTTAGAAGCCGAAAGATTCTCATTCCTATTTAATTAACAATTAAAAAAGTTGTTGTTGTTTTTTTTTTCAACATTAATGAGAATTATATTTGTTATTTTTATTCATATACTGTAGCCGATAATTCATACAATTAATCCGAAAATTACATAATGGAAGACAACGTTACATGAAAATCCCAAAAAAAGATTTAAAAGAAGACAATGACTTTTCAAATAGCTTTTATTGAAATACAGTAGATAATTTTAGATGCGGCTGAAAAGTATAAGTGTTTAGATGCTCATTAAATCTACTTAGCTGGTTTAAAATCAGTTAAGGCGATTATAAGTGATAGAAAAAACATCCTTCTCTTTGTTATCTAACCTTGAATGTAGAATACAATTAAAGATGATTCTTCTATATCGTGCTTGAAAACGGACAGCTATTGAAAAGCAATTATTTATTTTCCAATTTAATTAGTTTCATAGTAGTGGGCAAAAATTAACGGAATTCATGTCAAATAATACGACGTTCTGTTGATAAGATATAATTTTATGGGCTTTTTTTTCATATAGCTTAAAATTTATTGGAAGAGTATTGAAGCAGGTAATTATTAATATGTGTTGAAGTAAAATTACCGTCTAGAAGAGAAGCAAGTTCTGTCTACCCTCCATTATGTAAATTTGTGCGTAATTACGCTGTAAAGACAAATGAAAAATATGCAGAAAAAAGGACTAGTTTTTTTTTCTAATTAAATTTTCCTTTTCTTTTTAACTTTTAGAAATCTACTTTAAAAAAATATCTTTCCACATGTTATTAACAGATCTAAAACAATATCTATATTATAAAGGCCAAACGTATCTGTGCGTAACGCATACGTCATTTTGTGAATGGCAACACTTTCCCCTGCAATTTCGGTTTTGCAATTTTCCCTATTGCAAATTTTACACTTCTAAAATTTGCATTATTTAAATTTTTACACCGTCGTATAGAGAAAAAAAGTGTACTTTTAAATGCAATTTGTTTGAAAACTGTATCTCAATTTTTTTATTATTATTATTATTTCGAGATATTAATTTTTTATAGTTTTTAGTGCCAATTTTGTAATTGTGGCAACAGAATCGCTCCATTTTCTCTTAAAATTAAAAAAAAAATCAAAATGCGCAACATTTTCACATACAATTTCGGTTTTGCAATTTTCGGTACTGCAAATTTCACAATTCTAAACATCGTACATTTTTAATTTTAACATCCTCGTATAGAGAAAAAAATGCACTTTTAAATGCAATTTGTTTCAAAGCTGTATCTCAATTTATTTTTGATATATTAATATTTTTATAATTTTTAGTACTAATTTTGTAATTGTGGCAACAGAATCGCTCTATTTTCTCTCAAAATTTAAAAGAAAGAAAAAAAAAAAAGAAATTAAAATGTGTTTGTTATAAAATCCGAAGAATTTCGGTTTTATTTCGTTTAATAATTTGAATAATTGAGTTTTATAGTATTTTGTTAATTTTAGCTTAAAATAATACTTGTTTGAGAGTTAAACTGACCAATATAAGATGTATTTCTTACTGTAACTAATTTTGAAGATTTATTATAAATAAATAAAACAGTTTTTTTTTTTCTTTCGTCGAATTTCGACAGGTTCCACCTCGTTTATATTAAAAGAAAAATAGAAATACTGTTAAATAGTTTGTCAAAATTTACAGTTAAATGTTTATCAGTGAAATCTCCAAAAGAAGGGTTGAATTCTGAATTATTAATGATTTTTTTATGCATGTTTAGTGGAAGCTAGCAGGCATTAGGGGAATTGCAACATTCCCTGTTTTACATGGAGATATCGTAAAGTTTTTATTAGAAAGCTGCCACAGGCGTCTTTTTTATATTCTATTCGCCCCCCTATTTTTAAAAAGTACATTTCGTGGTATATTTCTCTTGCAAATGTTTTCAAAGTCACTGTTTTCAAAGTTGTCAATATTTTTGTTTTGGAAAAGTCATGCTAAATAGAATTAAACAACAGTTGCCTGCGGCAAGTTGTAATTAAAACTTTACGATACACCCCCTCTCCCCGCGAATTTCATATTATCAATAACATTCAATATCAAAAATATTTTTATCTTGAAATCTTTTATTATTATTATTTGTACGTTACATAACGATAAGTTTAATATTTTAGAATATGAAAACGAAAATTTCTTAATCTAAAAAATTAATAAAGACAATTTCGAGGTTAATGGTGTTTGGTATGATGAAGAACAACATTTGAAACCTTTTTATTTTTTTATTTTAGTATTTGAAAACCATACATCTAAAATTAATGGTGTAGGAATAAGCTAAAGGTAATAACTAGTAAATAAAGTATTTCAGTTCAGAGTGTACAAACTACTTTGATAAAGAAGCTGGCTTATGCAAGATCAATTGCCCTGGACCCTTCTCTATTGGATGACTCTCCCTTTGGACATACGCAGGATTTTAGCTGAATGGAAGCCATATGATAAAAAGGGGCAAAAATTCTTATTTTCAAATATTTAGAGGGAGTTGTTGCTCTGCTTCCATGCACGATCTCCTTTAAAAAAATTACATCATAAGAAATTGTTTAAACTTTAATGTAACAACATAGTCATGCATTGTTTTCAAATTAAATTTATTATTGACATCATCCTCATAACAAAGCGAATAAAAATCATTAACGGTGACCAATAGGAGTATTTTTAATTTAGGTATCTCATGCCATAGGTATGGTATTATGATAAATAGTCACGAATAACTGGAAGACCTGTATTTATATTTAAACAACTGACACAAGCCATTATGTTTCCATGCAAAATTAGACGGATGTGACAATTTCAAAACTTTCTTCTATCTTATGTATGTTAATACTTCATATTTCTTTATCACAGTGCCAAAATTAAATGATGATCTATGCCCATTGTGAGGGGTGTGCAAATATAACGTTATCAACTTTTTTGGCGATTTTGTCCTCCCTCCCCCCACTGTCACTTTAATATCGTACGTTATCATCCCTCGATACCTCCCCCCTCGGGTGATCGTATCGTCATATCGTTATCAAAGTGTAAATTTTTTTTGATTTTTAAAATTTATTTCTTTTTTTTTTTTTTTTTTTTTTTTTTTTTTTAAGTGATATACAAAATTGGTAACACTTATTTTTGGCATATTTTCTTGATAAAAAATGAAGGTAAGTCAATAAAATATAGCTTTAATATCAAATAACACTTAAAAAAATAAAAAGAATATTGCCCAGTTAAACTGATGGCATTGAGCTCACAGGCTACGCATACTAATTGTACATTACAGCCTTATATTTTCGTTAATTCCGTTCGAAAAAAAATTAAGAAGGGGAAACAGCTCTCCCCTTTCTTCTTTTTTATACTTAATCATTGAACCTCCTAAGCTATCAAGGACATGCTTTATCATATAAAAAATCTATATCCAAAATTCAGAGCAAATCGGATAATTCTTAATGAAAACCCATTTAGCATTTATATAATTTAAGAGAAGCTATTCCCCTCTTTTATACTTAATCATTAAACTTCCAAAACTATTCAGAGATTTGAACGAAATCTGACAATTTTGCTTGAAAAATCCTTTTATACAAGTTAAGGGGAGGGGCATTAGAACCCCCGTTCCCCCTGTTTATATATATTCAATGAACACCTAATAACAGCCACGGTATCGCCTCATCAGAATGATCCTATATCTAAATTTTGAACGAAAACTGTTGATTCTGCATGAAAATCCCGTTTATATCAATTAAGGGGAGGGGCATGAGCCCCCCGTTCCCCCTGTTTATACTTATTCAATGAACAGCTAATAACAGCCACGGTATCGCCTCATCAGAATGATCCTATATCTAAATTTTGAACGAAAACTGTTGATTCTGCATGAAAATCCCGTTTATATCAATTAAGGGGAGGGGCATGACCCCCCCGTTCCCCCACTTATACATAGCGAATGAACTCCAAAAACTAATCAGGGAAGCGCCTTATCAGGATATACCTACATACAAAATTTCATGTGGATCCGATATTTTTATCATGAGTTATCGCGTTACGCACGAACATACAGAACGGACGGGCACATAAGCTCTCGGGCTATGATAGCCTGTGAGCTAAAAAATAGTTACTTTTTAAAAATATTTTATTATAGCTTTTTGTTACAAAGTATTCAACAATAATAAAGTTTTGTTGCACTTACACCGAACGGTGGGTGTAGGAGGTAGATAGAAATTGTTATCAACAAAACAAATGAACAACATTATTTCTCTTTCTCTTTTATTAGCTCACAGGCTATCATAGATAGCCTGTGAGCTTATGTGCCCGTCCGTTCTGTATGTATGTACGTAACGCGATAACTCATGATAAAAATATCCGATCCACTTGAAATTTTGTATGTAGGTATATCCTGACAAGGCGCTTCCCTGATTAGTTTTTGGAGTTCATTCGATATGTATAAGAGGGGGAACGGGGGGCTCATGCCCCCCGTTAGTTGATATAGATGGGATTTTCATGCAGAATTAAGTTTTCAAAATTTAGAATAGGATCATTCTAATGAGGCGATTCCGTGACTGTTATTAGGTGTTCATTGATTAAGTATAAATAGGGGGAACAGGGGTTCTAATGCCCCCCCCCCGTTAGTTGATATAAATGGGATTTTCATGCAGAATTAAGTTTTCAAAATTTAGATTAGGATCATTCTGATGAGGCGATTCCGTGACTGTTATTAGGTGTTCATTGAATAAGTATAAATAGGGGGAACAGGGGTTCTAATGCCCCCCCCCCCGTTAGTTGATATAAATGGGATTTTCATGCAGAATCAAGTTTTCGTTCAAAATTTAGATTAGGATCATTCTGATGAGGCGATTCAGTGACTGTTATTAGTTGTTCATTGAATAAGTATAAATAGGGGGAACAGGGGTTCTAATGCCCCCCCCCCCGTTAGTTGATATAAATGGGATTTTAATGCAGAATTAAGTTTTCGTTCAAAATTTAGATTAGGATCATTCTGATGAGGCGATTCCGTGACTGTTATTAGGTGTTCATTGAATAAGTATAAATAGGGGGAACAGGGGTTCCAATGCCCCCCCCCCCCGTTAGTTGATATAAATGGGATTTTCATGCAGAATTAAGTTTTCGTTCAAAATTTAGATTAGGATCATTCTGATGAGGCGATTCCGTGACTGTTATTAGGTGTTCATTGAATAAGTATAAATAGGGGGAACAGGGGCTCTAATGCCCCCCCCCCGTTAGTTGATATAAATGGGATTTTCATGCAGAATTAATTTTCGTTCAAAATTTAGATTAGGATCATTCTGATGAGGCGATTCCATGACTCTTATTAGGTGTTCATTGAATAAGTATAAATAAGGGGAACAGGAGTTCTAATGTCCCCCCCCCCTTAATTTATATAAATGGGTTTTTCAAGCAAAATTTTCAGATTTCGTTCAAATCTCTGAATAGTTTTGGAAGTTTAATGGTTAAGTATAAAAGAGGGGGATAACTCTTTTTAAATTATATAAATGCTAAATGGGTTTTTATTAAGAATTATCTAATTTGCTCTGAATTTTGGATATAGATTTTTTATATGATAAAGCATGTCTTTGATAGTATAGGAGGTTCAATGATTAAGTATAAAAAAAGAGAAAAGGGGAGAGCTGTTTCCCCTTCTTAATTTTTTTTTTCGAACGGAATTAACCCTTGAAAATATAAAGCTTTAATGTGCAATTAGTATTTGTAGCCTGTGAGCTCAATGCCTTCAGTTTAACTGGGCAGTATTCTTTTTTATTTATTAGTGTAAACACAAGCTTCATTTCAAATGTACGTCACATATGGTTCCTCGAATCGTGATGATATATGCATACATATCTGAAAAAAAAAATAGTAATGTCAGACTTTGGGGTATTCCATATTTTAGAATTAAACAATTTATCATAATCTAGTGACTTAAAAAAATAGATAACTGACTGAGAAAAGATAACACACTATTTTGAACAAAAGATCATGCTACAAATAAAAAAAGAAAGTTTTGATTGCAAAAAAAATAATATCGATATCAAAAGACAAACCTTCCCTTCCTATAGAGATACATTATGATATTATGTTCCCCCCCCCCTCCCCTCTAAAATGATAATGTTATATATTCGTAGCCCCTGAAGAGTCTAAAGATGTGAAATTGCATACATTAGTTCTTGAACTTGGACTATTGCGGAAATCGTTAAAAATTCAGCATAAAAACGTCCCCTGTTGGGCGATTGACACCAAAACCTAAATAGAATCACCTCATATCAAGAATTAACTGAATCTAAAGTTTGATGAAAATCCGAGCATTATTTCTTAATATACAGCTATTGAAAAAATCGTGATAAAGACAGCATATTAGCGCCACCTGCCGAGCGATTTACCCAAAAACCTAAACAGCATCAATTCATGTCAAGGACTAACTCAATCTGAAATTTGGTGAAATTCCATGCTTTAGTTCTTGAGATAGAGAGTTGTTACGGATATCCTAAAATCCAGCATGCCAGTGCCACCTGTTGAGCGATTTATACCAAAAACTAATCAGAATCAAATTGTATCAGGGACTACCTGAAAGTAAAATTTTATTAAATTCCGCGCATCATTTCTTGGGATAGAGTACCCATAAAATATTTGTCACATACATACAGACAAACAGGGGCTCACAAACAGATATTTGGTAAAAACATGTTATTGAAATCTCTGTCCCCTCAAACGTGTAAATTAGACAAAAACCAGATTTTTCAAGAATTCAATGCTTTCTTCTTGTAAAAATAAAAGAAAGTTAAAAAAATGAAAATTAGTCGCTTCAGAAAAAAAAAAAAAAAAAAAAAAAAAAAAAAAAAAAAAAATCCATAGAAGAATGCTTCAAAATTTTGTACAGCGCCCTAGATAGTCTAAAATCGGTTCCGATGCACAAGGAGAAGTGAGAATTATACTTAGATGTGCAATTGAAACTAAAATATTAATATGTAGCGCTTTTTTATGTGGGAAAAAAAGACATTCTTTCTTTACAAAAAATGTGAAAATGATGATGAAATTTGCTTTTTATAATGATTCTTGGTAAGAAAATGACGCCATAAACATTTATCACAAGTTTGTAAATTTGTTGAGATAAAATTATTACACAGATGACATAACTGTGAAAAGATGAATTTGGGACAAACACCTATTACTGTCTTACTTCATTGAGAATTTTTAAAAAATACCGACAGGTAGACGAAAATAATTCTATTCCAATTCCAAGATCAATTTCAGGTCTCTCTTTTATTTTCTGACTTATAAAGAATCGGTTACAGTCAGTTTCGTTTTGAATATCAACCAAGTTCTATAAAGCAAAAAATGTCTCATCTTACGAGAAAAATACATAAATATAATCTGTGAAATTAGGTCGCTCATTGCACATTGATTATAAATTAGGTCTGATGTAGTTGTTACTACAAAAATTAATATTTAATAAAAATATTTTTAATGTAGTCAATCAGTTTGAAAATATACAAAATGGTTGCGATTAATTAATGTATACACAGTGGGCTCTCGTTAATTCGAATTCGGGACCACAAGAAATGTTCGAATTATGGAAACAATGAGATAAAAACATGCTTAAAATGGTACTATTACAAAGGAATTAATGTTGTAGTGATTTTTAAATTTATTTCATCTGTTATCATTAAAATATGACTTAACATTAAATTAAAGTACATAAACTAATTAAGGAATTAGAAACAAGTACAATGAAAGAAAATTTTGAAGTGTCACTGATGGACAGATGGGGTACCAAGAAAGTGGATATCAAATGCATGGGATTATATCTATACTCGTTCGGGACACTTCTCACAAAAATCAAAGAAAGAAAGTTATTTAAATGATCTGAAGTCCGTGATAAAGAAAGGAAAAATGAGAAACCGGAAATCGATGTTAAGAGAAATTGAGTTTGAATAAATGAAAATTTTTCTACCGTAATTGAAAATTTCGGGACTTCATATTTAGTTCAAATTAATCGAAGATTCGATTTATCCTATTTCGAATTAACGACAGTCCACTGTATAAGTGTGTGTGTGACGGTTATTTGATGTACTCGGTAATTATTCATAATAATTACGTCTTTTGGTAAATTTTATGAATGTTGCATATTGAGCAAATCTGCTGGCTGTTATTACCATTGAAATTTGGCCAATATTATTGATTAAGCTTAGTAACGATTATATACTTTACAAAAATGTGTACAATTATAACTATTTGATTCAAATAACAAAAATATTTGTTAAAAGACAATAATACTCAATCAAAGGAAGTGTTCTATTAAAACGACGCAAAATACTAAACAGTTTAAAATACTTATTTGTTTAATTACTGAATGAGTTAGATAAAATTTTTAAACACTGACATATTCAAAGAATAAATTATGCAGTTTTGAAATGCATACTTTGCAATGAATATTTAGAAAAAATATGTATACAAAATAAAAATCTCAAACTAAACGAGTTAAAATTTATTATATTTACGAACCTTGAGTAGTAATTATTAAAAATAAATTGTTAATTTGATAAATTCACATAAATTTGTCATATTAACCGGTGTATTTGGATAACATTCGGTTATTATTAATAATAAACGATTACTATTAATAACAACCGATTAATCAAATTGACCGTAACTCCGTAACATATATATTATATTGAAGTTTTGAGACACTGTTTTTTACATGTTAGAGTTATTATAGCTACTGTATAGCTATGCAATAGTATGTTCTAAAAAGTAATATTGCCTATAATTTGTGAGCATTCATTAGCATGTACAATTAATTTTGATTTTTGAGTACAATTAATTTGATTTTATCTTGTTATTTTTTTCATTTTTATTATTTTAAGCCCTCTACACAAGTTAAAGAATAGAGCTAAATTTTAAAAGCTATTTTGCACTCTGAAAAAAGTGGGACACTTGGTGTTTCGCGGAATTGTTCAGCGGGAGGTATAACTTCTAACGTTCCCCCGTAAATTGAAAATCTGGCAATATTCTGCCATTACTGCCCTGTGATAGATCTCTGCAAATTGATAGTGTTTGAGCTAAACCACTGTTTCTCAGACGTTCTTTTTCACGATCAGCTAATAGAATGGGAATGACCTGAAGTGAATTAGCATAAACGTTTCGCTTGCTCACCTCTGTATGCCGATTTGCTTACAATGTTCGAAAAACTTTGCGGAACGCTGACCTTATATATATTAGGTAAATATTTATAAACACATTCTCAGCGCGATGCATCCATTGCGGAATGACAGGTAATTAAAATAGGACAAGAGATCAAGTTCAGTGGATTTCCATTGTTTGATTATTGAAGCTGCAGTTGAGAAATCAAATACACTTTAAAAGTTCAAGTTTGTTTATACCTAACTACCTTCAGAGTTCGTTGACACAGGCTTCTAATGTTGACATAGATTTTTTTTCTAAAAATAACGAACTGTTTTCATGATACTCATAAATATGCAAAAAGCTTGTAAAAAATACGAGAACTCTAAAACTGAATAATTAATCCATCTAACCCATCAGTCACAAATTATGAATCAAGAAGAATGCTACCTCAATTAATATTCCTCCTTAATATTCGAACATATTAGAGAAATTACATAAATATAACATGAAATTAAATAAGTCGTAAATTGCACGTCAAGCGTGGCAAATGAGGTGCGTTCGTACGATAAGGAAGTTTTAAAAACATTTAGATCTTGGTGTAACAGTGTACAATGCTTCGGATACAGTATAGTAACAGAAAACTTTTGTGCGTCTCTGTAAACACTATCTGCTTTCTATTATACAGGAAGTAACGCATAGTAAATCTCAGTAACTTATATATATTTCATAAAATGAGAAATTGTTTAATGTAATAAAAACGAGTCCAAACAATGTTTACCTCTATATCGCCAGGTATGTTTTTGTATACCCCTCTAAATTAATAATAAATATTTTTTACACCACAGACTGTACATAATGTGTATTTTAGTTTGTCACATGTAATTATAAGCGGGGTTTAATTTCTAACGAAACAATGTACCGGAGCTGTAATTTTCTGCAACAATAACGACAGTAGTGTATTCCCTCCGGTCTCCTCACATATATATTTATATTTTCTATGAAAAATTTAAAGCAATTTTGTCCTCTGCCATAAAAAAATAATACATTTTGACCATTCTATATGGTGAATGATCAAAACGTGGGATCATTAAACGTTAACTATTAGTGATTTTTTAAATTTACAAATTTAAGGCCAATTTCTTTTTATAATACACTATATAAGTCTATAAACTTATATACAAATTAAAAGACTGCAATTATTCTGGAAAATTAATTATTAAAGCATTTAATTAATCAATCTACATGTGAAAGTTGAGCGTGTTTCTAAGTAAAATTATATTATTACAGGTACTAAATACGTTTAATTTACACAAAACACATAATTATTTATAATAAAACATTATAATAAATATCTTATTATAGGTTTTCAGAACATCAGATAATCTTTAAAAATAAATTTACGGGGGGGAAAAATCGGCGTTTAGATCGTTACGCAATTTGGACATTCCAATTTCTTATTTGAGAAAAGTGCATTTATTGCAACAAAATGTTACGAAAATATATATACATATTTTCAAATAAAACAAAAATGATTTTAAAGATAGATAAAAGAGATTAAAGTAATTACTTAACGTGTTTTGCATGAAAATAACAGCTTTGTTTCGATCGTTACTTTTGGCCATAAGAAAATACAGAAAAAGTCTTTCTAGAAAAGTCCTTCTAACTTCAAAAAGCAATAAATTGGTAGTGCCATTTGTTAACAAAATTATAAAACAATCATCCATTTTGCTTTATGCATTCGCTGTTTATCATTAGAATCTCCTGAAAACAAGTTAAAACTTTTTTTTTTCTTGGTACATTGGAACAGTTAAAGTTATGAATGTCCAAAATTAGCTGCTTTAGTCAAAAAAATTAAAATTTTAAGATATTATGCAAAACTTTTAATATAAATTACATCAATTTTTGTCTCTGAACATAATTAAGAATTCTGTGAAAATAAAACTTAAAGTCAATGATGATATTAAGCTTATTTATTCAAAAGCTTAAAGTTATGATGTGTGTACAGCAGGGTTCGCCGAAGTAGGCCCAGCCCGAAAAAACCCGCCCGGGTTTTTTCGGGCGGGCCCACTTGAAAAAACCCATCAAAAAAACCCCTTTGGGGGTTTTTTCAAATTTTTTCGTGTTTTCACAACTGTATCATTATTTAATCTAAGATGAGAATGGAAAGATAAATGCCAATTTAAATATATTTCAAACTAACCATATTTAAAAGAATTTCTAAGTATTGATAAAATGACCATAAAATAAATTAGCTTGTAAATAAGGAAGATTTTCATGCCTATATTTTAAAATGCATTCAAGTGCTTTAAATCTTAATGTATACCTAAAGATGGCGCTTGAAATGTGATCCTCATCCTGATTGCTTGTATTGTTATAGCTTTTAAGATTAATCGCAACATTTATCATCCTGCTTCAATGTTCAATGAAAATTTATGCAGTAATTTTCAACACAAAAATGGTGACAGATTTTAACAAAACAAGTTGGAAATTGCACGTGAAGCGTAGCAAATGAGGTGCGTTGGTACTATAAGTTTTAAAATATTCAGATCTTGCTGATATAGTAGAGCGTACTTTGGATACAGTACAGTGGTCGAAATCTTTGTGTTCCTGTAAATATGCAGGGAGTAATTTTTATTATACTTCATTAACGTGTATCTTATTCATAAAATGTGAAGTAGGTTAATATAATTAAAACACGCCCCAAACAATGTTTCCCCGTATAACATTATTTAGTGGAATACATTTGTGTGGCCCTGTAATTTAATAATCAATATTCTCTGCATCCCAGATTGTACAGAATGTGGATTTTAGTACATACATCATAGATTCATGTCAATTATATTATGTTCAAATGAGTGTAACACCATTAAAATGCATTTGAAACATTTTTTCCCATTGATCGTAATGTAACGGAATATTTTTGATTGTCCCTGTAATTGATCTATACATCTGATTTTCATAACATTTGAAATGACTCGACAAAATTATGTAATAAATATACATTTTAAATTTCAAACGATTAAAATACAGTTGAAACTTTATTCCCCATTGACGTAATGTAACGGAATCCTTTTGATTGTCCCTGTAATTGATCTCTCCATCCGATTTTCATAAAATTGGAAATGACTCGACAAAATTATGTAATAATTATATATTTTAAATTTCAAACGATTCGGTTGGATAGTTTTTGCATTGTTATATGCGGACGGACAGACGGACGGACTGAGCGACAACAATAGGTGCTACGTATTTACATAATAACGAGCGCACCTAAAAAGAATGAAAAAGTTTTAGTATAGTACTTTAATGATAATTTCATTGCTAAAATTATTACTAATAATTTTTGTAAAAGCAAATTATAATGTTTATTATTGTCATAGATTTATAATTTTTACTTACCTATCATACGTAGTATAGGGTAAGTCTTGCAATCGTTTTGAAAATCGAAAAAAAATTTTTGACGGATTTACACGTTTTAGATAGTGGAGATTCCGAAAAACATGTTTTTAGAAAAAAAATTTGCCGTCCGTCTGTCTGTCTGTCTGTCTGTAAACGCTCTATCTCCCGAACAAATTGAGATAGGGACTTGAAATTTTGTATGTAGTCAGTATGTAAGAATGGGACGAAGCCTATTTAATATCAGCAACCTCGATTATCCGAAACTATTTTTTTCGGACTCTCGAAAAATTCGTTCTGATGAAAGGTATATAAAAATTTTCGAATGTTTTTATTCTAAGGAATGGACGTAAAAGGCAATAAAATAACACACATTTTGTATATAGAACGAAGTCGATCGGATTATTAGTTGTCGAGATGTTTGTAATCCTGTTTTCCACATTCTTCGATTTTTGATGACCCTGTATTTCATTCAAATTTCAATTCAGAGGTATATTTTAATTGAAAATGAGACGCTTAATCCAACGCAGTAAATTGTTAGTTTATATTATAATTTTTTTTGAGTTATAAGGATGTTTCTTTTACGCAGTTCGGTATTACTTGAGTAGTTTGGCGTTTTATAAAATTTGTCGAAATTGGTGCATCAGCAATTCATTAAAAGAGCATTACTATGCATATTAACAATATTTAAATTTTGTTTTGGAATTGCAATGCATTGCATAAATAGTTTTCACATGTTTTATTTTCATATGCCTATCCATGATGGGTAAGTATTACGGTGGCCCCCAACGACTAGTTTTGTAATCAATTAGTTATTTTAAATTTTATTTAGTAGTACGTACCTTGTTTTCAAACTTTCTGAACCATCTTTCTTAACTTAAATAACTCTAATAATATTTAAAAAACCCTGATAAAATAAAATCTAAAATGTATCCAGATACTTTAAATGATTGCTTAACCTCTTCAGTCCCTGAGTACCCAAATGGGTACATCAGTTTTGTCCCATTTTATTAATGATACTCAAATATAAATAAAATTTCGATGTAAGAATAATATGTTTCGAATTCTAAGATTCGAGCTAATGAAAATAAAACAAAAATCTCGCTCTGAAGTCAAACGGGAGAAGAATAATTTCAGTAATAATTAAAAATACTGTAATAATCGCCAGTAGCGAAGAGGTTAAAGATGGCATACAAAATTAAACTAGTAAAAGTGTATTGCCATTTACGATCTAACTTTATAGATATGACTGACGTTGACTTTTAGATAATTCAATTTACTACTATTGCAATATAAATGTTGCTTAAACTGTAATATATATATATATGTGAATTCTATTTTTTTCAACACAAAAATAAAAATATTTACATAAATGTTGCTGCTTTAAACTGATTTCTATTGAAGTAAATGAAAGAAATTTCATAAATTAGTCTGTTTAACTTAAGATTTATATAAAGAAATTCAGTTGCACTTGGTTTAATATATCATGCTTCCAGTAATCTAGTTCTATGAGATACAAAATAATCTTTTTAAATATATATATTTTTTTCTTTTTATATATTTCTTTTTATTGTTAATCTATACTTAATGCAAAATTATACCTTTGTTTCACTGATAAATGAAAAAATTAGGTACTATGCATATGAAAATTAGAAATTTGAAGAGTTCTCTAGAATTTTTTAATAAAACCCGAAAAAACCCCGAAAAAACCCGGGTTTTAGACTACTGGGCCCAGTGGGTTGGGCTTTTTAAAAAAAACCCGGGTTTTTTCAAACCCTGGTGTACAGTGCCCACCTTTTGAGAACGTCCCATATGCAATTATACATAATATAATCTAATAAATAAACGCAACAAAAATATTAAAATCGGGATAGGCAATTTTCAGAAAGTCCTATTCGCAAAGAATTTATTTATAGCTCTTATCAAAACACAACACACAGATTCAGGTGTGCAGTATTTATAAACTCTGGTGTGATCCGACTAATACTTAAATATTCCCTAAAAACAAAGATGGGCAGAAACTGCTCTCAAGGGGTGAGCTTCAGCGCAAATTAAACAACGATTGAAGCCAAAGAGCTGAACATTAAGAATGTTTTACAAACAGAAATAAAAAACAGCAAGTAAATGTAATGACCACGAGTAAAAATGGCAGTTACAGTTACGGTTAGTTCTGGCATTCCTCGTTGTTGTTCGGAAACCTCAGAGATAGAAACCAATTGATAATCTCTCCCTCTGAAAATTTTTGATGGAGCTCATTCTGAATGTTATTAACATGTTTGATAACTAGCACTGTACCTAAAATGCATTAGTTTCTGTGTGTTTGTGTATTTTAACAGTGTTAATGTATGTACGTTTGAGAATACTTTAGTGTTATTATTAAATTGTTACAATATTATCTAATACTTATAATGAGTTGAGCAGCGCAGCCCAGCTCACTCTGCCTCTATCTGATTACGGACCAGGACTTGGGCAGTGCCGGGGAAAGACGTACTCCTTTTATCTAAAAACTCTACTCGGAAGGGATGAAGGATATGCTGCTGAAAACATATAAACACTTTTTTTTGAAAAAATTAAGTTTTTTTTCTGGTCTAGATAAGATTACGAACTGTAAAAAAATAATAATAATAATAAACGGGCTGGCTAGAGAGCGGGTCTGAAAAATTCAAGTCGTGAAGACTTTGCTCTAAAATGGCATTGTTGAATAGCCTATCAGCTGACAGTTAATTAAAATTATGCATAATTAAGCTAGTTTTGAATTTTGGTGGCTAAAATTGTTAACTAGTTTCTGATAATTTAAACAGAAATACAAATCAATTAAACCTTACGATTCATATATTTAATGGTTTAAATTATTCTATCAGTCCGCTTAATTTACAGATGTGAGTGATATTAAATTCTTTCCTTAAGTATATTTTTATATACATTCTTGTACATAAGACTTGTCTGAAAGCTTCTTTAGTACCCTTATCCCCCCCTCCCTTTCCGTGGGTAAGCCAAGACCCGACTTAAAATATAAAAAACATTCATGGAATAATCAAGATGAATATTTTATTCTGATGAATTATGTGTACTTAATCAATTTTCCCAAAAATAATCAACTGACTTAAAAATTTCATTAATAAATTTATAATCGACATATATTTATGCTTTCATTTTCTCGTTCTCTCCGCAACTGCATAAATAAACTATGTTTCAATGTGCATTGCGTTTTGCGCGTACATAAAGATTTCATCTCATACTTCTTCAATTCCTAGAAATACCTAAAAGAAATATTGCGAAAAAAAAAAAATTGAATTCATTTAAACAGCAAGTCACTCTTTCGTTCGTAATATTTGCTCATAAAATATGCATAGAATCATTTGCATACTTTTTTTTCCTCTTTCCTCCGCTATAATTGTTTTGAAAAGGTGACCTTCAATTTACAAATATTTTCATATTTTTTAATAAAGGAACTCCGATTTTCGCAATTGTTCGAGGTTTTCCTTATCACAGGATGTCAGTGGGTGAATCTTTTAGCTCTCTGTATCGGGACGGAAATCTTTTAAGAAGTCATTTAAAAGAATGGAAAGGTGGGGGGGAAATGGTCATTATTTTCGGTCTACTGGCTTACACAAACAGCAGGTCAAGTGTTACAACCAAGTTAAGAGGGGGCGGCAAATGTTTGTTTGTGTTGGCATCTTTTATAATACAAATCCAATAGAATGATTATTTCAAGTAATTATTTTACATTGTTTATCTTTTTTTTTTTTTTTTTTTTTTTTTTCTTTAATATATAAATATATAACAAACATGAATGAAACGATCGCCATAAGATTATTTTATTTTTTAAATCATGATGAGAAAATTTCTTTGTTATTAAACAAATACAGTAAAGCATCGTTTATACGACGATCGCTTATACGACGTTTACATTTATACGACGTTTTAATGTGGTCCCGATTCATTTCTATTCATTTTAATGCAAAAATATATTTTTTATACGACGCACAAAATCGTTTATACGTCGATTTTTCGATTTTGTATAGTTTTGTTTATGTTTATTTTTCTTATTTATTTTACGAACGAACGGAAGTTGGCAGCTAGGAATGACAGCAAAAAGCGTGTTTAATCGAACACCAGCCCACATTTTTATAATGTGGAGTGCATTTAGTCTGAAACATCAGCTTACGTGTAACAGATTACACTGGGAGGGTTCATTCTTTTTTCGGGGATGGTCAGCTTTCCCGACCTGTTTTAAGTTGCAAATAAACTATCCTTCTAACTGTTATCAGTATTGGAGACTTTTAGTTCTCCACGCGGGCTTTATGATCATTCACTTTAAATGGAAAGGAAATGATGTACTGCAAATGAGGAACCTTTCGGTGAAACATAAATAAAGGTACGCATATTTAAATTGCTTACTAATTCTGCACCCCCTTTTTTTTTTTTTTTTTTTTTTTTTTTTTTGTTTGTTTAATTTACAAATTCATGCAAATCATCACGTTAAACATTAAAATTAAGTGAAAACAAAATTAATTCTAGTTTTGGAAGTGAAAATCGATTATACGTCGTTATCGTTTATACGACGTTTTTCGGTAGTCCCTTCGGCGTCGTATAAACGATGCTCCACTGTAAATCAAATTCAAAGACAAAGACAAGGAAAAAAAATTATATTTCACACGTAACTAATGAAGAATTTTTCAAGATAATGAAAACATTGTTGCGAAATCTTGAGTTTTGATTACACTGAAATTTTCAGAAAGTTTAAAATTATCATGTCAAAATAACAATAGAATGATCATAATTTGCAAAGCTTGAAATCTGAACTAATAATCAAACAAATAACAATTTTTTTATGAAAAATTCTAAGTACGTATAGTTATTGTTAAAATTTTTGTTGACGCAAGCTAAGATTTTATACATTTACTCGAGAAACAGTTGAGCAGTTAAATGTAATATTAAGTTTTCTTCAGTGGTTCTGAAAAGTACCGTCATCGTCAATGCCTAAAAAGTTAAAAATTCGTATCACTTGTAAAAAGCATTTCTAATAATAATGCTGATGTATCTGATTTTTTTAGGCTTTTTTATTAAAAAGACAGTTTTTTTTATAACAGTCAAATCAATTGGCTTATAGCATTTTTGTGCGCGTGTGTATGTGTGTGTGTATTAGATATAAGACATCACGTATGGCATAGTCGATGTCGTCTACAAAAATATTCATATTTAAAAAATAAACAAATAAATTTACAAGAAACTATTATTTAGTACACACTATTTTTTTTTTTTTTTTTTTTTTTCATCTGCTGCAAATATTTCCTTTCAACAAAATGTTAGCAGATGGTTAAGCTACGTATAAAAACTTATATTTCGTACTTTTTATAAAATTTATTTTTAATTTTAAATAATCCCACAACATGAATGTTTATCGCATTTGATACGTTTTTATAAATTGAACTATACGTCTACAGCCAACTATTTAGAAATTAAAGGTCTGCGATAGATAACATATTGCACCCTGTATATAGATATACGTACACTGTAAAAAATAAATAAAAAAAAAGAAGAAAAAGTATTATTGCATTTAATTTCGGTTTATAAATTGCCTAAAAAAACTTTAAACATGCTCTTTTTTTTCGTGTCAACACACCTTTAAGTGGTTTAAAATATTCAAAATGGTGTGATTTTACCCCTTTAAACAAATTTTATGACACATAAAAACCAGCTCTAGTGAAATCAACCACCAATGATTAAAGAAAAAGTCCGCCATGTCCTGTCATCATGTTCCGATGACTGTCATGTTTCCCGGCTAAAAATTTTATCTGATTTTCCTGTGAATTTTCAGTAATGATGACTGATTAAAAAACTGTTGACATGGTTCTTATTCTAATTTTTATCGAGTTACAGCTGCGATTAATGTAATTTGCTTGGACAATTCGAAATCAAACGTAAACATCTACTATGATGTTCTATATGATGGCAGGTGACGCCAAGTGTTCTGTTTACAAAAAGAATAAAAAAGAAAATACATTTGACATTTTCAAAGTAAAATAAACGAATGATTTATGAAGTGAAAAAAACTGCTATTCTGTTGGATTTCTTTACATGCTAAACAAAGTTTGGGATATTCTTTACAATATATAAGTGACATTTATTTACTTTCTATTTATGTAAATCACTCTAAATTCTCATGTTTTTCAGATATATTTGTTTTACGTACATATATTAATTGATCATAATACTTAATATATATATTAATTGACACATAATACAAAATATGATTTTGTTGTCTAACTATTTCAATATTTTAAAAATCAAAATTACTTAATAATATATGCAAGTAAAATTGTCATTCTCGTTCAGAGCTTTAAAATATTTAGTTTTGATTTTATAGTGATTTACAAGCTTTAAATTCCCTGAACTTGAAATTACAAGAGTATTAATAAAACATGATGTTGTACCTAAAACAATTTAACAGTGCATTTTTTCTATTTCTATTTGTATTTTCATGTTTTTTAGACTATTGGGAAAAATATTAACAACTTGTAGAATTTTCATAATTTTAATTTTGCTTTTTGAGATGTTGATACTGAAAGATTTAAAGAGATAGTCATATTCTTATTTTTCTGTTTGTTAAATTTGTAAAACCTATTTAAAATGATATGGGCGCCCATTTGATTAGCATTTTCCAACAAAGTTGAAAAGTGCTTATGCATTCGGTTTATCTGGCCGCCTGTCCGTCTGTCCGCGCTCAAACTCCCGTAAATATACTCGGATTGTCTTGAAATTTTTGGACGTTACTGACGTTTACCCCAGCACGAACCCTATTGAAAATGAAGTTTCTACCATGATTAGTTTATTTACAGGGAGAGTCAAAAGTTTTGCATTACATTACAGCTTATGGGGGGAAATTGTTTCAAAGGAATTTTAAAGATGTTACACTTTGTCAAACATGTTAAAATTTATATGCATTCACAAGATGGACTTAAATATGTATTCTATAAAATATGCGGTGAAAATATAACTATTATTCATTTACAGGGACACACAAAAGAATTCCATTAGATAATGGTAAAGAGGGGGAGTTGTGTGAGACATATTTTAAATAAGGTACCTGTACCCAATATGGACACCCTAAGGAAAATTAATTTTTTTCACCCCCGTGTACACATCATAGGACTCCAAAAATATATGACCATTATCTCTGGACTGTTGATTATCATTATAAAAATTAACGACCTTGTAATTCTTCTGGTTTAATTTAAATGATTAAAACAAAAAATGTTTAAAAGTGTCCATATAAGGAACTACCTGTTCCTATTATGGACATGCATGTAGCATTAGGGACAGGTGGCTCCTTATTGACCTACTACACAGGGTATATGGAAGAGCCACTATTCCAAGAGATTTTAAAGGAGAAGGGATAAAAAAATGTATCTTACAGTATCGAGGTAGGAGAAAAAGTAAGAGGGAGAGGGCACAGTAAATATCTTCAGAACATGCACTTTAGAAAGGGGGAGATCATTTTTGATTATGGCTCTTCAAAGACCCATTCAAAGCACTTCAGTTATTACAAAATATTATGAAATAATACAGTTGGTTTTTCATAGCTTTATTGCATCTGTCTGCATAATTTAGAGTTGTTATTACCGAGTCCTCACAGGATGGAAAAAGACAAACTTCTTCATCATGGATGGTATATGTCCCACACTATCCTCATGGACTTATCTGCCGCATGTCTGCAACAGCATCAATCCATCAATACTGCATAAAAAATAGCAGGGGCGTAAATCCCGGGGGGGTTTGGGGGGGTGCAACACCCCCCCAAGAAGAAATCAGTCGGAAAATTCCCAGATCGATCGGAAAACGTATGTTTAGTCGGAAAAATTTTATTAACCTATAAAAACTTATAAACTGGAAAAAGCGGAAAAATTATTCGGAAAATTTCCCATTTTATCGGAAAAGGCATGTTTAGTCGGAAAAAATAGTATTACGTATTAACCTATAAAAACTTTAAATTGGAAAAACGGAAAAATCAGTCGGAAAAATTCTTGTTCGATCGGAAAAAATGGTATTAACCTATAAAAACTTATAAATTTGAAAACGAAAGTATCATTCGGAAAATTTCCCATTCCATAGGAAAATGCATGTTAGTCGGAAAAAATAGTATTACGCATTAACCTATAAAAAATTATAAATTGGAAAAACGGAAAAGTCAGTCGGAAAAATTCTTGTTCGATCGGAAATAATGGTATTAATCTATAAAAGCTTATAAATTGGAAAAACGAAAATATCATTCGGAAAATTTCCCGTTCCATCAGAAAAGGTATGTTTAGTCGGAAAAACTGCATTACGCATTAACCTATAAAAACTTATAAATTGGAAAAACAAGAGTCAGTCGGAAAAATTCTTGTTCGATCGGAAAAAATGGTATTAACCTATAAAAACTTATAAATTGCAAAAACGAAAATATCATTTGGAAAATTTCCGTTTCATCAGAAAAGGCATGTTTAGTCGGAAAAAATAGTATATATTAACTTCGTATTAACCTATAAAAATTTTTAAATTGGAAAAACGGAAAAGTCAGTCGGAAAAATTCTTGTTCGATCGGAAAAAAGTAAGTTTAAACGAAAAAAAAAATAAAAGGTATTAACTTGCAAACATTTATGAATTGGAGAAATATTTTTGTAGTTTTTAATTAAATAAGAAAAACAAGTTAGATCAAAGAAAACCAATAAAATTTTATTGTTAGTCGGATTTATTTCCCCTTGTAGTTTTTAATTAAGAAAAACAAGAAAAAACAATTTAGAACGAAGAAAATATAAATTTAATTCTTAGCCGGAGCAATTATTGATTAATTTAACTAATTAATTTAACACTTATTCTTCTAGCAATGTATTGTTATTTGTAACCTTGATATTTTGAGTGAAACCTTGATAATCCGAATTATTTTTTTTCTGTGCCTTTGAACTTTGAGATATCGAAATCCACCTGTATTTAAGGTACCCTGGGGTAATAACGGCCATGTAAACAAAACTATGAAATAAGATGGAATAATTGCATGTAGATTGCCCAATTCTAAAAATACAAAGTCTACAAACTTAGAAATTGACAAATTGCATTCTAAACTATTGAAAATGTTCAATTTTTTGTGAAAGTGTAAGAAAAAAAAGTGTGGTGTGTGTGTGTGTGTGGGGGGGGGGGAGGATGAGGCAAAAGAATATCAGACCGTGAGCTTCTTTTTGCTTAAAAAGGACCACTTAAATAGAATTATTAGAAACATTGCACAGTTTTAACTGTGTTTATTTGAATCAGTATTTAGGATGTAGCTCGGCCACTGTAGAGAATATACCGGGGTATTAATGCCAAGGATTGGCGTTATTACCCCATTATAGTTATTGCGCTGTGCATTTTAAATTACAAATTATCTCAAGAAGGTATTCAAAATCTTAAACAACCTTTTGAAAGTCCATGAAATGTACTACAAATTTGTGTAATTAACAAAGTATTTCCGGATAAAAAAAGTAGTCTTCACATCACAAAACGTATCTCGCAAATTTTAGATCAAGCGTTAATTTTAGCTGCTTGTAAAAACAATAAGACCTAAAAATGAAACAAATTAACTTGAAGCTGTTTTTTGCGATTTATATGACTCAAAACCCTTCTGCGCAGAGCACATGGGTGTCATTTACCAGATTATTTCATAATTATGCATAATATTAGCACTTGGCGTTATTACACCAGATCACCTTATTTATTGTCGGAAAGTTTTTAGTTTAATTTAAAAATTTTAAAATATACTGATCGAAATGAAGAAATTTTATTTATTTTTATCTAAACTTTAAATTTAATTAGAAGTATATATCACGGAATTTAGATGGCATCCGATGAAAATTCAAAACTAAAATACATTTTTTTTTTTTTTCATATTAAAATTTGGATATTTCCCACTCTACACAAATTTTACCTTTAATTGAAAATAATTAAGGTTTTATTTTTTTTCCTACTGACAAACTTTGTGTTTTCTTTCGAATTTATTATAAAAATAAAATTAAAATGCGAAATTGTTTTTATTTACTTTTTTACGTAATTTTGAATGATTTAAAAAAGTGCTTAAGAAATTTATGATACAGGATGAGAATTGAAAATACCCAAATACTTTAAATTTTTATCTCGAAATAATCTGAATATTTTACAATCTATACGAATTTACTTCTATCAGAAATAATAATTTGTTTTCCTTTTCCTAAATCAATTATATTCATTTTTTTTAAAATATTTGTATTATTACTACTACATTTTGTTTTGTCGGAAAAATGAGAGGTAACTCCAAATTGTTACGATGCTTTAAAGTATGCCATTAAAAAGAATTAAAACTTATATTAAGAAATCCTGTATTTTTGAAAAAGTTTTATCTCTAAAACAGGGCTTTTCAAACTTTCAGATTGGCGTAACACTAAAACGAAACTGACACTTCCGCGTGCTAGCAGGCGAAAAATACAAAGCTTATAAAGAAAAATCTGTGTAAATGGAATAAGTCAAAAATGAAACACTTTTCCAGTCTTTTGTGCATCCATCTGAGCAGATTCTACTGAATTTAATTGCATGATTACAATATTAAATCGGTACTTAGATCGTCTGTTTTATATGAACATTGAAATAATAAAAAGGATACATTATAATAACATGCACATTACCAAGATATAAATTTTGGTAAAAGAAAGATACAATGTTTAATGACATATTCGCGTAAATTGATACACGTACACTGCAAAAAAAAAAAAAAAAAAAAATATGTAAAGGTACTAAACTTTTTCTAGGAAACTGGGATTCCTAGGAACTTTTCCTGTAAAGGTAACAGAAAAAATTCAAGCTTCAGAATCGGTTACATGAATTTTTCCTGCTATCGTTACATGAAAAGTTCTTGGAATCCCAGTTTCCTAGAAAATGTTTAGTACCTTTGCAGATTTTTTTTTTACAGTGTACACGACTCTATTAAAAGCACTTGGAATGCGCTATCTCCGCCATCATCATCAGCGATTTTTTTTTTTTTCATTTCATAAGCTGAATTTTTTATTTTATTTCATGTATCAGTAAAGAGAGCTTCACGTACCAGCACTGGTACGTGTACCATAAGTTGAGAAATCCTGCTCTAAAATGTTCCCTAAACAAACAGATTTCAATTTTACTTAAAAAAGGAAAAAAAAAAGGCTAAATATTTTTTAACTGATTGCTAAATAATAGAGAGATAGAACATTGTTTTCTTTTCAACACGTGTAAAACTTGGGCACCTAGACGATAAGGCGCTAGTTCTCCCGCCCTATGTGCCAGTTACAAAACATACTGCGCCTGCGTTAACTCTTTGTTTAAACCATTAGTAATCTGGCTCCGGCTCATAGTACGAAATCATTCAATTAAAAAGAGCATATGCGGGCATATTTTGGTATATTGCTAAAAATTCAATATTTTTGTATCATTTATGCCCCCACCTAAATGTAAGAGACAAAAAGTGCAGTGTGGTTTATGTAATTCCATTTTCGACAGTGATTACAGGAACACTCATAATAAACAAGAGCATGCTGATAAAATTTCAGCTCATATACATATACCGTTTTGCATTGCTGGAGCTCCAAAAAATCCTTTTGAAGTAAGTAAGCTTTATTTTATTACAGAATATTTTAGATATATAAAATGTGTAACACACAAAATTTTATTAAAGTACTGAGAAATAAATATGAGTTTTCAAAAGGAATCAACATCAATTCTTTAAAACTTATTTGACTATATCGATACACTTAGTCAAAATTATGATTTATATACATATACATTATATATATATATATATATGTAAGAGTTCTACCGCATATTCGGTATCCATCCGTTATTCGGCCATGTTACCGAATATTCGGTTTGGCCGAATATCAAAGTATTTGGCTGAATCCAATATTTGATAAAACCTTTTAAAACAAATTTTAAAACTTTTTTCACAATTTCTACTTTTAACTGTCAATTTATAACTATATTTAAAATAATTAGAAAGAAAATCATATAAATAAAATAGAATGTTTTTACATTATTTGCTATTTGAAAGTGTAACTAAAGAAAATTAACCGTGAGAAGGAATTAAATGATGAAGTATGAGGATTCTGCTTATAAATAAATGATGTGCAGATGCAAGTTCCTAAATTTGTTTAGTAAATAATCTGTTTCTTGCTTTTCCCAAATAAAAGTTCTTAAACAAGAAAGAAAAACTTTTGAGATTAGTAATAGCCATCAAGGCAGACAATTTTTGATCATAAAATCAACTTATTGAGTCATAAGTACATTGTATTTCATCTCACTCTAGGTCAAACTTGTGTTTTCGTATCTTGCTTTAACAATAAATAAGGTACTATATATTTTCAACTCACATGCTTTGATTTCTGTAAAATATGATATGATGGGAAGGGTGAAAAATGCCACCATTCACAAGAAAAGAACTTGGAGTTAATCATTCCTTTATTCAGAATTATGTTGATAGAATTTGTACTTTATGTTGAAAAAAAAAAAAAAAAAATCTGCCTTGAGTTATTTTAAAAGGACAATTATGAGACTGCAAAGTTTTTCTTCGATCATTTTTTCATTATTTTTCTTTGATTTTAAAATGTTTCTTTTAATTCGTACAAGAAGCCATGAAATAAAAAATTTTATTAATTAAAAAATTCTCATAATTGTGCTTCTTAAATAACTCAAGCAGATTTTTTTCAATACTAAATGCTCTTATAAAAAGTCCTTACTTATCAAATTGCAAGTTTCTTTTATTAAATATTATGTAAAATTGTTTTAAAAAGCAGCATTTTAATACCTTTAACTTTGAAATATAAAAAGTATCTGGAAAGCCGAATATTCGGTATTCGGTCCAACAATTACTATTCGGCTAGCCGAATATTCGGTATTCGGTTCACCTATCGGCCTAATATTCGGTATTCGGCCAAAATCACTATTCTGTGCATCCCTAATATCTATATATATATATATTAGTCCTCATGTTGGCCATAGTACTCGGAAATTTTCCTTCGTGGAGTCGGAAATTTATGAGCCTACACCCCCCTACGCGACTAAGGTGGTTTACGCCCCTGAAAAATAGTACCAGCTCTTCTTCGTTGAGGAAGTCATACCGTTGGTACCTGTGATCGCCAACAGATGCCCTACTGAGGGGAGGCTTCTTTTGATTTTTCTGCAAGGGCATTTTAGAGGATTTATTTCTTGGAGGATCATTCAGATGACATCTTGTTGAACAAGGATTTTACGACTTTGATGCCTTTTGAAATTACTGCCTGGTGACTTTGTGTCTTATTCCACCTTACAGTTGGAGTCGATGGGGACATAAGGTGTCCATACTGGGAATCGGACGTAGTTTTAATAAATCTTCTAATAAATAAACAAAGAAAACATTTTTAAACAGTATATGCAATAGCAATCAAAAATATGTTTTATCAGCTTTCTAAAATACTTTACTTTTTTAAAATTGATATATACACTGAGGCATGTATGTATGTATGTATGTATGTCGGCCAATTATCTACGCTATGGGATATAGGCCCTATGGGGTGGGATGCCCTCCGTGGGGGTCTTTCTAAGGGAACCTAACCCGTATTTACGCAAGGTTCGAAGAAAACCACGGAAAACTTCGAACGGTTAAGCCGACGGTCGCGATTGGGTTCGAACCCAGCACCTACCGTCTACCAGTTTGAGGTCAGAACCTCTCGGCCACTGGTGGGGCTATACACTGAGGCTTAACATAAATTATACGATACTGTCTTCCATAAAATGAAGTACATCAAATTTACAGGGACACTCAAAAGATTTCAAATAGTATATTCTTTCCGAAGTACTGTATATGTATCAGATGACGGCTGATGGATGGATGAAATGCATTTTAATTATGACATGTGCATTTAAGTTTCACTATATCTATGCTCATTACATGGTATTTATAAATGCTATAGTTGATATACAGGGCTACCCAAAAGTGTTCGCCAACGTTAGTAAATATGAACATAAATTACTTAAAGGTGATTCTTAAATAAGTTATGCATTTTTACGCTGAAGTGCATACAATTTACTAAGAAATGTTTGCTGAATACAGATAAAATAATATACAGGGCGACGCAAAGAATTGGGTGCATGAACACCTATGAATGATAATTTCTGAAAATATGATTTCAGTTGTTTTAAAAGTGTTTTAGTTTAAAATAGATTTTCATCTGTTAGTATAAATTGATGAAAAAGAAATTTCAAGTTACTATAGGCACTTTCTTGCTAAACTAAATTTCCCCCATTATAATGTATAGATATATATATTAACCGACAAATCAAATACAGGACTATTCAAAAGTATCGGGATACGTGTTTGGCTATAAACCCTTATTTCCCTAAATAACGAAGTTTTGTTAAAAATTTCATGAAGTGTTGGAAAGTGCTTCATAATCTATGCTTAACGCATGCTTTTTCTTACTTGTTATCTTTAATTGAAAATCTCAATACTTCCATGTGGGGGCGGGTATGTTCACTAAGTAATTTTCTGTCAGAGACATTAAAACAAGCTTAATTTAATGCAAAACATGCATAATAAATGAGGCTATATTAAAATTTAGAGGTACTGCAGCTCCATTCTGCTTCTCCCTCTCCCCCCACCCCCCACCCCCCCCACACACACACACACTATGGGACCTCTGATAAAGATATTTTTAAGCATGTAAATATAGGAAATTTCATTGTTTACTAACTATTATGTTTAAAATGTACGTTATAATAAATTGCCCCAATTAAAATGAAATTTAGCAGCCTCTTTGCGTCAAACTATTTATTTTTAATTATGGCTGTGTTAAATTTAAAATGTAATCTTTAAATTATTTTTTATTTTGCTGTTAAAGTCATGTAAATATCAAAAAATTTCGTGATTTACCAACTGACACTACTACTTATTTAATGTTCTTTAATAAGAGGTAACCCCCCAAAAAATAATCAAATTAAACATTACATTTTAAATTTGCTTACAGCCATAATTTAAAATAAATAGCTTCACGCAAAGAGGCTGCTAAACTTGTTTTTAATTGAGGCAATATATTATAAAGTACATTTTAAACAAATTACTTACTCTACACCAAAAGTGGTGTTTGTTTACATCAGTCGAAAGTTAGTGGTTTATTACGCCAACTTATTGGTGGTATTTTCTTGCTCTACTTTTGGTGGCAGCTTAGTTGCCACCATTTTGGGTGTAAAGTCACACGAATATTTTTTACAGTGTATATGTTTGCCAATTTTTCTACCGTCTACTATACTATAATATATTTTATAGCAAAATAATTAATTTCTTTTGTTTTATATTTCAGATATCATAAGCAGGGGTTAATTAAAAGAGTAAGGATAAAAATAATCATTAAATCATCAATTTTGTAACTGGCAAAACTTGCTATTTATTCTTTAAATAAAAAAAAAAGAAAAAACAGAAAAGAAAAAACAGTTATCCGGAAGAAATTAAAAGAAATCGTGAGAAGCAGACTTAATCTAACATTCAAATAACAATGCCCTTAATTCCATGCTTCAAACACAATCCCAGCCCAATGATATTAAAGAATGCGTATCTCGATCAAAATTGAAATCCTCGCCAGAAAACAAATTAAGATGGGAAATAAAAATTATAAAATAAATAATAAAAAGATAATATACAGGTGCAAAAGAATGAAAGTCTACGTTCATGGAATATGTGTTTCGTATCAGGTATAAGCGTTAATACAGAAAATTGTGTTAATGAAACTTACAACAATAGGATTCCCTGAGGCCATTTTTTTTATATCTTTATATCACTTAATGTTTCAGACCGTTAAAGCGGAATCTGAGAAGAATAAAGGCCGAAGCGAATCATTAAAATCTCGAACATGGTAATGATACGCTATATTAAAAAGAAATTATTTTAAGAGTAAGGCGGAAATGCCGGTATCTGTTAAATTCTTATCATTTTTGCAGGGTTTCCGAGAACAAGGAATTGACCGTTTATTTTCCGTTAATGATAATTATTTTTTGATTAAAGAAACTTTAAACAAAAAATTTCATAAACATAAAATTAACCTGCCAGATCACCAGGAAGCTCAAAATGCGAAAATAAATACAGGACGCTGTTGGACACTACTCTCTTGTAAAAATGGTTCTTAAAACTCCTGTCCTTGCAGGCGAAGACACTCGCGAACTAATGCTATTCCTATATAGGGGTTATTTTCTAATATCTCGTTTGCATTTCAAAAATTTTAAATGATTTTTTTATGCATTGGATAGCAGAGGTCCCTCTCGCCATTGCTTTTTTTTTAATTTTTCAATTTTGGTCACAAGTATTTTTTTTTATATAAATTTACTTTCAAATACCTGCAACCAAAATCAAAAAATTAAAAAAGGAGCGATGTAGAGAAAGACCTCAGTTATTCAATGAAAATGAAATTGTGGAAATAAAAACGAGATATTAGAAAATTACCTCCCTATAGGAATAGCATTAATCTGTGAGTGCCTTCTCTAGCAGGAACATAGGAGCCTTAAACAAACGAACAAATAACGATTTAAACATTCTAAACTGAATGTATAAATATTTTCATAGAGAAAAAATATTTTAAAGATATGTTTTAAGTTAAAGTTAATTTTTTTGGTGGAGGAGGGAAGGCTTGCAAAAGAATTTCTTAAAAGACACATTTGTAAAATATATAGTAATTATAAAGACGAACAGTTTTTCAGATAAGTAAGTAAATGTCACAGCTTTACTTTATATTTTAAGTTTCTAGCTCAATTGTTAATTTTATAACAATGACCACCTATTCAAAAAACCATCATTTTGAGAAAAAACGCATTTAAAGTTTCAGAAGAGTGGTTGGCATTGACATTTTGGCAAATGACGTAAGCAAAATACTGTAGTAGCCCAATTTTAATGAATTTGGAATTGAGCAAAGGCGGTGTAGGAAACGGTTATAATTTTTTAAGATTAAAAAATATTTTTTGAAAATTTTATATTAATACCCCTCGTTAAAGATCCTGTCTCCATCAAGATAAGTGCTTGCAAGCTAATCCTAATCCTATGAAGATGTTATTTCCTGATAACTCGTTTACATTTCAACATTTATGTATATATATATATATATATATATATGGGCTGTTTAATAGCCTCTGCTTATCAACCAGGAGAAGACCCTTTAATTGCCTTCTAGGAGGACTTAAAGGAATCGACTGGGAGTAGAGACTTTATGTCCAATCCGCACCTTCCATCGGTACAGCCTGTTAGTACTCTTGTCTAGTGCAAGGGGAACGAACGCGGATGGGCTTCCTCCAACCCGCTTGGCCAGCGTGGAGGGATTTGGCCACAACCCCCCCTTATTTTACCATGAATTCACAAAACAAATCACGGCCCTCAGTTCCCGGTAGTCTGCATGTTCCTGGTTACGGCAGCGATCAGACAGACATGAAGACAGAGGGTGCTAAGAATCACCGGCTCAGCTTGGCTGCCATAAGTTGATGACCTTGGCTACGTACAATGGACGATCCCTATCTTCTGAAAACCGTTTACAGGAACTTGAAGAAGAGTTAGATAAGATCAACTGGGACATTTTAGGATTATGTGAAGTAAGAAGAAAAGGCGAAGAAAAGATTGATCTTGCCAGCAGACATGTTTTATACTACAGAGGTACAGAAGATGGAAGAACAAGTGGTGTAGGATTTCTGATTCATAAAAGGTGGAAGAGTCACATTGTAGAATATGATAGTGCATCAGATAGAGTTGCAAGATTAGTAATACAAGTGTCCAAAAGATACAAGCTGCAAATTACCCAAGTTTATGCACCAACAATGAGTTATTCTGATGAAGAAATTGAAGATTTTTATGAAGAAGTAGCTTCAATGCATCAAAAGGGAAATTGCTACATAAAATTAATAATGGGAGATTGGAATGCTAGAATTGGAGAGAAGAAGAAAGGTGAATTATCTGTAAAAAATCGTGGATATGGTATGCGAGATGAAAGAGGAAACAGATTGATTGAGTTTGCAGAATGTGAACAGATGTATATCATGAATTCATTTTTCAAGAAAAAGCCACAAAGAAAATGGACATGGCGTTGTGCAAATGGCTCAACAAGTAAAATCGACTACATCTTGACCAATAAAAAGTATCTTATTCAGCAGCGTTCTCAATAACTTCAATACAGGAAGCGATCACAGATTGGTTAGATGCAAACTGCTGTTAAATACTAAAGTGGAAAGAATGAAGCTTTTGCTACACTCAGAGAAATCAATCGATATTATAAACCTCCAGAAACATAAAGAAGAATTTCATTTGGAACTTCAAAACCGTTTCCAAGTACTTCAATCAACTTTAGAAGAAGAGCAAGATGTTACAATAGTGAACAAGAAGCTAACCAATACTCTACAAGAAATTGCTAAGAAGATAGCCGGTGATGCACAAGTAAAACAGACAAAGAAAATAACAGAAGAAACAAGAAGATTGATGAAAAAACGCAGAGAATTTAAAATGAAGAAAAATGATCCTAAATCAAGAGTTGAATATGCTGAATTATGTAAAACAGTAAGAAAATGCGTTACAGAAGATATCAGAAAATTTAACTGTGACCTTGTTAAAAAAGTTCTGGAAGATAACAAAAGTTTAAAATCAGCTAAGCGCAAGTTATGTGTTGGAAGAAAAGGCATTTTTGCACTGAAGAGAGCAGATGGAACAATCACCAAAATCAGCAACGAAATAGTACACATTGTTGAGAAATTCTATAATGATCTATATAAATGTGAAGATCAGAGGGATATCAATGTACACGATCAACGAGAAATCTTAACAGAAACTGAAGAGATAATCCCAGTGATGACAGATGAAGTTTTACAAGCTATTAGATTTATGAAAAAAGGTAAATGCCCTGGAGAAGATGGAATTACAATTGACCTTATCAAAGAAGCAGGAGAAGAATTTGCAAAAAGGCTATCTTTACTATTTTCCAAATGTCTCAAAAAGTCAGATGTACCAGAAGATTGGAATAATGCTGTGATGATACTACTTTACAAGAAAGGAGAGGAGGAAAACATTAAAAATTACCGTCCGATCAGCTTATTGTCCGTGATTTATAAAATTTTCACCAAAGTTTTAACGACAAGACTTGAATCAGCTCTGGACTCGGCTCAACCTAGAGAACAAGCAGGATTCCGAAGTGGATTCAGCACAATGGATCATATCCAAACAGTAAGGGAACTCATAGAAAAGCATAAAGAATATAATTTACCTCTCTGCCTTGCCTTTATTGATTACGAAAAAGCTTTTGATTCCGTCTACACATCAGCAGTAGTAGATTCTCTGGAGGACATTAGTATAGACAAACCTTACATCAATATCATAAAGAAGATTTACAAGAAAGCAACAGCAACCATCCGTTTAGATAAAGGAAAAGCGAAGATCAAGCTCGGAAGAGGAGTAAGACAAGGAGACACCATTTCACCCAAGCTTTTTAATGCTGTCTTAGAAAATATCTTCAAGAAGCTGGATTGGGAAAACAAAGGGATTAGAATAAATGGAGAATTTTTAAGTCATCTCCGCTTCGCTGACGACATTGTAATTTTCAGTAACAGTCCTGAAGAATTGGAAATTATGCTAAAAGATCTTGCAGAAGCTAGCATCAATGTGGGATTAAAAATAAATTTAGAAAAGACTAAGGTGATGTTTAATTCATTTACATCAAAAAAGAAAATTGTCTACAAGAACACTGAGATTAAAGAAGTGCAAAGTTATGTGTACCTAGGACAGGAAATATCATCAGATAATAGTATCATGAATGAAATCAATAGAAGAATAAGAAATGGGTGGAGTACTTTCGGGAAGAACAGTATTATTCTGAAGAGTAATATGCCTCTTTGTTTGAAAAGAAAAGTTTTTAATCAATGTATTTTACCTGCATTAACCTACGGAGCAGAAACATGGACACTAACAAAACGGATGATACAAAGATTACAAACAGCACAGAGAAGCATGGAAAGATGTATGCTAGGCATAACTAGAAGAGACAGAAAGAGGATAACCTGGATAAGAAATCAAACAAAAGTTTTTGACATCCTTGAAAAAATTAAGCAGCTAAAATGGAAATGGGCTGGACACATTGCAAGAAGACAAGACAATAGATGGAGCACAAATATACTACAGTGGTATCCTAGAGATGTAAAACGACCAAGAAGACGACCACAAGTAAGATGGAGTGACGAAATTAGAAAAGTGGCTGGTGTAAATTGGATGACGAAAGCATTAGACAGAAAACATTGGAAAAATCTGGGGGAGACCTACATCCAGCAGTGGATCGAAAACGGTTGATGATGATGATGATGATGATGATATATATATATATATATATATATATATATATATATTGCATTAGATATCTGAGGTGCATCTCTAATCTGCCTTTTTTACCTTTCCGATTTTGGTTGCAAATACTTTTTATAATGACATTTTCTTTTTCGGAACCGATTTTGAAAATGAAAGTAACTTCATAAAAAAATCTGCAACCAAAATCGAAAAAGTATAAAGGAGCGATGTAGATATGCACAGTGGCACCAATTTATATGAGTCCATTCAATTTCAATTTGATTAATATGTATTTTTTTTATATATTTGTTTAATCGCTGAAATGAAATTTGGTTTTATTAATGTTCTGAAAAATAATTTTGAATGGAAAATAGTAAGAACATCAGTAAGAATTACAAGGAGCACTGAAAACCCCTTCAGCGGAAGTATAACTAATTTCTTACGGAAACAGTTTTCTTGGAAATTTTGCTGTCTGTTTTGACGTCTGGAATTGATAAAGCACTTGGGTGGCTAAAATGTGTGTTTTTCTTCAAATTTATTTATTTACTTATTTTTATTTTTATTTTTTATTTTTTTTTTATTTATTTATTTTTATTTTTATTTTTTTATTTATTTTTTATTTATTTTTTATTTTATTTAATTTTTTTTTTCACTTTCAATAGTTAGCAATTTTTATGTTATTTATAATTAAATATTAATGTATTTATAAGAAAGAAATTATGATAGTATCTATCTATAATAATAAAGAGAGAAGGATGTTTGTCTGTCAGCGCTGTTCTGAAGAGACTGCTTCACGTAGAGTTACAAAATTTGGAGGGAAGGTACTTTTTTACATCTAGTTTTGCACCTCGAAGCCCGATTTTCGATTTTTTATTTAGATTTTGTTAATAATTTTTTTAGGCGATTTTTAGCGTTATTTTTGCGGTTTTATCCCATTAGTGAAAGGAATACGGTTTCATTCTTTTAACCCAAAATAGCAATTTTTTTTTTCTCTTTTCAACAAAGTTTATTCGGAATTTGTACAGCGATTTTTAAATTTTTAACGAATTTTTAATGCGATTTTTAGTGTTTTTTCTCATTTTGCGGCTATTTTTTGAGATAAATAAAACGAAAATCGTTTTAAATTTTTAGCCTAATGCCCTAAATTTTGTGTTTGTTACGATTTTTAGATTTTAACGATTTTTAATGCGATTTTCAATGCGATTTTTAACGTTTTTTAAAGACTTTTGCGTTTAGCATCTAATTTTTTTCATAGTTGTTCTATCAAAAACTTGAGCTGTTGAGAATGCAATAAGTAGTATTTTTTTGTGAAATCTATCTAAAATGTCAAAAATTTAGATACCACAATTTTCGAATAGCAATTTCATAAACTATCTTAAATTCTTGCTTAAGACCGCTACCCCCTCGAGTTATATATCACCTGATAGGTTATTTAACAGAGTATGGTTTTGATAAAGTTTTTGAAGAATAGAGTGCTCTACCTGGTGGTGGAAAATGGAACTAAAAGAACGCTATATTTTAAAATCTATAATAATAAAGAGACAAGTTTGTGTGTGTGTCAACGCTGTTCTGAAGAGTCTGCTGTACGTAGAGTTACAAAATGTGGAGGGAAGGTATTTTTATACATGTAGTTTTGCACCTCGAAGCCCGATTTTCAACTTTTTGATTAGATTTTTTTTATAATTTTTTAGGCGATTTTTAGCGTTTTTTTTTTTTTTTTTTTTTTTTTTTTTTTTTTTTTGCAGTTTTATCTCATTAGTGAAAGAAATACGGTTTCATTCTTTTAACCCAATATAGCAATTTTTTTCTCTTTTCAGCAAAGTTTATTCGGAATTTGTACAGCGATTTTTGATTTTTTAACGAACTTTTAATGCGTTTCTTAGTGTTTTTTCTAATTTTCATTTTTTTTTTTTTTTTTTTTTTTTTTTTTTTGAGATTGATAAAAAGAAAACCTTTTCAAACTTTTAGCCCTAAATGATTTTTAATGCGATTTTCAATGTGAATTTTAACGCTTCTTCAAGATTTTTTGCGTTTAGCATCTATTTTTTTCATAGTTGTTCTATCATAATCTTGAGCTGTTGAGAATGCAATAAGTAGTAATTTTTTTTGCGAAATTTACCTAAAATGTCAAAAAATTAGTTACCACTATTTTCGAATAGCAATTTCATAAAATATATTAAATTCTTGCTTAAGACCGCTACCCCCTCGAGTAATGTATCACCTGATAGGTTGTTTAACAAAGTATCGTTTTGATAAATTTTTTGAAGAATAGAGTGCGCTAGCTGGTGGTGAAAAATGCTAACTAACTAACAGAACGCGATTTTGTTAAAATTTGGAAATATAACAATGTGATTTATTTAAAATTTTAAAATGGTTTACAATACATGATAAAAAATGTAAAAAAAAGAATGGTGTGACACATTTCAGGGTGCGTGAAAAGAGGGGCGCGAACAAAATTGGGAAATGTAATAAGGAGATCTGTTTTACACTTTAAGGTAGTTTATAACGCATGTTAAAATTTTTAAAGTACTGGCGATGCTCTAGAGAGACCGCTGCACGAAGTTATGTATGAAATTTTACACCTTGAAGGCCGATTTTCAGTTTTTTAAATTTAATTCATATGCGAATTTTAGTGGGTTTCGAGGCGATTTTTCGACATTAGCGAAAAGGAAAGCGGTTTCATTCTTTCGACCTAAATTAGTGAATTTTGTTCTCTTTTCAATATAATTTATTTGGATTTCGTGCAACGATGTTTGGATTTTTAATGAATTATTTAATGTAAATTTTGCCGCTATTATTCGACATTAGTAAAAGGAATTTTGCTTAAAACTTTCAGGCTAATGTATTAAATTTAAGCTGTTAAGATTTATGAATTTCAGCTAATTTTAATGCGATTTTTCGAGATTTTTTGCGTTTGATGTCGGATTTTTGTAATTCATGAGATATTTCCAATTAGAACGTTTTACCCTATTAGAGTAAATTTTGACCCCTGTGATTTTTTAATATTGATTTTTAATGCACTTTTCAATGCAATTTTTAGAAATTTTTCGAGTTTTATGGTGGTTTTTTGATATTTGGAAGTAAAAATTTATTTCAAACTTTTAATCTAATATAATTTTAGAGATTTTTAACGCGATTTTTCAAGAATTGTTGTGTTTCGTGTCGATTTTTTATTATCTATAAAGGATTTCCTTTTACTACGTGATTATCCTGTCGACCAATTTTGCCAAATTATTTCAATCGTGAAACAAGCCAAATTATGCAAATAAATGTAATTTTTATGTTAAATAATGAAAGAAGGGATAATTTAGAAAAACATTAATACAAATACATATAAAAATAAGAAGTAAAAACCACTTGATGACGTAACAAACATATGTAACAAGTTTAATGTCGAGTGAATATGGAATTTACGATCCGCCATTATTGTAGTTTAATCTTATGGTTTGACCCAGATAGTTTCTTGGTCAACCGGATAATCAAATAGTTCAGATTTCCGATTAGAATGTTTTATCCGTTTGATGAAATTCTGATTACTGCGATTTAAAAAATAACTAGCGATATTTAGTGCATTTTTCAATGCGTTTTTAATGAACTTTTTAATGCGATTTATAACTAATTTTTTCGATCCCCACCACAGTGGTGTTTTAACAATAAAAAAATTATTTTGGTTTCAAACTTTTAGCCTAATATAGTAAATTTCACCATTTACCTTTTTTTAATTTTGTCGATTTTCAATGTGATTTTTGATATATTTTGTGTTCTGCGTCGATTTTTTTGTAATTCATGTAAAAAAGAATGGTTGCTACGTTTTACATGACTAGAATATTTTTTTATTCACTGGATGTATTTACATTTAGCGATTTTTAATGAATTTTTCAATGATTTTGTATTGGTTTTTTTAATCTCACGGCTATTTTTTGAAATTTCGAAAAGGAAATTAATTTCAAACATTTACACTTCATTTACGAATTTTGAAATTTAGTGATTTTTTAATGCAATTTTTAGCAATGTTTTCATTATTTCTCACGCTTTGCGCCGATTTTTTCACTCGTATTTAAGAAATAATTCAGATTACACTATTTTACTCTATTAATGTAAATGTTGTCCCCCCGCTATTTTTAAATTTGAAACGATTTGTAATGATTTTTTGAATACAATTTTTAGATGTTTTCGAGTCCACGGCGATTTTTTCACAATTGGAAAAGAAATTTTTAAATAATTTGTAGCTTAATGTAGTAAATTTTGACATCAATGATTCAGATTTTTTGTGTATATTCATAAAATGTTTAGTAAGTTTTGTGTCGGTATTTTTTAACTAATGAAAGAGTTCAGATTTCAATGTTTTGTCCCATTATGGTAAATTATGTCCGCAGGAATTTAATATAAATGTTTATCTTACTATGGCAAATTTTGTCCGGATTTTTTAATTTTACTGATTTTTAATCTGTTTTATAGTGATTTTTCAAGTTCTGTGACAGTTGTTGACATCGGTAAAAGAATTTCGGTTTCTAACTTTTAGCATAAATATAAATAGTATAATTTGTTCTCCACGCTTTTATGAAGTTTGCCAATTTCTAATGCGATATTCAATGTAATTTTTAGTTAGTTTGGGGGATTTTAGGTGTTCCGTGTTGACTTTTCCTTATTCATGAACGATTTCCGATTACAATATTTTCGACTGAATATTAAATTTTTACAGCCATGACTTTTAAATATTCAGCGTTTTTTAATATAGTTTTCGATACGATTTTTAGCTATTTTTTTAAGTTCCTTGGCGATTTTCTGCCATTCAGAAAACAATTTTTATATCAAACATTTTGTTTAATGTAATTATGTTTCGAATGCAATGTTTTATCTCTTAATATGATTTTGGCGTTTCATGCCTACATTTTGTAATTTATGAATGATTTCGATCATAACCCCCCCCCCCCTTCGCCCTGCTTTAATATTATTTTTTTAAGCATTGACTTCCAAATATTTAGCTATTTTTAATGCAATTTTCAATGTCATTTTTAGCCATTATTCAAGTTCCGTGGCGATTTTTTTTACATTCGGAAATCGATTTCGATTTCAAACTTTTCGGTTAATATGGTTAATTTCTTGATTACAATATTTTATATTATAACAGTGAATTTTTACCCTGGGGATTTTTAAATGTTTTACGACTTTCATTACAATTTTCAATGCAATTTTTGGGCTTTCTCAGTCTTTTTTTAATTTTAACATTTTTCAAAGGAATTCGATTTTAAATTTCTAGACTAATAAGAGTTTGGTTTCAAACTTTTATCCTTTACGGTAATTGTTTTGCTCTCTTATTTTGATCTACAGTAATTTTTAATGCAGTATGCTTTTTTTTTTTTTTTTTTTTTTTTTTTTTGAGTCTACGGCGATTTTTTTCAGATATGGAAAAGGAATTCGGTTTTTAATTTCTTTGCTAATATGATAAATTTTCTCCTGTGCGATTAAAGATTTTTATTGTAATTTTTTAGCAGTTTTTTTCTTATTTCAATGCTTTTTACATCATCAAATTAATTAGATTCAAAACATTTCTCCAAGTAGAGTAAATTTTGAGTTCCGTGATTTTTGAAAATTTTGCCATTTTTAAAGCGATGTTTACGTTTCTTCGCGACCCGCTTCGATTTTTTAGAGGTTGAATTTTTGGCCGAATTTATTAAATTCTGATCTCTTTTCTTCAAAGTTTATTCGATTTTCGAAACACAATTTTTGAATTTTGTTTTATATTTTTATGAGATTTTTAATGTTTTTGGCGATTTGTAAGATTTTTCCACATTAGTAAAAATAATCCAACTTCAATTTTCTAGCCCATCTCTTTTCAACGAAGTTTAGACGAAATTCGTGCAGCATTTTTTTAATTTTTCGAGGTTTTTACTATGATTTTTAAAGTTTTTTCGCAATTCATTCTATTTTTTTATGAACCCGGGCAACGCCGGACAGAACAGCTAGTAGTTTAATAAAGTTATCTATAATAATAAAGAGACAAGTATGTGTGTGTGTCAGCGCTGTTCTGAAGAGACCGCTGCGTGTAGAGATAAAAAATTTGGAGGGAAGGTACCTCTATACATATCGTTTTGCACCTCGAAGCCCGATTTTTGATTTTTTTATTAGAATTTTTTAATTTAATTTTTTAGGCGATTTTTAGCACTCTTTTTATGGTTCGAGGAGTTTTTTCCATATTAATGAAAGGAATACGGTTTCATTCTTTTCATTCAATATAGTAATTTTTTTTTCTCTTTTCAATAAAATTTATTCGGAATTCTTGCGATGATTTTTGAATTTTTAGCGAATTTTTTTATTGCGATTTTTAGTGTTTTTTCGCATTTTGCGGCTATTTTTTGACAATGATAAAAACAAAATTGATTCAAACATTCAACCTCATGAACTGAATTTTGTCTCCTATGATTTTTCAATTTCAGTGATATTTAATGCGATTTTCGATGTGATTTTTAGCGATTTTTTGATTTTTTGTGCATTTAGCATCGATTTTTTGTCATTTTTGTTAAAATTATAGTTTTTTGTATGCATCATGATCCTATCTATTCTTGACTTGCATGTAATAAAAGCAAAAAAACATAAAATTAGCGAATGACCTATAAAGTTATTAATTAGAATATTCACAGTAATCTTCTATCATTGTGCGCGCGGCAGCGCGCTACAATAATATGATTGAGCGGTAATGCTTAAGCATAGGAAAGCGCAAAAACACGGATTTTTCAATTTTTCTTTTTGAAATAACTAACTAAATACTTATCCAATTTTGATGATTTTTTTTTAAATGTTCGTCTGACCAAGAAGCACAACATAGCACAAAAATTATTTTTTTATGGCATACTGTAGGTGTACTGTAGAGTATTCTGAAAATCGGACAAAAATTTTGTGTCAGAGCACTTTTCTCGAAAACTACTAAAGATAAAAACTTAATTTTTTTTAAAACAAAAGACAAACTTTTTATCCCGGGGTAGTCATCGAGAAAACGTTATTTCGCTGGGCGGTTTTTCTGAAATTGCGTATTTTCCAAACTTGGTCATAAATGGGTATATCTGACGTTCTATTGCAGATAGAATGTTGCGGTAAAGTTTATTTTAAAGATTTTGCGATGCTAATTAATCCTGCAAAAATTCATAGCTTTACGTTAAACAGTTTTTTTACAAGATGAAATAAAAGAATGGCAGTCATCAATCCAAGGTACTTGTGATCATCGGAGAGAAAAACCAGTTACACCATTCGATTAAGCATAAAAAATACAGAATGCTTTTTTTTCTCTTATTTTTAACTTAATTTTTTAACGAAATATGAATTTTTTTGAAATTTTTGACATGCTGATTTTAGTCATTTTTTAACACTAGAACGCCCGGATGGAGTCGATTCGACTCCAATCATGTAACTAAATTTCAATTCGAACCAGAAAAATTTTCTTGAAATAATTTAAATCTAATCCACGCAAATTTACGTTAAATAAATCAATTAAATAATTTTGAATAAAAATTCTGGTAAGAAATATTATTTTCAAACTTGAGTAGAATTTCCGGGCGTTCTAGTGTTAATGAATCATTTACTGAATAATTATGCACGGTGTCTAGCCCTGGTGGCTGTTAAATTTGATTTTTAATTTTAAATTAGGCAATTTTTTGCACCATACCAAATTTATATTTTATCCATTTTTTTCATTTATTTATATTTTGTTTTTAGCACAATGGCATCAATGGCAAAAATGCCTGGCATACCTGTCAAATATTGGGGCCCTGTACTTTAACAAAGTGTATTTACTATAAGTATATACCGTATTTATTCTAATAGAATGCGCCCTCTAATAGAGCGCGTCTTCTAATAAAGTGCGCACCTTGGTGCTGATTGAAAAAATAAATATACGGAAACGATATAGTAGATAAGTAGAAAACGATTACTTAAATGCATTATCGAGGATTCTCATCGATCAAAATAGAGATATTCTATCAAAGCGATGGAGTGGCGATGCAACAAAAGTTTCAAATTTTGAACAATGTACCACTCCTGTAAACTATAGCGCCAAGGATATGCACACTATTAAAAATCTGCTGCATTTTGCTGCAACGCACTCCCCTGCTTTACTTGGCCGTGAAATGGCGTTTTTTCATTGGTTGGAATCATTGTAAACGCGGCAGCGCGCAACAATAATTTGATTGAGCGATAATGCTTAATCATAGGAAACCGCAAAAACACGGATTTTTCAATTTTTCTTTTTGCAATAACTAAATACTTATCCAATTTTGATGATTTTTTTTTTAAATGTTCGTCTGACCAAGAAGCACAACATAGCACAAAAATTATTTTTTTTTTATGGCATACTGTAGGTGTACTGTAGAGTATTCTGAAAATCGGACAAAAATTTTGTGTCACAGCACTTTTCTCGAAAACTACTAAAGATAAAAACTTAATTTTTTTTTAAACAAAAGACAAACTTTTTATCCCGGGAACATTTTTTATTTCTATATATAAAATACAAAACAAGTTGTGCAGTATCCCAGTGGAATATGGAAAAATAGAAGGACTAGTGAAAAATGCTCCAAGGAGCAGTGCAAAAGCAGAATATGATTTTAATTGAGCATCAAAAAGTAATGGACAAGTGCTTCTGTTAATTACTGAGCATGAAGAAGGATAAGGGATCCCTTCTTGGCTACAACTCACTTCAATGCCAACTTTGAAAAAATCATATTTGCGCTTTTTCCGTGAAAACAAATCAGTCGCAGTTACTATAAAAATGTATAGTGTAAAGACGTAACCAGTAAAGATGCAGCTTAATTAGACATAAATGTAAAGGAAGGCGACATAATGCCAGATACCTAGTTCCTGCAGGTATCACATTCATGCACTGCCACCAAGCATACCCTAAGTGTATAATTGCACAGAAAATTGATTTGTAGTATAGTGCAGAGTGAACAGTGCAGTTAACATCAGAGATGTAGTACAGGCTATACGCCGTACACCTTCTGGACTTTTTAATAGAACACCATATACCCTCTGTTTTTGAAGAAAGCTTATAGTATACACATTCTAGAATATCCCTCTGCTTAGAGCATATATCTTATGTTATTTTTATGACTACAACCCTGGTTAACATCTAAAGCACGGTGGAAAATTCTACTAAAGAACCGCAAATTCCTTTTGTATGGAAAAAGCGCAAATATGATTTTTTCAAAGTTGGCATTGAAGTGAGTTGTAGCCAAGAAGGGATCCCTTATCCTTCCTCATGCTCAGTAATTAACAGAAGCACTTGTCCATTACTTTTTAATGCTCAATTAAAATCATATTCTGCTTTTGCACTGCTCCTTGGAGCATTTTTCACTAGTAATAATAAAGAGACAAGTATGTGTGTGTGTCAGCGCTGTTCTGATGAGACCGCTGTACGTAGAGTTACAAATTTGGAGGGAAGGTACCTCTATATGTGCAGTTTTGCACCTCGAAGCCCGATTTTTTATTAGAATTTTTTAATTTATTTTTTTAGGCAATTTTTAGCACTCTTTTTATGTTTCGAGGCGATATTTCCATCTTAGTGAAAGGAATACGTTTTCATTCTTTTCACTCTAAATAGTATTTTTTTTTTCCTTTTTTCAATAAAGTTTATTCGGAATTCGTGCGGTGATTTTTGAATTTTTAGCGAATTTTTTAAATGCGATTTTTAGTGTTTTTTCGCATTTTGAGGCTATTTTTTGAGAATCATAAAAATATCAAAAAGAAATCAAACCTAATTAACTAAATTTTGTCTGGTATGATTTTTCAATTTCAGTGGGGTTTTTTGCGATTTTCAGTACGATTTTCGATGTGGTTTTTAACGATTTTTTGTGCGTTTAGTATCGGTTTTTAGCCAATTTTTGTCAATATTACAGATTTTTGTACGCATCATGGTCTTATCTATTTTAAATTGCATGTAAAAAAGGCAAAAACCATAAAACTAATGAATTAGCAGTAAAGGAATTCTTTTGAATATCCACAGTAACCTACATTAATAAAATGACTAAACGCTCTGTCTGTGTGTATGTATGTTTTTATGCGATGGCTAGCAAAATCTACGGCACTTACGAGGCTAAAAACGTTCTTGAAAGTGCCCCAAAGTCTCGTCTGGTGTATCTGACACTCAGATTTTGAAAATTCTAATTATTACTTGAGAAGTTCCAATCCCGTTTCCCATTGCAGTCCTTTTGAACATTTTTACCGCTAAATATTATTTGTTCATTTTTAAAACCATTTTTTCACACAGTCAGTGGCTATGTATTTCAGACAACGTAATTTCACGCATTTCGAGTTAGAGATAAAATCATAAATTTCAAGTTTCTTTAATATTATTATCTCGGAACCGTGCAACGCCGGGCGGGTCTGCAAGTTTATAAAATTATAATGAAACAATAATAATTTAAAAATTTGCTTAGAAAAAAAAATATATATATATAAGTTAAATTTGATTAGCTTTAGTCAACTTTAGCTCCACTACCCTTCTCTCTCTACACACTAAATGGGAAAAAACGTAATATTTTGCTAAAAAAATTTTAGAGCCCACCCAATAGATTTGAAAAGTTGGCTCTACTGGATTTGCACCTCAGATATCAATTGAAAATAAAAAAAAAATGTTGAAATGCAAACGAGATATTAGCAGATAATCCCCTAAAAGTAGCATTAGCTCGCGAACGCTTCGCCTGACGGGACAATGATAAAACCCACTAAGAAAGTTAGATTGTGGATCACATGTTACAATAATGGTAGTGGGGTCAATCCATTTCAAGTGGTCCAACACTGGTCGCTCGACTATTTTTAAAAAATCTGAAATTTTTTGTACAACAACCCTAACATGATGGAAGTTCAAAATGACCGTTATTTTAATTCTACTATTTTTTGTTTGTGCATGGCGGCCATCTTTGTTTCATCGTGTGCAGCGATTTTCTCAGATACTAGGATACGCAAAACTGTAAATATCTCGTATTCTATTTTCCCAATTGAAATGGGGTTTGCAGCATTTTGTTCAGAATAAAATAGGCTAAATATACAGTGTAAGAAAAATTTTGAAAAATAAATTTTTACGGGTGAAATTTTAGCACAAAATTTACGTTTTTTCCAAAATCTATCCGTTTGCAAGAGGAAAATTTTCACGCAAGGGAAACTATCAACCTTAAACAATTTTTTCTACAAATAAGTCAAAAGTGCGTGTACTCATACACCAAGTCCCAGATCTGGGAGTTAATTTCTCTTTGCGAAAAAAATTCCGAAATTCGTCAAAAATTTCAAAAATCGCACTTTTTAGGCTTTGATATCTCTGGTGGGGCACGAGATAAAAATCTGAAATTTTGGCCTATGATAGTATCGTGTAGTAGCGTTATGTACAAAAAATTTCAAGAAGGAGATTTGAGTACAAGCTGAGATATGACATGGAAAATATGTGAAAACAATACTACCAACTATTGTAAACCTACTATGTAATTGTTCAACAAGACTGTCAACCTTGCACAATCTTTTCTACAAATAGGTCAAAAGTACATGCACTCATACACCAAGTCCCAGATCTGGGAAATGATTTCTCTTTGCGAAAAAAAATTCCGAAATTCGTCGAAAATTTCAAAAATCGCACTTTTTAGGCTTTGATATCTCTGGTGGAGCAAGAGATATAAATCTGAAATTCTGGCCTTTGATAGTATTGTGTAATAGTGTTATGTACAAAAAATTTAAAGAAGGAGATTTGACTACAAGCTGAGATATGACATGGACAATATGTGAAAACAATACTGCCAAACTATTGTAACATACTATGTAATTGCTCATACCTCCAAAATTTTAAATTAATTATTTATGGTACAAAGTTAAATGTTAGTTACAAATATCTTTTTCAAATGCTTCTGTGTGATTTAAACAATTCAGAATGTATGCTAAGCCAATACACTATTTGTCCAGATGAACAAATCTACTAGAAATGCTATTGCAACAGTTTTACTCGGAACACATTTCAGGAAAAGTAAGTTACAGACAATGAATTGCAACTGATCGAGTTGACATGGCTTCAATTATTAAACCTAGAGAATTTCATTCAAGTTAACAAGGGATGACAAGACTTGGGGGGTTTCAAATAAAATTTTTAGAAAGAACAGCCTGATGGACTGACAACAGTAACTGGTCGAACTCATAACATCTCTCGTAAATATTGTTAAGATCTTTGTTAAGCACATATAGTATTTTGTAAATTAAATGCTTATTATTTAACTGTTTTCAACAAACGATATTTTCTGGGTAAATATTGTAATAAAAGAGACTAATCTCATTTCTCCTAATGTACTCGTAATAGCATTTCTTAACATTTCTTTAATCACCGTATCTCAGCTTGTAGTCAAATCTCCTTCTTGAATTTTTTTGTACATAACACTACTACATAATACTATCAAAGGCCAGAATTTCAGATTTTTATCTCGTGCTCCACCAGAGATATCAAAGCCTTAAAAATGCGATTTTTGAAATTTTCGACGAATTTCCCAATTTTTTTCGGAAAGAGAAATCATTTCCCAGATATGGGACTTGGTGTATGAGAACACACACTTCTGACCTATTTGTAGAAAAAATTGTGCAAGGTTGACAGTCTTGTTGAACAATTACATAGTCGGTTTACAATAGTTTGACAGTATTGTTTTCACATATTTTCCATGTCCTATCTCAGCTTGTAGTCAAATCTCCTTCTGGACATTTTTTGTACATAAAGCTACTACACAATACTATCACAGGCCAAAATTTCAGATTTTTATCTCGTGCCCCACCAGAGATATCAAAGCCTAAAAAGTGCGATTTTTGAAACTTTTGACGAATTTCGGAATTTTTTTCGCAAAGAGAAATTAACTCCCAGATCTGGGACTTACAAGGAAGGTCTCCATTGGGGGCATACTCAGAATTTTTTGAAAAAAATACGAATTAAACTACTCATGTAGGTAATAAAGGATCAATGAAAATTAGCGGCGGAATTACATTATTAGATATGTAAAAAAATAAAATAGTTAGGAATAATTGGCGTGAAAAGCTGAAAGCGACGCGGGATTTGGCGAGCAGTGCATTTCCTCGCCAAAAGCAGACGATTTTAACGAATCTTGAGACTGATTTTAATTGACTTCACTGTTAAAAATCTGCAGCATTTACTGCAACGTCACTCCACTACTTTTATAGGATATCTCTCTTCTGACCAATGAGAATGCTCCATAGCACGGTGAATTGACCGTGTCATACACTGTTAAAAATCTGCTGCATTTTGTTGCAACGCACTCCACCGCTTGTATATAATATCTCTATTCCAACCAATGAGAAAGCTCCATTTCATGGCCAAGTAACCGTTTTCTATACAAGCAAGGGAGTGCGTTGCAACAAAATGCAGCAGATTTTTAACAGTGTATTTTTCAATTTGGAACAATTTTAATCAATTTAAATTGTGTTTTAAATGATAAAATATATTAATTTCATTTTGTTATATAAGTACATATAAACGTATATGACAAAATTACACTTAAAGTAAAGTAAAAATGCAAAACTAAAATTACTTAAACTAAACTTATTTAAATAAATTGAACATAGAAAGTTTTTTCTTTAAAAAATATTCGAAGCGTAAAAGCGTATTTTTCAAAATTTTGTTTTTTCGCCAACCGGAGATAAATTTCCAAATAAACGAAATTTTTATTATTTTTTTACGGACGTAATAAGGAGATTCCGCCGAAATTTTTTCTATAAACATATATAACTATATGAGAAGAACATTCTGTAATTTTTTCAGATTTTTCTGAGTATGCCCGTATGGAGACCTTCCTTGTTAATGTATGAGTACGCGTACTTTTGACCTATTTGTAGAAAAAATTGTGTAAGGTTGACAGTTGCTCTTGCATGAGAATTTTCCTCTTGCAAACGGATAGATTTTGAAAAAAATCGTACAATTTGTGCTAAAATTTCACCTGTAAAAATTTATTTTTCAAAATTTTTCTATCACTGTATATTTAGCCTATTTTATTCTGAACAAAATTCTGCAAACCCCATTTCAATTGGGAAAATAGAAGACGAGATATTTACAATTTTGTGTATCCTGGAATCTGAGAAAATCGTAGCACACGATGAAACAAAGATGGCCGCCATGCACAAACAAAAAATAGTAAAACTAAAAGAACGGTCATTTTGAACTTCCGTCATGTTAGGGTTGTTGTACAAAAAATTTCAGATTTTTTAAAAATGGTCGAGCGACCAAAAAAATATTTTCTGGACCACTTGAAATGGATTGACCCTAGTATTACCCAGTGTTGAATTCAGGGGGTGGCCCGAGGGGGGGGGGGGACATCCCGAGCAATGAAATGTTCCCCTTTGGGAAAATTAGAAATTTTGTATTTTCAATAGTCAAAAAGTACAATTCCCTCCCCTCCCTTCCCCGGAGCCAATGAAATCACTTACGGAGAAAAGTGTCTGAATTCAACACTGGTATTACCTGATAGTAGGTCATACAGATTAAGTTTTTTGTATTTCATCTATACATTCATATTATTATATAATATTCGTGTATATTATATTCACGTAAAAGAAAATTTAAAGCAAATTTCTCAGTCAAGTATTATTTCTTGATATTTATATGCTTTTCTTTATTTTGAGCATCACATAATCGCCGTAAGACAAATGTTTGTCTATTTATTTATCTTGAATTCAAAACAAACACATCTTGAGATTTCACTTTGATTCCGTCAGCCAAGCTGGACAATTTCATTATCGAGGCCTTGAAATCCCAGTCACAGACTACGGCGGCGTTCCCATATACAATAACAATGCATGACAGCTCTGAGTCACCGTTGATATCACAAAAGAATATTATTTCATTCTTTTTCTGAAGCCATGAATTTGCATTTTTCCGAATAAAGTGAAACAGAACACTGCGATGTCCGGCCTTGAATTGAGATTCTGCGCACCTGATTTTCGTGGAAAGGATATGCCACAAAAAAAGAATACGATGCCTTGCATTAAATTTTATTTGAGTGGAGAACCACCCTGACATTGACAATAAAAAAAGAAGTCGCTCATTCTCACATTTTTATTCCTCCTGTATAAGTTTATTTTTAGAAAAGTATTTTAGGAATGCATGCTAAGGTTATGAAGGCATTTGACATAAGGTTATAAAAGTACATCATTTCTGCTGAGGGTGAAGAAACTCGTGTAACTGATATTAAATTTAAAAATATATGTAATTGATGATTTTTTTAACCATTTGGAAATATTGTTGTTGTTCTTGGTAAATAATAGATATATTTGCATCACATCTGAATTCTCGTGTTGTCCGCATTTTTGGAATACTTCTGTAGCCTCAATGACAAAAAATATTAAAAACTACAAAAAAATTAATAGCTCAAAAAACAATAAGTAAGATACAGTTTTCAAACAAATCAACATTTAAAGGTATATTTTTTCTCTATACGTCCGCGTAAAAATGGAAAATGTGCAATGTTTAGAAGTTTAAGAATTTGCTGTACCGAAAATATAAAACTAAAATTTCGTTTAGAATTAGAAAGTGTTGCTATTCCCTAAAGGACGTATGCGGTACGCACAGATATGTTTGTTCTTTATAATATATATAGATAAGGTAGATATAAGAAATTGATGAATTCTAAAAGGAAGAAATACTATCACCTCTTTATTTTGTTTTAAAAATTTAATAAATCCTATAAAAGGAAAATGATTGCATAAATGACAATCTCTTCGAAATGTTTCATTTTTATTTAAACATAAAATAAATATGAATTGCTTGCAAAAACTGGGGATTTTTTTAAATACAGAATTTATTTATAAGTCACAAATTTTAGTCTTTAAAAAAATCGTTTTCGAAATGGTTATTGTAATTTGTTAAATTATATATATATACATATATATACCGGGTGATCCAGAAGTTCCGGGAGTTTTCAAATGCTAATAATTAAGAAACTATAAACAATAGAAGTATGCGGTTTTCACAGAAATGCTTAGAAACTTATGGGATTTGTATTTTTGATGAAACAAACAAATTATGTTAGTTACATTTTTTGCCAACAGGTGGCGCTAAAATTGACAGTATTATTTTTATGGTATCATATAGCTCGCTTAAAAGAAAGAATTAGTGTCCAAGAGTTACAAATTTTCATTATGACGCACATAGCTTATAAGTACCGCTGTGAGCCGACGCAAAACAATGTGCACAGTATCCTCAAAGGAGAAAGAAATTCCAGATGAAATTTTAAATTTATCGTGATATTACAAGTGTACTGATTCATTATGATCTGATGATTTCCACCGAGTATTGGCATCGAATTCTACCTCATTTACGATTGCAACAGACATTTGGGATCTCCTGCTTTATTACGATCTTTCAATTAGACTTTTTCTCAAACCTTTCTTACCATGGCATTTCACATTTCCAATGGCCATCGAATCTTTTTCTATTTTAACTTCCGTATTGTACGATAAGAACACAGCTCGACATGCAAAGAAAGCATGTCTAAACATAGCAGTTACTCATCAAATTTTGTATCCCAAAATTCCCTTTCAATGCAATTTCAACCACTTTAAAAAAAGTGATTGAACATAAACCATTCTTAAAACGAAATCTTATTAATAGCCTACAAAAGATGTTTCGCAATGAACTCATACTCATGTGTCTATAAAGCATATTTTATAGTTACATTCAGTGTTGTACAGCAGCGCCACCTGTTGCTAAAAATTGTAACTATATACATGTAAAAAAAATCATACTAAACAAAATCCCACGTGTTTCTGAGCATATATCTGAAAACCGAACCTTTGTATTGTACATAGTTTCCAAATTATTAACATTTCAAAACTCCCGAAACTTTTGGATCACCCGGTATATATATATATGTATATATATATTCGAAATTGCCATAGCATGCTAAGAGTAAATAAAGAAAGCGTTTTTGGCATGAGATTAATAAAAGTACAATTAATCAAAAGAAAAAAAATGAACCCCTGTGTATTTATTATTATTATTATTAGCAAATTATTGCAGATAGATGAGAAAGATACCTTTCGAAAATTTTCAGTTTCTTTTTTCTTAATATCGCGCAGTGACGAAATTATCTGAAATGCTGGCTGAAAACTAGAAAAAAAAAACCTTGAGTTTTTTCTACATAACAACTACAACTTCGCATAATTTTATGCCAGTGTCCTTAAAATATGCTTAGCCCACCGTTATTGAATAAAGCACTGTCGTTCTGTTAGCTAATGTTGACTGTTTTGAAATGTATTATCACAGGGGTCGCAGCAAACCTAAAATTTTCGCACTTTTCTACCAGAATTTTAAATAAAAAATTCTCGTCGCAGATGCTGTTTTAACATTTACAAGGAAATTCTACAATAAATGAGGACCCCAGAAGCCAAGGGGTATAAGTGACAAAATTGAAAAAAATAAACTAAATACACAGACGACCTAAAAATATGCTTTTTTCATTTCAGATAAAGAAATATAAGTGATGATTTTCTTATTATTTGCTGAGTTATAGAGGCAAACCACTTTTTTCGAAAAAAAAAACCAATAATGATTAATTATACATTTAAAGAAAATTGTACTTTATTTTTTAACAGTTATTGAAATAAGAGTTCAAAGACCAGAATGCAACAAGCAGATGTTTCCTATTTCAATCCACTCAATTGTTATTGATGTTCCAATTTAACATCAATTATCTTTAAACTCAATTTACTCCAAATCGAAATTTTGTCACTTGTACCCCTTGGCTTCTTGGGTCCTCAAATATTATCGTTTTAAAATTGTGGTAGGAAATTGCGAAAATTTTAGGAATGCTGCGACCCCTGTGATCATAATCCAGTATGATTCGTTGAAAATCAATCTGTTTTAGCGATAATCTTAGGTGTTGTGGTATGGACTGTGTCTCATAACATAATACACTGTTTAAAAAAAAAAAAAAAAAAAGGGAAATTTTTTTTTAATTTACGAAGATTTTTCCATTAAAAATGGGGATTGCACTGGCGTCCCGACTGCCAATACAATCTCCGTAAAATTACCTGAGTTTTTGTTTGTTTACAGTCTATGGTTCAGCATGTTTTAATTGCAAGCATTTACCAATTCTTGAAATGGGCATCACAGAATGAGCTATTTCATATTTCTTGTGCATACCTTTGAGGAAAAAATTGATACTTTTCGATGTTTTGAAAAAAAAAAGGTTCGTTATTTATTTATTTATTTCACTCAATAAATGGACGAAATTGATTGAACTTTGCATCGAGATTCATAAAATTACAATCTATGGTACCATGAAACACATGTTTTTTATACAAACCTCTCAGTTATTTAGTAATACAATTTCCCGTTGTGACTAATAATTTATTTTCTAAGATTACCAGGAGCCGGTGACATTAAAAGCTCCGTCATCGCGGAATTGAAAATTTTTTTATGTAAATCAATATTAAGCTAGTTGGATGTGCCAATCCCAAAACTTTCTTCTATCTCATATGTACATTTTAATATTTCAAAAATTAGTTACGCGTATTCATACTTTAATATTATTAATTCAATACTACACCAACTTTGATTTTCGTCTTAAATTTCTGCTTCAGTCAATTAATCGGAGTAAAAACGAGTTATCGTGCATCATGATAGTTATTAAAATCAATAGCTTTCCCTTATTTTGTTTTCATCAACTGTTTACAAATAGCAAGATTAGAGGGACACGAAATCCCGTCTCTGCACGAGCCCATGGACAAAAAGAACGATAGGCAGATGTTTTTCAAATTAAGGGAGGATCTGTTCTGTTTGCCACAATTCCCCCCTCCCCCTCCCCTCCCCAAAAAAACATACACGAAAAATTTAGTTCAGTTCTATGCACAACTACATACACTCTTCGGTGGGACAATATTGAAAATCGCACAAAAATCGCTATTGCAGCGCCCCCTTCCAACAGGTTTTTTTTTTTTTTTTTTTTTTTCAAATTCATGGAGGACCAATTGGCGATATCCAAATACTTACACAAAATATTTGGTTCCATTTAGCCAACATTTTTCATGTTATATATTTATTCTAAAGGATACAATTGAAAGAAACAGTACTATTATTATTTTTATAAAGACGTTTTATCAAAATAAAGCGCAAATTTCATTTTTAGCTCACAGGCTATCATAGCCTGAGAGCTTATGTGCCCGCCCGTTCTGTATGTATGTTCGTACGTAACGCGATAACTCATGATAAAAATATCCCATCCACTTGAAATTTTGTATATAGGTATATCCTGATAAGGCGCTTCCCTGATTAGTTTTTGGAGTTCATTCGATATGTATAAGAGGGGGAACGGGGGGCTCATGCCCCTCCCCTTAATTGATAGAAACGGGATTTTCATGCAGAAATATTACTTTTTGTTCAAAATTTACACATAGGATCATTCTGATGAAGCGCTTCCGTGATTGTATTTAGTGTTCATTGGATAAATACAAACAGGGGAAATGGGGGCTCTAATGCCCCTCCCCTTAATTTATATTAATGGGTTTTTCATGCAGAATTGTCAGATTTTGTTCAAATCTGTGAATAGTTTTGGAAGTTTAATGGTTAAGTATATAAAAGAGAAGGATAACTTTTCTTAAATTATATAAATTGGTTTTTATTAAGAATTTTCCGATTTGCTCTAAATTTTGGATATGGATTTTTTATATGATAAAGCATGTCCCTGATGATCAGTTTAAAGGGATGAATGATTAAGTATAAAAAGGGGAAAGGGGGGAGCTGATCCCCCGCCTTAATATTTTTTTTCGAACGGAATTAACCCTTGAAAATATAAGGCTGTAATGTACAATTAGTATGTGTAGCCTGTGAGCTCAATGCCATCAGTTTAACTGGGCAATATTCTTTTTATTACTCACGTGTAATTGGCAACATTTTTAGCTCACAGGCTATCATAGCCTGAGAGCTTATGTGCCCGTCCGTTCTGTATGTATGTTCGTATGTACGTAACGCGATAACTCATGATAAAAATATCCGATCCACTTGAAATTTTGTATGTAGGTATATCCTGACAAGGCGCTTCCCTGATTAGTTTTTGGAGTTCATTCGATATGTATAAGAGGGGGAACGGGGGGCTCATGCCCCCCGTTAGTTGATATAAATGGGATTTTCATGCAGAATTAAGTTTTCGTTCAAAATTTAGATTAGGATCATTCTGATGAGGCGATTCAGTGACTGTTATTAGTTGTTCATTGTATAAGTATAAATAGGGGGAACAGGGGTTCTAATGCCCCCCCCCCGTTAGTTGATATAAATGGGATTTTCATGCAGAATTAAGTTTTCGTTCAAAATTTAGATTAGGATCATTCTGATGAGGCGATTCCGTGACTGTTATTAGGTGTTCATTGAATAAGTATAAATAGGGGGAACAGGGGTTCTAATGCCCCCCCCCCGTTAGTTGATATAAATGGGATTTTCATGCAGAATTAAGTTTTCGTTCAAAATTTAGATTAGGATCATTCTGATGAGGCGATTCCGTGACTGTTATTAGGTGTTCACTGAATAAGTATAAATAGGGGGAACAGGGGTTCTAATGCCCCCCCCCGTTAGTTGATATAAATGGGATTTTCATGCAGAATTAAGTTTTCGTTCAAAATTTAGATTAGGATAATTCTGATGAGGCGATTCCGTGACTGTTATTAGGTGTTCATTGAATAAGTATAAATAAGGGGAACAGGGGTTCTAATGTCCCCCCCCCCTTAATTTATATAAATGGGTTTTTCAAGCAGAATTTTCAGATTTCGTTCAAATCTCTGAATAGTTTTGGAAGTTTAATGGTTAAGTATAAAAGAGGGGGATAACTCTTTTTAAATTATATAAATGCTAAATGGGTTTTTATTAAGAATTATCTAATTTGCTCTGAATTTTGGATATAGATTTTTTATATGATAAAGCATGTCTTTGATAGTATAGGAGGTTCAATGATTAAGCATAAAAAAAGAGAAAAGGGGAGAGCTGTTTCCCCTTCTTAATTTTTTTTTTTCGAACGGAATTAACCCTTGAAAATATAAAGCTTTAATGTGCAATTAGTATTTGTAGCCTGTGAGCTCAATGCCTTCAGTTTAACTGGGCAGTATTCTTTATTAAAAACTAAAGTTCATCTTCATCATTCTCTGCAGGCAAAAGCTAAAATGCTTATTACGCTCTTTTGTGGCCTCTTCTGAGAGCTGCCAGAAGGGCAATAATGCGTTTTTAATGATAACTGCACCATGAATTAACATTTTGTGCATTGTTGGAATAACTAGATGTCGTTGGTGCAAATCTGCATAAAAGCGAGCAGTATCTATTGCATATTTCTTGTATTTTCCCGGATGAATTAGATGTCCGCTTGAAATTGTCTCCAGTATGATTTTTAATCGGCATATTAGGTCATAACTATTGCCTGCTATGTTAGTGGACAATTCTAGAAGACAGGTCTTCAAAAAATCTCGTACTTGTAATTACGTCATTGGTAATGCCAAATTTTGCCTTTGATATGTCTACCAGTAAACCAATTTCTTCAAAAAAAAAATTCTGCAGTTTTTTTTTTTTTTTTTTTTTTTTTTTTTTTTTCAGGTTATTTTTTTTTTTACTTTCTATATTTCTTTGCTGACAACTTATAAGCCAAATGGAGGGTGCTTTCAAAAAGTCTAATTAAAAAGTCTAATAGGTATCTCAAACGTTCCTTCTAGCCAAGAATGATTGTTCTTGGAATATACGTTATCCTTCCTATAGGCTTTTAACCATCTCTGCTTAGTTTGCAATTTAAAGTGCGCGAAATTGTGTTTTAAGCTCTTGGTTTCGTCTTCCATATAACCTTCATCCAATATTAGTTCATATTTTAGGAAAGATCAACTAAAGGATCTTTTCTTTAAGAAATTTATTTAATTTATCTTCTAAATTGGATAAATCAAAGCTCTGAATTCGATCAAACAAATATTTACAGCTAGAAAATCCTTACTTCCGAGGCACCTTGTGGACCTATCATAAAAATATTTACTTTCATAATGCTATTTATGACAGTCATTTTTCTTTTTTTAAATATTTAGCAAAAAAAAGTTCAAAGCACCAAGACAATACACATTCGCGCTTTTCAGCGGCAGTTTCTTTGATTGGTCATTACTCAAGACTTCAAACTTTCGATTAAGTTAAAAATTATAGCAGGATATGATTTAAATGGTACAACAAAAACTCGATTAAATAAAATATTTTAGAAATATTTTTACTCTAATATGAGGGTACCTTCAAAGCACAACAACTAAACTTTCTAATGATAAAACAATATATTTATACACTGGTGTGCAAAATTTAAGGACAAGTCCCAAAATGCCAATTTTCAAGTTATTTTTAAGCGATAATTCTCGCGCGAATATTCAAAAGTAAGTAATATAATTTGAATAATTATTATCCCAGCATAACAGTTAGTCCGTATAACATCTCATTCAGGTCACACATTGTCACAGGAGTCATAGTCACTACTGTGAAACAAAAAATAGGAAATTCCATACGTCTCATTTATGAGTCTCGAATGACTACTATATGTGTCTCCACTGACAGGTCACTGCGACTGCTGCTTTGTGTCGAGTCATCAGGTGACTTTACAATGTCGTTTTATTGAGACTTTCATGTGACTGTCATTTGAAGATTCAATTTCAAAGTCATTGTGAATGTTGCATTATGATAAATCACCAAATAATGTCACATTAAAGTCACATGGTGACTTTCTGTCACAAGACTTTGTCAAATGGTGAAAGAGACCCTACTGTGAAGTAACTACTGTGAAAAGAGGGGAAAAGTCACCATGTGACTATAATAGGACATTATTTACTAATTTATCATAATGCAAGGTTTACAATGACTTTGAAATTGAGTCTCCAGATGAGAAATCACACGAGAGTCTCAATGAAACAACACTGTAAAGTCACCTGGTGACTCTCCACAAAGCAGTTGTCGCAATGACCTGTCAATGGAGTCGCATATACACTGCTCAAAACAATTAAAGGATATTGCAGTTTTAGGTGGATTTTGTATCTGGGAAACTTTTAAGCCGATTGATACATGGTCGACAGACATAGTAGGTTATATGAGAATAAATTACATATGTTTGGCAGAAAAAATGCATTTTATTGCGCATTTGTGTTCAAAAGGAAAAAAAAACACAATTTGTGCATATGAGAAAAAAATAAGAAAAGGTGTTTTCTTGAAAGAAAATCATTTTCAGTAGGGGGTATGGTTTCCACGGGCGGCCAGCAACGTTGAACACCTTTGAAGCATGGACTCAATGAGGCTATTAATGACGCGTTGGGGTATTCTGCCCCACTCTTCCAGAAGAGCTTTTTCCAGTTCTTGGAGAGTTTGTGAGGGTTGTTGGCAGCCAGACTCTAGTCTCGTCTTCCTAGAGCGTCCCAAACCTGCTCGATTAGATTCATGTCTGGAGAACACGCTGGCCATTCCATTCGAACGATTCCTTCCTCGAAAAGGAAATGCTCCACCAGGTTTGCACGATGTGGCCTGCAGTTATCATCCATTAAAATGAAGTTATCTCCGATTGCTGCAGCGTAAGGGACTACAATAGGTCTGAGGATCTCATCCCTATATCGGCGACCAGTCAGAGCTCCATCTCGAATGATGTAGAGATCAGTGCGCCCGTCAATGGAGATGCCACCATACACCAACACTCCTCCACCGCTAAATCTGACACTTTCGTGCACGAACGCAGGATTATTCCTACTGCCACGGTCCCTCCAGATGAAAATACGCCTATTATCCGGATGCACAGAAAAACGGGACTTGTCAGAAATCAGAATATTGCTCCATTCATTTCTCCTCCAGTTGACATGCTCGGTTGCCCACTCCCTGCGGCCGCGACGATGCCTTGATGTTAATCTAACACATACCATCGGTCGGCGAGCATACAGACCTACAGCATGGAGCCGGTTTCGGACAGTCTGAGTTGAAATCGTGGTGCCTGTAGCCGAGCGAAGGTGTTGTTAGAGAAGAGTAGCGTTCATGTTTCGGTGTCTCCGAGCTGTTAACGCTAAATACCGATCTTCATTGGCCGTTCTTGCTCGTCTACGACCTTGCCCTGGTCTTCGACCTGCACATCCACTCTCCAAAAAACGGTTCCAGAACCTGGAAATGACACTTTGTGACACTCCAATGGCTTGCGCTACTTCGGCTTGAGTTTGGCTCCCTTCTAACCTACCAACAATTCTCCAAGCTTCTGAATTTGTCAAATGACTTCGCTGAGACTTCGTACTCATCGAAACAAAGCAATCACTAAATGCCGATCATCCTTGTCTTCATTCTCTTTTATCCAGTTGAAAGTCAAATTTCATTCGATGCCGCTGAAGCAACGTTTTTGACGTCGAACTCAAAATATGCATACTCCACAGTTTGAAAACCAGAAAAATTTGCATTTGTGATTCTCTTCTTCTATTTTCGGCAAAAAAAAGTTTCGTTTATATCTTTATTTTATATAAAACTTCAAATATCCTTTAATTGTTTTGAGCAGTGTAGTAGTCATTTGAGATAGTAAGAGTATATTTAAGTCAAGAGACGTATGGAATTTCCTTTTTTGTTGTTGTTGTTGTTGTTGTTTGTTTTGCTGTAGTGACTGTGACTCTTGTGACCATGTGTGACCTGAATAAGATGTTATATGGACTAGCTGTTATGCAGGGATAGTAATTATTCGAATTATATTTCTTCTTTTTGAATATTCGAGTGAAAATTATCCATTGAAAATTGGCATTTTGGAACTCGTCCTTAAATTTTGCCGCCAGTGTACACATATATATATTTATATATTAAAATTTTTCATTATTACCTGTTGCATCAGGATTCATCACAAACATTTTCAAAAAAAAAAAAAGTAAAATAATAAATATTTCTCACCAAAATTAATGTTTTTACACGAACAAAAAGAACAGACGCAAATAACAAATTGAACGATCGAATCCCGAGTAAAGTTCAGCGAGATGCGTGCACGAGGGAAAAGTGTAAAGGGTTGGGTATTGTTCTCAAAACTGTCTTCTAACTCAGATTGTGGCTCTTTTTAACTACCTTAGTCTTTAATAATTTGACTTTTGGCCGCGTAGAACATTCAAATACCCGTATGTGCGCTGGATAGGTCAATTTTCCGTGAAAACGTAGCTCATTACAGTCTTTTAATAACAATTAATTTAATTAAACTTATTTTCGGCATGCAAAACCTAGTTATACCTTAGCTTATTTTATTTGAATGACTTTTTACTCTCGTTGACGGGACTTTTGCTGCCATCCTTTCACGGACTATTTAGAACAGCAAACTAAATTTCGACTAGTGGCCAAAATACCGGAAAAATTCGTCAATGGGCCTCGATTAGCATTTCCATCCGAAGTATGCACAAGAAGGGAATGAGCACTTTCCACATTTCTAAAGCCGCCCCCAGCACTGATAAAAAGATATGCAAAAGTACTCATACATTTGATAAAGGTCGTAACCTTATATGAGTTGACTGAACTAGAATGCGTGTAATTAATGCGCCTTGCATATCTCGCATGATTTGGTAATACCGAAGTCTTATTGCAAAAAAAAAAGTCTTTTAAATTTATCTAATTGCGAAATTGCGTGTGGCAAATGTTTTAAAACCAAGAACTAGGCAACCGTTCAATTTTTTACAAACGATATTTCATTTAATTGTCGAGCAAATCTAAAGATGTCTAACAAGTATGGATGCATCGAAGCTTTTAAAACCTAAATCCAAGATTACTTAGCCTAAAGCCAATTCTGAAACACTTGATTAATACGGTGACTTCAGTTTCCTCACATATATGCTAAGACTCCTATTATAGGAGCTCTAATGTATACTTGTTGGTTCTTCCACCGTCTGCAAAAACACCGTCCATCAAAACATTGCCAAATGAAACCTACAAACGACTCTTAATATATTGATTTCCGAATTTCACGAAGCATTTTTAATTTTTGCATTTCAAATTTTAGAAGATGTGAGATCGTTCATGTAAAGATACTGAATACTTGAAGAATTTCTAATGTAAAATCTTATAAGTTTGTTGGGAAAAGTAATTTCTCCGTCTTCTGTGTCATTTAAAATATAACTCTTACACATTTACAAACTCATATTTGATCCTATTTAATTTCTTTTAAAAGTTAATATCGCTCAACCGCAAAAATTCATTTTGCGTTTTATTCCACTATATGATGGAATAAAGAGCAAAATGAATTTTACAGACACACCTACTCCTAATGCAAGATGCACCTATGCCTAAAGCAAGACGCACTTATGCCTAATGCAAGACGCATGCAACCAAGCTGTATTAGTATCATAACCTTTAAGGCAGACGGTGGACGTTATTTTTTTTTCCATCATAGTAATATAAAATTTTGTGCATATATACATTTCACCAAAAGGATATAGAAACCTTCAAAAAAAATTTCAATCTTATTAAAATTTTTAATTTTTTTTTTTTAATTTTCAAACGAAATTCATATTAAGATGATGAAAGTTTACCTGATTTGAGTTTACCAGATTCAGATGCTAGTTTGTCCAATGCAAATGGTCAGCTAATTGTTTAATAATAATACGCAACTGCGATCGTTCGGTAGCTTTAGAGCTGCAAGGCTATTCTTCCTGATTTCCGGTGTCTTTAATTTAATCAATTTTCCTTTTAAATTTGTCCAGTTTCAATTTTTGATCCTCCCCCCCAAAAAAAAAAAAAAAAGCCTGGCTTTCGCTAGAGATTCGACTATTCGGGACGTGGATTGGGATCTCTGAACCTGGCTTCCACTAGAAAGTCGCAAAGAGAAGTAAGAAAAGCTAAAGGATCACTTATATGTTAAAAGAGATGGGGGGGGGGGGAATGCGATCATCCCAAGATCTATTCTCGACCGAAAACAGCAACCATTTTCCAAATAGTTAAAAGAAAAAAAAAGAAAAGAAAAGAAAAAAACAGGAAAAATTAATTTCTGTTATAAACAGAATGCTTAGCAGAATCTTGTCGTAACTATATGCAGCCAAGCTAAATTTTTATCCTAAAATCTAAAATGGCACTACTTCACTCACGCCGGGAAATGCCTGCTCGCTAATATTAATTCTATGGGAGCAAATTTTAAAAATATCTCGTTTGCGTTTCCATATTTTTAAATTATTGTCTTTGCATTGAACAGCCCAGATCGATCTCTAAAAAAACCTTTCTTGCTTTTTCGATTTTGTATGCAGGATTTTTTATGAGCATACTTTCTTTTTTGAAACCCATTCCAAAAGTGAAAATGTTTAAAAATCTGCAAAATAGTGAAAATAGAAAAAATAAAAAATGCTTTTTGTAAATATCGATCTCAGACTACTCAAGGTTAGTAAATAAATAAAATAAAATGAAACTTTTGAAATGAAAACGAGATATTTTTACAAATTACTACGATAGGATTAACAATAGTGAGTGTGTGCTATCGCGTGAGTGAAGTAGCACTTTAATTAACCCCGTCGCGACGAGCATCTTCTACAAAAATTTTAATCTTTCATTACCGGTTTTCAAAATAGATGTTTTGCCTATTTGAATGAAAATAAAAAGAATACTGCCCAGTTAAACTGATGGCATTGAGCTCACAGGCTACAAATACTAATTGTCCATTAAAGCCTTATATTTTCAAAGGTTAATTCCGTTCGAAAAAAAAAATTAAGAAGGGGAAACAGCTCTCCCCTTTTCTCTTTTTTTATACTTAATCATTGAACCTCCTATACTATCAAAGACATGCTTTATCATATAAAAAATCTATATCCAAAATTCAGAGCAAATTAGATAATTCTTAATAAAAACCCATTTAGCATTTATATAATTTAAAAGGAGTTATCCCCTTCTTTTATACTTAACCATTAAACTTCCAAAACGATTCAGAGATTTGAACGAAATCTGAAAATTCTGCTTGAAAAACCTATTTATATAAATTAAGAGGGGGGGGAGGCATTAGAACCCCTGTTGCCCCTATTTATACTTATTCAATGAACACCTAATAGCAGTCACGGAATCGCCTCATCAGAATGATCCTAATCTAAATTTTGAACGAAAACTTAATTCTGCATGAAAATCCCATTTATATCAACTAACGGGGGGGGGGCATTAGAACCCCTGTTCCCCCTATTTATACTTATTCAATGAACACCTAATAACAGCCACGGAATCGCCTCATCAGAATGATCCTAATCTAAATTTTGAACGAAAACTTAATTCTGCATGAAAATCCCATTTATATCAACTAACGGGGGGGGGGGATTAGAACCTCTGTTCCCCCTATTTATACTTATTCAATGAACACCTAATAACAGTCACGGAATCGCCTCATCAGAATGATCCTAATCTAAATTTTGAAAACTTAATTCTGCATGAAAATCCCATTTATATCAACTAACGGGGGGCATGAGCCCCCGTTCCCCCTCTTATACATATCGAATGAACTCCAAAAACTAATCAGGGAAGCGCCTTATCAGGATATACCTATATACAAAATTTCAAGTGGATCCGATATTTTTATCATGAGTTATCGCGTTACGCACATACGCACATACATACAGAACGGACGGGCACATAAGCTCTCAGGCTATGATAGCCTGTGAGCTAAAAAGGCCTGAGTAAATAAAGTGAAATTTACGATAAAAAATAACTGTTCCCAACTTACAACAATAATTTTCCAACACAGTGGGAATAATAAAAAATTCTGAGCTCCTTATGTGCCACGTATACATGACGCTCGTCCCGAAGTGGTTAACAGTAATGCAATAAAATAGTATAATAAAGTTTGTATTTTTATTTATTTATTTATATTTTTAAGAATGAATGTCATATTTTCTCACAATGTACTTGTAGATGTAATTAACCCCTTGTGCTCTCACGCTGTTATACCGAATGTATGAAACTAGCCACCAGTGTTAGCGCATCAGGCAGATTTCCTGTCTTTAAAAAAAAAAAAAAAAAAAAAAAAAAAAAAAAAAAAAAAATTTACACCGCAAAAATTTAATTGGTAAATGAGACAACTTGGAAAGCAGAGGTAAGAGTTAAAACTTTTTGATGAGAATTCGGAATGTCTAATTAAAAAATTAGCCATACATCATGGCGAGCGCATGTCATTGTGGGAAATGACCACTATAACATGATGTACGGTGAATACGTCACAGAGCGCAAGAGGTTAATTGTTAAATAATTTTTTTTCACTCTTTCCAGCATAGTTGAAAAATCTATATAAATTCTGTTTGACTAATGTGCCTGTCAGCCGTCCCTATGCTCTAACGCCCGTAACTTTTTATGTGACAATTTGTCTAATTACGTGTTTAATTATGTCAACGAATAAAGTTGTATCGTATCTTTCACGTCTCATTATATTGTTTGACTTTCATACTCACCTCTGTCCACAGACGCCAGGGGAAAACTTATTTTCCGTATCCCCCTCGTAATTTATGAAATGAGGATTTTCATTAAACTGTAAGCCGTCAAAATACACGTTGAATCATCTTTGAACTTTGAATCAATGAACCAATGCATGTTCTTTAGAAGTGCCTACTGATGGACACATTTCTCATGCATTCATCACAAAAGCATAGTAAAATTAATGGGACAATTTTACTCAAAATGATATATATAAAATCATCTGGGTGGTCTAAAAGAATTACAGGGTACTCTTGGTAATAAAAGTTTATGGGCAACAGGACTCAAAACACCACCATTGTAAAATCAACTTTCAACGGCAAGAGAATTTACGATGGGCAATAAAAGAAATTTAGAGCTGGTCTTCTGACATGAGTAAGATCATCTTACCCCACGTGGGTTCAAGGGAGGAGAGATACACCCCTCACCCAATAATCACGAAGTCCAGTGTATCATGTTCTCCAATAAAAGTTTAACAAGCTTAGGACCTCCCCCCAAAAAAGGTTGAAAAAACAGTTTTTTTCGGACAGTAAGTTGCTAAACAATTCTCGAGATGCATATACCCAGGTGACGCAATGGATTTATTTATCTTGCTGAGAGCCGAAGAATGATTGATCTCCTATGTCCGAAAACGATCTTGATGGAATGCAACGTGTCGGCAAGTAAATTTTTCTACTACATTTCCCCCATGAACATTTTGAAATCATAGTCAGCTGCAAATGGGGTTTTCTGCAATTATTATTATTATTATTTTTTAACAATAATGTTATTCTAGAGAAAAGCAAATTGTAAACTCTTTCGGGTGATATTTTCACCATAATGTATTTTGTTTGTTTAATGCAAAGTTTTGTAAATATTGTAAATAAATTTAATGTTTAATTGTTAACTAGTGTAAGAGAGTTAATTCATTTAGAAGGAAAATGTGTTTATTTACTTGCTTTCCATTTAAGCATAATTACTTTAATTTATTGCTTATTTCATTTTACCTTCTAATAATAATAGCGTAATCGCTATAATCTCATAAGGAAAAGGTTTTTCAAAAACCACACAACGCAAAATATATATATATATATATATATTTTAGAAAATTAATTAAATTTCATACCTTTTCCCAGAGAAAACGATTACAGCTATTTAATTAATAGCATAATCTATAGCGGAATTATTATTATTTTTAGGTCTAATTGATCAAGAAGAATTAATTTAATGATTCTTTACTCATTTAATAGATTAAGTTTATTTCTTTCCAACACCTACTGGAATCGTTTTGCTCCAGTTTACCTCCAGTCGAAGTCGATGAGTCGATTTATCGTATTGCATAGAAATTCAGCAAGAAATATGGAATTACAGTGAAATTCCGGAGCATTGGGTTGGTCGAATGAGCCAAAGGGTAAAGCAGTAATCATCGTTAATTGATCAATCTCTTAGAAAAACATTATCAGATGCAATTTATACTGCATCTTTCTTTACATAATGATGCTTTTTATTATTTACTATTCAATAACTGAATATTTTTTCATACACAATTTTCAATAAATCCTTTTTTTCTTCTATCTCTCTCTTTCAATGTTTTTACTTCATGGCTTTTCTTTCCGTTTGAAAGCGTCAGTTTCAATGTATCCAAATGCATTTTATGAAGTTGACTATTTCCAGAGCTATATTTTCAAGCCAAAAAAAAAAAAAAAAAAAAAAAGAATTAAAAAAAAAACTATAAGAATTCATTTCCGCTATAAAATGAACGCCCTTCACGGAATCTTACCGTAACTGTAATTTGGTTGCGCCATTGACCGTTCAAAAAGAGAGTAGAGGCGGGTGGGGGATGGGAAACAGGTTGTAGGGAAGAAAGATTCTTTGTTAGGAATATATCTTATATGCACATTCTTTTGCTCGGAACGTTCCATCTTCACTTCCACACCCGCAAACAGATATAAAGCAATCATTGAAGTTAATTTATTCTTTGGTTTGAATTTGAATAAAAGTAGGCGAAGAGTGTTTGAATATTTATGAAATTCCAGGTATGCGTGAGAGTAATTAAATAGTCAAATTAAGTGAAATATAATCTGGTAGTATCAGGTCACTATATTCATTTATCAAAATTATCTTTTTGGCATA